>CM064327.1:69045000-73927500 GCA_032595735.1 Pelochelys cantorii
CTCTGCAGATGTTTCATATAATAGTTGATGAGTTCAGGACTCAAGCTTTAATCCAAAACTGTATGGGTAAATTTGTTCAGCTTTTTATGTTTTAAAGGTGCAAAAGACCACTTGAACATTTTATTAGTACTTTTGTTAAAGAAATGCACTAAGTTAATTGTCTAGATGTGTAATTTTGGTTTTGCTGCATTTGTTTGCTTGGGGGGTTGTGTGGTTCTTGTAATCATTGGAGAAAATTGCAGCATTTATGATGAAAATCATAATATCTTTCTGCTAAGAAATAATTTAGGTTCAGCGTGAAAAATTTATAAATGTAGGCTTTGCCTCATAACTTCTTAGTTTACAGCATTTTATATTTACTTGCAAACATTATCCATGTGTTATAGCACTTTCATGCCTGCAGGCTAAGATTACCAGTCTTCCTTTTTTCCCTCCTCCTAAATATTCAATTACTCAATGGTAATTATTATTATGTGGCCTTCTTGGCTTACTGCATTATTAGATTAATATAGATTTCTTGTGCCAAATTAGCGGAAATCACTGTTGTACACAACAGTGAATCACTTTTTGTTTTACTTTTATTTACTTTGTTGAATAGACAGGGGGACTTTGGGATCATGAGTTTTTAATCTTTAAAACTTTGGTGTCATACATCTTTGAAAGCTGAAGTCTTTATTTTCTTTAAGATTTCTTAAAAAATGGAATCCTTTGCAATATTCTATTTTAGGTTTTTAAAGTCTATGAATTCAGGCCTCCACTATGTAATAATGTTTTGAAACACTTTGGTCTTTGACTGACTGGTGCAGAACTCTGAAACAGATGTAAGAAAAATAAAAAGAAAGAAAAGCAACATCAGTTAGAGCTGTCCATGGTACCTTAAAATATTACTGACACTTAAGGTTAATTTATCAAAATGCTGCACTCACTGTAGTGTCCTGAGATGCCACAATTATTTGCTACAGTTATTTAAAAAACGAACAAATCTTGTCTTGAAAAAGTTACAACTAATATTTAAAAGTATATATCAAAAACATATTTTAGGGATGTCTGTCATATGGTCTAATCAGTCGTAGACAGTACAAAACAAACACTTTTCCACATCAGTAACCTTAACAAATTACTTACTTATTGTGATTTTAAATACGTTAACTTGCTAACGTTAAAATAGTTCTTAAACTTTTTAAGCATACAAATCTTTAAATCAGAATTAATCTCTGACTACAAAATAAACAGTTTCTATGGTGGGGTGCAATGTTAAAAACAAACAAATAACAACCTTTGATTACTCTTGAAATGAATTCTTGTCCTTATGTGACCTGAAGTATGTAATTACAAAGCTATAGAAATCCAAACGATCATATTTGTTTGATATGAAATGAAAAAAATAGTTAAATTGAAAGTTTAACATCATGAAATTCAAAATCCCAAGCGGTATATAAACATTAAAAGAAACTTTGGACTGCTAATCCTAGGAAATGAGTTTTATGGATTGAATTCAACAAGGCTTCAGAAATGGTTCCATCTGCTGCCTAGCAGCTGGTGAAAGGATAAATTTAATTCATTAATTCATTTGGAAAAAAGGATCCAAGTAGTAAAGACTTCATTGCTCATAATGCTCATAGGTAGAAATCAAAATCTGAAATTTGGTTCAGTTGATCATCTTTGATAATGCTCAATATTTTCTTAACTATTTTTGTAATGATCTTGACCATGCAGTTGACAATATGTCAGTTTTATTCTTTGGAACCATATTTATATTTAAAAGTCCAGTATATTAATTAAAAATGTAGTTCTCTTTATGGGTAAAGCCTTCTATGCATTTTGAGAATAAGTAGGTTTAATATAGATATAAAAGCCTAGAATGATTCACTGAAACAATACCACTGTATTGTATGTGTATTAGTAAGTCCTCTCCTAGCAGAAGTGCATTATTTAATAATACAAATCAAGTTATCTTTATTATTCAATGTTATCACTAGATAAACTCCATCAAAATTCAGGGATCAAAAGTCACCCCAAAATGGAATGCCAAGCATAAAAACATGCCTTCTCCCTTACCCTCTCTCTCAGTGAAAAATCTTTGGTCTTTGTTCCCCTTCCTCTCTGTCCCCTTCTCCCCTCACTATGTTTTCCCCCAAAATATTTAAAAGTTAAATAAAATTAATAAGGGGAAGAATCTTTTCTGTTAATAACTGTGGTACAGGAAAGTGACATTTCTGCCTAAAAAGGCAGAATGAAATTAATGCATGAATAATATTTTCAAATTTAAGCCTCAATGCTAGCTATAAAATAGTCTGCATCATTATAATCTCCAGCACACAATGAGTTTTAAACAAGCTTTAGCTTGGTCTTTTCTAAGTTAAATCCCAGCTGGGAGTGCAAAGTTATCTCAACTCTTAGACCTTTAAGCATAAGGACTGGTCTTTGACAAGGTGCCTCCTCCCCTTTCACCAGGCACACAGTAAGCATTCCCCTCAGAACTTGCTGCTAGATACATAACTGGGATAAACTTTACATGCAAAACCCAGTTAAAATATATCCCAGTGCCCGTTTGCTTGGAATGATGATTTCATGAATGATGTTTGGCTTTTTCTGTTTCCTCTATAGCCCATAGCTCACTGTGGTGGGTTTGCTGGATTTACTATAAAGGTTCTGTTCGCACCCTGTGGGTTGGGGTGAGAATTAGGATTTATGCATTTACTTCTACTGTTGCATTGTTTATACAGCTTTGGTTTAGTTTTGATTCCCCCCTCCCTCTTTTTGTGCCTTTGAGGCTCTTCCACAGTGTCAGCTGCTGACTGATAGTAGGAGAACGGCCTCGTGGTGTGAATGAAAGGGACCTAGCGGTTGGTAAACAGAGATAAGGAATAAATAGAGCACAGGCAAAAGGAGATAGTTCTGTGGGAGCCCAGATTGCCGCCAGTCTGTTCAAGTGAGATGCAGTGCCTGTCCTTTTCCCAGATTAAATTAGTGTGCGAAATCTCCAGTGACCTCCTCCCCTTCTCCCCATACTCTTTAGCCAAGCTGAACAGCCTCTGCTGTAAAGTATTCATTTTATCCAGGGACAAGTTGGACAATAGAACTCTCCCTGATACTTATGGACAGCTGTCGTCATTCATAGGGCTTTTCAGCATTTCATTTTTCATAGGAGTTAAAAGGGTTTTTACCTTGTAACTGAAGAGAGGGCAGACATGCCAGGATGCCAGCTCTGAGGCTGCCTGCAATAAACAAGTAAATAACCCCCACACCTACTAAAGGATCTATATTTTGTGGCTGCTGCTGTTATTTACAAGGCTTTAATTGTGATAACATGATTACACTGAAGCATGAACTGCAAGGAGAAATTAACAAACATAGACAGCACTAGAGTGCTCCCAAAGTTTTCTAAATTAAAGGTTACCAGTGTGAACCTTACTGACTGTTTCCTTCCCTTCTTTACACTAGTTTTTTGCTTAAATCTGCTGCCACTTTACTACCTGCAAGTAACTCCCAGGAAATACTAAACCTGCATGAGATACCTCTGTGGTCCCATTTTTTTTAGTGATTTACTGCAAATATATTCAGCATTTGACTGATTAAATAGACCTTCGGCAACCTTGAGGGTCACCGTACAGAGTATGTACATAGAAAATGCATCAGCCCATTGTACCCTGGCAGCTAATGAGATTGGTCGTTAAGTAAATGACACAAAGCCTACAAAAAAAGCTTAGCAGCTCACTAGAGTATCACAGAGTGTCCCTGCACACCACACAACGACACAAACAGTGGACTAACCTAGCCCACCCCTGCTTTATTCTACATCACTGCTTCCCTGATGTCAGCGTGAGAGGCAGAACAAAGGCTAAAAGGCACACGGTAAGTCAGTCTGACAATTATGCCCTAGGGAGAAAGTAGAGCAAATCTTAGTCTAACCATGGGGTTGAAAGTCCGTTTCTAGACAAGTAGGTCATAGTGAAGGGATTTTTTTTTCTTTTTGTATCACTTCAGGAAATGGAAAAAAAATGTCTCTGAAATCATTGATGGTTTCTCTCGCTCTGTCTTTCTCATTTTACAAAAGTTTTTTTTTAATTCCAAAAGTAAAATGGAACAGAATGTTCAGTGAACTTGATGTTGTGAGTCAGGATGTGATGGGAGAAATTATTCTTTGACATAACTGCCACACTGTCAGCACAACCCCAAACGTACGTTCAGATCTGATCAACTTTACAGTCATGAACTTTCTTTTTCCCTCTTTGTAAAAATCTGTGCAATGGAAATGTGTAGCTATGAATTGCATACATATTTCAGTCTACTGGCCAAAGATTTACAATCCTCAATAAATGGTACAGTATTTAGAACCATGCACTTTGGCAGAAACCTGCTAAATATTTTATTTTTTCAGAGAGAGTCCTCAGAATTTAAATGCTGCTGTCTGTCTCACACTTTTTTTTCTTACTTAAGCTGAAATTAAAGAGCTGAAGATCTGTTGCTAAATACTCATTTTGTATGTACATATCACAGAGATTCTAGATAAAAACCTTTATAATTACCTTTGCTAGTATGTTTATTCCTGGATGAAATCTGCACTTTCAATATTTAGATTGAATAGCCCAGGACCTTTTATATTCCTGGAAAATGACAACAGAAAGTTCCCAGAAAATCTTGTGTGCTTTGTTAAAATGTTTTCAGTCTAATTATTATGCTCAGGGCATAATAAGGTCAAGACAGCATAATTTTATTACAAGGTGCTTGTGTGAACTAAGTAACATTTTTTGCTAAAATACTTAAATATGCAGAAAAAATGCCATTTATTAACATCTCCCTTTTTGCAAACAGTTAACATAATGTAATCAGGAGTCATCAAGTACCACAGTGGATTTTATTTTTAATTCTGAGCGCTATTAAATTTGGTGAAACTGTTGTCAATGGATGCTATAAAGACATGTCAGAGTAATCTGCTCATATAGTTAAAAACCTTTCTACTCCAAAGTCAGCTCACTAAGATATAACACTTGCCCAAAGACTTCCTTCTATGGAAGAACAGTACAGTATTATCAAAGCTAATATAAACTAAGACAAAATATGAAATTACTATTTATAGATATGCACCTATACATTTTGTAATATGCATATACAAAGATCACAGACAAATATACAATATTTATAATATATGTTATGAATCATTCCATGTTAAGTAGTAAACTATCCAAATCTAGCTTTCACATCTTCCTATATCTTCTGCTTAAAATATTTGGGGAGGTGAGTGAGGAGAGTGTAAACAAGCTTAAGTCAGTATAATTCTGTTTAATTTTTTTTTCACCATATGCTACTAGGTGTTTGTATCTCAGCAACATGTGTTCCATATGTTAACCCAGAAAACATGAAAAATACAGTAGTCAGACAAGAAGCTTCCCTTTTAAACTGTTGTAATGGGTAGCTAGCTAGTAATTGTTAAATCAGCAGAGAGTTGGTAAGCTAAAGGGTTCTGATGCAATTCTACTTTGAACTTTTCTAATTGATATTAATCATATAACTCATTGTGCCTGATGGTGTTTGAGTTCTTCAAGTTCAGGTGCAGCATTACCAGCTTTAAGAGAGCATAGCCCTATCACGTGACGATCCAGCAATTTTTATACCTATGTCAACAAGGGTAAAGGATATTCAGTACTGTTGCTTCCACAGATTGCTGAACAAGTTCAGCAGACCTTTATGGAAATTATCCTTACAAAATACAAGTGTGTAGCCTGTTGAGTTCACAAGAGCAATGCTGTATTATATGAAGATAATAATACAATAATTAGATAGACTAAGCTATAACATTTTAAATAGCTTTCCATAGTTCCATTTCTTATTCCCTACGTTTTCATATTTTTTCGATATGTAGAATGTTAGGTAAGCAAAAGTTTTTTGCCTATACACCAGTTAAAGTTGGCCATGTTCTTATGTAATATATGACAGTTTTAAAATGGTAAAAAAGATTAAGTTTTTATACACTGTCCTACATCCCAATGTACAACTCCAGTTTACATCACTTGGCGTGCATCTACACAGCAGGGCTTAACTTGAAATGAGCTACGCAAATTGAGCTATGTAAATTGCATAGCTTATTTTGAAATAGTTTATTCTGAAATTGGGGGCTTCTACACAGCACTTATTTTGAAATAGAACACTCTTCCTCTGACTTCCCTTACTCCTCGTACAATGAGGGTTACAGAAGTTGAAGTAAGAAATCCTCCAATTTGACAGTATTGTAACGTTATTTTGATATAATTGCTGTCTGTGTAGACATGGACTAAGTTACTTCAAAATAATGTTGCTGTGTAGATGTACCCTTGGAGTTTTATGTATGGATTTGAGATGTTGTATGACCTTGTATATTTGATTTGACTCCTCTAACTTAAGTTTTTCTGTGATTTAATTCTTGAAGCTGACACTCTCCAGGGTCAGTTACACGGAATCTTCTGTCAGGCTTAGAACCATCACTTCAATCTGTATTATGACATAAATGTATCACATAACATTCATAGTAAACTTTATGTCCTAATAGGCCAAGATCTGATTGGAGTTACTCGGCCAAAGTCTGATTGTGGTTACATTGGTATAGGTCAAAAGTCACTCCTTTTACGTCAACTGATTAAATTTGGATTTATACCTATGTATCTGAGATCAGAATCTTCTTTCATGTGCATATAGTTCATACGCATATAGTTGTAGCTTATTGTGCATTTTGTATAGGCACCAACAGTGCTGTTGAATTTTAATAATCTTGAATCATTTCAGAGCAAAGATCCTGTTTATTTAAAGTTAAATTTATTTAGCAATAAAAAATACCATCTTTGAAGCAAAATTGACCTCAATTGCTCTGTTAATAAGTCTCTCATTTTTGCTCATGAACATCATTGTGTCTTTCTAAAGTTAACATACTGCCAACTTTTCAAAATTAAAACCTCTTACATCATATGGATTCATAATATGTCAGTAAAACTTTCTCTGTGATCTTCATTTGTAATTCTCCAATGGGTAACTACTTATGAAAGTCCTTTCCCTGCAACCATTTGCACTCATTCTTAACTTTAAACATATAAGCAGTCCCATTGAAGTAAATGGGGCTGCTTACTAGAAGAAAATTTAGCATTTGTGTAAGAGTTTGGAGCATCAGGGCATTATTAATTTGTTTAATAGATCTTAAGACCATCTGTTAGGTAATTGTTGAGGTTTATATAAATACATAAATGTTTCCCTCCACCAAGGAGTTTTGAATATGAGCCACTTATTTGTCCTCCTATACCTAGAGAAAACAAGTTTCTAAAATGTCAAAATCTCTGGTATTGTGAAGAACTAATGTTCTACTTTCTTTCTTATTTGCAAGAGGTTTCCACAGGTGACTTTCATTCGTGATAGTAAGAGTCATCTATGTAAACCCCACATCCATCAAAAGGTAAATAGACTCCCCCCTCAGGGCACATGTACAGCAGCTGGATTGGCACAACAAAATGGTAATGGCTCCAAAGGCACCGTTATGGACTATCAGGTCAATAATCCTTATGCTAAGAAGGATTTACATGATACAGAGTAATGGCTCTGTCATCCCTCAAGTAAAAAATCCACTTTTTAAAAAGCGTCAAAATGCTGTTTTGGACTCTCAGCATCAGAGTTACTATGGTATTGAATAAAATAACGTATGTTCTCAAAATGCATAATTAGCCAGTTAAAAATCTGTATTGAAGACATTCAAATACATCCATCTAAATCAAAACACATTATGTGGTATTATGACAGTAAAATATCCTTGATGTAGACTGTTCTTCTCTCATAGTTGTTTCTTTTGCACCAATTAATTGCACTTAAGAACTTTGTGAACATTTCTCTCTTTGTTATGTCAGAAGTTTAAAGACATTTGTGAACAAGAATGTTATGTTTAAAAAGTGTGTTTTGATTATGTAATCCAGAAAGTCAATTTAACTTACTTCTTTGTGCTTGGTTTTTAAATTCTAGTGTAGTGTGACTTTCTACCATTACTTCAGACATAAGTTTTAATTCCTATTTTGTTGTTTTGTCACAATTTTACATATATATTTTAGATCTTGTTATATAAATCAGTGGCAAGATAAATGATAAGTGAAATCTGCAATTATGAGTTATATTTTAATTTACCCTTTTATGCATCATACAATATCACATGACAAAAAAGGGTTAACAATTTTTCCATAGCATTGAGAAAATATTATACTGCCCAGCAGTGTAACTTAATCAGGCTGGCTGAATTAGCACACAAAATGTAGAGATCCATGAAATCCTAAACTGAATACAATACCCAAGCAATATTAACCATTTTGATTTTCTATCATAGTGGATGAATTCAGTGCAAAACATTTTCATTTTGTCTCTAAAATTTTACAGTACTAAATGTCATTTTGAAATACAGGTCTGAGAGGGAATCATCCTCTATATAAATGCTAAAAATGCCATGAACAAAATGAAGCCAAACACATGAGTTCATCTAAGCAACAGCAATATTTGGTCAAAAGGAATAAAACCATAATGCAAAAGCGTGTGGTCAAACTATTTTATGGAGGGCTCTCTTCATTATTTGTGTGTGAGGCAGGAATGCCTACAAAAAGGGTTAAAGAAAATGCATTCTGTTGCATCTGCTTACTAAATCCCTTACTTTAGTAGAAATTCAAATTTTGTAAAGATTATTCGTTTTATTGATGCATATAATTATAATCACAAGCCATCTGCTGATTTGGCAGGCATGGTTAAAATTCTCTAACTCTCATAACCTTTCAAGTACAGTGCCCTTGGGACTCTATTTCACTTTTATATTTTGGAAAACATGTAGGGACAAACAAGCGAGGTCATCTGCCGAAAGTCAGACCTATAAAAAATGAAGGAATAGAGATCATGGAGATTGCTGCTGATTTTAATAGCAAAGGAAGTATTTTCTGGTTTTGCGCCTGACTTCAGGAGGGATTATATTGGTTTCCATCATGCATTTTGGGAATTTGAATTTTTTCTAGGGATTAAATCTCTGTCCTCTCACTACTGGGACCTGAGTTCCAAGTCTAAACTAGAAAAACAAATATTGTGCAGTTTGGTTGTCACAGGTGAATGAGACAGATTGACCTTGGCCTTCAGTTTTTTTAAACAAAACCTATTAAATTTTTGTTTGAAAATGTTGGCTACAGAACTTTTTTGGAACTTGATATTTGTGTTTCACAGGGCAGCAGCCTCTATTGCATATTTAGCATTAAACTTGCATTTCACCACAGAGATAAAAAGCACATTTTAATATTGCGGGCCATACACACTAATAGATAAAACAGGTATCCAAGATACTTTGCTACAGCCATCAAGAAACATGTGCCTATATTTATTATTAGCCTCCCTCAGGCAAGTGATCAGGCTCTGTTATAAACTCTTGTTTTTAGTTTGGCAAGAACAAGCATGATTTTCTTTTCTTTTCTTTTTTTCTTGTGTGGTTCAGCATGTTTAGCCCTCTTGGGTCATGCTTGACATTTGGCTTACTGGGTAGCCCCTGGCTCCTTGCAACAGAAAACCTCAGCAAGAGGAAAGGGAGTGTCTCAGACTAACTTGATTTGCAATTATACTGACATGATTGTATTTTGTCAGAATGTTGCAGGACAGCAACAAAGTTATGGAAGAGGTGAGTCAGCACAGTGTAAGGTGAAGGTATATTTGGGTGGGTTGGGAAACCTTGGATCAGATGAGAGGGCTAAGGGGCTGTTTATTATTATTACAGGAAGCTGGAGGTCAAAGCCGGGCAAACCGTCCATCAATAGCACTGTCTTGCTTACTGTTGCATTGCCATATTTCTCACAGGAGCAAAGGATGCAACTCTCCCTTCTGATTAATTAGTGTATCTGAAGGCCTACATACATCATGCATATTGCACTACTTCCTTTAGAGGTTGAGTCTCACCCCACACCCTCATTATGGAAAACAGGAGGGAAATGCATGTTTGAAAATGTCTTCACAGCTGAAACTAGGGAAACAGGCCGAGAACAGCTCTGGTTTATTTCACAACCAATTAAGTATGACATCTGTTGAAACTCAGGAAATAAGTCGCCCTTCCCCCATTCATATACTTAACTTAAGCTGTCTTTCATTTGAATACGGTGAATTTTTTAATATCAAGATTTTATTTCTTAAGAGTAGATCCACCAAATAACTGAATAAGACTGAAAAGGTATATTCTTTTAGTGTGATTGCAGA
This sequence comes from Pelochelys cantorii, assembly GCA_032595735.1. Taxonomy (NCBI): domain Eukaryota; kingdom Metazoa; phylum Chordata; order Testudines; family Trionychidae; genus Pelochelys; species Pelochelys cantorii. Next base: position 69,055,216 of record CM064327.1, read on the forward strand.
GACACACTTCTGCAAACACAAATTGTGTGATTGATTATAGAAATGTTTCTTTGCATACACAGTTACCAAACTTGATTGAGGAAATATATGTCTGTGGTACACAACATGGGAACTCACTTTCTCTTTGCATTTTCCAAAACCTGACACTGAGAACAACACACTGACGAGAACAAACCAAGAGCTAGTAAGGATGGCAAAAAATGTTTAAAATACAGTAGGGTTGTCATTGGCTCCGTCTGCATTCTCCAAATAGACAGCACTCCATAATCACACAATCAACACACTCAGCTCATCACAAATAGTGGATTTATACTTGATCAAGCCAACCGTGAAGGTAGAATTGCTGTAATTCAGGCTAATAAAGAAATACTTCTTGCACATCAGAAGTGAGTTCACACAAAAAAAAGCTTGTGCTCATAAGCAAAACTCTTATTCCTTGTTTAAAATGTTGTTCAGTACAAGATTTTCAAATCGTGCCTCTCTATAAACCAGGATACCCTATCTCGTGAAATATTTGCAAATTAATTGCCCTGATTATCTTTGAATGTTGTGTTGTACAGGTGCTTTGCCATTTGAATGTTCTCTCTCTTTGAGCAGCTCTGTTGAGTTAATCTTGCACTAACTGTTCTAATACACAAAGTTAAGAGGACTTTACCAGGTGCCTGTTTGTATTAAATCATAGTCCTCTTCAAGGCCATGCCTACATCTAACTCATCTTTTCCTTTATACTAGTGTCTCCGTCTTCTGGCTAGCTCTTTTTATTTGCCCTTCCCTCTCTTCTATGAGTTGTTTATGCTGCTGCTTCATAAGCTCTCAAAAATAATCTCCTTATTTCTACCTCCTTCACTGATTTTTCCATCCCTATTTTAAAATGCTGCTCAAATCCACATCCTGGATGCATTTTAAAACCCGTAAGTAATATAATTATTGGTATTGATACCTCTTGTGCAGTCTATGTCAAATAAGACCTTAACCCCCGTAACTATTACAAACACATTACTTTTGTCCTTATTTCCTGTCCTTACAGATACTCTCTTCTTGTTCCAATTTCATGTGAACAAGAGTGGCATTGATGCGATATATTACAAACTCAAGTCAAAATTCTCCTTTCACGTACACAGAGCATGTGCATATCTCACATGCATTTTGATAGAGATTGTGATACCAAAACTGAATATTCCTGGAAGTGTCTGAAAGAAGAATTTTGCCCTTAAGTTTTATTGTATCCTTTGGAGTGTATGGAGGTTAAGCCCTGGTTCTGTGTGTGGAGAGTAGTTTTTTCCCCCAGGATGTTCCTTGCCTTGTAATGATATAATAAAAGGTAAAGAAAACTACCGACTGGTTAACTGTTTCAGATTCATATTGGTACCTGGTAGAAAAAGCTACATCAAATCAGCTGTATTGCTCAAACTGATAGCCTCCTGATCTAACATCAGAGAGCTGGTGGCAGGGTGTTCTAAAGGACTGTAAAATCTGGAATCCATTTCTCCCTTTGGTCTGAAAGTCTCATGTTATGGAATTTCAGAGAACAGTGCAAGTTCAATCTCTTTTCTCAAGCTTTCAATTTGGAGGTAGGTATATTGGAGGGAAGGGCAGGTGTGCAATTTTCTTTGGCTACATTTTATTTATGTAGTTTATGTGTCTGATATTGTTACAGAAGACATGTATGATGCTGCATTCAGTCACTGACAATGTTCTAAAACTTGAAAATACATATTTGCACACTTGGAGTGTATTTATCCCAGTAGAATGTTTAATCGCTTGAGGACAATATAGTTCATTTCTTATCTTTAGTCTAGGATTTCATTTTTCTTGTGACTATTTGTACTTAATGTTATAGGGACAGTTTCTCAGGAAGGATTTGGCCCCTTTGCCCCACTCAGGCAAGGAAAAGGACTAAATATTGGCTGTAACTGCGCAGCTGAGAACCCCTCCAGTAGAAAGGATGGAGTGGAGTAGAGTTCTGCTACCCCACATTTACCCTCAGTTGCCTATTGGATTGTGCGCAACTGATGTAACTTGGACCAGTCAGTCACCTGCCCTAATTCACATCATGTCCAGGGCTGACCCCAAATGGCTCTAAGAATCAGGGAGCCATACCCAGCCCCCCTGGCACGGCATCACCCTTACCTGACTCTTTCTCTGAGCAGAGGTCAACTGCATAAGTAAATCCAGCCCTAACATTGTGCAATGTCTCTTCTTGCAATTTATATACTTATTTGATAAGGGTGCATTTTATGAAGCATCTAGCATTTCTGTGTCTCCTGTAACACATGAGTGTGTCTGAGAATTTAGATCAAGACCAACATGTACAAAAAAGGGTGCTCAGAATTGCAGCGGTGCAAAATCCAGTTTGTATAATTTGTATAATTTCAATTAACACAGACCAATGGATTCACTTTTCCCCTGTAAAAGTAAAAATCCAACTTAATTACAAGGGAATCTTAGCAAAATATACTAGATTCCTGACAAAAGCAGCAAGTTTTGTGACCACTTTCCTCATTATAGATTTCCCTCCTCATTTATCCTTTCAGTGGTTGCCATTAAAAATGTGCTCACAGCAACATCCATATGGTGAGAACTTGTCTGGCTTGTCAGAGGAAAACATATTTGCCTCTTTTAAGAGGCCCTTTTCCCTGTAACAGGTAGGAGAGGGGATGGGGGAAAATTTACAGAGATGTGACGGTGAAGAAGAGAAGAGGATGAAACAACCAGATCATGTGAGGGTCACTCTCCTTCCTAAGGGCCAGAAGAGTGAGTGCATAGGGGTGGGGATTCATGAAAAAGTTCTCACTGACCAGGATTAAGCAGAAAGCACTCAACCCTAGCCATCCACAAAATTTGCAAAAAGATCAGTTTCCTCATGGCCCACTGTGGGCATTATAGTAGTTGCCCATTTTCTTTGGGTATGTCTACATTGCAAATTTTTGGTAATGAAAGTAATGTCAACATGCAAAAGATGCACAACAGAAAGTAGCCAAAGCATATTTACACTGCCACCCTCTGTTGACATAGCATGGCCACATTTTTAGCTCCCCCATCAATAGAAAGAGCAATGCAGTGTGGGTATGCATCCCACAGTACCTGGCCTCACCTTCAATCACTGGGCTCTGTGGGGATATGGAATGTAGTGCAGGGCATCTTGGGAAACTGGAAAACATCTAGTCAGGCATTGCTTTGCTTCCCAGCCCTCCAGGGGCTTCCGGCTCCCTTTCTGCTATTTGTGAAACTGCCAGTCCTTGCTGTGTACTCCACAGGAATTTTTCTATTACTGCCAAATTAGCTGAGACAGGGTGGGGATTTTTGTCATGTCCACAGGTAGTTTGAGGGCTGGTGGGGTGGAGTAGGTAGTTTAGGATATAATGTCACAACTTAGTACATAAAACTCATAGCAGATGTCCACTGCCGGTTCTCGGTATGGAAGGGATATGGTTATTAGATAAAATGAATTTTAAATGAAGCTTGAAGGCAAGTATCCTTTAAGAGAGATAAAGGGCGGGGGAGGAGACTTGTAATCTGGAACTCATTTTCCAACCCTATTTCACCTCATGTGAGGGGAAGGCAGCAGGGTAGCTCGTGGGGAACTATACGGAAATGAGTAAGAGAAGGACGATGACCTGCACTGTTCAATTTATTGTCAGGTACTCTCAGATATTTCATGTGAATAAAGTGGTAGCCTAATTAAACCACTTCCATTGCTTCCTGTCCTCCTCCTGGCAGGAGCAGACAAGTTGCTTTTTATGTGGTGCCCAGAGTATCTTAGACTAATGCCTAACATATTTGTGTACAACTCTATAGGAATTATATTATTATTAATTATAATACACATATTCGCTATATTTACTCAATAGAGAGAATAATACTGTAATCTTTTTAAATGGCAAACCTCAACATTTTAAAGGAAGCTTTGGACCAATGTGCACTCTTCAAAACTTGTATTTGTTTTCCCCATTTGTATGATGTTTCTGGTATTCCTTATCCTTAGAATGTAGAAATATCTAAGTCAGACTGGTAATATTTAAAGGCAAAGAGTTAATAAAATATTTTAACTTAAGCCATCAAGGTGACTGCGTGGTTTTTATCCTCAAAGCCTTCAGGGGAAATATCTGGTATGTTTCCTCCCTTTTGCATTTCCAAGGTGGGAGACAGCAAGAAGGCACATCTTCCCCCTAAGAACACACCGTCCTCCATCACTCTGGCCCATTCATGATGGGAGAAGAAAGAGTCCTATTCCTGCTTCCGAGAGAACCCCAGTGAGTTTCACTACAGTCCCAACATAACCTCAGTGCACCGCAGGAATGACTGGAAGTTGCACTGAAAATTCCATGCATTCTTCCTACGTAGTGTGGAAATAGCCTCTCTCAGAATCACTTCAAAGATTCCTAAAGGGGGGAGGGTTGTACAAGATATGGTGGAAGAGGAAGAATGTGTTTGAGGACCCACTGGGGTGGCAAGACAGTCTAGAAAGTATGTTGAATGAAGGGAATGGTGTAGGGAAACAGGTCCCTAGACCAACCAGAGTGATTTGAGGTTTCTGTCAACCTTTCAACTTGGATAGTGACATTTTCATAATTTCATTTTCACCTAAAATCCAAAACTGCCTATGAGAATTTCTTCTAATGAAGATAGATAGATAGATAGATAGATAAATAGATAGATAGATACCCATAACTGTACAATCCCTGGATTTTCACTGCCTGGACTCGTGGGGCTTTGGGGAGCAATGAAGAAATGAGTGCCCCAGATTGGTCAACAGTAAGTGCTCTCATGACATTAAAGTGTGGTTCTATTATTCCCAGTGACTCAGTAAAAGTGACATCTTGAAGGCTCATGTTTATTGTTGCCTCAACAATTTACAGATCAAATTTGTTTAGCTCCTAATAGCCAACCCTGAAAACCCTGGGATTGGAAAATCTTTCTGTTCAACACTGTCACAAGTACTACATTTCCAGCACACCATATTCTGACCCTATCTACACCTTATCATGATTGTCTTCAGTGGGGTTGCACAACTGTAACAAAGAAAATAATTTGATCCAAAAGGTATGTTCACAATTCTGTTGAAGGTACAACAGCCAGAATTCTTTTGTGGTGTGTTGGATTTCTTGTGTGAACAGAATGAAAATCTGTGAAAATGGACTTTTACCACTGAAGTCAACAAATATGATCCTGACTATATGAAGCAGATCCATAAATCAGACATTTTCACATAGATATTTATTTTAGAATGCAACTATAGTTTAAGGACACAGAGCACTTATAAATATTGGTTGAAACTTACTCTCACTGAAGCCTATAGCAAAACTCTTATTGACTTTAATGAGACCAGGCTCAGAGCCTTACAGAGTCTTATATGGTCCTTTGGTCTGAGGTTAAAAGAGGAGAAAATTGGATCTGCCAAGTTCTGGTTCAGATACAGAAGACACAACATCCTATTCCCTCAAGGGAAAACATGCTTTTCAAGTTTCTGTTTTTTTAATGGCATGAAAATATTATCCAGTGATCATTTAAAGCTTACATTTTGTCATAATAGTAAAATAAACTAATTCCATCCAGCACTGCACCCCAAGCTCAAAACAAGCTACACAATTTGAGCTATGCAAATTGTGTAGTTTATTTTGAGTTAATTTTGCAATAGCTTATTTAAAAATTTTCTACTGTCTACACAGCACCAAATTTCTAAATAACTTGTTGTTCTGTAATGTCCCTTACTTCTCGTGAAATGAGGTTTACAGGGATGTCGGAATAGCGAGCCCATTATATTTTGAAATAACGGGCTTGCTCAAAAGACGCGGAATAGCTATTTCGGGATACTTCCAGTATCCCAAAATAGTTCCGCAGTGTAGACATAGCCTAACATACTATTGTATCCAATATTGTCTGCACTTATAGATAATCATATTTTACAAAAAGTTTTACCTCTTAACACCCCATACTCTAAGTAAACTTTCTTACCCGCAACACATGTAGGACATTCCAGATAAGTATAGATGTCTGAACTCCACAAAATAAGGTGTTATGTCTGTAATGAAACAATCTCATGCATTTCTCTTAGTTTCTGTGGCTTGATTTTTCAGGCCTGTTGATTAATTCAGTGACCTTGGGAGAAATATTCTCTGATTAAGAGAGATTTACATGCAAAAAGATATAAAAGTGAAAGAAGTTTCAGGTATTTTTTAAACTGCTTTGCAAAATCTTTGCACAACAAACATCACCAATATGTAAACAGAGCTCTAGCTACTGTGTTTGTCCACAGCTAGAGCTACAGATGAACACAGTGTAGTTGTGTGATGACAGGAACAGCTGACTCATTAGTAGAGAGCAGTGAAAGGTAATTAACCCTGGGAAAAGTACAGCTGCCATGCGAGCTGTTCCTTTCTGTACGATCTGATTAGAAATTAGTGTTAAACCACTGATTCTTTTTTTTTTAAAAGTCATTGATAATTCACTTTCCCTCTCAGGTGTGGCCCCTAAAAAGGAGCCTAGAATAGTACCTAATGAACAAAACATTTTCAGTCTAAAAGAGGTTTGTTCAGAGATCAGCACACACCATTTGGCTGTTGCTGGAGGGTGTATAAACTATAAATATTTCCCTCTCTTTGAATATTTGAGGACAGTCCCAAAATCTCTGGACAATGCATAGAAATATATGGCATATGCCATTAAGGTGTAGAATAGTTATTTCACATAAAGCAGCTCTTGGATACACGGTTGGATGTTGTTATCACTTAACTGAGTCCTGGACTTAAAAGGGAGATTGACATAGCTGCTTTGGTCAGGAGTGTGAAAATTCCACACCCCTGTGCTGGCTTAACCCCTGGTATAGATGCAACTATGTCAACAGAAGCATGCTTCTATCACTGTAGCTACCATCATTCAGGGAGGTGGTGTTCCTATGCTGATAGAAACCCCCCTTCCATCAGTATAGACTGCTAAGTATATATGGAGTTCTGGAGTGATGCCAGCATAGATCTGGTGACAGTGCTATGCTGATATAGTCTTCCCAGGTATGTATTTCTTTTGTGTTTGAAAATATTTCAGATCAATGGCAATGCAGTCAACCCCAGAAGAAATGTTCCTTTTGTTAGAGTGCGTTAACAAAGATTAAATAAAAGGACATATTCCCTGCACACACAAAAAGCCAGCAGCACACACTTTCTGCAAATATTTGGAGAGTTGAAGTGCCCATAGAAAAGATGGAGCCCTTGATTTCATATGGGATCCAAAGGATGGGACAGTAACATATTCAGACTTATGACTCAGGATTCAGACCTTATTATCAAAAGTAATAAAACTATCAACTAAAGTCATGAGCATGCTATAGAAATTTTCAAAAGTACTGCATCTGAATGTATTTATGATATTTCAGAAGTTTTCAACTAGCTTAGATTCTAAACTCTTCAAAGCAGGAGTTCCATCTTCATATACATATATAACTAGCCCCTAGCACAATGTGAGTGCTAGTAGAATATAAACAATAAGAATATGAGCCACTGAAGTCAATGGGAGTTTTACCATTCACCTCTGTGAACACAGGATCTGGGTAAGAATCTGAATGTAAATTGTTTAGAATCACAACTACGGATAACACACAAAAAAATAACATTAATACATATAATTGATCTCTTAGAGGGTCATATTGGCTATGTCCACACTGTACTGTAGTTCAAAATAAGATACGCAATTTGAGCCACCCACATTGCATCTCTTATTTCAAAACAGCTTACTTCATAATTTGGCACTGTCTACAGAGTGCCAAATTTCAAAATAACCCGCTATTCCGAAACAACCCTTACTCCTTGTGGAATGGTTTACAGAGATGTCAGAATAGTGAGTCCGAAATGACTGGCTTGCTGTTAAGACGCGGGATAGCTATTTCGGGATACTCCAGTATCCTGAAATAGCATTGCAGCGAAGATATAGCCATTCTGTGCAGATGGCCTTAATTTTCGATAACGGAATGATGGAGCATTATTATGTCACTAGTGGGACATAATATGTTACAGTAGGTAGGTTTTTAAAGCACCATTTTTTTCATTCTGTATCAAGATTAAGCTTAGATGTGTGTTTAGATGTTTTTTTACTGTGTTTGTCACATTCACATCAGCCAAAACTTTTCCCTTTAGAAGTTGAGTTTCCTATAAATGCTACTTAGTGTTTACTGTGTCTATACAGTATTTGAAGTCACACAGTACAAAAACATTTGCACATAATGTAATTAGGGATGTGAAAGGTTAGCTGGTAACTGGTGAGAGCTGGAGCAGCTCCCCGCCTCCCCTGGGTAGGGGGCTGCTTTAGGCCCGCAGGGGGCTGGCTGTGGACAGGGGATGCTCTCATCTGGAGGGCCAGGATGCCCCAAAGGCAGAGGCTGCGCCAGCATCCGAATCAGCATCTGTCCACAGGAAGTGCAGCCTGCTGCTGACAGGGGATGCTCCCGGGGGGGTTGGGAGCCGTGAGCCGGCAGCGTCCAAGTGCCCATGTGGGGGCTGGGAACTGGCAGCCAAACCCAATGTGGGACTGGGAGCGGAAGCCCTGCAGGAGAAGGGCTGCTGCAGCCAGGCTGGAATAGTCCCCCACCCAGATCCTGCTTAGTCGGTTAACCGGTTAAATGTTAGGTTAACCTAACATTTGACTGGTTATCTGATTAACCAGGATTTTACATCCCTCACTGTAATGTTTTCCATCAATGAGGGGCAAAAGCATTCAAGTCAGAAAGAACTAAGTATATTTGCTGAGAGAATGATTTATGCTTAATATTAAAGCATTTAATCCACTAACAAAGCAAACTTTTCAGGAGGCATGTGGCTGGGTAGTGATACAATCTCCTGATTTTGTGAAAAACGTGGCAGATAAAGGGCCAGCCACTTACCTTCCCATACAATCATTTGTTCCTTAATAGCCATTCTTCTTGGAAATATTGTTTTCACATTTTTTCTTGGGAAAAGTTTGGAGAGAAAGAAAAACTTTTTTTTGAATGAACAATAATATAGTAGTTAGATAGCAGCATGCCTCTCAGAGAAAGCTGAAGTATTGAAGTTCTGGTAAACTGATGATAATAATAATACTTAACACCTTTATAACATGCTGTATCCATAGATGCAAAACACACTTTGCAAAGTAGGATCAGCATCATTGTTCTTATTTTTAGTTGAATGTAAAATGACTTGACCTAGGTCACAAAATACATCAGTGTCAGAGACAAGAATGACGTTTTCTTACAGTCCCATTCACTTCAAGGTGCCTCTCTTGAATATGATTTAATAGATCCTTGGTCCTGGTAGAGATTTTTGTACTGCTCCCGTAGTACCAATGGGTGAGTTTATTCAGCCTCCCTCAGGGAAAGGAAACCCTAAGAGGGCATAAAGCTGCTGTAGTGGTTTCGTACCAGCCTTTTTCTGGGTCCTGGCATAGTCCAGGAAAAAGACGGGCATAGTCAGAATGTTGCTGCACTGTTAGAATGTCCTCTTATACATATAGTCAGCTGGGCACAACCACAAAGACTTACAAGACATACAAACACTCTAAGCCTCTGCTGAGCACCTCTTAGCCACATGAGGGAATCCAGCCGGATAAATCTAGTCAGTGCTTTGGCATCAAGCAAATTGCTTTGGTATCAGGCAAATAAGGCCCTGTTCAGTTGTCACATGGTCTTTGTTGTTCTGTTTTCCAAGTTTTTTCTCTGTTGCTCACCATGGCCCCAGGCACCTAAGAGTAGTGCAATAGTACAAGCAAGTCTCATTGTCTTCAGTAGTTAGGGTCATTGAAGTCCCTTAGGTGGTGAAAGACTGTACTTCACATGACACTCTTGAAGTTAATGAACATGTGTGATTTGCATGTTGAAGGATGGCACACTTCTTCCTTTTGTGTGACTTTCCCCACTCCTTAGAATACGTCTGTCATGCCTAATGAAGAGAGAGCCCACTGAAGAAGATGAATGCATGTGAATGAGTGGTGTTTGTCTCTTTCTAAATAATAACTTGTATTTTAGATTCATTGTACTATTTGGCTCCACGTCTGAGAATGAACAAAAGACAATAATTAAATAAGTTAATTAGCCGCATTTCCTTATACTATATAAGGAGTTTCTTTATACCAATTCTAGCTGTCACGTTACTCCCACAGAATTTGGTTAGGACAGCCAGAAACCACAGACAAGAAAATTAGTAACAGAGATTAAAACATTAAATATTTGAGAAGCGATGATCATTTTGACAAAGTCTAATCTGCTCTAACATATCTTTAACAGCCCTGTGCTACAGTGATTGTACACACACAAAAGTCCCTGGGATGTCAAGGGAGACCCATCCAATTTAGTATGAATTTTACATATACAAGAACTTCAGCACTGGACTGTAACTAGCAGGACTAGAGAACAATGCTGCCCAATTCTTCCCGGAGCTATATGAATGCTGCTGCTATGTAACTGAAAATATAAGACTCAAATGTAACTTCCTATAACGTTTGGGTTGTTTGTTTGGTTTTTTGTTTGTTTGGGGTTTTTTCTGAGCAAGTTTTTTCACTTTGGGTTCAGTCCTGCAACTGTTGATGTGTTGAGCACTGTCAGCTCCTGCTGAAATCAATAGCAGCAATTCCTCACACTCAGCCCCTCACTGCATCAAGTCTATGCAAGAAAAATTGCACGGACTTAAAAGAATAGATACATTTGAAAATAAAAGCACCACTATATTACAGAGTCAATGGGGCGTGCTCTTTGAACTTTGTATAAAAAGTGCTCTTAAATCATAATGTTATGATTTATTTTTACTCAAAATAATGCATATTACCATAACACGAGCCTTGAAGTTAAGTGCTTAATTTAATGAAAATAGTTGCCATAGTTACCACAAGAGAACAGAGAACAACTTTTAGTCCTTTTGAAGTTATGAAGTAGCTTAAAAAGAGGGAAAAGAATAAACAAGAACGCAGAAGTTTATTATTCAATGTGTCATTCCTGACCAACTCTAATAAAGAAAATTCTGGATAGATTAAGGTGTTGACATTTTCCAGCTGAAATCCATAAATGCCCATCTACAAATACAAAATCATATTTCAGCCCATGAACTTGTGCTTTTGCCTCTGTTCTCTGTGTCAGGGAGAAAACAGGGTACCCTCCCCCTCCCCAGCCTCTGCTTTTAGAATTTTGTTCATAAATCACATATTAGTGGTCAAAAAATCATCCTGAAGACAGTAATACATTGCTAAGCATAACAACACATGCAGTCTAAGGTCTAACTTTATTATTTGTAATAAACACTCTCTTCTTAAAGGCCCGATGGGAATTTATCATAGTGAAGATGTCTTCTAGTGCTAGCTTCATTGTTTTTCAGTTTAGCATTGAGATGTGCTCTCTGTGAAGTGTTAATGGAGGTCACTGTTGTTGCTCTCCTTTACAGTGTCTAACTAACGGCGTTCTTACCTAGCTGACTGTTGAGGAACAAAATGATGTACTTTCCTGTATATCACCTTCAGCTTGCGAGCCTCTAAAGCTGCAGTGATTAACAGGACTTTTACAAAGTTTCTGTGTAGTTACAAGGACAGCTTCAATCTTCTGTCATTTTTTTGCATTAGCTATGATTATGCTTTTACCTCCAAAATGAATTTATTTTAAAGGTAACAATACAGATTCAGAGAATAGCTTATGTTTCATCTATATTTATCAGTACTCACTGTACATTTGTGTCTTCATTACCAGGAAATATTAAGGGACATTGTGCCATCTATTCCTGTTTACAGTTTATTATGCAGAGATAGGAAACACTTAGCATGTAAAATGAATGTAGAAATTATTCCTGGATAGAAACACGGACATTTCCCACTCGTTGGCTCTTTCTCCTCCATCACCGGATCAGAGTGTAATTGTCAGTAATCAGGCCTGCTTGCTGCTGATAAAACCACTCTGAATGCTAGCAGCCTTCTTTGTGTGATGACTCAATTATTCCAGAAGTGCCTCATCAAATCTGCCCCATCAGCTGGGCTAATAAATAAGGAGAAGAAACTGGCCCCCCAAAGCAAATTATAAATCCATTTGCATTAACCATTTCACTGGTCCATGATCTAGGCAGAAATAAGCATGGCAGATTGTGTTAAGCTTATTTGAATATGTTTATAATGTTTACAGCATGCAACCTTTTTTTTTTTTTTGCACAAGGTGTTGGAATTATCAGTCATGAATAACATCTAAATGCAGTTATGTTAATTACAGTGAGGCCTCCGGCTTCTTTGAGGGATATTTTGTTGCTTAAATCAGGTGAAAGTTAAACCCTTCTGCGAGGGGAAATATGATCTTGCACATGGCATTGGAATTACTGCAGTGTTTAAAAGAGAGAGAGAAAGAGGGCTGAGGGTGAATTTTTACAGGTACTGAAAGGACAAATGCTGGTGTTATAAGGCTTTCTAGCACAGGCAAAATGACCTCATGTTCATCACAATGCAGTTATAGGTAAAACAAAGGTAGTTACAAGGTAAGCCAGATGTATGGAAATAAAGCACCAATCTAATTAGAATGGATTTTTATTTATGAAGTGCAGAAATGTGCTGGGCATTTAACACAACAAGGATAAAGACAAGTTCTCTGCCCCAAGGACACTCCACTGTAAAGTCTCAATTCTGCCAACAATGCTGTGCATGAGTAGTCCCATTGAAACCAGCAGGCCTAGTAATGTGTTTAACAGTAGATACGTGGTTTTGCATCTTCTCTGAAACAGGACATAAGTGTGTGCATAATATTGAAGATAATGAGATTACAGCCCTGTGTAAAGTTCCACATGTGCTTAAGTCTATGAGGGCCTAAATCAAAATAAATCAAATGGAGTACAATTTGGTTTTCTGTTGAATATTTCCTATTCAAGTTTATGCTTGAGGGATTTATAGATCTTTAATTTTCGTAGAACATGTTCTGTTACTTGTGCAAAGGGGAACCATTGTTATTTATTATATATATGAATAATTATTTTTGAATTACATTGATAAATGTGGCGGGCTTTGTTTTTAATGTTGGGGGGGTTGAATTCTGTGTTGAATGTTCTCTGTTTTAAATGACAGTTGGTTTTACTTTCATCATTGCTTTTATCATTTAGGGTTGCAGTAAATGAAAGAAAATCAACTTAATGAGTAGCAAACTAATCTTGGTCTTGAGAGGGACTCGGTCTTCCAGATATAGTACAGATTGTGTATTACGTTGTGTGTGTGTGCAGATAGAGAAAGAAAATACACATTTTATAGTCAAATCATCTACATGTGCAGCATATTTATTTTTCATATTAAAGTTCTCGGAAATCAACATTTTTATAATTTTTAATCTGATTCAGGGGCCTAGATCCATACCCTCTAGCGTGGCCCCATTGAGATCAGTGAGCTACTGCAGGGGGCCTGGTATCAGATTTCAGGATTAGAGTCCAAGCTGTGATTTATATCAGCATTCTGGTATGAATCATGGATCTTATTAGGTTTGGACTTTGGAGGCCACCCTAAGCTTTGCACTGGAAGTGGCTATGAATAAAAACACTCATAGCAAACCTTCAGGATCACTTCCTTCAGCATGGAGCAGTAACAATAACAAGTAAAATGGAATGTTTTCACCATCTTTTTTTGAGTGTATATTTTACCATTCAAGCTGAATTTTCAGTGTCCATTTGGTATATAAGGCTCATCGGCAGTTAGAAATCTTATGTTAGCTACATGGCTAATAGTGGTGTTGACTGCATGCAGTGTATTTCTAGTCCTGCGCTATTATTGAAGGAATCTCCATGATAAGTCTCCTCAGCTCTCCACTGACTTGGTTCAATGGATTCATGCAAAACTTGGATCAACTGAGCCAAATCCCTTCATTGGGATGTGCTTGGGTACTATGGTGATAGAGACTGCAAGAACCTGTATAGACAGATTAATAGGACACTTCCATTATATATGCCACATACTCTTAGCTATTATAAGCAAATAAAGTTGCCAAATTAAACCACATCCATATCTGTGGCCTCCTGTCTCTCTTTCAGCAGGGCTGGACAATAGAGCCTGCTGGCGAGCTTCAGAAATTGCCTAATGGCTTGGGGTGAAGGATACCTGCACAGTAGCTGACAGCTCTTTTACTTATGCACTGCACTCTCTCTCAACATCTGGCCCATAGTTAGTTTTCTTAAACTTTTTTCTTCAAAAAGGCTGTTGCTTCTATAGTGAAATAAATATTTTGTTCTCCAAATTGCTTGCTTTCTAATCATTAGAGAAAATCATAATCCATCCTTTGTATAAAATAAATAATTTGCTACCTGCAATATCTGGTCCCAGTATTGTATTTGAAACATAAGTAAGTGGTCCTTGGGACGGTAACACACATGACATACACATCAAGTTTCATTACATCCTATGACCCAATGTAATCTGACATACCTCATTGTTAGTTAACATGACAGGTACATTAAAATATATTATCGGTTTTAAGAAATATCATCTCTTCTGCAAAAGTGTGGGCTCACCCAGAAATCAGCTGTGTGGTAGCTAGTCCCTTGTTATCTGAAACAATCAGAAGGCCAGCACATCTAAAACTATTGATAAAATTATATCTGTAGTTAAAACTGACCAGAGAAGTTTTATAGTCTTACTATTATCCCACCTTAATAATCTCTCCTTTATAAAGATTGCTAATGATCTCTAAATCACAACGCAGATAGGAATCAAATAGAAAATTGCACGGTTGCACGCACTTTTCCCAGAAGGTCCTTTATAAACCAAGATGTTTTTTAAAAAAAATACAGTTAGTGATTATGTAAAAGTAAATGTGAAAAGTTATGTATTTTTGTGCCCTTTGTGCACTTTTCCAAGTAGATCTCAGCTGTGCTGTCTTAACTCTCAGTCCCTTAGGATGAGAGAGACAGCAGATGGGGTTAGGGCAGAGGGCTGATGCATCTGACAGCAAACGGCCTGGTTGTTGAGTGGAAGCTGTGAGCGTCAGGAAGCTGCTTTTCCCCTGAGAACCAACTAACCACTGAAGAAAGTTGAAAATGAGCCCTTTGAGAAACGCTATTAAAAGTAGTAAAAAATTGCAATTGTGCAGATGATGTGCTGCTGTGTGGTTATTCGGATGCTAATGAGTTTGACATTAGGGAACTCAGAGGGTTTACAGCTACTCCCTTATGTGATTTAGGTCTTTATTGGCAATCTTTGAGAAAATAAATGGAAAATGTATTACTAATAAATACATAACATGATAGGGATTTAGACAAAAAGCTGCTAAGTTTCAGGCTGTCGGAAGAGCTTCACCGCCATGTGTCTGTTTTCAGGATCTTTCTGTGTTAGGTTAGTGTGTTGCAAACAAAGAGGAAAAGGCAGGTGGGAAGCTTTAAAACTGCTTTTGAATTAGAATAATGAAAAAGGGCCTACAAGGGTAAACAACATCTTCTCCAACAAATTATTGGTTGTGATAGCTTGAAAATCCTTTTAGCTGCTGGGCTACTTGTCATTTCATTTTTTCTTGCCATGTCATTTGATTATCTGTTTTGTTACCTGATACAATGTTTTTCACTTTAACTAGAGTGATTGATAGAATTTTAAAGAAAGATTTTATTGCTTGAGGGTCAGGAATAATCCAGCCACCCTGAAACAGCCTTCAGATTTTTTAAATAGCATATTCCAATTGTATTGGCAAAGCTTCATCAAACTTTGTCAACCGAATAGACAAAGTTTGAGCTTGAAGTTCCAAACATTGGAGGATAAATTTTGCCACCAGACTGTACTGTGTGCACTAATCATGTGTGCATTGACTAAATACACTGTAGAGTATTGCAAAAGGAACTCTGCAGTTGTAAATGCTTCTTACAGCACTTTCAGTCTATCATTGCCCCTTCTGCCCCTGGTGACAATAGTGATATCATTCTTGTCATCGGGGCAGAAGTGGCAGGGATAGACTCTATGCAAATAAGTGAACACAAAGGGCTTGATTTCCAAAAGCACCAGGACTCTGAACATTCACTAAAGTCTTCAGGAACTGTAAGTTTTCAGCACTTCTAAATACAAGGCTTGCAGTACAGTACATCCACATACCTCTTCTCCTGCATCTCATCTTCACTCAGAGCTCCCATTGATTTCAGAGGGAATTTGTTCACAAAGACTGCAAAATCAGGATCAGGGAAACTTCCTGCCTTTCCTTCAGTTCGTTTATATAAGAAACACTGACAGCATGCAAATATTTTAAAATGTTAGTACTTTTCAACAATTAACTAACACTGAGCAAACTTTCAACACCAGGTACAAAAACTTAATACGAGGAGTTATAAGAAACATCTGAAAAGACATTATGCTTCTGAGATGAAAATACTTGGATTTGTATTTTTAAAGTAGAGCAAAAATAGGAACATTTTCTTGCTGTAGGTAAAATTCTTAAGCTTTGAATGAGTGCACTAACGCTGTGACCAAAGGCAGTTAAAAAATGTTGACTTTGATGTTGTCCCCTTTAACAGTAGCATTAAACTTTTTTGTGTGTTTACAATGTAACTTGGCAATACCGTGCAAGAAACTGCTGCACCTGGATATTTTCCCCCACTTGATCTACATCAGTCCCACTTTATCTGTGTTTTATGTACTGTATTTGCATTCTTTCTTTCAGAGAATGAATTTCAGGATTATTTGTTAAATCAGCAAAAGTATCTTGGTCAAAGTGACGGATTTGATCACTTGGAATCTGCACACGATTTCATCTGGAAGCAGGCAAAGGTGGGAGAATTCATTCATGAACATGAACTTCAGTCAAAGTATGTTTCTCTATGAAACTCAGGAAAATGTGTGATCTATTTGTAGCATTGCTATTTCCATAGCAAGTGTGGTTATTGCCAACAACTTTGGCCAGTATTTAGAATATTAGAGAGTGTAAAAGTCAAATATAACAATGTCTGGCCATAGTCAAATACTTGAATATTTTGGATAACTAAAAGATAGGCTTTTTTTTTTGTTTCAGAACCCAATTCTGTCACTATATATTGGAATGATGCAGAAATATTTTCAGATCTCCTCAAACCTTTCATCACTGAAAAGATATTTTAAAACATACAATTTTTATTTCACTTGTAAGCAATGAGTTATATTAATAAAATATTTCATTTGATAATATATGTTGATTTTAATTTTTAAAAAGTTTATTTTTTCTATAAAATGATGGCACATGATTGTCTGATGGGTCAGGTACTTAGTTTTCTCTAAAATGTAATTCAGAATCTTTTATAATAAAAAACAATTTCTTAAAACTTAATATATTTTCTCCCAGGTGTAGTCTAAGATATAGAAGAAGAGATCACCTTCAACATTTTTTCAAGTTAAAAAGCTGCTACATGTTAAAAAAAATAGCAGCACATTTCAGCTTGAATCAAGCAATCTTTATGCAGGATAAGTTTTTTAAATTTGTGCTAAAAATACAAAGCTGGCAGTTGCCCCTTAATTTCATAAAGCTGTGGCTCTGCCCTTTGATGCCTTGGTAAAGCAGTCTAATAGAAATCCTTGGCACACATTAGTTACCTAAGGGAATAATGGAACTATTTGCTGTAGTCGTTTGGCAAAAGGACATAAACATATGGCTTTGGTTTATATTCAGCACTGCCAGTTGTGCAAAGTTGCATGGATGAAGTATACAACAGCAGCGACAACTCAGAAATCAGAAGTGAGAATCAAAATAAATCATCCTCATTACCAAGCTACCCAAGCTTGTCTCAGGTTTATTTCATTTCAACTCATTTTCAAGCATTTAGCCCCAGATGGAATACACCTTATTTCTCAAAAACATGCATAGCTTTTGGTCCTCTGCATATGACTTTGTACCCTGGATGGATTTCATATTATGTAACCTCCTGCTGAATGTGCTTTCAGCTTTAGATTTACTCTTTGCACTTATTTATTTTAATTATTATGGAAGGAACATTTACAGCAATCACTTCCACACCAGTCAACTTTCTCATAGAGAAATCAAGGATAGGATTATAAGGTAAAGGACCATGAACAATGTGAAAATCAAGGACATGATATCAGAAAGAAGTAATAACATGCCTTCAGAAATGGCCTTGAAAAATACTTTTTGGTGTGTATGCATTTATTTGGGGATGCTTTATTTCTCCATGTTCGTTTAAAAAAAAGTCCAATTGTAGATTAGTCGCCAGTACAGGGACATCCCAGACAATTATGTAATTGTATCTTACTGTAGCAATACTCTGAAGTATGAAATGTTTTTCACTTCACATAATCAGATTTCTGCAGAGAGAGTGGTATTTCTGTAGTAAGCTTCTCTAGAATTTAATATTGTAAGGGGGGAACATCAGAAATTATACTGAAATGACAATGAGATGGTCACAAACCTTAAAAAAAAAAAGTCAACAACTTGTGTTCAGTGTTCAGCCTACCTGAGTTTTCCTTTGGGATTTTCTTGTTTGGTTTGGTGGCTTTGGGGTTTGTTTTAATTGTCATAATCATTTCCGTTTTCTTTGTATGTTTTAAAAGGTAGTTTCCATTAAAAAAGAAAAGAAAAAGGAAAGAAACACACAACCTTAATGCAAAGAGCACTGACAAGACAGAGTTGTCACAGTTTATTATTTATCGTGGAAGGATGAATAATTTTCACACTTGTTAGATCACCATGGGGCACAATACTGCACACATATGTTGATAATCACAGTGCTTTACAGCATCTGACTTCATAGTGTTTCACTTTTCATGAAAATACTTGTAGCCTATATGTTAGTAAGTTCATGAGGGATAATACTGAATGGTTGTCATCATACTAATATTATAACAATATATAGGAATAATATTCCAATCGTAAAATATCATGACAGTAATGGAATTAGCTTTTGTCACCATTGTAAATCAAAAATGGAAAAACTCTTTAAAATGTTCAGAAGGACATTTTTAATAGGAAAATGATTGTTCCAATGTATCCTTAGTGTCTGTTGTCTGAAAGGATATTTATCAAACATCTTGAATAAGTAATAATAAATCTTTTAGCTCTGTGTGCATATGTATTTAAATGAGAACTCGAATGCCTATTGAAATATATCCTAAAAAGTGTATGCAAATAGTTAATACTAGGTCTGCTATTTCTTTTAAACATAACAAAATCAATGAAAACTATTCTAGCCAAGCTGTTTGCCAAATTTGATTTCTAAAGTCAGAGCTATTTTTACTTAAATGATCACTGGGAATCTTCTATTTTTGGGACTACAGCTAAAACTGGGGATGATTTCCTATTTTATTGAATATAGTCTTGTGTAAGATTGCGGACTACCCTTCCAGGAGTTTCAAGCTCTCTCCATGAAATTCATCCCTACTTAGAAATTAAAATAGGACTTAAATGGTTCATAGACCTCACACTAGTGTAACCCAAGAACCTTCTTAGTGGGCTATACTGTCCCATCTAGCGGCACTGAAACCACTACATCTAGACTGCAGGCTTCTTTTGGAAGAAGCTTTTCTGGAAGAGATCTTCCCAAAAAACTTCGTCCGAAAGAGAGCGTCCACACTGCCAAAGCACATCGAAAAAGTGATCTGCTTTTTTGAAAGATAGCATCCACACTGAATGAACGGTATCTCGCATTTAAGCTGTGATTACTATGGATGGAGTGGCCACCAGGGTACCTCTGCTTTTTCCTCTTTCCTCTTCTTTCGAAAGAACTCCCTCTTCCCCTTCCACACACGCCTTTTGCCGAAAGAAATCTTTCAGAAAAAGCCTTCTTCCTTATAGAAAGAGGTTTACCAATGTTGGAAAAACCCCTCTGTTCTTTCGATTTTCTTTTGAAAGAACGCAATTGTAGTGTGGCTGTAATTCAAGTTTTTTCAGAAAAACAGCTGGTTTTCCGAAAAAAACTTTATAGTGTAGACATAGCCTCAGAGAGAAATGAGTGTGCTTTACACCCTTAGCTAATACCCATCTGGCTTTTAGCTCATGCACTAAACTCTAGCAGTCCCACGGTCAATTCCACCCAGAGATGACCAGGGTGAGCCAGCGTTACAAGTAGGAGCTCATCTGGGATTTCAACAGGGAAGTTTCTGAAGCTTGGGATGCACTTCCTCAGCAAGAGAAGTATGTAATCCACATTTCTGCTAGGTGTGGTGTACTGTCCCATCTAGTGGCACTGAGACCACTTAAAAAATAATGAGTCTGCTCTACATCCTTAGCTTATAGCCAGCTGGCTTTTAGCTTATGTGGTAGAAGCTCATGCTCAAAGTTCCAGCGGTCCCAAGTTCAATTTCACCTACAGCTGACAGGGGTCTGAGTTACACTAGCTCTCCCCAGGAGAACAATTTCACCTGTTATCTCCAACAGCAATTCCAGCTTCCCCATGCTGCTCTGATTTCCCAACTAGCATACTGGAGGGGCTACTTTAGGAGGTGACAGTTTAGTTCTGAAAGTATTATAATGTTTTTTTAAAAAATAGGAGACTTACCTGGCATTGCCCAGGCCAGACCAGAGGCAAGGGAGGAGTGGGCTATGTACAGTGCCTGGCCTGGGTGTGGGAGGGAGGATGCACAGTCCTCCTGCTGGTGCTCCCCAAGACTGACCCAAGATGGGGCACACAGGCCACCCTCTGGAACTTCCCAGGGACAGCCCAGGAGCAGAGGGGCATGCAGTGGCTGGCAGCTGTTCCCCAGAACAGGCTGGGGTTTCAGCTACTGTCGGCCAGTGGCTTGCAGCTGTGGCTTGCTGCTCCCTGTCATCATTCCACAGTATAACTACTTCCTCTCAGATCCCTCTCTTTCCATTTTATAGGAAACAACAGAATTCCAGGCACATTCCATTGCCCTGCCTGACTATGCTTTAATTAGGATAAGAGGAAACTGCATACCAAATTTTGTGGTTCTAGCTCTAACGGTTTAGGAGTTATTGAACAAACAGACTCACAGATGGACGGACGGACAGACAGATGCACATTTCTAAAATATATAGATCGATAAACAGACTGAGGTTTCTGTATTAAACATACCATATTTCAACCCAGAGCTATTTCCTCAAACCAAATAATAACCCTCTCAAAAAAACTGGCACCAAATCTAGTTGTCTCATTCATGTAAGCCCTGAAGTTATCGACTCACAAGTAAACTGACTTCTCAGCAACTTGTGTGAGTAAGGTGAGTAGGATTTGGCTGATATAAGCAGGATCACTAAAATGGTGTGAACATTGCAGTAGCAGCTTTTGCACTTATTAATAAAGTCAGAGAGTCGAGGCTGTGAAATTGTTCATTATACAAATGAATTCCCTTTCGCATTTAGATGCACTGGTCAATAACCTTGGCCACTATTCTAGGAGCACATTTACTGGCCCCAAACAACTGTATGTCCCAACCAATAAGATACAAAAAATAATTTAGTTAAATAGTTTAGGAAAATAGTTTAGTTAAAGTTAAAACAGTAATCTTGAACTTAAATATAAATGCCATGTATATTATATCGTATATAATTTTGGGAGGGGGGGAGGGTTAAAGCCATTTGGCTCTAGCGACTAAGAGTGTTGATACTGACCTTACTCAACTCCCACTAGTGTCAGCACCATAACAAAACAGGCCTTTAGTGCATCTAGCAATAACGATATGTCTCAAAAATGCTTGCAGAGAAAAAAAAGAGGGGCTTTAGAACTATTGGGCAGGATGTTGGCATTAATAACATCATTTCATATTTTTTGCTATAACTGATTTAAAGGCTGGAATGGTTGAGAATCTGTTAACTGTGTTCTTTCATGTAAAAAAACCCAGAAGACATAAAAAGTCAGACATAAGAAACTTTTTATATTTGCCTTTGCCTATTTTTAAATGATCTCTGAAAAAAACCTATCAAAACCAATAAAAATCTTCACTGGGACATTGCCTTGACATTTGCAACTAGAAAAGGAAAGTAGCTGCAAAATATTTATAATTTTCACAGCTTTATCCACAATTATTTTTAGTGTAATTTTACTTATAATGTATGAGACTTTGTGTGAGTTGAGTCACTTTATATGCAACAGACACTTGCAAAATGATGATGATTTTTGAGTGCAATGTGCACCTTCCTAAGCGGGCCTAGCCATTTTAATCTTAAACAGCTTAAACATCTGTCATAAATTCAAATGATTTTAAAGAAAGAAAAGCAATAGGAAAAAAAATCACCTCCATTGATTTTATTGTTGTTTTTCCTCATTGTGTGGTTTTTAAATATTCATCACCGTGAAACATGCTATTTAGAACCAAGTAACTGCTGCTCAGTAGAAGCAGTGGACACTTTTTGTTTCATAATTAAAAGAGCAGCAAGTGATTGGTGTGGTATTTATTATGAAATGATGACAAAGGAGTACCAGCGGTTTTAATAGTTTTAGCTTACAGGAGCTGTTGTTAATTTTGTCTGTGGAGTTGCAGGTGAAATAATGCACAATGGATAAATAGTCTACATTGGTTTAACTGAACATAATATATAGTGTGTTCTGGAGTTGTTTGTCTCAATAGACTACAGTAATCAAAAGTAATGAACCTATTATGTGCAGGACCTTGGAGAGTGTAGAATGGCAGTAAAAGTGTGGCACATAAAAGGTTTATTAAAGGAAATTAAAGTCCATCATTGCCACACCTGCTCCCCTATTATAAGTCTATGGCAGGTCAGTGCCTTCAATCACAACTCAGCATCAGTGAACAGAGCCATGTTTCCCATTACCATTGCAGTCACATTGCAATCCACTCATTCTCAGGTTTTGAGACTGGTAACAACTATGAGAGCCGTCAGCCACTGCTAAATTAAAAAACCCAAACATTTAATTCCCACTGCTAACAATGAATGCAAATATAATCATATAAAATGTAACATTTTGGTTTTACTGCTGCAGAGTTGATCAATATATATTTTGGTTTCAGATTTCCCAAGCACAGGCAGAAGCAACAGAACTGTTCATGTATTTATTTAATATTTTCAAATAGCTGCTCAAGAACTTGACTGTGTTCTCTCCTGTAAAGAAGTACTAGGTTGTATGGCACGTCACGTGTAGTCATCTGTAAGAATGAGTTAGAAGAGGGCCAAATTAGGAAAGAGTTGTTTCACTTTTATAAAGGATTGTCTCAGTCCTTTCTCCTTCTTTGTTAGATAAATTCAGTCCTACTGCATTGGATCTCTCAGCCCTAGTCTACACACGGAAGTTATTTTAAGATAACTCTTTCTTATTTCGAAATAACAAGCAGAGTGTCCACACTACCAAGCCTGTTATTTCAAAATAACAGGCTGATTATTTTGAAATAATAATTTCTGCTTTCCACAAGAAATAACACTTATTTTGAAATAGTTATTTCAGAATAGCAGTAGTGTGGATAATCCGGTGCTGCTATTTTGAAAGAACTACTCCCCAGAATCATTCAAAGTAATTACTCCACAGTACTTCCTGGGGCTCTAAGTCAAGATAGTGCATCCACATTTTGGGAGCCTACCTTGGACTTATTTAGAGGCTTTCCTGTGGAAGTGTGGACACGCTGTTTCAAAATAGTTATTTTGGGGGGTACTATTTTGAAATAAGTTATTTCAAAATAATTTCCTAGTGTAGACATGCCCTCAGAGAAGACCTTGAAAATGTCTCAGTTGTCTGTTTTCCATGAACTTATTATTAAAGCATCTTTACATCTTCAGAGCATTATGAAAATAGTAAACTGCTTCTTGCACACTTCTGAAGGCCTGTAGGCAGCAGGTGTGTCTACATAGCACCTTAAACTTGAAATAAGATACGCAATTTGTGCTATGCAAAATTGCATATCTAATTTCGAAACTATTTCAAATAGCTTATTTTGAAATCTGGCACATTTACACGGTGCCAAATTTTGAAATAACGTGCTATTTCGAGCCATTTCTTATCCCTCATGTAAGGAGGTTTACCAGGATGGCAAAATAGCGCACCCATTATTTTGAAAAATATTTTGAAATAATGGGCAGCTTGTGCAATGTAGACATACCCTTAGAGTGCCTGTTCTTTTGCCTAGTGTCCTACACCAGATCTCCTCTTGAAAAATCATACCTTCAGTATTGGTATTTTTGAAAAGAGTAAAAAATGTCCATTGTTATTCATGGTGAAAATTATACTGTTGTGCAAACTGTTGTATGTCACTGTGACACTCCCCACCAAAATATCAAATCTTAGTTTCTTTAAAATTTCAAGGGTTTGTAATTAAACTCCTGGAATGGAAATTTGTCTTTACAATTTTGGCTCTGGGTTAGATCCAAGATCAAAAGATGTATATTTCTGAATCTGGTTAATATGTAGCCAGAAATGTCATGACAACAGCTGATCTTAAAAGGTTTCTGTTATTTCAGTCAGAAATGTTAGAACAGCAGCTCAGAATATTTAAATGCTGTGAAATCAAAACCTAAACCCTCTCCGATTCAGTATCAAATATGAATCCCAAGAACTATGTTGACCAACATCCAAATCTGTGCATTACCTCTTAGGCCCATTTGGTACCCAAGATGTAGCTAATTTAATGGGCAAAATACATCTTTGTGTGTGTGAAATCTGAAACTCTGTTGGGTAAAAATCTTATTAAAATGTTATTATTGCTTCAGATTGAGTGAAAAAAATAGAATATCACATAGTGATGGTGTTTGTAATACCACTTAGAGATGTGTCTTAAAAACATTGTTGTTTCATTTTAGTAGTTCATTGTATGTATCTGACCTTTGATAGCTCAAAAAATAGTTTTCTTGCCTCTAGGCTAGAAGTAGTCATAGGTTCAAGTACTGGTGAAGATTCTCAGAAATTTTAACTGACAGTATTAGCACTAGGAATTTGAAGGTGCTGATATCTCTAGGTCCCAGCCTCCAATAAAGATTTACATTTAAAATTCTGTTAAAGCAAATCCTGAAAGCATCAAGCATTGGATTTCACAGTGTCTAATCTTACATCTGCAATAAACACCTGTGGATGTTGGCATCAAGTCTTAAAGGGTACCTTTTACCAGTTGTTTGATTAAACAAATGTCATCATTACAGATATCTCCAAGAGACTATCAGATATTCAGAGATGGGTTTTTATCTTTGTGACAAGATTAATAAGGCATGGTAGTACTCCTTCCCATTACTGTCAGGACATTGGAAATTTTATAACACATTTTCAAGATTTTCTCTCTGAGTGGCAAAAAGGAATTAAAGATGTTGTGTTAATGTTACAGATGGATGCAGATGGTGAAGATAAAAAACTGCGCACACGCTCAAAAGGAACCAAGGGTGAGTTTCCAAGCACGTTTGATGACCCTGTATCAATCACACCATGAAATATGATAGTTCCTGTGTACAGCCACTAATGTGTACTCAGAGTGTAAATGGCTTCCTTAGGACAGCTTTTTTAATCAAGCCAAGCTGCTGGTATCAAGAGGCAAAGTGTTATTAGCTCTGGTTTAAAGAAAAGAGGAAATATTTTTCTAATTCATGATCATTTAAATATGGGTATGTATGAAAGCATATACAGCATATAGTTTACCTTGTAAAGGAATGCCTTTCACCATGCAAATTAAGGTTTTTGTAAAGGAAGTAAAGTTGCCTGAAGTTGAATGATGTCTTCAGAATAATAAGCTAACCATCAGCCACATAAAGAACAGTTTGTTCACTGGCACACAAGTAAACTTGCTTTGAATCGAAGGGTAGTTTCTTTGTTCTCTCTGAGTATACTGGGATATGATATTTTTAAAGTAGATTTTTATTTTTAATTCTCCCCTCTCTTTTGGTAAGAAGCAGATTACAATGTGATATTGAAGGGTAAACAGGCCCTAAACACTAGGAAAACATGTTTGACTAGCAACATAGCTAGTCATTTAATTCCTAATACTTTTTGAAACCATTGATAATGAGTGGAAAGTCAACACATGCACAAATAAACATACCATTTTGCCTGCCTTACAAGCCAATTGTGCTTATGAAGCCAATGGCCATGATTTCACTTGAAGTTGTGCATGCTTAACTGTTGTAACAAAGAGGCCATTAAATACTTTGATTCATTGTCAAAGCAGAGTAATCCTGGGTTACTATGTGTCTACCTGATACATATACCTATAACATCAAGTTATGCTTGAGGCCAAATGTGAAAGTGAGGCTGGTGTTTCTTTTAATTCCCTAGTGGCACATCAGCAAACCACTGCAAATTGGTGGTCTCTCCTTGTGAGAAGACATGCAGTGAAACTGAAATCAACGGGACTCTTGCCCTTGATTTCAATGAAATCAGGATCTCAGCCCGGTACTCTGACAGCAGGTCAGGACTGAAGTGCATTGACAGAGGTATGTTAAAAACAATGCCATCTCTTGCCTGCAAAGAGGACTATGGCTAGAAAAATCTCGCTTAAAAAGCCATATTCATTCTGGATGTAAAACTTTTAAAACAGGACCCAGTACTGTTCCCTTTCAAATTCCTAGAAACTCCAATATGACGAGGATCAGGCAAATAACTAAACACATTTCATGCTACAAAGTAATAAAGTTATTGCAGCACATGTCAACCTGTGGCTTTTTTTGCTGTCAAACCTGGGAAACGATAATCTGACCGACTGGATCTCATTTAACATAGTCTATTCAGTGTTAAAACACACCCATTGTTTCTTTAAACACACACATAGAGAGAGAGAGAGAGAGTTAAATGAGCAAATGCATTTTCCCAGAAAAGGAACAACTGATGTTGCCTGTGCAACATGAGTAATCTTTAGAACCACCTGTTGGCTCTGTCAATATGCTGCATACTCTTGTGTGGGTAGGTATTTGTAAACACCAGCTTTCTTCATTCCCAAATCAAATTATCAGTCAGAAAAACAAAGATTTCTCTTCGCTCTGTGGATAATAAAGTAGTGCCTTAGTTGCTTTGCTGTGCTGAAGATTATCGTCTTCATCATGTGTGGGGTTTATCTAAAATAACCCTGGGAATTACACATTTGTTCGACATTTGCCAATAATAGTTACGATCCTGTGGTTAGCATGAAATAAAGAATCACCTGTGTTTTGATAGCCACTCCTCTGTCATCACAGAAAGACAGGTGCAAGGTTGCAGAAAGCACAGGACTGGAAATGTAAACTAATTCATTCATTCCCTCTGCTTTTATAACAGCACAAGTGGACTCTATAGCTCAAGAGCTCAGGTAAGAACTCATACAGTTTATATTTTCTAGATTCATTATCTGATTATACTGATTGATCATTCTTTATATATAGCATATTGGCTAAAATAAAGAATGCAGTGAACGATGCATTCATGTAGTGATATATATTATTTACAAAGAGTAATATATTATTACTTACAAAGAGTGCTTCATGAAGATTCCCTGTAAGTGAACCAAAAGTACAAATGAAGAGTTATCAATAAACACTTTCTCATCACAATTAGAAATTAATACAAATTGGACATGCACATGGGTAGGTATTCTCTGCATATACCTCTATTGACTTTAGGATCCAGAACCTCTTACATTTCAAGTTAATCCTCAGAATCCTTATATTGAGGAAATATTATTACTTTTATAGATTTAGTTAATAATTTTCACAAATAGCCAGGCTCTGTAAATTGTTGTCAGCTGAACATGCATAATTTGTTTACTTCCATCAATTGCCAGCTGAAGTTTTGCATTTTATTGAAGTAGAATAAAATAAGGCTGACCTTTTCCATATTTCCATAAACCATGACAATTTGGTCAAATACATATATTTGACAAGGATATTTCAGATCCTCAATAATTTCTTAACTGAATAATATCTGAATAATTAACCATGTTACCTGAGTATACTGAAATGAATTTTATATTCTAAAATTCACACATATTTGAAGAAGCAAATAGCAAGGTTGATGTATATGTAAAGGTTCCATCATAAAAAATATTTCCAGGAGATTACATTAGTTTCTTAGGGCTCTGTCAGCAATTATGACAGAAGGAGCACAAAACTGTAGTTGGGTAAATATTACTACTTTTCTATAGTATTCACTGGAGGTTTTTTAATAAATTCAGTTCAGCAACGTTCAAGCCTTTTCAAGGCATGTGAGCTAGTGATTTTTATTGACATATGTTATGTAGACAATAACTGCTTGCATGTTCATTCAACTAGAGAACAGAAACTATCACATGACTTATCCGGCCAATCACAACTAAGTCCAGGCTAATTTATCAGATAAATTATTTATTATGAATTGTTTAGCCAACTCTGCCACATTTTTCTGTATTGTTATGTGTTTCCTTAGCTTTAGCGTATCTCCTTTTCCCTCTGTGCATCCCTAATTTATGCACCAGAAGGATGCATTAATCCAAAGAGGCAGCCATCCAAAAATGAGGATGGTCCATGTGTTCATAAGAGAAAAATGTTTGAAAAATAGAAGATGTGTAAGTTTCTTCAACACCAGGAAAGCTGTAATTTATGCATTACCAATTTATTAGCTTTTCCCAAGCAATTTTGATGTTTTCTGTGAAATACATCTTAATAACTTCCATTTAACATATTACTCTTTCTGTCAGAGCTCTAGAATGCATGAAGAAACATGCACCTGTATTTGAAATATAGGTATAAACATTCAACATTTAATCCAGTCCCTTTATACTTTCAATTTTGGGGAAACTTAACCCCATATTAGCCCATGCAAATGAGATCATTGGTATCTTGTCAGATTGCCATGTGTATGTACAAGTCTGATAATAAAAACATAGGAGCACAAAAATTGTGCATGCAATTTTATATATAGTGTGAGAGGCATACACTTTTTGAAAATGTAGTGCATACATTTTTGTCTTGTTACTTGGACCTATGAAACTATAAAAGAGCCCTTGCAAATTGTCCCCAGGAAATAAAGATTTTAAATATTATTTAATTTACTGCATTTTAAAAACACATATATGGAACCTGACTCTGTTCTGACCAATGTTCAAAATGATGTTTTGACTGTTTTAAATCCAAGCTTAATTAATCTACCCTTTTCCCTGGTTTATCCTATCTAACAAAGCACTTCTGCACTTCTTATTGAGTTCTTATTTTAAAGTGCCTTGGGATACTTTGGTATGAATGGCATTACATAAGCTTACACACTGAAATTGTATTGTTATTAATTTCATAACATTGATTGGTTATACATCTTTTGTCACCCTATTCTAATTTTAGATGTTATGTTTTATAATTGTAAAGGAACAATGAAGCTAAATGAAAGGATACAGTCAATGAAGTTATATGAACAAGTTAAGCCCAGAAACTGTGATACCACTTGAAAATCTACTTCACATTAACTCCAGGAATGCTCAGGACTTTTTATCTGAAGTCAGTGGCAAAACTGAGCTCTCAGAAATGTGTAAGGTGAATCACTGCGTGTGCTCAGAAAGTTCATCATCAGCAAGCCTTAAAGAGGTTGTACCCTAGAGCTTTGAGGCCCTTTCTGACTGGCTGATGTATTTCAGTCATTAGGCTAGGTATGGAAGAAGCAGGCTTCATGTGTCCAAATATTAAATGCTTCACAAAAGGATAAAGAATGCCAAACTCACAAATCTATTACTTCATGATAGAAGTCTTCAGATCTCTAAAGCAAAGTAGAAGAATAGGGTGGAGTTCAATCCATTTGAAATCAATGGCATTAAGTTCAGTGCTGCCATGATTTTCACCCATGTAATGGGCAGAACATTTTCCTCTCCCCAAGTTTCATCAGTTGACCTAGGAAACATATTTATACAAAGAAATTCTGCCAAGCTATTTTTCATACTTATACCTTCTTCCTCTTTATTTTCATGAACTGATTTTGAAATAGTTACTATATCAAGCAATTTATAGCATCAACTCCTTCTTTTATTTTTTAGCATCTTATATCACTTTATCGGATTCTCTTTTTACCCTCAGTCTGTGTAAGCCAGCCATTTGTATTTTTACATACCTCCTAATTCCCAAACACATAATTATTTTGAGCCCTCTCAACTTGTTCCTTCAATTACATCATGCTTCCTATGATAGACTGGTCTGAATCACATATGCTATTTCAACACTCGTTACTATAAAGCTTTACACAGTGACAGAATAACTTCTGCCAATATAGATTCTATAAAGTATTCCAAGGCCAATTTGCCCTTTTCACTGTTGCCAAACATGGTGCACAAATTTATTTGTGAAGGTTTTTTTTTTCTATTATCCTTTATCACTCTCTGTTTTGTTTCCTGTTATGGACACTGAGTTATATTCTCTTACTCACCTAGAGTCAGACAAATGGAAAGCAAATTGGATTGATCCAGGTTTGAAATAACAGAATCATGAATCATTTTGGCTAGGCCCATATCTAAATGGAAAGGGTATAATCTTCTGGATAGCTGAAGGTGATAGCAAACATTTTGGGCTGCTGCTGCTGCTCTCTAAATATCAGTGATTAATGAAAAGCCCAGTAGGATCCTAAATTTTCAAACCACTTGACAAATTTACAACAGATTTCCCCAATGGTGGATGAGGTCACAGTTCCTGCTACTTCTACAAATATTTTCATTTCTCACCAGCATCACCTCTTGAGTCTTTTTTATGCAGGAATCTCTTTCCTTTACATTCGAGAACAGAAGAAAGGCTCACCTGTCCGTGTTGAATGAGACACAGTTAGAGCTTGGATATTATCAGTATATTAGTGCCCAGAGAGAAATGGTAGGACAGAGACCTGTGGAACTCCACAAGGATGTTCACTTGGTGAGAAGGAATGACAGCACATCACACCCTCTGCTATTTTGCTTGTAGGAAGGAGTGATGCCAGTAGGCCAGCAGCATAATTAGCAATGTTGAAGGAGTCCAATATGTCTTGCAGCACTAGCATGAACATCTGGTCCCTGCCCAAAACCCTCACGACATAGTTCATTGGCATAGTTAATCCTGTATCCATGCCAAACTGCAGTCTGAATGCATATTGCAAGGGGTCTAAACAATTATAAATATTTTACATTGACCAGTAATGTAATCGGTGCCTCACTGTACAGATGAGAAAACATGATCTGGGCCCCATTAAACTTACAATCAAATGTCAGACGTTGATGGATTGAAGGTGATAACAATTGTCTAGAAACTGTGGATGAAGGAAGAATACAGTGGTAGATGACCCAGCTACCCAGAAATGTTACTGTACGATGAAGCAGACATGCATTTGTTCTCCTTAAAAACAGATAACTAATTTCTGGTAACTCACTTTCCATAAGCTTGGTGGCAGAAGCAGGTCTCTAGGAAGGATTTGCATAGGAAGAGAGAAGTAGCATTGCAGACCAGCTCATGGAATAGAAGGGTTATTCCATGAATAGGGGGCAATATGGAAAAGATTGTGAGAAAAGTAGAAAAATGAGGCAAAGACTGATATCTGAGAATAGACAAGGGGCAGAGTGAGGTGACACAATAAGGGTATGTCTACACCAGCTCGTTAGTTCGAGCTAGGTAGGCAAATCAGGCAACCGGAGTTGCAAATGAAGCCCGGGATTTAAATATCCCGGGCTTTATTTGCATGTTCCCGTCCGGCCGCCATTTTTAAATCCCCCTTTGTCCGAACTAACTGCCCGCGGCTACACGCGGCAGTTTAAAGTTAATCCGAACTAAGACCTTAGTTCGGATTAACTGTTACTCCTCGGATTAACTGTTACTCCATGGAATGAGGAGTAACAGTTAATCCGAACTAAGGTCTTAGTTCGGATTAACTTTAAACTGCCCCGTGTAGCCGCAGACAGTTAGTTCGGACGAAGGGGGATTTAAAAATGGCGGCCGGACAGGAACATGCAAATAAAGCCCGGGATATTTAAATCCCGGGCTTCATTTGCAACTCCGGTTGCCTGATTTGCCTACCTAGCTCGAACTAACGAGCTGGTGTAGACATACCCTAAGTGTTGAGATGCTGCTTTATTGGTTAGCCACTATCTTTTTGGCTGTTTTATTCAAGAAAAACAGATAAGAGGCACATGCTCTGACTTCCTACTAGGTACTCTGTCTTAGTGAGACTTTGTCACTTGCTTGTTGGTTTTGATTAGCCATGAGGAGCAAGGTGCCTTTTGCATCTGCTGACCCAGGCTTTCCCCAGCACACTTAGAACCACTGCACATGTGACTGACCTAAACTCAGTTAGGGAAAGTGGCATGGTTTCCCCCTTTGGCTCCAGTTCTTCTCCCAGAGAATGAAATAGTCTTGGAGTCACCTGAGTTTTTTTGCAAAGTAGCATAACAATTTACAGTTAGAGGCATTGAAGTCTAAAATTTTGTGATGACACTCTGGATTCATTAGACACCTTACTTCTGAGACCAATGCTGTTGTCTCAGGCTTTGCGGAAATAAGGATAAATACCAAAAAGGAATTTAATACTCAGTTATACTAATTATTCAGTCCACTTGAGTTTTCTTCATCTGTGTAGTTCAAAATGTTTTCCTTCTCATTTTATATGCCATGGGATATTGATGAAGCACAATAATGTTGGGGAGGGAATATTTAGGGGCTATCACCTAAACAGCTGTGGTTAGAAGATGGGTTGCAATGTCCTACTAGTATACTGATGGTTTGGACCTATGGCTACTCACTAGTTTCTAGTGTGGATTCTAGAAACCTATGGAATTTGAAAGTTTGCAAATATAGACTGACAGAATTACTTTGCTTCCAGAGAGATGGGAAATCTTCTTGCTTTGCTTGAAGAAGACCACGATATAACTGTATTGCCGTATTTCTTATGCTCCAAGCTACAGCTCCCAAATTAAAGAGGAGGTCAAGTGATCATCCCCTTATGTGTTGGAGGGAAAAACGGGGAGATATGGAGACTACCTGTGAAAAGCTCATGTTGGTCATGCTTGGGGCATGAACCACATGGACATTAAAATCTGTCTATCATACTATAGTGTAATATTTGAGCATCTAATCATCTTTAATGTATTTCCCAAGTTGAAGAGTCATAGTGAATCTATTACCTACCTTGAGAGCACCTCGTTACATTCTAAGAGAAATCCAGTTAAGTTACACAGTGGTACATATGCTGGAAGGATATCTAATATTGACTTTGTCTCAGGGAATTAGATATTGTGAGCAAACTCTCCGATGATTCTGTCCATGATAAGAGGCCCTCCTGCAGCTGAAGATTGAATATGGAAAACATGGCCAGTTCTCCTTCTCAGGTTTTGCTAGGACCATGATGTTCTGTGTAACTGGCTGGGGAAATAGATATGGGTGGCAGCCTGGGAAGCAGTGATCATGAAATGGTCAATTTCTGGATCCTGGTGAAAGGAAGAAAGGAAAGTAGCAAAATACACGCTCTGGGCTTTCGAAAAGCAGACTTTGACACTCTCAGAAAACTGATGGGTAGGATCCCCTGGGATGCTAACATGAAGGGGAGAGGAATACAGGAGAGCTGGCAGTATTTTAAAGAAGCCTTACTGAAGGCACAGGAACAAACCATCCTGACGCACAGCAAGAAAAGCAAATATGGTGGGCAACCAGCGTGGCTTAGCAGTGAAAACCTTGGAGAGCTTAAACATAAAAAAGAAGTTTACAAGAAGTGGGAACTTGGTCAGATGACTAGGGAGGAGTATAAATATATTACTCAAGCATGTAGAGATGTAATCAGAAGGCCAAAGTGCAATTGGAATGTGAAGAGATGCAAGAGATGTGAAGGGTAACAAGAAAGGTTTCTACAGGCATGTTAGCAGTAGGAGTGTGATTAGAGAGGGTGTGGGACCCACTGGATAAGGGAGGTAACCTAGGGTATGTCTAGACTACATGCCTCTGCCGACAGAGGCATTTAAATTAGACATACCGACATAGTCAATGAAGCGGGGATTTAAATATCCCCCGCTTCATTAAAATAAAAATGGCCACCACGTTGTGCCAGCTCAGCTGATTGTCGGCACAACACGGCAGTCAAGAAGCGGATCAGTCGACAGGGAAAGCCATTGTCAACCAATCCTGTAAACCTCGTTTCACGATGATGACAGAGGATGCTGGAAGGGCATAATAAGTGATAGATGATGCTGGAAGGGTGGGGTTCCGCAGGAATCTCTTTTGGGACCGGTTCTGTTCAATAGCTTCATCAACAATTTAGATATTGGCATAGAAAGTACGCTTATTAAGTTTGTAGATGATACCAAGCTGGAAGGGGTTGCAACTACTTCGGAGGATAGGGTTAGAATTCAAAATGATCTGGACAAACTGGCAAAATGGTCTGAGGTAAACAGGATAAAGCTTAATAAGGACAAATGCAAAGTACTCCACTTAGGAAGGAACAATCAGTTTCACACATACAGAATGGGAATTAACTGTCTAGGAAAGAGTACTGCAAAAAGGGATCTCGTGGTCATAGTGGACCACAAGCTAAATATGAGTCAACAGTGTAACACCGTTGCAAAAAAAGCAAACATGATTCTGGGATGCATTAACAGGAGTGTTTTGAGCAAGACACGAGAAGTCATTCTTCCGCTCTACTCTGCACTGATTATGCGTCATTTGGAGAATGTGTCCAGTTCTGGGCACCACATTTCAAGAAAGATGTGGAGAAATTGGAGAAGGTCCAGAGAAGAGCAACAAGAATGAATAAAGGTCTAGAGAACATGTGCTATGAAGGAAGACTGAAAGAATTGGGCTTGTTTAGTTTAGAAAAGAGAAGACTGACAGGGGACATGATAGCAGTTTAGGAGAAGGGAAAAAAATTGTTCTCCTTGGCCTCTGATGACAGGACAAGAAGCAATGGTCTTAAGCTGCAGCAAGGGAGGTTTGGGTTGGACATTAGGAAAAACTTCCTACCTGTCAGGGTGGTTAAACACTGGAATAAATTGGCTAGGGAGGTTGTGGAATCTCCGTCTTTGGATATATTTAAGAGCAGGTTAGATAAACATCTATCAGGGATGGTCTAGACGGTGCTTGGTCCTGCCGTGAGGGCAGGAGACTCGACTTGATGACCTCTCAAGGTCCCTTCCAGTTCTAGTATTTTATGATTCTGTGATATGGGAAAAGCTGAAGTATCAATGCTTTTTTTGCCTCTGTCTTCACAGACAAGGTCAGCTCCTAGACTACTGCCCTAGGCAACAAAGTATGGGAAGGAGGTGGGCAGCCCTCGGTGGAGAAAGAACAGGTTAAGAACTATTTAGAATAGTTAGACAACACAAATCCATGGTGCCGGATTTAATGCATCCGAGGGTGCTGAAGGAGTTAGCAGATGTTATTGCAGAGCCATTGGCCACTATCTTTGAAAACTAATGTAAATTGGGGGACGTCCGAGACAATTGGAAAAAGGCAAATGCAGTGCCTATATTTTAAAAAGAGAAGGACAATTCAGGGAACTAGAGACCAGTCAGCCTCACCTCAGTACCCGGAAAAATCATGGAAGGGATCTTCAAGGAATCCATTTTGAAGCACTTGGAAGAGAGGAAAGTGATCAGAAATAGTCAACATGGATTCCCAATGCAAGACATGCGTGACCAACCTGATTGCCTTCTATGACAAATTAACTGTCTCTGTGGTCATGGGGAAGTCGGTGGATGTGATATACCTTGACTTTAGCAAAGCTTTTGATACTGTCTCCCACATAATTCTTGCCAGCAAATTCAGGAAGTATGGATTGGCAATGGACTGTAAGATGGATAGAAAGCTGGCTAGATTGTCAGGCTCATCGGGTAGTGATCAATGACTCGATGTCTAGTTGGCAGTCAGTTTCAAGTGGAATGCCCCAAGTAGCGGTTCTAGGCCTGGTTCAGTGGCGTAGTGAGGGAGGGCAGGGGGGCAGTTGCCCCCAGGTGCCATGCTGGGGGGGGCAATTTAGTCCCCCTCCATTCCCCCTGTCATCCCTCAGCTCCCCTGCTCCTCCTCCGCTGCCCACCACCGGCTGCAGCTTCCTCCCCACCTCTCTGCCCCCAGCCCAACCCTCCTCCATCTCCTCCAGTGGGTTAGTGGGTGCGGGGGCCCAGCCCCAAACTGGAGGGGACAGAGGAAGATGCAGTACAAGCTCCCCTCCTCCTTCCAGGGTTGGGCTCAGCCATGTGCCAGGTTTGGGGACCTGCCGCACGGCAGCAGCAGGCAGGTGGCACAAATTTTGCCTTTGATCCTGGGCGCATAACACCCTTGCTACGCCTCTGGGCTGGTTTTGTTCAACATCTCTATTAATGACCTGGATGAGGGGATGGATTGCATCCTCGGCAATTTTGCAGATGACACTGAGGTAGAGGGAAAAGTAGATACATTGGAGAGTAGGGTAGGGATAGGGTCCAGAGTGACCTAGACAAATTGGAGGATTGTGCCAAAAGAAATCTGATGAGGTTCAACAAGGACAAGTGAAGAGTCATGCACTTGGGACAGAAAAATCCCAAGCACTGTCAGCAGAAAAGTACCTGTGGAATACAGTGGATGAGAAGCTGGATATGAGTCAACAGTGTGCCCTTGTAGCCAAAAAGGCTAATGGTATATATGGGTGCATTAGGAGGAGCATTTCC
This sequence comes from Pelochelys cantorii, assembly GCA_032595735.1. Taxonomy (NCBI): domain Eukaryota; kingdom Metazoa; phylum Chordata; order Testudines; family Trionychidae; genus Pelochelys; species Pelochelys cantorii. Next base: position 69,091,582 of record CM064327.1, read on the forward strand.
AGCAGATCTAGAGAAGTGAGTAGTCCCCTTTATTCGGCACTGGTAAGGCCACATCTGGCGTATTGCATCCAATTCTGTGCCCTCCCGCCACCATTACAGAAAGGATGTGGACACACTGGAGAAAGTCCAGCGGAGGGCAACAAAAATGATTAGGGGTCTGGAGACTTTACCTACGAAGAGAGGGTGATGGATTTGGGCTTGTTTAGTGTACAGAAGATAAGAATGAGGGGGGATTTGAGAGCAGCCTTTAATTACCTAAAGGGAGATTCCAAAGAGGATAGAGAAAGGCTGTTCTCAGTAGAGACAGATGGCAGTTGCAGTGAGGGAGGTCTAGGTGGGATATTAGGGGGGAGGTCTGTTTTTAAAACCCAGTAAATATTTTAAATCTTTATTTCCTGGGTCTAGTGGGGGAGGTCTAAGTTGGATATTAGGAAAAACTATTTCACTAGGAGGGTGGTGAAGTACTGAGATGGGTTACCTAGGGAGGTGGCAGAATCTCCATCACTAGAGGTTTTCAATTCCCTGCTTGACAAAGCCCTGCCTGGGATGATTTAGTTGGGGTTGGTCCTGCCTTGGGCTGGGGGCTGGACTCGATGACCTCCTGAGGTCTCTTCCAGCCCTATGAGTCTATAATTCTAAGCTGTGCCAGAGAAAAGCCTCATTCATCTACGTCTCAGGGATGTAGTTAAATTCATGAATTTCAATTGAGACAAAGTTGGTTTTATTGACATCCAGTCTTGCATTAAAAAGCTCCAAGCTTAGAGCCACCATACCAAATGTTCTCCAACTTTTGATTGCCTTTGAGGACCAAGAGAGATGTAAGGCTTGTGTACTCTTCATGCTTTACTCACTGAAAGATTTATTTTCTTCCTGTCTCCCCACTCCTGAGCCTATTAGAAATTAGGATGTTAGAGAGACATTGTCCTCTTCTTTCTATCACACGCTTTCTGATACAATAGCTTTTCAGACTTTCCTGAAACCCATATCATTTTGGATGATTTTTTATCACTTTCTGCCAGTTTTGTGAGGTTCTTAAAGAATTTGAGGTAGGTTGCTAAACCAGAACTCTTTCATAAGAATCAATCAAGACACTCTCACTAAATTTAACATTAAAAAATGTGTTTCTGTTTTGCTGATATTTGATACCAAAGTAAAAAAAAAAAGCCCAATGATCAGTATGCAGTGCAGTGTAGAATGAGGTAAATGTAAATGTATGCTTTTCACAGCACTAATAAAATATTAATGCTGAAATTCACCTATCCTTATTATTGCATCCTGCATGTCAACCATTTTCATCACCAATAATAAAACAAGTTGTAAATATAAAACATAACTGCAACCCAGTTTATAGCTATGTGGTGTCTAAGATCCTCCCTTGTTTCTTTCTGTATCTTCCAGTTCCCCCATACTTAGCAATCAAAAGGTTGGGCTTGCAGCTTTGGTAACTTTTTATAATTCTGTCTGATCTTTTTGCTTTGGTACATTACTGGGCCTCACATTTTTGCCCATTTCATAGTCTCCTCTCACTTCCATACTCTAGAAAAACATATCCCATTTCTGGAATGTTACTCAAAACCATTTTTTAATATTGCAAAACTATTATGACTACAAAAACTATTTTTTAAATTAACTGTGCCTGAAATTGGTTTGTTCACACAAAAATTCAAAGAGTTTCCTCATACAAATGCCTAAAATAATATGCAAACAAGAATTTCATGAATGTATATGATTAATTTCTTGTACGTATATACATGCTCCTTATTAATTATTAATTGTTCCCCCATGTTAAAAATTTGAGAGCCAATCAAGGAGCAGAAATATAATCATCTGATTTTAATGACCAAATACCAAAAAACCACAAACAACAAATAATGAACTGAACATTTTGCAAACAACTCATAGGTTGACAGTTATTTGCCTTTACTATCTAGTGGGTAGCAACAAATCATTTAATGAATTAGCAGAAATCAGGATCCGCATCTGATACTATATTTAAACAGCTGTATGGTTACATTTGCAAATCATAATATTTAAAATGAATAATTTGACTAAGTCTTGTAAATACTAAAATGCAAAATGAATTCAGGCTCATTTGTCCCTAAATCTGTCCCTAAATATTTTAGATATGTAAACTATTACTATCTTTTCTTTACTAATTAATGTGTTCATTAAACTTATACACTCATTATGAGTCTCCTTTTTCTTAGATGATTTTTTTATGTCTACTTTATTTGCTGATAGCCAGGGATCTTTAAGGCTTCTTCCCCAATATCAACATCATATCTTTTTTATTTTTGTGTTTTCTCTAAACTTAATTAAAAACCTTTAATGATTCCCAATTTCTCTGATATTGCAACTGTAGTCTTATGGGGAGAATTCAAGTCATTTAAACCCAGGTTGCCATGGTCTAATGGGTAGACATAGAATATTTGCAATTGGTGCCGCATTAGAGCACATCTTTGTACTGTCCATCCACTATAAATAAAAACTTTTGCATCCTTAATTTTATTCTGCACCTTCTCCTATAAGCTTTTATATTGCTACCAAGTCACTGTCTTCTCCATCACTTCCATGTTCAGCAATGTACAATAAGTATTTTCATACTAACTCTGAGTATGCTTATGGAGTCCCAGACATCCTAATGAGTCCAAACTTTATACCCCTAAATGGTCATTTACATTTATGGCTGGTCTTTTCTCTTGGTTGACTGTGAGCCACCCAGAGCTTTTCATGTTAGCCAATGACTTCTGGGTGCTCTGTGTTGATTGAGGCCTATCACCCGTTAAATTGCTGTCCTTGGCTAAAATTTGAGGTTGAATTCATCCAGGGAAGAACAAGTGGGAGAGGACTTTAGACAACTTAGAGATTTCAAGCAAAAAGTATGACAGTGAACATTTCCACATTCCAAGGAGTTTTCTTTAAATTTTATTCCTGCTTTATAAATCTGTAGTAACCCCTTGGGACAACATAGCTGTAACAAGGGTTTTAGACAAATGCAACAATGAAAAAGGTTTGGATCCTTGGCAAGTGGACAGCTTAACTTCCCACTGCTTCTGGAATATACAAAAGAAGGTTTGTATTTTCACAAGATCTCCAGCAAACCCTAAACTATCCATTCAGCATGGTTTTTTTTTAAGGTGACTTTTTAAAGCATTCACATGTGGATAGCAGGAATAAGAGGCAAGAGGAGGCAATGCCTTCTCCGGGTCTTAGTGCTCAACCTGCTCCCCTCTTCCTATCCCAATTCTGAAGGTTCCTGAAAACTCTTTCACCAGCGGGTTGAAGCTTACAGACTGGTGACTCTTCCCTCTATGTGAACCTGTTAACTTAAAAGTGAAAAGCTTTCCAGCTTGCCAGATCTATTAACATTATTTTGAACCTGTGAAAGAGCCATGAAGTGGTAATGAAACCTTTTAATAGACATGTGCCAACTCTGAACTTTCTGATAAAAACAGTTGTGCATTACTATGTGTACAGGACCTTAATTTAAATTGTGCTTTAAATATTTCATTAATTTATTGCTGAAGATTATTATAAAATCACATCTCTAAAAATCCTTGCATAGATTTTTAGATGCACAGTCTGAGTATTCAGCTTTAGCCTTAAATGCTTAGACTTCAGACATATTATTTTTAAATAAATTCCTCAAAAGACCACCCTTATCTAAGCTACACATTTTAATTTTAATTACTATAGCACAAAAACTTGCTTCCAGAGTCTTCCTGTCCTTTCTGTCCATCCCTACTCTCTCTTCACCCTCCCCCACCCCCTGTTGAGGAGAGCCCTTAAAGGGACAACATTCCTTTTCTTCCAGATAACTACCAAATGAGATTCCTTTTCTTTACTTCTGAGTATTTGATGAACTAGTTTTAAGAAAACTTTCCACTAAAATCAGCCACTTACCAAGATATAAAATCCTTTGTTATGCCTAAAATCTTTGGAAACATATTTTTAACATAAACATATTGTGAAATTTCATAACCGTGTCCTCTATTGTTATGAAGATCACAAAAAATACATTAGTGTTCCTTTTTTCTAAAAGCAATGAACTTTGTTATAACACTCTAAACCACCATGATTAATTTTAAAAATATCTGTTTTAATGTGTTAAATATATAGTAATCTGGAATGATTACTTTATGAAGGCCTAGGCGAGCTGTATTATGTATTCCATAATATTTAATGTTGTATTCAGTAGGACAGCTGACTTGACGTTACTATGAAGTGTTTGCAGATACATTTCTGACAAACTTCAGTGTATATCAAAAACCTGTGACTAACATTTTTTATTCCCAAATTTAGTATTTTTAATTAGGTACCTAATGCAGGTCCAATCTACACAATCTGGCATGCAATGGAAAACATGCTCCATTTTATTTAGAAAGAAATTTTAGGAGAGTAGGGTTTTTTTCAAATGTAATTTGCTACATTTGGGTTCAGGGATTTGGCTGGAAGGGATGAGTAGGAAGGGGAAGGAAAGAAAAGGGTGAGACAGTTTGGAGGGGTGGGGCCTGGCCAGCATGGGGGTGGAGACTGGGAAGAGCAGGGTGGAGTACAGGTGGGACCACACACTGGAGAGCTTGCCTCCCCAAGCAGCAACTTCACCCATCACCCATGTGTATGTTGCAGGCTAATCTCACACCCTTCTGCAGAGCCAGGATTTGCAGGTTACCATTGTAGGGCACCCCAGAATAATGTATGTGTTCTTGATCATTTTGTTCTCTAAAATTTGTGTTTTCTGAGCCAAATTCTTGCTCAGACTCCAAATGAAGTCACTTGCTCCACTGAAGATTGCCTAAGTAAGGGACTGACTGAAAACTGAATTAGGACTTCGGGATTTGGTCATTAGTCATGTTCCTTGATTCTGTTTGTAATACTGTGTTGAAGAGGTTTTTTTGGTCCAGTCAGCAAAAAAATAATGTTCCCCAAACTGACCTTTGTTGAATTTAAATTGTCCATTTGCTAAGGGCCCAAATTTGCAGCCTCCCTGGATACAAAATTCTCTTTGTGCTTACCAGGACAGCCTAGATGCATTGCAGATCAGTGTAGTCTGGGTTCTATAACTAGTTTCATCAAGACATTCTCTTTCTTTAGGTTCTGATACTAGCATAATGCCAATAGTGCACCATGCTTAACAAATGTTTGAAATGAGCAAGAAAATAAAAAATGGTGGGAAATATTATATTTTTCCAGTCCCATTGTCATTAATGTCTTCATGGTGGAAAGACTTTTGTTTAAGCCATATTACATTACACAAACATGGTATTTAAAGAAAAATGAAAAAGCCATTATAGGAGTACGCTTAGGGTGTGTCTACACTGCACCATAGCTTGACATAAGATATGCAATTTGAGCTATGCAAATTGCATAGCTTATTTTTATCTTATTTCAAAATAGCTTATTTCGTAATTTGGCGCTGTCTACGTAGCACCAAATTTTGAAATAACCTGCTATTCCAAAACATCCCTTACTCCTCATGGAATGAGATTTACATGGATGTCGGAATGCCGAGCCCATTATATTTCAAAATAATGGTCTTGCTGTGAAGACATAGGATAGCTATTTCAGGATACTTTGGTATCCTGAAATAGCGCTGCAGTGTAGACGTAGCCTCAGGTACCAGCTTGAGGCATGTGTCGATTTCATTACAACAGCATGCGTTTTCCTATATTATTCCTGACTTATTCTCTCTCTAATATTTTATGTGCGTCTTTTTATTTGCTCAGTCATATCACAGTCCAGTTGTTCCTTTTGGTTAAGTGGCCTATAACATTAGTTTACTGTCTGAAACATCACCAACTTCAATGCCCAGTGACTCAACAATACCATTACCCATTTCTCCCCAGTTTCCTCCTATGGAGGCTAATAAATCCTCTTCCACCAATAAGACTGTGCCATCTCCTTTGTTTTTCCTACTTGTCTTTTTTAAATAAACTATATCCTTTAATATCACATTCCAACCAGACTTTAGTTATGATATATATTTTCTCTATTTCATTATAGAGCACTTTTATTTTCTTTGCTAAACCTTTCATTTGTATAGAGAGTAACTTTAATAACCCCCATGTTATTGAAATTATTTCCTCTATATTAGTATCCATAAATCCTTATTTCCCTTTTATCTTCTTCCCCATCCATACCTTTTTGTGCACTGCTTTCATCTCTGTGTACTTGTCCTTCCCTCATACAGTCCTAAATTGTACTCTTCCTATGACTTCTCGCTACAAGAAAAGTGGCCTTGTTCAGAGGTAATCCTTCCTATCTGTATGAGTTCCTTCAGCTCCAAAATATTTTCCAATAACCAACAGAACAGCCTCTCCCTTTTCATACCCTTTCACAAATATAAGCTGTGTGCCAAGTAGATGCTTCTGTTGAAGACAGAATTAGGAGAAATACATACCCTTGTGGGAGATGGTAGAAATTGGGAAACATAAATGTTGTTATTGTTGGGTCATTATTATTATTACATTCCTCGACCAAGTGTTGACTGCTCCTGAGCATCTGTTACTACCACTGAAATCAATAAGAGTTGCAGATACTCAGCACCTTCCAGGAAGCAATCCATTTTATTGTATATAAATGCATAATCAAATATATTTTATTCTTTTTGCCAGATCCTCAGCTGGGATAAATCATCATCACTCCACTGAGCTCAATGTCTAGCTCTTTATTTTTCTTTTGGGTTTGATTCCAACCCACTTTACAGTCAAATCCACTGACCAGAAAGAGACCATCGTCACTGAATGAAGGGGGAAATTTTCACAACAGACAATTCAGTGAAATTCCACCTCTTCCCACTACATGCCAATATTCTGATGCTCTTTTGGCTTTCCCACCACCTGATGTTTTCCAGGTCTCACCTATTATTGTTCCAGGCTGGGACAGAGAGCTGGCTATAGCACTTTGGTCACTTTGGTAAGAGTGTCACAAAGAAGACTGCAGAGTTAGTGGGAATCAGTTACTTTGTTATGGTGGGGTGGATGGCTCCTCTTGACACATGTCAATGATAAGTTCTGCCAGGCTTGGAATCTAAACCTTAAAGGTACAGGTGCAGAAAAGAAATGGACTGTGTGTACATTGTCAATAAGAGACCACTCAAATGGACTGGGCAGTGTGGCACACAGTGTGCCTGAAGAAGCACCTTGTGCACAGACCTTTCTGACATGCTCACCCCAGTCATTCCATTCTCATGGGTCTACTGTGGTCCTCCTAGTTCTTGCATCTCACTCTCTTTTCAAATGCTCTCCTGTTCTTCCTAATTCACACATCTTACCTGAACATGATGTCCATTTGTTTCTCTGGTAGTTTCGTGGGACCTGATTCTCTACTGTAAATCCAGAGTAACTCTACCAAAGTGAATGGAGTTATGCACTGGCATGAGAGAGCAGAATCAGAGTAGTGGGCTTTTCAGATGTTTCTTCTAACCCTCCAAGGGTATGTCTACACTACAAAGTTAATTCAAAATAACAGCAGTTATTTCTAATTAACTTTAATAGTATCTACACAGCCAAACTGCTATTTCAAAATAAATTCGAAATAGTGGGGCACTTATTTCGAATTTGGTAAACCTCATTCTACGAGGAATAACACCAAATTCGAAATAGCTAATTCGAAATAAGTGCTGTGTAGACAGTTATTTCGAATTAGGGGGCCTCCAGCCCTTCCCAGTTTCCCCTGGTGGCCACTCTGGGCCAAACCAGGAAAACTCCTCTCCTCTCCCTCAGGCCCGGGGCCCTTAAAGCCAGGCCTGTCAGGAGCCACAGACCCTCAGCCAGTGGCCGCACAATGATGATAAACATAGTGGATGAAATCCTCACACTGTTTCATCTCCTTTAGCCTAGTCAAGGGGCCAGAGCAGCATAAGGGGGCCTACAAGCCCTTTGTCTGGCCAGGGAAATATTCTTCCAGCACAGGCACTGTGTTAGACAGCTGTAATGCTATCTTCTGAGGATCCTCTTGCAAGCCCCAGCATAATGGATGTGTTATCCATTATGTTTTTTTACAAGGTTTATTGTATATGTTTTTAGAAAATTCTTGGAATGTGGCAGCATGATGGGAGGGACTTGCATCCTTTTCCCCTGTGTTTTTGTGTGAGAAATTAGGATACAGGGCTACGACAGGGATTCTGGACAGCTCTGAAACACACAGGCAGCGGGGGCCAGGCTGTGTAACTTATAAATGTCCCTAGGCCTGTCTGTGTTACACAAGGGACCACAGAACAACCCTCGATTAGGAGGGTGCAAAGGCAGTTTAACTTCCTCTTTTCTTGGGCTCTGAGTTCTGTGCTGCACCTCTTAGGGCATGTGTAAGCTACAGCTGGAAGTGTAAATCTCAGCTCAAGAATGCATACCCATAGTAACGCTGACTGAATTAACACATGTCCCTGTGGTCTCAGACACAATCAGACACAGCCTCTCAGCGCATCACATTCTATTCCATCTTCTTGTTTGGGTGCTTTTTTCTATCTCCCAGGGAAGTAAACCTGGTAGGGATTCAGGCTTCACAGTTCAGTCTGGGCAATGCATGCTGCCCCAGCCAGTTAGCATTCTCTGCCAGAAACTACATTGCCTTTTACCCCTTCAAATAACAGCAATGCCTGCTAAATATATATACACATCTGTGGAGGAGTCATGTCAGTTATAATCAAAGAAATATACAGTGGCCCACTTTGTACAAAGGTTGGGAGGCTCCTCCAGTGGCACAGGAGCTAAGGTACCTATCTGCAGAGCCAGAAGTATAGGGCTCAAGCCCCCCTCCCAACCAATCAACAGGGGTCACCCAACACAAGCTTGGCTATGGCTGGACTTGGCACTCTTGAGACATATGATGGATAAGGGGGGCCCAGAATATAGGGAGGTATAGTAAGGAAAGTGGAGTGCTTTCACATTCAATAAATAACTGCATGGAATTACAAATGCCACATGAATCCCTGAATTTTGACCTTCAGTGGAGACCTAAGTGTTCCAATTCACTCCTGTGAAGACTCCAGTTTGTATCCATGAAGAAATAGAAAAGTAATATCATCACCCTGTCTCTTTCCCTATTGACAGGACCCCAGGCTGGACATTATCCCTCTGTCTTAGGGAGCTTCAAAATGTACACATGCTCCTTGTGATTCTTTGAGGTGCATAGTACTGCCTATTATTTTAATATTATTTAAACTGCTCTTTGATTATTTGTGTTCCAGCCAATGCTGTTCTATTAATTCTCTTTCTCTGCTGTACTGATCAAGCTACCTGATCTCTAACTTTTTAGTTTCCATCATTGGCATCTCTTTCATTGTTTACATTTCTCTTCAACAGCTTTGGTTGATGTGGCCAAATACAACCAATCTCTAACTGAGAGCCAATGTCGTTTCAACTACCATGTGGTCAGTCTCAACATGTCTCTGAGAGAGAGAGCCCTCTCCTTTTTGTGCACTAGATGTTACCCCCCACTCATCACCATCTTTGAAATATGATTTATGTAGTTCTCAGGAATGTACATTTTCTGTATGTTACAGTGACACATCCACACCCAAAACTTTGCTTGCAGTCATTTAAAACCATTACCCTGTTAACACAGCCAATCAAATTCCATCTGCATTGGTTTCCTAGGTAACAGCAAACGGTCATAGAAAAAGCCTGCAAATTCTGGACGGGGCAGGAAGGAATCCTTCACCATTTCTACTTTTTTCAGTACTTCTGCACTGTTAAAAATGGGATAAAATATAAACCTTGAAACTCATTTTAGAAAAACACAATATATTGCCACTGGTTCACTTGTGAGAGAGGAGGATCTGTGTAACCTAGTTGAGACAATGGCCAGAGGAAAGTAGCATTTGACTGTCACTGTATCCCAAGTATCTCCATGATACAAATGTCTAACAAAGGTTTCCAGTAGTTTTGTTGTAACCAGGTAAAATACTGACTGTAATTTGATGAGGATTTAAAGCAACGGCCTACAATTTTATTAAGTTTAATATGAAAAAATGGGCAGGGTAACCCATCATTTATCTACCAAGCATTAATTGGGTGTGGCATGGGGTTAAATGGCCTCAAGTCCAAGAGCCAAGGAATGAGGTCTGGCTTCTTTTAGCTGATTCCATATCACTCTGTTCATGGTTCAGCCTATTGCTGGATCCCACCACCCTGTGAGGAAGAATGAAGGTGCAGGTGAAGGGGAACTCAGTCAATGACTCTCTAGGCTCACAAGCTTACAGACTCTACCAGTCCTTCATGAGTCCTTGGCTGGGGTTTGCCCCAAGAGCTGTCATCTTGACGGCTCTTACTTGGGATACCAACTGGAAGCAAGATAGAGTTCTCCTCTGTTTTTATTTATTTATTTATTTTAAATATACACTGTTATCCACCAATGCCACTCTCCAGGATGCTGCAAAGAGGCTGGAAAAAAACCTCACCAGATGTCTGCTAGTTTTCCCAAGGAGGAAAAATTCTTTCCAGACACCAAAAGAGTTGGACTCACAGCAAGATGGGAAATCCTCCACTATGCCACTTATGGGGAAGGGCAGGCAGGGCAGTTTCCAGCAGTAAGAATGGCTGCTGTTGGCCCTGGAACGCTTAATGGGGGGGAGAGGAGATCACTGCAGCCAATTGGCTTTCTCACTGTCTTCAAATTGGCCAATAGGTTGCTAGGTAAGTTGGAGCACTGGTCCACTTCCCTTACCCCCACCATTCACCCATGCCCAGTCTGGGCAGAAATAAAGGAAAGGGAAGACCCTATACACTTTGGATAAAATTGTCAAAAATGCATGTGTACTTTAAACATGAAAACTTTACATGGGGCTCTTCTTTCAACACAGGCAATTATCTTATACTTTAACCTCCAGGCTTGTATTATGATATCTGATACAGCATTGTTTTTAGTAGCTGACTCATTTGCTTTAAAAAGCTGCTCATTATAGGCAATATTAAAATGATTTATTATGCATAACATTTAAGTATAGTTAAATAGGGGGAAAAATGTATTGGCTTTGGGCTCATAACAAAAAAAAAATTGTCTCCCATTTTATGAGCCTCAGATTACCAAATAACCTTGACAGCTGAATCAGTGTTCCATGACAACAAGCAGACCATTGATAAATAGCAACAAAACTATTAGATGCTGAATTTATGAGATGAGTAATAGAGAAGCTAAATTATAGGTTTACTGTTTGACAAACTACAGCCTGACATATCTCTGCTAACGTGTGTGTGTGTGTGTGTGTGTGTGTGTGTGTGTGTAAGTAAGAGACAGAGAGAGAGAAACTTTCTAATACAATGCTAAGGAAATGGACTACTGTATGAATGCAGATATCTAAGCTAATGTGCAGACATGCATGCACACATACACACAAATATCTACATAGTAGCCTGATTCTCAAATACCTATAGTGCCCATTATCAAACACTTACATTTAGAGACAAATGGACAACATGTCTAGATGTGAATGTATATATGTACATGCTATCGCAAATAAAAAAGCAAATGCTTGAAAGGAAGCACAAACTATCAAAAGAAATGCACTTTAATAAGGAAATGTATCATCAGATCAATATTCAGCAACTTAATGAACTGACAATTAAAGTCAAGAGTATTAAACCACTACATCTAGAAAGGTAGGTTGTTTTGGTTTTCCTTGAAAACAATATATGATTGTAAGTAAGAGGAAGAAAAGGTTCTTGGTAAATTATGTGAACTGGCTGTGAACATCTGTCTGATTTTATTAAATTCAGAAGTAGCAATTTAAAAGTACACTAAGAGCAAAGACATAAGGATTTTTCTACTGGGGTAAAAAATTTTAACACCAGTGAAGAATTAGCTGAGCTTCCTAAGAAAGAGTCAGTCTCTACAATCACTGGCATCTATATTCTGAGGTGTCAGGAATAAACCGATATAAAATTGGTTCTGATAAAACATGTATATTTTAAGCAGAGATAAGGAAACTCTAGAAACTATATTGGAGAGCTGGGTGAGCCTGGCAGCCCTGGTTAGACAGAGGAATATGGTGTGGGCAAGCTGATGCATGACACTGCTTCATAAAGGAAAAAGTCTTTTGGCTCTCAGAATGTGCTTTGCTAATAGAAGAGTCAAATCTGTGGGTGTCTTGCGTTAAAATCACTTGTGGTGTTCTGGATTTACAGTGATATGACTGAGAACAGAATTTGGCCTCAAAATCTGAATTAAACAGACCTTGAAGTTGTCATACATTTGCTTCCGAAAGTGGCTCTGTGTTGATCCATCTATACATGGAAGTGCAGAGCTACGTAAAGAATTTAAACTAAAGCTGCATCTCTCCTGATGCCAGATGATCATAGTTGTAATCAGCTAGATTTTCCTTCTGTTTGTTCCAAGACTGAAACTCCTGGAGGCAGGGGACCCTGTCTCTGGTAATCTTTCTTGCCAGTGGACTCTGAAAAGTGTGAGTTTGGCTACCTTTTAGATACTGTGATACACAAATGTGTTTCATAACATTTGTGCTGATATCATAGTCATGGGCTTATAATATGTAACTAGGGAAATTCTTCGTCCTATTTTGCTTTAAAAAATTCAGTAGATTTTTAACAATAGCATGACCATCTTCCTTTCCTTCTTTCCTCCACTTGTCATTAGTTCTGGACCATACATTTAAGTCTTTTTTGGAAGATACAGTCTAGCCAAACCTCATCAGAGAAATAAGTGGGTGAAATTCTAGCACTATGTTACACAGGGGGTCAGATTGGATGATGTAATGGGCATTTCAAGCCTAATAACATATTAATGTAGCTTGTGTGGGAAACAGCTTCATCAATGGGAATATATCATTTCCTATACTCTCATAAATACCCTTTGGACTATGACAAATGAATATAAAGATTTAAAAAGTCAATTTTGATAGCACTGTTGTGGTTCTTTTGACTCTTTTTTCATAATTCCAGCCTGTTTGCAACACTATGACTATTATGAGTGACACTGTACTGCAGAACTTCAGCAATAATGACTAATAAACTATTTTATGCAGTTTTTTGAAGGATACATTATGCATTTCAATCTACACCACTTATCTCTGGTATGGGTGGTGTGTGTGTGTGTGTGTGTGTGTGTGTGTGTGTGATTGTGTTTGCTTCAGTGACTATGGGGCACCATTTCCAAAAGGGATGCCTATTGTGTTGTGATATTTGTGGTATGCCCTTTCGAAAAAGCCTCTTTCGGAAAAACAGCGCCTAGACTACAACCAGGACTTTCGAAAAAGCAAGCCACTTTTTCGAAAGAGAGCACCCAGGCAGTTGGGATACTCTCTTTCAAAAAAGCGCAGTTTTCATTACATAGCGCCTTTTTTCAAAAGAGCACTTTTGAAAAAAGGCATTCTCCCTCGTAAAACGAGGCTTTCCGCAGTCGAAAAAACTGCTGAGTTCTTTCAATTTACTTTCAAAAGAATGCAGCAGCAGTCTGGATGCAGGCGAAGTTTTTTCAAAAAAAGGCCACTTTTTTCGAAAAAACACTGTAGTCTAGACACACCCCAAAAGTGAAACACTACAAAATTCATAATACATTTAGCTACTGCAAGCGGTTAATATCCAGGTTTTAATGGCACTCACAGTAGTTTTACATTCAGCAGATCAAGAGCATCCACTGTGTATAAGATGCACTCTGGCAGTATTTTAGCATCTCCTAAAATTGCAGATCTTCATATTTCCATATCCTTCATGTTTGCAGCGGTAGATTGCCAAAAGGGTGCTTGGCCAGAAATGGATTTTTTTACAAAAAGCTTAAGTATAGTCACATGCGACCATCTAAGACAATCAGAACTTGAGCCAATTTAGCACACATAAGATATCTTGGAAGGATTAATTTATGCTGTTGCGCCTTGTAATATGTGTAACCAATAGGAAGCTGTTTGGAGACATGGATTTTTGCAAATCTTGCAACTAAGTCAGAAAGCCAAGTACAAAATCCAGTACCCAAAGGCACTGTGCAGATTTATGATGCTCCCTGGGGTCCGGAAACCAATGAGTGGATTACATTGATCTATAAATGTAGTTTTTTCATCTGTGACAGATATAATATGAATGCTATTAGTCATATTACATAGCTGTAGTCTCCTGTCTGAGAGAACAATGAGCACAATGAAAATTACTTATACAAAAAGTGAAAGAAGGGTTGAAGAATATTGTGTCATGAGGCAGTCTTTTCAGTGAAGTGTCATATCTTGACTTCTTAGCTATGATGTATCACCTAGATTGTCATGACCCTCAGATGCTAGCATGGTAGTGGCTATATTGAATATATAGATATGACAGATAGCTGACATATGACAAATAAATAGATATTCAGGTCATGTCACAACAGAAAGTTATGTTTAGCTCTTCTGCTGACCTTCCACACCAGATGCTTTCACAAATGTGAAACCACCACCACAAAATTTTACATTACTCAACCTGATGTAGAAGGTATACCATATTTCATACAAACTTTTTGCGCAGTATTGCAGACCCATACATATGTATGGGTAAAAAAGCTATAATAAAATCACAGGGATACTTTCTCAGCTAGTAAATGACACAACACCCATAAAGTCTAAGGTTCTGGCCTATGATATGTAGGGAAAATATTTATTTATTTATTCATGTGTTTATTTGTAGTATTCTATAGGAACCAAATATTGTACATATTGTAGTTCCAAGTCATTCACATTAGCTGAGCTGTCCAACCAAAGTTTGTTGTGTATTCCCTTGAGCTAATGTAATAGTCATCAACATTCTATGCACATTGTGTTTTGTTTGTAGAAATGTGACTTGGAAGCGTGTTGAAAATTACTCAGTTACAATGAGGCATAGGGCCTAAAAATCCTAATAGACACAAATATATGGGCTTAGATAAAACAGTGAATGGACACATTGTACTATCCGTGACACTGATCCAATCCCATTGGCATTGGTGGGAGTGCACTAGTGCATTGGCAATGGAGAGAGGAGTATGGCACCCCATGGATGCCAGAAGTATATATCTAATTTCAACTCTCGTGGCCAGATCCAAAGGTGCAGATCTATACAAATCAATAGCAAGAATGAACTGTAAATGCCCCTAAACAAAAAGGCCTGGATTCTCATAAGGAGTGAGGGGTTGGGACACTAAGGCTACATCTACACTGCAATGCTATTTTGGGATACCAGAGTATCCCAAAATAGCGATCCCATGACTTAACAGCAAGCCCATTACTTTGGGCTCACTATTCCAATGTTCCTGTAAACCTCATTCCATAAGGAGGAAGCGATGTTTCAGAATAGCGTATTATTTTGAAATAAGTGCTGTATAGACAGCAACAAATAATGAAATAAGCTAATTTGAAATAAGATTGAAATAAGATATGCAATTTGAGCTACTCAAATTGCATATCTTATTTTGAGCTACAGTGCAGTGTAGACATACCCTTAAGTGTCACAGCACCTAGTTTTCAGGAGCCCAGAAAGTCACAGGAGCACACTGATATTCAGAAAGCTTGAGTTAAGTACTGAGGCTTCCCATATAATGCTTGGGGAAAGATAGGTGCCTTAAATTGCTGACAAATGGAAAATGCTGAGGAGAGAGGTATATATTAAGCCCCTTTCAATACACACATACATAGACCTACAGTAACACCAAGCTACTGAGTCATTGATTGTGCTGTGTCTCTCACTTGATGTCTCTCTCTGGTTCAAATAACTTTTTCATTATTTATCCGCAGAGGAACAGCTTCAACAAGAGACACTCTGCTCATGTCTACACTACAGGCTAGAGGAATGATTCCTCTGCATACACATGCTCGCACCAGCTCTTACTGAGTAAGACTAAGCATGAGTATAAATCGCAGTGTAGCTACAGTAGCCTGAGTAGCAGCAGTGAAGGTAAAACATAGCCATGCCAAGTATGCACCCACCAGTTTCAGGCATATTTGTACTCGGCACGGCTGATCCTCTGGGTTTTTTTTTTCTGGTGCTATCATGGCTACCCTGCTATTTATACCTGTGCTGGCATGGTGAGAGCTAGTGCAAATATGTGTACGCAAATAACACGCTCACATACAGCTTAGCTTGTAGACATAGCCTGAGGGCATCTCATTTCAGAATATCCCATAGCCTAGCAGCTAGGCACTTATCTGAGAAGTGTTAGAGTCTAATTCAAATCCCTTCTGGCAAAAGAGGGATGTGAACTGGAGGCATTCCCCATTCTGGATCAATATATGAACTATTAGGAGAGAGTTCTGAGATGATGGCAGCTGATGTTTCTTTGTGTGAACTTGCCTGAAGGGCCTGATCCAGTAACCACTGTCCAAGGGAGCCTACCGGATCAGGTCCCACACATGACATAGGTGGCCACACACCTACCTTCTCCTGGCTGGTGAATTGCTCTGAGGCCTAGGTGGGAGATAGGCAGATGGAGGCTGCAGTGCACATGCTCAGGGGCAGAAACATAGATCCCTGGGGTTCTGTTATTGCATAGGCACTGAAGGAGTTTAATGTTCAGCAATGTTCAGCAAGAGTTTTGTGAATTGCAGTGTAGCCTAAAATGGCCAGGGTGTTATTTGCCTAAGTCTGGAGTTTAGACACTTAAGTGAATCTAGGCCATGATGACCAGAAAAAATCAGACATTGACATAGGTTTGTTCATCTCACAGATCAAAAAAAGAACAAAATTTGCCCTTAAATTTGTAAATCTTCACATTGAAAACAGCCATTCATTTTAGGATGGACTGTCACTCACCTGTCAAAGACAATCAAACAAAAAACCCACAGGCAGAGCACAAAGATTCAATCATGTATCTAGACCCATAAGTAGAAGGGTCCTATAGTTACAGTAGGCTACAGTGTAACTGGTGGTATACTTTTCACATTAGCTGATTCTTAAGATTAGCAAACCAATATAAATCTTTTCTCATCCCTTTCTGGGTGTATTCATCTAGTGCAGGACAGGGCTTAGATTAACATATGCTTACTTGGGATTAAGGATTTTTTTATAACCAGACTTTGGTAGCAGTGAAAGAGAAACAGTACATTGGATTTGTCTGTGCCCTGCTGTCTAGATCCAACAGCTAAAACTAAACATCCTCTAAATACAGCTGGCTGGAAGTGCAAGTGCATTAGCATTTTATCAGCCTTGGTTTTTCTACTTGAAATTAAAATATGGGACGGTGCTGTTTGTTCAATGATGTCCAATTTGTTTTCATTATTGCCATTTTTAAATCAATGCAGTGCCTACAAATGCTCCATGGCTAAGAAGAGAAAAGCTGAAGAACAGATTTCAGGAGTTCCGGTCAATAAAAGGAAGTCCCTGTTAATGAAACCCCGTCACTACAGTCCCAGTGTGGAATGCAAAGAAGAAAATGAAGACAGAAGAGAGATGCAGGAGGGCATCAAGGTCCTCGAAACAAATGACACATCTGATACAGGTAGCAGTGAAGAATGGCTCCACATTAATGTAAACTTCCTGCCCTCAAAGAATAGAGAGCCATCAAACTGATAGCTTTGAAAAGGAATGAAGAATGATTTGGGCTCAGAGTGGATTTTAGTTAATACATTGCAATCTAGATTTAAATATGGTAATTCAAAACCAAGGACCCTGTACAACATCTCCTTCTATGGTCCTTAATGCTGTGCAGGTCACAGAGACCTACCATCACTGAGTTAAAGAATGATGTTTGCTTCTTAATATGGGCTGTCAAAGAATAAGATTAAATGTAGTGAAAAACTAGAAAAACACACTTGTAAAGAGAGGAGTTTCACTTTAATTTATTCAGGATGGGCATGAGGGAAACTACCAGCTTAGCAAAGTGCTGACTTTGATATTACGTCCAGACTGCAGAGATTTTGTGCAAAAACAGCTGTTTTTGCGCAGAAACTCGTGGAGCATCCACACTGCAAGCGTGTTTTTGCACAAGAAAACGTACAGTAAATCAGAAGAAGAGAGGGGTTTTACACAATAGTTATTCCTCTTTTTACAAGGAATAAGCCTTTTTGCACAAGTGCTCTTGCGCATAAAGGTGTGTGTGGACGGGAAACAGGTTTTTTGCGCAGAAACAGCTTATCGAAAGAAGTACAGGTGTCCCGGTGGCCATTCTGTTAATGGCAATCAGAGCTTTCTTGAGAGAGAGCATCCATGCAGTGTGGACACTCCCTTGTGCAAAAGCGCATTGCTTTTCCAATGCACTTTTGCAGTGTGGACACACTCTTGCACAAGATGTTTTTACGGAAGATCTCTTCCGCAAAAAGCTTCTTGCACAAGAAGCCTGCAGTCTAGACGTAGCCTGACATTTAACAAAGCAATTTTATTTATGTGACTGTTGTATGTGTTCTGTTAACCTGATAATTAATTTCTGCACTATTTATAGTCCCCTGACATGCACAACAATTTATAGAAAGTTCTACAATGCAGGTGCCACAAAATGGGAGTGCTGGAAGGAGATTATAATATATATATTTAGGTCAGAACACACAAGTCAGAATACATACATATATAATATATATATATATATATATATGTTTTCTGACCTCAACATACACATATACATTCAATACTGATGAGAGTTAATTGGAAGTTCTTCTTTACTTTGAGGAGCCTTGCACATATGAGCCAACAGTTAAGAAAGCAGTCTCAGATTTCAGTGGAACCAATGCTACCTTCATTAAAAAGAAAATACAGTAGTTGCACATAGGTTATAAAAGTTAACATGTAGGCAAAATGAGCAGATACTCTGAAATCAGAAATCATACATAGTATGAAAAAAAATGGTAGCTATATTTAAGAGGAAGCTGTTCTTGAGCCTCAGAATTGGAGTCTAGATTCTGATACAAATTTTTCAAAATTTGAGGGGGATCTCCTTGTAATACAATAATCTTCTCTTTTGGAAACCAAAGATCTTCACATTTTTGGTACATGTCACTGTTATAAAACTTGTAATGTATACCAATATGTCTATAATGAAAGCCAACTTTACCATCCAGATAAGAGGACTATGGGTGAAATTCTCACCCTACTGAAATCAATGGAAGTCAGGATTTTATTTTTGACTAATATTCTATCGGAGTTTCTTTTGGAATTCAGATCTGTGGGTGCATCTTGAAAGTTCCTGTCGAGGGCTAGTGGAGGGAATCCCTTTTAAAATATATCTTAAACTAGTAAGAAACTGTGCACTGATTGTCCCATTCTGATTCACTTACTGTGTAAACTCACGACTGATTTCAGTAGCTGTTCTTACCTCCTAGGAATATTTCTGTCTCAACACCTGAAGTCTCACAATAAGCTTTAACTGACTTTTTTCTGTGCTGATTCAGCTGTGCCTTGAAACACCACAACTTTAATGTTTTATTCTTCATTAATGTGCACACTTTATCCTGTGTCTAACTTCTGTACGTCAGTAAAATTCTGAGAGCTAAACAGTGTGATAGGCATTCTAAATTAGAGTGCTTTGAAATCTTGATAGCCTGTAGTTATTCTGAACTGTTTTGTTGAGAGAAAAAATTCTGTGGCCAGATTCATTTCTCTGGTTAAGTAGAGTAAATGTAGAGTAACTTCATGGAATAGTAATGTCCCTAAGCCTCCTATTGAATCCAAAGGAAAGCTCCAGGAGGAGAAGGATGGTTCCATTGTAGAAGACATATTCCAGATCTACTGATCTCATTAAGAGCAGAATCTGGATCTTGATGTATGTTTTAAATGCATTTATATTGTTAAATTTTCCCAGAAGATGTGTAGATGCATATTCTGGATACAGTGACTCTGTCTCTCCTTGCTTGTTGCCAACTCCCATGATTATATTATTAATCTCATGATATTTGGTATTTGTCTGAAAGACCCAGAGCATAGAGTGATGTAATTTCAAGAGATCTCAGCATTAGTTAATCTGTTAGGGTACGTCTACACTAGCCCCCTAGTTCGAACTAGGGAGGCTAATGAGGGTGACCGAAGTTGCTAATGAAGTGTGGGATTTAAATATCCCGCGCTTGATTAGCATAATCCCGGCCGATCGCCATTTTGGAAACTGACTAGCCCCAAGTAACTGCCCATGTCTATACGCATAAGAGAAGCAGGATTCTGAGATAAACCCCTTAGTTCAAATTAACTGTTAAACCTCATTCCATGAGGAGTAACAGTTAATTTGAACTAAGGGGTTTATCTCAGAATCCCTCTTCTCTGCCGCGTATAGACGCGGGCAGTTACTTCGGGCTAGTCAGTTTCCAAAATGGCGACCGGCCGGGATTATGCTAATCTAGCACGGGATATTTAAATCCCGCGCTTCATTAGCAACTTTGGTCACCGTCATTAGCCTCCCTAATTTGAACTAGGGGGCTAGTGTAGACGTACCCTTCAAGTAAGATTCAAGACCTTGTGATTACACAGAAAAACGTCAACTTGTGAACCACAAAGGCTCAAAAACGGAAGGCAATGACGAAAAAACAAATCCACATTTTTAAAATCTAATAATTTTTAAACCAATCTCATGATTTCTGGAGAGAGGGAGGGGGCTGAGTCATGCTTTTTTAATATTGAAGTGGATAATATGGTTACTGTAATCTTTTCCATAGTAAATTAAAGAAAGGCATGTTAATATCATTAATTGTACTTGTTCATAAAAAAAGAGACATCTGTATCAAAAATGGCCTGATGGGAGTACAAGCATTTCCAAGCAGAGCAGGGAGACAAGCTGTTAAATCACAGACACTTATTTGTCCGAAGTTCATTACAGCACCACAAGTAATAGCCATCATCATTACTAGTTGCCATGTGTTGAGAACATATTATACTTTTTCATTCTGATAACTTCAAAGTCTATAGCAAGAGATAGGCTGGTTAAAAAGTTGCAATAAGCTTTGCAGACATTTAAAAAAATACCAAAACATGCAACTATCTGCATATAGTGCACGAGGCCACCTCTCCCCATAGGAGTCCAATTTTCTGCAGAAGAATAAGAATTAATAAATATTTTCTTTTAACATATAACAAACATTTGAAGCAAACAATTACATAAACTGGAAATGACCCAAAATGCTAACTGTTTGGCAGCAGCAAAGTGAAATGCATTGTGGTGCACATGTGCATTTTTGTCCCCCTTTTCCCCTCCACAATAATCTGCACTTAATAGGAATATTTTAAACTATGTAGCTAAGCAACAGAGGTAATTGTTGCTTTCTAGAGCTTTTGTTAGGCACTCTAACACAGCCCAAATATGCATAATTAGGTATAATGTCTATAAATCATTATTGTACACATGTGGGTAGTTAAGTGGATTGAGAGAATAGTTCAATGAATTGGACATATTCACTGAAAATGCTTTTTATTTGTTTTCTGTCGTTCATAATACTTTAAAATTATCATAACCCTTTACACTTTCTCTTAATAGCTTGCTGTGTTATTGAGAGAAATTTCATTTGCATTTTAGACTATGTTTAATTTATTTTAAACCTGGAGTTCCTCCGATTTAGGAGAGGACAGGTCCATCTTATCAAATATTATATGCTTATTTATCCATCCTCCTTTCTAGGAAGTAAAATGTTAAATTTTTCAGTTTATGTTGAATAGATCCCAACAAAAGAATGCACCCTATAATCAGCATTATTGAAGGGGCTAGTGTTGTGACTAAATTCTTCCCTTCGTCCAAAAATGCTTTTAGTTACTATGGCAATATTTACTTGATCCTGGCAAACCAGTGTTGATTTTAGAGAGATAATTACCAGAAAGAAAGATGATGGAGATGTATTTTTGAGTGTCCTTGTCAGAGCAAATGTTTTTATAAAAAATTAAATGAGATACAAAAGGCATATTGTCTTCCAACATTGACACCCTTACTTCCATGCAGCCTTTACTACCTGCGGGCTGCTGCTTTTTGTCCAAAGAAAGATATTTATTAACACAGGATGTATTTCAATGGTATCTTTAGCAGTCCTTTAAGAGTCTATTCATAAAAACCATTTCTGCTTGCTTGTGCATGACCTGATGTATCATTTAGTGTGGCAACTGTAATAGTGACCAAGAGCTTGCCCTTTGTAAACTATAGAGTCATTTCAGTCAGGGTCTTTCATGAAATCTGAAATGATTTGAAAAGTAATTGAGGGCCTGTTCTGAGAAAATATTTGGGCAAGTTAGACAAGGAAGAGAGTGAAAATAGATCAAATGAATGTTATGTATTCAACAAAGAAAAGCGCAAAAATATTCCATTTTCAAAGAGCTCTGCAACCACAGTACACAGATTATACACTAGCAGTAACTTCACATACTGTCTTGGTAAAGGAGGTGCTATTTTTTAAAGATTTTTAGAGTATTCTTGAACATATAAACAGTGATTGTTAAATAATCCCCTTCACATTTAAGATTGAAACAAGGTTAGATCACGATTAAGTTTTTCTATGGAAAACATTCATTTTTATTATGTGTTTTTCTCTTGTTTGTTTTTCCTTATAGAAGAAAATATTATAAAATCATTGGATGGAACCTCTCATTCAGTTGGACAAGAAAATTCCTGTCAAAAGGACAATTACAACTCCTACCAGGACCTCGTGGTCAAATCTTTAATGAACATGGGAAAACTAGCAAAAGACGCACCAGTTCAAACAGTGACTGAGAACCTAAATGACAGTGGCATCCAGTCCTTAAAAACCGAAAGTGATGATGCTGATGAATGTTACCTGATTAACTCATCAGAAGGAAAAGAAAAGATTTGTGTTTCTGATGAACAGTACTGTTCATCTGAAGACAATGAAAGTAGCTCTGAAATTTTGGACAACGAATGGGACAGTTCCTCAAACTTTTCAGAAGAGACTAGCTTAAAGCCCCATATAACACAGAAATATATTGCAGGATGTAACCGAGAAGACATCCTGGATGTTCCAGAAATTAAGACTGAAGAAGCAGAGTTTGGCCCGGGTGAAACAGTTTGCAACTCAGAAACAGAGCTAAAAGAATCGCAGGAATCTCACGTTGTTCCTTTTGACAAGAGAATACAGAATCCATTCTCTGAAAGTGAGGAAGATGATGAGTGCCTATCAGAAACTACAGAACTTTCAGTTGACCTGGACAAAACAAAAGGGAATTTGAGTTTGCTAGAACAAGCGATAGCTCTGCAGGCAGAGCAAGGTCATGTGTTTCACAGCACCTACAAAGAATTGGACAGGTTTCTTTTGGAGCATTTAGCTGGGGAAAGGAGACAAACCAAAGTTATTGATATTGGTGGGAGACACATATATAATAACAAATGTAAGAAATATTTTGGTGACTCATATTGGCTCAAACATTTATTCTAGATCTGATAAACAATTTTTGAACTGGATTTTATAATGAAAGTAAAGATTCTGGAATAAGCCTTATTATTCAGCCTCATTCACAACCAGAAAAATTGACATCTACATTCCAAAATATTTATTGTTTCTGATGCTTTGTATTAATCTATGAAAGAGAGAACACAGTTCCATTTTCAGATACTACATCAAACTTGTAATGCCAGAGATTTAAAGGATCTTGTTTTGATCTGCAAACTGGGCAGGTTTAATATGGCACTCATTGATGGAGAATAATTATGGAACATCAAAAGATATCACTTTGCACTCACTTTTCCTGCCATAAGAAATGCTAGATTAATCTTTCTCAAGGATTTTCTATTATAACTACAAACTTAAGCAGTAGTCACTCTATACAAATTGCCATGTTTGCTTTGATAAACAAATCTAGTTACTTTGCTGTTTACAGTATTCCCTAGAGTACATCTCAACATTTACTGCAAATACCAACATTTATTTAGTTATTTAATGCAATTAGAATCTAAAATAACTGGCAATTTTTAGGGGTGACCACTGTATAATCCCTCATGTACTGCTTAACAAGAATACGTGTGTATCTGCTTCTTTTGTTGCATGCAGCTTTCCCATTAAAATGTCCTACATACATACTCATCAACCTCCTTCCTAATTTTCATATACTTATTCTTACCTTCATTGGCTCAGATGACCATAATCAGTTCAGAACAGATTCTGATCCTTTTTCTCGTGTGGAATACCAACTCTTATTCCAAGAATAGTCACATTGGAGTCAATGTAAGTGCTACACAAGGTGGATAAGAATGGCAGAATCTGGCCCTTCCTGAATATTCTTAAGCAAACACTTGGCTTGCAGTTTGGTTCAGAAATAACCTTCACAGAAAAAGAATTGAGCTTCCCTCGCTCTGCTTCTTCATGTGCTCCATATGCTCTGACAGCTTTTTTGCTTTTACCGTACTCTGGGATTTTTTTCATTTACAAAATCAACTATACCCATTATTTCTTATAACAAATGTGTTGGGAATGCCACATCCTTTCAGTTTCTATATTTGTTTATTTGTCCCATGCCAGTTACATATACTTGTTACCTTTTTCAGCTTAAATTTTTACAAAGCATGAATTTAAGATTAGTGGAGGATTAAAAGACATGATTTTTTTGTTTGTTTGTTTTAGGGCCACTTGTTGTTCTGTCTGCTATTGCCATAAACAATTTCGTACAGCGACTTCTTACTATTCATCTGCTGTGACTCTAATAGGCACTGTGGTTCCTTGTTTATGTTCATTCTGTTTTCTTTCCTCCATATTTTTCTTATGTAAAGTCTTGCCAGAAAGTTTAACCCCAGAGCTGCTTTTGGTTCTACATTGTAGCCTAAGAAAATATCCTACTACGTGGCTTTAACCTGGCTTTGACTACAGATGTTTGTCTCCCCTGAACTTTGGCAGTCAATCACAGATTTCTCTGAAACCACCCTCAGAAATGTATACATCCACTTGCTGTCTGTCTCCTCTCTTGAGAGTATCAGAATTACTTCCCTCCCTTCTCATCCAGACTTTTCAATTCTGCAATCAAAATCACAATAAACACTGTCTAACCCGTACTTCCTGCAGACTGCTAGTATCCTGCAATTGGAAGTTGAAATATGCACTAAGGAGCCCAGGCTCTGCCTCATTGTTCATTGGTAGATACAGAGGTGGGCTGAGACAGTGCCCTTTGAAAGAATATTGGTTATTCCATGTTTGCACTCTCATTGCAGGCTGATCTACAATGCTGCCATGTGTAGCAGAGGGAGCTGCCTGCCTAGCCTCTCATATGTAAAGTAGCATGTATTCAGTTTCATAACAAAGGACCAACAACCTAGAGATCTGTGATATTTAAGGAACAGCTCCCGGTAACAGTGCTTTTTGTTTGTTTGTTTGTTTCATCCCTCTGCTTTTATTTGGTGATCCCAGTTTCCTGGAACCTGGCATTAACTGCATAAAAGATTGTTTCCATTTCGATATTTATTCCTTTTCAGATCTTTCTGTTGGTTGCAGATGCCAGCTTTCTGGCTCACTGGATGTGGCTTGTGTCCTTCTTGAGGCTCTGAATGGAATAAATGACATCACAATCCCAAAAGCCGCATATGTGTAGTACACAATGGCGTACCAGGAGGTGAAAAGCATTATTTAAAAGAGAAAATGTGAGACTCAAAAGAGATGCTTCGATTGCATGAGTACTCTGAAAGTTAAAGCCCGGAGAGGAAATTGCATCTGAAGTATAGCAGAGTTGGGTCACACTTCTAAAATCACTCCACTAAGTGCAGGCAGGAAACCATAATCAGACAAAATCCTTATTTGATTTTTCTACAGATTCACCCAGGCCTGAAAAAAGAGAAACAAAATGTCCCATCCCAGGATGTGATGGCACAGGACATGTGACTGGGCTGTACCCACATCACCGCAGTCTCTCAGGCTGTCCGCATAAAGTCAGAGTGCCACTGGAAAGTGAGTATCATCCTACAGCACAGACAGTAACTGAATCAGGCCTAAATCGCTAAGTTCAAACCGGGCACGTCATGTAAACGTTCAGGGCTGGATTGTAGCTAGCTCTGTGCAAGTGCACAAGGCAGGAGATGCTTCAATAAGCTGTTGCCACTCTTGTGCTCCTGGGCAGGGCATAGTCACAATCCCTGTCCTTACACATGTGGCACTCAAGGCGTGGTTAAAGCCTGCACCAGTAGAAATGCCAGCCTGCCCAAAAGGTGTGGCGAGAAAAAGGTCATAGCCACACATCCGTGCACACACTGGCCATTATAACTGGGCTGGCACACAGCCCAGACTGAGTTTGCTGTTTTCTCTTTTCAAATAACTGGCATGCACATTCAGCTAGGTGACTGGTCTGCCCCTTTCCCAGGGAAACCAAAAGGGTCACCTCCACCAACCAAGGAGAGGGATTCTGGCAGTTACTTTACAGCATGCCTTTCTCCTATGACTGTGTTATGCTAATGTACGTGTAGCCAAACCAGCCGGAATTCCCCATTCATTTCTTGCTATGCCAATCTGATTACATTGGTTTGTGCTGGGTATGTTGTCTTCTGACATGATGCACTTAAATGATGTATAATAAGCCAAAATGGAATGTCAAACTATTAGTTTGAACAACTTAGTCCTCCTGACTGTTATTTTTTGTTGTTGTTTTTGTTTTGTTTTTTTACAACTACAAATTAAAGGGACACTTGCACTTTACCAGTGTCCTCTTCTTAATTGTAGCTTTCTTTTTTTTTTTTTAAATCTGTATTTATGGAAACATCTCTTGAGCTAACCAAGCTGCTGCAGTTGGAAGGCCTCAATATTAACTTTTTTATAAGCAAGTCTTTGCTAATTATCACACTTCCAATCAGCTCAGTACTGTTCTGTTGGGTGCAAAATGATTATCTGTAATCAAAATTTGCTTACTAACTGAACAACCTGGTTGATTAACAATCAGACAATCTTTTGAGGCAGTGTGCACCCAAAAGAATAGAGTAGAGCTGACAGCATAAAGGGAGGTATGGAAAGCTATAGAATTATGTTTTACTTCACTCTTGATAAACACAGTTCCACAACAGTTACTTTGGTTAGGGAGAGGAGAAACGTATGTACAATGGGTTCTATTCACTACTCGTGCAATTGTCATCATGATGGCTTCCACTGGCATAAATGCTATCAGAGATCCATGAATATGCAGACTACTGCCTGGGGATAGGGTCCATTGGTATAAGGTGGATTTGCACCTACATACAGAGCAGACAGTGTAAGGGATGCAAATTAAAGTGGGTGGAGTTAGAGCCAAAAGGGGTGTGTCTGGAACAGATGGATTTTACACTCATATAGCATCATCTTACTCCAGCATAAGGAGTGAAACATCATGATGTAATTTAGAATTTGCCCAACCACTGATTTAAACCAGTTTGGATGTTACACCATGCTAGTGTAGCCTGGGCCTCTCCACACCATCTTTTCTCAATTTCTAAAGTTTCATTTGAGCTAGAAGATGCTAAATCAAATGACAAGCCATTGTGCACCACACTCAAGAATATTTTGTGTTGCAAGAAGAAAATGTTCCTTAGAGAGAGATTGCTATATGTATGTTGTAATCTCTTTTTCTTTTTTTGTGTTTAGTTCTTGCCATGCACGAAAATGTTTTAAAGTGCCCCACTCCAGGATGCACTGGAAGAGGACATGTCAACAGCAATCGCAACACACACAGAAGGTAATACAGATCAATTAGCATCCATTCAAATTAATATATAGCTGGGAGGAAATTGCCACACGTTTGGAATTTAGTATCATGAACAATATAATGTACTGCAATCACTGATTGACCACAAAGGTAACCAATATTGTTTAAAATCAAGCAATTAGTCTGCACAATTGAGTTAAATATTAAATTTCAGTATAGTATCAAAAATATCTCCAGGACTGGGTATGACAGAAGCCACTAGTCCAATTTCAGAGATAAGATTACAAACGATAGTAATGAAACAAAATGCAAGTGAAACTTAATCATGTAAATGAAATATTATTTGATAAATGGACTCCCACCACAACCAAAATCAAAGCCCCATTGTCCTCATATGCTGTTTGCATAAAAAGTGAATTCTTGTTATTTTTACTTTCATAGTACAGCTGCATGGAGAAGCCCAAATCATGTATCAGGGTCTGATTGTGCTAGTCATGGTACATGAAAATAAAGTGAGTTAAGAGATCATGTCAAGATGCAACAGGTAGATAAACAAACAATAAAGGGAAGGCATGGGAGACAAGGAAAATTAAAGGAAATGTTTCTAGTCATTTTCTTGTTTGAAAATCCCTGTCATGTATACAGCCCTTTTGTGACCAAGTTTATTATAAATCAGTAGTGTTAATTATAAATAGATAGGAATTGAGGCAAATTGGAAATCAATAGCAAAGAGAAAATATAACTTGAGACAGGATGTACACTTAATTCATGATCGTTCTTCATATTTGTATTTTTTCCACCAAAAATTATCCTCCCATCAATCTGTTATAGAATTAATTCAGTCGTTCACCCAACATTGATGGCAAAATAGATTTAATTTTTTAAAAATCAGATAGCGATTTCCTGGCCCAAAACCTCTGATCTGAGCTGCCCAAAACTTTCACCCCAGTTCAACTTCCAAATGTTTCTCTCAAGAAACATACAAATTTCACATTTGACCCATCTCTGCATAATGGAATGAACCCCAGATCTGGTTCCAAATGGTCCATTTTGGATCTGAAATAGCAGCTACTACTTCTACTGTGTATGTGGGAGGCTGTTATGGATAGAGATGGGCCCATCAGACCTTTGTAGTCACAAATTCTTTGCTTTCTTCAAACTCCACACATACAGCGTGGACTTGTTTAGAGACAATGAGGAAGACACCCAATGAACACCATGACACTCTGAAATATAAGTGACATGAAAGGCCAGCATGAGCCTCAAAAACCTGAATGAATTTCACTTTCTAGTGTCCTTCACTTTTTGGCTTAAATTGGTGTGTATTTTTTTTTCTGTGCATTGTTAAACAGCTGCCACATTTCATCCCAGAGGTGGCTGCAACTCAGTAGGCAAAGGAGCCATCTGTAGTTTATGAAGTATTCTGAGGTCCTTTAGGACTAAAACACAAGTTCCTATTCTGATAACTCAAATCATGCCACTCTTTTTTTAAACAGTCTTTCTGGCTGTCCAATTGCTGCAGCTGAAAAATTGGCAATGTCCCAGGAAAAAAATCAGCATGATTCTCCTAAAACTGGACAGTGCCACGATCAGGTTCCCAGGTAGGAGTCTCACACAGGTATTTCTGTGCCAATGCTGTTCTTTATTTTGTAAGGGATTCTATTCCTTACAGCTTTTCATTCTGAGCTACTGAGGTAGTCTAGTTCAGTGTAGCAGGCTGACCGTATACAAACATGTAGGGAGCAAAAGTGGTTATGACTTGTGATAGCCAAAAGGCTCTCAGCGGGTCTTTGTGCATTCAGTTAACATTAAATGTCTACATGTCTTTGACAAATGAGTAAAATGTCTAAAATACATTATTACCCTGTAAAAATGTTGTTTCAATGATGGTTCTGGAGCACCTTCCTCGTGTTTTTAAGAAGCTTTTGAATGTTGTCCCTTTGCTGCAATGCTTTGGCTGCTGAGGATTAAAGAGTTTTGTTGCTTCTTGAACTCATCCCAGTTTTTGCAGCATATTCTCTAAATGGGATCCCATGCTGATTGATGCTGAGATCCTTTGCAATCACAGCACTGCCTAACTTATCTAAGTGTAGTAGTATTTAAGTGGGTTAAGCAGTCTCAATGCTCTGTTTCCCTGCTAGAACAGATTTCTGATTGACCCATCAAAATACTTTATAGTAATTCCTCATTTAACACTATAGATACGTTTCTGAAAATGTTCGTGCTAAGCAAAAACGTGCTATGAGGGGTCAATTTTTCCATTAAAAATAATGGAAAAGGTGGGGGTTGCGTTTCAGGTGGTGGTGGCAAAGTCAATTTTTTGTTGGTGCTCGGTCATCAACATCAACATTCGATATCTAGCAACATGAGTCGCCGCGGTTTGTTAAAACAAAAAGATAAACATGTGAGTGAGCGGAGGAGCGCTGTGACCACATGTATTCATCTGCTCGTGCATATTACCACTGTTTTCACCAACTTTTACCGCTGCACAAAGTAGTCCGCCACTTGATTATTTTCGTGTTATTTCGGGGACAGTCATGTTATTCGAAAAAAGTTCCCCCAAAAAATCTTGCTATTGCAAAAACTTATTAAGTCGGCATGTGTTAAACGAGTAATTACTGTACTGTAATGCAGTTACTCAATTTAATTTTTATACTACAGTAACAAAAAAGTGCTTTAAAAATCATAAGCAACAAATCTCTCATTGAGCTTGTATAAGGTCTGAGAGTCCTATTGATCCTGTAAACTTGCATAATTTGCACATCATTGGCATCAGCACCATCATGACCTATTATACTGAGGCCTATTTGGGGGCACTTTAGTTTGTGGATTATTGACATGATTGGCTGTAATGGCTTCTTCTAAGCCATTATAGAATATGGTGTCAATGTGTTTTCCAACTGCACGTGCCTTGACTCTACGTATGAAAAGTCCTTAGGAAATTATTGAAGACAAGTAGTTACTGGACAGTAGCTAAATGGAATAACACGTGGTTAATTATTCTTTCCTCCCAAATAGCAGAAGCAATTATTTTGGACCATACCATGTCATATTTATTTGCCCAGAAGGCCCGGCACTGGTATGCCAGTCATGATCCACAACTCTCCAAGCCCCTGCTGACTCATGCGCAAAAGACCTAGCATGAGCTCCCTCTTTTTTAAAGAAAGGAAACACCCTCTTATGGTAGTGATCTATAAACAGAAGAGTAATTCTGTTAGCAAGTTGCAGGATTGCTAGACTGTTAGATCAGCCACAACATAATTTTTATAGCTGATTTGTACACCCAGAAATAGACTTCTATAAAGGCAATGGTTATGATTCTTATTTAAATCCATTTTGGCAGGTGCCATCTCACTATAGCTTATCTTTCAATGTCAGGTACTGAAAAGGGCATTCTTACTGTTTGTCCTTCCTGTTTTTTTCACTCTCCTTCTGGCAGTCTCTGCAGGGCAAACTTAGCAAAGCAGCTTGAGCTATCTCAGTACAGTTACCGAACTGCACAGCCAGTCACCTCTCCCAGAGCCACCCTGACAAAAGAACAAGAGAAGTTTGGAAAAGTACCATTTGACTATGCCAGCTTTGATGCACAAGTCTTCGGCAAACGCACCATGGCCCC
Source organism: Pelochelys cantorii (assembly GCA_032595735.1). NCBI lineage: Eukaryota > Metazoa > Chordata > Testudines > Trionychidae > Pelochelys > Pelochelys cantorii. The sequence continues at coordinate 69,122,635 of CM064327.1, forward strand.
AGCAGTGCAAGGCCGAAAAACGCCACCGTTCCTTGAATGTAAGCATGAAATTCCCATTTTTCTTAGAAGAAAAATACCACTATCTGAGAGTTTTCTTGTTTCAGGAAATAATGCACATTAGCCAATGTTTTTAACCTGTTGCAATTTATTCTTTTAAAAGCAATATGATGATATACAACAAAATGTTTACTTTATTAACACCTTCCTGTTGGGCCACATTGTGATACACTTATTCATGTGGTACCATTCCACTATGAGTAGTCCCATTGAAGTTAGAGATGAGATCATGAACTGGCCTAAATTGGCATAGCTACAGTGACTTCCATAAAGCCGCACCAATGTGCACCAGCTGAAGATCTGTGCCCAAAAGACTATTTCTACAATATGCTACTACTCAGAGTGAATAAGGTATCATAAACTGGCACACCATTATGAGTAATTACATAAGTAGATCCTCTTCATTGTAGGATCTGCACAGATAATTGCAGCAAGGTTTTGCTCTGTTGTCTCAGCCTCTAAGAACACTGCTGTAGTTATAGGTATTTCAGAAATCTGCCCCAAATTTTAGCCAAAGATGCCATTGCCATGAGGGGAAGGGAAGACTCCTAAGAGGGTTTTCTTTGTGTCATAACCAGGTTCAAAGGAATGTGGATCCAAAACAATTACCATGAAAGTATTTCTTATATTTTGTTTTGTTTACTATCATTAAAATATAATCAAAGAAAGTGAAGAGGACAAAAAATAACCAATGTTATACAGCTTATACAATCCAAAAAAAGAAAAAGAAATGATAGTCATGGTTAAGGGGAACAGAAAAGCAGAAATTAAAAAAATAATAATAAACCATCCTGTTTTAAGCTCTCAAATTATTAATAGCTTATATATTTTTGAGGTTTGGCACAATTTGATTTTTATTTTTATAATGCCAGATGATATTGATGTTTTTGTTAAAGCTTTTTTTCAATTTTTATCAATATACATTTTCACAGTTGCAGGAAATTATGTGGGAAGCAGACAGTAGGGGAGGCCAGACATAGTAGTTTAGTGACAATAGATGTTAAGAATAAAAAAGTTCAAGCTTTACAATAATTAAAACACAAACAGGCAACATCGCATGCGGAAAATACACAAACCAAATATCCTTAAATTAAATTCTAATAAGTTCTCACGGAGTATTTTTCTTACTTTGCCTATCTGTAAATTTCAATTATTATCAATGAAAACATTTTTCATCATTTTGTGTTTGTTTGGTGCAATTGACATTTACTGATATTGATCAAAACAAATCCAACCCTTTCAACCCTATTTATAGTGGCGTATATGCAACCCACATTTACAAATGTAAAAACCTACGTCAGACCTGTAAAATAGGCAAATAGATATGTGTGTTGCTAGGCCCTTGCATGAGCAATTTCTAATTTTATGCACAAAAGTGGGCACACTCCTTTAGTTATTTGTTTGCATATACACAAGGCTATTTAACAGGTGCATTTCAAGTGCTTGTATTTGCAATATTATATACATATGCGAATAAATTAATTACATAATTACAAAAGAACATATATAATTAATGTAATTTTTTAACATCATGCTGGCAAAGATTGCATAATACACAACTCTAAAGACAAAAGCGTAAAAGTTTATGAACATAGTAGACATGAGGATACATGAAGTTTTGGTATAGTTGAATTTTGTTCAGCAGACTAAGTAAATAAGAACCCACAAATTTATTACTAGTACTTTTTGGATTTTGTACACATGAATTTGACCTGCTGAGACATGACACATGTTCATTTAATAACAGGGGGGTGGTTTGGTGATATTTTTTAAATGGATAGTAGAAGACTCACCTTCAACCAAAATTCTATAGTAGATTTGGTGATTCAGAGCAATTGAAATAACTGATAAAAAGCTTTGATTTACAACATGATTTTTGCAAACATACCAGCTTGACAGTAATTTGCCTTTTAAGAATTACTGCTTCACAGTAATATTGTTTTGGGGATGGTATGACTTTTCGGTCTGATCTGTAACCTTTAATCAAAGCATCCCAAGTAGTGGGGAAGTTTGGATCTTGACCTTAACTTTTTGTGTAGCTCTCAAATGCATAGTGGGCAAAAATCTTAGATCCAACGAAAATTTAATCTTGGGAATCAATAGCTGGATCCCAATGTCTATAGTTCAATTACAGCTGTATAACATGTAGTTATGTATAGCAATACTATTATGTCCCTGATGTCGGTAAAGAATAATTATTTTGCTTATTCTATTTGGTTTGGGTTCTAGATATGTATTAATAATTTGTTTAAAATAAAGCTGAAAATTGCTTTCTCTTTTGCCCATTTTTAAGAGCTACAGATGAAAGAATGTATTATTATTTGTGAAGACCTGAATTCATGGTTAAAGGTTTCCCCTATTATAGTCAATGATACAACATAGAGCAAAGAAGGCACCTTCCTGTTCTGCATTAGAGTATGCATTTGTGATAGGAGACAAACATAGACCCATGTACTCCATTTTTGAGATGTGAAATAGATTTTCTGTTCATCTGTAAAGCAATCTCTTCATTCTTAACTGTTCTCATTGTGTCTGGTACTGGCTGCACACATCCATCTTATTTTGACACAAAGGTGCTGTAAGAATGAAAATCCTCTATGAATTTGATTCCTTTTACCAATGTATTTATTACATAAGTTGCAAGTGCAATGTTGGGGGCAAATCTTGAGGTCCTCACTTATTTCTACTCTATCTTTGCTCAGGGGTGAGTAAAATCTGAGTAAAAACCACAGCGTTTAATTTCTTCAGATTTGTATGGTAAACATGTAAATATTAAAGGTGTCCTTGTGACAAACATCAACTAATCCAATATAGTGGAGTAACCAATAGATCTGTTTAATAGGGGAAATGACATATGTGCAATTACTAATCAAATGTCTCTTCAACAGCAAAGCATTTTTCAAATCCAGTGAAATTTTCCAATCGACTGCCTAGTGCTAGCGCCCACACACAGAGCCCTTGTCATGCCAACTCTTACAGCTATGGTCAATGTAGTGAAGACACCCACATAGCAGCAGCTGCTGCTATCCTGAACCTTTCCACCCGCTGCAGGGAAGCAGCAGAGATCCTCTCCAGCAAACCACAGAGCCTGACTGCCAAGGTAGGGTAGTCCAAGAACCTGGAGGGTGTCCTAGCTACAGAAATGTGTGCATAAACTGTCTTTCATGGGAGTGACTGCATGAAATCTCAAAAAGGAGGCTTTTGTGTGCATGCTCTTTTGAAGAGAGACAGAGAAAAATTCATAACACCATGACTGTTTCTGAGGGGGGAAAAATGCCGGTATTAAGTTGTGTTCATCTTCATGACTGGATCTAAAGCACATGGAAGGATAGAGAGAAGAAACACCAAACCCAATAACTATTTTTGGTAACGGAGCTGGGTCTGTTCATGAAAAATCTCGAAATCTGTGGTAAGCAACCACTCAAGTGACGGATAAAAATCAGCTGATTAGCAGGGAGTTTATAATAAAGGAGGAGTAAAAGCATATTCATTTCATCTGATTATGATCTTTCTTACAGCGTTTGGAAAGCAGAGTAACTCTACTGACTTAGCTGAGTTAATTCTGATTTTTAGTGAAGTAAGTGAGGGAAAAGACAAACCCTTTGGCTACGTCTACACTGGCAGCTTCTTGTGCAAGAACAGCCGTTCTTGCGCAAAAACTTGCCAGGTGTCTACACTGCACACGCATTCTTGCACAAGTAAATTTACAGTACAGTGTCGGAAAACAGGGCTTCTTCCGGAAGCGTTATTCCTCTCCCCACAAGGAATAAGCCTTCTTGCGCAAGAGCTCTTGCTCAAGAGGGCAGTGTAGACAGGCAACATGAATTTCTTGTGCAAGAAACCCCTATGGTTAAAATGGCCATCAGAGCTTTCTTGCACAAGAAAGTGTCCACACTGCCACAGACGCTCTTGCACAAAAGCACATGCCCGTGTAGACACGCTCTTGTGGAAGACTTTTTGCGCAAGAACTCTTCCGCACAACAGTTCTTGCACAAGAAGCTGCCAGTGTAGACGTAGCCTTTGTGTCTAACGCTACTGCAGGCAAGTCTCTTTCAGACTGAAGGCCACCTAATAAGAGTGGCTCCCTGTGTGGACTGTAGTCATGTAATCATATTTTTGGATTGGTCTGAGATTTCTTACTGTTCTTTGTGATTCACAGAAGTCTTCATTATGATTTAGTAGCCTTAATGTATTTGATGTTACATAGAACCACATTGCTTATGCAGCTAGTCAGGACACAGATATGTAACCTCCTTCATGGGAGTAAAAGAAGCATTTTTGTGTGTACTGCAGCCCCATCATGGTAGGAATTGTACGCATGCAGATCCCTGCACTAAAGAGAAGATGGATGGTTGTAGTTATACAATCTTGCCAGGAGGAAATTGTTGGTCTAATAAAATCTAAAATATTATATTTATACTTGGTGTGGGCCTTCAGGATCTATCTATCTACCACTGTCCTATTTAAGCATCAGACTCAATCTAGCTGGAAGATATCCACATCTGTTGGCCTACAATCAGAGGTGCCAACAGAACTGTGGGGCCCTGGACAAGGTGTGAGAGGGAGGGGAGGGGAGGGAAGGGTGAGATATTCTGAGCTCTGTGTTCCTGCAAAGTGAAATTTCCTACTTTGCTGAGCCTGATTTCCATTTGTCACAGTCAGGTTCTTGACATTGATGTTGGGGGACATTCTAATGTGGGGCCATGTTCCTACCCATCAAGACAGGCATTAGTGAACCCAGAGATGTATTTACCAAGGGCCCAGAATTTGCCAGTGGCTTCTTTCCTAGCTGACAGATCCACTTGAGATGTTAGCCACAGAGAGCTTCTTATGCCAGACTTCAGTAGAGGTTTCATGTCATGTTGAGAGGAAGGTTGATGCCAATGGTTGGATTAAATTGCTGCCCCAGCCTTTGGCTGAACTCAACAACAAATGTTTCTTGCCAGCAAAGAGCAATAAAGGGACTGTGCAAAACCCAAAGATTTTCCATTCTACACCTGCTTCATTTTTGCCAAATCATGGTAGGTTTAAGTGGGACTGACTATAATAGTAACAACACTCAGCAACACTTGGGGAACACAATTTATTCCTTTTTTAGAGCCAGGAATAGCAGCCTAAAAGAAAATTATCTGCATACCTTGTCATCTGCCTGCCTCCACTTTTGCCAGGCTTTCAATAGGACACAGCGACAACCCACTGATACAAAACATGCGACAGAAGTATCAGAATTAGCTTCTGGCCAGAATAGAGACAAGTAAGCCTCAAATTGAGTGAGTGGCCAAAACCATGTGGGTTTAGAAGTTTATTACTTTTAGGAAGCAAGGCTCTTAGAGGAAAATATGGAAACAGATTCTCTATGAAACTATCTCCAAAAAGGGGAACGAACCTTGGTTAACATGCTGTAACTTGAGTGATTTTCTTTAAAAATATGGACAATTATTTTGAAATGCTCCTGATTTTTGTGTCTAACATTTGTGAGAGCAACATGTAACTATTTACACATTTTATATATTTTTTAAATTATCAAAAAGATCCCAAGGATTCTATTGTCCGAATGTTATATTTGTGCACAAATTATACAATACCATCAAAAACAGTTTCATTTGATACAATACTAATAATTATTTCCATTGTTTGTTCTCAGCAATACCCTGAGGCGCATTCAGGGAAATGGCAAATAAGGGGCATAATCATTGGGTGCACAAGAATTCTCCAGTCCAGGGCTGCAGATGCAGGGAAGGCTGAACTCCTACTGGGGCCCAGAAAAGAATGGCAGAAGGGGAGATCAAGCTCCTGCCAGGGCTAGGCCCAGTGGAGGGAGGGAATATGGTGTTCAGTCTAGGGTCAGAACAATGTGGAGGGAGTAAAGATTAAGCTCCTCCCAGAGCCATTGAGATGGCAAGCAACAAGTTTATGGGGGACACAAAATGTGCTTCCCAAAAGGGCTCAAATTTAAATTCCTGTGTGCATCCCTGGCTACTCACATAGGTACTACATCTGAAATTTTTGTGCAAGGGGATTAATTTGGGACTGTGTAGTTCCAGGTCTATGGGCCCTGCTTTTAAACTGTGTCCTTTTGCCAAAAAGTAATAAATAATGCAGTGCACATGGTGCCATTGAAGATCAAAGCTCCATGTCTCACAAGGGTGTTTACCTCCTGTCTGGCCTTCAAGTATTGGCCCATCATTGCACAATGCACATCTTGCTGGGGTGAGTGATGTGGGTGGATGCAGCTGCATTGGTTCTGTGGCATTCAGCTTATTCTATGTCTGAAGATGCTATGGCAGGATTTCTTCTCTTAGAGAAGCTCCAACTGCAAATCTGTAAAAAGAGTTTCCCAGTGCTGTTTCTGGTTATTCTATGTTTGCCAAATTTTGCATCTTGGTTTCTAAAACATGCTCATTACTTCATAAGTACTTGTCCTTTTGACTCAGAAATGAGTTATTTTTCACTTGAAAATACCCAATGACATTTCTTTCTTTTTAAAAAATAGCAACTTTCAATTTTTCAGTGAATTTGGAATATCTTCAACTATGTTGGGAAAACTTCTTGCATTTCTAAGTTTCAGTGGGAAAGGAAGGTGAGTAGCCTAAGCTAAATAAAGGAAGAGAAAAATAACATTATATTTTAGCAGACATCTTGGCCCAAAAAGTAGCACAGTGGCAAGTGATGTACAGATCATAGAGAAATATAAAAATTACCTCATGATGGATTGGGATTACTGTTAGCCTAAATTAATTTGGAATCCAAGTTCCCTGAATTCATTTGCAATCATTTGCAAGTGATGCATTTGCAAGTGATGATACCCCTTCATTGAGCACTGGTGAGGCTACCTCTGGAGTATTGCATCCAGTTTTGAGGCCCCCGCCCACTACAGAAAGGCTATGGACAAATGGAAGAGAGTCAATAATTAGGGGCTGGATACATGATTTATGAGGAGAGGTGGAGGGAATTGATTTTATTTAATCTGCAAAAGAGAAGAATGAGAGGGGATTTGATAGCAGCCTTCAACTACCTGAAAAGGTGATGAGGAGGCTTCCAGGGTGGATGGAGCTAGGTTGTTCTCAGTAGTGGTGGCAGATGACAGAACAAGGAGAATTGGTCTTAAACTACTGTGGAGGAGGTCTAGATTGGAGATTAGGAAAAACTATTTCACTTTTCTGGCGTTAGAGGTTTTCATGGCCAGGCTTGGCAAAACCCTGGCTGGAATGATTTAGCTGGGGTTGGCCCTGCTTTGGGCAGGAAATTAGACTAGTTGCCCTCTTGAGGTCTTTTCCAAATGCTATCTTTTATGATTCTATGATCATAGTCTCTCAACATAATTTGTCTGCAGGTAGGGCCCAATCCAACTCCCGCTGAAGCAGACGTAAGTTGGGTCACAGGAAGCTGGGTCTGGCCCATATTCTCTAGTGCAACACAAGTGCAGGTAGCATGTCCTGTCAGAAATTTTCTCTATTTTACAGCCATCACCACTGCTGCCACTCACAGAGGTAGACACAAGCAGCACAGTCTATCTTTATCCTCATCATTGCTGCTTGCCAAGAATTCTGTTTAATGTTTTGGTGTTTTTCCCACCTGTTTAGACAAAATGGCATATGCATGCCGTGCCTTGAACGAAAACAAAAAATGACACTTGCTTGAAATGTTTGAAGTTCGAATTCTGTTTTTTTTGTGGGGTTTTTTTTTAGCAAAACCTGAAAACACAAACGATGTCATCTGTCCATTCTTGGCTATTGATGATGACAATGATGACAACTGCATCAGCTATATAGATAATGCAGTTGATTGACAGCATGCTTACCAGACAAGTCCCTAAGGCCAAGCATCTTAAGATCTAACTACAGAACAATCTGCTTGCAGAACAAGACCAATGGCAGGCATGACTTTCTGAAGAAAAAAACAACATGCTGATTAGCAGTGTTCTTCTCTTTCTTTCCTTAGGTTGTAAATTGCTCCAGCTGGGAACTGTATGCATGTGTGTGTGTGTGTGTGTGTGTGAGAGAGAGAGAGAAAGAGAAGCATAGCATAAGATCCCAATCCTGCAAACATTTGCACCCATGCTTAACTTTAAGCATTTGAGTATCCTAGATTTCTAATGTTTAAAGTTAAGTGTGTGGGTGATAAATCTTTGCAGAATCATGACTCAAGTGCTTACATTTTTTAAATAATTGTATCCCTACTTCAGCATGACGCCTTGAACATTGGCACATTAGCAATCAATACATTCATATAGTAATATATATGCACACTTAATGAATTCATTGTGATTTTATATATTACTAGTTCTAGAGATATTTTTCATATTGAAAATGAGAGGGCTTTTAGAATAGGTCATAATCAAACTGAGTTTTTCAAGTGCATCTATTGCACAATGGAAAAACTAAATAACTGGTGACTTTTTTTCTGTAGACATTCAAAGAATGGATAGAAACCCTTAACTGTTACAATAAGGTCCCAATTCTGCCATGAGGTTCATATGGACACGATGGTTCACACTGATCAAATTGTAAGGTCAAGGCTTAATTTGGAACTGTTACTTTAGAGACATTGCAGAATATTAAATATTGTGAGCTACCAAATGAGCCAACAAACACAAAAGCAAGGGATAAATCCATCACAGATGGGCCATACCTTGTTTGTTTAGCAGATAAGTGTAGATCAATTTTCATGGTTATTGGCAATACTTTGTAGCATACTAGGAAATGTTCTGTAATATATTTTCTAAAATAAAAAAAGTCATTGTGAGACCACACAACAAAGCTCAACTATTAAATCTTTGATGTGCAGTTGCTAGTGTTCACTAGTAATTTTGGTGTGCAAATGATGTGGTATTCATATTAGCATCATACTTCTGCTGTATCGGTTTTACTACATTGATCCTAGGGAAAAAAAGGAAATATGTTTTAGTCGTTTTTTTTCTCATTTTTCATTCTAAGCTCCTTTTTCCAGCTGCTTCTCAAACTTGTGAGGGTGATTATACTCTCCTTGACATGGGAGGAAATCGGGAGTAGCTTGACTGTACGGTTCTCTTCTCTTGTTGGTTTTGCACTGTTTTCACTCCATTATCTTCACAGAATTGTTTCCTGGTTTACACCAGCATATATGAGATCAGACTCAGGCATTTTATAGTTATACCAGTATGAAACTGATTTAATGTAGGGAAGAATCAGGCACTTAGAATAATAGAATCAGGGTATGTGTACACTGCAAAGTTAATTCGAAATAACAGCCGTTATTTCGAATTAACTTTAATAGCATCTATACATGCAAACCGCTATTTCGAAATTAATTCGAAATAGCAGAGCGCTTAATTTGAATTTGATAAACCTCATTCTATGAGGAGGAACACCAAATTCGAAATAGCTATTTCAAATTAAGTGCTGTGTAGACACTTAATTCGAAATAAGGGGCCTCCAGCCCTTCCCAGGGAGCCCTGGTGGCCACTCTGGGCACAACCAGGAAAACTTACTCTCCTCTCCCCCAGCCCCAGAGCCATTAAAAGGGTAGACTCTGGCCACAGTGCCTGTGCCAGCTCCAAGCCTTCCAGCCCAGAGCCAGCAGTGGTCACCGGGGCCTCTGACCCAGTGGCCCCAAAACATGAGCCAGCAAGCCACTGGCAGCCAGCCCTCCACCAATCCCCAGGAGCAGTCTGCCAGATCCCAGGAGCCTGACAGGGGCTGGAGAAGGCGGGTGCCTTCCTGGTCCAGGGTGGAAATCATGGACCTTACTCAGGTTTGTGGGGGATGCCCCCAATGTCCATGATCTCCGCACTAGATGGAGGAATGCGGCCATCTATGGCAGGATAGCTGCCAGCCTGCCACCAAAGGACACATGCGAACCCAGGAGCAAGTTTGCATGAAAATGAAGTTGGTCCGGCGAGACACCCAACCCTGAGCCCTGAGCTTCCCCTCCCCCTTCTTCTCCCTTCCAGCTCCCTCCTCCCAGGTTTCCCCCTCCGCTCTCCCACCTTCTCTTTTCCCCTCTCCCACCTCCTTTTCCCGGTCTCCCCAGAGGTTAATTTCCCTCCCCCCCCCCAGTTCTGTTCAATAAACCCAGTTTCTATTTTTGAACATACGTGTCTTTTATTTAACATCAGGAAGGGGGGCTAGGGAGGGGTAAGTTGAAGGACGTGAGGGAGGAATGGGGCACAAGCCCCTGGTGGGGAGGACCGGGGTGACTGTGAGGGCTCCTCGGGGTGGATGCTCTCCCACAGGGCCTCCTGGATCCTGACAGCCCCCCCGATGGAACCCCCAGATGGCAGCCTGCAGCAAGTGCAGCCGGGCTGATGGCAACAACCCCATGAGATGCACCGGCATGCCCAGGGGCAGCTCTGGCTCCATGTGGCCAAGTGCTGTGGTGTCCCGAGTGCGGGCACTCAGGGCACTCCAAGACAGGACTGCTTTGCTGTCCCTCATCGAGGTAGACAAGCAAGCAGGAAACCCTGAGAACTGTCTGTCCGGGGTGGGGATTGGGTCCCTTTAAGCATGGAGCTCAGTTAGCCTCAGGCAGCAGCCCCACACACTAAGTCCTAACCTGATGCCCTGCCGGCACTGGTTCCGGCCAGCCTTAACTTCGGGTCAGGGTCCACTCAGTGTGGACGTGCTATTTCGAAATAGCAAAATGCTATTTTGAAATAGTTAATTTGAATTAAGCTAATTCGAAATAATGCATCTATACACAAAAACTATTTCAAATTAAGATAATTCGAAATAGTGCTGTAGTGTAGACATACCCTCAAAGAACACTAGAACTGGAGGGGTCATCAAGTCCAGTCTGCAGAACTCATAGGACCATCTACATTATCCCTGATAGATGTCTATCCAATCTGCTCTTAAATATTTCCAGTGATGGAGATTCCACAACCTCCCTAGGCAACTTACTCCACTGTTTAACCACCCCGACAATTAGGACATTTTTTCTAATGTCCAACCTAAACCTGCAATTTAAGCCTATTGCTTCTTGTCCTATCATCAGATGTCAAGGAGAACAATTATTCTCCCCCCTCCTTGTAACATCCTTTTAGGTACTTGAAGAACGGTATCATGTCTCTTCTCCGTCTTCTCTTTCCAAACTATACAAACCCAGTTATTTCAATCTTCCCTCCTGTTTTCTAGAACTTTAATCATTTTTGTTGCTCTTCTCTGGACCTTCTCCAATTTCTCAACATCTTTCTTGAAATGTGGTGCCCAGAAATGGATGCCTGATCCTTTGTTAACCAGATGAATTTTAAAATTCTGACGTTTATATACTTCACTTTTATGCTAAGAACGTGTATATTTTACATTGCTATGGTGGGTATATTTGAAAGGTGACATGGAGTAAAACCAAACAGAGGCCTGCACTGGCCCTCATTAATTTCAACAGAATCAATACTGGGTCTTTAATGAAGTCACTATTGCTCTTAGAAAGGGAACCAACTATTCCAAGTCAAATACATCTTCCCTCTATTTTTATTTCAGTCTAACAAAAACTTTTGGCATTTTTGTCTTGATAATTCCCCTTTAAAATAAATGCTGGGAAAATAAGTGAGGAAGACATATTCAGAGGAAGGTAGGATAAGAATAGGAAAGAAAATTGGAAGTCTCTGTGACCATCCTGTTTTTCCTCACCATTCGGAGTTTGCAATGAATGCAGCAAAGGGTTCAAAATAAAAAGCCATGCTGTAAATGTGCGATCCATCCGACTATAAGCAAAAGGCGTATTTTTCCATGATTATATTTAATTGTTGTGTGCATCTGTGAGCTCACTTAAACCCCATCTGTACACTGCTTCACAAATGCATACAATTCATTCTTTTTCTGGTCAGAATTCAGTCTGTGTTGCACAACCCAACTTCTGTGTGAAAATCTCTCAACCACATCAATAAATGTTCTTCCCATCCATCAAATCTCATTGGTGCATTGAATGATGCCTTATTTCCAGCGATGATCTATATTTCCTGACATTTTGCAATCTGCAATTTCAGTTGGAAGGACTATGATTGCTTGTGTTCCGTTTTTTGTTGTTGTCGCCTTCAGAGTAGTTGGTATTTTGTCAGTGACAGAGAATCTGCACTATTTATGTTTTTTTGCACCATAAAAGTACTACAGCCCAGTCACATGGCATCTTCTCCTAAGCCATCTGTCACAGAGGTCTGGAATTTTATGTGAATGCTGGTTGGGCAGACTTAACTCAAGTTTTTTTTTATTATGAAAAATGTTACCAACTACAATATTTAGCATTTTACTTTACATTGGTCATTAAACTTGATTACTGTAGCTCTGTTTCATTGCTATAGTTACATATCAACTGTGAAGCCAAAAAACACCAGGGCAATCATGGCAAAGCTATATTGTCATATCCTGGAAAAGGAACTTGGCAGTGATATAGTTAATGTCTTGGATTTTTGTAACTATAGTTTATTAATGCTGGTATAAAAATGTATTTGATATTATACAGATGGCATAAGATGTTGTGGTTACTAAGTTATTATCCAGGATAAGCTCTACTGTCAAATTCAGGGCTTAAAACTATCACAGGAGATTAAACTATTTACTAAAAAGGGGCAGAAAGATATAACCAAAGCGTCTTAGTATGAACATATTAGAAGTGTATTTACTTCCCATAAATATAATAACACATATCTCTCTTAATCTGAGCGATTGAAAATGTGAACTTTGTCATGCAAGAGAAACAAATACAAGTAATGCCTTTGAGTTTCTAAATGGAACTAGGCTAGTGTATTTCTTAGGCTTGGGGCTTGTCAGTAGAAAGAGAGCCCCAAAGTAAGAGTTTGATTATTAAGTTCTTCTACACATTGTGATTTTGTATGTTTTGGTCTCAAGTGCCTAACTTAAGCCATCTTCTAAAAGCCTGATTTTCAGAAACGGGAGGAGGAGGTGCTCAGTTGTTGTGAAGATTGGTTCCCTTTAAGGTGTCTAAAGCTGGACACCCAATAATTGACCCACCCAAATCACACCTGGTTTTTGAAAATGTAGGCCTCAATCACTGGCCACCTCCTGCTTTTGCAGCCTGCAACAAATACACTTGAGGAAACTGCTTTCTTTTGCTGAAGAAAGTCTAGATGGGCAATACTAACTCTGAATTGTTGGATCACCTTTAAATACATATAAAGGCCAGGTAGTTGATAATTATGTTACCAAATCTTTGGACTCCTTATAAAATGAAATTACTGTTGCTGGTGCCATGATTTGAAATGGATCACCATGTGGAAGTCAAATGGGTGTTGTGATTTCATTTTATCTTTGAAAATGGTGCCACTGGATTGCGCCTGTTCCCAGTGTGAACCCAGCCAGGATGGCCTATCCTGCCATCAGCACTGAAGCAGAACTCTCCATCCCATTGTATTGTATTGTAAGCTCTTTGAGGAAGTGACTGTCTCTTAGGGTACGTCGAGACTACAGGCTTTTGTCAACAGAAGTTTTGTCGACAGATAATGTCGACAAAACTTCTGTCGACAAAGAGCGTCTAGACTACATCCAGTTCTGTCGACAGAGCAAGCCTCTTTGTCGACATGACAGTGTAGACGCAAAGGACAGTGTAGATGCAATAACACCTTCTGTCGACAGAACTCTGTTGATAAAAGGCGTTATTCCTCATAGAATGAGGTTTATAGCCATTGACAAAACTGCTGAGTTCTGTTGACATAACGTTGACAGAACTCAGCAGCAGTGTAGACGCAGGTATAGTTTTGTCAACAAAAGTCCACTTTTGTCGACAAAACCCTATAGTCTAGACACACCCTTACTATGGTTATAGAGTGCCTGGCACCTTTGGGCCTCAAGCCCTTACTGGAGCATGTGGGCCCTTCTGCAATACAAATAATGAAACAATAACAACAGTAACATATGGTGTTAACCCCAGACATCTTTGTACTTGCTACCAGTTAAGTCATCTTTACTCTGAGGTCAGTCCACAACCCCAAAGCCAGGGTTGGCCTGGGCAATCCATGCAATGGGACTAAATAGGTCCTTGCTGTTCCAGAGGCAGGAAAGCCATACATAGTCACAGCCTGCAACCAGTCTTCTCCTTCCATGGGCCCATATTACTAATAACTCTGGGTATGTCTACACTACAGCACTAATTCGAACTAAGTTAATTCGAATTAGCGCATCTAGACCTAAAAACTAGTTCAAATTAGCATTTTGCTAATTCGAACTAGCATGTCCACATTGAGTGGACCCTGAACCGAAGTTAAGGCTGGCCGGAACCAGTACCGGCAGGGCATCAGCTGAGGACTTAGAGAGTGGAGCTGCTGCCTCAGGCTAGCCGAGGGCTGTGCTTAAAGGGACCCAACCCCCACCCCGGACAGACAGTTCTCAGGGTTCCCTGCTTGCTTGTCTACCTCGATGAGGGACAGCAAAGCAGTCCTGTCTTGGAGTGCCCACACTCGGCACATCACAGCACTCGGCCATCAGCCCGGCTGCACTTGCCGCAGGCTGCCATCCGGGGGGGTCATTGGGGGGGGCTGTCAGGATCCAGGAGGCCCTGCGGGAGAGCTTCCACCCCAAGGAGCCCGCAGAGCCACCCCAGTCCTCCCCATCGGGGGCTCGTGCCCCATTCCTCCCTCATCTCCTTCCACTTACCCTTCCCTAGCCCCCCTTCCTGATGTAAAAAATAAAGGACACGTATGTTCAAAAATAGAAACTCTCTTTATTTAACAAAACTGAGGGGGGGGGGGGATTAACCTCTGGGGAGACTGGGAAAAGGAGGTGGGAGAGGGGAAGAGAGAGGGTAGGAGAGGGGAGGTGGAAACCTGGGAGGAGGGAGCTGGAAGGGGGAAGCCAGAGGAAGAAGGAGGAGGGGAAGTCTACAACTATGGTACGCCATATCTTCAGTATTGTGTAGAGATGGGGTCTCCTCACCTCAAAAAAGATATTTTGGCCTTGGAAAGGGTCAGAAAAGGGCAACTAAAATGATTAGGGGTTTGGAACTGGTCCCATATGAAGAGAGGCTAAAGAGACTGGGACTTTTCAGCTTAGAAAAAAGGAGACTGAGGGGGGGATATGATAGAGGTCTATAAAATCATGAGTGGTGTGGAGAGGGTGCATAAAGAAAAGTTCTTCATTAGTCCCATAATAGAAGGACTAGAGGACACCAAATGAAATGAATGGGTAGCAGGCTTCAAACTAATAAAAGAACGTTCTTCTTCACAAAGCAAATAGTCAACCTGTGGAACTCCTTGCCACAGGAGGCTGTGAAGGTGAGAACTATAACAGAGTTTAAAGAGAAGTTAGATAAAGTCATGGAGGTTGGGTCCATGGAGTGCTATTAGCCAGGGGGTAAGAATAGTGTCTCTGGCCTCTGTTTGTGGAAGGCTGGAGATGGATGGCATGAGACAAATCGCTTGGTCATTGTCTTCGGTCCATCCCCTCTAGAGTACCTGGTGTTGGCCGCTGTTGGCAGACAGGCTACTGGGCGAGATGGACCTTTGGTCTGACCCCGTACGGCCATTCTTATGTTCTTATGTTCTAAGCTCAGGGTCGGGGGTCTCACTGGACCAACTTGATTTTCATGCACACCTGCTCCTGGGTTCGCATGTGGCCTTTGGTGGCCAGGCTGGCAACTATCCTGCCCTAGACGGCCGCTTTCCTGTGCCTAGTGCGGAGATTGTGGACGTTGGAGGTCTCCCCCCAAACCTCGATGAGGTCCACGATCTCCGCACTAGACCAGGCGGGCGTCCACCTCTTGCGGCCCCGGGCAGGCTCCTGGGAGCCGCCAGCCTGGTCCTGGGAAGAGGGGGAGGGCTGGGTGGCAGCGGGTGGCTGTCTCATCCCGTGCCAGGTGCAGGGTCTGCTGGCTGGGTGCTGGCAGGCTTGCACCTGGCACAGGCACCGTTGCCAGACCGTGCCCCTTTAAGGGCTCCGGGGCAGGCAGGGGGGCAGACGAGTCTCCCTGGCTTGGCCCAGAGTGGCCACCAGGGCAACCTGGGAAGGGCTAGCCTCCCACTAGTTCGAATTAAGTGGCTACACAGCCCTTAATTCGAACTACTTAATTCGAACTAGGCGTTAGTCCTCGTAGAATGAGGTTTACCTAGTTCGAATTAAGCGCTCCACTAGTTCGAATTAAGTTCGAACTAGCAGTTTGCGTGTGTAGCGCCTATGAAAGTTAATTCGAACTAACAGCTGTTAGTTCGAATTAACTTTGTAGTGTAGACATACCCTCTGAGTCGTGGCAGAGCTGACCCTCCTAATTGTCCCCCATCCACACACATAGAACATTGCTCCTTGATTGGAGAGGGGCCATTTGGCGCCACCTCATGGCTTTTCAGTCTATGTGTGGTATCATCCCCAGAGGGAGTGGAAACCACCACAAACAAGTGACAGGGAGACAGTATGTATTTTCTTAAATAAGGCTATAGACGGGCGAGACACATGCGTGGTGTATGTTCAGAGCAGAGGAGACCCAACAGGAAGGGAGAAAGCTGGACTGTTTCTTCTTGTGCTGACAAAAACTAGGGCCAGCCCTTGCTTAAATCATATTGTCTAATCATTTTGTGGTCAGCTTGTGGAAGGAGAGAGACAGGGAACAAGGAGCTTTCCCTTCCCTGTGCTCATAAGAGATGGGTAGCAGCCCGTGCACTGTCCTGTGTACAGGAATTATAGCAGAGCAGAAGCTGGCATAAGGAGAGCGGGAGGGACAAGGATGAGGCCTGTCACAGGGCACACACATGTACTAGCCAGCAGAACTAGCCCTTTCAAGAGGAGAGTGTATGCTGCGTGCCCCAAAATAATGTTGCAGTGGATGCATCCCTGATCCATGCCAGAGAGTGTATGTGATACCTCCTGGAGTGCTCCGTATGCCGATGTGGATCTACCCTGCTCCCGTTGCACGCCAGCATCTTATTGGCACACTCTGGCCCTTTTTTTGCGGCAATTCTTTTAAAAGGTGCTTTCCAAGACAAATTCTGATTAAGCCAATATTTTATTTTCAGTGATGTATGAAACACCAAAGAAAAATTCTCCTCCCATTTTAGCATATTTCTTCCCCCAAGTTACAGAAGTTATAATATTTCCAGGGCGGGGGGAGGAGATGGTGAAAATGTAACAATAATACTGTTGATGAACTAAGCTTTTAACTGTGAATTGGGGTCAGAGTTCTCTCTAAGAGTAAAAAGATCAAGAAGATTTAAAGCTAAACTTTTTTTAAATAAACTCAGATTTGGTGTGTATAGTTTACATTTTAGAAGCATCTTATTTAAATGCTACTAACTATGTTTAAGCTCAGAAGCCTGATGAGTATTACTGAGGTTACACTTAAGTCTGCCTAAGAATTAAACATTAACTGATGTAAATCCAAAAGCTGGTTTTAGATTCAGATACATTTAAATAAAAGCATGCATTTACTATGATCCGTTAAAAGCACCACGTGGCTATGCCGCAGCCTCTGACGGTGCATTGTCTAAACATTTCTCTATTTCCTTTTGTATATCAGGGAGCTGAGATATCAGTGGATGAAAATGGGACTCTGGATTTGAGCATGAAAAAGAACCGAAACCAGGACAAGGTTATGCCTCTAATTTCTTCCAACGCTGCACTGTCCACTCCTTCCTCTTCTCCCTTCAAAACAACCAGCATTCTGGTAAATGCGGCCTTCTATCAGGCTCTCTGTGAACAGGAGGGCTGGGATACGCCAATCAACTATAGCAAGACACAAGGCAGGAAAGAGGAAGAGAAAGAGGTATCTTTTCGGCTTGTCAGTTAAAGAAGTTGAAGGATGACACTATGGTCCTCTGTTTCAAAAATGGCCTCTAATCTTGAGTGCTTGCATGCTTAGCTTGAGCCATCATGGCCTCAATGTTCAAAAGTGACTACTGATTTGGAAGACACCATTTGATACAGCTTAACTTTGTGGTAATCAGGCCAGCTTTAATAGTGTCTCAAATAGAGCACACAAAATCATTCGTCACTTATGAAAATCGTGGCCCTAACACCTGACTTTTAGAAGTGCCCAAGCACTTGTACCAACCATTCATTTTCACTGAAATAATGGGTGCATGCAAGTCTCTCAACCTGCATAATCTAAGGCACTGGTTCTCAAACTGCCTTTTGGAACCCCATTTCAATGGGTTTGCGAGGACCGGCTTACTGCCTGGAGACCAGGGCTGACACTTGAGATCCACCACCCAGAGTCAAAGCCAAAGCATGAAGGCTTCATCCCTGCTGGACAGGGCTCAGAATACAGACCCTTGTCTGGGGCTGAAGGCCTTGGGTTTCAGCTCCCCCCCCCCACAGAGCAGTGGGACTCAGACTTCAGTCCTCCCTCCTGGGATTGTGTAATAATTTTTGCTGTCAGACAGGGGACATAGTGTGAAGAAGTTTGAGAACCTCTGACCTAAGGCACACAAAATTAGAACCCATTTTTGAAAATATATCCCTGCATTCCAGTAGCTGGAGAGTCATGATTTAATCGTGATTAATTTTTGGTCTTTTTAAAAAATGTCAAAGTATAATTTTGAAGTGTAGTGTATTTCTTTCAAGCAACTTTATTACTTTGCATATTCCAAACATCTCATCATCCTATTGTGAGTGTAGCAGGATGCAAAGGTCAAGATAGAAGTCTGAGATTAAAATTCCAGAAATTCACACTCCCTGATATATTGCTGGAATTAGGGGATTTCAATTGAAATAAACAGCCCCAAAACACAAAACCTAAATAAATCTCACAAAACTAACTCTCATGATGGGTACAGACAGCTGTCACAATGAGACTCCACAAGACAGGCTGCCAAGTGTTAGGTGGTCATATGATAGCTGTCAAGTCCTGGAGAGCCAAGTGCTGATAATTATCTTGCTTTAAGTGTCTTTCTGTTTTGCCCCTTTCATGTTTTTTTTATTGAATGTTGGCAGCACGTTGTCCTTTGGTTTCCTTATTTCTTTTAATTTTTTTTCTGCATGTTTCTCTTGAACTTCATTGCCAGAATAGGATGCAGAGGGGGGTTGGTTAGATCTGTTATCGTGGTGAACAATATGCATGGACAGCTAACTGAATGAAATCTTGGTAATTAACAAAGATGGGCCTGAGTTGCAGAGTTCTGTTTTAGCCCCAAGCTTTCCTATAGCTCATGCATGTACATTTTTACATGTTTTAGTTTTAGTTCAGGGACAAATATATGGCCATCCCATTTGTATTTGTATAAAGTAAAATAATAACACCACAGCACTGGGTTTTTATAGCCATGGTTTTTTTTTTCTCTAAATTATCATGATTGGTGAACTTTAATAAACATATTCAGTAAGGATAAAGCCACTCCAAGCTGAGGATGTGGATTCACCCCTATTATTTCAAAATGCCTGGAAGGAAAGGGGTATCAGTCAAATGAACAGAAAACTCTCAGAATAGGTTCAGGCAGCTGCCGAGATGAGACTCCACAAGACAGGCTGTCAAGGGTTTAGGTGATCAGACAGTAGCTGTCATGTCCTGAAGAGCCAAGTACAGTGACCCTCACTGTGCTGGTGCTTATCTGTAACCCAGGATTAAGAGTCTGGAAAGGCAATTTTTATTTCGAAGAGACAGAGACTGCAGAGTGGCTTAGATCGTGTGTCCTATTGTAAGTAAGGGGATCAGATTCTTCCCTGCAATATGGCCACTTTGTGCTGCATTGCCAGCAGGTATGTCCAGCCTGGAGAGCACTGTCTCCCTGACTGCAGACCTGGCATCGAGACTCTCATGCCACTCCTCCTCCCTGCTGCCAGCAAAGCACAGAAAAGGGATTGTGGCTAGAGGGAAAGGGGCATGGCTGGAACACTGCTATCCTTCACTCTTCCCCTTCTGCAGTTTCGGGCAATTGTGATGTGAGGATGGGCCCCATGCACAGTATCAGCAGCATTGGTGATATCGCTGAGGAGGCCGCAAAGTTGAGCATAAAGCCATCTTTGCACCCCTCTACCTCAATGGATTGCATTGTGTAAAATGTGTTCCTCATCAGGGCTCTGGACCAAGACCTCTGCTCTGAGCACTTCTGCTCCCAGAGAACATTGACACGTCCAGCAGTCAGAGGGCCAATGGCTCTGTTTTGCAAGTCAAAGCCTGGCAGTCATCCCCATGCAAAGCAAATGAATGATAATATCTATTTCTAATTCATTGTTATCTGGTTCATATGCACAACAGTTGCTTAATTTTGGTGGTAATTTCCAGAAAATATTGTCTCTCTTTCTTTCAGCAAAATAGCCTGTCCAGATGCCCCCTAAAAAAAAATCCTGAATTTGGAAAAAGCTCAAAATTTCTCTAAAAAGGAAAGCACCGAGAAATAACCAGAGCTGTCAGTTTAGTTCAACTGTCAGTTTTCCAAAGATTTCAGGGCTTAAAAATGTTAAAAGTGCCAGATGCTATTATCTGTTATTCATGTTACCATTATGTTCTGGTCTTTGCTGAAATCAATATAAACTTCCATCTGTACATTAATGGAATTTCATTGCTCGCTTGCTTTCTTTGGTGCCCGCGCATGAATACACACACACACACTTTGTAGAATATGGACCTATTGTACTGGTTCTGATTTTTTAAGTCTGATGTACTTTAGAATGCTAATAACATATTCTAACTCAGCTGTCTTGAAATAGAAAAAGTAAATTGTACTCTGACATAATTAGCTGAGATAAGTAGTCACCCATTCTCTCTTAACATAAGTGCAAAAGAGGGATGGGTAGTGACTGGGGGGCGTTTCCTTGACCCATGTTCTGAAGCATTTATGTCACACACAAAAAGACTAAATCCACTAGAGAACTGCACAGTGTAGGTACCGGTACCTGATCTACATGCTCAGCCTATGAATGTGAAGCCAAGGAAGGAATTCTCTGCTCCGACTTTCAGTAGTAGCTTACAGCTGCTAATGCAACATATGGGCAGAACTATCTACTCAGGCGCCAATGAACATGTGTTTATTGCCAGTGGATCTGCATGGTCAAAGACCAGCTGGCCATGAACATAGCTAGTTTGCCTCCTCCAGCCTCCTCTGGCATCCTAGAAGCTTCACTGTCTTTCTGCATGGCCCCTTTGTATCAGGCCTCTCTTCTAGTTACTACAGCAATATTTAACTTCTCCAGCTCCCAGAATTTCATGCTGCTTGAATAACAACAGTATTCCCCAAACTCTAACAGGAAATTACCGGTTTAAATGTTTGTCTCTATCCTTCCTCAGAATGATACTATAGACTATCAACAGGAAAAAGACAGATCCTTTATTACCCCCTCAATTAGCACCTTTTTCATGTTATATGCTACCCTTTAAAACATGTCTTTCTTTTGCACTTCGTCATAGGCAGTTACAGTGCTGACATGCTGTTAGTAAGAGTTTGCCCTTGAAAAGTACATAAGGAAGGGTGGTCAGAGTAAAGGGCAGAGATCAAGTTGGGTGAAATGCTGATCCATTTGAAATCAACAGCAAAACTCTGATATTTAGGCTTTTGAACAATATATTTTAAATTTCCTGATTTTCAGATGTTGCTTTTTAATGTTAACTCCAAATTGTATTTACCTTCACAGATTTAGGTTTTTATATTTTCTTTTTAATTATTTTTAATGAATAGTCATATCAATTAAAATTTAACAGAACTAAAGTAATAGATAATTACACTTTTAAGATTGTCTTTATCTGAAATTTTCCTTTAGGAAAGAAATCCCTAAAGTCTAAAATATTAATTGACTTTCCTCCATTTAAAAGTATTAACAATTACCATGAAAAAGCGTGTAGAAAAAATGAACAAAAACATAGGTATTCTCTATGTTAGTTATAGTACCATATGAAGAGATTCCTAAACACATGCAGTTGTAAAAATTGGCAGTTGTTGATTTATCAAGAATATCACAAAGTTTATATGTGTGTTTGTATAACCAGAGTTATCCTAGACAATAGTTAGCCAGCACCTGAAAGCAGAACGAAGTCATGTACGGAACCAGCTACAAATTGGCATAGGTGAGCGGCCAAAACTGTGGAATATATGGAAGTGTTATAAGAAGCAATACCCCCATGAGGTAGAGGCTCAGAGGTGCTGGAACTCTTGGTACTAGGATGCAGGCACACCCCTGGCATGAAGTGGTTTCCATTATACACAATGTTTATAGTTGGGTTCAATGGCTCTCAGCACCTCTACTATGCAAATTGTTCCAGCAGCCCAGCAGAAGCTTCATTTGCAGTCCACATTCACTCATATTCTTGCTGCTCCCTTTGCTCTGTGCCTATCAGTTCCACAAAGTCCCTGACCCTGTGGTTCTCTCCAGTCCTGGAGATCCTCTAAGTGACATAATTTTCCAGGTTCACATATTTATAATGAATCTCTCACAAATGAACTACTTAACCAAAAAATGTCAAAGCCAATAGTCCTCAATGAGGAGAACACAATCTTGAACTTTCCAGACCAAGTCATTTTGAGGCAATGACATTTGAAAAACAGAAGTCTTCAGAAAGTGAAATTGTAATGTGCATTCAATATTTCAGATTTCCAAAATGCTTTTTCAATGGAGGGACTACCATGGCTCCATAATATCCCTTAAGCAGCAAAACAACAGATGGTAACATTTAAATTTATATCTACAAATGAAGAGGCCAGGTTAGAATTAAAGACCCATTCCTACAGTTGTGCTGTCCAAGAAAATTGCAAAGAGTACTTGTGATTTTTTTTTCATAACAAGACTCTACTATATGGATAAGATTAAAACATCACCCCATAACTCTCAGGGAATTTTGCATTTACATCTCCTGGATTGCAGCTGAATGATTTATTTGTACACAGTACAGGTTGAACCTCTATAATCCAGGAATCCCTGGTCCAGAAACATCTATTATCTGGCACGACCGTGGGTGTTCCAGGACCAGAGAGTCCCAGTGGAGGGCTGGTGGCTGGGCTCCCCACTGCTGGGCTGCCTAGTGCATCGCAAGTGGGCAGCTAGTCACAACCCAGTGGAGCTGCCCAGCAGGGCTGGGAGCTCAGCACACTGCAAGGGGGAAGCCCAGTGGGGACAGGAGCCCGGTGCGCAGGGAGCTGGGCTGTCCAGAATAGCCAGGAAGGAGATGGGGGGGACCAGAAGGACAGTAAGGCTGGTGGCAAGGGGGAGCTGGGCAGGAGGCTGGTGGCTGATGCAGGGCAAGGGGGAGCCAGGAATGACCTCCCCTCCTCCAGCAAAATCCCTCATCCCAGGTCAGTCAGGTCCCAAGTGTGCCAGATCAGGGAGGTCCAACCTGTACAATCATATTTATGTGTATAGAATACAATAGCACCATGATTTATTTGCAGAAGAAAGTTAGAGTAACCTCCCCCTTAAAAAATTATGAGTTCTGTAACTCAAAATGTTCAATAATTTTCTAGACAATTTTTTAGTACTGTCTCCCCTCTTTTCTCTATGGATTTTTCTTTTGTTTGCATTGTCATTTTCCAAACTTAATCCCTGTTTACTCAGGTCAGAACTTCAAGACCCTGGTGGCCTCCAGACCTCTAGGAATTATTTCACAACTCACTGCAGAAGGAAAACATCTCTCCCTCAATATATAAAAATAAGGCATATTCCTCTTTTATCATATATCCACCACTGCTGAAAGCCTAGATCATTTTGCTTGTATGTTCTTCAAGAGATGTTTTTCTCCCCACAAAAGCAAAAGATTGGTTGACTATAAGAAAGACCATGAAGAAAAAAAACACCCTTTATGACATTTTTGTCTGATATTCCAGAAAGATCCATTGAGCTCCACAGAAAACCTGGAGGAAAAAAAGTATCCGGGAGATGTCTCCATACCAAGTCCAAAACCCAAGCTCCATGTGAGAGATCTCAAAAAGGAACTCATCACGTGAGTCACAAAATGTTGTTTTCCTTTTTCCTCCTCTGCGAAGACCAAAGATACTAAGCACAGCAGAATGCCTGTGACCCGGTTGCATTGTAGGAGTGCTGCAGGGGAATTCTGCACCCACTGCTTCCTACACAGGAGTGTTCCACTGTGGCTCCTTCAGGCTAGGCAATAGCGAGGTTTATAGCCAAGGCAAGTCAGCAGAGGTCTGTGGACCTGGCTGGCAGATTCATGACTGTATAGCTTTACTGTCTGACCCCATCTCTCATGAACTGAGGTAATAAAATGGCAGCAGCCACTATTATGCACATGGATTGTATTAATGGTTTCAGAGTGGCAGTTTTGGGACTCCTCTTACTGATTGGGAAAACAGGTTTTATTCCCTTCCATCCTCCAGGAAGACCCCCTGCCGTGATTTTGTGTAGGAATCCAGAACAGGATTTAAAAGATGCAGAGCAGATAAAAAAATATAGACCACAAACACAAAAAACTCACGAAGGACTCAATCCTGCCTATCTGCAGAGAATCATGGGCAAACTCAGAAAAGATTAATAGCTAAAGGCAATGAGAGTAGCAGAGGAAACCGCACATACTCAACAATGATGCCTATGTCAGAATAGCATATAGATGTCACCATGGTTGTAGTTCTAAGATGCATGCTGTCCTTCTATAGGATCATGGAAAATTAGCATCCATACCCATATATTACACTATGCATGGGAGTAATACAGCCTGAAGATAAATTCAAGTTGTTTTTCATAAAAGGATCATTCCAAGGAAACCTCTGCTGTTTCTTTAATTTTTTTTAAAGGAGTTAAGACTTGCTAAATGCTGGTGCTGAATGTAAGTAACATGGAATAAAAAACCTCCATTAAGTAGCATTGTTCCCAGGTACATTCTGCGTCCTCCAGATGCTGAACAACGAAATGTGTTTGACAAATGGGCAAAATGTTTTAAAGCAAAATAGAAAAAGTCTCTTGTGCAGGAAATAACAATTAACTGTCGTTCTACTCAAATCCTCAACATACAGGTGTGATTCTCTTCTCACTTACATTGATGTAACTCAGCAGAAGCTCCACTGAAGCCCTTGAAATTACAACAGTGTAAAATTCAGTGAGTGGAAATTCAGGCCCAGAGTCCCCTTCATTATTTGCAAGATGGCTTGTGTCCTAGAACTGGACCCACAAATGAATGGGGGTGGTCTGCCGTAGAGTCATTTCCTGTCTGCATGTCCTTGTTGTTAGTATTTGTTATGCAGTAACCACAGATGCTGCACTGTACTGAACATAAATGAAGAAACAGTCCTTGTTCAAGGTGGTTAGAGTATAAACAAACTGTTCCCGTACTGGCACAAGCTGAACTATACTAGGTCTCATTTTTATTTAAAAAAATAGATTTAAAATAGGAAATTGAAGCAGCTTTTGGGCATTAACATAAACTAAGCCAGTTTGTTATCTGATAAAGTGACACAATTTTGGAAACATATAGAATAACACAGCAGGGTCACTTGGCTCCCTCCTTTTTAAAACAATAAAAACCAAAACCAACTGTGGCTTATACAGATTTGTTTCAAGTAGCAGGGAACAAAACAGTATATGTGCTGATGAAGAAAGTTGTTTAATAACTTAGTTTAATCAGTATGAGAAGAATTAGATTTGAGACCTTCCAAACAAGCAGATTATTTAAAACGATTAACTAGAGGTCATGTTTTTCACTGATCTGTTTACATGTGTAATGCCAGTAGCCAGTTTGCATACTCAAACCAAGAGTTTTAGAAATGACTAGTGATTTTGGGTGCCCAGCTTGAAAATCCCCAGAGGAGCCTTGTTTTCAGAAAAAGCTTATTACCTACCTTCTGGAAAGGCCTCTTTCAGCTGTCCCTTGTTGGACACCCAGGACCACTAATCATGTCTTAAAATCCTGGCTACGCGCCTTGAAAAATCTTTGGATTCACATCAAAACATTGTCAACATCTAAAACATTTTTTGAAATCCATACACTGCTCTGTCTCTAATTTAATATTCACCTGGGACTCAGTATACATATTTCATTTCTGTTTTCCTCTCTATCTCCCAACTCTGGTAGGCGCCTCAAGACAAAAGCAGTCTGCACCACTTATTGATAATAGTCCATAGTGCATCAGTGCAGACCCATTCACAGCTGAACTCCATGACATCAACCCTTGTCCTGCTATTTGCTTTGCAGACTCAGTGGCACTGAGTCAGAGAGAGACAATCACTGTCTCTGGAAATTATGGTTCCTACGGGAAAGCTCTGTAGAGTGATTCTTTCACCTCTTGTAGTGCAATCTGCATACTGGCTGCTCACCATATTGTATCTGCAATTGCAGTTCATGACCTAAAAGGCCTCTGGCTTGAGTTTATTTTGCCTCTTTTAAAACAACAACAATAACAAACAGTTGTGAATTTATTAAAAACACTAATGTCTTTCCTTTTATGATGTTTATTACTTGGTGGTATGGGCGGATTTCCAAATGTCAATAAAAACATTTTCCTTCTTTTCATAATAATTGGGTGTCCTTTCTTCACCATATTATCAGATTACTCATAAGAATTGCATCCAGTTTTAAAACATAGGTGTGGCAATGTGTAGCTACAATGCACCAGTCCAGACAATTAAACAGCATTTTAATATATTGGATAAAGAATTGGTAGGTGACACTGGAGGCAGCATTAACTGTGAGCCTACTGAGCCCAAAGCTTACTGAGCACATCTGGACAAGTGGCTCCAGCATGCTAAGTTCTTATAATGGTATAGACCCTTGAAAAAAATTATCTATACACTGAGGATGATTTCCAATTGCCCCAGTGGGCCATTTCAGAAACTGGAAATAGCTAGGCCATAGAAATGTCATGTCCATACACATCCTGCAAGAGGTGATGTAGAATCAGCTACACTGATTGTGCCTGTTGGGGACTCCTCTACACTGGAGAGCTCTGACAGAGCACATTTGGCTGCTTTGAGACCCTGATAGAGCTAATTTAAAGAGTTCAGAGAGCAACAATGAATAAGCCCCTCAACGCCTGATTTGCAGGTACTTTAGAGGTCCTTTATACCAACTTCCACAGCTTTAAGAGACTTAAAATGTGTGTGCACATACTTCATCCACACTCCTGCCCATTTCATTTTAGACTTGCTAGAGCAGTATATAGGGATATAAGGATAAATGAGAACCATGCTTCGATGAGTAAGATCTGGTCTGTACTACACAGTCAGGTCAATGTTAGCTGCCTTGCATTGACCTAAGTGTGGAAGTGTCTTCACTTAAATATGGCTCCTGACAACACAAGGAGAAAAGTGTGTGCACATACACACAAGCAATTAAATAACAATGGTGGCTATATGCTGGCATAAATTAGGTTGACATAATTTTGTAGTATAGCCTCGGATTTATTTACTCCTTTGGAGCAATTGTTTAGTGTTTCTCCACTTACACTAATCATGTAATTTATGATGCCCCTCCCCCCCCCGCCCTTATTGGGGCCATAAGAAAGATTGAACTCAAGAGGTGGCATTGAAACAAACACCTATATAATTTGAGCTAAATACATTAGCTGGTAAGAGCAGTGGGATGTTGAGAGAGAAGTGGCACAATTTTGTCAGTATGCTACATGTATACTGTCATTTAGATGTATACCTAAACTCTAACTGTGTACACATCAGGATAAAAAGCATTGGACTTAAGACAGGAAGCAGTAGGCTTAAGTTGCAGAAAGGGAGGGTTTAGGATGAGCAATAAAAAACCTTCCTAACTGTCAGGGTGGTTAAACACTAAAATAAATTGCCTAGGGAGGTTGTGTGATCTCCATGATCATCAGTGGTTCTTAACCTTACTGCAGCCTGCACCCTTTTGGTTCTCAAAATATGTTCTCGCAACCCTTATTAAAAATCATTGAAGTAGGTAAGTTTTAAACCTAAGATATGTCATAAAAATCTGGCATGTATCAAACCCCCAGAAAGGGCATCTCACACCCCCAGGGGGTTCATGCACCCCAGATTAAGAACCACTGATCTAGATGGTGCTTGATTCTGCCATGAGGGCAGGGGACTGGCCATGATGACCTCTCAAGGTTCCTTCCAATTTTAGTATCCTATGATTGTAGTCATTGATTAATTTAGCACAGACGCTTCCCCGGGAATTGAACCAGGTCACTCCGGACTGCAGTCAGATGAATTGTCTGTTGTGTCTGGAAGTCACAATGGCACTTACTTACATTAGTGGAAGTCTTTAAATCAGCACTGAATGTCTTTCTGAAAGATATGTTCTAACTCAGCCAGAAGTTATGGGCATGAAGCAGGCTTTACTGGTGGAGATTCTGTGGCCTACTGTTATGCAGCCTTAGATGTTCATAATGGTACTTTCTGAGCTTAAAAATCTATGAATTGTCTTCAAAAATAGCTGACAGTAATTAAGCTACCCAGACTGCACCATGATCTTTGGCAACTGCAAAAATCTATGCAAATCATTTGGTGGTTTCAGCTAGCCCAGAGTTACATAAAATCGTTTTGGTTCACATGGGTTATGAAACTTTGCATAGCTATGGTGTGTTCTAACCACACATGCTTAGACTGGAAGTGGTACTGCCATCATGATAACATTACTTTTAGATAATGTCAAATGCAGTTGCTGTACAACTGTTATGTGGTAGGTTGTTGTTTAGCAATGAGAGATGAGCTGTATTTACATAATTTGGAAACACTCTTAACTCTCACTGCACTTTTTATACACAGCTGCCCAACTCCAGGATGTGATGGCAGTGGTCATGTAACAGGAAACTATGCATCACACCGCAGGTGAGAAAAGACAGAAACTCATAACAGGAAGTAGAGCTGCTTTATGTACAGTTAACTTCAAATATTTTTATGTTTAACACTATTGGCCAATTAATATTCAGCAAATTAATGTACCCAGCAAACTTTTTTTTTTCTTGTGGTATATCCATTCAAGTATTTTTAGCTGTTTGCAAACATCTCATTGTGATTATTTGTTATGCAAGTCTGTATGAATTAGCAGAGATTGATTAGATAAGTCAGATGGTACCGTGTGTTTGTCCTAAAGTGGATGAGTGTGCAAACATTGCTGGCATGAATACAGACTTTAAAATGGATTTCCATAAACTTTAGTGTGTGTAGCTTTGAAGTTCTCAGATTTGCAAATACTTTTTGTGGCATGCCCCCTAGTTTCCTCTGTGCAGCCTATTTCCTCTCTGGGTTGAGACAGTAGTCCCATCTCCTGCCTCTTCCTTTGGGTGTCAGGAGGAGATAGTCAGTGCCTTTCTCCAACAATACAGACTACAATTCTTTGTGCTGGCAATACAAAGTAGCTCCATGCCTATCTTTTCTGGGACCAGACAGAACCTAGCTTTCAGCAAGTAACCTGCTCCTATCCAAAGAATGACTATCCTGAATTGTCTAGCTCTCTTTTGCCAACAGCAGCTTGGGGTAGAAGGGAGGGGGGTACGAAACTGTTTCTTTTCCATAATAAATAAATAATGTTCTTCTAGAAAAATCCTTTTGTGTTAACATATTGAAAAAAAATTATGTCTCTCATCTGTTTTCCTTAGTGTTTCTGGGTGTCCATTAGCTGACAAGACATTAAAGTCCCTTATGGCTGCCAACTCTCAGGAGCTTAAGTAAGTAATGACAAAAGAAAAAACATGATTGCTGTTCATCTCATATTGGCATGTTTCCCAAACTAATGCAGCTATTTATTAGGTGAGTGAAATGATCTCTGTAAAATAAAGGCCAATTCAACTCTTTGTCCCAAATGTGAAATAATTAAAAGCAAAGCCTTTAAGAAAAGTGGGGTTCACTTTTCCTTGTTTTTCATGTTTTTGCACCTTTTCATGTTCATACACTAGCCTGAACCTGGAGCAGATACTCTGAATGTTGAAAAAGAGGCTGTTCTGATGGTATTACTGAGTCAGCTGGAGCAAAGAAGCACCAAAATCTTACAAAGAATCTGATCTCACAAAATACCCAGTCTGATTTCTAGATCAAAGAGGTTAGGATAAGTATTCAGACATTTAAAAACCAAAATGAGCCAAGCTTGCAAATCTTCAGTCTTCATCCTCCAGTACTAGATAGATATCCTCGGCTTAATGTCTCTGAGGCAGTCATCAAATCAGATGAATCCATGTGGCATGTTTCTCACCATGAAATGATACAAAAGGGTTTTGCGGGCTCCAGTAGATAGGCAGATGTACAGGGTCTTAAGCAAACCTCACTAACCTGCACAGCTGGCTATGGGAGTCAGGAGAAGAATTGGCAGCCAATCACCTAGTTAATGGATAGGTTTTGTCAACAGAAGGGAATGAAGCAAAAGGTTGGCTGGTGCTTTTTAGCTACCTTCGCACTGGAAACTAGGGGTGTGGTTCCCCTGCTTGTAGCATAGATGTAACCTTTGACAGGTTTAGAAGCCCTCTTTTCTCTTTGCATCAGTAAATGGGATGCTGAAGTACGTGACTTGGGACGTAGTGGAGGTTTGTGCGGCTGTACATGCTACCCATATTTAGAGTCATCCTAAGTCCAAATTAAGAGAAGTAAGTTCTAAGGATGGTACATTTACACTGCTTTAATGCTGTTTCAAGTACAGCTGGTCAAATCCTGAAAAGCATAGGTTTTAGCTCAGGTTTTAACTACAAAGTCTGTCAATTTCCCCAAATAAAACAATGACACTTCTAGCCATAGCATTCCGGGGCTGCCCTGCGTTGTAAAAATACATTATGTGATGCTAATCAAGGAAAACCTGCCCTCTAGGAACAGGGCAGCAGGACAAGATGGTTATATGGGGCAAGAGGTGAAAGTTGTTCACAAAACATCAACATTATTGGGGTGCTGACACAATGGCATGATGTTTCAGAGATGGGGTCTGCTGAACTCACACCCCAACATTTGGGCTTTAGTTTAGTTTGAATAAAACTGTGGAAAGAGTAACAGCAAAAAAAGATTTGTGAAAATGGTGCCAGTTTCTAAATCAATTGCTGATTCAGAGCTTTTACTTGCATTCCATTAACTCAGACCTGATTGGGTGTTCAAACAAACAATTGAATTGCCTGTTCTGTATGCAAAACAAGAATAGTCACATAACAACATAGATACTTTCCCACTAAAGCTCATAAGTTTCTTTTGCATAATAAGGAAAGAGAAGCAACAACAGGTGACCTACGTTTCCAGCCACATGCTATGGAATAATGAGTGAGTCATGGAACATATAGACAAAGTTCACAAACAGCCCATAAGCAGAAATAGGTGCATGAAGTATTCAGTGTTGAACTTCAAGTAACCAGCAAAATAGTAAAACTCAAAATTTATTCCCAGACAATTTGAAAAAGGGTCCAGTAAAATTATTTACTACATCTAGATCATCCAGCTTCAGGTTTGAGCAAAAACGTATTTTACTCTATCCAATTTTAAATAAAACTCTATATTAAAGGCATACTTTTCTACAGGGTTGACAAAGAAAAAAAGAAGGAAAGAGAAAAGAAATCCTAAACCCTGGTCCTGAAAACACATCTGTAGTTACACTAACATCAGTATTTCCTTTTATTTCACAGGGAATACATGAGTACAAATCATGGTGTGCCTACACAGCAATCAGAGGTGTGATTGAAGCACAGTTAAGATTTACCCAATCTAAGTTTGATCTTGCTAATTCCAGTAACAATAGCAATGAAGCCACAGTAGCAGGCAGCAGCACAACCAGGATTCTGCCGGGATGCTGGGTACATAGTCTAAGAGGTAGCAGTGCTATGGCAGTGTCAGTGCTATTGTTATTCAAGCTGGCTATATCAAAACTAGTTCAGTTTATCTTGCATGCTGATTGTAGCATAAATAGACCTTTAGATGCACAAGTAATTGCAGGATCAAACATTCAGTGACCATCCTCTTCGTTTAATTGCACATTGTTGCACAGCTATATAGGGCATCAAAAAGATGCATAATTTTCCAATAATGTTCACACCTAATTCATAAGAATCAAGTAAAACTTCTGCCTTCTATTTTGACTCACTATGCCCAAAAGAAACATTTTTCTGATTTTCAGCCAATTGACAGTTTGTGTTGAAGGACAGCTTTTAAAAGTGATCACTTCAGTCAGATTGACGATATTTAAAATTAGAGGATTATTGGTACATAGATTACTACAGAAAAGGTCTAGTACAGAATACCTTATCTAGTGCCCAACATGGTAAAGGTTCACAAAATTCAAGGCCAGCAGGAACCATTGTGATCATCTAGCTTGACCTCCCATACAACAAAACCCTGGAATTTCACCCGAGAATTTCTACATGGAGCCTGTAATTTCTGTTTGAGCTACAGTATGCCTTTTTGAAAACTATCTAGTTTTATTTTATAAATTTCAAGTGATCAAAAATTATCTGAGTCCCTTGGTCAGTTGTTCCAATGGTTAATTACCAATATAAAGTAGTTCTTTATCACTCCTTAAACGCACTTGATCCCTTAACTATAATTGTTTAAATATTGATGCAGTAAAATACAGAATAATACACTATACCTTTAAAAGTGAGTTTACAACTATTTAATTAGGTGTTTATGGTAGTAGCCCCGTATTCCAGTACTTAGCTCCCCCATCTACAATGCATCCAGCACAGGTAAGAATTTAAGACACGTGCAGAATTATTGAACAATGTGAATTTCCATAGTGGATAAGTACAAGGTTACGTGGCACAGCTGTCTCTGTAATTTTGATACTCTGGAAAAACCATAATATTCAAAGGCCTTGAGAGAGGCTTAGCTCTAGTACTCAAACCTGTGTAAAAATGCACAAAAGGCTGGCACAGAATCTGAAGGTAAATGTGTTCCTTATGCTGGTAGTGCTGCTTTGTGTGCCTGGGTGTGTTTCCTCTTTCTGAATGTTTAAAAAGAACACTCCTGCCAAAAGAGAAAATCCCTTCAAATAGGTACAACATTAATTTTGAACCTAAGTATCTGCCACTCAACCAGCAAGTGCCTGATCCAAAACCCATTATAGTCAATAAAAGGTTCTCACTGACTTCAACAGACTTTAGATCAGGCCCCACATGCTTTGGCATAAGCAACATGCCTATTCAATCTGAGCATCAGTGAGAAAGTATGGTCCTAACAGTAAGATACAGGTATATTTCGTTCCATCATGATGCTGAAATGTTTTGCTATTAAACTTTCAAATTTCAAGGCTTCTGTCTGCTTCATTCACAAAAGCCCCTGAACTCAACAATGGAATCAAGATCCACTTGCCAAATAAAATACCCAGTCATATCCTATGTAAAACAGGGCGTGTCTACGCACCACCCTGAGTTCGAAATGAGCTACATAATTTGTGCTCTGCAAATTGCATAGCTTATTTTTAGTGTATTTTGAAATGTCTTATTTTGTAATTTGGCTCTGTCTACCAAGGGCCAAATTTCGAAATAACTCACTATTCTGAAATGCTCCTTCACCCTTGTGGAGCGAGTGTTACCGGGATGTCAGAATAAGCTGCTTGTTATTTTGAAACCTATTCCAAAATTAATGACTGCTTCAATAGACACAGAATAGCTATTTTGGGATACTTTCTGTATCCCAAAATAGTTCCACAGTGTAGACGTACCCACAGATGTGATCTGTGTACAGAGGTAAAAAACAAGAAACTCTTGAATTCTTCTCCTGGCTGTGATGTTAATTTTGCTGTAACCTTCAGTGACATAAATTCTCAGCCTCAATTTCCCTTTCTATAATATAGAGATTATATTGAAAATGTGCTGTACTGTAAGTCTGAAATCAGGGGTGTCAATTTCAATTACACACACATCAGTTATTTCACAGAGAAGTCAATAAATAAAAGGCTACATTTGGTTTTCAAAAGTTGCTACTTTATAAGGCAAGAAATAATGAAAATAATAATATAAACCATGCAAATCTACAGTGCTATGTTATATAAAATATTTCCAAGTTCCCTATTTTTAAAAAAATTATAGAAGAAAACAAGAAAACAGTTTGCCTCATGGAAAAAACAAAACAAGAGCTAGTAATGTTTGTTCAGCAAAAGCTCTACTGAAGTTTCTTCCACTGAAGACACATTTGTCTGCTCCCTTTTAAAAAGTCATCTCTTTTGCTCTGTACATTATATTAGGTGCCCCACACCGGGTTGTGATGGCTCTGGTCATGTGACTGGAAATTATGCTTCACACAGAAGGTAAGAATCATTCAGTTGTTTGGAAGTGAAACTGTCGGAAATCATGGAAAGTGTCAGGGGAACAAAATTGTTTTTCTCTCGTGTATTTCTCTCAGCTTGTCTGGTTGCCCTCGTGCCAGGAAAGGTGGTGTCAAAGTTACTCCTACCAAGGAAGAAAAAGAAGACCCTGAACTAAAGTAAGTGTAAAAGGCAAGGATTCATCAGCCAAAAAGGGAAAACAAGATGGTGCTTCGTACTTCCTAACAAATGTACCAGTTATTTTTAGATGTATTTTTTTGCAGATGTGTTTTACCATTAAAGCTAATATAAAGGATATTTCCTCAGCTAGTGAAATTGGTAGAACATTTCATTCCAATGCTATTTGACACAAACTTGGCAATATTTTTTAAAAATCACAATTTTAGACTGTAGCAAAATCTTACTCTATTTGCTACAATAAACTGTAGCAGTGGTGAACGGTAAGCCTGGCTCCAATTGACAAATTTTTGCTAACAGTCACAAAAAAACCTCATGCTTCCAACCTGGAGATACAAAGGGTGAAATCCATCTCTGTGCAGAGAGCTACCACAAGTCACATGTTAAGCCCTGCAAATGTGGCTTCCTGTGATTGGAGTGGTACATAGGCCTTCTGCCATCCCTCTTCTGTGTGGGGATAAAATGTTAACCAAAGCAAAAACTGGTAACTCTACAGAAGTTCACTTAATTCCAAACTTGAGTATGTGTTTTGTGAAAATAAATAAATAAATAAATAAACAATCAGCCGCCAAGGCATGTATGATCAGTTCATTTACAACAAAAGATTTAGCTTTTTCCTGTGCTGCTCTTAGTATTTAGTGATCCAGTTAGTGGCTGCCTTTCAGACATCTGGTATGTCATGTAAAAGGCCCTAAACACAGAGCTCTGAAAAACTACTAGGTTTTACCTTGGCAAGTGTTTGGAAAATAACAGTTTTCCACCTGCAAAAAAAATCTTTTGGTTTTTGCCAAAAATTTGAATAGAGAACAAAAAATGTTGCCTCTACGCAAACCGGTTAAAATATGGCTTTTTTTTTTTGCCTCTGATAACATTTTTTCTCTTTGACATAGTTTTCTGTCAATGCCGAAGTTGTTAATGTACACAGCTGTATTAAAAGCCCAGTCCTGAGATTTGCCAAATGCTTATAATTCCCACTGACCTCAATGGGAGATTCAAGTCTTTCTTGGGATAAAGCTCTAAAACAATACAGACAGAATAGTAGCCACCTGGACTCCTTTTCTTAGATAGTTGTTGTTGTTCTCTTAAGTCAATATAAGGACTCTTTTGCTGTGTTTCTGTAGATGTCCAGTGATAGGCTGTGATGGCCAAGGTCACATATCAGGTAAATACACTTCTCATCGCACTGCTTCTGGTTGTCCTTTGGCTGCCAAGAGACAGAAGGAGAGTCCTCTCAATGGGTCTTCATTATCCTGGAAACTGAACAAACAAGAGCTGCCACACTGTCCTTTGCCAGGCTGCAACGGGCTGGGTCATGTTAATAATGTTTTTGTCACCCACAGAAGGTATAATTTTGTGTTTTCTCTCGTGTTTGTTGTTTTTTCTTGACAATCTGCTGTAGTGTTGCTTTAACAAAATAGATTTATAATCTTCATTCCGTTCTGTTGAATTCTTAGAGAGTTTACATAGCAGTTGAGGTGGTAGGAAGTTGAATAACTTGATAGTTTGCATGAGGGTAGAACTATTTTTAACATTGCCCATGAGACAATGACTTTCACAGAGCTTTCTCGATTTCCTGAGTCTGATTACAGGTTTTTGGAAGCAGAAGGTAGCTTCACATATGTGAAATTCCCAATATCGATTGTATAACTTTAGCAGCAAATCCAAAATGTTATTGAAATGTCAACAAAAGTTTTTGCAAAAGCAACAGTTGAATTAATTTTGTTATTACACAAATTGCAAAGTTCTTGTCAGATGTCCCTGGGCAGGAAAAAGTATACATGAGAGCTGTGCTTTCTAGATCCAGCCCTGAAGACATTACAAGGAGAAAAGGAATCTTAAGAACTTCATTAGTTAGCATGATTTGTAAGATAATGCATTTTCCCAGTATAGAGAAGACTAAACAACTTGCTGGTGGCCTGCTAGCATCGGGGCATCCTTCTGGCCAGTAACCTGCTCCAGACAAAGATATAGTGCATTGTACTTCAAATTTTAGAAGCGCTCATTGCTTCCTGTTTGGAAACACCACTTTCAGTAGAATTCTTATTTTTTACAAGCTAAGCAAAAGCGTGAATTTTTCCCTCTGGTAAAAATTTTCCTTCATTCCCAGCTTGACTACATTAGAATATGAACCCCTTTGCCATTTCTTGAACACAGGGGTATTTCTTATTATTTACTTCTAAAGACTGTGCTGTCAATCCCAGCTCATAGCTCTAAAAGTGGCTTCAAATAATTACTCCCAAACTATAACATTTGAAATAGCAAATGGCTCTGACAGTCATCAAAAAGTAAAGTGACTATATATAATACAATCTTTTTAAAAAGCTATTGCTGCCTATAGTATAAATCCAGAGGTATCATCACATAGATCATTATTATGCATCATCAAAATGATCTGATGGTTCGGCACCGTGAAAATCTGCACATCAGATTTTTTTTTAGTTAGTAAAATCACCATTAAAAGGATGCTACTGCCCCCTTTATTCTGAAACTCAATTCCACAATAAACACAGTGAAAATTTTGCTTAAAAATTGATAGGACAATATGACCTCCAGATTTCTGTAAATATTACATTCACTGTACATAACCTTAGAGTAGCTCCTACTGCCATTTTGACTTGTTTGAAATGTCTGTAGAATAGTTTGCTTTGAGGCAAAGATTTTGGTGCCAATTTTCAAGACAGACATTTCTTTTACAGCTAAAATAGCTCTTTGTGAATTATTTTATCCCCTGTAACAAGGTTATAATGGAGCTGCTGACATGACCTTAGGAATAGAGGTCTGAACATGAGCACTATAATATTGCTATGAAAGGATTGCTTCCATTTTCACATGGGTCATAGTGTTGTTATTGTTTTTTATTTATTTATTTTTTTAGCTTGTCAGGGTGTCCTCTGAATGCACAAGCGATAAAAAAGGGCAAAATCTCAGAAGAACTAATGACTATCAAGCTTAAAGCAAGCGGGGGTAAGGAGACAAGCAAATGATTATATTTTTACTGTTGCTGATTCTCATTTACACATTGCCCATTTACATTATTTGGACCCAGTAAAAAGTCTGAAAATGGGTATAAATGTCTTTAAGTTCTCCTTCTTTAAAAACAATAACAGAATGTCTTCATGGGAGATATACATCATTCACACATCATTTACATCTATGGAACACAACATATGGACATACAGAGTAACTACACAGCTAAGTCTTATTCAGGTTTGGGGTTGTTTTTTTATGCATTATTCTCAAGCCAACAAGTTACCTCAGTTAGAGAAAGATTTTCAAATAAAACCACAGAGGCATGCATGTTAAAAGCAGAATTTAGCTACCTCATTCCCATTAACATCATATTATGTGGCTCAGTCTCCTACTATGACCATTCCCCCCACATTAACTAGAATGGAACAACTGTCAAATAGTTATAGAGAACTTGATTCTGTTTAGTCAAGTGGGTAGGGCCCAGAGGGGGAAGGGATTCAGGAAACTTTGGTGGTATTGTTAATCTTGGTGAATTCACCTCCTTATGCCTCACTCCTTGTCCATATTGTTTATTTAGATTATAAGGTCTTCAGGACAGGGCCTATCTCTTACTCTGTGCTTGTATTGTAGCTAGCACAACGGTGTGTTGAGCTTAGGGGCCTGTAGATACTACTGCAATCAAAATAATTAATCTGTAAGCATGATTAGTAATAATTAGTGAGGGAAAAAGTATCAGAGGGGTAGCCGTGTTAGTCTGAATCTGCAAAAGTGGCAAGGAGTCCTGTGGGACCTTATAGACTAACAGAAGTGTTGGAGCATAAGCTTTCGTGCATGCATCTGACGAAGTGGGTCTTTGCCAACGAAAGCTTACGCTCCAACACTTCTGTTAGTCTACAAGGTCCCACTGGACTCCTTGCCGCTAGTGAGGGGAAAACATTCATCACTGGGGTGATGGATGATCAGTACATCTCAGGGTTAGGTTTTCATTAAGGCTTTGGTGGGTTGGTCTTTTTTCACGTGGTGGGTGCTTCTTTTTCTCCATGATGCCTTTTGCCTCTTTTGGCCTCTCTACAGTTTCCCTCTCACAGTACTTTAAACCACACTATGCATTACAGCAAACTAATGCCCTCATCCTTCACTATGGATCAGCCCATACAGAACTCCCTGGAGAATCAAAGCAGATCTTCAGCTGGTTTCAATTGTCGTTGCTCTATTGAAGCCAATGGAGTCATGGGCCCTCCTGGGATGCGCTATCTTTCTGCTACATCTAAAAATCTCCACCAAAACTACAACATATCCTGGATTATTGTCTTTAAAGATTGTTTTGGATTTTCCTCTCTTAATGCCCACAGATCCTCTTTCCCTCTGCACATCTCTATCCCTGCTGTGGTTACTTGTTTTACTAACTGTAAGGGTTCTCACTCTGACAGGAAAATACAGCAGCTCAATGAAACTCAAATTACCCTCTGACTCTTGATCCCCCTTCCTGCTTTCAAAGACACTTCAACACAGGGCACAGTTTTGACAAACAACATGAGTAAAAACTCATTTAAAGATCCCCAGTTTAATCAGAAAGCTTGTTTTTTTGTGCTACACAGTTCAGTGTACAGGTACCCCCAGAATATTATTTCTCTTCACATGTGCACGTTTAAACCTGACTTTGGTTCATTCACCTTTTTGCAGGTATGGAGAGTGAGGAGGAAATTAGACACTTGGATGAGGAAATAAAAGAATTGAACGAATCCAATCTTAAAATTGAAGCTGACATGATGAAACTTCAAACCCAGGTATAACAACAAAGCACACAATTCAATCAGTTCTAACGTACATATGCAATGTTATTTTTAAGCTTCTGCATCCTTTTTTTCATCTACGCACATGCCCTCGCACTGCGGCTTTAAACATTTTTTGACAAGCTTTTCCATTTAACAGTGAAGAGTGAACGCCTGCATATTACTATAAAAGACTTGCTGGGTGAATAACAGGAACGAAACATTTTGGGAACTAATCTTAGCAAACAAGGAAATCATATTTACTGTATAAAATGTGCACTTTCTTTTGTTAACCACATGCCTGCATATGATATCCTGTGGGCATTTTAGGAACCCACAGAGGGAGGCTTTATAATAACATAATGAAGCCATTAGGTCACAAAAGTGTGACTTCTTATTAACACACACTAACTACTACTGGAAGGAGATCTTTATTATTATAATTATTTAGAGTTTTCCCTAGTTCTGTTCACCATATTCAGCTAATGAATGTTTTTATTTAAATAGTCTGAATTTTGCTTCTCCACAGTAGACAGCAGATAGTGGGTGAATTTGCTAATCTGTGCAGTACACTAAGTCAGTTAGGAGCTACTGCAAAAACGCAGTTCTCTTGATCTTTTCCATTTTGTATTACATGAATATGAGTGAGTTTATGATCTAGGTGGATCTTCCTTAAGGGTAATATCTGAAAAATAATATAGAATCCAAATGTATGCCAAATTAATTTAATATAGTTTATAGTAACCAAGTTATGATTGTGTGTTATTTCCTATCAGTGGATAATCTGCATGATAGCCTGATCTAGAGACCTGTTGACTCCTCACATCCTCTGCTTGTCTTTGCCTGTCATTCCTTACATTGATCTGGCCAACTGTTATTATTGAATCGAGAAACTCAAGAGCAGGTATTGTGGTGATTTGTGCAACAACTTCCTTAGTCCAGGCAGAGTAGGAGAGATCTGCAACTTGGTTTGTGGCAATTTTTAAATAAAGGTTAAAAGTTTTCCTAAAGATATACTTTGGTCCAAATAGAAATCATTGAGGGATGTTCACTGACCTGTGTTATATAGAGGGGCAGACTAGATAATCATGCCTTCTGGTCCCTGAATCTGAGAATCTCTGGATTTATGCCACCACAACTCAAGGAGTGAATCTGTCAGAGAGAAACTCCATCCTCAAAAAAATTAATACAATCTGCAGAGTTCATGAAACCCTCTTAGGTACAAATGGAGCTATTTCTTCATTGCTCTGCTCCTTAGGAGGTCATCTGCAGTTGTGGTAATAGTACCAATTCAGAATTCTTCAATGTCACTGGTAGTCACCCACTTTACACAGGTATAAATTACTATACAAGATGCTGGGCTGTGGAAAATCAGGACCGAGCATCTCTAGCTTCAGTTTTTCTGTGCCTTTTTTTTTTTTTTTTTTTACAAATGTGTGTGTTCCAAGCTCATTCTCATTAATTATTCTCCAAAAAAGGGCATCATGTTGCTAATCTCAGGTGCTTTTTAGTGTTGGTTTTTAAAAACTTATATTTTCATCTGACTGCCCAGAGATCAACCGCACAATCAAATTTGTTCCAAGCACAACTTCTCAATTTCCTCCCTGGTATATTTCATTTCTTATTGTCTCCATTCCCTGCCCCATTTCTAATC
The DNA here is from genome assembly GCA_032595735.1 of Pelochelys cantorii. Classification (NCBI taxonomy): domain Eukaryota; kingdom Metazoa; phylum Chordata; order Testudines; family Trionychidae; genus Pelochelys; species Pelochelys cantorii. The sequence continues at coordinate 69,163,252 of CM064327.1, forward strand.
CCAGTCAGTTCAGGATTCCCACCTCCACCCAAGGGGAGGGTAGAAAAGTTGCACAAAAGCTAAAAGCAGTGTCAGCAGGGATGCTCTGAGAACGGAAGAGTAATATAAACGTCAGCTGTCTTCTTCTTCCTCCCCCCTCTCCACCTCTGAAGGCCCATTCTCCATTCCCAACTAGACACGGATCCTTTCACTTTCCACAAAGCGTGAGACCTGGGGTCTCTAATCCATTTCTGAATACATCTTCACAACTCAATACACTCCTCACTCAGCAGGGCTACAGCGCCATTTAAATAAATTGTCCTTGTGAAACAACAGCAGCAGCATTCCTGGTGCCAAATAAATCTGACTTATCCCCTCTTGTGAATATCTTGGGGCCATGTTATGTGTGACTTTATAAAAGCATAACCGAGGTTCAGATCTGAAGTGGCAGTTTTCGCAGTATGTGCTCCCTCTTCCGAAGGAAACCTTTGATTTTGTGTTCAAACTCCACTCTTAACACTGCTAAGGGTCTTGTTGTGTATGTGATTTTAGATTACATCTATGGAGAGCAATTTGAAAACAATAGAAGAAGAGAACAAACTTATAGAGCAGAACAACGAGAGCCTGCTGAAGGAATTAGCTGGCTTAAGCCAAGCCCTCATCACCAGCCTCGCCGACATTCAGCTTCCACAAATGGTAAGTCCACAACTAAAAACACTGCAGCTTGTTTGAGAGCCTTTGTCTACCTGTTTGGCCAGAGTAGTCACACACTGCATTACTGATGTGGGTTCCATTCCATCTCACAGGGGACTGCCTTCCAGAGTTTAATTAATTACCCCATGCTTCATTACTCTCTCGCTCTCTCTCACTGTGCAAACATAGTACAGTACCGGTAAATGCATAGAGTCTGGAATATTACCAGATTCAATGTTTTAAATATTTGAGAAATGGTGGAGCCCAAATTCTGTCCTGGAGTAAGAGAATGCAAAGCAAATATTTTATGCTAATTCCAGCCTGAAGGAGTGTCCCTGTTCCATCCAGGGTTAAGTTAAGCCCTCAAGTATGTCCTGCACTTTAAGGCACTGCAGTAACATGGAGCAATCTCCATCCATGCAAGAATAAATCTTTGAATCACTTCCAAAAGCCTCTCTCTATACAAGATTCAGGGTGCCTGGTATATACTCTTTTGCAAAACAGAACCGTGCCAAAGGCCAAGTGGGAAGGAACCATATTTACATATTGTCCATGCTTTACCCTTCTCGAGTACATTTCCACCCTGTGTAAATCATTAGTTTATTTAAAATAAAACTATACTGCATGTCTCTGGGATTGGTAATGGGATATGGATACCCTATGGAACCTTGCATTTCTGGGTAGCTCAGTCTGGAAGTAACTATAGTTGATACTCTCTGATATCCTTCCTGTATCTTATGTGCAATGAATTTGATTGTCACATTCTGAATGTCAATGAGAAGATGTCCATGGTGGGGATTTTCCCTGATGTAGGGGAGAATCTTTTGGTGGCTCAGTGCTCTGGACCCCTGTCATAAAGAATGTTTCTTGAGATCCACATTCAGTGCATTTCAGGAATCCCAGACTCATAGGAGGATTCCTAAGGGACCACACTAATACAGCAGTCAGAGGTTGCTCTTAGCTATGCCAGATGCTGGCTCAGCCTTGGTCAGGGTGAAAATCAGGGAAGCACTTTCCCCATTTCCCACTCAGGTTCATCATCAATTGCAGAGCAGCCAGATCCAAGAATCTGGTTGTGCGTTTTGAGTTACACTAGAAAATTTTGTATCCATTTTTCCACCATGATGGTAAGTATTGGCATTAGCCCCAATTGTAAACAAGGCTCAGACATCTTCACTTCTTATGACAATGGAACCAGCCAACAACGTGGACAACATCATAGCATGATAATCTTCTCTCAGTTGATTTTCATGATACAAATTTGTATTCCAACTAAATGAGCTCTTAGCACCCATACAGCTGCACCAAATGTTGGAAAAGATCCACCACATAGTGTGGGATAGACTGAAGCCATCATCTTGGTTGTGTGAAACAGTGAGTATCTCCTATAAGGTGATGAGAGCTCTCAGCTTCTGTTACAGTTAAGATTAGGCTCTTCTATGATTGAATCTCTGATAGCACTTGTTGAGTTCTGTATTCATCTAGCTGTATGGTCATAAGCTTGCAAGCATATGGGGGGGAGGGTTATGGAGACTGCCCTGTAATTTGGTGGGAACTGGCCAAATCCCTTCACTGAAGCTAATAAAAGTTTGGTTTAAGGGCCTGATTCAGGAAGTGCTTAATACTCCTACTGAAGTCCCTGGAATCACTACTTGGTTCAAGTTAGGCACCTGGTTAAGTACTTACTGAATCGGGGCATTAACGATTTTGCTCAGTATGTGTGTGCATTTTCTTTTCTAACAGTCTTTCTTTGCTCTCTCCACACCCAGACATTCCTCGTTTTGTTCTTAAAGCACAGATTGTAAATGTTGCTCGTAAGGTTTTACCCCATTTCATCCCCACCCACCACTGCCACAGTTCTTTATTCAGTAACTGGCTCTGGAGTCAAGAACAATGTATGCCCATTTAGAGACAAATCATCCTCCCTTACTTACACACAGTCCTACTGTACTCCTGGGCAGTACATGCTTGAGTAAAGCTCACAGAATTTGCCCAGAATTAAAGAGCAGCAGGGCACACTAAAGACAAATGCCTCACATTCCCTCTGTAGAGGGCAAGCATGTGGCTCCCACAACACATTAGACTCCCTTCACCTCCAACAAGCCAATCAGTAACTTGAATGTCTGACATGTATCTTACCTCAGCTCTCCACAGTCGCTCTGAGTCTCTATTGTCACTTTGCATAGGGTCTGTTGCCAAACTTTTGTGGGGGAGCGAGCCTTGATTTTGGCTTCTGAAGTTGGTATAATATGTTTTGTTTTCATTTAGGGGCCAATCAGTGAGCAGAACTTCGAAGCATATGTAAATACACTCACAGACATGTACAGCAATCTGGAACGGGACTATTCCCCGGAATGCAAAGCTCTGCTGGAGAGTATCAAACAGGCAGTGAAGGGCATCCATGTGTAGGATGTGAAGGCTGCTGGGCAACAGAAATTACTTAACAGCAGTAAACTCCAGATGGATCTGTTAGGAGGTTCATGTACTGCTAAGGCGTGTAGGTTGCCGTGCTGCATTTACAATTGCAACATTGCACTAATTTTTTTCCCAGCTGACATAAAAAGGAAGGAAAACACAACAGACTATTTGTATTCACAGCAATGCACTCAATTAATATATTGTATTTATTTCAGTACGATTCCTTTTTTTCCTTCTTTTGCACTCAGTTTTTGTAAAGTGAATGTAAAAAGTGTGTGCAACTATTTTTTATATTTTTTATTTATTTCTAATCAAAGAGTTCTGTTTTTTTATCTTTTAACAGCATTTTTGCGGCCTGCCATATTTTTACAAATGTGTTTATTAATTTATTTTCCAATGGGATTTTAAATAGACTGAAAGTTATACTGTAAATTAAATATCTTGCTGGGTTTGTACAGGAAGAAAAAAATACTATGAAAGTAACAAATGACCGAACTGTTGTTCTAGTTTTATTTTCATCGCATCCTGCTTTTTTATAATGGCTTTGTATCAGAAATGGGTTTGCAGTAACATGAGATGTGAAGAAGCAAGGAATGAAAAGATAAAGGGCTCCCACTAGTGGGGAACCTGCGCTCTGAGAAACGCAAATTGCTGGAAACCAGTGTGTTGAAGAATTTGTTAGCAATAATGAAATATAGCAATCTGCAAATCATTTGACTTGGCTGTGTGTTTTAGTCTACACAAACAATTGTTTAAAATGTTTCAAAAGAACTTCAGAATTATTTTAACAATGCAGGGGGTTTTTTTTGTCAAGTTTGTTCAGAGAAAGAAACTACTCCTCCCTTACCAGGAGAGATGATTTGCTACGACTGGTCCTTTTTTAGTACAATATGTTGCTACATTAGACAAGAGACCAATATCACTATGCATTCGTAGTCACAAAATACAAAAAGCATCCCAACCTGAAGATTTTGTACATACCAATTAATCCCACAAATCTCCCCTGAAATGGCATTTATCATAGGAGTTGGAACTGAGCGAAGCTGAGAAGGTAGCAACCTGGAGAAAAAAAATAACACTGCAGTCTCACTGTACTTGGTTTTCTCTGAACCTGAACTGTAGCAATGCACTGGCTGCTTTGAACCCTTCCTTATACATAAAGGCAATGTTGGTATTGAATTGGTTACCAGTTTTTTGGTAGGGTGCCAAATGCTACAGTACATATGGACACACGCAGACGCACACACGTAAAAGGTGCTTGGCTGTGCATCTGTATTCGGTTAGCCTGGGTTTTGAATTTCTGAATCAATCAGAGTTTAGTAGTTGCTATAACAGAGGCAATGTCTATTTCAGGGATTGTAAGTAATTAAGCACTGTTTCAAAAGTTTTTTTTATATTTATTTTTTTTAAGAAAAGGTATAAACAACCAGCTAAACTGCCTTTTTTGGTACGCACACACACCTCATGTGCATATGTGCCTCAGTGTAAATGTATACATGGACCTAGTGTGTGTTTAATTTTTTCTGTGCTACAAGGAAAGTGTTTATTTTTATTAGCCTCGTTTATATTTAGACTGAATATGATGGCATTCACTGGCTTGACATATACAATTATATTATTACTGTTCCTGCACAAAAAGTAATATTCAAAGGTGATTCAACTCATGCACTGTGGTCACTGTTCTGCATTAGATGGGGCTTGCTTTTCATTTGAGGGTTGGTTTAACCCTCTAATCTTAGTTTAGACAGAAGAAGATGTATGTTCTTAGGAGCTGTGTTTATTTTTAATTGATTTTTCAAAAGCTACCATATGTGATGTCTAATATAAATAGGAGAACACCAAACAAAAATTTGCTATTAAAGTAATTGTACTTGCTAAAAAAAGCAAATATTTGCTATACTTGTTAAATGCATACAAAATGAGTTCACTCATTACAAAGACTAAAATGTAATTAACTACATATTTTAACAAATTTGTTATATATTTTATTTAATTTACATTTTAAAAATCTCTTGCCAACCTATATATTTATTACTATGATTTACTATGGCTTCAGGTTAATTTGTCTGTGTTTGGATTGTTTGCTCAGGATGTTTTGTGAGGTATGTTCGTATTTATTTGCTTCCTTTGTACTTGATGTGTTTTGTAATGTGCACTGATTTTTTTTCTTTTTTTTTCTTTTTTCTCTTTTTTGTGTTAAACTGCATTGATGAGCTATACTGTAAATTAGGCCTTTTGTAAAGAGCAATGATGTATGCATTTTTTTTAATTTGGAGTAGTTTGTATACTGTTCCTTCATATAATTAATATTTCTTACATCAAAGCAACAAAACTGTGTTCTGTGCTGTACATTTGGTGTATGGTAGGAAATAAAATTGATAATGAAATATCATTGAAAGTTTTGGGGGGGTTTGTGAGCCTTCAGTTGACAATCTGTATTGCACATTATTAGCTGCACCTGGCACTGTACAATGTGTCAGGTGTTTTGCTTGCATGTGTACAAAATGTGTCATCCATGTAAGTGCATTAATGGTACAGATAATTTAATTAATGTTTTACATTGTCAGATGTAAGTAAGAAAAAATGAAAATGCTTAAGTGATCCTTTTCATTATCCAGGGAAAAGAAACCAAGAAAATAATTACTACATTTAAACATTATTTAATGTGCCACACATTGTCTTTTCGGCAGTTTCAGACTCTCTACTAGCAAAGGAAAGGATATGCACTGACCTTTTAATAGCTGCTAAATGGTACTTAAACATAAAACCCATTGTAAAGCTTGTAGCAGTTAGAATCCACCTACCATTTCAGTGCAGTTTTTTTTTCTGAGATGTGCAATGTTTAGACATTGCACAGATGAAGAATCAGAAAGAAGATATTTCCAGTTTTTAACTGATTCTGTATTCCATTATAAGTTGAAGTGGGGAAAGGATAATTTAGTTTTGCTAGTAGAAAATGTTAGTTTCTTTAATGTACATGTACATTTTTAGACTCCAGCCTTATGTGGCTAAATCAAGGATGACTTTCACTTATAGAATGTGAAACTGGAAGAGCTAAAGCTAAGAAAGGAGCTGAACATAAGAACATAAGAATGGCCATACTGGGTCAGACCAACGGTGCATTTAGCCCAGTATCCTCTCTGCAAACAGTGGCCAATACCAGATACCCCAGAGGGAGGGAACACAATGGGTAATCATCACATGATCCCTCTCCTGTCATCTATTTCCAGACAAACAGAGGCTAAGGACACCGTTCCTACCCGTCCTGGCTAATAGCCATTGATGGACCTAATCTCCATGAATCTATCTAGCTCTTTTTTGAACCCTGTTAACATCCTAGTCTTCACAGAATCCTTGGGCAAACAGTTCCACAGGTTGACTATGCTCTGAGTGAAGAAAAACTTCCTTTTGTTTGTTTTAAACTTGCTGCCTATTAATTTCACTTGGTGACCCCTTGTTCCTATGTAATGGGAACAAATAAATGAATTTTCCTTATTCACTTTTTCCATACCTGTCATGATTTTATAGACCTCTAACATATCCTCCCCTTAGTCTCCTCTTTTCTAAGCTGAAAAGTCCAAGTCTTTTTAATCTCTCTTCATATGGGAGCCGTTCCAAGCCCCTAATAATTGTGTTGCCCTTTTCTGAACCTTTTCCAATGCCAATCTATTGTTTTTGAGATGAGGCAACCATATCTGTACGCAGTATTCAATATGTAGGCATACCATGGTTTTATAGAGAGGCAATAAGTTATTCTCGGTCTTATTCTCTATCCCCTTTTTAATGATTCCTAACATTCTATTTGCTTTTTGACTGCCACGGCACATTGAGTGGATGTTTTCAGAGAACTATCCACAATGACTCTGAGATCTCTCTCTCTTGAGTAGTTGGAGAAAAATTGATATAGATGGGCACAGTCACTATATTTGAAAATTATTCAAATGCTGGGGGAAAAAAACATGTCCAGGGTTCGAAGCAGAGATAGGCCCAAGGTACAAAATTGGAATCCAGATGTGAATTTTGCTCCATCCCTCACACACACACATACATCTGAAAGTATTTGGAGCTGGGGATTTTGGTACAGCTCATTATAGATAGAGGGGTCATTTGAAAAATTCTGATACATATATAGAGTTGCCAGGCATCCAGTTTTTAACCGGGATGCACAGTCAAAAAGGGATGCTGACAGGCTCTGTAAGCACAGCTGACTGGGCCGCTAAAAGTCCATTTGGCTGAAGCAGGGTAGACAGACTCCATGCCCAGTGGAGTGGACCCAGGAAGCAGTGTCATGTCCCTTCAGCTCCTACGTGGCCAGGGGGGCTCTGCATGCTGCCCCCATCTGCTGGAGCTGCCCTGCCATCCAGCTCCACTTCTCCCATTGGCATAGTTCCCAGGCAATGGGAGTTGTAGGGGCAGCACCTGTAGGAGAAGCATTCAGAGCATCTTGGATGACCTTCCACCTAGGAGCTGGATGGACATGCCGACACTTCCCAGGAGCCACACGGACTTCCTCCATCCCTGGTGAATGTTGTGGCTTCCTGAGGTCAGCACCACCTGGAACTTATGCCCTGAACCTCAGCCCCAACCCAGAGCCCTCTCCTGCACCTGAAATCACTCAGCCCCGCCCCCGCAGCCTGGAACCCCACCTTCACTCCAAACCCTTCATCCCCAGCCCCACTCCAAAACCTGCACCTCCAATCCCCTGCCTCACCCCAGTGAAGATGAGTGAGAGAAGATGGGGTAGAGCAAGCAACAGAAGGAGGAGGGATGGAGTGAGTGGCCTTGGAAGAGGGGCGAGACTGGGGCTGCGCCCCAGGAAGGGACAGTACAGGTGGTGGGGCAACTATGTTCAGTTTTCTGCAATTAGAAAGTTGGCAATCCCATCCATATCAGGTTTGAATTCCAACCTCTTTCCAAATTCAGTGATGTTTAAATCTAGAAACTTGGTACAAGTCTATTTCTAAGAGGAAGGTGAAAGTCACTTGTAAGGTAAAGTGAAGACTGGACTACTCTTATTTGTTTTTCTCCTTCACCACTTGTTTCCATACCTTCTGAAGGTAAACTACCCCAGTTCAGAGCACCATTCGCTCAGTCAATAGATAATAAAGAAGTGATAGGTGCAGCAGGGACATTACCCATCCAGTTGAGATGAGTGTAAATGTGTCTGAGGACTGGGTTTTCATTTACATGTAGGCCCCTTTACAACACTACAGCATAAATTACTCCTTTACATTGCCAGAGCAGTAGAAAGAGGATAGTTGTATAAATGAGAATTAGGCTCTGAGTGTTTTGTGTGAACTTGACTGAGGGGCCCAATCTAGGAGGCATGCTCAGAGGCTACCTGCTGGATTGGGCCTCCTGTTTCTGAATCACTTTGGGATTTAGGTGGAAGATAAGGGCCCAGATGCCTAGGGTGAGGCATCAGTGCACATGCGCATGTGGGCAGATAGGTGCCCCAGAGCCTAGAGTGAGACTGCAGTGCACATGCCGAATGGCACCAAGTTTAGCTGCCTGTAGGGTGAGACAGCGGGTGAGCAGAAATTTTGTGGATCACGGCAGTGGCCTAAAAATAGGATTTAGGTCTCTGAAAATGGAACTTGGGCATCTAAGTAATGTTGTGCCCCATGCCCACTTTCTTTGATATCTGGTAAGCTAGTTAAGTTCGAGTTTAGGCAACTCCCTAAAATCATTTTAAATATGAGGCTCTGAATGCAGCCCTATATCCCCTCACTTCCAGTTCTAGTTAAATCACTAAATCATGCTGAACTCACAAATTCTAGCCCATGGGAGTTGATTATCGTTTGTGTTAACAACCAGAGTACTAGTTCAAGGTACCTTAGAGCTACCAGTGTAATCACTGAAAATAAAGGTTCAATTAGCACAGCCTCCTGCTCACTTCTCAGGTGAATGTGATGACTCACCTAAGGGAGTGAGGTCAGGCCTTTAATTAGTAATGTAAGCAAAACTCTGACACTTGTATTATCATGTATTTGAAATAATAAAGGTTGTTTCCTCATCTAGAAGGTCTCATCTATGCCTAGGCATGGGGAGGCAGGCCCGGAATGTCGATGACATTCCACAACCTGCAGAAGCCATTCTGTGAGTGCACCACCTGCATCAAATCACAGAAACAGGCAAAAAGGCAGAACCAGGCACTGACTGCTCTCCGCAGCAGCATCTGATCCACCCACCCACATGGTGCCCTCCAGTGCAAGATAAAGTTAACACCGTCTAGTCTAGTGTGATCTAGGACACTGGCTCCCAGAGCTGTCCTGACCACAGCATGAATTGGGGCACCCCAACTGCCCTATGGATGGAAGGGACCCAGATGATTATAGGGACCTGGTGCAGTGGCAGCAGAGATCAGCTCCCCTTCACCATGTGAAGGGAGGGAATTGGAGCGGCCCAACAGCCTGCTCCATCTTGCCACTCAGCCCTCTTGGCCTGCTGCACTTGTCTTCTCTGCAGTGGTGGGAAGCACAGAGCCCCAGAGCACTTCAATTCCTAGGAGAGGCTGACACGGCGGAGCTCCCATTGCCCATGTGGTGAGTGGGGGGAGCTGAAGCAACTGCTACACCAAATCCCCTTGTAATCCTCCAGGCCCTGTTGCTCAGGAGAGAGGACAGGGGGCGGAGCAGGAACAGAGCAAGGGTGGGGCTTGGGAAGGGTTAGAGAGAGGGCGGGGCCTGCAGTGGGGTGGGGTTGACCAGGCCCTGCAACTGGGGCACTGTGGAGGTTGCCCCAGGCTCCGTGCCCCTTTTGGGATGGCCCTGCTGGCCACAAGAAGACACGCTCTTTCTAGTGCTTACAATCTTCTGAAATTAATGAGTATGAAATCAAACACACATTCCCCAGTGTTTTTTTATAGAAAATATTGAATGGTATTTCCAATGGTGAAATTGTTGTTACATAAAGACAGGATAGGTTTTTAATAAGCCACTGAAATTAGTGTCTTCCACAACATAGGCTGAATTATGTGATCAATCCCAGGTAAATTATTTTAGTGCAACACTAAAAAGGCCTTCTGTCTGAAATAACCTCTAAAACATTTCCAGTCTGTTACTGCTAGCACATTTAATACATTATTTTGAGGCAAAATGGATAATAAAACCTGTATGGTTTATCACTAAGGGTATGTCTAGACTACATGGCTCTGTCGACGGAGCCATGTAAACTAGTTTACCCGGCATAGGCAAAGAAGCGGGGATTTAAATAATCCCTGCTTCATTAAAATAAACATGGCCACCACACTGTGCCGACGATCAGCTGATCCGGCATAGCGCGGCAGTCTAGACGCGGATCTGTCGGCTGGGGAAGCCTTTGCCGACCAATCCCATAAGCCTCAGGGATCGGTCGGCAAAGGCTTCCCCAACCGACAGATCCGCGTCTAGACTGCCGTGCTATGCCGGATCAGCTGATCGTCGGCACAGTGTGGTGGCCATGTTTATTTTAATGAAGCAGGGATTATTTAAATCCCCGCTTCTTTGTCTATGCCGGGTAAACTAGTTTACATGGCTCCGTCGATGGAGCCATGTAGTCTAGACATACCCTAATTGTCTTTGTTTAAAATAGTATTCAATGCTGTGAATTCTAACTACATAGAGACTTCTGCCATGCTAAAAGTTTATCTTATGATTTATACAGATATGCATGTGTAAAAAAGTTTTCTTCCACAGGTCCTGATTCAGCAAAGCATTCACATGCATGCTTCAATCCCAATAACTTCTCTGAGATTTAGGCATGATCTTAAGTGTTTTACTGAATTGGATCTTCAAATACCAGAGAGGAAAAAGGGGAGTAAGACCAGCCAAAGTCTGATATATACAACCTGACGTTTGATTAAACCATGAAAACAAACTGGCATCTTAAGTGGCAGAGACAAAGTTCTTCAAGCCTATTGTGTAGTAATCTGATTGTTCTCTACTGCAGTTATATTTATATATCGCAACTAAGCAGGAATAAATCACTATTCATTCTCTATTGGCCTATTGCTGTAATTATAATATGCATATTTCCAATACTACTCAAAATTTACCTTTAATATGTTCCATGCACTTTTTCTAGATGCACTTCCATCCCCCCAGTCTTATAGCCTCTGATTATATGAAGATGTGACTCGGATGAGATCACACAGGGTACATCTACACAGAAGCATTATTTCAGAATAACTGATGTTATTTCGAAATAACATAGTGCATGTCTACACAGAAAGCTGTTATTTTGAAATAATGTCGAGCTGGAGGACTTCTTACTTTGTCTCCTTTAACCCTCATTTCACAAGGAGTAAGGAAATTCAAAGGAAAAGTTCTTCCTTCAACTTCCTGCTATGTAGACGGCACCAAAAGCCGAATTAAGCCATTTCAACTTCAGCTATGCAATTGACGTAGCTGAAGTTGCGTAGCTTTATTCGACTTTTGCCCTGCAGCGTAGACATGCCCATAGTGGTATGATGAACATAAACTTCTTTATCAGCCGATGTTCTGTCTGTGTTTAAAATATTCATTGTGGTAAATTCTAATTACCTTGGGACTTCTGCTGTGCTAAAAGTTTGCTTTATAATTTATGCAGATGTATTACTCTGACTTTAGTGGACAATCTCCTTTGTTCATGTCACAGAATAGTGCTGGAGTATGATGTATCTACATGCCTCTTTTGTGTAATATAGGACAGTGACCTAGTTTCATTACCTTGCAACATCTCATTTTCGTCTGTTTTTCTTCTGCCTCTTTTGCTCTAGCCATTCTTAGTCAGCCAAGCTCATGCATAATTTCATAAAGGATTAGCCTGATTTCTTGTTTGACTTAGCGATATGAATTTCTTGTTCAAATGCATTTCATTGTGAAAGGATTTTAATCGGGGATACAGCCCATGTATTTGGGGGATTTTTTCAGCTACTGTATGATAATTATTTTTGTATTACTATTATTTTACCTCTGTTATTTTGGCCAAGACTTTCAAATGTCACAAGTAATTTTGAATGCCTATCTTAAGACATCTTAAATAATCCTGATTTCCAGAAGATGATGGCTTAACATTAAAAAAAATCAGGGTCTTTTAAAATCTCAAGCTGTATAGCTAAAATTACCAGTTAATTTGGAAATCTTGCCCAGTACAGTTATGATAATTTTATTATTATTATTTGTATTAAAAAAAATAGAAGCTAGCAATCCCAGTCAGGATTGGGGCCTCGTTGTTCTGAGTATGAACATACAATAAAAAACAATCTAATTAACCCCATCAGTGTCCCAAACTTAAACCAGTGTCCATACAAATCTGACTGTTAGCATTAAGACATATGTTTCCTACCAATGAACTAACTACTAACGCCAGAATAAGAATCAATTTAAGCCTTCTATTTAATGAAGGATGTGGATCACTTAGACAAAGGAAAGTCTCTCCCTCCCTCAAAAACAAAGACCCCTCATGCCTGTGTTTTCTTGTTGCTAAAGTAGGAGACCTCTGGTCTACTTTAATTGCACTCTCATATATTCTGACATGCTCTCTTGTTTGCCCTAAAACAAGGAACTCCACAGAGTGCAAAATTTGGACTTAGAAGCAAAAAAGAGGCTAATGTCAAGCACTCTGACTTTATCATTTAACAAGAGCAGGGGAAGAGTATAGAGCCTTTGTACAGATTGAACCCCTCTAATCTGGCATTAGTGGGACCTGATTGATGCAGAACCAGAGAATTTGCCGGACCACAGTAGGTCAATACTGTCTAGCAGCATTACCAACATTTCCACTGTTTACTGAGCTCTAACAAGACATTTAGGGGTAAATTAGAGCTAAATAACAGGACAGAACAATGTGATCCAAGACTTGTGGCAGTAAACTAATTTTATGAGACCACAGGAAACTTGGCTACACCCATGATAAGTAGACATCCAGCTAACTAAAACCATGACGGACCACGGATGTTGCCGGACCAGACAGTGCCGAACTAGAACGGTTCAACCTGTATTGTGAGTAGCCTATTTATATGCATCCAATAGAGTGGCAATCTTCCCTAATGGATGTGTATTGGTCTGGGACTCAGGAGCCTTGGAGTCTATTCCCAGATTTGCTATTGGTCTTCTGAGTGACCTTGAGCAAGTCAGCTCACCTCAGTTTCCCCATCTGTACTGCACATTGAGATCTACTGATGAATGAAGTAATTATTATACGATCAGATGAGTAGTAGTAGTACTGAGATAGATGGGACTACCCATGGCAGTGTTATGCCCATTAGGAAGTGTTTGCAGGATCGATCTCTGTATTATAGCCATTACTGATGGCCACCTTCCTTCACTACTGTGATAAAATGTGAACCTTTAACTTCCAGTAGCAACTGAACATTATGGAACACGATGTACAGGAGTGATCCCTATATGGTTTCTTTCTTCAGCATTTGTAGAACTTCATCCATTTTACTCTTGCTAGATACACCAGAAAACCTCACAGCTCTGGTATACAATCGAAGCTCATGTTTATCAGCAACCATCTGCTTCCCAATGCTGGGATTTTTTATACTGCTATCAGAGGTCTCGCTTTATTCCTGTGATGCCTGGATTGTATCATTTCCTCCAATAATATTGCCCAGCAAATGCCGTGGGTAGCTTTGACAGAAGTTTGACAAATTCCATGACACACAACTTTTTAAAAACAAATGAGAAACCAGATGTTGTCATGTGGCCCTTTTACCTTTCATGTATTTGAGGCTGCAGTGTTGTCCCTTCATTGGTGACAATTTTTCATCTTCAGTGAAGATTCACAATTTGGGAACCTGACAATTACCAGGCTGGCTCAAACCAGTGGGCCAAGAAGTCCACTATCAACAATAGCCAAGACCAGCTTTTTCAGAAAGAAAGTGCAAGAAATCCTGCTGTAGGCATTCATATGATAACCTTGTCTACAGGGAAAGTTGACTCCTGTCTCCCTATCACTTAGAGATGGGCCTATCCCCTGAAGCAGGCTGGTGAATATCCTTTCCAAAACTCTTGTGCTATTTTAATCCTGGCTATTTTAACTCCGGATGGATGTAGAATTGGAAAAACTATTCTCCTGCTGCTCGGTCTTCCCACAATACAGTTGAATCCTCTCATATCACCTTGGGAACAGAAGATGACTGTGGCCATCACTGATTGTCTGAGACTAATGCTGATTTAGTAGTCAGTGATGCCCATTTTACCACCAGATTATGCGACAATGCCGGCCTGTCTGATAAGGTGCTGTGCAAGTTCCAGGAGCTTCTAAACACAGAAGCACAGTTTCTCATCCAGACTAAAGGATCAGAGACTATTTCCCCAATGCTGACAGCTTTACACTGGCTTCCAGTTAATTAAAGCTTTGATTACAATACTTCACTGTTTACATGCAAGATTTTGCATGGTCTTGGCCATTCATATGGAAATGAATTTGTAAGCCTTTCTGTGCCCTAAGATCTCCTAATGTCAATCTTCCAATTCTTACTTGACATTTCAGGACATGTAACTTTATGTACTTTAGCTGTGACGTCCCCAAGGCATCTGAGAGTCATTATGATTAATTTGTCACTGGTTATGAACCAAAACTTCTGTTGTATTGAACACAGCTTAGTTTTTGGCTTATAAAGGCAGCAATTTTAATTACCTTATTTGTACAGTGTCCTGGTATGCTTCAGTGTGAAGAGTACATTATAAATTTATTTTTGCATTATTTTTCCACATTTTAGTTTTTGTTCCACCAAAATGTCATTCAAGCAACTTTAGCTATTCCTCTATTTTCTCAATCATTTGTATTCTCTGTGAGAATCAATATTTTTTTTCAAATGAGCTAAACCCAGACTACCTTTTGTTCTGGTAGGTTGAGGTTTTGGGGAGTTGTTTAGTTATGAGGTAATTCTTATATGTATGTAGATCAAGGCATTAGACATTTTTATCCTCTACTTATTAACAAGCCAGATGGCACAGGCTGCCTCCACTCCTATTTCCAATTATCAGTCAGCAAATTAAATATACATGGGGCAAAGGAGAAGATGTGTATTAAAGAAGCAACACTGAGAAGTGGCTTCTTAAAGACTTTGATTTACAAAGGATGATAGGCGTTAGAGTGTGCAGCCTCCTACGCTGGATATAGCATTGACTAGGGCAAACTTGTTTAATCTCCAACACTTCAGCTTTTTCACTCTTTTCTCCTTTTCCTCAATACTTACCACTGAAATCTTGACTGGGCTTCTGTCATTTAGATTTTGTCTGTGTACGTCAGAAGAGCAATTTAATTGGCTTTCAAAACTGTCAGAGAAAGTCTGTAAGAACTGGAAATTAACTTAGAGTTTGTGCATCCTCCCTCCCACCTTTTCTCCCTTCCTCCCCACGCATATATATGATTAAATCCTAATAATAGGGAAATTGCTCCAATGCTGGAATGAAATACCCAGAGGAAGAGACAAATACCTCTAAGTATACAAAAAGATTTAGACAATTTATACACATATTGTTGTGTAAGGATAATTTGATTTCTGACATTGTTTGCAGTGCTTTAACTTAGTCTGCACAGACAACTGAGGCCATGGGGTGTGTTTTGGGTGAAATGCATATTCTTATCATTGTAGCCTCCAAAGCATAAACACGAGCAGCTAGAGCTATAATGAATTATGTGATTAATGTTTTGCATGAAATTCACATACCTTTCTCCCCACCGTCTCTGGCTAAATGCCGGTAGAGAGCTTTATCTATGGCCCAAGAACTGGTCAGCTAGGAGTATTTAGGTTAAAGGCAATTGTTTCTCTACATTCCCTAGTTGTTCCTAGGGCGTATTTAGTGGTTAATGACTCAGGGTATGTATTAATGGATTCTGCTGGATTGCAGAATCAGATTTCAGACTGAAGGGGACAGATAGAGAAATTCCAAAGAGAATATCTTCCCCTCCCAAAAAAAAATCCTTCCACAAGAATTGGAAAGAAGGTGGTCTTGTGATTAAGGCGCAGGACTAGGATGAAGAAGCTTGTGTTATGTTCCTAACTCCTGTGCATCCTATGTGAACTTTGGCATGTCATTAAGGGTATGTCTAGACTACATGCCTCTGGCGACAGAGGCATGTAGATTAGGCTACCCGGCATAGGAAAATGAAGCAGCGATTTAAATAATCACCACTTCATTTAAATTTAAATGGCTGCCGCGCTGTGCCGATCAGCTGTTTGTTGGCTCAGCGCGCAAGTCTGGACACTCCGCGGTCGACATCAAAGGCATTTGTTGACCTCCCAGGTATGCCTCGTGGGATGAGGTTTACGGGGAGGTCGACAAACGCCTTTGATGTCCACTGCGGAGCGTCCAGACTAGCGTGCTGAGCCGACAAACAGCTGATCGGCACAGCGCAGCAGCCATTTTAATTTAAATGAAGCAGCGATTATTTAAATTGCTGTTCATTTTCCTATGCCAGGTAGCCTAATCTACATGCCTCTGTCACCAGAGGCATGTAGTCTAGACATACACTAAGAATGTGTTTTCAGATGTGAGGCTGCAGGTCTGCATACTTAGCTGTATGTGCCTGAGCCTGCATTTCCAATTCAAAATAGTGAGTGCAAGTTTGTCAGTGCAAATTGTCACTTTGGGAATAAAAAACTGGGTGTTTTAACTATTTAAAGAATGGATGCAGGTGTTTGCATTTGCTCTATTTACACACAGACAGGTGTATGCAGATGCAGATGCACATAAGAAGAAAGCTGGAAGAGGCCTGATTGGAAATTTAACTCTTACTTCTTCTGTGGCCAAGTTTCACAACTTTGAAATGAGAATGATAATACCTTCCCACCACCCCTGCTGGCAGTAAGCTCAATTGATGTTTGCAAAGAACTTTGAAATGCTTTAAAGGAAATGCAAAGTGTTAGTCATATGTGCAATCAATTAATTCACTTAGGATCTTCATGACCCTCAAAGTGGTATCTAATACTAGTTATGTTATTCCAATGAAGAGTATCCCACCACCACCTTCCTTCTATTCTATTCTTCTGTTGTTATTGGTATTCCCAGGAAAGGTTAGGAAGAGATGAGAAATGTTCAAACATAATCTCCTTACAGGGTTAAGACTGAGCTGACAATCTCTCCTAGTTGTCACAACTGCACCAGATCAGTTCACTGGTTTTGCTTTTATTTAATAAAATGAGCTAGTCCAAAGGTTGATTGGTTTCCTGAAGACAAGGAACTCAGCATTGAATTAGATGTGTGAAGAGCACTGACATCCAAGCAATTATCTCAGGCCTGTATTGCAAAGAAGTGGTTAAATAGATGAACATCTGTGTCCTCACGTCTAGTTGCTGTTTCACCCACAAGCAGCTGTGGAGCGCGCAGGCAAAAATTCTCTACATGGTGATAATTACAGTGTGCATTACAAAGGAGGCATAGTCACAAAAGCATGCAATCAGCATATGCTTTTTATTTTATCTGGAACAGGGTAGCCTTGCCAGATTCAAGGCTAATATACACAAAATAGGTTTCTCAGCCAAAATTTTATATAAATAAAATCAGATCAGATCAGAGCAAATTTGGGAAACTTGCATGGTGAACAAGACTTTTTTTTTTTTTTTTTTTACTTTCAAGTTTACCAGGCTAACAAGCTTCATTAATTCAATGGGAAAAACAATTAAGCACTTAAAAGTACCATCCTGGGCTCCTGAATTCTTCAGGAGATTACAACATGAAAACGTTGTCTGTGGTTTTATTTTAAATGAACTTTCACTACTGGTCCATCTCAGGGTGATGCTGTTAGCAAACTATTTCACATAGCCTTACTAGTATAATTATTTATTTTTGATGGGAGGTTCTCCAGGCTCCAGTCAGGACTCAGGATCTCATTGTAATAGCCATTGTATCAGCATCTAACACTGTGATGCTCCCTGACCTAAGGATTTTACAGTATGCTACTTTTCCCTCCTTAATTTCTTTCATCCTCTTGGCCACTGTTCTGTAGAGGTGAAATTCTCTCCTTTGCCAGCACAAGATCTTTGACCCACCTAGCACAAATTAGCACAAACTCAATCTACCACTGAAATTGCACTTATGGGAGTTTCAGGATTTAAGTTGGATTTACATGATGCACAGACACATGCTGGCATTCTGCACAGAGGTGTCTTTCACCTGTATAATATTTACTCATTCTGTATCTATGAACTGTCAGACTTGACTGTTTCCTTAATTATCAGAAGCTGAAGGTCATTTCATATGTGAAATATAGGTAATGATATATTTCTAGAATTGAAACAAAAAATCAGTTTTGAGCCCTGGTGTTGATATCACTAGGTGTTGATCTGCAAAGAAAATCTACACGCAAACAAATGACTGACAGGAGGGAAGGGCAGTGTCAATTAGCTAGAATAAATTTAGAAAGAGATACTTGGTAATGTAGGACCCACAGATTTCTAAAATGTAACTTCTTTCCCTGGAGCACATCTGCATTCCATTCACATGGAGACCCCTCTATTCACGGATTCAAAGGGCACAAGCTAGCCTAAAGAAGTTCACAAGTAGTACCATGTAGCAAGAATTAGTCATAAATATGTTTTTCTTAATTATCCATGAAGGAGTACCTTTATAACCAAACAAATCCTGTTTTCTATCCCTATAGGTAACTAGGCTCCTTACATAAGAAAGATATTAATTAAATGTAAAAAGTCCAATGGCTATTATGTGAGATTAAATAAGCACTCAAACAATGGCCATACAAGTCTCTTTGTAGATTGATTAATCAATCTTCCTTTTTCATTGTATACATCGTATTCACTCAGGCTACGTCTACACTGCAGCCTTTTGTCGGCAGAGACAATAAAAATGAAGCACTCATTAGCATTTGTCGCGCTGTCATTTGCATATTCTCTGCTGATGCTTTTTGCGGAAGAGGTTTTTGCGCAAAAACAAGCGTGTAGACAGGGCCGTTTTGCACAAAAAAACCCTTTTGCGCGAGATCCCTTATGCTTCAAAAAAGGACATATGCAGGATCTCGCGCAATGCTCTTATCGAGCAGAAACTGAGGATTACATGACAAGGCATGGATGGGACTAAAATTTTGTAAATGGTAATTTGTTTTACAAGATGATTATGGTAAAGAGAAAAAGTCATGGAAATATTGTTTAACTGTCACAAGCTTTTGTTTTGACTCAGATAATCAGTCAGCAAGTGTGTATTATTCATGGCCTAAGCAAGACACAAAACTTCACAGAATCCACTCCCAAGAGAGGTATAACCATGCCCATCGTTAGGAAACAATTGGTTGGCCACTTCAAAAAGCAAACAAAATTACACACTACACTAAGACAAAGTGGGTGAGGTAACATCTTCAGGTATGAAGAAGAGCTCCGTGTAACCTTGGAAGCTTGTCACTCACCAATAAAGGTTAGTACAATAAAAGATATTAGCTCACCCAGCATGTACACTTGTCAGGTCACTCTTTCCTTCCCCAGATCGGAAACTGCTGAAGTACGCTGTGTTTTTGGTAGAATGACTTGGCAAATCTGAGCTTCTGTTGTTACACTGTGTGGTGCATTGGAGGAAACTGAGAAAAGGGAAGTTTAGACTAAGTATCAGGGGAAATTTTTCTGACCGTGAAATGTATTTTACTGAAAAGGTCCCCAAAATGGGTGTGGTGGGAACCTCATCCATTAGTATAGTTAACACCAAACACTAAAAAATATCTTGTTTTGGCAGGGAGACCAGTTGAGGGTTCTAATAGAACTTGGGTAACATTTTCAAAAATTCCTAAAAATCAGATTTACCAAAGTATTTAGGTAGCAGGCCCCTAAAAATACAGGCAGGCACCAAATTCTGAGCATGAGGGGTAGTCTTGCTGGCTTCAGTGGGACGACTTACAATGAGGCACATATTTTAAGTAAATTGCTGAATCAGATTCTAGAAATGTACTGAAATAAAACATGATTTCTGAAATCAAAAGCATATGCCAAGCTTTGATGCTTGCCCTGTCTGCAGTAAAGATATGAGACCGCTGTTGTTGTGCGTTGTTTCCTGCACATATGCAGCTGGCATAGCAGAGCCTCTTCCCAGTCATGTTGAAGATAAGCAGGAAGCATACATATAAATTGGCTCACGCAGCTTCTTTAATAATTCATGTATTTTTTCTCTCTTCCATAGTTAATGAACCTCTCCCACACTTACCCTCATTCCCTCTCCCATTCAGTCAGTTTGTTGTGGTTTCATATATCTAATCCATCTGTCACTCGATTATAGCTGTTGAGCACCTGTTATGGATTTCTAGAGTTTCATTCAAGCTGTTGACAAGTTATCCACAAATTGGCCCTTGTCATACTGTCATTGCATTGAGTGCTCTTTCGTGAATTCTTTTTGGGTACACAAAATAATGAGCAGAAGACATCATGGATTCTGAATTAAGCAGTTTCGTTTTCCTTTTTTTTTTTTTTTTTTAAACAGTTAACAGATTGGAAGTTACTTGCTGGTGAAATTTTTTTCAAACCTTTGTTAAAATATTTGCCTTTTCCCTACAGACCCTTTTTGTATGACTAATCACAACACAACTTGCTAGAGGCGTCAGGGCAAGTTGTGTTGACAATGATACTTTCATATAGCCTAAGCTGCAGCTACTGCAAGATGATCGTTGCTTCCTTTGCACATGCTTTCTTAATTAGTGTTAGCTGAAAAGATGAGACACATATGTAGAAATAGAACCAGTTATTATTCATTCTATGCAACAATGTTAGAGATGCTGAGGGGTGCATCGCCATCAATAATGACAAATATAACCAACAAAAACTTTATAGTGATACATACCAGTAACATAACCCCTACATAACAATCTTTGTTAAAAAGAGTTATGGTTGAAAATAAGTTTCAGTTGAGTCTAATTAACATCCCCCATAAAATATCCCTTTTCATTATAAAAGTAAAGATTTTAAAATCCTAACATGGAAAAGTCCAGAAATGAACAGGGTCCCAGTTATTTCCTCACTTCCATATCATTGTGATCATACTATCACCCCACTTTTCTTACTTTGCCCATTCAGCATTAACTTTGCCTCTTGCAATCTTCTGTGGTAGCGGTATAGTGTTATATACTGTTTCTTAAATGTCTTGAAAGGCATATATTGCCAGGATGCGTTAAGCTATGTCTGAATATTTTCTCATAGTGTGAGGTATTGATAGTAGAGAAGCATATGTTTATCAATCAAAATGGGATCATTAATCTGTTTGCTTTTATGGAATGAATTGATCATATGTTGTTGCAGGTTTAAGTAAGTGACTGTGTTGTATTCATGTTTGTATGTAAAACTTTATTTTATAGCAAAAGAGTAGTAAAAGAGATTTTACAATTTCACAGAGATATGGTATTTTGAAATGTTCATGTAGTTTTGGGAGACAGCTTACCCTGCGGGATGATAGTAAAGGATAATAAATTATATGGCAATTGGAAAGAGGCTGTATCTCTTAACACATCTGAAAATTCAGGGAATACTGATGTTGTAGCATTTTTGTAGCATTTTTTTCCTTTTCTGGAATTGCTGGAAAACAATTCCCATTATATAAAATGATTGCACTGATTAGCCAATAGATGGCAGGACTTCAAAGCAAATTGGAAGGTAAGGAAGAAGTGCTGAAAACAGCACCATTACCTCAATCTAGATAGTTAATTAAAAAACATGTATTCGCTTTTCATACTAGTTAGAAATATTTTTCTACAGTCATGTTCATCCTGAAGAAAAAGCAGATTAGATTCTGTAGCAACAAAAAAAACTCTTAAAGTTCAACAAAACCCAATAGAACAAAACAAAAATGGGAAATAGTCACCTAGGAGCTTTTGAAAATCCCACTAAGTGCCTACCTGCACCTTTAGGCATCTAAATACCTTTAGAAATCTGACCCTAAGTGCCTAAATCATCCTTTAAAAGGGGAATTCAACTCCTAAATTATTTGGGTGCTTCCATAAATTGTATCCTGGCTTTTAAAGTGAGAACAAACAGCTTGAATATTAGTCCTGATGCAGCTCTATTTCAGTAGAGCTAGACTGTCATACCTGTAATGGGGCTCCTTCTGAAGTACGTTATTTAATAGCCCAATTGTCTTTATGGAACTAGACATGGTAAGGTATCCAGCAGGAGGAAGTGTCACCATATGATCTATTGAAAAAAGGACATAAAACACATCAGTGAAGTTCTGGACCAGTCTTCCAACAGGGTTAGAGAGGGAAACAGCCTAACTAGTTATAAGAGGGAGCTTGATAAGTTTATGGATGGGAGTATTAGGACAAGATTGTCTGCCATATCAAAGCACTAGACCTGAAGGGTGCATCTACCCTGTACCAGTAGCTCAAAATAAGCTATGCAATTTGTGCTATGCGCTTATTTTGAGGTAATTTTGAAATGAAGCGCTATTCCAAAACATCTCTTAACCCTTGTGCAATGAGGTTTAGTGGGACATTGGAATAGTGAGCCTGTTATATTTCGATATAACGGGCTTGCTCTTAAAACGCAGAATAGCTATTTCGGGATACCTTCAAAATAGCTCCACCGTATAGACATAGCTGAAGATACAGGAAGCCCCTTCCAGGCCTAAGCTTCTGTCAACACAGAAAATTACAAACGTATTTGGTTTTCTAATCACATTATGTTTAACATACATCACTTTTCATAGGAAGCAGGGCTTTTGTTTAAGAAACCATCAATAATTTTGCCCCCTTCTTCTTTATGAGTACAAAAATCACTAATTCTGGTGACATCCTTCATTCTTTCTTTCTTTCTGATGGCACTGGCAGTTAAAGGAGTGTATTGTTGGAGGAAGATATATCTGAGCAATAAACTGCTTTTCTGGTCATTAGATGCCAAAGTGAAGTAAAGGGTGTTTGATAACAGCAAAAGTCTTCTTCTGCAAGTTCATAATACCCAATTACCCTGAACCTTATTTCAGTTACATGAGAGAAAAAGAGCTTTAAAGGCAACATAATTAAAGCAATGTATCTTTCCACTGGCTTCTGGAGAGTGCTACGCTGTCAGAGATAGGGTTCACAGAACCAAACCTACTCACATGGAAATGATTCCAAAACTGAATAACCTTATAAAGACACAACTAAAAAGTGAATAGCTCTTGGGAGAAGAAATGATTGGATTGAATGAATTTAGGCTAGATTCTGATGTCGGTTAAATATAAGTCAACAGTGTGACAATGTTGCAAAAAAAAAAAAAGCAAACATGATTCTGGGATGCATTAACAGGAGCGTTATGAGCAAGACACGAGAAGTCATTTTTCTGCTCTACTCTGCGTTGATTGATTAGGCTTCAATTGGAGTATTGTGTCCAGTTCTGGTTACCACATTTCAAGATAGATGTGGAAAAACTGGAGAAGGTCCAGAGAAAAGCAACAAAAAAATTATTAAAGATTACAAAACTTGACCCATGAGGGAAGACTGAAAGAACTAGACTTGTTTAGTTTAGAAAAGAGAAGACTGAGAGAGGACATGATAGTAGTTTTCAAGTATCTAAAAGGGCTTTACAAGGAAGAGGGAGAAAAATTGTTCTCCTTGGCCTCTGATGATAGGACAAGAAGCAATAGGCTTAAATTGCAAAGCAAGGGAGGTTTAGGTTGGATATTAGGAAAAACTTCCTGTCAGGGTGGTTAAACACTGGAATAAATTGCCTAAGGAGGTTGTGGAATCTCCATCACTGGAGATATTTAAGAGCAGGTTAGACAGACATCTGTCAGGGATGGTCTAGACAGTGCTTGGTCCTGCCATGAGAGCAGGGGACTAGACTTGATGATCTCTTGAAGTCTCTTCCAGTTCTAGTGTTCTATGATTCTATGATCACTGAAAATCCAAAGCAAGTCCATTGAATTCAGTGTAACTGAGATCACAGTTTGAGTCTGTTGTGAGAAGGTGTGGTCCTCCTCATACACAGACAATCTCAAGCCCCAGTGTGTGGAAGCAGAAGGGTGGGACAAGAAGGGTAAACATAAAAGGCCAGATGCTCAGTTGGAAAGAGGTGGCCAGCAGCAAGAATCACCGGATGAGAGCCACAGGGAAATCAGTCCAAACCTCCAGAGTGTGCTGATACTGGGGTGCTGCTGCCAATGCCCTTGGCAATTACCCAGAGGAACCAGAAGATTACCCATGGGTCCAGGTATGCTGGAGCGGGGCGTAGTGAAGTGACCCAGGAGAGTTAGGTGATAGTCTAATCACTGGTGCACCTGAGTCCAAGTCAGCATGTTGCATGTGGATTCTCACTGACCCAGTGGCAGACTGCCCTGTCTGATAGGGGTCTAGGTTGGGACACAGTGGAGCTGGGCAGGCCTGCGTCCCCTTGCCTACCCCAACTCTCAATGGCAGTTCTCCCTCTCCATAGGCCAGGTAGCCCATTCACTGCTCCCTATCCTGCTGAGAGGCTAGGGAGCCCAAAATGCTATCGAACTGGTAATTTGTTAGGAAAAGTGGGGAAAATGTATTGCTTTGATTCTCTTGGGCCTACACAGCATCTTTATGGCTGGTGAAGTTACTGTATTTTTATTATTTTTTGCTTTATATGGCATTCTAGGATCTGACTTGATTTTATTGACACAAGCTAGCAGTGAAACCAACCACATTAGAGAACATATCACTTTTTGGCTTGCAGCAGCTTCTCTTTCCAAAAGTCATCCAGAGGTATAACTTATTTCTAGACCTTACATATAGATTATGTGTTCATAAATTCCTAGCATGCATTTTTGAAATTGTAGTTTGGGTACATTAGCTGTGGCATAAGAGAGTTTGAGATTGTACTTACACATCTTTCCTTCAGCTAGCCAAATGTTTTTACTATGACACAAAGACTGACACCAAGAGATTCACATCAATATATAAAAGTAGATGATCAGCTGCAGTAATGCTGGGAACTACATTCATGTGCCTGGTCTAGTATAGGTCACTGGTGATTAAAAAGATATCTATATAGGTATTAACAGGCTTTATTCACCATTGCATCTTTGTGAAGTCATTTACACCTATTACAATTTATAATGTATATTTTAAGTGACTGCGGAAGGCATTGGAAAATTGGGCCTGTGGTATGCTATCATGGAGCCTTAAAATTTCACTTATTTTTCAGGAAAAAAATTATTAAGAGAAACTCATCGTCATTCAGTGAATTGCATACTGTGGGGCAGGTGGCATTTTAAGGCTCTAGCTCTATAACCTATCTATTCCAGTCCAGTTATATAAGAATGCGATAGTCGCTCATGTAATGTGTTACACTTTTTCATTGATTTTTCACTCATAAAGTCACCCTTATAGAAAGCCCCTTATAGAAAGCTTTCAGTATATCCACATAAATCTTTTTTTGTCCTTATAGCAATGTAGGATGAGTCTACATTAAAAGGGTTTTTTGGGACACTATTGGCAAGTGCAATTTTCTTTCCTTTAATTTTCATGCTACTTTGCTTTTGACTATGCACCAGGGATATTTTTAGTTTATTGATGACTGCACCATCTGGCTGTTTTCTATTAATACCAATATAACAGAGTTTTGAAAAACTGTCCTTTTCCCCTTTGACATGTGGCTTTGGGCAACTTATAGGTCTTCAGTGATACCATGTACTCAAAAATGATGTGTGACCTTGGACTTCCTGGTTATATGAAAACAGTCACTTCCTTTTTAAACAGCACTCTTTTGGTATTTTTGACAGGTATATGAATGTTCCCAAGTAATGAAAGACCCATTTTGTTGTTCCCTTGGCTGGTGGCAGAGCAGCCAACAGACTTGGCTGGGCCCTGGGGAAGGTGTGTGTAGGGCGGGGAATGTGGCTCCAGGAAGGGGTGGAACCCTGGGAAAAATGGTCAGGGCTGGGACTACCCCCAGCCCTGCCTGGTACATGCTACCCAGAGTTCCAGCAGTGATTTAAAGGACCCATGGCTCCAGCTGTTGATGTTGCCACTGTAGCAGCAATGATGGCCAGGAGCCCGGGGCCGATTTAAATTGCCGTACCTCAAGTCAGCAACCTCCTTTGCTCCGCTCCCCATGAATGGTGGGCCGAGCTGGTGGGGTCCAATGAATTCCTCTGTTCAGAAAGATGAGAGCCCAGCCTCTCATGGCAAGACTTTAAGAGGCAATGATGCACTCCAAAGGGAGTACCGTAATTTAGTGAATATAACCCGTGGGTTATATTCGTTTTTACAAACCCTGCACACACACACACCCCCCACAGGGTATACTCAGGTGCAGGGTATACAGAATTTTTTTTACTCACCAGGTGGTGAGCTCTCCTTCGCCTCTTCCTGTGGCTGCGCAGCCGCCAGCCGCCAGCCTCCAGCCTCCGGGCGGGGTAGCACTCACTCCCCTGTTCCTGCACAGCCGCAGGAAGGGGCGGGAGAGCGCTCATCTCCCTGCCCCTTCATGCGGCTGCGCAGGAACCGAGCTGTGAGCGCTCCCCTGCCCGGAGGCTGGTGGGTCCTGCTCCCCCGCCCCTTCCTGCAGCAGCGGAGGAACCTGTGGGATGAGCGCTCCCCCGCCCGGAGGCTGGTGGCTGCGCTGGAACCTGGGGTGGTGAGTGGTTAATCTCCCCTGCCTTCCTCCCCCCCGCCCCCGCACTGTAAATATACTCCGAGCAAATATACCTCCGGCACAGAAAAGTATTGTATACCCCACAGGTTATATTCGTGCATGGGGTACACAAGATTTTTTTTTACTCAAATAGAAAAAAACATGGGGTATGTTCGGGTGCGGGGTATATTCGCTAAATTACGGTACTTGCTTTTTTCAGCAAAAGTTGAAAGCCTTCAGTAAAGGAGACAAGTGGGCTGCAAGCCAAGATACTTTGGTTCACACCCTGGTTCTGTCATAGACTTCCTGTGTGACCTTGAGTAAGTCACCTGTAGCCAGTTTTTTTATAAAGAACTCCATGCCCAGCAAATTCTATTTATGAACCTAAGTGAAGTGGCCATCTGGTCCTAGTGATTTATTACTGTTTAGTTTATCACTTTATGACACCTCAATCTGGGACATTTCCTCAGATTTGTCACCTAAAAAGAATGGCTCAGATTTGGGGAATTTCCCTCACATCCTCAGCTGTGAAGACTGACATAAAGAATTAATTTAGTCTCTCCACAATGGCCTTATTATCTTTGAGTGTTCCTTTAGCATCTCAATCATCCAGTGGCCCCACTGGTTGTTTGCAAGGCTTCCTGCTTCTGATGTATTTAACTTTTATTTTGCTGTAACTTTGGGAGTCTTTGGCTACCTGTTCTTCAGATTTTTATATATTTTTTTTTCTATTTATATTTTTACACTTTGTCAGAGTTTATGCTCCTTTCCTCATTAAGATTTGTTGGAACAAAATCTAGACACTGTGTATGAAGCAAGCAGGAGGATTTATTACACACAGCGCTGGTGGAGTGTCACTTCGCTTGTTAGGCCTGGTGAACACTGCCAGACAGTAGGTTACAATGGATTATATAAGATGCTGATGGGTGGATGACGTGATGGGGGGGGGAGATCACAGACCCCCTGGATAGGTGCTAATCATGAGGCAAAATGAAGGCAATAATCTAAAGGTTACACAGTGTTTTCCACCCATAGCTTACAGAATACCTTATATCCAGTTAAACAAGTGCTTAAACAAAGCAAACATCACTTGTCAATTATGTGTTAAGTGGTGATGTGTCTGTTAGCATCAGGAAGGTATCTGTGCACGGATGTGATCCATTGGTGTTGTACCTGGGAGATTAAAGCAGAGGCAGTGAGGGTACATGACAATTGCACATTTGTTCCTAGCACCATTGAATGTGTTATGTCCTGTCTCTCAACCGTAGGTCCTTTCCCTGGGATGTAGTTGGGTAGTTATCTTTATGACGACCTTCTTCTGTAGGAGTCAATTGCGGAAGAACTCTGTACGTGTGAAGTATAGGGGTGGTGAGGTGCTCATTGTAGTATATATGTTGTTATTGAATGTAATAACTCTTTGCCATCTCCCTGCCAATACTAATCCCCCTCCACCCCCACCCTCCATAGTAGACTCTTTCAGGCTTCCTCCAGAAAAATTCTAGATTACTCACATCACAGCTTCCTTTGGGAAACTATTCTAATATACCTCATTGTTGGGGAAGGTTTGCAAATCAAGCCCAATGCTTTACTTTTCTCTATTGCATTTAATGATCCTTTCTCTTTAACCCTTGGACCATCCTGTACAATTCTTTTTCCTTTAAGCAGGGCCGGCTCTAGGCACCAGCAAATCAGGCAGGTGCTTGGGGCAGCACTTTGCCAGGGTGGCATTTCAGGTAAGCAGCCGGTGCCACCCCTGGCAACGCCTAGCCCCGCCCCACCGATTTAAATGGCCGTGGCCGGGAAACGCCGGGAATCACCGCGGCTGCGTGCAGCCAGCTGGCAGCACCAATGCGCCCTGGAGCCTGCTGGCCGCCCCTGTCTCCTCCCCTGCTCCTCCCCTCCCCCAGCAATGCCTTGCCCTGCCCCACCCCGCCCCGCTGATTTAAAGGACCGCGACCCAATGTGCCCCGGAGCCTGCTGGCCACCCCTGTCTCCTCTCCGTCCTGCTCCTCCCCACCCCCAGCAATGCCTAGCCCCGCCCCGCCCCCCCCACCCCGCTGATTTAAAGGGCCACAGCCCAATGCGCCCTGGAGCCTGCTGGCCGCCCCCGTCTTCTTCCCTGCTCCTCCCCTCCCCTGGCAACGCCTAGCCCCACCCTGCCCCGCCCCACCAATTTAAAGGGCCGTGGGAGACGCCGCGGCTGCACAGCCAGCACTGGCACCATGTGCGCCTGGCCCCGGAGCCTGCTGGCCGCCCCTGTCTCCTAGTCCCAAGTCCTGCTCCTCCCTGACGGCCGCTACCTCCTCTGAGAGCCTCTCCACTCCAAGCCATCAGCCACCCCTCCGCCTACACCATATGGAAATCCCAGGTAAGATGCCCCCTTTCCACCTAGGGTTGCCATGTGTCCAGTATTTTCGCTTCCTGTCCAGTAAAAAAATCGGAAAATACCGGACACCTGGCAAACCTACAAACATTCAACCCACTGGCCCAGCCCCCAGGCTCTCCCCCCAGGAGCCAGCCCCCGACAGTCTCAGCCCCACGGACCCTTTGAAGTCTGTTCCTAGTATATTTCTCTTGTTCATGTTTGTAGTAGAAGTAGAACCAAACAAGGATCCAGCGCGCACACCCACACACACACACACAGAATATTAATTGTTCTACACTCTTCAAAGAACCACACATGCTGTTTCATAGATATTTCTTTAAAGAATTAAACTTTGTTGATCTGGGTAAACTTTTGTGTTTGATGTCTCTAAGGCAAGCTTCATTCCATATATAGTTGTATTGGGCACATACAACTCTCCACTCCCGCTAACACCTCACAAACTTGAATATATAATGGCTACTAAAAAGATGGACACACAAAAATAACATGCACATGCACACCCACTGATCTCAATTTATCTGATAACATAGACGTGTTAGAGCCACATAAGGAGTCACTGCATTCCAAAACAAATCTAGTTTAACAATACAACTATTTATTGATGTAGTTTAGATGTCTTATGTGCTATAGTTATCATAACTGGTTGACAAGTATGTTAAAACAGAGTGGTATTGTTAGTTGATTGTAATTGGTTTGACGATTGATTAAGTATAGCCATAAACTACTTGAGTTTTAGATTTGGCACAAGTTCTCCCTTCTATTTCTGGTACTTAGTTAAGGAAATATAAACTATTTGTGTTAATAGTTTTTCATGCATTCAAACCACAATTAAAAAGTAGCCTATTTCTATAAGAACAATAAAGTAGAGATTTAAGGTACATTTCCCACTCTTGAAAAAGAGCTGTGTGAGCTGGAAATCTTGTCTCTGTCACCAAAACAAAACAAAAAAAATTGCGAAGTGCAAATATGTAAAAGCCAACAAAAAGGAGGGGGGGGCAGGGCAGCCAAAAAATGTTTTGCTTGGGGCAGCAAAAACCCTAGAGCCGGCCCTGCCTTTAAGCATCCTTCAGATACTTGCACAGTTATTGTGCCATCTTTTATAAGAAACAGAGTTCTTATAAAGAGAAAGAGAAATGCTTGAGTGTAATCAAGAGCAAAATTGGTAGAAATGTAAGTTTTGACGCCTCAACATGTCCCATCTATGTGGATCCCTGCATTAGTGAAGAACAAATTTCAGAGTTAGGGCCTTCGTTAATATTTCTGTTGATGTATGAGATCTACGTACATAGGAGCAGATGTGGTGAGTAAGAAAGTGCAGAAATATCTCAGCAGTGGTGAGGAATGTACCCACTTCTGCCAAAGATAAAAGTTTTACCCACTTGAAAAATACAAGTCAGCTAATCATTCAAATAGCATTTGTTCCAGTCTACTTCTGCCACTCCCAACAAATCCTTGCATCCCATGGTGCAGAAGCTTGGGCTTTTCATGAATAGTTTTCACCTTTGAGTAGAAAATCATCTGTAAAATGAAGATCAGGCACCCAGTGGCAGTCCCTTACCCAGTGGCAACACAACAGTGTTATTGTGTGCAGCCTGCAGATTACCACATCTGATATTCTTGATTGGTAAGCAGCAGGCTCGTCAGGTACATGGTTCTCTCTAAACCAAACTAACATAAGCTGCAGTTTTGTGTGTGTGCAAACAGATGATCAAGTCCAGAATGCATATTTCTAGCAATCAAAAAGGGTACGTCTACACCGCACGCTTATTTCGAAATAAGCTATTCCAGAATAGTTATTCAGAAATAGCTTTTTTCAAAATAGCACATCTATACTGCGGGGAAGCCTCAAAATTAGTCCGAGACAGGCTTCCCTAATGTAGACGTGCTATCTCGATTTAGAGCCCTAGGAGGCACTGGGAGGAATAAGTGCTGCTTTCCACTCTGGCTACAGAAGAAGGCTTTAGTTAGGCCTTCCAACATGGTTACAGAAAAACCATATTGTTACAGCTGGAGCACATGACTTAGGAGGAGGGGCTAAGGGATTTGGGCTTATTTAGTCTGCAGAAGAGAAGAGTGAGGGGGGATTTGATAGCAGCCTTCAACTTCCTGAAGAGGGGTTGAAAAGAGAATGGAGAGAGGCTGTTCTCAGTGGTGACCAATAACAGATCAAGGAGCAGTGGTTTCAAGTTACAGTGAGGAGGTCTAGGTTGGCTATAAGGAAAAACTATTTCACTAGGAGGGTGGTGAAGCACTGGAATGGGTTACCTAGGGAGGTGGTAGAATCTCCATCCCTAGAGGTTTTTAAGTCTGGGCTTGACAAAGCCCTGGCTGGGATGATTTAGTTGGGGTTGGTCCTGCTTTGGGCAGAGGGCTGGACTTAATGACCTCCTGAGGTCTCTTCCAACACTATGATTCGATGATTCTATGAGCTGGGTGATAGTCCTGTTTTTAGGTTTCTCATGCACTGCAATACACGTACCATCAATAGAAACACAAATGAATGCAAATGTGTTCATGATTACAAATGGCTTTAGAGAACCTGGGTATAAACAGAAATGGAATTGCAAAACACTGATCATTACAAAGCTAAAACCTAGTTCAGTTGCAAAATATATAGGGAATAAGGCTGATATACACAATTCTCTAATATTTTTGATGGTGACTGGAGCAAGTGTGTTTCTGCCCATAATAGTTTCGGTTTTTGTCTCAGAATAAGGTATTTAAAACGTTTGAGCAAGGATGCGGATCACAACACTTTTACTGTGACTGCTTCATTGAAAAAAATAATAACGTTATCATTAGGTGGAGATGGTTTTCTTGCTTAAATCTCACTGTAGCATTCAACCACCATTCACTTCTGCTGCTTTGCTTGCCTTCATTAGGTGTCTCAGAGAGAGCTGTTAAAATTGCTCTATTTCTTTATCTTTTTTAACTAATGGAAGGTTAGAGTATAGTTCATGGAAATGGTTTTAATTCCACTGCAAATGAGGAGAGGTCACCTCATACAAAAAATCTAAGGGTGAGTGGCGTTTAACAGCTTTGGTATTTATTTTTTCATCTCTCTGGCCAAGTAATTACAGTAGGTATTTAGGTAAAAATACAAAGGGACTCATGAACAACTTAGCATCCAACATTTTGCAGTAATTGCATTATTGCTGTATATCCTATTCTCATAGGGTAGATCTATGCTGCACAGTTATTTCAGAATAAGCTATTCTGGAATAGTTATTCAGAAAGAGCTTATTTCGAAATAGCATGTCTACACTGCAGGGAAGCCTTAAAATTAGTCTAAGGCATGCTTCCCTAATGCAGACATGCTATCTTGATTTAGAGCCCCAGGAGGAATAACTTAGAATAGCCCTGGTTAGGGGCTATTTTGAAATAGCAGCAGTGGAGTGTCTACACACGCCTTATTTTGAAATAGCTATTTTGGAATAAGCATTATTCCTCATAGAATGAGGATTACAGATTTCAGAATAAGCATCCGTTATTTCGAAATTATTCTTATTTCAAAATAATGCTAGTTATCTCGAAATAACGGTGCAGTGTAGACACACCCTAAGAGATCAAAGCTGATTCTGGTCATTCATGGATGATCATATTCCAATAACAAGATGTGACTCCTGTGAATTTGAAAACCTGTGGATATGTTGCAAGTGCATCTGGATCAAAGTAGTAACATTTCTCCAATCAAGAACTCTCAACACTACAAAGTTAAAAAAAAAATAAGATAGTCTCTTATTATATGTAATAAAATAGATAGCCTAAAATATCCCTTACTCCTGTAAGAGTCTGTTGGAATGAATTTTGTACTGCTAAGAAAAAATTATAATGGTGGTAAACAGTCCAAGAAAATTGACAGTTCTATACTATAGGTAGATAAACGCAAACCATATCCCTGCACCAGTCCACCATCACTATGTTAGGCTTTTAATTTTTGAATGTGCCTGACTGGGACTATTTCATGGCATGTCACACAAGCTTCTCTCAAAATTAAGATCAGAGTTGTCTATACCAGCATAATAGAGTTGCACAGCTTATAGGCTGACCATCCACCCCATTTTTACCGGGACAGTCCCTTATTTAAGACCTCCTCTTGGAGTCCCAACTTTCTTTTAAAAAAATGGGCACATTATCCTATATTTCCCCTGCAGCAGGGGTGGGGGGTAGGGGGAAAACACCAGCACTCAGGGCTACAGCCACTGAAGCCCCAAGCACTGGCAGCCCCCCTTCCCCACTGCAGGGCTGAAGCCCCAAGTCCCAGCGGCTCCCTCCTCCTCCTCTGTGGGACTAAAGTCCCAAGTGCCAGCAGCCCCTCCTCCCCTTTGGGATAAAGCCCTGAGTGCTGGCAGCTCCCTCCCCTCCCCCACCTTGGTGTCCCATATTCAGCATAGGGAAATATGGTCACCTTAAGTTTGTAGCACTATAATTTTAAAGAAATCTTTAAAATCTTACCTGATTTCATACACACACACACACACATATTATACTTCTCTGGTTCACAGCACTACACCAGAAACAACTGCATTCAAATAAGGGAAGCAGTGGGTTTTAAACCAACAAAATTAGGATTACTATTAATTATTATTCTAGTGTGTTAGGAATTAGGGCACCTTTGATTAGGTGCCATCCCAAAAGAGTAAATCCTTGTCCCAGTGAGCACAATGTAGGATTTGGCCAGTACACAAGTTAATAAATGGATAAATGAAGAAAGGGAGGAGGGATGAAGCAGAAGTAGAGGCAAGTGTGTTGCCTAAATGAATTACAAGTAGGGATTGGAATGTTAAAGCCAAAATGTTATCCTTTAATAACACATTGATAAACTACAGAATTCTCCAAAGGAGAAACAAAAGACAGGACTATGCAGCACTTTAAAGACTAACAAGATGGTTTATTAGGTGATGAGCTTTCGTGGGCCAGACCCACTTCCTCAGATCAAATTGTGGAAGAAAATTGTCACAACCATATATACCAAAGGGATACAATAAAAAAAAAGGGTCATAAAACTCTGAAAGCTGAAAAGGTAGCCCAGGAGTCAATGGTTATTTTTCCACTCTGAATTTTTAACCTTTTGTAAATTGAAGGCAGCTTAGGAATTTCTTTAAATAACAAATACCAAGTATCCAAATCCTGGTGGAGTAGAACATAACATTTCAGTTTGTTTACCTCACTGAAAGGTTCAGCATTAATGTTTAGTTGCATGTATCTTTGAGTAGTAATACGAATACATTTAAAAAACACTCACATTAGAGAAAGGGGAATTAGATGACCATTTAGGATTTCCTCAAGATTCGTACTTCATCTATGAAGTCCTTAATCTCAAGCTTCACCACTTTAATGCAGGCTTTCTGCAGTTTGGGATTTATTCTGGTTTTTTAAAACTTGTGCAAATAACCGTCAGCTTGTTTAAACTATAAAACTTTGGCATTTTAGAGAAATGGTAATGAGTCGATAAACCCAATTTGGAGGCTGGTTAGTGTCACGTAAATTAATTTGCCTGCTAAATGATCAGGGTTGCATCTACCTTTTTCACTACCATCTGCCTCACAACAAAGTTGGCACGGTAGTCCTTTGAGAGGTGGACTATAAAAGTGTCATTCTAAAAGGGCTTATTAACAAAATCCCTTTTATGTTCCAATTTTCTTATTACTTGGTCATGATCACGTGAGGCAAATTGATAGAAAGCACTCAAATGTGCATATGGCATGCCTTGAGAAAAACACAGAACAAATGTGTATTTAGATATTCTACCTAATCTTCCAAGGGTTTGCCTAAGTGATTGGTCAGAACTCTACCCATAAAGAGATGGCATATGAAAGGTGGGATTTTTCCTCTTTGCTCTCTTGACCATGAGAATCATGCATGTTTCCATTGCTATAAAGTAGAAAAACAACAAACCACTTTTCCAGATCTTGCTTTCGATATTTTTTCCCTTCCAACTCCACTCATATTTGTCACACTTGGTAGTCCTGTTTTGTTTCTCTGCATAACTGGGCACTTTGCCAGAGAATGCTTACCACAAGTGTGACAAATATGAAGATTTCCTGCGATATCCTTGAAAAATCTTATTGAATTAAGTTTGTCTCTTTAGAGTCCAGTGAGGTAAATGCAAAGTTTATGTATTATTGTGGGCTAGGATTGTATATAACATCTCTTGGGAGAGGTGAATTTTCCACTTCTGGTTATACAAAAACCCAGCTTTTTGAAGTTATGCCATGAGGGGTGAACCATTATTTGCTGCTTTCCTGTTGCTGGAATCTGGAGATCAAAGTCCCAAGTGGTATAACGGGAAGACAGAACTATTTACAGGGGTGTGGCTTCTGAACTAAGGCTGCTATGAACTTGGAACCTGTGATAGGGTGTATCAACTCCACACTGGCAAAGCAAGGCCTAAGAAGCTACTCTAGACAAAGGAAGCCATGCCACCTCACCTCTGCTGGGCATGTTCCCAATGTCAGCAACATTCAAAAGGGAACAGCTCAACTCAGTCTGGGATGACTGAGGAGGAAAACAGTTGGGTTCAGCAGATTTTTGTCTGGAAGCCACCAGGGTTCCAAGCTTCCAGGACTGAGCCTCGTAGCCAAGCAACAGAAGGGCCTTTGACTGTGTCAAGAGTAAGAACTCACTGTGACAACCCAAAGAGACACCAGAGATGAACCAGAGAGGAACACAGGAAGAATCCCTTCTACAAACCATGATGATGATGGAGGGACCAGAACAAGTGTAGAAACTGACCGAGAGAATGTGCTTAAGGGCACCAGACCCTAGGCCCCACACAGAGGCTATTATTTTGAAAGGCATTGGGTCAGGACCCAGGGGACTAGGGTAGGCTTGGATGCCTCTCACCCCACCTCCGCAGTGCTTCCCAATCTATAGCCACTAGGCGAAGCAGCGTTGGGACATTTGCCATTAGGCATTACACCCTGGAATACTGCCAGCCCAGATCATAAAGCCAACCTCTGATATAACCACACACACACAAAACTCTCTTGGGGTTGGAAGGACTGACTCTTACCAGAGTCCGATTTGGAACTGGGGTGATCTCTGGTAAGTCTGTTTGCATATCCATAGGTTCTTTTATTGTTTTAAATATGTTTTCTCCATAATCCTTCAACCTTAAGAATAAATGTGCTCAGTTAGAAAGAACTGTGTGGTAGCTCATTATGGCTGTCAGTTACATTGTTCATAGCCTTCAAACAGAAAACAAAGCAGTATGCTTGCTGGGAGCATCACAGTATAGGTAAGAAGCTGAGTGGCCTGGAAAAAACGCATGCAAGAGGAGAAAAGGCTACGGAGCCAGGAACTTAGAGTGGGTGCCCTTTAGGGATAACAATGGGGAAGCAAAGGCGCAGTTGCCATGAACAGTGACAAGAGGTATGCACAGAAACAAATGTATATCTCGGTGTCACCATCCAAAAATCACTCACAGAATCCAGAGATTGAAATGATCCTTTCAGATGCTTACAACTGACATTTTTCTCAAGGGGCTAAAGTGTTTCCTGCTTTGGGAGAAAACAGTGAATTGAAAGCATAGAAGGAGCTGAACATTAGGGGACGTTGGAAGTTAAACCCAACTAATAACCCCACTAACAACCACAATATTGACTCTTCAGAGGGGTAGCTGAGTTAATCTGTAATGGGAAAAACTTAAAAAATAACCAATCATCTAGTAGCACCTTAAAGACTAATAAAACATGCTGTGGGAAAGGCCAATCCTTGCCTACAGACAACCCCCTAACCTCAAACAAATTCTTTCCAGTAACCATGCAACACACCTCCATCATAACCATCCAAAAACCCACCCCTGCAATCAGCCCCAGTGCCAACACTACCCACACATTTACACTAGGAATTTCATCACTGGATCTAACTACATCAGCCATCAAATCAGAGGCTCATTTAACTGCACATCCACTAATGTGATCTATGCCATCAAATGCCAACAATGCCCCACTGCCACATATATTGGCCAAAGTGGACAGTCTCTATGGGAAAAAATTAATGGACACAAATCAGATATCCGAAAAAGCAATACACAAAAACCTGTTGGAGAACACTTTAATCTGCCTGGACACTCATTATTGGATCTCCAAGTCACCATATTGTTTCAGGCCAATTCCACAACCCAAATACACAGGGAAGGATTGGAACTTAACTTAATTTACAAGTTTAATTCTTATGCTAATGCTATGAACAGGGACATTGGCTGGCTCGCACACTACCTTCCACATCCTAATGACTTAACCAACCAACCAAACAATAGAGGCACTAATTGTTCTTATCAGCCTCTTGTAACTACTTGAAGTATCTACTCACTGTCTCTCTCTCTTTTTTTTCCTCTTCTCTCCTTTTTTCTCTCTTATTTTTCCACTTCCCCCTTCCCTTATTTATTCTTGGATCTGGACTTCTAATACTCCATTCATCTGAAGAAGTGGGTTGCGCCCACGAAAGCTCATGATACCATCTACATGTTTTGTTAGTCTTTAAGGTGCTACTAGACTATTGGTTGTTTTTAATATAGACTCTGTTATCAGTAGTGTGTCACTCAGGTACTCTTGGTGGGGCCAGAATGACTCGGACCCACTGAAGTCCTTCAGCATATAAGCTGCAGGTCACAGATGTAGGTCAAGCCATAGAGACTTTTATGAAATAATTCAGATTAGCTCTCACACACAGCATATTGGCCTCCTTGAAACCACAATGCCTCCCTGCTGCTTCTGTTCCTGTTGCTTCAGGCCCAACAACAAGTGTGAATCTCTGCTGCTTACTATCTATTTTTGTCTTTTCCCATGCAAATGTATGATGTTACCTTCAATTGTTGCATTGCTGCCTCTGTAATCTTTAAAAGCTGTTTCAAACTCTTCAAGCTTCAGTTGAGTTCAGAGTCTATTCCTCCTATCCACAATAACTGGGGTATACTAGGCAAAAGACTGCTTAAACATGCTTTGTCCCTTTCACATTGCATGAGGTGAAGAGAAGTAGGTGGCTAAGACATGTTTACCCTGAGGAGGCTTGCTGTATTTTAAATTTGATTTAAAATGAGATGAGGCAACATGCTTTTAGCTCCAGTGTACTCAGAAAC
The DNA here is from genome assembly GCA_032595735.1 of Pelochelys cantorii. NCBI lineage: Eukaryota > Metazoa > Chordata > Testudines > Trionychidae > Pelochelys > Pelochelys cantorii. The sequence continues at coordinate 69,201,286 of CM064327.1, forward strand.
TTTGATTTTTAACCTTTCCTTTTGCTTTTTGATATTGGAAAAATTTAAGAGAGACGTAATTAGGCAAATCAGAATGTATAAATAGCCCTGCTGAAAGCATAAACTGTTCCCTTGTCTTAAAGCAGAGCCAAAACCAGACAGTCTCATTAAATGCAACTTTTTTTTTTAAACATCTAGAAATAAATGGCATTGTCATTCCCTGGGCTGAGGTTCACCGAAGCCCTGCAAATTCGGACATTCAGGGGAAATTATTGACATGATGTATGAAGATTTGGTTACATTGCTTCCATTAATTTTACTGAGAATCATATAGCTAAATTCCCACTCTGCATGCTATTATTTTACCCAGTACAATAAATACAGAGCAAATATAATTTGTTTTAAAGAAGATATTTCCATTTTTACTTTAACTTCTAAACACTTTGTCTTTCTTTCTTATTATGGACCACAAACCCTGGCACAAACTGCTGTAGAAACAGTATGTTTTCTTCATCCATTATCATCTCTGCCAAATACATAATTGAAAAGGCCTGTCAAGATATCTTTCATTATGTTTAATCTGTTTTCCCCCCACTGCTTATAAAAACTCCATAGAAGTTTGAAACTGAAGTCAGCTTTCTTGGTTATAACTTTCCCATGCTCATGCATAATACCTGCTGTTTTTACAGGGATGTCAGCAGTGGTTTATTTTAAGTTATTTGTAAGAAATCTAGTTGTGTGACTTCATACCTAGCTATAAGCAAAACTAAAGTAGCAGTAGCTGTGTGAGACTTGCATTTCACTTCACAGGAGTTCCTGAAAACTGTGTGAGTACTTTCTAGCCATCTGTGGTCACACCCACTAATTCAGTTAAAAACACTGAATTTCATCAGGCTGAAGGTCAAAATTTGCGCCCCCACTTACTTGACAATTACAACTCACTATCTTTAGAAAAGTAAAAAAGAATTGACTTCCTTCAATTTGATGGAACCTAACTGCCGGGAAATAGCCAGATAAAGTCTCTAGAAAAACTGGCATACTACAAACATGCATGCACTTAGTATATGCTAAACTGAAAACTAAGATTGCAATAGGTTGAAAGTGGACACAAAAAAAGGAAACTTTGAAGTGATACTACATTGTTCTCACTGGGGGGAAAATATCATTCTGGAAAAAAGGCAATTGTTGCATGTTACTGAAAGGCACTTAGAACAGATGTTCCAGGTTAACAACCCTGATTAGTCAACCAGACCAGATGCATTCTGGGCTCTAAGGAATAACTCCTCAGCTACAAAAATGTCATTGCTACCACATATTAGGCACCATGGCCAACACCTGAGTAGATGCTATAAGTGGTGGAGTTTTTCTATATCATGTAACACTTAAACAATATTGGGCATCCAAACTGGAAAAAAAAATCATAAAATCCCCCAAAAGGGCCACAATTTGTAGAGACCATTTGATTTTGACCAAAATTAACAGAAAGTTACTAAATACAATTGATAATCCAACTACAGGTTGAACCTCTGTGGTCTGGAACTCTCTGGTCCGGAAAGGACCACAGATGTTTCTAGACCAGAAAGCCCCAGCCAGAGAGGTTGCCAGCAGCTGGGAGCTCAGTCAGTCTGGCAGCAGGCAGCCAGCAGAGCTCCTCCAGCCAGGAACAGGGAGCCCTGTTGCCCGGAAGTGGAGCTCCACAAGCCGGGAGCAGGGAGGCCCTGCCAGCTGGGAGAAAACCCTGGTGGCCAGGGGCAAGGAGCCCTGCTGGCTGGAGGCAGGGAGCCCCATTGGCTAGGAGCAGAGCTCCACTGACTAGAGGCAGGGAGCTCTGCCAGCCAGGGGTAGGGAAACCCTGCGGCTGGGACTCTCTGGTCCAGCAATGTCTATGGTCTAGCAGGACACAAATGTTGTTGCACCAGAGAGCCCAAGCAGCACAGTGGTTGGCACCTGGGGCCAGGACCAGTGCCTGGAGCGGGGCTGACGGAAGGAGCTTGGTTGGGGTGGGGAGCTGGGAGTGTGGCTGGGAGACTGGCATCTCTCCAGAGAGCCTGGAGGCTGGCAGCAGGGGGCGCAGATATGACCTCCCCTGATTCAGCAAACTCTCTTGTTTGGGACCAGTCAGATCCCGAGGGTGCTGGACCATGGAAGTCCAACCTGTCTGAGCTACTCAATGTCTAATGCAACAGCCTTTCAAGCTGTATTTCCTCACAAGAATTATAGCCACAGTAATTTAAGCATTTCTATTCATGCTCAGAATCTGTCTAATATGTTCAGCTTTCTGTTGCTACACTCATCACTGTCATGCCCCAAATTTTCTCTGTGGCATTTTCATCTTCTTGTTACACAAAGATCAGGATGGCTTCTGGAGCAGGTGAGGTGGCAGCACCATTGTGTTAACAATCACCCATTCATTGCTGATCACGAACATTTGAAGATACTGAACTGTTCACGATTCCATATGCATGACTGATAATTTGCATTTTTCAGGTGCTGACTGAGGTAGTCTATTGCTGGAGGCAGTTTCTCTTGCTTTGCTCTTCTTAGCAAACTTATAGTACACGTTATCCAGAGATGCTTCTTACCATGGTACAATAAAGCTACCAGTGAGACAAGGGCTGCCTCTGTCTCTTCCTCTTCTTGAGATGCATGGCTCTTAAAATCTTGCCGTCCTCTAGGAGCTCTGGATGCTCAGCTGTTGTATTCACCCATCTCTTTTTCCTGCGCCACTGAAAGCTGCCCAGGCCTCAAACAGTGGGACAGCAAACTTGCTATGTCAGACTGCTGACAAATGCAAGCCTCTTGGCCTATGGGCAGAGGCTGCCACTCTAGGGGCAGCTGCAACATGCTGGCCAGCGGTCAGTCAGCCACATAACCAAACTATAATTGGCTCCCCTGGGTTACTTCCTACCCTCCTTTTCATTTCTAAAACCTGTCATATAAATATATAGAGCATTTAAGGCTGCTTTTTAAAATACACATTCATGTACCTGGAAGAGTGATCCCAGTTTGTCACATAAATGTTCATCTGGATAATCTAACATTTACATGGCCTCAACTCAGGAATCCTAGTCAGTTGTACAAATAAAATTATGTAAATAGTACATGTTAGTGCTCTCAGTGGAGAGTTTTGAAACCTGTATCTTTGATATACATCCTTGTATTGTACAAGAACACTATTTTATGGAGTTGTTTACCATTTTTTTTTTAAATTGGTCATCCTTCATTCTACTTGTGAAACAAATCTAACATTTGGAAACCCTGTTACTGGTTTTATACATGGTAAGATTTTAACCCGTCTCCCACAAAATTGTTTGAAGAGCTTACTCTGACAACTGCATTTTGAAATATAGATGTCCACACAAAATGTATGTACTACAGCATCACTCAGGAATAGGTAGCTCCATTTACCTAGTTTACACTGTGTATGTTATTCACACACTTGTTCCTTTGTGCCCCTATGCATGTATTATTGATGACACTGGGAATTTAGGCCTTGATGCTGTACAATTATTTAAAAAATCAATAGGCAGTTTTACCACTGGATTTCACTTATGTGCAGAATCTAGCTTTTGGGGCCTGAATCTATGCACTGGTGAACTTCTGTAGCATCTGATGAATGTTGAAGTGATGAGTGCCACACAAGGTGGGGCAGTTGGTTTGGAAATGTTGACATAGTCATTTATAACTTGGTTGAAGAAAATTAGCTGCCACTAAAGGTTTAAACTAAAGGAGGACCAGCTATCTCTCACCAAATAAACACACACACCTTCATTCAATCACTCATTCACACTCACACAGGCATATGGGTTGCAGAAGGAGCCAAGGCATGGTGCACCTGGAGGGTCTGTCTGCTGATCATGGCTGGGAAGTTGGTCAGGAAGGAAAGAGAGCTGGCTGAAGAAAGAGGAACTTCCCAGAAAGAGGGCTTCTGGCCATGTGCGCTCTCCTTTTATTGCCTCTGTATAACTCCTGTGACTCATCTACATTTGTCACCAGGGAGCATGCCCAGACTTTCCTTGATCCAGCAGAGCAGCAGTGTCTCCTTAATTGGTCTGATGACTCATCACCTGGCTCCACCTGCTCAGCCTTGCAGTTTCTAATCCCAAACACACAATAGTCTCCACTCACACACACAAATTCATATCTCAGGGGAGAATGCAGTTTAAAGCAAGTTACAAGCAAGAGAGGCAAACATGGTAGGAGACCGGATTGGCTTACAGGGGAAATCCTTCGTGAACTTAAGCACAAAAAGGAAGCTTACAAAAAGTGACAAATGACCAGGGAGGGGTTTAAATGTATAGCTCGAGAATGCCGGGGGGTTATCAGGAAGGCGAAAGCGCAAATGGAATTGCGACTGGCTAAGGATGTGAAGGATAACAAGAGAGGTTTCTACAGGCATGTTCACCTTCTTCTTGTTATCAGAGAGGCTTGTTATCCAGCCCCTACTGGATGAAGAAGGTAACCTAGTGACAGACGATGTGGGGAAAGCTGAAGTACTCAATGCTTTCTTTGCCTCTGTATTCACGGACAAGGTGGGCTCCCGGACTAATGCGCTAAGTGACGCAAGATGAGATGAAGATCGACAGCCCTTAGTGGGTAAAGAACAGGTTAGGAACTATTTAGAAAAGCTAAACATACACAAATCCATGGGTCTGGACTTAATGCATCCGAGGGTACTGAGGGAGTTGGCAAATGTCATTGAGGAGCCTTTGGCCATTATCTTTGAAAAGTCATGGAGATCGGGAGAGATCCCGGATGATTGGAAAAAGGCAAATGTAGTGCCCATCTTCAAAAAAGGCAAGAAGGACAATTCAGGGAACTATAGGCCGGTCAGTCTTACCTCGGTTCCTAGAAAAATCATAGAAGGGATCCTTAAGGAATCCATTTTGAGGCACTTGGAGGAGAGGAAAGTGATTAGGAATAGTCAGCATGGATTCACAAAGGGCAAGTCATGCCTGACCAATCTGATTAGCTTCTATGATGAGGTAACTGGCTCTGTGGACATGGGAAAGTCAGTGGATGTGATATACCTTGACTTTAGCAAGGCTTTTGATACGGTCTCCCTCAATATTCTTGCCAGCAAGTTAAGGGAATGTGGATTGGATAAATGGATGGTAAGATGGATAGAAAGCTGGCTAGAAGGCCGGGCCCAGCGGGTAGTGATCAATGGCTCGATGTCAGGATGGCAGTCGGTTTCTAGCGGAGTGCCCCAAGGTTCAGTTCTGGGACCGGTTTTGTTCAATATCTTTATTAATGACCTGGATGAGGGGATGGATTGCACCCTCAGCAAGTTTGCAGATGACACTAAGCTAGGGGGAGAGGTAGATATGCTGGAGGGCAGGGATAGAGTCCAGAGTGACTTAGACAAATTGGAGGATTGGGCCACAAGAAATCTGATGAGGTTCAACAAGGACAAGTGCAGAGTCCTGCCCTTGGGACAGAAGAATCCCAAGCATTGTTACAGACTGGGGAACAACCAGCTAAGTAGTAGTTCTGCAGAAAAGGACCTGGGGGTTACAGTGGCTGAGAAGCTGGATATGAGTCAACAGTGAGCCCTTGTAGCCAAGAAGGCTAATGGCATATTAGGTTGCATTAAGAGGAGCATTGCCAGCAGATCCAGAGATGTCATTATTCCCCTTTATTCGGCTCTGGTGAGGCCACATCTGGAATATTGTGTCCAGTTCTGGGCCCCCCACTACAAAAAGGATGTGGACGCATTGGAGAGGGTCCAGCGGAGGGCAACCAAAATGATTAGGGGGCTGGAGCATATGACCTATGAGGAGAGGCTGAGGGAGTTGGGTCTGTTTAGTCTGCAGAAGCGAAGAGTGAAGGGGGATTTGATAGCAGCCTTCAACTTCCTGAAGGGAGGTTCCAAAGAGGTGGAGAAAGGCTGTTCTCAGTAGTGAGGGATGGCAGAACAAGGAGCAATGGTCTTAAGTTGTGGTGGGAGAGGTCCAGGTTGGATATTAGGAAAAACTATTTCACTAGGAGAGTGGTGAAACACTGGAATGGGTTACCTAGGGAAGTAGTGGAGTCTCCATCCCTAGAGGTGTTTAAGTCTCGGCTTGACAAAGCCCTGACTGGGTTGATCTAGCTGGGATTGGTCCTGCCTAGAGCAGGGGGCTGGACTTGATGACCTCCTGAGGTCTCTTTCAGCTCTATGATTCTATGATTCTATGGCTGAGAGTTACAAAGATTACAAAGTTGCAAGCCTTAATAATCACCAAGCTTACAGTAAGTTTCTGAATCTATAAAGCAAAGTTGCTGAGAGTTACAAAGTTGTTACGTTTTACAAAGATTACAGAGTTGCAAGGTTTAAGATTACAAGGAGTTGCAGAGTTTAAAAGGCAATGCAGCTGAAACAATTACAAAGCTTCAGAGAATCATTTACAAATCATCAGTAATGAAGTGATTTAGAAGACAACTGCACACACAGCAATGCAGTCAGCAAGAGATTTTTGTCAGTCTCTAAGTCATGTGTTGGCAGGACCTTACAGTTTAGTGTATTTCCAGAAAATCCATGTGTAAAATCAAGTAATAGCTTGGGTGGAGGCTTTATGCAACAGGAACATGTTGAATTTGACTCAAAGGAGACATGGCAAAGGCTACGTCTATATTGCAAGGTTTTTGCGCAGAAATGGCAATCTTTGCACAAAAACCTGCAGAGCATCCACACCTCAAATGCACTTTTGTGCAAGTAAATCAGCAGTAAAATGGCAGAATAGAGGGCTTTTGCCGGTGCAGGTAAACCTCCTTCTACGAGGCATAACTTCTTTTTGCACTACAGCTATTGTGCAAAAAGGCAAGTGTGGACACTCCAGAGGGGTTTCTTGCACAAGAAACCCCTGTTGGAAAAAGCACAAGTGCTCTGATGGCCATTCTGTGAATGACCATCAGAGCTTTCTTGCACAAGAGCGTCCATGCAGTGTGGACACTCTCTTGCGCAAAAGTGCATCGCTTTTGTGATATGCTTTGAGGTGTGGACGTGCTCTTGAGCAAGAAGTTTTTGCGCAAAAACTCTTGCACAAAAGGCTCCTGCAGTGTAGACGTAGCCTAAGTGTTTCCAGGATAATGGCCTTAGGTCTTCAGGGCACAGACTATGTCTTACTCGGTTCATCATCTACAAGTGGGCCCTGATCCTGACTGAGGCATTTAAGCACTATTTATATTCATATTCATACAGTTACTAATCAAATAGTCTTGGGTGCAATTTGTCTATCCTTTGCTTTGATTGCAAATGTGTATGTGCAAAAACAAGTGTTACATTCTACATTATTATCTTTCCAGAGGTAATAATTTTTGGCATTAGATTAGGCACTTGATAGGGAAGACACCATATATTCATGAAATTATTTTTATTCTTCAGAAACAGGACGCAAACTAGTGCTCACAATTGCCCGGAATATGCAATATATTTGTATCTCAGAACTAGTGATGAATTTCACAGTGGTATTTTGAAAAAAATAATAGAAACAAAATCTTTGCTCAGTTGTAGGCCTGGAATTGTATTCTCCCTGCAGGGACACAATGGGGCTAATAAACTGACCTTTCCAGTCTTAAAATTTTGGCTCTAAACTTTAGGGTTAGATAATGAGTGCAATGAGTTCAGTGATTTCCTCAGAGTATTAACTTTTGCTTAAGGGACAGACAGGTAACTAGATTTTAAAAGATACTGGGAACAACTGCACTTCTATGCATAGTGCCTGGCTCCAGCCAGAATTATTCACTCCCCATGGTAATGAGAATCACATTTGCATCTAGATAATCTAAGTAGTTTAATAATGGCTGGTGCAGTTCTATCAAGAATCATAGCACATTTATCTGCAATGCATGTCCTTTCTCAGTACCTTTCTATGTATTTGTTTCCCCTATCACCTTAATAGTGGAGCACCATCCTTCTGTTCCATGCAGCAGGTCAGTGTTGGTGGGTCTAAAACAAAGAATCACAAATAAAAATTAAATGGAAATATCCACACTACCACCTCATTGTTGTGGGATGGGGATATTTCCTTTGAAATAGCCCAGGTTGCTCCAAGTATCTTTTAAAATTTAGTTTTCTGCCTGCCCTTGTTCTCCCTTGAGCAGAAGTTCATATCTGGCCGCTATCGCTGAATTCATTCTACTCTTTATTTATAAAGCTACTATACTTTATTTAGAAAACTACTGCAATATATTACATACAAATACACTGAAATGCATTGCTCTGTTTATTCCTCCCCCACAATCTCAAATTTCAGAGGCATGCCAAACAGCTGGGATCCTCTGGTTATTATCTTATGTAAGGAAATATCACCTCTGGAAAAAATACCACCTTTGTGATAGGTTGTTATGTCAGCCAATTATCCTAAGCCAACACTTAGATTTCACTTTCAGAAACACTGTTGTAAAGAGCAGTTGTCCTGGAGTGACAGATTAGGCATATTGATGAACCCAAATGGGAGTGAAGTCACGAAGTTTAAAAAAAAATCAGCTTAGTTTGTGGCCCTTTTTTCCCCTTTTAACATGTCATGTATTTGTTAACAACCCCCCAAAGGTCCAGAAAATTCACTGTCTCCATTACAAGGCTAGCTGCACATTGTCCTTTCACCAAGTGCATCTCTCATGAGACCCATCTCAAGCTCTTGCCTCTCTTGGAATGGACTCATGCAGTTCTCACATGCTTCAACCAGGACCTGGGTTACAGATCCCTATTACCCTAATAACTTCAACAAGCCCCACTTGGGTTCAGTACCTGAAGGTCTGCCCCATGTGAACTGTGACCAATAGTAAATACAAGGAAGTGTATATCAAAGCTATACTGTATGTAGCCCTTTCAAAACTAATCATTGTTGACTCTAAACAGTAGCACATCACATAGCATAAAGGAACAAGGATTTCAAAACAATAAAAAAGTCTATCCACCAGAATATCCTCCCCCGCCCCCCATGTTGGTCAATAGGCCCAAGTGCTCCAGGCTCCCTCCACAGAGCCTCTCTCTGAGGCAGCCTTCCCCCTGACAGCCCTGACAACTGACCTTTCTATGGAGAAGGACTTTTTAACTGTTTTCCCTCCTTTTGATCTTCAGCTCTCATCTCTAGCAAAGTAAGTCTTTTTATTTTGCTGGAGCCAACGTAGGTAGGCTTGTCTCAATTAGTAGCCTAGTCAGTGTTCTCTTAGGCCTGACGTGTTTTGCCCGGGGTGTCTTATCTTCAGTCATTTTCATTTCATGCTTTGTTTTTCCTACCAGCCCCTTTTGACTTAACTCCATACAATCAGACTGTAAACATCCCTTTCAGCACTTGGAAACCAGATACAGTAATCAGTGGGGCCAACAGGCTTGTGTTGTGAGCTAAACTGGCCAATGCGATCTGCAGGGTGGTGCTAGTGGGCATGGGCAGTGCTTGGAGACCTGCTGCCCCCCTCTCCTTAAGGGGTGTGTATGCAGAGATACATTTGCTCCAGCAGATGTCAGAGCAAGTTACTATGGGCAAGGCGGAGGGGGGACCTGGCTCCGCACCCCTGGAAGGGGTGGGGCCCTGGAGCAGAAGGGCAGCCTGGGGCTAACCTCCCAAGACAGCTTCAGTGTTGCCCAGAGCATGCTGTGCAGGGCTCTGGCACTGATTTAAAAAGCTCAGGGTTCCAGAAACCACTATTGCCACCTCTGTCCCTTTTGAATCACTTGGCCCCGGAGCAGTTGTCTCTCTGGCCACCCTCTGCCCCCTCACCCCGGCAGGCTTGCATATAGTACTCATAAGTGAATAGAAAGCAGCCCCACATTTGTCTTTTTGATACATTGTTAATGAATCCTCCTCCAGTTCTTGTGGTCCTCCTATGCAAAAGCTTGACAAACTCTCAAAAAAATCATTTGGGGCTTTTTTCCCCATTTGGCTTCATACATTTCTCTCTTAAATAATCATTAGAAAGTATTACTAAATCATTGGGCTGTAGTTATATAATAACATGCCTTTCTATTGTCGAGCTATCCTGTTTGGACAGTCCAGGTGAGGACAGCCCTGGGTACTGTTTGGCACCGGGTGTTCACAAAACTCCTGCATTGTCTAGAGCAGGAAAATAGGTCATGTTTAAAATGTGTAAGTGAATGCATTTTGACTAGAGGGAGGAAGGTTGGCCTTGCAATTAAGGCACAGAGCTAGTCATTCCCAGCTCTGCCACGGATATCTGATGGGACCTTGAGCAAGCTGTTGAATCTCTGTGTGCCTCCTTACCCAATCAGTAAAACATGGATGATGATGACAATTCCTTTCCCCCTCTTGTCCATTTGGACTGTAAACTCTTTGGGTATGTCTAGACTACATGCCTCTGCCGACAGAGGAATGTAGATTAGGCTACCCGACATAGTCAATGAAGCGGGGATTTAAATAATCCCCGCTTCATTAAAATAAACATGGCTGCTGCGCTGTGCCGACAATCAGCTGATCCGGCACCGCGTGGCAGTCTAGATGCGGATCTGTCGTCTGGGGAAGCCTTTGCTGACCGATCCCTTATGCCTTACAGGATTGGTTGGCAAAGGCTTCCCCAGTCGACAGATCCGTGTCTAGACTGCCGCGCTCTGCCGGATCAGCTGATCGTCGACACAGTGAGGCGGCCGTGTTTATTTTAATGAAGCGGGGATTATTTAAATCCCTGCTTCACTGACTATGTCGGGTAGCCTAATCTACATGCCTCTGTCAGCAGAAGCATGTAGTCTAGACATACCCTTTGAGAGAGAGTTTGTGTGTTGCCTTGTATATATAGCATCTAGCTTAGCAGTGGGCAATATTTTTTGCATGGGGGCCACTCCAAGAATCTGATAAGTGGTCATGGGCCACACTTTTCTATGATATTCGTGGAGAGGCTCTGGGGTCTGGGAAGGACTTTATCTGAAGGAAGGGGTTCTGATCTAGGGAAGGGATAGAGGAGAGGGTGCAGGGTCTAGGATGGAGTTTGGGTGCAGGAGGGGGTCATGACCTGAGGCAGTGAATTGAGATTCAGAAGGGGGTGTCAGGTGTAGATTTGGCTGGGAGGCACTTACTGTAGGCAGCTCAGTGCAGTGTACCATTCAGGATGCCTGCCTGCTGCAGTCCTCTATGCCACTCAAAGCCATCAGCTGCTGGAGCAAGTGTTTCTTTGCATAAGCACCCATCGAGGGGAGGCAATGTGTCTCTGTACGCTGTCCACACCCACTAGCACCACCTTGTAGCTCATGTTGGCTAGTTTACTTCACAACATAAACTGAACTGTATTAAGTATTTTGCCTATTACCAGCTACTGGGTGCTGCCTATGGTAATAAGACTTGTTTCTGGCCAATGGGAGTGCTGGGGGTGGGGGCAGTGCACGAAGACCCATGGCCATTCATCCCTCCAACCGTTGTGCACACAGAGACACGTTTGCTTCAGCAACCGGCAACTTTCAGCAGCATGTGGAGCCGCAGGACATTAGCAGCCTGGAGGGTCATGCTGGGTTGGATCAAAAAGTTTGGCAGGCTGGATCCAGCCCATGGGCCATATTTCACCCATCCCTGATCTAGCACAATAGAACACGCATCTTCATTGGGGCCTCCAGGTGCTCCTGAAGTACATTTATAAAAATTAGAAATTTTGCTATTAATTATTAATATTAGAGTGCTTAGGAGCCAACGGAGAATGGGATCCCATTGTTCCAGGCACTGTGCAAGCAAAATGAGAGCCAGTCCTTGCTCCCAAGAGCTTGTAAGAGTGGAATAATAATAAAACAGAGTCATTTGGTTTAGCTCACAATTAACCAAACTGTGCATGTATTTTACCTGTTATTTTAAATATTCATGATTTTTCTCTTAACATATGGACATGAGCCAGAAATCCGCCAAATGTACAGATGGACATCCAGATGCCTTAGGAACTGGAATTAAATTAAATGCATTTATAAGAAATGAAGAGCTTCTTCAGAACAACAGCCCCTAATCTCCTAAATAATCCAGAAAAGAAGATGGGACATGTCCAGGCTGAAGCCCATGCACCTACCATGGCAGGTATGCCATTGGGCAGCTAGAAAAACATGCACAAGGAGCCAGCTGAAAGAATCCTTCTAATGAACTCTGCCCAGAAAGAGGGAAAATATATTGGATTTAGCAATGAAGAGGGTGTGTAAAGTAATCCAGGACAGATAGCAGTGGCTGAGCCTTGTTCACGACCTAAGCAATGCCTGATCTAAAATGTTTTTCAATTTCTCATGCCCTGTGATACTAGTTTAAAAAATTAATACTGAGAAAATAAAGTATCACTGAAAATTGAGCCCTAACAGTGATCCTCAAAGGGAGAGGGTGCCATTGTTGGTTTCCTCATGAGGGGTAAAGCAGAACTGAAAGTTCTTTTGTTTAAGTTAACTTGTTTATCTTTGACATTAAAAAGTCAGGTCTTGTTTAGCCTGGAAGACTCTATAACTATAGAGCCAGTGAAATGCTGGCACAACAAGAGATGTGTGAAAGTTGAGTTGTTTCTTGTTTAACAAGTATTTAACTTCAATTATTAATGTTTTGAATAAGGAAAGGCTTTCTTGCAGTTTCAGCACCCTTGGCCCCTCAATCAATATCTTTTTATTTCACACTGATCCTCCAAACAAGCCAAGGGAGGCCAGAATTTATAGTCCTGATTTTCCTAACTAAAAACCAAACAAGCTGGGGGCAGGGGAGAGCCAGGACTACTTTATATACCACAAGAAAACAAGGGCACAAGACCAAATTTAAAAACAAATTCCTTTTTGCAGGGCACCTCTTCAAGAAAGAATCTTAAAACCTTTTTAAATAAGATTTATAGTGCTGAACATTATTTAGAGTGTCTGCTTCTGACCAGCAGAGGGAGTACTGTGTTGTTTATAACTCTGGGATTGCTTGCTATTTTGGTTTTCACAGCTGCTGCAGATAAGTATAGTTACCTAAATCTTTCCTGAACTTTTGGAAATGGCAATACTAAATATACTACTCATTGTGTAACATCTTCCAGACTGTCACTATACTGATGTTTCTAGGATGTATTACATAATGTACAACAGCACAGGCAAGTGTGAAGATTTTTTTAAGTAAATGCAAATATCTGATAGCAGTACAAGGAGTTGCATTTTTTCAACATTTTGTATTTCGCAGCAGACTGATGTCCTTGCTGCAAGGAGAAAAACTCTGGAAAAAATATTCTGTGAGATCCTTGGAACTGGAGAATGAATAAGTGGAATATACTTTTCTTTTTTTTTCCAAATTAAAATAGTATTTATTTTAAGCAGGTTGATTTAGCTTTTCCACTCCTAAGATTGTAGTTTTTCCATGCCCTGAATTTCTTCTAAGGATACTACTTCTTTCCCCAGATTAGTTAGGGACACTGCTACTCTGGGGAATTGGTTTTCTATCAGTCCTTCCATATCTTTCTCCTCACAGATTCTTCTGCTGTCTGAAACCATGGATTCAGGAGAACATTTTCTTGGTTTTGCTTTGAGTTTTGATCTCATATTAAAAATGAATACACTGAGGTGGAGATGGACATAGAAGACAGACTTGTTGATAGTCTCTGAGTTAGGTTAAAAGGGATAAAAAATCAGGGTGATGTCATGCAAGGGGTCTACTACAGACCACTTACCCAGGCAGAAGAACTAGATGAAGCTTTTTTAAAACAACTAAAAATCATCCAAAGCACACTATTTGGTGGTGATGGGGGACTTCAACTATCCAGACATATGCTGGGAAACTAACATAGCGGGGCACAGACTATCCAATAAGTTCTTGGACTGTATTGGAGACATTTTTTTTATTTCAGAAGGTTGAGAAAGCTACTAAGGGGGAGCTGTTCTTGATTCGATTTTAACAAATAGGGAGGAACTGGTTGAAAATTTGAAAGTTGAAGGCAGATTGAGAGAAAGTGACCATGAAATCATAGGGTTCATGATTCTAAGGAATGGTAGAAGGGAGAACAACAAAATAAAGACAGTAAATTTTAGAAAGGCAGATTTTAGTAAACTCAGAGAACTGGTAGGTAAGGTCCCATGGGAAGCAATACTAGGAGGAAAAACAACTGAAGAGAGTTGGCAGTTTTTTAAAGGGACATTATTAAGGGCCCAAAAGCAAACTATTCCACTGTGTAGGAAAGATAAAAAGTATGGCAGGAGACCACCTTGGATCAACTGGGATATCTTACATGATCTAAAGATCAAAAAGGAGTCATATAAAAAGTGGAAACTAGGTCAAATTACAAAGGATGAACATAAGCAAACAAGACAGGTATGCAGGGGAAGTTTAGAAAGGCAAAGGCACAAAAAGAGTTAAATCTAGCTAGATGCATAAAGGGTAACAAGAAGATGTTCTACAAGTATATCAGGATCAAGAGGAAGACCAAGGACAGGGCAGGCCCATATGGTAGAGGTGCTTAATGACTTCTTTGTTTCAGTTTTTGTCAGGATGGATGGATGGTGACAGGATGCCTAACATAGTGAATGCTAGTGGAAATGGGGTAGGTTTAGAAGTTAAAATGAAAGAACAAGTAAAACATTACTTAGAAAAGTTAGATATCTACAGGTCACCAGAGCCTGAATACTCAAGGAGCTGATAGAGGAGGTCTCAGCCTTTAGCAATCTCTTTGAAAAATCGTGGAAATCGAGAGAGATTCCAGAAGACTGGAATAGGGCAAAAGGGAAATAAGAACAACCCAGGAAACTATAAACCAGTCAGTTTAACTTCTGTGCCAGGGAAGATAATGGAGCAAGTAATTAAGAAATTCATCTGCAAACATCCAGAAGAAAGTAAGGTGATAGGTAATAGCCAGCCTCTGTTTGTCTGGAAATAGGTGATTGGGGAGGGATCATATGTTGTGTTCCCTCCCTCTGGGGCATCTGGTATTGGCCACTGTTGGCAGACAGGATACTGGGCTAGATGGACCATTGGTCTGACCCGTACAGCCATTCTTATGTTCTTATGAGTGAGCAACACTCTCCATCTAGTTTCCCATCTTACTGTGAGTGTCAAACCCTATCTTCCTAGAGTGCATCGGCCAACATCCTATTGGCAGGCATGACAGGGAGGGAGATCCAGAAGTGAGAACTGCCATGGTATTAATGAGCTCACTGGGTCCCCACGCCTCCATTAGTCAATGTTTGTTCTTTATTTTAGTGTAATTGCTCTACTTTTTTAACTAAGCAAAGCATACCGCAGGCTCACTTCAATAAGCCCCTCATTTTTCAGCCATTTTATTTCATTTTGTCTCTTTTTTATATCCAATTATATATGTTGTCTTCATAAGCAATATTTCCCAATATGAACAGAGTGATTGGGCCACTTACATCAAGTAGCTGCTATATAATTGGATACCTAAGCCACACTTAATATAAAGATCACTGGGAATCTTAAATCATTGTCCTCTTGACTTTCCATATGAAAATAATAGCCTCTCAGTCAGCCTGATTTGACTAAGATGCAGAAGTACAGCATAATGTCTTGCTGATTTCCAATATCATGCTGTTTTTTCCTCCTCCTAACAACTGGGGGCTGAAGTTTTTCACTGTTCCTTTTTCTGCTTCTCTCTTTTCGAAGGGAACAAATGTCACAACATCAAAAGGCACATTGCAGTGATCTCAAATGACTCACTCTCAAAGCAAAGGCAAAAAAGAGGATACTTTCAACACCTCTTTATGGCATCATAAACCCCCTGTACTATGCCACAGAGAGCACTTTTCACAGAAGTGTTGAACACAGACTCAGTGAGTGCAAAGATAAGCAAAATTCACAAACAAACTTTGCAGGATTGGGGCCTAAAAAAGCAAAAGATGGGAAAGAGGAAAGCAATTTAAATACATACAGTTGATGTGTGTATGTACTGTTTGTCTGTCTGTTTGTTCAAAAGCTCCTCCTAAATGATAAGAGCTAGGACCACCATATATCGATATGCAGCTTCCTCTTATCATAACATAAAGCAAGGTCAAGGTTTGGTTGTGCCAGGAAAATGGGATGTGCCTGGAATGGGATTGCTTCTCATAAAACCAAACAGAAAAGGGACAGAATCAGCAGGCAGGTGAAAGGGGCTGGCTGGAGGCACCCCTCCCTGTCCAGGACTCGCCTAGCCACAAGACTCCAGCACCCAGGCGCCCTCTCTGCCATTTGTACTGGAACATTGCTGGCTGTTCCCCTTCATCAGAGAGTGAAGGGAAAGTGAACAGTTTGCTGCATTCCTTTCTTAAGCACATATGACAGATGAACCTGGACCTGCCCCAACTAGGGTTAGGGAAGGGTAGGGTACAGAAATCCACCCTCCACTCCTACTTCATACAGGAACATTGCTGGCTATTACTCTTCATCAGGGAGTGAAGGGAAAGTGCAGAGTTTCCTGCTTTCTCGGTGGGAGACACAGGAGGCAGATTAAACTGGACCTGCCCCAGAAGGGGAACATGCACCCCTCCCCGGCTATGACTGCTAGAGGTGGAGCAGCCATGGAGAGGTGCTGCTCACCTGGCCTCAAGTTACTGCAGTGAGAGAAGGCTGGAGTAGTCCTCTCCCAGAGGTAGCCAGTATACTGAACCCCGCATCCCCAACCCCACCCTAGAGCAATGATTCAAATCAAGCATGTACATTTTAATTTTATTTTCCAAAAAACAAAAATTAACTGAGTTAAAGACCCAAGCAATGCTGGGTACATTTTCTGGTTGTAAAGGCTTCTATAGTAATATATATATCTAAAACAACTGAGTATGTATAGTTGGTTGTGAAATACATGCCTTTTAACTATTGGGCTAATAGCTCATATCGCACTTACAATCTTTTGAAGTTAAGGGAAGGTCAGGTCTGTCTTAAATCAGCTTTATAGAATTGGAAAATCATATGGCTGTGGTTTCCTTGGTGTATATATTCACTCACTAAAAAGGTTGAGAAGACAATGGTGCTTAGTATCACACTTCCTTTATTTACCCTCTGTTATTCCACCTATGGATATAAAACAGGCCCTTTGGTTCTTATTTACAATGTCACTCACATCCAAAAGGGGGAAGGTTGGGAAGTCCGCCTCCAACACTAGCTGAGGAGTCAGACTTTTGTGTGAGGTAACTGTGATAGGAAGCAAGGAACTGTGACGAAGGAGATGGCAAGGAGGGAAAGAATTAACACTGCAAATAAGGATATATTATAAGAAATATAATGAAGGAGGATAGTGCTGGAATGAATGGGAAGAGGATAACTCACGGCTTTGTAGGGAAAATGAAGAATCCTGGTGGGGCTGTGTCATCTATCTGCTGATTTCATGCTGTTTTTCACTGGCATTTTGCTGCATTAATATAGGTGGAGACTGGGAATGAGGGAAAGTATAAGAGGTTGCAGGATGGCATAGGATGCAGGGGAAGGAAGGAAAGAAGGAAATGAAATGGAGAAGAAGGATGAGAACCGTAGATGTCCAGATTTAAAAAGTCAAAGGTGGCATAAAAATCGTGAGCTACATTTGTCCTAGGATGGAGATAGTTGGCTCCAACTGAAATAAATGGGAAATGCCTACACTAATAATACATTAGATCAGTGTTTCTTAAAGTGGCCACGGATCCACACTGAGAAACCTGCTAACTGGTTGCTCTGGTTTGTTTATTTACTGCTTCCCATGGTTCCCTTTGGCTGCAAACAGCGAAATGGAACCAGTGGGAGCTGGCTGTGGAGCTGGTAAATAAAGAAACCAGAGCAGCCAGTTAGCAGGTTTCTCAGAGTGGATCCATGCACCACTTTGAGAAACACTGCCTTCGATTATTAAAAATGGAAGAATGTTTGAAAAGCTATGCTTCTTATCACCATGCTTATTGTGTTATTTATTTTTTACACTTCAGTGAGCTTGGGCAGAGAGGTTACACTGGTTAGCTCTACTTTTCTGGTTCTCATTCAGTACTGCAAACCCCAAACCTTCAAACATTATGTCAAGTAAAATCATGAGGTTTTTTTAATATAATTTTGTTTCCTTTTATTTGCTTCCTGGTTTTTGAAATTTGACTATTTGCCTGTCTCAATTTTTTCAACTTTTTTCCTCAGACATAAGGGCTGAGAACTTTATTTGTTTCCTTAATGAAAGATGAAATCCTGAAGTAATCCCATGACTCCAGGAACTAGGGTTTGAAGAAAAACACAAAATAAGAGCTTCAGGGGGTAGCCGAGTTAGTCTGTTACAGAAAAAAACAACAAATGGTCTAATAGCACTTTATAGACTAACAAAACATGTAGATGGTATCATGAGCTTTCGTGGAATAATAAGAGAGATGTGGAATCATGTGACTTGGCATCACGGTAGTACAATATTATTGTACTTTGATTTGCAACAGGGGCCAGAACAATAACATAACTAATTAAATAATACTACACATAATGATGTACCAAGAAATATGGAAACAAAATTCACTGATGCTTTTTCTTTACTTCACAACACATCTGTTTTTGTGAGATGACTTCATCTACTCCCTCTGCCTGCTCTTTCATTTAAATACTGTAGCTTGGATCTAAGCTCCTTATTGTTGCCATGTAAGTTTCTCTCTACGGTTCTCATCTCATCTATGGAATTTTTGTGCTACTGATTAGTGGAAATAGAAAATAGCATTTTAAAATGAGACTTCATGGCTGAGAAGTTTGGATAATGCTATTTATTAAATAAATAGATAGTTTCATCAAACCTGAAATGAAAGGCCTTTGGGAAACACATAGGGCTTGCCTATATTTTGATTGCAGTTTAATTAATGTTCTGATTGCATTATAAGCATGATGTATGTTAATCTCATCTGTCTGCCTTTCTAGTGTGAACATTACCATAGCAAACTTCACTGCACCATGACCCCTACTGACAACAAAAAGGAGCAGGGACCCTACCACATGGAGCAGGAGGCTCAAAGCTGAAATCCACTGTATTCATCCCCAAGCAGAGGGCCTGTAACCTGAGCCATGCCACCCAGGGCTAAAGCCCCCCATCTTGTGTTTTGGCCCAGAATGGTGGGGATTGGGTTTTGGCCCCAGGCAGCCTCAGGCCATGGGAAGTCTAAGCCAGCCCTTGTGACTCCATTAAAACAGGGCCGTGACCCATTTGAAGTCCTGACCTACAGTATGAGAACCAGTGCCATACTATTTAGATGCCATGAATATAATGAAAAACAGCATAAATTCTGATCAAAAAGACTGACAATCCATCATCCCTTTTATATTTATAAAGATTAATCCTAGTATTTGTTTCCTGAAAAAATATTGCCCAGGTGTTTTTCAGTTCTTGTAACTGACTGAAGGATTTGGACAAAGAGGTGGGGTCTATACTTCACCCTACAGGAAAGGCCCAGGGTATTCCACAGTCATTTCCTCTGTTTTGTGCAGATCTCTGAGGATAGACTGCAAACAATGCAGCGTCTTCATTTTAATTAAAAAAGATGGAGTTTTTGAGTTAAATAAGCAATTTGCATCGACTATTCGATTAGTCGATAAGGGTGCTTTCACCTTTGAAGTGTAGCAACAGCCCCAGAGTTGCTACACTTCAAAGGTGAAAGCGCTGCAGGGAGCATGGGGCCAGCAGGAGACTCAAGCAGCCCCCTGCTGGCCCCGTGCTCCCCACAGCATTACAAAGCAGCAACGCTGCATGGAGCCCGAGGTCAGCTGAGGATTCCGTGTCTGCTTTGAAATGCCGTAGGGAGCATAGCGTCAGGCACCACACAGCGTTTCAAAGCAGCAGCACTGCATGGAGCCTGGGTCATCAGGGGAGTCCCCAACTGACTCCAGGCTCTATGCAGCACTGCTGCTTTGAAACGCTGCAGGGAGCATGGGGCCAGTAGGTGACTGGGGACTCCCCCACTGACTCTGGGCTCCATGCGGCACTGCCGCTTTGAAACGTTGCATGCAGCATGCCCCAGGCTACATATGGCATTTCAAAGTGGCAGTGCTGCGTGAAGCCAGGGGTTTGGCCCCAGGCTCCACACAGGACTGCCACTTTGAAGCACCCTCTTTTCTTTCCCCCTGTCTTGCTGCCTTTTTCTGATAGAGGAAGCAAGAGGGAGGAAGCTACTAGTTGACTGGCCTGTTGACTATCCGATAAGCATTTGCTTATCGGATAGTCAACTAATCAACTAGTCATTCACATCCCTAATTAAATTCAATTTATTTCACATTCTCCACACATCATAATTTTCCAACAAGTTGTATATTTAGCTAGTTTGTTTTTTGATTGATCAGGAATTTTACCTCCTCTAGTGACTGACATTTTCTCCCAAATTGTTGAAGTGATGGAAATGCAGAAACATGCTATGCATTTACTAACTCTCCTCGTCCCTGTACCATAGCTGTTGTTATAAGCCCTTGATACTGCTTAGATGGACCAATTATTGCATTGTACTGCTGCCTATTGATAAAATTCACATACTTCTCCTAAGAAAAAGGCAGAATGGTCCAGCAGTGAGGGTGGCAGGTATTTGGGAGACCCGGCATCAATTCCCTTGGGCAAGTCAAGAGGAAGATTTTCATCAGAGTTGGGCACCTAAACGCTTCTGAAAATCCCTGCATCTTTAAGCACCTAAATATCTTTTAACATCTAGCTCGTAGTTTCTCTGTGACTCAGCTTCCATCTGCAGAATGGACATAACAGTACTTCTATACCTCACAGGGGTATTGTGCAGATAAATTCATGACAGATTGTGAGGTGCCCAGATACAATGGTAATGGGGCCCACGTAAGTACTTTAGCTAGATCACTAGATAATACAGCAACCCTCAGCAAAGGTTAAAATAATCAACCAGACAAGGCTAAATGTATTATGCCAAGGGCAAATGCAGTAAGAGAAATAGCCTGTTCGCTAGAATCATTACAGTAGTACTGAAGAGAGGAAAACCAGTAATGGACCTAACAATGTCATCACATGTATTTCACATGTTTAACCAAACCTTGTCCTGTCACTTTCAGCTATATTACTCCCTGAATATTCATACTTCACAACAATGCTTCTTGGAGTGATACTGCCTCACTGATCAGCATGTCATTTGGCATCTAAGCTGCTGTAAATACTGCTCTCCTAGGCAATCGTTTTGAGTACAAACAAAGAGATATCACAGCACCATTCATGGGGTAGGTTAAGGCATGGATGACTGGTCATGACCTATGGGAAAACTGCTGCGTGGAGCTATGTAACGGCTTTCAGACAAGAGGCATGAGGAGAGTTATTTCTTACCTTCAAGATGAGGAGAGTTGTTTCTTACCTTCAAGGTCAGTTATGGGGAACTTAATTATACATATCTTGTGTGTGTGTGTGTGTGGTGTGTGGAGGGGAGGGGTGTTAACAACGATTGAAGCTTGGGACAGGGAATTTAGTGCATCTTTCTTTGAAAGCACTGTGAAACTTTAAAAGTTATATAAATTATTCTAGTAAGATAAAATAGACACTCAAGCTTGATGATAACTATAATAAATAACCTTAAAATGTACACCACCAGAGGGACTACTCTGTTGCCAGATACAACATCAATGGGCACAGTATAAAAGCCTGAATAGAAATAGTAATGTACACTGTCATGTAGGAGTGTTAGACCAGTGGTGCATCTAGTCCAGTATCCTGTCTTCCAACAGTAGCTGGTGCAAGATGCTTCACAGAGAATGAACAGAACAGGGCAATTAATCAGGTGATTCTCCCATGATGTCTAGTTCCAGTTTCTGGGAGTCAGAGTCTAGGGACAACTAGGACATGGATTGCACCTTTGACCATCTTGGCCAATAGATTTTGATGGAATTATCCTCCATGAACTTATCTAATTCTTGTTTGACCCAGTTATATTTTGATCTTCATAACATCCCTTGGCAGTGAGTTCCAAAGGTTGACTGTGCATTATGTGAGCAAGTATATCCTTCTGTTTGTTTTAAACATGCTGCTTATTAATTTCATTGGGTGACCTCTGGTTTGTGTGTTATGTGAAGAGTAAATAACACTTTCTTATTTACTTTCTCCACACCAGTCATGATTTTATATACCTTGATCCATATATCCCTTTAGTCATCTCTTTTCTAACATGCTTCAGAAGGGTAGCCGAGCTAGTCTGTAAATGTAAAAACTTAAAAAACTGGAAAAACAACAAGTAGTACTCCAGTCATCTGAAGAAGTGGGTTGTGCCTACAAAAGCTCATGATACAATCTACATGTTTTGTTAGTCTTTAAGATGCTGCTAGACTATGCATTGTTTTTTTAAGTTTTTCCAAGATGAACAGTCCCAGTCTTTTTAATCTCTCCTCATATGGAAGTTGTTCCACAACCCTAATCATTTTTCTTGCCATTCTCTGTACCTCTTCCAATTCTAATATATATGTTTGAAATGGGGTGATCAGAACTGCACACAGTGTTCAAGGTACTGGCACACCATCGATTTACACAGTGGCTTGATATTTTCTGTCTTATTATCTATCCCATTCTTAGCATTGTGTTAGCTTTTTTGAGAACTGTTGCACACTGACTGGATGTTTTTTTAGAGAATGATCCACAGTGACGCCAAGGTCTGTTTCTTGAGTGACCCAAGATAATTTAGAGCCCATCATTTTGTATGTATAATTCAGATTAATGAACATTTGAAAAATACTTTGCACATTTAATTTCCTTTGACATTTTGTTTCATAGTCCTCCCATTTTGTGAGATTCCTCTGTGGGGCTTTGCAATTAGCTTTGGATTTAACTCTCTTGTTGTATCCTTTGCAAACTTTGCCACCTCACTGTTTACTCCCCTTTTCCAGCTCACTGGGATCAATCCAGGATAATTTAAAAGAGGACACTCAGGCTTGATATTGGTGTAAATCATGCCCTAAATCTACTGAGGAAAGACAGGGTGTGCAGAGACAGTGTAGTTAATGAAAGAGTCTTGAATCTCTATCCACACACTATCTCACTGAATAGATTAAGAGCATGGGCCAATTGCCAAGGGGATCCCAACCATCCCTATTAAGATGGAGTAGCTCAATCACTCAGCAGATTCTAGATGTGAGAGAGTGGATGTAACTCACGGGGAAGGGAGGTGAAAGTCACCACTGTTTGTGGGACAACTAGCATTAACTTATTTTTCCTGTATTTTAACTTGCTGCACAAGAAGTTCTATACACATTTAAACCATCAGAGGGCACCATACACCTCAATAAAAATAGACTAATATGTCCAATAAAATATGAATTTAGAAGGAGGGGTTAGGACTTGAATCTTTATCCCCTGCCTTCTTAGGAAAGTGTTATGTCACAAAGCTAAGGCTGATTTCATGAGCACAAGTTCTTTGTATGGAGTATTTTACCCCACATTTCCAAACAAATTCTCCTAGCTTTTTCTCAGATCCATATCTGTCTCAGTGAGTGAGGCTAATGAGAATCCCTGCAGAGAGTGAGTAAGGCTTCCTCCGTGCAAATAAAGGTTGGAACTAAAAGAATAGAATTGAAATGGCTTCCCTGCCGATGAATCAGAGCAAGAACTAATAGATTGTTTTTAATGTGTTCATTGCACATTTTTCATTTTTTTATGAATTAGCAAACTGGGCACTGTGGCACTCAATATCACAACAACTAACTTTCAGGTGCCTAGAAAATCTCAGGAAAACCTTTGTGATCCCCACAGCCTGAGTTAGGCATCTAGGCTCTTGGGGTGTGTCTAGACTACGGAGTTTTTTCGAAAAAAGTGGCCTTTTTTCAAAAAAACTTCCCCTGCATCGAGACTGCTGCTGCGTTCTTTCAAAAGTAAATCGAACAAATGTCAGGCAGTTTTTTCGATTGTGGAAAACCTCATTCTACGAGGAATAACGCCTTTTTTCGAAAGTGCTCTTTCGAAAAAAGGCGCTACTGAATGCAAACTGCTTTTTCGAAAGCGCATCTAGACTCTCTTTTGAAAAAGTGGCTTGCTTTTTCAAAAGTACTGGTTGTAGTCTAGACGCTCTTTTTAGAAAAAGGCTTTTTCAAAAGTATCTTTCGAAAAAGCCTCTTTCGAAAGAGGCTTGCAGTCTAGACATGGCCTTAGATAGTAAAGGGGAAGAGAGTGGGGCCTTAGAATGTGGTCCACATAGTTGACACATTAGGCAGGGAGTTGCATAAGTTATCCACTGAGAGATGCTGATGAGAGGGATGTGTCCTAAGCCCTGCTTCTCTCTTGGAAATAAATGCCTAATGTTGGGCTGCAGGAAGGCATGTGTCTTGGCTTGTGATTCACAAAATAGGGAGGATAGGCATTCGGCAGCCTAAGTCACATGCTGGGCCTGATCTGCTAGGCATGCTCAGAGAGTGCCAACTGAATTGGGCCCCTCAGGCAAATCAGGCCCTGTAAAGCTAAGCATCGCTAATTATAGGTTTTAGGCCCCAGATAGTCTGTTTATATACTGCCAGCTTGAACTCCAGGCATATTAATAAGCACAGCTGGTCCCTACAGGAGCTGCCTGATTGGACAAACTTCCTGATTGGTTGAAGGGATCAGCTGACAGGCACCACTGAGGAGGGGGTTCATAACATTTGCCTATTGTTATGTAAGCTGCTATTCCTTCTAGAAGCTAGCCTAGCTCTTGCTTTGCATCACTCCAAGTAACCTGGCTCTCGCTCGTGGCTCTGATATCTGACTCCAGCCCTGACCCTCTGCTATGACTCCTTGCACCTGACTCCAGTTCTGGCCTTTGGCTCTATCTCCTGGCTAGTAACTCTTGTTTTAATCACTAGGCCTGACTCCTGCTCCAACCAGAGGTCATAACTGCCTATGTCCTAGTCCAGTGTTTCCCAAATAGTGCCCCGTGGAACTCCAGGGTTCTGCAAAATGAAGGTAAGGGTTCCGTGAGAACATGATCACTCCCCCTTCCCCCCTTCCAGCTGCTGGGGCCTTAGGGGCGTGCTGGGCAGTTTTTCCCCCCCTTTTTTTTTTCGGTTGACCAGTTTCCTCCAGCATTTATTTTTTAAAAGGTTTCCATGGCCAAATAAAATTGGGAAACACTATCGTAGTCACCTAACAATAGATGGGGCTGACATTGAAAAACTCATTTGTAGTTGAGCATGTGCTCTTGTGCTTCAAGGGTTTATGCAAATCTGTTCTTTAGTTTCACTTCATATGAGTTTGTACTGGGCCATCCTTACTCATACACAGAATATGCAGCTGCACAGGGCACCCAACAAATTTGGGGCATCACTGGGTCTTAATGTCCACTATTTACCTCTTCCTATTTTTGTTCTGTGGCTTCACTTTCTTGGGAGAGAATCTTGTTAACTTAAAAGTGCCAGCCCTCTTAGGAGAATACTGAACCTGTGAAAGAGCCATTCAAGTGATAATGAAGCCATTTGACAGCCATTTGTCAACCCCCGGAATCTAAAATGTTTTAGCTGGAATAATATATAATTATGTTCTCTTACAGCTTCTTTTGAGCTGGGGAGAATTCTTTTGGTGTGGCCTAAGGGCTGAAATTATGTTTTGCCTGGTGGACTTTTTACGAAAAAAAATCTGTATTTCTGAAATGCAACAGGAAAAGATCACTGAGTAATGATGTTATTTTTTTTAAAATGAGTTTTCCCCACTTCCAAAATGAGTTGGAAAAATGTATAACTGTTGATGAAGATGATGACAAAACTATGGCTGTGTGGGAGAAAGTGAAAATGTGTGAATTTAGATGACAATCTTCAAGAATTGAAGATGAAAAGAAACTGCTTCAGGAGAAATGTTAATTGAAATTTATATAAGTAAATCTAGAAACTGTGTCAGTTCCCTTTCATTTTGATTAGAGGAAGCACTTCAAATGTTCACCAGGCGCTAGCTGTGTTTGTACATTTGGACTGTAATTACATTGAAGGCATCAATAATACCTATACTTGTTTGTTCACGAGACCAGGATGGTCAGACATGATCAGACTTAGGTTGACACAAGGTAGTTTACACTGACCTAAGTATCAAAGCATCTTTTAAATTTTGCTCCCACCAATTTACCTGTCCCACTACCAATATCTTCACCCCACCAATGGCAGAGTCAAGGTCAACGTAGTTAGATCAGCACAGCATCAGTGTAGACACTGTGTTGCTTATGTTGACTGCTACTGGTTTTCAGGAGCCTTCTCACAATGCCCCACAATGATTGTATAAACACTGACATGACCAACCCAAGGTGTGAAATACAGACACAAGCAGTACAATGTGATGGCTATAGGCCTATGTAACTTAGCTCAACATAATTTTAAAGTATAGACATGGCCTCACTGAGTTAAGTCTATTCCTTAGATATTAGATTCCATTAGGAATACAAACAGGAAAATGTCAGTTTAAATATTGACGGTCCCTTGTGTCAGAACAAATGACTAGAAAATAAACTGGGCTGTATCTGAAATCTTCTATTGACATGTGGAATAGGTTGCTTCAGGAACTGGATTTAGAAGCTGCTTATGGGGCAAAACACAGATGAACATTTTAGAAAAAGCTGTCAATCTAACACTCAACTGTAAAGGTCCTTTTTAGAACATTGCTATTGGGTACAAAATATCCACTCACACTTCTTAGTTTTTGTTAAATGCAGTTTGGCAGAGTACCTGAAATAGCTAAACATACTGGTGTATCTTTTGTCCCTGGAGATGCACCATATACATGCAGCATTTTCTAGCTCATAGCAGTTAGTGTATCAAAAACCTTGTACAATATTTCAAGTGTAGCCCAAAGTCCGGTGTGCTTCAGCAGCAACCCTGGGAACTACAAGTTGTGGACCACAAACTGCAGCATGTTGAGAGAACTTCCTGGTTCCTGCCAGGATGTACCCTCTGCCCCCAGCAGGGTCTCAGCGGGGACTGAGCTGGAAGCATGTAGGCTGCAGGCAGAGGAGGGGGCTGAACTGTGATCCTGTTTTGTGTGTTGTATAGAATAAACCCTATTCCTGGTGGGTTTTTGAATGGGTCCGGTCTGAGGTGCACACACACTAACACACAAGGCAGAGCACACAAAGGAGCCTCAGGCTTAGTCTCCCAGAGTTGTGTAAAAAGCCACAAGGCTTCCCCTATGTTGAACAACCCCAAACTAGGCTAGTGAACAGGAGAGGTGACACAAGTAAAATGTTTATAATAAAAAACAGTCTAACATTTTACCTCATTAGACCAGAGATAAGAAACATCTCAGTTCAACAAAAAGATAAATGCATCACACAGTGGAACTATAATGTCTTATGGCAGACTCTGTGAAGTCTTAGACATGTTTGATTTCTGAACACAGTACAAAATCTAGTATAGACATATCACCCATGGGCTGGGACAGGATGGATTAATGGGGCCTGTTCTAAGGACAAGGTCTTACATTGACCCCATTTTGCAGCTTCTGCTAGTGTACCCTCAAGGGGTATGTCTACACTAGCCCCCTAGTTCAAACTAGGGAGGCTAATGTAGGCATTTGAAGTTGCAGATGAAGCCCGGGATTTAAATATCCCGGGCTTTATTTGCATCTTCTCGTCTCATCGTGGAATGAGGTGTAACAGATAACTCGAACTAAGGACTTAGTTCGAGTTAACGTTTGACTGCCGCGTGTAGCCGCGGGCAGTTAGTTTGGACTAAGGGGATTTAAAAATGGCGCCTGGACGGGAAGATGCAAATAAAGGCCGGGATATTTAAATCCCGGGCTTCATCTGCAACTTCGAATGCCTACATTAGCCTCCCTAGTTCGAACTAGGGGGCTAGTGTAGACATACCCTAGGAGTGTTTAATAATTAGGAGGTCTGTCCGGTTAAATAGTCAGGACATTCCTGCCTGGAGGGACACTGGGGCAGAAATTTCTGTAGTCTAGAGAGATTTGCTTGAGGGGCAAGATTTTCTCCTTGGGGACTCAGCTGAATTAGAATTGGTTGGTGACCATAAGATCATTGCACCTTTGGCCAGGATACAAGTACATAGACAAGCTGAGTTAACTGTTGCTGCCATACCTGAGAATTTTGTGCCATTCATTTTGAGAAATGACCTTTTTAACGTGGCTGAGTCCATCCCAAGGATTGTCAGCAGTGAGAAGTAGTCTTGTGCTGAAATCCCAGAGGGATATGGATGGTAAACCTTTTGAAAGTATGTAACTTACATGAGTTTTGGGGAAAAACTTTTGTACCTGCTTGGGAAAGTAGCAAAAGAGTCCCATGAGCATGCAGCTTCTAAACTAATAACTATACACAAGCTTAGAGCTGCGCCTAGCAGCAAAGGCGCGACAAACCTGCACTCCTGCATTGAAGGGGAAACAAAGGCACACTATCTCATGGTGTTGAGGGCTAAATGCCAAGACACTACCCATTTGTCATGTGGTTCGATTTATTTTAGATCGAAGGAAAACCAGTGCAGTCCAGAGAGACTTAATCACTTTCTTATTTATTGCAATCTTTAAGCAGTTAATATAGTTGTTTACGTTTTACAAGCCTTAAAAACAATTACTATACAATATAAACATTAAATACTATAAATTCTAAAGCAATTAATACAGGGCAAAGCAATGCAAAAGCAATTAATAGAAGATCTACTATAATAAAATAATTAAGCCTAGTTCACTTACACTTCACCCGTATGTTACCTACAGTACCAGGCAGGAGGTCGTGGTTCCTTTGATTCCCACCCATCAGACCACTGTGCACTGACGTAGCCGGTGTGAAGGGCCTATTTACTTCTAGTTACAATGAGCAGAACTTGTGGGTCAATCCTGCTCCCTCCCTCCCATCGATTCTTCTTACTAAGCCCATTTTATAGCAAAGTGAGACTTGGTCATTCCAATAATATTTACCAGTTGATTGCATATTGTGTAAGATACCTAAAATGCCCAGTACCCTATTTGGGGTACATCCTGCTACTCAGGATGTTGCAAAAACTATATGTGTAGTTAACAGTTTTATGGTTACATCTGTAATTTTTGCTTATCAAAAACAGAAGTACCAGTACAAGGTTGATTGTCATGTATTTTTGACGTGGTCTCACTGTACCACTTAATCTGCATTGTTATGCAAAACATTCCTGCCTCTCAGAACTTCCCTCCCAAACCTTGCCTGTGTGCTCATGTGCACCAGACTTGAGACAGGCCTGGCTTTTGCTTTTTAGGGATCCACATTGTGATCAAGGCAGACATCACAATTTATTGTCAAGGCAGGGCCATCCAGGCTCCCCTAACAACATTGCTATCTACAATTTGTGGACACTGCTGTACCCTAACATGTTTCCAGACAATCAGGGGACAGGAGCCCAGAACTTTGGAAAAACTCCCTTGAACGACAGCACAGAGTTTGGTAATACTGGGTGGTTGTGCAACCAAAGTCCAAATGAATTTCTGAATACACTGCCTTCCCACTGAATACTGTCCAACCTCTGGTAGTAATCCCAGGGGGAATGTATGATGGTCTCTCCCCACCCCCCATGCTGTATGAAATTGTCTTATGCATACAAATGTGCATAACCTGTAGATGCTTTGGACAATATACCTCATGTAACTTATCAATTTTAATGTCACAATTTGCTGGATCTGTATATCTTATTTTGGTGTATGAAACGTTCTTGTTTGTAAAGTTAGAAATATGTGGTATGGAATGGTTTATGTATTTAAATGTGCAAATGAAAGTCATACAGGGTGTTTCCAATGCTTGGACACCATAGTGACTGGATTGTCAATGACTTGAGAACAACCTTCTTTAAGTCTAAAGCAGTGGTTGGTCTTAGGAAGACATGTGACCACCTCAATTGGTAGGGTCTGACCAGGTAATTTACCCTGGAAGGTGGGAAAGAGAACAAGTTTCTGCCCAAAGTGGAATCTATAAAACAATGGGAAGCTAGCTGTCCTTGGCATGACACATCCAAGAGAATAGCCAGGAACCCCAGGGAAGAAAAAAGATTTTCCCTGGTGCGAAGGCTTGCCCAAAATAAGAACAGTTTTAAGGTAAGTTTGCAATAAGCTTTCATTTGTTAGAACTAGCTATGTGTTTCTTTTTATTTTAAATTTGTAATTTACTTTGCTCTGTCCATTTTCACTTGCAACCACTTAACTCCTACTGTTTATACTGAATAAAAAATTATTTTATTTACCATCAAGTCCAATGTAAAAAATTGTTAGCTGGGGGAGGGGCAAATAGTGTGTACATCCTCCTTTCATTGTTAAACTGGGTTTACCTGAATGTGCTTTCAACGTGTGAAAACTCTCATGCAGTGAAAGATGAATTTATTCGAGGTTCTGATCCTATTTGGGAGGTTGGTTTGTTGGATGCTGTGTCTGCATTCTCCCATGGGGCTGTGTCTACACTGGCACATTCTCACACAAAAACTCTTTTGCGGAAGAGTTCTTCTGCAAAAGCTCTTCCAGAAGAGAGTGTCTACACTGGCATGTGCTTTTGTGCAAGAGATGTGCTTTTGTGCAAGAGCATCCATGCCCAGTGTAGACGCTCTCTTGCGCAAGAAAGCTCTGATGGCCATTTTAACCATAGGGCTTTCTTGCGCAAGAAATTCATGTTGCCTGTCTACACTGGCCTCTTCTGGAAGACCTCTTGCACAAGAGGGCTTATTCCTGAGTGGGAGCATCAGAGTTCTCGCGCAAGAAGCCCTTATTTTATACATTAGAACGTCAGTTTACTTGCGCAAGAACATGTGGCCAGTGTAGACAGGCAGCAAGTTTTTGCGCAAGAGCGGCCGCTTTTGCGCGAGATCGTGCCAGTGTAGACACAGCCCCAGAGTTTAAGTGGTTCAGAATCAGCATTGCTCTTTGGGGCAGGGGGGAGAGGCGGTGATCTCAGCTCTGTAGCTTGGCTGGGGGAGACAAGAGATCTGGCCCAGCAAGACAGGGTGGTGAGAAGCCCCAAAGAGCAAGAAGATGAGTGTCAGTGGATTTATCAGCTCACCAGGAAACAGCTCCAATGGGTTTCTGTGACTGCACCTTGTCACAATTATTTTTTGCATCCAGGAGTGGAAGGGTGGTCCAGAGGGGAGGGTGCTAGCCTGGAACACTAGAGAACTCCATTACGGGCTTAACTATGATGGAAGAGGGGGTGAGTTACGGATAATAAAACTCCCCTATTTCTCAGGGGGATTGGAAGCAAAAATACTCTGAAGACTATGAGGTGCTGCATTACTACAATGATACAGCTGCACAGGACAGATTTAAAAATACAGAGGGAATGTTTCCATCCATATGAGGATAATTTGCGGTTTTTTGCAATAATCCCTACACTGTATGTATGCAAAAAGAGATAAGCTTATTGGCACACACTGGTAAAACCTGACAAACCACATGCCTTCTGCATGGTTAGCTTCAAAATATGAAGAAGAGTTCTCAGCTCCCAGTAAATGTTGCTGCTTGCCCAAAGCAAAATGGACAAGAGAGGAGCTTTTAAATGATTGAACTGACCTAAAGCACCATTTTCTGAATGCACCGTTGTGCAGCCTTAGGAGTGATGATTGACAGGCTGCTTACTTCACATTGCTCTCCATGTTTAAAGTGCAGGCATCATTTGAAAAGAGACTATGTAAAAACAGCACCTTGTGACTGAGTAGGTCTATTCCTTGTATACGTTAGTGAAAAAGGAAGAATTCACTGAATTCATTGAATGTCTTTCTAGCTGAATCACCACAACTTTTAGAGAAGAAACCAGATTATAGTCTGGTTTGTCCAACATCAATAGAATTGTTGAATTCCAATTAGAGGAATTTCCAATTGCAAGTTGTATCCTCTATTATACATCTGTAAACAAATAGAAGGTGCTAGAGGGGCCGTGGTACATGTGCAGGTAGCATTTGGCTTGAAATTGTATGAACACAAGCCACAAAGAAAAAGGCTGGACTTAATTTTCCCCGAACATACACTTTCCTTGCTATGCACATACATGTTAATTAATGTATTTTTCCTGCAGACTAAGAAGGAAGGCAAAGTGAGAGATAATGATGATACTATTTTTAAATACTTGGAGGGATACTGTCATACTATGAGAAGTGTTGCCAGGTAAGTTTCAAGGGGTTGCATTAAAACTGCAAGTGGCCTGCCAGTGTTGGGGTGTGGACACTGCAGAAACAGATTCTGTGTGTCTTCTTTGAGATCCCATGGGTCAGACTTAGCTGTTCCCCGAACATCAGGTTTATGTGGAGGTGAACAGCAATACTCCCCTACCTGTGCTGTATTCTCAATAGTCCTCAGCTTCCAAGGGAGTAATGCACTGCAAGAGGAATTCCTCCAGAACCATGCTTTAAAGAGAAGCCCTCCTCATTGAAGTGCTATTTATGTAAGAAGGGGAGACAGTGATCCTACATTTTTTTTTTAATGAATATATATTTCCCTATTTTAATAAGTATACTTAGTGTCTGTCTAGTGACTTTAAAGAATCCTTTCCTTATTCTTGTCAATAACATGCCAGATACTAAGGAGGCACAAATTATAGCGTTAATTTGTAACTAAATTTCACTTAAAAAAAAAGTAAATAAAGCCAGTTTTCTTCAACAGTGTGCCAAAAATATTACATATTGATATCCTAATGTACAAAGTAGTAACTTTGTCCTTGGATTTTTTTTAAAGAAGGATTTTCAATAATTTCATGTTAGATGAAAATATATTCCCTTTAACAAACTGACTGTACGTCGTAGGCCCTATCTTTAAAAATAAATGAGAGTAAATCTCCCTCCCTGACAAGCAGTTCTGATGTTCTTAAAATTTTTTCTAAGACAACACTAAATCATGCTAAATTGTATTGCACTGATTTCATTGTAATTAGCATGCAGATCCTTTCCTCAATTTCTAGGTTTCTCTTCTCCCTCTGATGAGGTGTCCCCTGCACCTAAACAGGTTAATGTAGGCTAGACTGGTTGAATTAACTTCATATGTTGCACCTGGAGGAAAAGCCAGAGCATGATAAGTACTAAGAGTGGCGGCTACACAGCTGGCAGACAGAAACAAGGACAGGAAGAAAGAGAAGTTCCTGCCCAGAGGGAAAGGGAATTGGCCAGCACAAAGGCAGCACTGTAGGGCCACAGGAAGTATTATGGGGGAGACTGAGTCTGGCAAGAGGCCTATAAAGAGGAAGTAATCACAGGAAGAGGAGGAAGTTCCAAAGGTAAGTCTGGAGATTAGGAATAGGAAAGAGTCCAGACATAACAACAGGGTCTGAGACTGAGCAGATGAAGTTGATAGTCACAGGGTCTCTGTGCTATGATCCACAGTGGGTAGGATTGCCAGATGGTTTCAACAAAAATACCAGACACATTTGACATTACATCACATCACATCTTATTTAGAAAATACTGGACATTTATATTTTCTCAACTTGTTTCCTGAACAGAAAGCTCATATACTGGACTATCTAGTTCAAAACTAGATACCTGCCAACCCTAAGAGTAAGGGAATCTGGCTTCATCCTGTACCTGCTACTGGTAAAGTGGCACAAGATCTGAAGCTGGAATGGCAGACTACCTGAAATGACATCCCAACATCTTATCTAGTGGGATTTTGTCTTCCTGGAAGGAAGATTGAGAGAGATTTGGCAGGAGGGCCAAGTCATGAAATGGAAGCACCCTGAGTCACAAAGAGAGCTGGACCACTGGTAGGAGGGAGCACCAAATGGGGCAAAAACTAATTCTTAGAGCCAGCCCCAAGAAGGTGCAGGTAGAGTGAGTGGAAATCTTTACACTCCCCTTTAGTCTGTTTTAAAACTGAGTTGGGCAGAGAAAGAATTCAGTTTTAGAAAAGATCTAAATATTCCAAAGTTTGCTCTGGCTTATGTTCAGTATGAACATCAAAACCTTTCAAAGTCACTAGGAAAGGGAATAGAGTCCTAGCTCCAAGGCTGTTCAGCTAGAGATCTAGCCTAAAGCCTTGGGATCCATGACTCTGACAGACTGCCTGGTGGGTAGCTGCAGACCACAGAAGTTTGCACTGCCTGACAATCTGCTTGCCAAGGAGTTGTACGGGTGAGCTGCTAGGAAACCAGGCAGGGTTCCAAAGAAAGCTTGCCTTCTAGCCATATTCTAACAGAACCTGGCCTGCCTTCAATGAGACTGTCCTTTCTCATCCTGTAATCCCCTGCTGCATCCTCAAAACTCCTTCCAGTTTCTGCAGTGGTGGAGACAGGGATCTTACAGAGCTGCTTTATCCCAAGAGTAGCTCCATCCTGCTCACTGAATGAGGCAGGGATCAGGTGTGAAAATGTATGCATGAGTGCACTGAATTAAATTCATGCAGGTAATCTTAATTCTTGTGTTCTAATTTTTGAGTACTTGAATTTGCAACCTCAATGTGTTAACATAGTACAGTATTTCATGTATCATTTCCTAGGTATTTATTAAACAACCTAAAACTGAATTTCCATTGTGTGGAGCTGTATTAACACCCACATGGGTTATCAGCCTTTAGATCAGGGTTTCCCAACCTATGGGCCAGGACCCAAATATGGGTTGTTATTACATTTCAAAACGGTTGCCAAGTGTCTCCCCAGGTTGCACTGTCCTCCTTCTTCCCCCCCCCCCCCCCCCCCCTGCTTTTTAACTGCCTTGGGTCACCAAGTCTTCCTGAATTGTCAAAATGGGTCCCCTTCTGGAAAAGGTTGGGAACCGCTGCTTTAGATCCACGGCACAGAGCAGTCACTTGAGCTAATGAAAGGAAAAAAACAAGGGTGGGCTGGGAGAATCATAGCTTCAGTGTGGGTTCACACCTTTTATGTTACCAGATGGGCCCTCCAAATATTGCTGAAGTCCTGGAGCAAAAAGTAGTCAGGAGGAGATTTCAAAAGTAAACAGTAGTTAAAAAGAAATCTTGAGACCATCTGTATCCATCAGTACACCACCACAGAGGAATATCATCCACCTGTTTTTTGGCTGTGGTGTGACTTGGTACAAAAGTGACACAAACTAACAGTAATGGGGCTCAACAAATAAGCGTGGCCTGCCTCACTTCTGGCAACATCCAAAATTGCAAAGGGAATTGCTGTGGGATTAAAAAAATCAATCCAATGTAAGTGCCTACATATAGATTTAGGAGCCTAACTGTAAGCATTGCTTTCTGAAAATCTTTGTGCATGTTCCCAGGTGTGTGGAGAGAACTAAAAAACCATAAGGAGCTGAGAAGAATGTGAAAGACTACACAGAGTGGCTTTTAGGGAGGGCTGTGATGGCATGTTGCCTGCCAGCTTTTATACAAGTATTCCTAATTGGATGTCCTGTTTCTCACTTTGCCCCACTCTGTTTCAACAACAGCATTTTGCATAATCTTCTCCTCCACTGCTCTATCAAGTTCTCTCAGCTTCTCCCTTGCTTCTCACCATCAATTTCAAGTTCAAACTTTGCATCTTCGCCCTGACAGGTTTTTCCTTATGCTTATAAACCTACTCTCACTGACTCTTGCTCACTTTCTCATGGCCTCCTGGGGCATACAGTTTCAGACTTGCAAGTTGCTATTCTCAGGAAAAAAAACAAACACGCTTCAAAAACAGATTGCAATGAGAAACTGCTGAACTAGAATTCATATGCAAATTTGACACCCTGAACCAAGGTCTAAAAACACAGAATGGTTCTCGCATTACAATAGGTAATTCCTTTCTAATACACTCACCTTCTCACCACTATTGGAGATGAGCCACATCCACTCTGATTTAATTAGCACTGATGTCACACTTTTTTCTTCTGAAGAAGGGAGTTGTAGCTCACAGAAAACTTATGCCCTAATATCCTAGTAAATATGTTTGTCTTTAAAATGCCACAGATCTGAAGACTACTTTTAAACTGTCTCAGAGTGCAAAGAACTTCTTGGGGGTTTTTTGGTTTGGGTTGGGGTTTTTTTGGAAGGAATAGGGGCTGTTCCCAAACTACTTCAGTTGAGCATCTACAGGGGAAAATATTATACCTGCTGAAAGATGATATTCCCTGCTTTCATCCCTCCCTCAGAGAGAGAGCCATCTAGTTTAAAGTTCTCAGGATTTGTATTTGGTTACTTTTTTTTTTTTTTTAATACAGCCATTGCCATGGATGCCATTTGGGAGGGAGCTAGAGAGGGCAACAGCCCCCCCACCTCGATTCTCCAGTGTAGCAGGCCTGTTTCCTGCCTCCTCTCTAGCCAGGATGGAGTGAGAGAAACACAGGTAGTTTTCTTTACTCCTCTCCAGTGTTCCCTGTACCACCAGCTGTTTTGAGCCCCGTGTTTCAAAGATCCCACCCAGGCAGGAAGCTCAGCTGTTAGGTGAGGCATCTGGCTAAGCAGAAGCTGCTGCCTGCTTGAACTGAGAAGCTGGCACAGTCAGAACAGGTAAGCGGGGGAGATATTTAAAAGGAGGAAATAAGTGGTTGCAGGAGGAAGGAGGGAGTAATTAGCTGGGGGCATCAGGGTGAGGTGGAGGGGTAGGAGTTTGTTTGTGCTGTGTCCTGTAGGCTTTTTGTGCCTGCAAGTTTTAGAAGCAGGATCGAGCAGATTGCACAGAGGTGGGGGGGGGGGGGGGGCAGGCATTTGGGTGAGGTGGAACTGAAGAGTTTGTGCTGTCTCCTGGGGTGGGGGCGGGGGGGGGGCAGCAGGGGGAAGTTTGTGCTTCTGTGTCCTGTAATTCCCAGCTGAGCTAGACTGCTGGTGCTTGCAAGTCTGAGAAGCAGGATTTTATCCCAGCTGCTGGCTAGGCTGGGGGGAGCAGATTGCAGAGGAGGTGGTGGTGGGGAAAAGAGGGGATAGGTGGGTGCTGGCATCTGTGCAGTGAGGTGGAGGCAGGGTGGAGTTTGTTTGGGGTGTTCTAACTCCCTTACAGTGTCCAGAGGGCAGTCCTCTGTCTGGGTTGGAGGGTAAGGAAAGAAGTCTGCATGGGGTGTGTGCGCTAGGAGGATATTTTCATGATTACATTTCAAACAAAGTTTACATAGTTCTTAATGATTTAAGACTTAAGGAAGGAAAGAAAAAAAGATTATTTTAACAGAAGTGTCTTGGAGTGTCACAGATATCTAACATTCTGATCTTAATCATTTTTTTAAAAAAATCCTAACTTTAGGATTAATACATGGTATATTGTATTGCATTAAGACCGGAACTTTGCTATGGGAGAGTTCTGGCTCTTATGAGTCCAAAGTAGGAAGTACTAGATGTGGTACTAGTTGTCTTGTAGGATTTATTGAAACCTTTATTGGCAAGCTCTTTGAAACATGCATCTGTCTACAAACCCTGAAGCCATGTGTTAATTTGTTCTGGGGTTTCTACTCTGAGTTGGTGACACCCACAAGGTGCAAGTTTCAAACCAGGAGAACTTTTATTTGCTTTTATAGCATGGATCCTAAACATTCCCCAGAGAAACTGTATATTCTTTTATTCTCCTTTTCAGTGTCAGGAAATACTGTACAAGTCATGTTCTCCTTGCATATATTATTTCTGGTTGACTCAGAGTTGTTTAGCATCTTAAAGCTGAGCTGTGTGGATAATATGCATTTTGGTGTGTTTACTAGCTTGAGTTGTTAAAAAGGATGATGATACATGTACTCAGAGAACACTTATTTTATTATTTGTTTTCGTTTTAAATATTGTATCATTGCTCCTTGTTAACTATCCCTTGTGTTAATATATTCCACACTTATGGACTGTTTAATTCACACGCTACCTCAATACTGATGATGTGCATGAGAAATTTAAACCTGCTTAAGAAAATGTTAGAGGGAACACTGCTCCTCTCCCCTCTTCAGATTTGCTCACTGAAGTGGAAAAAAATGCAGGTTCATTAAGCAGAACAAAATGACAGCCTGTCTAGGACACCTTATGCCCATCCTGCTCCTGCACCGACCCTTGCTTCTGCACACTCCCTCCTGGCCACACACTGCACCTTCCCTTGCTCTTGCCTCCTTCCTCTGGCTAGATGCCCTGCTTCTAGCTTGCTCCTGCACCCTTTCACACCCTCACCTCCTGCACCCCACCTCCTACCCAGATCCTGCAACCCCATCCTTATCCTACTCACTGGCAGCCCTGTTCCACATATTGAACCCCTCATTTTTGTCCCCACCCTAGAGCCTAGGGGGTCCACAAAATTCACTAACCCTAGAATTCTGCTGTTGGTTCTAAATTTTAAAATAAACTTGAAATATGGCTTTAATTGGTATATTTTTTTCTTTATATAAGATTTAGTAACTCAGTTTGTCAGCTAATTCCTATTACCACCTGCAGGAAAAAAAAATCACAAGTTGTCAGGTGCCTAAGTAGCTTCTGGAATGGAATCCTGCGTTAAGCTCCCCCCCCCCCCAAAATCTGAAATGGTGCCCCTGGCCATTCTGTGGCTCATTTAAGCAAGGATTGTGTTGTAGGTAATTTATTTTTGCTACCTCATGGGGTAATTAAAATAATGGAGGTAGTAGCCAGCAGTGCATAACTATCAACACTGAAGTTCCATAATTGTTTTCCCCTTGTTCTATTTTTTTTTTTAGGCTGACAAAACTAAGCTTGCAAGAATTAAATACAGTTTTCAGAGTAAGATGGCTGACTTTTGTGTCAACCCCCTAGTTCATTTTTCCCCCTCTTTTTGCCCAAAGGGATCATTTCTACCTGAGGCAAATTTACAAAAACACATTTTATCCAAAAGAATGTTGACATTTTTCCTGGCAACAAGCAGTGCTGCCTGGTGGAAGTAGCAAAACTTTTTTGCTATAGATTAAGTTTGCACAACCATGAAAACAGTCTTTGAAATGTCAACCCCCTAAAGATGGATCTAAATAGAAATGTCAGAACTGTGCATTCTTCCTACTCTTAGGAATTCTCACCCATGTATGGAGTACCTTTAAGAAATGCTATTAAAGTAACAAACTTTCAGAATTTTTCACTAATTTTATGTCCATTTGAGTTGCTCCAATTGGGCCTTTGTACTCAATTTTCAGATGTACTTAAAACTGAGAGCCTCTACTGACTTCAAATTGCAGACCTAAAAATTGATGCTGCTAATTAGTGACTTTCTATCATTGTGGTCTTGCTGTATAATCAAAATTGTTCCTTTGCACGTGCTCCAAATAGCCAAACAGAAATAAACATATGAACAAACCATATATGATTACAGTATTTACATAATTTAATGTAAAAAGGCCACCCCACTCACCAAGTTAAACAATGACTCATTCATAAGCCAACTCTCTATTGGCTATTTGAAAACTTCTGGTCCCAGCTCGTCAGTGTAAACCACTAGCATGTCAGGACATTTTGTTTACCTGGAGCATCTGCAGGCATGGAGTCCTGCAGCTCCCAGTGGCCAACAGGAACAGTGGGCAGTAGCAGCCCGCTTGTCCCTTGGCCTGTGCCACTTCCTGCAGCTTCCATTGGCTGGGAACAGCTAACAGCAGCCAATGGGAGATGAGGGGCTCTGTCTACAGACTCTGCAAGCAAACAAACCTCCCAGTATGCCAGCGGTTCACCCTGCTGGGATGGAAACTGAAGCTTCCAAGTCCCCCCCCCCCTTCCTCCCCCAGTTAAAAAAACGATAAAGGATAATACCCATTCATAAGCTGACTCCCATGCTTTACTGCATCATTTTTTATATAATGATATAACTGGGGGGGGCATGAAGAAATTCTGAGGGGGTGCGAGGCAACCCAGGTTCCCCCCCCATCAAGTTTTGCTGCCCCAGTCAGTTTTTTTTTTCTCTTTTTTTGCTCAACAAGTTTTGCTGTTGGGGGGGGGGGGGGTGGGAAGGGGTGTGTGTGTGTGTGAGGGGTTTTTCAAAAATCAGAAAGGGGGTGTAATGCCGAAAAGTTTGGGAACCACTGTGATAGAGTATATACTGGCTGAATGATGGTCTTGTGGTTAGAGTATAAACTATGAATTAGGAGACTTTCCAGACAACCTTGTTGTCTCTATGTTCTCTCATGGAGAACAGGGACAGTAATGAAGCATGCCTCCTTCAGAGGGTTCTGAAAAGATTAACAGATTGAAATCATCAGCTGTGAAAGTGGTGATATAATCAAAAGTTTAATAATACTTAAATTGTATTGAAAAAAGTTGCCCTACTCCTATTTGAAATTGAAGATGTGTAATATAGTAATGAATAGAACTTTACTTTCTTAGGGTCTGATATATAATAGCTTTACTATAATATCGAAGAACACATCTACACTGCAGCATTATTTCAAAGTAACTATAGCAGACTTCCAATACTGGCACCTTTGGGACCCAGGGGGTGCTGGATTATTGGATATGCCGGAGTATCAGGAGATACTCCAGCACAGGGGCTGTGATGGGTCGGGGGGGGGGGGGGGGGGGAAGGTCAGGCAGGGAATGGCGTGGTGTGGGGTGAACCGGGTGCTGATGAGGGGCAGCACTGCGGGACCAACCCGGCAGCACCCCAGCTGCTCTGCCCCACAGCTTCCCCAAGTCTGTCGCTGGTCAGTTTCAGCAGCGGAGGACTCGGGGAAGCCCTGGGGCAGAGCAGCTGGGGTGCTGCCCAGCACCAAGCAGGGGGGTGAGGGGCGGTGCTGCGGGACCAACCCAGCAGCACCCCAACTGCTCTGCTCCACACCACTTGCCCAGGTCCGCAGCTGGTCAGTTTCAGCAGTGGCAGCAGCGGATTTGGGGAAGCAGCTCCAATTGTCCGGCTGGCTGGAGAACTTCCAGGTTCCAGTTGGTGCCAACTGTTGGGAGTGCCGGACCACTGGATGCTGGACAATTGGAGTTTTACTGTAATGTTATTTCAAAATAAGGTAAGCATCTACATAGCAAGCCCATTATTTTGAAATAATGGGCTTCTTATTCTAGAATAATAAACCGTCATTTCATGAGAATAATGCCTCTTCTGAAATAGTTATTTTGAAATAGGGTGTGTGTGGATGGAGCAGCTGTGGATATTTCAAAATTGGCCTCCAGGGCTTCTCACAGCTGCCCTGGTGGCCACTCTGTCCACACCCATCAGAACTCTATAGTTCCCTTCCCCTGCAGGCTTTAAAGCTGCAGCCACAGGGGAAACTGCTCATGGCAAAAGGAAGGCCATGCCACCCCTGGGCTATGCAGCAGGACACATCTGTGGTGCCATAGCAGACCTCCAGGCTTCTAGTGAGCCCTCCACGGCTGCAACTGAACCAGCTGCCAGCTCCCCAAGGCCCTGCCCAGGGGCAGAAGAGGAGGGCACCATCCTGGTCTGGCACGGAGCTCCTGGGTCTCATTGAGGTCTGGGGTGAAAAGGCTAACCTCCGCATTCCTGCATCTGATGCAGAAATCCTGGACATCTATGGCTAGATGGCCTACAGCCTGGTCCAGAAGGGCCATATGCACACCCAGGAGCAGGTGCACATGAAAGTTAAATAGGCAGGTCTACATGAAGGCCAGAAAGCAGAGCTCCTGCTCCAGAGTGGCACCCTGCAAATGCCAGTACTACAAGCAGCTCCACTGTAGCCAGGCTAGGGAGTCCGTCCCTCTCCCTCCCCCACTTTGTTGTGGACTCTGGGCAGAAGATGCCTATCATCAGCCTCCTGGAGGGCAGGCCCGAGGAGGAGGAAAACTAAACCAGGGTGGACATGATGCCCATTACCCAGGAGGTCAGCCTGTCCCACTTCCAGGGGTCAGACAGAGCGGAGGAGGCCCATCAGGTGAGTTCCCTTATTTTCCCATGACACATGTCGGGGAAGGTGGCAGGCAGTGAGGGGCTGCATGCTCCTTGTTCAGCCTTCTCAGCCTGGGGATTGCACAGTAGCCTGTACACATGGGTGCACATGGAGCACTAGTCCAGAGAAGACAGCTGCATGAGGCTGCCACAAAGGAACCTTGGCTCCTGCTCCAGATCAGCTGTATGGCGGGTTGCCCCTTTAAAACGTTGTCTCTGAGCCTTTCAAAGGGGCAGCTGTGGAGCCTGGGGTCAGCTGGGGACTCCCTAGCCAATCCCGGGCTCCCTGGGGCATTTCCCCAAAACCCAGGATC
Source organism: Pelochelys cantorii (assembly GCA_032595735.1). NCBI lineage: Eukaryota > Metazoa > Chordata > Testudines > Trionychidae > Pelochelys > Pelochelys cantorii. The sequence goes on from CM064327.1 coordinate 69,243,013, forward strand.
AGTTCCCAGCTGCCCCTTTGAAACTGTCCCCTCCACACCTTTCAAAAGCCCAGTGGAGCCTGGGGTCAGCTGGGGAGTCCCCATGCCCCAGCATGCAGCATAGCATGGAGCCCAGGGTCAGTGGGGGACTGTGACCCTGCTGGGGACTCTTGTGAATTTCGAAGCAGGCATGCTGCGTGCAGCCCAGAGTCAGCGGGACTTCCTGCTGGGCCCGAGCTGTACACAGAGTTCCACATTCCTCCTTCAAAATGTACAAGAGCCCCACATTTCAAAGGAGGAATGTGTAAGTGCCTATTGACTAGTAGATAACCTCATTTTAACATCCTTAGCATGAGCATGGCCCTGACAGTCAACCTCCTCACACCAAACTGGTTCCAATGGAATGGTAGCTGTCCAGCCTGGTGAGCTTCCCAGTGGCAATGGTGACCTTCTTCTGGAGGGGGATGGCAGGTCACATGTGGGTGTCCTGTCACCAGAGGGCAGGGGTGAGCCACTCGCAGAGCTTAAGGCAGGTGTCCTGCATGCGAGAGTTCTGGAGCTACTGCTAGTCATCCCACTGCTCCATGACAATCTGGTCCCACCAGTCGGAAGTGGTGTCCCACTGCCAAAAGCGGTGGTGGACAGTGTGCAGGGGAGGTGGGAAGGATTGTGTTGCATGAACAGCATGTGGAGTGGGGTAAGGAGGTGCCCTCAGTGAGCTGGGGGTCCTATTCCTGCAGTGCCATGTGGGCAACCTGCAGTAACCACACCAGGAGATGCAGCATGAGGTCTAAGAACTGGCGAGTGCTTTGCAGCAGGTCCGGTTCCATGGCTGGAGTGCTGTGGCATCGGCAAGGGTAACCAGAGCAGGCAGTGAGATGAGTTGGCTGTCCTTCAAGGAAGCAAGCAAAGATGAAGCGCCTGAGACACAGCTGTAGAGGAGAGTACCTTTAAGTACAAGCCTCAGCCTCAGGCAGCAGGTCCAAGAAGTGACTGCTGTCATGATGCCCTGCCCGGAGTGCTTCTGGGGGGCCTTAAATGTGATTTAGCTTCCAGTGTGGATGAGCTATTTCAATGGGCATTTGTAGTGTGGATGTGCTATTTCAAAATAGCTATTTTGGGAGTTATTATTCCAAAATTTATTTTGAAATAAGTGCATAGACATTCCCGAAGGGCTGAAACCTGGCTGTGGAAGAGGGATTCCAATGGTTTCAATGGAACCAAGTCTGGGACCATAGAAGACTTTGTTATATATTTTTTTTAAACTTCTGCTCTTTTCTTCCATTGTGGAGCACTAGTAGCATTGCCAACACCACTTTCACCAGAGAAACCCTGTGGAGTCACTAGATTTGCTATTTAAGCAGTTGAAAAGGTGTCAAATATCATTAAACAAAATGCCGCTAGAATTCAGCAAGTGGGGGGTGTGTGTGTAAGACAGGCATGCATGCATGCACACTTGAGAAGATACTCCAAGCTGCTAAGAAAGCAGCAACAATGCTCAGACCTCCAGCTGGAGCCTTAATCGCTAAATTTATTCTGGCTCTCCTAATTACACTGGTCTACAATTTTTTTAGAAGTCGTCTGCTTCAGAGATAAAATGTGCTATTTATTATGTATTTTGATGTGCTGAAGTCAAATATGACAATTAAAACAACTGATTGGCTACTGTTTCCAAGATATTTAAGTTTTTACATTTTACGTCTATGTATATTGTGTAGATAGTAGAGTTTTAATCATAAATTGTAAACCTAGGTCTTTTCATGTGTTTATGGTTGCTTTACATGATATTTCACCTATCCTGTTTGTGTAACACTTTAAAAATCAGCAAAAGGGTTATGAAACAAAAGGCAAAAAACTACTATGTACATAGTTTAGTCCTATTCAGTGTCTACTCAGTGCTTCTTGGCTTGTCTCGTGTATTCATTAAATGGAGCATCTCTTGTCCCTGTCCAGCAAGTCTGCAAGGGTTGATGGGCTCCATTTGCCCTGATAGCATTTCTCCATGGTTGCAATGTCCTGGTGAAATCGCTCGCCGTGCTTGTTCGCTCACTGCTCCGCAGTTCGGTGGAAAAAAATCTAGATGAGAGTGCAAATGACATGTTGCAACCAAGGCTTTTGTATGCCTTGAGGCGGTTTTCCACCAACAGCCTGTAGTTGTCTGCCTTGTTTCCGAGAGAACTTATTGCCACTAACTGGAAGGCTTTCCATGCCGTCTTTTCCTTGCCACGCAGTACATGGTCAAATGCATCATCTCGAAGTTCACAAATCTGAGGACCAACAAAGACACCTTCCTTTATCTTAGCTTCACTTAACCTTGGAAATTTTCCACGGAGGTACTTGCAAGCTGCTTGTGTTTTGTCCATAGCCTTGACAAAGTTCTTCAGCAGACCCAGCTTGATGTGTAAGGGTGGTAACAAAATCTTCCTTGATTCAACAAGTGGTGGATGCTGAACACTTTTCCTCCCAGGCTCCAATGACTGTCGGAGTGGCCAATCTATCTTGATGTAGTGGGAATCTCTTGCACGACTATCCCATTCGCAGAGAAAACAGCAGTACTTTGTGTATCCAGTCTGCACTGTTCACACAAGTACGAGGCATCTCTGCTCACTTTGCCTAAACAGAAATGTGTCCCTTTGCAAAATCAAACACTGACAAATAAGAGAGCATGACACTGTATGATTTCTAGAGCTGATATAGGGCAATTTGTTCAGCAGAATGATGTAAGCTTCGTTATGATTGCATCATCCACAACTTCTAGGAATAACATGATGCAATTCATATCGTGTGATGTAATACCAGCTGCAGATTGCATCATTCATTGTTTTGCCTAAAAAGCAAGTACTGACCAAACCCAGTCATAGATTTATTCATAGATCTATTCATAGATCTAGTCAAAGATGTATTTTAGTCATTTCTCATTTAAATTGAGATCCCTTCCCTTTATAACTCACTTATCCTCCACCATTCCCAAGTCAAGGGTTGTATATACTGACCCAATAGCATATCTTGAAAACTAGAGCCAATCAACAATTTTAAGCATCATTTTCATTCAGTGACCCAGAATTAGTAAAGTTTGACTACATTTATTTCAGAAGCATTTTGGCTGTAGAGCAGTGTTACATAGGATATGATTGTCAGTGGACTTGCCTAGGAATATATAGAACCCACTTGCATCCTGCCCTGCAATTTCTTCCCCCCCACTCCTAATACCTGAACACCAAGCAGACAAATGCATGCAGAGGCCAATGAATACAATAAAAGTGAAGCTCAGAAAATTCCAAACCAGCAATTGGAGCAAAGCCCAAAGCAATCCCAGGAGCACTGTGGGTGCTTTGCTGGCTGGGAGCAGTGCCCCTAGGATTTGAGCAAGAGGTAATAGTCTGGTGTGGTTTGACCTGCACAAAGAAGAACCTTTCCTATGGCTGCCCCTCTTGGGAAATGCAGAACAAGTTACAGGAAGTATTTTCTCAGGGTAACGTGTGCTCAGGGAAGCAGGTTCACTCCTCAACTAACAGCTCACCCACACAGGGGTAAAGGGAAGCTGGGCTGAGCTCCCAATAAGCAGAGCCCCAAAGGGAGGTCTGGTGAGGCAGTCAAATGCCAGGTTAAGAAGTAGGAGGGAATCTCTGCTCTGCCTCCTGTAACCAGGACAGCGAAGAAACCCTACCAGCTGAGCAACACTAATAAAGCCAGTCAATTATAACACAATAAATCCACCTGCCAAGAGTATCTACAGTGGGGGAGGAAGCATTGCTGCTGCTTTTTGTTCAATGGCTCGGAATATCCTGTTGCCCAAACAGGATGATCACAGAAGCTAGTAATGGGGGCAGATTCAGCAAAGCCCCAAGGAATCACTCAGCTAGACAAGCTGGCTTCCCATTCCTTAGAGGGAAACTTTGATCAGTTAACATTTCATTGTCCAAAAGCTCAAAGGTCTGTTGACAAACATCTTTTCCTGAATCACCTTAGCTCAGAGAACCCATGGAATGGGTTTTATTAACACTATTGACCTACATGTGAATGATTTTGTGACTATACAAATTGTCAGTTTCTTTCTCTGAATCACTGTAATTGCCAGTGACAGTCAATGGATTTGTCACTAATCGCCTTGACACTTATTTCCTTGCTAAGGAAACAAAAAAGATGCTAAATCTAGTGACAGCATTGCTAAGTTGGCAGCAGTGCATAGTCTTCCCTCTGTGGTACCCCAAAAGGTGGTGTGGTGGCCCCACTTAGAGCCTTGATATTTCACTGATATCGGCACCAAAGCAGGGATAGGTGTTATAAAAGCTGTTTTTAAATAATCTGAAAGACAGTTGCCAGGGACAAAACTATGACAATGGAGCAGTCCTAGCTGCAGTGTATAAATGTGTCTAAAATCAAAATTAGCCGGTAACTCAGGACATGTCTTTCATCCCATGTGCTGCCTACTCACTGAATCTTGTTGGAGAAGCTACTGTAAAGGTTGTTCCCCAAGCTGCTTTAGTTTTTGGAATTGTTCAAAGACTCTATAACCTGTTTTCCACTACTATGCTGCTATTGGTGGGGATTAGAGAAAGCACTTTAAAATTCCAAAGCATGACAAAACAGTCATCAAGAGCAGTGGCAATCTCACTACCACTAAATCAGGGTGAGTATGGTCTTCATACTTTATTTGAGATCAAGGCTTTACAGAATCTCTCACCAGAACTTATACTGGAACATAATAGCTTCCCCCTCAAAAAACCAAAACTCTCCCCTCCCAAACCCTTCTCCCCTCCCCCAAATTTTGGTTTTTTATTGCAACAACTTGGCTAACATGTCTGATAAAAAATTAATGGTATGAGCAAAAAAAAAAAAAAAAAGAGTCTGGAGCTTGACATTCAAATGGGTCATGAGTTACTTAGTAACCTTCAAGCTGCTTATTGGAATTGTGGTCTTCTGGATTCATTGTATGCACAAAAAAAAAGCCGCTGCATCACATGATGAAGTATGTTTCTTTTTGAACTGTATGGATATTCCTATCTCACAGTAACAACAGGTGAACTTGAAAAAAACAAGGTTATCAAATCCTGAAAATATCTGAATGCAAGGTGTTTAACCCTATCTTAGGTTAATAATGTATCTATTTGGAAAGTAGGAGATGTAGGTATAAGAGCTGGAGAAGGGCTTGGTTTTTTTTTTTGACAGCTGTCTTTTCAGATTGTCACCCATGAAGACATTCAGAAGCACTTCTTTGAGCATTAACAACCACCTACCCTGAGGATTTAAACTGAGTTTTGAGGATGCTTTTTTGCAAGAGAAACGTTAAGGATGACTTGGAAATGAAGGTGCCCACAGATCTCCTAAACTACACTCACAAAAGATCTTTAGATGCAAGTTTCTGTAATACAAAAACAGCACTGTGTATTTTTTACTGGTTTCCTGTAGCAGTTTTGAAAAGCATTTCACCTACCTAAAAACACGTAGTCCTATAGCACCACTGAAACTAACAAATATATATATAAAATATCATGAACATTTGGGCAAAACCCACTTTTTCAGATGAGATGGAAGCTGGAGTGGAAATAACAGGAACCCAGAGTTTACAAAAGAAGGGAAGAGAGGAGGGAAAAGTTCCTGTCAGTTGTAGGACAGGTGCTAATGAGGCTAATTGGGACACAGTCCATATATACTAAGGCTGATTTTATAATAAAACATCCAGTCTTTGTTTAAGCCCAGGGAAATGGTTGAATTTGCATATGAAGGTCAATTTCCCAGTCTCTCTCTGTAAATGGGGGGTGAAATTTCTTTGTAGAAGAATGGCTACTTTTAAATCCATTAATAAGTTCCCAAGCAGATTAAAATGTTCCCCTACAGCTTTATGAGTGTTACCAATTCTGATATTTGACTTGTGTCCATTTATTCTTTGTGGTAGAGACTGTCTAGTGTGGCCACTATACATGGTAGAGGAGCATAGCTGGCATTTAATGGCATATATCACATTAGAGGATGTGCAGATGTATTAGTTTCAGTCAAGAAACAAGGTGCTGTAAATTAAGACCTACTTTTTTTTTACTTTTATAAAAGGGTTGGTCTTATCAGAAAAGTTTTAATAGCATGTTTATTACCAAGGAAGATAAAGGGGATGAATATATGCCACAAAATGACAGCATTGATTATCCATACCAATGTCATCATTATGGAAAGAAAAAGAGCTGACTTAATACTGGCTTTGCTTCTGTTGTTAACTTGCAAGCCTTTCCTTGTTGAAGCTTTATTTTTAGCAATCTAGTTGCTTTGGGGGATTTTATCTACAAATTACATACAGACCATTTGACTATCCAGTTTACGATAATTACTGTGGTTGAGATGAGCAGCTAGTATGGGGGAGAGACGCTCTATAAGTAATGTCACATCAAAAACACATTAACTACACTATAAATATTATTCAATGTCTGATCAACAAAATAATGCATAGTGAATATTGATCCATGTGCAGCACTTACTTTCATTTCAAAATCAAAATGTTAAGTATTTTTTTAAAATACAAACATAGGAACTTCCTTTCAACAATGAATCATTAAGGCAGGCTCACAAAATGCTTTATCCCAGAGCAATAATTATTGTGACAATATAATTTTGGATCCATGGGTTATATTGAGACAGTCCAGTTTGTCCAATGTACATAGGGATATTGCCGGCGCATGATTCTTTCCTCAGGCCCTACGTGCCCGGCACTCCCACTTATCTTCCTGGGGATACTACAGTCCATTGGTGATCTTTCAATATAGATGCTCTCTACATCAAACTTCCACACAAAGATGTCATGGAACAGCTGTTGTGGAGCTTTGTAACTTTGTTTTCACCCACAACCATTTTAGATTTGGTTGTGATTTATACCTTCAAGTTAGTGGCACTGTTATGGGTACTTGCATGGCCCCACAGTACACCAACATTTTTATGGCTGACTTAGAACAATGCTTGCTCTGTTCTCATCCCCAAGTGGCCCTCCTCTACTTGTGCTACATTGATGACATCTTCATCATTTGGACCCCTAGGAAGGAGGCCCTAGAAGAATCCCACTGAGATTTCAACAATTTCCTCCCCACTATAAATGTCAGCCTGGAACAATCCACACAAGAGATCCACTTCCTGAACACTACAGTGTAAATAACTGATGGTCACAAACACCAGCTTATACCGGAAACACTATACTTATCCACATGCCTCCACCTTTTATCTGGAACACTTCACATGCTCCATTGTCTATAGCTAAGCCCTAATATACACTCATTTGCTCCAGTCCCTCCACGAGAGACAAACACCTACAGGGTCTTTATCAAGCATTCTAAAAACTACAGTACCCACCTGGGAAAATGAAGAAATAGATTGACAGAGCCAAGTGGGTACCCAGAAGTCACCTACTGCAGGAGAGACCCAACCAAGAAAACAACAGAACTCCACTGGCCATAGCCTACAGCCCCCAGCTAAAACTTTTGCAACATATCATCAAGAATCTACAACCTATGCTAGATGGTGATCCCTTGCTCTCACAGACTTGGGAGGCAGGGCAGTCCTCGCTTACAGACAGCTCCACAGCCTGAAACATACTCATTCTAAACCGCACTCCACAACAGAAACATTAACCCAGGAATCAAGCCCTGCAACAAACCCCATTGCTAACTCTGTCCACACATCTGTCCTAATGACAGTATCATAAGACCTAAGTACATCAGTCATACCATCAAAGGCTCATTCACCTGCCCATCTGTTAATGTGATATATGCCATCAGGTGCTAGCAATGTCCCTCTGCCCTGTACATTGGACAAATTGGATTGTCACTATGCAACAGAATAAATGGACACACGCCAGACATTAAGAATGGATGTCACTGGGTGGGTATGCCTGGCCCCCTCTAAGGCTAGGTGTTGAGCCTATTAGGCCCTGCAATACATGCTCCACCCCACGAGTGTTACAGTCCCAAGTACCCACAGACCTCTCACTACCTCCCTTCTCTCATATGAGAGTCCGGCCTAGCAGCCAACGTTAGTAGCCACCCCTGTTTGTGGGGCAGTTGGGCTTGGTGGCCAAAGTCACTAACAACCTCCCTGTCCACAGGGCAATAAGACCAGACAGCCAAAGTCAGTAGCAAGTCCCAGCTCACGGGGCAATAGGACCCAAAGGCCCGAGTTAATAGCAAACCCCTGTTTACAGGGCAATAGGGCCTGGCAGCCATAGTCAGTAGCGACAACGGGAGTGCCTTGTCACAGGGAGTGGGAGTAGGGGGACCCTGATCCTCCCTCTCCACAGGGTCCCAGTCCAGGGCCATGTCAGTGATGGGTGTGCCCCACCACTAGCTCCGTGGGGAATCCACCTGCAACATGCTGAACTCTTGGGGGTTCCAGCTCCCCACCCTGGGCTACTTCACGATCATCAGCATCTTCCCCAAATGCCTCTTCCAGACTGGGAGCTTCCCCAGCCTGTCTCCATTGGCTGGTGTCCGCTGTGTCATCTGTCTGCTGCTCCTCCTCCTGAGCTCTGGAAGCAGCTCCTTCCTCTGCTGTGGTCAGCCCTGACTGAGTTGCTCCACTGGCCTTTATACTGGTCCTCCAGTTGGAGTATGACCAGCAGGGCTCTGGGGTGCGGGGCTCTCAGCCAGATAGCTCTGGTTGACTGCTTCCGGCCCTGTGCAGGGTTGGTACACCCCATCACAATGGAAACATACAAAAATCAATGGTAAACCTCCCTGGACACATAGTTACAGACTTGAAAGTTGCCATCCTCAAGCAAAAAATCTTCAAAAACAGGATGCAACATGAAACTGCTGAGCTGGAATGCATGTGCAAAATTGATACCATCAGAATGGGTCTGAATGGGAACTGGGAATGGCTCTCTCATTACAATAAGTAATTTTCCACTTTAGATACTCACCTTCTTATCCACAACCACACAGATTGGATGAGTTCTGATGTAGCACTGACATCTCTGTATCCCTCTCAGTTTTTTTTTCTTTCACTTCATCAGCTGATGAAGTGAGTTGTAACTCCAAAAGCTTGTGTCGCAAAAAAACCTGTTAATCTTTTAGGTGCCGCTGGACTTGTTGTTGTTTTTGCTGAAACAGACTAACACAGCTACCTCTGTAACCATTTCAAAGTATTCTTTCATTGTGATTTTGAAGACAAGTTTTTGAAAGTATGACTTATGCATAACAGCTTAAATTAATAACTGAGAAGTGAAAAGTGGCCCATTCATCTCAATGGAACATTAAATCCAAGTTGCATTGCATTGCATTGGGAGCTCTCCACCCCTGACACACCCCAACTGTGGATTCTCAAGCAGAAGGAGAAGAGTACGGCAGTCTTGGCCCACTTATCCAATCAGCTGGATGCTAGGATAAATGCTGGATGCTAGGATAAATGCTGTTACCAGTTTAATTACTCAGCTGCCATTTCTTAAGTGAAGAAGGGAACTGAATGGCACTGCCCCATTCTCTCTAGAAGGGGAGATAGGAGCCCCCTGCCTCCATCATTTGCAGTCTTGGCTTACCTTAAGCATGCCCTACACTGACACAGGGACTGATTCTATAAGGTTTATATGGGCACATGATTAGGCCTCTGGTGAATTGAGTTCAACTTTTAATTAGAGCTAAATGAAACTACATTACTGAGTGGTGAGGCTCAACATGGATGAAAACCCCAAGTAATAATGTAATTATGCTGCTATATTTGCATTTTTATCAGTCTGCTGATTGAAGGAAGGATAAGGAGTACCCAGTAGAGGAGGAAGATCAGAGGCAAGGAAGTCCAGCAAAACAGAGACAGTGAGTGATCTTCAGCTACTTTCCTATAAATTAATCAAACGTTACATCTGGACAAGGTTCAGAAAAGTAAATGATGCCTTAATGTTGCTTCCTGATCATTTAGTTTCACTGCTCAAAAAAGGAGATGTGATTTTTAATTTAGTCCTGAGTAGCAGAGCAGTTAATTCAATAAGTACCCATAGTCCTGCAAAGTAACATTTCACAACATAAATGGTTTTCGCCTCTTCAGGTGAGTGGTCATAATACTAATTGACTGCGAGATGAACTTTGGAAATGGAGCATTTAAAGGAAAAAAAGGAGGAAACTAATGAAAAAGATCCCAAAGACAAGAGTGAGGATATCAAAATATTTAGACTCAGCACGGAGGCTACTGAGGTAGGACACAGCATAGAAGGCATATGTAACTCAGGGTATGTCTAGACTACAGGGTTTTTTCTGAAACAAGTGGCCTTTTTTCAAAAAAAACTTCCCCTGCGTCTAGACTGCTGCCACGTTCTTTCGAAAGTAAATTGAAAGAACGCGGCAGTATTTTTGACCGTGGAAAACCTCATTCTATGAGGAATAACGCTTTTTTTTGAAAGTGCTCTTTCAAAAAAAGGCACTATGTAAGGCAAACTGTCCTTTTTTGAAAGAGAGCACCCAAGAAACACATTGCTGTGTCCAGAAACACGTCTGCTTTTTTGAAAGTACTGGTTGTAGTCTAGACACTCTTTTTCGAAAGAGGCTTTTCGAAAGTATCTTTCGAAAGAGGCTTGCAGTCTAGACGTAGCCTCAGAGGCACTAAGACTTATCAGTGGATAAGGGAGAGTGAAGTCTGCTTTACAACCTTAGCTGAGAGGCAGGTGGTTTTACCTGCTAAGGTCCCAGGTTCAATCTCACCCCGCCAACAACTTGGGTCCATTAGCTTTACAAATGCATACACCTAACAAAACCAAGGATGGTGGGATAATTAAGACAAAGTTTTAAAATGTTTTGATGGGGGGGGGTAGCAAGCATGTAGTCAATAGAAAGGACATGAACTTTGGCATTTGTTCTTTTACAGGGCTAAAGGGACATCCAGTAAAACTGAAAAGCAAATTTAAAATTGTCAAAAAAAGCAACTAAGCTAATGAACTCATGGTACCATGCATTTGTGAGCATTCATATGAGCAATGTCATGCACATTTCAATTGAACCTTTTTTTAAAATTAAGAATCTAAAACTTAATTTTTCAGGTCATCAGCCAACAATTTACTGCATAGAGTTAGAAGGAAAATGCCTGTGAATGCAGGTCATTCCGGTACTTCTGTATTTCTTGCATTTCCCTCTGTAGCATCTAGTACAGGCCACTGTCAGAGACAAGATATTTTTCGAAATGGACCAAGGGTATGACCATGACAAATGGTGTAAAACAATGCACATGGGGTAGACTGGCACTACCTGAGTAATGGCAGTGCAGAATTTCTCTCCCTGAGGTCCCAGCTACACAAACTTCTGCACCATATTGTAAGATGGTCCTGTATACTCCTTCCAGCTTGGAATAAGTGTGTGCCCTGCCCATTTCCTGCTAGGAGTGATGTGTATTAGAGAGGCATGAAGAGGACACATTTGGCTTTCCTGACATAGGGTCTGCAATCACAATGACACTTAGGGTACATCTAGACTGCACTGTTAAATCAGAAAAGATACATAATTTGCGGTAAACAAATTGCGTATCTTTTTCTGATTTACTTTTGAAAGAGGCTTTTCCAAGGCATCCACATGGTGCCACATTTCAGAAAAAAGTGCTCTTTCAACACATCCCTTATTCCTCATAGAATAAGGTTTACAGGGATGGCAAAAGAGTGTGTCCACTTTTTCGAAAAATTTTTCAAAAAAGCAGACGTGTTCCTTGGACGCAGCGAAAACAATGCAGTCTAGACATAGCCTTGCATAAGGAGGCAAGAGATGCAGATTCTCACAGCACTTTTCCACAACCCTGGGCACATACACACCAAGGCTACTCAAATCTAATCCAGAAAGATGAAACCAAATGGATGGAAGGCAAAGAGATGTGAAATCAGTTGGAAAAGGGAGAGAAGCAAATAGGGAACTAGCTAGGGAGAAGGAAAACGTAAGGAAATAGAAAATTAGATATGGGAGTTTACTTGGGATGTTAAATTGTGTTTAATCGGCTAATTGAATAGTCGATGGAATTTCCATCGACTACTCGATTAGTCAATAAGGGGGGAAACTGCAGAGCCACAGCAGGGTTAGCTCTCAGCCCCGGGTGCCAACCCCTCTGTGGCTTTGCCTTTTAAATGTATTAAATGCCACCAGGCTCTTAGTATATTTAAAAGGCAGAGGTACAGCCAGAGGAATCAGCTATCTCGGCTCGCGCTCAGTCCCAGACACTGCCAGTCTGCTTTTTAAATGTGTTAAGAGCAGTGTTCCCTCTAAGATTTTTCAGCCATGAGTGGAGTGAGTTTTGCCTTGTGCGCCACCAATGAGGTCCCGTGTGCTTATTCAGATGAGTGCCACTGTGGCACCCATCAGTGGCACTGCTCCCCAAGAGACTCTCCCAGGTAGCTCCTGCCCCACTACACGGCAGTAAACAAATATACTACTAATTTACTTACAATTTCCCTAAACGAATTGAAAAATAAAACAATGTAGAGATCTAGATTACAGTTGAGGTTGAATTCATAAATCAGTGAATTAACAATAACATAACATCTCCTGTTTAGCAAATGTCTCTAAAGTGGCCCTTTGCTACTCATTTTAACAAAATATACACATTAAGTGTCAGATATCTGAGGCAGGACTTGCCTTGACAAAATATTACTAATACTAAGATTTTTCACACTAAAATACATATTTAAGTGTATAACTTATTTTAATGTCTCATCTTTATTTTTAAGCTGGCAATGTGTTTCAGTCAGTGGACGGAGCTATCTAATTAACCGCAGGTAAACTGATTTCATAATTTATTGAACTGACTCTACTCTTCTAGGTACATTGACTATTCCATAACAATTAAAATTAGCATCTGAAATGATAAATATGCCTGTTCCATCTCTTCCGCACTGTTGAATACTCAGGTGTAATGATGTAAGTAATTCTGCTGCTGTCTTATGTTCTATTTTCCATACAATCTAATGTCACTAAATGATACTAAAAATTTGTTTTGTATGTAGCATATGAGCATACTGACATAACAAATATGCTATCAACTTTTCCCTGCTAAAAAATTACATAATATTTTCTCTCTCATAGCTACAGTAAGCTTTGCTCTGGTATAATGTCATTGGCTTCAGTAGAATTACTCCTGATTTAAACTTGTGAAATGAAAACCAGGCTTCTTACCATAAAATGGATGTATGTTTAAAAAAAATCTATTTGTCTTTTAGATCTCCGGTAAAGTAATGGATCTTTATAATGCTATTTTTAAGGACATGCAGATAGATGAGGTCTAATGTTTTTCTTTTCTGAAAGAAAATCTTTCCCAACATTTTTTCCAACCAACCAGTTTGACTATCAGCATTATTTTTACTAGGAAAACAATGAGGACATGTATAAAAGAATATTTTTCCATCTTACTAATATATGCATATAATTTCAACTCTTACACTTGATAAGACTGTATTCTAAAATTGCTCTTTTTATAAAGTTTTTACTGTATTTCACTACTCCAAAGTTCAAGAACCAATATATCCACTTAAAACTAGAGTCAGTATTTTAACAGAATCATCATTTTTGCCTAGAATTAGTATGTGAGTAAGATGTTTACTAAATCTATGATTCAGCAGTCATGGGCGGCAGGTTGGTATAATTTTTGGTGGTGCCCCATTAGCCCCCCCCCCCCCATTAGTCAGGCCTCTGGAGGTAACACACTCGGGGCAAGATGGACACATGACCAGAAGTAAAAGGTGTCATGTCACTCCTCTTGAAGGGCTTTTCCCACCATTCTCCTACAAACAGGGATTAGTTTGGCCCCCACCAAACCCACCTTATGCAACTATCCTGCAGTTGCATTAACCCAATGTGTGTGACATTAACTCGGGGGCAGAGAGCCTGGGGGAAGTGTTCCCTTTAAGGCTATGTCTACACTCGCGGCTTCTTGTGCAAGTACAGCTGTTCTTGTGCAAGAACCCACAGAGCATCCACACTGCCCACATGCTCTTGCGCAAGGAAATTTACAGTACAGTGTGGTAAGAGAGGGCGCCTTGCGCAAGAGCTACACTCTTTTCTAACACGTGTAAGCTCTCTTGCGCAAGAGGGCAGTGTGGATGCTCGGCAGGGATTTCTTGCGCAAGAAACCCCTATGGCTAAAATGGCCATCGGAGCTTTCTTGGGCAAGAGAGCGTCCACAATGCCATGGATGCTCTTGTGCAAAAGCACAGCTTGCACATGGCAGTGTGGACATGTTCTTGTGCAAGACTTCTTGCACAAGAACCCTTGCACAAGATGCCGCCAGTGTAGCCTAAGAGTTTCCTCCCATGAGTAGAATGAATTTTGTGTTGTGCACCAGTACTGAGTTCATGTGGCTTGTTTGGATGTGCCACTGTGGCACCCAAGTTACTAATAATATCTTATAAACCTTTACCTTTTCTCTCTGCTGCCATGTCTCCCCTGGCTCCATCAGCTCACCTGGTGCCTGCTGCCCCCCCAACTCCTCACCCTCCTCTGCTGTCCTGACTCCTGCCCTTCTCACTGCCCTCAGCCCTCCTGCAACCTGCCCCCCCTCCACCAGCCCTTCTCTCCTCCTTGTGCCTACTCCTCCAGTAACCCCACTCTGATCATGTGAGCTACCCCTCCTCATCCCCTCTTCTAACACCTCCCTCGCCTCTCTCCTCTGGTGCTGGTCCCTCCCCTGCAGGTGTCTGCCCTTCTGCTTTACCCCCAGAATCCCCTGGCACCTGCACCTTCCCTTACCCCTGCACCCTCCTGGTGCCTCCCTCTTCCCTCACTGTCCCTGCCCCCTTTTTCCCTGATGCTCACCCCCTCACCACTCTCTGCCCCCATTCCCCTCATGCCCCTCTGTGCCCTCACACATGACTTGCTCCATCCCCACCTTTCTCATGCCCACCCCTCCCCCCTCTAGACCCTAATGCCCTTACCCTCTCCTTTCTTCTGCTCTCCCAGCATCACCCTGTCCCCCCTCCTGCCCTTTTCCTCATTGTCTGCACTTGGCCCCCTGCCATTTGTATCTTCCCTCTCCCCTCCACACAAGCCCCTTCCTCCCCCCTGTACCTCCGCACAAGCTCCTCCCCTCCCCTCCCTGCTCCGCACAAGCCCCTTCCTCTCCCACCCCGTCCCCCTAGTTTTCCCCCCGCCCTGCCCTGTCCTGCCGTACCTTCTGCCTTCCACTTTGCGGGGCCGGAGTCTGCACTCGGGCCCCAGAAGTCCCCAGACTCCGAACCGGAAGCTAGGCCGGCACCACACGGCACCGAACACTTTTAAAGTCCCGGGCCGTGATGTGATGTCACGGCCCGGGTGTCTCCCCGGTCACCTGGAAATGCTGCGCAGCATGCGCAGGCAAGGGGGAGCTGACTGAACGCTGGCATGGGCGACGAGTTATATGGCTGTCCGCCCGGCCCCGGACTGTCCCTGCCATGTGCAGCGTGCGCAGGCAAGGGGGAGCTGACTGAACGCTGCGCACGGCAGGGACGATCTGGGGCCGGGAGGGACGGCCATATAACTCGCTGCCCATGCCAGGTGGGCCTGCGCAGCATGCAATCGCTCTCACCCCGGCCCGGCGCCCCCCCTAGCGTGGCACCCAGGGGCAATTGCCCCCTCCCCACGCTATGCCTCTGGTCTGGGCGTTCACCCCGTGGGGTTGCCCACTAAAATTGCAGAGGTCTTTGATCCCCCTTTATGTCTGAATGCCTTTAGCCAGAAAAGGATAATGCACCGTGATTATAGAGTTTCAAACAATCAGTTTACTCAGGTCCTGTGCAATGACTTTAAAATAATTACAGGAAGGGTTTTTAAAGGGCACTTCTCTCACTTTCCTATACTTTCTTGTTAGTATCTTTAGTTTCTAATTCTTAGTGCATTTTTTTGCAGGGGAAAAAGCATTACAAAATTAACATTGTATTCCAATGTACAGCCTCATCTCCAAACAATACAAAATAAAAACCAAACAAATGCCTTCTAGACCCTGGCTGTGAAGTAAATATATTTAATACGTTAGCTGAACCACAAACCCCCAAAATGCTGATTGAGGTTCCTTGATCCAGTAGGCATTTGTTTCTTCCATAGTATTTCATGGAACTAAAATTTAATTTCAGTTGTTTTGTAAATCATTGTCTCCACATTTGTCTATCATGAGCATCTAGCAAGTCTCCTTGTTTTATATTCTGTCCCTGGCTCTCCTCTTTCCTTCTCTGTTTTCATTTTAATTTAAGTTCCTTCCCTTTCCTTTTCAATCTTTCCTCCTCTTTTTCCCTCTTACTGTCTGTTCCCCATTCTCCAGCCCCTCTCCACCTCTTTTATTTTTATATCCTTGCCCCGGCTGGAGCTGCCAGAGGAGCAGCCGCCTGCCATGCAGCTCCAGCCCTGGCCCTGGCCCTGGCTATGGAGGAGCAGCCGCCATCTGCCCACGATGTGGCTCTGGCTCTGGCCCCAGCTGGGGCTGCTGGAGGAGCAGCTGCTGGCTGAACTTGATGCAGCTCTGGCCCCGGCCTTGGCTGGGGCTGCAGAGGAGAGGCCACCCTCCAGCCAGGACCATTGGAGGTGTAGCCACCAGTCACATGGCCCACAGCTCCAGCCCTGGGGAAGGGCTGAAGCTAGGGCCAGGCTGTGTGGTGGCTGCCCTGCTGCTCCTGCCACATGGCCCCACCCCAGAGGTATGTCTAGATTACATGCCTCTGCTGACAGAGGCATGTAAAATAGGCTACCCAACATAGTCAATGAAGCCGGGATTTAAATATCCCCGGCTTCATTAAAATAAAAATGGCCGCCACGCTGTGCCAGCTCAGCTGATCGTCGGCACAGCGCGCAAGTCAAGATGCGGATCGGTGGACAAAGGAAGCCTTTGTCAACCGCTCCCTTATGCCTCGTGAAACGAGGTTTACAGGAGCGGTTGACAAAGGCTTCCCTTGTCGACCGATCCGCGTCTTGACTTGCATCCTGTGCTGACGATCAGCTGAGCCGGCACAGCGCGGCTGCCATTTTTATTTTAATGAAGCCGGGGATATTTAAATCCTGGCTTCATTGACTATGTCAGGTAGCCTATTTTACATGCCTCTGTCGGCAGAGGCATGTAATCTAGACATACCCCAGAAGAGCTGAGCAGCCACTGAGTGGCTCTGGTGAGGAGGTGGGCGGGCCTCAAATTGTTGGTGTGAAGGCACACAGTTAGAGGGAACACTGATTAAGAGCTTGGCAGCCCTTAATACATTTTAAAAGCAGAGGCGCAAGGTCTAGGACTGGGCGTGAGCCAGAACAGGTGATTCCCGGCTCGTGCACAGTCCCGCCGGCTAGCCTCTGCCTCCCCTGCCCCTCTTCCGCCCCCCCTCCCCCACCACAGAGATGGTGCTAGGGGAAACTGGCTTTTAAGCTGGCTCTCCCTAGCACTGGCTCCTGCTTTCCCTCCTCCCCCCACTTGCTGCCTCTCTCTGATATGCTTATTGGGTATTCGACTAGTTGCTTACATCCCCAGAGTTTACTGAGTTCACGGGCTATGTGAAACAGATGGAAGGAACGAAATATAATTATTATAATTCTTATTAACTGAGAAGGAAACAGAAAAAGAAAAAAAGAAACCAGAGAAGGTGTGTGAGGTCAAGGAAAGCTAACGAAAAACTCTGGAGAAACAGACACAAGAAAAAGGAAGAGCAGGGAGAGAGAAAGTAAGACCAGGTCTACACTAAAAAGTTAAGTTGACCCAGCTACGTTACTCATGGGTGTGAAAAATCCACACTCCTGCGCAGCATAGTTAAATTGATCTAACCCCCGGTGAGAACAGTGCTAGGTCAAGGGAAGAATTCTTCCATCAGCCTAGCTATTGCCTCTCAGGGAGCTAGATTAACTACTGCTGTGGGAGAACCTCTCCTTTCACTGTAGTGATTATCTAAACTGTATCAGTTTAAGTGTAGATGTAGTCTGAGGCCTTGTCTACACTGCAAAGTTAATTCCATTTAAGTTATGTAGATGCACAGCCACTGCTATAGTTAAACCACTCTTGCATGTCCATGCTATGCTTCTTGCGTCAGCAGAGTGCATCTGCAAGTGTGGGGAGAGCCTTACACCATTGGTAGATATCCCACTGTGCAACTTGCCATTATCTAATACAGGGAAAGCTCTTCAATGCCCCAGGAGGCCAGGTTCAGCATCTTGTGATGCAGTTTTCTCCATCCCATCATTCTATGGGCATCTTAGTATGATTTACACCACCTTTCAACAGCCTTGGTAACCTGCACACCCGCCATCTCTGTCAGCCTGGATTCTGCACAGGTATTCAGTATTGTGCTTACTATTACAAACACAACATGCCTGATTTTGTAGTAGTTCCTGAGCTGCAAGTCTGATGATGATGCTTTGGTGTCTACCTTGCTGCAGGCCATGGAAAGAAACAATTCAAGATTGCTGTTGGCATTCACAGACAGCAGCTGCACAGGGCGGAGCATCAATTCTGGGCTTGAGAGACAAGCACCGAGTGGCGGGATTGCGTCATTATACAGTTAGTTATGAGATGATGAAAGGTGGCTGCAGAACTTTCAGAGGCACAAAGGTCAAATTCCTGGGACTATGTGCAGAACTCACCCCAGCCTTTGGCAGACTGTCACCAAAATGGGAGCTATATTCCTGGTGGAGAAGTGAGTGGCAATTGGTGTGCGGAAGCTAGAGATGTCAGACTACAACCCATCAACTGGGAATTAGCTTGGACTCAGGAAATCCACAGTAAGATTTGCTGTAATGAAAGTCTTTAGGGCCACTGATCTCCTGATATGAAGGACTGTGACTGGGCAATGCATGGGAAATAATGGATTATTTTGCAGCAATGGGGTTTTCGAATTGCAGTAGGGCAATATATGGCACACACATGCCTATTTTGGCACCAGGCCACCTAGCGACACTACAGCAACAGAAAAGGCTACTTTTCTATAGTATTTCAAGTGTTGGTGGATCACTGGGTGAGTGTGTGTGTGTGAGGGGGGGACAGAGTGAATAAGTTGGGATAATAAGGGGTGGGGAGTAGTAGAAGATAATCAGTATGACTGGATAGAGTTGTTTATATTAAATATTGGCACCATTTTCCAAAAGGGGTGGTGACTGTCGCTGATATCTCATTCCTGAGAGTAACTGAGGCTGCAAGCATACTCCCTGCATGCATCTGGCTGCATCCATGTGCTGCAATGGTGCTTGCTGAAGTAATTGCTAAGTGGCATAGCAAAGTGCCATGGGGGGTGTAGGGATTCCGACTCCCCCTACAGCGTCGCCCGTCGTCAGTTTTGGGGAATTGGCTCTGCTGGCGGTGGTGCTATTCTATTCGGGTCACTGTCCTCCGACACTATCCACACAGCCTGGGCTTTACCCCTTCCGGGGTGTGTTCGGGACGTCCGAGAGTGGACAGAATAGTCTGGGGTCACCTTGCTCTGTGCCCTTATCTCCGCCACCCGTGATGCACCTTTCTCGCCAGACCCCGGCGACACATGTCCGAAACACCCCTTGTTCACTCTCTCGGGCGTTTTCTTCTTAGCTACTCCAGGAGAGGGAGAGGGAGAGGGGGGTCCGGGCCCACCCTCACTCCCGGGCCCTAGCCCAGGGCCCTAAAGGACACGGCCTGGTCTTGGTCCAGGTCTGGCTGGCAGGGGCGTCCTGCCGAAACCTGCCAATCTGCAGGGTCTTTATGTTACCCCGCCCTGGGCTACTTCCTCTCCACTCCGGATCCTCTCTCCTGTTAATGGCTTACCCGGCCCTCCGCGGGCCAGCTGCTCATTGCTCCGGACAGCCTTCTGGACCCCGTTGCTCCACAGGTATCTGAAATGTCCTGCCTTCCGCAGCTGTGGGTTCATGCCGTCGCCTGTCCTCTGGGGTTGAAGGCTCCAATCTCCGGCGTTTGTCTCTCCGCCGCATCCTCTCCCTCCTCCGCACAGCCCGGGGGCATCATTTAAAACTCCCGCTGCGCCCGGCGCCGGAGGGGGACGTCATGCTGATGTCACCGGGTAGCTCCACCCCTCCCGCAGCGTCCATGCTGCGGCCACCGTGCCTGAGGCTGCCAGCTGGTCCGCAGCGCGCATACACCCGGCACAATGCCGGTATGCGCCTCCCCGACGCCCGAATAGGGCGCTTGCTGCGGGGGCTTCAGTGTGGGGTTATGGGGCCCCATCACAGGGGGCTTAACAGATGAGGTGGGATCACTGCCAAGGATGGCAACTCATTGTAGAAACAGCATGTCTGCAGCAGAGCAGCTATTTATCTCCCTTACTTTTTGGACACCTGCCTCAGCTTGTTAATCAGCAGTAAAACGGCAGACCAGAGGGCTCCTTCTACAAGGCATAACTCCTACAAGGCATAACTCCCTTGTGCACTACAGTTATTGCGCAAAAAGGCAAGTGTGGACGCTCCTGTGGGAAAAGGCACAGGTGCTCATTCTGTTAATGGCCATCAGAGCTTTCTTGCGCAAGAGCGTCCATGCAGTGTGAACGCTCTCTTGCGCAAAAGCACATCACTTTTGCAATGTGCTTTGAGGTGTGGATGTGCTCTTGCACAAGAAGCCTGCAGTGTAGATGTATAGCCTAATTGAATAGTCATATAATCACATGAAATTTTAGCAGTTACGCAACTATTCACTCGTCTCCAAAGGTGGGGCCAGCAGACAGTGCACTCCCGGCCCCACATCCGGGATGCACCCTGCCATCCTGCACTGCTGCCTCATTGCAGGAGGAGTAACGGTAGTCCGAATTAGGGGCTTTAGTTCGAACTACCTAGCCCGTGCCGTGTGTAGCCGTGGGCAGGGAGTTTGAACTACCAGGCATTTAAAAATGGCAGTGCCCGGGGACATGCAAATAAAGCCCGGGATATTTTAATCCCGAGCTTCATTTGCAAGTTTGAATGACTACATTAGCCACCCTAATTCGAACTAGGGTGGCAGTGTAGACATACCCTATGTTTGTTTTTCTTTGAAGTTTTGTGATATAGGCTGCAGGGAGGGAACTTCTGATTTCAAAAAGTCTGAACATTAGATTGGGCAGGGGTCCAGGAAATGCCAGTTTCCTCTAAGGGTGCATCTAGACCGCAGCCACGTTCTTTCGAAATTAAACCTCATCCCAGGAGGCATACCTGGGAGGTCAACAAATGCCTTTGATGTCGACCGCAGAGCGTCCACACTACCGCGCTGAGCTGACAAACAGCCGATCAGCTCAGAGCGGCGCGGCAGCCATTTAAATTTAAATGAAGCAACAATTATTTAAATTTCCGCTTCATTTTTCTATGCCGGGTAGCCTAATCTACATGCCTCTGTCATCAGAGGCATGTAGTGTAGACATACCCTAAGGTGCTACTAGACTATTTGTTGGTTAAGTTTTTCTTATTATACATTGTCATTCAAAAACTTAAAAGTTAAGACACCTTCAGCAGCAGAACTTCAAAAGTATTTAAAGGAACACTGTCAACTTTGTCCAAAATTTACATTTTTAACACTAGAAATGTAATATTTTTAAAAATAAAGTTGCAAGGAAAACATTTAACTTGACTACCGCAACCTTTAAGAAAACACGAGCTCGATAAAGGAATGTCAAATTACATTTTCCCTTTTAGTTGGCAATGCTTATAAGCACGTTTAAGTGGTTTTGTTTTTAGTCTGTAAGGAAAAATTGCTTCCATCTAACAATAAAATGAAATGTGGTAGCTAGTTAGGCTAAAATACTAAATTTTTGATATTTGGAATAGCTGAGATTAAATTCTGAAAATAATCTATGGTGGATGTATTTGCTGCTTTACATTTTCATTACACATTGTTTAGGGTTGACATTCATTTCAATAAAAGCAGCATAATAAATGTTCATATTTTAAAAAAGAATAGAAACCCTTCCTCAGACATAGTTCAGTACTATACATCTGAGTTCTTTAGTTGTGTACAGGAGTGGAAAACGAGTATAAAATGCTGTTTTGATTTGGTAGAGTTTTACTATACTTACTTTCCATTTATGTTAATTACTTTCCTAGGTGGAAGGCAGTGGAGAATAAGGCTCATAGTAGCTAAGCAATAACACAAATTATTTAGATTTCCAAAGCATTTCTGGAAGGCACGGAGACATCTGCTTCTGCTCTCTGATAACAAGATTACTTAGAATCATTTTCAACAGAGTGATGATTTCCTGAAAGGTGTGACACACAACACTGTGGCTATGGCTTAGAGCAGTGTTTCTCAAACTGTGCTCCGTGGAGTCCCAGGGCTCCGCGAGACATCTCCAGGGACTCCACGAGGCTGACAAACTGGAAACATCGGTAGGTACAACACATGCAATCAGTGGACCGCTGGGGCTCCGCATAAATTTTTACGCATGTAAAGGGCTCCGGAGCCCACAAAGTTTGAGAACTGCTGGCTTAGAGAGAGAGAAACAAAATGGAGAGTAGAGGCATGTCACATTGTATCCTCTTTCACTAGAAGTTAGCTGAAGCCAATGTTTTCAATTACCTGGGAGAGCTCATCTGAAATAAACCAAGTCTTACTTGATGTCCTTAATGATATTCCTTGTATGTCTATAATAGGTCTCGAACTCAGTGCATACACAGCACCTTATATGACCTACCACTGCTCTGATAGGCCTGTCATGTAACATTTGATGTGAAATAAAATTCTGGGGATTTTATTCCATTCAAATGAATAAAAGTATTGTACAAGTTACCCATGTCTCAAATTCATCACATTATTTGATTTGACCCAATTATTACACTGCAATGCAAATCCTGCAGGTCCAGCTACAGAGACAATATACAGGCAAGGCTATATGACAGAATATGCACCTATCTTCCATTTAACTAATGGATGACAGGACTTGTATTATATTTGTAGACCAGTACATGTTTGAATTTAGTGTTCCCTATGGACCTGAACACTGAAGTTTCTATTTTTTAAATTCATTTAAAGCTGAAAGAAGAGTGCAAAGGGATCATCCTATCCCATCTATTCAAATGTAATGGACTAAGAACATGGAACTGATATTGGCCTGACAAAGTGATAAATAAGCTCACAAAAAGTAGAGGGGACTGAAACACTTTCAGCAAAATTCAATTAGCAAAATGTAGACATAAAATCTGAACATTTGTGGGGTTTTCTTTAAAGGTTTCTGGCCACTCTGTTGAATATCAGAATGCTCCAATACATTTTATTCTAGAGATAATCAATGTGTTTGCTGGCTGACGTTACTATCTTCCAGATTATTTTCCATTGTTGCAAACTACATAAATCCGCCTCCTTTTCTAGCCAAGTAATTTTTGAGACTTATTTTAAAGAGTCAATCAAACCAATAGAAAAGGTCTATTGTGGTTGGTAGAAAAGGTCCAGGATAGTCATATTGAAAGGCCTGTCATGATGAACCATGAAGAAAGCCTTCAATTGTTTTTCTCTAACTGCTGTAAGAGACCTGGGAACAGACTACATAAAAAGACTGTGACAGCCCTATAATTAGAATGGAAAAAATGATAACCAGACATGATAATTTCCTGTGTTTAAGAATAGTATTATTCTCCTCAAAAGCATGGCTGTTGCCTTTTCATACTTTACTGGTTTTCAATTTAAGACTACAAATATTAAGTGAAAATAAGACGCTTTTAAAAATATATATCTTAAATGGGTCTTTCCATTTTATTATAGGCAAACAGTATTTCTGAAACTAAAACCATTCCTTTAGTTTTTCACTAGCAGATTTACCTGGCGTTGCTCAGGTCCTTAACTCAATTACGATTTTTTTAAAAATAAAAGGAAAATTTATGTGAATTATTTAAATGATTGTATTTTTCAAAAAGTATTGTTATTTTATAAAGTTAATTTTTATTTCAGATTTTAAAAAAAATGGGAGTTAAATTCCCATTTACCTTTTTTTTAATGCAAATTCCATCCAGTGTATTTTTTTCTTCATCTCTATAAACATTTATCATTAGCTATGTTTTAAGAAAAAAGGGCTATAGTCAGTTCCCAATAACATTTTCTTCTAGTTTTCAAACCTTAACCATTGATTTAGCTATGCCAAAGCAGAGCACTACCCCAAATTTCTCCATTTTATCTCTTTTTTTGTAAGGTTTATTGAGAAGTGATCCTATTGCAAGTTCATCCTGTTTTTCTGACTCATCTTGGTTCAGCCTCTTTAACATTTGTTCAGTTATGTCAGTTTTGAGGACTGTACTTAAATCTGATGAACCTGTCTCTCTTCTGTTTGGTTTTGAGAGAAGCAATCCCCTTCCAGGCACATCCCATTTTCCTGGCACTACCAAACCTTTATGTTGCTTTGAGTTATAAGAGGAAGCTGTATACCACATTAGGTGATCCTAGCTCTTACATCACAAAAGCTCATGATACTATTTACATTTTTTGTTAGTCTCTGCAGGACTATTTATTAATTTATTATTTTTTTTTCATTTAGGAGGAGTTCTTGATCAAACAAGGAAACAAATCATATCCCTAAAATATATAGTAGATGAGCCTGAGTACACAATCTGATCATCCCATCACTTAATGGAATAAGACTCAAAAATAATTTTCCACTGTTTTTCATGCTCATAATATGGCAAAAATGTTACAACTTAATTTTGCAAAGCCAGTATCACATTTGTTAATACATAAGTCATACCAATTAGCAGTTATTATCAGAAGTTTGACACTGGGGATCTCATTCTTTCTTTTATCACTAAAAGGGACAGAGTTTTGCCATTAGCTTCACTAGGAATTGGCTAAGGCACTACAAACTATCTATCTGAGACAGAACAATATTCAGAATACTAGACTTCTGCCTACAGAATTTCTATTTTATAAACTAATAAAATGTTCTTAAGATTAAACATCTCAGGATTACAGTAGGTATGATGTGGGCTGCATTACTTTCCCACAATTTCCAATACACTTAACACACCAGCAGGTGAAAAGGTGTCAACCTGTTCTTCATCAACATCTTGTTTTGTTTCTTTTTCATGGAAGGCGCAAAATGGATCATATACCTGGTCATTTATAAGATTGGAGTTCACAAAATTGTGGTTCTACTAGAGTTACCCAACATAGATCAGCAAATGAGATCTTGACTTTGATGATGGTATTGAAAGTGCATTAATTTTAAAATTATTCATAAATACTAGATAGATGCTGACAAGTCAAAAATAAACAAAAATAATTACAGGAATAGATGGAATTGTGTATACAGTACACAAAATAAAGCAAAGAATATAACAGTATAGAATGAATGTATACACCAAAGAGAAATTTCAAAAAATATTTTAGCTGCATTCTGATTTCATTTGGTACCCACTGGACCACTCCAAAGGCAAATATTTGCTTTTCTGAAATGTTTTTATAGGATACATAGATAAGTCAACTCTAGCAGGGAGAAATCACCAGTGAGAGGGTGAAATTAATTACCTAATGATATACTGAAATAATTAGTTTTATTAACCAACCCACTTCACATTTGCAAAATCTTCAGATTCCCATCTCGATGCTATAGTCAGGGAATACTGTCATATAGAGAAAGGGAATTCACATGCAGGAGTCTCCTAAAAGACAGCTGCTCTGGCTCATACCATGGACCTCAGAAAACATATATCTGGATCCTCAGCAAACAAGAGATACATGATCAGGGATTTCATTTAAAAAAAATGTAATAACTGCTAGCCACACATTCGTGGGAGATGTCACAATATACTACTAGGTGCTAGTTAACTGAGCAGAAGAGGAGGAACTGCGGAATCTCCCTAGATAGCTTGCTGTTAGGAGCAATATTGGAGCATAACTCTAAGGGATGCATATGCAGATCTTTACCCACATAAACACAATTGAAAATATCACTGACTAGTCTGCTAGGACTAGTAACCAAACACCAAATTACAAATATAGTATAATCTAACAATTATATTGTATAACACAGAATGTAGCACAATTATTTTACTGTAGAAATCTATTCAGTTCACTGTTATCAGGCATGTACATACTGTTAGTGGTTATGTTTCAGTCTGCAGGATAGGTCCCACTGCAGTGCTCCTGAAATGCTTGCATAGCATGCACTACTGGGATGTGAATCAGTCCTTCATTCACAATAGGGTGTCTACTATGGATGCACTGCACTGTTGCAACTTTCACAGCATCAATCATTGCAAATTGCAATGATAGCTACCAGCATAGACAAAGCTGGAGACTTTAATATGAATCAGTGGCAGAGCCAGGGCTAGAATTCGGAAGTTTGCAGCTCGTAGGCCTCTGCTTACTCTATTGAGAACCCCACATTCTCTAGATTCATGCAGTCCAGAACTAATAAACTTAGTATCTTGGGGTCTAATTGTTGTGATCAAACAGGCAACTGCATTACATTTTCCTCCCTGTTGGGAAACCTTTACAGTTTCTGTAAACAGGGTTTTTGAAGTTTCCTAGAGTATGCTGACCTTAATAGGAGCTACTTCTCTAAAGTTGCAGAAATTTACCAATCCAGGGACAATTTACATCTATACTCCATCATGAACGTAATGGACAGGCTGTATTTTACTCATCTGTTCAAAAACATTACTATTGCCAGATAACACATTTGCAAAGTTGTTCAACCCACCATAATCTGTGGCAGTGACATCCTCTTAGCTGGGTGATAAGCTTCAATCCCTAATAAGTAATTAATTTTCTGCCCATTTTACTGTAGAGGTGTAGCAGTTATACCTTCGTATCTATAGATTTCTGATGTGTCCCAGTCTCATTCAGGTTACCAAGACCACAAGAGTTCTTCTTGAACCTTGGTGTGGGAGATACACTACGATTTATGGCACCAGATGTCTCTAACTAGACTAGGGTGTTAGCTATGCATAGCTCTTGTTCCGTGCTGGCACCAGATTAAGAGGATGAGAATGTGCCTGCTTCTTTCTGCAGTATCAGCTCCTTCAGCAGCTGTGCTTCCTTGTGATTCCCCTTGCTCTAACCTCTAAATATGCCCTGTTTCAAAAGCACCTCAGCTCCCCCAAATTAGGCCAGCCCCATGCACAAACATCCTTGTGTATCCAAGCCACCTCAATCTCGATATCAGCTTGATCTCCACCAACTTCTTTTATGTGCAGCAACAACTGTTCTACTTGTATCTCTCTGCATCTACAGCAAAGCCTCCAATCCTTACCTTTCCCACCTCCACTAGTCAAAAACCTTGACAGCTACTACCCCGACTCCTTTTTCTTGCCTTCTTGATATCTGGTTTTTACTGCTCTCAGTCTGCTACCATCAACTGTCTCTCCCCACCGGTGGCCCCAGCTCTCCCCATTCCCTGCATTCCCAGTTTTTGCCCATCTCCAACCCAACCAACTACAGTCACTGCTTCCTAACCACCACAAATGCTTCTTATTCCTCCAGGCCCTTTGGGCCAAACCCAGATCCCCACTCCTTGAGCTCCAGCACATCACACCATAGCTGTGTTGCTATGTTCGAGCTATACCACTCACATCTCTCATCCTTCACCATTCTCTGTAGCGACTGGGAACTGAGCTTCTATCCTCTACCACAGCATACTGAACCCTCTCACCTACTCCATGCTTCTCTAGTCTACCACTATTCACCCTTCCCTCTGGTCTCCCTCAAGATGCTGCTGCTCCCCAGCCCTAATCCTCTCTAATAGCTCCGGCCTCCCCACCTCCCTGAAGTGCTCCAGACGCAGTTAGTTTCCAGAGGTTACCCCTTGGCCCCTTCCCTTCTCCTCCTGCACACTAGCAAGGGGAAGCCACGGCCTCAGTTCCGGGTTAGGAAAGGAGGGAGGGGGACTATAACCATCCTTTCCCCTCCCAAAGGGCACTCTATGGCTAGGACCGAGAGCAGCTCTACAGCCTCTTAGCAGGCACAGGAAACACTCTCACGCTTGGCACGACAGGATTTCAATCCAGCCTGCAGGGCCTAGGACAGGATGCATCTGGGCCCTAGAATCCCTGTTGTTCTCACCCCAGCGGAGGCTTTGCGGGGACCGGACAGGCTGCGGTAGCACCTGCCCCCCGTTCTTCCTGCGCTGCTCAGCCACGTACGCCACCTGCGGCCCCTTGTCCCCCCGCAGGCCTGACTCGCGCCCCTCCCCAGCTAGCCGGTGGCTACGCGGCCAGCGCCTACACTAGCCAACGTAGCAGCGCGCGCTGCCCCTGCCCCTGCCCCTTTCACGGACACGGGAACGGAGCGTGAGTGTGTTTGTGGGAGGGGGGAACGGACGCCTGAGGGTAGCTGCCGCATGGCAGTGTTCTCCACGCCCCTAGGCAACAGGTGACGACAGAAGTGGCCACTCCTGATTGGTCCTCTGGGTTGAGGGGCGGAGCCTCTCGTCCAATCATGTGACGCTCCTCTCGGCCGGTTGAGCCGAGAGGCCGCCTCCCCTCGGCCTGGGCATGGACCACGTGACGCCAGTGTTTACATGCTCAGCTGGCAGATCCCCGCCCTCCTCCCCCCCCCCCCCCCGCTGCAGCCTCCCTCACATCAACCCAAACAGTGCAGCGCCAGCGCGTGCGGGGGGAGCGTAGGGCTCGTGCTACGGACCTGCCCCTCCCCCACTGGGCTGCTGGCAGCTTCTACCCCCCCCCCCCGCCCCCGCGTGTCCTGCCTCCCCCACCCCTCCCGGCGGGAGACCCGGAGGACGCAGTGGAGGGGTGAGTGGCCGCGGGCTGGGAGCAGGCGCCGGGCCGCCCGGCGCTCAGATGTCCCGCGGAGGGTCGGATTGGACATGAGGGGGCAGACGCGGCGGGGCTGGGGCGGCCGGGTGGGCTTTGCACTAGCCGCGGCGCAGGCAGAGCGCTACCCCCGCTCCGCGGCCCCTGCTCGGGTCTGACCCCCCGCCCCAGTTCCGAGCTCTCCTGTGGGTCGGGCCGGGCTGCTGGTTGTTTCGTACTTTGGTCCCGCCGCCCCCTGCCCTGCGCCTCGCTTCGGCGCTGCGAGCCTTCGGTGTGCGGGCGGGGGGCAGAGGAGAGGCAGCCCCGATCGCGCGGAGCGGGTCTGTGCGGCCCACTGAAAGGGACCCGCTGCTCTTTCCGCGCGGGTGGAGTTCGGTGGGTTTTGCGGGGGTGGAGGGTTTGCTCTCTTTGCGACACCCCCCTCCCCCCTTCCAGCCCGCCAGTCAAAGTGGGGTTTTGTGGGACGAGGTGGCTCTTGTGCGCACTTCGATTTGTGGGGGGGGGGGTGTCAGAAAGAGACGCGACGGGGGACAGATTCCTGGAGTGTGGCTGGCTTGCCCTGTCGGGAGCTGTGGAGGGAAGGGAGAGGAATTGGGAGTAGGATGGGAAAGTGTCTGCATAGGCTGGCTGCACCAGCCAGGGGTCTTCACAGATGTGTGTTGCTTATCTTCATTTCCCTCCTCCCCCCCCCCCCACGCCTTTGCCATAAACCGCATTGTGTCTCTGTTTACATTGTTGTGTGTCTCTGCTTTGGCTCAAAACGCTGTAGGGGGAGGGGCAGGAACTGACTTCAGAACAGCCACCTTGCTTCTTAGCTGTGTTGGCTTTTCAGATGGGAGGGTGACTTTGTTGCGATTCAGATTCTACCTGTAGCTTCCACCACTATGCCCTGTGAGTTTAATAGTTTTTTGGGTTTTTTTGGATTTGCTGGAGCTGTCAGCGGCTCAGGGTGAAGTTGGAGATGAGGACGCTGCTGCTGGTGGGAGGAATCTTCTTGGCATTTAGTTGATACTTAACCAGCAGCATAGGCCTGGGCTTTGTAATCTCCCCTTCCTATCTCTGTGGCAGAGGATGCTGTCTGTAGTTCTGATATACTCCAGCTGCAAGGAAGAAAGCAAAAGGGAAAGCATGTATTTAGAGTTTGAGTGAGGAGAGATGGAATCACATCTCTCTTTGTCTCCTGAGTATGTGTATCTCTTTGCAGGGGCTGTTAGGATCTTATAGTTACTATTCTCACTAGTTATCTTATGTCTCTAACTCCACTGCAAAGTGAGGGGGTGATGGTAGCCTGGGTAAACAAATTTATGCTTACTTTATACTAGATAGTATGGGTGACAGTAGGGACAAAAACATGGCAGTATGAGCTAGCAACTTGAGCTACTCTAGTTGCTTCTTGATCCCTGCCTGTCAGGTTAACTCAAACTCACTGTTGCTTTAGCTGCAAATATATAACTACTCACTTTCATAAGCAGGCGTGACTCCCATTAATGACAGTAAGTAGATTTTTGGTTCAGTCAATGCCACAGAGAAACATAGTGAACTACACATTATTTTTGTATTTTATATATGGTTCACTAAAAAATAAGTTAAAATAATGTGAAGGTTTCAAAGTCAGTGACTCAAAAGTTATGCATACTTGGATTTGATGTGTAAATGTGAAAATCATGATTGCCTGTGCAACCCCGTATCTGGCTTTTTGGCATCCATTTGAATCAGATGACTTCCTCCATACTATTTGGTTGCTGGTGGGATGGGGATGTTAGGCACAAGAGAGACAGGCTTGCTGCCCTCATTTGTGGTGCCCAGCCTTCCTCTGGCTCCAAGCAGCCAGTATAGGAAAGTTCAGCTTCATCCTGTAGTCCTGGGCTGAAGTACTGTATTATCCTTCACTCTATGGAAACTGTAGTCAGTACAGTACTAGGAGCTGAGAGGTTTGAGCATGCTCACTGAGGATGGACTCTTTGGAGAATCTCTCAATTGAATCAGCAGGGTTCCCCCCACTCGCAGAGTTGATCGTGGCTTTCTGGAGCCAGCCAGTATCTATTAACTTGTTTGTATAACAGTAGGGCCTTGAAATCCCCACCAGGAGCAAAGTTCCATTGTGCTATATGTGGTACATACAGTAGATCCCCAAAGATATGAACACCAGAGTTAAGAATTTTAGGGTCAATTGGCCACTCTGTGAAACTGGAAGTAATCACTCAGGCTGCAGCAGAGCTAAATCTCCCTCCAGCAAATATTGTTCTGTCTTGGGGCTTCATCCAGGAGGATGGTGGGAGAGAGGGGCTAGGGACTGCAGATGCAGAGTGTGTGTGAAGGGGGCAGGGCTTCTGACCTTGGGGATGCTGGGGCTCAGGATTTTAGATCCAGGGAAAGCTCTGGGACTTGGAGTTTCTGCTCTGTGCCGCTCTGTTCTTGGCTTCAGCCATGTATGGGGCACTGGTGTTCGGGCCTCATGGCTCCCTTCCCCTCAGCTCCACAGGGGTGCTTGCACGTAGGACTTCAGCTCTGAGGGAAGTACCAGTTTCAGCACCAGCCCTTCCCCTGTGACTAATGCTTTCCTATCCGCTGTTGAAACCAGGAGCAGAGCAGTGAGGAGTCCTGAACACCAGCAGAAGTTGCCAGCAGAGCTGCAGGGTTGAAGCTCTGGCCCCCGCAATGAATCTGAAACTGGGAGTGGAACTACAGGACTGAAGCCCAGAGCCCCAGTGTTCCCCCCAGGTCTAAAGTCCTGAGCCCTGGTGCTCCTGCAGGGCAGAAGCCCTGATCTTCCCCCTTCCTGCCAGGATTGTTGACAGTGGCACCCCAGGGTCAGAAAATCCTATCCCTTCCTGCCCAGAGCCACAGACCACGTTCCCCAACGGCTGAAGTCCATAATGTCTTTTTCCAAGTTATGGAACACTTCAAAGTTAAGAACAACTTCTATTAATTCCCAATATGCTTATAATGCCAAGGTTCTACTATAGTAAGAGAGTCCCTGCTCTAAGGAGCTTACAACCTAAACAATATAGGTGAACAGAAGTAACAGCCCAGTTCTGAGGGACAGTGACTGAAATGTATTGCATAAAACCACACAGGAAGTCTTCTGGAAAGTTAGAAATTGAACCTCGATTTCATGAGTCCTAGTGCGTGCTTTTGCTACAAGTCCACCTTCCTCTCTTCTGTGCTTTGGTAAGAGAAGCAGTGTCTCAAAAGCAATTTAAGGTATTCTTTCTCACCAGCCATGGATTCACCTCTTTTCCACCTTGATAAGTTTGTTTTATTCAGTGAAATTAAACTGGAGCATGAGAATCTTTACTGTGACCGTGTTGTTGGACCTTCTATCACAATCAGTGCCTGATGGGATATAATCAGGCTCCCAGAGATGGGACAATACATTTGTGGATATATAACAGAAATATTTTCTGATGTATCTGTAACCTTGTAATGTTCTATCCTTTTTTTCTTAATCTCTTCACGATGCTTTTTCTCTTAAGGAGATATGAGTCATTCTCCTCCCCCCCCATAAGCCTACGTTAAATACAGTAGTAAGGTGAGGTGCTCCGATAGTACAGTGATGAGTATAGGATAAATGGTTGGAGAAAGTCTATTTCTGTGGGGCTCCTACGTTCATACTGCATCCTAGCCATTGCATTGTGTCAGTGGAACTTGAATATCTGGTGATGCCAGAGAAACACTGATGCACTCACTTCATTGTACAGAAAAATCAGTTTGCTCCATAAGGAGTAGATTTCTCAGTAGGCTTAGCATTTGGCTGATGGCTGCAGTTTACTCTGGACTTGGATGGAGAGGGGGTTCTCACTCAGTACAACTTAAAATGTAGCATTGGGAGTATTGGAGGAACAGAACTAGTACACAGTGCCAAATTCTGTATACCTGAAAATGAGACCCCATTTCACCAAAATTGGATATATATGCACATAGAAACTGATAGCTTCTGGCCTTGGTCAGGGTATTGGATGTTAATCCTTGCTATGTTTTACACATAAAAACATATGCACTAAGGGGTAAAAAGATCTTTATATAATTGACTCAGGACTTTGGGGTTGTTATAAAAGAGAGCTTGACTATTATGTTTCTAAAGTGTAGATCAAACAGCCTTTAAAAATAGAGGTAAATATTTTAGGGTTTTCATGATTCCAGGAGATAAATTTGGAAGCACGCTCTAGAAAATGAGTGTCATTTATACATTGTGATTGTAATGTGAATGTAAATAACATCCCAAGGAATTATGTCAAACCCTTGAAGATTACCACCAACTACGGATTATGCAAAATTGTGTGTGTAGACAGTAGCCTTTGAAGTTTTATCAAAGCAGCTTTTAATAAAATCAAGTCTCTACAGCCTTAAAATAGTCTAGAGGTGACATCAGGTGTCACCATGGCAACTCAGGCTGCATTCCTCTGTACAGCTGGGTGGAGTTCTAGAGCAGACCTGGGCAAAATATGGCCCGCGGGCAGGAAGCAGCCTGCCAAGACACCAGATCCAGCCCATGGATGCTGCAGGGAGCCCCAGGCAGGTTCCACTTGCCTTGCCCCACCTGCATGCCACTCAAACACAGTTGTGGGGCGGTTTTTCTTTAAAAACTGTGAGCCCAGAGAAGAGGGGGGAAAGCTTTAGGAGCTGCTCCTCCCCACAGCACAATCGCACAAAACCGGCCAATGGGAGCTGCCTATTTCAATAACTGTTGGCCAGACCCTGCCTTTGGCACCCCTGCTCCTCCCTTCCCCAATCCTCTGCCCCTTACTTCACATACCCAAATCCTCTGCCTCCTCCTGCACCCATAACCCTCCCAGATCTGCCCCCCCAATCCTCTGCCCCAGATCAGTCCCCTCCTGCCCTACCTCACAACCCAAATCGCTGTACCCCAATTCCCTACCCTAGGTCACAATCCAACCCCCTGCACTGCAGTCCAGTGCCCCAGGTCACAACTGCTTCCTTTACCCTAACTTCCTTCCTTACCCCAAGTTCCCTTCTGCACCCATCCTCCATCCCAGACCCCCGCACCTCCTCCATTAATATCATAGAAGAGTGCAGCCCTTGACCACTTTCCAAATTCTTGGAGTGACCCACCCCATCAAAAATTATTGCCCATCTCTGTTCTAGAGTATGGAGGTAACCTTTTGATGCAAATAAAACTATTACTGCAGTTGGCCTGCACCAGAAAAGATTGGATTGACCTTCAGCTTGGAGAACATCTTAAAGAAGAAAAACTGAAGATCTCTATCCTATTTTGCACACTGTATAGCCCCAAAAGGGTGAAGAGCTCTCTGGAAAAGACCTGATTTGATGATCTAAGATACTAAAATCCGAAACATCTATTCTCATATTTTGGGGACAAAATGTCAAATAGGGTGTCTGTGATTCTTCTAAATTAAGGGGAGGTCCACACAGGCTTTTTACTGTGTTGTAACTTTCTGGCTCGGGGTGTAACTCCCCAGCCCGCCATCACAAGAAGTTACAACATTGTAAAGTGCCAGTGTGAACCAGGCTACAGCGCTGGGAGCCATGCTCCCTGCACTGTTAGCTATTTCCCTCATGAAGAAGATGGTTTACGAAGAGGACTGGGAGAGTTGTCTCCCCTCGCTCATGCTATGCCATACTTTCAATTTAAAGCACTGCTGTGGCTGTGCTTTAAACTTTGTAGACAAAGACTAAATGTTTAGGTGGATTATGAGAGTAAAGTTCACATTTTCGTTCAATTCTATTGTTGTATCCATTAGTGTTCTTCTAAAAGCTACACATATTCCCATGTGGGATTGTTGCTAATGAGTGAAGATAGAGTGTCTTAGAGTTTATCTGCTTTGTCTTTGAGTTCAGAAGGGAGAAAGGAGTGTGGATGTGAAACAAATTTTGATGGGCTTCTGTATTAGTTACTTTTAAAGACAAGGTATTACTTGTTGGGACTTCCTGATGATGAAGTATCACTGAATGTAACACTATCCAGAAAAAAATGAAATATTTAAATATGGGTATTCAATTAAATCCAGTTAAAATTAATGTTTTCTATTGGTACCTTGGGGACAGGGTCATTTTCAGAGATCTAAGGGAGTTAGATGTCCAACTCTCATTAAAAGAGAGTTCTTCCTTTAGAAAATCTCAGCCATTAAATCATGCATTATCATATATACTTTGTAAAGCTTCTATAATAATTTTTGCCAGGTCAGTTAGAAGTAGCAATTCCTTTATTAAACTTTTTTTCTTTTTAGCTGTAAGTCTTTGGCCTGCAACTCGAAAATACAAAAGTGTTTCTTCATAAAGAGTTCCAAATTTCCACTGAAGGGATTTACAAAGCGACTAATAGGGCTACCAAAAAGTGCTTTTAGAAACCAGTATTATCAGAAAATTGACACTAACTTTAGAAAATGTCACAGTTGTTCTAGGAATTCAACTGGGTATCACCCAGACATAAAGTGAAAATAATTTCTCCCACCCAGGATGTGACAGTTCCTTATTTGTTGCTGTTGAACGCAGCTGCACACAGAGTAACAAACAGTAGTAATAAAAGACCCTTTGACATCAACAGGACTACTCTCATGTTTAAATGTAAGAATGTGCTTAAGTCCCTATGTACACAGCCATAAGTGACGTTGTGGGATACAGACTGTCAGTCTAAAGCCAGGCAATTAATTTCTTAAAAAGACAAAGGCAAACTTATTTTAATTATACATTTTTAAGTTTTCTGACACTGAGTTTACTACAACTTATAATGCCATTTTAAAATGAAAAAGTGATTATTTAAAGCAACAACACATGAGGAATGTTAGGAAAAAGAAAGTAAGTCCTGTTAAAAATGAACATGACAACTTTCATTCTCTTCGCATATGTGCAGCGTGCCGGCCATTTGATAGCTCTTTACCTGGCTGATGCTGCTGCTATTAGCGAACCGTCAAAATAAGCCAGTGGGCACTTGTCAAGGATATGTGACATATTCTGAAGTTGACTGCATCTACAGTGTAGGTCACTAGAGAATAGCTCACACAGTTGCCCTTCCTGTTCTAAACTGGTTCAGGGATAACCACAGGTGCCTTGGCATGTCAAAAATTGGTGGTTGGGTGGTGAGGAGAGAATGATTGACAGTTGTTGTTGACTACTTGTTATGCCAAGCAGATTCACCATCATGTCCTATTATAGGGATGTAAAATCCTGTTTAAAAAATTAAATATGTTTAACTGGATAACTGGGATCCTGTGGTGAGAGGGGAAGGCTTGGGCTGGGCCTGCTGTGCTGCAGGTGCAGGAGAGGGCACTTGCTTCTGCTGGGCCCGCCAGTAAATCCATTTTGTCCCGGTAAACATGCTGGTAAGTCAAATGCTTACCAGGTAACCATCTTACCATTTTATATCCCTAGTCCTGGTGTGTGGGCAAACTGGTGAGTGGTCCGAATACGGAGGCAAATTGCTGGTCCCACAGGTCTTGGCCAGGAGCATGCTGCTCCTTCATCGCAAATATGGGGCAGTGCTATGACAGTAGGTATTGGCAGCCATGAAAATGGAGTTGAATGTAAAGTCGCGTTAACAATTTACATAGCTTTGTGTGAGATGAGTCTCCTGTTAGCTGAGTGACACCAGACAGGAGCAGAGTACTTGACTGTTGAATAGTAGAGGGCAAGGGCTGATAAGCTCCAAGTGTCTAGGCACTTGCACCACAAATTGAGCGGGCCAGTTTTTTGACAAAGTTGTTTTTACAGTTTATTTGTGGCAGTGAATGTTTGGTTTTCATATTTTAGGTCGGGGTGGAGAACCAAAGGCCCGGGGGCCAGATGCGACCCCCAGCTTGCCTGGATCTGGACCCCAAGGCTTGGGGCTTCCCCCCAGAATTAGGGAGCCTGTTCTGGTGCTGCAGCCCGCCCACCATTCCCTAATGGGGCTGGAGCTCACAAAATGTACTAGCCTGGGCCCTCCATGGCTCTGGTGTGTAAGGAGAATGTGGAGAATGTCTTTCTCCTTCTCAGTAGAGGACCACCTCTGGAGGGTAGCTTTTTTTGTTCCTTCTCATTTTAGTGCGGTCCCTGACTAATTTTTTTCTGTGTGTCAGTGGCCCCCGACCAAAAATAGGTTTCCCACCCCTGTTTTAAATGCGGATTGCAAAAACATACAGGAGCCAAACACTTGGAAATGGCAGGAGCATGTAAAAATTCGGCTGCCTCCCTAGTTGAAACGTTTTGTCCTACACCAAGTGTCTTAAGAAGTAGCTAGTTTCAAGTAAAAAAGATGTCTATATAATGATGTTTCTTAAGATTTCCAAATCTTAAAAATGTTTTGAATGCATTTATTCTGTCTATAGCAGTTATACTTCGCATATTTTTAAAACATCCATTTTTCATGAAAATTCATGAATAAACAATTGTGGCTTGAGGTGCAGTTCCAGAAGACTTCTTGGGGCTGCTTCCCAGTGCTGATAAAGCTACTGACACTTGCCTTCTTGCTCTCTGGGGCTCCTCACCACCCTGTTCTGCTGGGTCAGATTTCCTGGTCACCCCAAGACAAGGCACAGAGCTCAGATAACTGCCTCCCACCTCCCTCCCCCCCCCACCCCCCCAAAGTGCAGTACCAACATTGAATCACTTCAGCTCTAGGAGAATGTAGTTAAAAGCACAGCATCTAGGAAACCAACCCCCAAATAAATCCGTTTCACATGTTCAAAGCTCATTCAGGTAAGCCCACTTTAAGGAGGAACATCGATTGTTGCCCCCCCGTCCAGTAACAATTATTTACACTGGGTTTGATAATAAATACAAGTAATTTTATTAAGCAGAAACAGTAGGATTTAAGTGGTTGCAAGTGAAAACAGGTGGATCAAAATAAGTTACAGAATAAAAATAAAAGAAAATTAGGAGGTAGGCAACCCCGGCTCCCCCACCCCAGTCTGCCTCCAGGGAGATCCGGGCTGCAGCTGTGCCAGCCTGGGTCCCTTCTCCCTCCCTGCCCAGGCTGTTTCTTCCTCCTCACCTACCTCCCTGCTGCAGCCAGGCCCAACCTTCTCCCCCCCTCCCACCTACCTCCCTGCTGCAGCCAGGCCCAGCCTTCTTGCCCCCCCCCCCCGCCCACCTAACCTCCAGGGGAGTGGGCCCACTGAGGCTGGCCTAGCTCCCCCTCCCCCAGCCTTCGGGGGGGCAGGCCAGGCCCAGCTTTCCCCCCACCCCCGCACCAGGGGAAAGGAAGGGCTGCGTAGCTCATGGCTTCCGGGGCCGCATGGCTCACGGCTGCTGCTCTGGCTCCCCCCCCGAGCTTCTGGGATGGGGTGGCAGCTGCTGCTCCCCTCTCTTCCCCCAGAGCTCTGGGGATGAATGTGTGGCTCCAGGGACACCTCGTGGCAGGGGAGCCGGCCAGAGCCACGCTGGCCCTAGTTTTCCCCAGCCACTGCAAAGGGGAGGGGAGAGGAGGGCCCAGCCATCGGCAGCCCAAGCCCTCTACATGGTGGGGCTTGTTCCTGTGGGATGCAGAGTGATATAATGACATCACTCTGTCATCCTGCAGGAAAAACATTTTTATCGGTATAGTAAGATAAGACACATAGCTAGTACTAATTGGGGATTGTTGGTCTATGAATCCTGGGCAAGTGCCACCTTAGACAAATAGTTCACATATACTAAGATGATGACTGAGCCACAAACTTCTGATTTCCAGTCCTGTTCTGCTAGATAATACCCTCTAATCTACAGCTGTTTTCCAGGGGGGGGGGGGAAAGAATTCTTTAAAGCTAGCAATATAGATAAGTAACTTTGTTCTTTCTGATCACTGGCCTAAAACTAGTACAGTAAAACTCCAGTGGTCCGGCATCCAATGGTCCAGCACTCCTGATGGTCCGGCACCATCTGGAACCCGGAAGTGCTCCGGGCAGCCGGACAATAGGAGCTGCTCTGCCCCTGGCTTCCCCAATTCAGCCGCTGCTGAAACTGACCAGTGGCTGACTCTGGTCAGTTTCAGCAGCGGCTGACTTCTGGACGCCTTGGGCAGAGCAGCTGGGGTGCTGCTGGGTTGGTCCCGTAGCGCCAAGGGGCGCATCCCCCCCCTACTCCACTCCAGACCCCTCATAGCCCCCCCTTCCGATAGTCCAGCATATCTGATAATCCAGCACCCCCTGGGTCCTAAAGGTGCCGGATTATCGGAAGTTTACTGTACTTGGGTAAGCTTTAACTAAGCAGAAGTCTCTCATGTGATTCTTTATCATCTTCTCAAAACCTCACTCAAGCCAAAATTTATGCTTTACACCATTTGAGAACTAGATGTTCTAAAGTTTTGTGCATTAATTTGTGGTTCCATAAGCAATAGATGCCACTATTACGTTGGAATTAATTAAATGATTTTAAGATTTGAAATCAGTCTTGAGGCACCAACCCCGCAAGTGAATGTATATAACAAACTCATGCACACCTAATCAATAGATCAGGCCTAAACATATTCTGAGATGACCGAGAGATCTGCATTAGTTTCAGTTATGAAAAAGAGAAGTTAGAATCAAAACCAAGCCAAACCACAAATGTAGGCTGTCAAAAGAAGAAACTATTATAAGAAAAAAATGTTTGCTATTTCAGT
Source organism: Pelochelys cantorii (assembly GCA_032595735.1). Taxonomy (NCBI): domain Eukaryota; kingdom Metazoa; phylum Chordata; order Testudines; family Trionychidae; genus Pelochelys; species Pelochelys cantorii. The sequence continues at coordinate 69,282,094 of CM064327.1, forward strand.
TTATCCTAAACTTACATATCACTTTTTTTTTTGGTTTGTCTTTTGACTTTACCTTCTTTCAAACAATAATTATATTTGCCAGTTTCTAATCTTAAAACTTTTTTTCCAAATATAATGAGGTTTAAAAACCAGCCTTCAACTTCCACCAGTTGCCATGATCACTGCACTGCAGGTTTTCATTCTTTGTGGTTACAAATTCTCTATTTCACTTTGCTCACAGCAAGCATTTAAAAATATACTGAAGACTTAAAATGTAAAGCCATAAAGGTTACAGGAGGGCGAGGGGGAAGTTGAGTGCACTATACAAAACTACTTTGAACGTTGGGAGGGGGGAACCCACAATCGGCTACACTTCGTGTTGATGTTTTTTAGCATTATATCAAAATGATTAAGTCTATTGCAGTAGTGATCAAATGCCCCAAGCAAGATCAAAGCCCACTTTCCCAGTTGTGAAAATATGAGACACTCTTCCTGCCTTGATAATCTAAGACAACCTTACTATTTTAAGAAGTGTTTTAGTTCTATCTATATCCTTATTCCTAATTTGCGGTGAATTGTTAGGGAAAAAATCCACAGCACTACATTTTTCCATATGTTGTAGCTGTGTTAAGTTTAAAGAAAAATCTTTAAGCCTTTTTCAGTAAACAAAGCATTTTTTTAAAGTGGCTTGAGACTTTAGGTCTACAAATATTGGTTAGTATTCTGTTAACAGAAGTTCCTCCAATGATGTAATCTCTATGAGGAAAAGATTAACATCTTTTTACTAAGGCAAACTGTAAATAGAGTAGTTTAAGGTCTGAACTACCTATTCAGTCCTGGAACAACGTTAAAAGCATATGCACAGGTAGAAATGTATAGATGTCATGATTTCTTGCCATGGTAGTTCAAAATTATTTAAATTTTTACCACAGGAAAAGAAAATCCAACTTTCCAGTGCCTAAAAACATTCATTTTTTCCTTGATAGTTCCTAGCAAACGGAGATTGTCATGGTTCTGGACTCTATGCTTTTAAAACAAACACCAAATAGCTTGAGGCACATGGCAGTTTCTAAGAGCTATCCACATTGCATGCTTATAGCCTAATTCATAGAGTCCTACTGAAGCACTTGGTATTTGAAGGACCCTTGGTATACTAGGCCCTTAACCTTTTTTCTTAAGACAGAGTTGACTGTAGATATTTTATTTTTATAGAGACCAACAATCTGCATTAAATAGATAGCTCTGAGATGAAGTTTTAAATGTCAAGAATTTAGCCATCTGCTATTTTTAGACTTGACCTTGCTTGTAGCAAAGAAAATACAACACAAACAAACCTGAAGTCATGCTCTAACGCATTGATTGTGGATCAGACAGTGCATTTCCACTTGGTATCAGATGGCTGGTGACCATTTCCCTCTGAACATGAAGGCACACTTCCATCAAGGTAATGGCAGGATCTTCTGCCTGCTTTAGGAATGTGCCAGCTTCTGAGATTTGAAGGCTACAATGTGGATCAACCCACTGACTTGTGTTAAATATTATGCCCTTCACATGGCAGACAGATCAGATGCCAAGTTAAGGTGAGTACTTTAGTTACTGTTTGATAAAGCTGAAACTGTAATTGTTGAAGCAGTGTACTGCTTACCATGCACTTGCAGTGGGAAATGCACTGGCTACATCTCAAAGAACCATAGTTATTGTTGGGTAGGTAACCATTCTGTCCCCTACACAGTGGGTGGGCAATAATTTTTGACCAGGGGCCACTTCAGAATTTTTTAGGGGGCAGGGTCTCCGGCAGAAGGGATGGGACCAGGACACTTCTGTGCCTCCCCACCCATAGACCCAGATTTGTCTGGGGGTGGGGGAGTGCACAAAGTCTTTGCCTCCCTCTTCCCCTCCCTCCCCCCCAAGAGAACCGCCAGCTATTCAGAACAGCTGGTCATTCTCTCTAGGTACCCGTGCCCCTGGCAGTTGGAGGAGACTTTGCTTGCTCCCCCCTGCTGTCCCCAGATCAGTCAGGGCCTGGGGAGGGGAAGCATATGAAGTCTCTCGCTCCCTGCCCCCACCCTGCAAGGGAGCGCCGCACTTAGTTAACTGCTAGCTGAGCAGCAGCTGGTGGTTGACTTTTAACTGCTGAGCCACTTGCAGTTCAGGGGAGACTTCACGCGCTCCCCCTGCCCCCACCCCCTGATTGGCCTGCGAGCGAGGGGGAGGGCACAAAGTCTCCTCCTGCCCTGCGTCCGTCCTGCAAGGACCATGTGGCGCTTAGAAGCACCGTGCCCTCACAGGGTGGGAGGAGACTTTGCATGCTTTCCCCCTACCCACAGGCCAGTCAGGGCTTGGGGGTGGGGGGAGCATGCAAAGTCTCCTCCTGCCCTGCCAAGAGCGTGTGGTGTTTCTAAGTGCCGCACACTCCTTGCAAGGCGGGGATAGGGTGAGAAGAGACTTTGTGCACTTCCCCCCACCCCCAGGCCTTGATTGGCCTGGGGGCGGGGGAGTGGATCAACTTGCTTGGCGGGCTGGATCCAGTCCACGGAGGCCCTTTCCCCCACTCCTGCCCTACACCATCTTCCTTTGTTCCAATTTCTATGTAATACATGTCTGTATTTTGTCTGCTGTAATAAATAACTCAATATCCTTTCTGCCAAGGAGGGCAAGCACTCTGTAGAGGACTTGGCCCCCGTGAATTTTGTGTGTCTTGTACAGATGAATTTTATTCCCATTGAGAATTCGACTGTGCCAGAGGATTATAGTTATCAACCACTGTCTTTGTCCTGGAGCTAAGTTTAGATGATCATTTAGATTAAATGTGATTTTACATACTTAATCTGTCAACTGGTTAAGCATTATGTTTAACCAGTTAACTGCTTAAATGGTGGTGGCTGGGGCTGCTCAGGGTGGGGCGGAGGTTGCTCGGGGTAGGCCCACATCAGTTAACCATAACGGGTAGGCATCACCAGTAAGGTGGATGCTTACCAGTTAACCATTCACATCCCAGATTTTAAAAAAACAACCTAGTAGTCATGTAGCACCTTAGATTAACAAATATAAATAAACATGTGGTATCATGGCTTTTGTGGGCAAAACCCACTTCCTTAGTCTGAAATGTTAAAAAAAACCTCACCTAACAGAGCTACCCCTCTGAGATCCCTAATTTAGGGTATGTCTACACTTGCACCCTCTTTTGAGAGAGGGATGCAAATGCAGACAAGCGAAATTGCAAATGAAGTGCGGATTTGAATTTCCTGCACTTCATTTGCATAATTGCGGACCACCGCTATTTCGAAATACCTTATTTCGAAATAACAAACGCTGTGTAGACGTGATTATTTCGGGAGAAAACCTTTCTTCTGAAATAACCCTTATTCCTCATACAACAAGGTTTACTGGTTATTTTGGAAGGAGGGAGTCCCAGCCAGCACATATCAAGGCTGGCCGCTCAGCACACACACCCCAGCACCTGGAGGGAGACGCGCGTGGCTGTAGAGGCGGCGGTTCTGCCTCCAGGACCCGAGAATTAGGTTAGAGGGGGGAGGGGGAGGGGGGTGCCTGGCTCTGGGGAAAGGGAGGGGGATTGAGTTAGAGCAGGGGGAGTGCCTGTGGGGGAGGAGGGGAAGATCAGCCAGCACGCTTTGAGACCTGAGATCCCCCCAGGTATTGGCCCCAGCTGTCTCTGTCCCCTCTTCCTGTCCAGACCCCCCCATGGGTACCCTGCCCCAGCACCCACCAGCACCCTGCCCCAGAACCCTGTCCCCTGACCCCACCTGCACAGTTGGGGCCACATTAGTGAGGCTTGGGGGGTTTTGGAGCAGTTGTTTTTTTGCATCTCACTTGTGTGGCCCCAACTGACTTTTCTGTGGGTCAGTGACCCCTGACTCAAAGCAGGTTCTCCACCCCTCTCATAAATAAAGACAATGCTGAAACATTTTGTGTTTGACATAATATTTTATTTAAAAATGAAGCCTGTCCAACAAGCCCCCCAATTGGGGCCAAGCCCCCAACTGGCCGCAGCATCATAACACTACAGCACCCCCCCCCAAACCCCAACCCTGAGCCTGTCATACACTGGAACCCCCTGTCCTGAGCCTCTCACATCCCCAAACTCCTGCACCCCCGCATCCCCAGTCTTCTGCCACAACACTCCTACACCATCCACACACTGCACATCTGTCCCCTGAGCCCATCATAATCCCAGCCTCCCTGCCTAGAGCCCCTCATGCACCCCAACCCAAACCCAAACTCCTGCACCCTCACAGCCACAATCCTGCGGTTTTGCTCAGCACCCCAACACTCCATGTGACCCCAACACTCTCCAGCGTGGAGCCCCCTCCCTGCGTCAGCATCCTCTTCTCTACTTTCTCCTGCACCCAAATTCCCTCCCAGTGCTTGCACTTCTTACCCCTTCCCAGTGCTTTTTTTTTTTTTTGTGATGGTATGCCCGGGACGGTGTACTGGCACTTGTTTTCCCCCAGTGCAGGTTTTTTTTTTTTTTTTTTGCTCAACAACTCTCTTCCCCACCCCATACGTGGCCCTTTGCACTCTATCCACGGCTGTTTTGGCTCTTCGTCTCTAACGGGTTGGCCACCCCCTATGCCCAGGTCATGGAGTGCTTTGAAGATAAGCACTGAGACATTGAACTTAATTTGAAATTCTGTGCGAAGCCAGTGTAGGGAGCAAAGAACAGCTTTGATGTGCTTACAGTAGCTTGTTTTTCTGAGGAGGGATGCTGTGGATTCTGAAGTAGTTGATATTACCTAAGTTTAGAATACTCATACCTAGGTGTATTTCATTGCTGGAATCCAGCCTAGGGGAGAGGAAACCAGGTCTTTGTTAGAATGGGATGGAGTTTCCTAGCCAGGCATTGAGTAGAAAGCATTGATCATAGATGCTGCTGTGAGCTGAGCATTGGTGAGGAATTGGAGCACTTCTAGACTCTGTTGAATTGGCTAATTATTAGGGCTGTCAAGCAATTAAAAAAATTAATTGTGATTAATTGCGCGATTAAAAAATTTAATTGCGATTAATTGCGTGCGCCTCCCCTTCGAAACACCGCCGCAGTGTTTCAACGGGGCAGCGCTCCTTGGAGCCCAGAGTCAGCTGGAGTCCCCAGCTGAACCTGGGCTCCATGCAGCATTGCCCCTTTGAAGTGCCACGGTGGTGCATCAAAGGGACAGCGCAACACGGAGCCCAGGATCAGCTGGAGTGCCCAGCTGACCCCGGGCTCCACGGCTGCCCCTTTAAAATGCCGTCTCTGGCATTTCAAAGGGGCAGCTGCCGTGGAGATTGGGGGCAGCTGGGGAATGCCCAGCTGATCCTGGGCTCTGTGCAGCAGCAGAACCCAGGGTCAGCTGGGGGCTTCCAGCTTATCCTGTGCGTTCCACAGCAGCAGAACCCGGGGTCAACTGGTGAGTCCCCAGCTCACCCCGGGCTCCAGGGCTGCCCCTTTAAAATACCTCTAGCTCAGTTCTGAGGTGGCTGCTCCTTTGAAATGCCACCTCTGTGCATTTCAAAGGGGCAGTAGATCCTGGGGTCAGCTGGGAAGTGCCCAGCTGATCCCGTGCTCTGCTTTGCACTGCCCCTTAGAAGCACCACAGTGGCACTTCAAAGGGAAAGCACAGCATTAAAGCCTGCAATTAATGTGTTAAAAATGTAATGCATTAATCCTGGACTGTGTTAATCACAGTCGTGAATGCTTGTAAATTGACTGCTTTATTAATTATGGACATGTATATTCAGCCAATGGAGACAGCATCATAACTTTAAATTTTTCAAAATACCTTCATCTGCACACCAGTATCACTCTGTTTTGCTTGGATTCGGCTTAGGCTTGTTGGTCATCTAAAAATTCATCTCATCCAAGCTCTAGTCTATCTTGGTGATAGTGGTGTGGTCATATATGGTGAAGAATAGATATGTATCATCTGCATATCTCCAGCATTGAGTCCATATCATCTGACACATTTTACTTAGTGCTTTGAAGTATATGTTGGAAACAACTGGGGAGAGAGACTACTCCTTGTGGAAATCCATAGGTGAAGAGTCTGATGGTGGAGGAACAGAGATCATTGAAGAATTTGGACTTGATACAACTGTAAGAATTTTGGGTTCTTAAAATCTTAGAATAAGGGTGCACCTCCATGGAGTTGTGCCTGTCTGCATCTGTTCTGAGATGGCCCTGAATTTGTTAAATTCCCTTTTTCCCCTCCTGTGTATTAACAGTTCTAAATGGCTGAATTAACAGTTTGAAACAGAATGTGTTAACAAATGTACATTTAACAATGAATTGGTTGGCTGACCACCATGGAGAGGCCCTTGTGGAGACTGGACACCAGTACCGACTGGTGGGACTGGCTGGTCCTGGGGCAAAGGGACGACCAGCAATGGCTCCGGAACTTCCTCATGTGAAAGCAGACGTTCCTGGAGCTATGTGCCTGGCTCGCCCCTGCACTCCAGAGAAGCACCACCCGGCTGCGGGCACCCATCCCTGTGGACAAGAGGGTCGCCATTGCCATCTGGAAGCTGGCCACCCTGGACAGCTACTGATCAGTGGCACACCAGTTTGGGGTGGGCAGATCGACCATCGGTGCCGTCGTCATGCAGGTAAGTCCTGGGGAGGGAGAGGGTGCTGCACTCCCTTGCACAGGCCTGCTGGTGGGGGGTGGCCCATGGGGTGAGGGGGCCCTGGTGTGTGTGTGTGTGTGTGTGTGTGTGTGTGTGTGTGTGTGTGTGGACAGAGGGCATCACGGGGGGTTGGAACCCCCCAAGGGAGCATGCACTTACCCTGCCTTATGTGATGCGTTCCCCTGTGTTTCTGTGCACCCTTCTGCAGGTCGTCCATGCCATCAACGACGTCCTGCTCCAGAGAGTCATCCACCTGCGGGACATGGAGGCTATGGTGGCCGGCTTCACTGCCCTGGGGTTCCCCAACTGCGGGGGAGCCCTGGATGCAACCCACATCCCCGTCCGTGCCCCAGAGCATCAAGCGGCCCATTTCATAAACCGCAAAGGGTACTGCTCCATTATACTCCAGGCCCTTGTGGACCACTGTGGCCGCTTCCTGGACATTTATGTGAGCTGGTCCAGCAGGGCACACGACGCCTGCATTCTCCGAAACTCCGGCCTGTTTGGCAGGCTGGAGGCGGGCACTTTCTTCCCTCACTGGGAATTTACTGTTGGGGATGTGCCCATGCCCACATGTATTGTGCGGGACGCGGCCTACCCTCTGCTGCCCTGGTTGATGCGGCCCTACACGGGGCAGACAGATCACGACCGGGCACGGTTCAACGAGTGCCTCAACTGGGCCCGCAACCAGGTGGAGTGCGCCTTCGGCTGTCTTAAAGCCCAGTTTCGCTGTTTGCTCACCCGTCTTGAGATGGATGAACGGAATGTCCTCGAGGTAGTGACTGCGTGCTGTGTGCTCCACAACATCGTGGGGCAGAAGGGGGAGGCCTTTCTCCTGGCATGGATGGCAGGTGAGGGCTAGGCCTTCGAACAGCCCCGCACAGCTGCTATCCGCCAGGCACACCATGATGGGGTACGCATACGGGAGGCCCTGACGGAGATGTTCTCCTGGGCCCCACAGTAAGGTCGCCTCTGTCTCCCTTTACATCTCCCTCCCATCCCCAGCCCTTCCCTCCTCCCCTCCCCTTACCTCCCAATAAACAACACAGGTTTTTTTTTTTTAAACAACATATTAAACTTTTTATTTACAATGTGGACGTAGGGTGGGAGGAGGGAGGGGGCTCTGAACTGGGAGGGGGGAGCTACTGCTGGGATGGGTGGCCCCTGCGACTGCCTCTGCGGGGGCAGACCACTACATGTGGTTCACGCCGCATCGGGGCAGGCAGCACGGGGAGGTGTGCAGGATGGGGTGCATCAGGAGGGGGCATGGTGGGAGCAGGAGGGGCAGCAGGAGGGGCAGCAGGAGGGGGCACGGGCTTTGGCATGGGAGGGATGGCAGGTGCATGGGGCAATGCTATGCCATAATGCACAGCGTGCCCGATGTGTGCAGTGAGGGTGGTGATGGCATTGCCGATGCGCTCGCACTGAGCCTGGAAGTGGCCCCAGGCCTGCTGGCGCCCCTCTAGGTCCGCATCCACCTGGTGTGTGATGGCTGCCTCAATCCTCTCAACGGCCTGTACATGTTGCCGGAGGAGTTGGTCCCACTGCTGGACCTGCCGGCTTGGTGCCTGGGCGGTTGGGGGTGCTGCTGCTGCTGTAGGGCTGGAGGGTCCCCCGCTCCTGCTTGGACCCGCTGCAGGGAACAGAGGAAAGGATGGGTCAGTCAGGCAGCCTGGCCACCATCCCCACACCCCATGCCCTCCACCCCTGAGCCCAGGTGACACCACAGTACTGTGGCTTGGGCCCACTCGTCCTCGTCCCCCCCCCCCCCATGTTGTATGTTTGTATACAGGACTGTCCCCGGAGTAGGGTTGCTCCTCCATGTATTGTAACCACTGGTGTGTGTCCTGGCCCCTGGTGGAGGGGGGGGGGCATGTGTTGTGTTAACCTGTGGAACTCCCTGCCAGGAGAGGCTGTGAGGCTTTGGGCTAATCAATGGTGTTTGACAGGGAGCAAGATGAATCCCCACACAGTGCCTGGGAGCACATCTGGCAGACGTGGTCTGGGATCTCAGATCCCCATCACGTGGATGTCTCCTGGACGGAACCAGGGTTGACTAGGGAGTGTACCATCCTTGCAGCGAAACTCAGGTGGCCCTAGGGCCAGCCTGAGCGCTTCCCTCCTCCCCCTCCCGCTAGCCCTCACACACGTAGCCCAGGGACATGTGTGGCCGCAGTGGGGACTTCCCTCGGGGGGCCAGCCAAGGCACCGGGAGCAGGCGAGGGGCTCAGCGGTTTTCCCAGCAGCAGCTGGCTGTGCAGCACAGCCAGGCATGAACAGTGTGCTGTTCTGTGTGCTGCACCCTTTGGGAGGTGTGGGCTCTGGCATGAGCCCCTGGGGCCCTGGCTGGTTCCAGCCGGCATCCACCCTTCCCCCTGGTCCGGATGTGTGCGAGCAGCACAGTCCCAAGCGTGCCCTGGAGCTGCCTGCTGCGGCCACATGCCGTTTGGTCACCAGGCTGCACATGGTTGCACGTGCTGCATACTGGTATGGTACACAGCATGCAGCTCACGTTGCCTGAGTGACACTCCCTCCCCCTCCCCCCTGGGCGCCTGGCTCCCCCCCGCCCTTGTCAGTGCAAAGTGCAATACTCACCCGTGGATCCTTCCCTGGCCTCCGATGATGCATGGGAGACGTCCGGGCTTCCATGTGTAGGGTCACAGTGCTCCCCTGGTCCTCCTCGTCACCAGTGGGCAGCTCTGCGTTGTCCCCTGCTTCACTGGGCCTGGTGACGGGGGGGGGGGGGCCTTCTGGTGTCACCTGGCACCGAGGGTCCCTGGAGCGCTGCCTCTCCCAGGATGGCATGGAACTGCTGGTAATGGGGGCAGCTGTCAGCTCCTGCCCCTGGCCCTCGCTGGCCCGGACATAGCCCAGGCACAGCTCCTTGACTTTAGCCCGGACCTGTTCGAGGGTCTGGGTTGGATGGCCCTGGTCAGAGAGCGCCTGGGCCATGCGCCGGAAGATGTCCACGTTCCTGTAATGGGACCGTGGGTTGTGGAGGGCCTCTTCCTCAGCCCAGAGGTCCAGCAGGGCCTTGATCTCCCCTGGGGACCAGGAAGGGGCGCGCAGCTTTGTGCCCCTTGGGGCCTCCTGCGCTGGGGGTGCGGGTTGCTGCTCCCCCCCTGGAGCAGCCATTCTGGGTGGTCTGGTGGCTGAGAGCACAGCTGCGCAGCAGAGCTCATTGGCAGAGGTGCTTCTGCCGTGTGGCCTCTGCAGGCTGCGTGTGCCTTTAAGGGGGCTCGGGTTACCAGGAAGTCCGGAGCGGTGCTTGCACGTACAGAGCGTCCAAGCAGCCACTAGGGCTTTTTTCCGTTTGGACAGCTCTTGCGCAAAATCTCTTGGCTGCTTGTCTACACTGGCCTCTTGCGCAAGAACAGTTGTGCAAAAGGGCTTCTTCCTGAGCGGGAGCGTCAGAGTTCTTGCGCAAGAAGCCCTGATTTCATACATTAGAACATCAGTGTACTTGCGCAAGAACTTGCGGCCAGTGTAGACAGGCAGCCGCTATTGTGCAAGTTCGCGCCAATGTAGACGTAGCCTAACTGATCAGAGGAAGACAGAATGATTGCTGCTTCTGAGAGTGCTTGCTCATATCATCCCTTGGAGTGGTGCATGCATGCTATGGTATATGGGATGCTGCCGGACCCCCTCCTCCCTTAGTTCCTTCTTGCCATGAGTGGTGGTGCTTTGAATGGTTTGCTGCAGCCTTTGTAATATTAATCTTCCGTATTCAATTGTAAATAGTTTTCTGTCATGTTGTCTTAGTTCTTAGTACTGAGTAGATAGTTAGTAACCTTTAAGGAGGTAGCCTGGAGACAGGGCACACTCCACTCCCCTGGTTTCAAACTGTGTGTTAACTGCCACAGTCCTATGCCAGTTAGCGACCTATATGGCAATCACCTTTGTCTCAGTGAGAAGTGCTGTATCTGCAAATCCTTTTGACTCAACCCTTTCCCTTACTGTCCTATCTGTCTAAAAGCATAACTTATGGAGTCAGACCTTGCTCCCAAAGACCAGTGCTTGCACTGGGCACTGAGTATTAGTACCTTGGTGCGGAGTACTCACTGGGCATCTTTGGTGGTCCCCTCCAAGAGGACCAAGAAAGCAGGCAAAGATAAGTGTCCCTCCCTCCCATTCCTTTTAAGGAGAAGCCTGGCATGCTATTACTACAGGCTATTGGGTCCTAGCCACGGTAGAGCAAATCTTTACTCTCCAGCTCTCCTCCGTCCTCCTTCCCCACCTATTCTTTCCATCTGTCTTCAGGGACTCCTCTCATGAGAAACTTCTCAAGCAGGAGGTAAAGGAGTTGCTCCATATGGGAGCTGTGGAGGAGATGCCATCCCAGTTCAGAAATCAGGGCTTCTGCTCCTGTTGTTTTCTAATCCAGAAAGCCAAGGGCAGACATTGTTCATTTCTGGACTTGCAAGAACTGAACTACTACCTGGTGAGGCTCAAGTTTCACATGGTCTCCCTGGCCTATATCATCCCCAACCTGGATCTGTGGAATTGATATACCAACCTCAATATCAAGGCCATGTATTTCCACATAGTGATTTTTCTAGGGGCACAGATGATTTCTTCATTTCACAATAGGTGTGAGCCATTATCAATTTATGATCCTCCCCTTTGGGTTGGTTATGGCTCCAAGGGTGTCCACAAAGTACATGTTGGCACAACACTCCATAGAGCTAGTATCCAAATGCATTGGATTGAGGATAGGAGCCCATCTCAGAGCCCTTCAGACACAGGGAAAGTGGGCCCTGCACAAAGTGAACCTCCATATAAATATGAAGGAGCTCAGAGCAGGGCAAAGGGCATGTGAGGTGTCCCTCCCTCACCTGTTGGGCAGAATGGTCCAAGTCCTTATGGATAGTATGGCCATGATGCTGTGCATGAACAGGTGGGGGGCACTCCATGGCCCTATGCCGGGAGAGGCATAAGGATCTAGTGCAAAAAGGGGGTTTTGTGCAAAAAGGAAACGTCCACACTGCATGTTTTTGCACAAAAGCCTCTTGCGCAAAAACATATCGGAATAAATTATGCCAGTGAACCACGACAATGCTAATCAGCACTTCATTTGCCTTGCCTCTTCCAGCAAAACCCGTAGTGTAGATGTAGCCGAATGGAATTCACCACTGGAAGCTTATTCTTATCCTACAGCTCTTTAGTACCAGTATACCTGGCTCAAATGGGACTAGAGCAGGGACAAATTTCCATCTAGACATGTAGCAGCTAGTTTAAGCAGATTATGCATTTAAAAAAAACCAATCTGTCCAAAATGAAAGAAAAAGGGTAGTGTTATGGATAGTGCCCAATAGAAAATCATATTTGGTATTGATTTGAATTATTGAAAATTTTAATTAAAAGTATATATAAAAGTGCCCCGCAAAGTAAAAGTGACTGAGATTCTTTTATATAAATATACCTGAATTGTTCCCTTCTCTTGCCATTAAGGGTATTTTGCTAGTTTTTCACATTAGATATTCAGATTCTATCTAGCCAGGAAGATAATGATGACTGGACAACTGGTGAAATGATATCGCAGGAGCCATGACTGAAAACTAGAGCAAGTGATGGAGGGGTTGTATTTGTTTTACGTACATGGTTGCATATTTTAAGGAGCACATGTTGATAGATATGGGAGAACCCATTAAAATGTGCTTTTGACTGATCTTCCTCCCGCCTCACCTCATGTCTTGCAGTAAGTTTCCAGATGATGTCTGGATTCGATATAGACAAAAGAGACCAGGGTTCGGAATATAGTGATTTCACTTTCATCTACCTTCACTCCAATGTCACATAATTACAGAATTCCTGACTGATTCAGTGTACTTTGGAAAGTGAATCACTTACCAAAAACAAGAGCTAAGGGTAAAGGCCTCATTGAGACTTCAGTTTCCCAGTCCACATGCTCAGGTAGTATGTTCCAAAACAGTAATACATTCTCAATAGCAAAAAGAGCCCATTTGATTTAGCACATTTTGACACAATGGGAATGGATGTAAGGTGACGCTAGACCAGGGTTACTCAACGTGGGCCTGTGAGCTGCATGCGACCCGCAGCCTGTTTGTTTGTGCCCTGCGGTGCAGAAATGTCCCAGAAAGCCCTGCGACTCCAAACGCAGCTAGAAGTATAAATAAGGGAAGGAGGGAGGGGTTGGATCTGGACTTCCAACATTCCAGTCATCTGAAGAAGTGGGTTGTACCCACGAAAGCTCATGATACTATTTACATGTTTTGTGAGTCTTTAAAGTGCTACCAGACTATTTGTTGTTTAAGTTTTTCCTGTTACAGACTAACTTGGCTACCCCCTGAAGCTTTTGAACTATTTCAGTTTGCCTTGTATGCCAGTGCATTGTGTTGTCATATATAATCATAGAATACTACAACTAGAAGGGACCTTGAGAGATTCTCAAGTCCAGTCCCCTGCCCTCGTGGCGGGACCAAACACCATCTAGATCATCCCTGATAGATGTCTATCCAAACTGCTTTTAAATATCTCCAGTGAGGGAGATTCTACAACCTCCCTAGGCAATTTGTTCCAGTGTTTAACCACCCTGACAGTTAGGAAGTTTTTCCTAATGCTCAACCTTAATCTCCCTTGCTGCAATTTAAGCCCATTCCTTCTTGTCCTATCATCAGAGACCAAGGAGAACAATTTTTCTCCCTCCTCCTTGTAGCACCCTTTTAGATACTTGAAAACTGCTATCATGTCTCCTCTCAGTCTTCTCTTTTCTAAGCTAAACAAGACCATTTCTTTCAGTCTTCCCTCACAGGTCATGTCTTCTAGACCCTTAAATCATTTTTGTTGCTCTTCTCTTGACCTTCTCCAGTTTCTCCAGTTTTTTTGCAAACCCCTAAATCCCTTTCTGTAGCTTCAGGGAATTGTCGAGTTAGTCTGTAGAGGATAAACTTAAAAAAACAACAAATGGTCTGCTAGCACTTTATAGACTAACAAAACATGTAGATGGCATCATGAGCTTTCATGGACACAGCCTGCCTCTGTAGTATTCCTTCCAAGACAATCACTTCCCATTCTGTATGTGTGGAACAGATTGTTCCTTCCTAAGTGGAGAACTTTGCATTTGTCCTTGTTAAACTTCATCCTGTTATATAGAAAAAAGCACGTTGCCTGTGCATAAGCATCCAGTTGTCCTCAGGCAGCAAGCACCTTCAAGCACACTGTCTCAGTAAATTGTCACTGTGTTGTGGGATACCAGCATGTGTCTCAGAAATGTGGACCATTCTCAATAAGATTGCCAATAATTTAATAGAGGATAGTTGTTAGGTTGTGTTTGTAGGGGTGGCATCCCATGATTCCTGTTACAGCTACTCAGAATTTTCCACCTTGCGCAGTAACTAAATGGCGGTGAACAGTGTTTGCAATCATACTGGGAAGAAGAATATATAGGTAAATGTTCCTGTTTCATCTGCTTTTTCTGATCTGTGTTAACATAGAAACTATGCATTTGCCAAATATGGGGGCATATCTGCCTACATTATGGTTTAATAATGACCGCTTGCCTCTTTAAGAGTCTTTCTCAGGGATGAAATATAAATATATATTTAAGTGGTGTCTGCTGGGATGGAGGGTGCAGCTGGATACTGAATGGCTTCTGTTTTTCAATCAACTTGCTGTACTCTGACTTTTTGCTGTCTTTCTGCCTTATGCCAAATGCTACTACTTCATTCACTACTGCGGAGGGTGTATAGATGCTGCTTTTTCTTTCTCCGCTCCAGCATATGAAGTGTTCTCAGTAGTTACAGGAACAGGTCGGAGGTGTCCTGCTGAATGTAGCAACTACAGGTTGAAACTCTCTGAACCTAGACTCTCTGGTCCAGCAACATCTGTGGCCTGGCATGACCACAGATGTTTCAGGACCAAAGAGTCCCACTGGAGGACTAGCACCCAGGAGCCCTGCAGACTGGCAGGGCAGTGTGGGGCTTCCTGGCAGGGTTGTGGGAGCCCCGTGCATGGCGGCAGGGTTGTGGGAGCCCCGTGCATGGCGGCAGAGCAGTGGGAGCCCTGTGCGTGGCAACAGGGCTTCCCAGCATGGCTGCGGAAGCCCAGCGCAGAAGCTGTGGGCTCCCTGGAGCGGTAGCAGGACCCAAGCTCTGCAGCGGGAACCCAGCATGCAGAGACAACAGGGCTGCTAGGTGCTGGAGCGGGAGCCCTCTGCATGCACAGGCGGCACAGCTGCCTGGCGCAGTAGTGGGAGCCTGGCGAGCAGAGGCAGCGGGGCTGTCTGGTAGGGCAGCAGGGGCTGACAGGACAGTGGTCAGGCCAGAGGTGGAGGGGGCTGGCAGTTGGGGGGGCCAGAAAGGACCACAGGTGGTCAGGCAAAATCCCTCATCTGGGACCGGTCAGGTCCCGAGGGTGCCAGGAAGGTCCAACCTGTAGTTTGTTACGAAAAGGCACTAGTAATGTGTTGATCATAGTTAATGTTCTTCTCTTTCTGGTACTTTTGTCTCCGCTCCTTTATCTTTGCATGGCATAGGCTTGGAACCTAAGGCACACTGACATCCTAAATGCCCAAGATGCTTTTGGAAATGGAACGTAGGCACTTTTGAAAATGTTATACAATATCTTGTTTTGGAGAGTACTGGAACTAATTCAGTCAAGGATATATTTAGTTCAATATTATAGATATTTGCTGGTATGGAAGAATTGGCTGATAACTTGATAATGCTGATCACAGAAGAACATGGTACTAAGAACAGAGGATGAAAGCACCAGTATAAAGATGAGTAACTTTAAAAATAGATAATAAACCCCTTTAAGTCTGTACTTGGGTTCCATGAACATATGCTAAAGAAGTAGTATTTGAAGGGATTAATGTTCAAGGTTCAACAGAAAACAAATGGGAGGAAAATGAAAATTAGTAAAACCAATATGGTTACACTAGTGGCTTTTAAAAGCCTATAATTTAAAAGGGAGTTTAAGCTTGTAGCAGAGGAGGACTACATGGGATAATAAAGACGTGTAAAGTCAAAACTGAAAAGGCATGAATAGATTGCAGTGGTTTATGTTATCCAATTAGCTTAATGTTCTGAAAGGTTTGTATAAATACTGTGCATATAACAATTCCACTGGGCATTAAGAATTGTATTGGGATAATTCAAATAGTTTTTCTTATTGAATTTGAAAGGTAAATTTTCACAAATGAGTGTTTCAGTTGAACGTGAAGTTTGCAGTTCTCCAATAGTGACTGCATTTCCCACAGTAATTCAGTCATCTAGAACATTCATTCCTGAACATTTTGTCACTGTTTTGTAGATTCTTCTTTATTGACAGTTCAGCAATTCTTAATGTACATATATCACTGTTAGCAGACAAGGTGTGCTTGAGACTTCTTTAGTTTCTCTTGAATGCACCTGTCTGATGACAGGTTGCACTGTCTTCACTCCTCTCATGTGGAACCATGCAGTCCTACCATTCCCATGCAGCACTCCCCTCACTCGCCCCCACCCTCTGTTTACCCATTGTGATAGCATGAGAGGTCCACGTATACTTGGCAACTGTAAGTTCTTTTTCATCCAGGTATCTGTTTTGAAGAAGCTTCTTTCTGAGCAATTTTAATCAGCCACTGGTCACAAAGTAATATTTGTTCATATAAAAGTATGCAGCGAGTAGGAGAAAGGGAGCAATCCAACATCTGGGTCTTACCTGACTGTTACTCCTTACTTGCAAGTTTTAATTGTGAGGAAACACTATCGACAGCCCTACTCTTGAACTGGGAGAGAGACTGCAGCACTCACTCTGAGAGACTTGCCTCCAGTTGCAGCTCCATTTGCCCTCTTTCCTCTCTTTTTTTGGGTCAGGGTCTTTAACCTGGAGCCTGTTAGGTGGCTATTTCCCAATTAATAGCTCCCCCATTGTTCCATTAAGGATTCTTGGTATTCTTTCTGGAGTTACCTTTGTCATTGTTTTGATTTATTTCCTGTTTGTGTATCCTTATTGCCTTTCTTTGATTTAACACCAAAAAGGTGTAAACTGAGGTGCATCTGTTTATAAAATACACAGATGGCTTTCTCATTCTCCGCAACAAACGATATTCAATACTTTGCAAAGTATTTGTATTGTGTATTCTATTTGTTACATTCATTTTGGACACACAAGGCTCATCATCTGCTGATAGAACAGCAAAACAGCAGATCACGGCAGGACCAAAATGCCCATCATGATTTTTCTGCATACGTTCAAATTGAGAAGGAACAATACGGTTTAATTTTAAAACAGGGGTACAAAATATTCATCTTTTAGATGCTTCTCAGCCTATTCAAAGCTAAGATCATGTATTCTCTGAGACAAAACATTGTATAGGTGGGTGAAATGTTAACCTTAACTCCTTGAAACTCCTGATACGTGTGTAATTAAATACATAACATTGTGATTCCCCAACATAGTTTTTTAACATCAGTCTCTTGGTGTGGTTTGCTTTTCTTGTCACAAAGTTCAGCAGTTCTGCTATAGTATGGATATGTTAAAAGATGCATAACTGAGGTTTTTTGTTTAAAGTACCTCGCTCCCGCAGTAGAGTTGCACAAGTCACTTCAATCAAACTGACACTAAGGGACAGATTTTTCAGTCAGTTGTAGAATTGTACAATTGTGTATACCAGCAATTTGTAGCATTGCAAAATCCAGACTTATTGGACCAAACAAATAACTATGTACAAACTGGGGATTTGAATAGGTATATGAGAGTATTCTAAAATAACCCAAAACCTCACTGGGATAAATGATCCTGGCTGCAAGTGCCAGTTGGAATGGATTTGAATAGTTGGTAGTAAAATAGCAGCTGGTATGCTTTTTTTGAATGAAGTCTCATATATTTTATTAGAATGCATTCAAGCCTTAGGAGGCAAAATGCCTATTTGGGTGGCACGCATTAATTAGTAGATAATGGGTGCCAGGGAATTTTCTGCTAGCATTTTATTCGCTAATTTTAAAATGCAAACATGCAAATTAAAATGTGTTATTGTCATTTCCTCTTTCTCTGTTTTGGGTTTATATGTGTTTATCACTGTCAATCTAGTTATTGGAATCATACAAATACTTATTGGGTTTTTTCCTCTAGTAGCTAAAGAAAAGTTCTGCCACTTAAGCTCCCAAGTCTATTGAATTTTATGAAACATTCCACATTTGAGTTGTTTTCACTGCCAGTTCGTGGGGGGGGGGGGGGGAGTGTGTGTGGGAGAGGGAGAGGTGTTGAGGTGTTCCATATACTGTGAAGGACTGTGGCAGATATTATAACTTCCTGTCATATCCTTGGGTGATTTTTGTTCTTCCTGATCCAGCGGATGGACAGGACTTTGTCCAAAGAATGACCCTACCCTGGCAGAAGGTAATTTTCATCTGCTTGAGCCCCATAAGCCTGGGTAGCGTCTGGTGAGCTTGCATGTGTATAGAAGTGCTTGTTTTTAATATATTTTCTGAGTAATGCTTTTATCTGAGCAAGTGCTTTTATTTTTCAGAAGGAGTCATGTGACAACTTTCATCTGCTAATCATACACTACAGGTCGAACCTTTTTATCCTGGCACACTCTGGTCTAGCAACATTTGTGGTCCAGAATGATTTTAGTTAGTCAGATGTCCACTTACCATGGGTGTGACCAAGTTTCCCGAGGTCCCATATCTGTTGTTTGCAGCCCCCAGTCCTCACTCCCAGTGTTCTGTGCTGTTGTTAGCTCTAGTTTACCTCTAACTGTCTTCTAAGAGCCCAGTAAGCAGTGGAAGTGTTGGTAATGCCGCTAGACAATATTGACCTCCCATGGTCCAGCAAATTCTGTTTCGGCACCGGTCAGGTCACGAGGGTGCTGGACGAGAGACATTCAACCTGTAGTTACTGCTTATAAGCTGACCTTTTAGGCAGACTGAGTTGATGGGAATATCACAGCCCCTGCACACCCCTCTTCAGCAAGGAGTGGAATAAGGGTTCCTACCCAAGGACAGGTGATGGTTGAAAACCTGAAAACGGGCATTCCTGGAATGAGCTATGGAGGGCGGTGAATACAGATACAGTTACTATGAAACTGTAACATTATCCACTTTAGAACCAGGAACTGTGATTTCTGTTCTTACTCTGTTGACTGACTCATTTTATGATTCTGTACAGTGCATAAGCCTTACTGATCAAGACAACCTATCAAACCTTATGAGGCAATCAAGCATTGGCTGTTTTGGGGAATAGGACCCAGGTCTTTCACATAGCAAATCTCAACTTAGCTGCTCAGCAGTTCTGCCTTTCTGAATTTATATAATTGTGTGTGGCTTGGTTAGCTGCCTCTAACCACTAGACCATAGTCTTCTCCCTAACCCAAGAATAGGGCTCTGGATTCCTCACTTCACATCTTCTGCAGCTGTCTAGTTAATGTGTAGCTCATTGCCAGAATGTGATGTTATCTTTCAGTGATAGGGTTGCATATCAGGTAGCAACTACTCCTGTGATTGGCAGAAAAAAGATGGTCTCATCCCTTCCTTTTCTGTTACTTCTTGATGCGTTAAGAATATTTGAAAGGTGTTTCCCAAAAAAATGCCCCATTTCCCGATAGCTGACAAAACGTCATCATAGTTTTACCAATATGTGAGTCTGAGCTGAATTTACTGCAGCTCATGTATTATCATCCAGACTGTTAAGATATCTGGAGTTGGTGTGATGTTTAACCACTAGTGATGCAAACCAGAAAGAGCAGAGTATACTTTATTGATCTGGGTTATATAGATGAAAAATAAACAAAACGGCCAGTCATAGCCTTTCCTCTTTTAGGAAAGGAGCACTTATCTGTCCAATATTAGGCATCCCAATATTTGGGATTTTCAAAAGTACCTGGAGTGATTTAGGAGCATGAGTTCCACTGAAAGTCAGGTAGATGCTATGGAAAAATCTGACCCAGTAAGTTCTTAAAGCTTTTTTTGAAGATACTTAGAAACCATGGGGATAGGTTCAGTGCAAGTGCCTAAACTGAATATGAATATTGAGGGAGGAGGGGGAAATCTTTGTACCTGAGGCTAAATAAATTGAATTTGGAATACAAGATTTAGGCATGGAATATTAATGCCATATTCTCAATATGTTACTTGTTTGGTTAAGTTGAATCACACTTCAAACTAGCAGTGTTGCTGTTTTTCCCCTCTTTACCCCTTTTGTTAAATGATCTCTGTATATAGTTCATGCTGCCTTTTTCTCTGTGAAATTCAAAACAAGTAAACTTTTTTTTTTTTCTCCCAGGATTCACTTGTGATGTGCTGTTGAAAGGAAAAGACCAGAGTCTATTACACACTGACACTTCAAAACTCTTCTGCTAATGTGTTTTCAAACTCATTGAATTATAGAAAATCAGCATGGGAGGAGCTGTGAGTGCTGGGGAAGACAATGATGATTTAATTGATAACTTGAAAGAAGCTCAGTATATTCGCACTGAGAGAGTGGAGCAAGCCTTCAGAGCAATTGACCGTGGTGATTATTTTCTAGAAGGATACAAGGAGAATGCTTATAAAGACTTGGCTTGGAAGCATGGAAATATACACTTATCAGCACCTTGCATTTATTCTGAAGTCATGGAGGCATTGAAACTTCAACCAGGATTATCTTTTCTGAATCTGGGTAGCGGAACCGGATATTTGAGTACAATGGTGGGATTAATATTAGGTAATTCTTTTATTTTAAACATATATGAAATATTGGTTACTGAATACAGATTATTAGTTTAACACATCAGCATTTTGCCATTATTTTGTTATTTAATATACTTTACTCTTAAGTAGAAGAAAAATCATAGAATTAGGAAGTTGGAACATACTTTCTTCTTCGAGTAGTGTCCCCGTGGGTGCTCCGCTGTAGGTGTCGGGCTCGTCCTGGTGCCACAGATTGGAGATTCATCAGCAGTAGTCCAGCCGGATTGTGCATGCACAGCAGGTGTCTCGTGCCATTCGCGCTGTCTCTGAGAGCGTGTGGTCCGGCTCCCACCAGTTCCTCCGAACTGTCCATGGTCGCAGACAGAGCGAGCTTCTTCTCCTCACATCCTGAGAGAGGAAGATTAGTATTAGTTAGTATTTAGTTGTTTATAGTTCAGTAGTTAGTTCAATAGTTCTTACTTGATAACTGTTCATTTAAAAACAAAATTCTCTTCATAGTTAAGGACTGCGTAGCCTAGTCCCCAATTACACCGTAATGCTGGGATCTCCCGGATTCAAGAAATGTGGTACATGTCGTGACCCTATGCCCACCTCAGACGGACATTCTCGCTCTATCAAGTATTTGGGCGAGGGTCATATCCCTTAAAAATGCCCGCACTGTTCTAAACTTACAGCACGAGCCAGGCGGGACGGCGAAATGAGGCTCAAAATGTTGCTCTTTAATAAGGTGCTACGGTCCACCAAGGCTGATTCTTCCTGACCCCTGGAGTCTCCGGGAACGGACATACACCGGTCTGCCCCGAGTGTGCCTAAGAAAGTCATCCCCACTCCTCTACTCGCCATCGAAGTGACTTAGTGCGGGAGATAAGCCGGGCACTTTGGGAATGACTCTTAGCTGCTGCGTTGATAGACATACGATGGGCCGGAGTACATCGGTGTCGAGTCCGACCCTTTCGAAGGAACCAGCACCGGCGACCCCTGTGGCGCCTAGAGCAGAGTCGGTACCAGCAGCGGCACTCGGAAAGCAGACGCCAGACGCCATGGTGCCGCTGCCATTAGCACCAACGGCACCAGCTCCACTAGCGATATATCCGGAGCCGGACATGGCTTTATCACATCGACAGCCCTCTCCGGCACCGTCAAAGGCCCTACGCTAGTCTAGGAGACTGATTACTCCCTCTCCTAGTCCAAAACCTGTCCATTTTCCCCCAGAGCCATCCTTTCCTGGCTCAGCTCATTCAGTATGCTCCGAAGAAGTGATACACGGCAGTCGCACTACGCAACACCGCCATTTGTTGCCACGCTACTCCCCATCTCTGCAGTGTTACTGTCGGCACCGATCCTCACAGGTCTCCAAGATGCTCACGAGGCAGGTCACGCTCACCTAGATCTATGCATTCGTCTTACTCCCGCTGCCATCATACAACTAGAAGTAGATATTCTCCAAGATACTCCCCAAGGAGATACTACTACGGTTGCCACTACGACCACCGTTACTATGACCGATGCTGCCCTTATTCGGCAGAACGCATTTGTTCAAGATGACCGCATTACCACCAACCGCATGTCTCACGTGACAGTGCTAGTTTACCCACTCCGTCCGTTGGCACAAGACCCCCCACCCTCCACTGGGGACGTGCCCGCACTCACTCTGCACCCTGACCCAGGTGATGGGCAAATATCTGAACAAAAGCAGCCACAAGAGGAGTCCCCAACGGACTAGTCGTCCTCTTCTCCAGATGATGCCATCTTTCCAGGTGACTCTTCACCTACCAATGATGCTTGGCAATTTCAAGAGCTATTCAAATGGATGGTGAGACCCAGGAAGTACAACTAACCAAAGTACAGCAGAAACAGCACCGACTGCTGAAGAATTTGCAACCCTCTCAGAAGTGTAGGGTGGCACTACCTCTTGATGAGGCAATTCTCGAAGTCGCTGACAAGATCTGGCAGATGCCTGCTTCTACCCTTGTAACCAACAAAAGGGCAGACAAAAAGTACTTCGTCCCCTCAAAAGGGATGGAATTTTTATTTACACATCCACAGCCTAACTCGCTGGTAGTGGATGCGGCACAGCAGAGAGCTAAAGCACCACAATATAAGAACACCACTAATGACAAGGAGGGTAAACGACTAGATTTATTCTGCAGGAAAGTTTACTCATCCACTACACTGACTTTGAGGATGGCTAATTACGTGGCCCTCCTTTCTAACACAACTTTGATAATTATACCAAGTTGGTGGCGCTTTTATAACATCTGCCTGACAACAAACGCCAAATACTAAAATCGGTAGTACAGGAGGGTTACACTGCTTCCAGGGCAGCATTACAGATTGCATTGGATGTCGCTGACACGGCTGCCCGAACCACCACCAATTCAGTGGTGATGCATAGAGCATCCTGGCTCCAGTTGGCCTCAGTTCCAAAGGAACTACAGTTTGCCAAGAAAACAGATCAGGTGCTCCATTCAGGCAAAGATTCCAGAACGATGCTTAGGACACTTGGAATGTATACACCACTTTACCGCCATAAGCGATACACGCCTTACTACTGGAAGAGATCTTTCTCATACGCTGCATCCCGATACAGGCAGTATGACCAACAACATCCAAAGCAACAGCAGCAAAAACGACTCCCACAAAACAGGACGCCTAACCAACAAAATAACTGGCAGTCCATTTGATGGGTTGGTTGGGGGACTGCAAACTATTCCCCTAACATCCCAACCTCACGAGTCGCAAAAGCTATTTCACCATCCGTTTAGGCCATATCAACACTGGTGGTCCGCCATCACCACCGATTGATGGGTCCGCGAGCTAGTGACATCTGGCTATGCAATTCCGTTTACCTCGCTCCCCCTCATTCCCATCGCTCTTCAGGGACCCCTCTCATGAGGCTCTGCTAAGGCAAGAGGTCCTGCGCCGACTTGCAATTGGCACCGCAGAGAGAGTACCCGAGCAGTTCCTGGGCAAGGGATTTTACTCCCATTATTTCCTTACCCAGGAAAAAATCAGGAGGGTGGAGACCGATTCTGGACCTTCGACTCAATTGTTACCTTCAAAAGCACAGATTCAAGATGGTGACATTAGCTTCCATTATCCCAACACTCGATACCGGGGATTGGTTCGCATCCCTCAACCTGCAGGACGCTTACTTCCATGTGACTATCCATCTGGCCACAGACATTTCCTGAAATTCCTTGTAGATACAGGATGTTTCCAGTACAGAGTTCTCCCTTTTGGCCTTTCATCATCGGCGCCCAGGGTGTTTTCTCAAACTTTAGCAGTAGTGGCAGCTTACCTTCGTCGACACAGCATTATGATATTCCCATACCTAGACGATTGTCTAATCAAGGTGTCGTCTTTCGATGAGGCATTGCACACTATCAATATGACGAAAACTCTGTTCGGTCTCGTAATTAATCTTGCAAAACTTTCAATGACTCTGCAACAATCCCTCAAGTTCATTGGAGCACAGCTAGCCTCTACAACAGCCAGGGCATACCTCCCTCTAATCAGATTCCATGCAATCCAGGACTTTGTACAAACCCTCTCCACAAGTCCCAAGACCCCAATACTTTCCCGTTTGCAACTCATGGGGCACATGGCAGCCACCACATACGTGGTACAACTCGCAAGGTTACATCTCAGATGCTGCCAACATTGGGATAGCCTCCATATATCGACCAGGCAACCACAATGTGCACAGGTCAGTCTCCGTTTCCTCTCTAGTATGGGACTCCTTAGCATGATGGAGCTCCCCTACCAACATGCTCATTGGCATTCCATTCCATTGCCCACAGTCCACTATGCAGATTACAAGCAGACACATCTTTACTGGGTTGAGGAGCCCACTTCAGAGACTAGCAAGTTCAAGGACAATGGACCACTCAGGAATCTCTCCAACATATCAAATTCCTCGAGCTGAGAGCAGTACTCAACGCCTGCAAGCATTTCCTAGCCAATATTCAAGGTCGCACCATTCAAATTCTTACTGACAACATAACAGTCTATTACATCAACTGGCAAGGGGGAGCCCAGTCGCGGTCCTTCTGTGCAGAGGTGACATGATTATGGAACTGGTTCATTCGCCACGACATCACCATCGTTGTGACGTACCTCCCAGGCAAAGACAACATTATTGCCAACGCCCTCAGCAGGCATTTTATTCACCAGCATGAATGGGAACTAAACTATGAGGTAACACAGGACCTCTTCCGACAATGTGGGCATCCCATTCTAGATCTATTTGCAACACATCACAACATGAAGCGTCCCTCTTATTGCTCCAGAGCGGCCTGAGATCTCTTGGAGATGCCTTCCTACTAGATTGGAGTCATCACCTGCTGTATGCTTTTCCTCCAATTCCACTGATTCTGAAAATCTTGGAGAAAATAATCAGAGACAACGCCACGGTCATACTCGTAGCCCCCTTCTGGCTGCATCAGACGTGGCTCCCATTCCTCTTCCAGATGTCCATATGCCCTCATACCACTTACCCGAACAACACTACCTCGTGACACAGCAGAAAGGGAACATGACCCATCCACAGATTGACCACCTGCACCTTACGGCCTGGCTCCTAGCTGGTTCCAACAAACAGAAATCATCTGTTCCCAGGAGGTCAAACATGCATTGATGCACAGTAGACGAGACTCCACACGAGCTACCTACCTTCACAAATGGCGTCGCTTCCACTCCTGATGCTCAGCTAATAATCTTGATCTGTCTTCTCTTCCCATCCAGCGTATCCTCGATTACATCCTACATCTACAACATTCGGTTTTAGCGCCGTCCTCCATCAAAGTTCATCTGGCGGCGATTTCTGCTTTCTAGCACCTGATAGAGGGGCTACTCAATTT
Source organism: Pelochelys cantorii (assembly GCA_032595735.1). Lineage (NCBI taxonomy): Eukaryota > Metazoa > Chordata > Testudines > Trionychidae > Pelochelys > Pelochelys cantorii. The sequence goes on from CM064327.1 coordinate 69,307,190, forward strand.
TCGCCCATCCAATGACTAAGGGATTTATAAAGGGTCTCTTAAACTTATACCCTGTACACAGAAAACCCCCAGATTTATGGGACCTGGAACTAGTTTTGGACACTTTAACGCGTCCTCCTTTTGAATCCTTGGTGACCTGTGATTTGGCTACGCTCACAATGAAGGTTACCTTTCTGCTGACGGTTACTTCAGCACGCAGGGTAGATGAGTTGGCTGCCTTTTCGGCCACACTCGCTTTATACACTGTTCACCAATCAGGGTATTATGCTACGTCCCCATCTGAACTTCTTACCTAAGGTGAATTCGGAGTTCCACATTAATGAACACATAGTCCTCCCAGCCTTTTACCCTAAACCACACTCCTCTAACCAGGAAGCTCAACTACATACCTTGGATGTTCGCCACACACTAGTGTTCTAGTTGGACAGAACACAAACTTTCCATAAATCTCAACGCCTTCCAGTATGCATGGCTGAACACTCCAAAGGCCAGCCTTTAATGGTGCAATGCATATCAAAGCTCATCGTGGCCTGCATCTTGTGGTGTTATTCATTGCAAAATAAACCGCTTCCACACACACCTATAGCTCATTCCACCAGGGCTATAGCCGCTTCCACAGCCTTCCTCAAAGGGGTTCCCTTATGAGACATTGGCCGTGTGGCTATGTGGTCGTCTGACTTCACATTCGCAAAACACTATGCTATCAACACTTCTATACGTGACTCAGCGGTTGCATCTTCAGTCTTATCCATGGCAAAGAGGGCATAGCTCCGATTCGCACCTCTGTAGACTAGGCTCCTGCTTTGAAGTCACCTACAGTGGAGCACCCACGGGGACACTACTCGAAGAGGAAGTTACTCACCTTGTGCAGTAACGACGGTTCTTCGAGATGTGTCCCCCCCGTGGGTGCTCCACAACCCACCCTCCTCCCCGCTTTGGAGTCTCTCCTTTATGTTTTTCAGATATTCTCCGCTTAGGAGGAACTGGCAGGAGCCGGACTGCGTGCGCTCAGAGACGGCACAAATTGCACGAGACGCCTGCCGCGCATGTGCGGTGCGGCTGGACTACTGCTGACGAATCTCTGATCTGTGGCGCCGAGACGAGCTCGACACCTACAGTGGAGCACCGACGGGGACACACATCTTGAAGAACTGTCGTTACTGCACAAGGTGAGTAACTTCCTCTTCAGAATATTGTGAAATGGTTAAGACTCCTTGATAATTCTTAGAAAAACTGTAATTCAAAAACATTTTTTAAGAATGGTCTTTTAACAAAAACAATATTTTTGCTGCTTAAATAGATTACTCTCCTGTAGTCACTTGAAACTGTAAATCCTTTTGACGCCGTAATGCCCACACAAGCTAAATGTTGTTGAGTCACAAAGAATATTATGATTTTCAACAGGGAGCATGAAAACAATTATTTCTAAATCTTTCTGCAACTTTTAAACTTAGTAAGGACTCTTTAAAGTGTAAAACATAAGGCAAGAGATTTATATGCTTAGGACATAAGTAAGCCATTCTTCAGAAAACCACCTAGATGTAACAGAGTATTAGTACTTTTCTGGCAAATATTCACTTCTTAAGATTGGATGTTTGAAGTTTACTGCTCCTCCTTTATTGTACTTAAATAAGGCTGTGCTACCAGGTAGAAAGTGAATGTAATATGTTGCTAAATGTATTTATTTTAAAACTATGCATCTTAGAGAGCAGAAAATTTATATTAAATGCATCTTTTCATATCAGAAGAAATTAAGAATTTTTTTTGTAAGTATCCTCAGATGTTTTCTACCTGACATAACTCTGTATTGCATAGTGGAATTTCATTTAATTCAGTAATGGGATTTAAGTGTCCTGGACACTTTTTTTTCTTCCACTAATTTTTTGTATCTTCCAGTATTGCTTTCTAATTAAGGAGGCACTAATATCACTGCTACAAAATTTTTTACAAAAGTGAACCTTTTCCAGTATATGGAATTCTTGAAATCCTGGATTACTAATTTTTACAGATTGAGATAATGGAGAGCAGAAAACCTTTAAGAGAAGCAGACACTGTTCTGAATGGAAGAAGAATGTTTAACAGATTTAATCTGTAAAGTCGCTAGCAAGGCTTCCTTCCAAGTAATATTAACTAAAGTGAGAGAGCTGATTCAGTGCTCCCTCTTGTGGAAACTGAAATTCGTTCCCTTACCTAATACAAAAGAGTATTCAGTAATGCTTCTGATGGTAATATTCATTCATAGGTATAAATTCAAAATTTCAGTACATGCTGATAGAATAATTATTTTGGTTTGTTCATGTAACTTTCTGTTCCTCTTGTCCCAGCTCTGTTTATGGCATGGGAGTTTTATCTCTATGGGAGATTATAAATACAGGCAATTTTGTACAAATACTTCCCCAATGGCTGTTACAGTATAATCTATTATATATTTGAGAGAGTTTGTCTGTTTGCTCAAGAACTTTTCCTAAACTGTAAGAACTGGGACCACCAAATTTGGTATGCAACTTCCTCTTATCATAACTTAAAGCAAAGTAAAGGTTTGGTTGTGCTGGGAATGGGATTGCTTCTCATAAAACCATGCTGAAAAGAGACAGAATCACCAGGCAGGTGAAAGAGTCTGGCTGGCGATGTTCTCTTCCACCCCCTAGGTCCTCTTTAGATAGGGCTGGGGGGAAGCTGAAGATTTCTCCCCCCATTTGTACAGGAACATTGCTGTTCCCCTTCATCGCGTACCTAAACTCTGTGGGGCCAGGTGTGGATGATGTGAGCTGCCTGACCTGGCCACACCTCAGACAAGTTCTGATCCTTTGCAGGTTTCCAGAAAGGGAATGAGGAGAACTAAATAGTGAAAGTGACTGACTTTTCCCTTTGCCCTTTCACATGGAGAGATGAGACCTTCAAGAGAGGGCCTTCTAAGTGTGTGACTCAGCAGGCACAACCTGCTCTCCAGTTCTTAAATCAGCCTGGTTAGTCAGATTTATAATAATATTTGAACAAAATATTCTTTGAAAATGAAGATTTATTTTACTGATTATAATAAAATGAAACCTTTACAGCTCTTTAAAACAGAGCCTGTTCTGTTTCAATTTGTACCGTATTAGTGTTAGGAAACAGAAGATTATTTATCAGTGGTTGGGTATCTGATGGTTCAGTAGTGGGATTAATAGAGAATACCATATTGATGATTTTATCAGTTTTAATGTAATGCTAAATTAATGTGTAGGTGACTTAAAATTGAGGACTTCTTGAAATATAAATTGGTGTGTAATAGCTTGCTACATTCGTCAGATTAAGTTTAACATAAAGTCAAGGATAATAATACACATAGGAAGAGTAGTTCACATAATTTTAATGATCAGTGCAGACAAATCCTTTGACTTCTGTAATTGAGTATTACAGGATTTTAGAACCAGAAGCACTTTTCAGGCTTAATAATGGAAATAGATAATGATGAGGTTAGCATAATCACATTGTGAATGAAATGTTACTCCAGGAAGTAACACAAAAGTGTCAGTTTTTATGAATTGGTAAGACCATTCTCAAATACCATATACAATCATATCCTAAAACTGGAAAAACTAATGAAAACAGTGTTGCCAACTCTCTTCTGTTCAGTTTACCATCTAGCAATTCTGAAGTGTGTGTATCATGACACTGCATTATTTTACATTGTCATGTTGCTGCAGAGACTAATTTCTGCCTCGTTGCATGTTGATCTTATGTTACACACAAATGTCCTTCGTCACTCTGAAAGTCACAAAACTTCAAACATTTGTTTGATATTCTTCATGCTTGTCTTCAAAACCAGTAAAAATTAATTTTCATTTGGAAATTTGCATGAATTTGGAACAGATGGTGATAATTGTAATTGAAAAAGCTAATAGTGCAGCCAAAATGCTAGACACAGGAAAACAATTTAGGAGATTAGATTAGGGGAATGAGAATTCATGTAAAGTAAATTATATTTGAAAACCTGCTTCTGATTCCCAGAAAGATTTTCTGAAATATCCTGTTTTGAAAACACTGATTCCCGTTCATTTTTTGTTAGCATGCTTGTTAGCTAGTAAATCGAAGTAGTGAGAAACTTTTTTTTGTCAGAATGATACGCTGATGAGGAATGTCCTCTTTCTCTGGGAAAATTTCAGTTTTTCAAAATAATATTCATTTTTTCTATTGGGAAAATCAGAAAGCTAGCCTGGAAGGTGTTTGTCAATCTCACTTTCTACTGGTCCAAAGCTGAAAGGGCTGACGAGGAGCCAGAATTTAGGTGAGGGAAGGTGGAGAGAAGCTGGACTCTCTGTCTCTTAAGTAATGGTACTGATAGGCAGTTTTCCTACAATAAGGTGGATTTTTTATTGTTTGATTTCCTGAAATGGAATATTTCTTGAAATCTCTTCACACACACATTTCATATTTTTGACATTTTGTCCTTGTTCAACTGAAATTTTGTTTTGTTTTTAAATATATTGAAAATTTTTACAGGAAGAGATTTTGCATTTTAAAGCCAGCTTTACTAGTAGTGCAAGAGACGGAAAAGGACTGCTTTTACTGACAGTGTAATGGGAAGCAGTGAGCTAAGTTAATAAAGGATGTATGTGTACCAACAAAGCACCTTTCAGTGCTGTGAAGGCAGGTATCTCCCCTCTGTGTCCTGTAAGTCTGCCAGCAGGAAAGCTTTATGAGCAAAGCATGTAACAACCACTTCTTTTGGATCCAGTTTATTGTGTGGCATACCAGATGTTCTAATTTCATGCTAAGGATTACAAATGTTTTCCAGGCTCATGGTTCAGAATATTATGGTGACATTGCATCAGTAGGTCACATTTACCAAGTAGAATTTATTAAAGTTTTTTTCCCCCATAAAAAGAGAGCCTGTGTTGTAAATCTGTTTGTTTTAACTGACATAGTTAAAACATCAGAAATACTTCTGTGGTTTTTTTTTTTTCTGTAATTGCTTCAACACCTCTGTTTCGCAAAAAAATTCCTGATGAATTTTACTGGATAAATAATTTTGTTATAGAAATGCTTCTTGCCTTAGATAATAAAGGGTTACACTAAATAATTCCACAAGTAAAGACTTGGGGTGTAGTGATTACTAATTGATGGAATGCAACATATAGTTGCTGTTTGGTTTTGAAATGTGCTTTTTCCTCTTCTCTGCTTGGCTGCTAAAATCTCCATTCTGTGGCGTGCCTACATACAGAGCTCCTATCTCTTTATGCCCACAACAAATGGCCACTTCTTTACCCTAATTCTAGTTTTTAATGTGTTCTAGTTTTCAATCGTTGCACCTTAACTCACTTTTACCACAAACTGAAATTCAGTTTTAAACTGTTAAAAAACCCTATGATTTCCAAAGTGTTGAGAGGGTAAGGAGTTGGGTTAAAAGTTAACGTGGAGGACGTATTCGTAGGATCAATCTAAATGAAGAGCTGGACACAGTACTGTTGTAGATCAATACTTGCATAGCACTTCTGTGCTCCAGTTGGCTGAACACTGTTACCCATAAGGATTCAGGAATCTGCATAATTGAGAGAGGGCATAGTGTGCTAAATCTCTGTGCCATCCTTGGTTGAGTTGATTCTACTTCAATAAAATATACTTGAAATTTAGCAAATTTTAATCCTCCTACTAATGGATACATTATAATGATCAACACATGGACTTAATTCCAGCTCCTGACTATTGTCTTTGAAAATGCATGTGCCACATTAAAGTCTAATTAAATACTAAGAAAAGATTTTTGCACTTTCTCTCATAAAGGAGAAACTGTACTTGCTCTTTTTTTGTGGTAGTGTGGGCAGGTGATAACAGGAAATGGGAAGCCAGAATTCCTGTGTTCTACTCCTAGCATTTCATTGGCTCACTAAATTGTATGCCTTAGTTTGCTCATCTGTAAAGATTATAAAATGTCCCTTTTTGTAGGAATGTTTGGAGGCCTAATTAAGTGTTAATAAAAGCACTGTGGTATCATTAAATGAAAGGCATTATAAAAGTGCATAAAACAGTATTATGCTTATAAAACCACTTTTTAAATTACAGGCCCTTTTGGAATAAATCATGGAATTGAGCTTCATTCAGATGTGGTAGAATATGCTAAGGAAAAATTGGAGAGCTTCATAAAAAATAGCGATATCTTTGATAAGTAAGTATCTCATTTGTTAAGTTTATTTTGGAACTAGAAATGTATGTGGGTTTATTTTTTAAACTGAGGCACAATATTAAGGAAAAAATGGCATCTTGCAAATGTTAACATCTTGCTAATGTTCATTATTGGAAATCAAATTTAAATGTGTGTGTGATGTAAGTGGAAGATTAAAAATATAGGGTCTTTAAAAAAGAAATTTTTGTTTGAGTTTATTTGGCAAAATCTATCTTTCTGCCTGCCTACCTGCCTGCCATAAACTCACTGGTAGTATTATATTGTGTTCTTATGAAACTACTTCTATGTGAAGTTATGGAATACATTTATAACAACTCAGATTAACAGTCTGAGGTACCAGTGTGCCTAGATATTACTAAACATGAACATACTGCGTGTTTGTATCTGCGAGGCTGTGAATTCTGTGCACGTGCAGTGATACAGAATTCCCTCAGAAGTAATGTGCCCCTGTACCCAGCCAATGGAAGGCAGAAAAGCCCCTCCCAATCCCCAAGAAGATTCTCACATGTTAAGGAGCAACTAGGCCCTGGCAGGTCTGGTATGTGTTTCTTTTCCATGTCCCCTACCCCTCAACTTCCAGGTGTTAACCATCCCTCTTCTGGTCTGACCAAACATTCCTAAGTCCCTACTGAGAGAGAGCCATTCTTGTTAGGGTAGATAGACACAGCAAGATAAGTTCTATAGATGGTGTGGTTAGTTTTACCTCTTAATTTGCTTGCTTGCTTTTAGTACTTTTTAAATCTTCTCTTTAATGTTATTCTGAGAGGGTGTTTTATATATTTAGTTTCCCTTGTTTGCCCAATATAATAAATGATACTATATTTGAAAAGATGGGTGTGTTTCATTACTACAGTCTTCAATTTAGTTCTAGGCACCTCCTGTTATAATTGGAGGGTCGGTGCACCCTACATTAAATTGGCATGACTCAAGAAGGATTATAGCCAGAAGAATAGTTTGTTTTAAGTATTATGGAGCAATTAATTCAAGACACATCTGTACAGAAAACTGTGTTATGATTTTCTCTGCTCTAACACTACATTAATGATCTTGTACTTAAGTTGTAGATGCTGTTTCTTATTAAAACACCCAGTTTTTGGTCATTTATAACTTATTCAAAAACTGTATTTGGCCTCGGGGGATGGAAGGCAGGAAAAGGGAAGGAAGAATGCAAATCACATTGTTATAAAAATATGGCATTTTTTGAGCTAGATAAAAGTCAAAACTGGTGGGATTTACTTCTTATTTTCAGTCCCTTTATTTCACTTCATTAAAAAACTTAGTTTTAAACTCTGAGCTTGGCATGTTCTTATTCACTCAAGAATGACTGTGCCTTGTTTGAAGGAATGTTGTTTTATGTTATGGAAGTTTTGCAATGAATTGAAAAGTAGCAATGGGGGTTCATTAACACTTGTTTAGGTATGGTACTCTGAATGTTACTCCTATATTAAGGTTATAGTTAATTCATTACTTTAGCTGCAAGTGACGGTATTACACTGTATAACTAGCTCATAGGCTTAATGTATGTATCATACAGGAAGTTTTTATGCCCACTAACATGTTTGCATCTTTTACATCACAGTGTGTTACTCAACCAGGCAATGACTAAGACAAAAACTGAACTAACAAACAAAATTCTGTTTAAGTGTTTCTTAATAAAAATGTATTTGGTAACCACTGAGTTACCACAAATGCAAGAGTAAGTATTGGCTGTCAACAGATGACGTTTTTTTCCTTTCTTGAGTATCTCTGAGTTTCTCTATTTTCTTTGAAAATAAAGCTGATTGTACTGAATTAATACTGTATTTGGATGAGTGATGATATCTTCAAGACCTGATATTTGATGTTCTAAGTGAATTGTTCTTCTGATCCTCCTAATTTATTTATAATATATATAAAAATTAAAATGGATGCCTGTCCTGAAGACCTAGTAGGAGCTTGTGAAGGATGCTTAGTCTGGTTCCTGCTGCTTGGTTACCTTGGTTTCTGTGGCTTCAGTTGATAAATAATACCTAGGTTGTGTATACTATGGTCTATGACTTCAGATCTCAGTTGATTCATGTTGGATCTGCTCAATGCTTGGATGAGAGGAAAAAAGTGTTCACGAAAGGCATGCAGCGTGTTTCACCTAGAGTGCTGGCTTGAACTCAGCCTGGGACCATATTGACTGAAAATAGTTTTCATCTGCTTGTTTGGTGGTATTACTGAAACTAATTATATTTGAGGTTCTATTTCAGATGTACTGACAGGGCAATGTGTGGAAATTTTGTATTGCTACTTCCTGTCTTGTAGCTATTCATTGGATGACTGGAAGTCTTTGGGCCTGACTACCATTCTCAGGAAACTAAAATATGTTTTAAAATTCATTTAGCTTACCTTTAGCTACTTAAGAAGCTTCAAACTAAATTTTAAAGACACATTTTAAGAAGAGGTTCTGCAATATGCTGAATAATATGAATAATGCTGTTCTGGTCTGTTCTAGTCTCTTATAAGCCATAATCTTTCTGTGTTGAACATTTCTGTGCACAAATCAGATGGAAGCAGGAACTACATTTCCAAGTGGCAAAAATTTCAGTATTTCTGTGCTTGTCTTTGTGGTCATGTCTTGGATAAAAATATAAAAACCCTTCAAAGAAGTTCATCAGTGCATCATCAAAAAGTGCAGTGAAATACCTTGTTGCTTGGCATAGTTCTTTCTATTTAAATTTTTGGCAACCTGTCACCAAACAAAAATCTATACATATCTGTGGAACAGTTTCTAGATGCTTTGTGTATTTCCAGCCCAGCATATGAGGATATTGCTTGGGGATCCTGTGACTAAGACCTGTTGGTTAACACAGAGTTCTTACAACATAAACAAATGTATAATATATACTTTTTATAGGAAAAATTAAAGATGAAACATGCAGAAATCCCATGTTGTATAGCATAACATATCTTTTTCTCCCTATTTCTGATTATCAAATTCATAGACAACAAAGATTAATTTCTTAACATGTGGAACATGTTTAGATCAGAGCCCAAGAGCTCTACAAAAGTATCATATTCATCCCTAAATGGATTTGGGGTGTAGGGGAGACAAGCATTCTCCTTTTCTTCTATGCTTAGTGAGATGGACTCCTGAGACTTCAGCTGCCATCTCTTGGCCCTTCTGAAGCTGCTCCCCTACAAAAACACAACTCAAATTCTTGCTTTAAAAAGGCAAATCATTCTATTAATTGTATGTATTTATATTCATATCCAACCAATCTGTAAAGGTTTAATTCATTTTTGAATGGATATAGAGTTATTTGATAAACTGAGAATCAAGACAGCACTTTACTTGTCTATATCACAAGATAGTTTTACCTCTAGAAGCAAACTAGATAGAAAGTGCTCTGTGATTACTCTTTGAAAAGATGTGTTGTGAAAGAGTGCTTATTTAGGCATTAAATGGAAGGATCTTCTTGATCTGAGTTTGACATGTGGTAAGAATCGCTTCCACATTTGAAATTTTGAGCAGGGATGCATGCCGTCTAAGGAAAAACTCATTCCTTAAGAAGGCTCTATCTAAAGCACATATGTGCAAAGTGTTAGGCCCCCCACTTCACCTGTTTATTGAAGGGGAATATGTTGTCTTTTCTGCTCCCAGTCGGCTTCTAGACCTAGACTATCCATCTCGGAGGGAGAGCCACAGGGCAGGGCTAGGTCGCCCATCTCCTAGCACCCTATCAAAAACCAAACGTGTGTAAGCTGCAGAAGTGCGTGCTGTGAAAGAAATATCAACACTCTTCTCAGGATCAAAAGAAATTATCGCTACTCTTCTAAAGAAACAACTGCAATGGTAAGTGACTAGGATTCTAGTACTACTTCTGGGATAAATGTTATGGGTGGTAAGACTTCCTTCTGAAGTCTTTTAGTAAGTTGTATCTACCCTGGGAAATTGAAACTTTCTATTATCAATCTTCCAACATCATTTCATGGTCTCCATTAAAATTTGGTTCATTTTAGTTAGGACATAGTGAAGACTAAGTTCTCTTTTTTTTGTATATCAAAAAATAGCCATGTGCAAGGAGTCATCAAAGAAGAAAATTGCCTTCATTCAGCTGCAAATGATTATCCTGCTAAAAAGACAACAGTTGTAAGCAATCAAAAAGAAAAAGGAAAATTAATCATGCATTTAACCCAAAAGAGAAAAGTAAGCCCTGAACCCATTCCAGGCTCTTGGATCTTGTGCTATTTTAGAGGGGATGAACTGTCATTGAGCTTTACTAATCTAACAAGGATCTAGATCTTTCCTGATCTGACAAGGATCAACAGAAACAGATTATTCATTAGAATTCACTGACACTATAAGAGTGTGGCAAACATTTGTTTGTATTCCTCATCATCTGGAGATGTTACAAAGGAAGGATATTTATAACCATAATGCCTAAAAGTGGATATCACAACAAGTCTTACAAAAAATAGATGCAGCAACTGAATCTGCCAAGTACCCATTTTATATGACTTGAAGAAATCTCTTACAGTTGAAGAAGTCCCCTACACAGAAGCATTGTACAAAGATCTCCTAGGGAAAAAAAAATAGAAAAAGGGACACTGGTTCCATTCAAACTTTTTTTGCTGCTAGAAATTTTGATAATTCTATTCCTATCAACTAAGCCAAAGGAAGTTAGACTAACACAATCAAACTATAGGTCAACAGCAAATATCACCAGCTTCATATTTTGTAATGGATATTTATGTTGTATAGATTGAGATTTCACTCTATAAAACAATATGCAGTATTTCAATTGAAAGATTATCTGCTTTCCAAATTTTTGTGTCACAATTTGCTGATGGGAAAACTTGAGGCACTAAAAATATGATAGCAGAAGAGAAGGGATAGTCTTCCCTTTATTCAAAACTTTAACACCCACAGTGGAATCCAGTTTAGATAATTCTTTCAAAATCTTTGTTTCTTCAATGTCTAGATGTACAGTGTGACGTATTTTAAATTCTGGAACAGAATCTGAAGGTCTGACAAGTCTAGACATAAGTATTTGTAAGAACAAGTGTTTGAATCACAAGTATTTGTTCCCCAGAGGCAAACAGATAGTGAAAAATTAGTTTTTGCTCATCTCAGTGAAATGAATGGATGAAAACATCAATGAATTAGCTTTCAGATTTGATATCTAAAGATCATATCATATATTCATTACCTCCGTTTTTATCCCTTTAGTCTTCTACTCCAAAGTTGTTTGAGTTGTGCTTGGGTTTTATACGATTCAGAGTATTTAATGCATTACTGCATTAGTTTTAATAAATGTGTAAGACGAAGTGTGAAAGAGAAACATTCTGTAACTATCAGCTCCATCTTTAATGCTAAGTCTATTGCATTCTTTGTTGTAGTGGATGTTTAGTGTTGCATGTCACTTCAGATTTTAAGGATTACTTGCTTTCATGGGTTTACTAGTGTTACAGTCTGCTCTTCAGATTGTTTTCCATTTTCCCCAAAACTTTAGTGTTTATGCCATATTTGATGGAAAAGAGGACAGTGGAGTTTTTAAAACTATATTTGCTTATTAAAGCAATAATAGTCAATAATTAATAGTAACAAAGATGGCAATTAAATATTATAGAAAAAGAATTAATGATAAATGCCCCCCAAAGCTATATACCACTCTGAGAAAAGCCAACTCAAGTGGTTTGGGGAGAAAATGCTATTTTATTCAAAAAATACAGATATAAAGTATTTATCTGTACAGTACAGAGAAACACATATGAAAATGAACTTAAAAGATTTTGTCGGTCTTCTAACCATATGAAGTACTATAAACAAGAGTTTACATGTTCATGTTCATCTTGTAAAATTATATTTGTCATTGTGGTCCCATATTGAATAATGATACAATTTTTCAATCCGTTATAGAATTCCTTAGTTTTTGACGGGTATTCACAAACACAATCAGAAATTTCTCCCAAAATACTTTTGACAACAGTGTGAACAATGGAAATACCTTTCTGGATTGGGCAATATATGATAAGCATCATTTTAAGCTGATAGTCTCTTGAGAACTCCAAAGCACATCATGGAACTGAGGAGTAGGAATAGTTGTATGGGTATGTCAGAGGTTAACAATGAGGCACATAGTGATATCAGAAAGCAATTTTTCAGCCAGTCCTACAAAAAGACACAGGAATTGTTATTGAGCAATGGCCTCTAGCATCTTAGCAATGTAAATATATATACAACATGAACATTAATTGGCTAAACTGACAAATGCTATGCTTCTCCAGGAAGAATCCAATTTTCATTGAAGACATGGCATGCAAGTGCAAACTTTCAGAGATACTGAAAATAGACTAATTCAAAACAAGTACTTTAATTTCTAAGATCAAGATGAAATCCTTATAATACTGTGGCTATAATATGGCCAAAGGGATCATTCTTTTTTGGACCCAAGAGACCAGAACGCTTTACTACTTACCAAGAGAGAGAAAGTCTTGCAAACCAGATGGCTTTTTTATATTCAATCTCCTCTATATAAGTTTGACTTTGACTTTAACATTTATGGATAAGATACAAACAATAATGTATGAAAAAGAAACCAAATATTAGAAGAAAAAAATAGATACTCTAGCAAGGAATAATATCAACATCTTCACAATCTAAAAGGATGTTTTGAACATATGGATTCTTGAGGATTAATTCCAGAATCTGCATGCTCTCACCATAAGATTCTGGAAAGATATAAATCTGAGACTTATGTAGGAAATATTTTTATCCTGCCTAAATTTCATTCTATAGGTAATTGCCAATGCTTTTAAGAGACTGAGTTTAATTTTATTCATTTTTAAAAACTTAAACAGTATTTTGATTAGATGAGAATGTTAAAGCAAAAACTATTTCTATTGACTATCAATGTCTGATTAATAATTTGCTTTAAAAATATGCTCTGTATACCAAAGCTTAATTTCCTTTTCTTTGGCCACAAGAAATTGGCCTGTCTTAGTCCAGGCATAAAAAGGGTAAAGTAATGGCACAGCTGGAAGCACAAAGGACAATAACATCTCCAGTGCTTTTTAAAACAAGCATGTTGAAATTCCAAATTATTTTAAAAAATCCATATCCATATATGAATGAGCCGCATTGGAATCTAGTATCAGCAGTTGCCCAGGGGGCAAGTTAGAACAAAATGGAATAATGCTATCCATGTCCAGACATATTGAACCACCTTCACAACTGTTTCTTCCCGAGCCACTAGCTTGTCTAGATTTACATACCTTAAATACATACCTCTTGAAGATTCTCTGGAAGGTTTTTTTTTAATTGAAACCTTAGTTTGTAGCTTTTGTGCTCTCCGTGCTAAAATTAATTATATAAAGAACATCACAAGAAATACCAGCTGTGCAGCTCCCTGAACTGTTCATGTTCAAGATCTCATTTACAGAGGGTGAAACACAAAACCCTGATATAACAGGTTTTCTGTAAGAGGAAATATGTTTTAAAGTTGTAATTTGTAATTTTTGAAGTCTACTTACATGTGTTTTCTTAGGATGACCTTTTTTCCCCCTCTGGCTAGAGTATTCTCTGTCTCTTTGTAGGTGGGGTGTGAGACGGTGGGAGCTCAAATTATCCTCTCAAATGAGGGGTCAGAAACAGGGACTTCTGCAAGCCCCCCAAAAAACACAGGCTGAAATGGCCCCTCTAGACCAAATGTGCAGTTGTTGGCTCCCTGTTATAGTCTGCCACAGGCCATGACCCATGCTCCTTCAAAGTGTTCCGTGCAATGGACACAACAGGAGTCTCTGGATGATTGTTGGGTGCCCATGACCAGCAATAACTCTTGTGTTGAGCTTAATTGGTGCGAAAGGCATTGCATTGCCTATCCCCATAAAAATGAATTTCAGCCTTGAAGATTTGGGACTTGAAGATATATTTTTGCATTTTTATTTTCAGAAAAAGTTTTGGAGCAACTTTTGATAGCTGAATACGTAAGTGTATAATTCTGTATGTCTTCCTTCACCCATCCTTGGAGGAAGGAAAGTATCAGAATCAAATGTTATAAAATGGATAAGATAAAACCTGTCTAGAAGTTATTGAAGGAACATTGCTGAAAAGTGGTTTTAAATTTTGGTTGTATAAGATCCATCTCTACTGCAACTTTTGAGAAACTAGTCTAGTAACATTGGCTGGGTGAATAGATAGAGATAATTGATTGTTTAAAACAATCAAAAGTTCTATTTTTTTCTCATCACCACTTTTTTTTGTTTATTTATTCTACAGTCTCAGAAGTAGAAACTCTGGACCTAGTTCTCATTTATATTAAAATCCATATACATGAGCTCTGGCAATGAAAAGTAAATGAGAATCGAGTGCCAAGTCTTTGTGTATGTGTTAGAGGGATTGATCCTGTTATTTTTTTAACCTAGTCCAAAATAAATAACTACGCTAAAAAAGAAAGTAAGCAAGATGACTACACAATTATCAGTTTGGAAAATATTACACATTTGTATGAGTCAATGGAATGACTTATGAGTGAGGGCTGCAAGGTTGGAGCCTTGATTTGGAAAGTCATTTTGGATGAATCTTCTGGAGGAATGGTACTCTCTACATCAAACTTGCTTCAGTACTGTTCAGCTACTTCTCTCTGTGATGGAATGGGATATTACTGTATCGAATTGTGAAGGTTTTTATACCTGTGTACTGTGACCACAATTGTTGGACTTGCCCAAGGGCAGGCTATTATGCTGCACTCCAGAGAGCTGCCATACCTGGGAAAGCTGTTTACTCTTCTCACTGAAGGGTCGTTGCTGACAGATGTTGACTTTGACACTCACCTACAAGCCTGTTTCTCCTGGAATAATGGTTCTACAGCACCCCCAGAAAGAGGGTTTGGGTGGAACAAGTGTGATCCATGGCTATGGATCTTCATAATTTGCATACATGGCACAGAGACAGAAAGCCCTATGTCAGATCAGGGTTTTACTCTGTGCAGGAGGGTTTACTGCTACACACAAAGACCTGAGACAGAGAAGGAGGGACTCTGCTGATGCACACTACACACTCACAGAAAGGATTTAGCTCATATTATTGGAAAGCGCTTTTTAGAACTTTAGGATCAAGAGATATTTAAGTCTTGATTAATTTCAGAGTAAATGTTAAATTCTTCTGCTTAAGCCTTTGTTCTTTGCTTTTCTGCCATGTCGTGTCTGATGGGGTTAAACAAATATGTCCTAATTTCCTGTAGCCTAGGTGGAGTTCTGGGGGATTGTGGAGATGCAACTTGGGAGGCTCAGGAGGATTCAGACAGTGGTTTCTGGACTTTGGCATCCCAAGAAAGGGCATGAGATAGAGTCTGAGCCTGAGAGTGTATGCCTGGAGCAAGGGTGGGCAAGAGGCTGCCAGCAGGCCGGATCCAGCCTGCAAGCCACTGGCTCCAGCCTGCAGCTGCCTCACAGGAACCCTTAGGCAGAGAACAGACTATGCTTTAAAAAGCCAGCTGTTCTCCATTCTGGATGGCTGGGGAGTGAGGAGGGAGACTTCTCATGCTGTTCCCACCCCCTCAATAAAATCTCTTAGCTCCCATTGGCCAATCTCTCAGATTCTGGTCAATAGGAGCTGAGAATTTTTGCTGGGAGCAGGGGCAGTGTAGGATGCCTTCTCCTTTTCTCCTCGATTCCCTCCCTCTCGTGCCCAGAGCGGAGCCACGCGGAGCAACGAGCAGCCTGCAGCAGACAGTCTGCCTCAGCTTTCTGCTGGTAAGCGCCTCCCAGCCAGAGCCTCCCTCTGGCACCCCACCTCCTCCCTTCCCCAACCCTCTGCCCCCCCCCAATACCCAAACCCCCTTTGACCTCCTACTCCAGGTCACATCCCAAAATCCTGCACTCCAGTCCCTTCCCCCAAGTTCCCCTTCTACACCCAGTCTCCATCCCAGACCTCAGAATTCCTCCATTAATATCCTAGAAGAGTGCGGCCTTCAACCACTTTCCAAAATCTTGGATTGGCCCCCACATCAAAAATTATTGCCCACCCCTGTCCTAGAGTCCAAGAACTAATAAATAGAATCTTTCCATATTCACCTAGCTTAGTAATAAATGAGACTCAGTGATTGGGTCTGCTGGATGCAAGCTAGTGAGTTGCTAGCCCAGTTTGTATTATCTTCTAATCAAGGACTTAATTCTATAATAAAAGAAGCATTTCTTTACCCTCTTTGCTTGTTCTATCATATACATAATATAATACATGTTGGACCTCCCTGGTCCAGCATTCTCAGGACCTGAGTGGTCCCGAATGAGGGATTTTACTGGACTAGGGGAGGTCATTTCTGCCCCCTCCACCAGCCCCCCCAGCTTGACTCCACTCCTCGCCCGGCCACTGGCTTCTTGGACAGCTCTCCCCTGCTGGGCTCATGGCCCTACCAGACCCTGATGGTACTCCAGCCATTCTGCCATTGGTGCAGCTGGACACCTGTGGTAAGGCATCCAGTCCCCCTACAGCCAGCCCAGCTGGGCTCCTGGACCCCACAGGGGTTCTGCCTCAAGCCCCCCACCAGGACTCTCTGGTCCAGTAACATCCGTGATCCTGCTGTATCACGGATGTTGCCAGACCAGAGAGTCCCAATTTGGATACAAGTGAAACAAAAATTAACCTCTTAATTACTTTCTTGAAAGTAAACACATTGCTCCAAATTAGTGAATGCTTAATTTTTATGTCAGTAGTAATATTTCATTGTTGTTTCATATGGAACATCGTATTTTTAAGGTGAGAAATGAACTTGAACTCCTTGTATCTGTGATGCATCTTTGACTGCTAATGAAATTGTCCGAAAAAGCACATCCTGTTTCTCTTGGATTCATAGTCATGTTATACTGGAGAGAATAAATTAAGAAAACATTTTTTCATGATTGTGTCTTCAAATGCAAGCTATCAAAATGTAGTCACTACAGTTTAGAGGGAAAAAACGTTTATGGATTGCTAATAAGCTGTAACAAAATCAAGTGTAGTATGGCTATTGGCCTAATATGAAAAATCAGAGGAACATTATATTATTCTCTGATATGCACTTCTGGCTGGTGTCCATCTAAACACCAAGGAATTCTTCCTATTGCTATGTTATGAATAACTGGAATTTTAATTTCTGATATTCTTGGAGGTCCTGCCAAACTCATAATGATAGTATCTGATTCCATTGCATAAACTGATGCGCTTATAAACACATTCTCCATATTAGCAGTGCATCTGACCAGCATTATCTAAGTATTTTCTTGGCATATTGCATATGAAATCATGCAGAGAGATTTTTTTCTAAACACTGTAAAAGAAAATCCAAACCACAATGGTAATCACATTAGGTGTTTTTAAAAGTGTAATGGAAAGATGTGAGACAGTGATAATCATTTTTAAAGCATTTATTCATTTATTTGTATTACAGATGAATATTTGTATTATAGTCAGCTTTATGTAATATTCTGCAGTAATTATGGGAAAAACAAGGAGTATGGTGTGAGGAGCATTGCCAGCAGATCTAGAGAAGCGATTATTCCCCTTTATTCGGCTCTTGTGAGGCCACATCTAGAGTATTGTGTCTAGTTCTGGACCCCCCACTATAGAAAGGATGTGGACACATTGGAGAGGGTCCAGCGGAGGGCAACCAAAATGATTGGGGGGCTGGAGCACATGACCTATGAGGAGAGACTGAGGGATTTGGGTTTGTTTAGTCTGCAGAAGAGAAGAGTGAGGGGGGATTTGATAGCAGCCTTCAACTTCCTGAAGGGAGGTTCCAAAGAGGATGGAGAGAGGCTGTTCACAGTAGTGATGGATGGCAGAACGAGGAGCAATGGTCTCAAGTTACAGTGGGAGAAGTCTAGGTTGGATATTAGGAAAAACTATTTCACTAGGAGGGTTGTGAAGTACTGGAATGGGTTACCTAGGGAGGTGGTGGTATCCCTAGAGATTCTTAAGTATCAGCTTGACAAAGCCCTGGCTGGGTTGATTTAGTTGGGATTGGTCCTGCCTTGGGCAGGGGGCTGGACTTGATGACCTCCTGAGGTCTCTTCCAGCTCTGATTCTATGATAGAAGAGACTGCTGCAACCAGGCTATAGGTCTCCTTCTTCCAATTGCTGTGGCAGTGATTCTGTGTTTATCGTCATTTGCTTACATTGGAAGTGCAGTGGAGGTACAATACAGTAATTTGAACATAGAGTATGTTTTGTCCTTTTGAGGGAAAGATACTCTAAGGAAATGGATTAGGAAAAGAAAAACTCAGCAAAGCTCTAAATGCCTCTTTAATGTTTAGTATATGAAGTATAATAGAGAAGTTTTCATACTTCTCTAGAAGAGGTTTTATCAACTGAAGTCTAAATGAGACCCTGTTGTTTCAGTGATTGGTCTCATACTACATCAAAAGTTTGTATCAAACCTCTTGTGGGCAACTCTTTTTCAACTGAATTAGACTTGGGGAAACATTTGATCTCTTAAACATAGCTCTGGGCAAATTTACACTTCTTATAAAATAGAATTAAACTGTTAAGCTTTGTATTAAGAATTTTCTGGGTTACTTATGGAGTCAGAAAACAAGTATACCAATAGGAGGTGGAACACAATAGGAAGTGAGCATTGCTGTTTCCTTTGACTCACAGATTCTTTAATATTCTAACTTTAGTTACATAGTTTCTGTATGTTTTTCCTACTCCAGGAAGAACAGGTCAATTCAGGAGGCTACTTTGGGTCAGAGTATTTTATCTATTTTGTGTACAAGTGACATTTTTTTATGTCAATAACTTTTTATTTTCTCTGTTAGACTTTAGCCCTCAGTTCAGCAGTTGATTCTGAAGTGATCACTATGATTATTTTTTATTCATGTTACCCTGTGGCATTTGTAGCTTTTGTCTAGTCATATACTTCCAGGTCCTGGACCAGATGAAGATCCCTTGCTATAGTAATGTCTTTCTCTGAATCTCACAAAGGCTGTTTGTTGCCTCAAGGGCCTTCACCAGTTCATTTGGATGAAGACTGCAACCCTGGGCCATAAACAAGGATTGCAAAATGCCACCAACCTAGTAAGAATAAAGAGCTGCTAGTACTCCTCCTTAAGCCAACCCTGTGATGACTCTAGCCCATAAATCAGAGACGTGTTGTAAAACAGAACTTGTCTGCTCCTCCAATAGGAACACAAAAGTTCATAATGTTCTTTTGGGGAGCCTCTCACTTACTGGGCTATTTTTATGGAAAGCTCCCTCCCTCCCTCCTCGGCTCCTTTGCAGTGTGCTAAAACTTTTCAAAGAGTCCCTAATCATGATTGCCTTCACTAATTATGGTAGACACCTTGAAAAGGTGTCTGGAATATCCTCATGTCACTTCTCTAAGGCTATGTCTAGACAGCGGGGCTATTTTGGGATACCGGAAATATCCTGAAAAAGCAATTCCGCATCTGTAATGGGCCTGTTATTTCGAAATATATTTCAAAATAACGGGCGCACTATTCTGGCATCCCTGTAACCCTTACGGTTAAGGGATTTGTAGGAATAGCGCTTTATTTTGAGGTAAGGGTGCTGTGTAGATGCACCCTAAGAGATTATTTTCTTTTAAAAAGTAAGATTTTTTTTTTTGTATGTTGCCAATGTGCATGCCATTGCATTTTCTTGGAAATACTTCCCTTTCCTAATTGTTTCAGGAAGATAAAGTAGCCAGCAGTGCCATCAGGAGACCAGAGGTCACCAGCAGTGGAAGCACAGCAGGCTGCTGGTGGAAGTGTCTGGTAATATGAAGGCAAGAAGAAGCCCTGAATGGAAAAGGGTCTGTAATAGTTGGTAGGCATATAGACTGGCTATCTCTACTTCTCCCAAGACCTTCGACTAGAACAGGGTTCCCTCCAGGGATCGTGAACAGGTTTCATGAGTGACTACCCTCCCTCCCCTATCTTATTTTCTTTTTTGGTTTTTCTAGTCCTTGAGAGAATATAAAAATCAACCAAATATGAATCTTGAATAACCCCAATATTCAAGGTGGGTTATCCTGCCAATTCATCTCAAGCAAGGCCCTCTGGACTCTACAGTTTTGATGCCATGGATTCAGGCTTTTTCCCATGATGCCATTAAATGGAGTATTTTGTAATCTAAGTAATTTATTCTTTTGCATCCAAGCATCCTCCTCCCCTGTCTCCCTGTCTTGCTGGGACCTGCATGCACCTCTTGCTCTCCAGCTTTCCGTCAAGGTGAAGTTAATTGAATTATAGTACACCATGCACTGTTCCACGGAGATAGACAAAGCAGTCCCAACCACTCTCCCTTTCTTTCCTTCTCCTTGGATCTTTTGCTTGCAGCCTGGCTTTCCAATCTAGTGGACTCAGAGCAAAAAACCTACTAAATGTTTGAAAACTACCTGCAGTGCTTCAGTGAGAATATTGTAGTAGTTGGCAAAGTATTTTGAGATATGCATGGAGCTAGTAATAAGAGGGAGCACTGAGCTGTTTCAGGACCAACATCTATCTTTACAAAATAAATTATTTAAATTCTTCAAGTAAAAGCTTATCAGTTTACAAAACCAGAAGATTGTTTTATTAATGGCAATGTTATGAACATGAAAGCCATTGAGTATCATACTTAGTGTCACTGTGAATAGTGAAAGCTGCCAAGCCTCATTCTAATTTAAGGAAATGGATAGCTCGCTGTGTCTTGAATGTTGTCTGTGTTTCATTTAGGATCTTCTGTTATTGCTAGTCAATTTAAGCTATTTTCTTTCCAGTGATGCAGTCAGCTGTCAAGTTCACAACGTGGCTGCAGATGTTTGTGAACTTGTTAATGCAACTGGATGTAGGTTGAGATGAACTGGATTTAGAGACCTTCCAGATTAAATCAACCGTGATTGTACCCTCTGTATGGATGAGTGAGTTTGTTTGGTTTTCATTTGATGTGGTTATTCAGGGAACAAAACAGCTTTGTGTTTCCCATCTCACTTTGCTTATTTTCCCATATTTTCTGTTTAAAAAGTTAATAGCTTGAAATTTATCCATCTAAACCAGAATTAGCATCATTTTGTACGCCTCTTCATTAACAATTAACATTAGCAAAGCTTTGATTATTGTCAGTACAGATCTGCATACTTCAGTAAACATGAATTTAAGCATCAAGGTCAGAACCTTCTGAAGTTCTACCAATGTGGTTCTAGCCATATTGGGCCTTCAAGTAAGGAGCTGTGGCCCAGAGTTCTGTTTCTGATTTCCAAAGCCGTGAGGCTGGAACTCCATTTAAAAACTTCAATCAGCGCAGAATAGTACTCAAGGCATGCACAAGGCATTATGTGACCATATAAACTACTGCGTTGTGTGCGCCTTTTGATGGAGCAGTTGAGAAGGAACCAGACAGTGATCGAGGATAAAGGAAATGCATGTACCAAGGGCAGCCTTTTATAGAGCCTATGGGAGCTGAAGCTCTGATGAGGGGGTCTTGAAAGCTATGCAGGATGTAGCTATGTGTAACTCCTGAAAGTGCACAGGAGAAGCACTGAGCATCTTAGGCACTCCATTTAAAGGTAGCTAAGGGCAGGCTGGCCCTTTTTCAGGTGTGATGCAGCAGTTCATGTGTTGGCACTAGAGAATGCTTTCCAAGGACAAGGAACACCTCTTTCAAAGTTTTGGTTTACATTTTAACTTCCTAGTGGTAACCCCTTCTCAGACCACCCCTTATTGTACAAAGACACTTGAAGATCAGGGTTACATTCATAAATATTTTCAAGAGCCCCACTTTCTAGCAGCCTTATAGAGAAGAGGGGAGCTCATAGATATTTGGGGCAGAAGACTGGCTGTTAAGTTTTAGGTGGTTATAAAGGTAAAGAAGGCTTGAGAGAGGAGATTGGTGGAGTTTCTTTTCTGTTGCATAAACTAGGTTCAGTGTACCATTGCACAACACAGGCAGGACTTGAGACTGCAGGAACTTACTAATTATGCAATTTTCTTGAAAGGAGTGTGTTACACCTGTGTTGTGGGAATCAGCATTAGCTGTTAAAAACAAACTACGCACATCCATTTTACCTTCATCCCTATCCCTTGGTGGTAATCTAGGTAAGGCCTAACTCAGTCACAGAAAGTGTGTCAGTCTGCATCTCTGACTAGCTCCCTAAAATCTGATGAAAGTGTGAGTCCTATTTAGTCCAGGCATGGTTTTTGCTCTTCTCAGTTCTCAGGTTTGCCCCTGCTTTTTAAACCTAGTTCTGCAAGACGGTTGGAACAATAGCTCAGGGATTTGTCTCTTAGTCCTTTATTTACTAAGGGGTGGCTTGTTTTGAGGTATTGTATCACTTGCTGCTTGTTTTTCTTGCAAGTCCTCCACATTAAAAGTAAACTAATTTGTTCCTACAGTAAGCATTCCAATTACCAGGTCTCATACAGTATCTGAGTTAGGGATGTAAAAGGGTAGTCGGATAGTCGACTACCCGATAAGCTTAGGCTTATCGGGTAGTTGAGTCAACTACTTGCATTCTCCCTCCCCCTTGCTTCCTCTGTATCAGAGGCAGCAAGGGAGCGGGAAGCAGGAGCCAGTGCCACCCGGCTCTTACTACATTTAAAAGGCAGAGGCGCAGCATGGGACCTGGTGTGAGCCAGGACCCGGACCTACCCCCGCTGCATCTCTGCAGTTTAAATGTAGTAGGAGCTGAGCTGCCTGCACTCCTGGCTTCTACTACATTTAAACTGTAGAGCCGCAGCAGCCCCTTATTGACTAATTGTGTATTCGATACAAATTGTATCGAGTACACAATTAGTCATTTATTCACTACTTAACATCCTTAATCTGAGTTATCACAGAATTCCTTACATCTGTAACAACCTCAGTGAGACTGCTTGATGTGCTTAAAGTTAGGCTCATGCTTCAAAAAAACCATTAAATAGGGGCTGATGGAATGGAATTCTTAACAAGGGGTTTTTGACTGTTGAAATCAACATAAGAATGGCCATACTGGGTCAGACCAAAGATCTAGCTAGCCCAGTATCCTGTCTTCCAACAGTACCAATGCCAGATGCCCCAGAGGGAGTGAACAGAACAGGGAATCATCAAGCAATCCTCCTCCCGTCACCCATTCCCAGCCTCTGACAGAGGCTAGGGACGCCATTCCTACCCATCCTGGCTAATAGACATTGATGGACCTAACCTCCATGAATTTCTCTAGTTCTTGAACCCTGTTAAAGTCCTGATCTTCACAACCTCTTCTGGCAAGGAGTTCCACAGGCCGACCGTGCACTGTGTGCAAAAAAACTTCTTTGTTTGTTTTAAATTTGCTACCTATTAATTTCATTTGGTGACCCCTTGTTCTTAAGTTATGGGAACAAGTAAATAACTTTTCCTTCTTCACTTTTTCCACACCAGTCATAATTTTATAGACCTCTATCATATCCCCCCTTAGTCTCCTCTTTTCCAAGATGAAAAGTCCCAGTCTTTTTAATCTCTCCTCACATGGGACCCATTCCATACCCCTAATCATTTTTGTTGCCCTTTTCTGAACCTTTTCCAAGCCAATATATCTTTTTTTGAGATAAGGCATCCACATCTGTACACAGTATTCAAGATATGGGCATACTATGGTTTTATATAGAGGCAATACGATGTTCTCTGTCTTATTCTCTCTCCCTTTTTTAATGGAGGAGAATACATTCTGTTGCTTTTAACTGCCACTGCACAAGATCTCTCTCTTGTGTAGTTGTAGCTAAATTAGTCCCCATCATTGTGTATGTATAGTTGGGATTATTTTTTCCAATGTGCATTATTTTATGTTTATCAACATTGTTTCATTTGCCATTTTGTTGCCTAATTACTTAGTTTTGTGAGATCTTTTTGAAGCTCTTTGTAGTCCACTTTTGTTTTAAATTATCTTGAGCAGTTTAGTATTATCTGCAGATTTTACCACCTTACTGTTTACCCCTTTCTCCAGATCATTTATAATAGATTGAATAGAATTGGTCGCTGTACGGATCCTTGGGGGACACCAGTAGTTACCTCTCTCCATTCCAAAAACTTACCATTTATTCCTACCCTTTGTTTCCTGTCTTTTGACCAGTTATCAATCCGTGAAAGGACCTTCCCTCTTATCCCATGATAACTTACTTTACTTAAGAGCCTTTGGTGAGGGACCTTGTTAAACGCTTTCTGGAAATCTAAGTATACTATATCCACTGGATCCCCCTTGTCCACATGTTTGTTGGCCCCCTCAAAAAAACTCTAGTAGGTTAGTAAGGAATGATTTCCCTTTACAGAAATCATGCTGACTCTTCCCCCAACAAATTATGTTCATCTATGTGTCTGACAATTATATTCTTTACTGTAGTTTCAGCTAATTTGCTAAGTACTGACATTAGACTTACCGGTCTGTAATTGCCAGAATCATCTCCTGGAGCCCTTTTTAAATATTAGAGTCACATGACTTATCTTCCAGTCATTGGGTACAGAAGCCGATTTAAAGGATAGGTTACAAACCACAGTTGATAGTTCCACAATTTCACATTTGTGTTTTTTTCAGAACTCTTGGGTGAATGCCATCTGCTCCTGGTGACTTGCTACTGTTAAGCTTATCAACTTGTTCCAAAACCTCCTCTAAAGACACCTCAATATGGGACAATTCCTTAGATTTGTCACCTAAAAAGACTGGCTCAGGTTTGGGAATCACCTTAACATTCTCAACCGTGAAGACCAAAGCAAAGAATTCATTTAGTTTCTCCACAATGACTTTATTGTCTTTGAGTGCTCCTTTAGCATCTCAATCGGCTGGTGGCCCCACTGGTTGTTTAGCAGGCTTCCTGCTTCTGATGTACTTTAAAAACATTGTGCTGTTACTTTTTGAGTTTTTGGCTACCTGCTCTTCAAACTCCTTTTTGGCTATTCTTATTATATTTTTACACTTAATTTGACAGAGTATGCTCCTTTCTGTTTTCCTCACTAGTATTTAACTTCTGTTTTTTAAATGATGCCTTTTTATCTCTCACTGCTTCTTTTACTTGGTTTCTAAGCCATGGTGGCACTTTTTTGGTCCTCTGTGTTTTTTAATTTGGGATATACATTTAAGTTGGACCTCTATTATGGTGTCTTTGAAAAGTTTCCATGCAGCTTGCAGGGATTTTACTTTTGTCACTGAACCTTTTTAATTTCTGTTCATCTCACCTCCTTATTTTTATGTAGTTCCCCTTTCTGAAATTAAATGCCACAGTGTTGGGTTGTGAAGGTTTTTTTCCACCACAGGGATGTTAAATTTTATTACATTATGGTGACTATTTAAAAGCGGTCCAGGTATATTTACCTCTTGGACCAGATCCTGCTCTCCACCTAGGACTAACTCAAGAATTGCCTCTCCCCTTGTGGGTTCCAGAACCAACTGCTCCACGAAGCAGTCATTTGAGGTATCAGTTTTTCTTCTGTTTGGTCTGAGAGAACCAGTGTTGGTGACTTTCAGGGCACACAGTGGAAAACATATTTTCCCACATTCTTTTTCCTTCTGTTTGGAAGAGAGCTGGATTTAGGGATTGATGAAAGGAGAGTAGTTTAAAATCAAGGACTTATTGAATTGTTTTAATTTTTGTGCAACATCCAGAGCATAACATGTGAATAAATACAGTAATTTAAAGGGGCTTTTTGTGTTTCAGTTCTTTTACTACTTTAGTAAATGTTTAACAAGGCATCTATGATTGTATTTAGAAAAATACACTATTCTTTTTTGACAGTGTAAATCAGCAATGGGCAAACTAGGTTAGAGAATGGGGTACATGAGTGGCCCTACTTCATCTCAGTGGGCTATAAGATTGTCATAACCAAGAACTGGATAGTTTTGCTAATTGAACTTTTGTAAGTAGGATATGCAGGGTGTGCCGATTAAACTATAACAGCACTGTGATTGGATGTGGAAGTAGCAGTCAGTGTTGTGTGCAATCAGCACACACCTCACTTCATATGCTCTTTCTTTATGAGTGTGTTACTTTAATAATACTGGTAGGAAAAAAACTGCAGACAGAAACCAGCAGAATTTGGAAGCCCTCTGCTTGGGCAGTGGTAAACAAAAAGTCTCGTGGGCCACACATAGAACCCTGATGGGGCCACAGGTTGCCCACCACTGATGTAAATTGATATGCATAGACAAACATTGATATATTTCAGTCATGTCTTCTGTTTCTTTATCTAATACAATTAAGCATGCTGGCGCTCTTATAAATATGTTAATTACAAATGAGCAGAAGTGTGAAATTGCAGTTTTACTATATTTTAGCTAAATTTATGTCTAAAAACAGACATCTGTTCTGAAATATTTACCCTTTCTTTCCTTCTTCCTCTCCCCTCAGATTTGAATTCTGTGAACCTGCATTTGTGGTTGGTAATTGTCTGGAGATTGCATCGGACAGTCATCAGTATGACAGGATCTATTGTGGAGCTGGTGTCCAGAAAGATCATGAGAACTACATGAAAATTTTATTGAAAGTTGGAGGCATTCTGGTTATGCCCATAGAAGATCAGGTGATTCAGTGACAATTTCTTTTGCTATGTTTTAATATAAGAATCACACAGTTTTGTCTCATATGTAGACTCTAGACTTGATCTGCTTGCTTTTTGACCAGTGATCCTTGTCTGCTCAACTGCAGCAGTACAGTATGAGTGTGAAGATGTTTTACAGTCTTTTTTTAAAGTTATCCTAAGGGTTGTTTGAGTGCGTTGTTTTTTATGTCAGACTAGTTGGCCATTTCACACCCAAAGGTCTATATTTGCATTAACTCGAAATCTGGTTAGCTTTTAAAAAAAAAAAGTGCTGAGACAAAGGTGAAATTCTGGTCTAGTTGAAGTCCAAAGCAAAACTCCCATCGACTTCAGTGGGGCCAGGATTTCACCAAAAATACCTTAATGTGCTATACCTGCTCCAGAACATCTTTGATTATAAAACAAACAAAAAAACTTTCATATTTTTTACAAAATGTAAAAAAGGAAAACACAGCAAAAATCTCCACTGCTGCCAAATGCACAAAGTATGAAAACTAACAAAACTGAATTTTTAATGCTTTCTTTCAGGTATTGTTATTTTAGGTGTTACATGTAATAATATTTTCAGTCGGAAGTGTAATTTAATAAAATAAAATATTTAGCACCTATTTATCATTTTTATCAATAGATCTCACCAAGCTTTTCAGACAGAAAGTAAGCATTATTGTCTCCAGTTTACTGATGGGGGACACTGTGGGAGAGGGTTGAAGTGACATCCCCTCTATAGTTGAAGGTGCTGTCCCTCTGTAGACAACTTTTTATTGAAATGTTTGAACTAATGATTAGTATGCATATTAGTACTTAATTAACAGTTCTCACTTATGAAGTTTCCATATGGAAGCTGCATAGCTTCATCATAAGTAACAACAAAACATTGTTTAAAAATTTGTATAGTTAAAATATGATATCATATAGGTAGCATAATTGGATGTTTTCTAAATTGATAGGAATATCATGTTGTTTTACTGGGTAAATATTCTTTATATAGATAAATATATCTGCAAGGAAAAAGATAATCTAAGTGGAAGATTAAAGATTTATATAAATACACTCTGCTAATAATTATGAATACAGGAGAACGTGAGAATTATCATGATCTTGGACTTGCTGCATTCAGTCTGGACTAGTGCCAAAGAAAGCTCTGCTAGATTAACTTAATAATAGAGGTGTGTGCTCATTTCTTCTATTTTTCAGACACCAAGAAAACATCTTTAACAATACCTAGTAGAGAGAGATGTGTAGTTATCTGCTCACTACTGTGATGGTTAGATGTAGAATGTGACTAGGCAGCTGAGGATTTTCAACTATGAACATGTAAACAAAGATGAAACTGTACTAAATCTTTCTAAATCTCACCCTGCTCTCTTAGTTAGTGTATGTTAATATTAAATGTAAATAATTTGAATATTTGAACTTTGAAAAAAAGTTACCAGAAGGGCATTGTTAATAAAGCATAAATACATGCTAACACTTTTACTTTTTTCAGAGCATAACAAAATGGAAATGTATATAAAATTCAGCTTTGGCAGGAGAAAATTTGAAGCAAATTAAAATGGCAATGTTGTAAACTGTCTCAAATTGAAGAATGGTGGGTGTAAAAAAACAAAACAAAAAAGCAAATGAAACGATTTATTTAACTGCTGAACTTTGTCTTAATATTTTTGTTGGTTTTTCATTCAGCTAACACAAATTCTGAGAACTGGACAGAACACTTGGGAAAGTAAAAACATTCTTGCTGTTTCATTTGCTCCACTAATACAACCCAACAGGAATGACAACAGCAAACGTGATACCGTGGGACTGCGTGAGTATCATCCATTGTGGCTTTTTGGCATATCTAGTTTGTTGTAACTGAGCTGGTATTCCTGTCTGCAGAGTGGGGAGGCTGCATTATATAGACATAGTGCAATAGAATGGGAACAATACTGTTCAGAAAAGCTGTAACTCTCTCTGGTTCTGATCTGGGATGTAAGCGACTAGTCAACGATCTGAGAAGCATTAACTTATCAGATAGTCGAGTAGTGACTCAACTAGTTGCTTCCCCCCCCCCCCTTGATGCCTCTATCAGAGAGAGGCAGTGAGGCGGGGAAGCAGGAGCCGGTATTGGGGGAAGCCAGGAGCACCATGTCCGTGGGGATTGGGCAGGGGCACAGCGGGGAAATGGTGCGAGCAGGGACTGAAGAACCCATTCCCACTACAGCGGCTTCAGACTTTGAAATGTACAAGCCCCTACTGGGCTCGTGTACATTTCAAAGGCTCAAGCAGAGGTAGTGGGAACTAGCATCAGCAGAGGTCTGCTTCAGTCCCTGCTGGCCCTGTTCTCCCTGTGGTACCCTCCCCTTGCTGCCTCTGTAAAAGTCAAGGGGCAGGAACAGGACTCGGTCCTGAGGGGAGCCGGCTTAAAAGCCAGTTCTCCACAGCACTGTCTCTGGGGTGCTGCATGCTGCCCCCCTGCTGCCTCTATCAGTGGTAGAAGGGGAGGATAGCCCAGTCTGAAAGGTTCCCAGTGGGAAGCTGCCCCCCCCCCCCACGTGGACAGGGGCTACTGCTACCATGCAGCCCCTGTTTGTGGCAGCCAGGGCTGTCCGCCGTGAACAGGGGCTGCTGGACTCAGTGGGAGCCAGGACCCTAATAGTCCTGGCTCGCGCTGATCGCTGTGCCTGAAGGTTCTTACTACATTTAAAATGCAGAGCTGCAGTGGGTGTGGCTTCCAGAGCCAGCATGAGCTGGGACTCTTCAGTCCCAGCTTGAGCCTGCTCCTTGATCTACCTCCACTGTGGGTCTGCTGAGTGGTCCTGTCAACTAATCGTATAGTCGATACAAATTGTACCGACTGTATGATTAGCCTGGTAACTGCATTTTAATATCCTTAGTTCTGATATATAAAATTTCTGATTTGTGTTCAGCATCACTAAGTCACAAATCTTTCTGAACCCAATAAAGTTTATTTTTTATATTTTAAATTAAAACCATACCACAAGTTTCCTGTTGGGCCTCCCTCCTTTTTCTTGTGGACAGCCTGAAAATCTTCTTATTGACGTCACCACTCAGTCAGCCAAGTTCACTTGGACTAAGCACAAATAAACACACACTGTTCGTACTTGATGTTGCAACGAATGGTGAATGTATGCCCTGTGTGTGTCTTTCTGATAGCAGTGAAACGTTGTATAAATTTAATTTCTCCCCCAAGTAGAAGGGGAAGCCAGAAGCACCCCTGGGCCTCCCTGAAGTTTGTGTTTTGAGAAGGTGGCCAGAATATTTCAGGGACATAGACATACTTAATGAACATTAAATGGTGATAGGATTTTCTTTCTAATTTCAACACTTCAGCCCAGATTTTTTAAAGGTATTTAGATGTGTAAAGATACTTATAAGTTCCTAGTGGTATTTTCAAAAGTGCCCAGTTAACCCTTCTCTGCTCAGCCATTTTTACACACTTTACTTTATCTTTTTTACCAGCGTGCTCAGTCGAATTCAGTCACATTACCTAGATCAGGGATGGGGAACCTTTTTTGGGTTGGGGACCGCTGATCCACAGAAAAATCAGTTGGGGGCCAACTCACAAAAGTGAGAAGCCAAAGGAAATAAAAACCTATCTCACTGACATGGCCCCTGACTGAGAAGCAAAAAGACGCTCCCCATATTCCTCTCACCCACCAGAGCTAGTAGATTTTGTGGGCCCCACAGCCTCTGGGGTAGGGCCCAAAAATGAGGGGTTCAGTATGTAGGAGGGGGTTGCCATGTATGTGGGGTCTGGGATGGTGGGAGGGTGCAGAAGTGGCCTGGGGATGGAAGGGAGTGCAGGAGTGTCTGGGCAGGAGGGGGGCACTTACCTGGAACAACTCCCTGGGGATGCACATGGCTCCACATTCCCCACCGCTCCCAAGCACTGCCCTCCGCTGCTCCCATTATCCATGATTACGGCCAATCGAAGTGACAAGGGAAAAGCCTCCAGCCAGTGCTTTGCTGCACTGCCATTCCATTTCCTTGGGGAGAGGAGAGGGTATGGCAGCACACAGAATCTCTTCTTCCCCCTGTGAGGCAGTGCCAATGGGTCAGATCCAGCCTCGGGTTTGCCTGACTGGCCCATGAGGCTTAGGTTCTCTTCCCCAGTGGGGAGCTGGTGTAAGGAGAAGGGGCACAGGCTCCCTGTTGCAGGGGCGGGGGGAAGAGGGAGAAAGCCCTCAGCCTTGGAAGTGGGATCCAGGCAAGCCCGGGGCCAGATCCGGCCCTCGGGTCTTAGGTTCCCCACCCCTGCCCTGGATGGTGAGGCTCTCTCTGCAACTCTGCTTCAGTTCTCATAATATAAATACATTTTGTTCAAATCCTCTTTCCTGCCTAGAGGTACAGGAAGAAGGGAAAGCTTCTTCTCATTTTCCACATACTTTTAAAGGAAGCAGTGTCAGGAGCAGAAAAGATTTTTTTTAAATAGACTTACAAATATTGCAATTTATAGTTACCAATTTTTAAACAAGTGGTGTTCGCCCAATATAATTTTGAGTCACGGTAAATAAAATCAGTACAGCGCAAAAGAATTCCATTTTGAACATTTGTTTTTTTAAAAATATATTTCCATAAAAAGGCATCGTTTTAAATTTCAAGTTCCTCGATTCATAAAAGGAGTAGGGGAAGAGACAATCAGTGAATGGGACAGGTAGTTACTTATCAGTATGTTTTATATATTATTATGGAAAACACATGCTACAAGAGGAGAGCTTGATGTGCCTGTTCCAATACAGTGAGAGTATGTAGATAAGCTGCACTCATCTAAGCCAATTTGGAAGGTGAGAAAAGTGATACTCCAACTGGCTCTCAAACGGCAAGTGGCTCTTTGCAGCGCATGATAGTAAAACACTGTGTGATTTAATTAACAACCAATCAGGATGTCTTTACAATGTTATTAATGAATTAAGTTACCAATTTACATTAAGTTATTTATTTGCTGTATAAAATATTTCCCCTCTCGTTCACAGTGTGTTGTGGCTCTTTGGGGGTAACGTTGACTACTAATTTGGCTCAGGTCTGAGAATGTCTAGCTTTATTCTTCCTCACAATGAAGTAAGGTTGTTTCTCTGGCTTAAAGATCATGAGAATGGAATAGTAACTAGTACTCTTACACAATATAACATTTCCCATCTTTCAAAACCCTTTATAGAAGACCCCAGTCTTACTGGGATAACATTTGGTGGTATATGTAAGACAAAATATATATGTAAGCTTTGAGATGAATATAGATGAACCACTTGATAATAGGGACCATAACTTGTGGTCAAGATGCCTGAGCTGCCCTGCTCACACTGTGTTCCACAATGATAAAGTTTCCTTATGGCTATACCCTAAATTCCTCCTAAAAATGTCAGAGTTCCACCTATATCAGTGCCTATGTTCAACCCCAAGCCATATGCCTCCCACATGGACAGAGTCCTTCAACATCACCTGTGCACTGCATTCTACAGTCTTCTAGCCTGTTTCATTTGCACAGTACCAAAACTATTTGTAGCAGTTGTTGACTGATCCAAGGGTGAATCCCTATCCTCCCAACGAATCTCCAAATAGATCTCTGGGTGCAGCTGCAAATGCTCCATGTTATCCAATATACCTCCTGCCTGATGGAGTCACAGCACACTGTATGCAAGTGAGTACAGGCAGCCACTTTGGTTTGCCTAGCGGATGTCTCATGGCAACATGATGCTCCATCCACATATTCATATCCCATAATGCCATCATCCAAGCATTGGCTATAGATGGCACTGTGGACCCTGCTGTACTACAAATTCTACTTCCTCTCACATCCTCACACCCACTCCATGTTGATCACTGTTCTCTACTCACCCATGTTTGGAATATATACTGGAACCATCACTCGAAGAAGAGGAGGTAAACTATCTGTAATTGCAGCCTCTTTAAGATGTGTAGTACCTATTTGTATTCCATTACCCACCCGCCATCCCCTCTGCTGCGGGCTGGATTATTTAGTGGTAAGGATGACACAGGAGAAGCACTGATCTGTATAACCCTGGCCTATGAGCACGAGGGTTGCACATGCAAGTCAAAAGAGGCTGCTAAGAAAACTTTCCAGTGCATGGAACGCATACACATGAATGTTGGAATACTAAGAGGGACCACGCATCATAAAGAACCACCAGTTAATGATAAATAACTTCCTCCTTTCAAATTGTCCGTAGAAGAAATACCTTTAAGTGAAAACGATTACGGTGTATCATTTTTTCTTATACAACTTCAAAGCGCATTATTGCTAGGATTTAAGCTTTAAAAACAAGCTCCCATTTGAGCAAGCCATACATTTTCTCAGCATCAAAAGCTTATTTAAGGTCAGACTCTCTTATAAACTTCAAAACTACAGTTGAATTTCTAAAAGCCAAAATGTTATGTGGATGCTTGGTGTTAACTGAGCTACTGACCTCTTATAAACTAAATTCAAGTGCCCAATCAGTGTTCCACACCTTTAAATAAATCTTTGTAAAGGAGTTTGTAATCTACATTTAGTATAGCAAACTGAGTCTGCAAAACTGTAAAACTTGGCGACTTCCCCTTCTTGCATTAACGTAGTTGGTGCTAAGAAATCTATTAGCATGGAATCATGAGGGATAATGTATTTATCTTACTAACACATATGCCTGTATGTAAAGCTCGACCACTCATAGGAGATAATTAAGATAAATGATTGCTGATATGACTGAAGGAACATTCTTTAAATCCTCAAGACCTTACAAATATCTTTATTTCCTCTGGGAAATCTAAGGGATTATTATAATTTGTGTATATATATTAGCAGAAATAATAAATTGTCTGATTTTTTGTGTATTTGGGATTGGATGATTTTGATTTTAGGTGTTTCATCCTATTAATTTCATGGAGAAAGAAGGCTGAGAGCTCATTGGCTTGTATATTTCTCTTGGGACCTTTAACATTTGTTTCAGTATTTTATCTAATAGTTCATTTCTCCTGTGATTTGTGTAGGGCTCTCTAAACTTTTAGTCCCATTTGTGGTAAGAATGTCTGCTAGTTCATATCCTTTATCCGCCAAATCTTTTATAGTTTGTTTACAACTCTATTAATGTAGCCTGAGACCAGGGCTTAATAAGCTTGCGATTTAACAAATGCATCTTTTTAAAAGATTTTTATTGGTTTTGTTCTTTTAAAACGCATAGCGGGTTTTTATAAGATTTGGCATTGAAATTTCCAGATATTGACTAAAACCCTTGCTGCTAATACTAGAATATCATAAATATTATGCTTTTCAATTCCATTTTTAGCATACAATTGAAGCCTCCATTTGCACTTGTAAATATTGGAGGAAGTGGCTTTGAATGTCTCTGGCTGCTTGATTTTTTTTTTTTTTAAATCCAGTATTGGGAGCATATATAAACATGTTCTTTTTTTTTTTTTAATCAACTTTGCCTCTTCCCCATATTATTTTTTCATACCTGAAACTGTTCTATTTGTGTTGTGTTGTCCAAGTTGTGCAGGAAGAAAGATAGGGCATAAGGGATTGAGTTAAATAAAGTTGAAGCTATCCATCAATAACTTGTCCAATGCAGATCATACTTTCTTTCATAATGTGTTCTGCCTTGATAGAGAAGATGGCAGTTCTCTCTTCTATCCCACCGACTCCCAAGCTGTCCCAAAACTATTGCTGGGAACCTACATTCCTCCCCTTGTACAAGAATTGGAGGAAAAGAGGTTATCTGATACAGACAGAAGACATCTGGAGCTCCTTCTCTCCTTTTTTAGGGTGGGCCTTTCCATAACTCCAATTTCAGTTCTGGTTCATCAGGGAAGCGAGACTTCTATCGAATAAAACCTCTACTGGGTACCCATCAAGCTGGGACAGGGTGAACTTTACCTCCCAACCCACTGGGGAGGTCACTGAAGATCTGTGAGGAAAGCGGAGGAGGGGGGAGAAACCACCTATCTAAACCAATCTGGCAGCATAGGAAAAATTCCTTTCCTGTCCTAAAAAAGCAACAAGTGCAGTGCACACAGCAGATCAAAAAACCTGGTCCTACTCTAATCCCAGGAGTGGGAGCCATTGCTCTAGGCATGTAGTGGCGCCCTAGTCATGAAGGAAAGGGCTTATATTTCCTCCTGCTGTCTGTGTGGAGTCAATGAAATTCTGCTTGGCTATCTGATGAGCACATCAACTTAGATGCAAACCCTCCCAGGTACGCTGCACTCTATGAAAACCATAATTAAGTTCGGCTCACACAAGTTTACTGATTTGATGCATGGTTTGTCAAAGATTGCTAAACTTTGCCTTTTATATGTGTATATCATATTAAGTCTTCACATTGCTGTTCAGTATCATAGTTTAATTTTCTGTAGTAGTTTCTTTTAGAAAATAACAGTTTCACTGATAGGCCATGTATCATTTTTCTTTTTTGTTTTAGCCCCTTGTGCTGTTCGGAATCTACAGGACTTAGCTCGGATCTACATTAGACGCACTCTTAGAAACTTCATAAATGATGAGATGCAAGCCAAGGGTATCCCTCAAAAACCGCCACCAAAACGAAAACGCAGGAGGTGCCGTAGACACAGGATTAACACTTATGTGTTTGTAGGCAATCAGCTCATTCCACAGCCTCTAGACAGTGAAGAGGATGAAAAGATGGAGGAAGACAACAAAGATGATGATGATAAAGATCACAATGAAGCCTTGAAGCCAGAGGAGCCTCCTCGAAACTTATTGCGAGAAAAAATTATGAGTCTACCTTTACCTGATTCTTTAAAAGCATACTTGACATACTACAGAGAGAAGTAACTTGTTTTAAGTAGAAACAATGCCTACTGATAGCTCCTTTATTCTTGAAAAATGTAGCATTTATTAAGAAATAGATGGACATATATCATTTAGTCTTTCAACAAGACGGAAGTACAGTGATAAATTGTAACTCCTGTCTTAACTTTGCTACAAAGACTTGTATTCAGTAGTACAGAATCCCTTTTTAAAAAATTTATTTTTCTTTAAATTTTGAGAAATACAATTTTAACTCTGATAGAAAAATATTCCAAAGCAGTATGCAGCATTAATCACGACTTGGCATGGTAAATCCTTTTTGATCTTTAACAGATTTGTATTGATAGAAGGGTAAGTGAAATTTTATATGTGCTAAAATAGCTGTTGAACAAATGCATTTTGACTTGAATAACAGTTGTCTGCATAAGGTTTTAAACATGCAACACAAGCATTTCTCATATAATCTTGAAACTGTACCCTTTAAAACATTTATTTTACCATGACTTCATTGCAGTCATTATTACTGTGTTGATATAAATGTATTCCAAGAAATACACAAGTGCAATAACTGTATACAGGCAAGAATGAGTTGGCTTTAATGAAATAGGAAAATGCAAGTTCTGAAATGTCAGGTGGCCCTGCTACTTTTGTATTTATATCTTTTGCCAAAAGATCTTGAGAAAAGTGACCATTTCTCTCAGAGCCTTAAGGGACTATCATGTTGAATATAAAGCAAAAAACATAAAAACAAAAAAAAGCAAAAAATATCCGAATAAAACAAAAAAAAAAAACCCCCCACATACCTTAATACAACCCTTTTTGTTTAACTCCATATTACATTTTCAGTATTTATAAATAGAGACATTTCCTCATTCTCAAGGATTTTAAGACAATTTCTAAAATTCAGTGTCGACACAATATTTGGTAACAAAAAGATTGTAATTTAGAATTAAAATGATTTATATTTACTACTTTAATAGAATAGAATATGAATAAAGTATAGCTTGTCTTGCTTACTTGGATAGCTGTAATAGTAGATTTTGTTCAGCAAATGCACTTTAGTAAGTGGATTTTGTATTTCATCTAAATATTTTCTGAGAAGGCAGAATTGTGCTGGCCCTACATTTGTTTGTGAACACATCTCTTTAGCGCATAAGTATTCACAGTTGTTTATATCTATCTGTTGGAAATTGAGAGTAGCAGTTTAAACTTTGGGACCCACTGAGTTCTCGTTTGAATATTGTCCCCTCCACCTCTTCCCTCCCATTTGGTGAAGTTGCTTGCAGTTTTCTTCTTGGCTTGATGGAGTGCTTTGTTCATTTTTGCCCACTTAATATTTTGAGTGTATTATAGCATAGCCATGATGGAGAATGCAGTTTAAGAACTAGGCATGATATTCAGTAAAAGCCACTTTTATTGGAAACATCTGTTTGTTGGACCTAATGGAAAACATTCCTCTTAGAAAAAAATTCTGCGCAATATATTTACTGTTGTGGTAATGTTCATTATTAAATCCATCAACCATTTAACCTAAACATAAGATAAAATCCTCACCAGTGCAATTAATACCTGGCTATTAAAATATTACACATCTAGTGTAATAATCCTGTTTTCCAGTATTCATTAACAAATTAAACATTGTGTCCAACTTCAACAGTGAGATAATGTATAGTCCTGCTATAGATTGGACACTGATTTTTTGATGGTGCATTTCATGCCTCATTTACCATTTTTAAAAGTATGTCTTAGTAATGTTGAAAAGGCAACTTGATGAAAGGCCTATTGTACCAGTGCATGGATTTTTTTTCCACAGCAAAGTCTAAGCATGAATAAATTAAAAAAAAACCTTGCTTTTATTTTCCTGACCTTATTTTCACAGTAAGAAAAACTGGTAAGAGATAGTTTAGCTATTTTCCTATAATACGATATAATGGAGTATTTGCGATGGCTTAGCTATTGGAACCATCTTTCATTAAATATTTTGTTTTAGATGGAATTTCAGTTTAAATAATCTAAAATTCAAGATGCTATACTTTCCAGGTAGCCTGAAAACTTTGTGTTCTTTTTTCCAGAATCAGCATCCATATGTTCAAGAGTTTGAAGTTACTAAATATAATTTTACATGTTTTCATTGAGACCTTTATAAAGGATGCTATTGAAGAATGACTTTTTGCATTGTTTTTCACTCTATTGTATACTTGGTAAAATAGACAATGGATGATTTGCCATGATTATTCAGTATGTATCTTTATGGGAGTCACTGAAATGGTTTCTTTTCTGTTTATATGTGGATTTATTTTACACTGTTGAATTTACATTTACATTAAATAAAAAGGTAGAAATGCAAAATGCATCAGTTGTCTTTGACATATGTTGGTATTGGGACAATGTTGCAATAAAAATAGTTTTTTGTTTGGCTAATGCTTACTCAAACTTGTTTTTTTCCATGGAAATGCTTTCATTTGTGTTTGATTTCCATTTTCAGTCTGTTCATATTCATTCATTGGAAAACAATGATATAATTGAAATGAAAAACTACTACAATGAGGAAGAAATGATGCACTGGTACTTAAACCCATTTTAGGTATGTAGTCAGGTTGCTTATGTATTTCAAATATGCTTAGCAGCTGCATTTTTCAATGAGACTTAGCTTCCAACATTTAAAAATCTGCCCATGTGTACAATAGATTTCTAAATCCGTATTTAGGCCACCAGGCAACCTGGAGCTTATTTCCTAAATTTTCATTCACCATCTATTTTGGCCTATCATGAATTAGAAAAGATGAGGTTATTTGTTGCCAGTTGTTGTCAAATGTATGTGGAGTTGATGAAAGCTGTTTTTGAGCTACTCGGTATAAATGGACTAATGTCCCTCTTGTGGAAAGTCTTATTGTTCCTGATGTAATTGGTTAAAGCTTGCAGATTTGAACCTTTTTTTGACTGATTCATCTACCTTGTGTTCTATCTTACAAGGATAATATAGAATGAACAAATACTAAATTCCTATCAGAGGCATTTACAGAAGTCCACATTAATGAGCCAGTAATCATGTTGACAATATTTCCTTCAGATCAGTATGCTCACAGCATTGAGGCTTTTCTCTACAAACTTGATGTGAAAAGGTCAGTAGGCTGTTTACTGGAGCAAACTAAAGCCTTTTAAATCCACCTAGCTTTTATTCTTCTGATAACAATATGTTACCATGAGGGACACACAACTGACTGTCTGACTGCATCCCTCATTTCTACAGTCTAGCAGATCTGCATCTTAAAGGTCAGATCTGAACCAAGTTGACATGACCTGAATGGCTCCAGATTTGCTAAAATCAGGGTATTTGAAAAACAGCTACGTTGTCTTCTCTGGATGCATTTACAAGCATATTTGCTTAGATTCATCGTCAAGATTGGAAACCACTATCAGCTTTTACAGAACCTATTCTAGTCTGCCCAGATTCTCTTTGCCTTCTTAATTTTCCTGGGTACGAGATGTCCCTCAAGTTGTCCACTTCTAGTGATTTTGTGGCAGATGTCTTTACCCTTTTCTGCATCATTATGACTATCTTAGCATGCTTTCTCTAGTTCAGAATATTTCTTTTTCCCCTTGAAGGCAAATTAGCCTTGTTTTTGTCTGCTCTTAGTCTGTTGCTATCTTTATTTTGTTTGAGAAATAGCTCTTGAATTTGTAAGCCAAAATTTTCAAACATAAGCTAAAATTAGGCTCCTAAATAAGTGGCTTGTTTTTCAGCAGGGCTGAGACCCCTGCAGCTCCTCTTGTCGTGAAGGGAAGCTGCTTGTGACCTCACTGCCTCTGAAAATTGGGCCACTTATTTAGGAAGCTAAATATGAATTTAGGAGCCAAATTGCAGATCTGTATTTTTTTTTAATATCATAACCCCCTGCTTTAGTCTCTAAAATGGGAACAGGCATCCCAGCACAAGTAGGCAGACATGCTTTAGCTCTGATTAAAAATAACAGTATACCCAGAGGATCACAATGAGATGGCTCAGACTACCCATGTGAGTACATAGCCAAAAGTGCTGAGTGCGTATGTACTCAGGTGGCTATCCTGAAGTGGCACCTTTGCTACCCCCAAGCTATATTGCTATTTTAGTGATAGAACATGAGCAGAGTTAGTGTGTGTCTACTTGAATTGGGATGCACACTCCCAGCCATAGTCTAGACATACTTTAAGAGTCTGTACTCACTGACATGTCTCTGAAGAGAAAAATGTAACCTATAATTCTTTTTCACTGAACACTTAATGTTAAATGAAGCATGTAAGGCCTGCTGCTGGTGCCATGTATGCAGTATAACCTGTTGAGTGCTCAGCAGCTAAACCAGGGAGCCCTCCATTCCCTGAGTGGGTGGAGTTATGTCAGATACCCCTTTGAATAAAAACCAATAACACTAGGTCCAGTTTGTCTGCGTAGGCATTTGAAGGTTCAGAAATGAAGAGGGTGACCAGCAAACTTGTGTGTTGGAATGTGAGGTGACTGTTCACTGGTATGTCAAAAAAACTAGTTCAATGGCCCTAGAATGA
Source organism: Pelochelys cantorii (assembly GCA_032595735.1). NCBI lineage: Eukaryota > Metazoa > Chordata > Testudines > Trionychidae > Pelochelys > Pelochelys cantorii. Next base: position 69,347,114 of record CM064327.1, read on the forward strand.
CCACCTTTACTGACAGAGTTAGGTATGTCTAGATTGTGTTGCTATTTCGGAATACCAGAAGTATCCCAAAATAGCTACGCCACCTCTTTAAAAGCACCCACCATTCCAGCATCCCTGTAACCCTCATTCCACGAGGGTTAAGGGATTTGTTGGAATAGTGCCTTATTCTGAAATTTCAAAATAAGATCTTTTGACTTAGATTTGGAATAAGCTACGCAATTTGCACTTTCTCTTTAACCAGACCCGCTCATGCGTGCTAGCTATGCAAGGTTCGTTAAACAATCTTGTGGCACATTAAAAGCAAATAAGATAGTCGCAAATGTGAAAGTGTTTTTCAGTCAAAAATCTCATTCGTAACTGCGATCAAATGTTCCCTTGCCACATCTGAACATATTATATTTCTAAATCTTCAATAGGTAGCTCTGCCAGTGTGTGGACCATGTTTTCCTCTGAGTCAGAAAAGGTCTTTCTCTTCAGTCTTCTACACATTAGTGTCATCAGGCAGCTATCACCAGGACTGCGATTCAATCCACTGGCATCCTTCAAAGTTAGAAGCAGCTCTGGTCACATGATGTGGCTTCTCTGCAGTTGCCACCATGAAGTGGGAAAACTTAAAAAGACAACTGTAACTGCAGCCAGTGAGGGCTGTGCATTGCTAACACATGCTTCGAAGGTGATCACCACTGTTAAGTCATGTGGATCTGGCATTTAATAGTTACCCACAGAAAGGGCTTTACCAGTTTCACAGCCATGAAAAATGTTCTGAGGAGCATCCCATCAAATGGGGGCTTCCTAGTTCCAAATGGGCAGGGGAGGGACAGGACCTATTCCTCTCCTGCAAACTGCTCTGGTGGTGAGAGGGTGGGACCGGAACAGACTCACCACCCAGTGCCTCCCCTTACTGCAGGATGCTGTCTGGGACTCTGCAGCAGCCTCAGGTTTCTGCAGATGGAGGAGACTTGTGGAGTTAGATAGTCTTTTACCCTTGTTGCTGGGAGTGCCCCATCAGAGGGGACTTCAACTCCAATCAGGCAGGGGAAGAACAGGGTCAAGAAGCGAGTGTGGGGCAGAGGGTACAGAGCTTTCTGCAGCTATGCAGAGAGAAAACAAGTATTTCCCTCCCAAGCCAGCCAGGACTAGCAGCTAGGAGCCCCTAGGTGGGATGGTCCCAGCAGGACCACCTGTACCTTCTGGAATCTTCTGTGCTGCAGGAAACTCTGAGGGCAGCAGAGAAGTGAAGGTGGCAATCCCATGAACCACCTACAACAGGTTTGTGACACCCCCCTCCCACACACACTCCTTTTGGGTCTGGACCCCACGGTTAAAACACCGTGATATTTCAGGCTTAAAAAGCTGAAAACATGAAATATACTAATTTTCAAGTCTGAAATTGGCCATAATGGAGTGTGAATATGATAGAAAACACTGACAGGATCATCTCCACACTCAGTTTTTCACAGACCAGACTATGATTCAGACCATGGGCTTGTATGCTGAAAAATGAGGCATTCGTTATGGAACTATCATTATCCACACAAAAGCATTGTCCAATCATTAACATCAACCACAAAAAAGACTAAGGAAGGTGTCTCCACTTCTCTGTGAATCTTGGAAGCATTATCAATTGCATGGAATACATGCTGAATAAATAGCCATTAAAATGCAACCTTAGCCTTTGGGAAAAAAGGCTGTACAATTAGTTCAAGACTGGTTTGTGCCATACTGGAAAAAATGTTCCAGTTATTGAAGCAAAATGCAGTTTATCTCCAACACAATACAAAATCACTTCCTGAAAAGGGTTTGATTCTAGCCTGGCAAAGCTTTATTTTCCCATTTATCTAAACAAATAATTTTTGTTCCCGGCGAGAAAATGAGGCATCTTAATTGAAGAGATATTGTCATGGATTTTTGTTCCTGGTTCTTGAAAATATCTGACCATTTTGCAAGCCTGGTTTATAACTGATTGTTTCATTTTTGTTCCACCTTAAGTTTTATCTGTACTAAACTGAAGAAGTCATTAGTCTGCCCTACTAATGCATTTTGACTTTGATTGCTTGTTGTCTTTGTGGTGTTTGCATTTTTTGGTCCCACCTTTTAGTTGTGAATCAGCAGTAGATTCCAGCAGCTTACTGCCAGTGCCTTCTACCCAGCGATCAAAGTGAACAAAACCAGGCCTGATAATTATCTTTGTAGTACTTAAGTGCTTCAACTCATTTTCCTTTTTTTATATCCAGGCTCGTTTTTCAATCCTATAAAGTAATTCATCTCCAAAAAACACTTTCTAACATTGCAGATGTGCTCATTATACTGTATCACATGGAGAACGTTTTCACTTGTTCAAAGAATAACACTTTATACCGAAAGAGGGCAGTATTGTCACACAGGAAAGATAAAAGCTAAAACTGCTGACATACAACTGCATTGGAAAGACAGTAGAATTGACAAAGCTAATGTATATGAATGTTGAAAACTACATAGCAAAAGCACTATTACCTAACATGATCAGGTATTAAGCAAAAGCATACCTTGTTCCCTTTCCTTTAGACTGTAGAGTGTCTTTGGAAGAAAAAAACCCTGATGTTTGACCATCTTTTAGATGGTAATAACTGACGTGTTTTAGGGGTAAGAGAAGGTTAAGATGGGCTGGAGCTGTTGTTACTGCTGCTGTTCTTAAAGTCCAGTCCTGGAGTTATATCTGTCAGTCTTTTGTTGAAACTAATTCTGCTATTTGGTCTCCCTTTTGCACTTTCCCCCATGAACATGTGTTCTTATAGGCTACTGTGACATTTTATGAACTTTCACTTGCTTTACACACTTGAGTTTACAATTAGAGCATAGTCCCATGCCCAATTATTATACCAGACCTCCTAAGATATGCAGCACCTTGGGCAAAGTATTTAATCAACCTTTATACCCTCCTGATCCTGGTCTGCTCTTGGGGCTGGAGAAGGCCCTGGCATAATATACAGAACTGTCAAGATCTAAGCTACCACAGTTTTCCTGGGCTGCCCACTGGGCACTACCTGAATGTCTACAGTGCTGCATCTTGTAACCACTTCCTATGGAGATTATGGCAGTCCTCAAGGTAGTTTTACAACTGTCTGCTTCAGTGCTTGTGTCAGGGGGATCATCCCCAGCCAGAACCTGGGCTTTCAGGGTCTGTCCATACTGCAGATAGGTAACAGCAGCTCATGTGAATATATATGATCTGGCTTGAATTTTGGGTACTGGAGTAATGGAGCTCTGACAGCATGGGTTAACTGTATACGTAATCACAGGGTCAAGTGGGCTGCCCCTTTAAGAAACTCTGGACTTTTTTCTCTCACCTATATACATATCTCACCCCTAGAAATCAAACAAAAGAACCCAAACTGAAGTTGGCAATGCCAGTTTATGGCTTCAGAATGAACAAAAAAAAAAGTAAAAATGTTTCTATAGATTTCTTCTGAAATCAGACCTGGAAATCTCTCTTCAGTTTTTTATATCTTCTGAACATTTTTTTTTCTGCAGTTACTTCAGTTCCACATACTTGTCCCCAGTATGCATAAAATACTGTCAATCAGAGACAAGGTCTACAGGAATTGATCAGAATCACCAACACTAGAATTGCCAAGTTCTCATACAAATTCCTAACATAAAAATGAATGGAATCAGACCTCGAAATCTCTCTTCAATTTTTTGTATCTTAGATTATCTAGATGGGCCTCATGCAATGAAGCAATGCTGAAACATACAATTAAACAGACATTTATTGTATAGCACAGAGGTGGACACTAATATTTGGGGGGAGGGGCACATCAAGATTTTGGTAAGTGCTCAAGGGCTGTACATTTCTATGGAGGGGGTACAGGGTCTGGGACAGAGGTTGGGTGCAAAAGGGAGCTTGGGGATAGGAGATTGGGGTGCAGGAGAGACTGTGAGGTCTGAGAAAGCGTTTGGGTAAAGGAGGGAGTTGTGACCTGGAGCAAGGGTTTAGGGTACAGGGTTGGGGGTAGGGATAGGGGTGCAGAAGAAGATTCTGGCCTGGGAGATGTATGAGGGCTTGCAGGGTCTGGGAGGAAGTTGTGACCTGGGGCATGGGGAGGTGAGTGCAGTAGGTTTGGGTGATGACCTGGGGCAGGGGATTAGGGTGCAGGGTTGGGGAGGTATAGGGGAGGGCTCTAGCTTTGGGGAGGGATGTAGGAGAGAGTGAGGGGTTTGGGTGGTGACATTGGGCTGAGGGAGGAGGGGATACCAGGTGCAGGCATTTACCTACATGGCTTCTGTCCAGCAGCCCCGTGGGACCCTCAGGCAGGCTCACTGCCCGCTAAAGCCCCAGCCCACTCAAAGAGGCTCCATCCATGTGGCTTTCTTCACTGTGCACTTCAGGGGAGAGGGTAGGGAGAAACTTCACATATTGTCCCCACCCCCAACCCCAAAATAGCTCTCATTGGCTGTTTTCCGGCCAACAGGAACTGCTATGATTGGGCTGGGGATGGGAGAAGCACTCAAAGACACCCTCTCCCCATGTGCAGTGCAGAGAGGCACATGGAGGGATCAGCCAGACGTTTTGAGTGGCCTGGGGCTGCAGCAGGCAGGGAGTTGCCAGAGGGTCCCAGCAGGGTGGGCTCTAGACCAAATCCAAAGGCTTGATGGGCCAGAGCCGGGCCAGAGCCAGCCCACAGGTCGTATTTCACCTCCCCCTAGTGTAGCATCTACTGCAGTAGTATCTAATACTGTGCATCTGATATCTGATACAGCTTTGGTTGAGAAGGGCACTACTAAAGTCATGGAGCCTGTGTCCTAGGAACACAATGTGTTGTCTGGATAATAAAATTAGGAAGGGCTGAATATTTCCAGTTTATAATTTAAAAAATGGAGAAATACAAAAACTTAAATATTTAGAGGCTTGATCTTAGTTTTCAAACAACCCTCTTTCATGTGTTACTTAATGTTTTTTGTTATAGCACTTAATTGTTTGCATTATGAAGCTTACCTTCATAAAACTTGCAAACGCTTCCCTAATGATTTATGATGTTAAGCGACTGGCTTGCACCTATGGTTATTAAATTGTTCTTTATTGTTTCTATTATGGTCACTTGAAGAAGTCTGTGTCAGGGACCAGGACGCAGTGCTGGATTTATGCACAAGCTAAGTAAACTATATCTTAGGGCCCCAGTTTATGAGGGGCCTCTCAATACTAGTCATTAGTTGCATCCTCACCTATGCACTGGTATACATGCAAATATAAAAGTTTTGTCTACTTTCATTGTCCTTTCTGTTAGAATAATACACATTTTTGGTAATGCTACAGGGCATCTTCAACTTGACATCCAATCTCAGGAGAGCTCACAGTTTAAGAAAACAACAACAAAGGGGACTGGGAAAGATACAATACTCAAAGTGAACAGCACAATGACAGTTGTGTCATGTTAGCTTTCTGATCTCTTTTCTAAAATTGATTTGTATCTGGGTTTTTTTAAAGATATATTACAAAAATGTCACATATTCCTATTTGGTTTGAGGGTGTGACATGGAGTAGATGTGGCAGAGTGGAAGGATATGAGCAGAGTGGGTCAAGAGAGGACACGGAGGAGGAATATAGGATGAGAAGGGAGTGAGTGAAGCATGGAGAGTGAGTCTGGGTTGTTGAAGAGATTCCAGTGGTGGGAGATGGTGGGATGAAGTGGGATCAACAGACAAAAACAAATGAGAAAATGAGAAAAAAATACTGTTGCTCTTCACCAACGGGGAGGGGAGAAGAAACGGATGGTCCTGGTAACCCTGAAAGGGAAAAGGTGAGCTGGAAGCGTGTCCTTAACCTACCCTCTGTAGCCTAGGTTACAATCATAATGAATTCCAGATCTGACAGGCTTCTCTAGGCATCTGTGTATTTCCTGATATTCCCAGAATTCCTCTCTGTTATCAATATCAAAGGCTGTTAAAGTCATGTTTAGTGCATGATCTTTTTTCACATACTTTTCCCTAACATAGGCTATCACAGCCAATTTTGTTGTAATACCACATCACTTTGGCAGCAACACAGCAAAGTAAGTTGTCCCCCACCATCTGTCATTTCCACACTGACCTGGCACCCTTAATAGAGCAGAGGCTGTTTGTAACTCAGTAATGTTTATAACTCTGAGCCAAGACACTGTGGCTGTTTTGTCAAAAGTTCGCAACAGAACATTGACTTAATACAGCTTTGAAACTTTCCAATGCAGGAGATTTCTGCTTTCTCTTTATTTGAATAGTTTATATTTAACAGAGTATAGTATTGGTTAGTGTTTTTCTTTTATCTCTGCTGCTGCCTGGTTGCGTACTTCTAGTTCCAGATGAGGTATGTGGTTGATTGATCAGTTTGTAACTCTGGTGTTTCTAATGTTGAGGTTTTAATGTATTATTTATTTATTTCTATTGTGGTTGTACCTGAGAGCCCTGAGCCATTGTTCTGATCCCCCCCCCCATACTAGATGTTGAACAAATACAGAGCTATATGACAGTCTCTGTCATAAAGAGCTTGCAATGTATATGAATGAATATGAATGAACTGTTTAATTCTGTAACTTCTGTTTAGGAATCTAATGTATTGAGGCTATTACATAATTATTGTGAAGCATCACAAAAACAGCCCTTTTCTTCAAAAGCTGAACAAGGAGTGTTACTAGAACAAGGAAAGCAATACTATCCCTAATGCTGTCCCATCCTTCCCTTCAGTAATAGGCCCATAGCAATAGATTCCTGTGAAACTCCCCATAAAAATAATTTTAAAAACATCAGAGAATTCTGAGGGAGAAGGGACATCATGGTAGCAATTCTGTAACTTCTCATTTCCAGTTCAAAGATGTTCACTCTTTAGCTGCATGTAACTAGTTCCTGTTATGTTAATGCATGTAGTGATGATAGAAGTCACACTAATAAAGCCAAGATGAAGGTTCATGCACATGTTCTAAATGAGCATGGCACAACTGGTTTGTGTGTTGCTATTTCACTGGGATATGCATCACTGGCATTGTATTTGGCCAGCCACTGGGCCACACACCCTTTCACGCAATGTCTTTGTGGGATGAGGAAGAGTGACCCACTGACTGGAAATGGCTCATTCTTTTCATTTCAATTTACATCTGAAGCCTATTGGAAGCAGGATAGAACCATTTGGTGATTAACCTCGCTGAATGATTCATGCTTCTAGCTGATGAGCATGGATGTACGTGCCTTGATTATGGGGACAAGCAGGTCATCCACCAGAGCAACAAGAGCTGCCTGTGTACCATGACTTAGTGTGAACCCTGGTTGAGAGTTGTTAGGTACCGCTTTCTGCTACCTTTCTGGTTTTTTAAGAAGAGACAGGTTAGGTATGGAGTAAATTTTCTCTGGGTTATGGGAACCACACCAGTAGGCCTGAGCAGATGGGCAGAGTTATTAATTTACTACGGGTTACACCTCCCCAAACTGGCAATTTCTGGTCCAGCAACATCTGTGGTCCAGCACTACCACAGATGGTCCTGGATCAGAGTCTGGTAGCTTAGTGGGAGGAGGGCTCCAAAAGCAGGACCGGGCTGAAGCAGTAGGATGGGACAGGGGTTGGGGCTGGCAGCAACCCTGAGCAGCCTGCAGCAGTGGGGCTGGAGACAGCAGCAGCCCCCGGCAGCCTTCAGCACTGAGACCAGGTCCAGGACAGCACCCACAGTGTAGGACCAGATAGTCGCCCACCCATGGTAGTGAGGGGCGGAGCCAGAGCCCCGGCACAGCTAGCAGAAGTGGGGTCAGAGCCTGCGGGCTGCCACAGGGCAGGAGTTCAAGCCCTTGGCAGCCTGTGAAAGCAGGACGGGGGCTGGGGCTGGCGGCAGTCCTGTGGCAGTGCAGGGCTGGGGCCAGAGCCTTGAACAGCCTGTGGGAGCGTGGGGCCAGAGCCTGCAGGCTACCACGGAGCTGGAGTCTGAGCCCTTGACAGCCCCTGGGAGCCCATGGCAGCCGGACCAGGGCCAGAGCCAACAGCAGCCCATGGCAGTGGGGCTGGGTTTGGACCCGCAGCAGCACAGCTTTCTGTTGGGGCCAGAGCCGGAGCATGTGCAGCCCATGACAGTGTGGGCTGCTGGAGCCCAAGGACAGCTTCCAGCGAGGGCAGCGGCAGCAGGACTGGCCAGGGCTGGGAGTAATGAGGGGGCCCTCAGAACTGGCAGCGCTGCAAGTCAAGGGCTGAGGGGCTGTGGCAGGGAACCTTCCCTGGTCTGGCAAATTCCTTGATTTAGGACTGGTCAGGTCTCAAGGGTGCCGGACCAGGGAGGTTGAACCTTTATTTTATCTTCTGATGGGTTTCATGCTAACAGTGCACTGTACAGAACTAAAAAGATGAAAAGGCCCCTAAAGGAGCGTGCAGTCTATAGCTTCGGTCCTGCAGTTAGACAAGGGTCTAAGGATGTGATTGCACAATGGAGGCCTATGAAATTTCACTTTGCACAGTCAATAAAGGACACTGGAGCAGTGAATGCAGTGGAAGCATGGGCATAGATGTCATTGGCCCCAAGCTTGCAGTTTGCACATATGCATCCAGAGGGATACATCTATCCATCTTGTGAACTAAGGCTGAGATTCTCAAAGGTATTCAGGTGCCTACCTTCCTCTGGCCTCAATAGGAGAAAGGCACCTAAATACCGAAGTCCCTGTTCCTACAACTGCATCTAAGTCGGAATTCTGCTTCTTCGTCAGCAGAGTGCCCAGTGTGGCCCAGTCATATTAGATGAGACTTAGGAGATCTGGATACTGACGCTGGCTCTTCCAGTTGCCTTCTGGATGACTTTGGTCCAGTCACTTCAGCTTTGTGTGACTCAGTTTCTCTATCTATAAAATGGGTGTAGTACTCTTGAGAGCTACTGATGAAAGCACTCTATTAGGGATAAATACTATTATAACTAAATAGAGCTCTGAGCAAGTGGTCCACTGATGCTGACTCAGTGGTGTAAGAGTAAGCTGCCAGTCATATCTCACTTCCTTCAACAACTGACTCGGAAAGTGGTTGTTTCTCTCAAAGACAACAAAAGGAGGGATGAACTGCCTATCCTGAGAGGGAAGGAAATGTTCCTGAGTGGTCATTGCTTTCTTCCCCCACTACAAAGATAAGCAGAACTGTGAATTGTTGGGCTGCTGATGGGGGGCAACAAATCTGTGTGGAAGGATGGTCTGGCTTCCCTAGACCCTCTGCAAAGGAAGGGCTGCTTTCTTTTCTCTCTGTTCATGGGATCAGTGTTCTCTCAGGGACTTTGAAAGTGGAATGCATTTCCCAAGACTCCCTTTGCATTAAGCAAAGTAGCAGGATATGGCCAAAATTTATTACTGGCCTGTCCATCTAGTTTTATTTCCCTAAAACAAGGGTAGGGAACCTAAAGCCCAGGGGCTGGAAGCAGTCCCCAGATTGCCTGGATCCAGCCCCCAAAGCTGGAGGCTCCAACTCCAGGATTGGGGAGCCCTGCTGGTGCTCCAGCCCCCTATTTCCTCTCCTGGGACTGAAGCACCGAAAATCTACTAGGTTGGGCCGCCCTAAACTCTGGTGTGCGAGGGCAATGTGTGTGTGTGGGAGGGGGAGGGGGGTCTTTTTGCTTCTGACTTTTGTGTGGCCCCCAACTGATTTTTCTGTGGGTCAAGTGGCCACCGACCCAAAAAAGGTTCCCCGCCCCTTCCCAGAAATGTTCGGTTTCCATTACTTCTTAGGCTAGGGAAGCTTTCCCCAGTTCAGTGGCTCCCTCCTTTCCAGTAAGAGCATGTGCATGACACGCGGTGGGCAGAGACACTTCAGCCTGCTCTTGCAAACGAAAACACACGTAGCAAACTCCTGGGGACCTGCCTTTTTAACTGCGCTATACAGTTCCCTGCACAGCTGAAACGCTGTCTGCGAGGGTAGCTAAGATTGCAAGGGAACGTGCATTTCCAGGCAGTTCAGTTGGTTGGCGTGTCAGTGGGAGGGGGCTTGCCTGGATTAAGCAATTCCAGGAAAGTGCATTAATTCGTTCAAAGGATCACCTGGCCTCGTGGAAAGCCGCTTCTCCACTAGCTTAGCGGCGAGGTTTCGCTCTCCCCCCACAGCTGAAACTTGGGAACACAGGCGGCCTCCTTCGCTGCTGGAGCTAACATCTGCCCCCCGCCCCAGCCGCTTTCCAGGCCAGTTCTAAAAGCCCCGCCGCAAAGGCTTTAGCAGGCGGCGCCCCCTGGTGGTGCCGGCGCGCGCTGCCGCCTGTATTGTGATCCCCTCCGTTGCTGATTGGCCGCAGCCCTGCCTTTGCCTGAGTGCAGCTGCGGCAGGAGCTGCCTGCGTCTCCCGGGCTGCGGCGCCCAAGTTGCTCCCCTTGGACGCCCCTTTCCTGGCCGCGCTGGGCGCCGCGCCCCTGCTCTGCCCCAGTCGCTGCCTGTGCGTTAAAACCACCATGCGCTGCGTGCACCTGATGCTGGACCGCAGCCCCCAGGTGCCTCCGCAGACATCAGTCCTGTGAGTAGCGCCCTGCCCCGGGGCCGGCGCAAGGCAAGAGAGTGACCCCGGGACCAGAGCAATTTGAGCAGGGGACGGTGGGAAATTTCTGGGGCTCCTTAGAGGCATTGGGGGAGGGGGAGGGTGACTGGTTGGGGCGGGGGGAGACTGCGGAGGGGGGACAGATTCCCAGGAATCTGCGGTATGGCCAAGTGGGGTGATCCTGGGGCATGCCATATGGGGTTCCCTGGAAGATGAGGGCTGACATATCTCAGTGACTGTTCCTGAAAGGGGCTGGGCACACCTGGGGCAGAGGGTGCTCAGTGGGGCACTGGCTGGGCTTAATTTGTAATGAAAGAGGTGCTGGGGCACTCGCAAGATTTTTACATCCACAACTGATGCTGCAAGCCCAGTGCCAGGGCTATGAACGGCCAAGCCCAGAGGTGCCAGGGCTCAGTCCTGGCATGCCCTGGCACAGATAAAGCACTGAGCACTGGCCTGTCCTAGGGAGGGATCCCTAGAGTGACATATCACAGGTGCTGGTGGGGGGGAGGGGAGCGGGACTGATCTATTCTAAAGAGAGGCCAATGAAAGGTGGGGAACAGGTGGATATGCGTGTGTGAAGTGAGTTATCTGAGTGGGAATGGCATATCATAAGGGAAGTCTCTAGTGATGGTGTTTGGGGTGGGATGGTATTGATTTCAGGGGATAATTTATTCCAGCAGCACAACAGGCTATAGGGCTGGGATGAAAGATCCCTGGGAAGAATAGGAGAAATAAGGCTGGGTATATACTTGTGGTAGTGGAAGGTGACCTGGATGGGTGAGGGTGATTGTTCATTGCAGGGGCAAACCACTGGGAAGGGTAAAAAGTGTGAGTTGATTACATGGCTGGGGGAGTATAGAGGTAAATTATTTCAAGAATAAGAGGAAAAGTATTTGAACTTGCGTGGAAATGGTTTAATTCCTGCAAATGTTGAAACTGAGAACTGCAGCAGCTCTACAGAGCAGTGGTTCCCAATCTTGTTATGCCACGGGCCAGCAAACTTATTAAAAAACTTTTGGTGGACTGGCACTGAAACATTTGCATATTCATTATGGTAATTAATTTTAAGCAGTCACATGTTATTTTACATTGCATCTGTCTGCACACAATACATGTCATTCATTGGCCTGAACCTTTATGCTGATTCCTATGCACTTAAAAATGTAGCTTAGTTTTTAATAATTAATATTAGCTTAGATTTTATTTTTCCTATAGTTTTCAGGGAATGCAGAGTTATACAGAAGGGAAACTGAGCAAAACCACTAGTGAAGTATTCTTTCCCCAAATATTGTGAAGTCTAAAGGCATAAAACATACAGTGTGGAAGATCAAAATCCTACATTGTGAAACAGATGGCATGCTTTTTTGCAGACTAGTTCTGCAACATTTTTGGAGAAGCTTCATTTTTATAAAAATAGAGATCCAAACATTTCTGCTAGAATAGAAATATTCCTCCAGCTGGAATACTAATCAATTCACACCTTAGTGAGGATTCTTTGAATTTCTAAAAGCTGCAAGTGATGGTGTGTGGTAAATCTTGGCTTCTCTTTGATAGGGTGGTTGAGAGTTAATTATTTCTACGTAATCCATTTTGGGTAAAAATTGTTCATGGTGATTCATATTAAGCAGCTTAAACCAGCACATTTGCTTCTATTTAATTTATTCATGCATGAATGTAAGTTTCAGCATATTTCAGTATTTTTAAAGGTAGTGAGCCCATGGTACATTGGGCAAACCAAAGGAGGAGGGCATGATGGTTAACAAGAATTTGAAAAGCTGCTGCGCACACACATTTTAAACCAGTAAAATAGTTGCTAATACTTTTTTGTTAAAGGATATTCTCCAGTCCAAACTTTTTTGCCTCAATTGCACCAGAATTAAAGAGGCAGTACTTACCAGGTCTAACAGTGCTGACACATTCTGCACATTCATATTTTACAGCTTTGGCATTAAGGTCAAGAAACATTGCCAACATTTTTTGCCACAAGAAAATTATTGAGCAACTCTGTAAAAGAAAAGGTGGGTTGAAAGGAAGATTTTTCTCTGCTGGGAGCCAAACATGGCTTTGGCCTCGGGATTGTTTTAAAAAAGGAAAGGAAAGGAAAACTTTAAAACAAATGGTGTGTGTGTGTGTGTGTGTGTGTGTGTGTGTGTGTGTGTTTTGTTTTTTTTTTAATGGCAACACAAAAAACATTTGTTGGGAACTGCTGCTATAGAGCACTTTCTGCTAAAATCCTATTTAATTTGTTAACCAGTTAAGCTCCAACCAGACTGCTTCTGACCCTGCACTGAGCTGCCAGCGGGATGGGAGTTGGCAGCCTAGCACAGGGCCAGAAGCGACAGTTCCTCATCTCTCCCCCCGCTGCCACCACTGTTGACTCCCAGCCCACATTAAGGGTGATCCTGACCAGGTAACAGTTAACCAGCTACCTGTTCACATCCCTAATTTGTACTGTCAGAGTAAAGGTACAGATAAAAGTCAGTAATTAAGGTTGTGTTCATATGACAGGAAATAACCAGATGCATATGAACAGATGGGAGCCTTGACTATTTTGCTGGCTGGTAGGCTGGGGTCATGTTGCTGGACTGTGTTTTCCTTCTTGGCTGGCTTTTTGGAGATAGTATTGCAGTGCAAAGCAGCTGCTGGTGTTCCCTAGTCATGTTGGGCATTGATTCCTCCCCATGTCCAGGCCAGAATACCCCTTTGCCTAGTTGTGAAATAGGCCTGGCATGTGATGTTCTCCAACCAAACTAATACTGTCAGTTTAATGGTTTTTCAACTTGATTGCCTTTACTATAATTCATTAATGTTCCCATATGCAATGCTCTCCTTCTGTTTGGAAATGTTTGAATTGTAGGAGTGCAAAATGATCAAGTAACACAGAATAACAGTTACAACAGCATGGGTTATCAAGGTGGCATATTTCAGAGTGTCTGTTTTCAAGTGATTAAATTTTTAAGCCTAAAGCTTCTCTGTGAATGGTTTTAAATCAAAGCTAACTTATGGTTTTAACTGATTACTATTGCCGTGAATAAACATGCTGTGCTACCAAGATAGTTTTTTGTGCAGGAAACCTGAAAATCTCTTTTCAGATCTTCAGGTTTTCCCTGTTAGAAAATATTTGCTACCCTTTCAAGACCTTAGTCATCCTTCCTATTAAAAAAAAAAAAAAATTGAAAAACAATGAATGGTCCTGCAACACCTTAGAGACTAACAAAAAAAGTAGATAGTATGAGTTTTTGTGAGTACAACCCACTTCTTCAGATAAATGGAGCAAGGAGTCCAGTGATACAAATAAATACCACAAAAAAAGGAGAGATGGGGAGGGGAAGAGAAGGAAAACAATCTTGTCAATTACAGTGTTAGTGCCAAATGAGGCTAATAGAGTGGGTGTAAGTGCCCAATACTTAGCTTTTGATGACATTTAGGTGTTGACTATAGCAGCCCATCTAGTTCATGTCTTTGTTCAAATCTTGATTAAATGTGTCAAATTTGCAAATGAAGGCAGTTTCCACAGTTTCTCTCTCCAGCTGGTTTTTGAAACTGCTTTGTAAGAGTATAGTCACTTTTAGATCCATTAATGGGTGCCCAGGCAAGTTAAAAAGTTCCCCAACAAGTTCCTAAGTGTTACCATTTCAAATATCTGATTTGTGTCCATTAAACCTTTGTCATAGGGACTATCCAATTTGGCCAATATATGTGGTAGAGGGGCATTTCTGGCACTTGATGGCATAGATCACATTAGTGGATGTGCAGTTGTATGAATCTCTGATGTGGTGGCTTATGTGGATAGGTCCTGTGATGGTGTTGCTTGTGTTGATGGGTAGACAGAGTTGGCACTAGAGATTAGTGTAGGGGTGGATTCCTGGATGAGTATGATTGAGGGGTGCTGCATGGTTGCTAGAAAGAATTTGTTTCAGGTTAGGGGTTTGTCGGTAGGCAAGGATTGGCCTGTCCCCCAAGGCCTGTAAGAATGAAGGATCTTTTTTCAGGATAGGTTGTAGATTGGTAAAGATGCGCTGGAGGTGTGTAAGTTGGGGACTGTAGGTGATGACTAGTGGTGTTCTGTTACTTTATTTTGTTGAGCCTGTCTTGAAAAGCTGATGCTTGGGTACTTGTCTGGCTTTGTCAGTGTTTTTTTTTTCACTTCCCTGGGTGGGTATTTAAGTTTTAAGAATGCCTGATAGAGACCTGTGGAATTGGAGCAAATACAATTGTATCTTAGTGTCTGGCTGTAAAGAGTTGATAGGGAAATGTCTCTTGGATAGAAGCTAGAGGCATGTAGGTAAATGTAATGGTTGGTAGGTTTCCAGTATAAGGTAGTGGAAATGTGGCCATCATTTAATTGTACTGTAGTGTCACAGAAGTGGATCTCTTGCATGGACTGGTCCAGGCTAAGGTTGATGGTGGGGTGGAAATGATGGAAATCCCTATGGAGTTCTTCAAGGGTCTCCTTCCCGTGGGTCCATCTGATGAAGATGTTGTTCATCTTGTTTAAGTAGAGTAAGAATACTAGGGAGCGAAAGTTGAGGAGATGTTGTTTGAGATCAGCCATAAAGTTGTTGGCATATTGGGGGCCCATAGCTATGCTGCTGACTTGAAGATATAAATTGTCCCCAGATTGGAAATAGTTATGGGTGAGGACAAAGTCACAGAGCTCAGTTATGAGGGGTGCATCTACACTACACCATTATTGCAAGATAACTAGCGTTATTTCGAAATAACAATGAGAGCCTCTACACAGCCATTCCTTTATTTCGAAATAATTTTGAAATAACAGATGACTTATTCTGAAATCTGTAAACCTCATTCTATGAGGAATAACGCCTATTCTGACAAAGCTATTTTGAAGTAAGGCGTGTGTAGGTGCTCCACTGCTGCTATTTTGAAATAGCCTATCACCAGGGCCATTCTAAGTTATTCCTTCCCAGTGCCTTTTGGGCTCTAAATTGAGATAGCATGTCTACTTTAGAGAAGCCTGCCTCGGTCTAATTTTGAGGCTTCCCTGCAGTGTAGACGTGCTATTTTGAAATAAGCTATTTCAGAATAACTATTCTGGAATAAGGATGTTAAATACCATTTAATTTGCTAGTCAAGTAGATGATGGAATTTCTATCGACTACTCGACCAGTGGATAGGCACTTCCACATATCTCCTTTGAAATGTACAAGAGCCCCTACAAGGCTATCTGATTGAGGCAGCAAAGGGCGAGGGGGATGAAGCGACTAGTCGACTAGTCCTTAACATCCTTATTCCAGGATATCTTCTTTTGAAATAAGCATGAAGTGTAGGTGTACCCCAGGTGTGCAGTGGTGTTATCAAGGATAGTGTTCCATTTCAGCTAGTCCTTGCTATTGAAGCTGTTAAACAACACCAACGATAGGCTGACTACAGATTTGTCAGGGAGAAATTGAGAACCAAGTGACAGTTGTAATAAATTATTGGAAAGCTTACGGCTGAAAATTACAGGGAAAGAGCAAACTTTGGTTTGATTTTGTAAAAACTGAATTAATCTCCTTGGTTGTTGTGTATTACTGAAAGATGCTAAAGATTCAAGTTTACAGCTATGACACTGAGATTTGCTCTCAAAATCCCTTTCCTGAGGGTTAGATCAATAAGAAAATTCAGCTTAGCTCACTTATTTGCTTTTCATAAAGAAGAAAAGAGCAGTTCCCAACTGTGACACCTGCCCACACTGAATTGATATTGGCTCTGTTTAGAAATCAAGTCTTCTGCAGTAATCTATTGAGATTAAATACCTATTGAAGCAACGTTGTCGATGGGCAATGACCCTGATTTTATATTATTTATTCTTCCGGAGGCACCAATCAAGCATAAAGGTTGTACTCTAGTAGGCACAATATGCATAATAAAAAAAAGACAGTCCCTGCCCTGACAATCAAGGCCCTAATCTTTAGTGTCCTTTGCCTCCTTGGTGTGGGATGACTTCTGTGTAGAAGACACCGAGACTCCTCAGGGTGCAAGGAACTGCTTGCATGAAGGACTTTGAAGGATTAGGGCCACACAGCTGGCGTAACTGAGTGAGGATGGGATGACAGTAAACAATTTATTAGAAAGATGCTGGAGAAATATGTCCTGAAGAATACCTTGTAAATCTTCACCATCTACACTGAGATGCTTTACAATTCTGGTGATGGAGAGAAGACCCAGTCTGTAATAAGTAGAGTTCAAGCCCATAAAGGACCATTAGCTCATCTAGTCTGACCTCTTGAATATCACAGGCCATACAATTTCACCCTGTTATTCCTGTATTGAGCCCAAGGCATCCAGTCTTTCTATGAAGATGTCAAGAGATGGCAAATCCACCTTTAATAATTTAGTCTAGTTGTTCAACAGCCAATGGTTAGTCAGTTTTGCTGTTAGGTAGTTTGTAAAGGAGAGCATTAGGTCCTCTCTTGTGTATTCTACAACGCCTGTGATAAAGGAATAATTATTGTTTTGCATAGGAGTAAAACAGACTCTTAAAGATGAATTATAAAGAGGGGTGTGGAGGCAAGTCTCTGAATAGGCCTAGAAATTCAGTTAGAGCTGTCTGGATTGGAAAGATTTATTTTAAATCCATTTAAACCCATTAAGTGTTACCAAAGGATTTCAACACAGCATAAATAATATCTCCAACTCCCTTGTCGTGCCACATTTAGAGGGAGAAGTGTTTTCAGTAGGGACACACAGGTCGGGTGACAAGAGTTAAAAAATGATGGAGGAGCTTTGCTGAAGAACAGAATTACTTAGTTAGCAAGAGGAAAGGGGGAATCACCAGCATAGAAAGGAATACGTATCAACAGACCTCCCTGGGGAAAGGTTATATGCACATTTAGTTGGCCATCTTTTTCTTTCTTTCTTATTTCCATCTATAACCATATGCTGTCAAAGCATACCAAGCTACTACTGTTGAAACACAGGGCAGTATTGTTAATAGGTGCACTAATAGCAATGCTTTTATTCAAAATCTCTGATACGGGCCAGCATCTTCAATATCAATGCAGCTATGTATGCATGTGACCCCATTAAATCCCTTTAGGAAACATTAATTCCATCATAAGCCTAGAGTTGTGGAAAATAGAATTTCTTCACCTCTAGTTTTTTAAATGGATCAGGCCACTGGGAATTATATAAACTATGGACAAAAGATAATCTGCTAATTGACCAGATTTTTTTTTTCTGTGGACTGATCACTAATGACAAGCCTGACATCATTTGTCTTGGTGAAACTGAGAGCTCTTTTTGCCAAAGTTCTTGGCATATGTATCTATTGTGCAATTCTGTGATAAATTTCATAGACTGGGATATAAAATGTGAATGTTCATAGAAAAAGTTGGTGATATTGGTGCAGTGGGCAAAGGCATTTGAACGTACTGACATTTAATCCTGCTTTTTCTGGCAAAGGTTTTTAAAAGTTTTGTTACTTTAGGTTTCTCTTACTTTATTCGGAGATTCATATCACTCATTTGGAAAAAGTCAGTCTTACGTGGGTCATTGAAAATGTTTGCTCTAAGTGGAATTTGCCAGTTTGTTTTCACTCTGTGGAAGGGAGTAAGCGAACCATAAAAAGAGTAACAGCCAGTCCAAAAAGAAGAATAACTCTTGTTTCTTCAAGAATAAAATAGGATTCCTTTTTGTTTTATGTTTGCCAGTTCTCAATTCAGCTGTTAACACATCGGTTCTATTGGACCAAAAAAAAAAAAAATGTCTGGTGTTCAGATGCATCTCTGTGTTTTAGGCCTATATGCTTTCCACCTGACACAGCTAAAGTTGTAATCTCACTGGGTATTTTTAGTTATTGGAACAGGAAAGCTTCCTTTCTCCATGCTCACAATATAACACTTTCCACAAGAATCTGATAAAATTCTTAAATTATAGAAATGCTTAGAAGTTCAGACTGGCTCATTCTCACTTTCCTGATACTTCTAGTTCAGCATTTAAGGTTCTGTGCTTTATAACTTGATGCACAAGATATTGGCCAAGGCCACATGTACTATGTTACGTCTCTCTCCTCTCCCCCAAACTGGCATGACCATTTCAAAGGCTGGAAGTATGGGGAAGGAAATAGAAGTGTGTGGGAGCTTCGGGGTGGGAGTTGGATCCTAGTAATTCCTGCATCATATAACAGTATGAGGTATGTTTCAATATATGGCACCATATGCCTCTTTAAATACATGGAGTTGCATAAGACCTCATGAAGTTCTGCAGATTATTTGGGGTGGTACTGGCTATGTGTTGGGTTGCGTGGGGGGAGAGGGGATGATGTTGTCAAATGCAACTCAAGGAAAGGATGATTTAATGAGGAATGCAAACCGTTCTCTGCACATGCTATTCAGCTAAATGGATGCATGGCGCTCCATACAAGGACTTTACCATGGCTAGTTCTAAGCTCCCAGGATAAGGAGATATCTCCCAGGATTCCTATTCCTCGATAAACATATATACATGGTTCCTCTCTTAGGGTATGGCTAGACTATAAGTTTTTGTTGGAAAAAGTATTTTGCATGCCTTATTCCGATTCTTTTGTTGGAAAAGGCTTTTCTGACATTTGGTCCATCTAGACTGGGCCAAATGTCGGAAAAAACCCTCTTTTGGAAGCCCCCTTCTTCCTCGTAGAATGAGGAATACAGGGGCTTCCGAAAGAGAGCGTTTGCTCTTCCACACAAAAAAAAGTGGAAGAGCAAACGCGTTCCGTGGACGTAGCAGTCTAGCCGTACCCTTAGAGTTCTGGTGGCATCTGCCATAGAAGACAGGAGTTGCCTAGAAAGCTTGTAAGCAATTTAAAAGGATACTCCCCAATTGCTATATTGTATAAGATCTGAAAACTAGAGGTCAAAACACGAGGGAACAATCCCTAGTATCATTGTGGAGATGAACTAGAAGACCAGGTACATATTCTAGATCTCAATCCTGCAATTGACATTATAGGCAGCCCAAATGCGCATTCTTAGCTGCAGTGCAGATGTAACCCTTCTTGGCTCAAATAAATGGATGCTCTAGCTCTGCTCAACCTACTGCTCTAAAATGAACCAAATTAGCACAGGTGGCAGGTTGGGCTAACTGCCTGGGCCCCCAGGATGCATATTCTGTTTGTAGTACACTGGCTCAAGAAGTCCTGGCACATGTCTGTTTACATGAGCTGAGATGCGCACTCTTAGCTACAATGTAGATATACCCTTTGGTTCTGGGCACATTCTGTCTGTACTCAACGAGTTGTAGGATTGGGCTTTAACATTTCCCAGTTCTGTTGGCCAGCTGCTCAGCTGTGTAAATTGGGTTAGTGCCATTGGCATCAATGGAGCTAGGCTGATTTATGATATCTGAAAATATGGCCCTGTGTTTCTATGAAAAATGAAATAAAAATGACTTCAACTTTTATTTAATGATCTACAGATGCAATACGTCACTCCGCTAGGAAAATTTTAGATGAAAATTCAGTGTTGCTGGATCACACTCGTGCGCAATTGATGCTCGAATGGGAAGACATTGCATTACAGTTGATGAAGTGGATTGCAGCACACTTTGTATTAGGCTTATTGGTTAATCTAGTTGACTACTCGCATTCTCTCCTCCCCCCCGCCCCCGTTGCCTCTGTATCAGTGCTGGGGGTAGCCAGCTTAAAAGCAGAGGCAGCAATGCGGGGGTGGGAGAGGCTGCTTTGCAGCAGCAGCCCCTGCCCACAGGACATTCAAGCTGCCCCTGGATAGGGGCTGCTGCTGGAGCAACCTCTGTCCGCAGCTAGGGTTGCCAGGTGTCTGATATTCTACCGGACAGTCTGGTATTTGCGCTCTTTGTCTGGTAAAAAAAAAAAAAAATAAGAGAATACCGGATATGCGCAATGTCCGGTATCTCTGATTTTTCTGGCTGCGCACTGGACAGAAGCCTGGTGTGGGCAGGGAGAGTGGCTGGAAGGTGGGGCCACCATCGGTGCTAGGAATCTATGATTGCACAGAAGCCTGGCGGGGGTGGGGGGAGTGGCTGGGAGTCCGCCCCCGCCAGGCTTCTGCGCAATCATAGGCTCCCAGAGCCGATTGTGGCCCCGCCTCCCAGCCTGGGAGTCCCAGCTGGAAGGTGGGGTCGCGATCGCCACCTATCCTGCGTTTGGGGGTTTTTTTGTTTTTGTTTTTTGTTGGTTGTGGGTTTTTTGTTTTTTTTGTTTTTTTTTTGTTTTTTTTTTTTTTTTTGCTTCACCAAAAAATACTGGGTGTCTGGTATTTTGTGGGAGACCATCTGGCAACCTCTGTCCGCAGCAGCCTGGGCCTTATCCCTCGCCCACCCCCGGTCTCAAAGGGTGGGACTGGCAGCCAATGTGTAGGAGTGGGATTTTATATTTGAATTTCAGGTTTAATAATGTAGTAATGTATAGTTAAATATACGTTTCTTTGTTTTAAGGTTTAGTAAGTGAAAGACAGGATCTTGTATTGTGTCTGTGTTAATAAGATTAGAGGAATGTTGAAGGCCCAGGCTACAATGTGAATTGTTCTGATTACAAGATTTAGTAAGGTTTAATTTATGATGCTTTTTTTATTGCTCAATATAAAACACTGCTGTTTCTACCTTTGAAGGTCTCTGTAAAAGACTATTTGTGTGAATGAGGAATGAATGCATCAGGAAAAGATAAGGTATGAAGGCCATTGTTAAAACCAGATGGTCAAGAGAGGAGGGGACGAAGAGACTCCAGGACTCTAGAGAACCATCAGTGCGTATCCATGATTAAGAAGGGGCAGATTAATGGCTCTAAAGTGAAGGCTGGCACCCCTAAAGACAATTGATGAAATCAGTCCAGGACAGGATGACCCTCTCGGAGGCGTTTTGGAATGTTAACATCAAAAGATAACACCAGTTAAGGAGTAACCAGTCACAAACTGACACAGTGAAATCCATAGACTTCAACAGAGAAAAGAGGAGTTAAGAGCAGGGTGCTTTGCCATGGGACTTTGGGTTTGTCTTGCCATCAACTCCAGGAGCATCGGATCGTGACTGACATAGCCCGGCTCCCCTCTGCGATCAATCTGGCTGGCCATTAGATTGATCCAGACTCTGGACTGGTAACTATAACATTGACGAGAAGGAGAGGGAGAGGGAGGACAGACTGAAAACCATACGCTAACTGTTGTATTCTCAATAAATGTGGCATACTGCCTTCTCCCCTATAAAAGATCTCGTGTGCTTTAATTGGGCATAACAAGTGCATTCCAGCCCCACACCCGGGGAGCCCGCTGCCGCCCTGCACTACTGCCTCTACACCAGAGGCAGCAGTACAGGGAGGCAGGCACAATCTGTGAGGGGAGCTGGTTTTTAAACTGGCTCCCCTCGCGGACGGGCTCCCACCTGGCACCCCGTGCTGCTGCCTCTGATATAGATGTAGCAATGCAGAGTGGCAGGGTGCTCCCCAGGAGTGGTGCCAGAATTCATGTGGTTAGAGAATTCATGCGGTTAGTCAACTATTCTATTACCCACTATCTAACATCCTTACCTTGTACAGAGACTGCAGTAAAAGGGACAGCTCTCTGAGTCCCATGTAAAAATTGTCAGAATTTTTGTATTTTGAAATGAATTACATGGAGCTGTAAATACTACAGGTTGAACCTCTCTAATCTGGCACTCTCTGGTCCGGTAACATCCGTGGTCCAGTATGATTTTAGTTAGTTGGGGGTGGCCAAGTTTCCTGCCATCTCAAATTTTGGTAACAGCTCAGTCCTGGCTCCCAGTTTAGCTCTATTTTACCCCTAACTGTCTTCTAAGAGCCCAGTAAGCAGCAGAAGTGCTGCTAATGGTGCTAGACTAGGGGTGGGCAATAAAATGGTGGCGAGTCACCAGGGTTACAGCCTGGTGGGCAGTTGCCATGATATTTACCTACACCTCCGCAGGTACAAGCAATCATACCTTCCATTGGTCGGGAGCTGTGATTCTCATACCTGTGGAGGTGGAGGTAAATATGTTGGTGTGCGGGACTGCCAGGGGGTAACTCTGATAGACTAGATCTGGCCATGCGCCGTTATTTGCCTACGCCTCTGCTAGGCAATATTGACCTCGCATTCAGCACCAGTCAGGCCCCGAGGGTGTTGGACTAGAGAGGTTCAACCTGTAGTGCATGGACATTCATTTCAACATACATATATATATTCACATTAAAAACAGCTAATATTGAATGTTGAAACTCCTCAGTATATCAGTCAACTCTATTAGTTAAATGGAGCCTGTGGCTCTTCCTTCATAAATGTTCCTTAAAGCTCTCACACTGGATGATCTAAAGAGTCAGAGAAAAGTAGAGGACTGTTCCCAAACACTGCCTGGCAGACCAATTTCCATTCCCTAACATGTCCTATGTGGAAAAGTTCATTGCAGAAGTTTCCATATCTCCTAGAAATCTAAGATTTTATTCTCTCCCTTTCTTCCCCCCTCCTGCTTTCTTCTGGCCAGTAATTTCTTTTTTTAAGACAACACCACAGTTGGCAGCCACAGGATCAATAACCTCATTGACCTGAGGTGAAAGCTGATGGTTTGCAGAGTCCTGTAAAACAGTTGTCTAGTTTGCTGCACTTGCAGCGCTAATGAAGTTTGCAGCACTGATGCTTGCAAAGCATAACCCTGTCATTTGTAAAGAGCAGAGAAAATATTCTGGAATCTTGCTGAGACAACAATGAAAAGTTTAATCTCACTTTTTTGTTTGGCATTGTGCAGCTGGAATTCTCATCGGTATAACAGAGGCTAGCTGAGCAGTAGTGAAATCTTAATGCTCCACAAGAGGCTGCTTTTGTTCTGGGGGGAAAAAAACAAGCTAGTTTCAGCTCAACATTCTCATTTAACTGCACTTATTGCTGTAATGTAGTATAGTAGCCTCTTTTTCTCTGCTTATTTTTGTGTGCAGTGGGAATAGGTGTCGGGAATTTGAACAGAGAACAAATTTCGTTGTTTTTAATGGTGCATTTTATTTTGTTTTCATCTTATTACCGGAAATTACTTAAAGAATGCCTTTCATTTTATAGCATTAAAGTGTTCAGTAATGTTCAATTTCCATGCTAACGAACAATCTGGAAAAGGATATACTTTCAAATCCTAGAAGAAGCAGTATATTGTAATGAATTTATTGGTAACTAAACTCCTGTTCTCTTCCTATTACATAGAATTTAAGGTAAGAAGGGACCCTCATGTTCAGCTAATCTGACCTTCACACTGCAGGCTACAGAACTTGAACCGCTCTCTCCTGCAGTAGACCCATAACTACTGACTGAGTTCCTGAAGTCCTCAAATCCATAAACTGAAAGTCTTCAAGTTTCAGAGAAGTCACCATTTACACTTGATGTCTGTTTTGTTACTGGGTAAAGCTTCATGTAGAGTTGGGACCTGCTTCAAAAAGGGAATGGCATAGCCAGAGTTGTCAGTAGATGATGATGATGATGATGATACATTTGTAGAGAAGATATAACACCTTATGCTTCAGGGTTAAACCAATTTCTAACTTTGGGTGGGGGGGGGGAGCCATGTTAGTCTGTAACTGAAAAAACTTAAACAACGAATGGTCCTGCAGTACCTTAGGGTATGTCTACACTAGCCCCCTAGTTAGAACTAGGGAGGCTAATGTAGGCATTCGAAGTTGTAAATCAAGCCCGGGATTTAAATATCCCGTGCTTGATTTGCATCTTCCCGGCCGGTTGCCATTTTTTTTTTTTAATTTACAAGTCTGGTCTAACTGTCCGCATCTACACGCGGCAGGGGCCCGGTAGTTCGAAATAAAGCCCTAGTTCGAACTACCTGTTATTCCTCCTGGAATGAGGTTTAACAGGTAGTTTAAACTAGGGCTTTATTTTGAACTACTGGGTCCCTGCTGCGTGTAGACGCGGGCAGTTAGTCCGGACTTGTAAATTTCAAAAAATGGCGACCGGCCGGGAAGATGCAAATCAAGCGCGGGATATTTAAATCCCAGGCTTGATTTGCAACTTCGAATGCCTACGTTAGCCTCCCTAGTTCGATCTAGGGGGCTCGTGTAGACATACCCTCAGAGACTAATGAAAAATGTAGATGGTATCATGAGCTTTCGTGGGCACAACCCACTTTCTAACCATTAGGGTTGTCCCATCTCTGCCTTCCTCACGGCTTCTTGTACCTTCTTCTGATGTTAGTCTCTGTTGCAGATGGTATGCTGGGTTAGATGGAACATGGGTGTGATCCAGTATGGCAATTCCTAGGTTCTGATTGCATAAATGCTCTGTGCATGGATCTCTGTGGAACTGATTCATAGTTCCACCTATAATGGTTCAGCCTCTTTGTCTGGTAAACTAATCCAATGGCGGAGATTAGCATGAAATATGATTGCAGAGGAGATTAATGTGTAATAGATTTTCATTCTGATTGTGTCCATAGGGATATTATATAATGTTACAGTACTGCCCAGAATTCCCAGCAGGGCTCAATGCCCGATTGTGCTAGAGGCTATGTGAATACAGAGGAAGATATGGTCATAGGCTTTAAGTAATTCTAGGCAAAGTTTTCAAGGGTAGAAATGCATCTGGCTGCAAAAAACTGCTTGATAATTGATGTCTGTTTTGCTTTGTCCCTATGTGTTTATATGTCAGAACTAAGGCTGTCAAGAGATTAAAATCATGATTTTAATTGTACGATGAAAATTGCTATTTCATTCATGCTGTTAATAGAATACTATTTGTTTAAATATTTTGGATGCTTCCTACGTGAATTTTCACTTCATGTTTGGTGCAAGTATTTGAACTGTACAAAACAAAAGAAATAGAAGTATTTTTCAGCTCACCTAATACAAATACTGTATTGCACAATCCCTTTTATCATGAAAGTTGAACTTAAAAATGTAGAATTAGGTACAAAAAACTGCATTCAAAAATAAAACCATGTAAAATTTTAGAGCCTGCAGATCCTCTCAGTTGTACTCCTTGTTCAGTCAATCATTCAGACAAACAAGTTTGTTTCATTTGCAGGAAATAATGCTACCCCACTTCTTTTTTTACAATGTCACCTGAAAGTGAGATCATGGTACTGTTGTAGCTGGTGTTGCAAGATACTTACATTCCAGATGTGCTAGAGGCCTCTTCAATTACCATTCCAGAGGGCATGAATCCATGCTGATGACAGATTCTGCCCAATAACAATCCAAATCAGCGTGGAGCAAGACAATGAAAATGAACATATCTTAGAGTGTGTCTACACTGCACCGTAACTCAAAATAAGCTACACAGTTTGAGCTACGCAAATTGCGTATCTTATTTTGATGCTATTTTGAAATGGCTTATTTTGTCATTTGGTGCTGTTTACACAGCACCAAATTTTGAAATAAAGCACTATTCTGCAACGTTTCTTGCTCCTCGTAGAATGAGGTTTACAGGGACGTCAGAATAGCGAGCCTGAAATAGTGGGCTTTCTGTGAAGACCTGGGATAGCTAATTTGGGATATTCTGGTATCCCGAAATAGTGTTGCTGTGTAGACATACCCTGCATCAGATGCCACCGGCAGGTTGATTTTCCTTTTTGGTGGTTCAAGTTCTATAGTTTCAACATCGGTCTTTCTGAAAGCATGTTCCATTCGTCATCCCTCTCAGATTTTGGAAGCCACTTCAGATTCTTGAATGCTGTAACTATCTTTAGAAATCTCATATTTTTACCTTCTTTGGGTTTTATGAACTCTGCAGTGAAAATGCATTTAAAATGAACAACACATGCTGAGTCATCATCCAAGATATCTTTAACATAAAATATATGGCAGAATGTGAGTAAAACAGAGCAGGGGACATACAATTCTCCCCCATGGAGTTCAGTCACAAATTTAATACTTTCTTTTAACAAGCATCATCAGCATGGAAGCATGTCCTCTGGAATGGTGGCCAAAACATGAAGGGGCATATGAAAGTTTTACATGTCTGGCATATAAATACTTTGCAATACCAGGTACCGCAGTGCCATGCAAATGCCTGTTCTCACTTTTTCATGACACTGTAAATAATAAAAGGCAGCATTATTTCCTATAAATGTAACAAATTTTGTTTGTTACTGTTTGGCTGAATAAGAAGTAGCATTGAGTGGATTTGTAGGCTCTGAAGTTTTAGGTTGTTTGTTTTTGGTTTTTTGTGCAATTATGTAACACAAAAATCTACGTTTGTAAGTTGCATTTTCAAAGCAAAGGGATTGCACTACTTGTATTATTTTTAGTGCTCATTTTTAAAGTGCAAATATGTGTAATATAATAATATACCCTTTGATTTCAAATACGACACAGAATACAAAACATACAAATATGTAGTAAATATCCGAACTATTTTTATGAATTTCAGTTTATATTCTACTGTTTCAGTATGACTAAAACTGCAATTAATCATGACTAATTTTTGAGTTAATCACATAAGTTAACTGCAATAGAACCCACTCCTACAAGGATTAGCCTGATTAGAGCTGTCAAGGCAGAAGGCATCTAACAGCAGGTGGAGGATATTGACTCTGTTTCTTTTAAGACATCTAGAATGCTATTATGTTCCTTTCAGAGAAGTGAAACTTACCAGGAAAAGTAAGTGCACACAGATTCCAGGGAACAGATCCACTTCAGTGGCCAAATAAGTTATTGCAGAAGGAATTACTTTGAGAGCAAGAAGTGCTCAGGGCTCCCACCACCCGAGGCATCGGCAGGGCAGGGCGGAGCATGGGGGAGGCTTCATGGCTGAGGACGGAGGGAGGGGCTGCAGGACGCACCATGACGGTTGACGTCACTCTGTCGTCCCGTATGAAAAACCTTTCTAACATATAATCAGACACATCTGAAGAGACAAGTATTCAAGGCTAAAGCTGAATACTCAAGATTGTGCCTCTAAATATCTACGCAAGGGGTGTTTAGAGATGGGATTTTAGAATCTTCAGCCACAAACTAATTCAATGTTTAAAGCAAATTTTACAATAAGGTCCTGGGGACATCTGTGTTACACTAATACACAACTGGCTTTGTCAGTAAATTCAGATCCTGGTAGTAGATAGGTGCAGGTTGTCACATGCTTGTTAAATGGCTTCATTAGCACTTAATGGCTCTGTCACAGGTCAAGTGTTATCCTAGTAAGTCGGGCAAGCTGGAAAGCGTTTTTCACTTTTATGATAATAGATGCACTCAGAGGGAACACTCTGACAAGCCTGCTGTGGGAGCCCGCAGGGTCAGAATAGGGGTAGGAAGTGTGGTGTGGTTAAGTGTTAAGACCCAGGGCAGGCATTGCCTCCCCTTGCCTCTTCCACCTGCCCCCATGTCAGGGTTTCCTCTTTCTCACCTCTCCCTGCCCACGTGCTCATCTGAATGGAAGATCATGGGCATTCAGAGACTGTAATGAGTATATCATGTTAACGTTCACTTTTTGATTGATATCACGTTTTATATTCGGGGGGGGCGAGGGGGTCCCTATTTTTTTTTTTTAATTAAAAGATAAGTTGTAACTAACCATAGGAGCCAATGTCTTGGAAACCACGCTCATGTCATATGGCTGAGGGCTGGAAATAGAGCTGGAGTTTCTTGTCAGCACTCTTTGTTGTAATAAACTCTTATTGAAGTACTTTATGTATCCTGTTACTAATTATTTGACAGCACTTGAACAGTCAGCATTCAAGTATTATCACACTTTTTGCTTAAAAATCTGTCTAATAACAGGAATTATACTGCCAGTAGAAATGGTCAACAGTTTTTGTAAATGCATCTTTCTGCATATCCTGTTTAATTTTTGGAGGCTGATGGTGGAACTATTTTGACTTTATGGCATATTTCATTTGAAAAAAATTGCCATGGGGGTCATCATTAAAGTGGATCTGGTGCAAAAGCCCCTGGTGTATATTGTTGTGACTGTGTTATCTACTGATAACTCATTCCAGCATTAAACAATGGCCCAGTTTCACAATTAGTCTGTGAGACTACTGAAACACCGAGTTCCATTAGTCCCGAAACCAATGGATAGCATATGCACAGATCATAGAAATGTTTTGCAGGAGAATGTGGGAGGAGGTTGCCTCCAAATTCCAGTTGTTGGTAGGAACTGCAAATAGCATGTTTGTGCAATATGCTCTGGTACACTGGAATTCTTATTCGGAGTAACCCTTGATGTTCTGTGGTAGTTGTTAGCAACTTGATCTGTAAGGGTAAGTACTATTTGAAGGAAATCTCTTGGAATTCTCATAAAAAAGAATGGGACTGGAGAAGAAATGCATGCATGTGCGCGCGCACATACATGCAAAGGAAGTGGATGCCAGAGGAAAGAACATACCTTATTTAGTTTCTCTGATTTTATATAGAAGAATCACACCATACACCCATTGTAATCAAAGCTTGTTATAAGCAAGCCTTGCAAATGTCAGATCATTTATCAAAATATGCTGCTGTGGAATGTTTTTCATTTAGGGAAGGAAAGTTTCTCCTAGTGATTTCGCCTTCTTTCTTACCTATTTGCAGAGCCAATACCCTCTCACGTCATGGTTGCTGGAAGAATTATTCTTCCCACTTATGTTGGACTCTAGTAGTTCTCAGAACCCTTGTTTTGTAATCACTGTATTTATAACTAGCTGTAGTTACCCAGCATTGCTTGGGAAAGTGGAGGAACAAAATTTAGAAAAACAGTAGTCCATTATCGGTTTTTAATGGTAGAAAAGTTGTACTGAGTTCTATAGGGATTAAAATATATATACTTAAAAAAATTATAAAACAACCAATTTTACGTGTTATCAGAAACTTTATTGTAAACTAGGGCTATGTCTGCATTGGCAAGATTTTGCGCAAATACTTTTAACGCAAGAGTTTTTGCATTAAAGTATTTGTGCAAGAGAGCGTCTACACTGGCATGTGCTTTTGTGCAAAAGATGTGCTTTTGCGCAAAAGCACTTCGTGCCAGTGTAGATGCTCTCTGCGCAAGAAAGCTCCAATGGCCATTTTAACCATCAGGCTTTCTTGTGCAAGAAATTCATGTTGCCTGTCTACACTGGCCTCTTGAGCAAGAACAGTTGCACAAGTGGGCTTATTCCTGAGCGGGAGCATCATAGTTCTTGCGCAAGAAGCACTGATTTCACACATTAGAACGTCAGTGTTCTTGTGCAAGAACTCCCCGCCAGTGTAGACAGGCAGCATGTTTTTGCGCAAAAGTGGTCGCTTTTGTGCAAAATCATGCCAATGTAGACACAGCCCAGATGTTTTGTTTCATTATTCTTAACAAATATGTACAGATTTTTTCCACTTCCAACTCTTAAACACGCAACATAGAGTTGTCCATGTGAAAAGCAAGATGTCTCCAAATCAATTCCAACTACTTTAAGTGACTGTCCTTGCTCTTTGTTTATGGACATTGGAAAGGCAAGTCGTATTGTGTAGCTCTTGAAGTTGCGTGTATTACACGTTGGTTATCAAGCCGAACCTGTCTCTGTTCCATACTTTCGGCTGCTCTAGATGCTGCATTTGTAAGTCACAGATTTTCGAGCCGTGTCTGTCTCTGGTCTTGACTCTCGGATGCCCTTAATTCTGCTTGTATTACATGTTGCTTGTCTAGACGAATCTGCCTCTCTTCTACACGTTCAGGTGCTCTTGATAAAGCCATTCTTTTTGCACCTGCAGTCTTTCTTCCTAGCTGCCTTTTTTTTTAATGGCATAATATTTTTATAAAATGGGCTAAAAATGCAATTTGTTGTCTATTGATAAATTTTTTTAGGAAAAATAATATAATCTGTTCAATAATTAAAGTGAGTTACCAAAAAATAGAGTCCTTATACATTGTTGAAATATAAGTTGACAGTTGATATAACTGAGGTGAGGAGCCTGAGGGGAGGAAGGGGGAAGGGAGCCGCGCGCCTGCCGCCAGCGCCAGCCTCCGGCACCCGAGCCCATCCTCCGCTTCCTTGTCCCTCCACCGGCTTTAGTGAGTGACTATCCCCGCCGCTTCCCCCGGGAAGCCACCTCTCCCCACACTGCCAAGCTCCGTGCAGCCCCAGGGAGAGAGGTCGGTCTCTCATCTCTTCCCTCCCACAGCCCCTTAAAACCTTCTCCTGGATGAAAGGTTATCCCATGCAAAGTTTGGTTGTGGTAGCTCTTATAGTGTCCAAGTTATTAGCGCACAAACTTACAAACATTCTCCTTTATATATTAGATAACGCAGAATTTTGGGCAAAACTGAATATGTGCAGGCGCTTAACATTTGCACCCCAAAGTATACCTGCAGGGGTCTGGACTAGATGTTTTCTTGAGGTCCCTTCCAGGCTTACAATTCTATGATTTGTGTGTTGGGTATCTAACTGACCATTCCCATGAATGATTACCAAGCTTGTGTATGCAGTCACAAATTCTTAAAATGAAGGCCTTGGAATATAGTAAATCCAGGCAGGCATGGCTTTCTAGGGGATGGGAATGGGAAGAGATTTTTCACGGGTGCTTAATGAATTCCTTGAGAAGACTCTTAGTTCTAGAACTCATGGAATGAATTTTGTAGTCTTTAGGTCAAGTTGAACCTCTCTAATTTGGGACACTGCCAGATCATGGATGTTGCGGGATCATTGTCAGGCACCTCTGGGGTACTAGAGATGTAAAATCCCATTTTAAAATGTCAGCTGCTTTAAACTATCTATTTTAACTGGTTAATCAGCCTACCCTGTCATGCTGTGGGCAGGGGGGCGCTGAGACAGCCCCCCACCTGTGGTGTGGGCTGGGCTTCTCCGGCCAGATGAGACAGGGTCTACTGCACCACACTGCAGGTGGGGAGGCTGCTTTGGCCTGGCCAGGTGGGAGCAGCCCCCGGCTGGGCTGTGGTGGGCTAACTGTACCATGCTGCCTCTGGGGTGGAGCTCTGTCTTCCAGGATCGGGGGAGGGAGCAAGTCCCAAGGCCAGGAGCAGAACCTGATAGCTGGGACCCAAGCCAGAGGCCAGGAGCAAAGCCCTAGTCTGGAGCCTGGCAGCAGAGGAGCTGGCATTGATGCCCTGTGATCCAGCAAACTCCCTGATTTGGGACTGGTAAGGTCCTGAGGGTGCCGGACCAGGGAGGTCCAATTTGTATATAAATAAATGGCTCAAATGCACTGTTGGATTCAGCAGTAGCTATAATTCATGTAAGTCCAAGGCAAAAACAAGTCTCAAAACAAAGTGCTCACTTAATGAGTTTCTAGAGTAGGTAGAATGAAAGAATCTTTGATTTTTGGGGGATGCTTTTGTATGTCAATATTGACCCCTGCTGCTGTTAGGGTTACCAGATGGCTTCAAAAAAAATACCAGACACACTTGATCTCAGATTGGCAGGAGAAGGGACCAGCCAGGAGGGGAGCGGGGCTGGCCAGGAGGAGGTGGGGGGCGGGGAGAGAACCGGCCAGCGGGAAGCAGGGCTGGTCGGGTGGGGGTCGAGGGGAGTGGGGCTGGCCAGGAGAGTTGGGGGGGGGGAGAACTGGCCAGGAGGGTGTCGGGGGTGGGGGGGAGTGGGGCTGGCCAGGGGAGATTGGGGGGGAAACCAGCAGGGCTGACTGGGAGGGGAGCGGGGCTGGGCAGGAGGAGGTGGAGGAGGGAGGGGAGAACCGGCTGGCGGGAAGCAGGGCTGGTCGGGAGGGGGTCGGGGGAGCGGGGCTGGCTGAGGGAGATCGGGGGGGGGGAGAACCGGCTGGCAGGGAGTGGGGCTGGCTGGGAGGGGAGCTGGGCTGGCTGGGAGGGAAGAGGGGGGAGAGAATCAGCCAGCAGGGAGCGGGGCTGGCCTGGGCGCACGCAGATCCCAGGGTGCTGCCCGTCCCGCGCACAGTCCCGGTGAAGCACAAGCGAGTCCGGCCCCGGGGATTCCATCCTGATCTGGCCCCACCCCCCTCCTCTCTACTGTGTAGTTGTGTACTGCCTGTCTGGTAGACTCGCTCATGCAGTGCAAGCATTTCTACCAGCCAGGCAGTACGCAACTACGTACTGTTACTCAAAATAATAAAACGTACTTAATTAGAAGATACCGGACATTTATATGTCCGATCACCTGGATCGATAGGTCTTCAGCTATCGTTAAGACTGCGCCGATCACAACACGTCCACCATTCTTCTCGCACTCTTGCCTTTCTTCTCCACGTTCATCCAAAATGTTTAACAATGTCATCTTCCCATCTTCTCGGAGGCTGACCGAGTGGTCTTTTCTGGTCTCGCGGGTACCACTCAGCAATAATTGTGGTCTACCTATTGTCCATGAGCCGTGC
This sequence comes from Pelochelys cantorii, assembly GCA_032595735.1. NCBI lineage: Eukaryota > Metazoa > Chordata > Testudines > Trionychidae > Pelochelys > Pelochelys cantorii. The sequence continues at coordinate 69,379,774 of CM064327.1, forward strand.
TGTGTGGCCTGCCCATCGCATTTTGTTATGTCTGCTTTCCACGATAATATCTTTCACGCCGCTGCGTTCTCTGATCATTTCATTTGAAATACGATCCAGAAGGGAAATTCCCAACATAGCTCGCTCCATTGCCCTTTCAGCTACCAATAGTCGCTGCTCTTCTCTCTTCGTCGGTACCCACGTTTCGCTGCCATACAACATGGCTGGCAGCACTGTTGAACTGAAGAGATTTGTATGTGTGATCTTATTGATTTTTCCTTTGAGGATATCCTTGATGGAACTGAATGCACACCATCCTGCCTGAATCCTTCTCGAGAGTTCTCCATCCAGGTCTTGGCACATATTAACTTCTTGGCCCAAATATATGTACTGTTCCACTTCTTCAATTTCTTCTCCTGTTATCGTTATTTGGGCTTTTCGTAAGACATCTGATTGCATGTATTTCGTTTTGTAGCGGTTCATTTTCAGACCCACCTGACTGCTTTTCTTGTCAAGTGTTCGTAGCATGCTCTGCAATTGGTTGGTGCTTTCGGCAATTAATACAATGTCATCCACGAATCTGAGATGAGATAATCGTTCTTTGTTTATGTTGACACCGCTCCTCCAATTGATCTTGTTCATAACCATTTCGAGGCATGCAGTGAATAGTTTCGGTGAAATCGTATTTCCTTGCTTCACACCTTTCTCGATTGGGATATGGAGGGGAGTTTCGAGGAGAGTAATATCTGTTGTACATCCAGTATTCGCTTCCTTCAACAAATTGATGTATTGCGTGTTAATGCCCTGCTCTGTGAGCACCTTTAATATTGCGTTGAACTCGACACTGTCGAAGGCTGGTATTTTCTCAATTTATTTCCCGGACAGAAACCTCAAATACCGGACTGTCCGGTTCAAAACCGGACACCTGGCAACCCTAGCCTGCTGTTGGTTCTGTGAAAGATAGTGAGCAGGAGGCAGAAGAGCTCTGCTTTGCTCAGTCACACCAGGTAGCATTTGGCTGCATCATGCTGACATTTACAGTGAGTTTTGAGCAGTGAGATTCACCTTTTTATAGAGCTGTACCTGAGTGATGCTGGGCTGTATGACACACTTCTAGCCAAGGCATCCACATAGCAGAGCACTGGACAGTCTAGAGCAAGTGCATTTAAACTGCATTTGAGGAACAGCTTGGCAACTTGGCCTGCATTAGAGGGCTGCTTATATTTTGCATAAAATATGTCTATTGTAACCGGAGTGTAGGTTCTAGGATTCAGCATGATTGATAAGGGTGGCGTCTGTAACACTATAGCCAGCACTGGGATAAGAAGTGGTGGAAAATGTTAAGAATGGTACTTGAAAATGTTTCAAGTCAACCAAGCATTTGTTTCTCATTTAAACACTATGCAAGATCTCGGAGGTGGGGTGGGAACAGAGGATTCTACATGCTACCACTGCCCCGAGAGCCAGCTTTGCCTCCTATTGGCCAGTCCCTGGCCTATGGGAGCTAAGAGGGCTGTGCCTGTGGATAAGTGGCTTCCCCTCCCATGTGCAGGCTGCTTCTGTGGAGCCAGAACTGGTAAGGACTAACCCGCCTTAGCCTTGTTGCTCTGCTCACTGGAGCCTCCCAAGGTAAGCCTGCCTCATTCCAATGCTTCCTCCCATATCCTGAACCCCACCCCAGAGCCTGCACCCCCAGTAAGAGCCTTCACCACCTCCCAGAACCCAAGCCCCTACCCCAGCCCAGTGAAAGGGAATGAGAGTGAGCCACTGAGGGAGGGGGACTGTAGTGAGTGGGAGGCAAGGCCTCAGGGCAGGAGTGGGGTACGGGGAAGGGACAGGGCTAGGTGTTCAGTTTTCTGCGATTAGAAGTTGGCAGCCTAATATCTTACATTTGATGTCATGCGAAAGAGAACATAAGAACGGCCATACTGGGTCAGACCAAAGGTCCATCTAGCCCACTATCCTGTCTGCTGACAGTGGCCAATGCCAGGTGCCCCAGAGGGAGTGAACCGAACAGGTAATGATCAAACGATCTCTATCCTGCCATACATCTCCACCTTCTGACAAACAGAGGCTAGGGACACCATTCTTTACCCATCCTGGCTAATCACCATTAATGGACTTAACCTTCATGAATTTATCTAGTTCTCTTTTAAACCTTGTTATAGTCCTAGCCTTCTCAACCTCCTCAGGCAAGGAGTTCCACAGGTTGACTGTGCGCTGTGTGAAGAAATTCCTTTATTTTAAACCTGCTGCCCATTAATTTCATTTGGTGGCCCCTAGTTCTTATATTATGGAAACAAGTAAACTCCTCTTCATTCACTTTCTCCACACTACTCATGATTTTATAGACCTCTATCATATCCCCCCTTAGTCTCCTCTTTTCCAAGCTGAAAAGTCCTAGTCTCTTTAATCTCTCCTCATATGGGACCTGTTACAAACCCCTAAGCATTTTAGTTGCCCTTCTCTGAAGCCAGCAGCAGAAGTCAAAGTGGGATATGATCAGAATGAGCAAGGAAGGTGATTTTAGCGGCTTTGTGTTTGTAGGGACTGAAGAAGGGTGGGGTTTGTATGTCAGGGAAGTGGGATTGGAAGGGGCTACATTACTGAAGACCAACAATAAGAGGTTTAGTTGAAGAAGAAGAAAGGGCTAGATCTTAAAAACACTGTAGAAGAGGATGCTGTAAGATTTGGACATGGCCTGAATTTTCAGGGCTGGAAGAGAGGAATCAAAAATAAGCCTCAAATTATGGTTCAGAATGACAGGGCTATTGTTAACAGTAGCAGAGAAGAGAAAGTGAGAGGGGGAAGGAGCCCTATGTTAACCATACACTGATACATTAGGGTACGGGTGCTAGTACAGGACTGAATGCAGGGAGACTGGTCAAGAGTTTAGAGGTAGGTTTTGAAGTGAGTTGCTCTTCCAGATGCATTAAAAACCTAGAGCCCTTGCATGGTGTTCAAATGAGAAACAAAATTATAGCTTGCTTCCGAGAGCCATTGCCTGGGCCAGTGCTGACGAGAGAGACAGAGACAGAGAGACTAGGAAATGCATATCTGTTTTGGGCTCACAAAGTCTTTCTCTGTCACTGACAACCATAAGGCTATCAGTTATTGGTAAAAGTCTCATTATATGTTCTTATGCGTATTACCAGCATGATATGCCACCATAATCTTGCTTACCTTTTATAGAAGAGTGTGTAACTCAGCCTCTTTGACAGCTGTGCCTCCCATTCTGCCCAGGGCATGTGGGGTGTTCTAGCTTTCAAGTAGGAAGGACTGGGTAACCATAGACAGAGCAGGGTTGCTGTGTGCTTCCATCCCATAGTTGCCCCCACATGGTTCCCTTTGTGGAACTAAGGGAGAAATATGATTCTGGGGCCTAGCTCCAAAGTGGAGAACCCACATTAGAACTCACAAAAAAAGGTGCCATTAAAGGGCAAAGCATAAAGAAGTTCATGTCCTGTCATTACAGAGCCTGAAGAAGAGCTCCGTGAATCATGAAAACGTGTCCCTTTTACCAGCAGAGTTAGGGCCAAAAAATGATACTGACCACCTTGTTCTCTAAGGGTATGTCTACACTGCCGCCCTAGTTCGAACTAGGGTGGCTAATGTAGGCATTCGGAGTTGCAAATGAAGCCCGGGATTTAAATATCCCGGGCTGTATTTGCATGTTCCCGGGCGCCGCCATTTTTAAATGCCCCGTAGTTCGAACTCCCTGCCCGCGGCTACACGCGGCACGGACTAGGTAGTTCGAATTAAAGCTCCTAATTCGAACTACCGTTACCGGAGTAATGGTAGTTCGAATTAGGAGCTTTAATTCGAACTACCTAGTCCGTGCCGCGTGTAGCCGCGGGCAGGGAGTTCGAACTACGGGGCATTTAAAAATGGCGGCGCCCGGGAACATGCAAATACAGCCCGGGATATTTAAATCCCGGGCTTCATTTGCAACTCCGAATGCCTACATTAGCCACCCTAGTTCGAACTAGGGCGGCAGTGTAGACATACCCTAAGATTCTTATAGATAAAGTCTCTCCCCAGGTAGTTTAGGAGCTCAGTTTTACTCCTTCGGATTCAATGGAGGCTTTGCCATTGACTTTAGTGGAAACAGGATTGGAACCTAAATAAAAATCGGAGGACGTTTTACCCACACTTGTATAAAAAACAAAACAGTTCCTATTAGTAGAAAAGGGTTGTGGGTTTTTTTTTTTTTTTTTTTTTAAGTAAAGCTATAATATAACCCATCTCTAAGGAACAGTTACTTAGTTCACTATCTTTTGACAGCAGCCACAATTTAGGTTTAACATTTTATGCGCCTTCATATTCCCTTACTTGGTAGGCTCCAAAGAGCTCTGTATTTCCCCCACAATGAACACAAAGGATTGATGTTTTCCATGCAGTTGCTCTGTGAAGATCAAAGACAGACTAGCAAAAGCCTTTACTTGGCACCAAAGACTATTTAGAGTAGCAAGAAAAGAAATAAAGCATTCCTAGAGTATTGGCTGTAATGTGATTCCTAAAGAACTATATCTACATTTTAGAGGGGTTGCTGTGTTAGTCTGTTTTAGCAAAACCAACAAGGAGTTCAGTGGCATTTTAAAGACTAAGAAATTTATTAGAGTATTAGAACATAATTTTTGCGAGCTACAACTCACCTCCTCAGATGCTGAAGAGAAAGACACACAGACAAAAGGAGGGGCAGGATACAGAGATGGGACTATGACATGAGTGCTAATTAAATCAGAAGGGATGTGGTTAATCTCTAACAATGGTGAGAGTATCTAAATCTACATTCCACATACTTTCAATTGTTTGGGAACTGTATGCTGTAAAAGAATTAATGAGAAAAAAGAGTTTAATGCTCTAGCAAATTTTGCTTTATACGTTAGCCAGTGATGTGTATATATAAAGACTCCGTATACATATGTATTTTAAATTTTCTTATCCGCCTATAATTGCATTGCCATTTATGTCTGATAATAGCTAGGTATGCTGTATTCATCCAGCATAAGAGTATTTTTGCACTCTTTTTCAAGATTCTCTTGAAAGTACTTAGTAGGATACCACTTCACACAATTTCAATTGTTATTTCCTCCTTAGGACAGTTTCTGATATTTTTTCCATGGGTGGCTAATGCTAATTCTTGCTTTGTTTTGTTTTTATTCATGAAATACATCACCACACAGAAAAGCATTAGTCATTCCTGACTTGCTTAAATCATCTCATTATGTTTGTGATCTTGAGTGGGATTAGCTGCATCAGTCCATATGGTAGTTCACTTTACTTTATACCTAAGTTGGTGTATTGTTGAGAACACCAAAATAATTATAATCTGATTTTCAAATTTCATTTTTGTTCATCTTGATGCTAAATGGAACACTTCGCCCAATAATAGCACAAAATCCCATTTGTAATGGAATACTTAACCTTTACTTAGCCTCTTTCTTTTTTTACTCTGTCGTGCCCAAACCATGTGAAAAATCTGGTGTTTTTGTTACACTACTCAAAATACTCATTTATATAACCTGACAGTTCCCTTATTTAATCAAAAGGTGGGAAGAGAAAGCAAAGTTCCTTGAGAATTGGTGATTAAATAAAATCAATACAGATTGCGATATTATTACATGACCATATGAAACAATGGCTTTCATTTTTGTCTCCTCACTTTTTTTATCAAGTATCCTAAATTGATCCCTACAGTTAAAAGAAGTTTGTAAGGAAAGATTACTAAATTTTGAATCTGCATTTGATATTAATGGTGTGTGATGTGAGCAAGCACTGCAGAAGAAAACACTCTTTACTGCTCCAAAGAACGTTAGGCTATTCAAAAGATGCACATGTCCATAATTATGAGATGGTTATACATTATCAGCTGGAATCTATAGTAGTTTTCTTATTACTTCTGCTTTGTTGGAGACTAGCAAACACATTGATGGTATAGACATATTTCTTTGAATGGTCTTTGAGATTGTTTTCAGTACTCTAGGGGCCTGCATTTGTAAATTGCAAGTTGACTTACAGGACGAGCATATTCATTTCTTCTCCACTAACAATCCCAATATTACAGAGTTGGGAGCTAATGGCTCAGTAGGCCAGTATCCTAATCAGCTTGTAATCTCCCCAAAAACATTGCACCAGCTTTTGACTTTGTTCATACCAGTGTAACACCGTTACCATAAGTGATGCTACTTTTGATTTTCATTGGTGCGATATCCGAATCGAGCCTTTTGTCTCAAGTTACTGGATGAGCAATGTCTGTTGTGTAACAATTTTCTGACATTCAATTTTGCTAAAATAAGGCTGAAGGCTCAGACTTGTTTTTTTGTTTTGTTTTTTTTTTTTCCAACGTGGAAAACCTGTTTGTATGGGTTCCTCTCTACCTATCTTGAGCAATTAGGATACTCTCTGCTGTCAGTGAAATAAATATACAGACAGGGAGAGAATACTGCCACATTTTTATTGTTGCAAAATTGAACATCTTGATGTCTACAACTGGTGAAGTATTAAACTAGGAATTCTTACAGTAGGTTTCAGAATGAGGAAAATACTATTGTTTTATCATTTTGTTTGTTGATGACAAATAAACAAAGTTGACAAGGGATTTTTAAAAGCTAACCATTTTTTTTTGTTTTAGGATTATTTTAGGACTATTAAATGCCTAAATACTGCTTACTGTTACTTTTTAAGTTTGAGTATTGCTATGTTATAGCTCTTCTAAAGCTCAGGATTTTCTCACCAAAAGTATCTTGCTATAGGAAGAGGAGGAAAAAAGTTGCTAAATTATCTTGTTGGAAAAGAACAAACTGGACAAGAGTCACCTTGGCTGCAAGAGATATTTCACGGAGCCCTTCTGTATCTTGTTTTTTGTTGTGTTTTAAAGGGCTCATGTAGTTTAGAATTATAATATGTCAATGGCCAATCTGGATAAAAATTTAAAAAGTGCTTAAGAGTCTTAATCTCCTTAGTCCCATTTTCAGAAGTGAATTGGGCATTTAGGAACACAAGTTAGTTCCATTGATTTATACTCCAAAGGGTAAGATTTTTTCACAGGTGGTTTTTATCACCCTTGTTTTCCTATTAATTTTTCACTAATCGCCCATGCAAAGATTTGTTATCTCAAATGGGTTTCATCAACTTTACCTGAAATCCTAGGACCTGATTTTGTGTGTTTTTATCTGCATGGTTTTCTATTTTGAATAAAAATGCAGATTAATGTAATCTGTATATCCATAAAACTACAAACCCTCTGTATATTTATTCCAGGTGATCCTGTGAGAATGTAAGAGCTTTTTTAAAATGTGGTAGAAGTGGCTGTATCTGTTACTGCCAGATGAAGTGAGCCATCTGCCTGTAGAAGAGGGGTGGGCAAAAGAGCCTCTGTGGGCTGGATCGGTCCACCAAGTGGGTTGATCAGGCCTGCAGAGGCCCTGACGCTCCCCTGCCCCCAGGCCAGTTAGGGCTTGGGGGCAGGAGGAAGCACACACAGTTTCCTATGCCCTGCCAGGAGGAAACAATCCTCCTCTGGCCGGGTGGGAGGAGACTTTATGCACTCCCCCGCCCCCAAACCCTGATTGGCCTGGGAGCAAAAGGGGGAGCATGTGAAGTCTCCTCCCACTGCCAGGGGCATGGGCTCCTCGGGGGAACCTTTGGGGGGACAAAGATGCTCCTCCACCCCCAGACCACTCATGGTCTGTGGATGGGGAAGCAGGGAAGTATCCTGGCCCTGCCCCTTCTGCTTGAGGCCCGTCCCCTTCTGGTGCGGCCCTGGGCCATTTAAAAAATTTCTGATGTGGCTGCTGGCAAAAAATTATTGGCCATCCCGTTGTAGAATGTCTGTTTAATCTCTTTATTATTCTGTTTCAAATTAGAATTGTGGGTAGAGCAGCTTGAAATATTTGATGCAAACTATTGTAAGCAGGGGCTGAACTACTGCTTGCTATCAGCCAGCAAAAAGGAGAGAGCTGCCCTGGGCGTGGGTGTGCCCACTACAATTGTTTAGCTCTGCAAGATAATTAACTGTTAACTGTTGATATGTAAATACAGCTCATGCCAGGAGGGGGAAGGAATACGAGGTATGGCTATGTAAATCCAATTCAGCCAGGGCTGATGGAGGGTCAGTGTTGGAATGGAATGTGGTGTATTGTAAATAATTTGGGGCTGTTGTGGGGGTCACAAATCATGCTACCCCTAAATGTGGGAACTGTGAAACATGACACCAGTGCTTGCAGGAGAGACATCATCATTGTAAGAGGTCTCCGAGGAACAAGCCTCCCCCCTGCCAGAGTTGAGTGAACTGAGCTGGGGGGGAAAGGCTAAAGGGCTTGAGTCAGCCTGCTTCACACCTGCCAGGTGTGAGCTGTAAGACTGACCCAACTTGCCCTTTTCCCCCTTTGTTTTAAGGACACACCTAAAGCAGACTCCATGGGGAGTCTTTTCTGCTAGTCCAGTGGGAGCTGGAATATTTTGCCAGTCTAGATGGTGAAATCACTAAGCTGAAATCACTGGTTTGGCTGGTGTGACCTCGCATCGGTTCCCCTGCCTCCTGCACCCCCGTAGTGGCACGAACAGACTCCACCAGCTGGTAGAATAGAGGGAGCTTATTGCTTTTCCAGGATACAGCACAGCATAGATGTAATCTGGTTACAGGGCCAGGCCTAAAATGCCTCAGCCCCCCTTGAGATGGGGGAGACTGGGCCTCTAAATCCCAGCCCCTTGCTTAGGCTGCTTCCTCCATGATTCCAGACAGAAACTAAAAACTCTCTCCCAGCCCTGCCCCCCAGCCAGGTGTTGGTCTCCGCCCTCCTTCCTTTGTCTCCCTCCCTGGGAGGCTGAGCCTAGGTATCTCGGTTAATACGCATTTGGGAGAGTCGGTGAGAATCTCCCATCACAGCGCAGGGGGACCCTGGGTCACAGAGCAGACAGCCCCCCACTACGCCACAGCTGTCTCCCTTCCAAGAGCAAACTGAGCAGGGTCACTCCGCTTGTGACCAAGGGAAGTTCGGGTCCCCTGCCCGGGAAAGCTGCAGCAGTGACATTAGCGCACCCCTTGGCTTGGGCTGGCTGCGGTGATGCCCTGCAGGAGCCGGCTCCCCCCTGTCCGGTTGCTGCACAGCTCCGGGGGGACCGGCACGGGCCTGTCTTCGGTGGCCGTACCAGCCCTTCCACTGCCCTTGATCTCTGGCCAGGGTCTCTCTGGCCGGGCCCATGAGCTCCGTGAGCCTTTCCCAGAAAGCCAGGACGTCTTCCACCCCCGACACTCCATCCAGGGAGGTCTTCCCCTCCCATATCTCTCTCAGCAAGCCCAGGGGGTCCTTCTCCCTTCTGCACCCTGGCTCGGTCTGGGAGAGCCTGGCAGACCCTCGGGGTGCCTCCCCATGTGCAGACAGCACGTGGGGCAGGTACTTGTCCCAGTCCTGCGGGTGCTGGAGCATAAAGGCCTCCAGCATCTGCTTCATGGTCCCCTGGAACCTGCTCACCAGCCCACTTTGCCAGGCACCAAACACTGGGGCCCAGGTGAGCCGGGCCCCGTGCTTCTCCCACAAGCACCAGAGCAGGGCCGACATGAAGTGGGATCCCTGGTCCGTGAGGACCTCCTTGGGGAACCCCACTCTGCTGAAAAGGGCCAGCAGTGTGTCTGCCACCGTGTCTGCCTCGATAGAGGGCAGAGCCACGGCCTCGGGGTAGTTGGTAGCCGTATCCATGGCTACCAGGATGTATTTGTTCCTCATCCGGGTCGCCTGGCCGACAGGCCCCACTATGTCTAATGCTGCCTTCCGGAACCGCTCCTCTATATGGGGCCCCCAAGCAGCTTTCCTCCCATCTTGGGCCTTCCCGCCCCTCTGGCAGGAGTCGCAGGACCAGCAATATCGCTGCACGGCCGCAAATATCCCCGGCCAGTAGAAGTGTTGGAGCGGCCTCAGCCGGGTGCGCCGGATGACCCGGTGGCCCGCAAAGGGGACATTGTGGGCCAAATACAGCAGCTTGCGGCGATATTTTTGGGGGACTACCAGCTGCTGCTGGACCCCCCATACCCTCACCTTCCTGGGGGGAAGCCATTCCCGGAACAGGAATCCCCACTCCCACAGAAATCTCTCCTGGCCACCTCTCCCCAGGGGCTGAGCTGCACGGAGGCCAGCCTGGTCCCTCAGCCTCTGCAAAGAGAGGTCTGCCTGCACCTCAGCCTGGAATTCAGCTGCTGGGGCAGGGATCGGGACTTGTTCCCCACCTTTGCCTAGGTCCGGAGTCCCAGTCTGGCTGGACCCTGTGTCCACTGGGATGGGGACCCTGAGGACCCTGCAGGGGGCCCTCCCCTGGGTCAGGGTCTCCAGCCCCTCACTGGCTCTGGCTACGGGTGATGACCAGGGTCCTGTGGGGTCCGTCTGGCCACTCCTCTAGGTCACCCCCCATCAGCACCTCTGTGGGCAAGTGCCGGTGCACCCCCACTTCCTTGGGGCCCTCCTTGGCCCCCCATTTCAGATGCACCCAGGCTACGGGCACCTTAAACAGGGTCCCGTCTATGCCCCTCAGGGTCAGCTGAGTGTTAGGTACCATGTGGTCTGGGGCTACAACCTCGGGCCAGACCAGCGTCCCCTCCGTCCCCGTGTCCCAGTAGTCCTTCACCTCTCTGCCATCCACCTGCAGGGGCACAAGGCACTCACTCCGCAGGGGCCGCCCTGCCCCCACCCGGTACACAGAGAAATCCGCCTCCCAAGAATCAGACCTCCCAGGGGAGGTGCACTGAGCATCCTTCCCCCTATTCTGAGCTGAGGTTTGCCTGCTGGCCCCAGCCTCTGGGGCAGCCTGCCCTTCCCCCAGCCCCAGCCAGCTAACCCTGGGAAATCCGAGGTCTTGGTGCTTGGTGCACTGAGCCCTCTTGTGGCCTTTTTGCCCGCAGCGATGGCAAGTTAGGTCCTGTGGGCCCCTTTGGGCTGGCTCTGTCCGGGCCCTGGCTGGTTCTCTGGGGTGCAGATGACTGGTCCTTGTCTCTTGGGCTCGTCTCGTAGATGACTCTCTCCGTCACTCAGCTGAGATCCGGTCTCTGCGCGATTCCCTTCTCTCCGGGACTCCCGTTCACACCTGGACCGACTCTCTGTGAACTTGTCCGCCAGCTTCCTGTGGGTTCTCTGGACTTCGGTCCTTGAGCCACAGCCTCAGGGTGTGTGTGTATGCTTCATAGAACTGCTCCATCATGATCAGCTTAAGCAGGTCCTCTGCGGTCTGGGCTCCGACCCCGGACACCCACTTGTGGCAGTATTGCACCAGGTAGGAGGCCATATCCACATACGTCTCCCGTGGCCCCTTCTGCACCCCCGGAACTTCTTCCTGTACGTCTCGGGGGTCAGCCCGAACTTGTGCAGCAGGGTCTCCTTGACCTGTTGGTAATCACCTGGCTGTAGGTCCTTCAGCTGATTGAGCACCCCGGCAGCCTCCTGGTTCAGTGCGGGGATGAGCTCCTGCAGCCAGTCCACAGGCCCTCTCAAAGGAGCTGAGGAACCCATCTATGTCACCCACGTCCCTCAATTGGGCCACCATGAGCTTCTCCAAGCATCTGACCGCCCTGGGCCCTTGGGGCCCGTCTGCACTCGGCGCAGCCGGGGCCCTACTGCTTCTCTGCTCTGCCATGGCCAACTCATGCTGTCGCTGCTCTCTACGGTCCTGGACTTCCAATTCCTTCGTCTGCAGCTGGATCTCCAGCCGCCGCAGCTCCACTGCCCTAGACAAACTGCGGCTGGCAGGGCTTTCCGGGGAAGCTGTCCCGTCTCCCTGGCGGGCTTCAGGTCTCCACCCCCTCTGGGAGCTTGAGACACTCCCGCGGGGGAGGGGTCTGGCTGCTCCCCACTGGGACAGGATCCCGGCCCCGTGGCTGGTCATTCTCTTCCAGCCAGGCAATCAGCTGGGCCTTGGTCGCTTTTCCCATGGGCAGGCCCCTCTCTCTGCAAAGCCTCACCAGCTCTGCCTTCAGGAGTTGGGCGTAGGCCATCTCCCCACCCATCCCCTAAGTGCGGACTCACCGGTCTAGTGCTGCAGCGCCCCACGATTCCCAGGAACCGCTTCGCTCTGTCTCCAGCACACCTGGCTCTAAGCCCCTTCCTTCTACTGCACCTTGACACTCGCTGCTGGGAGCTCCATCCATGAGGTGCGGTGCATCCCACTCCTGACACCTCTGTGATGTTGCGTCGGTTCCCCCGCCTCCTGCACCCCCGTAGTGGCACAAACAGACTCCACCAGTCGGTAGAATAGTGGGAGTTTATTGCTTTTCCAGGATACAGCACAGCATAGATGTAATCTGGCTACAGAGCCAGGCCTAGGATGCCTCAGCCCCCCTTGAGATGGGGGAGACTGGGCCCCTAAATACCAGCCCCTTGCTTAGGCTGCTTCCTCCATGATTCCAGACAGAAACTAAAAACTCTCTCCCAGCCCTGCCCCCCAGCCAGGTGTTGGTCTCCGCCCTCCTTCCTTTGTCTCCCTCCCTGGGAGGCTGAGCCTAGGTGTCTGGGTTAATACACATTTGGGAGAGTCAGTGAGAATCTCCCATCACAGTGCAGGGGGACCCCGGGTCACAGAGCAGACAGCCCCCCACTACACCCCAGCTGGGAGCCAGACCCACTGCAGCCAGCGAAGCGGCTGGCAAGAATGATCAGCAGGTGGCTGGTAGGAGCGGCGGCGGCCAGCGGAGTGGCTGGTGGGAATGACTGGCAGGTGGCCGGTAGGAGTGGTGGCAGGTGACTAGCGGCATGGTGCCACCGGCAGGAGTGGCGGCAGGTGACCCGCGGAGCAGCCGATGGGAACGAGCGGCCAGTAGGAGCGGCAGCAGGCGACCAGCGGAGCGTCTGATAGAGTGGAACGAGAGAGCTGGTGGAGCATGGCGGAGTGGTTCGCGTTAAAGACTGCAGCAGAACCCTACGGAGAGGTGGGGCCATCGGCCTCGGACCACGTAAGGTGCCCCTATCAATCCCCCTGCCCTCCTTTCCGCCCAGGTTGGGAGGTAAAACCCGGCAGATGAACTTTTGGACTCTGGGCGGCACTGACCAGGGACAGAGACTTTTGGGGTGTCAGACTTTGGGACTTCGGGTGATTCTTGGTGGGGGGGGGGCTCAGCTCGTGGTTTGGGCTATGAACTCTGTTCGTGGTATTTTCCCAAGTTAATGCCATATGACTTCTCTTTCTGTTTCATTAAATGTTTCTTTCCTACACTCAGATTCTGTGCTTGCGAGTGGGGAAGCATTGCCTCTCAGAGGCACCCAGGGGTGTGTGAATTTCCCAGTTTACTGGGTGGGGGCTCGAGCCGGTTCTGTGTAAGATGGACCCCTAGATATTGAACCCGGCCCTGGTTGCTGCCAGGCCTACCCAGCAGAAGGGTTACACTATATATTCAGTGGATCCAGCCTGTGTTTTTACTGTTAAATTTCCTACAAAGATCAAGATTTTCCCTAACAAATGTTTGTAAAACTTGTTCCAGACTTTTGTCTGTGTTCAGTATTTATCATTTAAACTTATGAGACTGCTTACCCTTTTAGAACCAGGACAACTGTATCAAGAATCCAGTGGGGGGGTTCCATCTATCTAAGAACATGGGAGAAAGACAGTAAACCTAGTAAAACTCTGGATGCTATTAATCTTTTTCCTGGCCTGTTTTAGAACAGCATTAAACTTGACTTTGTTTGGAACAGAGATTTTAAAAAGCAGTTGATTTTTTTCCATTCTGATGGTGCGAAACTGAGCAATACAAGCCAGGTTTGTTAGCCATCTAACAGAGTGCGTAATAAAATTTCACCTTGTCCTGTTCACACAATGAGGTCTGTGTGCTGACGTGCCCTAACATTGATGCCAACTCCATGTGCAGCATTCGAGGCTTGATCAGGAAGGGGAAAGGGAAGGAGCAGGAATCCCCTCTGGGTTTTTGTGGGCAGCATGGCTGGGGTGGGTGTATCCTCTTCTCCTACATGGGGTGATGGCACTGGGATCTTAGTTGGCACAGGAATGGTGGGGGCCCTGCAAGGTGGTGAAGGTGGGAGCTGCATTTTGGGGACTCCTTTCCTCCTGTGAATCACAAAGATATTTTGGGGCAAATCCTGCTAGAGCAAGGCAACAAGCATGAAGGATTGGGGAGGCAGGGCAAAAGTTGATTGAAGTTGTGCAGCAGAAGCTTCAGCAGCAATTCAAGGAGGACAGGGTGACAGTCCTAGCAGAGCCAGACCAGGTTAGTGAGCTTGTCTCTAGAACCTAGGAGGAAGAGCACAGTTTTGAACTGTGATGGGCATGTAAGTTGAAGGGACAGAAGCATGACACGGGACGATGCTGCACGCAGGGGAAAGCCTTGCACCCATCTGTCTGTCCATGACTCCATGTGTTCCAGAATGTCTCCTAAATGGTAAGAGCGAGGACCACCAGATTTGGTGTGCAGCAGAGATGTTGGATGCAGTGTAACTGAATAGTCGTGTAACGGTACAAAATGTTATCGGTTACATGACTATTCAATAATCTCCGGGGGCAGTGCCGGCAGTCAGTGTGCTCTTGACCCCACTCCCGGGAAACCCCTTGCTGCCCTGTGCTGCTGCCTCTGTATCAGAAACGGCAGCGCGGAGTGGCAGGCAGAGCCCCCCTGTTCCTGGTTTCAGTTTTGGGGTGGGGAGTGGGCATCAGGACTTCAGCTCCTGCTTCCAGCCCTGCAGGGGTTGCCAGGGATTTGGCTTCAGCCCTTGGGGGAGGGGAGTGTCAGGGATTGGGGCTTCAGCTGTGGGATGGAGGGACATGCTGAGGATTGCAGCCGCTACCCGGAGTGGGGAGGGCACGGTGAGGATCAGGGCTTCAGCCTGAGTGGTACTGGGAATTCAGGGGTGCTTCATGGATCAGGGCTTAAGCCTGGGGGTGCTGGGAATTTAGTGTGGGAGGTGTCAGTGGGGATCAGGATTTCAAGCCCTGCAGCAGTTGCTGGAGATCATGGCTTCAGTCCTGAAGCCTGAAAGGTCTGGCAGACCATCCACTCCCCAGGAAACCCTGCTTTAGGGTGCACATGGGGAGGGATGACACCCCCCTCACTCATCCCCCATACCCTTACCCCTCTATCACTCTCTCCTATTGACTACCTGTCTTCCTGCCTCTGAACCCTGCCTGAGAGCACCACTTGCTTGCCACCGCCTGCTTCATTCACCTGCCAGCCACACACAGGAGGCTGCTGGCTGCAGTGACACCAACTGACCAGCAGGGGGAGGACCACAGATGAAAATACAGGGCAAGTCTCCTGTTCTTTTTAAAAAAAGTCGGGACATCTTCAGGAGGGCTTAAATACGGGACTGTCACATTCAAAATGGAACAGATGGTCACCTTATAGGGAGGAGACTGCATGATGTGAGGGAATTGCCTGCTGGGAAAATTAAGCAGGATGTGGGGGAGCAGCCATTTACCTCTCATCCCACAGCTGGAACAACTGCAATATACGGGGCAACAGATTTAGCCACATGACTCAGGGAGGTCCTGTTCTCTTGGGGCAGAGGTCCCAAAGTTACTGGGTTAGCCAGGATATCTAGGAAGTGACAGCTTTTCACAAGTATTGCAGGCTAACTTACAATTGTTTCAGAGGCTGGCGATTGCCAGATACCTCTCAGAGATAGAGGTGGTTCTGGTCACCCTGCATGGGCGAGGTTTGAGGTGGCCACAACCACCACACTACCACAGGAAAGGGGTGAGAGAAAAATTTGTATGCTCCCTGACAGAGAACAAATTGCCATGCAGGGGTTGTCTTGGGGGATGAGAGGTGTGGGGGGGGGGTCCTCAGGACACTGCAAAGCTTGCAGCTGGATTGTTGTGTGGCACATCTACTTGCTGGAGTTAAAGGGCTCTGGCTAGCAGATTAGCATGCCACTGAATATTACTTTATCCTATAGACACCATTATATATTTTACATAACTGCCAAAAACATGGATTAAATCCAGTGCTTTCCAATTTGTCACACTAACACAAGATGAAAAACTGCATTACTGTTGAGTATGTGCCATGCTACTTTTAGAGTGCAGTTATCTACTCTTGCCCACGTTTGACAATCGTCTCAGCGCCAGAACTATATTCTTCTATATATAATTAGAGTTTTCAGTTGAAAATTAAAATGCAGGACTGCATGAATTTTGAACTTTTTACATTGTAGTAAAACTGAATGGAATGAAATATTGAAAATACTGGCTATGCAAAATAGTATACTTTCTAAACAGGATTTTTACTTAATATTTCTCATAAGGCACCAACAATTTTTTAATCTCGTTTGGATGTCCTGAGTATGTAGGAGGTTAGATAGTGTGTCGGGGCGGGCAGGCGGGGGTTAGGAACGGGTCTTTATAATCTCTGGAAACTTGTAGAACGAAGTGACCTTTTACAGAAAAAAATCTTGAAATACCCTTGCACTTGTGTGGTGCATGAATGTCATATATATATGATGGGTTTTATTTTTATTTTAAAATAATTTTAATTTTTTTCCTATTAAATCTTCTTTGGAGTAGAACAGTGGTTTTTTTCCTAATAAATCATGCTGGGGAAAATTTCTTGAACAAAACTTTTGCTTTCCCCCCAAAAAAATGCAGATTCTGGGTGATGGAAACATTTCATTAATTCATGTTAGATTCATCAAATTGTTTGTCAGAACCAGCTCCCCAAAATCAAAACATTTCATTTTGATATTTTAGAAACAAAACTTTTTATATTTTGTTATACATTTTACTTCTATTTTCTTTAAAAAGGTAAATAATCCCCTCAAACAAATGTTGACTGGGTCGAATGAAACATTTTATTTGACCCAAAACTTTTTAAAAAAAATTTTCATTCAGCCACTGCACTGGGAAATCACTTATTCCCATAACTTTCCTAATAAACCCACGCCACTATCTTTCTCTCTACCAACCCAGCCACAGCAACACAAATATATTTGGTGTACAAAGTACAACTAGCATCAGCAGTAGAAGTCACTGTTGACCTACTGCAGTTCCAGTCAATGATCAATTGACATTGTAGCACAGTAGCAGCAGAAAGAAATACAGTACCCTTTTGAGAACTGGTTTTCAACATACAAACCCAGCTGATGGCTCTCAGTTATAACAGATGTCAGAAAGTGCCAGGCACTCTGGAACGTTCTTAATGAATATGCAAAGCTTGACTGGAATCCCCCATCACTCCCAAATTACTAAACACATTCTAACAGAGCACCTCCAAGCAGAGGAAAAACAAAGGGAAGAGAAAATTACTATTTATTTGTTTTCTTCACCTTTTGCTCTGACACAGTACCTGCATTGCCTTATGTGGTGCCATCAATTACAGTGCTAATGAGCAGATTAGCAATAGAGTGCTTGCAGTGCTGCCCACGGAAAACTGAATCTATTAGAGAAAGAACATGGTCTCTTTAGCATTCATTAGTTAACTTTTCTTAATCTGCATATGGTAACTACACGGAAACTTTTTTGTTATTATTTGTTAACTCTTTACAGTGAGAGTAACAGATGAATCCATGGGTCAACTTTATCTTTTGAAAGGCACTAGCATGAGAGCTACAGTGAAATGCTGAAACTTTTTCCCCCTCACTGTGCTGTTTTGCATATAAACCATCCCCTCTTTCTAATATCACCCTGGCATAGCTGCTGATGTTTATTTGTATTACAAGTTTGTATTTAAACTTAGAGGCTGAAATTGGGGATCAGGATCCTATTGTACTAGACAGTGTTTCATTCACCATCCTAGCAAATTGGCCATTCTACAACTTGGGATGTAATAGTGTAGTTGATTAACCAGTAAGCAAAAGCTTATAGGCTAATGCTATAGACCACGCATTTTCCTCCACCCTCTCTTGCCAGTAAATTTTTTAGCAGGCTGACCAGCTGCCCGGCTGAGTCCTGGGACCTCCCCTTGCTGTGGCTCTGCATTTAAAGCGTATTAGGAGCCAGGTGGGCAGGCAGCCCAGCTCAGTGCTGGCTTGTGCCAGGTCCAGGAGCTCAGATCACCCCAAGACAGGGGCTGCTGCCACCTTATCAGAGGCAGCAGCACAGGGTGACAGACAGCTGATCTGTGCGGGGAGCTAGGTTTTAAACTGGCTCCCCTTGTGGACCAGCTCCCACCTGGCACTCTGTGCTGCTGCCTCTGATACAGAGGCAGCAGCGCAGATTGGCAGGGGGCTCCCCAGGAGTGAGGCCAGAGTGGACTGCCTGCTGGCTTCTCCCCTGGAGACTACAGAATAGTCGACTAACTGATAAAAATTCATGAGGTTACTCGACTATTCAGTTAACATCCTTATCTACAGCTGTATAATTTAAATAAGCACATTTCTCTGCTGTGTTCATTGTAATCTGCATGTAAATAATTTGCCCTTAAACCTATAGTTGACAGGCTCATTTAAGATATGAACAATTTCTTTAGTGTGTGTTATGCAGGAGTTCAGCCTAGCTGGTCATGCTAGTTTCTGATGGCCTTCAGTTCTATGAATTGGGTTGCAACTTCCTAATTTCCCCACACTGAGGAGATTTCGACACAAATGTGTGACAAGCCAAGATTTACAGAACACATTTGGGATGCCAAGATACCACAGACTTGAAGTTTAGTGCATGCCCAGCTATATCCCATAGAAGCTTCTCCTACTCTTTGATGTGGAAGTCAATGTCTGGGCTCAGGATCCTGTGAGGATTACATCAAATACCTTCTGGAATCCACCCATAGTTAGAACGATGGAATAATCGTGTGTTCTTCACAAATGCTGAGGAATGCATGTGCTTGCATACCGAGAAGTGTTCTAAAAATGTAAACGTATCTGCTTTTCAAAAGAAATGTGGCAGAACAGATTTTTTTTTAAAGACTTAGGCTTGTCATGTAACACACTATGGTGTCTGTGAAATTAATCTTGGTACAATGAGAGTCTTTATAAGAGAATGTAAAATCTTGATTGATCCCAGTCCATAGATACAAGCCCAGAAGGGGGCCATTCTGATCATCTACTCTGGCATTCTGTATAATCAGGCCATACATCTTCTCCTTCCCCCAGAATCATAGCTAGAGCAGAACTTCTAGGGAAAAAAATCCAGTCTTGCTTTTAAAATTGCTAGTGATGGAGACTCTACCTTGGTAAATTGTTCCAATGATTGGGTACCCTCACTGGAAATAATTTACACCTTATTTCCAGTATGAATTTGTCTAACTTTTATTTTCCAGTCTTTGAATTGTTTCATACCTTTCTCTGCTAGGTTGAAGAGCCCATTATGAAGTATTTGTTTGCTATGTAGGTACTTACAATCAAGACCCCCTTTAACTTTCTCTCTCGTTGTGCTAACCTACTTGTTCCCGGAGAGGTATTTGTGATCAACATGCTCTAAATAGGGTGTGGGGTATCTCTTTGGAAATGCTGTCTTCACAGAATAAGACAAATATGATGAGTACTGCTGTGTATTGTGATGCTTTTCTTTTCTGGGTCATTGGTGAAGTGGTATTAAATACAAACAGAAAAAACTGAGAAATGTTTTCCACATTTTTAAATAGTAGTGCTCTGATCCTGTAAACATTCATGCATTAAATTAAACCCATATGAGTAGTTCCACTGCAGGCAGTAAGAGCTAGTATTGTTCATAAGTTAATCCATACATATTGATAGTGTTTGCAAGATGGGGGCCTTACAGTGAATCCATGTTTCTTCTGCAGTGAGTGAGCTGTTTGTTCTGAGCACTACACTGCTGTATTTTGCATATAAGCCACGTCTGGAGATTCGATGGCAGAATGGAAGCGTGCCTTGCTTGATGAGAAATCTTGCTAATACTTCTGATCTAACCCCAGTCTGATTCTGTTTTAGTGTATGTGTATAAAAGGTAAAACAGGCTGCCATTGCCTAGCCTTAATAGCCTTCTAGCCTTTAAAGATATAGATGTGGGTTTGGTGTCCATAAGGTCTGGCCTCTCCTGCATGGTGGCTTCAGTGATGTTGTTCCTGGGTCTCTTTTAAGTGCCCTTATGCTGTGTCCTGGTGGTCAGTTAAATGGGACTAGCTGGCATCAATGAGTACTAAGCTAGGGGGAGAGGTAGATATGCTGCAGGGCAGGGATAGGGTCCAGAGTGACTTAGACAGATTAGAGGATTGGGTCAAAAGAAATCTGATGAGGTTTAACAAGGACAAGTGTAGAGTCCTGTACTTGGGACGGAAGAATCCCAAGCATTGTTACAGGCTGGGGACCAACTGGCTAAGTAGCAGTTCTGCAGAAAAGGACCTGGGGATTACAGTGGATGAGAGGCTGGATATGAGTCAAGTGTGCCCTTGTAGTCAAGAAGGCTAATGGCATATTAGGTTGCATTAGGAGGAGCATTGCCAGCAGATCTAGAGGAGTGATTATTCCCCTTTATTCGGCTCTGGTGAGGCCACATCTGGAGTATTGTGTCCAGTTCTGGGCCCCCTGCAATAGGAAGGATGTGGATGCATTCGAGAGGGTCCAGCGGAGGGCGACCAAAATGATTAGGGGGCTGGAGCGCATGAACTATGAGGAAAGACCGAGGAATTGGGGTTTGTTTAATCTGCAGAAGGGAAGAGTGAAGGGGGATTTGATAGCAGCCTTCAACTTCCTGAAGGGAGGTTCCAAAGAGGATGGAGAGAGGCTGTTCACAGTAGTGACTGATGGCAGAATGAGGAGCAATCATCTTAAGTTTACAGTGGGAGAAGTCTAGGTTGGATATTAGGAAAAACTATTTCACTAGGAGGGTGGTGAAGCAGTGGAATGGGTTACCTAGGGAGGTGGCAGAATCTCCATCCCTAGAGGTTTTTAAGTCTCTAGGCTTGACAAAGCCCTGCTGGGTTGATTTAGTTGGAATTGGTCCTGCCTTGGGCAGGGGGCTGGACTTGATGACCTCTTGAGGTCTCTTCCAGCTCTATGATTCTATACTCAATGTTTGATGAGAATTAATTGTTTTGAACTCTTACAAGACAAGGTTTGGAGCACACTAGGGACAAATTTTCCATTCTTGTAAATGGACAATGCCAGGCCCGTTGATGGAGTGGAGGGGCAAAAGGGGCAGTTGTCACAGGGTCTGACAATTCAAAAGGACCTGGGGCTCCTGACCACAGTCACAATGACAGGAGTGGTGGCGGCAGGAACCCTGGGCCCTTTAAATTGCCACTAGAGTGCCACGCAGTGCACTCTTGGCAATTATGAGAGCTGCTTGTAGGTGGAGGGGCTGTGCCCCAGCCCCACTCCTTTCACTCAAGGTCCTGTCCCTTCCAGGAGTATGGGGCCAGCCCTTCCCACCCAGTCTGTCAGCTCCCCTGGGCAATACTTAATTGACTTGAATCAGGTTTCATGCATTTATACTGGCAAAGGATTGGACTTATATTTTAGGGATTGAAAGACTTCTGCATATAATCACACAGCACAGTATTCATATAGATATTTATATTAATTTTTCACCCTCCCCTTTTCACAACAAACAAAAATTCTGATAAACCATAATAAAAAATAACTTAAATGGGAGTGTGCCATAGCAGGCCTTGATTGTGTTCCTAAGAACATGCCATGCCTGTTGGAAATGGGCCTAAGCAGAACTCGCATCTTAAATTTCTGAGCATGTGGGGAGCATTGGGTTTTCATTGTTGGATCTGAAGCAGTCCCATTTACTTTGGTTCAAGCTAGTTGCAAACCCAAAGGGGGCCTGTTTTCAAGTTTTGGTTGCATTTGAGGCCTGATACTTACAACAGCCACTAATTTTTGTGATATTTTGGATGTAGGTTGTGGGAATTCCACAGTAGCATATTACAAATCATAGCCTGAATTCTTCCTTTGAAATCCAGAAATGATGCTGCCCATGGAGTCACTTCTGAGAGAGAGAGAAAATGTAAAATGTTTTTTTTAATCCAGAAAATGTTGCCACTTGCACCATAAGAAGAAAGGGAATAATGTAATAGTTTTTTAATATAGTGAAATCCTTGAACTCTTACCAGCTTAAAACACATATACTGTACTTTGTCACATGGTATTCAATATGCACCTAAAGATACTCCTCTATGATTGGTGGGGAGAATAAATTGTCTGGTGGTTTTTTTTTTTTTTTTTTTTTAACAAATTTTTCTATAAAACCATGGCCACAGTTGACATGCTAAATATTAAATATTTAATGACAGGGTGAGCCAAAGCATCTGCCAAGACTTTTAAAAGGAGGTCTGGAGGAAAAGTTCACCATATCAGCTCATATTTAAAATAAATTATAGTAATTATGTTGATAAACAGAAAAAATATAACTAAGTGGCTAACAAGAGCAGGATTTAATTTTGCCTCCCTTCATGTTTTATGTTGGCATGTCAGTTAGAAAAGTATGAGGCAGGAATTCACATGATGCTTTGTAATTTGTGAATGTGCTCAAGGCTGTTGCTAGGATCTTAAATACAGGACAGATTTTTCAGGTAATATCTGATGAGTTTATTTCAAATTTAATTATGAACCTGCTGTAGGAACTTTAACGTAGTTGCTGAATTTGACCACCTGTTGCTGCTGCTGACATGGACTTAAAATAGGGACTCATTCACATATCTGTTTGAAGAGGGTTTAATGCAAAATAAAGGTTCCAGATGGCATAAAGGAAATCTTCTATGAGAAGATAAATAGAGGCATGTATGGATAAAACATGCTTAGAATGCAAGCAGTTATAGAATCTGGATGGAAGAATGATGAAGAATGATGCATTTTTGTCAGAGAATTTCACGAAGAACACCTGTTCTTAATAAAGAAGAAGATTTAACTGTGCTTTGAGGTGGAGCTAGAGATGAATAGGAATTTCTGCCTGGACTGAAGAAGGGGAAGGGAGAGAAGAGAGGGAAAACACCAAAAATAAAAACAATGCAAGAAAAAAGTCAAATATACAAACTATTGGTAACCTAGGTGCAAGTTACACTTACTTCTAAAAATACTCTCCGGAGAAACTCTAAGGGTAGAACTGAAGGAGATTGTCCCACGGAGTCACCTTTAAAATGTTCCACGGAGAAGGGGTGGGATTTGAGAGTCGTGTAAATCACAAATTTGCTCACAAACCCAGAAGATTCCAGGACAAGATATAAACGAACCCAAATTAACAATGATTTAGACTGCAAGGTTCTCTGGTCTAGCAAAGTGCTTTAGCACCTGAATATTAGCATGATTGAGGCCTCACAGGAGACGTTCACCTCTTCTTTAGGTATAAGGATGTCTGCTTGAAGTAAGTGTAATTAAGAAATCAGAACCCAGAGAGAAGCCTGGAAGGCTAGAGCATCCAGTGTAAACTAAAGATGAAGTCCACATGCCCATCACTGCCCCTTTACATTGTCCAGAATAATCAGTGTAGCATAAAGAGTCTCTAAGGTCATGTCTACCCTACATGGGAAGGTCGAAGTAAGATATTCACCATCGTGCCTCGTGCATATCTTGTGCAAGAATGCGCAATGTAGACATAGCCTAAGGGTTTAATAATGAATAGGCATCATCAGTGAGTCCAATGGACTGAGTAAGCATGACTTATCGAAGAGAGGCTTTGCACGATGCAACCCTAAGTTTGCAAGCTCTGACAGTCAGTGGTATTATGTTTTTTCCTCCCCGTGGACGTCAGTGCAGCAACACTCTTGAGTAGGGATGTCTGTTTGCAGAGGAGGGAAGGGCGTGCAGCTCTGCCCTCTGGGAGAGGGATGGGTATGCAGCTCCCACCTTACAGCATTGGGGGTATGGGAGGAAGGAGGCAGGGAGATTGAGGGCAAAGGGGACAGTGGCAGGACACAGGAAAACTTGTTTTTTATATATATATATATATATATTATATATATATATGAGAGAGATGAGAGAGAGAACCTAAATATTGCATAAAAATCTGTGCTGCTCTTCTCAGCTTTTCACCTTGTACTCTTCCATATAGGATCAGTAAAAAGCATAAGCACTGCTTTTTTTTTTTCCTTTTGCAATTTATTTTAAAGACTCTGCTTCTCAGGCTGCTGTACTTTAAGCTCAAGTTCTGAGTAAAATAAAGTTAATGATCATTGTTCTGTTTTCCCACTAATAATGTGTTAGACAGCTGGGGAATGCTGGATACTGGGAAAACAGTGGATCTTGGTCTTCCCTCGGCACTCCTACTAAGCCTCTGCCTTTGTTCGCTGAAACAAGATTAGAAGAATCCATCAAAGCTGTTAGATAGTCTTCTCTGTTTCCTTCTTAAACACTTCCTTGGACTGCAGTGTCCAGAAAGGAAATGCACTGCATTCAGGCAGTGGTGTGCCATTTGTTGCAAATCACTATTGACAGAGGGCTATTCTTCCACATATCTGTTCTCTCTGGTGGCCCAGAATGAGCTATCAAATACCACAGAGACCTTGCAAACAGACTCTGCTTACTCTAATACTCGCATATTATCTTTTATCTGGGGATTTCAAAGCTCTTGACAACAGTTGGTTAACTGAGTGTTATGTAGGATTTAAGATTAGTCAGGTTTTTTTCCCCATGACCCAGAGTTTATCCACCTTGTCTGTTGAGACGGGATTATGCTTCACAATAGAAACAGGGTTTCTTCCAGAATGAGTCTTTTTCCATTTTTCTGTTTCTTTTACATAAGAATAGCTGTACCAGATCAGACCAATGGTCATTCAAGCCCAGTACCTGTCTTCTGGCAGTGGCCAGTGACAGACAATTCAGAGAGAATGAACAGAACAGGCAAATATTTAATGATCCACTCCTATTATCCGGTCTCAGTTTCTGACAGTTGAAGGTATAGGCGCACCCAGAATACTGGGTTACATCCCTGATCATCTTGGCTAATAGCCATTGATAAGTCTATCCTCCCTGAACGTATCTATTTTTTTTTCAACCCAGTTATAGTTCTGACCTGGGATAGGATAGTTTTGCCAACTATGCTTGTGTGCCTGGAATTTGTGGGGTGCCGACTGAACCGCAGCAGCACGTTGATTGGATGCAGAGGGAGTGAACGCTTTTTACAGTCAATGTTGGATGCAATCAGCATGCACCTCACTTCACATGCCCTGGCTTTACATGTGTGTGATCTCTTTAATAATACCAGTAGGGCAGTGTTTCTTAAACTTTTTGAGACCACGGAACACCAAACAATAATACATTCTTTTTAATACGGAACACCTATGAAAATTGTCTTTAAAAAAAAAAAATTGTCGGCAGACAAAAAAAGACAAAAACAAAGAAGAGGCCACGGCACACCTGTGAGTTGTTCACGGAACACCAGTGTTCCGCGGAACATAGTTTAAGAAACAGTGCAGTAGGGGAAAAATGATACGGATGGAAACCAGTAGAATCTGGCAACCCTGTGCATGGGCAACAGTAAACAAAATGTCTCATGGGCTGCATTGAACCCCAAATGCAGGCCGCATTGATCATCTTACCCATGTGCCCTCAATTGAATGGCCCCGCTCCCTTCTGAAGCATTGGCAGGCTTCCTGATTTTGATTTATGTAAAAAATGTTAATTTCTGAGTTTTGAGTTACTCTTCAGATTGTTTCTTGGCCTGCCTTATTAGACTTTATCCACTACGTATTTGAGAGAGTTTATCTGTCTGTTCAAGAACTTGTCCTAAACAGTTAGAGCTAGGACTATCAAATTTGGTATGCAGCTTCCTCTTATCACAACTTAAAGCAAGGTCAGCAGTTCGTTGTGTGGGGTGTGTGTGGGGGAGAGACCTCAAACTCCACTCCGCCCCCCGATGCATATGGAGACACAAAAAATCATAGTGAAAAGAGACATAAATGTCAGACAGGTGAAAGAGGTTGACTGAAGGTGTCCTCCTTCAGGAGTGCCCCAGCCCTGAGCCTCCTACCTCCTAGGTGCCCTTTATGGAGGGTAGGGCAGCTGTAGCTCCCCTCCTTCTCCATTCATACGGGAACATTGCTGGCTGTCCTCCTTCCTCAGGGTGTGAAAGGAAAGTACAGTTTGCTCCATTCATCAGTCTGGCTGGGGAGCACAGGGACAGATGAACCTGGACCTACCCTAGCTGGTGTGCCCATTGGGGCTGCTACTGCCATGGAGAAGTGCTTCTCACCTAGCCCCAAGCTGCTGTGGTGAGAGAGGGCTGGGACTGTCCTCTCCCCCTGGAGCAACCCGCATACTAAACCCCTCATCCCTAGCCCCACCTCAGAGCAATGATTTAAATGAAAAACAAAAATTAATTGAGTTAAGAACCCGAGCAGTGCTGGGTAAATCTTCTAGTACTTTCAGAATTGATTCTCCTTTCTGTTTGGCTCACTAGGTTATTTCCCTTCCCCACCCCGCCCCATCTCTCTTGCTCTGCTGTTTAGCCACGATGGCCTTTTTCAGTTCTTACTTTTTTAAAATGTGCGGCATACATTTAGTTTGAGCCTCTCTATTATGGTGTTTTTAAATCACCTCCATGTCGTTTGCAGATGTGTCACCCTTATGATTATTCCTTTTAATTTCTTTTAGTGTTCTCATTTTAGCATCATTCTCTGTGTTTAATTTAATTCTACTGTGCTAGGTTTCTTTGGCATTATTCTTTCTACAAAGATGATCAACTTAATATATTATGGCCACTATAACCAACCAGTCTAGCTGTATTCACCTCTTGGGCCAGATCTTGTGCTCCATTTAGGACCAAAACAAGAATTGTCCCTCCTCTTGTGGGTTCCAGGACAAGCCAGTCTGAGAAGCAGTCATTTTTGGTGTCTAGAAATTTTATATCTGCACACTTTCCTGCGGGGATATGCCCCATGAATGTGTTGAAATCCCTCATTATTAGTAATTTTTTTATAGCTGTAAAGTAAAACCACAATGCAGCCAAGAATCCCACTTTTTCTAATTCCTCTTCTAAGAAGGGGACAAAATGAATTAATGTTCAGTAATAAGGAAATGCCCAAAATATTATATTGAGTGAATAATGAAGATCCTCTTTAATCAATATTAACTTTCATTAAAATAGTTTTTTTTAATGTGATGTTTACTGTTATATTTAAAAAGTGTAGACTTTGGAGACATTTTTCTAACCTGAAGTAATTTTCACATTGATCCAAACTTTCAAAAATTAGAATGTCAAGGAATATTAAGACTCTTTTTTTTTTTTTTAATAATGCAGATCTAAGAGGGAAAAGTAGTTCAGAAGAACTGGCAGTTTTTCAAGGAGAAACTATTAAAGGTACAATTACAAACTATCCTCATGCAAAGGAAAGATAAGAGTAGTAAGAGGCTAATATAGCTTTAACAGGAACTCTTTAATGACCTGAAAAATCAAGACAGACTCCTATGAAAAGTGGAAACATAGACAAATTGCTGGGGAGGAGTACAAAACAATAGTATAAGCATGTGTAGGGACAAAGTCAGAAAGGCTAAGTGTGATGGGGTGTATCAACCCTGCACTGGGAAGGCTGAGCCTAATCAGGCCCACCTGGCTGAAAAAGACTTTCTCCCATGCCGTTGCTGCACATGCTCAGACTGCAGCCCAGGTATAAAGGCCTGGAGGGAGGCTCAGTCTGGGCTGACTGCCAGGGAAGAAGGTCCTCAGTGGGGAACTCCGGACCACCATCAGCCAGCTGATCAGAGGGTGGACAGCAGCGACCCGAGCGCCAGTTGGGATGTTCCCCTTTCAGCCTACGAGGGAGAAACGGCCCCCAGGGAAGGTGTGGACCCGGCGAGCTCATGGGACGCCACCTTGCAGGATCCAATAGGAAGTGGCCCAGGCTGGGGACAGGAGCTGCCTCTCCCGCCTTGGGGACCTCGGTGAGTTTTGGACGGACTCCCCGCTGAGGAAGTGGTGAGTCCTCCTACCACTCACAGGGCCCTGCGCCAGGACCCGGTGGAATAGAGTGGGCCCGGGTCCCCCTACCGGGGGCGGGGGTTGCCCTGTCCCAGGACTTGCCGCTACCCGTCGGCGGGCCCTGCCTTAAAGGGCCAGCTATTGACTTGGGTTATGGACTTTGGCCAGTGGGCCAGCGCCCTGCCTTAAAGGGCCAGCGAGCCTTTCTGAGTGACCAATTCGGGTTGAGCTGCCCATCAGGCCCTGGTGTTGGGAGCAGGCCCCGCTGGGAGTAGAGGGCTCGAGGCTGGCCATAGACCCGGGAGGGGAGAAAGAGAACCCGCCCCAGGACACTAAGACACAAAATGAATTACCTCTAGCAATGGACATAAAAGGCAATAAGAGGCAATTTTTTCAATACGTTAGGGGCAAGAGAAATGTGAAGGCCCTCTACTTAGTAGGGAAGGTGAGCTGATAACAGATGGCATCAAGAAAGTTGAGGAGTTAAATGCTTATTATTTTTTATTTTAATTGAAAAGATTAATGGAATATTTGGAAAAGTTAGCTATTTTAAAGTTGACATGGCCTGATGACATGCATCCTACTTATTTAGGAGCTAGTTGAAGTAATCTCAGAGCCCTTAACAATTAGAAAACTCATGGAGGATCGGTGAAGTGCAAACATAATACCAGCCTTTAAGAAGGGGAACTAAGGATGTAAGGAATTTCACAAGAGCAGGGCAGTCCTGGGGCAGCTTCACATCTGCTCCCCGAATCTGCTCTCCCTGCCCCTAGCCAGGTTGGAGGTGAGAAGCTGAAGTCAGGCAATGCAGAGCAGCTGCTGCTCTGGCTGGTGCCACAGAGCAGGCAGCGGCAGTTGTGAGAGAGCTAATATCATTCTGGGGTGCATTAACAGTAATGTCATGTAAGACCTGGGAAGTAACTGTCACACTCGTGAGGCTTCAGCCATAGCACAGTGTCGAATTCTAGGTAGCACATTTGAGGAAAGATGTGGATAAATAAGAGTCCAAAGGAGACAGACAAAACTGTTTAAAAGGGCATGATTAGTCTTGAAAAAAGAAGACTAAGAGAAGACCTGATAAGTTTTCAAATATATTAGGGGCTGTTATAAAGAGGACAGTGATAAATTGTTCTCCATGTCCATGGGAGGTTGGATGCAAAGCAATGGGCTTAATCTGTAATAAGAGAGATTTATGTTAGATATTAGGGAAAATAATGTAATTCTCAGGGTAGTTTAAGTTCTGGAACTGGCTTCTATAGGAGGCCATGGAGTTCCCATCCTTTGGGGGTTTTAAGAATGGGGTAGACAAACAACTGTCTGGGATAGTCTGTGATTACTTGCTCTTGTCTCAGTGCAAGTTGCTGGATTTGGTCACTTCTGGAGGTTCTTTCCAGTCCCAAATTTCTGTGACTTTGATTACAGTGTACACAAATGCATAATCTAAATTTCAAATACCTTCTGGGCATAGGGGTGCTACCACCCCCCTTAGCTTGAAGTTGTTTCCGCTATATATAGGGCTTACAGTTTGGTTCAATGGTTCTCAGCAGCCCCATCTATACAAATTGTTCCAGCACTCCTGCCTCTAGGAAAATTACATTATGTTGTGGAAACTTATTTTCTTGGGTCACTTTCAAAACTTCCTTAAAAGATGTCAAAGATGAGGACAAATACATATATAGATAGCTGTCAAGTGAGAGACAACAGTAATTCCCTAGTAAATATTTTAGTAAATGATATAGCAGATGACTGTTGAGTACATAATGTTGTAAGGCATGATCTCCTTGATCCTTATG
Source organism: Pelochelys cantorii (assembly GCA_032595735.1). NCBI lineage: Eukaryota > Metazoa > Chordata > Testudines > Trionychidae > Pelochelys > Pelochelys cantorii. Next base: position 69,409,281 of record CM064327.1, read on the forward strand.
TGATCAGCATGATGAAAAGTATCAGAGGGGTAGCCGTGTTAGTCTGAATCTGCAAAAGCGACGAGGAATCCCATGGCACCTTATAGACTAACAGATTTATTGGAGCATAAGCTTTCGTGGGCAAAGACCCACTTCGTCAGATGTGGTCTTTGCCCACGAAAGCTTATGCTCTAATAGATCTGTTAGTCTGTAAGGTGCCACGGGATTCCTCGTTGCTTCAGCATGATGAAGTATCCTAATAGAGCACATTAATAGAATACCTTGTGTTTCCATATATCTTTTCATTCAAGATCTTGCAGCACTGCTGTAAACAATTAACCTTGCTTACCCCACTACAAAAAAGGGATGTGTATAATCATTTTACATGCACCAAAAAGAGATTATTTGTCCACAGTCACACAATAGGTCAGTGAAGAAATCAGTCACTATTGGACTAGGTTCTGAACAAACACAGAACAAAAGTCCAGCTCAGTGCTGCAGTCCCTCACACGAGTAATCCTTATTCTTGCTAGTCCTGTTGATGTCAGGGGGACTACTCGTGAGTAATTCTACTCCAACAATTATGGGCTTGCATGATCAAACTCTAAATCAGCAGTTCCTTTTTTCCAGCAGCCAGAAACTCCGATGAGAAGAAGAATTAAGCCTCTGAGGATAGATTAGCCTGATGGAGTTATTTTCTAGAAACAAGTACTTTCATTTTACTTGCAGTAAAACTAGCATAGGGTCTGAAAGAGGTTGATGTAGTACAAAACTGTTCATGGATAGTATGTTACTGTCAACAGTAAGCCAAAGAGAAAGATTGTTTCTATTTTGGGATTTTTTTGGAGGTGGGGTCCACCTGACCAATAGCTTTTAGGTCAAATCCTTAGCAATCTTCAACTTTTCTCCAAAACGCAAAAATCTGAAACAGTGTAGGATTAAATATGTTGGTTCAGTACTTTCTGTTTGCTTAGACTGGTTTTTGCTAATAAGTTAAAAAAGTCAGTGCATTTGATACCATTGGTATATTGTGTTACATACTTCTTTTTTTAAAGGGGATGTTTTATTTTAAACTTTAAGATTCAATTGATCAGACAGAACCTTGGGAAATAACAGGATGAATACAGGTTTGGGTTTTTTTCATTTCTTCCTATAAGCTTTTTTGAATGCTGTACTGTTCTGGCCCTTCTGCTTGACTTCTGTGGTATGTTTTATAATGGATTGTTAAGGCTTCAGTGGCAAAAGCTTCATCCTGTTCTGTGTGTGTGATGTGTTTTTTTTGTTTTTGAGAAAGGCAGATAATTACAAAGCACAATCCTTTAAAGGGGAAACTATTTTGATCACACAAATCCTGTCATGAAATTAGGATGAAGAGTTTAAAGAGTTGAATAAATAAAGAATAAACTCAGGCAGAAGAGGAAGGGTGAAAAAGAATGGAAATTAAATGAGTTCTGAGTTTATTCTCCCAAAAATTGAGTTAGATTCCTAACAATGAGGAAGAAGAGTGGGAAGGGAGGGGGTGAAGGGCCCATTTTTGAATGTATCCCATTTTTACAATTTGAAGAGGTGGCCACCCATCGCTTTAATACCCTGTTCATCGAATTTGGTGCCCTGAAATATCTGAATACAAAGTAATGTTGAAAGACTGTTCCTCCTTTGTTAAAAGCACAGAAAGGAAACATTCTGTTCAGTTGTGGTCAATATTCACTTTGTAGGGTATTTCAGAAATTTAGTTAAGATTTAATGTGTGTAAGAGGCATTACTCATCAGGATATGTAGAGATGGGCTTGTAATCTAGATCTGGATCAGAATATCCCTGGAATGTGGATCTCAACTTTGCATCTTGGGCATGTAGAGAAATGAGGCTGTGCTATCTGGTGATTGATGACACCATTTCTGGATCTGCCACCCCACCTAGGGAAAGAGAGAGGGATTGTTTTTTCCCCTAATAGTATCCTAAGAATGGAAATTTAGGACTTGTAAGAAATAATGTAAGGACCTGTACCCTTAATTTTTCTAGACTGTTCTGTGAGGGAACATCAAAATTAGTTTGAATTGAGTGGGTCATACTGAGATATAGTCTACACCTAAAATTTAGGTCCGCTTTGCTGTGTTACTCATGGATGTTAAAAATTCACACTTCTGAGCAATTTAGTTAAATTGACCAAAGCCTTGGTACAAATGCTGCTAAATTGACAGAAGAATTCTTCAGTTGACCCATCTTCAGCCTCCTGAGGGCATAGATTAACTACAGTGACTGAAAACCCCTTTGCACTTCTGTAACAAGTGACTACACTACTGTGTAGCTAAAGTCACTGTAGTAGTGCCACTGTAGTAGTGCCAGCTGTGGCCACTATTGCTTTCAGTGTAGACGTATCCTGATAGAGGCAGATCAAGAGTCACATAAACCCAGGAGGATCCAGGCTTGCTAGGAGATTACGAACTGGGTTTGTTCTGCTCCTGTAACATCAGATTTTTTTTTAACCTCTTGGAATCATATTTTCAATCTTTTTTTCTTGGGGATTTACAACAATGAGAAATTTTTAAGTCCAAATTCCCCACTTAATTCCATGACTCCCAGAACTGGGCTTTAGGGAAATACAGAATATCATGTAATGCCCAGTCATTTTGTGAGAGACAGCAATACTGCTTCAGCATATATGTACATGCTTTCCCAAGTCAGGGTCTAAATTGCCGTAAAAACATCTTTACATACAATTGTGAGATGCAGTGGAACATTTGCAGCATCTACTTGAGCATATGCAAAGTTTTGGGTGTACTATAACACTCTGATATGTGGTATGCAAGTATTGGCATTTTCACTCAAAACAATTGATTTTGGGGTGCATAAGCCCAGATTATCCCATGTATGCGTTCATTTGTTTAGAGAGAGCATTACATTTTGCAACAGATATTTGTATCTTCAAAGTAAGTGCTAATATGGACAAATGCACAAGAGGGGCTCACTCCCAGTTAAAAATTTACTCAAAAATATGTTTAATCATAAAATGGTATGGCATTTAAAATACAGTTCTTGAAAAGGTTTGTTTTTTTTTTTTTTTTTTAAGACAAACTGTTTTATACTGAAAGGTGGATGAACTGTGAGTGGCCTTTTGTTGCACAGAAGTGCGAGTGTATTCTATGTGGACTGGGTAATATGCAAAAAGGTGAAAGAAGGGTCGTCAGAAGGATGGAAAATGAAGTAACTCGTGAGATGCAAAGGCCATGGCCAAGTAAGAAAAGAGGCGGCACATGGTTGTTCAGAACCAAGCCCTGAAGGTGACCGTTAAGATCCTTAAGCAGAAATAGTACAAGGATTCAAGGAGCGGTGTCATCTGGTGAGTGTAGCAAGAGAGGAATTTCATTTTCATTGGATTCACCTGGAGATCACCAACAGACAAGGGCTGAGATTTTTTTTTTTAAATAAGAGCCTAAAATGAAGTGTTTAGATACATATTTAACACCAAATCAGTAGCCTGATTTCCAAAAGTGTCAAGCTCCTCTGATCTCAGTGGGGTCTCTTTGGTGCTTAGCAGTCTTGAAAATCAGCCCACTAATCAATTTAGGATCTTAGCTTTGGTCTTCTGCTTTTTCAGAATCTTTGTTCCTGGGAATTTGTTCCCTTTTGGTAAAAGCCATCAGAGCAGCTTATATGAAACCTCCAGTATTATAACTATAAATATGAATTAAGAATGCTTGGGATGTGTGCTTTTTTTGTTCTGTGGTTTATTTGAAGCCCTTTTATGCTGTATTTATGTTGAAAATCTTGGATAAACTCCTGCTGTACTGTTCAGATCATTGAGGAAATAGTAAAGGAAATGAAGGATTTTTTTGTTTCTTCTGTCTAAACAGCAGGTTCCTAACCATCAAAATGCCTCTTGAAGTGAAATGAAATATTGTACGCGGAAAAGTCCACAGAAAGACTACCATATGTGCCAGTATTCCCATTGTGATTTATAGAACTGTTCAGTTCAGTTCAACAGGATCAAACCTTTTATAAGATACCAGAAGACTACCCGACATTGCCCGGATCGTTCAGTGCAGGGGGCTGATGGGGTGGGGGTGCAGGAGTAATTGCAGGGCCTTGGGGGATGTTGTGGGGGCAGGGCAGGAGGCTGGGGGTGTGAGGGGATGAGAGAGTGAAGATTATGGGATGAAGAGGGGTCAGGATGGTAGGTCCCATCCAGCAGGGCTTTTTCTCACCCTCTCCTGGGTGCCAGAGGCCTTCTGTCTCCCCCTGAGCGCCAGGGGCCTTCCCCCCCACCCCAGCATTGCAGCCAAGAGCTGGGGGGGAGGTGAGGTGTTTGGAGTAGGGGTGTCTGCTTTGCAGTCTGGTTACAAACAAGATGGCGGAGCCACTCTCTTGGTGGTGTGACTGCCCCCAGTGGTCTCTCTCTAATAAAGCTCTCCCAGGGGGAATCACAGTGGCCACTCAGTATCATGTTCCTCCTCTCTGTGCTCCTCCCTTTCCATGTTATGGAAAACAGTGCCATTTCCGGCACTTCTCATTTTCTTGGCAAAACGAAACCTTGACATTGCTTTAAGTTAGGATAAGAGGAAACTGCATATCAAATTTGGTGGCCCTAGTTCCTACAATTTAGGAGGAGTTCTTGAACAGACAGACTCTGACAGACATACAGAAAGAGAGACAGACAAACAAACAGATGCACAAATCTCTAATATATATATATATATAGAGAGAGACTTCACGGTGGAAAATATTTTATTATACTTTGGATACTTAGCCTTTGAGGAGCAAAAACCAAATCTAAAGAACTATGCTTAGGAAAATCCCAGGAATTTTTCTCAGCGTTTGATGACTTCAAAATTGTTCCTTTTCTTTGTTAAAAATTATTCAGTATTTTATTTTTCATCTCAGCATTTTTGGGGCCAAAGAAGAGATGGATTTTTCCCTTAAAAAACCTCTGAAGTATTCATAGTTCCTAATACTTATACAATGCATAAGATAATAGCACATTAACACTTAACCTTAGGTAGTCCTAGTAGCTGTGAATAGAGAGGGAAGTGAAATTTCTACCATTTTAATTCGGTCTGTGATTTGGTTCATTACATCATAAACATCCTTTTTTCCCTGGGGTAGCCCGCGTACTGATCCACTTCTGTGCAAAATATTTCAGCCTATTGGTTTTATATGAACACTTTCACGTATGTCTTAAACAATTTGTTAGTTGTTATTCTTGGTGTGTATTGAGTCACCAAAATCAGAGTAGTGCGTCTTTCCCAGATTAAATTACTGCAATTTTTATAAGCCTGAGGAGGCAATCATAGATATTTTAGTGTGACTGCATGATCATTTCCATCACAAACTAACCTACAAACATGCAGATAATCCTGGAATGACTTCTTTTGATGAACATTGTCTTAAAACAAAAGTCACTTGTGCCTTCTTGCAGAGAATGGTTTGTGCCTTTTTTTACTTCACCAAATGTTTGCATGTACCCTTTTGGGATAGCTATTGTTAGAAATGATTGTGTGCCACAACTGCTGTTGGGGTCTCACTATTCTTTCCATAAAATATGAACTGTAAATTCCATTTTAATAAATGGAGCACTGTGAATCTAGGTTCGCAATATGCGCTGAATGTTTCAATTAAGGAGAGTAGTTAGCATGCACTGTAATACCATGTAAGCTCATTTGTCTTTGTTCTGAATTCTGAGCCCCAAATTACTCCAGCTTCTGCTCATTTTGTGTCTTTTCCATATCTCTGCACCCCTATTTTCACTGAGTTGCCCATTCACATTGCTTTCTTCTTGAATGGTCCTTTAGCACACCTCTTAACTACTTACACTAAACTATCTGTTCAATCTTGTATTTACTGTTTATCTTGAAAGCTTGTGTCCGACCAACAGAAATTGGTTCAATAAAACGTAATCCCTCATCTACCTTGTCCCTCTAATATTTTGGGACTGACACAGCTGCAACAACACGTAAGTTCCATCTTCTTGGCTCCAACCTGGAGCCCCCTCTTGAACTCCAAATGCCTTAACCCCAGCTACACTCAAGAGCATGCACTTCTGAACCCCTCATTTCTGACCTCACGCATTGCCCTCACCTATTCCTGCACCCCAGTCCCTACCGCAGGGAAGTGAAAGTGAGGGAGGATGAGACCCAGCGAGTCCCTGCCGGAGGTAGTGGGGATGGAATAAGAGGTGGGATGTGGGTGGGGATCTTGGAGAAGGAGCAGAGCAGAATCAGGGCAAGAGGGTTTGGTTTTGTGCTATTATAAATTTGGCAACCCTGTCATGACCATGAGGGTTAGCCAGCAGCCTGGGGACTAAGGGGTTAACTATGTCCCTTACCTAAGCCAGGTAGAGTCAGCCAATAGGAATGCAGGTAGGAATTTCAAACTGGGACAAAGGAATTTTGGGGTTTTCCCTCCTTTGTCTCTGGGGAAGTTTCTCTCCAGCTACTGAGGGAGACAGACTGTCTCCCCCAAGAAAAGACTCTTCACTGTATGTAAGGAGGGTAAAGTTTAGATAAATCCGTTAGGTTTTATTGTTTTATGGTTTGGGAAATGGGATCTGATGTCTGTGCATTTAGAAATGGGTTTTCCTCTTCTTTGTAACTAAGCTCCAGGACCATGGTGGGGTCCCCCCCCCCCCCCATGAGTATATTACTGTGTGACTTTTCCATCTAGTCATTACGCTTGCAACAGGAATATTGTGTTGATAATAAAAGTTCTTTCTCTTTTCTTTTATTAACCTGGTATTGGTTAATTTTTGTGTCCTGGTTTTTACTTGAGGGGTGAGATTTCCCAAGTGATCTCTCACCTGATTTTCTTATCATTACTTGTGTGGTGGCAGCAGATTTTATCCCTAAAAATCTAAGTTTTTAAGATTTTTGGGGGGAAGTTTTATACCAAAGCCTGGAAAGATAAGGTTTTGGGGTACTTTTGCAGGCCCCCACTTCTGCATTTTATCATGCCAGAGTGGGGAAGAAGCCATGACAGACCCTAACAACACTGCATACAAGAACCTTGATTTAAAGTTATTCTTAGTTTTCTATCCTTCATAAAATTTCTCTCCCTGGTTTATGCTTCTTTGCTATTTCAGAAATGGAGATAGTGGGTCTCATGTGATGTTATGAGAAAGCTATTAAGATTTGTCAGGAAAAACTAGCCTACAACCACTATAATTCCCTTTGTTTTCTTTGAAGGGAAAATAAGAGGCAAAAAGCTTCCAGATTTGCTTTTTGTAAGTGACTGACTAATTGTATTAGGGAAGCTTACAAAAGTAAGAGTTGTACATCTCCATTTTCTATTAAGTCTTATTACATTCCTGTGGGGAAAAATAAGGAAATGCTTCTCCAGCTGCATAGCCATTTCAGATTGGCTATTTAGTTCTCAATAAATGCTGCTTTGATCACAGACTTCGCACGTAGTTTTTCTTTAGAATTAAATTTGCATGTGAGTTTGTTGCTCCTTGCTTTCATTATTGGCAAGATGAACTTATAATAGCAAGTCACAAAAAAGGCAATATTCTTACCTCTTTTTTTTTGGTTGTGAGCCAACAATGAAAAAGTATCAGAGGAGTAGCCGTGTAAGTCTGAATCTGCATAAACAACAAGAAGTCCTGTGGCACTTTATAGATTAACAGATTTATTGGAGCATAAGTTTTCGTGGGTCTTTGCCCACGAAAGCTTATGCTCCAATTAACAATGAAGAACATGACCCTCAGCCCACCCCTCCACTTGAATTAGATTTGTTTATTATTCTTTTTAGTGAACAGTGAAAATGCCCAGGTAAATCAAATCCAAAACCTTGGGTATTTGTGGAACCTTCTAGAGGCAGAAAATATCTCTGTGTGTTTTGCCTCAGCACCGTCGTCTACCCATAGCCTCTTGCTTTTCCTGGATAGACTGGGTCTTTCAAAATGGCTTCTCTGACTTGACCTGTGTTTAAAGTCACCTTTGGGGGGAGTGTCCAAACTACAGAGGTAGTTGTAAGATCCTCTTCTGGCTTCCTCCATAGGTTTAGGGTGGGAGAGAAGATTCCATACCCTCCAGCTAAAGTTGTGTTCTAAAGCTGTCTACCTGTGTAGTAGACGGAATGGGGACCAACACAATCATTCTAATATATTTTCGCTTTTCTTTTCCTGCTTGCTATTGCATGCCCAAAGCACACAATATGTTAGTTCTACACTCTGCTCCAGTGAGTGTATATCAGGAGTACAATAACTCTACTGAAGTTACATTATGTAAAATAAGTTTGAGAGGATGAGAAACACTATGTAAGATGTATTGAGCAGTGCCCCGAAGGAGAGCGGAAGTCATTCTGAGCATACAGGGTACTTGCTTCAACTCTAATCTCTTAGAGCATCCACATTTGCTTTCAAAGAAAAAATGAATGTATAAATTTAATAAGTATCCAGTATACAAACATCTGGAAGGCCATTGCTGCAATTTTAGCTGTTTCTTTGAGTGGGTTAACCAGTGACCATGTGGCTGGCCTATGATCTCCTACATATTGGAGTTGGTAGCTGAAGACCATCCTGTGGGAGCAGTAAGCATGTGAGAAAAATAGAGAGAGGTTGGATTAAACTTTTGCCAAAGGTTTGCAGATGTGGCTACTGCTTTTGAGTGTTTCAGCTTTAAAGAGCCGTTTCTCAAGGAGACCTGACAAGTGCTGAACATTTGTCCTCTGAAAACCCTTTAAATCATGTCAGGTTCAGTATCCAAAATCACTAAACGGTTCTGAAAAGTTTTCACAAATGTATTTTGTAATTAGTGATGGGGATATTGCTTGTTCTAAAATAGTGATGAGGAGATACATACTCCTTCCCTCTCCTGCCCCCAGCAATCTTTTTCACTTCCAAATATATACTATTTGGCTTTCATCCTTATTGGATTATCCATTTGGAACTAGGACTGGAGAGTTTCTAAAATGCAGAACATGTATTCTTTTTATTGCTACTCTCCTTTCTTTTATACTCAAAATTATCTTAGAAAGCTCCTTAAGAACAAGTATATTCAAACACTGTTTATTAAGTTCTTGATTGTTTTTAAAAAGTATGAGGAAAAGTGCTTTATGTCTGAACTCTTCCCTGTCGAATACTGTGGGCTATCGCTTCATATTTTAAAACTGTGATAGTCCCTTGCATGTAATAACATTTTCTGACTTCCCCCACTTGACAAGCTGAAGGATGAGCTCCCATTTACTATTTTCAGGAATCTCTGAACTTACGACTACACTGCTGCTGCTTCCCTGCAGTGTTCGACCTTTCCATAAATAAAGATGTGGTTTTTAATCACCTCTGAAGATTGTGCTTCTTTTTTAAGCCATGCTTGGGAAGCTATGACTTATCTCTGATACATAGATTCAAAAGAGTTGGAGAGGCAATAGTCTCACATGGAAATATATCACCATCTTTTCTGGAGCAGATCTGTTTCCAATAACAAAAATCCTCAGTGGGGTGAATTCAATTGAAAAACTTGGAAAATTTCAAATCCTCGTTTGAGAGGTTATAGTGCTATCTTGGGCTCTTCGTTCACTGCAGCTCCCTTGACTCATATAACCCAGCAGAAAGAAACACTTAGCTATATGTTTAGTGGAGGCTGGTTGATGACATTTTCAGTCATCCACGTAAGCTCTGTACCTGTGTCCAGCAGTATAGTTACCAACAAGGTCTTTTATTGCAAAAGAAATACATATTTCCTCTCTTGTTCCTCCTTTTTATACTTACTTTATGGAGAATTCCTTTCAGGCTATTTGGCAGGAGGAGTCTGTCAATGAAGCAGTTGGCAGAAGAAGCTTTTTCTGTTGAGCAAATGTCAGCATTCTTTCAGAGCCAAGTGTGTCACCTGTGTCATGGCTGATCTCCCTGGAAGTTAATTTTTACACCCACTGACAGAACATTTGCAATGGAACTGTTGTTACAAGTCAAGGCAGTTAGGGTATGTCTAGACTACATGGCTCTGTCGACGGAGCCATGTAAACTAGTTTACCCGGCATAGGCAAAGAAGCAGGGATTTAAATAATCCCCGCTTCATTAAAATAAACGTGGCCGCCGCGCTGTGCTGACGATCAGCTGGTCCGGCACAGCGCAGCAGTCTAGACGCGGATCTGTCGGCTGGGGAAGCCTTTGCCGACCAATCCCTTATGCCTCGTGAAATGAGGCTTTACAGGATCGGTCGGCAAAGGCTTCCCAGCCGACAGATCTGCGTCTAGACTGCCACGCTGTGCCAGATCAGCTGATCGTCGGCACAGCGCAGCAGCCATGTTTATTTTAATGAAGTGGGGATTATTTAAATCCCTGCTTCTTTGCCTATGCCGGGTAAACTAGTTGACATGGCTCCATCAACAGAGCCATGTAGTCTAGACATACCCTTAGGGTGGTACTTGCCATGTGTGCCACCTGACAGAGAATAAACACTTTACTGCAGGCCGAGAGGGAGGGGAGGAGAGGATTGATAAAATATTGCTTCAAACAACAGGGAGTTTATGGGGTTCAGTCACATTAGAGATCTTATTTCCATTTGGACATTATTTTTAATGCTTCTGCTCTTGTTTTTTCAGTGTATTGTGGTATGGGACTTTTGTGCTACTACACCTTTATTTGTTGATTCATTTATTTTACCTAAACATAAGTAAGAGCAGGAGCTTTTCCCACATGCTGTAAGAGATCAGCATTCTTAACAAAGCAAAGAAATTAGTAACTTAAAGTTGAACTCATGCTTTGTCCCCAGCTGCCAAAAAAGATCCTACCTCATGACTTCCCAGTTCTCTGCCAGCTCTCCTGCCTCCAGAGAGCCACTCTCCTGCTATCATTATAGTCACGTGGGTTATGAGCAATCTGTCTCAGTGAACCAGTGGAATCCATTTTATCCCCTCTCAGCAGGATCAGTATGTGCTAGTTGGGTGTAGTGCCTCATGAAATGCTGCCAACTTGTTACAGTATGAAAGTAAATTGGTTGCTTTTTGTGGTGAATAATAGAAATGATTCAATACTTATCCCTTCTGGTCACTCTGAATGCATTTTAAAATTTGAGAATTGCCAACCTGAAGTACTGAAAAAATGCTGAGACTAAAAGAAATAATGAAATTGGCTTAAATCACGAGATTTAAAAAAATGTTGACAGGTTTCAGAGGTACCTGTGTTAATCTGTTTCAGCAAAAACACCAAGGAGTCTGGTGGCACCTAACAATTTTATTATGGCATAAACTTTTGTGAGTTGCAACTCACTTCATCAGTTGCATGAAATGAAAGAAAAAGAAACTGATAGTAGGGATACAGAGATGGGAGTATTACAGAGCTAATTAAATCAGAGTAGTTGTGTATAAGAAGGTGAGAATACCTAATGTGAAAAATTACTACTTCTAATGAGATGCATTCCCCAGTCCCTATTTCGACCTATTCCCATGTGTCAAGTTTGTACACGAATTCCATCCAGCTCAGCAGTTTCACGTTGCAGCCTGTCTTTGAAGATTTTTTTCACTTGAGGATGGCAAATTTCAAGTCTAACTGTTTTTCTAGGGAGGTTATTCTTCATGTCTGACTTGTGTCCATTTATTCTGTTACGTAGAGACTGAGAGGAATTGCTAGCAGTAGATGTGAGGTGAGCTGAGTTTTGATGCTATGGGTGATATTCCACAACAAACACTGACCCCCAAACCAATCCCTGCAACCAACCCCGTTGCCACCTCTGTCCACAAATTTACTCTAGTGACCTAACCACATCAGCTATACCATCAAAGGCTGGAATTATATGTAAATTAAACACCATCAGAATTGGTCTGAATAGGGTCTGGGAATGAGTGAGTGGTAGCTCATTAACCCTAATAAATCTGTTAGTCTTTAAAATATGACAGGACTTATTGTAACAACAAGAAGTAATTTTCCACTTTAGGTGTTCTCACCTTCTTATCCACATTCACCCGGACTGAATTAGCACTGATGTAACACTGCCATCTCTGTATCTCTACTCTCTTTTTCTTACATTTAATGCATCTGGTGAAGTGAGTTGCAATTCAGGAAAGCGCATGCTATAATAAAACAGATAGTCTTTAAGGTGCCACCTGATGTTGTTTTTAATAAATCTTGAGTTGGTTTTATGTGTCTTTTAATTTCTGAGTTTTTAGAGTACACTTGTTATATTTTCAAGGTTTTCTATGTAAGGAAGTGGAATGAACTTTTTTTTTCTAAATGAAAGTTGAGATTTTCATGTAGTAACATGGTTTCAGGAGCTGGTGATATAGACCCTCTCCAATATAATGAAAATTGGGATAGAACTATGAGAATTGCCAACAGATCTGTTTTATAGTGTGCAATTCCAGCCTTCAGTCCCATGTTCATACACTCAGACACAGTTTATATTCTAGTCGACTTGCGTCTTCCCTTTAGAATAATTTCAGTTATGTATTGTACATATTACCATTGTGAAAACCAGTCTAACCCAAAATATGCAAAGCTTTTTCTAAAATCATATTGGAATCCATTACATATTTCCCCCCTAATAGACAATTTTCCTCTCAGATGTTTCCTTTATTTTCTCCTGGCCACACTCAGGTTTGTTTCTGCAGAGAAATAGGTCAAATTCTGCTGATTGTAGAAAATAATCATAAGTGTTTTGCTCCCTGAAAGAAAGCTGAGAAGGTGGATGATATCTTTTTGATTAGCTGAATCTGTATTACGTGAGGCTTTGGGCTATATATGTTTTCCTGCAGATAATAGAAGTTTTGCTGCTTGTCACAATTCAGCTCACTTCAGGAATCTGCTTCCATATTAGAGTACTTAGGAAATTTTACTTTCTTGCAACCTTTAGAACAGTGGCACTCAACCAGGGGTACACATACCCCTCTGGGGGTATGCGGAGGCCTTCCAGAGGGTGTATCAACGCATCTAGATATAACACACCCAGAAGATGTGTCTATTTGTGGTGTTCTAGCGAGTGGCCCTGTGACCACTTACAAAAAGAATGAGTCTATTCTACAGCCTTAGCAAAAAGCCAGCTGGCTATTGGCTCGTGTAGTAGAGGCTCATGTTCTAAACTCCAGAAGTCCCAGGTTTGGTTCTGCCTGCAAATGATGGCGTTAAATAGATATTTGTCTCTTTGCAACAGGCTATATAAAAACACCTGCCAAATCAGTGCAAAAACCAAATTTCATGCAGTCAATGGCTTGTTTATATTACTATATACACTGAAATATAAGTACAGTAATTCTATGCCAATTGATTTATAATTATATGGTAAACATGAGAAAGTTCGCAGTTGTTCAGTAATAGCATGCTGTGACCCTTTCATATTTTGATGCTTGTTTTTTTAAGTCAGCAGGTTTTTAGTGAGAGGTACTTGAGATGGAGGTGGTTCACAAGAGAAATCAGTCTCTTGAAAGAGGCACAGTGGTCTGGGAAGATTGGGAGCCACTATTTTAGAGTATATAAATTATATGGCCCTTCAGGCTTATCCTCAACTTTAACCTCTTGTTTCCTTTTAAATTTCGTCCCCTTGTTTTATTCTTTGGTATCTTCACCCTCACCATTGATACATGACCCATTCAAATGGCTTCAAACAGGTTAAAAATATACAGGAACATGCCAAATGGAATGTTGTTAAGAGATAATATTCATTAAAGGCTCTATCCAGTTTGCACTGAAGTTTAAGAGGAAAAAGACTCCCTTTGACTATGAATAGGAGTTGGAGAAGGCCCAGAGCAGAGTGTATCCTATTTTAGTATCAGCACTGAGTAGAAAATGAGTGTTCATTGCATTTTCCTTGTAGACAGTGGCCATGATGATTAATTCACTTTGCTTTAGCCCCGGACGCTAATTTACTTAATAGAGCATGAATTGATTCTCTACCACTTGCAACAGCCAAGCATGCTCTGTACTTGCCATTGTCAAGTGAGTTATGTTTATTGTGAATAATTAATTTTCCTCTTTAATATAGTTGAAGAGTCTAGATATCAAACTAGATGTATCAGGGAGGACTGAGCTCCTACAGAAATTTCTGTACAGTTAGATAATCAACCACATTTAATAAACGTAGCACAATTAGAAGTAATCATGCACTGCTGGCATCCGTATGGACAATTTTGAGATTAATCCAGTCTGAGTGAAAGAGAAAAGAGAGCATTTGCCCTGAATCATGAAACAAAGCAAAACAAGTTTGAATTGGAGAAAACCCAGAAAAGGGCAACGGAAAATGATTTGGGGTATTAAATATCTTACATATAAGACTGGAATTGTTCATTTTAGAAAGGAGATGACTATGCAACATAAGTTATAAAATCATGAATGGTATGGAGAAAGTAAATAAGGAAGTGTTATTTACCTCTTCATGTAACACAAGAACCATGTGTCACCCAATAAAATTAATTGCAGAATGTTTAAAACAAACAAAAGGAAGTCCTCCTTCACACAATCCACAATCAACCTGTGGAACACATTGCCAGGGGATGTTGTGAAGGCTAGAATTATAATTTAGACTTGGAAAAGGATTAAATAAATGCATGCAGGTGCGTCCATGATGGCTATTAGCAACGATGGTCCAGGGATGCAATCCCTACTCTGGGGATGCGTCTATACTGCACTCTCTTGTGCAAGAAAATATGCAAATGAGGCAAAGCGGTGAATATCGCTGTGCCTCATTTGCATACTTAATGAGCCGCCATTTTGCGCAAGGGGCTTTTGCACAAAAAGGAGCCGTCTACATAGCTCCTTTTTGCTCAAAAACCCCCTCTTGCACAAGAGCCATTCTGCTGCTTTTTTTCAAGCATGTTGACTTTTTTTCTGGCTTTTTTTCCGTCAACACGGCTCCTTTTTGAGCAAAAGCCCCTTGCACAAAAATAGCGGCTCATTAAGTATGCAAATGCGGTGCAGTGATATTCACCACTTCGCCTCACTTGCATATTTTCTTGCACAAGAGAGCGCAGTATAGACGTAGACTGGATGTCCCTAAACATCTCACTGCCAGAAGCTGGGACCACAGGATGGGATGGACCTCACAATAAATTGCCCTGTTCTATTCATTTTCATTTTATTTTCTTTGTTCTCCACCCTAGTTGTGTATTGACTTCTCAGGAAATGACAGCCTAATAGCATTTGATTGGTCAAATAGATTTTGAACCACAAAATTACTGTATGTAGCCAAATCTAATCATTAGAGTATTGCCCTGGGAGCCATAGGAGCTCCAATTCTGTTCATGGCTTTCCCACACATCTGTTGTGCAAGCCCAAGGAAATAATTTCTCCTCTTTGTGTCTGTTTCCCCTCATTAATAATGATATTAACCTTTTATCAAACACATTTGAGATTTATGAATGAAAAGGACTTTGCTCCCTAAAAAACAGTGCCATTGGGTGCAGTTAGACGGGGCACATAAGCTTGTGTAAAAGAGAATGGGCTCTTGACAGGACATTCTTTCTTAGGACCCCATGCCTTGGAAATTTGCTCTCTTCTGTAATCTGGAACAGTACAAGTTTGTTAACTTTACATATTTATCTTCCCTGAGGGATGCGTAAGTGTTCAAGTTCTGGATGTAAGGGACTTAAGAGTCCTACTTTGGGAGGGATACATTTAATTTATTGTATATTCTCTACTGCCAAAAGTGCCGTCTGACCAGAGAAGCCTGTGTTCTAGTGGAGAGTATAGTAATTAAATACAGAATTTGGGAACGTGAGAACATAGTTTGTCTGCCCTCTGTATCGTTCCTATTTTCAAGTCTGGGAATGTCTAATTCAGAAGAGCAAGACAAGCAAAGGGAGGATGTAAAACATATCTTTTCTAAATGCCACATATTTATTGACTTTTTCATCCCTTCCATCACCATCTGTTTTTGGAAAAGCTTTAATCTCACCACAGGTTTAATCTTACCATGTACCCAGTTTGCCGGCTTTTGTCTGGGGCCAACCCAGGGTGAGGAGCTGCACACCCTGACAACCCCAGGGTAGCAGGGGCTATGCTACTGGCTATCAGATGCTCACTGGGGGGGCTTGCTTGTCCCTTTCTGTTTGATATGAAACAATCCCATTCCAGGCACATCCCATTGTATTGGCACAATCAAACTCTGACCTTGCTTTAAGTTAGGATAAGAGGAAGCCGCATATCAAATTTGATGGTACTAGCTCTTGCTATTTTAGGAGGAGTTCTTGGAAAAAAATGAACTCATGGATGGACAGATGTACATTTCTAAAATATATAGTAAGATTTGGTGTTGATCTGTCTTTGTCAAGAAATCCCGTTACCAATTATGTATCGTGAAATCCATTGATTTTCTTGACATCCAAATCATTTCAATCGTACTTTTAAAGTTAGCTTCTTAATTTTCTTCTGACAATAGCTTATTTAAACCTGGCAGAATTTGGTATGCACTCTGCAGTTATAAATCATACTGGTTATGAACCATTCTTATGGACATGTTGCACAAAGCACATGCTGCTAACTTTGCAAATATTGAGAATGCCATCACATTAAAAGCTGGCCTAACCATGTAACATCTTGCTCCAGCTATCCAGATAGAGAAGATAGAGAACTGCATCGGTCTATCAGATATAAGATATTGTGTAACGGTGCTAGTCTGCATAACAGTAAGTCCCAATAGATTGTACCATACAGTTATGTTAGAGACACTAATAAAGTCTTGAGAAAGTGATGAAAATTGCAGGCACAATGTGTGTGTGTGTGTGTGTGTGTGTGTGTGTGTGTGTGTGCGCGCCCTTTCCAAATGATAGAAAAACAATGGCACGTTTGCTAAAAAGAAAAACAAAACAAAACAAAAACTGGAAGAAGGGTAGGACTAGACTATTGCAAAGTTGGAAATGTACGTGATACATCTAATTTTACCGCGAGTCACAATTCACTCAGTACAATCCATTTGAACCAAACTCTTACCCTTTCGCTTCCTTCTGTGACTGAGCTCTTGGATAAGCCATTGTCTCCGAAGATTCATCTAGACCTCAGGGCAACTTTCATCCTGTTGCCAGCAATGAACCTAGATTGCTTACCAGACTATAGGTAAAATTCCATTTCCTTTACAACAGGCCCATTACATCTATTTCTGTTTTCCTAATGGAGAGATGAATCCATTCATAGCCCTGAGTGATGCTTACTCCTTGTGCACAGCCATTAGAAGATCTGTGAGTATTTGCTATAATTAACTCACTTAACTAGTAAACGTAGATATTCTGTTAAGAACAAGGACATCCTTGAATTACAGGAATGATTCTCAGAGACCAGACCGGGTAGGACCCACTGCTGACCTGCTCTCTGACTAACTTTGCTGCTAGGCAGCCAGTGCCTTTAAACTGACCATGGCCACAGCTGGTTTGGCAGTTCTTGTTATAAGTATGCCTCTCATAGCAATAGCAGCAGAGTGGCTGCTAAGTGTGTACCATGCCTGCAGCTATGCGTGACCTTGTTTCTATCCTTGCCCCTAATTTATTTCAGCCCCTGCTCCCCTCTGGCTTCAAGCTTCTGCCTTTGAGCCCTGGCTCTGCCTCTGACTTATGACCCTAGCTGACCCTTTAGTTCTGGTATTCGTCTTCTGTCTCTTTGGTCTTCGCTCTGCATCTGATCTAGGTCTTTGGTTTACATCTCATGCCTCTGGCTCTGGCGTTTGGGTTCTGTCTGGCTTCTGTTCTGTACTGACTCTTGTTTCCTGCACTCTATCCACTCTTCACCCAGCTTTAACCAGTAGGCAAAGCTTTTGCTTCTGCCCTGGCCTGGTCAGCTACAGTGATGTTAATTTTCGGGAGATTTCAAGCTTGTAATGGAATGCAATAGCTTAGTAGTGTTACGTGAACAATCAAACTACATTGCTGTGATGTAGAATTGGAGATAGTCAGCAGAAGGTACCATGGTTTATGTAAAAATTATAAGGGTGGACCTTGTAGTAAAAGGTTAAGAGTGACATAAATAGGAGTCTGAGAGCAGGGCCGGCCCGAGCCACTTGTGCGCCCCGGGCCCTGGGAGCACGGCGCCGCCCCCGGGAGTGCGACACATGCGCGGCCCTACCCTCCCTCCCCCCGGTGACCCGGGCGCCCAGCGCATGCGTGGCCCCGGTCTGGGCGCCTGGCTCATGCACGGTGCCGCCCCCGCCCGGCCCAGCAGCCCCACGCAGTGCCCCCTACAATGGGGTGCCCCAGGCGGTAGCTCAGTCAGCCCGTAGCTTGGACCAGCTCTCTCTGAGAGAGAACTGCATAAGTCAATGATGGCGATTGGTTTTCTAGCTCCATTCACGCCTAGTAAAGTCCAGAAAGCAGAATTCTCTCCCTCGCCCCACATCTTTTCCTATTTATGTGGCTTGATGTAGGATATGGAGATCACACTAATGTATTCCTCAACCCTTACCAAGATTCTGTGTAAATTAGATATGATTTGCTCTGTTCTATTTTTTGAGCAAGTATAAAATCTAGAAGAGTAATTTCCTCATTATGTAACTGCACATGTCCTCATTATCAGGACATAGAAGTAAATTATTTTATTTTTCACATTTGATTTAGAATGATTGTCTGAACCTAAGCCCATTGTATTGGTACATGAATATTCCCGGTGAGACTGGACCTTTATAGACATTCATAATGACATATTTTCTCCCACACACTTGGCTTTGAAGTCAATTAGCTCTTGCAGTTAACTAGTCACTCTAATATATGGATGTTTGTGGAAGAAAATTTATAAGAGGCTTCTTCATACGGGGCAATATTATGAATATTGAAATTTAAAGATGTGCCCTGGAAGCTGGAGTTGAGTACACAGTGTGTGTAGCAGTTCACCATCGATGCTCTCTCGTTAAGTTTTATTCCTATTACATTAGCTGCTTTAACAAACTCCAAGCTCATTACCGCTCGATGTGGTGCATGAAAGGCTATATTTAAAATTGTAAGCTATCCCTTGAAATGCTCAGGTTTTTCCCCAGCCCTGATTGCAGGCTAAGGGGTCTTTAGGAAATTGTGTAATCTGGGCTTAGCAGTCAGTCTACAGACAGTTAGCTTAGAAAAGTTAGGGAGCAGCCTGTTTTGTTTGTTTCTGCTTTAGTGTGCTTGTGTACTATCATTCTGAATGCGAAGAAATAAAGCAGTGTTATGTTGCAGCCTCCAGCGAGAATATTTGTCACTTTTCTGTTTGAATGCTGTGAAACAAAACCTCACCTCCAGTTCCTCCAGTTCCTCTCCAGCACTGTCCCTTTCATTATCCACGTATGTAAGGAGAAGGATTTTCTGCTTTCATAGTTGAAACATCAGAGTGCCACAAGAAAATGTAGAAATCTGGCTCTTCTGTATATGTACTTATTTGATTGTAATATGTAATAGGATCAAGCCTCTGCTGTGCAAGACACAGTACAAATAATAGGAAGCTCATTCCTCAAAGAACTTACACTCTCCTGGTGCCAACAACCATGTTGACGTCCCATTCTGAGAAGTTTCTGGTATGTGTACAGACAGAAACCGTGAAGAATAGTTGTTATACGCTATGCCATGGGAGAAAGAAATACCCTACTGGGCTGACTGTGCCCCACTCGTACAATATAAATGTCTTTTCAGACTTTGCATTGGTGTTTCCTTTATTTTAAGTTAACTAATTGTTCTAAATGGACGGTTGTCATTCCTGTTTGTTTCTGGTAGAGATTTACTTTTTTCTCTCTTTCCCCTTTCCCCTAATTTTAAAACAAGTTATTTAAAACAAGTTATTTGAGAAATAGGAGCTGGAAATATATAGTGAAAGATAACAAAATAGCTAGCAGAAATCCTTGCTCAGGCTATTTTGGAGCTATGGTGTCAGGTTCCCACAGGTTCAGTGGAATCTTACCAATTCTAATGTTCTTTGCTGTAAGCAGTTGACAAGAATGTAAATTGTTTATAATAGGGATGTGAAGGACTAGATGACAAGCTTGTCGACTAGTCGCTCTGCCCGCTTTGCTGCATCTATCAGAAAGAGGCAGCAAGGGGGGAGGGGAGAGAAGAGGGTATTTCAAAGCGGCAGCGCTGCATGGAGCCCAGGATCAGCTGGGGAGTCCCCAGATGACCCTGGGCTCCGTGTGGCGCTTTCGCCTTTAAAATGTAGCAAAGCCCTAGGGCTGTTTCTACACTTCAAAAGTGGAGACACCCTATTGACTAGTTGAATCGATACAATTTAACATCCCTAGTTTATAACTTAGTAAAGGACAGACAAGTCAAGTTTGCACTTGTGTATGATTTGCTTGTGAACTACTAAATATTCAACTTACTTTTGCAAGGCCACATTTCACTTTCCTGTCTGTGGTATGTCTGTTGTATACCTTTATGCTTCAGTATTTCAGTGTACATTAAGAAGTGATGGTTAGTAAACTTCCTTCAATAACCATTATCTAAAACATTTTATTTTGTTGTGATGGACTAAAAAATTACACACCCAAATTTCAAGAATTTAAAATGTTATATTCAGATTCAAAATCACTCAGTAAAAAGGGGTTTGTCTTCAAGGCATGTTTTTATGGAGATGATACATTCCACAGCAGTGTTTCTTAAACTTGTTAAGACTGAGGAACACCAAACAATATATATTTTTTTTATGGGGAACACCAAGGATTTTTTTGAGCGTGTCTTTCCCCGCCCCCCCCTCCCCCGGGAAAATTTGTCGAGCAAAAAAAACCTACCGGACCTGGGTGGTTAAAAAAAACTTTAAAAAAACCCCACCTACGTTAACAGTCTGAAAACGTAGACCACAAAAAAAGGATAATAATCAACAAATGCTGAATAAGGTCATGCGTCTGGCCAGGAGGGAGGGTGCAGGAGGATCTCGGGGCAGGGTGTTTGGCCAGGAGGGAGGGTGCAGGAGGGGACTTGGGGCAGGGTGTCAGAGCAAACTGGGAATGCAGGGTCTTGGCAGGGGGAGTGGAGTGAGGGGGGTTTGGGTGCGGGGTCTGGGCATGAGGGGGGACGCTTACCTGGCTTGGCACCCTGCTGCAGCAGGGAAAGCCTCCAGGGAGCACGCTCTTGTTCCTTGGGAGGGGGCATGGAGAGCTCAGTTTCCCCCCACCCACCCATGCAGCGGGGAACCCAGCGCAGCTGCAGCACCAGGCCAGGCTTCCCGCTGGCAGGGTGGGGGGGAAGTAGAAACCCCGACCATCCCTGCCAGATGAAACTCTGCCACTTCCCCAGCAGGCTGGGGAGGGGCGCAGGGGAGAGAGAGCAGCAGCGCATGGGGGGCAGCAAAGCCCACGCGCACCCCAAGGGGGGGGTAGCAGAGCCCGAGCGCACCTCAGGTGGAGAGGGGGGGACAGCAGAGCCTGAGCCGGGTTCCCCGTAGGTGGCAGTTTTAAAACGCCGAGGTCGGAGTGTCTCCTCAGCTCCGGCCACCACTCCCCCTCCCAGCAGCAGCGGCTCTTGTAAAAGCTGCCGCCTGCACACTTGGAGGAGGAGGAGGCTGCACAGCACTGGAGGCCCCGTGGGACAGGAACCATGCTGCTGGCTGGGGGGAAGGGGAAGCAGCCACAGCAGGAGCTGTCTACAGGCTCTGCAGGGGGCTGGGGAGCAGAATCTGACAGCCTCACGGCACAACGGTGTGCCCCGGAACACACTTTAAGAAACGCTGTTCCACAGTCTCTTGTGTTAGACTGTATCCTCTGAGTAGTGTAAAGAAGAAGAATGGTCTTGTGTATTAAGGCATAGGTGTGGGAGTTAGACATGGTTCTCCCAGTCCTGCCATAGACCTCCTGTGACTAGATAATTTACTTGAGCTCTCTGTACCTGTGTAAACTGGAGACATTAATGTGTATTTTGCAAAACCTCATAGACTTATACGGATAGTAACACAGTGTTTATAAAGCACTTTTAGGTCTTTGGTATTTCTGAACTGTATAAAGAAGTTTTAGTATTTGCATATGTGAGCAATGACTGAGAAAGTTCTGAGCATGTCAAATAAGCAGACATTTTTGGCATGTGTTTGCTGTTACATTTGCTATAAAAATGAGAAACCCAATTTTGGGAGATACTGGCAGTTTGGTTCACACGGCTCACCTGGGTAAAGCCTGATACAGTTGAAAACAGATCCCATCTCTCAAAATTTTCATATAGTGGTACTTGAGCACTTGGAATTCCTTAACATGTGAAGCTAAGAGCAAGGAGGAGAAGGATGGTCCAGGATTAAATTGAGAGACCTGGTTCAGTTATCTGCTTGACAACAGACTTCCTGAATGGTCACTTTGTGCCTCTGTTCTTCAGTTCCCCATCAGCAGAATGAGGACAATGGCCCTTCCCTAGCTCTCGGGGGAGGGTGGAGAAGGATGAATACTTTAAAAGATTGAGATGTGCTCAGATACTGTGGTAATAGGTTCTAGAAAAGGGGTGGGCAATAATTTTTGATTGCGGGGGGGCACTCTAACAATTTGGAAAGTGGTGAAGGGCATCACTTTTCCATATTAATGGAGGAGATGCGGGGTTCGGGATGGAAGTTGGGTGCAGAAGGGAGCTGGTGGTAAGGGATTGAATGCAGGAGACGGTGTGGGGACTGGGAGGGAGTTTGGGTGAAGGAGGCAGTTGTGATCTGGGATGGGGACTAAGGGGGAGGAGTTTAGGCTGTGACCTAGGGCAGAAGGGGGTTGTGACTTGGGGCAAAGGACTGGAGTGCAAGAGGGGGTTCAGGGGTTTAGGTTGTGACCTGGGTCAGGGGATTGGGCTATAGGGTCCGGGAGGGGATATGGATGCAGGAGGGGGGCATAGGGTTTGGTTTATGTGGGGTAGGGATGCAGGAGGAGGGCAGAGGGTTTGAGTTGTGCCCTAGGACAGGAGGGGGCAGTGACCTGGGGCAGGGGATTGGGGTGTAGGGATCTAGAAGGGGATATGGAAGTAGAGGGTTTGGGTTACGTGAGGTAGGGGGGCAAAGGGTTGGGGTGCCAGCGGAAGGCTGTGGTTGGGAGATTTACCTGCTTGACTCCCAGCCAGCAGCCTTCTCAAGCAGATTCCCTGCCTGCCCCACCTCCGCACTGGCTGCTGGGGGTGGGGGCAGTACATGAAGCCTCTCCCCCCTCCCCTGGGCTCAGAGCTGTTCAAACAGACCTCCGCAATGGCCACTTTTCTCAGCAGTGTGCTGGTGGGGTGGGAGCAGGGGGGGGACACAGGCAGAGAAGTTGCCTGAAGCTCCCTGCTGCATCCACGGGCCAGATCTGGCAGCTTGGCAGGCTGGATCCAGCCTGTGGAGGGTATTTTGCCCAGGCTTGCTGTAGAAGTATCCAATATATAAAGTATGTTTCATTACACAGCTTAGACTTCCAGTTGACCTAAATGAAGGGATCAGTTTCTTAGGAGACTGTATGTATGTGAGCTTGTTGAATTATTTTCTGTGTTTGAATGTGCTTGGCAGTATTTCAGATCATCACTTATGTGTATATCTGTGCTATCTGCACCATCTAGTCCTCAAATGAAATTGATTAACAGTCGTGCAAAACTGACAGCAAGAAGTGCAGAGATCAGGGACGCATCAAAAATATTCTTTCTGTAGCCGATGAATATTGAAAAGTAAGTGTGTTTTTTTTTAATTTTTGCAAAGATCACTACATTTAAGTAATTTACATATCACTTAAAATACCCCTAAAACTAAAAATGCCTCAACAGTTCAGATAAGTCGGCTTTCTAGTTGTTTAGAAAAGTTTAAAGAATAAAAACAATCTATATATCAATATATCGGGAGAAAGGATTTCAATCAATCATTCTTCATGTGTATATTGCAATCCATCACTACTTTGGCAATGATTCTGTATTTTAGTACATAAAATTATAGAAATTAATATCCTCAAAGCCTTTAACTGTTCATTATAAGGAGACATTTTTAAATATGATAAATGTATTTGAAGGTGAAATGAAATTTATTTAATATAATCACAGAGCAGATTTTGAGACTGTCATTTAACAATTGACTTCTTTATTGTGGCATTACTGTGAAATAGTGGTAAAACTTGCTAGCTGTGAATGTTACATTTTATTGTGAATGACATATTTTGGATCCTGGAGAATTAGAAAACTGCCTTTTTAAAACTGTAAAACCAACAAAAGAGCTCCTGTAGAAAATCTGTGCACAAATTCCCAAACATCTTTTTAGGGAAGTGGATATCTGTAAATCCTAAGGGCACCATGTTTGTGGCAAGAATGAAAATTGTAAAGCAGGAACCCTGAAGCAGAACTGCTACCACTTGTGAACACTGAGTGTGTACCTGCAAAAGCTAATCCATGCTGACAGGAAATCTGCAAAGTCATGGAGTCAAAATAAATATATACTCAACAAAATTCTGAAGTCTTTCTTTGTGACAGGCAAAAATCAGCCACTTGTTTTGCTCGTGGAGGGCAGAAGCTGGCCCATGGAATAGTAGGTTCTCTTGAAGATAACTTCAGACCCAGAGCAGTGTAGCATCAAGACTTTCATAAGGCAAGGAAACTCATAACCCTTTAGCTTAGGAAGTACATGAGTGGATCACTGTGTACTACTCTCTACATCTTATCTAGAATCCTTAATATCTCTGGTCAGAAATTACCTTTGAAAAGCCTTTAAAAGACTCCCTAGGCAGCTAATTCTAAGGCTTCTTTCATAAGGCAATGAATGATGACCCAGAGTGTTGTTTCCTCCTCCTTGCCTCAGAATTTTTTTGGTTTTGTTTTTACCTTGATGTGATTGTTAGTTCAGTTTTGCTGTTGGGATTCCATAACACAGCTGCAGTACTCAAAACCTTCACTGTAGAATATAAGAGCTAAAAAAGTTTGACAGGTCGCTATATAATAAACTTGACTGAATGCAGATCCTGGTTCATGAATTTAAGAAGCACTAATAGATTAAATATGGGAATATACACAAATTAATCCACAGAAGAGAGAAGAACCATTTATTTTCTACTCACTTTGTCATGAGATCTTCAAAAAGGGTATTAGTATAAGGCAACAGCATATAGTTGTCACAGTCCTATGATGTAGCTGTCAAGTAGCATCTGCCAAAAGAAACTTGCTTCATTACACTTGAATGTCTCTCTTGCTCATTAGGATCTCAACAGATGGGGATTCAGTATCTTGAAGGCTGTTGTCCCCTGTGAAATTGTTACTGACATTGAAAGATTATCTGCAGACCGATATGGGACTTTCATGTTGTTGTACCTCAATTAATATCGATGCAGCTTTATCATTTGATGAAAAGGATTGTATGCAGCAGGCCTGTTTAAGTGCCTGAACAGGGCTTATAATTTTGCTGGGTAATAACTGAACATTTTTCATACAGTAGAATCTACAATTATCTGGTAATATGAATTTGTATTGTGAGCTTTAATTTTATCAAAAAATGCAATTCAAATTTTTCCTAGTTTAAATGAGTGTTTTTTCTAGTTTATCCAGTGAACAAATAGTTAAACAATTATGCACAAATATTTCATTGAATTTATTTGTAAGCTTAATCAGATGAGTATGTTAATAGAGAATTGGCTTATTTGCTTAGTTTTCTATTCATTTAACTAATTAAGTGTTCACATTGTTAGAAGTGCTATGTGCAGCTGACAAAGGACAAATTTCTTAATGTAAGGATGTGGTTCAGTTAAGCTGTGTATGCACTTATTAGTTTTAAAAGATGAGAACGTGCAAT
Organism: Pelochelys cantorii; assembly: GCA_032595735.1. Classification (NCBI taxonomy): domain Eukaryota; kingdom Metazoa; phylum Chordata; order Testudines; family Trionychidae; genus Pelochelys; species Pelochelys cantorii. The sequence continues at coordinate 69,434,807 of CM064327.1, forward strand.
AATAATTAATGCATCCAAATACCACACATTCATTGAAATGTATACATTGTTTAAAAGAACTTGCATTTTTTCTTTATTTTTTACAATGTTCATTATAAACATAAGAGAACGAAGGAGTAACATATGGGGTCACACTAATTGCCATTAGACTGGCATCCTATCTCTAAAATAGGACTATATCAGATGCTGCAATGGAAGGTGTGATGTGAAACCACCAGTCTTAAAATTGTAAATGTGCTTGCAAATATATTTGTTTAAGAAACTTTTCTGTGACAAGTCTTGAGCTCGTCATCTTTCCTTTGTCTACATCTTTCATTTACACCGTGGCCTGATAGAGATATATGTAGGGCAGAAGTGAAAATGACAATGGGAATTTGTTAAAATTCTATTAAAACAAATTCTCCACACATGTGAATGATCTGAAAGATCAAAGACTAGACCCAGAAGTTTTTATTGAGCTCTAACCAAGCCTTATGTCCACTGACATCAGTGGGACTCTGCTGATTATGGGCTTCAGAATAAAACCCTTAGGATTTTCTGCATTAAGTCACTAAGGGTTTGTCTACACAGCAAAGTTATTTAGGAATAACGGCCATTATTCCGAAATAACTATGCGACCGTCTACCCAGCAATTCCGTTATTTCAAAATAATTTCAAAATAACAGATGGCTTATTCCAACTTCTGTAAACCCCATTCTACAAAGAATAATGCCTATTCCGAAATAGCTATTTCGAAATAAGGCGTGTGTAGATGTTCCACTTCTGCTGTTTTGAAATAGGGCCATTCTAAGTTATACCTCCTGAGGCTGTAAATCGAGATAGCATGACTACATTAGAGAACCCTGCCTCAAACTAATTTTGAGGCTTCCCTGCAGTGTAGACATGCTATTTCGAAATAAGCTCTTTCTGAATAGCTATTCTGGAGTAGCTTATTCCGAAATAACTGTGCAGTGTAGACATAGCTTAGAGGGGGGGAAATGGGTGGAGTGAGCTTTGTCATGGAACTGATAAAGGGGAGACTTGATTTAATCATCATTTTACATGTGAAAAACTCCCCTAAATAGTGAATGCCATTGTGCAACGTTATATTTTGTACAACCTCTAAAGGCCCTTGCTTGGCCACACAGAAGGGAGTAAGGCTGGGCAAAAAACCTTTTCTGTCCCTCTGCTGAGCAAAGACCTTTTACATTAGCAGAGTGCAAGGACTGCTCACTCCTGTTTCCTTTTTGGGAACAAGTCAGGGAAGGGGTCAGAGAAGTAGGGTCATTCTCTCTGCCAGCAGTCTCTGGACAGTGGTGATTCACTAGCTACAGCAGTCAGCGCTACTGGCCAGGTTGCTTGGGAAACTTAGAGCAGTATGAGGTGCTGATGGCACATCTCTGGTCAGCATAGTTCTTGGATGGAAGCAAATTATTAAATGTTTAATTTTACTTTTTTTTGTCTGTGATATTACTACTGCAGTATACGGAGCTCTGAAGTTAAAAATAGAGCTTCCTACCATCTAAAGTTCTTGATGTTTCAGTCCGGCAAGCCAGCTTCCTGTTGCACAATTGTCATGATCAGAAAATCCCATCCTCCAAATAGCACCAGGCTTTCCCTCAGAACACAACAGATCCAGATTTTCTACTCAAAACAGTTGAGGACTCAATATTAGCTAGTCCCCAGAACTTCATGCTGTTCATGTATCAGGAAGTAACTTCTGAAGCCAAACTAGGTAGCTGCATATCTATAAATAGTGAACTATGCACTAGTTCATACATGGCACGCAAGCACAGAGTTTGTATGAGGGCATAATTAGCTGTAATTGCCCAAAATTACAGTGGCAATATTTGTCAAGTTTAATTGGGCCTTAAATGTTTCCTTTTTCAGAAATACTCTGGAAAAGTCTCCTGAAGTTCAGAACTATGCCATAGGCGGTGGAGGTTTTGCCATTCCTTGATATCTTCAATTAATTGCAATGAATTAACAAAAGTGTGGTTGTTTACAAGGAGAAAGAGTGAAGCAGACTGATTTCTGCAAGTGCTGTAACAAGGAGCCGTTGTACATTTTACTGAGATTTTAAAGCGTAGATGTGTTGATGCCCTGGGAAGAGGGGGAAAGAACATCCTGATCATTTTGCTTCAGAATTTGAGGAACTGGAAGTGTGAGTGGGGGCAGATGGCATGTTGGGACAACTTGGCCAGAACTGGTATAAACTTGGAATCAGACAAGGGGTGCACTTTTAAGAAGTGTTAAAGGGACATAAAAATAATAATTGAAAGTCCCACTCCTCTTCTCCCTTCAAACTAAACAAAATCAGTACAGGTTGAACCTCTCTTAACCTGGACACTCTGGTCCAGCAGCATCCCTGGGCTGGAAGGACCAAGGATGTTCCAGGACCAGAGAGTCCCATGGAGGGCTGGTGGCTAAGAGCCCTGCAGTAGGGTGGAGCCTAGTAACAGGGCTGCCCTGTGGCAGCAAACCCAGGAACTCAGCAGCAGGGCTACCGCCTGGTGGTGACACTGCAGGGGGAGGGTGCAGGGGGGCCGGGAGGCACTGGGCTGCCCGGTGGGCTGGAGCCCAGCAGAGGGGCTGCCACCTGGCAGCAAAACTGCCCTGTGAGACCAGGAGGCAGTGGGGTTGCCAGGTGGTGGGACCAGGAACTTGGCAGCAGGGTCGCCTGACAGCACGACCAGGAGTCTTGCATCCCCACGGCTGAGCCACTGGTCAGCCTGCACGATGGGTCTGGGAGGCAGCGGGGCTGCCCCTGGGAGCTGGAAGCCTGATAGCAGGGCTGCCTGACAGCAGGGGCAGGGACCCGGGAGTGGGGCTGCTGAGTAGCACAGCAAAGAGCCCAGCAACCCTGCTGCTATCCAGCGGAGCTGACAGTTGAGGCAGGGAGGCAGGGGGACTGCCCCACAAGGCTGAAGCCCAAGTGAGGCTGCTGCCTGGTGGCACAACTTGACTCCAGCAGGGGGGCTGCTCCTTGAGGCTGGGAGCCTAACAGCAGAGCTGTGCTTGCAGTGGCGGGGCTGCCATGGTGGGGATGGGAGCCCTGTGCTGAGAGGCTGGCAGCAGGGGGTAGCTGGCTAGGAGGCTGGTAGCGAGGCTGTGGCAGGGGAGGCCCGAGAAATGACCTTCCCTGATCCGGCAAAATCCCTCATCTGGAACTAGTCAGGTCCCAAGGGTGCCAGACCAGTGAAGTCCAACCTGTATTAAATCAGAGTAATTGCCTGTTATTGTGGGAATGTATCCTAACTGGCAAGACTTTATCCGTTTATCATTAAAAAATGAAGCATCAGCATTGACAAATTGAAGTATATGGAATCTGCCAAAGCTCTTTGGTGGTTTCTGTTTAGGAGTTTATAACACTGTAACATATCCAAAATGATAATGATGTGGTGTAGTATACCAAAACATATGTTTCATCTGTAGATCAGAGACATAATACTGAACATACAAAAGAAGAATTAATAATATTATCACCAATAACATTTGTAATTATGCTACTATAGTTATGCTTAATTACACTTTAGGCCATAAACTGATTATTCTGAGCCTCAGGAAGCAATATATTTCCCCTTCCAGCAATCAATAATAGTACTGCACAATTAACAAAGTGCTTTATTTCTGCTTCTTCCTCAATTATAGATATAAGCACAAGACACTGCTGGAGTATCGGCATTCTGTGTGCATGGATCTGACAGGACTACAGCCAGAGCATTGCATTTTAGGGCTTAATCCAATGCTGTTGGCCCTAGATCCCTTTAAGGGGCCACTAGTCAAGGCCTCACAAAATGCATTGAGAGAACTCTGTAGGATGAACTACACGATGCAGGTTAGGCTTCTAAAAGAGACCCTGAGGTAGGGTCTGTAGGAAGTAGAGAATTCCCTAGCAGAGGCTGGCTCTGACCCCTGGGAGGAGAGGCAGCAGAAGCCTGCTAGGAAAAAGAGGAATCGAGGGAAAAATCTCTCTGAGCTGAAATTCAACTAAAAGAGAAAACGAGAGACTGTGCCTGGGCTAGAAGTAGGTGTGAAGAGCCATGAATAGTAAACAGCAAGAGAGACTTGAGGGAAATCAGCCTTGGGTGGTCAGCACTCTCTATGAAAGAAACCCCTGGAAAGGGATGAGAACTGAGCCCAGGAGGAGAGCTGAAGAGTATCCCAAGAGGGGACAGGAGAACCATTTATTTGGACTGTTGGACTTTTTTTTTTTTAATCCTGGAAAGAGCAATTTGAAAGGTGACCTGGTGAGAGGGCTGGGCCATAGATGCTGTAGGCCAATGCAGAACCTGAGAGGCAAAGGTGCACTAAAGCAGAAGAACCCCTGCATCCCGGCACATGAGAGTGCTCTGTTGGTGAATGGCTCTATTACAAACCCATTCCATTCCGTACTTACAAAGTTCCATCAATATTTATCAATACTAATATTCTTTATGGTCCATTTTAATGGGACATTTTTGTCCAGTTCCAAAATGGCAGCTGAGTACCAATGAAACCCTTTTAAACTTTTGTTTTCTTAACTTTAGTAGATGTGTATCTTTCATTGATTTAAATAGCTTTACATTCTGCATTTTTCAATTTAATGAAGGCAGAGGGCTTATACACTGGCCCGTGTGCGTGGAGGGGGAGGGAGTGTCTTCCCACAAAGATTGCGGACTTGAGTTCCTTGTTAGGTTCCTGAAACCTTTACTCACATTTTCTGGTAGTCCTGTTGATTTCATTAATGATCAGAATCTACTGATTCAGCATTGAACTTTGGTCCTCAGGTATTGTGCTGAATAGTCCAGAGATGTACCTAAAACTGAGAATCCGGAACGTCCTTTGTGCAATGTTGAGCTGCTTTAAAAATGACTCTTCTCAATAAAAGTTGTAAATCATGATAGTCTTCCTGTTTTTTGATAAATATAGATGACAAATTTCCTACTAGCTATAGAACAATATAAAGGATTGTGAAATGCAGTCCCATAGTGTTCTGAAGAAACCTCAATCTCTTAAATTTTCAGAGATTGTTTCAAGTTCTATTTTCTAGGCTTTTTTTATTGGACCTAATGGTTTGAAAGAATAGGAGTCAGTGCATGGGGTAAAATGATGTGGTTATTGACTCCATTGGACATTTTGCATTTATTTAAAAATGGTTTGAACATGTGCGTTGGGTATTGGAGTGGCTTATTTTAAAAATCTAAATAAGGACCTCTAGATTTGTAGGTATGCATGTTCTCAATGGAGCCTCCAAGGTAATGATAGAAAAATGTCTCGGGGGTAGCCGTGTTAGTCTTTAATTTTAAAAATAATGAGCAGTCCGATGGTATCTTAGAGACTAACAAATATATCTATAGTATCATGAGCTTTCATGGGCAAAACCCACTTCATCAGATGGGTTTTAATGGGAGAGATTGTATTAATGTAATATGTTGCTAACTATGAATAATGTTCAAAATACATTGCTTGTTATTTCACCTCAGGTGTACGTTGTTTGGATTAAGATTGGAAGGGAAGGGAGAAATCCCAACAAAACCTTTCAGCCATGGCTGTGAAAAAGAAACTGAAACTGGTTGCAGGACCTGTTTCCATAGTCAACAGTATGTGTCAAGAATGACCCTGCATGATGATGACAGAATGGGGCTCTAATCACTTGACAGGGTTATCATGTTGACAGATGAGCTGAAAGGAAAACCTGAATAAGATGCAGTCGCACATGGCCAATTGTCTCCTAGAGTCAAAAGAGGGTTCAGTGGGTGGGAAGCATACAGCAGCTGTTAGCAGTCTTAACATTTCAACATCCTGTATTTGCCAGCAAGACACGGATTTGATTTGCTTGTATGCTAGGATATCCATGAATGTGTTACAGGCCAAAAAAAGAATTTCTGAATAAACAGCCTGACTCTGATCTCCCGTGAGGTTCTGTTTAAATCTACATGTTTGAATGCTGGCACAAAGAAGTCATTGTGCCTCTGTCTACTTCCTAGGAGTGTGGTTTTCCCCATCACAACTATCAGCTTGGGGGGGGGGGATTATTTTTATTTTGCCAGAAGGCTCCTTTATACCACACTCAGCAGACAACCCATCAGCTGACAGATTCAGCAGCAGGAAGCAGCTGCAATGACCGGAGGAATCTCTGTCCTCCTTTTGAGCAGCTAGGAGATTACAATGAGGATGCTTCTAAGCAACTTCTCTCAGCTCCTTGCTTGCCCTCAGTCTTTTTCTCCTCCCCTACCAACTCACAGAGGCTGAGAACAGGAAAAGATGTGAAGGGGTCCTGGTGGACTATCAGTGGCTGTTCTTCTGTCCCTGCTCCTCTTTTCCCCCCCCCCCCACTGGGAAGGGAGGGAGAGATGCACAGGGAACTTGAGGAGGTAATGATAGGATAGTCTTGGCAGGGAGATAAGGAACTTGAAAAAGAAGGGAGAGTCTCTTCAGGATGAAAAGTAGGTAGGTTTTGAAAATGGGAGGGAGAGGAAGGAAATGATGTTCCCGCTAAGCTGCATGGTAACATAGCCCCACAGCTGCTTAATGAGCCCTGTGCAACCAGGGGCTCAGGACTCAGGCATGGCACTGCCTGGCTGTGGGAGGGGTGCCTCTCCCTCAGCTACAGCAGCGGCTGCTGAGGACAGAGCAGTGAGTCTCTCCCACCTGATAGGGACAGAGGTGGTAGAGTTATGGTGTGGGAGGTGAATGAAGTGAGGCACTGAGAGGCTTGGAGGCAGACGCTGGAAAGCTTGAGGAAACGAAGGCAGTAAGAGTGTTTTACACAAAGGGAGGATAAAAGGTATTAGATAAAGATGTAGGAGAGAAGGGAATATAGAGGGACTTCATGGGTGGGAGAAAACTTGAAGATGACGGGTATGTCTACACTGCAGTAAAACACCTGTAGCTTGCCTGTGAGACAGCTGGCTCAGCCTAAAAATTGCAGTGTAAATGTTCACATTTGGTTGGAGCCAGTGCTCTGGGATCCTTCCTCCTTGCAGATCAGATTCTCCATTGTCTTGCATCTCAGTAGTCTTTTACTAGTCTGTGCAAAGTGAGTATAAAACACCATTCGGCTTTGGTCTAATTTCACACCCACTTGGTGCAGGTGTGAATGACGGCACAAGCTGCAAAGCCAAGACAAGAAGCAGAATCGAAAAGAACCAACAAAAGATTGCTGCTTGAGAAGGGGCCTTCCTGCAGATTTAAATGAGGGTCAGAGGTTAGAAAGAACATATGCTTCTGGGATTCTAATGGGGCTGGGAAAGGAGAGGGGTTCTTGATGGTGTATGGGGGGAGGAATTGTTTTCCCACAGCTTTCTAGTTGTTCCAACTGTCAGAGTTCGGATCAACTGCATCTGTGTTCTCCCTTTGTGGTCCATCAAGGACACCCACTCTTGGGTTCCTGGTTTTCTGAGCCATCACTTCTCTTGGGTGGAGACACCTCTCTCCCTCCTGGCCAGGGTATTTCTGCACAATTTTCTGTCTACACTGAATTTCTCAGCAAGACAGATAGGTCTCCCTTGCCTTCCTTCTTCTGAGGCTTTTAAATGTCATAATTCCTCACAGTAATAACTTACCCCACTGTTCTTTCTAAGCAAACACATTTATACTTAAAGGAAAAGCATTAGATAGAAAACATATTTACATATAAAAGACTCAAATGTGTACTAATAAGCTTACCAGCAATCACTCAACTCCAGCCAGGGCTTTGGCAGGTGAAGAGTTCTTGAAATCCCACCAGAGTTTCCCCCCCTCTCTGTGGTCACAGTTCATAACAATCATGGCTTAGAACAAGCACACTCATGAATCTATGCTTCTTCTTTTATATATAGTTTGGGTCTCTAATCCTCAGAGACCACAAACAAGTGACCAATCAGACAACAGGTGGCTCCTTAAGGCACAACTCCAAACAAATTGGTCCAGAGCTGGGGTATTTGCATTCCCTCCCCCAGCTATTCCTAGGAAATCCACTTAAACTAAAAATAACCTAATCATTTCAAATAATTCTTTGAAGCTTATAACCCTTCTGAGGGTTTACATTAGTCAGGTCTCCTCCCTAGAGGTGATCCTTTCAGTCCCACAATCATTCATTAACATTTGCATTTGATACAATGAATTCCTCAACTCATTAAATTTAATTCAATAAGGCTTATTCATGTTACTACAGGAAATTGCTGTATCCATCATGCTATCTAATAGGAGACTCAGATAGTTAGAGCTGTAGTGATCTGTGCCTGCAGTTGTGTTTTTTCAGGTGCAAACAAAGAGACTGAGCTTTTTGAAAATCTCAGTTTCCTGAAAATCTAATCATTAATGTTTTTTAATTGATTATGAGTCTAATTCTGTTCTCTTTTCCATTGAAGACTGTAAGACTGTATAACTATTGCAAAAACAGCCTTTGCTCATATGTTTCTGCACTCATTCTATTATTTAATTGGCAGGGTTCTGTTTCACATCTCCATTTTTTTTCCCCTTGGGATTGTAACCTTTATGCGTTTCCAATTAGTGGCTGAAAAATAAGGAATAAAATGAAACTGAATCCTTTAATGTTCCAGCCTCCAGGCCAGTTACCAATAATAAAATGTAGTGGAGTACTGTGAATAACAAAAGGAGTGATAACACTGAAAACTTTATTTCATATTAAATAGAAAGTTAACCACTGCATTTGCACTCTCATTTTAAGATGAAATGACACATTCTGGATGTGAAGAATATGGGGACATAATCCTTTCTTTAATGGTACCTTCATGTTGGATTGGCATGCCTCAACTAAGAGTAGTATGCTGCCCTTTTTTATAATAAATATAACACCTCCTTATTAACATTAATCCACCTTTTACCACAGCTGTATTTGTTTGTCATTAAATATTGTCTCATTAGCTATTTAATATTAAGCATCGTATTAATTTACATCTGCATAAATACTACCCCAATCACTATCAGTATTGATGGCATTTTTCCAAACATTAACATTTTAACTAATGCACTTGTTAGGAACAAAACATGCCTACAGCATAACCTTGGGCAATTGCCCTAACTTATCTCCATCTTGTCTCTGAATCATCTCACTTCACTTTACTTATATTTTGCCAGGCCTCGCTTGACAATTGTCAAACTTACCTTAGGAAATAGAGTATGAGGCTCATTTGCACTTCAACAACTTTCTACAGAATACAAACAAGCACCATCCTTATAGGCTTCACGAGTTAGGTAAAATTGCATTGCACGCTTCCAGCCTCGAAACCAGGACTGCTTAGGAAGCTTTAGAGAAGAGGAGGCAAGAAAGCAGTGGCTTTCTTCCACCTGCTTCTGTGTGCTGCTGCAGCTGTGGGGTTGAACAAGCAGCCCTTGCAGTAGCAGTTTTTAAATTGTTTTGCACTGTTAGTTAAATTGCTTTAATCAACGTTTATTATAGAATAAAGTATATTTTGATTAAAGTGCAGTTTCTGAATGTTGGCAGGTTTTACTAGCAATTTGTGACTTTTGCCTTGTTTCCCATGGCTAGACTATTATTGTGTAACTTTCGATGACAAAGCACTAACCTACCAATCCATTAGGAGTCCATGTGCTGTAGCTTTTTGGAGGATAATGTTCTTGGCATGGGAGTTGATGAGACAATAAACAACTTTCTCAGTCACTGAAGTAGAGGAGCGGACGTGTTTGTCTGTAAGCGCACTTTATTGTATATCTACTATTTAATGACAAGCCTAAGAATTTCTTACACACAAAGATGAGTTCTTGTTCTCCTCCTTTAAGAGTAGGAGGAGTAAGATGAGAAAATTTGGTTCTATAAATATCACTGCTTATTGAAGATCACAGAGTTCTTGATGCTGCTTCTGAGCTTTAATAAAGCAGATCATAAGGACAGCCTTCTTCCCAAACTACTGTTGGTGCTGCTAGACATGTGATGGGATGAAAGTTACCAGATACAAATTTTCAAACTGGTTCACACCTGTTTCAGCAAGTTGTAATGTTGCAGAATGCTAGCTGTGAAAGGACTCTGCATATACATAATATGAATTAGCTTGTCCTATGTTTAGCTAACTACGGTATATAGAAAAGCTCAGACAATTTAAATGGAGAACCAATGATTTTTTTCCTCAGGTTTTGACAAAGCTTACATTAGTTTAATAACTGCATGAGCTGACGCTTTGTATTCCTTTTATCACCTTTGCTTTGCTTGGGAATATCTGCACTATGCCAGCACTAAGAGGGTTTTTTTTTAATTGTTGCATTATTTTATATGTATTAGGGATAAGCTTGCATATTTGTATCAGCAATGTTGTGATATATGCATGTATACCAGATAACAATTAAAAACAAATATTTAAATTCCTGGATTTCCACATGAGATTAAAGAACACAATGTTTTAAAGAGAGAGGAAAGACTGCATGGAAATGAATTGTAAACTTAAAACCAACCAAATTATATGACATGGGATTGGTAGACACACTAGCAGAAGAAACCTGAAAGGTTTCACTTAGTTATTTTTCATATCTTTGGTCTACAGAGGATTGTAATGGAAAACATTATTGCATTGGCAAGAAAACCCCTTCAATGCTCTGAAATACACCTGAGTGCAAAAAAACCTACGCTTGGTTGAATTAACATGTGTGTTTATTTTATTGTCCTATGATGGTAGTACACAGGGTAGAAAAAAATGAAAGATTTTTCTTGGCAATTTAAAAGGTGTAATGGTGATTCCAGGGAATCAGACTTTCTGTGAAGTGCAGTTGGCTCTGCCTCTAACATCCACATAAGGTGCATAATTAGGGATATATGTAGTAGAATTATTTAGAGGATGTGTAGGGGTGGTTGATTTGCTTTTTTTAAAAGCTAGCAATAGGGCAACAAAAAGATTATTACAAATGGATTAATAAAGCAGCATGGTATAGGAGAAGTATTGCATTGCCTGGAGTGAAATATTTACCAGCAAAAGCATTTCAAAGCTCATTGCCTAATGTTTATCATATTTTTTTCTCAGACTAAAAATCAGGTTATGGAAGTCTTGGAAATCACATTACATTCCTAATAGACATGACTCTTCTCCAACACATCTGTTGCTTGGTTCTCTAACTGACATGTATATTACTCAGTTTCTGAACCTAAGTACGCATACTATCTGTTTGAAGGATCAGAGGCAGGGTTCCTCTCCAGAGCCATGTTCAATTTTTAAAACAGTTACCTTTAACATAACTATATTGTTCAAACTTAATCAATGAATAGTCCCGCAGCAGCTTAGAGACTAACAAAAAATGTAGATGGTATCATGAGCTTTTGTAGGCACAACCCACTTCTTCAGATGAAAGAATTATTGTTCAAATTACTAAAGTAAAATTTGTTCTTTAGTTGTAGTCAGTTTGCTATCTTTTCTAAATAAAGGGTCAAATATTTCATATTGGTTCTGCAATTGCGTAATTCTCATTGACATCAGGGGGATTCTGTATTTATAATTTGCTCTTTGATATCTAGTTACTCCTTCCTTTTCTTCATAACATTAGACATATTTTGACTGAGAGTAATGTTTCAGAAAACCATGTATTGCGTTCTTATTTTTGCTTGATTACAAGGAAACTTCACAATAGTCTTTTCTACCCTCCAATAGAAAGACATTAATCAATTCAGTTGTCTGAACAGAATCAGCAGGGTTGACAGCTTTTCAGAGTTTCAACTTTGATAACCTTTTTTTACAGTATGTTGTTGTTTGAGCTGTCTTGGCAGAAAACCATTCCTGAAAATGGAAATGAAGATAGCACAGATATGATGGATGGAAAGCACATATTAATTCATTTCCTGGGATGTACTGTCATTGCATAATATAGTAATGTTTATTCAAATATATAAAATCCTCATTGGTTTAACACTGAATTTCCCATACTATCTTGTATTTTTTGTCTAAAAAGAATTATTAAGCAATGCACAAATTGATTTGCTGAGCATCAAAGTTGTAGAAAACTATCCAGTTACCAAATAGATGTAATGGGAACTGGCTAATTTTAAGGGGGTCTAGTAATGCTTTTAAGTCTATCATTTTGAGCAGTGTTTCTCAAAGTGGTTCGTGGATCCACTTGGAGAAAGCTGCTACCGGGCCTCTCTGGTTTGTTTACTTACCAGCCACAGAGCCTCTCAGTTCCCCTTGGCTGCAAATGGCGAACCACAGCCAAGGGGAGCCACGAGGCTCTGTGGCTGCGGAGATGGTAAGTAAACAAACTGGAGCAGCCCAGTAGCAGCTTTCTCAGAGTGGATCTGCGGACCACTTTGAGAAATACTGATTTTGAGCAATGACTGTGAAGCTTTGGCTTCTAGGAGGTGGGATTACATCAGGACCACTGTCTTCTATGAGTCCTGTTTGACTTCAGCTGGTTGCTTCTGAATTCCTTACCTGAGGCTGGGAGAGGCAAGAGGAAGATAGCACACTTTTGCAGTTTCCTGGTGTAGAGCCCACAGTATCTTTGTTTTGGAGAGCAGGCTAGTTACAGAGGACAGGTTGGAGAGGAGGGACTTCTTGCTCCCAAGTGAGGCTACAGAATTGTCAACTAGCCTCATTGGGAAGGAGGTGAGGACTAACAAGATGGGAGGGACCACATGCCAGCATAGATCATGTGTTAAGGGTGCTTTAGAAGCACAAAATGAGCATGCTATCTCATTAACTATAGAGCTGCTGGTCTGTCTTTCCCAGCTTAGGAAGGACCAACATCTTGTACCACTCTGTTTCTGGCTCTATTTATCAATTCAAATAAACTCTCAAAGTAATAGAAAAACAAAGTTATTTTCCTCACTAGCACAAGCTGCAGAAGTCTAGAGCCCTTTATTTCTCTGCTTCACAGTCACTCACAGGGAACAACTTCCCTTCTGCAGCTCTCCTTCTGGCTGAGCTTTCAGTTCTTCATAGGGATCACCCCTTTACTGTTATGCACCTGGAACAACACTCTAAGGAAGGGGGAAATTTGCCGTCTCCGGCTTCAAGCCATAGGCAACTTAGAGCTGTGAATAGTTCAGGAGCAGGGTCCTCAGCCAGGGTATGGCACCAAGCAAATAGTCTAGCTCTCACACCTTGGTTGAGCACCAAGGAATCTATGGTCCTAGCTCAGCAGATGATAGGTGTGACGGGGTCCCAGAGAAGTCAACTGTGGTCACTCTATTAGGGTGAACTGTAAAGAATGGGGCAGCCAGTCCCCAAAGCTGGTGGTTATGTCAATACTTAGATTTACCAAGGCAGCACAAAACAGCTTCTGTACTGGTTACCCAGAAGCCAACAACACAGGTCTCTTAAAGCCACCCAGCCTTTGGCCTCCACTCAGACACTCAAGTTAAATATGATGAGACTCACTGAAGATTTTATTCATCATATAAGAAAGTTTTCCCAATCCCAAAGGATTGGACATCCTTACCTCTCAGGTCAATGAATATTTCAGTTCTTACTCCAAATATATGCTTGTAGCCAATTTGTATTAATTAAACTAATATTAAAAATGAAAAGAGAGAGTATTGGTTAAAAGATCTCTCTCTCTCTCTCTCATATATACACACAGACATGAATACAGTTCTGAGATCAGACTCATAGTAGAGTTGCTGAGGTTTGTAGATGCAAAGAGTTCTTGCAGAATTAGTCCTTAGGTGATAGTCCAGAGTTCAGATTTCTGCGTGGATACAAGCAGGCTTGGAGTTCACAAATGTTGTGATTCAGATTGCTCTGGATGAAGCTCAAGCAGATTTGAGATAAAAAGAATCAGGTCCCAAGGGGCTTAATACAGTTTTCCAGCAGCCTTTTGACCATTCAGTCCTGGGTGAACATTAGGAATCATGGAGACTTCCAGATAGGTCTACCTCCCAAGCATCACTGCTAATTAGTTAAATGGATTAGCATAAAACAATTGTCAGGCATTCACAGATTATTTGCTATATGCTTCAGAGAAATGAAAATGGCTAACGTAATTATATGAGAATTAGTCTGTACTGTCAAGACACTAATTATTTTTTAGTGTTTGTGGGGGGGAAAAGCAGTCATTCTCCTTGCTGGCTACATAAGAGCTGGTCAAGTTATTCACACCGCTTATTAATTGGATTTGGCCCTTGGCACTTCGAACAAACCAATCACAGTTTTTACAAATTTGTTCATTATTCATGACAAATATATACACGCACACTCTGACGTTTGGCAATTCTCGCAAATTGCTGTATGTCACTGGTCATCCATAGGATATAGAACTTATTTCCTGATTGATTGACCTAGCTTTATAAACTGAAGGCAAACCTGAGGAAATCACTGTGATATTCCTTATCTCCAAGGGTAGTAAGCACTTTAGGAGACATGAATAGGACCATATAAGAAACCCTAAGAAATATTTAGATTAAATCTTAGAGTTACTAAACCACTAGATATCTTCTGATTAATAATCTAATAATTGAACATGTGTAAGGGTTTAAACTGTTTACTTACAGAAATAGCCAGGAGATACTGGCTATATACAGTTTTTACTTTTCATCAAAGAATTTTGGCCAGTTTGGGTTCCATTAGAAAATTTTGGGGTTTTGATTTTCCAATTAAAACTTTAAACCTTTTAATGAAATTTTTCATTGTGTTGGTGACTTTCCTTTGCAAGGGGAAGGGGGGAGCTTTTAACAGAAAAAATTGACCATTGCTATTTTTAGGTTTTCACAGTTGAGTTATTGGATGATTTGCAAAGGCAATTCTATATGCATGTTAAATTTGTATTTCTCTTCTTTGCTCATAATTACTAAGAATAACCCCAAATATTTATTTAAAGGAATCTTTTTTCCATGTGGGTACTTTGTTTATTTTTAATATCTGGATGACATATCTCTTTACTACTCTTTGTTCTGTAAGTTCTTGGCTTTATCATAAACTTCCTTCTACTCACTTAACACAGGTCCTAAAACCAGAAAATATCATTGATCACAAGCATTCCTTTCACTTCCACATCTCAGGCATATTTACAGATAACTAGCAGCACTTTCCTTAGTAGAGAGCCACAACTAGTTAACAACATAACAGCCATACTGAGCGAAACCAGTGGTCCACGTAGCCCAGTATCCTGTCTTCCGACAGTGACCAGTGCCAAGTGATTCGGGTGGAATGAACAGAATAGGGCAGCTACTAAGTGGTACAGTTTCAATTTCTGGCAATCCAGTGCTCAGGATAAATTAAAACTGGGATGCAAAAATATAGTTTAGAATAAAAAGGTGTGACAGTGTGGGCTCTTCAAATAGTTCTGTAATTAGCAAACATAGAAATAAGAATGAATCCTGAAGATTAAGGCAGGATTTTAAACTGAATAATGCATTCATTAGGTATTTATTAAAGTTTAGGATTTTTCACTGTTTTCCCCCAAATGAAGTCCATGATAAGGGAGGGGGAAATGAAGATTAGTACAAAGCATTATTAAATGTCAAAGGTCCACAGGTGAAGTTCTGGCTTGTTTCAAAATGAATTTTGCCATTTAGTTTAGGGGAGCTGGAATTTTTCCTCATATCTTCTTCCTTATTCTAAGGGTGAGAAGTTTTTCCTTTAACATTTCCGATAATCCATCAGCAGGTTTTACATCTCCCCAATGCAAGATTTATTATTATATATTAGCTTGAGCTTGGCACAACATTTATCATGGCTGTTTTCCTTTCAGACACAAAGGTTAGCTTTAATAGCAAACTCCTTTCTTCTGGACAAGGTAGCAACATTCAGAAAAAGATTCTAGTGTCTTTTTATGCCTTTTTTCCTCCTTGGCTTGAGCTGACTCATAGAATTCTCTTTGTCATACAGCTTGATAAATAGAATTAACACATTTCCATTTCTCCTGCCCTTTCCTTTCATGGATTGTTAGTAACCTTTTCAATATATGTTAGATCAGTCGTAGTGCCTCCGTTAGTCAATGCAGATATTTGTGTTTATTATATCTTTCAGACACTCTTTAGATCCTTATTGTACTACAATTGTATTTCATAGTTAGGAGTCTCAGCTCTTGTGTCTCACCTAATTATTTTGCTCTCTGTTCATACTGGATGCTGCATGCCCCATAGCTAGATACATCCATAATGGTATTCCAGTGCTTCTGCCACTGAAGAGCTGAAACACATAAAAATCAATATCATTAACTGCAAAACCACATACCAATACACCATTATGCTATCCCATGGGTTTTTTCTGATAATTGAATACTTAACCCAGCAACCATAATATTTTATTATGATTAGAGTGAATAGATTAGAATACTTTTTCCCAGCAAAAAAGAGGGCATAACATGGAAGTTTTCATGAAAATTAATACTAAGTTTCTGCAATGTATCTCAATTTAAAAATCATAGTTTATTTACTCACAATGTTATCTTGGGTAAATAAAAATGTTCAATAATTATTTCAAATGTAATTTCAATCATGTTGATAAAATGTCACAAATGTCTACCAAGGAAAGTCCATCTCAAAACCTGTGAAATGGAAACAGTTTTGAAACTTCCCTCGCTGTCTTTTTTCAACCAGTAACACATTTGCTCCTTTTGAAATTTCTCAGGTGCTTTAAAATCATGAACAGTGTCACTGTTGAGAAATTCAAAGCTTATTTGGTTTTGAACAAATTAGTAATGGCTTATGTAAATTCCATTATCTTGAACATGTGAGTAGTCTTTAATGTAAAACAATGAATTAAACAGTCTCCTGAAAAATCACTTTTAGTTTGCTTAGAAACCCAGTCAAGAGTGTTGGAGATAACATGGTATGAAATTGATAAAATGGTAAACATACTGTTTAAACACAGTGACCAAGCTTTTCAAACATGCAACTCCTATTGACATTGATGGCAGAAATTTGGTTAACTTCTTTAGGTGCCCAGATTTACACACACAAATCTGAAAACTGAGGCTGATAACCTTTAAAATCTGTGCACTGTATGGCTAAAAATGGTGGACCTTCATTGTTTTGTTCCCAACTAAACCCTGTGAAGTTTCTTTCATGGTCTAGTGTAAATAGACTCTCTCTCTTATGACAACTGTTTTATTATTTTTTTAATTGGAGGGACATTGTAAACTGGACACTGCTATCCAGTAAATAGCAGTGGACAAATATCAAAAAACTAAATGCATTCAAAATTTATAACATGGTGGATTTACCTGACCCGCAGGGCTATGTAAAGGAGCCTTAATGTGGGTGCAAATGACAATTTAGGCCTGTTCTATTTTTCCATTTGCTTCAGTCTGTTCCTGATTGTTGAATTTTCTTCTTAAGTCATTTAGATGAGCACTAAGTAGCGATAACACATGAATTCCAGAGTATGGAATGCTTTTGTCATACTGCAGTATAGAGCTAAATATGTTTACTGTAACATTTGAGAACTTCTAGTAGAATGATTTTTTTTCCCAAAAAATGCTGTTCGGATCTATATGATATTGTTGAATTCATATGGCTCTTTTAGCACTAAAATAAATGTTAGAAATTGGGATAATTGCTATCCTTGTGAGAATTTTGCTAAAGAGGTCACTATGGGCAAGGGTGGTGATGGTGGGGAGTGGCTAACACCCTCACACCAGGACACTGCTTTCTCTTCTTCCCCTTCTCCTCACTATCAGGGAGCAGGAGGTAAGTACACAGCTTGTATCACCTCTCTGCCCCTTCCACTCCCCTGCCAGAAGTGAGAGGAATATGCACAAGCTGTGTACTTTCTCCTTGGTCCCCTGATAGTCAGAGGAACAGGAAGAAGAGCAAGCAGCAACCTAGTACCAGAGATGTTGGGAAACTGTATCACACACTTTTAGGGGATAGTTTCTAAATAGAAAATTTGATATCCATTTACATTTGTAATAAAAAATTTCAAATGCTGTGAAATTACATTTTTTTAAAAAATTGCCATTGTTTGTCCATGATGCCAAAATGTTGACTTAGCAGTGCACAGATAATGCTTCTGTACCCTTTGCAGATTGTTTAACTATCTTTATTAATACAAGAAAGTTACTGAAATTGATGATCATGCTACCATTGGTGATGCTGATGACAAGGTATACAGAATAGCAACGTTATATTGCTTTGTGCTCTATATGATGCAGTGATACAATGCTAATGTCATCTAGTAAATAATGCCGTTTTCAGTCTTCCAACAGAGTTTTAGAGACGATGAAAAGATGATCACTTGTGTTTTATAATACTTATTGTGTTATGGTGTTCCCCTAAATGTTAACTGATTGAGATCTTAGTTGTGTCTAGCTGCTGGCCTGGAAATAGAGTGAAAGAATATGGTTCTGAAAAACCAACTAATGGCACAGTGAGCAGATTTATGACCTGAATCCAATAATGATAAAATATGATCTGACATGCAAGGGGTTAAAACTTTGGCATGCTTGAAAAAATCAATAGAAAATCCCCAACGTGATTATAATAGTTATTATAATAGTTATTAAGTTCCACTGTGGAACTTTTCTTCTAGCTATTAAATATTTGAAATAAAACCTGTTTACATCACATTAGTTTGGACCAACTACATGTCTGATTTAATAAGTGCTTTGTTTCTATTGTATAGTAGTGCCACATCTACTGCTTTGAAAAACTGGTGCAAGTTGTTACATAATTCATAATATGCCTGCTGAGATGAGTGAAAAATGTTTAATGTATTCATGGTATTACTTCTAAAATATTTTCAAAGTTGGACATTTAATTGATGCCAAAATCTTATTCTGTCAGTGTTGACACATTTATCTGAGATAGTGAAAAGGCAAAGACACCTTTTTTATGTGACTTGTGTTGTCTGAAGTACATATAAAATACTGAAGGATATAAACCTGATTTAGAGTTGCTTTCCATATGATGGGAGTTCTTCATATTATCGGCTGTGGTTCAATTAGAGAAGTGACACAACCATTGAAGGTCTGCAAAGATTCATAAAGAAAGCAGTCCCATAATTATGGCAGCTGGATTTTTCCAAAAGGACTATATGGCTTTTGTACAGTAAAAATTTCTGAGGCAGGCTATGATATTCTGTTAAGAACCCCTATTCTAAATTTCCAGTCTGAAGCTGGCACACAAATACAGTACATGATGGTTACCTCTTTCCTCCCCCCCCCCCCAACTAGCCCATCGAAGAAAGGTCGTCATAGAGCTAACGACCCAGGATGGGGAGACAGGACAGGACACATTCAATAGTGCTAGGAACAAATACACAATTGTCAAGTACTCCTAATGTCTCTGCTTTAATCCCCAGATGGACCACATCTGTGCAAAGATACCTTCTTGAAGTTGACCGACACATCGCCACTTCACGCATAGTTGATAATTGATGTCTGCTTTGTTTAAATACTTGTTGTAAGATATTAGGTAAGCTATGGGCGAAAAACACTATGTAACCTTCAGATTATTGCCCTTGTTTTGTCTCACAATCCAGGGGTCCAGGATCTTACCTCCCCCTATAACTTGAACTGTCCATTAAGCATCCTATATAATTAATTGTAATCTATGGTCTGGCAGTGTTCACTGAGCCTAGCAAGTGACGTGAATCCGCCAGCACTGTGTGTGTAATAAACTCTCCTGCTTGCTTCATGTACGGTGTCCAGATTCAGTTCCTTCAGCTTTCCTCCTTTATAATGTTCACTTTTGTATTAAACTTTTTCTCTCTCCAGGTGAAATTGTACTTGGCTATGTGCTCCGCAACCTTCACGGACGGGTCAATTAGGTCTCTGCTCCTTTTGAAGGAGTAAGACTGCATCAGTAGGATAGCAGGCTAACCATTCTTGTTAGTGCTCTACCTCTTCCAGACCCATACACACCAAGGCATCAGATCTCATGAATAAAGATGGATGAAATTTTGGATTTCCAGTTCATGAGAAATTTTGTATGTGTAACCCATATGCTCAATACGAAGATATCTCTAGGAGACCCATTGGGAGAGGAAGGAGTGAGTTGTGTCTGGGCCAGTTAGCACACCACATCCAGAGGCTTCTGGAATGTGGTAGTTTTGGGTTTGTTCCACTGGGGTCATTAATATTTCTGAACAACTGTGGAGTCCTCCATTGCTTCTTCCCACCAACCCCTGGGAACACCAGATCAAGGGACCACTAGCTCTCTTCCCCAAAGGGAACCTGAAAGGGAGCTGGAGCAGCAGCAGCCCAGCAGGGGGCATATATTGTTGAACATGCCAAATAGATTTGGAACCCATGACATGAGCAGAACTCTGAACTGAACTGTGAAAGTGCAGGGTGTGGGGAGATAAGTAGTGATGCAGGGATTGAAATGATTCTGGAGCTTAAGGAAGAGTGAGAGAAATATCACTACATGTCCTAAGTAATGGGGCATTAGGTATCCACAGGTTTCCTGTGAAAAACTATTCTACAGGCCAACTTCTTGCAAGAATATATATGAATATTTTAAATGATACTCATAGTAGAGTAGAGGAACTACCAATGCAAGATCTATTTTACCACTCCCCGCCCCTTTGAAAAAACAGCATAGTATTTTATATAAGATAGATCCTTGGAGTGAGGATGAATATTGTGGAAGGCTCAAACTTGAGTGGCCTCACTCTATCCTCCACAAAATTGTTTGTAATCCAAATTATAAACACTAGACTGAGCAACCCTTGCTTCTCCTGTTGAGTGTTTATTCACACTCATTGTCTAATAACTTCAATGGAATGGTGCCTGTGAGTTGGTGGTTCACAATCTGACCCAGGATATTTGTTAGTATAGTTATTTCAGGGTTAGAGTAAAATCTATGTGTGTTTGGGATGCTCTTCCATGACTTGGAGCCTGCCAAGAGAACAAAGAAGTAGCAGGAGAATAGCTTATGAGCACTCATGACTTTTATTGGAAATCTAGAAATTGGTTTCTTTTGTTAAAAGCCCTGCTCCTGGAGTCATGTGGTTAAACGAAAATCTCAGAACATTTTTTTAAAAAGTGTTGAATCCTCAAGTTGTGGAGAAAAGCTTGAAAATGTTACCCCTAAAAGCTCAAAAGCCGGAGAGCAAATACAAGATGAGGAAAATATTAAATTTTGTAATTTTAAAGAAAATCTTATGGGGCTATTTTTTTTTTTTTTTTGGACCTGATTAATTTTTGACTGCTTGAGATGGAAAATACAGAAATAAGGGAGAATCTGGTGCACACCATTACTGAGTTCCGTGTTAAAATGTGCAGTATACATTTAGTTGATGATTGTATTCCAGAAATAAGCGATAACAGGATATGTGCTGGATTAGTGAGTAATTCCATGCCTTGTATGCTTTGTCTAGGTGCAAGCTGAAGGTTAATTGCATATAAGTCACCAAAGATATAATGAACAAATGCTAGGAGAACTCCTACAGAGAACACTGAAGCAAAGATGATAATAGGGATATTCATAAGAGAGCTGAAGGTGGCAGATTTGACTTGCATATGGCACATAATTGTGAGGTTTCCTGGCACTGATGCATAAAGTTATGGTAATGATTCATCTTCCATGGCTTTGTGGAGCTAATGGTTCTGATTATTGTACAATGAGAGTGACATTGAAACAGATTTCAAAGCAGTAATAAAAGTATAGGAATATAGAATTCAGCTTAACCATTTTGGAAGGGCTCTGATCCCTATATGGGCATTCATCCCATTAATGTCAGTGGGAGCTTTGCATATGCTGGGAGAGGAAAATGAATCTCTTAACTCCATTTCAGACAGAGGACCCGATAATCACCCTATCTCAGTAGTAGGGATGGTGCTACTGTGGAGAAAGTAATGTCTCTACTTGAGCTCTTTGGGAGCTTGCACACTAAACTATCCTCTTGACTGGCAGAGATTGCTGGGAATCCTATCCAATAGAAAGAGAGAGGTTGCCTTATCCCTCCCCGCCCATTCTGATATGGGTTGGTGTGAAGTAAGCCACACCTGCATTTTACAGAGCATAGGACAGTAAGTGCATGCATGCGCTCCTTGTGCTTTCTTCTTTTATGACTGGGGTCAGTAGGTGTTGCAGACGGGTTACTAGCTGCTGCTGTTAAACATAGTCTAACAATCTATTTTTCTTAGCATGTAAGCAAGTCTTGAGTCTTCGGAGAAATGCTGTGGCACTGTTAGTTTGTTATACAACAGCTGTAACAAAAAAAACAAAACAAAAAACCCCACTGCTATAGTAGAAGCCCTTGGTGGTGTTCTCTATATTTGGAGGCAATCTTGGAGGCAGAGCAGGTTCCTGTCACTGGTGTCTTGACTGTGATTTGTAGGAGCAGGTTGACCTGTGAGTTCTTTGTGACCACCACTGCTCCACCACTGGTATATGTATGGTAAATAAAACAAGTATCAAAACATCCAGAGGCAAGCAACAAAGATGGCCAAAGAGATGGAATGCAAGTCATACAAGCATAGGCTGAAGGAACTAGGTATGTTTCATTTGGGAGGAGGTAGCAGGGATATGGTAGCAGTCTTCAAATACTTGGGGAAACTACCATAAGAAAGATGAAGAAAAGTTGTTCTCTCTTGCTACGGAGAGCAGGACGAGATAAAATGGGTTCAGATGACAGCATAGCAGATTTAGATTAAATCTCAGGAAAAATGTCCTAGCTCTAAGGGTACGTCTACACTAGCCCCCTAGTTCGAACTAGGGAGGCTAATGAGGGCGACCGAAATTCCATGGTTTAAAACTAAGGGGTTTATCTCAGAATTGCTCTTCTCTGCCGCATGTAGATGCGGGCAGTTACTTCAGGCTAGTCAGTTTCCAAAATGGCGACTGGCCAGGAATGTGCTAATCAAGCGTGGGATATTTAAATCCCGTGCTTCATTAGCAATTTCGGTCACCCTCATTAGCCTCCCTAGTTTGAACTAGGGGGCTAGTGTAGACATACCCTAAGAACAGTAGGACAATGGAACAGACTGCCTCTGGAAGCTCCTGGAATGGAGGTTTTCAAAAGGAGGCTGAATAACCATCTGTCTTGGATGGTTTAGATACAATAAATCCTGCATTTTGGCATGAGGTTTGACTAGATGACCTTCGTGGGAGTCTGCCCTACGAAGAAGGGGAAGCACTTTTCTGAGTAAGCCAGGAACAATTTGTCCCAGAATGTTTACCAGTGATTGTATAAATTTTGTTCCTTACAGATCAACAGTTATGTTACAAACATGTTTGTTAGTGACATTACCGCTAAAACCTCAGTTAATACATATGTCTTACTAATGAGTACTTGTAAGTGCTGAATTCATAACAAGTGATGCATCCAAATATAAATGCTAAATACTTTAGCACTGCTGAATTTTGTTCCTGAAATTGAACCGTATGTAGTCATTGTGCTGCATTGACAATAAGGTATCATCACTCAAAACAAGAACACTCTACTTCTGTGTTGAATCAGGTGGGGAGGGGAGAGAGCAGAGCTGGGTCTTTAACCTTGACCCCCTCCTTCTCTGTCCCTTCCCCCCTTTAGGCACATGGTGTGAAATCCTGGCCTCTGCCCTAGTGGGCCTGCTGAAGACCGGGAGTTCTATTCCTGGGTCAACCACAGTCCTGCTGGATACCTCAGGCAAATCACTTCACTGCTCCTCTTCTTCTAATGGGGCTAATGATACTTACCTCATCCATAAAGTATGTTGCCATGCACTGGTGAAACATCGTACGAGAGCTAGGTGTTATTACTATATACCTATTAGTGGGGCTAGGATTTCATCCGCAGAACTTGGAAGGGGTAAGCTCTGGCTACTCTTTTGCAGGGCTGTGAAAGGGAGGAGAAGTCTTTGTTCCCATCTCCAACACACCTGCAAAAGGTCTGCCCAGGATATGGTTGCAGCATCCCTTTCTTTGTGAATACTTAATTTAAATTATCTTTCAAAAGCATCTATTCTTGTCCCTTCCTTCCTTCTGTTTACCATTATTTCCTTTATATTACTGATAACTACTGCAGAGACTGATTCCCACTGCTGCTGAACTCCTGGTGCTGAATCCATCTTAATAGCATTCACGCAGTGTTCCATGCATCACTGGTGAAATATATGAAGCTACAAGCTGGTTTCTGGTATGCAGTATGATGGTTTTCTAATGGCCACTAGATTGCCAGTGTTAACGGGACAGAGGCAAATGTTAAATTTTTAGCTTTATTAGATTTGATGTATTGCTTTTTATAAAATAAATGTAGATTTCATAATGTTGTAAGCCAAGGTGTCGCTGCTCTGTGATCTAATTATGTAGTTATCAGAGATCTTTATAGAAAGGTCTGACTGTAGTGGAACCATACAAGAAGCTCAAATTTTACTTAATCGCTGTCAATTGGATATAAATATTCTTTGTGCCACCTACCAAATGTAATGAAGATGCTAAACTTGTTAAAAAGAAAACATTTTATGCCTTTAATTCTTTTGCATTAAAGCTGGACCTATAACCGTTGCATTAACTCCTGTACTTTTTTTTTTTTTTTTTTGGTAATGATAGTATTACTTATTGCATTTTTATTGAAAACTTGAGATGAATTGCATTAAAGAAAAGTGACATAAAATAACTGCAAGATAAATAATATAGTTAACACCTCCTTTTGGTGTTAACTTCAAAGCCGTTTCCTTGGGATCCAGGAATGGAACCTAATTGCGACTTCAGCAATAAAACTGTTAATTCCTTATCCATGCAAGCACATGTCTCACAATCCCACATAATTTTAAAAAGCTTCTATGTGACAGAGGCGTTTCATTGATCTCACACAATGGAGACACTTAATAACTAATGGTCTCCTAAAACACTGCATAAGATCAAAGATTGTCAATGATTTTTTTTGCAAAATGAAACTATATGTTGTTTGGGGAGGTTTTATGTGTTGGTTCTATGCTTGTTAAGCTGTACCCAAGCCAAAGTATTTTAATTTTGTTTTGGAGACTGAACAAGTTCAGTTTCAACACTGCTATGTTATTTCTGCTGAGTTGAATAGGTGTCTCACAATCTTGCCTTTCAAAATTTAGGGTCAGGTTTTCCATTCCTAAATTTGCTTATGGGGGAATTTCTTTGTGCAGGAACATATCTGCTGGTTTAAAGGAATTCTCTGCTGCCTCCTGTTCCAGCTGCCTGTTTACCCCCCTCTCCCTCCCCACACCTCCACCCCCAACTAACAGAGGAGACCTGGCAGGTAGGTAGATTTTCCCACCTGGCAGGTGGATAGATCTTCCACTAGCATAAGGGCAGTGGTCTCTTATCATTGACATAGGTTACATGACAGCTCTAACAGGTGGGGCTATGCAATTCAGAGACTAGGAGCAACCACCAGCTGCTTGATGGACTCCCTTTCCCCAAACAACCTGAGCTCCACTTGGTCATGCTAGAGAATAAGTTTCTTAGAATGTATTTCAGTCTAGAGCAGTGGTTCTCAGACTTTTTGTCCTGGGGCCCACCCCACTCAACACAAACCTTTCTGTGGCCCACCAGCCAACCACCCATGATGACAAAATGGATGCAGGAGGGGGTGGTGATGCAGGGTCTCAGCAGAGGGAGTGCGTGAGGGGGTTGGGTGTGACACGGTCTGGGCATCAGAGGGATGCGGGGTGCTCACTTGGCTTTGCGCCCTCGCCATTCCCAGGCACCATGTCCCAGGCACCACCTCCCACTCATCCCATTGGCTATGATTCTGGCCAATGGAAGCAGCAGGGAAAGCCTGCAGGCAGCATTTCCCAGTACTGCCCTTCCCTCCCTCCCTCCCTCTCCCACTTGCTCACCCTGCAAACCGGATGTGACCCACAAGCTTTGAGGCTCATCCCACCTCCCCGCAATGAGAAGCTGGGGGATGGTGTGCAGGCTGGAGCATCAGTGCGGGCTCCTTGCTGAGTGTGTGTGTGTCTTGGGCGGGGGAGAGGGGGGCGGCACCTGCAAGGCAGCCATGGACCACACTTTGAGAACCATTGGTCTAGAGCTTCTTGAATAAAATGTGCAAGCATAAAGTCTGCAGTCTTCACAATTATAGCCTGTTTCTCCAAAGTTCAGCATTTTACTTTTGGTGTTGTGTATATGTGTGTAAGTAGTTGCAGTTACAGAGGTCTAGGTTAAATTGTAATCCTTTTATTTTTGGAATACATCAGATCTCATGTTAGTGAAACAAGCTCTCCAGTTTACAAAATGGGATTAAGAGGCCACCTTCTTGACTCACATACCGTTTCAACACTAGCTCCCATGTTTTAGGGAAAGGATCAGCTCTTACTGTCCTTAAACCAAGTCACAGCTCAATCCTTACTGCCATCCAAACTTCTCAGTTCCCTTTGGGGCAGTGGTTCTCAACCTTTTTTCTTTGAGGCCACCCCAACATGTGTCAAAACTTCATGGCCCACCTGTTTTTTTTTTTCCCTGCATATCCATTGGATTGAAAGCCAGAGCTGGTTTCAGCTTCAGACTCAGGCTCCAGTGAGTCTAACACCAGCCCTGCTTTCTGCTTTATTTTGGCAAACCCCCTGAAGCCTATTCATGGTCCTTTAGTGGGCCCCAGACCTCTGGTTGAGAACCAGTGCTTTCGAGCACTAAATCTTTTGAGATCTAGAATCTGTTATATAGTGTAGAGTTCCACAGTTTAGGAAGAAATCAGTGGAAACATAGAGAGCTTGAGCCGTTGCAAGTGTCCATTTTATTTCATAACACAGAACTAACTAGAACAAGCCCAAACCAGCTGGACTGACCCCTAGTGACCTAACTCAGTTACTATAACAACACAATCTCTAACTACAACCCAGTACGCAACAGAATCCTCTCCTCTCTCCCTATATTCAAACAATTGATGCTTGACACATGCAGACCAAAACTGTGGGGCTTTCAGTAGGTGAGTTTGATGTTCTCTTTCCATTCTTCTTGGTGCATTTCTGTTGTATGCTTTCCCTCCACAGTTTTGTTGCACAGGAAAATGGTCCCAAGTTTATTTGCATGTGACCTCTACAACTGGTGAGATACACAATACGAACCATTTTAGGTTAACATTCTGCCAGATGAAATGCATCCTAGAATACTCATGGAGCTGATAGAGGAGGTATCTGAGCATTTAGGTATCATCTTTGAATAGTCATGGAAGTTGGGAAAGATTCCAGAAGACTGGAAAAGGGCAAATATAGTGCCCATCTATAAAAAGGAAAATAAGAACAATCCAGGAAACTACAGACCAGTCACTTTCACTTCTGTGCCAGGGAAGATAATGGAGCAAATAATTAAAGAATTCATCTGCAAACATCCATAAGGTAATAAGGTGATAGGCAACAGCCAGCATGTGTTTGTAAAGAACAAATCATGTCAAACCAATCCAATAGTTTTCTTTGATAGGATAGCAAGTCTTGTGGATAAGGGAGAAGCGGTGGACATGGTATACCTAGACTTTAGTAAAGCATTTGACACGGTCTTTCATGATCTTCTTATCAATAAACTAGGGAAATACAACTTAGATGGGGCACTATAAGGTGGGTGCATAACTGACTGGATAACCATGCTCAGATAATAGTTATTAATGGATGACAGTCATGCTGGAAGGTCATAACAAGTGGGGTTCCACAGGAGTCTGTTTTGGGACTGGTTCTGTTCATAGAATCATAGAATACTAGGACTGGAAGGGACCTTGAGAGGTCATTGAGTCTAGTCCCCTGCCCTCATGGCAGGACCAAGTACTGTCTAGACCATCCCTGATAGACATTTATCTATCCTACTCTTAAATATCTCCAGAGATGGAGATTCCACAGCCTCCTTAGGCAATTTATTCCAGTGTTTAACCACCCTGAAAGTTAGGAAGTTTTTCCTAATGTCCAACCTAAACCTCCCTTGCTGCAGTTTAAGCCCATTGCTTCTTGTTCTATCCTCAGAGGCCAGGAAGAACAAGTTTTCTCCCTCCTCCTTGTGACACCCTTTTAGATACCTGAAAAACGCTATCATGTCCCCTCTCAGTCTTCTCTTTTCCAAACTAAACAAGCCCAATTCTTTCAGTCTTCCTTCAAAATCTTCATCAATGATTTAGATGATGGCATAGAGAGTATGATTATTAAGTTTGCAGATTACACCAAGATTGGAGGGGTTGCAAGTGCTTTGGAGGATAAGGTCATAATTCAAAATGATCTGAACAAACTGGGGGAAATGGACTGAGGCAAATAGGATGAAATGTAATAAGGACAAATGCAAAGTACTCTACTTAGGAAGGAACAATCAATTTCACACATACAGAACGGGAAGCAACTGTCTAGGAAGGAGTACTGCAGAAAGGTATCTAGGGGTCATAGTGGACCACAAGCTAGGTATGAGTCAACAGTGTGACACTGTTGCAAAAAAAGCAAACATGATTCTGTGATGCATTAACAGGTGTGTTGTGAGAAAGACACAAGAAGTTATTCTTCCGCTCTACTCTGCACTGATTAGGCCTTAGTTGGAGTATTGTGTCCAGTTCTGGGCATCACATTTGAAGGAAGAGGCGGAGAAATTGGAGAAGGTCCAGAGAAGAGCAACAAAAACGATTAAAGTTCTAGAAAACATGACCTATGAGGGAAGACTGAAAGAATTGGACTTGTTTAGTTTAGAAAAGAGAAGACTGAGAAGGGACATGATAGGAGTTTTCAAGTATCTAAGGGTATGTCTACACTGCCACCCTAGTTCGAACGAGGGTGGCTAATGTAGGCATTCAAACTTGCAAATGAAGCCCGGGATTTAAATATCCCGGGCTTTATTTGCATGTTCCCGGGCACCACCATTTTTAAATGCCCTGTAGTTCGAACTCCCTGCCCGCGGCTACACGCGGCACGCACTAGGTAGTTCAAATTAAAGCTCCTAATTCGAACTACCATTACTCCTCATTGCAGAGCCAAAGAACAAGTAGATCCAGAACAGAACCAGATTGATAACTGACAGCTAAGCTCTACATCAGCACTAATGAGTAACCCCTGGAAATTTCCAAACTGCCAAACAAGGCAGGAAAACTGTATTTAGGCTGCCTCAGAGCCTAGCAAATTGGACTTCACCGATGGACTTTGGGTACCGGTGCCTCGGAAGCTGCGACAACTTCCCTCTTCGTTCGCAGCCTACCCGGGGTCCCAGGCTTGCAGGAAGGGACATAAGATGTGCCACTTCTTTGTTATATTATTCTTCCATTTATGGAGCACAGCTGTTAGCTGTCAGGAAATAAACTACTTGTGTTTGACAGATACCTGTGTGGTGTATTTTGTACCTTGAGAGCCCAGTGTTGGACCTGAGACTTACTCTGGCCGGCTACATTTGGCGCAGCAAGCAGGGTTCTCTTGGTACAAACTGCTCAGCATGTGGAAGAAAGGGAAGCAGATGAGCGAGGGAGGTAGTAGGGCAGAGCACCGGATTCCAGACTGGCCGTGCAGATCAGCCTGGGCTTTGGTTGCTCAAATTTGGTGTGACGTAACGCCTGCCGTGCAGTTTGAGAGGGAACTAGCTGATGGGGTCAGTCCTGCTCGTATCCAAAAGGGGCTGGAGGTGTTGGACATCCACAAGAAGGATAAGGGGGTGCGTCAGGCTGGATGGCTGTTTCTCAGTGCGCTCCGCAGTGTGTGTGAGGAGAAGGAGGGGTTACAGCGAGAAGTGGCACAGCTTAAGGAGGAATTGGACAGGGTTAAAGCTCTGTCTGGAATACAGCGAGCCTCTTTAGAGCATGCACCGAAGCAGACAGCAGAGATGGGTCAGAATCTGCAAGTTATGGCTGTCCGCTATGCCAATCAGAAGTATAAGTGCAACCGGGACGGCCAGCCTTTGCAGGCGAAGGCCTGTGTGCTCCGGTCCACTGATTGGGACCCCACCATATGGGATGGGGATATTTGGGATTCAGGGGGGACACCCAGGGAGACCCAAGGCCATACGTTCCCCTGACCATTTATCATGCAGGACAGACCCCACACAAAGTAACTGTTCTAGTGGACACTGGAGCAGAAGTAACTGTAATTCATGGGACTCCTAACCCACAGAGGGGACAGCCCATTGTAATCCAAGGTTTGAGAGGCCCTGACCTTTCTGCAGTTAAAACTACCTTAAGATTGGGAATCGGAGATCTTCCCCCCTCAGTCTGTCCTGTTGTAATTGCAAACACTGGAGGTGAATACATTCTGGGCATGAATGTGTTAAAGGGCCTGCAGCTCTCCCTGCCAGGGGGGCACTTCGCATTTGGTGTCCGAGCACTGACCATGGGAAATGCTAAGTGGGAACCGGTGGTTGTACCTCCACTCCCCTCCCCCCACGCCTGGTCCATACTAAGCAATACCGAATCCCGGGGGGAACAGCAGCAATTACGGCCACCATTAAAGATCTGGAACGAGCGGGTGTAATCTGCCCTGCTGTGTCACCTTTCGATAGTCCTATTTGGCCTGTTAAGAAAACAGATGGCAGCTGGCGTATGACTGTTGATTACCGGAATCTGAACCGAGTAGCACCCCCACTCACGGACGCTGTACCGAACGTAGTTACCCTATTGGAACAAGCTGCCCAGTTTGGGGGAAGTTGGAAAGCAGTAATAGATCTTGCAAATGCTTTCTTTTCTATCCCCTTAGCCCCCGAATCGCAAGATCAGTTTGCTTTTACCTGGGATGGCCGGCAGTATACATTCACCCGGCTGCCACAGGGGTATCTACACTCCCCCACTCTGTGCCACGGGCTGATTGCCCGAGACTTAGATCAGATCCGTCCCTCTCTGCCCTCCACTATCCAGTGCCTGCAGTACATTGAGGATGTGTTAAGCCAGGGAGACACCAAAGAGGAGGTAGCAGAAGCTTTGGACGCTATCCTGAACCACCTTAAGGAACGTGGGTGGGCAGTTAACAGAGATAAGATTCAAGGCCCCAGTGAGAATGTCAAATTCCTGGGCATAGTCTTGACAGGAAAGCAGCGTGTCATGCCAGAAGTTGTAAAGAATAAGATCTTAAGTGCAGCTCGGGCCTCTTCAAAAGAGGAAACGCAGCGCTTTACTGGTTTACTGGGTTATTTGAGGGGCTTTATCCCCCACCTGCAGGCCATTCTAAGACCCTTGTACCAGGTTAGCAGGAAAAAGGCTACCTTTAAATGGAAGAATGAGCAAGAAGAAGCTTTTCAGCAAGCAAAGGCAGCAGTAGCAACTGCTCTTGCCTAGGGGCCGGGGGAACCAGGTCCTGTAGAATTGCAAGTCTCCTCCCAGGGAAACCAAGCTGCCTGGAGCCCGTGGCAAATGCAGCAAAGGCGTTGGGTCCCTTTAGGGTTTTGGAGCAAGACCTTGACGGAGGCCAGTGCTAATTACACTCCCTTTGAGAAGCAGGTGCTGGCTTGCTATCTGGCATTATTAGATACTGAGCATGACACTCAGGATCAACAGGTGTTGCTGTGCCCCGAGCTCCCTATCATGAGCTGGGTGCGAGATACAGCTGCTCCCTGGTCAGGTAGAGCTATGGCCAGCAATCTGTTAAAGTGGAGATGGTACATCCAGGAGAGAGCTAAGCCTGGACCCTCAGGGGTTTCCCACTTGCATGAGTTAATAGCACAGCTCCCAGAGGGAGATAAGGCAGAACAGCCCAGTCCATAGCAGCTGCCTCCGCTGCAAGGAATAGCAGTGTGGGGCTCTCCTTACAGTGCTCTGACAACCGAGCAGAAACAGTTTGCCTGGTTCACTGACAGGTCTGCCCGATATGTGGGGGGTGCCCGGAAGTGGCGAGCTCCTGCCCTAAAGCAGACCCAGCACATACAGATGATTAAAGAAGGCACAGAAGGGTCCAGCCAGCTAACAGAATTAGTGGCTATACACCTGGCATGCAAGCAGGCAATAGAGCTGGGGGACGAAACATGCCTCCTTTACACAGCTTCCTGGGCAGTGGCCAATGGCCTAGCAGTTTGGTCAGGGCACTGGGCTCCGAGTAATTGGCAAATTCGTGGAAGCCAGTGTTGGGGAAAGCCTGTAGTAATCTGAACTCCCGCTTAATAGCAGGCAGTACCCCTCATGAGCGTTTTAAGGGTCAGGGTGGTCCTACTACGCCGCCTCATGCTGAAAGTACACCTAAGGGTGTGGAAGAGATTGGGCAGAGGGTCTGGATACTACCCCGCCCGGGAGACTCCGCTCCTATGGTGGCTGCAGAAACCGTCGCCCAGGGGCTACATGGTGGGTCCTCCCTGCTAATAATGTCACTTTGCAATGTTTTCCTCAGGCATGCTTGCATAAACGAGACTAGCCCTCCAGCATGAAGTTGATGCGGTGGGTGCTCCTGATTCCAAGTGTGCTGTCAGTTAACCCTTTGGGATGGTGGCAATCGACTTCCCAGGTGGAAAGATCCTCCCAGACCTGACTGAATGGATCGTGCCCCTGTAGCCAGACATGAACCCCATCTTGTTTCTCTACCCCCCCAGAGAGCAAGAGAAAGGCAGTCAGCCTTTGATGCCCTGGGAACGCAGGTGTGCTGCCTGTCCCTGACTCTACCATAAACAGAAACCAGACAGTAAATGGGCTAGCTGACAACCCAGGGCCTCCCGGCGCCCTGATGGCTAGTACCAGTAATTGACATGCCTGCACTGTCCCAGGAGAGGAATCTTCGCCCATCACATACCAGAGGTGCCCATTGTCTGCATTTTCCCAGGTGTGAATTATGCTTTGCACCCTTCGTGGGAAACTTGGCATTCAAAGCCATTTTTCCTAATTGGCCACTTGAGACCAGGAAGAAGCCTACGTGACTCAAGGGGTATAAAGAGGGGTTTAGTAGCCCACGCCATTTGAGCTCCAATCATCTACACCTGCTGGCAGGTATTGATTGTCTCCTGAGGTCTGTGGGACGCCCAACCTCGCCCTACTTCTTCCCAAGGGATTGAGAGAAAGACGCTGGCCACGCCAAGTCTGGAACGCAGGGGTGAGAGTATATATCTGCTAGGTGTCTATTTTGAATGCATTTAATAAGAGCTCAGAGAACCAAAAGGGTTTCATGGTACCTGAAATTACTTATTAGTGTAATTTCTGTCCTGTCCTTTGTAGTGGCTGTGTTATCTGTAACACAGTAGTAGCATTTAACAGCTAAGTTTACCCTGTAACAATAAAATAGTAACTGTTTAAGCTGTGACCTGACTCCTTCAGTTGCTGTAACCGAACCAAGCACAATTTTAAAAAGAACTCCAGCCGGTCATAAGGGACAGATATAGGGAGAGCTTGAGCATTGGATCATGTCGCTTCCAGGGGACAGATCCGTTGGGGCATCTCTCAGCCTCCCCAGGCTGCCCGCTGCGAAGGGATTATGTATCCTAGCAGTCAAAATCTGAGGTGTAATAAGCTCTCCCTGTAAACTCTGGGGCGTCTGTTGGCTGCCCACCGTGAAGGGATCCCGATCCTAGCGGTAAAGACACGGACGTAAAACTTCTTGGGCGCCCGTCAACCTCTTCCAGGTTGCCTGCTGCTAAGGGACCCCACTCCTAGCAGTTGAAGTCTCGGGTGTATAATACACACACACACCACTCACTGCCCTGACCACTGGCTGACAGCTCCCCGTTCGCGCAGGTGGGATTCGTGTCTGAACGCCTGACCCTTCATTCCTCTAACGCCAGTACTCAGTTGGGACCTTGGATCAAGCAACATTATGAGGGAGCCCTTGCCAATGAAAAAGCATCCAGTCTCCATATAATGTGATCCTCCATCCTATTATTATTGTACTATTGGGTTTTGTAGCTATTTGTATTATTACTAGTATGTTAGCTTGTTATGTAAGGCGTCTGGCCTTCTGTATGACACTACTGGCTCAGCAAGTAAAACACCAGGTCATCCTGGAACAACTGACACCCTAGAAGGGATGTATTGGGGTAGAATGCATGCCACATCACCCAGGGGTGGAATGTAGTGGTCAATTGCGGAAGAACTTTGTACGTGCTAGTTTAGGGGTGGTGAGGCCTGCATTCTTTCCCCCCTTTCCCTTTTCCCTATATCTGATGAGCTAGAAGCAAGTCTTTGGGAACATACACCACTTAAGATAAGCATTGGTGCCAGTATGGCAGGAACAAGTATGAGATAAGGGTAAAGGGCAAGAACGCATAAACAATTCTGTTTACCCTAACGTACTGATCACGTAAACAGGGCCAAAGAACAAGTAGATACAGAACCAGATCGATAACTAACTGCTAAGCTCTACATCAGCACTAATGCGTAACCCCTGGAAATTTCCAAACTGCCAAACAAGGCAGGAAAACTGTATTTAAGGCTGCTTCAAAGCCTAGCAAATCGGACTTCACCGATGGGCTTTGGGTATCGGCACCTTGGAAGCTGAGACAACCTCCCACTTCGTCCGCAGCCTACCCGGGGTCCCAGGCTTGCAGGAAGGGACGTAAGATATGCTGCTTCTTTGTTATATTGTTCTTCCATTTATGGGGCACAGCTGTTAAAAAGCTGTCAGGAAATAAACTACCTGTGTGGTGTATTTTGTACCTTGAGAGCCCAGTGTTGGACCTGAGACTTACTCTGACTGGCTACAGAGGCCTACTCTCTCCAGGAGCACAAAGTTGCTCCCCCTTCCTCAAGGGGTCTGCTAAGTCTGTCTGCCCCCGGGGGGATGCAAGTCTGTTAAATTCTCCCAGGTGGTTAAAACAAACATTTAAAGAATAAGCCATCCCTTTTTGTTGGATAATGAGCCAACTCTTTCACCAAAGAGAGGGTTTGGCCAATTAGGAACGCTGTCATAAAGGCCATAAAGACTTCTGAAAGGACTCACTTTTCTTTTCTGTTTTTTCATGGGTTTTTTCCCCAATAAATGTGGTTGAGAGCCTTTTTACACTGCTGCTCTCTGACCTTTTCCCCAGTTGCTCTACTCTCTGGGGGTATGTCTACACTACCACCCTAGTTCGAACTAGGGTGGCTAATGTAGGCATTCGAAGTTGCAAATGAAGCCCGGGATTTAAATATCCCGGGCTTCATTTGCATCTTGCCGGGCGGGCGCCATTTTAAAATCCCCTTAGGTCGAACTCCGTGCCCGCGGCGACATGCGGCACGGAGTAGGTAGTTCGAGGTGTACCGGTAGTTCGAATTAGAGATCCTAATTCGAACTACCTACTCCGTGCTGCGTGTCGCCGCGGGCATGGAGTTCGACCTAAGGGGATTTAAAAATGGCGCCCGCCCGGCAAGATGCAAATGAAGCCCGGGATATTTAAATCCCGGGCTTCATTTGCAACTTTGAATGCCTACATTAGCCACCCTAGTTCAAACTAGGGTGGTAGTGTAGACATACCCTGGCTGTGTCTAGACTGGCATGATTTTCTGCAAACGCTTTTAACGGAAAAGTTTTTCTGTTAAAAGCATTTGCGGAAAAGAGCGTCTAGATTGGCACGGACGCTTTTGCGCAAAAGCACTTTTTGCGGAAAAGCGTCCATGCCACTCTAGACACGGTTTTGTGCAAGAAAGCCCCGATCGCCATTTTTGCCATCGGGGCTTTTTTGCGCAAAACGGTTCTCAGCTGTCTACACTGGCCCTCTTGTGCAAAAGCATTTGCACAAGAGGGCTTTTTCCCCGAACGGGAGAGTCATTGTATTTGCGCAAGAACACTGACGATCATACATTAGATCGTCAGTGTTCTTGCGCAAATTCAAGCGGCCAGTCTAGACACAGCCTCTGAGTTTTGTGGATAGCTAATTTTATTACATTAGATATTCTTAATCTCATATATGGCATTCAGATTCCTTTCCTTTCTGTGGACATGATTAAGATTTTGAATTCCTGATTCTTCAATAAAAAAAACAAACTATTGCTGATCCAACCAAACTATGAGAGCAGAAGAAATCATTGTTGCTCTGAAGACAGTTGTTATTTTGATGAGAGCTGGACATGACATTTGTGTATTCTTGTATAGCTACTATATTAAGGCAGATGAGAAACAAAGAAGTAGAATAATGTTGTGGAAAACTGCAGTTGATATAGCTGATTTCAGTTCAGATTGCTGTCTCTATATCCCGAGAGAGATTTCCTGGGAGATTCCTAGAAAATACACACCTGCAATTTCATCTAACCAGATGCCCTTGCTCCATAAAGATGCCCTTGAAAGAGCATCGGATGTAATTACATAAAACAAGCCTCTTAGGAGTAACTGTTTTGTAGCAGGTGTAAATGTTCAGTAATGTGTGCTCTGGGAATTCACTGCACAATTCCCATTAGCAGTAATACCCTACTTCCTCCCACGCCCTTGGCTTAAGATGTATCAGCCTAAGAAAAGATCCATCTGTCCAGTACAATGTTTTAATACTGTGAAAGTGGAACTTGTTATAATAGGGTCCTAGAGTAATTATCTACACAGCCATTCTGTGGGGATAGATGTACCAATGTTTGGTTCTGTAGCCCACAATTCTGCATAATACTAATGCTTTGCACTCCGGGGGGCAAGGGGTATGTGCAGGGCTCCATGGAAGCAGTTCCCACAGAGATTCACTTGTAAGCCCTTGTATAGCACCTTCAGTCTGAGAGGGGCTCGGATCCCAAAGGGATGTCACCTGAATCCCAAATTGAGGTGCTACTGCAAGCCACAACCCTCCCCCCCCGCAACTTGGTAGATGCTTAAAGCACAATTTTCATTGTAAACAGTGCCCTAAGGGCCTGGAAGTCTGTCTCTGTGGGCGTGCACACTGCTGGCCTGTGGACAACTATGACATGCTAAAGCCTCAGCACAATTTTCACACCAGGTGAACCTAGGCACCGCCCTGCCTGTCTTAACTACAGGGCTCAATCTGGTAGGTATTCTTGGAGCACACGTCCAAACGTGATGTAGGGCAGGAGGTGCCCTCCTCTGTTATCTGTAGCCTAGGAGTTAGAGAACTCACCCAGGAGCTGGGAGTTCCTACTTTGGGGCCCCTCTGTGCCTGATGAGGAGAAGAGAGATGAACAAGGGTTCTGCACTCAACAAGAGAGTGCTTTAACCACTGGGCTGTGGGATACTCGATTGTGGGTTTCCCTCAGCCTCTCCTGATTGAACTTTTTTCACTTTGCAATAAATAGGCATTGAGCCAGAGAGCATGAGAATGGTTTTATAGTGTCATGGTTAGGGCATGCCCCACTCACTAGCATACACCATTCCTAGTCTCATGTTCTGGATTTTCTGTATCCTATTTTCAGGAACAAATGTTTCATAGGGAACCAAAGATGCCTAACCCAAGGTTTGTTGGATTCTACTGGGTAAGTTGGATTCTACAAGCCTAAAGTCTCTTTTTGGATCTGGGCCATGATGCTTTACAAAGGAATGTGCCATCATCTGAGGGGCAATTGTTTTATAAGGAATTACAGTGCCATGCATTTATCATGTGCTGCTAATATTTCGGCAAGGCACTGCCATTGAAACTTTTCACTGGCTTAGGAGCGGAATCTATTTGTTCTGTTTTCTCATTTCAAGAAATGTTTTTTCTCATGACTATATCCGAGGAGGGCAGCAAATCCAGTCAGTAATCAAATGTATGACAAACAGCTTGAAGCTGCAAGTTACTGAAAGCGAGTGTACTTTGGAAATGTATACAGAGGATATTGCTAGCTTAGAATAGAGTTTGGCTTGGGTAATGTGGAAGGAAGAGCAATGCCTGGGAGCAATGCCTGCTACAGTTCTGGTCTGTTCTCAAGGCAAACAGTTTTCCCTGCAAAAGAATTTTTATGAGTTCTGGGGATAAGCAATCTCTGCAAGAAATAATTTAGTAGTATTCAGAGCAGTGGGTTCCCTCGGGGGAATGGAGAATTTCCCACTCCTTGCTTCACTTGAGTGTCAGGGGCCCTCTCCAGAGCATGACTAACTTTCTCAAGACCACACAGCAGGCCAGGAATAATGGGGGCCTCAAAAATGTAAAACAAAGTGATACCAAAATTGCAAACCAGCTCAAATCTCCTGTTCCCTTTACGAGTTATGTGGGACCATAGAGCCTGGACTCCAGGAATATTCCTGATCAGGGGCTCTGCTCCGCCAAAGATTGGGACCGGGTTTTTCCCCCAACCCCATCTGTTGCTCTCAGGTGCCTTGCTGGTGCATTTCCCGAGCCTGCCTCTAATCCCCAGGCAATTTTAAAAGGGCCTAAGGGCCCCTGCTTCCACTGCTGGCAGCACAGGGAGGCTAGATCAGTTTCCTGCCTGCTCTGGCTCTGTGTGCAGCTGCTGGCGCATCTCTGGGGCCCCTAGATAGGGGGTATCTCCATGTGCTGCCCCCCCAAATGACCCTGCTGCCTTTGGAAGTTATGGGGATGGTGCCTGCCAGCAGCAGCATGTAGAGCCTCCCCCCCCATCTCACCTGCCTAGGAGCCACTGCCAGAGGGCATGTCCCAGGTAGGCATCGTATTCCCTCGCTCTGCAGCCTCTCTGCACTCTAACTTCTTCCCAGGGCGTGCACCCCCCCCACCCCACCTCTCCTGTCCCCAGGCTCCCTCCCGGAGCCTGCAATCCTCACCCCTTTCTTCACTGCAATGCCTCGCAACTAGCATCCAGGCTCTGTCCCAGGAACGCACCCCAGATTTCCTCCTCCACCCAAGCTCCCTCCCAGAGCCTGAAACCTCACCCCCCACACCCAAATGTTCTCCAAGAGACTACACCTGCATCCCCTTCAGTACCCCAACCTCCTGCTCCAACCCAGAGCCTGCACCCAGTGTCCAAACCCTGCCTCACACTTAGCACCCCTCCCACATCCAAAGTCTTTCCCAGAACCTTAGGTGGTTGGGAGGGGGAGGGACTTGGACCTCCTCTGTGCACCTCTGACATTTCTACAAACCTGTCGCCCCTCCCCTTTAAAGGGTTGGTTTAGCTCAGATAAAATATCCCTTCTCTAGTCCTTCTCCTTGACATTCAGACTCCGCTGAACTCTATCTAACTGGGTCTAATATCTATTGAGCAAACTGATGTCCCCGGATCTTGCAAATGTTGGGGTTAAAGATGTGAATTAGTACTTTCTGGAGACTATTTCTGATGGGGAACTCTCCAGAGAGTGTAAGATCTGCATATGGCAACCTGACAGAATCCAATAGAAATAGCACCCCACTTGAAAATCCCCCATAGGAAATCACCTGTCTTAGGAGTCCATTTGGGGTTGGGGCAAAAGGAGGTAGTTAGTCACTTGTAAAGAGAGAGCTGTGAATCTGGGGGACGTTTTGGGAATTTGTGAAATCAGGAGCCCTGGGTCCAAGGTAAGAAGAATAAGTTGAAAGGAGAAAACTTAGTTGAATTTGAGTAGGGGGAGGGATAGAGAAATCTTAAAACTGAAGGTAAATTTGGCTAAACATCCAAACTTTTTCAGACTAATTCAAACTTATCTGCTGAACTTTTTTCAGCAATAAAAAGTGGGTGGCCCTTGCAGAAGACAGGTTTTCATTTTAGTGCTTCATTCTTTCTCCCTGCTAGAGATGGAGCTATTGAAGACATAAATTAGTGATAGTGTAAATCTTTTGTGACAGTATTTCTTGTATATTGTACTCTTCACAAGTCATGTCGTCCAGTGAGTGAGCTGATGGTTGTCAAAATATATTTTTAATTTTTATCCCCGTTGCATTGGTATATTATAAATGCAAGATCAAAACCATAATCAAAAGAGTCCCTCAGGCTGAATGATGTTAACCCCAGCATACATCATCTCTCAGAGCTATAGGGGACAGACAGGATAGCTGAATCATTAAACATAATTGCACAGAAGTGATGTTATGAAAAGAACAAAGGTTTCACAAAGGCTGTTGCCATAAGGTCCTAGATTAATTTTTAAATAGCCCAATGCAAGTCATTCTGCAGCATTTAGAGTGACAAATGGCAGTGGTGAATAGAGTGCTAACTCATGCTAATTGCTTTTGACAAAGATAATTTCCTAACACCCAGACTAATTTTATATGATGACTACCATGAGCGAAGCAGCAAATTTGCAATACCCAGATACTGAAAGACAACCAACTTAACTCACAGCTTCATTATTCATCCTCCTTTGATCCCTCCTTTTTAACTATTCAGATAGAAGAAGAAGAATGAAATAACACAAGATGTATTGACCTAGTTTAGAAATGTTTCTTGTTTTTATCACTAAAACCCTCCTTAGGGTATGTCTACACTACTGGCTGGGTTGAGGAGCAGTGATCAATCCAGCGGGGTTGATCACTCTCCCATTTATTCCGGTACTCCACCAGAATGAGAAGTGCAAAGATAGCTGATGGGAGAGCATCTCCTGTTGATATAGCACAATGAAGACACCCCAGAAAGTAGATCCAAGTAAGCTGACTTCTGCTACATTGTTCACAAAGCTAAAATTGTGTAACTTAGATCACTCTCCCGCAGCACTGTAGAGCAGGCCTCTGTTGCTGCTAAAATTAGACTTCCAAACACAGACCATAGATTAAGCTAGTGCTAAGTCCATTTAGACCTCCATAAAAATAATATTTATGTTTTCTGTGGCCGTATCGTGGAAACTGTGGCATAGCAGTCAGTTGTGTTTTGGACTGTGTGCTGAATTGGAACTACAGCATGCAAACAGAATATTTGTTCTTTTGTATTGTGTGACTAGAAACACAGAATGTATTAAATTTGTTGTGAAACACGTAGGATGTTTATGTTACTATTCAGTTCTTTCTTTGGCTGATCCAGACTGTAGGATGATAGCCTGAGATTGCGGAGAGGGTGGTCAAAGTTTGTGCTGTGCCCACAGACCTCCTGTTGGATCTTAGGCATATCATATAACCTAAATTTCTCATCTTTTAAAATGGGGTAACAGCTGGCCAATGGGATTGTTGTGAGGAGAAATTCTCTGAATGTTTTTGTGCATTTTTGTTGTAACAGGAAATATTTAGTACATATGTAGTTTAATGGGATTTAGAGGTGGAAACAAGGAGAAGCCAGCACCATGTGTCCAAACAGATTTGTTGTCTACTGCTGGGTGCTCTGTGGACCATAAGAAGCCCACAGTTTTGGGGAATTGCTGTCCTATAGGGAATAGTGTTTGCTTAAAGAGATTAATTTATTTCCTGCTAAATGCATTTTTGCTGCTCTTCAAATAATGAGCATTTGGTTGAAAAATGGTAAGTAACTTTTTTGTGAAAGGATTCAGAATTTTCCAGTTTTTGCCATTTGGGGGGAAGGAACACCGAAATAATTTCAGCTTTCAGTTTTGTTAACAAAGTGCTAACATAGACAAGTTTAAGTGATAGAAACATGGTGTTCTAGTGCTTGATCCTGCATTCCCTCTCTCTCTACATTTGTAGAGATTCAGGATCAAACCCCAGGAGTAGCAGTTCTTTAATTCCATTTGTAATGCTGCCAGGCCAGGGCTATATTTACACTACACTACACATTGTGCTCCGCAATTTTTGTACCTTTTTCCGATAGTTTTTTCAGAAGAGGTTTTTCCAAAATTGGCCCATCTACACTGGGCCAAATTTTGGAAAAGCCTCCTTTTTCAGAAGAGCCCTTCTTCCTCATGGGAGGAGGAATACAGGGGCTTCCGAAAGAGCGCATCTGCTCTTCCAAAAAAAAAAAAAAAGCGGAAGAGCAGACACGTTCCCTGGACACTGAGGAGTTATTCCAAAAAATCCTGCAGTGTAGACATAGCCCAGGTGTCAGTTTATGCCAGGGTCCCCAGGCCTCAAGTGTTCAAATCATGGCTGGAATCATTGTAGCTCTCCTGTGTGCTATTATTGTTAAAATAGGTATTAGAAAAAGAAAGTGTTTATGATTTAGACTTTAGTTGCTGCATCTTTTAATGTCACTTATAATATTAGTGTCCTTTACTGTAAGGTAATATTTGAGCAGTTGTATTGCAAGCTTCCTTGTAAATCACCAGAAAGGAGAGAGACATTTACTAGCGTAAAATGCTAATCTGCATCAAAAGGTGTAGTATCCAGCAAAAAGAGAAAGATCTATCAACACTAGCCAGATTATTGCAGGACATTGCAGAGGACAAAAAACTCAGTTGTCCTTCCCTCACTGCATCTCTCTGCCAAGATGAAACACTCAAGTGAACTCCTCCCATCAGCTGAGTTTGCAGCTCACAGCAGGTGGGAGATAAAAATCCCAAGTGGAACAAACTGATTATCCCTATGCTGCTTGGACTCTGGGGGCAAAGTTTCTAGGCATAAGCAAGGAGTCCCCAGCGATTCAGCCTGGATTAGCCCTACAAGCACATATAGGGCTTGCTTGTTACAGAAGCTTCTATTGCTTTTTTAAATTTAAGATTGTCATACATGTGTGTGTATACATTTACCTTGCTTTAACTTTGTAAATAACTCTGATTTCTTTTTCCTGTTTAATAAACCTTCAGGTAATTTATAAGAGGATTGGCTACAAGCATAGTCTTGTGCATATTTAAGGTGCAGTTGACCAGCATAAGTGACTGGTCCTTTTGGACTGGGACTAACCTGACTATTACTGTGAGTCTTGATGTAAGGGAATGTCTAGCCTAAAAGGCATGCTCACCTGAGCAGTGAGACATATTGGAGTACCCACTTGAGCTGTCTATGACTCCATGTTAAGGCTGTGACAGTGCCTGAGGAATTTACACTTGATAGCTGGTTGGTCAAATCAAGGTATGAAACTTACAGCCAATTGGGGGTCGGTGTCCTGGTTTCTAGCAGTCAGCCCTGAGGTTGGTGTGCCTGCTCTGGAGTCACTTTGTGCCTTTCTTGCTTTGTTTATTTTATCGAATGCTGACAGTGGACTTGATGATAACATTTAGCAACTTAGATCTGTAAATCTCAATATACTTTATGATGTTATGTGAAGTATGATTATCCCCACTGAGAGAACTGAAGCACAGAGTGGTTGTGATTTAACCAAGGGCACATTGAGTCCATGTCAGAGCTGCAAAGAGCTCAGCCTTTTGATTTCCCATCAGGTAAGACATTCATCGGATCTCACTGCCTCACCTGCACCCAGGCAAACCCATGAAACCAGGGGTTTATGGTGGAGCTGTCTATTTTGAAGTCTGACTAGGAAATCATTTCAATAGCGTGAAAGGATCAGTTGGAGACAGAAACCAAGGATAATGCTAGTGGGTTGATTTGACCTGGACAGAATCTGAATTTTGGTGCCAGTTTTAATCCCAAATTCCTTCAATTAGCAAGGCTCAGGAATATTTCAGAGACAGCACTCAGTTCTTGCCCATGGTCCTCACCCAGCTCTGACAGCACTCCCTTCTCGGAGGCAGCTGTCTTGTCTGAGTTATGAAGGCTCAGATTTGTTGCATAAATAGTTCTTTATTTGACTGGACTAGCATATAGCCCTCCTATGGCCAAAATGACAGGCAGGTCTTCTGTGATGTTTTGATGGAAGGAACAGATAAAAGGATAAAAGGGAGAGCACTTTGAGGTG
The DNA here is from genome assembly GCA_032595735.1 of Pelochelys cantorii. Lineage (NCBI taxonomy): Eukaryota > Metazoa > Chordata > Testudines > Trionychidae > Pelochelys > Pelochelys cantorii. The sequence goes on from CM064327.1 coordinate 69,477,913, forward strand.
AGAAGTGCAAAGCCATCTAATGTCTCTTCCAGCTTCTAAGTGAAAACAATCATTGTATAAACAGTATTGATTTTAGAATGAGTCTTGTCTGCTGAAACGGACAAATTGAGGATTACACTAAGAATGGAAAATCAAAGCTTTGAATTGGAGGAGTTTATTTTACCAAACATATGTCAGGTGAAGTATTTACTGAATTTGTACAAAAAAACCCTATCGCATATGCAATAGCTTCTGTGTTTTTTCCATGGACCGTGCCAAAAGAATAATTTCATATTAAATTAACATGGAGATTCCTTGCTAAAATCTCCTCTCCCAGTTGTCAGAAAGGTGCTTTGCGGGTTGCCAACCTATGGGGTGAAGCTGATATCTTGAAAGATATTATCCATTAGTCCTCCTCAGCCAGAAGTTGAGGGATGAGAGGCAGGAGTGTACATTGTGACAGAAAAGAGTGCACTTCTGTGGAATAAGCAGTTTTTATTTGACTTCATAAAATGCCATGTATTTGAAAGGATGAATATTCTGCTGTGACATATCCTGGAAGTGGCTGGTCAGTGTAAGCTAAAGAAAGTAGAAAGTTTTAGGCTGATTGATTTTAATTTAGAATTTTGTATTCATGAAAGGTTTAGTTTTCTGTTTCAGATTAGCAGTGTGTTTTGCAATGAAAACTGGAGCTAACATGTAATGAGGCAGAGTTTTTAAATGTTATATGTACATTTGTATGGGGTTTCCAGCTTCTCCTGAGGCGAATAAAATATGTAGCAATCATCTAAACATTTTACTTAAACAAAAAAAGATATTTGCATGAGCTTCATAAATTCTGACACGTACAAGCATGCTAACTATAAATTTTGCGAAACAATCTAAGCTATTGTTTCATTTACATGAGGGAGCTCACATTACTAATTGATTACAAGCGACCAGATCACGCACAAGTCTGTAGATGTTAGCTATTCCAGGAGCTGGATGGGTAATGGAAGGATCTTTCAAATGACTGCATTTTTACATGAGGAACAAATAGAAGGAAAATGGGTATCACTTTTCTTTACCTTTTGATAAATGAGCTGGAATTCTCTTCCTAGATGTACTATATCCCAGAAAGAAAAGTCAGAGGCATTGGTGGATGTGAGAATAATATAAAATGAGCATGCAGAATTGTTAGATAGTCTTAGTTAATTATTAACATTCCCTGAGAGAGAAGTATAGTGTATGAATAAATGCAAGGCAATCCAAAACAGTATTAGCCACAAGCTTAAACATATACTTGAGATTCTAGTTCAGGAATGGGGAACCTGCAGGCTAGGCCACCACTTACATACATCTTCCATTGGCTGGGAATTTTGAACCACGTCAACTGGGAGCTGCAGGGCTCTGTGCCTGCGGACGCTCAGTAAACAAACCATCTTGCAGCCCACCAGCAGTTAACCCTGATGAAAGGCATGTAGGCCTGGGGCCACCCCTGTTCTAGTGTTTAAATGCACTCAGGGGTTATGGCACAAACTAACACAAGCCAAAATATTCAAAGTTAAGTGTACATCACTAATAGCCATAATAAAGCACCAAAGGGGAAAGTTTTACCTGTAATTTTAGATATATAAATATACATTTAATCCATTAAGGGGCATTTACTTTGTTCTTCTGGTGTATGATGTGGCTACAATTGTGGCACTAAAATAGCAGCAGCCCCAATTACTTTTCACCATTAATAATGACTGTTTTGGGGAGAGACAATGTATTTTCTGGGAAACCAGAAGTTTAGCTCTTCTAGATTTCCATTATGTAGGTAAAAACAAGAAGAAGTCCTGTGGCCCCTTAAAGACGAAGTGAGTCTTTGTCGGATGCATCTGACGAAGTGGGTCTTCGCCCAGGAAAGCTTATGCTCCAATAAATCTTAGTCTCTAAGGTGCCACAGGACTTCTCGTTGTTTTTGCAGATTCAGACTAACATGGCTAACTCTCTGATTATGTAGGTAGTTTTTGAACCATTGCATTGTATAACAAGAGAGAAAATAGTCTCTTAATTTTACCAAAATATTGATGTGCCTCAATGGCATTTTTTTATTGTTTGATAAGCTGATCTCGTCATTCCAAGTTTCATTAAATGGAAAAAAGCAGAGAAAAGAGAAGCTGAAAGTTTGACTTGATAACTGGAATTACTCACAAAGGAAACCTCCTCTTTTAAAGACCCTCCAACCCAGATTTCTAGTCACAAGTTAAAATGAAATGTCATAGAATTAATTTTCTATTGTTTGTTTACTCCCAACTTTAAAATACGTGTCTGTGAATAGTATATGAAATTACTCCTTGAAAATATTAAGATGGCTAATATTACTATTAAAATATATAGGACTGTTTCAGCTTTTATTCATGAGATTTTACAGTATCTGTAGCTTAACTAGGATTGAGAAAAATCTAACACTTACAGGGTTGCATATTTTCTTGCCCCCAGGAAGAGATTTTCTGTGCCCAGTCATTGAGAACTGGGCCAAGTTTAGGACTTGTCAAGGAGTTGGCTCAGTCGACTCTCTCGAGGCTTAAGAACCCACATAGCAGCAGCCAAGTAAAAAAGTAAAGTGCTCACCCCTGTGAAAAATGTAAAAAATCCAACACTTAGAAAATGAGAGACCCTCTCTTACAAGGGAACAACTCCCTTTTGGAACGATTCAATTTCTGTTTTCATGCTCAGTCTGTGCCTTTTTCCTAATTCTCTAGGCTGCCCATACATCAACTTGATATTCAGAGCAGGAAAAAAGAAACATGCAGGGTGACTTTCTAGAGAGCAATACAAAGGAAACATTTTAGAATGTAGGTACATTTAATTCATCCATCCATTTGCAATTCCCTGGTATCACTCCAGAATTTGAACCTTGTATTTTTATTGTAAATCAGTAATCTCCTTTTACAAATTAATCCAAAATGTTCTCCTTCAAACTAAATTAGAGTTAAAATGAGATATGTTGCACTTTTTCTAAACCACAGACATTTCTTGCTACCAGAACCTGCTGCTTCAGTAAGTTTTCTACTAATTTTTGTCTAATAACAACTAGTATGGAATCATGAGTCTTTGGCTGAACTGAGTTTATGGGAAACCATAATGATTGCTGATCTTGCTAAAGATACATGCAAGTTCCTGTTTTCGGTGAGCAACCTCTATTTTGCCGGTGTGTTTAGTTTCAATCTCAGTTATCTGTATACAGACAGTGTGAAGGGTTCCATGCTTCCTGTTGTAATCTCTGTGAAACTGGCATAAAGACCATGATGAATTGATTTGTTGTGTTAACAGTAGGTGACCTATGTGATGGCCTGAACCTGCTGTATAGGCTGAGTCACATTGCTCTTACCTTCTCCTGGCAAGCTAAATTGTTTCTGAAGAGTGCAATGTTAAAGGGATCTATGTTTGCAAATGGTACCATGCAGCAACTCTGCCCTCCAGTTAAGTTTCTCCAGAATGACAGGGTTTTCACCCAGTGAAGAGCAGAAAGCTGGCACGGAGGCACTTATCTGAAAGGCCACTATATTTGTGGGTACAGGATTACTCTCAACTGCCATTACTTCTCTCTTTGCTCTCCATTTATTCAAGCTCCATGTATATGATCTGTCACCTGCATGAAAGAAGGGTATGGAGATGCATTAGTTTCACATATTAAATTGACACCTCCCAACACTTGGCATTGATGGGAAGGAAATCCAAATGATTAATTTAAAATGTCCTATTGTCTCTTTTTCAGGGATTTGTGGTTTAATAGAATACAAGAAATCTCCGCAGGTACATTTAAGAAATTGAAGCATCTGAACCCTCTGTAACTCTCTGATTTGCCACTGGCATTTTGTCTGTGAACTGCACAGTAATCAGCATTTTTACTCACATGCTATATATCCAGGGTTAAGCTGGTCACATTTCTTGTTGCAAATATTATTCCATTGATGTAAATCAATCCTGCTGTCTCCAAATATATTTTTGTTGTTTGTAGGTATTTAGAACGTGGATTGGACAAATCTTTCTCATCAAATCTCTTATCAAGGAGTCCAGGAGAGCTGGCTGTATTTTAAGTAGTGTTATTGAAGGCACAGGAACAAACCATTCCGATGAGCAGTAAGAAAAGCAAATATGGCAGGTGACCAGCTTGGCTTAGCAGTGAAATCCTTGGTGAGCTTAAACACAAAAAAGAAGTTTACAAGAAGTGAAAACTTGGACAGATGACTAGGGAGGAGTATAAATATATTGCTCGAGAACGGAAGAGTGTAATCAGGAAGGCTAAAGCACAATTGGAATTGTATCTAGCAAGGGATGTGAAGGGTAACAAGAAAGGTTTCTACAGGCATGTTAGCAATGGGAGGGTGTGGGACCCATACTGGCTGAGGGAGGTGGGAAAAGCTAAAGTACTCAATGCTTTTTTTGCCTCTGTCTTCACAGACAAGGTCAGCTCCCAGACTACTGCACTAGGCAACAAAGTATGGGAAGGAGGTGGGCAGCCCTCAGTGGAGAAAGAACAGGTTAAGAACTATTTAGAAAAGTTAGACAACACAAATCCATGGTGCTGGATTTAATGCATTCAAGGGTGCTGAGGGAGTTGGCAGATGTCATTGCAGAGCCCATGGCTATTATCTTTGAAAACTCGTGGAAATCAGGGGAGGTCTCGGATGATTGGAAAAAGGCAGATGTAGTGCCCATCTTTAAAAAAGGGAAGAAAGACAATCCAGGGAACTACAGACCAGTCAGCTTCACCTCAGTCCCTGGAAAAATCATGGAGGAGATCCTCAAGGAATCCATTTGAAGCACTTGGAAGAGAGGAAAGTGATCAGGAATAGTCAGCATGGATTCACCAAGGGCAAGTCATGCCTGACCAACCTGATTGCCTTCTTTCATGAGGTAACTGGTTCTGTAGGCATGGGGAAATCAGTGGATGTGACATACGTTGACTTTAGCAAAGCTTTTGATACAATCTCACACATAATTCTTGCCACCAAGTTAAGGAAATATGGATTGGATAAATTGACTGTGAGGTGGATAGAAAGCTGGCTAGATTGTCAGGCTCAATGAGTAGTGATCAATGGCTCAATGTCTGGTTGGCGTTCAGTTTCAAGCAGAGTGCCCCAAGATTCGGTTCTAGAGCTGGTTTTGTTCAACATTTTTATTAATGACCTGGATGAGGGGATAGATTGCACCCTCAGCAAGTTTGTGGATGACACTAAGCTTGCGGGAGAGGTAGATATGTTGAAGAGTATGGATAGGGTCCAGAGTGACCTAGAGAAATTGGGGAATTGTGCCAAAAGAAATCTGATGATGTTCAACAAGGACAAGTGCAGAGTCCTGTAGTTGGGATGGAAGAATCCTAAGCACTGTCAGGCTGGGGATTGACTGGTTAAGTAGCAGTTCAGCAGAAAAAGATCTGTGGATTACATCCTGTGGATGAGAAGCTGGATATGAGTCAACAGTGTGCCCTTTTAGCCAAGAGGGCTAATGGCATATTAGGGTGTATTAGGAGGAGCATTTCCAGCAGATCTAGGCTGCATCTAGACTGCATCTAGACTGCAGGGTTTTTTCGGAAAAAGATATGCAAATTGTGAAGTACAATTTGCATATCTTTTTCCACTTTTTGTGGGGGGGAGAGGCTTTTCCAAAATTTGGTCTGTCTAAATGGGGCAAAATTTCAGAAAAACTTCCTCTTTCAGAACTTCCCTTATTCCTCTCAATGAGAGGAATACAGGGATGCTGAAAGAACGCACCCACTTTTTCAGAAACTGTTCTGAAAAAGCAGACGTGTGCCCTGCAGTCTAGACATAGCCCTAAAGAAGTTATTATTCCCCTTTATCTGTCTCTGTTGAGGCCACATCTGGAGAATTGCATCCAATTCTGGGCTCCCCACTACAGAAAGGATGTGGACACATTGGAGAGGGTCCAGTGGAGGTCAATAAAAATGATTAGGGTGCTGGAACACATGACCTAGGAGGAGAGGCCGAGGGATTTGGGCTTGTTTATGCTGCAGAAGAGACGAGTGAGGGGGGATTTGATAGCAGCCTTTAATTTCCTGAAGGGAGGTTCCAAAGAGGAAAGAGGCTTTTCTCAGTAGTGACAGATGGCAGAATGAGGAGCAATGGTCTCAAGTTGCAGTGGGGGAGGTCTAAGTTGGATATTAGAAAAAATTATTTCACTAGGAGGGTGGTGAAGTACTGGAATGGGTTACCTAGGGAGGTGGTAAAATCTCCATCCCTAGAGGTTTTTAAGTCCCATCTTGACAAAGCTCTGGCTGGGATGATTTAGTTGGGGTTGGTCCTGCTTTGGGCAGGGGTTGGACTTAATGACCTCCTAAGGGCTCTTTGAGCCCTATGATTCTATATTAGTATTCTGAACTTTTCATGCTTTTTTTTCATGGTTTTGGAGACTTTTTTTAAAAAATCACACTGTTATTGTTTGCTATACTTGAGGACATACTAAGCAGTATAGATAGGAATACAATCCTCACCACAATGAATTTCCTGTTTCTACATCCTATTAGATGACTGAAACTTTCTAAGCAATAGAGTAGCGAGACACTTCTATAATAAATAAAATGCTTCTGGTACAAATTTTCAGATGAAACTCACATTATGCTAAAGTCTCTGAAACTTTTGGATTCAGATACATTTTCCAAAATAACTGGTAGTCTGAGTACACACAAATAATTATACACCTTAAACAGCAGCAAAATGAAGACTTTTTTTCATTTATGATTCTGTGTTTTCATTATTCAACATACAGGGACAAATCTTGCTCCTTCTATAGCTCTTTTGCAGTGGATGTGGGCCCCAGTTCAAAAAATAAATTTAGGCATATGTTAAACTTTAAGTAATTATTCCTGTTGGTTTCAGTGTCAGTGGCTACTCCTGTGCTTGAAGTAGGCACGTGCTTAAGAACCTTGCTGAATCCAGGACATGGTGCTCTTATATTTTGCAATGAGAAATAAGTGTAGGTTATACCCAAGGTTATTTACAAGACAGAATAGAAGAAATAATTGTTCTCAGGAGGAAAATTTTAAAATATAGAAAAACAGGAATCATACTTCAGAAAATTAATTTACATGGATTTCTTCAATTTGAGTCCTGTTACATGGATTGAAAACTGGTGGGAAGACCATAAACAAAGGGTAATGAAGTTAAGTGCCCATGTACTGAGGCAAAGGACCAAGTTGATGGTGAACATGCAGTAAGAAGTTAGAATAAATGGGATATGGCAGAAGGGGGGGAAATAATAATGTGACGGATTAAATATATCAAGAAATAACAACACAAAGTTGATGAAAGTAGTTCTGTCTACTGAAATGGGGAAACTCCTAGAATGTTGAGCTTTTGTAACAAGGTGGTTTATCCATTTAAGGTGACAGACTTGGGATCCTCCAGCCTTCATTAACAGATGCTGCTGATGGTGGTGGAAGAGCCTCTCTTTGATTTCTAGCCCATTAGATGTTGTCAGGTTTGGACTCTCAGTACATAGCTTAGGACTTGGGAGACTTAATGTTAGTTTTAAGAAGTGAGCCTATCATGGGGTGGATGTGCGCAGCCCCATCTGGGGCAGGGCATTAGGCCTTTCAGGCCTCTCAAAGCATGACTTATTGTAGGCAAGATTCTTTTTCCTATTTGTAGTCTCAAAAGAATTGTAAGTAAATATTTAAAAAACCTAAACCGTCCTGTTGGTTTCCATGTAAATTAAGAGCAGGTTCATTTGGAGCATTAGTCCCTAAAAGGGACTAGTGAAACCTAAAATATCTCTTCCTGGGGGAAGGAGGTGTTACACCATGCAGAGACTTTCTATGTGAGACAAAACTCTAGACTGGCAAACTGTATTTACAGATTGGGGGGGAGACTAGATTAAGACATGTTACAGGTGAAGGGGGAAAAGGAAATAGCAAAAGGCTCCGATCTTTCACTGGGATCCACTAATGTGGGGTCAGGGCTCAAGATAATTTTGGAAAGAAAATTTATCTGACTCAGTGTATAATTTCCACATTTTGCTAACCATTATAGTTCGCATGACCCAGGTTTGCTCAGAATTGGTTAGGTTCAAACAAACATTCCTGAAATTCTGGTTTTTTTAACCAGCTGACCTCATTCGTCTGCCTTAAATTTTGCCTGCTGTTTCAACTGGATAAGGTATCCTTCACTTCCTGTCCTAAGCCAGTGGGTAGAGTGTTGTGGAATTTCAGAGTTGGTGCATCCTCACCTGGAATTGACTGCATTTCAGTGATGACAGAATATATATTCCATTACATCAAATCTGTAAATAGGCTGAAGCCTGTTGGTATGAGATGAGCTATCTGAATGCAAGCCAGCATTATGTTTTCAAAACCCATGTTACTGAAAAGATCAATCTTCCAGAAAAAAATGTCAGAAACTATAGTCAGTATATTACTTCTGGAAGTTGACAGTAGGGAGGATATAGAAAATAAACTCAGTGGGCCGATAAAAATAGTTAAGTAGGGTGCCTTTTCCAGAGAGAATATTGATAGACTCCCGATAATGTCAAATACTACGTTGGACTTGACCTTTGAAAGATACTGTATCTTATTATTTTGTGGATACCACCGTCACTATATCATTCTTCTGCAAATAAAACCTTATAAGTAATTCTGTGGATATATCTGTATGAAATATACTCTAGTAAAAGCAGCAATAAATGTTTTAAAACATTAAAAACTCTGTTTTTAAAAATAAAGAGTTTCTCATTCATTTAGTAATGTAAAAGTTTGTATCCGGTGCTTATTGAGTTACAGAAATGTTTTACATATAGAAAATCCTTCCCTGCAGACTTTACTCTCACATTTAAGCCCGCAGAACAGGTCTGTTTTATTCCCAGTGTCTGGTCCCTGTATTCACAGCTTTGGTGAAAATATCTAAGTAGTGTTCAAACTAAAAGTTTGTTATGCCCAGAAGACGCCATTGTGATCAACTAGAGTGACCTCTAGCATGATGCAAGTCACAAACTTATTCACCTACTCCTGGGGAGGCTCACAACCTCTGGAGTAATGAAGTCCTCAAGTATTGCTTTAAGGACTTCAAGTTATAGAGACTCCCCTATGTACTCAAGTTGAAACCAGCTCCATGCTGCAGAGAAAACAAAAAATGCTCAGACTTTCTGCCACTCTGGCCTGCAGCAAAATTCCTTCCTGACTCCAAATATGGGCAGTCAGATCTGAACACATTGTCAAGACCCACCAGCTAGCCAACTGGGAAAGAATTTTCTGCGGTAACTCGAGCCTTCCCATCTTGTGTTCCATCTCCAGCTATTGGAGATGCTTGCTAATAGCTGTCCTACAGGGGCCATATGTGAGGATAAGATTGTCACAGAAGTCACCATGACTTTCAGAGACCTTCATAAAACTGTCCACTTCATCCCTAGGTCAGAGCTGTCAGATGGCATGGGCCCTGGATCTCCGAGTTGCTGCTGGTGGTAGCAGAATGCTGGAGGCCCTAGGCACTGCTGGTAGCAGAAGACCCCAGAGAGACTCCTAATCCCAAATACTGGCCCTCCCCCATCCCTGGTACAATTTAGGCTTGGGCTCTCTTCTCATCACCTCCCCCCAGGGCTCAGGCTTCAGTTATCCCAACATTGCCCCCCCCATTATTTTAATAAAAGTCACAAATACATTGTGGCTGCCGTGCATTTAACTGAGACAAAGACTTCACCTGAACATACATCATTGCAGTCATCATACCATTTCCTTGATCAATGTATCAAACTCTGTCTTGAAACAAGTTGTTTTTTGCTCCCACAAGTTAGGATTTTGCCTCCACACAAACAAACCTAAAACCTAAAACTAACCACTAATCCTGGGCACCTTGCATTCTTAAATTTTCTATTTGACATTAAAGATCTGATCTAGCATCTATCAAAGTCTATTGACTTAAGTGGGAATTGGATCAGGTGCTGAACTTTTATTCTGCTTTTTTAAACACACAGTATTAAGAATGCAACTATTGCTGTATCAATTGGTAGAGCTGACAATGGAGAGTATTTTTGCAAATAAGAGTGCTGAGTTCACTATTATTCATGAACTCATATTATCTATTAAGAATTTGGACAACTGAGAGCTATTTATAAAACTGTTCCACTTCCAGGAATATTGTATTTTGCATTTAAATTAGTTTCTATGAGATTTTGTACTGAAAATTCATTATTTGTTAGTATCAGTATAGCATTCAATGTCCATTATTCCCTAGCCAAGTCTGTCATCCAATTTGGAAACAAAAATAGCTTGTGACTGCTGTCTAATTGAGTGCAGCAAATTACAAAACACAAGTAGTCCAACTGAGTAGTTCACTAATACACTAATGGAAAATTGTTTCCTTAAAGTGGTGGACAGGGTAAATAGATTTACAGGAATCAGGATCAGTTTGGAAATCACTGGAGAACCGAGTGGGGGTGGGGTGAAGTCGAATTGTATTTACATAGAAATCATTCAGGGCCTGACATTTAGAAGTGCATGTGAAGCTTCTGTTGACGTCAGATTTGTGGGTGCTCATTACTTCTGAAAATTAGGTCCTTTATATTTAGAAGAAAATTAACAGCAGTTGTACATGCGAGTCTCCCCTCCTTTTCTTAGTATATGACTTCCATAGTTTTGGAAAGACTTAAGTGTAATCGTTATATATTTATTTTTTAATCCTGTACTTAAACTAAACAAATACAGTCTGCACATGTTTTCAAATGTCTTACCCCTTAAACCGTGGACTCCTTATTAGGAATGTTTATTGTAGCGCAGTTTAAAATTTTGCTGCACTTTATGTCCTTTCATCAAAAGTAATTGGACCCCTCTGACAGAAAGAGGGCACCCTGCAAAAAAAGTGGCAAGACAAGGCTTAAAATCCTGGCTCAGACAACGAAAGGCACCATAGGTGCTGGCAATTAAGCTGTCAGTGTTCCCTTTAGGAAACCCTCTTGTCTGTCAAGGGTAACTGCCAGTAGACAGCTGTGCTACCAGAGGGTGAACATAAAAATCAAGCAGGAAGAGAACAGTTTGTCACTGCTGAAAGCTTGAAGAATCTAGGTGGATGTTTTTAATGGCCTGGCTTGTCATCAGATCTTTGAAAGATACTCATCTTGAGAGGTTCTAAGAGCTTTCAACTCTGTTTGAAAGCCATTTGGACCCAGTTGGCGGAAGGATACAGCCAGGAACTCCGTGCCTCTTTTTCAAGACTCAGCACTGGCTGATGGAAGCCTTTAGTTTAAGCAGATTGGATTTCTCAGTTTGCTGTTTCTCCCTAGTACAAACAACCACCGAACTAACTGCCTTGTCATAATCCCCTTCAAAAAATATTGCCCATCATGCATTTAGCAAACCGATTATCATAGGCTCAGATGCTTCACCCATTATTCATGAGATTGGCCTCTGGACAACCAACAACTGGAAACATCATAGAATCCCCCACCCCCCTTTTCTCTTTCAAAACAACCACTGGTAAGCAACTGGAAGTTCACCCTCCATTATTGAGGAAAAAACATGTTGCCCAAAGGCAAAGTAACGTATTCTCAAACCACTATTCATCTTCAAAGGCACAAGAATCTGTGTTATTGTGTGTAGTTCACATTAGAAAGGCTGCTGGTTTTGTTTTCCTGCAGTTCCTATTTATTGAATTGTGGTTTCTTTGAACAAAGCTTATCAGAGCATTCCCAGTGCTTAGAGAACAATAAAGAGGAACAGCTCAAACCTCCTTGATGAATCTACCACAGGTGTTCTCTTGATAACGATAGCCCTCATCCAGAAGATTTCAGTACCCCCATTCCTGAGTCCTCTTGACCCCTGGAGGAGATAACTTCTCCTATTTCTGTTACCAGATTTAAGTGGATTTTGTCATGTCTTCCACCTTATTTGTTAGAAAACCCTGAAGTGTGAAGTCAAACTTTTCTTAGTGTCTCACACTGTCTTCAGTAGATGAAGGTTTTAATGAAGGCCAAGTTGAAGCAGTTCTAAAGTGCTACCAGACTGTGTGTAGGATGGAAGAGTAACTCTAACCAAGAGATACTAACTCACTCTACCCTTCAAGAGGAGAACCTACAACTCAAGCAAAAGTTATTTTAACAGTGCATATTAAAATGAGCCAAGGAAGCTTTAAATATAGTCTACAAACAGAAACATTTGGGTTTGAGCAGATTATAAAGTGGTATTTTTAGGTTAGTCTCTTGGGGTTTTTTTGGACTTCGCTTGTCCATCCCCTGGCGTATGCATGTGGCAATTTGTGTTTCTGACTCTTGCACATGTACTGGATTATGTTGTTTTTGGCCTTTACCCCTCGTGCTCTCATCTATATATCTGCCCATCTTCCTGCCCAGCAATTGATCCTGTCCCCTAGTCTCCATTAATTCTCTCCATATTCCCCAGCCCTTCAGTTCAGTCCCCACCCTGTTCAGTACCCCAACTCATCACCACCATATCAGTTCAGCCCCACTACCCTATTGAGCCCCACTGCCTTCAACTCACCATCCCAGCACTCACCCCATCTGCTCAGAAGCCACCATCCACAGAGCCCTCCATGACATCAGCTCCCACCTTACTCAATTCAGCCTCCATGCAGTACCCTACCTCACCTCTGTGCCTACAGGTTTTTCACCCTGTCCAGGCATGGGGTGGGTCTGTAATGGGGTCCTCCTCCTACTTGCCAGGCTCTCAGGAAAGCAGCCAGCTGGGGCTCACACTTGGATTGTTGTGCTTATAAGAAGCACACAGACTCTTTTCAGGGGGAAAAGGCAATACACTACATTTGTGAATACAATGGCAAAGCGGTTTGTGTATGCTTACATAGGTGCACATGCGCACACACACACACACACACACACACACACACACACACACACAGAGTCCCCCCAATCGATGTTATACAGTCAGCCAGACTGATCACAGATGGAGGGTTGGGAGTCTATCGGTTCGGACTGATGCTCCAGTCTTTGGCAGGACGTCCCTGCTCTTAAGGCAAAACAGTTCACCTTTTATAATAGTTCTTTCCCATCAGAATCAGTGGATTTTGCATCGTCATGCTGTGTTTCTGATGGATGTTTGTTATTTCCGGTTGTTTCTCTTGCTCCTTGTCATCTTTGTTCTGCCATGCTAAACTGGTTTCAATCTCAAATATTTTGTCCCAGTTGATAAATGCTTGCTTTCTTACAGAGCTGTCAACTTGCCCTCTGCTTACATCTCGATGGGGATATACAGCAATCTCTTAGTGCTTCTACATCTGACCTTCACACTTCTCTCTCATACATTCCTCACTCTCTCATACATACCAAGGTTGATTTCTTTTGTTACAGAGAAGCAGCCTTTCTTACAGAGAAGCAATATGCACATTTGAACAAGGACATCAAATTACAATTACCCCTCCCCCATCATCCTACTCTTTTACTTATTTACAATACTAGTTTTAAAACTTAAAACAAAATTATAAGACTCTATGCCTGCATTGGAATCAGCTTTAGACACAATATTCTGGCTGGTGCACCTTTACCAATGGTAAGGGAAAAGTCATTTCTGCTTTCAGAACGAGCAGTTGGCAAAGTACACCGAGGCCCATTATTTTGCGTAAAGCTGCATTTTAGTTGCATGGCTACAGGATCTGCAACTGCTAGTGGGGAGGCTGACATGATTTCTAAGTAAAATAAACTCCTACTTTTAGAATTCTCAAATGTCAGGATTTTTTTTGTAGTTGAATCAATTACTTGAGTGTTGGCCCTCTTCCCCTTTTCTATATCTCAGATGATGTTGCTCTTCCCTGCTGAGTGTAGGCATGCTAGTCCCTCCATTGACCCCTCCGCTTGTTAGCTTCATAGCTTTGTTTATCTAATATGTAAATGAATCCTCTTGGTCCTCCAAAGTACTATGGAAACCACATTCTTTTATGTAGGAGATAGTTCTTCTTGGACTGGAAACACATTTGTGCTGTGGCTGAAAACAAAAATCCCAACATTTGAGAGTTCTATCTGGGGATCATGAGTGAAGGTTACTTGTACTCAGAACTCACAAATCTCACAGTCAATCCATGAGATTTGGCTTTTCTGTAAAGACAGGGTATCTGTTTACATGTGAAACATCAATAGTGCTTCAAGGTGCAATGCTAGTTTGTAAAGTGACTACATTAAAATGGTACTTATGAAGGAGCATATCTTCTTACTTATGCAACTACATTTTTATATGGTTTTTAATCCCATTATTCCTTCAGAGCCAACACAGTGAAGAAGCATGAGCTGGATTTGATTTAGTTGCTTACAAACTCAACACAATTACTTAGTAATTTGAATTACAGGAGTAAGAGTTCAGGGCTGGCCCGAGCCATTCTTGCACCCGGGCAGCAGGCGCGCAGCGCGTGTGCGGCCCCACCCCGGGTACGCGGCACCTGATTGACGTGTACGGGGTGCCATGCCCCTGGGTGCGCGGTGCATGCGCGGCCCTGCCCCTGGATGGCTACCTATGGGGGGGCACCTGATTGAAGTGGTAAGGGGCGCCGCGTGCCCAGGCACTCTGGGAAGCTGCCTGGATAGCCCCCCCTTAATCCAACCCTGTAAGAGTTACACCTCTAGAAACCTAGATACCTAATTGCACAGATGTCACTAAGGGCATAATTTTCATAGAATCATAGAACCATAGAGCTGGAAGAGACCTCAGAAGGTCATCAAGTCCAGCCCCCTGCTCTAGGCAGGAGCAATCCCAACTAAATCAACCCAGCTAGGGCTTGGTCAAGCCGAGACTTAAACACCTCTAGGGATGAAGACTCCACTACTTCCCTAGGTAACCCATTCCAGTGCTTCACTACCCTCCTAATGAAATAGTTTTTCCTAATATCCAACCTGGACCTCTCCCACCACAACTTGAGACCATTGCTCCTTGTTCTGCCATCTGTCACTACTGAGAACAGCCTCTCTCCATCCTCTTTGGAACCTCCCTTCAGGAAGTTGAAGGCTGCTGTCAAATCCCCCCTCACTCTTCGCTTCTGCAGACTAAACAGACCCAACTCCCTCAGCCTCTCCTCATAAGTCATATGCTCCAGCCCCCGAATCATTTTGGTTGCCCTCCGCTGGACCCTCTCCAATGTGTCCACATCCTTTTTGTAGTGGGGAGCCCAGAACTAGACACAATACTCCAGATGTGGCCTCACCAGAGCCGAATAAAAGGGAATAATGACATATCTGGATCTGCTGGCAATGCTCCTCTTAATGCAACCTAATATGCCATTAGCCTTCTTGGCTACAAGGGCACACTGTTGACTCATATCCAGCTTCTCATCCACTGTAACCCCAAGGTCCTTTTCTGCAGAACTACTACTTAACTGGTTGGTCCCCAGCTTGTAACTATGCTTGGGATTCTTCCGTCCCAAGTGCAGGACTCTGCACTTGTCCTCGTTGAACTTCATCAGATTTCTTGTGGCCCAGTCCTCCAATTTGTCTAAGTCACTCTGGACCCTATCTCTACCCTCAAGCGTATCTACCTCTCCCCCTAGCTTAGTGTCATCCGCAAACTTGCTGAGGGTGCAATCCATCCCCTCATCCAGGTCATTAATAAAGATATTGAACAAAACCGGTCCTAGAACCGAACCTTGGGGCACTCCGCTAGAAACCGACCGCCATCCTGACATTGAGCCATTGATCACTACCCGCTGGGCCCGGCCTTCTCGCCAGCTTTCTATCCATCTTACTGTCCATTTATCCAATCCACATTCCCTTAACTTGCTGGCAAGAATATTGTGGGAGACCGTATCAAAAGCCTTGCTAAAGTCAAGGTAGATCACATCCACTGACTTTCCCATGTCCACAGGGCCAGTTACCTCATCATAGAAGCTAATCAAATTGGTCAGGCATGACTTGCCCTTTGAGAATCCATGCTGACTATTCCTAATCACTTTCCTCTCTTCCAAGTGCCTCAAAATGGATTCCTTAAGGATCCCTTCCATGATTTTTCCAGGAACCGAGGTAAGACTGACCGGCCTATAGTTCCCTGGATCGTCCTTCTTCCCTTTTTTGAAGATGGGCACTACATTTGGCTTTTTCCAGTCATCCAGGATTGCTCCCGATCTCCACGACTTTTCAAAGATAATGGCCAAAGGCTCCTCAATGACATTTGCCACCTCCCTCAGTACCCTCGGATGCATTAAGTCCAGACCCATAGATTTGTGTACGTTTAGCTTTTCTAAATAGTTCCTAACCTGTTCTTTACCCACCATGGGCTGTCCATCTTCATCCCATCTTGTGTCACTTGGCTCCTGGACTTCTGCGCTGACCTTGTCCGTGAATACAGAGGCAAAGAAAGCATTGAGTACTTCAGCTTTCCCCACATCATTTGTCACTAGGTTACCTCCTTCATCCAGTAGGGGCCGCACACCCTCTCTGATCACCTTCTTCTTGTTAACATGCTTGTAGAAACCTTTCTTGTTATCCTTCACATCCTTAGCCAGTCACAATTCCATTTGTGCTTTCGCCTTCCTGATAACCCCCCGGCATTCTTGAGCTATAAATTTAAACCCCTCCCTGGTCATTTGTCCAAGTTTCCACTTTTTGTAAGCTTCCTTTTTGTGCTTAAGTTCACCAAGGATTTCCCTCGTAAGCCAATCCGGTCTTCTACCATGTTTGCCTCTCTTGCTACGCGTCGGGATGGTTTCTTTCTGTGCCTTCAGTAAGGCTTCTTTAAAATACTGTCAGCTGTCCTGGACTCCTTTCCCCTTCATGTTAGCATCCCAGGGGATTCTGCCCATCAGATCTCTGAGAGAGTCAAAGTCTGCTTTTTTGAAGTCCAAGGTGTGTATTTTACTACTCTCTTTTCTTCCTTTGGTCAGGATCCTGAAATCTACCATCTCATGATCACTGCTTCCCAGGTTGTCACCCACCTCTACTTCCCCTATTAGTTCCTCCCTGTTTGTGAGCAGAAGGTCAAGCTGCGCACGGCCCCTGGTCGGATCCTTCGGCACTTGTACCAAGAAGTTATCCCCAACATTCTCCAAAAACTTCCTGGATTGCCTGTGTACTGCCGTATTGGTTTCCCCAACAGATGTCAGGGTGATTAAAGTCCCCCACGAGAACCAGGGCCTGCAATCTGGAAGCTTCTCTCAGTTGTCCGAAGAAAGCCTCATCTACCTCATTCACCTGATTCGGTGGCCTGTAGCAGACAGCAACCACAACATCACTGCTGTTGTTTGCTCCTTTAAACTTAACCCATAGACTCTCAACAGGTTTTTCTCCCTCTTTATACTGGAGTTCAGAGCAATCATAGTGCTCTCTTACATATAGTGCAACTCCTCCTCCTTTTCTCCCCTGCCTGTTCTTCCTGAACAGTTTATACCCTTCCATGACAGCGCTCCAGTCATGCGAGTCATCCCACCAAGTCTCTGTTATCCCAATTAAATCATATTTCTTGGACTGGGCAGGGCCTCCAGTTCTTCCTGTTTGTTGCCCAGGCTTCTCGCATTAGTGTACAAACACCTCAGGTAACCAGTTGATCGCCCTATCTTCTCCATTCGAAACAGGGGTCCTCCTTTCTTGCTCGTTCCTCTCTGCATTTCTTCCCGGTATCCGACTTTCCCACTCCCCTCAGGGTTTTGGTCACCATCCCCCGACGAACCTAGTTTAAAGCCCTCCTCACTAGTTTTGCAAGCCTGCCCGCGAAGATGCTCTTCGTTAGGTGGATCTCATCTCTTCCTAACAATCCTTGTGTCCGGAACAGAGTCCCATGGTTGAAGAAACCAAAGCCCTCTCTGCGACACCACCTGCGCAACCACGCATTTATGTCCTCAATTCGATGATCCCTGCCCAGTCCTTTCCCTTCAACAGGGAGGATGGACGAGAACACCACTTGCGCCCCGAATTCTTGGATCCTTCTTCCCAGCGCTACATAATCCGCAGTAACCCGTTCAAGGTCATTCTTGGCCGTATCGTTAGTTCCCACGTGGAGAAGCAGGAAGGGGTAGCAATCCAAAGGTTTGATCAGTTTGGTAAGCCTCTCAGTCCCATCCTGAATGCGAGCTCCCGGTAAGTAGCACACCTCTCGAGATTCCAGGTCTGGACGGCAGAGGGATGGCTCAGTCCCTCTTAGGAGGGAGTCCCCGACTACCACCACCCATCGTTTTCTTTTGGGGGTGGTGGCCGTGGAACCCGCATCCCTAGGACTACACATCCCATGCCTTCCAGTAGATGGTGTTCCCTCCGGTTTCTTCCTTGTGAGGTCCCTTCTAAAGCATTCACCACCGTAGAGCCTGTGGAGAGAGCCTGAAAGCGATTACTTACCTCTATAGCATTGGGGGATTCCCATGCTGGCCTTTTTCCCCTTCTAGAAGTTACATGCTGCCATTTCTCTTCCTGGTCACATACTGCCCACTCTGACTCTTCCGCCTCCCATGCTTGAAGGATTAAATGCTGCCTTCTATCGAGGAAGTCTTCATCCTCTCTGATCGAGCGTAGGGTCGACACTTGGGCCTCCAGTCCTCTAATTTTTTCTTCTAAAATGGCAACCAGCTTGCACTTAGTGCAGATGAAATCCGTTCTTTCTTCCGGGAGGAAGACAAACATGGCACACTCCGTGGAGGTAACAACAGCAGACCCATCACCATCCATCCCTGCTGTCCTGTTCGCAAGCTCCTTGGTCGCTTGCCCAAGGAGCCTTATAAAGCCCTGGACTGCCTGAAAGTCCCTCCCCCTACCAAGGCTCAGCCAATCAGCAGAGGCTTCTGTTCGCAATTTGAAGCCACTGATGGCAGAATTTTAGCTTCAGAGCTTCCCTTACTGGTGGTGATACACAAAAAGAACCTACCTTGATTGTCAAGTGCCAAGTTGAATGTGCAGGACTGGTAACTACAACCCCAAGCATGTATCTGTTTGTAAAATGGAGCATGTTTAATATAGATATCATGGTGCTGCAGTAAGCCTGCAACCCCACAGAGACATTTTTAAAGTCACTTCCAAAATAGGAACACACTTCCTTTTTAAAATCTGATTTCCTCTCTCAGTTAATAACAGTTTGGCTCCTGTGGAGCCACCGTTGTTCTTTTTCAGTAGCAGACTTTCTTGTAAGTGGAAATGCCAGCTGCTAATGAAAGGGAAGTGCTTGCAATTACAGTCAGAAGTCAACCTCGCAAAGTCTGAATGCAGAAAGGAGCTCCCTGAGCAATCACTAAGCAACAGTGCTTTATGAAATGAGGAAATAAAAATGGGGCACATAATCTATAGGTAAACACTGATAAGTTAAGTGTAAATAGTGCTTGTTTGTTTCCCTCAGTCTGCTTAGAGATAGAGTAGAATTTTTATCTAGAGAAAACTAATTACTATCTATGTGCCTCAGGGATGTTTTCAACTTCTGTTCTCAAATGCTTATATACAGAAAGTCACTTAAGCTTAGGCCTATATATTCTTGTCAAGGAGATGGCTTGCTGATTCCTTAAAAGCTAGCAAATGACTGCATGAAAGGGGCAGCTGAATTTTTTCTCTACATACCTCAGACTACGTCTACACTGCGTCCAGGGAACACATCTGCTCTTCTGAATTTTTTTTCACGAGAGCAGACATGCTTTTTTGGCATCCCTGTAAAGCTCATTTTATGAGGAAGAAGTGATGTTCTGAAAAAGGGTTTTTTCCCGACATTTGGCCAAATGTAGATGGGCCAAATGTGGGAAAAGCCTCTTCTGAAAAAAGAAGTGGAAAAAGCTACACCAATTGCAGTTCACAATTGGCATAGTTTTTTCCGGAAGAACAGTGCAGTGTAGACATAGCCTCAGTTGTCTGCATGTGAAAAGAACTTTCCAGATCTGTGCTACGTGGGTAGGGTATCAAGAATGACAAGCTTTTTATGTACTGGGCAGATATGTGTTTCAGATCCTTTGAGTCACGTTTCAGTTGTCAAATGCAGCCCTGATTCTTTTATTTGCTTCCTCTTTATAACCTGAGAATAACTGGATCATACTTTCCTCACTCATGTACACACACCTATATAAAGTTGCATGCTATTAGTAAAACTAACAGTGAAAAATTATAGTCCCAAAAACAGTAGGTGTGATAAGCCATCTTATTAAGGAAAGGGTCCAACCTAACCATAAATATCATAAAGCAAGTTACATTAACAGAACAACAAGCTTATATAGTCAAGCATTCAGCAATTAGAAAATGCCAGGACTAGCCTTAGTTCAAACTGTTGCTTGCAGGCTTCCCCCCGCCCCCCATGTTACAAAAGAAGTTGTGGCAGGACCAAAAACCTAGCTCTCCTAGATCTCATTTTAATTACTTTAGCATAATAATATTTCTTTCTTCCTCTGCCTCCACCCTATGTACCTAACGAAAGTGAGGTCCTGTAGATATCATCGAGGACTATCATAAATGGAGCTAATCAAAATTTTACATCAATTTTTTTGATGGAAAATGGCTATTTCTTCAAAAGAAATTTCAGACGGTAACTTCCCATTTTCAGCAAAATTGGAGTAGGCGGTAATCAAAGCAAGCATTTCTCTATTATCACCAAATAAATACTGAACAGATTCCAAGTTTATCTTTCAGCTGATGAAAATTTCAAAAACCAATTTGAGTTTTCAATGACTTTGACCCCCCCCAAAAAAACGTGTCATAAAGAAACAGATGTTTTAGTCATTTTTTAGCAGGGAAAAAATAACCCCAGTAAGCTCTTGTTATGAGTATGCAAAAGGGGTAGATTTGCATAGCCAACTTATACATCTGAGATTTTCTAACTTTAGTTGCTTTACTTTACAAATTAAATAACTTCCTTTTATTATTGTGTTTATCCCATATGTAATAATTTTATATTATCTCTGCTCAGTCCTATCTTTTTTTCCCCAAGTTTATCCTTATTAAGGCTGGTCAAGTACTGCAAAAATAGGATAGTGAACATTTGTTTGAATTTTGAGTGACAGCTTGGTTCAACCATGTTTTTATTCACTAATTGCAAACATATTTAGAATATTTGAATATTTAGAATGACAAACTGGCAGAAATTAGAATCTGCTCACGTGATGAGCAAAACAGAGCTTGGAGATTATATCTTCGCTTTGGCTAGGAGAGTCAGTGTTGCTATGCATTCTGAGGCAGTAAACTGTTGAATTTTTGCTGTGTAGGGTCTCTTCTAATGATGGGTTATTCTTGTCAAAGCAAAGTACAATAAACAGGTTGCTAGCACCAACATACTGTGCATTTGAGCAGAAAACTATTCCCCAATTTTTGGTTTTGTGTTCTCTTTAGTGTTGTGATTTAATCTTGAGATCAGTCTTTACCGCTATTGATTTTCTTCTTAAAAAAAAAAAAACCCAAAACAAACACCTCCCTTTTCCTTGAGCAAAAATAAAGACACCTCATCCCAGCAGTGAAGAAAAAAATATAGAAAACACAAGCACAGAGAGTAGTTCTCATCTCAGCCAAAGCCTAAAGATGCTGTGGATCACAAGAATCTAGAAACATATTCAGGCTTCTTTTAGCAAATTTATATTCTTCTAAATAACTCAGAGAAAAAACAGACAAACAAAAAAGAATCATAAGAATAAATATAACTTCTAACTGCTACAAATTGCTAAGTAATCACTCACTGCAGCCCTAGACCCTGGCTTCCACTGCAGTGTTCTACCAGAGATTTTTAAGATGTTGAACAGCTAATAGTATTACAACCAACTCTTATTTTTCCAACATAACTTTTAAAGAATGTTTTGTATATTGAATAGCAGGCTAACCTCCAGCAATGAAATTCTTTTTCCTTTGCTTTTGCTCTGGTTTAATATTTCTGGAAAAATTCTCATTACCTGAGTGACTTCCATACATTTCTTGAGTCTTCCTTCCTCTTTATTTGTCAGGCAATAGCATGGTTATCTTACTTCTCCCTCATCTACTCTTACATGTCCAGTCCTTGACTACTCTTTAATTTCATTCTGAAATCCTCCTTCCCTCTCCCTTCACACTTTGTTGATGATCTTGCAAATTTCATTAAAGGCAAAATTAGAATTATTCAGCAGGAATCTTCCACCTTTTCCTTCTTTTTCTCCTCTGCAGTTATGAAATTCGGTGTCTTCTCTCCAAATGACTCATCCTCATGCTATCCATTTTCTACAATGTATTTAAAAGACTCTTCCTTCAGGCTCTCTGTATACCTGACTATTATATCAGTACTATTAGCTTCTTTGATTTTTATCATTAAGCATGTTGTCTACACTGTGCTTGACAACCTGGAGATCCATCTTCCCTATGGCCTGTTTACTATTATACTTTCTCCCACCTTCTATTTCCAACCTACTGGAGTGTACCCTCTATTCCTGGAGACTTATATTCTTTGGTGCCTTTCAGTATAGTCTGTCCCACCAAATAAGCCCTCAGAGAAATTAACTACTTCTTTCTTGCCAAGTCTAAGGGGCCTCATCTCTGTAATCATTCTTAATCTCTGCTGCTTTTGAAACTGGACTGTCCTCTATTCTTTATCTTCAGACACTCTGACCTCATATGATTCTCCTCCAACCTTACTGACCATTTATTCATCATTGCTTTTTTTTTTTTTAACTCCTTCCTATTTTTGTTATTGGTTTTGCTCACTGGACTTTATTTGATCCCTTCTTTTCTCCCTCAGCAGCCAGCCTGGGTACCTTTAATAGTTCTAAAGCTTCAGAGGGGTAGCTGAGTTGGTCTGTAACAGGAAAAACTTAAAACAAATAGTTTAGTAGCAATTAAGATTAACAAAAAAATTTAGATAGTATCATGAGCTTTCATGGGCACAACCCACTTCTTCAGATGACAGGACATCTGAAGAAGTGGGTTGTGCCCACGAAAGCTTATGATACCATCGACATGTTTTGTTAGTCTTTAAGGTGCTACTAGACTATTTGTTGTTTTTAAAGTTTTTAATAGTTCTGATTTTCACTTTTATGCCAATGACTATCAATTCTAGATCTTTATTTCTCATTTCTCTTTGTCCAATCTTTCATCATTGTCTATCTTTCTTTTGGACATCTCTTCATGAATATCCTACTGAGTATTAAAATTAAGCTTATCTAAAATGAGCTTCTTATTTTATCTGCCTTTTCTCAATTTCTGGTGACAACTTCAGTCACTCCAACATACAGCTTTGGGTGTCTGTGTCCACCCAGTGCTTCATACATAGCTGTGCTTTATCATATCCTGTTGCTCACATGTGTTCATGTCCCTGTTATCTCTTTTATATACTTTTGCAGTCTTCTCCTTTTCTCTTCTTGCTCCGCCCTTCCAGGTCCACCTGTCTCTTGGTTTCATTCATGTCCTCTGACACCTGACTGTTTTTAAAAATACTCCTCCCTACGTGTGTAGTATCTTCCTCCATCCCAAGAGCCATCTAAATTCTGCTATCTTGTCAGTTCCCAACAGCATGAAAAAATAACATTTCACTGACAGTTTTTTCTGTGTGGTCTATGGTGATAAAATAATGGAAATAATCAAAGCTTATTGAAATGAGAAAATTACAAAATTGGTCACAAATACTGAACTTCATAGCAATTTTAAAACAAATATTTATTCCTAAGAAGTGCTAGATGGAGAGTACTTTCACAAAAAATCCAGAAAACATCACATATGAGGGAAGACTGAAAGAATTGGGCTTTTTTAGTTTAGAAAAGAGAAGACTGAGAGGGGACATGATAGCAGGTTTCAGGAATCTAAAAGGGAGCAGCAAGGAAGGTTTAGGTTGGACATTAGGAAAAACTTCCTAACTGTCAGGGTGGTTAAACGCTGGAATAAATCGCCCAGGGGGTTGTGGAATCTCCATCACTGGAGATATTTAAGAGCAGGTTAGACAGACACTGGTTAGGGATAGTCTAGACAGTGCTTAGTGCTGCTGTGAGGGCAGGGACTGGACTTGATGATCTCTTGAGGTCCCTTCCAGTTCTATGATTCTACGAAACATATCCCAATATGAAGTAGTGCCAGAACATCCTGATATCGAAGATGATACAAAAACATACCCCAAGAATAACAGGAAAACACTGACACCTCCTGAAAGATAACATCAAGATGACAGCATGTCATAAAAAATATTTTGCTCAAATCAGCAATGAAAGGTGATATGTGGTAACTAGGGATGTTAAATATCGGTTAATTTAATAGTTGGTTAACCTCATGAATTCTTTTTGGTTAGTCGATTATTCTATAGTCCCTGGACAGCTCCTGTCTGAGGGGGAAGGGGTCTGAGCTCCTGGAATCGGCACAAGCTGGAACAGCTGGGCTGCTGGCCCACCTCGCTCCTAATACACTTTAAATGCAGAGACGCAGCAGGTGTAGGTCCAGGACCCCGTGCAAGCTGGGACTGAGCTGGGCTGCTGGCCAGTCTCCTAAAAAAATTACTGGCAAAGCAGTGGGGGTGGGGAATGCGTGTAATCTATATTATTAACCTATAAGCTTTTACTTATCGGTTAATCAGTTAATGAACTATACTATTACATCCCTAGTGGTAACTAGCCACGTACAAATATATGTCATGAAATATAACGGATAAGGTCAGAAACAAGCCAATGTGGGAAACAGGCCCAAGTTCTTGAGTCAATGTAGGCCTTAATCTCAAGGAGCACATAAGCACATGCTTAATATTAAGCACAAGAGTAGTTAGTTAAGTTTTGCTTTGCAATCCAATCCATTGTACATAAGTTATATTTGGCCTGGTGCAGAAGGATTTACAGCTATGGGGATATAATACATAGCTAATACAGACCTGCCTGCTTAGGAATATTTGGCAACTATTTATTTGTTCTCAGTTCTTTTTTTCCCCCTCTTTTTTCTTCCTCTTCATAACCTATACTGATACTTGCTTTAATTTTTAGCTTTAGAAAGTCACGGTTCATCTCACTTTGTCAAATAAAACATCACACCATTAACCTAATTAATCTGATCATACCCACCCTAAAACACACCATGTGTAATAAAGAATATTTCCAATGCTTCTGTCATTTCCATTAAAAAATGTCACTGGAGTCACTTCATAAACCCCTATGGAGACCATTTAGGCTTTTTGTGTAGGCTGTTGGCTTCATTGCACACTAATCAGAACTGAACATATTTTTTAGATGTTCAGCATTAGATTTGACCTTTCTACCCATCCGAGTGTTCCTCCATTTATCATTGGTTTAATCAAGTTTCTGTGGTGAGAATATCTGTGGCTGCCATAAAGGATGAAAGATAATTTTGGGAGGGTATTTCCAAATTGGTTTGCTCTCATGTTTAGACTTTTGAATAGCTGATCCCTGAAAATCTTTGAACAGATATAAAACATTCTTTTGACTGCGTTTTTCTTTATGATTTGGAGAGTACTGAACATGTTTTCAATGCAGTGCAAAGATTTTTTACCCATATTACTTTTAATGTTAATGGGGAATGTACATGTAACTCATTCTTCAGTATGCTGAAACAACTCCCAGATGAATAGTCAATGTTTTTCTGCTAGAAATGAACTGACTTGCTAACATTTGAGATCTATTTCCATTATTTCTAGAGAGAAAAGAATTTGTAATCTCCTGTGCATTATCGTGAACTTTTTGTTTTTAAAGTGTAACCTAAATTTGCATTCTCACTTTCTACGCACATTTTCCAAATCCTTCTGATTTTATGACTGATGATTTGCAGCTGTTATTTGATGCACTTTATCTACTGGTCATTGGAGAGAATCCCCCCCCCCCACAACCATTCTCATTAATCATTTATCGTATGCATTTTGCTAGGTTATCTTTGAAAACTTCTAATGTTCTAGATTGGACATATTCCTTAGGAAAAAGTTGGGTACAATGAGCTTATTTAACTGTTACCTTGCATCTTCTGCAGTCATTTACAGTTTCAGTCATTTATAATATGCTAGTATGCCACTCTGATAGAGTTTTCATTGGTGTAAATGATACAATGTGCAGGACAAGGGTAAATCAGGCTCCATGTCTTTGTGCATACATATGCCAAGGGACTATTAAGGTTGTGTGGTCATGCATCAAAGTTAGGAAACACCAAAGCTGGGGTTCCATATACAATATGGTGTTGCTTTGTATACTCTTTGCACACGTATAAGTAACAATACAAGGGGTGAAGAATGATCTTAAGACTGGTTTTCAACTGGTGGTCCATGGTGACTTTTTTGGTGGTCCACAGGAACATTGTCCAAAGTCACACTGCACGAGCAGGTGCCGCTGTAAGGCTTTTTTGCGCCGTGTTCACAAGCACACGACGTGTCATCCATAGCATCAGCTAGGACACTACCGCGTTGTGTTGCCAGTAACTTCCATCTGAGGCTCTGAGCGTCAGTGTAGCTACTGCAGTCATGCTGAGTAGTTGCTGTGTCATTCATCCTGTGCTGCGTGTGCTGGAGGTGGTCCACGAAAATTTTTTGATTGGCCTGGTGGTCTGTGGACTGAAATGAGTTGAGAACCACTGTTTTAAGATCTTGTAGATTGGATATCACCGAAGATGTAGAACCACTTTTACCACAAGCTGGTGGAACCTCTGCCCACAGCTTCATCTGCAAAATGAAAGGGAAGGAATAAAATATATATGCTCTTATTATCTTTCATACAAAATATTTGTATGCACCTTTTAAGTTATAAGTGCATGAAAGTGCCCTCAGTATTTTAAGAATTGAATACTTTTTGCTCAAGTTTTTGAAGACTAAACCATTTTCTTTCCTGAAATTGACAGACTTCCCTCCAGCATCAGTCTTTAATAGTAACACCAAGGGGAAAAAATAACAAAAATGAATTTTTCATTTGAAGCATTGAAGCCTGAAATGCTCCTCAGGACTGTTTAGTTTTAGTAGGGCTTTCTGGAAAACTGTTGTTTTATCCCAACACATTCAACTGCAGTTACCTTGATTAGTTTGCTTTCAGCATGATTCAAGAGTCTGTGCCGAGACATGCTACCTGAATGAAAAAATACATTTCCATCCAAGGTCTACAGACAAAGTGATTTTGCAACTTCATGGAAATGCCTTGTATGAAATCCTGTTTCCATTGAACTTAATGATAATTTTACTATTGGCCTCAATGGAGTCAGGCTTTCATCCATCCTGTGGATTTCTAGGCTACAGCCACACTGCATGATTATTTTGGAATAAGCTATTCTGGAAGAAATACTCCGAAATAGCTTATTTAGAAATAGCACATCTACACTACAGGGAAGCCTGGAAATTAGTCCGAAGCACACCCCTCCCCCAATGTGGACATACTACCTAGATTTAGAGCCCCAGGAAGCACTGGGGCGTAATTACTTTGGCCTGGGGGAAGAGCTATTTAAAAATAGCAGCAGTGGAGTGTCCACACTACTGGTAGAGTATTCTGAAATAGCTATTTCAGAAGAGGCATTATTCCTAGTGGAATGAGGTTTGCAAACAATGAAATAAGCCACCCGTTCTTTTGAAATTATTTCAAAATAATGGACTAGCTGTGTAGACACTTGCATAGTTAGTTTGGAATAATGGATGTTATTCTGAAATAAAGCTGCTGTGTAGACGTACCCCCAGAGTAATTTCTAATAGAGAAATATTATTATAATTTTCATTTACCTGACAAGCCGTGCAGAGCTTTGGTGAATAACACTGCTCTACAGCCAAAATGCTTCTGAAATAAATGTAGTCAAACTTTACTAATTCTGGGTCACTGAGAATGAAAATGATGCTTAAAATTGTTGATTGGCTCTAGTTTTCAAGATATGCTATTGGGTCAGTATATACGACCCTTGACTTGGGAATGGCGGAGGATAAGTGAGTTATAAAGGGAAGGGATCTCAATTTAAACCAGAAATGACTAAATTACATCTTTGACTGGATCTATGAATAAATCTATGACTGGGTTTGGACAGTACTTGCTTTTTAGGCTAAACAATGAATGATGCAATCTGAAGCTGGTATTGCGTCATACATGATATGAATTGCATCATGTTATTCCTAGAAGTCATGGATGATGCAATCATAACGAAGCTTACATCACTCTGCTGAACAAATTGCCCTATATCAGCTCTAGAAATCATACAGTGTCGTGCTCTCTTATTTGTCAGTGTTTGATTTTGCAAAGGGACACATTTCTGTTTAGCCAAAGTGAGCAGAGATGCCTCGTACTTGTGTGAACAGTGCAGATAACTTCTGCTATGTTTGTGGTGAAGTGACTTTTGCATCACAAAAGCACAGTATAACCACTATGGTTGAGAAAGCCTATCGCCTTTATTTTGGCTGCAAAATTGGAGATCAGGACAAGAGGTGGGCCCCACACATATGCTGCAACACTTGTGCAACAAATCTTCGCCAGTGGTTGAACAGGAAAAGGAAATCTATGCCTTTTGCAGTGCCAATGATTTGGAGAGAGCCAACAGATCATACAGCAATTGTTACTTCTGCATGGTGCCTCCAGTTGGGAAAGGTGTGTCAAAGAAGAAAAAGTGGACTGTGCATTATCCAAACATTCCATCAGCTATACGCCCAGTACCCCACGGAGAAGGACTGCCAGTTCCTGATGCACCAGAATCATTCTCACTTGAGTCAGACGAGGAAGAGGATGAAACTTCTGGTCCTGAACCATCAATGTCACAGGATCCACATTTTCTCCCATCCTCCTCCTCTGAACCACACCTCATAACACAAGGTGAACTGAATGACCTTGTCAGGGATTTGGAACTACCCAAGAGTAAGGCAGAGCTGTTGGGCTCCAGACTACAGCAGTGGAATCTCCTGGCAGGTGATGTTAGGGTTTCCATGTTCCGTGACCGTCAAAAGGATCTTGTCCCATTCTTCTTCATGGAAGGTGCTCCATTCAATGAATACAAGAGACAAGCCAAGAAACGCCGAGTAGACACTGAATAGGACTAAACTATGTACATAATAGTTTTTTGCCTTTTGTTTCATAATAAATTTTATTTATATAACCCTTTTGCTGATTTTTAAAGTGTAACATAAACAGGACAGGTGAAATATTATCATGTAAAGCAACCATAAACACATGAAAAGACCTAGGTTTACAATTTATGATTAAAATTCTACTATCTACACAATATACATAGACGTAAAATGTAAAAGCTTAAATATCTTGGAAACAGTAGCCAATCAGTTGTTTTAATTGTCATATTTGAATTCAGCACATCAAAATACATAATAAATAGCACATTTTATCTCTGAAGCAGACGACTTCTAAAAAATTGTAGACTAGTGTAATTTGAAAATGAATTATTTGCTCTTGAAATTAAACTTGCTCCTGCTAGTGTAAGTTTCACTGTCAGATGCTAATTGTTTCGTGATTATAAAGTGTAACCATGAAGAAACGGGATTAATTAGGAAAAAAATTGTTCCATATACTTCTAGTTTTCTTGAATGCTAAAAAAATATTTAATAGTAGGACTACATTGGTAAAATACTTAAATGTACTTTGGTTCAATCAGCTGATCTTCATTATCATGTAACTTGCTGTTACATAATAATGGTTATATTGATTCTTAAAATAGTACTATTTTTTCTTTTTACAGGCTTTTGAATAACAACCAAATCAAGAAGATTTCAGTAAATGCTTTTGAAGGGCTTTTATCTGTCCAAGCAGGACTGAGTTCCTGTAAGTCACAACAGAAATGAATATTCTAGAACATAACATAAGAACATAAGAATGGCTGTACTGGGTCAGACCTAAGGTCCATCTAGTCCAGTAGCCTGTCTGCCGACAGTGGCCAGCGCCAAGTGCCCCGGAGGGGGTGGACTGAAGACAATGATCAAGCAATTTGTCTCGTGCCATCCATCTCCAGCCTCTGACAAACAGAGGCCAGGGACACCATTCCTACCCCCTGGCTAATAGCCTTTTATGGACCTAACCTCCATGAATTTATCTAGCTTCTCTTTAAACTCTGTTATAGTTCTAGCCTTCACAGCCTCCTCTGGCAAGGAGTTCCACAGGTTGACAATGCGCTGTGTGAAGAAGAACTTTCGCTTATTAGTTTTAAACCTGCTACCCATTAATTTCTTTTGGTGTCCTCTAGACCTTATATTATGGGAACTAATGAATAACTTTTCTTTATTCACCCTCTCCACACCACTCATGATTTTATATACCTTTATCATATCCCCCTTCAGTCTCCTCTTTTCTAAACTGAAAAGTTCCAGTTGCTTTAGCCTCTCTTCATATGAGACCTGTTCCAAACCCCTAATCATTTTAGTTGCCCTTTTCTGAACCCTTTCCAAGGCCAAAATATCTTTTTCTGCGGTGAGGAGACCACATCTGTACACAGTACTCAAGATGTGGGCATACCATAGTTTTATACAGGGGCAGTAAAATATTCTGTCTTATTTTCTATCCCTTTCTTAATCATTCCTTACATTCTGTTTGCCTTTTTGACCGCCCCAGCACACTGTGTGGACATTTTCAGAGAACTATCCACGATAACTCCAAGATCTCTTTCTGATTAGTTGTAGCCAAATTAGCCCCCATCATACTATATGTATAGTTGGGGTTATTTTTTCCAACATGCATTACTTTACATTTATCCACATTAAATTTCATTTGCCATTTTGTTGCCCAATCACTTAGTTTTGTGAGATCTTTTTGAAGTTCTTCACAGTCTGCTTCTGTCTTGACTATCTTGAACAGTTTAGTATCATCCTCAAACTTTACTACCTCACTGCTTGCCCCTTTCTCTAGATCACTTATGAATAAGTTGAATAGGATTGGTCCTAGGACTGACCCTTGGGGAACACCACTAGTTACCCCTCCCCATTCTGAAAATTTACCATTTATTCCTACCCTTTGTTTCCTGTCTTTTAACCAGTTCTCAATCCATGAAAGGACCTTCGCTCTTATCCCATGACAATATAATTTACACAAGAGCCTTTGGTGAGGGACTTTGTCAAAGGCTTTCTGAAAATCTAAGTATACTATATCTACTGTATCCCCTTTATCCGCATGTTTGTTAACCCCTTCAAAGAATTCTAATAGATTAGTAAGACATGATTTCCCTTTACAGAAACCATGTTGACTTTTGCCCAGCAATTTATGTTCTCCTATGTGCCTAACAATTTTATTCTTAACTATTGTTTTGACTAATTTGCCCGATACCGATGTGAGACTTACCGGTCTGTAAATGCCAGGATCACCTCTAGAGCCCTTTTTAAATATTGGTGTCATGTTAGCTATCTTCCAGTCAGTAGATATGGAAGCCGATTTAAAGGATAGATTACAAACCACAGTTAACAGTTCTGCAATTTCCCCTTTGAGTTCTTTTAGAACCCTTGGATGAATGAAATCCTGTCCCTGTGATTTGTTAACATTAAGTTTTTCTATTTGTTCCAAAACTTCCGCTAATGGCACTTCAATCCAGGACAGTTTCTCAGATTCACCTCCCACAAAGGACGGGTCAGGTTTGGGAATCTCCCCAACATCCTCAGCCGTGAAGACTGATGCAAAGAAATCATTTAGCTTCTCCGCAATGGCTTTATCATCCTTGATTGCTCCTTTTGTGTCTCGATTGTCTAGGGGGACCCACTGGTTTTTTAGCAGGCTTCCTGCTTCTATTGTACTTAAAAAACATTTTGCTATTGTTTTTTGAGTTTTTGGCTAGCTGTTCCTCAAAATCTTTTTTTGCTTTTCTTATACAGTTTTACACTTAATTTGACAGTGTTTATGTTCCTTTCTATTTATCTAGTATCAAAGATTAATCATTAACCCTCTCTGTCTGTGACTATAAATATGTGCTTGTTAAGAGGCATTGTCAGTCCTGGCTACAAAGCTATCTGCTCACCTGCAAAGGTATGGTACTTTGTGTGTGTGTACATGCTGAATATTGTACTGTCAACATAGCGTACCAGGAATTCTGAATGGTACTATTCTTATTTTGTAGCATTTGCATGTGTAACCCCTCCTGTTTAGTGTGAGGTTATTCAGCATAGGGAAAGCCTTGTGACTTCTTACACCACTGTGGGAGGCTAGGCCTGAGGCTGCTTGGGGTGCTCTGCGTTATGCATTGTGGTTGTGTGTGCACCTCAGACCAGACCCATTCAGACAAATCACCAGGAACAGGCTTTATTCTGTAAAAAACATAGAAGAGGAAAACAGTTCAGCAGCCTCTTCTCTCAGCATGCAGCCTGTGTGCTGCTTCTAGCACGGTCCCTGCTGAGACCCTGCTGGGGACAGAGGGGACATCCTGGCAGGAACCAGGAAGTTCTCCCAACATGCCGCAGTTTGTAGTCCACAACTTGTAATTCCCAGGGTTGCTGCTGAAACACACTGGACCTTCGGCTACACATGAATTCAAATGATTGCACAGGGTGCAAGAATGTGGAGGATCAGGCCCTCAGTTCACCAGTGCAGGGCTGTCCTTCTCTTGTTACTTCTTTCATTAGTTTTACTGAAAGTGTAATTTGAATGTGTGACCACAACTGGTAATTCGGTTATTTGAAGAATTTCAGTGTAATTTGTTTTACTTTTTCCTAAGTATGTCTCAACAAAATATTGGTGTTGAATATTGTTTTTGTCGATAAAAAATGTTCCTTCTTCTAGATTCCGTTTGGATTCACAATCATTCGGAGAGTTTCAGGTACTTTCATCTGAAAGTTATTTTCATGATACCTTAACGTTGAATTGTTTGCTATTAGAATTAAACTTGTTCCTGCCGGCATCCATTTCACTGTCTGTGATGCTAATTATTTTCTTGTTGAGTGCAATCAATGAGGTTGCAAATGAGATAAATGAAAACAGCCGTAGGATATCAAGAAAATAGTTTTCAAATGAAATTTCCTACAATTCTCAGTATGATTGTGACTCCAATAACATGATAAATGTTAAAAAATTCATGATACAGATAGTCCTTTCATTAAATCTACATATATAACAATAGCCTTTTAAGTATTCAAATAAACAAAGTAAGTAAATGCCATGTTACCCCCAACCTTTTGAAATTTTCATTGTAAGTTAATTTTCAGACTTCTGATAATTCAAAGTTCAAGGCTTTAGATCAATGCATGTTATGAGGCTTCTGAGTTTGCATAAATATCACACATTAATTACTCAAAATCCTACAATTTAAAGTAAAGCTTTTGTCATTTCCTTATAACGTCAACATATAAGTAAATCTTTAATGCATTCATTTAATTAATAATTTTTATTTACTATTTGGTAAACCTGGGATCTAAGTATTTTATTATTCTATGTTTAAAAGAATGCAGACTCCATTTTTATAATGGCACCCAGGAAACATTATGTTCTAGAGGATCCTAAGAGCACAGTTCCCATCTAATCTCCAATGTGCTGCCCGTATTAGTGAGCAATTGAAGGAGCTGTCTTAGATTTACTGTGTTAGTTTTATGCCATCTAAGATTTCACTTCCTCCAGGGAATCTTTAAGTGAAATATCAGCTGGGCATGCAAAAAATGTGATTGCCTATGACATTGTCATGGTTAATGGAAAGATCTGAGAAATAAAAGGATATAGTCAGAACTTGATAGCAGAAATGAGCCACTTTCCAATGAATTCCTAGTGATGGATGTGGAGGCAGAAGAAAAGCTGGTTGTGAATGAAGTTTAGTATTATTACTATTACATATTCACTCATCCAATTACCAGCACTCCTGTGGAAAAGTGAAGGACTGTGGACTTGCTAATCAGTTGTGTCTTTCTCTACAAGCTCAAACATGTTAGCTTTGCTGTAACTCATTTTTTATGTTTGTTCCATTTTGCCTCTTATTGATTCTGGCATATGGAAATATCTGATTTTTTTTTTAGTGTAGTTAAGCCATTTTTTGTCATGACATAACAAATATAGGGGGACGGATATCTGCTCTTATTCAAATTTATGAAGCTGGACTAATTTGATGGACTAATTAAACTAATATAAGTGGAGCAAGAATTCAGCAAAGAAGTATCTGGTAGTTCCTCTAATTTTGGAGTTATTTCAAATTTTGGACATCTTCAGTGCAGCTGAAGACAGAATTGAGACATGTATTTGCTTTTCTCTTTTCTTTTCAGGGCACCTGGCTATCCAGAAAGATTATGGCTATTTTTTTCTTCTTAATTCCTTTTGGGGGGGGGGGGGGGGAAACCTTCCTCCACCAAGCAATCACAGCATGTAGGATGACAATTCGAAAGAAAACGTTAAAGCTGTCATCTTTTTCCTGCATAATCTTGTTCATTTGACACACTCAGTCTCCACTGGGAGGTTGGAAATTGGATTTATTCATCCAAGTGCTAATCACTACACTAAACATGTCTCTTCACTTTCCAGACTAAGTGATGATATATTAAATGTTGTTTCTTACAACTGTAATTAAAGTTTTCACAACCACAAGTAACAACATTGAAAATGTACGTTCTGATTTTAATTTGTTTCTGTTCAGTGTAATATGTCTGTTCCCGTGTTACATTTTTGTGAATTTAAACCCTTAGAAGGCAAATATCTATATCAAGATTACTGCCTTCTACAAGTTAGACAAATTTGGGTGTGTCCTTGTTTAATTAACACAGTGTCTCCTATAACCTACTGAGTACTAATTTATTTTCCAAGGGTCTTTGGCCCTATTCACTAAAATGTGTAACTGCTTTCATAAATATGGAGAGACCCTAAAGGAAATTAGGCTTTTACAGAAGGGAAGAATGTCATGTAATGACACTCAGATTTGTCTTGTCAGTGTCCTAAAATTGGTTGGTCTGATGTGTGACTTTCCCAGGTTTAGCTAATCAGTCCCAAACACATAACAAATGTGTTTCTCAAATAGGTAACAGTAAAACCTTTCTGAAAAATATCCCAAAATGTAACAAGAAGGTTCTCTCCTTTTTTTTTTCCATTTTACATGTGTAAGTAGAAACTTTAACCAGGTTCATGATTAAAATATAAAAGGAACTCAAGCCCAATTGATATTTACTCCTCTGCCAATACATTTTTAAATGTAATTTGCAGGGCTACTGCTAATTGAGGTGATTCCTGAAGACACAAGACCTCCTGAGCATGAGAATCTCTTTTTTTTTC
This sequence comes from Pelochelys cantorii, assembly GCA_032595735.1. Taxonomy (NCBI): domain Eukaryota; kingdom Metazoa; phylum Chordata; order Testudines; family Trionychidae; genus Pelochelys; species Pelochelys cantorii. The sequence continues at coordinate 69,512,805 of CM064327.1, forward strand.
ATTTGCCCCCACCAACAACATAATTTAGTGTTGATTTTTAGATCCATAATCACCCATACAAATATTTTTCCTTCTATTTCTTTATTTGTATTATTCTGTTATTCAAAAGCTCTAGTCAGGATCATGTTCTGTCATGCTAGGTGCTGTGCAAACAGACAAGGAAACACAGTGCATGCACCTAAGATCTGTCTAATTTCAAGTGAAATGTAATCTGTAAGGCTATGTCTACACTGCCAGGAAAAGTCAGAAAAAGATATGCAAATTGTGTATCTTTTTCTGGTTTTTTCCAAAAGACGCTTTTCTGAAATTTGGCCTGTCTACACGCGGCCAAATTTCAGAAAAAACTCCTCTTTCGGAGCATCTCTTATTCCTCTCACCTCTGCTTTTTTGAGAAACTGTTCTGAACCCAGCAGAGCTTTTCCAGGACACCTTTTCCGGGTATCCCAGAAAAGCTCTGCAGTCTAGATATAGCCTAAGTGTGGCACATGTTAGAAGAAACATAGGAAAAGAGGATAAGGGAAACATCAATAAGATCACATAGTTATCCTGGTTAGTTATTGTACAACTTGATGATTATAAATATTTTGACTCTGGAAAATTAAATTCATTTAAAAAAACCCGCAATATGTAGAACATATATCCCTGGGTATATAAGACCGTAAAGGTACCCTTCAGCATCGTAGTCACTGATAGGCTAATATTTTGTAAGCACAGGTAGGCCTTTGTATGGAGACGCTATAGGTCTTCCAGATTAGGCCAAGGAATTCATTCTAAAGATAAAGGGCAGCATGGGAGTGTTGTGCTGTCTGGGGTGGCTCAAAACTGAGAGTACCTGCTGTGACATTGCACCCCATATTCTTCACAGTGATATTAGTATGAGATGATTATAACATAATGTATGTTATGCAATATAGGTCTCATGAGGTGTCTTTGAAAATGTTATGATTTACTAAATATGATTCTCCTATTTGTATGCATGTATCATTTTTGTATCTGATGTTGGGAAAATTGACTATATATCTGTAATTCAAATGTAGTTAAACCTGGAGAACACGCACTAGACAAAATGCTTTGTGGAGAAGTGCTTAGTCAAGGTGTGGACCGTAAGGAAAAAACAATAGGCCTTAGGAGAAGCTTATCTCCCACCTGTGGATCCTTCCTGAGAATGCTACAGACAGGTTCCAAGTAATGGCTCCTATGATTCTACAAAGACATGCAATGTGACCTCATGATTTTAGACTCCATCTAGGGATGTCAATGTTTTCCCACAGATTACTCTGGGGGCCAAGCTTTAAAACAAAGTGTTCCCACCTCATGCAAAAGCTGTATATGACAGAGACTGACATCATCAGGTGTTCTTTGCTCCCCACCTAAGAAGACTCCCGAGTAACAAAGGAAACAGCTGAAGAACAAAGACTGAATTGAGGAAAATCCTGGAACTAAGCGAAAGGGATTTTTAGCCTGTGAAGGGAGATTCCAAGCTATTAGCAAGTGCAGCTTGTCCCGTTAAGAATTGGCAGCCTGCTTGCATTAGCTCTTCAGTTATGAATAGTAGAATTTCACCCTAGCTATTTAGTATATTAAGTTTAATTTGCTTTTCTTGTTTATTTGCTATGTAATCTGCTTTGATCTGTGGCTATTACTTACAATCACTTACAAATCTATCTTGTAGTTAAACTTCTTATTTGCTTTATCTAAACCAGAGGGTTGGAATTGTAAGTCAAGGACAAAAGGCTGTTGCACATTCCTCTCCACGCTGAGAGAGGGGGCAAATTGTAGGAGCTTACATGGCACAGTTCCCTGTGAAGTGCAAAACAACAGAATTTTGTCTTGGAATTCCAGAAGAGGTGCATGCCTGAGGAGCTGGTACTTGTCCTAGCTGTGGCCTTCCCATGCAGAGACTAGTTAGATAGCCTGTATGTAACTGCAGCTGGGTGTGCCTTTATATTTGCTGGTGAAAGTTCAGGCTGAAGCTTGTCAGCGCAGTGCAGTGTAAGAGGGACCCCAGCCTGATGGGTCAGGGGGCTCAGTGGATGGGCAGTTAGGGTGTTCAGATGAAAAGAAGGAATCAGGAAAAGAATTCAAAGATTGTGTGGGGAACATGGTCAGAGCAATGGGTCAGGAAGAGGATCTTACCATGAATATTTGTCATATGTTCTGAGTGGAACTGTTGAAGCACTTCCTAAGGAGCTGGGGAACCCTGTCAAAGTGCAAGCAGGCTGGTGCAGTATACCTGGGAACAGCCATGGTCTGTGTAATGTAGCCACAGAAACAAGGGGTTGTCTCCGGAGGAAATTGTGAGGGGCAGCAGTGGGTCTTACGGACAAGAAGGCACAGGAACAGAACACTGTAGGGAGCCTTTGGTAGAAGGCCTGCAGGAGGAGCCCAGGAATATGTGGGTGGTGTTGAAGGGAAATTCCCCTGAGTAGGTGTAGGACTCAGAGGCAAGCAAGCCAAGGGAGAGTTAAACACTGCAGGGAGCTCTCTACTGGAAGAGCTGACTTGGTGGGAAGGAGACTTGTGGGAGGGAACCGGGTTTAGGAACTCACAGATGCCTGGAGAGTTGGGGCCTGGAACAGGAGCTAAAGCAGTGGTCGCCAACCTTTTTACACCCAAGATCACTTTTTAAATGTCAGGGCAACCCAGGATCAACCCCAACCCTTCCCTGAGACTCCACCCCTTTCCTGAGGCCCTGACCTCTCCAAACCTTTCCGTGGACTACCTGTTGCTAATGGAAACTCACCGTTAATTACACTCACGTTATTTTGCTAGTGCTGCACCTGGGGAGAATGGTTTAATTTAAATTATTAAACAGATTAAGCGTTTTAACTTTCTCATGTTAGTTGATCAAACTTCATTTTAAATAAAGTAAAACATGTCCAACACAAAAGGTTTCAATGTTTTCTTTATTTATGGCAGGGGTGGGGAAACTTTTTTGAGCCAAGGGCCACTGACCCACAGAAAAATCAATTGGGGACCAGACTAGTGAGAAGCAAAAAAACTCTTCCCAAAAACCCCAACCTTCACTGATGTGGCCCCCCTCACTCTTCTGGCATTTCAGCCCCCACAGGGTGAGGGGAAGGGGCATGGAGGACTGAGGTTCAGGGCTTCCCATATCCCAGTTTTACTTTTTTGGGGTTCCAGAATTAGTGGATTTTGTGGACCCCCTTAGGCTCTGGGGTGGGAACAAAAACAAGGGGCTCAATGTGCAGGACAGGGCTGCCAGCGAGTGGGATAGGGATGCAGGATCTGGGTGGGAGGTGGGGTGCAGGGTCTGGAAGGGAGTTTAGCAGCGAGGGTGTGTGAGGGGGTACGAAAGGGAGTTTGGGGGTGGGAAGGGGTTGGGGCAGTAACACAGAAAAGGTGAAGGGGTGAGAATGTAACCAAATAGTTGGGGAAGGAGGCAAAAAAGTGGGGAGTAAAGGAAAGTGCAGCTTCTGCAACATAAAATTGTATCCCCCTCAATCTTCCCTCTGCTCCAGCCTCCCTCCCCCAGCCTCATGATTCCTCCCAGCCTGATCCCCTGCATTGCCCCATGCCCCTCAGTGCAACTCATATCCCCTCCCATCCTGCCCTCCCACAGCCTGATCCTCTGAATCACCCCATGCTCCTCAGTTCAGCCCCTGCCCCCTTCCCTCCTGCCCCCGCATCCTCCTTCACTCCTGTCATGGCTAATTCCCCATTCTGGCACGATGAATGCAGAAGTGGGGGCCTGTAAAAGCAACCCCAAAACCTTATCTTTCCAGGCTTTGGTATAAAACTCCCCCTCCCCCCCCAAATCCTAAAAACCTAGATTTTGGGGATAAAAATCCACTGCCACCATCAAGTGCTTTTGAACCCACAAACAGGAGTGGACACTTGAAACCAACCCCAGGACACCCCAAGCTCTTTTCTCCAAAGAGCTTGAAAAAAGAAAGAGAAAATATAAACTGCAGTTTGTGGTAGCTGCCCTCTAGTCAGAGGCATGCATATCCTACAGACAGATTTTCCAGGACTCAGAACTGAATCAATACCAGGTTAATAAAAAAGAACTTTTATTATCAAAACAATACTCTTGTTACAAGCATAGTGGCAAACTGACTCAGAGACAAAGGAGGGAAAACCCCATAATTCCTTTGTCTCAGTTTGAAATCCCTATCTGCATTTCTATTGGCTGACTGCTACCTGGCTAGGTACAGTTAACCACTTAGTCCCCAGGCTGCTGGCTAACCCTCATGGTCATGACAACTCCGCCCCTCCCCCCCCCCATCCCTGTGTCCCCAGAGACTCACCAGCAGAACAGCAGCACTGGGACTCGCAGCCTCTGGGGAGCATCATTGGGGCGAGGAGGGGGAAAGGGTAGAATCTATTCCTTGCCTGGCCCAGCCCTTGGCCTGCAGGCAGCAGCAGTGAGGCAGGCAGAGCTCAGGCAGAGCAGCACTGAGGCATGCAGGGCTGGCACTGGGGAAAGTGGCTCTCTGACCCCACACACAGCCCATGGGGGAACAGTGCGGCGTAGCCCTGTGCCCAGCGCACCACTTGTGTCAGCCGCCCAGCCCCTCCCGGAGCAGAAGGCAAGAGTGGGGTCCTGCGCATGCTTTTGTACATGTGCCTCTTCCCCCATCCCAGCCTGCAAGCTAACAAAGAGAAATCTTTGATCCAGCCTAGGTGGAGCGTGGCGCAGCTTCATGAGCCAGCTGTCAGCCTGCCAACGCTGCGACGATCGACCCCTAGGGGAGACACAATCGACCAGTGGATTGTGATCGACTGGTTGGTGACCACAGAGCTAAAGGAATGAGGACAGAATGGTTAAAGACTCTCCAGTGGGTAAACTGGGCCCGATGACCTTTGAATGGGGTTGAAGATCTGCTTTGTTAGGGACTAGTTTTACGCTGGGGTTTTGAGAAGAACTGTTTTTACTAGAAGGGATTTGCAGGTTGTGGCCTTAGTGTATGAATAGTTCTCATAGAAATTCAAGCAAGTGAGAGAGTGTCTGGTGTGAGATTACATTTTTGCAGCTGTACTTGGCAAAATTCAAGAGAGAAGTTGTTTCAAAAGATCTGCTGGTATAAGCAACAGATTCCTTTAATTTCCCTTTAAATATTAATTTGAGATTTTTGGTGCTTTTTATTAGCACAAAACATTTTCATGTTTGTTTCTGCAGAGAGGACGTTAGCAAGCATTGCAAAAGTAGCTCTCAGTCACTTTGATTTGCAGTTAAGTCAATTCACTTTCTCTTCATTCAACAAATAGTTGCACACACTCTTTGGCTTTGTCTGCCTTACAGATGTTTTGCAGCAGATGCCAACAGGAGTTTTCCCTGTCAACATAGCATCTCCCCAGTGACATTAGCTTGTCAGACAGAAGCGCTCTTCTGTTGACACAGCTGCACCTACACTGGGGTTTTTGCTGGCATGGCTATTTCACTGGGGTGGGTGTGGTTTTTTGCACGTCTGACCGACACAGCTATGTTGACAAAACTTTGTAACTACAGCCAGAGATTAAGCCACACTTTTGTAATGTAGTTCTGTGAATAGTTTTACATGCAATGTGCTGTCCTATAATCAAGTGTGTTTTCATTTAGCCAAGAGGTATTTTTAGTACTGGTGATTATCTTGTTGTATAACGTTCACATGCTTTTATGTTTATTTTCTGCATTTGTAAGAATACTTTAAATCAGGATTTCTCAGATTGTGAGACTACCCTCCTTTGGGGGGACTGTCTTCTCCAGAGCAAATGCAGCATGATCAAAGGGAAGCAAAAGAGGAATTTACTGTGTGTGTTTCTACTTAAGAAGCAAAGAAAGCAGGAACCCTATTTCCAACATACTAGTGGCAAGTTCTTCATCATAGCATTTTTACAAACTGGAAACTCACTAAGAAATATTAACTATGCCAGTACATGACGCTGAAGGACAAAAATAGGGAGAGAAGAGAGGAAAAAGGGGAAAAGAGGTAGTTGAGAGAGGAAAAATTGAAGGCAAGAAAGTTTTAGAAAGATTCTTTAAAACTTGCTGGTAGACAGGATGGAAAGAAATTAGTCTTATAAACCTTTCAGTATTTGAATTTGGTTTTGTGTTTTTGTATGATTTTGGCTGAGACTCACTTGCTTGGAGGGGAAGCATGGAATAAATGACAGAATAGTAAACTGCCTCCCGGGAAAGTGGTAGAAGCAGCCTAAGAAAAGTATATTCCCACAACAGCCTGTTCCTAGGTACTACTCTTGAGAAACTACATCTACCATGATAGAAGACATACAAAGAAATATACAACTTACCATATTAGATCAGACCAATTATCTGTGTGGTCCATTAGCTTGTATCCAACTGTAGCCACTACTAATTTCTTCTGTGGAAGGAGGAAGGTGCAAGAGAGCCCATAGTAGGGAAATCCTTCCTATGGATTTTTTTTCCTGACACCCATCAGTGGAAAGCTGGCTTATGGCATGCGGCATACAGCTTTATGGTGTAACATGGTATTGCATATTCTTTATGGGAATATGCATCTGAATATGAGATAACTGGAATATGTTTTGTGAGATACTACATTTCAGATCTCATTGGAAAGGTATTGATTTACTGAATGTGTTTATCCTATTTGTACATGTGTATCATTTCTGTATCTGAAGTTGGGGATATTGACTGTAGATTTATTATCAATGTGTTCATGTTGGGAAAAGTCAGTCTATCAGGTACAACAATGAAGAAGCCAGACACAGATCTAATGGTCCATTAACAATAGACAATGAACTGTGTGAGAACTTGGTTTTCCTGTAAGCATGAGGATCAGTCCATACGAAATGGCTACTGGCTCTGCAACAGCCTATGATCATGTCACCTGATACTGGAGTCGATCTTGTTTTCTGTAATTTTTTATAAGAATTTGGGAGGGGATCAAACTAGGGATGTTAAGTTAATTGAATTGTCAATTAACCTCATGAATTCTTATTGGATACTCAACTGTTCTATATCCCCAGGGGTGGGGCCAGCAGCCAGTGCACTCTGTCTCCACTCCTGAGGACCCCCTTGCCACTCCGTGCTGCTGCCTCTGTATCAGAGGCAGCAGTGATGGGTGCCAGGTGAGAGCTGGTCCACTAGGGGAGCTGGTTTAAAAACCAGCTCCCCTTGCAGACTGACTGCCTGTTGCCCCGTGCCACTGCTTCTGATACAAAGGTAGCAGCACAGGGTGGCAGCAGCCCCTGCCTAACAGGGTGGGTCTGAGCTCCTGGACCCGGTGTGAGCCAGAACTGAGCTGGGCTGCCTGCCCACCCAGCACCTAATACGCTTTAAATGCAGAGCCGCAGCAGGGGTAGGTCCCAGACCCATTGCAAGCCGGGACTGAGCCGGGCTGCTAGCCACCCTGCTAAAACATGTACTGGCACAGGGGAGAGAGAAATGCATGTAATCTTCAGCATTAACCTATAAGCTTTTGCTTATTGGTTAATCAGTTGATCAACTACACTATTACAGCCGTAGATCAAACTTAGAACAAAGGAGTCCCACCTTTGCAAATCCTATTTAAGGGTGGTGAGTGAGCTAATCCAGGTCATTAGTTCTTGCCTGGGACTCCACCCAAGATGAAAAGACTAAACTGGGGGAAGAGATTGGAAAGGATGTCTGGTTTGTGAAGATTATTAGAACAACTTTGAAACTGAGATATTACATGTAATTAGTGTATTAAGGTTAGCTTAAATATTCTATTTAGCTTAGTAACGTACTTTGTTCTGTGTTCTATCTCTTATGACCACTTAAATCCTACCTTTTATATGTAATACAATCACTTTTATTAATTATTTGCACTGGGTTTATTAATAGTGACCTGGGAGAAGGGGCAAGGAGTCTGTGCATCTCTTTCTTTACCTTGCAAAAGAGGGTGAATTTTCTGAGCTTTTGCTGTATAGATCTCTGTATAGCAGCTGTGGCCAACCTGCAGCTCACAAGCTGCATGTGGCTCTTGGCCCCCAAAAGTGCGGCTCACGAAGACACTCCTGTGCCCCCCCATGACCCCTGCCCCCCCATCAATTCCCTCCCCCCCTCCCGGCCCCCGGCTTCCCTGTGCTTACTGGGTTGGAGCTGCAGGGTTTAAAAAATGGCACCCAAGATGGTGGCTGTCTTAAAGGGGCATCTTCCTTTAAAAAATGTTTTTTTTTTTTTTGCTTTACAATTCTGGTGCGGCTCTTCGCAAAAAAACCAACAAATGGTCTGGTAGCACTTTATAGACTAACAAAGCACTATAAAGTGCTACCAGACCATTTGGGTTTTTCTTCTGTAACAGACTAACTTGGCTGTCCCCTGAAGCTTTGTTAAATGGTTTGGCCACCCATGCTGTACAGCATAAGAGGCATTTATCTGGGTTTCAGCTCCCACTGGGACAAGTCCCTTTCACTGGGCCTTCGCAGAGCCGAGCTAATGTTCTAATCATGTGTCGATTCATTAATCTCCTAGCCTACATTGTATAGTTTGAGTAGCCGAAGAATTGCCAGTGTAACTGTATTTATATTTAGATAGTTAAGAGTAAAAAAAGAAATGCTAACATTAGGGAGTGAAATACTCATCATTCATCAAGTCAGTAAGTGAATTCATTCTTGCATTTGCTTTTCACAAAGGTTAAGTTAATAATTTTCACCCAAATGTTTGCATGAATTTGAATTTGAAGGTTGAATTCGAAGTTTGCTTGTTCCAGTATATACAGAAACTTAGTTTAGAAGATGCTTATGGAAATATTTGTACCAGAAGCGCTAAGTGGATCAGTGGACAGATACAACAGCAAATAGCTTATCTGAACCATCACAAATAACCAGTGTAACTTGGGAACATCATTATGCAAGAATTGCCATCCTAATTTGGACCATTTGTCCATCTTGTCCAGTAACTACCACTGATATTTCTGGATTTAAGAGGACAGTAGAAGCATGTATGATCAACCCAGAAAGCATGTTACAAAAAACATGGAAAAACTTGAAAAATGTAGGGAAATAACAGTATTGCAGGCTAAATATGCGAGAGAGATTGTTTATTGTACATTGTTCATTCAGTGTTGTTGACAAGTATCTAGTTTGAGCCTTCTCCTTAAATACCTCTCTATATACTTTATAGGATGGCTTTAGAATTTGAAAAAAAAATAAACTGATATGTTTGTCCAACATCTTTTTTTTAATCTTGCCACTCAAGAGATTTTGTTCAGAGATTTAATTCTAAAAGAAGCAAGTTAAGGTGATGTTCGAGTCTTGTATTTCTCATTGCAATAATTTGTTTTTGCAGTTATTTGTACAAGAATGACATCCACACATAGACTAACAAGTATTTAAAAGACGTGGATCATTGGAGCAGCTATAAGTAACACAGTGCTATGTCTGTGGTATTATTCCCTGATTTTATTTTAAAAATAGATACATTGAAGTGCAGTTCTATAGCTAGAGTCAGAGTATACTGATATGCAACAATGTATCTAACTGTTGTCTCTGAATGGAAGAAGATACACAGCATGGCTAACTTCTATATAGTTCCCTGTGAAAAAATATTAGGAATATAAACATTTGGAAAATATTAGGTGCCTAGCTTTAAGTGCTTAAATATGAACATCATCCTACCTGGACACAGTCTGCCAAATATTTTCATAATCACAGAGTGAAATATGAACCACAAAATGTGGGGGAAATAACACATGAAATAATAACACATGAAGTGAGCCAAAGTTTGATATGCCATTCTCAATTTGCAGCAGTTATCAGTAAATATTTTCCTTGAAAAGCATAGTCATTTAAAGCATTTTTCCAAATGAGTTATGGCTTCAAGATTGCAAAATTGAAGTTTATTACTTTTATTGCAAAATGGAGATTTGCTATTGTAAACAAAGACATCTACTAATCAGAAATTACTGGAGCTGTGGAGAATCACATTTTTAAAACTGAATAATTCTGAGGCTGACACCTAATTATTGCATGAATGACTGCATCATTAACTCATCACTTCTGCCTATAAATGTTTTTAAACAAATTTATTATTCCATAGGTTGAACATATTATGTCCTGAATTTATTGTCCTTAACATTCATTTCTGTAGAACACTAAAACTAATGCAAATAAATTAACAAGAACTTTTGCTACTTTTTCCATGCTTCAATGCTTAGGTAAATATTGGCATAAATGTGCCATATGTTAATGGAAATACCAAGAGACTACAATACAACCTGTAAGCCATATCTTCATCTTGTATTTTCCTCAAGAATATTCAGTCTTTTATCTTTGAACACATACTAAAACTCTCATCCAGGCCCTTGTGACCTCAAACTTCTAAGCTTTTCCTGTCAGTTAACTTGCCCCTTTCAGATCAATTCAAAATGCTGTTGTTAAGATTGTCTTCCTGTCACTATAGCTGTGTCATCTCCCTTTCAAAGGCCTCTCATCTGGCCTCCCATTTATCACCATATTAACTAGTTACAATTTTCAGAAGTGCCTAAATGAATTGTGCCTTTTCACAATTTAACACCATCATACTTATTCTTTCTTTTATATTATATCTCCTCCCTGTCCACTCCACTCTACCATTGAAGCCTGCCATAATTTTTTGTCAGCGTCTCCCATAAATTTCTTCATGCTTTCTTCCATGCCATCACATATACATGAAGCACCCTCACTGAACTGAACTCTAAAGCAGCATCCAGGTCCTCCTTTAAATCCATTTTAAGGATCTGCTTCTATTGTGATGGTCTCCAGTAAATTGCTAACTGATAATGGCTATTCAAGTACCCAACAGAGACTAGAGGCACTTCAGTATTTATATATCTTTTCAAAAGAAGAAGAATCCCCTTCTGTCCTAGAAATTTTGTTTATAGCCAGTCTAAGTATCTGTATCTTCATATCATCTTCCTGCTACACCTTCTAGTCTAAGTACCCACCCCTTCCTTCCCTTTACCACACCCAAGTTTATTACACTAACGTATCATTTATTGCCTTAATTTTGATGGTAAGCTGCCTTTGGGACAGGGACTCTCACTGTGTGTGTGTTTTGTACTATACCCCATGCAACAGTTCAGGCTTCTGGACCAACCATAATGTACACAATAGCACGTTAATACATTCTCTTCTCCCCACTGCAACCTTACAATGCACACTTACAGTTCAGGACAGCATTTGACTCTGAGCCTCTAGTCACAAAATTCTTTAGAAACAGTCAAGTAGCTGGTTGAATACTAGTCAGACTCTCCCAGTACTGTTCTTGCTCATATGAGGTGAAGTTTTCAATGTGAATTAGGCACTCTGTCCCATTAATTTTCAAAGGGATTTGTGCTCCCAAAGCATTTATTAGTTTTTGAAAATTTCTCCCTTATGATATTTTGTAGTTGTCTCAAGTATACCTGAAGAAAATCTTACTTCAGGAAAGCCAGCGCCTTCATTTTTTTAATCAACACCCCTGCATTTTTGTGTCTAGCACAACAAAATCAGATAATGAGACTTGAGTGTTCAGTAGCTCAGCATTTACCTATTTACTTTTAACTTAGTGATTTTTCATCAGAACACTGCAGAACTTCCACAAGAGGTTGCTACCCCAATATAGAGAAGAAATCAGGCAGATAAAATTGAATTTGGTTGTGTGTATGTTTTCTTTTGTTCAGGGACAATTAAAAAAACTTAAAATTTGTCCAAACTGTTGAAACCTGGAGGCTTAAAATTCAGCTTCCAAGTCCATATGTAGACTCCCAAATAGAAAATTGGCCTGATTTTCACAGGGTTGAGTGGATTTAAGAATCCAGGTTTGAAAATGTTGCCTTATGTGACAGACAATTCTTTATGTTACATGGTCTGCTACAGCTATATGAAACCTGCTCAAGTCATGAATTTACTCAGCAGCATCTCCAGTTGTCATCAGTAAGGGACATCTGACATCAATGCCTGAAACATGTCCACTGTATTCCCCTATGTCCTTTTTCATAATGGCAGGAGGAGGGATGACCTTTCAACATGTACACTGAATGGGAAGTTTAGGGCAGACTGGGAGCTGTAAAAACTGGGATGGACCTATCTGTTGATCTTTCCTGCTCTCTTCCCACCAGGTTGCTGATTAGTTCCATATCTCAAGGCAGCCTGAAAAACATTTATTTGCTAGAAAACTTACCCTGTGTTGCTCAGATCCATCAAGGCAGGAGGCTACCGGTGTGAGTGTGGGGGGGGAGGGTGCAGGTAATAGGGTTGGGGGATGAGGAGGGACTCAAGGCAGAGGTGAGGGATGCAGGAGTCAGAGCACAGGGTGAGGAGAGGGGCTCAGGGCAGGGGGTAAGGGTGCAGGAATCAGGGCAGGGGATTGGGAAGAGGAGGAGAGGAGAAGGTACTCAGAAGGAGGTGGGGCTTGACAGTGGTTTCTCCCCAGAGTTGGCTGCACACCCTGCCTGCCGGCTTCTTCCCGTGGCACGGGGGGAGCTCAGATTGGGCCCCAGTGATGCTGGCAAGGGCCCATACTGCCCAGCCCTGCCAGTGCTCCCCCCACTCTTATGTGGCACTGTGACACAGGGCTGTGGAGAAAGGATTTGGGGCAGATGGGCCCCTTAACTGGGTGGTTGTGAGCAAGATGGTGAACCCAGTCACAGCTGGCCACTCACTTCCTTGCACGGCTTTCCCCTGTGGTCAATATTCAGGATAGCTGTCTCCCGCGCTCGCTGCCCTCAGTGATCACTGTGTGATATAACTGTCCCTCCTATCTTCCCCTCCCTTTCCATGTTATGGAAAACTATCCCATTTTAGGCACATCCTGTTTTCCTGGCACAACCAAACCATAATCTTGGATTAGGATGAGAGGAAGCTGGATACCAAATTTGGTGGTCCTAGCTTTTACCATTTAGGAGGAGTTCTTGAACAAACAGACTTATAGATGGACAGACTCACAGACAGGCCAGTCCCACTGGTGCTTTTTGGATCTGGCCCAGGGGGGTGGAGATAGGCGTTTTAAAGTCTCTGAAATATATCTATAGATAGGAGCAAATGGCTTATTATGTGAACTTGGATGACAGAGCCCAAAAGAATCACAATCTGATGAAGAGATATTTAATGGGAGTGTATTGGGGTTGGGTATCACAAGGAAGCTTGTGATGCTTTCCCCAGATGTGTTAGTAGCAGTGGTTGATACACGAGGGGTATTTCTGCTTCAGCATTAATTGGAAGATGAAAAGGAAGGCAAAATGGAAAGGGGAATAAGCTTTTGAATGACAAGTAGGTGGAAGAACATCAGAATTTGCAATGCATATTTTCCTATGAGCTGTATTGAAGGCAAGGAATGGAATCATTAAACTATAAAGTGTTTTATGAAATATATTTGGGTTTGTTTGTTTTCTTGGAGAAAATTAAGTTTAATAAAAATCCCCAGTACTGTACTACTTTAGCTTTAGAATGTACTGTTTGCCAAAAGTTTGTGCCCATTATGTTGACATTTACTTTTAATTTTCATCTGAAAGATATTTATATATCCATATCCAACTGGCTTGAATAACAGCCATAAACGTTTCCAGTACGTATCAAGACCTGCTTGTCGGCTCTTGATTGGTGACAGTAAAATAAAAAAACAAATGATGAGGTTATACTTGCCTGTCAAAAAAAAAATTACCTGCCCAGAATGAAAGGGCAAGCCAAATTTTGCAAAGCTGCCACATGCTTTTTCGCTTTTGAGAGCTGTGATCTCCAGCTGCAGATTTCTCTGAAATCACTGGAAATAATATATCTAATACTAATCTCTAGTCAAAACACAGTTCATACAGGGTAGGAAACAATGAATTTTAACCAAAACTGAACGTGGGTAAATGAGAATCAGATACAAACAGCCTTGGCATAGGCCAGTTTGTCAGTAGTATCAAATTGGGAACTTGAATGCCTTGCATTTGATCTATTGTTAATGGAAAACATATATTGTCAGTCTTTGAGGTATACTCTATAGTTGATCTTTAAAAGACAGCTGCATCTCTATTGCCCAGTCCAGTAGTCTGAAAATCTATAATGTCATAAGAGCCCTCCCCATCATGAACAAAGTTTGAAATGCATTTGATAATGTTTATAATAAATGCAATTTGCTAAAAAAGTGGCTTTGTGATGCTAACAGTCCAGCGCATTAACACAGCTGATTAAACAAGTTTCCATTCTGCTGTAGTAGTAGCTTAACAGCCAAAGAGAAATGTAACTATTAAAAGTAAACTTATTTGGACAAAATGGTTCTCACTTGTGGTATGATGGAGTAGAATTGTATGTGTGATTGCAGCTCATGTAGACATCTACGTGCTAGCTTTACTTTAGCCAGCATAACAATAGTGAAGACACCGTGGGACCAGCTTTAACATAGGTTGTGAGAGCCTGCCCTGAACCTGGGGTAAGCACTTGTAGGGGTGACCAGTGCTGGGGCCTGTATATCTGCTGCTTCCCTGCTATTTTTTGCCATGCTAGCTCAGGTAGAGCTTGTATTGACATACTCACCCTAGCTTTAATCCCACTTGTGATTGCAATGTAGACATTCCTCAGATGAGCTACGGGTAGCTCTGGAATAAGGGCTAATACCTGCATTCTATGAGGCAGCAGCCATGCCTCTCCTAGCCAATCACTCTTTCAGTCTAGTGGGTATACCTGGGCTCCATTTAAGAACATCAGAATGGCCATCCTGAGTCAGACCAAAGGTCCATCTAGCTCAGTATCCTACATTCTGACAACAGTGAATGCCAGGTGCTTCAGAGGGAATGAGCACACAGGCAATCATTGAGTGATTCATCCCGTTACCGATTCCCAGTTTATGGCAACAGAGGCAATCAGCATGCAGAGCATGGTGTTGGATCTCTTCCCATACTGGCTAATGGCTATTGTGGGACCTATTCTCCAATAGATTTATCTAGTTCTTTCTTGAACTCTGTTAGGGTACGTGTACACTTGCTCCCTATCTCGAGATAGGGATGCAAATGTACCTGATCAAAATTGCTAATAAAGCGGTGATTTAAATATCCCGCGCTTAATTAGCATAATCTCGCCCACGCGCTATTCCGATCGCCAGCTGATTCAAACCAGGAAGTGCACTCCAGGCCACATTAGTTCGAATCAAACCCCTTGTTTCGAACTAACATTACTCCTCAAAAAATTTACTCCTCATTTTTTGAGGAGTAACGTTAGTTCGAACCAAGGGGTTTGATTTGAACTAACGCAGCCCGGAGTGCACTTCCTGGTTTGAATCTGCTGGCGACCGGAATAGCATGCGGGCGAAATTATGCTAATGGAGCGTGGGATATTTAAATCCCCGCTTCATCAGCAATTTCGGTCGGCTACATTTGCATCCCTATCTCGAGATAGGGAGCAAGTGTACACGTACCCTTAGAGTCTTTGCCTTCACAACCTCCCCTGGCAAAGAGTTCTACAGCTTGACTGTGAATAATACTTTGATTGTTTTAAAATGATTGCCTGTTACTTTCAATTAGTGATTCCTAGTTCTTGTATTGTTTGAAGGAGTAAATAATACTTCTTTATTCAATTTTTCCACGCCATTCATGAATTTATAGACCTCTGTCATCTCTCCCCATTAATCATCTTGTTTCTAAATTGAAAAGTCCCAGTCATTTTAATCTCTCCTCATATGGAAATTGTTCTGTACTCATAATTTCTGTTGTTCTTCTGAATACTTTTTTTTTCAAATCCAATATATTTTTTAGATGAAATAATCAAATCTGCACACAATATTCAATATGGAGGCATACCATGGATCATATAGAAGTAATATGATATTTTTTGTCTTATTATCTATCCCTTTTCTAATGAGTCTCAGTATTCTGTTAGGGTTTTTATTTTTTGATTGAAAATGTCTGATCCATGACAACTATCCACAATTACTCCAACATCTCTTTATTGATGGATTCAGCTAATTTAGTCACCATCATTTTGTATGTAAATTTGAGATTATATTTTGCTATGTGTATTACTTTGCATTTGTCAACACTGAATTTGATCAGTTGTGTTGCCCAGTCACCTAGTTTTGTGAAATCCCTTTGTAACTCTGTCTGCTTTGGTCTGAACTCTCTTGAATAAATGTTGTATTGTTTGCAAATTTGGACAACTCACTGTTTATCCTTTTTTCCAGATCATTTATGTATGTGTTGAACAGCATTGGTCCCAGTACAGACCCCTGGAAGACATCACTTTTTACTTCTCTCCATTCTCACCATTATTTCCAACCTTTGTTTCCTATCTTTTAACTGGAGCACCTGACAATGCTTTTGGGATCATCTCATGATCCTTAGTTTACTTTAATCACAAGCCTTTTGTTATCTTTAATCACCCTGCCTCTGTTTATAAATAAACTGCAGGCTGTGATGCCCTCAGCTTCCCAGTTCCTCACATATCACACTCAGGCTGTGTTGCATTTAAGAGCTTGTAGATCTTGGTAGAAAAATCAGGGGGGAACTAGGGCCCTTCGTAGCCCCCAAATGGCACTCCTCCTTGGTCAGGATCAAGGACCTACTGAACTACATGCTATGGAAACCTCTAAGAAGATAGTGTTCTTGTGGGAAGGGCTTGGGGTTTGAATGTTAACATAGGAGGGAAGGAAGAGGGTTAAAATCAAACAAATAACAAAGACTTTCTTTCTCTCTTTCTCATTCACTCTCTTTTATCCAGAGGGGTTCCTCTCTGCTTTTGAAGATGGGGGTTGTCCATGTAAACTAGGATGTCTCAGTAGGCTCAGTAAAAAGAAAGGAAAAAAACATTGTAGAAACTATAGTTTCTAGGGTGATTAGATCAGGGAGCTGAGAATACTGGACTCCTGATTTTAAGTGTTAAGATACCCCATTTTCCTAAAGGTAAAATCACTATAATAATACATGCCTCTCTTGTCAGTGAATGAGCTTAACTAATGTTAGTAAAGAATGATGAACTCTTCAGTTGAAAGATGCCATGGAAGTATTATATTAATCTCTATTGCAATGTACTGTATCACACTAATGTGACTCATGCAGAAGATGTACAAATTAAGCTATGTTCCCTTTATTAGGGTGGAATGTACCTGTAATCATGGAATAAATGTATGGGAAAATAATTCAGTAACTGTCAGCAGTTTCTTAATCAAGGAAATGTTTCCCATTATGCAGAGATAAATTAAGAAAGCAATAAGACTAAACAGAAACACTCTGTTAAAGTGAACATTAATCAAAAGCAACATTAAGTTTCCTTTGAATTCTGAGACAGATTAAAAGAAAAAGAAAATAACAACCTGGCATTCCCCCAACCAACTAAATACACCACAAAATTACTTTCTCTATATGGTCTTAATTCAGAAGGATTGAGAAGAAAAATTCTGTTAATATATTAGTAAGAAACTCCTGAGGTCCATAATCTGGAGTTAAGAGCTGTAATTTCCTTCACCTCTCCATGTTATTTATTTGAAGATGTACTTACTACTTGTGATCATTTATAAGAAACTGTAACTTTAGGAATAATAATAAAAAAAAAACTTGAGTCAAAATGTATGGTCCACAATAACATATGAAACAACATCTTCTTTCTTCTTAGCAGCATGTCATAAAGTAGCAACCTAGCAATCACTTTGGGTACCTCTAGACTACATGCCTCTGGCGACAGAGGCATGTAGATTAGGCTACCCGGCATAGGAAAATGAAGCGGTGATTTAAATAATCGCCGCTTCATTTAAATTTAAATGGCTGCCGCGCTGAGCCGATCAGCTGTTTGTCGGCTCAGCGCCGTAATCTGGACGCTCCACGGTCAACATCAAAGGTATTTGTCGACCTCCCAGGTAAACCTCATCCCAGGAGGCATACCTGGGAGGTCGACAAATGCCTTTGATGTCAACCGCGGAGCGTCCAGACTACCGCGCTGAGCCGACAGACAGCTGATCGGCTCAGCTCGGCAGCCATTTAAATTTAAATGAAGCGGCGATTATTTAAATCACCGCTTCATTTTCCTATGCCGAGTAGCCTACTCTACATGCCTCTGTCGCCAGAGGCATGTAGTCTAGACGTACCCTTTCATCACTGTTTCAGCAATAGCAAGTTTTATGTTATAGTGAATAAATTAGATCTCCCTGTAGCTTAATATTTTGAGAAACTGGGCTATAGGCTTGCTATCTTTTAACTGTTTGCAAACTCCTTCAATCCTCAGTGTAAAGGAAACTGCATTTAATTTGAAAGTAATTTTTGAAAATAATTTGGTTACAAGTTTTCATTGTCTAGAATTTTTTGTATACTTTTTATGTTTCCCTAACATACATGCACTTACATATACACTGCAAAATCTGAAACAATGTCCAATGTTTGTTCAGAACAGACTGTGTAAATCAGAAATTTCTTTACAATATATCATATTACATGAGAAACTGAATTAAAGCAATCTGAAGGATGTAAAGGTTAGGACGCATACTTTGCCTTATACTAATAAGGTGTTTCACTGAGTTCAAGTCAATAGAACAGAGAGACTTGTGTAAAGTTAATTATGTGCGAAAAAGTTTTCTTGAGCATTCAGTGTTCAGAACTTGCAAAAATTGAATGCTGCATATGTAAGTTTAACTCTGCCCCAGAGTCAATAAGAACATAAGAATGGCCATACTGGGTCAGACCAAAGGTCCATCTAGCTCAGTACCCTGTCTGTCGACAGTGGCCAATGCCAGGTGTCCCAGAGGGAGTGAATCGAACAGGTAATGAGCAAGCGATCTCTCTCCTGCCATCCATCTCCACCCTCTGACAAACAGAGGCTAGTGAAACCATTCCTCACCTAAACTGGCTAATAGCCATTTATGGACTTAACCTCCATGAGTTTACCTAGTTCTCTTTTAAACCCAGTTATAGTCCTAGACTTCACAACCTCCTCAGGCAAGGAGTTCCACAGATTGACTATGCGCTGTGTGAAGAAGAACTTCCTTTTATTTGTTTTAAACCTGCTGCCCATTAGCTTCATTTGGTGGCCCCTTGTTCTTATATTATGGGAACAAGTAAATAACTTTTCTTTATTCACTTACTCTACACCACTCATGATTTTATAGACCTCTATCATATCCCCCCATATCCTCTTTTCCAAGCTGAAAAGTCCCAGTCTCTTTAATCTTTCTTCATATGGGACTGTTCCAAACCCCTAATCATTTTAGTTGCCCTTCTCTGAACCTTTTCTAATGCCAGTATATCTTTTTTGAGATGAGGAGACCACATCTGTACTCAGTATTCAAGATGTGGGCGTATCATGGATTTATATAAGGTCAATAAGGTATTCTCCATCTTATTCTCTATCCCTTTTTTAATGATTCCTAACATCCTGTTTGCTTTTTTGACTGACACTGCACACTGCGTGGACGTCTTCAGAGAACTATCACGATGACTCCAATATCTCTTTCCTGGTTAGTTGTAGCTAAATTAGCCCCCATCATATTATATGTATAGTAGGGGTTATTTTTTCCAATGTGCATTACTTTACATTTATCCACATTAAATTTCATTTGCCATTTTGTTGCCCAGTCACTTAGGGTGTGTCTAGACTACATGGCTCCGTCGACGGAGCCATGTAGATGAGTTTACTAGACATAGCAAAATGAAGTGGCAATTTAAATAATCGCGCTTCATTTACATCAAAATGGCTGCCACGCTGTGCCAACAATCAGCTGATCCGGCATAGCGGGGCAGTCTACACGCACAGCGGTCGACAAGGGAAGCCTTTGTTGACCGCTCCGGTATGCCTCGTGATGTAAATGAAGCGCGATTATTTAAATCGCCGCTTCATTTTGCTATGTCTAGTAAACTCATCTACATGGCTCTGTCAATGGAGCCATGTAGTCTAGACACACCCTTAGTTTGGTGAGATCTTTCTGAAGTTCTTCACAGTCTGCTTTGGTCTTAACTACCTGGAGCAGTTTAGTATAGTCTGCAGACTTTGCCACCTCACTGTTTACCCCTTCCTCCAGATCATTTATGAATAAGTTGAATAGGATTGGTCCTAGGACTGACCCTTGGGGAACACAACTAGTTACCGTTCTCCATTCTGAAAATTTACCATTTATTCCTATCCTTTGTTTCCTGTCTTTTAACCAGTTCTCAGTCCATGAAAGGAACTTCCCTCTTATCCCATGACAACTTAATTTACGTTAGGGCCTTTGGGGAGGGAACTTGTCGAAGGCTTTCTGGAAATATAAGTACACTATATCTACTGGATCCCCCTTGTCCACATGTTTATTGACCCCTTCAAAGAACTCTAAGTCTACACTGCAGACTTCTTGTGCAAGAATGGCCGTTCTTGAGCAAAAACTTGCGGAGCGTCTACACTGCATGCATGTTCTTGCACAAGTAAATTTACAGTAAAGCATCGGAACAGAGGGCCTCTTGCGCAAGAGTTATTCCTCTCCCCATGAGGAATAAGCCCTCTTGTGCAAGAGCTCTTGTGCAAGAAGTCAGTGTGGACGGGCCACAAGAATTCCTTGCACAAAAACCCCCTCTGGCTAAAATGGCCGTCAGAGCTTTCTTGCACAAGAGAGCCATGGATGCTCCTGTGCAAAAGCACATCTCTTGCACAAAAGCACATGGCAGTGTGGATGTACTCTTGCACAAGACAGTTCTTGCAAAAGAAGCCTGCAGTGTAGACGTAGTCTAATAGTTTAGTAAGACATGATTTCCCTTTACAGAAACCATGTTGACTTTTGCTCAACAAATTACGTTCTTCTATGTGTCTGACAATTTTATTCTTTACTATTGTTTCAACTAATTTGCCCGGTACTGACGTTAGACTTACCGGTCTGTAGTTGCCCAGATCGCCTCTAGAGCCCTTTTTAAATATTAGTGTTACATTAGCTATCTTCCAGTGATTGGGTACAGAAGCTGATTTAAAGGATAGGTTACAAACCATAGTTAATAGTTCCGCAATTTCAAATTTGAGTTCTTTCAGAACTCTTGGGTGAATGCCATCTGGTCCTGGTGACTTGTTACTGTTAAGTTTATCAATTAATTCCAAAACCTCCTCTAATGACACTTCTGTCTGTGAAAAGTCCTCAGATTTGACACCTACAAAAGACGGGTCAGGTTTGGGAATCTCCCTAACATCCTCAGCCGTGAAGACTGAAGCAAAAAATTCATTTAGTTTCTCTGCAATGACTTTATCATCTTTAAGTGCTCCTTTTATATCTCGATCGTCCAGGGCCCCACTGGTTGTTTAGCAGGCTTCCTGCTTCTGATGTACTTAAAAAAGATTTTATTACCTTTTGAATTTTTGGCTAGCTGTTCTTCAAACTCCTTTTTGGCTTTTCTTATTATATTTTTACACTTAATTTGGCAGTGTTTATGCTCCTTTCTATTTACCTCACTAGGATTTGACTTCCACTTTTTAAAAGATGTCTTTTTATATATCACTGCTTCTTTTACACGGTTGTTAAGCCATGGTGGCTTTTTTTTTAGTTCTTCTACTATGTTTTTTAATTTGGGGTATACATTTAAGTTGGGCCTCTTTTATGGTGCCTTTGAAAAGTGTCCATGCAGCTTGCAGGGATTTTATTTTAGTCACTGTACCTTTTAATTTCTGTTTAACTAACCTCCTCATTTTTGCATAGTTCCCCTTTTTGAAATTAAATGCCACAGTGTTGGGCTGCTGAGGTGTTCTTCCCACCACAGGAATGTTAAATGTTGTTATTACGGTCACTATTTCCAAGCGGTCCTGTTACAGTTACCTCTTGGACCAGATCTTGTGCACCACTCAGGACTAAATCGAGAATTGCCTCTCCCCTTATGGGTTCCTGTACCAGCTGCTCCAAGAAGCAGTCGTTTAAGGTATCAAGAAATTTTGTCTCTGCATCTCTTCCTGAGGTGATATGTACCCAGTCAATATGGGGATAGTTGAAATCCCCCACTATTATTAAGTTCTTTATTTTGATAGCCTCTCTAATCTCCCTTAGCATTTCATATTCACTATTACTGTCCTGCTCAGGTGGTCGATAATAGATCCCTACTGTTATATTCTTATTAGAGCAGGGAATTACTATCCAGAGCGATTCTATGGAACATGTTGATTCATTTAAGATTGTTGCTTAATTTGATTCTAAATTCTCTTTCACATATAGTGCCACTCCCCCACCCGCATGACCTGTTCTGTCCTTCCGATATATTTTGTACTCTGGAATGATTGTTTCCCATTGATTGTCCTCACTCTACCAGGTTTCTGTGATGCCTATTATATCAATATCCTCCTTTAATGCGAGGCACTCTAGTTCACCCATCTTATTTTTTAGACTTCTAGCATTTGTGTATAAGCACTTTAAAAACTTGTCACTGTTTATTTGTCTGCCCTTTTCTAATGTGTCAGATTCTTTTTTATGTGAATGTTTTGATCCGGCCCATACTTTATCCTCTTCCATCCACTCCTACTGACTAAAACCTAGAGAACCTCTATCAATAGACTCTCCTCTAAGAGACGTCTCTTTCTGTTCCGCGTGCTCCTTCGCACCAATCGGCTTTCCTCCATCTCTTAGTTTAAAAACTGCTCTGCGACCTTTTTAATGTTAAGTGCGAGCAGTCTGGATCCACTTTGGTTTAGGTGGAGCCCATCAGGTGGAGCCCAACTTTTCCTGTATAGGCTCCCCCTATCCCAAAAGTTTCCCCAGTTCCTTATAAAGCTAAACCCCTCCTCCCTACACCATCATCTCATCCATGCATTGAGACTCTGAAGCTCTGCCTGCCTACCTGGCCCTGCATGTGGAACTGGAAGCATTTCTGAGAATGCCACCATAGAGGTCCTGGATTTCAGTCTCTTTCCTAGCAGCCTAAATTTGGCCTCCAGGACGTCTCTGCTACCCTTCCCTATGTCATTGGTACCTACATATACCACGACCACCGGCTCCTCCCCAGTACTACACATAAGTCTATCTAGATGCCTCAAGAGATCCGCAACCTTCGCACTAAGCAGGCAAGTCACCATACAGTTCTCCTGGTCATCGCAAACCCAGCTATCTACATTTCTAATGATTGAATCTCCCATTACTAACAACTGCCTTTTCCTACTGACTGGAGTTCCCTCCCCTGGACAGGTAACCTCAGTGCGAGAGGATACCCCAACATTTGGAAGGAGGGTCCCAACTATGGGAAAGTTTCCCTCTGCTCCCGTTGACTGCTCTCCTTCCCTGAGCCTTTCATCCTCCTTAACAGCACAGGGGCTGTCTGACCGGAGGTGGAACAATTCTACAGCGTCCTGGAAAACCTCATCTACGTACCTCTCTGCCTCCCTCAGCTCCTTCAGTTCAGCCACCCTGGCCTACAAAGCCCGGACGTGGTCTCTGAAGGCCATGAGCTCCTTGCACCAAATGCACACACACGCCACCCGCCCATAGGGCAGGTAATCATACATGCTACACTGAATGCAAGAAACAGGATAGCCTCCACTCTGCTGCTGGGTTTCTGCCTGCATTCTCTCCTACAGCTACCTAGATTATTGATATGGTTTCTAGTTAAATCAGGAAGTTTTGATTAAAAGCTTTAAACTAAACTGTAAGAATGGCAAGTGTACCTTGGCCCCTTCTCGCTCCCTTTCCCAACTCCCTCTCAAAACCCCCTGTTTGCTGCTTCTGTTTGCAAAGCTCCCTGGTTGCTGACTCACTGCTTTATAAAGCCCTGGCGTTCCTGATAGCCCTGCCCCCTGACTAAGGCTCAGCCACTTAACAGAGGCTTCAAGATTTCAAATCTCTAGAAGCTCACAGCTTCCAACTGCAGGCCACAGCACAGGCTCCTTGAAACAAAACAAACAGACAAACACAAGCTCAGCACACAGCAGATAACCTCCAAACACACAAACACACTCTACAGACAGCCACTTACCTCAAGGGTCCTGTATTTGCTCCTTCTTTACCTGGAGAACTCCCTCTCAAAATTCCTGTTCACAAAAAAAAAAAAAAAAAAGTGCCATATAAAAACTTAAGATTAGAATAAACATTTGAATGCATTTCTTAATTTTGCATTCATACTATATCTGAATAATAAAATAGAATACAGTGTTTTTCCCCATACCTTATGTGGTGAGGGCACTGGTCATGCATACAGTAACCGACGCATGTGATATTTTTGGCTGTTTCCTTGTCTCTGACTCATTGCAGTATAAACTATTCTATTAAACAGTAGTTGGAAGTATAGGAAGAACAGCCCTCCTCCTTTTTTTATAGGCTAGAATGAAAACATTCTGAAAACACCACACTTTAGAGGAATATGCAGAAAGCCAGTGCCATTGCTATGGTCTCAGAATTTCATAACCACCTGCTTCTAAACCTCTTCTGTCTGTACCATGATAGTCCCTCAGCAGAAAAAGTCCATCAGATACATACTCCTGATGTGCCATTTATAACTTTCAAGCACTAAGATGGTTCATGTGCAAAGGCAACAAAATGGATTTGGAAGATGGTTGCTTGTGAATGTAGATAGAAGGTGAATCATATGGATGCACAAACATACATACACAATGGTGATGTGAATGTTCATTGATGACAGAAATTACGTCTCTAAAGTGCGATTAGGATATTTTAAACACAGGAAGTGTGCATAATTCTTCCCTTTTGGCAAACTCAAAAATATCTGAAAGAATTGAGTACATTTTTTAAAAAACAGAATTAAAACAAGCAAACAATCTGGATATGACCTAAGAAAGAGGAGGAGTTCTAATCCTATTGTTCCCACCAACCTAATGTGTTTCCTTGGGCTACTCACTTCAGCTCTCTGTTAACTCTGTTTCCTGTTTCAATCTATATCTTATCTCTTTAGAAATTAAGCTCTGTGGGAGGGAAAGAACTGCCTTTCTCTGTATCTAGAGGGCCTAGCACAATGAGGCATCAATCTTGTTGAAGGCCTCTCAGAGCTACTGCAATAAAAATAAATAATAAAGCAAAACAAAAGAAATCAAGAGAACAGATAAAAAGCTGCTGAAAAAATGAAGATTTCAGACAGGTATGGACTTGTGAAATTGGGAGGCTTATGATGATAGAAAGACTCTTGCAACCTTAACTGTAGGAGATGTCTCTAAGCACCTGCTGTAATATATTAGTGAGAGACTATTTAGACATAATACATTTATCTTGTCAGGGAGGGAATGGAGCTAACAAACTCACAAAGGCTAACACAAACACCAATTTATCTGCCCAGTGGCCTAATAGAAGTTAAGCCTATTATTAAGGGCAATTTAAATTTAAAAATCAAAGAGCCTTGTACTGCCCTCACTTGCCCCTCATTTATTCATGCAATTTGAACAAAACGTGCGTTTTAATTTGAATTACAGGGGCATGGTTCTGCCCCCATTGGACAAGGGTGCATGAATGGAATCTCTCTATGGACTGAGAAATCTTCCCCCAAAGTTGTGGGCAGAAGAGTGCTATTTCATAGCTGCTAGTATGTCCTCATAACTCCATAGTATTTTGTTTATTCATTGTAGGATTCTGAGGTGGCATTTATTACTATAATCTGTGAGCACCCCAGAAACATTTGTGCATTCAGCCTCCAATGTCATTTAACTAGCATATCCATTTCTCAGCAAGTTTATGGCCTATGCAGGAACACAACTTGGATCCCATGAGTAGCAGGCTGATCTCTTAACCTCACTAATACAGCTCATGACCTGTCGAGGAGAAGAGCCAGTGGCTAGTTGCAGAAGCAGCAATTCTTCCCCTCCAGTCTATGCACTGGCAACCCCCATAGTGCTGAACTTCTTTGCATATGAGGCTCAGATCCCATTGTGTGAACTCAACTCTTGTCCTTTTCTTTCCACATTGGATATGCACCAGTCCCCATGGGCAGTCCTTTCCAGCAGCCGTGCAGGTGTAGGCACCACTGTAAGCTCCCAAAGGAGAGTGAAGACTGCTTCTATGCTTGTGTGCATGGTGACAAGGTCTCTGGCTTTGTCCCACAGACAAAAGATTCAAAGGTGGACACCAAGGGTGTGTCTAGACTTCATGGTTCCGTCGACGGAGCCATGTAGATGAGTTTACTAGACATAGCAAAATGAAGCAGCGATTTAAATAATCGCCACTTCATTTACATCAAAATAGCCACTGCGCTGTGCCGACAATCAGCTGAGCTGGCACAGCGGGCAGTCTAGACGCTCTGCGGTCGACAAGGGAAGCCTTTGTCGACCGCTTCAGTGCGCCTCATGAAACAAAGGCTTCCTTTGTTGACCGTGGAGCGTCTAGACTGCCCGCTGTGCCGGATCAGCTGATTGTCGGCACAGTGCGGTGGCCATTTTGATGTAAATGAAGTGGCGATTATTTAAATCGCCGCTTCATTTTGCTATGTCTAGCAAACTCATCTACATGGCTCCGTTGACGGAGCCATGTAGTCTAGACACACCCCAAGAGTGGACTTTTTTAATAAGAGCTCAGCATAGGCCTAAGTTGCCTCCCTTTGAAGACAATGGTGAAATTGCCCTTGATTTGAATGGGAGAGGAGTAACCCTTGTGCTGAACGTTCTTGAAAAATTCACCTTTCATTCATATCCACACTCTTACATAATTGGCCTGGTTTTGGAAGGGGCTGAGTTCCCAAATCTTCTGTGGAATTAGTTGCACTGAAAATCAGGCTACTTTTGTATGGGTAACTAAATGTTGCTTCCGCCCCCCTCCTAATCTTGGTTCAGAAACATTGGTTAACAATCAAAAAAATATGTGCAGCAATCTGCACCTCTCTTGCAGCTTGGACTGGAAGTAGAAATACTGGACTACCTCCTCAAAGTGCTGAAGTCTTGAGCTCCAATTTCCATTATAGCTGAACTGTGCCTAGGTGTGAGAGTGAGTGGTGGCTTTTCAGAGCTAGTGGCTACACAGTCATGGAAAAAAAATCAGTTCTGCTGCACAACACTTCCTTCTCACCCTGACCCAGTCATGTCCCAGAATACCCCGGAACCTCCTGCCTCCATTTCCTTATACTGGGAGGCAGGGGATGACAGCTGGCATAAGAGACAGCACCATCCCCCTGGCCATCTGTACAGCAATGGAACATACCTCTTCACAGGGGTAATTCTCATATAGCCAACTTCAGCCATTTCAGAGTTATTTTGTACGACTTACATCCATGTCAGAGAATGTGCCTTTCAGACCCATTGACTTTCATGGGGACTGAGGTCACTCAGGATCTCACAGGTGGCACTCAGGATTGAGCTCCCTGTATATTTGCAGTACTAGTGACCTTGCAGAAAAGCAAGAACTGCTTGACCTGTTCTCAAAAATTCTATTGACTGATTTGCCAGGTCAAAAATCATTTCCTAAGCTTCAGAATTATTGAGCCATATCTATCATTTATACAAAACCTATGCTGCACTGGAAATACTTTAATTGAATAAACCTAAGTTTGTGTGGCTAGTGGAGATTCACTTTGTCAGAAAGGCCTAAATCTGGATGGCCATTTAACAGGCAATTGAGTCTGGAAAATGGACATCAGTTGATCTAGGTTCAGGTAACAGTGGGTGTATTGGCAGCCAGTAGCATCCTGCTAAGTAATAAAATTGGTAACATAGTGAAATGTTCCTGGCTTTAAAAGAAACAGTTGTTAGGTTTATAACTGGGAAATAGGCCTCAAAAAGGAAAACTAGGGAGGAGCCAGCCTTAGTCTGAAGCCAGCACAGCATGCAGAAAGCCTTTCAAGCAGCTGCTGTTGCCATGGGAGTAAATGGTGTACAGTTGGGGCCGCCCCAGCCACAACTGAGAGCCCTCAGACTCAGAACTGTGTTGGGATAACTCTCCCCTCCAGAACTGCTGGGACCTATGGGGTGCTCCATTCCTCTGGCCCTGTGCTCATTGGAAAAGAGACTACAAAGAGGAGCCAGCAAGAGATTGATGCTGGCAGAGCAACTGCAGAAAGCAGTTTAAGCAGGGACCAATGGACACAAATGATGTTATCAGAGTGCTTTCTACAGTTTTCATTCTATCCTCTGTGCTGATTCACTGTTTGCTCCAACCCTCCATTGCTCATTCCTGCCTGTCTCTAATTCCTCCTTCCCCCTTCTTTCCTTTGTATTTCCATCTAGCTCAATCTACTCCTAACATAACCCCCTGAAGGAATTCCAATAATAAAACAAGAAGGACATACTTATGCCTGCTATGGTAAATACTACTATGGTATTTACATCCATCACATTGTTCATTTTGCTTTTGTTTTTTCACTTTCCTTCCCCTTTACCTGTCTTGTCTATTTAGGGTATAACCTCTTTAGGGCATGTCTCATCATATGTTTGGGTGTGCTCATCCCAGCACTACTATAATAAATATGATGGCTAAACATAATAATAGCAGCAGGATTAAATTTGTAGAGTATTATACTGAACCCTTCTCCAGTATAATATGACTGATTTGCCAGGTATATATTCCAAGTATATTTTGGAATAAGGAGTTTAAGACCTCTGTAGAGTATGCATGTGGGTTTTGAATTCGAATCCTCTTGCCCCCTAGTTCCTGCAACTGATTTGATGTGTCCCTAAATTTTCCTATATTCTGCCTCCAGAAACACAATTTTAAATCTTGTTGTCCTTATCTTTAAACCTTAATGCTGGAATTTCCACAATCCTGAAAATTTTCTGTTTATCTATGATGAAGGCAACCTAGAAGCCAATGATTTAAACAGCTGCACACTTACTGAGTGGGAAAAATAATTCTGTTTTCTCCTTCAATTTCTGTAAGCCAGCCTATTAGTGGCTGACAGTTCTCCTTGAATCTGTGTGTGGCAGAAGTCCAGAAATGAATTACAACATAAAATGGTAGTTACAGGCTAAGAGAAAACAACGTTAGCACACTAGCAGCTGTGATCAAAGCTGTGTCTAGTTCTCTGAGAGGTAGAAATCCCCAGGTGGCAATCAAAAGTTTCATGGAGCAGGATTTACAGGCTGAATTCATAGTGGTCTCCAGCCAAACAATATTATGCAGCAGAACTCAGAATCTACCACAAGCAGAATACGCTCTTGGTTAAGAACTGGATATATAGCGACTTACCCCCTTTTCCTCTATAGATATTTTAAAAAGCACCTAAAAGTCCAGAAAGCATTTGTTTTCTATTATAAACAAAATGTACATATGAATAATTTGTTTAACTTTTTGCATGCATGTATGCTGGCTTGGGAATACATATCTATTTGAGCCATGTTTTCATTTCTGCAGTAATGCAGTGCCGTTTGTCATTGTTGAGGATATCAAGTGCACAAGCTCTTATTTGTTCTGCCCCCAAAGAAAGCATGT
Organism: Pelochelys cantorii; assembly: GCA_032595735.1. NCBI lineage: Eukaryota > Metazoa > Chordata > Testudines > Trionychidae > Pelochelys > Pelochelys cantorii. The sequence goes on from CM064327.1 coordinate 69,541,957, forward strand.
TATCAGATCAGAGCACTGGCTTAGAAGAAAAGCTGTTTTCTTTTGATGTATGAAATAACTTTTCAGAGGGTAAACTCTTTCTGACTCAGAACATCATATGGTAACTCTGAAACATGATTGCAGTAACCAGAAATTTGTAACAATATCCGCTGGACCATATAAGCAACCTATGTTCATAAATTATCTATAGATTCCAATGCAAGAGTGGACCATTGTGATTGTTTAGTCTGACTTACTGAATAACACAAGCCACAAATATAATTCCTAGAACATATCTTTTAGAAAACAACATCCTGTCTTGATTTAAATAATTGTTGATGATGGAGAATCAAGAACTACCTGTGATAAATTGTTACAATTGTTAATTAATGTCACTTTTAAAAATGTGCACCTTATTTACTGTCTAGATGTGTCCAGTGTCAACTTACAGTCCCTGGATCATATTGTTCCTTTCTCTGATAGCCTGAAGAGCACATTATCAACTATTTGTTCCCTATGTAGATATCTGCAGATGATAATCAAGTCACCCCTTAAACTTGTGTTTGTTAAGGTAAATATTCAGCTCTGCTCTATCCCTGTAAAGCAGGTTTTCTAATCCTTAAGCCACTTTTATGGCTCTTCTCTGAACCCTTACCAATGTATCATACTTCTCAAATTGTGGGCACCAGAATTGGACACAACATTACAGCAGGGATCATACAAGTGCCAAATATAGAGGGAAACTCAACATTCCTATTTACGTATCTCAGGATCTCATTAGCTCTTTTGGCCACAGCATCAACCTGGAAGCTCATGTTCAGTTTACAATCCACCAGGATCCCACATCTTTTTTCAGAGTTATTGCTTCCTCAACAAATCTCCCGTCCTGTAGGTATGGCCTGTACACATTTACATTTAGCAGTATTAAAACATATTATGATAGATTATGTTCAGTTAAGAGACTGCAGACCCCACAGGAGTAAAGATGTAAATTGCATTTCACCCTGCCCTAGTCTGTTTTATTATGGAGGATTTACTCTCTGGGCAGAGCAGGCAAAGTTTCCTGCACCAGGAAACCCTGGTGGGTTTACATGGCAGTTGTAGTATTGCTCATTTACCCTCATAATATAGTCTTGCTTAATGAAATCAGTAGGTCTACTCCCTAGGGAAAGCGACCCCACTAAGAACTATATGCTGGTCTTCCATAAAACAACCAACTACCTACATGCGGGACTACATACACTCCCTTATGTTCTATGGGCTTTTCAAACATCACCTATTGTACCTCCCCCCCTTCCTTCCCATCATCCTCCAGAATTTGCATATGTTCTTCATTAGCCATATAAGGGGCACAACTTGTATTCTGGGCGATGTGGGTGCTTTGTATAAGTGGGTCACCCCCACAAGGTACATGATGTACTGCAGCATAAGGGCATGTAATCAGCGCACCGGGCTTGAATGTCACATTACTGTAACGTTAACGATGTACCCCCCTCACCCTAATACTAAAACCTGTCCCCGGATCTCCCTATCGATTCCACTGCTGTTAAACTTGTGCTCGCTATTTGTTTGCAAACATTTGCTAAATAAACGTGTCCATCTGTTAGGGACTCCATAGCTGAAAGACACCTGTATTTCTAAAACCAAACCTCTAGCAATCGTTGGTGGAAACATTGTTTTTATTTGCAGGGGACAGAGAGTTTGCAAAACTCACAGGTGCTCTGTCTCCTGTTTTCAGGCTGCACTACCTACATACCCATAGACTATGTCTGCACTACGAACTTTCTGTGGAAGAGTCAATGCAAATGAAGTGCTCATTACCATTTTGTCATGCTTCATTTGCATAATCTTTTCCGATCTTTTTTGTGCAAGAGGTTTTTGCACAAAAACAAGCAGTGTGGACGTGTGCGCTTTGTGCAAAGACCCATTTTTTGCACAAGATCGTTATGCCTGTAAAATAGAGGCATAAGGGTCTTGTGCAAGAAGGGGTTTTTATGCAAAACGTCCACATCCACACTGCTTGTGTTTGCGCAAAAACCTCTTGCACAAAAAGGATCGGAAGAGATTATGCAAATGAAGTGTGAGAACATGCTAATGAGTGCTTAATTTGCATTGCCTCTTCCGCAAAAAAATGTAGTGTAGATATACCCATAGAGTAACAGAGGAGATGAAAAAGAAGCTGAGAGATGCCTATACCACCTTGAACCTTCCCACTCCCCTTGATCTGCGCTGGTTTATATTTAGGGCACACACTTTTTGGGATGCAGTGGCCACCAAGTACTACTGCAGCTTCCTCTCTGGAGATTTGCCACTATGTGGAACCCTGTTCGCTGGTTATTGCTGAAGAAGTTTAAATAGTCAAACAGAAACCTGAAAGGCTGAAAAAGGCTGCCATGACAACTGTGGCTTTTGGATTGTTCCTATTAAAGCATGCTTTAAAATTGAATAGGAGAGAAAAAAATCTGGTACAAAAAGTTCAATTACAAAGTCTGAGTTTCAGTATTATGTCCTAAAATTGTATTTATAATCATAATATGGCATTCAAGGTCTTGAATCACTGCTGATAGGTGAAACATCAGTAGGTGTTTGCCTATGTCTAGAAAATGGTAATGGCAGCTGTAGCAAGAGAAGGAACCAGTGTGAAATCCTAGACATCTCCTCTCCAAGGAAGCCAAGTGGATCTTGAAGGATCCTTCTCCACAGTAGGGAAGGAACTGGAGGTAGGTGGTCTGCACTGCCCCTTAGGCCTTTGGCTCAGAGCTTGAGAAGAAGAAGGGTGCAGGAATGGAGTTAAAGACACTGCTAGCAATACTCTTCCAGTTTCATGCTCATAGAGCTCACATGAATGCACACAGGGTATGCATATGTATACCTGGGATCCACACATCCTGAAGAACTGCCGTTACTGCACAAAGTAAGAACTCCCTCTTTGCTGATTCTTTGTCCTTAATGGAAATGTTACTTTGTTTGGCCACTTGTTAGAGGAACATGCTCTTCCTGATGTTTAGCCCAAATTATTATATAAGCAAATGCTAATTTAAATGAGTTTCATTAAACAGAATAATAAGTTCAGCAGGCGTTTTCTGCTGAGTTACAGACGGTGATGGCTTGGGGCCATTACCTGCTGATAGGCATCAGGTTTACCTTTTCTGTATCAGTGGGTTCTTAGACTGGCACTGTGAACAGCAGGTGAAAGGATTGTTAAAAATACTTTGATATCCTGTTTCCAAAGATTGTTTTCTGTGGGTTTGCTGAGTATTTTCAGTGTTTACAGCCAACACCATTGATTTTCTTTCTCTTCAATTGCTTCACAATGTCCATCAAAGATGAGCTAAGTATATTTACAGTATTTCCACAGATATATTCACTTCAATCAAATAGAAACAGTCAGCCAGAAACCTTCTGGGACCTACCAAAATTAGAGAGACTATAAGTGCTCGTTTGGCAATTTTTTCTTCAGTTCTGTGTTCTTTATTTGTCGTCTTCATTCAAAATCTGACTGACCTAGATAAATTCTGTGCCCTTTTATCTACAGAAGAGCTGAAAAGTTGAGGGAATTCTGTGATAGTCACTCTATAAGAGAACAAGGTACTGTAATGCAGTTTTCCTTCGCAAACCCTCCAGCCAAAAAGTACTCTTTCAAGTCTGAACTGTATGGCTGCAGACAATCCAAAGTTGTCATTTTGAGTGAATTGACTTTAGAGCTCTCTGAAAGTGACTTCAGATTTCTTTCAAGTAACTAGAGACATCATTTCCATCAAAACTCCAGAAGGATTTTGTAACAGAATCTGTTTGGCATGATATCTTTTCATGTGGATAATTTAGGGCCTCATCTCCACTGCGGATATCCTTCACTTACAGCCATCAATTGTCAGACCTCTCTCAAAACTCCAAACCTGTAAAGTGGGGTAGGAAACCTTTTTTTGGGTCAGGAGCCACTGACCCACAGAAAAATCAGTCAGAGGCTGCACACAAGTGAGAAACAAACGAAAAATAACAAATCCTTCCTCATATGGCCCCCAACTGAGAAGGAGAAGGACACTCCCCACATTCCCTTTTCACATCAGAGCGTAGGGTAGCCCAGGCCAGTAGATTTTGTGTGCTCCAGCCCTGCAGCAGCGTGGCAGGGGAGGAGAAGGTTGGAGCACCAGTGTGGAGCTCTCCAATTCTGGGGGGAAGCCCTGAGCCTTGGGGGTGAGATCCAGGCAAGCCAGGGGCTGCATCTGGCTCCTGGGCCTTAGGTTCCCCACCTCTGCTGTAGAGTAAACAGGCAAAGGCAATGTCTACCTTGCACCTTTCGTTGGTAGCTTGTAGAATATGTAATCTTCTAGCTCCCCTGGGTTTAATGAGTTTAAGTAGCAGTAATGACAGTGAGGTGAGAGTTAGATGAGTAGAGTACAGACATACCCTGAAGGGTGTTAACTACATGATTCTTTATTCAACCAACTTGTGCTGTCCTATCTATATTGCTATTTTAGCCATGTAGTATCCTGCCTCTCCGTTGCTAGAGCCTTACTCCACTGAAGGAAAAGACTCTAGTAGCTCTGGCAGCAGGGAGGCAGTAGAGAAAGGCTCCATTAGAGGGAAAGCCACTAGCAATGGGGAAAGACTCTTCTAACTCTACTGCTAGAACTCTTCCCCGCCAAAGGGAAAGAGTGCAGCAGCTCCACACTACTGAAGCCTTCTCCACTGCATGAAAACTCTGTAGGAGAGAGGAAAAAGCTCTTGTGGGGGAAAAGCTTCAGCAGCTCTGCCTACCTTTCCCCTGCCAAAACCTTTCACTGACATGTCCAGCTGTATTCCACCGTGTGGACACAGCCTGCTTTTCGCTGCAGCTTTGCATTCCCTCCCTACTGCCAACAGTGGTGTGTTATGTACATGTAGCCAAAATAGCACAATTTCCTCCAGTGCTGATGATAATAGGTTCCAGCACAGCTAATTTGACCCATACCAATAGTTACTTTGGCAGGGATTTGCACTGAAGTGGCTACATCACTGAGTGATGGCACCAGTCTGGACAGATCTTCAGTGCAGGGAATGCTGTGTTGCTTACCTAACCCTGACACATAACTGCCTCTGAATGGGAAGTCTACACAATACCGTAGAGCCAAAAATGAAGCATGGAATATCCAGTTGAAACCACAGAAGGAATATATATTAGAAGTATTTAATTACAAAGTTTGAATTTGATACCTCTATTCTTGTGGGCAAACAAAGTCCATTAGTCCATTAGATGACAAAGGCAGAATCTCTGAAAGAAATATAATCATTATTTATTATTAAGCTGTAATTAAAAAATACTAAAAATCCACCTCCCTTAGCTTTTGTAAACAGCAGCTTTACTAATTTGTTAATATTTTGCAAATGTTTTATTATCAGCTTTTAAATTATACAGTACAGAACAATGTTCTTTGTAATATATTAATATTTAATTCTGTTAAGAGCTCTGTCAGTTGTTAAGGGATATCTTCTGTTCCTCAGATTTCTGCATAATAATAAGTTGTCTAAGATCTCAGCTGGAAGTTTTTCTCCTCTGGATTCACTAAAGAGGCTGTGAATTTTGGAAAACAATTTTGTAAATAATGATATTCCTGTTCTACTGCAAAACTGTGTGAACTTTGAAGAAAGGTTTTTAATTAGGTTAGTTAAATGAAGACCGCAGTTTTCTGATAAACTGTGGTTGTCATGTTCTTCACCATGGGACAGAGAAAGTGACATAATATACTGTGTTTGTTCTAATGTTTCATAAGAAGTGAAATGTGAATGGAAATTAAAAGAAATTCCATCCGACAGAAGGCTGAAAGAGAAGGCGGGGGAGGGAAGAACAAGGTTGAAGAATGAGAAATGAGGGGGAAAGCAAATGAGGCAAAAGGAAGGAATGTGGATAGCAGCTCCTAAATATGGAATAAGGGGAATGAAGGCTAAATCAGGACAGAATTTGGTGACTCTCAGTAATACTGTAGATGGGCCTGTCAGTAAGTAGACAGACAGACTCAAATAATTTTACATGCCTGCATACATCATTTGCTCTTTCATGTCCTAGTTGGCCAATTTTTCTTACAAAGAGAGTTTCCCATAACTACATAAACATTGGTTAAAGCTACCTCTTCCTTTTTAATCTCACAATCAGAGAGCTACAGTTTTGGGACTTCAAAACATAAATCTTTCCTCTCTTTCTGCTGTTTGTTCCTCAACTGTGGTTACTAAGCTCTGATGTCTCCAAAGCCACATGTGGAAATGCCTGCTTTAAGGGGCTCAGTCCTATCCTTCCTGAATTGGATGGGTATTTGGCTATTTCCATGGGACCAGGATTGGGTTTAAAACACTAAAAAATCTCCAGGTGGTAAGGATTTCTCTGGATTGACAAATTGGTCCCAGTTGAGCAAAGCACTGAAGTGCATGCTGAAGTCCCTGTTCAGTAAAAGGTTTAAGCACCTTCTTAAAACTGAATACATCTCTAAGTCCTAGTGAAGAGATACATGCTTAAAGTTAAGTAAGTGATCATGGGTTAACATATGTTTAAAATTCAGTAGTTTGTTGAATCATGGCCAAAGAGAAAACATTTGCATCTTTACTATCTACTTGGTGATAATGGGAACTATACAGGTATACTGAGGTAAGACTATTCTCTGTAGTGTTTTGGAATTAGTAGTGGCATTCACAATAATTGCAATAATATTTACCAAAGAAGTGAACACTCACATCATTTCCAGAGGAATTGTTTGTTTATTTTTCAGTCATATTTTTTTGAGATTGAGACATTCTACTCCCTCTTAGTTGATTTTATTCTTCTGTATTTGATTCCAGAATTCTGAAACTCCTAAATACACAAGTGCAAGGCAAGTAAGGCTGCTCCTCCTGGTGGGCAGCTAATGACAAAAAGAGAGCCTAAAGGAGCACACTGTTACGGAAAGGCACTTTAAATGTGTTTATAGACTTAATCTTTTTACCGTCAAAAAGCACCAGCTTTTAATTGAAAAATAGCTTCCAGTGGGGATGGTTTTATAGAACTGGCTAAGTCACTGGAATCATCCTGAACATATTAGCATCCCTTAAAGACAAAAAGAGAGAGAGAGACTGTGAGGGCTTCTCTACCTTTTTATATTAATTCTCTGTGGACAGCATAGTTACACTGATGCAGCTGTGCTATAACACTTCAGAGAAGATGCTGCCTCCCCTGCTGGGAGGGCTTTAGCCGCTTCCCAAAGAGGCAGTAGGTGTGTCAGCAGGAGAAGTCATCATAGCACTGTCTATCCAGCATAACTTTGTCACTCAGGCATGTGGACTTAGGTATACTGATGTAAGTTCCTAGTGTAGACAAAGTATGTGTGTGTTTATGATGGTGGGGTTAAAGGCTGGGATAGGGGAGAAGAGCTGTTTAGTTGCTAGGACATTAGTCTTGGTCTTAGAAGACCAACATTCAATATCCTGCTCTGCCTTTTGTGACCTAGGAACATCAGTATCTATATCTTAGTTCCCCTTCTAAAATTGGAGACAACAGTACTTTTCTACTGCACAGGGGTGTTGTGAAGATAATTAAATTAAAGTTATGGAGGTGCTCAGATAATGGAAGTCATTTAAGTACCTGAAATAAATGGAATCCAGTATTCCCTTCAAGTTATAGTGGTTGACCTCATCGTCATGACAAATTCCCTGGAGTTGGACAATCTAAAATTCAGTGTAGCAGGTTCTGAATTTATGGTGTGATGACAGAAAGTTAAGGGCAGTGATCTGACACTAATGGAAAAATAGTTACTGCACAGTGGTTTTTACTAGGTAGGGGTAAGAAACAAAGAGTCTTTAAATATTTTATTCTGTGAAAAATGAATCCTAGAAATATGACACACCCAACATAAAATACATACATGCATTCACATACTCTCTTAGAAACAGGGGAAACATCATGCAAACATAACAAAACTACATGCATTACAGTTTCTATGGCTGTTATTTCAGTCATATTGTTTTTAAAGTTTATGGACCCAATCAATTTAGTTTTCAAATTCCCAACTGTCTGTGTCTTTAAATAGTGTGAATTTTTGAATGTCATTGTTATTAATGTTACTTTGAGGATCAAGCCTTATTCTTTAAAGGAGGTGGCTGTCATATAGGTGAAACAAACTCATACATAAACCAGATTTAAAAAAAAAACCTTCTACTAGTTTAAAATAAAATAAGTCTTCTGATGGTTCAGTTAGGGCAGTGATCGCCAACCTTTTTAAGCACAAGATAACTTTTTTGAATTTAAGTGCAATCCAGGACCTACCTCACACCCAAATACCCTTGCCCCACTTTGTTTGTGCCCCTTCTCCAGGGCCCCCTCCCTGCTCACTCCATCCTCCCATACTCTACCATCCTTCCTCCCTTTCATCAAGCAGAGGCAGAGGGTTGGAGTGCAGACTCTGGTCTTGGGTTAAGGGATTTGGAGTTGCTCTGATCTGAGTCTGGGGCAGGGAGTTGGAGTGCACAAGGGGGTTCAGGGTACAGGCTCTGTAAGGGAGTTTGGGTCTAGGGGGGCTCGAGGCTAGGTTAGGGACTTGGAGTGCAGGAGGGGGTTTGACAGGGCAAGGTCTAGCTGGACATTGCTTACCACAGGTGGTGCAGTAGGGCTAAGGCAGACTCACCCCTTCCCTGGTGCTGCACCACTCTCAAAAGCAGCCAGCAAACTCCCTCCATCCCAGACCCTGTTGTGCCCCCCTCCATTCTGTGGAGATAGACTACAGGGTGGGAGAGGGGGCACCCTGACATCAGCACTCCCTCCTCTTCCTGCCCTGCCCAGCAAGTGGGGGAATGCGGGGGTAGCTCGAAGGCAAAGTGCAGGAGATGAGCAGCAGTGCGGGGAGGGACAGCTGAAATGCCAGCATTTGATAGCCTCTTGGCCAAACCAGTCAAGGTCACCTGTCAGAGGCTTCAAGATCTACCAGTAGTTCCTGATTTACTGGTTGGTGACCACTGAGTTAGGGGGATCTGCCTTGGGAAGGAGTGAAAGAATATTTCAAGAAGAAGCATTTAAACCACATACATAGTTTTAAAAATGCACATTAATTCCATTGATGTGCATGGGACTTCAGCATCTACTTCCATTTGTAGTATATAGAGTAGCTATAATTTAGATTCCTCAAATGAACAGTAAAACTTGTTGCCATTCTTGCAGCTAATTTCTCACAGGGAAACATGAGCAATGTGGGTACGTCAGGGGCAATTCCTAAGCTTTTTACAAATCTGAAACAATAATAAAAGTAAATGTCTATTCCTGTAAATAAACTCCACAAAACAGAGGTGTTACTTACATACCAGTCCTTTCAGATGGAAACACCAATATGTCAGTTTGACCCCTTCTGATACATAGCCAGATTTTCTCATGGATATTTCTACCTTGTGGCTATTAATGTTCTGTGCTGAATTATACTGGAGCTGAAAGACAGCTTACTGTTTTTGAGAGTACATTTTTATGCCAACATATTGCTGACAAATGATTTTTGAGGAATATATTGTAACCTTGAGCAAGGAAGAAAGGAAATCAAAATGCAACAAGCCAAAGCATTTAAAGTATGTGTCCGTATATAATACGTGTGTGTGTGTGTATGTGTGTACACAGATATAGACATACAAAGATTTATCTATTTAGAAATTATCTATTTATTTTTAAGGAACTGTAATCACCTTTACTACTTTAATGTTAACTGTAAACAAGTTGGTGACATGTTATTTAATATTCATTCTAGACAGTTGCTTTTATTTCATGTATGCACAGGCGCTTGGATTCTAATGCCTTACTTTGTGACTGTGAATTAATGTGGTTGGCTGAACTAATAAAAGAATATACCAGAAAAGGAAATACTGAGGCTGTTGCCACATGTCAATATCCCAGGAGACTTCAGGGCAGCTCTGTTGCATCGTTAATAGTGGAAGAATTCAACTGTGGTGAGTCAGATTGGCTGCATGAATTTTTGGAGAGAAAATTGTTTGTGTGCCTTCTGGCTTTAAGCCTACAGGTATCTATTTTTTATGTATTCTGGAAAATAAACTTACTCTTATTTTGTTTATTTTAATGGTAATTTCTTTGAAATGCTTATAAATATGTGCTTTTGGTTTACTCAGTCTTTAAAATGAAGAACTTGAAGTCTATGATTATGATCCTTTTATTGTTCAGAGAATACAACTTAAAAACTAAACTAGACTCATCCCAATAAATAGTGTACAGAAAATAGTTTCTTCCAATTTCTCTGCAAAGATTTTATCGAATTGATTGTCATGAAATCTTATATTATTACAACTCTATTGAGTATTATAAAAAAGAGAACTACACTGTACTTATAAAATAAAGGCAGGAAGGACATCATGTTAGGGAGTATTTGTTATTGTGTGTGGGCAAATTAACAAAGTTCTCACGTGTTATCACTCAGACACCAAAGGCCATTTTCTTAGTCTGAATTCACATTGGTTGTATGGCATTGCACCCATCCTGCCAAGTTTTATGCTTCTCCATATGCACCATGCTTTGAATGGAATTATTAAGAGTGAGTAAAGAAAAAGACATCAATCACTATTTGCAGTATCTAGCACTGTGTTTGTATGTGTGTACGTGTTGAGAAAGAAGTTATTCACCGGAGACTCTACAATTACGTTTGCAACAATACTTAATGAAAGTGGAGTCTCCCATATGTCAGTGCTGAGCACAGGCTACATGGAGATGGAAAATCACCCTGAAGCTCTCAGCCCCAAAATATGGACTTGGTGGTAAGGCTGCACCCAACCCTGACTCAGCACAACAGCTGAGCCTTCCCCTGAAACACCCTCGGCCCTGTGCTTCTGTGCTATGCACACCTAGACAGCAGGCAAGAGGGACAAAGTCTTGCACACTTGCCTATCCATGGCCCCCAGTTTAGGTGTGAGGAAAGGAGGCTCAGCGTGGCAAGATTCAAGTGTGGAAGCAGATATGAGGTGAGAAGACTTTCTGTGAGGCATTCTGAGTGTGGATGGTCTGATACAAGGTTTGGGAGAGTATCTAGACACATAGGGACTCTCTGTGGGTTTCTGGATGCAGGGGGACTGTGTGAAGGTGGTTGTGAAGGTGGGGGAGGGGATGGGACTCAGCAGGAGGTCTGGATGATGGGGAAACATGGCTTGGTGGGGTGAAGGTCCAAGTGCAACTAATTGGGGTAGATGGGAGGTGGTCTGGTGAAGAGGTGGGATTCTAGGTGCAGGGGCATGAGGTTTGACAGAGTGGGGGTCTGGATGCAGAGAATGAAGGGTGGGATTCAGGTGCAAGGGGGGGTAAGTCTCAGTGAGTGGTCTCGATGTGTGGGTGTTTCATATTCATGGGGGTTGGACAGATGGGGAGTAGTTTCCCATGCAGCGAGGCCTCCCCCCAAGGCTGAGAGAGCGATGAGGTCAGGAATCAAGAGATGGGAGTGGTGCATACCTTCCTGCAGTTGGGGGAGGTTTGTGGGGTTGAGTCTTACCTGGCTACGGATGCTCCAGACAGGAGAAAAAGAACTGAGTCCAGCACAGAGAAGGGGCCAATGGCTGGGGTTTCCCCAGCTCTCCCCCTTGATGATTTACTTCTTCACTGGCTGCTCTGGGTGCCGAAACAATGCATTTGCACTGGTTGGGAGGGGCACGTGACTGCTTATTCAGCTTTCCTTTGCTTTCCAATCAGAAGGTCAGTTTTCTGTGGGGAAGCAAAGAAATCTGCAGGAGACATGAATTCTGTGTACACAGCGTGGTACAGAATTCCTCCAGGAGCACACTCTGTTCTTATGTCCTGTAGAATGATCTCTCTAACTCTTTACAGAAGGCAGAATCTGAATGATCCAGTTCAACTCTGTGGTTCCTGTAGGATGCTCTTTTGGAGCTATAAAAACTTATTTATGAAAACCAAGATAACTAGATGTATCTATTTGAATTAAATATATCGAACTAACAGTCTTTTAATGATGTATTTATCTAGTCGAGTTTGGGAGTCTGTGTGGTTCAAATGATGTGATTAAGAGATTAAAAAGAATTGAAGGTTTATAGGCAGCAGAGAAAGCTACAGAAAAATATGCCATTTACTGTGAAAGTTGTAACGTCTGTTTGAACATCTGTCACTTCTAGATTTTAATTGATAAGTGAAGTATTCTGAAACCTTTAATCAGAAACTCAATTATGTTCAAATTAAATTAATGTCAAGTATTAGATGATTGGCAGTGTAGTCTAATTTAATATCCATTACTTCTATGTGCTTTTATGGTAGATTAAGGTGGCCAAACATCCCAGTTTTATTATGAGAGTTTTAAGGTACTTACTATTTCAGGATATTAAAATGTTAATTAAAATTTCTGCTTCCAAAGCATATTTTTCTATCCACCTTTTCTTGCATGCACTGAAATATGTAACTCAAGAAGGAGAGAGAGAGAGAGAGAGAGCTCTTCTATCATTGTGAACTATCACACGATGACATGGAAACAGATATCACAGCCAGAGGAAAGTGAACATGACAACGTTCCTCTTTGAGTACTTGCTCATATCGATCCCATTCTATGGGGTGCACATGCCGATGTGCATATGTCGTCAAAGATTTTTTCCTTTGCAGTACCAATAGTGTTAGCGGTGGTGCCTCTTTGAGTATTGTGCTCATGCATCAGTGTATCAGGTGCCACTAGCCCTATGGCCTCTCAGTTTTTTCTTACTGCCTGTGGCAGTTAGTCAGAGTGCCTTTCCTTGCATAGCATGGGCCAGCTGACTTTGAGCCTTAGGTAGCATGGGCATTATTTGGAACCAACAGATGGGTTGACTTCTACAGTTCCACTTTGGCAACATGATCAATGGTCAGTGCAGTAAGCCTACTGGAGCATGTGATGGGGTGGACAGATCCCCATCTTCCACTGGAGGCCATTCAGCACCCTGGCCAACAGCGGGGACAGTGGAGAAGGCCTCCAAGCAGGGCAGAAGGGCAGCCGACCCTGCAGCCAATCAGGGTTCAGCAGCCTGGTATATAAGGAGCTGCTGGGTGAAGGTCAGTTAGTTCCTTCCTGGAAGTTAAGCTGGCCAGAACTCTGGGCTGGCTGGGAGCATCAGCACCTGGGCCAGCTCCGAGTGGGAGCTGGATCTTTTCAATGAACCAAGGCTAGATCCTGCAAAAGGAAGCTAGCCTGTGGCAGCATGGAAGAACCCCGGGCAAGGGGGGAACCCTGGACTTCAACCGCCAATTGGACTGTATCTCACCCTGAGTGGGTGAGGTCATTGTTGTGAGCCCCCTTGTAGCTGCTAAGGGGCGCTCACTGACAGGACTGAACCTGTTACAGAGCATGTGGGACATGCCTGTGATTACAATGCCCTCTTCACATCACTCATCAGCCACCACCTCCAAACAATTGATGATACCAGTGGCACAGTGCTTGATATGGAAAATGCACTCAGAGGTCGGTATAGAAGAGCCAGTTCCCACCCCAAAATCTCCTTCTCTCGTGGGGGAATAATGGCCTGGGGCCTCCACTGGCAGTATAATCATCATCCTCCACCATGGGCAAGTAGATGGTGGGACCCTCAAGAGGCATCCTACTGGATGATTTTAAAGAACACCAGGCCCTTCTTTGATGGGTGGCTGAGAACTTGGGCCTAGAAGTGTAGGAGGTGGCTTTGTAGGTGGACACCTTGTTCTATGTGCTCTTGGCCCCTACCCCTACATGATGAGGTCCTGAAAATTACCAATGCCCTCAGGCAAATTCCATCCATCCATCATTTATATCTCCGAAAGGGCCAAAAAGAAGTATTTTGTCCTGGCCAAAGGTTCAAATACCTATATGCCCACCTACCTACAGGTTCACTGGTCATCTCCACAGCAAACAAAAAGTACAATCAGGAGCACACCAGCTCAACCCCCAAAAATAAAGAGGAGAAAAGACAAGACCTTTTCAGCAGGAAAATTCATTCAGAAGCCTGCAATTCCATGTGAACCACCAGGGTTTTTTGGGCATGTACAATTTTAACTCATGGGGCTCCCTCATTCCACGAGGTGTAACAGTTAATTCGAACTAAGGACTTAGTTCAAATTAACTTTTAACTGCCGCATGTAGCCGCGGGCGATTAGTTCGGACTAGGGGGATTTAAAAATGGCGCCCACCCGGGAACATGCAAATGAAGCCTGGGATATTTAAATCCCGGGCTTCATTTGCAAGTTTGAATGCCTACATTAGCTTCCCTAGTTCGAACTAGGGGGCTAGTGTAGATATACCCTTATTGAGTATAAAGACATACATATTCCTTCACAACAGCTTTAATCTGACTTAATACAGTTCTTTCCCCAGTCACAGGGGCACCGTTTCAGAATTTTGGTGGGGAGGGGGCAACCTGTGCTTGCCATAATGGGGGAGGGGGAGTGAGAGCATGTGGGGGTTGGACTGAGGACAGAGGCTTCAGCAGTGTTACTGAGCATGCCTAGTAGAAGCCAAACACCAAATGGAGAGGAGATGCTCTTTGTAAAGCCTCAGGGTGAGTCAATGACTGGTTTCTGGGGTCTGATGTACAAATACTTCACACCATGAGGTGTACCATAGAGGAGACTCACAGTCCCCTCTCCTTTCCCTTTCCTTTCAGTGGCCAGCCAGAGAGCTGCTGACTGAGAAGGGAGCCCAGAGGTAGCCAGCAGAAAGAACTGCTTAAAGTTCGATATGGGGTTCAGTAGCTGCCTCCTTGGCTTAAGATCCTCTTTAGCAAACCCTCATCTTTCTAGGAAAGACAGGCTTCTTCTTCAGCAGGCAGTTCCATCTTCTTAAAGGAATGAGGGTGGGGGTTGTCACAAATATTCCTGCACACACCTTACTCACATTTCCCATGGCCCTCATCACTCAATCCGTGACTACTATTGCTGAATGCAGGGCATTTCTGACTTTACTGTTCTTGATCTGTGACACTTCTGCCTCTCCCTTCCCACTTCAACCTGCTTGCTTCCTGCCAACTACCTCCCTTCTTTGGGTAGATTATTCAATCCTTAAAATACACCAAGTCCTTGTGTGTGTTGGGGGACACAGGTATTTCATTCCCCCTTCCCTGCTTTTAGGGTGGCTTGAAAGGATGTGAAGCCAGGAGGGGCTGGGCTTCTACCTGATTTAATAAAGGCAAAGGCTGAGATTCAGCTGATAGTCCCTGTATGTATAAAACAATAATTTCCCTCAAAAAGACTGGAATTGTCTTCACCTTAGTCCTAACGGTTATGAAAAGTGATGCTTAGTAGACTAATTGAATGTCAGCACCCTTCAAACCATACATCTGTCATTATGCTCAAGAATCGGTAATTATAAAAGTAATTTACTCAAAATTCTGCTAGCAATTGATAGATTAACTGACATTTTTTCCCTTTTAAAAAATCCCTATAATATTTAGATACTGCAAACAAGATAAAAATATTCACATTTTAAAAAATCGAAGATGTTGTGATGAAATATGCATTTCTTTATATTTGAGAAAATAATGTCTTTGCTCATAATGTAAGATGTGTAAGATTTATCATGTCCTGTTGTCTTTAAAATTCCTTGCTCCTGAATTCATATTATTACTTATTTTAAGTGCTAGGGTGTTCATTTGTTTGGGTTTTTTTGTAAAAATGTTATAGATGTCACTTAGTATACTTATGTGTTGTATGAAACTCAGATAGTGTTTTTTAAGTCCTCTTTAATTCAGCGATAACTGAAGCTTTGTGGAAAAAATACCCTCGCCCAAGATGCAAACTGTTCCAGAGAAGTCTCTCAGTATGTTTACACTGGTTATATCATAGTCAAAGCATGTTGCCCAGAAGGGAAGTTGTTTCAGGAGAAGCTGCTGTCTACGTGTATTATGGCCTTTTGCAAATTGACAGGAGCCCACATAGATGGGTAATTGTTTACAAACACTGAAGATCCTTGTTAAAACCATATTATTCCTATCTGCCTAAGTAAACTAAAAATTTAATTTGGTGGGGACCATTTTGCAAGTTACTTTCATAAGAAATTGTCATGTGGCATCAGTTAGAAAAAAGGAAAAAAGAAATTTTGCCTTGAGCCCCCAAATGAATAAACAAAGGCTCTTCTGGTGTGCAAACTCAAAACCAGCATGGTAACAGCAAAATTAAAAGAACAATTGTCATTTAAAAATAAAACTCGTGCTAGAATGAGATATTTAATGACAGCTCTGAGAAAAAGATAGCATGTACATGTCTCACAGTTTATCCCAAGGTATCTTATCCCTCTTACATTAGGGTAAAATAATTGACTGAAGCTTTGTAAAGGTGGTTGTTTATTTATCTTCATGTATCTAGATAGCTCCCCTGGGGAATGGAAAGTCAGAGTTGTAATCCACTCCTCTCCTCTCCACTTGTCCACAGAGGGGAGTAATGGACGTATAACACCTGTGCTCTGCACAGGACCTAGACCCAAACCCAGGTAACTGTGATGTGACCATGTACAGGGGATGGAATCTGACTTCTTTCTCCTCTTAAAACTGGAGTCAATTTATATACATTTTTAAAACAAAATCAAAGTAAATATAGGACGTTGCAGAGGGCTTGTTCTAGGAAGATACTGAGAGCCCTCCTCTGCTATTGACTTCATTGGGAGATTCAGTACTTCACACTGCTGGACATCTAATTAGACGCTGAATATTGCATCGAAACATATACATGGTTTCACAGTCATTAATTTATCCTCCAGCTCAAGTATAAAATCCCAATTACATAATATTCAGGAGATCTTGTTTGTCATCAGGATCTGCTCTTCGGTGTCTTTTTCTTATTTTGTAAGAAGACAGAGTGTTCCAAAATGTGCAGATTTGACCAAGATAAGTTGTCAGAGTTCATCTCTATTTTCAGCCACTCATTGGATATGAAAGATGACAGATGGTTGAATTTGCTTGAAAATGGGACCCTCCTGATCCAGAACACACGAGAGTCTGACCAAGGCACATATCAGTTTATGGCCTGGAATGTGGCAGGCGAAGTCAAGACACAAAGTGCTTTCCTCAGATACTCCATGTCCCAAGTATATCTTTCTATAATTAATCCTGAGACATAATCCTTGAAATATCCTCAAACCTCTGCTTGAGGTTTAGTAAGTACTCACTTAAATTTTTATAATTTTTCATAGTATTAATTACAGTCTTGCCCTGATCAAGATCGGGGCCCATCTTGTTTGGCACTCTACAAAAACATAGTAAGGGAATCTCTGCAGGAAGAGATTAAAATTTAAGGAGACAAGAAATGGGACAAAGGAACTGTTGTCATTCCCATTTTATAGATGGAGATCTGAGGTTGAAAGACATTATGTGATTTTTCCCAAGGCCACTTAGGGAGTCTGCGGCAGACTTGGAAATTGAACTTTGATCTTCTGAGCCTTAAAACAGTACCTTATGTTTTAAGATCATTCTTACTCAGAGAGTAGCCTAGCCATTCAGTTTGCAAAGGTGGAAATTAAAGCCCCTTTTCATCTAGTTTTTCTCTTTCTTCACTAGCAAAGCACAGTCTTATTATTATTATTATTATTATTATTATTATTATTATTATAACCCCAGGACACAGAGATCCTAGTTGGCACCAGCACCACTTTGGAATGCATGGCCACAGGCCACCCCCAATCTCATATCAGATGGATGAGAGGAAATAGAGATTTGCTGGATGAATGCAGGTACTGCATCACTTCTCCTGAGGACATTTCATTCAGAAGATCACATTGCAGGACCACAATCAGTTTATCTGCCACGCTCATAACAACCAGGGCTCTATCAGCAAATATTATTGTACAAGGTAAGCAGATCATGAAGCTGCTTTTGAGATTTCCATGGTTCAAGTCTGAAATATAGCTTTCAATTCATGTTTGTTAAAATGTGTGACTTGAACTGTATAATGAAAATGTGGGCTCTTTACTGTCTTGCAATCTCTTGTCTACACCAATAAGCCATAGTCAAATTTTGCCTCAGATGCACCATGCACACAGTACTTACTGACTGAACAATAGAGGTATGTATATATCTGAGGGGAGACAGAACCTTCAGGAGCAAATTTATTAGAACTCTATATTGATGTTTCAAGCATTCAATGTTTATTAGTAAAACACTGGGCCAAATTCATTCTTAGTGAATTAAGTCCACTGAATTTAGCAGAGGTAAACAGGGGATGAATCTGGTTAATTTATATGAGAATATTTACACTGGCTGTATAAAGTCAAGGAAGACAAACATTGATAGGCACAGCTGTACCTTGACGCTAGTTATTTTGAAATAATGTTGCTGTGTAGATGTACCCTAAGAGTTTAACTGCTTAACTACTTAACCTATAAGTTGATGCTTACTAGTTACTGCTAAAAGTTAAACACTGTATGGGGCTGCCAGCAGAAATGATGGCCCCTGCAGGGCATGAGCCCTGGCAGCCTTGCAGGGCTGGGAGCTCCCTGCAGAGCCAACAGCTCCGGCATCCCCATGGAGCTGGGAGCCACCAGTCTGGGAGCTGTTAACCCAGGGCTATTAACTGATAGAATTTTAATCGGTTAGATTTGTTTAAAAAATGTCACGAGTTAGCATTTGGCATGTAGAAGGCAAATAGAATTTGATCTTGTGTGGGCAGGTCCTCAAAAAATGAGGTTTACAGGATCTGTCGAAGAAGGGCTTATTTTCGACAGATCTGCATCTAGACTGCTGTTTTTTTCGTAAAAGCTCTGTGTCAAAAAAAAGCGGTGGCCATGTTTATGCGAATGAAGTGTGGGATATTTAAATCCCTGCTTCATTAGCAATTTTGACGTGCCTAATCTACATCTCTCTGTCGCTAGAGAGGTGTAGTCTAGACATAGCCAAACCTAGCACAAATTTGTTTGGGCAGGAAAGAGTGGTTGGGTTGCTTACACAGAAAGGGATAGAGGAAAGTATTCCCTCTATCGCACTTTTGATATTGTTGTGGGCATATGGACACTTAAAATTCTCTCTGCTTTTAGCTAAACCATAAATGGAGAGGGCAGAGAATTAAAATTTTAGATTAAAGTAAATTTTAAAAGATAATCTGGCACCACATTCACTAAAATGCTTGAATGATAATCTCAGTACATGGTATCACTATAGAATAGAGATAAGATGGTTTGAATGCCTAACTTTGCATGCAGTAATCATACGATTATGCTGTGTTTCATGTTTTATTCAATACACACACACACACAGAACACTACCTCTTGACTTTTATTTTTGTATTTCTTCAGCATATATATTTTGGTACTTATAGTTTATATATGTATCTAGGTTGAAGAGGGAAAATAAATATGTAATATGTTGAAAACGGAACAGAAACAGCCAAGTTGAAGTGTAAATTTTTGACAAAGTGATTGGAGGAAAACAGATTTCTTTTTTAAAAAATAGAATATTTTATTCACATACCTCACAATCATGAAATCCTCATATTTACTTGAAATAAATATTGGTAGAAATATTTTTATTTAAAAAACCCTATACAATAGAAGATAAAAGAAACATGAATTAATATCTGTTGAGCTGAAAATCTTCTTCCTGAGTATGTCAGGAATCAAAACACCCAATGAAATGGGTACTGAGGGAAGACAAAGAAACATGGCATTCATATTCACTTCTTCAGGTGGTGCAGCACATGATGAATTACTTATCTCAATAAAGTGAGATCTGTATTAACTGTCTGTTGCTAAAAACAAGCAAAAGTGTAAGGAGGTATGAGACACATGCATGGAAAGGTTGGATGCTGATGTTAGAGACAGCTAACTTTATTTGACCAATGTTTCTTTCTTTCTTCTTTCTCCAGTGTATTAGTTTAAATTAACTCCAGCCTTTTGTCTGCTATAGAGATGGCAAAAAATGTTTTTGATTTACAAAATGCCAAGCTGGGGGAAGAGGATTTGTTAACTGGTTCTTGTTTTTGTCCATCTTTACGGATGTATCCTCATTCACCTTCTAATATAAAGCTATGGCTGTGGAGGGGAAACAGCAGCAAAATCTCATGGCTACTAGAATAGAGCAGCAGCTAGAATAACAGGGAGAAGTAATTTGCTCCTTTCCACCCTTCCATTCCTGCTGCCTCTATTCAACCCCATCTGAGCCAAGGTGACTCCTCAGCTGTCTTTTCTTCTCCCCACCTTTCTGTCCATGACAAGCTATGTTGTTGGGGTGTTGCCCTATAGTTCAGACCACTGTGAAAGAGGCATTGGAAAGCACTTTCACCAGCAACTCCTGTAAAGTCACCCCCACAGCAGTAACAGTAGTCTCTATCTGTGTACTTAGCATTCTGTAAATGGAGGATGCAAGGGCCCCCTTTGGACTCCAAAACCAAAGAGTTCTTCTGTGATAAACCAAGTGAAATCTGGCTTTCAACTTTGGTGCTTCTCTGACAGAGGAAGAATTGTGAAAGTCTCCTGTGTTATTCCTTACTGCTGTTGCTATCACACACATGAGTTTTGGTTTCAGAATGTTTCTTTTGTTGATTTTTGCATAAGGTTCTATAAGAAATGAATGCTGTTCTTTTAGGAATGTGTTTCCCTGCTATCCACTATAAATAGGAAGATTCTGCTAGGAGCCAGAGCTGTATATTGTTGGAGTTCAGAGTCCCACCTGTATTCATTTCAAAAAAGGTTTAGTCTTAATGGACCTGTGACACATCATCATTCTTGCAAGCCATGTTCTCTCAAGGTTTTTTTGTGTGGTGATTCTTGTTACATTGTTAAAATATTCTTCTGAAAAGAATGGGTTTATGGTTTATAAACATATTTATATTCGTCCGGTCACCTGAGGAAGTGGGCTGTGCCCACGAAAGCTCATGATACCATCTACATGTTTTGTTAGTCTATAAAGTGCTACCAGACCATTTGTTGTTTTTTCCTGTACAGACTAACTCAGCTACCCCCTGAAGCTTATATTACTGTTATTTTAGCTGCTTTCAGTACTTTAATGGTAACACAAAGAACACTTTGTTTCTTTGGCAGTAATGGAAAATACTTGACATGATTTACATATGCACAGTATGTTAATTTCAAGCATTTATTATTTTTTCAGTTTAGCTCCTCTGCAGTTCACAGTAAGCCCCTACAATCAGGAGGCAATAGAAGGGCACACAATAGATTTCCACTGTGAAGCAGATCATAATCCTCCTCCTGAGATTGCCTAGACCAAATCTGGTATAACCAAATACATGTGAGCTCATATTTCTGTGCTGCAAAATAATGAAAAATAAATAAAAACAGCTTCCAACACTTTTTGGTTGTTATTGAAAATGGTTATTAAGTATATCAAGAAAATATTGGTACAATTACTGAAATTGGGAAATTTAAAACAATATGCATTCATCTGACCTCATCTCTTATGTCAACATATGTGCACAAAAACCTCACATTGTCTAATCTGTCAATGATTCTGGTCTCTGTGCCTTTATCCACTTACATACCTATACCCATGCCTGGAATTCCCTCATAGACATGGTTTGCCAGGCAATCTTCCTCTTGTCATTTAAATTCCTCCTTAAGGCAAACTCCTACTGCAGTACTCACAAGAAGTTGGATGAAGGCAACATGTTTATAAGACATTTATTTTATATACATATGATTTAAAAAAAACAGATCAATCTGTCTCCGGTTCAGTCATTCTATGCCCACCCTATTTCTGAATTTGCTATCCTGTAACTTAGTTTTTCTTTCTGTTTTCCTTTCTAGCCTCACAGGTATGTTGCTGTTGTTGTTGTAAGTCCTTAGACTCTCTGGAGCTGGGGCCTTATATAATGTATATTTACAATGAGATGCTGACTGATAGAATAATTTTGCATACTGTAAAATTAATAGTGATCAAATATGATGTTACCATTTAACAAAAATCTCACTTTACCTGTTTCATGTCATCTTTTTTTTATTAAGTATATTGGGTGGATCTCTGCCCTTGGCAAAGCATGTGCATCTTGAGTTCAATTTTGCATGCTTAACTAAGGATAGAGTTTAGCTCTATGTAATTTTGGAAATATCCATAGATGTTAAAGTTCACGTCTTCATAACATCTGCTTCTTCTTTTTAGATTGAATAGTTATTTCCAAGCAAGAAATAGTAAAATAAGTTCATCCCAGTCAGTATGTTAGTATTTTGGATCCATCTTCTTTCAGAGCCCATGCATATGTAACCAATTTGTAATTATGTGATAAATTGCACCATTGGCCACAATCTGCCATTGAAATTAATGGGACTTGCAAGGGCTCATTCAACACACAAGGATTTGTCCTCATGGAATTAGGTTGCTAAATAGCAATGATAGGTTACAGAGTCTGCTTAGTAATTTTACTAGAAATGAGGAAATAACTCAAAGGGGTTGTTTGGCAATAAAGTTTCAGATTAGCAAACAACTCAATACCACATAATCTTCAGCGTTGAATATGGTGGCAATCCAATTTACATGTTGGAAATAATACTGATATAATCACCCTGGGATTAAAATGGATGAGTTTATTTATTTAGTAAATATGGAATTTTATGCTATTACACGAAAACCTTAATGTCTGTTAACTTCATTTCTTCCGGCACTAGCTATACTAGTGGAAATATGGAAGCTGAAGAACAAAAGGCTCACTTTGTAACTAGTTTCTTATTACTTTTTTCATAAGGCACATTTGTATTGCTTCCTCAAATCGTTTGAATCCTTACCAAATATTCAGGTTTATTGAAGTGGGGTGTTTCCTAGCCAACAGAGCAGTGGACTTGCATTCTGTTCCTGGCTATGACACTGTCCTATTTGAATTGACTTTG
Source organism: Pelochelys cantorii (assembly GCA_032595735.1). Lineage (NCBI taxonomy): Eukaryota > Metazoa > Chordata > Testudines > Trionychidae > Pelochelys > Pelochelys cantorii. Next base: position 69,564,669 of record CM064327.1, read on the forward strand.
TTCAAATTAGTTCACCTTTCTGTGCTCAGTTTCCTCATCTGTAAAACAATAATTATCGTAATGCTTACCTCCTGGGTCTAAAGTGCATTTGGAGACACATGGAGTAAAAGCATTATATGGCAACTAATTATTACTATTATTGTAGTCCAACACCTATCTACTCTGGCTCTCCTTCAAATCACCAGAGTGATCTCTCTGTTGGCACACTCCTCAGTAAAAAGCAACATTATTAGCAAGATGATGAATAGCTCATTATCTGTCTATGACATTGAAGCAAGCAACTCATATTTCTCAATAACCCATTGTTCTTCACTCAAGTGCTCTCAGCAGATACTAAAATTAAACCATTTAAGTTTTTCAGAGGTGAAAAACCACTGTAACAATTAATTGGACTGCTTGATCTTTCAGTTTCTCATTTAGTGGACTGGATCTTTTTTCATAATAAAGTCTAAATAATGAACATTAGCCCTGCCAAAATTGGCATTATAAAATGTGATCAAATGTTCTTTGAGTTGCATGCTAAGTTGCTAGAAATTTCAATTTTTTAAAAGTATGGCTAAATTAAAAAGAAAATAGAAAAAGGCCACCAGTGGTGGAATTTGAAGGGAAAGAATAAAATGTTCAGTATTTGTAAGGGAATGTCTTTTAATATATATTGCCTCCCAAGATGTTAATTAAAGTAAAGATATGATAAGTATGCAAATAAGTGCAATTTACTAAATTTATGTCTCAGTTGTTTGACACATTGCAGGAAATCAGCTCCCTCCTGATGGACGCCATGCTGCTCTGTCTCCTGCAACATTGTGTATTGTACATGTGGCCCAACATGATCAAGGCCAGTATGAATGCCAAGCAGTCAGTGCTTTGTGGAGTAAGGAGAGTAACCGTCCAACTGAATGTGTAACCCAAAGTAACAGAGGAGATGTATTTCTGCTGTTTTTAAAGTTGTCAGTGTGCCTAGAAACTTATCAGGTGGTCACAGTTTTAATGATAAATGTGTATATAGAAACTTCATTTTCACTTTTCACTTTTGGGGATAGTAGACAAATTAATTCCAACATTATTACTTATGATGATATAAGGGTGTATCCCCAATGCATAAAGTGAGATTATTACTTCATATAAATATGGGCAATGATAGAAGAAAATGACTGTTTCCATCAAATACCAGTTGTAAAACAGGAAGCAAGAGGTTATGCTATTAAATGTCAAATTTAACTTTAAAAATAAAATAAAATAAAATAGGTTAAGGCAATGGAAGTGACCCATTTTACTTAACGATGTACTCATCCCAAATGCAGTAGAGTCAACTAAATCAAAATTAGGCCCATTTAGGGAAATTATTGCCCAAGAGAGTGCTTTTCTTTTTTTATGCAACATCTTGAAATAAACTGACAGGTCCCTTTCAAACATATTTTTTATGATTCTTGTAATTTTGTACCATTATTGGTATTTTTCCTATTACCGTTATTTTTCCTGAACATATGAGTATCCATGCTCAAAACTACAGAAATGGAAAAGCTAACAAAGGAACTTTATACGATTTTAGGGAGATGGCACTTATCTGGGAATAAGTAGGTCTAGTAAATGTTGCAGCATGAATGTAAATGGAATAAGACCTTTCCAAAGTTCAGTAAGAATGTCTGTTTTTCTCTTATTATGTGGGATACCATGGGTTTGTTATTCTCATTCCAGTAACTAAACTCTGAGGGGGCAGATCTTCTATTGATGTAAATTGTCATAGTTCTAGTGATGTCAATGATGTTATAATAGTTTACACTAGCTGAGGATTTTGTTAACCATGGCTAACAATCAATCCAGGAAAAACTTAAAAAAACAAATAGTCTAGTAGCACCTTAAAGACTAACAAAACATGTAGATGGTATCATGAGCTTTTGTGGGCGCAACCTACTTCTCCAGATGACTAGAGTATTAGAAGTCCAGATCCAAGAGTAATTAAGGGGGAAGGAGAAGGAAAAAAAGAGAGAAAACAGGAGGGGTGCCGGAAGAAGAAAAAAAAAGAGAGACAGTGAGTAGATGGTTCAAGTAGTTACAAGAGGCTGATAAGAACAATTAGTACCTCCATTGTTTGTTTGTTTGGTTAAGTCATTAGGATGTGTAAAGTAGTTGCCAGCCAGCTGATATCCCTGTTCATTCCATTTGCCTAAGAATTAAACTTGTAAATGAAGTTAAGCTCCCATCTTTCCATGTGTATTTGGCTTGTGAAATTGGCCTGAAACAAAAAGGTGACTTGGAGATCCATTAATGAGTGTATAGGCAGTGTTCTTCAACAGGTTTTTGTGTATTGCCTTTTCGGATATCTGATTTGTGTCCATTAATTCTGGCTGCTGTAATTTTGGGATCTGGTTCTAAAAATAAGGCAATGAGTTGACAATTAATTGGAAATAGCTGTATTTCCGAAGAGCTGGCTGGCTTTTTACCAAAGAAAATACATTCCATGCGCTGTACTCAATATAAATATAAACCCCTCCTGCAACAAAGCTTCCCTCATACTATAAGCAACTGAGTTATTACATAGAGTGAGAAAAAGGGCCCACTTATATCACCCAGGTGTTTGCGGTATTGATTGCTCATTGTTCAACACCCCCTTTTATATCCTGGGCCTAGCTGTGAGCTGCACTTATTTTTGTCATCTAGTGTCTGATTCTCTCAGACACTTCCTGTAGCAGTTATTGCAACCTTTGCTCTTATAGAGGTTTCAGTGAGCTTAAACTAGTTTGTGGTTTTAACTAACACAAAACCAGCTCCTTTTAAACCATCTTAATCTACCCAAAAACAAAGCTAATTACCTGTGTAAAAGCAGTGACCTTATTATTTTTATATCAGGCACTGTCTTGTATTATCTGTATTCCTTCTTTGGCCTCTGTCTTTTTTTCCTACAGTCTTGATCTGTGGGACTCTCTTACCCACATAGTTGTCAGGACTGCTCTTTACATGACCAAACCATCAGAGCTCACCTTCCCACCCAAGAATTTCCAGAGTACTCTGTGCAAATGAGATCCTGCTCCTAATGCAGGGTGCCCCTTTCCTCCTTCTGCCCCACTCCTGGCATTCTCCCATGTTGGGGCTTAGTGTGAGACACCACATACTAAACAGTACTTGTCCTGATGGAATTCTTGCTAGGAATTTTTTAACATACACAAGAATCCCTCCTACAATATTGGAGACTATATATTTCCTTTTACTTTATTGTTAAAAAGCCTTCTGATTTCAATATATTCAAGAATTATGTTTATTGTATATCTCTAACACTTTACTATAACTTTTTTTCTATCAAGGATAATGAAACAAAATCCGTTTTTATTTAATTATGAACTGATTGTATTACTCCTGTCAACTACAAAATGAGCCAAGAAGCCACCTGTGAAACAAATATGTTAATCTCCTAATTCTCATTGGTCCATTCTCAGAAGGTGATAGCATCAATAAGATTTCCAGACTCTCTGAAAAAAAATGTTTTGCCCAAATAGTCCTTGTTCTCAGCCTTTCAGTTAAGGTATGTCTAGACTACATGGCTCCGTCGATGGAGCCATGTAGATTAGGTTTCTAGACATAGGAAAATGAAACGGTGATTTAAATAATCGCCGCTTCATTTACATCAAAATGGCTGCCGCGCTGTGCTGATCAGCTGTTTGGCGGCACAGCGTGGTAGTCTGGACGCTCCGCGGTCGACAAGGGAAGCCCTTGTCGACTGCCCCGTTATGTCTTATGGAATGAGGTTTACCGGGGAGGTTGACAAGGGCTTCCCTTGTCGACCGCGGCGCGTCCAGACTACCGCGCTGTGCTGCCAAACAGCTGATCGGCACAGCACGGCAGCCATTTTGATGTAAATGAAGCGGTGATTATTTAAATTGCCACTTCATTTCCCTTTTTCGAGTACACTAATCTACATGGAGCCATGTAGTTTAGACGTACCCTTAGTTACCACAAGACCTCCCCTACCTCCACAGTGTCCTCACAGGTCACCTTTGTAATGCAAATTTCTGGGAACAGATAAAGCAGAGGTGGCCAACCAGTTAGAAATGAAGATCCAAAATAGTGGTGGATAGAGTGTGAAGAGCCATTTATTTTTATATGTCTATATATAGAAAGATAGGTAGATATAGTACACAAAATGTGGTGATAAAAATAACATTATAGGACATTTTGGACAAAAACCAATAAAAAATCCTCTGGTCACTTAAATTCACAGCCAGTCCATAGATCTTCAGAGAACTTGACAAGGAACAAACATCAAATTAAAAAAAACAAACCTTTAAAAATACAGTAATATTCTCACACACACACAAAAAAGCATCCCCACCATGTATTTTAAATTTAACACTACTGCCCTATTATGTCCTGTGAGTTTTTTAAAATTACACTGAACTGAGAAGTAAATTAGCACAATTTGAAGTGCCTGTCCCAGACTGCAAATATGAGAGGTTCAAAAACAATAAGGGAGAGATTCAGAATAATTGCTTCAGCCTGGCAAACAATAGGCTTTGAATTTTCTTTAAAGAAACACAGTGTAAACCAGGTACATGCTGATTCTTATTTTGCCTTGGAATTTAAATATGACATCTGTGTTGGCTGCCTTATTCTGCATCTATGAAGACTTTGAGTTTAAGGTACTTCAGCCAACCCAATGCCCTCCCCTCCCCCAGAGCCAGGCACCCCAGCCCCCCCGCTCTAACCTAATGCCTGGGTCCTGGAGCTGCAACCACCACGTGCTTCTTCCTCCAGGCACTGGGGCACATACGCTGAGCGGCTGGCCGTGAGCATGCACTGGGGTGCCTTGTGCAGAGTGGCCGGCTCAGAAGCATCAGGAGCCGCATTTTTTTAATCAAAGAGCCCCGGGTTGGCCACCTCTGCGATAAAGCAATCGAAGGGAGAGGACGAGCACATTAATGGGAAATAAGAACCAAAACAGAACACTTCTGCTCCCAGCCCACCAACTTTGAAGCACTCTGATTTACATTCCTAGGCCTTGTCTGTGATGGAATCTAAAACATTTTTTTCAATCCCCCACAAGTACTGTTGCATGAGGACCATCATGAACCACACTGCCTCTACTCAGTAGTTGATTTGAGATGTTTTGTTATGAGTAGTTTCCCACCTCTTCTGAGAAGAAACTCAGAGGCACCAGCAACATGCACTTTGGTTTTGTTTGTTTGTTTGTTTTGTAGGCTGGTAATCAGATAATACTGGGAGTGACAAATTTCATGTGAACTCAGATGGCACTCTTACAATCAGAGACTTAGGACAAGCAGACCAGGGGAGATATGAATGTATTGCAAAGAATTTTTGGCCTGGCACCAACCAGTATGGTACTGACTGTTCCTGGTAAGTTTCCAAGTAGCTGTTCCTCTACAAATGCTTCAATTTCTGAAATTCTCCTTAGTGTCTTGAGTTCTAATAAGTGTAGAGGTTTTTGATAGGCAAATTCTAAATATTCTTTTATTAAATAATCAATTGACAGCACTCTTTTCCTTCTTCAGTTAGTAAACATTACAATGTTAAACATAAATGAAAATGAAATATATTTCAAGGAAAATGATCACCTCCTGAACATTTACTGTTACCCTGTCTTTTTTTGTTTTGTTTTGTTATTTGTTAAAGCAAGAACAGTTTGTCCTCAAATAGATTTTAGGTCCTCTATAATGTTAGCAAATATCTTTTAAAAAAAGGAGTATAATACATTTATAATATCTTTGAAGAAGTAGAATTAATCCAAGACCCAAAATTGAACTGAGGGATAATTAAGCTTAAGAATGTATTTCACTCACTTAATAAAAGTTAATAAATTATTTATGGATTAACCCCCCCCAAATCTCTCAAAAGTAAGGAAATTCAAAGTCATTTCCTTCACCAGCTTTGATTCCATCTCAGAACTCTCTTCACATACACAGCAGACATTGTATTAGTTGCTGTATGAAATGGAAGTTGGGACTGCCAAGAATCTAAATCTAGTAATATATTGGAAGGACAACACAATGGGGTGATCATGAACTGATTGGGAAAAGGACATTGTAAAAGGGCTACAGGACTCTCACACAAGTTAGTCTTTGCCTGGAGCAATTTGTAACTTTCACTGGGAATTTCACATAAGTCAGAGTACTACCAAAGGATCTTGTAAATCCATAAGGAAGCAGACCTCTCCTCACTGCTGGTTTAACGAAAAAGCAGTTCCCTGAAAACTTTCTCAAATGAAGAGGAAATCTTGCAGTTACTCTGGGACCTCATCCCTAGCTATGAAAGTTACTGTCATACCAGGAGCCAGCTATCTCCTGTCCTGTTAGCAAATGTCATTTTAAAAAAATAAACATGAATTTATCACGCAGTGTACTATCCCGGAAAGAAAACCTAATTCAGAAAGTTAAGGATGAGAATATATTTCACTTTATATGTAAAAAGTAATAAGAATGATATACATTGAAGTCAGAGATTGTTTCATCTGAGTAAGGACCGAAGAAAAATTAAAGATTTTTGCATCGTAAAAATCTCAGAGGGGTAGCCATGTTAGTCTGTAACCGTAAAAACAACAAACCGTCCCATGATACCTTAGAGACTAACAAATGTATTAGATCATGGGTTTTTACACACAAAAGCCCATAACTTAATAAATGTGTTAGTCTCTAAGATGTCACAGGACTGTTCAACAATTTTCCATTGTATCTGTAAAACCAATGTATATGATATGTGCTGATCATTCATAGTTCTGATGAAATATTTCTTCAGATACTAGTGTGAAACCTCTAAAGCTCTTCAGATATTACGAAGTATTCCTCCAATTGTTACTGTTATTTTCAGGAGATTTAAGTTCAGTGGGATAGGCCAGACTGGTGCTGTGAGGAACTATGAAGAATTTTCTTTTAGGGGCCTGGCTGATGTGTCTTTCTCATGTGCTCAGGATATATTCGACTGCCAAATCTAGAGCCAAGAAAGAACTGTCCCCCCAGGTCAGATTGACAGAGCATGGAGGATTGTTTGCCTTTCTCTTTCTGCTAGGATCATCTGGGCATATTTTATCTAATCAGTTCCCAGCCACTGCATGGGACTCACCTTAACTTCCCTCCATTTTCACTGTGTCACAGACTTTCGTTTCCTGGGAACTGAGGTGCTTTGGTCTTACTATTGGACTAGCTGGGTAAAAATTAATGGCTTGGGATATACAGAAGGTCAGAAAAGTTCATTTAATAATCTGTTCCAGCTTTAAACTCAATAAAACTATGACTATGTTGAAAAGAAAAGTTACTGTTAAAGGCAAACTAGAATGGATAATGCCATATTTGCACTTATAATTATTAAACAGGAATGTGTGTTTACACCATGTATATTTTCAAAGGTTTGAAATGATGAAAGACACAAGCACATTACATACTATATAACAAAGGTGATGGAGTAAAATCTTTTATTGGACCAACTTCTGTTGGTGAGTTTTCAAGCTTACACAGAATTTGGTCCAACAAAAGATGTTATCCCACCAGCTAGTTTCTCTAATATCCTGGGACCAACATGGCTACACCAACATGAATGTTATTGCTGTTTAATTTGTATGCAACAAAAAAGTATCTCTGGGATTTGCAACACAATTATCGTGTGACAGTCCTATTGAGTGTCACTAGAAGGGAACTTACGTGTATGGTATGCCTGGGGTTAAATACTTTTTTTTTCTTCTGAAGAAAACTACTGCATTAAAAAAAATTGGAGCTACTAGGTGAATGAAGAATTCATCAAGAAATGAGAATTTGGAGGGATTTTTTTTCCTTTTCATTTTCTTTATTTTATTTTTTTGCTCTTCCTCATTTAAAAGTCATAGTTGTAATAAAAATGCAAAATTTAATAATGTAAGACAGTACTTTCTGAGCATGGTGCAGTAATTTTACCATTTGTACTGATCTCTTAATTAATTCTATTCTAAAAACTATAATTTAACAATGCATTACTAAAGCTAAAGAATCCAAAGACAAATTGGAGGACAATGCTAATGGCTTAGCTAGGCATAATTTTGTACTTCTACTTTCAGGAGGGTTGCTCTTGGAACCATTTAGGGTTGCATGCTAAAAAAATACCTGCATTTTGGCATTTGTATGTGCACTCCTGCTCAGAGTACAGAAAACTATTTGGGCAAAGTATTTTCTCTCAGAGAGTCAGGATACCTCATTGGTTCTGTCAGTCTCTGAGAATGGGCCAAAGATAATTGGGGATTGAGCACGTTTGTATTTTGTAGCTGAAAAAAAGTGTTATGGTTCAGTTAAAATTTAAATAAAAATTGGCCTGTCTTTATCTTTTTTTAAGCCCTCCTGAAGGAATAGTAAAATATATAGACTCTATTGTACAACATTAACAATTGCCCATGCATATTATTTTCTATTTATTCTTTGTAATGACCTCTGTTGAGAATAATATATTGCATGTATTATCCCACATAACATTTTCTGTGCTCTCATTTATATCCAAAGCATCTTGTAGCTTTTTCAAAAATGCACCTCTACGGTGGGTAGATTGCTCCACTGAGCAACCCATAATTCCCCTCAGTAGATATTTGCTCCCAAAAAAGCATCACTTAATTTGAACTATCATTGTGACTAATTTACATGAGTTAATAAACTCAACAGATAGCACTATCATTGTTCTTCTGGCTTTTACTAGGGAATGGGGGTAATTGGAAAAAACAGTGAGATGATGGAATTGTCACTCTTCCTTATTTTTCTTGGGGTTTTGTAGTGTTCTAAACCTTGTCTGGGAAGGAAAGGTTTCCACAAGTCCTATTTAGTTTACCTTATGCCCTTCTGCTTGCTTCCAGATGCTTCATTTTTATGATGCTAGCTTCCTTTTTCAAATATAATTTTGTAGTGATGCTCCATGGTGAGGCTCCCTCAATATTGCTAATCCGCTTTACTTTGACAGAAGAGTGAGAACTTTTGAACATGTGGTTCTTGTCTGATGATGAGTGCTGAGTGGCTTGGTCCCAAAGTGCATTGTTCCTTCATAAACTCTATTTATGGTTTCTTAACAATTGGGATTTGGTGATCTCAGACCACTTCCTTTTATGATGATTGTTGAAAACTCAGTGTACTTTGTCCTTGTGACCCTTTCACTGAGAATCAATTCCTATTATAATGGTTGAGGGTGGGGGCAGTTCCTTATCTTCTAAGAGTAGAAGTGAGACTTGTTTCTCAAAGGTCAATGCTAACCGGATCTGAACCAGTGATCTGAAGGTGAAAAGTTTCTGTCTCTCTTTACCAGCTCTGACCATGCCAGCTGGGATTATTGAATGGAAGTTAATTGCCTATTCTTTGCAATGACTAATATAAATGTCAGGATTTACAGCTTTTTTGTTCTTCTAACACTTGCCACTTTAAAAATGCCAAATGTTACTAAGTGCTCTTTGTATCATATACATCTGAACTTTAAAAATGAGACATTTTTTCAAACTAAGGATTTTTTTTTTCTGCAGTAACACCAGTAGACAAGCTGGCGATAACTTTGTTGAATTACCCATTCTAGATGCCATCCAAAAGGTTGACAGTGCAATTAACTCCACCAGAAGAAATTTGTTTTCACGGTTAAGAATGTATTTTATCGTTGTCCACCAAAGTTGGTCACATTTTTATTTTGCTTAAGTTGCATCTATTTTTAAATGATGAAAATACTAGAGACACAAGCTTGGTGACGTAATAGCTTTTATTGGATCAACTTCTGTTGGTGAAATAGACACACTTTTGAGCTCTGTGTAAGCTGAAAAACTTGTCTCTCTCACCAACAGAAGTTGATCCAATGAAAGATATTACCTCACTGACCTGATCTCTCTAATATCCTGGCACTAACACAGCTTCAACAACATTACATTAAAACATACACTGTAATGAAGTTATCAAAACATATTTTTACTTGTAGCAAGGACATGTTTTTTAGTAGCACTCAGTGTCAATTTAGCTTTCAGAAAGAAGGTCAACACCGAGCAAAGTCAGAAGACATATCTTTTTAGTATTTCACCTTTTTGGGCCCATTTCTAGCACCTTGGCTTTCTATCAGCAGTCATCTGCCATCTGACTACTTTTTGTGGCTTAGAGGGGAAGGGATAGCTCAGTGGTTTGAGCATTTACCTGCTTAAACCCCAGGTTGTGAATTCAATCCTTGAAGGGGCCATTTAGGGATCTGGGGCAGGTCTGTCAGGGATGGTACTTGGTCCTGCCACAAGGGTAGGGGACTGGACTCAATGACCTCTCATGGTCCTTCCAGTTCTATGACATAGGATATATCTCCATATATTATATTACTAACCTAGCCAGCAACTCTGTAGCCAATGCTTTGGGAACAGGAGGAAAGAACCAAACAGAACATCCATAAAAATGTAGCTTTGCCCTTCATCCTGCCCTACAGAACAGGAACAAAATGTTTGGTCTCTTTAGTTCCTGTGATTCCTCCACAGCACAATGTAGAGAGGAGTAAAGTTGCAGAGAAAGCAGTTAAGTTATTAGAGGCTGTCACTACTGCAGTGCAATACAGAAAAAAGGATTCAAAGTGCTAATTCAGATGCTCTCCTTCCTCTGTTAGCCTTAGGCTTTTGTTTGTGTGTGTGTGTGTGTGTGTGTGTGTGTGTGTGAAATCACTACCTTATGACTCTTTCTGTGAACAGACAGTAACTATATTATATTTCTTTGACATTTTGGTGAAGAAGATAAAGGCAAAAATACATTGTTGAAACATAGATGGACACAGATGCTCCTTTTTTCTTGTTAGCCATAAAGTTCAGCTCAGTTCAGTCTAACCTTTGAAAATGTTATGGCAGTTTTTAGCCATTCATGGGTGAATAGTAAGCTACCCCTTTATTTGGAGAGGCTAGTAACTGACACAATTTTCTTTCCAAATGCTTTTTTTTTCTTTTACCCAAAGGGAAATTAGACAACCAGAAAGGAAGTGAGGTGAAGGTAGAATGTTCTACCTTCAAATACCATAAATGTCTCTTTATGACTGGTGTCTCTTTATGGCTGGAGTAGAGTCTGAGAGTCAGATGAGCAATAATATTTTCTGTGATATCCCAGTTTAGAGGGTCAAACACATTGCCTTAGTGGAGCGTTAACACTCCATGCCGGACTTTGCTTGGCTCTATCACATGTGAAAAACACCCATATTAGGGGAGACAATTTAAATATTTTATTGCATGTAGGTTTCTATACAACCTTGGTTTACCACTGTGTTCTTGAAGCAGGCTAACTTCTTTGCAATTATTTTTAGGTGTTGAATGTCTACAAAGAAACTCTAATCTCATTTCTGCTCAGAAATTAATTTTAGTATCTAGATTTCAATAGAATTTCGATAGATCTTTTTCATTTTTTCAGGCATCCATGCACTCCAAATGATTTGTTGGCTCATTTCCCACTATCTATGGGACGCTTTCACTATAGAGATTGCAAGAGCAGGAGATTTTTTTGAGAAAACACTTCAGCTGGTACAGGAGCATGTTAAACAGGGTCTGAAAGTTTATTTGGATGGAATAGGTGAGTGTTAATAAAAGCTAGTATCTTTTCAGTGTGTAATGTATTGCTGTATCTCACCGGTGACCTGCAATAATATCTTACATTTATTGTGGATTTCATCTAGAAGGAACTCAAGATCACAAAAGCATTAATATATAGTGTATTGTATCTAGGGTTTATGCATATCATAGTGCACCTAGAGCTGGGAAATAGCTATTCCATTCTATTCCAGCACTGCTGTACAACTTAGGTTGAGAAGGGAAAAGCCATTTATCTAGCTGAAACTATTGGGTGATTTTGGATACAAAAAATTATTGGAGCTGTAAATATACTGTGACACTGGACTTAACACTTCTATGTTTTTGAAAAGTGCTTTAGTTCTCACAAAAAATCAGGGCCTTTCTTTTGCTCTTCTGAAAGATGCCTTCTCTGCAGGCACAGTTTCCCTTCATATCAGGGGGCTTTGGTTCAGAGTTCACTTGCAGGGAAAGGTGACATTTACTGACTTTCTACACAATGCTCATGATGCAACAGAGAATAGCATGAGCAGAGGAAATATCTTTCAGATGAGAAATTATAAGGACAAAGAAACATTTCTACCCAACTTTTGCATTAATGTGTTTACAGTGATTGGAGCAAATGGTATTCTTTGTATTCTCTTACCTATATTTCTTTGTCTACTGTTACATTTTCTAATGCTGTTTTTTATATGGTCAAGTATTTTCTAGTGTGAGTTTCTTTGTTGTTTTTCAGAATTCCATTTCTTTCCCTTTAATGGCAGTTGCATTCTTCTCTTTATAATATTCACTAACATTTACTTATTTCATATTATTAAATCCATCTTGTCTCTTCAATGAAGGAATGTGACCACTATAATGTTACTACATATTATATTTATTTACAAAAAATAAAGAATCTATTATTACATAAAGCTCTTCCATTTTAATATTTCAGTTCATTGCAATATCAAAAATCAGCAATAATATAAATCATGACTAAGGCCACGTGCTTGTCACAGTTGTCCCAGATGGCATAGATTCTGTTATTTTTCACAACTTCCATGAAATTCCACAGCTGCAGTGGCCACTGTGGCTGACCCCCAAGGCCATTTGAACAGTTGGCCCCAGGACTAACTCCTCAGGCAGCCCACGGGCTAGCCACAGTGGCTGCTGCTGGAGTAGCCCCCAGCCAGCCGTTCAGAGGGTGTGTCTAGACTACACCTCTCTGTCAACAGAGAGATGTAGATTAGGCACGTCGAAATTGCTAATGAAGGAAAGCTTTCCCACTGCTGTAGGAAATCACAAGGGGAGTAGCTAACAGTGCTGGGAGCCTGACACTGACACTTTACAATAGCTGTAGCTTGCTGCACCCAGAGCAGGGAGGTGTTTTTTCACACCCCTGAGTGAGTATGTTACAACTTAGTAAATTGGCTGTGTAGACAAGACCTATGTGAGGGCCAGGGGGAGATAAGGTAGCAACACAACTCCTCCTTGGCTGCTGCTCTAGTCCTTTGTCTACAATCTGTGTTGTGACCCTTCTGTACCAGCCAGGGTTTAGATGTTTGTGATTACTGTATCCACATATTGTCTGACATTCCCTTAGCCCATTGGGGGCTGCATGGACTTGGTACAGAGCTCATCTCCACTTTGTGCAGGGAAGATGCATCCCCCTGACTGAAGCTCTCCACAATGTTTTTTCCTTCACCATACAAGGAAACTTATAAAAGGAGATTTTAGGTAAATTTCATCCATATGGAGCTGAGTAGAAAAATACTCACCATAGGGTACATTAAACGTTCCGTGAATTTTATCACTTGGACTCACTGTGAGTACTGAAGAACACTTGGAAGTCATTGTAACAAATCAAGGCGTTTTGTGAATAATGTAAAAGGTGATAAAACTACATCTGGGTGGCAGAATACATGAGGGAGCTGGCATGTGTTTAATGAGGCAGTTGTTCTCTCTGTTAAGAGCTTGTTCTAGTCCAAGAAATGCAGAAACATGATAGCTACTGCAAATACTTGACTAATGGAATCCTTTTATGAAACTTGTAATCTGCTTCTCTCTGTAAATAATGATGCCTCTTGTTTCCGGTATTTGATTTGCTCACTCAAAACCCATTTTCTGTTCTCTCTACTTCAGTTTGTTTTTTTCTTTGGTCATTGAGTATGGTTGTGCCTGGAATTCCTTATGAAGAATGAGTGAAAGAAGTGTTATATGCAACATTCCTTTTCAGCTCTTACATGGCTAAAATGCTATGTTCTTTTTTCACAGTAATTGTTACAGGGCTAACTGCCCTCTTTCCTGATTTCTTTTAGCATACCCAGGTCTTGAACTCTCTTACAATGCTGGTATCATAACCAGTGTTCCCGCTAAGCTGTGGGGGCAGCACAGCATCACAGGTGATTAATCAGCCATACCCAGTCAGAGGCTCAGGACTCCATGCAGGGAGCTGATCGACTGGGCGGGGCTAATTAATTCATCTGTGAAGCTATGCTACCCCCCAGCTTAGAGGGAACACTGGCCATAACTACATTGCCCCGTTAAAGTGCTGTTGTGTCTGTGATTTAAATGTAGATGTATAGACAAAGCATCTTACCTTTATACATCTTAGAGTGCAATTCTGGACTCATAGGGTATGTCTAGACTACATGCCTCTGCTGACAGAGGCATGTAAATTAGACTACCCGACATAGTCAATGAAGCGGGGATTTAAATATCCCCCACTTCACTAAAATAAAAACGGCTGCCACGCTGTGCCAGCTCAGCTGATCATTGGCACAGCGTGGCAGTCAAGACGTGGCTCAATCGACAGGGAACGCCTTTGTCAACCGCTCCCTTATGCCTCGTGAAACGAGGTTTACAGGAGCGGTCGACAAAGGCGTTCCCTGTTGACCGATCCGCGTCTTGACTGCCGTTGTGCCAATGATCAGCTGAGCAGGCACAGCACGGTGGCCATTTTTATTTTAATGAAGCGGGGGATATTTAAATCCCCGCTTCACTGACTACGTCGGGTAGTCTAATTTACATGCCTCTGTCGGCAGAGGCATGTAGTCTAGACATACCCTTTGACTACAGTCTTGGTACCACAGGTTGTTTGTGCCAACCGTTATTACCGAATAGGCCTAACTAGATACCTGCATTTTTTCCCTTCAGGGGCCTGTGTCCAGTGATTTAGAGGCTAACAAACAGCTTTCTTATGGTTATCAGCTAATGCAGCCAAGCATTAGAAACAATTATTTCAAAGTCACAAATAGCCTACCTACTTATTTAGTCTCATATTATCGTTCACTATAAGTTAACTTAGACGGGCTTTCCATCTGAGTTACAGAAAGAAACAATGTGATCTCTTTTGGAAATCTGTCAAAACTGAGTCAAGTCTTAGTTTGTCTCTGAAAGCATGTCCCCATAGACTATTGTCTATTATCTGACATTCCAACATACCATCTTAGAAAACCATTCCATAAGTCCCTTTTTGGGATATAGATCAATATCCACCACTCATCACCCCAACATTCATCTTTCACATAATAGTTGGTGAGTTTTCAGAATGTCTGTGACACAATTAGAAAGAGAGAGACTGGAAGTAGATGTATAAGCATGTCATTTCTAAAACACTGGTTCGTATGCACCTCAGGTTTGTAGAGAATGAACACCATTAGAACCTGTCAGTTCTTCTTATTGACTTGGTGCTTGCTGGTGGGCATATATCCACATCAGACCAGCCACAGTTACAGCTGGCACTAGGTGGCTCTCTTGTTTGCAACCTCAGAGAATAGCTTCAGTGAATTATGGTATTGGCTGCTAGGTTTGCTTTAGAACCTAGTAGGTCTAATAGGTCTAACAACCCAGCTGTGGATGGTCAGGTCAGATATGTCAGTGAGATGATGAAAAGTTTACATGATCTCTTCACCTGTAAGTACTTTCATTGTAAGTACTGTGGCAGGCTGCTGTCTAAGCCAGAGCTCTGCCACAACAGTCTGGCTGAAAAGGGCAATTGAAACCAGCCGAGTAAGCCCATGCCTGAAGGGCTAATGGGAACCAGTTGTGGGCCTCATTAGACAGAGGGCTGGATAAGACTGCCAGAGAGGCAGTTGTGGGGGAAGTGGAAAGGGAGGAGCCAGAGAATGGCTGAGTGTGCTCCCCAGCCAGCTGGAGAGGCTAACAAAATTTACTGTGGGAACAGAGCTCTGTAAATAGAAAGTGGTGGGAAATTGGCACGGACAATAAAAGAAACAGGTGACTGCACAAGAAAGGGTCTCCAGTTGATTTGTGACTGAAGAAGGGGTCCCAGGGTGAGGGGCCTGAGCAGGACTTTGCCTCAGCACCTCAAAGTCTATGCTTTTGTATCCCTTTGATATGGTTACATTTGTATGGTGCCATCCATGCTCAGGTTTCCAGCTCCCCTTGGGTGGAGACTCTTATTTCTTTCCCTTCTGACCAAGGTATTTTTAGGCTTCACAGTTCCCTGCCTTTACTGTGTTATTCCCAGCAGAGGCAAGCTGCCCAAGCATTTCCTGCTGGCTTTCTCTTCATAGACTGACACCAGTGATTGTCAACCATTTTAAGTTACCACACAGTTCTTTCTATGCAAGCCTATTTTATTCTTGTAATAAAAGTACTACAGAGGATACATATAAAAACCATAGAAGAACCTACATGCATATCATCCTAACCAAAGGAGTCCTTCCAAACATCACCCAGTGGGTTTCTTTTGTGATGACAAATTCATTACAGCTTCAGCTCTGACCAAGCACCTTAAAACATGTATAGTTCACACTTTAAGCAGTTTAGGGTCTTTGAGCCAGAGTTTCCAGAAGCAAGTAATTAGTAGACAATGGGTTTGCTTCTCCATGGCATCACTTCAAATCCATCCTTTTGAAGCTGGTTATTTACATTGCCTGATCCCTAGTTATTTACTAGTATATCCAGACAATGACAGACAATGTTCCGGTAAATCCTTTGAAGTTCCTACTACCTTCCAAAGATTACATTATTCACTCTCCTAGAGAAATTACATATCTATAGTGCCACCACAAACACATACACAATTACATTTGTAATAAAATGGACCCTGAAAGTATTAAACCTTATTAAATATGGTTTTATTTAATTTAGTAAAGTTCATTTAGGATATCAGTCCTAGACAGTAAAAAAAATGAGTGGCCAATTTTGCAACAGTTTGGGCAACAGTGTGTGTGTCTTGGAGGATGGGATAGTAAGCCTTTTCTGCCATCTTAGGGATGGTACTCAATTGAATTTCGGGTGAAATTACAGTTTCTGCTGTACCCCAGCCAAATCAAAGAAGAAGAAGTGGAGGATTTAACTGTGTGACTTTGTTCCTGAGTTTCAGAGATCATCTGTTCACTCTCTCTGGGACATCTGGCATTGGCCACTGTTGGGACACAGGATATTGGGCTAGATGGACGTTAGGTCTAACCCAGTATGGCCATTCTTATGTTCTTATCTGAAGGACCTCAAGGCTTCTGTGCTTGGGCCTAAATTGGAGGGTTTTGATAGCACTGTAGTATCTCCTGAAGTGTAACAGTCCACATCTATATCTTCACTACTGCTTAGAGCAAAATTACAAATTTATAATGCTTTGTCTCTTCTTTCAGTATAGTAATGAAAAGCACTGCAAGGTGGAACAGTTAATAAAAATCCCTCTTTTGCTATTCTTTAATATGGAGTTAATACACAAAACAATACAGAATTTGTGGTAAGCTCCTCACAATAGCCATTGATGGATCTATCCTCCGAATTCTATTTTGAACCCAACTTTACGTTTGGGCTTCAACATCCTCTGGCAACACACTTCACAGGTTGACTCGATGGCTGTGTCTAGACTATACCTCTCTGTTGACAGAGAAATGTAGATTAGGCACGTCGAAATTGCTAATGAAGCAGGGATTTAAATATCCCATGCTTCATTAGCATAAACATGGCTGCCACTTTTTTTGAAATGGAGCTTTTTCGAAAAAAAAAAACGGCAGTCTAGACAGGGATCTTTCGAAAAAGGCTTTATTTTTTGAAAGATCCCCGTCTAGACTGCCGTTTTTTTGAAAAAGCTCCATTTCGAAAAAAAAGTGGTGGCCATGTTTATGCTAATGAAGCATGGGATATTTATATCCCATGCTTCATTAGCAATTTCAACGTGCCTAATCTACATCTCTGTGTCGACAGAGAGGTGTAGTCTAGACATAGCCTATGTTCTATGTTGAAATAAACATGCTATTAATGCTATGTAAAAAAAATGTGAAATCAATTTCAAAATTAAAGGCATGATTGTCCCTTTTGCCTCGTGCAGGGATATGGGCTTACAGGGCTTCAGAGTGAGGAAGGGACAGGCATTCCTAATCCTGTTAATTCTAAGAGTCCATGAGGGATAGAGCTCTTGACATCCATGGAGACTGGCTCTTTCTGACATGAGCAGGTGGTCCTTTTCGTTGTTCCTCTGTCCCTCCTTTCCCACTGCAAAGGCACTTCTTTAAAAGTCCTGCTGTCATTGACTCTGTGTATCTGATTTATATATATGATATTATAACATTTTATTATATTGTTCTGGATGAGGGGGAGGGTGTGTGAGCTGTCATTGCGATCAGTCTGTGGGTACTTCTTGTCTGTGACAGGCCTGAAACAGAGTCACAGAATTCAAGGCCAGAAAATGACACCAGATCATCTTGTCTGGCCTCCTGTACATCACAGGCCACCAACACCATCCAGCAACTGCAACAACTGAAATTAGCCCAAAGTGTCACTGCCTTCAGGAGACTCAACTATTATATGTGACAGGCAGAGACTAGGAGAGACTGAGGCACATCGATACATGAGACCGCTGAAATGGCAGGGCATTATTTAAGTGATATAGACCTAGATGATCTCAGAAATCAACCTGTACCTAATGAGATGAAAAATCCCCACTACTGGTCTGAAATGTGAGAAAATTCCTTCCCAACCCTACATATGGCTATCAACTACAAGCAAGTAAGAACCAGCTATCCAAGGTTGTCAGAGAGTGAATTCTCAGTACCTCCTCAGAGTATTGGCTCATCTTGTCCAGTGTCCTGTCTCCAGCTGTGGCCATCTTTGATGCACTTCTCTCAGATTTGAATCTCACGATTCAAATCTGTTTTTACTGGACCACTAAGTTACAGCATCCCTTGTCCACCTGGGTTTGGCATCCGCTCTAGAATCTCCTCTGGAAGGTTGTATTCAGCTGATATACACAGTGACAAGGAACAAAGCTTGTTCAAATCACTCAGAGTGATTTATTTGTCCGTAAGAACATAAGAAGCAGACAGAAATACATAAACATAAGAAAAGCCTACATGGATCTTTTCTTACATAAATGTGTCTGTTCCTTGAAAATTTGGGTAGGTCCTCACTTATCCCTAGGGCCTTAGTAACTTGGGCCATCTTACAATCTGTTTCTTTGAAGCTCATACGTCTTCCCTCTCCTTCAGGGCTCAGCTTCTTAGCTGCTTCTCCAACTTGTTTGAAAGTTCCATCATAAAAAACACTTTTGGTTTCTAGCGGGAGACTTTCCACCTTGTTACCCGCCAGAACTAGGCACACCCAATTCCACAAAGGTATAGGTAAACTTCAAAAGGAATTATTGTCTCCCATGAGCAAGTGAGTATGGCTGTTTGGTATTTGAAGTGAGTGAAAGTCCTCATGAAATGCTTTAGCTCAGGAATCAGATGTTCAGCACCTGTTTTTTTTCCTCCAGTAAGAAGAAATTCCAGCTAAGTTTTTCTCAGAGCCAAATGACAATTTTATGTACTACAAAACCAAAACCAATCTCTGTCTTGAATTTGGTTTTGTGTTAATTTTATCTTAAATATAAAAGATTCAGAGGCGGTAACAACTTTGTATGGGCTGATGGAATCAGAACTTCTAGTTCAGGGATTATGCATCTTTTTTCATACACCATAGTTATTATTAAAATAATCATTTATTATTTTATCACTTTCTTCCAGTTAATTTGCTCCAAAGCACCCTTCCTCTTATGTACGTTAGAATTTAATCTTTTCTGCTATTATGTTTTAAACAGTAATTTAAATGCAGTTCATCTACATTGTTCACATTCACATATAGTAGGAATGGATCCATGTAATCACTGCTGTGTTTTAAAAGGATGGGTCCCACTAGATAACTATTGGTTGTATGTTGTCACTTTATTATATCATAATATGGAGTTAATCAGAGGCAAAGAAAGCCAATAATACTTCCATGTTTCTGCTAGAAATACCTCACTTGATGCATCCCAGGATTTCATTAGCTTTGTTCACAGCCGTATCACATTAGCAGCTCATAGACATCCTGACATCAGTCAACACACCCAAGACTTTCTTCTCCTGTTTTGCTTCTAGCTAGTACATCCTCATCTTATAGCAGACTATAACTGTGACATACCTAGGTTATAGTCCAGACTAATTAGTAGACATATCACCCATGTCATTTAAGATTCTCTTTACATTCATTTGCACAGTAACCTCCAGTTTGGACTTCCCACAAACAGCATCCAGCTATGTCTATATGTGTGTGTGGGTACATCTAGACTGCACACCTTTTTTGACAGAGGCTTTGTCGACAGATACTGTCGACAAAGCCTCTGTCGAAAAAGAGCGTCTAGACTACAACCAGTACTGTCGACAAAGCAAGCCGCTTTTTCGAAAGAGAGTCTAGACGCTCTCTTTCGAAAAAAGCACAGTTTGCATGCAATAGCGCCTTTTTTCAACAGAGTACTATCGAAAAAAGGCGTTATTCCTCATAGAATGAGGTTTACCACCGTCGACAAACCTGCCATGTTCTGTCGACTTACTGTCAACAGAATGCGGCGGTAGTGTAGATGCAGGTATAGTTTTGTTGACAGAAGCCCACTTTTGTCGACAAAACCCTGTAGTCTAGACACACCCTGTGTGTTGTTGCAACCAGCCAGCCACACCTTGGCTCTTATCAGACTTGATTATACAGCAGGATGACCCTAATACACCGACAGTCTTCGATGTCCCCACAGAAATGTATGTCTGCACAGAGCCCTTTCCAGGACAATACGAGTACGTTAAGTCCATTATTTCTTTTAAAATAATATTGTGCATTCTTACTAGTTCTTCAGACATTTCAATTTAAACACATTGGATTGGATAAAACAGTAAAACAAGGTAAGTGATAGGATTTTAAGTGACTGCTAGTAATGATGCATGAAGTCAGAAATGGTTACAAGAAAAATAAAGAAAAAATGCAATTAATGCCTAACTTAACAAACTAAGTTAAATTCAAAGTAAAGTTTTTCTCTCCACATGGTTCTGATAGTCTTAGGGTGTGTCTAAACTACACCCCTCTGTTGGCAGAGGGATGTAAATTAGACACATCGAAAGTGCAAATGAAGCGTGGATTTAAATATCCTGCACTTCATTTGCATAATGGCAGCCGCCGCTTTTTTTAGAAATGGGGCTTTTCAAAAAAACCCAACAGTTTAGATGGGGCATTTTTGACAGAGCTCTAGAGTACTATTTTCAGTAGTGAAAATATTATAAATGACTGAAAGAATATTCTGATTTATGCAGGATATTTTTGTGTGGTTTATGGAACTGGAGAAATTAGAGATGAAGAAGATATAAAAGCTCCTACCAGTATTCTATTCCATGCCAGTCCCAGATTGATTCCTACAGCATACTTTCAAGGGTTTTATTCGGGTCAAATTTCAGATCATCCACCTTTTTCCCTGACAGTGTCTTAATAGGCTAGTATATTTAAAATTGTTTCCTAATATTTAGCATATGTGTTCCCTTTCCCAATTTCTTCCTATCAGTTTGCTCTCATCCCCTGGTGCTTTCTTCCTTTTTGATGTTTCTAGCTTCCAAATACTTGTAGACAGTTCTAATATTCCGCCACTCTTTGTTTGGCCAAGCTATTACATTGCTTTTAATCTTTCTTCATAAATCAATCCTTTCAGCCCTTTAAATATTGTCAGTTTTTCTCCTCTGAATTGTCTCCAGTTTATCTAAAACTTTCTGTCATTCAGGTTCAAGAACTGAATGCAGTATTCCAGGTCTGAGTTTATCAAGGTTTATTATCTTCTTAGTCTATGACACAATGTCTCTGCTTTAAAAACAACAAAAAAATTGTTTTGCTCTCATGTCTCATTACTAGCTCAAATTCAATTTTCACTATCACTTAGTCCTCTTTCAGCATTACTGCCTTCCAAGTATCTGCCTCCCATTGATAAGACCTCTCTCTCTCTCTTCCCTCATCTTCTAGCTATATTGGCTTACATTTTCCATTTTAAATATCAGTTGGTTGTTGCCTGCCCATATTTCAAACCTATTTTTACAGTTTCTGTATATTTATTTTGTAGCCCTCTCTGGCATTCACATCACCTCCCACTTTAGCTGTTGTTGCTATCACTTCAGTGTTTCTTCCACAGCCAGCCCTGCCTCTGTTTAAATCAATAGCACATTTGCCATTAACTTTTCCAGGAGCAGGATCAGACTCACAGTCTATCAGAAATTTAGTAAGGTCTGTATCACAACAAACACTTTATGATAAGGAGACTTTTATCCAGGTATAAACACCATTATTACTATTGACCTTAAGAATCTTACATGGATTCCTACACTTCTCTTTTATATGAGATCAATTAATTTCTTCAAATGTGTGTTGCAGAGTTTCACTACAATGACCTGGTTTCCCCCATGCTACCTCAATCTGATTGCACATCTCTCTGGACGTACAGCTCACGGGCATTTCCCAAAGTGCTCTGACATCTGTTTCCATGAAAGGTACAGATGCTACGATGGAACATGCAACAATCTCATGCACCCAGTGCAGGGCGCCTCGTTGACTGCTTTCGAGTGGATCCTTGAAACTGTGTATAAAAATGTGTTTAACTTACCCAGAAGTGTCAGTCTTGATCCTTTGTATAATGGCTATCCTCTTCTGCTACTAAGGCTTATCTCAACAGAAATGATTGGCACAGAGGTCATAACTCCTGATGATAGGTACAGTCACATGCAGTGGGGCCAGTTTTTAGACCATGATTTGGATCAGACAGTGCCTGCATTAAGTATGTCTTGTTTTTCTGATGGACAGTCTTGTAGCTCAGTGTGTGCTAATGATCCACCTTGCTTCCCCATCACTATTTCTGAGAATGATCCCTGAGTGAAAAATTCTAAATGCATATTCTTTGTTTGCTCAAGTCCAGTTTACGGTAGTGGGATAACCTCTTTAATAATAAACTCAGTGCATTCAAGAGAGCAGATAAACCACCTAACATCCTATATCGATGCTTCTAATGTTTATGCAAGCTCTGACAGGGACTCGGAAAAGTTAAGGGATAATACAAATCAACATGGTCTCCTCCAGGAAGGCCTCCTTGTCCCATCATCTGGAAAGCACTTATTACCATTTGCCACAGGTCCCCCCAACTGAATGAACATGAGATGAAAATGAAAGCTCTATGCCATGCTTCCTCGCAGGAGACCACCGAGCCAATGAGCACCTGGGCCTCACAGCCATGCACACTTTGTGGTTCTGTGAGTATAGCCACATAGTAAGGGCACTGTTGAAAATGAATCCACATTGGGATGGAGATACTGTTTACAGTGAAGCCAGAAAGATTGTTGGTGCACAGATGCAACAAATTACCTACAGCCATTGGCTACCCAAGATCCTTGGTGACTACGGCATGAAGATGATGGGTGACTACAAAGGCTGTAACCCCAATGTGAATGCTGGGATTATTAATACCTTTGCAACTGCTGCTTATAGGTGTAACCCCTCCTGTTCACTAGCCCAGTGTGAGGTTATTCAGCATAGGGGAAGCCTTGTGACTTCTTACACAACTGTGGGAGGCTAGGTTGAGGCTCCTTGGTGTGCTCTGCATTGTGTATTGTGTGTGTGCATCTTAGACCAGACCTACTCAGACAGACCACCAGGAACAGGCTTTATTCTGTACAAAAAATGTAGAACGGGATCACAGTTGAGCAGCCCTTCCTCTCTGCATGCAGTCTGCATGCTACTTCTAGCTCAGTCCCTGATGACACCTTGCTGGGGGCAGAGAGTACAGCATACAACACAGCAGAGAGGGAGCGTACAGCTCCTCCTGGTGCTCTTGCACATTTCAATAGAGGAATGCAGAACTCCACGTGCAGCCTGGGGCCAGTGGGAAGTCCCACTGACTCCAGGCTACATGCGGCGTGCCAGGTTTGAAATGTACGAAAGTCCCCAGTGGGGGCTCTTGTGCATTTCAAAGTGGCAGAGCCCTCATGGAGCTGGGGTCAGCGGGGGAATCAGAGTCTGTCCGTCCCTGCTGACCCCAGAGTTTGTCATTCTCAGTTCTATCTATCTCTCCATCTGTTCCTTCCTTCCTTCCTCACCTCTAAACACACTGTAAGAGTCATTTATAGCTCTTTACATGAGTTCCTTTCCATCATCTCAATCTTGGATCCCTTCCCCTCCCCCTGCCAGTCTGGCTTCCACCCTTTCTGCGCCACCAAAACTTCTCATACAAGATTTCTAGCAAGCTTTGCTTGACCTAATCTGGAGACCTCTACTCTATCCTCATCCTCCTTGATTTTTAGCTGTGGTTGACAATGTTAATCGTATCCTCTTTCTCAGCATCTTATCTTTGTTTTTTTATATATATATAGTCTTCTACTGCTTCTCCTTCTTCTGTAATAATTTTTTCAATGTCTTTTTGGTGACTTCTCCTATAGTCTCCCTTTTACTGTGGAGTCTTGCAGAGCTCTGTTTTGGCTCCTGCTGTGTCTTCTAATTTGTATGCCCATTTTCTGTGGGTGATCTCACCTGCACACATACTGCCACTATCTGTACAGTGACGACAACAGAGCTATCTTTCTACTCTTTACTTAATGCTCCTCGCCCATTCCAGCACCTTACATGGTTTATCTCACATCTGGTTCTGATGTGTGGTCATCAACTTACATTTAATATGGACCAAAAAAAGCTCCTTATCTGTCCTCTGAAATCTCCACTTTCTTCACTTACTGTCAGACATACCATTATTTCATCCATCCAGGCTATATCCAGATCTTGCAGCTGCTTCTTCTGTAATCTCTCTTCAATATATTCTTTTCTTTTACAAAAACTCTAGTCTATGCTCTCCTCCTTTCACTCCTAAATTACTATAACTTCCTCCTCTTAGTCTTCCCTAACACAGACATCACTCCCTGATCATACTCCATGCCTATCAATCTGATTACATCACCTTCTTTGAATCTCTGCACTGTCTCCCTCATGTCTACCATATTAGGTTCAAGCTACTTGTCTTTTCTTTAGGGTCCTACACATTTGTGCTCCACCTTTGCTTAAATGTCAGTGTCTCTTTTATTATCACTTCTTCTTGCCTTATCTGTTCTTCAGGTAATGTAGGACTGGTTGCCTGGCTTATCTGTTTCTTCCATGACTGTTTCCACACTAATTCCATGCTGAACTCTTCAAATTAGGAATCCTCTTCCTAAGCTAGTTCACAAGGAAACCGGTCTGATCACTGTAATTGCTCCTCAGAACCTGCATCTGTTATGAGGCCTAGTCAACAAATGAATCAGCAGAGATATTAATTTCTGATGGTTTGGTAATGGAACAATTTTCACCAAATAGTACATTAGCCTCTGAGTTACAACATTATTTTACTGATGAGTTGCTCCTGCCTTTCCTCATACAGTCTCCTGCTTACTGTTTCATGTCCCCCCAACTGGGTGGTATTGTGTCTAATACTGTTTAGTCAAGCAACAACAGAAAGCTTTTTGGATATATGGTGGAAGTAATAATAGTTTAAATTTATTTTTATCTTTATGTAATGGCTCAGAGATTACCTTACTAAAGATCTGTTGCAGAATGAGTGAAGCAGAAAGCATTTTCCCATGTTAATGTGGTTCTGTCTTTCTTAACGTGTCTCAACCCTAATTTGGAGGAATCATAAGTAAGAGTGAGACAATAGGTCTTTTTTCATGCCCATTTGCTTCTCCGTTGGACTCCCAACAATGCCGATTAGTGCCATTATGATTAACCACTATTAGTTTTTCTAATGTAAACACCTGTGCATTTAGAAGTGGATTGTGATGATGAACTCATTCTACGTAGGCTAACAAGAAGCAGTTGGATGGTAATGATTGTCTGTCATTTTTTACTTAAGCTAGATTCAATCTGTTGACTCAAGGTGACTAGCTCTCTATCTTTTTGCTTATGTTTATGGAGAAATACAGAGATTTGATTTACATTTTTTTATGAAGGCTTTGAGCATTTCCAAGAAAATGTATGTAACCCTTCTTACTAGAATAAAGTCTCACTACCTGTACATAGCTCTGATTCAGGTAGTGGGTTAAAAATAGCAGTGTAGCTGTCCACCCTGAATGCAGCCCCACTTGATGCACTAATCCTAGTGTGTATTCAGGTGGTGGGACAGGCTAGATGTCCTGAATACACACTACACTGCTGCTATTAGCAAGCTAGCTTGATCAGTACCAGTGCAGGCATGTCTCCTCAAGCTTGAATTTAGACGTCCAGTTCTGGTGTTGTCTGAGGGGATGTACGAGCCTCACATCAATGAACCAAGATTAAAGAGCAGCCTTGGGCCTTGAAGATCCTGCACAGTCACCCCTGCTCAGCAAGTTCACATTGAAGGTGGGGTTCAATAGGGAGCAACTCAGCTCAGTCTGGGCAGGTAGAGCAGAGGAACAGTCATGCACTATGAGCTCCTGCAGAGAAGCTTCTGCA
Source organism: Pelochelys cantorii (assembly GCA_032595735.1). Taxonomy (NCBI): domain Eukaryota; kingdom Metazoa; phylum Chordata; order Testudines; family Trionychidae; genus Pelochelys; species Pelochelys cantorii. Next base: position 69,590,893 of record CM064327.1, read on the forward strand.
GCTCTGCCAGGCTCCACTGCAAAGCTGCCACAAGCCCTGCACTCTACAAAGGTAGGGAACCTCAAACCATGCCACTAGAGGAAGACCCTTCAGCCTGCAGTCAGAGAGAACTCCAGGGGGATTCCAGAAACCAGTAGTGAAAGCAGAACCAAAGCTGGGGCTCAGGAATAGGTATATGGGCACCCACTGTAGGTCAAATATTGGAACTGTTGTTCAGAGAGGCCTGGGTCAGAACCTGGTGGAGCAGGGAGGGTCTGGATTCCCCTGCTCTCAGTCATGGACTCTCACCATTGGGTCTTTCTCTCAGATTCGGCCCTCTACCCCGTCACAAATTGCCATGCCTAAAACTGAAGAAGCTGCTAATCAAGGTATGTGTAGGTGATTGACACCTTGTCTCGAGATTAACAGGACATGTTTCTGACCCTTTCACAGTTCTGCTCACAGGTTCCATAAAAGGGCCCAGATTCAGCTTTTAGCAGTGTATTTATTGTTCATGAACAAAATATTCAAATACTATGAGCATCAATACTATGCATGTATTCCCTACTGGGCAAACAAAATGTACTCAGAATACTCATATTGAATATGTAAGTAATTTGTTTTACTGCAACTGGAATGTAAAATAGCATAATCATGCACAAAAATATATAGCACTTGCTTTTTATGTAGCACTGAACACATCATTGGTTTCAAAGTGCAGAAAACTGTATAAAACAAAAACAATTATCTTTACTGATAAAAATGCAACAGTAAACAAGAAAGCTTTAAGACATGACTTAAAAGCAGATAAGGCTTTTTGGTTTGCAATTTGAGATAAGCTATTCATTCCAAACAGTAGAAAGACCATTGGCAGAGAAATATGTCTCTCAGTGATTCTGTGACTAAAAATTTGAAACTTAAAAAAGTGACAATTTGGAACATATTAACCTGATCGAAGTGTGCCTAGATGTCAGAAACACACTGGGCAGGTCAAAAACCAAAATATAAATTTATACTTTTGTTGAGCAGCCAGTGTCAGGATGCTAACACATGCACACAGTGGTTGCAAGATTCAGAATCCTAAGATAGCAGACTTCTGAGCAAGATGAAGGCAGCACAATCACCTTTTCCAGTAAAGGAGACTGAAGAAGATTAGATCATCTGAGAATCACCCGCTAAGAGCAAAGTCAGTCAACATGTAGCAACAACAGGCCCATTTTTTGTGGCCCTTGAAAATGGAACTGGGGCTGCAAAATTCAGATGCATAATTTGATTGATTCAGTGTTCAGAAGTGGAGTTTTCATTAAGACTCATTTTTATAACTCGATCTATTGATTTTCACTTTCACACACTGACATTCAGAAACATTTACATGGAAGTCCATTAAATTTGCATGGGGAAATGTTGTCAGTTTTAGCAGCAAGTACGATTTGTATAACTCCCATGGCAAACTTTCAGCCCAAAAGGTGTTTGCCGATTATTACATGTTTATCCCCAATAAAATTTTTATTTTTTAGTAATCTGTAATCATTTTATCTTTTATTCTCTAGCTTACTCTTCTCTTGGCTTTTATTATTTCTGAGTTGTATTTGTATTCATGTTTGTGTTTCTGTTACTTTGGAACTGTGCTTTAGACTCTGTACTATGAACATTACTTTCTCAATTAAGTGGTCTTTTGTGCCAAGATTTTGAAAAAGAGATTCCTAAACATAGACTTTGAACTCATAAGTAAGTGAGTCTGACTTTTAAAAGTGCTGAAGACCCAGCAAATCTCATTGATTTCAGTCACATACACAATTATTACAATCTTGGCCCAGAAACTTTACATGTCTTTTAACTATTTGTTCATTTCTTTTTCAATCCTCTCTCCTTTTTTTCCTGCAGAGACATTCATTTATACAGTGTGACTTCAGAGCTTCATTTAGTTTTGTAGCTTAAGAAAAGTCCTGAAGAGTTAGTTATCTTATTGAGTTATGGTTTTTAAACATTGTGTATCCCCATACAATTCTCCTCAGTTGAACTGGATACCAGATGGTAACCCTTATTAATATTCTGATCTCGAACAAATACTTTGATGCTAGAAATCCTTACAGCTTTGTTATTAAGCTGATTCAGAACAGATTTTACAGTCATTATTTTGCATAAAAAATACTACTTTTCTCTGGTCTCATTTCTCGGGACCAATACAGACTCAGTGCTCTGCAGTGCTTCCCAGAGGAGGAAGAGGTGGGTTGTTATGAGTCACTGAAGAGTGATTCTCTCCAAGTAGGTATATTATTGATGGAATCTGTGGAATCCTTCCAGTCTTCAATGAGAAACATAGCAGTTATCATAGAGGGGTAAGAGCATAAATGCATTGAGATGGGTAAATTGAGAGCAGGATAGGGAAACAAAAGGATCCTCAAAGATAGATAAAGGAATGTAGAAAATAAAGCTTGAGGGAAGACAAAACTCCATGTAAATATATAATATTGTACTGCTTGTGTGCTGTGACAGTAGAGATTTGGTTTTCTTAGGCAGATGAACATGGTGAAAATTGTGTCCAGAAATTGGCCTTGTTACAGAAAACTGACTCGCTAACAGTCATAAGTGAGAACAAGTCCTATAACACAGACAATTTTACAAATAGAAATATCATAATATATCTATAGGAATGGAAGATTAACCTCAGGTGCCTAACAAAGAAGAGTATCTGTCAGGCATGTTGTCCCTGCAAGTACATTTGTGAGAAGTGGGAGATGAAATACATGTCCAGCCCATTGCCCCTCCCTTAGCTGGCTCTGCTCCAGCCACACTGCCACAAGGCTGCAGCTCTGCTGCTGCCTGGCTTGGTCTCAGGTACAGCCGGCTGGCTGGGGCTCCCTCAGGATTGAGCTCTCTAGCCGTTGTGGCCCCGCTTCTGTCCCACCTGGCTGGGGTTCCCCGGAGACGAGGCTCGCCAGCTGCCTGTGACCCCGCTGCTGCCCCACGCAGCCAGGACTACTCAGGGATGGAGCTCACCAGTCCTCCTGCTGACCCACCCCAATGGGGCTCCCTGGGGACAGGGTCTCCAGCCACCGCTGGCTCTGCTGCTGGGGCTCCCTGCTGCTGGACTCCTAGCTGACCCATACTCCCAGCACCACGGCTCTCTGGCCCGGCAACATCCGTGCTTCAGAAGGACTATGGACGTTGCCAGACCAGAGAGCCCCAGATTTAGGAGGTTTAACCTGTACAAATAAAAATAATAATAAGACTCAGATTTCCCTATTGCTGTTCTTTGCATCAAGAGCAATAGCAGATAGTTGATACCTTTATTTTGCTGATTTTGATTTCTAGAAATCCACATTGACTTTTTTTAGGAACTCTTTAGAAATATATTCACTTTGACTGGGACATAGAAAGAATCCTGCATAAATTCTATTCCTGATCATTTGGCAACTACTTTGCTCATGCTTTTATTATCTGTGTTAATGAACAACATTAATCATTACATCTCAGTGTTCCCAATTCCTTTATAGGATTTCATATAATGAAAAAAATCAAAGCCCAGAGAGTTTCATTAAAATAATCAGTCAGGTTGAAACTAAAGATTAAGGGGGGAATTGGCTTTCCAGTTTTACAGTCTAGAAATATTATGTCTTTGATCTGGATACAAAACGGTAACCCTTATTAATATTCGGAAGTAGATTTCAGTTCTGCTATGAGTTCTATGTAAGCAGACTCCTGAACCTGTTCACAGGACTGCCGCAAGGCTCGTTTTTATAAAATGTCTCCTTCACAGCCCTGATCATTGAGAAATGGTCCTGCATGTGTAATGTTTAGTATTTGTAACAATGTAGGTGCAAATTAGATTACCAGAACTTAAAAAAGTAAAACCATTTAAATTAGAACTATTTTAATTTTTTTCAGTGAAGCATTTATTTCCTGACAGAATCTATTTCCTGACAGCTTTTATATTTAAAAAAAAAACTGCACAAAATGTTTGTGTGTGTGTGGTTTTTTTGTTTGTTTGGTAAACTTTTTCAATTTTTAGAACCAAAAACTGTTTTTGAGAACCAATATTTCAATTTAAATATTTCACGGGGGCGGAAGGGGTAGGTTGAAAAAAGTATAATAAAGTATAATAAAAATAGTAATAAAAATATTTACATTTCTGGTAGGAATGAGGGAGGTATTTTTGAGCAAGTTTAAGTTTCATAGACTTTTCTACCATTTTTCTTAATACCAGTAATAATAATAATAATAATAATGATTTTCAGACTAAATAGTAAATTGTACAAGTGTTCCATTTTACCCACTCAGAAGCAAATGAAATATTTCCATTTTAAAGCCCTGATCCTGAAATTAGATCCCTTTAGGAAAATGCTTGAGGTTCCATGGCGCCCATGGGAATTCATAATTTGACAGCACTGGGGCCCTTATAAGGGAAATGTCAACTCCATTTGATCTGTAATATTAAAGGAAATTGCACTTATTATTAATTTGCTATTATATTTCAGCAAGCAATGTGACTGCATCATTTGGTATTCTGGTTGTGATACCATTGGTGTTTGATTGCAAATTGATCCACAATGGGTGTTTAATTTTTCCTACATTTTGGCTAGCATTTAAAAATTTGAACTTTGAAATCCTTCTAGTCTAATCTCACCTTTTTGTTATTTGCCCTTGCAAATCCTATGAAGCTGCATAGTAACAATGTAGGTGCAAATTAGATTACCAGAACTTAAAAAAGCTGCATGTTTTGTGCTTTAAGAGAGAAGGGATTCACAGAAGCCCCACTAAAGAAACATTAAAAAATAGAATTTAATCTATAGGGTGAGCATTATATTATCTATTCCCTCCCTTTTCCAAGATTCACTTCCATTCTTTCATTGTTTTGTATCTTCTTTCCATTAATATAGTTTTCTTGATTACTTAAGTCCATAACCTGTGAAGATTTACAGCTGTTCTCAACTTAACACAACTTAACCCTAAGCAGCGCTGCAGAGTTCAGATTTAATAGTCATGATGTCTAATAATTAACTCAGCGGAAGTTTTATTTAAAGTAATGCAATCAGACATTTCCTGAAGGGTCAAAAGTTTTCAGTAAAAAAGGACACAAAATCCATTATTAAATAATATGTTTCAGTCCAGCTAAATTCAGCTTATTGAAAACACAGTACAGTTGGCTAAAGTTCAGTATAAAAAGAGAATGGCTAATAAAGTACACGCCTACCAGGACAAAGACATTCAATTACTCTCAAAGAAAATGGTAAAGAAATCATAAGGGTTTAATGTAAAAAGAATATAAAAGATAAATTTTTAGTAATAGTCTGGTTGAAATCAATTTTCTTCTGTGCCAAATAATGACGGGACTCCAAAGATTGAAATCTCAAACCTTGCTGGGACCAAAAGCAAATTCTGGGTCCTGTTGTGAAGGAGAAGAGCTACTTTTCCAGTGGTCCAGAGCTCCCATTTCTATCTCTGCAGGACCTTGAAATAACCATGAAATGTTGTTTTTCCAGTGACTATTTAGATCTTGAAAAGTCTGATGGAGATATTTTATAAACCTTCATTTGAGCTATTTCATGGTCCAAAAGTTAGTGTCAGTCAAGGCCTAATTTCATAATAACAATTAGGATTTGTCTACATAGCATGGCAGAGTGTACCAGAGGTGTGTTGTGAAAAGCACCCTAGTATATTATGCTCTAACTACCCAGTGGATCCTGATATTTGGATTGTTTGAACATCGCTCAGGTATTAGTCATGTTTGGCTTCTCTTCTTGTTGGGGGATGTCAGCCGGTGGTCAGGGCAATGAGTGGTGTGTGTGTATTATACACCCGAGACTTCAACTGCTAGGACTGGGGTCCCTTAGCAGCGGGCAACCTGGAGGAGGTTGACGGGCGCCCCAAGAAGTTTACAGGGAGAGCTTATTACACCTCAGATTTTGACTGCTAGGATACATGATCCCTTCGCAGCGGGCAGCCTGGGAAGGCTGAGAGATGCCCCAACGGATCTGTCCCCTGGAAGCGACACGATCCAACGCTCAAGCTCTCCCTATATCTGTCCCTTATGACTGGCTGGAGTTCTTTTAAAATTGTGCTTGGTTCTGTTACAGCAACTGAAGGAGTCAGGTCACAGCTTAAACAGTTACTATTTTATTGTTACAGGGTAAACTTAGCTGTTAAATGCTACTACTGTGTCACAGATAACATAGCCACTACAAAGGACAGGACAGAAATTACACTAAGTCACTTACAGGTACCATGAAACCCTTTTGGTTCTCTGAGCTCCTATTAAATGCATGCAAAATAGACACCTAGCAGGTATATAGTCTCACCCCTGCGTTCCAGACTTGGCGTGGCCAGCGTCTTTCTCTCAATCCCTCGGGAAGAAGTAGGGCGAGGTTGGGCGTCCCACAGACCTCGGGAGACAACCAATACCTGCCAGCAGGTGTAGATGATTGGAGCTCAAATGGGGTGGGCTACTAAACCCCTCTTTATACCCCTTGGGTCACGTAGGCTTCTTCCTGGTCTCAAGTGGCCAATTAGGAAAAATGGCTTTGAACGCCAAGTTTCCCACGAAGGGTGCAAAGCATAATTCACACCTGGGAAAATGCAGACAATGGGCACCTCTGGTATGTGATGGGAGAAGATTCCTCTCCTGGGACAGTGCAGGCGTGTCAATTACTGGTACTAGCCATCAGGGCAGCAGGAGGCCCTGGGTTGTCAGCTAGCCCATTTACTGTCTGGTTTCTGTTTATTAGAGTCAGGGACAGGCAGCACACCTGCGTTCCCAGGGCATCAAAGGCTGACTGCCTTTCTTTTGCTCTCGGGGGGGGGGGGGAAACAAGATGGGATTCATGTCTGGCTACAGGGGGGTGTTCATCCCTGCCCCCTCTACACTCCTTTTCCCAAACCAATGTACTGCCTGTTCCACCTTCACCCTGCCTCTTCACCACTACCTTCTGGAAGCCCACCCCCACTCCCCCCTTGCATTCTGGAACTTGGAACACTGCAAATCAGCTGTTTATGGTGCTCCAGAAGCGTTGAGAGGGAGGAAGGGTCAGTGGGGCCTCTGGCTTACAAGAGGAATGGGTGGGGAGGAGGAGGATGGGGGGGGAGGAAAGGGGGAACAGCGGCTTTGGTGTTGGTGGGTGCTTAGCACCCACTAATTTTTCCGTGTGGGTGCTCCAGCCCCAGAGTACCCCCGGAGTCACTGCCTATGTAAACAAATATAAAAAACCACCAAAACTGCTATTTTCTTCACTAAAATAACATAACTGAAAAATGTATATTCATTTTATTATTTTTTTGGTATTCAAAAAGAAAACTAATGTTGGATAGGAGCTGGATCTACTCACCCCAATATATTTTTTCAGCTGCATCTCTGATGCATTAGGTAGCCTAACTCTGAGACTGCCTAGTGAACAGGTTAATATTAGGGCTGTCAAACAATTAAAAAAATAATCGTGATTAATTGTGCGCACTGCCCCTTTGAAATGCTGCAGCGGCATTTCAAAGGGGCAGCGCTGTGGAAGCCCGGGATCAGCTGGAGTCCCCAGCTGACCCCGGCTCCAGGCAGGACAGCACAGTGCAGCATTAACGACTGCGATTAACACATTAAAAAAATTAATGCGTTAATCCTGCTCTGCATTAATTGCAGGCATTAACGCACATCAATTGACAGCCCTAGTTAATATTCAACATTCAGATTTATTTCTAAATACAGTGGTGACCATTTCATAAACATTTTTGGAATCATAAAAATCCTTTTGATTAGAAATCACTCATTGTTTTGGTTTTTGACTTGCAAAGACGATTTGCAATGATTATTGCCTCTGTAAAAACACCTACATTCCAAAGAAAATGAGCCTGAAGCAAAATGCTAATTTAGGTCCATGTTTGTAATGTTTTACCTGGATTCTTTGTCTAGGCTGTATGGCATACCTCTGAACATTGACTTTTGGCCTGCTCTGATAGGGGAAGAACTGATGCCTGGGTACAAGAGTGGGACCAATCCTAATGTGTCTTTTTGTCACTCAGTTTCAATGACTCCAGGATAGAGACAGGTAATCAGCTTTGCATGATAGCTTTGTCCAAAAAATGCTAATCTAGTTGCATACCATACACACGTATCCCCTCTTTTTTCCCTGGTTACTCTGGGGCAGACAATCGGCACCTATGTGCCCCCTGTTGTTGACAGATAAGGAACTCCTGAGTCTCACAGTGGTAATATTGTTAGGTGGTAATCCTCTGTCCACCCCTCTGCTTCAGTTCTTTTACTTGAAAAGAAAATTAAAATTGGTGATGCTTCCACCTGTCTGGGCCCTTAACAAACTTGTTGGTGTGCTCTGGGAGCCTCCAGGAATAAACTTGTGCTAATCTGTAAAATGGGTCTAACTCAAAAATAGCAAACAATACACACCCATTATACAGTTAGATTAAAGTTAACTCACCTTAACATAACAATTTAAGGAAACACGGCATAACAGAGATTGAATGTTACAAGTAATTTAAATCAACAGGGGCAGTTCAGTAAATCAGTTAAACATAATTTATAGAAGTAGAGGGAAACTTGTCTAACTTGTGTTTACACTGCCACCTTCTACAACCACCTCTGGAAATACACTCCTCTGGATTCCAGAGTTTCAGACATTTCCTTGATGGAGCATGCTTGAAGATTTTGAAACTGGAGGCAGCATTCTACTGGTCCAATGAAACAGTCCAGCCAAGGCAAAAAGGGCAGAAACAACTCTAATTTGTTGAGGGGGAAGTTTGGAGGGACGGGGGGGCGGGCGGGAGGGTTGCATGGTGATGTGTTTAATAGCCGAAAAACCTAAAAATGTCAGTATCCGATTTGAAACATTTTTATGATGCAGGAAATACTGGGAATTCTAGTTTTGAAAATCTTCATCATCATATATGTCCAACCTCTGGGTATATCAACACTGCAGCATATGTAGACATACCTTACGTTTATCTAGTTAGCTGGAAAAACAGCAGCAGTGAAGCTGCTGCAGCAATTGAGTACTTACCATGGTTCCCAGGTGGAGTGGGATGTTGTGTCAGCTTGTGCTACTGCCAGTGTGGGCATGGCCTCCGTGTGATTGTTATTCAAGCTAGCCAGATCAAAGCGAGCTCAATAGGCCTGTACATGCAGTCACACCTCCAGTTGTAGTGTTGTAGAGGTACCCCAGGTAACAGTTCAGTTCATAAAATTTCTGAATTTGATAAAACGTGAAAGCCATTAAAGTAAGTTAAATTGGAGAACAAATATGATCTGTTCCATATGTGCTTCCTCTGTCTGCTCTTATCTGTGCCTCATTATCTCTATTTGACATGCTGCTAGATCCCTGATGCCCTATCTTTTTGCCTGCTGGCTAGGTTTTCGTATGAAAATCCTGGAGCATTTACAATGGCACAACTCACCATCTGAAGCAAGCTTCTTTGGCCCGGGTACTCTGTGACAATGGGGACAACGTCCAGCAGGTCCAGGCTGATGTCTTCTTAAAGGCAGACTACCTTCAGGGATACATGAGCTGCAGCGAGATACCGGAGATTGATTTGAGATTGTGGCAGGACAGTTTTGAAGGTCAGTAATGAAAAGAGTAGCAGGTGGAAAAACTACCACTAATAATAACTCTCAGATAACTTCTATATGCCAAAACTGTATTTTCATTTTTGTTATTTTTACAGTATGTATGGTGGCAGGCTTTTCAATTAAAAAGAAGAAAAGAAAACAATTTTTGAAAGGATTATTTCAGTTTGAACACAGTTTATTGTATGTAGTAAAATTAAACTAGTCATGTATAGAAATAACTCTCATGTTTATCTCCAGATGAGGCATTACTGACTGCTAATTTTGCTAAAATTACTTTGGAGATTAAAGAGGATTTTTGTGTTATGTTTGTGAAGAAATTGGTCAAGCTGGTTTTGACTTGTAAGTCATTAAGTATTCTGATTTGAAGTTTTGATTTGTGTCTAATTTTTGTGTCCCGTTAGGAAAAAAAATGACTTGCTACTGTGCCTTCAAACTATCCATATAGTTACATCTCCTCGAGAACAGAGGTGTTGGCTATATTTGAAGAAACAATGCTTTTAATTAAGCAAAGTTATTAATGACTATCACTAACTATAATGGTTCTTCTTCCAGTAATGTCCCTATGGGTGCTTCACTATACGTGTATGTGCTCCCTTTTGCCTCTAATTGGAGATTTTTTGGTAGCCGTAGTGACTGAACCCACATGTGTGCTCTCCTGTCCTTGTGTTCTGCCTCTAGGGTTGGGAGGTCAAACCCTTCCTCCTCCTCCTCCTCCCAACCCGCAGTTACATATTAACTGCCTTTGGCTTCAAGCTGAGCAAGTAGTCCTCCCGTCCTAATTTCATCACTAGCTTCCCTTGGCTGGAAATGGCAAACTGCAAAGTGCGAGGCTCAGTAACTGCAGAGTAAACGAAGTTGTCGCAGGCTTTCCCTGGCAGGTCTGTTACCCAAGTTTGAAAACCCCTGCTGCAGGCCACCTAACCAGGCAGAAGAGGTGAATGAGGCTTTTTTATAGACAGCTAACAAAATCATCCACAGCACAGGACGTGGCGATGATGGGAGATTTCAACGTCTGTTGGGAAAATAACACAGATTATCCAACAAGTTCTTGGAAAGTGCTGGAAAGCACTTTTTTATTTCAGAAGGTGGAGAAAGCTTCTGGGAGGAGGCTGTTCTTTGATTTGGACAAATAGGGAGGGTTGGTAAGAGAATGAACATGAAAATAAAGACAGTTGCTTTCAAGAAGGCAGATTTTAGCAAACTCAGGAAATCGGTAGGTAAGATCCTATGGGAAGCAAGTCTACAAGGAAAAACAATTGATGACAGCGGCAGTTTTTCAAAGACACATTATTAAGACACAAAGCAAACTTTTCCACTGCACAGGAAAAATAGGGAGTATGGCAAGAGACCACCGTGGCTTAACCAGGAGACCTCAAATAATCTAAAAATTAAAAAAAAGAGTCCTAGAAAAAGTGGAAAGTAGATCACATTACAAAGGATGAATTTAAAGAAATAACACAAGTAAGTAGTAGCAGAATTAGAAAGGCCAAGGCAGAAAATAAGTTCAAACTAGCTAGTGACATAAAAGGTAACAAAACATTCTACAAACACATTAGAAGCAGGAGGAAGACAAGGGAAGGGTAGGCCCATTTCTCAATGAAGTGGGAAAAAACAGTAACAGAAAATGTGTAAATGGCAAAGGTGCTTAATGACTCTTTTGTTTAAGTTTTCCCCAAGAAGGTTGGTGGCAATTGGATGAAAATGGGTTAGATTAAGAAGCTCAAATAGAGAAAGAACAAGGTAAAATGACTTAAACAAGTTAGATTTCTTCAAGTCACCAGGGCTTGATGCAATACATCCTCAAGAAGTTAACCGAGGAGATATCTGAGTCATTAGCAATTATCTTTGAAAAAGATATGGAATACAGGAGAGATTCCAGAAGACTGGAAAAAGGGCAAATATAGTGCCCATCTATAAAAAGGGAAATAAGGACAACCCAGGAAATTACAGGCTGTGGCAGAGCTCTGGTTGTACCTGTGGGTCTTGTACTTCTGGCGGATAGTGTTCAGCCTCAGGCTCACTGTGTTCCACTATACAGCCTCTTTCTCTTTACTAGAGGCAGGGTCCACAGCCTACTGAGCCATACTCATCACTGGCTACTCCATACTCTATGGGTATGTCTAGACTACATGGCTCCGTCAACTACTCCAGATTCTGGCCCAGGAACCCTAAGTCAGCAGCCACAAATGGGGTTTGTTCTACTCCCCATCTGGCAACTACTTTCCTGGGCCACTTCCCCAAATGACCCCTCCCAGTACCTTTCCTCTGGTACCTGAATATCCTGCTCCTTTGCCTGACTTGCAGCTCCTAGTTCTCACCCAGACTAAGGGGAACTACACAAAAATGAGGAAGTTAGTTAAACAGAAATTAAAAGGTACAGTGACAAAAGTAAAATCTCTGCAAGCTGCATGGGAACTTTTCAAAGACACCATAATAAATAGAAGGCCAGTTTAAATGTATACAGCAAATTAAAAAATACAGTAAGAGAACCAAAAAAGTGCCACAGTGGCTTAACAACCAGGTAAAAGAAGCAATGACAGATAAAAAGATATCTTTTAAAAAGTGGAAGTCAAATCCTAGTGAGGAAAATAGAAAGGACCATAAACTTCGTCAAATTAAATGTAAAAGGAGTTTGAAGAACAGCCAGCCAACAACCCAAAAAGTAATAGTAAAATGTTTTTTAAATACATCAGAAGCAGGAAGCCTGCTAAACAACCACTGGGGCCCTTTGACAATTGAGATGCTAAAGGAGCATTCAAAGATGTTAAAGTCATAGCGGAGAAGCTAAATGAATTCTTTGCTTCAGTCTTCACAGCTGAGGATATTGGGGAGATTCCCAAATCTGAGCCATTCTTTTTAGGTGACAAATCTGAGGAATTGTCCAGACTGAGGTGTCATTAGAGGAGGTTTTGAAACAAATTGGTAAATTTAATAGTAACAAGTTACCATGACCAGCTGGCATTCACCCAAGAGTTCTGAAAGAGCTCATATGGGAAACTGTGGAACTATTAACTGCGGTTTGTAACCTATCCTTTAAATCAGCTTCCGTACCTAATGATTGAAAGATAGCTAATGTGACACCAATATTTAAAAAGGGCTCTAGAGGTTCACATGTGCAGTGCTAGATAATATTGAGGGAAACCACAAGGGAAGGAGAGCACATGTGCAGGCTCAACACTGCTACCAAAAATCTCTGATTAAAGGTGCTGAGGCACACATACACCTACAGTAGAGTATCCATTAGGGACACATATCTCAAAGAGCCATCATTACTGCACAAATTGAATATGAGCAATTTGTCCATTGGTGGGAATTTAGGGAGATTATAAAAAGGTAATTGAATCCATAGTCTTTAGAGATAAAAGACCAAGTTGTAGTCTCAGCTTTGCAGGGTTGCATGTTTTATCTAATAATGGTTTGTTACAATGGATTTCATTGCAGGATGACTCCCAACTGTGTTTTTCTGCTAAGTAAGAAGAAAATTAGTCAAGCTGTTTTGGAGCTACAGGTCATTACCCTGAATATGAGGCTACTCAGTAGATATACTGATTGGTCTAGTGAAAGCTCACTTAATAGGGAATTGTTTAAGGTCTACAAGGCTGGATGATGCTTTATAAAGCCTATGCAGGGCAAAAAGAAAGGATCCCTGCGAATAGCTTTTAAACTCCAAAGGGCAGAAAAAGGTAATGACAATTTGAGACCACACAGAGAACTTATGCTCAGAAGTACCATAGGGCAATGGTAAGAGTGAGGAACCATGTTGTCTGTAGAAGCTCATGTCTTCCTCACAGTAAGAGTATCTGGAGTGAGCCATGAACTTCACAAAGCAAACAGTATACTCAGTGCACAGTGGGGCAAATCCTGCCTCATTCTCTCAAGCCCAGAAGAAGTGTGATTCAGCAGAACCATCCAGAGTGATTTAGGGGCATGGAAGAAGCATAGGGGATGGTGTAGGGAGGGAGACTATGGACAGAGATCATTGGAATCCTGAAACAATAGAATGGCTCCTCTAAGGGGCATATACTGTCCATTTACACCATAGGCTGCTCTGATTTACATCACAAGAGCCCCCTGTAGACGACAAGACCGTTAAGTGTAAAGGTCATGGTCACAGAGTGAGCAGGCTATTTAGAGGGAGTTAGCTCAGCATCACCTGCATCTAATCAGCCATCTTGCTTGAGCTTGGGTTTGGGCTCTTGGATCAGATGACCAGGAATCCTATGATGATACTCCAAGGAAGGAGCTCCCTATAAGAGGGGGACTCCTCTCTCTGAGATGAGAAAGATCAGGGACTAGAAAAGATCAGAAAACATAAGAACATAAGGACTGCCATACTGGGTCAGCCCAAAGGTCCATCTAGTCCAGTATCCTGTCTTTTGATAGTGCCAATGCCAGATGCCCCAGAGGGAATTAACAGAAATAGGTAATCATCAAGTGATCCCTCTCCTGTCACCCAGTCCCAGCCTCTGACAGAGGCTAGGGACACCATTTCTATCTATCCTGGTTAATAGCCATTGATGGACCTAACCTCCGTGAATTTATCTAGTTCTTTCTTGAACCCTGTTAAGGTATGTCTACACAGCAGGGCTAAAGTCGAATTAAGCTACATAACTTCAGCTATGTCAAGTGAGTGGTTTAAGTCAAAATAGCTTAATTTTGGCACTGTCTACAAAGCAGGAAGTTTAAGGACACTCCTCCTTCAACTTCCCTTTCTCCTAGTGAAATGAGAATTACCATGAGTTAGAGTAAGAAATCCTCGAACATTATTTTGAAATAAAGGTTTGTAGTGTAGACACACACTTTGTTATTCTGGAATAACATTAGTTATTCTGAAATAATGCTTCTGTGTAGACATGTCCTGAAAGTCCGTGTCATGAGTCCACGCTCGTAGCTTATGTAGATTCTACCCTTTTATTTAATTGTGCGCCCCCTATTCCGCAGTTACAGTCTATTTTCACAACCAAATGCGGTTAGATATCTGCATGCGATGAATAACCTCCCCGACTGGAATCTCTAGGATTGCCTTCCGACGGCAGAGAGGGGGGCCCGGGCCCACCCACTCTCCTGGGCCCGGCCCAGTGCCCTAAAGTAGGGAGCTAGGCTCCCTACTATAGCAAGTGGGGGTGCTGCCCCTGAACACGTCTGCTCGCGGGCTTCGCGAGCCCGCCCTGGGCCGCTTCCTAACTCCACTGTCTGAGTCCTTACCCAGAGGTCCTGGGTTCAGCTTTCCAAGGATGCCTCGGCTTCTACCCTCTCCGCTTCTGCCTGTCCCTCTGCTCTCTTCTTCCACACCTCCTCCATTTTACCCCTGTCCCCGGGTATGTCAGATGACGTTACCCCTCCCCCGGTGCCTGTCCCCTCCCACTTGTGGGTTCCCTGGCGCCGGCCTGTTGTCACACCACCCCAGCACGTGACGTCATTCTCCTGCGCTGCGTCTGGGGCCTCCCTTGGGGTACAGCCTCCCTGCGCGGCTGCTCCCCCTCCCCTGTTCGGGGATTGCAAAGCTGGCCCCGCCACTTCTTGCTCCGGGTGGGTGCCGGCATTTTTCGCTTCCTGTGCATCAGCTGATGTGTGGCAGGGGCGGGGTTGCTTCACCCCGCCACAGTCCTGGTCTTCATAACCTCCTCTTGTCAAAGAGTTCCACAGGCCAGCCATGAACTGTGCGAAGAAAAACTTCCTTTTGTTTGTTTAAAACCGGCTACCTATTAATTTCATTTGGTGACCCCATGTTTTTATGTTATGGGAACAAGTAAATAACTTTACCTTATTCACTTTTTCCACACCAGTCATAATTTTATAGATCTCTATCATATCCCCCCTTAGTCTCCTCTCTTCTAAGCTGAAAAGTCCCAGTCTTTTTAATTTCTCTTCATATGGGACCTGTTCTAAACCCCTAATAATTTTTTTTTTGTTTTTCTGAACCTTTTCCAATGCCAATATATCTTTTCTGAGATGAGGTGACCACATCTGTATGCAGTATTCAAGATGTGGGTGGCATACCGTGGTTTTATATAGAGGCAATAGATGTTGTCTGTCTTATTCTCTATTCCTTTTTTAAAATGACTCGTAACATTTTGTTTGCTTTTTGGACTGCTGCTGCACATTTAGTGGATGTTTTCAGAGAACTATCCACAATGACTCCAAGATCTTTTTCTCGAGTAGTTGTAGCTAAATTAGTCCCCATCATATTGTATGTATAGTTGGAATTATTTTTTCTAATGTGCATTACTTTACATTTATCAACATTAAATTCATTTGCAATTTTGTTGCCCAGTCACTTTGTTTTGTGAGATCTTTCTGAAGCTCTTCACAATCTGCTTTGGTCTTAACTATCTTGAGCAGTTTAGTATCATCTGCAAATTTTGCCACCTCACTGTGTTTACCTCTTTCTCCAGATCATTTATAAATAGGCTGAATAGTATTGATCCCAGTATGGACCTTTGAGGGACACCACTAGTTACTGCTCTTCTTTCTGAAAACTTAATATTTATTCCTGCCTTTATTTCCTGTCTTTTAACCAGTTATCAATCCATGAGAGGTCATTCCTTCTTATCCCATAACTAACTTTACTTAAGAGCCTTGGTGTCAACAGCTTTCTGGGGCTAGGTCTGGACTACAGGCTTCTTTCAGAAGAAGTTTTCTGGAAGAGATCTTCCAAAAAAAAAACTTCTTTCGAAAGAGAGTGCCTACACAGCCAAAGGACGTCAAAAAGCGATCTGCTTTTTTGAAAGATAGCGTCCACACTGAATGGACACTCTCTCGCATTTAAGCTCTGATTATTATGGATGGAGTGGCCACCAGGGCGTCTGTGCTTTTTCCTCTTTCATCTTCTTGCAAAAGCACTCCCTCTTCACCATCCAAACACAGCTTTTTCTGAAAGAGCTCTTTAGGAAAAAGGCTTCTTCCTTGTAGAAAGAAATTCACCAATATCAGAAAAAACCCTCTGTTCTTTCAATTTTTTTTAAAAAGAATGTGATTGCAGTGTGGATGTAAGTGATGTTTTTCGGAAAAATGGCTGTTTTTCTGAAAAAACTCTGAAGTGTAGACATACCCTGGAAATCTAAGTTCACTATATCTACTGGATCTTCCTTGTCCACATTTCTTGACCCCCCCCCCTCAAAGAACTCTGATAGATTAGTAAGGCATGATTTCCATTTACAGAAACCATGTTGACTTTTCTCCAAGAAATTATGTTCATCTATGTGTCTGACAATTTTATTCTTTACTATAGTTTCAACTAATTTTCCCAGTATTGACATTAGACTTACTGGTCTGGTCCAGTTACATTTACCCCTTGGACCAGATCCTGTGCTCCAGGACCTAAGGCAAGACTCTGTGACATGGTCCTGAGTGTGGAGAGCAGAGGCCCTGAGACAAGCGTAAAGATGAGACACAGAGAACTTTTTCCTCTGACTCTTCTAGATTCCTGGAGATGTATCAGCCAGAGAGGCTTGGCTGAAATTACCTGAAGCCAGAGACAAAAGCAGAATCTTTAAAAAAGAATTGGGATCCAAAGAAGTGCATAAAAGGGATGAAATGAACTGCTGAGTCTATGGTGGACATCATGAACTTCAGAGCTTGGAGAAATATGTGGGGAGAGTCTAACTTTGTTAACTGTTACTTTATGTTAATAAAACAGACCACAGAGGGACAGAATGGTTCAAAGGCCTCAGTTGAGGGGATTTGTTTAACTGTGGAAGGAGGAGGATTGAGATAGTGGCAGCGTGTGACACAGGATGAAGTGAGACTCTGTGACAATCACCCCCTCCAGCCCTTCCTAAGTCCTACACCTAACTCAGCTTGGCCAGACCCCAAAATTTCACCCTTAGTGCCTTGGAATTCAAGCTTATATCCAGAATGTATATATTGCACTGGAAAAATAGCGGAATTTGCCCCTGCCTGGATTTCAGCATAGTTTATTTTACAGAGGACTTAGACTTAGACCACTAAGCATCCCTTTGACTAGCTATATTGGTATTTAGAAAGATTGGACCAAATTCAAACCTGGTATCACCCTAATAATTTAACTGGCATTACACTAAGGGCAAATTTGAGAGTTTCAGTTTTATGTGACATATCAGCAATTCTTTCAACATATGAAATATAGAATATTGCCGCATTAGGTAATTCAGCCATGCTTTTAACTGTGTGAGTTGAGAGTCTGTATGGTTCCCAGATTTTTTTTACTTCTTTTTTTATTAAAATAATTGGGCTGTTTTGCCTGTTTTGCTAAATACTGTCTATCTCTATTTGAGCTTCTGTCATCTCTTAAGTTGTGTCTTTAGAGCTTTTTGGTATCCTTAGTCTAGTATATTTGTCCTTGTCCGGCTTTACACCAAGTCTATGTCTAGACTACGCTGAAGTTCCGATCTCACTTTCAAAAACAGAGCTTTCGAAAGTGAAAGTAGTTGGGACACTTTTTTTTGGCAAACCCTCCCCTTTTTTGAAAAACCACGTAAACCTCATTTTTGGAGGAAGAGTGGCTTTTTGAAAAAGGGGTGGTTGCCAAAAAAAACCTGCATCCCGACTACTTTCACTTTCGAAAGCTCCACTTTCGAAAGTGAAATCAGAAGTCTTCTTTCGGAGGGAACTTCGGCGTAGTCTAGACGAGCCCTAAGGGTTTCAAACCAGTTGTTCTGAAAGAGCAGAAAGGCAAGTTTGAGAGATCACCTCATGGCATAAAGTTCAATATAGCAACTAAATTCAAAAGCAGGACTGAAAACAATTGTATAGCTTAATTGTCTCATTATAGATTGCTCTGAGCTGTTGAAGTCTGATGTTCTCCATGCTGCTTTGAAAGGCTTCTTTTTTAAATCATGCAACAGCTTTCAATAAATGGAATGCATTCAGGGAATCTGTTACTAACCTACATAGTTACATATCTTACTATCTAATAATTTCAATATTCATTAGTTAGCAATAATTTTCAATGCTGAGAATACTTCAGCTCACATATATGAAAAGGAAATACAGATCTCTGTAATATCATAAAACCTCAAAGTGAGAACTCGATTTGAAACTTCCATCTGGAAATCACAAAGACAGATGGTTGCATATGTCCCAGAAGAAAATATTCATCTGTCAGTTCTTCCTGCAACTATTTGTATTTGAAGAAGGGATCATTTAATCAACTGGCAACATGACTTAGTGTGTCACTCACATCAATACAGCATGTACACCTCCTGTACCAGGAGTGCTCTTTCATTGCTAGGATGCACCGGAGATGATAATTTCACTAAACAGCTGTAACATGATTGTGGATTTTAATTGCACCAGGCAGAAAGATGATGAGGAAAAGCAGTTTCAATTATTGGAGGTGACTGAATCAAATAAATACCCCTGGGCCTATGCGATTTGCCTTTTGCTCAGAATGCAGCAACGCTTAGCTATTGACTGAAGGCCAGATAGTGACGGGCTCTTGCACAACATCTAGCATTATGCCCCTGAAAGGAATATTTTCACTCCCTCTACCCTGAACATGCACATAGCCAATGCAAAGGCTTTTCACAGCTGAGGTGCTTGTGCTCGGTGAGCACACAGAGTTTCATGCTGCCTCAGAAGAAGGGATGGGGCTGGAGCACATTGGCCACTCTTGAGGAGAACTGAGGTACAGCTTGAGAATTCTTAGCATCTTTCAGTGGGATTGCTCAGCCTGGAGGAGTGTTGTGGCTCTGCATCCTTTTGTTCAGGCCATAGGCACCGATTCCATGAATGCTCCAGGGCTGGGGCCCCAGGGGAAAATATTAGTGGCTGCTCAGCATCCACTGGCAGTCAAGCTCCCCCTCCCTGCAGCACCTTTCACCTGCCTGTGACCCCACTAATATACTCCTTCCCCTCCTCTCCCCTCCAAGTGCCTCCTGCCCCCTGTGAAATTGCTGTTCTGCAGTGTTCAGAGCTCTCTGGGTGGGAGGAGGGAGGACATGATGTGCTTGGGGAGGGGGCAGAAAAAGATAGAGTGAAGGCTTGGGGGAAAGGGCGGAGGTGGGGGTGGAGTTGGCAATAGGAAGGGATGGGGTGAAGGCAGGGCCTGGGGCGGTGGAGAGGATCAAGCACCCCTTGCTAGAGCAGAAGTTGGCACCTGCTGAAGTTGGTTCAGGCCAATGTCTACTGCACCACAAATTAGCCCTGTGGAAACCTGAATACTGTACAGTTTTATCACTGAGATTCTTACATCTAATTGCAGTTGTTCTTAGAGTATAATGTTTCTTCCCCATCCAATGTGTCTCTTGCTTCTCCCCATACCCAGACTTAGCATCAGATGTTATCTAGCAAGGGGGTATGGAAATGGAAAAGACAAAAATGTAGTAGATGTATACTTTCAGCCTTTAATTCTCAGTGAAGCCAATAGCAAAACTGACATCTGGATCCAAATTCTCCCAAAATTTGAAGCCTTTCAGATATTTTGGTTTGTCTGTTTTCAGAGATTATAAGGGACAGTCACAAAATCTCTCAAATTCTGGGCTGTGTGGAGTGGGTGTTTGTGTTCAACTCAGTTTATGATGATTGATCTAAAACATAAATGGCTAATGCTGCATTGGTGCAGACATTTTATCTGCTTCTTTGGTTTTGTTCACGTTAAAAAATGTCTAGTTTGGATTCTTTAATTGGGGTTGGTCCTGTTTTGAGGAGGGGGTTGGACTAGATGACCTCCTTAGGACTCTTCCCACCCTAATCTTCTGTGATTCTTTAACTATAGAATTCAGCTCATGACATCCTTAGGTCACAACACATTGTTTTCTGTATTTTAATCAAAGAACTAATCAAAATATATATTGAAAAGATAAAGGTATGATTTAGAAAACAAAGAAAAGAACTCATAAAGGAAAACTTTGAAAATCAAGAAGAAAAGAATTCTTAATAAGAACTATGATGCACCTCTACGTGCCTTTCATATGAAACAGTTTGAGCCTGTAGTTGAGCTCCCTGAAATCAACACAAGCACTGCCTTCCAGGTCTCCGCAGACCTTTCTGCCTGAAGTTTGTAGTGTTTTTGTTAAAGGAAGAATTAGGACTAATTATGTATAAACTCCCAAAAACCCACGTCCTTTAGCAAAACCAACACTGATTGCCAAGTATCTTCTATTGTCTTTGTCAATAAATGCATTTGCCATTTCTGTTTGAGAGAGAGAGATTATGAACATAATTGCTGACAGTTGCCGATTAAAGTAAAGCAAAACACTTTCACAGAAGAAAAAGAGGCATGATGGAATGTTTTTAAAATCAGTTCTCAAAATGTTGACTGCTTGGCAGAATGCTTCTTCATTGCTTTATCAAAACCGATACTCCAAAACACACAGTGTCATGCAACAAAACACACAGTGTCATGCAACAAAATAGTGGAGATAAAAATAGCAAATGAAACTCAAAAGTTAATCAATTTCTTGTCGTGGTGAGTAGCTTATGAGATTTTTTGGCCAGGCATGGTGAGCACATCTCTCTTTGTGTGACAAGCATTGGTAAAGATGATACCAGTAAAGATGATACCAGTGTCACTTGGTCAGATGACAGCAGGTGAAGGACTTTATAGTTGCCAATCCTTCAAGTGTAGGCAGAAGAAAAGGGCTAAGGGCACTTGAATATGCTGCCATAAATCCCCTACTACAGTGCCTATAACCTGAGGAAAGACTTCAGACTACAAGATCTTCTGAATTAATGTTTCAATGTGGTGATGAATGTTGCAATTCAGAGATTTTTGCAATGATATTATAGGCCACATTTTCAATGAGATTTCTAAAACTGCACTTGTCTTGCACACTCATATATGCTTTTTCTCATGGCACATTGGTCTGTATCTAACATCTCTGCACACTTTTTTAAAAAAAGAAAATGTTACAATAGTTATATACTAGCAAAATGAGCAGTCACAATTTTAGAGGTTCGTTTGAAAATTTTAGCCTTTGTCTGCCACAGTCTCAGTGTTAAGTTTTCATTTTAAGTCAGCCAACTCAGAGCCAATCCAGACCTTATTTTGCATGCTAGAAAAAGATCCTAAGTTACCCATCAATCAGTAGATTCAAACACACATATGGTTTGCATTACTATTATACTCACCATATGTAATTATTAGTGAGGAAATATCATAAAAATCAATGAGCTAATTAAATGTACAAAAAGGACAATCTGAACAATCAAATTAATTGACAATGATTTTAACCTCTATAATGTTGCCACCTGAAAAATGTAGGTGGTTAGCCCCTTTCTTCAGATTGTTATTTTCTGTGTGTGTTTTTAGGGCTGGTCTACACTGAAAAGTTACATCAGCATAGATATGTCTCTTAGGGGTGTGAAAAATCCACATGTATGAGAGATGTAGGTATGTCAACCATGCGTTTGGTGTAAACAGTGCTAGGTTGATGAAAGAATACAAGATAAAAAAATTCTTCCATCAACCTAGCAACCAGCCCTCAGGGCAGTAGATTAACTATAGCCATGAGAAAATCTGTTAATTAAATCAAGGCTGGATGTTTTTCCAAAAATGTGTTCTAGGAATTATTTTGGGGAAGTTCCATGGCCCATAGCATACAGGAGGTCAAACTAAATGATCACAGTGATCCCTTCCAGTCTTTGGATCTTTGATTTATGTCAGCATCTAATAATAAGAAATATATATAGTAAGATTTTGTTTAAAATACTAACATCCCTATGACAGAAAGTAATGTCTAAATTAGGGCCTCAAAGCCAAACTTCCTTTATAAAAGGAAGGAGTCCCTTGTGGTGTTGCATTCCACATTATACAAGGCATTCTATAGATGCAGAAAAGACTTTTCTCTTGATAAACAGCTATTTTTATTTAGAATGATGAATAAGAAGTAGGTTAAAACAATCTAATCTGTGTAAAGTGTTTGGGGAAATGTCACAAAGACTGAGCCAATACCAGGGAAAAGACAAGGCTTTCAGCTTTCATGGCCCAGTCTTGCAATTCCTGTTGGTCATGGATTGCCAAGTATCCTGGTCCGTGCTGCTTCCTACAGCTCCCATTGGCTAGGAATCATGAACTGTGGCCAATGGGAGCTTTGAGCCACTGTACCTATGGATGCACAGGTAAATAAAGTGTCTGGTGGCTTGCCAGGAGCTAATGCTGGTGAACGGCATCCAGCTCGTGAGCTGCTTATTGCCTACCCCTGATATATATATAGCATAATAACTGAGTTACATCCCTATTCCTCCTTTAGTTTTCCTTTTATTCACCTGAGACACCAACAAACCCCTGGAAAACATTTCGCTTTCCCCCAGAAGTTACTATGAGAGAGAGAGATGCACCATATTAACATTGTAATTACATAATTTGGAAAAAAGAGAACTATTAAAGATACAATAATACACTATATGTTGCTTAATGTTGTTAATACAGTATGAAGATACATATCTTCACAAGATAATGTAATTGTAATATCTTATTGAAAAAAAAATTAATAAATAAAAGCCCCCCACACAATGTTGTATGTTGCATGTAGCAATAGGCTATGTTGATATAATCAATCTTTAAGAATGAATTTCAGAGTAATTTTGCCCATCTGTTTTTGTTGAAGATTAAAAGTACAATAAAAGTAGAAAAGGTAAATCAAATACAAAGAGTCCTTATTCAGGATTGTGTTTAAGCATATGTTTAATTTTAGGCACAGATTTAAATCCCATTGTTTTCAATGTGTTTAAGTGTTTGCTGGATTGGAGCTTTCATAAATCACATAAAAGCAACTTGATGCTACAGCTTTTGTAGGGGCACTTTCTTTAAAAATGAATCTTATTTCAGAAATAATATTAGTATGAATTATTGTGTTCACAGATTGTAGGACACAGGGACAGTTTGGGGTTCTGTCTTACCACTTTAGGAGCAAACGATCTGCTGAATACAATTATCTCAAAAAGAACAAAAGGGGTGAGGAGACCAGTAGAAGAAGCATGTATGTGTGTATATGAGCTATCCTCCTTAGAGATGAGAATAAAATGTGTGCACGTGAAAGATTTTGGTCATTAATTTTAGTCTTCAAAAGGTTATTGCTTATTAATCTGTTACACCGAGAAAATGTGTCAGAAAAAGAGATCTTTTTAAAGTTTTAATTTTCATCACACCTGAATACAATTTATGATCTGTCATTTTCAACTTGGAGTGAAGAATGAAGGACTTTATATGCTGATCTTCCAATGTAATGTTCTTTGGATTATCTCTCTCGCTTTGTTTCTCTCTATTTTCAGCAGCTAACTTCAATAGCTTCTTCTAGCAGCTAGTTACAAGCAGCTTCCCCTTTAGAAGGCCCAGATGCCTTCTCTGTAGCACAGTTGAGCTGCAGGTAATCAGTCACAGGTGCACTGGACCTTGCTCCCTCTTAAAGGAGCCAGTCACCCTATGACAGTGATATATAACATCTATCACTTCTGTCCTCAGAAGTCCCTGAGATCCCTTCTCAATTCCTTTTTTTTTCTCAGAAAATACAGGCCACCAGTCAAATTTTATTCTCATTGGGGTTGCACAGCTGTAACTGGAAGCAGAATGTCCTCCATAGGCTTGCTAAACTTTTGTATAAAAATAATTCAGGCTCTGATCATGGAATTGAGTATGATTTGTACGCTGTCACTCCTACCCAAACTTTGAACGGTGAGTTTTCAGAGTGGAGAGAGGTAACTAGTGGAGTCCCAAAAGGGTCTATCCTGGTACCAATCCTGTTCAACTAGAGAAAGGGGTAAACAGTGAAGTGGCAAAATTTGCAGATGATACCGAACTGCTTAATATAGTTAAAACCAAAGCAGACTGTGAAGAGCTTCAAAAAGATCCACACCAAACTAAGTGATTGGGCAACAAAATGGCAAATGAAATTTAATGTTGATAAATGTAAAGTAATGCACATTGGAAAAAATAATCCCCACTATACATACAGTACAATGGGGGAATAATTTAGCTATAACTACTTAAGAGAGAGATCTTGGAGTTATTGTGGATAGTTCTCTGAAAACATCCATGCAGTGTGCAGCAACAGCAGTCAAAAAAGCAAATAGAATGTTAGGAATCATTTAAAAAGGGATAGAGAATAAGACAGAAAATACCTTATTGCCTCTATATAAAACCATGGTACGCCCACATCTTGAATACTGCATACATATGTGGTCACTTCATCTTAAAAATATATATATTGGCATTGGAAAAGGTTCAGAAAAGGGCAACAAAAATGAGTAGGGGTTTGGAATGGGTCTCATATGAAGAGAAATTAAAAAGACTGGGACTTTTCAGCTTAGAAAAGAGGAGACTAAGGGGGGATATGTTAGAGGTCTATAAAATCCTGACTGGTGTGGAAAAAGTGAATAAAGAAAAGTTATTTACTTATTCCCACAATATAAGAACTAGGGGTCACCAAATGAAATTAATAGGCACTAGGTTTAAAACAAACAGAAGGAAGCTTTTCTTCACTCAACACACAGTCAATCTCTGGAACTCCTTGCCAGAGGATATAGTGAAGGCTAGGACTTTAACAGGGTTCAAAAAAGTGCTAGATATATTCATGGAGGTTAGGTCCATCAATGGCTATTAGCCAGGATGGGTAGGAATGGTGCCCCTATCCTGTGTTTCCCTGGAGGTGGGTGACAGGGGAAGGATTACATGAGGATTACCTGTTGTGTTCCCTCCCTGTGGGCATTTGGTATTGGCCACTGTTGGCAAACAGAATACTGGGCTGGATGGACTGTTGGTCTGATCCAGTATGGCCATTCTTATGTTCTTATGACTCCTCCTTGGGGAGAGTGGAATAAGAAGCTTTAGTATCATCTCTTCCCCTGCCTGGCCTGGGTTTGAGACTGCAGAGGGTAGGTAGAAGGAGGAATCTGCAACCAGCCAAAAAGGAGTTTGAAGAACAGCTAGCCAAAAACTTGAAAGGTAATAACAAAATGTTTTTTAAATACATCAGAAGCAGGAAGCCTGCTAAACAACCAGTGGGGCCCCTGGACAATCGAGATACAAAAGGAGCACTTAAAGACAATACAGTCATTGTGGAGAAACTAAATGAATTCTTTGCTTCAGTCTTCATGGCTGAGGATGTTAGGGAGATTCCCAAACCTGACCTGTCCTCTGTAGGTGACAAAAAGTTGTTCAGGACAGTCAAAAGCAAAAGGGATTGTGAAGAACTACAAAAAGATCTCAGCAAACTGAGTGATTGGGCAGCAAAATGGCAAATGAAATTTAATGTGGGTAAATGTAAGGTAATGCATGTTGGAAAAAATAACCCAAATTACACGTACTACATGATGGGGTCAAATTTAGCTACGACAGATCAGGAAAGGGATCTTGGAGTTATAGTGGATAGTTCTATGAAGACATCCACGCAGTGTGCAGCGGCAGTTAGTAAGGCAAATAGGATGTTAGGAATTATTAAAAAAGGGATAGATAATAAGACAAAAGATATCATACTTCCCCTATATAAAACTATGGTACGCCCACATCTCGAGTACTGCGTGCAGATGTGGTCTCCTCACCTCAAAAAAGATATATTGGCATTAGAAAAGGTTCAGAAAAGGGCGACTAAGATGATTAGGGGCTTGGAAAGGGTCCCATATGGGGAGAGGCTAGAGAGACTGGGACTTTTCAGTTTGGAAAAAAGGCGATTGAGGGGCGATATGATA
This sequence comes from Pelochelys cantorii, assembly GCA_032595735.1. NCBI lineage: Eukaryota > Metazoa > Chordata > Testudines > Trionychidae > Pelochelys > Pelochelys cantorii. Next base: position 69,617,039 of record CM064327.1, read on the forward strand.
GAGGTATATAAAATCATGAATGGTGTGGAGAAAGTGATTATAGAAAAATTATTTACCTTTTCCCATAATACAAGAACTAGGGGACACCAAATGAAATTGATGGGTAGTAGGTTCAAAACTAATAAAAGGAAATTTTTCTTCACACAGCGCACAGTCAACCTTTGGAACTCCTTGCCCGAGGAGGCTGTGAAGGCCAGGACTCTATTAGGGTTTAAAAAAGAGCTTGATAAATTTTTGCAGGTTAGGTCCATAAATGGCTATTAGCCAGGGATAAAGTATGGTGCCCTAGCCTTCATAACAAGGGCAGGAGATGGATGGCAGGAGATAAATCACTTGATCATTGTCTTCTGTTCTCCTTCTCTGGGGCACCTGGCATTGGCCACCGTCGGCAGATGGGATGCTGGGCTCGATGGACCTTTGGTCTGACCCAGTATGGCCATTCTTATGTTCTTATGTTCTTATGATTGAAATGTAATTAGAGGAGGTTTTGGAATTAATTGATAAACTTAACAGTAACAAGTCACTGGGACCAGATGGCATTCACCCAAGAGTTCTGAAAGAACTCAAATGTGAAATTGTGGAACAATTAACTATGGTTTGTAACGTATCCTTTAAATCAGCTTCTGTACCCAATGCCTGGAAGATAGCTAATGTAACGCCAATATTTAAAAAGGGCTCTAGAGGTGATCCCGGCAATTACAGACCAGTAAGTCTAACGTTAGTACCGGGCAAATTAGTTAAAACAATAGTAAAGAATAAAATTGTTAGACACATAGAAGAACATAATTTGTTGGGCAAAAGTCGACATGGTTTCTGTAAAGGGAAATCATGTCTTACTAATATATTATAGTTCTTTGAAGGGGTCAACAAACATGTGGACAAGGGAGATCCAGTAGATATAGTGTACTTAGATTTCCAGAAAGCCTTTGACAAGGTCACTCACCAAAGGTTCTTATGTAAATTAAGTTGTCACGGGATAAGAGGGAAGATCCTTTCATGGATTGAGAACTGGTTAAAAGACAGGAAATGAAGTGTAGGAATAAATGGTAAATTTTCAGACTGGAGAGGAGTTCCCCAAGGGTCAGTCCTAGGACGAGTCCTATTCAACTTATTCATAAATGATCTGGAGAAAGGGATAAACAGTGAGGTGGCAAAGTTTGCAGACTATACTAAACTGCTCAAGGTAGTTAAGACCAAAGCAGACTGTGAAGAACTTAAAAAAGATCTCACCAAACTAAGTGAGCAACAAAATGGGCAACAAAATGGCAAATGAAATTTAATGTGGAGACATTTAAACTATAACAGGGTTTAAAAAAGAACTAGATAAATTTATGGAGGTTAAGTCCATAAATGGCTATTAGCTAGTATGGGTAAGGAATGGTGTCCCTAGCCTCTGTTTGTCAAAGGGTAGAGATGGATGGCAGGAGAGAGATCACTTGATCATTACCTGTTCGATTCACTCCCTCTGGGACACCTGGCATTGGCCACTGTTGGCAGACAGGGTACTGGGCTGGATGGACTTTTGGTCTGAGCCAGTATGGCCATTCTTATGTTCTTATGTAAAGATGGGGAGGTATCAGATCTGTTCCACAAGAGAAAAATAGCCCAGAGGAGCACCTGATTATTACTTCCTCTTCCCAGCCTGGTCCCGCCAATAGGCAAAACGTGCAGTCACGTAGGTCACTATGAAATTTGGCGCACAGAATGTTGTGGTATAGGGAATGAACTGGTACATTTGAACCAGATCAATAGATATTATAAATTGCCTTACTGTGCCATAAGTGGTTTCTTGTTTGCCACAGTGTCATGTCTTTCAACTCATGTGTTTCCTGAAGTTTCCTCAGATGTAGACAAATGCCATGTCCATTCTTCTGCTTAAGTCAATGTACGTGATGTCAGCCATGGTGTGAGGAAAAACCCACCTCTCTGAGCAATGTAACTCATATTGATTTAAAATGGTGTCTACACCACACCATTTTGGTGGGAGATGCTCTCCCTTTGACATAGCTTCTGTCTCTCATAAAGGTGAAGCCATTATGTTGATGGGGTAGTGCTCTTTCAGCAATATAATGTGTCTTCATCAGATGTGGCTACTGATGGAGGTGCCAATTCAGCATAATAGTGAAGACAGGCCCTAACTTACCCTTTCCCCTCTTTTATTGTCATTGTGTTCACTAGGATTGGCTTACATTACTCTTGTTTTGTTTTAGAGGTGTGATTTTTTCTGATGGCTAAGCTTACTGCTTTCTTAACATAGTTCTTGGCATGAATACATAATGCAGGTAGTACCTTACATACCTTTGTGTTGCATAATATGTGACATTTGATCTGTGAAGGTGTTGTCAGAGTGTAGGGTCTGGGGAAGCTTTTTAGAAAAAATATTCTTTTGAGCTCTGACTAATGCAGTAAATGTATCTGTAATGTAACATGGCATTCATTCTATATTTCAAAAAAGTTTTCAACTCAAGAGAAAGAAAATATCAAAAGCACAATGACATTTCAGATGATGTTTTCCCAATGTTGAATTAATTTTCAGCATAAATCCTATAATTCCCATGTGAAATCTTTTCTTCAGATTGTTATTTTCCATTTTCTGGTGTTAAATTTAACTTATATTTCAGATACCTGGGAAATTTGCACATACATAGAAATGCAGCAATTGCAACACATCCAATTGACATACTATCCAGTGGATTTACTCAAGATTTCAGACATTTTGCTGCTGAAGGGAGAGAGACCATTGCAGCTCTAAAACACCAGGTTTTGTCTTGTCGTTAACTCTTCCACATTAAACTTAAAGGTACGATTGGATAGCTAAAATGAATGTGCCTTCAGCTACTTTCATTAGACTTAGCTGGATCTTTCAGTGTATAAAAAATTATAAATATGGGAAAGTACAAAATGTTTTGTTAAAGGAAGTTGAGAGCTCCAAAATTCAGATTCCATGTGACAAATAGATTACAATGTATTTTATCTTTTTTTCTTGAATATTTGTATTGAATATTTCTACTCACTCACATTGTGTCTCAGGGCTATATTTTATTTTGGATCAGAGATGAAGTCAATCCAGTATAATTTTAGACACCTCATTCCACGAGGTGTAACAGTTAACTCGAACTAAGGATTTAGTTTGAGTTAACTTTTGACTGCCGCGTGTAGTCGCGGGCAGTTAGTTCGGACTAGGGGGATTTAAAAATGGCGCCCAGACGGGAAGATGCAAATAAAGCCCGGGATATTTAAATCCCGGGCTTCATTTGCAACTTTGAATGCCTACATTAGCCTCCCTAGTTCGAACTAGGGGAGCTAGTGTAGACATACCCCAATAGTCCAGCATCCAATCATACGGCACTCCTGATAGTCCGGCATCAAAATGGCAAGAGCCTAGTGAGTGAGCTTCGGCAAAAAACGAGTCACAAGGCAGCAGCAGCAGCAGCTGAACTGAACAAAAAGGGTAAAAAAGGGTTAAAAAAACCTAAAACATTACAGTATACTGTATACAGTATGTACAATAAAAAGGGTTAAAAACGCTTTATATCCAGTATATACTGTATACAGTATATATATAACCAGCTTATAGTACCTCCTGATAGTCCGGCATATCCGATAATCTGGCACTACCTAGGTCCCAAAGGTTCCAGTTTATCGGAAGTCTACTGTATATGGAATGCTTGTTCTGCACACACAACATATAAATGAGAGCTAAAACCCTCTGATAAATCAAATGCAGATTTCCCTTAATTGTCTGATTTGATCCACTCATAAGAATTCTTCAAAGCTTGAATGTCTATTAATAAAAATAATGTATAAGAAAGGTGACAAATAATATTCTTTGCTTTATGCCAGAGTGCATAGGTACTTGATTGTATTATTTCAAGTGATCAACTCAACTACATGAGTTCCTATCTTTCCTGAAGATAAAGAATTGTGTATTTGCATAGAGGAATTATCAAAGGCATTTGTGTAAAGTTTAAGCACATGTTGGATGGGTTTAATGAATTTCTTTCAGTTTTAAATAAAAAAAAGCAAGCAGACATGAAAACAAAGGACATTTTAAGGCCTTTGTTCTGAAACTTTGGAGTTAATGTGAATCTTTCCATTAACTTCATTGGACTTTGGATCTGGTTCTTAAAGCTGTAATTTAAATAAATCATTTTAAAGTAAATTATTTAACTAAAAAGAGTGATGTGTTATAATATTTACTTCATTTTATGTCCTCTGACAAAGACATTCAAAGTATTCAGAGAAATATATTTTGTCTGCCTTTTTGTATATATAAAAACAAGAACTGATAAAGGTCCTTGTAGGGCAAGAACTTTCATGATCCTCTTTTATTTCAAATAGATATCGAGTAATATTTTTATACATTATGCAACCATTTGCCCTGGTGGTTCTGAGCTACAGACAACTGCTGTCTGATCACTAACTCCATGTTCTTAGTTGCAAGTCCTCCAGTTCAACAAGTCTGTATTTTGTATTATGAATGCAATAAGCACAATTGTTTCAAATAAACACTAGTTACAAAGATGCTTGAATTAATTAAATCAGATTAAAAAAACTCTAAATTTTTTTAGGCTTCTAGGGCTGGGCCTGTGGTACTAAAAATAGCAGTACCGGGAACAGCTGGGGCAGAGGGCTTCATGGTGGCTTCTGGGGCCCTGACCGTGGTACAAAGAATAGAACCGCAGCCCTGGCTCCAGTCCAAGCACATGGGTTGTGGCCATGTGGCGGACGGTTGCCCCATGTGCCACGACTGGAGCCAGGGCCACGGTGCTATTTTTAGTACCGCGGCCCAGGCTCCTGCTTTGGCAGCTGCCATTCAACCCACTCTGGCCACAGCTCCAGCCCTGGGAAAGGGCTGAAGCTAGGGCCAAGGCTGTGTGGTGGCTGCCCAGATGTTCCTGGGGTGGGACAGTCGCCCACCACGTGGCCCTGCCCCGGAGCAGCTGAGCAGCTCTGCTAAGAAGGTGCACAGGAGTAAAATTCTTGGTGCATGCGTGCGCAGGTGCGCACCTTAGAGGGAACTCTGTCTGCACATGAGAGTATTTGAACCTAAATGAAGAAACTATACTTACGTCAGCGATTTCTAGTGATTTCACAGTTTCAGCTGTGCAAATTTTCAGCCTATTAGAGGTGAAATCCTAAACAGAAGTAATTTCCCTGTATAAGTGTGTGGTGCATGTGTTTGTTTTCCTTGTAAAGTACATAACTGTCACATGAAACAACATGCATGTAATGATCTCTTGTGTGTTCTGTACCTGCATATCAGGAAACAAAAATGTTTAGGATAAGGGAATGCGCACTTTCAACTTCTTTGCTTATAAGCATCTGTCAGTTCATAGGCCCGTATTAAAATAACATAGTTTATTATGGAATGTATATAGTAGAGATATTGATTATGTACCCAAGAACATGACATATGCAATCTCATCTTCATTTCTTTCCTGTTAATTGAAATACCAAACTCATTAAAAACTGACCTACAGAGCGTAGATAACCAGAATCCACTTTTTACTCAAAGTCAAGGGGAGGAGAATTAAAATGGAACTAGGTACTATGAGAATGATTAAAGAAAATACAACACAGCATGCCAAGCAATTTCCATTCTTGTACAGATGCCAGCTTTCATCTTCCAAATTACATAATGAAATGCACCCACACTTTGTCAAATGAAACACATTTGCTCTTTCCCTGCACAGTTTTCAGTCAGCCTCCAAATCTGGCTATTTTGGCACAAATTATTTGTGAAATCTTCTTTACAATTACTTTCAAAAAGAGGCAAATAAAGATATAGAATGGGCATAATCTGCAGTAAGGGAGATTTAAGTTAGATATTAGGAAAAACTTTCTAACTGTGAGGGTAGTTAAGCTCTGCAATAGAACTTCAAGGGAGGTTCATGGAGTTCTTATTACTAGAAGCTTTTAAAAACAAGTCGGGCAAACCCATTAGTTAGGTTTACTTGAGCCTGCCACAGTGCCAGGGGCTGGACTGGATGACTTGTCAAGTCCCCTTTCAGCCCTACATTATGATGATTCTTTGTATCAGTGTTTGGTAGTATGTCTACAGGTAAATAAGCAAAATTTCATTCCAAAATCTTTGTTTTGGCCATTGAGGGACTGATTCAATACCCACTAAAGTCCGTGGAAATCTCTTCATTGGTTTTAATGTGCTTTGTATCAGGACATTTGTTGATGGCTACATTGGGTATATTTCCATTAGCTTTTTCTTTGTACCATCTAATAATGACAGGGTCTTACATATTTTACCATTCCTTCCCTTGTTACAAAGGTCACTGTCAATATCTAATCTAATCTCTCCATGTCTATATAGCTTTTATAGCCATGATGCTTAAACTCTGTACTTGGATTAGAAAATGTCAATAAAGCTTCCAGTGGTTCACCAGTACCTATACTCTGAGTGATGGGCTAGAATGTGATTCTGATAAAAGGATACAAAGAAACATTAGACACTTCTGAAATTTTGAAAAGAAGCATTTTTGGAGTATTTTAATTCTTTACACTGCTTATTCCATTTTCCAACATGATCAGAACTAATGCTCGAATAGCACTAAATATCTGAAATACAGGGACTTAAAAAAAATTCTTCTTCGGATACAAGGAGGAATTGAAATCAGCTTTCAATATGGAGGAGATACTGCCCCCCCTTTATAGCCTCACATAGTAACAGAGATGATACAGAAGGAAACTTACAAAGTTTTTAAGGCACAACCATTCTATGTAGGACAGCATGCCCCCACAAATATATCCAGGTTTTACCTCCAAAAACTAGCATTTTTTGGTCTGGCAACACCTGTCATCTGACAGGACCATAGACACTCCTGGAACTGAGCTGGGAGTCCTAAGGGCAGCAGAGCCAGCCGGGGCAATAAGGTCACAGCAGCCTGGCTGGGAGCAGCATGAGACCGGAGCCAGAGTCCCGTGGCAGCTTCTAGTAGCCTACGGCAGCATGGGGCCAGGCCGAAGTCTCTGGCAGCACAGGCTGGCACAGGGCTGGAGCCCTGCAGCAGTCCCCTGGAACTCGGGGCTGCAGTTGGAGCTCAGGGTTGCCAGGAGCCCCACAGCAGACCCAGAGAGCACGGGGCTGGGGCTGGAGCTCCATGGAAGGAACCGAGAGCCTTTGTTTCTCAGGAAGCTGGCAGCAGCTTGGCAAGTAGCCTAGCCAGGTTGGGGGTACGGGAGGGTGAAACAGGATGCCTTCCTAGGCATCCTGCCAGCAGCAGGCAATGGGCTTAGGAGCCGATGGCAGGAGACCTTCCCTTGTCCAGCAAATTCTCTCATTTGGGACCAGTCGGGTCCCAGTGGTGCCGGAACAGGGAGTTCTAACCTGCAGGGCTAAATTGCAGCATTTGTGCCATTGTTCTTCAAGGAGATGTAGGCTCTAATAGATTGCACCTGAGGTTGTGCAAAGTGCACTGTCTGTTTGGTCTGTTTGGTTTAAAGGAGAGATCTCTGGGCAAGGCAAAAAGCTTTCCTCCTCCTATTTTGTCCTAACCCCTTTTTGGCATTCTGCTTCTTGGGTGGAGGATCATGAATGAGCACTTCTGCACGCCCCAAAGCATAAGGAATGAAGAGAGTAATATTGTAACAGTTGAGTGCACAGCCACAGAAAAGAAGAAAAGGTTCTTGCTTAACTTTCTCCATTACGTACATATCAAAGGTAGGGTTGCCAACCCAAATGATTATCGTGGAATCTCTCAGAATCAACATCAATCTCCCTGTGACTATTGAAATCAACCCTGATGATTTTAGTAGGCTATTTTAAGAAAATGATATTATGTCATGTTGGGAAAAAAATCTCCTGGAATAATTTCAATCAGAGCTGGCAACTCCAGTCCAAGAGCCTCTCACAATCTGGCCTATGGGGCCCAATCATTCCAAATGGCATCAAGCAAATGGCAAAAACAAAACAAAACCTCCCATTGAGATCAGTTGTAGCAGAATGGGGCTGAGAACTCCTATGGCAAGAACTGTGCCTAAAGAGAGTCACCAAAATTAATAATTAAGCTTAATTGCAATCCATGATTTAAGATTAATTTTGTTTCCCCCTTTTTGCTGTTCTTGAATTTTTAACAGATTGTGATTCCCTAGAAATTGTCTGTAAATATTTAACAAAAAGCATTTATTAACATATTTGAGCTTTTGAATTTTTCACAAACTATATTGCAGTAAGTCCTCTTTAGAGTTATGTGATTGGTCACATGGTATGCTAATACCTCTCAACTGTTAAATCTGTTAGGGCACATATACACAGCAGGGCTAAAGCTGAAATAAGCCATGCAATTTGAGCTACGTCAATTGTATAGCTTCAGTCGAAATAGCTTATTTCAGCTTTCGGTGCTGTCTACACAGCAGGAAGTCTTCCTTTACTCCTCATACAATGAGGGTTACAGGAGTTGGAGTAAGAAGTCCTCCAGCTCAACATTATTTAAACATTATGTCGAAATAACGTTTTGTAGTATAGGTGCAGAATTTGTTATTTCAGAATAATGTTGCTGTATAGACATAGCCTTACAGAGTAATATGAGCTATCAAAATGTGACAAATAACTAAACTGGGGAATGTCTTTGTTTTCTTATACATTGTGACATAATTTTAAGTATAACTCTACCAAGGATGCTTTTTCACAGTGCAATTTTTGCTTATTTGTTTTTTTTAAGAAAAAGGGAAAAACAGATTCCATCATGCACAATTGGAGCTCACCAACATAGTTTGAATCCTGGGCCTTTAGAGTCCCACTCCAGGCCTCTAGTACCTGCACTAATAGGCTAACTGGTTTTTCATGAGAGCTAGCCATTACATAGGGTGGTTACAACACACTTTGCCAGTGAATTACACATCTATTTGCTGGAAAGCAATAGAATGTTGGAGCTTAAAAATCAAAGAGTTGATTCCTACCTCTGGGTATGTGGCATATACTGGTTAGAGCAGTGAGTATATGACAGCCAAGCACATTGAGTTGGTATTCTGAGAGTCTCTGTGGCTGAGGGTATAAGATTTGGATCTGCCATCTGATAATTAGAGATCTAGGTTTTGGTGACACTGTGCCTTTGGGCAACCCCACAGTTAAGTTGTTGTAATATGGGAACATGGGACCTGGTTCCTTTCTAGGGTGGGGTGTGAGCCTTTGCTTAGAACCCTCCACCACTATATCTCACTTCTTTTTGGCAGTGGAGGTTGTCACCTCTGTCATGTAGTTCCACTCCCCCCCCTCCATCCAAGGACTCTATGGAGGGCACTCTGCACAGCTGTAATCCATGGAAGAGGAAAAGGTTAGGGGAGTAGTTCCATATTGTATGGGGATGTAGCCAGGGGAACTGCACATCATTTTCCCCAAGATAGTTTCAGCATGTCAGCAGGTTGAGGATGGGCCTCATGAGTCATTCCCCTGGGGGGCCTGCTTCCCTAATTAAAGGAAGAAAGTGATATTTCCTCCCTCATCACCATATTCTGTTAATTTTTACAAAGGAAAGTTGATTAGACTTACTAACATCTCCCAAAAGTACTCAGGAAGACAAATAGTTAAAGGTATGAATGTAGCCAGGTTCAAGTGTCAGATTTAGGGAATATGCTCACAAATATATTTTCCAACCATTTTGACCAGTGTTGAAAGATTTGAAGCTCAAATAGCAAGTTAACTGCAAATATCTTGCGTCTCCTGTCTCCAGGGGTTTTACAGTTATTTGAAATATGATATAGACAGGTTTGCAAATTTGTTTTCCTTTTGTAGAAGACATTATTTATTTTGCACAGGAATATGTTAGCTAATAGATAAACCTCTGCTGAAGGAAAAGAGAAAATTAAATAGTACGTCAGCATTAAAGAAACACATTGCATACTTTAATGAGATTGTCAGCAAACAAAACAGGCGAGGGGGAATTACAGTTTAAATTGATGCAGAGTGTTCATATGAGAACTTTGTCTTCTCATTTGCCTCTTCTTTTCCGGCATTTCCCTTTTACACAATACATTTCTTTTCTTACTAGGGCATCCTCTCAAGGCTTGCAGTAAATTATAGCATATAGAAAAGTATAACAAGGGGGTCATGTGGTTCAGAATCAGCTGGATTATACTGTTCAGTGCAATTTAGAACGTGATCTTTAAGGAGAAAGAATTCAGATATCCACTGCAGAAAATGAAGAAGACTGGGTCTTTTGCCACAAAAAGGAAAAAATGCTATTTTCATGCCTTGAGTGAAAATATGCATGTATTATATAGGTAAAAATATAATGTCAACCAGACATGCAGATATCCCTCAGGATGCAAATATACAAGCTCATTTTAAAATGTGGATTCAATGTCACACAGGGGTACAAAGGACATTGCAGTATGATGACTGTTGAAAGTGAACTATTTCTAATTATAGAGGAAACCCTGTCCCTGCTGCAAAGATGAATAAACAGGTTTGGCTCTAGAATACTACCTGAGGGTTAGAGGGATGAAATCCTTCTAGCTCAGAGGCGCAAACACTTTTGAGGATAGGTTGTAATTGCTTCTGCAGTTAGCTTGTGGCCCCCATCTACCATCTGGTTTGTCTCCCAATAGATCTGTGCAAGAGGTTAACTCACTGAACATGCCCCTGTCACTGCCCTGCCAACTCACAAACCCCCCTCTGTGCATATGCTGTGAGAGAGGTCAGATCCCATTATGATGGATGTGGTTTAATTACCTAGAGAGAAAACATTTTAGCAGAGCTGTAATGATCAGCCTGCATTACCTCTCTTCTTAACCATCTGTACATGAGAGCAGCAACAGATCTTCTATTGTCTATTCCTGACCTCTCAATGCGTGGGAGGCTTTTACCTCATGAAGAATGCTGCTACTGAAAGGCTGGGTCATACAGTGTATGAAAATGGAGGAAATTTGCAGTCCATTAACACTTATTCACCACTGAGCAATATTTTACTAATTGTAGAATAAAACTCAGTGGTCACATAGTATTGTTCATCAGGAGACTTCAAATTGCTTTACTTTGGCATCTAAAGATAATTATACTTGTTTTACAAATGAGAGAGGTAATATGAATTGACCAAGGTCACACCATAAATCAGTGGCAGAACCAGCAAAAGAACTCCATTGTTTTTTTAATCCATTTTCAGTGACTTATTCACTGGTCCATACTGCCTATTTGTATGATGTTCTGGCTATAATTTAAAATGTCCCTGAAGTATATGGAGACACAAATCAGATCAGAATGGAAAAAAGATAATTAATTCTCATACAGGCAACTAATTGGCCTCCATCTTGAAAAAAAAAGCCTCACCATCCCACCCCTCTACCACTCAACACACTGGAGCATGCTCAGTACAGTCTTAGAGCTTCTAACAGCAAATAGCTGCTATTACATTGGCTATCCAGTGTCAACAGACGTAACAACAGCAACAAAAAATCCCCTACAACATTAGTCTCGACCTCCTTTAATATTCTAGCAATAATAAACTTAAAACATTAAGGCTACATCTACACTACATGCTTCTTGTGCAAGAAGCCTTTTGTGCAAGAGTTTTTGCACAAAAACTTCTTGCACAAGAGTATATCCACACCTCAAAGCACATCTCAAAAGCCATGTGCTTTTGCGTAAGAGAGCATCCACGCTGCATGGACACTTTTGCACAAGAAAGCTCTGATGGCCATTCACAAAAAGGGGTTGCACAAGAAACCCCTCTAGAGCGTCCACACTTGCCTTCTTGCACAATAGCTCTAGTGCTAAAAGCAGTTATGCCTCAGAAAAGGAGGTTTACCTGTGGCAGAAAAAGCCCTCTGTTCTGCCATTTAACATTTAATTGCGCAAAAGTTCATTTGAGGTGTGGACGCTCTGCAGGTTTTTGCACAAAAACAGTGGTTTTTGCGCGAAAACCTTGTAGTGTAGACGTAGCCTAACACTGTAACAAAACCAAGCATCTTAACTAAGAGGCTGAAGGCAAACCTGGCAATTACAAGGGTTTATTTTACCATCTAGAATAGTTGCCTTACAGCTACAAGTCCACACTGTCTGCAGGTTTAGGAGAACTTCTGGAATGGTTCAGCGGAAATGCCTTTGGCCCTTGATCAGTAGGATGGAAGGGCTTTCACATAATACAACTGTCTTTGGAGGCTTAATTTCCAAGTCCTCTGTAGTACTTGGAACAGGATCCTCAGCAATTTCACTGTCTCTGAATATAGCAGTTGGATAGTCCAATGAGCCCTTAACACCTGGTACCTCAAAATCTAAATGAGAATTCTCTACCGGTAACCTGTGCCACACTATGACCTGATAACCAGTGAGGACCACTGTGAAAATGAATAGCGCATACTGTAATGCCTACACCAAATGTTCTCAGACATGCTCATGGCCTTTCCACATGAGTGGCCCTCGTTTATCTCCATGGACTGCAAGACTGTCATAACCAACATGGTCTCCTACAGTAGAGTAGTTTTGCTAACTGTGCTTGTGTACCTAGAATTTGGGGGGGGGGGTGGGGGGGTGCCTGCCACTGCAAGGGCAGCACATGGAACCTCCCTAGCTGCCCCAGAGCTTAGGAGCCTCTGGGACCTGACAGCTGCTTCCGGGTCTTGGCTTCTGCAACCAGACCTGCCAGGATCCCTTTTTGACTGGGTATTCCAGTTGAGAACTAGATGCTTGGCAACTCTAGATGGTTGTGATATTCAGCAATTATTCCAAAATCCACAGATTGTCAGGGCTGACAACTTCTTCGTTGTGTGGGAGAGAGGAAACATGCTACCTCCTGTCTTTATTTCCAAAAGGAGTGATTTGAGACTTTGAAATTAACCTCTTGGTTGATGTAAAAGACATGCTTTAATTTGAAGTAGTTATTGTTGCAGTTAATAAACACAGCAAAAATCATCTGTAGCTTCCAATTGTGCCATTAAATATATTTCAGCAATATAATCAAATTAAACAATAAAACCAACCAGAGTATCCCTAGAGAATTCCCTTTTTTCTTCCTGTTTTTCTTCCATTGTCCAACAGAGTACTAAGACAGATTGTCCACCCTTTTGCACATACAGCTGGCAAACATTGATTTAACAGCTCAATATTCTGATGATTGCAGTGTTGCAAAAATATGTTCGAAATGTATCGAAATATCATTACATCAGTTGAGCACTTTTTAAAGCATGAAAAGAATTTTATTTTATGTAAAGATAGAACGCCTTCAATAGATTTCTCCTAAACTGTGCATTACGGTTCTAGATCTCAGTGGTTGACTACCGAGATCTTATTTTTGCTGTAATTAAAACCACTAGTGTGCGAGATTCACCTCAGTAGTTGAGTCTATAGAGTTTTTGTCTTTTTCTTTAGGGAATGTTGATCCCTTTAATGACAATTGTAATTCATTGGAGGGTCCTCCAGATAGATCAAAATTCTTTGTTTAAATAGAAGAAACATAATTTCTTGCATGATCTAAAAATAAAAAAGGAGTCCTATAAAAAATGGAAACTAGGACAAATTACAAAGGACGAATATAGGCAAACAACACAGGAATGCAGGGGCAAGATTAGAAAGGCAAAGGCACAAAATGAGCTCAAACTAGCTACAGGAATAAAGGGAAACAAGAAGACTTTTTATAAATACATTAGAAGCAAGAGGAAGACCAAAGACAGGATAGGCCCACTGCTCAGTGAGGAGGGAGAAACAGAAACAGGAAACTTGGAAATCGCAGAGATGCTTAATGACTTCTTTGTTTCGGTCTTCACCGAGAAGTCTGATGAAGGAATTCCTAATATAGTGAATGCTAGTGGGAAGGGGGTAGGTTTAGAAGATAAAATAAAAAAAGAACAAGTTAAAAATCACTTAGAAAAGTTAGATGCCTGCAAATCAGCAGGGCCTGATGAAATGCATCCTAGAATACTCAAGGAGCTGATAGAGGAGGTATCTGAGCCTCTAGCTATCATCTTTGGAAAATCATGGGAGACGGGAGAGATTCCAGAAGACTGGAAAAGGGCAAATATAGTGCCCATCTATAAAAGGGAAATAAGAACAACCCAGGAAACTACAGACTAGTTAGTTTAAGACCAGTTATCTTAACTTAGGGAAGATAATGGAGCAAGTAATTAAGGAAATCATCTGCAAACACTTGGAAGGTGGTAACGTGATAGGGAACAGCCAGCATGGATTTGTAAAGAACAAATCATGTCAAACCAATCTGATAGCTTTCTTTGATAGGATAACGAGTCTTGTGAATAAGGGAGAAGCGGTGGATGTGGTATACCTAGACTTTGGTAAGGCATTTGATACGGTCTCGCATGATATTCTTATCAATAAACTAGGCAAATACAACTTAGATGAGGCTACTATAAGGTGGGTGCATAACTGGCTGGATAACCTTACTCAGAGACTAGTTATTAATGGTTCTCAATCCTGCTGGAAAGGTATAAGAAGTGGGGTTCCGCAGGGGTCTGTTCTGGGACCGGCTCTGTTCAATATCTTCATCAACGATTTAGATATTGGCATTGAAAGTACGCTTATTAAGTTCGCAGGTGATACCAAGCTGGGAGGGGTTGCGACTGCTTTGGAGGATAGGGTCATAATTCAAAATGATCTGGACAAATTGGAGAAATGGTCTGAGGTAAACAGGATGAAGTTTAATAAAGACAAATGCAAAGTGCTCCACTTAGGAAGGAACAATCAGTTTCACACATACAGAATGGGAAGCGACTGTCTAGGAAGGAGTATGGCAGAAAGGGATCTAGGGGTTATAGTGGACCACAAGCTAAATATGAGTCAGCAGTGTCATGCTGGTGCAAAAAAAGCAAACATGATTCTGGGATGCATTAACAGGTGTATTGTGAGCAAGACACGGGAAGTCATTCTTCCGCTCTACTCTGCACTGATTAGGCCTCAGTTGGAGTATTGTGTCCAGTTCTGGGCACCACACTTCAAGAAAGATGTGGAGAAATTGGAGAGGGTCCAGAGAAGAGCAACAAAAATGATTAAAGGTCTAGAGAACAGACCTTTGAAGGAAGGCTGAAAGAATTGGGTTTTTTAGTTTGGAAAAGAGAAGATTGAGGGGGGACATGATAGCAGTTTTCAGGTATCTAAAAGGGTGTCATAAGAAGGAGGGAGAAAACTTGTTCATCTTTGCCTCTGAGGATAGAACAAGAAGCAATGGGCTTAAACTGCAGCAAGGGAGGTTTAGGTTGGACGTTAGGAAAAAGTTCCTAACTGTCAGGGTGGTTAAACACTGGAATAAATTGCCCAGGGAGGTTGTGGAATCTCCATCTCTGGAGATATTTAAGAGTAGGTTAGATAAATGTCTATCAGGGATGGTCTAGACAGTACTTGGTCCTGCCATGAAGGCAGGGGACTGGACTCGATGACCTCTCGAGGTACCTTCCAGTCCTAGTATTCTATGATTCTATGATAATTATTACAGAAGTAATTATGGGGTAGAGATTTATTTCTCTAATCTTGCACTCTGATAACAACCCCTCTTTTTTCTGAAAGAGATCATGGTAGAAGAGTGATTTGCAGTAGTTTCACAGCAATTGTACAAACAATTGGATCATATATGTGAAACCTTGGTACAGCTAAATAAAAACATGTTTTCTCCTTTAAATAAAGAGAAGTTATGTGTTTGACTGAAATTAGTGTTAAGGTGAGGTTAGGCAAACTGACTAGAAATAAGGCATACATTTTAAACAGTGAGGTTCTAACAGAGTGGCACTCACCTTCTATGAGCCCCCTGGTGTAGCCGAGTGCATGTGCTGCACTCCCCAAGTTTGTCAGCCTGTTTGGCTACTCAGCCCTCTGGCCAAGTTACACCTCTGTGTGAAATACTTGCACCCCCTTCAGGGATACACCTTTCCAGGGGCCCATCTCAGTGTGCTCTGTATAGTCTTTCTGTCTCTTTCCCCACTCTGGATCAGATTGGTGCCTCCAGGGCTTCTCCTCCTGGAGACAGCTCCTTGCTCCTATCTCAGGGCTTTACCTTATTTTCACCATAGTCCATAATTTCTCACCAGCTCCACCGACCCTCAGTCAGCTGGTCACCTGTGGGCTTTGTTTCATGAGATCTGCACTGCTGCTTTGCTTTGTATCTCCATTTGTAGGCCTTTCTGGCCCCTGATTGGCCAGTTCTTCCACAGCTACTTCAGCCTCCTGGAAGACTTATCTTTGGCCCTTTTCTGGGTTGGGGTGTAACAGGACCATAGGGCCTCTGGAAGGGTGCCTCAGGGCCTGGTCCAGCCTATTACAGAAGGCAATTATTTTTTCTAAAGAGATTTTCTGGTTCAAACAGGAATTAATTTGTGGTATTCAGGTAAGACTAGAAGATCACAATGGTCTCTTTTGGACTTCAAATGTATGCATCTATTTATTTGTATATTATTATCATCCATAG
Organism: Pelochelys cantorii; assembly: GCA_032595735.1. NCBI lineage: Eukaryota > Metazoa > Chordata > Testudines > Trionychidae > Pelochelys > Pelochelys cantorii. The sequence goes on from CM064327.1 coordinate 69,633,394, forward strand.
CCCTTGATCATGATTGAGGCCCTACTGTTCTGGAGGTGTACAGACGCAGAAGAGTTTGACCTGACAGGGTCTGTTTATTTAATCTTATTTAATCAAAAGTGAAGAATAATTCTCCACGAGTAAGAATTATATTTCCTCCTACGTCCATGTTCCCTGTGTTTTGTTGAAACTGGAATTGTACACGCTCACAGTTGAAAGTTTGACCCTAACCTGGAGAAGTAACATGCTGAAAATTGGTCTTCCAGTATTATATCACACATATGCAGTATGTGTGTGTCACTGCTGGGTAAACTGTTTTTATTGTACACATTGCTCCATTCAATTGCCATAGTGTTGGGATGGTGCTAAGAGAGGAATTTTGTAAAAAGTTATAACACAGCAGAAAGATACATTCAGTTATAAAAAGTCAGAGATCCTTCAATTAAAACATTTTTAAAAGTTTGATACTGAATAACCTGTGAATTAATGTATGCATTTTCATTCTCTTTCAAACTTCATCTTTCCGTTTAGCAAAGCGCTTACGTATGACCTGGGTATTTCAAAGAGAAAATATTTTCCCAAGCACAGCCTGCTGTCAAGTTAGTGCTTCTGTAAAAAAATTAGCAGATGTTGAGGCACATGTATTGATGTTTCCTTTTTAAGTATGAACAACTAATAGGTGCCAAAGGCTTGACAACAATTGGGTGCTGCTATTTTTATTATTAATTTAGAAATACTTGATCTTCAAAGCAGAAGTTATTTATATAAAACAATGTAATTGAAGCAGGACTCAGGAACAGTACATTTTCATATTGCATAAAATAGTGTGTGGCACATAAGTTCAAAGCCTAGAATGGATTCTTATTTAATCAAAAGTGAAGAATAATTCTCCACGGGTAAGAATTATATTTCCTCCTACATCCATGTTCCCTGTGTTTGGTTGAAACTGGAATTGTACACTCTCACAGTTGAAAGTCTCCCAGTGATTAGTGTGCTGCTACTTCTGGCTTTAACCGAATTGTTTTATATTATATTATTAGAGATGTTTCACCAGTTAACAGATAAGCCTCACCCTTAAGGTTAATTGCTGGGGCTACTCCAGTGCAGCCACATGCCCTGCAGGCAGGGGCTGCTCCGGCCAGGAATCTGGAGTAGGGGCAGGGCCGGCCCATAACATTTTGGCACCTGAGGTGGGGAGCTCAAATGACACCCTCATGCCCCCTCGCTTGGACCAAAACTTTGAAAGGTGTCAATTCTGTCTTCTTCCTGTTCTACTCCTCTCATGGTACAGAGAGAATACATATGCACCAGCAGCAGACACAATTTTCTACACTCTGGGTCCTAGTGGCGCCCCCCCACAGTCTAGCATCTGAGGCGGCTGCCTCAGTTCGCCTCATGGTAAGGCCAGCCCTGAGTAGGGGACCATTTCAGATCTTTGGTTGGTGAGCTGACCTGTGCGCACCATTATGGGTGGAGGGAAAGAGGGTGAGAGCATAAGGGCAGACTGAGGATAGAGGCTTCAGCAGTGTTACTGTGCATGCTCAGTACAAGCCAGGCACCAAATGTGTGTGTGTGTGGGGGGGGGGAACCAACCCCATCTGCCCTCCCCCCACCATACACATCACCTCTATCCAGGGGCTACTAAGGCTCTGGAAAACTCTACTTTTTTTGCTAGACAACTTAGCAGTTAGTTGACAGGAGCACTAAATCTCATTCCTATATAAAAGAAAGAAAATTAAATAAATATTAGACCCACTCAGCTCTAACATATTCTGACATCTTGTGGCAAATTACTTATGGGACATTGGTTAGCCTTAAAAATTTAATGTACTGTATATTCTTTTTTTGATACTAACTCTGTGGAGAGAGAGACAGACCCCGTCAGGACTCCTGGACTCTCTCTCAGCTCTGGAAGGGGAATGGAGTCTAGTGGGATATAGCAAGAGGGCAGATACATTTCAGCTATATATAAGAACATCAGAATGGCCATACTGGGTCAGACCAATGGTCCTTCTGGCCCTGTATCCTGTCTTCCAACATTGGCCAATGCCAGATGCTTCAGAAGGAATAAACAAAAGAGGCAATCATCATTATCCATTCCCTGTCATCCATTCCTGTCTTTTGGCAAACAGAGGCTAGAGACACCATCCCTACGCATTCTGGCTACTAGCCATTCATGGACCTATCCTCCTTGAACTTATTTTGTTCTCATTGGAACCCTGCTATGGTTTGGGCCTTTCCACCATCTTCTGGCAAAGAGTTCCACAAGTTGACTGTGAAAAAATAATTTATTTTGTTTGTTTTAAATCTGCTGCCTATAAAATTAATTGGGTCAGCTTCTTGTGTTATGTTAGTAAAGGAATGAATAACATTTCCTTACTCTATTTTTCCACACCATTCATGATTTCCTAGACCTCTAACATATCCCCCCACCCTTTAGTCATTTCTTTTCCAAGCTGAAAAATCCCAGTCTTGTTAATCTCTCCTCATATTAATCATTTCTCTAATCATTTCTCTTGCCCTTTCTGTACCTTTTTCAAATACAATCTGTTCTTATCAGTTTAATATCTTTTTTTAGATGTGGTGGCCATATCTTCATATAGTTTTGAAGATGTGGGCATACCATGACTTTATATAGAGTCATGCATTTGTCTTCTTATCCATTACTTTCCTAATGATCCCCAATAGTCTGTTAGCTTTTTAGTTTTAGACTGCCACTGCACATTGAACAGATGTTTTCAGGGAACTATCTGCAATCATTCCAAGATCCCTTTCTTGAGTGGTAACAGCTATTTTAGACCTCATCATTTTTGTATCTATAGTTATGATTATATTTTTCCTTGTGCACTACTTTGCACTTATCAACACTAAATTCCATCTGCCCATCTGGTTTTGTGAGATCCCTTTGTAACTCTTTGCATGCAGCTTTGGGGTAGTGATTGTTCACTCCTTTTTCAGGGACATTTAAAGTTTTACGTCAGTGATCCAAATGCAAATCCCAGTAGCACAACACTCATTCCTACTTTTTTTCTCCTATCCTTAAGTGGAGTACCCAGCAATGTTTTTGTGATGATCTAACAATCCTTCAATTGCACGAATGCCTAACTTTTTGTTAATTGCCCCGCCTCCCTCTTTTTATAACAAACGCCCCTGCTCCAAAGGCAAAGCTGCAAGCAGCTCAAACTCTGTTGCATTTAAGACCTCCTTCTGGAGTCAGGGCATGCAGCTTTAATCAGACCTCAAGTGTGAAATCCAGAGGTTCCAACTTCAGGGAGGCTACTACCTGGTAAATGGTGCTCTTGCTCCAGAGCAGCCCCTGCCTGTGGAGTGCCTAAGCCTGTTATAGGCAGGGACACATCCTGAGGACCAGTCTCTGTCCATGGGTTAGTTAGCCAATTAAATAATATTGTTTAACTGATCAGCCAATTAAGCAGGATATTACATCTCTATTTAAAACTATAGGCTCAATCCCCAAGTCCTGATTCAGACCTCAATCACCCCACGCAACAAAAATGTCCAGGAGGTGAAGGAAAACATTGTGCGTTAGATTCCTAACTCATTTAAGGGGCTGCAGTGTAATCCTTCTCACCTAAGCCCACACATCCCATGGGATCATCTATTGCCCCCAGGCAATCTCTGCAATTTATAGGTGTTCTCTCTTGTCCGACTGAACTGATTTACAAGTGCTTCCTGAGGCAACGGCTTCCCTTTGATAGGGATTTCTCCTGTTCTAGCCTTTGCCCCGCATTAAGATTCTAATCCCTGAGAGGACCCCATCTGACATTTCCAGATAGTGATGAGACAGTACCATGGAGGCAGCTGGCTTCTCCATGTTTTCCTCCATGCAGGGGGGAACAACTATTGAAACAGAGGATCCTTTCTGTAACCAGATTGCCTTGGCAGAGCCTGTGCTTCATTTTGTATCTGGCCCTTCCTCAGGCAATCTCCTACTAAAGAACAGCTGAAATTTCTGAAACAAGTGCATATCAGTAATGCAGCTTGCCTGGCAGAACCTCCATACCAATGGCACTGGACCTGGTTGGTGCCTTTTCCAAATAGTCTGTTTTAAATGTTAGGAGGCTTTTAGGCACTTTTTTCAAAGCAATAACCTGCAGAGCAGTTGCCAGAAATCAGACCTCTGGGTCATTCATTTACAAGGGAACTAGTTCCTTTGGACTGCTTGGGCATGCCTAAAATAGAAAATGTAACCATGATCTGATGCTGTGATTAGCTAGCATGGACCAACTACAGAATCAGGGCCTTATGGTAAATGAAAAATATCAATTCCTTTACTGTGTTTGAGAAATGTATACTGAGAGCATGTAGCATGGTTTCTCCTTTCCTGTTTCAGATAGTAGCCAGCCAGGGCTGAGGACAGAAATGCTAAACCCTGGGAAAAGGGGAGGGGTCTCAAGCAGAAACGCTGAGCTGGGGGTTAGCCTCCCCTGGCCAGCCTTTCTGCAATGCCCAGACTGCATGGATGGGGGCTCCAGCAGTGATTTAAGAGGTCCCAGAGCTCCAGCGATTGCCACAGTTGCTAGAGCAGCCGTGGTGGCTGGAAGCCCCAGACCCTTTTAAATTGCCAGGTCCTTGGGGCAGCTGCTTCCTTTTCCACCCTTTTGTCAGAGGCCCAGATTGTAGTGGTGAGTTATTACAATTAATAGGAGTGAAATGTTCAAAATGTGAGTAGAATAGACTTGTTACTTTGCAGTCATAGACTAGATGAGACCGAGATACATTTGTTTTGTAACCTCAAGCCCAGTTTGCCTTCCTCCACCCCAAGTTTCCAAAGAGTAGAAGACGCATTGTTCTATGTAGCTGTGTTGCTGAAAGTTCATCCCTTATGAATCACTGGTCCAAATTACATCAACAAATCAGTTCCTAGCGAGTGTCAGAGCAGTGAGATCTGAACAGAGGCCATTGGTTACAGGACAGGTGGAAAATAAAATATTTAAATTATCAAGTAGATTTTGGATCACAAATTTGTTCTGAGCAAAAATAAAAATGCAGATTAAGCCAAGATGAAAGCCTGATGGTAAGAAAGTGAACAAATGTCTGAAGGTTTTTTGAAGCTTTCATGTATATTCTTATCAAGAGTAATGATTCACTCAGCTGTATTATTCCTCAGCTTAGTTTTCACCTTTTCCTCTCCCTTCTCTCCCTACCCCCCTCCTTTTGCAGATAAACAAGCTGGAGGCTCACCTGTGGCAGGAAGGTTGCATGGATGATGCTGGGATTCCACGGAAGGAAAATGAACACTGGATGAAGGAAGACTGCATTAACAGTAGCTGTGAGGTGTGTATTGCTGAAAGTTCTCTCTGGTATCTAGTTCTCTCTTTCCTCTGGTATCATGCCAGCTGAAGCATGCTGCAATGATGAACTAAGAAAGAAAAGTGTGCCTCACAACTGCCCGTAGCTTAGTGATAATAGGGAATATAAATCTTCTGGGGAAATTCAGTAAACACTTGCCATAACCACCACTAAACAAAAGGACAGAATATTTCACATGGAGTCTCTTCTACTCCTCATCTTAATATGCATACCATGGAAGAAATCTGATGTTGGTGATAGCATTTTACACTAACTTAACTCCATCACTGAATAGGTAGAAATCATTTACAGAAGATGTGAGGCAGATTTAATGTGGTTCTATTTTTGTGACAGATAAATTCACAAATAGGCCTACTAAAAGGGGTTTACTTCCTTTATGTATAGATTCGTTTATTCTAACACAAACAGTTCCATATCATTCTGAATCATATTCAGTTCTCATCATTCTCCCACCTGAAAAGAGGTGTGTTTTGGCTACACTCAATGGCTGATAGGTCTTTTATGTATGATCCAGCAACAGCCCGCCATCAATTTCTGTCCATGAGTGAGGTCATGTCTGCCACCCTCAGAGAAATGCTAAATTCCATTGCATACTCTTTGACTTCAGACACTTCAACTCTGCCATTGGTATGCACATATTGCTTCCATGTACTCAAATTTACAATGTACATATGGCCTACATTCTCCTCAAGAGTTACTCCCACAAGATAATGCTAAAGTTGTGCACTGATATTTCTGCAGGTTCTGTGCATAAGACAGCTTCAGTGGGATTCATGGTGCCTATGTACAACAAGGGCCATCTTCATAGGGTTGAATTTCACTCCACATATGGATACAAAACTTCAGCTCCTCCATCCTTATATATTGAATTCATTGCATGGAATGATTCCATAGGCCTTGATCTTGTAAAAGATATATAAGCATATGTGAATGGGACTACTTCAGCTCAACGGACTGCTGCATAAAAATGATAAGTCTTTGCAGGATTGGGAGAATCATTTTTTCCTGGACTTTACCTAACCTATAGACATTAGGTGCTTCCCCCGCTTAGGTGATTATCTGCATCTTTAGGCATCATGTACCTTTGAATGTCTCACCCAAGATCTAATATGGACTTAAATATAACAAATACAGATAAATGCTTATTTTGTTACTTTAACAGGATAACTGGCCTCTTAAGTGAAAATGCAGTAGTTCAGGTGTGCTCTACTTTGAATATAATGAGGAGTCATCAGGAAAAAGGCAGGTAAGAACTGTCTGGGAGTGAGAGGTCACCAGGTGAGAGTGGCCAGAACCAGTGGAGTGTAAGTGGTTCCCTAGGGAAGGCAGTAAGGGCAGAAGAGGATTTTGCTGGCCAAACCAGAGCGGCAAAGCTGTGGACTGACAGCATGGGAGCAGCAAATGGACTTACCTTCTATGGTCATAATGTTGGCCCCGAGGGAGTGAGGGGTGAATTGATAAAATCCCAGAAGACAGACTATGAGGATTTCTGCTGTTCCCAGTGTGAATGCTTCTGGCAGCGTCACATAGAATGTGGGAAGGTGATTGGCCCCTGGGAAGAGGAGAACAACTGTCAGTGTCTAGAAGAGGGAAACTGAGGCAAGGAACTGCTTGCAGGGCAATCACAAAAGGCACCCGGGAGTGATTGCCCTTTGACAGCAACTCATAGCAATGTTATGCTATGATCCTTTTATAACCCTTTTACCACATCCCATTTTTTTTGTCTTATAGCAAACTCAGTTGTGAAATATAACAGACAATAAAAGGTATTTTGATTATTAGCACTGGCTTCCCTTAAGAAATAGCACAGAGTGGAACTCACTTATAGTGACTTACAGTAAACTTAGATATTAAACTATTTTATAATTAATCTGAATGGAAATCTTGTCTTTTGCATAGTGGTGTGCAAATCAAACCTTTGTCTAGTGCAAGTCATTTTTTAAAAAAGAAAGGCAATTGGATTAGAAAACTTTTATATGAGCTAGAACTGTTGAACAATTTTTTTTGCTCTGAGCATTCTAATTAACCTCAGAAACCTGTCAAATTGATCTTACAACTAGGAAAATGATCACTTATTTGTGTGCATATGTACATCATTTCATTCTATACAAGTCTGCATGACAGATACCATCTGCATATTTTTTATGTACTATATTTTATATGATGCACTGGAAAATAGCACTGTAAGAAATATTGATACTGTGCTGTTCTGGTGGGTTTTTTGTTGTTGTTGTTGTTGTTGTTTTTTTTTTGGAGAAAGGAGATAATACTTTAACATTACCTTTCAGAATGGCCAAATAATCTGTACTGTTGAGACATGTCTCCCGGTAGAGTGTTCGACCCACACAACGTTGGAAGGAAAATGCTGTTCAGACTGCATAGACAATGAAAACCCCATGGAATCACCATTAGAACTTAAACAAGATTCGTCTGAAAAGGAGCTGCCTTTTGGATCTACTAAATAAATGTAGCTTCCACATTCAAAAGTTGCAAGCACTGCTGACTACAATACATGCACAAATTGTTTGATGTAAAAACACTGATGGAACAATCAAGTCACTTTAAGCTTTTTACTGTGGTGGGCATATTCTATACAATTACCTTTCAACATTGCTAGATCTAATGTAAAGATGAGCAAGGCGAAGAAAGATTCTACTGAAAGCTATTTATAGTTTATTATATTTTGTAGTCTGTCAGGAAATTGTTAAATGTTAGATTCATAAATTCAACTTTAAATTTGTTATCCTCTTTTTCAAGAGTCAGGGGGAAAAGATATAAAAACATGGAATTTCTTTAAACCTTAGAATTTAGCCACTGGCAAAGGTTTTCTTTTAAAATTTACACACATTTTAATACTGTAATGAGAAATGTTTTAATAATTGCATTGTTCTAAAGAAAAGAGTTATAGAAAAGACATTTGTACTCGACCTTCATGGTTCTGTTTTTAGTTGTTGTTTTTGTTCGGAGTGGTATTATACTATGGGAAAAAATTTGGTTTCCTTTTACAAGACTATATTCTGATGCCATGTTTGCTTTATGGAGCTTGGGTTTTCGCAAAATCAAAATGAAAAAGAAGCATAGCACAGTTCTTTGCAATCTCATCATGTTTAGACTCTGATTGGAAATGTAAAGCACATCTCAGGTATCTTTCCATGTATGCACATGTCTTCAATAGGGGATAAAGAATATATGAGTGCAATGTAATTTGCCAGGAAGTTATTTGTACTTCTTTTTCCATTCTGCATGTATCTCTGACTGACATCAGTAGAACAGATAGAGAGAATGGACTCATCTGTTCACGTTCCCTGCATGTAGAACGTTATGCAAATCCCTTACTGCATGTTATTGTGATATTGTGATCATTCACATGAGAGAGTTGAGATTTTTTTTCAAGATGCAATTATTAAAATAAGGGAACACATTTTCAAAATCTGGTTCCTAAGCTGAACCTTCAAAAATACCTGTACACAAATGTTCATTTTCATGTGCAATTAGCTGATTTAGACATGAAAGCAGAAGCTGGGCATGCATATTTACTTGTACATGTACATTTTTTGCAGACACGGCTTAGAAACTGATTCTGTTTTGAAACTTAGTCTTGAATTAAACATTCGAAAAGGGAGCTCGCTGACCTGCACATACCCTTAATTCATAAAACCTGTGCTTCCCACCTATTTCATTGCATCTTATCTTGTTTGTCATTGTCCGTTAACCAACAATAGGTCATCTAATAATGTTGTGCGTGGAGTTTCTCACATACCTGAAACTATATGCACAAATGGTGGGTCATTAGGACGGATTCACAAACGATAGATGCTTAGCTCTCAGGAACATCTGATTTTATAGGAGCAACAGCAGTTCAGAAAGAGGGCGTTTTAAAATCTGGACTCATGTAGCAATAGCATGGTAAAGAAGATACTGAAATCTGAATTGAAAGAAAAACATCTCTGCTGTGAAGGAAATTCTTTCTGACAAGTCATATTCAGAACTTGCTATTGAAAACAATGTGAAAATCTGTATAGAAACTGAGTAGGACAGAGCCCTATCATTCTTCTTTGGGGTTACATTTAACCTTAGATGCACAAATAAGCATGTCATCATGTGCAATATTCTGTAAAATCAGTGAATGCTATGGAGATGATTTAACAAGATCATACGTACCTTGAAATCTGGATCAAACCTTGGTAATTTACATCCTTATTCTACTTATAAAGCCACATATATGTTAATTTTTTATTCTACTGAGATACACAGAGACTATTTGACCAATATTCTCTAATGCACTGTCTTGATTCAGTTACAACATTGTTATAGAATCGCTGCATCAAAGTTCACAGCCAAATAACCTTCAGGAATCTTAATTCCCTAGTTCTATGAGTGCAGTATATTTCAATCAGTGACTTATGAAGATCATTTTTATGAATATCGATGATTTTGTATGATATATTTTAATTAAACTGAAAATAGTATCATCTTCATTTATGAAAGACACTTTTTGTAGTCATAAGAACATTCACCTGATGGAGAATGAAATTAACCCCTATTCACCACTTAAGGCTGTGTCTGAATGGAATGTAAGTGCTACATATGTCTTGTATTGGCTATCTCCACTGAGCTGAATTTCACTTAAAAATATTTCCTCAGAATATATCTGTTCTCCATATTGTGCCATGGAAGTTCAGGGGAACTAATGGTGGTGAGTTGTCAGTAGTTTGTCTTGCATATACAATTAATAGAAATGGGGCATACATTTGAACAAATACATTGTTATATAAAAGGTCCTTCTTAATCAATATCTTCTATAACTATTGGTTGATATCTAATAAGGAGCAGGGACAAAAATGACTGAAATGATAATTTGGTTGATAAACTAAATATCACATATCCAGACTGACATGAAAAGTTAATCACAACACAATTAGTCAGCCTGTGCATACTACAGAAAGCACCAGAAAGTAAATTGAAAGCTGGTTTGAAAATGTTTTAAGCTAATATACAACATAATTCTTCTTTAGATTATATTCAATAGTTACTCACGTTATTGTATGCATTTTGTAAATTTGTATTGAAGCTGATACATTAAAACGTACAATAGCATTTCAACAATATATATTCAGATATAACTATGAATAGTGTGTAGTCTAAAAACAATCAGAAGACTCATAACTTATGTATTTTGAAAGTCCTTGACAAAAGCAATAGAAAAGTTTCAGTTACAGTGAACTGAATTCGTCCTATAAATTGGTCCCCATATGGCAATAAGGTTAAAAAAAAAATATTGTGTAGCTTGCACTCAGAATTTTAGCTTCAAGCTTGTAATTAATTTTCATTATTGAAAGCCATATACAAGCCTCTATCACTAGTGAAATTCTAGGACAAATGTAACAATTAAATACAAGCTCTGTAAGCAAAGTCTGTGGTAAAATTCATATATGACATATTTGTACCTCATTAATATACAAAACCAGGGATGTTTTTAAATACACATGGTAATAAATGTTGTGCCTGAAATATGACTTCATGGTATGTATTTTCCAAAATAATCTGGGTTTGTGTGTGTGTGTGTATGTGTGTTTAAGCATTCACTCTGGGTTTGGAAGTAGGCTAGAACAGTGTTTCTCAACCAGTGGTACAAGTACCTTTAGGGGTACTTGAGAGAAGTCTGGGGGGGATACGTCAACACAACTGAAATTTGGAGAAAACTGAATTTTTGTTTTAATTTTTACAGTGCTTTATTATTTTTGTACTTTTTGCACCCAAAAATTTTATCACTCGCCCGGCTACAATTAAGTTGTTTAAACAAATGTGTTGCAATGGTAGAAAAAAAATTGTGTGTCTGAAAATTGTAGGTACTGGGGATATTTTTTTTTAAAGGGGTACTTTATAAAAAAAAGGTTGAGAAACACTGGGCTAGAACTTACATACATACATTATGTCATGGCTACAATAAAAACTTGTTAACTGTGATTGGAGATGGAGGAAATGCAAAATCTGAATTCAGGTTGAGGTGTCTGTCTGAGGCTACGTCTAGACTGCAGGCTTCTTTCAGAAGAAGCTTTTCCGGAAGAGATCTTCTGAAAAAACTTCTTCCGAAAAAGCGTGTCCCCACTGCCAAAGTGCATCGAAAAAGCGATCTACTTTTTCAAAAGATAGCGTCCAGCCTGAATGGACACTATCTCACATTTAAACTGATTACTGTGGATGGAGTGACCACCAGGGCACCTGTGATTTTTCCTCTTTCCTCTTCTTCTGAACGAACTCCCTCTTCCCTGTCCACACACGCCTTTTTCTGAAAGAGTTCTTTTGGAAAAGGCTTCTTCCTCATAGAAAGTGCTTTACCAATGTTGGAAAAACCTCTCTGTTCTTTCAATTTTTTTTTTTGGACAGAATGTGATTGCAGTGTGGACATCATTGAAGTTTTTTTGAAAAAATGGCCGTTTTTCCAAAAAAAACGCGGTAGTGTCGACAGACCCTGACTGTTTGGATTCTTCTTTGAACTCATGTAATCTAAATCCTGATTCAGACTTCTTAACAGCAATAGGAGCCTGTTTCAGATCTCATCTTTACAGGGATAAATCAACTCTACTGAAGCCAATGAAGTTACAGTGGTGCACGAGATACATTTCAGAACCTGAATTCAAGGGGAATTGGATCATGGCAATCATGGCAAAAAGAAAAACCCTTCCTGTGTTTTTTCCACTCCAGGGCACAGATAGAAGAAACGAAGGCAGGGTGGAAAGCACACAGTCATTTCAAAACCTCAACATTAGTTTGGTTCTTGATCCAGGGAGCTGGAGTTACTGTATTCAGACCAATTCATCCATCTCTCAGCTGAGATGCTGACTTGAGATAATATAGCCTGTGAATGAGTAACATTTGTGTTTGAGATTCTAGAGATGGCTTTTGCATTTATAGATTTCACAATATAGAAATAGATATCATCAGCAAAACTGGAAAAAGGACTTAACACCAAGGGTATGTCTACACACATATTAAAACAGCACCATTTTTCAGTGCAGCATTTGCAAAAAGACACAAAAATAGTGTAACAAAGTTTTAGTCACTTTGGGTATGTCTACACTACATGACTCCATCGACGGAGCCATGTAGATGAGGGCTGTAGACATAGCAAAATGAAGCGGCGATTTAAATAATCGCTGCTTCATTTACATCAAAATGGCTGCCGCGCTGTGCCAATCAGCTGTTTGTTGGCACAGCGCGGTCATCTGGACATTTGGCGGTCGACATCAAAAGCCTTAACAGCTTTTTGGATAATGGACATTATTCCAAAATAGCACTGCTGTGTAGACATACCCTTAGTGTTAAAAAAATACTTTTTTGTCGACTTCCTCTTTCACTTTATTTCAAAATATTGAATTTGTTTGTAATTGTTCATAACTTAACAGTCACAACAGTGTATCTACATAATTAATTTAAAATGTCTGGAGAGAGGGATTTTCCTGTTTGTTTTGGCTACATTTTGCAACAAAACTCTGAAAAGTATCTCTTTGTATTTGGGTGAAATTTTCAATTAAAAGAAGCGTATGCACATCCAGCATTTGTTGTTGACCAATGTGGGTTTTGAAATGTTTCCAAAAATAAGTGCTCAACTTTATTTATCTGCTTCAATAGAATCAAATGTAATTTGTTGAATATAAATTCTGTTCTGAATGGGGGCCTGTTCCAGAAATGAATTTGAACTAAAAGGACTACTCATGTATGATGGAGCAATACCTTTTTCTTTGTACACATATTTTCAAAAGGTACATGAAAACTAATGGCAGTGCACTCCAAGATTTTGAACCCAGTACATGCACAAGAACAGAATAATCATGTTTCTTATATTGATTATTTTGTTTATAATGTGTATGGTGATATATGTGTCTGCTGTAGTGTCTGAGTCTACTCCCTGCAATGAGAAACCTGCAATTGACTTCAAGAGAAATAGGATCAAATCCACAAACCGTACGTTCAGAGCAACATCTGAAAGTTGATGCCACAAGGTGGACTTATGGTGGCAATGAAAAGTCTTCTAAAACTTTTAGGGTATGTCTACACTGCGGGACAAAGTCAAGTTAAGATACGCAACTTCAGCTACATTAACTGTGTAGCTGAAGTGAAAGTGGCTTAACTCAGCTTTTGGAGCTGTCTACACTGCAGGAAGTTGAAGGGAGAACACTCTTCCTTTGACTTCCCTTACTCTTCGTGAAAGCAGGGTTACCGGAGTTCCCCTCTCACTTTGCGCTGTCTTAACTAGGATTGCTAATTCAAACCTGGGAGAGTGACAGCATCAGCTTCAATCTTCCTCTGTAGTGTTGATGTATCCTAAAGAGATTAATCAGCTTGGAGCTTTCAGAGGGCTTCCATTTCATTGCGCCCTATTCCATTTAGACCTAGTAATACTGAACTAAAGTAATAACTGCCACATGACTGTTCAAAGGTCTGTGAAATAAGTTTTGGTCTCACTTTAGATCCCAGTGGGCAAATGTTCCATAATACAAAAGCCGTGAAGTTGACACTAATAGACATCCTCTTGGCAGTCTCTGCAGAGTCAGCGATTTAATGAGTATGAAGGCTAAACTACACTCTCATTCCCTAGAAAATGATCCAGAAGAGAGGACAGGCACATTGACTAGACAATCTGGGCTAGCTTGTTATGAATGAGTATGTGGTACTCTGGATGTGAGTTCTGAGGATACAGATAAGACTTCAATCCCCAGGACAATTCTGCATCTCTCACAAGTAATGTTTCCTTTCTAACTCCTGGTGGATTTTTGTGTTTCATTTTTTTCCCTCTGATACGTTTTTTCCTCTTGATGGAAGAAAGCCCCAGTTTTATTATCTAGCAAGATATTTCCTTATTCATCATAAGGAAATGGATAAAGATATTACTCCAAAGTTTGTAGGTCAGTATTTTGATCATATAGCCTGAATTATGCAAATATTCTTCATAGTTCAGGTGGTGAAAAATTTATCTTCCTAAAATATTTTTATTTGTGTCATGGAAGTACTGCTCCTGGCTTAGTGAATAGCAGGAATATTTGCATATGGAATAGTTATACAAAACAAACTCCAGGTTTCTATTTTCTTATCTTTTTTTTTTAATTTTAGTTGTGTGTCTGCATATAATATAAAATATCTACCTGTGCTACTGCAAGCTATATATATTTTGTTCCCCTGAAAGATTGGTAACAGAGTTAATGAGAAAAGCATAAACCCTGAAAAATGTACTTGCATAGGAATATAGATTAACATTGACAATCCTGGAGGAAATAACACAGAGAGTCTTAGTCAATAAAAGTAGAATTTAGTCATAATTACAGAGTTAACACGGATTTCTACTCAACTCTTCAGGAAGAAATACAGGAAATATTTTCAGTTTTATGAGAAACCATATACTTTTTGCAAAACAGTCTCAGAGTAGAAATATTCAGAGTAAATAAAATAAACTTAGGTCCTTGTGGAGAAGATGAAAATGCATTTGATTAGCTCTTCAACACATTGGAATATAAATAAAAATATTAGAATGGGATAAGTCTCGGGTCCAGGCATAACCTAAAGGGGCTTTCTAGGCCTCCCTTTTCCCCCAGTACAAGGCATTTGGGCAGCTTGTCTTTCTGCAAATACTGCAGGCAGTTCTTAGTGCAAAGAGGATAGCAGTTTAGCCCTCTATATTATGCACTCTCCATCTCATACAGTGTCAGGATTTCTGGGGCTCTTATCCCCAGATTGGCTTACTCTCGAGCTACTCTTCATTTTTTTTCCCCAGAAGTTTTATCTGTCGGGGGGAGACTATCTTAACAAGAGCACACTGCCCCCAGTTGCTCCCAACTCCTCACTCTGTTGAGAAAATGGCTCAGAGTCTACACAGGTAGCTACAGTCTCTCCTCCAGCACTAGCCAAGAAGTGTCCATTACAAGGTCAGGTTAATATTCTTCAGTTCCCGTGACACAGAAAACCAGACTCATCAACAAGGCTTATCAGGTGTTAAATATTAAAATCCCTCTGACCACTCTGTTCCAATCCATCTCTAATGATAAAAGTTCTGGAGTCCTCTTCCCGATTTTTAATGAAGCCACATGGCAAGGAGTCTGGCATCCCTTCTGGTATGCTTTCTTCTCAAGAGGAAGATCTGGGTGAGATATTTCCCTCCTTTTCTTCACCAATGATACGTGCAATGATATGGTGCTCTAGAGAAAGATGATCCATGAGCAAATACCAGACCAGAAAACAGGCCAATGGAGAGCACTGCCCTTCCTCAATCAGGTAGAAGTAAATCAAAAAAGTGACAAAACAGAGGAGAAAAGCCAAAAAGTACGTCATATCTGGATCTCCTTTCACAGATTCTAGCTTCTCCCCTTAAAAGGAGAATGCTTGCCTTCAAATCATAATTCAGCCAGAGAAGCAGGATGATTTTTTTCTACTGGAATTATTTGACCTAGATCAGGAAGACAATAGCTGTTATAGAGATCCAGCCAGGGAATGAAGATGAACAGGTAAGGCCAAGATTAACTCTTTAATCAAAACTAAAATGAAATTCCACAGTCCCTCTTCATTCTTCTGTCAAAGTGATCATTAGTAGAGCCGGTCAATGTTTTTGTTAAAAATGACCTATTTTTCAAAAAAACAAAATGTTGACAAAAAATCATTTTTCAAAGCTTTCTTTTGTATCAGACGACCCTAGTGTCCTGCCCCCTTTAATTTCCTTTTTCGTCCCTTTTTCAGTGACAAAGGAGAGTGGGGAGAAAGATTCACAAAACTGAGAAATTTTCAGCATGAATTTTTTTTAAAGTCACGGTGGAAATTTTTACAAGGATACACTCCAGCAAAGAGAAACTATCCCCAGAAATCCTGCAGGCAGGTAAATACAAGTGATATTTAGTGCCTCTTCGACAGTCTTAGGCCCCATTTCAGCAAATTCTTGACTTTACTCATCTGAGTAATCCTAGCCTAATGACTTTGCTAGCACTACTTCTGTGCTTAATTTCAGACTCATGCTCCATCAGGGTCTTAGAGCAGCAATGGGCAACCAAGAACAGTGATTGGGCTGCATGAAAGGCACTCCTTCCTTTCAGTGGGCCACTGGCCCTCTGTCTGTTCCCCTCCCCCATACACCCCTGGCCTGCTGGGGCACTGGAGCCCCTCATTTCCTACTCCTCCTACTTCCTCCTACCACTTTCAGAGACCCAGAAAGGGCTGGATTCATGCTCCTCCATCGCTGCTGTTCCCCTTCTCTCCCAGAGCATGAACAGCCATGAATAGTTGATTCACAGCATTCCAGCTTTGGGAGGGAGTGGAAGGAGGGGGATAGGGCATGGATCAGGTGATTCATGGCCCTCTGAAGGTGCTGGGAGGGGGGAGTAGGAAGTGCAGAGCTCTGGTGTCCCAGTGTGCAAGAGGTGCATGCTGCAGGGGAGCAGACAGGGGGCCCCCGGGCCTCAGGTGAAGTGCCATTGGGCTGCAGGCCACAGATTGCCCACTGTTGTCTTAGAGATTCACAGGCAAGTGAATGCCTCACCAGAACAACAGTGACCTAATGCAATTTCTGAAAAAAATGTGTCTTCCAACAGCACTGTGCACAATCAAGTCAATAGTCAAATCTCAGAACTAGACCCATTTCTCCCAGAACTCCTCCCTTTCCAAACCCACCCATCTCTTCTCTTCTCAACAAACAGGTTTTAAAGGCTTTCATCCTATTAAACTAGTTTAGCTAAAAATTGTTACTAGTATAGAATCATAGAACCATAGAGCTGGAAGAGACCTCAGAAGGTCATCAATCCAGCCCCTTGCCCTAGGCAGGACAATCCCATCTAAATCAACCCAGCTAGGGCTTTGTCAAGCAGAGACTTAAAAATCTCTAGGAATGGAGACTCCACTACTTCCCTAGGTAATCCATTCCTGTGCTTCACCACCCTCCTAATGAAATAGTTTTTCCTAATATCCAACTTGGACCTGTACTATATTACAATATAATAATAGATATTTTAAGTGAATACTGAACACAACAGTCCTTATTCTTAGGATTGCCACCTGGCTGTCTTCTAACCAGCCTGGCCAAATTCTGTACTGTCTTGCTGTTTAAAAATTTTGATGTTGTTTTGTTTTTCACTTGGAATATGTTAGTGCATTCTACAGTTCTCATTCCTGTTGTCTGAACTGTGGCGCCACAGTAGCATAAGTTAAATAAAATAAAATAAAATAATATAAAATACATATGCTTAATTTTTGTTTCTTGGGTGTGTGTGTGTGGAAAATGGTTCCCTTTCTAAAACATTTTATAATTAGAAACAGTTGGCATGGTGACAAATTTTTTTGGTAGGGGGAGGATGGCCAGGGCCATTTTTTGTTGGTGGTGATAGGGGTAGGTGATAGTTTGGTTTTCTATGCCGTTGAAGTGGCAACCCTACATCAGAGATGGAAGGTGTTGTGTATGGAGAAAGATTTTTCAGTCAAGAATTTTGTGGCTAAACATTTTCAGAACATTTAGTGTAGAGATATTTTCTGTTGCCATAATGGACAATGGCTTTCTTTCGGGAGCTAATCAGCCTACGCTGTTTTTTCATTGTTTCTCCACATAATTTTTAAAAAATCATTAAAGAAATAACCCACTCCCTTAACCCCTGTATGGCCAGAAGGAATCAAGAGAACTCAAACACAACCCACCCATAAGAAAAAACAAAGGATAAGAAGACAAACAACCCAAATAAATATTTTGCAACTTCTTCATTGCAACTCAATATGAAGCAACAAACACATCATTTCTGCCACCATGGGAAGCTGTGTATGAAAATATAAATTAGCAGTATTGGGTATGTGCAAGTAGATGATTTCAAGATGGTGTAGTCCAACAGTGAGCAAACAGTGCTAGTTTCTCCTCGGATACAGAAGAAGCTCCCTAAGGTAAGTGTCCAGGTTTTTATTTCTGTAATACAGTCGGTAAGAGAATAGTAACTGCAATAAATGTACACTTGCTAGAAGGTTAGAAAGAGGACAGGAGGAAGGTCTAATGCCCAATTTTATCTAATTTAAAAGTAGAGGGTTCACTGTTAATGATCAGTAAAGAGTATTATTAGTATATTTATTTTATAATAGTGCCACGAGGTATCAATTTACATCCGTACTCCATTATAAAAGGCAATAAATGTACACAAAGGAGAGACATAATCTGCCCCCAAGAGCTTGCAATATAAATAGAAAAATGCTGAGAAGGGAAATAGACAGGTGAAGTGATTTGTGCAAAGAAACATAGTAAGTCATTGGCACAGCTGAGCGTGGACTCCTGGTCTCTTGACCTCCATTCTATCCATTAGACCCCACAGATTGCCCTACCATGAAACATTACTGTAATAAAAACCTTCAGGTAGGGTACTGCTTCTGCACCTAGGTTTTCTCCAGCAATTCTCTGAGTTCACTGCAGCTGCACAGGTGTGGTGGAGAATTCACAGTAGCCATAGTGAGAGATCATTTGATATTAGCTTCCGGCCAGTGTTTAAAAAGTAGCAGTTGCTGATCAATTTCATAATTATTTACATCCATGTATAAAGTGCTTCTAACATTAAATGCATCTGTGAAAAAACTCTTCACTGTATTTTTTTTAATCTTATGGCTCCAAAATGTGACTCGCCTGATGAAGCATTAGATTATCATCCCACATGACTTTTTAATGGGCATGTTTAATGAGCAAGCATCATTGTCAATGAACAAAAAGATTAGATTGAATGCCAAGAACTATGGATTGATTTTTCTTTTAAAGTGGATTAATCCTGTCAAGTGCTGTTTCATGTGATGTATGATTTATCTGCCGAAGATATGTATGTTCTTTCCTTATGGAAAAAATGGCTGGGGTGCAAACTGTGGAAGATATCTACTGAATGCAGAAACACATAATTTACAACTGGACTGCAACTGTGTTGACAATTTGGAATAATAACGGCTTAATGAACAAATAGGATTATATTTACATTATCTCAAAACTAAGGAGACACCAGGTAAAATGCTCAAAAGCTCCTAAGGCCTGGTCTACACACATTTTTCTACCAGTATGACTATGTTGGTTGGGGGAAGTGACTTGTTTCACTTGTATAGCAGTGCAAGAGGTAATTCTAAGTGATATAGTCCCTAAATCCCATTGATAGACTCCTACAGATCCATGGAAATCCACTTTATATCCACATCCTCAAATGTGAAAGTGGATCTCTGCAGCTCATTTTTGCAGATACAGATTCTGATATAAAATTTTTGTATCCGTGCAGGGCTCTGCCTGTTGAAAGGGTTCTGAATGAGTGAAGTACTTATGTAGTAGACAAATATATGTAGAAGATATAATTAGACTGTGAATAGAAGTCGAATAATACAGTACCAATAATACCTTCAACCCTCTACTGTTCTTAACAGACCCAGCTCTCTAGCTCCCTCCCAGGCTCACCCAGTGTAAACTGCAAGTTGAGAGACAGCTCTTTGATGGGTGATTCAGTGCTGTTATTGTTGGTCAACTTAAAACTTTCATAAAAAATAGTCTCAGAGGGGTAGCTGTGCTAATCTGTAACTTTAAAAACAAGGAGCAGTCCTGTGGCACTTTAGAGACAAACAAATATATGACATCATGAGCATGTGAAGAGAAGTGAAGTGGGTGCTGATTGCACATGACATTGACTGTGAGAGTCGTGCGTGCCCTTTGCATCCAAAGTGCTGCTACGGTTCGGTCATCACCCACAAATTCTAGTTATGTAAGTGCAGTTAGTAAAACTATTCTGTCCAGAGAGACCATCTTGCTTATGACAATCTTGTGGTGTACTGAGATGGAGGGCCACTCATGCGGCCCATTGCTAGTCTAGGTTGCCTAACACTGCTCTCCTCCCTTCGGCTTTTCCTTTGTTGACAATGAGGAATGCACTTTGAGTCTCTGACCTGCACTCATCACACAGGATGGCTATTCTGATGCTGTTCTTCATTAGCATTCCACAGTCTTCTTTGATGTCTGCTGAGTTATTTAGTTACTGTGGTATTTCTATTGTAAATGTTTGCTAATACATTATGACGGGAAACAGATAAGTAAAAACAATGCATCTCATATCCCATTAGTTTTCTGAAGTTTAAACACCCAAAACCCTTACGCTTTAATCTAACACACAAGTGAATGGTCCTGAATACACTCTGACATCGCCTGATTTCCCAGCATCGGACACCATCTACCTAACCAACACCCGCATATTGTTATTATACTGTTTTCCTAAAATAAATAATTCACAATAATACAAATGTATTCACCAGTGATGCATATTACAACTCTATATAATAAAAGCACCCATACAAAAAACAAGTATGTATGTAATGTACACAGTGAGGTGGGCTCTATTACGCTCCAGAGACCTGTGCAATTAGAGCCTGATCATTTAAGTGAATGTAAAAATGTCCCTTGATATGAATGTTGCAGAACCAAATCTATATAGAAATAATCATAGAATCACAGAATACTAGGACTGGAAGGGACCTCGAGAGGTCATTGAGTCCAGTCCCCTGCCCTCATGGCAGGACCAAATACTGTCTGGATCATCCCTGATAGACATTTATCTAACGTACTCTTAAATATCTCCAGAGATGGAGATTCCACAACCTCCCTGGGCAATTTATTCCAGTGTTTGACTACCCTGACAGTTAGGAACTTTTTCCTAATGTCCAACATAAACCTCATTCCACAAGGTGTAACAGTTAATTCGAACTAAGGACTTAGTTGGAATTAACTTTTAACTGCCGCGTGTAGCCGCGGGCAGTTAGTTCGGACTAGGGGGATTTAAAAATGGCGCCCGCCCGGGAACATGCAAATGAAGCCCGGGATATTTAAATCCCGGGCTTCATTTGCAAGTTCGAATGCCTACATTAGCCTCCCTAGTTCGAACCAGGGGGCTAGTGTAGACATACCCTATGAAACTGATTGTTCCTTCCTAAGTGGAGCACTTTGCATTTGTCTTTATTAAACTTCATCCTGTTTACCTCAGACCATTTCTCCAATTTGTCCAGATCATTTTGAATTATGACCCTATCCTCCAGATTAGTCGCAACCCCTCCAGCACATTGATAATGAATAATTGTAGGTAGAATACAGACCTCAGGGAGGGAACATCTATGGCCAGTGAATGAACTGCTGATGCCTCGGATATACAACGCTGACAGAAGTCAGTTAAAAGCTATTATGCATGATCCATCACTTGGTGCCCTTAAATCTATGACTATGCAGAATCATGTTTGCTAGCTACACTCAAGTACAGTGCTGTGAGTGGTAGTGAAATGATCCATACACCCCAGATAACTGTAGGGCAGTTGCTCATATTTGTGTAGTATTACTGTTTTCTATCGGGACTGTCACATACTCATAGCGAATGTGATGATTATTCTCCTGAACCATTGTTCTCTTTCTGTGACCATTTTACTTATCATACTCCTATGGTGTCATAGAGCCTTCCACTCGCACACCTGCTGCCATTTGTTCCCTGAACTTCCAGCACATTGATCATTTGGCCTTTCATAATCTCTTTTGGGTCTTTATAAGGCATGAATGCTGCTTTATAAATGTCATAAACAGATCAATAACTGAGGGTCACTTGAGAGGATTGTCCTGTAGGCTATTTAGTTTGTGACTTGGAGAAGCATGTTGAGTATCTGATGTCCAGTGAAAAATTAAAATTGTTTATGTAATTGATAATATTCATTAACAGTATGTAATAGTATATGAATAGAATGTAATTGATAGTAATACTATGTAATATTAATTAATAGCATTGATCTAGATGGTGCTTGGTCCTGCCGTGAGGGCAGGGGACTGGACTTGAAGATCTCTTGAGGTCCCTTCCAGTTCTTGTATTCTATGATTCTATAGTTGAAAAATAGCTTAGAATTGTAATTCTTGGGCTTTTTGTTTGGGTATGTAGACGAGGTCTGTTTCTCTTTGCTCCACTTATTTGGCACCAGGGAAGGAAACATATTCTTGCTGCTCATTGAATGAACCATTAAAAGACCCCCCCCCCACACACACACAAAAAAAGAGTATTGAAGTAGCTCATATGTGTTTCTTCATAATAGCTGTTCCAGCAGAACTGCTCTTTCAGCTTAAAACAGAGAGGTTTGTACAGGTTCTTTTCTGCTTTGCTTTCATTTGATGATATGCTATGTGAGTGGATGAATTGGTGCTGCTGACTTGCCTAGATTCTAAGATGCAGGGTCTACAGTGAATGATGTTTTTCAAAAGTGACCAATGATTTTGGGAGCCTCTGATTTTGCTTGTCCAACTTGTAGCACTTTGGACTAGTCACTAGATTCTCAGAGACACTGAGCTATTATATTGCCAATAGACTTCAGTTGGATTTGTAAGCTCTAAGCAATTTCCAAAAATCAGGCCCAAGGCTGTTCAAAGTGAGGAATTTTTTAAAATGCCAGGCAATGTTTATTCAAGATTTATCTCTAGCTGTTTTTTTTTAAACTCTCCACTGACCCTGAAATATTAGGCATCTAAATACTGGCACAACTTGCTGCTTATCAGAGACAAAAGAGGTGTCTTTAGTTAATCATCCTCATTCAGTAACATTGGTAACACTCACCACAAGAAAATTGTTGACTCACTTGCTGGGCCTTGATGGGGTAGCTCTTCAGAATTTCTGCTCTTCATCTGGCCTTTTTTGTGTCATCAGAGGATCATAATTTTTATATCAATGGAGATGTGGTAATACTATGCAATCATTCTAAAGCTGAGATGTGCCAGGAAGTGTCAAAAAAACTGCCCATCAAATTTAGTTTAAGAACATAAACTACTCTTACCTCTCTGAAAAGGGAAATAGTGACTCTAGTAATGATCTAGAGAAAGTCAGGGGGAAGTGCAAGTAATAATCCTGTGGATTCATATGTTTATTTCTGAGTGAGTTGGTTTCCTTCAACTGAATCATATTTTTCCTTAGTACTCTTTCTTCATATCCCATTTATCACATTTTTGGGGTTTGTTTTTTTACTACAGCAGTGCTCCTAAGAGCAGATGTGTGGTGCAACCTCCAGTTGTATGGAGAAGGGGAATGGTTAACAGACAATCCAAAGCCCTTTCTTTAACTTCTTCTTAGATGGTGTCATATCAGCTGAGCATTCAAACTGATTTGTTTTTATCACAGTGATCGCTGCATTCTGTTGAACTTTGTCACTCTTAAGTTGTGTAGTACAACATCCCTGCAAATATCCTGATGGCTGAAAAAGCAATCCATAGTAAAACTTGGTATTAAATTTCCCCTCAAGCCTCAGGATAACGGTAAGTCTTCAGGAATTGAAAGGCAGTTAGGCTGGTGACTGTGGCTTGTATTGTTGTTATGCTTGCAATAAATGTCCATTTTTATGAGAGAGGCTGATCGGTTGTCTAGCTCTCTGAGGCTATGTCTACACTGAGGAGCTATTTCGGGATACTGAAAGTAACCCGAAATAACTATTGCACGTCTTTTGAGCAAGCCCATTATTTCAAAATATAATGGGCTTGCTATTCCAACGTCCCTGTAAATCTCATTCCACAAAGAGTAAGGAACGTTTCAGAATAGCACTCTATATAAGAATTTGCTGCTGTGTAGACAGTGCCAAATTTCAAAATAAGCTATTTCAAAATTAACTCGAAATAAGCTACGCAATTTGTGTAGCTCAAATTGCGTAGCTTATTTCGAGCTCTGGGTGCAGTGTAGACACACCCTGAAAAAGATATCATTATATGCTTCCAAAGTTGAATTTACATTATTACTTGAGTAATCTGGGTAACTGTGTACTTTCTATGCTGACAACATAGGAAGGATTTGAGCAGCAAAAATATATTGTTAAATACTGAGCAACCTGAGCCTATGACTTCACTAAGACACTACAGGGATCAAACATTTTCATTGGGGAAGTAAACAAGAAGAACAAGTAAACATCATTATTTTTTATCTGAGTGATGAGGCAGATGAAATTTGTCACTTGCGCTACTGGGAAAATGAGCTATGAAAAAGTAAAAGCAAAGTTTAATGAATGCTTTATAGCAAAGTAGAAATTAGTGGAATCATAAGGTTTAACCAGATGAATAAACATCAGGCTGACTCTTAGCAGTGTATGTTTTAGTAACAGCATAATAACTCCTGCTCTACTCCCTCTAAGATCAGTTTAAACAGGAATTGTTAAGGGCTTGAGTGACTGAGAGAAAATGCAGTTTTGTCCTGATCTGAGCCTGGACAAAGCTGTCAGAAGTGGTCAAATGGTAAATTATTCATATGAGAAACAAAGCTGCAAAATAGTATTGGGATCTTGTGCTTTATACATTTCACCTTAAAATGCTAGCAATAGCACTATATCTCCCAGGAGGGAAGTCTCCAGTGAAAGCATGGAACTTTCCTTCATCAGGGTCCTAATTAACCATTAATTATTTGGTTGTTCAGTTGAAGGGTCTAGCTGCCATAATGTAACGTTAATTGAGATTCGGAAGCAATCTTTTCTTACCGTTATGATGTTTAAACATTGAAGAGTATTAAAGCCAAATGTGCATCTGAATGCTCTGAACCATTGTCAAAGTCTCAAATGATGATTTAGATATGAGGAGATGAGGTATAAACAGAATTCAATAGCCAGTTGGAAAACTTTATTGGTCTAGATTATGGCAACTATTGCTTGGATAAAGTTAGACTTTTTCTTAAATCCAAGTAGGCCTGGTTAGAGTTTAAAAAAGTTCAGCTACCTTTTCTGTTTCCATTCTCACATCCTCTGCAAATTCCTGATTTTAGCCAGGACTAGCAATTGGAAGCATGGGCATTCCAGTTGAGAGATGATTCTCATCAACTTTTGGACCCTATTGGAAGAAGAACAAATTAGAGAATTTAAGAGAGAGGCTATTCTTGTAGGGTTCTCAGACCAATTTTCTGAAAAACTGAAAATTTAACTACCAGAACTTTCAGATGCTTTTTAATAATAAACTTACAAACTCCTTGAGGTACTTCCTAAAAAAAGTCAAAGTGTAAAAATATGTACACAGGTTATTAATACTGAACATACAGTAAGATTGCTACGGAAATTCTTGCTAAATTCTCAATTTCCAATCATGTTTAAAATCCTTACTTCCTAACACTTACTGTTACAGAGTGCATTTCTAAAGGTCACAGTAAAATGGAGTACAGTCACCTTATCAATGTATTGTGGAATAGTAAAATTTAAAGTAAGATATCTTTAAACTACTAATATTCACATTGTGTATTTCAAAGCATATCATTATTAGGATATTTGCAGATAATAGCCTCTTTTTTTAACCTATGAAGATATAGGTTTGACTCCTATATAGTTGATTTTATATATTTTTTAATTGTTTAGCATGCTGTCGTGTTATGGTGAGCTGCATTATGTTTGGATGGCTGAAGATTAACTTTGCATGAACTGCAATTAGATGATTGATTTTCTGACACCATTGTAAATCCAGATTAACCCCACTGACTTCAATTAACCAGTGAGATCAGAGTCTGCCCCAGAGGTCTTGACTAAATGTAACCAAGCCCAGTTTTGGCAGTCCTTTGGGAGTCAGGTGGTCCAATGTGACTTGAATTTTGATCAAGTATTTGCTCTTCCCTATACGTGTGTTGTTATTTCCCCTGAGAGGACACATGCGACAACTGAAGGGCAGGGAGGATCATGCATTATATGTCTACCAAAAGTAATCTGTCTGCCTGCCTTTTTGAGTACAGCTTATATTATTGTCTTTATGAATAAACATAGCATACCCTCTGGAGATGAAAATGTCTTTCTAGAGGCCATTTCCTCCTCCTTGTTAGCTCTGTGCAGCATGACTCATGCTTCAGATGGGAGAAGTAGCAAGCAGATTTATGGGATATGTGAATAGCCAGAGAGATGTTCTGCTAGTTTCCAGCTACTAAACACATTTTTTTATTGTTTTTATGAAGAAAATATATTTAAAATGTTAATAAACTTCAGATTGAGGCAGTCTGGAAATAATATTGAAGCAGTACATATGGGAAGGTTTTCTCTGGTCCCAGCATTATGTTTCAAGTATTTCTTAACCAAAATGAAGTTTGTAAGTGTGTCTCTAAGCCCTTTTTTTAAGTTAACCACTGCTCGTCTGTACTGTTGTTTTGTTTCCCTGTTGCAGCCTGACTTAGCTGACACTTTACAGGAAGCAAATAATGAAGCCCTAGATTGTAAGGGGCAGAGAAACTGGTGCCAGAAACAGTGAGCCAATAGTGTTTCTTTCTCAGTGGAAAAAACAACAAATGGTCTGGTAGCACTTTATAGACTAACGAAACATGTAGATGGTATCATGAGCTTTCGTGGGCATAGCCCACTTCTTCAGATGACCGGAGTTATGAGTTGGGGTTATGAAAACTCAAAATAAATAGGAGAGGGGAGGGAAAGAAAAAAAGGAGGGGGGTGGGAGACAGAGCATCTTTAAATGTCTGGAGAATGGGTACTTAAACCTAAGCAGATAAAAATCAAAGTCAATAGATAGATTCCTTCCTGTTTTAGGAATCTATCTATTGGCTTTGATTTTTTGACTCCGACTTTTGTGAACCTCATTCTATGAAGAATAATGCCTATCCAAAATAGCTATTTTGAAATAAGTTGTGTGTAGATGCTCCACTTCTGCTATTTCAAAATAGCCCCTCACCAGGGCCATTCTAAGTTATTCATTCTGGGGGTCTAAATCGAAATAGCATGTCTACATTAGGGAAGCCTGCCTTGGACTAATTTTGAGGCTTCCCTGCAGTGTAGATGTGCTATTTTCAAATAAGCATGGAATAGCTTATTCTGAAATAACTGTGCAGTATAGACATAACCTGTGTTGTGTTTAAAGTGTGATAACACCCTGCAATAAAGTACACCAATATGATGCCTTTGTAAATTGCCTACATGTCATGGTGATGAATGCTTTATAAGATCCCAGCTAAACCACTGCCTTTACATATGCAATAAAAATACCACCTAAATCTCTCTTGGGATTAACACTTTCTAATTTTGTCAGATCCAGTGAGTTTTTTTGGGAGGGTGGCATTATTCATCTCCAAGTATATCGGTTTACACTTTTCAGGTTTAATCTCATTTTAATTTTTTGGGAAGTGTTTTTAATCTATTGGCCTTTGTATTATTTTTCCATCTTGGTTGGTCTTTGTAACCATTCTAATTTAGTGCTTGGTTTCCTTAATGTTCCCTTTACTCCAACATGCAGAATATAAATAGGGACGTCAACCAAAATCAAATTTAACATGAATACTGAAGGTAGCCCATTACTCCTGCCCAGAGCTCATTACATTACCATTTATCATTACTTTTTATCTAAGGATCTTCAGCAACTTCCCAATTATTCATGTGACATATTTATTCAGATTGAAGTAATTTTGATTAATAAATATAAATAAGGCCTATATGTTGATGTGGAGGTCACACTAGCTATAACTATGGTCATGTAACTAACTTTTAATAAAGAAGGAAGGTAAAGATAGGTATAAAAAACATTTACTCCATACAAATTATGTTCTCAAGCTTTCAAATGTTATGAGTACAATTAAGTCAACCTTACTCCTGTGGAGTGATATATTTCAATGCTACCCATGTCATTGATCTAGTGAGATAATTTGTGGAGTATGTAGTACATACTGACAGAACTGGTGTGTTAGGTTGGTAAAGCTAATTGTTGAGATTTAATTAAGATCTTTACATTGTATTTTCCCCCAAACACATTTCTAGGGATGGCAATGAAATACTGTGATCGTTTCTAGTGTTGACTTCAATGGTCATAGTATTAACTAGAATCTCCCTCCAACGGTATTAATTTTCATTTGCAAACAGGCATGCCAAATTTTATTTCATGCTTACTCATGGCCTTAAACAGAATTATGGCATCAACTCTAATCTATACAGTGAACTTGAAAAATAAAAACAATCTGCAGTACAGATACAATTGCAGCAGCACAGGGGGTCTAAAAGGGCACACAGTCCATATATCAAAGACAGATGCAAAGGAGTTCTGAATAAAGTTTGAGTTATAAAGTTCAGACTCTGTTCCTAATTCCTAGTGAGCTGCTTCCATGTCAATTTTATTCAGTGTAGTGGTCTGCTTGCTCCAAAAAGATATTCTTACAAAGCATAGTCAACTCAAAGTTTACCTGAGGATGGCTGCCTTCATTTCCACCCAATTGAATACTTTCCTATCATAACAAATGTCTTGGAGCTAGTGTATCTGGACTGAGGTCAGATAAAAAGAAAGTGACATTAAAAAAGAGAGTCTTTTTTTCTGGTAGGCTGTTGCTGCTCTGTCCATACAGAGACCTTTTATATTTAAATCAAATCTTTGTGATAAGGCCATCAGGTTTGGGTCAGATACATGATTGATTTGTGGCGATAATCTTTTAAAAATGCTAGCATTATCCATCCTGTTGTGATGGTAGATGTACACTCAGGTTGGCCTGGTTTGGAGTTGCAACTTTGGTTGCGAGAGTTGTGTTCAGATTCTATGCTAGGCAGTGCTTGCATAGCTGGGTAACATTTCAATGAATGCGAAGAATTATATAGGTATGATATCAATTTCTTTCTTTCTTTCCAAATACTTGTAGAGACAAATTGACTCATGCATTTTGCATATACCACAAAATTAACAACTTCTAAGTCACCTCTGTATAAACAACATTCCTGACAACCACTTCATTTGAGGTAATCCATTGCCTAGATGCTCTGATAATATGAAGGGTGCACTGATCAGAGTATACTCTGACATTTTGTGGGTCTCCAACTCCGCTCATGGCAACATACATTTGTCCATGTGTGAACACCAGCACATAAAGGGGGGGGAGAAATTTTACACAAAGCTCCTACTGGCATCTGGGGTGAAAGAGTCACGTACACATATGGTCATCCATCTTCAGGAGCCTTCTCAGGCAGATGTGCCAGGGATGGCTTTATCAATCAGCTCATCAATACTCTGAAAACAGGGCATTCAGTGAGCACCGCATGTTGCCCAGCACCTTGCAGCTCTGTGTCTGGTGTGTGCCTGCACCCTTGCGTGCACAAACTTTGCAGGCTCTTACTGCATCCTTGAGCGGGACCTTTTGTTAGAGCCATGGTGCTGTCAGTGGAGCCCCAGTGAGCCCTGCCTCACGGATGTGGTGCAGTGGGCTGAGGGGCAGCAGAGACATGTGGATGTGGCGGTGAGGTGGAGCAGGCGAGCAGTTGGCATGGGGGGGGGTAGGTGCAGGGGAGGACAGAGTGTGGAAAGTCCCAGGGGGCATCGGCTTGGGGTGTCAATGGAAGGACAAGCAGAGTGTAGCAGTCAGGGACTTATTTCTAGCCCCACCGCTAGCAGCATGTCTTGCTTCTTTTTGTTCCTAGGCCCGGGAGCGAGGCCGAAGTCATGGTGCTGCGGCAACACCTGCTTGATGGGCTGCAGTGTGCTGCCCCCACACCGCACTCTGCTGCCCTGCTCCCCCCCTGCTGGACAGGCCACCTCTGGGGTGCAGGAGCAGTGTGAGGCCCCGGCTCGTGAGCCTTCTGCCCCAGTGGGCACAGGTCTGTATGGTACCACCACCGCTGGCAGCTCCTCGCCGCACCTGCCAGACACTTCCTGGGGAGGTGCCGAGCTCTGCCCCGAACTCCCGACAATGGCAGTCCAAGGGTAGGGGCCCCAGCCATGCCCTGCCCAACTCAGCTCCCTGGGCCACCTGTCGCTGTGCCCGCTCCCACCACAGTGCATGGTTCCCCTCAATTCATCATTTCTCACTCATTCTGGCATTTTCTAGAAACTTCTCAAGTCTTCCAATTTATTCTCAAATGTTCTCTGTGACAGATGGTGTAGCAGACACCTCTACTTTTATAATAGTTTAGACTTCTAGGAAAAATGAAGCTTGTGAATTGTGCTCAAATGATAGTCATGAAGACTGAAGTCCTCTGTTTATTCCCATAATATGTACAACCTGACAGTGTCATTGCCAGACTAATCTGTGTGTACCAGCCTTAAAATGAAATGGGCTGTCTTTTGGGCTGGGAGAATAATTCAGTTGCTTTGCCAGTACAATCCATCCTTCCTTTGCTGAGACTGTAAATAAGGGTGCAATTTGTGGTAATGATTTAGGGTTTGAAGTAAATCTCATGCAACAACTGGCACACGTTAAAAGTCTTCTGGCCATTATTAATTTGAGCTGGATTTGGACTCCTTCTCCACCTGAAAAATTCTCTCTTGTAACATTTTTTTATTGTTTTTGCACCACTCCTACTGCAGAGATCTTCCCATGCGGACAAGGGGGATCCAGTAGATATAGTATACTTAGATTTTCAGAAAGCCTTTGACAGGGTCCCTCACCAAAGGCTCTTGTGTAAATTACATTGCCATGGGATAAGAGGGAAGGTCCTTTCTTGGACTGAGAACTGGTTAAAAGACAGGAAACAAAGGGTCGGAATAAATGGTAAATTTTCAGAATGGAGAGGGGTAACTAGTGGTGTCCCCCAAGGGTCAGTCCTAGGACCAATCCTGTTCAACTTATTCATAAATGATCTGGAGAAAGGGGTAAGCAGTGAGGTGGTAAAGTTTGCAGATGATACCAAACTGTTTAGGATAGTCAAGACAGAAGCAGACTGTGAGGGACTCCAAGAAGATCTCACCAAACTGAGGGACTGGGCAACAAAATGGCAAATGAAATTTAATGTGGATAAGTGTAAAGTAATGCACATCGGGAAAAATAACCCCAACTATACGTACAGTATGATGGGGGCTAATTTGGCTACGACAAATCAGGAAAGTGATCTTGGAGTTATCGTGGACAGTTCTCTGAAAACTTCCACACAGTGTGCAGTGGCAGTCAAAAAGGCAAATAGGATGCTAGGAATTATTAAGAAAGGGATAGAAAATAAGACCCAGAATATCTTACTGCCCCTGTATAAAACTATGGTACGCCCACATCTTGAATACTGTGTACAGATGTGGTCTCCTCACCTCAAAATAGATATTTTGGCCTTGGAAAGGGTTCAGAAAAGGGCAACTAAAATGATTAGGGGTTTGGAACGGGTCCCATATGAGGAGAGGTTAAAGCGACTGGGACTTTTCAGTTTAGAAAAGAGGAGACTGAGGGGGGATATGATAGAGGTATATAAAATCATGAGTGGTGTGGAGAGGGCCGATAAAGAGAAGTTATTTATTAGTTCCCTAAATAGAAGAACTAGAGGACACCAAATGAAATGAATGGGTAGCAGGTTTAAAACTAATAAAAGAAAGTTCTTCTTCACACAGCGTGTAGTCAGCCTGTGGAACTCCTTGCCAGAGGAGGCTGTGAAGGCTAGGACTATAATAGAGTTTAAAGAGAAGCTAGATAATTTCATGGAGGTTAGGTCCATAAAAGGCTATTAGCCAGGGGATAAAATGGTGTCCTTGGCCTCTGTTTGTCAGAGGCTGGAGAGGGATGGCAGGAGACAAATCGCTTGATCATTGTCTTCGGTCCACCCTCTCTGGGGCACCTGGTGCTGGCCACTGTCGGCAGACAGGATACTGGGCTAGATGGACCTTTGGTCTGACCCAGTACGGCCATTCTTATGTTCTTAATTACTCTTTCATGTTTAAAATGGCCCCATAGAAAATCTCAGCCTACCTTTTCCTGAGCCAGTATTAGACTCCCCTTGCTCACCAAGCAAATGATGCCAATCTAATCTTCTCTTAGCCAAAACGTGTAGGCCATTTACAAAACCATATTGACTTTGACCCCTCCCCTTTTCCCAATTTATATAGGTTTATGCCTGTTTTGGGGGAGGAGATACTTTCCTTAACTGATAATATTTGTTTTAAGTCTTCAGACACAATGTATGTTTCAACTCTGCTGCTACTAAGCAAACTGTAAAAACATGAGAACTTCTAAAAATACCCAAACTGGTGTACTGAGTTGTGAAATTTTTCTAATGTTTTTAATAAGAAATTAAATATGTAGAAAAACCCAGCCCTGATATAACTTTCTCATTAAGAAAATATTGTAGAGGAATCAATGAAAGCAAGGCAAGAATCAGTGCATACTTTTTATGTGTGTTCATTTTTATTGCTTGTTTATAAAGCTTTAGTGAGCACAATGGTCACAATTCCAGTAATGACTGAAAATTTTTGCAGAAAACACAATTTTATTTTCCACTGGGAGAAAGGAACTATTTAAAAACTGCTGACCAAATTTTAACTCAGAGATAGCTACTGAAGCCTCATGTCAATGAAAGCTGGAAACAGAAAGAGTTTGTAGCCAGGAAAGAGAAGAGAATAGGGTCGAGGCACTTGCTGGGGAGGAAGGGAAGGGTTAGCAACTGTGTGGAGAATGAGATGCATAAGAGGATCTTGGTGTTCATCAGAGAAGTTGGAGGAAGGGAAAGTGTCCAAGAATTTAGTTGGAGAATTTGGGATATGGAAGGGACATTACTAGAAGAGGATACCGAAAGTTTCTGGAGGCAAGAGAGAAGATGAGCAAATTAGGTTGAGGCTCTTATTAGGAGGGTTGTAGGAGGGTTTGGCAAGTAGGGGAAAGGGATCTAAAGTCAGGTACTGGTGGGGTGCAGTTTATAGACGGGTAGTCTTTAATACTGTGGTGATATTGCACACTTTGATGACATCATGACAAAATGAGAGGAAAGTTCGAATGGCAGGAGTATACTACAGAGATAGCCTTATTTTATTCAGCTGTGTCAAATGTCATTAATATGTCAGATAAATAGGGAATCCTTTTGTAACAGGGTTATAAAACCATTTATATTTTTCTTTTGCTCAGTATATTGGAAAAGCATTTAAAAATGTAAGTGTGCCTTTCAGAATGTAAATAGTTTTGCAGCATGTAATGTGAATGCTGTCCATATCTCAAAATAAGAAGCCAACACCCTCTCTGTGATCAAATCCTTGCAGACAACTCACATATGCTTAAATTTACAGGCATAAGAACATCCATTGTCTTCATGAAGTCTTATGGGCAATCTTCATGTAAGTAGAATTAAGTTGCAGGATAACATCATGAGATTATGTTCATTTTTATTCATTATCTGATGCCAAGCAAACTCATAAACAATATTATACTTTGCCCTTCTATATTAATTTTCATTCAGAGCTCAGGGTGCCTCACCACTTCCTTTGTGAGCTTCAGACTCTTGCCTTAACTAATATAAAATCATAGGCAAATGTTCTAAGAATGACATTTCTCCTTTTTGAACACTGATCTCTTCAATCAACTACATGATACATGTCTCCAAAAAGCAATGTGTAATAATTCCCTGATATTGATTCAGATTGGCTACAGAAATCCTCGAAGGATTATGACAAGAGACCTGATTATAATCTGACTGTCTCCTAAAGTCATGGCAAACAATGGAAGCATCATTATAACTCAAATAAGGCAGATGTAAGTCTAGTTCTTAATTGTTTTGCTCATTATATTAATCTTTAATTGCATACTCATCAGTTAGAATATTTCAGGCACCTGTAATGATAGCTTAAAACATGGACCATTAGGAAATACAACAGCGCATTAAATTGGGCTTATTATGCAAATGATTGTAAAGGTCAGAGATGGTTATCTGTTTCATAAAATATGTAGGAAAAATGCTGTTCAAGCATTTACAAAGCTTGGCAAATTAGTTAACTGTTCTGAAAGTTACGTTAGACTTCATCACTTCAACTTGCCTCTATCAACAGTAAACTAAGAGTATGTCTACACTTGGAGCTAGGAGTGTGATACCAGCTCAGGGAGATGTACTCATGGAGGTTTCCAGTGAACTAGTCTGCTAACAGTAGCAGTCTAGCAGCGATAGTATGAGTGACAGGAGGGGCTAACCTCTTGAGTACAAAGTTTTGGGTACATATTTGGGGAGATAGCCCAAGCTACTGCCAGTGTTACTGTTGCCACACTACTGTATTTAGCAAGCTAGCTCCATAAAAGATAGCATGAGTGTGTCTATATGAGCTATGAATCATACCCCTAGTGTAGACATACAATAGGGGGTTTTATAGTAAAAGTGATTTTCAGAGGTACCAAGAAGTGTTAGGTGCCTTTGAAAATCTCCCCCATTCTATCTGGTTCCTGCATACATGGTGGGTATAATGAGTCAGGAGAGGCAAAGCCTTCCCAGAATGGCTACTGCCACCATACCACCATGACTGCTTCGGGGTTGGTAGGGAAAGTTTCTATTGTAATATACTCTATGCAGGTAGTGGGGTAGCAGAGTAGGTGGTATCCACTGAACAGTTTCCTGGGTTCATGAGTAACCTCCCTGGACTTCTGAGTGATTACTGATGAACCCAGGAAGCTGAGAAGCAGATACCATCTCCTCAGTTGCTCTGGAACTGGCATTGAGTACATCAAAAGCTCAGGTTCTTCTTTGGGAAGAGATGCTGTCATGGTGCAGATTTTCCTGAGATACTTGGGGCGGGAAAGGGAACACAGCTATGGCTGACCCGGCTATCTCCTGGAGCAGGTGCAGGGAAGCACTTGGCATTCTCCAGCCAATGGGAGGGGAAACACTTGGGCCTCCAGCCAGCCTGGGGCTCCTCCAGTCATGGAATGTGTGCTCAGGGCTTGTTCATTGTGAGCGGATCATTGCTCTGGCCATGAGGGGGGGGAGGGGTTTAGTGCTCCAGCCCAACATTCGCAGATGGAATTGGCAGAGCTGGGGACTACCCTCCTTAAAGGGGGGGGGGGCTTCACCCACCATCCATGTGCTACTGCTAAAGTGTATGTACTGCTATGGTGTTTGGTTTTATTGGGTTAAAAGTTTTATCATGTCGTTAAAAAAAGAAAATTTGACTGCTGAGGTCATCGTCCTGCCAGAGCCCTCTTCTGCAGAATCTGCAAAGTCATATCCATTATAAATAGTGTTAAAAACAAGACAAACAAACAAACAAACAAACCAAAAACCAATTAAACTAATGACTTAGATTTGGTAAATACTACCTGAAAGTAGCGGTAGGGGTGGAGGAAGAGCATCATGAACATGATACTCTTGATTCCAGTGCATTTTTGAGATGTGCACCATATTTATAAATGTATGTGTGTTTGGTCCTGTCTAGGCCTTTGCTTATACCTGTTAAATTTACACCGTGTGTCCTAGAATAATGAAAACAATTCCAATAGCAATTCCCTGAGCTATAACCTATCCTTTTAATCCACCATCCATTCCAAGATCATTAAAGACGTATCACCTTCCTTCATTAATTAGGAAATAGCTTGTTTGGTTTTATCCATATCAGTAGTAATTTCTATGAAGTGGGTTTCTTTATGAGCTAACAATGATTTTAATTGTAATCCTAACAGGGGAATATAAACAAGTAATGTAGTTTGGATAATTAAATCCTGACAATCTCGGTCCAACTTGATAATGGTGATGTTTTCAAAAGTGGGAAGAGGGGAAATTGATGGTTCCTATTAAAGTAGGTTTGCTTTGAAGTAAAATCGGAAATTTGGGTTTGTGACAGGACACTCTTAGGGACCATATTGGTACCTATTTTTATTGGTTACTATGGAAAATTGACCATTTCCCAAATAGGTTACCCTCTCCATCAGAATCTTTCCCTTGGTCTGCCTCACCAGGCATGATGACCATGATTATTTATTCCGTAACTCATGTCTCTATAGTCCACATAGCACAATGTCTGTCTCTAACACATTACATCTACATTAACTTCTCTTTACTGCTCACCCAAAAATCATGGTTTTCCATTGGGCTGTTAGTCTGTACAAAGCTTATTTGTTTAGAGATTATAGGTCTCAAGACTTATACCAGTGGTGGGTAATAATTTACATGGAGGGGGCACGCCACAAATTTTGGTAACTCATCAAGGGCCGGCTCCAGGCCCTTAGAAGGGGCAAGGTTTCTAGTGGAAGGGGCAGGGCTGGGAGCAAGAGAGAGTGTGTGTGAGTGAGTGAGAGAGAAACTGTGTAAGAGAGATAGAGACTTTGTAACACATATTGTGTGTTTGTGGCACAGAGACTGGGACACTGTGTGTGGCAGAGACCAGGTGTGTGAGTGTAACAGAGTGTGGGTGTGCTGGCTGCTGCTGAGTAAGTTTCTGACTGATGCTATGTGCTGTCTCTTTAAGACAGGGAAAGCTCTCATGCTCTGTTGTCTGCCCCGTCCAATCCCTGCTCTACAGAGATGGGGCTTGTGGGGGTGGGGGGTGTAGAGTGTGCATGTGTATGCACGTGAGAGAGTGAGGGACCACCTGGCTGCTGGAGAAATTTTAGAATAGTGCACTGCCTCTTAAGACAGGCACTCAGTCACTCACCATACTTCAGGCTGGAGCTTCTCCATTGTGTGTCCCTCTCCCTAACCTTTACTCTGTGGATGTGGCGTGCAGGTGCAGGGAGATACCATGACTTCAGCACTCCCCTCCCCTTTCCTTTGCCCTCTGCACAGCTAGTTGGAGGTCCTGGGAGGAGCATGGCTGCAGGATGGAGCAAGGTGGGAGGAGAGGCAGCTGAGCACAAGCTCCTGGCATGCTCTGCTAATCAGCTGGGTGGGCCAGACGTGGCCCATGGACTGTGTTTTGCCCACCTCTGACTTATATTAACCTGTTGAAGCTAATGTCTTAAAGGATACAAACCTGCAGGTTATTTGCATTACTGCTGAATCTATTGCAAAGCAGAATATAATGTAGCAGTGATTATGGAGCCGGGCTTCAAATGCAGTGAATATAACAGAGGCAAACTAGTCCATTAGGCTACACAGGTGGCAGTGAAAAGCGGCCTGCATCCACAGCTACCGAGTGGGGAAAGGCTCCAGCAGCTCCCTGGTACCAGAGCCATTCCCACATCAGGCAACTGTTGGAACCTTTCCCTGCTAAAGCAAGAGGCTCCAGTATTGGGGTGCTGCCAGAGCCTTTTCCCACTGCCTCCCAGATGCTGAAGTCCTCCCTGCAGAGGGAAAAGGTTCTTGCAGATCACAGTGGTGGGGATAGATTCCAGCAGTGGCACACTACACTGCTAAAAACAGAAGTGTAGCTGAGGGATGCTCTGATTGGGCATGGAGAGAGCAGTGTAGGGTACATACTTTAAGGATTCAAGCCTGTCTTTACTCACCTAAGTGGTCACTCACCAACTATCCTACTATTTATACCTTAAGTTGTTGAAAGTGTGCCCCCTGCATGCATCATATTTCATCTTTGCTGAAATGCTTATGTTTGGTTTTGTCTGCTGCTGTGATGACTATTGAAACTCCTTTCTCTCTGGCCTCACCGTTTCTATTTGTATTCCAGCAGCCTTTTCTGTGCGAGGCCCACATTCTCACAGTACCTGCAATAAAGCATTACCATAGCGCCACATTCTCAATGACTCAATTACCATGCTCAATCCTTTGATGCTATTCAGTAAAACTGTGTTTCCCTGCAGTATGCTGTTTAGCATTCTGCTGCAGTAAAGTATCCTCACATGAGATGGCTGTCCAGCATATGGTAAATGCAGTCAGCTCTGCGTGTAATGTTCTCATTTCTAGGGAGCTAATAAAGTTAATTATTCAAAAGCACCAAGCTTAGCATTAGTACCATTGTAGATGGCTTTCTGATTTCCTCTATCACCTATTTCACTCAATATTCCACATACTCTTTCCAAGATTTCTGCTGCAATAGGTGTTACATCTGTTCCGCCAGTCATTCAGAGAGAGATATTGTTACAAACGCTGGATGTTAATGTGCTTCATGAACATTTGGACAATTGAAATGTACATTTTGTAAGAGGGAGAAACATACCTTTTATTGTAAAGTACCACAATAATCACCCTCAAATACTGTATTCACAATATTAATACTTCATTCTGTATGGAGGTGATTTTAAAAAAATAGTGTAGACCCTTTCTTGGAAGGGTAGCTATAAATGTAATTTTTAAACTCATTTTCTAATGTTGTAAACAGTTATATTTTACCCTGTTATCTTATTCTTTATCCTTTATAAAAATGTTCTAATTTTATTGTTGAGCCAAATTGATATGGTAAA
This sequence comes from Pelochelys cantorii, assembly GCA_032595735.1. NCBI lineage: Eukaryota > Metazoa > Chordata > Testudines > Trionychidae > Pelochelys > Pelochelys cantorii. Next base: position 69,671,667 of record CM064327.1, read on the forward strand.
ATGTATTATTCCTGGGACTGAAATGAAATTCAGAAGGCTGAATGAAATTCATATATTGTCTGCTATTACATCTAAAGAAAAATACAGTAAATGTCAGACTTTTCCTCAGTGCGTTTTAGCTTCAGCTAAATCTCAAGTGTTGCCCCAATCTGATTCCCATCTAATCGCAAAATCTCTGGCTCAAGTTATATGAGCCACTATCCACACAGGGACTTAGGTGTTGCAACCTCACAAATGTTAGGCACCTAGAAAATCATTGGGACGGCTCTAGTTTAGGTGCTATATAACCAGGGGTGCCGACAGGCTCTGTGGGCTACTGGGCAAAGTGGAGGAGGCCAGCTTTGTGATCCCAGAAGGTGTGGGGCCTTGGGCAAAAGGGGCAGGGCTGGTGGCACCCCTGATTATATACCACTTAAGCTAGAGCTGTCCTAGCTTTGTTGCCACTCCCCCCACCTCCAGTGCTGCCCAGAGTGTGGCGTTCCCTGGCACCCAGTCTCCAGCCCCCAGCCCTGGAGCATGTGTCATGGTGCTCCAGCAGTGATTTAAAGGGCCTGGGGCTCTGGATGCATCGCTATGCCCCAGGTTGATGGGCCTGCATACAACAGTCCTTAAGGAACCACTTCACAGGCCAGGATTGCTCGAGAACATTGCACTCCAGCTCCAATCCCTCCCTATCCCAGAAGACTTTCTGTGCTAGTAGTGGCAAATTATAGAGAAACTTTCAAGGACAGGCATAAACCAGTAAAAGAAACAGACAGATCGGTGGAATTACAAAAACAATTAGGTATAATTGTATTGTGGGCTTGATCCTCCAAGCTATGAAGTACAGTTTGGCCACATTTTTTGACTGGAACTTTTTTTTGAAGAAAAATGCAGAATTTGGTTAACTGCTACATTTCACAAATTTTTGCTGAATTTACCAAATTGTTTCAGCTGAAAAAAATTCATTTTGACATTAAAACGGAACTTTTCAAATAGAAAAGGACATTTGTTTCAAATATTGCTTCAATTTGACTTAAAAAAGTATTAAACTCTCATGAAACAAAATAGCTTGAATCAAAGAAAATATTTCATTTGACCTTAAAGGAACGTTTTCATTTTTGCTTATATGGTTTGACATATTTTTTTTGTTTGAGCTGACCCAAATGACTTACTTTTTTCTGTTCAGCCAGCAAACTTGAAAATCAGTTATTCATACAGCTTTAACATAGAGTGCCCTTACCTACCACTGAATCAGGCTGCTCTTGAATACTCACTGCTATGTCTATACTGCCCCCGTTTTGCGCAACAAATATACAAATGAGGCGAAGCATGGAATATCGTCATGCCTCATCTGCATAATTAATGAGGCTCCATTTTTGCACAAGAGGCTTTTGCGCAAAAAGGAGCCATCTACACAACTCCTTTTTGCGCAAAACACCCCCTCTTGCACAAGAGCCGTTCTTCCTGAAAAATATGTCTACATAGCTCCTTTTTGCACAAAATCCTCTTGTGCAAAACTGGCTGCTAATTAATTATGCAAATGAAGTGCAGCGATATATTCCACTTCACATTTCATTTGCATAAGCTTTTCCGGAAGAAGGCTACAGTGTAGATGTAGCCTGAAAGTGGAAATCTCTCAGACAAAGATCTCCCAGTGTGCCACAGGGTACAGTCAAGGCCAGATTAAAACATGCTGTGACCTATGTCAAGTTTAAAAGGCTCCATAGCATTACCAAAAAAAAAAAAAATGAAATTTAGTATTTTTTTTATTTAGAGGCCCCTCATGATCTATGGCTCTAAGATGTATCTTACTTGGCATGTGCATAAATCCAGTACTGGGTTCAGTGTCTCCAGGTGTCCATCACATTTTGCTGGCCAGTACAGAGAAAGGAGCCTGGATTTACCCCTTTCAAGCTCCTCTGGCGACTTCCAAGCTTTGTAGCTGCTGCCCACAAAGAAGCTGTACGAGCATCACTGTTTCTTGGCCACTGCAGTTAGCCAAAAGTTGAGGTTTGTGCAGGGAACAATAATATTGGCCATTAATCTTAGAGGATTTGGGGCTGAGTTTTTTTTTTCTGTGCAGGTCCTTTCCTCAAAACAAGGGAGAGGAAGCATCTGAACAGAAATCATTGGGAGAAAACAAAAGCTTTTATTACCTGTAATGGGGTGTATCAACCCTGAACTGGGTCCGAAGGGGTTAGCCTGGCCCAGCTGGCTGAGAAGACCCCACCCCTACAGTTCTGCTGAGCATGCTCCAACTGGAGGCTAGCTATAAAAGCCTCTGAATCTGCTCAGTCAGGGCTAATTGCCACAGGGGAAGGAGGTGCTGCAAGAGCTCCAAGGGAGGAAGCACAGCTGGACCATACAGGGGCAGCCAGGCTGACGGGGCTGCAGTAGAAGCCGCAGTGCCTGAGCATGAAGATGGAGAGAACTTCTGACGAGATCCGGGTAGGAAGTAGCCCAGGGTGGGGAATTGCTCCCCAGGAGCTTGGCATGTTGTGGTAGGATTTCCCACCGAGCTAGCAGTGGACCTCATCACTGATAACAGAGCCCTGGGCTGGGACCCAGTGGAGAGGGAGGACCTGGGTTCTCCTACCCACTTCCTCAGATACTCCCATATGAGGGAGTATTGTCTGCTATCTGTTGACTTTGTGGCCGTTGGGCCATTCTACCCTGATCCCAGAGGAACAGTAGTTTGACTCTGAGGTCACTGGGCTGTACTACCCTGAACACTAGGTAATTGCATGCTAACTGTGTCGACGCAGGTTGCACCACATAGACTCTGTGGCTGTTAGGCCACTCTACCCGGAGAAGGAGTTCGAGGGACTTCTGAGGGCCTGTTGCTGCCCTCGCCGGTAGATGGGCAAGGCGCCCCTCGACATTACCTCTTGAATAGAAATGGTGATGCCATAAAGAGTTTCAATAGCCATTGTGTGAGCAGATGAAGCCAAAGATAAAAATTTCAGCACAGATGTAATGTAAGGCAGGGAGCACAGTTTTAATGACTTATTGCAAAGTTTGGGTATAAAATAGGTTATGTTTTGGAAAGAAGTGCAATGAATGTCACTTCAGCAGGAGAACATTCTGATTACACTGTTAGGACAAGGAGTAATTTATTGCAAGATTGTCTCATTTGATCCATTTGACTTAGTACAGTACAGCTGTGGGATCATGTTAGAGGTTAAAAGACTTAAAATAATGAATTCTCTCTGTCATCTACAGGAGCTGCCAGCAAAGGAGTTTACATGCAGCAATTGTCTCAGAACAGAAATGTCATTTACCTGTAAGTAGTTTTACCCCTAATTAACACTGTGAAATGACTTAATTCTTGAGGTACACTCTCTTACTGTCATATCATTATTAGATAAGTGTAATTACCTTACAGCAAACTACCATAATTACCACTAAGTGCAGTATTTGTACCTACAGTAAATAGAAGTAAATAAGAATGGCAGAGAATATTTTATTTCTAGTAACTAATTTATTATTCATAAATTATATTTGCACAACATCTCTTAAGCTTATATTTGTGTATTTGCATTTAAAGAAAAAACTAAAAAACCTGCTCTGCTTCCCTGACAGCTGTGGGAAAAAAAATCCAAGAGACAGAGAAGGGAGGGCAAGTTAGGACCAGCACTTAATAATTCCCAGCTGTTTAAGGTGCCTTGAGGGGCTTCCAGAAACAAGAAGGGAAGAAGGCTGTCAAGGTTTCTCCCATCTGGAAAGACTTTTTCAGTAGGCAAGCAGTAGGGAAAGTGTAGCAAAACTGTAAGAATGGGCTAAACTGGATTTTGATGCTGATCAAGGATTCAAACACCCCAAAATTTTGGGGTCTAAGCATCCTGGATTTGGTCTGACTTCACATCCTCAAAAAGCACATGCTACCCTTTTTCTTTTCTTTATTAAAAATTCTGAGACTGGTGGGCTTTTCTGGTGGCATCTGAGTTTAATATTAACAGTTATCAGTTAATTTGAATTGGCCCCAAACTTCTTTTTGTCGTTTATTTGGCATTTTGCTCTTAGCCCTACATACAATTTCTAGCTCTGACACAGAGAAACAAAACTTTCCATGTCACTTCAAAGACAGGTAAATACAGGGGAATGTATTTGGAACACTAGCTGTCAACTGTTTCAATAAATAGATCAGGAGTTGGAAAGGAAACTTTTAAAGTCTTGTGTTGTCCTTCTACCCCATTATCACGGTATATTCTTGTGGACCAAGCAGTCATATAGTTTGGCACGCTATCAATTAAATTCCTTTCTACTAAAAAATATTCAGTGTGTAAGCATACTGTTCACCAACAAGGCTTAAAAGCTTTTTGGACCCTATAGCCCACAGGTGACTTCAGATTTTGCTTTCTTTTTATTGAGTGATTCAGAATTCTGAAGGTCATTTCTTTCCAGATTATAGTAATTTCAAAGTAGTTCAAATTATAGTTCTGCAGGACATGGTATTCTCTTTTACCTTCTTAAGTGCCTCCTAAATAAAAATGTATATGAATGGTCTTTTCAATAATACATCTGTCTCAGTTACCTGGCAAGCTATGCCTTATATCTACACTGCACCGTAACTCGAAATAAGGTATGCAATTTGAGTTACACAAATTGTGTATCTTATTTTGATGCTATTTTGAAATAGCTTATTTTGTCATTTAGCACTGTCTACACAACATCAAATTTAGAAATAAAGCGCTATTCCGAAAAGACCATTACTCCTTGTAGAATGAGGTTTACAGGGATGTCAGAATAGTGAGCCCAAAATAACAGGATTGCTGTGAATATGCAGGATTGCTATCTCGGCATACTCCGGTATCCCAAAATAGTGTTACATTGTAGATGTACCCTTTCAGTCCTTCTCAAGTGCTCTCCTTAGGTGACAGGACTGGTTCCTGGTGCCTCACTCTAGGTGCAAACAAGTGATCCTACCATTCTTATACTGGATTTCTGGGTTTCATTCAGTCTTTTGTTTGCCAAATGGGTTAAATTTACGGGCCCAGCTGCTTTTGACACATATAGAAACTTGTTCTGTGAGGACCTGCAGCTGATTAAATTTACTTAGAAAGAGCATCTTCAAAATAAAGTAGCCTACAATTACTAGAGAGAACACAGCATTTCGGAAAATGGGTTAACACAACACATTTCTATGTGCATATTTTCTTATATAAAACTCGAGTAATCTCTCAATCCATAACTCAGGTAAATTCCCATCTCTGAGTTGAGAGATCCAACCTAATTGTTCAGTCTCTGTGTCTGTCTGACAACCTACTCACCCTTCCTCCTTCCCAAAACTGACATTTTAAAGGTTGAGGATCCCCTTTTGACCCTAGGTTGTCAGTCTTGTGAAAAGTAAGCCATGCCAGCCTGGATGAAGGCAGATAGGTAGCTATTGCCCAGTAGATGTCAAAGACATTGCTATCTTTGGAAGCTGTTCATTCTAGATGTTTTGTCTTAAGCATGGTTTCATTTCTTGTTGGTTTCTCCCTTAACAGCTTCCTGTCATACTGGCAGGACAATATCAAACAGATAAGAGAAGGAGCATATAATAATTTATTAAAAACTAGCCATAACTGCCTCATTCTCCTCAAATTCTGTAATTTTTACATGCATGCCCTATATGGAATTTTAACTTCCATTTTGACTTTATTTCCTTTTGATGGACTATAAAGTAACTTTGTCCTTACTTAAAATTAAAACCTACATATTCAGATAAAGTCTCAAAAAGGTAACTCTGTTAATTTGTATCTGCAAAAATAATGAGGAGTCCTTTATCCAGGAGTCCAGATTTATTAAATCTGTTAGTCTCTAAGGTGCCACAGGACTCCACATTCAGATAAAATTTATGAAAAAATCCAGTAGAACTAAATAGAAAGTTATCTCCTTTCTACACATTTTTAACAGGTTGGTGATATTTGATCTGTCTTTTAACACAGTCTGGAAGTGTGTAGGTCATTGGAAAATGGAATTAACTGCATACTTTTCTAACCTCAATATTTAAGTTGAAATTTCAAAAAAAATTGAATAAATTAGTATTTTTTTCTGAACCAATGTGCCTATTCCTACTTAAAAGGAAGGACTTTGATTTTCAGGCCAGAACTTCTAGAGAGTAATTCAAATTGTCATAACTGCATGACCACATGGGAAGATAAGCTATAAGTGTTCAGAGAACTGTATGTTGACTTACTTTGCTTTGGCAGGGGGTGCTAGTAGAAAAAGAACCTCAAACTGTGTCTGCATCAGGGCCAGCCATAGGCAAGTTCTGAAAAGCCTCAGTTCTCAAGGCTTCTCAATGGAAACAAGGCTTAAAGGAAACACAATGATCTCAGTTTTGATTTTCACTAGTTGAATGAGACTTCAAGCTAATTTTGTTCTGTGCATTATAAGAGGGCACAAAACTTGAAATGTGTGCTGCTCTTTTTGTATTGATAGATCTGCTAATATGGGTTCCATATCTGTGCTTCAGGCAAATATCATCAACCCTTTGTCTGTTGCGTCTCCGAACCCACTAGTAATGCTCCTTATGCTCTGCCATGCTTTGCTGTTCAGCTGCAAAGTATAAAATTTATGTTTTAAGAACCTGAAATAAATTGAGTTATGGTAAATTACAAGAAAAAAAGATCAATAAAAAGGGGAATGTATTCATTAGAATGAAGAACGAACTATAATAACTGGTAGGATATCACATTTGGCATGGAATATTATACACAATACTGCTTTGGACAATATATTTCTGCATTACATATTACTTATGAAAAAGTATTAAAGGGCAAGTATGAACTGGTTCAGCCTTCACTGGTGTCCAGGACTGAGCCTAAATATTGTGCTATATAGGATGGAAAACATTTTCAGCACTCTCCATCCCATGAGCAACTGAGGGGGAAAAGAGGATGGGGAAGACTGGCTGAGCCAGAGCCCCCCAAAGCAAACCCTATTTAGAACCTTAAGGATGTTGATTGTTGTCACCCCCCACAAATTGGCATCCAGGGTGACCACCCCTAATCCACCTTCTAATCCACACCTGCTAATGTCAGGGTTGTCTTTCAAGTTTCATATCTAAAACAGTGGTTCAAATCCATCCCAAGGGGATAGTAACAAAAAGCAGTTCAGATCACCGTTCTGTGGAAGTGTGCAAAGTGAATTGGGGTGGGTCTCTCTCTGTTCTGCTGCTAATGGATTTAGGTCCATACCACAATCAAAAAAAATCCCAAAATACTAGCTAGAGCACCTGGATGTCAGTTGAAGGCAAAGACTAAATGGAGGTAACCATACAATTGTGCTAGGGTTGCCAATTTTGGTTGGACATATACCCAAGAGGTTTCATGACAGCACATACATTTTAACTGAAGATGAATCTTTAATTCCTGGAGTCTCCAGGACAATCCTGGAAGCTTGGCAACCCTAAGCCTGACCCATCAATGGAGGAATGAGAAATATTGCTGCATTGGTGTGGCTGGGAAACTTGTTGTTGTGATCCATGTTGGCAAACTGACATTTTATTTAAGCACTAATGGCTTGATCTTCTGCCCATTGAGTCAATGACAATTGATTTTAATAGTGCAGTGTCAGGGCTTCAATTCATAATGTTACCAATTAGGAATCTGTCTTTCACAGTGTATATTAGAGCATGACCTTTTACCAAACTGAAATTAAAATTCTGTTGTCATTTTAATTTTAAATCTGAATCATTATATCCAGTCTAGCATCTCTCACTCCAAAAACTACTTGGTTTGCATGGTCTTAGCATGAAAACACCAATTTTGCTTAAAAAACTGGTTTAACTGCTGAAAAATTGACAAGTTTTTATGTATAACACACACCATATAGAGAATGGATGTTTTACAATTTGGATGTTGTGGGTGTCTCACAGGGTTAAAAAGGCTAGGACATTTCATAGCTCAGCTGATTAGGTGGTCTGCAGTAAGCCCTAGACCTCCAGTATATAAAACTTTGCTCATAGCTTCATAATGGCCTTAACGTATTTATGATATTCATGAACATGGACAGACAATTTATGGTTTTCAATTACTTATGTTTGGAATTTTATTTAAATCTGAAAATGTAGATGAACCCTTGGGGGATGGGGTGTTGCAACCTAAACCCTGTGTGTACCCCCATGTGACTCTTATGGATGGTCTCTGAGGGTGATGTGAGTCGCCACTGACTTCAGTGGAGTTTTGCAGAAGTCTTCCCACGTGGATCTCATTATAGAACTAAGGCCCAGGACTGTGAACAGTGTTTGGTTAGATTTTCCACAATTTTGTTTGCTTCTTGTTATATTCCCTAAACTTTGTGTTTTCACAAGTAGGGGTGGTGCAGAATGACAAGAAAATGAATCCACAGCTCTCAAATATTACAGAAATGGGACCAAAAGGTATCAGTGCTCAAATTTCAGCATTTGCAAAAATAATTCACAGACCTCTGGTATGAAGACATACACAACAAAACTGAAGAAAATATGTGTAAGAGGAAAATAAAACTGTGGAGAGTGCCACACAGGGCTTAGGTGTAGCTCACATGTTAGTCAATTTCTTTAGCAGCTGGCTGCTCAAGCTAATTCCTGTAAACACAGCTGAACATGGGAGCTCCTTGTGATAAGTGTGTATCTGTAACCCACTGGCTAGTGTGTGCTATGTCTCTTCCTTTATTCACTGGCGAGGGAGGTTTTGAATGTTACAGTCTCTAGACATCGGAGGCTACCTTTGGCTCAAGCTACAGCAACTTTTGCTTTTCGTCTGGAAGTCACTCCCTGTTAAAATCCCTGGTGTTAGCTAATACGGTGTTATTACACAAACCAAGTACAAAACAAAATGCTTCTTAGTGCTTCCCAACAGCAAGCTCAAGGAATAGCTAAAAATAAGAATTGCCTCTCCCCTTGTGGGTTTCTGCACCAGCTGCTCCAAGAAGCAGTCATTTAGGCCATTGAGAAATTTTATCTCCGCTTCTCTTCCTGAGGTGACATGTACCCAGTCAATATGGGGATAATTAAAATCCCCCATTATTATAGAGTTCTTTATTTTGGTAGCCTTTCTAATCTCCCTCAGCATTTCAATGTCAGTATCACTGTCCTGGTCAGGTGGTCGGTAATATATCCCTACTGCTAATTTCTTATTATTGGAGCATGTAATTACTATCCATAGCGATTCTATTGAACATGTTGATTCACTTAATATTTTTATTTCATTTGATTCTACATTATCTTTCACATACAGTGCCACTCCACCACCCACCCGGCCTGCTCTATCCTTTCGATATATTTTATATCCCGGTATGATTGTGTCCCACAGATTTTCCTCCAGGTTTCAGTGATGCCTATTATGTCAATCTCCTCCTTTAATACGAGGTACTCTAGTTCACCCATCTTATTAGTCAGACTCCTAGCATTTGCAATTTGCCACTGCTTATTTGTCTGCCCTTCCCTGATGCATTGGATTCCTTTGTATGCGGTTGTTTGTCTGCTCTGGCCCATGGTTTGCCCTCTCCCCTCCTCTCTTTCTGACTACAGCTTAGAGAATCTCTATCAATGGATTCTCCATTGACAAAAATGTCAATGTCTTGCTAAAAGATAAAGGGAAGATGAGTAAAGTCATAGAATCCTAGGGCTGAAAGAGACCTCAGAAAGTCATCGAGTCCAGGGCTCTTCCCAAAGCAGGACCAGCCCTAACTAAATCATGCCAGAAAGAGCTTTGTCAAGCTGGGACTTAAAAACCTCTAGGGATGGAGATTCCACCACCTCCCTAAGTAACACACTCCAGTGCTTCACCACCCTCCTGGTGAAATAGTTTTTCCTAGTATCCAACCTAGACCTCTCCCACGGGAACTTGAGACCATTGCTTCTTTTTCTGCCATCTGTCACTACTGAGAACAGCCTCTCGCCATTCTCTTTGGAACCTCCCTTCAGGAAGTTGAAGGCTGCTATCAGATCCCCCCTCACTCTCTGTTCTGCAGACTAAACTAGCCCAAATTCCTCAGCCTCTCCTCGTAGGTCATGTGCTCCAGCCCCCTAATCATTTTGGTTGTCCTCTGCTGGACCCTCTCCAATGTGTCCACATCCTTTCTATAGTGGGGGCCCCAGAACTGAACACAATGCTCCATATGTGGCCTCACTAGTGCTGAATAAAGGGGAATAATAACTTCTCTAGCTTTGCTGGAAATGAGCCTCCTAATGCACCCTAATATGCCATTAGCCTTCTTGGCTACATGGGGGGAACACTCTTGACTGATATCCAGTTTCTCATTCACTGTAATCCCCAGGTCCTTTTCTGCTGAACTGCTGCTTAGCGAGTTGGTCCCCAGTCTGTAACAATGCTTGGGATTCTTCCGTCAATGCTTGTTGAACCTCATCAGATTTCTTTAGGCCCAATCCTCCAATTTGTTTAGGTTACTCTGGACCTTATCCCTGCCCTCCAACGTATCTACCTCTCCTCCTAGCTTAGTGTTAGTAAGACACAAAATAGTTCAACAGACCTGTGCTGTCTTTAAAACCACACAAATAAAAGCCTGAAACAGTAGAAAATGTACTGTTAAGTAAATATAATTTGACCATGATTTACAGTGAGATCCCTCTCCCTCAATCACATGTGCAGTTATATTTGCAGCTAACATGAGCATGAATCAGCGTAAGATGAGAGAACCCAGAATGAGGCAAAAATCACAAAGAAGGCCAGAGTTGAACAAGAATTCCATGTGTTACCTAGTACAGTACAGTACAGTCATAATTTTTTTTTCTGAAGTAACCTAGATTATACAAGTGCTGTAGTTGACTTATAAAACTGGTGAGAAAGTGAGCAGGTTCCAGTAAGAAAAGGCGACAGCATTATCACCTGCCTAATGCTGATATTTCAGACACATCAGAGATGAAAACACTGGGCCTTCATCTCTTCAGATTTTATGGACATGTTCTTGCCTTGCTTGGTAAATACTGACTATGCAGCTAAATGCATAATGTAGTAATGAGTAGGATTTCTGTCCAGGTAAAGCTGAGCACATTGTGGGATTAACACTGTGTTATGCCTGGGTGATGCAGGGCTCTACAGATGAATTGCTGTGACTCAGCACTGGCAGGACTAGAACCTAAGGGTATGTTTACACAGCAGGACTAAAGCCAAAATAAGCTAGGCAACTTGAGCTACAGCAATTGCGTAGCTTAAGTTGAAATAGCTTATTTCGGCTTTTGGCGCTGTTTACACAGCAGGAAGTCCAAGTTAGAGCAGTCTTCCTCCGACTTCCCTTACTCCTCATGAAATGAGGGTTACAGGAGTTGGAGTAAGAAGTCCTCCAGGTCACCATTATTTCAACATTATGTTGAAATAACTGCTTGGTGTATACACACGGACTACCGTAAAATCTCGAGTATAATGAGCACTTTTTTTCCCGGTTTTTTAGGGTCAAAGTTGGGGTGTGCATTATACATAGGAGATTTTCTGTTAAAGTTTTTAACTCACCCTCCCCTCTGCACAGAAACTTTCCAGCTGCAGCGTGGCGCCCTGCCAGGCTCCCGGACAAGGCGAGGAGCCGGCGGCGCCGCCAGACTGCAGCACCCTGGCTCACTGCCTGCCCGGTCTCGGTGCGGCACGTGGGTAGCTGGGCAGGGGGCCCCCGTGGCAGGTGCGAGCTCAACTGGGCAGGGGGCCCCCGTGGCAGGCGCGAGCTCAGCCAGGCTCCTGGACAAGACGAGGAGCTCCCTGGCTTGCTGCCTGCCCGGTCTCGGCACGGACAGCTGGGTGGGAGGGGGTGGGGCAAGGGGCCCCATGGCAGGCGCGAGCTCAGCGCGGTGTGCAGGCAGCTGGGCAGGGAGGTGGGGAGCAGGTTTCAAACTCCGCTGCCAGCTCCCCGGTGCTGCGTGCGCATTTCCTGGGCGAGCCTGCAGGTGGGAACGGCCCCTTCCTTCCTATATATACTGTAAAATCGTGAGTATAATGGGGGGCACATTATAAATAGGAGTTCACTTTTTTCCAGGATTCTGGTATTGAAAAGGTAGGTTGGCATTATACATAGGTGCGCATTATACTCGTGATGTTACGGTATGTTATTTCAAAATAACATCAGTTATTCCGAAATAACGCTGCTGGATAGACATAGCCAAAGAAGGTTTACACACACTGAAAATCTTCTTGCCTTTTCCAGCCCCTTCCTCCTGGACCGTTGTTCTCTCTTTCACTTTTTAAAAACTATGTATCTAGTCCTTGCAGGAGCTGCTTGTTCTCTAGAGGCGATCCTGGCAATCATAGGCTGGCCAGCCTAACTTCAATACGAGGCAATCTGGTTAAAACTATAGTAGAGAACAGAATTATGACACACACAGGTGAACATGGTACATTGCGGAAAAGTCAATGTGCCTTTTCTACAGGGAAATCGTGCCTCATAAGAATTCTTTGAGAGGGTCAGCAAACACATGAAAAAGGGTGATCCATAGGTAAAGAATACTTGGCCTTTCAAAAAGTCCCATGCCATAATCTCACACCAAAAGCTCTTAAGCACAATAGGGACTGGGCAACAAAATGACAGCAGGAATCCAATGTGCAAAGAAATGCGTGTTGGAAAACAAGATCCCAACTGTACATACAAAATGATGGGGTCTAAATTAGCTGTTACCACTCAAGAAATAGATAGTGGATAGTTCTCTGAAAAAATCCAGTCGGTGTGCCGTGACAGTCAAGCATGCTAATGACATTAGGAACTAGTAGGAGAGGGATAGATAAAATGACAGAAATATAATGTCATTATGTAAATTCATGATATGCCCACACTTTGAATACTGCACATAGTTCTGGTTGCCCAAAAGATGCAGTAGAACTGGAAAAAGTATGGAGAAGGGCAGGAAAATTGATTAGGGTATAGAACAGCTTCCACATGAAGAGTGATTTTAAAAAGGTTGGAAGTGTTCAGTTATGAAACAGATGACTAAGTGGCATATACAACAGAACTCTATAAAATTATGACTGGTTTGGAGAAACTGAATAAAGTAGTATTATTTATCCCTTCACATAACACAACAATCACACAATACACAGCCAACATATGGAATTCATTGCCAGGGGATACTGTGAAGGCCAAAATATTACTAGGCTCAAATAGAATTAGGTATGTTCATTGAGGATAGGTCCATCAATGGCTTTTGGCCAAGATGGTTAAGGGTGCAACCCCTTTTCTTGGGTGTCCCTAAAACTCCAGCTGTCAGAAGCTGGGATTTTGTGATGACAGATGGATCACCTGATGATTGTCCTGTTCTGTTCATTTCTTCTGTAGCATCTGGCACCAACCACTGTTGGAAGGTAGGGTACTGGGCTAGCATGCTAGATGGACCATTAGTCTGACCCAGTATGGTCATTCTTATGTTTTTACTGTCACGCTTCTCCCAACAGCCTTTTAGAGCAGAGATGCGCTCAACTTCTCTCTACTGAAGTGAGAAACAACAAAAGTCGGGGAGGGGAGAGGAGATGAAGTGTGAGTGCAAAAGGTTTATAGGAAGGTATTAGAGATTTTTCCAACCAGGCAAACAACAACAGGATATGCAGGAGAGCCTAGTGGAACACTTGACTTAACAGCTTGCTCGACATCTCTATCTATATGCTGAGTTTTTGCTGCCCAACTCTGGATACCTTATTATTATTATTTTGGTTAGTGAAATCATAGACACCCAGTGGTAGAGTAAATGTCTGGACTATATCATAGTTCAGCCTCGCTAGCATACTGACACCTTCAAGGAAAACATCTATTTCGCCTAGCAGTAATCTGAAGTGTTCATAAACATACAAGGGCTAGGATCCATCTCACCTTTAATGAAACAGGCATTACTAAACTCTTTCAGCGCAGCTGCTACTGGGAAAATTTATGACAAGAAATACGGCATGATTACTTCCTTGAGTTCTTATACTTTATCCTCTGAACTGAAGAGGCCACCTCAGTCTGACATTTTATTTTGGCTCAGTTAAGATGAGAGTCCCTAGAAGATGAGGAAGACTTAACTCTACTTGCTGAACCTTTTTGCACTACTTATCAATTAAAGTAGTTTACTCTTATGATGGATATGCTATTTGGAACTCTCACTAAAACAGTGTATTTTCTTGTCTAACCAAATTCAACAAGTAACAAAATATAAACTTTTTTTTTCAAATAACAGTGGGTTTCCTTTGTCAGCTAACATCTTGGTTGCTTTTTTTGCTGTGTTCCTATTTTTGCTGAGCTTTTCATCACATTTTCAAGTTCCTTTCTTCAATTTTCTTTTTCCCCTTTTGCATTGTTTCTACCTTTTCAAAGGCATTCTATACTTTGCTCTTGACTTTGAGCTCTGTTGCCTTTTGATTTTGTTTTTCTCTTGTAGGACCATAGCAATTTTGGCTTTACCCCGGCCTTTGTCATTGTTTTTGTACTGTTGTTGCCTTCACTGCCAATGAACTGGTAACCTTGCTGAATAGCTTCCACTGATATTTTCCAACCTTTCCTTAAAGAAGCAATAAGTCACAGACAGATACCAAGAGAATTTGAAGGTGGGGAGTTCATACAATATTTACAAAATATATAAGTGAGACAAGACCATAACCCTTGATTTTACTCACTGTTCATCCTCCAGCTGAGATTTATTGTTGGATTTTCAGCTGAAAAATTTAAGTACAGATATGATTTTCTGAGATGTCTTGGATGGAGAAGTGAGTTTCATAATGCTAGCATAAACTTTTTTTTTAATTTCTTTGCAGGAGCTGGGGAGAGATTTCATAACTCGTGGTAAAGAATCACAAAGTCATTTTTCTTCTAATACTGAATAAGGAGCTAAGAATAGGGAAAACAATATTAATCTAAAAGCTACTGTTTAATATTTTTAAAAGTGACTAGTGATTTGGTTGCTTCAAATCTTGAGTGTTCTACTTGACATATCTTGAAGGGACTTTTTAGAGTGTGGGTACTCAATAGTGCACTTTCTGAACATGAAGCATCTTTAAGGAATTTCAGTTGGACACTCAAGCTCACTAGTTACTTGCGAAAGTCTTGCTCTCTCTCTCTCTCTCTCCCCCTTCCCTCTCCTCCGCCCCCTTTGCTTCACTGCAAATCATATTCTTCTAACCATCCCAAAACCTTCCTACTAGGCTTCCTGTTATGGAGTAAAAAAACCTGTGTATTGTAATCTTTCCCCTAATTATCATATCAAAAAAGGATTTATTCTAACTATAACTTTCCAGCACCCATTCAACATATATGACCAAAATGTAACCAGCTAAAATGTTTCTGCTGTTGGGATTTCTCCATTTCCCTACTATATTCAAGGAAAAAATCTGCAAAAGAATGTCTGCAGGACAACATGCAGAAAGCCAAATTATTGTTGAACAGTGCTTATAATCAAAAGACAGCGGATAACATGGTCTCTGCGAAGGATGGGTATTAATGCAGAGCATAATGAGAAAACAGGGATACAGAACACTGCAAATATGTACCTGGCTGCACTTATATATATATTTATAGATGCTGTCCTTCCCTTCTAGTTATCCCTTTGGCATACAGCGTTGTGAAGGTGTAGGTGTGTATTTCTGTAAAAAGGAATATGTCAAACAAAATGTTCCCTGCTGCAGCAGAAGCCATACTGAATTGTATATAACAGTGTTTCTCAGCCTTTTTTTTTTTTATAAAATACCCCTTTAAAAAATATATATATAAGTACCCCAGTACCTACAGTGTTCAGACTCACAATACTGCAACACATTTGTTTAAACAACTTAATCGTACCTGGGCAGGTGATGACATTTTTGGGTGTAAAAAGTACAAAAATAATAAAGTGCTGTAAAACTTAAAACAAAAATTCAGTTTTCTCCAAATTTCAGTTGTGTTGACGTACCCCCCCAGACTTCTCTCAAGTACCGCTAAGGATACTCGTACCACTGGTTGAGAAACACTGGTATATAACATGTGGCCTGATAGATGAGCCTTATTTAGATGAAAAGTTGGTTGTAAAACCTGAGGCATTTCACCCTCCCATTGAAACAGTAGCTGGTGGTGGCAAAATGATGGTTGTGAACAAGGGGAAAATTCTTTTGCGGATCTGCCACGGGTGAACCCTCACAGAGAGTTCAGAAACAGGTCATAGAGATACTACTGAACAAATTGCCTTGTTAGGAAGCAGACTGGAGGTTTTCACTGTTTGCCTAACATTTCTCAGCTGAAATGAATAGAGTCTTGGTGGATATTGATAATATCCAGTGTGTATAAAACAAACCTTATCCTACTTCTCATAAGAGAGGTTTTCCAGTAGATCATCTACTGCCAGAATCTAAATTCAATAACAATCTTGTTCACAATGAATTCCATTTGATACATCATAGTTTACACATCTTTTTGCAAATAAAACCTTAAAATCCAAGATCTTGTCTGCTCAGCATGACAACTAAAGATCACACAGCACATATCCATATGTGTAAAGTTTTGTGTCGTCCATTCTTTCCCATTTTTTCCATTCATCTGCTGTTGTATATGCTATGTACTAGTACTGCCCTCCACCCTATGCCAGTGATGCTGTATCCCTATACATTTGTTTCCATTATAATGTAAACATTTACCAGTATTTAGCAACCATTGATGTCTGAAATGCCATGTTGTTTCCCTAAATTTAGATTAAGAAATAGCTGGTATCTGAGACCCTCAGGTGAGGTAAATGCTCATAAACGTTGAGTATAAATGACTCTGTGGTTTGTAAAGCCCTTTAGGTATCTTCCAAGATAAAAAATATAATATAAAGGGAAAATGTTATTTCCCTTGAGACTACAGCTTCAGAATAGTATTTAGTCTGCCTGCATTCCTGTTGATTCTGGCATAGGTTTTGTGGGAGGCTAAAATTAAACTTATTTTGGAAATTGATTTTTACCTGGGAGACCTTTGAAAGAACCCTTGGGGCCATTTTACTGCAGGCCTTCAAAAGCTTTTCTTTGGAATGTGTCCTCTATCATATATACCAGGGAAAGTAAAGTTAAACATTGTCCATGAAATAATTTTATTGTACTTCATTGAATGTTTTTAACGTATAGATATTACGTTAGAAAAATCTATAGAAAATAAAGTAATAGAGAAAATCTGGTGTACAGAGAAGGTGTTTTGATATTCATTATTCTGCTGAAATGTCAAGCTGGTTCAAAGCTTGCTAAACAATGGTTCTATTTCTTTGTTATAAGGTTCAAAAAGTTGCCTTTTCTTGATGCCAGAACAAATACACATCTGGTAGTCTTGAAAGATGATGTGTTCTTTCCTTCACAAGCTGTACAGCCTTTAGATCTTATATCAATTGAAAATTGGGCAGCTGAAAAAATATTTCCTTCTCTTTATTTTGCTAATTGTATATGGTCTATATGTTTCAAGTGATGTTAAGTGTGCTCATTGTGTTATAAAATACTATGTCACTCACTGTTCATTAAAAAAGGTTAATTTCATATCTTCAAATAAGATCATTCATGTATTTCTGTTACAGGTAATTATAGTGTCTAGTACTTTTGATTATTTAATTAGGAGATATGACATGAACATTCATTTTGCCAATAAAACAAGACCTGGTGTGATTATGATAGCACTTATTCTTATATTTTGGATGAAATAAAGGTCTAACGTAAAGGATCAAGAACAATAAAGAAGTATTTGTTCCTTGTATGTTTATTATGAGGTATATTGATGTGGGCACCCAAAAAGCTGCATAATTGTCATTTTGCATTATAAATTTAAAGGTAGCTTTATTTTTTTCCTCTCAATATCCATGCATAATTCACACTAACTTTAAAGAAAATTATTGTGTTCACAAGCCGCACAATATAAAGAGAATTCAACTATAAATGGAAGTGCTTTTTGCAGAGGGGGACATAATGGTAGTTTAAGATCAAACTCAAATGTTGACTTTTGGCTGTTTTTATTAATGATTTCACGAGAAAAAAATTGTGCCTGTTTTTCATTACAAGTTTTCAAAGTTTGACATTTTTTCAATCAACTCTTCTTGAAAGTACATGATAAAGAACATGTGGGACTTGATTCTTATTTACCCTTGAGCCCCTTTCTGTCTATCTGGTAGTATAAACAGGTTTACACTGGGTAAAAATAAACATCCATTTTAAGGCCAGTTTGCATATCCAATGGGAGTGTGCAGGGACTTTTGTGTAAATGAAAATTAGACCCATTGTAGGGGATGGAGAGTTATGCCCATTGTAAGGGTGGTGAGTTAAGCCCAACAGTAAGGGATATACTTTGGACTATACTGACTTAATGGCAGTTGTCCCCAGATAATCAATATTTTTCAAGAAATACCACATAATTACCACAATTATTTCCCCTTCTGAGTATGGGAAGAATTATGGTATTTGTTCAGCTTACCCTGATTTTAGTGGTGATTGCTGTAAATGTACTTAGAGAAGGGGCTAATCAGAGTTCATGACTGAATTTATCTGCAAGTGCCTTAGAGACGTAGCTATTTCTCAATTATAGATCAACTTGATGGCAAATTCTGGATAATTTATATCCATACATCTGCCCCTCAACTTGGACCCTGAACTGTGAAAATATAATAACATTGTTTTTACGTTTGTCTTTGCAAATGTCTGCTTCACTGGCATGGATATAAGCTTTTATCCTTGAGTGATGTGCCCAAGGTCTGGTAAAAAGCCTAATTATACTTGTGAATATTCAGTGCTTTGACTTAAGAGCCTACGTTGGCACATATGAATCACAAAGTTTAAAAGTGCATGCCTTTGATAACTGAATTTGAACTCATAGACTACAGATGCACAGAGACCTCACAGACTGTAACTGTGTATTTTCAAAATAAATACACAGTTAAAAGTAATCGTATTGTTTGGATTTGGTGTGCTCCCTTTACCTTCCTGTTCTGTTCACCCTGACCTGGGGGCTGACACCCACGGAATTGCTTAGCAGCTGTATGACCTAGATGCTAAATACTGGTGTGTATTTTTTCTTGTATCACCATCTGGCTTTTAATCATTTTAGCTGTTTTCCTGGCAAGCATCTTGGCTCACTTAATTGTTGAATATTCTCTCATGGTGGATTTGCACATAAGGACATTTGAGGGTCAGGCAGCTGATTTGCTCATTTGTGTCCAGACAAAATTTTTGCATGATAAACACTTGTGTACAAATAATTTCTCCCCTGTTCATATGTCAAGAAGATGATGGGTGAAGCTACTTTCTAAAGGTATGTCTACACTACAAAGTTAATTCAAACTAACAGCTGTTAGTTCGAATTAACTTTCATAGGCGCTACACATGCAAACCGCTAGTTCGAACTTAATTTGAACTAGCGGAGGGCTTAATTCGAACTAGGTAAACCTCATTCTACGAGGACTAACGCCTAGTTCGAATTAAGTAGTTTGAATTAAGGGCTGTGTAGCCACTTAATTCGAACTAGTGGGAGGCTAGCCCTTCCCAGGTTGCCCTGGTGGCCACTCTGGGCCAAGCCAGGGAAACTCTTCTGCCCCCCTCCCGGCCCCGGAGCCCTTAAAAGGGCATGGTCTGGCTACAGTGCCCATGCCAGTTGCAAGCCTGCCAGCACCCAGCCAGCAGACCCTGCACCTGGCACGGCATGAGCCAGCCACCCACTGCCACCCAGCCCTCCGCCTCTTCCCAGGACCAGGCTGGCGGCTCCCAGGAGCCTGCCCGGGGCCGCAAGAGGCGGGCGCCCGCCTGATCTAGTGTGGAGATCGTGGACCTCATCGAGGTTTGTGGGGAGACCTCCAATGTCCACGACCTCCGCACTAGGCACAGGAATGAGGCTGTCTAGGGCAGGATAGCTGCCAGCCTGGCCACCAAAGGCCACATGCGAACCCAGGAGCAGGTTTGCATGAAAATCAAGTTGGTCCAGTGAGACCCCCGACCCTAAGCCCTGAGCTTAGAACATAAGAACATAAGAACGGCCGTACTGGGTCAGACCAAAGGTCCATCTAGCCCAGTGGCCTGTCTGCCGACAGCGGCCAACACCAGGTACCCCAGAGGGGATGGACCGAAGACAATGACCAAGCCATTTGTCTCGTGCCATCCATCTCCAGCCTTCCACAAACAGAGGCCAGGGACACCATTCCTACCCCCTGGCTAATAGCACTCCATGGACCCAACCTCCATGACTTTATCTAACTTCTCTTTAAACTCTGTTATAGTTCTAGCCTTCACAGCCTCCTGTAGCAAGGAGTTCCACAGGTTGACTATTTGCTTTGTGAAGAAGAACTTTCTTTTATTAGTTTGAAGCCTGCTACCCATTCATTTAATTTGGTGTCCTCTAGTCCTTATATTATGGGAACTAATGAAGAACTTTTCTTTATGCACCATCTCCACATCACTCATGATTTTATATACCTCTATCATATCCCCCCTCAGTCTCCTCTTTTCTAAGCTGAAAAGTCCCAGTCTCTTAGCCTCTCTTCATATGGGACCTATTCCAAACCCCTAATCATTGCAGTTGCCCTTTTCTGAACTCTTTCCAAGGCCAAAATATCTTTTTTGAGGTGAGGAGACCCCATCTCTACACAATACTGAAGATATGGCGTACCATAGTTTTAGACTTCCCCTCCTCCTTCTTCCCCTGACTTCCCCCTTCCAGCTCCCTCGTCCCAGGTTTCCACCTCCCCTCTCCCACCCTCTCTCTTCCCCTCTCCCACCTCCTTTTCCCAGTCTCCCCAGAGGTTAATCCCCCCCCCTCAGTTTTGTTAAATAAAGAGAGTTTCTATTTTTGAACACGTGTCCTTTATTTTTTACATCAGGAAGGGGGGCTGGGGAGGGGTAAGTGGAAGGATGTGAGGGAGGAATGGGGCACGAGCCCCTGACGGGGAGGACTGGGGTGGCTCTGCGGGTTCCTCAGGATGGAAGCTCTCCTGCAGGGCCTCCTGGATCCTGACAGCCCCCCGATTGACACCCCCCCCCCCCAGGAGGCAGCAAGTGCAAGTGCAGCCGGGCTGATGGCTGAGTGCTGTGATGTGCCGAGCGTGGGCACTCAGGGCACTCCAAGACAGGACTGCTTTGCTGTCCCTCGTCGAGGTAGACAAGCAAGCGGGGAACCCTGAGAACTGTCTGTCCGGGATGGGGGTCGGGTCCCTTTAAGCACAGCCCTCGGCTAGCCTGAGGCAGCAGCTCCACACTCTAAGTCCTGGTTCTGGCCAGCCTTAACTTCAGTTCAGGGTCCACTCAATGTGGACATGCTAGTTCGAATTAGCAAAACACTAATTCGAATTAGTTTTTAGGTCTAGATGCACTAGTTCAAATTAGCTTAGTTCGAATTAAGTTAGTTCGAATTAGTGCTGTAGTGTAGACATACCCTAAGACACCCAAGCCTTAGGTGGGGAGGGGGTGAGGCAACATCTGATCTGGGGCCCACAATTCAAAAGGGCCCAGGGCTCCAGCAGTGGCAGAGGTGGCTGGAATCCTGGGCCCTTTAAATCGCTGCTGGATCATCGTGTGGTGTGCTCCAAGCAGTGCTAAGAGCTGGCTAGGAAGGAGGGGGTGTAGCACACTCTGGGTGGTACTTGAGGGTTAGCTGCCCCCCTCCCCTCCTGCCTGAGGTTCCACTCCTTCCAGCATCACAGCCTTCCCACCTTACCCAGAGGACCTGCAAGGCTATTGGGCCCCTGAAGACACCTGTACAGAAGAAACACTTCGGGTATGTCTACACAGCAGCACTATTTCTGGATAACGCCCGTTATCCCAAAATAGTATTCTGTGCATCTTAACAGCATGCCTGTTATTTCAAAATACATTTGAAATAATGGGCCTCTTATTCCAGTGTTCTGTAAACCTCATTGCATGAGGAGTAAGGAAGATGCTGGGATAGTGATTTATTTTGAAATCAATGCTGTATAGACTGCCAAATTTCTAATAAGCTATTTTGAAATAAGCTACGCAATTTGAGCAGCTCTAATAGTACAAATAGTAGTGTCAAGACAATTCAAAACTCTATTAAGCATTAGAGAGTGTGTGTGTGTGTGTGTGTGTGTGTGTGTGTGTGTGTGCATAAAGTCCATAAAGAGGCTCTTAGGGCTGCATCATTAGTGGCGCTAAAGAGTTGGAGGCAAAGTGGTAAAAGATGAGGCTAGGCATGAGGAAGAGGAGGAGCTGGGTGAAGAACCTTGGAGGTGAGGATGAGAAACTTGAACTTGGAGGGGCAAGCAGCAAGCCTGTAGATGGATTTAGAGATTTAGAGAGATGCTGGGTGCCCTGTTTACACCAGCTCTGAGAAATATGTTGTAGTAAGGAACTGTCCTCTTAAATGAAATTGGGCCCAGCTGCATTTTTGCAATCCAGCTGCTCTGTAATTTGGAGTTGTAATATTTTCTTGTCTCCCTGTGGCTTTATTCACACCATCACCAGTCCCCCACCATGTGAGTCCCAAGGTTCAACCCACGCCGTGTCTTTACAATATTAGTCTCTTTCCCCAGTTTCAATTTGGGGTTAGTCCACCCTGCCTTGGAAGTAGACTGGCAACACCGCCTTGGACGGTGGGGAGAGGGGGGTCCGGGCCCGCCCTCACTCACGGACCCCAGCCCAGGGCCCTAAGGACGCAGACCTGGCTTGGTCCGGTCCGGCTGGCGGGGCTTCCCGTCAAAACACACCAGCCCACGGGCAATCTGCGAATGCTCTGCCCTGGGATGCTTCCTCTCCCCTTACCTAACTCGCTGGCCTCTCGTGCTGCACCTATCTTTCCGCCCTGTCTGTTCTCCGACTCCCTTTTCAACTCACCTGTGTCCAGGTTTGGCTTCCTGCCTCCTCCCCGGATGACAGTTCCCTCTCCCGTCCTCCACCAGACCCCACCTTCTTCCCTCCCATCCCGCTCCCTCCGCCCACTTACGTTCCTCCCCGGGGCCCCGCCCCGTACTGCTGTTTGGTAGTGCAGAGGTGCGCTGCACCCACGCTCACCCCGGCTCACCGCACCCTTCCCCCCTGCAGAATTCCTGCAGGCGATTTTAAAGTGTGGGGACATAGCATCCTGTCACGCCCAGGCATCACTCCTCCCAGGATCATGAGGAGGATGGGGCCCCTCCCTGGATCTTGTACATTATAGAGTGTCCAAAAGGCAACAATGCAATAGAAATGCAGAGTCCATAGAGAATTAGCTCAGGAGAGGAGCAGTGCTGGGAGGGGGCATCTCTAATGGAGGTAGTATGAGAAGTTCCCTAGTGAGCAGTGGACTCAGACTAGGCTTGTGAAAGCAAAATGCAGAAGGCAATCATCGGAGGGGTGCAGAAGAAGGGTCCCTTACAAACTTCCCCAGGCTGGAGACCCATGTCCAAAGTGGCCTAAAGGCTGACAGCAGCAAGGGAAAATGCCTGTTGTCTCTCTGAGTCAGCTGAAGCCAGAAGGCAGGAGGGTTGAAGTTTGGGGAAAGCAGAAGGGGAGAGCCCACTTGTGTCTCTGGATGAGGGTTAGAACCATATCTGAGGGAGAAAAAATAGGGTAGATGCAGATCTCAGGGCTGTGCTGGAGCCTGGTGAGGGATGTCAAAGTTGCACCTGAGGGCCAGAGTTTGGAGACAGAGATGCTGGAGATGTATTGGAGAGCTAGAGCATGGTGAGAGAGACCAGTGCTATATATGGTAGACCCTTGGGACTTGAAAGAGTGCAAGTGTTGCTTGGACTGTGCTGGGTGAATTCTGGATTACAATGGTGGGACTTACTTCTTTGTGGAAAGCTTGTGTGGAGTTACTGGGAGTCCAGAACAAAGCAGGAAATGGAGGCAGGCACACTGGCCAGGCCATGGCCTGCTGCAGTAGGGTGTACCAGGCAGAGCAGTCTTCTCAGTTATGGTAGAGAAAGGAGGTGAACAATCAGCCTCTGGAAAGAGGGGAACTTCCAAAGTCTGGGGAAGAGGGAACTCGAGGCATGTCACCATTTTCAGGGGCACCCTGAGGCCACTAGAGGGAACCTGGGAAGTATCTACACTCAGCATATGCAAACAGAAGTATTATACTGTTACTATGCACATGGATCTCATATTTATGTTCCTCCTGCATGAGTGGGAAGAGAAGAAACATGAACCACTGGAAGCAAACGCTAATTGACACTGTATGGGTAGGTCTCTGCTGCAATTAGACACCTACAGCTCGTTCATGCCAGCTGACTTGGGCTTAGGGCTGTTTATTTGCAATGTAGACATTCAGCACCCCCTTCCTCCCCTGCTCCTCACAGGGTACGGGAGTCTGGGTTCCAGCCCAAGCCTCAACATCTATACTACAGTTCAATAGCCTGTTATCCCAAGCCTCTTTGGCCAAGTCAGTGGGCACAGGCCTGTCACTGCATAGCTAGTTGTGGTGTAGACATACTCTATGACTAAGTGGGGCTCTGATTTAAATTCCAGGAAGCTTCCTTACAGTTGGAGTGTAATGCAGCAGTGAGAGGCAAGTCAGAGTGGGGAGAAACCTCTGGCATGGCTTGCAGGTTTTAGAGCCTTTAAACATTGCCTTTTTCCTTCTTTCCTTCTCCTTTCCCTCAAAAAATTCCTTTAGGGGATTCAACTAAAGCTAGAAAGGTGCAGATTGTTGTATCTATCACCACTTTTGCTAGTATTGATCCCTTATTATATTGATAGCTCAAGGACATTCTGTGGCTGGCCTTGTTTCTGTTACCTGTAGAGCCTCTAAGACCCCTCCAAGTAATATCTTTAAGTTGTGTTTCAAAAGTCTAGTTTCCAACCATTAATAGGCATAATTGCCTCTCCAAAATCCAGGTGGAGAGACCAGTTAGCTTTCATTAAAATGTATAAACTCTTTCCCCCCATAGGTCTGATCCTTTGGGGAAAACCTGCCAGTTACATTAGGTTATCAAAGAACTGTCTTTTCCCTGAAGACCATTTGAAAGTTTGGTAATACAGGGATCAGGAGGAAGGGACACAGAGAGTATTAGACTGAGTAATCGCGCTCTACACAAGAGATGGCTCTCGAAAAGCGGATAGGATACAATGCATCCTTGTACTCATTCCAGCCAATGGTAGATCTGTTTGGGTATGTCTAGACAGCAGTGCTATTTTGGGATACTTCTGGTATCTGCGTCTTTTAAGCAAGCCCATTATTTTGAAATATAATGGACTCGCTATTCCAATGTCCCTGTAAACCTAGTTCCACAAGGATTAAGGGGCATTTTGGAACAGCCATTTATTTTGAAATTTGGTGCTGTGTAGACAGTGCCAAACTTTGAAATAAGCTATTTTGAAATTAACTTGAAATAAGCTATGCAATTTGCATAGCATAAATTGTGTAGCTTATTTCGAGCTATGGGTACAGTAGAGATGCACCCTTTGTCTCTCTCACATTGCTATCAATGGGACTATAAAGGTAAATTGAATAGGATTTGGTGAAAATAGTAGAGAATGAAATTTTTCCCAGAATTAGTCATATTCAGAAATATTAGTCATGAATTTAGGTGTAAAAAGTCAGTTCAAAGGGACCATATAATAAAGTTTCTCCAATCATGATGTAACATTACTGATGCTGATTTGTGCAGGTGTTTGTCCTTAGTTATTTTCCACTGGCATAGCATTAAAGCCTCTGTTGCAAGTGTAACAGTCAGCATCAATTTTGTTATTGTGCTTTCAGTGAAATTTTGAACATATTTCACAGGTGCAAAAATACCAGAACCCAGGACAGTTCACCCTTATGGAAATGTTTCTAAGGCAAAATCTTAATTGAGCTTCAGTTAACATTTGACTGTAGATCAGTAACTTTTGTATCAGATTTATGTTTTGTGAGAAGCTCCTTGTGATGTAACAATGTTCTTTCCCCCTTGGCATTCTCTCTTAACTGAAAATTATGAAAATTACTACAAATTTAAGAGTCTAAACTCAGACTAAACTATCTAGCTGCTATAACTTGAGATTATAAATGGAACTATATCATTAATTAGTAATAGATGCTATTGCTTACAATACTTGACACTCTATTAGACACTTGTGGATCACTAGAAGTTATAAATCAAGATCTTTAAATATGGTATGCCAAACTTTGGAAGTTGAAAAAAAGTTTTTCAGACACTGAAATTACCAAGTAAGTCATTCT
Source organism: Pelochelys cantorii (assembly GCA_032595735.1). Classification (NCBI taxonomy): domain Eukaryota; kingdom Metazoa; phylum Chordata; order Testudines; family Trionychidae; genus Pelochelys; species Pelochelys cantorii. Next base: position 69,697,644 of record CM064327.1, read on the forward strand.
TACCTGCTGAGAACTGGCAGTGTAGTTAATGACTGGAACTGAATGCTCTTTTGGAACCTAGCCAATGATTTCTCTGTAGGGAATATCCCCTTTGGTCACAAAAATTGCTTGACCATAGCAGGAGAGGCATTTTCTATGCTGTTATTAACTTATAATTTTGCTGTTTTAATAAAGTGATATAGTGATCAGTGTTTAATTTTTCTACAGTGGTCAGTGTATATTTTTTCTACTGAATATAAATTATCCGCTCGTTCTTAAAATAATACTTTTTTTAATCGGTTATAGTGGGCTACTTTATTGCTCCATCAGCCTGCTTCAGGCCTTGACCCACCACAAATCACCACTGAGATGGACTTTGGAGACAGCTGAGGCACTTCTGCTGCCAACTTTCTCAAAACACAAAAATCAGCAGTGAGGACCAGCACAGATTCCAGTGTGCAAATACTTCCTATCGGAAATTGCTCCAATACTTTTTCATGGACTATATCCTATGGGAGGAGCACTAAGATCCAGATCTATAAGACAATTGTTCCTACACTGCTTTATGCATGGAAAGCCTTGGTGACCTATCAACAGCACCTCAGGAGGCTGGAGAGATACCACCACCGATGTCTTTGGGAGATCCTTTGCATCAAGTGGGACTATTGCTTCATTAATGCCAGTATCCTCACTGAAGCCAGTATTGTCAGCATTGAAGCAATGATCCTTCTGCACCAACCCTGCTGGGTTGGACATTGTGTGTAGATGCTAGATTCTTGCCTCCCAAAACAAGTTCTCTACTCTCAGCTCACCCATGGTTGGCTGTCCCGTGGTGATCAGAGGAAATGCTACAAAGACACTCTGAAAGCATATTTCAAAGAACTCTGACGTGGACATCACAAGATGGAGGAGCAGGCCACCAACTGACCTCAATAGTGCCATAGCCTCTATCAGGAAGTAGCCCATTTCAAGGAGAAGCATCTTGCCCTTGAAGTTGAAAAGAGAAAGAGAAGAAAATTAGGAAAAAGAACTTTTTCTCCGCACGCAATTGACCCACCAGGAAATGTCTGTACCGACAGTGGATGTGCTGTGTCCAGGATTGGACTCCTGAGTCATCTCATGACACATATGTAAATCTAAGGTAGAGATTATTCTTGAATTGGGGGATCACCAGTGATGATGATAGTGGACTAATTTAAAAACATATTGCCAAATCCAGTGCAATAATCTGCTTCCATGGTGGTTAACTACAGAGATACGATTTGTTGATATCTTTTGTGACTACAAACAGTACAGCGCTTGAGCAAAGCAGACATGATTTCCCACTGTTACTCTAATCCCCATATTTCATGATGTATGATGGTGAGAGTTTGGCATCTTAATATAATTAAGGAGAAGTTGTCGCTTCCCAGCAAAGTGTTGAACAACATAAAACTCCACTGTAAAGTCCTTACAAGACCAGATTCCAAATAAGGGGGAGAGAATTTGCACTTTGGGGTGTGTGACAGACCCAAACCAGCAGCCTGCCATACCCTGATGGAAGACACCTGCAGCCAATTAAAGCCAATGGGACTTCTTTGAAAGGTTTCTCCCAGGTAAGGAGAGGCGGTAGACAAGGAGTGATGGACCAGAAAGAGGAAGTGTGGTACAAGGAGAAGCTGTGGGTGGATGGGTGGGTGTGAGCTGAGGACTAGCTAGCAGGTACCGGGGGAGACATTTGGAGGGGTTGTTTTTTGGAAGTGGCCCAGGAAGAAGAGTTGCCAGATCAGAAGTAAAGACAGTAGCTGCTGCTTTAGGGTCCATGAGCCAGAACCCAGAGTAGTGGGCAGGCTAGGGTTCCCCCCAAACCTCCTCTATGCCAACACAGAAACTGCCCCAAGAAGGGAGACTATATAGGGGGTTTCACCCTGAAACCATGAGCTAGTCTGTGATGAGTATGGCTCAGTAAGATGTGAACCCTGCCTCTTAATAAAGAGAAAGAGGTCACGTGAAGGGCCAGAGTGAGCCTCTGAGGTTAATCTTATCTGCCAGTAGTGTGAGACCCACAGGGCACAGCTGGAACTTTGCTACAGTTGTAAAATCCAGAGACGGAAGAAATCTTTTTACATGAGTAGGAAATTGGAAAAACTGCATCCTCCGTGTTTTTTATAATCACCCAGATCATGGGGCCTTTTGTTTTACTGATTTACAGTTTCTTTTCAATTATATTAAAATGTCGCATTCTCAGGGCTTTATATCTGCTGTCAGGGAAAAACAAACCAGACCTGAAAATTCCAATGACAGAGTAAAATAAATAATACCTTTTTATTTTGGCCAGATACCGTATATCCCAACATTAACATCCTAAAAAATATCAGTCACTAAGACCATCTCTGTGACTAATAAAACGAGGAGCTGGCTAGCTGCAGAGTATTTGGCATTTTTTTAAATAGTCCATTTTAAATAATTCGAAAAGCACCACTTCATAAAATCTTTGACCGGCTGATGGTCATTGAGTTAAATCAGTTGTACATTCCACAAAGCCAGTCTCCAGTCTCTGAAGTCCAAAAAGAGTGCAATGTATTCAAAGAATAGAAGAACTAAAATATCATACAGAGATCATAATAGTAAATTAAAAATGCTGAAATCTAATTGACCGATAGCTACTGCTTGGAGCAAAGCTTTGGTGTCCATTTGCAGCAATCATAGTAAAATTACTTGCTAATTTGGTATTTAGAAAATTCCTATGGTAGGGCATATGGGCTAACTGAGAGTGGGTCCTCAGGAGGCTAGCACTGTACAAACACAGAGTAGTAGAGAGTCTCCACCCTGAAGAGCGTAAAATTTAAATAGACACAACACACATGGTGGTGGACTCAGACCATGAGCAGACTCAATGAAGCAATAATATTCAGTAATATATTTATTTATTATTTATTTAAAATATTTTTACCCTGCCTTCTCTATTTAAAATATTTGAGGCGGCTTACAAAATTTTTTAAAACACAATATGAATATATATAAAACATTAAAATACGAGACCCCAGAGGAACATAATATCTGCTAAGACATCTCAAGAGGAGGGGCACACACACACACACAAATTCAAACACCAATAAAAGCTCTAGTAAAAAGGGTGGCTTTAGCTTGGTGCCAAAACAATGCTAACATTGTACCATGTGAATATCCCGGGGAAGAGAATTCCATAGCCTGGGAGCAAAAGCTGAGAAGGCCCTGCTCCACGTAGATGTTAATCTTAGCTCCATAAGTGAGGGAACACAGAGCAGGGCCTCTCTAGCTGACCTCAATCTCCAGGCAGGATCATATGGGAAAAGACAGTCTTCCAGCTACCCTGAATCCAACCCGTTTAGGGGTCTGTAGGTCATAACCAACACCTTAAATTATGCCTGGAAACATACTGGATACCAGTGCAGCTGCCAGAGCACTGGCATAATGTGCTCCATATAAGGAGTATTCGTTAAAACTCAAGCAGCCACATTCTGGACCAGCTGAAGTTTCCGAAGGCTCTTTAGAGGCAGTACCATATAGAGTGCATTACAGTAATCCAGTCGGGATGTAACAAGAGCATGGTTCACTGTGGCCAAGTCATGCTTGTTCAGGAAGGGTCACAGCTGGTGGATCAGATGACGCTGCCCAAAAGCGCTCCTGGCCACCAAAGAAATCTGGTTCTCGAAAGTTAAAAAAGAGTCCAGGAAGACTCCCAAGCTGCGCACCTGTTCTTTCAGCAAGAGAGTAACACCGTCTAGAACAGGAACCACATCACATTCCTGAAAAGATGGTCTTCTGATCCACAGGACCTCAGTCTTATCTGGATTCAGCTTCAGCTTGTTTGACTTCATCCAGTCCATCATGGCCTCCAGACACCGGTTTAGATCAGTTACCACCACATCTGGTTCTGATGTCATAGGAAAATAGAGCTGGGTGTCATCTCCATATTGGTAGCACCGTCGGGCAAAACTCCTTAAGACCTCTTCCAGTGGCTTCATGCAGATGTTAAACAGCTAAGAATGGCCATACTGGGTCAGACCAAAGGTCCATTTAACCCACTATCATGTCTTCTGATAGCAGCCAATGCCAGATGCCCCAGAGGGAGTGAACAGAAAGAGGTAATCATCAAGTGATCCCTCTCCTGTCATTCATTTTTAGCATCTGACAAACAGAGGCTAGAGACACCATTCCTACCCATTCTGGGTAATAGCCATTAATGGACCTAACCTCCATGAATTTATTTAGTTCTTTCTTGAACTGTGTTAAAGTCCTGGTCTTCACAACATCCTCTGGCAAGTAGTTCCACAGGTTGACTGTGCGCTGCATGAAGAAAAACTTCCTTTTGTTTGTTTAAAACCTGCTACCTATTAATTTCATTTAGTAACCCCCTAGTTCTTATGGGAACAAGTAAATAACTTTTCCTTATTCACTTTCTCCATACCTGTCATGATTTTATAGACCTCTATCATATCTCTGTCTTAGTCTCCTCTTTTCTATGCTGAAAAGTCCCATTCTTTTTAATCTCTTGTCATATGGCAGCAATTCCAAATGCCTAATCATTTTTTTTGGTCTTTTCTGAATCTTTTCCTATACCGATATATCTTTTTTTGAGATGAGGTGACTACATCTGTACATAGTATTTGAGATGTGGGCATACCATGGATTTATAAAGAGGCAATAAGATATTCTCTGTCTTATGCTCTATCCCTTTTTTAATTATTCCTAACATTCTGTTTGCTTTTTAGACTGCCACTGAACATTGAGTGGATGTTTTCTGAGAACTGTCCACAATGACTCCAAGATCTCTCTCATGAGTGGTTCTGGCTAAATTATTGCCCATCATTTTGTATGGGGATTATTTTTTTCCAATGTACATTATTTTGCATTTATCAACATTAACGTTCATTTACCATTTTGTTGCCCAATCACCTAGTTTTGTGAGATCCTTTTGAAGCTCTTCACAGTCTGCTTTGTTCTTAACTGTCTTGAGCAGGTTAGCATCATCTGCATTTTTTGCCACCTCACTGTTTACCCCTTTCTCCAGATCATTTATAAATAAGTTAAATAGGATGGGTCCCAGGATGGACCCTTGGGGAACACCACTCTCCATTCTGAAAACTGACCATTTATTCCTACCCTTTGTTTCCTATACTTTTATAAACATCATCTATCTGATCTTCATAGTGCTCCTTAGAGATGCCTAGGTATGTACTAGCATAGAAAAGAAACAATGTGTACAGTAACTGAAGAAAAGATGACTAGAACCTCCGGATAGTAACAAGAATACTTGCACTTTAATAGAACGTACCGGTCTTTTTTCCTGGAAACATTTTTGAGTAAGTACATGAATGTCTCTGCCAAAACTCGCTGTCCTCCTTTTTCTCTAACAGAAAATGTACAGCATCAGCAATACTTGGGCAAAACACTCCCCAAAGTACAGTGTTTTTATATAACCCTACAACTGAAGATCGTCGCTACTAAGTGAATTTGAGTAAGTTACCTTGGATAATAGAACTGTCAGAGGCCAGCAGCAAATCCTCTGCTTTGAGTTGAAACCAGGTTCAATGTTTTAGATTTGTAAAACATCAGGAAGTATTCAAAATAAAACTTACATTTCTCAGAGGATAGACTCAAAATTACTGGGTAAAGAAAACTTAGCCCCATGTGTACAAAGAATTTGGCTTGTTCTGTAGTAAAAAAATCCCCTGCAATCATCCAAATGCTATTAAAATGCCCCTCCCACAAATATCTGCTCTCTCTGACCTGAGGTACACCACAAAGTTTTGTTGGTAAAAGTTACGCCACTTTAAAGAAAGTGCTTTAATTAAAACTGCTGTTGCATGACTGCGCTAGCTCCCTGTGTCAGCAGAATGCATCCACACTGACAGCTCTTGCTTGGACACAGCAGTGCACTGTGGTAGGTATCCCACTGTAAAACACCCCATGGTGTTTTGGGAAGGGTTTGCAATGCCCCATGGGGCAGGTACAGCATCCCACTGTGCAGGTTTCTCATTCTCATCATTCCAGAGACATCCTAATAGACAGTCAGCTACTATTTCAGCTGAAGTGGGGGAAGGGAAGAAAGGAGAGAGGAGTGATGGGCTGGGGGAGACAGCAGGCTGACCAGTCTATCCTGAGGCAGAAGGATGGGGACATTCCCCCAAATATCAGCTCAGCAGTCTCTCCCTAAGCTGACCCCTCTGCCTACCGCTCGTGATTCCTCAAGGTTTCCCCACACCTCTCAGCTGCCAGGAGTGGCATCCTGAGCAGCTCTGTGAGCTCTGCCTGCTGAGGAATGGCAAAGCCACACAGTAGTCATCCGCCAGTTCCCCGCCCCCGCCCCATCCCTGCAGCTGCATCCTGCCTGCCATTGTGTTCCTAGTACAGGGCAGAGCAGAACCATTCCATGCTGATGATTTGGTCATTGTTTCCCAAATGTAGTAGTATGCTCTGCTATGAAATACTTCTGCAGCTTTGAAAGGGGAAAGGTGCACTCCCATAGGGTAGTGTAGATCAAAACCAGTGAGCACCAGCTTTGTGGGTTACTAGTGAGCACCAGCTTTGTGGGTTATTAGGAAGCCGGTTCTGTTGAGAATACAAACAGCAGTATCTAAACTGATTAAGGTGACCAGACAACCTGAATTTATAGGGACAGTCCCGCCCCCCCATTTGGAGCTTTTTCTTATATAGGCATTTATTACCCCCTACCTCCTGTCCTGATTTTTTTCCACACTTGGTATGGGGTCACCCTGACTCTAATGCTTTGTCCCTTTAACTTTGCTGCAAAAAGGTTTATGCATGTCATTGAGATGGTTTTATTTTGTTGGCAAAACAGCAGAGTTTTGCTGCCAAAAGTATCTTTATAGTGTAAATACCTCCCCTGTTGTGTTGGCAAAAGACAGCTCTTGCTAACTAAAGTTTGTTGTATAGACAAGGCCGTAGTCCTTTAAATACAAATTACAATCATCTCTTCTGGCTTTATTGTTCTCCCTCAAAGAAAGCTAGTTATCTTGGAATTGTTGCATTTTTCAGAGAAGTTGATCCAAATTAAATATTCTGTTTGATTTTCAGTGTTGCTTTAAATTACTTATGTAAAGTAGAAACATTAATTATTCTCCTGCAAATGTGTTTGAAAAGAACATTAGTTTTTTGGGAATTTGCAAGTAGCCTCAGCATTTCAACTGCTGGGGATAAATGTTACCTTCCTTTTTTGTGGTGGAAGTGAAGAAATCAACAGTTATTTGAAAATCACATTTTTCTGTGGAAAAAAGTTGCAGCCAAACTGCATGTTTTCAGAAGGAAAGAATTTCCCAGGATGTGCAGTGATCTTGATGCAAAAAGGTTGAGAAACTAAGGTCCAGTGCAGTGAAACACTCTGCACAAACAGGCAGTACATATTGTGCTCTGCTCCACTAGCACACCCTTTCATAGTCAAATCTCCCATTGAAGTCAATGGGAAACTTGAGTGAGTAAGACACGCGGAACAAAAATTCTTTGAAAAACTGAAAAATGACAGTAGGAACAGTAGGCTGAATGAATAACATCCAAAGACACTGTGACTTAAGGACGAGCTAGTGCCCATTCCTATATCTATGCATTTTAAAAGATGGAACAGAGAATTGTAGAGCGCTTTCCCCCTCCCCTCTGATGCACGTTTCTCATTCTTATCATTCCAGGGGCATCTCAGTAGACTGTTAATACATTTGACCAAGTGGGCTTTGCCTGTGAAAGCTTATGCCCAAATAATTCTGTCTCTAAGGTGCCACAGGATTCATTGTTTTGCAGATGCAGACTAAAATGTCTATTTCTCTCATACTATGTTCAATACAGGTCATCACAATCAGAGACCATAAGGATTACATGATTCTGCCACTGTTGGTGGTGTTAGACTCTCAGGGTATGCCTAGACTACATCCCTCTGTCGCCAGAGGGATGTAAATTAGACATACCAAAATTGCTAATGAAGCGGGGATTTAAATATCCCGCCCTTCATTAGAATAAAAATGGCTGCCGCTTTTTGCCACCGAGGCACTTTGCTGGCAAAAAGCGGCAGTCTAGACAGGGATTGGTCGACAAGGAAAGCCTTTTCCGACCGATCCTGTAAACCTCATTGCACGAGGCATAAGGGATCAGTTGGAAAAGGCTTTCCTTGTCGACTGATCTCTGTCTACACTGCCACTTTTTGCTGGCAAAGTGCCGCGGCGGCAAAAAGTGGTGGCCATTTTTATTCTAACGAAGCACGGGATATTTAAATCCCTGCTTCATTAGCAATTTCGGTAAGTCTAATTTACATCCCTCTGGTGACAGAGGGATATAGTCTAGACATACCCTAAAAGAGGACAAGGCCTCACTCTCTGCTACAGTGGTCAGCAGAAATGGCCTTATATGGGGGGAAGTTGATCGCTCATGCTGGAGACTTTCGAATAGGTATCAGGGCAGCCTGCTTCACCTGCACATCCAAGGGCAACACTGGTGGTGTCCTGTGTCTTTAACTGTTTGGGCACTCTGTACTCATCCTCCGAGATCTCCATTTTCATTCAGTGTCCATTTTGTGGCTGGAAAAATAAAGTCACCGCAGCAGATAGACACAGGGGGAAGCTGATAAACACACAGCTAACTTCTTGTTTGCTGGGTCCAAATGTAACATTGGCATTGAGCAGTTTTGATCCCATGAATGCCCCATGCTTCCACTGCCAAACAATAATAAGCAATAATAATTAATAAATGCAAATAAAAAGTTCACTTAGAATGTGGCAAAGAGCCACGTTTGCCACTGTCACAACATGAGTCAGTCAGCAAGAGAGGGGGCATAGACAAATAAAAAGTAAAGGAGGAGGTGACTGCCTGTCTATAGCCTGCACTTTGAGACTTCAGTTACTAGAAGCCTAAGTACATCTTAAAGGAGAGATTCTGCAGAATAAGCAAACAACTGGCAGAGGGAGATCAAGTATAGCAGTGCACAGTAAATAAAAATTACAATCGGCAAAGAAAAGCTGCAAGACCAGAAAGAAGAGAGAGAAAAATGTTTTCCTGTGGAAGAGAAGACGTCTGGGATGGAGCAAAGTTCAATGGGAGAGCAGTGAAGTGCTGACAAGAAGATAGCTGTGCGTGTATTGGCTGTAATGACTTTATTTTTCTGGCCACACAATGGAACAGGCAACGATGGTCAATTCAACAAAACCCAAAAGTCCTGAGTGTTGTACCTCAAACACTTTGAGCAATTTGTAACTTGCGGTTCCATTCCAGATGGATGAGTTTCAACTTTGCGGAGAGTGATGAGTCAGAAATCATATGGACTGCTGCATGACTATTGTGTCCAACCATGCTCAGACATGCCATGTACACTGCAACCATTACAGCAATACAGGTATATTTCTCTCCAACCCAGGCAGAAAAAAAGAGGGTTTAAGGAAGAAAACAAAATGTTTATATCAACTGTACAGTTTTAAAGTGTGTGTGTGTGTGTGTGTGTGTGTGTGTGTGTGTGTGTTTCAGCATTCTTGTTTACTGTACTTGGTGTTTGATTTGAAAGCAACCATTAAGGTCAAGATATAGCATGCGATTCATAAAATGCTGCGAATTCTCTTCATAGACCAAGTAATACAACTGATATATTTAATCAATCCTTGATTAGTTAATGGAATTCAGACTCATTTATTTAGCCTACTGTTTTGGGAATGATAACTCTCCAGCTATGTACCTACTCAATCCTTTTAACATTGTGCATTTTAAACAACTTCATAATTAGATATCTACCCGATGTTCCACAGATACTCCATTGTGGAGTGCTTTCAACAAATCAGTAATTAGGGACTTTTTAAAAATGCATCGATAATATGGTGAAGGTTTGCACTTAGTCTAGAGAGAGTTTTTAACTTAGAAGAAACACATTTTTCCGTGTGTGAACTCAGCTGTGTCTGCTCAAAGTCTGAGTCTACTCGTGAGACATCAGAAATGTGTATTTGTAAAGTTCCGTGCGTCTTGTCTCAACGGTTCCCATATCAATTTTATTAGTTATTGTTAGTTATTCATATTTTGGAAGTGTCCTCAGGCTTAAGTCACTTGGGTGCACTGTACAAGGTGATATACAAATACATAAGACATGAACATTTTTTTTAAAGGTATTTAGACATTGCTGCAGTCAGTGTTGCAACACTTCACAGACTTAAGAAGAGAAGAGAAGAGAAGAGAAGACTCAGGCTATGTCTAGACTGCAAGCTTCTTTCGGAAGAAGGTTTTCTGGAAGAGATCTTCCGGAAAAGCTTATTTCGAAAGAGAGTGTTCGTATGCAAAAAGTGCAACAAAATAGCTATTTGCTATTTCGAAAGACTGCATCCACACTGATTGGACACTATCTCAAATTTAAGGCCACCCGGCAGGGCATTAGGTCAGCACGGCATTAGGTCAGGCAGGGCATTAGGTCAGCAGTTGCTTCCGGGTGCTGTTGCCCAAGGCTATCGGAGATGAGTGCTTAAAGGGACCGCCCTTGGACAGCCGTTTCTCAGCTTCTGCTGCTTGCTTGCCTGCTTCTCTGAAGGACAGCAAAGTATTTGCAGTGCGTGCTCTGGTTGCCCAGTTTTTGGACACCACAGCACTCCTTGCCATGGAGCCAGAGCTGCTTCTGGGCACCTGCTGCAGCTTCTGCAGCACTTTGTGCAGGCAGCCTTCATGGTCCTGCAGGAGCTTGACACAGAAGGTCTCGATGATGAGCTCAGCCTGTGTGTGGAAGCAATGCCCTTGCAATCACACCCCACAGTGGAGAGATGCTTTTGGTGGCTGGACACCAGTTCCGACTGGTGGGACCGCCTGGTGATGGAGTGGTGGGATGATCAGCAGTGGCTCCAAAACTTCTGTATGTGGAAGGCCACCTTCATGGAACTGTGTGCCTGCTGTGCCCCTGCCCTTCAATGACAGGACACCCAGATACAACCTGCTATCCCCCTGGAGAAGTGGATTACCATCGCCGTCTGGAAGCTCACCACCCCAGACAGCTACTGGTCTATGGGGAACCAGTTTGGCATGGGAAAGTCCACCGTTGGGGCCCTCCTCATGGAGGTAAGGCACTGTGGGGCTGCAGTCCCTGGAGGGGGGGGGGATTACTGGAAAGAGGGACCCTAAGGAAAGGAGGGCTGGTGGTATGGGGGATGGTCTGGTGGGGGAAGCCCTGTCCCTTGTGGGTTCTTCAGTCCCATCCTCACACAGCCCTGCAGCGGGCGGAGAGTTGGGGAGGGGGCTCATAGGGAATGGCTCTTGGAGTGTTTGAAGGGGGGAAGGAGGGAGGGACTCACGGACCTCCCAAGGGTTCAAGCCCCCCATCTCATTCTCTGTTTTGTGTGTTTCTTTGTCTCCTTCTGCAGGTGGTGAGGGCCATCAATTCCATCCTGCTGCACAGGGTCATCCATCTGGGAAAGCTGGACCATATCATGGCTGGATTTGCCACCGTGGTTTCCCCAACTGTGGGGGGAGCCATAGATGGCAACCCACATCCCCATCCAGGCCCAAGAACATCTAGCTGCCGGATACATTAACCACAAGGGCTATTTTTTGATGATCCTGCAGGCCTGGTTGACCACCGCGGATAGTTTACAGACATTTTTGTCGGGTGGTCGGGGAGGGCTCATGACGCCCACATTTTCAGAAATTCCAGCCTGTACCAGAAGCTGGAGGCTGCACATTCTTCCCCAGTACAACATCATGGTTGGGGACATAGATATGCCACTGTGCATTGTGGGGGATGCAGCCTACACCCTCATGCTGTGGTTTATAAAGCCCTAGACCAGCCAACTGGAGCTAAACAGAGACTGTTTCGATGCCCGCCTGGGCAAGGACTGCATCCAGGATGAATGTGCCTTCGGCTGCGTGAAGGTGAGGTTCAGGTGCCTCCTGACCTGCCTGGATGTTGGTGAGCACAACATCCCCCAGGTGATTTCAGCCTGTTGTGTTCTCCACAACATTGTGGAAAGAAAGGGGGAGGACTTCCTTCCAGGATGGAGGGCAGAGGCTGGCCGGAGGGAATGGCCTTAGAGCAGCCTCGCACAGCTGCTGTCTGCGAGGACCATCAACTGGGGGGGGGGGTGTATCCAGAAGGCACTGAGGGAGAGTTTCTCTGAAGGACCCCAGTAACTCTCCCGAGGGCCTCCCCACTAGGGGCCTGTGCCTTGCCCCTCTATGCCTTTCCCCCAACAATCCCTTCCTTCCCCCCTTCCCTGTACACTCAATAAATACAACAGTTTGTGTTCAACCAAAATCTTCCTATTTTTTTATAATCAAAGAAACTGGGGGAGGGTGAGAACCTGGATGGGGGAGGAGAGGAGGAGCTGAGAACCTGGAGGGGGGGGCTCAGAACCTGATTAGGGGGAGAAAGGAGGAGGACTGAGAGCTGGGGCTGGGAATAGTGTGGCTGGAAGTTCCATCCTGTTTCTGGGGACCTCTGCAACGTTGGGGGAGGAGGGAGGCCAGGGACTACAGGGGGATAGGCAGGAGAGGGGGCTGGAGCAGGGACAGGCATGGCAGGGGGCAGGAGCTGGCATGGCATGGGTCTGGCACGGCAGGGGAAGGGGAGGCAGAGATAGGTATGGTGGGGGGGGAGAGGAAGGACAGAAGCAGGGACAGGAACTGGGTATGCCATCAACTCCCAGATGGTGGCACACATGTTGTGGCCCTGCTGCACCAGCTCGGTCCATATTTGGATCCTCTATTGGGTGTTATCCCAGACCATCTGGGTCAGGGTCTGCTGCATGTCCCGGAGGACAGCCATGTGCTCTCTTGTAAGGTCTTCCTGGACCCTTCAGTGCCTGAAGCTCCCCTGAGGTCAGGGGGCAGGCTCACCTGTTGGTGATTGCCCCTTAGTCACAGCTGGTCTGGCTGTGGAGAACAAAAAGAGAGAGTTGGTAAATCATCCATGAAGACACTGAGGCCTTGGCCTCCTCTGTGAGCTGCGAGCAACAGTCCTCGGGGTACAGGATGGTGATGTCCCAGGAGCAAGGCCATGTGTGGCCTGCACAGCGAGTCCTGCTTGACAGGGGCCCTGAAGTGCCCAGGGGACCATGCTTTCCTCTCCCCTCCCTCCATCCCACAGACAAGCACTGGGATCCCGTGGACAGGAGAGGGGCCTGGAGCAATCTGGCCTTCCATGAGGGCCGCACACACGCCTACATCTGTCAGTGCTGTGTGCAGGCACGGGTGGTGTCTCGCGTGGGCAGGCATGCCCATGTGTGGCACTCCTCAGTCTGTGTGTGGGTATGCGTGTGCCCTTGTCCCCAGAGTGCGTCCAGTGGTAGCTGGTGGTGGGAGGGCATCCCCCTCGGGGGCCACAGACATGTGTGTGTGTCCTTCCCAGAGCCTGTTAGCAGGAGCCTGGGGGTGCTCCAGGGCTGCCTTCTGGGGCTGCGTGGTGCAGACTGGTGCTGTACGTGCATCCACGTGCACGGATTGCAGTGCCAAAAGCCAGGCTGAAAAAGCCGAGTGATGATTGCACCCCAGCCCCTCAGTGCCCACCTCCTGTGCCCTGTGTGTGTGAAAAACTAAAAGCACTCACCTGATGATCCCTCCTCAGCCTTGGAGGATGCCTGGGAGACATCCAGGCCATGGGGTACCGGCTCAGGCTGAGGGTGATGGTGCTGGCCATCTTGTCCTCCTCCTCCAGCTCGGCATCCTCCTTTTCCTCTGGGACCCCTGGGCAGGTGACAATAAGCATCTCCAGCCCCGATTCCACAACCAGGGGAGGGGTAGGGGCATGGTGCAGCTCACTGAAGTAGGGGCAGGAGTGGCATTCTGCCCTGGATCAAGAGCTGCACTTCATGGCCCTGGCGTAGCCCTGCCACAGTTCCTTGACCTTGCTGCACACCTGCTCAAGGCTCCTGGGGTCGTAGGCCCTCGTGGCCAGGGCATCAGCGATCCAGCCATCGATGTCAGCATTGCACTGTCTGGAAAGGAGATCCTGGAGGGTCTCTTCCTCACCTCTTACCTACAGGAGGGCCAGGATCTCCACCCCAGAACATGACGGTGCACGTCTTTTGGTGCCCCTAGCAGGCTCCTGGGAACCTTGGGCATGCTCCGTGGGAGGGCCAGTGGGCTCTTGGGGGCCTTGAGGCTGGGTCATAGGTGCCAAGGAGTGTGGCAGTGTGAGCCACACACTGAGGTACAGCTCCCAGGCCGGCTTCCTGCCACCAGCCTTGTCCCGGGTACTTGCAGCTTTAAGGAGACAGGAACTATAGAGTTGTGATGAGTTTATACAGAGTGGCCAGCAAGGCATCTCTGTTATTTCCTGGAGGCCTCTTCTTTTGACAGAACTCCCTCTTCCACATTCACACACCCCTTTTTCCAAAAAAGTTTTTTTTTGGAAAAGGTGTTCCTCCTCATAGAAAAATGTTTACTGCCATTGGAAAAACTCCTTTATTCTTTTGACTTTTTGTCGAAAGAATGCAATTGCAGTGTGGACACAAGTATTATTTTTCCAGAATAATGCCTATTATTCTGGAAAAACGCTGCAGTGTGGATGTACCCTCAGTCTCATTTTCTAGAGGTATATAGGCACTGAGGATACAAAATCCCATTGTAGGTACCTACAGTTCTTTATAAATGAAACTTAGGCTCCTAAATTAGTTAGGTATTGCGGCAACAGTGACCACAGCAATCCCTAAATACTGTTTTGAATTTCTGTTTCAACTCAAAATGTCAATTGCAGTTTTTCATCTTCATTTGGGACAAGAATAAATTTGAAAGTTGGAATTTCCTGTAGGATGGCAATGTCAGTTTCTGGCTAGCTGTATTGCATACATTTGGTGGGCATGTGTGTTCACGCGTATGTATTATAAATAGCACACATTCGCTATGGTCACTTGTCCTGCTACATGTCCATTATCAGTAGGCTAGTTAATTGTAGGGGTCATGGAAGAGATGGGTGTTGAATAAGGATTTGAAGAAGGAAAGGGTTTTATAGTTTATTTTAGGACAGGAAAAGTAGTAAAAAGAAGGCATAAAGACATCTGTGGCAGAAATGGGCAATAAGGAATCTTCATTGGCCAAACAAAGGGAGTGGAGAAGCAACAGAAATTGCAGAGGTGAGTGGAAATTTAATAAATTAAAACAAATCTGTGCTGTTATATAAACTGTATACCTGAAAGCAGAACAAGACACTTGAACTTTAAGGCCGTGGAGTAAGGGGAATGAATGGAGTGATTTACAGAGGAAGATGAGAGGCTTAGAATTACAGACAAGCACAGTGAACTTTACAGCTGATCCTTTTGTTATGAACAGAAAATCTTAGGGAGATGATTTATGTGGGCAAGAGATTTAGCTATTTGGACTAAAAAAAGTTCAGATTTTAGACCCCCTAGCTGTGCAAGTTAAAAGAGATGGAAGAGTCAAACATGGTCCCAGATTATGGGCCAGAATGACAGAAAAGATGTACTGTATTGGTGAAAAATGTTTTAATTAACAATAGATTAGATTAGTAGACAGGTGAACGTGGACTACCATAGAGGATCATATATTTGGATGGGAAGATGTTACTGAAGGTTTGGATGCATGCAAATAAGTAAGAGAGAGAAGTGGGTGTGGAAATCCATAAAAGTCAGAAATCAATCCTGTTTGGCAAGTGGACCTGGTCAAAAATGTACAAAAGCTTTTGAAAAGTCACTTGAAATTGTTTGGAAAGAAGGGGAACAAATAAGACATCAAAAATTGAAAAGGTTCATCAAGTTCTATTTGACAATGCACAGGGTGGAAGTGGAGGAGAAGATGAATTTGTAGTGAAGGAAGTCCATATCATTATGAGACTTCCTCCAAAGGCATTCAGCTTCACGGGAGCAGGGACAGAAGAAAATGGGGATGAGCAATGGGCAGAGATCTGTGTAATTGACTGCATGTGTTTGGACAGAGTTGGTGGAAGAGCAGAGTGAGTTTACAATTAAAATGGCATTTCAATTAAGTGTATATAGACACACACACACATCATCAGTGATAAAGATTTGGCAAGGCACTTTCTGCTACTGTTTACATTTATGTTCAATCATTGTTATAAGATTCAAATGAAAAAAAAACCCTAAGTGTACCTTCAGGCAGAATTTTGGATCTGCATTTCATATTTAGGCAACAGTTGTGCTGATGATACATGAGAGAGAATAGAAACCTTACTCTCCCAGGACCGTGTTGAATCTGTATCGCTTAGTAGAAGAAAAAAGGATAAATATGTATGTTTATAGCTAAAAGTAAATAGATGTGACTTTTTTGGTTTTTTTTGCACAAAGAGCTGATCTATAAGGTAAGAAGGTGCTGTTTTTACGCTCTCACTTTTCAGAATACAAGAACATTTCTAAAGGATCAACCTCTCTTCTTCTAATAGGTAAATGTTACTTGGAATATTATCAAAACCTTGTTCATCTTCATGCAGTGATCAATTTTCATTCTTCCAGAAATTATTCTTTCAAGAATTTACTTAAGCATGACAAAAGAGTTTGAAAGGTATTGTCTATTGCAACATGTTTAGGATGGAGATACTTATTTAAAGTCAATTACTTTGTGATCCTTTTACATCTACCATAATAGGAAGAGGAAAACGTGCAATAATGCTGACATCAGTATCATTTATGTGCATATGTTTTGAGAGGTTGACAGAGAATACTTGACCTTGAAGGGTCAGAGCGTAAGGGGAGTAGGAAGGAATATTTTGTACTTTAGATAGTAATAATATTTTCAATGCCTCAGGACTGCATTGATTGTTTTTCATTACTGCCCATGGGTATGACAACCAAGTATTGAAAAATCCTTGTCTATATTAACTAAAGGGAAAACAAAGACATACACACATACTTTTGTTACTATTGTGGTGTAGAAAAATCATTTGTTTAATTACTATTGCTACTAAGATCATATTTACAGCCATGCACATATGAATGCATAATATCACTATTAATTGCATATTTAATTATCACTATTTTGTAATTTCCAGGAATGCAACTTGTACTTTTCAATAAGTATAACGTAATATGGACATTTTAAACTAAAAATATAGAAAACAAAGTATTCCATAATATATAATGCATGACAAGGGTCATAGCTTCTTTTGATGGAAGAGAAATGAGGATGAAAATGATGTGTGAAGGAACTTGACTGTTCACCTACAATATATCCAAAAGAGTGAAAAATTAGCATGCCAGCATTGACATGCAATTAATCCAATGTTCTGGGGAAAGAGTGCTTATGGGTGAAACCAGGAGGCAGGAACTGAGGAGATTCTACAAATGGTTGGTGGACATTAGAGTGTGATTTTCATAGGTATGGCACACCTAAGCCTACCCAAGATTTCAAAAAGACTTAATTAGGCTAAAAAACCATGATCTTGTGAGGTATTTGTGTGTCTCCTTTGAGGTGCAAAGCACCCTCACTCCACACTGTTACCTTCTGGATGTTAGGGAACTCCAGGGTTGGTACAATCAGGCCCTAGTCTTCTGGGTCCTGAAAGTCACTAAGTGCCTTACATAACTTAAGAATGTAAGAATGGCCATACTGGGTCAGACCAAAGGTCCATCTAGTCCAGTAGCCTGTCTGCCAACAGTGGCCAGCACCAGGTGCCCCAGAGAGGGTGGACTGAAGACAATAATCAAGCGATTTGTCTCATGCCATCCATCTCCAGCCTCTGACAAACAGAGGCCAGGGACACCATTTTATCCCCTGGCTAATAGCCTTTTATGGACCTAACCTCCATGAAATTATCTAGCTTCTCTTTAAACTCTATTATAGTCCTAGCCTTCACAGCCTCCTCTGGCAAGGAGTTCCACAGGTTGACTATGCGCTGTGTGAAGAAGAACTTCCTCTTATTAGTTTTAAACCTGCTACCCATTAATTTCATTTTGTGTCCTCTAGTTCTTCTATTATGGGAACTAATAAATAGCTTTTCTTTATTCACCCTCTCCACACCACTCATGATTTTATATACCTTTATCATATCCCCCCTCAGTCTCCTCTTTTTTAAACTGAAAAGTCCCAGTCACTTTAGCCTCTGTTCATATGGGACCCGTTCCAAACCCCTAATCATTTTAGTTGCCCTTTTCTGAACCTTAGACTCCCATTGACTTCTTTAGGAGATGAAGGTGCTCAAAAATGTGCAGGAAGACCATAGCATCACTATAGACTGATTGTTGGTAAATTTCCATGGTGCAACAGGGTGGCACTCATGTCCTGTGAGCACCCCCATCTGGTCAAGTGTGTATGCCTGCATTCATGCTGTTCTTTGGGTTTTTCAGCTACTCAGCCTTCTGGCTGAGTCTCACT
Source organism: Pelochelys cantorii (assembly GCA_032595735.1). Taxonomy (NCBI): domain Eukaryota; kingdom Metazoa; phylum Chordata; order Testudines; family Trionychidae; genus Pelochelys; species Pelochelys cantorii. The sequence continues at coordinate 69,715,884 of CM064327.1, forward strand.
CTTTGTGAATCACAACCCTTTCGGGGGTACACACTTAACAGGGTCCATCTCAGTGCCCTCTGTTCCTCTTGTCAGTTTTTTTCCCCCCACTCAGGAGATAGTGGTGCCTCTTCTCCTCTTGCAGGCAGTTCCTTGCTCCTAGCTCCGGGCTGTACATCAGATAATCATAGTTTCACCATAGCTCTCCCTATGGAGCTCTCCAGGGTGCTGCTGCTCCCCCAGCCAGCCAATCACTCCTGATCTTCTCTCCCTCAAGATATGGGCTGCAGCTGACTGTTGCAGTGCTTTGCAGCTTCTTTTATAGGACTGGTTCCTCCATAGCCACTCTAACCTCCTTGGAGTACTTCTCTGCCTTCTGCTGGGATGGGGTGTGGCAAGGCCACAAGCCTCCAGCAGGGGGCTCTGGGGCCTGGTCCATCTGTCACACAGTCTCTCACTTTTTCTCTCTATTGTCAAAATAAGCGTTAGCATTTCCTGTTTGTGTCCTTTATTGGTGCTTATATGTGGGGTTTTTTTCTTTTACAAAAAAAGTCTAGTAAATTGCTGAGAGTAGGTAATAGAAAGAAAAGAAAAGAAAAAAATAGAGAAGGGTTGTAACTAAGACAAGTTCTGAAAACCAGCTTCTTTAGGCTACTTCAGATACAGATTCAAATTCTGTACTTTGGACTTGTGTCCAATGGGAAGTTGTCACAGGGCACACCCCCGGCGTGGTGTGCACCTCCCCCCCCCCCAAGGTCTCATTGCCTGCTTGGGTCCCTAGATCAGGGCATACATGGCATTAACAATCCCAATATAAAGTCTCTGCCCCTCTAGCAGGGTAAATACAGTACCAACAGTCCCACCATAGAGTCCATGCCCCTCTATCAGGGTAAATACGGCTTTGGAGGTCTAGCCGCCCAGAGAAACCTCTCCTGGACCAGGGGTTGATTATCCAGGGTAGGGAAAATGAGTGGTAGGAGGACCCAGGCCCTCCTTCTCCACCGGGTCCCAGCCCAGGGCCCTTTAGGTAGGGACTATGGCTCCTGCCTGCTCAGCAGGGAATCCAGCCGATACACGCTGAGCCACTCTATCGGTCCTTTGCCCTGGGCTGCTTCCTACCACACCCTGGTTCCCCTGTGGCCTATTTGCCTCTGTGTCAGTACTTGCTGGGGCTGCCATCGGGGCTGCAGGTACGCTCCTGCCCCCCAGGGTTGGCAGCGGTGGCTGCTGGCTCTGCCTCCAGGTCAGGCACGTGCAGTGATTCTGGCCTCAGCTGCTGCAGACACACCAGCCCAGCCCAGCCCAGCCCAGCCTAAGCTACTCCCTCATCCTGCAGCCTCCTTAGCTGCAGGGCTCCCTCTGCTTTTATACCCAGGCTCTGCTGGGAGCATGCCCAGCAGGGCTGGAGGGGCGGGGCCTTCTCAGCCAGCTGGGCCTGTGCTACCCCCTGCCCTTCAGTGAGGGGCCTGTCCGCCCTCTCACAGAAGTGAAAATGTATTTTCTCTTCAATATGTTTATTCATGTGGTCATCTCAGGTCTTTCATTGTGAGGCTTCTAGATATATCTGGCATAATCCCACTTCTCAGTAATGCATATTTTTATAAGGGAGAGAAGGATAGAATACCATGCAAACCATGCATTGTACCCATCAAGTCACCTAGGAGGTTTGTGCAACAGAAAAAACTATGTTTAAATAAAAAAAAAATCTTACTGCTAATTTTGCCCATGACCTTAAAGGGTCATTACTTATACCATTATTTTTCTTATATTCACTTCTCATAATGTTCAAATGATTTCTTAATAATTTGATGTGATCATAATTTCATATTATATTTCACTGTTACCTCTCATTACATTGATTTTAGCTGAAAATCACTCCATGATTTTGCCTGTCTTTATTCTAAAACTTTCATCTTTATATGATCATATAGCCATATACTTTGACTTTCATCTGCTAACACTGTAGTCTTCTTGAGGAAGAAGCGAGGCTTAAGCTTCTGTAAAATGCCTGCATTCATCAACTACATAACAATTAGGGTTGCCAATTTCCCATTTTTTCAAATAACAGCATTACAGGCCCTGCTAGTGCTTATTCCCCTAGCAGTGGACTCACCCACCATCTGAAGAGCCAGTCTAAGAGAAGCTGACATACAGTCTGACTGTCCAGTCAAGACTTAGTGGGGCCGGAGGAGTCTCTGTCCCTATAGAGAAGGGCTGGGCCCCCGGGATGCTGAGAAGGCATGATAGGCTGACACACACAGCAAAAGTGACTGCTGGCTTTGCTTCGTGAGTGCTGTGTGCTGTTGTGATCCCTCCTCCTACAGCAGTAGCTGCTCTTCCTGCTCTCCTGGTGACAGCTCCTGTGGTAACCAGACTTTTGCTGTCCAGTCAGCAGTTCTATCTGTACACTGCCCAGGTCTCCTTTCCACTGGCCTTTCTGGTTGAAAACTGGACACTGAGAACCCTAATAACAATCCTGGAGAAAAATGGATGCAGCATTTTAGGCAAAGTACCCTCAAACTCTGTCTGCCTACATCTCTCTCCAGTCCACTCCCTGTTAGCAGAGTCTAGAAAATGGCAGTGAGCCACAGTGAGAAAGCTGTTCTTCCCTACATTACTAATATTTGTGCCAGTGAACCTCTTCCACCTTAGCTCTGAAATGGAAGAAGACAAGTGGAGGCCTACCAGGCCAAAGATTCCTTTTTCCCAAAAGCAGACAGTGGAGGGAGGGAAAAGGAGCTCCTGTTTCAGTCTGAGAAACCTCAGCTGTCCCTCCATTGATATGGATGTGGCGCCCACAGTAACTGAAAGTACGAGCGGGATTGTAAAAATCTAATTAAAGAGGAGAGGACCATCTGTAGGAGTCATCCATCTTCATCTTAATTTAGTGAGGAAGGACTGGATAAACTTCTGTGCCTTCAGAGGCTCCAGGAAAGCAGAGAGAATTGAAGCCAGGGCAGGGGAGTGCAAGAGCCAGGAAGCCCATTTACATGAATTCTCCATTCCCCAAGCAGGCCCACAACTCTCTTATGTAGAACTGTTTTCAAATCCACCCCCCTGTGAGCTTTCAAAGTGAGCTTTCCCTTGGCTACATTGGCTCCCACTGCAATGGACCCTCTCTCTCTCCTGCACCCCCATTCACACATTCTTCTGGAAAAAGTCTTCCTTTTTTAAAAATAATATAATTTACGTATGCATTGTGAAAGTGCTACTGGAGAGGACACTTCAACATGACTGTGAAACCAGTGCTTGAATTGTTGCCGTTTTTAAAGTGATACACCAGCCCAAAGAATGTTAAGTGAAATTTCCAAGCATTCATGACAGCTGGAGGACGAATGCAGAACATAACAGCTGTTTTCCAGTTGAATTCCGCTCAATATATTGATTTGTAAATACATCATCTGTTGGAGGGAGAGCTCATTGTGTAAGCAGGTTTCAGAATATCCAGTGTTCATTTCCTTTTCTTGCTCCGGGCCAGTTTATCAGTGTTTGTGTGATATGGGATTTTAGGAATAAACTAGGTTAGCCGATAATTCCGTAATACATTTATGCTACAATATAACAAACAGACCATTAAGAAAAACTCAGATTCGTAGTGTATTCTTCATACAAACTAAGAAAACAGAGGAAGGGGCAAGAGGAGAAACATACATATATACAGAGCTGATGGAAGAAATAATTCGAGCAATATACTAGGGTGAAAATATAATCCACTAGCTGTTGCCTTGCTTGCTGAGACATTATAGTGATAGAAACCTGTTTACAGATCTTGAGTCATGCACATAAAGAAAACATATCACAGTCTGAGAAATGTATGTGAGAGAGGATATCATATAGTTGATTACATTTATGGTCATATGGCTAACTCTTTTGAAACAAAATTAGGACATCAATGGAAACAAGGTAATAGCAAGAAAATGTTTCACTGTGCTCTTTAGAGGTGAAGTCTACATTTTTTTTTTAACCACCTGGAACAGAATTTCACAATCTTAAGGGAGGTGGCAAAAATACTTTGTCCTTCCTCACAAGTTTGACCACTGAGATAACCATGTTACCTTTCCTCTGGAGCAAAGCTGTACAGGAATGACCTGCTCCCATTTCAAAGGGCATAACTGTGATGGGCCTTTAAAGATGAGCATGTCCACCTTTAAATTATCCTGGTGTGCTATGGGAGGCCATGTAGTTGGCAGAGTACCAGCATGATGCATTGGTCAGGAGATCGTTGCTGTATTTTGGACCAGCTGGAGTTTTTAAAGGTCTCAGTGCTCATTACCAAATATACTCCACAGGCAGAAAGGTGGAGATTAATATGACCAGATTCTCATTTGACAATGGGAGTCACAGCCTTCTTGCCAATCATAGATAAAAGGTGATGTTTGGCAACTATAGTGTGACAGAGTCAAGCCAAAGGGCTACAGGAGAATGGTGGTGGTGGTGAAATATATTAGCCTCATATTAAATAGGTCTCTATTCCCATAGCACACTAGCAAGGGCCTATTTGAAACCCCCTATCTAAAAGCCCCTCCCTCAGCCTTGAAGGGACGACTGGACCTGGGGTTCAACTAAATACTTGGGACAAATAATGAAAAACACGGTCAGGGGGTGTGGGTCACAGGGTCAAAACAAGAGAACCGGATGGGGACACCGAGCAGAGAACCCCGGACAGTGCCCACTGCTCCTCAAAGCTGTCGATGGAGCCAGTGGACGTCGCCCAGAGGAACTCTGCCTGGATACGTGACGCTAGGGATGAACGGAAATAGGCCCCACAGTCGCAGGGAACCCCCTCGTCTAGCATCCTCTCCCTGGTATTATAAATGGTGATTTTGGCCAAAGCCAGGAGGAGGTTGACGAGGAGGTCCCACGACTTTGTGGGGCCACGGATTGGGTGTGCATAAAGGAAAAGGTGTGGGGAAAAGTGCAGCCAGAACCTCAGTAAGAGGTTCTGGAGGAGCTGGAATAGGGGTTGCAACCTGGCACATTCAAGGTAGGCGTGCGCCAGGTTTTCCCTCATGCCGCAGAAAGGGCAGGTGTCCGGGATGGGGGTGAACCGCGCCAGGTACACACCTGTGCTCACGGCTCCATGAAGGAGCTGCCAACTGATATCTCCGATGGGCTGCGGGATGAAGGTGGAATATACGCTGGCCCATCGGGGTTCCCCACCCTCAACCACTAGCAAGTGCTGATCCAGAACCAGCAGGATCCTGCTAGAATCAGGGTAAGCAAGCCAACTAAAACACCTGGAGCCAATTAAGACGCTTCCAGACTCAAGGAAGCCAGACTAATCAAAACATCTGGGTGTCAATTAAGAAATAGTTGAGACTGGTTAAAAAAGGCTTCCCTTCTATTTGCTCAGTGTATACAGGAGGAGCTGATAAGAGCGAGTGAGCAAGCAAGCAAGCAAGCAGCTACCAAGAGGAAGAACCTGCAGGAAGGAAGGAAGGTGCTGGGGAAGTCTGTGTAAAAGCAGCAAGAGATTTGTAGCTGTCATGCAGCTGTTATCAGAGACATTGTAGACAGCTGCTATCAGAGGGGTTTTGGTATAGGGATTTGTCCTGTCCTGCTTAGAGGTGCTCCAGGGACTATGAAGTTTGTTTTCCCTCAGGCTGGCCAATGATGAGAGGAGCTCAACAAACAGCAATCTGGTGTTTAAACTGAGGGCTGTTGTGAGCCTCTGAGGAAAGTAATCCACCTGAAAGCATGGGACCTACCAAGGTTAAGGAGGCGCTTTGTCACAGTAGCTATTTGAGGTATCCTGAAACAGGGGAGAGTCCACAGAACCCCTAGCCAATAGATAGAGGTGACTAATTGACAGAAGACTTCTTCAATGTTGGTAGGTGCTTTTTTTTGGAAGATAGCTATGGAAATGTTTCTTTTCTTCCCACATATCTTGCTTGGGCTTAGTTTCAGCTCACTGCCTTTCAGCCACTGAGTTTAGCCATGTAGTGAGAGATTGATGATGGAACTTGATTTTCCACTTTTCCACATAGGCAGAGCACTAAAAATTCCTAGAACTGGGAGATATCAGAGGAAATATTTTGGTGTTGAAAAAACAAATGTAAAAATATTTGATGTAGGAGCATTTGAACTAGAATTGGCGATACTATTGAAGAGTGTATGCCCTGTAGTTACACAGTGACATCTGTCTTCCTGGTTCTTCCACCGGTGAATGGTTTCCATTGATGAGTTTTGTAAGCACAGGTAATGAGTAACATTAGATCACTTCTTCCATGATAATATATAGAAGCTGGTTCAGAGTGCAATTATTTGTTGATTCTCTAGAACAATGGATCTTGTTTTATGATGGGGATTTTTGGGTGCTGCTTTCATCAGAGAAACAATAAATAATAATGAGCAGTAGTGGTTCTAACTAGCAAAGAGTTTGGTCATTTGGGCGCAGTCCATTGCAAGTCAAAGACAGAGGGAATCTTATCATGTCTGAACAATTTTAGTATTTAACAACTACTTTCATGCCTTTTAAAATGTATTGCAGAACCAAGATAAAAAAATTACTAATAGTCAAAATGGGATTGCATGCTTATATGGAGAAAAAGAATATCCAGAGTAAAACTATTAATGCAGACAAAGTTCTGAAAGGGATACAAATGTCTCATGTTTTAGGATGTAAATGTACTGCTAACTAGTAAAAAATTTGGACCATCATAGGGCACATTATCCCACAGTTGCCTATTGTGGATGTTTTGCACTAAATGGACCACAGGTCTCCTCCAATATGGTTAGTCTTATCTTCTCATGTGAGGATATATTAGAAATCTGCATTAGTAAGAACCTCATGTAAGCAAACTATGTGAAATCAACCACTTCAAACTTCCCAGTACAATTTTGCTCATCTTTTAGTTTTGGCCATGACTAGGATGCCATTGATTATTACCAAACCCATTAGTGGTCACTTAATATGAACATCACTTTATTAATAAATAATAATAAAAATATGAATCTGATTCCTATGTAATTACAATCTGTGCTTAATTATCTTATCAAAGCCGTGTTTATGGCAGCATTCTGCAGTGAGTGAAGAACAGTATTTCATGCAGCTAATTTCTTCTTGTTCTCTCCTCTCTGCATGAGATGTTAATGAAAACATTCATAGCTGGAAAGTGCATGCATCACTGTTCTTGATAAATGAAAGTGACAGCATTCATTTGTTTTAAAATTTCACATCATCTGTTTTGCTTAACCTTCAGGTACAGAAGTAAGTCAAGTAGATTTTTCCAGAGAAGAATCTGTCTTTAATATGCCACAAGATGGCAGTGTTTCAGAATACTACTGTTATATTCAGGTAAGGTGTGTTTGTTCAAAGTCAGTTGGTATATGCTTGTATTGTTTAAGGGTTAAGGTTCACAGGTCAGTACGACTATAATTAACATAGTAATAGTCTATATATACTTAGGACTCTCCCATCCAGAATCCAACCAAAGATACCTTTTAAAGTGTACTCTGTATAGGTAGATACACCCATACAGAATGGGCAACACAGAAATGCTGCCACACTTGGCATGAAGTGCTATGTCCTCTTGTGCACCAGAAATACTGCACAGGTTTTTTAAAAGAGGGAAAGTGAGAATAGCTTCTCTGTTTTCAAAAATGAAGGCATTTGGATTGATAGGAAACTAAGTATTTACCCAGTAAACAAGGTTTAGCCACCTAATACTTTCACAAAATATTGTGGGGTCCTTACTACTGACTACCGATTTATATCTCATCCGAGAAATCAGTGTGCTTGCACATCAGATGTGGCTCCCGATTTAGTATTGTCTCAGGTTTATTATCCAAGTACTGACTAGCTCCAATACCTCACAGCTTGAGATGTGACAATCTAACTGTATGACTATAGTATCTTAAGTCTGAAGAGGTCTACACTAAAGACCTTCGCAGCACAATGAATTGATTGGCCTGATCAGCTATTTGAGTGAAAACATTATTTTTTCAACATTCTATCATAAAAAAATAATAAAGCTATGGGTGTTCACCCCAACTGACAATCCTGCTCAAAATTCTTAAATGTATGTTGCGGCATGATAGCATTAGATGCCTTTTTATTCCAGCCTTTAATAACCCTTGACTGTAGCACAGAACCTGTTTCTTAATGAAAAATATGACGTGTGTTCCAGCTTGAGATGTAATTTCTGTGGTTGGCATTCTTAATACATAGATAAAACTGTCATAAATGAGCAGTAGTGGATCAGGAACATTGGCTTTTAGGCTCTTATTAAATTGAAGACAAATTTTCTTCAAGGGGAACATAAAATTGATATGGTTCTCCAGCAATTGAGGAGCTTAAAATAAATGAGTGTGCATTCTATGTATACTGCATGTCTCCCATTATATAGTTCTTGGCAAAATAATGAAGAAACTGGCATCATGCTGTCAGACATGAGTCTTGAATATAAATGTTAAAACAAAACCATCCAGAACTATTTGCATTTCATCTTCTGGAAATAAAATGAGTAAACTCCTTCAGGGATAGAAAATGTTGAGCTATATGTAGTAAGGTCTCCAAGAAAAACAACAATATGGTTGTTTTAAACAAAGAAAGGGGTTACTTTTTTCTGCTGGATTCTGCTCAGTCAATAGGAATTTGTGCTCAGTAGGCAAACTTACAATTTGATTCATTCGTCTCTTATAGGCGAAATCATATTGAATGAAAAATGGATTATCTGTATTTGGTAGTTTCTGTCTGCTCCTCTAGTGAGTTTTTTTTTTCCCCTCTACTTTCATATGTGTTTAGAGACTAGAAACCTCTTGAAAGATTGTCTTCAGGACAACGTCTGTAGGAGCTTATACATTTGTGGTCTATGAACAACCACTTTGGGCTATGACAATTCCTTATCTTGCAACCAAAGCTATACTAAGCAAGATGAATGTAGTCAGGCCTCCCTGAAATGTGTTTTGGGATCTAAGACTTCTATTACTTAGGTACATAGACTGTTTACTGTAATATCCCGTCAGGATCAAATGAAGTCCGCTTAGAACTAGTCTTGGAGCAGATCATGGAGAAATGAGCACAAAGGGGAGCAAAAAGCCTCTACTCTCTCATTCTTCTAGTTCTGTTCCTTTGCAAATGTTTGGTCATTGGATGATTACCAGGGAGGAAAGTTATCATATCTTGCCTTCAGCAAACTCAGCCTAAGAAACTAGCAGCTACAATGCTGATCTAGATTATACATCTGTGGGCCAAACACTGAAAAGTTATTAGTGCTGTAATGTGAGAAAACATTTCATGAATTTCAAGGTTATTGCCATGGAGAAGCTGATTTGCATGCAGATATAAATCTGCCGGATAAGAGGGCAAAAATAAGTTAATGGGCATCACACAGTGACAAGCATTCTTGAGAATATAGGATAACTTTCTTAATCAGTTTACCTATATTAGGTGGGTTATGGCCGAGGAAGTTACATAGGTTCTGCCCCCCCCGCCGGCTTCCATTGCAGAGATAATACATGCTAAATGACTTAGCATTTAAACCTTATATGTAGGGCCTGATCCTACAACTCCTACTCTCTCAAGTAGTAAATTCACTGACGCCACTCACGTGAGTAAGGGCTTCAGGTCTAGAGTATTAGAGAGGACTTGGGACAGACTTTCTGACTAAGCTGTCAGATCAGGCATGTCATGCAATTAGTGGTGGCTTCTAAAGAACTGCTTGACCAGTGTACTGTTTCAAAGTGGAACATTTTGATGAAATTACAGTATAAGAGTTCTTGTCTGGACCTGTTCTCCAATAACACCTACTTACCAGAAATTTGTCCTTCTGATCTTTCAGCAAGTCCTTCAACCACAGGGCACTGGAAAATGGAACTTTGACATTCATCCAAATCTCTGTAAAATGGCCAATTAACACTAAAAGAAAAAAAGACTACAATTACATTAACAGACCCATTATGACTAGGTACAGTTGTAAACAGGGCAGAGATTTTAAACAGGAAATGGCAAGAGAAAGTACAACTCCTATTTGGACTAGCTTCTCTTCTCAAATATCTGTCTTTGGACAGTGAGTCCATATCTGTGTCCATCCACCTTAGCTATCTTATCTATTAATTATATTTGCTAGCTAGACTAGATGAAGTGTGAAGGTCGCATGTGTTTGCATGAATTGCATTTGAAGAGAAAAGCAGACCACAATAAGTAGCTCATCAGATATAGAGTGATCAGATTTACATGGAAAACTGAATGCAAACAAATAACGTGTTTGTGAGGCTAAAGGTATGTCTAAGAACAAAAAAAAAAGTAAGCCATGCTTACAGGATGGGGGATTTGGAGATGAGCTCCAAAAGAGCTAAGGATGCATAATCAAGGGAACCTAGACAAGGAGTAGTAAGGTAACTTTATCTCTGTATTTTGCACTGGTATGACCACTGCTGGAATAATTCATAGTGTTCTGGTGTCCACACTTCAAAAATAATGTTGATAAATTGGAGAGGGTTTGGAGAAGACCCATAGGTATGACTAAAATATTAGAAAACATGGCTTACAGTGATGGACTCTAAAGCACAATCTATTTAGCTTGTCAAAGAGAAGGTTAAGGGGTGACTTGATTACAATCAATAAGTATGTACGTGCAAAACAAAGATTTGATAATAGGCTCTTCAGTCTCTCAGCTACAGGTGTAACATGATCTAAGGATGAGAAGAAGCTCGAGAAATTGCAACCAAAAATAGGATACCAATTTTCAACCATTAGAGTAATTAACCATTGAAATGGAGCCATTTAACAAGGATTGCCATGGATACTCCATCACTGGCAATTTTAAAATCAAATTTTGATGTTCTAAAAATTATTTTATTTATAATTGTTTTGGGATAGATTGACATCCTGTGCTCTACAGGAGATCAGACAAGATGAATGTAATGGTCCTTCTAGTCCTGAAATCAACTAATTTGTGAAATAGCCTTGGAAGCATCGGAAGTGCTGCAGTGATTTATAATCAGGTAGGCAAACTCCTCTAGAGAAGTGCCTTTGCAGTCTGCAGTTTCCCAGTTTATCCAAGATTTGTCTGGTAATCCAACAATCAAGAAAAAAAATTGGATGAGATGCATATTGTCTTTAAGATTAGCTTATAAAAATAATTTGAACAAGTTCTTCAGTTCCATTGCACACATTTACAGCTGGCGGTTTTCCTGATCAATAGCTTCTGACGTTGTAGTCAATACAAATTTGCAGCAAAGTGAAGAGTCCGAGATGGTACTGTAATGCTAATGTGTCAATTAGCAACGGGAAAACATGTTTTTTTCTTTTTTTAACAATAAGATCCTGATATAATTAGCAAATTCAGAGGTGAAATGGGGAAACAAATGATTTTAACAAGACAGATTTGGATCTTTAAGTTTTTGGCTAAGGGAGTTTTCTAAAAGCATTTTTCAGATGCAGAAATTACATGTCACAATAATAGAGTAATAAAAGTGTTTTGTTAGTCTCTAAAGTGCTACCAGACCATTTATTTTTTTTTCTGTAAACAGGACAGTCTTCTGTAAAAAGACTAACTCGGCTACCCCCTGAAGCTCCTAAAAGTGCATTGTGTTGGGGCAAAGTTGTATGTAAGAGTAATTCTCTAGGGATCTCAGCAGCAGACTTCCTGCATCCCTATGATTAGATTCCGTGTGGGAGAGAACATTCTCAAGTGTCTAGGCTTATCCTTTCAGAGTATGACCTCAATGTCAGCCCTTAAAGTAATCTGCATCAGTCCTGCTGCTTTGAGGTGAAAGTTATTTGGCTTGAAGCTTTCAGGGTATTTTGGCTCTGCCTCCAGGAGCACCCTGCATGACAATGAAGCCCAAGAGGCATTGTAGGTACTTGTGGGGGGGGGAATGTGTGCACTAGAGCATTACCTAATACACAGCTGATACATATAAGTGGTTTTGCATATAGGCCTTAAGCTTGAGATGCTGTACTCAAGAGTTGTTCTCTGTTGATTTTGGGTAAATAAACAGTACTCTTTGTCTGGAAGCACTGGAATGTAATGAGTCTGTTAAGCAGAGCAGGAAGAAAATGCCTGTTCCTTTCAAATTAAATCTTGTGTCAGTGCTGGCACAGAGCCATACCTTAATCTTTGAACATTCATGAGTTGAGGCAACCATGAGCTGATTCCTAAACACAGAATCTAGAAAGTTTTTGTGATGCAGCTGTAAACCCAAATGTTACCCTGCATTCAACATGCCTCAAGGCAGTGCTGGTTCAGCTTCTGTTATGAAGCACATCAATGCTTTGGTTCCTTGGTGTGATCCTTTGCTGTTCCCACTCACCTGTGCAGATACCATGAGGCAATACTCCACCGAATCTGCCGTTTGTTAGCATGTAGGCACTACAGTAAGGGTATGACTATACTAAGTGCTTATTTTGAAATAAGCTGTTTCAGAATAAAAAACTCTAAAATAGCTTATTTCAAAATAGCACATCCACACTACAAATGTCCATTGAAATAGAGCGCCCACATTGACTGGATGCTGAATCTCACAAGCCTCCCACAAGCACCTTTGGCAGGGCATCAGGACAGTAGTCACTTCCTGGAGCTGCTGCCTGAGGCTATCTGAGGCTTGTACTTAAAGGGATTCCCCCCTGTACAGTCGTGTCTCAGGCTCACCACCTCAGTCTACCTCCTCAAGGGACAGCAAACTTTTCTCACTGCCTGCTCTGGTTGCCTTTGAGGACACCACAGCACTCCCAGCCATGGAGTTGCACCTGCTCGAAAGCAGCTCTTAGACCTGCTGTCACACCTCCTGGTGCAGTTACTACAGGCTACCCTCCTGGCTCTGCTGGAACATTACCCACCACTCCCTGAGGGGCATCTCCTCTCCTCTCTCCATGTGTTGCTCATGCAGCACAGCCCCTCCCACCTTCCCCTGCACACTGCACCACTGCTTCTTGTGGTGGGACTGCATCATCATGGAGCAGTGGGATGACCAGCAATGGCTCCAGAACTTCTGCATGTGGAAGGACACCTTCCTGGAGCTGTGGGAGTGGCTTGCCCCACTGCCAGGTGATGGGGGACACACATGTGACCCGCCACCCTCTTCTCTCTCCTCCCCCCCCTTCAGAAGTAGGTTGCCATCACACTGTGGAAGCTCACCACACCAGACAGATGCCACTCTGTTGGGAACTAGTTTGGTGTGGGGAGATGCACAGCCCTGACGGTCTGACTCTCGTGCTATTGTCCAAGGAGGCTGGTGAACTGACGGAATGGGGCTCCCTAGGGAAAGGCGTGTGATGGAAGCTCCCTCCCTAGAAGGTTTGTCAGTCCCACCTTCACAAAGCCCTGCTGGGGATGTCGTAAGTTGGGGTTGGGCCTGGTGTGTGGGAAGGAGGGTTGGGCTTAGGGCACTTGTGACAGGGTGTCCCCGCCCCACACTGAAACCCCCTCCCGAACACCGAAGCAGGAGCAGGGACGGGGAGTCACGGGGCACCCCACTCGGGGTACATCAGAGTCCCAGGCGAGCGGCAGAGTAGGTGAGACATCCCGTCGGGCCCCGGGGATGCACAGGGATGACGTCATTGGGGACGTTATCCCCAAGAACCAGGAAGGGACGCCTGGTGATGACGTCATGGGAGACGTCATCACAAAGAGCCACGAGGAGGCACCTGGTGATGACGTCATGGGGGACGTCATCACAAAGAGCCAGGAGGGGAATTTAAAAAGGGCCTCGGAGAGCTAGAGGGGGAGGCAGACGGCCGGAGACCGGAGGTGATGGGAGCCAGAGCAAGCAGTACGGGGACCCTTGGGTGAGCTTTTAACCCAGGTCCCCCGGGTAGTCGCGAACGCGACCTTGGGGAAGAAGTGGCCCAGGGCAGGGGCGTGGATCCCGTGAGTGGGGGAGTTTAGGGGTTACAACCCCCTTCGCTAGGTAGGGACAGGGGTCCCTGCCTTAGGGCCCTGGGTCGGGGTTCGGAGAGAGGGCGGGCCCGAACCCCCTTCCCCGGCCACCCGAGATCTAAAACCAGCCTTGTGAGGGAGTATCTCCTCCCAGAGTGGCCCGTGAACTGTGGAATTAAATATGCTATATAACTAATACCGAGCACGAAGCGGATAAAGTGGGGTGCGGACTCGAACCCCACTGGGGAATCCATAACACATGATGGAGAACGTGGGCACGCTCCCGACCCCAAGGTAGGGGTCTGGATTGAGATAGGAGAAACTAACAATATACTTATTACTAGGAGAAAAATGGAAGTGACTAAAATTCTGGAGTGGTTGGTGGAAAACCAGAAGCAGCAGCAACAGACGCAGGCGCTGCAACAAATTTTAACCCAGTTTCAAGAACGGCAGGACCAGATGCTTAAGGAGCTCAAAGGAACCGCGACTGGGGTAACAACCAGAGCAGTCGGAAGCCCCCTAGGAGGAGAGGGGGTAGGGACTGTAGGATTGCAACTACCAATACGCCTAACCAAGTTAGGACCCGACGATGACCCAGAGGCATTTCTGATTACATTTGAGAGAGTGGCCACGGCCACCAAATGGCCGCAGGAATACTGGGAGACGCCCCTGGCCCCCTACCTTTCGGGAGCGGCCCAACTGGCCTATAGGGGTATGTCGGCCCGTGACGCATTATGTTATTATAAAGTCAAGGAAGCAATCCTTGACCAACTAGGGGTCACCCCAGAGACTCATCGCCGTAGGGTCCAGGAAGCCCATTACAATCCCCAAGAGCGGCCGCGGGCAGTGGCAGCGTGAGAGAAGCGGGAATGAGATGGTTGGAACCTGAAAATAAGACGGGGACCCAAGTGGCTGACTTGGTCATTTTAGAACAATATGTAAGGATCCTGCCCGCCGAAGGCCAACAGTGGGTACGAAGACACCTACCCGAAACACTCGAAGAGGCCGTAACCTTGATGGAACACTTTCTTGCGGCAGAGGGAGTGGAAGGGAAGGGACCCACCAGCATCCCGAGGGATGCCAGGAAGGCGGAATCCTCTGCCCCGAAACCCGCAATTATTCCCCGCTCCGGGTACAGACGGAAACCTCCGTTAGGCCCAATCCCGGAAAAGAGGTTGGCCCCCCGGTGGAACAGGCTGACGAGCGGGGCCGGAGCCGTGAGGGAACAAGAACAAGGGGCCGAACCCATGCTGCAAGGAGAAGGGACCCAGAGAGGGGCCTGCTACCAGTGTGGCCAAGAGGGACACTTTAAGAAAGATTGCCCCCTTATGGACTGCACATTCGGACAGCGGCGGACAGAGGGGGCAGCTCCTGAGAGCTCTGGCAACCCTGTGATTCTCTGTTTGTCTCCTTCTACAGGTGGTGAGGGCCAGCAAACCCCATTCTGCTGCTCATCATCCTGGGTGATGTTGACCCCTTTGTTACCAGCTTTGCCTCCATGGGCTTCCCCATCTGCAGGGGAGCAACTGACAGCACCCAGATCCCCATCTGGGCCCTTGACCACCAGAACTCCAATTATATCAACTGGAAGGGGTACTTTTGAATGGTCCTGCAGGCCCTCATGGACCACTGAGGCTGGTTCACCAATTCACCGACATCAGTATTGGGGTTGGTCAGGGAAGGAGCACAACACAACTCCAGCCTCTAGCAGAAGCTGCATGCCGGCACTCTTTTTCCCCAATCGCACCATCAGGGTTGAGGATGTGGACATGCCCATGTGCATCATGGAGTATGCAGCCTACCCTCTGCTTCCTTGGCTTATGAAGCCCTACGCTGGACACCTTGACCAAAGCAAAGAGCATTTGAACACCAGGCTCAGCAGGGCCCACATTGTTGTGGAGGGTACCTCTGGCCATCTCAAAGGGAAGTTCTGTTATCTCCTTACCTGGCTGGACTTCAGTGAGTAGAATGTCCCCCAGCTGGTGGCAGCCTGCTGTTTCCAAGCAGCTCACCTGGGCCTTTCAGTAGCCGTGCACCGCTACCATCTGGCAGGCCCATTGGGAACTGTGCATCTGAGAGGCTCTGAGGGAGAATTTCAGACACAACTGTGAGACTCTCCCCTGGGCCTCCACACAAGGGGCCTCTGCAGTGCCCCAATGTTCCTTTCCTCCCCCACTCCTCCATTTCCCTGCCCTTTCTTCCCCCTCCCTACTGATAAAATAAACAAGACTTTGGAACAGTAAATTCTCTAATTTTTAATTGGGGTGCATGACACTACTGTGTAGATGTGCCCTAGCAGGCAAGGCATAAATATCTAGATACACTGGCTTTGCTCCAGCAACACTCTCTTCCCTCCAGCAGCACTGATAGTTGCCATTCTGCATCAAGACCCCAAAATGAGTCTTGCTTCATGACACAGACATATTATAGGACACGTCTTAACTCCAGCACTAAATCGGCACTGCTAAATTGATGATAGAGTGCTCTTCCATTGACTTCTTTGAATTCCACCGACCTTATTCTTTTCAGGGAAGTTAGTGGGAGAGCATCTCCTATTGACACAGTGTGGTGTAGGTACCATGGTGGATCTAGCAAGTTGATTTCAGTTACTTTCTGTGGATAATGTATCATAGCTTAGATCATCTTACCACAGTAGTGTAGACTTGGCCATAGATGTCCCTGGAAATGAGGCCAACAGTACTCCTACATCAAAGGATTGCAGTGCATAAATTCCTCAACTTGTGGTCATTAGTGTATTGCCACTTTGGCTTTGTGATGCAAGTCTGCTCCAGTGCCTCTTGCCCAAAACTTGGTAGAGTCAACACTAGTAGCAGATGAGAGTCCTCACTTGAGTGGGAAAATACAAGGGATTTGGAAAGCCCCCTAGGTAATGGCCAGTATCCCAAGATTTGAGCTCACATTTCTGACAAACTGAGAGCTGACATCAACACTCTACTTGGCTGCCTTGTCTGTCTCTTGGAGGGCAGAGAATCTCTTGCTCTCTTCATAACCTCATGTGTTAAGAACTGATGCTAGAAATGTTTGGGTTGTATTTATTTTTCTAACTATGACTAAAATTCTGATCCATCTTGTAGTGATGAGGAAAGATGCTGCCCATACTATTCTGAGATTTTTGCATGCTTGGAAAACATTGCCAGTTGGCATGTAATAACCTTCCTTTTATTGCGCTTATATTATCTTATTACTCCTTTTGTCAGTTTCACAGTGATTCATAAATCACAGAGGAAACATTTAATCAAATAATGAGTCCCACCATTTTATGCTTCCAACCTTTTACCTTCAAACAAATAATGAAAGACTCAGATAAACAGTTTGTTAGCAGGATGGGCCGTATGCATGCTGCCAATGCATTTCCCTTTTAATATCTGATGAGTCTGTCTCTACTTGCTTTTTTTCTGCTTATTGATTGTAAAAATGAAAAGACTTTTCTTGATCTTGGAAGAGAACATAGTGGAACTCTTGCTGTTTTGTTTTGATGATATACTGCAAGCTTGCTAAGTATAGCTAAGCAAGATTTGTTGTATCACATTAGGGAGACACTTGAAATGTTGAAATTTTCCAAAAAGTGGATCTTCTAAAAATTTAGATTCAGAAGTGCCCAATATTTGGAGACCCTTTGTATCTGTAAGGGTAGTTTAGCAGCAGAACCAAAGGTGCTAACTTTCCATTGTGCTGGTGGGTGGTGATGGAGCTCCGTTCTGTGCCCACTCTACCTCTTTCCCCAAGGTCCCATCCTAGCATGCCTCTTCCTATTCCCACTCTACTCCATTCCACATCTTCCCACCCTGTTCTGACCTCTACCCTGCACATGCCCCAGCTTTGCTCCTCTTTGCTTCCTTTCACCTCCTCCATGCCATGGAACAGCTGATCTGCATTGGGCAGGAGGTTCTGGGAGGAAAGGGAGGTGCTGACTGGGGAGGCTACCATCCGCTATTTTTCCCCAGGGGTGTTCCAGCCCCAGATCAACTAGAGGATCAGTGCCTCCGACTAGAACAAATTATAGTAGAACCTCAAAGTTACTAATATCTCAGAAATGGAGGTTGTTAGGAATTCTGAAATGTTCATAACTCTGAACAAAACACTGTGGTTGTTCTTTCAAAAGTTTACAGCTGAAAAGAGACTTAATACAGCTTTGAAATTTTACCATGTAGAAGAAAAATTCTTCTTTCCCTTTTCATGTAGTTTACATTTAACACAGTACTGTCCTATATTTGTGGCTGTTGGGGTTTTTCTTTTCTCTGCTGTAGCCTGCTTGCGTACTTCTGGTTCCAAATAAGGTGTATGGTTGTCAAGTCCTGCTGCAGTTATGGATGATTACTGGTCAAAGTATTGAATCTACTTGCCTGTGGCGAGTAGATTTCAGCTGGGTGCCCCATTCATTTGTGGCACGCACATGCGCAATGCAGGTCTTGAGCATGCACAGTGCAGGGCTGGCGAGCAGCTTTTGCCACCGTTCATCAAGCCCTGACTGTAAGAACATAAGAATGGCCACACTAGGTCAAACCAAAGGTGCATCTAGACCAGTATCCTGTCTTCTGACAGTAGCCAATGCCAGGTGCCCTAAAGGAATGAACAGAACAGGCAGTCACCAAGAGATCCCTCCTGAATCACCCGTTTCTAGTCGCTAACAAAATAGAGTCTAAGGACACCATTCTGGCTAATAAGCATTGGACCTATCCTATGTGAATTTATCTAGTTCTCTTTGCACTACGATATAGTCCTGGTCTTCACAACATTCTCTGGCAAGGGGTTTCACAGGTTGACAGGGTGCTGCATGATGAACTTCCTTTTGTTTGTTTTAAACTTGCTACCTATTATTTTCATTTGGAGACCCTTAGTTCTCATGTTATGGGAACAAGTAAATAACTTTTTTCCTTATTCACTTTCTCTATAGCAGTCATGATTTTGTAGAGTTCTATCCTATTCACACACCCCCCTTAGTCTCCTCTTTTCTAAGTTGAAAAGTCCCAGGCTATGTCTAGGCTGGGCGGGGGGACAGGTTCAGAAAAAGATATACAAATTGTGAACCACAAGTTGCATGGGGGGGGGTGTTTTTGGTTTTTGGTTTGTTTCTTTTTCTCCCCCCCCCCCCCCCCCCAGGGAGGCTTTTCCAAAATTTGGCCCATCTACACTGGGCCAAATTTTGGAAAACCCTCCTCTTTTGGAACATACCTTTATGCTTCTCACCTTGAGGAATACAGGGATGCCGAAAGGACATGCCCACTTTTTCGGAAACTGTACTGAAAAAGCAGACACATTCCCCTGGTATCCCAGAAAAACCCTGCAGTCTAGACATAGTCTTTTAAATCTCACTTCATATGGCACCCATTCCAAACCCCTAATATTTTTGTTGCCATTTTTTGAACTTTTTCCAATGCCAAGATATCTTTTTGAGATGAGGCAACCACATCTGAATGTAGTATTCAAGATGTGGGCATACCATAGATTTATACAGAGGCAACAAGATATTCTCTGTCTTAATCTCTATCCCCTATTTTCCAGTATGCATTACTTTGCATTTATCACCATGAAAATTCATTTGCCATTTTGTTGCCTAATCAGCTAGTTTTGTAAAATCTTTTTGAAGCTCTTCACAGTCTGCTTTGGGCTTAACTATCTTGAGTAATTTAATATCTTCTGCGCATTTTCCCACCTCACTGTTTACCTCTTTCTCCAGATAATTTATAAATAAATTGAATAAGATTGGTCCCACTACAGACCTCTGGGGGACACCACTAGTTACCTCTCTCCATTCTGATAATTTATTCCCGCCCTTTGTTTCCTAGCCTGCCAACCTGGGGAACATGCCTGTCATGGAGAAGGAGCATAAAAGGAGAACAGCTGAGAAGGAGGGAAGTCAGTGAAGATGAAGTAACCTTCCCTACCAGTTCTTGGAAAGGTGCAGGAGGTCCAGTTGCTTTCGACCTTTGACTATGGTGGCTTTGCCAAACTCAAAGGCTACGGTTGTTCTTATGAAAAAACTTGCGGAGCATCTACACTGCACGTGCATTCTTGCACAAGTAAATTTACAGTAAAGTGTCAGAAAAGAGGGCTTCTTGTGCAAGAGTTATTCCTCTCCCCATGAGGAATAAGCCCTCTTGTGCAAGAAGGCAGTATGGACAGGCAACAGAGGTTTCTTGTTCAAGAAACCCCTATGGCTAAAATGGCCATCAGAGCTTTCTTGTGCAAGAGTGTGTTCGCACTGCCATGGAGGCCCTTGTGCAAAAGCAAAGCTCTTGCGCGAAAGCACATGGCAGTGTGGACACACTCTTGTGCAAGAATTTTTGCACAGAAACTCTTGCACAAAACAGTTCTTGCACAAGAAGCCTGCAGTATAGACACAGCAAGAGAGAAGCAGGGTGACCATATTCCCCTGTACTGAATACACAACACACGGTAAAATTATTCATAGTCAAGTGAGTTCAATGGCAATCAATCAGAACTATGCAGTAAAAACATTCAAATTAACATCAAGTGAGCTGAGCCTCTGTTAAAAAATATTGCATAGTTAGATTCTTTTTATTTACCTTCATATCATTAAGGATTTATGGTTAACATGGAGATAGGCCATGCACTCCCATGTACCTTTCACAGGGGAGTGACCAACTGACAAATCTAACCCTTCTTGCCTGGTCCTCCTATTCTCCATGCCTGGCTGGGTCCCAGGACAGAGTCTCCTCTCCTGGTGCATGATGCTGTGTCTTCCCAAGGCAACAGTGGAGATCACACAGGTCACATGTCTTCCTCCCCATATTTCAGCAAGGGTTTACATCAGAATATGACCAGCCTCTCTCTGCGTTGGGTGGGAGGGAAGGGACAGGAGCTGCTTCCAGCCCTGGAGGATAAGGGTGAAGGGCTGATCTGACCCATGTCTTTGCAGAGCTCATCTCTTCCTCCCACTTGTACTCCTTTGTGACTGGAAGCAGCTTATCTCTTCTTGCCTGCACAGTGTCAAAAGGCAGGTCACACCTCTACACTGCTGCTGGCCATCAGCATAACCCAGCCACTATTTGTCCCCTGGCTACAGTATGGGGAAGAAGGGGTTAAGCCCTAAGGATGCATTGCACACCAGGACCCAGGGAACCTGACTGCAGGGGCTTCTGTGAACCAAGCCAGAGAGGAGTGGGGTGGGTGAAGAGGGTGACAAGCCCCTGCTCAAGGGGCACTGTGGAAGCAGACGGGGAAGTAAGGAACCTGCTGGCCAGTCTGTCGGTGAGCTGAGGACTGACCGGGGGCTGGTTCTCTGCACGGTGCTGGCAGTGGGATATAGGATATGGAGGAGCAGGAGGGCTGGGAGGGGTGAAGGGGCAAAGCAGGGTGAAGATGGTGACAGGAGAAGCATCTAAAGGGCCAATGGACGAGCAGCACATGTGACATATAACTGACCACTGTCTAGCGCCTCACCACACTTACCAGCCACGACACCTCGCAGTGAGTGGCAGCCAGAAATGGGACATGGGGAAAAGCTCTGCTGGCTGACAGAAGACCTACAGCGAGGGCTGCACTGGCAGACCAGCAGGGGGGAGCAGGCAAGGCCATGCTCAGGAGCTTTGCCCTGCCACAAGCCTTACACATGCACCCCCATTGTCAGTCACTGGACCCCCAAATCACTGCTCATGATCGAACAGGGATCTGGACGGTAGCAGGACCCATAGTAGTGATGGGAAGAAAAAAGAAAATATGGGACAATTTGCCTATTTTTGAGAAAACCTTGGGACACTTGCAGGTGGTTGTAATATGGTACTGTTCCTTTAAAAACGGGACATCTGGGCTCCCTGGAGAAAACGGACTTGCAACACTTGGATGGTCTGAGCCTTTACTCTTGATTTCAGTTGTTTAATGGGAAAAGGGGGACTGGTAGGATGTGCTCCCAGAAAGCAGCAGTATAGCAGAATTGATCTGTCTGGTATTGGGCCCTGGACTCAGACTGGCGGAGTGGTTGTCCAGGGTTCCCCTACCAACTTCTAAGGAATGAAGAAATCCCATAGACAGAAGAAACAAGACCTCACAATATTAATCCAAGGGAGGCCTGGAGCCCTTCATCTGACCATAGAACTATTGTTTGCCAGACTCTGGGTGGAGGGCTGAGTGATCAGAGAGGGCACACCATTGTAAGGCTGAAACGGTAAGCAGCAGGGTGTGTACAGATGAGGGGAGCTTGCTAAACACAAATGTGGGAACAAGGGGGCATTTGCAGAGACTGAACTCCTTCATGAGAAAAGTAAGGGAATAAGAAATACAGAGGGGCTGTGTCTAGACTGGCCAGTTTTTCTGGAAAATCAGCCGCTTTTCTGGAAAAACTTGCCAGCTGTCTACACTGGCCGCTTGAATTTGAGCAAGAACACTGACGATCTCATGTAAGGTTGTCAGTGTTCTTGTGGAAATACTATGCTGCTCCCGTTCGGGCAAAAGCCCTCTTGCGCAAATGCTTTTGCACAAGAGGGCCAGTGTAGACAACGCGGTAAAATGGCAATCCGGGCTTGTTTGTGCAAAAGCACGTCTAGATAGGCACAGACGCTTTTCCGCAAAAAGTGCTTTTGCGGAAAAGCATCCGTGCCAATCTAGACGCTCTTTTCCGCAAATGCTTTTAACGGAAAACTTTTCCGTTAAAAGCATAGCAAGGGATTTTCAAATATTTTTAAAGCACCAAGAATAATCTTGTACTTCAAATGGAACGTTCTTAGGAAAAATAATCATCTTGTCGTTAAGGCACTGGACTGGGAGTCAGAAGATATGTATTTGAATTATTATTTTGCCATGGATTTCCTATCCCATCCTTGAATAAGAAACATAATCTTTCTCTAATTCAGTTTCCTACCTTTAAATGTGGATAATCCTTTCTCCCACAGGTTCTCTCATTTATTTACTCTGTCAGCTCATCTGGCCAAGGATTGTACGCATATTTTTAAAACGACTAACACAGTGAGACTATAATCTTGTTTGAGGCTTTTAGAAACTCCTATGATAATAAATATTGGTATATAAAGTTATGCTAATATGCAACATAATATTAAAATATGTTCTATTTACAGGAAACAGTCCAGCCTTCCTTTATGGGACATATTGTCTTTCCATTGCCAACTGAAATAAGAGTGCCGATTTCTGGGACAGGAATCTCAAAGCTCAGACTCTTATTTTCTATTTAAGTTTTAATTTTCTTACTCCTATCGGAATTTCATCCAAATTCCTAATGTTTGATTTTTTTATGTATAAATATATAAAATTCAACATGTGAACTCAACATTGAAGTGGGAAAAGGCCAGGGCACACAATATAGACATAGACATAGATAAATAGATGGCAAAAGGATATGCAACAGCGGGTTATATATAAAATTTGCTCATAACATCACAGAAGTAACTCTCTTTTCCCACTCTAAAACTGAGTTGACAAGTTGAGTTCAGGATCTTTTTTTCAAGTGGACCCTGTGCTGCTTTCATAATTCTTAATTTTGCTTTATGATGTCTTTATTTCCTGAGTATCAAAGAAAGTGCAGAGGTGAACTAATTTGTAGACCAACAAAGTGTTTTGTGTTCTGTCTAAACTGTTCAAATCTGCTGTGTCTTTTATACTCTGAATTACTAAAATGTTCACTTTGATAGTCCATAAGGCACAATATGTGCATTCAAAAGAAACCCTGATTAATGGCTCAGCTCTTGAAGCATATCAAACATTTCTAAGCTTTAACTTATTTTTGCTAAATGAATTAATTCACCGATTTTAAAGCACAACTGATATTTGTTAAGGGTTTCTAAAATCCCTGACTATATTAGCAGTTGTCTTTCATGCCATGGTTATCTAGGAACAGGGCACAACCACAGTGATGATATTCAGGTTGTTGCTATGGGCAGAACAAGGTTTGTTTGAGGTGAAGGTAAACGATTCTCTTTGGACAGGGAAATGGCTGATTCCTATTTTGGACATTGTTTATATCAGATACTGCTTGTAGAAAGACAACAACAAATCTTTGTCTGAAGAAAGAGAGGATGCTGCATTGGAGAACCTTTATATTTCCCCCCTCCTCCCATTGTTTGTTTTACAATTGCTTTGGCAAATAAAGGGATGTATATTAGACCCAGCCTATGAAGAAAGATCTCCGCTAATATCTGGGAAGACCAACACATTAAATATTGTGTTAGGACTAGGAGTCAGAAGATACTAATTCTTTCTAAGTGACATGAGTATAATTTTTTGTAACCTGGATGCATATAGTGTGTTTGTGGTTAGAAAATAAAGACCAGTCTTCCTTTCCGAGCACTGTGGTACATAAGAACATAAGAATGGCTATACTGGGTCAGACCAAAGGTCCATCCAGCCCAGTATCCTGTCTGCCGACAGTGGCCAGCACCAGGTGCCCCAATGGTATGTCACATTGATTCATAACTCCCACTAATTCAGCTGAAAGATGTGAGGCTATTCACCACAATACATTATCAGGCTTCTAATGGTAAATTTTAGCCTCATATTTAAGATCTTCTAAATCATTAGTGATCAGTAATTTATTGTTCATGCTGTGACTGTATTAAATAACATGGTAACATTTTTCATGGACAGAGAGGAGAAGGGAAGCTTATTTATAATGACTGAAAAAGATAATTTTCCCTGACAGAAAATTTTGAATTTTAGCAGGAATTCAAGTTCCAGAAAATTTCAGCTGAAAACCAATATCATTTGGTGTCTGAGTATTTAGCTTTTTAACAAAAAATCAAAAGTTCTGTGCAGGGCAGACACTTCTCATTCAAAGTAGTTTATTAACCAATAACCTGATTTCCCCCAGAAAACTGTTTCATAAATGATCTGGAGAAAGGGGTAAGCAGTGAGGTGGTAAAGTTTGCGGATGATACCAAACTGTTTAGGATAGTCAAGACAGAAGCAGACTGTAAGGGACTCCAAGAAGATCTCACCAAACTGAGTGATTGGGCAACAAAATGGCAAATGAAATTTAATGTGGATAAGTGTAAAGTAATGCACATTGGGAAAAATAACCCCAACTATACGTACAGTATGATGGGGGCTAATTTGGCTACGACAAATCAGGAAAGAGATCTTGGAGTTATCGTGGACAGTTCTCTGAAAACTTCCACACAGTGTGCAGCGGCGGTCAAAAAGGCAAATAGGATGCTAGGTATTATTAAGAAAGGGATAGAAAATAAGACCCGGAATATCTTACTGCCCCTGTATAAAACTATGGTACGCCCACATCTTGAATACTGTGTACAGATGTGGTCTCCTCACCTCAAAAAAGATATTTTGGCCTTGGAAAGGGTTCAGAAAAGGGCAACTAAATTGATTAGGGGTTTGGAACGGGTCCCATATGAGGAGAGGTTAAAGCGACTGGGACTTTTCAGTTTAGAAAAGAGGAGACTGAGGGGGGATATGATAGAGGTGTATAAAATCATGAGTGGTATGGAGAGGGCCGATAAAGAAAAGTTATTTATTAGT
The DNA here is from genome assembly GCA_032595735.1 of Pelochelys cantorii. Lineage (NCBI taxonomy): Eukaryota > Metazoa > Chordata > Testudines > Trionychidae > Pelochelys > Pelochelys cantorii. The sequence continues at coordinate 69,741,149 of CM064327.1, forward strand.
TCCCTAAATAGAAGAACTAGAGGACACCAAATGAAATTAATGGGTAGCAGGTTTAAAACTAATAAAAGAAAGTTCTTCTTCACACAGCGTGTAGTCAGCATGTGGAACTCCTTGCCAGAGGAGGCTGTGAAGGCTAGGACTATAACAGAGTTTAAAGAGAAGCTAGATAATTTCATGGAGGTTAGGTCCATAAAAGGCTATTAGCCAGGGGATAAAATGGTGTCCTTGGCCTCTGTTTGACAGAGGCTGGAGAGGGATGGCAGGAGACAAAGCGCTTGATCATTGTCTTCGGTCCACCCCCTCTGGGGCACCTGGTGCTGGCCACTGTCGGCAGACAGGATACTGGGCTAGATGGACCTTTGGTCTGACCCGGTACGGCCGTTCTTATGTTCTTATGTTCTTATGTTCTTAATGGAAAATTTTCGATTGAACCATAGTTATTTAACAGAGTTTCACAAACTAGTCCATTGATCAGTCAGCTTTAAACTTATTCAGACTTTGTCTGAGTCAGAATCTGTGAGACGTGGTGGAACATTTTAAAGCATTTAATCAGGAGTAAACGTGAATCTGGTTATTTTATCTACTATGCTAAAAAGTAACGAAATAAACATTCATTTCTCAATATGAGGATGTACATTTCACAACTCCCACTAGACTTAATGACATTTAGACAAGTACATCTTGTAGTTTGTCAATATGAGGACAGACTGTGAAGTGTATTTTGTCTCTCTGGTTCATGTTGTCTTTTGCAATCTGTTTGTCTGAAGCATATGTACCCAAGTCTAATACATCACTCATATGGTAGCAGATGTTGAGGAGAAGCTTCAATATTTATCTGTGTATCTCCCAGGAAAAAGGCAGTGTGCAAAATTATCAGAACTTATTCAAACATTTGACTAAGGAATTTTTTTCCCTTGAATTTCTACCATATTCCTATGCCTTTTCACTTTATTGGTAAGCTGGTATTGTGGATTTTCAGGGTACCTTCTTGCACCCATTAAGAGAATAAAATGATGAGATGGTGGTATTTGTCATGACATTTTATTTCCAAAAAATGTATGCAAAGTCTGTTTTTTCTCAGTACAGCACCAGACAACATAAGGCAGTTTCTTTGCTCATGATCTTAAACCATGTTGGGATATGTAAAATGAATAGGGGTCTGGTATAGTGGTAAGGATATCAGCCACAGCAGGCATTACCCTTTCCCTTCGTTTTTGCAGCCTAGAAAAATAGATACGCATGCAGCTGCTCTTTTTTGTTGTGTCTTTTACCTGCCCTCACTGGCTCTGTATAAATATTTCATGGATACTTTTCTTGTAATCTATGTAACCTGTTGATTTGGAAAGCAAAGGCACAAAACAAGCTCAAACTAGCTACAGACATAAAGGGAAACAAGAATACTTTCTATAAATATATTAGAACCAAGAGGAAGACCAAGGACAGGGTAGGCCCACTGCTCAGTGAGGAGGGAGAAACAATAACAGAAAACTTGGAAATGGCAGAAGTGCTTAATGTCTTCTTTTTTTCAGTCTTCACCAAGAAGTCTGATGAAGGAATGCCTAACATAGGGATTGCTAGTGGGAAGGGGGTAGGTTTAGAAAATAAAATTAAAAAAAAACTAAGTTAAAAATCACTGAGAAAAGTTAGATGTCTTCAAGTTACCAGGGCCTGATGAAATTCATCATAGAATACTCAAGGAGCTGATAGACGAGGTGTCTAAGCCTTTAGCTATCATTTTTGAAAAATTATGGAAGACCAGAGAGATTCCAGAAGACTAGAAAAGAGCAAATAGAGTGCCCATCTATAAAAAGGGAAATGCAAGCAACCCAGGAAACTACAGACCAGTCAGTTTAACTTCTGTGCCAGGAAAGGTAATGGCGTAAATAATTAATGAATTCATCTGCAAACACCTGGAAGATAATAAGATGACAGGTAACAGCCAGCATGGATTTGTAGAGAACAAATCATGTCAAACCAATCTGATAGCTTTCTTGTATAGGATAATGAGGCTTGTGGATAAGGGAGAAGTGGTGGTCGTGGTATACCTAGACTTTAGTAAGGCATTTGATATGTTCTTGCATGACCTTCTTATCAATAAACTAGGCAAATACAACTTAGATGTGGCTACTATAAAGTGGGTGCATAATTGGCTGGATAACCATTCTCAGAGAGTAGTTATTAATGGTTCACATTCCTGCTGAAAGGGCATAACAAGTGGAGTTCTGCAGGGGTCTGTTTTGGGACTGGTTCTGTTCAATATTTTCATCAACGATTTAGATATTGGCATAGAGAGTACGCTTATTAAATTTGCAGATGATATGAAGCTGGGAGGGGTTGCAACTGCTTTGGAGGGTCATAATTCAAAGTGACTTAGACAAACTGGAGAAATGGTCTGAGGTAAATAGGATGAAGTTCAATAAGGAAAAATGCAAAGTACTCCACTTAGGAAGGAACAATTAGTTTCACACACAGAGAATGGGAAGTGACTGTCTAGGAAGGAGTACGGCAGAAAGGGATCTAGGGGTCATAGTGGACCACAACTAAATATGAGTCAACAGTGTGATGCTGTTGCAAGAAAAGCAAACATGATTCTGGGATTCATTAACAGGAGTATTGTGAGCAAGACACAAGAAGTCATTCTTCCGCTCTACTCCTCACTGATTAGGCTTCAATTGGAGTATTGTGTCCAGTTCTGGGCACCACATTTCAAGAAAGATATGGTGAAATTGGAGAAGGTCCAGAGAAGAGCAACAAGAATGATTAAAGGTCTACAGAACATGACCTATGAAGGAAGACTGAAATAATTGGGCTTGTTTAGTTTGGAAAGGAGAAAATTGAAAGGGAACATGATAGGAGTTTTCAAGTATCTAAAAGGGTGCCACAAGGAGGAGAGAGAATAATTGTCCTCCTTGGCCTCGATGATAGGATAAGAAGCAATGGGCATAAACTGCAGCAAGGGAGGGTTAGGTTGGACATTAGGAAAACTTCCTAACTGTCAGGGTAGTTAAACACTGGAATACGTTGCCTAGGGAGGTTGTGGAATCTCCATCTCTGGAGATATTTAAGAGCAGGTTAGATAAATGTCTATCAGGAATGGTCTAGATGGTATTGGGCCCTGCCATGAGGGCAGGGAAATGGACTCGATGACCTCTCGAGGTCCCTTCCAATTTTAATGTTCTATAATTCTATGAGTCAGTTCAAATTCCTGCCTGAAACTTGTGGCCATGTACTTGGCATACCTCAGCCATGCTGCCGCTACCTGTGCTATTTTGGCTACCTGGCTATTTATAGTGCTAGCTCAGTGAACATTAGCACAAGTAATACGAACAGGGGAATCACACTGCTAACTTTAGTTCTGATGTAGCTGTTTTTCATTTGAGTGCCTTTTGATATTTAGATAAACCAGCTAGGAACAAATTTGAGTTGAACCATAATACCTATTCAACTGGGGGCTGCATTGGTATAACTAAAACACTTAAAAAATTATTAAATCAGTACATCTTTACCACATAGCCTGGGCTTGGAAAAAAAATACTTTTTTGGTTGCTGTATTTTCTTAGTGTAGCCTGCTAGCTATAGCCTCCAGTATTGAGATGCGAGAGGGTACATGATTGCAGCTTTTATCATAGAATTTCCATCTTATGCCAGTGATGTTTATGTGTTGCATTGATGTGGATATGGAAACAACTGCTTTTTATTCTTTTTTTTCTGCTGTCTGCTTTGGGTTTTTCACAGCACTCCAATTGTGTTAACTTTGAATCTGATGCTATGATGCAATGATTCTGTACGGGCAAGGGCCTGGACTTGAGGTCCCTTTCAGTTATAATATTCTATTCTAACATCAAATCACACTTTGTTCTAGAACACAGATTAATGGAGAACTTGAGTAGTGACAGTAGCCTCTTTGCCAAGCCCTGCTCTGCATGAATCTGGTTTGTAATAATTTTGCAGGAAAATCATGTGGAGCTTTCAGGCCTATTATGGAGCTGTTTTGTCATCTCTGAAATCTGCAAAGTATTGTCAATTCTTGAACTCTTACCAAAGGTTGATTTTTATGGGAAGTCTGACATTCTGAAATGTCTGAGGAGGGCCACCACATGCAGTTGACATGCTGAAGCTCCTGAAAGTGGATAATTAGAGTTACTTTATTTTACCCTTGGCTAAAATAGCTGATGTTTATGTTCTGCAGTGTAGTCAAGTAATACTCTAGCTTCATCGCTGTGCAATTTTTAGTTTTGTTCCCATGCATCATAAAATGGTGGGTTATGTGTGGTTCCAAGTGTGCTCTCAAAATAATGCTACAGTTCTCCAATCCAAACTACAGTATATTCGTGTTGTAGAGATCCTTCAGGCATCCACAGAGGTCTCTGCTGATTTGGAGATAATTTTTCATTCAGTGAAAAGAATACGCTACTTCTCTCTGCTTATAAACAGGATTTCCCCAAGTAGCTGGAATTATCAAAGTAGGGAATTTCTCTATAAGGTATGATAGAAGTGAGTTTGATTTTATTAATGTGGAAACTATCAGACTTCGCTAAAACTGAAGTTGTCTGCAGAGTTCAGAACCACCATCTTAAGAAAACTGAAGGGAAAAATAGAAGAAACAGATGAAGTTATGCTGAAAAAAACTTAAAATTCTAATGTCATTGTGAACCAGCAGAATGCAGATTTGATTAGCAAAACATATGGCATTTTCAAGGAAGGTCTGACAAGCAAACTAAGTGGTTTTGACTGAATAATTCAAGGGACACTACATAAGATAAAAAAAACTCTCTGAATATATTTCAAAGTACAAAATCTTTGCTCTTCCCTGACACCTAACAGATTCTATATGAACTGTTTATGCCAAATACAGCATTCTATGGGAGAATTTTTCATGTCTTTGTCAATTTATGTGATTTAATGAATTCAGTGCTGGGTAGATGATGTTCCCAGGAGCATAGATCATGATAGTTCCTTCTGTTTGGAGAAACATACTGTTAACTTCAGTTCATTAGCATCTGACCACAAAGTGAGGTCTTCCCTTTCATGATGATAGGAACTCTTTCTGGAAATGTTGCTTATATAGCCCATGCTACATGTGGCTTTTCTTTTTCTTCTTGTGGATGAACCACAGAGAGGTGCATCTAGACTGCCAAGATTTTGCACAAAAGCAGCCACTTTTGCGCAAAAACTTGCCAGCTGTCTACACTGGCCGCTTGAATTTGTGCAAGAGCACTGACGTTCTAATGTAAGATTGTCAGTGTTCTTGCGCAAATACTATGATGCTCCCGCTCAGGGATAAGCCCTCTTGCGCAAGAATACTTGCACAAGAGGGTCAGTGTAGACAGGGAAGAACTGTTTTGCGCCAAAAAGCCCCAATGGCGAAAATGGCGATTGGGGCTTTCTTGTGCAAAATCGCGTCTAGACTGGCCACGGATGCTTTTGCGCAAAAGCACTTTTTGCGCAAAGGCACCCGTGCCAATCTAGATGCTCTTTTGCGGAAATGCTTTTAACAGAAAAACTTTTCTGTTAAAAGTATGTCCGCAAAATCATGCCAGTCTAGACGCAGCTAGAGGGGTTTATTGAGTGAGTTACAGGTGTTAAACTGCCAAGTGGTTTGGGTGTAGACATTTATCTCTGAACTTCTCCATTCAAAACCTTCTAGTGGCCAAAGCTGGGACAATTACACTTGAATTTTACTCTTCTCAGACTGAGCATTGCTTTAGTCCTTCACTATTGCTCAGAAATTTAGGTTTTGCCATTTATCTTAGTTTTAACCCATGTGACAAACTGCTGGCTAAGCCAGAGCTCTGCCACTACAGCCTGGCTGAAAAGGTCAATTACAACCAGCTGAGCAAGCCCAAGCCTAAAGGGCTAATGGAAGCAGCTCTGGGCCTCATTAGCTAGCGGGCTATATAAGGCAGCCAGAGGGCCGTGAAAAGAGTCAGAGGAGAGGGAGCCAGGATATGGCTGAGAGTGTGCTAGAGGCAGAAGGAGAGGTTAGCTATAATCCGAAAAGCTTTGTAAATAGAAGGTGGTGGGAAGCTAACAATAAAAGGCATAGGTGACTGCACCAGAGATGGTCTCTGGCTGATTTGAGGACCAGAAGATGCCCAGAAGGGGTTTGAGCCGGGACCTTGCTGCACCCTGTAAGCCTTTGCCCTGTAAAGAATTATTCACATGTCTAACTCTGCTCATTGTGAGCAGACCCTCAGAAGGGACTGGGACCATTTATCAAGCAGAAACATAAGTAAGTACATAAGTCTTTGTAGGATTGAAACCATAATTTATGGTTTTCATTCCCAACTATGTCAAGAGACATGTTTAATGAGTCTCTAAATTATAGACATCTTTATTAACTCTGAGTGCTGTCAGAAGCCCCACAATAGCTGGCTGGACAGGTGGCTGTTAGGCACATGAGCCTGAACATGTGGCATCATTGTGGCTGGGGGTAATACTGGTTGTTAACCAGAAAAAGGTTGTTAGAGTGCCGGATAAAAAAGCTTTCACTGTATTTAATGCACAAGCATTTCCAGTTAACATTCTGAGATTCTTTTGGTAGGGTCTCTTCACAAGATTGGACCCAATATTTTTAAACTGCTACCCCGTGGGGAGCCTGACATGCATGACTCAAACACTCACTGGCCTCTTGTGGTTACTTGTCAGTTTAGCAGCTACAACATTCTGTCCTGTGATATTTGATCTAGCATTGCTCCTGGTTAGCTGCTTATCTATACTCTAAGGGTATGTCTACACTACAAAGTTAATTCGAACTAACAGCTGTTAGTTTGAATTAACTTTCATAGGCGCTACACACGCAAACCGCTAGTTCGAACTTAATTCGAACTAGGGGAGTGCTTAATTCGAACTAGGTAAACCTCATTCTACGAGGACTAATGCCTAGTTCGAATTAAGGGCTGTGTAGCCACTTAATTCGAACTAGTGGGAGGCTAGCCCTTCCCAGGTTGCCCTGGTGGCCACTCTGGGCCAAGCCAGGGAAACTCGTCTGCCCCCCTCCCGGCCCTGGAGCCCTTAAAGGGCCACAGTCTGGCTACGGTGCCCATGCCAGGTGCAAGCCTGCCAGTACCCAGACAGCAGACCCTGCACCTGTCACAGCACGAGCCAGCCACCCGCTGCCACCCAGCCCTCCCCCTCTTCCCAGGACCAGGCTGGCGGCTCCCAGGAGCCTGCCCGGGGCTGCAAGAGGCGGACGCCCGCCTGGTCTAGTGCGGAGATCGTAGACCTCATCCAGGTTTGGGGGGAGGCCTCCAACGTCCACAATCTCTGCACTAGGCACAGAAAAGTGGCCATCTAGGGCAGGATAGCTGCCAGCCTGGCCACCAAAGGCCACATGCGAACCCAGGAGCAGGGTTGCATGAAAATCAAGTTGGTCCAGTGAGACCCCCGACCCTGAGCTTAGAACATAAGAACATAAGAACGGCCGTACTGGGTCAGACCAAAGGTCCATCTCGCCCAGTAGCCTGTCTGCCAACAGCGGCCAACACCAGGTACCCCGGAGGGGATGGACCGAAGACAATGGCCAAGCCATTTGTCTCGTGCCATCCATCTCCAGCCTTCCACAAACAGAGGCCAGGGACACCATTCCTACCCCCTGGCTAATAGCACTCCATGGACCCAGCCTCCATGACTTTATCTAACTTCTCTTTAAACTCTGTTCTAGTTCTCACCTTCACAGCCTCCTGTGGCAAGGAGTTCCACAGGTTGATTATTTGCTTTGTGAAGAAGAACTTTCTTTTATTAGTTTGAAGCCTGCTACCCACTCTAGACCACTTTTGTGCAAAAATTCATTTAATTTGGTGTCCTCTAGTCCTTCTATTATGGGAACTAATGAAGAACTTTTCCTTATGCACCCTCTCCACACCACTCATGATTTTATAGACCTCTATCATATCCCCCCCCTCAGTCTCCTTTTTTCTAAGCTGAAAAGTCCCAGTCTCTTTAGCCTCTCTTCATATGGGACCAGTTCCAAACCCCTAATCATTTTAGTTGCCCTTTTCTGAACCCTTTCCAAGGCCAAAATATCTTTTTTGAGGTGAGGAGACCCCATCTCTACACAATACTGAAGATATGGCGTACCATAGTTTTAGACTTCCCCTCCTCCTTCTTCCCCTGGCTTCCCCCTTCCAGCTCCCTCCTCCCAGGTTTCCACCTCCCCTCTCCCACTCTCTCTCTTCCCCTCTCCCACCTCCTTTTCCCAGTCTCCCCAGAGGTTAATCCCCCCCCCGTCAGTTTTGTTAAATAAAGAGAGTTTCCATTTTTGAACACACGTGTCCTTTATTTTTTACATCAGGAAGGGAGGCTAGGGAAGGGTAAGTGGAAGGAGGTGAGGGAGGAATGGGGCACGAGCCCCCAATGGGGAGGACTGGGGTGGCTCTGCGGGCTCCTCGGGGTGGAAGCTCTCCTGCAGGCCCTCCTGGATCCTGACAGCCCCCCGAATGACCCCCCCGGATGGCAGCCTGCGGCATGTGCAGCCGGGCTGATGGCCGAGTGCTGTAATGTGCCGAGGGTGGGCACTCAGGGCACTCCAAGACAGGACTGCTTTGCTGTCCCTCATCGAGGTAGACAAGCAAGCGGGGAACCCTGAGAACTGTCTGTCCGGGGTGGGGGTCGGGTCCCTTTAAGCATAGCCTTCGGCTAGCCTGAGGCAGCAGTTCCACGCTCTAAGTCCTAAGCTGATGCCCTGCCGGCACTGGTTCTGGCCAGCCTTAACTTCGGTTCAGGGTCCACTCAATGTGGACATGCTAGTTCGAATTAGCAAAACGCTAATTCGAACTAGTTTTTAAGTCTAGATGCTCTAATTCGAATTAGCTTAGTTCGAATTAACTAATTTGAACTAAGTTAGTTCGAATTAGTGCTGTAGTGTAGACATACCCTTACTTATGTCTGGATAAACACATTGCACAGGAGTGTGGAAGATCCATGATCTAGCTGCCAATGTTGATAGCACTATGTTAATGGGAGGACTTCTCCTGTCAACAGAGCTATAGCCTCTTAGGTGAATTACTGTGGTGATGGGAGAAGCCCTCCTGTTTGTGTACTAGTGTCTTCACTGATGCAGTAAAGCGGCACAAAGGCATTGGTACTGCTGAGTTGCTGCAGCATTTTAAGTGTACAGAAGCCCAATGGCTTTTGGGCCTTATGCCTTGTTTAGCTGCTAAGCTATTGTATTATAGGCCTTATGAGTTCAGTACATTACAGTTTTATCTTATACCTTTGCATTAGATAGCAAATACTTGTACCTGTAAGCTACACATGAGTGTGTTCTTAGGTGAAATGTATAGTCTATGTAGTAAAATATAGATCATTCAGACCATTATAGTGGTCGATTATGATTATCTACTACAGCACATTCTTTTAGCAGAATGTTTTAATATGCTCAGGCTGTTAAAGACAATTGGAATCTGAACCTGCTCAAATCTCTGTTGAATTTGACCTCTGGAAGGGATGGGTATGGTACAGAAGTAAGTTATAATATACCTTGGTACAGAAGTAAGTTATAATATATCTTGGTACAGATCACGGTTGGTGATGGGGTACTACATTACCCAGGCAACTGGCAATAAGGACAAGTCCTCTCTTCCTATATAGAGAAATTCCTTTGCAATCATAAAATCCATGTATTCAAGTAAACTTGTGATGCTGATAGACAAGTTGCCACCTTTTGCCAAGGGTTTAGGCATCAGCTGAGCCTCGTTCTCCAGCAGCTGCTTTGTCCAATAAAAGATATTACTTCATCCACAGCTGAGCACTGTCATAGCTGGAAACCACATCACCTAACCTGTATATTAGCACTGTTCAGGATGGGTGTTAGATTTGTAAAGATGTGTTTGGATCCTCTAAAATGCTCATAGATTGCTGCATCCATTAATTTTACTTGTAATGTCTGTATTCCATGTTATAAGGTAAGATGTAAGTTATGCTTTATAACTGTAAAGATTCCTGCTATTCCTGGCTTCCTATTCCGAGCCACTTTGTAAGGGATAAGCAGAGGCTGCACTTTCTATTGTACTATTTAAAGCACAACCTTTGCTTCCACATTTCATTTGTTATTAGCACAGGTGGCAATATAGCTCACCAGCACAGGCATCACATCATGCAAGAAAATCCTTCTGAAACTAATAGCATATTTTATTTTGAGCACCTGCTATGCATTTTCTTGAACCTCCATTACCACTGTAATTTGCTACTCAGTGCAACGAAGGAGACTATCTTTTATGCATTCACATAGCTAATAAGATATTGTTATATTCACAAGTATTGAACCCACTGTTAGTCTCAGGCCAGAGGTAAAGGCTTTCCATTTGGGATGTAGTTGAAATAAAATGCTCTTGGTTTACTAAATCATTATTTGGGTAAAAGCAAAGCACAGCTGTGAAATGTCTGAAAGGGGAATATGTTGAAGAGAAGAGCATAGACAACTACTAAAAATAGAGCTTTACACATTTAGGTCTCTAATCATCAATATTATACTCAGGTGCATGTGTCTTTTGTACTTCTAATGTGTGTATTTATAATCTGGCATGATGGAAACACCTACAAGAGAATAATGATCCCAGGGTGATGTTTGGCCATATGACCACTTGAGCACATATTGAGACACTAATGAATCATCCTTTGACTATATAAAGTATAGTGACACAAGTCCTATGTATGATTGATATGATCTATTTACCTTATGGTTTTATACTGCCTCCTATTGCCATATTAGCTGAGTGCTTTCCACAAACAATTGAGTGCCTAGCTGGCTTCATGAATCTTTGGCACTTCTCCATTTTCAGGGTAAAAAAATCTGAGGCAGGTTTTTTTACACACTTTTTTTTTTTTTAACTTCATTTATTTTCTCTCTTGGAGGATGATTAGTTGAGATGTTTTTGGTACTGTCAATGTGGAGTGATGGTATATTTAGAAACTTTGTTTGGAATTTTCTTGACCATAGCTTCCTGTGCTTTTTTTGTGTTTTCTTTCTTCTTACTAATCCAGCTCTTCTCTGCTTGGCTAAGTTCTGTAAAATATCCTGGGAAGAACCATTTCTCATTCCTGACCAGGTTTTTGGGATTGCCAAAGAAATAACTGTTTTCAAAGACACAATGTGGATGAAGTAATATCTTTTATTGGACAAAGTAGCTGCTGGAGAACGAGCCTGAATTTTGACTTGACAGAGTTCATCATCAGGTCAGAAATAAAAAAATCCATCTTAGGTTTTGTACTGAGCCTACTCTGTGCTGAGAGAGGTTTGGGCAACTAGTGGTAAGTAAAATGTCCATACTGCATGAACATATTCGGTAAAGATGAAAGTTATTACATATGAACCTCAGTATTAAGCCTCATATGACAAGTTCAATGGTAAATTTAGCACAGGAAAATTGCAACTTATTTATTTACCTACTTACTTATTGCAGTCTTCCCATTGTAACTATTCCATTCAAGTCAGAAGTAGTAGGTAGAGTGGTAGATAAACTGGAAATATTCCCTGAAGCTCAAATCATTCCACTAGTACAAATTAATTTCTTGATTTTCTGTACAGACTTTTCAATGTATTTGTTTCCTTTTATGTGTATAATTTATTAAGGTATGTGCTGGAGAGAGATTAGAAATCATTTAAAAAAAAAAACAAGTCAGTGGAGTTCAGTGTGTGATGGTTCATTGGATTATTATCTATCAGTTAGCCTCTAATGATGATTGTCATGGGGCATACTATATGCTTATGAATATGATGTAACTGGAATATGCTTTGTGAGATGCATCATTTGAAAGGTTATCTTCTGAATATGATTCTCATTTGTAGGCATGTATCATTCCTCTATTTTAAGTTAGAAATATGAAGTATAGACTTGTTTCTCATGTAGTTGTGCTAAGTGAGGGCCATCATTAGTACTCAAGGAACCTAATGGCCCAATATTCAAGACAGCAATCTGTGAACAGACTTGTTTTTCCTGGAAGGCTAGGAGGATGGGCTATTTTTGGTTTCACCAAGACACATGGCCATGCCACATGATGCTGGGACCCATCTTGGATGGTATACTTTCCCACTGAAAATTAGAAAAGTTTAAATTTAGGTTTTGCAAACAATGGTTTTTATAAAGGAGGTAAACCGAACAACAGGGGCTTCTGCCAACCATCAGGACACTGGATTACTACCCAAGATGTCTGCTGGAAACATCTAAGACTGAAGAAAGGAGAAGAACTGAGCCCAGACTAAAAGGCTTTCCAGTCCATGAAAGAAGCTTATCCGAATGACTCTAGGGGTGAGATATTACATGTAACCAGTCTCTTACTGTATAAAGTTTAACTTGCATGTTCTGTTTTATTTTGTTTACTAACCTACATTGTTCTGTCTGCTACCTCTTATGACCACATAAGAAACTCGGTGTAAGTAACTGTTATCTCAGGGGATGGGGGGACTAGGAGTCTGTCATATCTCTCGTTACACTGGAAAAGAAGGTGAAGCTTGTATAAAACTTAATGCAGGGGTCCATTGGTCCACTGAGGCTGTGCATTTGTGTGCTGAGGCAAATCTCTTTAGCTGGGCCTTCCCAGAGGTGATCTGATTTCAATGTCTCTATTATACTATAGGGGACTAAGACCCTATCTGTGTCACTGCGGGTACATCTAGACTAGACAATCTCTTTTGAAAGAAGCATGTAGACAGCCACAACTTTTTTTCAAAAAAGTGATCCGCTTTTTTGAAAGAGCACCCAGGCAATCTGGATGCTCTCTCGGCCCCCCCGGCCAAAAAACCCCTGTTTGCTCTCAAGAACTCTTTTTTCAAAAGTGCTCTTTCAAAAAAAAAAGTGTTCTTCCTCGGAAAATGAGGTTTACCACTGTTGTGAAAACCCGCTGTGTTCTTTCATTTTAATTTTGAAAGAACGCAGTGGCAGTCTAGACTCAGGTGAAGTCTTTTCGAGTTGAGTAGCACCCAGGAGGGCAGGAAGGTGGGCTCAGTGGTATTTTGGCACATCAAGTTACTGTCTCAAGGAGTTCTGTGACCAAACCTGTCTCAACTAGCTTACCTTTCAGGCTACTGAAAAGACACATCTTTCAGAGGATTTGAGGGAGGTTTCGGTTCACATACTCCTGTCACTTAGGAAGCAATCATTTCTAGGAATTTCAGCTTAAAAGTCTCCCTTTTCTTTATAGCAACAGGGCTATTACATTAGAGAGTGTCCCAGTTGGCAAATGGGCAGCAACTGAAGCGAGCTCAAAGGAAATCTTTGACATGGCTGAACTGCAAGAAATCATCCCAGCAGTCATCCCAGTCTTGAAAACAATGAGCAGTCCTGTGGCACCTTAGAGACTAACAAATAAGTTAGTCTCTAAGGTGCTACAGGACTGCTTTTTGTTCTTCATTACAGACTAACACGGCAACTCCTCTGAGATGTTTCATCCCAGTCCTACTTACACCAGTAACGATGTGGTCCCACAACCAGTTCTATAAAACTAATGTATACACTGTGAAGTGGCATTAGTCTGACTGCTTCAATTATTATTTATCGTGTGGTATTCAGACCAAGTACAGCAAATGATCCAAATAAATATGTAACCATACAAAAATACATTTCTTGTCTGGAAACTGCCTACCCTTTATTTCAATTGGTGTGCAGGGAGGTGCCAGCTATTACTCAGCCAGTAGGAGCAGAAGCAGACAAAGCAGGGATTGCTTCACTGAGGAGATGGTAAAATGGGGCCCAGCCAGGATCTTCCTTCCTCCAATCTCCACGGACTCAGAACTGTGCAGGAAGATCCTCCACATATACACACTTTATGGGGATACTAGGACCTAAGTGATGCTGCTCCTTCCTTTGCTATATGGCCTTAGGAGGAAAAATGCAGGGAGGATATAGCCAGAGACTCCAATTGGTGGGGGCAGAAGCAGCCTGGGGAGGGACCTCTGGATATTCAGAGATCTTTTAACAGTTTTAACTGGATTGTCTCTGCCTTGTGCTGATTGGTCACTTGCTCCCACCCTCTCCTGGCATGCTACAATCTCTTCTCAGCCTTACTCCAAATCTACCCATCTGCTCCTCTGCTGTGTTCACCTCAGTTTGTTTCCTTCACTTGTCTTTCCATTTAGCTGATCCCCCTGCTAAGTAAACCCATTGTTAATTCTGCTGCTTTGTTCTACCCTATGAAATTATATGATTAAGATGTGGCCATTCAGATTATTGCTGCAACCACTGTTATGCAGCTGCAAAAAACTTATACTAAGTAGCCCACATGGCCAGAAAGGATTAAACTATTCCAGGCCAAATGGCCCAGAGTCAACCTACAGAGACGTGAGGGAAAAAAGTATGTAAATGGTAATTAAGGCCATTCGATGCTAGTTAGCCTAGAACACTGAAATGCAAATTTGTAGTGTTAGAAACTAGAGTCTAATACCAGTTACATATGTATACACTTATCTTATGGATGCTAACCATGTAAACAGACATTTCCTGTCTACCATGTTTACTGTTGATTCAGAGATCAAAAGATGAATCTTGGGTGAGAGAATGTCATGGTCAGGGTGTGTCTTTTAAAGTTTGTGATAAGGTAAACTGCTTACTGATTATATTATGTTAATTATCCTCAAAAGAGTATTGTGTTCTCCTAGGCCAAGGGGCTGCTGGAAATGTATAAAGACCCTTGGATCCTAATACTTTTTGTCTCATCTGCTTGAATGTTCATGGGAAAAGCTGCAAGCCATACAAAATGAGATCCCATGTTATCCTGGTGCCCCTTTTTTATGGACATTGTCTTAGATGTCTTACATCTACTTCAGATTTCATACAGGAAAACCTAAGCTACAAAGACTGTGGTCCCAGTCATTAGCTGGAATCACCCTGGATATGGTGATTAGATTAAATTCTAAACTTCTTGCAACTGCAAGATCACCATCTCTGTTATGGATCTGAACCTCAACAATTGAACTCATGTCTGTATGTATATTGATCTTTTAACCATTACTCTGTTTCTTTCATTTTGAAAATATTATAATTTAATTAATGAAAATTATAGGAATTGATTATAAATGTGTTTAAGGTCTGAAATATTCATTGATCTGTAAGGTAACGTGTCTGTCTGATCCCTTGGGATTGGTAGAACTTTATTTGATGGAGGTATCTGGGTGGTGACCTGAAGATGGGTACTTTAAGGGAACTGTATGCTTTGGACTTTTGAGTGATCAATAAGATAACAGAAAAGTGGTTTTGTGCTGACTTGGTGACTATAAATATTGGAATAACCACCAGCTTTGGGGATTGGCCATCCCATTTTGAAATAGTAACAGTGCAGCAGCCACACTATTGCTATTTTGAAATAAGTGGTGTTCCTCATGGAAAGCAGGAGTTATTATTTTGAAATAACCAGCTCATTATTTTGAAATAACAGGCTTTGTAGTGTGGACACTCTGCTTGTTTTGAAATAAGGGGAGTTTGGTGACTAGGGATCACCAAATGAAACTAATAAGCAGTAGGGTTAAAACAAACAGAAGGAAGGGTTTTTTCCACTCAGCGCACAGTCTGTGGAACTCCTTGCCAGAGGTTGTGATGAAGGCTAGGACTTTAACAGGGTTCAAAAAAGAGCCAGATAGATCCATCAATGGCTAACTTCCATTAATCTATTAGCCAGGATGGGTAGTAATGGTATCCCTAGCCTCTGTTTCTCTGGAGGTGGGTGACAGGTGAGGGATCATGTGAGGATTACCTGTTATCCCCTCCCTCTGGGGCATCTGGTATCGGCCACTGTTGGCAGACAGAATACTGTGCTGGACAGGCCATTGGTCTGACCCAGTATGGTTGTTTCTATGTTCTTATGAAATAATTCCCTGGTGCAGACCAGAGCTGACTGACCACACTTTGCTACTTCTCCAAAGCATTTCCAAACTCTCTGGCCTTTATTTTCTTCTACAGTTCCAGTTCTCATCTGTTACTGTAGTTACATTTCTATATCTCCAAAATAAAGGGACATTCATTACTCTTTCTTTACAGCTTTTTATTGAGAAACAATATAATCCGTATTAAAGTTTAGTGCTATATAAGTAAAGGCATGTCTAGACTACATTTTAATTTCGAAAAAGGATATTCAAATTCCTGTGGAATTTGCATATCTTCCGACCACTTTTTCGAAAGTGAATCTTTCAAAAGTGAAAGTAGTCTGGATGCAGAGTCTTTTGTGTTTTTTTTTGGGGGGGGGAACCCTTTTTGGAAAAACTGCTCTTGCAAAAAAAGGTTTACACAGTTTTTTTTTTAAAGCTTTTTTCCTGGAAAAAAATGCATACAGTCTACTTTCACTTTTGAAAGACTCACTTTCTAAAAAGCGAGTGGAAGATATGTAAATTCCCATGGAATTTGCATATCCTCTTTCAAAATGAAAATGTAGTCTAGACATGCCCATATAGACAAACACAATTTCTATCCCAAGAGCAGGATACACACAAATAAGCCAAGATGCACTGGGCGCTCCTGAAGTCTTGACCTACAGGAATGATTTTACAGCCTTGAGAAGGGTTATTGCTGTGGAATTCATGAAAGTAGTGTGCCTTCACAAGGACAAAATAAGTCTTATTGTGGATTTTTCCCTGCTCAGAAGCTGGTACTATACCCAGTGAATACCGTTGCTTCCAACTCACTTCAAATAAAGTTCAGCTCCTCAACTGATACAAACTAGTGGAGCTTCACTATTATTATTTATTTGCAGTTGACCTTCTTTCTGGTAGATACTTTCCAAACACATAAAAACACTATTTGTACTCTGAGATGGGAAGGGGAGAACAATAGACAATTGATATGATTTCCTCCAATTTATGAAAATTGCTATAGGCATCTACAGGCCTATGGTAATGGGATTTGCCCCAGTTTATTCAATATTTTCTATGTTGGTTACATTGTCAGTTTCAATGAGAACTTATGAGCTTCATCTCTGGCTCTTAACAGTTGAGTTTCTGATTTTTAGTTAATTTCATAGCATACTAGAACTGGAAGGGATCCCAAGAGGTCATCAAGTCCAATCTTCTGCCCTCGCAGCAGGACCAAGCACCATCTATATCATCCCTGATAGAGGTCTATCCAACCTGCTCTCAAATATCTCCCATGATGGGAGGTTGTGGAATCTCCTATGCAATTTATTCGAGTGTTTAACCACCCTGATAGTTAAGAACTTTTTACTAATGTCCAACCTAAACCTCCCTTGCTGCAATTTAAGCCCATTGTCATCAGAAGCCAAGGAGAACAATTTTTCTCCCTCCTCCTTGTTACAGCCTTTTAGATAATTGAAAACTGCTATCATGTCCCCTCTCAATATCTTCCCTTTTCCAAACTAAACAATCCCAATTCTTTCAGTCTTCCCTCATAGGTCATGTCTTCTAGATCTTTAACCGTTGTTGATCATTTCTGGACCCTCTTCAATTTCTCCACATCTTCCTTGAAATGTGCTGTCCAGAACTGGATACAATACTCCAAATTACGCCTCCTCAGTGCAAAGTAGAGCAGAAGAATTACTTCTTTACGACACTCCTATAATACAAGAATGTCTTGTTTACCACACTCCTATAATACATCCCAGAACCACGTTTGCTTTTTTCAAGTGTCACCCTCTTGACTCATATTTAGCTTGTGGTCCTCTATGATCCCCTAGGTCTCTTTCTGCAGTACACCTTCCTAGAAAAGTCACTTCCCAGTCTGTATGTGTGAAACTGATTGTTCCTGCCTAAGTGGAGTACGTTGCATTTGTCCTTATTAAATCTCATCCTATTTACCTCAGACCTTTTCTCCAGTTTTTCCAGATCATTTAGAATTCTAATTTCTGTTAGAAAAATGAGTCAATGAATACTAGAAGGCACAATAGCTTTGGAACCCAGTTTTCAAGATGAAAGCTTTTGTGGTTCAAGTTCTGACATCACTGAATATTGTAATAATGTGATCTGTTCCTTTTGTGTCGTAAGGAGAGAAATGTATTCAGATTCTTCAGCTATTTTCCTAAACAGCAAAAAAAAGAGGAGGAAATCAGGATGGATTCACTAAAGTAAATATTGGTTCAAAGACTTTACTGAAGGCATTTAAAAGTGAATGTACATATCATAGAAAGTGCTAACTTGATGATATATCACTTTCTTGCTAGATAAAATACAGCATAGTGACAGTATTTCTGTGTATGCTTCGGTAACATTCCCTCTATGTGGGGGGCAACAGAGTCTGATTCAGAACTGTGATGCACCCTGGATAGACACTTGCACCTTGCAAAGTTTGGAAAAAAACTTTATTAAATCTTAGCTGAGTTTCTGGTAAATAAGGGCTGATCTATGTGTGTGTGGGGGGGGGGAAATTGGAAGAAACACAGTGGTGGGGCGGGAGGGGAGAGAAGGGGGGGGGCATGTAGTTAATTCCAAACCAGGCACATCTATGGTTCATGGTTTTAAAATTTTACTGAGATTCTTAGGGTCAACTATATCTGATGTTTTAAGGAGCATGTCAGGAGGGTAATTTCAGATCAACTGTACAGAGCTCTTCAAACTGAAATGGACATGTTCTGCATGACTCTTTGCTACCATCCTTTATCTCTCTCCATCCAGACTCCAAAACCATGTTTTTATTTGTTTTTGTCTCCATTCACTTCTACATGCTTGCTGGCTTTTTTTCCTTATTTCTCTCATTTTAAAAATAAAAGTTCTGTATCCCACCTATGTTTCAAATTAGCTGGCTGTCAGGGCTGCTATGTATCCTAAACTCCCTACTTACGTACGTGTGTGTGTGTGTGTGTGTGTGTGTGTGTGTGTGTGTGTGTGTGTGAGTGAGTGAGTGAGGGGGACGTGGGGATTTGCATAGCTAAAGAAAGCACAATGCAATTTAAGAGAATGAAACAACAATGTGGCACAGAGCTGGTTTAATAGTTCAGTAATTAGTGCATTGCTGCGTATGGGAGATGGGGCTCTGGGCTAACTCCAGGTACTTTCCACTTAAGGCCAGCAGGGGTTGTGAGAGACTTATTCAGGCAGCTGAACTTAGCTTTTAACTTACACTCACTGGTTCCAGTCTACTGATCTTTCCACTTTTATTTCCACTGAACTGATTTACAATGCAAAACAGGTTCATGCTGTCAGTTTACTTGTTTAGCTTTCCATTTTCACTGGAAATTACTGATTCACTGTGCATTAAGAGGGTATGGCAGCTGATCACACAAGAGAACAGCATGAATTTATGAAGCTTTTCACATAGTAAAACACATACCAGGAGCCATTTTGCGTCAATCTCAACCCAACCATGTAGTGACAGGTGCTACATAGGACAGTCCTAGAATTATTTTTCTAGAAAGGATGACTGAGTCATTCAGTCTGTCACTCTACCTCCTGGCTGGATTGATTTAATTATCCTTGTCCTCTATCATCCTTAGGGCCGCACTGTGATATGGATAACCACAATAGGTAAAGCTCTTCCTAAGACTCTCATGGGGCCATGTGGGTGTGTAACAGTGCCATCTTTTATCAGTGGCTAACTGCCGCAGTTTGGCCCTGAGTGTCCTAGATGGGTCCTTAACCCTATATTCTTTAAGTGTAATCGTCTACCTTTAGTATCTACCTGAACTGTAAAGTACAAGAGGAAGAAAAAACCCCAACTGATAGTCAAAAGCCATGCCAGCTGAATTATTATGTAAGTCTGAGTTTATAGGCAGACTATATACAGACATTATATAGAATAAAATCTCTTAGATTTGAAGGTCAGAAGAAACCACTGAAGAGACCATCTCGTCTGATCTCCTGTACATAATAATGCTTGTTCAGCATTTTTATTATTTTATCAACTGCAAATGGTTGTTAACCTAGTAAAAGCATTCTGATTGGTTAATTAAATCACGCTATGTTGTAAAATCATGTGCTGCAAAGAGCTGTAGGAGACACATTAAAGAGCCACATATGGCTCTTGAGCCTTAGTCTGAGTATCACTGTCCTAGCACTAAAGAGACCTGCTTACCTTTTCTGCCTCCAGGTTAACTGAGCAAGTGTCCTGGGTTGTTCTTTCCCCCTGAAAGGAACATTTTTGGGGAGGGTAGTCGATATGCTAAAAGGAGCATTTTTGGTCACGGGTAGTATTGAGAATTGCATCTTTAAATAATTTAGCTTACCAGACAGGAAGGCTTGGTGAGGAGCATTGCAGAAGCTCATGGTTTGCAATATATGCAGACACAGCTGGGACCTCTGTGACTGAATAAAGAGGCCTCAGATGAATAATGACATTGAGGAAGTTGTTAAAGTTTGCATCATACCCATAAAAATGCCGCCCAAGTCAAGCAAAAGAGCCCTTGTTCACAGATTCCAATCTCAAAAGGGACCATTTTGATCTTTTAGTCTGATCTTCTGTATTACATAGGCCATAGAACTTCCCCCAAATTATTTTTAGAGCAGATCTTTTAGCAAAACAGTATTGACAGTGATGGAGAATCCATCACAACTCTTGATAAATTGTTCCAACAGTATTTATTCTCACTCTACAAATTTACCCTTAAAGTTGACAGATTAAGACTGGAGTATAACTTCTAGCCATTGTATCTTTGTCTGCTGGGTTGAGAAGACCCTTATCAAATTCTTGTTACCCAGGCAGTCACCCATTAGCCTTCTCCTTGATAAGAGAAATAGACTGAGTACTTTGAGACTAGCGTGATCAACATCCTTCTTGGACTGTGGGCACCAGAACTGAACACAGTATTCCAGCAGTGAGCACACTGATGCCAAATACAAACGTAAAATAACCTCTCTGCTCCTGCATGAGATTCCCTGTTTATGCATCCCAGGATCGCTTTAGCCTTTAGGCCACAGCGTAACACTAGAAGCTCATGTTCAATTGGTTATTCAGTCCCACTTCCAGGATCTGTCTTTCAGGATCGCTGCTTCTCAGGATAAAGTCCCCCCATCTTGTAAGTATGGTGTTTGTTCTTTCATCCTAGACACACGTATTTACATGTAGCCATATTAAAATACATTTTCTTTGCTTGTAGCCTTCATATCAAGCAATCCTGAGGACTCTATCAGTGACCTGTAGTCTTCATTATTTACTGCTCCCTAGTTTTTGTGTTTTCTGCAAACTGATTATTTGATTTTCTTCCAGGTCACTGTTGAATTGTTAAATATTCTAGGGCCAAGACAACCAATCCCTGTGACACCTCGTAATGGGGTCATGACTCTCTGCTGTGGCACCTCCTTGTGGTCGTTCTAGGAATTAGCTCAGCCCTCAGCAAGGAACCCTCTTTTGGCAAGAGTCTTGGCTGTTTTCACTCTTTGCTCTCTCCATACTCTAGGTCTGGATCCACATGGCTGCTAGGACCAGTGTCCTCTTCAGGCCACTGCCTTCCAGCACTGTCCACTACTCCAATCTCTCTTACCCCTGGAAAGGGGCATCAGCAGGCCTTTGTCTCTCACCTGCCACCCTGGCCAACTACAGCCCAGGTCTAGCCCCTCACCTCACGGACAAGCTGCAGTCTGTCAAGTCTACGCTCCAAAGGTGGCTAGATGCAGTGAAATAGGGAAGGCGGTACCCAGGCTTGCCCACTACTCTGTGTTCTGACTCAGGGACCATCTGTCAGGAGCTTTGTCCTATCTTCCTTCTCTCACCTCTTCTTCCTTTCTTCCCTGGGGCACTTCCTAATGACTCCTTGCTCCTTCTTATCCCTTGTATCAAGGCCACAGCATGGGGTTGGTGGTGGTAACAGACTGGAGCCTCCTCTAGCTCCACTTAGCCTGCCCAGCACTGCTCTGCTCAGCTCCCCTTTGCTGATCAAGACCCAACTGCCCTCTGCTCTTCTGGAACAGCTACTTATAACAGGGCCACTCCAGCAAGCCACCCTTTGGTTGGCCAGGGCTCTGTACAGGCTCCCTCCCATCTGCTTTAACCCCTTCCCAGCTGGAGTGGGGCAGCATGTCCCACTACAGACCCCACTTGAAACACATCTGCTTGATAATGATTCTCCCTTTACAATTACATCTGTATATGGTTAAACAGATTTTAATTCATTTAATGTGTGCAGTGTTTATTGTATATTGTAGGAGGTTGTTTTAATCAAAAAGGCACGTGGTTCCAATGTAAACACCATACAGAAGTCTATTACAACACTATTTCCTATGTTAATCAAACTTGTAATCTCATATAAATACAACATCAAGTTAGTTTGACTATCTATTTTCTGCTAACTCATGTTAATTGGCATTAATTATAGTACTTTCCTTTAATTCTTTATTAACTGAGCCCTGTGTCAGCTTCTCCATTATCCTACCAAGGATTGATATCTAACAAAGAGGCCTATAATTACCAAGCTTTTTCCATTTACCATTTTTATATATTGACACACTAGCTCTCTTTCAGCCTTCTGACACTTCCCTGGAAGCCACAGGAGGGGCTCTGCAGAAGACCACATTTTCTTAAGAACAGGCAATGGAAATGTGAGTTGCTGAAGAAACAGATTCTCTTACAAGCACCTGAGACCTGAATATCACAGATACCGTTGTTCTGCTACACCTTGGCTGTGTCTATACTGGTGCGATCTTGCGCCAGAGCTATGCAAATGAGGCTCAGCGTGGAATATTGCCGAGCCTCATTTGCATAACTAATGAGCCGCCATTTTTGCAGAAGAGGCTTTTGCGCAAGACGGAGCTGTCTACACTGCCCCTTCTTGCGCAAGAAAAAACCCTCTTGTGCAAAGCCGTTATGCCTGAAAATAATCAGCATAACGGCTTTGCGCAAGAGGGTTTTTCTTGCGCAAGAAGGGTCAGTGTAGACCGCTCTGTCTTGCGCAAGAGCCTCTTCTGCAAAAATGGTGGCTCATTAGTTATGCAAATGCCGCTCAGGGATAATCCACGCTCAGCCTCATTTGCATAGCTCTGGCACAAGATCGCGCCAGTATAGACACAGCCCCAGTGGGTACAGTCATTGGAGAGACTATATCTCTTTTCCTGTATCTGACGTACACTGTTGGGGCGATTAGAGATATCGGGACAACCCACAGATATGGTAGGTTCAGTACTCCCCAGATGTACTGAGAGGAGAGGGAGAGTGCTTTTGTAGTTTATACACTGAGCTGGAGGAGTCCAGGGGCACAGGGTATTAGGATTCTTGGCCGGCACCAGTGGGTCTCTTGCTCATACTAGCTTCCTGCTGTTCTGTGGCTCAGGATCCCAGCGAATAGTTTCTATTTCTGTGGTTCTAGCAGACACAATGTCCTGCTGGTGATGCCAGTGTGCTGGCATGGGCAGTTTTAGCATTATGCTGGCAGCTACGATGTGCAGATGTTCATGTCAGATGTCACTGCTAGCAAGTCACAGGGCCATTTCTCTTCTGTTCATGTGCTAATGACCAAAGTACGAGATCTTGAAAACAACCACACATGGTGTTTCATGCACATATTTTCCAGGAGCTGGATTGTGTCTAGTTCTTGTGCAGGTGTGAACATTCCTCACCAGAGTCCAACACAGACATAAAAGCTTCACCTCACTTCCATTTCCTGTCCTTTAAATAAATGGCGGTAGGTCATTGACCCAGAGCCCCAGCTTTGCATCCAGCTGGAACAGCCTCGCCACACGCTTGGCCACTCCAGACCACCTCTGGCAGAGATTTTTATTCCTTCCATGCTCTTCTGCTTCAAGTGAGTGACAGGATGCAGCAAAGTGCTATGCTGTACAGGAGCAGGACAAAATCCCAGTCCTTCTGAACTGCCTCATGATGAAGAGACCACTGCTAGCCGGGCGAGTGCCGGCAGTGATACGAACACCTAAAAATGAGGCGTAGAAAGGGATCAGTGCCCCCAGGGCTGGATTAAGACCTTTAGAGGCCCTAAGCACTGAAAAGATTATGGTGCCCCCCATATGTAATTCAAAAAAACCCCAATACTATACTGTAAAATAAAATTTTATTTTTCAAAATGACACAAAACTTACATGTATGCGGAAATTAAAATAGCTTCTTTCTAGATTTTGATTGCAAAATTCTGGATAAGTTCATCAAAGCTGACACGATGAAGCATGTCCACTTCCATACACAATAGGGAAAGTGAATCAAGTCTGTCCTGACATGTTGTTCTCTGAGGGTTTTTTATTCTTTTCAGCTGAGAAAAAGAGCATTCTGCAGAGCAGTTAGTAATCATCAATGTTAGAAAAATACGTAGTGCGATGTCTACATTTGGAAATACACATTGTATTCCGTCTTTCAATATTGTGTCATGACGATCAATGTGACTGAATTTCATTTTTCCCGTTTCATTAAACTTTGCGCGCATACAACAGTGGAACTGCCGTACTTCTCCACAGAGATTCATGTTCAAGTCAACAAGGTATGAGTCCAGGGGTGGTCCAAGGCGGGCTGCGGCAGCTGGCACCCCAGGCGGAATGCGCAATCGGTGCCCCTGCCTGCATGGCCATCAATGGCCGTGATGTCATCATTGGGCACCCCAGATGCCCAGTTGAAGACGGCGCCTTAGGTGACGGCTGAGTTGGCCTGTACTCACGGGCCACCCCTGTATGAGTCAACTAGCTTTTGGGAACCTTGTGAATATTGTTCGTCAGATAAGTCCATATCATTTAGAAAAGAAAATCTACTTGATACTTCTTTGTACACTTCACCTCTCCTCTTCATATGAGCTTCAAGTGTATCAATTATAGCGTAGTAAGTAGATACACAAAATTTGTCTCTAGGATTCAATGCTGTTTCTGTTGCACTGCTATCATTTGCTTGTTTTTTCCTGATTCGCTTGCGGGACTGGGCTTCTTTGTAGTTAGTATCAGGCAAGATACCTTTTGATATGTCTTCAAATCTTTCAAAATCGTTCCTCAAAGTGTGTAAGTGGTCTGCTAATGATTGACAGAGGTCTGCACATGTTTTCAAATCCAATTCTTTTTCTTGGAGAGCTTGACTTGTGTGGCAAAAGTGTTGTAAAATTTCATTCCACATGGTCAACATGAATACAAACTCTAGTTCTTGCATCTTGTTTGCAATGTTTTCTGCCTCTCGTATAGATTCTCCCTTTTGTGATTGGTTTTCAGCTATACCACCAGGAGTAGGATGATCAGTTACAGTCTCTGACACATCCACATGGTCTGGAATGGTGTTTGCTTCACCAATAGAAGAAGGGTCAGTCTCTGAAACACCTACAGGTTTTGGAACAATGTCTGTGCTACTGAGAGAAGATGTTGCTTCTGATGGATTCGCTTTGAAAAATGTCAGCTTTGGAAGATTTTAGAAAATTTCACTAGTTTTGTTTCTTTTCTTCCACCAGTTTACGTTTCTGTGCTCCACTCAGTTGGTTACATTTCATCCTGCCCCTTACCTCAGTTATCTGAACTTAAAAAAAAAAATTACACAACGTACACTATTGTACATAATATATATATATGAAAGGAAAAAATCAGGTACATATAACTCAGAAGAATATATCAATAATAAAACATAAATTTATTGCAATACATGACAGGATTTGATTTCCTCGCATTATTTCGATCTATGTTAGTAGGATGCCCCCCTGGTTTAGGAGGGGATAAGTAATAAAAAGAGAACAGAAAAAT
Source organism: Pelochelys cantorii (assembly GCA_032595735.1). Classification (NCBI taxonomy): domain Eukaryota; kingdom Metazoa; phylum Chordata; order Testudines; family Trionychidae; genus Pelochelys; species Pelochelys cantorii. The sequence goes on from CM064327.1 coordinate 69,766,662, forward strand.
GAGGTAGAGTGTGTAGTGGAGTGTAAGGAAGTCTAACAAAGTTCTGATTTTTCCCATGATGACTACTTCGATGCTTTTTTTTTTTGAAATATCAAATATCAAATTTTTTCAAAAAAATATTTTTTATGTATTTATTTATTTGTGCCCCTGCTTTGCTGGTGCCCTAAGCATGTGCTTAGTCTGCCTATTGGGTAATCCAGCCTGAGTGCCCCCACCCTTTTCCAGATGACCTGATGGGATGTTGGACAATTTGACCTCAATACAAGCATTGAGCAAGGAGCTCCACCTCTTATAGACATTTTAAGTGCTTCAAGCTAACTGAGAGAGCTGCTACTGGAGTGCAAGGTTTCTCTATCCACTGTTTTGCAGCCTCAGTCGTTGGCCATGGCTACAGGCTACATCTTGCCTTGGGACACTTGTTTTACTATCCTCTGCCTTTCTTTAAATTTCAACGAAGAATTAATTATTCATAAAAGCACTTCAGATTTCATGTAATATCCCAAAATTACTTCTGACACTTTCTAATTAAGAAATGGCTTAAGATGAAGAGCTGACATTTCCTTCGGCAGCAGGCAGCTGTTGGTTCCTTACGGCGGAGGCAGTCGCCTCGCAATCACTTTTAAACCTTTCTTACGAGGCATGCGGTGCTGTGCATGCAAAGAGGGGGCTGCCTTTTCATATGCATGCCGGGTTAGCTCCCAGGATGTCTGCAACGGGGCGCACACCTGCAAGTCTGACTCTGCCAGAAGGATTTGCTTGATTGAACTGCTCTATGAAACCAAGCTGGCAGCTCTGCAAACTGTACAGGACAGAATGATGCCCTCCCCCTCTATAGGCCCAGGGGAGTGAAATACAACAGACTGGGTCTGACTCAGAATTGACTGATGCTGTTGTTTGAATTCTTCTCTGCAATGGGCTGGATGCAAACAATCAGCAGTAGGGGGAGCCAATCTGGGCTTGGCTCCCATGTGACCCACACTCTTTTGGAGAGCAGGAAACAGTACAGTGACACAGGCTTCTGCCAGGAAGGGCTTGGCTTTCATGCCAGTGTGAAGGGATCTGTGATCTTTTATCACCAGACTTTCTTCCTATTACTCAGAAAATGACTCTGAGCAAAACTTCAGTTGTCAGGCTGGCTGAGTTGCCAATGCCCTCAAGTAGGAACACCCCAAACTTGGGCCTAAATCAGAGAGAGAAGTTTTATCTTTGTAGGATTTTTTTTGTGCATGGAATTTTTAAAAATGGTCTCAGACCCAAGATTGGAGGTAGAATTTTTCACAGCTTTTCACACAAAGCCAAACTATGATTGTGACCCAAGACATCTCCTGCCTTCTTGTATGGTTCCTGTAACCAGTGGTGGCTAACCTTGTTCTCACCTTGCTAAGCAAATCATCCCAAAGGAGATGAGGAGAGATCTGTGGGGGCATCCACCTCTACCCATCATAATGGATGATGCACAGTGTGTTTGCTTTACCAGCACCAAATAGTCCTTTGAGAGTTTATGCTTTTCTTGATTTTTTTTTTCTCCCTACACAGGGCTCTGTGCTAACTGCACAGGCTAGCCTAAATTGTGCAGTAGTGCAGCTAAATTCAGGAAGGGCCTCCCTCATATTAGCAGCATCCTGGAACCCCCGATTGCAGTGCTTTGACAGCAGCAACAGGAAATTTAGGGATTTTTTTTTAAGCAGTGCTATTGTTCTGTCCTTGAATATAACCTGTGGCCCACACAACAGGACTGATGATGAGCATATTTACAGGGGAACCACTAAACTGAGCTTCCCCCACTTTGAGGACCAAGTCTGACCAACTAGGATGATTGTTTGGCAAGCATTCTACTGTATTCAATGACCTGCATTGAGCCTATGCTGCTGAAACAGCCCTGCAGATGCTGTGACAAGGACAGGGCCCACACCACCAAAAATGCTGCTCATTCCACAACTGGCAGCAGATGTGAAATGGGTTTTAGAAACCACTGGAGTCGTTATCTGTACATTCTATTTTACTAAAATTACAGTAATTTTACTAAAACTGCAGGAAAAATTGCATTCTATTTACATTCACGTTGTTACTGACTCTAATGCATCCTTAATATCATCACTAGTTCACCGTGCAGTGTTATCTCAACAAGTTCATGGTGTTTTAATTTTAAAAAGTAACCATGTTTAACTGAATAACTACTGATTTTTATTTCATATTTTTCCATGCTAGGGAATACTGCTGCTTTTTTGGTGATCGGTGTCCTGATTGTATTTTGAACAAATTTGGAAAATGAGCATCATTTCATTTTATTGTAATATGTTACTTGATTGTAGAATCAATTAAACCATCTGCTGCCATCAGTATTAAAACACAAATTACTGCTTTTCATTATGAAACATTACTTTCACTTTGTTTCTTCATTTTTGTTTTCTTTGTCTCATTAACCTCATGCTTGTGTGACAATAGACATTCAAATCAGTTAAAAAGTTTTTTTTTTATTTATTTACTAGATAGCATAAGTGTAGCTGATTAATTACAGCAGTTTGAAATCTTTGGCATCATTACCAGGTGGTTCAAAAATAACCAATAAAATATTGTTGAAGTATTATGACATTTCTAATTTTAACCAAGTCCAAGTGCATATTGAAAAAATGCAGCAGATTTGCAGATGTTAAGACTAGATTCAGTAAAATCTGCATCCTGTTTATGCCTCACAAAAACTTTCCTCCCTTCCCAGTAAAATGGGGTTTGGCGGAGGAGAGTCCTTTTGTATCTTTGCTTGTGATACAGAAATTGGAGGGAGTGTTTACTGAATGTGTCCCACAGTGGTGCAACGCCTCATAATGGTTCCATTAAAAAAGCCAATACTTATAACTTTAGATTGCTAGTACATAATCTATATAGGAATTTACAAGCATTTGATAAAGATTAAAGCAGGGTGAAGCCAAAGGCAATAGTACAAAGATGATTCCTTTTAACATGATCAGCACTAAACATTTATTTGAGTGTTTATATCATGGTGCAGGAAAATAATCCCAGTACAATTGAAAAACAAAGGTAAAGAGGGCCAGAGTTCTGACCATCCTATGGCAGTAGCACCAAAGTGTATGTTGTTACCGCAGCTCAGAAACAGTAGTCCAGCTGTTATAATGTGGCTGAGACTGAAGAGGAGATTCATTCTGCATGTCAGGAAAGCACATGAATTGTTCAAGGAAGGCCCAATTATGCAAGGTGTGGAGTACACCCTTGCTTCCCATTGGTAAAGATTAACCAGTGGATTTGCACTAAAGATATTTAAACGGTACATGTGATTTCAGAAAATGTTTAACTAGCAACCTAAACACATAGCCTGCATTCCCAGCAGGGAGAGTCCCCACTGCACAGTGTTCATAAACCTCATTTATGGCCAGGAACCACAATGCAGTGAGTACACTCAGTTCTGCTCTTCAGAGCACCTTGCAGGCTCAGACCCAGATTATTATAGGTATATAGGCATTGCTCTGCTCAGTGCTGTGAAGCTAACGTGATTTGAACAGAGGGTTCCCATTTTCAAAAGTGACTAAGGCTATGTCTAGACAGCGGAGCTATTTTGGGACACTGGAAGTATCCCAAAATAGCAGTTCTGTGTCTTTAAACGCACTTGTTATTTCAAAATATATTTCAAAATAATGGGCGCATGATTCCAGCATCCCTCATTTCATGAGGATTAAGGGTCTTGTTGGAATAGCATATTATTTCAAAACTACCTCGAAATAAGGTATTTTGAGGTAAGAGTGCTGTGATGTCTAAGTCCCATTGATTTTTCATTGAGACTTGGGTGCCCAAGGATATGTCTACACAGCAAACACTGTGGCTAGATTGAATCCAACTATCATGAATACCAGTACAAGCCTGGCGTAGACCCTGGGTAAGTGATTGATTCACTACCAGCTCATAAGTCCACTCTCTGCTATTTTCATTGCTAGCTGGATTCATGTTGCTTGCATGCAGAAATTTGGCTGTATAGAACATACATAAGAACATAAGAATAAGAATGGCCATACTGGGTCAGACCAAAGGTCCATCGAGCCCAGCATCCCATCTGCCGACGGTGGCCAATGCCAGGTGCCCCAGAGAAGGAGAACAGAAGACAATGATCAAGTGATTTATCTCCTGCCATCCATCTCCTGCCCTTGTTATGAAGGCTAGGGCACCATACTTTATCCCTGGCTAATAGCCATTTATGGACCTAACCTGCAAAAATTTATCAAGCTCTTTTTTAAACCCTAATAGAGTCCTGGCCTTCACAGCCTCCTCGGGCAAGGAGTTCCACAGGTTGACTGTGCGCTGTGTGAAGAAAAATTTCCTTTTATTAGTTTTGAACCTACTACCCATCAATTTCATTTGGTGTCCCCTAGTTCTTGTATTATGTTTTATGTTTCATACCTTGTTGTTTGAAAATGTGACTTAGCTGCCTAAGGCAGGGGTGGCCAACTTGTTACAGATGAAGAGCCAAAATAATGGTGGATACAGCACAGAGAGCTGAGGGGGAAAAAGTTGTCAAGCAAAATAAAACAAAAAAAAGGCTCTGGCCGAGAGCAGAGCAGGCATTGCCATTTTAAGGCAGCCATTTTGAATTCTGCACGGGACACCGTGACTCCGGCTCTGTCAGACAGAAACATGCTGCCTCTTTCAGAGCCACGAGCTGCAAGTTCGGGAGCTGCAATTTTTTCTTTGAAGAGACACGTTGTTTGCGAGCTGCGGGTTGGCCACCCCTGGCCTAAGTCATTACAATGCTAAGCAAAGTGTTACTTAAATATCTTTAAAAATGTTGGGCCTCTGGCTTTTAACATGGGATTATAAATGCCACTGACCTGCATCAACAGGTGGGGGAAATTGATGATGGATAGCAGTGAAAGGGGAACAGTCCCTGTAATAAGGGATGGAGACACTTACCAAGAGATTATAGGTAGCTCCTTCCTATGTCATTTTGTACCTCAAAATAGTACCCTGTAACTGCCACATTCACCATTTGTACATGGTTATGATATTTTGTACAAAGAATGCCTTGTAATGAATCCTATGAAAAGTCATGATTTGCTGAAACTTGGAGTTATACCCAGATATGAGAATTTGCTATATGGTTGTCACTGAAATATGCCATGAGTCTGGGAGACATCCAGAGCTAGGTTCCCGGTTGCAACAAAGGGGTGACCCGAACTAGTACGGGTGCTGAGCAATCATCACCAGCCATTGACCAGAAGGGAAATTGTAAAGGAGAGATTTACCATTCAGTAAGGGTACGTCTAGACTACAGGCTTTTGTCGACAGAGGCTTTGTCAACAGATACCGTCGACAAAGCTTCTGTCAACAAAGAGCCTCTAGACTACAGCCAGTTCTGTCGACAAAGCAAGCCACTTTTTCGACAGAGAGTCTAGATGCTCTCTTTTGAAAAATAGCGCAAATAGCTATTGGATGCAAATAGCGCCTTTTGTCGACAGAACTCTGTCGACAAAAGGCGTTATTCCTTGTAGAATGAGGTTAACTGCCGTTGACAAAACTGCCGCGTTCTGTCGACTTTCTGTCGACAGAACTCGGCGGTAGTGTAGACACCGGTATAGTTTTGTCGACAAAGGCCACTTTTGTCAACAAAACCCTGTAGTCTAGTCATACCCTAAGAGAGTTGCTCAGACTCTACACAATAGGTATTGCTTATCTCCATGACTCACCAATGTATCACAACATGTGATGCTTTACTTTTGAATCAGTATTTTTCCATGAACTGAGTGTAAAAAAATAAGGGCAATGGTATCACAAATCCATTCCTCCCCTCCACCCCGCAAACACATACACCTATTCTGAAGGCAACATGAATATTTGAAAGAAAAGACTGAACTAGGGAGATTGGTCCCAGGCTGAGCAGAGAATTCAGCCTGTCTATTAAGAACTATAAATTTAGTCTGATATATATTAGGATTTAGACTGCAGTTTCACCTCTACTATTTATGTAATGAATTCTGACCTCTGTGGCTAATACTTACAAATACTTAAAATCTATCTTTCTGTAGTAGATACATTTATTTTAATGATTTATCTTAACCAGCCAGTTTCTCTGAAGTCCTTATGGGGGAATCACATAGCAACAGAAGCTAAAACTTTAAACATTTATTTTCAAATTGATTTTTATAAAATCACATTTTTGTTGTTAGCTTTTTTTTTTATTTGTTTTGTTTGTTTTAAAAGGTTTGGCAGCAGGCAGGCAGGAGTATGGATGATGGCTGAGTAATGTCCACCTTAATGTTAAAGTTTAATAAAAGTGATTGTCTGTTTATTATTTTGCAGTCCTCTATTATAGGTTATAGCCAGTTTTCATGTTTTTTAAAAATTTTTCCTTTGATGTCTATTGCTGAAATGTTAGAAAACACTAAAGCTGTTCATTTGTCACTAATTGTAGTTAGAAGTTCAGTTTTCTGACTGCCACTTCTGAAAAAAAAGTGAAAATACTTCAGTAAATTTCTGCTCACATTATTTGTTTAAAAAAATCTCTTCTGATATGAGAGAAGTTCTAGCATAAACCAAACCCAGAGAAAGATATTACTCACAGAAAATTAATTGTTTCTTCCCTTTTTCACACATACACATTATATTATGTAGTGTCAATGTTTAATTTCTGGGTTTGTCTGTAAAAAAGTCATCTTTATTCTACATTTTCTCCCTTAATTATGTCTTTTAAAGGGAGATGGAAGGGGGAAAAGAATAGAAATATGGAAACATTTATTCCTATTTCAACACCACAGAGAACTGTATGAATATAATGCTTAAAATTAGGTTTCTGGCTTGAACAGGAGATCAGAATCCACTTTCCTTAAATACTCTCTAATATTTCTTTCTAATAGTGCCCACAACATGCTTGGAATGAATAACTATACATAATGGTTTGGTTTCATCCCTGAAGGACCTACCATTCAAAATACAAAACAGACAGCAGGTAATGAGCAGGACAAATGGGTCCAGTGGTCAAAGTGATAACTGGTCATGTTTGGATGACAATTATATGTGCATTGGACGATGATTCTAAGTAGAATTAGAGAAGTGAAAGGAGAAGTAGGAGAGGAAAGTATCATGAAAGCCTAAGGGGGGACAATTAAGAGGGTGTTGTGTTCACTTGAAATGATGTTCCTGTGAATACTCCTGCATTTGCTAGAATGACACTGAAGTAAAGCCCAAACAAGAGAAGAGCTCAATTTTAGTTCCCTGCAGGCAAAGACTATCAGCTGTTTGCAAAGGGAGGCATGCAATATAAAAGAGCTTGTAAAGATTCAACTCAAACCATGCAATGAAAAAAGCATCAGCATTTTGCAGCAATGCTCAATGGTAGTAGCAGGTGCTGACACACCCTATTTCAATTTCATACAGTATTTCCTTACCCTCTGAAAAAGACACACAAATTTGACAAATTTGAAAATTAAAAATATTTGTATTTGCACTTTAGAAAATAATGGATGCAGTATGTGAGGCTAGGGGATTAGCCTTCCCCGGAACTATCTAACACAGACAACAGTTGAAGGTGCATCGAATTAGGTAGGCTGATTATCAGATTTGATCTAATAAGACAAATTAAGATGAGGTCTGTCCCCACAATATATTACATAATGGAGAGATTTCTCAAAAGCATCTAAGTCATGTAGGAGCAAAAGTCACAGGAGAGCTGTGCTTCTGAGTAACTCAGGTGCTTTTGAAATTTGCACCCAAAAAGTTATTCTGTTTGTATCTGTCCTTCTCCATTCATCAGTACACAGGATAAACAAGAGGTAGCAGTAGAAAGTGCATTGTTGGTTAACAATTAAAATGAAGCACGAATGACTAACTCCAACTTGCTATTAGAAACCCACTGCAATGATAAAACTGCATAATGTGTAGCAGTATGCAAGGTAGTACAGTATGTAAGATTAACTGAGTAGGTCTGAAAGCAGATGTCTGCTTTGAAATACTAATTGTGAAAATGTGTACACGAAGATACACTGGTCTGGAAAGATAAGGCAAATCCAGACATATTTATCAACATAATGTTGAAAAAAACTAGAGGAAATTTCTAAACCTGTACACAGGAAATGAAATAGAAAACACAGAAAAATTATTAGAAGGATGCATACTTTTTTTTTTTTTCCTGTGGAAAAAGAGGAATTTTGCAGAAATGGGCTGTTGACTCTATCCAATCATTCGTTCACACGAAATGTGTTGTAATTTGGCTGGAGTTTTGCTCACTTGATTTTTTTTATTTTATTTTTTTTTAAATTGCAAATTCTCTATGCAAGCCCTTGATTTCCATCTAATAGCATGGCAGGGTTCATGGGTTCATAGAGAGATATGGTCTTATTATGTTCTGATTTATGCTGGTGTAAATTAGGAGTGTATCCTTGAAGCCAATGGAAATTCAGGATTGGAGTGTGTGGTTAAGATACTGGTGGAGCTGAACCAAACAAAAGTATATAATCTACCCCCTGTACTTCCTGTGAGATAGGGGAGTGTTTTCTTCATTTTACAAATAGATAAACTGAGACCAATTGTTTATAGTTGGGATGAGAAGGCTGGTCTCCAGAACACCAGTCAAATGCTGTATTTTCAAGCTTGTCATCCTGTCTGGTTTGGTTGTAGAACTGAGGCTATGTCTAGCCTGCCATTTTTTTTTCAGAAAAAGATACTCAAATTGCAAACCGCAATGTGCATATCTTTTTCCACTTTTTTTTTCCCAGAAGAGGCTTTTCCGACATTTGGCCCATTTACACGGGGCCAGATGTCAGAAAAACCTCCTCTTTCAGAACATCTCTTATTCCTCTCACCTAGAGGAATACATGGATGTCGAAAACTCACCCACTTTTTTGGAAATGGTTCCGGAAAAGCGGACACATTCCCTGGACGCAGCAGAGTTTTTCCAGGAAACCCTTAAGACCTAAAGGACAATGAATCTTCAGTAAATTGTACAGAGATACTACTGACAAATACTGTTGAAGGCACCTAAGGATCTAAGGCACCTGACTGCCTCCTTGTGGCCCATGCCATTGGAGAAGAGATCCCTTCTATTAAAAAAACTAGCCTATCTATCTCTATCACTGTGTCCCTTTCCTAGACTCCACACTAGCTGTTTGAGGAAGCCACCTTCTGAGGAGCTACAGAGCCTCGCTGTTCTTGACCCCTGGTTTTTAGCCCTGAGCTATTTCAGAACATTCTGGTCCAGGGAGGCAAGTCTCCAGCCTCTGTTGCTACTGTGTGGGTTCAGAGAAAAGAAAGGTACTCCCCTCAGCTTTCTATTATAAAGCAAGTCAAATCTGACTTGTGGGTAGGACTCCTTAGAACAGAAATCAAAATCCAACTCCTCCTGTTAGTAGCCAAGAGTCTCTAATATTCCTGGTACGTGAGGGGCCACACCAAAAGTTGGTCAGTTTTTCAGGAAACTAAAAAACCTGGCTGGTTCCTAAGTTCCTCTGGTCTGTGTGACAACGGCATGTCTCATTCTGTTCTGTGTAACAGGTAACCTTTGGGAGTACAAGTGTGATAACAGTAAAGGAATACCACAATAGTTACATAGGCTATGTCTACATGGCACACTTATTTTGAAATAACATAGTGTGCATCTACACTTTGAAATAAGGGGCCTCTTACTCTGACATCTGTTATCCTCATTTCATGAGGAGTAAGAGAAGTCATAGGAAGAGTGCTCTATTTCGAAATAAGTGCTGTGTATACACACCCAAATTCGAAATAAGCTATTTTGACTTAAAATATGCAATTAGCGTAGCTCAAGTTGCATAGCTTATTTCGAGTTTAGCCCTGCTGTGTAGACGTACCCATACAGGCTAACAGAAAGGAGGGTAATTCTATTATATGAATAACAATACTATCATAATAAAAGCTTATAGTTGCTCAGTAAGGAAAATGCTGATTTGTAATGAATATCTTATTGTCTTATCATGCATTTCAGACTTACTGGAGCTCTGTATGTTAAATTCTGCCAGAAGAGCTCTCTGACATTATATAGTCCTCAAACAAATTATATGGTTAAGGTTACTGGCTGCACTGAAAGTACTAATAAATGAGACAAAATAGGTTTCTGTACCTATGTGGCAAAAGAATCATTCTTATAAAACAATATCAGTGCTCTCGCAAATTTAAATAGAGGGCTGAATAAATAATTTAAAACTTTGCTAATGGGGAAATTAGCATTGAGTGGGAGGCATAATTGGAAAAAATACAGTAACATTTGAGGAAATATTAAAGAATTGGATATAAACTCATATTTCACCCCTACAATTCTGTTATCAGGTGTTGTGACTGTTCTGACAGTCTTTCAAGAGCTACATGAATACTATACTATGAAACAAATTTTTTTTACTTAAAGTCAGTTGAACTTTATTGACCTGTAATGAGGTTTAGCCCTCAACAAAAAATGAGGAGTAACGTTAGTTCAAACCAAGGGGTTTGATTTGAACTAACGCACCCCGGAGCGCACTTCCTGGTTTGAATTAGCTGTTGAGTGGAATAACGCACGGGCGAGATTATGCTAATGAAGTGCGGGATATTTAAATCCCCGCTTCATTAGCAATTTCGGTCGGCTACATTTGCATCCCTAGTCCGAACTAGGGAGCAAGTGTAGACGTACCCTGAGGGAGTCAAAGTCTGCTTTTCTGAAGCCCAGAGTGTATATTTTGCTACTTTCCTTTCTTCCTTTTGGTCAGGATCCTGAAATCTACCATCTCATGATCACTGCTTCCCAGGTTGTCACCCACCTCTACTTCCCCTACTAGTTTCTCCCTGTTTGTGAGCAGTAGGTCAAGCTGTACATGACCCCTGGTTGGATCCTTCAGCACTTGTATCAAGAAGTTATCCCCAAAATTCTCCAAAAACTTCCTGGCTTGTCTGTGTACTGCTGTATTGGTCTCCCAACAGATATCAGGGTGATTAAAGTCCCCCATGAGAACCAGGGCCTGCAATCTGGAAGCTTCTCTCAGTTGTCCGAAGAAAGCCTCGTCTACCTCATCTACCTGATCCAGCGGTCTATAGCAGACACCAGCCACAACATCACCCCTATTGCTTCCACCTCTAAACTTAACCCATAGACTTTCAACAGTCTTTTCTCCCTCTAAATACTGGAGCTCTGAGCAATCATACTGCTCTCTTACATACAGTGCAACTCCTCCTCCTTTTCTCCCCCGCATGTTCTTCCTGAACAGTTTATACCCTTTCATGACAGTGCTCCAGTCATGCGAGTCATCCCACCAAGTCTCCATTATTCCAATCAAATAATAGTTCTTTGACTGGGCAACGGCTTCTGATTCTTCCTGTTTCCCAGGCTTCTTGCATTTGTGTACAAACACCTTAGCCAGTTGATTGCCCTACCTTCTCCATTCAAGTCAGGGGTCCTCCTTTGTTGCTCATTCCTCCTTGTGTTTCTTCCCCATATTCGACTTCCTCACTTACCTCATAGCTTTGGTCACCATCCCCCAACGAACCTAGTGTAAAGCCCACCTCACTAGGTTTGCAAGCTTGACCGTGAAGATGCTCTTTCTTCTCTTGGTTAGGTGGATCCCATCTCTTCCTAACAATCCTTGTGCCTGGAACAGAGTCCCATGGTCAAAAAAACCAAAGCCCTCTCTCCGACACCATCTGCATAACCACGCATTTACTTCCTCAATTCAATGATGCCTACATGGACCTTTTCCTTCAACCGGAAGGATGGACGAGAACACCACTTGTGCTTCAGATTCCTTGATCCTTCTTCCCAATGCTACATGATCTGCTGTGACCCGCTCAAGATCATTCTTGGCCGTATCATTAGTTCCTACATGGAGAAGCAGGAAGGGGTAGCGATCCGAAGGTTTAATCACTTTTGGAAAACTCTCGGTCACACTTCTCGAGATTGCAGGTCTGGATGGCAGATGGATGACTCAGTCCCTCTTAGGATGTAGTCCCCAACCACCACCCCCCGTCGTCTTCTTTTGGGGGTGGTGGTCATGGAATCCCCATCTCTAGACTATGCATCCCATGCCTTCCGGTAGATAGTGTTCCCTTCTGATTTCTTCCCTGAATGAAAAGGGGCAAGCCACCCCAGGGTCAGAGAGACCATTGGCAGGAGATTCAAGGGCCCAAAAAGAGTGCTAACCCACACTTAACTATCAGGGAATGCACCAACTGGTGAATAACCCTTCTACGTGTCCATTTTTAATATATGTGTGATATATCAAGGTATTCCTCACTCAAACCTTGAACCAGCAAAGTATTTAATCAGTGCTATGGTTAAATACTAGCCATGAGAAGAGGGGACTGTCAGATGTGCTGAGCCTCTAGGCAAGGTGGGAGACAGCTCCATGCTCCAGGAAGGGGCATGGCCTCAAACAGAAGGGATGGGGCAGCCAGCCCTCAGCATTGCCCAGAACATGCCGCATACCCTTCCCCCCCACAAGGCAGCCCTGAGAGTTGCTAAGAGTGCATGGCATAGTGCTCTGGTGGAGATTTAAAGGGCCCAGGGCTCTGGCCACCTGCTTAAGTGCTTTGCTAAACTGGGGCCTCCCTTGGTAACCACAGTTCAATTTTACTACTCTGTCCTATGATTCTTGGCTGTGGCTCAGACACTTGCCAGACAGTCCAACCGGTATAGCTTGACATTCAGAAGCTGCTCAGGAAAACAATACAGAGCTGCTGGTTAAGAAGTCTTTAATAATTCGTCTGACCAAAGAACAGCACAACTTTCTTTAAAGTTTAACCACAAGGCAGCAGAAGGAAATGAATTAGTTTGTCTTTGTGTAGGTAGCTGTGTTAAAATGGTGTCTGGAATGAAAAAATACCCAAGCTCCAACACTAGGGGCAATGATCTTTATGCAATAAATGGTATGTTCAGACTCTCTAACTGGTTACAAGATAAACGTATGATCAAAATGTGGTGAACATCCACTATGAACTTCTCAAGAAATTGTCTTAGCATATGGTGAGTGTCAGACCCAGTAGAAAAAGTACATCAATTTTATCTTAAAGGAGAGAACAATTATATTAACTATATACTTACATGTTAACTGTGTGACCAGGGTCATCAAAAAATCAGTCAGTTATTGTCTGTTATACTAGAGCTCTATCCCCAGGTGAAATGTCATAAATATTTCATGTCAGAATATGAAAATAAAATGAGACATTTCAAGTACGTGGATGGTCATGAACCCTTTAATAAAACCTTTATGAATTTTCATGAACTTTTAATTCATGAATTGTCAAGAACAAATGCATGATTATAGTAACCTGACAAATGTTCATGACATTTTCTGAAAGTGTCTGAACATTCACTTATTCATGAACTATTAAAAAAATAATGTTCCAACTTTATGAACAAGACAGTGTTTTTCCTCTAACAAACCTAAAATGAAGGGTTGGGGGTGAGAGTGAGGAAAAAGGAAAAATTATGGGATTTAATGTGCTGTGTGGCAGTTCTTAGAGTACTGCTTGCCATTTGTCCTCATGCTGGAAAAACAACATGCCACCAATTTTCTAGATGTATGAAGATGTATGAAGTAATATCTTTTATTGGACCAGCTTCAGTTAGGTCAAAAGCTTGTCTCTTTCACTGACACAGGGCTCTTCAGGATTTTTCAGCTTTATGGATTTCTGTGGTAACAAAGGAAAGCAAATCCTTCCAAATGGGTACAATGTATAAACACGGCATGTCAGACAAGGTGAAACATTCCCCTCTGCTCACTGCACTAGGGGAATATAGGCTGGCAGAAATGGCTCTGAGAGAGTAAAAAAAAAAAAAAAAGAGAAGCAGTATCTCTAATTTATTCCTGTCTCTCCCTAGTCCACAGAAATGCCTCTGCTGGTAGCCTAGGAAGTTGAAGCTTGGTGGTTCAAGGAGAGTGTGTTGAGGTTTTGCAGCATGTGGTATGATCCTTCTGATGCAAAAATACAAGGACAGGAGTCCTAGTCATCTTATCACAGAATTAAAATGTCCACAAGGAAGAACAATGCACAGCTGCAGTGGGGGTGCTAAAAACACTATGCCTGTGTGCTGGGCCTGGTGACAAGGGAAAGGCATGGGCAGGGATTCCATATGCAGGAGTTACTGATCATCCACAGTGGTGTGGGGACTGTAGTTGAGGAAGTTACCAGCAGTTCCTAGCCCTACTCTGTGTTTATTGGGCATGCATTTCCATAACTATCCATTATGAGTTTTCTTCAACCTTACTGTGAAGCTACTGGCTACTTTTTTTGCAACTGGCCACCTGCAAAGATATGATATATTGAACTAGATATATTGAACCACTGGTTGGACCGAGTATGACTATTCCTATGCTTCTGGGGTGTGGGTGTGTGTTGAGGATGAGTTGGGGGTAAAAAATAACGCACAGTTCCTTTTAGAGCCAGTAGTCCAAAAGGTGGTTCTGTTTCCTTAATCCAAAGGATTAAAGGAGCATCTTACAGCTCTTTTCGGTATCATTGGGTTTCCATTCCTAAAGGGTCAGATCCTTAAGGTGCTGAACATTCCCATTTCCCACTGACTGTATCCAAAATGGTATTGGGTGGGCACTAGAGTTCATTATGCAATTCGTAGATTCATGGGGGTGGAGGGGGAAGTAGCAAGGAGAACAACTGAGACTCAACTTGGGGGAGACTGAGGAAGCCATCTTGAAGCTGAAAAGAGTCATCCTGGAAGTTCCTATCACCAATCCTTTGCAGTTGTGTCAAGTACTCTGTTCTCTCCTCACTCCCTGATGGCTGGTGCCCTGTGTGCTGGCACCTTCTCCTGCCTCTGTCCCCCATCCCAGCATATATGCCCCTGTCTGCCCCTCCCCACCCCCAGCCAGATATCTCCACTGGGACCTGCAGTGGCTGGAAGCTTGAACAAGGTGAACTGTTCCTGCCAGCTTCCCAGTGGCTGGATAAATCTAATACATCATAGTGGTTTTTCCATCCCCTCCTCCAAGTCCTTCTCTCACCTCTTCTCCCTGGCTACGTCTACACTGCAGGCTTTTTGCACCAAAACTTGCCGGGTCTCTACACTGCACGTGCATTCTTGCACAAGTAAATTTACAGTACAGCGTCGGAAAACAGGGCTTCTTCTGGAAGAGTTATTCCTCTCCCCATGAGGAATAAGCCTTCTTACACAAGAGCTCTTCCACAAGAAGGCAGTGTAGACAGGCAACATGAATTTCTTGTGCAAGAAACCCCTATGGCTAAAATGGCCATCAGAGCTTTCTTGCACAAGAGAGCATCCACACTGCCATGGACGCTCTTGCACAAAAGCACATGGCAGTGTCGATGCTCTCTTGTGCAAAAGTTCTTGCACAAGAGAGCATCGACACTGCCATGTGCTTTTGTGCAAGAGCATCCATGGCAGTGTCGATGCTCTCTTGTACAAGAACTCTTGCACAAAACAGTTCTTGTGCAAGAAACCTGCAGTGTAGGTGTAGCCTAAGTGTATGCGCACAGAGGTGGAAAGAGTCCCATTCTCACCCCTGCAAGGTATTGTGTGGGAAGAAACATACCTTAGAACATCCAATATTTGCACTGATGGGGTTCTAGCCCTTTCCCTCTGCTGCTCCTGCTTGAATTTGTAGATGCTGAGGCCAGAAGAGACCAATATGATGATCTAGACTGACCTACTGTATAATGAGCAGAAAACCATACCCAGTAATGTCCACAACAAACCCCAAATTATTTGAGCTACAAGTTCTTTCAGAAAGACACTTAATTAAGGACTTCAAAGTGCAGAGGAATCCAGCACATCCCTTGGTAAGTTGCTCCCATGCTCAATGTTCCCTGTAAACTGTACGCTTGGGCGGCCACCCAGGAGAGATTCATGTGCTGCCCAGTTGATTAGAAGAGCACTCTCAGCACCCACAGCCAACAGCATGTGGTTCCACTGGTGGTGCAAATCCCCACATGCTTCAGTGTACAAAACAAACTTTATTCTGCACATAGATGGAAAACATTAGAGGGAACACAGGCCGTGGTTAAGTCTTTGCCCTTATATGTAGTTTGAAAACATCAAACTTCGCTTTCAAACCATTGGATCTTGTTGTTCCTTTTTTCTCCTAAAAAACCCTTTCTTGTGGGAACAAAATTCTTTACCATGGATCAGAATGTTTTAATTTTATTTGTGTTCCTCACACCAACATACCTCCCACCTTCCTCAAGAGGAAAAGAAACAGGGGAGATTCCTAATGATTTTTTCCATTAAAATCAGATGTCTGAATATGTGTGTGTGTGTGTGTGTGTGTGTGTGTGTGTGTATACACACACATTTAAATCAACATCAAATGAAGGAATAATCATTCAGTATTCTAAAACCACTAATATGTTGAAAGCAGCAGTTTGAGTTCCCAGCCATGGCTTTGCCTGATTGAAGTTTCATCTGAAGATGCTGCAGCTTACTTTGAAGCTGCAATCAACAAATAGTTCTCTGAAATCTAATTGCCTTGTGAGTGGCTGCTCTGGAGTCTGATGCTTTTTAACAAAGAACATATTTTTCAGAGCTCTTCTCTCCTTCCAGTCTCCAGGAGAGGAAGCCTAGGGGGCACAACTCTTTCTCAGAGTGGGAAAGAGATTAAAAGGGATGCTAGCAGAGGGCACCAAGGCAGAGGGCACCAAGATGGGCCCCAGATAGATGTGTAACCCAGAAGGGATTCATTGATTCACACAGGATGTGACTAGACCAGAAGGATGAACTGCTAACGAGGTTGCAATAGACATAGTGCAATATTAAATATTATTCTCCTGAATATTTTCTAAGTATTTTTCATTAAAGAAGTATTGCATTTGTGATATCAAATTATACCTACCTGATTTTTTTTTCCTTTTTAAAATTCTCCTGTTGATATTTCCTATGATCAAATAGCTGGTACACCTGAAAGTAAAATACAGAATTTTTTTTATAAACCAGGTTGAAAAGGTTCAATCATGAGGAACATTACTTGTTTCTAAATAGATAGCCTTGCAGTGAATGTGTCTGACAACAAAATACAGGCAGAACCACTTTCTGCAAACTTTAAACCCCAGCATTATGCAGCTGTTTCTGTTTTAAACTTATCCCAAGGGAGTTCAACTAAACTGACTCCTCACTGGTGTCCTATTCAGTTTCTGTCCTCAAACATTAATTGAGAGGTCAAGAGGAAATCCTAAGTTGTCTCCAGTTGCTAAAACTGAGAAGAAAGCCTGCAGTGAAAATCTGTTCTTGTTTTAGCTTCAACCTACTTATTTTTTATTTTGTAGTCTTTGTGTTATTTTCCTGTTTCTTTTGAGAGGAGCAACATAGCAACAATAAATGAAAGCAAGTTCATTTCATTTTGGGACACTATTAAGTAGAAAGGGATTATCTAAAGAGCTGTGGAAATATATTAAGTGACATTTACTAGCTATAATTCAGGTTGAAATTCAAATGTAATATTTTAAGATTTTTCAAGGTTATTCAGAGTTCTCTTGGTAAACGATAAAATGAAAATACTCAGAAAATGCAATATGAGTGTGCATATTTTTTCCTTATCTTTCCAGACTTTTTAATATTTAAGGATTTATTTCTTTAAATACATATATTAAACAAGGTTAAACACTGTGGCTAGATTAACAGTGTAAGTGGTAACATCCTTTCAAATGTAACTATCATTTAACAAAGTTTTTAATGTGTGGGAATGTCCCAGGTTTATAAAAAGTTAGTATTTTTGCCTTAATTTGTGTATCTATAGAATTGAGAGCCACAGCATGTACTTGTGACCTCCATGTGGTTCCCCTCCCTCATGTGGAAAGTGGGAAGTAGTTTTCTCTTTCATGGTGTTCCCTCTCTTCTCTTCCTACAGCATAAGCCCCCTAAGCTCCCAAGATAAGTCCTAGGGAAGTAGGAAGCCAGGTCTGTGTTGGAGGTTAGGGTCTTTGTGATAGCTGACACTTGAGAAAGACCTATTAGGGGGGGTCCAGAGAAGCAGTGATGTCCAGAAGAAACAGGAAGAAGGGAGCATCAAGGACTGTGTACCCAGCGGATCCATGGTGCTTGGAGGCCAGAAAGGAAATGATGATAATCATTTATAATGGAAGAAAACATGATCAGGCCTACAATTATTGGAGAGGGTAGATGTGGATGTTTATAATTCAGTTTTCTTGCACAGATATTTATGTTTTTATGTGACAGGGTGGACCAGACCCTGAGGCCCCCTGCTGGAAGCCCTGTGGTCCTGCTCCATCCTACCCCCAGAGAATCCATAGAGAAGTCCTCCAAGCAGGTTAGAGTGGTTGCGAGAGGAAACCAGCCAATCAGGGCCCAGGAATGCCTATAAAAGGAGCTGCAGGACCAGAGCAGCTGTCAATGTGTCTGGAGTTCTGAAGTTGTAGAGACTGGGGACTGACTGACTGACAGAGAGCGAGAGCAACACTGGTGTCTCCACGTGGGGAGCTATTGAAGATGGACTATGATGGGACCTGCTAGATATGTAAAGCTCTGAGATAAGGATGAGGACATTTCTGCAGGAAGGGAAGCCCTAAGAGCACCACTCTTTCTCAGAGTGGGGAAACAGGCTAAGAGGTCCGGTAGCGTAGGGCAGTGAGATGGGCCCCTAGTAAACATGTACCCCAGAAGGCGTTCATTGATTCACACAGGATGTGACTTGGCCAGAGGGTTGAATTGCTGAAGAGATTGCAATAGACAGAGTGCGGACACACACACTCAGCCAGAGGGGGCGCTCGCGAGAGGTGAGTGCCACCCCATTACACGTTAGCACCTTAATTTCAATTTAATGAAGGTGTTTGTGACTTCACAAAAATAATTGGGTTGTATTTTAAAAAATCTGTGCAGGGAGCTCATTACTCCATGTCAATCTTCTGCTGCTCTGACATGTTAAAATGAATGGTTGTGGAATTTTGCAACAAAATCCTTTGCAGAGGATTAGCATATTTTGGAGGCTTGCAAATGCTACGTAAATAGAGGGCTCAAGTAAATCTATGCTGAGAAGAGGTGGGAGCAGCAATGCCTAAGCAATTTTATGGGCCATCATTTGTTGTATATTTTCATGGCTGCAGAGGCACTGTGAACCACTTGCTGGACAGAGTTTGACAGTCCTGAGCAACAAGTGTAAGTAGCGCTTGCCAGGAACCACAGCCCTGCTCTTGCACTGGGGAGACACTCCTCTTTTGGTACCCCACTCTTGAATCCTGACAGGTTGTTTCCTCCTCCCTGGATGTGCTGTGGGGATAAAGGGGTCTCTGACACATCTTCATCACTCTAGCAAACCCACAGAGGAATAGGTATAATTTGGCCCACAGTATTGGAATGCATAATGAGTCGTGTGTTCCTGTGGAGTGTCAGACTCCTTGAAATATATCCAATTCAGGGATTACAGTCAAACATTTTGCTGAATGCTAATCTCCTTATTCAGTTTTATAGCCAGGGATTTCAAACCCATTTCTCAGTCACAATCTTCTTTCTGTGAGTCCATTCACACTAAACACTGCCAAATTATATGTGTCTATATGCTATGCAAGTCTGTCACAATGCCTTCCCTGCAACTGAAATTCAGCTCCACATCAGTAGTTTCTTATTCCTTGGGTTATTTCTTCAAAATGGGAACAGCATTAATCACTCCTCTGTTCTCTGGCAGTGTGGCAATCTTCAGAGAGCTGCTGGGTAAAGAACCCCCCTCTGGTATTTTTGCTACTTACTTCTTGCTGACTCCTAAATTCAAGCCTTCTGGGCATCACTTCTTATGATTGTATTAATTTCTTAAAAATCATTAAAGAGCATTTAGTAGTTAATTCCTCCTTCTAGAGGAAACTGTATTTCTGAGTTCTCCAATGCAACTTTAATCTTTTCTGAACAGGGCGGTGGGGGGCTGAAATCCTGGCTCCATGGTTTTACCCGAACTCATTCTGGATATCTACAATATCAGCACCATCCATCACTATCATTTCCACTTTGTTATAAACTAATCCCACTTATTTCTTGCCTCCTTGATTTCCCCGTTCGTCTAGAACAGCAGACCAATATTTATAGTATTTGCTACTTATTTTGCTATGGATAGTTAATTGAATATTGACTATTTCCCTCTCGTCGTTCTCCAGCTCAAAATCTTATTTATGCCATTGTCCTTTCCATTTCATTTCTCATTATTTAAAATTTAGAAATTCAAATGTACATTCCAAAGGAAGCCATTTCCTTTAGGCGAATGTAAACATTTTTGTAAATTACTCACTCTTATGCACCAGAGAATGCACTGCAAGTCTGCACAGGCTCAGGCAGTGGTATGACAAGTTTGATGACAGCAGTGAATGAAGTACTTTAGGTTGCTGATTTATAGGAATAATTTAAACTGGGGAAAACAGTGATCACAGGAAAGACAATAGAATTGGAGATTTATATGATTTATGGAATGGCATGAAATGCATACAAGTGAATAATAGGAGAGGCAGCAGAGCAACCCTGAGATCCTTGTTGATTTCGGCAGCATGAGCTAATGTAGTACAAAATGCATGTTTATGAAACATTAATCTGTCCTTTGTCATTTAAAGGTCTCTCAGTTCTCTTTAACCTCTAAGTTATAATTCTAACCCTTTGTTGTTTCACTTTTGTTTTACCCAAGCACTTGCTTTGCACTTGCTTTTATCCTAGAGTTGTTTGACTATGAGATTATTTGAATTGGATTCCCAGTGGATTTGGGCAACTGACCTTATTTACCAGCTTAAGGCATCGACTGTACAACCTAATACCTGCAGTTGGACATTCAGCTGTGATCATTATCACATGTGGGGAGCTTGACTTGCATGCCAATGTATGGCAATCTCTTAAGACAATGATTAAAACTCATCAAATTGTATTGTGGTTTTCACAAGTGAATGAGAGGGGAGCAAAATCAGAAGAGAGGAATGGAGCACAAACATTCTCAAGAGGAATTGCCTACTCCTTTCTATTAGGTATGGGCAGAGAAAAAGGAAACTTGTGCTCATATTGTAGGAGGCCATGATCACCCCCTTCCCTTCTCTTCTCTTCCCTTCCCTAGGACCTGCAGAGCCCCTTTGCAAGGATTCCAGATGTTAAGCCTCTGACCAAGGGAAAAGTGTTCTCAGATTTGCATACCCACATCCCTTGTTTATCATCCGGTGTCTATGGCATGGTAAATGGGGCAAACAAATTAAAATTTATTAACAAGAATTTAAACCAGAAGTTAAACAAGGACCCCTGACAACTGTAAACAAGGTAGTCAAATACAGATCATACTTCAGCTGCTAATGTCCCTTAGGGGCCTGAAGTCCGGACCCCAAGGTATTATGCCAGGTAAGATGGAGCTGTGATTGTTTTACTACTGTACCATTCCTCATTGACAGGTACAAAGCACAGATGAAGGACCGCATCCTGGCTTGATGTCTTCTCAGGTAAGTGATATTCTTCCCAATACAATATACATGTTTGATGGATAGCACAGCAGCCTGGAGATTACCCTATTAAGGGACCAAGTACCCCTATAAAGGCAATGTTAGGCTTGCAGGTACCTCCGAATAGACACAGCTTCTTCTGCTGTCTCTAGGATGGACAGCTCTGGCTGACCACAGAGTGGTGATCTTAAATAGTCTTCTGACTGCTGGGCAGATAAGTTGGTTAGATGGCTAATCAGTTCCCACCACTGCACAGAAAATGGCACCAAACTGGGATGCAGAAGGGGGCCCATTATGGATGGCAACCAAAGCCTTCTGTTATCCAAGTTAGCAATATGTCCTGTCAGGGAATAAAACAACAAACAACAACTTACCCTACACATATGGATTCAGAGCAGCAGTTTTGGATTAGCTAGATGAAGAGGCACCAGGGAAAAGACCTGAGACACTTCAGAACTTTCCTGCCCAAACCTATGAGGGAAAGTAGCTGAAGTTAGTACAGCCTAAGACTGTTCAGCCATATTGTGAACCCTTCAAGAGTAGATCCCAAAGGCTCAGCCCTGTAGATGGTTCCTTTGGAAGCACAGCTCCTGCAGAACCCTCACTGTCTATGGTTAAGTAGAAGGGCCAGACTGCAATGCAGAAGGAAATGACATAAGTAAAAGTACCTTTTCCTTTGGAAGATTCCCAGAGCATGTGTACACTAGGAAATCATTTCGAAATAAGCAAATTTGAAATAATAACTCCTGAAATAACAAAATTGAAACAGCATGTCCCCACTATGGAGGAGAATCAAAATTAGACTGAGGCAGGTTCTGTTATTGTGGATGCGCTACCTTGACTTAGAGCCCCAGGAATCACTGGGAAGTAATTCATTTCAATTACTCCGGGGAGTTGTTATTTTGAAATAGCAGCAGCGGAGCATCCACACTACCACTATTTCAAAATAACTGTTTTGAAATAAGTGTTATTCCCTGAAGAAAGCAGGAATACAGATTTTGAAATAGCCAGCTTGTAATTTTGAAATAACAGGCTTGGTACTGTGGACGTTCCACTTATTATTTTGAAATAAGGGGAGTTATTTCAAAATATTTCTCTAGTATGGGCCAGGGCCCAGAGACACAGATATATCTTGGAGGTCTGCTGGTTTAGTTGGAAGAAACCCTCTGCTTCTTCCAAGGGAATAAGTAGCTCACATTTTCTTCTGAGCTGGGGAGAAGGGAATCTGCTTCTTTCCCCTGCATGAAAGAATGGGTAGGAGGATTCATTAAGTGTCATCCCTGCTATTTGTGCTAGTGAGAATCTAGGAAGACATTCCCACAAGCCTGAAGTACATGCTAGCACTGGCTTACATATCAGGGACTTTGAAGCTCTGCAATAGCAGAGTATACCAGGTGAGTTCTGAAAAAAAATATCATTTCAGTTGTACAGAATGGTAGCAAGGACTGGGATTACACCGAATTCCAGAACTGAGGCCTCACCACTAAAAATGGCCAGTCATCACTGTTGGGATATGTAAGAATTAATAGTGGTCTGGAATGGCTATACATTAGTGGTAAGGGGTCCAGTCAGAACAGGCATTGCTCTTTGAGCATGTTTTTTTCTCCTTTGATTTTGCAGTCTGGAAAGATAGATAAAGTGTCCAGCCAAAGCAGGTATCATCCTTTCTGATGTGTATATATATGCTCTTTCCCTCCGTTCTTGCAGCCTAAAAAGATAAACAGCAGCTGTTCTTCTTTGTTGTGTCTCTTTCTTACTCTTCTTTGCTTTGTAAAAATGCTTTCAGGGTCACATTTTTTGTAATCTCCGTAACCCGCTGACTCGGAAAGTTTGTCGTATAGAAAAGTGGTGATTTAATTAGAAATTAGGAGCAGGCATAATAATATTTATCACATGCCTATTAATATTTATTGTGTAGGAGTTAATATTCCTAATACGGATCTAGAGAAAGTAGTGAGAGACATACCAAAATGGATAAAAGAGTGTAACTGGTGCCAAATTATTGTCACTCAGAAAGTTGTGTGGGGATCCAAATTAATCGTGTGTTGGCAATAAAGTTATCCATTTATCCCGTCTGCTCCTGGGTCTCATGTTTCTTCTCTAACAATCACCACCTGTCCAGGCGTGTACATTTAGGCCAGGTCTACACTATGTAACTGAAGTCAGCCCTCCTTAAGCAGAGGTTGGTGCTATCTTCACAGAGGGAGGCTGACAGGAGCCAAAGGGAGGGACTACAAGGAGTATCAGCGCTGACCAGAGCCTCCCTCAGCGTTTGATTTAATGGGTCTTAATTAGACCCACTAAATCATACTCCAGAAGATCGGTTTCCAGAGCTGCAAGTGGAGATGTGATCTTAGTCTCTATGATAAAACATGGCATGATACAGTCTGTCAGGCAACTGGGGTTCAGATCGTATAGTACTTTAAAGATCAATGTCAACAACCTGAATCGTTTTATAATCAAAACAGCACTGACTGTTCCCTATTGCACTCCCCACTAAGCAGAGAAAATGCCTTCATGCAATCTTGTCAAAGCTCAGGGCAATTATATCTGTATTTACCCTCTATGATCCACCGAGGGATTCAACTATGAGGCTTCTGGATCCCTGGGTATAAACTCTTTCAGGCAGAAATGTGTATCTCTCTTCTTCCTGACTGGAATATTTCCAGGCTGCAGAGTTTGTTGCGTACACTGTGAATTCCTCAGTAAGTCAGAGCCTCAGCAGGCCTGCTTTGTTCTTCTCTACAGAGGCTTTAAACCTGGTGGTTGTGCCCACAGCTAGAAGTTGCCACCCAAATTTATGCAAGAACATTTATTCTTATAAGTAATAGCATAACAGAGAAAACATATTAAAACAATACAAGATCCTTTATGCAAGGTAATACACTTACCAGAGATTACTCCATCTCCAACAAGGGCTCAGGTAGGAGTCTCATTGTTCTTGCCTCAGAACAAGGACATCATAAGAAAGGCCATACTGAATCAGACCAATAGTCCTCCTAATCTATATCCTATCTTCTGGTGGTGTCTGATGTCAGAAACTTCAGAGGGAGTGAACAGGGCAATATATTGAGTGACTCACTCTGTCATCCACTCCCAGCTTCTAGCACTCTCAGATTTAGGAACACTAAGGGTGAGTCTACACTGCACCTGAGCTATGCAAATAGCGTAGCTTATTTCAAGTTAATTTCAAAACAGCTTATTTCTAAATCTGGTGCTATCTACACAGCACTTATTTCAAAATAAATTGCTATTCCAAAATGTCCCTTAGTCCTTGTGGAATGAGGTTTACAGGGACATTGAAATAGCAAGACCATTATATTTTGAAATAATGGGCACACTCAAAAGTTGCAGAATAGTTATTTCGGGAAATAGTGCTGCAATGTAGACATAGCTTAAGACTATTAGATTGTGTCCCTGACCATTGTAACTTACCCTCCATGAACTATTTTTTTAACTCTTTTTTTTTAAACTTTTTTTTGGTCTTTACAACATCCCCTGGCAATGAGTTCCACAGGTTCACTGTGCATTCTGTGAAGTAGCACTTCCTTTTGTTTATTTTAAATCTGCATCTTACTAATTTCATTAGGTCAGTCCTCATTAGTGTATTAGGTGAAGGGATAAATAACGCTTCCTTATTCATTTTTTTCATACTATTTATAATTTTACAGACCCATCCCATCAGACCTACCCTCAGTTGTCTATTTTCAAAGTTGAATTGTCCCAGTCTTTTAAATCTCTCCTAATATGGAAGCTGTTCCATACCGTTAATCATTTTTGTTACACTTCTCTGTTCTACTATATTTTATATGTATTCCAAAACACACCATGAATCTCAGTCATACCTTTACACAGTTTGGACCTCTGATCTTCTCCTGATTGTCAGACAAAATTCCTGTCTTCAGAGTAAAGCTTAAAAAGGCTGTTCTTGTGTAACTGGAGTGAGAACATTTGCATAACCATCCCCCAGATATTTCCCAGGAAATTCGCTTAACTTTAAAGGTTCATTTTTGCCTGGCCAATTATTTTAAATAGTCCTTTGAAACTAGTAACATTTCCCAAAGTTTGCATTAGTCATGTCTCCCCTCTAGTGATTTATCCACAATCCCATAACAAGCCTCTCATTCTAAAACAGTGAACTCATCAGACACTTAAAGTTCATTCAAAAAGCTTTAATATAGTTCAATAGATTATGTCCAGGATATTGCATTAAATTGCTATATCTGCCATACAATCCACTTACCTTTCTGAAGGACCTTGAAAGTGGGTTTCCTTCATTGGGTTTGGAGGGAGCTCTTCTCTTTGATCTCTCTCCATGAAAATGCTGGGGGTTCCCAAAATCCCTGTTCTTCCCCTTTGCTTTTTCATTTTCCTCTCTCTCAGCAGTGGCAGAGGCAGTACCACAAAACATTCATTGTGTCAAAAATATTTTCCATACTGAGAGAGTTGTCTCATTCCGTGGTCTCGGGCATAGTATTTTAATAAAGTACGTGAGGTCCTGATTTTCACTGGAGCCCAGGCACTGGGGCTAAGATTTCCTACTCATCATTTTCCAAATCATTAAACTCAGCCTACATTTGGATCAGGTGGACATATTCCCATTTTTCTTCTTCCAGGACTTTTTGCCAGCACAACAGTAATATTATGCACTTTTCTCAAGATGTATATGTTTAACTATTTTTTTCTATTTTTGCTATACCATGGCTGCAAAAATCCCAAACCAAAAAACAAACAAACAAACAAAAAAACCCACCTCAAACCACGTCAGTATATATCTTGATCACAGATGCACAACTGACAATTTTAAAATAAGACTAATGAGCCAGGATGTTGGAATATCTTCTGCAACTGCAGGTAGATACTGACAGTTATGGGGAAGGAAATCTATGGGAGGGAAACTATTAAAATACTGGCTAATACTATGAGGTTTTTTTTAGCAATTCAGAAACATTAGCAATTTAAGTACATTCAGATCTTCTACAAATTATTCCATTTTGCAAAATTCACTTAAAATGCAAACCCACTAAATCGACATTAAAGCAAACATACAAACAGAAACAGAAGGTAATTGTAATGGCCATGAGAAGAGACCCCAATACTTAGCTAACTGCTGAGGAACTAGAAGTACACGCATAACTTTTTAGACTCATGAGGTTGAAGTCAATGGAAGGTGGTCCAAATTTGATCTAATGTGGCTTTTTAAAAAATTTGGTCGCACGGTTTAGGTGATCCTTTCAGTGTGTTTTTTAAATCTTGATGGGAAAAAAACCCTCCAATTGTCCTTTTAAAAAAAATAACAGAGGAAAAACAATATCCAGAACCAACAAATCATCATAGTTCATCATTCCTATGAAGAAATGTAGTGCTAGCATTCAGAGCTATATGTAATAATAGGAAACCACTATGTCAGTGTCATTTTAATTTCCTTGTTAGGAGTTTACAAAGGGTTAAACCCTTATCAAGCCCTTATTTGTCCCTTTTCCTCCTGGTCTTACTTTTCATTAGTTTTATAAATTTAAAGTTTGAAAATTATTTAGAGCTGCCTGACAGTGTACAATAAGATATTGCATGGGGAATCTGGGACTTCCTACATAAACTACAAAGCACTGCAGTTAGCTGAGCTCTGGTGACCGCAACAGCAAGAGGAGAAAAATGTGAAAATATAATTAATGTCATATTACAGCAATGTATGTAGCTCCGGTGACTAGGTGTGAGTTTGAAATATATATATGTAGGAGTAGATTGGAGACCCCCACGGCTGTTATACCTATATTTGCCTGGGCACAAGTATTCAACTGCCTGTCCTTGGCCTGCACATCAAAACTTTCCCTCTGCCTTGGTATATTCTAGGTATTATATGTTCCTGCTGCTCATAATCCTCTTGCCTTCCTAGTCCAAAGATGCCATTGCGTTTATATACAGTATATTTACCTTGTTTTAAGGCATGCTTGTCATGCTTCCTTCTATCAGTGTCCTGCCAGTGTCACGTTAACAGTCTTCATGATGACTGTATAACACAAGGCTGAACGTTTTAGTTTCTATATATTGGACTTGAAGATTGCTCGGATCTTTAACTCAAATAAATTTAGTTTTTCTTCATTTAAGTCATTGTTCTGGGGTGGGGCTGGGGATGAGGGGTTCAGTATTCAGGCTGCCTTGGGGAGAGAGGATAAGCTCAGGCCAGTCACACCGCAGCAGCTTTTCTCTTTCTAGACTCTTTAGAACTGAAAGTAGATCGAACTGAAAGTTTAAATTGTCATTTTTCATAAATCACTCGTTTAATTCTGAATTATGAAAATTTCAGAAAAGCATTGTATGATCTACATTTTAAACTTTCAGTACAATCCTGCTTTCAGCTCTAAAGAGTCTAGAAAGAGAAAAGCTGCTGCGGTGTGACTGGCCTGGGCTTATCCTCTCTCCCCACCACAGCAGCTTTTCTGTTTCTAGACTCTTTAGAGCTGAAAGCAGTATCGTACTGAAAGTTTAAAATGTAGATCATACAATGCTTTTCTGAAATTTTCATAATTCAGAATTAAATGAGTGATTTATGAAAAATGACAATTTAAACTTTCAGTTCGATCTACTTTCAGCTCTAAAGAGTCTAGAAACAAAAAATAAACAAAAAAAACCCTCTAGTCTCCGTACTTTCTACATAAATCAAACAATTAGATTAGGAAAACTTGGAATGTTACTCTGAGGTGCAGATTTAGCTTACATGAATTTTAGTGCTTGAGAAAGATACTGGACTGAGAGCACTGGTCAATGAAGTTTTGTTTCCCACAGAACTAGAGCATATGCTTTGGTAGTGGAACCTTGGACTACAAATGAATGGAAAGCACCAGTTCATTCTACATAAGCTACACAGAGTTTAACATAGTTGTCGTTATTGATTTGGGGCTGATCAGGCCATTGCCTCAAAGGTGAAAGAAAATTTGTGTCCCCCATACACAGTCTCTTCAGAAATATTTCCCAAGTCCTGATTTGCTCAGTGGGAGCTAAGAAATTTCAGCACATAACTAGAGGAGGCTCTTAGCATCCCCCATGGCATCAGTTGAACTAAGTGTTTGAGACTAATCGAAGCGTAATCAAGACAACACACATATTTTAGCACTTCAGTGTTTGTAAGCTATGTGTACCTTTTAATTGTAGCAATTCAGTATCTACTTATTGCAAGTTAATTGGCTCACCTCGTCCTCAGTGCACATCACATTGTTCTGGGTGCCATTTTGAATGACACGTCTATCAGCAATATTGTCTTTGATGTCCCATTCCTGCACTAGACCAAGATGCGTGGTCTGAATTCTATTTTTTCTTTATCAGTTTAAAGGCAGGCTTATGCTTTCTCACAACTGAGCATGTGACAATTATAAAAACATACAAGATGGTATTTGTTAATCCTTCTAAGGTCGTGTGATTTTTCTTTGGGCTATTAAAGATTCTGCTCTTCTTTCCCCCGTCACTGAAATCTTATCCTTATTACTTTTTTATTTGTTTTCCTCTCCCCTTCAGTGAGACCCTTTCTCCCCCTCCCACACCTCCAGAGCCTCCTTACAATACATCCCTTAAAATCTCACGTCTCATGTGTTGGTGGTCTCCTGCTCTTCATCAGAAATGCCCTATCACCTCCTTGATGTTGTCATATAAGAAGCAACATGTGCCGCCTGCAGCTCAGCAGGCTGTGATGGAAGTTTCCATCCTTGCGGTACACCGCATAGCACAGCCTTGAAGTCTGTAAATGCAAAGAGCAGCTGCCCATTATCAACTTTAACCCATGCACTTGAGCTGGGAAACTACTAAGAGGTAAACAAGTTTGACCTTGGTCTTAGCTCATAAGAGTGATTAAAAATGGCATTGAGCCAGTACACACACACTTAGTAAACAACTGTAATATAACTAGTGTAGGGAGTCCCGTGTCTGGGGAATTTCACCAGGGACCTAGACCTGGATTCCCCCAGCTGGAGCCATGTCAACCATGGCCCTTGAGGCAAGGATCAGGGATGGGACTCCCTGCGGTAGAAGGAGTGTAAGCCTTCCAAGTGCCTTTTACTCTAATGTCCATTGCTCTGTAGCACTTGCTGATGTTCACTCTGTAATAGCTGTATAACCACAATACAGCAACATTAACTTTGGAGTAGCAGTGACGTAGAGAGACTAATAAAGCAAGAATATCCCTAATCGACTCTGTGTTGAAGTGAACCCATAATCCTGTTCATCTATGGTAGAGAGTGAGCTGACAGATGTGACATATTGCTAACATCCATACCCTTAGCTACCCTTAGGCTGACCTCATGATGAAACACATCTTCCTCCCTCTTCCTCAGGGTACATCTAGGCTCTTCCACTTTTTTTTTTGCGGAAGAGCAAATGCGCTCTTTTGGAAGTCCTGTGAGGAAGAAGGGATCTTCTGAAAGGAGGATTTTCTGAAATTTGGCCCAGTGTAGACAGGCCAAATTTTGGAAAAGCGTCTTCCGAAAAAAAAGTCAGAAAGTTATGCAAAATGCGAAGCGCATTTTGTGTACCTTTTTCTGAAAAAAAGGTGTAGTATAGACCTAGCCTCAGGGAATGTCAGCAGTCATACTTTGTACAATTGATGTCAGAAGCACGTTTCAAAATGGAGAGGTTTTCCAACACAAAGCCTGAGTGTGATTCTTTTGCCCCTAGAAAGCGATATTCCCACTGACTTCAGTTATGTCTTGAAACATTCAACATGGTAAGTCACAATCTGATTCTGGGCAAGGCACAACTGGGTTCTTCCTTCAAAGTGCCACCACAATAGCTACTTGGGGCTAGTGACAAGTTTTCTCCTTCCAGAGCAGCATCTACTGTTGAACAATCCCTAATTCCAAAGAAATTAGTTAGCTTTCTGTAGGTTAAAATGGCTACAGATGTGGAAAACAAGCACACTGTCATTTTATACTGAGCCAAAGTTAAGATCACAATTCAGATCAGCACAGTATCTCTTTATGAGTGTTCTTTAGAGGAAAATATGTTGTGTATAGTCAGTTTTGTTTTATAAAGAGACAATTTATATTGGAGAACTCAGAACAACTGAGAAGAGAGGAGGGTTGAAGGGTGATAGTATGTTCATACAATGTTGAAAGCTGGACTGTGGAAGGGGTTTTAAGATTCCTGTGGTCATTTCATTCTTTTTTAAATGAGATGCCTAGACGATATTGCGAAATTCCCACTACTGATACACAGGCAGGTAAACAATGCATCAGAATAATATTAAAAAATAAAGTATCTTGGATACAAAAAGAGCCCCTTTCTGGTAGAACGAGAAGCTGAAAACGGGATATAAATATTTAGTCCAAGAAGTTGCTAGTAATTTCATAATGCAGTGTTTTCCCCATTAGTAAATTATGATAGCAGTAAATGAAGCACTGTTCCTAATGAAGGCTAGCAGAGGCATATGCCAGATTATTTGATTGTCTTCTCTTCTTCATTGTTAAATTTATGTTGACTAAAATATTAATTAATGGCCATGCTTCTTACCCAGGTTCCATCAATATGACCCTTACTAGCCTGATTATTTGCAATACATATTACGCTATGAAACTGTGTCAACCTTGTCTTGGCCAGCTTTATAGTTTGTTGCTTCAGAAGTTTGTAATTGTCTACTTGGGTCTGAAAGAGATATAACTTCTGGTTGACTTTAATATCTGCAACCTGTGACTTGCACAATAAACTAAAGCGGAGTAGATGAACAGTTTTATTACACTTTAAATATTTGACCTTTCACTGGGGTAGGAAAGATTAAATACACGATAAATGTTAGTCATCATGAAAACATTACTTGCTTGACTGGACTGAATTACAGAATACTTTAGAAACTACCCAAAAGATGGTGAATTAAAAAGCTTGTAATATGGCTATCAAATGTTGCAGTAAATTTTATAGTCTATGGACCTGAGTGGAGCGCAGGATCAGGTCCAGGAAATAACCGTTACAGGACCACTTGGGAATAGCGACCATAATATAATAACATTCAACATTCCTGTGGTGGGTAGAACACCTCAGCAATCCAGCACCCTGGCATTTAATTTCAAAAAGGGGAATTACACAAAAATGAGGAGGCTAGTTAAACAGAAATTAAAAGGCACAGTGATGAGAGCCAAATCCCTGCAAGCTGCATGGAAACTTTTTAAAGACACCATAATAGAGGCCCAACTTAAATGTATACCCCAAATTAAAAAACATAGCAAGAGACCTAAAAAAGTGTCACCGTGGCTTAACCACCATGTAAAAGAAGCAGCGAGGGACAAAAAGGCATCTTTTAAAAAGTGGAAGTCCAATCCTAGTAAGATAAATAGAAAGGAACATAAACACTGTCAAATCAAGTGTAAAAATGTAATAAGAAAAGCAAAAAAAGATTTTGAGGAACAGCTAGCCAAAAACTCAAAGAAATAACAAAATGTTTTTTAAGTACTTAGAAGCAGGAAGCCTGCTAAAAAACCTGTGGGTCCCCTAGACGATCGAACTATAAAAGCGCAATCAAGGACGATAAAGCCATTGCAGAGAAACTAAATGATTTCTTTGCTTCAGTCTTCACGGCTGAGGACGTTGGGGAGATTCCCAAATCTGCACCATCCTTTGTGGGTGATGAATCTGAGGAACTGTCCCGGATTGAAGTGTCATTAGAGGAGGTTTTGGAACAAATAGAAAAACTTAATGTTAACAAATCTCTGGGACCGGATGGCATTCATCCAAGGGTTCTAAAAGAACTCAAATGGGAAATTGCTGAACTATTATCTGTGGTTTGTAACCTACCCCTTCAATTGGCTTCTGTACCTAATGACTGGAAGGTAGCCAACGTGACACCAATATTTAAAAAGGACTCTAGAGGCGATCCGGGCAATTACAGACCGGTAAGTCTAACTTCAGTACCGGGCAAATTAGTCGAAACAATAGTAAAGAATAAAATTGTGAAGCATGTAGAAGAACATAATTTGTTGGACAAAAGTCAACATGGTTTCTGTAAAGGGAAATCCTGTCTTACTAATCTGTTAGAGTTCTTTGAAGGGGTTAACAAACATGTGGACAAGGGGGATCCAGTAGATATAGTATACTTAGATTTTCAGAAAGCCTTTGACAAGGTCCCTCACCAAAGACTCTTGTGTAAATTACATGGCCATGGGATAAGAGGGAAGGTCCTTTCTTGGATTGAGAACTGGTTAAAAGACAGGAAACAAAGAGTAGGAATAAATGGTAAATTTTCAGAATGGAGAGGGGTAACTAGTGGTGTCCCCCAAGGGTCGGTCCTAGGACCAATCCTGTTCAACTTCTTCATAAATGATCTGGAGAAAGGGGTAAGCAGTGAGGTGGTAAAGTTTGCAGATGATACCAAACTGTTTAGGATAGTCAAGACAGAAGCAGACTGTGAGGGACTCCAAGAAGATCTCACCAAACTGAGTGATTGGGCAACAAAATGGCAAATGAAATTTAATGTGGATAAGTGTAAAGTAATGCACATCGGGAAAAATAAACCCAACTATACGTACAGTATGATGGGGGCTAATTTGGCTACGACAAATCAGGAAAGAGATCTTGGAGTTATCGTGGACAGTTCTCTGAAAACTTCCACACAGTGTGCAGCGGCAGTCAAAAAGGCAAATAGGATGCTAGGAATTATTAAGAAAGGGATAGAAAATAAGACCCAGAATATCTTACTGCCCCTGTATAAAACTATGGTACGCCCACATCTTGAATACTGTATACAGATGTGGTCTCCTCACCTCAAAATAGATATTTTGGCCTTGGAAAGGGTTCAGAAAAGGGCAACTAAAATGATTAGGGGTTTGGAACGGGTCCCATATGAGGAGAGGTTAAAGCGACTGGGACTTTTCAGTTTAGAAAAGAGGAGACTGAGGGGGGATATGATAGAGATATATAAAATCATCAGTGGTGTGGAGAGGGCCGATAAAGAAAAGTTATTTATTAGTTCCCTAAATAGAAGAACTAGAGGACACCAAATGAAATGAATGGGTAGCAGGTTTAAAACTAATAAAAGAAAGTTCTTCTTTACACAGCGTGTAGTCAGCCTGTGGAACTCCTTGCCAGAGGAGGCTGTGAAGGCTAGGACTATAATAGAGTTTAAAGAGAAGCTAGATAATTTCATGGAGGTTAGGTCCATAAAAGGCTATTAGCTAGGGGATAAAATGGTATCCTTGGCCTCTGTTTGTCAGAGGCTGGAGAGGGATGGCAGGAGACAAATCGCTTGATCATTGTCTTCGGTCCACCCTCTCTGGGGCACCTGGTGCTGGCCACTGTTGGTAGACAGGATACTGGGCTAGATGGACCTTTGGTCTGACCCAGTACGGCCATTCTTATGTTCTTATGTTCTTATGACCCTGGAAAAGAAGACTCTGCCAATTGTGCTGACTCAGCAGACAAGGTAGCAGTTTTATTTATTGTTGTACAGCTAATCATAGTCCAACAACAATGCATTTTTTCTTTCTGGCAATATTTTTAGCACCAGTATTTTCCAATAAAATATGTATCTCCTTATATTGCTCTGACAGCATTTTCCTCCATGTGAGATGTTTCTGAATGGTATGTGTTTGGTGGCTTTTTTCATTGTTTACAGTTTTAGAATTTACAGCTCTTTTGATGTCTCAAATCATTTGCACAACAACACTCCTTTAAAAATAGAATTGTACTGATTATCTGCACAAGTAACAATATTTTCTGGTACAGACACAACAATACAAGTCCACATCTGTACTAATATAAATTTAGCAATATTTTATACTAGCTGTAGCATGCATACAGAGTAGGATATGTCACTACATAAATTGGAAATTTTAGTATTCCATTACAGGGCAGCCATAAACTATGCAACTTCTAGTAATTTTTACTTTAGTTCCAAGGGGACACAAAGTGCTCCTGCATTTGCAGAGGACCAAAACCAGAGTGGAAATGTTGTGTTGTTACTGTGCATCAGGGCAGATGGCAGAATATTCTGGTGGGTAAACTGTATTTTTCCTGGTGCTCTCTTTGTTGGAGCAAGAAGGATCTATTTACTGGAAAACAAGGGAATGCATTGGTATAATCAAAGGGACCACATATGTATTAACTCATAAACTCACCTAGTGAGAGAACAGCAAAGATTAAAAGAGCTAAATATGTATGACTTGGTGAAGTGCAAACTAGTTATTATTTATGTATTTTATAAGCTTAAAATATCTGTAAGTGCTGCAGAGTGAACACATGGTGCCAGCCCAGAGAGCTCATAATATAAATGATTGAATCACCAGACAAATGCATATATCTTATACCAGAGGTGGGCAGTAAATGGCCTAGTGGGCTACCAGATGCTTTATTTAACTGTGTCTGCAGGTATGTCCGCTCGCAGCTCCC
This sequence comes from Pelochelys cantorii, assembly GCA_032595735.1. Taxonomy (NCBI): domain Eukaryota; kingdom Metazoa; phylum Chordata; order Testudines; family Trionychidae; genus Pelochelys; species Pelochelys cantorii. Next base: position 69,801,369 of record CM064327.1, read on the forward strand.
ATTGGCCACAGATTGCCATTCCCTGCCAATGGGAGCTGCGGGAGGCAACGTGGAGTGGGGAACTGCTTCCCTTAGCTCCCATTTGCTGGGAATAAATAAGATTTTATTGGAGATGCTTAGATTCTCTTTTTTTCCTAAACTATAGCAGCCGAACTGATATCGTTTGAATTTAAATTCTCCGGAAGGCAGGGTATTCACTTACAATAAAAGTGGTTTATCCTTCAATCTATGACATAAAAATAAGTTTAAATGGAGCTTTGCTCAGAATTGGATTGCTCTCCATAATTCTGGTTTTTTGTTTGTTTTTTAGAAAGATCATCTCCCAAACAAGCTGAACCTATCTGTTCATTTTCCAGTGTAATCTCCAGCATAAGCAGAGGATTTTGTCAGATGCTGTGGACTATTTATCAGCAAGTATCAGCCTGTGCTGCAACCACGTAACTTTCATTTGATAAGGGAGACTGGCAGGTGTGGCCTCATGTTAAGTACAGAATAAGATAATTCCTCTTGATGATGGTACAGATTGCTTGTTATTATCTCTAAAGTGACAACCTACCATTGTGCTCATCAGTACAGATTAGTTGCCGACATTGCTTGACAAAAAGAAATGAGTCTAATAAAATGGAAGGGTTCAATATGAGGAAAAGACTAACTCTAAAATATGTAGCTTAACCCTTTACATGTTAGTTGTCTTGGCATTGGTTTTAATTTTGAAGTTAAAAGAAGCTGAGACACATGCATTTGTCCTTGAAAAAGATGACTCAAGCCCTTCCCTGAGTCCCCACATTGAGTCTACATGTGTTTATTCTAAGCATTACTGATCCTCCACCATTATTCTGCATCTGCACTAGAACACCATCTCAGACATCAAAGCTAAAACTTTCAGTTGTGTATTGTAACGTACCCATATAAATGATGAAATGTTTAAAGCAATCCCATGCTAGTGTCCTCTGCCCGAGGGAATGAACCAAAAGCATCATCAAGGTTTGGAGTCCAATAAGTTAAGATTTGATCTGCTGATGTTTACTCTGTGTTGCCTGATGTGGACTTTTTTGCAGCTCCCTAGAGGCCGAGGATCGCCTGAAAAACAGTGGCTAAAGATAAGGCCAGGATTTTCAGAAGTGACTAACGACATTGGATGCCTCCATTTTAAGTGCCCAACTTGACACACCCTGCTGCTCCCCCTCTGCTTTGGTTTCCTTTATCTTCTTCATCTTTCTCCCATGTTAATCCTTATCTCCTGCTTCCTCCATTGTCTTTTCTTTCTCCTTTCCTTTGGTTCTGTCTGGCTATTTCCCCTTTCCTCCACCTCTTTGTTTGCTTTATCTACCTAGCTCTTACTTCTTGGCTCTTCTTCTAATTTTCCACATCATGTATGGTATTTGGATTTGGTTTACCTAAAACCATTGATACACATCAGCATCCTTTTATTTTAGACTTAAATACTGTTTATGTACATATATGTAATATTCCCATAGGAAGTAGCATTGCATAAATTGGATTAAAAACTGTAATATTAAATTAATTTGTACCTAATTTAAGGGAATTACATACTTTAATGCTTTATTTTTTCAGGTTTTACATGCCAGGCCCCTGGACAATGATGAAGCAGAATTGAAAGTCTTTATAAACTACCAGTGGGATACTCAAGCATGGGTAAGTGCTGCCTGTTCATTTAAAGTTTTACCGCTACTTAAAAATGTGAATGACACCGCTCCTCCTCCATATTGCCATTAAAGCCATAAATCACTGAGGGTATATCTACACAGCAAAGTTATTTTGAAATAACAGCCCTTATTTTGAAATAACTTTCCTAGTGTCTACACAGCCAAACCGCTATTTCAAAATCAATTTGAAATAGTGGAGCACTTATTTCGAATTTGGTAAACCTCTTTCTATGAGGAATAATGCCAAATTCAAAATAGCTATTTCGAAATAAGCGCTGTGTAGACACTTCTTTCGAAATAGGGGGTCTCCAGCCTTCCCAGGGTGCCCTGGTGGCCACTCCAGCCTCAACCAAGAATACTTCTCTCCCTCCCCCCTCCCCAGAGCCATAAAGGGGTAGACTCTGGCCACAGTGACTGTGCCAGCTCCAAGTCTGCCAGCCCAGAGCCAGCAGTCACTGCCCCCGACCCAGTGGCCCCAAAACATGAGCCAGCAAGCCACTGGCAGCCAGCTGTCCACCACTCCCCAGGAGCAGTCTGCCAGCTCCCAGAAGCCTGCCAGGGCCCAGAGAAGGTGGGCGTCTTCCTGGTCCAGGGTGGAGATCATGGACCTTATTCAGGTTTGGGGGGGATGCCCCCAACGTCCATGATCTCCACACTAGATGGAGAAACATGGCTGTCTATGGCAGGATAGCTGCCAGCCTGGGCACCAAAGGCCACAAGTGAACCCAGGAGCAGGTTTGCGTGACAATCAAGTTGGTCTGGCGAGACCCCCAACCCTGAGCCCCGAGCTTCCCCTCCCCCTTCTTCCCCTAGCTTCCCCCATCCAGCTCCCTCCTCCCAGGTTTCCCCCTCCCCTCTCCCAACCTCTCTTCTCCCCTCTCCCGCCTCCTTTCCCCAGTCTCACTAGAGTTTCATTCCCTCACCCCAGTTTTGTTAAATAAAGAGAGTTTGTGTTCATGAAAATACATATCTTTTATTTGACATCAGGAAGGGGGGTTAGGAAGGGGTAAGTGGAGGGACGTGAGGGAGGAATGAGGCACAAGCCCCCAGTGGGGCAGACCAGGGAGGCTTTTATTGCTCCTCAGGATGGAAGCTCTTCCGCAGGGTCTCCTGGATACTAACAGCCCCCCGATGGACCTCCCGGATGGCAGCCTGCAGAAAGTGCAGCCAGGCTCACAGCAATGCATCCAAGAGAATCACCAGAGTGCCCAGGGGCAGCTCTGGCTCCATGTTGCCGAGTGCTGTGGTGTCCCGAGTGAGGGCAATCAGAGCATGCAGAGACACAATGCTTTGCTGTCCCTCATCGAGGCAGACAAGCAAGCAGGAAAACCTGAGAACTGGCTGTCTGGGGGGAGGTCCCTTCAAGCACAGACCTCAGATAGCCTCAGGCAGCAGCCCCACACAGTAAGTCCTGACCTGGTGCCCTGCCAGAACTGGTTCCGGCCAGCCTTAAATGCTATTCAGAGTCCACTCAGTGTGGACGCGCTATTTCAAAATAGCAAAATGCTATTTCGAAATGCATTTTGTGTGTAGACGCATTATTTTGAAATAACTATTTCGAAATAACACTATAGTGTAGACATACCCTGAGCCTCAGTAAGAATGTCAATAGCTGATCACTGAATGTTCCATTGAAAACCAAGTTGATGGCAAGGAACCACTTCCCTACAAAACACAACTGGTTCTTTATTTAAGCAGCACAGTCAAACACGTTTTTTAAATTTGTCTCAACTTTGCAGGAAGCCAGTTAATAGTTTCTGCATAAAAATTCATTAACTATCATATGGAACCTTCTATGGTGATAGTGAGATTTGCTTGTAGGAAATTAAGTGAAGGAAATCTTTCCCCAAACTGAGTGTCTTCTTTTGCTGCTTCTATATACTTAGGCACAGAGTGTGAACCAGCTGGTATAGAAGTATTTGGGGGAGGGGGGCAGTGCACAAGGAGCCTACCTCCACATTTGTACCATTGCGAAGAGTCTGGATATAATCTAAGCAGAAAATAGTTAAGCTCAGATGAGGACAGAGCTGGCTGTGGTATATCAAGGAATGTGGTGGAATTTCAGACTGTCACTTTAAAAGTGTTGGGGGGTTTTACTGGTCTACTAGCCAGCTAGGGCACTCTCTCCAGAAGCCTGCAACCTAGCCAGTCTGTAGCCAGCCAGCCGAGAGTAAGGTGGGATGAGTTGTACCTCTCTGCTTTAGGGAGCAGCCAGCTTTGCCCTCTCTGTTTTTGGGTTCTTATGTGTTGGTGTTCTGTCTACAAATAAATAAAATAGTGGTATGTTTCAGCAAGAGTGTTTAATTTTTTTATCTAACAATGTTGTGTGTTGTGAAACATAGCATAGAGGTAAGGAGGGAGCTGGCCCAGTGCAGGGACTGCGTACCCTTCAAATGAAGTCCCAGGAGGAAATCTGCATGAGTCAGTGTGACGGGGCGGCAGGGACTGAAGGGTTAAGCCCCGCACCCGAGCGGTGTGCGGCCCTGGCGCCGCAGCATGCAAGGCACTCGGCAGTGGCTGCCTGCGCAGGCGTGGGGGTTTCCCCGGCAGGCTCGCCGGGGAGAGGAGCCGTGGAGTGCATATGCCAGTGTCCCGGGAAACAGGCGTCGGTTTTAAAAGGGAAGGGCTCCCGCCCCGAGGGAGGGGAGCCCAGACGGAGGTCAGCGGGACGCCAAGGATCGGAGGCACTGACCAGCTGGGCTGACCACCGGAGGTGCCGCGAGACCCAGGGACGACGAGGCCAAGATACCTGACGGACAGGGACCAGTTGGGCTCTGGGGAGCGGCGGCGCAGACCTGATTGGACCACGCTGGAGCAGCCACGAGACCTGGGGACAACGAGGCCCGGACGGAGGATGACCCAAGGGCAGGAAGGAGCCCAGGATGGAGTCAAGTAGGACCTGAGGGCTGGTGAGTTGAGGCATTGGCCCCACCCGGTTGAACAAGGCGTCAGTAATGCCTGTTCTTAGGGTCCTGGTTTGGGACCTGGAGAGAGGGAGGGCCCAGGTCCCCCTTCCCTCCCAGCGGTCACCGGTACTTTCCGCACTACCGAACGGTGGACAAAGAACTTACAGGCACGAAAAAGGGAGAAACGGGGAGGGTCAACCCCGGGTAAGGGGTAGGCCCCGTAACACCCCGTGACAGTCAGCAAGAATTCCTCAGAGGCTCCTACAGGAAGTTTTTGCACTACTATCTCATAAGCAGAGTGTTTATCAGTATTCCCAAGCATTTTATTTAAAATGTAACAAAGCATCTCCTGGAAAGAAATGCTGCATCAGTGAAAGGTAATGCTGTTTGATCTTTATTTTGCCTCAAGGGTTTTTACTATGGTAATGAGAGCAGCCATTCATTTCCTAAAGTCTCTACAAGTGACAAAAAGATCATTTATTTAGACAACATATTGATTACAGCAGACAAAAGAGCTTTTGAGGCTACTAATCTAATCTACAGTGCATCCATTGAAAGCTTCAAAGTTTTCATTACACACACAAAGATCCATTTTCTCCACAGCTCCCAGATGAAATTCGCAGACGAAATTCTGGGACTCGTTTTACATGCCATGACTCAAACTCCTTATTGTGGGAGCATCAGGCTTCAGCATAGGCAACAGCAGGACAATAAGTTCTTCAGGACCCTTTCATGAGTCTTTCTGTCCTGACTTCCAACTTGCATGCTTGATTAACCATATGCTATAACTTGCTTGTCTGAATGTTCTGTTCTGTGTTTTGTGACAAGGTAACACTGGACTCCAGTGATGAAACGCAGATTCCAACTCCACATCACATCAAAGTCCCATTTGACAGCATCAAACTCCACCAAACTGAACAAACTCTAGCTGCTAGAGAGAGAGCAGAAATTCACACTTAAGTTCAGGTCTTCCCAGGTAGGGCTCTGATGAAGCTACTGTTTTCCCTTTGGACTCCTTTGCTTCTTCAGGTTGAAGGGATACCACAACTCCTCCTTTCTTGTTACCAAAAGCCTTAGGTCAATCTCAGATGAATCACAATCTAATGGGGCGGAGGGGCTCTACATTTTTTATTTGAGGCCTACCCCAGTATGACTACCAACAAATGGACAATGGAAAAAAAATTTTCTGGTGATCAGAATTATTTCTCTCCTTTCACTTCCAAAGTACCACATTGTTCCAAAAAAGACACAAGGTCTCCTGGTTACAGTCCAAATGTTACTGTTCCTGGTTCTTATGGTTCAGCCTTAATTCCCTTATTTTGTTTAATAAGGAACTGTTGCTCTTGTTCACCTTCCCCTTTATTCTTCCACTAAGATATAAAAACCTGTAGATCCATTGATTTGTGGAGGGATTCTAAGTTGAGAGCAGGACAGTTTTGTCTTATGTGCACGCTAATGTTTTAAGATGATCCATCTGTCTATCCATAGCTGTCCTCACTACTTTTTTGTTAATGTGTTAGTTTTCATCTTAGCTTTGCAAGCATCCGCAGAGTTATGGAGACTGTTGGTGCTAGAAAAGAGTGTCCTTGGTCACCAAAACTAATATACCTGAGGCTGTCTTCTTCCTTTACATGGGATCAAACACTAATGAAAAAGCAGAGTGATTCTGTTAAGAAGACCAATGTATATGCTTGACAACAATGTCCTTTCCACTCAAGTAAACAAAAACACTGGAAAGAAATTCTCAGTGGTGATCAATTAATATTGATATACCAGTTTTACTCATTATCTCCTTCTAATATACAGTGTCTTCCTCTGCATCTCCTTTTCTTTCCTGTTATAAAATTTAAACGTATATTTATAGAAGTAGACAGTTTCCTCACACAACTATGTTGCATTCTGTATACCATAAATGAAATATATTACAAAAAATCAGTTTCCCAAAAATTCAACAACCTGCCAAAACAAACATTCCCATAAAAAAAAAAGAATAAGAACTCTTTCCATAGCAAATGAATTATTGCACTTTGTAGTGCTCTTTCACGCACCAGGTGCTACATAATACATGCTTGCTCCTTTTAGAATGTCTTCAGTCAGTGTCTCTGAGTCTTTTCTGACTGCTATTCCCCTTGAGGAGTGTGATTTGTTTGGGTACCTGCAATTTACACCACTTACAAACATCAGGCATAAAATACAAAAGTGTCACAGCATACTGAAAAATTGCTTACTTTCTCATTATACCCTATAATTATAAAATAAATCAATTGGAATAGAAATATTGTACTTACATTTCAATATCATATATACAGAGCAAATCATGTCTGTGACATTTTAGTTTGTAGTGTCTTTGTTTGTGCATTTTATGTAGCCTGTTGTAAAGCAAGGCAAATATCTAGATGAGTTGATGTACCCCCTGAAAGACCTCTGCATACTCTTCAGAGTATGTGTATCGCTAGTTGAGAACCACTGTCTTAAGTAATGCAAAACTTTAAAAACAACAGCTAGGCTAATAGCACCTTAAAGACTAACAAAACATGTAGATGATATCATGAGATTTCGAGGGCGCAATCCACTTCTTCAGATGACTGGAGTGTTCCAACATGTTACCATCTGCATGTTTTATTAGTCTTTAAGGTGCTACTAGTCTATTTGTTGTTTTTTAAGTTTTTCCTGTTACAGACTAACTCGGCTACCCCTCTGAAGCTTAAGTAATGAAGATTATGATGAAAATAAAATAAAAACAGTATAGAGTCTAAATTATTCACAAAAACACAAGTTATGAGATTTGAAAATATTTTTCCTGATTCAGTACATCCAAACAAAGTGGAATTTATTGCAAGAAGACACATAAATGAAATCATGAGAGTCTCTCTGATCTTCATGAATATCAACCTGCAGACAACTACCAAACAGTTTGCTATTCCATTTAATGCCAGAAAGGACTTTGACAGCATATGGTAGGATTATCTTTTTAATGCCCTAGATAAATTTGGATTCAGAAACAAATTCTGTAAATGGATTAAATTCTTAGTGCCAGAAGCATGGCTTACCGATCTAAATACCAGGATTGAAATACCTATATTCCTTAGAACCACAGCTTTGAAGTCTTTGCTGGGATCACTCTTCACTTCCTGCTTTTGAGATACTTACATTATGTTTCCATCATTTTACTTTGGGGGGGAGGAGGGGGTGCTTGTGTATATGTGTGTTTTCTGAGTGAGGCTTTAAAAACTAAGTTCCTGCTACATGGGCTTTGAAGAGGCCCCTCACCACCAATACTAAAGACCCCCTGGGATTCTCACCATTGTTCCTAATCAACATGTCTTTTCTTCCTCCTCTACTACCAGTTTGTCTGCTGCCTTCCTTCTTGCCAGTGGCTGAATTTTGGATGTGGATGCATTGATTCTAGTGGGAGGCTCTGGGAGGGGCACTGTAGAGTGCCAGGGAGTTAAAAATGATCCCGAAAGGTATTATAACGTAAAAGCATACATGTTCCTGTATTAGATTCCTGGGCAGTTGTCCTCCTTTTGTAGTCCAACATAACCCCAGACATAAGGAATTTGGGGGAGTTGAGTACGCTTAATCAATCAACCTACCACCTCCTGTGCTACTCTTTTTCTGCCCAATTGCTGCCAATTCCAAGTGAAAGGGAGTGAAATGCTATTTGGGACTTAATTTATTCATCAATTCAAGCCCTTAACAATGCTGGAAAACACATTCCTTTAAAAAAGAGAGAGAAAAGGAAACTTCCCATAACAAAATGTCTGAAAATGATTCTTAAAGCAAATATATACAGAAAATCTTTATCTCTTGCTGTGAACATCAAAGAAATAGGAAGATTTTCTACATCAGTAAAGAATCCAGACGCAACTGCCAAATTAGAGATTGGTGCATGCATTCTGTCAACCTTATTTAAAAACAAAGAAGAAATGTAATAAGGCTTGGGTACGTGGGGAGGGAGCAGTGTGGAAAGAAAGGGAGTATGGGAAGGAAAAATAGCACTGAGGCATTGCTTTTTCTGGTTTGCCTGTGCAGTTGCTAAGAAAAGCAAAATAACTGGTCCTGTTCCCCTTGGTAAAGGACAAAATTGAGCAGAAGACACTGGAATTCTTTTGAGCTCTCTAATGGGTGGCTCTTCAGGTGGCAACACAGAACAACATAGTTCCTAAATGTTCAAATGGCGCCTAAATCATCATTCTTGGGGACCATTTACATTAGATTTGCCAGCTCTAAGCAACTGACTTTTTTTTCCCCCTGTAAGAGTCAGGCTCCTTTGTGAGTACTACTCATGTAGGCACCAGGAAGAGAGATAGGACATGGGCTGTTTGGGGTTTAGTAGGCATGTCTGGGAGACACTTATACTCTCTATACAGTACTCCCCAGTTGTATATGGCCCAGAGAGACCATGGAAGTTTGGATACAAGTACAGGCAGCCTTCAGAGCTACCCTAAGCTTGTGTCAGTGCCCAACCTAGGCCCCAAAAGCCTAAAGTTCAGGAGGTACAACAAAAAGCTACAATATTTCTAGGAGCAAGTCTCGCTGTCTAGGATTAGAGGGCCAAGATCAATGCAAACATGACACAGAGGATTTAACAAAAAAAAACCAACCTAATTTAATTAAAATGAATAATAAATGCTGTATAAACCATGGATGAATGCTGATGATTCTGTATAACTATGCTATTTATGCACAAGTTAGTCTTCGTGATGTCATGCTAATTTTGCCTGCCACCAAAAACTAGTCAGATGAGGGACTGGGGAATCATGAGAAATATTACCAAATGGCCATGTGGATGAATTTTACCACCCCACTCAGTGACCACAAACTTGAAGAAGGCTGATGTTGCCTTACTTCTCTGTGGCAATTAGCTGTCAGTAGATCTTTTTACTTGACATTATCCAGAAGTTGTTGAGGTTTGGTTCAGTAGAGTTAGCCTATTATAATTATAGTTACTATACAAATATATTTATTGCTAGAGGAACTTCCCCCATTATTTACAGAATAGCTGAGAAAGTGAAATCACCAGAATTTCCTCTCTCAAATATAATTAAACAAGTATGTGAACATTGGCAAGGAGTCTGAGAGCATAGGAAGTGAAATGGATGCGGATGTTAGTTGTGCAGTCAAACTGCTGAAAGATGCATACTGAGAAAGGGAGTATGGATCTGATGTCCACGTCACTTTAATGCACAGTCATGTTTGGACAACATAAGATGCTGCATTAACTTAAGGGGCGAGGGGAGTGACAGTTTGATTTTATGCTTCAGCCAGTCACATACATCATTTGTCAGTTCTTCATCAGGAAGATGCCTGGAATGAGTCACATGACAAATGGAAATGCCTTGTGAGAGCAATTCTTAATGCTAAGGTCTGTGAGTTTAAATTATGGATAAAACTGTATATGTAATGAAAACCACACCTATGCTCACAATGAAATTATAGAGGTCAAATCCTGCAGTCAGTTTAAACTTGGATTGACTTCAGTGACTGTGTTTCCTAAATAAGGACAGTAGAATCATAGAATACTAGGACTGGAAGGGACCTTGAGAGGTCATCAAGTCCAGTCCGCTGCCCTCATGGCAGGACCCAGTACTATCTAGACCATCCCTGATAGACATTTATCTAACCTACTCTTAAATATCTCCAGAGATGGAGATTCCACAACCACTCTAGGCAATTTATTCCAGTGTTTAACCACCCTGACAGTTAGGAAGTTTTTCCTAATGGCCAACCTAAACCTCCCTTGCTGCAGTTTAAGCCCATTGCTTCTTGTTCTATCTTCAGAGGCCAGGAAGAACAAGTTTTCTCCCTCCTCCTTGTGACACCCTTTTAGATACCTGAAAACTGCTATCATGCCCCCTCTCAATCTTTTCTTTTCCATACTAAACAAGCCCAATTCTTTCAGTCTTCCTTCATAGGTCATGTTCTGTAGACCTTTAATCATTCTTGTTGCTCTTCTCTGGATCTTCTACAATTTCTCCACATCTTTCTTGAAATGTGGCACCCAGAACTGGACACAATACTCCAACTGAGGCCTAATCAGTGCAGAGTAGAGCGGAAGAATGACTTCTTGTGTCTTGCTCACAACACACCTGTTAATGCATCCTAGAATTATGCTCTTAGGCTACATCTAGACTACAAGCCTCTTTCGAAAGAGAGAGTCTAGACTACAAGCAATTTTTTGAAAAAGCAAGCCACTTTTTCAAAAGAGAGCCTAGATGTTCTTTCAAAAAAGCACAGTTTGCATTCAATAGCTCCTTTTTTCGAAAGAGTACTTTCGAAAGAGTACGTTCGAAAAAAAGTATTATTCCTCGTAAAATGAGGTTTACCGCGATCGAAAAAACTGCCGCATTCTTTCGATTTACTTTCAAAAGAACAGGGCTGCAGTCTAGATGCAGATGAAGTTTTTTCAAAAAAAGGTTACTTTTTTTTCAAAAAAAACCCCTGTAGTCTAGACACACCTCAAGTTAAGCCTTGCTATGGAAAGAAACATCATTTGATAAACTGTTAAGATAGATGCTACTTCTTTACAGGCGAAAAAGAAGATCGAATCCCTACCCCTGAAATATCGGATAGAATGAAATGATACAAAATTGAGCAGGGACAAGGATGGGTAGAATGGCAGCAGCAAAAAACAAAAAAACCAACAACCCCTTCCCCCCCCAAAAAAAAACAAAAAAAGAGGGGAAGAGTCATCTATAAGTTTCTGATATGTACATTGGTATTTCTACGTTCCTGTTTTAACACTTTTAAAATGTGATCCTTGAGGAGGAAAGTGAATTGCTGCAGAATGGAGTTTGGCAAAAAAACAAAAACACCCCTCCCCCCCCCAAAAAAAAACACCCAGGGAAATGAGTTTGATTTAGGGAAGAGAGAGTATGCCTGGCAAACAGCAGGATGGAGGCTGTCCCACTCCAAGCACATGAAGTATTTTTATAATTGGAATCATTACATTGAGCTTTTGCAAAACAAATGGTCAATACCCATTCTATACACACCAGCTGGCCCCCTCTCATCATCCCTTCCCAATTCCACGGCCCTCCTCTCTTCCCTGGTTCCAGGTATTAGTGTAATATTTGTGGCATCGTGCTTGCCTGGTACTATGTACCCTTTTTCATTTGACCTTCTTTCTCTTGCTTCTTTCTCTTGTGTTGCATTTTTCAAAAAACAAAGCAGGAATTACCAGAAACGGCAGTTAGATCTGTCATACAATGCATAATAAGTGTTGCTTTAATGGTACAAGATACTTGGTAATTGTCTTCCTGTCTTTCCTGTCTCAGGGGCATGTTTCTATCACAGACCATTTCCATTTGCTTGTCTAGCTGAAACCTTGGCTTATGAAGTTGAAGTTCAAATGTTTTCTCATGTTTTCTAAGTGGAGAATCAGTGTCCTTGTAGGAAAGCGCCTGGCTTACCAACCACACACTTGCCGCAGAAGTATTACTATCCCAGACAATAGCAGAGAAGATTCTTATGATGCCTTCCATAGTCCTCCAGTGAACACACATGTTGTTGCTTGAGCCATTGAAGAGTTGGATAGTTTTGCTTAATCAAAAGTAGTGGTGGACTAAGCAGGTCAAATCTTCACCATGTTGACAGACTTTTTGCTGGTGATACTCATGGTACTACCCTTTATCTGGCAAATATATACTTTAGTGAGAATGGCAGACAACATTTAATTAAACTGGTCTTCATAAGGCCATCCCAGTGCTCATGCTCAGTTGCCATTTGCCTTAGCCTAATTAAAATGTGGTGAGGAAACTCTTTCAAGTTTCTCTTTTATTAGACTGCTCTTTATGGTAAAATGTGTTCTTACATAATTTTGGTCAGAAGGTGTCCTCTGTTAATACCAGAAGTTGTTGTTTTTTTTTTTTAATTTGCCCAGTTTCTTCATGCATCAGCAAGTCCCCAGTAACTCTGACAATCAATATTTAAAAGTTCATGCATTCTTGTTTCCAGTTTTTTGTTAAACAAAATGCCAGCAGGTGATAACCCATGCTTCATAGCTGCTGTTCTGTAATTTGACTTTGCTAAATATAAATCAGAGACTGGCTCTTCAATCTTTTTCAGAGGGCATTTAATTATTTTGACAGAGTTTCCCACTAACCTTATGGATTGGGGATAATGGTGACTACAAGTTATATGTTTGTTTAGTTTAGAAAAGAGACCGAGAGGGGACATGATAGCAGTTTTCAAGTATCTAACAAGGCGGAGGAGAGAGAAAAATTGTTCTCCTTGGCCTCTGATGATAGGTCAAGAAGCAATGGGCTTAAATTGTAGCAAGGGAGGTTTAGGTTGGACATTAGGAAAAACTTTCTAACTCTCAGGGTGGTTAAACACTGGAATAAATTGCGCAGGGAGGTTGTGGAATCTCCATCACTGGAGATATTTAAGAGCAGGTTGTATAGACATCTGTCAGGGATGATCTAAATGGTGCTTGGTCCTATTGTCAGGGCAGGGGACTGGACCTGATAATCTCTTGAGGTCCCTTCTAGTTCTAGTGTTCTATGATTCTATGTCTGAACCTAAATTTCAGTGCATACTGTTTAATGCATGCCCAGTAGACCACGGTTAGTTTGCAGGCATCACTAAATCACGTGTACATTTTCTGGCAAATGTAGAATGGACAGGCACAATCACCTGTTTAGCAGTAGTAATTTCTAAGGGTTTGCTAAGGATATCTCAGGGAAGTGAGAATAATAGTCTTGGACAAGTGCATAGGTTTTTTTGATGTAAAATCTGTCCCTATTTTGCTCCTGTGACCCAACATGGATTCTTTTGCTTGACTTGGCCTGTAATTTTACAACACGTGACAAGTCTTATAACAGCTTTCACAATGTCACTGTTCACTTGAAGCCAAAATATTTGTCCTTCTGTTATATTTTCTCAATTTCTAAACTGCCTGCATGTATCCTTTTCTCATAGTTTTCTGTGACACCTTAGGGACACTTTTCGTGGAGCCTGTAAACATAATGCAATCTAGTACTGAGGGTTGGTAATAAGGAATGGGAACATGCTGTCTTGACCACCCTGCACTAATAGCTCTCATCGCTTTCTGCAGTATCTCCTCCTGACCTTGTCCGGCTATCACAGTCACATTTAGCTTAAGGCCAGACAAATATTTCTTAATCAGATTGATATGTACAAACCTAACTCTGGACTTTGCTCCATTGAACTTTTGCCAAGTGTTCTCCAAAGAGTCTCTGCTCTCATCAAATCTTTCCCAGGTTTGTATTTAGTTTGCAAGTCATACATATGTAACTAAAAAAGCAATCTGAGCTTTTTGAGAGGGTTGTCAGGCATCTTTTGGCAATATGTAGGTACTGGTCAGTTTCACCTAATCCTAGATGCCCCCCCCCCATAATTAAAGACATAATTAAAGCCTCCTTCTCTATTTGAGTATATTGATCCCTCAATTTTTATTAGCACCAGTGACACACAGATCACTGATCTCCAGTTTTGACCATGCTGTTGTAAGAAGACTGTGCCAATACCCTCTTTGGAAGCATGTATAAACAACTTAATTGTGTGCATACTGTCATAGTATCTCAGCTATTGGAGCTCGTTAATTAAACCCTTCAGTTTCTCAAACATTTTATTAAGATTTTTATCCCATTTCCATTGGACATCTTTGCACAGTAATACCCTCGGCTGCTGGTTCAGGCAGCTAGAGTAGGCACAAATTTCCCCTATGCAGTTCTCCATTTCAAGGAATACTTGTGTCCCTTTCTTGTTTGCTGGAGCAGGCATGTGGGTGATGACCTCATTCTTTCTGTCAGCTACACGTACATCCTCCTGTGTCACTTCTCCCTCACTTATGTTATTTCTGTTACACACCAACTTACATTTTTGCTTGTTTAGCTTTAGCCCCACAGCTTTAGTCCCACAGCTTTAGCCCCTGTCCAGAGCTGCTGAAAGCTTCTGGTCATGCCATTCAGCTATATTTTCCCGGATAAAAACATAACCTAGGTAAACCTTAATGCCCTCTATATACCCTCTAAAATTTGTTGTATGTTCCTGTTGAAACACCTTGGGTGCTGAATACAACCTAAGTGGCAGTCTGTCTCCCAAAGAAGGTGTTAAATATGCAGAACTAGGCACTGTTTTTCTAAGTGCACCTGCCAAAACACTCATGATGCATCCAGCACAGACTATTTGGGCACCTCTTAAATTTTTTTCTCCTTGTACATAGTAGAAAATGTTCCCTTCATGCCATGTTTTATTCTTCTACACATAAGCAAAGTGGGGTTTTCTTTCCGTACATGGACCAGTGAGTGTACTCATTCTGTTGGCACTACTGCTTGCTCTAACATTTGCAGCACAAATGATATCAAAACCTAAGTATCGGGCACTTACAGCCCACTCTATTAGCCTCATTTAGCATGGACACTTCAATTGACAGGGTTTTTTCCCTCACTCTCTCCCCTTTTTTTCTGCTTTATAATTGAACCTCTGTGCCTTTTGCTCCATATTTGCATAAACAATGAGAAGTTCTGTGGCACCTTATAGACTAACAGATTTATTGGAGCATTAGCTTTCGTGGGCAAAGACCCACTTCATCAGATACTTGTGATACTTGCTCCATGTTTGTCATCTGAAGAAGTGGGTTGTACCCACAAAAGCTCATAATACTATCTATCTATATTTTTGGTTAGTCTTTAAGGGTATGTTTACACTATAGGATAAGGTTGAATTAAGATAATCAACTTCAGCTACATTACTCGACTTTTGATGCTGTCCACACAGCAGGAAGTCCAAGGCAGAACACTCTCCCTTTGACTTCCTTTACTCCTCGTGGAAACAGGACTACTGGCATTGACTGGAGTGCCCTTCTCAGTTTGAATTCGTGTGTCTTCACTAGATCTGCAAATTCAAATCCTGGAAGATTGACTGTGGCAGCTTTGATCCTCTGTGTAGTGTAGACATACCCCAGCGTGCTACACAACCATTGTTAGTTTTCAAGTTTTTTTATCTGCAGTACAATGAGTATGCCCGGTTCCCCTTTTAGCTTCTGCCTTGGGGTGAGAGGAACTTTGCTACGGGCATGAGTTCTGGGGTAGTTGTGCTTTTTTAAACTCTATTCTGTGTTCTCTTGAGAGCTTCCCTATTCCCTAGAAGATGTCCTTAAACTGATTTTCCCAGATGCTTTTGATCCCCTGCCCCTCCAAAAGGTGTAGTCTTTTGAGGACACCAAAGACTTTTTAACACAGTAATGCAACTTTCTTATCCCCAGTACTGTTACATGTTTTCTTTTCCTGCTTATTATTTACCTACACAATTGGTTCATGTGTGCCTTTAATGAAAATGAGCTCCCTAATGTAAGCCATGAGTTTCTCTTGTGGCTTTTACTTTCAGGACTAATAACACTGTTTTTGACAACACGTTGATTCGAGCACTAGTATCCAACTTAAAATGAATAAAATGCCCTATCACAGTTCAAACGTCTTCTGATGGAATCATGTCCATTTCTCCCATGAAAATGTTTCTCCATTGCTACTATGAAAAATTCCTCTCAGCTAGAGGGACAGTCAACATCATCATGGGCTGAATAAAGTTCCATCCTCAGGTCTGCCACATGCCCTAGACAAGGGCTGTATTTATGCTATGGGAAAGAATCCTTGTGACTTTGCCTTTTTCCCTCAACTGTGCAGCATAATATGGCCTAAGAAACTTGGTATGCTTAAAAATCATTGTAACAATTGTATCAAATTGCTTATCAATCCATGTAGAAAGGCATTGACTATTAATACTAATGTGCTTATCTACAAATGTCATTAGAGAGTGCCTATAACATTTAATCTTCAATGACATCAAATATGTCAGTTTTGGTGAAAACCACATACTACAGTGAAAAAATGTAGCCTTAATTGTATCATCATCATTTCATGGAATTCTGGCTGTTTGCTAGTATGAAAAATGGAAGATAAGGGCTTTACCAGGCTAGAAGACAACAATTTTTCATGAAAAGACATTATTGTGAAATAATTCCTTTTCTGTTTCTGCAAGGGAGGCTATGTCCAGATTGCAGGCTTCTTTTGGAAGAAGCTTTTCTGGAAGAGATCTTCAGAAAAAACTTCTTCCAAAAGAAAGGATCCACTCCGCCAAAGCACATCAAAAAGCGATCTGCTTTTTTGAAAGATAGCATCCATTCAGTGTGGACACTATCTCACATTTAAGATGTGATTACTGTGGATGGAGTGGCCACCAGGGCACCTGTGCTTTTTCCTCTTTCCTCTTCTTTCAAAAGAACTCCCTCTTCCCCATCCACTCACACCTTTTTCTGAAAGAGCTGTTTCGGAAAAAGGCTTCTTCCTTGTAGAAAGAGGTTTACCAAAGTTGGGAAAAAACCTCTGTTCTTTTGATTTTTTTCGAAAGTACACGATTGCAGTGTGGATGTAAGTGAATTTTTTTGGTAAAATGGTGTTTTTCTGAAAAAACTGTAGTGTAGACATAGCGAGAGAATGATTAAGCTGTACGTATCTCATTTGAAAGATTCATGTGTGGATGTTTGTGATATAAAATGAAGTACTACTGAAAAGTACAACAGAGAGCAACCAAAATGATTAGGGGGCTGAAGCACATGACCTAGGAGGAGAATTTGGGCTTATTTAGTCTGCAGAAGAGAAGAGTGAGGGGGGATTTGATAGCAGCCTTCAACTTCCTGAAGGGAGGTTCCAAAGAGGCTATCCTTAGTAATGATGGATGGCAGAACAAGGAGCAATAGGCTCAAATCGGGGAGGTCTAGGTTGGATATTAGGAAAAACTATTTCACTAGGAGGATGGTGAAGCACTAGAATGGGTTACCTAGGGAGGTGGTAGAATCTCCATCCCTAGAGGTTTTTAAGTCTCGGCTTGACAAAGCCCTGGTTGGGTTGATTTAGTTGGGGTTGGTCCTGCTTTGGGCAGGGGACTGGACTCAATGACCTCCTGAGGTCTCTTCCAGCCCTAGATTCTATGATTCTATGAACTGGTTTACAATAGAAAATAGGAACAGGTTTATTGTTCGAGTGCTTGTGAACATGCATTCCACTCATGTGTGTGTGTATGCCAGTGAGCTGAAACTAGAAAGTTTTCCACAGCAGTACCTACTGAAGCAGCACATTGCTGCCCCTCCACCTGGTCCTTCCTGAGGCTGTCTGAGGATCATGGTATTCCAAACTTTCTCTGTTCCTAACTAGTGTTCATGGCCTCGTATGCCTACCATCCTACAGGGATATGTGGCCATGAAAGACTTGTTTTGCCTTTCTGGCCATGATTTGCAATTATTGCCAGAGTTCACTGGACTCCTGCCAACATCTGCTGCTCCCAAGATCTCAATTTCAGCACCAGGACAGAGATTGGCATTGGAATTGATGTTGACACCAAGCAAGAGACAAACCAATGACTCTGCATTGTCAATGCAACCTATATAATTGAACTCCACATCAGTAGCAGGATCTCCTCTAACTCTAGCTCTGGCTGCGCCCTCAACTTCAGTGTCTATGGCTCCAGTACTGGGACAATCTCTAAACTGGGGGACTGATCTCAGCCTATTCTTCACAACCAGCTGTGAAATTGGTTTTGGTGTGGGACCTAGATGTATGACCTTGTATGTCATGAAAAGCATTTATGTTACCAAGTGCTGTACCATCGCACCAGCATTGTCTTCATCTCATGGTGCTTTGGATAAATTTGAGAATCCAGTAGCCCTTTGATGGCAAAAGGTCATCTAAACACAAAAATATCACTTTACTCTGTGACTATGTCTACACTGCAGGCTTCTTGCGCAAGAACTTTTTGCAGAAGAGATCTTCCACAAAAAATTCTTATGTAAGATTGCATCCACACTGCCATGGATGCTCTTGCGCAAGAAAGCTCTGATGGCCATTCACAGAATGGCCATCAGAGCACCTGTGCTTTTTCCCTGTTGTCCATCCACACATGCCTTTTTGCACAAGAACTCTTACGCAAGAAGGCTTATTCCTCTTAGAAAGAGGAATAACTCTTGCACAAAAGCCCGGTCTTCTGATGATCTACTTTACTTTTTCTTGCGCAAAAAAAGTGCTTGTAGTGTGGACACTCTGCGAGTTTTTGCGCAAAAACTCTGCAATGTAGACGTAGCCTGTGTTGAATGTAATAGCTACATCTAATGGGATACTGGTCCTTTAAGATGTGTGAGGCTAAATATTCCATTCCAAATATCCAGAATAATCGGAGCAGTCAATGGGAAAGTGTTTGAAGGTGCAGTTAATGTCTGAGAGTGGGGAAATAGAGGGCTAATCCATTAGGAATCTGGGAACAGAAGCCTTCTAGAGTGGGCGGAACAAGGTTTTCTTCTCTCCTGGGTGGAACAGAAGGTATTGGGGTTTTTACATCAACCTGGAAAAGGTTAGAGGTGTGTTCAGAAGAATGGCCAGATTAATCCAAAGGAGGCTGCAAGCCCAGTCCAGGGGGCGCTGCTGAAGGAAAAGCAGCTGTGGGAGAAGCTTATGGAGAGCCTCCAGGAGAGGGAAAACATTATCGTAAAGACTCAGAATGGAACCTTATAGAGAGTCTGAGGCTGGATGCATTCCAGGCCATGAGGGTGTGCTTTGGGAGGATACCAATTTACATATCCCTCTTCCTGATAATGTACCATACAAGTGAAAGTTAAGGCTGCAGAGAAACATCAAACTCTGCTAATGATCCACAAACCGGTGAAAGAGAAACACTCCTCTGCCTAAATCTCTTGCATGGACTAATCTAATAGGCATGCACACAGGCTGCCTGATTCTAAACCAAACTGTCAGAAATGTTACTGCAAAAGTTAGGTGCTGAATGAATTTAAGCATCTAGAGGGGGTAGGTGGCAGATGAGGGGGAATTTTGTGAATTGCAGTGGCAAGTAAAAATGGCATCTAGGCACCTAAGTGCTTTTGTGACTCTGGGCACTAGAGATTTCATGTCAATAGTGCCTTTTAGCTATGCTCTATTTTTTGTCCAAGTGATTCCAGCTGTCACTTCCATTGCAACAGTCAGGGAAGGAAAATAAACAATCAGAGGAGGTGAGATGCAATCATAGACAATTACAGCCATGAAGGAGACAAAAGCAGTTCCAACAGTCAGATTTCACTTTAAACTGATTGAGAGGTAAACCGATTCACACAGAGAGAAACACAAAAAGCCTGCTGAGTCCAATATAAGAGCATAGAAAAATAAGCAGGAACGAGCTCAGTTTCCTTTAATACTCCACCACACAGGGCTGTCCTTCCTAGACAGTCTATTTACTGCCCTAAAAATATGAAGCACATTGATCCTGGTAGTTGCCACATTTAAATGTTACTTCGTGTGAGAGTGTCTACCTCACACAGGTGACAAGGTTATTCCCAAGAATGAGCAGTACAGCAAGAGTGAGCAGTAGATGAGCAGAACTGGATCCAGTCAATCAGGGAAGGGCTGCAGGGAGCAACCAATCAGAGCCCAACAGCTCACATAAAGCTGCTGGGACACAGTGAGCTGATCATTACCTGAAGCCCAGGGAGGGAGGATTGGCTTTTTGGTAGATGGATCAAAGCTAGCACCACGGACAGAGTAGTTGCTGCTAGGGAGCAGCAAAGGAGCTCCTGACTGACTGCTGGAACTGATGCATCAGGGCAAAGGATGAAAAAAGGTGATGGGGCTATGGGGAAGTGGCCAAGGAAAATGTATTGAGTAGTTAGCGGGGATGTGGCATGTGGCTGCCATCTGGATGGATAGTGGTGAGCTGGCCCAGGTTTCCTCACTTAGTACAGGAGAAATGGCTTGGTGAATGGATTGTAGTACACTTACCCTTTGGAAAGGGGGGTGGGTCACAGATGGAGGGTCAAGTCACAAAGAAGATGTTGAGGTCCAGGGGTTGATGTGAGTCAGCAAGCAGATACAGAGTGATGGTATGCAAATCACACACAGGGTGTCAGCCTGGAGGTAATCTGTGGAGTGACCAGCAGGAGGCAGCAGTCTGGTGGCAAGTGTTATGCCCTGGGACCCTCAGCAGGCTCTGAAATTAATCTTTGTTTTCTATTAAAATTGGTGTTGTAGAAGTTGTTGACAAAACTAGAGAGAAGTCAATGGTTTTGTGATGATTAGATGTCATCTTTGTATCTGGCCCCTATTTACAATGTACAATAACAGGTAACCATGGCAGAGATGAAGAGGTGACTTTTTTTCTTTATAGAATCTCACTATAAAGAAAGGAGTTGGGGGAAAGAAGCCACCATTTCAGTCCCCCCCAAAAAGTATTATGGGCAATAATAATGAATTTAATAGGAATAAATGCCTTTCGAGTTCTCTAAATATTTAGTAGGGATCTATAAAAATCACTCTGAAATTGAATAGAATAGATAATGAGATACTCTGTATAATTTGATATTGTCCTCTGACATTTAATTTAATAAAGGTCCTACCTATAGAATTCTTGAAGTTAATTTAAAAAGTCTATATTTTCCCCTTAAAGAATGTTATCCATTTAATAGACCATAGGAGGGAAAATGTTCTAAAATGCAATTTCACAGTTGCAAACCTGATGTCTTTCACCTTGAAAAAACTTTAAAATAGACTTCACACTGAAGTATATAAGCAGTAGAATTTGCACCTGCCTGATTTATACACCTAAACCAAGTATTTGTGCAATTTGTGGATCATGTTCTTCTGTGCCCAATCCACATAGGAGATAAGTCTGGTGCCGCATCCCTCTTCAGAGTGTGGCTTCTTAGCTCAAGCTGAAGGGAGTCATGCTTTTAGCTGTGGAGGTCTTTGCTTCTATTAGTGGTGTGTTAACCAACATAGTCATTGCCACATTTGTACGTGGCCAGTTAGAGTGAGATGCATTCATAGTGTTAGAATGTGGTGTTCTTAGATAGTCTAAGAGCTTGTCCACACAATTGGTGACACACACTGGAAGGGTGTAAATTGTAAAGTTTTCTGAAATGATGTGCTGTAACTGCCCCGTTCACATGCTGCTGACACACTCTTAAATGAGGAGTACAGGATCTGCCGAAAAAGCTCCCCGCTGTCGGCAGAGCCATGGCTAGACTTTACTGTCACTTTCGAAAGGGCGCATGATCGGCACAGCACCCGAACGTGAGTATGCAAATGAAGCCCGGGATATTTAAATCCCGGGCTCATTTGCACTTTCGAAGTGCTTGATTTGCATCCCTCTGCTGACAGAGGGATGCAGTCTGGAGGTAGCCTAAGGATTAACAAAATGACAGGATAAAAAGGTAGGCAGAAAAGGGTCAATAATTCTAAATCCCATCCCCTTTATTCACTAGAGGCCAAATCATGCAGTCCTTTTGGAGACAAACTCCCACTGATGGTAATGACTTTAGGAGATTTGGGATGAGGCCCTACTGGTACAAGTGTTTGTACTAGTCTTTTAGTTTTGTGAAGGGAACTCTGTCATATGATTTAGATTTGTGTTTAATGCTAAACTTCCCCAAAGTTATTTGGATTTGTGGTTCTTCTCTGTGTACCTCTCTTGTAGTTGGTTTAAACTGTACCATTTAGGTTATGTCTAAACTACATCTCTCTTTCAAAAGAGGGATGCAAATTAAGTAGCTCAAAAGTGCAAATGAAGCGGGGATTTAAATATCCCATGCTTCATTTGCATAATCGCGTCACAGCGTTCTTTCGAAAAAGGGTATTTCAAAAGTGAAACTGCAGTCTAGATGCAGTTCTTTAAAAAAAAAAACAAACCTTTTTCGAAAGATCCCATACTCCTCAAAAAATGAGTACAGGATCTTTTGAAAGGTTTTTTTTCCCGAAAGAACTGCATCTAGATGGCGGTTTCACTTTCAAAATACTGTTTTTTGAAAGACCGCTGTGATGTGATTATGCAAATGAAGCATGGGATATTTAAATCCCCGCTTCATTTGCATTTTCAATCTGCTTAATTTGCATCTCTCTTTCGAAAGAGGGATGTAGTTTAGACATACTCTTGTGTATTCTTATGGGAGGGATGATGTGGATTTGTATTGCCAGACAAGAATTGTACATCACATTGGTTTAGGCAGATACTTGAAAGCTTCAGTCCTCCAGATTGATTATCAAGGGTCTTGTCACATTCAACTTCTGGGCAGCAACTAAAATGTGAGCTTAAATTTTGTGACTCTCCTGAACACCTCAGGAACAGAAATCCTCTGCATCTCTGCTCTAGTTTCTACTGCTATATTTTAATGTACAATTTCTTCCCTGTGCCACTACATATCCTTTAGAGTTATGTAAATGTTTAGGAACTAAAATAATTTGATGATTTGGCTTTATTATGGATCCCATACTTGGCATGTTGCGTTGTGTTTACAAATCAAGTCTGAGTTTCAAAAGTAGTTCTGGTCTCCCTGCAACTGTTGGTGAAGGATTTCTTGGTTTTAAATACAAACCATAAAACATTTATGGGCATTGATCCAAAACCAGAAAACTCTGATGCTTTGAAGAAATTTCACAGTCAACTCTGATTTACTCAAACCTGTAATCAAAGCAATCTTCAGATTTTATCAATTTATCAATTTATCAATATAAATTACACCTGCTAGATTAATCAAATAACTGTTCAACAACTCTTATTTGTACTTAAACTTACAGGTTTTCTGCAGGCTTAATAAATAATATTACTTTGAAATTTGGAAGGTTACTTTAAAGGTAATTCTCAGATAATTCAGACAGCATGTTTCCCTACTCTTCTTTATCTCTGATTCAGGTATCTCATGCAGCATCTTTAATTAGAACAAGTTAGCCATTGGGATCCTTTCCTAAAACTACCTCTACTTTTTATTTTCTAGAGATATGTCACAATTTAAAAGCTGTTATAATAAATACAGCCTTAAGGCTGTATGTTGCAATGGGTGAATTTTCACCTCACAAACCTACACCCTTGGGGGGAAAAAATGATACTATCTTCATTATTCACAAAGGATTCTTTTTTTCTCTCTCTTTTTCTCTCTAGGTTTTTAGCTGCTTACATAAATGAATGTGGATGAAGTTGAAGAAATAATATGAAAGCAGTTTGATCTGCTATTTATCTCTTTAGCTACAGCACAAGGGAAAGAAACTTGTTACTAATTATACCTTGACCTAGCTATATAGCTGCTGGACTAGTACTTTTGCTATGTCTCTTAGTAGTTATCCCTGAAATTTCAATACTTCCTTTATTTGCTTTTCTCTTTAAACAAAAGTTGGACAGTTGTATTCATGGAAAAAATAGGCTGCAATACAATTACCTTAAATAAAATTTCCCTCTTCCAAAAGAAAATGGTTAAAATCTATCTTTATGGGGATGGAAAATGCAAAAAGTAGCAGGCAGATTTTGAGTGTCTGCCAATGACAGATAAAGTGCTTTTTCTAAAGAACTATTTTGTGCAGCTTTTAATTTTACAAAGAGTCTTCCCAGTGCCTGTGGTGAAAACAATGTGAATGTTCATTATTTGATAAATTCAAATGGTATTTCATCATTTTACTGGGAAGAGTGGGTTATTGCTCAGTTACTAATGAGCTAGTCTATAAAAACTGAAAACTGTCAGAGCTTTAATCCCCTGGATTAATTTAACAGATTTTTTTTCCCCAAAAAGCTATCATAGTTTTTAGCAGGTGTTTATAGAGAGGGAGGGGGAAGATTCCAATGGAGGGAGGGGGACATAAATATGAAAAGGAATACAACATTGATTGCTATATTCCCCAAAGGGAGAGTTGTTTTACAAAACAACTGAGAGCCTAACATACAGAATTTTCAGGTTTAAATTATTATATTTGCAGAGTTTGCTCCCTAGATGATGGTGCCGTTTTTTCAGTCATACATCAGGGATTCATACATGGAAATGCCAGATGAGATTACTTGACGCTAAGCAATGCTCTTCTTAATCATCACCTAAAATGATTTCTTTCTGTTCAACTCTAAATCCCCTTTTTTAAATCATTTTAATAGGAACTGAAAGCTCTATGGCACTTAAAGGAAAGTCTAGGAATCCATTCATCTTGTATGCTGTGTTTGCAAATCCTATTGACTTCAACAAAGGCTGTATATGTGCAACTGATGAGATGATTGTGCCCTTAGGAGAGTTATTAAATAATATAGCACAATGGCCAGAAAACTTGATCTAATCCTTCTGCACTCAGCCCTTTTTAAATAGATGTCTCAGTGGTATGCGGTGAGAATTTGCCCTTACAATCTGATTTTAACAGAAAATCTGTATATGTTAATTTAATTAAGTTGGACTGGTCAGATATTTTAAAGTCAAAAAGGTTTTACAAGGTTCTAGACAGACATGTTTAAGTGAGACTGGAGCAGCTATCTCCTCCATGACAGTATTGATATGACAGCGTAGCAATCTGGTATTGTGAAAGTTTCCGATAAACCGTAGAACTTTAGGTTCTTGAGCAAATCTCACTGGAACTGTGAGGTTTTGCAAAAAGATTGGTGCACAATGTCCATTTATAGACGGAGCAGTCTACCCTGTTTTCTGACACAACTGCCTTCTCAACAACAGCTCACTATCCCCTTTCCTTCAACAGCTTTTCTTTTGTTTTGTTCCTATGATATGATGTTGTTCCTGGGACATGGTACCCCATACCTGTGCGGAGCTCCCATAAAGATGGTAGGACTCCACACTAGCACAGAGAGTCATCTGCGCAGATTAGTTCATAGAATCATGACTGACTGACTGATCTGGAGTAATTGTACTGAAATTTGGAATGACTATTTTTATGTTCTTGTTTCTAAAAATAGACCTGGGCTCTTGTAATCAAATTAGTCAGCCCATCACAGTGTGCAGAGATTATAGGGTTTTTTTTTCCACTAGCTTCCCCCCCAGTTGTAACATATCTCTTTGATTCTCTATAAGCAGAAAGTGCTTTCACAATGAATATAGATTATGGTTTTTCTAGATGCACTTTTCTTTACCCTTGGATCCTTGAATTCTACGGGTTTTGTTCTGATGTTTTACTTGTAGGTATTCTGGTCTCTCTCTCTTGCTCTCTCCTCTTATACATATTTAATATGTATACTACTGTAAATACTTCACAGGGCATTACTCTTTCTTTCATGAGGGATTGCATTTTAAGATTCCACATAAATCAAGTATTTTCAGTTTGCAGATAGTATGCTGTGGGTGGATCTAGCAGTTTTAAGCACTAAGGTTTTCTTTCAAATAATGTAAATGTAAATGAACAAAGCTGCTGAAAGCAATTAAAAGTATTGTTGGCCCATATAATTTTTTAAAAAAATGTCTTAATTGCATTTCTTAATGAATATTTAGGATCTAATATAAGAGGATTAATGAGGTGATGTTGAACTGATTAAACAGCAAACACGAGTGCTGCATTCAGCATGAGAGCTATAATCTGTCATCAGCCTTGCTGGTTAACTTTTTCCTTGTAGTAATTCAGCAATTATGTATCTTTTCTTTTTAACCGACCCTTTTTATGCACTATAGATTGAAATGTAACCTCCTTCAAGATATCTATTTAGATGTGAGTTTCTTTCTCTCTCTCTTTCTCTCTTTCCCTCTCTCATTTTAGAGTGAACCACTTCACATTGACATGTAATTTCTATGCCCATTAAAATAAATGGCAAAACTCTAAGCCCTAGTCTGCATTAGTGAGTTATTTTGAAATAACCCCCCTTATTTTGAAATAGTAAGAAGAGAGTCCACACTACCAAGCCCATTATTTTGAAATGAGGAGCTGGTTATTTTGAAATCTGTACTCCTGCTTTCCTCGAGGAATAACATTTTTTGAAACAGCGGTAGTGTGGATGCTCCACTGCTGTTATTTCAAAATAACTACTCCCCTGAGTAATTCAAAGTAATTACTCCTTGGTGCTTCCTGGGGCTCTACGTCAAGGTAGTGCGTCCACCTTAAGGGAGCCTGCTTTGGACTAATTTCGAGGCTCCCCTATAGTTGGTGTAGTGGGGACACACTATTTTGATATTTCAGGAGTTATTTCAAATTTAGTTATTTTGAAATAATTTCCTAGTGTAGACATGCCCTAATTGACTTCAATGATACAGGTGTTCTTAGTATTCTTTTAGAAGGGAAGCATTTAGGAGGTTATACATTTAAAATACTCTTTCCAATAATTTAAGAGTTATTTTACTTTACTTTTTATCAATATGTAGGAATGGAACACGTCAATTATATTTCTTGGCACTTTTCTAAATTCAACAGCTGAACTAAGAAAACTGAGCAGTTTCATCCTGTCTGCCATTACATATGGGTGAATTTGTGCTCTGCTTCTGAGAAATGCAGCACATAACTCACTATCGGAGTAAGTGGAAGGAAGAGTTACTAAACTGGCTTTAAGGATCTTTGTGCATGCTCAGTCTTGGACTGGCCAGAGCTATTGTTTGAATCATGAAGTTGTTGGAACACTTACTTGAGAGACTAAATCCTCCTTTTTTTCTGCAAGCATTGAAGTCAGGATACCAAATCTTAATTCCTTGCTTTGTCCTTTTGGAGAAAATAACATCTCTCAGGATTTGTTACAATGAAGTACCTGTACAATTAAGAGCAGGATTCGGCCACAAAAGTATGAATGCAAATGAGCAGAGAGTCTTTAATTCCCTAGTACTCAACTTTTCTGTTTTCTGATCTGTTTTGGGCAACCTCTAACCGAAAGAAAAATATCATGGTATCATGGACTGCATTATGCCACTTAACCTACACGGGGAAGAAGTCTGCATTGTAAGTTACAGTTCAGGGGAGATAGCATCCTGTGAAAGTGTTTGGAAAAAGCAGGGAATAGGTGGAGCCTCTCCAGTCAGGAGCAAGGTCAAGGAGCTCCACCAGGGCCAGGGAGCATAGCTCTCGCTCTGGGGCAGGATCCCACTCCTGCCCTTACTACCAGAAGCTCCACCGAATCCTGGGGGGTGGTGCAGCCCATTCCCCACCCGTGGTAATAGGCTCGGGGCTCAAGACACCTGTCGTCACCTGCCTGGGGCTCCCTGCTGAGAAGGAGAAGGAGGAGGATGAGCTGCAGGAGGAGGAGGAGGTGACCCTCACCCTGAAGCCGGTATCCCAGGCCCTGGAGCTCTCCCAGGCATCCTCTGATGGAACAGAGAGATCATCAGGTGAGTCCTCTCAGATTCTCACACACACAGGGTGGGGGAGAAGATGGGCTGCTATCGTCACTTGGCCTGCTCAGCCTGGACATTGTGCTGTACTCTGTGCACGTGAAAGCATGTGCTGCACCAGTCTGAGCCATGTGGCCTCAGGAGGCAGTCCAGGAGCACCCCCAGGCTCTTGCTCAGAGGCTCTGGGGAGGCTGCACATGTCTGACCTCTGTGGGGGATGCCCTCCTACCACCAGCCACCTCTGAAAGCAGTCTGGGCACAAGGGCACACGCACAACCCCACACAGACCAAGGAGTGCTGCAAACAGCACACAAGCATACCTGCATGCGCGAGGCACCACCTGCTCCTGCGGACAGCCCTTCCAGGCTCAGTTATGTGTGTGGGCCCCATGTAAGACCAGGCTGCTCCAGGCCCCTCTCCCACCCATGTGATCCCAGTGTGGCCGGACATGTCCCTTGACTGCTTGTCTATGGGACGGGGGGGGAAGCAGGAAGTATGGTCCCCTGGGCACCTTGAGGCCCCTGTGAGGCAGGGCCCACTGTGCAGGCCATACATGTCCTTGCTCCCAGGACATCTCCATCCTCTGCCTCGAGGACTGTTGCTTGCTGCGCACAGAGGAAGGCACAGCCTCAGGGACAATGTCTGCATGGATGACTGACCGCCTCTCCCTCTTTATTCTCCACAGCCAAATCAGCCATCCCTGAGGGTCGATCAACACCATCCGAGGCAGCCGCCCAACCTCGGGGGAGCCGCAAGCACAGGAGGGTCCAGAAGGACCTCATAAGACAGCATGTGGCTGTTCTCCATGACATGCAGCAAACCCTGGCCCAGAAGGTCTGGGATGATGCCCAGTGGCAGACCTGCATGTAGAATCACTTTGTGCAGCAGGGCGAAAACATTTGCCACCATCTGGGAAATGATGACACACCCAGCTCCTGTCCTGGCTCCTGCCTCCCTTCCCCTCCTGCTATGCTTATACCACCTGCTCCAGCCCCCTCTTCCTGCCCACACCCCTGTTGTCCCAGGCCCCATCCACTCCTGAAGTTGACGAGATTCCCGGACCTGAGGTGGCACTTCCAGTACTTGTACACCACTGCAAGTCCTGAGACCCCTCCCCCCTGCCCCAATTCAGCTTCTCAGCCCCCCTCCTCCCAATTTATTTTTATTATAAAAAAAAACAAAGGTTTTGTTTTTCTACTCAAAACTGGTGTGTTTATTGAGAATACAGGGAAGGGGGGAAGGGAGGGGTTGTTGTGGGAAAGGCAGTGGGGGGGGGCACGGCACAGGCCCCTAGTGGGGAGGTTCTTGAGAGAGTTACTTGGTCCTTGAGAGAAACTTTCCCTCAGGGCCTCCCAGATGCACCTTATGGGCCTCGCAGATTGCAGCTATGCATGGCTGCTGAAAGGCCTTCCCTTCCTGGCAGGCCTCTGGCCCACATCCAGGTAGGATGGCCTCCCCCTTCCTCTCCACGAAGTTGTGGAGACCACCTCGGGGATGTTGTGCTCCCCCATGTCCAGGTGGGCCAGGAGGCACCTGAACTGCGCCTTCAGGCACCCGAAGGCTCATTCAACCTACATTCGGGCCTGGCTGAGTTGGGCATTGAATTGGTCCCTGCTGGAGTCCAGGTGCCCGGTGTAGCACTTGATGGGCGTTAGGGGGTAGGCCACATCCCCCATGATGCACAGTGGCATCTGTACATCCCCAACATGGAAGTCACACTGAGTGAAGAATGTGCCAGCCTCCAGCTTGTGGTAGAGGCTGGAGTTTTAGAAAATGTGGGCATCGTGCTCCCTGCCCAATCATCCAACGAAAATGTCTGTAAACTATCTATGGTGGTCGACCAGGGCCTGCAGCTCCCTGGGGAAATAGCCCTTTCAGTTGATGTATTAGGCAGTATGATGATATGGTGCGTGGATTGGAATGTGGATTCCATCAATGGCTCCCTCTCAGTTGGGGAACCCTAAGGTGACAAGTCCTGTGACAATAGGGTCCAGGTCTCCCAGGTGGATGACCCTACACAGCAGGACAGAGTTGATGGCCCTCACCACCTGCAGAAGACAAAGAAACACAAAACAGAGAATGAGAGGGAGTGCCTGAGCCCTTGGGAGGTGCCCATTCCCCTCTCCTCTCCCCCCTCAAGTACCCCAGGAACTACCCCCTATGAGGCTGCCCCCCCAGCAGGGCTGTGTGAGGGCGAGACTGTAGAATCCCCTGGGAACAGGGCTTCCCCCCGCCATCCCCAGCCCACTCCCTTGCTCTCCTTTCCCTAGGATCCCCCTTTCTAGGACTCTTCTCTTCCCCCTCCTCCCCCCACTACAGGGCCTGTAGCCCAAGAGTGCCTTACCTCCAGGAGGAGGGCCCAAGCATGGAATTTCCCACCCCAAACTGGTTGCCTACTGACCAGTAGTTGTCTGGGGTG
Source organism: Pelochelys cantorii (assembly GCA_032595735.1). Taxonomy (NCBI): domain Eukaryota; kingdom Metazoa; phylum Chordata; order Testudines; family Trionychidae; genus Pelochelys; species Pelochelys cantorii. The sequence goes on from CM064327.1 coordinate 69,831,417, forward strand.
GTGAGCTTCCATACGGCGATGGCGACCCTCTTCTCCAGGAGGATGGAGGTTTGTATCTGGGGCTATGTCGTCACTGTGAGTTTTTGAGGCAGAAAATATGCTTATGATGGATTCATTAGCATAAGTCGCAACATCATTAGCATATTTTCTGCTGTTTCTTTTTGCGCAAGGGGTTTTTGCGCAAAAAGAAGCCGTATAGCCACTTCCGTTTTGCAGAAAAAACCCCTTGTGCAAAAAGAAGTGGCAGAAAATATGCTAATGATGTCATGACATATTGAGTCCCTCATTAGCATATTTTCTGCCGCAAAAACTCTCAGTGAAGACGTAGCCTAGGTGTCCCGTTGACAGAGGGTGGGGGCAAGGCAGGCACACAGCTCGATGAAGGTGGCCTTCCACTTTCGGACATTTTGGAGCCACTGCTAGTCATCTCACTGCTCCATGACCAGCCAGTCCCACCAGTCGGAACTAGAGTCCAGTCTCCAGAACCTTCTCTCTACCGTGTGGTGCAGCTGCAAGGTCATTGCTCCCGCATCCAGGCAGAGGGTCTCGCTGATGAGCTTGTACTCAAGTGTGTGCAGGACCATGAAGACAGTCTGCACAAAGTGCTACAGAAGCTGCAGCATGGCAATGTGGGGCCATCGCATGCCCAGAGGCAGCTCCGGCACCATGGCAAGAACTATGCTGTGGTGTCCAAAAGCTGGGCAACCAAAGTAAGCATGGCTAAAGCTTTGCTGTCCCTTGGAGAGGTAGGCAAGCACGCAACAGAAGCAGAGCAATGGCTGTCCAGAGAGATCCCTTTAAGCATGCATCTAAGCTAGCCTTAGACAACAGCACCCAAAAGCAAGTGCTAACCTAATGCCCTCCCTGAACTGGTTTTGGGTGGCCTTAAATGCAAGATAGCATCCACACTGATTGGATGCTATGTTTTGATAAAGCACATTGCTTTTTCATTGCACTTTTGCTGTGTAGACGCTCTCTTTCAAAATAAGCTTTTCTGGAAGATCTCTTCTGGAAAAGCTTCTTCCAAAAGAAGCTTATAGTCTAGATGTATCCTCAGGGTACGTCTAGACTGCAGAGCTTTTCCGTGAAAAAAATTTCGAAAATTGGACGTGTTCTTTCGCCATCCCTGTAAACCTTGTTGTATGAGGAAAAAAGGAAAGAGGAGGTTTTTCTGAAATTTGGCCCCAAGTAGGTTTGCAATTTGCATACCTTTTGCCGACTTTTCTTTTCAGTGTACACAGCCTCAGAGACTAACAAAAATATATAAATAGTATCATGAGCTTCTGTGGGCATAACCCACTTCATCTGAAGAAGTGGGTTGTACCTATGAAAGCTCATGATACTATTTATTTATTTTTGTTTATTTTTGTTTGTTTCAGTGGTGCTACAGGACCATTGTTGTTTTTTAAGATTTTTTTTAATCTGAAAGCTAGTAGATGGAGAAAAATAATGGAAGAGATGCAATATTTATCCTAGCTGAGTTCTTTGTGCAAATAATACATAGTGGCTGTGTCTAGACTGGTGCGATCTTGTGCCAGAGCTATGCAAATGAGGCTCAGCGTGGAATATCGCCGAGCCTCATTTGCATAACTAATGAGCCGCCATTTTTGCGGAAGAGGCTCTTGCGCGAGACAGAGCTGTCTACATTGCCCCGTCTTGCACAAGAAAAACCCTCTTGCGCAAAGCCGTTATGCCTGAAAATAATCAGCATTATTATTATTTTCAGGCATAACGGCTTTGCGCAAGAGGGTTTTTCTTGTGCAAGACGGGGCAGTGTAGACAGCTCTGTCTCGCGCAAGAGCCTCTTCCGCAAAAATGGCAGCTCATTAGTTATGCAAATGAGGCTCGGCGATATTCCACGCTGAGCCTCATTTGCATAGCTCTGGCACAAGATCGCGCCAGTCTAGACACAGCCAGCGTGGGGATGAGCATTATAATAAATCCTATAGTTGAAACAAAATGCTAGATCATATAAATTCAGTTCTTAGGCAGATTTATATTGAATTCAATGCTGATTTGTCTAAAAGATTCAGTAAAAACTAAGTTGGCTCTTATTCATATCCAAGGTAGTTAACCAGTGGAATAGTTGGCGAATGAATAGCACATACCATAGAAAGTCTGGTACTTCAGTACTCTTTATATGGTTACAATCCTTCAAAGAACTGACAGTGGGAATAGATGAGGAACCAAGTATTCTTTGCAAACATTAAATGCAAAGCATTTGAGACTGTGCACATTTATCTCCACTAAATGGCATTCCTTCCTGAAGAGAAAGCCTTATAACTCATATACCTTGGAATAACAATTTAGGTCTACTGATTAGATTAGACTCTTCAGGAGAGGAGAAGAAGAATCCAATGAAATATACAAGATTCCATGACTATGAGACTTTGTTTGCTTATATCAATATTATGGGGGAAGAGGTGAAATAGGCATCTCAGTGCCATTACGGGGTAAGTAGTTATCACATTTCAGGTATTACAATAGGGTGTCAATATGGAGTACATTCGGTCACAGTACTATGAATGAAAGTGGCTTTAAAACAGTGGTCCTCAATCTCTTTTCTGCTGTAACATCATATTTTAAATAAGGGGCGGGGGAAGGAATCCCTCATTTCTCTCCAGTGTGAAAGAAAGGTTACCCATGGTCCACCTGGTCTTTTTCATTATCTCCTCTCCCAATGGGTGGCACAAGACTTTGTCTGAAGATCCGTGTTTTAAAGCAGAGCTATTAGGAAGAGTAGTTACTCATTGGTAGCACAATTGAATTTAAGCAGAACAAGGTAACCACTTTTTTATTCTAATCTTCATTTTCATTGTTTTTATGGCAAACATAGCCATAAAATAGTAGGGAAGGTAATATTTTAATTTAAGTCAAATTAAACCACCTGATCTGGAACCAATGATTACCTCTATTAACTAACCTTTTGTTGGGGGGGGGAAGGAAGAGTATTAACCACACACAAATTCATAGCAATAAAACATGTTGATGGGACACAAGAAATTTAATTGCAATAATAAATTCCTTAATTAAATATTTGAACTTCTTATATTATGCTAATGTGTTGATCGTTGTGCATTACATTAAAAGTAAAGCTATTTGGGAATTTTCCATCAAAATCTTTTTCTAAATGTCAAAACATTTAAAATGAAGTTTTTCAGGGGAAGAATCAAAGGGCTTGTCAGATATAGGTTTGGTAGGCAAGAGGGGGTAAGTGCACCAGAAATGCCAATGTCCAGTGATTAGAGCATTCACCTAGGATAGGGAAAATCCAGGTACAATACCTTGTTCTGCCTGATTCAGAGCTGAGAACTGAATGGGATGCGGAAGATTCCAGATAGGCCTGAACTACTGACTATTCTGGGATAGGTGCCCTTGTTTTTCCCACAATTCTTTTTTTCCTGAACAGCCTTGGTTGTATTCCAATTGGGAAGAAACTATTTCCAAAAGTTCAATTTTTCTGGCCAGCCCTGATTAAAAGTACAGCTCAGTACACAGCACAGAATATGTGCTGTAGAGTCTGAATATGTAAAGCCTCTTTAAATGTCAGCACCACAGACTAATAAATCTTTTCACTTTTGGCTATTGATACTTCAGAGGTCAAATATTTGACTTTAAAATGAGTTACACAGAAACCAAAGCACAGATAAACACTCTCATAAAATAAGGACTTTCCACTGACTTTAAATTAAGCCCCAAGGCTCTTTTAGCTTGTTCTTCCAATACTGAATAGCTTTACCTCTGAACATGTAAGAATCTGCTACCCTGGCTAAGTTTTCCTCTTTTCTCCTAGTCACTTGCCCAATTACCATTTCATCACATAAGCAGGTTTCTGGATAGGACACATTGAAAAATTTTGGGTGAACTAGTCTCCCAAGGGAAGTTATCACTTAGGAGTCTCACATTTGAACAGTGCACCAGAAAATGTTCCATGAGGGGAAAAAATCATCATAAGGATGATTGAAGTGATATTTTCCAGCTCATCTCACCAGTCAATTTCTTTGAGGTTTGTTTTGTACTTGTCCACTTAAAACTCCTTTAATTTTATGTTAATTGATGTTGGTATAAGTTGTGATCTATTTAGTAACAGCTTAAATCTTAAATTTGTTATTTTAATGGTCTTTTATTGTTCTGTCTCTTGGAGATGGTACTATAAGCTCTGGTGCAATGGTTGGTTGTGTTTTTCAACTTAATTAGGGAAAGTTTTATATTTTGCTGATTAAATTACTGCAGAGACCATTGAAAGTAATTTTCTTTACAGCTAATTTATAGAAAGAGTAGGTTTTAGATGCTGATAAAATTGGTATGTGTTTGTATGGTTTAAAGCAGAGATGGGGAACCTAAACTTCAGGGGCCAGATGTGACCCCTAGCTTGCCTGGATCTGGCCCGCACTGGAACACCAGACTCCCTGCTGTCCCTCCATGGGGCTGGAGCACACAAAATCTACTAGTCCGGATCCCCTGGGCTCTGGTGTGCCAGAGGGAAGTCAAGACTCTTTCTCCTTCTCAGTCAGGAGCCAGGTCAGTAAGGATTTTTATTTTGTTTTGTTTTGTACTTTTTTGAGGGGAGGGGGGTTGCTTCTCATTTGTGTGTAGTCCCTGACTGATTTTTCTGTGGATCAGTGGCTTCTGACCCAAAAAAGGCTCCACGCCCTTGGTTTAAAGGCTAACTCACTAAATAGTGATTATTTTAAAAGGTGTCTAAATATCCTATTTAAATTTGACAATATAATCATGAAGCTTTCACATATGCAGGAGCAATTTTTGCTACTTGGCAGAGAGAATCACGGGGTACATCTAGAGTACAGAGCTTTTCCGAGATACTAGAGATATCCTGGAAAAGCTCTGCAGCATCCAAGGAATGCGTCTGCTTTTCCAAAAAAAAAAATCGAAAAAGCAGACACTTTTTTTCTGCATCCCTGTAAAACTCTTTCTACAAGGAAGAAGGAATGTTCTGAAAGAGGGTTTTTTTCTGACATTTGGCCCTCTGTAGATGGGCAAATGTCAGAAAAGCCTCCTTTGAAAGAAAAGTGGAAAAAGATACGCAAATTGTGGTATCTTTTTCCAACTTTTCTTTGTAGTGTAGACATAGCCACAGAAACAAGGATCTCCAGGATAGTTCTACAAGCAGGATGTTATCAAATGAGTAGGTGTAGTATGGTGATGAGCTCTCACATTCTCAACTTAAAAGGAAAGGGATCATCTGAATTCTCTTAAAACCCATTAGAAATCTTTCTTTAGGCTGTACAGTCATAGGAGGTGAAGAATGACTCATGCTAAACTAAGACTGTGAAGCTTAAAAACAAAGTGGATAAATTGGATACAGACTCTGACACACACAAGAGAATTTTCCAAACCCTCCAGACAAAAACCGAGTGTAAGCTGGTGCACTAATCACCCTCCTCCCATTAAAGTGTCTATATATCCCAAGTCCCACATGCTTCAGAGGAAGCAGTTTCAGGTGTGATATTATGTACACTCCAAAGCAAGGAGTTTGCAGATTTCTCTTTGCTCATCTTCCAAACAACAATTTTAATGTTAATCAATCAAATGTTCATGATAGACTTAAAACAGCCTTAGCTAAAAAGGCTGAGAGAAGGTAAAAATACTAAAGTTTGAATCTGTAGTTTTGGATTGAAATAGTAAAAATCCCATGTAATGGAAGACTTTTGTCTTAAATGATTTCTTAAGCCCAGATCCATCTCCTAGAATCTGCATTTGGATATCATCCTGCCAATGTGTTCTTCCATCCCTTGACCCTTGGAGATTCCCATTCACTGGGGCTTCATGCAGATAAGGCTCTACCAGATTTGGAAATGGAGTTCAAAACAGCAAGTCACCAGCAGAGACCATGTAACTGCCTCTCATAGTCTTTCTAACTTGTGTAGTTAAATAGAAGTCTAATATGAGTTTTAAGTACAATATTTATGGGTTTATCATAGGAACCCAATGAAGAGAGCCAGCTAATCACTAAGCACTGCATTCTAACTAAAGAATTCACATCAATGGACAATAGAGCTCAGATAAACAATCCAAAAGAGAAGAGAACTGATACCTCTTTTATGAGCTTTTTAAAAGCTTGGTTAACTTGTGTGTGGTTACTCCCTACTATAGCTCTTGTGGTGAAAACACCATAAATGAGTAAGTATCTTCCTTCACATTTTTTATATTAAATGGCATGGATGGAAGGCATAGAATTGTTCTTCTTTCCTCCTGCCCCATGTAGGAAGGAGTATATCTGACTCAGAATCTGCCCTTATTAGCAACTAGAGTGCAATAATTCCCCTGATCTACTTCGCTTTCACTAATAGTTCCATGGCTTCCAAACAGCGAATGGGGCAGCTCTAAAGTGAATTTTTTAAAAAAGACAATTCACAATGGATAACAGGTAAAAATGGATTTATGAGAAAATTATGTGCATAATTTGGACTGCACTAATCTTCTATAAGGCTAATGGTGTGTATGATGCCATTTCATAATGCTAAGGTTATTGTTCTTTGGAATTACAATGGAGAGACAAAGTGAATGTGAAGTAATATCTTTTATTGGACCAATTTCCAGCTTATACAGAGCCCATCTCTTTCACCAGTAGAAGAGTAATAAAAAATACTATCTCACCCCCCATACATATCTCTAATATCCTAGACCCAACATGGACACTGTCATTCAATTGCCCTAGTAAATGTTTCATTGTCTTTCATCTTGGATGCTTCTTTGCATATGAAACATTGTCATTGCTATGCTAAAATGACCTTTCTTGTCAAGATTGCAATAACACCAGGAGTATTTTGAGCAAGACAAGCATGTCTAGTCTGCTTCCTGCATTCTTTATTTCATTTTAAAACATTATTTTCATTACCAATTTTCCTGTTATGGATCTCTCAGCTAAGCTTTGTAACTGTACCCAAAACTGTTACACAGAAGTTTTCTGTGGATTGTGATCTGAACTTAGGTACCAGTTGAATTGCCAGGACCAATTATATATTATATATGCTGCAAACTGTTACAAATATGTGGACTAGGCTGTATTTGTACTTGAATGTATAAAGGCTCATTCCATCCTGAAATTCACCTTTATTCAGAGAGACAACCTTGGGCATTGTCTCCCCTTTAATCCCCGCAGTAGGGTTGAGAAGAGGAGCTATTAGTGAAGCAGTCATATGGAGAGCATCTATTAATCCAGCATGTCACATAAGAGAGACTGGCATGGAAACGGGGCTGAGGCATTGGGGGATCTATAACTGCATGGCTCTGTTGACTTTGCCACACTGCCCATCTAGTGCAAAAGGATTGTGTTTGGTCTTCCAGCCCACAGTGGCTAGAAGGGGGCTGCTGCAGACTCTCTCATTGTGCCCACAGATTGGGTGAACAGATTTTGCTTCTAGCACTTCACTACATACTTTTGGCTTTTCTAGGCAAACTATAGTAACTGAAAAACATTAAAGTGAGTTTGCTTAGTAAAGGAAGTATACAGCCCTACATCATTTATTGATGCACTTTGAGGGCTCTTATTTGAAATTATTCTGGGAGAGCAACATTTTGGTCTGTAGATTCAGCCTAATGAGACATAAGAGAAGGCTTCATCCAATATTGAGGCCTTTGTCTGGTCTCACTGGCAAACATAAAAGACTCTCCTCAGTCACTTCTGCACCCAACATTGTGTGGGTGAAGTTCTGAATTTGTTAAAAGAAAGGAATAGTTAAGAGGGTATGTGCCCATTCAGTTCCACAGCTCGTAGGAGAGAGTCCCCATGGGGGTACTTGGCTTTCTATATCAACTCTCTACTGCTGGGGAACACCCTGTCTGTGAATAAGGAATAGGGATGAGATTGGGCCATTACTGAACCCTATATAGTTACCTTTTTTTAAACTCATGCTGACCATTTGTTCCCTGTCAGTTCAGTTGCCCATCAGAAGAAGGTGGAGGAGTACAAGCCAATACAACAATGGTTGAGCAGGTTTTAATATCTGCCATGGACCTAGCTTACCTGCACTTTTAGACAGGTTAATTGCAAAATGCCAAACACATCCCATTTTCACCAGCGTTAGTCCAAATTCTGCTGCACTTGAAATCAGTAGAAACATTGCCATTGTCTGGGATGGTAAGTAGTGTTAGGGCCTGTGTCTCCTCTCCACTGTACACACTTACTTCATGCACCTTTCTATAGGGCCTGTTTTCTGATACACAGCACACAAGGATACTTGGGAAAATGCAGTAACAACAATTAACTGCAGATAAGATTTTTTTCCTGGTTTTTTTTACATTTGTTGATTGTGAAACCCAGATTTTGCCCCCCGCCCCCAAAAAATATTAGACTGTAATATACATTTATACAGCAGTGACACAATTGAGGGCCAGCTGACAATAAGAATATTCTATACCAGGCAGACAACTTCTTGATTATCAATATAGAGGTACACTTGATTGTAATCAAAGGGCCAGATCCTATATTGATGTAAATCAGCATAATTTTTGTGGAGCTATCTAATTTGCATCACCGAAAGCTCGGTCTCAAAAAGCTTTAGTTAATCCATATGGGAAATATTTATTTCCAAGTGTAAAATACTTATTCCAAGAATACCCAACATAATTTTTTTGCCTCACAATGTTAGTTCTTTGTAATGGCTTACATTTTCCCCATTCTGTTGGTTGAACAGTCATTTTCTACAGTCATACTTAACCTCCCTTGTTACATATTCCATAAATTATTAGATTTAGACAAAGCTAATTATTGTCTAAGTTTTAAAATTACATCTTCTTGATTATCTTTTAGTTGAGTGGGATGACAGCTTCCATTATTCTTTCTGGAAGGTAGAGAAGAGAAGGATCTTCATGCAAATAGTTATTTCAGGGTGCTGTCTTCATCTTTAAATAATTTGACATTAAATGTTTAAGATATTTACCATATTAAAAGGAAAAAGAATCTAAATTTTGTTAGGCTAAATGAACTGAGTTTAAAGAGGTGCAGTGAGTAGAACTGATTAGAAAATGAGTTTTCTACCTCATTAAAATTTTTGAGATTTAAAATAAATCCCCAACTGGTTCTGAAATAGTATCATTTGAATTTTGAACTTTATGTGTTACATTTTGAAGTGAAAAATTGTAACTTTCTGATAAAAAAAATCAAACCAGCATATTTTGAAAATATGCATTCCAATTTTTAAATCAGTAGTTGGTTTAAACTGTATTTTGAGGAGGTGTGGAAAAAATTGATTAAAACAACATCTTCTGACTGAAAAATTCTAACAAGCAGTACTAGTGAGAGCATGTCTACACTGTAGCATTTTTTCAGAGAAACAGCTGTTTTTTCAGAAAAACTATACTTACGTCCACACTGCTATTGCATTCTTTCAACAGAAATTTGAAAAAAAAAGAGGGATTTTTCTGACCGCAGTAAACCTCTTGCTACGAGGAAAAAACCTTTTTCTGAAAAAGCTTTTTAGGAAAAAGGCGTGGTTGGACTCAGAAGAGGGAGTTCTTTCGAAAGAAGAGGCCTCCAGGAAATAACACAGGTGCCCTGGTGGCCACTCTGTCCATACTAATCACAACTTAAATGCGAGATAGCGTCCAATCAGTGTGGACATTATCTTTCAAAAAAGCACATCGCTTTTTCGTTGAGCTTTTGCAGTGTGGATGTTCTCTTTTGAAATAAGCTTTTCTGGAAGATCTCTTCCGGAAAAGCTTCTTCTGAAAGAAGCTTTCAGTCTAGACGTAGCCTGAGTGTGACTTTTATGGCAAAATGCAGATGCAATCTAAACTCTACATAAGAGAAGTAGCTGCAGAATATATTAATCAACTGCTACAGGACAGTTTATCAACAAATATTTATTTACCCCTTCACACAGCACAAGAATGAATGGAAAATAAACCAAGTATTCCTTATTCAATTTTTCAAATCATCCAAGATTTTATAGACTTCTCATATTCGCTCCTGTCCTCCCCCAAATTCATCTCTTCTCTAAATTCATAAATCCCAGTCCTTTGGATCTAATTGCATGGAGAGATTCAATCTCTCTAATCAATTGTAGTTGCCGCCTTCTGCTTTCTTTTCTTTTTTTTTTTTTGAGATGAGGTAACTGGAACTGCACACAGCATTCGAGGTGCGGGTGTACCATGGACTTATATAGCAGCATTATGACATGTTCTGTTTATCTAACTTTTCTTAACTATTCCTGTCACTGTTTATTGAGTGGATGTTTACAGAGAACTATCCACAAGGACTCCAAGATCTTTCTTTAGTGGTAACAGATCATTTAGAGCTCTGCATTTTATGCTGGGATTATTTTTTTCAGTTTGCAGTAAGGATGTTACATTTTGATTAATCAGCGAATCAAGTAATCAATGGAATTTCCATCGACTACTCAATTAGTTGGTATGGGGAGTGCTTGCTATCCCACTGTGCTCTTCTACATTTCAAAGGGAGAGGTGCAGCAGTTGGGACCCTGATCGCACCGTTTCCCGCACTGTACCTCTGCTTCCCCCAACCCCTCCCCACAGAGACGGTGCTGGAGGGAACCAGCTCCTGCTCCTCCCCCTTGGTGCTGCTGAAGAGGGATTAGTCAAGTAGTGACTTGACTACCTGATAAGCCTAGTAGTTGACTAGTTGCTTACATCCTTAGTGTGCACTGCCATTTTTTCCCCTAGTCATCTAGATTGAATGATCAGATTTTTTTGTTGTTAGATCATTGCAGTCAGGTTTGAACTTTACTATCCTAGCTAATTTGTATTGTTTACACATTTTGTTGCCTTACTTGTTCACTCCCTTTTCCAGATAATTTATGTATATGTTGAACAGAACAGATCCCAGATGCTTGGAGAACCCCACCATTTATTTTTCTCCATTCTGAAAACTGACCATTTATTCCTACCCTTTGTTTTCTATCTTTAAACTACTTACTAATCCATGAGATGACCTTCCTCCTTATTTCAAGATTGTTTACTTTGCCAAAAGCCTTCAGTGAGGGAGCTTGTCAAAAGCTTTCTGAAAGTCCAAATACACTGTGTTGACTGGATCCATTTGTCCAGATGCTTGTTGACTTCCCCACAGAATTCTAATAGGTTGGTGAGGCATGATTTCCCTTTGAAAAAGCCATGTTGATTCTTCTATGTCTAAGTCTATTGTTTACAATTTTAACCAATTTGCTTGGTACTGAAGTTAGGTTTACCAGCCTGTAATTGCTGGGATTGGCTTGGGAGCCTTTCTTAAAAATTGGAGTTACATTAGCTATTTTCTAGTCACCTGGTAGAGAGGCTGACTTTAAGCAATAAATTATATATCACACTAGTTTTATAGTTTCATGCCTGAGTTTCTTCAGAATACTCGAGTGAATACCATCTGGTCCGGGTGAGTGATTACTGTTTAATTTATCAATTTGTTCTCAGTCTGGGACAATTCCTCAAGTTTATCACCTAAAAAGAACAGCTCACATGTGAGGATCTCTGCCATATCCTCTGTAGTGAAGACTGTTGCAAAATTAATTTTGTTTCTCTACAAAGGCCTTGTCTTCCTTGAATGCTGCTTTAACAACTTGATCATCTATTGGCTCCACTGACTGTTTAGCAGGCTTCTTGCTTCTGATGTACTTTTTTTTTTTTTTTTTTTTGCTGTTGCCTTTTGTCCTTAGCTAGTTGTTTTTCAAATGCATTCTTGTCCTTTCTTCTTATACTTTCACTCTTGAGCATGATCTCCCAGTAAGCCCTTTCTGTTTTATTCTCTATAATTTGATTTCCATTTTATAAAGGGTGACTTTGTCACTAACCACATTTCTTATTCTGCTGCTCAGCCATGGTGGGATTTTTTTAATTCTCTTACCTTTTTTTTTTTTTAAAAATGTGGAGAATACATATAGTCTGAGCTTCTCTTTTAGTGTTTTAAATAGTCTGCATGCAGTTTTCAGGCATTGTTTTTACCCTGTGACTGTTCCTGTTTATTTCTGTTCAATTGGCTTCCTCATTTTTGTATAGTTCCCCTTGTTGACATTAAATGCTATATGGTGGATTGTTTTGATGTTTTTGCTTCTACATAGATGTTATTACATGATAGCTTCTGGTACTAAGCAGTTCCGCTACATTCTCCTCTTGCACCAGATACTGTGTTCCCCTTACAGCTAAATCATAAATTCCTTTTCTCCTCATGGAGAGTCTCTAAGAAGCAGTAATTTATGGTTTCTAGAAACTTACTTCTACATCACACCCTGAGGTGACATGTACCTCGTCACTATGAATGTAGAAATCCCTAATTACTACTTTGGGGTTTTTTTCTCCTTCTGTGCTCTGCCATACAATCATGGAATTTCTAAGCATGCATTTGATTCATTTAAGAGTTTTATTTTATGTGACTCCATGCTTTCTTTCATATATAATATCACTCCATTAGCATGACCTACTCTGTCATTCCTATATATTTTGTAGGCTGGTCTTAACAAGTTTCTTTGATTATCTTCATGCAACAAATTTCCTTTTGACTATTATATGAGGATTCTCATATAATACAAGGATTTTTGTCAAGAGATCCTCAAGGGGTTAGGGATCAAAGGACAGCAGGCTAGAACTCAGTAGTAAACTCTCCGCCTAACCTAGCAGGACACTTGGCTCAGCACACAGCCCCCATAAGAGACCATCCTATGATATTTAATCAATCAAACACATAATGTGGTTTTTATTTATGCACACACAAGTCCTGGAACAGAGAGTCAAGCACTATGGCTCATCTAGACTGCAAGCCACTTTCGGAAGTGCTCCCCTTGCAGGGTGGAAACAGAAGGCGGTCCGGATGCTCTCATTCGAAAAAGCACAGTTTGCATTACATAGCACCTTTTTTCGAAAGAGCACTTTCAAAAAAAGGCATTCTTCCTCGTAAAACGAGGTTTTCCACTGTCGAAAAAACTGCTGTGTTCTTTCGATTTAATTTCGAAAGAATGCGGCAATAGTCTAGATGCAGGGGAAGTTTTTTCGAAAAAAGGCCACTTTTTCAAAAGAACCCTGTAGTCTAGACACACCCTATGTGAGGTAAATCCTCTTTTCAGGAATCTCTGTTAAGGTCCAAGCCTTGGTCCAAGGTAGCCCTATCTCGAGAGTCAGAGACAAAGGTAAAGGGTCTCTTCTACTATTCACTTGGTTCTATCCCTTCAGAAGTGTATAATACCACAATCTAATGGGTGTTTATTCCTAGACTAAAAGAGAGAAAAGATAAAAGAGTGTACTAGAACCATGTGATACAACAAAGGCTATTGTAGCTGAGGTTTGCTTTGGTTATGTAATCAAATATGGGCTGATCATCTGCCAGCCTGGGGGGGGGGCAATAATTTTAGAAGAGAGGCCACTTCACAAATTTGTGAAATGACCCCAGGATGCCCTGGAAAGGGCAGAGCCTTGGGTGGAAGCGGTGGGGACAGGACACTTCTGTGCTCCCCCCGCCCACAGACCCTGATTGGCCTGGGGAGGGGGGAGAGCATGTGAAGTCTTTGCCCCTCTGCCCCCCAGTGCCTAGAGAGAATCTCCAGCTGTTCTGAACAGGTGGTGGTTCACTCTAGACACCACATGCCCCTTGCAGGGCAGCAGGAGACTTTGTGCACTTCCCCCCACCCCTAGGCCAATCAGGACCTGGGGGCATGGAAGTGTGCAAAGTCTCTTGCTCCCTGCTTCCACCCTGCAAGGGGAGCACAACGCCTAGCATGAACTGCCAGCTGTTTTGAACTGGTCTGCAGAGGCTCTCTTGCCCACCGCTGTGCTCACCATTATTTGTAGACCAGGGCTCACAACCTTTCACTGCATGTCTTCTCTCCAATGGGCCAATAATGCACAGTAATTCTGTACCTATGTTGCTTGTTTTTTTTCTTTTCTTTTCTAGTAAACAGTGAGTGATATTCCAACTCCAGGATAAAAACTAGTGCATGTGACATGTCACATTTTCCTAAACTTATTGAATACAATTTGAGACTCTTAATTTTGTTGTTTTGAATAAATGTTGAGTGCATAGATATCTCATTCAGGTTATTGGGTATTGTAGCCATAGAGATGGAGAAACTGTCTGTTGTGCTCACCATGTTATACTATGCCATATAAAATGCATATAGCTAGTTTTGATACAGCACTTACATTGAAGAAACACATGTTGCCATGCTGTAGTTAAACTGTACATACAGCCTGGTTCAGCAGAAGCAGATACAAAATTAAATTAATTTTAAAGATTATTGGACTAGACTGAGATCAGCAAGTGACAGCTGCTAGTACTTTCAGGTATGTCCATATGATTAATTCTTCTAACACAATTGGAAGTCAGTAGATATCAGGTAACTGATGATACACATTTATCTGCAATGGATTTTTCATGGCACTAAATGGAATATCTGAAACTACACATCTAGAATCCAGCATTTCTGTAGTGCTTTTATTTGGCCCACCTGTTACACCAGTTAGAAATAGGATTTTCACAATTCATTTAAAATGCTGATCAAATAAAAGTATTACAGAAATGGTGGGGATAATAGGAAGTGCTGAACAATGACAACTTGCATGTCTCACAGAGTATCTGTAGTACAGGCAAGACTTGCAGAAATGGTGAAAGCAAAACCTGGATACAACAATATTGAATTAATTGAGTATTAATTTCCCTCCTCTGCCAGCTGGGTGTGTTGCCACAGTTACTTGGTTAAGGAAGTAGTAGCCCAGTAGTAGCTCATATTTAATTAAATAATCAAGCAACAACAGGCATTTCTGCAACATTTCCCACAATGCTGAGTCATCTGGGCTAGTCCTCACCACACTTCAGTTCATGAAGTTGGTCTAAAATTGAAATTTCACATCTACTGGCCATGTTCCCTGCCCCCACTTGCTGTCTGACTCTCCCTCTTTGCAGCTGCAGTCAGCTGGCTATTTCATATGCCCCTGTTTTCTTTTGTTCCTTTTTTCTCTCTCTCCTGTTTTCATGCAGTGGCAAGCAGGATCTTCTTCTTAGTCCATTCGCCTTTTCTGGGTGAATTACAGCAGCTTGGTGGTGAATCCATCCGGATCTACCACTGCAATGTTCCCTGCCAGCTCCTGTATCTTCCTCTCCTCTTCCCCACCCCACCTTGCCAGGGATTGCAAAGCAGCCAAGGAAGCACTGGATCATGTCCCAACGATGCTCTGTTGGCTACGCAGCTCTCCCAGGCTCAGCAGATGGCAGTTGTCCTGCCTGCACACAGCCAACCAATACTAAGTCCATTAGGGCAGAGAGTTCCAAGTCAGACATGCATGTTGGGTCCTCATCCACTCAGCACACGGGGTAAGTCTCAGGTACTCCAGTACTCAAAAGTGAACAGGCCTGCAGGTCTCGAGGTAGCCTCCTGCCTGGCTTAAAATTGCTCCTAAATGCCCTGGGAAAAGAAGCAGGACTCTAAAACAGCTGCTTCTCACTCTGCTTTCGTGGACTAGAATGTTGCTTGGAAAGAATCAGACAGATAGGTTTCCATAGGGCTCCAGGTGCTACAAAATGAAAGCCACAAAACCCTTCAGAGTCACAGGTGGGCTTCCTTGTCTCAAGCAGATGGCTCCACCTTATCCTTTCTTTCATCCAGTCCTGTTTCCAGCAAAGCCCAGCACTGATCCAGAGTGAGATTTTTCATCATCTGGAAATGAGTATTAGAAAGTGTACTCTCAGAAGAGAGATTGAGTGCTTTACTCCATCTTCCTTATGGTGCACAGGAGAGGGGACAGGGAGATCAAGAGGCTCAATGGATGGATGAAAAAGAGGAAGTTCTGGGTGGAGACCTTGACCTCACTGGCATCTTCAGAAAATTTCAGTGGATTTGGTGGACACCTTTTTCCACATCCCCCTGTTGCCATGTCATTGCAGAGACCTGAGATTTGCTTGTGGCAGGAAGCATTACCAGCCCCAAACAATTCCCTTTAGACATTCCTTAGTCTCCCTGGTCTATAGCCCAGATAAGTGATCCAGGTCTTCAGGCTGTTTTCAGAAGTAAGGACAAGAAGCTGGGGAAGGCATATGTGCAGGCCTTTCAGGGTGTTCCCATGGATAGTTCATAGATCAGGATTTGCATTTGATCTTTCCTGTGGTCCAGATAGTGGCTCCAAAATCTTAGGAAGAAAGCTGGAAGGCCCCTGATGTGAAAACTTGCCCAGAAAGTGATTCCTGTACATGACACCAGATGGCCCAGAAGCTGAAGACACTGTGCACATTAGGAGTCTGGACACATTAGGAGTCTGGAAGATTCAGAGCAAGGTGATACAGTGCAGAAACATATTGTGTAGTACACCACAGCCAGGCAGTGCTGAGAACTCTGTGCACAGCTAGCTACTTCCCAGATGTCTCAAAATTGTGGGAGACACTGGCTAGCACAACAGAAGTTTGAATGATCAGATTTTGTTGTTGTTGGATCATAGACATGGGCTCTATGCCAATTAAACATAATTGTTGGGTTCCTAGTGACGTTCCTGCTGTCTTCGTATGACTTTTGCCCAGCTTTGGAATGAGTCATCTGGTAGCAGACAGGAGCAGGAAGAGATGGTCAGCACATATGCAGTACAACTTTGGTCTGCCTCCATGAGCTACAGTTTTTGGAGAGGAGCAGCCCAGATGTCTGAGAATTCCATTTGGGTCTATTTTCCAAGTGTTTCCCACTAACAAGCATTTTAGTTTAAATCTGGTAATCCATTTATAATGTCTGCTATGGATTTTTCCCCACATCATTCAGTTTAGCAAGTTGTGTGTTTTCCCCCAGTGGTCATGGTATGCACTCTAGCAATTCTCAGGTAAGATCCACAGTAGCAACAACTCTCTCAGGTCCATTGATGTGAGAAGGGCTAATTTTATTGACTCTTCTGACTTACCTTCATCCCTTATTGTCAGCTAAGGAGCACAAAATGATGCTTGACATAGTTCTTGTAAGTGTTGAATGGCATTTGAGGAATAGCACAGGAACACAAAACCCTTTCTGAGAGAGCGGTTTGGTTTTTAAAAAGAGGGCGTACCACACCACTGCCATTGCATCGTCTCCAGAAAGGGCTGCCATTTTGACACTGGCACCTAAGTATATCAGAAAGGCACCTAGCTAATACCAGGTGAGTGGAAAGTCTGGGTTCAAAGAGATGCAGTATGTGAAATCTTGTAGATTTCTGCAGTTCTCAGCATAGGGACAGAGAGGGTTGGTTTTTTTTCATACTAAAAGCAGTTACTGTAATTCTTTAATTTTAAAAAAAATCAATTCTTTATTGACTAGAACTACTCAAGCACCAGACAGATTAAGAACAGATGCTAAAAAAAAGTCACATTTTATTTAGCTATGTTTCTGAACTCAATTAGAACAGTGAAGTTTAAATCTTAAAAGAAACACAACATTTGAAAAAGTAGACATAAGGAGACATATTATGATCTTTTACAGTAGAATGATAGAAATACCTAGTGGTGTTACTGAGAACAGAACTGGCCCTATAGACTCAATAAGGATTGCATGAAGGTAACAGCATAGAATTTGACTTTTATATTGTTGCCCCTTTGCTGATGTGTGAGGGCTTGTAGATTTGTTTGGTGTAAGCAGTGATATGAAGTCTGGGTATATTCTAAGTGTAAAATGTTTTTGTTTTATGCCTGTACATCAGGCCTGATCAAACAGTATGAATTCAATCATCGTCTCCTTGCAAGAACCTCAATGGAACACCAGTGTCTGTTTCCCAGAGGGCCTAATTTTATCCCAACTGGAGACCAAAGCAGAGAGCAGTGCTGTTTGCACAGCTTTTTTTTTTTTTTTTTTACACAGGAAGGTACCCAATCCACCACCACCAATATATAGTATGCATTCTTAAGACTGAACACTTTTTTTATACTCTAAGAAAAAGTTCTTGGCAGACCACATATGTCAACAACACGTGGGGAACCCTTCCATAATAAAACTAATCTTTTTGGTTGAATAGGAAGGAAACAGTCTTCTCACTGTTCTTTTGTTGTATTGAATTAATATGAGTTGGAACTAGAAAAATCAACTCAGTGTGTTCTCCCTGTTGATTATAATACTTTAGTCTATGGCATCATCCATTACAACATTAAAGTCCATACCATGCTGTCATGCCAAAGGATATAATGTACAAAATTTATATTGTTGTCCTATGCCCTGTTGTAGGCGATTTTAAATGTTTGAAGATATTTACTTTCGTTGGAATGGCCCTGCTTGGCCTCAGTTCTTAAGACTGGTAATCTCCTAAGAAAAGCATACCATTGGAAAGCTTTTCTTGCTTCTTTGAATGAAATTTGGTCTGCCAAATTGTCTCAAGTTACAGTGGGGGAGGTCTAGGTTGGATATTAGGAAAAACTATTTCACTAGGAGGGTGGGAAGTACTGGAATGGGTTACCTAGGGAAGTGGTGAAATCTCCATCCCTAGAGGTTTTTAAGTCTCAGCTTGACAAAGCGCTGGCTGGGTTGATTTAGTTGGGATTGGTCCTGCCTTGGGCATGGGGCTGGACTTGATGCCTTGTGAAGTCTCTTCCAGTTGTATGATTCTAAATTATTTTAAGTACTTACAATTAATTGAAAATTAAGTACATTTAAATTGATAATACATGCTATGCACAATATGGGATAATGAATTATGGGCTTCAGATAACTGTGAAATATCCATTAGCTTTAACAAAGATTTCATGCAAATGTCTGAGCCATATGTGGTCGCACTTGTGCATCTAACATACTCAAAATCCATTTCAGATATGACAAAAGAAATTTATGCTGTCTGGAGTAACTAGTCATGAACTGTCAAACAGCTATACAAACTTTTTTTTTTTTAAACTTCAGAGTGAGTTAAAATTGTAATTTTATTCCCAGCATTCTGTCTGTACTAGCAGGCAATTATTTAAATCAGCCAGTTGGACAACTTGCCTGCAGTTTTTAATGCCTATTTTTGTCCTTTCAAATCATTACACTGTTGTTGTCTAGCATTTAAGAGATAATGGCAACAGTTAATGAATTATATGAACTATATGTAGAGCTATTTTGATTACACCTGAGTTTGGACTCTACTAGTTTGCCCATATAAACTCAGCATGACTTGCTTTTTTACTAAAAACCTTCATTAACATCACATCTGTTTTCTTTTAGTATTTCCTCAAACATGACCTTGCTGGTTATATTATTTCATAGCTACAAGCATGCTTATTGGTAAACTGTGAAAATGCAATTTGCAATTATGTTCTTTGGCTCCTAGTGTCCTAAAGATTCGTCTTAAGCTATCAGTTTACAAGAGCTTCTGGTACTAGAAAGATGTAATACCATTTGTCTGTAAAACTCTTCCAACCTTTGCAAGGGTAGCAGGTGATATTTAAAATGCAAAACTCTTCTTAAGTAAATATTTGCTTTACATTATTGGTGTACCATCCATATAGCTCATAGTACGTCACTGGACTCTTTGGCCTGGTCTACACTAAAGCAGAAAATTGACTTAAGATATACAACTCCAGCTATGGTAATTACGTAAAAAGTATCTTCAATCACATTTTGGCACCATCCACATGGTGGGAAGTTGATGGGAACATATGCTCATGAGGAGCAGGAGTACTAGTGCCAATGGGACAGACCTCTCAGTTTGAATTAGTGTTCTTTACTAGACCCACTAATTCAGATGCTGGGGTCGACTGTGGCAGCATTGATTTTCTCCATAGTGTAGACAAACCCTTTGAGACACAGTCAGCTCAAGTGTTTTGGGAACTGAGCATTCAAGTGGTGATTAAGGGATTGTTGGGAATCCATGGAGGGACTGCTCTTCTAAGGATGAGTTTCAGAACACAAAGTCCAGTATTAAGTCCTGTTGTTCTCTCAGGCCAGTGTTATAGGAGTACAACCATGACACCCCTCCCCACAAGGAAATTAGAAGAAACAGCTCTTCCAGCTCACAGCAGGAAACTACTTGGGGAATTATCTGAGTGTGTGCCTTGAAGTAGTAGGGAGGACCCTCAAAGATGGAGCTGTGCAGTGTACAATGGAGTAACCTATGTACCTTGCCCCAAAGAATTTATGCTAACATTACTTGTGTAACTGCAACAGACAGAATCACACTTGGGACATCCAGAGCTTAGTGCATGAGCCTTTAAAGCTTGAGCTAAAAGCCAACTGGCTCTCAGCCACGGCAGTAGAGCAAACTCATTCTTTCTTTTTGTACGTGGTGTAGCTGCCACTCCATGGGACAGTACACTACACCCAGTAGGTGAGCGGGTTACACTTGCACTAGCAGTCTGAATCTGTAAGGATAAGTGGACTTTCCCCCAAATCCTTCCAAATATAAATAGCTTTAGTAATTTAGGTTTAGTGTATTTTCATATATTTAAAACAAATATATTGTACTTTTAAAAATTGTCACTTTCATGCACTTGCCAAATTCTGCTGTTACGCTGGTGAAAATCTGTGGGCTTACTTTAGTGGAGCCACTACAGTGCATATAACCAAGCGGGGTAGCCCGCTGATTGTGAGAGATGGGTTTGATAACTTTTAAAGCAATGTTTCAGCCCCCAAATTCAAACCATTTCAAAGCCTATCAGTGCTAACAGAACTAGCATAACTGAAGGTAGAAATATTGCCCTTGAACAAATTCCATATATCCCAGGTGTGAGAGGGTGAGGATGGTGGGGAGCCCCAGAAAGCAAGAAGGTGAGTGCCAGTGGTGTAATCAGCACACAGGGGAACAGCCCTAAGGGGTCATTTGTGACCACATCCCATCACACCAATCATATGCAAGTTATGGCACATACAATGATAGCACAAATCTAGTCATTGTGAGAACTTTAAAACAGACTAGATAAACATACTCAAATATATGTTAGTCTTCTAGTACTGGTCTTAGTACTGCAGGGTTCTTCTCTACAGCAGAGGATGGTAAACTATGGCCAGTGATCCACATCTGGCCTGTGGCACACCTCAGTCCAGCCCCTATGCTCTGGGGAGCAGAGCTGGGACAGCCTTTCTGGAAGGAGCCTGCCCAACTCCTGGGTACTGTGGTGAGTGAGGTGGCCAACTCTGGCCTCTCCTCTCTCATCCCCTTCTACCCTCATGCTTCTGCAGCTTTAGCTTCTCCAGGGCCCGTGTGGTGTCTGTGCCTGCTCCAGGTGGGCCCAGTCAAGAGATGAGGAGTTCTTCAGGGGCTTGCCAGTGAAGCCTAACCCAGACTTACCCTCACTGCATGACTGCTTTCCTGGTACCACCCCTGTAAAGCCCCCTCCCCCAGTGCCACATCCCATAGAGTTCCCATTCCCCACCTTGATAACATCTGCATTCATAGCCCTCCATACAATTTCCATGCCCAGATGTGTCCCTCCAGTCAAAAGTTTGCTCTCCCCAATCTGCAGCTTGTTACTATCTCTAGAGTTCAAACTAGAAATTGATGCCTGACAGTATTCAAACCAGGTCCAGAGCGGCTAGATCATAATGTGTATCAGAGCCAGTTAGAAAAATGTCTTTTTGCAGGAAACTTCAAAACTGTCTTTGAAGCATCTTAGGGGTGTTTTTACTGAAACAAAATTGAAACATTTTCAGTAAAAATCTTCTTAAAAATACATTTTCATTGGAAACCAGTGTTTAGTATCTGTAAGCTTTTACAGAAATCTTTTACCAAAATAAAAAAATTGCACTGAAAATGAAGTGTGATCAACAAGCAAATCTCCATCACAAATGAAAACTTTTTTACTCTAATGTGTATCAGACAGCGACTGATCATATTGCCATTTGAGATCGGTAGCTTGCATCAGTTGTCTTGATAACTGTTCATAGCTTAGCAATAGGTGGTGATACCAGTGGTCCTTTGAATGCTCTTTCTTAGACATCATTGTGCCTATTCCCTAACAATATGATTAAAAATAAACACTAAACGTGGATGGGAGATAGCAGAATTCCTCAATTCAATAAATGTTCTAGGAAACAAGTATCAGAGGGGTAGCCATGTTAGTCTGAATCTGCAAGAACAACGAGAAGTCCTGTGACTTCCCAAAGCTATAAGGTGCCACAGGACTTCTTGTTGTTCTAGGAAAATGACTTTTATATCAACATATTGGGAATCATTAAACAGGGATAGATAATAAGACAAAATAGCATATGTCGTCTATATAAATCTATGTATGCCCACACCTTGAATACTATGTGCAGATGTGGTTGCCCTCTCTTTTAAAAGATATACTGGAAATGGAAAAGTTTCACAAAGAGGCAACTAAAATGTTTGGGGGTATGGAACAGCTTCTGTATGAAGACAGTAATAAGATTGGGACTTTTCATCTTGGAAAGAAGTCTACTAAGAAGGGATATGATAGAGGTCTACAAACTCATGCCTGATGCAAAGAAAGTAAATGTGAAGTGTTAGTCCTTTTTCAAATCACATGTACCATGGGTCACCTATTGAAGTCAGTAGGCGGAAGGTTTAAAACAAAGAAAAGAAAGTATTTCTTCACAAAACACACAATCAACCTGTGGAACTCTTTGTCAGAGGATGTTGGGAAGGCCAAGGCTATAACAGGGTTCAAAAAATAACTAGAGAATTTCATGGAGGATAGTTCCATCAATGGCTATTAGCCATGATGGCCAGAGATGATATCCCTAGCCTCTTTTTGCCTGAAGCTGGGAATGGGTGACAGGGATGGATCACCTGTTCAGTTAATTCCCTGTGAAGCACCTGGCATAGGCCACTGTTGAAAGACAGAATAGTGAGCTAGATCTGGCCTGGCCTCAGTGTAGCTGTTCTTATGTTCTTATTATGTTGCAACTTTACTCTTGTTCAGCTACAAGTATACCTTACCAGTCCATTTCACAGCAATTTATATTTAAAAATTAGTGACTTCATGCTTTATTATGGATCTGTGCTACTAAATATTTAAGCCCCTGAGTATGTTTTGCACTCACTTTAGGGAAAATTTAAGAAGCTTTAATTGGATTCAGAAGGAATGCATATAATCAGCTACAAGTAAAAAGAGCTCAAGTTCTTTGATTCAGTATGTATTGCTTAGTTACTCAGCATGGAACAACTTTATTGCTACCAACCGAAATTCTATACAAAACTGAGGTGAGAAAAAAAAGCTAAAACGTTTTTCATCACCTACAAAATTGTATGTGCAAAGTGAAGTATCGATAAGTACATAAGGTCAAAGATCTAAGGATGCTAAATTGCCTAAGATCTGGGAAGAATTCTCTGCATGAGGCTTCAGAATTTAATATGCATTAAGCAGGGTGTTTTGCCAGCATTGTAATAATGTGACTATTCATTCCTGAAATGATATTGATAATTCTGCTAATAAAGTAGAAGGAAGAAATGTTAACTTGTATTCACAGCTGTTAATATTAAAAAGGGAATGTAGATTGGGAATTAGGGAGACAACAAAGGCAGGATTGTAAAAGTGATATATGAAAACTCCCTCATTTACATGTTAGCTTTTAAACATCTGGGAACAGACTAAGTCTAAGGATTTTTTTTCCTGAAGCAGCACTGGGCTAGCTATATACTCCTAATAGTGTTTGATCTTTAAGTGACCTACTTATTTCTGTTCCTAGTTACTGACCCTGCCATCAGGAGTTAGGAACCAGCATCGATGGAATGGGATATAGCAGGGTATAGATTGCGTGGGCATGCATGGCTGAGAGACAAAGAAATGGAGGCATATTTTGAGTTTGGAGGAGAGGGAGGTGATGTGGGAGGGGGATTTTTCAGCTACATATTTTGTTGGAAAAACCAGTTCACCAAGCTTGGATTTTCTTGCAAAAGCAAATTGAGTTTCAGAAGTGTTCTTCAAATCTCTGACATGGTTGTGATGGATGCTAGGATGGCTGTGCCATGTGATCTGCACAGGAGCCAGGCACCTCAGGCTCTGGGGCAACTCCATCATGGAAGGGTTTGTGGGCTCTCTCTCATAGAACCAAGAGCCTGTTAGCCCCCAGCATCATCACTGTAATGGAGTCGTGGTTTGTGGCTCCACAAAGTCTGTGGGCTGTGGCTTCCAGGTTCACTACTGTGGAGCTGGGAGATAAGAAGACATGGGAGAGGCTCTCAAGGTCTCTAGCCCGGCCATGAGGACTTTCCTGGCAAGGCTGGACAGCAGAGACACCAAGTTTCTAGGCCCCTGAGCCAGATAGTTTCTGATTCAGAACAAACTAAAATTTTGAAAAGATTAAATTTCTCATGAACTGTAAAAATCACAATTTGACCGGCTTTTCTTCAGCACTCTCTACAGTTCTCTAGTGCATGTAATGTGTTGTGAGCATACCCCTGGAAAATACACTCTGTCTGAGCAGTGCAGAAATGCCAGGGATTTGGGGTCATTATGGTGGCCTATTGGGGCCACGGTACAGCTGCATTTAGCCTGAGGGGTCATTAATTTCTACTTGTATATCTACCATCTCTTAAGAACAGAATTCTGTTAAGAAGTATGTTTTTCAGTTCTAATACATAATGGAAATATCAAGATGTATAGAAGCTAGACTGAGCAACTGAGTTTGTACTATGTTGTGCTTGTACTTTATGACTTGCTGAACTCCTTTACTGCCACCACTGGAATATGGTGGTGGCACTACAATTTAGATTGCTCATGTCTTAAAGAACTTACCATGTTTTTAATTTTTCACTTGCTCTTCAAAGCACCTAGCAAATTTTTGGGCTCTATAAAAATATTTACTGCCTACTATATAATACATCCTGAACTTAACCACTCAGTGAGATTTTTACTAATCCTAACTATGGAGAGACAAATGTCCAGTTCTCTCTTCTCTGCTACAGGTTTTTCAGGGTGACTAAGTAAGGGTTAATATGAGTGTCCATTTCTACATGACTTGGAAACTTTGGAAAAATATTAATGATGATGTTGAGAATGATTTTTAAACTAATAATGAAATTTGAGAAAAGAGATTTATGTCCTGTTTTATAGAAGTGCTCTTTGCCTATTACCTTCCAAATGGAACAGATGCTCTATGTTAAGAATTTTGTGCAAATGGTAGGGTTGACAACTTGATGTGCTTTCTGTGAGTTGACCAAGACTCAGGGGAGCCCACCGCCTCCACAGGACCCTGGGTGAGGTGGGGATGAGTCCCAGCTCTGTGTTCCCAAAAGGGGAGGGACCTTGGGCAGAACAGGTAGAACCAGACAGACAGCCCTCAGCACCACCTGGAGCATGGCATCCCTCAGAGCCATGTGGAGCATGAGGTGCAACACTCCAGTAGCAAATTAAAGGGCCCAGGGCTCTGGCTGCCATTGCTTCTGCAGTAGCAGCAGTGGCATCTTGGAGCCTGCTGCCCCTTTGAATCACCAGGCACTGGGGCAATTGCCTTCTTTACCCCCTACCTCTATGCCTCCCCCCTCTCTCCCATCAGCTGGCCTGCCAAGACTGTTCGTATGAAAACTAGCAACATTCTAAAGAAAGGCATAGAATGTCCTAGTTTTGTTAGCCAGATATGCTGTGTTGTAGATGTCAATATTTTCTTTATGTGTAAGGGCATTTTATGGTAGGTTTTACTCTTCTAACTGCTTTGAAGGCTGCCATCCACTGCTTATATCCACAGGACAGTTTGGAGAAAAGGTTTCCCAACAGAGTAATGTCTCCATTCTAATTCTAAGGGACCAATTCTATAACATATTCTCAGACTTCTTGGCACTTAGTCAGGATTTCTCACTACAACTGGGTGGAAGAAAAAATAGCCAATCTTTATGTGGGTGATGGAGTGTTAAAATGAGAGAAAGGGAAGAATAACTGCTACTCAGGAGATTGGTTTTGGTTTTGGCCATTTCAAATTTCCAACACAACAAAACTTTCTGCAAAACACTTTAGATCAAACAGCAAAGGCAACTAGAATTTACTTTGTGTGAATTTTCCATCTTTTTTAGTTTGTCCCCTTCAGACTTGCTGGTGCTGCCGCAGTGGCTCAGATTATAGGGTAAACTATTTTGGGGGTTGGATTAAAGATAAAAATCACCCTTGGCAAGATCTTGAAATATGAACATGAAGTACAAATAAATGAACAGGGAGGAGTCTAGAGGTTTTGTTAGGAAGTCTGGAACAGTTTGCAATCTCTTCCACACTTTTGAGTGTTTCTGATCTTTCTTTAGCAAATTTAGCACAACTAGCACTGTGACATCTATGGAGTTATACACTTATTAGATGAAAAATGTATCCTTTCAATTTTGGTCTTATAGTATAACTGACTTTGTCATTGTAATCAGAGAAATCTACTGCATTAGCGAAAGTTGACAATTGTGCACTGCTGCATGGCCTTTAAAAATAAATTTCTCTATTATAAAATGGTCTCAGATCTGCTCTTCAAAATGATGCTATTGTATGAATAATTCAGCCATTTTTATAATAAATTCTTAATTATTTGCCCTATCGGCAGATTGAATAAACAATGAAAGAATAATGTATTAGTAAAATACTTTGTTCACTTGACAAGTTTAATTTTAATCTTTCATGAAACACTTAATATTAGCTACAGTACTTTGGTGATAACTTCTGTAGAGATGTTAACTTGCAAAAGGAATGAGGTTTTACTAATCAGATGTGTTTTCAGTACTGTCTATTAAATCTTTGAGAAATGAGAAGGGACTCTGTGTGTGTATTAGCTAAATGAAAATAGTGCACATATCCGTGCTGACAGGTTTCTGACAATTAAAGTTAGGCTTCTTGTCTACACTAGGAAATTATTTTGAAATAATTAAAATAAATTTAATAACTCCCAAAATAACAAAATCAAAATAGCGTGTCATCACTATGGGGAAGCCTTGTGGACGTGCTACTTTGACTTAGAGCCCCAGGAAGCACCGGGGAGTAATAAGTTTGAATTACTCTAGGGAGTAATTGTTTTGAAATAGCAGCACTGGCACATCCACGCTATTGCTATTTTGAAATAACTATTCTGAAATTAGCATTATTCCCCAAAGAAAGCGGGAGTACAGATTTCAAAATAAGCAACTGTTACTTTGAAATAATGGACTTGTTAGTGTGGATGCTCCACTTATTAATTCAACCTAAGGAGGGTTATTTTGAAATAAAGCCCTAGTGCAGACCAGGGTCTAGATAGGTGCCCTGCTTTCTGAGGCACTGAGCAGCCATGGCATCACTGGAAAACTTAAAAAACAACCAATAGTCTAGCAGGACCTTAAAGACTAACAAAACATGTAGATGGTATCATGAGCTTTCTTGGATCTCAAAGTCACCGTACTGTTTCAGGCCAATTCCACAAGCCAAATACACAGGGAAACCTTGGAACTTAACTTCATTTACAGGTTTGATTCCTATTGCAAAGGTATGAATAAAGACATTGGCTGGATGGCCAGCTTCATTGCACATCCCAATGGCATAAACCAAACAATGGGTACTTACGAACAATTTGCAACTTCTCCATCAGCTTCATGTAACCTGGAGACTCTGACTATTTCTTTCCCCTTCTCTCCAACCCTCATCCTCTATTTATTTTGAAACTGGACCTTTAATAACTCCATTCATCTGAAGAAGTGGGCTGTGCCTACAAAAGCTCATGATACCATCTACATGTTTTGTTAGTCTTTAAGGTGCTGCAAGACTATTTGTTGTTTTTTAAGTTTTTCCAGTTGCAGACTAACTTGGCTACCCCACTGAAGCTCTTGACATCACTTAGAGGTATGGGCCAAATCAAGAGTAGCTTTGTCTGCTTTTCGCCTCTGAAAATTAGGACATTTATTTGGGAGCTGAACTTTACGCATTCAAGGCTGACTCTGTTCCTCTTATTTCCCCAAATGGGCCAACCAAATGATATCTTATGTGATTTTGCAGAGAGATTCATAGAATATTGGCATGCCAGTTCTTCAGTGATGTCAATGAGGCACAGGAATATACTGTTGCGGAGCTCATTGCAGGTTTGCAGGCATAGTCCAGGCATAGTCCATCTTCCTTTGCAGCTGATCTAGGGTATCTAATGACAATGAGCTTTGTTCTTATGGATAATTAGTAGACTTATTATCCCCATTGGAATCAGGTGTGCAGCACCTCACTGACATGTGCAGAACATACACCATTGAGTCCATTTTTGAATAAAATGGAATGGTCTTCATTTAGCTTGATGTCGCTGTTATGAAGATGGGGTTGATTAAGTTGTCAGTCCCCCTCTTTTTCCCATCATTTTGATAGTGATGTAGTAATCAGCCTGTCTTCCACAAGCTAAAGGAGTGGAAGCAGACAGTGGTTTTTTTAGGAGTGGAACTGTCTGTTACCACTCTCAGGATGGCAGGTGCTTCTGTATGAGTACTATCATTTATAATTGTTAAAAACAATGAGTAGTCCTGTGGCATCATAGAGACTAACAAAAATAAATAGAGAGAGTATCATGAACTTTCATGGGCACAATCTACTTCATCAGATTATGAGCTTCCTCTGATAAAGTGTGTTTTGCCCACAAAAGCTCATGCTACTATCTATTTTTGTTAGTTTCTACGGTGCCACAAGATTACTTGTTTTTAAAGTTACAGACTAACACAGCTCCCTCTCTGATACTTATTAATGATTGCTGGCATTCTTAATTTCTTCAGATACCTACATGTTAGGAATTGTAAAGTGAAACCATGCTGATTAGCTTTAATCACCCCCTCTCTCCCCAAAAAAGGCAATCTAATGACTGACTTTTGGGGAACTTATTTCATGGTTATTTTCTTGAATATTTGAGCTGAAATGGAGGGTGGTTAGCAAGAAATATTGCTATGTGGAATTTAAATTTTACTTGTCAAACCATTGAGTGAGATAGTGTGTCCCACCCTGAGATACACTTTTACTAAAATAGAAGAACATAAACTCAGGAAATGGTGGACTGATTCTATAGGTTAAGTCAAAATTAAATGTATATGGAAGTATTGTCTTTCTACATCTGAGTCTTTGATTGCAGGTTTGGAAATTGTTTGCTATTATTTTAAGTTTAGCTATTTCTAGAGGGTCTGTGGGACAGCAGGACTCTGGGGGTGGAAAAGCACATGAGGCAAGCAGGACTTCACAGGGGCTGCCCAGAGGCTAGCACATGGGACTGGAAGAGCCAGCAGTGGGTCTAGTCCCCAGGTGTGGGGAAGCCAGGTGCAAAACTTGGGGTGCCGCAGCACCCCCTGCATACCTGCTTCAGTGAATATGAACAAATTTTACAAAAATTATACATGGAAGGGATTACTTGGTTGTCTTGTCTACTCCCAGCCAAGAATGAAATTTTGTTCAGCTTGTAGGCAAGAATCAGACATTGCAATAAAATCAAATGTCTGAAAGTCAGGAAATTGTGAGGGAAGATTGTATGTCCACAGACTTTCTTTCAAAATACTCTGGCTCAGGAGAGGGTGTAAAGACAAAACTCATACTTTCAGATGGAAAACAACAACAATGAAGATTCAAATAATCTGAAAGAATGGTTGTCTTGGTGAGGAAAGTTGTTTCTAATGATGCATTTCAGACTGCACATAATTGAAAACTGACTTTTCATACATGCACCAAGAAAAATTGGCTTCTTTCTACTGCAGTGTACATAAAATGAGGTTTACAGGATTCTTTCAAAAAAGGGGGTTTTCGCGCGAAAACCCCCATCTAGACTGCTTTTTTTTTTTTTTTCGAAAAAAACTCTTCTGAAAAAGGGATTGGAAGAAGATATGTAAATTCATGCCTAATTTGCGTATCTTCTTTTGGAAGCCGTGGGTAGTTGAGATGTAGCCCCAGATAGGAAACCTTGTACAACTTCAAAGGAGACAAGTGCTCTGCTCCTTTCTCAAGAGTCATAAGTTCAACTGTGGAAGTGCCGTAGATTTTTAATTTATTTTCTAAAAGAGCTTATTTAATCTATGAACACAATCCTTCATCCAAAGGGTTATGATGACATTTCTCAGTGGATTATAGATTAAATCACAGATGCCCAACATTTCAGACTGTGGATTTACACTTGAACTTGTCTTCTGGGCTAGACACTTCTGAATCAGAGGTAGACAGTCGGTCAATTAATCAAATCAACAATATCAGCGCCTGCTGGTGTAAATTGGCATATTCAATGGAGATACATTGTCTAACCCTAGCTGAGGCTCTGGCCCCAATTTCTCTGATTTGTCTAGCTTAGTCATTCAACTGTCCAGACACCCTTAATCTAACTGTGGAAATATTATACCCAGCTTCCTAACAACGTCACATGTACAGACAGCCTTAGTCATCCAAATACTCAACAA
The DNA here is from genome assembly GCA_032595735.1 of Pelochelys cantorii. Classification (NCBI taxonomy): domain Eukaryota; kingdom Metazoa; phylum Chordata; order Testudines; family Trionychidae; genus Pelochelys; species Pelochelys cantorii. The sequence continues at coordinate 69,861,570 of CM064327.1, forward strand.
AGGAAACTGGCTGGTTATTAATTAACCTAATTTCCCTTAGGGTTACCATGCTCTTTTTCAGCTCTTTCCCTAGTGATAGTGTTGCGTGGAAGTTTGACTTCAGTGTGTTCTCTTATTTTAACTGGTGTTGCACAATCAGCCATGGTAATGGTTCTGGAGAGTTTGTCTGACAGAACTTAGTCAATTTTAAGACTTGCTGAGAACTTTTTGTACACATTCCTTTTTCTTACTCCTTACCAAAACAAGTCCCTATACCAAATGGGGTCTCAAATAGATCATATTAAACAAGAAGGGCCTCTGTTTGTTTGTATTTTTATTAATGTATATTTTTGCTCTAATTTCTGCACAGTAATGATAAATACAACCCCAGTCTATACACACTAATACAATGGTGTACTTTGTCCATTGTCCAAACTATTGTGTTAATAAAAATAAGCAGACAAAACCTAAATATGGAGATTTATGGCTTGCACTACAAATTTGACATATTGCTGCAGACAGCCCAATTATATAAAATGTCATAGATGAATATCTTTACTGACAAGTGTATTAAATTAGTAGATATTCACATAATATTTGTCAGTAAATCAATAATATTGAAGAGCAAGGGGTATGCCCAGTTGCATTACTGATACTATTCATAATGCAATCAGAATGAAAATTAACAATTTAGCATGTGGTTGACTGAAATATGCATAATTTTAACGGTTATGCTTTCCTGGAGTATTTATTTGCAAAATGCACACCCATAATGTTACTACTGGGTTCTTTTCTGTTGATTTCTGTAGCTGCACTTGGCTCAAAATCTTCAGCATGGTGAAAAATATGTAAAAGCTACTTAATTTGCTTTAACAATTACATATTTGAATTCTGTGTGTTTTTCATAGCAACATAAACTTTCTTCCTATTTAGAGCCCCCTAATGAGGTGCCTCAGAAGGATAATGCACCAAAACTGCAATCGTTATTCAGAAAGAGCTGAAGTCAGTGGGAGTGTAACAGGAATTATGACAGATGGATTTGGTCTATTGTTTGTTTTTAAAGACATGGAAGAAAGTTAGTAGCCCCTTGGAGGGGGTCACAAAGTGATCTCCTAAGAGGCCCTGAGAGAAACTAATGGAAATAGTATGACAGCTACAGGCAGTTTGTCATTGACAGAAAGGCTCACAAGTGAGGCTGTAACCCAGGGAAGGAGGGATTCTTAACTCTCAGTTCTGACATCCAGTCCACAAACATTTTGCTTTTTAATGTAGAAACTTCCTGTACTAATTCCAGTTTGTTGGGTCCTGTTAATTTAATATTGTACAGAATTTACTTTTGGGGGTACAACTGGAGACTGTCTGCAGCAGTGGTTCCCAAACCTTTTATTAAGGTGATCCACCAACTGCATTTTGGGTTTTTTTTTTGCAACCCAAACAGGGGGGGCTCAGAATCATAGGCCAGTGCCCTTCGCCTCCTCTGCCCTGCTGAGAGGTCAATGACCACCCTCAGCAAGACCTTCCACACTGACACTGTAATCCTAATCCTGGCCTGGTGTGAAAGGAAGGCTCCTTGGGGGGAAAAAAGAGGGTGGAGATGAAGGCTATGCCACAGACACCACACAGCAGTGGCTTCTATGCTAGGGGGTAGAATTTGGTTGCCCACTTTAGGGGTTTCAGCCCCATTCGGGTTTGTACCAGCTGCCCCTTCCTCATGGTTGTGAGGTAGCTGGAACAAATATGAATGAATGGTGTTGAGATCTGGTGGCATGGCGGCAGCACCACTCGCGTTTGACCCAGCCATCTCTTCATCATGGGCTAGTGTAATAGAAGTTCCAGCACTTTCTTTTTTACCGGTACATCCTTTTTGAATCTACCTTCCCAAACAGTTGAGATACTGATCTAACACAGGCAATACATTTTCCATTTCTTGTCATATTTTTTTTTTTATTAACTGCATTTCTATTAATAGGTTTTGGTGTTTCGCTCATTGCAATTTAAAATACACCTGTTTAGAATTTGTGACTTATCTCTGTTTTAATTTCAGCCCCACACACGCCCTCCCCCCACCACCTGATTGTTATGTAACATGGAAAAAGTGGTGGTGGTATTCTCCCAAGCTCTATCCTCAAACCAAGCTCTACACACTGGAGATGCTTCAGTGAGATTGGAGAAGTTCAAAGCGTGACCTTATGTGCTCTTCTGTGATTTTCAGGCATTGCAGTCTCACAGTAGGGCTTGGATACACACTCACACAGGCCTGGATTCCCAGAAAAAGATGACATGTTAATAATAAACAAAATCTCCATCACTGACTTGGCATGACTAATCAAATTGGAACCCTGAGTGAAATATGTTGTAATTCTTGCATCAACTTGCTACTATCAAACTTGAGGCCATTCAATTTGGGATGATCCCAGAAGCATTAGACCATGGTATCTGCCACAATATGAAAACTGCCCTTTCTGCAGCAATGTGCTGCTTTTCCAGGAACCTAACTCATTTTCTAGTGTAAAAGCTTTATTCGGAGTGTTCAATATTTCTTATGACTGTTTTAAAAAATCAAACTGAAAGTGCCTTGGAGATGAAAAATTTTGCTGGGTTCCTGGGAAATGGGGAAGTACAGCCAAATGGTAGAGAAAATCTTAACAAACCATTATCAAACCACACAGACTGAAAGTTGCATACATGTACATAATATCCTATTTCCTCCTATTTTTTTCTTTCATTTTTTTGCATTATGATTCACTGGTATCTGAGCTGGACTTTATCCTTTCTGGGTTTTCTCTGTGGATTGCCCAGAGACCTTTTCATAACTCACTTTTTGTCAGGTAGTTTGTCAGAACTGAGCTTAAGGAATTTCAGGTTTGGGTTTTGAATGCATAGGCATTAACTTATTTCTGTCTCTGTTGAAGTCACTGTGTCTGCTTGGCTAGGCCTCTGTCAGATCTTGTATTCATCGTCAGAACAATGTGATGTTAATTATGGAGTGGAGTGGGGAGGGGAGAAAAGGGAAGGGTTTTCTTAAAATAAAAGTCAGCTATTATAAAACAGTTTGGCAGCTTTATACATGTAAAGTACCCAGATGATGAGCACCAATAGAATTTTTAATAAATGAAAGGCTCTAATCTTGTCAGCCAGGTTTTTTCTTCCTCCTCAGCTATATTTCATCTTGGATACATTGCAGCTATATTGCACACCAGCTTTTCACTCAACTCCTTTTCTTCCCTTAGATCACTGGGTTTATAAAACTTGATCCTTGTTTGATATGATTCGAGCATGGGAAGTTTTGGTTGTCTCTGAGCATGGGAGAACCCTAACTTTTGGGTGTCCTATATAAATTCATGGAGGTTAGATCTATCAATGGCTGTTAGCCAGGATGGGTAGGAATGGTGTCTCTAGCCTCTGATTGTCAGAGGCTGGAAATGGATGACTGTAGAGGGATCACTTGATGATTCCCTGTTCAGTTCATGCCCTCTGGGGCATTTGGCATTGGTCACTGTCAGAAGACAGGATACTGGGCTAGAAGGACTTTTGGTCTGACCCAGTATGGCCGTTCTTATGTTCTGGCCAGTTAACCAAATTAAGCAAGTTTACTGATGAGGCATGTATAAATTAAGGGATTTTACTTACTTTATTACAGTGGGCAATGTCTGCATGGCAAGGAAAACGACTTACATTCATTACTAAAGTTCAGACCCCTTGGTGGGGCAGCGTGCAAAGTGTCATTATTTGTGCTAATTTGTGGATAAGTAGTGCTATTAATCTCTTGATCATTACATTTAATTAATGCTGTTCTCTCACCACCACCATATGCACAGTTCAGCAAATCTTTGCTCGGGGAACGAAGAGCGGCAAAACAGACAGAAATGTATCATGTTAGAATTGAGTAATCCCTACCAAGATTACTCAGTTTTGATGTGTATGGGCTCTAGCCCATGGCATTTATCCCTTACTTCAAAGAATACCAACTCCTCTTGGATGGCAAACCAAATACAAAAATTAAGAGTCATATCAGGATCTCTAATCAGGATGGTGGGGGATAAAAGAGAATCAGCTTTCTAGAATCAGAACAATTTTTCCTCCGCAGGTAAAACTCATATTCCCCAGAATTAAGTTTCAGGAACTCCTGGTATGTATTCCCTAATTGAATTTTATGTTTGTAGAATTTGGAGAAATATGGCAGTAGACATGACAGTTAAAACAGACTAAAACTGATTTGTGTAACGTTGTTCAGGGCTATAGATCTTGTTTATGATAGTTCATGGAACCAGTAATTACCAAGTGCCAGATTTACAGTCATTAGCATCTTCTCTCCATACACAAATCTGGCCCTGGAAAGAAGGGAGTAGCCTTCCACCAAGGCACAGGTTCGTAACATAAAAAAGAGGTGTTCTTGGTGAAGTGTATGTGACAGGTTTAGTTAATTAAGCCACACAACGATGCAGACTAATTTCAGCTAAACGCCCATAGCCATTTCCAACCTGACTTCTAAACAAAGTGCTGCGGTGGTATCGTCACAGTAATGGCTGCTAATAAACAGAGTAAGTGCCAAATCAACATCTTTCTTGCATGGCACCTTCACATAGATCTGTGCTTCGAAGATGCCAGGAAGAATGTATATGTGATCATCGACATTCTTGTTTTTTACTGAGGAAGTGAGGAGGGGAGATATTTGTCATAAAGAAGAATAAATTGATTAAGCTTTCCATAGCAGGAGGAAAAAGATACTACAGTGCTGCTTGAATCCTTTCTATGCGATTAAATGTGTCAAGGAGTCACTGCCATATGCCTTAGGGAAATTTGTATGCATTTTTGTTATAGTGCATGACACTCTGCTAATATATAATTGAAGCTCTTGATCAGGTTAATCCTCCCCCTCCCTAAAACAAAACAACTCATGAATTCCATGATATGGTTAAACTGAGTAAGAATTTCAGGAGTGCGTTCATGGGCATTTGCACAATAATAGGATTATTATTTGATAAGGCCTTTATTTGCTCCTGCTGCTTTCCTTATTTGAGTCATAATTCTTTGTATGTTTTATCTTTTCTACAGCAACTAATTGTGATGTCATGGAATTATTACTTCAGGTGAGAAATAAAGGAAATGAACTGCTAAGATACAAAGATTCCATTCAGAAATTCTCTTTTGGGGAATAACTGGAGAAAAGACAAGGCAAACACTTAACAGTTTTTAGATAAGATTGCTTTCCAGCATTTTCCAACTGCCTGTGAGTTTTAATATGTATTAGAAGAATGCTACAATACTTGAATTTCACAAGGTGGAGAAAGGTTAAAAAACAGCTTATAACATGAATAAAAACAAGTCCCAAGCTATAGTAGAATTTGGTTTATACTTGTAAGTTTATTGGCTATCCCCATGCTTATATGCGTATCAGAGCGGAGTAAAAATTTTCAGCTGCAACTTTTTTCAAAAAATTACACGTTAGAGTTGACCAAAATATTCAGCAAATTCACATAAATGTCAATGAATTGTTTACACCCCTCCCTCAAATATTGAAATGGTTCAGTCTGACATTTTTTTAAACAAAGCTTTAGAATTTTTTTGAAGTGGTCATTTAACAAAACTGAGGGGTAAGAGGTGGCTCTGCCACTCCTGCTATCCCCTTCTCCTTTCCCAATGCCCATCTCTAGTTAGGACACTTGTTTTGGAGATGGTGATTCAAAGCTGGATCTTCCACTTGGGAGCAGGGACTCAAAACCAGTTCTGCCCCTCACACAGGAGTGCCCGAAACACCAGGCTGTTGGCTTCTCTGGCATAGGGTCTCTCTTAATCTTTTCTGTTAATGTGGTTCCCTGTTGTATAAATAATTAAGTGAAGGTGAATGCCAGTGCTCCTGTACAGGTATAAATCATAAAGCGTTAAAAAACCCCCAAATACCTGAAAACTTAAAAATTGGATGGTAACAGCTAGTAAATCCGAGTGATGATTGAACCCAGTGGTATTCTGAACAAAAAGAGCTCTCATGCATGCTTGTAACTATTACTATTGCTTCACATTGATTCACCTAACTTTTGAGTGGCTTCTGAGTGGTACACAAACAGAGAGCTTATTATCTAGACATTGGGTCAGAGAGAGAGAGAGAGATAACCTGAGCTTAACATTCTATAGCCAAGTGATTAGGGTATTTACATTAGAAGTGAACAGTCTCTACCCCCATAAATATCTGTGCATGGCAAGCACATCTCTCCCTCCCCCCGACATTTATAGAATCCTGATTTAAGGCCCAATGCAAACCCTATTGAAGTAACGAGGAGCAGGAAACCCTGCCATTGACTTCAGTAGGCTCTGACCAACAGAGGTGACAGCCTCCATGGGCCCCCGAGCACTGTGGGGAGAGCTAGCTCTGTGTTCTCATAAGGGATGAGGCCAATGGTGGCAGAGGTGGGGCCTCAGCTCTTCCTGGAGCATGGTGCTGTAACTTCCACCCCCATCCCCAGCCTTCAGAGCCATGTGGTGTGTACCGTGCTTGCGCAGCCCTTTAAAGGGCCCAGGGCTCCCACCACTGCCATAGTAGCAATGGTGGCCACTTTGAATTGATGGACCCTGGAGCAATTACCCCCTTTCTCCCATCTGTCGGAGGTCTGGCTTTGGATCACTTCCCAGTACAACCATTCTGAGTGGTGGGCAACATAGTATATATAAGAACATAAGAATGGCCATATTGGGTCAGACCAATGGTCCATCTAGCCCAGTATCCTGTCTGCCAACAGTGGCCAACACCAGATGCCCCAAAAGAAGGGAACACAACAGGTAATCCTCATGTTAACCCTCCCCTGTCACTCATTTCCAGATGGAGGCTAGGGGCACTATTCCTACCCATCCTGGCTAATAGACATTGATGGACCTAATCTCCATGAATCTATCTAGCTCTTTTTTGAACCCTGTTAAAGTCCTAGCCTTCACCACATCCTCTGGCAAGGAGTTCCAGAGGTTGACTGTGTGCTGAGTGAAGAAAAAACTCCTTTTGTTTGTTTTAAACCTGCTGCCTATTAATTTCATTTGGTGACCCCTAGTTCTTACATTGTGAGAATAAGTACATAACTTTTCCTTATTCACTTTTATATAGGTAGTCTCAGTTCAGAGTGAAAGATTTCTTACTATGAGGAGCTTTCTATCTGATTAGAGGGTAATTCTGATCACAGTAAAACTTTCTTAGTCACTTCTGTGATAGCAGAACCATTTATGTTGTCAACATTGTCAAAGTTTCTTTCTGCTTGAATTCCAAGTAGTCTCACTGAGAGCCTCTAGAAAGGCTACAGTTGACTTTGAACTGTGACCTATGACTTGGAACCATGCTTCTATTGGCTAACCAAATCTACCAGAGAAAACATAGAATTCATTAATCATGACAGCATTTCTGAATGTGAGCAATTATTGTAATCCAGGAGGCAATATTGGTGTTATATTCTTGCCATTTTACACCAGATTGCTAATCTTTCTTTTCTGAAACAAAGGGGAAATTATTGAGCAGATGGTGGAGGTGCAGCAATGCAGTACCTGTGTACCAAAGAGACCACTGACTCCTTTCAATCCATTTTGGTTTTGTTCCAGGCATAGTATGGACATTCTCTGGTATTGACACAAATTAAGTGTTCTATGGTCCAGCCACTGACTGTCAAGCATCTGTTATTGATAGAATTGACCAACATGGTGACCTCCATCTACAATTTTGGCAGAGAAAGATTAATGGGAGGACTTAGTTCCTTTTTGCATAGAAGATCAAAAAAAGAGTCTGAAGGGCTTGTTAGTGTGATACAGGGTCTTCCTCTTCAGTTAGCCTTTATGCCTGATGTGTACTGGGCAGCTTCATTTTTCTTTAGTGTTTGGATTGTGTTGCCATCAGTAAGCGCTGCACTCAGACGGTGAAATGGTTTGGATTTCCCACTCTCCAGCCAAATCTGAGCCAGGGACGAGCTAGTTGAGCAAAAGTCATCCTCAGTTAGACAGAGGTGATGCTAGTTGACTGATAATCTTGTTAGAGTCTGAGTTGTTTCTGGATGTCCAGAAAGTAACTGTGTCTAAAGAGATTTCTGGGTGTAAATAAAGTCGCTTAGCTTAGAAAGCACTTTTTGAATTAGATTTTGGCTGCCTTATTGACAGCCTCTTTTTTTCTGCTAATTTTAGTGCGTCTATAACTGTTAAAATAGAAATTCTTAGATGTCTATCTCTGGGGACCAGGAATGGAGGAAAAAATCTTTCTCACTTTGATCTGTCATAGTGTGTGGCTTTTAGGGCCCTAAGGAATGTGTGCAAGATCTATTTTTCTCAAGCTTTTCTTAAGAAGGAGTGAGGCCTTTTCTGTTTATAGAGAAAGGAGTGGCTTCCTATACACAAATTTGATGTTAATTTAATTAAGGTATAAAATGGGCCTATCACAGAAAACGTCTTTGATATGCACATTTTATAAACTAAAAAAAGGTAAAATAGAATGAGAGCGCACCCAAATCGCACCTAATTTATTCTTTTTAAAAAAAATGGAGTTCTGTTAGATTCAGGATAATCTGTCAGACAAGGGGCAAGCATTTCAATTATGGAGGAACAACTTAGAATTCTGAGCTCTGGCCAGCACTTGAACTACAATGGATGAACCACAAAAAAATCCTCTTATGGTGCTATCTAGTCATCCTCTGTATGAGTCAACAGTGTGCCCTTGTAGCCAAGAAGGTTAATGGCATATTAGGTTGCATTAAGAGGAGCATTGCCAGCAGATCCAGAGATGTCATTATTCCCCTTTATTCGGCTCTGGTGAGGCCACATCTGGAGTATTGTGTCCAGTTCTGGGCCCCCCACTACAAAAAGGATGTGGACTCATTGGAGAGGGTCCAGTGGAGGGCAACCAAAATGATTAGGGGGCTGGAGCATATGACCTATGAGGAGAGGCTGAGGGAGTTGGGTCTGTTTAGTCTGCAGAAGCAAAGAGTGAGGGGGGATTTGATAGCAGCCTTCAACTTCCTGAAGGGAGGTTCCAAAGAGAATGGAGAAAGGCTGTTCTCAGTAGTGATGGATGGCAGAACAAGGAGCAATGGTCTTAAGTTGTGGTGGGAGAGGTCCAGGTTGGATATTAGGAAAAACTATTTCACTAGGAGAGTGGTGAAACACTGGAATGGGTTATCTAGGGAAGTAGTGGAGTCTCCATCCCTAGAGGTATTTAAGTCTTGGCTTGACAAAGCCCTGACTGGGTTGATCTAGTTGGGATTGGTCCTGCCTAGAGCAGGGGGCTGGACTTGATGACCTCCTGAGGTCTCTTTCAGCTCTATGGTTCTATGATTCTATGATAAGTTTGGCTTGTTAAAACTGGCAGAGAGCATAAAAGTAAAATGGAACAGAGATGATACACTCTGTTGATACTTGGGGAAAATCTAAATGCAAATTGAATATTTTGGGGCCAAATTCTGGCAAGCACTGGTAGGCTCCGTCACAAAATTCCAGCAGCACAAGCATGAACTAGAAATGAATCACTCTCCACCCAAATCTATGGATTCACTTTTCACAGGCCTCCCATGAAAGGAGTAGAAGTGCAGCCAGGGGTTTAAATATCAGGGTGTTCATACACAATCCCTGACAATACTATAAAGATACTGGGAAAGGGAGGTGTTGGTTGTTCATTTTTAAAGCAGGCAAAACTAGGTCTCAAGGAATACCTTATTGATTGTTAAGGCCAGAATGGATCATTATGCTAATCTAATCTGACCTTCTGTTTAACACAGAACAAAGAACTTTTTTCAGTCAGTCCTGAAACAAGTCCATACTTGTAGTTGAGTTGCAGCATTTCCTAGAAAGAGACCCAATCCTGATTTAAAGATGTCAAGTGATAGAGAATCCACCACCTTCCTATCTCTACTCAAATACATCTGTCTGCAGCTTCCGACCCTTGGATCTTGTGATGCCTTTGCTTACTCTCCAGAATAAAGAATAAAGAACCCTCTATTCTCAGAAATCATTTCCTATGTGGCTACTTATAACTGAGATTTAGATGCCTCTCAACCTTCTCTCAGATAAACTATATAGCTTGAACTTTCCTAGTCTCTCTCTGTAAGGCAGATTTTTCCAGACCTTGTTTTATTCTTGTAGCTATTTTTCTAAACCTTTTTCAACATACTTCTCTGAAGAGCGGTCACCAGAACTGGACACAGTATCGCATACAGTGGACACAGTGCTACATACAGAGGCAATATGGCATCCGTTCTCTGACTTGCTGGTCCATGCTTATACATCTAACAACTGTATCATCCTCTCAGGAACATCTGTGATGCAAGTGGCAGCCTGCAACAGTGAGTCCAAGACTGGGTCTATAGAATTACATTATGTCACTATAAATATTTCTGTAAATGTTTAGGGTTGGGTTGGGCCTTTGAAACCTATGGATGGAGTTTTGGGAGGATTTTTTAAGCTATTTTTAGTGCCATAACATGAGTCTGACTCTGTGGAATGAGGCTCTGAGACTTGCTGCCAGGAGCTATGGGGGCATGCTCTTAGTCATAGCATAGCATTGGGAGAGCAGTGTTTTCAGCCAGCCTTTTTCTACCTCAGGCAGTGAAGATCCAGTTAATGTGGCTTGTCGCCTTTTGTGCATGATTTAGAGGTACCCATATGACAAGCAACTGAGAGCACATCTAACTCTTCTTAAAAGGTACAGCTATGCTCAGTTCCTTGTGAGATTATGGCAAAATGAAAAGGTTCATGAGGTTGTGTCTGCTTTAAATCTTCCGTGGTAAGGAAAACATGTTTGCAAGCTGTCTAGCAATATACCACTCTGAATGGGCCATTGAGTACTATCACATTAGAAAATAAATGTAGTTTCTTGATCTGACACTCTCCTCTCCCTCCTCCCCCACTGTTTCTGTTTTTACACATTCAGGAGCTACTCAGAATTTGACTCCTAGATAGAGAAGATCAAACACCTGCATGGATAATCTTGATTGATTGAGTCCTGCCTCAGTGCAGGAGGTTGATCTTGATAACCTCTTGTGGTCCATTCTAGCCTGTGGAACTCCTTGCCAGAGGACGCAGTGAAGGCTAAAATTTTAACAGGGTTCAAGAAAGAATTAGACACATTCATGGAGGTTAGGTCCATCAATGGCTATTAGCCAGGATGGGTAGGAATGGTATCCCTAGCCCTTTTTTCCCTTGAGGTGGGTGACAGGGGAGGGATCACATGAGGATTACCTGTTGTGATCCCTCCCTCTGGGGCATCTGGTATTGGCCACTGTCAGCAGACAGGATACTGGGCTAGATGGACCTTTAATGTGACGCAGTATGGCCATTCTTATGTTCTTATAATTTCTATAATTGTATGATCTATAGGTATTCTGTGTTTGGGAGGGAACAGCTATGGGATTGCATGCTAGGCAGAAACTCTTGATGGGAACTAGCTGTCAGATAGCTTCCAACAAGTATGGTTAAGCACAATAGTTGATTGATTCTCTAAAAGGATCAGCATTTAACAGTGTTGGCATTTAAGCCTTCATCATTGAGCTTCATCATTAACACACTAAGGAGATAAATGGGTCAGTTTATGCCTCTCAGTGCAGTTGTTTCCAGGCTGTCAGATTATAGACTCAGGCCAGGACTATACGAAAAAGTTGGTTTGACCCCACTATGCCACTCAAGAATTCTTCTGTCAACTTCACTACTGCCTCTCAGGGAAGCAGTTTAACTACAGCAATGGGAAAACCCCTCCCATCATGGTAGTGAGTGTCTACACTCACTGAAGTGCAAGAGTAACACTGCAGTTCTGCCGCTGTCGTTCTTTGTGTAGACATAGCCTCAGTTTACATCCAGATAGATTCTATAATGGCCTGAAATTTCATTTTTTTTATACTAAATGGATCTAATGAATTAATTTCTGGTGCACACTCTGCATCAGGGATGGGTTTTGTAGGAAATTCTATTACTATGGGATTATGTACAAGACTGGGCCCTTGTTAGTTGGAAAATAGACTTCTGAAGTATAGTCCTGACTGTACTTCTGAAATGTGCATTAATCTTCACTACAACATGACCTACCATAATTTTAGTCAGTTCTGCTGAGCCAAGAATTTTCATTACAGTCTTCATTGTCATTCCTAGACAGTTTTTAAGTGCCAAGAAAATGGGTGCCTCATAGAACAATGCATGAAGAGTGCTGAAGGCTGGAGTTAAATGAGGCTGAAGAACAGAACTGGTGGGCAGAATTTCATTAATGATAATTAAAAGCTCAGCTATGTATAATATGACTTCATGTTGTGTCAATTTATACTTATGACTCCCAGATGGTGGTAATAGTTCAGGTACTATAAATGAAAGCAGTTGGAAAAAGACTAAAGAATCAGTTAATTTTGTGTACAATACAAGATAAGGATATACAGCTGTGTACCCCTTTAGTATCTCTGAGGTAGATTATTTTTGCATGTAAGAGATTATCTGCAGAACAGATGTTATAAGATGAAAATCTGAAAGTTCCGCAAGTATAGGAACAGAATAATTTTGTTTGTTTGTTTGTCCCTCAATGGGAAGTGTGTTTCAGGAAACCAGGGACTGAATCTAGAATGTACAGGAAATATGGCATCTCTGTATTTCTTGGAGGACTTACGCTGAAGAATGCCATCTCTTCAGTTTGCTTGCCTGGTGTATATCGTTATGTCATTACCTTCTTAATTGTTTTAAGAGCTTCTGTTTGATTATATAATATCCACTCTGTAGTGTGGTGTGGTTTAAAGTTTTTGTTAGCGTAAATTGAAGATGTTTGTGTTGCTCCTGGACTAATAGATCCACATATTCTTAAGGCCTTAACAGACCTTACAATCATCTAGTCTGACCTCCTGCATTCTGCAGTCCATGGAACCTCATTCAATAACTTCTGCGTCAAGGTCTGCTCATTAGCAGTGGAAGTTAATGATGTTGCACTTGTTTAATTGAGGGTATAATATCATGGCAGAAGAGTTTCCCAGTTGTAATTGAAGGCATAATTTGACCTGCAGTATTTTATTACTTAGAGTATTGGGGGGCAGGCATTATCCTATGACTGAAAAAAATGACCAGTTTTGTTTAAAATTACATATTTTGGGGGGGGGGAGGGGTAAAAAATAGCACTGAAATATATGGAATTGTATACAAGCTGCTGAGGGTCAAAAGAACCTGAAGCATGTTGACACACAGAAAGCCATTTTTCCACAAACTTCTGTAAGCACTGTCTTAAAAAAAAAAAAAAAGTACTACTGGCTGAGACACTACTGGAAGACAATAGTGAGGCTGTCAGTGCCATGTGTTGTTGATTGTCACCTATGACATTAGACAGTGTCTTCCAAGCAAAAATAATATCTATGGACTGTCTACCCAATGACAACTATCACTGATGCATTTTAGTTAGTATTAACTATACAAAGGAAAATGTTTAAGGTACCACATGAGTAAGTAGATGAGCAACTTGTATTACTATTAAATTGGAATGTCTGCTCATGCCTGGACACTCAGTGACAATGTAGCTGAATATACTTTAGCCTCATCTCAGACTAACCCTGTGTATTGCAAGGAAAATGTTTAACCTCCTCCCTCTCTCCTCCTCCCCCCCCCTCCCCCCGGCACTATGTAACGTTGTATTCTTGCCACTTCCTTATAATTCCTTGTCATAAGGACATTTACCTCCCCAGAGTACAAACTGGATACCGGTATGAAATTTGAACTATAGATATTATTAAATAAAAATACAATCTAATAAGAACTCTGGACTGAAGCCTAAAAAAGGAAATTATTGTGACATGGCCTTCACAGTCCTTGAATTCACAAGCAGGCTAACTCATCAATAATATTGGCTGAATGAACAATGATATTCCGTATCCTTTGGTCTGATAGCGTTCAGTGGAGGACATATAGGGAAACATTTTGAAACCAAGCTGAGATTCTCATCATTTTATCCTGTACTGCAACAATATATAGTTACATAACATTTAATTTAAAATATTGTTAATAAATATCTGATGCTATCATCTGACAGCCTTAGCAAAAAGAATATAATTTTCCTTTCACCGTTAAAATGATGCCTACTGATTTCTGATTTACACCAGAATTATAGATCAGAATAAGTTCTACATACACTATTTTATAATTAAAATATAAACCATACTTGATAAAAATCATAATACTTTTTATTTTATCTGGATGCTATCATTAGTATCTGAATATTACTTGTGGAATGCCCTCTACAGACAGAGAAATGTTGCCTAGAGTTAAATACAGATGTTAATATCATTCTACAGATGTACCCACAGACTGAATTTCTGACACCTCCTTTAAATTCATCACTCTTGCAATTTGTGGTTCTCCTCCAAGTTCCATGCAGGCTACTACATTCCACAGCTCCCTTTTGGTGTCTATATTTTTGTGATCAACGTGACTGAGGTAGTTATAGTATATATAAGTTATTTAATGTCACAAGACAGTTTTTAATACCCAAAGGATGTCATTACAATCTATACTAGTAGTATCTATGGTTCCAGTTTCTACAATTTATTCCTCTGTAAGACTATGTCTAGACTTCACTGTTATATTGGAAAAAGATTTTTTTATTTACTTTCGAAAGAGACTTTTTTGAAATTTGGCATGTCTACATGGCGCCAAATTGCGAAAGAAAGTGCTCTTTTGAGCCATCCCTTATTCCTCGTAGAATGAGGTTTACAGGCATGGCGAAAGAGTGCGTCCGTTCTTTTGAAAAAAAATTCAAAAAAGCGGACGCTTTCCTTGGATGTGGCTGGTATCCCAAAAAAGCAATGCAGTCTAGATGTAGCCTAAGAAGGGTCTGAAGGAGCTCTCTACTGATAGCTAGTGATGAGCTGGGGAAGACTATGTGGAAGCAGACTGTATTTGCATAGATACACCTACTCTATCTATGTACTTAGCAGATGGAGCTGTTTGGCAAAGTGAGCAATTTTTGACCGGTTTTCAGTTGCAAATCACTATATTTATTCAGGGACAGCCCACCTTAAATTGTCAATTACAGAGAGAAAACGTACACTTATTACTGCATTTATTTTCTGCAAACTGCCCCTAATATAAAAAAGCTTAAAAAATAGTGAATAGACCTGAAGCATCTTAGAGACTAACCAAAAATGTAGATGGTATCATGAGCTTTCATGGGCACAACCCATGGAAGCTCATGATACCATCTACATTTTTTTGTTAGTCCTGCAGTGCCTTCGAGACTATTTGCTGTTTTTTCAGTTATGGACTAACACGGCTACACCTTTGAATCTTTTGCCCCTAATATATTAAACCTACTTTTAGGATGTTACAGTTATGTACTAAATGCATTTTATGACTTTTTAAACCAAATTTTCTACCTCTGGATATCAGAATTATACTGGAATGCACAGATTTTTTTTTCATTAACCCTGCTTTAACATAAGCTTTAACAGCATTTTTAAATACTAAATGCCAGGGTAATAAAATGTTAATCATCTTGTAGGAGGAAAGGGCAGCAGAACTGTATTTGTACGCCTTGGTTATGGGGGAGGTCATCCTAAACCAAAGTTGACTTGCTAAACTGGGGATAGCAATGCCAATTTAAGAAGGGGGTGTGGACAGATGTTTCTATCTGTTGTTAGGGACTCTCTTCAAAGAGTCCTAAACACCGTTTAGCCCTCTAGTGCTTAAAGGCAGAGCCGATTAGACTCAAGTCAGAGTCCTTGTGTCTCTTCAGCAATTACAAGGGCTTACGTCAGTGATAAGAAGGTGAGGGGTTAAGCCTTACAGGGGGCAGTATCGCAATGAAAGACAGTGTAGAGACTGTGCTAGCTGTGAGACTCCCCACTACCTGCTGAAATCACTAAGAACTAGATTACATGGTGGAAGCCTTTAATGTGACAGCGCAGAAGAACTCAGCAGCAGCCGTGAGCTTATTGTAGCCTGCAACAGCAACAGTAGAGCACATGGCTCATTTCCCCCACTCCTGGCTGTTAGGAGAACGCTTTGCTAACCATAGATTGCCAACACTGTAAGCAGAAGGGAGTGGAATGTTAAAGGAACATTTGTTCATTGGGCTCTCATACCATAAGGTGGGAAACTGAGGCAAATGACACTGTCCAGTATACTGGGGGTGGGTGTTTGGTTATAGTTACATGCTTTTGAATGCAGTTTGTGGTGGTTTTCCAAATTAATGCTGGACTCCTTTTCCCCTTTTAATAAAAGTGTTCCTTTGTTATACACAGACTCAGTGGTCCTGAGAGGGAAGTATTGTCTGTGAGAGGTGCCTACAAGCGGCATTACATTACGTTTCCCCAGATTACTGGGCGGGGGGGACTTGAACCAGTTCTGTTTTGTATTGTTAAGAGGAACTCCCCTAGATATTGAATCTGGTCATTGTTGCTGCTGCCTTCACTTGGCAGAGGAGTGACACCTCTTTGTGTTAGTCCTTGCCTAACAAAAGTTTTGTTGCCAAAAACTGCCTTTTGGTGACAGAACAGAGCGTATACTCTGTAGTGTGACTTTTGTTGGGAAAAATTCCCACTTTCTGCAACAAAAAACTTCCACTCCTATGAAAGATTTACTTTTTTTTATCTCCCCTCCCTTTCCTGTAGTACAGAGTCAGTGTTGTTTGTTTTGTCCACAAAAGTGTCTTCTACCACTATCCCACAATGCCTGCCCTGATCACTCTGCTGTTTTGAGCGCTGCTATCCATCCCCTTTCAAAGCTCAAGAAAGTATCTGAGAGCTGAGTGTGCTGCTCTGCTCCATTTGGGGAACAAAGAGCAAATAATTGGAATGCTGCTCTTCTGTCCTGCACTAGGGACACAGCAGCAGGCAAATTGCTGTCAGGAAGGGGTTGAACGGCAGAAAGATTGCTGTGGTGGTTTGACATTCTTCAACCTGGAGAACTCACAGAGCTACTCATGATGCTGCTCTTGGCTGATGAGAAAGCTGTGGGAGAACGTGGAGGGAATCTCACATCACTGCACTGTTGGATACATACCAGCAGTATATTATTCACACTGCTGATTATGGTGCCCCCAATGTGAACACATGATCTGTCGACAGAGGGCACAAATGTGAACACTCGCTGACTATTTTTGTTTTGTCGACTTTTGGGTGTTGATATATACTTTTTCTGCTGCCCTACAAATTATGTGCTATTTATAAACGTTAGCTATAACCTAATTCTTTATAGTGTGATAAGTCAGTCTGTGCTGCACTCTGAGCTGATAAACAACACTGTTTTTTTTAAATGTTTATATCTTGCTTTAGCACATTCTTCTTTGTTAGTCTCTGAGTATTTCCTTCACTTTCTTTTGCTGGCATTTCTCGTTCTGTAATTTATTTTCTTTCTTTCTTTCTTTCTTTCTTTCGTTAGCCTCATTTATTTTACTACAGTGCTGCTTTTACTTATTTGAATTATGTTTATTGGTTTTGCCTTTCTATACTTTCATTTCTTAGCTGCTCTTTAAAATGTTCCATTTGGATTTGGTCATGTGTCATTAAGATACTTTTCCTTTGGCTTTATTTTAGGGTATTTCCTTCCTTTCAGTACTGTGTTCGGAAACTACCTAAAAGCCCTGAACTATCTTGTGCTGTCGAGGCTTTTGAACTCCGTAGAGCAACACGGTAGTGTTTTCAGTACCTGTTTCATGTACCTGTTTGCATCTTTTGTACTCTGAACTTTATTGTATTCTTAACAGATAAAATATACTGTGCATAGCTATGTATAATCCAATGTCTCCTCTTAAATAAATGGGGGTAGCAATGTAATGATTTGTAAAAATTGCTTTTCAATAATACTCTTAACTGGTGTAAATCAACTTAACTTCATTGTTTTTTCCAGAAGAGCTAAGCTGATCTGCACTAGCTGCAAATTAGTCTCTGAGTATAAATATTAAGTAACTGGAAGCTAGAATTATACTTCATATTGTTAAGTCTCCACTATCTTTTCTAAGGATCGATGAGTCCCTTTCATTTAATATTCCTTAAAGCAGTCTAGAGGATCAGTATGTGGTGGATGGTAGCATTGCCAAATATTCAGCCTTGTATAAGTCAGAATAACTGGATCAGGCAAGTAAGGCCTTTCAGGAGAATTTTGCAATACTATGGCTACAGATTTGTGGTATTTGTTTTTAAAATACTTAAATGCAGGATTTTAGTACTTCATTTCTTAAAATGCATTGCTCTAGGATGTGCCTCCTCTCCCTATACAGACTGTGAACTTTGTTTCTGATCCATTTAGAGCATTATATTGGAACTTTCCTTATTTAACATTAAGCGGTATTTCTTTCTTTGTTGTTGTTCAGACCAAGGATTGTTAGCTTTGCATTAAGTTTCTCCCTTCCCTCCCTTCTCGTTTTGGCTCTTACCCATAAATGTAAATTGAGAGAGACTGACTGAATATTAAATCACTAATGGAAAGAGAAAAGGAGGGCTGACTTAGCCAATTCCCCCACATCCAATTTCATATATATTAATTCTTTACTCAGAGGATTAAAATATGACAGCTAACATCCAAGAAATGGCACATGCAATATTTCTTCAGGTAAGTAATATTCTTTGGAGTAATGTTGCCTGCTGCCCCAGCACAGTCATTTTGTATGCTCTCCCCACTCACGCCCACAAGAAACAAAGAAATAGGGACAATCAGAATGTGTGTGTGTGTACGTATATGGGTATAATATAATTGTTAAACCAGGTACTCAGTGGAGTATCAGCTCAACTGTGCCAGCTCTCTACCAGATAAATCTTCAGCAGTTACCTGTTTTAAATTCCTTTCTGCTGCTAAAGAGGCACGTGGGGAATTTGAGAGGTCAAGGATATGGCCCAATAACTCCTGTAATGTCATATAACAAATGCTGTATTTCTCTCATGCTGTCTGTGTGGAAAATCTAAACCAGGTTTTGTTTCTAAAATAAAGTTTATATGGACTCCTTTTCACAACATTCTTATAAACTCTGGGGATCTCCTTAGACTAGGCTATCTAAAAACTATTCTGCTGGACTGGCTTCCCCATCAAGACAATCCTCCTTGCCCAAGCACTCCAGGATTGAAGGGAACTGCATTGTTGACCCCTTCTCAAAGAAAGGCAGGCCCTCTGTTGGAAATAGGGTGCAAGGGAGATGCTGCTTGAACTCTGTCGGTTGCTGTTTGACTTTACACCAGTCCAGCTATGGCTGCTCAGTGTTGCATCCTGAGGTAGCTTGCTTGGCATTTACTGCTCCAGAATAATACAGCTGGAAGTTCCAAATGCATTATTCAGCTACTCAAAAACCTTTGTTGGGAAACAAAGAAGAAAATAATGCCCTAGCTGCTGTCAAACACATTTTGGAGAAGGAAAACTGGCTGTGGCTTTATTCTTAAACCACCCTTTAAGAAGCATTTATTGTCTCCCACTCAACATATGTTTATTTTAGGCAGAGTTTGTTTTAAATAAACAAAGTTAAAACAAATTATGTCGAGTATATTGGACGCCACAAAGACTATATATGATGACAGCTCTTCCTTTAGATGCATGCTGGCATTGTGATAAATATAAGGGTGCACTTTTTGCGCACACAGTGGGAATGGCCTCCAGTTCAACATTTGTGGAGAGCAGCTGACATTAGAACTGAAATGCTTGGGAGCTTTAGCAATCAAATATTCATTGAGAACTATGTATTAGGGTGCTTAACCATGTATTTGTGCCTCTCATCAGTGCAACACTCTTAGTTTCTTAGATGATCATGAAGTGAGTGATTTTATAGAGGAAGAAAAAATTATCAGTGGTATTCTGTCCCTCTGATCTAGCAGTCCCAGGGATCAGCTGCATAAATTTGAAGAAATCTAGGCTCCATTTTAAATAAAATTTGACTAAGGAACATCCACAAGTGGCCAGTCTGAATTTCCCTCCCCTTTCTCCAACCTATGACTCCTTTCTGCCTTCCTCTTCCCCTGACTTTCACATTTCCCCTCCATGATGTCCACCCCCACCCCACCCTACCTCATAAAGTATTGATTTGATCTTCTCACTTCATACTAGGGTGATTAAAATGCATACAGGTGTTAATACTGTCTTGTATGTAACAGATGGCAATTTTAAGATTTTTATAATTTTCATTTTTTGCACTTTGCATTTGTATTGGGATGTTAAAATTGAAAAGTAATTTCAATAAAATCTTAAACAAAAATATAAAGGCAAGCAGACCTTAATCACAGTCTTTCCACTTGTATGTATTATGCAAATATACAGTTCAATGTAGCGATCTAAAATTTGAGAAAGTGAAAACACAGATTTTTTTTGAGCCTTGACACTTATGATGCTAAGAGATTGAATAGCAGAGCGAAAGAGACAGCTTGGTGTTCCCAAGAAAATCAATTAATTTGAGAATTTTACTGATGACCCAACCCTAAAATCAACCTTGTAAAACATGATTGCAGAATAGGACAGGCTGTTTTAAGTTACAGGATGACTGACTATTTTAGGTAATTTATAGGACACCGGTCACTGGTCACTACAATGCAGTATAGAACCTAGACTGCGCTAAATACATAGCACACAGGATGACTAGTTTTCCTTCTTTGGTCATTTCTGAACAAACTTTCAGAAACCAAATATATCTGCTCGTGCTTCTTTTCTGTTTGAAGCACATGCACCAACAATTAATGCATTCTTTCTTCCCTTTCCAAAATGCCATATGCACACATAGAAGGGAAGAGTAGCTAAGAAAAGTGATCAACATGAAAGTCATTGGAAATAATGAAACAAGACTTAAAGAAATAGGGATTTCTAAATCATGGGGTGGAAATTTTGGTTTAATGCACACAAATATAAATACTAGCCCAATTTTTCATTCTTTGGGCTTCCTCTGTTAGTATTTTGGGCTCCAACTGCTACCATTGACTTCAGAAGGATCTTTGGGTAGATCAAGAATACAAGATTAGATACAATGAGATTGGATCTAAGTTGATGAGTATGTATGGAATGAATCAGCAAAGTGATTTAATAAAAAAACTTTTTCATTAGTAAATAGCTGTTTCATTGCTACTGAGAAGCTACAGCAGAATTTTTTTTTAATGTCATCCAAAGATATTCCTTGCAGCCTAAAAATACACTAGGCTGTACCAGTGATGAAAATAGTAAAAGTGGATAAACATATGCAAGAAGCAGTGATTAAAAATCTTCCTGAATACAGTCTTCACTTTTGTTACCATTTCAAAAGATAGGATTTCCCCCCCATAAACTAGGATAATCTTATACACAGGAGTGGCAGTAATATCTTTTGCCTCTCAGACCACAACTAACAAAACCAATATATTCATAAATATTTTCCCTTCCTTTGTATCATCAACAGTATGAGAAATCACAAAAAACAGTGCTTATTTCTGCTTTGTTTGGGGGTAGAATATAATGTATTTAATATTATCTATGAATCGTAATTATTTATGGTGCACAGGGTATGCCAATACAAGAGATATTTCCCTGTAGAAGCTGATTGTTTTAGACCCAGATCATCTGAACTTAACAACTGTATGCATCTAAACCTTTGCAATACTGGTGCAGGAGTCGTCTTTCATCCTGCTGCAAACATAATGAATAATGTACGACATCAGTCACATTTTCATCTTTGAAAAAAATTCCTGTGTGACTGTTTAGAGTGCAAAACACCTTATTTACAGCTTGTCATTTGATGTGGAAAGTATCCCAGCTCAGTGTAAAGGGTCTTATTTTCATGCCACTGGGAACTTGAGAGTTCCATGAACTGATCTTTCTTCTTTCAGTCAGGCTGTTACTTCTACTCATCGATGGCCTCCTGTCTTGACTGTTTTCTTCTGAGGGTCTTATTGCATTTTTTTCATTTTTGTATGAACTTCCAACGGGTTTCTCATCTCATAATCCTTCATTAACTAAATCTAAGAGCATTGACTCCTCCCTGTCCTGTTCCTAGAGTCTTTATGCTCATATAGGCAAATGTTGAGTACAGAGAGAATTTAAAACTTTATGAAGTCTGAAGTGTGGGCTATAAAATCCCCTTGCACAGGGCTGAAGAATGACAGTAGGTGTAATGAAATAGAGAATTGGATACAAATATTTAAATTGTGCTTAAGTGTGTGGGGGTCTGTGTGTATGTGACTGTGTGTGCTCATGTGTGTGTATATAGTTTAATATAATATATTAATTTAGGACCAAATTAACCTTTATCTCCTGTTTGTTTCTTTATCCTTCTAATGTCTCAGCAGACTCAACTTTACCTGTGAGCTTCCAGTTTCTTTAGATATAAATCAGTGAGCAGAGAAACTGTTAATCCATATGCCATCATGTGCCAACAATGCCCCTCTGCTATAAACATCGGCCAAACTGGACAGTCCCTACGTCAAAGAATAAATGGACACAAATCAGATATTAGGAATGGCAATATACAAAAACCTGTAGGGGAAAACTTCAACCTCCCTGGACACACAACTGCAGATCTAAAGGTAGCCATCCTGCAGTGAAAAAACTTCAAGACCAGACGTCAAAGAGAAACTGCTGAGCTACAGTTCATCTTCAAGTTTCACACAATCAGCTCAGGATTAAACAAAGACTGTGAATGGCTCGCTAACTACAAAAGCAGCTTCTCCTCTCTTGGTATTCACACCTCCAGATCAGCTACTAGAAGTGGGCCTCATCCTCCCTGATTGGATCCACCTCGTCATCTCTAGCCTGATTCTGGCCTGCATATTTATACTTGCCTCTGGAAATTTCCACTACATGCATCTGACGAACTGGGTCTTTGCCCATGAAAGCGTATGCTCCAACACTTCGGTTAGTCTATAAGGTGCCACAGGACTCCTTGCCGCTTTTGCAGATTCAGACTAACACGGCTACCCCTCTGATACTTGTTAATCCATAGTTAACCAAACAATAAAACTGGATCTAAATATCTGGGGTATATGTGCACATTAAAAGGCTCAGGTATCTATAGCATACATGGGAGGGGTGGGGAACCTTTTTTGGGGTCAGAAGATGCTAACCAGTGTTCCTGCTAAGATTTTCTATCCATGAGCATAGTGAGTTTTGTCTTGTGCCCCAATATTGATGTCATGTGCACTTGTCCAGATGTGTTCTACCATGACACCCACCAGTTACTAACTCTCTCTCTATCTAAAATTGTTATGGAAGAAAGCCCCACTCACTGTGCAGATGCAGCAGGAACCTTCACAATAGAAAGCACCAGGTAGACGTTTTAATCTAAAGGGAGTCACTTCCCCCACCCAAGGAGACATAGACTGAACCCCGGTGGATCAATGTGACCCTTGGAAAAAAGGTAGATTTTGTGAGTTAATCGACACACTGAGCTTTGATCACCTGAAGAGACAAGGAAAATGACTGCCTTGGACTGGGGAGATCCTTGCTAATAGTTAGCCAGCTTTTGGGAGAAAGGAGGATTGGTGAGGAAACTATCTTGAACAAAAACTATAACTTCTTAAGTTATGTCTTAGTTTTTGGAAAGCATTTTTCACTTATCTTTGTAACCATTTCCATCCTTACTCCTTCTGCTTGGTATCACTGATTGCTACTTGCCAGGCAATATTGAGGGGAGAGAGTCTTGAGATGTATACTGGTGAGCAAGATGGCCTGATGTGGCCAGGTAGCTGAGGTGCAGTTTAATCTCCAGCAAAGCTCATTCTTGGTGAGGCAGAGAGCATACAGAGTGGCTCATGCCATTAGCATTGCTCATTCATCATTAACATGCAAAATCCTGGCTTTCCCTTTATCTTCCTCTGTTGTCAAAGGAATATCATATTAAATGCACATTTGCAGTGGCTTTATCCTCTGATCAAGTCTCTGTAGCTCTTAATGCTTTGCTACTACTCACCAGCACATAGAGATACTGTGGTCATCTTAGCTTTATTGCATCTGCAGCGAAATGCTGATGGTAACAAAGTTACATCCAAGCATTCTGGGTTAGTCCGTTCTGACATTATAGTCCTGCAAAAGTTTCCTGTTTGTGTGTAGACAGATTTATCACCACATGGGGCTGTGATCAAAAGAATGCCCTGTGAGCTATCAAGCAGAGAGGTTCATGAGTCATCTTTGTTTTGGAAAAGGTGGCAAACAAATGATGATGCTATCAGTTCTTGAAGTGTGTGTGCCTGCAGCAAAGATGACCACCATGTGCCTTGCAATATGGAGATAGAACATTAATAGTTTTTTCTTTGGCATATAATACTAAGGGCTGGTTTATACTTAACCAGAGATCGATGCTCCGGAGATGGATTTTCATGGGTTTGATTTAGCAGATCTAGTAAGGACCGACTAAATTGACCACTGATGGCATTCCTGTCGACCTTGGTACTCCACAAGGTCGTGAAGAGTAAGTGAAGTTGATGGGAAAATTTCTCCCATCAGCCTCCTATAATGGGGACGCCTCCCAGAAAGTCAACTTAAGTTATGTTGGCTCCTGCTCTCGCAGCTGGAGATGCGTATGTTAAGTCGACTTTCTCCAGCAGTATTGACCTGGCTTAATTATCAAAGATTAGCAATGCAGTCAGTGTATTCCACTGTACCATGCCAAGTGCTCTTGTCGTGTCCACTACATTTAAATCAAAAAGTCTTAATTGCTACTCCTTAATTGAAAGTGTGTGCTAGTTTAAAAAAAATCAAAGATTTACAATAATGCTTAGTGGAAGTAAACTTTATGGAAATAAGTCCCAAGCTGCAAGTGACAGAATAATTCAATGCCCTGGTTTTGAAAGAATGAGGAACTGCTTCTGTTCAGTACTGTTGAGCCAGACTATGTAGAAAGGATATTTGCACTCCCACATACAGTGTGTATAATTGAAAAGAAGGTGTTCTTTTGAACTTTTTCAGTAGGGCAATGCATTTCTCATACTTCAAAAACAACTTGCTTTTAAACCAACTTCATCATTAGCACAGTTTGCACCAGATATTTTAAACAAAATGAAATTTGAGGTAAGTGTACCAAGGATCAAAGGGTTTTCCATTTTACATGACAGTTTATCTCTTAAGAAATATAAGGGGGAAAATTATGGTTTTATTATTAGTGAACATTAACAACCTACTATAGATTAAATTCACGTGATGGCTGGTAGGCTATCATTTTTATTTAAACACCTGCAAAATTATTATATCATATTAAATTCTATTGTTTATTTGGATTCAATATATTTCCCATCTAAATCGGACATACTAGTGTCAGTTAACATCATTGTAAATGTAAGTTAGAGATGGGCGTGGCCTCTGAAGTACAGATTCAGATGTTCCCAGAGATCACAGATAGAGCTGTCTAGGAATTTTCTGATAATTTTTGTTGGAGAATAGTAATGTCTCAAAACTGAAACTTTTCGAAGGAACTTATCAGTTCTGACACAACTTTCATATTGATTTATATGACCACTGTGTGTATAAAGATAGAGATTTTAATTGTAGGCCATTGATTGTAGAAGCAAAAAAGAGTAGAACTGTGCAAACCAGAATTTAATTTTACTAGCACTTAAATGGAAAAAAAAATCCTCTACTGAAATTATCACTGCTGGAAGTAGGAACATGACCTAATTTATAAAAAAAAATCTTAAATTAATAAAAATTTCCTGAAAATGCTGAAAAGTACCATGAATTTACTAATATTCCTTTGTCTCACACAAAATTTAAAATATTTATACATATTTCAGGTTTTCTCTGTATGACTATTGAAGAGCAAAATGTGATATTTTTCATCCAGTTCTAACACAAACCCTTCACCCAAATGTCCTGTCTGTTATGCTATGATCATTACGTGAACAAAGCCATCACATATAAAAAGGAAGGGGGGAAGAAACAGATTTGATATGAAAGATAAATGTTATACTTTTTATACACCCATTTCACTCTATGCCAAAGAGAAATACAGATTTGGGTTTAGGGGCTTTTTTTAGTGATGGTGGGGAGGGGGATTGGGTTTTTTGTTTTATTGTTTTTTGACAGCCAAACAGCTTTTTGCTTCACAAGAAGGAATCACTTGGATCTCAGCATGGAGGAAAGAGAATGATCAAATGATAAATTCTTCATGCTGTGAGACATTCCTGTGGGCTGAATTTCAACCTTTTGATCAGCTGCAAGCATTCTCATAGCAAGGAGAATGTAAAAAGGAAAGATAGGTGAGTGGGCATCTAGAGGAAAACACATTGTGCGGGGATGCACACATCATGTATGTTTGTGTTCTGCTTTTATGGTTTTTTTTTTTGCTGGCTTTTAAGAAAACATAAATATTAATTGGCTTCGGTTTTGCTATAGGCATTAGATAACTGCTGGCCATCTTAATTTAACCACTAGCTAAGGAACAGCAAGGTGATTCAGAAACTATAACTCATCACAGTCATTAACGGTGAAGCCGGCAGCTCTACGCTAAGGGTACGTCTACACTGCACAATAATTTTGAAATAAGCTATTCCGGAATAGTTATTCTGAAATAGCTTATTTCGAAATAACAGGTCTACATTGCAAGGAAGCCTCAAAATTAGTCCCAGGCAGGCTTCCCTAATGTAGATGTGCTATCTCGATTTAGAACCCCAGGAGGCACTGGGGAGGAATAACTTAGAATGGCCCTGTTGAGGGGGCTATTTCAAAATAGCAGCAGTGGAGTGTCTACACATACCTTTTTTCAAAATAGCTATTTCGGAATATGTGTTATTCCTTGTAAAATGAGGTTTACAGATTTTGGAATAAGCCGTCCATTATTTTGAAATAACGGAATGGCTGTGTAGACGCTCACATTGTTATTTTGAAATAACACTAGTTATCTCAAAATAACAGTGCAGTGTAGATGCACCCTCAATTAACAGTAGTAGAGTTAGTTGTACTGCAGGGCTTGGTGACTGCAACTGATTGAGACTTAATTGAGTTGACAAAATTATTATGATAATCAGACTTAGCTATATATATCCAGCAAACTATCACCCATTCCACACGTCAATTCAGACCACCAGTTCCCAATTTTTTTGTCACAATTAAACTGTTCTATGAAGTCCTAGGAAGAAAAAGATTTAGGATGAATATTTCTTTACTCAAAGATTTATTATATTATGGAACATCCACAGTTTTTAATATATCTGAATTCCCTACCATTCTTGAAGACTTTTATAAAAATAAATGAAAGGGAAGGGACTTGATGGCTAACAGACTTTCATTTAGAGGCTTGATATCAAGGTCTCCTTATCCTCCATTTACAAGTTTATTCATGGAGCTCTGAGCTTTCAGAAGAGCCAGTTCCGAGACTTGATTTCAACTGCAGGAAGTTTAAAGGAGTTTAGAATGTAGTTGATTGCTTTCTCTCAGGCAAAATACAATTTTAAAAATGGACTTTGATTCCAGCTTACCAGGGTCCCAGCTGTGTTTAAAAGTCCTTGCAAACAATGATAACTTTCAATAGCTTTTCCTTAATGAAGGCACAGACTCATTAGTAGGTTTTTTCTTTACTGGTGCCTAAATTGAGAGTCCTTTTGTAAAAGGCCTGATTTTCAATGGTATTCAGCACAACGGACCTCTTTAAAATTCCGGTGGTGGCACCCAGGTCACTAGTCACTTCTCGAAACCTTAGCCTATCATGCTTTTGTATATCTGCATGTGATGGTGATTGTAATATTTGTTCACTTAACTGAAAGATATGCAGTAAACTAAATGAAAGTAATAAGCATTCATTGTCCATCAGTTTCACGATTCTAGACCACAGAAACACTTTGAATCCAACCCACTGCTATGCTTCTCTTTTGTCAATTTGTGAAAGAGACTGTCTTGTTCTTCAACATATAATTAATTAATACAATTGGTATAACGTGTTTATATCATAGTTTCATAAGACAGAAGATGTAAAATTCAAATCTAGTGTAACTCCCTTGAAGCCAGTGGAATTACACCAGCGTTGATTTGGTTGATGCTATTTTCATAATATGCAAACTCACTTCTGTATCTCATTTAGAGCAACTGATCACAATATAGGCACTTTCCTAAAAATTAGAGAAGAACTGGTTCTCTGACTTTTTGCAGCTAACGTGTCTGTGATCATATATTAAACAGATTTTGAGCATAAAAATATAAAAGCTTATCACATTATGTGCTGATGGAGTTTTCCTATTTGTTTTACAGATACTATAGTTGGTACTCTATTGATAATCACCTTGCAACCAAGCAACTGAAAACAACATACTTGCACCTCCTATTTATGCAGAGAGTGACCTTCGGCGTCAATGTGGAGTATAAAGGAAAGGCAGATAATACTGGCGTTAACAATAATCCATTATCCATGTACTTGGTGCAGAAAATGGAGTTTTAGTTTCATATATCATAATGAATATGCTTAATATTTAACAGTCACAGTAGGAGAGTGAAAATTATTGTATTCACTCTGAACTTCATCCAGGCACCATTTTTCCACTTTGATTACTCAGTAAATGTAATAGGAAGACACATTGTTTCCTATAACAGCATGAGAAAAATATTAGTGTAATATTTTTAATAAAATAGATATGCCACACTGGTTCATTAAGTACAGAGTACCATTTTTGAATACCTATATGTAGTCTTGGTGTTGTTTTATCCTCTAGCTTTTCAAAAGAGGAATGTGCCTCCTTACTCTTTTCTCTGCATTCTCAAAATGACAATCTCCACAAAATGTTTTCATACATGACACAGCCACACTGAAAGATTCTGATGGTCTGGGACCAGATGTAATTCTTAGAGAGCTAATTTTCAAGCACCTCTATAAAGTGGAGAATTTGGATTTTGTTTTATAAGGGGAGACAGAGTTTGTGGAGTGGATCTACCTTGCTGGATTCTCATGCTCCAAAAGCAGGCACTTGTGGAAGTTGTTATGAGAATACTGATCCATTTCCCCCTTCAAAAACATTGATTTCTAGGGATCATATTATAATAGTTGTTTCCTCCTCTCAGACGTATAGGGACTATTCTGCTTTCTTAATTTCTGATGTTTTAGTTTTGTTACAAAATAGTACATTAATTGAAACAGTAGTTAGCTCTCTTTCATTTGTTTTCATGTCCTTTACCCATGGACTTTCAGCTTCTGGGAGTATAAACCACAGAGTCCAAAATATATTACTTGTAAAGCTGCACATATCAGACCTAAATATTTTAAAATTAAACATAAATAGCCATGGTTAAAGCAGGTTCAAATGAAAACTCCAAATCCCAAAGTATTTATCTGTACTTATTACCAGTTCTCAAATCTGTAATTGGCCCCTATTTTTACAGGCAGCTATGTTAAAAGCATAAGCTTTGAACACTCACAAATTTGCCATTCAAGCAATTACCTATAGAGAACTTGATTTCCCACTTGGACTTGGTTCCCAGGAAGGTTTAAGGAGAAATATTGATAAATTCATTCTCTTTCATAGCCATGAGGTAGCTCCATTAACAGTGGAGTTATGCATTCCATCTGCTATTCCTCCATTGATGGTGTTGTGTGCATGGTTAGGTTGTGTGGCCTGGAAGAGCTCCTGGCTAAGGGTGTGTCTAGACACACCTCTCTGTCGACAGAGAGATGTAGATTAGGCACATCGAAATTGCTAATGAAGCAGGGATTTAAATATCCATGCCTCATTAGCATAAACATGGCCGCCACTTTTTTCAAAACGGAGTTTTTTCGGAAAAAAACGGCAGTCTGGACATGGGTCTGTCAAAAATAAAGCCTTTTTCTACAGATCCTGTAAACCTCATTTTTTGAGGAATACAGGATCTGTTGAAAAAGGCTTTGTTTTCGACAGATCTGCATCTAGACTGCTGGGGTTTTTTTCGAAAAAACTCCGTTTTGAAAAAAGCGGTGGCCATGTTTATGCTAATGAGGCATGGGCTATTTAAATCCCTGCTTCATTAGCAATTTCAATGTGCCTAATCTACATCTCTCTGTCAACAGAGAGGTGTAGTCTAGACACACCCTAAGTGTCACATCAAGCTTGCATTTTGACTGCTGCCAGTATATCCATTCCGCTGGTCAGTGATGCAAGCAGCTCGTGTATGCCAAATAGTGCATTATTAGGTCATATTTTTGTTTTCAGGTTGGGCAGGGTTGGATGAGTTTGTTTACCACCTCCTCCCCCCTCCCTCCACACACACATACACATGCACACTGTTAGACCCTTAGTAAATAGATGGGAGAACCACTAGAAAAGGTAAAAAACAAGGGGGCATTCCACTACCTTGAATTACCTGGGGATTGAGCTAGACCCAAGGGTGGGCATATTATCCTGTAGATGCTCTCAGGATAAGCTTCAGTAACTGTTGAGTTTGTTTTGGAGAGCTATAGGAGCCAAGAAACTCTCACTCTGAGAGCTGCAGTCTATTACTGGGCTCCATAACATTGCCTGCAGGGCTGTTTCCCTGGGACAGGCATTCAGTGCTTGGTTGGTGGTGGTCACAATATGCATAGCAAGGATGCACCCTTTAATGAAGACTTGAAGATGTGGGAATGGTTTGTGAGACAATTTAATAAGATGTCTTTATGGTGAGAGGAATCATTATTAGAGGCTGATTTGAAAATCCATTTGGATGCTTTGGGGAGTATTGACTTTGTGGTGTTTTACTGGGGCAGATGATGTGCCCAGAAATGGCCCACCCTCTGGATGAAAAATGGGATAGTGCATGAAAAGACAAGGAATGAAATGGAGGTAGGGCTATTCATGACTCCTTTGAATGGTACGTCAGGGAGACAACCCCTTTTTCTTATAGCCCACCTTAATCCTTCTAATACAGTGGGTGTGGGATGGTAAGGCCCCAGCAGTGGATTGACTTCAGGAACCTGGGTTAAAAAAATGAGGAAAACTGGTGAATCACCACTCTCAGGTAATTATGCAATAAACATGGGATTACTTGTACTGTACACTTTTATTTGCTGGGTAGATCCAGACATCTATTAGCAAAATTTCAGCCCAATTAAATCCATATCAAGTGTCTCCTGAGCTTTTGATATAGCTGAGCAACAAGGTGTGTTTGATAGTTGTGATACAGAATCAGTAAATGATTGGACCCTCTGAAAGTCATAAATAGACTTTTTAACAAATCTTAAGAAAAAGATTGTTTGCAATCCAAGTAAATGAAGCTTGTTTCCTTTTACCTAGAACCTTCTGTGACTGCCATCCCTCCTAGTGTTAAACCTATATCTATGGAATCTATTTTTGATGGCAGAATTAATGACATCTGAAGAAAACAATTATAAGATTTAAGGTTCAGAATATTTTGTATGAATTCTACAAATATCAATTTCATAATGTCTCTGCTTTATTCATTTTTATGTGCTTTTAAGTCCTTGTCTGTGCACTGTCCCTCAGATAGACCTCATTCTAGTGAGATAATGCTGGATAGATAAATAGATAGACAGACAGTTCAACAGCATCTTCTGCTATAAGCTTTTCCCTAAATTTTCAAAAGTGATAGCTCGATTTTGGCCTGATTTTTTTCAGAGAGTGGATGCAAAGCTCCTTTTGAAAACTCTCTTTTTGGTGTTACAAGTTGTGCAGACAAAATCACTAGTTCCCCTTGAAAGTTAAACCTCTCAATTAAAATCTTGGTTCTACTGAAGTCAATGGAGCCAGAACTTCCTATTAGATGCCTTTGTTATGGAATCCATTTTATACCACATTATAGTATGATGTAGCACTTGCACTGGCTACTCAGATGCAATGTTTTCCTAATTCCAGAATTAAATATTCTAAGCTTTTTAGGCCCTGCATGGACTGAGAACCAAAAACCTAAAACAGGTGGCTTAGATCATTTAGGAGACAATTCTTGTGCTATGTGCCAAGCAAAATTCTTTTAAAATGAAACGAACAACACAAAGGCTATGTGTACACTGCAGAGCTTTTCCGGGATACCAGAGGTATCCCGGAAAAGCTCTGCCATGTCCTAGGAACACATCTGCTTTTCTGAAAAAAATTTGGAAAAGCAGACACTTTTTTTAGCATCCCTGTAAACCTTGTTTTATGAGGAAGAAGGGATATTCCGAAAGAAGGGGTTTTTTTTCTGACATTTCCAAATGTTGGAAAAACTTCTTTTGGAGGTAAAGTGGTAAAAGATACACATATTGTGGTTTGCAATTTGTGTATCTTTTTTTGGCGTTTCTTTGTAATGTAGACACAGCCAAAGTGTCAATTCCAAATGAGTTGAGGGGAAATAAAGAGTAAAAGAAGAAGATTCCTTGAACAGCTCTAATCTGTTATTTACAATATCACTTTTACAAATGAAGAGAAGCAGAAACATGTTGGATAGAATGCAACAGCAGTAACATGAATCACCACACAGGACAATGAACGTAATCTATTGAAGAAGAAAGGAGAAAGGAAATGTTGAAACATAAAGTCTTCAACATAAAGGAGTTGAATTCACTAGTCTCAATATTTTGGAATATTGTATAATGACCACTACTCCCAAACAATTGGGCTATGTCTACACTGGCAGCTTCTTGCGCAAGAACACCTTGCGCAAGGGTTCTTGTGCAAGAAGTCTTGCACAAGAAAACATCCACACTGCCATGTGCATGCTGTACTTTTGTGCAGGAGCGCCTATGGCAGTGTGGACGCTCTCTTGCGCAAGAAAGCTCCGATGGCCATTTTAGCCATAGGGCTTTCTTGCACAAGAAATCCCTGCCGAGCATCCACACTGTCTTCTTGCGCAAGAGGGCTTACACCTGTTAAAAAAGAGCATAGTTCTTGCTCAAGGAGCCCTCTCTTACCACACTGTACTGTAAATTTACTTGCGCAAGAGCGGGAGGGCAGTGTGGACGCTCTACAGATTCTTGCACAAGAACGGCCGTACTTGCGCAAGAAGCCGCGAGTGTAGACATAGCCTCGGAGTCCTCATGATGCCATTTCCATTATCATCATAAAGTTCAACCAAGCCAACTAGATTTCACAAAGCTCTGAGAATAATCAGTTAATTTGCTAGCTGTGAAAGTGTCATGGTTCAGTATAAGATTAAGTCAATGATGTAAAAAGTTGAATCCTCTGTTCTCTCAATTCCCATTGATCTGAAGCACCTCAGAGAGTCAAATTCTATATGTTTTGGGGGGGGGGGGATGATTAAACAGGCTCCAAGCCATGCACCAGACAAATGGATTCTACATTGAGACGAATGTCTGGATTAGTTGTAGTGCAGTCTGAAATTTAGTATACATCAGGGCATAAACAAACAGCAGTCTAAAAACCAGGGTCTAATGTAATGTGTTTGTAAGTGCACATGCATTTATTTTCTCATTAGTTCCCATACAGACTGAACATTTTTTATCCAGAGCTCTGGGCAGTTGCCATTAACAAATGGTCATAGTCTTGTTATTTTCAAAATACGGATGACCGGCACAAAAGAGGGAAATTAGAAGAGGGAAATGAGTAACACTGCCTTAATGGACTCTATCAAAGATAAAAAGGTTTGTTTATACACTCACAAATTATTCTGGAATGAAACTTATAGCAAGAAGCATGTTGGAAACTTAACTTCATGTCCCCATCCACAGAATTAAGAGCAATAAGAACCCACAGAAGGCTATACGATAGCCTACCCACACCTTGGCTCTGAGCACATGAGTAACAGATGCTATGTGCCTGCTTCCCTTCCCACACCATCAAATGAAAGGTGTGATGCAATTCTCATTATTGCTGATGTGTAGGGTGCCAGCCGACAGCAGATTGCTACCTGGTAGCAAGAAGGCTGTAAAAAAGGCATTGTGACTCACAGCAGCATCTCTGAAGTTACAGCTACACAGCAGCTGGGTGATGTACATCTCAGAGTATGAAGAAAGATATGCACTAGTTGAGTAGAGAGAGAGAGAGTGCTAAAACAGCAATATAGTCAAGGGTAGCTTGGTCAGCAGCTTGGGCTGGCCGTTGAGTACATTCCCAGGGGATCAGAGCAGGTGACTACTCAGACTGCTAGCCTGAGCTTCCTGCTTTGCTACTTCTAGCTACACTGCTAAGCACTTGATCATTACCTGTTCGGTTCACTCCCTCTGGGACACCTGGCCTTGGCCACTGTCAGCAGACAGGATACTGGGCTGGATGGACCTTTGGTCTGACCCAGTATGGCCATTCTTATGTTCTTAAGAAGAACTAGGGCATGCTCACCCACCTGATTTTGGAAACATGCTTCTAGCTGCAGTGTAGACACCCTTGCTAGAGCTGTGCCTAGCCATTAACAATATGTCGGAGATGTCTAGCACAGGTGTGTCGCCTTTCAGGTTAGACCTGGTATGATAAAAATGCATACCAAATATCTATCTATCTATCTAATTTAGAGCTAGAACTAGAGCTAGAGCTAGAGATATACCATAATATAACTATAAAAATTAAATGTATTGTGATGTTTTGCGTTTGATGGAAGCAACATCTAGTGCTTAGATGGTCGGTTCCTTCTTAGTGCAGCGGGGGTCTGGGTTGGGTAGCCCAGACCCTCCAAATCCACCACTCTCCAGCCTAGGGCTTTGTGAGGGTTACCAAAGAAAAGGCACTCAAAAGTACCTTACACTCTCTGGGCCACTCCCTACTGTACGCGCAGAATTGTATGTTGTATGAAATATTATTATTATTATAGACTCATAGACTCATAGACTCATAGACTTTAAGGTCAGAAGGGACCATTATGATCATCTAGTCTGACCCCCCGCACAATGCAGGCCGCATAATCTCACCCACCCACTCCTAGAATAATCCTCACCCCTATATCTCAGATATTGAAGCCCTCAAATAGTTTGAAGACCCCAAGATGCTGAGAATCCTCCAGCTGTGATCTGTACCCCATGCTACAGAGGAAGGCGAAAAACCTCCAGGGCCTCTGCCAATCTACCCTGGAGGAAAATTCCTTCCCGACCCCAAATATGGCGATCAGCTAAACCCTGAGCATGTGGGCAAGACTCCCCAGCCAGACACCCAGAAAGTTCTTTATAGTAACCCCTATCATCCCTCCATTGACCTCTTTACCACTGATAATGACTAGTCAATTAGTTACCAAGACCATGTTATCTTGTCAAACCATCCCCTTCATAAACCCATCTAGTTTAATTTTGAAGCCAGGTAGATCTTTTGCCCCCACTACTTCCCTTGGAAGGCCATTCCAGAACCTCACTCCTCTAATGGTTAGAAACCTTCGTCTAATCTCAAGTCTAAACTTCCTACTAGCCAGCTTATATCCATTTGTTCTTGTGTCCACATTAGTATTAAACTTAAATAATTCCTCTCCCTCCCTAGTATTTATCCCTCTAATATATTTAAAGAGTGCAATCATATCCCCCCTCAGCCTTCTTTTGGTTAAGGTAAACAAGCCAAGCTCCCTGAGTCTCCTTTCATAAGACAGGTTCTCCATTCCTCGAATCATCCTAGTGGCCCTTCTTTGTACCTGTTCTAATTTGAATTCATCCTTCTTAAACATGGGAGACCAGAACTGCACACAGTATTCCAAATGAGGTCTCACCAATGCCTTGTATAATGGCACTAACACCTCCTTATCCCTACTGGAAATACCTCGCCTAATACATCCCAAGACCATATTAGCCTTTTTCACAGCCATGTCACAGTGGCGGCTCATAGTCATCCTATAATCAACCAGGACTCCGAGGTCCTTCTCCTCCTCCGTTACTTCCAACTGATGTGTCCCCAGCTCATAACTAAAATTCTTGTTATTAATGCCTAAATGCATAACCTTACACTTCTCACTGTTAAATTTCATCCTATTGCTATCACTCCAATTTACAAGGTCATCCAAATCTTTCTGTATGATATCCCGATCCTTTTCTGAATTAGCAATACCTCCCAACTTTGTGTCATCTGCAAATTTTATCAGGACACTTCCACTTTTGGTGCCAAGGTCAGCAATAAAAAGATTAAATAAAATTGGCCCCAAAACTGATCCCTGAGGAACTCCGCTAGTAACCTTCCTCCAACCTGACAGTTCCCCTTTCAATATGACCCGCTGTAGTCTCCCCTTTAACCAGTTGCTTATCCACCTCTCAACTTTCATATTAATCCCTATTTTTTCCAATTTAACCAATGATTCCCCATGTGGTACTGTATCAAATGCCTTACTAAAATCGAGGTAGATTAAATCCACTGCATTTCCTTTATCTAAAAAATCTGTTACTTTCTCAAAAAAAGAGATCAGATTGGTTTGGCACGATCTACCTTTTGTAAAACCATGTTGCAACTTATCCCAATTGCCATTAACCTCAATGTCTCTAACTACTTTCTCCTTCAAAATTTTTTCCAAGATCTTGCATGCTACAGATGTCAAACTAACAGGCCTATAGTTACCCGGGTCACTTTTTTTTCCTCTCTTAAAAATAGGAACTATATTAGCAATTCTCCAATCAAATGGTACAACCCCTAAGTTTAGAGATTTATTAAAAATTTTTGCTAATGGACCTGCAATTTCATGTGCCAGTTCCTTTAATATTCTTGGATGAAGATTATCTGGGCCCCCTGATTTACTCCCATTAAGCTGTTCAAGTTTGGCTTTTACCTCAGATATGGTAATATCTACCTCTATATCCTTAGTCCCATTTGTTATATTACCATTATCCCTAAGCTCTTCACTAGCCTCATTAAAGACTGAAGCAAAGTATTTGTTTAGATATTGGGCCATTCCTAAATTATCCTTAACCTCCACTCCATCCTTAGTAATTAGCGGTCCTACTTCTTCTTTTTTTGTTTTTTTCCTATTTATATGGCTATAAAACCTTTTACTATTGGTTTTAATTCCCTTTGCAAGGTCCAACTCTACCTGCCTTTTAGCCTCTCTCACTTTGTCCCTACATGCTCTAACCTCAATAAGGTAACTTTCTTTACTTATCCTTCCCATCTTCCACTCCTTATATGCTTTCTGCTTTTTCTTAATCACCTTTCTAAGATGCCTGCTCATCCAGCTTGGTCTAACACACCTGCCTATAATTTTTTTCCCTTTTCTTGGGATACAGGCTTCTGACAGTTTCTGCAACTTTAACTTAAAATAATCCCAGGCCTCCTCCACCTCAAGATCCATAATTTCTTTAGACCAATCAACTTCCCTAACTAATTTCCTTAATTTATTAAAGTTAGCCCTTTTGAAATCAAAAACCCTAGTCTCAGATTTATTTTTGTTTATCCTTCCATTCAATTTGAACTGTATTAGCTCATGATCACTCGAGCCAAGATTATCCCCTACAACCATTTCATCTATGAAGTCCTCGCTACTCACCAAAACCAAATCTAAAATAGCATCCCCCCTTGTAGGTTCAGCAACTACTTGATGAAGGAATTCATCAGCTATCACATCTAGGAAAATCTGAGCCCTATTATTATTACTAGCACTTGTTCTCCAATCTATATCTGGAAAGTTGAAATCTCCCATGATTACGCAGTTTCCACGAGTATTTACTTCATTAAAAACATTAAAGAGGTCTCTATCCATATCCAAAGTGGATCCTGGTGGTCTATAACACACCCCAAGCACTATCCCAGGGGAGGATCTGATAGTTTTCTTCCCCAATGTGATTTTTGCCCAAACAGACTCTGTCTTCTCCGTTCCATCACTTTTTATTTCTTTACAATCTACCTCATCTTTGATATACAATGCGACTCCACCACCTTTACCCTTATTTCTGTCTTTCCTAAACAGCACATACCCTTCAATACCTGTACTCCAATCATGCCTAGTATTCCACCATGTTTCTGTTATTCCTATAATATCTGGTTTCACTTCCTGGACCATTAACTCTAGTTCCTCCATTTTGTTACCCAAGCTCCTCGCATTGGTGTACAAACATCTTAATTTTTGCTGTTTGGCCTCACTCACATTCTTTACCCAATTTGGCACGGACGTTGTACCTCCAATATGACCTGTTAGACTAGTATCCACCCTACCCTTCCTCATGTACATTCTCCTACCCCCAGCTATATCCTTTACTTCATTTGCCTCCCCCTCAGTGTTAAAATCTGGCGTAGAGATTACCTGAACATCTCCCAACCATCTCCCCCAAATTCCTAGTTTAAAGCTCTCTTTATCAGCTGAGCCAACCTCCATCCTAGAAGTCTATTTCCCTCCCTACTTAGATGAAGTCCATCCCGAGAGAACAGTCCTCTGTCCATAAATGCCTCCCAGTGGCCATACATCCCAAAGCCCTCCTTATAGCACCACTGCCTAAGCCAATTATTGATCATCATAATCCTGTCACATCTTAGTTGCCCTTCTCTAGGAACAGGCAGGATGCCACTAAAGATCACCTGAGCCTCAATTTCCTTGAGCATCCTCCCTAGCCTAGCATAGTCGCCCTTAATTCGTTCCAGCGAAAATCTAGCCGTATCATTTGTTCCTACATGAAAGATGATCAACGGATTCCTTCCTGCTCCCTTAATAATACTCTTCAACCTCAGTTCCACATCCCGTATCTTAGCACCTGGCAGACAACACACCCTTCTATTCTCTGGATCAGCTCTGGTTACAGGCCTATCTATTCTTCTCAATAAGGAGTCCCCAATCACATAGACCTGCCTTTTCCTAGTGACAGTGTGATTGCCTGGTCTATCTCTAGCTTCCTCTAGCTGCAAGTCCTTGCCATTCCTGTCTTCCCTTGTAATCCTCTTTAACCCATCCTGTATCTTCCTAATACTCATTATTGGTGCTGTTTCCATTAACTCTTCCCCTTTATCTATAGAGCTAGCCACTCTTCTCTTCTTCCTTACCCTTCCATCTTCATTATCTGCCTGTTGTACCCCTCCTTCATTCTCCAACTCCACATACCTGTTCTTAAGCTCTATTTTTCCTTCACTAACCCATCTTTTCCTCTGCCTGGTTCTCTTAGTCACATGCTTCCACTGTCCATTTTCTTCACCCAGCAGTCCCCCCTCTAAGGGGCTTGATCCTGCTTCTATCTGCATATCTAAACTTTCCCCTTTAGCCACGTCATGCCTTTGCTCCATCATCTGCTCAAACCCCCTTCTAAACTCAACCAAAGTTTCCACCTGCATCTCCAATCCTCGGACGTTGTACCTCCAATATGACCTGTTAGACTAGTATCCACCCTACCCTTCCTCATGTAGCGGTTCCCCTAAAGTTTTTTGACACTATAGATGAAAGGGGTTCATTTCTTTAAGATAAGAAAAAAAAATCTTTCATAGTGACTACTGTATGTGTGGGTTAAAATGGTTCACGGTTTACAGGGAGTGTTCATCTGGTTAAAAAATATTATTGTAAAATATGAAAAAAGTGATAGCCCGCATTTCAAGCAATAAGTTTAAAACCAACCACCTTGCAGGACGGTGTGAAAACGCTTAAACGAATAGGGGTGTTTGATTTCATAGATTTCTACAATTATCAGTCACCCACTTCGTAGTGGTTCCACAAGTTTCAACCCCCTATTTTAAAGGTTGTACCAGATAACGGTTCGGAGCACGAAGGGAATCCCGCCGTCGGTATGTTTTTGTGAAAACCCAAAAGGAGGGAAAAACTAAATAAAACGCACCAAAAACTCGAAAAATGGGCTACAGCACTCGGTGGTAAATGAAAGATTTTGGTTGGCTGAACATTTTAAACCAGTCGAAAAAGACCGAGACGGACAAAAAGTCCTCCAGCACCCAATTTCATCCTTACAAGAACACAAATTGGTGATCAGGATGGCAGATCGGAAATCTAAACGCGGTTTGGGAAACCCCCCCTTAAGCTAAAAAAGGAAATTCTTAGAAAACCAAACGCTGAAAACTAATAGATCACAAAGAATAAATGAATGAAGATCCGGAGTTAAAAGGCAGAAACGGCTTCTCGATAATAGCTTGGAACTAATTGGCAGGTATAATCCCAACAAGAATCTAAAGCGAATAATTTTTGCTTCAAAGGAATTTCCTTAAGGCCCAAAATAAATGTCCCTCGGCTCGAATAATTTGGAAAAATCGCCCATGGTGAAAAGTATGAGTGAAAGGCCCTTGCGCGGGCTTTTGAGCCACAGGAGGGGCCATTCAATAGACTATAATTCACGATTAAAGACAAAGAAATGATTTACAGGGGAAATCTTACCTACGGGCCTAAAGCCATCTAAAAAAAACTAGTCCCATAGAGGGATAAAAAGGGGAGAAAACAAATGATATTATTTATAACAAATTAAAAAATATCAAAGGGTTCTTTAACTTAGGGCCTTAAGAACCACGAAACCTTAAAAATAACTTATTTATAGGAGGGCCAACGGTTAGGTCGGGATTTTTACCGAATAAGGTGTAACGCGGAAGGTTTGAATAAAATGTCATGTGGCTGTCCAAAGGGAAAAGGTAAATCAACATTCATCCCAGGTAAAATTTTGAACAGCGCCAACTGACCACATTGGTTTTAAAAGCGGGTTTTGAAAAAACCCCGAAAGGCCGAACATCGATTACAAAAAAAAGCCTGTCTAAACTGTTACTTGGGGGAAGGAAATCTCACGAAGGAAGGTGCGCGTTGCTATGCAAAACTCAGTCGGGGATTGCACAGAACGGGTAATAGATTCAGAGAGTTAAATCACGGTAAAAATGCTGCCTAAATGCAAAACATCTCACCCCCAGCTATATCCTTTACTTCATTTGCCTCCCCCTCAGTGTTAAAATCTGGCGTAGAGATTACCTGAACATCTCCCAACCATCTCCCCCAAATTCCTAGTTTAAAGCTCTCTTTATCAGCTGAGCCAACCTCCATCCTAGAAGTCTATTTCCCTCCCTACTTAGATGAAGTCCATCCCGAGAGAACAGTCCTCTGTCCATAAATGCCTCCCAGTGGCCATACATCCCAAAGCCCTCCTTATAGCACCACTGCCTAAGCCAATTATTGATCATCATAATCCTGTCACATCTTAGTTGCCCTTCTCTAGGAACAGGCAGGATGCCACTAAAGATCACCTGAGCCTCAATTTCCTTGAGCATCCTCCCTAGCCTAGCATAGTCGCCCTTAATTCGTTCCAGCGAAAATCTAGCCGTATCATTTGTTCCTACATGAAAGATGATCAACGGATTCCTTCCTGCTCCCTTAATAATACTCTTCAACCTCAGTTCCACATCCCGTATCTTAGCACCTGGCAGACAACACACCCTTCTATTCTCTGGATCAGCTCTGGTTACAGGCCTATCTATTCTTCTCAATAAGGAGTCCCCAATCACATAGACCTGCCTTTTCCTAGTGACAGTGTGATTGCCTGGTCTATCTCTAGCTTCCTCTAGCTGCAAGTCCTTGCCATTCCTGTCTTCCCTTGTAATCCTCTTTAACCCATCCTGTATCTTCCTAATACTCATTATTGGTGCTGTTTCCATTAACTCTTCCCCTTTATCTATAGAGCTAGCCACTCTTCTCTTCTTCCTTACCCTTCCATCTTCATTATCTGCCTGTTGTACCCCTCCTTCATTCTCCAACTCCACATACCTGTTCTTAAGCTCTATTTTTCCTTCACTAACCCATCTTTTCCTCTGCCTGGTTCTCTTAGTCACATGCTTCCACTGTCCATTTTCTTCACCCAGCAGTCCCCCCTCTAAGGGGCTTGATCCTGCTTCTATCTGCATATCTAAACTTTCCCCTTTAGCCACGTCATGCCTTTGCTCCATCATCTGCTCAAACCCCCTTCTAAACTCAACCAAAGTTTCCACCTGCATCTCCAATCCTCGGATCTTTTCCTCCATCAACTCTATCAGGCGGCACTTCATGCAAACAAAACTCCTTTCGGGTAACCCCTCCAGAATCATGTACATACCGCAGCTACCACATCCAATCATCCTCCTTGTGTTCTCTACTACTTGGGTCATGGCACTACTGCCTCTGTTATATCTACTTTCTCTTCAAAATCCTATTAGTCCGGTGAACACAAAAACAAACCAAAAC
Source organism: Pelochelys cantorii (assembly GCA_032595735.1). Taxonomy (NCBI): domain Eukaryota; kingdom Metazoa; phylum Chordata; order Testudines; family Trionychidae; genus Pelochelys; species Pelochelys cantorii. Next base: position 69,903,327 of record CM064327.1, read on the forward strand.
ACCCCCTCCACAGCAAAAACAAACCCCAAACAAATCCCAATATCCAAACTCCCCTTACAAACTCCCACTCAAACTCCCCTGTTTACAGCTCTGTTTGCTGACTCCTGTGCCGCTACAGCTGTCTGTGCCGCTGCCTGACTAGAAGGCTACCTTTATAGGACCCCTAATCAGTGAAGCCCCGCCCCCTAATCAGGGCTCAGCTTCTCTCCCAGCACACTACCCCTACAAGCCTCTACACATACAAACAATACAAATACAAACTTCTCCTCCAACAGAACTCCCACTCAAACTCCCCTGTTTACAGCTCTGTTTGCTGGCTCCTGTGCCGCTGCAGCTGTCTGTGATATTAATATTAATATTACTATGACTGATAAGAACAAATGTGATAAATGTAAAACCTGAGTGCATGCATTGTTTAGACATCCTATGCCAAGAAAACAGAAAGGGGAGCATTAGAATAGAGTAAGATCAAATGTCAATCAATGAGGTTGTCAATCATTGTAAGGTTACCATAATGACAAAGTGTTTTGGCACGTAGCTCACGTAAGTCACATCCACCAACTTACCTGTTGGAGTTTGAAAAATAATGTATGCACTTGTTATGATTCTCTTTAGCCAATCATTGTAAAGCTATGCAAATTAGCATTTTGAAATGAGCCAATCGATTCAAAGTAAAATATTATGAATATTCATGAGCCCATATTATAAAAGCCTGTACCACGCAACAGTTGGCGTTGCGTCGGGGCGTCGGGCTTAGGCATAGATCTAGCGTAGGGAGAGAGAGTGCGAGAGGTCTAGCGTCTTGTCCCGGGTCGAATGAGTGAGGGTTAAGTACCATCTCAGATTTAAGACAGGTGGAAGGCTTGTTCTTATATTCTGATAGTCTTCATTTAGTTTAGGTTTAGTTTAGTTTAGTTTAGATTTTAGGTAGATTAGATTTCGTCCTCGTGTTCGTCCATCAGGCAGCGTCGGTCTATGCATATCGGCCGTCGTCGTGTCTGTTCGGCGGGCGCGTCGCGAATTAGTTAAGGTTTTCTTTTAGGTTAGGATAGGTTAGGATTATTAGAGTCTAGCATCCATCGTCTGCTCCGGCCGCAACTGAAGAGCGGGAAGAGGACCGAAGACCAAACGCATCTGCGGAAGGCAGATCGGCCGTCTTCGCAATCTTCCCAGCGCTTCGAGGGATCGCACAGGCTGTTCCTCTCCAAGGGCTTTAAATTAGCCTAAGGATTGAGGTCGCCTGACCAACGACCCTGTCACCGAGGGACTCCTGGTTGTTCCTCGCCCGAGGCTCTCAATCAGCCAGAGGCTTGAGGTCACCAGCACCACCACCATCGTCCTGTTTGCGCCGAGGACTCTGGTAATTATTATTAGGGGTAACCATTGGAGGACTGCCCTCCATGGTTATTCGATGTATGTAATTTAAATTTGCATTATAATATAGTCTTGTGGTTTAACTTTAACCATTTGCCAGTTTTTATTGACTGCGCCTAAAATCTCCTGATATTACGACCGGTGATAGATCCGAGTAGTGAGGACCTTAGTCCATCCCACGAGGATGTGAATTAACTGTAGCGTTCTCCGCTAACACTACCCCCTGCTCTGTAGTTCTAACTTCGGAGCCAAAAGCAACAAGCACTAATGATCTCAACTGCACTTTTCGTCTGTCTTAGCCCAGCAGCTGAGCTCCTCTTTTCCCAGAGGAGCTGCTGCAGCATTCCTTCTCAGGAGCTTCCAGGAAACATCTTTGTCAGCTCTTTTCTAAGAGTCTGACTTCCTTTTAAGTTCCACCTCCATCTGAGGCAGGGTCTTCTGGGTCCAGAGCTGTTCTTTAATCCTTTCACTCATTGTGTAGGGTTTATACATGCCTTAAATGTCTTTTGCGTGTCTTTAAACCTACTACTGTAATTGCAATTACTAGGGATGAGCACTAATGACATGCTGTTAGCAAGAAGTAATTTGTTAGCAAGAATTTGTTAGCAAGAAGTAATTCCTTTATTTCCACATTATAAAGTTCCGGTTTATAATGCCATGAATAAAATTTATTTCTACTTCTGGAGAAGTCCTTTCTAGTCACACTTTTCATATGTCTCCAAGGCCTTACAGTTGTTTTCTTAGTAACTGACACCCAATGTCTCAGATATGAATGTGAAAGACTAGCTCTTCGGGAAATGTAAACAGGTGTCAGTCCATTGATGTAAATGGCCCTGAGAATCTGGTTCAATGGTAATAAGATTTTTTAAAAAGTAAAATAGGGAGGGAGGTGTTAATAAAACAAGTCCTGAATCCTGCAAAGACTTATGCATTACTGAGGTTAACTGTGGGACTATGCATGGAGTGTAAGTTTAAGTACCTGTTGTATGTCTTTGCAATTCAGGGCCTGTATCTCTGTACAAGTGATCATCATTACTATTTCTTATGTGTGGCAAAGTAAGTGGAAGTTTTGGACAAATTCACCCCTGAAATATGCTACAATTTCCCAGCTGTGTTGGGAATTAAAGACTGATTCTCCAGAAGTAGCAGACTCTCCGGCTCTTTAAAATGAGATTAGACCTTTTACTAAAATATGTGCTTTGACCCAGTTCTGGGAGAAACTCTATTGCATGTGGGATGGTTGTGTGTGTGGGGGGGGGAGGTGTCCCTTCTGGCCCTGGAATATGGAAATCCCCTCTGCTCATTCCCTCCCTTCATAGGCCACAGAGAAAGAATAGGAAGCTCTGCTTTGCCCTAATCATAAGAACGCTTCCAGGTCCACCCCTAAGACAATGACTTTAATCACATGTCAAGCTCAGGGCTTCTAATAGTTACCTGCAGAGTTCAGGAAGGATTTTTTTTGTTTGTTTGTTTGTTACTGATGCACAATTGGCCAAGTGTATTTGGTGTGGGAGGCAGTTTCAGAAAAATGCTTTCCTCTGGGACTGGCTACATCAGTAGCCTCCTCTATATAGATGATAAAATTCAGCATAGTTAACTCAGTTTTCACTGAGGGATACTTTTTTTCCAAATGAAAAGTGTTTTCATAAAAAGTCTTTTTTTCCAATACTTTGGAAAAAATCCTGCTGACTTTTTTGAAACATTTTGGTTTTATTGTGACCTTTAATTGACATATTAATTACAAATGAATCAACAATTATCATTTTCTGAAACTCATTGTGGGGGTAGGACATTCATAAATCACTTGCCAGTCACATGGTTTTCAGTACATGATATATTGACTAACTATTCTAATATTTATTTCTGTAAAGTTTTTTATCCTTACTTTCCTGTTAATTTGTTCACATGATATTTTAAATTAAGAAATCCTGGGTCTGTTTCTGAACCCTGCAAAATAGAAACAATTTGGAGATTTTAAAACTTTTCATGTTTTTTTTTCTTTTTTATCACACTCTATTTTTTTTTATTTTATTTTTTTTACTATGGCCTTCCTCCTGGCCAGTCTATCATTGATTTAAGTTGGAGCTCAGCCTGCATAAAAATTGCTCAAACATTTAAAGATGTAAGTCACTAAAAGGAAAATAAAATGTAAAGAATACGAATTTCTTGCCCCTTTTACAAAGATGAATAGAATGAAAGATCTTTCAAGAAATCTGATTGGCTAGTGTACAGGGCATTAATTCTAGAAAAGTGCCTTGTACATGCTAAATGAAACCTCACTGCCAGTTACAAAACCTCTCAAGCTGTGTGTCTTCGATGTTAATTTCTTAACAAAAGTAACAAACCAAGTGTAAAGTGCTCCCTAAGAATTAATGATTAGCTCAGGTTAATGGTCCTTGGTGCAGCCTTTCAGTTGTAAATTCCTTCCAGCCAATCATTAATCCCTAGGAAATGCATCTCCCTTTGCATCTCCCTAAGTATTGTTTAATTAAAAGGGTTGCTAATGAAGCAATAAGAAAACCACCAAACAACAAAGCCTGGTGTCATATAGAGGAGGGCAATATTAATAGCTAATTGCTGTGCAAGAGCGTTTAACAACAAATCAGTTGCATGCAACATCACATCTATGTGTTGTATAACAATAAAACCTACTGTGTATCTTTCAATAATTTTCTCTTGTGTTCTTAGGTGACTAAGCCATTATATGAATCTAACATACAAGTTGAAATAATGCATAGGTTAAAATGACCTTGTTCTAATGAGCTGAATATCAATAAGGACCCTGTCACATTCAATTTAAAGGTTAAAATTTGGATATGATTTAAAAAAAAAGACTGAAAACATATTGCAAAACAACTCATATTGAGAGGGTAAAGGGAAAGACATGAAGTATTACAGGTTTTTTTTGTTGAGGGAGTGGGGCCAAGGAATAGACCATGTTGTGAGGCTTTGAAGCTTACTGTATTTGCACACCAGGTTTGTTTCTGGTCCACTTTGTCCCTCCATGCAGATCAACAGCCCTATGGACAGCCCTCGTGGAATCTTAGCAAAGAACGAGGGGGATGGTGCCGTAAAAGTAATTGCCCTTCCTCTGGGAGGGTTGTATAAATAGCAATCAGTTTGGGAGAGGTGGGGATTAATAGGTGCCTGTATAGGGCATGTCTACACCAAGAAATTATTTCAAAATAACTAAATATGAAATAACTCCCAAAATAATTATTTTGAAATAAGCTTATTCCCCGAAGAAAGCAGGAGTACAGAAATAACCAACCCATTATTTTGAAACAACAGGCTTGGTAGTATGGATGCTCCACTTATTATTTTGAAATAAGGGGGGTTATTTAGAAATAACTCCCTAGCGTAGGCCAGGGCTATAAGACAAAGCCCCAAATATTGGGACTGTTCCTATACAATCAGGGCATCTGGACACCCTAGTGGGACGAAGCAGTTCATACTCATAAGGTGTTGTAGTATACAGATTCATGTATAAATTTCCCTAACTATAAAATTTAAATCTTCATGCTAAAAAAAACCCTACATGAAGGTTTGATCCTTCCTTTGATGATAACTTATAGCTAAATCAAAGGGTTTGCCAAGTTTTGTGGATCTCTTACTGCTTTTAACATAACTGATTACACCTTCTTCCTCCACTCTCCTTTCTTCATTGCCATGACTTTGTACCCTCGTGTGTACTCCTGAACTACTATATTGGTTTCACCATAGAGACATTTGGTCACTTTAAGCTCTCCAGTACATCTTTCCCCTCAGATGGGCTGGACTTCTGTGATTAAAGGTCATTAAACCCCCAAATCACCTCACATTAGCTTACTCTCAGCCCCACAAAGTTTGTGACTTATCCTGGGTCAATAGATGCTCTGGATCCCACACCACTAATTTCTTTACTAAGCTAAACTGAAGATTTATTTGTGAGAATGAGAGTTATTGAAAGGCTAAAGCAGGTAAAATACATAGTGAGTCACAGTTTGTAACTTCAATTTGTAGTTGAGGTATTTTGTCTGCTAGTTTCTATAAACCTTTTAGCATTACCCAAAATGTTTTTGGGGACCTCTAGTTAGTGCCTGGAATGCCCCCAGGACAATATCCAAATAGATCAGAGATGCAGAATCACTCCAAGGGCCCCTTGTTACAGCTGAAAAAGGCAGGCAGGCATTTCCATCACCACATGAATTCATAGAGTCCCCACTGTCGAACACACAAAGACCATGCTTGGAAGTCAGCATGTGTCTTAATTTATATTTCTAGGGCTCCAGTCTCCAATTGGTGAGTATGATATAAACAAAATGTGATTGCCAGAAACAAATCATTAATTTTCATGGAGTTTTATATGTAACAACATAAGAATGGCCATATTCGGTCGGCCCAAAGGTCCATCTAACCCAGTATCCTGTTCTACGACAGTGGCCAATGTCAGGTGCCCCAGAGGAAATGAACAGAACAGGTAATTTTCAGGTAATCCATCATTCCTTGTTGCCCATTCCCAGTTAATAGCAAAGAGGCTAGGGACACCATCCTTGCCAATCCTGGCTAATAGTCTCTGATGAAGCAATCCTCCTTGAATTTCTCAAGTTGTTTATAGAACACTGTTAAAGTCGTGACCTTCACAACATCCTCTGACAGGGAGTTCCACGGCTTGACTGTGCACTGTGTGAAGAAATACTTCCCTTTTTATTTTAAACCTGCTGCCTATTAATTTCATTTGGTGACCCCCACTTCTTGTGTTCTGGGAAGGAGTGAATAACTTTTCCTTATTTACGCTCTACACCAGTCATGATGTTATCGACCTCTATCGTATCCCACCCTAGTCATCTCTTCCAACCTGAAAAGGTTCAAGATTTAATAATCTCTCCTCATCTGGCAGCCATTCCATACTCTGAACACTTTTGCTGCCTTTTTCTGAAACTTTTCCAATGTCAACATATCTTTTTGGAGATCAGATGACCACAGCTGCACAGAGTATTCACGATACAAGTGTACCATGTATTTATGAAGAGGCAATATTTTCTCTCTTATTATATATCCCATTTCTGATGATTCATAAAATTCTGTTTGTTTTTTGACTGCAGCTGTACATTGAGTGGATATTTTCAGAGAACTATCCACATGGACCACAAGGTCCCTGTCTCCTGTGGTAAGAGCTAATTTAGACCCCAGCATTTTATTTGTATACCTGGGATTATGTTTTCCAATATGCATTACTTGGCATTTATTTATCAACATTGAATTTCATCTGCCAATTTATTACCCAGTCACCCAGTTCTGTGAAATCCTTTTAAAGCTATTCACAGTCTGCTGTGGACTTAACTATCTTGAGCAATTTTGTATCATATGCAAAATTTGACACCTCACTGATTATCCCTTTCTCCTAACCATTTATGAATATGTAGAATAGGCTTAATCCCAGTACATACTCCTGGGGGATGCCACTAGTTAACCCTCTTCATTCTTAGAATGGTCTATATATTCCTATCTTCTGTTTCCTAACTTTTTACTAGATACCAACCCATGAGCGAACCTTCCCTCTTATCCCATGACAGCTTACTTTACTGAGAGTCTTTGGTGAGGAACTTTGCCAAAAGCTTTCTGGAAATCTAAATACACTGTATTCTCCTTGTTGACCCCCCCTGGGGGAGGGAAGCCCCCAACCCTCCTCCTAGCCCTGCTCCTTTTGCCCAGGCTCCACCTCACGGGGAGGTAGGGAGGCATGTGGCCCAAGCCTTCCCAAACCCAGAGCACAGGGAGGGAAGAGGGTGTCTGGCCAAGCACCCTGCCCTGGTACATAGGTAGGGAGGATGGCACATGGCCCCAGCCTTCCTGGGTGGCACGCGGTCTGAGCCTCCCCGGCCCTGGAAGGGCAGAGGGTGTGTGGAGTGTTCCCAGCCCCTGAGCATGGGGAAGGAGGAGGGTGCATGGGTCCAATGTCCCCAACCCTGGAGCACAGGGAGGGTGGGTGTTCGAGGGCAGCTTACAGTAGGCATTTCTGGGGGTGGAGTATGGGTGGGACCAGGCTGGTGGTTTGGGAAGGCAGTGTCTTCCCCCGCCTAGCATACCTGTCACCTATGCCCCTCAACTTGTTGACCTCCTCAGAGAATTCTAATAGATTGGTGAGACATGATTTCCCTTTACAAAATCCATGTTGACTTCTTCCCCAACAAATGCATATGTGTCTGACAATTCCATCCTTTATTATAGTTTCAACCAGTTTGCTTGGTACTGAAGTTAGACTTATTGGCCTGTAATTACCAGGATCACCTCTGGAGAGGTGTTATTGTTTTTTTTAAATGGTGTCCCATTAGTTATTCTCCAGTCATGTGGTACAGCAGCGGATTTAATGGATAGGTTACAGACCACAGTTAATAATGCTGCAATTTCACATTTGAGCTTCTTCAGAACTCTTCGATGAATGCCATCTGGTCCTCGTGATTTATTACTGGATAGCTTAGTGATTTGTTCCAAAACAACCTTTAGTGACACTTCAAGTAAAGTCACATTTAAGCACTAACACATATTTCAATCAAAGATGAATTAAGACAGAGAAAAACAATGCAATCCACATCTCTCTTGAGTTCTATTAACACAAGTGAGTTAGCCAGAATACACACTCAACACAAGTGAATTGTCTTGTTGCTCTGATCTGAGTGGGTATCTCTGAACACAGAGCTAGTAACCTGTTTAGACAGCATCATAAATATATCCTTCACTGGCTTCTGGTCTCACTCTGTGTCACATTATGGTTGCTAATCCTCACCTTTAAAACTTCACATAATCTTATCCCAATTTGTTTCTCTAATTTAATTTCCATTTGCCTTAGCTCTAACTTTCCATAATCTTCACAATACTCTCATCTTATTACTTCTTTCCCCTCCTTCTCGCAAACCCTGGCATCATGTGTTTATTCATTTCCCCCTTATGCTAGGAAATGAAAGACTCTTCAGTCTGCCGACCATCTTCACCCTTCTCCTTCACATTCATTTAAAAACCCCAGACTTGAAGAATTTCTTATTCTCTTCTCCATTAATTCTGGTATGGCCATTACTATAGGGTGCTTGCTTAGAGTCTGTGTGTGTATTCATTATTATTAAAAGGGGAAGAAATAAGTAAAAAAAATCAAAGAATATTTTCATGCCTTCCCTCAGTTATATTGTTCTGTGTCTTAAAAAAATAGACAGACAAAAAGAACAAAGTAGAACATATGTTTTCCTTTGTGTGTGTAAAGTACCATGCACATTCATGGAGCTATTAAAATGACTATTAATGACTGACTATAATAATACCTTAATATATAATATAATAATAGTAATATAATGACTAATTAAATTATGACTAAATCAGTAATTAATTATTAATGATCTGTAGTACTTGTCCGTTACTTTATATTAACACCAGCCTCCTGCTCTACACCACCAAATCAAGGGATAATAGAGCCCAATGCTTTTATTATAACTGTAGCTTGTGGCTATACTGTTAGGCTGCGTCTAAACTGGCATGATTTTGCGCAAATGCTTTTAACGGAAAAGTTTTTCCGTTAAAAGTATTTGTGCAAGAGAGCATCTAGATTGGCACGGACACTTTTGCGCAAAAGCACTTTTTGCGCAAAAGCGTCCGTGCCAATCTAGACACGGTTTTGCGCAAGAAAGCCCCGATCGCCATTTTAGCCATCGGGGCTTTTTTGTGCAAAATGAATCTGAGGTGTCTATACTGGCCCTTTTGCGCAAAAGCTTTTGCGCAAAAGGACTTTTGCCTGAACGGGAGCGTCAATGTATTTGCGCAAGAAGCACTGATTTCTTACATTAGAATGTCAGTGCTCTTGCGCAAATTCAAGCGGCCAGTGTAGACAGCTGGCAAGTTTTTGCGCAAAAGTGGCTGCTTTTGCGCAAAATCTTGCCAGTCTAGACTCAGCCTTAAAGTTTTTTAACTCCTTTAATTTAAAGGGGCGGTATCAGGATAGAACTCCAACCTTAAGAAATAAATATTTATGATGCCACTTTAAACAGTTGATGGCACAATAAATTTAAAATTCATATAGCTTTTCACTGTTGCACTGCTTATTTTGCACTTTTTCGACTATGAGAATAAACTATCCCTTTTGTCTTTCTGTTGAGATGGTCCATGGTGGGAGGAGGAGGAGGTAGTTGGATGGGGGCATACTTGCTCATTTGGAACTAAACCAAGATCATTAAAGTCATTTCTTGAGGCCAACAAAACAGCCATCAGTTGCTACCACTATGGGACTGGTTTCAATTGGTGAAATAGAGATAAAAAGCTGTAAATCTCCGAATCCATGCCCTGAGACACTGAGTTCCCCTTAAGACATACCTTTTGAAAAATCTCAGTGGGGTAGCTGTGTTGGTCTAAAACTTTAAAAACAACAAATAGTCCTGTGGCACCTTAGAGACTAACAAAAATATATAGGGTCATGAGCTTTCATGGATAATGGATTTCAGGCTTACTTAGCAATGCTCATATTGCTCTCTATATATTTTATTACCCAAATTGAAAGCCAGCAACAGACTCAGAAAACCTAAGAGTTTCGTGTACTAGGTCAAACCATGTTTAAATGTATTTTGCTTTGTCTTGCCTTAACTGCTTCCTTTAGCCCGTTGCAGGCAGGCAAGCATGTATCAGTGAGTACTATGTTGAGAAACGGTATGTGCTTGTTGATCCAAGAATTGTCTGTTCTAAAAACTCTGCTTGATGTTCACTGGATAAGCTTTAACAATACCTGTGAAAAAATATATTTTTTGTGGCGGGTTATTATGTAGTTTTAAATAAACACACTAATTCAAACATTAAGAAAAAAATTATTTACCTCAGGTGAAGTGGCTATTGCGTGTTGCTTTCTGACTACTCTGCAGGATAGATTTTTCTCCTTTGTTTATTTATTTTGAAGAAATGCCCATTCTTCTGTGTCTGTAGATGATTAGCAAAGCTTTTTCAATGCACCCCATGGGCCACATTCAGTGCAGCACTGTGCAATGAATGTGATTAACAAAAGAGGTAACAAAACACCATAGTTCGTTCATTTCCCTGATCTATTACACAGTAATTTCATGATTTTTTTTTTTCAATAAAAGGGAAAACACGCCATTGGGAATACTAACATAACTTGTTGTTTCAAATTTTTACTTTTAGGAGTTTGGGGTAAGATTGGGGTTTCTTTTTACACTTAAAAACACTTAAATCTCAGCCTCTACAGTTTACAGGATCTTTCAAAAAAGGCTTCTATTTTCAAAAGAACTGCTTCTAGACTGTGGTTCCACTTTCGAAATAGTGCTTTTTTGAAAGAGCGCCATGATGCGAATATGCAAATGAAGCATAGGAAATTCAAATCCCAGCTTCATTTGCAATTTCGAAGTGTCTAATTTATATCCCTCTGTCAAAAGAGGGATGTAGTCTAGACACACCCTAATAGTCTGAATACATAGATCCAAAGTGGGATGGATCTACACCAAAAAAAAGCCTCTCAGGCATTCTTAACATACCTTCCATTCCATTAACTTTCCAAAATATGTTAGTGTTGTGTGTGTTGAATCTGGAAGAATATAAATATTAAATTCACTCTTTTTTGTGATAGACATTCTAAATGGTAAATGTTATCAAATTAATACTTATTGTAAAGTGTGTTTGTATCCTTTAGATCAGGGCTATTCAACCTGAGGCCAGCAGGTGGGATCCTTTGAACATGGCCTCCACTGGGAACACACTGCACAACAGCAAGTCAATATAATGGTCTACTGCTGATATTCGTTTTAGTAATTAAATTCCTGGACTGTCATTGCTCACTAAAAGTGCTGTCATATGGTAGAAATCAGATATTGCATTTTATTAATATCAGCAGAACTGACTTAAATGAGGGCTGTGTGTTTTGTAGTCTTGCCTTAATCTTTGTAGTCATGCCCATTAGTGTGAAAGAAGCTATTTGCATATATTTGCATGTATATTTGCATGTATTTGCAACCACACTTAAGTTGTGGCCCTTGGCATGTGTTGTGAGTATCATTGTGGGCCCCTGGGCTTCCAAAGTTGAGTAGCCCTGCTTTAGATAAAGCCCAAATCTTTATATCCCTTAGACACACTCAACACTTCTTTGATATTCATAGACAAGCAAATTGCCCTGTTGCATCACAGAGCTAGTAACTTCTTCAGACAGCATCAGGGATACATCCTTGACTGGCTTCTGGTCTCGCATTGAATCATATTGTGGCTGTTCATCTTCACCTTCAAAAATACACATAAGCTTATTCCAATTTCTTTCTCTACTTTCATTTCCAGAAGCAACCCACTCCAGTGAGAGCAGAGCTTTGCAATTCAGTTCCTTGTTCTTTAGAAAGAGAAGGTCAGTGAAGTAATATCTTTATTGGATCAACTTTTCTTGTCTCACAGAATTTCAGATAAAAGTAATCTACGCCTTAGCTATGTTTGCTTCCTGTGGATGGAAAACATAGCAGCAGCCATTATGGAGATACTCAAGATGCGTTTCCACAGCTGGCCTGGATCAGCTGACTCAGGAGCTAGAAATGGTTTGTAGTCAAGCAGTCAGAGCCCTGCAAGCCCCAATCAACTGACCTGGGTTCTGAGAGTCGGTGCTACTTTTATTTTTTTAATTGCAGTATGGACATGCCCCAAGGGAAAACACCCATCCACTGATCACAGCCATCCTGTGTACTGAACTCCTCAGCAAAATTATCTGAGAATGGTTGAGCATGTAACAGGAGTTTTGGGGCTTTGGGAATGTCTAATAAATGCACACAAGGAAACAGTTAACTAATTATTCCTGTAATATGTGCTGTGCTATTTAAAGAGATGTTAACTTTATGAACCAACATGATTAGATGCAGTGTTAAGCAAGACAATAAAGCAGAGGAAGAAGACATGCAGGTAACATTCTATTAGACAAGGAAATGAGAGAGAAGAAGCCATAGAAGCATAACCATGGCTATACAAGTTAGTACAAGAAAAAGATCCAAGCATATGAGTTAATCTAGAGATCAAAATCTAATAGAGATCAGCTTGATAGTTACTTTACCAATATTAATGATGGGGCGGTTAGTACTGTCTATTAACACGGTTGCCCGACATGTCTCATTTAAAAATACTGTTTTCAGTTGCTTAATTTTTTTCCAGACTTTAATGGTTTGGGCTGAAGTTTTCTCCTCTACGAATCTGTTCCAGGCTGCCAATTTTGGAACTTGCAGACAAAACAGCTGTGGTGCTTTGGTTTCATTTTAATTGTTGGTTTAGTGAATGTGTGCTAGATCCGGACAGTGATGGTGGCCTCTGATCAGGGCTGTCCTTAGGATTTTGGGGTCCCTATGCAGTATATTAAGTTGGTGCCCCTATGTCTGATGGCTGTCAGGGGTGGGAGATGATTTTTTAGAGATCATAGAATCATAAAAACATAGAACACTAGAACTACAAGGGACCTCGAGAGATCATCAAGTCCAGTCCCCTGCCCGCAAGGCAGGACCAAGCACCAGCTAGATCAGGGGTGGGCAATAATTTTTGAAGGGGGCAGGGCACTTCACAAATTTTGGAAGTGGTTGCGGGCCACCCTGGAAGCGGTGGGGCCTCGGACTGAAGGGGCAAGGCCAGGAGACTTTGTGTGCTCCCCTGCCCCTGACATTGATTGGCCTGGGGGTGGGGAGCATGTGAAGGCTTTGCTCCCTACCACTGCCCTGCCAGGGGTGTGGCACTTAGAGAGAACCACCAGCTTTTTTTTAACAGCTGGTGGTTCTCTCTATGCACTACACAGCCATGGCGAGAGGAGGAGATTTCACACGCTCCCCCATCCCCAGGTCTCGATTGGCTTTGGGGTGTGGGTGGGCCAAATCAACTGGCTTGGAGGGCCAGATCCAGCCTGTGGGCGCTGATTTGCCCACCCCGAGCTAGATCATTCCTGACAGATGTTTTTCTAGCCTGCTATTAAATATCTCCAATGATGGAGATTCCCCAACCTCCTGAGATAATTTATTCCAATGCTTAACCACTCAGGAAGTTTTTCCTAATCTCCAAACTAAGCCTCCCTTGCTGCAATTTAAGGCCGTTGCTTCTTGTCCTTTCATCAGAGGTCAGGGAGAACAATTTTTTCCCCTCCTCCTTGTAAACACCCTTTTAGGTACTTGAAAACTGCTATTACGTCCCCTTTCAGTCTTCTCTTTTCCAAACTAAACAAGACCAATTCTTTCAGTCTTCCCTCATAGGCCATGTTTTCTAGATCTTCAATGATTTTTGTTGCTCTTCTCTGAACCTTCTCCAATTTATCCACATTCTTCCTGAAATGTGGTGCCCAGAACTGGACACAATACTCCTGTATTTGAGGCCGAATCAGCTAAGAGTAGAGTGGAAGAATGACTTCTTGTGGCTTTCTCACAACACTCCTGTTAATGCATCTCAGTATCATGTTTACTTTTTTTGCAACAGCGTCACACTGCTGACTCATATTTAGCTAGTGGTCCACTATGACCTCTAGATCCCTTTCTGCAGTATGCCTTCCCAGACAGTCACTTCCCATTCTGTGTGAAACTGATTGTGCCTTCCCAAGCAGAGTACTTTGCATTTGTCCTTATTAAACTTCATCCTGTTTATCTCAGACCATTTCTCCAGTTTGTCCAGATCATTTTGAATTATGACCCTACCCTCCAAAGCACTTGCAAATCCTCCCAGTTTGGTATCATCTGCAAACATTATAAGCCTACTCTCTATGCTATTATCCAAACCAGTGATGAAGATATTGAACAGACCCACCTGCTATTCCCTTCCAGAATGGCTGTGAAGTATTAAAAATTACTCTCTGAGAATGGTTATCTAGCCAGTTATGAACTAACCTTATGGTAGCCCCATCTAGGTTGTATTTTCCTAGTTCATTGATCAGAAGATCATCAGAGACTGTATCAAATGCTTTACTAAAGTATACCACAGCTACCACTTCACTCTTATGCATAAGACTTGTTACCTTATCAAAGAAAGCTACCATATTGGTTTGACATGATTTGTTCTTGACAAATTCATGCTGGATGTGATTTTATAATCTTCAGCAACAAACATTTTTAAAGCAAATTTTAAACTAAGTTCCTGTTAACTAAGCCAGTAAATTCAGAAAAAGACAGTATATATCTGGGGTTGTCAAATGCCTATTAAATGGCTTAATTACCACTTGGAACAGATCTTTGACAGGTTCATTGTTCTGCTAATAGGTCCAGCAGGCTTTTTTCACTTGTAAGTTAATTAGATCCTCTCCAGAGAAAGTGAAGCCAGACCACTGGGGTAGGAAGAGGTGGTGGTGGACATTAAGACCCAGTGGTGCCCCAAATTTTCAACTGCCCCATGCAGCTGCATATTCTGTGTATACATAAGGACGTTGTTACCTGTGATGTATGGGAGGTCAGACTAGATGACAGAGTGACCACTTGTGGTGTAACACTCTATGAGAATCAGCCTAGAGAAAAATGCATAGTTGTGCAATATATTTTAAAAATGTGGTGTCCTCTACTATGGAATGCTCTAGTGCTCCAGGCTTTGGAACAGGGACTTGAAACATAGCAAAAGGGGGTGGTCTTTTTGTCAGGGGGAACCTTTTTGGCATCCCTGTTACAATCTACTTAAATTTGTCCAGATAAGTCAGTGAAAAATTGTACAGAACAGCCCAGACTTGCTAGATATTAACATCTAAAAATTTCAGGGGATTCAATCTTCATTCCACATGCTCAAATTTCTCCCTGCTGCTAGTGCTAACTGGACTGCACAAACACCTTCCCCATTGAACATCTGACCCTGCTTTCTCCACCCACAACTACAGAGGTGAAGAAGAATATTCACTATAATGGCTTCTCCTAGCTGCTGAGCTTGTCTCTCCTGTGTTCTGTGACATGCTCCCTCTACCCCCACTCTTGCTGTTACCAGACAGTATGGAGATACAAGATTTGTGATTCAAATGCAGAAAGGACAAGAGCTGATTCTAGGGCCTTTCAGGGGATGGTTGGAAGAGCAGATTGGGATAAAGAGCTTGAGAAGTGGAAATAGAGACAATGGCTGGTGGGACATGGAGACAAGAATTGGGAGCCAGGGAGGAAAGTGGAATTGACTGGTAAGGAAACTAGGTCTTGGAACCAATGGGGCAAGAGAAAGAGGACACAGATCTAATGAGGAAGTGGAGTGCAGGAAGAGAACCATAACCAGTTTGCAACTGAGGCTATGTTTACACTACAGGCTTCTTGCGCAAGAAGCTTTTTGCGGAAGAGAGCGTCCACACTGCAAAAGCGTCCACGCTGCAAAAGCACATAAAAAAGACTGCACGGATGCTCTCTCGAAAGGAAACTCTGATTGCTATTTACAGAATGGCCACCTGGGCGCCTGGGCTTTTTTTGATTGCCTCTTTTTGCGCAAAAAAGCCCTGTTCCCCATCCACACACACCTTTTTGCACAAGAGCAAAAAGGACTTATTCCTCGTAGAAAGAGGAATACCTACACTGGAGAAACCCCTCTGTTCTTTCATTTACTTGCGCAAAAACACACTTGAGGTGTGGATGCTCTGCAAGTTTTTGCACAAAAACTCTGTAGTGTAGACATACCCAGAGTCTGGGACAAGGAGCTAGGTGAGGCAAGGACACAGAAATTTGCTGAGAAGTCCGGCGAGAAAGACTGGGCCTGGGAGACAGAGGGAACAAGGATGATTAGAAGACAGAAAGGGAGAGACAGAACTGGTAGTAGAGGAGAGAACTGGGACAAGGGAGGGAGAAGGCTGGGAGAAGGAGAGAGAGAGAGACTGGGACAAGGAGACTAGAGGGGTGAGGCTAAAACTTATGGGGCCACGGGTTGGGACCTGTGACCAGAACCCTGAGAAATGGAGAATGGGAGTGACTGGATGAGGAAAATGGAACTAGGATGAGGAACTAGCAGTGGAATGGTAACAGGAGTTGGATAGGGCAAGATTGGAGAGGATGGGGCATAAGGCTTAAGTTTGTGGGTGAGGAAGGGGGAATGGGCAGAAGAGTCTGTGTCTCTTGGAGCCTGGAATAGAACCCAAGATTCCTGAGTGTGACCATTCTCCACTGGCAGAGGTCTTGTCACTTCTGGTTGCTCACCTATACAGACAATACTAATCTACTATAACTATCAGTTACTCACTTTCTCAAACAGCACAGGTCTTAGCATTGGATCTAAAACCTGTAACCCTGCAGTTGAACCATGTGGGTGTTAATATGATGGCACATAAGAGAATTTCTGTTTTTCAGTTTGCTTAGAGGTGAATTCAGATTATGGCAGACACCCGGTGAGCCCAGGTTACTGGAATCTTTGTAAAAGTGGAGGAACTGAGGCCAAAATGGCAGAGGAATCCTCCCCATTACCCTGGGTCCCACTGTATCTCCCCCACATTGCCCTGACCACCCTGTACTTGTGGAGGTGCACATAAATAAAGTGGTGACAGCCCACCGGGGCTAACCCTGACAAACCACCTCTATTGTATTGTCCGCCCCTGCTCTAGTCTGTGTGATTACTGCTTCTAGCCCAGTATTGCATTCTTCGCTACAAGAAGGATCAGGACTCCCCGCCCCACCCCCGCGCCCGCCTCGTCTCCAAAATTTAAAGTGACTTACAATTTTAACCCAGTTTTCAGTACACAAGACAGATAAAAATAGCTGTCTGGTGTGAAAGAATGTGATTGGTTGTGGCCCAAACCTATACAGCACTGAAACTAATATGCAAAGTAAATAGTATATTTTTCTAAGCCCATGAGTCTTTACAATGGAGCCATATGCATCACACTCAATGACATTACACAGGCTATATTAATGTAATTACCCTAACCACAGTCAGTCAATAAGAGCTATTAAGATTTTTGCAGCTGATGATCAAGAGATATACATGTATGATACTGGCTATAAAAGATATTTACAGAGTAAACACAAAGCAATGAGCTGTCTGTGATTTATTACCTTTTAATAACATAGACATACAGAATAATTCCAATTGTCTGAATTCTCTTTCTCTGAAAATCCTAATTTTCTGATCCCACAGTAGCCTTTCATTGCTAAATCACTCACTAGTAACTTTCCAATTAGCCTCGCAGTGGTTGCTAGGACTAATCAACAACTCGTTATTTCTATAGTGGTTCTGAGCAATTACTAACACCTAATCTCAATTCAGTGGCAATAGCAATTTATGTTGATACCATTTTGTTGTTTTAATAAGCTCATTTTTTACCCTTTTTAAAGTACAAACTAGGAAGCAAACATCAGCATTACTCCCTTTGTTCCCTGCATTTATATACCAGTGACTCTGCAATTCAAAATAGCAATTCCATTTATCTGAATGCCCCTTTATCCAAAAGTTTCATCTGTCTTCCTCAGGCTGTTCATATAAATGGGAGCCAACTGTTTTAATAGTCCCCATACTTTCCCACTCCAATAGACCATCTCTCCTACTTCACCAATCAGGATGTTCTGCCTACAGTAAAAAAGCAAGCATTAAAATGCTCCATTTATGGTGCACAGGTTTGAAAGACATTTTGAATAGTTCAATGCATAGAAAAAACAATGTTCCTCCTCAAAATTATAAAGGTATTGGAAAACTTGGACTCCAGAGATCAGTAGCCTAAATATAATACAGGTTGAAACTCTCTAGTCTGGCACCCTCTGGATCTGACCGGAGCCAAACCAGAGAATTTGCCAAACCACATGAGGTCAATATTGTTGGGTAGCATAACCAACACTTCCACTGCTCACTGGGATGTTAGAAGAATTTAGGCATAAATTAGAGCTAAATAAAAGCACAAAACACTGAGTGCCAGGACTGGTGGCTGTAAACAAATTGTATGGGACTGCAGAAAAACTTTGCCACACCCACAATAAGTAGACATCCAGCTAACTAAAATCATGCTGGACCACAGATGTTGTTGGATCAGAGTGCCAGATTAGAGAGGTTCAACCTGTAGTTGTGTTATGGATTTGTCTCTAAGGCTTTGTCAACACTAGCACTTTAACAACAAAAATGTTGTTCAGGGGTAAGTCAAGTCCCTCTACCCCATGTAAGAGAAAAGTTTTTCCATGACAAGGGCCAGTATGAACAGTGCATTGTTGACAAAGTGCTCATTGGGGGAGGAAGTATTTTGTTGGCAAAAGAAGCAACAAACAGTGGCTAAGCTGCCCAACTTTTAATGACGTACCTGTGTCAACGCAGCTGTGTCACTAAACACTGTGTAGTGAACACAAAGAGGTGGTAAAATCGAAAGGTGAGAGAACAGGACTGGGCACTCGGGACTGCTGAGTTCTAATCTCAGGTCTGACAGTGATTGTTATTTTTACTATGTCCCCATTCCCTCCTCTATAAAACAGGGACTTTGATACTTGCCAGGACTCCATGTCTGCTCACAGCTGCCTGCACATGACTTTTAGCAGGGCAGGGCTGTGGTTCTGAGGCCACCTCCTCCCCCCCCCCCCCCGCCCCCAAGTCAGGTCAGGGAGAGAGCACTGGTGGGGATCCAGCATAGAGTCATAAAGTCATGGACCCGCCTCCTTCCTTGGGTGTCTAGGGAGCCCAGAGAGTGGGGATACAGGCTGAGGACTGCTCTCAGCCCCCCCTGCAATTCAGACAGCTGGAGGATTCACCGCCGCTCCCCACAGTTGCCTGGGCTCCCTGGATGGGCTGCATGCAGACATTGTTGGGAATGGCGTGGTGAGGCCTCAGGGGGCAAAGAGGGGAAGGGAGTGGGATGAACTCTGGAAAAAAGTGGCCAGGCCAAGCTCAAAGAAATGGGAAGGATATGAACCCCAGCTCCCCCGCATGGTTCCAGCACTACTGGTCCAGGCCTTGGTCACACAGGAAAGAAGAGCTGGGGACTTGTGGTGAGAAGCAGCAGGGATTTTGGGGGTGGAGTGTGGGTGGGGCCATGAAGGAAGTTTGAACCTTCCCCGCCTATGATACTTATGTGTTTTTGTAGAGACCAGAACAAGTCATAGAAGCAAAGGGACCATATCTTGGGCTTCTTTGTGATTGTTCTAACAATACGGCTGCGTCTAGACTGGCATGATTTCATGCAAATACTTTTAAAGGAAAAGTTTTTCCGTTAAAAGTATTTGCACAAAAGCACGTCTAGATTGGTCCTGGAGTTATCGTTATAACGATGCACTTTTGCGCAAAAGCATGTCTATATTGGCAGGACGCTTTTGCGCAAAAGCAGAGGCCTGGAACCATTTTGCAGAGGGCAAAAGGGCACCAGCCCTTTCCGGGGGCGGGGGCTGGAGCTCCTTTGAGACACGTGCTTAAAGGGATCTCCCTGGACAGTCGTTTCTCTCCTGCTGCATGCTATAGGACCTCTTGCAGGGACTGACAGCCATAGCAGTTTTTGTGGTTGCCCTCTGCCTTTTTGGACACCACTGCTTTGTGCCTTTTAGTGCCTTTGCCTGTTTTTTTTTATCTACTTTGTTTTTTGTGCCATGGAGCCAGGGGTGTCCATGTGCCTGCTCTGGCCCCTTCCGGCCATTTTGGAGTGTCTGCAGCTGCTGCTCCCGGCTGCTGCATTCCTCCTCCAGGACTTGGAGGCGCAGATCACTATGGACTCCCTCACCAGGGAGTCCATGGCATCCCTGTGGCATCCCCACCCCACCGTGGAGAGGCCACTGTGGAGACTGGACACCAGTACCGACTGGTGGGACTGGCTGGTCCTGGGGCAATGGGACGACCAGCAATGGCTCCGGAACTTCCGCATGCGAAAGCAGACGTTCCTGGAGCTGTGTGTCTGGCCTGCCCCTGTGCTCCAGAGAACCCCCACCCGGCTGCGGGCACCCATCCCCATCAACAAGAAGGTCGCCATCGCAGTATGGAAGCTGGCCACCCTGGACAGCTACCGATCGGTGGCACACCAGTTCAGGGTGGGCAGATCGACTGTCAGTGCCATCGTGATGGAGGTAAGTCCCAGGGGGAATGGGGAGTGGGGTGGGGGGAGGGTGCTGCACTCCATGGCCAGGGACAGCCAAGACTCCAGGCTGGGTCACCCAGGGGTTTGGGCCGTCCCTCCCTTACACAGGCCTGCTAGTGGGGGGGGGAGGGGCGGGCATGGGGTGAGGGGGCCCTGGTGTGTGTGTGTGTGTGCGTGAGCACAGAGGGCATCATGGGGGGGGGGGGCCCAAGGGAGCGCACACTAACCGTGCCTTATGTGATATGTTCCCCTGTGTTTCTGTGCACCCTTCTGCAGGTCGTCCATGCCATCAATGACGTCCTGCTCCCGAGAGTCATTCACCTGTGCGACATGGATGCTACGGTGGCTGGCTGCGCTGCCCTCGGGTTCCCCAACTGCAGGGGAGCCCTGGATGCAACCTACATCCCCATCCGTGCCCCGGAGCATTGAGCAGCCCATTTTATGAACAGAAAGGGGTACTTCTCTATTGTACTCCAGGCCCTCATGGACCACCGTGGCCGCTTCCTGGACATTTATGCGGGCTGGTCCGGCAGGACACACGACTCCCGCATCCTCCGCAACTCCGGCCTGTTTGGCAGGCTGGAGGTGGGCACTTACTTCTCCCAGCGGGAATTTACTGTCAGGGATGTGCCCATGCCCATCTGTGTCGTGGGGGACGCAGCCTACCCCCTGCTGCCCTGGCTAATGCGGCCCTACATGGGGCAGCCAGACCACAACTGGGCCTGGTTCAACGACCGCCTCAACCGGGCCTGAAACCAAGTTGAGTGCGCCTTCGGGCAGTTGAAAGCCCGGTTCCGTTGTTTGCTCACCCGTCTCAAGATGGGTGAGTGGAATGTCCCGGAGGTAGTGGCCGCATGCTGCGTTCTCCACAGCCTTGTGGAGTGGAGGGGGGAGGCCTTCCTCCCACCATGGATGGCAGGCGAGGGTCAGGCCTTTGAGCAGCCCTGCACAGCTGCCATCCACCAGGTGCACCACGATGGGGTGCACATCCAGGAGGCCCTCACGGAGCTGTTCTCCCAGGCCCCAGAGTAGGGTCGCCTCAGTCTCCCTCGATATCTCCCTCCCATCCCCAACCCTTCCCTCCTCTCCTCCCCGTACCTCCCAATAAACAACAAACACAGTTTTTTTGGAAAACAAAAGTCAACTTTTTATTTAGAAGGGGGAGGGGGCTCTGAACGGGGAGGGGGAGGAGCTACTGCTGGGAGGGGTGGCCCCTGCGACTGCTTCTGCAGGGGCGGACCTGCACATGGGGGTCAGGCCACATCAGGGCAGGCAGCACGGGGAGGTGGGCAGGAGGGACCACTGCAGGAGGGACAGGGACAGGAGCAGGAGGGGCCATTGCAGGAGGGGGCAGGGGCACTGCTCGGGGAGGGATTGCGGGTGGATGGGGCACAGCCATGCCGTAGTGCACAGGATGGCCTATGTGTGCTGCGAGGGCAGTAATAGCCTCACCCACCCTATCACAGTGGTCCTGGAAGTGGCGCCAGGCCTGCTGGCACCACTCCAGGTCCACCTCCACCCACTGGGTGATGGATGCCTCGATTCTTTTGACGGCCTCAACATGCAGCCAAAGCAGGTGGTCCCGGTGCTGGACCCGCCGCCTTGGTGGTTGGGCGGCTGGGGGTGCTGCTGCTGCCACTGCCGCAGGGCTGGAAGGTCCCCGGCTTGTGCTTGGTCCCACTGCAGGGAACAGAAGAAAGGATGGGTCAGTCAGGCAGCCCGGCCACTGTGTCCACACCTCATGCCCTCCACCCCAGAGCCCAGGTGACACCACAGTAGTGTGGCTTGGGCCCACTCGGTTACCCCCCCCCGTGTTGTATGTTTGCATATAGGACTGCCCCGGAGTAGGGTCCTCCTCCATGTATTGTAACCACCGGTCTGTGTCCTGGCCCCTTGGAGGGTGGGAGGGCGCGTGTGTTGTGTTAACCTGTGGAACTCCCTGCCAGTGGAGGCTGTGAGGCTTTGGGCTAATCAATGGTGTTTGACAGGGAGCAAGATGAATCCTCACACAGTGCCTGGGAGCACATCTGGCAGACGTGGTCTGGGCTCTCAGAGCCCCATCACGTGGGATGTCTCCTGGACGGAACCAGAAGAGTGACTGGGGAGTGTACCATCCTTGCAGCAAAATTCAGGCGGCCCTAGGGCTGGGCACAGCGCTTTCCCCCCCTCCCCCTCCCGCTAGCCCTCACACACAGTAGCCCAGGGACATGTATGGCTGCAGTGGGGACTTCCCTCGGGGGGCCAGCCAAGGCACCAGGAGCAGGCGAGGGGCTCAGTGGGGGCCACGCGCACAGGGCTGTGATGCTGCAGTTTTCCCAGAAGCTGCTGGCTGTGCCTCACAGCCAGGCATGGGACAGTGTGCCGTTCTGTGTGCTGCACCCTTGCGGAGGTGTGGGCTCTGGTCTGAGTCCCTGGGGCCCTGGCTGGTTCCAGCCGGCATCCACCCTTCCCCTCTGGTCCCACCGGATGTGTGGGAGCAGCACGGTCCCAGGCATGCCCTGGAGCTGCCTGCCGTGGCCACATGCCGCTCGGTCACCAGGCTGCACGTGGTTGCATGTGCTGCATACTGCCTAATGCTACGCAGCATGCAGCTCACGTGGCCTGAGTGATGTGCTCTCCCCCTCCCCCCTCCGGGCGCCTGACTGTCCCCCCCCCCCGCCCTTGTGAGTGCAAACCGCAACACTCACTGGTGGATCCTTCCCCGGCCTCCGAGGGCGCACGGGAGACGTCGGGGCTGCCGGAGGGGGCCTGCAGGGTGATGGTGCTGGCCTCGTCCTCCGACCCGCTGGTGGTGTCTCCTTCCCCCACCTCGCTGGTCCTGGTGATGGGGGGGCGCACACTGGTGTCCACAGGGAGCTGTGGTGCTGGCTGGCCCAGGATGCGGAGGAGCCGTTGGTAGTGGGGGCAGGTGTCAGCTCCTGCCCCCTGGCCCTCGCTGACCCGGACATAGGCCAGGAGCAGTTCTTTTACTTTAGCCCGGACTTGCTCCAGGGTCCGGGCTGGATGTCCCTTCTGGGCGAGCGCCTGGGCCATGCGGTGAAAAATGTCCTCATTGCGGCGCCAGGAGTGGGTGCTGTGCAGGGTCTCCTCCTCCTGCCAGAGGTCCAGGAGGGCCTCCAGCTCCCCCAGGGACCAGGACGGGGCCCTTCTTTTTCTGCCCCTTGGGGCCTCCTGTGCTGGGGTTGCGGGTGGCTGATCCCCCCCCTGGAGCTGCCATCCTGCTCTGGGTGGCATTGGGGAGAGCAGGGGCCACGTGGCAGAGCTCTCTGCAGAGTGTGGCAAAGCTGCTTCTGCCTCGTGGGCCTCTGCAGACTGCATCTGCCTTTAAGGGGTCTCGAGTTACCAGGAAGTCCGGGAGCAGCTTGCAGCTACGGAGCCTGCAAACGGCCACTAAGGCTTTTTTCCGTTTAGCCTGCTTTTGCACAAAACACCTTAGCTGCCTGTCTACACTGGCCCCCTTGCGCAAAAACATTTGCGTAAGAGGGCTTATTCCTGAACGGGAGCGTCAGAGTATTTGCGCAAGAAGTACTGATTTCGGACAGTAGAACGTCAGTGCTCTTGCGCAAATTCAAGCGGCCGCTTTTGCTCAAAATCTTGCCAGTCTAGACGCACCCTACTAGTGGAGAATCATTATCATGCTTGTGAATGCTCTGACTCCCTCTCACTGATTATTTATGCCCAGGGGAACCACTTCAACAGCAGAGACTGAGCGAGCTCTCTGCCCCATTAGAATACACCGTTCAAATCTTTTCTTCTAATCAAGTGTTGGGGCACCTGAACTGGAGTCTTAAACATCCTAGGCGAGTACCCTACGCTCTGGGTCCCACGGGGGAGTTAGGTATAGGAACACTTACCTTCTACCAGGTTATGCACTGCACTAGGGATCAGGAGTCTAGCAGGCTGGCATGGGGCTGCAGTAAACCTTTACCGAAAAAAAGGAAAGAAAAACCCTAGAACAACTCGCCCTCTCCATACTTCCACCAAAACCAAACTTTTTTACTTGTTTTTATTCATGCAATTCTGTTAAAGCTTCTGAATCCAAACTGGTGAACTCTTGCAGTTGGGTGAAATCCAACTCAGGCTCACATTTCTCAAAGGAGCCCAGGGTAGCTAATTCTCTTAGGGTATGTCTACACTACCACCCTAGTTCGAACTAGGGTGGTTAATGTAGGCATTCGAAGTTGCAAATGAAGCCCGGGATTTAAATATCCCGGGCTTCATTTGCATCTTGCCGGGCGGGCGCCATTTTTAAATGCCCTTAGTTCGAACTCCGTGCCCGCGGCTACACGCGGCACGGAGTAGGTAGTTCGAATTAGGATCTCTAGAACTACCTACTCCGTGCCGCGTGTAGCCGCGGGCACGGAGTTCGAACTAAGGGCATTTAAAAATGGCGCCCGCCCGGCAAGATGCAAATGAAGCCTGGGATATTTAAATCCCGGGCTTCATTTGCAACTTCGAATGCCTACATTAACCACCCTAGTTCGAACTAGGGTGGTAGTGTAGACATACCCTTAGTCTCCTCTGCAAATCCTTTCTTTAGTTTCCAAATGGAGTTTAGCATGCTGTGAAATGGTCTTTTAACCCTTCCCTATTGGCAGGTAACTCCCCTGACATCAGTGAAACAATTTTTCTCCAACAAGCCTATTGTAATAATGATATTATGCCTTAGCTTAATCAAGAAAGGAATGAAATGAGTGTAATGAAGTAACAATGATGTGAGTAGATCATCTTACCAGGTTCGGAGGGGAAATCAGAAACACTTACAGAATACACTGTTCCCTTTTTGTGCCACAGACACAAGGAACTTCGAAATATATGTTTAGAAGAAGCAGTAGGCACAGTAAAAAGACAGGCAAAATAAACTCTGGGGTAGTAATGAATAAGGGCTAGATAAAGAGGAGATTGGAATTGTGGAAACTGGAACTCCTGGCTACCTGCTTCTTCACATCAGTAAGATGAAATTATTGGCATATATGAGTATTCACTCCCATTAATTTAAAAATGTCCATTAGGATCACTTTTCTCGAGTCTTTGTGCCTGTTTTTATCCACTGTGCATTACTTCTAAGTTATCACCATGTATAAATCTATGAATGTGGATTTAGTACCTATCTCTTTTTATCACTGATACATACATTTGCAGCCTCATATAAACCTAAATGATTTACTATTTGTCCTTAAAGATGACTGCTAGATGCAGCAAACAGGTGGAAAGACTCTGAAGGTCTTTTTTACATTTTGGGCACGTCTACACAGTAGCGCGTACCTTGAAATAAGCTACACAATTCGAGTATGCAAATTGCATACCTTATTTCAAAATACTTTATTTCAAAATTTGGCGCTGTATATACTGCACTAAATTTCTAAATAAATCGCTATTCTGGCATCTCCTTTAATCCTCGTACCATAAGGTTTACAGGAAGACGGAATAAGATGCCCGTTACTTTGAGGAAAGGCCAGGAGTTAATGCACAGAGATTTTAGTGGTAGGTTTGACTCAGGCAGAGTATGTCTGGTCAATAGAATAAAATGGGAATCAGCTTAGTCCTAAGCAGTGGGGTTTCCCAGGGGTTACTCAAAGAGGTGGTTCTCAGAGCTTTCCCCTAAATGAAAGAGGGAGAGCCCGACCTTCCTTCAGTTATTGTGGCTCCAATCCCACCACTCTTCAATTCTGCAAACCCCAAAGAATGGTCTTGTAGCTACTCATGTGCCTGTGAGTAAACATGGCAGGGACTCAGGAGCTGGAAAATTGTAGCAAATACTGCCTCTTGATTGTGCTAGACATATTCGACTTGATATTCACCGCCATTAAACCTCTCCTATTGGTAACAGCTAAGCCCTTCCTTCACAAAAGATGATACATCCTCCCTATAACCTTTTGTAAACTGACAATAGCATTCAGACAGCATGTGGGAAAGCTAGGTTCAGTCCCCCTACATACTTGTTGGGGACACCTGGACTTGAACTTGGGTATACTACCTCTTTAAGAGAGTGCACTAGTGGGATATGTGTTATTCTAGAGCAGCTATTTCTCAAGCTCTCGGACTGAAGCTGTATTAAATAATAAACTATGCATTGAAGGAGGCAGACCCTTCCCTACCTCCCAGGTGAGTGTCCTACACTGTGCTATTGTCACTCTCACACTGTTGCTAGCATGCTCTGGAATGTCTACTGGATCCAGACCCCAAAGTTGAAGTAATGCCTTGTTAGTGACGCGTGCTGTAGCTTTGGCACCAGGTTGCTGGGTGGTGTCAGGATGGACATGGATGTCTATATGCTGAAATTTAGGTGTCTGTGGCTCTTATATGCCTTGGAAGTCTAGGTGCCACCTGGGTTTGGTGGCAAGTGAACAGGGGAGTTGTGACTAAGTATTAGTCCTCAAGTGACACTTAATGGCCTAACTCTTTTTGTGAATCTTGCCCTTTACTAAAACATTTTTGGCCTGTTTAAAGTTACTGGAAATAAACAGTCCAAAATCAACCTTTAATTATCACATCACCTGTCAGCTGGAGGGAACTTCTGGGAAAGAGCCTGCGTCATCACTCACTTCCTAAGCCACGTCATAGTCACTCCTACACTTCTGGAGCCTGGCTATACCCAGAAGCAGCTGCAGAACACATATGCCAGTAGGTCTGGGTGTTGCGTTCTTCCTCTAGATTCTGCAGCCTTTCCAGGATGAAGCACACCGTTCAGTTGTAGTTTTGCAGGAAACAAAGGCACATACCAACTTAGTCCATGCCAAGGGTTTGAACCAAAGCTCCCCTTTGTACAGCTTTTGCTAAAGATCAGTTTTTAAACTAATAGTCATCACTGACTCACATCCTCTGTGGGGTAAAGTATGATAAATTACTGAAATATTAAAGGTATTGTTTGATGATTCACACCATAATTTGCAGGTTATCAAAATTTTAAATACAAAATGTCTGTTTTAAAAGAGAGATTTTTGTGGTGTGTGGCATATATATCCCATTCATATAGGTTCATACTGAACCTCTTGTACTCCCATAATCTAAGTTCTGATCCTTCCTACTTTAGCTATAGGAATAACCTGTTCACAGGGAGGAGGACTTTCCCAGTGCATTACACAACTAATCAGTAACAATAGCACAATATTAGTTATCAGGAATCCTGGAATCTAACCCTGGTTCTTGGGTATAGAATTTTATATGCAGTGGTTAGAGACAGGATAACCCGAATGGCTTAGGCTCTCTGTAATAGAATTCTGACTTCCTCTTTGAGGAAGTTTTTTTCCTAGGCCTCAAGAGAACTTGGTGAGAAAATTCTTCCTCCCTCCCCCACTTCCCTTTTTTGTCGTGCACAGAAGTGCATGGCAGCATTCATGTTGCCACGGAAGGGTCATTGAATTCAATAGGCTCAGCGTGCCACACAAACTAGAATTTGTGACAAAAAATTTAAAATGCTCTGTAGAACTGATATTTAAGTACTTAGCACACAAGGAGCCACAATGAGGCTAAAGGACAGGTCCAACTGTAGAACTGATATTTAAGTACTTAGCACACAAGGAGCCACAATGAGGCTAAAGGACAGGTTCCAGCAGGTTTCAATTTCTGGAAAAAGAAATACAATGAAAAAGGAGCCAATCCAGTGGGAAAAAAACACCAAAAGGGATGCTTTTTGAACTCTTATTATTCTTTCCATGTGGACTAGTTTCTGGCTAGAGCTGGACTTTGCACCTGGGCTCTATTTCTATATTAGTTGATCCAAATAATTGGACCTGCCTTCCGTTAATAATAGGAACATTTGGAAAAGGAGCCTCATGTTGTTGCTCAGATCTCTACATATCTTACAGGCTCTAGTTAGGTGCAATTATACTGACATCTCAGGTTTACAAAGATTCAGCATCGGTCAATTCATTGTTGTCGTTGAAGTGTGTGTTAATATGGGAAAGCAGGTGCTCTTTAACTGAGTATATGTTGTGACACTAATAACATCAGGATATTGTACAGTGCCTAAAGCAGTTAGTTACATTAAAAAAATACAGTATCTTATCAAAGTCATCCTGTACATCTACCGAGGAGTTCAAAAGTTTTCTGATAATAGTATAGCCATGAATACCATTAAACACACTGGAATTACCAGCTTAAAGACCTAGCTAATGGAACTGTCAAAGTACCTTTCAAAGACACAATGTGCACACTATGGCTACTCAGGAGAGACACAGCTAAATGAAGCAATGCTATTATAGCTTAAAGGCAGGTATATAGATGACACTAGCTAAAGATGGGTCATTACAGAGGGTACACAGCAGATTCACACACAACTCGTTGCCTGTGGCTGTCCCTGCTAATCTATACATTCCAATCAAGATTCGGGTCCCTACCTGCTCCAAATTCCCATGCTATGACAGCTGAGAGCGTGTTAAAGTTCCATAGCTAGGAGATGAGAAAGAAATGAGACAAGAAGAAAAATGGTGCAGTTCTTGTCTTTTAAGGGAGAGCCACAGCGCCCCATCTGTGCTGTGAAAAAGCTGAACATAACCAACCTCATAAAACATCAGGATCTTACCCATCAAGATAAATGAGCCTGAGTACCGTGCTAACACAGCACCGTGCATTTCAAACTTTGTCTTGCTCAGTGTGGCTGCCAGCACAACCCCACTGCTTTGCTGTAGAGAACGAGTTTTTCAGAGTGCTGCCACTGCCAACAGCCATTCCAATTTCTAAGCTTCTGCTGTCCCTGCCACCAGGGACTTGCTTTTGATGACTTGGAAAGTATTGGATATTATTGTGAAAATTATACACATTTAAAACTCATCCATCCATAAAAACCTAATTTCCCTAGCCCATTGGTTTTATTTTTATTTTTCATGTTCATGGTGTTCGCCAATCTACCGTGTACCTTTCCCCCAAAGCTAAACCACAAAAGACCACTTGAAAGTAACAGAAATGTACAAAAGGCAAGAAACTGAGAGTGAAGGCTGAATTCCTAATGTGCTTCCCATTCATACTTCACACTGGTTTATTTTTATTTTCCAGCAGCATCATTCCCTAAGTGTTTAATTGTGCAACCTGCCAGTGCATTCATGTGACTCACTGATCCTTTTCAAGCCACTGCAGAGAGGCAAGCAGTAGCACTGGGGTTAAGGACTGAGCAGCAGCTTGGATGCTTATGATTCGTCATTCAGATTGCAAGAAGGCCTGATTAAATTAACCCAGTACTTTGTGTGATGCTATTGAAGAAGGGTTTTTTTCCCCCCGTGTAGGTAAGCCAGCCTAAAATGACTTGTGGTAAACCCTGGGACCATGACCCAGTTGAACCAACAGTTGAGTCAACAGTGTGCCTTTGTAGCCAAGAAGACTAATGGCATAT
This sequence comes from Pelochelys cantorii, assembly GCA_032595735.1. NCBI lineage: Eukaryota > Metazoa > Chordata > Testudines > Trionychidae > Pelochelys > Pelochelys cantorii. Next base: position 69,932,960 of record CM064327.1, read on the forward strand.
TGGGGTGCATTAGGAGGAGGATTGCCACCAGATCTAGGGAAATGATTGTTCCCTTTCACTCGGCACTGGTGAGGCCCATCAGGAGTATTGCGTCCAATTCTGACCCCCCATTCCCATTACAGAAAGGATGTGGATGATGTATTGGAGAAAGGCCAGGGGAGGGTAACCAAAATGATTAGGGGGCTGTATTACCCGCACAAATTTCTCTATCCCTTCCACACTTTAGGGACACACACCTTTACCCATCTCCTAGGGCTCAAGGTGCAACCCTGTGAATTTACACACCCACCCCTTATCCAATTCCTAGGCTCAGGGCGTAACTTCCTGCGGATTTGCAGGATCTTTAACCACTGAAAGCCTCACATAGTAATAATCTTATTCTCTATTTATTGACAATTCCCAAGCAAGCAGAATTCACATGCTAAGCACACAGTGTCATGCTCACCAGTCCTAATACAGGCAGGCAGACTTCCCCTGTTGGCCACTCTCTGGATCTTAGCTGCTGCACATCACGGTCGTGCAGAAGAATCGTGGCAGCACTGGTCTTAGGCTGTGTCTTGAAGGTGAGTTCTTCTTCCAGGTCTTCCCCCTTCTTCTTGGTGTTCCTTTCTGTTCTTGTTTCCCTTTTGATCTTCTAGCTGGTCTCCTTCTTGGACCCCAGTTTATATAGTGAAACCTGAGTCCTGCTTAGCTATACCTTAACCAATTATTTTAGTATAATTTTACTAACCAATCATAACATACTGTAACAGAAATACCTAACCAATCATACCCCACCACCTTAGTTGATTTACACCTAGCAAAATTAATTATACAGTAGACAGAAACAGTTACAAACCAGACGGAAGTCACACAGACAAACAATAGGAAAGTGAGGACAATAATCATAGAATGAGACTTCCACAATCTTGACTATTGATAAGAAGTTAATGCTTGCCAGATGAAATGCTGTTAATTATGTTTTCTTTACCCATCTTGATATCTGTTTCTTTATCTGGTGACAGTGGGTGCTATTAGGCCAGGATCCCCTTCTCACAGCCTAGTATGACACTACTTTAATGCAATTTAGATGGCATGTGAGTATGTGACTGCAGGCTTTACAGCTAATGGCTTCTGCTCTCCATGCTGGCTACAGAAGAAGGCTTTAGTGAGGCTTTCCAACATGGTTGCAGAAAAACCATATTGTTACAGCTGGAGCACATGACTTACGAGGAGGGGCTAAGGGATTTGGGCTTATTTAGTCTGCAGAAGAGAAGAGTGAGGGGGGAATTGATAGCAGCCTTCAACTTCCTGAAGGGGGGGTTGAAAAGAGGATGGAGAGAGGCTGTTCTCAGTGGTGACCAATAACAGACCAAGGAGCAGTGGTTTCAAGTTACAGTGAGGAGGTCTAGGTTGGATATAAGGAAAAACTATTTCACTAGAAAGGTGGTGAAGCACTGGAATGGCTTACATAGGGAGGTGGTGGAATCTCCATCCCTAGAGGTTTTTAAGTCTGGGCTTGACAAAGCCCTGGCTGGGATGATTTAGTTGGGGTTGGTCCTGCTTTGGGTAGAGGGCTGGACTCAATGACCTCCTGAGGTCTCTTCCAACCCTATGATTCGATGATTCTATGAGCTGGGTGATAGTCCTGTTTTAGGTTTCTCATGCACTGCAATACACATACCATCAATAGAAACACAAAGATGTTATGAATGCAAATGCATTCATGCTTACAAATGGCTTTAGAGAACCTGGGTATAAGCAGAAATGGAATTGCAAAACACTGTGATCATTATAAAGCTAAAACCTGCTTCAGTTGCAAAATGTATAGGGAATAAGGCTGATATACACAATTCTCTAATATTTTTGATCGTGACTGGAGCTAGTGTGTTTCTGCCCATAATAGTTTCGGTTTTTGTCTCGGAATGAAGTATTTAAAACGTTTGAGCACGCATGCGGATCACAACACTTTTACTGTGACTGCTTCATTGAAAAAGATAATAACGTTATCATTAGGTGGAGATGGTTTTCTTGCTTAAATCTCACTGTAGCGTTCAACCACCACTCACTTCTGCTGCTTTGCTTCCCTTCATTAGGTGTCTCAGAAAGAGCTGTTAAAATTGCTCTATTTCTTTCCCTTTTTTAACTAATGAAAGGTTAGAGTATAGTTCATGGTAATGGTTTTAATTCCACTGCAAATGAGGAGAGGTCACCTCATACAAAAAATCTAAGGGTGAGTGGCATTTAACAGCTTTGGTATTTATTTTTTATCTCTCTGGCCAAGTAATTACAGTAGGTACTTAGGTAAAAATACAAAGGGACTCATGAACAACTTAGCATCCAACATTTTGCAGTAATTGCATTATTGCTGTATATCCTATTCTCATAGGGTGGGTCTATGCTGCACAGTTATTTCAGAATAAGCTATTCTGGAATAGTTATTCAGAAAGAGCTTATTTTGAAATAGCACGTCTACACTGCAGGGAAGCCTCAAAATTAGTCCAAGGCAGGCTTCCCTAATGCAGACATGCTATCTTGATTTAAAGCCCCAGAATGAATAACTTAGAATGGCCCTGGTTAGGGGCTATTTTGAAATAGAAGAAGTGGAGCATCTACACACAACTTATTTCAAAATAGCTATTTCAGAATAGGCATTATTCTTTGTCCACGCACATCAGAACTCTATAGTTTCCTGTCCCCTAAAGGTGCAGCCATAGGGGAAAATGTTTGTGGCACAAGGAAGGCCCTGACAGCCTGTGCCACACTGCTGAAGCAGTTCCAGCATTCTGCAGCAATGGCTGACCCCAGTGCTCCCACTGAGCCCCCACATGGCTCCTAGTGAGCTTGCAGGCAGTTCCCTAGACCTTGCACAGGGGCAGAATAAGAAGGCCCCTCCTGGTTTGGTGCAGAGATCCTGGATCTCATTGAGGTCTGGGGTGAGGAGACTAACCTCCAGTATCTCCTCACCAGATGCAGGAATGCTGATATCTACAGCCAGATGACCACAAGCCTGGGCCAGGAGGGCCACATGAGCACCCAGGAGTGGGTGGGCATGAAAATCAAAGAACTGAGGCAGGCCTACACCATGGCCAGGGAACGCAGTTTCCAATCAGGAGCAGCACCCTATACCTGATGCTACTTTAAGCAGCTGCAATACATTCTCGGGGGGGGGGTCCCTTTTCCCACCTCCTTGTAGACTCCAGCTTGGAGATGTGCCTCATCAGCCTCCCAGACGGTGCAGCTGTGCACCAGGAGGATGACGATGATGATGAGGAGGAGGACATGGAGGAGAAAGACAAGGGAAGCCAGGACATGATACCTGCCATCCAAGAAGTTATCCTGTCCTTGGAGCTGGTACCCAGGATGTAGCCAGGATTCAGACGAAGGCAGGGAAGGTCCATCAGGGAATTCCATTTACTTTCCCTGGACACACACGGGGGGGATGGCGGGCTGCAAAGGGCTGAGCACTCTTTGCTCAACCTTTTTGGCCTGCTGATTGCACAGCAGCCTGTGCACGCGGATGCCCATGGAGCACCAGTCTGGAGCAGACAGCCGCACGAGGTTGCCACAAAGGTTGTGCACAGGGTTTCTTGAGAGGTCTGCCTTACCCCTGACTCTGTTGTGGGATACTTTCCCACCATAAGCCACCACTAAGGAAGTTGGGGTCACGTACACACACAGCAGTGCTACACACGGCACATGCCTGCACTCCTGGGACAGTATCCACTCCTGGGCAAGCATAGCAAGGCAGAGGACACCAAGCCTCTGCATGGGAACCTATTGGAGGGAGGAAGTAGAGGGAACCCCAATAGCACCCTCCCCAGCAAGTGGTGTCTGCCGCTCACACACACCTCCCCCAACACCCTCAACTGTCCTCCAGCAGCCAGGGATGGAAGTCCTCTTCCTGTGTGATGTCACCACTGCCAGACCAGGCATGTGTGTGGTATGGAGGGTAAGGCGAATCACCCTGTTACCGCCCCTCCCACCTGCAGGCTCCTGGCCTGTCTGGCACCTTCCCATGCCTGTTTGTCCTTGGGACATGGGGGGTGGTGAGGCTCTCCTGGGATGTCTGTGCATCTCTAATGCAGGATAAGGGATGCCCTGAAAGTAGGGAGGTGGGGTGGGTTCTGCAGTGGCTTAGGGGATAGGGCATTCACTTGGAGCACAAGATGGTGGTCTCTCCTGAGATGACAGTGCCGATGGTCTAGGCCACAGATGACCTTGCTTGAAGCACATCACCATTGTCTGAACCGAGACCTTTCGGTGTCAGCTCAGAGATGAGGGCTAGGCTTCAGGCACAGTGTCTCCTTGGATGACTGCCCTCCTCACATTTCTTCACAGCTGGACCAGCTGTAAGTGAGGTGCATCCACCAACTTGCATGCCATCCTCCCAGCCCCACGGGGACCTGGAATGAGAACAGATTGCCTTGCAGTGGTGTCTTGAACGGCAGGGGCAGAGGTGGGACTCTGACTTAGAGCTGTGCTACACCACCTGCCAGGAGTTATCCCAGCAGACCTGGAGCATGTGCATAGCATACACCGTTGCTGTCAACTGCCTGCTCCAGAATCCTCTCCCCCTCCACCTGCTCCTTCTCAAGTCCCCCTGCACCTGCTCCTTCTCCTTCTCCTGCCCCCTCCTCTCCAGTTTCTCCCCCTGGCTCCCCAACATGGCCACCACTGGCCCTGCACATGAGGCAGTGGGGCTATCTGAGGCAGTGGGGCTATCTGAGGCAGGCGCCAGTCCCAGCCCCATCCTGAATCCTTCCTCCCCCTGCCTCTCCCTTCCACATCCCTCCCCACCTTCCCAGTTCTTTCCCAAGTCCCTCCCCAATTATATTTACCCTAATTAAAAATAACAGAGAGTTTATTGTTCCAAAACAAAAAAGTCTGGTCTTCAGGGGAGGAGGGGAGGAGGAAAGGTGGGACGGGAAGGCAGGGGAAGGGAGGGGTGGGAGAGGATGGGCACACAGGGGCAATGCAGAGGCCCCTTGTGGGGAGGCCCAGGGGAGAATCTCACAGCTGGCCTTGGCTGAAACTCTCCCTCAGGGCCTCCCAAATGCACACAGCCCCCTGATGGACCCGCCAGATGGCAGGAGTGAGTGGCTGCTCAAAGGCCCTGGCCAACTGCTTGGTCTCTGCCCCCATCCTGGCAGGAACATCTCCCCTTTGTTCTCACACCGGTTGTGCAGGACACAGCAGGCCATCACCATCTGGGGATGTTCTACTCACCGAGGTTCGGGTGAGTGAGGAGACAGCAGAACCTCTCCTTCAAATGACTAAAGATGCCCTTTACCATGATGCAGGCCCTGCTGAGCTGGGCATTGAACCATTCTTTCATGGGGTGCAGGTTTCCCACGTAGAGCTTCATTAGCCAGGGGAGCAAGGGGTAGGCTGCGTTGCTCCAGGTGCACATGGGCATATCCACATTCCCAACCTCAATGGTGCAGTCAGGGAAAAAATTGCCAGCATGCATCTTCTGGAAGATGTTGGAGTTCCTGAATATGCGGGCATCGTGTGCCTTCCCAGATCACCCAGCGTCAATGTTGATGAAGAGGCCCCGATGGTCCATGAGGGCCTGCAGCACCATTCAAAAGTACCCCTTCTGGTTGAGGTAATCAGAGGCCTGGGAGCCATGGGCCCAGATAGGGAAGTGGGTACCATCAATGCTCCCTGACAGTTGGGAAAGCCCATGGTGGCAAAGCCAGTGACAATGGGGTTCATGTCACCAAGGATGACAACCCTGTGCAGCAGGATGGCATTGATGGCCCTTACCACCTGTAGAAGGATATAAACGGAGAAACACAGTGTTGTCAGAGCCCTTGGGAGGTCCCCAAGCCGAAGCCCCTTACCACAGCAAAAGCAACCAAGTACCCCATCCCCAGCAGGGCTTTGTAAAAGCAGAACTGAAAAACCTCCAGGGAAGGAGAGTCCACATGTACCTTCCCTAGGGAACCCCATTCCAGTGGTTCACCACCCTCGTGGGAACATAACAGCAGGTGCAGGCAATAACTTTTTAATGGGGGGGGGCACTCCAAGATTTTTGGTAAGTGGTCAAGGGCTGCGCTTCTGTGGAGGGGGGTGCAGGGTCTGAGATGGCATGTAGAAGGGAACTTGGGATGGAGGACTGAGGTACAGGATGGAGTGTGGGATGTGAGGGGGAATTTGAATAAAGGAGGGGTAATTATCTGGGGCATGGTCTTGAGGCATGGGATCCAGGAGGGTTTATGGGTGCAGGAGAGGATTCTGGGGGGAAATCAAACTCACCATCTTGGTCACCGGAAGCAAAGACCTTATCGGTGAAGCCACCAGAGGACTCAGGCCACTACTCCACTTTCTGTGGATGCTTTACCGTGCCCACCTTCAGCCTGGTGCTGGCTTCAGCCCTGGCAAGCTGGTGGTGGGTGACCAGCAGTCCTGAGTGTAGTGGGGGTGCAGGGTCTGTGAGGGAGTTGTGACCTCAGAGAAGGGTTGCAAAGGGTTTGCGTGGTGACGTGGGGCAGGGGACTGAAGTGCAGGGTCAGGGCGGGGTATGGGTGCAGTAGAGGATTCTGGCCTAGGGGAGGGGTGCAGGAGTGGGTTCAAGGTCTGGGAAGGAGTTATGGAGGAGATATGGAGAGGGAATACAGAGAATTTTGGTGATGGCCTGGGGCAGGTAGTTAGAGGTAGAGAGGGGGTGGGGTGCCACAGGCAGGCTCTGGATGGGAAGTGCTTAGCTAGGTAGCTCCGAGCCAGCAGCTCTGCAGACTCCCTCCCTGTGTGCAAGGGCAGGTGCTCCACATGGCTCTGCTCTAGCCCGGGAGGGGAGGGCGGTGAGGAGGCTTTATAGACTGCCCCTGCCATCAGCAAAACTTCTCAGCTCCTATTGGCCAGAAACTGGCCAATGGAAGCTGGGGGATTTTGCTAGGAGATGGGGACTGCATGGGAAGCTTTCTTCTCCCTGCCCAGACAGCATAGCAATTAGCAGCCTGCTGTTTATAGCGGCTGCAGCTGCTGTGCAATAAGAGTGGTGGCAAGGTGGCCACGGGCCAGATCAAGCCTGCTACCGCCTCTTCTCCATTCCTGAGTAAGAGAGTCAAACCTGCATGATCATGGCCCAGACGGTCAATCTCCCCATGCTGAACTGGTTCCCGATGGAGTGGCAGCTGTCCGGTATGGTGAGCTTCCAAATAGCGATGGCGACCCACTTCTGGAGGGGGATGACGGGTTGCATGTAGGTGTCCTGTTGCTGTAGGACAGGGGCAAGTCACTCACAGCACTTCAGGAAGGTGTCCTTTTGCATGCGGAAATTCTGGAGCCACTCCTGGTCGTCCCACCGCTCCATGACGATCTGATCCCACCAGTCGGAACTGGTGTCCTGGCACCAGGTGCCCGGATAAAAGGAGTTATGCTGCAGTCCCCGCTGTAGTGTAGATGCAGCCTTAGATTCTGGTGCCATAAGGAGTGTGGCAGAGATATACTGCCCCCAGGAGAGCCGAGGAAGGGAAACATCAGCAACCCACTGGGTTGTCCCACTTTTAGCAAGGATCAGCCTTCCCCCACAGATGCAACTGGCCCAATCTGTAGTTTAGTAATAGGAAACCCCTGGCCTTGCCTCCTTCCCATCTTCTTTGAGACTGTTTGTCTCTGAGGTACACGGAAGCAGCAATCTGTGTTCCCCTGAGTACAAGGACTGCCACCGCAGCAGGCCCTCCACAGGACATTCTTTGAACCTCATGCATAGCTCTGGCATAAGCCCTCCAAAGTAAATGCATAAAAGTGAGGATCCATGGAGACTTATACTCTGTCAATAGTGATTATCATGGCAGCAATCACTATTTTAAGTAACATGCAATGAGCTTTCAAATATGTGTCTATACATTTACAACACAAACACATGAGAACTTCTGGTGTACCAGTGACATTATAGAGATGCCTCTGTTCTAATTAGGACTTTGATTTCAGAGTGTGTTAATGCACGAGAGAATTACTCTGGGTGACTCAAGTATGTGCTAGAAAAAGTTATGTCTAAGTAAACATAATACATGACAATAAACATATTGCCTGTGATACACAAAATTGCTGACCACAAACAAAAGACCCTCTTTTGACTTCATTGGGGCATGGATTTGTGGCACCTGAGCAGCATTGCAAACTAGTATGCTTGAGAACAGTACTACCCATATTTGTTCACAGAGGCTTTAAAATAGAATTCAGTATGCATTGGGATTTAAAAGAAGCAACACCTTCCTCACTGAAAGTTAACTGCATCAATGTGGGCGAGTGCTGAATTCTGAGAAATCCAGCTAAGTAGTTTTTTCCAACAAAAACATAATTGTCAGATTATATTGACTTCTCTACTGGATGTACATTTTCAACATCACTTCAGGATGAAGGCAGAAGAGCAGAAGGACTGAAGTCTTGGACATTTCTATTAACTTGAAGCCTTCAAAATTTCCTGCTTGCTTCAGCTGCAATAAAGCACGATGATTCAATTTTGTGATTCGGTTTTGATTACATATTGTTCCTTAGAGGTGTGAGCTAGCTTGGCTGACTGATAGTGTTTGGTGCCAGTATAATACTAATGTGACATTGTACAGACTCACATCAAACTATCAGTTTTCTTGCAAAACTTTAGATAAAACATGAAAGATTTTGCCAGAGTTGGCCAGAAACTTTTGTAATTTATTATCTGCTGATATGCAGTTTAAAAACAAACAAAAGTAACTTTAAAAAGATGTTAAAGAAGTGAAGCTGTCATAGTGGCTCCATCACTCTTAGGGCTGTATCCTGCAGCTTCCAGGTTTGTCTGAGTAAACGCTATGGAATCTCACTCTGAAGACATCTTGTTGCTTTTTTATCTTGACATTTAAGTATGGCATATGCAGCAGAAACCCTTATTAAAATGCACTATTTACCAATCATTCCCACATTACTACAGATATGTTCTATTATAAATACATAGAAAGCTGTGATAATCTCAGATGCTAGCGCACTGATGAATGTTGGCTTTTTTAATGGTGACTGTTTTTGCTGGATGACATGATTCAAGATTACTTTATTGTGCTAAACTGTAATGCTACATGAAATGCCATGCTACTATTCCCAAATACAGGTGAAATGCAATACACTACATGGAGCTTGAGGTCAGGCACAAAAAGGATCTGGTAAAGGAATCCAGATTAATGCTGAGCAACATTAAAACATTAAGGCTACGTCTACACTGCCCAGTCTTGCGCAAGAACATATGCTAATGAGGCACAGCGATGAATATTGCCATGCCTCATTTGCATACTTAATGAGCCGTCATTTTGTGCAAAACTCCCCTCTTGCGCAAGAGCCATTCTGCCTGAAAAATAGATGTAGCCTAAGAGTGGGGACAACTGAGCACAAAGTAGTTGAGATAATTAATTTACATTAATTAAGCTTGAGTACTGCACATTGTACTACTGCCTTACCATATAGGACTACAAGATGCCTTCCCCCTTGGCAAAGAATTGGCTTTGGAGCTGTTCCATAGCTGTTACTGTAGCTTTGAGACTTCATTAGCGTTCACAGCTCCCTCTTACCCTCGCTTTGGCAGAAGCCTCCTGTTTGACTTTGGTAGAAATCAAATAGGAGCTACCTAGCCCCATTCCTTTGCAAGGGAACATTCCACAGCTATGGAAGCAGAAGCAGGATATGACCCTAAAAATCTTAGGGTCTATGTCTGAAGTCCTGAACCATACCCCATTCCCACTGACTTCTCTGAGGTTTTGTATACACTAAAAGGAAGATTGCCTCTGCCGCGATTGATTTTCTAGAATTTGATTTATCGAGTCTAGTTAAGCTCTTTAGAGCTCTTTCAGAAAAAGGCATGTGTGGACGGGGAAAAGGGAGTTCTTTCGAAAGAAGAGGAAAAAGCACAGGTGCCCTGGTGGCTACTCCCTCTATAGTAATCACAGCTTAAATGCAAGAGAGCGTTCATTCAGTGTGGATGCTATCTTTCGAAAAAGCAGATCGCTTTTTCGCTGCACTTTGGTAGTGTGGACGCTCTCTTTTAGAAGACGTTTTTTTCCGAAGATCTCTTCTGGAAAAGCGTCTTCCAAAAGAAGCCTGCAATCTAGACATAGCCCTTGAGTGAGTGAGTCTCTTCATGAAAAGAATTTAAAGGAGAGTCTCTGAAATAACTCTGGTGCCATCTGTTTTACAGTTTCTCAGAGTTAGTTAACTGATCAATTCTAATTAGGCTACGTCTACACTGGCAGCTTCTTCCGGAAGAACAGCCGTTCTTCCACAAAAACTTGCAGGCTGTCTACACTGCACGAGCGTTCGTCTAGAAGCAAATTTACAGTATAGCATTGTAAAACAGGGCTTTTTCCAGAAGAGTTATTCCTCTCCCCACGAGGAATAAGCCCTCTTGCGCAAGAGCTCTTCCAGAAGAGGCCAGTGTAGACAGGCAACATGAATTTCTTGCACAAGAAGCCCCTATGGTTAAAATGGCCATCAGAGCTTTCTTGCGCAAGAGAGAGTCTACACTGGCATGGATGCTCTTGCGCAAAAGCACATCTCTTGCACAAAAGCACATGCCAGCGTAGATGCACACTTGTGGAAGAGTTTTTGCACAAGAACTCTTCCGCGAAAGAGTTCTTGCACAAGAAGCTGCCAGTGTAGACGTAGCCTAAATGTGTGGAAGGATTTTTAACAGATAGATGCATTTTAGAATGTAAACCTATGACATGCCCACCGGTGTATTAACTTTAATGGTGTAGGCCCATTCCAGCAGAAAATACATTCAGGCTTCTGAGCCAGGACAGCCTGTGATTAGGAAAGGTTAGCTTGCCTTTCAGGAACAAAACCTGGGGCCAGAACATGGGAGGAGGGGGAAAGGGTAATTACCAGTGAGAAAGGAAAGCGCCTGAGAGCAGACACTTTCAAGACAGTCAAGAAAGGGTCAAGAGGGGAAAAGCAGCTGTGGGAATCAATAGGCCGAGGGACAGGGAACATCGCTCAAACAGGGCCAGGGCTTGAAGCGGTCCGGAGATGCATGAAAATCTGAAGCTTTTTTTCCAATGGATATAATGCACTGCCATTACATCCACTTCAAGAGAGGATAATGCCGTTGAATTCAGAAGCCTGAGGCCATGCATCTTTTAGGTCAGCAGGTCTCAAACTGTGGGTCAGGACCCCAAAGTGGGTCATGGGTTGCTAGGGCTGGTGTTAGATTTGCTGGGGCTCAGGTCTGAAGCCACAGTCCAAGCCCCACCACCCTGGGCTGAAGCCCACAAGCTTTGGAATCGCCGCCCCCTCCATGATGGTAGGGCTTGGCTCACTGTCTGGGGTGACGGGGCTTAGGCTTCCATCCCCTTCCCTAGATGACCTACAGCTGCCATGGGCATTCAGAGAAGGAATGTGCCTTCCTGAGACACAAACCCACTTAGAACTCCCCTGGGGGTGGGGCAACTTCACAAGTCTCCTGATGGAGCATTTCCTAGCACATCCCCAGCAAGCTTTGCACATGCTAACCACCACTTTATATTTGACCCATTATGAATTTAACCAGCCAGATTCACTAACCTGTTTGGCTATATCTACACTGTAGGCTTTTTGCGCAAGAACAGCTGTTCTTGCGCAACAACTTGCAGAGCGTCTACACTGCACGCGCGTTTTTGCGCAAGTAAATTTACAGTACAGTGTCGGAAAACAGGGCTTCTTCTGGACGAGTCATTCCTCTCCCCATGAGGAATAAGTCCTCTTGCACAAGAGCTCTTCCACAAGAAGGCAGGCAACATGAATTTCTTGTGCAAGAAAGCCCTATGGCTAAAATGGCCATCAGAGCTTTCTTGTGCAAGAGAGTGTCCACACTGCCATGGACACTCTTGCGCAAAAGCACATCTCTTGTGCAAAAGCACATGGCAGTGTGGACACGCTCTTGTGGAAGACCTTTAGCACAAGAATTCTTGCGCAAAACAGTTCTTGCGCAAGAAGCCTGCAGTGTAGACATAGTCTTTGTCATATGGCATGCCTTATGACTCAGAAGGATAAAGAAGTTATTTGCTTACAGAATACACCATGGCAGTAAAGCTGCATGGCATGTAGACTCCAGTATGTATTCATTTGTACAATTTCAAACTGATTTTTAAAAAATTCTTTCTGCACTTGTGCTATATTAATAGCCTCAGGAAGTTTTCTAAGACTCCTAATCTTGACTCCTAGTTGTTTTTAAAGTCATGTTTTGTTTTTAAAAAAACCCAAGCCCTTCATTCAGCTAACACAGTCATTAAAATACATAACTCTACAATATGTTCTCATGAGAAAATAAAAGAGCATTTTAAGCCTTTTTACACTCAAACTGGAAAAGTTAAATGACATGCCCAACTTTCTATTACCCATTATCCATGACAGGAGGAGATTGGCTTCTTGTGTTCTGAAGGGCTCACTTTGAAAAAAAAGTGTGAGTACAATGAAAATGATCTTTGAAACATTGGGAGTCTCCTGACCCCAATATGAAGGATATAATATTGCCTGCATATTTAAGGTTCTGGCCTGCCTGTGGTGGATGGCTATTCTATTACTGAAGCAAAAATTAGAATAAAAAATGGGATTAAGCGTTCACAGTTAAACTGTCTGATCGTAAAGTTAGAGCACATTTGGATAAATGCTTGAGATTTATTACCCCTAGAGAAGCTTTCCTGGGATCCTTCTTTCCTTGCTCCTTTGCACTTTACAGTCCATTTTATTTTCTTCTACCTAGTGCTGACAGAGGGCCAAAAGAAATGTGGGACTGGTGCTCACACTGTATGTCGACATTTTCCAATAGAGCAGCACCACTGCAATCAATGCACTGAGTGCTACCACCCGAGAAGTGTAAGGGAAGTCGATGGAAGATGCTTTCTCATTGATACAGCACAGTGAAGACACCACAATAAGTAGATCTAAGTATGTTGATTTTAACTATGTTAGTCATGTAGCTGAAGTTGTGTTAACTTAGATCAATCTCTCCCCATAATATAAACCACGCCGTAGATCTGTCCACCTGCTTTCCAATGGGGAAAAAAAAAGTGTTTTGTCCAAATAAAATTAACCAGCCTATGCATCTAACAAATTGTCTTTGGGGCTTTTCCCACCTCACAAGAGCACACTGCTGTGAATCTAACCACAGCTTTCCATCTGGAAATTTATTGGCAGTCCACATGTGCTCTGCTCCCCAACTCTCCCTCCCATTTTTTTTTTAGAAAAAAGCTAGCAGTTCTAGATTCAGCTCTACCTCTTTTATCCCCTGCATTAAGTCCATGTTCCCTCTGCCACAACACTAGGTCATGACTTTCTTCATCATCCTTCACCTCTGACTTAAACATCAGACATCCTGGCTCAGTTTTCTCTCATACACACACCACTCAGATTATGGTGATCAGATAGCCAATGTGAAAAGAATCAGGCCAGGAAAGGGGAGAGGTAACAGGCACCTATAAAAAAAAAGCCCCAAATATTAGGATAACCCCTGTACAATTGGGCCATCTGGTAACCCTAGCTCAAGCACATATAAAGCAGAGAGTGAATTGAAATTTTGCAGTAAGGAAATGAAAGTGCTCGGCTCTCTCTCTCTCTGTGCTTAATATAGGTTTCATGGTAAAGCAAAATGCTTTACAAAAATTAAAAAAAATATATAAATCAATTGCTTATTTTTCCTAAGCCAGTGGAATGGGGTTAGTATTAAATAACTGAAAAAAAAAAATACAGTCTTGAAACCCTGGGGAAATTTACAGGTGAATCAATTGTGTGATGAGAATACATACTGTCTCTTCTTATTGCTCAAAACAAAAATTAGTAGTTAGCTTACACTTTGATACATAATGTAAGGATAAACTATTGCATAAACAGTGCTTGGCTTATGAGCAATATTTGTTGTAAATTTACCAAAAACGATAAAGGCACACAGTCGAAGTTGGTATGTGAAGAAACTGACTTAACTTGCAAGTATTCTTGTTGGAGGCCAGGCACTGTGGGGAATCATGAAAGACGATTTCTAAAACTTCAGCTGCTGGAAACCCTGGCCAGTGAGCTCTCTTTGTGAATTAAGCAGCACACAAAGCCCAGCAGGGCATCTTCCCCATGCACATTATTGTTTATGCTCTGGATACAGCACAATGTCACAGCAGCGAACTAAATGACCATGGGCCTGCTTTCAATGAGCTCGGTTTATAGCTACTAACAGCAGCCCATCACAAACTGTGTATAATTCCTAAGTAAACAGCTTTTAAGAACGAAACGCAGCTTTGGGAGAGTTCATGCCACGGATACATTCACTATGAAAAATTGACCATAACGAAAGATACAATATTTGATAGAATATATTTGTGTGTTGATTTTGCTTCCTAATGTTTTGTAACTGGAATTCATCTAGAAGTTTGACATTGTTACCCTGGGCTTGAATGAAGACATTAACTGGCTGAAACATTACAAAACCAGTTTCTCCTGCCTTTAACATCTGCATTTCACATCAAAAGCTATGAATGGAACACATCCAGCCCACTTTTTAGCCTCATTAACAAGGGTCCTACAATTCAATGGCACTTTTTTGGTTGTTTTATATATCTTGGTTTCTGTTATTTCCACTCCAACTCATCTGATGGAGTGGATTTTACCTATGAAATCTCATGATTCTATATATTTCTTAGTCTGTAGCATGCCACTGAACAACTCATTTTTAAAGTTACAGACTAACGCGGTTATCCCTCTGAGACATTTCTTTGGTGGTGTTTTTTAAGGCTATCCAGACTATTTACTGTTGCAGGTATCACTGTAGCGACTGGAGAAATAGGCACTGACTGCTGTTCTATTACAGGCATATTAAGCTTTTGTCATCCATGTCAGGTGAATGGGACCTGGTGCAGGAAGGAAAAAACCAGTCTTACTAACATTAGTGTTAATTCCACAGTTAATTCCAACAGTAAGCTTCTTACCAATGTTCTACCCTCTTTACGCCACATAAAAGGGCCAGAGTGGTATAAAAGGATTCGAAAAGCCCCAGATTCAGGGACAGGCAAATCCTATCAGTGCAGGAACTCGGAAAGTCAGCCACAAACTGTTTTACCAAGAGCACCCTCCTCCTAAGCCCTATTGCATGGGGGTGGGACAGAGGCGGGTGACTCCTGTTGAGGTAGAGCTGAAGTGGCTGCTCCAGATCTGAAAACAGATCAGGGTGTTCTGAACACAGATGTGGCACCTCTTAGATCTGCAGCACCGAATCTCATTCCATGTATTGCAGATGTGTGGGGAGGGGAGGGGGGCAGTTAAAACACTTTTTTTTTCTCCTGCCATCTTGCTACCCTCATTCCTTTGGAACTTTCACTTCTGTCTCACTGTTCCCATAGAGTGCCTTACTATTGTCTTCTCCCTAACTCCCTTCCCCACTTAACATTAGGGCTACTAGGGATTTTGTCCATCTGCTTTTGTGCTGAGGTTGTACCCAGGCACCGCTTGGATGAGTATGACACAATCAAAAAGCCTCAGCTGGCAAATCAGTGTTACTCTGGATATTGAGGGTCCACAACCTTACTCTGAGGGCAGGTCTATGCTTCAAGTGTTGTATTGGCATAGCTGCACTGATGAAGCCATGACCCTGTGGCACATCTGGTGTACACACTCTATACTGATGGGAAAGCGCTCTCCTGTCAGCATCGTTCCTCCATCCCCATCAGAGAGGGAGGGCATCTCTGGCCAACAAAGCACCGATGTGGACAGGGCTTAGATTACTCTGACTTGTGTTTCTTTGGGGGGGGGGGTTACACCCAAATGATATAAATTATATCAACATAAGCAGTAGTGTAGACCTGTCCTAATGCTCTAATTCAATGAGATACATAAGCACCTTTCATGCACATGCTTAAAATTAGGGGATTTACTTAAATGGCTTGCTGAATATGGTAAATCTTACACATCTTTAGCTTCTAAGGGTCTAATTCTGCTCTCTTGGAAGTCAATGTTATATTTCTCCTTGATTTAAATGATGGAGGATCAGGACCCATGATTCTATTACTAGATTATTTGGTAATCCACTGGCATAGTTAATAGGTATTAAATATGCGGATACTTTCTGTACCATATCTGGCACAGTGTGCATGCATAAACAAAGTCACAGAGAAGCCACATCCCCCTTCAATCTGTGCATGCTGTTAACTCTTATCAAAGTGTATGGGAATTTCTCTTATAAAAAATAAAACCTGCAGAACTGTGCCAAAAATATATATCAGTACTTATTAACATTATGATAATAAGACATTCACAGTAAATAAGTGATATATGCTCATATAGGAACATGGGTGTGGTGATCTGAGTGTTGGGTAACCACTGTCATCAAGTTAACTCTTCCAGTTGGTAGCAGTAGGTTTTTAGTGGTAGTTTATTGCACAAAACAGAAATTCTGATGGTATTTCAGACTCGCTTATAACAATACAACACATACACATGGAACAAGGGAACTCAGACATCATTAAAAAAGTATTTATTTTCTGTTGTTTCTGGTATGTTCCTTTACAAAAAGAAAACCAAAAAAACCCCAAAACAAAACAGAGATAAAATTTTATTAGTGGTACATTAATAATCTTAAACAGCTATGTGACGTATATTAGTCACACATACATAATCACAAAGAGCCACAAAAACATAATTAAAATTAAATAAATATTTTGAATGGTTTCAACTTCATTTTTAAATCTTTAATATTTAGAAAATATATAGCAATTTCTGTTACATTTGTTCAATCATTTCTCTCCATAACAAATTAAAACTTCTGAGATACATTGCAAATGCACTAAGGGGTAAGAATAATTAAAAAATAGCATTTTTGGAGGTGCAGAAAAGTAAAATTGCTAACAGTAATCAATTTAATTATTGTATATCCAGATTGTGCACCTTTTGCAACCATAGTCACTTCTGCAATTAATATACATATTTTACTTTAAATTTATATTCTTAGCAGGTAAAGTGTTTAAAAGACAATGCTTTATACCTTTTTGCTTGCTTTGGTAAGTTGTGACCAATAGACATATTTTTAAATATATATTACATAAAGCAAGTTTTTCTAGAATATCTAACTGGGATTTTTATTTGGAAGGTGTTGAAGCAGGAAGTCATACATATTTCTAAGTGACAGCTGATTATATTATCTCAAGGAGAATGGTTAGATTATGTATTGGCCAGTCTATTTTTATCTAGATTATGCTTTAGTGAAGCTCTGTAAAAATATACAGAATCCAAATAGAAAATCTATTTTTATTCCCTTGAGCAAAAGCTGATAGCTAACATGATTTGAGTGGCTGATAGCATTTGCCACCAACTGCAACACTATAATGCCTGATAACACAATATTTTCCAATGGCTCAATAGAAAACACCTGCCACATCTCAGATACCACTGGTAAAAAATGGTGGCTTTGTAATGGGAATGTGTACAGAATTTAATTGAGTTGATGTTATGGGCCTTGACTCAGGAATGCACTTAATACCATGCTTCAGACCATTTCTACTTAGGAAAGCACTTATGTACATCCTTTGCTTTAATCACTCGAATTTTAATCACATGCTTATTAACCATCCTCCCAGAATAGGGATGCTTTTCTGAATCAGGACCATACTCCTCATTAAGGACAAATCCAGTCTCTTCCTCTACAGGCACAGTGGGTCCTAAGTGTGGTTGATGCCATATAATTTTCCTAGAAGACATAAGTAGGAGCTTAGAAGGTTGCACAGTGGCTATTCATGCATGGAGCAGTGCTAAGTGAGGTATATTTGGCGAAGGGCAATGGGTGGGTAGAGCAGTTTTACTCATTACTTTTCAGGTTTTTCATCTCGTGGAAAGGGATAGGGTGAGGGTTAGGCTCATGCACTGGCTGTACTGGGATTCCACCACTACTCTGCAGTCTTTGGAGGAGTATTTCTTTCACCCCTTGCTGCCATAGAGCTCCTTGCAACACGCCCGACTACAACTGACCTTCCAAAGCTAAAGATTTAAAAACCAGTTTGTCCTCTTTTAGGCCACATTTTTCAAGATGCCACTCTTTCTAAAAGTGCTGCCTGTGAGCCAATGGAATGTACAATATAATGTACAGTGGTCACTATTCACATAGCAACATTTGTCCAATGATTCCATGAGGTCACCACACAGTTGCCTGAAATATTTTGCATTTTAACCACAGGAAAGGTTATGGCATCACAGATACCATTGTATGGTAAGTGCTGGATGCTGCCTTTGTCATGGCAACCATTGTACATTCACGGGATCTTAAACCTATTTGCCATTTTGTTGGACACAACATACATCTTAAGGCATTGAAGTAATTCACACCATTTTTAAAAACAATACGCCATAGAGGGAGTATGTCAACACTGCAATCAGCTGGTGTGAAGGAAATATGTATAGACATACCGAGGCAGCTTTGCTCTAAGAAGAGAGAAGATAGCTTGAGTAAGAATAGAAGTGAAGACAAGGCAGCATGGTAGAGGCTGATTGAATATGTTCTCAGGGTTCTGGGTTGGTGGGGGTAAGACTTGCAGCCTCCTGTGGTTCTTTGGCTTCACTGCTATTGTTATTCAAGCTCAGTTTGATCTAACTAGATCAAACCCAGTTCAGATATGTCTACCATGCTGCCATTACAGCATCTGATTGCAGGACAGACATACCCTTAGTTAAGAGACCTCACACTTTTATTCTGATCACAGAGAAGCCAATGGGATTTTGACATTTACTTCATTGGGAGCAGAATCAGGCATTATGACCCCAATCCTGCAAAGGCTTATTCACATGCTTAGCTTTATGCACTATGAGAAGTCCTACTGAAGTCAAGTTAAGCATGAGTAAGTCTTTTCAGGATCAGACCCTGATTTGGTGAGGGATTTTTTTTTGCATCTAATTCTAAACACTAGAAATACAGTATATTATTATTTTACAGAATGAGGCTTACAGTATTCCTAAGAATGCTGCTTTGAGTGGTTCATATCGGGAACTAGGGGCTGGGTTTTCAAAGCACTGAGCACCCATACTTGTGGCTCTGTTTTCAAAATATCTCATCTGGGTGCTAAATTCTTTCAAACATTTGGTCCTATAATTTAAACAGATTTGGGAAAATGAAACATGGTGAAACCAGGAACACTGTATCTTCAGAATCTACAATACTTTTTTATAACAGAATGTCATCTACACTACACCCAGGAAACATTCCAGACTATGGTTAACTCTGCAAATTTCAGCTCAATCTAAAATTTTCCATCACTGATTCATCCATGACTCAAAACAAATATTTTAACCTACAATTAAAAGTTGTGGATCTTGTAAGGTAACAGTAGGTGAAGTTCATTTTATGTAAAGAAATATTTTGATCAGACTAATTCAATCAATACCATTGATAGTAAAACTAACATATTATTCCAGGTGTTAGTTTGTTTTGGTAACAGAAAGGTTGGTATTTAATGGTAACACAGCCTTTTCCCAGAAAACAATAGTTTCATTAGTTGTATACAGTTTTGACAGTTGCTTGGATACACAGAATTATAAACATTTTGATACACACAATCTATTATGCATTTTGAAAAGTTTGCTTGTGGATTTGTTTGTGCAAAATAAAGTCATACTTCACAATTATCTACAGATCCAAATTTTGCATAAACAATCCTGCCACTTCAATTCGCTGAATGAACTACTTTTTATACCAGATATGCTGGGTGAAAGGTCTAAACAATTATTTTTGTTTTTCATTGGAAAAAAGTTATGACTATTATGATTAGAGTTCATAAAAACTATTTGCTAACCAAATTAAAATTGAGTCACCTATTCAAATGTCATTTTAGTGCAAAGAACATTTTTACCATTACAAATCACAAAATAATTCAAATTAGTTAAGGAAAGAGTAATGGAAACTTTACGAGTTTCTGATTCAAATTTACTATGTATGGTAATTATTCAATAAAATGAATAATGCTTGAAGTTGAAATCCTACAAATTTAAAACTGTTCTTTTACTTCCCTTTTCCAAACACATTAATACAAAATTCTAGTACATATATTTCATTTCTTGAACTTGCCTATAAGTGTAATCTACGCAAAATCACTTTGCCCGGTCAACAATGGGCCTTACCTGCTAGTGTATCATATTTCTGTGTTAATGCTACTATGCATAAAATTTGCCTTTGGATATGCATGCATGAAGTGGTTAGTAATTAAAACGGTAGACTAAGAAATGGATTCAACAGAAGTAAACGGTCTTTAAACATTTTTATAACATATTTCACCATTTCTTACAACTTTTATAGTTTGTGTAGTATGTACTTTAAAATTTGCCTCTCTTGGTCCCAATGTTGACTACCAGTCTCTAGAATGAACAGCCTGTCAGGCATATCCATCTGACTAAATTGGGAAAAGATTTATTTCTGTGAGAGTAGGAATGCAATGGTAGGGTAACCATGTCAGTTCCAGAATGAAAGATGTTACCTCACTCACCTTGTCTCACTAATAAGCCAGTCGTTCCTGTATTTTTATAACAGGACAGAAATCCAGCCAATGATAATGTTATGATATCTCCTTCAGCTTCTTAAAATAAAAAATACTGATGAATCCCATTTTTAGATCTTTCAAACCAAGAAAAAATTCCGATTTCCAATTTGCACTGCAGCATCTGTTAAATATGCGATGCTTATTGTGTGTGCAAAACTCCCACTGCTGACAATGGAAGTTCTACATACAGATTATATAAGAAATCTATGGTGTAGATGGAAGAGGAATTATTGTTATCTCAGGGCCAAATCCTGGGTCCCACTGAAGTCCATGAGAATTGTTCATAGGCTTCAAAAAAGACAGAATTTGGCCTTTGGTGTATTGAGTATTTAAACACTTTTGATAGATGTTATTAAGAAATCATTGTTTGCCAACAGTTACTTCACAAGTTAGCTGAGATACCCCAGTACTTCATTGTAGTTCATGGGAAAAATAAGCATGCAAACTATGTAAAATACGTTGGCAATGATTTAACGGGGCAATCACTGTAATGGTACATAATGTTTCTGGGATTTGGTATCTATTATGAGTCTCACATGCAGACTTTCAAAAAGATGGGTTCCTTCTTATGTGGCTAAAGCTAAGTGGTGGTGATACAAATCACTCCAAGAAGCAAGCAATGAGCTATGTCCCCAAAATAATTTCAATTTGTGGCCCTTTTGAAAGAAAAATTCCTCTAAATTTACATATGAAGATTAAATTATTATACATTACCTGGAATGCTAGTGGATTTAATCTGTCTGGCACATAAGACAGTGATATAAAAATATGTCCATATCTCTCACTTGATATGTAAATTTGTAACTCTTAGCACGCATGAAGGAGTTAGACCTTGATCCTGCAATTTATGACACATGGATGGATCCCAGAATACATGAAAGGATCTGTCCATGTATTTTAAACTGAAGGAATGGGACCTAAGTGCAGAATTGTTACTTTGTATTCATACTAAGTATTTAATTATTTATTTTTAATGGCTGAATACTTTTGCAAACTTGGGAACTTTTGCTTTTCCTCCCCCTAACTGCCACTCAAACATATTCCAGCAATAACAAGAAATAACAGAATAATGATTAGTTTTTAAAACATTATATCAAGCTCAAGCTGCAGCAGGCTATTATCCTGCAATAAAATTACCAATTTACTGGGTTTTGGCTGCATCATACACATACTCCCAACATTTGATCATGTTCAGAGAAATATCTGCTGGTTCAAAATTGCAGTCATTTGCAAAAATACTATTCAAGTAATGTATCTTTGGATACATGGACAGTAGTTCCAAATTTACTTCTTGAACTTTACATTCATCATGAAATGTAAATATGAAATTTCATATTTTAATAGAGAAAGTTATTGTGAATTATGTCAATTATTCTACCTTTTCAGTTATTTAATTTGTTCCCATCTTAAATTACAAAAATAGGAATAATGTAGTTGAAATTGATAAGAATTCAAGGTGTGAAATCATTTTTCTAGTGTAACTCTTAGTGCCTGTTTTATTAAGATCCTGAGTGGAACAGAGTTCTCGAGTCCTGGCTTGTTATATGAAATCAACATTGCATACTGAAACAATGCACTAGTGTACAATGAAATAAAATTCAATATTTAGGTTTTGTGTATAAGTACCATTAGATTACAAGACCTACTTCCCTTTAAAATGGAAGAATGAACAAAAGAATCAGATCTATCACAAGCTTGTACTTAATTTATAATTGAAATCAAATTCATATCCTACCTATTTTGACTCAAAGATGGTCCTGTGCCTGGAAAAGTTTTTCCACTGTATTTGTCTTTATGTGCTAGACCAATATGGCTATAACTTTATCATTACTAGTAGAACAGAATGACAACAAAATAAACAACAATAACATGTTTCCATAAAGGAAAACAGAATGAATTTACAAGTGTGTTTAAAGTGCTTTCTTCTTTGAGGAGTTACTTACACAAATGCCTTTTCATGCTTATCTCCTTGTTGTCACAAACTATATGCCTCTTGCTTATTGTAATGTCATTTTTAATATTATGATATTGCCCTAAGTTCATAGAGCTTTGTATGTTGTCATATAAAAACATCTGAAAACAAGTAAATGACAATCCTAGTTGTGTATTATTACAGACAGCTGAAAATTTTATTAAATACTTAAGTGCTTCAACTGTGTCATTTTTTTTTTTGTTTTGCCTCCAGTGTTACTTAAAGCACTATGTAGTACAAATAGATCATACTAAAAGCATATCCATTCTATTCCAGGGTTTCAGCTAGGATTATTTACTGAAGTTGCAGAACAGAGATGAATGTACGATCCTGTGTGACCATTTTTCTGCTGAAACTGCAGCATGACTTGCCTTTTGGATTGGTTTCCAGGTTCGCAGTTCCCCAAAGGTCTAAATTTGATTAATATTTTATACATCATTATGTACTGTTGGTAAGTGGCAGTGCTGAAATGCAAGTTGTCAAGTAGTATACTTTAATTTTCCAGTTCCGGAAGTTGTGGCAACAGCAGATGTGGTGGCTTGACTGCCTACATACAATGGGTCCAAACAAGCCACTTTAGCAGCAAAGAATGAGTGTATGCAGTGTAGGACTGCAAACAGATTGGAAAATTCCAATTCCTGAAAGTGAAAGCAAAGAGATTAAACATAAGAGACAAAACAATGCATCACTAAGTAACCCCCATCATTGAGAGGCGACTCAAACTTAAATGGTCCTAATTGTATGACAGAAAGTTACTAACATGCCTGGCTTTCTTTTTCGTTGTGGGAAGGTGAACACTGAAGTGGCTCCATAGATGAAAGAATTGTGCATTATGGAAAATAAGTTGAATTTATGAGTTTAATATGTTCAAAATTCCCCCTGAAAAACACCGGTCCATCTATTTCAGTGTAAACAAAAGCAGAAAAAGAGAACACTTTGATGTTTTTTTTCTTTTCTATGTTGCCACATAATTTCTATGGAGTCTTTTTACAGGCTGATTTTTCTTTCACTCTCTATCTGTATGGTAGGGTGTCTAGAATAGATTTTATTAATGTATACTGAGAATATTGTAGGGTCAACAAAAACTGCCAAATGCCCCCAAAATGACAGCATCCATGATATTTTTAAGACTATAATTTTCTCTCGTCTCTGATGTTGAGGGTGTTTTTTTTCCTGGAGAATTTTGCCCAGTGTAATTCAATGAAACACTTTTAAACTTCTGCAAAATGTTGAAACAGCCTGAAAGTAGAAATCCTGGCAGTGGAGTAAGTGTGTCTGATGCAGTGATATAATAAATGGGTGGGGCTTCATTATTCTGTGTTAAAATCAGAGCAGATTCCTCCTGGCCATGCTCAGAATTGAATTTTAAATTTTAAATTTTAAATTTTAAGACAAAGTGACTCCCCAAACCACTAACTCTTGATTAAAATGACAAGCTTCATGCTAAGTTTCACACATCTGCCATCTGTGCTTTATTTAAAATAAAATCTGTTTAGCCTTTTTTTATTATTATTTTAAGCATTGGGAGAGGTGAATTTTTACCACCCTTCCAGGGATTTTACTCCAATTTCCCCATAAAAACCAAGAACAGAAATTCAGAAAGCTTTGATCATGAGAAAACAGAGTGTTGTCATAGAAGATGCTTTGTACCATGAACCAACACTCATTATAATAGTGTTCCATTTCTTTTTCTACCCATCTTTTTTTCAAGTACTGTTAAACGACACCCAAGGCTTAAGCATAAGAAAACAATACTGCACTGGAACATTAAAATATACTTCCATATACTTCTTATATTGAAATGACATACTTTGTGTACAACACACATAGTTTTTCCTTGTTTTAGTCAGCAGACTAAGGCCCATTAAATCTAATATTATAGCCTGAGGAATATTCAAGTAAATTTAGTAATTCAAACTAGTTGAATGTTCCTATAAAATCCATAATTAACAATAATGGACATTATCAATTAGCACAGGTATTTCTGTAATTGTAACACACTGGTTAGATTCATTGTTCATAGATCTCAAACAAGTATCGGTGATGTTCATTAAGAACTTGTAAATAGTCTGCTATTATTGTTATTCCTAAAAATACTACATTAAAATAAAGTCTTTTAGGTTGCAAAGTAAAGTACTTAAAAACTAGAAAACGCGAGATTCATGGTTCCCCATGCAACCTTTATTCTATCCCCTTTTACATCTGCCCTGTGCACTAAATTAGGCAGGGATCCTGTAGAAAAATTCAGTATATGACAATGTAATAAAGGAATGTATCATAATGCATTTGAGAGATTTAACTGAAGATTCCAACCAATGTTCAGGATGTCCCAGTTCTTTCTGTTTTCATACCACTTGCCAGCAAATTAGAGTAACCAAGCTCCATGCAACAAATTAGAGTAGTCAAATAACCTTGTTAACTTCTCTGAGATGTAGTAACTTAAGAAAATGTGACGACAACAGTGCTTAAAGTCAACATCATGTAAGTTGTGGAATGTCCTTTCCCCAAAATAGTTTGTGATCAGGGCATGGACAGACTCAGTTCTTCTCCAGAAACTTGGGTTCTCATTTACCTTTATTCTTTAAAAATCACTATCTTTAATTGCTATGGGTGTGAAGAAAACCTTACAACTATTATCTGGGAGCAACAAATGCAAACATCTCTACCTGAGTTTGCAAAGAGCCTGAAACTATAGCTTTAAGGTATAAACTGTCCCGTTCACATCAATAGATACTAACCCAGGTATAAAGAATAATACTGTAAAAGGTCAACACTGTTCACTGTTTCACTGCTCATCAAAACAGATATAAAAGGAGAGAAAATATCACATTGTGATGATCTAAACAGCATTTTCCAAAGTGCTGAGCAGGAATGAATTGCCAGGATCAGGGTGCAAAAGACATATCAGTTATGATGAATAGGCCTTCAACAATTGGAGATGTTGCAGGAGACACAATTGGTTTCAGTTTCATAAAGGGGAAGTCTCAGCTTTCAGAGGTTTGGAAACACTGGTATAATATATACTTTTATTGTTTGCAGGATAGCACACAATCTCCCTGGTTATCCCCCATACAGGAGGTCTTCAGCAACCATCATCCCACTCACATTGGATTTATTTTTATAAATCCAACAATATTGCATAATGCCACAGAACTAAACAATTTGTGCCAAAGTTCTTGCATATTTGTCATAATTATTGTTAACTGCTATGAGATAGCTTGGTAGTCAATCATTTGGTTAGAGGAAAGGGGGGACAATTGACGACCTGGTTTATACATCATAAAAGAAGCTATTCAGATTTACTCACGGGCATTTAAAAAAAACATTAATTGAATGTAAGTGCTCCTGAGAATTTTACTTCTTAACATAGTAATTTTGCTCATCAATGGATAGCAGGAAGGATGTCATGGGGCACACAAAGAACTTACCTGAATTCATGAATCCCAATATAAATAGAAGACCCAGGGGTATTTGTGTCAGCAGATCACTACCCAGGGAGCAAGAGAAGATGGTCCCTGATCATCATCCAGGAAGAAAATGAGTTTTGTCAGGGACAATCTTACTTATAATCTTTCCTGCCATGGCCACTAAAGTGATCGATACATTTCACTGTCATAAAACACTGTCATTTTGCAATGAAAAAATGAGTTTGACCCCCAAAGTTTTTAATTCTTTGTGAACTAGAGAAAACACTGATTTACTCCTGCTTTCACCGGTCCTAAACTTCTACATTGTACTGTTTGCTTCTGTCCCAAACTGTTAACTCTCAGAATCAGTCACTAATTGCCAGATAAGCGCATTTGCCTCTTTATTTGAAAGAGCACTAGATACTTATACTGATCACTTAGATTTACTTTAATGACTGAGTATTGCCCTAAGAATATAATATGCCATACTAACTACTATCACCTTTAAATAAAATGTAGCTTAGATCTGAGTTACTGTATTGACTAAATTTAATCTGTTACTAATTCATAGACTGGCACAGATGGAAGCTAATAACAGTTATATTGCATTACTGTGAAGACAAGGACAGAATTTCTGGGTAGAATACAACAAAACACTAACACTTGATTTCAAATATAATAAATATGTGGAAAGGCTAATACTTCAGGCTTGCTCTTACATAAAACAATATTTTGCAGTAATCCAGGAGAACCTTTTTAGATTATAAAAGGGACTGATAAAAGTGACAGATAATATTTTCCCAGTGGAGAAGAGTTCACCCACTAGACAATGTGAAACAAAAACTGCAGAACCTGGGCTGAACTCTTTAACGAGAATAATGTGAAAAAATATATACAGGGAATGGCAACTAAATCACACTTCAAGGGATACCTATTGGCACTCTGCCCACGAAAGCTTATACTCCAATACATCTGTTAGTCTATAAGGTGCCACAGGACTCCATGTCGCTTTTGCAAAGACCCACTTCGTCAGATGCATGCAGTGGAAATTTCCAGAGGCAGGTATAAATATGCAGGCTAGAGATAACGAGGTTAATTCAGTCAGGGAGGGTGAGGCCCACTTCTAGCAGCTGATGTGGAGGTGTGAACACCAAGAGAGGAGAAACTGCTTTTGTACTTCGCTAGCCATTCACAGTCTTTGTTTAATCCTAAACTGATGGTGTCTGCTTTTGCAGATCCAGACTAACATTTGCCTCTGACTATTGGCACTCTGGTTTCTGGAGAAAGAGAGAATTGAGGATTATAGTAAAGAACTAGAAGGTGATGTTGAAAGCAGTAAAAATGTTTAATTATAGTGGGGAGCAAATGGATAGTTTTCATTTCTTACACTTCTTTTCAGGTAAGGCACTCCTACGATTTTAGAAACACATCTCAAAACAGCTCCCGGAACACAATCCTGCATAATGCACTCAAAAGACATAGCTGGTTCTATAAAACTGAAAGTAATTAATTAAAACATTTCTATTTCTAGAAAACACAACATATATGTAAATAGACAATCTCATTGGAAATGTTTTATTAATAAAACATATACAGCCCAATACCAAAAGCACCACAGTGCTATTTTTTTTAAAAGATCCTAATATCTTTAATAATATATCTTGCTTTCAGAAGCAAGTCTTCTGTAGCAAGTAACACAAAGAGAAAATTAATGAATGAAGACCTAAGTGATTTTCATATTAACCCAAGTTACTTGGGAGCACAATCCCCACTGACTTGCTAATGGGGTTTGTGGTCATAAGTCAATTAAGGGCTATTGAAAACTATGCATTTAAACCACTTAAGGACAAGAAAAATACATATGACAAACCTATCAACATGCAGCTGCCTAGCAGTGATTTCATAGTTATGGTTGCATTCTAAAATGTACTTAAAATGGGACAAACTTCCTGTGTTTTCTTAGACGTATAGTAAGTAGTTAACTGGTGTGAAATGTCATACAGGGTTACTTTTTTATGTCCTAAGTAATGCTTGTTTGGCTTCTCTCCATAATGTTTTAATAAGAAGCCTCTGAATTTGGGCTCTGACTGAAATTGTTGCTTGACAGTTCTACTTTTCATTGGTGACTAAAATCTCTTTCAAAGTTTGTCTATTAACACAAAACTTGGTAAAGATGTGGATTCTGAATAGATTTAGAGTAAAGGGTAGTTTCTGTTTGCTTAAAGGTTAGGGCCATTGCTATTGTTCACATTTTAATTGAAGAGTTATGCACTGTGCCCACAAACCTGACTGATTAGCATGGGAGGCATACAAACATGGCTGGTGAGAGGCATGGCTTCATGCAAGCCTCACTGATGGAACCAGGAACATACAAAAGCTGCTTTATTAGGAGCTATATTTTGCTGACTGATCATATCCTCTAAGAGAGAAGGGTTGATATGAAGCTGCTACCAGATAAAAGTGACCTACCAGTACTTGTCCATCCACAATTACACACCTCACTGTTACCACAACTACTGCTTAACTCAGACTGAATGCCTCAACCTTAACTTTGCCCTCCTATGGATGCCAGCCTTCCATTTATCCCTCTACTAAATGAAAAGAAGCAAAATGAAAATGGAATGACACCCACTCAAGTCTTCTGTTATTGTTGTCTTGCATATATAAATGGGTATTTATATGGACTCAAGAAACTTTTTTTTTAATATTAAAGACATGGTCAATAAACATCTTCTTTCAGTTACATATGAAAAGGTCTTGTGTAGGTTGATCTGTTTTCAAAAATCTGGTTTCGGTTTCTCTCTATAAAAACTGGCATTGTATAAAGAGACTGATTCACAACAGATTTGAAAATATGTCCACCCAGAAGCCATGAGATTAACATGGTTAACAGTGCTGGTCATATTAATTATACAGATACGTTAGTTCTTTGAAGATGGTTGCAGTACCAGAAGCAGAGATAGGATGCGAAAAAAAGGTGAGTGTACCACAAAATATCCAAGATAGTACATACAAGCAGTGAGGGACAAAAAGGCATCTTTTAAGAAGTGGAAGTCCAATCCTAGTAAATAGAAAGGAACATAAACACTGTCAAATCAAGTGTAAAAATGTAATAAGAAAAGCAAAAAAAGATTTTGAGGGACAGCTAGCCAAAAACTCAAAAAGAAATAACAAAATGTTTTTTAAGTACATCAGAAGCAGGAAGCCTGCTAAAAAACCTGTGGGTCCCCTAGACGATCGAACTATAAAAGGCGCAATCAAGGACGATAAAGCCATTGCGGAGAAACTAAATGATTTCTTTGCTTCAGTCTTCATGGCTGAGGACGTTGGGGAGATTCCCAAATCTGCACCGTCCTTTGTGGGTGATGAATCTGAGGAACTGTCCTGGATTGAAGTGTCATTAGAGGAGGTTTTGGAACAAATAGAAAAACTTAATGTTAACAAATCTCCGGGACCGGATGGCATTCATCCAAGGGTTCTAAAAGAACTCAAATGGGAAACTGCTGAACTATTATCTGTGGTTTGTAACCTATCCCTTAAATTGGCTTCTGTACCTAATGACTGGAAAGTAGCCAACGTGACACCAATATTTAAAAAGGGCTCTAGAGGCGAGCCGGGCAATTACAAACCGGTAAGTCTAACTTCAGTACCGGGCAAATTAGTCGAAACAATAGTAAAGAATAAAATTGTGAAGCATGTAGAAGAACATAATTTGTTGGACAAAAGTCAACGTGGTTTCTGTAAAGGGAAATCCTGTCTTACTAATCTGTTAGAGTTCTTTGAAAGGGGTTAACAAACATGCGGACAAGGGGGATCCAGTAGATATAGTATACTTAGATTTTCAGAAAGCCTTTGACAAGGTCCCTCACCAAAGGCTCTTGTGTAAATTACATGGCCATGGGATAAGAGGGAAGGTCCTTTCTTGGATTGAGAACTGGTTAAAAGACAGGAAACAAAGGGTCGGAATAAATGGTAAATTTTCAGAATGGAGAGGGGTAACTAGTGGTGTCTCCGAAGGGTCAGTCCTAGGACCAATCCTGTTCAACTTATTCATAAATGATCTGGAGAAAGGGGTAAGCAGTGAGGTGGTAAAGTTTGCAGATGATACCAAACTGTTTAGGATAGTCAAGACAGAAGCAGACTGTGAGGGACTCCAAGAAGATCTCACCAAACTGAGTGATTGGGCAACAAAATGGCAAATGAAATTTAATGTGGATAAGTGTAAAGTAATGCACATCGGGAAAAATAAACCCAACTATACGTACAGTATGATGGGGGCTAATCTGGCTACGACAAATCAGGAAAGAGATCTTGGAGTTCTCGTGGACAGTTCTCTGAAAACTTCCACACAGTGTGCAGCGGCAGTCAAAAAGGCAAATAGGATGCTAGGAATTATTAAGAAAGGGATAGAAAATAAGACCCAGAATATCTTACTGCCCCTGTATAAAACTATGGTACGCCCACATCTTGAATACTGTGTACAGATGTGGTCTCCTCACCTCAAAAAAGATATTTTGGCCTTGGAAAGGGTTCAGAAAAGGGCAACTAAAATGATTAGGGGTTTGGAATGGGTCCCATATGAGGAGAGGCTAAAGAGACTGGGACTTTTCAGTTTAGAAAAGAGGAGACTGAGGGGGGATATGATAGAGGTATATAAAATCATGAGTGGTGTGGAGAGGGCCGATAAAGAAAAGTTATTTATTAGTTCCCTAAATAGAAGAACTAGAGGACACCAAATGAAATGAATGGGTAGCAGATTTAAAACTAATAAAAGAAAGTTCTTCTTCACACAGCGTGTAGTCAGCCTGTGGAACTCCTTGCCAGAGGAGGCTGTGAAGGCTAGGACTATAATAGACTTTAAAGAGAAGCTAGATAATTTCATGGAGGTTAGGTCCATAAAAGGCTATTAGCCAGGGGATAAAATGGTGTCCTTGGCCTCTGTTTGTCAGAGGCTGGAAAGGGATGGCAGGAGACAAATCGCTTGATCATTGTCTTCGGTCCACCTCTCTGGGGCACCTGGTGCTGGCCACTGTCAGCAGACAGGATACTGGGCTAGATGGACCTTTGGTCTGACCCAGTACGGCCATTCTTATGTTCTTACCAAAGCTCATTGATACTGCAACAAAAAGCAGTCATCTAGATATGAGATAGCTAAATGCCAATCAAACATTTTCTCGAGAAGAGAAAGCTAAAGATGTCAATCAAAAATAGATATTTTGGGTCATGACTTGTATGAAGCCTTCAAAATCCATGGCTCCATCAAATTATGGGCTCCAATCATGAAAAACAGACATGTATGAGCATCACTCTGATGATGAGTGTAGCAGTGGTGCTGTAGATGGAGATAACACTGATGATGTCTTGATCCATGTTTTCAGTCCTATATGTCCAGGCTAGTTTCCCTAGGATTACCAAAGAGCAACGTCTTTTTTATGTAGGCCTATGCATCCCTATGTTAAAGTATTTACGTTTTTATTTTTAAACAAACAATTGCTTGTTTCTTAAAACAAATTTCATACAATTGTTCCAAGTTTGGTACCATTGTGTTCATGGAGAAAAGACTTCTGAATGATACCCAGCTTGACACGTTTCTGACAAAAGTGTATTACCAAAACGTCTGCCATAGGGAGGACATGAGTGGAGCAGGGAGTCTTCCCTGCCCTGCCACAAAGGGTGACATCACTGCAATTATGATTTGTAGTTTTTATAACTGAAATGAGAGCTCCTTTATCTTTCTATCAATGACTTTCTCATGGAATGAGATTTTAGTACATTACGTTCTTAGGATTAGTAGAGTGGGTATCCTCTCCCTTACTATCTGAGCAGTTGTGCTCACCATTAATACTTCTTGTTTTGTCTCCAGAATCAGGATGACCTCCTTCCACCCTTTCCTTCCTGTTGACTTCCCACCATCCTGTGGATTTGTTCATCAATGGGACATCCATTGTTTTGACTC
Organism: Pelochelys cantorii; assembly: GCA_032595735.1. Taxonomy (NCBI): domain Eukaryota; kingdom Metazoa; phylum Chordata; order Testudines; family Trionychidae; genus Pelochelys; species Pelochelys cantorii. Next base: position 69,964,775 of record CM064327.1, read on the forward strand.
CATAAAACTAAATTTACACTCCTATCTGGGAGAAATCCAGTTCCTCTCTCAGGTCACTGACTTTGAAGCATAATATCAGTGGATATCCAAATTCCTCATATAGTGGTACTGTATAACTATATAACATTTCACTATGATGTGAATCACCAGTGTGTCACCAACGTTCATAAAATACCTTATTTGACACACACTTATAACACAATAATACTGTATGCAATCAGGTTACGTCTACACTTGCTCCCTATCTCGAGATAGGGATGCAAATGTAGGTGACCGCAATTGCTAATGAAGCGGGGATTTAAATATCCCGTGCTTCATTAGCATAATCTCGCCGCGCCCTATTCCGCTCGCCAGCTGATTCGAACCAGGAAGTGCGCTCCGGGACGCGTTAGTTCGAATCAAACCTCTTGGTTTGAACTAACGTTACTACTCATTTTTTGAGGAGTAACGTTAGTTTGAACCAAGGGGTTTGATTCGAACTAACGCGTCCCGGAGCGCACTTCCTGGTTCGAATCAGCTGGTGAGCGGAATAGGGCGCGGGCGAGATTATGCTAACGAAGCGCGGGATATTTAAATCCCCGCTTCATTAGCAATTTTGGTCACCTACATTTGCATCCCTATCTCGAGATAGGGAGCAAGTGTAGACGTACCCTCAGTTACTTATTCTTTAATTGCTTATTGTTTGGTGTCCAGACCCTCTATTCTCCTCCAAACTATCTGGACCCTGATTATCACAGTCCCTTCTATTTTGGGCCATCTTTATAAGGACTTTTAAAGAGTCCAAACAAAAATAACAGTAGCAAAACAAAGTGAGCATTGCAACCAACAGTCTCAACATACAGAACTATAGCTCCAACTGGGCCCCTCTTTACTAGCTCCCAGGCAGCCTTTTATGTTTCCACTGCCCCCTCTAATAGAAATCATTGGCTTCTTCATTAAACTGCCAGGATATGGTTAGGTAGTGGCCTTTTCCCTGTCAGAGTTTTATAACTGGGATGTTGAAAAATAGGGCCAAACTCATCACTGGCATGTTTGGATGCAACTTTCTCCACCACATACACCATTAGTAATTTGGGTCATTGAAGGGATCTTACTTGCACATCTATAATATTGGTGTTAAAGAACAAAACAAAGATAAAACAAAATTTTCTACATGTTATATTGCTCAGATTCTGCTTTACAAACTATGCAGAAGAAGTGGTATTAATTATAGACCATCTCCTCTGATAACTATACTCACAAGCATAATTGTAAAAATCTAGGCTTGGCAACAAAGGCAAACGATGCAATACACACAACAAAACAAAACAATCTATAATATACAGACTTTTTTATCCTCCCCGCCAATATGGCAGGCATTTCAATGAATATATTCCCCATCTGAATGCTGAAAGATACGAGATTTTGTACTGATATTATACAGTACATTTGTGCATTTACGTTACATTTCACAACTGTAAGGTAGATATTCTTTACTCAGGATAGTGAAAAGAAAACCTCTGGATCTCAAATGGCCAAAATGTATTCTAATTTGTTTGTTTATTGTTTGTTAATTATGTTAGTTTGCTTACTACCTGAAATGGGTATTATGAGTGGTGAGGAAAGACGCTCCTAAAGTCACTGTCTCAGTTTGGATAGTAAATGGTTCTGTGTTTTTGGGCCTAACTCTAATAAAAGAATCTTCAGGGGGTAGCCAAGTTAGTCTGTACAGGATAAACTTAAAAAACAACAAATAGTCTGGTAGCACTTTAAAGACTAACAAAACATGCAGATGGTATCATAAGCTTCCGTAGGCACAGCCCAGATGACTGGACATCTGAAGAAGTGGGCTGTACCCACAAAAGCTCATGATACCATCTACATGTTTTGTTTGTCTATAAAGTGCTACCAGACTATTTGTTGTTTTTAAAGTTTATCTAATAAAAGAGAGTCTCTTATATGATTTTAAGTACTCTGGTTTTGTACTAGTTCACTCTTTGTGAAGAGAACTGAATTAAATACAGAAATGTAGTGCCTTTGCAGGTTTATGCAGCCCTGTAACTGCAACAATAGCTAGGAAGCTGCTTCAATGGAGAACATGGACACCTAGGAGCCACTTCTGTATGTACACACCCAAATCTGGCGGGAGGAGCAAGCTCTTCCCTGGTTCCTCTTCCTTGTTTCATCTCCTGATACTCAGGAAATGGCGAAAATAAAGAGAATCCTGCGCTGCATAATTTCCCAAGCTGACAGCTCTATTTTGTAGCTCTTATTCAGGAAAATCCTTTTTGGCTGCTTGGATCTGTGCAGTCTGAGTGACAGCTGATAAATAGTCACAAGTAATTGGAGCCTCTGGAAGGTGTCAGTGATTAATGTTGCCCTTGAGTGTTTTTCTCCTCAGGAAACACTTAAGTCTTGCCTTACAGCCTATCAAGAGCAGGTGGCACCTTCTAGGTATGACTCCACAAGCCCTCCAGAATGTGACCTACTAATGGATTGATTATTCAGAATAAAATTGGTAAAGACAATCAATAAACAGAGCTACTAACAAACTGGCCCAGAAAAAGCGACAGTACAGAAACACTAAATAAAAGTAAGCTATATTTATATTATATTTGCGCAGAGTAATGTAAATGTTAAAATGTATGTTAAATGATTTTCCAGGTGAAAAGAAATGCACCTGCTAAAGCTGCACCTAAATCTATCACACATGCTGATGTGCACCTCAAAGCATGTCATTTTGCATTTTGTTAAGTCAGGCATGAAATACACTATAAAAACACAGTCTAGCAGCATTCTAAGACTATTAGGTATCCGTATCACTGAAGGGCTTTCCATTAACCACACAGGAATATAAACACCGGGGATGATCCAGTTTAAGAATAAAAGGCTGACTTTGATTAATAGTGACTGTTCTACATTTTCTGGCATCAAGTTCTTTTCTTAGGTTTTTCTAACATTAACAGTGATAATGTTACATAGCCCATCAAAGTGTAGGAGAATTGCTGGACAATGCAGCAGTGTGATAATGTAAAGTGCATGGTGATTTAGATTTGTTTAAAATGTGCCCACCCACAGTTCTGGGAGTATGTATAAAACGTTAACAAATTCATTCATGTGTTATATCAATATCAAGTAGCTAATCACTCTGAAATTCTCCCCTCTCTAGACTCAATACATGCTTCCAGTGTAGGGGACTCTGGTTTCAAAGGGTACGTCTACACTGCAATGCTATTTCGAAATAACTAGTGCTATTCTGAAATAACTTAGTCTGCGTCTACGCAGCAGGCACTTATTTTGAAATAGTGTCAAAATACTGTCAAGTTGGAGGACTTCTTACTCTGACTCCTGTAACCCTCAGGCTACGTCTAGACTGGCATGATTTTGCGCAAATGCTTTTAACGGAAAACTTTTCCGTTAAAAGCATTTGTGGAAAAGAGCATCTAGATTGGCACGGACACTTTTGCGCAAAAGCACTTTTTGCAGAAAAGCGTCCGTGCCAATCTAGACGCGGTTTTGCGCAAGAAAGCCCCGATCGTCATTTTAGCCATCAGGGTTTTTTTGCGCAAAACAAATCTGAGCTGTCTACACTGGCCCTTTTGCGCAAAAGGACTTTTGCCCGAACGGGAGCGTCAAAGTATTCGCGCAAGAAGCACTGATTTCTTACATTAGAATGTCAGTGTTCTTGCGCAAATTCAAGTGGCCAGTGTAGACAGCTGGCAAATTTTTGCGCAAAAGTGGCTGCTTTTGCGCAAAATCATGCCAGTCTAGACGCAGCCTCCTTGTACAAGGAATAAGGGAAGTCAGAGGAAGAGTGCTCTATTTCAAAATAAGTGCCATGTAGACACTCCCTATTTCGAAATAAGCTATTTTGAAATAAGATACGCAATTGACATAGCTCAATTTGCATAGCTTATTTCGAGTTAAGTGTAGACGCACTCTAAGAGGATGCTATCACACACATTCAATACACCACAGCTCACGAAGCTATGAGGTTAACACAGGAACAATGCCTACAATGGAGTGAAGCAAGTCTGAACACACATTTGGGCGAACTGAATCTTGGTCTTGCTGTAGTGAGGGATTGCACACTGAGTATCAAGCACTTTCACATAGGTTTGCAACTAGCCTACATTACTTTCCAGGATATGGAGGTGAAAAGGAATCAGGGTGACTTTAGCTGAGACTCACAGATGGAGCTGGCCTGAGAGAGAGAGAGAGAGAGAAATGAAGTTTAGAACTATGCATAAGTATGCCATAGCAGTCTGTGTCACTTTTCATCTGCTTTCCTGGAGAGGGGGAGAGAATGTCTCAGATACACTGAGGCTGTGTCTACACTGCACGCTTCTTGCGCAAGAACAGCCATTCTTGCGCAAAAACTTGCTAGCTGTCTACACTGCATGCGCGTTCTTGCACAAGTAAATTTACAATATAGCGTCGGAAAACAGGGCTTCTTCCAGAAGAGTTATTCCTCTCCCCACAAGGAATAAGCGCTCTTGTGCAAGAGCTCTTTCACAAGAGGGCAGTGTATACAGGCAACATGAATTTCTTGCGCAAGAAGCCCCTATGGTTAAAATGGCCATCAGAGCTTTCTTGCACAAGACAGCGTCCACACTACCATGGATGCTCTTGCGCAAAAGCATATGGCAATGTGGACGTGCTCTTGTGGAAGATTTTTTGCACAAGAACTCTTCCACAAAACAGTTCTTGTGCGAGAAGCCGCCAGTGTAGACACAGCCTGATTGTACAAAGGTGTGGGGTAGATATATACCTTAGCGTTGCTTTCTCACGTCTGCAGGGAAGGCCAGAGTGGGGAGAAACAAAAATTGTTTGTAAGACTCCTAAGTTGTGGGCTTGCCTTCTCACCACCTGGTCAGTACGCCTGGCTGGCTAGCCACACAGCAGGAAATAAGCTGCACCTTAAGAGGCAAATTATTCCCTCTACAGTGCAGCCAGGCAGCTCCAGGAGGCATTGTGTCTCTTTGACCGTAATGCTTCTCTATGATTCTCCTGGGGTGATGTGGATCTGAACCATCCACAATGCAGGGCTATGCCATGTAGCCCTTAGTAAGGGTACGTCTACACTGCAACATTATTTCGAAATAACTAGCGCTACTCCAGAATAACTTAGTCAAGCTGGAGGACTTCTTATTCCGACTCCTGTAACCCTCATTGTACGAGGAGTAAGGGAAGTCAGAGTAAGAGTGCTCTATTTCAAAATAAGTATTGTGTAGACACTCCCTATTTCGAAGTAAGCTATTTTGAAATAAGATATGCAATTGATGTAGCTCAATTTGCGTAGATTATTTCAAGTTAAGTCCTGCAGTGTAGACACACCCTCAGTGATGATAGGCATATTCAGCACAATTGTTAACTATGCTGTGAAAAATTCTCATACTCTGACTCTAACGAAGCCCGCACACAGTACATGAAATTCAGGATTATAAACATTTCTGAAAATTTAGTCAACATTTCCTGAATCTTACACTAGTAAAATATGCTCTGTAGCTCTAATGAGGCCAGATTGTACCACTTTGCTCCTGCTGATTTTGATGGGACTATTGCCAGAATAAGTTACATTATAACATGAGTGGAAGAATCTGGCTCAAAATTATTAAACTAAGTTTAGTTTACAGTCTTTTCACTTTACAAACATTCTGAATCATGCTGGAGACTAGTTCTCTCAGATGACCAACATTTCTTCAAGTAAGTGCCACAGTTCAAACATGAACAAGCCGAAATTGTTCGCTTTATGCCATACAAATGCCTTAGTACCTGTCAGTGCTGAAATACTATGAGATTATTTAATATAAATGTCATCCTATGATCAGTGTTATGCTTTGATCATTAGGAAAAAAATAAATGCAATAAAACTAGCAGACATTTTCTTCCATTTTGCTGTATTGGAAATGTGCAGCCATGATAAACTGAAAACATTAGAAAGCAATAAGGAAATTTAATAACATTTAATAATGATGCTAATAAATTTGGGCTGGATTCTGTCACCCTCATTCAAATGAGTAACTTCTTATGTGGTGAAAAGTCTCATTGATTTCAATGGGACTTATTGCAGAGAAAGACACTATTCAGGATAAATTCCCCTTGACATTTCCTGGATCTCTGAACTGAACCTCTAGGCAACCTACCCTCTGGCCAACACAAAAACAGCTACTAACACCAGGGTGCTGGAATATTATTTTTTGATAGTGGGGGTGCTGAGAGCTGTTGAACCCTGTATATCATGGAAATCACTTCAAGCCAGGGGGTGCTTCAGCAACACCTCCCCTTCACATACATATCCCTAGTTCCACCAATTATGACCAGAACTCTCTAATATCCAAGAATTCTTAGAGTACATCTACACAGCAGTTATTTTGGAATAACTGATTTCAAAATAACATAGTCCACATCTACACTACGAGCAGTTATTTCAACAGAATGTCAAAATAATGGCAAGCTGGAGAACTTCTTACTCCGACTCCTGTAACCCTCATTGTACGAGGAGTAAGGGAAGTTGGAGGAAGAGTGCTCTACCTTGGACTTCCTGCTGTGTAGACAGCACCAAAAGCCAAAAAGAGCTATTTCGACTTAAGCTACACAATTGACATAGATGAAATTGTGTAGCTTATTTCAGCTTTAGCCCTGTTGTGTAGACATGCCGTTAGAGTCAGAGGTCAGGGTAGAATGAAATAGAAATCGCTGCTGAGGCCAGTAGCGAGGCTTCTGCATGGCATAATATGGACAAGCAGATTGCATGGCCAATGATGAGCTGGAGTGGTTCACAGCCTCAGTGGAAGGGGACAGTCTGAATAGCTTTTGCTTCCTGAGAGAGGCAGAATAGTGCAAGGAGTCTCTGATTAACTGCCTCTCCCCACAAAGGGACTCTTTGAACTACTGAGCATGAGTCAGGCAGTTCCAGCCCTTCCTTCAGAAACCAGCATCCAGAATGACAGAGATGCAACCACCATTGGCTACCAAAAGTCAGCTGAGGTCCTCACAGGAAACCAGACCAGGGAGACAGGAGAGGACTTTTTGTTGTTGTTGTTTCAGCTGACAAATGTTCACAACACTCATCCTCAGACTTATCCTCAGTGTGCCTCTGCCTGGAAAGGTGCCACATGGTATGTTGGGGGTAAGGAAAAGTTGTGAGTTTTGAAAGGTGGCAAATCTGATTAGTATTGATTAGTTAAACCTAACCCTTTTCTTGTCCAGATCCTGTTTTCCTGCTCCCAGTAAATTCCTTCCTTATTATACCATGTATGTAATCCTTTTGCTAGAGTTTGTGTTGATGTGCTTTATTGGATCTTGTGTACTTGGTTTTATATTACTTGTCATAAGTAGTATTCATTTTCCCTGAGCATAGCAGTGAGTTGTTTTAGGTGGGAGAACCTCAAAAAAAAAAAAAAAAAAAAAGCCAGACTTACCTGAGAAGGAAGAAAGCACTCCAAGTAGCAAGCAGCAGAGAGAATGTATGAGCCATAGCCTAGGGTAGGAGCTATATCAATACGTGTAAGGATGGCAGAATCTAGCCTTTCATATTACATAGCACTCATATAGCATTTTTGAGAGGCCCTCACCAAGGTAGGTAAGCATTATGGGCCAGTTTATAAAGATATTAGTCACCACTGATTTTTTAGTTGCCTTCAAAAATCTGGGCCTAGAATCTGAAGTTAGACACACACAAATATTCAGTGCCCAACTGTGGCATTCCTTCAAAATGCACATTTTGTAATAAATGTTAGGCAACTTTATCCATAACGTGGTTATTTTTCGTTTATCTAAAAACAAGAGCCATCTTTGCATTCCTAGAAATTTCTATAGAAACACTGCATCATAACTAGTTGTAAAAGAAAGACACTATGGTACCAGAACAGCAATAAAACACAAATAAAAAGAGTGGTTAATTTTGCACTGTAGCTACTTAGGAGCAGGATAAATGTTCCTAATTATTTGCTGTAAGGAAAAATACCATATGACATTGTGTTGGAGGCCTGTGATTTCTATTTGCTAAGAGTACAAATTCTACTCAAGTGGGAAACACACTAATTCTAGATGATGAGCTATACCTCTTGGCTGTCTCTCTTTCTACGATAAAAAGCAAGCTGACTAGTATGCACAAAGTTTTCATGCTGATTTAATTTTAATAAAAGATTAAAAACTAATTTCTAACTAACCTATTGCAGTGTAAACTTATTTACACACCTCTGCTTAGTATCTACTATGTTTCCACTTATTGCCATAACTTCACACTACACATTAATCTGAACATCTTCTCAACATGAGTACATTAGACTGAACTCAATTCTCTTATTCCCTGGCTGTTTTGCTGTCAACCAGTTTTAATGTATTTCTGGGTTTACAATACAATTAATTTCTTGGGGGAGGAGGGAAGGGAGGTTGGTTTTGTTTTGTTTTTACCTTTGCTTCAATCTGCTTTGTATCTGGATTTTGGAACAAAAATTTGATTTTGCTCTTGCCATCATCTGAAGACCCTTTAAGCTGGGAAAACTTGTACCTCCAAAGCACAGCCTAAAGGAAACAAAACATACAAAGGTCAAGACTGTGAGTATAGAAAGTATATTGGAAAAATAGGATACTCTTCCTAGATTGTTTTTGACTTGCCTATGGTATCTAATTACCCCAATATAGTGCTGTTTTGCCTGGAGTCCCTTTGATCATATGGACATATTATACTTTGGTAGTATCTGATTGAGATCAGTCATACTGAATTTGTGAAATGTCCTTTGAAACCCCATTTAGCTTTATTCGACCCTAGTTAACAAAGAAAAGGCCACTTAATTCTTTGTTATGTAAAAAAAATAAAATAAAAGCATCCTCCCTTGAGGATAAGCCAAGACTCCATCTCTTACATGCCATCGTAATTCCATGCCAATGAAATTACTTGATTTTATTCTTTATTCATTTACTTAATTATTTTTTTCCACAGAAGAAAGTATATAGTCATGTATGTTAATCTGTGTTTATATGAACTAAAAAAAAATAAAATATGCATTTTTCAAAAGTAAAAATAAATAAAACAAAGACAAAAACAACACTGTACAGTTAGCCCTTACTTATGGAAAGCGGTTGAACATTAAAGCACTTAAACATTTTCTTTAGTTTAAGTATGTGAGTAGTTAAGAGTGAACAGATTTAATTGCTTGCTGAATATTAACCAGGTGTTAAAGGTCACTGCTGTACTGGGACCAGAATGTTCAGCCCCCTATGGGATTGAGCCATTAATTTGTTAAGCAGATACAAATATTAAAAAATGAAAATGTATGACAAAGTATATATACATCCTACTACTATAGTATCCTACTATACTATGAATTTTATAATAAGGGTATAACTAAATAAAAAACAGCAAATTTTCAATGTTATGAATGGATAAAAATGTAGTTTCTGGGTAGGATATATCGTTATCAATAGATACTCGGGAAACTGTTTTATACTGTATATTCCTTTCAAGAGGAGAAAAAGAAAGAAAATTCTCGCTCTATAGAATTTCTTCTTGTTCAGTCTAAATATGGAAAGCTCTCCTCATGTCTGTGTGGGTGTATTTGTTTGACCACTGCAGAAGTACAATTTAGCATGAAGAAAAATAGCAAACAACAACCCACAAGAACATTAAACACCTGTATTAATGGCCAGAATCAACCAATTTTTTAAACAGAATCTCTGTATAATCCTGGGAAGAGAGGAGGGGGGCAATAATTGAACTCACTTTTAATTTCATGAAAATATACACTGAGAAAATAAAAAAAGAAAAGGATAATTTCTCTTTTGTTTTTCAATAAATGTAATACATTTTGATCCATTAAAACATTCTGGAAGTTTTGCAACAGGAAAATATTTTGCTGCAAAATACTGAATACATGCACATGCACTACAAGTAGGACCTCCCTGGTCCAGCACCCTTGGGATCTGATTGGTCCTGAGCAAAGGAGTTTGCTAGACCAGGGGAGGTTAGGGCTCTCCCTGAGGTGCCACCAGTTTGTTGGCAAGACTCCCACCCTGGCCACTGGCCCCACTGCCAGCCACGGCCACCAGGCCCTACTGCTATCCCCGGCCACTGAGATCTCTGCTCCAGGGCTGGCAGCCAGGCTACCTGCCTCCAGGGCTTCCAGCTGGGCTCCACTTCCAGACCACCATCCAGATTCCCCATCTCCTGGGCTCTGCTCTTGGCCCACGGGCTGGGCTCCAATCTGCTGTCCCCCCCCGGATGGGTTCTGCTCTCAGCCAGGTGGCCAGGTTCCTGGCCACCGGCCTCTCTGCCACCAACCTCCCAGACAATCCCCACTACCAGATGGTGGAGCTGTCTGCTGCAGCGGTTCTCTGGTCCACCAACATCCGTGTTCGTGTTCGTGTGTAGTTTTACCTACTTTAGCCTTGTAAATAACTCTCCTTTTGTATCTCCAGTTAACAAAATTTTAGATAGTGTTGTCTTTGGTGTGAGACTAAGACTCAATAGGGTAAGTGGCTGATTCATTGGGACTGGGAATAACTTGAATATTGTTCAAAAGCTTAAGGGGGTAGCCGAGTTAGTCTGTACAGGATAAACTTAAAAAACAACAAATAGTCTGGTAGCGCTTTAAAGACTAACAAAACATGTAGATGGTATCATGAGCTTTCGTGGTTGTTGTGATTTTTTTTCACATAAGTGACCATCTATCAAAAAAAGTAAGCTTACCTGAGTGGTAAGATAGGTTAGAGTGCCCCAACCGTCACTCCATGTTAAGGCCGATTATAATGAATGAAATACAGTTGGTCTCTATCCTCCTTCTTAACAGTATACCTTGAGACTGGTACTCACACTCTTGAGCCATTTTAGAAAAACTTGGCAAACACCTCTACAATGATAGGAATAGGCAGCAGGATATTGTAAGCTGTTGTACTGGACCATGAAACTAATGTTTTCATTAAATCCATGGTTTTTAGTGTCCAGCAGAGTAATGAATTTAAGCTCTTAGGTTTGTGTCTTGAATGTGCTGTGCAGGTTTCCTTGGAGGAAAAAACTAAGAGGTCAGATATGGTGTAATTTTTTTGTGAAAAGGGTTTGTCCATGGGTTATAGAGTGTTTCTCTCTTTTCATTGCTTCAGTTAGTTTGAGAACATAGTAATTGCCTGGTTTCACCTAGATAGTTGTTGCTGGAGCATTTGGTGTCCTGGATAAGATATACTCCATGTATAAGCACATGTGGGACTTCTGCTTCTTGAAAGCTGTGCTGCAAGGGGTATTGATCCTCACAGCAGGAGAGGTACATGTAGAAGTTTTGCAACTTTTTTTTGGCATGAAAGTAATCATATAAAATGCAATATATCTTCCTCTGTAAAAGTGCTATGTTTGCACTCCAGAGGATTTACTGCTCTTTACAATGGCAGTAGAAAGTGAAGTGTACATTTGTCAGAAGAATTAATTCCGGTAGAAAATGATAATAAATTGTAAATGTTGCTAATTATACAATGCTCTGGATGAAAGTAAGAAAAGGCTCCATAATGGCCCATAGGGTGCATATCAAGAAAACCCAATACAACTGTCATCTGTTTTTTAAGAAACACATTGCTTCCTCAAAAGAGAAGAATACGTTCTGAGCAATAATTAACATGGCCAATACGTGTATGTTTTTCATGCCAAATGGATACTTAGCCACATGCTACAAGTCTTCATTGTTCCTGAAACAATGAACTCTGTCCATGTTAAAATTAACTTATGACATGAAAGAAATGGTAGATTTATTTTGCACTTGTACGGGCTTAATATGCACTCTGGATATCAAAATGAATCTATCTAGTATGTATTAAAGTTTCCATCGCCAATACCAGAATTACTATTCAACAGCACAGATACCAAAGAGAAACTGGTCTGGGTTCAAGGGCAGGAATTTCAAAATTAATTTTTTTACAAAAACTTATTGCGTGTCGAGAGCATAAAGTTGAACAGTGGTAGCTGAAACTCTAGTTCTAAGAACGAGGCACTGTTGGTGTAGCCATGAAGTCCAGCAGATAAACAAAAGGCAAGATCTTGTAATTCATCACTCAAATAGATTGTACTCAGTTAACAGTACAGAGGATATTAGAGTTTGCCAAAATTGACTATTTTATTAGTAGTGATTTTTCTCTCTCTGTTCCTTTGTTTCCCCCTCCACATGTCCTCTTCTGTTTTTTTTTTCCCCATTGTACTTTATAAAGGCCTACTAGTTGACAAAGGAAATTGACTCAGATCATAATTCTTTACAGCAGGGCATTCCTGTGAGATTGGTAGCAGTGTGAAATTGAGTAGGAACCCTTTTGTTCCTAGTCAGTTCCAGACTATTGCTAGCAATATGGACAAAGTGTCACTTCACAGGACTTCAATCTCTCTCAATTTCATAAAGGAAGAAGCAATGTGTTGCCAAATGAATGCACATCCCAGGTGTCCAAACTACCAATTACTTTTATCCTTGACAGGAAGGACCCACAGGACAAACGTCTGTAGCGCTGATTAGGTTTAAGTTGGTAGCAGCACCACTTATGGTTCTGAGCAGACACATGACATTAGTTTAAAGGGAGTCTTAACTGTAACCGATAATAAGTCTATATTTTATTTTGTCTTCAAAAACTTTACAGAAGCATTTTTTAATAATTCAAAGTACAGGATGAGACTAAACATGATTAAAAACTACAACTAAGTCTGTTGATGGTATATAAAACAAAACACAGAACTGATTTATTGAGGCTAACATTTAATAATATAGCGACCAATTTTGCATCCTAAATAATAAGCATGTGCTATAGAATTTGTAGGCACACTCTGGAAATTAGTTATCTGATCATTGTAAAACTTTGACATACACCTTCAATTGTTTCTATATACAAAATTGGAGACCAAATAAGGCCCACTTTTATTATGTGTTGCATTAATGATGAGGAGTTCAAACTAGTTCTAACTGTACCCTTGGAAGAAGGTAATTTCTCCTCAGGAACTCATACTTTGTAGTAAAAGAATGTGAAATGACTGCAATAAGTAACACAACACAATCTGACTGAAATATAACTGAGAACATTTTCTAAGTACTGATGAAGATCATATCTACTAAAATTAGAATTAGAAAAAGGAATGTAGCTTTCCTCAATTTGCCTACAACCATGCCAAAATACTATGGAAGCTAGAGGCAGTAACTTTCCTTGGTGCTGTCACATAAGACAAATATTCGACCAATGAAAAATGGTGGGTGAATTATAGCAATGTTAAACTGGAAGGACATAATAGACAATACTATTACAAAGCATACAAGGACACACCACCAGAAAAGTAGATCGCATCATGGATCAGGTCCCCAGGCTGAAAGAATCTGCTTAAATACAATGGAAAAAATACATTACATGTTCCTAGTTGTCAGTAGTCTCCTCACACTATAACTTATATGGAGTATCAAACAATTACAACCCATACTCATGGGGACCACATTCTGAAAGAAATGTTGCCTGAACTCCCTCTTCTGAACTTCACACAACCCCCCTGCCTTGCCCAGCTCATTATCCAAAGCAAGTTCCTCACAGACTAGCACACACCAGTTCATGGTGGCACCATACCCTGCCATGTATGTCAAGGACGCCAGCCAATACATTAATTTTTTTGCACAGGTGACTATGTCCATGTAGTTTGATATTTTTGGCAAATTATCACGGGGCAGTAATAGGTACCAGATATAAAAAGGGCTGAGTCTGGCCTATATGCTCCCCCCTCTGGGGGCAGGTAGGAGGGTGTCTTTGCCCTATGCCAGAAGTTTGCCTCCTTCCAGCCTGCTAACCCCAGGCCAATAGAATTTGTAGTAGCCAGCATCAAAGCTGTCCTTTAGAGTCCAGTGTGATCAGATGAAAACCAGTGAGCTGCACAGCCATATAAAACCCTTATTATAAAAAAGACCAACACTAAACATATCCTATTTGACCAGTCAAGGTTTAGGAGTAGTAAGGAGAGATTTTGATGTTCTGTGCTTACAGGAAACATGATGGATGGAGATCATCATGAAGAATTTAGGCTTAGAGTATAAACTCTTCCATACAGATGAATAAAGAGTGCAGTGCCATAGGGCTGGTAGAAAAAGATCCAGCTGAGAAAGATGGTGACTGAAATTTTTTACAGTAAATGACAGGTTGATGGCTGAACGAGTCCAAGTAAAAAAATGTGTTCTGTTTATGATATCAGTATGTGCACCTCAACAAAGATTCAAGGAAGCAGAGAATTAAAATTTCCACCTAGACTAACAGGAACTAACAGACACAGGAACACCAGCAAATATCAGCCTGGGAACTATGAACGAGCAGGGAAAGTGTTACTAGACATGTGTATTGCCAATCAGTGTATGACGACCAATACATGATTCCAAAAGAGAGTCATTTAGTTGTCCATGGTGCACACCGAAGCTAGATCAATATATGGCTACTGATGAAATTTCAGTGGAGTCAGGTTATGGCCTGCAAAGTGATACCTAGTGAGATGGCAGCACAAGCGTTTTGCAATAAAGATTGCAAATAAAGCCTTGGACAAAGGAGGAAAAGACTCAAGATCAAAGTCTGGGAAGTTAAGGGGAAAAACAGCAGAGACACTTGTGGAAGCAGTACAGGTACAAGGAGACTGACGTGGCACAGACTTAGACTTTAAGGACAGAAGGTATTATCATGATCATTTAGTATGACCTCCTGCTTGTTGAAGGCCAAAGACCGTCATCAACCAACTCCTGTAATAGATTCCTAACCTCTGGCTGAGTTACTAAAGTCCTCAAATAATGATTTAAAGACTTCAAGTTACAGAGATTCTGCCATTTACACCAGTTAAAATCTGCAAGTGACCCTTGCTGCAGAGGAAGGTGACCCCCCTACCTCCAGGATCTCTAACCTAGGTAAATGTTCTTCCTGACCCCAAAATATGGTGATCAGTTAGACCCTGAGTGGGAAAGATCAACCAGAAAATTCTCTATAGTAACTCAGAACTCTCTCCATCTAGTGTCCCACCAGCCATTGGGGGTATTTGCTGCTAGCAGTCATTCATGAGCCACATGCTCCTCATATTGGAAGGCTCTCCAAACCTTCACTATTCTAATGGTTAGAAATCTTCATTGAATTTCCAGCTCAAATTTGTGCTTGTGTTCACATTAGTACATAACTCCTCTCTATGCCCGATATTTATCCCTCTAAGGGTATGTCTACACTACCACCCTAGTTCGAACTAGGGTGGTTAATGTAGGCATTCGAAGTTGCAAATGAAACCCGGGATTTAAATATCCCGGGCTTCATTGGCATCTTGCTGGGCGGGCGCCATTTTTAAATCCCCTTAGGTCGAACTCCGTGCCCGCGGCTACACGCGGCATGGAATAGGTAGTTCGAATTAGGATCTCTAATTCGAACTACCAGTACACCTCGTTCCACGAGGAGTAACGGTAGTTCGAATTAGAGATCCTAATTCGAACTACCTACTCCGTGCCGCGTGTATCCGCGGGCATGGAGTTCGACCTAAGGGGATTTTAAAATGGCGCCTGCCCGGCAAGATGCCAATGAAGCCCAGGATATTTAAATCCCGGGCTTCATTTGCAACTTCGAATGCCTACATTAACCACCCTAGTTCAAACTAGGGTGGTAGTGTAGACATACCCCAATGTATTTATAGAGAACAAGCCCATCTCCCCAAAGACTTCGTTTGGTTAGGCTAAAAAAGTCAAGCTCTTTGTGTGATGATATCTGATTAAAATATGACCAAGTTATACAAAGTATGTCATTTAAGGTGTCCATGAAAAAGTTATGATTTGCTGAATATGATTATCCTATTTGTATGCATGCATCATTTTTATCTGAAATTATGAATTTCAAATGTGTTTGATCCTGTAATAACACCCACAAGGTACCTCACGTAACAGGTCAGCACATTGTAAAGGGGCACTTCAGGTACATTTACGCACAACAGACCATAGAAAAGGCTTATCCTGATCGACAGGCCCTAAAATGGAGGGAGCAAAGGGAGTAACTGCCCTGGGATGTGGTGATCAAAAAGGGCCCAGGGCTCCTGGCTGCTACTGCAACAGCAGCTGGAGTCCCAAGACCTTTTAATTTACACTGGAGCACCACATGGCATGCTCCAGGCAGTGTTGAAGGTTGGGGGGACACTGTGGTCCTGGCATGCTGAGGGCTTGCCTCCCCTTCCATTCAAGGCCCCACCCATTCCTGGAGTGCAGAACTGGCCCACCCACTACCTTGTCCAGGGGCCCGTCAAGGCTCTCAGCTCCCCTACTGGTAGATCATCCACAGGAAGATCCAATTAGTGTAGAGGTAATGACTCTTCTATGACTCCATGAATATGCAAGGGCATGTGACCCTGGACTGTCTTTTTATCTGTATTTTTCTACAAAAATCATAGCTTTTCTACAAAATTCTCCAACCTTATTGTGCTAAGCACTTTGTTTCAAACAATGGATTCTCCTCCACATGCCTATATGTCTTTGAGATGAGATGTCATTGCTCTGTAAAATTACATGAAGAAACTGATTTCAAAATGAATGAAGTCAAAGCATATGATGTGGCTGACAAAATCCAAGAAGCAGCACTTTACTGGTTCAGCTGCATACAGAGAATAAACCTGGTCCAGACTATATAGTAGGAGAGAGTGGTAGGAAACAGACATCCAGGAAAAGCTGTGAAAGTGATGGATGGATTGCATCAAAGAGGATGGTAAGCAAATGGACCTTAGTGCTGCTTTGGACAGATGAAGGTGGCAGATGCTTGCAAGATGACCCAACTCCCAGTGATCGGGTAAGGGGAAGAAGATATATATGACTGTGTGTGTGTGTATGTTCAGAAACACACACAATGCAATGTATATTGTGCACAAGTTTTATGGTTACTTATCAAGGTGATAGGTGTAAAGACAAGTCAAAGCTGTTCCCCACTCTGTCACTCCAAGTGCAGAAGGTGGGGGCCTTCAAGAAACTTAAAAATGCTTGCCTCTCTAGGCTCCTCCTTAAAATCTCCCCAAGGTTATAGATTCCCTGGCTTTGGGAGGTAGCTGTCACCAAGTGAAACAAAAGAAAACCCCTTTCTTCTTGAGCCCACGAAGAAAGCACTTGACCTTCCTTCCCCAGGGGTATCCCAAGCTCCTCTGCCACAAGAGAGCTGGGAATAAAAGGAGAAAAACTGCAATCTCTGATAGCTGACCTCTTAGTCTTAGGCATGCATACACAGACCTCCTGTTACCTTCCAAGACACAGGAATCAAATCATCACCTTAAAAAGGTGATTTTATTAACAAAACAAAAGATATACTTGATAAGCATACTTGGTTGCTAGGTGTTACAGAGCAACTAAGAAAAGAACAGATTAAAACACTGAGAAATGCTATCTCTGGACCATAGTTTAAAATACAGTGTATGGAGGGGGCACATGGTCTTAGAATAGAGAAATTTAACCAAACCACAAAACAAAGAAAAAAAAACCTGATCACACCTAAATAGACATTTTCCTATCTACTTACAATCTGTGCTTCAAGGTCCAGTCCATTTCCATGCTAAGTATTCCTTGTAGGCATGGTAGTTCTGCCTGCGTTAATTCATCTTATTTCCCCAGGTCCTAGCTTAAAACTCTCACAAAGAAAACAGCAGGCAGGTGTATCTTCCAATTCAAATTTAAACATCTTTTTTCCATTGGCTCTCCTGGCTTGCTGCAAACACCCCCTTGTTACCTGAGTTTAACCCTTTAGTCATCAAATGCTGGCCAAAACTCCTCCTGTCCATCACAAGACATACATTATTAGTTCTTGTGCCTATTATCTTGGAATCTGAGTACTTAATAAATTTACTAATGAGAACACAGGGGTCAGTTTCTCCACTGTGCTCTGGCTGTTTTTGCCCATGTTGCCAACCTGCTCTTAAATAAGTATTAACCAACTTCAGAATAGGGGAAGCCTTAGGGATGTAGAGTCACAGCTATGACTCCTATGACTCTAAGGCTATGACTTCTTAACCTCCAGTACAGGGGTTTTGACCAAGCCATTCCTAAAATCTTATGCCAATCCCTTGGCGGTGGGAACAATCAGCTGAAAAATAGAGTAGCAATGACCCTGGTATAACATAAGCCAGGGCCTGCACTGACTCTCAGATAGCCAAAGAGTCTGAGCAAAAAAGGTGGTTAACAACCACCTTTGTGTCTCCATCCCCAAACTTGAACATAGATTAGATTGTAATCCAAGGAGTCTAAGAAAGAAGCTTTATGTTGTAAGCATATCCTGCTCAACTTTTTCATTTTTAAATTTAGAGAAAAAGTCAAAGACACTTTGCAGCTATAAGTACTTTAAATGTAATAGAAGCTGATGTACTGTAAAATTATCTGTCAGTAATACTGCATTGTTGAAAAGGTCTTCTGCTCTGTCCTGGAGATGGTGTTTTTCAGATCACGTGAAACATGCCAGATAAACATGCACTGTGTGTAATTCATAGAGAATAGAGTTGGCACATTAGTTACTTTAGACTGAAAAAAGATAAATTTTGCTTTCCCTTTTGTAACTAGAGTACGAACTGAGAAAGGGATGGACTGAACTCAGAGTTCACTCATCTCTGATGGGCCAGACTTGTCATTAGGAAAATAAATTTGAAAAATGTTCCATAAAAATTAAAGTGAAAGCCATATGAATATTTAAGAAACTTTTAAATGAATCACTTAATATAGGGTTGCTTGATGTCCAGAATTTTCTGGAATGCCAGGTTGAAAAGGGACCCTGGTAGCTCCAGCCAGAAGGCTGTGTAGTGGGCCTAAGGCAGGCTCCTTGCCTGCCCTATTTCTGTGTAGCTACCAGAATGTCTGGCTCCTAGGCAGAGGGGCCAGCAGGCTGCATGTGCTGCCCCTGCCTCAAGCAGCCACTCTGCAGCTAAGGTGGTGACATCTGCAGGTACGGGCCATGTGCAGAGCCTCCTGGCCCCTCCACCTAGGAGCCAAACATGCTACTCACTTCCGGAAGCCGTGTGAGATAAGTGCCACTCAGCAGGAGCCCTCACTTTGCACCCTCTGCCCCAAGTCAGTCCCCTCTCCCACACCCTAACTCCATCCCAGAGCGCTCACTCCAGCTCCCTTCCTCACCCATGCTCCTTCCCTGGGTCCACTCACAGCTCCACTTCTCAAACCCCAACCTCCCTGCTCCGGCCTGGTGAAAGCGAGTGAGGGTGGGGGAGAGTGCACAGTGGAAGGTGAGGGGATGGAGTGACTTGGAGTGGGGCTTTCGGTAGGGGTCAGGTTCGGGCAGGGCAAAGGTGTTCGATTTTGTGCAATTATAAAGTTGGCACCCCTGTTTAGAAAGAGCCAGGGGGTCAACATAAGTTACACTGAAGGCTATAGAAGCTTATCCAGATTATTTACAGACTATCAAGAATCCAAAATGTGATTGGTAGAATGTTTAAAGGAGATTACATTCAGTGAACAGAAAACAAAAGCAAATTTAAACTGTGAACTCTTAGCTTATAATGGAGTCCTGATCTTGACTATTGTCATTAGCTGAAATACCATTTAATGAGAATAACCAGCTGACATTGAAGAGATGCAAATGTAGAACCTGATGCAACCTTTTGTAATTTCGCAGAATCAAAGGAATCATCTCCCATGAATGCACACATTGACAGCAGCAGCAGCAATAAGGAAACCAAGTGAAATGCTTTGACTTATGTCTATTCACACTGCAATTAGTCTCAGAGGGGTAGCTGTGTCAGTCTGCACATTTAAAAAAATGAGCTGTCCTGTGGCACCTTAGAGACTAACAAATATATTAAGTCACGAGCTTTCATGGGTAAAACCCACTTCTTCACATGAATTGGAGAGGAAATGACACAATCCAGGGCTAAGGCTAAGGGGCTGTTTAATTGCGGTGTAGAAATTTGGGACTGAGCTGCAGCCTGAGTTCTGGGACTCTCCCACTGTGCCACGTCCTACAGGCCAGGCCCCAGACCCAGCCTGAACATCTAAGCAAGAGTTAAATTGCTCCTTTACCCAAGCCCAGTGCCCAACCAGCACAGGCCAGGGATGGATTTTTAATTGTGCAATAAACATAGCTTTAGAACCGACAGAAAGGAAAAGAGCTCTGAGACGTCGATGGTCCATCTAAATTAGATGCCTCTGATGAAGAAACCTTGTTGCAAAAGTGCAGATGTTAAATGGCTGACAGTTTGACAGACATGCTTGGATAGCCAAGAGAAACAAGTCCTGCACTGGTCTTTTGAGTTCTGTTTAACGTCATTTTAATAGGAAAAAAAGGAGGGCGGGAGAGGAAGTTCAGTAATGGTATTCTCTGATAAATCATATATCTTAAACAACGTTAAGGGAGCAGCTTCAAAAAGCTTTCAAACTTTCCTTAAGGAATTTGCCAATGGCAGATAGGCTTTCAGTATAGTTAGGAATGACCTGACATAGTTCCATATGTATGCTCCTAGCACTGTAAACATTTTTACACATACAAACAATTTCATTTGGCACTTCTTGTGAATTTGTCCTTATAGTTTTCACATAAGCAACTAAGCAGGTGGCCTTTTCACCAGAGCTATGTTGTTACTGTGAACAAGTGAGCATGTGGTAGAATTTAATATTAAGCAAACACTTGCAAAGATCATTAAGAATCTATATAGTGTGGGGCCCCATTACACAGTAAATCTTGAATGATAAAAAAAAAGAAATATCTTGTTTTTGAACTTTAGATCTAGAGACAGCTATAGAAGAACAAATACTTCTTTGAGTTATAGCTTTCCTATAGCAAAGCGGCCAAAGAGTTGTATCTTCCTTATTTATTTTTTAGGGTCACCATTGTGCTACTTGGTGGCTTACAAACCTATATTGTGAGGTAATTGATATTTTCTTGTTAGGTGGGAAGAATCTGATTTAATCTGTTCATTCAAATCAAAATAGCTTGTTTGTAAAGGAACATAAACTGTCTACCATTTAAAATGCTGTTGGCACCATTTGAATGAGAGAAAGCAGGGCATATATAAGAGAAAGGAATGGTATGATTTATTTCAACATAGTTTTAATCACTTCACACTATGGATGTATTTTAAATAACACAGTTTAAATAGGTTTCATGACAATATTTATGTAAGTTTTTTACAGATTCAACAAAATGTTTTCTAGATATTTTTACTGAAATATGATGTGATCAGCTTTGAATAGGGTCAATACAATTGAATGTCTGTATCACTGAAGCGTCAGGGGGTAGCCGAGTTAGTCTGTACAGAAAAAAACAACAAATGGTCTGATAGTACTTTATAGACTAACAAAACATGTAGATGGTATCATGAGATTTCGTGGGCACAGCCTACTTCTTCAAATGACCGGAGTTCTGAGTTTAGGATGTGCAGACCCAAAATAAATAGGAGAGAAGGGAGGGAGGAAAAAAAAGGAGGGGGGGTGGGAGACAGGGAGCAGAGGGTATAGAAAATAGGGAGGTTAAGGGAATCAGTGAGTATCTGAAGACTGGGTAGCTAAAATGAAGCAGATAAGAACCAAAGTTGATAGACAGTATGTTAGGGCTACAAAGAGAAACATTACTGCTCATTGAATTACTCCAGGCAGGGAAGCAAGCCACAGAGATTTTTAAGTGTTTTTGTCCTGGATATGTACATTTACACAGAGACTTGACTACATGCAAACACATGTATAAGTATTGACTTTCTTTTTTGTCACATTCGTGAAATTTGGCCCATTATTTGGCCATCAAATTGAATACAAGATTATTACTCTATAAAAATCAAGTAATTAAACAAAAGTGAGTGTGATAATTTGAGATTAAGGTAGTAAGAAAATAAAACAATTAAAAAGCTGCTATCTTGTTTAAATAAATGCCAGTACAACTAGTTATGTCCAATAGTGAACTAGAGAACTATTAGTCATGCTGGCCCAGATTGTCAGATGGCTACTCACACAGATATGCAGTTATTCCATGAGTAATCTCACTGATTTCAACAGGACTATTTGCTTGAGTGACTACTCATCACTGTGAGTAAGGGTGCAGGGTTGCGGGGGGATAATCTGGCTTACTGTTATGATGACTGTGTGATCTAGAGTAGTTTTCACATTTTAAAGAGGCAAATTAGTAGGGCACAAATGAGGAGTTACCTCTGTAACCCATGCACCAGAATGTAGAAGAGGGTTTTCTAAGTGTGCTCAAAAGATGACACCTGAGTAGAATGAAGAGAAAATGATGAAATGTCTCTTAGAAAGATCAGTGTGTTACAAACTAAAAACCAAACTTACCATGAGAACTATTGTGGTAACTATGGTATAACTATTGTGTATTTATACAAATAGATAATTAAATGTGAAGTCTTTAAGGGTCTATAAACTGGTTTAGAATTTGCTAATCTGTCTCTTATAGAGGGAATTTACTTAATGAATATGCCCAGTATTTTCCTGAAGACCCTAATCACATATTAACCTTGATCTTTCAAGTACAATACATAAAAGGATAATATGAGAGAAATAGTGAGCTAGTAAGCAGAAGTTGATATTTTGGTAAAAACAAACAAGCAACCAACCAACCAACCAAACATGCTTTAAACTCAAGTTTGTGGCAACAACCAAACTCAGGAAGTAAAGGTCAACTGAAATTCAGCAAGAATTATACCCAGAGATTTGGCACAAGTAGCAGGCATTTTTTACCCTGCACAATGACTTTTGGGGGCCTATATACACTATGGCTATGTCTACACTGGCCAGTCTTGCGTAAGAACATATGGAAATAAGGCACGGTGAGCCTCATTTGCATACTTAATGATCTGCCATTTTTGCGCAAGGGGCTTTTGCACAAGAAGGAGCAGTCTACACTATTACACAGAATTTATTACTGCCCCTGTATAAAACTATGGTACGCCCACATCTTGAATACTGTGTACAGATGTGGTCTCCTCACCTCAAAAAAGATATTTTGGCCTTAGAAAGGGTTCAGAAAAGGGCAACTAAAATGATTAGGGGTTTGGAACGGGTCCCATATGAAGAGAGGGTAAAGCAACTGGGACTTTTCAGTTTAGAAAAGAGGAGACTAAAAGGGGATATGATAGAGGTATATAAAATCATGAGTGGTGTGGAGAGGGTGACTAAAGAAAAGTTATTTATTAGTTCCCTAAATAGAAGAACTAGAGGACACCAAATGAAGTTAATGGGTAGCAAGTTTAAAACGAATAAAAGAAAGTTCTTCTTTACACAGCGCGTAGTCAACCTGTGGAACTCCTTGTCAGAGAAGGCTGTGAAGGCTAGGACTATAACAGAGTTTAAAGAGAAGCTAGATAATTTCATGGAGATTAGGTCCATAAAAGGCTATTAGCCAGGGGATAGAAATGGTGTCCCTGGCCTTTGTTTGTTAGATGCTGGAGAAGGATGGCAGGAGACCAATCGCTTGATCATTGTCTTCAGTCCACCCCCTCTGGGGCACCTGGTGCTGGCCACTGTCGGCAGACAGGCTACTGGGCTGGATGGACTTTTGGTCTGACCCAGTACGGCCATTCTTATGTTCTTATGGTCTTGCACAAAACCCCCTCTTGCACAAGAGCCATTCTGGCTGAAAATAAGCATCAGAACGGCTCTTGCACAAGAGGAGGGTTTGCGCAAGAAGGAGCAGTGTAGATGGCACCTTCTTGCGCAAAGCCCCTTGTGCAAAAATGGCAGCTCATTAAGTATGCAAATGAGGTGCAGCGATATTCATCGCCATGCCTCATGTGCATATGTTCTTGTGTAAGACCTGCCAGTGTAGATGTAGCCTATTGTGATTCCAATGATATGAATAGGGTTGTCATATTATATGAAAGAGGGAGTTGAATTTGGTCCTTTTTTCTATAGCTAAGATTTGACTTCACATAATTCTTGATCCTTGACAGATATTAATTATTCAGTTTTCTAGGTAGATCCCATACTAATTTCATAATTTGTACACTGTTCCTTCAACGATCAGTGATTTCGTTTTCTGTGATTCCCGACAGATATATACAGTATGCTTTTTTTCTGACGATTGGCTGGCTCATCAGATATTTTTACATATTATTTATAAATATTACCACAACAGCATGGGATTGGTTATGAAATCTTATCATTGGTAAAGTTGCAAATGGGTAGGAAATTCATAAGCACAGATGTGCACTGAATATACCAATTATATATATCTGTGGTCGTGATGCAAGATGGAAATCTATCCTTTCGAACAGACGATTAAACTAGATGGATGCCCTGTTCAGGCATACATAACAGCCATTATGCATTTAAAAGCCAGGCTATGATCAGGGGCTCAGTTTAAGCATTGTTGTTGTTGGGTTTCTTAAATCAATTCACACTCAGACAAACTCCCACTGACTTCTATGGATATTTGTCTGACTAAGGTCTGAATAAAATTAGAATAAGGATCTTTGAATTTGTTTCCTGTTATTAATCTTTTGGAAAAAACTTCATAGTGCCTTCAACCTTCTAGCTGGAGAATTGTGGGATATTGGCAAAAGGTATCCCAGCTTAATGAAGACCTGCCTTGATAATGAAAGAATACAAATATGAAATTGATATTAAAAATATTAGGCATAGACACAGAAAATAAAAAAGAATTTTATAAAAGAGTATCAAGGACCCGGTGAGCATGAAAATTTCCTACAGAATCCTGGAAGTATGACAGCCTAATAAAGCCGTAACTGACTGACCATGGTAGCAAGCCACAGAATTTTGGGAAAGATTTTCTTTAATGTTTAAGTTAACTGGAGTGTGAAGTGTTTTAAATTCAGGGAAACTCTATTTCTCAATAGAGCAGAGCATTTTGGGCACTTAGTTCAAACTTCCAACTGCTTTTTATTGGTTCCGAGAAGTAAGTTTCAAAACACAGCAATAGTCTTATTGACTCTTCAGCAGAAACCACAAGGGGTTGGTGGAAACCAAAAGAGATCAGACAAAATATTCTAGTGGAAAGTGCTTGAATTTTAACTAGGGGAGCTAAAGCAGGCTGTCCCTTGGAGCCCTTCTAGTTTCTGATGCTTCGAACTTGGGATGGATGGAGGCACCCATCTCCTTGGACGTGGCAGGTAGAAGAGTGGGCCATCCAGTCAACTACCCATGAAATCCTCTGAAAAGGGGAGGGAGCTACCAGTCAAGATGACAGAAGTGGGCTCAGTACGGTGCTAAAATGATGACACTTAATGGCCTCTGATATATAGTTCTAATTAGATTTAATGTTTCCTTCTGGCTGTAAAGTCTATGAATATATGAAAAGGGCTTGTATGTCACTCATATCCAAGAAGATGAAACACTCTGGGAGAAAGAGGCCGAGTGGAAATAAAACTGACAAAGGGATGTGAGCCTGGGGCTGCTTGGTGGAAATGGAATCAAATAACTTGGATTTGCTTGTGGAAGAAAAACTGGGCCAAACATATGCCAATAGGTTCGGTCATATAGGTTCATATCTGCATTTCTGGCTGGAAGTGAAACTCCCAAGTTAACTGAAGTGTCTGTAATAGGTTCTCTTGTGACAGGTTCTCATAGCTCTTGTCTGAAGTTGAATTTAATTTCTTTTTAAAAGAATCTTTTAATTAAAAATGAACAAAAGTCAAGTAGTCTTTAAATTATTAATGCCCTTGTGCCAAAAAAAATGTAAAAAATGGAACCAGTATTTTTTTCTTGCATCAGTGTTCATTAATGTACATATCTAATGCTAGTTGGAGCAGTAAAAGGAATTTTGTAAAAATCCTAATTTAAAAAACCCCAATTAAATATTTTACAGGACAGGTGGGTTTTTTTAGTTTCGTTTCCATTCACATTCCTGTCTTGCATACTGATCTCTGCTTTGCATTGTTTCCATCTGCATCCTTCCTGCCTAGCCAAAGCTCCTTTGAACTTTCCGGAAAAATGAACTTGATCACTAGGCAGAAATATAATTGTTTAACTTAAATCATATATACAGAATTGTTCTTGAAAATTATCAACACGAGATCAAAACTGAGTCATCTCCTCTCACCATAATTAAAAGCTGAGCAAGCACTCAACTCAGAATTTAGTCTCTTTTCTGCCTAGGGGATGACCTTTATATACTGTGATTTCCTTAAGTTTATATTCATTATTCAAATTCACTTTTCACATGTTAACAAGTTTCAATACCATTTTTTAATCCTACAGATATATTTTGAACAGTTCACTTTGAAATGTGAAATTGCAGTAATCATAGTATTCTTCATTAGTGTAATAGGAGATGAGGAATGACAGATTTTTATTGAGGAATTCCTGTGCCACTATGGATTCCTACAGGATGATATTTATTTAAAAGTTAATGGAAACCAGACAATACCAGAAGAACAACATCAACCTGAATCCATTTGGGCTTGCCTGTTAAATTATAGTATGAGGATTTGACATTTGACCAGCGTTGATACTTGTTTTTTTTAACAACTGCATTACAGATTGCAACAGCCCATATCATTGGGAAACGACCTCCTCAGGATTACAATAAAGCACAAGGATCATGACATATGGTGTCCTAAAAACATACTGAAAGAACACATTTCAAGGATGGCTTAACACTCCATCTCAAAATATAATACTTGGAAAAAGAATATTAATACCATACTGGATGCAGGTTTCAGACCTTTACCTTTGTGGCAGCATCAAAACAGACAAAGCCCATGCCAAAGTCGATGGTAAGCCCCATAAGATGACTTTCCAAAACACAGGCATATGTCTTGCACTGCAAAAAGTCAAAAAAACAGTTACTACACTAAGTAGCACAGCACTTGTTTGTTAGCTCCAGTAAGCTCTCTTTGTTTGCCCCAGTGCACACATCTCAAAATCACTGTCAGAGAAAGGGTCACTTATATATACTAGGTCAATTTCATTACTGGTCAAGCTCAGATTACACCAGGGAAGAAATTGTGCCAATATAATAAAAAGAGTCTTTAATTTCACTTTGAAAAAATAAATTAAATATAATTCAACACTAATTTTAATGGCTCACTGTAGCAACTTCGAAAGTCCTATTTTATAGCCCAATTATACATTGTTTTTAGAAGATAAAACAAAATAGTGTCTACTACACCCTCATAGAATAAATAACTGTGTTTACAAAGAATATCTGTTTTGAGATGCTGTTTGCTTTTTTGCTATCTGCTCAACCTCAGTGGTACAATACAGTGAAAAATAATATATGCAATCAAAAGAGAACTTTTAGAGTCAACTAACAGCCAATATGCAGCTCCAACCATAAGCTTCTGTGAGAAAACCTTGACATTTTAAATGGCATTCATTCTTTGGTTTCTTTAGTTAAGAACATGACATTTTGATGTACGACATGAGAAATCAATTAGTGACATTTTCTTGATCAAACTAAGCTCTATACTTGAAAGCAGGCTTTAAGTTCATAATGGCAAGCTTGAATTGTTCAACACAAATTCTGGTTTCCCTTGTCAAAAATATTTAATTACGTCTAAATCTGATACACAAAGTGCTCTAAAAGACCATGTTTTGCACAGTTGTATCACAAGGGAAATCTTTATGGGAATTTTACTTTTCAGATTCAAGTGAGAGACAATTAAATTCCTCAAAAACTTTGAGCTGAAGACCACAAGCAAGAGCACAGACGTCAGGATCTTTCATTTTCATCGAGTTCATGGATGTTAATAAAACATTCACATTGTGTCACATGACTGAATATTAATGATTAATACTGATGTAAGTCAATTACTGATGTATTGTCTTTATGAAGACACTTATTTCATATGGGACTGTAGCTATCAATGAATAATTAATAAATTGCATCAAGAAAACTAAGAAACATCCCAACAAAACACCATCTCATTTTTCTCACTGTGCTAGCATCAAAGGTGACTCATGGGTAAATTCCTGGTCCCACTGAAGTTAATTGGAACATCTTTGTTATTGTGTCATGAGTTCTTCACAATTATAGGGCTTTTGACTCAAAATGTAAACATGTGGGAGTTGTGGGTGATCAGAGCCTCTGACAGCAAGGTAAAATTTATAATGACCTTTGAGCAAATGAGACTTTAAGGTCTTTGGGACAGGGGCCATCTTTTGTTCTGTGTTTGTACAGCATCAAGCACAATGTAGTCCTGATACACTAAAATTGGGGCTCTCAGACACCGTAGTAACACAAAGTAATAATTCATTATTATTAATTGTTGCAGTGAATTTGGAATATGCACTACAGTATAAGTAAACTAGTTAACTCTCTTTATTCTGGATGTCTTCCCATATTGAATTCCTCTGCTATTTTTAATTCAGGTCCTCCTTCATGAACTTGGAGGGACTAAAATGAAGAATGCTACCCAGGTGCATGGAGAATTTTAAAGTTATTACAGCTTTAAGACAAACCTATAAAGATGTATGCTATGCTATAACAAACCATGGGAAGATTTGACACTGACTATTGGTTTCCTACAAAAAAACATGAAATCTCATTGAAAATGGATCCCAAATTTAAAAAAAACACCACAAAATGTTTCCTCACTTAGTCCCATTGCACTCCCACAGTATGAAAACTTAAACTGAATTAATGAATAATTCAGTAGCTCAGCTCCAGAAGAAGACAGCCCAAGCATTATGTTCCTCAGACCTTATGCCCTCCGTTCACACTGCAGTTCCAAGGAGACGTTTAAATTATGGAAGGTGTGATGTGCAAGTGAGCTTACTCTAAGCTACTTCTGAAGCTTGGAGAACCTGAAAACATCTGGGTTATAGGTTCAGGAATCAATTCAGACTTCAAAACTAAACTTTTCAAACACAAAACTTCCATGGGGCAAGCTTTAAAATGTAATCACAAGGCAGGCTGCACAATAATACCCATCTTCTGATGCAAACAGCCATCATAAAAACAAAAACAACACTAAGAAAGCACATAAAGGATGTGTCTAGACTACAGGGATTTTTCAAAAAAAGTGGCCTTTTTTTTAAAAAACTTCCCCTTCGTCTAGACTGCTGCCATGTTCTTTCAAAAGTAAATCGAAAGAACGTGGCAGTTTTTCTGACCATGGAAAACCTCGTTTTACAAGGAAGAACGCCTTTTTTCGGAAGTGCTCTTTCGAAAAAAGGTGCTATGTAACGCAAACTGTGCTTTTTTTGAGAGAGAGAGCATCCAGACTGCCTGGGTGCTCTTTTGAAAAAGCGGCTTGCTTTTTCGAAAGTACTGGTTATAGTCTAGATGCTCTTTTTCGAAAGAGGCTTTTTCAAAAGTATCTTTCAAAAAAACCTCTTTCAAAAAAGGCTTGCAGCCTAGACATAAGCAAAGGAAGACCATAAAGCAAGGAATGAAAAATTCAACATAAAATAGGAAGGACTTCAAGACAGACTGTCAGTTGACTTTAGTTAATTTGAACATTACTATAAATGCTGCAGATGTCTTCCTCGGTTCTCACACTTAAAAACATGCTTTAAGACAGCAGGGAAAAAGATATTTTCCACTATCCATGCAACTTATGTTTTTTTCTTTAAATATTTAATTATATGTGTAGCTGTTCCTTATTGTTCTATAGCTAACTCTGAAAATCTATTATGCGTTTGATGCTAAATATGCAACAAATTTGTGGGAGGAAGGATTAAGTCACAGACTGCTGAAAGAAAATTAGAGTGAACTAAAAGTAATTCAGGTTATGGATTTAGCATCTTGCCCATCCACTTTCTCCCCCATAATGGGATGTAGAAAGAAAATCAGAAGTGGAGCTAAAAGTGTACATACAAACAATTAAACTGATTTTGTGAAGTCTGGCTTTCAGTCAACTTCAAAAGTGTTAAAATTTTTACTGTTGATAGTTCAGTTTCTCACATTTGCTATAGCCAAAATATAGTTTTGGCGCAGAAAAAAAAATACTTTCAGCTCAATGAAGACCACAGTGGGTGATGTGGGAATAAAACTGTTAGGGTGCATCTACACAGCAGTGTTATTTCGGAATAACTAACGTTATTCCGAAATAATACAGTCCGCATCTACACTACAAGCAACTGTTTTGACATAATGATGAAATAATGGCAAGTCAGAGGACTTCTTATTCTGACTCCTGTAACCATCATTTCACGAGGACTAAGGGAAGTCGGAGGAAAAGTGCTCTGCCTCAGACTTCCTGCTGGGTAGACAGCACCAAAAGCCGAAATAAGCTATTTCAACTTAAGCTACGCAATTGACATAGTTGACATTGCATAGCTTATTTTGGCTTTAGCCCTGCTGTGTAGATGTGTCCTTAGAGGAGGCTTTACTGAGGACACTAGAGCATATTGAATACATTTGACATATAAAACCTAAGAGGAAGAGCCAAAAATCAGAAATGGCACAGCAAATACCTATATAAGAAGAGAGAAAATGAAGTTACTTGAATGTTGATGGTTATTATAGATGCTCTGTTTTATTTTCTTTTGTGGAATGCCCTGCAGTGCAGTTACAAACAGTGCCTCAGATAACAATATGAGAAGTAGGATCTTGAGTATTTCTGAATTAGGGGATTATTTGTTTTTGTTTCTTTTTAATAGTGAAACTGCACCTACATTTTCTAGCACGGTAGTCACAGTTCAAACTATTCATCTAAAATGTAACAGAGACTAACACTTTTAAGCTCAAAATTGGCATTTCTGAGATTAATGGAAAGATCTATAGGGATCATTTTGAGATCAGGAGCATATTATCATATATAAATATTTAACATTTTGTTTAAATAGTAAGAGTCAGATGTTCAAAGGAGGGCACAAATATGTATGCATAGAAACTCATCTTTGATTACAAACAGGCACTTACATGTACTAAATCTGAGCAGAATCTAACACTTAAATGCATAAATATTTTACTGATATGAAAATATGATTTTATGAGTATAGCTGGAAGAGTAATCATGGCAACATCCTTGCAAATGTGTCCCCCCAAAAATATGTTTTTTCCCACCTGATTGCTATAGCAACATTACAGCTGGGAATAGGTGAATCAGAAAGCACCTAAAGCATCTTCTTATAGTTCAAAACAAACAATCATGCACTATTGATCATTGTAATTTCATGGTAAAATGCTTTTTGAGTATCAAGTTTACCTAGTTTACTCTATAGTTTTAGCTATAGAATATTCCACTACTAATTTCTACTCTGGTGTCACTAATGCCCACTCTGACATCTGATATGTTAAAAGAAATTGCAACAAACAAGAAATTCAGAAGTGAAAGTGGGCTAGTATTCACCCGTTCAGTGAACTGGTAAGAAAGTGGCCACCAAAGCATAAGGGCACAATTTCTCCTCTGTTTTTACCTGGTTCCATGCATCAAATAATTTAGCTCTTTGAGTGGGAATGAGGCAAGGTGATGGGGAAGGAAGAGGTAGCTGCACTGATTTAAAAAGGAGCCCTGGCCATATGTTTGGGTTTGCTGGGGCTGGAGGACCCACAGGTTAAAATTAGTGGGTACAGAGCTCTCTCCTCCCATGCCTCTCCTCTACCATCTCTAATCTCCTCCCCCCACGCATCTTGTGCACTAGTGGTTGCACACTTATCAACTCCTTTCTCTCCCTCCCAGTGCTTCCAGAGTACTGCAAACAGCTACTCATGGCATTCCAGCTGTAGGAGGGAGGGGGCAGAGTTGGTACAGAGTGCACTTTGGGAAAGAGATGGAGAAGAAGTGGGGCTGGGTTGAAACATGGGTGGGATGTGGCAGAGCAGAGATTAGGGGAAGAGTGGCCTGGACCAAATGGAGGATCGAGGAACTCCAGCAAATGAGAAGTTGGTGCCTGTGGCACTGGGCCCTTTAAGTCATTGCCATAGTCCTGGGCAGCATGGGCCAGGCAGTGCTGAAGGGCTGACTGGGTGGGAGGGGAAGGCTGGTCTCCAGCCCCACTCATTCCATCTGAGGCCCCGTCACTTCTGGGGCCCATACTAGGCCACAATACTGGTAAGACTTTTAAGTTACTTTCACCCCTATAGAAATGTATGAAAAAACAAAACAAAAGCGTTAGTCTCATTTTGCCCTCACATTGGTACAATATCCATTGGCTGTAATGAAAGTTTAATGCTTGTAAAAGAGGTCAGAATTTGGTCCTTTATATGATCTGATTGTACAACAATGCTATTCAAAAAGCTGTGTTACCTCTCCATTCTTTAATGATCGTCTCCGGTTTCCCTTCTGACTCTATTTTCCCTTTTGTCACTATTTACTGAGTTACCTACCCATGACAATTAAAGGCAAAAATTTGAGGTGGGTAAAAATGTCCTATAAGCCTTTGATTACAAATGCCTGTGGAAAGGTGACAGTGTCTTCTTGTACTTAAATTCCAGTAATATAGATAGGCATATAATCAAAACACCAGGAATAACTTAGACACAGTATAATTACAACAACATCAGCAAACAACAACAATAATAATAACAACAACAATAATGTGAGAAATCCATTTAAAGGTTAGATGACTTCATCTCATTTTGCCTTTTTTCTTATTAATTTCCATCCATGACTATCACTTATTAATGTTCCAAATTACAGCCATTATGGCAGCTGTCTCACCTGAATTCGTTCAACTTCTAAAAAAGTTGCTGTTTGGAAGGCTTTTTCCCATAGGGTTAGGTCACATTCTAATTCCACAGAAAAGTAGAGGTCCTCTCCAGATTCCGATTGGACACCGAAGCAGTGTTTCCGACGATCCAAGAGATCACTGTCCTGATGAAAACCTGAAGTTATATAATCTGGCATATATAATTAATATTTCTTACCGCAAATATCTGCCTCAAATCTAGCAATATAGTTGGGCATAACTTTATATATACTGCATTAGTAGGTGTATGTTCAGGAATTGCACAGGAAGGCTTGGGTCTAAATGTTGATACCTGAAGGAATTTGAAAAAAAGTGTTTTGTTGACAGCTGTGCATTTTAACAACATATGGTTCACAGAAAACCACATATATAACTTTCAACAAGCCAGTTCTCATAAAGGGTACAAATGGTTTTTATTTTAAAGTAATAAAGCATCTATAAAATGTGTCTTCTATTTAACTGCAGAAGGGGATCAAGCACTGAGTAAGATGAAACTCTTTAAACTACTCTGACAAGCCCACCAATGTGCCCAATGGCACGAGAGTAAAATATAAATAGTAATTCTATCCTTGGCCTTTCTGCGGAGACCCCCAGGAAAGATTCTATATTTATGCTAGCTTCCTAAATCCAGGATTTAGAATTGAGAAATTCACAATGAAATCCACCATTAACAAGTTTTATCAATCCATTTTTTTAAACAGCCCTTGAGAATCAGAAAACTTTATGGTTTAAAATTCTGGCATACCTTTCACATAAACACACTTGTAAAAACAAGAACAGAGACCCTTGAGGGACCACAGTGCAACAAATTCATTGTCAGAGCTACAGCTACAGTTACATTCTTGTGGTGGGTATAGTATCATAACCGAATTTATTTGTCCACCCCACCCTCCCAGCTTTGCACCCTGGGCAGCTGCCCCTTTCACCCCACCCTGACTATGATCTGGATGGATACAACTGTGTTGAGAATTTTAAGGAAAAACACATTTCAGAGAAAAAATAAAGATTTTTTTAAACTTTCATGACTGACATGGTAACTATAGATGTGACGGGATTATGAGGTATGAAGACTAGGAGCGCTGTGGCTGAGCACAGGGTAGTACCTCACACACACACAAATTAAGCATTGAACAGCATACAAAGGGACAGGAGATTCATGGCTATCTTAACATGGATCTGACAAAAGGCATGATAAAATTAACATGTAAAATGTGCACAGCTTTCCAAAGAGTGAGCTTCATCATGTTTTCCAAAGAGTAAGTCTCATCATGGTAACAAGATACGCATTTTCCTTCCACCATTTTCCTTCTAAAGGACTCTGCAAATGTGAGATAAAATTGTTAAGAAGCTATCCTTATTAACTAATATTTCTTCTTATGCAAGTTGTTTTGTTGGTAAGATGTTTCACTTCAGTATAACTATAATGCACTATAGTGATTATCATAATCTTGTTCTTTTATTATCACTTTATTAGTCTGTGGTGGCCTTTATCTGACTTTGTGATGACTTCACATGTGCTATACGAGACTAATCATGATTTAATTGTACAATTTACCTGGGACCACAATTAAAAACAAATTCTCTGGGAAAAAAATTGTCACAAGAAGGGAAAGTTGTAGCAGTCTCCTGACTTCATTCAAAAAAGGTCATTTTATCTATCCATTTATTTATTTATTTATAACCATAAAATGTCCAGAGAAACAGCTTTGCTGCAGAACTGACTGCCAGGAAATCTTTGGCTCACATCCACATGCTGCGTAATCCAGCATCCCTGCCATCAGAAGGAGTGACTCCTGTTTGCCCAATTAATAATGATGTACTTATTAAGTGAGAGCAATACATTTCTCCAAGGGACATTAGCATAGTTCGTTAATTTGAAAAAAACCTCAAGTTAAAGTGGAATTGGATAGTGGCATTATCTTCATGTCTCTCCAGAAAGTCTATTTTCTCTAAAAACTTCATGCAGTCCAGATAAACACCATTCCTTTTTTTCTCACTGCCTTTTATTTTATTGAAAATGTCGCTGGTAAGTTTCTCTTCCTGCGGCCAATTGTCCAAGATATGAATGGCCTGAATTTCCACCGCAGTCAACAGGAGGTGAAGATACTCAGAACCTAAAAGCACCCACTCAGTAACAGCTTCCAAAACTGGCTCACCAAAGTGTGTCTAACTCAAATGGATCATATTAGGCTAGACTGAATCCCCAGCTCATGTTGGTGAGCCATTTTTGCATTGAACGCCACACTCACCAACATGAGTAAGGGGTTCATAATCTGTCTCAGTGAAAGTTACAGGGCAAAACAGATTCTTTGGTATCAGGTGACTTTAATTTAATTTTTAAATAGGTATTCAAATACCACATGCACATTCATGGGAAATGATTTTATCACATCCAATGTTTTATACTATTTATCTGGGAAAAAAGGGGTCAGTTTCTCTGCTGACTGTTGAAACCAGCTTGACCTCTTTGCATCACAACAAAAATGCAAAGGGGGCTTACTATGTGAAATTGGGCCTAATATTTGTCTGGGATCTTTATAGATAAAAGCATGATACCAAAGTAAACATTAATTCCAGTGCATATTCATTTTAAGATGTAAAGAGAAGTTAAAAACAATTTTGTAGACTTTTTCCCTTCTAGGCATCAATTATGTAATAACTGAATATTAATGAGTTATTCATACTCTGTGTTCAGGTTTTCTATTAGTTTTAGGTATTAATCTACCCTCATATTTAGCTGCTGGGTATATCTACATGAAAAGAGAACTCCACTTTCTAAGAGGATCACATGTTCCCTGTGTATTTCTCTTTTTAAGGCATCACAATTAGTTGCTATGGAGATGATTTTGATAGCACTTACAAGCAGCAAGAGCAAATTCCTTTCAGAGTAACACAGATATTTAATAGAACATTCTTATTAAGAAATAATAAGGAAGAGAAGGCATAACAATGAGTACACACACACAAACATACCCAGCATCTGTTGCCTGTACTAACACTTTTCTCGGATTTCTGCTTAGTGAAAATCACCCCTGGTATTTCTTTGCTGAGAAATATGCTTAAGTATATGAGTGTGTGTAGGGATATATATATATGCTGAGATTATATAATTTTTCCAACATTGCATTGCAAAGGTGCACTAAGGGCAGTTTTCACCAAATGAAAATATGAGAAAAGCCTTCGTACAGATGATTGGTGCGGAGAGATTCAACATGCTGAAAATTAGCTTGGAGGCACTGAGATCAAGCCCTTGCATATTAAATATTAGGATAGCTGGAGAAAGTAGTGATGCCAAAAGTTAATGTTGCCTGACACTTCCCTTCATAAGACCCTGTTTTTAGTTGCTTGCAATTTTAATAAACTTCAACTGTTTGAGCTAATATATTCCAAGAAGTGTGTCTGCTCCAGGTTGAATGTTCTTGTTAAGTGTCAGTTACATCATCTAATTCTGAGAATGTGGTTACACAAACACTACACGGTTTGGATGCTATTAAAGAACTTTGTACAACTGTCTTGTTGAGAACCTCTGGCATTTCCATGCTCTGGAGCTTGGACTTCAAATTTAGAGACAGTGGTCAGAGATGGTGGGACTGATGTCAAGTATGTGTCTTTTGCCATCCCCATAAAAACCTGTCACAATTTGGTCACCTTAGTTGTTTTCTCCAAATGGTAGTTCACAACTAAATTCGCTGAAGAGTGAAAACTGAGCATTCTCCATCCCTACAGGGCAACTGAGTTTGCTCGACCCCAGGACTGCAGTTGCCAAGTAGAACTTTCCCTGCCATTACTCCTCCTACATTCTGGGGGCTCCT
Source organism: Pelochelys cantorii (assembly GCA_032595735.1). NCBI lineage: Eukaryota > Metazoa > Chordata > Testudines > Trionychidae > Pelochelys > Pelochelys cantorii. The sequence continues at coordinate 70,001,082 of CM064327.1, forward strand.
GTAACGACAGGAACGGATAATAAGGAGAATGTTTCTACTCTTTTCTCAATGTTCCCCCTGATGAAGCAGCCTGCTGTGAATACAAAATGCTGAAGAATGGTGTGGGATGTGGAAGAGATGTAGGGTTTGTGTTGAGGTATTGGTGCAAGAGTTCATGATAGAGTGGAGTTAGCAGCTGGAGCCAGAAGAGAGAGAGAGAGAATGTAGGATGGACTAGAGAGAGAGGGAAGGATAGGAACAAACAGGGGTTAAGGCAGGGACCGTGAAGAATGTAAACATGGAAGACTCAGTAGCTCAGGATCCCAGGGAAGTAACACAAGAATCCATGGGGATAGCAGCAGTGGAAAGGATAAGAGCAGGAGCTGAGGAGGTAGAAAGAGGAGAGGCTGAGTCAGGAAGGAGCAGAAGTGATTAATTACAAGAGAGCACTGCCCTGCAGAACATGAAAATAAACTAAAGTAAACAAGGCCTTGGCTTCTTTTACTGGACCTATCAATTAATACAGACCCCCCCCCCCGCCACACACACACGGTGGAGAGCTTTGGCTTGCCTGTATTGCTCTGGCAGCATCAGTGAAGACTAAAGGCAGATGAAGTATCTTCTCTGCATCAGAGACTCTTTCAAAAGTACACATCTTGTACAGCCAGTTCTTCATCCCTCCTTTTTTATCCTCCAGCACAAGAGCTGTGACCAATGATACCTCCCTGCCTGAATATCCCTTTGACAGCATTCACAGCTGGTGGCATTTTAAACAATTTTGAGGCTGTTTAAAGTTATTTCTTGAGACCATATTGGTCCACAAAAGCAATCCTTATTGCCAAATGGTATACTGAGAATCCAGCCTCCTGATTATATCTATCTGTAGTGAATTTTTGTTTGCACAGGTCAGTCATATTATCTGAATGCACAACTGTGTCCTGTATTTCTCCCTTTTCCATATCATATATATTTATATAATAAAAAGATATGAATGCAGTAAAATGGAGTTATTTTTACAACTACTCTGTGCTGAAAAAGTTAAGGTCAAATGTGCTCTTTTAACGAGGGGTGCATCTAGACAGCACCCTTTGGCTGGAATAAGCTACGCAATTTGCTCTATGCAAATTGTGTAGTTTATTCTGAGTCTAAGTCGAAAGAGCTTATTTTGAAATTTGGTGCTGTCTACACACTGCTAAATTAAAAAAATAAGGCACTATTCTGACAAATCCCACAGGATGCTGGAATAGAGCACCTGCTATTTCGGGAATAGCGGGCACTTTTAAAGATGCGGCATTGCTATTTCGGGATACTTCCGGTATCCCAAAAGAGCAACGCAGTCTAGACGTACCCTAAAAGTTGAGAGTAAATAATTATAATTATATATAAATATATGTATATATTTATAAATTTATATAAATTGGACTAATTATAATAATAGAACCACAGAACACTAGAACTAAAAGGGACCTCAAGAGGTCATCGAGTCCAGTCTCCTGCCCTCATGGCAGGACCATGCACAGTCTAGACCATCCCTGATAGATGTCTGTCTAACCTGCTCTTAAATATCCCCAGGAGTGGAGATTCCACAACCTCCCTAGGCAATTTATTCCAGTGTTTAACCACCCAGACAGTTAGGAAATTTTTCCTAATGTCCAACCTAAACCTCCCTTGCTGCAGTTTAAGCCCATTGCTTCTTGTCCTATCTTCAGAAGCTAAGGAGAACAATTTTTTTCCCTCCTCCTTGTAACACTGTTTTAGGTACTTGAAAACCGCTATCATGTGCCCTCTCAGTATTCTCTTTTCTAAACTAAACAAACCCAATTTTTTCAGTCTTCCATCATAACTCATGTTCTCTAAACCTTTAATCATTCTTCTTGCTCTTATCTGACCTTCTCCACTTTCTCCACATCTTTCTTAAAACATGGTGCCCAGAACTGGATGCAGTACTCCAACTGAGGCCTGATTAGCACAGAGTAGAGTGGAAGAATGACTTCTCATGTCTTGCTCACAACACTCCTGGTAATGCATCCCAGAATCATGTTTCCTTTTTTTGCAACAGTGTAACACTGTTGACTCATATTTAGCTTGTGGTCCACTATGACCCCTAGATCCCTTTCTGCAGTACTCCTTCCTCGACAGTCACATCCCATTCTGTATGTGTGACATGGATTGTTCCTTCCTAAATGGAGTACTTTGCATTTTTCCTTATTAAACTTCATCCTATTTACCTCAGACCATTTCTCCAGTTTGTTCAGATCATTTTGAATTATGACCCTACCCTCAAAAGTACTTGCAACCCCTCCCAGCTTGGTATCATCTGAAAACTTAATAAGCGTGCTCTCTATGCCAATATCTAAATTGTTGATAAAGATATTGAACAGAACTGGTCCCAGAACAGACCCCTGCAGAACTCCACCTGTTATGCCCTTCCAGCAGGATTGTGAACTGTTGATAACTACTCTCTGAGAATAGTTATCCAGCCAGTTATGCACCCAACTTATAGTAACCCCATCTAACTTGTATTTGCCTAGTTTATTGATAAGAAGATCATGCAAGACCACATCAAATGCCTTACTGAAGTCTAGTTATACCATGTCCGCCACTTCTCCCTTATCCACAAGACTCGTTATCCTATCAAAGAAAGCTATCAGATTGGTTTGACATGATTTATTCTTTACAAACCCATGCTAGCTGTTACCTACCATCTTATTTTCTTCTAGATGTTTGCAAATGAATTCCTTAATTACTTGCACCATTATCTTTCCTGGCACATAAGTTAAACTGACTGGTCTGTAGTTTCCTGAGTTGTTCTTGTTTCCCTATTTATAGATGGGCACTGTATTTGCCCTTTTCCAGTCTTCTAGAATTTCTCCTGTCTTCCATGATTTTTCAAAGATGATAGCTAAAGGCTCAGATACTTCCTCTATCAGCTCCTTGAGTATTCTAGGATGCATTTCATCAGGGCCTGGTGACTTGCAGACATCTAATTTTTCTAAGTAATTTTTAACTTGTGCTTTTTTTATTTTATCTTCTAAACCTACCTCCTTCTCACTAGCATTCACTATGTTAGGCATTTCTTCATCATCAGACTTCTTGATGGAGACCAAAACAAAGGAAGTCATTAAGGACCTCTGCCATTTCCAAGTTTCCTGATATTACTTCTCCCTCCTCACTGAGCAGTGGGCCTACCCTGTCCTTGGTCTTCCTCTTGCTTCTAATATATTTATAGAATGCGTACTTGTTACCCTTTATGTCTCTAGCTAGTTTGAGCTCATTTTGTGCCTTTGCCTTTCTAATCTTGCCCCTGCATACCTATATTGTTTGCTTATATTCATCCTTTGTAATTTGTCCTAGTTTCCACTTTTTATATGACTCCTTTTTTATTTTGAGATCATGCAAGATCTCCTGGTTAAGCCAAGGAGGTCTTTTGCCATACTTTCTATCTTTCCTATGCAACAGAATAGCTTGCTTTTGGGCCCTTAATAATGTCCCTTTGAAAAACTGCCAACTCTCTTCAATTGTTTTTCCTTTTAGTCTTGCTTCCTATGGGATCTTACCTACCAGCTCTCTGAGTTTACCAAAATCTGCCTTCCTGAAATCTATTGTCTCTGTTTTGCTGTTCTCCTTTCTACCTTCCCTTAGAATCATGAACTCTATGATTTTCATGATCACTTTTACCCAATCTGCCTTCTATTTTCAAATTTTCAACCCGTTCCTCACTATTTGTCAAAATCAAATTCAGAACAGCTACCCCCAGTAGCTTTTTCAACCTTCTGAAATAAAAAAAATTGTCTTCAAAGCAGTCCAAGAACTTATTGGATAGCCTGTGCCCTGCTGTGTTAGTTTCCCAACATATGTCTGGAAAGCTGAAGTCCCCCATAACGACCAAATCCTGTGCTTTGGATGATATTGTTAGTTGTTTAGAAAAAAACCTCAACAACCTTTTCTATTTGGGTAGGTGGTCTGTAGTGGACCCATAGAATGACATCACCCTTGCTTTTTACCACTTTTAACTTAACCCAACATGTCTGTCTCCTACATCCATCTCCACCTCAGTCCAAGTGTATACATTTTTAATATATAAGGCAACACCTCCTCTCTTTTTTCCCCCGCCTATCCTTCCTGAGTAAGCTGTACTATTCTATACCAATATTCAAATCATGTGTATTATCCCACCAAATCATTATATCATTCAAGATAAAAATGAAATGTATTGCACTGAGTGAGTCAGAAAAACAAATATAGTTGGGAAGTGAAAGTTTGAAATGTGTCATGATGTTTCCGTGCCCTAAAGTTCGAGCTGATTAGGAACCTTGTAAGTAAATTACTGCTCTGATATAAATAACACTTTGCATAAACTCATAAGCTCTTACCATCTTACCTGTGTGGACAAAATCATCCTCCTATTTCATTTTAGAGCTAATTTGACATGAGCCTACAACTACTTCTTTATGACAATTATTTTAGCATTTTTACTGTAGGTTTCAAAACATCTGTGATTTGACACCCAGGAACTGGAGAGAAGGTGATCAAACTATAGAAGGGATTTTCTCATGATTGAAAGTGAAGAATTTTATGGTAGTAAAAATTAACTTTAGGAAGTGCAGGCAATTTTAACTATCCTGGATATAATATTTGAGCCTAATTTGCATAACCTGTCTAAAAGATTATACTATATTGGATTAAAAAGAAAAATAAATGGGCTAAACAACAAAATTGTTTAACTTACATAGTGCCTCTTATCTCAGACCCTCAAAGCATATTATATTCAAACTCTACCTACTTCTGTTCTTTGTATGTCTAAGAATTTGAGACACTATAAATACTGCATCTTTACCTTGGACAAAACCACCAGTGCAGCACAAACCTGCCCCAGTGTAGCAGTTGGGAAAGTCTACTCCTATGTTTGAGAAAATAATATCCATATATTTTAATGCCAGAAGTGAACATTAGATCATCTAGTCTGACTTCCAATATAATTCAGGTAATTGAATTTCATCCAATCACTCCTCTATGGAGCTCAATAACTTGTGTTAAAATTAATGATATCTTCCAGAAAGGCTTCTGGTTTTCATCTGAAGACTTCAAGAGATATAAAATCCAGTTAATCTCCCTCACTGTTAAAAATGAGTGTCTTCTTTCTAATTGGAATTAGTCTTGGTTATACTTCTAGCCATTGTTTCCCATTATGCTTTTCTCTATATAACCCTTTGGTGTATGGTATTTTCTTTGTATGAAGATAGTGATGTAAGCAGGGTCTGAAGAAATGTGTCCCATACAACAAGCTATAAGTGGGGAGACATTTTGGGTGTATTTATGTAAATACAATTTGCTCCTGCTTAGATTTATTAGATAGTCAGCAGATGGTGTGGTATTTTGCTCATTGTAATCAACTGTATTTGTGACCCAACACCAGCTATGTTTGTATTAAATGCAGGGATAGTTAAACTATGGTTGCCAATGTTTGTAATTTTGTGAGAATACACAAAAATATGACTGTGCCAAATTGTTCCAAATGAAAGGGCTCACAGTTAGCAGAAAGAATCTTGCCAATGCAGGGGCTCGACTTTCAGAGGGAAGGGGTGAGGAAAGGTTATTTCTAGTCAGGAGGCTATATGATTTCCCCTTCCTGGACTGGTTTGATCTGTCCCCTATTCCCCCTTCATGTTCACAGAACAGAGCTAAATAGGCATCATTAGGTGCCTCTTTTCTTATATAAATTTTGTTGGAGTTGTGTTTCTTCTGCCCTGCTTGCTAAGAGTTGAAAATCACAAGGAGCTGAAATCATTTGGAGTCACAGCTAAGAAGTGGATGGGAGCAGAATGGTGACTGAGAACCATCAGGAGAGCAGTGGAGGGTGGCAGCTGCTGGCTGAGGGGACACCTCTGCAGATAGCAGCGCAAAAGTAAGGATAGCAGTATTATAATCTCTCTCCCCCTATAATAACCTTATGAACACCCCACAAATCCTTTTTGGGTCAGGACTCTTGCAATCACAACATTGTGAAATTTCAGATTTAAATTGCTGAAATCATGACATTTATGGGGGTTTTTTGAATCCCATGACTGTGACATTAATGAAAATGGACCATGAATTTGATGGGGCCCTAATCATAATCCAAACACTTTTCAGCCCTAGAATATATTTTGGAACCACATGTATTTATATTGACTCAATATCCTTTTAATAGGATTCAATATTACTCTTATTGGTGTTTCACAATAAAGCACTCTTCTACTCATTCTAATTTAACTGGAATTTATTTGATAAAAGATGCAGTTTAGACATATTATATGACATCTGTATTACATGGTAAAAGTCTACTGTGAAGATTGAAATTCTCTAGCATGAATAGTCTGCATTAGATAGCCAAATTTTTCAGGGTATTTGGAAGACTTAGCATAGAGTATATATTTATTTTGATGTATATTATTGCCTTCACAGTTTATGAAATAGTCATGTCAGGTTTTGAAATAATTATTTTATTTCAAATCTTGAAATTAGAATTAAGGGCTATCTCTTTTAATTGAAATAAATGGAAGCTGCATTTGATAGTCCCCTAACTTAATTAGGTGTATTTTCTATATAGAATAAAGAGGATTATAATAAATCCTTAGCTCTTAGTAAGGTTTAGTTAATTGAAATTTATATAGAACTTGGAATATACTATTCAATATTCTCTAATATTAAGTATTGTAATAGTGGTGTTTATTCTTTAGGACTGAGTAGTTCACATACTCTATTATTGGCGCCACTATGTATTTTTGTATCTCATAAGGAAGAAACAAAACTTCCCCACATGAGGAAAATCAATGTCCTTCCCTGAAAGAGAAACTCGTAGTGGTAAATGTTTCTAAACACAACCAGCTTGCTAGCTCATTAGAGATGTAGTCAGAGTTGGGAAAAATGAAAGAGATCGGGGGAGATGACCTGGACAAATTTAGAATAGGTTCTCTAATTCTGTCATTGGTGTGCCTTGGAATTACAAGAGGAAAATATAGTGGAGAAAGTTGCCAAGATATATGGGGAAAAAAATACTAGTATATCACTCAAAGCTAAAAATGATGTGTATACCAGTGACTGCAGCTTTGTGGTCTAACACACTAGGAAAACACTTTTAAAGGACAACTCATTTTAACAGAGACTTTGCTATGTAAGTTTGATATGATCACTGAAATTCTGAATTCCCTGCTATAAAAATATCAGTCAAATAAGTTAAAGTGAGTGGCTTCAAATATACATTTCCATATATGTGTGTTTGGTAATACTGGCAAATAAACAAATCCTCAGACACTACAGTGCAAAGACCATCAAATTACTGCCCATGGTTAGGTGAAATGAATAAAGCTGGACCTTCATCATAGCCATCATGAGAGTCAAGTCTTCTGTAGAATTCCAAAAGTTATTCATTTCTTTTGACATTTTGGGACTTCTGGGCAAGAGTGTGTGGATGATTTTACTTATAGCAAAACACAATTCCTTTGGAGCTGCAAAGCTGCACCCTGAGCTTCACAGGTAGTAGAAAACATTAATTTAGAAATAACGGGTAGAGACATAAGGGATCAGAGCAGTGAGAGCACTGGGCAATAGCAGCTCCAATTCCCAAAGCATAAAAGTTGTCCCATCCCTAGCATAGACTGAAAATTTTCTATGAAAGCCAGTGTGATTTAATGACAATGTGGCAATCACAACATGACATTTTAACATCTAACTTCATGATTTTCTATCAGAAATTAACAAGAGAAACCTCCATCCCTGATCAATGTACAATTAGCTCAGTGCATCAAAACTCCTGTTCTGAAGAGTACTAAACAAACCTCCATCTCTGTTCAGCAAAGCACTAAGCATGTTCTTAACACAAATGAACATTTTTTGCTTAAAGTTAAGCATGAGTAAGTGCTTATAATGAACCGTGGTATAAAAGATTTTTGTAGGGCCTCCACTGAAGCATAAAATAATCTGATTCAGACTCAAAGAATTTGATAAAAAAATTAGTTCTGCTATGACATCTCCAAAATGGAACATAGTTCATGAAAAATTAGGGTTACACACTTGTATAAATCAGTGGTATTTATGTTTCTACTCTACTTTCTTTTGTGGTATTAAAAGTAGTGTAGAAACATTGTTTGATTAAATCTATCAACGTTGCTGTAAGATTGGTTAAAATAAGCATAGTGTCACCGCTGAGAAATCTGAAGGCCAAAGATGTTAAATGAGAAAATCATAAAACAAGTCTATGATAATTAAGGAACTTTTTGCTAAAAACTGTCATGATCTTAAAAATCCACACACTGTACTTAGAAAAATATGGTTGTTTTAAGTATTTAGAGTGGCTATAAACATAATATTAAAAATAACAGAGAAGGAACAAAAGACAGATTAGGCAAAGACAAGGCTAGAGAACATTTAGTTCAATTAAATGTATTAATGTCAGCAGGGTCTAATGCAATTTGCCCTAAGGTACTTAAGGATCCAGCTGAAACAATCCCAGAAGCATAAGCAATTATTTTTAAAAACTGTTTGAGCATATGTGAAGACCTATCAACCTCCCTAATTTCCTTCTTTTAAGGGTTACAGGCCAAGTGGGTAGGAAGAAATAGTAGACAAACAATCGCAAAGTCATACAAAGGAAGGAATGGAAGGGACCTTGACAGGTCATCTAGTCCAGTCACTGCACTCATGCCAGGACTAAATATTATCTAGATCATCCCTGAAAGGTCTTTCTCCAACTTGTTCTTAAAAATCTCCAATGATGGATATCCCACAACTTCAAATATAATTTATATCAGCGCTTAACCACCCTTTTCCTGATGTTCCACATAAACTGCCCTTGCTGCAATTTAAGCCCATTGCTTCCTGTGCTATCCTCAGAAGTTAAAGAGAATAATTTTCCCTCCTCCTTGAAACTACCCTGTACGTACATAAAAACTGTAATCATGTCCACTCTCTGTTCTCTCTTTGCTAGATTAAACAAACCCATTTTTTTTCTCTTCCCTCATAGGCCATATTTTCTAGACCTTTAATCATTTTTGGTACTCTTCTCTTGACTTTGTCCGATTAGTCCACATCTTTCCTAAGATGCTGCATCCAGAACTGGAACAAATACTCTAGTTGAGCTAATCAGCTTGGAGTAGAATGGAATAATTACTTCTTGTGTCTTGCTTATAACAGTCCAGATTATACATCCCAGAACGATGTTCACTTTTTTTGCAGCAGTGTTATAATGTTACTTATATTTACCTTGTGATCCACTATGACCCAAAGATCCCATTTTGCAGTACTCCTTCCTAGGTAGTCATTTCCTATTTTGTAAGTGTGCAAATTATTGTTCTTTCCTAAGTAAAGTACTTTGTATTTGTTCTTATTCAATTTCCTCTTGTTTTCTTGAGACCATTTTCTCAGTTTTTCCAGATCATTTTGAATTTTGCTCTTATCCTCCAAAGCACTTGCCACCCCTTCCAACCTGATACAATCCACAAATTTTGTAAGTGTACTCTTTCTGCCATTATCTCAATTACTGATGAAGATATTGAACACAACTGACCCAGAACTAATCCCTGTGGGGCCCCACTCAATATGCTTTTCTAGCTTGATGTGAACCCCTGATAAATACTTCCTGAGAATTGTTTTCCAACAAGTTATGTGCCCATCTTATAGTACCTCCATCTACATTCTATTTCCCTATTTGTATGATAGTTTCTGATTTCAGACAAGCTTTTGACAGAGTCCTATACCTCATAAGCAAATAAAGGAAATGTGGTCTAGCTTTAATTTCTATAAAGTGGGAGCAAAACATTAATATTAAAGATTAAAAAAATAAAACACTTTATTCAACGTGTAGTTATCAATGGTTTGTTTTCAAACTTGGGGACATACAATTCCTCACAGAGTTCTGTTCTAGATCTGGTACTATTGGACATGTCCATTAATGACTTGTATGATGGAGTGGAAAGCATGCTTATAAGATTTGTAGATGATTCACCAAGTTATCCCCTGGTGGGCTGCTGGCACTTTATTTACCTGTGTCTCTGCAGGTACGGCCACTTGAAGCTCCTGTTGGCCGCAAATCATAGTTTGTGGCCAATGGGAGCTGTGGGAAGTGGTTTCCTGATCTGTGCTGCTTCCAGCAGCTCTTACTGGCTACGATTCAGCTGCCTCTATAATCACAAGAAGGTGTAGAGTGGGGGAGTGGTCTCTCAGGGTATGTTTACACTGCATTCCTCTTTCGAGAGAGGAACGCAAATGCAGCTGAGCGAAATTGCAAACGAACCGTGGATTTGAATTTCCCGTGCTTCATTTGCATAATCACGTCCAGGCGCTATTTCGAAATACCCTATTTCGAAAAAAGAAACGCTGTCTTTTCCCTTCTTTCAAAATTACCCTTCAACCTCATTTTATAAGGAGTAAAGGTAATTTCGAAAGAAGGGGTTTTTTCAAAATAACCGCATCTAGACAGCGTTTCTTTTTTCGAAATAGGGTATTTTGAAACAGTGCTCGGACGCGATTATGCAAATGAAGTGTGGGAAATTCAAATCCGCACTTTGTTTGCAATTTTGCTCGCCTGCATTTGCATTCCTCTCTCGAAAGAGGAATGCACTGTAGACATACACTCATAGAAGTTAGAGACCCAGTGGCTGGAGCATTTTTTTCCTCCCAGGCCACCCATTTCCCATTTTGATTTACCCAATTTCCAACCCCTTTCTTGACACAGAAGCCAGATGGCATGAAGAGTGTATAGTGCTGAGTGGGTGGTTGAATTCCTCTTCTGTCACAGAAGGAAGAAGATTTTCCCCAGATTGAAAGATAAGAGAGGCAACTTAGGCTGAAGCCTTACAGCACAAACACTGCATTCACACCTGAATTCCTGCACCCTCATTCAAACTCATTCCTTAAGGAAAACAAATTTGTAACACAAGAAGCACACAATGTACTCTAGAAGGGAAGACGTTTGGATGTGAGAATAAACATAACCAAGTCATTTTTCTTAGCAGTATCTATTTAACTCATATCCAGGGAGTATGTCTAGAACATGCACTGCTAAAATGAAGCAAGATTTATGATGCTGACAGAAATCCTGAATAACCTCCAACAGCATAACTTGTAATGGCGTTATATTTAGGCATAAAAGAGGCAGATTCAGTGACACACACTGCGCAGGGCTCGAAAAAAGGATGGATTAATGGAAGAATAAGGTGATTTACTATCTTTAACAAATATTTCAATTAAAGAATCTACTCTGGCTCAGTTTTCCATTTTAATAGCTAGCCAAAGCTTCCAGGTAACAAAGAAATATTTATATATTAGTAGTAAATATATAATGAAGATTTTCTCTCCTTCTCTTCCTCTCCTCCAACCACTCACCAGTTTAATTTTAATTCTAAATGTATTCTTATGCAGTAGTTAAAATATTTTGAGTAGTAACTAGGCAAGGCCATCAGCCCAAATTAACTTCCCTTTGCATTGCATCAGTGTCATAAAGAAAAGTTAAATGTTGCCCTTAGAGAAACTCCCTCTCTTAGGGGAAATCCTCTGGTGCTATAGTCAGCATGGCATATACAATACCACCTACTCCTTCTTGCTGCACAGAGATGCTGTTGTGAGTCAGGCCAGGAAATGAAGGTATGTTCAGAGCTGCCTGCAAGGTGTTGCTCTTAAGCCAGCCAAATGATTCCTAAGGGACTGTTCCAGTTGGCATATAGTAGATATATGCGGAACCATTCTAGCTTGTGCAGAGAGCCATTTGTGCCCCCAGACAGCCTCAGGAGCTAGGCAAGAAGAAAGGTAGCTTAGTGACCCCTCCTCCCCTTCAACTACATTTTCTCTTCATAAAAGTCTGGCTTCTGCCATTCAGATGAGAGGAAGGATGAAAAAATCTGTATCATTTGGAAAGACATTCAAGAGTGATCTCCTAGGGAAGGGAGGAAAAAAGGGGGAAAGGAGAGATGGTTAATGAGGAAAAAAGAGGAAAAGAACAAAGCTGCCACCTCCAAAACTTTTTACATTTGTTCCCCATACCTTGAGAATTTTGCACATAATCTCATAAACTGAAAATGTTTTTTCAGCTCGTGTCCAATCCCATGTGGTGACCTTGGAAAAACAAAAACAAAAATACAATAAGCAATGTAATTTTTTCTTTTTCTCAATGATACAGTTTATAGACTATTTCATCCTGTCCTAAATATCTTCTTCCATCATTTATACACTGAATATGCACAGAAGACACACACCACATTGCCTTAGAGAACAGTTATTATGGGCCATAGTAACACATTTAGCCTTAGGTGCTATGGCAGTGCTATGGAGGCACACTAACCATCAAGGAGTCCAAAGAGCCCTCCCTGAGTATCCTGGGGCACAGTGGGACTCTGTTCAGGCAGTATCATCCTTGAAGATGAAGCAACCAGTTTTCCTGAAGGATCCAGCTCAATATGTTGACTGACAGAAAGTGGTGTAGGACTAAACCTCCATCTTCTCCCTGCCACATTTGGAGTGTTGCTGGCTGCTGCAGATGCCTTGATGTAGCAGTCCCTGAGTTCTCCTGACAGATCTTTGCCCAGGACATGTAAAAAAACCACATTATCCCAGAGCAGACATGTAAAGGCCTGTTGAATATTGCCCCATGTAGTGTTATTTTTATTATTTGTCTTGTGGTAAGGCCTCCAAACGTACACTAGGATGGCACTACACTAAACACGGTACTGATGTAACACCAACAGGAGGACCTGAACCTGGGATTTTTGGAGCTTAGTGAACGAGTCTCTAGCACATTAGTTAAGAGACAGCTAGCTATCAGCTAAGGCTATAGAGCAGACTCGTTATTCTCTGCGTACGTGGTCTCATTGCCATTAGATGGGACAGTACACCATACCCAGTAGGTGAGTGTGTTACATAAACACTCAACAAAAGATTGACCCTGAAGAGTTTACAATCAAAATGTAAGACAAGAGATAAAACAGACATAAAATGGCATTCATATTAAGTGTCTATTCTTGCAGCCTTTTAAACCTTAAGTTCTGAAAAATACTTCTGGGCCACTTAAAAGTTTATCCCAGGACATAAAATGTGTTTTTACAAGTACTAATTTTAAAACAACTGCATTGCACAGAAACATTACAGATTATAAAAAAGACCAAAAATGATATAAAGGTTAATGAACAGGACTTAGAAAGGAGAGAAAGAAGCAACTAAAGCAACTATATAGTCTGGAGAAGAATCAAGAAAGATATGATCACCCTCTATAAATACCTTCAAGGAAACTGAAGGAAAGAAAAAAGGAATTATTTATAGCCTCAGAAGACAGAAGAATAAGAAACAATAGTCTGACAAGTTGAGGTTATATATTAGGAAAAAAAGTTCCTAACAATAAAAGAAATTGGACTATGGAACAGAATCCTAGGAAAATGGTTGAAACATCATTGCTATTGCTATTCAAGAACAGGAGAAATGAAAGAGCAAATGTTTTTTGTCTCCAAGATGCAAGAATAAAAATATCCTTTAAAATATGTAAGAAAACGTATTCCTTATCTAAGTGAAACTACAGACTTGAATGACAGAATGTTCTATTGTGGAAACAGTAGGAGTAATAACAATCTAGGACTTTATGAAGTGTTTGCCCACTTTTTATGTTGTAGGATGCACAGGTTTGTTTAACTGGTTTATAATGATTTCTTCAAGATAACAATTAAAACAGCAAAATGTTTGTTTGCACCATTTGCATTTCTATTTTGCATCTGTTTGTACATGAATGACACCTGCTAAAGGATGACAATCTTATCTTTATGGTTAATTTGATTATGGAGTTCCATGACAACTGTGCTAATCATACTAAATCTTGTTGAGCATATAGATTAAAATAATTAAAACTCATCTAAGAGAAGCATCAGTCCAATCACATTACCTTACAAAAATAAAATTCTGTAATGAAAAGATCAAACAGATTAAAGCATTGAATTTGCTCTTTTAATGGAGTTCTAATTATTTGCAGTCATCTACATTACACAGGTTCCCCCCTCCTTTTTGTTACAATAAAAGATAAAAAGGCTATTTAGATTCAATCATATCCATCCAAATCCTGAAGTATTTACTCAAACAAAAACTCCATTTCAATGAAAGGGACCTTTGCTTGTGTAAACACAAGAGGATTTGGCCCTTATTTGTTTCCTTTAAACCTTTCTTTTATAGCCTTAATTACATTTAGTAAGGAACAAGAGTGTTAGCACCCCATAGAGTATAATTAACTTCTTATCTGGGCTGTAGCCTATTTAAAGTCTTGGTTTATGGGTGGCAATCAGAGAAGCCCACATAGGAACAAAAATAAAGGAAGATTTTCCTGGTATGAGTTACCATTCTGCAAACTTTTACTCATACAAATAGCCCTACTCCTTACATGAGTAATCACAATAAAATAAATGGGACTACTTGTATGAATGGACATTCTCCTCATGTCAAGTCCATATCTTTTATGTTTGGTTAAATTGTACTGCAAATATGTTATGAATACAGTTCAGCATGCATACACACACATGAGAACAGTTAGATGCCGTTAGCTGTCAAATCGCATTTGATACATTGTGCTACAAGTGAGAAATATGGAATTATATGAAAATATGTAATCACTTTGGGTACATCTACACAGCAGTGTTATATCAGAATAACTTACGTTATTCTGAAATAACATAGTGCGCGTCTACACTACTAGCCATTATTTTGAAATAATGTTAAGCTGGGGGACTTCTTACTCTGACTCATGGTAACCCTCATTTGACGAGGAGAAAGGGAAATCAAAGAAAGAGTGTTCTTCCTTTGACTTCCTGCTGTGTAGACAGCGCCAAAAACCAAGTTAAGCTATTTTGACTTAAGTTACTCAATTGACATAGTTGATGTTGCGTAGGTTAATTCGACTTTAGCCTTTCAGTGTGGATGTGCCCTTTGTGATTAACTCCTACTTGGTTACAGAGGGGAATAAAGTCAGGTAAAGCACATACTGTTGTACTCAGATCCCAGCTCTGAGCATGGGGATGACAATGATACTCTACAATCTCAGCAAGAGGAGGATTATAGGTGGAGCCCTAACTCTACCTTCTCCCAAACACTGGCCAGCACAGATGCCTAGATGCAAGAATACTGTCTTAGGGAGCAAAGAAGGAACTGTGACTTAGAGCATGCTTGAGACGTAATTCGACTCTGCTCTCGCCATGCAGGGCTGAGTCTAAAGGTAAGTCTTACAATGAAGACTGGTTTGGAAAAGATGACGTCTTCCTAGTGAGAAAATTCCTGTAAAGTGCAAAGTTTAATTCTGAATAAGGGATATTCAAAACAAAATGTAACTGTAGAGTCAACCAGATCCAAAAGCTTTGAAAGATGGTTGTTTTCCTGTTTGGTTAATATATATCTAACACAAATGCCTATAAACGATGTAGGAAAAATATCTTTGATAAAGACTTCTCACACCTCTTATCACTTACAGCTAAAAATCTATATCTGAGTCTTCCAACCAAAGCCGTATAAAATCAAAGTACCAAGGCCATATAAAATCAAAGTGACCAGACTTAACACACTTTAGAATTCTAAAATATAAAAAAGCAAGAAGAAAGTAAAAGTTAAAGAAGCAGTTCTGTTTTTTAGAACTTATGAAAAACAAAGATGATAAGTAAGTGCCACAGGTGGTTTTTTGAGTATAGTTAGGAGAAAGTGTTACTATTCAAATAGGAAGGGGGAAAAAAGAGCAAATAATTCACTTTGTGCAAATACATGCATCCCTGAATTACACAGTTCATCACATGCCAAAGAAGCTTTCTAGGAGAGCTCCTTATAAAAATATTACCATCCCTGCTTAGAAAGCAACTTCATTCAAGGAGCTTACACTGCAAAAAAAAATGTAGTTTTTCATAACTTCTATTGAAGTAACCCATAATTAGAAGCTGAAAAATTGCAGTATTGAAACAGTTTGAAACTAATCTTTGAAAATTAAAAAAAACCCCAGAACATCTACCACTAGATGATTATAGACATAACTGTGCACAAAGGTCTGTGGTGATAAAATATGACATTCAAAATCATTTGTATAACTACTGCAAACTTTGAAAATAAAGCTATTTTGTCCAACACACCAAAGCATGAGGCATTGCACTTATTGTTTGCTGAAAATTATCCTTAGATCTTTCAATCTGTTCTTGAGGATAGACAGTTTTACTTCAGTTTCCCTCTTAGCTGATGGAGAAAAGATATTTTTAAATCTGATTCTAAAATTCTCTTATCTTAGAACCAACTGGGTAAAATACTTTGCTGCACAGAACTTGCAGCCCAGGAGAAAGGAGGGGTAAAAGAGGCTGTAAGCCCGGGGAACTGTATAACTTAGAGTCTTTGGGGCTCACCTAAGTGCAGCACTACTACCTGAAATCGCTGCAACACTGGGCACTATGGTCCCTCCTGCTTGCTGCCAGTATACCCACTTTGTGGGAGGGTGTGCATGGCCCTCTTCTACAGCGCCTGTACCAAGAGCGTCTTTCCATGTCCACATCTAGAACTTTCAGAGCCTATTTACAGTTCTTGAGCCTTCTACCAAGTATGAAGGGGCCAGACTGGCAATGAAACTTTCAATGAATGAGTAGCAACCAGTGTTTGTCAGCTCTCACGATTTCTATGTGAATTTGGCCGAGGACTGGAGGGAGTCAGAAATATGAGAAGCTCCACCTCCAGCCTACTTGCAAATTTTAGTTTTTCTTAAAGGAGACTTTCTGTGATTGGCTGTCTTCTCCACTGCCCGCTTCCTGGGCAACAGTGTAACATTTGTATTTAAAAATCATACTTTATAAACAGTTCCATTGATCTCAGTAGGACTACTAGAGTAAGGTGCTACACAGCATTAGTAAGAACATTAGAATCATATCTGAACAAAAAATATTTTAAAAATTCACCCTTATTCACAGTGAGCAGTAACTGCCAATCTGCTCTACAGGACATGAACATTTTTTTCTGTTTCCCTCCAAGCTCATAGAGAAATTACATTTTTTTCCTCCGGTTGCAAACTTTAATTTCTCTCTGCCTCCTCTCAGAACCTCAGGCCTGAGAGCAGCCCCAATGAAATCATTGACACTTCTCACTCAGGTCCTGATTCATCAAAGCACCTATGCATACACAGTACAGCCAATTCCAAAAGTTCAAAAATCATGAGCTTCTCTTGTGGTTTTGGTCTGTCTTTTGAATTGTTAACTCCCCTTGCCCACTCCCAGTGCGTGTGACCATTTACAATGTAGCCAACTCTCCCAAAGTCATACAACAAAGTGATCTTGGCCCCTGCTGCAGGAGTGCTCATGGGGTGCTTAATTCTATGGATCTTGCAGCCCACAGATTCTAATTAAGTAATTCTGTGCTTCCTCAAAACTTCATCTGCCTGTCCCATGATTGAGCAATTAATGATGCACTCTCAAGCCTCACAGCAAGGTTGCCCCCAAACTCCTCCCCCATCTCTCCCCATCCCAACAATTCATTATGCATCCTCCCTGCTCCTCCATCAGCTTTTTGCCCTCTCAGCCTCACATTTATTCACACCACACTTGCATTAAGGGAGGGAAAACAGGGATCAAAGCCTCCTTGAGCTGGTGTACTCCATCTGCTCCCTCCTCTCTCCACCCGTAACCAAAAACTCATCTTAGCTCCTGAGGGATGAGAGGAGAGCTTTGTCTGCTTCCTCTAGCAGCCCTGATTTGCTGCCTTTCCCACTTCCCTGCATCTGGGGAAACGGCAGCCACTCAGAGTAGGTTTTCCCCAAGTTAGGGCTGAAATTTGAATTAAGCATTAAGCTTGTTACATTTTCATGACACTGGCCAGGAGCCCAAATCCGATTCTTGGTGATGAACTTGTCATAGCTGACAATACTGCATGTGTTTATCTTAAAGTACATGCTTACATCTATTCCTATCCAATAAAACACTTGACCCTGTGGTTTACTGTAATGGAACCACAGGACTCCTTAAATGTTTTCCTGAACAGAGACAAAAAAACCAACAACTCTTAAATGCTTTGTTGAGTTAGGGCCCAACTGAGGCACTATTCAGCATGAGTAAGAGAAGTAAGGCTTGGTTAAATTCAAATTAAACCAAAGATATTATTCAGCCCATTGTCCCCTTCCACTACCTACCTACCCTCTGCTGCTCACACACAGAGGATAAAAAGTCATATTCAGGGTGAAATCTAGAGACTGAGATGTCTGTAAGATCATTTCCACAGCATGAACAAGGCTTTGATATTCCCCATGCCTTCAGCAAATCTAGCCAGTTTGCTTCAGGCTGGTTGACCTTTCCATGTCTAACAGCAAAGGGTAGTGTATTTCCCTTCCAACTTTTCAAGTGCTCCAGTTATGTGGGCAGAAAAGTGTTTGCTAGATGTACTTAATATCTTTGATAAACAATTACTTTACAACACCTTAACTTTCTATTCCCCATAATTTTTTCATGATTCTATAATACATCATGGTAGACAGAGACCCACATGTCACAAGGTAAAACCCATGAACTCATTGTATGGGATTACACTGATTTTAAACACACTTCTTCCTGCTAAATATGAAAAATATACTTACTGGAGGTGCTATAAATTTGTAAAGAGAGGAACCCCTCAGTGCTAGAAACTTTGGTGTGTACATTCGGTCCTGAAGGGAGTCTTGTTCCCGTTCTTCGGTCCAGCCCATATAGACTATCTGGTGAAAAAAACCCAGGTAGTGTTGATGAATTTCACATACATTACGTGTTCATCATACAAATATGCAGATGCCCTTTAAATCCTGTTAAAATAAAGATCTGAACTAGTGATTCAAATTAATAATCCACTTACTATATAATCATGTAAAAAAAATCTCTTATTCTAATGGGAAACCATCACAACAAACTTTCGTTTACCAAAGAGAGTAACAGGAAAAATATATTCAGCAGATATCTGAGGTTTACCATCCCATGAAAAACTTGCAGGAGTCATGCTAAATATGCTGAACATTCAAATTAGGGAAGCCTAATAAAACTAAAATGTAAGAAACTATAACTACAAAGCTCTAACAAATTATCAAGTAGTAGTTGAAAGTGCTTGTTTGTAATCCTGGGTTGTAGCGCTTGTTTGTAATCCTGGGTTGTAGTCTGTCACCTCTCTATGGGTAAGTCTAGACTACAAACCTCTTTCGAAAGAGGCTTTTTCGAAAGATATTTTCGAAAAAGCCTCTTTTGAAAAAGAGCATCTAGACTACAAGCAGATTTTTCTAAAAAGCAAGCCGCTTTTTCAAAAGAGAGTCTAGATGCTCTCTTTCGAAAAAGCACAGTTTGCATTCAATAGCGCCTTTTTTTGAAAGAGTACTTTCGAAAAAAGGCATTATTCCTCGTAAAATGAGGTTTACCACGATTGAAAAAACTGCCGTGTTCTTTTGATTTACTTTTGAAAGAACACGGCTGCAGTCTAGATGCAGGTGAAGTTTTTTCAAAAAAAGGCGACTTTTTTTGGCAAAAAACCTGTAGTCTAGACACACCCTGTGAGAGCGAAGGCATGCTATTAATATTTCCCAATTTTATAGTTTCATCCAAGGACCATAACATAATTTTCAGATATTAATGAAATTTCATGGTATTTGGTTGATGCTATACTAATGTGACATACAGTGAAACTAAGGGTCAGCAAGCTTCAGTGAGTAACCCAAGAACACACACCCTACATCTGACAGAGCTGTGAATTAAAACACAGTAGCAGTACACTGCACTACTGCTATCAACAGATGTCCACTAACAGATGAAAAAAAGCTAAAACACACACGACTGAAATATTACTATATAGTCCATCAACTGAATGCAGCAGAGTTATTCATGTTGTTAGTATACCATCTACTTTAACTATGTACTCCAGTTCAAAAGATGTGCACTGACTTAAGGTACAAGTAATATGCCCAATTGACACTTGAAAAACAATTATAATTTTAAATAATTGGGTTAAGAAAGGAATCCTATGTAAACCTTTGATTCAGGGTTTTAATTGTTAGTTTTTGCTTATGTAATATTCGTTATTGCATCCAGCATAATATATCTGACCAGTTTCTCAGTGCTGTAACAGCTATGGAAAACAGAGATGGAGCAGATTGTCTCTCCCTTTTTCGCCATCACCTCTACAGGGGCAGAACAAAGGAAAAGAAGGAAAACTGGAATAAAACTGTTATTTCATGGTATAACTACAGCTACATGCACCAGATACAATTTCATGATAGTCTAATGATAACCTTTGCTTACTGGATCTAATCAATGGGAATCACTGGGGAGATCTACCATTTTGAAAATCAATCCTTTAATTTAAGGTGCTTAACATGGGTTTATGAACCTGTCCTGAGGCCTTTTCATTTAAAAAATCTTGACTGATAACTGCAATGTATATTATAGAGAGAGAGCAGGGAACTCCTTACCACGATCATCTTCTCTTTGGGAAGTGATATTAAATTTGAATGTAATTATGCACCCTTCTATGATATGTGAGAGCAGGAGATCTGATGGAATTGTTGGGCTGCTGGTCAAGATGGGAGAGGGGGAGGTGCTCCATGCTCCCAGAAGGGGCAGGGCATTGGGAGGAAGGGGCAGAGTTGGGGTAGGAAGCCTTCGGTGCTGCCCAGACCCAACTGCCCAAGGTTCCAAAGGTGATTCAAAACATTTCTTTTGCTGATAAACAGCGAATTTCCAGAACACAGATAAAGCAATATGTATTTCACACAGAACTGGCAATAGAACAGACCTATTAATTTTAGAGCAATACCATTGTGTAACTTATTTCTACTATGATCTGCTTGCTGGCACTGACTTTGCCCATTTTATTCTAATAAACAGCTCATTATTGTCACACTTTCTACCCTAGTAAGTGGGGCTTTTTTTCTGTTCAGGGTTTTTATGTATTGCAGATTGCGTACTGAGATATAAAGGACCCAGTTTGGCCAATGTATATGCACAAGTAATTTTATACGCAGTAGCAGCCAATAGGATGACCTACATAAACTACAATTACTATTATGAGTAAAATGTCTCATCTTTCTGTTTGCATGATGGGACATGACTCAACCTATGATATTTCAGGACCCAGGACAGAGAATCTTCTGTCATTTGTAAGAGCAGAAACCATATACATAAATGTATTGCTCCAAAATAGTATACATCATTACAAGCTCTTGGGGTAAGTCTACACTGGGTAAGAGGCTGTTTAATTGCAGTAAACATTCAAGGTCTGGCTGGACCCTGAGCTCCCAGGGACTGTCCCCCATCATGGGAATCCCAGAGCCCAGGCTCCAGTCCAAACCTGAATGTCCAAATTGCAGTTAAACTACCCCTTAGCCCAGTGTTTCTCAAAGTGGTCTACAGATTCACACTGAGAAACTTGCTACCTGGCTGCTGTGGTTTGTTTATTTATCAGCTCCGCAGATATGGAGTCTTGTGGCTCTGGTTCATGGTTTGCAGCCAAGGGAAGCCTCAAGACTCTGTGGCTGCGGAGCCAGTAAATAAACAAACCACAGTGGCCAGTTAGCAGGTTTCTCAGAGCAAATCCATGGATCATTTTGAGAAACACTGCCTTAACCCAAAATGCACAAGCCATAGGACTCAGAATAACTGCAGTGTAGACATACTCTATAAGGTTTAAATGTGTTTTTTGCTGCATTTCATTGTTACCAGTATTATGCCAGAAGTCACACTAAGTGATCACAATGGTCCCTTTGGGCTTTAAAATCCATTAGCTCAATGGGTCTACTCCAAGGAGCAACATTACACATAAGGCCTAACCCTCTTTTGCAAGACTCCAAGGAGAAAGTTCTATTGCAATAGTTAAGTAAGTAATTAGCGCTATACTTTAGTAGTTGTGATAATCAGCCTCAGCTTTTCATTCTGAGAAATGTGAGGCTAAGACTGCCTGCTACTTAGAGTGAGAGATGATCATAAGTACACTGAAGCAAGGATTAAAGAACTATTCCACTGAAAACTCTATTTAATTTCCTTTACTGGCGGTACTTGTGTTGCCGTTCAACTGAGCGAGAAAAAAAATCAGAAATGTGTGCCTGAGATTTCTAAGGAGCCTGGGGAGGTAATTGACTTAAATGAGTAAAATTACTTACACATATAAGATGTTGCAAGGTTGGGCCCAGAATTAGCAAAATATTCTTGCTGAAAAATGGCAAATGGATGATTTTTAGAGGTTGATAGAGCTACATTGTGAAAGGAGTTAAACATAAATGTATTAGGTTCTAGCTTTTGATTAGTTTCACTGGAATTGCATAAGCAGTAGGATACCATTGTAACCAAAAGAACCCCCATATTCACACCCTGCACACTACTGTAATAATCTTTTTACAAAATATGCTTTGGGAGATATCGGAAAACAATGTTCCGATCTGTGAAATGTATGAAGCAACATTTTAAGAATTCCCCTTGTATTTGTACTTGTTCAACACTAGCCAGCCCTGCCTAGGCAAAAATTCTAAACAGGCTCACCCAAAACAAAGAAATGTGTGTTTCCCTCAATTTACGTATAAATGGTAAACAAAGTCCTCAAGACAGCAAGAGAAGGAAATGAAGTAAACAGAAATAGTTTCATTTCAGCAAACACAAGTTGGGGGAAGAAAGAGGATGGAGCTTCCTTCATCACCTGACCTCATGTCACTTTCTTCAGTGTTTGAATAAACCTTAATCAGAAGGATAACTTTTTAAAGTGTCCACTTTAAAGCCTCACATCACTATAAAGCAAAGGGGCAGAAAACTCAAGTTCTTTTACCCAAGAAGATAAAGGCAGCTATACATTTATGCCTTTGGGGGAGATCCTGATGAAGGAGCGGATCAGTCATCATCTTGCTGGAGGGCTGTGCATGAGAACGGCCATCTTGAACAAAGCCATGAATAAAAATTTGCTAGCTTAAGTTTCAGACAGTTAAATGTGTGTTTTCACATTTATTTCCTGGTAACCATTTCTAACTTTATCTCTTAGTCAATTCACTTCAAATCTTAGCTTCTTTTGGTAATAAACTTGTTTTCTTTTTAATCTAAAGTAATCCAGTGTTTTGTTTAAATGGAACTGTTTGGTAATTCCAATTAAAGTAACCAACTATTGAATACAGTAATTCCTCACTTAATACGTGCCCGCTTAACACGTTTTTGCAATAGCACGATTTTTTTTTTTAGGGAACATTTTTCGAACAACACGACTGTCCCCGCAATAACACAATTTCCCCGACCAACCGGCTGGTTGCTGGCAGCTGCGTGGGGCTTCCCCTACCT
The DNA here is from genome assembly GCA_032595735.1 of Pelochelys cantorii. Taxonomy (NCBI): domain Eukaryota; kingdom Metazoa; phylum Chordata; order Testudines; family Trionychidae; genus Pelochelys; species Pelochelys cantorii. The sequence goes on from CM064327.1 coordinate 70,024,331, forward strand.
CCCTGCAAAAGCGGCAGAGGTTTGCCGTTCGCCGCACCATTCCCCGGCGACCTCCGCTGGCAGGATGCCTTGCTCCCTCTCCTCCACCCCCCGCTTGCAGCCAGTGGCTGGGTTTTCCCAGCTGGCCAGTCGCTGGCAGCTGCATGGGGCTTCCCCTGACTCCTTGCATCCAGCGAGGAGGGGGTCGCCGGGGAACGGTGCGGCGAGCGACAAACCTCTGCCGCTTTTGCAGAGGGGCAGGGGAAACCCTGTGCAGCTGTTGGCAACCGGCCATCTGGGGAAACCCAGCCGCCGGCTGCAAGCAGGGGGCGGAGGAGAGGAAGCGAGGCATCCAGCCAGAGGAGGTCGCTGGGGAATGGTGCGGCGAGTGGAAAACCTCTGTCGCTTTTGCAGGGAGGCAGGGGAAGCCCCGCGCAGCTGCCGGCAACCAGCCAGCTAGGGAAACCCAGCTGCCGGCTGCAAGCCCCCTCCCCTGTCCTCCCCTTTCCTTCCTCAGAGCCAAACACCTCCCCTCCCTGCTATAACCCAATCCCCTTTCTCCCCCAACCTTATGTCCCGGTCCCAGCTGCTAAAAAGTGCAGGCTGGAGCTGCGAGCGCAAATGCAACCCCCACCTTTTCCATTATTTTCAATGGGAAAATTGACCCCACATAACACGTTTTCACTTAGCACGATCATTTTCTGAAATGTATCTACTGTCTTAAATGAGGAATTACTGTACTGACTCCTTAAAGGGCCAACAAACCTTAATATTTCTTTGAACTATCCAGGAGAGGGCTGGCCATTGCAGAATACATTTTTCTAGGAAAATTTAGAACTGGGAGTGCGTTGGGGTTTCCCTGAAGGTAGTAGTCAAGGCTGGTGAGAGTCAGAGTGGGGCTGTAGACAGACTGCTGGGGTCAGAATTGCTGAACCAGGACTGTCCAGCACACAGGCATGCCAGAGGAGACATGCTTGCTGTCATCCTGTTTTTTGTAGTGCAAGGTTGGGACCTACAATAGCAAAGCACTGGGAGGCTTCCAAGTTTACAGGGCAGGTTGTTATATAATTACTCACTGGCATGGATTGCACCCCAGAATGTGACAACCATTTTGCCTGAAGATAGTTAATATTTTTGTAGTAAGTAAGTAAGTAGTGTTCAGCTGGCAGGTTCTCTTCCCCACAATTCTGATTGCATTTTATAAAGTGCTTACTTAAGGGGGTAGCAGCCTTTCCAATGTGAACTTTTCGTTCTTCATCCAGTGAGAAATTGATGGTCACTGTGAAACCTAAATAGCTGAATATTTGGACTACTTCTACCTGGTTTACATTTAAGGTGTCTTGTAGAACCCCCTATGCTAATACAACCATTTTATTGATGCTGTTGTTGAGAGCAAATGCCTGACAGGTATTTGAAACTTCAGGGGGTAGCTGAGTTAGTCTGTTACAGAAAAAAACAACAATGGGTCTGGTAGATGCTCTGTCTCCCACCCCCCTTCTCTTTTCCTTTCTCTCCCCCTCTCCTTCCCCTCTCCTATTTATTTCGAGTTTTCATATTCCCAACTCATAACTCTGGTCATCTGAAGAAGTGGGATGTGCCCATGAAAGCTCATGATACCATCTACATGTTTCGTTAGTCTATAAAGTACTACCAGATCATTTGAGGTATTTGAAAGGTAGCCCATGAGTTCTTGTAATAGAGCTATATTGTGGGCTATGAGCACAGCAGTATCACTGAATAAAAGTTCCCTGATTAGCAGCTTTTTGACTTTGGTCTTTGATGTAAATTAGGACAGGTTGAAGAGTTTCCCATCTGACCTTGTGTGGAAGAAGATTCCAAACAGTATAGAAGCAAGAATACATCTTTGCTTCACTGTGCTTCTTCAAATTGGACAGTTGCTCTCGTATTGCAGTGGAATGAATGTATAAGAACTAACAGGGGTTGGTGGATATCCTATCTTTTCTGGTATTTCAAATAGGCCTGCTCTGCTGATTGCATCAAATGCTTTGGTTAGGTCAGCAAAGGTGATGTACAATGGTCAGCTTTGTTCTCTGTATTTTCTTGGAGCTGACGCAGAGAAAAGATCATGTCTACAGTTGATCTTCCAGCCCTGCATCTGCACTGTGTTTCAGGGTAGACATGATTCACCAGTTGTTGTAGGCAGACAAAGAAGACACTGGCAAAAACTTTTCCTGTTATGCTTAGTAGTGAGATACCCCTGCTGTTGTTGCAGTCATACTTTTCACCTTTTTTAATACAAAGTGATAATGTTTGTGTTGTGCATCTCTTGTGGTACCCCACCCTCTTTCCAGCATTTAAGTCTCAGCTGATGAAGATGCGGTAATAGGCTGTCTTTCCCACACTTGAGGATTTCCACTGGCATGCCATCTTTTCCAGGAGCCTTTCCATTTGACAGCAGATAAATGGCCTTGTTTAGCTCTTCTATGGTGGGCTCCACATCCAGCTCTGGCATGAGATGCCAGATTTGATATTTTGTTTAGTTATTCGCTGGTGATGTTTCTTTCTTGCTTGTGTAGCTTTTCTTGTGTGAATAGTGTTCAACCCAAGGAGACAGCTGCTTGCTTTTCTCTGTGATGATTTCACCACTCTGTGATTTGACAGGGGCAACCTTGTTGATGGTGGGACCTAGTGCTTTCTTCAGGCTGTCACACATGACTTTGAGGTTTCCTGTATCTGAGGCTGTATCTTTTCACAGAGCATGATCCAGTAATGATTCGCACAGCATCTGCTTACTCACTGTATCTCAGTTTTTGCATGTAAAAGTCTCGCTTTGGTGCTTTCTGTTGGCTTCCTGTTGTGTTCCAGATAGGCTGTGTTCTTAATGTTGATGAGAGGTAACAGTTCTGCTTCATTTTCTTCAGAACGGTTCTTTTTGATGGTCTCTTTCTCCCAAATATAGCTAAAGCTGTTTCATGGATTGTTGTTCTTAAATCTTCCCAAAATTCCTCTGCCTTCTCTGGTAATGACTTCCCATGCCTGCTAATTTCAAAAGCCTTCACAAACTCCTGGCATTTCCTCTATTTTTAGCATTAATAGTATTGATTTGGGGCTTGCTCTTAGCTTTTGTTTTATGTTGTTTCTTAGCTGTAATCTGCACTTTACTGATAATCAAGGAGTATCATGACCAGCACTGTGGAACGTGTGAGTGTTCTGTACTAGGGGTAGGTCCTTCCTCTGGATGATAACAAAGTCTAATTGGTACTGGTGGCCTGATCATGGATGTTGCCATGATACATTGTGAAGATCTTTTCCTGTAAAACAGGGATCTCGAACTCCTGGCTCGTGGGCCACCCCCGGCTGCAGTGACTGGGAAGTCTTGCCAGGGGTTCCTGAATGCTGCTGCCACATGGTGACAGTCCCTCCCCACAGTGATCCCCAAGGGTGCAACCCTCAGGGGTAGGGGTGCCCTGGGGAGGAGGAGATGGGGCAATGGCAGGAAAGGGTGGATTTGGGGGACAATTCTGACACACATTCCATCCCACCAGTACTCCTGAGCTGGACAGCACAATCTCTCTAGCCAGGGGTGGCCCACAAGCTGAGAGTTTGAGACCCCCCCTGCTGTAAAATATGAATTGGTAATGCACAATTGTGGGTCCATAATTAAAGTCATTGGCCATTCTCATTCCTCTTGCCAGTGCCAAAATGTCCTAGGCAATCTGGCTGTGAGGTATTGTCGGTACTGACTCTTGCATTAAAGTAACCAAGGAGGAAAAGTTGCTTAATTGATAGCATGTGTTTAACAACTTTCTGCAGAATCATAAAATGTATACTTCTCCTGGAGGCTATATTTGAGTTTTGGTGCACAGGCGCTAATGATGTTCACAGAGCTGATGGTTGTCTGAAGTCTAAATGAGATGATACGATCTAACTTCCGAATGGGTGTTTCTAGGAGCCTGAGACCATTTGCTCCTTTTACCTTTCCAAAAGAAAGTGTTAATGGACTCTTGGATAGAACCAGCATCTACAATTCGTGTTTCTTGAAGTGCTGCTATATCAACATTGAGTTTGTACAGCTCACAATGTATCAAAGCTGACTTGCATATGCTGTTCGTGTATTGTAGGTCATCACTGTCTGTCAGTCTCAGACACATAGTCCTGATGTTCCAGATTCCCAGCTGGAAATTTCTTGTTTTCTTATCTTTTCCAGGTGCACGGTTTCCATCTGCCATTCAGCTTTTGGTCTAACTATGATGCAGGCAAATTGTGATGGGTCAGTACCTAATTGTCTGGGGGCTGCCCAGCTTTTTTGGTGGATGACCAATGGTTGGCAGTTATTCCTTCCACCACCAAAGGTGACCCATAGCACCCTCCCCTACACCAATCAAGTGAGAGCTTATAGCATGTCACCTTCTGTGTTGTGTCCCTGTTGCCAGGAAGGATGGAGTATCCTCTCCAGCTGATCCTCTCCAAGCTTGGGCAGTTGATATAGAGGCACGGGTTTGCCTACATGTCAGCATCCCTCTTGTGACTTCATTGGTCCAAACCAATGGAACACATTTGGAACCAATCTGCAAGAGTTGTCAGAGCAGAGGAAATATTCTATCTGCCTACCTTTCAGAGCTCCACTGCTTATCAGCCACAGCTGAGAAACCCATTCTGTATTGTGTGGGTGTTGTTATCAGAAAACACTGAGTGAATTTGCTCATCTGCCTTTTGATGGCATTTCCTCCATGAAGTGTTCCACTACCCTCCTCAGGTGCTCATCAGCCCAAAGCCATTGGTACTTCATGAGGTTTCTGGATTCATAAAATGCTGTCCAGGTTTTGATGTTAACCAGTACAGGTTGTACTGCTTATGACCACGTGGAGTAGAACTTAAATATCTATGCACTGAGCTAAAGGAATATCACTGCTAATTTAGCCAGCAGAAGGAAATGATGTGAGCACCAGACAATTGTGTACCTCAGAAGAAGCATGGACACTGCAGACATGAAGGAATGAATGCTGGCTCTAAAGGAATATGGCATGACTATATGCAATGGACATTTATACAACTGATTAGCATTTTTATCTTTACAAAGCAGCAGCAGTTATATCAAAGTTGCCCACGGTTGGGACCCTCCTTCCAGAGAATATGGTATCCTCTTGCACTGAGGATACATTTCTGGGGGAGGGAACTCCAATCATTAGGAAAAAGCAGGTGTTAGTAATGGGGGATTTGATCATTAGAAACATAGATAGCTGGGTTTATGATGATTGGGAGAACCGGATGGTGATTTGCCTGCCGGGTGCGAAGGTTGTGGATCTCTCAAGACATCTATATAGACTTATATGTAGTGCTGGGGAGGAGCAGGTAGTTATGGTACATGTAGGTACCAATAATACAGGGAAGGGTAGGAGAGAGGTTCTAAAGGCCAAATGTAGGCTGCTAGAAAAGAGACTGAATCCAGGACCTTCATGGTAGCATTCTCTGAAATGCTTCCAGTTCCACGCGCAGAGCTAGGTAGGCAGGCAGAGCTTAGAGTCTCAATGTGTGGATGAGACGATGGTGTAGAGAGAAGGGGTTTAAGATTTATTAGGAACTGGGGAAACTTTTGGGACAGAGGGAGCCTACACAGGAAGGATGGGCTCCACCTAAACCAAAATGAAACCAGACTGCTGGCACTTAACATTAAAAAGGTTGTAGAGCAGTTTTTAAATTAAGGGCTGAGGGAAAGCCGACAGGTGTGGAGGAGCACATGGATCGGACAGAGACATCTATTAAGGGAGGGTCTATTAATAAAGAATCTCTATGTTCTAGTCAGGAGAAGAGGATGGACGTATGGGCCAGAACAGATGAGACACAATCAAATGAAAAAGAGTTTAACACATCAGGAAATGGCTGATAGCTAAATAGTGACAAATTTTTAAAGTGCTTATACATAAATGCTAGAAGTCTAAATAATAAAATGGGTGAATTAGAGTGCCTAGTTTTAAAGGAGGACATTGATATAACAGGCATCATGGAAACTTGGTAGAATGAGAACAATCAATGGGACACAGTCATACCAGGGTACAAAATATATGGGAAGGATAGAACAGATCGTGCTGGTGGGGGAGTGGCACTATACGTGAAAGAAAATGTACAATCAAATGAAGTAAAAATCTTAATGGGCCTAAATGTTGCACAGAATCTCTATGGATAGTAATTCCATGCTCCAATAATAAGAATATAGCAGTAGGGATATATTATCAACCACCTGATCAGGACAGTGATAGTGACTATGAAATGCTAAGGGAGATAAGAGAGGCTATCAAAATAAAAAACTCAATAATAGTGGGGGATTTCAACTATCCTCATATTGACTGGGTACATGTCACCTTAGGACAGGATGCAGAGATACAATTTCTTGATACCTTAAATGACTGCTTCTTGTAGCAGCTGGTTCTGGAACCCACAAGGGGAGAGGTTATTCTTAATTTAGTCCTAAGTGGAGCACGGGATCTGGTTCAAGAGGTAAATATATCTGGACCACTTGGAAATAAGTGACCATAAAATAATAAAATTTAACATCCCTGTGGTGGGGAAAACACTTCAGCATCCCAATATGGTAGCATTTAATTTCAGAAAAGGGAACTACACAAAAATGAGGAAGATAATTAAACAGAAATTAAAAGGTAAAGTAACAAAAGTAAAATCTCTGCAAGCTGCATGGAAACTTTTCAAAGACACCATATAGAGGCCCAACTTAAATATACACCTATAAGAACATAAGAATGGCCATACTGGGTCAGACCAAAGGTCCATCCAGCCCAGTACCCTGTCTGCCAAGAGTGGCCAATGCCAGGTGCCCCAGAGGGAGTGAATTGAACAGGTAATGATCAAGCGATCTCTCTCCTGCCATCCATCTCCACCCTTTGACAAACAGAGGATAGGGACACCATTCCTTACCCATACTGGCTAATAGCCATTTATGGACTTAACATCCATGAATTTATCTAGTTCTCTTTTAAACCCTGGTATGTCCTAGCCTTCACAACCTCCTCAGGCAAGGAGTTCCACAGACTGACTATGCGCTGTGTGAAGAAGAACTTCCGTTTATTTGTTTTAAACCTGCTGCCCATTAGTTTCATTTGGTGGCCCCTAGTTCTTATATTATGGGAACAAGTAAATAACTTTTCCTTATTCACTTTCTCTATACCACTCATGATTTCATAGACCTCTATCATATCCCCTCTTAGTCTCCTATTTTCCAAGCTGAAAAGTCCCAGTCTCTTTAATCTCTCCTCATATGGGACCCATTCCAAACCCCTAATCATTTTAGTTGCCCTTCTCTGAACTTTTTCTAATGCCAGTACCGTAAAATCTCAAATATAATGTGCACCAATGTATAATGTGCACCCTGACTTTTGAATCTTATCATAATGAAAAAATCTATACTCCTATATATAATGCACACCCTAAATTTGCCGTATTTCCTGCCTTTTTGTATTGCTAGTTGATAGCACATGAACGTCCGACTATATAATGCGCGGCGTTTTGATGCTCTCTTTGGGATACCATGAGTTGTCGACAATCTTACATTGCAGCTGAAAAACTGAAGGTAGTTAGCTATGCTGAGGCTCATGGCAACAGAGCTGCCAGCCACAAATTTGATAGCACAACAGAGTCGAACATTCAACTTTGGAGACAGCTGAAAGAGCACCTGCAAGCGATGCCTCAGATGAAGATGGCTGAGTGAGGTCAAAGCGCTGTATATTCTGAGATGGAGGCCAAGCTGCTTGAGTGGATTACTAAGTGTCAACAGCAAGGCGGTGGCGTTAGCATTGCAGAGGTTCGAGTGAAGGCTTTGACCATTGCGAAAACGTGTGCTAACACAGCCGGGTTTAAAGCTTCGCATGGCTGGGGCGATCGGTTCATGCATCAGCATGGCCTATCGGTCCAACGACGAACGACAATCACACAGAAGCTACCCATGGACTCTGATGCCAAATTACTACACTTCCAGAAGTTTATCATAAAACTACACAAGGAACACAGATACGACCTTTCATTAATCGGTAACGCAGACCAGACACCTTTAAATTTCGATAATCCTTACGATAGAATGCTTGAAGTGAAAGGTACCAAGACTATATCATTTGCTACCACAGGGCATGAAAAGTTGAGGTTTACCATTATGCTTGCTTGCATTGCCGACGGAACAAAGCTGCCACCTTATATTGTCTTTAAGTGAAAGACAATGCCAAAAAATGTTATATTCCCGAAGACTGTTCACGTGTGTGTTAACCCAAAAGGCTGGATTGATGAAGCTTTAATGCTTGATTGGCTACAGATGGTTTGGGTGAAGCAGCCAGGTGGACTTAGGAGAAAGCGGTCTGTAATAGTTTTGGATGCATTTCGTTGTCATCGTACGCCATCGATCAAGAAAATGCTTCAGCATGACAAAACAGACTTGGCAATTATTCCTGGTGGAATGACCAAAATGTTGCAACTGCTTGATGTGACAGTTAACAAGCCAATGAAAGATGCACTACGCAGGAAATGGAACACCTGGTGGTGGACGTATGCGAACACCGACGCTGCAAGACGTGACCCAGTGGATAGTAGATGTCTGGCTTCAACTTGATCCCGCTATCATAAGGAAGGGGTTTCTGAAATGCAGCATCTCTAATGCGATGGATGGCAATGAGAATGATGCCCTGTGGACGGATGATGCGCGCGATCCAAGCGACGATGAATTAGGTGAAGGCGACAATGACTTGTATTACCTGGATGATGATGTCAAGGGCTATACCCCAGAAGATATTGCTTGTCTGTTCGAGGAAGATTATAACAACAGCGAATTCGAGGGCTTCGAAGATGAATAGAAGATCAATTTCTCTCAATGAAACTGACTATTAACATATTTGCATGTCTGAACTACGGTATTGATTTACTTACTTTTTTCGAAGTCTACATGCTTGCTTGTCTATGGTAATAAAAGTCAACTTCACATCCGGTGTCCAGCAATTAATTAACTGACGCAGAACTGCCAAAATAAAACTTTAAAAAAATAACTCCTATATATAATGCTCACCCTGACTTTGACGCTAAAAAACCCAGAAAAAAAGTGAGCATTATAGTCGCGATTTTACGGTATATCTTTTTTGAGATGAGGAGACCACATCTGCATGCAGTATTCAAGATGTGGGCGTACCATGGATTTATATAAGGGTAATAAGATATTCTCCATCTTATTCTCTATCCCCTTTTTAATGATTCCTAACATCCTGTTTGCTTTTTTGACTGCCGCTGAACACCGTGTGGACGTCTTCAGAGAACTATCCACGATGACTCCAAGATCTCTTTCCTGATTAGTTGTAGCTAAATTAGCCCTCATCATATTGTATGTATAGTTAGGGTTATTTTTCCCCAATGTGCATGACTTTACATTTATCCACATTAAATTTCATTTGCCATTTTGTTGCCCAGTCACTTAGTTTGGTGAGATCTTTTTGAAGTTCTTCACAGTCTGCTTTGGTCTTGACTATTTTGAACAGTTTAGTATTGTCCGCAAACTTTGCCACCTCACTGTTTACCCCTTTCTCCAGATCATTTATGAATATGTTGAATAGGATTAGTCCTAGGACTGACCCTTGGGGAACACCACTATTTTCTCCATTCTGAAAATTTACCATTTATTCCTACCCTTTGTTTCCTGTCTTTTAACCAGTTCTCAGTCCATGAAACAATCTTCCCTCTTATCCCATGACAACTTAATTTACATAATTTACTTAATTTACTTAATTTACATAAGAGCCTTTGGTGAGGGACCTTGTCAAAGGCTTTCTGGAAATCTAAGTACACTATATCTACTGGATCCCCCTTGTCCACATGTTTGTTGACCCCTTGAAAGAACTCTAATAGATTAGTAAGACATGATTTCCCTTTACAGAAACCATGCTGACTTTTGCCCAACAAATTATGTTCTTCTATGTGTTTGACAATTTTATTCTTTACTATTGTTTCAACTAATTTGCCCGGTACTGACGTTAGACTTACAGGTCTATAATTGCCAGGATCGCCTCTAGAGCCCTTTTTAAATATTAGCGTTACATTAGCTATCTTCCAGTCGTTGGGTAAAGAAGCTGATTTAAAGGATACGTTACAAACCATAGTTAGTTGTTCCACAATTTCACATTTGAGTTCTTTCAGAACTCTTGGGTGAATGCCATCTGGTCCTGGTGACTTGTTACTGTTAAGTTTATCAATTAATTCCAAAACCTCCTCTAATGACACTTCAATCTGTGACAAGTCCTCAGATTTGACACCTACAAAGGACGGGTCAGGTTTGGGAATCTCCCTAACATCCTCAGCTGTGAAGACTGAAGCAAAGAATTCATTTAGTTTCTCCACAATGACGTTATTTTCTTTAAGTACTCCTTTGGTATCTCAATCGTCCAGGGGCCCCTCTGGTTGTTTAGCAGGCTTCCTGCTTCTGATTTACTTAAACATTTTGTTATTACCTTTTGAGTTTTTGGCTACCTGTTCTTCAAACTCCTTTTTGGCTTTTCTTATTACATTTTTACAGTTAATTTGGCAGTGTTTATGCTTCTTTCTATTTACCTCACTAGGATTTGACTTCCACTTTTTAAAAGATGTCCTTTTATCTCTCACTGCTTCTTTTACATGGTTATTAAGCCACGGTGGCTTTTTTAGTTCTTCTACTATGTTTTTTAAATTGGGGTATACATTTAAGTTGGGCCTCTATTATGGTGTCTTTGAAAAGTATCCATGCAGCTTGCAGGGATTTTACTTTAGTCACTGTACCTTTTAATTTCTGTTTAACTAACCTCCTCATTTTTGCATAGTTCCCCTTTTTGAAATTAAATGCCACAGTGTTGGGCTGCTGAGGTGTTCTTCCCACCACAGGAATGTTAAATGTTATTATATTATGGTCACTATTTCCAAGCGGTCCTGTTATAGTTACCTCTTGGACCAGATCCTGTGAGCCACTCAGGACTAAATCGAGAATTGCCTCTCCCCTTGTGGGTTCCTGTACCAGTTGCTCCAAGAAGCAGTTGTTAAAACACACAGTAAGAGAACAAGAAAGTCCCACCATGGCTTAACAACCAAGTAAAAGAAGCAGTGACAAATAAAAATACATCTTTTAAAAGCAGAAGTCAAATCCTAGTGAAAAAAATAGAAAAGAGCATAAACTTTGTCAAATTAAGTGTAAAAATATAATAAGAAAAGCCAAAAAGGAGTTTGAAGAGCAGCTAGACAAAAACTCAAAAAGTAATAGCAAAATGTTTTTTAAGTACATCAGAAGCAGGAAGCCTGCTAACCAACCAGTAGGGCCCTTGGATGATGAAGATGCTAAAGGAGATGATAAAGTCATTGCGGAGAAGCTAAATAAATTCTTTGCTTCAGTCTTCATGGCTGAGGATATTGGGGAGTTTCCCAAACCTGAGCCATTCATTTTAGGTGACAGATCTGAGGAATTGTCCCAGACTGAGGTGTCATTGGAGGAGGTTTTGGAACAAATTGATAAACTTAACAATAACAAGTCACTGTGACCAGATGGCATTCACCCAAGAGGTCTGAAAGAATTCAAATGTGAAATTGTGGAACTATTAACTGTGGTTTGTAACCTATGCTTTAAATCAGCTTCTGTACCTAATGACTGGAAGATAGCTAACATGATGCCAATATTTTTAAAAAGGGCTCTAGAGGTGATCCTGGCAATTATAGACCGGTAAATTAAAACATCAGGACACTTTCTCTTCCACTTTCTCTGAGAATTCTCAGACTAACAAAATATTACTTCTGGCAATGGAGTGGGACACCAGAACAAAGACAGAGGCAGAGGAGAAATTAACATGTTACGCAGCAGGAAGGAGAGTCTTGCTGTCTTGGGGAAGAGCTTAGATAATTATCTCCCCACTGCTACTGACACTTTTGTCCCATCTTAGTACTCAGAGTTTATCATGGTTTATGGTGAAACAGAAAATTCACCCAATGAAAAAGCTAGGAAGAAGATTGGAAACCAGGTCTGAAATCCTGGTTCAACGGCAAAATTCCCATTGACTGCAATGTCAGTTTTCCCCACAGTGAACAGTGAATAAAGACTGCATTTTTAAAGCCATCAGAAGATTCCATCATGTCTGGATGTGAGTGAATGAAAGAGCAATAACAAATATGAAGAAAAATATTTTGCTGACATAGGCCATGTCTACATTAGGAAATTATTTCGGAATTACTAAATTTGAATAAGAATTCATGATTTAACAAATTTGAACTAGCGTGTCGTCTTTACGGGGAAGCATAAATTAGTCTGAGGTATGCTCCATTAATGTGGATGCACTACCTCAGACTCAGAGCCCCAAGAAGCACTCGGGATAGCTGTGGGACCAGAGCATTCCCGCTAATGTTGTTTCAAACTTACAAGTTCAGAATTAGCATTATTCCTGATGAAAAGCAGATATAAAGAGTTCCAATTCCGTGGCCTGTTTTTCCAAAATAATGGGCTTGGTAGAGTGAACGAATTTACTAATTCGAACTTGGGAGAGTTAGTTTGGATAAGGTCCTAGTGTATACCAGGGCCTATAGACTTGGAAAAAGAAATTCCTAGCAGAATTGGTCAGGGTTTTGAAGAGTCTGGGTCACTCAGACATTCTCTTCCTTGAAGTAGTCTTCTCATTTTAGCTCTGTAAATGATTTTCTGTCATCTTCACTGAGCAAACAGGATGCATTAAAGATAGGTTCTCTGCACCAGGAACACAGTGTCGAGTGTACTGATATATATTTAAAAAAGGGACACACACACATATATACCATGATCTCAGCTAAATGTATGCATTCTATTATTTTTTTGTTCTGCTGTGGAGTCTCGGGTGCCAATCACGCTAAAGTATAAGCAGATTTAATTACTGCTCAAACTACGTAATACTGAAGATCTGTTTGCTTGTGATCCAGTATGAGGCCTATCTTTTTTGGGTGCTGATTGAGCAAATAATCAGGGAAAATCAGGGAAGGATGAGTTTCTTAAATACCTTATTCTCTGGTTTAAGAGGGCTCAAGGCCTCAATTGCTTCATTAATATTTGTGATGGCTAATCACAAATAATTCCGGCCCCCTCCCCACATAAAAAAGAATCAGTCCCAAAGTAAATCAGTCCTACCACACCATCCATGAGACCAAATGAAGTGAGCACAGTTGCTTTATAGTGATACTGCTTATTTTTGGGGCAGATTCTCATCTTTATTGTTAAATAACTACCCATCAACTCCAAATGTATGTTCCTATTGAGTCCTTCAGGGGTTATATTGAACAACAGCAGCTAAGTTATTAGAGACTAGAAAAGGCAGCATGCCTTGATGTATCCTCAATCTGAGGATGCTCAGATCTATCTTACTGTCCTATATGATACTGTTATTCCATCTCAGTGCTAAAATTCTGCCTGGTGCATATGACACAACTGATTGAATCTCAATCTAGAGAAGACAAATCTTGCAGAGGGGTAAAAATACTTATTTTAATAAAAAAGAATTGTCATTTTGTACATGTGGAGGGGAACTACTTTCACAAGGTTGTTGCTTTATTTTGTTTTAGAGAATGATTCTTTTATTTCCCCTCACCCTAGAGAATTTTAGGCCTCATTCTTTTATAATAGGACTGATTCTTACAGTGATAAGAATCCTTCACATAATGGAGACTCATGCATCTATATTTTCATAGCATTTGCTTCACAATTCAAATAAATACATTGGGAATTGTGCAGCTAAGCCGCCAAACCTCATTGCTTTGAAAATGTATATTTATTGGCATAAATCCCTTGTTTGAACAAGTTTTTTTCCCCTTTCACCATTCATTTAGAATGTTTCATAGGAAACAGAGACATAAAACAATACACAAGAGTTTTTTGTGTGTGTTTGTTTTTAAAATTATGCTTCAAACAGAGCTGGCAAACTAAACCCTTCACTATTTAACTAGGAGCGGCTTGAGGAGAACTGCCGGCAACTGGCGCCCTAGGTGGAATGCGTGATCGGCGCCCCCGCCTCCATGGCCCTCAATGGCGTGATGTCATCATTGCCTACATCCATGGGCCACCCCTGTGTTTAACACAGGTATATTTCTTTATCTAGTATCTCACCAAAAGGAATACATCAGGTTATATAAATATTAATCATGCAGGTTTTTAATATGTATTTTGCGATGGTCTTTATTATAGTACTATGGAATATTTTTATCTGTGTTTACCCCCCACACGCATATATTTTATTAAAAGCAATCATTTACTGGACAAATGATTTTGTCTTTGGTTATAAGTAATATACCAGCTAAGTTGTTTTTTTGCTGAAGCAAAAGAGAATTCTTTCCCATAGTCCTTGAACTAACAATGATTTGGCTTTATTAAACATTACAGACAAGTACTCGTATCAGATAAGGGTCCTGTCTTCTATACCTTTCTCTGTGTGACTCTTAAAGCAATCTGTATATGGGACAATCTGGTAAAAAAAATAAATAAAATGAACAAATTGAGCTGCAGCGTTAATCTTGTGTAGTGTAATTTAAACTTAATGGGAAGAATTACATCTTGCTTTACTTATATTAAAAATCTGATTTGATGTAGGAATTACTTTGTATGGTAGCACAAACTCAGTGCACTTCAGAGTCTCCCACTCCTTTGCACTGCAATGAGGTATAGCAGATACCTATGTGTGTAGTCAAAAGACTAGAACATAGGTTCTCAACTGACAGGAGTACGTCAAACTTTCTGGAGGCAAGGGAGGGGCGGTTGACTATGGATACCAGAGGCAGGGGAAGAGGGTTAAGAATCATACCCCTCCTCCCTTTTTAAACAGGGGAGGACAACTCTAAACAACCCTAACCCTCCCTCCATACACTTTGGAGAACTTGAATTTGGCAGGCGAACAATGAGGAGGGGATAAGCCCCCCTGGCTTGACCCTAGAGAGGTGCTGGATGGCATAAGGGCAGAGCCCCTTCCCTGCTAGCAAAACAGATGGAGATCAGGTCAAATTTGGGTAATCAGCATCTGCGACCTGGTGTGTCAGGTGTGCACACACGTAAAGGTAAGAGGTACTACTGTAATACCACTTGAAATATATTTTGATGTAATTTGCCTCCTATCACCTCATCAAATGCATTAGTAACACTAGGTGGCAGTATCCTTCTCACTATTGTAAGACTGGTGAGGTCCGAATAAAAAAAGAAGGAAAAAAAAAAAAAGAAAAGCAAGGCTCACATGGAGCGTGATTCAAAGAATGTTGTGAAACCCTGCCATAAAGAAAAAAAAAAAGAAAAATAACTAACACTAGCAATAAAAGTATTATTGATATTTTGAGGGGTTCTAATTCTCCTCTTTTCTCCTGCTGTTTTCTCCTAGCCTAATCCCCATTTCAACTCCTTATGTTTTGGAACCCTCCATGGACGAGAAGCCCCCATACATGGGTTTTACTGCTAGGTTATTTAATTTTAAATGAACTCATTATTCCCAATTCAAGGGGATCAAAGGATTAACTATATTAACGTATTTAATGTACTTGAATTTCCTTCCTGGTAAGAATTTAATTTCCTCTTCACTCTACTACCAGAGGTAGTTTGAAAATAGGTTCTTTAACCGTAAAGTAAACTTTTGAAGAAATATAATGGGGATTTAACTAAAACTGGAAAATAATTTCCAGCTATTTGCACATTAAATTGGAAGGCTTTTTCCATTCTTCTCCATGTAACTGAATAACAGACTTACCATAATATGAAAAAATTGAATTATAATATTTGCTCACTTGAACACAAAAAAATATAATCATAGAGGGAGTAAACAGTTTAAGTGGGCAAGAGCTATAGGTAGCTCTGAGAGCTATAGGTAGTACTGTCTAGTGAAACCAGACAGAATGACATTTGCAGTTTATTACTGTACTATGTTTCAGAGCTGAGCTCTGTGACACTTCTGTAGTGCAATTCTAGCATCTTCAGATGTAACCTTTGTTCAAAGCTCAGTTTCTTTGCTAATCTAAACCCACATTTGTGAAAGGTGCACAAGCATAAACTCAGGTTTTTCCCCATATCCTCAGCTTTCCACCATGTCCTAACAAGACCCAATAATTTGCACTTCCCTCACTAACATTTTGGGTGGCCCTCTTTGCCCCTTTCCTGCTTTTCACTGAAATACAGTAAACCATTCCTTTCACATCATCAGGTAGTTAGGGTACCATCCATCACAAGTTCCATACTTAAAGGGTCTACTAGAGCAGAAAGGAAGCAGGATATGCCTGCCTATCCTTCTCATAGTGCTCTCACTCCCAGACTCTTTTTAATCAGGGACATGAAGATCCCTCAACCCCTCACCCAGGTTGCAGGTAAGTAGGTAGAATTTATTTTCAAATAAGTCTTTTTTTCCCCTCATGTAAGTTTTCAAAATATTCGCTCATTGCAAGAGATTCCGGCGATGACAAAGCCAATTTGAACACTAATTGGATAACTGCATGCATTTGTCAAAATGACAGAGTTAAAACAAGAAGTTTTTTTTTCCCCGCCCCCCCCAGAGTTTTATTCAGGTCAGTGAACAATTTCATGTAGTTAAAATTCATTACGGAATGAATGTGTTATTGTTAGTCCAGAACAGATTAGCACTGAGGAAGCATGGTTCTTCTCAATGGAAAGGATTCTTCCAAATGAAGAAAAAAAAAAGTAATTACCGTTCATGATAGACTTGAGAAAACTCTAATGGAACTTTCTTTGCTGAGCCAAATTTCAATCCAAGCTGTAGGCTTCAGCAAGGATTTATATTTTCCACTTGTCAAAATAATAGGTGATAGCAGTACAAAAACGTTTGGTCTAGTTATACCTTTGGTAGTATTGACTGAATCGTTTTTAAATACAACAACGGGATGAGTAGCTATGCACAAAAATGCTGAAAGTGTCTTAATGTTGTATGAGTCACTTAAAACACTCTCTCTCTGGTCAAAATGGAACTATTAATAGTTAAGCACCAACTGGTAAAGTTAACATACTTCTAGTATTATCTAGAGTGATCTTGCTTTTTTCACTTCCATATACCTCCTTTCTTCTTGTGGAGACGTGCCTTGTTTATTTGACATATAATTCATCTTCACGGCAGTTTAGCATACATTTTAGTTAGGTTAATTAGGCTGCTAGCTTTATCGCTGAAGGGATCCCCTCGTTGTGCCCTCAAAAGGATTTTACAGCTAACTAAAGGACTCCAAGACAATTCTGTCATTCTGAATAGAGCAGCTCTCAACAAACTGCAGTCATAGGGTGTGTCTGCACTGCACCATTTTTCCAGAATGACGGCTGTTATTCCGGAAAAAACAATACTAGCGTCCACACAACAACTGCGTTATTTCGAAAGAAAATAAAAATAATAGAGGGCTTTTTCCGATGTTGGTAAACCTCATTTCACGAGGAATAACACCTCTTCCGAAAAAGCTTTTCGGAAGAGGTTGTGTGTGGACACTCCACTGCTGCTATGTCAAAATAACTCCTCACCAGGGCCATTCCAAGTTATTCCTCGCCAGTGCCTCTTGGGGCTCTAAACTGAGATAGCATGTCCACATTAGGGGAGCCTGCCTCAGACTAATTTTGAGGCTTCCCTGTAGTGTGGACGCTCTATTTCGAAATAAGCTTTTCCGGAAGATATCTTCCAGAATAGCTTTTTCTGAAAGAAGCTTGCAGTGTAGATGCACACATAGTGAAGTGTTTTCTACTTTAAAAAGGTGTGTCTGTAAAACAAGGACCGATTTTGAAGTGACTCTATGCCTGTTTCTCACCCACTGAATTTATTAATGGAAATACTGTTAAGAGAAGACAACATGGTTCTTGATATTGAATGCAGAACAAATTGGTGATTTGTAAATGAATCAGGTCCAGTCCCTGTGAGGTGCTTCCTTCAGTCAGTTAAGAGGGTGGGACATCACGTGCAGCATCATCATGGAGAGAACCAATGATTCAGAGGAGTCAGTCAGGAAAACAGTTAACGAGAGCTGCTGTAGACTGGATAAGGGTGGGATGAAAGTAAGAGAGCAGCAAGAGGGGTGTGCTGACAGACCTACCCCGAAAAAGGCTGGAGAACAGCAGAGGGAATTGCCAGTTGATGTCTCTAAGCTGGAGAACTGAAGCAGAGACAGAGAGGACAACAGGCAGGGAACCAGTGGAAGGGCTTACTTGCTTCTGTCTAAATGATGGACAGCTGAAGCCAGAGGAATGGAGTGTGTCATGGCCCAGGAGGAGTGATGAATGCTCTTTGGATGAAGATGGTCTCCCTATATAGGGACTGTGGAGGTTCCCGTTGAAAGAACAGGGTTGTACAGCACCTGGAAGGACTGGGGTGCCTATCATGGCAGACAGAAAGGAAAGTCCTGACAAAAAGCCAGGTATGGTGGAAGACACCAGTGTGTGGTATGCAGAGCACTGAGGAACTACAAGTCCTGTGATTTTAGTGTATATATGAACAGGGGATGACAAATTGTCTATGTGAGGGGAATTATATTTTATATTTGCACAGTGTTTTTGTAACATAACAGCTCAGGTAGAGTATTATTACAGCAAAAGAGCCTGGGATAGAGTTGCTTGGTCTCAGAAGGACAGAAAATGAGACGGGAGTGCCAGTTGTGTTTGGGCCTACTGCAGGAGGGTACTCCAGGCAGGGCTGCCCTGTGACTAGGCCTCAAAAAAGATAAAAGATGTGACAGACAGGAAAATCTATATCTGACTGGTTTAAAAGTACTCCCCATTGGCTCCAGAAATTGTTTTGAACATATTTAGTAGTGCCCAGCCACAAAGCATTAATAAGTCTTTCCACTACATGTACACACTGTAAATTTCCTACTTATATATTAGCACAGAGTTTGCCACATGTATCCTTCACTTTGTCACTTTCATAAAATTGAGACATGCTTTCCCTGTTGTATTAAAAAAAAGTAACCCTAATAAAAACACTCTGGCACAACAGGGTTTTTATAAATGGATGCCTGAAGTCACTCCAAAGCTAATCTCCCTGAGCATACACAAGCTGAATGTCATTTTCCTTGGTCCCAATTTAGGCACCGGTAATTCCAGTAGTTCCAGACACTTCAGTGACTTTATACAAGTAAAGTTATCCATATGCTTAAATGTCTACAGGATCAAGACACTGGTAAGGTTGAAAAAATTATATGCACGTGGACATTTCTAATCTCGGACTTCACTATTCAAATATCCATACTCTGGTGAAGCCAAAATCAAATTTCTCTGGAAAATGCCATACACTACTCCAGACTCAAGACCATTGGCAAGCCTAATTCTAACTTTTAAATGTCAGGCATTTTGACTGCAAAGTTGTTAATGAGGTTGCCATTTTATGATGTTTAGGAATAAGGGAAATAACCTATTAATACACACTCTGCTGTGGCATATTGCTATAACTGGGACATCCATCCTAGCAGCCTGTGCATAGACACATAAGACTCTGAAAGTTCATTGATTTTTCATTTTCTTAAACCTATAAGAGCCCAAAGTAACCACTTTTTGAGCTTTGGAATGTATAAATATCAAACAAAATTACCCATAAAATTACATGGTAGTGCAGAGGCTGATTCATCTTTTGAAAGAGAAATCCATGTTTGTAAATGAAAGAGGACAAAGTAATCACAGAATGAAATTTTATATTCAAGCCTGTCAGAGGAAAGTACAAGCCATGAGTAATAAAAGAAAACACTGAAAAGTATAGAATACATACTTGGCAATATCCTTTTAAATACAGCCTGTATTACTGGTACTGGTTTTTGACCCAGAAATTTTTTGGGAGGCTAAAGGTTGAAATGCTTAATATACTCTGAGCAGCTTTCATTATCTAAAAGGTCTTGGGTAAGATTTCTGAGCCTCTTCTGAAATGCAAATATATAACTAGGGTACAGCCACTCTGCATTTAATTGATTGTTCATTGAAGTCAATGAAAAGATTCCTATAGAATTTTCAGTAGGCAATATATACTTCTTTGCACAGAAAATACAAAAAAGTGCCAAACCGCAGTATTTGCCAGAAAAAAAAAACCAAAAAAATCAAACACACATTGCTGGGAAGGGGGGGGGGGGGGGCTAATATAACTGTTCGACATTTAAAGGAAAGGAAGCTTTAAATGAACATGATATAGGTACGCTAGACCAGAATAAATGTCTTAAGCCACAAACAGTTTTTAAACCACACAAATATTTAAGGGCATGTCCACACTACCAAGCCTGTTATTTCAAAATAAGGGGCTTGTTATTTTAAAAGTTATTATTTTTAAATAATTTATTTCAAAATAACCTGGTAGTATAGACATAGCCTAAGAAAAGAAATAATCTACCTTATTAAATCAGGCAAACATACTCTTTGAAGAAGATGTTCATTCTCAAAAAAATGTATACAATTAATCAAATACTATCTGAATTAATTTCCTAGTTACCCAAAAGGCTTCCAGAAACATTTACCAATCAATAATTTGTTAAAACTAACCACAAATCACTGTAATAGAAGCCGCTTCTAGTATCAGGAACACAGAACCAAACGTTTAAAGGAATTTTTGTGTTGCTCTGCTCATCACTGCAAGGTCAAATTGACCTGGGAGTCTAAGTTTCACGTTCAAAAGTTCCTGCTAAAATCAATACATATATTTAAGGATCTGGGTCCTAAGTGCCCAAGTTACTTTTGAGACTTAGACTTGGCATTGCAAAACTGAGTGGAGTAATGCCCTAAGTACTTTTTAAAATCTGGCCTATGATAGCACTGGCCTACATCTAGGTGCAACTGATTTAATAAAGTCAGCAGTTCTTTTACTATACAAAGTTTAATGGAAATGTCTTCAGAATTATCTCATTGAAATTAAATTTTACACGCATCAATGCCTTCCACCAAGTGCATATAAACATCTTCCAGGCAAGTTTGCTAAACAGTGACATATTGAAGAGGTTAGGGCCTATGGATTAACAACTGAAGTAATAAGTTTGCAGCCAGAAAGTGCTGCCCATAAGCTGTAAAGAGCTTAGCAGATATGAAAGTATTCTTTGCATCTCCAATTTTTGAACAGCATGCTCGCATTATACTAACATCACAGGTGCCACAATGAAATTACAGAATTTAACATAAATTGGAAGATTAAAATGTCATAGCCAAAGCAGTCACAAATTACTGTGCTGAGGTATTCAGTTTTAACAATAATTTACTCTACTTAAGCATGATTGCTAATCTGGAAATACACTGTACCGTTTTTGATCTTAAAAGTTCTTAGTGCCTTTCCCTTAATATTATACAGTAATTAGAAACCACAAGCAAATCTATAGCTTCTATAAGCTAAATATGATCAACAGTGTGATAATGTTGCAAAAAATGCAATCATCATTCTGGAATGCATTAAGAGGTGTGTTGTGAGGAAGATACAAGAAGTAATTCTCCCCTGCCCCCATTCTGCACTGATTAGGCCTCAGCTGGAGTACTGTGTCCAGTTGTAGGTACCACGTTTCAAGAAAGATGTGGAGAAATTGTAGAAGGTCCAGAAAAGAGCAACAAAAATTATTAAAGGTCTAGAAAGCATGAGCTATAAGGGAAGGCTGAAACAGTTGGGCTTGTTTAGTTTGGAAAAGAGAAGACTGAGAGGGGACATGATAGCAGCTTTCAAGTACCTAAAAGGGTACTTGGAAGAGAGAGAAAAAATATTCTCCTTAACCTCAGATGCTAGGACAAGAAGCAACGGGTTTAAATTGCAGCAAGGGAGATTTAGGTTGAACAGTAGGAAAAACTTCCTAACTGTCAGGATGGTTAAGCTTTGAGATAAATTGCCTAGGGAGATTGTGGCAGCTCCATCACTGGAGATATCTAAGAGCACATTAGACAGATATCTGTCAGGGATGATCTAGATCAATGTTTCTCAACCTTTTTTTTAATAAAGTACTCCTTTTTTAAAAGAAAATTGTAAGTACCCCCAGTACCTACAGTTTTCAGACCCACAATTTCTTTTCTACCATTGCAACACATTTGTTTAAAAAACTTAATCATAGCCAGGCAGGAGATGAAATTTTTGGGTGTAAAAAGTACAAAAATAATAAAGCGCTGTAAAACTTAAAACAAAAATTAAGTTTTCTCCAAATTTCAGTTGTATTGATGTACCCCCCCCCCCAGACTTCTCTCGAGTACCCTATGAGTACTCATATCACTGGTTGAGAAACACTGATCTAGACGGTGCTTGGTCCTGCCATGAGGGTGGGTACTGGACTAAAACCATTTCTGTTCTAGTATTCTATGATTTTGTACTCCAGGGGTTGCTACTCTATCACAGTTTCATTATCAACAGAGAGGCATACCTAACATTAGCCAACATTCTTTTGAGTAATTTCAAAGACCTGTGGGAATTAATTCTCATAAACAAGAGGAACAGAAGATATAACTGCTCTGGGAAGTAAGATGTAGTGGCAGCAATCCATGGCGAGATCTCACTAACTTCAGACACATCAATAGAAACATCTTGTTACAGTACACTATTTTGATACAAATGAAGAAGTTATAGCTTTAGACAAAATTTTAAAAAGTAAGCAAGTGTGTTTGATAATGGTAAGTGAATTTGATGAAATGAGAGAAAAGTGTATAAAGTTTGGATCTCACTGGTCCGGCACCTTTGGGACCTGAGATGTTCCAGACTAGGAAGTTTGCCAGACCAGGGAAAGTCAGTGCTCTCCTGTTATCTACCCTGTTCCTGGGCTCCCCACTTTGGGGCTCCCTGCCCTGCCACTGGCCTCCATAACACTGGCCTGGCAGGCTGCCCATCCTGCTACCCACTCACTGCCCCAGGGTCTCCCGGGGTTCCCAGCAGGGACTGCTTGGCCACTGATGGCCCCGCTGCTGCACCGAGTTCCCTGGGGTTTCCCAGCCAGGGTATGCAGCCACCTGACTGCTGGGGATTCCATTTGCCCACCTCCACTAGCCCCACTGACATTGGCAGTTTGCCGGGATTCCTGGCTGGGGCTGCTGACAGCTCCACTGCAATTGGAGGTTCCCTGGCTGGAACTCCCCAGTCACCTGGCACCAATAATGCCAGGGGTTCCCCAGCCGCAGGGGGACTCCCCAAATGTCACCTGGCCCCGCTAACACCAGGGGTTCCTCAGGCAAGGTGAGCACTCTCCAGATGCCGCCTGGCCCAGCTGAAGCTCCCCAACCTCTGCGTTGCTCCTATCTCTGGGGCTTTTTGGTCCAGCAACATCCATGGCTCTGCCAGACCACTGATGTTGCCAGACCAGACTCCCAGATCTGAGGGGTTCAACCTGTAGTATTAAAAAAAAATCACAAAACAGTGACTAACTGTCAGAGTTTGGCCTTAAATTATTACTATTATTGGTATCCACAGTATAATGTGTATCATATGTAAACTGACAGTATTCCTTTATGGCAGGGGTTTTCAAAGCAGGTCAGGGGCCTACCTGGGTAACCCACTGGTGGGCCATGAGAGACTTTTGTTTATCTAAGTGTCCATAAGCATGGAGCCTTACAGCTCCCATCGGCTGTGGTTTGCCATTTCCAGCCAAGGGGAGCTGTGAGGCTCTGTGCCTATGGTTGCTTAGATGAACAAAGTATTTCATGCTCTACCAGTGGCTTTCCTGGGTGGGCCCATGACTGAGCTTTGAAAACCCCTGATTCATGGAATCTATGAAGTCACAGATTTTAATTTTTCACCTACTGTGAAAATGAACTATGATGAAAAAAAGCAATTGAAAAAGGCAATACTGTGACCGCACCCAAACACCAGAAGGGAAAGAAGTTAGAGTCAAATATAAAAACCAAATAGGCCTGAAAAATGATACACTGTCCTTATCTCATGCTTGTAACAGACCCTGGATTTAAGAGAAAAAAATCTCATTAATTAAAATATATCATTATAAACATAGTATGCTTCATTCTTTTCACACACGTAATCTCAGTCTATGATAGAATATTATCAAAGATACAATTTTAGGACATTCTACTATTGATATTTAAATGGGAGAGCTCTCAGTGTGCTGAAAGATTCATAAATTCCAAAGCCAGAAGGGATCATTATGATCTTCTAGTCTAATCTCCTCTAGAACACAGGCTATATAACTTCCCCAAAATAAAAACCTAGAGTATATCTTGATTTAAAATGGTCAGTGCTTGTGGTAAATAGTTCCAATGGTAAGTTACTCCCACTGTAAAAAAAAAATGTTTTCTTTCCACTCTGCCTAGCTTCAACTTCAAGCCATTGGACTGTGTTCTCTTCTATTATATAGATAGTGAGAGACTAATCAAATCACCCCTTCAACCATCTTTTTGTTAAACTAATTAAACTGAGATTTTTGAGTCTGTCTCTATAAGGCATGCTTTCCAATCCTTTAAGCATTCTCATGACTCTCTCCGAACCCTCTCCAATTTGCCACTGTGCCCCTGAACTGGGAGCACCAGGAAAAGGACAATTATAACAGTGGTCACACCAAGCCAAATATAAAGATATTGTACTCTATAATCCTACTTGAGATTTCCCAGTTTATTCATCCCACAATTGCATTAGCTCTTTTGGCCACATCATCATAATAGGTGTTCATGTTCAGCTGATTATCTACCACAGCCCCTAAATCATTTACTGAGTCATCGCTTCCCAAAGTTACAGTACTACCTTTTGTAAACATGGCGTATGTTCTTTGTTCCTAGAGGAATATACTTAGCCGTATTAAAACACACATGCTGCTTGTTTGCACCCCATTTACCAAGGAATCCAGATTGCTCTGAATTTGGACTTTTCCTCTTCATTACTGTCAACTCACAGGGCCATGGGTAAACAGGATTATGGATTCACTTCACCACAGAGTCAATTAGAGATAGTTTGTTTTATTAGTCTTACTATATCACTTCTACTACAGAGTTAATCTTGCTGAATTGTGGTTATACAGCTATGACAGAATGCACGTCAGCAAGCACTACAGAGCAATGCATATAAGAGTAAAAGACACTTGGAATGCTTACTCTACAGTGGAGAGTCCTATTCCTGATCCTCGTTTCAAGGGCCACAGTTGACGTGGCTCCAACTGGGGGAATCCAGGGCACCCTCTGAGGCCTGGGTCCCTGGTGAAACTCCCCAGGCATGGGACTCTGTCGAGGGGCATGTCTCCCCCTCGGGGTTGGGGCTGCCTGTCTGAGTTCTATGACCTGTCCCTAGAGTATACATGGCCCTTGCGGCCCAACCCCAAAACACCCTTCCCCCATGTTAGGTTACAGGCATCCCTTAATGCATAGCCCCAAAGTTCATGTCCCTCTAGCAAGGTATATACAGCCCTTGTGGCCCAATCACAAAGTTCATGTCCCTCTAGAAGGGTATATACGGCACCTGCAGCCCAGTCACAAGAAAAGCCCCTCCTGGCCAGGGATGATTGTGCAGGGTAGGGAAAAGGGTGGTAGAGGAACCCGGGCCCTCCCTCTCCACCGGGTCCCAGCTCAGGGCCCTTTAGGCAGAGACTATTGCTCCTGCCTGCTCAGCGGGGGATCCGACCGATATACACCGAGCCACGCTATCAATCCTCTGCCCTGGGCTGCTTCCTACCACACCCTGGTACCCCTGTAGTCTGCTGGCCTCCCGGACCGGTCCTTACCGGGGCTGGCACTGGGGCTGCGGGCACTCCTCCCTCCCAAGGGGTGGTGGCTACTGGCTCGGCTCTGGGGTTGGATGCAGGCAGCGACTCGGGTCTCAGCTGCTACAGAAAGACAGGTGCGGCTTGACCTACTCCTTCCCCCAGCGGCCCTCCTCGCTGCAGGGCTCTCTCTGCTTTTATACTCTGGCTCTGATGGGAGCATGCCCAGCAGAGCTGGATGGGTGGGGCTTTCTCGGCCAACTGGGCCTGGGCTACTCTCTGCCCTTCAGTGAGGGGCCTGTCTGCCCCATCACAGACTCCCTACACTAATTAGATGACAGTTGTTTACCAGGTGTGCGCGTACTGGCTCAATGCCATTTTTATCATTCTTACGAGCTGAGACCAAGGTCAAACTTGTTTACCGCTTAGTAGTTTCCCAGCTCAAGTGCACAGGTTAAAGCTGATAAGGGCCAGCTGGTGTTTGTGTTTGCAGGGTTCAAGGCTGTACTAAGCTGTGTACAGCAAAGATGGAAACTTCCATCCCAGCCTGCTGAGCTGCAGGCACCGCATATGGCTTCTTATATGACAATTATAAACCACTACTCCAATTTTTGTGTCATCTGCAAACTTTACCAGTAATGATTTTGTTTTGTCATTTATTGACAATAATATTAAATAGCACAGGGACAAGAAAAACCCTGTAGGATCCCATTGGAAACAGAGCACACAGCATAAGTCATGATTCCCCATTTACAGTTTTAATAAGATCTATTATTTAGCCATTTAAATCCATTTTATGTGGAATAATGCATAAAAACTTGGCAAGTAAAGATACTAAACCCTCAAAATACAGATGTAGTGTATGAAATCTATTGATATGGACACAGCCAAATGAGGACAGAGACATGCATGGAACTAAGCAGCAGGCCACAACTTTAACACAGAGGAGGGGCACTACCCGCCCATCACCCTGCTTTCCTATACCAGGCATTTAATTGTTTCCAGTGAGTGGGGGTTATAGGACTCCTTATTACATAACCCTAAATGTCACCTTGGCAGCCCTAGGACTCAGCGTTCTCTAAATTCTATCATTTTCCCCACAGTGGTGGGAAGAGAAGATGCAGGAAGGTGGGGACCCCAAGGGACACGAGGTCTCTATCACATTAGCCCAAGGACCATCACTATCATCTCAGGGACTTTTACCTCTGGGAACTGTTCATTTTATTCTTAACTGTGATTGAAACCAGCCAGAAGTTGCAATGAATAAACATCACTCCCCAAGTACCTCAGTTAGATATTGAACACATTTCTACACAACCCACTTTGGCTTGAAGGTGCTAAGAAGCAAAAAATTTGCTATTACTTTGCCAGTTGGCCCCAGGGAGAAATAAAATTCCTTCCTGATCCCTAAATAGGTGGTCACGGTATATAATTCTGGAAAGGTGCTGGGACTCAAGCAACTAGGTGTTGGGGCTCAAGCTTTTTTTTTTATTTTATTTTAATAACTGATGCGGCAATCCCAGAGATTTGAGGGCTATGAACTGCCAAGCCAAGTAGTGCCAGGGCACAAATTAAACACTGGGTGGTAGGCTAGACCCACAGCATTCATCAAGCTGGGTTCCCTTTCCCAGTTGCGGGGAGAGGATAAAACAGGCTAATGAAACAGAGCCAAAAGAGGCTCCACATGGTCCCTATGCTGGGCTAAATCCTGGGAGGTGGGAAATGCTGGCCAATCAACATCTCTCATGTCACCATTGGTTCCAGAGACTCCCAGGGTGGAGTGAGCTACCTACTGTCCCTGCACAAGTGTCTCCGTTCTTTGTCACTGCGAGTATCACAGAATCAAAGAACACGGAACTGGAAGGTCATCAAGTCCAATCCCCTGCCCTCATGATAGGACCAAGTACCGTCTAGATCATGCCCAACAGATGTCTGTCTAACCTGCCCTTAAATATCTCAAGTGATGGAGATTCTACAACCCTCAAGGCAATTTATTCCAGTGTTTAACCACCCTGACAGTTCGGAACTTTTTCCTAATGTCCAAGCTAAACCTCCCTTGCTGCAATTTAAGCCCATTGCATCTTGTCCTAACATCAGAGGCCCAGGAGAAAAAATTTTCCCCCTCCTCCCTGTGACTCCCTTTTAGATATGTGAAAACTATCATGTCCCCTCTCAGTCTTTTCTTTTCCAAGCTAAGCAAGCCCAATTCTCATAGTTAATGTTCTTCCACATTTTTCTTGAATTGTGTTGCCCGGAACTGGACACAATTGAGGCCTAATCAGTGCAGAGTAGAGCACTGCATTTTCCTTTTTGCATATCTTCCTTTTGCTGCTAATCCCAGGTTCCCCTACATCTTGATGCAGATGGGTGACATTTTCCCGAGTTTGCCTTCAAGCAGCTTACAATGAAGTGCACAAATGAAAGAAATACACTGAGTATTTCTAGTTCCTGGTGCAGGAGATAGACTGTCACATGCTATGGGACATCAGAAAAAAAATAAGTTTTGAAGAAAACACTGCTTTTCAAGCTTATAACATAATCAGTATGTTTCAATGATCATACTAACAATATTTATGTTTCTTTCATACTCCTTAACCTGCCCAAAGATAGTTTCACGCCCCACTGAAGTATTTCCTAAGTGCCAGGATATTTCTATCCACAGGCTGTGAAGACTTTCTCTTCGAGAATTTGTTAGGATGAAGATAGAAAAATGATTATGGCTTATTAACAATATTGCTCCCTAGAATGTTCAGCTCCCATTACAATTAAAGGGAGAATATATTATTAGCCATTCCTTTTAGGACTCTGAGTTGAGCATTTTCATTATATGACTTACAGCTTAGAGAAATACAGTGAATCCAGTTCTGTAAATACAATTTAAACATATTTGCAGACTGTACTTTCAGAAATGAAACTTAATATGTAGCTTACCAGCTGTAAGGAAGCAAAGTTATTCAATAATGTCTGCCCTCCTGAGTTGTGGCAAATACATTGCAAAGTCTGACTGTCATTTATCTTAAAGCTACTTTTTAAGTTATTAACCTAATATAGTGCTGTTGATTATTATATTATAAAGCTATACTTCTGTAACACTTAGGTTTCTATATCATCAAACCCAGAAAGTCAAATTTCTTAAAATAATCCAGATAATTTCAGAATCATAACGAATGTACTTTAAATTCTGTAGTATGACAACTCTTCTGTTGCAGATTTCCAGCGCAGAAGATACTCTGTGATTGAGCTCTTCCTATTTACCACTTCCAGCTAAAGTATTTTAGGGATATAAGTCAGCAAAGTGCCAGTAGCAATCTGAGCCATGAAGGACTGGCACATGAAGGACTGATCCCACCATGGTTTTCCATCATGAATGTGGAAAATGAAGGTATCTTTACAGTGAACTCCTTGAAAGCTATCTGAGTGTTCTCCACTTCTTTTGAAGTCCCACCTTGAATGTGTTACATTTATTTTCATTAAAAATGTCAGCTTTTCCTTGAGCATGTGACAAGAATTATCTTTAACAACATCAGAGTCCACTGAGATCATATCTAATCATATTTGTTTGAAAAATGTACATGGTCTCATCAATATATCCACAGTTTGAATTTACCAGTTTGATTTATTAATTAAGGATAAACTTTTAGTTCTAAACACATTTCACTAGGAGACAGTCTGGCCATAGCATTTAAAAATAAATGCTTCAATCTCTTGTGGACTGGAGATTTGAAAAATTGGTATTCTATGTACTGTAAAATAACATGGGCTTCATAAATCTATTCCCAAGAATATATAAACCAAATGTTCTCCAGTATGATAAACACATACAACATGTTATTTATTGTTCAGTAAATGACATACCCTCAGAGTATCTATTATTAGGAGTAAAATTGCTTGAAAGGACAAAAAGTTGTAGCTTTATGTAACACCCTATGAATGTTGAGTGACTTTTTCTAAAAAAACAAAAAAACAAAAACAAAAAAAAAAACCAACAACTTTTACATTTTATTTGTTTAGATAGCCTATTATTTTTAATGTTGGTTGCTTTTGGGATATATTCAGTAAATTACTGCTTCTATGCTTTGTTTTCTTCTGAAGTTACTCCGTAAACAAACAATGTTTCTGCTGCCTATCATACAATATGATTTAGGAATCATATACACATTGGCGTGGTTTGACTGCTATAATTAGAGGGGGGCAGCTCCAGCCAGGACAATGAGGCCACAAGTCTGAGGGAATGAAGAAGGAAAGGATGAATGGACGGACATACACTCACGCTGAAGCCAGTTCTCCTAGCTTGCTAGCTTTCTCCCCTTGCCTAGAGTTGCAGGCAGGCTGTGTATTACCTGGGCTACTGGTGCTGTGGGGCGGGGACAGGTTATTTTAATGAGGGAACCCCATCTTCTGCTGCCACTGCAGAGACCTGAGCAAAGGAACTATGGCTGCTCTGAGACAGCCTGCTACTGCTGCTGCAGCTAGACTTGATGCTGTCACTCACCAGGTGTGTCTCAGTGCCACTGTCTTCCTGCTGGGACTAATGACTATTGCCAAGGGATCCTGCATGTCAAGCTCCCACTTCCCCACACTTCACAGATATACTGAAACACAAGTTACCCTGGGACTACCAACCAGCCTGCACCCCAGGCTCCTGGGGTAAGGAGGCAAGGAAGAGGAAGAAGTCAGGGGGGAAGCTGCTGGAGCACAAGCCTTGCTCCCCTGACCCTGGCATCCTCCCATGAGTCTGATGCTGTTGGGGGGGGAGGGGCGCACACCTCCTCTTCCCTAAAAAAAACCCCAACAACCTATGCTCATGCAGGGTTAAGTCTATCTGCACCCTGAACATTAACTTTTCCTGCCTTTGACCTATCTAATTGTAAGCTTAACACCATGTCAGTGTACATTTTATACACTTATACAAAATATACAAACGATATGTGTTTGGGTTTTTTCCCTATCTATTGAGAAGTTTTTAATTTCTATGCTATGTAAAACATACATACCGGGAGGAGAAAGACATTGTTTAGCTAAATAAAGCTAGAATTAGGATCGTATATGTAATATTTCATTGAGAGATCAATAACTAAGGCTTTAAAAGTGCATTGATATAGGGTCCTAATAGATTTTCTTCCCCAGCATCCCATGAATAACAACATTGTTATTTGTGGTCCGCTGTATATTTGTGCATTTTAGACACCAGGCAGAATAGATTTAATTCAGATGATCGATATTTTAAAATGATGTCTACTATTTTATAAAAGATATTAAGAAATTGAAAACTGAAATAAATATTTGATCTCAATTAGATGATGAAGTTTAAAAATGCCACAATGTGAAAAGGATACACTAATAAAATTTCGAGGGTGTACTGAGTTTCTGCTTCTCATATTAAAATAAGAATATTTAGCAGTTAATCTGTGGATATCCTTGTACTTTACAAAAGGCGGTAAGTAGAATATTTTCATTTAATAGATGTGGAAATTATGGCAAAAATTGGTGAAATCATTTGCCCTGATTCATCACGCAGCCCACTGGCAGAATGAGTAAAACCCGCATCACCTATCCAATGGGGTGCACTGCCTCCCATCACACAGATCTCTTACAATTGTATTTCTTGTCCCACTTGGTGGTATTGAAAGACAAGAGCTGACCATTATTGGAAAAGCTATGCAGTGCTATATTCTTAGGAGTTGGGAAGGGGAGTGAGAGATCAGATTTTCATAGAAATCATGGTATTATATGATGTGCAGTCAGAGTATTTGAGCAAATATAAGACAGGAAATGAAAAATGTAAGATGCCATTGCACATATTTTTTCCTGTAAATTGTAATTAAAAATCCTTTTAGGACGTTCTTGGACTCCCATGAGTTCCTTCAAGAACAGATACTACTAGTTAAAGTTATCTGCTTCATTGATTCCAATTAGTTTATTTAATTGACACAATTCTCCAAGGAATATTGGAATAGGCTCATTGGAGTTTTTCATTCTCGTCTAATAGAAATAATTTTATCTTTTGGAACTTTTATACTCTCTACTGATGCAGGAAAAGAGATATCACAACAAGTGGTTATAGTAGTTTTTTGTTCATCAGCTTTAACTGAAAATTTGAAAATGATCAGAGATAAATCCAAGTCTGGTAAGTACACACCAGGCTGAATTTATTAAAGTGAGTGTTAGAGAGAGTTGCGTTGTCCCCATATTTGGCCTTTTAAAATATGAGTAGACACGATGAAGAAACAATCTGTTTTTTAAGCTGAAGTGCTATTGTGGCAAGTTCATTTTCTGTGTTAGTTGCCTCTTTTCAGCACCGTGTGAGAGGCCCAAAAGTCCAGCATCTGGCCATCATTTGGGACAGCTGCTTGGAGACAAATGATCTCCTTGCACATAATTACTTTTTTTTGTGACATTTCAATGTGTTTGGCTGGCATTAAAAAAAACCTCTCCAACAATAAATTGTAAGTGAACAGAATGCAAATGAAAACTTTTAGAATAAAAAAATGAACATTTGTTAATTTACCAAGGGCTGCTGACAATGACAAGTGTCAGGTCAAACATCTTCTAAATATAGCTTTTGAAAAAAGATAGAAACTCTTTGTTAGTCTTAGGCATTTAAATATGCCTAGCACTGTACTATCTACACTTCCAATGAAAACCAATAGTCCTGTGGCACCTTAGAGACAAACAAATATTTCAGATCAAGAGCTACCCACAAAAGCTCATGATCTAATATATTTATTAGTTTCTAAGGTGCCACAGGACAGACCACTAGTTGTTTTTAAAGATACAAACTAACATTGAGACTTCCAATGAAAACATCCAAATTCTTTGAAGACTTAACGAACAGCAAAATACAACAATATCTAAGATTTTTTCTTCAAAAGACACAAACTCCCATAAGGAATGAATATGATTTCAGACAGTAGTACCAGTTTGTGGCATGTTCTACTGATACTATGGAAAAGGCCACATTAGAAAACAGACAAACTTGAGAATGGATATTAAAAAAATACTAAGGCTATGTCTAGACTGCAAGCTTCTTTTGGAAGAAGCTTTTCTGGAAGAGATCTTCTGGAAAAGCTTATTTCGAAAGAGAGCATCCACACAGCAAAAGCGCAAGGAAAAAGCTATGTGCTTTTTCTAAAGATAGCATCCACATTGATTGGACGCTATCTCGCATTTAAGTTGTGATTAGTATGGACGGAGTGGCCACCAGGGCACCTGTGTTATTTCCTGGAAGCCTCTTCTTTGAAAGAACTCCCTCTTCTGCGTCCATACATCTTTTTCTGAAAAAGCTTTTTCCGAAAAAGTCTTTTTCCTTGTAGAAAGAGGTTTACTGCTGTCAAAAAAAACCCTCTGTTCTTTCAACTTTCTGTTGAAAGAACACAATAGCAGTGTGGACATAAGTATCGTTTTTAAAAACGTTGCAGTATAGACATACCCTAAATGAGGAAATGATTCATGCTGAAGGCAGAACTGAAATGGCCCCTTAGACTCAGGCCAGAAACTTGTTCAGAGAAAGACCCCAATATGAAACTTGTAGTGTGAAATCCAAGAAAGTGCATGAGCCGATCTCTCTTTCCTGCTGCGTAATGCTTCAGCAGTTGTCCCAGTTCTTGTTGCCAACTGTATGACATGCACATAAACTGCTGTGGAATATCCCAAATTTCATTAACAGCGCCTCCAATATTCTCACCAAGTGACTCTCAATATAACTGCCCTCCAGCTGTCAGATATTTGGCACCGTTTGACAAGGCCTTTTCAGATTGCAGCTTCTCCTAATGGGAAGGTTTAATCCACCTGTAAATTTATGCAGTATTCTGAGGGCAAACATTTTTAGTGCTTTTTGAAACACCTGCTCTAATAAATACTGAATCAAGGAGGAAGGGGACAAATAAACCATCCTTCTATTGGTTTAAGAATCAGTGACTTAAATAAATAAGTTTCAGAAGCATAAGAACAGCCATACTTGGTCAGACTAAAGAATCACCTAGTTCAGTATCCTGTCTTACCATGGTGGCTAATGCCAGGTGCCCCAGGGGGAATGAACAGAACAGATAATCAAGTGATCCATCTCCTGTCACCCATTCTCACCTTCTGGCAAACAAAGGGTATGGAGCAGCTTTTCCAAGTCTAAGCTGTGTGGCAGCACAGCTTCACAGGTGATTAATTAGCAACAACCAGTCAGGCTCAGGACTCCCTGCAGGGAGCGACTGACTGGGTGGGGCTGATTAAGCACCTGTGAAGCTGTGCTGCTTCACAGTTTAGCAGGAACACAGGTAAGGACATGTCCCAGCTCATCTGGTAAACAGACATCGATGATCTATCCTCCATGAATTTATCTAATTTTTTAAAACCCTTTACAGTATTGGTCTTCAGAACATCTTCTGGCAAAGAGTTCCACAGGTTGACTGTGTGTTGTGTAAAGAAATACTTCCTTCAGTTTGTTTTAAATTTGCTTCCAATTCATTTCATTGGGTGACCCCTACCATCATAAATTAATTCAGTTATATTTCATTCAGTGGACATTTTTTCTTCTACCTTAGAACCCATCTCCTTCTTGGAGAGAAAGTAAGGTGTAAGTTTTAAATATATTTTTATTCAAGTAAAATACAAATGTTTTATCAATGTAAGAATTTCTAGACCTTAAATTATGGAATAACCTATACCTAGCTGCATACATGGTTAACAATGCAATACAAGGAAATGATCACAGCAGAATTTATACCTTATTGTGCATCTAAGCTTAGCTTAACAGCACAACTTAGCTCTTCTAGGAGTTTTAATAAAAACTTGACAATAAGAGCTTCATTCTAGAATCTTCTCCCTGAAAATAAACCCAATCAAAAACTTGAGTGTGGCAGATGGTGATAATGCAAATGTACCATAGGACCTGAAAGTTCATTAACTGTCATCATGAGACATAGAATGACAATTCTGAGAAGCAACAGTTATGATTTATTGAAAAATAATTAACTCAACAGACCTACAAAGTAAAAAACCCCAAATGAGGTAGCACATAAACATTACCTCCCCTGTGTGGCTAGAATCATAATGATGGTATTTTAATTGAGTAACATCTCATCTTTTAGGAGAACATCCTGCCTCGTTTCATTTTTAAAAATATTATGAAAGTGATGTCTTTTTGGAGGTTATAAACCCATAATTAAAATATTTGTGTGTGGAGTGTGTAAAATCACAATATTACTTAATCAGATGTTAACCTATCAAACTTCCCAAGCAGTATTCCCTCTAAGATTTTCCACCCATGAGCAGAATGAGATTTGTCTTGAGTACCAATATTGAGGTCATGTATGCTTATTTGGATGTGTACCACCATATCACCCAAGTTATTAACAAATATCTTTTATATACTTTTGTAAAACGCTATGGAAGAAAGAATACTAAAACAACGGATAATTAACAAGGTGCATGACTTTAAATGTTCATTTCATATGAAGTCAAATAAAAAATTAATATTGCAAAATTGTAAGTAGCCAACTTCTACTGTTTATAGCCCTCTCCTAGACCCTCCCCCAGCTGGGCTTCCTCCTCAATTAAATCTGGCTCTCCTTTCAGGGAACTATGTTAATTTGCCTTTCAGACTAATATTTCTGAACATACACTCTCCATTGCATACCTAGACAACAGCTTATTGAATATTTCTCCCCATTTACTTTGTGTCTTAGGGCTATATTATATTTTGGATCAGAGGCGAAGTCAATCTAGAGTGTCTCCACCACTGCCCTCAGTTCTTCTTATTTAGACAGTTCTTTAAATGTATTACAAATAATAGCCAACTTAGAAAATATAGTTACCTGGAATGCTTGTTCTGCACACAAGGCATAAATGAGAGCTAAAGCTCTCTGATGAATCTAGTGCAGATTTCCCTTGTCTGATTTGATCAACTCAGAAGCATTCTTCAAAGCTTAAATGTCTATTAATGTATAAGAAACGGGACAAATAATACTCTTTGCTTTATGCCAGAGTACACAGGCAGTCCAGCAGTAACTTGACAGCTCTATATCAGGATGGCCTGTGTATTCAGGACTCATAAGTGGCTGGGCAAATCCCGTGCAGCCTTCCTTCTTCAGACTCTCTCAGCTGGAAACTCTGCCTCCCCTCTTAGGCTGTCACCCACGCGCGTGCGTGAGTGTAATGTGTAAAGAAAGGAAAACAGAATGTGGGGGTACCAGTGATGTAGCAGTAGAGGGTTTATAATGTGTATAAACTATTTCCTGCTCTTTTTTTGGGGAGGGGGGCATTGTAATGGCAGCAGGCCTGCTGAATGCTGTGCATGTTTTACTATTTTAAGATACGTTTACAAATAAAGGATGCAATGTTTTCAGGAAAGTGTATTGCTATGTCTGCATCACATTATACCATCATGATTAGAGCTGATAAAACTAAAAACATGTTTAGGAGCAATTAAGCACTAGTAGGAAAACAGTATTCTTCTCTTTAGCTAGAGAAACATTCCAGTACATTCCATCTATACATCCATTTTATCCTCGTCCCCGCACAACCAAATTCCTTATTCATCATGTCATTCTGACTTAGAGGGCATGACAGCCAAGCCCATACCTTGCACAAGCACTGTCCCCCACCAAGAAATTAATAAGCCACTTTCCCACCACAAGCACATTCCTATTGGTACTATTCCCATTCTCCCATTGGGCCATGCAAATCCATGCTGACTCTGGCTCCAACCCCTACTCTGCCCACTGCCATGGAGACCCGAGCTCCATGCCCAGCTTTGCCCACCACCATGCGGGCCCAGCACTGGCCACTGCCATGCAGCCCCCAGCTCCAGGCCCAGCTCTGCCTGCTGCCACTCAGCCTGAGCCCTGCGACCAGTTCCGGCTGCTGCCACATGGCCCCTGGCTCCAGCCGCAGCTCTGGAAGTCACCAAGTGGCCTTGGCCCCCCACTCTCTCACCCACTGCCACCAGCTTACTTTCCACATCATGGAAGCTGAGTGCTGCTGCAAAACTCTGCTGATGAGGTGGGCGGGAGTACAATTCTTTGTGCACGCCCACAGAGGCGCGCACCCTAGAGAGAACTTAATTCCCAAGTAATACCATTCACTTTTATGACTGGGGAAAAGGCTTAACAGAAGGATGTAAGAAATGGCATCATGACATTTGTATGCTTCTTTGTATGAGTGACAAAGAAGCAGGCTACAGTTACATTTTTGTTTGCATACATTTTGTTTTTGTAAGTTAGAGTTTATGAAACAAAAGAAACTCAGTGAGTTGAATTTAAAAAAGGGTCTGTTTTAAAGCTAGCATAATGACAAATTTGGTTCCCACTAAGTTCAATGACAGAGACCCAGCATATGAAACCAGAGGCTCATGCACTAAGCTCCAGAGATTCCAGGTTCACTTCTGCTTGTTGGTATTACACATGCATAGCTGAATATTATTGCTTTTCCATAAGAACAAATCAAATGATTAATACTACAGAAAATGGGTAATATTTGCACATGCAAGTATGTTCTCCAATGAGGAAGCAACTGCACATGTAAAATATTCGGCTTTATAAGACTCCAGGTGAGTAGAGTGGAGTTTCTTACCCTGTTAAAGGGCTACTCAATCATGCATTTGAAAATGTACACATATTTCTAGAACTGGAGATAGTGTGGGAAAACAGAAACAAAATCAATTAAACATTGCTATACGAAGGGTAAAATACCCACAAGGACAAATTAGCTCTGATGTGTGAGGTCCCCATGTAAAATTCAGTTATTTACATACTCCTCTTCTGCATGTATATAAAAATCCTAGAGGGGAAGGAATCTCTTTAGAAAAGGTAGTTGAAAATTCTTTAACAAAGATTTTTTTCCGTATGAAGGAAAGAAAAATCCTTGAGAAGGTTCTCCTGGGAAATACTTGTTCTGTCTCTGTATCTAAGAAATATTGTCCTGCTTGAACATTAACATTTTTCTCCTCTGTTATTATGTACTATTGTATTAGTAAAAACTTAAAAAACAACAAATAGTCTGGTAGTACTTTATAGACTAACAAAACACGTAGATAGTATCATATTGACGGCACTAGAATTTGAAGAAATCTTATTTTAGAGGGTGATTACAGCATAAGTAACAGGAATGTAAACTTCCTTATGCTGCTTCTCCAATATACCCGACTTTATTCTCCAAGGTTTACTGGAAGAGCTTTGGATACATTATCAATCTTCTGAGACACCCAAAAGTGAAGCAAAGTGACCAAAATGTAGTAATCACAATTCCTTTCCAGTATGAAGTAGCTTTTCATTTAAGTAAAGTTGACATAAGAATTGTTAGCAGTGACCCATTCTGAAATCTATACTCATGAAAATGTTCCTTTTGAAATGCTTTGTCAGTTTCCTTATTAAGATAAGGAAATTTGTAAAATGGGGTCCTAGAAGAGTGGTATCATTAATCCAGACTATTATGTCCCCCTCAGCTGCAGAGTGACTGACAGAATGATGAATCAGAAGATCAGGGCACTCAGGTTATGTCTACACAGCAGCGTTATTTCGTAATAACTGACATTATTCCAGAATAATAAAGTCTGTGTCTACACTACAAGCAGTTATTTCGACATAATGTTGAAATAATGTTGAGCTGGAGGATTTATTACTCCAACTCCTGTAACCCTCATTGTACGAGGAGTAAGGGAAGTTGGAGGAAGAGTCGTCTTCTTAGA
Organism: Pelochelys cantorii; assembly: GCA_032595735.1. Taxonomy (NCBI): domain Eukaryota; kingdom Metazoa; phylum Chordata; order Testudines; family Trionychidae; genus Pelochelys; species Pelochelys cantorii. The sequence continues at coordinate 70,062,534 of CM064327.1, forward strand.
CTTCCTGCAGTGTAGACAGCATCAAAAGCTGAAATAAGAAATTTCGACTTAAGCTACACAACTAACGTAGTTGCGTAGTTTATTTTGACTTTAGCCCTGCTGTGTAGACATGCCCATAGAGCCCTTGTTCCTAATGGATATAGAAAGAAGGAAAGTAATGTCTCTACAATTAGAGACTGGTTTTCTTGGAGCTTCAACAACATAGAATATCCATATCCATGCAGAAATATAGACTCTGGAGCTCCTTCTTATAAACCCTTATTACAGTTTGGGAGAAAATAAATCCCATTTCTACAAAAAATATCTCTAGCAATGTAAAACTAAAGAAAGTAGTATTAACTAAATTGAGGAGAAGAAAATATGGCAACATGGCTTCTCACAAATATAATGTGCTGCCCTCAAATTGTTTCTGTTGAGAGCAGTTGTAACCCAAGCCATCCATTTTCCCCTTATAATAAATAGCAAAAAAAACCAGATGAGCTTACACAGGTTGCTTTTTGGTGAACCTCCTTCTCTGAAATCAGTATAAGTGAGACAAATTTCATCCATAATGTTTTAATAACAAAAAAAGAATCCATTTGTCAGGGAATGGCCAATTCAAAGAAGTATATGTAGGGGAAGAAACCAGAGTTTTCTGGTGACATGGGACCAGCCCCATTTCTCAATCCCATCAGTATTAATTGCAGTATGAAAATAGATCTGAAAGGCTGAGGAAATTATTTTAGTTTGTGTGAAGAACTGGATTGACATTTGGAACTCTTTGACTTTGCCAAAGGAATGACTTAAGTGAGAAAATTTAACATATTTAGGTAGATCATTCACAAAAAAAAAAGATACCTCTCCTGAATGGCAGAAGCAGAAGCTTGCTTGCTTATTTTATTTATTTATTTATTTATTCATTCATTTGCTCGTTTGCTGTATTTTTTATATTTCAAAGTTCAATAGCAGCTGCAAAAATCAGCAGAGAACATGGCATGATCCAATTGCTTTTTTAATTTTTTTGAGATTCTCTTATGAGGACAGACTTCTCAACATCTTTCAGACAGTAAAGGTGTGTCTAAACTACACCCCTCTGCTGACAGAGGGATGTAGATTAGGCACATCGCTATTGCAAATGAAGGGGGATTTAAATATCCCACGCTTCATTTGAATAGAAATGGCTGCCGCTTTTAGCCGACGCGGCACTTTGCCAGCAAAAAGCATCAGTCTAGACGGGGATTGGTCGACAAGGAAAGCCTTTTCCGACCGATCCTGTAAACCTCGTTGCACGAGGCATAAGGGATCGGTTGGAAAAGGCTTTCCTTGTCGACCGATCCCCTTGTAGACTGCCGCTTTTTGCTGGCAAAGTGCCGCATCGGCAAAAAGTGGCAGCCATTTCTATTCAAGTGAAGCGCAGGATATTTAAATCCCCGCTTCATTTGCAATAGCGATGTGTCTAATCTACATCCCTCTGTTGGCAGAGGGGTGTACTTTAGACACACCCTTAGTGAGAGCTCTAATGATACAAATGCATTTAAAATAGCTACAAAATCAATAGCCTTGAATAAAAAACCTTTTAAAGCTGATTGCATCATAGACTCTAATGGGTCAGATAAAGAAGCTCCATTACAAGGTAACATGTGATTTCTTGCGGTCCCAAGTCCCTGCAGTCCCAAGCATCCCCACGTAGATTGCCCCTTCTAAGACTCTTATCCAAATGCACCACTTTGAAGTGCAGGGGTGGGAAATAATTTTTAATGGGGGGGCCACTCCAAGATTTTGGTAAGTGGTAAAGGACCGCACTTTTATGGAAGTCATGTGGGATCTGAGATGGAGGTTGGGTGCAGAAGGGAGCTTGTGGTAGGGGTCTGGGGTGCAGGAGAGGGTGTTGAGTCCGAGAGTGAGTTTGGATGAAGGAGGGGGTGGTGATCTGGGCGGAGGTTTGGGGTGCAGGGTCTGGAAAGGGGTATGGGTGCAGGAAAGGATTCTGGCCTGGGGGAGGGGTGCAGGAGGGAGTGCAGGGTCTGTAAGGGAGTTATGACCTGAGAGATGGGGGGAAAGAAGTACAGATGGGGTTTGGGTGGTGACCTGGGGCAAGAGGGGGTGGTGGCCTGGGCCAAGTAGTGGGGGAGAGACAGGGGCAGGGGTGCCAGAGGCAGGCTCTGGCTGGGACATGCTTATCTAGGCAGCTCTCAGCCAGCAGCCCTGCAGGAACCTGAGACAGGGTCCCTGACTATTTGCTGCAGTCCCAGGCTGCTCCATGTGACTCTGCTCTGACAGGGGTTGTGGAGAATGAGGCTTCACATGCTGCCCCTATCCCCAGCAAAATTTCTCATCTTCTATTGGCTGCAAACTAGCCAATGGTAGCTGAGAGATTTTGCTGTGGGCAGAAGCAGCATGTGAAGCCTCCCCCTCGCTCCCCACTGTCCAGAGCACAGAGCAGCCAGCCATTCAAAGCAGAGTGAGCTACTCTTTGCTAAGGGTCCCGGTGAGGCGGCCATGGGCCAGATGTAGTGGCTTGGTGGGCTGGATGCAGCTCCCTGGACACATCGTCTTGCCCAGCCCTGCTCAAGTGGCAGATCTTGGCACCCACTTCTCTTTGTAATAGAGATCCATGATCCAGCCACTCTTCAGTTGGTTCTGGGTTTATACTCCCCATCACCAGTTGCTAACTGAGGCACGTAGCAGGCCCACTGTGTTTGTACCTACAAAAGTTTCCCATTGGAAGTCCATGGACAGTAACAGCATGCTGCTTCTTAAAAACAAAGCATGATTTACTTTCCAAAAGACACAAAGCCTTCAGAAAAATACAGTTTACGTAACTAAGCTCTATATATACATATAATATCTTGCCTCATTTGGCTTTCCTCTGAAGCCCCAACGTAGATAAGACTTATCAGGTGTTGCATGATATCTTGGGGCTTGTCTGCATTATGTGGAAGATAGATGCTGCCACAGTTGATCTTCTGGGGTTCAATGTAGCGGGTCTACTGAAGACCCGCTAATTTGAACTGAGAGGGCACCCCTGTCTGTGCTGGTAGTCCTGCTCCTCAGGAGGAGTAAGGGAAGTCGATGGAAGTGTTTACTTCTGTTGACCTCCCACTGTGTGGATGGTGCGAAAACACGATTTAAGAAACGTCAACTCCAGCTGAGTAATTAACATAGCTGGAACTGTATATCTTAAGTCGACTTTCCCCTTTAGTGTAGACCAGGCCTTGGGACCAAGTTACAGGGTGTTTGCAGCAGGTCCTAACTGTCTGTCAGTCTGACACAGCCTGCACTAGCTGATTTCTTCCCCCTTCCCTGTCTGCAAGATGGATCTGAAAACTGATCCGTGTCTTTTTATTCTCAGCTTCTCAGTCTCGGCAAACAGTTGTGAAAACAGGGTTGGAGCTGAGAAGCAAAGCTGAGTAAATAATGGATTTTTTAAAATTAATTGTTAATTTGGAATAATCATAATCATAAAAGTTTCAAGTTAAAGAGAAAATGATTTTTAAAAGGTTCACCAGATTGAAAAGTTGAAAAAAGTTTCAATTTGAAACAAAACATTTCACTTCAATGCTCAGAAATAGTTTAGATTTTGAGGTATTCCAACAAAACCAAAAGGAAGCTAGATTCATAAAACAGGCTGATGAGGAGGTGGTGGCATCATTGCCTCTCTTATAAGTGTTAGCCCTGTGGTTAGGACACTCCCACTCATGTGGGAGATCTGAATTTAATTCCCTCCTCTGCCCAGTGAGTAGAAGGAATTTGAAGTTGGGTCTCCAACATAAGTGTTTACAAGGCCACAGACCTGGCCAAATGACTATCCATTATTTTTGTAAATTACTATGATCTACCGCAATGAACGACAAAGAAAAGTTACTTGGCCAGAAAGATGCAGACAGCCTATTCTGCAGGGATTACTGCTTGGACTGTGATATTCAACATTTTCATTCCACGAGGAGTAACGGTAGTTCGAATTAGGATCTTTAATTCGAACTACCTAGTCCGTGCCACATGTAGCCGCAGGCACAGAGTTTGGACTAAGGGGGATTTAAAAATGGCGGCGCCCGGGAACATGCAAATGAAGCCCGGGTTATTTAAATCCCAGGCTTCATTTGCAACTCCGGTTGCCCTCATTTGCCTACCTAGCTCGAACTAACGAGCTAGTATAGACATACCCTAAGTATATAGGACACTACTGCTGTTAAAATTTGCTGATGACACAAAAACTGTCAGACTGTCAGATTGACAACTAATGATGATGACAGGGTAGTTATAGAAGGTTCAGGATCACTTAATAAGTTGGTTCATTTTAACACCACCAAATGCAAAGTTATACCCATGCGAATAGGGAATCCAGGACAGATCCACAGAATAGTGAACTATATCCTGGAAACCAGTGACGCTAAAAAGGATTTAGGTGTCATAGTGCACAATAAACAAATACACCCTGACCATAAGCTCCCAGAGCAATGCTGCCACAAAAATGAGGGCTATTGCAATTCTGAGGGTAATAAACCAATGAATAGGAATAGGGAAGTGATTTTACATCTGTACGTGACATTGGTGAGACAGATATTGAAATACTGCATACAATACTGCATCTGTAGCCCACGTTTTTAAAAGGATGTTAAAAAAACCACCAGAGAGTAGAGAAGACACATAAAATTATCTGAGGCTGGAGAAAATGCCTCTTAGGGAGGAATTTACATAGTTCAATCTGTTTAGCTTATCAAAAAGAGGATTGGGAGGTAAATTGACTTCCTGAATAACTACCTTCATGGGAAGAAAATATCTGCTTCTAAATAGCTATTTAAGCTAGGACAGATATAACAAGAAAAAAAATGACAGGAAGCTGAAGGCAGATAATTCATTCTAGAATTTAGGCACAGATGTTTCACGGTGATTCTGTTCAACTGTTGGAACAATCTAGCAATGATAGTGGTAGATTCTCCATCACTTGAAGTCTTCACATTAAGATTAGATGCTTTTCTGGAAGATATGATTGGGCTCAATATAGAAATAACAGGGTGAAAATTAATTGCCCATAATATACAGCAGGTCAGGCTGAATCATCTAATGGCCTAAACTCTGCTGGTGGAGAAAGTGGGGTGAGGGGCAAGGGGGACCGATTCATGTCCCCTGCATCAAAACTTCTCAGAATCGAAGTCTGAGTATGAAGACATTAGAGAAAAATTGCTTTTTTTCTCAGAAATCTTTGAAGAGATATATTTGTTATGTTGGCAGTCCAGGTGCTTGTTAATGCCTAGACCTCAGCTGAACACTGGCAAATGGATAGCTGGAATCCAATCTGCCTCAATGTGTTAGCATTGTTGGCATATAGATCTTAAATTTTATAAGCATGTGTTGAGACTTCATAAAATGCTAGTAGGATGCCACATGTATTACTCTCGTTTATAACATTTGTACTCCACGTTATGAGGTTATATTAAACGTTTGCATTGTAATCCTCTGTAATTATGTAAGTCATCAAACTGGAAAGAAACATTGATTCATATACAATGCTGGCTTCCTTCAGAAGGTGTTGGATCTTATCAATAAACTAGGGAAATACAACCTAGATGGGGCTACTATACATCAGGTGCATAACTGGCTGGATAACCATTCTTAAAGAGTAGTTATTAATGGTTCACATTCATGCTGGAAGGGCATAGCAGGTGGGGTTCCACAGGGGTCTGTTTTGGGACTGCCTCTGTTTAATATCTTTACCAACGATTTAGATATCGGCATCGAGAGTACAAATGTTAAGTTTGCAGATGATACCAAGCTGGAAGGGGTTGCAAGTTCTTTGGAGGATAGGGTCATAATTCAAAATGATCTGGACAAACTGGAGAAATGGTCTGAGGTAAATAGGATGAAGTTTAAATAAGGACAAATGCAAAGTACTCCACTTAGGAAGGAACAATCCATGTCACACTTACAGAATGGGAAGCAACTGTCTAGGAAGTAGCACTACAGAAAGGAATCTAGGGGTCATAGCGGACCATTGGCTAAATATGAGTCAACAGTGTGACACTGTTTAAAAAAAAGCAAACATAATTCTGGGATGCATTAACAGGAGTGTTGTGAACAAGCCATGAGAAGTCATTCTTCTGCTCTACTCCGCACTGACCAGACCTTAGTTGGAATACTGTGTCCAGTTCTGGGCACCACATTTCAAGAAAGATGTGGAGAAATTGGAGAGATCAAGAAAAGGTCAACACCTATGATTAAAGATCTAGAAGACATGACCTATGAGAGAAGACTGAAAGAACTGGGCTCGTTTAGTTTAGAAAACAGAAGACTGAGAGGGGACATGATAGCAGTTTTCAAGCATCTAAAATGGTGTTACAAGGAGGGGGGAGAAACATTGTTCTCCCTGGCCTCTGATGATAAGACAAGCAGCAATGGGCTTAAACTGCAGCAAGAAAGGTTTAGGTTGGACATTAGGAAAAACTTCCTAACTATCAGGGTGGTTAAACACTGGAATATTACCTGGATAGGTTGTGGAATCTCCTTCACTGGAGATATTAAAGAGCTGGTTGGATAGACAGCTCTCAGGGTTGATCTAGATGGTGCTTGCTCTGCCATGAGGACAGGGGACTGGACTTGATGATCTTTCAAGGTCCCTTCCAGTTCTAGTATTCTATGATTCTAAGATCCTGCCTGCCAAGAAGGCCTACTGAAATAAAATGAGCCATTGTGAAACAAAAAAGAAAAAAAAAAGTGTACACAAGAGAATAGAGAATAAAAATATCTGAAAAGAAGTTTATGCTATTTGTGTTACTCCTCGTACACATTAACAAAGTCTTTGTTCTGCTATTTGGACTCTAAGGGGCAAAGTATAAGCCAAAGATCCCCAGTGCTTGGTCTGAGTGGCCCTGAAGGACATATAGAGCTTACTTACTATAGAAATGTCTCTTTTGGAACCTAGGACTGTAAATCATTTATGTGTGGATATTTTTACCTGTTTTAACCTTGTAAATAACTCATTTATTTTTCTTCACTAATACATTTTGGTTAGTTTATTATAGGATTGGCTACAGGCATTGTCTCTGGTGTAGTATCTAAAGTGCAGTTGCCAAGGGGGAAGTGACTGGTCCTCTGGAACTATGAATATTGTTGTGATTTTGGTTTAAGGGACCATCTATCACAAAAGGCAGACTTGCCTAGGTAGCAATATAGACTGAAATACCCAAGGGGACTGTTTGTGACTCCATGGTTGGACTCTTACAGTGCCTGAGTCATTTACACTTGATACATGGTTGGTGAAATCCAAGTACAGAATTCACAACCAGTTTGGGATTTCTGCCAGCTTCTTAACAGTCTGCCCTGAGGTTGGTACTCATGATGGTAAGCCACCCAGAAAACATGTATTGGCCATTTTTTCAGTGGATTCTTTATTTGGCAAGTTAACATGGTGCTTATCAGGAACATGTCTAGAGAAGGGAAGCTTGCTAATGACTGAGTTCTGGAAGTTGGGGCTAACTTTCTAAGACAGTATGACAGATCCAAGAAGGTAAAAAGAGAAACACAAAGGAACTGCTACACTGCTATTTAGACTTGCACTAGCTCAATGAGAGTATGTACACTCGAGCAGGGGGATGACATCCCTCACTCTTAGAAGGATAAGAGTTTTTTGTTTTTTTTCTTGTGATAAGTTGGCAGGGTAGCCTGACCTTTTCTGAGAATGTATGTGGTCTTTATTGAGGTAGAGTAGCAACTGCTTCTTTGTGTGCTACCACAAGTGACCCCTACTCTCAGTCCCATTGTGTTTCTTTGGATGCATCTCTGCCTGTCAATCACTTACATAGAGAGGACAACTCTGAGTATGGATTATTAGAGCTACTAGGCAGAGGGGAAAAAAACACTATTTTCAGGTGGGTGTATGTGAAGAGGCTCTTTAAAATCTGTGCTTCCATTGAAGGTAATGCCAACAGCTTGCAGTAACCTTGAAGAGAATAGAAACCCTAACTAATGTTTGCACCGCGGGAGCTGCAAGTGCCATGTTTGTGTGCCTCAGTGGGTAAATGTGCTATTTTTTGCTTTCTTTTTGTTCAACATCAGAGCAAGAACATATTAGGATAATCTTTAAAAACAGAGCTGTTTGGAAGATCACTATTCAAATAATGTCTTTATTTCTCTCTCAAACTGGCTTTTTCAGTAGCTAATAAAATGCCAATATAGCAGAAAAGAATGGTAAAGATCTAACAGTTTTCGGGTATCTGGCTGAATTTTCACCAGCTATTGAATTTGCCCCTTCAAATGGAAACAAACATTCATATATTGTGTAAGAACAATGTGAATATACTGGATAGCATATTTCAGTGCTATTTTCACCAGTATAATAAAACTCAAACAAATAGAATAATTACTTTAAAAGCAGTTCTCTGTTTAACTTATAAAAGGTTAATCTTGGCCATTTCTTCTCAACAGTATATCAGTTACATCACTCAATAGCAGCTTCTCGCGTACATATCTTTTACTTTGTAAATGGGTCAGCTCATCATTTATGTCATGTATTTGCAATTTGTTTTTTGCCTCTACAGCACAGAAGGGTGATGATCATAATGTACTGGCGCAAGTGCAATTTAATGTAGTAGTAAATCAATAACACAGAAAATTACTCCACTGATTACAACGTCCTCACTGATATTGAATTCACCCCCAAGGTTATTGTCAGATTGAGTAATATAGAAAAAAAGGCACACAAATCTGTGGGTGTGTAAAGGAATTCCACAGCGGAGCATAACCAAATATTGTACTAACCTAACCAAATATTATAGCTGCTCCTCAGTGTGGGAGTGCAGTGAGGGGAACCCAAGGAGTCACCACCTCCTTGTGAACCTCTGACTACACTCTCCAGAGAACAGAGAGCAGAGGCTACTTCCTGGGAACACTTCAAATATTACACTGCACCACCAATGAGGTTGGACATACTGGGGAAAGCAGCAGGACAAGTGGGCTCCATTTTAGTATGATACAATGCGTGTAACACCACATGTTCCACAAATCAAAAGGTGGGATATCTTCTTGCTCTTCTTCTTACTTGCACTTGATTCTTGATCCTGAAGGAGGTGTCCTAAAATATTTTTTAATTAAGAGTAAATAAGTTTAAAAACTGAGATGATAAAAAATTGCAGCGATGCAGATTAGTTGAGGTATTTCTTTGCTAACTGTCCTGAAGGTAGATTAAGACTAGATTTTACATACATAGCAACTTTCAAAATCAACATTATCCTCCAAACTACTTCACAATAATGTAGTAACTGTGCTCGGAAAGCTACTGGAATATTCCCTGAGCTCTTCAGAGGCGTAGCGAGGGCGTTATGTGCTCAGGGGCAAAAGCAAAATTTGCACCCACCCTACCCCCCGCCTCCACGTGACAGGGCCCCGAACCTGGTGCACAGCTGAGCCCGATGGGGGTGGGGGAGTTTGTACCGCATCTTCCCCCACCCCCTCCAGTTTGGGGCAGGCACTATGCCACTGTTGAAGAGGGAGGAAGGTCGGGCTGGGGGTGCAGAGACAGGGAGGAGGCTTCAGCAGGTGGTGGTGGATGGAGGAGGAACAGGCAAGCAGAGGTATGATAGGGGAGTAGAAGAGCAATTGCCCCCCCACACTTCCTTTGCTACATCAGTGAACATAAGAGATTAACTTACCTGGTAAAATAACACTCAGAAAAAACTTTTAAATAAAACTAACACACAACACGAGAATCACCCTCGCTTTCTTGAAGCAATAAGTAGCCTAAGGCTGAGGATACACTGCAAGTGAGGCTTTCAGTCTGCCACTTCAGGCTGCTGTGAGATTCTATCCTTAAGTAAAGGCGAGAGGTCTCTCTGAGCTGCTCTTCCAAATTTCACACAAGCCATTCAACTGAAGCCATAGATATCAAGATTCAAGGCCAGCCTTGCCTTTGGCAGACTGCCTCGCCAGGTATTCACAATCACAACGTCTGAACATGTATAAAACTTTTAGTTGAGAAAGCCATGTTTAATCCCAAGTCTCTGCTATGACTGGGAGATGTGGGTGACCTATAGCAAACACCAGCATTTTCTTTGGAAAATCCACAACAAAACATAGGAGGATTGATCACCTTGGTAATGCCAACTCCTTTAGAACTGAGGATCTGATTATCCAGCACCAGCTGAGGTAGAGCAGGCACTGCATGCACATGTCTGATATATTTTTACCAAAACTGCTACCTGTCCAACTTGTCAGAGGAGAAAGGAAACAGGGAGGCCAAAAGGAATGGTTTAGAGCAGTGTTTCTCAACCTTTTTTTTTTTTTTTATAAAGTATCCTTTTTAAAAAATTTATAAGTACCTCCAGTACCTACAGTTTTCAGACACACAACATTTCTTCTACAATTGCAACATATTTGTTTAAACAACTTCATCGTATCCCCATCACTCCTTACAAGGTACATTGCCCATGGAGGTCAATGGGGATGGGCTATTTTATATGTAAAGGTCCTGAGAAATGTATATGTCAATACCAAAATGGCAATGTGTATATTATGTAAATAATACCGAATAATAATTGCCAAATGAGAACACTTCCCAACCTGCTTACAAAGGGCCTAATACAATTTAAATTTTAATCTAGGATTGAGCCCAAAACAATCTGTTGATATGACCCAAAAAGATCCAGATAACATTTAGTCACCCTCCAAACATATAAGGGACCAATCAGTAAAAGCCCCACTGCCTGGTAGAGGTGATCTTTGAGGAAAATTGGAGAGACTTTGAATTTACTTTTTCTAACAGCAGCACTTTCTCTCACTGAATATGGGGTCTTCAGCACAGGTTTCACTTTATGTGCCAGAATAACACAGAAATGCGTTGTCACAGCTAACTCCATTCAGGTCAAAGCAACATGCACCCCAAAGACAAAAGAACAAATCCCTTGAAGCTGGAAGTCAAAACATCTTACCTCTTCACAGAGCTCACAAAGGGTCTTGTTCACCCAGAGACACAAGTCATGACAAGTCTCTCTGGAGAGAGACAAAACATCCTGCCTCTCGGTGGATGTACCAAATGTTTTCATGTGGCATCTTACCATGCTGTTTAAATCGACTGCTTGGATGAGGAAGACTCACAAAGAGTCTGTCCATCATCCACACTGGAGCAACATGGTGATTTACCACCGTGGAAAAAGACCTGATCTCTCTGTGGACTGTTGTGGAGCAGCAGGGAGCCTGCAGCAGTCCCTTGGAGGGAAAGGCCAGGGGTGCCTCTATTCCAGTGGTTCTCAAGCTTTTTGGCCCATGGACCCCATGACTTAATGTAAACCTTTCTGCAGATGGCCAGCTGCTAACGGAAACCCACCTTTAATTACACAGTTATGTCCAAGCCATTTTGCTCGTGCTGCAGCTGGGGAGAATGGTTTAATTTCAATTATTAAACAGATTAAATGTTAACTTTCTCATGTTAGTTTATCAAACTTCATTTTAAATAAAGTAAAATATTTATTTATGTCCAATACAAAAGGTTTCAATGATTTCTTTCTTTACTTATGGCAGAGGTAGGCAACCTTTTTATTGGATCAGGGGCCACTGATCCACAGAAAAATCAGATGGGAACCACACAAGTGAAAAACAAAAACACTCCTCCCAAAACCCCAACCCTCACTTAGGTGGCTCCCACTGAGACACCTCACTCCTCTGGCATTCCAGCCCCAAGGGGCAAGGGGAAGGAACAGGGAGGACTGAGGTTCAGGGCTTTTCATAGGCTAGATTTGCTTTTCTGATGAATTTTATGGACCTCTTAGGTTCTAAAGTGGGGACAAAAATAAGGGGTTTAGTGTGTGTGAAAGGGCTGCAAATGAGCAGGATAGGGATGGGGTGCAGGATCTGGGAGGGAGGTGGGCGGTGGAAGGGGGCAAGGTCTGGGTGGTAGGTAGGGTGCAGAAGCAGGCTGGATGTAGGGTGTCTGGCCGGGGGAGGGAGCAGGAGCAGATTGGGGTAGGGTATATGGCTAGGAGGGAGGGTGCAAGGAGGGGACTTGGGTAGGAGTTGGACCTCCCTGGTCTGGCACCCTCTGGACCTGACTGGTCCCAGATAAGGGATTTTTTGGACCCGGGAGGTCATTTCAGGGCTCCTGGTTCCCCCCCCCCCACTAAGCTTCTTTGCACCTCCCTCCCCTGCAACCCAACTAAGCTGGCTCCCTGCACCTCCCCCAAAACCATCCCCCACAATCCAAGGGAGTGCAGCACCAGTTCCCTGTAGCCCCTCACAGCCCAGATGAGCTGCCCTTCTGTTCCCTATGCCTTCTCCCATCCACCTCAGCCCAGCTGAGCCCCGCACTGGTTCCCTGCATGCCTCCCCCACAGCACAGCTGAGCCCCGTTTCCCTACACCTCCCCCCCAAGCCCCGCAGAACTGTTGAGCCCAGCTCTGATTTCCTGCCCTCCCTCCCCTTGAGTCTAGCCCCAGGTTCCTGGCACCTCCCTCCTCCTGCAGACAAACTGAGCTCTGAGCTCCGCACCTCCCCCCTGCAACCCAGCCCAGCTCAGCCCAGCACCCCGCACCTCCCCACTCTCACAAACCAGCACAGCCTAGCACCCCACACGTCTTCACTCTCGCAGCCCAGCTGAGCTCTGTTTCCCTTCACCTTCCCCCAAACCGCGCTGACATGCTGAGCCCAGCGCTGATTCCCTGCCCCTCCCTCCCTCTCTCCCCTTGAGTCCAGCACCAGGTTCTCAGCACCTCCCTCCTCCTGCAGCCCAGGTGAGCCCAGCACCCCACACCTCCCCCTGCAGACCAGCCCGGCGCCCCCCTAGTGTGGCGCCCGGGGGCAAATGCTCGCCCCCCCGCTTCTGCCTCACTACGCCTCTAGAGCTCTTCCATAGTAGGATCCTCAAAATAAGAAGGGGATTTTTGAATTACCAATCAGAGAATATTTATAAATGGGCAGAAGAACTGGTTTATGATGAATTTGGAACTTCCTGTGTTTCAGCATCATGTAAATCATTCAGAGTAATTTTAACATTAGATATAAAAAGGTAGTGCACATTTAGAATGGGGGAAAAGAAACTACTTGGTTTTAATGTGACATGGTCCAAAACTAACTTTGAACCCAGACCTTTATTATTTTCAATGATGATCAGATTCAAAATCATGAATTCAAGCCCCCTCTCACTTGGTATGTGTATGGATCTAGGTTGGATCAAAAAACCAGAAAGGTTTGGATGTAGTCAAAATTTCATGAGAACAGAGGATTTTTAAATTTTCACTCTTTGTGAAGGTGCTAGGCCTCTGAAATTTGGGGTAAAAAATGTCAGTTGGCAGCACTGACTGTGTTACCACTGAATCCAAACTCAGCCTTAGCCTTAAATCTAAACCTTAACTTCATTATAAAACTAATTCTCACCTGAACAATGCCTCAACACCATGTTTACCCTACAGTCATGATACACATTCCATGTGAATCACAAATGGAAACTGAAGGTCCAAATAGTTGGTGAGAGAAACGTACCCAGAATTAACAATAAAGTCTCCAGCACATGGGAGGCAGGTGAATTTGGTTCTCCTTGCCAGAAGGGTTGTAAAGGTTGCCAGAAAGGCCTGATTTAGAACTCTAATCCCAGAGGTTCCTGGCAGGCTGTGAGACAAATTTCAAACTGAGATCTCTTTATTGGCAAACAGCTATGGACTGATTAGGATGAACAATGTAGAGGAAGGCTACAGAACTTTTAAAGATGTAGTGTATGAGATCAGGACCTATAAACAGTTGTACACTACATGCCTTAATATCTTTCAATACTGAGAAAAAAACATTAGTCTGTAGTGTTGTAAGGGTCAACAAAGAAATCAGTGTTACTTTTTAGCACTCGCTTTAGCCTAATGATCTATCTGTCTCTCTCAGGGGCTGACATTTTCAGTGCTTCACATAACAGCTGCAAAACAATGATGATCTCCAAGAAAAGGTGACATCTGTGTTTCCTGTTCCACCTTGGCAAATCAAATATAGAAGCCTTTGGCTATAACCTTGAGATATTCTAATCTTGCTGCCTATGTGATAATGGGCCTGATCCTCTTTCCATGAAAGTAATGGGATTTCTGCTCAATATGTATGAAACTAATTTAAATCTATTTTGTCAATTACTTGTCTTTATTTTATTAGATAGCATTAGATATGGAGAATGGATAGGGTTCAGAGAAGGGAAAAATATTCAGTTCTATGACTGTGCTTATTCTACAGTGCTATTTTCTTTACAGCCATCATCTCACGACTGTTATATTTTCCTTCCTCAGCCTAATCTAACTTCATTCTCCCCATTTCCCAGAGCCTTCCTGACATCCAGCCCATTCAGGACACATCCTATTCCCACTAAAGCCTGGTCTACACTAGAACCTTATTCTGAAATTAGCTCCCCAAGGTAGAATTTGTAAGTGATGCATCCACACTACCCAGCCTGTTATTCCAAAATAAGGGGCAATGGAATTCAAACTCTGTAGTCCTCCTTTTCATGAGGAGCAACACTATTCCTGAACTTGTAAGTCCAAAGTAACACTAGTGTGGACGCTCTGATGCCACTAATCTGAACTAATTGGCCTCTGGGAAGCCTCCCACAGCTCCCCAGGACCGTGAGTCCGAGGTAGTATGTCCACATTAATGGAGCCTGCCTACATTTGATTCTTCCCCATAGTGAAGACATGGAACTTCAAATTTGTAAAATTGGGTGCCCAGAAGTCAAACTTAGTAAATTCAGACTAATCTCTAGTGTAGACATGACCAAAATAATAACTAGACCAATCCCGAGTAGTGTTTGTCTAACCTATTCTTCAAAGCTTCCAGTGATGGAAACTCCACATCCTCTGTCACCAGTTTGTTACAGTGCTTAGCTACCATGACAATTATGGAGTTTTTTAATCTGAGCAGAACACAAAGAATAACACAAACAGGCTGAAGGACCTGTTGAAAGCACAATGTCTGATGCTAGAAGAAGCCTGGGGTAAGGCTTTTGCGTCAGGGGTCCAGACTGAAAAGAGTGTTCCTGGTGCTACCATAAAAAAAGCAGTTTCCTGATATTTCATGCCTTCTATGGACTGTGCATATTCTTTGTCAGTAAACAGAAATGAAACAAAGAAATACCTATCACCAATTGTTCTGCCTAACTGGAACAATCTAAGAGAGCCCAAATCTTTAGATAGCTTTTCTGTTCAAAACAAGCTAACACTATTTTAGCTATAGGCTTTATAAAATTATATTCCAATGCACATATATTTCATCACATTTAATGATAATGACTGCCCCCTCTAGTTTTTACAAAGTAAACTTCTGACATCAACTCAGCTACTTTCAATGAGTTTCACATTCTGTATTTTAAGAAATTGCACATCTGTGTGATTATTTTTATACCATGAAAAATAAATACCTAATGCATTTGCGAATTTCAGTACCAAGGAAAAATTCTGTGTGAGCACGGATAAAGAGATGAAAAAGTCAACTGACTTATGCACAGCTGAAGCATTAATAATATCAAACATTAATAAAGTCAGTTATTTTGGTGGCTGAAATTTTAGCAAAGAATAGTTATGAAAAAGTAACTATCTACATATGGAAAACTAGCAATATTATTTTGAATCTCACTTTATATATTCAGCAAAACATTTTGAATTTTACAAATGATTTTGAAAGCCAAATATGCAAGGCATTCCTCCTTTGTAAAGGTAAAATACAATATACTTCATAATTTTTTCAGCAAATTTATTTCAATAAAAATCAAATAAAGATGTCTGTCTTAGAATAGCAGATTAATATAGGCTCAGTGCTACAGACAAGCATATAAGTAATTTTACTTACCTGAGTAGATTTATTTGCTTCCTTGGGACTTTTTGTGTGTAGAGCTGTTCACATGTATTAGTGTAGGCAGGCTTGAGTCCTATCTTAGTTTCTCTTATTTTTTCTATATATAGCAATGTGCCTGAGTCAGTGAGCCAGGGTCCTGGGAGAGCATCAGGGGGGCATGGAGTTTTCAGGAGGGTCCACCAAAACAAACCAGAGAGCAGGGCCAGCATTGGGCTCATAAAGAAAGCTGACAATTGAGTCCTGCCATCTTGGACTGAAGCCAAAGTCCAAGCAACGTAACCTTATGGTATGTCTTGTGCCTTTGTTTGCAACCCCCATATTCCAGCCCTGGCATTTAAATTATGAAAAACAGTTGATATAGCTGTGAGGTTTTTGTAGCTGTGAAGTTTTTGTAGCATATTGGAGTGAGAGCTCAGAAAAATAAAAGGTTGAGAACCCCTGCTTTATAGCATCTTGGGTTCTAATGGGGTTTTTAATAGGACATATAAAAGAAAGAAGCTATTTCCCTGAAAGTATTTGCATACCAAACCAATAAAAAATATACAAACATAGGAAGTTGGTGCTGATCACTATAGCTATTATAAGAAAATCCCCCAAACTAATTTCCCAGTCAGATCCATTTCAGAGTTTATGGTTTCTTTTTACACAAGCACATTAATAATGTACTTCTATCAAACAAACCATTTAGTTCCTGTACTTCCATAGTTATTCCACCTCAGACAGGCAATACTAAAATAAATGTGGAAATGATAAAGATACACAAAACTGTAATTTAATAAGCAGATCAATAATGTGCTGTTAATGGAGCAGCAAAATTGCTTGATTCTTCCCTAAAGTTCATGTTGATGCCAGCTGTATATTAAAAGATTAGAATCTTTTCCTCACCAAACAGATATATACAGGATAGCTATGCCAACCCCCTGGGCAAGGAGAGAGGGCCCAGCTCCATGCTCCTGGAAGGGGTGGGGCCTTGAGCAGAAGGGGTGGGGCCAGGGCCGCCCAGCCTTAGTGCCTCCCAGACTTTCGCACCCTTCCCCCCCACCACCAACTGTTAGGGCCAATGGAAGCCCCTCCTCCTGTCCATGGTCCAGGGTATACAGTATTCAGTTAAGAACAGATGATATTTATCTTCAATTAAAAAACAAAACAAAACAATCCCTGCCAAACCTTTGCTGAAATCAAGACAGGAAGAATATCTGATTTTGATATCACTGATTTCCCAGTTTCCTGCATCCAGTAAATTATTTCCTTTTTATATAAGAAATTCTCTAATTTGTCTAGCTCCTTTAAAATTGATATTGTATCTCTCTTCCCTCAAATTCTCTATAGTAAGTCCTTTGACATGTAGCGATGGATACACGAGGGAAGAATGCATTGATTGCAAACTCCTGTACTGACAGTATAACCAACAAGCTACTCAAGTCAAGAAAGTTATTTTTGCATTCTAAGCTAATGTAACTCTAATGAAGAGGAACTAAATGCCATTCTAATTGCTGGTGCCAGAAGGTCCAATATAAGAGAAAGCATTACATACTTATGCATTAGTCTGCTGAGCCATTATATCTATTATTTTATCCTTATTGTTTTTGTTGATTGGTAATTAAAGTTGAAGGATGAATTCAGAAAAAAAATCTCTATTAAAACCTTAACTTTCTTGTTATCTGTTGTTTACTATGCAATTTTTTCTTTCTCTGTTTTCAGATCCGTCAGCAAACAATCTTTACACTACTGAATACTGAGTGATTTTACACTAACTGTTTAAGAAGATGCTCAACGTGAATTGACATCTTCAGTGAAAAGAGAAGTCTTATAGATACTTGTGGTACAAATGAATTCTCTACTCCTGTGAGGGTCTAACAATCTTTTAGAAGAATGAGAAAGAGGTGAAGTTCTTTTATAATCCAGACCAGTTTTAATAATGAAAGTGTCACCAAAGAAGAAAATTCTTCACAATGTCTTCATTTTCAAGACACAATATATTACTATATAAAGTATCATAACTTCAGCCCTCTTTTTTTATTAGAAAAAACAAACATGGACTCATTTTAGAGACAAAGGGAAAAATCCTACTTTCCTTAAACATATATAGAACCCTTTATTTCAGTGATCCAGTGCAAGGGGAAGCCCATTAAGAGCTAGTAACCCTATCTTTTCTGAAAAAAAATCAGAAAAATTAAATAATTCCAAAACGGAGACTATGATAATTATTAATTTTCCAAATGTTCCTCTTACTTACCTGCTGGTTTACAGGAAAATTCCTGTTGATTTTCTTTATCTATAAAAATGAACAAAAAAATTGATTAATAAATATACTACATAAATGCAACAATAAAAGACACTGTGGATGACATGAAACACTTGCAAAATATGCTCATCCAGATTACACAGATGTAAATCAGAAGCAACTCCATTTCATTAATTTCAGTGATCCCAGGGTCTAACCATTGTGAATAAAGGAAAAATTCCTAATCCCATGTACTGGACTGAATCAAACAACTAACTGTTCAAATGTACAGAAATTGCAATACATTCAGTTTTCTTTCTGAATTTTACAAAACACAATGGAAAACAGTGTCATTAGTCTCTGTTTTCAGATATTTTCAAGCAATAATTTCATATGTAACCTTGGCTAATATTCTGAATCCAGGAAGCACTGAAATAGCTAACAACATGAGAACAGCTCTCGGTCCTTCGGTCACTCAAGCTATATTGATCTAATAAATAGCAAATACCTATCTATCCCCCGTAAAAACAAAAGTAAAGAAGTAAAGATGAGCTCACACAAAACCCACGGAATCATGGAGAAGTTTGGATGTCATGGCTAGCTAGCTATTTCTATTTGGGGAGCACCAAAAACCCAGATCATGATACTTCTGTCCATGGGAGACTCTGACTATGAAACAGACTTAGTTGTTCCTGCTAAGAGAAGGAAATTCTCTATGTGTGTTCTCTCTCCTAAATCATCTTATTGCCAATTGTTTTTGTGTCTCAGGGGAAACAAAAAAAAATGTAATTCAAACATTAAAAGGATAAACCGTATTGTCAACCAGGCATCAATGGTAAAGCCAGCCAGGTCCCCAAACCAGAACATAACATTTACACTACTCCAGTGTAATGCGTGACATTTTAAGGGAACATAAGATGAATCACTAGAGAATGTGTTTCCTCTAAAATTTCTAATCTCATCTAAATAAATATCCACACATAAAGTTGAAAGAAGCACTACAACTGTAAACTTAAAAGAGAAAAAATGTATTTTACCACAGTATCAACCCTCACCAGGCTATCCTGCAGATATTAAACATCCTGAAAGTCTTGAACTGGCAGCTCCCTCAGCTTTGTTATCAAAGCATATTTAACACTGCCAAATATTTGCTATCAGCTGCTGACCCCAAAATGTCACAGAGGCCTCAAAACAAAGCCTCCCCATAAAAGTCCTGGTACCTTTGTCTTCTGGATTCATGCATATTCTGGAAAAGGAAACTGGCAGAGAACTATTTCTGCTGTCCCAAGATATTCAGTATAATCATTGGGCACCATCCATCCTAAGGCATTTTTCACAAGAGCAGATACATAAATCATGGGCTACATAAACACTTACTGAGGTGAGTAAAATACAGACACTAGATGCCCAGTTAGCATGGATATAAACAGTAGTGTACCTGGTGAGACAGAGTTTAGGTGAGTAGAAGAGAGGGTCCCTACACATCTGAACTCACAAGGTATATATCTCAAGTGTTTCCTGAATGCCCTATCACATCTTCCCCGCTGTTTTTAGCAGTGTCATGTCCTGCTGCATATCAGAGCCTTTCCATACCACAGTGAAAGTCTCCAGCAGTGGGGAAAGGCTCTGGCAGAGGAAACAGCAGAGGGAAGTTGTAGCAGGGGAGGCAGTGATGAAAGGAATAAGGAACTGCCAGAGCATTTTTCCACTGCTCCCCGCTACTAGACCCTTTCACGATAGTATATAACTATATGGGTAGTGTCTATACTCTACATGCCACTGATTTTGAGCCTTATGGATTTGTTCCTAAAATCAACACCTATAGAATACTCCCAAATTACAGTACCCATCACCACTTGTATTTGTAGATACCATTAAAGCAAGGGTGGGGAACCTCTAGCATGCTGGCCACTCACAGTTCATCAGAGTTAGCCACTGGCAGGCTGCCAGACAATTTGTTTACCTGAGGGTCCACAGGCTCAGAGCCCCTTAGACATTTAGGAGCACAAGGCTCCAATGTGCCTAAGTCACTTTATGAAACAGAATGTAGGTTCTTAAGTCACTTAGGCACTTTTAAAATGTTTACCCACATTAAATAGAGCACTCTTTTTTTCTTTCATATTATTACAGAATGCATTGTGATGATTTTAAAAGTTAGTCTGAATTAGATTAATTTTGTAAATTCATACCTCAGCCTATTACAGACTGGGCACATCTAGACTACCCTCGGCTTCTGAAAGAAGATATGAAAATTTGGCATGAATTTGCATATCTTCTTTTGATCCCTTTTTCGGAAGAGGTTTAAAAAAACCCAAACACAGTCTAGATGGGGGTTTTCACGCAACCTCTCCCCCCTTTTTGAAAGAACCCTGTAAACCTCATTTTTTGAGGAATAAGTGTTCTTTTGAAAAAGGGGGGTGCTGCACAACCCCCCCCCCATCTAGACTGCTTTTTTTTTCCCCCCAAAAAAATACCTCTTCTGAAAAAGGGATCTGAAGAAGATATGCAAATTTACACCAAATTTTCATATCTTCTTTCGGAAGCCAAGGGTAGTCTAGACATGCCCAGAAAGAAGGTTGGTGAGGGAATATCTTTTATGGGAGCAACTTCTGTTGGTGAAAGAGAATCTTTTAAGCTACACAGAACTCTTCTTCAGGTCAGGGAAAGTTACTCAGAGTGCCACAGCTAAATACAAGGTCAAACAGATAGCTTAGCATAAGTAGTTAGCACCCATTCTAAGGGATTATTCAAGGTAAAGTGACCCAGTAACATGCAGGTAGTCATATGAGGAGGAGGGGGCTTAGTGGGTTACAGATTGTTGTAATAAGCATTAAATCCAATGCCTTTAAGACTGTGATTTTTATGAATGTAATGAATATAAGCTCCTAAGATAATTTCTGGGAGTGTTGTGCAGTTTGCCTTTGAGGATGAGGACTGATGGGTCAATCAATTACAGAATGATCACTTTGTGAAAAGTGTTCACCTACAGGTGATAGGGTGTTTTTGTCTCACAATTTTCCTGTGTGAGTTCATTTAAGAGCGTAGTGATTGTCTGGTTTCATCTGCATAGTTGTCACTGGGACATTTAGTGCAGTGGTTGAGGTATACCATATGTGATAGGAATGTGCAAGACCCACTGATCTTGAAAGGTGTGTTGTCTGGAGATTTGATCATTGTAATAATGGAAATAAAAACATTTATTGAGCCTCCTCTTCTAGTCTTAACAACCTCCGAACCTCTCTATGCTCACCATCAGAAGCAAGCTCCCCAGAGACCAGGATGCACACTAATAAATGCACTGAAATCTTGCACATTATGTATGATGTAAAGAGCACAGAAAAGTCATACTTGGCCAGTAAAGTTAAATAATTAACTATTCAAATGTGCAAACTAGCTAATGAATAAACTTTTCTCCCAAGAAGACTCATCACCTTGGGCTCCTTATCTCTGGTGTAGATCTAGAAGGCCCAAGAAAATTTGATTTTTCATGAGTAGTTGTAATCAAAGACCCAGGTACTGGATATCTAAAATGACTATGCCAATCCCTTAGGGTATGTCTACACTACATGGCTCCGTCGACGGAGTCATGTAGATGAGGGTTGTAGACATAGCAAAATGAAGTGGCGATTTAAATAATCGCCGCTTCATTTACATCCAAACGGCTGCCGCGCTGTGCCTATCAACTGTTTATCAGCACCAGCGCGGGAGTCTGGACATTGGCGGTCGACATCAGAAGCCTTTGTCAACTGCCCCGTTATGCCTCGTGGGATGAGGTTTACCGGGGCGGTCGACAAAGGCTTCTGATGTCGACCGCCGAGCGTCCAGACTCCCGCGCTGTGCCGACAAACAGCTGATCGGCACAGCACGGCAGCCATTTTGATGTAAATGAAGCGGCGATTATTTAAATCGCCGCTTCATTTTGCTATGTCTACAACCCTCATCTACATGGCTCCGTCGACGGAGCCATGTAGTGTAGACATACCCTTAGATAGAACTTAGTATTAGCTATCAGACTTCTTAGATGTGGCCAAAATAGATACAGGTCTTTGGCTGGCAAGAATGCATTCATTAGTAGGTCTGGCTAGATGATCTTGGGACATTATGTGTAACATGTGAAATAATATAGGAGATCTCTCTCGAAAGACCCCCAAGGAGATCTCCAAGGTGTCTGTCTGTTCTTGTAAAGAGGTGCTAGGAAAACCATGAAATAATCTATCATGACCGTGTGAGAAGAAATCATGGCCTTTTCAGATGATGATGGTGATATGAGGAATATGTGATAGGAGTGATATGTCATGAGGAATAGGTGGTATGGGGAACAGGTGATATGTCATAAGGAATATGCTGATCCTCATATTTCTTTATGAGTTCTTCCTCCTCACTAAAAGGTTCTTGATCATCAGACTGAAAAAGATATTGAAGGGATGATGGGGACTCCTTAGTTGAAAATTTAGGAGGAGATTACCTTATTCTGGATCTCAAAGATGTCAGATTGGGAGCAGATGTCTCAGTCTGCGCTTTCATGGAAACCATTAGGGCCAGGTCCATGCCCCCATAAGGGAAGAGAATATGTGGTGACACAAAGGTGGGATCCAAGGACTGTGTGATTGCTCTGATGCACAAGATCTGTGGAAAGAGAAACTTCATCCATGGGCACTGCCAGAAATCAGTCTGTGTGAGGGAGAAGATGTCCTAAAGAAGGGTGCCTACTACCATGCAGAGAAGAGAATGAAGATGAATACAATTCTTCTAATGGAGAAGAGCCCTATGGTGTAGAAGCAGGAACAGCCTCAAATGTTATAGTACGAGAAGAAGCTACTGGTATCATCAAGATTGAATGGAGAGATATTTTCATCTTTGCTACCTGGGACTCCAGCAAGCTCTAGCCAGAGTTGAGAAAGTAGAGGTATCTAGCAACGGAGACGCAAAGTTCAGGAGTGATCGTTAATCTAGAGAAGATGGGCATGGAGCCATAGCATGAGAGGGAGGTAGTAATGATAACAACAAAATACTGTGACCCCCAATCTGGCTAGAACACGGTACCAGCAACAAAGGTATATGGTACAGACGACAATATAAGTGAGGGAGTGATATTGGTCACTGAAAGTACAGAACATGGAGCAAAAACCGAGGAACACAATTCCACACCATAAACCAATTGATAAAAAGAAAACTGTAATCCAGGGGTGGGGAACTTTTTTGGGGTTGGGCACCACTGACCCAGTCGGGGGCCACACACAAGTGAGAAGCCAAAAAACCTTCCTTTCACAGCCAATCAAATTAGTGTCCTAGTTCTGATCTCAGATCAGTTTTATATTGATGTAGCTCCATTGATTTCAGTGGAATTAATCCTGATTTACACGTGAGAGGTACTACATTTCTAACTTTGGCTACCGAAGACAGTTTTGCATTCTGTCACTCTAGCAGTCTCATTTTTAGACTATAAACAGACTGCCAACAAAAGCTTATTTTCTATACATGTTTATGCACAATTGCAAAAAAAACCAAATGTCAGTGCACTGATTTCTTCTTGGTTAGTACCGGGGTTGGTGATCAGGACTGAGTACCACCAAAAGATTTTCCATCATTCTGGCTGTGAGCAGCAGGACCTGGGAACAGGCTGAGAGCTGTTTGTTAGCAGCAGGCAATATTTTGAAGACTACAAGGCTTATATTCTGGAATGACATCTCTTGTAGCCAGTGTACTTTTTGAAAACAGCTTTCAAGTAGAAAGTGGATGCTCCTGATGAGATACTTCAGCACATAAATTTTTTTCAACCAAAGATGATTTTAGATGGGTATCACAAGGCATCTGTATGCACTTAGTAACATCATTGCAAATTGCTCACTTGCCAGAGGTTTGAATATCTGCCACGTGGAACAAACCCTTTGTGTGTACATCATTAGCAGGCATACCAGTCCCCCAGGTAGGGCAGATCTAAGACCCTGGAGACCAGATCTCTGTTATACTCATTCATCAGTTCCAAGGTGAAACAAAGAAAAAAAAAAGGAGTTTTTTTGTGTCAATGTGCTTAAATTAACTCATCCAAAGCTATGAAAACTCCACTAACACTAATAACCATCCTAAAGAGTCAAAGGTACAGGGAATTAGAAAGATACCTTCAGCTCTGACTTGCTGACATGGGCTTAAGGAATGAATTGAGCAGCAGTTGGGACTGCGGTCTGTGTTGTGCCCTGGTTGTAGGTGATGTGTGGTACACAGTGTGCATGAGCAGACCCAACAGACTAGGCATGTATCAGTGAAACCATTTAAATGGTTAACTCATAAGCTCATGCTGTAACAGTTGCACGCCGGCTCCTGGCCCCACTCCTTGGAAGCCAGCTGGCACTCTGCAGTGCTGGCTCTGTACCAGCTTATACTGCAGAGCCTGCAGCGCAAGCGGCTCCCCAGAAGTGGCACCGGCATCTGAGAGCCAGCTCCTGGCTTAATACTGCAGAGGCCCAATGTGTAACCATGTAACCTCTAGCAATTTTAATGGTTACACGGTTACCTAATTAACTGCTTTTTAACATCCCTACAACAGACAATCCTGGCTAAATCTTTCTGTGCTCAGGATCCTGAAACACACACATCTACAGTGGGATAGGATGAGGATCCTAATTCAGAACGTCAGTGGTGTTCCAACAACAGGACCAATCTGAAGTTCAGTTCAGATGTATTTATTCGACTGAATGCCCATATGTTAAACATCCCCCTAAGCCTTGCATTCTGACATGTGAACACCTTTGCTTCAATGAAAACTTTCAGCACAAGATTAACTGTAGTGTCCCCTACTGCTCCGTCACAATTAAGGCTGAATTTTTGACACTGGTACTTTTAGTAAATGTCATGAATAGATGACGGGCAATAAATGTTCATTAGAAATATTCCTGACAAAATGGAAAGGCAGGTTCAGGATGCACTGTTGCTGGGGCTTCGGGATCCCCCACATCTGTGGTGAATGGAGGTTTTGGATTCTCCTCAGCCCTACCACCTACGGCAGCAGGGAGCTCTTGGGGGTTCCCGCCTCCTGCTGCAGGGTCTTCTTGCCCTCTGCAGTGGCTGAGAGCTGTGGGAGGCCCGCACTACAGTGTCCCCCCCCCCAGGGCAGGGCTGGTAGAAGTGTGTGTGTATGTATGTGGGGGGGGGGGAACAGGAGCTCCAACCCTGTGGCAGAAAATGTCACGGAAGTCAATGGAAATCATGGATTATGTGATTTCTGTGACATAATCATAGCCTTAATTATAATAAAAGTATTTGGACTAAAAGCATGTCAGAGTCCTTGAGTTTCTTTACTTGACATAAATGGAAGGACCAGCATAGCATCCAAATTACTGACTCTACAAAGGAAGTGCAATATCTGAAAGCTACTGTGACTGTTACTGGAAGTGACAAAACACATTATGTTTGATTCACTGCTGAAGATGTACCAAGAGGACAGACAATGCTATCAGTAGCAAACAAATGAAGAAAAAACAAACTAAAACCCCTAAACTAACCTTGGGAAGAACTACAACTGTTGTCAAATCAATACCTTGGACAGAATAAATGGAACCACTGTAGTTTACATCATAATGCTTATAGCTTGTGGACCATAGTTCCTAATGGTACCAATAATTTTGGCTGAAAGAGGCAGGCAAAGGCAACAGAGCAAAACATCACCTAAGTATGTATAATATATTCTTCTTAAATACCCAAGCTTGGAATTTAAAGCAGTACTCTACATGCCTCAGAAAAACAGAGTACAATTCAAATCTATGTAAATGATTTGCTGATGAGCTAATATTTTTTGTTGAAGAAAATTATATAGAACCTTGAGTTAAGATGCAGTACACACAGCAACTTCCAACCCAACCAGCTTTACTTTTCCAACCCAACTAGCTTTACTTCATGTGTCAGGGACTCTTATTTGAAACAGTGTTCTTCTTCTCACACTAATATGTTCAAATTATGTACATTAGATGTACATATCCAAGGATACTTTCAGGAACCTAAACAACAGCTGCAGAACCATTCTCTAGACAAACTAGCTTTTGGAGGCCTTTTATAAATACTTTGTTATTTCTTACTTGAATTACAAAAATTCTAAAAAACATAAGTTAAAATTCACATAAAAAATCCAATTTATTTTTCAGTGGCATGATATTTTACCCAGTTGCTTGTTATACACTTCTATTAATGGAATGAAAATCCATGATCTGAGTCCAGTTTAAAACAGCTAATAGTTTTAAACTCTCATTGTTAGAGCAAGATGCTGCTTGTCTAGAGGTGAAAGCAAAAAACTTGGCACTCTGCAGGTCTGTTCCCCAATCTGTCGATGATTTACTTTGTAATCTTCATTGAGTCATTTATTCACGGTCTCTCATTTCCCTTATTTGTAAAATGACAACAATAACTTACCCACCATTCTGAAAGGCTCTGAAAGCTTCCAAGGATGAAAAGTGTTATGAAAATGCCAAATATTCTTTAATTTGTTTAAGTAGTCTTTGGAGCTGGATCCATTTTTTTTTTCAAAATATATGTGACATTTTTAGAATTACTGTGTGCTACAGACTGCTATTTAATCTGCTATGGTACTTTTGCATGAAATGTAAACTAGCTTATAGTGCAGCAACAGAAGTATCTACATAGACATGTATGGGAGATGGAGGACTGTCTCTTGAAAATTATTTTCTAAGTTTTCTTTATGAGTTTGTAACTCCAGATAAAAGATGAGTGGATGGTCATGCTTCAAAAGTCACTTCTCCATTTGAATGTCTACCACATACAAGCTTGGTCTTATTTAGTATTTTGGGAGAGAAGTTGGTAATGAAGGATCTGAGGAATTAAGGTATCATGGGTATCCCTGCTTCCCTGCTGCATTCTATTTAGATTAATAATTGATGCTTTCATGACTGTATAAAATTAAATAAAAATGAACTGGTGGCTCATATTCTCTTGCTTTTATCCACACACTTTCATTTCCTTTCTGGGTGGGTGGTCTTGCCTGCTATTACAGTATCCATGCATGGTAAACTGAGTACAAGCTTTAGTAGACTGAATGACTTCACTTCAAATTCTTTTAAAAATGCAGTAGCAGATATTTAAGCACACAGGTCTGGACTGTAACATTGACAAGCTTTGTATTCAGCAAGTTCAGGTTTGCAAATTCAGGAGTTTTCACTTTGGTAAATCAATTAAATTTGGCATCCATGTTTTATGAGATGGAAGGGCAGTAGAAAGAAATACAATAAAAAAGAGAAATATTTTACTCCATAATATAAAATGTAGGCCAATGATACACCACTGCCTGACTGCACTTGATACCCTGTGGGAATTTGGCTGGTGATTTTTAAAATAGATGTAACACTTATGCAGTGGTTCAAGGGTGTAAAAGAGATTCTGATGCTAAATTCACTTGGCAATTGCCATTGGCAAAGACAAATGTCTGCACCTGTGACAACAAAGTTTAAAAGTTTTTCTGTAGGCATGGGTGGTAACATAAGCAATCCCATTAGGGCTTGATGCATTTAGCATTTTAGTGAATCACAGCCACTTTCCACCTCCCCATTCAACCACGAGAGAGTCATTTCAGAGGAGAACTCTTCCTACCAAGGAAGTCATTGTGCTTATGAGACTGTGATTTCCCTTAGCTGGCTTGTTTTCTATATAAAAAGATACTAAGCTCTAAGCTTCAGATGCCCTCCATCTAGTTCCCTCCTGAAAGGTTTGGTGTCCACTCTGGAAGCTGCACCTCCCTCTCCTCTAGCCAGCTTAACTTGTTAACATCCTAGACCACGGGTGGGCAATAAAATGGTGGTGGCTTGCCAGGATTAGCCCCTGGTGGGCTACCACCACTATATTTACCTGTGCGTTCACAGGTACTGGTGATTGCAGCTCCCATTGGCTGCGGATCACCATTCCCAGCCAATGGAAGATGTGGAAAGTGGCGTGGACTGGGACACCACTTCCTGCAGCTGCCCTTGGCTAGAAACAGCGATCTGCAGCCAAGGGGAACTGCAATCTCCAGTACCTGCAGGGCACAATTAAGGTTGTGCTGTGTTCTGTGGCAGTTGTTTGAGCAGTGAGGTCTCTCTACAGGCAAAATACACTTATGTCATGCTAGATGCTTTAAAATGTTCACTTCCTGGTTTTGTCTTTTTGTGCTAGGTATGTTATAGAGAGAACAAACTTAGCCCACACAAGCTTATGTTTTTGCGTACTAATTTTATATTACATATCTTTAATATGTAAAAGGACTTGGCAGTGAAAGGAGATGGACACTACTGCATGGTAAAACATAGAACAGTGCACGTTTCCGTGAAAAAATTATATTGATTTACATATAAAAACAGCTTGCATTTTTGAGCTAAATCCAGCAGAATTGGAACAGAGAAGATATAAGCTCTGCTAATGCCACAGTGGAACTGTGGGAATATGACCCACTTCAGAAATCTATCAAATCTGGCTATCTTAGCCACATCTCCCTTTTCAGATGTTGGCATTGAACTGACCTTCACATAAGAGGAGTAGTGCCTGTTTTACACATCTAAGACAGGTCTTCTAGTGATATCCTTGTCCCCAGGCAATTTGGTCACTTTGTATGCTGAGGTGAACTGCCAGTCAATTTAGCTGAGACAGTTTACTTCTTCTCCAGTTAAGGACCTGTTCTTGCAATCCTATCTTAGAAACAATTTTCCGTAATAACTACAAAATCAGGGCCTAAAACTTCATAGTTTCTTGAATACGTCTGTCTTAGAAGTACTCCAAACATGAAATTTAAAGAAGAATTCTGCTTCATCACATAGTTTGGACTTAATTATGACAAAGCAATAAACTAATACTTACATTTCACTGCATTACATCAGGCACAATGTCAGCTCCTTAAGCTCATTTCTCAACTGAGAACAATTTATTCATAGAAAAAACAGTCGTAAAAAGGCATTTTAGTGAAAGGATGCAGCTCCTCAGCAGTGAGGGCTATTAGAAAGCTGAAAACAAGTTTAAACCCTTTCTCCAGAAGTCTATTTGTCTCAATATGTTTTTGAGCAGGAACCCATTATCTAATTTTTTCATAAAAATGTAATATAATAAGAGATTGTTTTGACTAAAGTAAAGATTTTGGTTTCAGTGGGAAGCAATAGTTTCTTATTGTCTCCCAGAAAAACAAACTCACGTTAAATATATGCAGACCATTGCTTCAAGATATCACTATTTATAAACCAAACTCATCTTCCCCATTTCTTCATATACATTATTAAACCATGAATCACAAAAATCAAGTAATATTGTCTTGGATTATGCAGACAGTTTATTAAACAACTATCTATTTTAAAGGAATGACTATAAATAAGTCCAGTGCTCTGAAATAATATTTTATATAACGCTTTCTATCTCATTGTGTTTATGAAATTTCATTTGTTAAGTGCAGACTAGTACTTTATACTGAAAAAGAAAGTGTATGATACATGCATGCTGAGGAAATTACTACAATGAACTATCTTTGAGACAAATTATATAAGAAAGTGTCAGTGAAGATATAGTGGACCACAACATACTACAGGAATTATAAAATGCTGTGTGTGTCTAACATTGCAGGAAAAATTATATAGTATTTGAGAAATGGCACAAAGGTAAACTATATCATAGTGCAGAATTTATTCTAGTGTGCCCTAATGTCTGAGATTTTATCCATGTAGCCTTAACATTATTTTTAAAAGAGGGTTAGGTTTTTCTGTAAATAGATTTGAGTTCTATTTCCAGAACACAGGCCCCCGCTTGAGAAAAGTAATTAATCAGCAGATTAATTGTGTTGAGGTGCTTTGCTGAATTGGGGCCATATGTGGGTGGGTGCTGGTGGGAAGGAGAGAGCCCAGTGTCTGTTCAGGGATCGGAAAGAAAACAGTCAAAGTTGAATGGGGACCAGAAGACTGTGTGTCAAGGCAGAAGAGAAGGATACAGCACCAGCACTTTTTATTCTCCCAGTCTGAGTACTGACATATCTAGCAGCAATTAGATATGTATTCGTGCATGAGATGCAATTAGAAAAGGATTTTCCATTTGAGCTGCTAATAACTGCATGAACAAGTTATTAAATGTTGCCAAAACCAAATGAAAAGAGCTTATGTTGCAGAAACGACATCCATCCTTTGTTGCAAGTCATATCCAAAGGTTAGTATTTCTCTTAATACTGTTTTGTTTGATCTAACACATTTCAATATGGAGCAAATGAATTTGGAGCAGGGATGCAATCTTGTATACAGCTTATGCCTAGTATAATCAGGACATGGGTTTCACATTCTTATTTACATTATTAAGAAATGATTCCTGTGAAACTGTCTACTAAGCCTTTTGTATACTACAAAAGGCTTAGTAGAGGGGTAGAATCCCTGCCATTGGACATTAGACAGCGTCCGAGAGCACATGTTCTTGAAAGTCACCAGGCTTCAGGCCTTTGAAGTTGCCTGTACTGGGTAAGAGAGCTGGTGTTCTGAATGCAGAGATGTCTTTGCAGCTTGCAGTGCATGCTCCTGCTGGTGCCATCCATGCACGCACTCTCTCTCTAAATTCTGGTGCTGCCAGAGCATTTTTAGAGAAGCACATAAAACTGGCTTCGCATAAACATGCGGGCATCTCCTAGAACAGTGGTCTCCAACCTTTTTACACCCAACATCACTTTTTAAATGACAGACCAAGCCAAGATCTACTGCCCTGCCCCTTCCTTGAAGCCCCGCCCCTTCCTTGAAGCCCTGCCCTCTCCATTCTCCTCCTTTCCATCACTTGCTATCCCCAATCCTTATACTGCTGCTTTTTTTTCCAATTTTTCTGTAGGAAGAGGTTTTTCCAACATTTGGCCTGTCTAGACTGGACCAAATGTCAGAAAAAACCCTTCTTTTGGAAGCCCCCTTATTCCTCATGGAAAGAGGAATATAGGGGTGACCGAAAAATCATGTTTGCTCTTCCACTAAAAAAATCGGAAGAACAAATGCAACCCTGGATGCAGAAGAGTGTTTCTGGGATATCTCCAGAATCCTGAAAAACTCCTGCAGTCTAGCCGTACACTCGCTGGGTTGAGACAGGATGTGTGGGCTCTGGGGTGGGAATGAGGGATTTGGGTGTGAGAAGGGGTGAGAGGTGCAAGCTCTGGGAGGAAATCTGGATGCAGGAGGAGGTGGAGAAGGGGATGCTGGCTTAGGGAGGGGGCTCCAGGCCGGCAGGCAGTGTTGGGGTACACAGGCTTGTGGATATGAGGGTGCAGGAATTTGGGTTGGGGTATGTGAGGGGCTCAGGGCAGGGGGTTCCAGTGTATGATAGGCTCAGATATAGGGTCTGCGGGAAGGGGGAGTGCAGGAGTGGTTGTGGCCAGATTGGGGCTCGGCCCCAATTGGGGGTTTGTTGGCCGGGCTTCATTTTTAAATAAAATACTATGTCAAACACAAAAAGTTTCTGCATTGTCTTTATTTCTGAGAAGGGCAGGGAACCTGTCTTGAGTCAGGGGTCACTGACCCACAGAAAAATCAGTTGGGAGCAGGGGACATGGTACTGGGGAAGGGTGCTAGTGGGTGCTGGAGCAGGGAACAGGGTGCCAGTGGGGGCAGGGTTCTGTGGCTGGGGGCAGGGGAGAGAGAACAGGGTGCCGGGAGGGCAGAGGACAGGTTTCTGCAGCAGGGGGCAGAGTGCCAGTGGGGGGACAGGTTTCTGCAGCGGGGGGCAGGTTGCTGGGGGGGGGCAAGTTTCTGCAGTGGGGAACAGGTTACTGCAGCGGGGGGCAAGGGAACAGGTTTCTGCAGTAGGGGGCAGGGTGCCACTGGGGACTGGTTTCTGCAGCGGGGGGGCAGGGTGCCAGGGGGGCAGGTTTCTGCAGAGGGGGGACAGGTTTCTGCAGCAGGGGGGTAGGGGGGACAGAGTTCTGTGGCTGGGGGCAGGGGAGAAGGAACAGGGGGCAGGAGGGCGGGGACAAGGTTCTGTGGCAGGGGACAAGGTTCGGGGGCAGGGGAGAGGGAACAGGGGGGCAGGGAGTCCCCTACACAAGCCTCGGAGGGAAGCCCCCGTTGTGCGCTCCCTCTGGGGCCGACCCCTGCGGAGGAAGGAAGCCCCGTCGCATGTCTTCGCTGGGCCTGACTCCCTGCTCCCGCTGAGCAGGGGAGCCTCCGTTGCACGCTCCCTCCGGGGCCGCCCCCCGCGAAGGAAGGAAGCCCCGTCGTGCACCTCCGCTGGATCTGACTCCCTCCTCACAGAGCAGGGAAGCCTCCGTTGCTCGCCCCCTCCGGGCCTGACTCTCCCCTCCCGCAGAGAAGGGAAGTCCCAGCGTGCGCCTCTGGGGACTTACCCAGTAAGTTCCCGGAACGCCAGGGAGCTGGGGCAAGGAAGCAGCTAGCGCATTTCCGGAACCCCCAGAAGTGATGCGCAGCTGTAGGACTTCCGTCCACCCCGCGGAAAGCTGCCACTACCTCCCTTGTTGCTCAAGGTAGGTAGTGGGGCTTCTTGGGGGTGGGGGGAAATGGGGAGGCCAGAACGCCTCGTGATCGATTGGTTGGTGACCACGGTCCTAGAAAGATATTACCATCTATCCATTTCTGAATAACTAAGAAGGATTTAGGCAACTAAGTGCCGGTAAGTTCCGGAACCAAATCCCACTAGGATTCACAAAGCCCTCACTCAGTTATCGCTAAACATTGCAGATACGTAATCACTTGGCACCTGCATTTTTGCAGTCAGCGATCAGATATCTAAAGCCCCAGAGCAACGTGTGACCTGAGGGGAAGAGAATGTTCCTCTGCTTCATTCTCCTGTGGGGCTCATTCCAGTATGTTCCGAGCTCCCCTGGTGGCTTGGGTCCCTATAGATAACATAAAATGGCTGGAGAAGTGTTTCTTAAACTGTGTTCTGCGGCACACCAGTGTGCCACGAGGCAGTCGGAGGTGTGCTGTGGAGAGCAACAGAGTTCAAAATGGCTGCCCTTAAAGGGGCAGGCGACTTTTCCCTCCCTCCTTCCCCCCACCCCCCCTTTTTTTTTGGTGTTCCTCAAAAAAAATATATTGTTTGGTGTTCCTCGGTCTTAAAAAGTTTAAGAAACACTGGGCTAGAGAGAGAAATAGGAGTGGGCAAAGCAAAGGAGGGCTTCACTCATCTCTTATTGCCTCGATGCTGAACTCAGGCTTTGTCAATCCCAGTGATTTTCTAGGCTCCCAGAGGCTAGGCATGGTGATGCTCAGATATTAAAGGCTTTTAGCTAAAGTGAGAGAGATCAAATGCTTTAGGATCAAAGAATTTTCTCTTCTGTTCAAAAAACTCAGCAGAAACAGATTTCTTAGACTGTAAAGTTGCAGTTCAGATAAAAGGACCAGATTCAGGAATGTTTTATGGACCATTCATATACTGCAAGGGCAATTTTTCCTGTAGTACTTTAATGATAAAGTTGCAAACAATGGTCAAGTCACTACAACAAAGAGACTGAATAGTGTTGAACCCGCAGTGTCAGAAATGTTGTTCTAGTGCCGCGGTGTCCAACCAGTTCTACGGCTGTAGAGAACTAGCTACACTCAACTGGCCAAATAGCCACATTGTTCAAGCCATCTAGCTACGCTCAAATAGCCCCATCTAGCGAGGCTAGCGTGTTGGACACCACGGTTCTAGTGGTAGATTCCTCCTGCATGGTTATCAATGTAACTGAAAGTTAATCCTATTTATAAAAGGCAAGGAAGAGGCCAAAGGCTAATGTCCTCTTTGGGACTAGGTTTGGCCTACAAGATTAGTTTGTAAAAATTTAGCCTATTTTACTGGGCAGGGCCTGCTACAAAACTTTAATGCTCCCCTGGCAGTTCCTGTAGTTATTCGATCCAACCAGGAGGTCCATTCTCTTCTGCTGATTTTCACTGCATTTTCCATTTCACTTAAACCAGATGAAATTGGAATAGATGTTTGGCTCATTATAATTCAAGGCATTGAGGTATTGACTGGGATATGAAGAAGTTACTGAAGACAGTGAATGACGTGACAGGACCTATAAGAATGATATACTTGCTATTCTGGGAACCTGTGGGAAGGAAGGAGAGATGGAGTTTGGGATGAGAGGCGAGTATATGAGGCTTTGCAACGACTGGGGACAAAAATATTAAAATTAGGTTCACTTTATTTTTGGATTGAAAATGTTTGGGTCACTGAATAATTTACTCATTGTAATGCCAAAGTCTGTTGCATTCATACAATAGCACAGGAAACATTTAGCTTAATTTGCAGCAAGGGAGAGTTCTGTTAGATATTAAAGAAAAATTCTAACTACAGGGATAGTTGGCATGGTAACAAGTTAGACAAACAGCTGACAGGGATGGTCTAGGTATACTTAATCCTGCCTGAATGTAGCTGCATGGATTAGATGATCATGAGCAGAGTTGTTGACTCGAGTCCCACGACTTGAACTCGAGTCCAACTTAAGTCGCCTAGGTGACTCGACTTGAGACTTGACTCGGGTTCATTGTTTGTGACTTGAGACTCGACTTGAGACTTGTTAATTTTGTTAAACTGACTTGGTGAAAAAATTGTCCGAAAATGCCGATATTGATGGCTTGTACAAAAGTGACTTGACATTTTTTAAATTAAGACTTGAGACTCGACTTGGGACTTGACTCGAAAGTGACTTTAGGGACTCAAGACTCGACTTGAGACTTGAACTGTAGTGACTTGAGACTCGACTTGGACTTGACAATGACGACTTGAAGACAACACTGATCATGAGTCCCACCCAGCCCTACTTTCCCTGATTCTGTGTCAATTCGCTGTCATAAAAGACATTTTTAATCCCTTCAAATAAAAGTAAAACTTCTATGTTTAAAACACATAGAAAAGACTCAGACCTGGAGTGCAGCATCATCCACCCTCAGCCCTCAGAGCCACACAGAGTACATGGTGCTCTGTGTTTGATTTAAAGAACCCAGGGCCACACAGAACCACATGGAGTAGCAGCACGCAACAGCCCTCGGCCTCTGTGAATTGCCACGCTCCTGAACAACTGCCCCTGTCTGATCCCCTGTCAGTAGGTCTGGAACCATTTTAATGTCCACATTAATGCCTATTTTGAATTCTACTGTATTTCATCTCCTAATTCTTAATGTGGGTGATTAATTGTAGCATTATTTTTTTCACTACAGGAATGAATATTCTTCAGCTGCCATTAAAATCATTCTAGGTCAACAATCATGTCTTGGAACCAGATTCTTTCATAGAGAATTTTCATTACTATTGTTTAGCCATTCATTTTATTCCACAGACTGCTACATCAATTTTTAAACACTAATAATAGAGCAAAATTAAATCCAGAAAACCAGTCCCTTCTTTGCCGTACAAAAGTGCTTCCACTTGCAGAAATATGTTGTGAAAAAATATTTCTCTTATACTTTTTTCAGTGAGCATCTAAAGTGCAAACAACTTTCTGTTTACAAGAAAACTTAAATAATTGTATAATTTAAATACCATTTTTTCCAAAATTATCCTACTCATTATTTTGATTGTTTTAGCATTTTAAATTCAAGTATGAAAATAAATCCAGCTGAGTTATACCCTTCCTATAAAGTATTAGTCTTTTAAAATGTTTAGGGGACTAAATCAAACCCTACTGAAGTGAATGAGAATTTCTGAAATTTTCAGGTGGTACTTTCAAAAGGGTTTAATGCTGTCTGTGACAGGCACCCCCTCTCTCTCCTCCTCACCCCCTGCGTTATGAAATGGACTTATGGACATGAATATACACAACTCAAAGGTGTTTTGAACAAATTATTTCATGTAACCCATCAATCTTCATGTCATGATCCACTGGTTCTGTTTATCTTACTTTGATGTATGTATCATTTTTGCGTATAAAATTAGACATATGGAATGGGGAATACTTCGTGGGTTTCTAATGTGTGAATGCGAGAAATGGGGGTGTTACCCTCGATGTCTTGATGAGTAACTAGTAAACGATCTCTTTTGTCCCTAAGTCTGAGCAGTGGTCAGTAGGGAGTGGCCTCAATTCTTTAACAAAAAGAATAGGAAAGCAGAGGCTTAGGTCTTTTGGCTGGGCTGCACCTGAAGGAAAGGAGCCAAAGACCCCATGGTCAGGAAACAGCCCTGGTTTGGAGGGGTAGCTGGAAAAGAGGTTTTAGGGTGAGTGTGAAGAGTTTGTACTGAGGTTTCAGTGTAGAATTAGCTACGCGTTTTTGTTCCTTTTGATTTGTAAGTTAACTATTTTGCTCTGCCTGTTCTCACTTGTTACCACTTTATCCTACTCCTTGTACTTAATAAAATCATTTTTATTTTCTATCAAACTCAGTGTAAATAATTGTTACCTGGGAGGGCAACCAGTGTGTACATTCCCCTTTCATTGTTAAAGGTGGCTTACTCTTATCTAATTCTTTGGGGTTTGATCCCATCTGGGGAGTGGTATCCCAAGAAGCTGGCCCCTAAACTGCACTCTCCTTGGACCTGAAGTGGTTCAGAGTCTGTACTGCTTCTCTGTGGGGGCAGGGACCTCAGCTCCGGGCCTCAACTGGGGGAGACCAGCGGAGTTGGCCCAGCAGGACCCGGTGGTGAGGAACCCCAGAGAATGGGAAGGCGAGTGGCAGTGGCCGTGTCAGCACCCCGAGAGTCACCCCTGAGGGGTCATCTGTTACCACACCCCGTCACACTGTCCTAACTCTACTTCCACTGAAGTCAAAAGTAATACTCTCATTGAATTTAATGGAGCTGTACTAGGCCAAGACAGATCACTCCTGAGAACTATAGCCATAAGCTTTCATATATCTATAACTCAAAATTATTTGACCTGTTTCACTAACCCTTAAAATGCACCCACACTTTTCTGTCTCCATGCTAAAAATGGCAAGTTGCAGGTGAAAATTATTTAGATGTATTTCCTTACTCTCTGTATTGAAACTTAATAAAGTTTTCTTGTAATTTTCAGATGGCTGTAGGGAGCACAGACGTGCTGTACTGAGCTTGTCTGTCAAAGAAAGGTAACTTTTATAATTTTATGGTGGTAATTTTGCTTGAGTACATATAAATTACATTTTGAATGCAACCCCAAGAGCCACTTATGTTTAGTTGCTGTACAGAGAGAGATTTCTAATACCAAAGAAAAACACTACAGACTACGGGCTTATCAATTATTTAAAGAAAATATGAACAAAACATTTAGTTCCACAATACAGTGGGGGGTTGCATTAGCCTAAGGACATTTCTGAGCTACTGTTTGAAGTCCATCATTTATGAAGTCAGGAAAACATACCATTAGAAAAATGCAGTTACTATAGGAAAATGAGGCATAAATATTTTAAAAGAATGCAAATTCCGTAAAAATAAGCAAAACCATCTGGTTTAATGAGTGACCTGTGTATACAACATGAGGGAATTAACTGAGCTCTGGAAGATTGTTATGTGACTGATTGAGCAATGGATTCCATTGTACACAGGCATATGCATGTCTTCTATATGCAAATTTATAACACTGAAAAATAAAGAACGCTGCATCCATATGGCTGACTCTTTCCAAGAAGGGCATCCTGTACCAAATCCTTTTTGGCCACAAAACCCAGGGAGTGTTCGTACTGCAACACAACAAAGTCATGACAAGCACCCAGCTTTGGCAACAAAAAATTTACAGCTCAACAAGGGACTTTTGTCTCTCCCCCTCCTTTCACTGTTGACAATCATGCAGTGTGTACTACAGTAGGCATTTTGTCAAGTTTATTGAACTCCAACATGTTTTCAGAGCCAAGCTAAAGGAATTCCAGCAGGCATGCCAGAAGGCGAAGGAGGCAAACAGATCTGCTGTTGCACCCAAAACAGCACGCAGCCACCACCTTGGGGATATGATCCTCCAAAAGGTCCAGCCTGCCAGAGAGACACCTCCATCTCCCAGTCAATCTGCCAAAGGCACAATGAATAACCATGAAGCATCAGTTTAGCATGTTGTTGAACTGCTCCTTACTGCTGGGCAGGTGCCCTATGTAAGGCTACATGACCCAGGGCTATAAGGGGTAAACCACTTCACCTAGGATTACTATGGGTATTTTTACATTCCCCACTGTAATTTTCTGGTCTAGAAAGGAAGTTGCAGCATGCAGCTTTCTGTACAAGCCACCGTTCCTGAAGATGTGTGCATCATGCACCTTTTCAGACCATCCCACATTTATGTCTGTGAAATGCCCTTGGTGATCTACAAATGCCTGAAGCACCGTGGAGAAGTGTCCCTTCTGATTGATATACTTTGAGGCAAGATGGAGTGGCACTGGGAGGGCTAGGAAGCAAAATGGTAGCTAATGAGACGTTTTTCACATATCCAAATGCCTAGTCCTATGTTGCACATTCCCACAGTGCCGCCAGGCACTATGGGATGCTTACCCACATTGCTTTGCTCTTTCTATTGACAGGTGACCTAATAATGTGGCCATGATATGCTGACAAAGGGTGGCAGAAAAACAGCTTTGGTGAGCTTTCAGTTTTAGTGATTTTTGTATGTCAACAGCATTTTCATCACTAAACTTTCCAATGTAGACATAGCCAAAGCAAGTACACACTTCAAACATTTCTGGTGGGAAATCCTCCTCTGCATAGCATTTGCTGACTTGCACAGACCTTCACAAGGTGAATGAAGCAATAACTACAATGAACAGAGGAAAAGGAAAACTACAGCTTCTTTCATTTTTGTCTTTCTCTACTACATTATATGACTGATGCCACTTGTGATGGGGTGTGCATACCCTGCACTGAAACAGGTGGGGTTAAAACTCTTTGGGCGGAGGAAATCCCGCCCTTTCATCCAGACTGGGCATGCGCCAAATGCTGGAGCAGCATAAAAGGCAGCAGAACAGCTCAGTTTGGGCTGGTCTCTGAAGGAGAAGGACCTTCAGTCAGAGCTGCTGGACTCCACCAGACAGCAACTCAGACAGAGGGGGATGTAGACCCAGGAAATTTCTGCCACACAGCCCCTGAGCAACCCCAGAGAGATGCAGCTGCAGGGGAAAAAGAAGACACAGCCACTTCATGGGACCTCACCAGTAGGAAATGACCCTGGGAGGGTTCAGGAGCAACCCCTCCCACTCAGGTAAATTCGGCATGTTTCAGCCTGATTCCCCGCCGAGGGAGTGGTAGACCACTCTGCCACTCACAGGGCCGGGGGTCGGGACCAGGTGGAGTAGGGTGGGCCCCCAACCTCCTAGCTTATTGACTTGAGCTACCAAGCCATGCTGGCCTGCATTAAAGAGCCATACCCTATTGGCTTAGGCTACCAAGCCGTGCTGCCCTGCATTAAAGGGCCATACTTTATTGATTTGGGCTACCCAGCTATGCTATCCTGAGTCAGAGGGCCACCCCTCACTGATTCTAGCCACTAGAGTATAACTATCCTGGACCAAGGGTCACGGTTCAAAGACTAAGAGAGAGAGACTTCCAGAAGTCCAATGGCTGACTAAGCAGCATCCATGCCCTCATACAACCTCTCCCAAGAGATGGGGTGTGCATACGCCGCAACACCACTGCTTTCACACAAATGAAAATTACTGGATGGACTTTGCCTCCACAGAAGGATTTCCATGCATAAAACATTGAATGAAAAGAAACTGAGAAAACCATATGAGCTATAGAATATTTAATTCACAAACTCAGTGGGCCACAAACTCAGTAGCTTCAATACTCAGGTCTGGCTGAGTCCTACTTAGCAGTTGTACATTTCTTTTGTATTCCCATAACCTCAAGAGGCTATTTGGCTCCAGTACAGTTGCTGGATTGCCAGAGAATAGCAACGTGTGGAGTAGAGCAGTCATAACTGATGGTACCAGCCATAAATTTCTCTACCTTTTGGGACTCCTCAACAGCTCAGTTGAAAACAGCTTTATAAAACCCACTTGTTCAGCTTTGGTGGCATCAGCAAGAATTTGACCTGATACAAACATTACACATACACACAAACAAATTTGTTGTAGTAACTGAAGTTGTGGTATGACACACTCCTAAAACCTTTAAAATGCAAATAAGAAATTAAGGAGAAAGACTTGTACATTCCTTTCCACCTTCATATTACCTACTGTCACAGGGTGTGTATACCCAGCTGCAGGGAGAGCGTGGAGCCTGTCAGGCCCCTCAACACATGCTCCAGCCCGTGAACATAACAGCCCACAAGAGCCCCCAGTTCTCTCACTGTCCCCTTTTCCCCACACAAGAGTCTGGCCTAGAGGCAAAAGTCAGTAGCTATCACCTGTCTGTGGGGCAATATGGCCCAGTAGCCTGAGTCAATAGCAATCCTGGGCTACGGGGCAGTAGGGCCCAATGGCCCAAGACAATAGCAACCCCTGTCTGTGGGGTAATAGGGCCCAGGGGCCTGAGTCAATAGCAACCCCTGTCCATGGGGCAATGGGGCCTTGAGGCCAAAGTCAGTAGCAACAACAGTAGTGCCCACTTGGGGTTTAATAGGGGTTTAATCGGGGTGGGGGTCCCAGCCCAGCACCCTGTCAATGGTGGGTGTGTCCCACCATTAGCTCAACAGGGAATCCACCTGAAACACGCTGAGCTTTCAGGCTTTCAATTCCCCGCCCTGGGCTACTTCCTACCTGCCTCACGGCAATCAGCATCTTCCCCACTTGCCTCCTATGGACTGGAAGTTTCCCTGGCCGGTCTCCGCTGGCTGTCCTCCACTATGGCATTCATCTGCTGCTCCTTCTCCCAAGCTCGGGCAGGAGCTCTTTCCTCTGCGGTGGTCAGCCCTGACTGAGGTGCTCCACTGGCCTTTATACCTGTTCTCCAGTTGGAGCCTGCCCAGCAGGGCTGTGAGAGTGGGGCTCTCTCAGACAGGTAGGCCTGGTTAACCCTTACTGGCTCAGTGCGGGGTTGGTACACCCCATCACACACACAATAGTAGTGATAATGCAACTCCATGAGCTTTCTGCCTCCATCTCCAACCTATACCAAAAACAACATACCCCAAATTTATCAAAACTTCACTAAAAAAATCCGTCACAGTAACTGAATATGCTTTTAGATCTGTTACATTAACAGATCAACACACTTTGGCATTTATTCCAACTATGCAGGAAGTTATTCTACCTTAGTACTGCTGAGGTAACTGCTTTGGGTTTGAGTTCAAGTTCAATGAAGTAAATAACTTTTTCATATCTACTGGCAATGGAGTGAACCTTATGGAACACGGCAATACATTACCACTAATTTTGTGGGCTATACAAAGATTGAAAGGAATGCATAAGTCTTTTATTTTCATTACTTTAAGGCTTTGGGTGCATGGAGCATGTCCACAAAAGTGTTCATTAGCTAGTCTCTTAGTTTTTATAGGCACCTTTGATTTATTTCAGTCAACAGCTTCCCAGAGTCAGGGAGAAGGAGAGT
Source organism: Pelochelys cantorii (assembly GCA_032595735.1). Lineage (NCBI taxonomy): Eukaryota > Metazoa > Chordata > Testudines > Trionychidae > Pelochelys > Pelochelys cantorii. Next base: position 70,103,884 of record CM064327.1, read on the forward strand.
TGAATACACCTGAGAGAAAAATACACTGCTGAAGCTGCTCCTGATAACATTGACCCTTCTGAAGAGTGTGAGAGACTGTAACATGTCCTAGTCAACATTTTATGCTGATTCAAAGTTATTGGAAGTAAACAACCAAGAGCAGCCCTCCATGTTTGACACTCGTGACATAATCTCTGAGATGAAGGGACTCTCCCTGAAGGAAACTGTGTCATTACTCACTTCCCTTAGGGTACGTCTACACTGCACAGTTATGTCGGATTAAGCTATTCTGGAATAGTTATTCTGAAATAGCTTATTTCAAAATAGCACGTCTCCAGTGAAGGGAAGCCTCAAAATTAGTCCGAGGCAGGCTTCCCTAATGTAAACATGCTATCTTGATTTAGAGCGCCAGGAGGAATAACATGGAATGGCTCTGGTGAGGAGCTATTTCGAAATAGCAGCAATGGAGCATCTACACACGCCTTATTTTGAAATAGCTATTTCGGAATAGGTGTTATTATTCGTAAAATGAGGTTTACAGAAGTTGAAATAAGCCATCCATTATTTCAAAATTATTTCGAAATAACAGAATGGCTGTATAGCCGCTCGCATAGTTATTTCGGAATAACAGCCATTATTCAGAAAAAACTTTGCTGTGCAGACACACCCTAAATGTTCTGCAGCCTCTCACAATTTTGTGGAAATTAGACACAGCCGCAAAAGCAGTGTGTGTGCCTGCATTGTACCAGAAGGAATCCAGAGCCTACTGCATCCCTTTCCTCTGAACCCCTGTCATATTATTGGGTTGTAACAGGAAAATGCAGGTCATTGTCGCACCCCTATTTTGTGTTTGCCCGATATCCTGTGCAAAGTGGGCCAAGTGAGGTGTCTAATGAAAGCTTATGTTATGCTGATTCAATGTATGCTACTCATATACTTGTATGATTTTTATATGTAAAGGTATGGATATGGGCTCTGTACTTATATTTTAAATGTCCTCTGTCTGGGAGACAGCAATAGGTGCTGACCACCTATTGTGAGAAGAGGTTATTCAGTGAAAAGCTATGCTAAACAGCAATGCTGCATAGACAATGGCTCTCAAGGTTGCCAATAAATACCTGAGGAATGCGGGTGGGAACCTGCAGAGCAGCAGGCACATCAAGGCTGCTTGCCTAAGGGGATATGGACAGGCCACTTGTTCATGTGATCAGCTCCAGTTTGGGAGGTACCATCACTCAAGAGAACAATGGATTTCCCTCTGCATGAGCAAGATTATAAAAGGATCCTGGGGATGCTTCCCTCTTTGTCTTCAATACTGCTCTTGACTTCAGAAGCATCCTTGTTATGGATAGAGGGCTGGGAAGGATGTATTGATGCATCCTAACATAGGATGTACTCCAGATACTTTTAAGCTAACATTTTGTTACATCTCTGCTAACAGCCTGCATCAAGAAGTTGGTGATTGGTGTATGAAATATGCTTTCTTTCACAATCTTATTTTCAACCATCTCTTTCTTTTATTAATAATAAACCTTTAAGATTTTAGATTCTAAAAGATTGGCACAGCGTGCTCTTTTGGGTTAAGATCCGAGGTATAAATTAGCCTGGGACCGTGGCTAGACCTTTGGGACTGGGAGAACCTGTTCAGTGTTAGTGATACTGGGTTTTATAACCCCTTACCTGTGTAAGGTGCAGTGCTATTTGTGGCATAGGGGATGCTGGGGTGTCTAAGGGGATTTGCTTGTGTGACTTCTTACTGGCCAAGGTGGCAGCTGAAGTACTCTGTGTGACTGGTTTGGTACCTTATAAGGAGGTCTCCAGTCTTGGGCTATAAGTAGCCCTGGTTGTAAGTAATTTGCCCTGATTTGACCCTTTCAGCAGTGCCCCAGACCACCTGGTATAATACAAACCCTATCCCTGACAGTATGAAAAACTTCTCACAACATACATACATGTCATTGCAGGCACCTTCAAATCTGACAGCTATCATGCTGGCCAATGTTGGGGGTTGAATTGGTAATATCCAGTGCTACAAGCAGAAGTCTTTCTAGCCTGTCTGAAAAAGCCAAAGCCTCGAACTGAGAGCTGCCAGAATCCTATCCTTTGAAGACTGGCCATTGGGGGACACAGAGATTACACTTAAATATGTAACAAATGCCCAAAATGTGAAGCATGTGTGTTTTGCTTTTGAACACTATAATTTACAGATTATCAGTTCTGAAGTACAAAAAACTATATTTGAAAGATCTTTTTCTGTGTGCATCATATGCACCAACCTCCCACCCCATGTATCAGCAGCAGTATTTGACCTGCTTGACTTCCATATCCCTAACTTAGATTTAATTGCTAGCTCCTTTGAATATCAGTCACTGGATGGATTGCACAACTAATTACCCGGGACTTCCTCTGCCTCCTTACAAAGCGGTGGAGGTTTGCCGCTTGCCGTGAAGTTCCCCGGTGACCCCCTCTAGCCAGATGCCTTGTGTCCGGCCAGAGGCGGTCACCGGGGAACGGCGCTGCGAGCGGCAAACCTCTGCCACTTTGCAGGGACGCAGGGGAAGCCTCGCGCAGCTGCCGGCCACCAGCCGGCCCTAGGGGAAATCGTGTTATTGCGGGGACGGGGTTGTGTTGTTTGAAAAATGTTCCCTAAAAAAAAAATCGTGCTATCGTGAAAACGTGTTAAGCAGGCACGTGTTAAGTAAGGAATTACTGTACTGGATTCTATTCGGAGTATGGCTTATGGTAGTGGCTAGAGATAACATAACCAAACTGGATTAAGTAACTCAAAAAGGCAGCACAGTGCAAAGATTAACATCACAGTGCACCATAGGAGATTGTGCCTACACTGACCTATCAGCTCTCTGATAATGAATTAAAAACAAAAATAAGGGGAAGAGAATGTGTTTCATCAGCTGCTCTAGACTGCCTTCTGGGTTGGGGGTTATAAACTTAAGAGAATTGCATGCGAATTCAATCAGCAGTTAGAAGAGATGAGATTTCACCTACCGGTTGCCTCTTTCCTAGCTCAGGCAACATGCCCCTAGGCTAGTTGGATATTTTCTGAATCCCTTTGTCTCACTGCTCCAGAGGTGAGTGACAGTACTCACAGCACAGCAGATCTGTCATAAAATTTAAAATCCTTTGAATGCAGTTTGGCACACATTTTTTTTGTTATGGACAAAAAGTTTTGAAAATCTCTGTAGACAAACACTACTCATGCATAACCAATATTTTAGGAATTGGCACATGAAGAATAATAAAGGGCACAAAGGATGGGTCTCGGAAGGCATGGTTGTACCAGGAAATTATTTTGTAATAACTCCCGAAATAACTATTTTGAAATAGCATGTCCACATTACAGGGAAATCTCAAAATTAGTCCAAGGCAGGCTCCCTTAATGTGGATGCCCTACCTCAAATTAGAGCCCCAGAAAGCACTGGGATGTCATGACACTGAATGACTCTGGGGAGTAGCTATTTCGAAACAGGAGCAGTGGAGTGTCCATACTACCACTATTTCAAAATTCTGTTCTGTTCAACATCTTCATCAATGATTTAGATATTGGCATAGAGAGTATGCTTATTAAGTTTGCAGATGATACGAAGCTGGGAGGGGTTGCAACTGCTTTGGAAACTAGGGTCATAATTCAAAATGATTTGGACAAACTAGAGAAATGCTCTGACGTAAACTGGATGAAGTTTAATAAGGACAAATGCAAAGTACTCCACTTAGGAAGGAACAATCCATTTCATACATACAGAATGGGATCGTGTCTCGGAAGGAGTAAAGGGATTTAGGGATCATAGTGGACCACAAGCTAAATATAAGTCAGGAGTGTGATGCTGCTGCAAAAAAAGAAAACATGATTCTGGGATGCATTAACAGGAGTGTTGTGAGCAAGACACGATAAGCCATTTTCTAATCTGCACTGATCAGGTCTCAGTTGGAGTACTACATCCAGTTCTGGGCACCATGTTTCAAGAAAGATGTGAAGAAACTGGAGAAGGTCCAGAGAAGAACAACAAGAAAATGATTAATGGTCTAGAGAACATAACCCATCAGAGAAACCTGAAATAATTGGGCTTGTTTAGTTTGGAAAGGAGAAGACTGGGAGGGGACATGATAGCTGTTTTCAGGTATCTAAAAGTGTGTCACAAGGAGAAGGGTGAAAACTTGTTCATCTTGGCCTCTGAGGATAGGACAAGAAGCAATGGGCTTAAACTGAAGCAAGGGAGGTTTAGGTTGGACATTAGGAAAAACTTTCTAACTGTCAGGGTGGTTAAACACTGGAATAAATTGCCTAGGGAGGCTGTGGAATTTCCATCTCTGGAGATATTTAAGAGCAGGCTGGATAGATCTAGATGGTACTGGACCCTGCTGTGAGAGCAGGGGACTGGACTCAATGACCTCTCAAATTCCCTTCCAGTTCTAGTGTTCTATAATTCTATGAAAATAACGATTTCAAAATAAGCATTATTCCTCATGGAAAGCAGGTGTTATTAATTTGAAATAACCAGTCCATTATTTTGAAATAACAGGCTTAGTAGTGTGGAAATAACAAGTGGAGTGTCAAAATAAGGGGAGTATTTTCAAAACCAATCTGATAGCTTTCTTTTATAGGATAATGAGTTTTGCGGATAAGGGAGAAGCGGTGGATGTGGTATACCTAGACTTTAGTAAGGCGTTTGATACGGTCTCGCATGATATTCTTATCAATAAACTAGGCAAATACAACTTAGATGGGGCTACTATAAGGTGGGTGCATAATTGGCTGGATAACCATACTCAGAGAGTAGTTATTAATGGTTCACAATCCTGCTGGAAAGGTATAACAAGTGGGGTTCCGCAGGGGTCTGTTTTGGGACCGGCTCTCTTCAATATCTTCATCAACGATTTAGATATTGGCATAGAAAGTACGCTTATTAAGTTTGCAGATGATACCAAGCTGGGAGGAGTTGCAATTGATCTGGAGGATAGGGTCATAATTCAAAATGATCTGGACAAATTGGAGAAATGGTCTGAGGTAAACAGGATGAAGTTTAATAAAGACAAATGCAAAGTGCTCTACTTAGGAAGGAACAATCAGTTTCACACATACAGAATGGGAAGCGACTGTCTAGGAAGGAGTACGGCAGAAAGGGATCTAGGGGTTATAGTGAATATAAGTCAGCAGTGTGATGCTGTTGCAAAAAAGCAAACATGATTCTGGGATGCATTAACAGGTGTGTTGTGAGCAAGACATGAGAAGTCATTCTTCCGCTCTACTCTGTGCTAGTTAGGCCTCAGTTGGAGTATTATGTCCAGTTCTGGGCACTGCATTTCAAGAAGGATGTGGAGAAATTGGAGAGGGTCCAGAGAAGAGCAACAAAAATGATTAAAGGTCTAGAGAACATGACCTATGAAGGAAGGCTGAAAGAACTGGGTTTGTTTAGTTTAGAAAAGTGAAGATTGAGGGGGGACATGATAGCAATTTTCAGGTATCAAAAAGGGTGTCATAAGGAGGAGGGAGAAAACTTGTTCATCATGGCCTCTGAGGATAGAACAAGAAGCAATGGGCTTAAACTGCAGCAAGGGAGGTTTAGGTTGGACATTAGGAAAAATTTCCTAACTGTCAGGGTAGTCAAACACTGGAATAAATTGCCTAGGGAGGTTGTGGAATCCCCATCTCTGGAGATATTTAAGAGTAGGTTAGATAAATGTCTATCAGGGATGGTCTAGACAGTATTTGGTCCTGCTATGAGGGCAGGGGACTGGACTCGATGACCTCTCGAGGTCCCTTCCAGTCCTAGTATTCTATGATTTGAAAATAACTCCCTAGTGTAGACCAGGGCAGAGAGTGTTAGATATCTTACACAAGGGTTACAGAGAAAAGCAAGGCAATCCAGTGAATAATCAGAGGAGATAATGTTTCTTTTTCTATCAATTATTTTTTTTATCAAACTACCGTGAAAAATGTCAGTAATGTAGTACTCAAAAGCCTTTAGCTTGAGGGTTTTTTTTTCCATTTGAATGACTTTTTTACAAAATTACATTTTAAAGGTGTCAAGATAAAAATTAAAAAAAAACTTATCTGAACACCCTCAATAATTAGTCTATTTAAATAGCTCCAATAATTAGTGAATTATTATTGTATAACAGTTAGAAATGCAGTTTATTTCTTCCAAGGACTTCAGATTCCATCCTCTCAAGCACAATTCTCCAGAGATAATTATACTGTAAAGAAACTAGCATATTGAGAATGAAGACCCGATGTCACCATTTTGGCAATACTGGTGATGGCTCCAACTATTATGGTATTTTTGTTTTACTTATTTTATATATATTTGCTGTAAAGTATTAAATATATTGAATTAATGTAAATTTTATGTCAATATGAATATAATATGAATCTCCAGCCTAGAATGATCTGCTCTTCCTTTCACTTCTACTAAAAATCTTGATAAATCTGTTATAGGAAGATGATTTTGGAATCCTTTTTCTAAGAAAATTACCTCACGTAAGTATTATTTAAGGACTTTGGGACAATTTCACATCTAATGTAACCCATAGAACACACTAACACAGTCCTCTAAACCTTGTGACTTTATATCAATCCTGGTTCTCTGATGCTTCCGACCCAGCCCCATGACAGTGTGACTTTATCAGAACCAGCCGACAGAGATAATGAAGCCAGTGGCACTCCTTGAGAACCCTCCGACTGCTGCTAAAAGGTGAAGGAGCACCAAGAGAAACAGAATACAAACACTAATCATATCACATTTGCTTCCTGGGCTCCATGAAGCTCGTAGAAGATGATATATCCTCCCCCAAACCTTCCTTTCCCATCTTGAAGATCTCTGGAGAATCTAATATAATTTCCATACTCAGACCATGAATTCATTTTATCAGTCTCCTTTGCTTATAATATCCAGATTCCAAATACCCTGTTAACAGACCTTTGAAAAACCAAAATCTAGGTTTTTTCACTGCCATTTTGGAACAGATTCCTCTGTCCTCTCAGCTGTCAACCACAGCCCAGAGGTGACCTTTTTGCAATATCTATTTGCTACTGATCGCCAGATTTAACCATTTAAACTCATTGTTTACTTGTTAAACAATTCCACCCAAAGAGATGTTAAACAAACATATTCCACCCAAAGACATGTTGTGGTACCTACTTGGGCTTTGTGGACTGTTTTATGATTACTGTTTTCTTCACTCACACTTACGCTTTTTAATATCTGATGCACATAAGCCCGTTTGCATTCAAAACAGGAAATTTTATAGAGGGAGAGTTGGAAAATTATGAATTAATTATGCTACGAAGTTAGGAGGTTATGGGGTTTCAAGCAAAAAGAAGCATAAAGAGAGATGATAAAATGACTGGTTGTATGAAGTTTTGTTCAGTAAAACATACCCCTGGGTTTGGTTTATAAAGAACACATTTCAAGTCTTAGCTTAGCAGAAAAAGAAAGATTTCTGACTTGAAAATTCCACAAAGACACAAAACTTAATGTACTCTTCAGGGGACATATAGTGTCTGTTGTTCCTTTACAATGGAGAAACCCTGATTACAAAGCATAATAAAAACACTCTCTATTTTAGCTTTGTTTCTGTGTAGTGTTTTAGCCTAGTTAGCGTATTTCACTGTTTTAGCGAAGTAAAAAAAAACCCTTATGTCTATTTCATTGTAATAAATTCATGTTTTCTTTATTATTCTCTCTCTATATTTTTAACTTGTTTATGGTTTGAATTCATAAGTTCAATGTTTTTGAAAGATCAATTCTGATGCCTATTTTCTGGTACAATTTTACTTCAGAATTTGCTTTATTGCTTATGTTAGATCCTAAAATTGTCCATTATCTGAGTCAAATAAAAATTAACAATTACTCCGATATTAACCAAATACATCAGATTAATAGGATTTCTGGGTTAAACCCTGAAGTATTTATTCAGTATAGCAAAGGAACACATAATTTGAATTCATAGAGAGAAAAAAGGAAAGCAGGTTTATATATATAATACATTTTATTTTTCTTATGCACATAAGATCCCTAGATTAAAATAATATTAAGGTTGCAAAGTTCAGAAATGCCAGATATAAGGTTGCCTGTGCAACCTCAGTCTAGCTACATTGGGTATACATTTTAAGAAAGTATTTTGCAGGGGTGGGCAGTAAGTGGTCTGTGGGGTAGCTGCATTTCACCAGGGTTAGCACCTGGCAGGCCACCTGAGGCTTTATTTACCTGTGTGTTCACAGGTACGGCCTCTCACAGCTCCCACTGGTCACAGTTCGCCGTTCCCAGTCTTTGGGAACTGTGTGAGGTAATAGCCTGGCCTGCAGGTAAAGAATGTGTCCATTGGCTCACCAGGGACTAACTCTAGAGTTCTGCAGCCAGCCTGTGACCCACTTATTGCCCATTTCTGGTCTTTTACTACATCGTCATGACATTTTTGCACAGGACCCTTGCCTTATTCACTGCACAAGATGGACAGTGCTCACTGAATAAACAACTATTCAATCTTTAGTTTTCTGCTTGTGGGGCAATGTAGGACCACAGGCCATATTTACTGCACCCTATTCAAACCCTGCTCTGAAGACAGACTTATTCACTTCCCCATGGACTTTTCTTTGATGGTCACCAATATAGTACCTAAGTGCTTTACAAAAAAGCTATTTTCAGAACACTTCAGTGCAGGAAGGTATGATTATTATCCCCCTTTTATGGAGAAGAAGTGAAGGCACAAAGATTAAGGTCAAAAGTCTCCATTAACGTTTTACGCCCAATCTGAGAGACTTGGGGCCTGTGTTATATAGCACTTTATGTGTTCAGATCTCTCATATGTTCAAAGCAGTGCACTGTAAGTATTGAATGCTTCCGCAAATCAGACCCCCGGAGTCTAAAATCAGGCAACCAGAAAATGAGACACAATTACTGACCACTTTTGTAACAAGTGGTTTGAATGAGATTCTCAACATCATTAAGGATGATCGGGGAGCAAAGACAGGGTTAGAATCTTGCTCTTCAAAGCAGGCTGGAACTGTATCAGAGGCAGTAGTATGAGGGTGGGGGGGAGCAGGCAGGAACCGGTACGTGCAGGGAGCTGGTTTTTAAGCCAGGGGTCTGCATGTAACCGTGCACATTAATCCATGAGCCTGGGCTCTTGGGTTAACTGTGTACATGGTTACACTTTCACATCTCTAGTTTAAATACAAATTCTTCACTGGGCACACCCATATTTGTCACATTGGGACAACTCCCGAGCTGGCATAAATCAGTGTAACATACTGAAGCCAGTGGACTTATGCTGAGCCATAATGTCACAGGTTATGTTTATCCTATGGACAATAACAGCGTTAATTGTAATATAACAGTTTTCATATAAGGAAAGTAAGCACAGTCATAAAAAAAATCATGAAGTGTGTGGGGAAGGGTTTTTTTTTATGATAGTCATAAAATATCATAACTTTCTAAGACTTGTCCTCACAAACCTATATGCTGAGTAGTGTCATTGAGTTTGTGCTGGCATGACAGTCCTGACAAAGGAAGTACAATTAGGCTGCCTTTGTGGCTTATCAGATCATGACTCTCTGGTTCTATGTAAGGTTTATTGGCAGATCCTGTTTTGTGTTCTGGGCTTTTTCTTTTTGCTCTAGATTTTTTCTGGACCTTAATACTTCAGAAGGGGTAGAACTGAAGTGTGCCTTGGTCTCTTCAGGGCTCTTCTCTGAACTGTCCATGCTTCTGCAAATCCCTCTGCATCTGACTCTGCTTTCTCACAGTGGCTCCTCTGGCTGGCAAGCTACTCAGGGTGTGGCCTACCTCAGGCTTCTCTCCCATCAAGAGAAGCAGAGCTCTGCTTTCCTTCCTGGTCAGCCCTGAACTGGCGGGGGGAGAGGGGGGAGTCCTCTCCTTTTAACTCCCCTCTCCATGCTTGACATTCCCTGCACCTTATGGGGCAGAACCAATTAGCCCGACAGCGACAGGCACTTGTTAACCCTCTCATTGCCAGCATAGTGCTTATTTACCCCATCATAGGAAACTTTTGTATACCTGCAAATATCAGTGGGACATGTTCAAAGGAGCAATTATTCAATTGCTCTTTATAGACTGTACTCTAATAAATGCAGTTTATCACTTCAAGCTCTGTATTGTCTAAAATTAGTTTTAGTGACTGGGCAAATATCGAGCTATTGTAAATTTGTTTAGCTGCAGTGAAGTGGAATTATGTTGGTATACTCCAGCTGAGAATCTGCCCATCTGACAATAATAATAAGCTGCCACAGCCCCTGAATTTCTAGACTGACAGTGGACATCTATAGCTCTTGTGTATTAGATGATCAAGGAAAGAGTTATTTCTATCCCTCAAGAAGTATAGTAGCAGCTTGCTAATGATTCAAACACTAATGTGGCTTATTGCTATGCAACTGATTAATTTATCCTTAAAAATCTTCTTCATTAACAATTTTAGTAAAAAGGAAAGTGTGACTTCCAATATATCCATCACTAGGAAATACATTCCCTAGAGGAGTCAGTAAAAAAAGGAACTAAAAGTAATTCAACCTCTATGTATTTAGTTTCCCTCCTTGAAAAAACAAAGGAATCATTTGATTTGATTTGAGTCCTACAGATGAAGAATTTTACATAACAACTAAGCATTGTTATTCTCTCCCCTTCTAGTCCTAGAAGCCCGGGTGCTATATCAACAACAGTTAATGAATCAACCACTTTCAACACTTTCTATTACAAAAACTCAATTTGGAGTATCAAAGAATTCCCAATACAACAGAAACTAAGTTACTGTATAGAAGGCCCCACTCAGCTGCTAAAAGATCAATTTGGCAGGAAAGAGAAATTTATACTTAATACTTTCTCCTACCCTCTCTGAAAAATCCCAGCTGCCTTTCCTCATTTCGTTCCAGATTGGTGCTAACATTTTTGTCCCTTTCCCCATTAACTCTCCCTTTAGTATTTCATATAATGAATTTAGAGATTATAGGGGTTTTTTTTTCCCAGTGATAAGGTCCCAGCTCTCCTCCCTTGGGGGTTACTGTGTGCAAAATGCATAAAGACTTAGCAACCAAACAGAATACGTGTTCAGACTATCAGTAACTGCAGACAAACTATAATTCGACTTAGACAATAGGGGGGAAATGGTCTTCAAGCTATACTTTAAATCCCACACAGGGTCCTAAGAAAAAGTATTCCGGCATTTCTCTTTTCAGCTCAATTCATACACAATACCACCATTTATAATTTGACTAGACACTAGCGAGGGAGCAGTTATTCCTACCTCTGAGCCAGCATCATTAAAATAACACTCACAAAACAAACAAAAAAGGTATTCCCTCTACAGCAGTGCAATGCAGCTAGTTTGGCAACAAAATTTTTTTTTAAAAGCTTGCAACATTTTGGAGGTAAATTATGGCTCTCCTGTTTGAAGTATTTAATAAAACCCAAGCCTTTTGAGTCTGTCCTTTCTAAAGATGTGTTTTGCTCTCATACTGCTTGTGGTTTGGAGCTATAGTAATTTATGGCAGCATGAATGATAATATTTTACATCCAGTGACACTGATAGCAGGATAAAAGCTGTGCAACTAATAAGTAACATGACTGTAGAGAGCTTCTTTCCCTTTGGTTTACAATAAAAATGGATATATTGTGAAAAAAATAATTTGAACATTTAGGGGAAAATGAAAAGCATGCTATCTATGAACTCAGGTAAATATGGGGATTCAAGAGCTGCCTGAATACCTACAGTGATTAAATTAAAGCTGTATTCCAAATCCAAGAGCTGTCATCTTGCAGTGTCACTGTGATTAGGACACATTATAACTACAGTGCTCATAAAAGTGGACAGTCTACTGCGGGTTAACATTAATCCTAGTCAATGTTCAAGCCAGTTTACAGTGTTATGGAGCAAAAGCATAGCCACTTACATTTCATTTTCTAAAGCTGTTTCCCTACCACCATTCTGACAGAGTGCACACTTCCCTCATGGCAGTAATATCTGCCCAAAATAAAGAGCTTTTGTAGCATACTGTAGCAGTATCAGGATTTCTTTAAATTCATGTTTTGCTCTGAGGCTGTACATAATGTAAATTTGGATCAGCCCAATCAGGACTACATCCCTAAAGGGTGTAAATTACATCAAAGTTCTGCTGTCAGTAAGGTGCAACCCACAAGTTAGAGAAGTAAGTAAAGCAAATTATACAAAACGTGAGGCCATGTCTTCACAAGGAGAAGATCGATGCTGACACAATAGATCTTCCAAATTTGATTTAGCGGCTCTAGTAAACGGCGCCTCTGTCAGTGGCCAGTACTCCTGCACCTGCGTGGAGTTAGCCTCCCACTGTGGGGCAGCAGAGAAACTTAAATTAAGGTATATCGACTCCAGCTACATAATTAATGTAGCTGGAGTTGTGTATCTTAATTTGACCTTCCCCTTCAGGGTACACCTGGCCTAAGTGAACACATAACAAGTGAAAGCAACCCAAAAGGAACACCTATCAGTGACACAGAAAAAGAGGCCTTCAAATGGCAGCTTGAATCATAACCCAGCATTTAACGGAGTGGAAGAACAAAAGGAAGAAGGGATGATTGAATAATTTGGAGTGTTTTGCACGCATGAAAATTTTCAGGCAGGTCAACATGTATATCTAATCTTTATATCATAACTGTGTTCAATTTCGAACACTCAGATAAGGTAAATATTCCCAGAAGGACCATACCAGGAATGGAAGAAAGTGCCTTTGGGATCTGCTTCCCATTATTGACAGTGTGAAGGGAAAGAGGCTGCAAGGTCTTTGTAGTCCCATGGATGTATGCCTTTTGGGGGATATCTAGACACACTTTTCACTAAATAGAGCCTGCTTTACCTCAACTGAGCAGGCTTCATGTTTAGGGCCAAACTGGTTGAAAACTTTTATAATTTTTTTTTTTCCACTGAAACCAAAAAGTTTTGTTGAACTGTCCCAGGTTCAGGATAGAATTCAGGGAGAGAGAGAGAGGTAGCACAGGAGGCCAGAAGGAGAAAAACCCACAGAAATGGTTTATTGGTTAAGATGCTCATTTGGCTGAGTCAGATTAACATTCCTGCTCTTCCTGATTAAGATATATATCTGGGAGGTAGGAAAGTATGAATATAGGTAGGTTTGCCAAGTTTGATTGAACGTTTTCCTGAAGGTTTCATCACATGACAATCTATAATTAAAGAAAAATGGAGGCAAAGGAATGAGGTGATTGAATCAGGAAAGCACTTAGTACACATGTTTAAAGTTTAAGAACAAGTTTAAGTTCTCTTGACTTCAACAGAATTTTAAACACAGGCAAATAACTTGCTAAAGGTCACTCAGCATCTTCTGAATCCTAATCCAGTTCCTCATCTACAAGGCCATTCTTCCTACACAGGGTAATTTCACAGGTAACAAGTGAAGTCTTGTAAGATTTACCTGGAAAGTGTACAATATCCTCCCTGAGAGGAGGCGACCAGAGAGCTTGCAAACAGGATGATTGCTAACAGGAGGAAGTTTTGAGAGGGGCTCTCCTGGTGAAGGAGAAGGCAATTTACAGCACCTTGGGGTAAGTGGCTGTCTGGAGTGTGTGGGTATTTGTGTTTGGGGGTTCTGGGCTTGTGTTTGTTTGTTTGTTTGGAGTTTTGAGTGCTGAGCTGTTTGTTTTGAAAGGCCATGTGTTCATGCTGGCAGTTGGAAGCTGTGAGCCTTTATTAGGATTTGAAATCTAAAACTCTCTGCTCATTGGTCGAGCCATAGCCAGAAGGAGGAGCTATCAGGAAGGCCAGAGCTTTATAAACCCTGGGAGGAGGTGACCAGGGAGCTTGTGAACAGGGCAATTGCTAACAGGAGGGAGTTTTGAGAGGGGAATTTAGAGGGGGTGCTTAGAGGGAGCTCATTACTTCTGACCTTCTTTAAACGTAAAACTTTTATAATCTATATCCAAAACATTTAAATAAAAACCCCATCTATAATCAAATTTCTTTAAAGGAGAAAATGCAGAGAGAAGCCCAGTAGCAGAGTGGGGGCTATCCTGTTTATTGTGTCGAGTGTAACATGTATGATTATCTGCCCTGTGGGCAGGTGACGTATGTATGCACCCGCTGCAAGGAGCTCCTGACCCTCAGAGACCGAGTTCGGGCTTTGGAGGCCAGGGTAGCTGAACTGGAGGAGCTAAGGGAGGAAGAGAGGTATGTTGATGAGGCTTTCCGGGACACTGTAGTACCGTCCCACCTCCAGTCTGACAGCCCCAGCACTGTTAAGGAGGATTAAAGGCTCAGGGGAAGAGAGAAGTCAATGGGAGCAGAGGGAAAGCATCCCATAGTTGGGACCCTTGTTCCAAAGAATGTTATGGTATCCTCTCACACTGAGGATACCTCTCCGGGGGAGGGAACGTCAGTTGTTAGGAAGAGACAGGTGTTAGTAGTGGGTGATTCGATCATTAGAAACATAGATAGCTGGGTTTGTAATGACCAGAAGAACCGTATGGTCACTTGCCTGCCTAGTGTGAAGGTTGCAGATTTCTCGAGGCATCTAGATAGACTTATTTGTAGTGCTGGGGAGGAGCCGGTGGTTGTGGTACATGTAGGTACCAATGACGTAGGGAAGGGTAGGAGAGATGTCCTGGAGGCCAAATTTAGGCTGCTAGGAAAGAGACTGAAATCCAGGACCTCTATGGTGGCATTCTCAGAAATGCTTCCTGTTCTATGCACAGGGCCAGGTATCATAAAATCATAGAATACTAGGACTGGAAGGGACCTCGAGAGGCCATCGAGTCCAGTCCCCTGCTCTCACGACAGGACCAAATACTGTCTAGACCATCCCTGATAGACATTTATCTAACCTACTCTTAAATATCTCCAGAGATGGGGATTCCACAACCTCCCTAGGCAATTTATTCAAGTGTTTGACTACCCTGACATTTAGGAAATTTTTCTTAATGTCCAATCTAAACCTCCCTTGCTGCAGTTTAAGCCCATTGCTTCTTGTTCTATCCTCAGAGGCCAAGATGAACAAGTTTTCTCCCTCCACCTTATGACACCCTTTTCGATACCTGAAAATGGCTATCATGTCCCCCCTCAATCTTCTCTTTTCTAAACTAAACAAACCCAATTCTTTCAGTCTTCCTTCATAGGTCATGTTCTCTAGACCTTTAATCATTTTTGTTGCTCTTCTCTGGACCTTCTCCAATTTCTCCACATCTTTCTTGAAATGCGGTGCCCAGAACTGGACACAATACTCCAGCTGAGGCCTAACTAGCACAGAGTAGAGTGGAAGAATGACTTCTCGTGTTTTGCTCGCAACACACTTGTTAATGCATCCCAGAATCATGTTTGCTTTTTTTGCAACAGCATCACACTGCTGACTCATATTCAGCTTGTGGTCCACTATAACCCCTAGATCCCTTTCTGCCATACTCCTTCCTAGACAGTCGCTTCCCATTCTGTATGCGTGAAACTGATTGTTCCTTCCTAAGTAGAGCACTTTGCATTCATCTTTATTAAACTTCATCCTGTTTAACTCAGACCATTTCTCCAATTTGTCAAGATCATTTTGAATTATGACCCTGTCCTCCAGAGCAGTCGCAACCCCTCCCAGCTTGGTATCATCTGCAAACTTAATAAGCGTACTTTCTATGCCAATATCTAAATCGTTGATGAAGATATTGAAGGGAGCCTGTCCCAAAACAGACCCCTGCGGAACCCCACTTGTTATACCTTTCCAGCAGGATTGTGAACCATTAATAACTACTCTCTGAGTATGGTTATCCAGCCAGTTATGCACCCACCTTATAGTAGCCCCATCTAAGTTGTATTTGCCTAGTTTATTGATAAGAATATCACGCGAGACCGTATCAAACACCTTACTAAAGTCTAGGTATACCACATCCACCGCTTCTCCCTTATCCACAAGACTCGTTATCCTATCAAAGAAAGCTATCAGATTGGTTTGACATGATTTGTTCTTTACAAATCCATGATGAGTGTTCCCTATCACCTTGCCACCTTCCAAGTGTTTACAGATGATTTCTTTAATTACTTGCTCCATTATCTTCCCTGGCCCAGAAGTTAAACTAACTGGTCTGTAGTTTCCTGGGTTGTTCTTATTTCCCTTTTTATATAAATGGGCACTATATTTGCCCTTTTCCAGTCTTCTGGAATCTCTCCTGTCTCCCATGATAGGTAGGCAGGCAGAACTTCAGAGTCTCAATGGGTGGATGAGATGATGGTGTAGGGAGGAGGGGTTTAGATTTATTAGGAACTGGGGACACTTTTGGGAGAGGTGGAGCCTATACAGGAAGGATGGGCTCCACCTAAACCAAGGTGGATCCAGACTGCTGGCACTAAACATTAAAAAGGAGGAGCACCTGGATCGGACAGAGACTTCACTTAGAGGACAGTCCATTGATGGAGATTCTCTAGGTTTTAGTCAGAAAGAGAGGAGGAAAGATGATAAAGTATGGGCCAGATCAGACAAGAAACAATCACATATACAAGAATCTAATTCATCAGGGGAGGGCAGACAAATAAACAGTGGCAATTTTTAAAAGTGCTTCTACACAAATGCTAGAAGTCTAAATAATAAGATGGGTGAACTAGAATACCTCGTATTAAAGGAGGAGATTGACATAATAGGTATCACAGAAACCTGGTGGAATGAGGACAATCAGTGGGACACAATCATACCGGGATATAAAATATATCGGAAGGACAGAATAGGTTGTGTGGGTGGCAGAGTGGCACTATATGTGAAAGATAATGTAGAATCAAATGAAGTAAAAATCTTAAATGAATCAACATGTTCCACAGAATCACTATAGATAGTAATTCCATGCTCTAATAAGAATATAGCAGTAGGGACATATTATCGACCACCTGACCAGGACAGTGATACTGATATTGAAATGCTAAGGGAGAATAGAGAGGCTAACAAAATTTAAAAATTCATTAATAATGGGGGATTTCAATTATCCCCATATTGACTCGGTACATGTTACCTCAGGACGAGATGCAGGGATAACATTTTTCGATGCCTTAAATGACTGCTTCTTGGAGCAGCTGGTACAGGAACCCACAAGGGGAGAGGCAATTCTCAATTTAGTACTGAGTGAAGCGCAGAATCTGGTCCAGGAGGTAACTATTCCGACTGGGAATAGTGACCATAATATTAAAACATTTAACATTCCTGTGGTGGGACGAATACCTCAGCAGTCCAACACTCTGGCATTTAATTTCAAAAAGGGGAAATACGCAAAAATGAGGAGGTTAGTTAAACAGAAATTAAAAGGTACAGTGACTAGGGTAAAATCCCTGCAAGCTGCATGGAAACTTTTCAAAGACACCATAATAGAAGGCCCAACTTAAATGTATACCCCAAATTAAAAAACATAGTAAGAGACCTAAAAAAGAGCCACCATGGCTTAACAACCATGTAAAAAAGCCATGAGAGATAAAAAGGCATCTTTTAAAAAATGGAAGTCCAATCCTCGGGTATGTCTATACTTGCTCCTTATCTCAAGGTAGGGATGCAAATGTAGCCGACCAAAATTGCTAATGAAGCGGGGATTTAAATATGCCGTGCTTCATTAGCATAATCTTCACTGCGCGCTATTCCAATTGCCAGCTGATTCAAACCAAGAAGTGAGCTCCGGGCCACATTAGTTGGAGGAGTAAAATGAGGAGTAATGTTAGTTCAAACCAAGGAGTTTGATTCGCGGCCTGGAGCGCACTTCCTGGTTCGAATCAGCTGGCGATCGGAATAGCACTATGCTAATGAAGCACAGAATATTTAAATCCCCACTTCATTAGCAATTTCAGTCGGCTACATTTGCATCCCTATCTCGAGATAGGGAGTAAGTGTAAACATACCCCTAGTGAGGTAAATAGAAAGGAACATAAACACTGCTAAATTAACTGTAAAAATGTAATAAGAAAAGCCAAAAAAGATTTTGAGGAACAGCTAGCCAAAAACTCAAAAAGTAATACCAAAATGTTTTTTAAGTACATTAGAAGCAGGAAGCTTGCTAAAAAACCAGTGGGGCCCCTGAACAATTGAGATAAAAAAAGAGCAATCAAGGACGATAAACCCATTGCGGAGAGACTAAATGATTTCTTTGCTTCAGTCTTCACGGCTGAGGATGTTAGGGAGATTCCCAAACCTGCACCGTTCTTTGTGGGTGATGAATCTGAGGAACTGTCCGGGATTGAAGTGTCATTAGAGGAGGTTTTGGAACAAATAGAAAAACTTAACAATAACAAATCACCGGGACCGGATGGCATTCACCCAAGGGTTCTGAAAGAACTCAAATATGAAATTGTGGAACTATTAACTGTAGTTTGTAACTTATCCTTTAAATCAGCTTCTGTACCCAAGGACTGGAAGACAGATAACATAACGCCAATATTTTAAAAGGGCTCTAGAGGCGACCCTGATAATTACAGACCGGTAAGTCTAACATCAGTACTGAGCAAATTAGTTGAAACAATAGTAAAGAACAAAATTGTCAGACACGTAGAAGAACATAATTTGTCGGGCAAAAGTCAACATGGTTTCTGTAAAGGGAAATCATGTATTACTAATCTATTAGGGTATGTCTACACTGCCACCCTAGTTCGAACTAGGGTGGCTAATGTAGTCATTCGAAGTTGCAAATGAAGCCCGGGATTTAAATATCCCGGGCTTCATTTGCATCTTGCCGGGCGGGCGCCATTTTTAAATGCCCTTAGTTTGAACTCTGTGCCCACAGCTACACGCGGCACGGAGTAGGTAGTTCGAATTAGGATCTCTAATTCGAACTACCGGTACTCCTCGTGGAACGAGTTCGAACTAAGGGCATTTAAAAATGGCGCCCGCCCGGCAAGATGCAAATGAAGCCCGGGATATTTAAATCCCAGGCTTCATTTGCAACTTCGAATGACTACATTAGCCACCCTAGTTCGAACTTAGAGTTCTTTGAAGGGGCTAACAAATATATGGACCAGGGGGATCCAGTAGATATAGTATAGTTAGATTTCCAGAAAGCCTTTGACAAAGTCCCTCACCAAAGGCTCTTGTGTAAATTAGGTTGTCATGGGATAAGAGGGAAGATCCTTTCATGGACTGAGAACTGGTTAAAAGACAGGAAAGAAACGGTAGGAATAAATGGTAAATTTTCAGAATGGAGAAGTGTAACTCGTTGTGTTCCCCAAGTCCTAGGACCAATCATATTCAACTTATTCATAAACGATCTAGAGAAAGGGGTAAGCATTGAGGTGGCAAAGTTTGTGGATGATACTAAACTGTTCAAAATAGTCAAGACCAAAGCAGACTGGGAAGAACTTCAAAAAGATCTCACCAAACTGAGTAACTGGGCAACAAAATGGCAAATGAAATTTAATGTGGATAAGTGTAAGGTAATGTACATTGGAAAAAATAACCCCAACTATACATACAATATGATGAGGGCTAATTTAGCTACAACTAATCAGGAAAGAGATCTTGGAGTCATCATGGATAGTTCTCTGAAAATGTCCACGCAGTGTGCAGCGGCAGTCAAAAAAGCAAATAGGATGCTAGGAATTATTAAAAAAGGGATAGAAAATAAGACGAAGAATATCTTACTGCCCCTATATAAAACTATACTATGCCCACATCTTGAATACTGCGTACAGATATGGTCTCCTCACCTCAAAAAAGATATTTTGGTATTAGAGAAGGTTCAGAAAAGAGCAACTAAAATTATTAGGGGTTTGGAATGGGTCCCATATGAGGAGAGGCTAAAGAGACTGGGACTTTTCAGTTTAGAAAAGAGGAGACTGAGGGGGCATATGATAGAGATATATAAAATAATGAGTGGTGTGGAGAGGGTGAATAAAGAACAGTTATTTACTTGTTCCCATAATATAAGAACTAGAGGACACCAAATGAAATTAATGGGTAGCAGGTTTAAAACTAATAAAAGAAAGTTCTTCTTCACACAGCGCACACTCAACCTGTGGAACTCCTTGCCAGAGGAGGCTGTGAAGGCTAGGACTATAACAGAGTTTAAAAAAGAGCTAGATAAATTCATGGAGGCTAGGTCCATAAAAGGCTATTAGTCAGGGAGTAAGGAATGGTACCCCTGGTCTCTGTTTGTCAAAGGCCGGAGAAGGATGGCAGGAGACAAACTGCTTGATCATTGTCTTCGGTCCACCCTCTCTGGGGCACCTGGCACTGGCCACTGTCAGCAGACAGGATACTGGGCTAGATGGACCTTTGGTCTGACCCAGTATGGCTGTTCTTATGTTCTTATCACCATTTCCCCACATTGAATGAAACTGAAATATTATACTAAATCTCATAAGATCCTATCAACATTTCTATGCTACAATTACAATTATTTTTCATCACCACTTCACCTCCTGGATGACGTGTCAGATTCAGCTCTTTTCCTGGAATTAAAGTTTGACAAAAAAAACGCTTCATCATAAAGTACTAGCTCCAAGGTAACAGTCATAAGCAAAACTATCACATCATTGAAGAGTTTCTCAAGGAAATGATGAAAGGGGACAGGAAAGATAGGGCAGAGATTACTATCACACTAAGTCGAAATATGCCACAGAAAGAGGAATGGGTAAGAATGACAAATGGATACGAAGGGTCTCCCCCAAACATACTGTCCAGCCCTATTCTAGGCAGATACCTGGTGTGCTGTATTTACCTATGATGAAGATTTAAAGCTTTTGTGCTTTGTTCATGTTTGTAGCACTCATATAGCTTATTGCGCCACAGAATTACTTTGAACTGAGCTGAGCTTGATAACTATCTTGGATGAAATTCTGTCCCCACTGAAGCCAGTCAAATTTTGAAATTATTTAATCCCTCTAGAATATATTACATCAATGTTAATGGCCCTGACAAGTGGCAAACACAAAAGGATCTAGGAGTCAGTCTCCAAGCTCCTCCCAGCACAGTTCCTATAAAAGACATGGTGCTATTTGCTGCTACCTTCACATGACTACACAACTTCCCCTACACAGGAGTAGAAGTAAATGAGCAGAAATTGAGCAGAAATGCTCAAACCCCACAGGACAATGATGAGCCAGGTCAGAAGTGCTGTCGGGGTGGGAGTGAGGCTGGGACCGCAGCTGCAGAGGAACCAGTGGCTGGGATCTGCCGCTGGTGACTAGGACACCAGGCAAAAGAAGCAGAGGGCTGGCAGTTGGGGCCAGCATCTGGGACCCTGAATGGGGAGCCCCAGTGACAAAGAAGCCCCTGGGCATGGGACCCTGCAAGCCTGGGGTTGCTGCAGCATCCCCCCACTCCTAGTTCCCACACCTATGGACACCCGTTGTCACTCTGCATTGACCTCCCTTAGTCTGGAAAATTCTACAGTTTGGCATGAGTCCCGGAGTGTGGACTAAAGAGTTAATTCTGCCAGAATTTCCAGACATGATTCTACAGCATGCTACACGGACCAGCTGTTCCTCTACCTGTACCCAAACCCTAACAAACAGAGCTTCAGCCATGCACAGTGGCTATGGACGAGGCTTTCAGCAATTATTGAGTTATTTCCTGACCTTTATCACTTACATTTGTTCAGTGGTGTGCCTCAAAGTGAAGGGCACATACAGCCCTGTGTTTTCTGAGCAATTACAGAGCAAATCTATTGACACAACCAGTAGGAGCAAGTAATATAATTCTAACAAAAAAAAAAAAATCAACCGAGCAGATACATGTTTGTTTGTCTTCTCGGTAATAGGGAGGCCCTGTAACCTTTTTGTCATTTGTGGCCCTGCATGTCAAGTTAAAACAGAATCAACCGTAACCTCGACTAAATGCCTTATCTTTCTCAGGCAAAACATTGTTAACAGCAACAGTATGTGAATGGCAATAACCACTCTGTACTGAGATGAATCAGAAGCACGTCTATTCACATTTCATCACTGTGCAAAGCAATGCAGTTATTTTCCACATATCCGTGTCTGTAAATCCGTGTCTTATGTTCACTCATTATCATATGCTCTCTACTGTAATTCTGACTAGCAACTGATATTTTTAAAGACGGGTATGACTGTATTATCAGTAACAGAGTCCTTATCTCTCCCAGTGAGATCAGCATGGTTATGGTCAGGCTGGACTTTAAGATATACATATAGACAAGGTTTATATAGAGCAGTGGTGGGGATTTGTGGCTCACAGGCTGCATGCAGCCCACCAAAGTAATGTGACTTCAGGCTGGAAGACATTTTGCTGGCATTGGTTGCCCACAGGTACCACCCCCTGCAGCTCCCAGTGACTGCAGTTCTCTTGTTCTTAGCCAATGGGAGTGGTGGGGAGCATCCAGCACATCCCCATGGCTCCTTTCCATGTAGGCACTGCTTCCACAGTTCCATTGGCCAGGAACAAAGAGCCATGCCAGTGGGAGCTGCAGGAGGCATTGCCAAAGTTTATAATCCCTCTATATCAGAGATGAGCAAACTGTGGCCCATAATCAGATTACCTTGATGGGTCAAATGTGGCCCATGGGACTCACTTTGCTCACCACTGATACAGAGGGATTATAAACTTTGGTAGGCCCTCAATTCAAGCCATTCCAGTGTGAGCCACGGCAATTAAAAAAACCCAACCAAACAAACAAAAAAACACTCACAGCTTTGCACAATGAAGGAATAATTATCCATTTGCCTCCTATTATATAGTGCTGCCTACATTTCTTCCTGGTGTTTTATGGAATCTAATGTGGAATTATATACTGTGCTCATTTTAAAGCATTGAAATGAGACATGTCATGTAACTACAATGTTTTACCAAAATGAAGTTACTCTAGCCAGCTGTGATTACAGCATAATCAGAGCCACTTAAAGCACTGCCAGATGGTTGTATGTAACAATGCATAATTATAAGAAAACAAATGCACGACTTTAAATAGCAAAAATAGTTTATAGTGTTATCTAAAGTTGGTAACAGAAAGAAAGCATTCTTATTTATCAGAATCTTGGTGAGACTGGCAGTTCTACGTAGCAACAACATTATAGGCATGAATAAATAGCCAGGAAATTTGGCTTGTATCGCATGGAAGCTTGCAGATGGTGGATGAATTCATGTCTGTCATGTTTTTCCAGTGCACTGACTTTTACATATTGCTGCCAGCTGGAACACAGTTTTGAAACTAGAATATAAATCACCTTCATTGTGTTTCCAGCATTTGAAACGAAACAAATTTTAAAGCAGGTAGGGGAGGGTAATTCAGACTGAAGGAAATCTTAGGGGATCTAAATTAAAACTTAATTGGCTGAATTGTTAATCAGTGTGAATTCAGGGGTTACGCTACAGAAAAGTTTAGCCCCATGTGTATATGCCCCCCCTTGAGTAAAGAAAAACATATCATTATCTTATCAACTTCTGCATAGTATCTAATCTACCCGATACTCTGCCCTTTTACTAGGAAGGTAGTTTGGGAAACCTTTTCCATTAAATGTAACTTTAGCACATTATGAAACATCACTCACATAAGATTAAACCATGCATACAGTGAACAGCATGAAGCACAGATTCATTATTAACTTTTGTGTTGATACCATGGGAGCATCCAGAGGCCTGTTGGTTAGTTGATGTGCAAACACAAAGGTAGACATGATCCCTGCTCCAATGGACTTACAAGGCAAAATGTATTTCAGTTTTTAAAATGTATAAAAATATTGTTTACCTTTTACTTGCAGTCACCTGGCCTTCTTAAATTTCAAGCTCTGTTTCTCAGAACTTGGTAGGCACTGCCAATATTCCCTCTAATTCACTGTTTCTCAAAGTGGTCTGCAGATCCACTCTGGGGGCACATCTAGACTACATGGCTCCGTCGATGGAGCCATGTAGATTAGGGTTGTAGGCAAAGGGAAATGAAGCGGCAATTTAAATAATCGCCACTTCATTTAAATTAAAATGGCTGACATGCTGTGCCGATCAGCTGTTTGTCGGCACAGCGCTGTAGTCTGGACGCTCCGCGGTCAACATCAAAGGCATTTGTCGACCTCCCTGGTATGCCTCGTGGGATGAGGTTTACCGGGGAGGTCGACAAATGCCTTTATGTCGACTGTGGAGCGTCCAGACTATAGCACTGTGCCGACAAACAGCTGATCGGCACAGCGCGGCAGCCATTTTAATTTAAATGAAGTGGCGATTATTTAAATCGTCGCTTCATTTCCCTTTGCCGAGTAAACAAATCTACGTGGCTCCATCGACAGAGCCATGTGGTCTAGACGTGCCCTGAGAAACCAGCTAACTAGCTGCTGTGGTGTGTTTACTTACTGACTCTGTGGTCATGGAGCCTCACAGCTCCCATTGGCTCCGGGACTGGCCCACGCTGCTTCCCGCGGCTCCCCTTGGCTGCAAATAGCAAACTGTAGCCAATGGGAGCCACGAGGCTCCGTGGCTGTGGAGCCGATAAATAAACAAACCAGAGTGGCCAGTTAGCAGGTTCCTCAGAGTGAAACTGCAGACCACTTTGGGAAACACCACTCTAATTTTTTTCCATCCAGGGGCAGAATAATTTGTATGTGCACTGATGCATGTAGAATGTGCACCACCAGTAGAAATAAAACCTAGCTGTGGGAGCCCTGCTAATCATATGGATGGCATTTGACTCCCTGTCCTGAGTGGCCACACAAGCACACATTTTACAGGGAACGTTTTGTATTACTAAGAAGCAAATAATCCTGATAGTGGTGAGATGGACTATAGCTGGGGAGAGAATAATTTCTCCTGCAAAGAGTTTTCAAAAAGTCTGATTGTATGATAGCATGAGCTGACATCCTTGGAGGTAATCTCATCCATTGTTTATGCACAGATCATGCTATGCTTAAACCTATAAGGCATTTTTACAATAGCTGTGATCAAATATGATGTAGAAATCCACTGAACCTCTTTGATCCATACTTACATTGTGCTTTGTGAGGTTGGAAATGTTAGTTGCTATTGCCTGTAGCCAGTCCATACAGTCTTCAGCAGAAAGAGACTGAATTATTCCACTACAAACTCCATCCACAGCAATTACTTGGAATGCGTTTTGCCTACAGACATGTCATAACAGATCAGATCAGAAGAAAAAGTCATCTGTGTTAACATAACATCTTAGCAACACATATACAAGCCTCTCAATCACAATGGTCAACTGTTGAACTCATATCTTAGTGGCTTTCCCATTTTATAAATAATAAATTTAATTAAAATGATTGTCACCACAGGTGAACAGAGTTTATATTTAACTTCTATATATGGCAGAACTACAAAGATAAGAATGATTTTTTAAAAATCTTGACCAACACTTTCAAACCTGACTATTTAAAGTTAAGGTCCTATATCCACATTTAGGCAGTTGATTTAAGTTCTGAACATAGATTTAGGAGACTAACTTTAGACTCCCAGGTTTCAACGTTTCAGATGGAATGACCACCCAGTTCAGAGAACTCTTTGGTACATCTACACCACTTATAGACTATTATGTTTCCCTAAGAATTCCTGGTCAAAGTTTCCTCAAAACACTTACCCGACTGGCTTCAAAAGCTAAGTAAATGAGAATAGCTGGGGCATTTTTAAAATACAATTCAGTATTTAGACAATAATATCTGGGATTACTTGAAAGTAAAAAAAAAAAAAAATTAGAAGGTACAAATGTTAGAAGCTTGTTATGAGACATTGAAAGCAAGGTTTCATGAAATGTAATACAACACAAAATTTCCTCTCTCAAAGTTCTGATGTTTTTAACCATTTTTTAAACCTTTCTTTATGTTGGTTCCTACACGGGATAGAGTTTTTATTTAAAAATGATCCCTTTCTAAACTACTTATGAAAGAACTGGAAAATTCAGAACTGATCCACATATCTATAATAATTTGTTCATATTATCTTTCTGCAATATTTGAGCATAAATTAAATTCAATGGAAGCCCATAACATGTCTATTGATGTAAGCAAAAGCCATCCAGGTATCCTATATCTTATCTTCTGCTTACTATATATTTTAGAAATGTGCATCTGTCCGTCTGCCTCTCTGTGAGTCCATTTGTTCAAGAACTCCTCCTAAACTATAAGAGCTAGGACCCACAAATGTAGTATTCGACTTCCTCTTAGAGCAACGGTTTGGTTGTTCCAGGACAATGGGATGTCCCTGGAATTCAATTGTTTTTCATAAAATGGAAAAGGAGGAGACAGGCAGGAGGGAAAGTTATACTGTATGACCACAGGGGAGCAAGCAAGGAGTCAGAGATGGGACCAGTACAGCTATAACCCCAATGGGCCAGCAGGAGGGAGGGGTGGAGAAAGGGACAGCTATATACTATATATTTCAGAGAGTTGGTCTGTTTGTGTGTCTGTATCTCTCCCACAGCTAGGAATATACACTCCTTCTCCGGTTGTGCCTGCTGCAACTTTAGCAGGCATGGACAGGTGCTTGTAGCTCCCATTGACCACGGATCACTGTTCTCAGCCAATGGGGACTGTGGGACATGGTGTGAACTGACATGCCCCAGCGTTCTCGATGCAGAGGAGCTGCTATCATTACCTTTGGCCTTGTACCCCAGGGGTGGGCAATAATTTTGGACCAGGGGACACTTCAAACATTTTTTAAGTGGCCCCAGGCTGCTGGAAGGGTTGGTGCCTCAGGAGGGAAGGGGCAGGCCAGGACACTTCCGTGTTTCCCCACCCACAGACCCTGATTGTGCACTCCCCCACCCCCAGACCAAAGTCTTTGCCCCTGCCACCCCCTCTTCCCCCCCAAGAGAACTGATAGCTATTCTGAACAGCTGGCGAAGATGCAGACACAGAGGGATGGCTCCAATAGCTACACAGAGTTAAAAAGAGAAGCCTGGCTTGCTTTTAGGCATGGGGGAAAAAATCAAATTCCTTTTTGGGAAGGTGACATCAATACAAAAAAAGAGAGTCCCTTTTAGCAGGCTACTGAAGCCTGCTCAGAAACACACATGCACATGCACAACATAGTTGGTAGCCTGATTTCAGGGAAACCAGTTCTGAGTTAAAACAAAAAACAAGCCCTTCTCCTGGCTGAAGATTAATGAACAACATAGAAAGGAATATCCAGTAGGCCTGGGAATGGTCAGATGATACAGAGGCTCTTCTTTAAACCAAGTGAAGATTTTTCACCCCTTTGTTAATATACATGACCACATAGACACAAATAAATCAAACTCATGGTTTATGATGTATGGGGGAAAAAATCCTGATTTGAATTTTTTCTATTCTTTGAAGTAGAAAATATTTCAGAACACTAGACTCTTGTCAGCCAGTTGATTTCTTATTAAATTAGTTGCCTGAGCAGTTAGGTTCTGCGACCTATACAGCATGAAATCATGGAAAGTTTTAAATCAATAAGCCAAAAGGAAAAAAATCAGCTTTATTTTAGAGTTAAAATGTTATATGTTGCAAATATTGCTATTTACACTAAATTATACTTTAATACATGTTACCAAAGCTGTGTACAAGAATTTAAGTAATCCTACATGTGAGTATATGTATGATACAAAACGTTTACATACATTACAAGTTTTTAAGAGGTGTTTAAAAAAAATTGAAAACATGTCAAAGTCTCTTTGACTACTGTCCTGAATTATACAGAATGTTCCTCTCCAAGGGTATGTCTACATTGCATTCCTCCTTCGAGAGGGGAATGGAAATGCAGACAACGAAATTGCAAATGAAGCGCGGATTTGAATTTCCCGTGCTTCATTTGCATAATCGCAGCTGGCCGGTTCTTCAAAATACCCGATTTTGAGATAAAAAATGATGTTTAGACGTGGTTATTTTGAGAAAAAATCCTTCTTTCGAAATAACCCTTAAATCTAAGGAGTAAGGGTTATTTCAAAAGAAGGTTTTTTTCTCAAAATAACCTCATCTAACAGCGTTTTTAATCTCGAAATAGGGTATTTCGAAAAACCAGCCAGCCGCGATTATGCAAATGAAGCGCAGAAAATTCAAATCCGCGCTTCATTTGCAATTTCGTTGTCTGCATTTCCATTCCTCTCTCGAATGAGAAATGCAATGTAGAGATACTCCAACTGTGCAGAAATTGTTCCATTAGAAATAGAAAGTGATCATGATAAGGATGATGTATAAAATGATGATACTTAGTTAATACTTTTGCATCTTTCTATATTTTCAAAACACGAACATTAATTAATTGATACATAAAAAGGCATCATATAACAACTTAGTAAAAATAGCCTTTAAATTAATTCCATTAATTTATTTTCACTTAATATCGGAACAGTTTTCAATATCAACTCATTGATATTGCTTTCAATAGCTTCAGTGTTTACGATCATCAAGACTTTATTTATAATCCTCTGATAAGACTTTCTGAGATAGTGTTATATTCCATAGTATTTTTCAGAAATCAGAAAGGACATAGTCTGCTTTTTAGGAATCACAGGAATTAAAATATAAATTCTGATGCTAATGGTTAGCAAATCAGTTACCATACAGATGTCAAGATTGTTCAGTACTCCCGATTAGAACTAAGAAAATATTTGGGTAAAGCAAAAAATCTGAGGGGGAAAAAATGTTTTCCTCCAGCACTATTAAATGTTGTTTTTGAACTCCTGTTCACCAAAACACAATTTTTGCTCATTGGCAAGTCAATATTTTTCCATGCTATATTGAACTGGGTTAATAGAAAGAAAAGAAAGAAAGAAAGATTTTTACATTTCAAAACATTTCAATTTTTTCATGTTGAATTTGTGTTTAATTTAAAATACCTACTTATAACAAAAATACATAAATAAAACAAACCCATTTGAAAGCAAAGGGAAACATTTTGTGATAGAGCATATATATATATATACACACACTCTGTTCTAGTCAGGAATACTGAACAATCTTGAAATCTGTATGGTAACTGATTTGTTACCATTAAATCAGAATTTTGTTTTTAATTACTATGATTCCTAACTATTTAAGACCAATTTTGTCTTAGTTGGAGGCGCAGGTGGCAGACCGAAGTATAGAAATGTACTGGGTTAGTGTGCGTGTACACAGCTGCTTCCTAGTTTCTAGAGTAAAACGCATATGGATGCCTACAAGGACATTTTCATTGCTGTATGTTGCTAGTAGACCTGAAAGCAGATATCTAGGTGTCCAGATCATTAAAATGTGTATGTGCTTATTAAGCTTGCTATAAGATTCCTGAACAAAAATCAACTTAAATGCAAAATATTTGGGAATACTCTCAAGTATGGTCACTATTTTTCAACTCTGGTTGCTGATAAATTAGAATTGGCTTGAGAGCCACAACCAGCAGTGAAATCATTATTTAACAGAGCTGTGAAAAGTAGTCAGGGGACTAAACAATAATGTAGCTCTATGGCCCATGACTATGGGGAAATGCATATTTATCTCGTCAGCTGAAGTGCTGATTTAAAACATTACGATTGTATCCACAGGCAAGACAAGTTTCAAGCACACATGCTTATTTACCTGCACAAATCTGATCCTGGGAGATACTGGGAAAAACGGGAATGAAGGAGCGGGATTAATCGGAGATCACACCATCTCTTCTCCCATCTAAGTCCTGGTGATGTTGGCCATGAGGAACATGATAAGGTATCCTGGAAGAAATTTTAAACACTTCTGATTTTTTTATTTTTATCATAATCATCTCCCACAGAAAGAGACAATTTTCCTTCATGTATTTGGTGCCTTGTTTTATATAATAAAATCTTCCCTAAAAATCTTATCTGATCAGGAGTAGTAAACTGTGGAGACATTCCACACTTCTTTTTTTACTTTTGATTGCAAAACAAAAGTTAAAACTATTCATCCAAGTGTGGTTGAAGGAAATGCAAACAACTGTCATTTCCTCAACAAGTGTTCTATAATTGTGAACTGTAGAAATGCATTTTACAACCCTAGGGAAAACCAAAGAATCAAATGTGACTGAAGCTACTGAATCATGTTGTTGTAATGAATAGCAAGGAAGGTGCTCAAAATTCAGAGGTAGAGGACAATATTTTGAAGTGTTGAATATAAAAGTAGCTATTCAAAATACCACAATAGAAGCTTTTCCTACAGTATTTCATAAATATTTTGAAATTGATGTGCTTAACAATCTACAATTGTTTTTAGCACCAAACTGTAAAATGTCTTTACTTCAAGGGGTCATCATATTCCTTGCACTTGTCATATCTCATACCAACATGCAGCAAGGAATATTTAGATTACATATTAGGGGGAAAAACCCTAATTAGAAGGATAGTTAAACTCCGGAATAGGCACCCAATGGATGTTGTAGAACAGGGATCTCACACTCTTGGCCCGTGCGCCATCCAGTTGTGCAGTCTGGCCTAGGAGTCTCAGTGGGACCAGGAGGGGATGGGCTGTCCATTCCACCACCCTACTCTCCCCCGCTCCAAGAGACCCTGTCCCCTGAAGAAGCAGCTATAGGGATTACCGGAGGGCCTGGTGTGGGGCGGCAGCAGCGGTGCCCTGCACTCACCACAGTAGAAAGATTGTGGGGAAGCAGAGTGCAACAGAATGAGTATACCCACCAAGTGCGCTCCATTTCCCCATGATTCCTGCTACTGTGGGAAATGTAGGGATGCCTGACATCTACTGCAGTCCTGCACCAGGCCCCATTGGTAAGCCCCAAGGCCACATCCCTCAGGGGATGGGTGGCATGGTGAGGAGAGGGTGGGGCAGTGGTGGGAAGGAGTGGGGCTTGGGGGATGGGAATGGACAGCCCCATCCCTGGCCTACTGGGACTCCCAAGCCAGATTGCACAATTGTTCCGGCTGAGGATGGCCCACGGGCTAGGAGTTGGAGACCCTTGTTGTAGAACTTATCGGAGGTTTTTAAGGAGAGGTTGGGCAAACACCTGTACAGCACTGTTGACATGGCCTTGCCTCTTTGTAGGCGGAGGCTAGACTTGTTGAATTCTCAAAGTCCCTTTCAGCCCTGCCTTTCTAGGACCCTAAGAATATATATTAAAAATGCCATTACAATAAAGCGAACGGAAGGATAGCTTCACAGGGAGTAATGTGTGCGTGTGTATGCACGTACGTGTATGCACGTACATGTATACACTCCCTTGATCTATGCAAAACAACATATTTTACTAGGGCAGTCCAAGGCAATATTACAGAAAAGTAATTTCCCCATCAAATTTCTGGTTTCTAGTCTCTGTCCTCGGTGAAGAATATTTTTGGGGCATTCATTGTCTTTTTCAATAAGAGCTTGTGCTCTGCCCCTCACAAGGGGATTAGGGATGTTAAATATGGGTTAACTGAACAGCTGATTAACCTCATGAATTCTTATCTGTTACTCGACTATTCTATAGTCACCAGGGGTGGGGCCGGCAGCCAGTGTGCTCCAGCCCACTCCCGAGGAGCTCTGTATCAGACCGCAGTTTGGGATGCCAGGCGGGAGCTGGTCCATGAGAGGAGCCAGTTAAAAAAACAGCTCCCCTCAAGGACTGGCTGCCTGTCACCCTGTGCTGCTACCTCTAATACAGAGGCAACAGGGTGGGATGGCGGCAGCCCCTGTCTGGGATGCGGGAAGGAGGAATCCTGAGCTCCCGGCAGCTGGGCTGCCTGCCTGCCCAGCTCCTAATGCACTTTAAATGCAGAGCCACAACAGGAGTGGGTCCCAGGCCTGGTGCAAGTCGGGACTGAGTCAGGATGCTGGCCAGCCAGCTAAAACATTTACTTGCAGGGAGGTGGGGGAATGCGTGTAGTCTATAGCATTAACCGATAAGCTTTTGCTTATTGTTTAATCAGTTAATTGACTACACAATTACATTCCTAAAGGGGACACAAATCCCAGATTTGAGATTTTTAGGTGCCACTGTGAAATTACTGCCACCATTAATAGTTATTGATAATAATAACAGCTTAATTATAATAACATGATCAATAGGAAATGTACACTATTCTCCACTCTCCTCTTAGTCAAACACTGCAGAATTACTTACAGAAAACAAACAACCACAACACTCT
The DNA here is from genome assembly GCA_032595735.1 of Pelochelys cantorii. Taxonomy (NCBI): domain Eukaryota; kingdom Metazoa; phylum Chordata; order Testudines; family Trionychidae; genus Pelochelys; species Pelochelys cantorii. The sequence goes on from CM064327.1 coordinate 70,135,812, forward strand.
TCATGCTGAGAGCAGGGATGAAATTGAGGCTCCACTGAAGTCAATGGCAGAATTCCTATAGTTCTGAGAGGCCAGGATTGTGAAAGTCTCATGAAGTTATGAATGAAAAAGGGGGCATAATGGAAACACGGACAATGTTAATGACAGCAATTACCAATCCTGTAGCCATCCTGTACCACATGATCACATATTGTTTTTAACCTGTGCCTGAATAGAGAGCCTCAATGCCCTATATCATTCCCTACATATCATTGATACAATCAGTACTCACTCATCTAGTCTTTCTGCCAAGAAACCAATACGCTTTGTGTTATACCTCTGTATAGTAAGTGACTTAGTGAAAACAGCCTTTTAATTACTAATTGTACAATATGTAATGAATCTACTTCTGCTTAATAGTGTTTTCAATATCCTGTCATGAAATCCACTGTACGGATAAAATAGCAAAGGCCCATTAACATGTGGGTAAGATTCTGAACCACAGTCTCTGGTTAAGCTGGCCAGAGGCATGAGGCCTAGACAGCAACAGGCAACGGGGCCTAGGAAAAATACAGAAAACAGCCTCGCCTGTGTATCACAAGTGGAAGGAGCCAAAGTAGCATAACACTAGGCGGATAGTCATAACTGAACACCCTTATCATGAGTTTCACACACAAAAACAAGTCCAAAGCCCTGAAAGGGGGCCTCAGAGTCTGGGAAAGAGACAACAGCTGTCTTCCCAAGGCCAGCCACAGATTCAGGGAAAGGCCTAACAAGTCACTATGAGATGACCTCCCCCCCCCAACATTTCAAGTTCGCAGGCATACCAGAATAAACAATTGCTTTTGCTGTGTACCTCACACTGTCTCTGTTTTATACCCCCAGAAAAGCACCTATGAACCGCACCTGTTGGGAAAGCACTGTCATCACTCCTATGGATCCCAATCGAACTATAGCTTATGCATTGCTAGCAATTCTGGGCTGGGAGGAGGACAATACTTATGTTTCAGTAACTATGTTAGCCTGAGCTATGGGCGGAGCTACTATGTAATCTCTTAGACATTTGGCTTACCATGCTCATATGTCTTGTTGCTAGAACCTATCCAGAGGCTCAGGAATTCCCACCCCATAGCTTCTCTCCGCCCATTGGCTCTCTATATAATCTATTGTAATCAATTGCTTAGCAGTGCTCATTAAGCCTAAGTGGCAAGGTGGCACTCCACCAGTGCTGTGTGTAATAAACCCTCCTGCTTGAATCTACACGGTGTCTACATTTTTGGTTTCCAACATCCACCATTTTCATTGTATTTACTTACCCGAGACAGTTACACCCCGGTAACTGTGAGTGAGGTATAGCCAATACTAAGGCACAGGGACACAGAGTGTAGTGCTTGGTGCCCCATTCTTTGTGTGTAAGTCACACTGAAAAGCAGAGCTCTGAGCTGTGCACACAAGTATAGTGCCAATAGAATGGAGAGAGTTCATTGTTGAAGGTAACCTTATTATTAAACATATTCCATGCAGCCAGAGAATTGTGTTTTTAAAACTTAGCCAGATATATTTGTATCAGACTATAGCAGAACCATTTAACTCAGTAACAAATGATTTTTGCCCATGGACTAATTGTATTTGCAAAGTGGGTTCCTAATCAATGCCAACTAAAAGCACAAAGAACACTCCATTAAGATTCAGGTCATTGGCTATTGACTTTGTTTCATATGCAGCCACTCCATTATTTGGACTAGAGCTTGGATTGAGAAGATTTTTTTTTGCTGGTGACTCATTCATAAAGTGTGTATTGAACTGCAACTCATTTCCTAAGGTGACCACTAAATAACAGAAGTGAATCATTGAATCCCTTGCATAAATTAAGGTTTTCTGGAAGGGTCTGCAGAAATAGCCCCACATGATAAATTTTTGTCTTTTAAAAGGAAAAACCTCTGGAATTGCATTATGTGGGATACATAGTTCAATCTTCAAAAGACAGGAAATGTATCTTTAGATGGCAAGAGCAATCACAGTACAATATGCAATTATAAACTCAGACAATGAAATGTCGTATTTTTACACTGAAAGGTGGCCCTATCAAGATGTACAGTAAATGATGCTGGACCCAATAGGAGCCATTCTTATATGTGAGCTATTCAATGAAAGAAATTGACTTCCATGACTCTTTCCACAAGGCATACAAATTTTAGGAGAAGTATTTTGTATCTAAAATTGTAGAAAATTAAAATATATATTGTATTAGGACAATTATGGGTGATTATGTATGAAATGTATATGCACAAGGTGGCAATCTTAACTTTATGTCCAGAACCAAGAACTTCTGAATTGTTTATTACTGAGCCGGCTCTCAAAGTATCTCTTGCCCTTATATATTCCCAAATATCATATATTTCTTGAGATCCAGGACAGGAACTGGAAAAGAAAATAAAAAGGAAAGGAAGATACAAAGAGAGGCGAGAAAGGAGGAGGGGGAGTTAGGCTGAATGAAATTCTGGCATTCCTTCAGCAGTCTGAAAGTCTTTTATCCTAATAAATCTACAAAAGGGGTCCAAATTTCTTTATAAATTCCAAAACCAGATGGTTCCATTGTGATAATCTTGTATGACTTCCTATCTAACACAGAACTTCTCCAATAATTCCTTTGGAATATCTTTTAGAAAACATCCAATCTGAATTTTAAATTTATCCATTAATCCACCATGACCCTTGGTAAATTGTACCAATGCTTAATTGCTCTCGCTGTAAAAATTTATATATTCTTTCCACTCTTAAATTTGTCTATCTTCAGCTTTGGGCCACTGAGTTGTGCTATATATTTCCCTCCGAGATTGATGAGCCCATTATTAAATAACTGTTCCTTGTGTACATACTCATAGGGTATGTCTAGACTACATGGCTCCGTCGACGGAGCCATGTAGATGAGTTTACTAGACGTAGCAAAATGAAGCGTCGATTTAAATAATCACGCTTCATTTACATTAAAATGGCCGCCGCGCTGTGCTGACGATCAGCTGATCAGGCACAGCGGGGCAGTCTAGATGCGCCGCGGTTGACAAGGGAAGCCTTTGTCGACCGCTCCGGTATGCCTCATGAAACGAGGCATACCGGAGCGGTCAACAAAGGCTTCCCTTGTCGACCACGGCGCGTCTAGATTGCCCCGCTGTGCCAGATCAGCTGATTGTCGGCACAGCGCGGCGGCCATTTTGATGTAAATGAAGCGCGATTATTTAAATTGCCGCTTCATTTTGCTACGTCTAGTAAACTCATCTACATGGCTCCGTCGACGGAGCCATGTAGTCTCGACACACCCATAGAGTGTTATCAAGTCCCCCCAACTTTCTCTTTGTTCAGCTAAATTGATTGATCTCCTCAAGTCTGTCATATAACACATGCTTTCTAATCCTTGAATCATTCTCTTGGTTCTCCCTGCACCCTCTCCCATTTTCAACATCATTTTGAATTGGGGACAACAGAACAGGACACAATATTCCTGCAGCTGTAATTCCATTATGAAATACAGATATACAGTAAAACTCCAATTGTCCGGCATCCAGTGGTCCGGCACTCCTGATAGTCCGGCACCAACTGGAACTCGGAAGTGCTCCGGCCAGCCGGACAGTTGGAGCTGCTGTTAGTCCCATGGGTGCTCACGGCTGGGAAAGGGAAGGGGAGAAGAGGGGAAGGGGATTATACCCCTGTGACGGGTCTGCCAGGACCTGCACTGCATCCGGCCGGGGGTTGGGCAGGGAACGGCACAGTGAGGGGTGCAGGAAGGCGGTGGAAGCCCCGCACACCCACCGGCAACAGGCCAGCTGGGGAAACCCAGCCGCCGGCCTGCAAGCAGCAGTGGAGAAGAGGGGGCGAGAGCTAAGTCCCCATACTTGCCCCATTCCAGCTGTGCTCAGTCCCGCTCTGCTGCCGAGAGTTTCCTGGAAGGGAGCGGGCTCCTCACCCTCCAGACTGCAGTAGTTATCGCTGAGCAGGGGGGTGAGGGGTGGTGCTGCGGGACCAACCTGGGAGCACCCCAGCTGCTCTGCTCCGCCACTTCCCCAAGTCCGCCACTGCCGCTGCTGAAACTGATGAACCGCGGATTTGGGGAAGCGGCGGAGCAGAGCCTTCCTGCAAAATGGTGGAGGGTTCACCCCTTGCTGCACCATTCCCCGCCCAGCCCCCCCGGACGCAGTGTGGGTCCCGGCAGACCCATCACAGCCCCCCGCCAGAGTACCTCCCGATACCCCGGCATATCCAATAATCCGGCACCACCTAGGTCCCAAAGGTGCCGGATTATTGGAAGTCTACTGTAAAATAATCTCTCTATGGGTATGTCTACAGAGACTACAGAGCTTTTCCGGGATACCTTCAGGAATGCATCTACTTTTCCGGAAAAAAATTCGGAAAAGTAGATGTGGTTTTTTGGCATCCCCATAAACCTTGTTCTACAAGGAAGAAGGGATGTTCTGAAAGAGGGGTTTTTCCCGACATTTGGTCCCATGTAGATGGGTGGTTCGCAATTTACGTAGTTTTTTCTGACTTTTCTTTGTAGTGTAGACATAGCCTATGTAGCCATGTTGTTAAAATGGATTCTAGTGTTTGAATAAGAATTGTTCTTATATTTTTATACAATGTAACATGCTTCAGTATACCCTACCAGCCACCCTTTGTAACTAGCAGGAAGGAATGACCTAGCGCCATTGATAAAGATTCATCAAGCAGGTTGTTTGTGTCTGTTATTGATGTCAAGGCAAGAACAGACCAAAAGGGCTCTTGTGACTCACTGTGGTCACCCTTTTACCATTAGGACTGCTCTTATCTTTAACTTAAGAATATAAAAATGTGTCTGTATCATGGAAGAATGTGTAAATACCAGCAGTTACTTTAATCTTAGAATATTTTGTACTAGATCTGTTTTTACAAAAGCAACTATATAATTTTTGCTTGTGTCAAGTAACTGTAATTTCTGTTTGTGTGAGTGAAGAATGGGAATGTTTGAAAAGAGATTAGCCTGAAGACCAGCATAGCATAATTAGAGGAGGGGCCACAGACATGGAGGTACCAAGGAATACCGAATGTGCTCATTGTATTCAGTGATGGAGAAGGGTCAGATTCACAACCCTGATGTTAGAAGCAAGCATCTCCGTGTGTGAAGTAAGGATGTTAAGAGGCGGGTAACTGGCTAATCGTGTAGTCGACACAATTTGTATCGACTACACAATTAGTCAATAAGTGGAGGCCCTCTGTCCCAGCTCACACTGGGTCCAAGAAGAACCCTGCTGTGGCTCGGCAGTTTACATGTAGTAGGAGCCAGGCACACAGGCAGCCCAGCTCCTACTTATATTTAAACTGCAGAGCTGCAGTGAGAGCATCTCCCAGAGCCAGCACAAGCGAGGACTGAGTAGTCCCAGTTTGCACTGGCTCCGTGATTGCTGCAGCTCTGCAGTTTAAATATAGTAAGAGCTGCTGGGTTCTTATTACATTTAAAATGGAGAGCTGCAGCAGGGGTAGCTCTCAGGGACAGTGAGAGCTAGGACTGAGCAGTCCCGACTCATGCCAGCTCTGGGACCGCTGTGGCTCTGCTTCTGCTGCTGCCACCCCCACGCACCATGGAGACAGTGCTGGAGGGAACCGGCTTTTTAAATTGGCTCCCCACAGCACCAGCCCCTGCTCCCCCCCTCTTTCTGCCTCTGATACAAAGGCAACAAGGGGCAGGGGGGAAAGTGAGTAGTCAAGTAGTCATTTAACTACCAACTAAACCTAGGCTTATTGGGTAGTCAACTACTCAACTAGTCGATTACATCCCTAGTGTGAAGATAACAAATACCATTAAAACCAGGACGGGACAACACCCAGAAAAGTTGTCAGAAGACTGATGCTAAACAACAGGGAAACCAATCTTCAGATAAACTAGGGGGTGGCGCCCCCTGCTCGCTACACTCGCCAACCCCCCTCTCACAGGTGGTAAGCAACCCCGGCTCTCCTCCCTGGCACTGGGGAGGGCCAGGATGCAGCCATGCCAGGCTGGATGCCTTCTCACCTCCGGCCACCCAGGGCCATTCTTTTCCCCCTACCTACTGCTCCACAGTGGCCTTCCAAAGCACCGGGTGGAGGGCAGAGGGGAAGGGGGGCCCCTCACAGCAGCCAAGCACCTGGGAAAGGGGAGGGAGGATGCAGGTGAGACACAGAGTGATGTAATGAAGTCACTCTGTTGTCCCGTATAGAGAGAGATATGTGCAACATGACTGATTATAACATGATACAGCAAAATCCATAGATTATAGGGATTCCTATAGAAGATGCTATAGGACTCTGCTGGTCATACATTTATCCTTGTGTCCTTTTGCTTCCCTTATTCATTTTTCACAATTCCTAACATGGTACTTTGCATGGTATTTTGGGATCGTCCTGCCAAGCAACAGCCTCGGAGCATTGGAATTGTGACCGAAAAAATCGAGCTCCCTCCCTCAGGCCCAATCTAACTAGCCATTAATTGTTTCAAGCCACTGACTGATAAACTATAGCAATGTTGTTGGGACATTATGTGTGTATATTTGCATGCATATGCTGATTCTGAATTATGCTGTCAATAAATGTGTATTGCCTTTGAAAATGGCCTGTGAAAATGGTCCCATGTGCTTCTTATAAGCATAACATCTTCTACTGCTCAAAATTCACCCCTTTATGAATCCCAGAATTGCTTTCACCGTTTTGGCCCCAATGTCACATTGAGAGTTTATGTTCAACCAACTATTCACCATGATCCCCAAATCTTTTTGAGGATCACTGCTTCTCAGGATAGTGTCTGCTATCTTTGTAAGCAAGGCCTACAGTCTTTGTTCCTATGTATATATTTATATTTAGGTGTATGAAAACACAGTGTTTGCCTGTGCTGAGTTAAAAAAGTGATCCACATAGCTCTGAAACCCTAAACCAGTGTTTCCCAACCAGGGTTCCGTGGAACCCTGGGGTTCCGCAGACCATCCTCAGGGGTTCCACGAGAAATCATGGAATAAATATATAAAAATTCTGAAATACTGCAAACAATTCCAAATCTCTCTCAAAATATCGTGGGAATTTTTGTCTGGCAATTGGCAATACTGGAGTAATCTTCGTACGCTACCAACTGCCTCTTTGTTTTCCTCAGTTCGTATCTAAGGTTATATTTAGTTGTATTGTGCCTGCCCTTCTGCTTCCCAGAATTCTCCGTGTTTCTAGTCTTTTCTAGTGCACTATTTTATAGATTTGTAGTCTTTGCGCAGTTTTGTAATTAATGTTTTTACCGAAACTGTGGTTGTTTTCATGTATCTAAAATCTCACCTACGTAACAGTATTTTCATACAGCCGTCGAAAATAAAAAAAATGTGGAAGTATATGAAAAGAAGGCGTGTCAGTGAAGGAGAGGACAGTGAAAATGAATCAAAATTATCAGAGCCAAGTATGAGTGAAACAGGAAGAGAAGTGACTGATATTAAGAAAATTGAATTGCGCTCCCCACTGTCAACTTTTCCTGGCCTGCAAACGGTCTCATAGGTAGGGGAAAATTATTTTAGGGGTTCCTCCATGGGAAAAAGGTTGGGAATCATTGCCCTAAACCATAGAGTACCTATTCTCTTCATCATTTAGGACTTTCCAATTTCTGTGTCATCTGAAAACTTTATAAATGATGATTTTATATTTTCTTACAGGTCATCAACAAAAATGGTTAATAGCATAGGGGCAGCAACCAATCCATATGGAACATCTCTGAAAACACATCAGCTCACTGTTGATTTCCTATTTATAACTATAAGCAGTTTTAATCAATTTAATATGCGCATACTCATTTTAACTTTCTAGTTTAATCAAAATATTAAAACAGTTAAATTCATTTTATGTCTTTCTACTTAATCAAAATATCATGTGGTACCATGTCAAATGACTTACAGAAGTTTAAATATATTACATCAACATTATTACCTTCAACCTAAGAATACCATCCAAAGAAAAAGATATCAAGTCAGTTTGATGGACTCTATTTTCCATAAACCCCAGTTGATTTGCATTAATTACATTAAAGCTTGTTTATTCTTCATTAATCAAGTCCTGTATCAGTTGCTCCATTAACTAACCAAGGATCAAAGTCAGGCTGACAGGCCTAAAATTACCCACGTCATCCCTTTCAAAAATTGGCACATTTGCTAACTTCCAATCTTCAGTGATTAATGAAAATCAACACTAACTGTGCTGAAAGGTTTTTGGCCTTCTCTCAAAACACTTGGCTGCAAGTTATCTGGACCTGTTGATTTAAAAATTTCTAACTTTAGTACCTGCAACTGATCATCCTCCAGAGATACAAGTGACATGGCAAGAGTGTTATCACCAGATAATGAGACTATATTATCTCCTTTTCCCCAAATACAGAACAGATATATTAATTGAACTTAAATATTAATTCTGATCTTTCTGCATTATTATGGATAATTCTACCATTTCTATTTAGTAATGGATTAACACCATTGTCAGGATTCTTTTTGCTCTATTTTTTTTTTTAACTCCTTATTGTCGCTGACTCTGCTGGTCATACATTTATCCTTATGTCCTTTTGCTTCCCTTATTAATTTTTCACAATTCCTAACATCTGCTTAATATGCATTACCACCAACTTTCCAATCTGTCATGTATTATTTTATAAATGTCTTCCCCTCTAAAGTAGATCAGTTTTTTAACCAATATAGCCTTCTTCCTCAGTTTTTTGGGGTTGTATCATTATGGGCCTCCTTATATCTGTTCTTAAATTATTTCCAATTATCACACAGATTTCTGGAATTCAATTTTTCCTCTCACATGATTTGGCTCATAACTGATTTCAATCTTGTAAAATTGGCTCCATTAAAGCATAAAGAGGGGGAGAGAGAAAGAGGGAGATGTGTTTGTGTATGTGTGTGTGCATGTATGTAAGCAAACTGATTTAGATTTTATTCTGTTTGCACATTATAAATGTAATCAAGTCATGATCACATGATCCTAAACAAATACAGGTTGCACATCCCAAAACCAGATTTCTCTGGTCTGACAATACCTGGACCATAGATGTCCCTGCATCAGAGAACCCCAGTAGCCTAGTGGGAGGAGGGCAATCCAGTAGGGGTCGGGGCATCAGAATGAAGCAGCAGGATGGGGTAGGGGCTGGCAGCAGCCCCCAACAGCCTGCGGCACTGTAATTGGGTCAGGGCAGCCCACAGCAGTGCAGGATCGGGCCGGTGACAACCTGTGGCAGAGCAGGGTCAAGGCAGCCGGTGGAAGTAGGACCAAAGTTTGGGCTGGTGGCAGTCCCCAGCAGCGTGGGGCTTGAACCCTGGACAGCCCTCAGACGTGGAGCCAGACCCTGTGGACTACCAAGGGGCAGGAGCACACGCTCTCAGCAGCTTGTGGCAGAGGACTGGGGCTGGGGCTGAAGAAAGCCCCAGATGCCCACAGAGTCCAGAACAGCCTGCAGAAGCCAGAGCCCAAAGGCTGCCATGGGGCTGGGACCAGAGCCCGATCCCCTGGCAGGCTGACCAGGGCCAGTGCCAGCCCCCAGCAGCCCATGGTACCATGGGGCTGGAGCCTATGGCAGCGTGGGCTGATGGAGCCCGACAGGCAGTCCAGCTGGGGCATCAGCAGTGGGGTCAGTGACCCAGCAGGCAGCCTGGCAGGGGCTGGAGGGAGTCCCTCTGCCCTCCTCCCCCAGCTGGCAGAGTTGGCGGCTGGGGGCTGGGGCAGGGAACCAACTCTAGTTTGGCAAATTCCTTGGTTCAGGACAGGTCAGGTCCTGAGGGTGCCAGATAAGAGATGTCCAACCTGTATTAATTTTTATTTCTGTGGTCAATTTCTCTTTACCTGTTGAAACAAAGTCTAAAGTAGATTTTTTGTTAATTGCAACACTTTCTGAGTTACAGTTACAATATTAACAAATCAGCAATTTGGGGTAAAATTGTTTAATCAGCACATTACCAACTAGGTTTAATTATTTTAGAGTTCAGCAGCAGCATCCAGAGTGACTTTGAAAGTTTTCTTACCCATACTTTTAAAAGAAGCATTTGAAATGTAAGGGACACAAATGACTTGATCATACAAATTTGCAGTAAGAATGCTCTCTAATGTCAAAATACCTGTTTTCTCACGAGTAGCTGATTAAGACAGAAATGAAACAGCTGGCAGTTCCACTTGACTAAATATACGACACTGACATTCCATTATATTCTGCATGTGTCTCATATTAACCATACTTTGAAGTATGTTGTCTCTCTGGGTATGTCTAGACTACATGCCTCTGGCGACAGAGGCATGTAAATTAGGCTACCCGGCATAGGAAAATGAAGCGGCGATTTAAATAATTGCCGCTTCATTTAAATTAAAATGTCTGCCGTGCTGAGCCAATCAGCTGTTTGTTGGCTCAGCGCGCTAGTCTGGATGCTCCGTGGTCGACATCAAAGGCATTTGTCGACCTCCCCGGTAAACCTCATCCTATGAGGCATACCGGAGCAGTCGACAAATGCCTTTGATGTTGACCGCGGAGCATCCAGATTAATGTGCTGAGTGGACAAACAGCTGATCGGCTCAGCGCGGCAGCCATTTTAATTTAAATGAAGCGGCGATTATTTAAATCATCGCTTCATTTTTCTATGCCGGGTAGCCTAATCTACATGCCTCTGGCGACAGAGGCATGTAGTCTAGACATACCCCAAGGCAATTATTCTTCAATAAAGGGCAGAAGAAGTGAAAAACAATATCTAGTTCAGTCAAGCTTAATTGAAAATGAACAGAAGATGCCTCAGAACAGGATGAGTCAAAAGTTGTATATGTATATGCAAGAAGACTAAAGAGTAACTCTTACTCACCAGCCAAACCCAGTGTTACTTTGGTGGCCCCATATACTTCTACCGTTGTAGATTTTTGTCCATATCATTTCTGGAATATTACCCATCATCTCATTAAAGAGTTAGCCCTGAAACAATTTCTTACCGTATTGTTGGGATGATAGTTGAGATGCAAACCACTGTCACAGAGGGGAGATGACGTGCCACTGCTTTGATCACTAGGGACACCTAATAAAAACATTCATGCATATAATACTGTCTCAGATTCAATAAAGTTAGAATTCTTATTCAAGCAGTTACATTTTTGTCCTAATCACGGTCATGGGTAGAACTGAGGTATGCATAGATACAATTGTTGGTTTATCTTTTATTCATGAAATATCCATAGGCAGACTGATATTTATGTGTTTGTTATTCAGCGAATGACTGACCTGTTCTATAGCAACCTATGGATTTTTCATGGACTATTACTGTGATTATTAGCTATTCATAATTCTCAGTGGGTATGTCTACACTACAGAGAAGATCAAAGCTGCTGCTGTCAATCTTCCAGGGTTCGAATTAGCGGGTCTAATGAAGACGCACTAATTCGAACTGACAGGGACACTCCAGTCGATTCTGGTAGTCCTGCTTCCACAAGGAATAAGGGAAGTCGATGGGAGAATGTTCTCCCTTTGATTTTCTGCAATGTGGACAGCGCCAAAAATCGAGTTAAGGTACTTCAACTTCAGCTATGTAATTAATGTAGCTGAAGTTGTATACCTTAATTCGACCTTGTCCTATAGTGTAGACATACCCACTCTGATTATCAAAGAGAGAGATTCTCACTTGGTAGCCGAATGGTCAAGCAGTGGATTGGGATGTGATGATTCAAGTCCTTACTCTGCTGCTGTGGTACATTCCAGACAGTGTCCTATAATGATCAGACAAGAAACTACTTCCTGAACCTGAGAAACTCTTGTGCAAAACAATCACTGAAATGGAAATGTTTCACGGAACATTTTGGTTTTGGCAAGACAACATTTTTCAATGGAAAAAAGTTTCAAAAATATTCTAATCAGTTCTACTGGTGAAGAAAAACATTGCCTGTATACAGCTTGAGAGAAATAATGAATTAATAATAAATTCATGAAAATAAACTGAAATATTTTAGAATAAGTTTAATATACCAACATATTATATATATAAATGTGTGCATGTGTGTGTTTGTCTTTATAAAGCATGTGCTAACTGCTTTTCTACTGTATTCTCAATAAACACAGTGTATTGCCTTTGCCCCTGAAAAAGATCCCATGTGCGTCTTATAAGCATAACACATATATATGTGCACATACATAGACACATTAAATAGGATTCAGGCGAGGTATTTTAGTTCTCATAATTAAAAGCTAAACATTATATTTTTACTTTCAGAAAAAGGAACTTGAAAGAAAGTAAGGGTGAGTAAAGACATACCGTAATTTAGTGAATATAACCCGCGGGTTATATTCGTTTTTACAAACCCCGCGCGCACACACACACACACACACACACACACACACATCCCGTGGGGTATACTCGGGTGCGGGGTATACAGAATTGTTTTTACTCACCAGGTGGTGAGCTCTCCTTCGCCTCTTCCCGTGGCTGCGCAGCCGCCAGCCTCCAGCCTCCGGGCGGGGGAGCGCTCACTCCCCGGTTCCTGCACAGCTGCAGGAAGGGGCGGGGGGAGTGCTCATTCCCCAGTTCCTGGCTGCCAGCCTCCAGCCTCCGGGCGGGGGAGCACTCACCGGTTCCTGCGCAGTCGCAGGAAGGGGTGGGGGAGCACTCATCCCCTGCCCCTTTCTGCAGCTGCACAGGAACTGGGTGGTGAACGCTCCCCCGCCTGGAGGCTTGTGGGTCCTGCTCCCCCACCCCTTCCTGTGGCTGTGGAGGAACCTGTGGAATGAGTGCTCCCCCACCCGGAGGCTGGAGGCTGCGCTGGAACCTGAGGCGGTGAGTGGCTAATCCCCGCGCCCCTCCCCCCCGCCCCATAAATATACTCCCAGCAAATATACCCCCGATACAGAAAAGACTTGTATACTCCATGGGTTATATTCGTGCATGGGGTAAACAAGATTTTTTTTACTCAAATAGAAAAAACCACGGGGTATATTTGGGTGCAGATTATATTCACTAAATTATGGTAATCACATATATACAGGCACAGATATACTGTAACTATCTACAATGGTGTACAACCAATTATAATTCATTATAATGTATTAGAAGAGAACAGCTGCTTCCATGTATATATCTTTCAAGTTCCCACTGGGGCCAATCAATTAAAATTCAGTTGCACTAAAAAAAAAAATACTATTCAGCTCATAATATATTAATCTACAGTTAAAGGCATCTCTCAACTAAAGCCCTTAAATAACATTTAAATTGAGAAGATGAGACCTTAAAATATAAATGTGAGATCTTAGTTTCACATTTAGAATACATAAAGCTTTCCCATTTCAATGCCATTCTATGTTTGAAAAAAAAGGATCTCTATATGTGTGTGTGTGTGTATATATATATACACACACACATACACATACACATACACACACACACACGCACACACACACATACTCTGTGCCCAAATCTCAGCTCATGTAAACTGGTATAGCACTATTGAGTTCAGTAATGCTTAGCTGATTCACACCAGCTGAAGGCTTGGCCTCTCATTTTTCAGGCAAAGATAGCATTAGCTAACAATGAATGTCAGCATAGCACCTGGTGATATTAAAAGGTCAAATTCAGGCCACAGAACTGACTGATACAGCTCCTGCCAATCACTGCCAGCGCACAGGAAATTTGGAAATGAACAGTAGAGTTTCACATGAACAATGAATGGATTTTTCTTCAGCTAATCACATATGCTTACATGCACAATCTTCATTCAGTGGCAATTTGAGAAAAGCAGGTGCTCTTTTCAGAAAGGACACTGTTAGGGTCACTTCTTCTCCTGCATTGCGAAGAACCTGAACCTGAAGATTCAATACAAAAGGCATAAATATGTGTTTTAGAAAAGACAGTAACAGTTGTAAAAACACCCAAGAATGTGTAAAAACAAAACACATTTGCTCTGTGACTTGTTACGTGACATATAAAAAAGAACAAAAACCACAAAGCCTGCTGCAACCTTTTCTCCCGTGTTTTTAAACAATTTTGTTTTTATGAAGCACTACTTTGTAAATCTTTCACATCAATGCACAGAGATTTCATATTTGTAGTTTTCATGAGTTCCTCATAAATCTACAGGAACTGTGTGTAAACAATGACGACAGGATCATAACATATTAGATGCAATATCTAAAACTGACTTTACAGCTGTGTTGTACAGTCAGTGTTGACATTTTGTAAATGCAAAAAGATTACACACACACACACACACAGGAGAGCAAATTTGTCTCTCCATTACCCTGCATATCAATTCATGAACTATGCATGAACCAACAGAATATTTCTCAGTTCTGAACTGTTTTCCATCTTGGGACTAGACAATTTCCTGACTAATGATATGAAAGTGGCAGTCTGTAGCCAAAGGAGAGACACCTTGGGTGAAGATACCCAGGCTGATCTAGTTCTGAATGTGCCTTGGGCCTCCCACTATTGACACCATCCTCCTCCCTTCTCTGAACAGAAGATTTCGCTGCTACAGACAGAAGGAGGGCAGGCAGCTCAGAGAAGTCATAACCAGAAGTGTAAACTTCCAGGCACTAATTTCAGATTTGCCGTCCTGCTGAAGGGTGGCCAATGCCTGAAATAAGGACTGAAAAGGTGGCCCTTATTCCATCTTGCAGCGGGTGTCCATTATGAGAGGAAAAGGCAAAGCAGTGAAGAAGGGGGCCGCATACCAACATACAAGAAGATGGCGACAAGCATAGGAGAAGTGACCTCCTCCTGACCTTTACCTTAAAATGCTCATATAAGAGGTAAAAAGCCACTTGGTAGCCTAATATGAAAGGTCTATAGTGTTAATAGAGATTATAGAATGTAAGGAACCACTGGATCATCACATCTCACTTCCAACATTACACTGACCAAAGAATTTCACTAAGTAACACATACATTGAACTCAACAACTTGTGAGTAACTAAAGCGTATCAACCCTATTTTGAACTGAAGACAACAACAAATGGAGAATCCATCACTTCTCTAGATAGTTTGTTATAATGGTTAATCATACTGTTACATCTCATTTTCAATTTGAATTTCTCTGGTTTTAACTTGTAACCAGTATCAAAACATTTCTCAGACCTTGGTCATCTTTTTAATCATACTCAAAGGAGGAAGACTGCCTTGCCAGCAAGCCAGAATCTATAGCCAGATCCCAAATATGTAATGCATGATGCAGTGTTAATGTTTCACTGCAACATTGCAATTATACAATATCAAATCATAAAAACACCGATCCTCACCAGGGGGGCTGATTAAATATTTTCTATCAGATCTATCTTTCAACAAACAACTGGCATTTGGATTAAACAACGTTTGTTGTGAAAAATATTTATTTCCATAGAAAACTTTGAATTTTTTGCCAAAAAAAGAACACCAGAATACTAGAATGCTGAAATATTGACTCACATATGCTGTCATGGAGTTAAAGGGATATGTAGTTTGATTGCCTCGTGTCCTCATTTTACTTATGTTTCAGGCTCCTTAGCCAGTCTTTATCTCCCATAATTCATGCAGTCAGGAGATTTCCCTAATACACTTCCTTCTGTCACCAAGAGGAAAGATCATGATGCTTCATGGGAAATGTAGTCAAACCAAGAATATCACCCATGTGGGGAACATCAGAATTATAACTCACATGCTGCAATTATTTTCAGTTTCAGCTGAAAAATTTTGGAATTTGACTTCTCAAAAAAAAAAATCAACATTTTCTGTGAATTTTTATTTGATTTATTGATTTAGTCTGCTCATTAGTAAAATACCAGAATAGTTCAACACAAGTTCAGGAAATTAATTTTTTGGCATACTGTTCTAAAAGAGATGAGACATATTCCGAAGCAATTTGACTGAGTATATGTCATGTATATAAACGTGTATATAAACAATTTGTCTGTTTGGTGTCAGTTCTGGAAAAAAATTAAACTGGTTCATATTGAACCAAATGTAAAACTTTTTGGTGAATTAATAAAGTTCTTTTTGTGTCTGCATCAGGGCAGGAATTCAAACTTGGGTCTCCCACCTCCGAGGTGAGCTCCCTAACTATTGGCTTAAAAATGACAACAAGTGGCAGCAGCAACAGAAACACTGCCACCATCATCTCTTCCAGCTGTTTTATGACCAAAACTTTTCATGACAAATTGATAACTGATATTGGGTCAATTGAGACTGCTTTTGTTACAGACTATAGACTACATTATTCATCCAACAAAAATTCTTCCAAAAATTCCATACAAACCTAGATTTCCCAGGATATTACTTCTTTGAAAATAGTGGACATTAATATTAATGGCTATTGTTATAAAGGATGGTTCATTTCCCCATGAAAGCTCATGGTACTATAAAAATTTTTGTTAGTCTCAAAGATGCCACAGGATTACTCATTGTTTTTGAAGTTACAGACTAACATGGCTACCCCTCAGACTTTTTAAAAGGATGAGTAGAGCTATGTGGCAAAAACTTCCAGTAGCGTGCTATATTCTATACTTCTCCTCAATTCTTTTATAACAACATTCCATTGATCTTTCTTTGTAAAACTACTTCAGCAGATGACAGAATACATTAATAAAATGCTCATTTTATGTGTCTTGTTAAAGCACAACCAGCAGTTTTATTGATGAGGGCTATCTAGTTCATGATGAATTGCCTTCATGTAAAATACAAAATGGCTATTTTAAGAAACACCATTCCTGTAATAACTGTACAGATGAACTACCAAAGAAGCCAAGATAATCTGAATTCCAAATATTTCACATAATTCTTTGAGCCAAAAATTCTGATCACCTTAGCTCTCATGTGTAAATTGGAAAAGAAGTTTCCAAGTGAAGTGCATTAGTTGTGTGCTACCACACAATTTCTCTGAATCCAATGAATTCACATGCTGCCTATGCAGTAACCAAAGATGGGGTACAGGGTTGCAAGGCAGTCTTGTGTGAGATCAGGCCATTGTATAAATATACTCTTTGATGTGGTCACACAAACGCCATTTCAGATCACTTGGAATAACCTGTATGGCATAATGGGCTCTACATGGAGGTTGAACCAGGTTAAAGTACAGATCACACAAAAATGCACTATTTTTGTTAGTGTTAGTTCCAGTTCACCTTTCACACTGATTACAGCATGAATTTGGCCCATTCTCTGTGATGTAAAACATAAGACTAAGGCAATAAGATTTTTTTTAAATTTTGTATATTATTAAAGCCACACAAGACACGTAAAGTAAAATATGTTTCTTCTTTTCACAGAGTCACCTAGAACATGCAGTTAACCCAGTTTAGGATTATACATCTTTATCAGTGCACAATGTGGTTTTACATGCTTACCCAAACTCAAAAAGTTGCAAGTTTGCAGCAGAGTGATGTACCAACAAATGCTTGAGCAGTATATCCAAGGTTGGTGAGAGCCAGAGTGTAACCCAAGTATGGCTGGTAGACTGTGGTTACACACAGTCACTCAGGATGTGTTCTGTATGCTGGGAGGATGTTTGTGAGTGTCCCACATAGGAGCTATTTCAGAAAGACATGGGAAGGCATCCACGCTTATAAAGTAACAGTGACAGTCTTCCCCCCATTGGTCTGATGTGTGTCTCAGCATTTCACAGTGCCTCAAGCAAATTACACAACATCCTGTATGATGAACTGGCTCACCTCATTAAACCCACCAAAACGGAACGTAAAATAGACACACAAACTGAAAACAAACAAACAAACAAAAACATGATGTAATGTAAATAACTTCCTTGGAACTATGGAGGATCTATTTTGACCTGTTGGAGTTACATTAGACAGTTATTCTAAATCCAATCCCTAGAGATTGCCGCCTCCCAACCTCATTAGGCAGGAAATTTATTGGAGTAATTGGCACAGCCTTAGTTGAATGGGGGAGGAGAACAGAAGAGGGAATGCAGGGGTATCTCACCCCTTCAGCATCTCTATCCAGTCATTAGCAAACTTGGAGAGGCATGGAGATAACTGGACCCTCATCCTGCCTTTTTATTAATGTAAACCAAGGGTGGAGATCCTAAGGCCTGGGGACTTGCCTGGATCAGCCCTCGAGGCAAAGGGACCCCCTAGCATTGGGGAGTCTGTGCTGGTGCTCCAACCCTCCTGCCTTGCCACCACGATCCTGGAACACTCCAAATCTACTAGCCTGGGCTCTCCCTAGGCTCTGGTGTGCAAGGGGAATGTGGGGAGTGTCTTTCTCCTCAGACAGCAGCCACGTCAGCAAGGGTGTGTTTGTTTGTTTGTTTTGCTTCTTACTTATGTGCAGCCCCCAAATGACTTTTCTGTGCGTCAGCGGCTCCTGATCAAAAAAAATGTTCCTCATCCCTGTTTGTAAACCTTAACCTGGGCCACTTGGAGCCTCTCTTTGCTGTGTGCCAGGGTTGTAGAGATGGTCTTTCCTCTCCTTCCCTGGGACCGCTCAGTCTGGATGCAGTAACAGTTGTTGCCTTTGAGGTAGGTGAGGATTGCTTTGCGCAGCTTTGCCAGAGAACGTGGGCCTAGAATCACTACTCCATGATTTGAAGCAGATGAAGCCACAGGCAAAACTCCACTGTCTATGAACAGTTGCAGGAGAAGGGAGCAGGAGGACATACTCTTCATCACCGATTGAGGAGCAGACTAGGATGAGGAGATCTCGATGGGCAGGAACCCCTACCCCAGCAGAGACCATTCCCTTTCCAGCAGCTGGCAGGTCAGAAGGGCACACCCCCTTCAGGTGAGACCTTCAACCCCCTTTCAGAATTAACACACAGGTAAGATTCAGAAGTTAAGTCTGGTGACAGCAAGACTCCCAGACTACTTGAGGTTGAACTGAAGGATGGAGACAGTGTGAACATCCCTGGCACCTGCTCCTTAACCTGCAGTTGCACCTCCAGTGTAAGCAAAATGGTGCCAAGGATGAGGTTCACCAATGGCCCACAGGAGGGGAGGGATGTGCCAAATGTCTCAGTCTACTATGATGGGGAGCTACTCAGGTCCTTCCACTCTGCTGTGATGTCTAATTTCCCTTCCCCAGCAAGGGATGTGGGTTAAATTGCCTAAATCACCTGCCTTGGTTGCCTAAAATAAGCAGCCTGCCAGGAAAAAAACAACACCCCTCGCCAGTCAGACAAGACTATCACAGGTGTAGCCCATTTCAGCAGGTCATGGTGCAATCAGAGTAGGAGACACCCTCATCTCAAAGTACCAACACACACCTAGGGCCTAGGGCCTCATCTGCTGCACCTGACTCTGATGACACCCAAGTGGGAGACATGGGAGCCAATGCTCCAAGATCTTATGTGAGAACTGATTGACCTTGTGGGATGTATTTAGCAGCAAAGGTTGAAAAAAATGTGGAAAGGGGAATTTATGGATTTATTCACCCTAATTTTTGTGAGGTTTACATAGAGGACACATTAAAGGGAAAAGAAAGATAAAGACAAACCATGCAGACTAAAATAGCTCTGCCTCTAGATATCTGGGCACTCTGACAAAAATGATGATGAAGATTTAAAGGTATGGAAGAAATTTCTTGAGCAATTTAATAGGGTTTGAGCTTGGCATTCAGACTTGATGCTGTGGATGGAGCTTCTGATGCCTCAGGAGACAGGTTCGGGGGTTTACTATCAAGGGCAGTGGTATGCTCAAAGGTGGCCAGAGAATTAGGAAGAACATTATGTTCTTGTATTTGTTTCCCCAGTATTAGTGGCGGTCACTATTTGGGAGAAGACATTCATGAACAAAAGTTTTGTTTCTGGTGTGACAACCAATCTATTGGTCACATAATGAATGGATAGACAGGTAAGTCTACAGGTTGAGTAGCACTAGCTACTAGCTTGGCACTCTCAGGACCTGACCAGCGCTAGAGAATTTGTCAGACCACGGGAGGTCAATATTGTCTAGCAGCATTACCAACACTTCCACTGCTTACTGGGCTCTTAGAAGATATTTAGGGGTAAAATGGAGCAAAAAAACAGCACAGAACACAGAGCCAGGACTCACGGCTGTAAATACACTTTATGGGACCAAGGGAAACTTGGCCATACCCATGATAAGTAGACATTCAGCTAACTAAAATCATGCTGGATCACGGATGTTGCTGGACCAGAGTGCCAGACTAGAAAGGTTCAACCTATACCTAATTACCCAATTTGTACTTGCAAATCCAAGCAGCTGCTATTGAGTCATGTTTCAAGAGACCCACTGAAAACTTCAAACTCCCTGCAAATCAAGTCATGTACATTAGTTGATGGATAATAAATGACTGAAGGTTTACTTATAAAGTATTTCTGTAATGGCATGTTGGCCAGAGATGAATGAATAAATACAGTGGAAGGAGGAGAATTTATTTATATATAACAATTTAATGAAAATATAATTCACAACAGAAGTCCACAAAGTCATATACAACCACCTTTTAGGTACACCCATTCCAAAAGACAATTAAAAATTCCAGCAAATGAAGTTGGGTATATATTATATATGTCAGATTTTTCTAAAGGAGCAAGTATTTCTAAACTTACCATTGAACAGTCTGCAAATCTTAGTGAAGTACTTACTCAGATAAATCTTTCAGACAGCCTTTCAAATAAATATTACTATGCTCAACCCTTTCAATTAAATACTAATTATGATTGAGGAGCATAGTACAAAGTGCAGTAAGATTTCAATCAGGATAGCAATAGACCTGTGATTACTGATTAGTTGCATGTTTATGTTCTCAAAATTAATTGAGATGCCTCAGCAAAATGAAACAATGTACGCAAATCAGAAAAAACGTTTTGTAAAACAGAAGCATGAAAAAATGCTGTGACAGTGTTTTCATGCTCCTGTCTTACTAATCTTGACACTGTTAATAAATGCCATTCCAAAGACAATGCATTTTCAGATCATGTACTCTAACTCCTAGCTCTCGATTGGTAAATATTCTATCCACCGGCCTCCATGCCATCAAGCATCAACTCCATATGGAGATATACAAGCCATCAGCACCATATGGAGATTATTAAAACCAAGGAGTTTAAAATTTATGTATTTATAGACTCTAGTCTACAAGAAACTCCACAGCAAAGGGCACTTATCCAAAGCACCCTTGGCATACATTTAAACCATATGTGAAACGCAATTACAACATGGGAGTTACAAAATAGAAGGCACCCAAAACAGTAGCACTTCTGCCTCCCTCCTCCTCTCCCTCCCTAGCACAAAGCATACTGTTCAAAACCTCCACCAGACTTTCCTAATAGATCTAAATCTCACTCTCAGCTGCCTCAACTCTTCACCAATACCCCAGTCACACCCACAGGCTTTGCACCATACCCAGAAGCTCCAAAAATACAGGTGATTTTGGATGATCTTGGAAGAGGGGGAGGTGGAAACCATTTCTAAGGAAACAGGTCTTTACAGAGAACAATGTGTCAGCATCCCCTTTCTTTTATAACAAGGGGGATGGGGTTCAAAGGAGCTGCTGCTGTAACAGGCAGATTGACATGGACTTGAAGCATTTAAAGTTTTATAGGACACCTTATATTCCACTGAGGAATAGTCAAGCACAGAGCCCTGGTGATGCATACTGCCGCTGCTGCAAGGTCCCATTTAATAAACCTGCTACTACATATTGCAACCATTTATTTACAGGTTGATTTAGGGTTAAGCCACACAGCTGTAATACCGCACTAATCCAGACTAGAAGTGACAAAGGCATGAGCAGCAATAACAAGGTCCACATCTGAAAGAATCAGATGTAATCGCCTGTCCAGCTACAGACAGAGAAATGTTCTTGGCTGTTGGGGCAAAGTGAGTGAGTATCCAACAGTGTCCAGATTGTGCCTGGGGAGGAACAAAGCGTGGTCAAAGACTCTCCAGGCTTTGTCTACATTGGCAATTGAGCAACACAGCTTTTATCATTCACAGGTAATTAACTCCTCACTCCCCCAAAAACCTTTGCTATAGCAAGTACTAGTGTAAACAGTGGCTTTCTGACAGAACTCCCTCACCCCACCTTTCTGTACTAAATCTGATTTGTCAGTTTAATAACTTTTTTCATTGTATTCCTTTGATATATATGGTCATGCCAATTCTCTTCCAGAATACAATCTGAGGAAGTGGGTCTGGCCCATGAAAGCTCATCACCTATTAAACCATCTTGTTAGTCTTTAAAGTGCTACATACTTTTTCCTTTTGTTTTAGCAAGATCAGACTAACACGGCTACCTCTGTATTACTTTTTGACAGAAGTTATCCTCTGTTGACAAAGCAAATGCCACTAGAAGGAGGTGGAAGTCCTTTGTCAGCAACAGTTCTGACAGTGCTTACATTTAATTTAGACATAGCCATGTTGCTAAAAGCTGTGTAGTGTAGACATACCCTCAGAAAAAATGGCTGGTGAACATCTGCTTCCAACAACTATCAGCATGTTCCTCATCCTACTTTGATGATTAACTAAAGACAATCACAGGAGAAATAAACACTTGTCTCTTCCATATAGACTCTTTTCAAAGGATTTAAAAGCATTAAACATTAAGGGGAAACTCAAACTTGTGTAGAAAGCCTGCCCAAGGGCTTTCGGCTGCTGAAGTCCCCATCTAGCCCTCATTTGAGCAGCAACATAACCCTTGCTCTGGCCCTTTGCATTGGTGAGTTTTACCCATTAAACCAGGGGCGTGGAACCTTTATTGGATTGGGGGCTGCAGCCCCACAGAAAAATCAGTTGAGGCCCGCACAGAAGTGAAAAGCAAAAACTAATAAACAAGCCAACCCTCACTGACATGGCCCCCGACTGAGAAGGAGAAAGACATTCCCCACACACACCAGAGATTAGGGGGGCCCAGGCTAGAAAATTTTGTGTGCTCCAGCCCCACAGGAGGGCAGTGAGGGGAAGGGGCGAGGAGGGCTGAAGTGCCAGCGTGGGCTCCCAAACGCAGGGATTGAGCCCTGAGCCTTGGGGGCTGGATCCAGGCAAGCTGGAGGCTGCATCTGGCCCTCGGGCCTTAGGTTCCCCACCCTTGCATTAAGCCTTACAGTAGTCCTATGAGATGCTATAGCTAAGCATCCCCACAAGTTGTTGGGTTTAAAAATAATAGTAGTTCTTTATACATCATTGTACAAATAGGAAACACATACAGAGAGGTTAACTGATTGTTATAGGACATAAAACAAGAATGGCAGAACAAAGAATGCAACCCACATCCTTTGCCATCCGAGCCTGACTCCCCACTTTAAGAATTAGATTCAAGCTTCCTCTCAAGAGATAAACATCATAAACAACAGTGACAACTGGTAACTTGCTAGCCATTCTGTTTCAAAATTGATACTAAGAAGAATTCAATGTTGATAAATGCAAGTAATGCATGCTGGAGAATATAATCCCTACTATACACATAAAATAATAGGATCTAAATTAACTGTTATTATTCAAGAAAGAGATCTTGGAATGATCATGAATAGTTCTCTGAAAACATCTGCTGAATGTGCAGCAGCTGTCAAAAAAGCTAACAGAGTGTTGGAAATCATTAGGAAAGGGATAGATAATAAAACAGAAAATATGCTATTGCCTCTATAGAAATCCACGGTACTTCAACATCTTGAATACTGCATGCAGGTCTAGTCATCCCATCCCAAGCAGATATATTAGAAATGAAAAATGCACAGAGAAGTGCAGCAAAAATGATTAGTTATATGGGACATCATCCATAAGAGGAGATATTAAAAAAACAAAACTATTGAAGCTTGAAAAAGAGGAAACTAAGGTTGAGGAGATATCATAGCAATCCAAAATATCATCAATGGTGTAGAGGAAGTGAATAGGGAAGTGCTATTTACAGCTTCACATAACACATGAACCCAGAGTCACCAAGTGAAATTAATAGACACAGGGTTTAAACTAG
The DNA here is from genome assembly GCA_032595735.1 of Pelochelys cantorii. Lineage (NCBI taxonomy): Eukaryota > Metazoa > Chordata > Testudines > Trionychidae > Pelochelys > Pelochelys cantorii. The sequence goes on from CM064327.1 coordinate 70,159,688, forward strand.
TAAAAAGGAAGTTTTTCTTCACACAACACGAACTATGGAACTCGTTCCCAGGGGATGTTGTGAAGGTAAAAACTAACTGGATAAAAAAGAATTAGATAAGTTAATGAAGGATAGGACCATCAATTGCTATTAACCAAAATCTGAGTTTCCAACCCTTGATCTGGGTTTCCCTAAGCATTTGAATGGCAGATGCTAAGACTGGACAATAGGAAATGGATGAGAAGATTATTGTCCATTTCAGTTCATTATTGGTGAAACATCTGGCATTGGCCATGGTCAGAAGATAGGGCACTGGGCTAGAAGGACCATTGGTCTGACCCTCTATGGCTATTCTTGCATTCTAAACTTCTTTGGAAGATGTGTACCATACTTACCACTGAATGACAGCAGACAAAAACTTTTACGAAAAGTGAAGAAACTAATTGAGATATTACTCTTTGAGTTCCACTGGTCTTACAAGTTCCACACAATCTCCGCTACAATCATCAACACTTTGCACAGCACCAGAAAAGTTCATAACAAGATGAAATAGATGAATATAAATTTAGCTTACACAGATCTAGAAAACGCAGTTAAACTATTTCAAAAAGTATCCCACCAGGTATTATGGTGGTAAATAGTAAAAGCCTTGAAACTGAACTAAACTAAAACAGAAAGCATTGCTTATATAGAGAGCTGTATTCCGAAGTCAGGAAAACTCTGTTATAAGTCATCTGAAAATTCATGAATTTTACTAGCATTGTGATAGCAAACTATACACCTACAAAGGATATCTTATTTTAGATACAATTCCTGGGGCCGTTCATAAGAAATTGTGTGACATCATCTACCCATTGGAGACATCAGCAGCAGCAAACACTGTTAAGGAGAAGTGCTGCAAGTTGTAGATTTTTCTAAAACAGACATTGCTGAGAACATTCAAATAAACTGAAATATCTGGAGAAGGTCTGCTCACTTTCCTGGGCCTTCCCATATGGCTTCTTCTCAGAAGAAACACATCTAAGTATTCTCACCTCAAAAAGTCCTCCACTTAATTTACTATTTTAATTCAGGAGCTTTCTATTTTTCATAATCTGGACATATTTTCATACACAAATTGCCTGTGAATCCTACCCTCCGATACACAACTGCATAACATTCCTATGATAACTACAACTGCTTACATAGAACAGTAATATTAGAAAATATATTAATGTATGCTAGCGATCTTTTAATGGAATTTAGCCCCTGGAAACACTTAGGGTGTATCTATATAACACAGTTATTTCAAAATAACTGACGTTATTTCAAAATAACAATGCAAGTATCTACACAGCAATTCTGTTATTTTGAAATAATTTCAGAATAACGGACGGCTTATTCTGACTTCTGTAAACCTCATTCCATGAGGAAGAATGCCTATTCCAAAATGGTATTTCAAAATAGCTGTCATGTAGATGCTCCACTGCTGCTATTTCAACATAGCTCCTTCCCAGGGCCATTTAAACTAATTATTCCCCAGTGCCTCCTGGGGCTCTAAATTGAGGTAGCACATCCACATTAGGGAAGCCTGCCTCGGACTCATTTTGAGCCTTCCCTATAGTGTAGATGTGCTATTTCAAAATAAGCTGTTTTGGAGTATTTCTTCCACAATAGCTTATTTCAAAATAAGTGTGCAGTGTAGACGTACCCTTAGAAGAAGCTATCATCACATGACTTGCCAGCTCTTCATAGATCACTGGCAACTGCTCAGCAGATTGACACTGGTGCATAGACGACAGTTTGAGACCCTATCTGAGTTCTATCATACAGATATTCTTGACAGTGAATGGTGGTGACAACCCTATTGGGAAGTGTCCTATTGGCTCCCACCTCTGCCTGCTCCATGAAGTGGCCAGCATGGCTCCTGCCTCTTGTGCTTGTAGTGGGGAAAAATTGAACACATCAGTGCCTGCTCTAGCTAACCCGCCCTTTCAATCAGTGAAGTTACATTTTCACCAGGTCCACACTGAGTCCAAGGAACGCACAATCCAAAGGAACATACTATATGAATCCCATAAATAAAGCTACTCCTGAGGAGATTAGCAGAGGACTATATTCTGAGAGATTTATACTCATTTAGGCCATTTACAGAAAATTTGAGACACTTTCCTGCATCCAGCAAAAGGTTCAAAATCCAGTGAATATAGGATATATGAATATACACGCTAAAAGGAACTTTCCTATTACATACATAAATAAATATGTTATTTATTACAGAGCTGTAACCAAAAGAAAAACAAAACATTATGATGAACTTGAAACCCTCTAGCTACCACTAAAATAGTCAATATTGAAAGTATTTTTGGGATTAATAATCTTATTCAAGAAACTACTGAAACATAGGTGAAGAAACAAGTGAAAGCTAAATAACGAGTTAGACCTCAGCATACCCTGAACTTACTTGGTCATATGACCAGTGATAAAAAGTTGGTAGTGAGTAGAAAAAATTAAAAGACAATATAAATTACACTGTTAGAATCTTTTATGAAGAGCAGATGGTTTGAAAAGTGCTTAGATGGAGGCAAACGTGACAGCATGGCTCTTCAAAAGCCCTAGTAGTTCTTAACTTTTGTTTTTTCAACCATCAGCCAGGAAATGTGGGGAAATGATCATAGAGACATAAGAGGCTAGTTAAGACAATAATAAATACGGCTAGTTAAGAAAGTTTTAGTAATGCTGCTCTTCATGTATGTATTCCAGCTACCTCTCCACAGAATCTCAGGTACTATCACCTTATATCGCTGTAGGACCAAACTAATGCCATGATAAAGATGGGCAGTGACTAGAGTTGAATGAAAATTTTTACTAAAAGTGAAGAGACTAAATGAGATATTACTCTTTGAGTTCTACTGGTCTTACAAGTTCCACACAATCTCCACTACAATCATCAACACTTTGCACAGCACCAGAAAAGTTCATAACAAGATGAAATAGATGAATATAAATTTAGCTTACACAGATCTAGAAAATGCAGCTAAACTATTTCCTAAAGTATCCCACCAGGTATTATCGTGGTAAACAGTAAAAGCCTTGAAACTGAACTAAACTAAAACAGAAAGCATTGCTTGTGAACCCTACCCTCAGATACACAACTGCATAACGTCCCTATGATAACTACAACTGCTTACATAGAACAGTAATATTAGAAAATATATTAATGTATGCTAGCAATCTTTTAATGGAATTTAGCCCCTGGAAACACTTAGGGTGTATCTATATAACACAGTTATTTCGAAATAACTGACGTTATTTCAAAATAACAATGCAAGTATCTACACGGCAATTCTGTTATTTTGAAATAAATTCAAAATAACAGACGGCTTATTCTGACTTCTGTAAACCTCATTCCATTCTGTAAACCTCATTCCTCGTTCCTGAAAATGTAACCACTGGAACCCTTTTCTAACAGAAATTTATGTTTTCAATGATATAACAAACTGAATTTTACATTGGAAACTAATCAGTTGTTCAGTTTTTTTACTAAATGTTTTTAAATTTTCCACAAAATATTCCCTGGGAAAAAATAAACCATTTTCTAATAGGGTATGTCTAGACTACATGGCTCTATCAATGGAGCCATATAAACTAGTTTACCCGGCATAGTCAATGAAGCAGGGATTTAAATAATCCCCGCTTCATTAAAATAAACATGGCCGCCGCGCTGTGCTGATGATCAGCTGATCCGGCACAGCGCGGCAGTCTAGACGCAGATCTGTCGGGGAAGCCTTTGCCAACTGATCCTGTAAACCTCATTTCACGAGGCATAAGGGATCGGCCATCAAAGGGTTCCCCAGCCAACAGATCCACGTCTAGACTGCCATGCTGTGCCAGATCAGCTGATCGTCGGCACAGTGCGGCGGCCATGTTTATTTTAATGAAGCGGGGATTATTTAAATCCCCGCTTCATTGACTATGCTGGGTAAACTAGTTTACATGGCTCCGTCGACGGAGCCATGTAGTCTAGACATACCCATAGTGACTAAGGATAACCAGTAGTCATTGAACTAGAACGAAAATCTCTATAAAGGCAAATGTTCCAGATAACATGTGGGACTGTTATAATGAGGAAATAATTCAAATCAAACATTGTATCTGATTAATTAATTTGCAATAATAATCCCTAAATTAGAGATGGCTAAATTCTAATTTATTTGTTATGTGCTTGATCCTGCAAAGTCTGACCTCTCTAATCCTGGCTCAGGAATGTACTTAAGCAAACATTTAACTTAAAACAGGAGTATGCCAATAACATCAACAGGACTACTCACATCCTTCAGATTCTGTGCATGACTATGTGCTTTGTTGAATTGGGCCTAGTGTTCATCTTTTATCCAACACATTTATTAACCATATATAGAACACATATTATCACAATATTCAAAATATGTTTGTATATTGGTTTGTTACATAATTGGCATTATTGCTGTTCCTAATTTAGATTCCAAATGAGGAACTAATATGCTTCTAAGCGCTTTTTGAATAGGAAGGGACTTCAGAACATGCTTGAGGGATTTCTTGAAATTTGGTCTGAATGACTTGTGGAACTATGCCAAGGCCCTGATGCTAAAAAATTATCCAAACAAACAGAAGGGTGTGACCATGCTAAATTCCCATTATAGGACTGAGGACACATACAGAGTATACTGAATATTAAAATATAAAGTCTACTATGTGAAAATAACTTATGGGAAATATGAGCTCCACATTTGTTTTTCACAAGAGTTTGTACTCATTAAGGATGAGCACATAGATATCGACAGAAAGTGAATAGAAGACCATTAAAGTGGTTGAAATCAAAATCTATTTTCAAATTTGTATCAGAATATATGGAGAAGTATTTAGTATTGCTCAGCTCTAAAAGTTATTAGAGCATCACTTTGCATAAAGCACAATCCTTTGCCAATCTTCTCTTTGAAGTAGATCAATATTTGGATCTATCTCCACTTATGAGGCTGCCCAAGGTCTAATCTCTGTTGAGAAAAGTATTGGAGTTCTGCCGTAGATGTTATCAAATGATAAAAGAACTGAAAGCCATGTAAAAACTTTTTTCTTCTCCTCTCTGTGAGGGCAACCTTTCAGCCATAGAATAATAATTGTATTACATCTATTTGAAAGAGATTGCAAATACGTAAAGAGAACAACATGTCCAAAGCACTAAAAGGCTCCAATTTGGCAAAGTGTTTCACATGCATAAGTTTAAGCACACACTTAACTGTTTTGCTGAATCAAGCCCTAATATAGATAGCAGCCCTAATATAGTCACAATCTTACAGTGAAAATATAATATTAATAATAAACTATATGGCCTAACAAGTTTTGGATCATTTTCATTAGCTTCCATGTCTTAGGGTTTATATGCATAGCAGTGTTGAGTGCACCCAGATATGCAAAACTTGCAAAGAATCACAGACATTTTTGGATAGGGTAGATATTTTACATTTGAGGATTTATAAACAGCTCCACGAAAGTGCAAATGTCAGGTTTGTAGTTTAGCCTCTGAAAATACAAATTTCAGATTTAATCTGCCTGTAGTACATGGTCTTCAGGATTTTCATAGTTTAGCATAAAGCTGATCTAAAACTGTGTTTGTTATAATTTATATTTAACTTTATTCCTTTGCAGCTCTTACTTTATTTCATTTTCCTAATTAGGCATTAACCCCAGAGAAATCTACTTTTGTCAACAGTTAATTACCATTTGGGGTAATTTATTACAAGTCATATTGTATAGATAGCAATACTTGAGAGGTACCTTTCCCCTTTTAAGAAAAAAAACCCCCGAAACACCAACAATAAAAGTAAATCAAGAAACGATATTTAGAGTGCTGCTGTATGGGTGCTGAGCCAGTGTGTTGAAATTTGCAACAAATGAATTCACAAATTAAGAACTCTAACCTTTACAAAAGCCAGACCTTTCAAAGTCAAGTAATTCTGGGATCCCAGATCACCTGGGATCTGAAAAGCTGAGCAAGTCAGACTGAGATACTACTCTACTTGATAGGAGAGCTCTAAGGCACACCTAAATATTAGGCAATTGCTGGTGGCAATTTAAGAAACAGACTTTTCCTTTTGAGTCACTGTTGAACTAATGCATTGCTCCAAGGTATACTATATTATTGAAGGTGCCATATTTTGGATAAAATGTAAACCAAAGATCTGGACTGCTGGGTCATTAATGCCCTTAGTATTTGTAAAAAGTAGGATTTTAGCACGTCCTGGAGAAATTTTAAAATCTCTCCTCCTTTCATTCTCGTCCTCCCCCACCACACACACACTCACTTTCCATTTCATTTGGAAAAGGTATGCTCTACCTACTCTAAATATTTTATTATTTTTCTGTGGATAGTTAAATTGTTGATCTATTTTACTTCAGAGATGCCTGCATTAAGTGAAGAGTAGAGTAATGACTGCATATATTTTATAACATTTGTGGATGCTTCATAATAAATGGTACTGTTCACACATTTTATTCTAACATAGTTCTCTCTCTCTCTCTCTCCGTCAGATAGTGATAATGCAAAAGTAATAGATGATTTATAATAGGTTCAATGATTTTGAACAAGGAACATTTTATATTTGATTTATATTTATGTATATATTTGTACAAGAATTTGGTTAGAGAACTTGGCATAGGTAAGAGAGAATGGCAGTTATTTCAACATGTCTGTAGAAGCTTGCATATACTAGTGCACTATACTGAGATTAATTACGGAAAAGGGGTTTAATTCAGAACAACATATTGCAAGAATTCCCAAAGTGTCCATAGTGCTTTTGGACACACACCAACAAGCTGTTATTTATGGAAAATATCATGTAGGTATTTTCTTTCTAGTGTTTGCATGATGAAAACTATTGTCTTTTGTTTCAATGAGGTGTTGTGGATTCAACCAGGGCATATAAAGTAATATAGGACTTTAATTTATTAAATTACATATCTCATTGTCTTTGGGGTAGTGCTTTCTCATTGAATTCTTCTATCTCCAGCCCACTTGCAGAGAAAACAGTGTGTGCATGTGCGTGCGCATGAGCGCAGTGTGGCAGTGGTCACAGCAACTGCTATAGGACTCTACCAGAAATTCTACAAAATCCGCATAATCAGTAAATATAAAATGGGAGGAGCATCCTGTTTCTTCTACTATCCATTAACTTTTACTACTGTGTTCAGTTCTATTGGACCCTTCCTTTAAAAAAACCCACCTCATGTAGAACAGCAAGTGCTGGCTTTTAAACTTGTATATGGAAACACCAGGACTATCAGGGTTATACTAGAAGAAGGTTACACCCCTAGAAAATAGGAACTAAGGGACCAGTGTTGACATACAGATACCAATACACCAGTACCATACTATACCATACTATTGGTTGAGAAGTATGGGTTGGGCCTTCTGGAAACCTCCATGTATCTGTCTGGAACAGTCCAACACTGGATACTATTGAAAAATACATAGGGTCCATTCTCCTTTCCTCTTCCTCCTCCACCGAACAAACTGTCAAAAGACAAAGACCCATTGTAGAGAAAAAAAAAAAAAGACCTGAAGAACTTTCAGGTATTAGACAAGCACTCAGCACTCCCTCCCTGTGCCCTTCTGAATTTATTCTGGCCAAAATTGCCCATTTACTAACAATCACCATGCAGAAGTATAACATGCCACACAGTGTCCCCTATTCTTGTTTAAAGGAATAACAATAGTTGTGTCTCACATACTGCTGTGTGGTGAATATTGTAAATGTATACTTTTTTTTTCTGGTGATCAGTGTTAATGTAAATTGCTTCACTTAGCCAATTTTGGAAGGATAATTAAAAGATTATTCCCCTTCCCACACTTGTTTTGATTTCAGTCTGCAAAATGTTTTTATACCTTTATTTGTTTGCCTTTCTGTTCACTAAAAGTGGTACCAAACGCTCATTTGTGTTCACATGTCCAGTTCCAGTGGGTTATTTTGGCATATTTATCTCAAGTTATGAACACAGATGAGTCTGTGTATTTTCAAATAGCCACATCTGTGTTCTTAACCTGAAATAAATAAGCCACCCATTCACAATCTTAGGGCAATCGAGGTTTGGTGCTCTTTATGCATTTTCTTATTTTGGTTTCTTGGCATGGCACTATAGTTATGCATAGCTCTTTACAAAGCAAATAAAGATGGGAGTCCTTAGCAAAAAGTCAAATCAAACACAGCTCTGTATTTGAAATGTTGTTTACAAACTGATATCTTCCAAAAACATTTTGGAAAAACTACTCATGTTGATTTCTTAAGGAAACAAAAGAAAACTGTAGAGTAAGGTATTACATCTATGTCAACCAGGTCACAAGCAAAGTGGTTTACGTTTCTGGTGTCAATAAAGCGGTTTACAGTCCAGGGATTTTTCAAACTTTGGGTTGCAGTTTATAATGGCAAACTGCTAGTTGGCCACAAGATGCTTTGTTTACCTACACCTCTTCAGGTTCAGGTAATCACAGTTCCCATTGGCCGTGGATCGCTGATCCCAGCCAATGGGAGCTGTAGAAAGTGACGCAGATCAGGACACTGCTTCCTACAGCTCCCATTGACTAAGAACAGCAATCCACGGCTATCGGGAGCTGTGATCGCCCGTAGCAGCAGAGGTGCAGGCATCTCCCAGCCAGTTAGCAGCTTGTCCATACAAGGTGTGACCCAGAGTTTGAAAACCACTGGTTTGCACTACCACACCACCCAACCAGTGATCAGTCAGTTCAAGAGAAACTCAGGATTTGAACAGTAATAAAGTTGTGCATCAAAATGGGGAAGGAATGTAATAACAAAACTTTTTGAATAATATAGTATGTTACCTATCACCTCAGGCTTCACTCTAGCTATTACACTCTGAGCCTCACTTTCCTGAGCACTTGCAAACAATCATTTTCATCCCTGAAGATACTTATTAGTAATGAATGTCTCATTGCTCCTGTTTCACTCAATCCAATTCACAGTGAAAATGTTTTTTATATTAGAGGTTGTGAACTGGACTGCCAACTAGTGGAAATAGATGGAATCTCAGTAACACAACTCTTATCTAACCACACATATCCTGAGGCAGGGGAATAAAAGAGCTATACATTATGAAAATATGTAATGCTGATTGATTCTGTAGCATTAAAATACATTAATGAGGCCAATGGATGAATATTAGACTTTACCTGAGATTGGCACAAAATGGGTTAAAATTACAATTTACACAGCACAGATAGATTTGAAATTAAAAAAAGAGTCAAAGGTGCCCACACAAGACTATAGCTGCAGAATGAATGATCCCAGTGTGAATGATTGTCTAAAAACTATTTATGCAACACAGAATAACATGGCAAATTATTTACAAGTTTGTTTGACTCTCTGCCAGTGTATGTACACTTATTTCAGATAATTACTGAAACATTTAACAGATTATAATTAATTTCAAACAACATGCACTAATTACACTGTAAATATATTAGTAGTGCCGTTAAGTTGTAGTGGTGACAGCATAGACAAAAAAAGAGGAGTTGAGAGGTAGGGATGAGTTATTTGACTATTTATATCTTTTGGTGACTGAGAAACACTTTTATTTTCAATGAGAAATGTGTGGTTTATTAATGCTCTGATTATAGAAAACTATTATACAAGAGATCTTAGAATTCATGTCTAGTTTTATCAAATCAGGGAAAAGAGTAATATATAATTACATGATGTAAAATATGCAATATAGCATGGAGCTCAGCACCATAATAGTGAAAGACTGTTACTCTGCACTTGAAAAGTGTTGCATTACCATGGTCATATAAATAAAATATTATTAAATAAATAATAAATAATAATAATAGATTCTCAGGGACCTTTCCCCTTAAATACTCTTAAAACACTTTACAAACAATAGTGACTGAAGTCTCACAACAACCAAGCCCATGAGATTGGTATTATCTCCACTTTGTGGACAATGAAACAAAGACAGAAAGGTAATACAATATGGCCAAGGCTAAACACTTAACAAGTCAAAGCTGGGAGTTGAATCCAGATCTCTTGACTCCCAGTCCTGTGATTTAAACATTTCACGGCAATTATTCTCCAACTAACGATTGTGAGGAAGAATTTTTTTTTGGTTAAACAGCACCAACTAACTCTTTTAAAAACAACAACAAATCAAATAAGAACTTTCCACCCATACATTTAATTTAAAAAACTGCATTTGCTACTTTGTAATCAACAACATAAAAAATAAGAATGATTCTACCAATAGACAACAATTGCCTTGCAAACTTGGAACCAATACAGGCTATTTAGTCAAAACACCTGCAATGATATGTGGGACTCTCTTTTTAATTGATACAGTACTTGACAAAATGACTGCGGAAACTGGTGTATCTGAACAGGGTCCTGTATAGATTTGCATTAGTTGTACAAACACACTGAATTTTCCAACCACATTCCACATCTCTCCTTACAATAATAATAGTTGGCACTTTTATTCCACAGATTCAATTATGTATCATAACACCCCCATGAGGTAAGAAACATTTCTCCCTTTTTCATGTGGAAAACAGACAGAGAGAGTTTGAGAGAATGAGTAGTACAAAGTAACATCGTGAGAAGGCCAAGTGGCAGTCAGGAGGCTTGGATCCTCGATCCTTACCTTAACTTCCTACATTATGTTCTCCTTTGATTCAAGGCATGGAGATGTCTTGGGGAGCAGTGATGTGTAATGAGTGACAATTTATAAAAAAATTAACAGCATATTTTAATTGTCACACACATTACATATCAGGTTCAAGATGCACATCATGGATCTTGTATGTCCTATGTATGCTAGCACTGAACAAAGAGAAAGGATAATAGCAAATGCTTTCACAAATCCTCAGGACTGGCAGTGGTGAAGAGGGAAAGGGGAAAATGTCTAAGAAGATTTGTTCTGGCATACTGGTCACCTTAGTGCAGTAGGATTTTCTAAGTTCATTTTTAATAGAGTTCATAAAAAAGAGGATGAGGGCTAAGTGTATAAATAAATAAATTAAAATGCACACCCTTTTCACATGACTGCAGAACAGTGTGAAAATGGGTAATTGTGCATGAAAAATAACCACATGTACAGGTTTTCATGCATAATTATAGGTGCATTCATGTGGATTATTTGTTTTTTGGCAAGTGGATGATGACTATTTCTTTTTCAAAAATATTGACCACACATGTAATTATGTGTCATTGAAATGTCTCTAGCAATCATTGCTGTAGTGCCTAGACACTAGAATACCCATGAAACTTTAGTACTAATTGGAGCACATAACCACCTTCCCCCAGCAGTGACAAAGAATTCTTTATTCTGAGTAGGAATCAAACTTTTCCTTCCCAAGACATTAGAGAACAAAAGGACAACATTCTTTCAACTATGGTATATTTTAATATTGTTTTTCTGCCTTTTTGGTCTATTAAGCAGAAATTTAATCTCACAATAACCAGCTTCAGAAAACACAGAAAACAACATCCTAAACACAATAGTTTTATGCAGCTGTCACTTATCCTTAAGCACATTGGGTTAATTTAGCATCTGCACATTCTCTTTTATGTATATGGTTCCAATAAAATCTGGCATAAATGACAATCACTTTAATGATCAGGTAAAATCTTTCTTGTTTGGGGTCAACTAAGGATATGAAGCAATTCCCTCCCCGCTCCCCCCCACCAGCACTTCAGCATAAATGCCATTCTTATTGTACTGTACTATGTGGACTCCCACATTGAGTTTAGATTTGACTCAAAATGTCAGATATAAAATTGAAAGTATGGTATAGTTAGGTCATTTTGGGATTCAGGTTGATAACTGAACATTAATAAATCATTTAGACAATTGTATAACTTATTTTAGGGCTTGTCAATACAGAGGGTTAGTGTGTGGCAAGCCAGATAATGAATCTACAGTACACCAGCATGCTGCACACTAACATCCTGTATGATAACTGTTATAAGCAGCTCAGAACATTCACTTTGTAGCAGTGTCCACATGGCAAGTTCATGCATGGCAAACTGGTATGGTGTAAATTTACACCCTGGCTTGCCATGCATTACCTTGCAGGGTAGACAAACCCTTAGCATTTACTAATAACTTACAGTTCCAATATATTTTAGATTCTGGAAAACTCAAAATTCAAGGTGGGAAAATGAAAAATAGCATCTTAAACAAAACAAACAAAATAACTTATCTCTAGATAAGACTTTGAAGGATGTTTGTTGTATTTCAATACAAACAAGTTCCAGCTGTAATAAAGTATGTGAGGAGGAACAATGAGCCGTTCATCTCACGTAGGAAAAAACCCTCCTAAATTATGGCCAAATCCATAGAAAAGATAAGCACCTGGAAATTCTATGAGCATTGCCAGATGCTCAGCACCAAACAGGATTTGACTCTTAGAAAGTCAAAGCAAAGCACACACAATCTAGCATAAAGCAAGCTCATTTGGGCAGGAACCATCTTTTTATTCTGTGTTTGTACGGTGCCTAGTACAACGGGGTCCTGATCTGTGATTGGGATTCATTGGCACAATGGCAACACAAATGTATGTCAAAAATATAAAAGAACAGAAATGGTTTTCTTAGCAAAAAGAATAATGGCTATTTATGGAAATAAATGGATTGTCTTAATGATCAATTTGCAGCATAGTCATATCACAGAAACCACCATCATTACTGGCACTAATTAGTACCCTTTATTTGTAAGGCCAACATAGAGGGAAAGGATTAAGGGTCTAATCTTCTTGTTACCAAAGTCAAGAGGAGCCTTGCAATTGATTTTAGTGACCCATATTGTCCCATCTACATTTCTCTTGCCACATGGAACAGGCTCTGTTAATACTGTAATGCCAACCTGCTAAATTTGAGACACAAGCGAGTTTTATTTCGTTTTTATTCATCACCATTTCTGTTCTGTTTCTATTATATCTGCTTAGTATCACTTAAATCTCTGCTCTTTATTAATAAACATCTGCATGCTTAATTTTACTATAAACTGTCTCGGTGCTGGGTATTAAGGTAAATAATAGATCCTCAAAGAACTGTCTGCAAGACACAGGGCATATATAGACTTAGCCCCCTGGGGACCACATGTCATTATTAACTGATGGTTCCAGGAGAGGAGTGCAAGACAGAGCCCCTACTTCTGAAATATGTCCTGGCTTGTGGATTGGGTGAGTGACTTAGAAACATGCTGGGATGGATTTAACAGCTCTTGTGGCCAATGCTACATTTATAGTACTCTTAAGATAAAACCATTGCAGCTTCACTGGTGGCTCCCAACCTTGGCTGCAGTTGCCAAAGTGATAAGGTGTGGGGCCCTTTAAAGGACCAGCATGTGCACCAGCAGTGTTCTAGCTGATAGGATGTTGGAGGAAGGAGCCATTCAGCCAAGACCTACCTCTAAAAGTTAGGCACCTATGGCCTTACCAACCTTTTTATGTATACTGCAAAGGGCACACCCAACACACTGTTGTCAGAATATTTACCCAAACAGTTGTCTTGTAATATAGGTCACCAGTTTACATGCACTATCGATCATCAATATCACTATGTGATGTATGTTTAGGTTGTGTATGAAGAGTTATGTATGAATGTTGGTAATATGTTCTTATGCATGGTGGAGGCATTTGATAAACAAGTTTGGTTTTTCTGCCTGTTTGCCTGTGTCTCCATTATAAACTAAGCAGAGTGATGTTAGAGACAATGGATATTCATTTGCATCTGAGGTCTGATCTATATTAGAAAATTAGGTCAATTTAACCTACATCAGTCAGGGCTTTGGAAAAAATACATAGTCCTGAGCAGTGTAATTAAGCCAACATAAGTCCTCATGTAGACAGTGCTAAGTCAATGGAAGAATTATTTTGTCAACCTAGTTGCCACCTCTCAATGAGCTGGATTAATTATGCAGATGGGTAAAATCCCTCCTGTCAACACAGGTAATGTTTACACTGAAATGCTACATTGGCACAAAGGACAATAACCATGCTGCTGAAGCTAAGTGTAGACAAGCTGCTAATACACAGAGAAAGCGAACAGAGATGAGAATGAGGAAGACAGAATGGCATCTTCTTCTTGGAGCGTAAGCAACAGAGAAGAAAAAAAATATCTAGGGATACAATTTAAACATACATTTCAAAGGTTCCCTGTACTATAATAAAGAAGGAAGAAAACCTCTTCATTATCCTTCACTTAAGGGTCAATGGGGCTGTAACGGGGTCCACCCACTTGTGAGCACCCCTCTGTGGCAAAGGGGTGCTGCGTACGGTCTCTGCTTGGTCATCTTCAAGGTTCTGAGGCTAGGATCTGATTAGCCCTATCCACATTGCTATTGGTTCTTGTAGTAGGTTTGTGGCCAGTCTTTAGACACTGGACCTGGGCCTTACCCATATCTAAGTTCAGCTCACACTCAGAGCTGTCTGTAGTGCTGCTGGTCTTTCAGTCAGTGTATAGACCTGCCTGGGTGAAGCTCCTGTATGGAACTGCCAGGCCCTAGCCCAGAAGATTCTTTTATACTGGACTACTGGGTCCTGATTGGCTGCCACAGAAACAGCCCCTCTATCCTGCCTGGAGGACCTTTTTTCTGCTTCTCTCGCTGAGCTGGGGTATGGCAAGGACTCGGGGCTCCTGTAGGGGGCGTCGGAGCTTAATCCACCTCATCACATGGGCCGACAGTCTTGGAATCTGTGACAAATGGATCCCTCAAATATATGGATTGAGAGTGCAGAGAAGTGACTGTAGATGAAAAATGAGCTGATACAAGCATTGTAATGCTTGTAACACAAGAAAGCATGTTTTATTTAGTTTTTATTCGGCACCATTTCTGTTTCTATTATCTCTGCTTAGTATCACGTAAATCTCTGATCTGTATTATTAAAATCATGCTTAGTTTTACTATCAACTGTCTCAATGCTGTATATTAAGGTAAATAATAGATCCTCTGCTGGGTTAACAGGCTAATTAGTGTCTGAGTACTGTCTCTTTGAAGAAAGCGGACATAATCATTTCTGAGTTTCCATTAAGAGGGACTGAACTACTACAAGGAGCGTGGAACTGGGGTTTCAATAAGTGTTATTTGCAAGGCAAAGTTTAGATTGGCAACATGTTGAGGAGTTTTCTGGTGAGCTGAACTTACTGGTGTGGGAAGGAACAATATTTTCTCTTGCTGAGGCAGAGAGGTTTCACAGTGGATGCTGGTTCTGAGCACCCTCCATGATTGTCAAAGTTGATAACCCCTAATTTCAGCCCTGAAAGGGTCCAGACTTGACAAATTGGTACAGCAGTGGGTGGGACAGGGAGTAATGTGAAGTTGGGGAATAGAAAGATCATACCATGACCTTAGAAAACTCCTAAGCAATGCACCGGTTGTTACTGCAGGTGAGGACACAAACTAAAGAGATGATGTGAGGGATCTCTGTGAGGAGTATTGCATAGAGATTTCCTTCCCATAAATCTCCTTGTTTGCTGATATGGAGCAATGGGAGCAGGAGGACACTCATCACAGTTCAGATGACATGCGAAAGATTCTATGGACCACTTAAACTAAAAGATTTTTGGCTTAAGTCATTCATACTTAACAACCACAATGGGATGATTTTTTAGTGTAAAATGTATTAAGGCTAAACCATCCTTTTATACCTATCTTAGGTATCAATATCCTTTGCCATCTCACTTGATCCCCCAGGGCTGGCCCATAAAATTTTGGCACCTGAGGCGAGGAGCTCAAATGACACCCCTATACCCCCTCGCTTGGGCCAAAACTTTGAAAGGTCTCAATTCTCTGGGTCCTAGTGGCATCCCCCACCACCACCACAGTCTGGCACCTTTGGCAGCCTCCTCAGTTCGCTTCATGGTAAGGCCAGCCCTGTGATTCCCTCACAGCACCTGACTGAGGTAAAAAAGTGCTGTTATCGTCATTTAACAGATGGGAAGCTGAAGGTACACACAAACTTAGGCCCAGATTTTTAAAAAGTATTTAGGCATTCCAGTGCTCTCCATTGCAATGCCTAACTAATTTAAGAGTCCAAATCTTATTTGAATAGAGGGGTTTTTTTTCCACTTAGACTTTGTAAGACCAAGTTCTAATACATACATTCCTTCCAAAATCTATACCAGTGTGACTAGACTTTGTAAGACCAAGTTCTAATACATACATTCCTTCCAAAATCTACACCAGTGTGACTTGCTTAAGGTCATACAGGAAATGCGTGGCAAAGCAGGGAATTGAACCAAGGTCTAACAAGTAATAGGCTGGTGGTTTAACCACTGAACAGCCCTATCTATCTCCTTCCTTGATCCTATGACACATTGGTGGGGCAGTCTGAACTTTGTACCACTTCATACTGTACCATTTGTGTTGCTCAACAGAACACACCCCATCTCCACGATTGTGAAACTAAATGTATTAAGAAAGTATGAGTAGATTTGTACCTAAGCCAGAGAGCACTCACTCAGTTAAATTGCTCCATAAGAATGTTGATGTAAAATCATTCTTTATTTGCCTAGTACAGTTGTCAGTAAAGCACAGTGACATTCCAAGGACAATTTCTCAATGATATAATACAACATAAGAATGACCATCCAGGTCAGGCCACAGGTCCATCTAACCCAATAGCCAGTCTTCCAAGAATGGCCAATGCCAGGTGCTTCATACAGAGTGAACAGATCAGATAATTACCAAGTGATCCATCCCCTGTTGCCCTGTGCTGCACTAATTATATCACAGGCTTATTCTTTGCTGAAATATATAGACAAGACCCGTGTCCTGCCAAAAGATTTGGGAACCCTGAAACTTTTCATGGATAAAAAGAAGGAAGGAGAAATAACATTAATAAAACATATAGAAGGTTGTTTACTGTCATGTACATATACTTGAATCTTCAAATTTGGCTTCACTTGAAAGCAGCACAGAGTAATAATCATATTGGTTTATTTTTTTTTAAGTATTTTACATGATACTAAGACATACAGATCAAGACTGGTATATTGTCATACAATTAGCATGTGGCCAGGGCCTTAGAGAGTAGAAAGGCCTCAGCTCTACTAAACTTGTGCATAGAAGACCTACTCAGATCAGCTCTTTAGCTGTGACTTAACTTGAGGGAGCACAACAGTGGTTAAGGTTCCATTACTACTTTTCTTTATGAGCAAGTGGATAGAGCAATGGCTCCACTCTCTCTATTCTCCAGCCAGAAAAGCTGGTAGGAAAGAATCAGAAAACATGTTGCCTCATGCAAAGAGCTGTAGCATCTGCTTCCCTGTTGTAGAAGAGGAATGCCTCCAAACTGCATCTTTTGGCAGTGCAGCTCAAAGGTGTTCCTAAATACACCACATAACATGCAATGCATGCCAATACAGTAATAATAAAAGCAGATGTAGAACACTAAAGAAGCTCTCTCCAAAGCTAACTCCAGCTAGTGGTTACATTGTGTTTCTACCATATTACTATTTCAGAACACTGAAGCCACAGAGATCACCTTATTCGAGTCATTTGATAAACTCTTGGAAGCTATGCACCTACCAACAACTATCATGGACTTTTTAGGGTGTCAATGGGCACAGAGTCTGGGTATCTTCTTTTTTAAAATTTATTTAAACTTATTTTATGGTCCTGATGCTAGGTTTATTTACTGTTTATTGCTATGATTATGATTATTTGAATGGAAGTCTAGTTCACGGTACTATCACTTGTATTTGCTATCAAAGCAATAAAAAGTTTGAAAACAGACACACCAGCAAGACACATGTTCCAGGAAGGAAATACTGTGAAGGCCAAACATATAGGTTTACTTAAAAAAAAAAATCAATCTGGGGTAGGGCAGTGAGGATAACAGGAGCCAACACAGTTTAAGTTTCATTTTATATTTTGGCTACCCACCATCAACTGTTTCTCTGTCACAGTCTCAGAACAAAAATGTAGCAGCACAGTTTTGAATGTTTCTGTGTGTGGACATGTGACTGTTCACCTTTATTAGTCCCTTAATTTCCATTCCTAAAAATTCCAGTACTTCATTAAAATTCCATTGAGGGATTTTTCACAGTAATTTAAATCATGACTACAGTAAAGCATATGAAAAGATGAAAGTCTGATAGCTGTTGGAAGGCCAAAACCTGCAAATACAGTGAATCAGGGCCTTTGTACGCAAAAGCCGTTATGATAAAGCCTTTCTTAGAGGAAGCGGCATACTGAAGAATGGTGAATCATTTCCATCCCAAATCCAAAGTAAATCTGCACTCTGAGAAGTACCATTAGTAGAATGGTTTAATCTTTCTCTCTGCAGTAATCTGTTTCATTCCAACTTCATCTCAATTTGTCAGTTAGCATGCTGTCTGTATGTGTATGGCAAACCTTCAGCAGTCTACCATATTAGAAAAAGCAATAGCTTTCATATATAACAGGCTGTTAAATGAGTATAGATCTTCTTTACAGGAGTGCTGAAATCCACTGAACCAAACTGTAAACCTTGTATGTGATGGAATACCACATCCCCAGCACCTCCAGTTCCAGCACCTATGTTTCTTGGTATTTGTGATAGAAACTAAGCTTCTGTACATATTGTTATTACAGCAACATTGTAAAATGTTGTTTATAAATTCCCTCGCTCTAATAAATGGAATTTAGGGATGCCCTGTGTCATCTTTTCTCATTCCTGGATATTTATTTCTCCTCTACAGATTTCCACATTCTGAAAGGATTTAGAAAAGCCAAACTCCTTACATTTTATGTGAAACTGGAGGTCAAAGGGGACTGGCCAATAGCTTAGAAGCTAGAATACAGGAAACTTTATATCTCCCATAGATATAAATTATAGATCTCTCAAATACACACTATGCCTGTCTTTTCTCCTTAGTGTCCTATTTACCCCCAAAAGAGATTGGTTTAGTAGAAGGGCAGCTTTTCTGAAAGCTGATATCCACAGGAAGAAGGACAGAAGAATGAGCTTTCTTGGAATATTTCCCACCAATGTGGAGTGATTGACAATGCTTTTGAAACTAAAATGAAAAGCTAGAAAGCAACAGTACTGCTGAAGTTTAATAGAGATGGCCAGACAAAGCAAGCTTGGAATAAGTTCATTCAAACCTCCAATAATAAAGAACCCAACTGTAATCGAGGAGGACTGCTTTGAGGGCAGTAAAGAAAATCTATGGAGAGTGAATTGTATCAGAGGCAGGATCATTTGACAACCTAGGAGGTATAGTCATATCTGTCTAGAAAAAATAATGATGAACAAGGCAATGATGGTGCACCAAATGTCAAAGTAAATAAAACCCCCAATAATTAAAAAAATGAATACAAGCTCACCACTTCTTCATGCCTGCATTTTCTTACATTAATTCCATTAATCTGTTAAGGGCAAAGAAAGAAAGAAAGAAAGAAAAGTTTGATTGTATATCATAAATGCGGATTGTCGTTTACTTTTCTGGAAAAAAAATCTTAAAAAAAGTTTTACGTACCTGTAGAATTGCGTCTCCTATAAAGAGCAAACCTGAGAGTTCAGCTGTGAACAATAGAAAGAATATATTTCATTTAGATATTTTGTCCAGCATGTTGAATAGACACATACTTTTTTCCCCAATGTATCTAGCATCTTATTGCAGTTTGGGAAAGCTCTATAAAAGTGAAACAAATAATTAAATTAAAAAAAAACCCCTACTATCAATACATGGCGTTGATTCTGATTTCTTACTGTACCAATATTTCTAAATATAAGATATAGATTTTACCAAAAAGTGGAGGGGATAAGGAAGGAAGAGAAAGACCTCTCCAAAACTTTAATAGGAGATTCCCAGTAGACCTTCTTTTGGTCTCCAACCCCCCTTTGACCCTCAGTGCAGAAAATGTTTAAATCTTTTGCTGAATTGAGATAAACTGCTGTATTGGGTCCTAAATGACTAAGAAAAGATGGACTTTGCAATGCAGAAGATTAACATATCCAAGTTCTGAGGAACCAAGAAGGGAAGTCCAATCTAGAATCAAGAAGCACTATAGGAATCACTTTCATACACTTTAACTTTACTTTCCCTTTGCTTTTAATTGAGCAAACTCCATGTCTTGCATTTCTGCCAATCTGAGCTGCATCTGTATATCAGGAGAGGAGGCCGTTTAGGTAGTGGGGATGCAAACCACTTAAGAGTTTTTGTACAGGAAAAACAAACACTGTGAATTCCATCCAGAAATTTATCTCAGACCAAATGACTTTGGGTTTCAAGTAAGTCAAAGCAAAATATTCTTAATCACAGCTACCTCTTTGATGCCTTGTTTAATGTGCATGTGGAGTCGTATTGCTACTTGTAGTCTGGACTCAAAGGCAAATGCAGGAATAATAGTAGCCAAGTCACATTAGAAAGAACGGTTTTTTAGCCATACAAACGTGAAAACATCTTTGCAGTTACACCTTCACACTTTTATACACTGTTCTAGACAAAGGGTTGTCTATCTAATCCCACTATGGCAGAGGTCACCAACCAGTAGATCGGGATCTACTGGTAGATCTTGGAGCCTCTGACAGGTGATCTTTACTGGTTTGGCCAAGAGGCCTTCAAGTGCTGGCACTTCAACTGCCCCTCCGCCACTGCTGTGCATCTCCTGATCTTTGCCTTGGAGCTGCCTCTCCCACCCCTCAGAGCCTCTGCTTGCTGTGCAGGGCAGGGAAGGGAGAAGAGGGGGTGATGATGTCAAGGTGCCCCCTTTCCCACCCTGTGTCCTATCTCCACAGAGCAGAGAGGGGGCACAGCAGGACTTGGGATGGAGTTTGCTGGCTGCTTTTGGGAGTGGTGCAGGGTCAGGTCAGGGATGAGCCTGCCTTAGCCCACTGCACCACCACCCAGGAGCCACCTGAGGTAAGGGGTGCCCAATCGAGCCCACATCCTGAAACCCTACCCCAGTCATGAACCCCCTCTTACACCCCAGGCTCCTGCCCCAGCCCCGAGCACCCCTGCATCCAAACACCCTCCCAGAGCCTGCACCTAGAACCCCCTCTGATACCACAACTGCCTGCCCCATGCTCAGCTCAGAGCCCCTCTCACATTCCAGATCCCTTAATCCAAGACCACAGCCTGCACCCGCAACCCATTGCCCCTGCCTGGTGAAAGTGAGGGAGGATGGGGGAGGAAAGGAGAATGGAGTGAGCAGGGGCAGGGTCTCGGAGAAGGGGCACAAAGGAGGCGGGGCCAGGGTATTTGAGTTTGAGGTTGATCTTGGATTGCATTTAAATTAAAAAAGTGATCTGATACTTAAAAAGGTTGGAGACCACTGCACTATGGTGTTTTAGCAGTCTTTTCCCAGGACAGTCGGAGACTGCTTCATTCCTTTCATAATTACTACTGTTCGTTAGACCTTAACTCCTGAATAAACAAACACACATAAGGAGAAAACAAATCTCCAAACGTGTGTTCTTAAATCTAGTGTAACACAGTATGGACTAAGTATGTACTTGAATACACGGTATTAGTTTTTAAAAATCGCAGACCAGAGTTGGACTGTTAACACATTATGATACAAATACATTTTATAAATACTTTTTCTATTTTCTTTATTAAATAATTAACTGAAACCACTTACTAGTTCATATTTTTAGAAGGAACAAATGATAATACAATGTCATCACTTTACACAGCACACTATAAAGAAATAAAAGAAAGTCTCTACCTACAAGATTTACAATCCAAGGGCTTGATCCTGCAAACATGTACGTATAGAAACATTTTTACTCATATAAGTAGTGCCACTGATGTCAACATTATTCATATGAATAATGCTATTCACACGAATGTTTGCAAAACTGATAACTAACTTAGGCACAGCACAGAAGGATTTAAAACAAGTCACCAAGACCAAGATCCTGGAATCATTTAAGATAATGGCTAACCTCTCATTGATTTAAATGGAGCGGGGATTTTCACCTCAATTTTTCTGGTCCAGGATCTGATCTTACCATTCCTTATATACAGGAAGTACTTCACATTTGTGAATTGAACTTAAAGGGTGGCTATGCAGCTTTCCTGAAAAATCTCAAATTAGACACCTGTGTGAAAGTGATTAAATACCTTAAAAGGCTGCATAGGATTTTGTTTTTTCTTTTCCCTCTGGATTTAGTTTGTAGATCTGAGTGATGGTAACCCAGGTACACACCTGTAAACCAGTCTGTGTTATCAAAGACAGCTAATGACTGTGACAGGATAACCCACTAATGCAACAGGGTATCATTATAAAAAAGCTAAAGAAAAGACCAAAGTCAGTAAGGAGGCAGGGCATAGCATGACACAGTTAGTGCCTGGGACTTAAATGTGAGTTTATTAATGCTGATAATCTCTGGGATGTCTCATGATTATTTATTGTTCTGCTCCTTTCCTTTATAAATGGGGAATGGTCTGTACCTGATTGATTAGAACACTTGTGTTATAAGTCAGCCTTGCCCCATTCAACTCTTTCACCCTCACAAGCTGAGGATGGAACTGAACCTGGGTCTACCACATCTCAGGTGAGTGCCACAAACACTGGGTTAGATAGGAGGTGGCATATCCTCCTCTGGATATTTTTTGTGTGGTGAGACAGGTGACTCATTAATTCCCCCAAGAAATGACTTAGGAAAGTAAGGCCTCTGACATCAGCAGAAAAGTTCCTAGTGGTGAATCCCATGTAGAGAGATAGGCATCCTCTATAACCTGATTTAGGGGTCTATCTCCATGAACAGGGCAGGGCTTAGCAAACACCTATTTCCTTAGCATCTCACATTGGCTAGCCATTAACGAATGGCTTCATGCACTAAAACTTTTTTTCTTCCATTTCCTGCAAGTTCCTCTCTTGGGGCATGTCTACACAACAGATTTATTTTGGAATAACTGACATTATTCCAAAATATCCAAGAGCATGTCTACACAGCAAACCATTTGAAATAATGGTGAACTGGAGGACTTCTTACTCTGACTCCTGTAACTTTCATTTCACGAGGAGTAAGGGAAGTCAAAGGATGAGTGTTCTTCCTTTGGCTTCGTGCTGTGTAGACAGCACCAAAAGCCGAATTAAGCTATTTCAACTTCAGCTAAGCAACTGACATAGCTGAAGCTGTGTAGCTTAATTCAACTTTTGCCCTGCTGTGTAGACATGCCCCTTGGTGTCAGTTTGGATATTTCCTGAGCTCTGCAGTATTCAATGAGACCCGCTATCACGTTCCCATACACTGGCCTCTGGGAGGAATTGGAGAGGAACTACAGGAATGGACAAGGTCTGCAAACCATAAGAGACAAGGGTTTCAGACTGGTGAAATAGGATTTCCTCCACCCTATAACCCCTGCCCAGCCCCACATCACCTATCCAGGAGGGATATCCTCGAGTGGACACCTTGGTAAGAACAGCTATTCTCTAGGTAGTATACCCTTGAGATTAATTTGCTCCTTAAGGCTTAAAAAATATTCAATTTCCCACATCACTCACACTGTATATGTTTAGGCTTGAATTACAAATACAGTTCAAGACAAAGTAGTTTAAAAAATATAGGAAATGTTTTCTTCTTTAACATACTTGGTTAAACTTAAATCCAGGGTATTGTATTTTCCCTTCCATGGTTGATGGCATTTAACAAATAGGTCTATCTAGACATAAAACCATATTATTATTTGTACATCCTTTCACATACACAAACAAATGTGTATAAGATACAAACAAAATATATATACACACACACACAAACATATATGAATCACAGACTTTATTGTAACCTTTGACCATATTGTCTGCCCTTCACCAACTAATCTATCTCCTTGGGACTCATTCCACCATTCCAACAGCTTTGCACAACAGCCCTTTAACAAAAACAACAACAACAAATAACAAAAACAAACAAAAAAACCCCTGAGGCAGAGACATTGTCTTTTTTTCCTTCCAAAAATGGAATTTAACTACAAAATTACACCTTGCCAAGATCTAGGGTGGCTAATGTCAAGTCCTGAGTCAGTGACAGCTTTGCTGTGCATATTCTGTGTCAGTCCTACCCATGGTGTAGCCTACGGTGCCTGCCAATCTTGCAAGGGAAAAGAATTAAGGCTCTGCCATTTTCCATCCCTGCCTGCCCACTTCCAAGCCAGCCAGCAAAGATAGACAAAGAACAGCTCTTTGTAGGCGGTTTCGCCAACCCCATGCCAGTGTTCCCAAAGTAGGTATCAATTTCAGAGGAATAAGGGATGTAAAAAGAATCAAAATCTGCATAATTATCTTTTAGCAAGATAGAAAAGACTATTTTTATATTAGGAGACATACAGAAGTATGATTTTTTTGCATGGTTTCATTGTGAAAAAAACTATCTTCACCCCCCCCAAAAAACTAGCCCCTGTTCTGTGCTTTTTTTTGTGTGTGAAAAACTTAATTTAGTGGAAGTTCACTAGGTTACACATGTACAACTGATACATACATCAGAGTTATGAACAATTTGCAGTATCATATCTCAAAGCAGCCAACAAAACCAAAACAAGTAAGATGCCCCAGTGCTTTAAGCAACGGGTTGAAATCCATAAAACTGCACCTATTTTTAGGCACCTACCTCTTTGTTCTTTGGAAATTTTGGAAATGACCACTGGAATATTATGTTCTGCTCCACCCTAGAATTAGAAAACAATCATATCTCACTGCAAATATTTTCATTTGTAAATATGTCTATAACCCCACGTGTCTCCTGCACATTTTTCTGAGGTAAACTTATTTTCTAGACAAAAATGTAATGCACTCTATATAATAGCTTTCTTTCTGTTTTTCTAATGTGATGTCAATCAGTTACTTATTGCCTCACAGAAAATCGGTTGTGCAGGTTGTTAACTGAATAATTGACAATATTCTATAAAAGTAAAATAAAACTCATTGCTGGTTTCTTCAAGTTTCTAGTAATTACTATATCAAATCCATGTTATACAAAGGGGAAATAGGCATAATCCTGTAATGGCAACCATGCTGTGATCATTTTTATTTTCATGCTGGCAAGAAACAGACAAACAAAAGGCAAAAATAAAGGAGAGGTTTGTACATCAGATTTTGATTTATGTCTGTTACCACATACAGCAAGTCAGCAAGCAGCAGAATAAGTACAAGGAACAAAAAAGGGAGCAATAAGTAATGGAGCAGCAGGTATTCACTAAAGAAAACAAAGTGGGCCACATTGTATAAAGAAGCATTCAGATCTACTACTCCACTCAGTGTTCCCTGGTGGGTTTGTAGACCTGGATGGTGCTAAAACTAACATTAAAAGTAAAGGTAAAATAATAATAATAATAATAAAAGAGAGAGAGAGAGAGAAAGAGAAAGCAAAGGAATTAAGAGTAAGCTTCGGCAACGGCCAAATGCCTATAGCTGAGTAGTCTCCTCTACTAAGCAGTTACTTCGATCTCTTATGTCAATAGCATGGTCTAATGGCCTACTCCCAGAAATGAGAAATAGATATCGCATTCTAAATCCATGGGCCCTTCTTTCTGGTGTCCCAACTTATTTGAGGAACTGCCCAACCCAGGGAAGAGGTTACCACTGCCCCAACAGCCTCCAAGAGCTGCAGAGATGCCACTGGCTGGCCAGTGCAGCCCCCACCATCCTGGCCTGGTCCAGGGCAGCAACTGGTGGCCACGCAGTGCAGCCCCTGTCACCCATGCCAGCCGTGGGGGCAGCTACTGGCCACCTCCACCCCTGCCCTGACTCCTACAGCTCCCCCACCCCCACCACCCCTGGGCTTTCCAACCTTCTACCTTGACCCTTTCTCCCCTCCCTCTGCCCTGAGCCCCTCAACCCCTGCCCTGATTACTCCACTTCCATTCCCTGCCCTGAGCCCCACAATCCCTGCTCTGACTCCTGCACTTCCCATGCCCCCTGCCCTAAGCGTACATCCCCAAGCACCTGTCCTGCTTTCTGCCTCCTCTCCCCACTGCCGCCAAGGGCCCAGGCAATGCTGCATAAATCTTCTAGTCTACTATATATTTGAAAGAGTTTGTCTGTTTGTTCAAGAACTCCTTCTGAATGATGAGCGCTACAATCACCAAATTCAGTATCCAATTTGCTCTTATCATAACTTCAAGCAAAGTATGCCCACAAATCTGGACCTGCCCCAGCCAGGAGACCTAGATTCCTACCCTGGCTGTGCCTGCTGGAGCTGCAGAGGCTATGGAGAGGTGCTTCTCACCTGGCCCCAAGGTGCTCTTGTGAGAGAGGCCTTGAGTTGTCCTCACTCCGAGGCAGCCTGCAAACTGAACTCCTTCTCTCCAGCCCCTCCCCAGAACAATGATTTAAATGAAGAAAAACAAAAATTAAGCGAATTAAGGAAATGAGCAATGCAGGGTTAATCTTCTAGTATACAAGATTGTGCATTAGTTTATACTGCGAGTGATTTGAGTCTGGAACATGGGAAATCTGCACACGTTCCATACAGCATCGTGCTAGATGCTGCTGCAATACTGAACCTGATTCTCCCCAAAACTCTCCTAGTAGATCAGCACACACGTAGGTTAAAATGGTACATTTAAATAACAATCTCTGGAAGCTCCTGGGGTGGTTATGCCAGGGGCATAATGCCTGCAGTGGGGAGCATGGCTGTTATCATGCTGTTTCATAAGATTCAGCACACACTTCTCTCTCTCCTCTATGGACCACGGGGCTGGATCCTCTGAGTGGAAGAAAGCTCTGCTAGCTTCATGAAATTCCGTCGTACTGGCATGGAGCCAGGCACAAATCAAACCCAGGGGATCATTCTAATAATTGGTCTGTAGGCTTTTGTGACATGTTTTCTTCCTCAAATGCCCAATATCAGGGGTGTCTGGTATGTGTGTGTTTGTGTCTATGTGTGTTATAATGCCAGACATTTTAATGTCAGACTCGTACGCAGCTGGCTTTTTATGCAGAGTATTTGGGGAAAAAAGAATAATGAAAACAGGGGAGCAAAGCCTATTTTACAGGTCTCTGAGAGCCAGAGTAATATTACTGTAAAGCTTAATTTCTTTAATGAACAATCAATTTTATTGCCTCCTTTCTATCATGCTACACTGTCAGATTATTGAGAAACACAATGTCCTTTCAAAAGTTACACACCTAGCAACATATCTCTTGGAATCTGTGCAATTTAATCCTGTTAGTAAAATATGAAAACATGACGGATACTATACAGTTCATTCATTCATCAATCTCTAAATCTCACTCTGTGCTCAAACTTCATCACAATGATTTATTAATGGATGTTCAGAAGACAATTTAGAAGCTTGAGAAAATAAATCCATCTGAATTACTGACTGAAGTTTATTGTATAAAATTGACCTCGGAGGCTACAAGAGGAGTCCAATTCTACTCCAATTGAAGTCAATTAAAGTTTTGCTATTGACTTCACTGGCACCATGATCAGGTCCAACATCTAAGGAGAAACTGGATCTGTGTTCTCTCAAAGAAACACATCAGTTTTCCTTTAGTTAGATGCAAAACAATTGATCTCAAAGTGATAGTCAAACTACAGAAGTAGACAACAGCACAATGAACAAGATCAAGAAAGGTAACACAGAAAAAACAGTAGGAGAATACAGTTTGGCCCTCCCTGGTCCAGCACTCTTGGGACCTGACTGGTCCCAGATGAGGGATTTTTCTGGACCGGGGAGGTCATTTCAGGCCCCTGCTGCAGCTTCCCTCCCCACTGCCTCCTTCCCCCACCGAGCTTCCTGGCTGCTCCTGCTGCCAAGCTGAGCCCAAACTAGCTCTCATAGCACAAATGAGCCACACACCAGCTCCAGGCCCTGCTTTCCACCCCACTGCCCAGCTGAGCAATGCGCCAACTCCTCCTGCCCACATGCCGGCTCCCTGCCCCTCCCCCACACATCCCCACACACCCCCACTGAGCTGTGCACCAGCTCCTGGGTCCCCACCCCCTTGCAACACACCAGGACTCTGATCCTGGAACATCTGTGGTCATGCCAGACCATGAATGTTGCCACACCAAAGAATCCTGGATTTTGGAGGTGCAACCTGTAATTTAACCTCCCTAGACACTGAGGCGACTTCTAAACTACACCCCTCTGTCGGCAAAGGGATGTAGATGAAGCACTTCAAAAGTGCAAATGAAGCGGGGATTGAAATATCCCATGCTTCATTTGCATAATCACGTCATGGCGCTGTTTCGAACAAGTGCCGTTTCAAAACTGAAACCGCAGTTTAGACATTTTTTCCTACAACGAGGCACCTTTTCGAAAGATCATGTACTCCTGAGGATCTTTCGAAAAGGTGTTCCATTGTCGAAAAAAAGACGTCTAAACTGCAGTTTCAGTTTCGAAACGGCGCCTGTTCGAAACAGCGCCATGACACAATTATACAAATGAAGCACAGGATATTTAATCCCTGCTTCATTTGCACTTTCGATGTGCTTCATTTACATCCATCTGCCAACAGAGGGGTGTAGTTTAGACGTAGCCCGAGTAACAAGTTTAAAGATAGCTGTCCTTATACAAATAAATAAATAAACCTAAACAAACAAACTAAAAAAACCTTCAGAAACAGACTATGAAGAGAAACAGCAGAGCTGCAATTCCTTTGCAAATTTAACACTATCAAATTAGGAATAAATAAGGATTTAGACTGGTTATCTCACTACAAAGGAAAATGTTCCTCTCTTGGTATTCATGCTGCCCCACTCTCCCCCTCCCCCATCAACTGCTTGGAGCAAGCCACATCCACCATGATTGAATTGGTCTCCTTAACACTGGTCCTACACTTGCTAAGTAACACTCTCTCTCTCTCTCTCTCTCTCTTCTGTGTGTGTGTGTGTGTGTGTGTGTGTGTGTACACACACATACACGCATCCCTGTCTCTGTGATTTCCACTCCAAGCCTCTGACAAAGTGTTTTTTACCCATGAAAGCTTATGCCCAAATATATCTGTTAGTCTTTAAGGTGCCACAGGATTCCTCATTGTTTCTTAGACTAAGACAGTTATGACAGTGTGTCTCACTATATGTTTGTAAACTACATTATATAACAGGGTCCCAATTCCTAGATTTTTAAAGTCAGAAGGGACCATAATGAGCACTTAGTCTGACATGCTGCGTAAAACAGACCATAGACTTCAACCTTGGAGTTTCTGTGTCACGATAATCTCTTGTGGTTGAACTACAACTATTTTAAACACAAAAATCTTTGTCTAAACACTTCACTAAAGCAGAATCAACTGTATTCCCCTGTAAATTTTTCCAGTTGTTAATTGCCCTATCTTAACAATGCAGGTCCTCTTTCTAGTGTGAACATATTGAACTTCAGTTTATAAGCTTTTGGAGTCAGTTGTGATTGATGTCCTCAACAATACAAATAAAACACAATCAACTATCTAAACTGAAAGAAATATTTTCTTTGTAATGCATCATGATTTAGCAACTCTGGTACAATTTGTTTCAACTCTCCTGGTGTCTGCTTATTACTTAATATTTGTATTGCACTAGAACTTTAGGATTTAATACAGGATCTGGGACAGTGGGCTAAACACTTTACAAACACATAACAAAAATACTGTCCCTGTTATTTAACTTAGTAGTATTTAATGGCTGCATACTCTCCAGAAAACTTGAGAGCAATGCACCTATTTCAGTGGAGAGAACATAATTCCCAAAGACTCTTTCACTTATGTCCATTAAGCAAAGTTATT
This sequence comes from Pelochelys cantorii, assembly GCA_032595735.1. Classification (NCBI taxonomy): domain Eukaryota; kingdom Metazoa; phylum Chordata; order Testudines; family Trionychidae; genus Pelochelys; species Pelochelys cantorii. The sequence continues at coordinate 70,189,340 of CM064327.1, forward strand.
TTGTTATTATTTGCCTGTTTCTTAATAAGAGCGCAACCTCCCATCCCCACATTTTGTATTATTCAAGTAACTTCACAACACTATATACTTTAAAAAATCTGTTTTATTGAGTTTTTCTAAAATATTCACCTTCTAAATTTAATCACAAAAATCCTGGTTTCTAGACCCATGTGCTGTTTCTTCCTTATACTAGCTACAGAATTTCATGCATCCTTATTATTAACCTGACAATGATATGTAGTACTTTATGATTATTGAGTAACTAACAACCCATAATGATATTTCAGGAGAGCAACATGCTTGCCACTGACTTAGTTCATAAGCTGTTTTGGGCACAACGTAGCAATTAGTTTTCCATGACTGGGGTACTTTGAGGTCAATAAGATAAAAGCTTAAGTATCAAGACATATTTTCAGAACTAATATTTCTATTCAGCAGTTTTTTTATCAATGACAACACAAGGGAAGTGCACATTCATCTCTTTCTCTGGGACTTAATGTCAGTCATATGCATAAATTGAGGCTATTTTGCATACATATATAGTATATTTGATTTTGTCCTCTGTGGTCTTAAAGCTGAAAAGTGCTGCATTTAGAGGGAAGATAAAATTAATGCCATGTTATCTATCTCGTGATTCAAGGATGAGGTAAGGTATTCAAATACTTAACTCTTTCCCTTTCTTTTAAGAAAGAACACACATAGGCCTTAAATGTCCCTGAAATCTTTCCAGTGAATGGAGGAAATAAGTTGCAGATAAATTGCTGCTGTTGTCTTATCTAGAGCAAAATAAACAATATGAAGAAACAAGAGCACTTTCATTCTTATTAATGACTAAAAATGAATTAATGTGATATGATTTGTAACAAAATTGATGATGAACTCATTAGCTGTTCCCTGTGCCTGTCACTATAATTTAACATTCATTAGCAAGCAGTTGAAATAGAGTACTTTTGAACAAAAGAACAGTCTTCTGCAGTTGATTAACCTTTTTTTATTTTCAAATAAAATCTTATTATAGAGACTCCATCCTGAATCTTAAGGGGATGTGCCCTCCATCCAATGTTTCTGCTGATTGCCTATTGTGACAGTAAATAAATATTTTAACTAACACTTTTAGAATTTGTGCTATTGTTTCAAGTACTCTGAAATACAATTTGCCTTCATTAAGATACATTAAATAGAAGACAAAAACATGTTTTGTGTAACCTGTGGAAAAATAAACAAAAAAAGCATACTACCTTTATACTTAATCCAAATCCTCCTACAGTTTGTCTTCTAATTGTTACCGTTCTTTCCTGAAAAAGTTAAATCAAGTTCAGTTAGTTTTAATATTTTCTGCCACAATATCTACATTAATTCTTTTATGAGTAGTTTTCATCCTCCACATCATCTTGTCTTGTCAAAAAAAACCCTGTCAATTCCAGAATGAGAAAAAAACCAAGAAACTGCAGATGAGAGAAGATGATCTGGAGAAAAAGTACAGTTTTTGTCCCAGAATAAACAAATGTGTTTACTTTTAATGATACTGTTGAATAAATAGAAAGGACTGAATTAATCTTGCCTGAGTAACATGCTAATCAATATTTATAACATCAACATTTTCCCTGCATTATGCTTTCTTAAACCCAGTGTATAGAACTGATATATTGCAGGTTTATATATATATCAGTGTTGCTTATGTATATTTATAAAAAGAAAAGTATGAAATATTCTGTAGGCTCTTCTGCCCATTTTCATTACAGGATAAGATTTAATGTTAGCTACTTTACTTAATTTTGACACTAACATTTCACTTGTATACAAATATACATATATGCGCATACTCACACACACACACACACACACACACACACACACACACACACACACACACACACTCAAATTTTGATGCCTTTACAAATATGTAGACAGATGATGGCTGGGCACAATATGTGAAGTAAGTTCCATACACTGAAATAATTGAGAATTTGGACTTACTGAATTTTGGGGGGAAATACAGAGATGCCACATAATTTCTCTATTCCTGGTAAAAGTGAATGGTGTAAGTACAGATAAAACAAACAGTCATGAACTAATCCATTGTACTGGATGGGGAAACAGGATGGGTGGATTGAACCCTGCAGGTAAGTAGTTTACACTCAGCCAGAAGAACAGCTCTGTGTAAGCTCAAAAGCTTGTTCTTTTCACCAATAGAAGTTTCTCTAATAAAAATATTACCTTGCCCACCTTGTCTTTCTAATACTTGACACAACAAATTTTCAATTTAACTACTGGTTAATCATCTCTGGGTAAAGGCTATTTAATTTTGTTTTACACTTTTCTTAATGTCCTGGTCATACATGCTGGATTGCAAGCCTAAAGTATATATTTCTATATTTGGTTACAAAAAGGTACAGGATAAGCACATTTGTCGGTCCTGCTGTACAAGTGTGCCTTTCTCCTGGTTAGGTTGGTCCTCTAGGAATGGAGGAGTAATTCACTATCCAAACCTATTCATTCCTTGGCCTCTTTACTCAGTTTGCCTTTTTGGATGTCCATTTAATTCTCACTAGGGTGTAATTTTTATGATGCCAATACATGCACACTAGAAACTGGGTTGAGACCACAAACTCAGTTCATTTAGCTCAGTAAAAAAGTCTTTGATTACTACTAGATACCAAGATACTTTCATGGAAAGGGTAATATGAAAGTAAAAATGAATCTGGGTCAGAACTCAACATTTTAACATTTCCCTTTGCATGACTATGGCATCTCTGTTGTCCCCTATTTCCTCTCCTATCAGTTGTCAAGTAGTCATCAGATGCTGAAGAACCCAGTCTGTTTCTAGTTTTTTGGTTCAAAATTCTTTTAAATGTCTCTTTTTTTATAAGTGCACAAAGCCTAATACAAACATTATTTATTACATTATATATATATATATATTCATTCACACCACTTGGTTCTGCTCCTTAAAGTTAAAATAAAAAACTCTAGCCTATAAAACTGACACACATATATGGAAATGGAGAATAAGAGACAATACACTTACAATAAATGGAGAATGGAATACCTATAATTGAGGAAATCAAGGAATCTACATCAGAAAATTGCTAATTTACAATGGTTATCCACCAGAAATCTTTTCTGTTGTAGGAAGTTTGATCTTAGATACTAGTAGTTTATCATAAATGTCTCTATGCAGAATAAATTCTTAAGTAGTATTTTGTATTATATTAAATGGGTACCACTACACCTTTAAAAATCTAATAGAAAAACTGTTCTTCAAAATATTTTGTACTCATATTGTCTGCCTTTTTACCTTTAAAATCAATAAAATCTCCTTTTAGCTTCCTCATCATAGAGTACAAGCTTGTCTAGGGGTCACTAAAGCCAGAAAAGCCTTAAATCAAATCTAAACAGAAAAACACCGCCCCCCCCCCCAAATAAACCATATTAGAGGATTTGCTTGGTCTCACACAGGCATCTGACAGGACATATTTCCTACTGAAGCCACTCCTTAATGCTTAACAGGAAAAAAACACTTTCAAAACACCTTCTTCCAACAAAAACAACAAGGAGCCCTGTGGCACCTTAGAGATTTATTAGGGCATAAGCTATTGTGGGTAAAACCCTCTTCATCAGGTGAATTGTAGTGGAGTTTATAGAGGCAAAAGTGTATATATAAGGATAACAAAAGAAATAGGGTAGTTTTGTAAATGAGGGTAAGTGCCCTTTTTCTTTTGTTGTTCGTATATATATCCATGCCTCTGTAATCTCCGCTCCACTTCTATAATTCCTAGATAAATTCCTTAGTAAAGCTGCAGCTCAGTTAAACCATATTCCCAGTGTCTTGTGTTTTTCCCTGTGTTGTCTAGGACAAAAAGCTCTGTTGTAGCAACCTGACAAGCCACTTGGTCTATTTCTGGAACTGACTATGTCTATACAGCAGGGCTAAAGTTGAATTTAGCCACGCAACTTCAATAGCTTAATTCAGTTTTTGGCGCTGTCTACACAGCAGGAAGTTGACGGGAGAACACTCTTCCTTTGACTTCACTTACTCCTCATAAAATGAGGGTTACCATGAATTGGAGTAAGAAATCCTCCAGGTTGACATTATTTTGAAATAAAGGCTTGTAATGTAGATGCACACTGCATTATTTCGGAATAACGTCAGTGTAGATGCACACTGACGTTATTCCAAAATAACGCTGCTATGTAGACGTACACTAGCAGATTTAGGACCCAAGGGACTAGAATGCAACACTTGAGGAAAATGCTTTAAATAATTTAACTAGAGTCATGTTTAGAAGAACTCAATGCTTGCCGGTTTCTTGAATGAATTTTTGTTTCAAGAACTGGGCTTGGACAAGATGGGTAAGACAATATCTTTTATTGGTCCAATAAATAATAAATGAAATATCTAGCGTGAGTTTAGTCTTCAACCAGGAGAAGACATGAATTAACTTATCCTTGTAATTTTTCATTTATCTTCAATCCTCCGTTGTAGGTGAGATTACATCGTTATATAATATTCTTAGAATTAATACAATATTTGAGCTCAAGAACTGGAATAATCAGGTCTGTTAGGGTGAATTTAACATTGCAAATTCATAACTATAATGAAACCCTTCTCACTGACAATGTCTTCCCTTTTAAGTTATCATAATGCTTTACACTAGTTAATTGAGTGCTTTGTGAGACAAAAAATAACTCCATTTTATTACAGATGGGGAAATGGGCACAGGCAGCCATTACATTACCCCCACTTTAATACTGATGCAATAGCATTGATTCCCACTGCACTACACTGGTATAAAATCTAATGTAATGAAGTGAAATTAAATCAGAGAAATTAAATCCTGAGGTCCATACTAGGGCAACTACACTGAAGCCATTTGACCTACCTGCATAAGTAAGGTAAGCCACATTTGGCTCAAGATGTTAAATAACTTGTTCAAGGTAATATCTCACAGCAAGTCCTTATTAGACCTTAAATTAGAATTTGGGTGGTTTGACTACCAGTACCATGGTTAGTTAGGGAACTTGAACACACTTCCTCCACCTCTTTCATTTATCTCGTTCTGGCTTACACAATGCAGTTTGTATTTTCAATACAAAATCTTGGGTCAAACTCGTCTGTACCTGCAAACAAATTCTAAGGAAGGGTATCAGTTTGACAATGACTCTACAATAAACAGCCTTCAAGGCTGTTATGGTAGTTATATCATGATACACACACATACACAAAAGGAGAAGGTATTCAGGCCATCTTAATGTAAGGTCTATGCATGGACAGGCTCTGATATTGACCTCTCGAAGATCCCAGTGAAGGCAAAAGAGGGTACAATTTTGTTGGAAGGTCGGAAAGGTGTGCCAATGTAATATAATTCCACACGGTTCTACCTCTAACTGTGCAGAATCTTCATCCACTTTTGTGGAAATGGCATGGCTATTTTCCACAGCAACTTCCACCTCAAAGCTAAACAAGTCCTTTTATGGACTTTCCCTTCAGGCACATTGAAATATATCTATAGTCAGCCATGCATCTTGAAAAGCCATGGAAGGGCCTTATCACAGAAACACTAGGCGTGAATGTTCCCTAAATGACCTGGTATTGGCATGTTTCTATGTGGGTCTTAGGACATACACAGATTTGGAAAATCTTGCTGCCTCCTCATTCCACCAAAGACAAAGCATGAAATATGCCCTTAACCCTGTCTCGTTCCATCACAGACAAAGCATGAAACATGCCCTTGACACATACACTCTCACTCACTCATACTCCCCCCCGCCAACAGAGAAGGACACAATGGGATGATTTCATAGACAGACTCATAAGTTTATGTCCCTTCCACATATCTGAATGTTTTTCCACATAGTATCCATGATTTGGAATCATTCGGTAAAGATCATGCCATGTAAGCTCTATCTTACAAACTAATGTTTATGTTTAAGTTGAAATTACAACATTTAGACTATTTCATGCAAAATCCTAATTTTTTTTCCTGTTTTATAGCAAACCAACAATATTCAGTGGGGAGTGATGGACATTCTACAACCTCCCTAGGTAATTTATTCTAGTGCTTAACCACCCTGACAGTTAGGAAGTTTTTCCTTGCTGTGATTTAAGCCCATTGTTTCTTATTCTATCATCAGATGTTGAGAAGAATACTTTTCATCCCTCCTCCTTGTAACACCCTTTTTGGTATTCTCAGTCTTTTCTTTTCCAAACTAAACAAAACCAATTCTTTCAGTCCTCCCTCACAGGTCATGTTCTCTAGCCCTTTAATCATTCTTGTTGCTCTTCTCTGGACATTCTCCAATTTCTTTATATCTTTCCTGAAATGTGATGCCCAGAACTGGATACAATACTTCAGCTGAGGCCTAATCAGCACAGAGTAGTATGGAAGAATTACTTCCTGTTTCTTATTTACAACACTCCCATTAATGCATCCCAGAATCATGCTTGCTTTTTTTGCAACAGTATGACATAGTTAACTCATATTTAGCTTGTGGTCCACTATCCTTAGATTCCTTTTTGCAGTACTCCTTCCTAGACAATCACTTCCCTTTCTGTATGTGTGAAATGGATTTTGCTCCCGAAGTGGAGTACTTCCTATTTACCTCAGATCATTTCTCCAATTTGTCCAGATCATTTTGAATCATGACTGTACAAATCCATGATAACTGGTAGCTATCACCTTATTATCTTCCAATTGTTTGCAGACAAATTTTTTAATTCTTTGCTCCATTATCTTTCCTGGTACAGAAGTTAAACTGACTGGTCTGTAGTTTCCTGGGTTGCTCGTATTTCCCTTTTTATAGATGGGCACTATATTTGCCCTGTTCCAGTCTTCTGGAATCCTTCCTGACTTCTGTGACTTTTCAAAGATGATAGCTAGAGGCTCAGCTACCCCATCTATTAGCTCCTTGAGTATTCTAGGATGCATTTCATCAGGCCCTGGTGACTTGAAGACATCTAACTTTCCAAAGTGATTCTAACTTCTTCTTTTCCTATTTTAACTTCTGAACCTACTATTAGAAAAGAAACAGAATAACCAGACAGGTAAAAGGGACTGCCTGGGGGCACCCCACCCTAGCACTGCCTCAACCTGATCCTTCCATCCCCCAGGTGCCCTTTAGGGAGGGAAAGGGAGCTAAAGCTCCCCTGCAAATTCATATGGGAACATTGTGGCTGTTCCCCTTCATCAGGGAGCTATGGGAAGTGCACTGTTTGATGCAGTCTTCACTTCCTACACTCTCTCCCTCAAGGCCAGAATCCTTTCCTGCATCCATACCTCCTCCCCATCCTGGCACTACAGTTCCCTGCTCTAAGTCACCACCCAAACCCTTTGCAACCCCTTTTTCCCTTCTCCCAGATCACAACTCCCTCCTAGAACCCCTTCCCGAGGTCAGAATCCTCTCTTGCAGCTATACCTCCTCCCAGACCCTGCACCTCAAGCCTCTGCCTGAGATCACAATGCCCTCCTTCACCCAAATTCCCTCTCAGACCCCAAACCCTCTCCTGCACCCCAGTCCCCTACCCCAAGGTCCCTTCTGCACCCAATTCCATCACAGACTCCACACCTCCTCCATAGTAGTACAGTCCTTGACCACTGCTAAAATTTTGCAGCAGCCCCCCATTAAAAATTATTGCCCATCCTTGCCTTAGACTATATGCCCCTGCTTCAAAAGGCTGTTACACAAAGGGATTCCAGTCTACTTTATTTTAGTATTACACTCATGCAAATTTTAAAATAATAGAATTGTTTTAAGGCTAGCTTTTAGTGTTATTGAAGACATTTCATGACTGCATCACAACTAAGGACCAATGTTTTATAGAAGGGAGTTTCAAAATCTAAATTAACACTAAATAATTTTCATACTGAAACTGAACCTTAAAGACTAATCAGGAAACAAATTCAAAACACAGATATGTCCTGGTTTGCCATATACTACCTACCAAAGTACTAAAAAGTAGAAATAATCACACTAGTTGGAAGAAACACCAAAAAAAAAAAAAATACAGAGCACAGTACAAACCTCTGAGCTGCATACATTTTCTATTACTTTTTTGGGGGGCATTTTACTAATGACTCACGCTACACAACCTAACTATTAAGGCCCAGACCCTCCAATAACATAAACAGGAGTAGATTCATAGAAGTGATTCTAGTTCTAAGGGAGAAATAAAAAATGACAAAAGAGTATGTAGGCCCCCACCAAAATGTAAATAAATACAGAAGAAGAAAGGGGAGACTGAAGTAGAAATTCAGCTTCCATCAAATTAAACCAATACTAGTACAACTCGGAGCGAATGTACATAATGGCTACACAATGTGCTATAAGTAGTACAGTAATTCCTCATTTAACACGTGCCCGCTTAACACATTTTCATGATAGAACGATTTTTTTTTAGGGAACATTTTTTGAATTACATGTCTGTCCCTGGAATAACATGATTTCCACAGCCGGCCCGTTGCTGGCGGATGCACGCGGCTTCCCCCCGCCTCCCTGCAAAGCGGCGGAGGGTTCGCCACTTGCCGCGCCATTCCCCGCTGACTCCCCCTCGCCGGACACCTTGCCCCCTCTCCTCCGCCCCCACTTGCAGGCCAGCGGCTGGGTTTTCCCAGCCGGCCCGTCACTGGCAGCTGCGCGGGGCTTCCCCCGCCTCCCTGCAAAGTGGTGGAGGGTTCGCTGCTCGCTGCGCCGTTCCCCGGCAACACCCCCTCGCCGAACGCAGTGCGGGTCCCAGCAGACCGGTCACAGGGGCATACTCCCAACCCAATCCCCCTCCCCTTTCCTCCCCTTCCCTTCCCCAGAGCCAAACACCTCCCCTCCCTGCTGTAACGCAGTCCCCTTTCTCCCCCAACCTTATGTCGTGGTCCCAACGGACACCACCACTTGAAACGCAACTCCCACCTTTTCCATTATTTTCAATGGGAAAACTGACCCCGCAAAACACGTTTTCACTTAACACGATCATTTTCTGAAACATATCTATAGTGTTAAATGAGGAATTACTGTACAGTAATTGCTGGGTACAACAAAGTAGGGAGGCTGCAAAAGAGTGACTTCTGTATTCCCTATTCTTAGGCTGGTTTTACAACTAGAGGCTATTCTACATTATATCCACTGCCTGCATCTTTCAGATAGGTATCATTTAGTGAAGAACAGCCAGAATTCTGTATCCAAGGCAACAATATGGGCAAGATCAAGATTGCACAAAACATGAGAAAGGAGCTCATCTTTATCCATTAGTCAACCACCTATACTAGAAATATAGAATGTGGAAGCAAGAAACATTATAACTTTTCATTACTCATCTCAGATTAATGTGTCAAGAAAGCTTCATAGGAAAACCGCTGAGAGCTAATTCTCCTATTTGAAAAAGTGCTTTGTAAACCTGAAGAACTGGATTTACCCATGAAAAGGAGACTCTGTCACAACAAGCATATTGTTTCAAGTCTACCTGTGAAGCAATGCCCTAGCAACTCAAGATTTTCAAAAGTGATTAGTGATTTTGGGTACCCAGATTGAGATACTTTAATGCAGCCTGATGCACTGACCACCAACTCTCTAAATCGTAGGTCCAATTAAAGCAGGGCTACTCAACTTTGGAAGCCCCAGGGGCCACAGTGATACTCACAGCACATGCTGAGGGCCTCAACTTAAGTGTGGTTGCATATATATGCTAATATATATGTATAACCCCCAAGGAGATTACCTAGATTCCTGGGGCTCTGTCTGCTGGCAGCTCAGGGAGAGGCACACTGTTCCTAGTAGGGAGGGAGAGCCAAGGCAAACTCAGAGTCTGCCCAGCAACCAATAGGGAGTGAGATGCCCCTCACAGGGAGTTCAGGAAACGGGAGAAGCCATTTTTTTTGAGTGAGTCTGGAGCCAGCCAGGGCAAGGGCAGGACTGGCTGTGTGGGGAGCTGGTAAGCCCCAGGCCTGCATGCAGGGTTCCCCCTGAGAACTGGCCTCTAGGGACCTGAAAGAAAGATCCCTCCGCTGGGCTTTTCTTTCTCCACTGATGATTCCCAGTTTGCAGAGTTCAATGTAGCACCCCCTCTCCACCTGGTTACCTTCTTTAATGCCAATCTGCTTACAGGTTTTGATGGACAGGTCTGGGTTCTTCTGGGTCCTGCCACCCACTCAGCAGGGTGTATCTTCTTTATTTCTTCCTATGAATTTATTTAGCGGTGCCATCACCCCCCTCACTCCTTCCTGGCAGGGTCACTAGGGCAGCTTGGGAGGAAAATTCTCACCACAGGGTAATCCCCACTTACTTGCCAGATAGTTGGAGACCTCCAGAAAATAACACAAACACATACAATATATTCAGCACAATAATTATATTAAACAGGAGACAAATATAACATAATGGGGTAAAACACTATTTTTAGGTTCACCGGTGCCCACACTACTAATACCTGTGATTTTCCCCAGTCACGTGACTTGATGTAGCAAATGTAAGATTAGTGTCCCATTGGTACGCGTACTTTGTTGGGGCCCTTGATGACCTGTGACCACAAAATTCCTCTCTGCAGTGGTTTAGCAGTGTAGCTGACTGGGTTCAGTACAGCCCAAAAGACTCACAAGTGGGATAAGGTGGTAAATCCCTCCACAAGTTTAATATGCAGCAGGTTATAAAATCCCCAAACCCTTACTCCCTGTCTTGAGGACACAGTTCAGGGAGTAGGGGGTCCCCAAAACAAATTCCCTGACTAACTAACTAAAAGATGATGCACTCACAAATTCCATGAATGATCCTCAGGTTCAGAGATGACTCTGGACTCCTCAGTCACTGCAGAGGGTCTGATCTCTGCTGGCAGGCATCCTCTTCAGGCAGGAATCAGGAGGCTTCGGTCCCAGGATTTTCCTTCACCACAAAGGGGTGCAATGCTCAAGGTGCAGATTACACAAACTGTACTAAAATCCAAACTGTAGTCTCCTAGCCCAGCGTCCTGACACACACACAGCAGGCAGCAGCCCTGAACTAGCAGAGAGCAGAGGTGACCATGAGGTGACTGGTCTCACCTAGGGAGCTGGAGGGCTAACTCAGCCTGGCTGGGGAAGTTTCCCAGCCAAACACTAAAACTGGGAATCATCAGTGGAGAAGGAAAAGCCCAGCGGAGGGATCTTGCTTTCGGGTCCCTCGAGGCCAGTTCTCAGGGGGAACCCTGCATGCAGGCCTGGGGCTTACCAGCTCCCCACACATCTAGTCCTGCCCTTGCCCTGGCTGGCTCCAGACTCACTCAAAAAAATGGCTTCTCCCCTTTCCTGAACTCCCTGGGAGGGGCATCTCACTTCCTATTGGTTGCCAGGCAGACTCTGAGTTTGCCTTGGCACCCCCTCCCTACTAGGGACAGAGTGTCTCTCCCTGAGCTGCCAGCAGACAGAGCCCCAGGAATCTAGGTAATCTCCTTGGGGGTTACATATGCAAATATATGCAAATAGCTTCTTGCACACTATCGGGCATGAAGACAAAGATAAAGCCTTAAGCCACAGCACCAGACCCAAACGTGACTAGTGTGAGCCAGTCAGCACCTCTTAGTCTCTGCTCACAAGGCTAAGCAGCCAACACTTCCCGCAATGCCCCGGTGTTCCCGGTACCTCCTCCCTGGGGGCTTGAAATGCTGACACTCTGTACCCGTCATTCCAGCCAGCCCATCCACTTGCGTCTTTCAATGCTCACCCCACCTGGGAGACGACTGACCGTTGTGGAGCATGTTCCCAGTGGAGACCATGTTCAAAGGATCCCACCTGCGAGTCATGTGTTGAGCCCCGCATAAACCAAAATTGCACAGTGGGCCACAAACAAACAATCCGCAGGCCGCATGCAGCCCGTGGGCCTCATGTTGAGTAGCATTGCTTTAAAGTGTCTCATGACAGGCACCCAAACATTGAGGAAACAATGACAAATTACTGGTCACTGTTGAAAATACTGTCCACACAGCTTATTGAAACTGAATTATTATTTTATTAGAGTAGTATTTCAGTACCCTCATTAAGGACCAGAGACCTATTGGGATAGGTATTGTAAAAACAAGAGTGCCAACAGTCTAGGTTTATGAAAAGATGCAGCACATGAATAAAACAGACAAATCAGAGTGAAAATTGAAATGAGCACACAAGGTAAGTATATAAAGATTATGTTTTGCACAACAGACAGTCTCAGTCAGCCACTTGCCTACAGATGATAAACCAATTGAATACTGGGTAACTGAAGTGTGGAATATTGAAATATTGAAGAGAAATACATTAATCTAATGATCACATTTACCATTACTTACAAAGTAAATTATTAAAGCTTTTCTTGTTGTCTAATATTAATATTTATGTGTTTACTTTGATATAAGAGAATGACATGAATCTGTAATTGATGTGGGCAACACTGCTTCCTACAGCTGCCATTGGCTGGGAATGGCAACCCATGGCCAACAGACGCTGCAATCACCCACATCTGTGGAGGCACATGTAAATATAAAGGTGGCAGCCCATCAGGGGCTAACCCTGGCAGACCGGATCTGGTCCACAGGATAGTATTTGCCCACCCTTACTGAAGGGTGAGCCAGTAAATCTGGGTGGGGAATAAGAGTTCATGGCAGACAAGTGGGTTACAGAGACATGTCTGTGGGAAAAGGATAATGGATGAGAAGAAGAAAAAATTGGGTTCATGGCAATGATACAGAAAAAGATAATTGAAAAGAAGACAAGTGATACCACATGTGCTGTAAGAATGCCACAAATGTAAGAGCCAAAGCTGCACTGACATTTGAAGTTAAAATTCTCTGTGTCCATAGTTCAGTGGATTTATTGCCTTTCATCACTAGCACTACAACTTTACACAAGAACTGGATTTTCATATTGTTTGCTTAGTGAAATATTTACTAGATTCTTCACAAGAAACATTTTGAAATGTTCTTATTTTGAAATTTTCCTGGTTTTGCTTGCATGCATTTGGATTCCTCTGTGTGAAGAACCACTGTCCCCATAAACTCTAAACTTCACAATTACTCTGAGAGCATCTTGGACAAAAGCCACCTATGACATTTTAAAATTAAATACATAATTATACCATTGAAATAAAGCCATTGCCAAGAGCAGTGCCAGGTACTTCTGTTTTGTGATGCTGCCAGTTTGCCTTATCATCTCTGCTCAGCTCACACACCATGAAGCAGAGGAGAGGGCCTCTGGGCTAGGTGGGGGAGGCCAGTTCCACAATCCCAGAATGGGCAGTGTGTCAGGCAGAAGGGGTAGGGCCTGGGCAGCCAGCCCAGAGCATGCCACTCTGGTGTCCCTTCCCCCCAGTTCTTAGAGTTCCCAGAGTGGCTGCATGGCACTCAGGTGGTGATTTAAATGGTTCAGGACTCCAGGTGCCACAGCTGCTGCTGTAGTGGTGGCAACATCAGGAGTCCTGGGCCCTTTCAAATTGCCGGGCCCTGAGGCAACTGCTCCCTTTGCCCTGGGTATGAGAGTGGGCTATGGGGAGGGAGGCAGATTTTAGTGGATGCTTGGGTATAGTGGCTCTCCCATCTCCTCCATACTTACATTGAAGAAGGCGAATGATTGGCCTAGACCAGTGATTCCCAACTGCTGGTCCGCGGACCGGTTCCAGGCCGTGAACTGCTGGCTGCCAGGCTGTGGCGGCTCTGAAGGCTGGGGCTAGGGTACAGCATTTCCCCTCCTGCCACAGCTGTTAGAAGAAGTGTGTTTTGCCTCGCCTCTCAGCCATAGGGGCGTAGTCTCCTTCCAGACACGGAAGAGTGATTCACTGTACGACAGGAGGGCCTCATGGAGCTCGGCAGAGCAGCCTTACAGCAGCCACGACCCAGGCAACTGGCAGGCTCTAGTGATGGGGGGCTCTAAGAGGTGGAGGGCTGACACTGGGGGGCACTGGGGCGGGGAGCTGGCACTAGGAATTCTGGGGGCAGGGCTAGTAGAGGGAGAGCTATGGAGACAGGGCTGTCGCTGGGGGACTCTGAGGATGGGGTTAATATTGGGGCTTGGGCGCTGGCACGGGGGGAGTTCTGAGGGGTTGGGTGAAGTGGGGCTCTGGAAACAGGAGGCGCTGAGGGTCTGGGGGTGGGGGGCTTGCACCGAGGTGTTTGGGATGGGGGGCTGGCTCAAGGGGGGTTGGGTGCAGGGGACTCTTGGGTCAGAGGTTGTTGCTGGAGGGGTAGTGGAGGAGTGGGGGGCTCTAGGAGTTAGGGCTGGCACTGGGGAGCTCATGGGGCAGTGGTGAACCCCAGCTCCCAGATCCACCGCAAACAGCTGGCTTCAGGTGTGGCAGATGCCCGTCACATGGTGACTGCATAATAGATATGCAAATAAAATGTTACTGGTCTGCCAAAAGTTTGTGAATGGGTTTGCCGGTCCACGGTATAAAAAAGGTTGGTAACCACTGGCCTAGACTACCATGTGCTCTACAGTTTGTGTAAATTGGCCTCAGTGAACCTAACCATTCAGCCTTCTGCTTGTTCTCATATTAAAAAAAGTCACTATTAAGCATAGGTCCTTAGTTAGGAGTGCTCAACTAAGTTTCTCAGAGTCCCTTAGAAAAATCATGCATCAACTCCAAAGCGGTCTATCCAGTTTCTTTCACAGACACTACATGTTGTATATTAAAAACCAACCAACCAACCAACCAAAAACACACAAAGTCACTCTTCACCTGAACACCTGATACTGAGGCTATGTATATACTGCAGGGTTTTTTTGCCAAAGAGGATATGCAAATAGCACTCTCATTTGCATATCTTCTTCCGATTCTTTTTGCGGAAGCGGTTTTGCCACTAAAAAGCCAAGCGTAGACAGGCCATCTGTCGGAAAAAAAAAACCCTCTTTCGCAAGATCCCTTATTCCTCAAAAATCAAGGTTTACAGGATCTTGCAAAAAAGGGGTGGTTTCAGACAAATGACCCCGTTTACACGAGGTTTTTTAGTGGCAAAACCTCTTCCACAAAAAGAATCGGAAGAAGATATGCAAATGAGCATGCCATTTGCATATCCTCTTCCACAAAAAAAACACAGTGTAGACATAGCCTCAGTGAGAACGCTCTTCACATACTATACTAATTAATGATACTTTGGCCTTTGAAAGTTTTTTGGGGGAGCAGTTGTCATTAGATTTTCTGTTAAAAGAAAAGACTCAATTTCTGTGAGATCAGGAAGGCTATTTTGATCTTTCACATTTGGCCTACCTAAAGGCAATTCTATTTTGAAATGTCAATGTATTGTTTTAGTGAGTTGAATTTTTCAATATAAAAAAGGAAAAACAGAGGGGATTGGATTGTCTCTAGACAATAGTTGTTTAGATCAGTTAGCTCTGTGTCATTCGTTAAAACCTGTCCAAACTGGAAAAGAATAACAGTTACAGCCATCTGATGGCTTTACTGCAAAGAGTTTACAGTCTCAGTCTTCTTCCTAGCTGTTAGACACCCACATTACAAAAATCACCATCATAACTGGCATCTTTACTGTCAATTTCAGTAGAGAAACCAAGGATGAATTGCCTTTTTGCTCAGGTTTAAGAAAGCTGTTAATGGCACTCTCTAAGCTGTATTATGCTTCAGAACTAAAGTAATATTAACAAAAAAAGTTCAGGAATTTGAACAAATTTCCTTTGCTAATGTTTATCCTTCTAAAATATTAACTTTTTACTAGGGGATTGTGCCCGCTGCTTGCTATGCTCGCCAACTCCCTCTCTCTGGAAGCTTTCGCAGCCAGAGAACCTGATGATGTCATTCTGTTGCATGTCAGGAAAAAAAAATTTATATATAGAGAGAGATTATTCTTGTACCTGATGCTAATTTTTAAGCTTACCTGCTCAAATACTCATGGACAACAACATTAAAATTCATTTTTAGCAAATGTTCAAAACTAGAATGTGTAAGGAAAGGGAAATAATATGATATGATTTACCTGACTAGTCACAACTAAGCAATATTCTGAATTTTCAATTTAAAGAAACAAAAAATTAAAATTATTTTGAAACAAATAACTTCAAGGAATAGTGGTGTTTGTGGAGTCTCTACAAAAGAGAGAGGTAAAATTAATCAAACAAATTATCTACAATTTGTTTATTTCTATTCTAAAACAAGCATGAAGCTTTTGTCTATGAAGCTATGAACTCACTTGTTTTCACAAGAGCCAGACTGAAGATAAGAAGAAATATATATAGATTTGTGATGTTATTTACTTACTCTGGTGACAAAAAATAGTATGTTCTTGTGATTAATGCCTATGAGTGGGAATCAGGAGATTTGGTTTATATTAATTACAGTGACAATGTTGTCATCTCTGGTATTATAAACAAACACTCTATGGTGCCTCAGAGTTTTCATCTATTAAATGGGGAAAATACTCCCTTTAAATATGTTTGTAAAGCAAACCCCATAGACAGTGATGGATGGACCGTGTTATCATATTCCAAGGAACTGTTTTCTGTAATTTTCCAAAAGCGTGTCTTAATTCCAAAATTAGTCATTAACATTCAAAATATTAACTAACTAAACATTGTCCCTGTGAATCTAACCAAAAGATCCTTAATCACAGAATGCTGCAAAAATTTAATTATAGCTTAAGTATTCAACAACACAGTATCAGACCAGGCAAATGGAATCAGTCACCTGTGTTTTGTCACTGTGGAAAGGATTTGAATCCTGGTGGGACTTATACAAATGTCCCTTGGATTTCAAAGCATTAACGCTGCCACTAAATCTAGAAAAAATCACTAATGGTCATCAATAATACTTGCTATAATACTTTAATAATTAGGACAAGTTCAAGAAATACCATTGCAGTCCACCCTAGGACTTTATGGTGCACCCCTGGACTTCAGAGAAAGCACTTCAGAATACTAGAAATCAATGCCTTGTGTTGTAGAATTTTAGCAATACTTTGTCAGCCTGAATACACTATTTTCGTAACAGTCTTACAGAAAAAGAAGAAATGCCTGGCAACATACATTTTTTTAGGGTATTAGGTTTTCATATTGTTGATTTTCTAGACTGATATGGGAAACCACTTCTGCAAAAACTCTTTCAGGGTAGGGATTGATAACATTTATTACAGAAACAACAAGACAGATACTAGAGAACTTGGTGACTCCTTTTCTTGGTGAATTAGTGTTTTTTCATGAAATGCTGTTGTTGTAGGATGCTACCATCAAGCACATCATCTTGTGGCCCAAGAAATGTGTTGCCTTCTATTCCTGCTTGGTCACTTCAAACATTTATTCTGACCTGAGTTCTTTGGATACCCTCTTTGTGGGGGATGTGACTTGAAAATTTTTTTAGGCCTGGTCTACACTAGGGGATAAGTTCGAATTAAGATATGCAACTTCAGCTATATTAATTGTGTAGCTTAAGTCAAAGTATCTTAACTCAGATTTTGGCGCCGTCCACAGTGCGGGAAGTTGAAGGGAGCACTTTTTCCCTTCGACTTCCCTTACTCCTCATAGAAGCAGGACTATCATCATCGATGGAAGCACTCTCTCAGTTCAAATTAGTGTGTCTTCGCTACACCAGCTAATTCGAACCCTGGAAGATTGACTGCAGCTGCTTCGATCTTATCTGTAGTGTAGACATGGCCTTACAGTATAAACTTTAGCCCCTGAAGTCCAATCTCATAAGCATGGGAGGGGAACCTCCGGCATGCATGCTGCGTGTGGTTCATCTGGGTTAGCCGATGGGGGCTACTAAATGCTTTGTTTACCTGAGCTTCCACAGGCATGGCCACTTACAGCTTCCAATGGCCACAGTTTGGTGTTCATGGCCACAATTTACCTTAGAGCAGACTATCCATCCGCGTGCCTGAATAAATTGGACTTTAGAAATAAGGGCTGATCCATATGAGACCTGGGTCTACCACCACCTGTGCAATATTTTGTCTTTTTTGTTTAACAGCAAGTCTCTTGCAAGTTAATTTTATTGTCATTCTAGCAATCTGACAGCAAACCATTTTTGGGGAAAAAGATTTTTATATTTTCTGTCATTTGTAACAATTATTCTTATATAAACTAGCCAATTAGCCCGTCACAAGACAGGATTTTCAGGTCTTCTCTCCTGAGCTCTCTCGCTCTGTCTCGCTCTCCTCCTACTGCCTCCCCCCTCTCTCTCTCTCAGCTCTCCTCCGCCTCCTGCCTCTCTCTCCGTCTCTTTCTTTCTCTTCTCCCCCTCCTGCCTCTCACTCTCCCTTTCTCTTCTCCTCCTCCTCCTCCTGCCTCTCTCTCCCCTCCATCTCTCTCCGCCCCCTTCCTCTTCCCCTTCCCTTTCCCTCCTGCCGTGGCGCTTGGCTGAGTGCTGCCTGCTCAGACGGGCTGCCGTGAGGGAGGCGGGCGGGGCAGTGTACGTCACCGCCCTCCCTTCCCCTCCCACCCCGGGGGAGCCCAAACAGCCCCTTGCGCTGCTGGCTCCCCCGGCGGCACAGCTGAGGGGCGCAGCACTCAGCTGAGTGCCAAGTGGAAGGGGAAGGGGGCGGTGAGGTACATGGCCCCACCCCCGGCCGTGTACATCACCACCCCGCCCCCTTCCCCTCCCTCCGTGGCGGCTCGGCTGAGTGATGCACGCTCAGCTGGGCCACCGCGGGGGAGGAGGGGCGGGGCAGTGACATACATGGCCAGGGGGCAGGGCTGTCTATGTCACCGCCCCCCCTCCCGTCTCCCACGGCGGCCTGGCTGAGGGGCGCACCACTCAGCGTCATGGCAGGAGGAGGAAGGGGGGGCGGTGACGTACACGGCCCCACCGCCTGGCCGTGTACATCACCGCCCCACCCCCCTTCCTGTCCCACCGGGGCTCAGCTGAGCGGCACAGCGCCAGCGCCACTCAGTTGGGCCGCGGCCGGGGAGCAAGCGGCGGCAAGCGGCTGTTTGGGGTCCGGCTGTGGCCAGTGGCTGCACCCCCCCGTCTGCTTCCCGCCCCCTCTTCCTGCCGGCCAGCACCATGGCCCCCCGGACACCCCCCTCCTCCCCCCTGTCAGCGTTGCTTCCCTCCTCCGGGCCCCCCCATCCTCCCCTCCAGCCCCACAGCCCCCGATCCCCCCCAGCTCTGCTTCCCGCCCCCCTTCCCCTCCCTCCGTGGCACGCTGCGCTGCTCAGCTGAGCCCAGCTGAGCGGCACTCCCGCCAGGCCCAGCGGAGCGGCGGCCACTTGCCTCCCCGGGCCCAGCTGAGCAGCGCTCCCACTGGAGGAGCAAGCGGCGGCAAGCGGCCGTTTGGGGTCCGCGCTGCACACCCCCCCGCCAGGTCTGCTGCCCACCCCCCTCCTCCCGTCCAGCCCCACAGCCCCCGATCCCCCCCCAGCTCTGCTTCCCACCCCCTCTTCCTGCTGGCCAGCCCCATGGCCCCCAGGATACCCCCCGCCAGCGTTGCTTCCCTCCCCCCTTCCTCCAGGCCCCGCCATACTCCCCTCCAGCCCCACAGTCCCTGATCCTCCCCAGCTCTGCTTCCCACCCCCCTTCCAGCCAGCCCCGCTCCCCTTCCCCTCCCTCCGTGGCACGCTTGCCGCCACTTGCTCCCCCGCCGGGGCCCAGCTGAGCGGTGTAGCGCTGGGCGGAACCGCCAGGAAGGGAGGGGAAGGGGGGCGGGGCGCTGACGTACACGGCCAGGGGGCGTGGCTGTGTACGTCAGCGTTACAGACGCACAGACAATGGGCTACTATATATATGATTTCTTGTCTGAAATATCTGACACAACTGAGGGTTTGTTTAGTTTAGATTTGTTGATTTAGTTTTGATTTGGTGGGTTTTTTTAATAAAAAGACTAATTAGCCTAACTGTTACTCTGCCAGCGTCTTCAGCAATCATGGAGGTTTCTGCAAATTGCAAGTACATCTTTTTATGTTTAAGATTGCAATACTGTTTCATACCATAAACTGGCATTCTTTGATAGTCCAGCACTAGAAAAGCATTGTTTTTTCCAAGTATATCTTACAAATAATCATCAATCTTAATTTTATATTTTTCTCACTATGATAACTATGAGTGCCACTAATAAAAACTATTGATTTGGAGAGCCAATTGATCTAGTGAAGCTATCACTCTTTTCCCTTGGAATTTCACAAAACTTTCTTACCTAACACTAATACATTTATTACAAGGTGCTAGAGAAAGAAAAACTCTTCTTGAAGGATTAGCACTACTTTATTCACATTTCATTTTTTAAATTAATTTGATGCTTTAGCCTTCTATAGCCAAAGAAAGAAAAAGGTTCTTGCATATTTCCCTAACATTTGGACACTAAAACATCTTCTGCAATAAACATTAAGTGGAATCCATTCTAATAGGTAATCATTCATATGAAGTAATGTGGAGTCTTGTGGCACTTTAGATTTATTAGGGTCTAAGTTTTTGTGGGTAAAACCCACTTCATCAGGTGAATTGGAGTGGAAGTAACAGAAACAGGAGTATATATAAGGAAGAAGTTGCTTGTGTTAATGAAGCGAATCATGTCAGGGTGGAAGTAGGTCATAGATCAACACATCTACTCCTCTGAGACTTTTCATATGAACTAGTATCGCAATGCACAGCTAGGCTCATTGATTTCTGGAGGAGCCAGGAAGTCACTTTCACATCTACTGAAGTCTGTCCCTATTCAGGAAGACATATAAATAGGTTTTTCACTTTAAAGCTAAGTATGTGCTTACAATGACTTCCTAAATATAAAAGTTTCTGAATTGGGACCAAAGGAAGGTATTATTCTATTTGTAAGAGTAGCACAATCTGATTGTAACATGCATTTTATAATTGGTTTTAAAGATGCACGTATAAAGGATCACAAGTGGTTGCTACTATGTCTACTGATTTGTAAAGTTTAATTGTATTATTGTTCTTCATTTACAATACATATATTTCCTTTATAATATGTTTTATAGATGGTTCGGTATTGGATACAGATCAGATCAATTCCATTTATAGTAGCTATGTTTTAAAAGGGACTTATATCATTCATATTAACTAGAATGGCATAGAAAGAACACCTTAACACTCATCAAGAACTAAACAGAAAAAATCTACTGAGTACAAGAGGAGGAGCCCCATGGGACCAGTTTAATCATCTTAGAGCACATGATTCAAGATTATTTAAATTGTCTATGACAGAAGGTAGTTAACAGTCTGTGAAACGTTGATCATCCTTAGTTAGAATTAACCTATTGATTTAGTACCTTGTCTTAATCCCAGACGAAATCATGGTAAAGGGCTCAAAAGTGTCTAGCCCCACAGTGGCACTGCCAAGAGAATAGAAAATCCTCATCACCACATTGATATAAAGCATAGGCATATTGATATAAACGAGGCAGTTAATCAGGGGCAGGACTGTTAGCAAATCATTTGTTAACTTTTACAATAATCTTCTGAAAAGACAGAAGACAACAACTGTAGGGTAAAGCCTTCATGTTTAATGAAAAATATTAAATATACAGTTATTTAAAATGCCATGTTCAGCATAAGTAATAGATGCTACAGCATATTAATGAAAGCCATTTTGGAAGTGATAAAAATCTTTTTTAATAAATAAACCCAGTATTGGCCTGGTAAAGTGGCAGTGCTGCAGCGTGGTGCAATTAAGTGGGCAACCTTCTGCCTGGGTGCACAGAAGCTCAATGTGCTGCTGAGGGTAGTCTATGGAATGGAAGGGACAGCCACCGATTTTAATATAGCACTCCAGAGCTGCTGAAAGTAACAGCCACAAATCCTTATAGAGTACACAAACCAAATCAGTGAACAGTGATGTACACACTTCATTCATACAGGACTGAACAAATTACACTGTGCATGCAAATAACCAAACTATGCATAGGGATTGTGTTCATATCCTTTCAGTTACATAAGGAAGCCTGTTTGTTTATTCATACTGAGATTTTTAAAGATGTGAAGGGGACTTAAACACCTTGGTTTCCATTAATTGGTTCTCATACACCTCTCAATAGTTCAATCACAGACATTTTTCTCTGAGAGGGTTGGTAGAGAGAAGAGAGTAATTTATTTTGGGGTGAGAGATCCAGGAGAGTTATTTTAATACTGATTATATTTATAGGCTGATTTTGGTATGTGCTTTTTATGTTGTTATGTAAACAAATGATTCAAGGAGGTGGGGTGTAATTCAGACCAGCTAGGGATGTTGTCACCCTCTGCCCTGTACCGGCAGGTATCTCGCAATGTTTGGTTGCTGTAGTTCTGAATATGGGCCACTCACAACCAGCCTATCAGCATGCCTATCAAACCTTGAGTGTCTTCTTGTCCGAAAAGCCTATTCTGACTTTGACAAAATGTTTGATCTGTGTATGGATGCATCAGACACTGGTTTAAAGTTAGTAATAATACACTCGGGGAGAACAAGAAGAAATACCCCATTGTTTCTTGAAGGAAGAAACTGACACTCACTGAACTGAATTATTCTGTCACAGAGAAAGAATATTATGTCATTATGTGGACAGTCAAGCAATTACAACCCTATCCTTTTGAACGGGAAAACATCAAGGTACTCAATTCTCCATTAGTCAGTTTACACAAAACTAAATGCAATTCCAAGCTACTATCGTAGAGCTCTAAGAGTACGTCTACACAACAGGGCTAAAGTAAAATTAAGCTATGCAACTTCAGCTACATCAATTGCGTAGCTTAAGTCAAAATAGCTTAATTCTACTTTTGGTGCTGTCTATACAGCAGGAGGTTGAAGGAAGAAAGTTCTTCCTTCAACTTCCCTTATTTCTTATGAAATGAGGGTTACGAGAGCCAGAGTAAGAAGTCCTTCAACACAACATTATTTTGAAATAACTGCTTATGGTGTAGACGTGCACTATGTAAATTTGGAATAACATCAGTTATTCTGAAATAACACTGCTGTGTAGATGTACCCTAAGACTATGATATGGAGATTATACCCGTAAAAAGGAAAAGAAAATATGGTGGCAGATTCCCTTTCCGGGAAACAGGATTCTAAGCTGCTGCCTTTGATTCAGCTAGTGGCTAACATTCTGGGGAGTTGTAACCGAATGCACCTCCATATTTGCACCCTGCACAAGACAGAAGATAACTTATTGCCTCTATATAAATCTATGGCACACTTGTATCCTGAATACTGTGTGCAGATATGGTCACCATATATCAAAAAAATATATTGGAATTGGAAACAGTACAGAAAAGGGCATAAAAAAGATTAAGGAAATGGAACAGCTTCCATATGAGGAGAGAGAAATAAGACTAGGAAAAAGATGACTAAAGGGGGATATGTTAAAGGTCTATAAAATCATGACTGGTGTGGAGAAAGTAAAAAAGGAAGTGTTATTTACTCCTCATAACACAAGAACTAGGAGTCAACAAATGAAATGAACAGATACCAGGTTTAAAACAAACAAAAGGAAGTATTTCTTCCCACAATGCAGTCAACTTGTTGAACTCTTTGCCAGAGGACACTGAAAAGGCCAAGACTATAATATGGTCAAAAAGTACTAGGTAAATTCATAGAGGGCTGGTCCATCAATAACTATTATCCAGAATGGGCATGGGTGGCATCCCTAACCTCTGTTTGCCAAAAGCTGGGAATGGGTGACAGAGGATGATGATTATGAAATGCTCTGTTCATTTCCAGTGAAGCACACTGCATTAGCTACCATCAGAAGACAAGATGCTGGGCCAGATGGACCTGTGGTCTGACGCAGTATGCCTGTTTGTATATTCTTACATGCTATTGTAACAATCTTTGTACAAAATATGCCTTGAAAACTAATAACTCACTGGTCAATAATATCAAGGCAAAATGTATGTATTGGCATTAAACATAACGAGTACATCTACACTGCAACACTTTTCAAAATAACTAGTGCTATTCCAAAATAACTTAGTCCATGTCTACACAACAGGCAGTTATTTTAAAATAATGTCAAAATACCGTCAAGCTGGAGGATTTCTTACTCTGACTCCTGTAACCCTCATTGTACAAGGAATAAGGGAAGTCAGAGGAAGAGTGCTCTATTTCAAAAGAAGTACTGCGTAGACGCTCCCTGTTTCAAAAAAAGATACACAATTGATGTAGCTCAATTTGCGTAGCTTATTTTGAGTTAAGCCCTGCAGTGTAAACGCACCCAAAGTCATGAATTCTTTCCAACTAGCCTTGGCAAAAGTTATTAAACAGATCTATCCTAACCAAAGGTATTTGTGTTTACCTCAATTTATATATAAAGAGTGAATATGGTCTTTGAGGCAGCAAGAGACAGAGATGGCAGGAGACAGAATAACTGCATTTCAGCAAACATAAGTACAGATAAGAAGACTGTGGTGCTTCTTTCACTCTCCCCCCACTCCATCTTATCTTCCTCGCTGCTTCAATTAACTTTACTTGGAGGGGTAACCTTCAGAAGAATCCACTTCACGGGTGCACTGGACTATGAAACAAAGGGGCAGGAATCTTCAAGTTGTGTCTTTCACCCAGGAAGACAAAGACTGCTGCAGCTTTGGGAGAAATCCTGACCAAGGAGGGATTCAGTCACCATCTTGCTGGAAGGCTGTGGGGAGAAAGGCCATCCTGAACAATGCCTTAAACTAAAACTCACTAGATGAAGTTTTAGACAGTTAACTGGCTGTTTTCACTTTAATCTGCTGCTTCCATTTCTAGTCTCTCTTATAGCTGAATTCATGTACAATCCTATTTTCTTTTTGCAATAAACTTGTTTTAGTTTTCATGTAAGTCAAACCAGTGCTGTGTTGAAAATGAACTGTTTGGTAACTCCAATTTTTTAATACATTTGAATATGAATTTCTAAAATGGCCAATGAGCCTTATCATCTGAACGTGTCCAGAAGAGAGCTACTCATTGAAGAAAACAGAAGTTTGGAGAAGATTGGGGACTGGGAGTGTGTTGAGGTCACCATGCAATTATTAACCAAGGCTGGTAAAAACCAGAGTGGAAGATATGGGCTGTAGACCTAAAGTGTAGCTAAGGGTCAGAACTGCTGAACCAGGCCTATCTAGCACACAGACACTCAGCTTGTGACCTGTGTGCTAGTAGGCTATTTGGGAACAGTACAGGCTAGAAGCTACAACAGCAAAGATTTGTAAAGTACTCAAGATTATGGGGTAGGTGGTGACACAACCCCTCACTGGCCTGGATTGCACCCCAGAATGTGACAGTTACTGCAATTTTATATAGAGATAAAATACAGGGTTACAACAGCGATTATTATTAATTAATACATACATCAATCCTAGAAAATTGACAGACAGACCCTGTGCAAGATGTTTCATGAAATCTTGTGATAGCTGCATTTGGTTGAACAGGAGAAGGAAGCATTTATAACTGTTGGGAGTAAACCTTAAAAGAATCTCTTAAAATATAATTACAGTCTCTATGCAAAAGTCAATGGAAATGAATAGTAACTAGTTTCATGAGCTCTGGAACCATCTTCTAAAATATAATAAAAATATATATCCCAGGTATAGAAGTCTGTCAGAGAATAATATCCTTACTTTAGGTTTTTGAACTAACAATTTCTAAGGCTCTCTAGATTAATGTCTACAGTATACCATTAAACTACAGAACCAAATTGGTCCAAGCCTCTTATATCAGTATGGCACTTAAATGCAAATACTTCTAATAATTCTATCCACCACCAGCAAACTATGATAGCATATTATATGTGGAAGACTCAGTGATTAGAAATATTGTATTGGAGATATTGACTCCTATCACTAATACACCACTATAGTTGAACTCAAAGTGATAGTCAGTGCATGGACACTGAACCTAAATAAAGTCCAGTGTCATGGTACTATATTATGCAACCAATAGCAGCAGAGGGCATTATTCATAGATCCTGATCCATCAAAGCATCTAACAAGATGTATAACTTTTAGAATGTGATTAGTCCATTGACTTTAAACCAGCAGCTCACATGTATAATTACTCTCGAGGATGTGTACCACTTGGACTGTGGCACACAAAAAAATTAGCCATATCATTTATATGTTACCCAGTGGTCCTAAGATATGATGATTTCAGCACTCAAACAATACCCCATGACTGAGTAGTGAAGGGCACACTGTACTGCTACATATGGCAGCTTCTTCCTAACCTAGTATCCATAGCTATTAACTTAAGATACCACATTTACATATGCTTAGGCAGAGCGCCTTCAAAGTGAAGACAAAGTTGGGTGAATTATAAATTCTATACACTATTATTTCATTTATATAATAATCCTTAATGGAAGAAATAAAAGACTACTTACACCAGAATAGAAAGGCTCACCAGACACACAGATCACATCCTGCTCCTGGATCATCAAAATATCTTTGGCTAAGTGCAGTCGCACTTTGAAAGGCTCCTGATTACCATCCTGCAGCAAACAAATCCCTGTCTTTGTCTTCAAAGGAAGGAACAGAGAGAAAAATTTGCTTAGTTTCCAAATTTTATCAGCAGCAATGTCCATATTATAAAGCAGATACATTGATATTTCTTAGGTTATTAATAATGGAGCCACCATAACTTAATTCAGTATTTTCAAGTTATCACAAAGAGGTACATGAGATTATCATAGTTACTTGTAGCAATTGGCTACTCTTGACTTTTTTAAATGTTGTGGGCCTGACCTCGCTCATGAATTAATAAAAGCTTTGTGAGAACATATACTTTGGTGTCAGGTAATTAACTGCTGAATACCTTATCCATCTGCTCATGAGATAAGAATAGCATCTAACCAAAAGAAATACACTTAATTTAACATCTCCAGAATAATCATATATAAATAAAGAGTAATTTACAAAAGCCAATATTATATTGTCGTGTACAATATCTAATTTATATGAAGGGTACTTCACTCATGCCTTTGCAGAATAGATAAACATCATTTAAACGAACAAAAATAATATTTGAGCATTACATGCTTGCTGATGAAGTTTGAAAGAAAATCAAACCAATGACCTGGTGGAAATGACTGGCTAAGTGCCTGGAACCAGAGTTTGAAGTGATAGGCCAATTTTTGATACTGTTGTATCTTCTTCTGTTCATTTCAATTTATTCATCTAATTCAATTAAATAATTACTTCATTTACAGTTGAGAAGCTGATTGAGAATTTAAAAAGCAGGAAGGCTTATTTTCCTCTTCTAATTTATGAATAGAATGTGAGTGTGAGATGATGCGTTCCACTAGTTCTGAAATCTTGAAGGACATGGTGAGAAGAAACAATCAGTCTGGTTCACACTACAGATAATATATCCTTTATTTAACAGATTAGTTACCTTGAAATGCAAAACATGTTTTGATAAACTTCCTTTTTTCCCTTATATAGCTACATGTTTAAAGTAGTTTTATTTAATTTATAACTTTTAAAATACTGTTTTGAATATATAATTGGATTTCAATTTCTAGCCAAATGCATCTTGACAGAAAACAAAAATTAAAAAATTCTCCACCTCCTCATTATGTGAATAAATGCATTATTCAACATTTTCAAACAAAAACATAAAAATTATTCATCTGAATAATGTATACTAAGCTCAATAATTGCTTAAATCAGTGTGTATAGACATGTCTCCTTGTATTATCAAAAAGAATTACCAACTTTAGTGTAAAGGCTACAGTAGAAGGCAAATCAACAGGTTTCAGCTGTTACTAACCAATTAGAAGAATCAACCTTCCTTTAGCAAAATAACTAAAAATTTCAAATGCAAAACAAGATTAAAATTAAATATTTAAATCAAGGTTTCCACATTGCTGGTTTAAATACATGATTTAAATCAGTGATTTAAATCAGTGTACCCTATGCTTTTGTTGTACTTTTCAAACAGGGCAAACTGCAGTTAAGCAGACAGAGAAAAAAAGAGATTATAGAACTTAGCTTCCTTTGATATCCTACTTCATGCTATGGCTTTTACTTTTTTATTTAAAAACACTGTTACAAGTCAAAAAATGTTTAGGATTGTTTAACTTCTATCAAGGTGCTTTTAACCTAATGCACACTGGCATTGTGGATGTGTCTCTTATACCACTTTTACTAGTATACTATACATGAAATGTCTTGGAAGTGAAGTGGCTAAGAGGTGTATGCATATGGTACTTATTAATCTTTACCTCAGTGTCTGTGTCGAAAATACACAGCAAAAATTTCTCTGTACAAGATTTCATGCAATGCCTGCAGCCAAAATGACAGGAAACGAGAGTTCTTCTGTGCAACAGGATTTTTTGGTGTGAGAAAATTGTTCATAAATTGATATTAAAAGGACACCATCAAGATCATTTTAAAAAATTAAAAGCAAAACAAAAAAAAACCCCTCTTTAAAATCTTGAGGAAGCAGAAGAACATTCCTTTTTCTTTTCTATTACTTTTCTCCTTTTTTCCCCCTCTAGCACACATATTTGCACAGACCCAGTATCTGCCAAAAGCCATGTAACCACATCCAGAATAGGGATGCAAAATGTTAACCAGTAAGGCTATGCCTACACTATGTGTTTTGTCAGAAGAGGCAATGCAAATGAAGTGCTGATTAGCATTTTCTCGCGCTTCATTTGCATAATCTATTCCGATCTGTTTTTGCACAAAAACATGCAGTGTGGATGTGTCCGTTTTGCGCAAAAAAACCCCTTTTTGCGCAATATCCTGGAGAGGCATAAGGAGCAGTTCCTATCCATGGTGGGCTCAGCCACATAATCCAAAGATGTCACCTTAAAATCAATCAGCAGGGGTATGGCAGGTGCATATGAAAAAAAAAAGTATTTCAGAATGAAATTGTCCTTATTTTAGAGAGTAACTAAGCAACTCTTCATACACTACCAGAGCGTTCTCTTGATACCAACCAAAAATATCATCGAAGGGTTAAGTAGAGCCTGTAAGAAGGTTCAGACTTCAGCTGACTTCTGCAACAAGTTCTCTCCCAAAATTAGAAGAATTCTGAGATATCTAGTCCAGGAACCTGGAGAATTGTACAATGCTAATAAAGCAAGCGGAGTGAAATCCTAGCCCCGATAATATCAATGGCAAAATGATCGCTTATTTCCAAATGTGTAGGATTCTACCTGCTGGGTTTAAAAAATGTTTTCTTTTCCTCAGTGTGGGAAGGGACAGAAGTCAAGGAAATGGTAGGGCTTGATATGCAACACTCTGCTAAGGAGATGCCCGCTGAATCTGTTGAGAAGAAATATAATTGCTGCCTCAGAGACTAGGAATACTAATGGGTTTTAAGGAGGAGCTTCCAGTAATAAGCTGATGAAACCTTACTTCAAGAATGTGCAGAAAATAAGTACGCATATGCAAATGAGTGGAAAAGACAGGAAGAAGTTTGATAAATGTTGTTACTCTACTAGAGCATTGTTTCTCAAAGTGGTCCAAAGACACATTCAGAGAAAGCTGCCAAAAGGCCACTCTGGTTTGTTTGCATACAGGTACTGCAGACACTGAGCCTCGCAGCTCACATTAGCTCCGGTTCACCATTTGCAGCCAACGAGAGCTGCCACAGGAAGTGGCGTGGCCCAGGCTGCTGCTTCCTGTGGCTCCCCTTGGCAGCAGATGATAAACCGGGACCAATGGGAGCCATGGCTGTGGAGCCGGTAGGTAAATAAACTGGAGTGACCCATTAGCAGTTCTCTCAGAGTGGGTCCATGGACCACTTTGAGAAACATTGTGCTAGAGGAACCAGACACAATGAAAGGCCTAGAAGTTATTCTGGAGATCCAATGTGTTCGCTGTACTGCTCCACACTAGCATGTACCCTGTTCTGTTACTGCTGCAGCACAAAGGACACAAAAATCAGCAACTGAACATGTGCAACTCCCCCCCCTCTTATACTGGGAGAGTTAAGTGTGGTTTCAACTCCCATGTAGGGTTGCTAACCTACAGAATTGTCCTGGAGACTCCAGGAATTAAAGATAAGGTTTCATTAAAACAAGGGTGTGGAACCTCAGGACTGGGGCTGGATCTGGCCCCTGAAACTCAAGCACCACCCCACTGCATTGGGGAGCCCATGCTTGTGCTCAATCCCTCTCACGGCTGGAGCACACAAAATCTATGAGGCTGCCCCCATCCCAGGCTCTGGTGTGCAAGGGGAATGTGAGGAGTGTCTTTCTGCTTCTTAGTCAGGGGCCACATCAACGAGGGTTTTTGTATGTGGCCCCCAACTAATTTTTCTGTGGGTCAGTGGCCCCAACCCAAAAAAGGTTCCCCACCCCTGCATTAAAGATTGTCATGTGATGAAAGCTCCAGAAATACGACCAACCCAAACTGGCAAATCTACCACATGGAATATCACATCCATAGAAGCAGATATGGCACATATGGCACATCATCAGACCCAAGCTAAGCAGCAGCCTGGCTCAGATGGAAGGAAGCCACTAACTAGTGTGCAGTTCATCATGCCAAGTATTGATGGGTGAAACAGAACAGCAGCTGCACACATATAATTAACCATGATAGATCTGATTTTGTCACAATTCAGCAAACTCCTCCAGAATATTGAGGAAGTCCAAAATACACGTTTCATACCAAATCCCTATTACCAAAAATATAGAGATGCTAGTGCTTGACCTCACCATCTCTCATTGAGAGGATAAGGGCCCATGGAAAGCATGACTGCTGTCATTCGAGAATAGCAGGTAGGAAGTCATTGACATCTTGAAGGATAGGGCTAAAGGGCCAGGCTTTTTATTTTCTTTGGTGCTTGTCACTAGAAAGGGACCCAGGCCAAGAGGATGTCAGAGAAATTGTTCAGCGTTAGATTTGGCTATAAAATGAAAGCCTATTTGTGGGGGAAATGGGTAATAAATTGTTTTCATTTTGAAGCATTCCAAATAGTCCACCCTTTTGTTATTTCAAAGGCTTTCATGATTTATTCTGTAGAATTATTGAATAGACTATAAACATTTTTGATTTACTGAAAGCTGAATTATGTTAAATAAAAAAATTTGATAATTTTTTCAATAACATTTGGACAAAAACAATGTATTAAAGCATCGGCATTTTTGCAAAGATTTAAAAACACATGCAATGTCAATGCTTTCATTAAAAATGCATTTTATGAAAACATCTGTTTAAAAACTTTGACCAGCTATACTCAAATACGGCCACAAAATAAGTTAAAATGTTCTCTCACTACTGCCCAATCTACAGTGTTATTATCTGGGCTTGTGGCATCATTAATTTTGTACAAGTGACTGGAGGAAATATTACAGATCACAATTCTGTAAGTGTTCAACATCAAGACTCCCAGTGAACTTAATGGGAGCTTCACCTTGAGGGTATTCTGTCAACAGAGCCATGTAAATGAGTTTACTAGACATAGGAAAATGAAGCGGTGATTTAAATAATCGCCGCTTCATTTACATCTAAATGACCACCGTGCTGTGCCGACCAGCTGTTTGGCGGCACAGCGGGGCAGTCTGGACGTGCCACAGTCGACACGGGAAGCCTTTGTCAACCGCTCCAGTATGCCTCGTGAAATGAGGTTTACTGGAGCGGTCGACAAAAGCTTCCCTTGTCAACCACGGTGCGTCCAGACTGCCCCGCTGTGCCGCCAAACAGCTGATCGGCACAGCGCGGCAGCCATTTAGATGTAAATAAAGCAGCGATTATTTAAATCGCTGCTTCATTTTCCTATGTCTAGTAAACTCATCTACATGGCTCCGTCGACAGAGCCATGTAGTCTAGACATACCCTGAGAACCCTTCATAGAGCAGATCCACTATGGGTCTGTGCTACGATTTACTTCTCTTTCTTTTAAATGGAAGAGCCAGAATGGATGAAATGGAAGGGCTAATCTATTATCCATGTAACCCCACTCTTTCCTTCCTGGGTTACTCGGGAGCAAACAATGCTCACCTGTGTGCCTAGATGCCTGATGTTTTTAACATTAAAGCAGATATTGAGTATTCCAGTGGTGATGTTGGATAGTTGAGGACCCCTATCCATCCCTTTGCTGCAGTCCCTTGCTTCTAAAGGAATATACAACAGCGGTGCCTCCACCTGGCTGGCCCCGTACACACTTAATGGTGGGCCTTGGGAGCCTCCAGGAATAAACTCATTCCAGTAATAATCTGGATCTAACTCCAAAACAACAATTATAAATAACATACATCTAATTGAATATATTAGAACTAACTTTACTTAGCAACTTAAAGAAATGGGGTTTAACAGACTAAAAGTGAATAAAATCAATTTACAAAGTACACAGAAATAAAGGAAACTTATCTATCTGGCATTTACCCTGCCACCATTTATCCCACCCAAGAGTGTGCACTCTTCTGGATCTCAGAATCCCAGATGCTTGCATGGGCACACTTGAAGGTCCACAGCTGAAGTGGAGAAAACACTGTGCAGTTTGTGTGTGTGTCAGTCCAGGCCAGGCAACAAGTTACAAAATCCCTCTGCCACTGGAGCTAGTCCTACCAATGCCAGCAGCTCTGACTCACTGGGCAGATCACTTTGCCTCTCTTAGGATGCAGATTCAGACTTTCTTCTGTGCTCCATCCCAGGGAGCACTTTCCCAAACAGGCACAGTTACTCACAGTTACCTCCTGTGCAGGCCCTTCTCAGCCACAGGCACAGCCCGAGTTTTTCTCCTCCAGGGACAATCACCAACAGTCCCTAATCAGCTGGCTAGATCAAAGCCCCAGTAGGGTCTCAGCAGTAGGCTCTAGCTTCCAGCAGCAGCTCTGGACTGGAAAAGGCTCTACACTAGCAATCTGGCTCTTCTCTCCAAATTGGAGCCCACCAACTCTCTCCCTGCACTGCCTGGAAGAGCACACAGTTTCCCTCTTTTTTTCCAAGGCGACATGGGAGTTGTAGTCTCTAAGGCTAGATTGCAGCACAAAACATCCTCCCAGTAATAGTCAGAAGCTCCTATAGTAAAGGGAGCCTATACCCATAAAACAGGGTGATTTTTTTAAGACAACAAAGCAATAAGTTAACCCAAACTTCCATTGAGAACCTGTCTCTCCACAAAATATGATAGTGTCTATATCAAAGATATAATGCAATCTCTTGTATTATTCTCCCTGTGACTTATTTCCTCACTGGAAGAAAACTCTGTCAGGCTATGTCTACACTACAAAGTTAATTCGAAATAACAGCAGTTATTTCGAATTAACTTTAATAGCATCTACACAGGCAAACCACTATTTTGAAATAAATTCGAAATAGTGGAGCACTTATTTCAAATTTGGTAAACCTCATTCTATGAGGAGTAACACCAAATTCGAAATAGCTATTTCGAATTAAGTGCTGTGTAGACACTTAATTCGAAATAGGGGTCCTCCAGCCCTTCCCAGGGAGCCCTGGTGGACACTCTGGGCACAACCAGGAAAACTTACTCTCCTCTCCCCCAGCCCCGGAGCCATTAAAGGGGTAGACCCTGGCCACAGTGCCTGTGCCACCTCCAAGCCTGCCAGCCCAGAGCCAGCAGTGGTCACCAGGGCCCCTGATCCAGTGGCCCCAAAACATGAGCCAGCAAGCCACTGGCAGCCAGCCCTCCACCACTCCCCAGGAGCAGTCTGCCAGATCCCAGAAGCCTGACAGGGGCCGGAGAAGGCGGGTGCCTTCCTGGTCCAGGGTGGAGATCTTGGACCTTATTCAGGTTTGGGGGGGATGCCCCCAACTTCCATGATCTCAGCCCTAGACAGAGGAATGCGGCCGTCTATGGCAGGATAGCTGCCAGCCTGGCCACCAAAGGACACATGTGAACCCAGGAGCAGGTTTGCATGAAAGTCAGGTTGGTCCGGCGAGATCCCCAACCCTGAGCCCTGAGCTTCCCCTCCCCCTTCTTCCCCTTGCTTCCCCCTTCCAGCTCCCTCCTCCCAGGTTTCCCCCACCCCTTTCCCATCCTCTCTCTTCCCCTCTCCCCTCTCCTTTTCCCAGTCTCCCCAGAGATCCATCCCCCCCCCCCAGTTTTGTTCAATAAACCCAGTTTGTATTTTTGAACATACGTGTCTTTTATTTGACATCAGGAAGGGGGGCTAGGGAGGGGTAAGTGGAAGGACATGAGGGAGGAACGGGGCATGAGCCCCCGGTGGGGAGGACCGAGGAGGCTCTGAGGGCTCCTCAGGGTGGACACTCTCCCTCAGGGCTTCCTGGATCCTGACAGCCCCCCGATGGACTCCCCGGATGGCAGCCTGCAGCAAGTGCAGCTGGGCTGATGGCAACGACCCCACGAGATGCACCAGCATGCCCAGGGGCAGCTCTGGCTCCATGTGGCCGAGCGCTGTGGTATCCTGAGTGTCCACAGTCAGGGCACTCCAAGAGAGGACTGCTTTGCTGTCCCTCATCGAGGTAGACAAGCAAGCGGGGAACCCTGAGAACTGTCTGTCTGGAGTGGGGGTAGGGTCCTTTAAGCACGGAGCTCAGTTAACCTCGGGCAGCAGCCCCACACACTAAGTCCTAACCTGATGCCCTGCCGGCACTGGTTCCGGCCAGCCTTAACTTCGGTTCAGGGTCCACTCATTGTGGACGCGCTATTTCGAAATAGCAAAACACTATTTCGAAATAGTTTTTGTGTATAGATGCGTTATTTCGAATTAGCTTAATTTGAATTAACTATTTCAAATTAAGCTAATTCAAAATAGTGCTCTAGTGTAGACATACCCTCACAGGCAGATCTCCCTATTGCTTCCTGTGCGGGGATCTCTCATAGCAGCGAGCAGTAGCATTGAATGCTTAACATCACCACATCTGTGGCTTGCAATGGGATAAGTTCTTCCTTTAATACATTGTTTTTAGTAGTTGCACTTTACTTGACTACACATTTCTGACTCAATTACCCTATAAAAATCTCCAGAAAAAAATCTGCACAAAACAAAGAGGCTCCCTTTGCATGAATTAAGTGGCACATAACCAAAGTAGACACTATTAGGTATTGCAATAAAATTAAAAGTCAGTAGCTAGATGCATGTGGGCAGAGTTTATTCAGTCTAAACAAGGACGCTCACTCTGGGAATAGCAAAACATTTTGCTCCTCTGAAAGATTGATCACAGCTTTAATTTACATGGAACACTCTAAAATATAACAAAGCACAAGCAGCTATTGTGTTGTGGTATGAAAGCTGGTTTGCAATACAGCTCCAAATTAAATCCTCTCTTACATTGCCTTCTTTCCTCTCCTACCTGTGAGTAGCATTAACAGACACATAAAAGGGAAAAACTCATGCATGGGAAGATGACAGATTCTCATAGAGCCAACTAAGGATTTAATTAGGAATGATCAAATGAATTCTAGCCAAGCACTTGAGAACACAAAAAGGTTACTTAATTTTTCCTCATTTCATTTTTGCCTACCCCTGCAACACCAAAACAGGTCATGAACAAGAACTACTTGGGAAATTTTTAGCAGAGGTTTGGATACTTTGGATATGTTTTGAACAAACATTTGAACTCTTCTATACTTATCAGTCTCTGAACCAATAGAGGAGTCCTCAGGTACTTCCCTCCCTCCCCCAGTATGATCCTGGTTGGATCTCAGGATTTAGACTGCATGGTCTAATGTCTCTCTAGACCTCTAGCAGTGGAGATTTGTTCCAACCATATTCAAGGGATTTTAAAATTCAGATAAAAACACTAAAAGGGTTCCACAGCTTCCCTTGCCAGACATCTAGATTCCGTTCTATGTAATTGTCAGAAACTGTTTCCCAATATTCATCCTAAACTAACACTTCCCATTATTCCTAGTTCCGCATATACTCAGGGAAGGAACAGAGAGTGGCTAGGTGCACGTGTTTGTGAAGTGCATGGGACAGACTGGCTGGATACATGTTGAGAAAACAGTGAGTGATGACTGAGTAGGTTTCTGTGAAGAGGTAAGGAATGAGGAGCTAATGAATAGCTGGTTGCATGGGCAAACAAAACTGTAACTGCGCCCTGAACAATAAATGCAGTGCCACTGCTTTGCATGCCATCACCTCCTTAATTTGATTGTAACTCCATTAACTCGACCATGGAGGAATACTGATGCTATAGTATTTTAGAGTCTATGCAGGGGTTTGTAAACCACTCACCCTCTCTCCAGTGGTTTAATGGCAGAGGAGGCAAAGCTGCTTCTTCATACCAAACTATGCTTTGTTTTTTGCTCTTAAAGACTGATACAGTTAGAAAAGCCTTCTCTCCAGGTGCTCAAAAGAGACAGGGGACATGTGCAGCCATTTGCAGAGCATTATCAGCACCAAGAAAGTGCTAAGAAAATCTTTAAATCTTTGCACATCGCACATGATTTCCAACATGTACATTTTAAACATACACAAAGATCTAGCCCTAATATCTTTTAAAGAATATTTATTATAAATACTTAAAGAATAACAATTTCTGTAACATTTGGGACCTTCAAAGTGATTATGAAATGATATGAGGAAATAAAAAAACAACAGTTAAATAAAATATTCACACTAACCAGAGCAAGTCATCACTGAGAGCATGGTCTGCCATTAAACAATACAAAGATTTTCAGTGTTTGACAGATAATTTAGGCAAGATTATTGAGTTCAAAACCAATTTTGAATGGACTTTCAAATGTTTCCTTCCCTCTTTAATTTGGGATATGCTACAAAGACAGCATTCTTTTTGCAACAAGATCTTTTGTTTGTTTTTGTTTCTCATTTTTGTCTGTCATCGATGTACACATTTGATGGTTGGATATTCATTCAGTGTGCCATTCCATGGTTTTTTAAATTTGTGACATCTATACAAGTTGCTCTATTTCTCCATCTGAAGAGAATAAAATAGTTTTTTCTTTCCCATTTCACACCAATAACAAAATGAGTTGCTACCTCTCCAACAGCCACAAAACAGACTACTCCATTAAGTAGTGAATGAAAGAGAAAGAGAAAGAACTTGCCAGCCAACCCTAAAAAAAATTCCTCAGCCATCACCTGAAGAGAAAGGAAGCTGGCGTATTTCTGCTTTTGTCTGGGACAAAATATCTCTTATATCTACTAGTAGACTAGACTTCTACAACTTCCATGAAATATAATTTTCAACCAGCAGACACAGGGACCAGTAGGGAGATAGAGATTTTGCATGGAGAGAAGACTATAGGAACCAATATAAAAGAACTGAAAGGTGCAGTGCAATTGCTAGATGTTAATGACACATCAAGGATATATTTCAGATGGTCCATCTAGCCCAAGATCCTGTCTTCTGACAATGGTCAATTCCAGTTGCCTCAGAGTGAATGAACAGAACAAGTGATCCCTCTCCTGTCATCCATTTCCAGCCTCTGACAAACAAAGGCTAGGGACACCATTCCTGGCTACTAAGTATTGATGGATAAC
Organism: Pelochelys cantorii; assembly: GCA_032595735.1. Taxonomy (NCBI): domain Eukaryota; kingdom Metazoa; phylum Chordata; order Testudines; family Trionychidae; genus Pelochelys; species Pelochelys cantorii. Next base: position 70,226,557 of record CM064327.1, read on the forward strand.
CTCCATGAATGTATCTAGTTCTTTCTTGAACCCTGTTAAAGTCCTGGTCTTCATAACACCCTCTGGCAAGGAGTTCCACAGGTTGACTGGCTGCTGCATGAAGAAAAACTTCCTTTTGTTTGTTTTCAACCTGATACCTATTAATTTTATTTGGTGACCCCCTTGTTCTTATGTTATGGGAACAAGTATATAACTTTTCATTATTCACTTTCCCCATACCTGTCATGATTTTATTGTCATATTCCCCCTTAGTGTCCTCTCTTTTAAGCTGAAAAGTCCCAGTCTTGTAACTCTCTCTTCATATGGGACCCGTTCCAAACCCCTAATCATTTTTGTTGCTCTTTTCTGAATCTTTTCCAATGCAAATATATATATTTTTGAGATGAAGTGACCACATCTGTATACAGTATTCAAGATGTGGTTGTAGCTTGGTTTTATATAGAGTCTCTTTCTTACTCTTTATCTCTTTTTAAATGATTACTAACATTCTATTTGCTTTTTTGACTGCTGCTGCACACTGAGTGGATATTTTCAGAGAATTATTCACAATGACTCCAAGATCTCTCTCTTGAATGATAATAGCTAAATTAGATCCCATCATTTTGTATGTATAGTTGGGATTATTTTTTCCAATGTGTATTACTGGGTTTATCAACATTAAAATTCATTTGCCATTTTGTTGCCCAATCACCTAGTTCTGTGAGATCCTTTTGAAGCTCTTCACAGTCTGCTTTAATCTTAACTATCTTGAGCAGTTTAGTATCATCTGCAAATTTTGCCACCTCACTATTTACCACTTTCTCCAGATCATATATAAATATGATGACTAGGACTGGTCCCAGCATGGACCCTTGGGAGACACCACAAGTTACCTCTTTGTGTTCTGAAAACTGACCTTTGGTTTCTATCTTTTAACCAGTTATCAATCAACCCAGAGGCTCATATATGTGCTCAGTTAGTCAGAGTGTAAAAGCTCTACTAAAAGCCTGCTCTGTTAATCATACCTGTCTTTACCACAATTTTCAAATCACAAAAAATAAAAAAGTCCTTTTCCTTATGCATCTCTTCTGAAGAACAACCTAAAACTATCACAAGAAAATGTTAGATTGCTGGCTTTCTCTCTTTACTTCTTGCTCATCTTCCATTTCTTACCTAATTTACAGATCTACAAAACTGGGACATTTTCTGAACCTTTATTTACTCCAGTAACTGTTTACAATGTATATATTTTTCACATTTCTTTCAGTTAGATAAACTTTGTATTGGAGTGAGACATATGGTGGGCACTATTTTTCCACAAAGACTCTGCTTACTAATAATGATAAGTAAATAAATAATAATAAAATCATAGGGATTCTTACTAAACTTAGTCACTTCCTTAGATTAAAAACTCCTCCAAATTTGGGAATCTAGCCTGGATGGGTATCATGTTTGAAGTCTGTTTAAGACATTCAGTTGGATTATTTCATCACAGTGGCAGTCAAAAGCTGGCTGGTGAGAGATCATTGAAGCTTACCATTTGTGTATTTGTTTTACATGAATTTAGCTAATGCTGCATCAGTGGGATTCCTCTACCACATAGTACCCTCACAGGCCAAACACCAGATACTGAGATTTTCCTTCTAGAGTAGCTATAATTAATGTGTTTCTTGCCAGAATAGTCATTTTTCAGGAACTGAGAGCCCTCCCACTCCTTCTGTAGTTGTAACAATGGAGGATTCCCCTGAGTTTCCTGTTGTGAAGCAATTGGTCTGATTGGTAGCCTCACTTTTTGACATCCAAAAGGGAAAGAGCTCCCACAAGCTACATATTTCTCAGATGATTGGTTCCTCCACTTTTTCCATGGAACTCGTGAATTAAAAAACATTTACCAGAAGTTTGTATCAATTCAACCCTTGACATCCCCCCTTCCCCACCCCCCACAATAGGCAGATGAGGAACTATAAAAGGCCTGCCTATACTTCAGCTCTCAGAGCTCCATCTCCTTTCACTGCTTGCTCAAGTAGAGGAGAAGCAGCTGGTTCAGAACATATGTTAAAACTGTGCACCAGAATAAGAACCATCTCCAAGAGGAACAGGAGCATTAAATACTCAATATGATTAATCTTTGATTTTGTATGTTTTAATTGCCAGTTTTTATTTCAAGAGCTTAACAAGTTATTTGTCCTTGTACTGACCTTTGAGATAAAATAAACATTCATAACCAGACACAAAATTGTTTGCAGTGGTGCTGTAGCTGTGTTGGTTCCACGATATTAGAGAGACAAGGTGGATGAAATAATTTTTTTTTATTGGACCAACATCTGGCTTAAAATCATAGAATACTAGAACTGGAAGAGACCTCCAGAGTTCATCAAGTCCACTCCCCTGCCCTCATGGCAGGACCAAGCACCATCTGGATTATCCCTGACAGGTGTCTGTCCAACCTTCTCTAAAATATCTCCAGTGATGGAGATTTCACAATTTATTCCAGTGTTTAACCATCCTCATAGCTAGGAAGTCTTTCCTAATGTCCAACCTAAAGCTCCCTTGCTGCAATTTAAGTCCATTGCTACTTGTCATATCATCGGAGGCCAAGGAGAACAATTTTTCACACTCCTTCTTGTAATACCCTTTTAGATACTTCAAAATTGCTATCATGTCTCTTCTCAGTCTTCTCTTTTGTAAACTAAACAAGCCCAATTCTTCAGTCTTCCTTCATAGCTCATGTTTTCTAGGCCTTTAATCTTTTTTTGTTTGTTTGTTTGCTCTTCTCTGGATGTTCTCCAATTACTCCACCTCTTCCTTGAAATGTGATGCCCAGAACTGGACATAATACTGCAACTGAGGCCTAATCAGTGCAGAGTAGAGCAGAAGAATTACTTCTTGTGTCTTGCTCACAACACTTCTGTTAAAGCATCCCAGAATCATATTTGCTTTTTTTTTTTTTTTTTTTTGCAACAGTGTGACACAGTTGACTCATATTTAGTTGTGGTCCACTATGACCCCTAGGTCCCTTTCAGCAGTACTCATTCCTAGACAATCACTTCCCATTCTGTGTGTGTGGAATTGATTGTTCCTTCTTAAGTGGAGTACTTTGCATTTGTTCTTATTAAATTTGTCCTGTTTACCTCAGACTCTTCCTCTTGTTTGTCCAGATCACTTTAAATCATGACTCTATCCTCCAAAGCACTTGCAGCCCCTCTTAGCTTGGTATCATCTGCAAACGTAATAATCATACTCTCTATGTTATCATCTAAATTATTGATGAAGATATTGAACAGAACTGGTCCCAAAACAGACCCCTGTGGAACCCTACCTGTTATGCCCTTCCAGTATGATTGTGAACCATTAACAACAACTCTCTTAGAATGGTTATCCACCAGCCATTTATGCACCCACCTTATAGGAGCCCCCTCCAAGTTGTATTTCCCTACTTTTTTTTATAAGAAGGACATACATGACCATGTCAAATGCCTTACTAAAGTCTAGGTATACCATGTCCACTGCTTCTCCCTTATCCACAAGGCTTGATAGCCTATCAAAGAAAGCTATCCAATTGGTTTGATATGATTTGTTCTTTACAAATCCATGCTGGCTGTTACTTATAAACTTGCTATCTTCCAGATGTTTGCAAATTAATTCCTTAATTACATTATCTTCCCTGACAAAGCTGACTGGTCTGTAGTTTCCTGGGTTATTCTTATTTCCCTTTTATAGATGGGCACTGTATTTGCCCTTTTTCACCCTTCTGGAATCTCTCCCAACTTCCATGACTTTTCAAAGATGATAGATAATGGCTCAGATACTGTCTGTATCAGCTTCTTGAGTATTCTAGGATGCATTTCATCAGGCCCTGATGACTTGAAGACATCTAACTATTCTAAGTAATTTTTAAACTTTTTTTTACGTTAACATCTAAACCTATCCAATTTCCACTATCATTCACTATGTTAGGCATCCTGTCATCTTGGAGAGATCTTGACAATCTTCTTGGAGAGATGATTGACAATCTTTTGAGCTTACACAGATCTCTTCTTCTGGTCTGGGAAAGATTGTCAGAATGTCACAGTTGAACATAATGTCAAATAGACTGATTACTTTAAGACATCATTTAAGGAGAAGTGGGGAGTTAGCACCATTCCAGTTGTAAGGCAAAGGAGTATTAGTGGGTTATAGATTGTTGTAATGAGCCAGACATTCACTGCCTTTCTCCAGCTCATCATCTGATGAAGTGGGTGTTGCCCACAAAAGCTCATGGTACAAAATATATTTTTGTTTGACTCTAAGCCCTGGTCTACACTAGGGAGTTATAACCTGCCTTATTTTGAAATAATAAGCAGAGTGACCACACTGTCAAGCCTGTTATTTTGAAATAACAAGCTGGTTATTTTGAAATCTGTACTCCTCTTTCCTCAGGGAATAATGCTTATTTAGAAATAGCATTAGTGTGGATACTTTGCTGCTGCTATTTCAAAATAACTACTCAGAATAATTCAAAGTACTTACTCCCTGTGCTTCCTGGGTCTCTAAGTCAAGGTAGCATGTCCATAATAACAGAGCCTGCATTGGGCTAATTTTGTGGTTCCCTCATAGTGGGGACACGCTATTTCAATTTTGTTATTTCGGGAGTTATTATTTCTAAAGAGTTTCCTCGCCAAGGTGCCTCAGGACTACTCATTTTTAAATGTACAGAGACTTTTTAATGTTATACATGTAAGCACCCAGGTTTATTTTTTGAAGGTGTTGTATAGGTTTGCTTTAAGGATGAGGAAGTCAGATATGAAGAGATTGTTTTCTGAAAAGTGTTTGCCCAGGGCTGTCAATTTAGCTTCATAATAATAGTTAGTGAAAGAGGAGGGAAAAAATAACAAGTATGGATCTGGAAGAGTGGTCCTTCCTGTCTGTCATGTGTGTGACAAGGAGAAAAAAAAAACAAATATTTAAAGCTATTAATAATTTTAGTTTGGATTGATGGTTGGCATTATTTTAGATTAATTATGTTACTCATTTATTTTTGCTAACAATAGAGACTAATTTTGAAATAAGAGTCTCTTTACTTGCTGTCAAGCATGACTGAAGTGAAGAAATTGATATGAAACAACATCTGGTGTCCTATAACTTTAATTAGAAAATACTTATCCCATGAACAGAGCCTATACCTGTCTCCTTTGCTTAATATACTGAAAACAACAAACAGCCTCATACTTTCAGGTGTACAATCCGAAGCTTTCAGTATGATGACCCACAGTGATCGTAAGCAGTCACCTGCTTATCATTGCCTATTGTTTGTTTGTTCTTTTTAGTCTACAGATTGCAGTTTTTCCTTCTGTGATTTTTACTATGATAATATATTTATGAGGCTATCCAAGTTGATGTAATTGGTCCCAATCCTAATAGTGAAACATAGAGGCTCATGAATTGCTACAATTGTGAGAATATACTAATATTTTTACATCATGTATATTCAAGAGAGAAACTGGAGGTCGACAGAAGCATTTGCAAATTATTTCTGGATGAACGTTTACCATTTTATCAGTTTGCCCTTTGAGTTTGATCTCACAGGTCTATACTACACCCGCTAAATCAAACCCTGGAAGATCAACTGCAGCAGCATCAATCTTCCACTTAGTGTAAATGTGCCCTAAGTGATTACTTCTTGGTCTACCTTCATAGGCATGGAGAACTGCTGATGATACCATCCTCTTTATAACACCCCTTAACACAGTAGAAGGCTACTATCAGGTTCTAATTCAGTCTTACTTTCTCAACACTGATAATTACCTCATTATGAATGCTGATAAGTAAATAAACACATAATCCATTAGAAAAACACACTACTGCTATATAGGGATTATCTAGTCATGTTTACAGACTCGGTTACATCTGATGTTCTAATTCCTTGCACTTCAGAATGAAAAGACAGTGTACAGAAAACTAAAAAGATCATTAATGTTCATATAACATATTTGAAAATAAAACATTCTGATCCTACCTCTTCACAGGAGGTCCTGAAATCCATGTGCTATGGCACAGCAAGTGGTATTTGTCTAAAATAGACAGAAAGGTTTCATTAGAACTCAGTATTGCAAACTAGAACAAACAGATTGCAAAACACAAAAGGTAGTAATCTAAATTAAGCTGGAAGACACTGCATTCATCTGTGTGCGCTTTGTTTATAGTCATTGCTTAAGAGCGGGAATAATTAAGTCAGCAGGAGGTAAAGGATGCGAACGGAGCTGATAGAAATTGTTCCCGGCTTTCATGAAGTCTGTTGACTGTTTTTATTAAGTGTGATTAAGGGAAAGGTGATATTTCTATCAACCTCCCAATTCCACTGGACATCCAAATGTACTCTTATACTCTGATCTTTTATTTGAAACTGTTAGTTGTCCCCCCGACACACACACATTTATTTTTGAAAAAGTACATAAAATTTTTCAGAACTAAATAACAAAGTTTTGCTTTTCATAAAGTTCCCTTCAGTAAAAAAATGACTTTTTTTTTTACCTAATTAAAATGCTTTACGCATGAATACCTTTTCTCCATTGGACTCACAAAATGTTATTCCCAAACATTATCTCCCCAATAAAGCTAACTTCAATTATCAGAGCAGTGAATTTAGTGAAACATTGAAGTATTGAACAACCAAATGTTAGAGAAATCAGTTATATGCAAAATGTCACGGCATACCACATAATCAAATTACAGATATGATGGCTCTGCTTTCACAATACATTCATCCCAACACACACTTGGCATGCATTTAGCTACTTTTCTTATTTTATTTATGAAATAATGTTTATGGAATAATTTGTCATTAGAGGATAATTGTGTCCTGTTGCAATATAAATACTGATGGCAAAAGAAAGAGACATTCATAAAAAAGATTTCCTAGTCAAAACAGATTTCTATCCAAATCTAGAAATACTATTATTCTAATTTAGAGCATTCAAATATTTAATACATTCTTTTATTATTTTCATCAAAATAGTGGTAGAAGCCCCAATCAAGACTGCCGCTTCCTTGTGCTAGACTCTGTCAAACAATATAGGTTTGACAGAATTCCATTCATATTTATAGTTTTGTTTGATTATATGAGTGTTTATTTTAAGATTTGTGATCTATTTAAATTTGCACATTTGTGCAAAATGATGTGTTTAACCTTTTTGTTTCAAATAAAGTTAAGTTTTCACAATTGTGTGATCTTACAGTGGGAATCAGACAAAAATTATTTAAAGACAGTAGACATTGAGATTCAAATTTAAAGTTTTATGACAATGATGAAAATACAAACCTTTCAATGTCACGTCAAAATATTCAAACTAAACATCCATAAATCAAATTCAAATAAATTCTAAAGCAATTTTTTGTAACTTTGTCTAGCCTTAAATTTCAATTATTAATGTTGGAAATATTTTTCATTGATTTGTTCAATGAAGCCATTTACTGACAACAAGATTCTTATCCTTCCATACCTAAAGGTATGATAAAATATACTTTAGTTTTACAGTCTGGGAGTACTAGAGCTCCGGCTACAGCCTGAGCCCAAACATTTGTACCAAAACTAAACCACTCCTTAACTTGAGCCCCACAAGCCCCAGTCAGTTGATATGAGCCATCCAACAAACAAGCCAGAGCCGCCCATTTCAAATGAATGAGGCTCATGTTTCAGAGCTAAGAATAGCAGCACACACCTTTCCACTTGGACAGCTCAGGCTCTGAAACCCTTGGAACATAACCTGAGCTCCAGCTCAGACAGGAATATTTTTAGCACTGTACTGTGAATCCTATGTGCTCTGGGCTCTGAGACACTCTGCATTATTTATTTATATTTTTAGGATAGTTGCAACCTACGGAGCTAAACTGTTTGATGCTTCAGATTTTTTTTTATGTGCTTCTGCTTAGCTTCCCTTTTGTGAGATAAGGAGGGAAATCAGTTAATGCTAGAGAAGGGCATTCCATAAGACATAGTAAGCTATGGAAGTGGAAGTGAGAGGTAGGGATTGAAAATGGGAAGACCTATGCCCAGGGAAAGGCCAAGATATACAGAAGGCAGAACCTGATTCAGACACAAACATGGAAGACAAAGCATTTCAAAAAACCTCCAATACTGCATCTGGTACTGTGGCCATAACCTGAAGGAGGAAGGGCTTTGTTTTCTAGTAAGTGGGAAGACAAAAACACAAAACAAAACAAAACAAAAAACAAAAACAGGCTTTTTGGACAGAGCCTCCTTTGCTCAAGCAAGTGAGTGCTCATTCCAGATGGCCAGTCACAGGCAGATAAGCCAGGCTCGTTAGAATGGAGATGTGGATTAGTATAGAGTCATGCATTCTAGGGGGCTGGCAAAACTATAACAATTAGGAGCCTTGGCTAACAACGATCACACTAGAGGGAGTGCTTCTGAGGAGCGGGGCACAAAGGCTGCCTTCAATCTACTAAAACAAAAGGAAAAACTATGTAGCACTTTAAAGACTAACAAGATGGTTTAATATCTTGTTAGTCTTTAAAGTGCTACATAGTTTTTCCTTTTGTTTTAGCAAGATCAGACTAACACGGCTACCTTTCTATTATTATTCAATCTACTAGTGAGCATGGCTAGCCCTTACCAATTCCAGGATAATTCGATGTTCAATCCCTGGCAAATACACTGATTGTAAACATGCTAACGATTGTAAACATGCAAATTTGAAATATATGATCTTAGCCAGAATGTATTTTGTTCTGTAATATAATAATGTCCAGCTGTTATTGACCAGGTATTCAGTTCTGTTGCTTCTCAGGGAAAATTAAACTAATCTAAAAAAAGATTTAAAAAAGGAGAAAGAGGAAAAATGACTAAGATTGATTTTATTTACCACTCAAGGAACATTCTTGGGATATTATCCTGCTGCTTCTAGCTCAGTGAAACCCCCACATGGAGACCTGCATTCCCTGGAGCTGTTAATATGTACAAGTTTCTGTTACCATAAATAAAGAATAGAAGGTCTGTTGAAGGAGATACATGGAGGCATAAGTCTAATGTTCTCTATTTATGGTGCTCAGTATGTTTCATGATCTCACAGCTTGTGCTCTAATTTCCAGTATTAGGCCTCTCAGGTTATGATGCAGTGGACTGAATGAAACACATCACTACTCTTTCCTTATCTTTCTTACAAGCTCACCAAGAGCTAATACACATACCTTTAAAGTTTTGTTCTCAGTACTAAGTAAAAGCATAGCTGCTATTACATTCTTGAAGGCTTTCTTCACTGAAAGACTAGACATATCCATCAAAACAGGCTCTTTTGACTCATTTACTGCACTCTTTCCCAAATGTTAAGCAAGGAGAAGTAGGCTTGCCACCCTCCTCACTTTAGAAAAGTGGTCTGAAACTTAATCTTGCTTGGTAAGGTTTGTGCTCCAGGGCTAGAGGCTAGTATCCCTTTAACTGCCACACAAGTTATATAATGATTGTCACACTCAGGTCCAATGATGAGCTATGGAAGTGCCCAGAGAAAGGGTCAAAATTCAGTCCATAGGAAAGATGTGAACATTTTCTTCATGGATATAACTCCATGTTATTGATTTTGAGCCCCATAACTCATTCAAGAGACAGAACAGTTATGATGAATAAAGAACACACAAAAACACACAAGTCACAACACCACAAACATAAAGACAAATTCTAGAAAGCTCCTGTATTTAGGACAGCATTGACAATTAAGATTGTGTCTAAGTGTTGCCTTGAACAGGGGTAGATCATAACACATACTTAAGAAGTACTTTCCTGAATTGGAACTACACGGAACAAAGTTATACTTTGAGAATAAGAATTTTATTCTCTCTTAAAAAGTCACATTAATTGGCTAAAAAGCTCTCTACATCAAAAAAGATAAACTTTTATTGGGGAATAAGTTGCCTGTACTAAATAGAGGTTGTACCTCCCTGGTCAGTCACCCTTAGGACTTGATTAATCCCAAACCAGGGAATTTGCTGGACCAGGGGAGGTCAATGCCATCCACTCTGCAGCAGCCAGCTGCAGGGCTCCACTCCAGCAACAGTAGAGGGACTGGTATTGACTGAGCTGGGACTGAGGGTAGGGTGCTCTCAGGGGAAAAGGCAGGGTGGTTGCAGAGCACAGCTCCATGTGACCAAGGTCAGGAGCACAGCTCCATGGGAGTGCTCTGAGCCCCATGGCCACTGGGCTGTGCTTCCAGCCCCCGCCGTGGGGCTCTAAAGCCACTCTGCCTCTTTCCCCAAGCAGCCCACCCCATCCATGCCCCTCCATATCCCTCCCTGAGCTTGAATGTCACAAATGAGCTAATTGTGGTGCTCCAGAAGCTCTGGGAGGAGGGGAGGAGTTGCTGAGCACGGGGCCTGGTTTTTCTCCATGAAAGCTCCAAGCCAGGAGCCCTACAGATGTTGCCGGATGACAGAAGTCCAGACTATAGAGGACTAACCCATACAAACAATCCATGAATAAATAGCACATTTGTTATAGTTTTATTTCTGAATAGTTATTTTTAAATAGTGACTTAAGGGAATTCTGAGTCACCAGACTTGTTTGGACCATCTCTGTTGATATATGCAAACAACATAACAAGCAACAGATAGTGGGAGCTGAATCTGGTGCCCCCTCAGGGCCAGGCACAAGGAGAGCTCAGCAAAAGCATCCCCCCCACCAATAATCATTGAGGGCACAGAATTCCTAAGGCCTCAGGGCCATGGTGGCTCAGGGGTGGGGGAAGAAAAGCTCCTTCCAGCTCTGGGGCTGGCCACGGGGAAGAGGGGGAGAGTGAGCTCCTGCCAGGGTGGGTGGGGGAGAGGGACAAGCAAGCTCCTCCTGGAGTCAAAGTTAAACATATGCATATGTACCTCCTTGCAGAGCAAGCGTTTATTAAATACTAAACAGCATTATTCCAGCATCCTTGGTTCTAAAGGGCTATGTCTCCATTACAATGATCTACCAGAAAAAGGTATGCAAATTGCACTGAACAATCTGTGTACCTTTTTCCGATAGTTTTTTCAGAAGAGGCTTTTCTGAAATTTGGCCCACCCACACTAGGCCAAATTTCAGAAAAGCCTCCACTTTCAGAAGAGCCCTTCTTCCTCGTGGGAGGAGGAAGACAGGGCTTCTGAAAGAGCGCATCTGCTCTTCTTCAAAAAAAAAAAATTGGAAGAGCAGATGCGTTCCCTGCATGCGGCACATTTTTTCCGGGATACTACGGAAAAACTCCATTGTGTAGACATAGCCAAGGGAAATCTGTGTCTAGAAACATAATAGTACAGTCGAAGGGTATGGCAGCCCTTGTAGACAAAGCAATTCTACTTCATTTAGGATAGTGCACTTAGCCGTACAGCTATTCTGATCTACTTTTAATAAATCAGGTGATATTTCAGTGTTGCAGAAGATATAATTTCATAATGTAGTTTCAGAATAAGGTACTTGAATACAATTTACTAAGCTGTTCGGTGACAAAAGATGAGGTCATGCATTTTCAGTAGCAGTAATAAACATAAAAAATTGTCATCATCCCATTAGCCAACCAGAGCAGCTATTAAAAGCAATAGAAACATTTCTTTCTCTTGGTTACAATCACACAATCAGAATTCAATATTATATGTACAAATAAGTGTATGCAAAAGTGATGTATTAATACATGAAGTTTAGCTGATAACTACAGCTTGCAGTAGTCTATTTACACACTCCTGGGAACAGCAATTCATTTTTGGCTTTGGGATGAGCAGACTATCATTACATTTTCTCCTCCCATTATTCACTGGACTGGGCGAGCAAATGGTCTGACTCAGCTGGCAGAATTTTCCTGGCACACAGTGAGCCGTGTTAAACAGTGTGGAAGTTCTATTTTGAGTTATGTTTGAATTTTCAATAAAACACTCTACCTTCACATTCCCAGAACCACAAACTTCTGCAAAAATCTCCTTTGGAAATGAAATGTTCCACATGTGGGCCCTGATCAGGCTATGGCTTCTTCACAAGCAGACCCCTTTTGGACTATGGATGCCCCGCCCCTTAAATCACTAGGGCGCCTCTCAAAGATAGCTCATTGCAGTGTAGGTGTCTTGATAAGATTTTCAAAGTCAAAAATAGCAGTTGGCAGTTAGTTGCCTCATTGGCACTTATGCCTTTGTCAGGTTCCCCCTTGCTCTTACCCCAAGATTTTTTTTTTTAATGTAAGCTGTGCTCTATGAATTACATTGGGGAAGTTCTATGGTCTGTGTTACACAGGAAGTCAGATTAGAGGATCACCGTGGTCATTCTTGGCCTTGGAACCTATGGGTGGGTGGAAGGAAATCTCCTTATCCCATTTTTAATGATTGGGGAGAGAAAACAAAGCAAAAACACCTTCTTTGAGCTCTGTAAACTTTCTTGCTCACCAATCATTCAAAAACTACTCCAAACACAGGAAAAATAATCTTCAAATGTTACATATATTTGATCCTTCCTTTCAGGTTTAGAGAGGAAACATAATCCAAGTTATAAGATACTAGAAGATTTATCCAATGATGCTCAGGTCCTTCACTCTTTTTTTGTTTGTTTTTTGTTTTGTTTTTCCTCATTTAAATCATTGTTCCGGGGTGGGACTGCGGATGGAGGGGTTCACGATGCAGGCTGCCTCAGGGAGAGAGAGGACAATCCCAGTCCTCTCTCACCACAGCAGCTTGGGGCCAGGTGAGACACTCCTCTCCATGGCTACTGCAGCTCCAGAGGGCACAGCTGGGGGAGTGATGCTTGTTCCCTCGCCGGAGAACATCCAGGTTCTTCTGTCCCCTGCATTCCTCAGCCGGAGTGAGGAATGCATGAAACTGTGTAGTTTTCCATCACTCCCTAATGAAAGGGAACAACCAGTAATGTTCTTGTATGAATTGAAGGGGGCTTTAGCCCCCTCTACCTCTCAAAAGGGCACCTGGGGGATGGGAGGTTCAGGTTGTGGCAGTCCCGGGTAGGGATGTTAAACAGTGGTTAGTAAGCTACTGGAATTTCCATCAACTACTTAATTAGTCGATAAGAGGGTTAGCTCCCAGGGCGGCGCTGTGGCTCTGCTTTTTAAATGTAGTAATAGCTGTCAGGCTCTTACTACATTTAAAAGGTAGAGTTGCAGTGGGGGACCCAGCGCGAACTGGGACTCAGCTGTCCCAGCTTGCGCCCAGTCCCAGACCACTGCGGCTCTGCCTAGCAGGTCTTACTACATTTAAAAGCAGAGGCATGGAGCCTGGGACTCGGCACAAGTGGGGACTTCTCAGTCCTGGCGTGCACTGGGTCCCTCGCTGCGCCTCTGCCTCCCATGCCCCACCCCCCTGCAGAGGTGGTCACTTAAATCTCTAGTCCAGCATGGGGGGGGGGGGCGTGTCCCCAGCCAATCCCTTTTACCTGTCTGGTTATTTTGTCTCTTTTCTGTATTTTTTTTTATGAAAAGCAACCCCATTCCAAGCACATCCCATTTTCCTGACATAACCAAACCCTGACCTTGCTTTATGTTAGGATAAGAGGAAGCTGCATACCAAATTTGGTGGTTCTCACTCTTACCATTTAGGAAGAATTATTGAACAAACAGACAGACAGATAGACTTTCTCAAATATACATAAATGTGGGAGATTGTGGGCAGTTTCTGAGCATTTCTAACTGAAATTACAATAAAGTTCTCTTCACAAATATCCAATTTGCCCTTAATTCACAAGAGATTAGAACTAGAATTATTTGCAGGAACATGCATGCATCACAGTCCTTCCAAAGAACCAAGTGAAGACCAGGGTGTTCAAATCTGGATGCCTAAAATGAAATTGCTAAATCCATATTTTCATATCCAAACACTATTTTTCATCCAGCTCTCATTATTACAGGAACTATGCCTTTTGCATGTTGTTAAGTATGTAACCTTTAAATTCAATTATAAAAGCCATTTATTATCACTGAGATAATGATAGACACAATCTATTGCACTTCAAGATTGAGACCCATATCGAACAAAGAGCTGCATTCACAGATCACTGCACCCACACACACAGACCCAATTAAGTCAAAGGGACTTCAGGCAGGAGCAAGGAGCTAATAAATGCTCATTGCAGGAATGGTGGCTTAGTGATTTCATGTAAACCAATAAATACTCAAGGCTTGTTTCCACATTAATTTAGTATTCAGCAAGTCAAGGTGTAAATCTGCAGTACGCTAGATGGCCATGCTCTAAGTTGCTATGTGAACTCTGCTACCATGCACCAGAACTTCCATGTTGCATTTTTGACATACTGGCAGCAGGGTCCACACAGAGAGACAGTATGCACCAGGATCAGCCACTCTAAATGTATACCCTCCCACGTGCCGTACAATAAATCCCCATATAGATAAGTCCTCAAAGTCCTATCAAGCTCTTTACTACTTCAAGCTCTGTGGTTATAGTGCTGGAATCCAGAGACTCTCTGCAAATTCACCAGTGTTCTGAGCTCTGAGTTCTTCTGAGCTCTTCTAGCAATGAAGAAATCTCCTGACAAAAAGTTTCTGATTAATTGTCCAGCCTTCAGTGAATCTCATGCTTCAAAAGAACCAAATATGGCAATTAGTCGTTAACAAGCTTTTCAAGTCTTTAATTCATTATAATTGGCTAAAACAGGAAGAATATTTACTTGCCAGTCACAATTTATTATTTTAATTGCGAGTGCGCTTAATCAGCAGACCAAATTAAGAATTCACTGTACAAACATTAAGTTTGTCAAGTAAGAATCAAAGAGGCACAAGGCAATATTTAAGGACTAAATATATGCTTCAGCATATATTCAGTCAGGGTTCTTGGTTAGGACTGGTTATTCAGCATTCACAAATTGATTTATTCTGGAATTCAGACTTTCTTTGCCTTGTCAAACTTTGGTAAATTCAACCCAAAAAGTCATAATAATTAGCACCATTTTCAAAGGTTAAAAAACCTGGCTCTCAGAGCATTCTGGAACAGCAAAATTCACTAGGCAATTTTAAGCAGGCAAGTTTGTCTTAAGGTCATGGCACAGGATAGGGGCCAAATCTTCTTCGCATTCAGGTTACCGATTGTCATGACAGGACCACTGACTCCTCCGAATAGTGTTGTGATGGGATGGGACACACTGTGATGCAAGAGGTTAAGGACCAGTTCCTGGCCGAGATGACCCTGCCCTGCTAAACCTGTAAGCAGGGCCGTCCTTAGGATTTATGGTGCCCTAGGCAGGATTATTAAACTGGTGCCCCTATGCCTGACTTGCTTTTCCACCCCTACGCCCTCCCCTTCCCTTCCCAGAGACCCCAGCAGCCAATCCCCTCCCTTAGACTGTGCTGCAGGCAGCGCATTCAGCCCTTTCTAGGACCCAGCCCTGCTGTTCCATGTGTAACCCTTCCGCCGGGTAGGCCTGGCAGCAACCAGGGTCGGGTTCAATATCTAGGGCTATGTCTACACTGGCGGGTTATTGCGCAAGAATGGCTGTTCTTCCGGAAAGCGTCCACACTGCCCACCTGCTCTTGTGCAAGAAGATGTACAGGACGGCGTGGCGTGGTAAGAGAGGGCTTCTTATGCAAGAGCTATGCTCTTTTTTAACAGGTGTAAGCCCTCTTGTGCAGGAGCTCTTGCGCAAGAGGGCAGTGTGGACGCTCGGCAGGAATTTCTTGCACAAGAAAGCCCTATGGCTAAAAAGGCCATCAGAGCTTTCTTGTGCAAGAGAGCATCCACACGGCCATGGATGCTCTTGCACAAAAGCACAGCTCGCACATGGCAGTGTGAATGTTTTCTTGCTCAAGAGTTCTTGCACAAGAACCCTTGTGCAAGATGTTCTTGTGCAAGAAGCCGCCAGTGTAGACATAGCCTAGGGGTCCATCTCACACAGAACTGTCTCGAACCCCCATCCAGTAGCCTGGGAAATTCACACATCCCTGGGCGCCTCAGAGGCAATGCTTCCCCACTCGCAAGCACAGAGTCTGAGTGAAGAAAAGAAACTTTTAATGAAAGAGAGAGAAGTCACATGGCATTATCTTGGGAAAACATCACAACAGAGTTCACTTACCCAAACTTTCTCCATACTCCACTTCAGATGCCCCACTTACAGCTCTGTCCAGTCAGTGGAGACCCTGACACATCATCCAAATGACTCCCCTCCTTGAGCCTGAGGCTAGGCCACCTTTGTGCTACTCCTGGGCTATGTCTACACTGGCAGCTTCTTGCGCAAGAACTCTTTTGTGGAAGAGTTCTTGTGCAAAAATTCTTCCACAAGAGAGTGTCTACACTGCCATGTGCTTTTGCGCAAGAGATGTGCTTTTGCACAACAGCATCCATGGCAGTGTAGATGCTCTCTTGCGCAAGAAAGCTCTGATGGCCATTTTAACCATAGGGGCTTCTTGCGCAAGAAATTCATGTTGCCTGTCTACACTGGCCTCTTCTGGAAGAGCTCTTGCACAAGAGAGCTTATTCCTCGTGGGGAGAGGAATAACTCTTTCGGAAGAAGCCCTGTTTTCCAACGCTGTACTGTAAATTTACTTCTGGAAGAACGCTCATGCAGTGTAGACAGCCAGCAGGTTTTTGCGGAAGAACAGCTGTTCTTGCGCAAGAAGCTGCCAGTGTGGACGTAGCCCTGTAGTCTGCTAGCCGTTCCCGCCAGCCGGTCATTCCCACCAGCCCCTCCACTGGCTGCAGTGGGTCTGGCTCCTGGCCAAACCAGTGATTTCAGCTCTTAGTGATTTCAACTCTTTAGCCATCACCTAGGCTGGCAAAAGATTCCAGCTTCCACTGGACTAGCAAAAAGACTCCTCATGGGCTATGTCTACACTGGCGGCTTCTTGCGCAAGAACATCTTGAGCAAGGGTTCTTGTGCAAGAACTCTTGCGCAAGAAAACGTCCACACTGCCATGTGCGAGCTGTGCTTTTGCGGAAGAGCGCCCATGGCAGTGTGGATGCTCTCTTGCGCAAGAAAGCTCTGATGGCCATTTTAGCCATAGGGCTTTCTTGCGCAAGAAATCCCTGGTGAGCGTCCACACTGCTCTCTTGCGCAAGAGCTCCTGCACAAGAGGGCTTACGCCTGTTAAAAAAGAGCGTAGCTCTTGCACAAGGAGCCGTCTCTTACCACTCTGTACTGTAAATTTCCTTGCGCAAGAGCGGGTGGGCAGTGTAGACGCTCTGTGGATTCTTGCGCAAGAACGGCTGTACTTGCGCAATAACCCGCCAGCGTAGACATAGCCAAGGAGTCTGCTTTAGTTATGTCCTTAAAACCAGGGGGAAAGGGGCAGGCTGAGCCAGTCTTTCAGCTCCCACCTGGCAGGCATGAAGCAGGCTGACTCAGCCCTCAAGCCCTTTCCACCCCAACTCAGTTCACTCAACTCTGGCAGGGGGGAGGCTTGTTCCTCTGAGACCTCTTACAATGATGGTGTCTCTCTTGCAAGCACTGGTGTCATATTTTACAGTTCCCACATTTAGGGGTAGCATGATTTGTGACCCCCACAACAGCCCCAAATTATTTACAATACACCACATTCCATTCCAACACTGATCCTCCATCAGCCCTGGCTGAATTGGATTTACATAGCCATACCTTGTATTCCTTCCCCCTCCTGGCATGAGCTGTATTTACATATCAACAGTTAACAGTTAATTATCTTGCAGAGCTAAACAATTGGACTGAGCATACCCACCCCCCAGGGCAGTTCTCCTTTTAGCTGGCTGATAGCAAGCAGTAGTTTAGCCCCTGCTTACACATGCTCCACTGCTTCCGTCCATCCCAGCAGAGTGGTGCCCCAGAAATACTGGTGCCCTAGGCAACTGCCTATTCTGCCTATGCCTAAGGACAGCCCTGCCTGTAAAGCTCACTCCAGCTGGGAAAAGCTTGTAGAAAGCCAGACACCTTAGATGGAGGCCAGATGCGAGGATGAGGAAACCTGTCATGGGTGCTCTTGAGTAAGTGTACAGCAGTATTCTTGGCTTCAGGGAAAAGTTCACAAATGGCAGCTATCCCAGGCCCTTCACTCTAGCTTCTGGTTGTTCTTTTGCAAGGTTTTTGACTACACCTTGGCTAGGGAAAGAAAATGGTATGAAATAACCCAGTGATGGAGTCCCAAAGCTCTCAAAGGTGTTTGCTACTGCTGCCTCTTGTCAGGCCCTGTGTTGGAGCCTGGAGGAGAGGGAAACCCCAGGATCCCCTGCCAGCCACACTTTCTTGAAAGGGGAATACAACCCTTCCCTGCACCTTTCAGATAAGGGGAAGGACATAGATGAAATCCCTGAATCAAGTGTGCGCCACCCACAGGCTGAAGTCCCTTTTTCTGGGCGTAAATTTTGTTAGTATCTATTGTCATGTAAGGGAGTGATTTCAACTGGTGACCTGTCTGGAGGGTCGAATCACTGCATACTGGATGGAGGTACATTAGAGAGTCATAGTGAGAATTGGAAAGGGAGAGAACTGGGAACCAGTGACCTAATCACAACTGGTTAGACCAGCCCCATCACAAGCTTGTAGGTTAACTTTTGTTATCCATTCAAGATTTTGAAAACTGATGGCTGAAGAATAAATAGTTGTACAGAAGGAATCCAAAACTTGAAGATGAAAGAAAATCCAGCTTTAGATTTTTTACTTCTTAATTTCCTTGTCCAAACTCTCTTTTTTGGTAGAAACCACACAAGCCCAAAACTTTGAACAAATGCCAGAATCCATAGGGTTCTGGTGTTTTCAGCAGATTGTGTATCAGAAGCATGCAAAACAGTTCTAACTATTCAAGGAAAAAAGGCGTTTCCAACAATTTACGTGTGGGACCTGTAAAATTATCTGTGGTCATAGAAGTAGGCCCCTCACTTGGACTCTTGAATCATATTTTTTTGAAGGAAATCTTTTGCTGTTATGGTGGCAAAGCAATCATTCATAATGCGATCCATGTGTAACCATTGCAGTAATTGTTGGTCCTCAGATATGAGACTCAAGGTATGTTAGGTAATATCTTTTACTTTACCAACTTCTGCTGGTGAAAGACAAACTTTCAAACTCCAAAGCTGTTACGTCTTCCTAAAGTTACAGAAAACCTGAAAGTATGCACCTTAGAGGTTTAACTTGTCCTATTGATTCTTATTCAGATGTCAGTTACAGTTTGAATGTCAACAATTTGAACTTCTGCACTGCTCACAGTATATATGAAAGGGGAAGAAATAGCTCATGAAGGTCTACACTATCTACTCTGAGTGACGGTCATTATCATTGGATTTCATTTTTCAGTTTCCAAAAGTATGAGAAATACCTGGAATGTACTGGATAAGGTAAAATATTGTCTGGCTCACTTTTATTGTTTTGTTACAACTGGAGAGTTGTGAGCTTCAGTAGCAAGATGAATTTTTGGTATACTTGCAATGTTGATTTCAATTCATGTTACTGTTTGAGACGAGGGCTTTGCACAACTGACTTACCCACAACACAGAGAACAGGTTGTTGACCTGCACGCGGTGATAGCCCATGTTTTGAGACATTTGAGAAATGGCACCCTTGACATTCAATTTATAAATCATTTGCTGGGCCACCATGTCGCACTGTGCTCCTGTGTCAGACTTGATTTTAACATCCCTGCCATTTACTTGCAACATCTCCTTGCATCTCTCCCCGATGTCATTGATGTCACTTACATTGAAAGCACGCAGCCAGTCCTTTGCCTGGACTACACAGACGTCAACAGTTCCAAAAATAGTCTTGTCCTTTGTTCTGCCGCATGATCTTTCTGTGACTGAGCTTACTGCCTTAATCACTCCTGTTGTGACAGGTTTGCCAACATTCATACTTCTCATAAAAATACTCCAGATGCACCCCCAATACACACATTCCTTACCTTTATTTGAGATTTGCTTTGACATTTGGGACTTGAATTTAATTTTGGGGAGCTCAGTGTCTGTTACCTGAATGTTTCAGGTTTCCTACATTGGGCCATGTATTGTTCTCATTTGAGGAAAATTGATTTTACTTCTTCTCATTCTCCATGCCACTGGCTTTCTAGAGAAAGTGTACTCTCCTTACATATCAGAGATAACTAAGTTAAAGATGTGACAACTACTCCTTTTAAGCAATAGAAATTCACATAGTGTCCAAAAACTTCACTTCAGTGACCTGTTTGTTTCCATCAGTCATTGCAGAAGCAATGAATTTTGATAAAACAAGTAACTGTGTGACAAGAACATCTACTGAAAATGTGGCATCGTCACAGTCTCCTGGCTGGTGAAGCAAATTCAGCTAAAAGAAAGAGTTAGAAACCCTTGGGAGAAGTGGTAGCTCTCCTACGGAGCTGTTGCAAACTGCATTTTATGCCTAAGAAAATGAATGGTATGCTGTAAAAAAGCATTAAAATGGAGCTTAGAGCTTTTCAGTATACTATGACAGGGGGATCAACAAACTTGCCAGACCCCTAGGTATGGGGGGGGGGAGGGGCAGGGCGGGGCGGCGAGGAGGAGGCTTCATGCTCCTGGAAGGGACAAGGACTCATATGGAAGGGGCAGGGCTGAGGCAGCCAGTCCTCAGGGCTGCTCAGAGCACATTGGGCTGGGCTCCCCAGCCAGCCCTGAGAGCTGCCCAGAGCATACCATGTGGCGCTCCGGTGGTGATTTAAAGGTCCTGGGGCTCCAGTCCTCACTGCTCCTGCAGTAGTGGCAGCAGCGGCTGGGAGCCTGAGGCCCATCTGAATTGCTTCCCCGTCAGTAGGCCTGCAGTGTGATACATGCCAAGTGTAAACCACCCCCCTCCTGAGTGTGGTGTACAGTCCCATCTAGTGCACTGAGACCACGTACAGAGAGAATGATGAGTCTGCTCTACAGCCTTAACTAGGACCCAGCCTTTTAGCTCATGGCTTATATATTAAGCTCCAGAGGTCCCAGGTTCAATTCCACCTGCAGATGATTGGGGTCTGCTGGCATTATAAAAGCTGCCAGGCAGAAAATGCCCTGCTGATAGGTGACGAATAATATGGTCATTTATTCTCTGCCAATCCCTCCATTTCCCTCTTCCCCCAACCCCTCATTCTGACCTAAGGCTCTGTTTTACTGTGCCTACGCTCATCTTTCCCACACCTCAGTCTGTAGATCTAGTTTCTCTCCTCTCTAGGTCAGATGGATGTGCAGAAATAATCCAATTAGTATAATTAGTGTTGCTCAGAAAAATCTGCCTCAGTTCACCTGAGGCACATGTAGGCATAGGTAATATTAAAAAAAAAACCAAAAACCCCTAGCAGATTTATCCAATAGGCCAAATTCAAAATATTTTTGCTGGTTTTGGTATTGAAAATAAATAATTTGGCTTCCCATTTTAGGTTCAATCGATATTTTTTCGTCTTGTTTATTTTTTTATTTTACTCCCCTTCCTTCTTTCTTCCTCATTGGGAAAATATCAGTGAACTCCACAGGCAGAGTATAACTCTACCTTGCCTTTAGTGCTGCTGATCTACATAGGGGATATCAACCTATTCTCTCTATCAGTTACTCTAATATATCAAGTATCAGGACTCAGAAAAAGGAAGGGAAAGTTCAGAAAGTGTGTTGGGGCAGGGACAGAGAGACAACCCTGTTTTTCAAATTTGTTTTTCCTCATTTTCTCAAAGTTACTCTTTTCAAATTGTTTGCAATTTTCATGTCAATTCATTTTGAATTTTTTCAGAGAAAGCCAAATATTTAGATGAAAATTTCAAGCAGACATTGTTTTTTTCCAGGAAAAAAAATCAAGTTTTCTGGCCTACTCTAATATACTGAAGCACGTTATACACAAAGAGCTTGATAAAGTGAGAGGGGAATTTGTGGAAATTTTATAAAGCCACACAGGACTGCATACTTATAATAAATAAAAAGATACATGTTTTATAACATCTTAGTACATGTTGAACCTTCCTGGTCCAGGACTCTCTGGTCTGGCAACATCCGTGGCCTGGCAGGCCCATGAATGTTGCTAGACCAGAAAGCCCCCAGACCAAAGGGCCGCTGCTTGGGGCAGGGAGTCCTGGTGCCCCTGGGCAGTCTCGGGGCTGCAGAGTGCTGGCACCTGCGGCTGACCTTGGAGTCCATTGGACCCAGAACAGCTGAGCTCCAGCGGTCCTGGGACAGAGGCACTCTGGAGCAAGGAGCCCCGGTGGCCATGGAGCCCTTGAGCAGTGGACCCCAGAGTTGTGGAGCAATGGAGCCCCGGCAGTCCTGGGACAGTGGAGCCCCAGAGCATCTGAGTCTGGTAGCGTGAGGGCAGTGAAGCCCCAACAGCCCCCAGAATGGCTGAGGAGCTGGGAGCCTGGTTGCCTGGGGCAGGGGAGCCTGGCGATCTGCTGACAGATCACGGGAGAGCCCAGAGTCTGTCAGCAGAGGGGCCAACCTCCCTTGATCCGCCAAATTCCCTCCTTCAGGACTGGACAGGTCCCAAGTGTGCCAGACCAGAGGGGTTCAACCTGTAGTAAAACACATTTTAAGAGACTTACTCTGTCTCCCTTGCTTATTGTGTCCTTTCTGTTCCTTCTCTCCATTTTGTTTTCATTTCTTTCTGTGTTATCTCTTTTCCAGCATGTTTCCTCCCATTAGAATTTGACCTACTTTTCCTCCTCTGCCTTCCTACTTCTCTGTTTTTGTTATATTCTCTCCCTCCTTCCTACATATTAGTACAAACTCTCTTTCTTGCTCCTTATGTTCAATATCTCCCACTCTTCCCCCCTGCCTAACACATTAAAAAGACAACCCTGAAAATCTGAATTCATAACTTTGCTAGACACTAAATATTATGGTCTTAAAGACACTAAATTTATGAATTATTACAACCATCTGTAACTTACTAAAGCTCCTTTTTGTCCTCTGACTAGAGTATGTTAATTGGCCACTTCATCTTGAATGGTTCCCCTAGAATACGTGCTAATTTCTTATGCTACTCTATCAGTTCAATCTTTTATTTAGCGGTGACACTCTCTCAATAGCTTTCCCAGACCTGAAGGGCTTAACTCAAAAGCTTTCCTCTCACAATCAGAAGTTGGTCCAATAAGACGTCCCCTCAGCCATCATGTCTCTCTAATACCTTGGGACCAACAGGGCTACAATACTGCATATACTCTCTTTGGACTCAGTCATGCAACACTTTAAAGTGGGGATATAGGTTATTTCTATACTCAGATTACTTCAGTATCACTTATGTCTATCAGGGGTGTGAAAAAGGCAAATGCCTGAGAACCGTACCTTATTTTGGCCTAACCCCTGACATAGACAGCCCCATGTTGGTGGGAGAGTTTTTCCCGCTGACGTAGCTTCTGCCTTTCATGGTGGCAAGAATTATGAAACATACTCCTAGCAGCTCTCTCTTATTGGCTTAATGAGTGTCTTCACCAGAAGTGCTATAGCAGCTCAGCTGCACTGATGCAGCTGCACCTCTGGAAATGATAGAATATGGACTCAAATTTATTAACAAGCAACTTCTTTTCCCCCTCTCTCAGCTCCCACCACAAAGGCTTGGGGAAGGTACATAAAATATGGGTGGAATTTATACCCCATTCTTATCCCTTTCTGGCATGTGGAAGGTACTAGAAAACTCTAAACCACTCTATTTCTTGAGTTTCATGTATGATGAATTAGTGAGCATTTTCCTGTATAGATTTTTGTCACTCTTTCTAACAGATTTCACTCTATAATATGTAGATAAGTATCAGTCAAAGGTCTGAAAAGACTGAACTCTAGCAGAAAAGTAACCTGAATTGCAGGAACGGGAAAAAAATAGCATATGTGATGTTGCCTCCTCTAAATGCATTACACGTGTCACACACACAAGAGCTGTGAGGGAAGGAGTATGCTCATTTGCTTTGTGGGATGGCACATGTACAGTCTGGCTAGTACTAGGAGCTCAGAGAGGTTGTTCGTGGAGGATGTAATCTTTGGAAATGTTGGTTCTCACTCTCTAGCAAGTTTTGATAGAGCATGTGCAAAATGTGGGGAGGTTCTCCCAAAAAGCTTATAACTTGCCCCACTTTAGAATGTTTTTTATTACAAGAGCAAAAGGCCCATCCCTGATATAGGGTATGTTCACACTGCAATTAGATACTCATGGCTGGCCCATGCCAACTGTCTCAGGCTAAGGAACTGTTTAATTGAGATGCAGACATTTGTGTTCCAGCTGGAGTCTGGACTCCAGGAACCTGTGATGTAGAAGGGTCCTACACCCCAGGCTCCAGCTCAAGCCTGAATATCTATACCACAATTAAACAGCACATTAGCCCGAGTCCCGTCAGCCAGTCAGCTGCCATAGGCCAGCCATAGTGTAGCAATACCTATAGAAAGCAGTCCCCTGTCAAATTATAAATCCCTGCTGCAAAGCATGAGGATACTAAAGCATTTCAAAAGGAAGACAGACAGTTTTTAAATGGGCAAAACAACGTAATTAAGAAATTCAGCCTAAATGGTTTAAGTCTGGCTAAAGTTATAAGCAGCTGAGTGTACAGTCTTGTGGCAGATAGTATTAGGAACTCTTAATAGCAACTACCAAAGGGGACAGCAACAAAGGGGACAGCTGTCCTAGGGTCCAGAGATTCAAAGGGGTCCAGGGCTTCTGGCCCCTTTAAATTCCCACCAGAGAGCCGCATTGCATGCTCCAGGCAAGTCTGAAGTCTGGGGGAGAGGGGCACAGAGGGCTGACTGCCTTAGTTCCACCCCTTCCACCCAAGGCCCTGTCCATTCTGGGAACGCAGTCCCGTCCTCTCCCGTCCTCCCCCTCCCCATACACACACCTTGCTCAGGGGCCCATGGAAGTTATCAGATCCCCTAGCTACCAGGACTACCTATAGCAGTTACATAGCATCACAGATGAGCAAAGAACTGTTAAAACTGATACAGGCAAGTTCCCGGTGCTTTTCAATTTGCAGTCTAAATTAGATCAGCACAAAAGCATGTCAATACTATACTAGTTAACAGGAATCTAGGGAGGTAATAAAAGAAATGAGATGATCGGGGGGGTTGATGGAAGAAATTTAATCCTCAGAGAATAGATTGTGTGAATATGTTATGTTTCTTACTGTTTCCCCCTTCTTTTTGTTTAACGTTTATTATTTTAAGCTATATATTTTCCTCATATAATATGTTCTGTATATTTGAAGTTTGCGATGCATTTTGACAGTGTGCCATCACAAACGCTACTTCTCTGTTTGTCATAACAGGCCTCTTACAAATTCCTAGTTTATCAAGTTCATAAACAAATACAAGTTTTCTGTCACAAACAAGTAAGTACTCAAAATGCAAGATCTAATTATGCTGATTAAACTTTCAGCATAAACATGTCTTTCTTTTAGAAGTCTTACAAATGTCTTGGGTAAAAGAAATTTGGTACACAATATGTCCAGTATGTGGCTCTCCAGATCCTGAATTATTTGATGATGTAATCATGATGGTCCCAAGGTATTAGGTAAAATGGAGGAGGTAATATCTTTTATTGTCCCAACTTCCATTGCTAAGAGACAAGCTTTACACAGAACTCTTCTTCAGGTCAGAAGAATGGAACAGCCAGATGGGCATGTGGCGATATGAGTCTGTCAGTTCCACTGAGATTGTCAAACCGTCCTTGATAAAGCATGAGATTCAAAACTAGGGCCTTCACCAACATTTTGTTTTCTTCATTCACTTGTTGAGCCTTTTGTGACCCAGAATGGCTCTGGTTTCCCCCATGCACTTCCGAATGATGAAGATGACTACAAACCTGGGGAGGAGGCTTCACTGAGGGCTCTGCAGTAGAAAGTTCATTTAAGCTTTATACAGCAGAGTCTACAGTATGTAATCATGTAACCACTAGGATTTTTAGTGATTACACAGTCACCTTTTTACACCCCCACTAGATCCTTTACACTTATTTTTTTCTAATTATTTTTTATTTAATTTTAATTTTTATTATTTCCCTTCTTCCCCTTTCAATAAGGACGCCAAAGAATAAGCAACAGCAGAAACTGAAGACTAAGGTTAAGTGGGTGGTATTTTCAGTAAAAGCCATGACTTACTGAAAACACAACTGACTAAAACTTAGCAACTTCTGGGGCCCCTCAACCACACCAAGTCATGTAGATCCCAGAAAGTCACAGAATCTGTGAAGGATAATCAGTGGAGCACTAATCACTACCCTGCATCTTAGCCTGGCCCATTGTTTGGCTGGCTGGAAGAAGAGAGTAATTCTTGATGGCTTGGAAAATTGCTGGAAAGGAGGCCAAGGTGATGGCTGACTCATCACCTGAGAATGAGGGTGATGAGTCAGCCTGTGCTGGGACCTGCCTCTCTTATTCAAGGGGCAGGGTTGACAACACACAGCCTTCCTCCCTATTGTGATGGTAAATATACCAGGTTATTGGTTATCTGCTATAGGCATTATGCTAGTGGCTTATGCTAGTTTGCGGGTGGGGGGAGAGGGATGAATTTTTCCCTTTCCACCATATTGGCCTTGGGGGTTTTTTTGCATTCCTCACAGAAGGTTCTGGTGAGCCCCATTCATGCAGAACACAATGAGCGGTAGGCCACATGTTGCAACTCATTATTTAAGTATATAACAGATATTCAGTGCAGGTAGTCCATACAATAAGACATACAGGAAGGGGTAAATGTGTTTGGGAAAGGACTTAATGGAGAAGTGTTCAGTAATTGAGTGGGCAGGGGGGTAGATGGGGACTCCAAAGATTGGTACAGCCTGAAGCCACCTTCCCCATCATTATAGTCCATCTTACCCCTCCTATGGGGGAGTAGTTGGTTAGGTTCCAGCAATGGATTTGTTGGAGGCATCTGGATCAAAAGGAAGGGGGAGCTTAAGATTTTGAAGGGGAGATTTTAAGATCTCGGCAGTGGATCTATTGGGGGGACATGGGTGGAAAAGTGGGGTGAGCTAGTAAAGACACTCATACCCCAAGGTTAATTGTAGGAGAAAATAAGGGAGGGTTAGCTTCACTGCACACATTATCCATGGGTGATTCCAGACATCTAATAATAAAATTGCATCCTGATTAAATTCATATCAAATAGCTCCTCTGTTTCTTTTAGCATAGCCAGACACTACTAGGGTACAAAATGTATAGGAATGGGAGCAGTATAGGAATGAGTCATGCTAGTGGAATGTGGCAATATATATGAAGAAAAACAGAGTAAAATATAGTAAAAGGCTTAAGTGAATCAAACTATGTCATAGACGCTCTAGGGATAGAAATTCCATAATAGAAGTAGAATATGCTACCAAGCACCTGACTAGGATAATAGTATACTAGTGATTGTGAGATGTACAGGGAAGGTACAGTGGCTACAAAGGTAAAAATAAAATAATGGCAGGTTTCAACTCTCTCTATGCTGCTTGGGTATGTGTCACTTCAGAAAGTTATACAGAGATATACATTGTTAATGACTGCTTTCTTGGAGAAGCTTTTCCTGGAGCCCACAAGAAAGAAGCAAGAGTTGATTTAATCTTAGATTGAGCACAGGATTTGGTACAAGAGGTGCACTGCTCAGTAGTAGCGCACATAATGTAATTAAATTTAACATCCTGGCAGGGGAAAAATGCCAAAGAAACCCATCACAGAAGCATTTTGTGTAAAAAATGAGGAAGCAAGTTAGATGGAGATTATATAAAAATTAATAATACCCCCACATCTTGAATGCTGTACATAGGGCGACTTGAACTATCTGATATATAAGAATTGGAAAAGGTGCAGAGAAGGGCAACAGAGATTATTAGAGTTATGGCATAGCTTTTATATGAGGAGAACATAAAAAGACATTCATCTTAGAAAAGAAAAAAGTGTGGGAGAATATAATACAAGTCTATAAAATCTTGACTGGTGAGGAGTAACAAAGTGTTACATCCACCTCTATTTAAAAACAATAACCATCTCTTCTGTCAGGGTTGCCAGCACTGTCCTAATCATCAGCAATTATTAATAAATAATATTAAATAAAAAGCAAAAAAAAAGCCTGCTGTCTTCCAATCTTCTTCATGTTGTCTTTAGCTCCTCCATGATCAATTTCACTTTTATTTATCCTTACATCATTTATCTGAAATCCATTTTTCCTGTTTATTACTTTTCTATAGTAGCTCTCCCTCTATTCAGACCAGTTTTAGCCAAAGTTTTCATCGGCCCCAGATTCCTCTGACCTGGCCCTACTTTCATCTCACAAAAGCTGGCAAACTAGGTATTAAACATACTTTCCTAGATTGTACCATGAGCACATAGTCTTTGGTCATCAATAAACACCTCAAAGCTGGGATTGAATCATTATCTTCTTATACCCACAACTGAAGTTTCCCTCTTTAGGTGAGAGATAATTCATTTCTGAATTAAGAAGATGAGGGAATACACCATATTCTCCAACTATGGGAAGATTGCAGATCATATCTTTTACTGTATTGCGCTCTAAGAATTGCCTGAAAAAACAAGATTTTTTTTTTAAACTCAGACATACAAGAATGCCTTTGGATGGTTGTTCAGAGACAGAAGAGATCTTATTTTGGAAAACAAAATTAATCTGTTCACTCCACTATACTTGGAAGATGCTTCTTCCAGAACTGGATTTTTTTTCACTTTAATTGATACCCTTAGAGACTTAATCTTGATTTGATCAGGCAGAACTTTGGGAAACAGAAATGAAAAGTCAAACTGTTCTTGCTCCTGGATAGAGAAAAAACAAACAAACTAATGCTTAGTATGATTCACAGCATAGTTTACTGTCACAAGACATCAAAAGGACTAGTTTCCATAATATACAACCATCTGATGTTCCGGAGGGTACCTATTACACATAAACCTTAACTTAAACTTTAACTGAACTGTGACAACATAAATTAAATAAAAGTGCAGTTTGAATTTAGGCTCTGGGCCAAATTCTTCACTTTCTACTTCACAGTAGCCTTTATACAAAGAGAATACATATTTAACTTGATTACACAGCTGCAAATTCTTATTCTCCAACAATGTGATCCCCACATCCTTGTGTATGTACGTGGGGGAGGATTTCATGTGGCAGTTGTTTGCGTGGGAAGAAAAAAAAGGAGCCATCATTCTTTTAAGGGTCCTTTTTCATTTGGGTTAAGGCAGTGGTTCTGATTTTTTTTCATCTGTGGCCCACCTGGCTCGATGCAAACCTTTCTGTGGACCAGCAATTGCTAATAGAAACTTACTGTTAATTAAATAATTGCACCCGAGCCATTTTGCTAGTGCTGCAGTTAGGGAGAATGATTTAATTTAACCAGCAAGAAAAGAAATATTGATTTAGATTATTAAACAGATTAAGCACTTTAACTTTCTCATGTCAGTTCATCAAAATTCATTTTAAATAAAGTAAAATGTAAATGTATGCCCAACACAAAAGGTTTCAATGTTGTCTTTATTTATGGCAGGGGTGGTGAACCTTTTTTGGGTTAGGGGCCACTAATCTACAGAAAAATTAGTTGGGGACCACACAAGTGAGAAGCAAAAACCACCCCTCCTAAAACTCCCGTCCCTCGCAGATTAACTGAGACACCTCACTCTTCTGGCTCTTCAGCTCCATGGGAGATGAGGGACAGGGCGGACTGAGGTTCAAGGCTTCTCATAGGCTAGATTTACTCTCCTGGGGTTCTGGGATTAGTGGATTTTGTGGATCTCCCTAGGCTCTGGTGGGGCTAAAAATGAGGGGTTCAGTGTGTGGGACAGGACTGCCATTGAGTGGGATAGGGCTGAGTGGGATAGGGTCTGGGTGAGAGGTGGGATGTAGGAAGGGGTGAGGGTACAACATCTAGGTGGGAGGTGCAGGGGGAAGGGCCAGGCTGGAAATAGGGTGTGTAGCCAGGGGGAAGGGAACAAGATCAAGGGAAGGTGCAGTGTGTGGCCAGGAGGAAGGGTGAAGGAACAAGGTGGGTGCAGGAGCAGGGTGGGGGAAGGACATCTGACTGGGGGGAGGGTGTAGGAGCAAGGGAGGGTGCAGGAGCCGGCTGGGAATAACCTGTCTGGCCAGGAGGGAGGGTGCAGGAGCAATTGGGGGTAGGGTATCTAGCTGGATGGAGGATGCAGGAACAGGCTGGGGGTAGGGTGTCTGGATGGGGGGAGGGTTCAGGAGCAAGGGAGGGTGCAGGAGTAGGCTGGGGGCGTGGTTAGGTGAAAGGAGTAGGGGTGCAGGTTCTGGGCATGAGGGGGAGGGAAGGAACTTATCTGCTCTCATGTCCTGCATTGCTCCCAGGCACCTCAACTGAGGCGTGGCTTCCTGCTCCTCCCAAATTCTGGCCAATGGGAGCAGCAGGGAAAGCCTCCAGGCAGTGCATCCATGTGCTGCTGTTCCCCCAGCCGGGGTAGGGGGAAGGGAAGTGGCAGCGTACGGAACCACTTCTGTCTATGCCTCTTCCCTGAAAGCTGGATCTGGTGGGGAGGCTCAGGGCTTCCCCCCACGCTCTCACCGGGAAGCCAGTGCTGGTGCTCCCATCTTGCGGGGGGAGCAGAGTGAGGTTGGAATGCCAGTGCCGACTCCCTACTGTGGGGTGAGGGAGGCAGGAAGGGGGGCTGAGCTTGAGCTGTGGACCACCTGGAAGGCGGCCACAGATCACTAGTGGTCCACGGACCACAGTTCGAGAACCACTGGGTTAAGGAGATGGAGGCACATGAACCAGGGACTGATCTTAAGTGTCTCAAGTGGACCAATAGTCCAGAGGATACTTATACTCCCATCAGAAGAGATAATTGTGCTTTCATCAATACAGCACGTCTGAACTTGCTTCTATGATTCTTGTTATTTCAGGAATAAGCAGGGGCGCCACACCCTCCCCACTACTCCTGGGCACAGTAATCCCATGGTAAGATGACTTTATAGGTACTATTCTAAAATACAGAACAAAGCATCTCAAAAACACACATTCTACTTTCAGATGAAAGCTATGCAGTCCATTCAATTCCACCATCTCCTTTTCCCCCCTACACTTCTCAGAAGAGCTATTCATTGGAAGCAGGTTTTGCATTGTATTGAGACAGCTTGACTCACAAAAATATTAAACATATTAGATTGTTGGAGTTCCATTCTTTTCTACTATTCTGTACTAAGTTTAGAAACAGCAAAGGGACCAAAATGCTTTTCACTGTTCCTTAGGCACAAAGAACAATTGATGTCAAAAGCATATGGTTGGAGTGTACACACTGTGCTTTTACCATAGTGACCCTGGTTGAAATTAAATGCTGCAAGCCCAGGGACAGAAGCTGGCATATTCTGTCAACAGTATGTTTGGCATATGAATTCAACTAAGTACAGTCAGTTCCAATTAATGAAAAGCATAGGCTTCTTGCCTAGACAAACACTGCAGAGAGCTTTATAAGGACTGTCTTGGTAGTAATGCCAGTTAACAGGACTGTTGTGTAGAGAAAGAGGTAATTTATGTCTGTTTGCTCAGAAATCGATGTACTAGTTTGTTAATTAATACAGTTTCTGCAGGGGTTCAATGACTGAGAATTTCTAACCGCAGACATGTTGCCATGGAAAAATTTATTTCTTCTCTACCACATATTTTCCTCCTAAAACCACTCAAATAAAACATGAACCCCTACATTAATGCAAGAATAGGCTAACAAAACAAAAAGAGGCAAGAAAGAGTGCTGCAAAAGCTAACTCAAACATTGTTACTCTGCCACATTGTGTATACTGCATAGTATACTGTTCTCATAGTTAAAGAAGAAATTTAAACTAGTACTAAGTTAATGTTGGTTTTGGAACTTCAGTATGTGATGACTGCCATCCCATGGACCTCGACAGCTAAAAGATAAGCTGCCACAGCTTGAGCTAAAGCTCCATAAATAGGGTTGTACCAACTCCTATCCTGAATGGATCAGCAGAGAGAGAGACTTGTAACCCTCTGGTAATCCTCTTACATTGCATATATAAATACAACAAAATGCGAAAAGCCATCAATCACTTCTGTAACTAATAGGCGGGACCCTACCAAATTTGAGGTTCATTTTGGTTGATTTCACAAAGGATTTTAAAAATTATGAATTTCAGTTTGAGAGATTTAAATCTGAAATTTCACAGTGAGGCTCCTGACCCAAAAGGGATTTGTGGGGGGAGTCTCAAGGCTAGTCTAGGGCACTTGTGGTATTTCCACCCTTACTTCAGAGCTGCTGCTGATGGCAATGCTGCCTTCAGAATTGACCTCTCAGCCAGCAGCTACCATTCTCTGGCCATTCACCTCTGCTAAAAGCAGCAGTGCAGAAGAAACAGTGATATTGTCTGGTATAGCCATGCTCCCTTCCACACACTTACCTTTTATTATCTTTGGTGACTATCTCTGACCTGTTCTGCCTACTACGTATAATCACTTAGGCTACATCTATACTGCACCCTTCTTCCTCAAAAGCTTATGCAAATGAAGCATGGAATAGAATATCGCTGCATTTCATTTGCATAATTAATTAGGGGCTGTTTTTGCACAAAAAGGAGCTGTGTAGACAGCTCCTTTTTGCACAAAAATCTCCTCTTGCGCAAGAGCCATTCTTCCTCATTTTTTCAGCCATTTTTGCGCAAAACCAGCCATTTTTGTGCAAAAAGCTTGCAGTGTAGACATAGCCTGTGTGATTGGTGAGTGGCTCTGAGAGCATTCATGCAATCTAGCTCGTTGTGTGGCTCCACATGCTGTTGTGATAAATGATCACAGCAACTGGGAGGGTTTGCCCTTGCCTTGAGCAAAGCATTGTGAGAGACAGCCCAGGTAGCTGAGTTAGGGAGGTACAGTGGTCCCACAGTTTCATTCTGGAGATCCCAACACACAATGAATTTTGTGGGCCCTATTGATAGGCACAAGTGACCAAATGCCATTCAAGGCTGATCATAAGCTATGAACGTGAAGATGAAACAGACCCAAATTAACAAGAGGTCATCAAAATAAGTACTACAGACACAATGCCACATTCATTTCTCTCTTGCACTTCTCTAATGCTCACTAGTTCAACTGGGTTTCAAAAGTAACTGAGCACAGCAGGTAGCTTTAATTATAGAGGAGCATTTATAAACTGCATTTCTAAGGAAAAAACATAACAGAAGGTATATAAGATTAGCAGGAATGTTTTTCATGACTTAAAAGAATCTCAGCCCTTAAATAGTTCAGGAAAGTTATCTTGCTCTTTAGATTTAATGCTGGAGACTGGTTTAAATTTGAAAGAATGATTGAACATTTTCTCCTCCCTTACCCCACACAAGTCTAGGGGGAGGGAAGGTTTTAAAAGGGCTTTGGGCTCAGGCCAAAGGACAGGAGAAGACAGATAACACACTCCAATAGCTGTAGGCATCTGCCAAGTTTCCCCCCTTCTGCTGAATTCTTCTTTACATTTTTAGTATGAAATTTTCAATTGCTCCTAATTTTGGTAAATTAAAATCAACTCTTTTCAAAAGAGGCACTTAATATTCAGTGATTACTATGATGTGCCAAGTTTTATCATTCAGATTTCAGCCTGTTTTGATGAAAAACAATTTAAAAGAATGCATGCTTTGAAAAAAAGGGAGGGGAGAGTGTAATTTCTCACTTACTCTCCCTTAAATTAAAAATCAGTCACAGGATTTTGATCAAACTTGTCAACTAATTTAGTCTTCATGAATAATCCAGGTATAGAAAAATTCAGCCCTTCAAGGTGAATGTTTCAAATTACAAATACATGAAAGTGAGGTTAAAAGAGGAAAACTATTCTGCAAAATTAATTTATATCATTTGCTAGGAATATGTTTGCAACAGTAATCAGGAGATTGTGTTTCTAGCCGAAGTTTAGCAGGAGCAACAAAGTTACATTCTTATATGGAAATGGAAATCAATTAGGAAATCTCCAATACAGACTCTAGATAGGAATGGATTAAGTCTCTGAAATGGACCTACTTTCCAGTTAAGGTACGAGGTTATTTTCTTTGAAAGCATTACAATGAGAAAGTTCATATGGGATTTTGAATGAAAATTAAGTATGGCAAAACATATTCATGGAATTTTCAAACCATTTAATCTATGGGTTTCAATCTGACACATGGAGCCGAATACTTTTATAAACACCTGGGCTGAATTCTGGCCGCATTCTCTGCAAAGTGGAGGTCAAATCCATTGGACAAAATAGTATTACCACAGATTTATATCAGCATAGTTGAAAGTAGAAATTTGCCAAGTGAGTATATAAAGTGTAGCTATACTTCAAAGATATTATGATTTACATTATATTTAGTGTCTTGACAAGTTAGGATTATAATAAAATCCATAAAAACAAGTTTCAACTCCAGTAATAAAATATTACAGTTCCAATTCAAACCAATATAAAATATGTTGATACTGGAATTTAAATCACTGGGAAAAACTTTCAGCCACATGGGTGGAGTTACTCTGAATTTACCACTCTGTATAGAGGAAAATCTGTCTTCTAAATTTATATCTACACTATGAACTGGAACGTGATTCCTCCTGCTTGTGATTCTTCCTGCTTGTGATTCCTCCTCTTGTTAGCTGTCACTGCAATAGGTCAAGTATGAATCTCAGTGTGGACACAGGAGCCATAGATAGTGGCAGAAGAGGCACAGTATCCACCAGTTTTGTATGTGTACATGATCAGGAGAACTCAGACCCCTGGCCTGGAGCCTAGATTTAGATTAAGTATTACACATGGTGAATAATACCACATTTCTCATTTTTACAGAATATTACTTAATTTTAAATATTTAAACATTTATTTTATCAGGCTTACTTAACAAATTTTACTTTTAACATTAATAAATCAGGATATTTTATGTTGTGTGTTTTGTATTAATATTTTTGAATACAATATACATAACAGTTTCTAATTTCATGCCATTCTCTCTAGGCTTACAAGAAAAGTCCCCTTTACCTCAGAGAAACCAGATCACTGGAAGTGCACTCCTCCTTTCATTTTCTGCTTAAATCCTAATTAGCAAAAGGGTTCTCCCTTTGGTTTGGCATTTCTGGCACATGTTACTGGAGGCAGCAGCATCAATCTGAGACCCTACCTAAAGGGCAGAATATTAGCCCCTTTCTGCTCATGTCCAGTGTGGAGTTTATACACCCCTTCACAATGTGGCAGTGAGTGAGAACCTCAGGCAAGATTTGGTGGCTGATGATCTACACCAGACGACCCTTTTCTGAGAATTGGCCATGGAGTCAGAAACTGTGGCCTGCTCATGTTTGGTCTGGAATTCTAAAGAAAGTTGCTAATGGACAAGTCCTTTGTGCTGCCATCTCTATCTTCTTTATGGTGCAAACCTTTGGAAGATATTGCAGATATAATTATATTTTAGCCTGCACAAAATAGCAATGCCAGAGATTAGTCATCCAGGAAAACAGCATGAATCTTTTACCTCATAGAAATGTTATTAATGTCAGAAGTCATTGACATTTTCCAATAATACAGAAGCTAGTATGGTGGGCTCAGTGTTATTTATTGGAAAATAGCTTGGAATTTAATTTCCTGTCTTTTTCTTTTTAAATGCTGGAAACATGAGATGAAAGCACCGAAGGCCTGAGCAGCAAAATCAGCATACTTATTCCCAAAGTCAGGTAGGTAGCAGTCTGTGTTGTCATTCTAAAACCTTTGAACTAAAAATCAAAGGAATTCTTCCTTTTTTTCTTATGTCCCAGTATGTTTCAGATTTAAACAAAGTCATTGTGTTGTTAGGTATGCCGCATGGTGGTAATATCATTACTGAGCAAAGGGTAATGTTACTGTCTCTATACAGACATCAGAGAGAAAACAGAGGCCATTATGGACCAAACTAGAGTTGACCGGGCATTACTTGTCCTTTGCTTACATCACAAAAATGGAAATAAATATTCTGTTTTAAGAACAAATCAATATGTTGATTTGTTTGTTTGTTTATTTATGTGTTTCACTCTTGCGCTATGTATCTGATGGGTGGGGTAAGTGATTTGGCCAATTAAAATGTGAAACTGTACAAACACCTACATTAGCAAATTATTAGCCCTTTCAGCAGTTAAGTTAAATAATACTCAGCTGTGGCTAGCCTTCAAATGTAGAAAATATACTTTTACAACTATTGTGTATTTGCTAAGCACTTCTACAGCATGCTTAAACATGCAACAAGACATAAGACTGTTCCTGCCTTGAAGAGCTAGCAACCGAAGGTATTGGTCATATCATTTGTAACATTTTGGTGGAATGTTGTGACTGCATGAATCCTTTTGAAGCCCGTGGTGATTCATATGAGCACAGAAACTTGCCTATGAAACAAACTACAACCTTCCACTCCCATTCCCCCACAAATGAGATACACTAGAAGAAACAGAGAATTCTGTTTAGAGAACTGCAGAGTCCCACTACAGAATTGCACATGAGGAAGTATACACATGAACTCTGGGCATTTTATTATGAGTCTCATGACATTAAACCACAGCTCCTGAAGTCATGTGATTACATGAAAATATCAGTGTTTCAGATTCTAAGTTTCTAACTCTCATAGGGTATATGTCTACACAGCAAAGTTATTTCAAAATAACAGCCGTTATGTCGAAATAACTGTACCGTACCAGCATCTACAGAGCCAAACCACTATTTCAAAATTAAATCGAAATAGCGGAGGGCTTATTTCGAAATTGGTAAGCCTCATTCCATGAGGAATAGCGCCTGTTTCAAAATAAGCGCTGTGTAGACGCTTATTTCGAAATAGGGGGCCTCCAGCCCTTCCCAGGGTGCCCTGGTGGCCACTCTGGGCACAACCAAGAAAACTCCTTTCTCTCCCCCCCTCCCTGGAGCCCTTAAAGGGGCAGACTCTAGCTACAGTGCCTGTGCCAGTTCCAAGCCTGCCAGCCCAGAGCCAGCAGTCGCTGCACCTGACCCAGTGGCCCCAGCATGAGCCAGGCAGCCAGTGCCAGCCAGCCCTCCACCGCTCCTCAGTCTGCCAGCTCCTAGGAGCCTGCCAGGGGCCGGAAAAGGTGGGTGCCTGCCTGGTCCAGTGTAGAGATCAGGGACCTAATTCAGGTTTGGGGGAATGCCTCCAACGTCCATGATCTCCACACTAAATGGAGGAACGCAACCGTCTACAGGTGGATGGCTGCCAGCCTGGCCACCAAAGGCCACATGCAAACCCAGGAGCAGGTTTGCATGAAAATAAAGGAGCTGCCGCAGGCGTATGCCAGGCCCACAGGGGGCAGCTCCCAACCAGGGAGAGACCCAGACCCCTGCCCCTATTTTGATGCCATGGACCGCATCCTCGGGGGCAGTACGGTCCATGCCCCCCAGGTGGTCATCGACCCTGGCACAGAGCTTCCTGCTGCTCCAGCCCCTGCTGCCTCCCCAGCTACCACTCCTCCTTACACTCCTTCTCCCCCTCCGGCTTCTTCCTTCCCACCCTTTCCCACACCCCCCAGGGTTGCCAAGGCCCCTGCACCTGCGGTGCTGGGAGACAGTTGGGCCAGCGAGACCCCCAACCCTGAGCCCTGAGCTTCTCCTCCCCCTTCCTCCTCTTGCCTCCCCCTGCCAGCTCCCTCCTCCCAGGTTTCCCCCTCCCCTCTCCCACCTTCCCTCCTCCCCTCTCCCACCTTCTTTCCCCAGTCTCACCTCAGTTTCATTCTCCCCCACCCCAATTTTGTTCACTAAAGAGGCTTTGTTGTAATGAACACATGTCTTTTATTGTACAGCAGGAAGGGGGGGTTAGAGAGGGGTAAGTGGAAGGACGTGAGGGAGGAATGAGGCACAAGCCCCCAGTGGGGCACACCAGGAAGACTGTTACTGCCTGCAGAATGTGCTGCCAGGCTCACAGCAACACGTCCAGGAGACACACCAGAGTGCCCAGGGGCGGCTCCGGCTCCAGGCTGCAGAGTGCTGTGGTGTCCTGAGTGAAGGCAACCAGAGCACGCAGAGAAAAAAATGCTTTGCTGTCCCTCAGTGAGGTAGGCAAGCAAGCAGGGAAACTTTAGAACCGGCTGTCTGTGGGGGGACAGGGGGGTCCCTTTAAGCACAGGTCTCAGATAGCCTCAGGCAGCAGCCACACAAGGTAACTCCTGACCTGATGTCCTGTCAGAACCGGTTCCAGCTAGCCTTAAATGAGATTCAGCAGCCTATCAGTGTGGACACGTTATTTCGAAATAGGAAAACGCTATTTCAAAATGCATTTTGTGTCTAGACATGTTATTTCAAAATAAGCTATTTCAAAATAACTATTTCAAAATAAGATATTTTGAAATAACGCTGTAGTGTAGACATACCCAGATTTATAGAGAACACTTTCAATGAAAAGTGGAATTGAAAAGGTTCCTACAGAGTAGCCTAGTCCTACAGGTTTCAGCTTCCAAAAAACAGAGCTGAAGAAATATATTTAAAGTCACAACTTCAGCACTAAGAAGTGAAGCTTCTTCATGATTACGCTCTATTCTTAATAACACAAAGCTTGTTTAAATTATATATTTTTGAAATAATTATTTGTATTGCAAGGTTTTAAAACAAATATGCAGGATATAGCAAATATAAAGTAACTCAGAGACTGATCTCACTGTCATCTAAATATTGCAGATTTTATGTCTAACAGAAGAGACAGAGGGTCAGGAAAAGATACTGAAGTTCCAGAAAAAAGGTTATTTTTATTTTTAATGCTACTGAAATCGCACATTCATCATTCAGGAATACCCACTGTGCCAATCAACTACGGAGGAAAATTAAAGAATAGAAAGGCAGAACTGCAGGGTCTCAATGTGTGGATGAGATGATGGTGTTGGGAAGAAGGGTTTAGATTTATTAGGAACTGGGCAGCCTTCTGGGAAAAGGGGAGCCTATACAGGAAAGATGGACTCCACCTAAATCAAAATGGAACTGGATTGCTGACATAAAATTTAAAAAAATAGCTCTACAACTTTTTTAAAGGGCTGGGGGAAAGCCGACAAGTGCAGAGGAACACATACTTCAGATAAAGATACCCCATAGGGAAGGACCTATTAATGAAGATTTTCCATATCCAACAAAGGAAAAGAGGATGAAATATGTTTAGGATCTAAGTAAAAAGAGTTCCATTCAATTACATCACATAATGGCAAACAACTAAAAAGTGATAATTTCTAAGTGCTTAAATATAAATGATAGAAGTTTAAATACTAAGATAAGTGAATTTGAATGCCTGTTGTTTAATTCAACTTCTGTACTTGGTCATTGCACTGCGTCATAACTAATATGATGCATTTAAAAAACAAACAAAAAATAAAAAGGCTCCAGAGGCAAATCCCAGCAAGTACAGGTCAATTAGCCTGTCCTTCAGTACCAGGCAAATTAGTTGAAATTATGGAAAAGAACAGAATGATCAGATATGTAGATGATCATAATTTGTTGGGACATAGTCAATGTGTTTTTTGTAAAGGGAAATCATGCTTCCCTAATCTACTAGAATTCTTTGAGAGAGTCAGCGAACATGGACAAGCATGAGCCTATGGATATAGTGTACTTAGATTTTTCAGAAAGACTTTTACAAGGTCCCTCACCAAAGGCTCCTAAACAAAATAGATTGTTATGGGATAAGAGGAAAGGTCTTTAATGAACCAGTAACTGGTTAAAAATAGGAAACAAAGGATAGGAACTAATGGTCAGTTTTCATAATTGAGAGAGGTAAGCAGTGGAGTCCCCAGGGGTCTGTATTGGTACCTATGCTGTTCAACATGTTCATAAATGACCTATAAAAGTGGGAAATAGCGAGGTGGCAAAATTTGCAGATGATATAATATTATTCAAGGTAGATAAAACCAAAGTAGATACAAAGAGCTACAAAGGAATCTCACAAAATTCAGTGACTGGACAAGATGGTAGATGAAATTCCATGTTGATAAATGCAAAGTAATATACATTGGAAAACATAATCCCAATTATACATATAAAACAATGGAGTCTAAATGTGCTGTTGCTACTCAAGAAAGATCTTGGAGTTATTATGGATAGCGCTCTGAAAACATCTGTTCAATGTGTAGCAGCAGTCAGAAAAGCTAACAGAATGTTAGGAATAATTAAGAAAGGGATAAACAACAAGGAAGAAAATATTATATTGCTTCTATATAAATCCATGGTACGCACACATCTTAAATACTTGGTATTCCAGTATAGGGTGACCAAATCTGCATATATAATTGTAAAATACACAGGAAAAAATGCAATAAAAATTAGTAAGGGTAAGCTACAAAATCTATATGAGGAGAGATGAGTAAGACTTCCCAGCTTGGAAAAGAGATGATTAAGGGGGAAGATGGGTATGAAATCATAACTAGTCTGGAAAAAGCAAATAAAGAAGTATTATTTACTCCTCAAACACAAAACAAGGTGTTACCCCATGAAATTAATAAGGCAGCAGGTTTAAAAACAAACAAAAGGAAGTATTTCTTCACATAACACACAATCAATCTGTGGAACACTTTGCCCAGGGACATTGTGAAGGCCAAGATTAACAAGGTTCAAAAAAGAACTAGGTAAGTTCATAGAGGATATGTCCATCAGTGGCTATTATCCAGGGTGGGCAGGGATGCAAAACGATCACATCTCTATTGTTGAATATTTGCTTCTCCAAATACAAAAGCTATCAGCAGCAAGACTCTCATTACGTCTGTCAGGAGGGGTTCACATAGAGGCCTTCTTCTTGTGGGGATTGCAGGGGTGAGCCTGAGGGTCAGTGCATCATTCAGTGGTGTGTATACTGCCATATATATTGACCAAACTGGACAGTATCCCTCAAATACCAGCAAATCCCCTCTTCCATATATATTGGCCAAACTGGACAGTCTACGACAAAGAATTAATGGACACAAATCAGATATTCAAAATGGTAATACACAGAAACCTGCTGGAGAACATTTTAACTAACCTGGGGACTCATTAATGGATTTAAAGGTGGCTATTCTCTTATAAAGTAATTTCAGGAATCAGCTAGAGAGAGAGAGGCTGTGGAACTGGCCTTCTTAATATAAATTTGGCACTCACTCTCACGGCTTGAACAAAGACATGAAATGGATGGGCCATTATATTCAACACCCAAATTACATCAAAAGCTAAGTATGAGACACTTACAGCTCACTCTATTAGCCTCATTTAGCACGGACACTTTATTTGACACTTTTTCCCCTCCCCTTTTACCATCTTTTTCTGCTTTTTTATTTGATGCTCTGTGCCTCTTGCTCCATATTTGTCATCTGAAGAAGTGGGTTGTGCCCATGAAAGCTCATAATACTATCTGTATATATTTTTGATTAGTGTCTTAGGTGCTACAGGACCATTATTTTTTTTCTAGTTACAGACTAACATGGCTACCCCCTGAGACTTTGAATAGGCTGGATATTTCAAAAAGCATCGTTAACAGACCCAAACAGAAATTATTGAAGTTAACATCAGAAGAAAACAGCACAGATGCCTGATGGTTTTATGATTTTCCACAACACCCAATTCTATAGTGGTTTCTTGTTATTGTATTATTAATGTACACTTGAAGAATTCTGTACTGTGTGTGAAGCTTGAGGGTGAAGCAATTGTTAACTATGCATCTTAAAAGTCTTTAAGAACGTTTAAAGAAACAGAAGTCAAAGCAACAACAATTTTTAGAGGGGTAGCCATGTTAATCATTATATGCAAAAACAACAAGGAGTCCTGTGGCACTGAAGAGTAAGTTTACATAATAGGGCTAAAGTTGAATTAAGCTACACAACTTGAGCTATGTCAGTTGGGTAGCTTAAGTGGAAATAGCTTAACTCGGCTTTTGGCACTATCTACACAACAAGAATCACACGCTCTTCCTTCAAATTCCCTTACCCCTTGTAAAATGAGATTACAGGAGTCAGATTAAAAAGTCCTCCAGCTCGTCATTATTTCGAAAGAAAGCTGGCATGTAGATGCGCACTAGGTTGTTTCAGAATAACATCAGTTATTCCGAAATAATGCTACTGTGTAGATGTACCCTAGAGACTAAAAAATTTATTAGAACATAAGCTTTCCTGGGTAAAACA
The DNA here is from genome assembly GCA_032595735.1 of Pelochelys cantorii. Lineage (NCBI taxonomy): Eukaryota > Metazoa > Chordata > Testudines > Trionychidae > Pelochelys > Pelochelys cantorii. The sequence goes on from CM064327.1 coordinate 70,268,438, forward strand.
CACTTCATCAGATGAATTGGAGTAGAAGTTACAAACACAGGAGTATATATAAGGGAGAAGGTGCTTGTGTTAATTAAGCTAATCAAGTCAGGGTGGAAGTGGGTCATTCATAGCATTTAGTCTGGAGATGTGAATATTCAGAGGGGAAACTGCCTTTGTAATGTGTTCAATCCTAAACTGATAATATTGAATTTGCAAATGAATTTCGGTTCAGATGTCTCCCTTTGTAACCATTTTTTGAAATTCTTTTGTAGAAAGATGGCTATTTTCAAAGCCATTACTGAATGTTCAGGGAAGTTAAAGTGTTCCCCTACTGTTTTGTGTGTGTTACTGTTCCTGATGTCTGATAACAAACATGCTTAAACTGTCATGACCATTTAACAAAGATTAACATAAATCTGTCATAGCATCAAGAAATTTACACTGCCCTAACATTATAGATTTTATGAACTAGATACATTTTTAATTCTGCTGACTGCTCGTTCAGGTCAGCCTTGATCATTTAGAGCAGTGTTTCTCAGCCAGTGGTACGAGTACCCTTATGGGTACCGGACAGAAATCTGGGGGGGTATATGGACACAACTGAAATTTGGAGAAAACTGAATTTTTGTTTTAAGTTTTACAACATTTTATTATTTTTGTAAAATAATAATAAAATGTTTGGGTACTTTTTACACCCAAAAATTTCATTGCCCGCCCAGCTACGATTCAGTTGTTTAATCAAATGTGCTTCAATAGTAGAAAAAAAATTGCGTGTCTGAAAACTGTAGGTACTGAGGGTATTTATAATTTTTTTTTTAAAGGGGTACTTTATAAAAAAAAAAGATTGAGAAACACTGATTTAGAGTTCACAGCAAGGAAACAAAGCAAGAAAGAACTTCAAACATAGAAGCTGTAGTTTTTTGTCTTCAGTTTAGGAATTGCCAAAGTGATGTTCATTACTTAGGTGGAGAACATATACTTGATAGTTTATGGCTACAGATTATAAAATGCACAGAAATCACTGGTTCACAATCATATTCTAGGTTTTGTCATGTGCACTTCTTCTTAAGACATCATACTCATTACCTTTGAGTTGGATGCATCTATAGAAGTAGATTATTGCTAGATAAAATGTTTCACTCTCTTTTTTACTATTTCATGCCATGCCAAGTTACACCAAGTGAAGTTACACCATATTTCATTACAGGACATAGAGATACAGCAATGAAATCTAGCACTAACAGAAATGAGAAGACTCAATACACACTGTCTATGTCTGAAGCAATCATAAAACCAATTTCACCAGCTAATAAACAAAACCATGACTGATTTGTATCCCTGGAGCTGGATTATGTGGGTGAATCTGGCCCTATTAACTTTTAAAGTACTGCTTACTGAATGTAAGCAATGTCATATGAAGTACTTCAAGAGTCATTATCAAAATTTCTGTTTACATTACTTTTATTAATTATTTAGCTGAAAGTAAACTCGTCCATACTACCAGAATCAGAAGTGTAGAAAACAAAGGACAGAATCAAACTGCATTGCCACTTCAGAATAATATAGCCATGGGTTGCATGCAATGAGATGTGACTGAAAAGAAACATATAGCATCAATAAAAATTAAGGGGATCTAACTGGAAAATAACAAGCCCAAGAAAAAAAAGAGGAGTGATAAAATAGCAACATCTAGTATTGTGTTATAAAAATGAAGCAAAGAAAATTAAATAACGTGTAATAAAACTCAGTTCTGTTCTTGGATACAGATATAGGTGCTCATATATAAGATAGGGAATGCTAGTTCATAAAACCCTGGGACAAACACATTTAAAATGCTGGAGGATATACTGTAACAAAACTGAAAATCATGCAAAGGTAGGCAGCTCAAATATATAATTTGGAGTGAAGTTAACTGTAAAATTTTTCTTGCAGAAAAACTTTGACAACAGAAAAAAGATTTAGTTTCCACCTTTAGCTTAGAGTTCAAGAAACAAGGAAAAAATAATGAAGTAAAAAATTTACAGTGTAGAAAAGTACTTTGAAGGGTTAACTTACGATATCATTGAGGTGCCAACCTAATAGAAGAAAAATATATATTCAAGTTCTCAAAGGATTGCAGGATATGGAGCAATAGCTGAAAGAACATATGTAATCTACATATTAAGAATACGAAAAGATACTGGTGCAACAATAGAAGGAAAATGGAACCTACTACCGAGGGAGGAGTTCAAGATACCATCACTGCGAGATATTCCAAAATAAAAGTAGATAAAAGGCATTGGTAGTAAAGATGCAATGAATCCTTCTGCAAAATGCTGGGGGAAAATCAGATTGGACTGCTCAGAAGTTCTCTTGGGATTTTACTGTACTGTATAATTCCAGTATACATCTTTATTATTTGTAATAGCAAGTAGTCCATCTTTTTACCATATTCACACCATCTGTTCGCAAAATTCTGTTATTTTTAATTGGTTAATTATTTGATATTGGTATGTTCCATATAAATGCACCATATTTATGGTTATGAATTCCAGTTTTAAATTAAACCATAAACAAAGGAAACAACTAATTGTAACATTTCCAGGCATTATTTTAAAAACCAATTGGAAGGGGTAAAAACACTAAGAAATGTCATGGTTTTTGGAAAAAGGATCTTGGAAAAAACATTGCACATTCTGTTCATGAGGTCTACTGTAAACTTCACTGCAAGGATACATGGATCAGTATGGCTATTCAACATTTTTGGAGCACATGGAGAATGTTACTTAACAGAGGCATCTTTACCCATACACAGAATGTGCAGTTGCATAGGGCAGCGGGAGATTTGTCCACCAACCTGCCTCTTCCTACCCTGTTCCGTGTCTCTGCTTCCTCTGGAGAGGATCTATCTAACTTAAAGTGAAAAAGCCCACCAGACCTATTAGCAGAACACTAAACCTGTGAAAGAGCCATTCAAGTGGTAATGAATCCATTTAAGAGGCATTTGTCAGCCCTGTCAGTTTTTGTATTTACTGTGTTTGTCCCCAGGACCTTAGTTTAAAATTTGTTTTAAAAATATTTCATTTCATTAGTGTGTTGCTGAAGATTATAAAATTATATCTCTAAAAAAATCACACACCCATGGCTGCCATCAGGCACAGGGGCACCAGTTAAATAATACTGCATCCTTAAACCTTAGATCTTAGCCCATCCTGTGCTTTTCAGCACATTGGGCTACCCACATTCTCCATCATTGCTTAGTACTATTTAGGGCCCTATAAACCCTAAGGACCGCCCTGTTACCTAAGGTAATACTACACCACTTAGTTCTGCACAGCTAAGATGACAGCAATAGAGTGCCTGAGATGGAAGGAATCCAGACTTGATTTAATTGGTGTTCATATGATCTGCTCTATGATTTCAAGTTGGCAGTGTTTCTTAGGGAACACATAAAAAACTATTCATTTTAAACTATTGACAAAACACCAAAATTACATGAACCAGCTGACAGCTTCATTTAAAGTTTTCTCTTAAAAAAAAAATCAAACAAAAGGAAAAAATAGTATGAGATAAATCATAATGACTGATTTGTAAGTGGTTGAGGCATGTAATGAAGGTTTCATTTTTCTACTTGTGAAGAGTGGGATACCTACCAAAAGAGCTGAAAAAGTGCCATTTGAATTAGTAATATCTCAGTTATTTCTGTGGAAAACTTTGCAAAGACACAAATGAAGTTAGGCCATAGTTTAAAATGTAATACCCAGGGCTTTGCAATTATGTCATTGTTAGAACAAGTGTGTGTCCTGTTTTCCTACTTTCTCATTCAGTAGAAACTAATTGCTGCCTGGAATTGCCACCAGTTAATGCAACATTTCTCTAACTTTAAGTTCTTTTCTGACTGCTCCTTCAGAGCAGACCTGGCTGTCACATGAGGACAGGAGGAGCAAGCAAAAGTATATTCAACCTTTTCCTGAACATTCAAATGCTATGAAAGCAACAATAGATCTCTGACTAGGCAGGATGAAAACTATTTGTGTACAGTAAAAAATAATAAGCTCGCTGCATGGTAAGCTTGTCATGGTCACAGATGCATGATTTTTACAAGCTAAGGAAGACACTGTATTAATATCAGATTCTAGCCAGATTTACACAACTTCAACTGTTTATTTCATGCTACATTATAAATAAAATTACAGGCGTAATGATTTCAGTGTTTACATTTTTAATAATGTGAATCACAGGTATTGAGATCCAAAATCACTTCAAGTCATTGTTCTATTATTTCCTCTTCCTCTATGTCATATGAGCTGAAGAGGAAATAATGGAATCCAGGAGGTAACAGTTTTGCCATTATATATATATATCCTGGTTTCTGCTATTTCCACTCCAACTCATCTGATGAAAGCTCATGATCCTATATATTTTTGTTAGTCTCTAAGGTGCCACAGGACTAGATCTTACTGAGTAGAGCCAGAAAAAAAAATGTGGCCTCACCTAGCAAGCATGTAGAGAAAGATTGTTGCAGACCAAGAAATGGGTTAGCAAAGAGATTAAAAGTATTGTCATGTTGGTGAAGCTCAGGCATTGGGAAAGTAGACAGCTTATTGCATCCTGACAAATTTCAATAGAAAATGAAAATGTATATAGAAGCTTTCAAGGGTGTCCCTAACACACACTGCTTGAATTCATAGGGTGCAAAAGGAATGAACAGAAACTTCTGTGTGAGCAAAGCTTTACAAGCCTTTTTGTTTTCCCAGTTATTCTCTGACTGGACTGTGCTTACACACAGAGAAAACTTTGTTACACATGTTTTCTTTTTGCTAAGTACCAGCAGCATGTTTGGAGATGTGCAAAAGCCAGTTCAAAGTATGTATCCCTGACCCACTGAGCTTGCAGGCAAATCAGACAAAACAATTCAGATACCATGTCTCCAGTGGATTGTAATATCCTGGGGATATCGTCAACATTCCTTCACTAGGACTTTGAATGAGCAAGATAACCCATCTGATGTTTGCAGCGAGCCCACTGCATACTGAAATTTGAGTCTTGGGTGGCTGAATACTTCTGCAGTACAGACACGACCAATGAAGCACAAAGCTACAGTTTTTCTATCCTTAATGAATCTCACTACTTTTATTTAAGTAGCACCTCAGGAGCATGAGACAGAGAAATGTCACAACACCCAAGTATCTCATCTGAGGTGAAACCCACATGTGTCCCTGCTATGGCTAAAAGACAACGAGCAGTCCTGTGGCACCTTAGAGACTAACAAATATATTAAATCATCAGCTTTCATAGGTAAAACCCTGTATTGTTCATAAGCAGGGCTGCAGGGAGTGAGAAAAGTTTGTTCTAAAGTTTCTTTTTGAAGAGAATATTAGGGGCTGTTTGGATTGCAGAGCAATTTCTCTTCCCTTCCCACTGCTCTCCTTGCTGACTCCCTTGCTGTCTCTCTCATACAGTGAGACTGAGTAGGCAGGAGAAAGAAAGTAAAGAGGAAGAGATACATAACACGGTTTGCCTCACTATTACTTTCCAACCTACCTCCTTGGTTCTTATATCATATCCCATGCCTAGAAGGGTCATTATGCCAGACCTCCCACCCCATGCTTTATGAAATTGACTTTTGGACACAAATATGCATAACTTGAAGATGCTTTGGACAAAAGACCTCATGTAACTTATCAATTTTAATGTGTCAGTCTGCTGGATCTGTACATGTTATTTTGCGGTATGCATCCTTCTCGTATGTAAAGTCAAAAATATGAGGTATGGAATACTTTATGGTTTTAAATGTGCAAATGAGAGCCATCAAAGGTGTTTCCCTCAACAACCTGTAAATGGCCTTTTTTATCCTTTAAGTCTTAGCAGTGGTTGGTCTTAGGAAACCATGTGACCTCCCTAACTGGTAGGGGCTGACTAGGTAATTTTCCATGGAAAGGAAGAATGTAAAATGGAGAATTCCCGTCTGAAAAGGAGGCTATTTAAGATGCACAGTTTTTCAGTTTTTGGTCTTTGGCTGGCACGTTACTCCCAAGACAATGAACCAAAGACCCTAGGGGAAATTAGATCCTTGGTTTGGAGGCTTAGCTGGAATAAGAACAATTTTAGGGTAAGTTTGTAATAAGAGCAGTTTCTTGTTATTTTAAATTTGTAATTCACTTTGCTCTGCCTGTTTTCACTTGCAACCAATTAATTCCTACTGCTTGTATTTAATAAAATCACTTTTATTTACCATCATGCCCAGTGTAAATAATTGTTACCTGGGGGAGCGACCAGTGAGTACATCTTCCTTTCATTGTTAAAGGGGGCTTATCTGAATAATTTATTTGGGGTTCTGATCCCATTTAGGGAATGGTTTCCCTGGAAGCTGGACCCAAAACTGCATTTTCCTTGAACCAGAAGAGTTTCAGTGTCTATACTGCTCCTTGGGGAGAGCGGGGTGATCTCAGCTCTGTGCCTTGGCTAGGGGAGACCAGGGGATCTGGCCCAGCAGAACAGGGTGGTGAGAAGCCCCAGAGAGCAAAGAGGCAAGTGTAGTGGCTGTGTCAGCCCTCCGGGAAGCACTGCCCATTCTGTGACTACACCCCATCACAGTCATGTGTATGTGTGGGCAAGAGACACAGGACCTAGCTGGAGAAACACTGTTGTGAGGAAAGATAATATTCAGGCTGGATAGACTGAAGACCAGAATGCTGGGAGCAAGGGAAAGAACTCTGACGTGGAAGGTGAACAACGGTCTGAAGGTTCCAGAAGGTTCTGAGCAAGTTAGTTGAGAAAAAGCCTCATTCAGATAAATTATTACCTTTCCATCTATGCAGTAGTCTTCCTCAAAGATCTGATCCTTAGGATCCTAGAAAAGGAAGTAGCTTCTAGGAAGTCCATAGCAAAAATATTGGGATAAAGGCAAATGGTATTCCCAGGCAAACTCACCAGAGAATAACCAAGGTTGACTGCTTAGTTTCCCAAATCAGAGGAGATCAAACTATCTCAGAGAGATTCATCCATAAGATCTCCAGGAGACATAAGAGGACTTGGTACAATTTAGTTTATAATGTCTGGCCACAGCAAATGATACTAAACTGCTCAAGATAGTTACTTTCAAAGCAGACTGCAAAGAGCTTCAAAAGTATGTCACAAAACTAGGTGACTGGAAAACAAAATGGCAGATGAATTTTAATGTTGATAAATGCAAATTAATGCATATTGGAAAATATAATCCCAACTATATGTATAAAATGATAGGAACTAATTTAGCTATTACTACTCAAGAGAATGATCATGGAGTCATTATGGATAGTTCTCTAAAAATATCCACAAATGTGCAGCAGCAGTCAAAAAAACCCAGACAGAATGTTAGAAATAATTTAAAAAGGGATAGAGTATAGGACAGAGAATATATTATTGCCTCTATATGAACCTATGGAACACTGACATCTTGAATACTGTGTGCAGATGTCATTGCCTCATCTCAAAAAAAGATATCTTGGCATTAGAAAAAGTTCAGAAAAGGAAAATAAAATGATTAGAGGTAAGAAACAGGTCCCATATGAGAAGAGATTAATAAGACTGGGACTTTTCATTTTAGAAAAGAGGATATTAAAGGGAGATATGATAGAGGTCTGATGTGGAGAAAGTAAATAAGGAAAAGTTATTTACTTGTTCCTGAAACATACAAACTAGGGGTCACTATGGCTACATCTAGACTGCAAGCCTCTTTCGAAAGTGGCTTTTTCTAAAGATACTTTAGAAAGCCTCTTTCAAAAAAGAGCGACTAGACTACAACCAGTACTTTTGAAAAAGCAAGCCGCTTTTTCAAAAGAGAGCACCCAGGCAGTCTGGATGCTTTCTTTCGAAAAAACACAGTTTGCATTACATAGCACCTTTTTTCAAAAGAGCACTTTCATAAAAAGGCGTTATTCTTCGTAAAATGAGGTTTTCCACGGTCAAAAAAACTGCCGCGTTCTTTCAATTTACTTTCAAAAGAATGCTGCAGCAGTCTAGATGCAGGGGAAGTTTTTTCAAAAAAAGGCCACTTTTTTGGAAAAAACCCTGTAGTCTAGACACACCCAAAATGAAATTAATAGGTAGAAAGTTTAAAACAAACAAAAAGAAGTATATCTTCACAGAATACAGAGTCAAGCTGTGGAACTCCTTGCCAGAGGAGGTTGTGAAGACCAGGGCTTTAATAGGGCTCAAAAAAGAATGAGAGGATGGAGGATAGGTCCATCAATGGCTATTAGCAAGTATGGGCAGTAATGGTGGCCCTAGCATCTGTTTGTCAGAAGCTGGGAATGGGTGACAGGGGATGGGTCACTTGATGATTACATATCTGGGGCACCTGGGATTGGATACGGTTGGAAAACAGGCTAGATTGACCTTTGGTCTGTCCCAGCATGGCCATTTTTATGTTCTGATGAGATGGCAAGAGAGAGAGGGAATGGGGGAGGAGCATGTCTGGATTTACTGAAGAACTCAAATGGAAATATTTCTCAGCCACCAAAATGAGACAAGCACTTGCCTATGATGAAGGAAGGAAAGTATCCTTTAGAGACATTGCATACTCAGGAAAAGGCCTTATCCAGAAATAATCACTTTCCTCCATCCCATCTGAACATCAAAGGGGAAGAGGTATCTTCCAGAATGAACCAGATTTCTTCTTCCAAATCAATGCCATGGGGATTCAAATGGAGCAAGACCCCATTAGAACATTGTTTTCCATGGTGATATTTGGGACACATGGCTTGAAAGTAGGTATGTATTGATGTAATCACTAATGTACTCTTTCCCTCTGAGCTCAGACTTCTTTGAAAATGGGGAGTGTTCAGGACATACAACGGAACTCTTCTCCCTTCTCCCCCTGCAAATTCACAGAAGTTTCTGAAGAGGGGTCCAGAAATAGCCTTATGTGATTTTGATTGTGAAGCTTCACATATTTGAAGAGAACTAACCTTGTCTGAGTAAATTGAGAGTATTTCTTGATGAAGTGACTATCTGTGAATTGTTCAGTTGTGAGCATAAATATTTTCAAGATTGTGAAGTGCTCACATATTAGAGCAATAGGGGCCATAAGTAACTTAGAGATATAGGTTATAACAAAAAACTCAAAAAAGAACCACCAAGTCCCTGCAAAACAACAGTCTTCATTTGACCTACCCTAAAAAGCTGCTCTGGAGGTTTTATTTTTAAACTCTCTCCGTTCTAATTTTTCCCTGTCCCTCCAAGCCTTTGTATTGTTTCTCAGCCCTTTCCATTCTCCTGTTTGTTGATTTCTATGTATTTGTAGCAATAAATGCTCTACTGCAGGGCTTTTCAAACTTGGGTTGTGGGCCTACCTGGGTAAGCCGCTGGCGGGCTATGAGCTGATTTGTTTATCTAAGCATCCATAGGCCCGGAACCTCGCAGCTCCCCATTGGCTGCAGTTCCCCAGATTAATAGTATAACACTTATAACAACAGTGCAGTTTTTCAAACCAGTTATGCACCCATTTTGTAATAATTTGATCATTATCTGATCATTATTTCTCCTGCTGACAGGAGAGCAGAAAAGGGGCAGCTGTCCCAGGGTCTGAAATTCAATGGAGCCTGGAGCTCCCAGCTGTCACTGCCACAGCAGCCAGACCTCAGCTGCCACCAGAGTGCTTCACATTCCAGGCACTGCTAAGGACTTGGGGTGAGAGGAAAGGGGAGAGGCAGGGAACACAGCATGCTCTGGGCAGTGCTAATGGCCGGCTGCCCCCAGCCCTGCCCCTTCCACCTGAGGCCCCACCCCTTCTGGGATTGTGGATCCCCTCCCCCCCCCACACACAGTGACCCAGGGGCCTCTGGAAGCTGTTGGCGTCCCCACATCACAATATAACTCCAGTTATCTGAATTCTCTTTATCCAAAAACTAGTTAATCAAGTCCCTATAGAAGTTAAAAGCTCTTTTATTTATCTGAACAGCAAGTTGTCTGAAAGTTTTGTCTGGCCCCAGGCTATTTGGATAATGGTAAGCATGTAGTATACACAATATGCAAAAAATTGAAGTCATTACCAGTGTTCCCTCTAAGCTGTGCAGCAGCACAGCTTCACAGATGATTAATCAGCCCTGCCCCGTCAGTGAGCTCCATGCACTGAGCCCTGAAGCTGTTCTGCCGCACAGCTTAGAGGGAACGCTGGTCATTACACAAGGAAATATGCCCAAATTTTCAAAATTCTCCAACTTGTAATTTTATTACTATTATTAAATAGAGCCGCTATCTTTTGTATCTACATGACTCCCAGTTTCAGCTGTGCTTCATTAATAAAATCTGAAGAACAAATTTTCTTCTCAGTTATGCTGGTATAAATCTGAAGTATTGCTTAGGGAGAGGAGAAAATGAATTTTTCATAACATTCAACAGTAGCAACCATCTGAGACAGACAAAGTAATGGCATTAACAGATTTCAGTCTAGTCTTGCAAGATGCTGTACTAAAGACACTTGGCACTTAGCAGATGACACTCTGCAGTTTGGAAGATCTGGCCTTTTTAAGAAAGTCCTCCATTCAGTCTTCCCCAGCTGGGAAATAAAGTGTACATTAGAATGTTGGAAGCTGTCTTTTATGGATAAAAGTCATTACCATGTCAAAACCAGTGGTCAATTTTTATATCAATTCCAATTATAGAAAATTTTTGGTAAGGAAAGTATAGGAATTTGTATTAGCTTTTTGGGAATTAATTGGGGCTTTCGAGTGGATAGAATGGACAACAGCTAAATCACAAGATCACAAGATCAGTCTGTGGCTAGGTCTATACTGCATCCCTCTTCCACAAAAGCCTGTGCAAATGAAGCACAGATAAGCATATTGCCATGCCTCATTTGCATAATTAATTAGGGGCCATTTTTGCGCAAGCAAGAGCCATTCTTCCTGAAAAAATGAGGAAGAACGGCTTTTGTGTAAGAGGGTGTTTTTGTGCAAAACGGAGCTGTGTAAACGGCTCCTTTTTGCACAAAAGCCTCTTGCGCAAAAACATCCCCTAATTAATTATGCAAATGAAGCACGGCAATATGCTAATCCACACTTCATTTGCATAGGATTTTGCGCAAGAGGGATGCAGTATAGACGTAGCCTGTGCAGCAGAGTATTGCTAGAAAACTTCAAAATTGCTGTGGGGGAAAAGAAATGATATGAGGAGAATATACAGCAAAAAGGAAGGAAGGAAAATTGGCTAAAATAAACATGTGGACAGGAAGACTATATAGCTCTGTAGTCAAATAAGTAAAGTAAGATGAAGTAAGATAAAAAGTATGAGAAGAACTAAGAGGGAGATACATGGGATTTTCAGCACCATGACAGCTTGATGTAAACAAGTGGGAAATGTTAGTATAGGGTTTCAATACTGAAGGATATAGACCATTTAAAACTATCAGGAAGAGCAAGATAGGAGAATGTCTTCTCTATACTGGAAAATCAGACTGAAAATAGTTGAGAGAGTGGAACATGCAATAGATCCATTGATGTAGAATCATTATGGCTTGAAAAAAATCAAATTCTTTGATATTAGGAATTTATTCTAGAATGTTCTGAGGGACCCAAATAATGGATAAATAACCAAAATAAAATCTGTTATAAAAAGAATAATTAAAATCCATTTGGATCTAAACAAGATAGAATGTAAAGTCAAGATTGTAAAAAAGATGGTACAAGCCTCCTTAAATGGCATAAAATATTTATAAAGGGAGTAGAAAAGGAAAGCCTTGAATTAATTTTTAATAAAAATAATTTGGGACAGAGAAGAAGTACAAAATCAATTACCATAAACTAATTACATCTGAAAATAGGAGTAAATGGAAGTTTAACAACAAATGAAAGACAAAGGATGTTAAAGTACATCCTAATATATTCTGGAAAGATGCATAAAGGATCTATGAAGTGGAAAGGAACAAGGCACCAATGGGATACACTGGACAGCCTTGAAAAGGCTTAAAAATAAATTAATTTATGCTGGACGTTTGTAAAGATAAACTAGCAACCAACTCATGTACAAAGAGCAAGGTTGATTGCCAGAGAAACACCAGTACTAATTAAATTTGTGTAGTAGAATGTTGAGTGGAAAGGGGGACAGGAGAGATTGGAAAATAAAACTAAGAGTCTGAAAAAGCATTAAGAAAAGATAAAAAATGAAGACTGTATAAGAGATAACATGAATAACACAAACATCAGACGTATATTTTCTAGACAAGAGGAGACTGAAGAGGACTATAGGAGAACATATGTATTTATTGGCAGAGGGGACACATCAGCTAAATAAATCAATGCAATTTAGCCGGTTATGGATCTAGAAAAAAAGTGTGTGAAGAACAGAGGTGTGTAAAGCTGCATTTAACGTGATTGGGGAGAAGTTACAGAATGTGGGTCTATTCCAATGAATCTTCTGTTACATGAGTAATCCTTGCTCACAGAAATAAGGATAAGGACACACATAAGGATGTGAAGAATCATTAGTTATGGTAACATTCTTGCTTAATAATAGTAAGTTTGCAGTAGTCAGAGTCTATGTTTATGGGGAACAAAACAGGGGGCCAGAATGAGTTAAGACTAGGCCTATAAAGTCAATCAGCAAGCTTGTTAGTGAATTATTTTCTTTCCTTTTGGCCCTATTCTGTTCTAACTTAACTCAATGGCAGTTCAGTGAAAGAAACACTAGGCTCTCTCTATAAATATCTTAGCAGCAGCACGAAGGAAATAACAAAATTACTTGATAACAATCAATGAAAAATGGGTGGAAAGCAAAATAATTACTTTGGGTGAAAGTGATCACGAAATCATAGAGTTTGTGATTCTAAAGAATGGTAGCAGGGAGAACAGCAAATTAGAGACAATGGATTTCAAGAAGGCAGATTTGGGAAAGCTCAGAGAGCTGGTAGGTAAGGTCCCATGGGAAGCAAGACTGAGGGGAAAAACTATAGAAGAGAGTTGTCAGTTTTTCAAAGGGACATTATTAAGGACCCAAAAGCAAGCTATTCCGCTGCATAGGAAAGATAGAAAATATGGCAAAAGACTGCCTTGGATCAACCTGGAGATCTTGCATGATCTAAAAATAAAAAAGGAGTCATATAAAAAATGGAAACTAGGACAAATTACAAAGGATGAATCTAGGCAAACAATACAGAAATGCAGGGGCAAGACTACAAAGGCAAAGGCACAAAATGAGCTCAAACTAGCTACAGGCATAAAGGGAAACAAGAAGACATTCTATAAATATATTAGAAGCAAAAGGAAGACCAAGGACAGGGTAGGCCCATTGCTCAGTGAGGAGGGAGAAACAGTAACAGGAAACTTGGAAATGGCAGAGATGCTTAATGACTTCTTTGTTTCGGTCTTCACCAAGAAGTCTGATGAAGGAATGCCTAACATAGTGAATGCTAGTGGGAAGGGGATAGGTTTACAAGATAAAATTTAAAAAAAAGTTAAAAATTACTTAGAAAAGTTAGATGTCTGCAAGTCACCAGGGTCTGATTAAATGCATCCTAGAATACTCAAGGAGCTGATAGAGGAGGTATCTGAGCCTTTAGTTATCATCTTTGGAAAATCATGGAAGACAGGAGAGATTCCAGAAGACTGGAAAAGGGCAAATATAGTGCCCATCTATAAAAAGGGCAATAAAAACAACCCCGGAAACTACAGACCAGTCAGTTTAACTTCTGTGCCAGGAAAGATAATGGAGCAAGTAATTAAGGAATTCATCTGCAAACATCTGGAAGATAATAAGGTGATAGGGAACAGCCAGCATGGATTTGAAAAGAACAAATCATGTCAAACCAATCTGATAGGATAACGAGTCTTGTGAATAAGGGAGAAGCAGTGGATGTGGTATACCTAGATTTAGTAAGGCATTTGATATGGTCTTGTATGATATTCTTATCAATAAACTAGGGAAATACAACCTAGATAGGACTACTATAAGGTGGGTGCGTAACTGACTAGATAACCATTCTCAGACAGTAATTATTAATGGTTCACAATCCTATTGGAAAGGTATAACAAGTGGGGTTCCACAAGGGTCTGTTTTGGGACCGGTTCTGTTCAATATCTTCATCAACAATTTCGATATTGTCATAGAGAGTACGCTTGTTAAGTCTGCAGATGATACCAAGCTGGGAGGGGTTGCAACTGCTTTGGAGGGGTCATAATTCAAAATGATCTGGACAAATTGGAGAAACGGTCTGAAATAAACGGGATGAAGTTTCATAAAGACAAATGCAAAGTGCTCCACTTAGGAAGGAACAATCAGTTTCACACATACAGAATGGGAAGCCTCTATCTAGGAAGGAGTACGGCAGAAAGGGATCTAGGGCTTATAGTGGACGACAAGCTAAATATGAGTCAACAGTGTGACGCTGTTGCAAAAAAAGCAAACATGATTCTGGGATGCATTAGCAGGTGTGTTGTGAGCAAGACATGAGAAGTCATTCTTCCATTCTACTCTGCACTGATTAGGCCTCAGTTGGAGTATTGTGTCCAGTTCTGGGCACCACATTTCAAGAAAGATGTGGAGAAATTGGAGAAGGTCCAGAGAAGAGCAACAAGAATTATTAAAGGTCTAGAGACCATGACCTATGAAGGAAGACTGAAAGAATTGGGCTTGTTTAGTTTGGAAAAGAGAAGATTGAGAGGGGGCATGATAGTGGGATATCTAAAAGGGTGTCCCAAGGAGGAGGGAGAAAACTTGTTCTTCCTGGTCTCTGAGGATACAACAAGAAGCAATGGGCTTAAACTTCAGCAAGGGAGGTTTAGGCTGGACATTAGGAAAAAGTTCCTAACTGTCAGGGTAGTCAAACACTGGAATAAATTGCCCAGGGAGGTTGTGGAATCCCCATCTCTGGAGATATTTAAGAGTAGGTTAGATAAATGTCTATCAGGGATGGTCTAGACAGTACTGGGTCCAGCCATGTGGGCAGGGGACTGGACTCGATGACCTTTCAAGGTCCCTTCCAGTCCTAGTATTCTATGATTCTATTAAAAAACAAACAAAAAAAAAATTCCAGAAGCATATAGAGTTAATGTACTAAACATCTCACTACCTTACATTCTAGGAATCAACCTAATGTAGGTAACATTATTTCCATTATTTACCCCAGGTGGCAGGGTTAGGAGGGGAAGGCCTCATTCCTTGTTCTAGCAAAGGCAACAACAACTGGTAGGTGCAGCAAATTCTGAGCTGGGCTCAGCTACCCTCTTCGTCTGAGCAGAGGGAGGGAGGAGGGATTTCAAGTTTCCCTAGGTCTGCTATAAAGGAGAGCTAAGCATTAGGAGTGCACAAAGGCCTATGTTATTTTCAGTTCATCAGTTGTACTAGTTTCCCGCATCAATTTCTACATTAACAGTCCCAGGAAAGGTTACCATAAATATCAACAAGTTACAAAAAGATCAAGCTCATTAATTATGGAATCTTACAAGCACAAGAGGGCCATGTGTTCTGAATACCGTAAAGTTGCAAATAAAGGAGACTGGCCATGTAGGAAAAAAAATGCATCAATGGTAAAACTAAAATGATGGCAATGGAGAAAATTTAAAAGCTTTTTACCAATAATGTTCAGGCAGCTGACCAATTTTAAATCATTTTCACACACATTAATAAACTTGCTTCTAATAAAGTATGAGATTCCAAGTTAATCATTTACCCACAAAAATTAGCCTCAGTGCTAAAAAACTGCTCTGCGAGAGTGACTCCCCTATAGCCTATGGACTCCAGGGAAGCACAACTGTCCACTTGCACACATCATGGAGGATTTTATCTCTAGTTTGCAAATGTGCCAAGAGCAGTGGATGTGCAGGCAGATTCCTCTGTCAGAAGGATCAGAAAACCTTCAATATCAGTAGCAGCAGCATCAGAAGGCCAGGTGGAGGGAACAAATCTACTTCCTATTCCTCCATCATCTGTTCATGCCTATTCCTGCAGCTCTTGTGGAGCTAACTAGCTATGGACTAAATCCTGTAGAAGGACTAAAGGGCACTTCACAAACAAGTCAGTTGATTCAAAGAAGGGGTAGAATAAGGCCACATCTCTCTGGCTCTACCTTCCCCTTCACTTCCCTCACCTCTGTTAGCTTTATGTGGAGCCCACAGCCTGCAGACTGGAGGGATCTTTAATTAGCTCCCAGAGGAAGCTGGATTAGCTTGCACAGTTATTCTAACAGACACCTTGATTAATGTACCGTGTAGGGTTAACAATTGTATTTTCAAGATTTTGGCATGTTTTTGGCAAAACTTTTAAATTCTTTGCTGACTTTGACCCAATTCTGCAGTGACTAAAGTATAAACATTTCAACCAGCCTTGCTGCCTAACTGTATGGGAATTTTGTGAACCCAAAATAAAATAAAGTTATTCAATGCCATACTTGAAAACAGTGACAGATAAAGCTCTTTAGTGCAGCCCTTCTGCAATGCAGGTAATAAATTAATGAAAAGGTAGGTAACATTAATCTAATGTAGGTATAATTTTAAAAAGCCAAAATAGAGCTGATGCACTGTTCTATCAATATTCTATACATTCATCTGAAAGTATAAGTGCTAGAAGTGTTGCTTTGCACAGATATTACAGTACAAAAAACTACTGCTCAATATGCAAAACAGAACGTTTTTTGGAAAGCAGCTCATCAAACTCCTTCATTAATATCCAGAAGGAGTTCCACTGTCAGTGACCTAGATATGCAAAAGCTATCAACAAGATGTTGAGCTCCATATTTTGCTCCTGCATAACAAATATGCATATCTAGAAGGTTAATATGTACATACATCCAATCAGAAGAAAAGGATCTGCTTTACTTCAGTGTCAGTGGCCTTTTCCTGTTGATAGATGTTTATGAAAGTACCCAATTAGATAGTGTAGGCAAACTTAAAGGACCATTGGCTACACCCGATGAATTATAAAGGGAAAAAATTCAGAATCTACAGTCAAGATCATTTTTTTTAAACGGGGAATTGAATGGGTAAGAATGTAAGGAAGAAAAGGAATAGTAAAAGAATGACAGAACAAGTCTAATTAGAGACCTCTTCCACATACAAGTTAAATATAAATGCATGTTGTTTTCATATAAGTATAATTGAAATTGTAGACTGTATCTCAGTCTAGCAGCACAAGGTTCCAGTTATAATTTTATCTAGCAGTCATGTCTGTGCATAAATATTGATTCTCGTAGGTATAAAACGTACAGTTGACCTTTAAAAATCTGCTCTGTGCAAACATATGTCTTACTTTCATCCCACCCACCTCACACCCTCACACTAGTGATGCTAATTGAAGCTTTATGATCCAAGCCATATGTCTATGTGCTGTGCCTCAGATTTTTTGGGGTGGAGGATGTTAAATTATATTATTTACCAAGTTATAAAGTTGCTTCTGGCACTCAGCCCATTGTTAACAAGAAGGGCAATGCCTCAGCTTTAACTCAGTTGGAATTTAAAAGCTTTTCCCTGCTGTCTGAGTCTCTGAGCAAGATGGTTGCACAGTAATGTCAACATTTAGAAAGAAAATGGACTTTAAAAAGTCCTAAAATGTATTAGACCAGGTAGAAACTTTCTATTACTTCAATGAAGATTGTGTTACACCATCTATACATTTGGCCCAAGGTATCATTTTATTTATAAATGATCACAATTGACATCTAATAAGCTATAAATTAGGAAAATGATAAACATGTCTATTCAGACTCCTAACAGCACCATGTATAAAAACTTCAGGGGGTAGCAGAGTTATTCTGTACAGGATAAACGTAAAAAACAACAAATAGTCTGTATATGATTCCTCATTTCAAATGAGCTTTAAGATTGGATAAACTCAAAAATAGTCCATATTCCCTTGGAGTAGGCTTTCAAAATGTTTCACAGACAGCTTCAGAGTTTTAGGGTGGGAGAGATGATGACTTAAATCTCCTATAGAAGATTCACCCCTGCCCTCTCTTGCCTTTTGTATGACAAGGCATGTCTTTTGTTTCAAAGTTGGCAGAAAGACACCAAACTGCAGTTTATGATGGAAGGACCCTTCAGAAACCATATGACATATTTACACCTGAAATTTCTCCCTAATACATTTCTATCACACTCCTTTGCCTGATATCAATATTCTAATTATAGTATGTCCAACACAGAGGAGAAAAAGAATAAAAATATAATGTGCTCCTTGAATCATACATTATCATTTCTGGAAAAATAGTTGTTTTTCCACTTTTCCCACGAATTTTTCCCATTATTTTTGTCCATGCCTAACAAAAACAGTATCCTCTGTATGTGTTCGTATTATGCCACCTAGTCTCCAGTGATAATTCATCAGTAGGATCAGTTTTATAAATATTTTCTACATTCTTACTGTTGAATGTTATGAGGTCTCCCAAGTCAAGTGTGAAGTTGCATAATGGTTTCACATTACCTAAGTCTCTATTTGTAAAAGTAAAGTGACTGGTCCCCTTCCTTGCAGCAGCTGCCATGGATGATTCTTGCAGACACTTTTAGGTAGTGAGGAGGAGACTTTGGGAGACATGATTTCTGGAGATGGAAGGTGAGTCTGATAGCTCAAGTCCACTGATTATGAAACACTCAGCTGCCAACTCATAGGAACTTCATCTGAACCAGATCTCCCCTTCTGTGCCAATTTCTTCAGTCTCTCCCCTCTGGCATTCAATCTCATCCACCACTACAGAGAACTTGCAATGTTATAATCTACACCACCATATAGATAGTGGGGAATTGGGACAGGAGGGCAGATGGCAGAATCTTTACACACTAACCCCAGAGATAGGATATGTGATAATATCTGGAACCATGTTGATGGTGCTTCTTTGACTAGAGAGGCAGGGAAAGTTCTGGGCTAAAGAAACAAAGACGGAAAACTCCGAGCATTTATGACTTCTGCGAGCACCATGTTAAATTTGCTTCCCTACCAACCACTCAAGAAAAGGGTTTCAGGCTTGGAGTATTCTGCTACATGTCTGTTAAAAAGGCTGGAACATAGCACCCAACTACAGCAGCCTTTCACCCAGCCCACAGTATCTCTTTAACTTCCTTTAAAAAATGATGGGAGAGCACATTTACCCTATGTTGCTCTTCAGACAAGATCTGCTATCATTTATAATTATTAAATAAAATGGTCAGGATAAATAACTATAAGCTATGCGACCATCTTCCCATCCCAATGGGTAAACATTTTCAGGCAGGAATAGCTATCCAAGATTGCCTAAGGTGCTTAAGGACTCAGAGGTGCCTACCCCCTTGGCACATTCACTGGCATTGCAAAAAGCGTCAAGACCCACTGAGATTCACTCGTTTCTGAACAAGCATCTTTCTAACACTGTGCTTTTTGAGCCATATAAGTACCATACTGATAAAGTTTGTAGGGCTTGACCTGAGGACAATGGAAGTGTTTGCTAAATGATCAATGTGCATGCAAGCTATACCACACAAACAAGACACAAGACAACACAGGAAGCCAATTATTTTGTCAACTATTTCAAAGTAAAGCAAAATGCCAAGTTATATTTCAGATCAACAAAGAAACTCATAGTGGATGAGATAGTAAATTAAAAGATTCAGGAACTCTGGTAAAAGTTGATCACTGAATACATGCACTGCGAATCTAAGGTGCCTAAGCTTTTAAATAAATCTCAATGAAATCCATTTAATCATGTACTGCCACTATATTTTCAGCACTAGTTCAATAGTCCAGTTCTTTATCTCTCTGGACCATATTACTATGTTCAATAAAATTCCCTTTTGTGCTATAGATTCTATGTATAAAACCAGTACAATTCTCTAATCCTACTGCAGAACCTACCACATAACTTATTACTTTTATACCAAATCATTATTCTTTTAGTTAGAAGTTTTCAGAAGCAGATACAAAAAGTCACATTGCTGATATAGGACAAAACTGGGACATTACAAAAAGTGAATACATCTTTTTTTATATATATGCAGAATCCTATCACTAGAATCAGGGGTATATGTTTAATAGATTCTCTTTAGCAGAGTTCGATAGATTCTAGAAAATATATTACAATATGAAGTATTAAATGGAACTTTTGGAAAGTAACAATTTCATTTATAAATCAATGAAACTCTTTTTAAAATGGAAATGCAATTGTTTTGTTAGAATTTCTGTAAATAGGAATATTCTAATTGGCACATCCAAATTGTACTCTCCAGGAATCAGACAAACATGAAGTATATGAGAAGCATAATTTGAAATATAGAATTTAGTACATTTGCATAGTTAAAATTTTAAGAGTTGGTTTTATTAGAAAGCTATGATGCTGTGAAGGTGCACTGTACATACAAAAGAGATAGAGCATCATTAGTAGGCAGTTGCAAAGTCAGGCAGATATCGTAAAGCTAGTACATAATGTCGGAAGTGGCTAAGGGTGAACCTTCAGCCTGTGGCACACACAGGAATAATAAGATTGTGCAATCAAAATTAAGTGTAATTGGTCAGCACAGACTTACATTTCTCTTGACGATTATTGAAGATATTAAAATGTAAGTAAGGGCTTCCCCATGTAGCTAAGCTTCTATTTCAGCATCTTAAAGTGATGTTCTGGTTTGGTGCTTATTTAATCTTTCATCTTTGGTGCTTATTTCATTTTTATCGAGCAAAGGACAATTTATCAAGTAACATTATATCCCTGCAGGTTCAAAGAGGAACAGAAAAAAGGCCCTCCCCCACACTCTGATAATTAGAAGACATGCTTAAGAATTATGAAAAATACATCTACTATATATTTGTGTTTGTCTGACTGTTTGTTCAAGAACTCCCTTCACACAGTAGGAGCTAGGACCATCAAATTCAGTATATAGCTTCCCTGTATCATAACTTAAAGCAAGGTAAGGCTTTGGTTGTGCCAGGAAAATGGGATGTGCCAGGACTGGGATCGCTTTTCATAAAACCATACAGAAAAGAAACTGAATCACTAAGCAGGTGAAAGGTGCTGGCTGGGGTGCCCTTCTCATCCAGGATTTCCCTAGCTCCAAGCCTCCCAACCCCAGGTGCCTTTTAAGGGGGAGGGGCAGATGAAGCTCCTCCCCCCATTCATACAAGGATATTTCTGGCGTTATTCTTCATCTGGTTGTGATGGAAAATGTGCTTCTTGCTGCATTCCTCACTCTGGCTGGGGAGCGCAGGCAGCAGATGAGCGGTGCACTCTGTTTTCATTCCCTGACAAGGACAGGAAGGGGAAGAGCAAGCAGTCCTGGTACAAATCTCGAGGGGGGGACTTTGGCCCCCTGGCCACCCCTCTGCACACACACACACATGCTCCCCCACGCAGAGACCCTCCTCACACTCCAACCCTGACACCTACACACCCTCAGCCCCCTACCCTAACTGCTCCTTAAGGACCTGAGCAGTGCAGGGTAAATGTGCTAGTTTAAAATAAATCTAATGTTAAGAAATGAGTGCATCTATTTCCAAACAAAGTTTAAGTTTTCTGAAATCCAGCACAACAATTTGCACACACACTTTGCATACTCATCTTCAGCACATTTTATTCCTTGAGGAGTCCTGCTTATTTCAGAGGGGCTACTCATGGTATTAGTCAAAATGCACAACTGCTAAAATCTGTCCTATAACAATGCACAAAGCCTGGCAGGAAGAAAAGCAGAATGCAATTGCTACAGCATCAGCTAAAAAAGCACAGGAAATTGTGGTGCCCAGATTAATTATATACCATGTATGGGAACTTAAAAAAGGAAACCTAGAAGAGGAATAGGTGACATGGAGAAGAGGTTCCAAAATGATCTATGGAATTCTTGATAGGGGGGCTGTGGAGACAGAGGTGTTTGGCTGGCCATTAGGGACTTATGTGACTAAGCCCCATCAAGGTCACATCTGGCAGTCTCCTTCAGATAATGTGCAAGTTGGCTGATGCAGTGCTGCCTGCTGCTAGAGGGGGAATCCTTTGTGGCTTGGAGGAGATTCTGTATTTAGCAGCTGCAATACATCCGGCTTCCACGGAAGAACTCCTTTATATATGGAGCCCACTGATTGCAGCAAGCACTGGGAAGAGGAATGGAGGGGGGAATATAGTCTGTGGCACTACCAGAGATCTGAAAAACACATGAATGCCCTTGTGCTATAAGAACTTAATGAGCTGCAGACTAGGGATGATGGGTAAACAGTGAAGGGGGGGGAACAGAAAAGCCAATAAAGGCCTGTGAAGCCATAATATGTGATTGCTAAATATGTTCCTTGCTGCCTGTCCTACTTCTTCAAGATCAGTGGCAAGTTACAAGGGGGAAGAGGGGCACAAAAAGGGATTACAATATGAAGCAGGAGGGTTCCACACCTGGTGATGATGAGTTTTCTGAGTCTAGAGAGTTCAAAGGATTGGTTGAAATATATTCTGAGTGCATGGGTGTAAGGTGGGAGAGGCATTACAGGTGAAGGGAATGGTTCTGAG
Organism: Pelochelys cantorii; assembly: GCA_032595735.1. Taxonomy (NCBI): domain Eukaryota; kingdom Metazoa; phylum Chordata; order Testudines; family Trionychidae; genus Pelochelys; species Pelochelys cantorii. The sequence goes on from CM064327.1 coordinate 70,290,810, forward strand.
CTGTGGATGGGTTACGTAAAAAGTATAATAGTTCTCATCCTGACAGGGTTAGAATTAGTTGGGAAGAGAAGTTTGGTGGGAGCTTGGGTGGAAGGGCTTGAAGAGGTTCTGAATCAGGAAGGAGACAGGTCTGCTTTATCCTCCTTCTAAAGATTCCTTTGTACTATCCAGCCATTATATCCCAGTTTTGCTGGTTTGGAATACGGTCCTTCTGAAGAGAAGAATAAAAAGATGTATTAAAGTGTACACCTCACTCCAGCTATAGGCAGACCATTTCTTCTGGCAACCAATCCAGAACTTGCTGGTCTCAAAGTACTGGCTATCTCTTTTTGTTATCAGACATTCTGTTACAGGAAGTACGTTAATCATTATACAGTGTTATTTTCCTATTGCCTTTCCATGCTAGCAATTCTTGTAGCTGCCACAGGGATGTAAGCATTAGTGATGTGGAGGAAAAGGAATAAATGGGATTCCTAAAAAAACCACAATCCCCTCAGCCTTTTCATTTTAAATGAAAGGCAAACTCCTTTGGCTAAGTATGTGAGCAGGGAGTACATATGACCTATTAAAAACTCAGTTTTCCTTTTCAGAAAACAATTTTAAAGAATGAACCACATCCCACAGATTTCATTCCTTCACATAGTTCTGGAAAAGGCTCAGCTATCCCTTCTGATGAAAGTCATGTAGGAACTCAAACAAAATAGAAACGAGAAGGGGAATACAGGAATCATTCAGTGAAACTTATCACTGAACTGAGATGAATTTTTTACCAACTTTAGAAATGTCAGATTCACCCAGGCCTGCTCTCAGTGAAGTCAACATTGAACTTTTTACTGTTGAAGTCACTACTGAAGTCAGAAGCAGGAGAATTTGTCTGCAATAGCTTGTTTCTCCAGACAGAACAGAAGAACTATGCAAAGAAAGATGAGACATACTTTTCTGAGACTGATCATGAAGACTAAGTCTCTTAAATTAAACTAGGCCAGGTCTATATTGGGGGCAAAACCGAACTAAGGTATGCAACTCCAGCTATGTGAATAACATAACTGAAGTCAATATATTGCGGCATCCCCACTGCAGGGAGTTGACAAGAGAAACTCTTTCAACAACTCCTCTTACTCCTCATGACCTAGTGGAGTACCGCAGTTGAAGGGAGCACGATCAGCAGTCGATTTAGCGTGTCTCACTAGATCCACTAAATTGACCTCCAGGAGGTCGATCTCCACAGCATCGACCTCCACAGCATTGATCTCACAGTACGTGAAGACAAGGCCTCTATATTGCTGGGCAGCCATTAATGTCACAATGATCAAGATAGGACGTTTCAGTTAAGAAAAATGACTTTTTATCCCAAGCTTCAGGGGGTAGCCAAGTTAGTCTGTACAGAAAAAAACAATAAATGGTCTGGTAGAACTTTATAGACTAACAAAACATGTAGATGGTATCATGAGCTTTTGTGGGCACAGCCCACTTCTTCAGATGACTGGAGTTTTGAGTTTAGGATGTGCAGACCCAAAATAAATAGGAGAGAAGGGGGGGAAAGGAGGGAGAGAGACAGGGAACAGAGGGTATAGAAAATTCAGGAAGGTAGAAGGAATCAGTAAGTATCTGAAGATTGGGTAGTTAAAACGAAGCAGATAAGAATCAAAGTCAATTGATAGTATCCTTCCTGACATAGGAGTCTACACAAAGAGCTCTTTGCACCTTCATTGTCTATTAGGTAGATAATGTCCCAACCATCCTTCATCATGATTGAGTCCATTAGCATGAAAATTGAATTTGTGGATGAACTCTAATTCCAATAAAAGCGACGAGGAGTCCTGTGGCACCTTATAGACTGTTGCATCTGATGAAGTGGGTCTTTGCCTACGAAAGCTTATGCTCCAATAAATCTGTTAGTCTATAAGGTGCCATGGGATTCCTCGTCGTTTTTGCAGATTCAGACTAACACAGCTACCCCTCTAATTCCAATGCTTCTCTGTATATCTGGGTAGTAGAATTGGTTTGTGACAAGACAGCCACTTGAAGATCTTTTAAACCAGTGGTCCCCAACCTTTTGGGGGTGCTGGGTGCCTGGGGGCGGGGCTGCTCATGCGCTGCACGTCCGGGGGGCGGGGCTATAGCTGCGCCACACGCCCAGGGCAGGCAACACGCATGCGCTGCGCGCAGGGCTGGATTAAGGGGGGGGGGGCTAGCCAGGCAGCTGCCTGGGGTGCCAACCTATGGGGGGCACCTAATGGCAGCTGTAAGGGGCGCCATGCGCCCGGCTGCGCGGCGCCCCTTACAGCTGCCATCATGCGCCAAGCGCCCAGAGCCGGGGGCTGCATGGCGCCCCTTACAGCTGCCATCAGGCCCCGCGTGCCCTATTGCAGCTGTAAGGTGTGCAGCGCACCAGGGGATGGGGCCGTGCATGTGCCGTGTGCTCAGAGGTGGAGCCGCGCATGCGTCGCACGCCCACTACCCAGGGTGCAGGAATGGCTCGAGCCGGTACTAGCCGCGCACCTGGGGCTTGGGGTGCAAGAATGGCTTGGGCCGGCCCTGGTCACTCGGCGGGCGCACATAAATGCCCCGGTGGGCGCCATGGCGCCCACGAGCATCGCGTTGGGTACCACTGTTTTAAACAGTGATTAGGAAGATTAAAGTGTTCCCCAATAGGTTTCTGTATGTTTCTTTTATGCATATCTGATTTGTGTCCATTGATTCTTTCCCACAGAGACTGTCCAGTTTGTCCAATATAAATAGCAGTGGAGCATTGCTGGCATTTGATGGCATAGATCAAATTACTGGATGTGCAGTCAAATGACCTTTTGATTTAGTAGCTTATGTTGTTGGCTCCAGTGATGAATTCGCTAGTATAGATATGTGGGCAGAGTTGGCATCATGTGTGGTTGCAAGGCTGGGTTCAAGTCTCATGCTAATGGACTCAATCGTGATGAACGATGGTTAGGACATTATCTATCTAATAGTCAATGAAAGTGCAAACAGCTCTTTGTGTAGATTCCTATGTCAGGAAGGATACTATCAATTGACTTTGATTCTTATCTGTTTCGTTTTAACTACTCAATTTTCAGATACTTACTGATTCCCTCTAACTTCCTGAATTTTCTATATCCTCTGCTCCCTGTCTTCCAGCCCCTCTTTTCCTCTCCCCACCCCCTTCTCTCCTATTTATTTTGGGTCTGCACATCCTAAACTCAGAACTCCAGTCATCTGAAGAAGTGGGCTGTGCCCACGAAAGCTCATGATACCATCTACATGTTTTGTTAGTCCATAAAGTGCTACCAGACCATTTGTTGTTTTTATCCTAAGGTACATGTTTGCAGATACAAATGTGTGTGTATGGGAGGAGGCTGGGAGAATTAGAATAGTGGGTTAAAATGACACTCTCAAATTTGCATGGTGTTTCTTGTTGCTCATGAGCTCAAATGTGGTAACTTTTGGCATGCCTATCAATATACTGATAAAATATCTGGTTTATATTTGTTATTATGTCTGCCAATACCATTTACTTTCAAGATACCATTGTAGCATTCTGAGGAGATCCATTTCTCTGTAGTGGCTTGCAGTTCATATCCTGCTCAAAAATGAAGTGTTCTAAAGCCAAAATGAATTTCTAAAAAGGAAAATAAAGGTAAGTTTGCCATTAAAACAGGCCCTCCTCTTTATCAATTTATGGCATTTGACAAAAAAACCATTAAATACTGTCCATGGACAAGGAGAATTAACTTGGAAAATTATGATCTCCCTCCAGCTCCTAATTTTAATTTAGAAGCTGAAGCTCAGCTACCGTAGTGACTCAGTTCTCCTGTAACCCTCAAGTCTGACCAAACTAAACCACAGCTATATTTAGCCATCCTCAATTAAAAGCAAAACACCACATCACTAAAAATAACTGTCAGGGCTCTTAGGGTATGTCTACACTTGCTCCCTAGTTCAAACTAGGGATATAAATGTAGGTGACTGAAATTGCTAATATAGTGGGGATTTAAATATTCCACGCTTCATTAGCATGATCTCGCCGGCGCGTTACTCTGCTCAACAGATATTCGAACCAGGAAGTGCGCGCCAGGACGCGTTAGTTCAAACCAAACCCAAACCATGAACCAAACCACTTCTTGGTTCGAATCAGCTGTTGAGTGGAGTAACGCGCCGGCGAGATCATGCTAATGCAGCGTGGGATATTTAAATCCCCGCTTCATTAGCAATTTCGGTCGCCTACATTTGCATCCCGAGTTCGAACTAGGGAGCAAGTGTAGACGTATCCTTATAGGCCAGACTAAATAGCTGCAGTTGCAGTTTTGCTCATTAAAATAAATGAAAATAAATCATAAAAATAAAAATAAATAGTCACCTTGGTTCTAATTACCCCACTGCATAAGTTTTATTATAACAGCTAAAATGTTAAAATGATTTGGTAATAAAAATGATTAACTTAAAAATAACCCAAAATAAAAAATAAAATAAATATAAATTATATATTTTATAAACAATTAGTTATAAAAATTAAGTAAAAGCAAATGTTTCAAAGCAGCCAGTCAGCCCTTCTTCAGGTAAGGAGCTGACACTCGAACTCCCTATCAGCTGGACTGAAGAAGGGACCCTGGAAACCCAGCCATGTTCACTGAATACCATCTCAGACATTGGGTAATTATGTTGTAGGTGTTCCACACCTACAGCATACATGTGTATGCCTTAAAGCTAATTAAAAAGTTGTTTTAGGTAAAAGCCCTCCAATTGGTATCAATCATGTGTCTGACAAAAAAGCGGTGTCTCCATTCATTTATTCCTGACGCTGCCTGAAAAACAACTGCATTGAAGTTACCACTGCTCTAGATTTGAAAAAAAAATCCAGATTTAATTAGCTTGTTGTCAGGACAGGGGTAGAGGAAGGTAATGATTGGTATAAATGATTTGCTGTGGAATGCAGGGAGATGGTGAAGCGGGGTTCCAAACAGTGAATTTCTGTGATGGAGTCTGCAAGTTGATTTATGGATAGATTTCTTTACTGGGACTCAGGCTCAGGCTGATAAACTGATTGAGATGAATTGTCAGAAAGAAAGGAAATATCTGGACAAATAAAAATAGTTTTGGATACCAGCTTGACAATATTTTTACAGGAATATAGTCCTGAAAGCCTGGAGCCTTTACTGGCCTCAGGGCATTCCTGCAGCTATGTAAGCAAATGGGAAATAAAGAAATAAATCAGCAAAAGGCAAGAGTGAAGGATTTAGAAAAAGAACAGAGTCAAAAGAGAAAGAATATCCTATAAAGCAGAATCAGATCCCCTTTTGGTACCACCCTCAGTGCAGATATTGGCAATGCAGAAGCAAATATGTGCCAGTAAGAGGGAAAGTAAGATGTTAGAACAGAAGTCTGAATGAGAAAAGCAGACACAGGAAAGTGAGGCAGACATTAGAGCCTTCCTGAAGCAATCCCAGGACAAGATCCAGGCAGATAACTGGTAGGGTTGCCAGGTGTCCGGTATTCTACCAGACAGTTCAGTTTTTGCGCCCTCTCTCCTGTAAAAAAATTCAGAAAATACTGGACATGTGCAATGTCCAGTATTTTCTGTTTTTCCAGCTGGGAACTGGGCAGAAGCCTGGCGGGAGCAGGGGGAGTGGCTGGGAGGCGGGGCCGTGATCGGCACTGGGAGCCTGTGATAGCATGCAAAAGCCTGGTGGGAGCGGGGGGAGTGGCTGGGACTTCCAGCCACTCCTCCCCGCCTGGCTTCTGCACACAACCACAGGCTCCCAGCACTGATCGCGGCCCCGCCTCCCAGCTGGGAACCTGTGGTTGCGTGCAGAAGCCGGGCAGGGGGAGTGGCTGGGAGTCCCAGCCACTCCCCCCGCCCCTGCCAGGCTTCTGCACGCAACCAGAGGGAGTCCCAGGCTGGGAGGCGGGGCTGTGATCGGCGCTGGGAGCCTCTGGTTGCGTGCAGAAGCCAGGCGGGGGCGGGGGGAGTGGCTGGGAGGAGGGGCGCAATCGGCGCTGGGAGCCCTCAGCTAATTGCATCTGAGGAGGAGTGATGCCTTGGGGAGGAGGAGAAGCCCTGTCCCTGCTCCTGAGCACTGTTCAAGCATGTTGTGGCGCCGTAGTCCAGGAGAGAAGCCCGCAGGTGCTTTGTAGTTGTGTTTAGGCACCTTCCATGGGCTCTCAGCCAAAACTGACTAGGGTAGAATTTCTGCTTCTTCCCACTGGGACACCCAAAGACCTGGCTATGGGGGAGTCACCTTCCTACCCAGGGTCGCCCCCTGCCCCACCCTACCATTGTGTTGCCCCGGGGTCTGCCTCTCTCTGCTTTGGGTAGGAGGTGGCTGCTTTGTAGAGTGGCTCTTGGTAGTAGCCACACAGGATGTGTGTTCAGTGTGGGTGGGTTTTTTTTTTTTGTTCAACAAATTTTTAGCCCATGTGTTCGGTTTTGTTTGGGAGACCATCTGGCAACCCTAATAACTGGGGAATGCAAATAACAAAGTTGTACTCTCGCAGTTGTACTCTCGCAGATTATGAGAGGAATAATCCCCATAAAGTTTTCTTCTCCCTTGGGCCCTTCCAGACAGTTTCCATATGGTTCCACACTTGAAACACTAGAAGAGTTGCAGAAGCACCTGCCCATAGCCTGCATGGTAAACATTCTGGTAAGAAGACTGGTCCTCAAGGGAACAGTCAAGGAGGAGAAGAACAGGTCGAAGTCAAACCCTCCTCCCTGACCAGTTCAGCGTTGTACGGAAATCTGTTAGCCTGCTAAACTGGAGCACAGCCTTGAGATGACTGGCAAGGATTGCTGGCACCCCCCTGGGTCTCCCTTTGGCAGATGCAGCAGTAACCCCCAACCCTGTTCTCAGAACCAGAATAGGGGTCTGGGGTATGGGTTACTAGATGCTTTGGCTCACAGAGCCCCACTTCTCTTTAGTTTGTTAGATTTGTAGTTGTTGCCCGTACTTCAAGGGCTTTTCCCTTTAGGTTTCCCTTTCTTCACAAGTTGTTCTCCACACACATTCCTCACTCCCCTGCTTCTTTTTTTGTCTTTTGTGTGTTGTTTGTTTTAAAACGTTAAGAGTTAAATGCTACAGCTGACAGTATTTTAATGTCCTTGAAAATATTGTTGCTGAGCAACAGGAATGATAACTCTGCTAACCCTGATTACTTCCTTGCAAACAGTTTTTAAAAGTAGCAAATTAACAAAATAAAGGCTCAAATAATGCTGTTTAGTTTCATGGTATAACCCCAAAATTAGACCAAACTAACCATAGCCACTTACAGTGTATTTAGAGTCACCATTAATTAAAAGCAAAACACCACATGTTTAAAAATACTTTGCAAATCAAAATTTAAAAAATCCCATAACCCTAAAAAAATAAATACCCACCGTGGTTCTAAATATCATCAATGAATATTTTATTACTGAAAATACAAAAAAAAAGTTTTGTTAATTAAGCTAAATTTAAAATCTCAATAAATGTACTATACATTATATATATATTATAAAGTGTGTACCTCAAAGCAGTCCAGAAATGATATTTATTTTATTTTATTTTATTTTATTTTTTGCAAGGAGCACCTAAGCTCCTCATTAGTTAACAGAAAAAACCCAGCTGGTGATCACTCAAAAACACCTGACTTTGGATTACTGTATTTGGGGTGTAGTAGACCTTTATCATACATGTGTATGTGCTTAAAGCTTAATAAAAATGTAAATGTAGGTAAACAATTGATACAAACCATAGCGGGTTTTTTTCAGATAGAATACGGCAGCACCCCCATTTATTCCTGACACTGCCCACAAACCAATTACCATTGCATTGGGTTTTTAAAACCCTGGGTAATACACTTAGAACTAGGGAAGTGTGAAATAATTCTTACATTGATCCAAAATTTAACCAAACTTGGAATTTTTAAATAAAATAGCTTCTCGAACACTTCCATCCTTTTGACTCATTAGATGCTTACATGCCAAAACATCACAAGAAAACCTTCTCACTGCATTCCTTTACTCAGTTTTACGGACTAAAGAGGTTCAAATAGTTTAAATGAGCAGACTTCTGGCAGTTTCCTGGATGCAAATTTAAAACATTTGAGGTTTGCCTGTCAACTACTTTCGATACATCTGTTTAAACATTTTCTCAATTGCTACTGAAACGCAATGCTGGGAAATTATTGCAAAGAATGACTGATGACTATACCCAGTTCCCAGTCAGTAGCAGGAGGACTGTATCGTTCATTTGGTATTTTGCTATAAATTGAATTTCAGGAATCATTTCCTCTTAAAGGATGGGATGTGAGGTAATTAATGTGGAATGAAACAAGGCTACCAGGCCTTGTAACTTGACAAAATTTACATTTTGGAGAACTAAAGATGATTAAATTAAAGCAATTCTCTCAGTTCAGAATTGCCCCAAAATGTGGAGTTATAGAAATAAATTCAGTAGAATTGTTTCCATGAATTAAACTAAGAAGCCTACTGAAATTAGTGTTCTAAACAAAAGAATGACCCAAACATTTGGATGCAGTATTGAATGTCAGATTTTGAGGAGCATAAAGAATCTAGTCTCACAGGCGAAGTCATGTTAGTCTGTAACTATAAAAATGAATAGTCCTTTGGCACCTTAGGGTGAGTCTACACTACACCATTATTTCAAGATAACTAGAGTTATTTTGAAATAACAATGTGAGCATCTACACAGCCATTCTGCTATTTCAAAATAATTTCAAAATAATGGATGGCTTATTCCAAAATCTGTAAACCTCATTCTATGAGGAATAATGCCTATTCCACAATAGCTATTTTGAAATGAGGTGTGTGTAGACTCTCCACTGCTGTTATTTCAAAATAGCCCCTCACCAGGGCCATTCTAAGTTATTCCTCCCAAGTGCCTCCTTGGGCTCTAAATCAAGATAGCACGCCTACATTAGGGAGGCCTGCCTTGGATTAATTCTGAGGCTTCCCTGCAGTGTAGACATGCTATTTCTAAATAAGCTATTTTGGAATAACTATTCCGGAATAGCTTATTTTGAAATAAGCGTGCATTGTAGACATACCCTTAGAGACTAACAAATATATATATAGTATCATCAGCTTTCATGGAGAAAACCACTTCTCAAGCTCATCTGAGGAAGTGGATTTGCCCACAAAACTCCTGATACCATTATATATTTTTGTTAACCTCTGAAGTGCCACAAGACTACTCATTGTTTATAAAGAAGCTAGGTGCTCACCCTGTGGTCTTTTGGTGTGGTAAGGAGAAATCAGCCTGACTCAGAAGCTGATTCCAGTAAGAAGAGAATAAAAAGTAAGTAGCAAAAAACAGCAAGAAGAAAATTGGATGTTTAGAATCTTGTTTTAACAATCAAAGGCTTGACTAGCAATGAAGGCAAAACAATTGGTTTGCTCACAGTTCATTAAAAAAAACTTGTTGGTGTAAACCAGAAGGATTGTAGCTTTAATGCTGTAGCCAGACATGAACCCCATCTTGTTTTCCCCCCCCCCAGAGAGCAAGAGAAAGGCAGTCAGCCTTTGATGCCCTGGGAATGCAGGTGTGCTGCTTGTCCCTGACTCTAATAAACAGAAACCAGACAGTAAATGGGCTAGCTGATAACCAGAGGGGCCCCCCCCTCCTGCTGCCCTGATGGCTGGCACCAGTAATTGACACGCCTACACTGTCCCAGGAGAGGAATCTTCGCCCATCACATACTAGAAGTGCCCATTGTCTGCAGTTTCCCAGGTGTGAATTATGCTTTGCACCCTTCCGTGGGAAACTTGGCATTCAAAGCCATTTTCCTAATTGGCCACTTGAGACCAGGAAGAAGCCTACGTGACCCAAGGGGTATAAAGAGGGGTTTAGTAGCCCACCCCATTTGAGCTCCAATCTATACCTGCTGGCAGGTATATGTTGTCTCCCGAGGTCTGTGGGACGCCCAGCCTCGCCCTACTTCTTCCCGAGGGATTGAGAGAAAGACGCTGGCCACGCCAAGTCTGGAACGCAGGGGTGAGAATTATACCTGCAATGTGTTTCTTATGTGTACACTTTAATTTAGTTACTCTATTATAAGTTTCTCTAATCAACCTGTTTCACTTCTATTGTAAACAAGAAAATAAGATTGTGCCCTCATTCACTTTATAAGTTTAAATATATATATTGAACCAAGTTTTCTTTCTTCTTTCTTTTCTTTCTCCTACAAATAAGCAAGTGTGGTTTGAGTTTCTGACTTGAACCCGTGCTGCTGTACCCGAACCGAACACAAACAAAAGAACTCCAGCTGGTCATAAGGGACAGATATAGGGAGAGCTTGAGCGTTGGATCGTGTCGCTTCCAGGGGACAGATCCGTTGGGGCACCTCTCAGCCTCCCCAGGCTGCCCACTGCGACGGGACTTTGTGTCCTAGCAGTCAAAGTCTGAGGTGTAAAGCTCTCCCTGTTAAACTCTGGGGCGTCTGTCAGCCTGTTGGCTGCCCACTGCAAAGGATCCCGATCCTAGCAGTAAAGACACGGACGTTAAACTCTTTGGGGCACCCGTCAACCTCCTCCAGGTTGCCCACTGCTAAGGGACCCCACTCCTAGCAGTTAAAGTCTCGGGTGTATAGCTCACACACACCACTCACTGCCCTGACCACCGGCTGACAGAATTGGCGTAGTCGGCAGGATTTGTGATATCGGTTCAAAATACAGCAGCATGAAGCCAGTCACTGATTTTAGCAAGGTAGAAAAGAGTTTCGCCCAGGAAGGTTGGGCTGACCCTAAATGGGATAGAGAAATGTTAGAAAAGGATTGGGGAAATCCTGAGGAGTTGTGGGTGCAGTTCTGTAAGTATAGAACTGCTTGCAAGTTAAAGAATGGGACAAAGCCTGAGTCTGTGGAAAGGAGCCACTTTCCATTTAGCAAGGAAAACAGGATCAGGCCCAGACAAGCAGGCAGGTAACAGATAGATTGAAGGCCTTGTGGTAGAACTGAGAAAAAGGCAGTCAGTACATGCACTGGAAATCTAAATCCTTAAAACAATACTTACAAGAGTAATATCTGAAACAAGGCCAGTTTTTTTTTATTTTTAGAGATAAGAAAGTGTTTTAAGAAAAAAGGAAAAACCCACAGAGAATTTAACTCTACAGAGAATGGAGAGAATTGAGCAGTTGTGCAAATGCTAAAATGGTGTAGATAGAAAATTGTGGTTTCTTTGCAGCCATTCTGAAGGAAAAATGGGCCCTTTTTCCAAAGGAATGTCTGTAAATAATCCAAGCAAATTTGCCTCAAATCCATACATTTGATTATAGATACTGCTAAAAGAACTCTAAAGGGAGGGGGTTTCTATTGGAACTTAACTACCCCAATGAATAAAAAGGGAATGTAATTGTTGTACAGCTATGTAGAAATAGTGTAAGAAAGATTCAGAGAGAATGTATGTGTATCTGTGTGTATATAATATATATAGTGTAAATAAGTGAGGTTTTCAAGGTCCAGTAATCTTATTTTGTAGGTTTGAAACAAATTGGTTTGGTTTACTTTTAGTAAGACCATTTCAGTCCAAGTTGTTTAATGAAAGTACAGGAAAACTGTAAGCATAAAGAAAGAGTTACACCCTATGCAAAGTTTAATGTGGCTAAGTAGTGTTGTAAACAAAGACTGCACATTTTCCTGTGACATGCCATGTATATTGTAGAAGGGGTAAAAACTGCAAACAAATTAAAATGCTGTGGAGGCTCCAGGAGCCACAACAGGTTGTAATTTCCTTTGTGATGCAAATGCCCTAGCTGGCAGCACAAAGAAGCTTTGCAGGTAATGGCTAAGTTTGATCAGCAAACTACCTGAGATCAGAAAGTTCAAACTGTAGCCCTCCAGAAAGTCAAACATAAAGTGAGAATCTAAAAGGATTTATGTTTGCACAATGCTAAATGTGAGAACAGATACAGAAGGGGGAGCAACCTTTTGTAACAACAAGATGGAGTGTGCTTGTGGGTGTGTAAGAGTACATGAGTGTAATGTATCATATGCATATGATAAGTATTGATTGATCTATGTATGTTCAATAAATGTGACGTGTTGCCTTATCCCCAGAAAGAAGGAAAAAAAAAAAGGAGGTATTGGTATTGCTATTTTAGTCCCAATAGGAGGTTGGGTATACTAGAAAATGTTTAAATGTAAGCAGTCTTTTTAAGAAGGCTCCCAGAGAGAAGACTGAGAAATTGGCATTTGTAAAAGATGTTACCCCTTTTGAACAAAATCTTGCAAAAGTTTGGGCATAGCCCTTGGTCTGATCTAGTGTTAGCTGCTGTCCATACAATTTCAGACCTAGAAGACAAATTGGCTAACTACTTGTGGATATGTAAACCGTTGCCCCCAATGAAGGGGGAAGCAGCTGCAGTTTGACTTCTATGGAAAACCTGTAATGAGGTGTTCCTCAAATTGACTGAATATAAGAATGTAAATATGAAGCTGCAAAAATGTAAAAGCCTCTGCTGCAGAAGTGGAGAGGTAGAAATGCATGTCCCTCAGTACCCAGACAGAGCTAGATTCCCTTAAGGATGGGTACTGAGAGTTAAAGCAACTCTTAGATTTTTCAGGAATATGCTTAAGAAAAGGACCAGGAGGTATGAGGCTTATTGAACAAGGCCACCCTCCTTGCTAAACTGGTAATAGGCAAACTGGCGAATTGATTACATTGGCCCATTACCCTCCACCAGACAGAGAAGGAAATATGTTTTGACTGGAGTAGAGATTGTCTCGGGAATTGGCTTTGCCTACCCCACCCGATTAGCAATGGGGTTGTCAACCATCATGAGACTAAACCACTTAACAGCACTTGTCCCAACACCCCAAGTAATACAATCAGATAAGGACTCCAAATATGCCCCTGGGGATACTGTTGTAGTCAAACACCCCAGCCTGGGCACACATACCTGTGTACTTCAGTCTTATAAAGACAAGGGCGTTTGGATTATTGCAAACCCCAACAAGATGCCAATAACTATTTCTGAGGCTTGGATTGTATCCAAGACCGGTTGACTTTATGTTTTCTTTTAGAATCAAACTTGGTTGTGTGGCAGACCCCGATCCGAGCGACAGCATGATGTTTGGACTCGTTGTAACGTTCCTTGTGGCCACAGCAGCCTCCACTGTTCCCAGACACCCTTTCCAGAATGCCATCCAAACTGGCGCCACGGACTGTTGGACGTGTACACTGCTGAACTTTTCCACAGGACTGGGAGTTGAATTTGTCCCTTTAAACTTGAATGACTGGTGGAACAAGAGCGACGTTTTCAAGTGGGGACCAGCCTGGTTTGATGACAGCAGCTCCAGCAGCTACAAACTTTTAAATGACTCTGGGAAGGGAACTTGGGGGTGGCATGGACAATGGCAACCTACACTATGAGGTCAAACTCTGGAGTATGTAACAGGAAGCTCCAGGGAAGTGTACCCCATCTGCTTTGAGAACAAAAGGTACTGGACCCCACCTTGGGTGGTTAGGGGACCAGCAGTGTACCCACACTGTAAGTTTTAATGAGAAATTAAAGGTCTGGGATGTCTATCCCAGTGCAACCCACCAAAAACCCTTAAGGTGCTGGGGATATAACATCTCCCATGGTGGTGCACCACTATCAAGCAATGTTACCATTATTCCCCTAAACAGCCAATACCTGGAAGGGAAAGCCTGGTACAATCAGTCATTATTCATTATTCCTAACACCGGTCAAATATACAACCCCACACTGGTAACCAGTAACACCTTACTCCCCTATTCTGAAGAAAGAGCCAGGACTCTTTTTCATTTGCAGGTAGAAAGCCAACAAGTATCTGCCACTGAATTAAATAGGGCACTGCTCACTAGGGCATGCCGCCCCTGGGGGGACTCACTGTACACCCCCACATTATGGCTCCTGGTATAACTAACCTTGGAAGTTTCCTGCACCGGATGCCAAGGCGATTCACCCTGAACCCCCTTGTAGAACACCCTACAGGTTTTCACCAGTTCACCTGTGCATTCCTGCCCAGGCTTGGAGTAGATGAGCTGGAGAAGGCATTAGTGAATAGCCTTAGACGCAGTTTTAGCCCAGCAAGGGGGGAATGTGTGCGATAATTAACCATTCTTGCTGCTTACAAATTACAAAAGATGCATTTGCTATAAAGGGCACTGTTAAGGTGCTACATGCTGTAACTGAGGACGGAAAAGCCTCATGGCTAGATTGGCTAGCCCAACACCTAGGATTTTCGTTAACTCCATTCCTTCACTCTATTGTAAATACTATATTAACCATTTTCCTTGTTGTAATTGCTTGTTGCATGCTTCTATGTATTGTTAAGCGTTTGGTGTACACTGCTACCTCCTCTGCACAAGTCCAATATATGGCATTGGGAAGCGATCCTAATCAATCCCTTGATCCAAAATTATCTGATCAGACCCTGCCGATAGGGCGATTTTAGCTTCCTCCAAGGAGGGCAAAAGGTGCTGGCATCACCGCCATCTTGCGTTCTGGGACATAGTGAGGCGTGTCAAGGGGGTGGAATGTAGCCAGACATGAACCCCATCTTGTTTTCCCCCCCCCAGAGAGCAAGAGAAAGGCAGTCAGCCTTTGATGCCCTGGGAATGCAGGTGTGCTGCTTGTCCCTGACTCTAATAAACAGAAACCAGACAGTAAATGGGCTAGCTGATAACCGGAGGGGCCCCCCCCTCCTGCTGCCCTGATGGCTGGCACCAGTAATTGACACGCCTACACTGTCCCAGGAGAGGAATCTTCGCCCATCACATACTAGAAGTGCCCATTGTCTGCAGTTTCCCAGGTGTGAATTATGCTTTGCACCCTTCCGTGGGAAACTTGGCATTCAAAGCCATTTTTCCTAATTGGCCACTTGAGACCAGGAAGAAGCCTACGTGACCCAAGGGGTATAAAGAGGGGTTTAGTAGCCCACCCCATTTGAGCTCCAATCTATACCTGCTGGCAGGTATATGTTGTCTCCCGAGGTCTGTGGGACGCCCAGCCTCGCCCTACTTCTTCCCGAGGGATTGAGAGAAAGACGCTGGCCACGCCAAGTCTGGAACGCAGGGGTGAGAATTATACCTGCAATGTGTTTCTTATGTGTACACTTTAATTTAGTTACTCTATTATAAGTTTCTCTAATCAACCTGTTTCACTTCTATTGTAAACAAGAAAATAAGATTGTGCCCTCATTCACTTTATAAGTTTAAATATATATATTGAACCAAGTTTTCTTTCTTCTTTCTTTTCTTTCTCCTACAAATAAGCAAGTGTGGTTTGAGTTTCTGACTTGAACCCGTGCTGCTGTACCCGAACCGAACACAAACAAAAGAACTCCAGCTGGTCATAAGGGACAGATATAGGGAGAGCTTGAGCGTTGGATCGTGTCGCTTCCAGGGGACAGATCCGTTGGGGCACCTCTCAGCCTCCCCAGGCTGCCCACTGCGACGGGACTTTGTGTCCTAGCAGTCAAAGTCTGAGGTGTAAAGCTCTCCCTGTTAAACTCTGGGGCGTCTGTCAGCCTGTTGGCTGCCCACTGCAAAGGATCCCGATCCTAGCAGTAAAGACACGGACGTTAAACTCTTTGGGGCACCCGTCAACCTCCTCCAGGTTGCCCACTGCTAAGGGACCCCACTCCTAGCAGTTAAAGTCTCGGGTGTATAGCTCACACACACCACTCACTGCCCTGACCACCGGCTGACAAATGCTTATGCATTAAATCTGTTTGAACCCACACAGATGCATTTTTGCATGCTTCCGGCAAAACTCATTTACTTCAGGGGAAGATTTTACTCACCTAAAGACTTTAAGACTGGATCTATTAGCAAACCATATTTTGCCATTTCAATGCTCATTGAATAGTATCTTAATCTATGAGTAGTCCAATAGACAGGGAATGATTTTGCTGTGTTAATTAAATAAAAAAAACCCCACTAAACATTGTGGAGCTCAATATGGAGCTTATTAATTCCTTAACAAAAGTTCTCAGTTAACAAAATGACTTCAAGGCTTTGATACCATTAACCTGGGGCAGTTAACATTCAGCAGGCATGCTGCTGTTGAGGGTTAAGAGTACATTCCACACCCACTTTTAAAACCTCAGAGTTACAAACACCTCTGTGATGGAGGTTGTCCATGATTCTGAACAAAATGTTATGGATCTTTCAAAAGTTTACATGAAAATCTGTAATACTGTGTCAAGAGACCTCATGTCCTTACCCCTTTTCAGGGACAAGTTAAATCTTGCTAACATTGTTTTATGAAGAAGATAAAATATTGTGGAAAGTACACATGATCATTTCTATCAAACGCCTCTCTTCCCGGGGCGGGGGGGGGGGGGGGGGGGGAAGCCTGAGCTTTTTTTATTTACATGAAGTCTACAATCAGAGCACATGAATACACAAGGGTCAAACCAATGAATACCCATGGATCCTTTATCATCCAGCTTAATATATCCAAATAAATGCCATGAGAACATTAGCTATCATAAGTCATAACCTGTGAATATTAGTAAAGGTAATAAAAGATTTCAAAACACAATGTTAAGGTTATTTGCTATTACCCATAGATTCACACAAACATTAATAAAGTGTTGAATACAATACTGGCTTCTAATAGTAGAAGAATATATATTCTGAAAAAGCACCTGAGCCTTGACAAAAAGCCTTTCAATATATAACTCCTGTAAAGATTAAAATCTATTTCTCAGGATCTAGTCTAACCGATTTTAGGCATATCATTAAAGCCCCAAGAACCATCATGCATAAAGGTTATAAATCTTAAGAAAAAATAAATATTATTAAATGCCATCATTGTAGATTATAAACTTTTCGGGAATGTGTTTTCTGCAACGTATGGAAGGAAGTATGTAGAACACATTTTTGGCCCTAACAGTCTAAACAGCAATTACTACCATTTTAGGTCCCAGCAGGTGGGGGGACTGAAATAACATTTATAGTGGAGGCGCTGAAAGCCATTGAACAGAGCCTTGAAGCACTGGGTTACTATTTCTTTCTTTAAGTCAGTGCAGTGGTGCTACTTGCCAGCACAGTACCCTTCAGCTGTCAGCAGGGTACCCTTCAGTGTCTGACAGTAAATACATTTAATTCTAAGTATTTTATTTGATGATGTAAAAATATTTATAATCCAATTAAAAGTTTCTACAAGTTTTTTTTACAAAATTGCCTGTCAGCATTTCCCCCCACCAATTCTAGGGTTACCATGCCTTTCAGATAAGACTGCAAGGTGACAAATGGGCAGTAAAAATCCCATGACTTTAAGCACACATGTGCACACACACAAACACACAATATGGAATTAGCCCCAGTCTCCTTGCCCAAAGTTTCCACAAACAATATTATTCAGTGCTGTATATTATATCCTCCACCTCAGTAGTAGGTGCTATTCAGCAGTGACGTGATTTTTATTTTAAATTGAAATTTGTAGCTCACCGTTAAGATGACAACCCCCCCGGTATCATAGTCCTTGACAATCATTTTATGCATTTATCCTTACAACACCCTTGTGAGAATCTACTATCCCCATTTTATAGATGGGGTACAGAGATTAAGTGACTTACTCAAGTTGATGTAGGAAGACACCCAAGGTACAGTCTTGAACTAAGGCCCTTGAGGTGCTAAGGTAGTGCCCTAATCAATAGGCCATCTGTCCTTCAGTATCATTGGTGGAGCAACTGTAATACCACATAGGACCAAGTCTCAGCTGCGGTGAAGCCAATTGAGTTGTCAGTTTTCCAGGCTGAGGATCTGATCTAGTCTTTGTCATCTTGCAGAAGACAACTGATAAAGGCTGCATGAACATTTGGAATGAAAAATAATTTTGAGGGGCTGTGATTTGAGCTCAGTTTGCAACACATCTTGGCAAACAATTGAATTTGAGTCCATCCTCTTGCTCAGCAGCTGTGAGTCAATCTCAAAATGGAACTTGTAGGGAGGGTCAGCACAACTGTATATTTGGGCATCTGAAAATCAAGTCCACCTGCTCCATTCTTGAACTTAACTGCAGTTATTTATTTTATGAAATTAAAATACAAGTTATAGTGACACAATAATTACAAATTTGAGAAGAACTGCATTACAAACTATTTATTTTGGATGAGTCATCCAGAATAGGAGAACCATTCAGTTAAAATAAAAAAGGTAAAAAAAATAGTAATAGCTCATCTTTCCAAAATAAAAACAGTGAAGAGATTAAGAAAACAGCTACATGCATTATATGTAATTAATGAGCTCAAGAGCATTGTAAAGGAGACTCAGGCTCTCTGTAATTAGAGGTACTTTTACTTTCCTATTATAGTCTGATTTTCAGCAGCCCTCATTCTATGTGCCATTGCCTCCACTCCACAAAAAGGAGAGTATAACATTTCCCTCACAATTTCATGTTATGCTGAATCTCGGGATAGAAATTTTTTCTTCAAAGTGTCACAGAAAAATGCCCCACAAGGAGTTTTTAAGATGGAGGACTAGCTCCTCAGCCGATGCAAATAATACAGAGTTCTATTAATGGAACGATGTCAGAACACACTAGCTTAGAAACTGGCCCAATATGTTATCAAAGTTTCCCTGTCCTTCACTTTTAAAGAGTGTTCCTAGCTTTACTAGAACCTTATATGTGCCAAATGGCTTGAGCTATACATTCTAAAATAGTTTGGTCCCATAACAGAGAGAAGCGTTACTAGTAAATCAGGTGACAGATGAGATGTGGAATACAAAGTTATGAAGAGCTATTAAGAATGTACATCAAAATACAGTTGTACAATGCACTGACCTGGTGCCAAATTGTGACACAACAGCTGATGGACAGAGTCAATGGAAAGGGACATGGGAAGAGAGGAGACTGCATGGGAGGGTGCAGACATGAGTCCACTATGAGGTGTAGATTCTCAGCCTCATAATGGCCATATTCTGGAGTAGCAACAAGAGTGGGAGCGTGGAGAGGGGAAGAAAGGAGGTTGGTGGAGTATGAAGATATGGTGCGATTGGGCTAAGGAGGCAATGGTGCCAGGGAGCACTGTTTTCCAGGCAAGGGCTATGGGGAATAAGCCTGGATGGTAGAACAGCGCTCTCCAGAACAGCAGACTAAAAATGGAATTAAAAGAGGTTTAAGAAAATATGGTGAAACAGCAAAAGTGTGGAGTGTAAGAATGGCCTGGGAGAAGTCAAAACAAAGAGTACTACTTTGTTTGGTCCCTATTTTATGTGCAAAAGCTTGAAGTGTGGGTTTTCAAAAGCGTTGGCCTAGCTCTGCTCCCCTGGAAATTAATGGAGTTTTATAACTGACTTCACAGGGAAAAGAGTTAAACCAATGCTGAGAACTTTTGGAAATCACAACAAACGTAAACTGGCTCCATGACCATCTCAAACCCCTGGACTCCCTCCTGGCACCTTCCCCTGTACACCCCAATCCAAGATACCAGTGTGACGTTTGAAAAGATCAACCTGTGAGTATTGTTCCCTCCATCTCCCCCCATCTCACAAAAGAATCTATAGTAGTTGAAGGTTAAGTGTAAGGAGTGAAGAAAGGAAAAGCTTAACATCCAGTTCTGTGCTCACACACACCTCCCTACCCCAACACCAATTAAACAGTTTGTTGCTGAACGCTAGCATGCTAACACTACCACTGTGGTTTTGTTAGTGTTATATATGCTTTGCTCTATGTACTGTTTGGAGAAATGATTACTACAGGTTGGACTTCCCCAGTCCGGCACCCTCGGGACCTGACCGGTCCTGGATGAGGGATTTTGCCAGACCAGGGAAGGTCATTTCTGCCCCCGCCCCCACCACGGCTGCCAGCCTCCCCGCTGGTTTCCCCCACTGCCGGCCCCTCAGAACTGGGCTCCCAGCCCCACCGTGGCAGCCCTGCCACCGCAAGCACAGGCTTGGGCTTCAGCCTCACTGGGCAGCGCTGCTGCTTCCCAGCCTCACAGGGCAGCTCTGCCAGGCAGCAGAGGGGCTGCTGGACTCTTTGCTGTGCTGCCAAACAGCCACACTCCTGGGTTTCTGGCCCAGCCACCAGGCAGCCCCACGGTTGGGCTCCCAGCCCTGGAGGGAAGCTGCACTGACTCCCAGTTCCACCATGGAGATGCTGGGTGGCAGTGGGGCTGCTGGGTTCCTCCTTGTGCTGTGTTCCTGGCCCCACTGCCGGGCAACCCCACTGCTTCCCCATTTCACCAGGTAGTTTCACTACCAGGCGGCAGCCCTGCTGCTCTGCTCTAGCCCACCAGACAGCCCCGCTGTCTCCCGCCGCCCTGCCCCCACCCAGTGTAGCCACCGGGAGGAAGCCCTGCTGCTGGGCTCCCAGTTTTGCTGCCACAGGGCTCCAGCCCCACTGCAGGGCTCCCAGCCCTCCATGGGACTCTCTGGTCCTGGAACATCCCTGGTCCTTTTGGGTCAGGGATGTTGCCGGACCAGAGAGTCCTGGTTAAGAGAGTTTCAACCTGTATTCTGTATAACATATTGAAAAACTGAAAATATGATTTACACAGAACATTGCTTGTATAAGTAGTTTCATATACACATTTTCTCTGTATTACTAACTGTAATGGTTTGTAACAACAAGAATTGATGTTTGCACATAGGGGACAGTTTTAGTATCTTGCTTCAGATTTAGGGCTTTTCATAAGCCAGCTTTGTGTCTAATGAGATTTATCTTAAAAGAGTTGCATGGAATTATTTTGCTCCTGGGAAAAAGATTGTCATGTGTGCATGAGGTTTAGTCTGAAATGGTTATACAGTAGTAGCTTTGTTTTTTTGTTTTTTGTTTTGTTTTTTTAGGGGTGTTGGTATGGTTTGTTGTTTTATTAATGCCCAAACTGTACAGCATTTGTGTGAATAAAAGCAGTTTTAATCATTAAAAGTGAGTTTTTATGCATTGCCATGAAACAGAATTGTGGGATGAATAGATGAATTTAGACTTAGTAATTGCATAGTAGTCAGTGATAGTGTTTGTACTGGTAGATGTATGTGCTGAAACAGTGATAGGAAACCTCTAGATGTGAAGAAAAGCTGAAATTCTGTTTTATCCTTGCTATCCAGAGTGCATGAGTCTGCAGCATTGGGCTGAAATTACATAAGAACTGTTTCTTATATGAGATTGATGGAATTACATATGAGAAGGAGACTGTCTTGTTTTATTGACAAATTTCTGCTTCTAATCTTTCAAAATATAAGGAAAACATAGACTGTTTCCCATTCTTCTGAAATAAAAAACCCCAAACAGTAAGATTTCTTTTTTAGTTTTAGCCAAAAGTTTATGTTCTTATTTTATCTATGGAGTTCCCATCCTAGGCTAGTATAGTAGTGAATATCAAAATAATGTAGCCTTTCAGGGCTATTTATTTACTTAAAAAAATCTTACTTCACTATAAGAACAGTAATTTATTTTTCCCAGGGCCATGTTTTCTTTGTGTTAAACTATGATGTCAAAGCATGAAACATTATGTGCAATCACGGTCCTGATAAGGTCTTGGGTATTGTCACATTTTTGCCAACCTTGCCTAGGTCTTTAATACAGTTAAAAAAATACTTTCTTGATGAACACAAGTTTCCTCTGAGGCAGTGATGTTGTCTGTGCTTTTACTTACAGACCACACTGCAAAAATGGCACTGCACCCCAGAGGCAAAAGCCCCATTTTGATTTCAGTCATCCGTCTTTTATTTAATTTTCACTCCTGACACATGCTGCAGCTTCTGTCAAAAGGAATTTTGGTTTTGATTTTAGTTTTTTATTTATTGCAACACAAGGCTCTGACACATTCTATTGTGGTCTCTCCTTTACCTCATCCGCTCAGTTAACAGCTCAGACTATTCTGATGAACTGACTGAGGAAATAAACTAGTTGGAATGTATGGAAATAAACCAACAACACTAAGTTTTCCATGAATTAGCTGCTTTCTCCTTGACTAATCACCCCTTGCATAGACCCTTATGGCTGGGATATAGGCAACTGCTTGCACACTTCAAATAAGAATTGCCATACGGGATTTGACCAGTGTTCCACATAATCCAATATTCTGTCTCTAAGGTACATCTAGATTACGGAGAAGATCGATCCCCTGGAGGTCAATCTTCTAGCGTTTAATTTAGCAGGTCTACTGTAGACCCTCAAATCGAATGCTGAGGGCAGCTCCCACTGTTGTCTTGTACTCCTCATTCTGAGAGGAGTAAGGGAAAACAACAGGAGCATGTGCTCTGGTCAGCCTTCCGCAGTGTAGATGCTGTGATGACTCGGCCTAAATTAAGCCAAATTCAGCTATGAATTTTGTGTAAGTTGGATGGCATACAACTATAGTATAGACCAGCATCAGTTACTAGTATAAGATGCTTCAGAGGAAGCTGCAGTCTCTCCTTCCCCAGGCAAAAATCCCTTAACTGCCTACTTATTGGGGTTATTAAGAAATCCCCCTAATCTATGCTACTTAAATGCCCCCCTACTCATTTTACCACCATTTCTTAGAATCATACTTTAATGTATTTACTGTCACACCACTAAGGCAGTATTATTCCCATTTTACAGATGGAAAAGTGAAGCACAGTGATACTAAGTGACTTACCACAAGTCACACATGGGATAAGAGGGAAGGTCCTCTCATGGACTGATAACTGGTTAAAAAACAGGAAACAAAGGGTAGGAATAAATGGTAAGTTTTGAGACTGGAGAGAGGTAACTAGTGGTGTCCCCCAAGGGTCTGTACTGGGACAAATCCTATTCAACTTATTTATAAATGATCTAGGGAAAGCGGTAAACAGTGAGGTGGCAAAATTTGCAGATGATAAACTACTCAAGATAGTTAAGACCAAAGCAGACTGTGAAGAGCTTCAAAAAGATCTCACAAAACTAAGTGATTGGGCAACAAAATGGCAAATGAAATTTAATATTGATACATTTAAAGTAATGCACATTGGAAAAAATAATCCCAACTATACATACAATATGATGAGGGCTAATTCAGCTACAACTATTCAAGAGAGATCTTGGAGTCATTGTGAATAGTTCTCTGAAAACATCCACTCAATGTGCAGTGGCAGTCAAAAAGCAAACAGAATGTTAGGAATCATTAAAAAGGGAATAGAGAATATGACAGAGAACATCGTATTGCCTCTGTGTAAAACCATGGTACACCCACATCTTGAATACTGTGTACAGATGTGATCACTTCATCTCAAAAAAGATATATCAGTATTGGAAGAGATTCAGAAAAGGGCAACAAAAATGATTAGAAGTTTGAAACAGGTGCCATATGAAGAGAGATTAAAAAGACTGGGACTTCTCAGTTTAGAACCGAGGAGAATAAAGGTGGATATGATAAAGGTCTACAAAATCATGACTGGTGTGGCAAAAGTGAATAAAGAAAAGTTATTTACTTGTTCCCATAATATAAGAACTAGGGGTCACAAAAAGAAATTAATAGGTAGCAAGTTTAAAATGAACAAAAGGAAGGGTTTTTTTTTTCCCATGCAGTACATGGTCAGCCTGTGGAACTCCTTGCCAGAGGATGCTGTCAAGAGCAGGTCTTTAACAGGGTTCAAGAAAGAACTAGATAAATTCATAGTGATTAGTTTTATCAATGGCTATTAGCCAGGATGGGTAAGAATGGTGTCCCTAGCTTCTGTCAGAGGCTGGGAATGGGTGACAGGATCAAGGGATCACTTGATGGAGCATCTGGCATTGGCTGCTGTCGGAAGATAGTATACTGAGATAGATGGACTTTTGGTCTGACCCAGTATGGCCATTCTTATATTTTTATGTTCACACAGGAAATTTGAACCTAGGTGTCCCAAGTCCCTGGTTAGTATCTGAACTACCAGACCTTCCTCTCACCCCACAATCATCAGTATTTTTATACTTTCCTAAGCTCTAATGATTATAAACTCTTCATACTCCTGTTCTCCATATAAATGTCTAATCCTTTTTGGAATCCTTCACAGTACCACTGACATGTAAACTATACTCAGCATCACAGAGTATGAGTGGGATGAAGCCATGCTATTCTTCTATTGCTTAACCTAGAGGCTGAACAAGTCTCCTTAACTTACAGAACCCTGCTCTAGGCAACCACAGAGAGGCCCTCAGAGTTGGCGTTCACATTGAACCTTCTCCAAAGAAACAACATTATTTAATGGCACATTTCTTACAAAGGCTGAGGCATGAGTTCAGGTAGAATGCTAGTATTATCACCATTCTTCTATGCATTGCCATGACAAATAAGATTATTACAGTCATGCTCTGAGTTGACAGGGTATTTGAAACCTGAAGCACTTGGTGTGGTTTGAAAGCTTGACTCTTTCATGAACAGAAATACCTTACCTTCTCTCAGAAAATTTAAAAGGCACAGAGCAAAACACATATAAATAATGTTGTAGCCAGACATGAACCCCATCTTGTTTTCCCCCCCCCCAGAGAGCAAGAGAAAGGCAGTCAGCCTTTGATGCCCTGGGAATGCAGGTGTGCTGCTTGTCCCTGACTCTAATAAACAGAAACCAGACAGTAAATGGGCTAGCTGATAACCGGAGGGGCCCCCCTCCTGCTGCCCTGATGGCTAGCACCAGTAATTGACACGCCTACACTGTCCCAGGAGAGGAATCTTCGCCCATCACATACTAGAGTGCCCATTGTCTGCAGTTTCCCAGGTGTGAATTATGCTTTGCACCCTTCCGTGGGAAACTTGGCATTCAAAGCCATTTTTCCTAATTGGCCACTTGAGACCAGGAAGAAGCCTACGTGACCCAAGGGGTATAAAGAGGGGTTTAGTAGCCCACCCCATTTGAGATCCAATCTACACCTGCTGGCAGGTATTGGACACCTCCCGGGGTTTGTGGGACGCCCAACCTCGCCCTACTTCTTCCCGAGGGATTGAGAGAAAGACGCTGGCCACGCCAAGTCTGGAACGCAGGGGTGAGAATTATACCTGCAATGTGTTTCTTATGTGTACACTTTAATTTAGTTACTCTATTATAAGTTTCTCTAATCAACCTGTTTCACTTCTATTGTAAACAAGTAAAATAAGATTGTGCCCTCATTCACTTTATAAGTTTAAATATATATATTGAATCAAGTTTTCTTTCTTCTTTCTTTTCTTTCTCCTACAAATAAGCAAGTGTGGTTTGAGTTTCTGACTTGAACCCGTGCTGCTGTACCCGAACCGAACACAAACAAAAGAACTCCAGCTGGTCATAAGGGACAGATATAGGGAGAGCTTGAGCGTTGGATCGTGTCGCTTCCAGGGGACAGATCCGTTGGGGCACCTCTCAGCCTCCCCAGGCTGCCCACTGCGACGGGACTTTGTGTCCTAGCAGTCAAAGTCTGAGGTGTAAAGCTCTCCCTGTTAAACTCTGGGGCGTCTGTCAGCCTGTTGGCTGCCCACTGCAAAGGATCCCGATCCTAGCAGTAAAGACACGGACGTTAAACTCTTTGGGGCACCCGTCAACCTCCTCCAGGTTGCCCACTGCTAAGGGACCCCACTCCTAGCAGTTAAAGTCTCGGGTGTATAGCTCACACACACCACTCACTGCCCTGACCACCGGCTGACAGAATTGGCGTAGTCGGCAGGATTTGTGATATCGGTTCAAAATACAGCAGCATGAAGCCAGTCACTGATTTTAGCAAGGTAGAAAAGAGTTTCGCCCAGGAAGGTTGGGCTGACCCTAAATGGGATAGAGAAATGTTAGAAAAGGATTGGGGAAATCCTGAGGAGTTGTGGGTGCAGTTCTGTAAGTATAGAACTGCTTGCAAGTTAAAGAATGGGACAAAGCCTGAGTCTGTGGAAAGGAGCCACTTTCCATTTAGCAAGGAAAACAGGATCAGGCCCAGACAAGCAGGCAGGTAACAGATAGATTGAAGGCCTTGTGGTAGAACTGAGGAAAAGGCAGTCAGTACATGCACTGGAAATCTAAATCCTTAAAACAATACTTACAAGAGTAATATCTGAAACAAGGCCAGTTTTTTTTTATTTTTAGAGATAAGAAAGTGTTTTAAGAAAAAGGAAAAACCCACAGAGAATTTAACTCTACAGAGAATGGAGAGAATTGAGCAGTTGTGCAAATGCTAAAATGGCGTAGATAGAAAATTGTGGTTTCTTTGCAGCCATTCTGAAGGAAAAATGGGCCCTTTTTCCAAAGGAATGTCTGTAAATAATCCAGGCAAATTTGACTCAAATCCATACATTTGATTATAGATACTGCTAAAAGAACTGTAAAAGGGGATTCTATTGGAACTTAACTACCCCAATGAATAAAAAGGGAATGTAATTGTTGTACAGCTATGTAGAAATAGTGTAAGAAAGATTCAGAGAGAATGTATGTGTATCTGTGTGTATATAATATATAGAGTGTAAATAAGTGAGGTTTTCAAGGTCCAGTAATCTTATTTTGTAGGTTTGAAACAAATTGGTTTGGTTTACTTTCAGTAAGACCATTTCAGTCCAAGTTGTTTAATGAAAGTACAGGAAAACTGTAAGCATAAAGAAAGAGTTACACCCTATGCAAAGTTTAATGTGGCTAAGTAGTGTTGTAAACAAAGACTGCACATTTTCCTGTGACATGCCATGTATATTGTAGAAGGGGTAAAAACTGCAAACAAATTAAAATGCTGTGGAGGCTCCAGGAGCCACAACAGGTTGTAATTTCCTTTGTGATGCAAATGCCCTAGCTGGCAGCACAAAGAAGCTTTGCAGGTAATGGCTAAGTTTGATCAGCAAACTACCTGAGATCAGAAAGTTCAAACTGTAGCCCTCCAGAAAGTCAAACATAAAAGTGAGAATCTAAAAGGATTTATGTTTGCACAATGCTAAATGTGAGAACAGATACAGAAGGGGGAGCAACCTTTGGTAACAACAAGATGGAGTGTGCTTGTGGGTGTGTAAGAGTACATGAGTGTAATGTATCATATGCATATGATAAGTATTGACTGATCTATGTATGTTCAATAAATGTGACGTGTTGCCTTATCCCCAGAAAGAAAGAAAAAAAAAAGGAGATATTGGTATTGCTATTTTAGTCCCAATAGGAGGTTGGGTATACTAGAAAATGTTTAAATATGTAAGCAGTCTTTTTAAGAAGGCTCCCAGAGAGAAGACTGAGAAATTGGCATTTGTAAAAGATGTTACCCCTTTTGAGCAAAATCTTGCAAAGGTTCGGGCATAGCCCTTGGTCTGATCTAGTGTTAGCTGCTGTCCATACAATTTCAGACCTAGAAGACAGATTGGCTAACTACTTGTGGATATGTAAACCCTTGGCCCCAATGAAGGGGGAAGCAGCTGCAGCTTGACTTCTATGGAAAACCTGTAATGAGGTGTTCCTCAAATTGACTGAATATAAGAATGCAAATATGAAACTGCAAAAATTTAAAGGCCTCTACTGCAGAAGTGGAGAGGTAGAAATGCATGTCCCTCAGTACCCAGACAGAGCTAGATTCCCTTAAGGATGGGTACTGAGAGTTAAAGCAACTCTTAGATTTTTCAGGAATATGCTTAAGAAAAGGACCAGGAGGTATGAGGCTTAGTGAACAAGGCCACCCTCCTTGCTAAACTGGTAATAGGCAAACTGGCGAATTGATTACATTGGCCCATTACCCTCCACCAGACAGAGAAGGAAATATGTTTTGACTGGAGTAGAGATTGTCTCGGGAATTGGCTTTGCCTACCCGACCCGATTAGCAATGGGGTTGTCAACCATCATGAGACTAAACCACTTAACAGCACTCGTCCCAACACCCCAAGTAATACAATCAGATAAGGACTCCAAATATGCCCCTGGGGATACTGTTGTAGTCAAACACCCCAGCCTGGGCACACATACCTGTGTACTTCAGTCTTATAAAGACAAGGGTGTTTGGATTATTGCAAACCCCAACAAGATGCCAATAACTATTTCTGAGGCTTGGATTGTATCCAAGACCGGTTGACTTTGTTTTCTTTTAGAATCAAACTTGGTTGTGTGGCAGACCCCGATCCGAGCGACAGCATGATGTTTGGACTTGTTGTAACGTTCCTTGTGGCCACAGCAGCCTCCGCCCTGCCCGAGCACCCTCTCAGGAATGCTATTCAGACTATTGCCCCTGCTGCCGATGCTACAAACTGCTGGATATGCACCCTGTTAAATTCTTCCACAGGACTGGGAGTTGAATTTGTCCCTTTAAACTTGAATGACTGGTGGAACAAGAGCAACGTTTTCAAGTGGGGACCAGCCTGGTTTGATGACAGCAGCTCCAGCAGCTACAAAATTTTAAATGACTCTGGGAAGGGAACTTGGGGGTGGCATGGACAATGGCAACCTACACTATGGGGTCAAACTCTGGAGTATGTAACAGGAAGCTCCAGGGAAGTGTACCCCATCTGCTTTGAGAACAAAAGGTACTGGACCCCACCTTGGGTGGTTAGGGGACCAGCAGTGTACCCACATTGTAAGTTTTAATGAGAAATTAAAAGTCTGGGATGTCTATCCCACTGCAACCCACCAAAAAAACCCTTAAGGTGCTCGGGATATAACATCTCCCAAGGTGGCACACCACTATCTAGCAATGTTACCATTATTCCCCTAAACTTCAGCCAATACCTGGAAGGAAAAGCCTGGTACAATCAGTCATTATTCATTATTCCTAACACCGGTCAAATATACAACCCCACACTGGTAACTAGTAACACCCTACTCCCAAACCAGTGTGCTAGGGCAGAGCTTTTTACAGCGGATCAGGTCCTACAGGACTTGCTGTTTGCCTTGCATTGCACAGCCGCTAATGATAGTTACTGTGCTACCCACCATACCCCAAAGAAAGGACCCACTGGAACAGGGTGGTAGAAGGGACCCTACTCCCCTATTCTAAAGGAAGAGTCAGGACTCTTTTTCATTTGCAGGCAGAAAGCCTACAAGTATCTGCCACTGAATTGGATAGGGCGCTGCTCACTGGGGCACGCTTCCCCTGGGGGACTCACTGTACACCCCCACATTATGGCTCCTGGTCTCACTAACCTTGGAAGTTTCCTGCACCGGATGCCAAGAAGATTCACCCTGAACCCCCTATAGAACGCTCTACAGATTTTTCACCAGTTCACCCGCACATTCCTGCCCAGGCTTGGAGTAGATAGCTGGAGAAGGCATTAGTGAATAGCCTTAGATGCAGTTTTAGCCCAACAGGGGGGGAGTGTGTGCGATAATTAACCATTCTTGCTGCTTACAAATTAAACAAGATGCATTTGCTATAAAGGGCGCTATTAAGGTGCTACACACTGTAACTGAGGACAGAAAAGCCTCATGGCTAGATTGGCTAGCCCAACACCTAGGATTTTCGTTAACTCCATTCCTTCACTCTATTGTAAATACTATATTAACCATTTTCCTTGTTGTAATTGCTTGTTGCATGCTTCTATGTATTGTTAAGCGTTTGGTGTACACTGCTACCTCCTCTGCACAAGTCCAATATATGGCATTGGGAAGCGATCCTAATCAATCCCTTGATCCAAAATTATCTGATCAGACCCTGCTGATAGGGCGATTTTAGCTTCCTCCAAGGAGGGCAAAAAGGTGCTGGCATCACCGCCATCTTGCGTTCTGGGACATAGTGAGCGTGTCAAGGGGGTGGAATGTAGCCAGACATGAACCCCATCTTGTTTTCCCCCCCCCCCAGAGAGCAAGAGAAAGGCAGTCAGCCTTTGATGCCCTGGGAATGCAGGTGTGCTGCTTGTCCCTGACTCTAATAAACAGAAACCAGACAGTAAATGGGCTAGCTGATAACCGGAGGGGCCCCCCTCCTGCTGCCCTGATGGCTAGCACCAGTAATTGACACGCCTACACTGTCCCAGGAGAGGAATCTTCGCCCATCACATACTAGAGTGCCCATTGTCTGCAGTTTCCCAGGTGTGAATTATGCTTTGCACCCTTCCGTGGGAAACTTGGCATTCAAAGCCATTTTTCCTAATTGGCCACTTGAGACCAGGAAGAAGCCTACGTGACCCAAGGGGTATAAAGAGGGGTTTAGTAGCCCACCCCATTTGAGATCCAATCTACACCTGCTGGCAGGTATTGGACACCTCCCGGGGTTTGTGGGACGCCCAACCTCGCCCTACTTCTTCCCGAGGGATTGAGAGAAAGACGCTGGCCACGCCAAGTCTGGAACGCAGGGGTGAGAATTATACCTGCAATGTGTTTCTTATGTGTACACTTTAATTTAGTTACTCTATTATAAGTTTCTCTAATCAACCTGTTTCACTTCTATTGTAAACAAGTAAAATAAGATTGTGCCCTCATTCACTTTATAAGTTTAAATATATATATTGAATCAAGTTTTCTTTCTTCTTTCTTTTCTTTCTCCTACAAATAAGCAAGTGTGGTTTGAGTTTCTGACTTGAACCCGTGCTGCTGTACCCGAACCGAACACAAACAAAAGAACTCCAGCTGGTCATAAGGGACAGATATAGGGAGAGCTTGAGCGTTGGATCGTGTCGCTTCCAGGGGACAGATCCGTTGGGGCACCTCTCAGCCTCCCCAGGCTGCCCACTGCGACGGGACTTTGTGTCCTAGCAGTCAAAGTCTGAGGTGTAAAGCTCTCCCTGTTAAACTCTGGGGCGTCTGTCAGCCTGTTGGCTGCCCACTGCAAAGGATCCCGATCCTAGCAGTAAAGACACGGACGTTAAACTCTTTGGGGCACCCGTCAACCTCCTCCAGGTTGCCCACTGCTAAGGGACCCCACTCCTAGCAGTTAAAGTCTCGGGTGTATAGCTCACACACACCACTCACTGCCCTGACCACCGGCTGACAAATGTACCTACTGAAATTCCTCAACCTATAATGTCTGGGGCTTGGGTAGGCCCTGAACATTTTTTAGGTCAGCAGCACGTGCTAGAGGGGAAGACACTGTGCTGCTTTTTGAGATAGCAGCATGGCACACTCCAGAGTGCTTTCCATTCAGCTATCCTCACAGTTCAGTGCAGCTCAAGTGCCAACACGCTTCAGTTCCATCTCCAGCCAATCATAACTAAATGTAATAAGGAAAGAATTTGCCCTTACTGCTTATCGTGGTGCATACCAGCTCTGCTTAGGCATTTGGTGTGCTTTATTTCAGAAATTCAAAACTCCGAAGCAAAAACATATAGGGCCTGATCCAAAACTCACTAAAGTCAGTGGGGAGACCCCTCATTATCTTCAAAAGACTTTGGCTCATGCTCTTAGACAGCAAATTAACCTTCTTAAAGGCCATCTGTCAGGATGATCTCTTGTTGCTGCTTAATACCTTTTTACTTGTTTGTTACAAATGACTTGAAATTGTGTATTGGTAATGTAGTTACCTCTGATCAATGTATCAAATGGAGATGGTAAAAACAATGCTACAGTAGAAGCTAAAGTACGGAGCAACTGAATACAAAGCATTTTACCGTACGTGACTGAGACCATAAATGAAGACAAAATGTTAATAGATACAATAATGCATTTTTAAGTGCCACTCAGTGGCAGTACCTGATGTTGGTATTTTAATTTCTAGCAGAAATATTGACAAGTCTATTGGAAAAAACTGAAATGTCATTTAACATCATAGGGGGAAAATGCAAGATAGCTAGACCGCTATGAACATTGAGCACATAGTGATTTGTTCATCATCTGGAACTTGGCAATAAGAATAAAAGTTGCTTTTAGTTTTCATATCCATATAATCTGATTGCATAGGTTTTCATCATTAATTAAGTGGTGAGAAGTTTTTATGTAATATGATTACAGTATGAGACATGATCTAACTTATTATGAAAGAATGACAGAGGAGATATATAAACTGGCACCATTTTTCATAAGTACACAAACACATTTATTCTCTGGAGACATCCTATTTATCTGTAAGGAATGAGGTGAATATTAGGAACATGTGTGTTATATTACACACACAGAACTATGTTAAGAGAACATTTGGGTGCCAAATCAAACAGTCAAAGGTTAGGGAACTAAAGTATTAAGGTTGCATGTGACCCATTGTGAGTGTGGGTATAGATTATGATCCAGTCCTTAATTCTATGAAGATGTCCCAATCCTATCTCTTCAGCACCTCTGGATTTTGTCCCAGTCCCATTGTCCTTGCCTATCACATCCCAGTCTTCATTCCTCAGGTCAGGGTTTTTTTTTTGTTTGTGCCTTGATCATCCCGGTTTCCCTCTCTGGGCTTGCTATTCAAGTCCCCATCTCTCTTCACTCATGTCATGACCAGTCTATCTTGATAACAAGCCAGTCTCAGTTCCTCCTTCTCAGCTCCTGGTTTTATTTGTCTCCTCCGCCACCCCAGCCTCAGACCTCATTTCTTTGAGGAGGTCAGAAAAAAATCCAACAAAATATGGTCTGTCATAATATGCCAGTTCATTGGCATAAAACTATTTCAGGAAATCTGCTCAATTTTGATAATGCTCTGATGGAACTTAGGCATGTTCCCAACAGAGCCCTACTCACCATGGGTGGTTCATTTGAAATCCAACCAGCTCATCTTCCTGGATCATTAATAGATCACCTTGTGTATTACACTGCTCTACAGCCAAAATGCTTCTGAAATAAATGTAGTCAAACCTTACTAATTCTGGGTCACTGAGAACGAAAATTATGCTTAAAATTGTTGACTGGCTCTAGTTTTCAAGATATGCTATTGGGTCAGTATAAATGACCCTTGACTTGGGAATGGCGGAGGATAAGTGAGTTATAAAGGGAAGGGATCTCAATTTAAACCAGAAATGACTAAAATACATCTTTGACTGGATCTATGAATAAATCTATGACTGGGTTTGGACAGTACTTGCTTTTTAGGCAAAACAATGAATGATGCAATCTGAAGCTGGTATTGCATCATACATGATATGAATTGCATCATGTTATTCCTAGAAGTCATGCTGATGCAATCATAACGAAGTTTACATCACTCTGCTGAACAAATTGCCCTATATCAGCTCTAGAAATCATACAGTGTCGTGCTCTCTTATTTGTCAGTGTTTGATTTTGCAAAGGGACACATTTATGTTGAGCCACAGTGAGCAGAGATGCCTCGTACTTGTGTGAACAGTGTAGATAACTTTCTGCTATGTTTGTGGTGAAGTGACTTTTGCATCACAAAAGTGCATATAACCACTATGGTTAAGAAAGCCTATCACCTTTATTTTGGCTGCAAAATTGGAGATCAGGACAAGAAGTGGGCCCCACACATATGCTGCAACACTTGTGCAACAAATCTTCGGCAGCGGTTGAACAGGAAAAGGAAATCTATGCCTTTTGCAGTGACAATGATTTGGAGAGAGCCAACAGATCATACCAGCAATTGTTACTTCTGCATGGTGCCTCCAGTTGGGAAAGGTGTGTCAAAGAAGAAAAAGTGGACTGTGCATTATCCAAACATTCCATCAGCTATACGCCCAGTACCCCACGGAGAAGGACTGCCGGTTCCTGATGCACCAGAATCATTCTCACTTGAGTCAGACGAGGAAGAGGAAGAGAATGAAACTTCTGGTCCTGAACCATCAATGTCACAGGACCCACATGGAGAAGGGTAATTAGTGGTGTCCCCCAAAGGTCAGTCCTAGGGCCAATCCTGTTCAACTTATTCATAAATGATCTGGAGAAAGGGGTAAGCAGTGAGGTGGTAAAGTTTGCAGACGATACCAAACTGTTTAGGATAGTCAAGACAGAAGCAGACTGTGAGGGACTCCAAGAAGATCTCACCAAACTGAGTGATTGGGCAACAAAATGGCAAATGAAATTTAATGTGGATAAGTGTAAAGTAATGCACATCGGGAAAAATAAACCCAACTATACGTACAGTATGATGGGGGCTAATTTGGCTACGACAAATCAGGAAAGAGATCTTGGAGTTATCGTGGACAGTTCTCTGAAAACTTCCACGCAGTGTGCAGCGGCGGTCAAAAAGGCAAATAGGATGCTAGGAATTATTAAGAAAGGGATAGAAAATAAGACCCAGAATATCTTACTGCCCCTGTATAAAACTATGGTACGCCCACATCTTGAATACTGTGTACAGATGTGGTCTCCTCACCTCAAAAAAGATATTTTGGCCTTGGAAAGGGCTCAGAAAAGGGCAACTAAAATGATGATGGGTTTGGAACGGGTCCCATATGAGGAGAGGTTAAAGCGACTGGGACTTTTCAGTTTAGAAAAGAGGAGACTGAGGGGAGATATGATAGAGGTATATAAAATCATGAGTGGTGTGGAGAGGGCCGATAAAGAAAAGTTATTTATTAGTTCCCTAAATAGAAGAACTAGAGGACACCAAATGAAATTAATGGGTAGCAGGTTTAAAACTAATAAAAGAAAGTTCTTCACACAGCGTGTAGTCAGCCTGTGGAACTCCTTGCCAGAGGAGGCTGTGAAGACTAGGACTATAATAGAGTTTAAAGAGAAGCTAGATAATTTCATGGAGGTTAGGTCCATAAAAGGCTATTAGCCAGGGGATAAAATGGTGTCCTTGGCCTCTGTTTGTCAGAGGCTGGAGAGGGATGGCAGGAGACAAATTGCTTGATCATTGTCTTCGGTCCACCCTCTCTGGGGCACCTGGTGCTGGCCACTGTCGGCAGACAGGATACTGGGCTAGATGGACGTTTGGTCTGACTCAGTACGGCCATTCTTATGTTCACATTTTCTCCCATCCTCCTCCTCTGAACCACACCTCATAACACAAGGTGAACTGAATGACCTTGTCAGGGATTTGGAACTACCCAAGAGTAAGGCAGAGCTGTTGGGCTCCAGACTACAGCAGTGGAATCTCCTGGCAGGTGATGTTAGGGTTTCCATGTTCCGTGACTGTCAAAAGGATCTTGTCCCATTCTTCTTCATGGAAGGTGATCCTGTAGCCTGCAACATCATCGATGGTGTGATGGCAGCCCTCAACATCATTCACGATCCAGATGAGTGGAGACTGTTCATTGATTCATCGAAGACGAGTCTTAAAGCTGTTTTGCTGCATAATGGCAATGTTTTGCCATCAATTCCAGTTGGTCATGCAGTCCATATGAAGGAAACCTATGACAACATGAAACAACTTTTGAGGTGCATAAACTATGACCAACATCAGTGGCAGCTTTGTGGCAATTTGAAGGTTGTTGCTCTCTTGCTTGGTCTGCAGACTGGATACACAAAGTACTGCTGTTTTCTCTGCGAATGGGATAGTCGTGCAAGAGATTCCCACTACATCAAGATAGATTGGCCACTCCGACAGTCATTGGAGCCTGGGAGGAAAAGTGTTCAGCATCCACCACTTGTTGAATCAAGGAAGATTTTGTTACCACCCTTACACATCAAGCTGGGTCTGATGAAGAACTTTGTCGAGGCCATGGACAAAACAGAAGCAGCTTTCAAGTACCTCCGTGGAAAATTTCCAAGGTTAAGCGAAGCTAAGATAAAGGAAGGTGTCTTTGTTGGTCCTCAGATTCATGAACTTCTTCGAGATGATGCATTTGACCATGCACTGTGTGGCAAGGAAAAGACGGCATGGAAAGCCTTCCAGTTAGTGGCAATAAATTTTCTCGGAAACAACAAGGCAGACAACTACAGGCTGTTGGTGGAAAACCTCCTCAAGGCATACAAAAGCCTTGGTTGCAACATGTCACTAAAGATACATTTTTTGCATTCTCATCTAGATTTTTTTCCACCGAACTGCAGAGCAGTGAGCGACGAGCACAGCGAGCGATTTCACCAGGACATTGCAACAATGGAGAAACGCTATCAGGGCAAATGGAGCCCATCAATGCTTGCAGACTATTGCTGGACAGTGACAAGAGATGCTCCATTTAATGAATACAAGAGACAAGCCAAGAAGCGCCGAGTAGACGCTGAATAGGACTAAACTATGTACACAATAGTTTTTTGCCTTTTGTTTCATAATAAATTTTATTTATATAACCCTTTTGCTGATTTTTAAAGTGTTACATAAACAGGACAGGTGAAATATTATCATGTAAGGAACCATAAACACATGAAAAGACCTAGGTTTACAATTTATGATTAAAACTCTCCTATCTACACAATATACATAGACGTAAAATGTAAAAACTTAAATATCTTGGAAACAGTAGCCAATCAGTTGTTTTAATTGTCATATGTGAATTCAGCACATCAAAATACATAATAAATAGCACATTTTATCTCTGAAGCAGACGACTTCTAAAAAATTGTAGACCAGTGTTATTAGAGAGCCCTGGTTTCAAAGGTCCTCATTTTCAGGGCAGTCTAACATGCAGACTGTCCATGGCTCAGGATTCCAGAGCTTCCAGAGAGTAGCTGGCTTCCTGGGCTGTCCACTCCTGCGAGTCAGGCAGTTGAGGAACTATGAACCAGGAATCAGGAGCCCTGGCTCTCTGGACTCCCTGGCTCCCCATCAGCACTCCAAGCATAAATGTGCTTTGAATCTATCAAAATAACATGTTACAATTTTTTTAAAAAAATCTAGATTTCTGTTACATGGAGAATTGGAGGATTTCTTTCATTCTAAATTAGAACAAAAAATTCCAGAATTCAAAATCTTTCAAGAAACAGTTATTTTTCTCTGCCTGACTCTACCAACACTCTCTCTGACTCTGTCTCACAGTTTCTGTCTAGCCAGTTCTCCCTGGCACACAAACTCATTGACAACCAGATCTGTCTTCTCTCCCTGCACAGTGGCTCCTAAACCCAATTTCTTTATTCAGACAATCTCAGTCTCCCACCCTCCCCCATCTCCTCATCCAATCTTAGGGTTCTTGCTCTCACCCTTTCCATTAACCGGCAACCAGTCCCTACCCCAGGGCTCATCCCCTCATTTCCTTCACCAACTCCTGGGCCCAATCAGTGCCTTCTCCCTATCTCCCAATCCGAATTTCCTTGCCCAACCAGTCCCAGCTCAGGAAACAACTTTTCCTCCCCCACCATAAGACTTTGACCTGCCAGGCTTGGTGCCCGGTGAGGGGAAAGGGAGGAGGAGTCATTACAACTAAGACATGATCCCAGTTTTCAGCTCTGGTGCTCAACCCTGCCCCAACCCAAAGCAGCTGAGTGCAGCTATTGTTAGGATTGTATGACCAACACCAATGGTTCATTTGGTCCAGTATCTTGTCTCTCAGTAGTGGACAATGCCAGATGATTCAAAGAGAATTAATGGAAGATGGCAATCATGAAGTGATCCATCCCTTGTCTTCCAGTCCCAGCACCTGGTAGTCAGAGGCAGGGACACCAAGAGGATGGAATTGTACTCTGACCCTTGTGGCTGATATACATTGATGGACCTATCCTTCATGATTTTATCTAATTCTTTTTTGCTGCCCATTTATAGTTTTGGCCTTCACAACATTGTTTGGCAACAAGTTCCATGGACTGACTGCATGTTATGTGAAGGAGCACTTCCTTTTGTTTGTTTTAAACCTGTTGATTTCATTGGGTGAACACTGGTTCATGTTTTATGCTAAGGGACAAATAACACTTCCTTATTTACTTTGGGTGCGTCTACACTGCACCGTTTTTCTGGAATAACGGCTGTTATTCCGGAAAAACAATACTAGCGTCCACACAGCAATTGCATTATTTTGAAAGAAAATCAAAACAACAGACAGCTTTTTCCGATGCTGGTAAACCTCATTCCGTGAGGAATAAGGCCTCTTCTGAAAAAGCTTTTTCAGAAGAGGGGGTGTGTGTGGATGCTCCACTGCTGCTATGTAGAAATAGCTCCTCACCAGGGCCATTCTAAAGTTATTCCTTCCCAGTGGCTCCTGGGGCTCTAAATCGAGATAGCGCATCCCCATTAGGGGAATCTGCCTTGGACTAATTTTGAGGCTTCTCTGTAGTGTGGATGTTCTATTTCGAAATATGCTACTCTAGAATATATCTTCCGGAATAGCTTTTTCTGAAATGAACTTGCAATGCAGATGTCTCCTTTCTCCAGAGCATTCATGATTTTACAGACCTTAGTTTGTTTAAGAGCTTTTGATGAGGAATGTTGCCAAAGGTTCTCTCAAAGTCCAAGCACACTATATCCACTGGATCACCCTTGTCTAGGTTTGACCCCAATCTAAGACTTCTAGTAGATTGGTGTGAAGGATGTTTTCCCTTTACAAAGACTACACTGACTCTTCCAACAAATTGTGTCCTGACGGAAGTCCTGCTTAAGCCCTGAAGCTCTGCATCCCCACAAAGCTTTATATTTAATCTGATCACACGTAGGAGTAGAGAGGCTAGAACACACTCAGTGAAGGTATAATCTTCAGAAATTTTAGCTGCTGAGCATGTGCAAGCTGATTTTTTCCAAAAGTATAACCAGGCCAAACTTGACAAGATTTTACAAAGGTTCTGCAAGACATATCCCTGACATGGACCTTTAGTCTGAACCAGTATGGTCATTCTTATGAAAGTGGCCCCTCTCAGAAATATCAAGTCTGTGCTTCAAAGCATAGCTGTGTGAAGAAAAGGCCACTAAAATATTTTTTTATATTATCAAAATGTTTTCCATAGTCTAGTTCTCAGAAATGACTGAATGTTTTTTGAGAAAAATCATAAAAAGTTGATCATAATACTGA
The DNA here is from genome assembly GCA_032595735.1 of Pelochelys cantorii. Taxonomy (NCBI): domain Eukaryota; kingdom Metazoa; phylum Chordata; order Testudines; family Trionychidae; genus Pelochelys; species Pelochelys cantorii. The sequence goes on from CM064327.1 coordinate 70,329,295, forward strand.
TACTCACCATAGAAAACTTCAGCCTGAACAGTTCAAGTTTGACAAAGATATATGCAACCAAAAACAGGGTCTTAAAATGGGAAATGCAAGCTATCCTGAAGAGGTATAACTTCCAGCCCCACCTGTAATAACTGATGATTAAAATTCACTAGTGTATGTATAAAAATATCATATGTCCTATTGATGAAATACAGGGAATCCTCAGACTTATACAACTCATTCCTTAGAATCATGTTGTAAGTCAAAACTGCTTGTCCCATAAGAATCAATGGTATAAACGGAGGATTGGTTCCCGAACCAAGGCACGATAACCATTTTCAACTCAAAACCCCACATTTTTGTACTAAATGAATTATAGATGGCTAATGTAATAATATCAATGTATTTATTTGGTAAACAACATTCATTTTTTCATTAATTGTTGACATATTTTCATTTCCTCCTACAAGGACTTTTGAATTTCACAACAATCTTAACCCGTGAAACATTTTCTTCTAAGTCACTGTTTGTACTTCCTTTGCCTGACTCCTATCTAGCCAGTTAAATGTGCCTCTGCTGGTATCTTTTTAGGATAATAGTTAGTTGAGTCTAATTCTTTCATTTGATTAGTTGTTTCCTACTCATTTGGTATTTTGTTGCCCTTATTCTTGAAGGATTTTCTGACTAATGCTTTGGATCTTCTTGTGTCTAGTTCACTCAATGAAGGTGCTTACCATGAACCCAAAAGGAGAGTTCTGAAGGACGAAACTAACTAAATAGGAAGTGAGTCTGCTCCAGGCCTAAGTCCCACCTTGAAAGGCATTTTCTTAGTGGGGGATATATCAATTAAAGGAAACATTATGGACATAAGGCACAACACAAAGCATGGAATCCCCATCTCAGGCTACGTCCGTCTGTCGGCAGAGGGATGTAAATGAAGCACTTCAAAAGTGCAAATGAAGCCGGGATTTAAATATCCTGTGCTTCATTTGCATAATCACGTAATGGCGCGCTTTCGAAAAAGTGCTATTTCAAAATTGAAACCGCAGCCTAGACGTGGTTCTTTCAAAAATGGGGCACTTTTTCGAAAGATCCTGTAAACTTCAAAAAATGACTACAGTTTCAATTTTGAAATCCCGGCTTCATTTGCACTTTGGAAGTGCTTCATTTACATCCCTCTGCCGACAGAGGGATGTAGTCTAGACATAGCCTCAGAGAAGTATAGAAAGAAACTAGGATTGAGATGTGAGTAGAGAGTTTTTTGGCTTAAATAGCTCAAAAACAACTGCAAGAACAGGCTCATGAAATATCCACCATGCTGTATGAATGATGCCTGATTTTAGTTTCAGCTGATGATGTTGATTTTGATTGCAATGATACTATAGAAATACTGTATGTGTACTTGTATTACTGTGTTTTACTCTGCAGTTTGCTGGGTTGCATAGTTCTGACTGTACAAAGCATTTGGGAGGAATCAATTATTAAACCAAAGTAACATCCTGTTTTCAGAAGACTTCAGTTATTCCTTCCCTTAGTATAGCGGGCAATTTCTAGGCTTTGGGATCAAAGAGATGCACATACCTTCCCCCCTTCCCTCCCCTCCCTGTAGGCCTACAGAATGGTGCAACATTATTATTTCAACATTCCCCATTATTTCATTGACATATATGGCCAATTTAAGGTTCTGGCAATTAAGTCACAGAGAGCTTTTCTAGTTCCCTAGAGTCAAAGAGCCATCACACATGCACTTTCTTCAACAGACAGGAGAGTAATATCTGACCTTGGGTAAGTCAAGGATATAACTAGGAAACACAAACCCAATTCCTCCAATACCTAGAAACAGCAAATCTTCTTAGAGGCAACATGAAAGATCTGTCATCTTGAGTCACATCTGTGAATTTTTAATACAATACCAAATAAATAATTCAAATAAATAAAATTAAAATGCTTGTACCCACATAATTTAGGCAGCTATGTGCATTTTAGCATTAAAAGTAACAGCCTGCTAGTTTTGTTGCCCTTGATCTGCCTTCCTCATTCATCCCACATTGCCTATTTTCAGGTCTTGTCTAAAATGTTAGGTCCCAATCTTGCAAATAATACTACTTAGCTCTTTTACAGCACTTTTCATCAATAAATCTCAAAGCATTTTACTGTACAAAGGTGGTCAGTACTTGAGTACACAAAACTTCAGGAGAAATCTGCCCACAGGCATCAGCTTGCAGGATCATTACCTTAGTTTTAATGGGTTTGGAGCAGTGATTTCACCATTCAAACACATATGATTAAAAAAAAAAAAAAAAAAAAAGCCTGATTCAAGATCTTGATACTGCAAGATGCTAAGCACCTTCAGCTCCTATTTCACTTAAGTATTTTTAACTATAGTTTAAACTAGCTATTGACTTTTCTGATAAGTGCTATACACACATTGTGGTGGGGTGCAATCACAGAAGTCCCCCTGGTATTGTTCTCCAGGGTGCCCATCATGCCACTGAACCTGCCTCTTTGTTCTCATGGGCACCCCACCATCCTGTCCTGCTGGGCCAGGTCCTCTAGTCTCCCCCAGCCAAGGCACAGAGTTGGGGTAACCACCCCCCCCCAAGAAAAAGGCAAACACTGAAACACTTCAACCCTGGGAGGATGCAATTCTACAACACAGCACCAGTGTTCCCTCTAAGGTGTGTGGCAGCACAGTTTCACAGGTGATTAATCAGCCCAGTCAGTCAGCTCCATGCATGGAGCCCTGAGCCTCTGCCTGGGTGGAGCTAATTAATCACCTGTGCCGCTGCACATCTTAAGAGAGAACACTGCACAGCACTGAGGAAACCAAACTTCAGTGGAACCCCAAACCCTCAAATAAATTTGTCTTCCACTGTATAAAAGTTTTACACGGTGAAAGCTCATCACTTAAGCCCCTTTTATCAATGAAAGAGGAATACGCACAAAGGTTGTTCCTCTAGGTAACAATTATTCACACTGGGCCTGATAGAAAACAAAAGTACAGGTTGGCCCTCCCTGGTCCGGCACCCTCAGGACCTGACTGGTCCAGGATGAGGAATTTTGCTGAGGTCATTTCTGCTCCCCTGCTCCGCCGCCACCACCGGTCCCTCCAGCCCTGGTTTGACCTATCGGCCTCCCTGCTGGATCCCCACCCGCCGCTGGCCCTGCTCAGCAGCCACCACTGCCATAGCTCCTGGCCCTGCTGCGCAGCTACATGCCAGGGCTCTGGACTCCACAAGGCAACTTCATGCCGGCACTCCGGGCTCCACCAGGCAGCTGCACACCACCACCGCTGCTGTGGATCTCAGCCCCATCCAGCAGCCATGCACTGGGTCTCCCAGCCTTGTTGGGCAGCTCCGCTGCTGTGCGCTGCATGGCCCTGCCAGGAGCTCACTGTGGGCAGCCCACTGCCCTGCCAGCTCACCGGGCTCCCTGCTGCTGGCCTACCACCAGGACTTTCTAGTCCTACAACATCCGTGCCAGATGTTGCCAGACCAGAGAATCCCAGTTTTGAGAGTTCCAACCTATATTTTTATTGAGTACAAACAGCAGGATTTAAGTAATAGCAAGTGAAAAAAATCAAATTCAGACACTACATTAAAATGAATAGAAAATGCATAGCTAGTTGTAGTTCACTAAAAAAACCCTTATTGCATACAAATTCTTGTCCTAAAGAGTTGCTTTTATTTCAGATGTATTCTTCAAGTCGGAGACAAGTCTTTTACTTTGACTTGGGTCTCCAGCCCTCTTTGCATCCAAGTGTGCTAGACTATTCCACAGGCTAGCTGAAGACAAAGGGCTTATAATTTCCCATTGCTTAAGTAGATCCTCCCCAGGGTCGGAACCTTTTGTTTTACATCCTTCCTTTCATGGAAATTACCAGATTCAAGATGGATTCCAGTACCAGTGGTATGGTCACACGTCTATCCAGACTGACCACCTTGTGGTCTTAAAAAATAAACAAGGCTGTTTACAAGTTACGTTGATTGCTCAGACATTAGGCTCATTAGCACATTTAAAACTATAAATAGATGTACACTACATACTTCTAACTTCCTATACAAGCATGATACATGCACCAAAATAGGATATACAGATCCAGCAGACCTGTAACATTAAAATTGATAGGTTACATGAGGTATTTTTGTCAAAGCATCTCTGAGTTATACATATTTATATTCATAAGCCAGCTTTCATAAAGCATAGGGGCAACCCTCATACACACACACAGGATAAATAAATGCAATTAAGTTAATCAAACTTGGATCTAAACTAAAGACTTACTCGATAGTAGCTGAGGGCAATCCGGAACTCCAGGATGTGCTCATTGTCTAGGAGGACCAAGACTGAAAAGCAGGTCACCCACTCACAACCACGGATCAAAATCAGGAACACAATCCTGTAATCTCTGCAGATTCTGAAAGCAGACATTCTGACTGCAAAGGTTTCTTACCTGGACACTAGAACCAGTGGTTACTAGAACTGAATTACACAGGGATTGGCTGTCTGAACATTACCCATATTTTACAAGTAACATAATTTGCTTTCGCACTTTTATATGTAATATTCAGGTACTTTATGCTTTGACTGCTCTAAAGATTATACCCTTTATCAAGGAGTGCACATTTGCCTTTCAAAATACAGGGTACTCCAGCATTTCCATCAGATCTTTTAGACAGACATCAGATTTGGCAGAGGCACTACACATTTTGCTTTTATGGGCTAGTATGCTTTTTGAGTCCATTTTATGACTTAGTATCCATTGCAAAACTGTTCTCTTATTTAGCTCCTCACACAAAAGAAGACATGCTTCAGTATGGCATTGGATGACTCCAAATGTCACATCCTTCTACATAAAATTGCTTAATGCAAGCCATGCAGTCAGAGGAATATTCCTTGCATTGCCTTAACTGAATGAGAATCCTTGCAGCATGATTTGTAACTCTCCAGACTTTTGTTCTGATGCAGAGTGAAGGGAAGGGAGTTCAAAGGCAGGGGGATGGAACTGATGATAACGCCCTGCTGCCCCAGGCTATGCTGGCCAAGACAGCCCGCTGAACATCAACTGCCACCGTGAAGCCATGCAGAAAGCAGTCTCTTAGAAAACTGGTTACACAGACATTTTAGGGTGTTCCTTTTTTTTTTTTTTTTTTTTTTTACTCATAAGCATTATAAGTGGAACTGCATAGCCTCTTGTATGCCTGGCACATGTATTTGGTATTCACCCCCTTCCCAATCAGGAGGTGGGCCTAAACATCCAAACTCTGCTAATGACCCACGCTGGGGATCAATGTAGTTCCATGTTGTAGAGTTCCAATTTCCAGTTTGCATTTAAAAAAACCCGTGAAGTTACATCCCAAAATAAAACCATTTTGCTAATGCTGCAAAAACACTCACAAGTTGAATGAGTCCGTATTAAGGTGGCCCATACAACCTGAATTCATCTCCGATGTGTGTAGGAATTATGATACAGACTATAATTACATAATCAAACATTTTTTTCTCCAAAGAACATCTGCCTGATTCAGTCCACAAGGCAGTCTGTGCTCTGGGGACCAATCAGTGTTGTGAACTAAATGAGCCTGTTGTCTGTAGGACCTCTCCTCAGTTGCTGCCATTGGAAGGTATGCAGCAAATGAGGCAAGCAACTGCAGGAAAGGAAAAGATGGTGTTGTGCTAACGGCAGTTGAATGCTGTGCAGGGAGGTGGAGTGGAGACAGAATTTCTGGGCTCCTGGACAAGGTGGGAGCCTGGAAGTGGGCGGAGACTCAGATGGAAGGGGCAGGTATAGAGGCAGCCAGCCTTTCAGTGCTACCCAGCCAATCTTTAGCACCACCTGCTCCTGGAGTATGTGCCTCCTGGGGCTCCAGTGGCAATTTAAATGGCTGTTGCCACTCTGACAGCAGTGGCAGCCCAGAGCTCCGATCCCTTTTGAATCGCTAAACCTCAGGACAATTGCCCCATTCCACTCCCTGTCGGTGGGCCCCACTACGTGAGAGAATTAGATTCTCTCTTAGCACCTGTCATAGAATTCCCACACAATGCTGGAAAAAATTATAAACTCATCTTCACCTGTGGGTAGTATGTGGTCTTCATACTGATTACCCACTTTGAGACACCTGGGGTGTGATTTGCAGAACGGCTGAGCTCTTATAACTGCACCTGAAGTTGATGGGAGTTCTGCTCTGAGCACATGAAATGCTATGCAATACTCCTGGGGGAAAAGGGAGGCCATAGCCTTCATAAGCTGAGTGGCCAAAATAAGGTGACATTTGACAATTTTGACCTTACTCTCTCTATGCCTTAGTTCTGACTGTGTAAAATAAGAATAATAAATAATACCTCCCCTTACAGGTGTATTGTGAAGATAGACCCATTAGTGCTTGTGAGGCACTCAGATATTGTGGCAACAGCAGCATAGAAACACCCAGGAAGAAATGAATGTTGTATTCAGTTCAGGGTTTCGGTGGGGTGCAGTAAATAAGGCACTGAATGCTGAGGAGAAAAGGAAGCTCATATTGTGGGAGAACCCCTGCTCTATACACTGAGGCTACATCTACACTGCAGGCTTCTTGAGCAAGAACTGTTTTGTGCAAGAGTTCTTGCGCAAAAGGTCTTGCGCAAGAGCGCATCCACACTGCCATGTGCTTTTGCGCAAGAGATGTGCTTTTGTGCAAGAGTGTCCATGGCAGTGTGGACACCCTCTTGCGCAAGAAAACTCTGATGGCCATTTTAGCCATAGGGGTTTCTTGTGCAAGAAACCCCTGTTGCCCGTCCACACTGCTTTCTTGAACAAGAACTCTTACGTAAGAGGGCTTATTCCTCGTGGGGAGAGGAATAACTCTTGCGCAAGAAGCCCTCTGTTCCGACGCTTTACTGTAAATTTACTTGCACAAGAACACACGTGCAATGTGGATGCTTCGCAAGTTTTTGCACAAGAACGGCCGTTCTTGCGCAAGAAGCCTGCAATGTAGACATAGCCTGAATGAGGCAAGGGTCCTGTAGAACAAATAGTATGTAATTAGGTAATTAAAGATTGTCATAATGCACATGTACAAAGGTGCCAAAATGAGTGTACAGGCAATCCAAAGGCTGGCATTTTTTAAATTCTTCTGAACTTGACTTTGCAATCTTTCCATTCTTTTAGCAGCTTTTGGGATGAAATATTTGTTAATAACACTCCATTTTAGCATATCTCTCTGTAATACTGATTGTAAGTGGATATAATTTTGAGGGATAAATTATCACATGTTCAGCTGTGCTCTGATAAACAAAGGAAATTTGCCCTTGGAAAGGACATCATAGATATTTATGAAACTATGCATGTACTCAAAGAGCAATTGCTTAATGTCCAGAAATCACTCTCTCAAAGGTTAGGAAAAAATATCTTCAATCTGCAAGATAAGGGTATAGATATTAACATCAACAGGAATGCTGCATCTGTAGTGTTTCTATTTACAGAAGATTGTAGATGTAACTAGGATGTGAAGATTTCTTTGTTCTTGCAGGTTTTAATCTGCTCATTTGGAGTCCATTTCCAGAACTAAATGCATCCAACTTCTAGCATTTTCATTTTATTTCATTCACAAAGCTCCTTTGTTGTGCATATGCAAGCTTACTGATTTGATTTCAGTGCTCAGTTGTGTATCCTTGCTATTTTTCATAATTAAAGCAATTTTAAGGACAGTATGTCAACCAGCTAAGCAACTCATGCAGAGCCCCAGATTTTTGCTGTGCATCATCATGTGTTATTTCTGTGTAATTTCAGAAGTGCTTAATTATGTTTCACAGTATAGTTAATCAGAAAGAGTTTTAAAGAGATTTTCATTTCAATTATGCATGCCTCATTATCATACTTTCAGCAAAGTGGAAAGTACATTACAAGGTGAGAGCCAACATGATGAGATGGAAGACAAAAAGCATAAGTATTTTACTAGGATTGTAAATTTGTGAGAAATATTAATTTGTGATATTAATCATTAATAGAGTATTGTAAATGTATTTGGCATTTTGCAAACATTGCCTACAAACTCTACTAAACGTCCTGCATTGGAAACAATCAAGTACGACATGAGTTCAGTGAAGTATACGTACAGACAGAATGTGTCAGGGGAACAAGTTAGGAAGAATTCCTAGAAGTAGCAGTGTTAAAGTAGCTTTATGGAGGGCTTGGGGAAAGTAGTAGTAACTTAGCAGTCAGGAAATGGGAGACTATTGTAAATATGGAGGGCAGCACGAATGGAGCTAAAAAGGGAGTTAAAAAGCTAAAGTTTGGAGCACTTCCAGAAGCTGATTTTATGCAGCAGTGTTTTGGATGAACTGGGATGAATGGTAGTGGGACAAGGTGCCCAGTTTTCATCTGGGACACCCGGTCAAAAAGGGACCCTGGCAACTCCAGGAATCACCGCCTGTTAAAAGTCAGCTCAGCAGTGCTGAAAGACTAAGAAAGGTTCCCTACTCTTTCTGGCACTGAGCTGTATCCCAAAAATAGCCAACAGCTCCTGTTCCTATGCAGGCCAGCTGTAGAGCTCTGCACGTATTTCCCACCCTGAGCAGGGACTAGTCAATGGGAGCTGGGGAAGCAGTGCCAGTGGGAGAAAGCAATGTGCAGAGCCTCCCACATGCTATGCTCCCTCCTAGGTGCCGGATCTACTGGCTGCTTCTGAGGTGCAGCACAGAGCCAGTAGAGGTAGGGAGCCTGCCTTAACCTCACTGCACTGCTGACCATGAGCTGCATGAGATAAGCCCATTCCCCAACCCTGCCCCCCAAAACTGGGAGCCTGCTCCTGCATCTCAAATCCCTCATTCACCACAACACCCCTGAACAAGCACCACCCAAGCCCTCACCCCCTCCTGCACTCTGTCCCCTGCCTCATTCTGCAGCTCCTCACACACACCAAATCCCTCAGCTCCACTCCCCAGCCTGGAGACCCCTCTTGTACCCCAAACCCCTCACCCTCTCCCACACCTCACAACTCCCTGTCTCAATTTGTAACCCACTCCCACATTCCAAAGGCCTTGGCCCTATTCCCAGTCTGGAGCCCCCAAGGAAGCTCCAGACCCAATACTCCTCCTCCCCATCCCTATTCCAGAGCCCAGACACCCTCAAACCCCCCAAAACCTCTGTTCCAGCTCAGTGAAAGTGAGTGAGGGTGTGGGGAGAGCAAGTCTCTAAGGCAGGAGGAATATAGTGAGCTGGGGGCAGGGTATCAGGGAAGGGATGGGACCAGAGGCATGGCCTCAGAGAAGGGATAGGACTAGGGTGTTCAGTTTTGTGCTATTAGCAAGTCAGCAACCCTACTGGAGAGATCTGAAAGGTAGCTGGGCCTGGGAGGAGAAGTTGTATTAAATATGAGGACTGCACAGTGACATCAGACTATGCGAGTGTTTTAAGTAGGCAATGTAGATCACTGGGCAAAGGACACAGGCCCTGTTGATTGCATCCCATTCCTCTCCAGAAAGGAGAGGCCCATGCCTGAACTCAACCCACCAGTTTGGACTCTGGAGTGGAGGACTTTAGGAGTTTACATTTGTTACTGGGTTGGTAAAATCTATTCATAGAAAATACCACAAGTATGGGATGTCTGCCCTGAGGCTGCTACTCATGGTCATGTGCCATGTCAGACAATATGATAATTACTACAGGTGAGTGATGAGACATTAGGATTTTATTTTAACACAGCAGACAGCGCACTACAAAAAGTGGGGAAAATAAGAGATAAGTGATGCAAACTGTAAACGGACTATGTAGTTAGAAGACGTATGTTGCAGAAAATCACACACTGAAATTAAAATTTGGTACCAACATATTGCAAGCTCTTCTGCAGCTTTAATTATTTATCTACAGCTTGCTGTATTCTCCCACTGAATAAATTATTGGCATTCAAGCAGCTAAGCAGAGTAGAGGCCATTTTAAACTGTGGCAATGTGAGATTTATCTCATGAAGTTTATAATCTATTAATTATTGTGAAGAGGGGCTGGATTTCAAAGATCTAAAGAAGCTCTGAGTGCTGTTGAAAATTAGCACATTTAGATCATACCAGTCTTGCTAAAGAGGATTATGCACTGTGAATGCTGCTGCTCCAGTGTAAAGAACTACTTGTGCTGCTAGAAGAGGACATGCAGAATGTGGAAGCAAGTGGGATGTTTGATCTTATTTGCATATCAATAGTAACATGTATTTCACCTCACAGCTATTTTAAGCAATGCCGTTGTTAGAAATAAGAACAAATGTGAAGGTGCATACACCAAGTTCTCTTCTACATTGTACTTCTAATCCAGTAGCTACAATTACTCCACCTTGAATACATACACAAAACTACAATATTAGAGATGTATTGAGCATAAAATTGTATCAGGTACATGTCAGGCAAGGGGAAGATGTTCTGGCTTCTATAGCTTGAATTTGGTTAAACACACAATTAAACTCTGTAGGGATTCCCTCAAAAACAATAACACTTTCTGCTTTAGCTATGACAACACACAAACAGCTCTAGACAAAAATAATACATACACCTATATGGAATTCTCTGTCTTGGTTTCCTCACCACTCTTGAATGATCTGTAGGCTTAGTTTAAAAACCTACAAGGAAGCTAGATTCCCTCCTCTCTCCTGCTCTCCAACATATAGCTTTGCCTACAAATCATGAACTCTCTCAGGTTTCTTTTTTTTCCTCTCTCTCTCTAAAATTGCAAGTGTGGCATGCTTTCTTTTATAATTGCCAGACTCCTTTGTCAGTAGGTTCCCTCATCATCCTCAGCAGGTAATCACTTAGGTGGACTTAGCTGGGAGCAGGATATCCCAAGTCACTTAATCGGGAGTTTCATTAAAGACAGAAGAATGGCAAAATCCTAAGTAAAGATATGGACTGGAGAGATCAATTTAACATGATTAGAGTGCTGTAAAATCTTTAGAGAAAGTATACTAGGAGGCTGCACCCCTGCTCACTACACTCGCCAACCCCCCTCTCTCTGGGGGTAGGTGTCTGGCCAGGGGGAGGAGGCAGGAGCAGGCTGGGAGTGAGGAGTCTCAGTGGAGGAGGTGAGTGAGGGGGTTCAGGATGTGGGGAAGGAGGAGGATACGTGGCTTGTGGGGGGAGGCCTCATGGCTCCCGCCCCCGAGGAGGGGGAGCAGGGAGGCTGTGAGGCTCCCCCTCCCCGAGCACTGGAAGGGAAGGGAGGAGGCTGTGTGGATCATGGCTTCTTCCCCCCAGAAACCCGAGGGAGGGGGAGGGAGTGTGGCTCCTGCCCACCAGGAGGGGGGAGGCCTCACAGCTCCTGCCCTACTGGAGAACCAAGGAGGGGGGAGGGAGTGCAGATGGGTGGCAGAACCCAGAGTGACATGATGACATCACTCTGTCATCCTGCATGAAATGTTTATATTTTTATCTAATCTATCTATCTATCGAGAGAGATTTTAGCGTAAGATATTTTATTTTAATTAGAAGTTTTAAAATGTCGAGTTAATTATAAATTATTTATCTTTTTAGTTTTAGTTTTAATAACATTGTAATCTTATTTGCATTTACTTCCTGATAAATTGACAAGATTTCTCCTAAGAAGTATGATATTCTATTGGTTTACTGGATTGAATGCTGGAGAAGGACAAGAAATTCCCAATTGCAATTGTTTTCCTGAAGCTGTAAATCTGAAAAGGGCACCCTCTTGCTGAAATGTTAAGACAGGTCTACACTAGGGGGAAATGTCGAAATAAGGTATATGACTCCAGCTACGTAAATAGTGTAGCTGGATTCAACGTGCATTAGATTGAGTTACCATGGCTTCTCTTCTACAGAGGTTGATAGGAGAAACTCTTCTGTCAACAACCCTTACTCTTCTCGATCCAGTGGTGTACTGGAGGTGACAGGAGCAAGATCAGAAATCAATTTAGCAGGTCTTTACTAGACCCACTAACTAGACCTCCGAGAGATTGATCCATGAAGCATCGATCTCCTGGTAAGTGGTGTTGTGGAGTTTTGTTTGTTTGTTTTGTCTTTGAACCTATCATCTCCTCCTCTCCCCATTTTTCATTTAGGTCTGGTCTACACTACAGTGGAAGGTTGAAATAATACATGCAACTCCAGCTACGTTAAATACGTAGATGGAGCCGATGTATCTTAAGTCTTCTTTCCATGCCATCCACACAGCAGGAGGCTGACAGAAGCAAATGCTCTCGTCAGCTTCCCTTACTCCGCACAAAAGGAGAAGTAGTGGATGCTGGCCGGAGAGGCCCTCGGCATTCAGTGTATGAGTCCATACTTGATTTGCTAAATCGAACGACAGAAAAATCGATCTCTGGAGCGTAGATCTTCCGCAAAGTGTAAATGTGCCCATAGTTTCTAAAACAGATTGAAATTAAATTATTGGAGTGTACCCAAACTTTGCCCCAATTCTGCCAACTACTTTGCGAAGAAAGACTCTCCTGCACCTGCATGAAATTCAGTTTCAGCCTATTTGTGAAACTGCATTTATTTGTAACTATATGTATTTGTTTAATCAAGAGTAATTACGTCCCCCCACCCCCAGACAAATGTCTTTCTTTTACTCATATGAGCATATCACTATTTGGTGTTTGAGTAAAACATTATGATATATTATTGTCATAATCCGTTTAATGATTTTCTGTAGGCCTGATTTATTCTGGTTTTATGTGAAAAAGGTTTGGTTATTCAGCCAAAAGTTAAAAGCTCCTTGAACTCCTTGGCTCTGCAAAAAGCAGACTGGTAATCTCCTGGCAAAAAAAAAAAAGTAGTTCTTAGACAGAAATTTAAACATGTAGAATTTATTCTTTTTAAAAATAACAGAACTATTTTGACTAAAAATGTTTAGCTCAGGGTTTATTGTTGCTGTTGGTTTTTGGAGGAGGAGGGTTCAGGTCAGCAATTATTTTAGTGAAATCAGTTAATTCATCCCTAATGCCATTGCTGTTATTTTGGAATTCAAGAGCAAAATCCTGAACTGCTTACTCTATCAAAATTTCCACTGAATATCCAATAGAATTTTTGCTCAAGACCAACAGGAATCAGCCCGTAAACACAAGACAAATCCTAAAAATTTCTTTAGGATATATTATTCCCTCCTTACGTATTATTTGTAATTATTGCTGAGAGCTATAAAGATCTTTGTTTTGTTCTTCTTCAGCTATCACTTTTACTACCATTCAAATGTGTACTTTCTCTTGCCAGTATTTCACCAAGCATAGAGTTTGTGAATTCCTTTAAAGCACTCATGAAAGGGACACTATTGCCTTTAGATACCCACATATTTTCCCCATTTAAAAAAAGTTTCATTGAGCAAGTGTGGTAGAGTTTGTTTTTGGTTTTTGCATGAAAATAAAAAGCCTTTTTTATAATGTTAAACATATCTCTACTATGTTGTCAACTTGAACCAACAACATTATCTTAGCACATGAGAAGTGGAAAGCCAAAATGGCTTATAAAAAATGATAAAAACAGAGTTCGATTTTTAAAGTTTCCCGCTTCAATTGTTTAATGAGTTAATCCTTACTGATACTATGCATGTGTGTGTTTTAAGAAATTTATATGCACATCTACAGTTCAAACCAGCTTCAGAAAACTGCTAGTTTATTCTTAATAGAGATCTGTACCTCAGCCAGCTGTTAGGATGACACATATAATGAGACCGATACTTTTCTCTATTACATGGCCATTAGAAGAGAGCAAATGAGTGTATGAAGAGCAAGCAGCAGACACCACAGAAAGGGAATGACAACACCTAGCTCTTCTATAGCACTTTTCATCAGCAGATTTCAAAGGAGGATAAATTGGTAGAGGGAGATCATAGAATTAGAAAATCACAGAATACTAGAACTGGAAGGGACCTCAAGAGGTCATCCAGTCCTTTTCCCTACCCTCACAGCAGGACCAAGCACCATCTAGATCATCCCTGATGTGTATCCAAAACTGCTCTTAAATATCTTCAGTGATGGAGATTCCACAACCTCCATAGGCAATTTATACTAGTGTTTAACCACCCTAACAGCTAGAGATAATGTCAGTTGCTCACAGTCAGCCAACAGGCAGAGCCAGGAATGGAATCCTTGTCTTCTGAGTCCTAGCCCAGTACTTAGTCATACCAGTGTCTACCATCTAGAACAGCAATAGGCAATCAAAACTAGTGAGTGGCCACATAAGTGTCCCTCCTTCATCTCAGTGGGCTGCAACATTGCAAGTGGCAGGCAAACTGCAGTCCACCCACCCTCTTTCTGCCCCCTTCTCCAAGCCTCTTGCTTACTAGGGAGGATTTCCAAGAGAGAGAGAGGATCTCTTGAAATACTGTTGGTTCATCTTGGTTAAATAATCACAGAGCTCCTGATGCGGTGGCAGCTCTATTCCTTCCCCTTTGTATGAGCTTGAGGATGGTTCTTCATTTAATTTGTAGCTCCTTGCTCTTGTGGAAATTTAGCAAGTGAGGGTAATGCTGAAGGATACAGAGAAGATTTATCTTTATGTAAAGAGCATCAGCTGGATAGCTTTCCAAACCTGATTCTTGGCAGAATGGAAACTTTTTCTGTTTCCCTATTTAGAGGACTAAATGTTCTCTGAGGGATGCTGAGGGTGGCTCAGCTAATACTACAAGAAACCTATATTATCTATGGGGGGAGGTTCTATTTAGTTTGTCCTTTTCTCCTTGGCTCAAAGAGGTAGAAGTTCTTATTGCAGAGAAGGGCAAGTGATAAGGTTATATTTAGGGTTTGTTCGTTTGTTTGTTTTAGCTTGAACAAGAAGGAATCTGTTAATTACTTTCTGAGTGATAGCTGTGGTGGTTATTAGGTTCTTACCAGCCTAGATATGGCTAATTTAAGGAGTCACGGGTGAACAAGATTCATTTAGCAAGCACCGAGGCTTCTGTTACTTGAATGGCTTCTGTCACAGAAGCCTGTCGTTTTTCTCACAGGTTCATGACAAATTTGTGAGTGCAACTATCATACAATGCAAACCTGGGTACCTTAAATATTGCTGTTCCTGAACTGAGCACTTGACCTCTAATCTGTTGTTAAATTAAAAGCTGAAAGGACGTGTATAGCAGAATGATCAATCTCTGAAAAAACTTCAGTAGTATGAATTTACAGACATTCAATCCTATTTCAACATTCTTATTATAATAATACAAATATTTGGATTCTTCCTGTGATAAAAAGGTCCATTTTTTTTCTTTCTACAAATAATGCGTCCTGTTCCATTTCTACTTTTATCAGGTACTTCCATCTTTCTACTTGAATTCTAGAGGTGCTATAATTTTTGTTTGTTTTCTCTTGTATTCTTAGCCCACTTTCCAACTGGGCTGAGCTGATTCAACTCCTGTTTGCCTTTATTCAAAGCCTGGGATACTCCTCTGTATATATTTATTCAGTATTCTGTAATTCTACACGCAAGTATGTCTCTTGATCTGAACAAACTTAAGTGACTGACCATATAGATGCTTAATATTGCTACAAAGTGTTCCAGTTCTATAATTACTTGGACAAAATATTTTTAAAATGACTATCACTTTCCCCATTCTGTATAATGCACTAAAAATTAATTGGTAGTCATTTGAAGTCTTGGTTTTTTTTCCTCTTTGAAGATTTCATTCATGTTTTTTTAAAGAAATGCACAACATTATAAAATATGATTTAAAAATGAAGGTCTATTTGGTTGAAGGAAGTCCATGAATACAGCAATGTATTGAGCTCTTTCATTGAAATCCCAGACCCACTGAAATCAAGGAGAATCTTGACACTCATTTCCATATAGCAAGGGTTTCACCCTGTAAAACTTGGAAGGCTAGCTAATACAATGGTAAACTTAAAAAATAACAAATAGTCTGGTAGCACTTTAAAAACTAACAAAACGCGTAGAAGGTATCATGAGCTTTCATGGGTTCACGAAGTGGGCTGTGCCCATGAAAGCTCATGATACCATCTACATGTTTTGTTAGTCTTTAAAGTGCTCCCATACTATTTATTGTTTTTTAAGTTTATCCTATACAGACTAACTCAGCTACCCCTCTGAAGCTTTTAATACAATGGTATTGGTAATAATGGGCTGTGGAATCTTTCATCTCCAGTTTACTAAATCAAATCTGATTTATATCAGAAATGACTGGCAGTTTCCAAAAGATGGTTAGGTTTGGGGTCCTATGTAAAACAAGTCAGTGATTCCAATGCAGTACCCAAGTGGACGTTTCTACGCATGATAAAAATTACCATGATATCAGATACAACAGTTTGAGGACTAAGAAGAATAGGCAAAGAATGACGAATAGGCAAGGAATGAATTATGGGAACTAAACTCCCTTCCCATTGGTGAGCAATGAAGTCATCCCGAATGAATGGCAGTTAAAACTATATAGCACTCCCTCAACCTCAGGAGAGTCCTGGACCAGAGAGCCCCAGCCACAGAGGTTGAGAGCTTTTGGGAGCAGAGTCAGGTCTGGCGGGCTGACAGCCTGCAGGACCAGTGGCCTGGGGACAGGGAGCCTGGCTGACAGCTGGTGGGGACAACAGCCAAGAGTAGAGCATGGCTGGCGAGCTGGCAGCTTGTGGGGCTAGGCAGCTGGGAGCACTGCCTGCAGCCCATGGGGCCAAATGGCTGGGAGTGACTGCCGCCCCATGTGAGCCCAGGCAGCAAGGAGTAGAGGCCTGAGAGCAGGGCCAGCTGCCAACAGGGCCAGGAGCAGAGCTCTGCGAACATGCCAGAAGCAGAGGAGCCAGGCAGGTGAGCCAGGGCTAGCATGCTGTCTGGGGGCCCACAGCCAGGAGGGGACCCTTAGGAGAACGTGGAGGCCTGACTTCACCTGGTCTACCAAAATCCCTTTTTTGGGACCACTCAGGTCCCGAGGATGCCAGACAAGGGTTACACCATTTATAGGTGATGACATCCAATGCTATAGTCTTTTATTTTCCCAACAATATGACAATACATCTCTTATCATCCCGTTTTTATTCTGTCTGTTAATCTATTTCTGACTCCCAACTTTTTAAGTTTCTGGGCAGCTTTCACACAAACATGTTTCTTCTGTCTTCCCATATGTTGTACTTGTACTACTTCTGTCTAGCACCCAAGACAGGCACACTTGAATCATGGACCTATCCCCAATTAAGTTTGATATAACTAGGGAACTCTTATTTTTTTTAAACTCTTCAGACTATGTCAGAGAAGATCTGGGAATGCCACTTTTGTAGTTCTATGAGTTAAAGCATTTTTTCTAGCTCGGACAAACCATAAGAAATCAGATCCAAAATGTGAATCTTAATTTATACAAAAATAATAATAAATAAATAAAAATAAAAACAACCACCTTCACACTCTTGTTTAATTCTATTTTCTGACTTTCCAAAGTTGGACTCAGGGCAATTAAGGTAACTGATTTACCCCACAAATAAAAAAAAAGGAATTTGTGCAATTAACCAGTGCACATAACTCTACAGTAAATAAGTTAAGATTGATGAGGCTGAAATTAAATATTACCTCAAGTGCTAATGAGAGAAATATGGTGCACGTAGTGAGCTTCTTTACCTGTGAAAGTGAGAGTTCCTTGTGGAGGGCCAGTGTCTGTCTGATTTATCACACCAGCTGCATGTTTCTTGTACAAACCCTTAAAAACAAGTAAATGACCAAGCAAGGAAGTGACCAAGTTAAGTTACCTTAATTGGATTTTTTTAAATGGTTTTTATTGGTGGAATTATTTCCTAACTATGTAATTGACTTTTCAGAGCACTGTGTTATACACACACACATATACACATAGTCGAGTTAATCTTGAAGGTAGATTGACCCTCAGTTGTGTCCATATTGTCATGACAACTGAAGGCACTGTCCAATGCTATCAACAAGTGATTGGTTGCATCTTATTAAGTTACTATAAAAGAGATAACTAGTAGTACCGTCTTAACCTACAAATTTAGACTCTCATGCACATATGGTAGCAGAATACAGGATACTGTAGCTAGAATGATACACAGATGAGATGTTTTTTAAATAGATCCTCTGAAGGAAGATCCATAGAAAGCTCACTACACCTGAGCTATATTGCAAACACTAAGGTACAGTACCTCCTTGTACAAGGGAGTTTGCTGGACCCTGGAAAATCAGGCCTTTGGTTTCTCCTGGGATTCCCCTCCAGGTTTCCACTCTGGCAAGTGCGCTACCCCTAACATGCCTGCCCGGCTTTGCTGCTCCCAGCCTGCTGGTGGGGCTCCATGAACAGCTGCCTGGCCCCACTGGCTATCTGCCCCACTCGTGGGACTCTGCTCCCACCTGCTTGGCCCTGTGGGCTGCTGGTTCTGCTCATGGGGTTCCACTCCTGGCCAACCTGTGCCCATAGACTGGGCTCCACTCCTGACCACTGGACCTGTGGGCTGCCAGCCGGATTCCTCCTCCTCTCCCCTCCCCAGCCACTGCCCCTGTGGGCTGACAGCCCACCAGATTGGCTATGCTCCCAGCCACTCACAAACCCTGTGGCTGGGGCTCTCTGGTCCAGCAACATCCATGGTCCTGCTGGAGCACAGAAGCTGCTGAACTGGAGAGTCCCAGACCAGAAAGGTTTAACTGGTACCATGAAAATCTCCATACAGGTACTGAAGGCCCCATGGGGCGTGTTTGCTCTCTGGAATACTTGCTACTTCCAACATAGCATATTATTATCCCAGACCATTCTGTTTTAGATCTCCTACACCAGTTGCAGTGCAATGAGTAGGTTTCATGACAGTAGCAGGGTTTGCCCAGGAAGGTTAAAAATGGCTCTTCATTCTGCCAAAAGTAGCTATAAGACTGTATTTTATTTCACCACATATTTATAACCCCTTAACCCCAGTAATACTGAAATTAGAAATGAGCCAAATCCAATTTTATAATAGCAATTCATGAGCATTTTGTTAAATGCCACCCGGTCAGCAAACCTATCATAAAATTCAATGTCCTGTACTGTGTAAAGCACCTAGTCATGATCACCTTAATCCCTTGCGAGGACATGTTTCTTTGTCACAGGAACTTCAGATAAGCATCCTAACCTAGCCGTAAAACATAAATATCTAGGTTAGTAAAGAGAAAGAAAAAAACATGTAGTTTGCCATGAATTATCCAATGAATATGCTTGTGAGTCAAACTATGTAACTGAATCAGAAAGAAAACACAGCTGAAAATCACAGCCATATTATTCATTGCTTAGATTAGTAGTTACACATACACTAGGGATAGCTGCCAACAGCCGTAACTACAAAACAGGCTCTATCCAACAATGGTTTTATTACTGGATTCATAGCAAGAAAAGTAGATTTTCATAGTAATCCTATATCAAAGACATGACTGTTCTAGATGATTTAATGAAGATTAACAAAAAATGTGAAGAGTAAATACAGATCTTTCCATAATATTGCAATTACTGTAGTCACAGAATGTTAAAATATATGCTCAGCTGATGCAAGTTCATAACGTTGATTGCTATGGCATACTAAACCAATTTTTAAGTGTAACCAGTTTAAGTGTAATACTTTGAAGCGTGTATGTAGTGTGTGAATTATTCTCTCTATACTATTCACATCTTCCATTATCCTGCAATGGTAAAATAAACATGAGATAAGCTTTAGAAAAAAACAAGTTAATGTCTCTATGTAAAGAATAATTTTCAAACTACATTAAGTAATACTTTCTATTGATCATGTAGGTGAATGTGAAGAAAAGGCTACAACGCTTGTGAAAATGTTAAGGGATAAAATGGTATCTTTCAGCTTTACCAAAGGGAGGTTCCTTTTTCCCAGCCAAAAGGAGAGCAAGAAACATTTTCAGTCTCTTTTGAAGATCAATAAAACTCAAAAGCTTATACTGAGACAAATCACGCTTAATAAAATAAGGAATAGAAGAAATATTCATAGGTATTTTATAGTACAACATTTCTAATTACTGAAATAAGCAGCTGACTGTACAGTTCTAGTATTATTTCAACACCGTCACAAACTGTAGCTTTTTATTCTTTTCCTTGCATTCTAGACAGTTTCCTTTCCTTCAGTCATCACATGCATGCAGCTGCTTCCTCAGTTATTCTACACTTTCTCAGGTGGTTATCTGTTACTTCTGTCAAATGCGGCGAGGAGTCCTGTGGCACCTTATAGACTAACTGAAGTGTTGGAGCATAAGCTTTCGTGGGCAAAGACCCACTTCGTCAGATGTATCTTATGCATCAGATATAATAGGTTCATACAGGAATGGGAATGTCTGACTAAATTGCGACTGCAGTGTCCTCATGAAGAAATGATTTCCAGAACTAAAAAATATCTGTGTGTGTGTGTGGGGATAGGGTCCTTTCAAAATAGTTAAACCTCTAAATATGATCGCATAACAGCCATAACTATCATTTCTTGTACTATAATCTCAACATGCTACTGCTTTCATATGTGTGTTCTCTGCCATGACAAGTTCTGGAAGTGTCTCAAATGGTGTCTCGAATATTTCTTATTCAGTAAGAGTATGACATTTCTTACGTTTAAATGGGAAACTTTGGCTGGTCTAGTGTGGCTGTGTCATTGTCAAGTGACCTCAGGGTATCTACAGCGGTAACATGCTTAATATTGGATGCATAAAATGCAAGCTACACCTTGTATTTGATTTACTGAACTGAATTCAAAATGCAAGGGACAATTGTTGCACCGTCTTATGTATGGTGGTATTGTCATGGTATATTAATGGCATTCAGGATGAAGGTGCTACAGTGACCCAACCCACTAAGAGAACTCTACTCAAAGTATGTAACAACAAATGCTAAAAAAGGCATAAGCCTATGCATAGATATTGGTGTGTGACTGTCTGTTTTCACCAAACTACAGTCTGGTTAGACATATGAGCCTATGTGAGCCTTCTGCACTTGGCTCTTCAGAAAATGAACAATACAATTTCATGAGTCTCAATAATTCAAGACAAATGTTCACACTAGTTATATTTGTTTTGTTTGGTTTCTACCTTCATAATGCTCATAAAGAAGAATAAAAATCAAACAAAAAGAATCAGGGGAAAATGAACACAGGATATAAGCAAAGGAATGACACACAAGCAAATTAAAAGAGTGAAACAATAGAATATACTGAAACACATTTTGGGTAATATTCTCATACTACATCGGTCTTTGATTCAGATTGCTTGGATCTCAAATGAGAAGGTTTCTTTTTACTCATCATGGATTGCCAAACTATACTTACTGTTTACTAACGTGCATAATACTTCGAACATTTATAAAATTTTACAGTTTTCAAATATTTGACTTGGGTTTATTTGTCAAGTACATGTTTTCAAGATGATGAAAATAATCTACATGAAGGTTTTCCAAGGTTTCTTACTCAGTTTGTCAATCTAAAGGAAATACAATCAGCTTAGTTTCAGTCAGATAAGGAAATCATTCAGAGCAGTGGTGGGCAATAAAATGGCAGCGGTTCACCAAGGTCACTACTTCCCACAGCTCCCATTGTCCAGGAACTGCAATCCACAGCCAACAGGAGCTGCAATCATCTGTATTTGCAAAGGAGCAGGTAAAGTAGGAGCCTGCCAGAGGCTAACTCTGGCAGACCAGATCCAGGCCAGTATTTTCCCATCCCTGATTCAGAGTGTGATACTCCCCAAGATGTACTGTACCAGGTAGTTTCTCACCCCAGGAGAGTCCTTGCCCCCAAAAAGCTTATACTGTAGAGAGACAGATGAAAGAAAAGGGGAAAGGGTTTATAACAGCATTTTAAAAATAGTGGTTACCAGTACAGAGTGATGATGTATATGGGTTATTTGTTTTTGTTAAATACATTAAATCAGCACTCTTCCTTCACAATTCTGTCATTGTGTGTTCTCCTACAGCTGTTCCTTGTTTCAGGCCAGGTCGACACTGGAGGGAGAAGGTCAACTTAAAATACGCAACTCTGGCTACATGAATAGCACAGCTGGTGTCAGCATACCTTAAGCTGAGTTTTCGTGATGTCTCCATTGCTGGAGATCAACAGGAGGAACTCTCCCATTGATTTACCTTAGGCCTTGCAATCCCATGGAATAATGCGGTTAATGGGGGGCACAACAGTGGTCAATTTAGCGGGTCCTTACTAAACCCACTAAATTGAACCCCGAAAGACTAATCTCTGGAGCATTGATCTTTGGGTAAGTATAGATAAGGCCTCCATCTGCGTCATTACACACTTCCCTTATCTTCAGTAAAAATCATAGTGGGAAGGAGGAACACTACAATCATCTATAACCTAACTGGTGCCTCAAACTGCCCTCCCCTCTTCCCACAAGTTATAAACATTCTAAAAAGATTGTGACCATAATCCTGTTCTCTTCTTTTCTCCCATGGCAGATCAACAAGGGTTACAGTAGCAAGAGATACTTTTTTTATATATATGAAAAGAAATATACCTCAGATGTTAGCTTGCATGCTACATCTAGACCTTTATCACAGTAAATAACTGTGACCTAAATGCTTGACTGTGAAAATTGAGGTGTTACATAAGGAAAGAGGGAGAAAAATACAATAGCAACAACTTCATAAGAACCAAATGGAATCATGTTTGAATTATGCTGTGTTGTTGCCAGATTCATTTAAAAAATTCATAATATTCTAGTTGTCTGTAAAGTCACATTTGTGTAGTTTATTCAGTGCTCCTATTGGATTCATTTAAATATTGCTGCCTATTTTCTAGCTTTGTGAAAAGAAAGAACATTTTATTTAAATTGCAGCTCCTCATGCACTTAATCATTCTGCAAGAATCCATCTTCTTTTCAGTATGACAGTTGCATACAGGTAGCTGATTGCTTGAATTTTTAAGTCTTCCCTGCCAACATGCTTACCTAAAATTCCATCTGTTCATTAACACTGTTACTAGTAGGGCAAAATTCTTTCTACCTGCTGAGAAAATGCATACACTACACAGCAGTAAAACAGAACTGACACAGGGAATTTGATATCAAGATTTCATAGTAAGTAGAAGTTTGGCCACTAATGCCTCTTGTGCCCTGAGCCATAATCTATGGTTCTCATAGTAAATGCTAAAAAGACATTTATAAATGGCAAAAAGCCTGAAGTAGTTTATTGCTTCCTGATTTATTGAATCCCATTTTTCCTTATGCCATTTAATATAATCAAGAAACCTTCATGAAGCATATTAACTAATCACGTAAGATTTTTACAGGATCTTGCTCCTCTGTTGGGCCTCACTATTATTTTCCTTTACTGAGAATTTGATACTAATAGCACTTATGAGCATGATTAGTTTTAAGCCTGTGAATTGTCCCATGCAGGGCAATGGAATTACAGACTTGCCTACAGTTTAAGTCCACATGTGATCATTTACAGGACTAGGGACTCAGTCTCTTCTTTCCTTCTCTAACAAGAATGGAAATTAAAGACAGTGAAGCAAAGTACTAACAGAAGCTCCAGTGCTAAGTATATGACACTGGAGTGATGTTGTGGTGATGTTGCGGATGGGGCTATTCTGATGTGGAATTATTTTGTGGCCATCTGCCCTTGGAAAGGTCAAATGAGTTCTTCGCTAAGACTATGTTTACGCAGCAGTGTTATTCCAAAATAACATAGTCTGTGGCTATATAGCAAGCAGTTATTTTGATATAATGTCAAAATAATGTTGAGCTGGATAACTTCTTACTTCAGCTCCTGTAACCCTCATTGTACAAGGAGTAAGGGAAGTCAGAGGAAGAGTGTTCTACCTCGGACTTCCTGCTGGGTAGACAGCACTTAAAGCCGGAATAAGCTATTTCAACTCAAGCTATGCAGTTGACATAGCTCAAGTTGCATATCTTATTTTGGCTTTAGCCCTACTGTGTAGATATGCCCTAAGGGAAAGGAGGTTAAACCAACGGGTGTGAAGCGGTACACTATTTGGATAGACATCCCTTAGGGAAGATTTTATTAAGAAGAATAACTATATTTTGGTAAAAAGGATAGTATAGAAGTTGATCATAAACTGCAGATAGGAATGGAAGAGAAACAGACAAATGAAAAAGTCTCAGTTACATCACATGAAGGGAGACATTAAATAATTATATAAGTGATTGTATAAAAATGTTATCTACAAGTTTAAAAACTAAAATGTGTGAACTCAAGTGCCTGGCATTAAATGAGGCTATTGTTACAACAGGCATCACCGAAACTTGACAGACTGATAATGATCGATGGGACACAACCTTAGGGTAAAAAAATGTACAGGACTGACAAGAGGTCATGTTGTTCGAGGAGTGGCATTATATGAAAAAGTCAAATATAGTAAAAATCTTACAAAAAATAAAACTGTGCCATATACTCCCTAGGGATAGAAATTTCATGACTGAATAACAAGAGTGTACCAGTAGGAATATTATGCTGGCTACCTGACCAGGACATTGATGGTGACTGTGAAACAATCAAGGGGATTAGAGAGGCAACTTGGAGGGGCAGGGGAATACCAAAGAAATCTGCCAGAGTATCATTTAACTTTAAAAAAGGGACTTGCACAATGATGAGGAAACAAGTTAAATGGAAGGTAAAAGGAACATCATAAGGGTTAAAAGCATAGAAACTAAAAGTAAACCCCAAACAAAAAAACAGTGGGGGAACCCCCAAAAAATGATAGCATGGCTAGATAGAGTAAAAGTGGCATTCAGAGACAAAAAAGCACCCTTTAAAAATTAGAAGTCAAATTCTACTAAGGAAAATACTGATGACCATAAACTCCGGCAAGTCAACTGTGAGAGTATAATTAGGCAAGTGCAGGTCAAAAAAGAAAGTGAAAAGCATCTAGCAAAAGATACAAAAAACTAAACAGCAAAAATATTTTAAATACTTCAGAAGCAGAAAGCCTGCCAAACAACTGGGGGAAGTGGGCATTGGATGATCAAGATACTAAAAGAGCACTCAGAGAAAACAAGGCTGTTGTTGAGAAGCTATAGGAAGTCTTTGCTTGAGTCTTCACTGAACAGAATGTGAAGGAGATTGCCACACCTGCACCATTTTTTTGGTGACAAATCTGAGAAACTGTCCAAGATGAGGTGACAATAGAGGTTGTTTTGGAACAAACTGATAAATTAAGTAGCAATAAGTCATGAGATACAGATAGTATTCAGCAGGAATTTTGATGGAACTTAAATATGAAACTGCAGAACTATTAACTGCAGCATGTAACCTACCACTTAAATCAGCCTTTGTACTAGACAACTGGAGAACAGCTAATGTAACACATTTGTAAAAAGGCTCCAGAGACTATCCTAGCAATTACAGGCCAATAAACCTGATATCAGTACCAGACAAATTGTTTGAAATGATAGTAAAGAACATACTCATCAGATACATAGAGGAACATGATTTATTGAGGAAGAGTCCATACAGATTGTGTAAAGGGTAATAATCATGCTGCGCCAATATACTAGACTTCTTAAAGTGGGAGGGAAGTCAATGAACACGTGAATAAGGATATTCCAGTACATAAGTGTACTTGAACTTTAAGTAAAGCCTTTGACAAGGTCCCACACTAAAGACTGTTAAGCAAAGTCAGCAATCATAGGAAGAGAGGGAAGGTCCTATCATATATCAGTAGCTGGTTAAAAGTCAGGAAACGAAGTGGAGAAATCAAATTGTAAGTTTTCAATGGATAGAGGCAAATGGGGTTGTCCTCCAATGATCTGTCCAAGATCTTCTGCTGTCAACATATTCATAAATGATCTGAAAAAGGGGCAAACAAAAACTTTGCAGATACAAAATTACTCAAGATTGCACTCAATTCTGGACTTAACTATGAAATACAAAGGAATCTCACCAGTGTTTCCCCTAAGATTTTCCATCCATGAGTGTAGTGAGTTTTGTCATGTGCGCCAATGAGGGCACATGCACTTGTTCGGATGGGTGCCACTGTGGCACTCACCAGTGGTGTGACTCCCCGAGAGACTTTCCCAAATAGTACCCTCCCAAAGCTCGTGGAGAGAAGGTGAGACATCCGCCCCCCCCCCCCAAGAGCACTGCTACCTAGGCAGCCTGTGTGCAGGGCAGGAGATGCCCTGGGCTGCACCTCGGGGGTTGGCGATGAGCCCCCAGCTAGGGCAGAGGGAAGCTGCTGCCACTGCCCAGGGTTTGCAAAGAGTAAGGTGTACAAGAACATGTACAAAGCGGGGTGGGGGTGAGGGTTGGGGGGCGAGGGTTGGGGACCCTGAGGGGAGAAGGAAAGGTGTGGGGGAGGGGAGGAAATGAAGATGCATGGGGCCCCAGTCCCACGAGCAGCCACACCAAAATCCAGCTGCCAGAGCATACCCTGCCCTCCCTCCCCTGCCACATGCCCACAGCAGGCCCCGACCTCTGGAGCAGGCCCTGGCCCTCTGCCGCACAGCAGGTCCTGACTCCCCACTGGGGCAGGGCCGCTGACTCCTCACTGGGGCAGGGCCCCTGCCTGCCCCATGCAGCAGGTGCCGGCCCCCAGAGCAAGCCTCAGCGGCCAGAGCAGGCCCCGGCCCCCTCACCACGCAGATGGACCAGGCCTCGCCACCCCGCCACATGCCTGCAGCAGGCCCTGACCCCTAGAGCAGACCCTGACCCCCTCCCCCACTACACTGCAGGCCATGACTGGCCCTCACCATACGGTCTCGGCACAGGCCCCCAGCCTTCCCTCCCCACTGTGTGGCCACAGCAGGTTCCAGCCACCGCAGCAGGCCCCAGCAGCCAAAGAAAGTCCTGCCTCCCTCCACAAAGCCCCCCCCCATCCATGAGGCCTCTGCTGGCCCTCCCCCCTGGAGCAGCCATCTGCTGTGCCACTCATGTCCCAGCAGGAAGGTGAGTGCTGCTGTGCAGCTCTGCAAAGAAGGTGCACACCTTAGAGTGAACACTGGATCTCACTAAATTAGGTGACTAGGTGACAAAATGGCAGATTAAATTCAATGTTATTAAATGAAAAGTAATGCACATGAGGTAAAACAATCCCAACTATTCATACAACACTATGGGATCTAAATTAGCTGATACCACTCAGGAAAGAACTTGTGGTTATTGTGAACTAGGGATGTTAAAATATGTGTTATTAAGTAAGCATGTAACCACTGAAAATTTCAAGGCTTACACACAGGGTGACAGTGATACAGAGACAGCTGTGCAGGGCAGCAGGCAGCTCCCGGCATGTATTGGGAGCCTGTGTGTAACCATGAACATTAACTGTGTACACGGTTACACTTTTACATCCCTATTGTGAACAGTTATATGAAAACATCTGTTCAATCTGAAGCAGCAGTCAAAAAAGCTAACCATATTAGTAACCACTAGGAAATGGATAGGTAAAACAGAAAAGATCATACGGCCACTATATTGACCCATGGTATGTGTGAATACTGCATGGAGATCTGGTCTCCTCATCAAAAAGGTATATTAGAAATGGAAAAAGTTCAGAGAAGGGCAGAATGATTATAGGCATGCAACAGCTTCCATAAGAGGAGAGAGTAAAACAATCTGGAAAAGAGATGACTAAGGGGGTCTATATGGCAGAGGTATATAAACAGATTAATAGTGTGAAGGAAGTAAATACGGAAATGTTATTTACCCCCCCACACACATACCTGCATGGAGAAAAAATAGGCACAGACACGTGTTCCATCAATTTGAACTCTGGGGGAAGGGAAGAAAAATGCCTGCAGAAGGAACTGTATCACTACTTGAAATTTGGAGAGGACAATATTTCTAAGCTGATGCAAGGTATCCCCAAGCTGCTTAGACAAGTTACAAGCATAGTTCCCACTAAGGTGCACGCCTGCACAGCCATGCAGAAAAAATTCTCCGCCTGCTCACCTACTTTGCAGAACAGCACAGCAGCACTCGCCTTCCTGCTGAAAGGTGAATAGCATGGCAGGCAGCTGCTCCAGGCCAGGGCCGGCTGAGGCAGCATATTTGAGGGATTTGGGGGGGTTGAGGCAACATGGTGGGGGTCTGCCGGGGGGGGGGCGGCTAATGCGGGGGGGGGGTGGAGCTGGGACCTGCTCCAGCAGCCAGGGCCAGGTCCTATCATGTTGGTGGGGGGGCAGCTCCGGCAGCTGAGACTGGGACCTGTCACGTGGCAGGGGGGCCAGCTCCTGCTCACGGGGCTGGAGCCAGCTTGGGGTGGGTGGGCTGCAAGGGGGCCAGCTTGGGGGGCCAGGAGCCTGCTCAGGGAGCCGGGGCCTGGGGCTGGCTGGGGTCTGCTCGGGGGGATAGGGCCACATGGCAGGGGCCATATGGTGTGTGGGCTGCTCCAGTGGTCAGGGCCAGGGCCAGCTCCAGCCCTTCCCCTGGCTGGAGCTGTGTTCAGGGCTGCCAAGTGGCTTCCTGACTGCTCCCTGGGCAGGCTGCCCGGCAGCTGTCCAAACTTGCATCCAGGCTGTGGTGCCGCTGCTCCTAGCGCTTGGGCCCTCTGCATCTCTCCCCCCCAAACATACCCCTCTCTTTTGCCACTCAGAACTTCTTGTTCCCCAACCCTCTGTTGCCCCCCATCCCCACATGTCACTGCCCCATCCCCAGCACCTCACTCCCTGCAAACCCTGGGTGCTGGCAGCAGCTTCCCTCTGCCCCAGGGGCGGTGTCACAGCCAGCCCCATGAGGAGCAGCCTGGGGCAGTCCCTGCCCTGCACACAGGCTGCTCCAAGAGCAGTGGTCCCTGGGGGGGGCATATCTCACCTTTTCCCCAAGAGGTGGGGAGGGGTGCTACCTGGGAGAGTCTCTTGGGGAGCAGCTTCACCGGTGGGTGACACAGTGGCGCACATCCGAACAAGCGCACTTGACATTGTTAGTGCACAAGACAAAACTCACTCTGCTCATGAATGGAAAATCTTAGAGGGAACACTGGTTACAAGGACATACAACATTTGCATATGACAGCAGCTTTTATTACCTTTAGGAACTTAAGACTAACTCATCTGTGAGTATGACTACCTACTTTTATCTTGTAAATAACTAATTTCTTTATCTTGATGAATAAATCTTTAGTTTGTGTTATAGAATTGGCTGTAAGTATTACCTTTAGTTTGGATTGGTCCACGGGGACTGGGAGTTACCTGAATATTATTGTGATTTTGGGTCCAATCTGGGATCATCTTTCACAATGTCATGTTTTCCTAGTTTGCAAGATAATCCTCTGGGGGCACTCTGGTCTGACTAGGACTCCATGTTAAAGCTGTTGTAATGCTTGTGGACTCTGCACTTGATATTTGGTTGGTAAAATACAAGTATAGAACACACAACTATCTGGGGGTTTATGCCCTGGTTAGTAGCAGGCTGCCCTGGAGTTGGCCATCACATTTGTTAGTCATACTAGACAACTTGACAGAGAGGACTCTTCAGCAGTAAAAATGAATTTAGAACTGTTTTAGAGAGAGCTGCAATGGAATGTTTTAAAGTAGTTAATCACATCACAATACATGAAACTGGAAAATGGCATTTTATTTGGTCACCCAGTCCTGGCAGGTTTCCCCCTCAACCATTCAGTCTGAGTATCTATAAAAACATCATCCTTACATTAAAGCACTTAAAAAAAATCTTACAATTAATTGGAATCTCAAACACTTCTTAAATTCTTAAAAGCATATTTTGAGGCTATATCTCCTAGATAAGTAAAGGGGGAATGGGAGGGACTCAAAGTTTCTTTTTCTTCTTCTGAAGAAAGGCCATTTGGAAGTAAAAGAAAAGTATTTTCTCTGTAAAACATTTTCTCTGCTGCACTCGTGTCCAGTTTACTGTGCTGCTCAACTACTGAGTGAAAGGCAGCATGAGGCCATGACTGAGCACCACATCTGATCCATTAAAACATGGTAAAGAAATCTAATGCAGTAGATAATGAATGGTAATGGTAGTGAACAAGAAGGACTAATGGGCTTTTAAATCATCCAGTAGTGTACAAGATGACTGCATGTGTTTTCAAATGTTACTGTTGAACTGATGTAGAATGCAGTTATGCCAGCATTGCTGAATTTATGAGCTTCATAATACATATTTTAAGTTACAGTCACAATTGTTTGTTAATGCCCTTGCAAATATAATGGGGATTTACTGTCCACCTTAATATATTGTGCACCCCTTGTACCTTTGCAAGAGCTTATTATTCAGCCTTTAGTGATACAGGGTTGCCTGCTGCTTCTGTATATGTCATCCTCTTTATTCAGCAAAGGAGTGAAATGGAATTTCCATTAATTCCTTCATTCAGGTGGGACGTATGTGGAGAAGATCTGGTGTGAGATGCATAAAATGTGGGACTGCAACCTCCGTGTCAATGTGTGTCACATTCCCTGACACATGGAAGACTCTTCCCAGGTACTACTTCTTTGTCTGCACTTTGCTGGAAGAGGAGGACTGGACGGGTGGTTATCATTCTCCAGTGTTGTTCTGGGAAGGGAGAAGATGACACAACTTTTAAGATTTTTTTTTAAATGGCTAGTCTGTTGGAAGATTATTTAAGTTAAGCAAATTATATTATCATCAAGTTCCCTGTACTTGCTAGATTAGTTTTAAATTTGCCTGTGATGGGGTATACCGACCCACAGTGACTCAGAGTTAATTAGCTATATTTTGTGACCTGTCCTGCTACACCTACACTCATCATCAGGTAATGAAGGAGTAGTTAAAAATTGAAGAGAAAAACTCCATTTCTGTCTGACCAGGAAGGAGAGCAGACTTTTGTCCCTATTTTCCTTCCTCCCCTCCCTAGAAGAGGCAGCCTAGGACTGCTGTAGGGACTGCATCACCAGAGCCCTGGCAGAGGATGATGGTTGTGCCACAGGACTAGCGAATTTGTTTTGGACTTCTTTCCTGTCCTTGATAGTAAAATAAAAAAAAGACTACTAGCCCAGGCTCCGTTGTGTAGCAGTGGCCAGACAGACCTACAAGGACTGTTGCAGAGAACCACTACCCAGGAGGGTGTAGGGAAACTCCCTCAAACTCTAGATTTTTGGAACCCTACTTAAGTCTGCACTGTAGCATTTTTTCTTGAATCCTGGAGAGTATATGATCACACAGCCATATGTTATAAATACAACCGGAAATGAATGTTAACTTCGTGTACATATTACATGGTTAGTAAAAACTACATGTTATTCTGTTAACATAAAGTCCTTGTCTACCAAGGCTTTTGAATTTCAGGACTGGTTAAATTACTCAAGTTCAGAGAAGTCCATCTGTGAAGGAGAAATTAACATAACTGAATAATAAACCTTGGATGGTTACTAAATGTTTTGTTCCTGTTCTGCTACTAATTGTTATGCAAGACTATGTATGAAGACATCTCTAGTGCATTCTAAGGGTATGTTCTCCACAGCATTGTTATTTCAGAATAACTGATGTTATTTCAAAATAACAAAATGCACATCTACACAGAAAGCCATTATTTTGAAATAATGTCAGGATGGAGGACTTCTTACTCTGACTCCTGTAACCCTAATTTCACGAGGAGTAAGGAAAGTAGAAGAAAGAGTGTTCTTCCTTCGATTTCCTGCTGTGTACACAGTGCTAAAAGCTGAATTAAGCTATTTCAACTTCAGCTATGCAACTGACGTAGCTGAAATTGCATATCTTAATTTGACTTTTGCCCTGCAATGTAGACTTACCTTAAGGGACCAGAGGAAAGATGCTCACTACAGAGGGTCCTTGAATGCATAACTTGCTACCCCCAGCTTCATTTGCAAGTTCGAATGCCTACATTAGCCACCCTAGTTCAAACTAGGGGGCTAGTGGAGACATACCCTCAGAGACCATGGGGATAGGTACATGAACAAATGTAAGTAAAATACCACCTTGATCTTTACTCACCTTTACTTTAGGTTTCATTGGTTTCCATGAAGATATTCCCTTCTATTGGAGTATTTATCAGATCCCGTGGGGTTTGTGAAACTTCTATTACTGACCTACTCAAGGTACAGGGTTGGAAAGTTCAAGATTAAAGGCAGATGTCTAAAATTATCTTAATATTTTTCCTATTGTACCTTGTATTTCAATCATACAAAAGGACTTTGAGCTAGTGTTTCTGAAGATTTTTTTGTTGGCACATAGGTGAAAACAGAGGGAACTTCACTGAATTAAGTAAGATGTTAGGAAAACTTCAGTTTACCTCTATTGAGCAGAGCTTCTGTTCAACCAAGAAGCTTTTCAAAACCAGTAAGAATGAAAACAATTCATTTATAGCGACTAAATGTTGTCTGGCCACGGAAGTGAAAAGTGGTGTCATAAGGCAACCCTGTTCCATGTAAATTTCCACCCCTATCGCTTTGTTCTTTCTTCCTATCGTATTCCACATTTATTTGAACCACACTACTCAGAATCAGAAGACTACTTGGTCTCTTTGTGTTTAACTGTATGTGTTTAGTAAGAAAATGAGACGTCACTAAGTAAAAAATGAACCTCTTTAAGGACTGGTCTACACACAAATTTGCAGCCTATTTCTACCTCAGTCTCCTAAAACTGATTTAGTTATTTCAGTACCTTTCTACATATAAACAACTTTTTGGAATAAAAGTGGGTAAAGTAAATTTAACTAAGGTTGATAAATGAAATAACTAAACAGATTGTAATTTACACCTTTTTTAAAGGCAGGATTACACTTACCTAACTCATGCCTCTCTCAGTCTCAAAGTCAAATGTGTCACACTTCTCATAAATGTCCTTGTTTCATTAAAAACTGCGACATGTAAGGTGAAAACTAAGTAAATGATTTTTGCAGCACTTAAGCAACAATTATAGGGCCATTTCA
The DNA here is from genome assembly GCA_032595735.1 of Pelochelys cantorii. Lineage (NCBI taxonomy): Eukaryota > Metazoa > Chordata > Testudines > Trionychidae > Pelochelys > Pelochelys cantorii. The sequence goes on from CM064327.1 coordinate 70,361,973, forward strand.
AAAAGCATTTGTTTACTTTTAAATGACTAATGCATGGTAAATCAACTCTGTTTATAACACTTACCATTATATACCTGTATATAGGGAGGTAGTATGTGTATACGTTTGTCACCCAGAACTTAAATATGAGATGCTGCATCTGAGGATATCCCAGCATGCCTAATGTAAACAGATTAAACTTTTATTTACACCTGTGTTAGTCCACTGATTTCAGTGAAACACGCTGTTCAGAGTGCCTTGTGACCATGAGTGCCTCCCTCACACCAGAGGGTCAAACAGGGTGGGCACCACAGAGTGGCGGTAGATTCTATAATTAGGTTTCACCAAGCCAATAACCAATGGGAACTCCTGGATCACTATGCCAGTCATAGCATTGCACCAGAGTGTCCCTTTAGGCTTGCCAGTTTATTTTGCCATGCACTTAGTAAATAACGTTCACTTAAACAACCACAAAATATTCAGGGTGCTTCCAGGCCCAAGAGACTAGTCACTTACACGAGATCAATGGGTATTTTAGCTTCTGCCAAAGACAATGCCTATAGTCAATTCTGTAATAAATCTTTTATTCGTTTATTAACCAGGGAAAATAATTAAGTTATTTACAGATTAAAGTGAGTCAGCGCGTAACACAGTTGACAGAGTAGACGAAGTAGTAATGGTCTGTCAATTCAAAAAATATTTTTTTCCAAGCCAAGCAACATAGAAACCTGTACACTTATGTTTAGGAATTCTTGCCTCTCAAAGTCCAGACATCATAAAAGAGATTCAGTTTCCCCTTGTCAGGGATTTATCATCCCCTCCTCTCCAGAGTCCAAAACTGATGGATGTGTTCATGTGTAAGTCTCTCTAGTGGCATTGGAATAATGTTTATAGCATGGGTGTTGAAAGCCATAAAATAAAACAAAACTCTGTATATAATGGAAACTACTTCAAGATAGAGGATGCTGCCATATCCCCAGTACCCCAAGTCTCCCCTTCTGGAAGGGAGTCAGGAACACAGTCAAAGCCTCTCTATCCTTCATTGCTATACAAAGCATCAAGTGCTATCAAGAGGTCATTCTTGTATGCAAGATGTGCACTGTACCTTAATACACGCTTCTTTTCCTGTTTGTTGATTTATGCAATTACAGAGGTTGACAATGCAATGCATCAATGTAGCGTTATTCCATGGGCTATAGTGATAAGTGAGAGCAATACATGCAGCATCCTTCAAGCAAGAAATCTAATCACTAAACACATTTCTATCAACATACCATCTAATATCTATTTTGATGATGCTAACACACACAGGTAGACAAGAATGGCTACCAGTTATGCATATATAAGTGTTCAGTGAGGCGTGGGCATGAGTTGGCCCCTGACCTGCCAACATCACACCCATCAATTTAAAAGAAACAAAAAAGCTGAGAGATGGAAATCCTACCCATAATTTCTGAACAGATGCTCCCCTGGTGAAAATAATCAGAAGTTAATGATATTGCTTATGTTGGTGCCTGCTTGGCCTCTGAAATAACAGTGCAAATGAACATTTGAGCAGGTAACTGGAAACCTTATGGTTACTGGTTGATTTCACAAAACATCAGCTTTAATATGCTAAAGATGGAGATTATAGAACACTTTTACTATTTTTGCCTGCTGCCTGTTTCACAGCATGCTAGAACCTGATATTGGAAACAGCGGTTTTTAGCACTCTTAAGCCAAAGCTTTGGACAACATCCAATCCAGAAGTAGACAGAGGAGACTTAACAGTGAGAAGCAGAAATGTACTAAAAGGTAGAGATTCCTGTACCTTTCAGAGAATCAAAGTGCATCACTACCTAATTATCTAATATATTTCCTTTTTTCGTGACAGCTGTAGAGAGTTCATGCTCATGTGTGCAAAAAATGAGCAGTCCAAAACATGAAATGTTTATAAAAATATGTCTTTTAAAGACAAAAAGTGAAATAAAAACAAACTAGAGTTGGTTAATTTTTTAAACTCATTGCAATAAATGGACAGGTTTCTTGCAAAATACTTGACAAGTTTTCCCCGTTTTTCAAACGGCATATGTGTACATAACACTGGTCTACAATTTTTTAAAGTTGTCTGCTTCAGAGATAAAATGTGCTATTTATTATGTATTTTGATGTGCTGAATTCAAATATGACAATTAAAACAACTGATTGGCTACTGTTTCCAAGATATTTAAGTTTTTACATTTTACGTCTATGTATATTGTATAGATAGGAGAGTTTTAATCATAAATTGTAAACCTAGGTCTTTTCATGTGTTTATGGTTCCTTACATGATAATATTTCACCTGTCCTGTTTATGTAACACTTTAAAAATCAGCAAAAGGGTTATATAAATAAAAATTATTATGAAACAAAAGGCAAAAAACTATTATGTACATAGTTTAGTCCTATTCAGTGTCTACTCGGTGCTTCTTGGCTTGTCTCTTGTATTCATTAAATGGAGCATCTCTTGTCACTGTCCAGCAATAGTCTGCAAGCATTGATGGGCTCCATTTGCCCTGATAGCATTTCTCCATTGTTGCAATGTCCTGGTGAAATCGCTCGCCGTGCTCATCGCTCACTGCTCTGCAGTTCGGTGGAAAAAAATCTAGCTTCACTTAACCTTGGAAATTTTCCACGGAGGTACTTGAAAGCTGCTTGTGTTTTGTCCATGGTCTTGACAAAGTTCTTCATCAGACCCAGCTTGATGTGTAAGGGTGGTAACAAAATCTTCCTTGATTCAACAAGTGGTGAATGAGGAACACTTTTCCTCCCAGGCTCCAATGACTGTCGGAGTGGCCAATCTATCTTGATGTAGTGGGAATCTCTTGCACGACTATCCCATTCGCAGAGAAAACAGCAGTACTTTGTGTATCCAGTCTGCAGACCAAGCAAGAGAGCAACAACCTTCAAATCGCCACAAAGCTGCCACTGATGTTGGTCATAGTTTATGTACCTCAAAAGTTTTTTCATGTTGTCGTAGGTTTCTTTCATATGGACTACATGACCAACTGGAATTGATGGCAAAACATTGCCATTATGCAGCAAAACAGCTTTAAGACTCGTCTTCGATGAATCAATGAACAGTCTCCACTCATCTGGATCGTGAACGATGTTGAGGGCTGCCATCACACCATCGATGTTCTTGCAGGCTACAAGATCACCTTCCATGAAGAAGAATGGGACAAGATCCTTTTGACGGTCACGGAACATGGAAACCCTAACATCACCTGCCAGGAGATTCCACTGCTGTAGTCTGGAGCCCAACAGCTCTGCCTTACTCTTGGGTAGTTCCAAATCCCTGACAAGGTCATTCTGTTCACCTTGTGTTATGAGGTGTGGTTCAGAGGAGGAGGATGGGAGAAAATGTGGGTCCTGTGACATTGATGGTTCAGGACCAGAAGTTTCCTCCTCTTCCTCTTCCTCGTCTGACTCAAGTGAGAATGATTCTGGTGCATCAGGAACTGGCAGTCCTTCTCCGTGGGGTACTGGGCGTATAGCTGATGGAATGTTTGGATAATGCACAGTCCACTTTTTCTTCTTTGACACACCTTTCCCAACTGGAGGCACCATGCAGAAGCAACAATTGCTGGTATGATCTGTTGGCTCTCTCCAAATCATTGGCACTGAAAAAAGGCATAGATTTCCTTTTCCTGTTCAACCACTGGCAAAGATTTGTTGCACAAGTGTTGCAGCATATGTGTGGGGCCCAGCTCTTGACCTGATCTCCAATTTTGCAGCCAAAATAAAGGTGATAGGCTTTCTTAACCATAGTGGTTATACTGCGCTTTTGTGATGCAAAAGTCACTTCACCACAAACATAGCAGAAGTTATCTGCACTGTTCACACAAGTACGAGGCATCTCTGCTCACTTTGGCTCAACAGAAATGTGTCCCTTTGCAAAATCAAACACTGACAAATAAGAGAGCATGACACTGTATGATTTCTAGAGCTGATACAGGGCAATTTGTTCAGCAGAGTGATGTAAGCTTCGTTATGATTGCATCATCCATGACTTCTAGGAATAACATGATGCAATTCATATCATGTATGACGCAATATCAGCTTCAGATTGCATCATTCATTGTTTTGCCTAAAAAGCAAGTACTGTCCAAACCCAGTCATAGATTTATTCATAGATCCAGTCAAAGATGTAATTTAGTCATTTCTGGTTTAAATTGAGATCCCTTCCCTTTATAACTCACTTATCCTCCGCCATTCCCAAGTCAAGGGTCGTATATACTGACCCAATAGCATATCTTGAAAACTAGAGCCAATCAACAATTTTAAGCATCATTTTCATTCTCAGTGACCCAGAATTAGTAAAGTTTGACAACATTTATTTCAGAAGCATTTTGGCTGTAGAGCAGTGTTATATAAAATTTTTAAAAACATCTTCAATTTATTGTGTATGGGAGATTTTAAATTGAAAATGTTGCATAATTATTTTACATAATCTCCCCCACATACAGTAAACAGAAAATATTTCAAAATAATTATTTTGTTTAAAAGTTTTGTTTTAAATCATGCCACATCACACTGGCATCTGAAGTCACTCAATGGCAATATTCCCATTAACTTTCATGGAGCCAATATCTCTCTCTCTGTGTTAAACACAATATGAAGCAAATAAAGAAGAAAGTAACCATGGTGTGTTTGACAGTTAAGTGCAGTTCAGTCACTTTTCTGCATTGTATGGAGAAGTGAGTAACCCATTTAATTTTGCTGTCTCTCAGTTTTGGCATCTCTAAAAGAGATTTAATTAAGTAACTAAAATTCCTTTCAAATATGTATGTCAAATAAATATATTCTTCATTAGTCTTTCATCCTTCATGTATACATTTGATTATCATATATCTGTAACTTCAGATATACTGGAGCAGCTAAGAGTCCATGGTATACCTAAGACAACAAAGGGGAACTGTGAAAGAGAAGAAGGGTTGTATAATTTTTGATGTTGCCCAGAATGGCAATCCCCCCCCACACACACACACACCTGCGCAGACTCTGGGAGGGAGTCTGGGTGTGGCAGGGGTGCAGGCTCCGAGCTGGGGTGGAGAGGATTGGTGCACAAGGGGCTGTGGAGTTTGGGAGGGAGTGTAGCACCTCAGCATGTTATATAAGAGAGGAGCTACAGTGTCTAGGCATTGACAATCTAGCATTTGGGATACCTGTGCCTTTTGGAACACTGCCCCAGGAAGCCTGGGCTCCCATGCTGACATAAAGCTTCTTGTAAGAGGGGAAATAAAAAAAGCCTCTCTGCTCCCCCCTCATCTCATCTTTGCAAACACAGCAGGTGGCTCATCCCACCGTGTAACTTATCAAATGGTGGTTATGGGCAGAGTGGGGGGTGCGAGCAGGGCCGTCCTTAGGATTTATGGTGCCCTACGTGGGATTATTACACTGGTGCCCCTATGCCTAGGTTTGTTGAGCCAAAAAAAAAAAAGGGAACCCACCAATACATTAAAATCACGTTTCTTCCCCAAGACCCCACCCCTTTGAGTGTGGGAAGGGGTGAGAAGTGCAAGCTCTGGGAGGGAATTTGGATGCAGGAGAAGGGGATTCTGGCTCGGGGAGGGGGCTCCAGGCTGGGGAGTGTTGGAGGGTTGGGGTGCTGAGCAAGCCACAGGCTTGTGGATGTGAGGGTGCAGGAGTTTGTGTTGGGTATGTGTGTGGCTCAGGGCAAGGAGGTTGTGAGTATCATGGGCTCAGGACACACATTTGCCATGTGTGGATGGTGTAGGAGTGTTGTGGCAGAAGACTGAGGATGTGGGGATGCAGGAGTTTGGGGATGTAAGAGACTCAGGACAGGGGTTCCAGTGTATGATAAGCTCAGATTTGGGGTCAGGTGGTGCAGGAGTGTTATGATGCTGCAGTGAGATGGGGATTTGGCCCCAATTGGGGGTATGTTGGCCAGGCTTCATTTTTAAATAAAATATGTCAAACTCAAAAGGTTTTAGCACTGTCTTTGTATATGAGAGGGGCAGGGAACCTGTTTTGAGTCAAGGGTCACTGACCCGCAGAAAAGTCAGTTGGGGCCACACAAGTGAGATGCCAAAAAAAAAAAAAAACCCCAAGCCTCACCAATGTGGTGCCAAGGATGCTGGCACAGCTGGCAGGGTGCTGGAGCCAGGGGCAGGGTGGTGCTGGGTGCTACGGTGGGTGACAGGTTGCTGGGTCCGGGGACAGGGTGGTGCTGGGTACTACGGTGGGTGGCAGGGTGCTATGGACAGGGACAGGGTGGTGCTGGGTGCTGGTGACAGTGTTGGTGGGGGCAGGAGACAGGGTACTCGTGGAGGGTCTGGGCAGGGGACAGGGCAGCTGGGACCAGTACCTGGCAATCCTGCAGCACCTCTGGGAAGTGCGCAACTGCACTCCCCCTCCCCAAAGAGCTGGCATGCGAGCTGCCTGAGCAGCAGGGGCTGTTGCACCCCAGCAACTTACCTCTGCTGTCCTGCGAGGAGGGGGGAAGGCGCAGGGAGTCCCAGGAAAACGAAGCTCTGTCCCACCAGGAGGAGTCATCAGCACATCATTGTCACCCTTGTAAGCCCCGTAATCTCTTCCAGCTCCCTCCTGAGTTCTGCACCCTCTACCTCCTGTCCTGACTCCTGCTCCCCCACCTCTCTACCCTGAGCCCCCCCATCAGACCCTGTGCCCTGAATCCATCCCTCCTGCCCTCACTCTATCACCTTCTGCCCTGAGCTGCCCTTATACAAACCTTCCAGGCCCCTGCCCACACATCTTAACTCCTACCCCTTACCAAGAGTCCCCCATATCTCTGCCCTGACTCCAGCCCTGCAACCATATACTCCTGCCCTAACGCCCCGCACCAAACCCTGGGCCCTCAGCCCCCTACCTCCTGCCTTCACTACAGCACCTTTCAACCCCTGCCGAGTTCCCCAACTCTCCCAGCCCCCGGCCCTCACTCCTGTACCCCCACCCCTTTTTATTCTAGCAAAAGACAGAAAACTTGCAAATATTGTCCACCAAAAAACTATATCTGATGTTTTAATCACTTTCCTTCTGATATTAATACAAACTTCCTTTTCCCCTTCATTTTTGAAAAATTCTATCATATAAATAAAACATGTACTTTTTCCTTTTATTATCTAACCTCTTCCCCTCTCCACTTCCCCCCCCTCGAAATTACCACTTAAAGATCTAGATACACTCATCATAGGGACATAAATATGTAATGACAACATGCATAATATCTCCTCCCGAAGAGAGTGAGGAGGAGGGGAAGCTTCCTCCTTGCTCGTGCGCCGCCAGGACCCTGCATGGGACAGGTAGTGCCCCAGGATCTGCAAGTGCTGGGGTCAGTCCCACTCCACTCCAGCCGATTTGCTCACCCCCTCCCCTTCCTGGCCAGCCGGTTCTCCCCAACTTCTCCTCCTGATCTTCCCCAGCCATCCCCCTTGCACTGCCCCCCAGCTCTGCTTCCCGCCGGCCCGTTCCTCTTCCTGATCTCCCCCGGCCAGCGCCGCTGCACCCCCGTGCCAGCTCTGCTTCCCGCCCCCTCCTGGCCAGCCTTGCAGCCCCCGATCCCCCCAGCTTTGCTTCCCGCCCACCCACGATCAAGTGTGTCTGTTTTTTTTTGGGGGGGGTCTACCTGGTAACCCTACCAGCGGCGGCGTCCACGTGCACAGATCAAACCAGCTGAGAGGGAAGACACCGGGGCTTCTCCCCTTTCAGCTGTTCCGTGGCATTTAAACACACCGCGCAGGCGCTCCCTCGGCCCCACACAGTGCCCCGGCCAGTGCCGGGGAATTTAAAGTGCCGGTGCCGGGCTCAGGCTGCGGCATGCCAACGCCCCACGTATCCGCCGCCCGCCGGCCCTTCGGTGGACGGCCCACCAGGCCAGTCCGCCCCTGCCTCAGTTAGCATGCAGCCAGCCAGCCCCCCCCCCTCCGATCCAGCACCTCACCCAACCCCCTCTCCCCCTAGCACCTCACCCAACCCAGCCCTGCTGGAGGGAAGGGGGGAGAGAGGGGTGCTCTGCAGGGAAGAGGGAGGGAGAAAGGGGGGTGCTCCATGAGGGGAGGGGAGAAGAAAGGATACTGCCACAGAGCCGCCCAGCCAACCTGCCTCACCTTACGCTAGGGGAGAGAGTCACACAGGTAAGTTCCTTCCCCCACCCCTACTCCCTCCCCTTCCCAGAGACCCCAGCAGCCAATCCCTTCCCTCAGACTGTGCTGCAGGCAGCGTATTCGGCTCTCTCTAGGACCTAGCAGCCCTGCAGTTGCCTGCTCACTGCTTCCCGTTCCTCCCGGCCGAGTGGTGCCCCAGAAATACTGTGGTGCCCTATGCAACTGCGTACTCTGCGTATGCCTAACGACGGCCCTGGGTGCGAGGAATACCCACCATCCAGCAGCTCCTCAGGTGAGGTCCTCTCGTCCTCTCTCCAATCATATTGTGCCTTCCTACCTCTGCATACAAGTACAGCAGCAGCCACCCACCATCAGCCTGCCTCTGGCACTCTCTTGTTTCAGCAAGAAGCAGTGGCAAGCCGGTGGCAGTGAGGAAACACTGTGTGGGGTGGCAGGGCAGCTGCCTGCTTTTCAACAAGCAAGGACACTCCAGGGCACAAGGGAGACGCGTAGCGACAGAAGACAGGGGCCCAGGGAGCTCTGGACCCCTGCCTGCATGCGAGGATGGCAGAAAAAGCCAGGGGAGGTACTGAACTCCAAACACTGGCAGAGCCGAGCCCCTGGGCCCTGAATATTTATGGAACCTGGGTACCACATGCCTGTACAACTCGCTGCCCTGGAACCGTTAAGAGAAACTGCTTGCAAAGTGGCAAGATGGGCGCCCGTTGAAAGAGGTTTACCAATAGTTTGAAAGAGCTCTCAAACAAAGGGTCTGTCCACACTGCAAGCATTGCTGTGGTCCTGCTGCAGCACTGTAGAGCTCTTACTACAGTGATGGAAATAATTTTCATGGCTGAACAATGAATCCAGCCCCCGTGAATGACAGTGACTAGGCCAATGGAAGAATTCTTTTACTGGACTAGAGGTGTTCACAAAGGGCCTTAACTGTGTTTCTCGGGTATGAATTTTTTTCACAAACTTGAGCAAAGTAGCTAGGTCTTATGTTACCCACCTTGTCTTTCTTCCTCCTTCCCAGTCACTTTAATGGAAGTGCTCTAACAAAAGTGTATGGGGTTAATAACTAGATGCCTGCACTGAAAAAAGTGTCCTAATGCTATTCTTCATGTATATATGTCTCAGTAGTTAAAATGTGCCTGGCACCGAATGCTATGCATTTGCTGAGTCAGACACCCTGTCTACCATTATTTGGCCCATAAGTTCTAACAAAGGTACAAATCGTATTCCATTAAACATACCCATACATCCAAAAGATTGGGACAGGTTCCTAAAATGCTAGCTAACATGCTTTCTTTTCTTGGTTTTATCTTCTGCAACGATATTCTCTCTAAAGCTATTCCTTCTGCTGTAGTTTCAAATTTTATTTCGTTGTACCCAATAATGACAGTGTTTTCTGCAAGCAAACAAAAATCAATGAGCTTTATTTCAATCTCCTACCACAAACTTACATCTGAAGTCTGACTCTTGTATTACAAAGGACATACTGATATTGGCTCCTGGCACATAAGCTATTACAAACTGTTGTATGCATTTGAGGTCTGAAATACTGATTCCTGTAAAAGAAACTTGGAAGGTTGTCATTTCCCCTTCAACCATTCATTTAGAATTAAGCTTTTAAATGCAGTTTTGGTATTTTAATCATATTTTGCCCCTTATGATGCTGAAATAAGTGCCAATTAAAGTTGCTGAAACAATCCTTGCCCAACTCACCAATGTAGAATAAGTTAAATGTTCTGTGAGATGCCTCATTACCTCCTTGAAATCTGGATTTAATTTTATCTTTGCTTTAATTTGAACTTAAATACAATTTCAGGCACAAAATTCTTACTAGGTGTAGTTACATGACTATAAAGCTAGTGTTACATGAAAGACTGGGAAGATTTAAAAAGCACTTATGATTATGTCATTGTGTTGAACTATTTGAAAATTTTATTGAAAATAGATTCTAGAGTATCAGGACACCATGAACCAGGCACATTCAGACACCCTCCTGCATTTTATCATGTTTGTTTATGACCCTATGCTTTTAAAAAAATTCTTAGTTATGATCTCTATCAAAATACAGGTTGGACCACCCAGGTCTGGCACCCTCGGGACCTGATCGTTCCCAAACAATGGAATTTGCTAGATTGGGAAGGTCCCCTGCTACTAGCCCCCAGCCTGCTGCTGCCCCCCCTACTGCTGGCCTGGCTGGGCTACTGGTCCCAACCACGTTGCCACTGGCTCTGACCCAGCCGGGCTGTCGAATGCCGGTCCGAGGCCCAGTCAGCCCACCGGTCACCTGCCCGAGGCATCCACTGGCCTGCCGGGCACCTGCCCCACCACCATCGGCCCACCAGATGTCAGCTCCACTGCCGCTAGGCTGCCAGATACCAGCCCTGCCACTGCCAGCCCTCCTGTAACTAGGCTCCCAGTCCCAGGGCTCTCTGGTCCCGAGACAGCCATGGTCCTGTCAGACCACAGATGCTGCCAGACCAGAAAGTCCTGGTTTTGGGAGGTGCAACCTGTTCATAACCATACAAAAGGGATTTGTGTGAAGACTGACTAGGGAAAGGAGGGATCCTGTAAGTCAGTGGTGGTTTTGATCAGTTGTGGTTATAATTTAGAAAATATAAGTATTCTGGTGTTGCTTGCTTAAGATGAGGATAGCTTGGAATGAGTGGTGTGACCATTTTGAGAGACATTCAAGTTTCTATATAGTGCAGCTTTTCATTTTGAAGGGATCTGCTGTCTATAGAAATGAGGATCAATTTTGTGTTCGCTTCAGTGCAGGCTGTCAGCAAAAAATGCACTTTGGATCTGATTCACCACCAGGCCTGCCAACAGGGGGGCAAAGACAGCAGTTGCCTTGGGGCCCAGAGATTCAAAGAGGACTGGGACTCCTGGCCCCCATTGTTGCTACTATGGCCATGGTGGCAGCCAGAGCCTCTGATCCCTTTAAATTTACACCGCAGCACCACTATGCATGCTCCACATGGTTCTGAGAGTTGGCCAGGCTCTGTACAGTGCTGAAGGCTGGCTGCCTCATCCCACCCTTTCTGCCTGAGGCTGCTCCCCTTCTAGGGGTGAGGAGCTGGCCCCCACACACACATGGCCCAGGGACCTGCAGAAGCTGTTGGCCCACCTGTTCACCACTATCCTGGTGAGGGGTTATAAAACAAACAACAAGAAAAACCACTGTCCTTGTACCGTGGTTGTTCTTTACACCCATCTTGCATTGATATCAATTACTGAAGAGGCTAGGCAGTGAAAGAATGAGATCTTTTTATTTCATTCTCTGATTTGTTGGGCTTTGGTTTGATTCTGAAGAGGTCATTTTGATTGAAGATAGCTAGCTGCTTTGTGTTTATGGGAAAAATATAACATACAGACTCATCCTACTGTCTATTCACTTGGATTGTATTTAAACTCTTACTGTTGGATTTGCTCACATGGCTGAAGACCTTGCTAGATAAGCCCGTACATGTGTGAACTGGACATCTGCATGGGCACAATAGGTGCACCTAGAAACTATTTTTTTTTTAATCAGATAAAAACCACAATTAATTAATTTGCATTAATATATGCCTACCAGTTTACACAAAGTCAATTCTTAGCTAATGTAAGTCAATCCAGCTCCAGCCAAGAATCTTGCCCAGAATACGATTAGATCAATGAGTATTATGGCCCACATATAGAGTGAAGATACCGGAACACAAAGAGAACATGTACACAATAATAAAAACACTTTGTTCAGCTTCATTAATATCCTAATTTATTCAAACATTCTGTCTGATTTACAAGCATATTTTCTCCACTTCCCTAAATGCAGTGGTTTCAAATGAGAGAGGTGTGGGGTTACTTGTTGTTGGTGGTATAAAATGAAAGAAAAGTTGTTGCAACACAATAACAATTGAAGCTCATTCTCTAAACATAATGCTAACAATCATGAGAGAGCCCGGATCATCATTTCCATGCAATACTATAAAACACAAACCAAATGTTCATAATACAATTTTTTCCCTACAATGCTAAATACTGCAATAGGGAAGCTAGTTACGAACACTTTCTAAAAGCAGTTGATTGCAAATGGCATTTGAAGAATTCAGAAAGCCAAAACTTAGATTTCTAAATCCACAGCTAGGCACCTAAACAGGTGGTTGTGTTTTCAGAAGTGCTGAGTATTCAGCAGCTCCCACTGGCATCATGGTTTAGTCTGCAGCCTCTATAGCAGATATAACCAATTTAATTTACAAACTATCAGGCATTCCACCAATATTTAATATGTATGCTGTGAAATAAATAATTGCACCCGACTAGTCACAAGAGGAATCAAGCAGTATGAATCTGAACAGCAGCTGAAGACAGAAAAAATACAATTTGTTGTTATCAGGAGGTGAATTATTTTTCACAGCTGCAATAATGTCTTGCTTGTACAGGTAATATTACAAGAGCTTTGTATTAGTCTTTATTCATCTTATTTGAAGGCTACCCATTGTAAGAGTGAAGAATGTCGATAAATTTAAGGCATGTGTGCCTCTGAGAAAAAAAAAGTAATTTAAATTGTACTGGAACATGTGAGAAATAAACCCAGATATTAGAAGGGCTCTGACCCATTTATACCTAGGTAGTACCACAATACCGTAAACATTCTAAGCTAAAGATTCTATAGGTAAATCAATTTAATCTGAACAACAATAAGGTATTCCTTGGTGTATCATACACAAGATTCTCGTGTATTACACCTGCTCTTTTGGGGCCACCACAGCTGTACAGCGAGATGCTGATATAAAAGGTAGTTCAAAGTCACCTTTGTAGCTTTCTGATTTTTGGTGGCTAGATGTCAATTCCAAAGAATTATTTAGAGCAACCAGGAACACTAGGCCCCACTGACCTATTCTGTGAGCTAGGAGTTACTAGATGTACCTAGTGCTCCAGCCATGCCCCCTACACACATCTTCTATGCTGGGTGGCACACCTTAGAGTAGGCCATGCTAGTTTTGTGCCACTTAAATTGACCTTCTGCTACTTTGAACCTCCGGAACCATCTAGAATAAATGCAAGCCGCAGTTCTGGCCTTTTGTGCCTAATGAAACCATTTTCAGTCTGCAAAGTAATTTTTTTGTACTCAAAGTACAGATTCAGAACACAGAAAAACATTTGCTAATGTGATGTTTAGAATGATATTATGGTCATTAGAGTTGCCAGATGGTTTCAACAAAAATACCGGACACACTTGACATATTATCACAATCTACATTACATCTTATTTAGAAAAAACCTGACAACAGAAAGCTCAAATACTGGACTGTCCGGTACAAAACAGGACATCTTGCGCCCTACTCATTGTTCAATAAATGACTATCCAAACAGAAAGCTCAAATACTGGACAGAATAAATGACTGTCCAAACAGAAAGCTCAAATACTGGACTGTCCGGTTCAAAACAGGACATCTTGCGCCCTACTCATTGTTCAATAAATGACTATCCTCTACCAGGGCTTCCTCTTGTATCCATTTCTCAACTTTCTAGTCCAGCCAATAACTTGCTCTGACCAAAGTGATAGATTCAATTACTCTTCCTGAAGAATGGAGGAAACAATCTCTAAATGGGCAGAAAGTTAAAATTGCCTTTCTTACATACAGATGGCATAAAAAAAACCACGTGGGGATGGTTTTCAAATTCTTTTTATAATTTGTGTGCAATAACATTGGGGTCATACTCCACAAAGTCCTCACCCATACTTTGCATTGATCAGGAGACTGAAAAATGCTTTTTTGGTATGCACAATCTCCTTCTCTTAAAAAAACAACTGGAAACCACTGGGAAGAAGCAATATATCATTTGTCTTCAAATGAATAATATTTTCCAATATTAAATCATGTACAGCTCTTTTAGTAAATAAAGTTGTTAAGTCGCTTCACCATTGTATCATGGAAAGTGCTGTATGAACAATATATTTTGAAGACAGCGCCTGATTCTCATGTATATTAAGGCCCCTTACACCATTCTGATAGTATAAAGAGGACTTCTCTCTCTCTCTCTCTCTCCCTGGGATCCCTTGAATCGAGTAAGATTTCCCCTTGGATGCCTATAACTGATCAGTGTGAAGATGAGAAATTAAGCCAATTCTGGCAAGGAACACTCTCTGGCAGTGGCCACATACGAGATCTCTATCTCCAGTGGTGCCAATACAGGCTCAGGCATGCTTCTTATGTCAGACTCTCTGATCTTCTTCATGGAGACATAAGAACCAAGAATGGGTCAGACCAAAGGTCCATCTAGCCCAGTGTCCTGTCTGCTTACAGTGGTCAATACCAGATGCCCCAGAGGGAGGGAACACAACAGGTAATCATCATGTGATCCATCTCCTGTCATCCATCTCCAGACAAACAGAGGCTAGGGGCACCATTCCTACCCATCCTGGCTAATAGCCATTGATGGACCTAACCTCCATGAATCTATCTTAGGTCTTTTTTGAACCCTATTAAAATCCTAGCCTTTACCACTGTCTTCTCAATCTATGGAAGCTGGATCCTCTTGTTCTGGGAGGTAAGTGTAGCTAGAAAATTCTGAGAGAAACCATCTTAAAAAAAAATATCACAAATGCTGAAATTGTTTTAATCATAAGCATGTTTTGGTTTTCCTTGTAATCATAACTTGATTCTTTTATTCTTATTATCACTTAAACCTGTTTCTTGTTATTCAACTACAGGTTGGACCTCCCTGGTCCGGCACCCTCAGGACCTGACCCATCCCGAATGAGGGAATTTGACAGATCAGGAGAGGTCATCTGCCACCAGCCCCTCAGGAGACTGCCCCTCCCTCCAGCTGACTCCACTCCAGCCCTGCTGCTATTGGGCTAGGGATTAGCTCCAGCCCACTGCTGCCAGCTGGCTCGAGCTCTCCGGGGACGGAGCTGCTCAGCCACCATATCCCTGCTTCTGTCTTGCCCAGCCAGAGCTTTGCAGGGATGGGGCTCCACAGCTGCCCCACTTCTGTCTTGCCCCTCTGGGGCTTTCCAGGGACAGGGCTCTGTGCTTGTCCTGCTGCTGCCATGCCTGGCTGGGGCTTGCCCTTTCCCATGGTGTGGCTCCCCATTGTTGGGTTCCCAACAGCTCACACTCCTGGGCACTAGGGCTCTCTGGTCCAGCAACATCTGTGATCCTGCTGTCAATAGCAATAAATTGCAATTCTCATGACTAACTATTCCCAGATGAAAATTTAGAATTAGATGTTCTCTGAAGTGTACTAAACATTTTCTTGTCAGTGTTAGTTCTGGGACACTATCATGTGTTATGAGATTTTTTTTCACATAGTCATGCCATGTTGGAATACACAATGCAAGATCAGTAGGGCAGATCTAGTTCTTTTGTTTCATTTAAATTTAAAAAATTTAAAAAACCATTTCCTTGGGATTTTACAGTTTGAGCCACACGATGAATCAACCTCCAAAAAAAAAAATCTAAAAATCTTCTAACAACTGGATAGAGGCAGCAGTAACCACCAGCTTCAGCCAAATGAAAGCAGCCAATACTTCAAACAAGGTGTGGCCCAAATTCAATAAACTGTTTCTTTGTAGTGCCATTGCAGTAGGAGAACATAATTTGAATGATAGCATTTGCCAGTGAGAGAGAAACAGGAATCCTCACAGATTATTTCCTTCTAGACTTCATGGCTCCTTTATTCAGCATACACCAATGGCCTTTATTTGGGGTATCCTTCAGAAGAATACATGTCAAATGATTAATCAACTATAAAACAGAGAGGCAACAAACCCCCTACCTTCACCTAAAAAGACAAAGGAACGGGGCATTTTGAGGGAGATCCTGACCAATATGTGGTCAGCCTCCTGCTGGAAGGATGTACAGTAAAAATCTTGCCTTGAACAAAAGACTGTAGTTTTGTTAGCTTTCACTTTACTTTGTTTGCAACCATTTTTTGCTATATCCTTTATATTTGAAATCACATCAAACGTCATGTTAATGAAACTGTTTTACTTCATTCTAAATAAATCCAGTCCTGTGTTCCATTTAAGGTAATTATTAACTCCAGTCAGAGCAGATGTGTTGGTCTTTTTAAAGTTACAACGGACCTTGTTACTCCTCTGGATGTTCCTGGAGAGGCCTGGACATTTCAGGACAAATGGTTTTGGAGAAATTCAGGAATGAGGGTATGTTGGGGTCACTTTGTGAATAGTAACCAAAGCTGGTGGCAACTAGCGTATGACTATAACGTACCAAGTGTGCTTCTGGAATCAGAGCTGCTGAACCAGGGAGACTTAACATACACTTTTAGGGTATTCTTGAATGCTGACTGGGAATGTCCAGACTGAGAGTTACACCAGCAGAGCATTTTAAGGCGCTCAGGGAATAAGTAGTGATAAAACCTCTCACTGGTCTGGACTGAACCCTAAAATATGACAGCTGCTCTCTGAGTAGTGCTATTATTTGGTTAGCATTTCAAAGGGAGTGTCAGTTTTGCAGCACTTTACATGCCTCTATCAAGGTTTTTCAGAATTTAATTGATAGTAATGGAAGACCCAAACATGTAATGATAGACTAGGGTTGTTAGAAACTGCCTCTGCTCCCAGTTAGTGCTGGGCTGAGTGGAGGATAATATACCCTCTGTTTACAACTAGCCTTTCAGCATCCTGATGAAAAAGCTAGTGTAAATTTTTCTTTTTGCAGCTTTTTAAGTTTCAACTAGCCTGGCTGCAAGCGTCTGGCATTGTGCAAGGAGTATATATGTAAATTGTTTGCAGACTTTGGCCCCTTCCAGGAATAAAAAGCCTAAAGCTTTCATGAAGCCTAATCTGCTCTGAAATGCAGCTCTTAGGAAACACAGATATCTGAAGCTTTCCTTTTGGTAAGCAACATTTTTCAAAAAGTTATGACATTGCTAATGACTATAGCTAAGATTTTTAGAGGTGCCTAAGGGAAGCCAGTGTAGTGATGGTTAGAAGGAGTCAGTTTCAACAAAGCTTTTATTAGGAGGCCTTAGGTTGAAGACAGAATTTCTAGTCAAAACCAGAGAGACTGATTCAGCAAAACTAAGAGCCTGCTGCTCAAGATATTCACCTGGGACATGAGTGATAGTTTCACATTTTAGGGCTAAATCAGGCAGAGCAAGGACTTGAACCTGGGCTCACACAGCCCAGAAGAGTATTCTAATCATTATGCTATTGGCTTTTCTGGGGTGGGCCTCTTTTGGGGTTTACATGAACCATTCTGAAAGGTCTAGTGTCATCCCAATGTGGAATTCATTTTTTTCCTTAAATTTTCCCTGACATTTCCCATACAGCTCTACTTATGTACACAGATCCCATTAAAATTCAGTAGTAGTTGGGTGTATAATCATTTAAACTATCTTAAAAGTTCCATCTCTGTTCTTGAGTCACTTAATTATGGGGTTTCTTTTGTTTTTTAAGGTTAGTTCTCTGTCATTTCAATGTCCAAGGTGTCTCTTTCTAGGGTGAATAATGTCATGCTGGCAGTTCTGGGTTACAAGTTTTAAAATAACTCAACAGTCAATTTTCCCACACTCAGGAAGTAACTTCATAGTACAGCAGGATCTGGCAAACTACAGGTGCATCCAAGAAATTCAGAAGATCCCTGAATATTTAAATGTCATTGGGATTTAACATTATACTTCTGTTTAAGATTAAATGCAATACACAGGACCAAGACTTCTGGATCTACACAATTTTTTTGTGATACAATAGAATATATCTAAGCGATTGTAAAGGAGTTAGCTGAGCACAGGAGTGCCTCTGATGGCCAGGTATGACAGGCGGTCTCTCTATACGGGGTCCCCTGTCACATGGTTGCACCATCACTGCAGTTGTCTCCCTTCCTACCACTTGGCCATCTAGACACGGTTAGTCCATCCCTTTTGGGTAACAGAATCCAACCAGGCTATATTCCAATGACCTTACAACAGATATGCCATTTGTCTCTGGGTTCTGTGGACCTTATACTTCTTTCTTCAGCTGGTTTCATCCCATCTTCTTCAGTGGATGGTATATAATTCCCAAGCCTTCCCTCCAATCTTGGTTCCAAGAGTACCATTGCTGGCAATTGAAGTCCAGCCTCTGACTTCCTGTTGGATTGCGAGAGCACTTTCTATTTCTTCTATACTCCAGAGAATGACTGTGGATTTTCTGTCTCCAGCCCTTTTTCTTCTTGTTATTTTATGACATAACAGACTCACATTCTGAGTCATAAGCATCAGTTGCGAGGTTTCATGAAATACATTTAGTCTCTCTTCTCTTAATCTATTAAAAATGGAATGTTGATTTTCGTGTTCTACCATTTTCATGTTGCTCATACAAGGTATTTTAGTGTAAACTTTGTCACTTGTAGGTGCCTGAGTTTGTCATACAAAATCCTGCTATCAAAGTTACACCATTTACATTCATAGGATGTGATCTTTGTCCTTGCATGTCTCAAACAGCCCAGCTCTGTATTTACTATTGTAACCCCCCTTTTCCTCCCCAGCTTACTCAGGAACAGGTCACACTCACAGGTGTGCCTGGGTGCCTGATGGTTTTAACATAAAAGGAGATCCTGAGTACCCCAGTGATGATGTTTAGTTGGGGAAACCCTATCCACTCCCTTGCTGCAGTCCCTTGCTCATAAAGAAAAAAGGTGCTATGTAATGCAAACTGTGCTTTTTCGAAACAGAGCATCCAGACTGCCTAAGTGCTCTCTTTCGAAAAAGCGTCTTGCTTTTTCAAAAGTACTGGTTGTAGTCTAGACGCTCTTTTTTGAAAGCGGCTTTTCCAAAAGTATCTTTCGAAAAAGCCTCTTTCGAAAGAGGCTTGCAGTCTAGACATAGCCATAATGGTGTGCCTCGGGAGCCTCCAGGACTAAAATTATTCCAGCAATTATCTGGATCTAACTCCAGGACAACAATTATAAATAATATACATCTAACTGATTACATTAAAATGAACACACCTGTACTTAACAACTTGAAGCAGGTTCCACCAAATGCCAGCACCTAGGTGGCTTTCAAAAGTGAGACTGGAAGAAGATATTCCTGCGGAATTTGCATATCCTCTTTCGACACTTTAGCATAGTCTAGATAAGCCCTTAGTTCATTTTTAATTAGGGTTTTAATGTCTGTTCGCTTAGAGGGATCTCTGGCCATTTTTTTTTTGTTATAGCATTGTTTTGCTACTTTGTCTGCCACCTTCCTGCAATCCTATAATGATCCATACTATTTCAGTGTTTACTCCCATCCGTGCCAATTCTACTATTAGTAACAATATTTCATTAGTTATGACATTTCTGCTATCTGAATTCCCATTTTTGATTGCCAGTTTCCTGATAGCGAATGAGACAAAATGACACCACTATCCAGTATAACACTAACATTATCCCTGCCAGCTTGACAGTCATAACAGCTACAAAATTTGATTGTCTAATGGATTTCTTTCATAAATACTATGCTGGCTCCCCTTGTTTTCTCATCATTCAACCCAGACATAGATATTTGTCAATGCTTGTCCCATTTATTATATATAGAGCAAATTGCTATATTTCAATATTTAGTTTCCCTTCCCCCTTTCATTTCATTATATAATTCCACATTTAAATCAGGGGTTGTGGATGATTTCCCACTTATAATACATTTCCCATGGCTATATATGCTAATTTGTTATAGCTCTTTCTTTTCTCTTTGTTCTTTTGTCCATATTTTATTCTTAGTCACATTAGGAATCACTGATTTCCCCACCTCATGCTGTCCACTAAATTCCCAGTGTTCTTCCTATATTTGTTTAATGTTTCATTCTTCACGGTTTCCTATGGCTTTTGCTAAAAGAGGTTAAAACCAATAATTTCATTGTTAAAGCTACAGGTATTTCTCCAACAGCTATCTTCCTTATACACAAAGGCTTTGTGATGAAGGCATTACCAACTGCTTCCTTATCCACACTCCTGGTGGTTCCAGAAATACTTCTAAATAGATAGAAAATATTGCAGATAAATATAAAAGTAAAAGTAAAATCTATGTGAGCCTTCCATGTTAGCCAGTGATCAAATGTCACACCCAGGAATGTGTAGCTTTTAACGATATACAATTACAGTATTCACTAGGGATGTGAAAGATTAACTGGTGAGAGCTGGATCACATCCCGCCCCCATGCATCCAGAACAGTCCCTATCTGCAGTAGACTTGGACGCATCCCAGGCAAGGGCTGCTCTGGGCATCCACAGCAGCCCCTGTCTGTGGCAGTGGGCTGCTCCAGCCAAGCCCAGCCCCCCTTAATTGGTTAACCAGTTAAACTTCATGTTTAACCAGTTAACCAATTACATGGGATTTTACATACCACTGTCCACATAGACAACGTACAATTTAAAAATAAATAAATAAATGACTATCATTCATTTAGTTTTGAGAACTGAAAAGATAAATCCCCATATTTCCTTCTGCCACACATTTCCGAATTGCTTCATCAGTTCAATTCTCAGTTATTTTCTGGTTCCTGTTTATAACCCATATGTCACAGTCTTCTACAGATAACGAAGTACCTATTCCTGCACTCATCCCTTTTTTGGGAGATCATTTGTCATTATATTGACTAAGGGTGGGGGAAATTACACTCCCCAGTGGGGTATTATTTGTGTAAATATGTCCCAGAAAGTTTTCCTTTCTCTGACCTGAATAGTTCCTTTATTTGGCAAATCCTTTATCCACCAATATTTTCTTCCTCTTTTACCTATGGTTGCAATAATCCTTCTCTCTTTAATGTAGCAGATGCATTTTAAATATCAAGGAAATATATTTTTTCTCATGTTTGCATGCCTGTTTCTGGCTCCACTCTTCTTATACGCTCAACTATACCCCTTCTCCTCCTGAACTCACTTTGCACATTGTCTATAAGTCCATTTCTCTCTAGATTGCTGACTGAAAGATGAAAGGTCTTTCTATGCTTCATATAACAGCAATTGTCTTGTATGCAATATGGAAGTAAATGAGTGGTTGACTAGACAATTAACCAATAAGCCTTGGCTTCTTGGTTAATCTAGTCAACTATTCGTATTCACCCCCATTGCTGCCTCTGTATCAGAGGCAGCAAGGGGGAGCAGGAGTTGGTTCTGGGAGGAGTTAACTTAAAAGCTGGTTTCCCCCAGCACTGGCTCTGTGGTGCTGCCTGCCTCTCCCCCATGCTGCATAGAGGCAGCAGTGGAGGTGGGGAAGAGGAGGCTGCTGCAAAGCAGCCTCTGCCCATGGCGGGCCCAGGCTCACCTTGGATGGAGGCTGCTCTGCATCCGGTGTGGTATTTGGCCTCTCAGCTCACATTAGCCTGTTCCGCATCCTATGGAGCAGCCTCTGTCCGCAGCGAGCCTGGGCCCGCCATGGGCAGAGGCTGCTTCGCAGCAGCAGTCTCCACAGACAGGGGCTGCTGCCGTAGCAGCCTTTGTCCATAGCCAGCCCAGGTTATCATGAACAGAGGCTGCTTTGCAGCAGCCTCTCTCCCCACCAAAAGCCTCTGTCCACAGGGAGCTCAGATCCCCCAGGAACAGGGGCTGCTGCCACCCCATGTTGCTTCCTCTGTATGACGTGGCAGGGGCTCCCCGGGAGAGGGGCCAGAGCACACTGGCTGCTGGTCCCACCCCCAGGGATTATAGAATAGTCAACTAACTGCTAAGAATTCATGAAGATAGTTGACTATTCTATTAACTGCTATCTAATATCCCTAGTATGCATGAAGTATTCTTCACTGCTTACCTGGTTTCTACACTAGACTACAACTTCATGGTTTCACTCCACAAGTAGCTCACCTTTTCCATGTATACTGTAATACAGGCTAGCAGTAATCTCAGAGTCCCCTCTCTGCTACTAACTTCCTAAATTTATAATTACCATCAAGCCCCTCACCAGGTGAACTTCATCATCAATTTAGGCTGGCTTTCATTCTCTCATAGCTGCTGCCCAATGTGGTATCTGGCCTTTCAGGCTCACATTAGCCTGTTCAGGACCTGTGTGGGGTAAACACCCCATCACAGGAACACAGCTGCCTATGTTTCATATAAAACAAGACTTTGTACTAAAAACTATCACAGCTCTATCTGGCACTATCAAACCAATAGCCCTCTCTCTATCTTTCTATACGTAATGCCATTTTGGGTCATCAAGTAGACTCCTCACCGGGGTGGGCAATAAACAGCCCATGGCCAGACATAGTTCACCAGGGTTAGCCCTGAACTGCAAGAAGCGGCATGGGCCAGGCCATAGCTTTCCACAACTCCTTTTAGCCAGAAATGGCAAACCACAGCCAAGAGGAACTGAGAGCGACCATGCCAGTGAATGCTCAAGTAAATAAAGCGTCAGGTGTCCTATCAGCAGCAAACCCTGGTGAACCACATCCAGCCCACAGGCCACTTATTGTCCACCTATGCTCTTTATCTTCCATTTTATTTTATTTATTGAGTCAATTCATTGCCTTTTTAAATCCAAGGGATAGCTGATTATGGTCACTGTCTCTATTGTTGGTGTTTTTAGATGAAGTCACTGCCCCTTTTCTCTTCTCCTACATAGTTCTTATCTGAGTGATTTTCTTTCTTTCCTCATTCATTTCACACTTTCAATCAGTACCACAGCTTTCATTTTTTTGGTCTGTTAAATATAAATAGACAAAACAGTTATACTTAGGATCCAAAAAGGTAGCTGAAGGTATTTAAAAATCACCCCATATCCTTGAGCTTTTAGAGATTCTCCCTTCACTGAAAATTCATATAAATCCTACCTAAAACAGAAAGAAACAGACATTTCTATCATCTTTATTAAACCTGAGCAACTTAATTTAATCCAGGTGCATTGTAATCCACTCAGGTATCTTGGTTAGATATGACAAGTATCAAAAATAATTAAGTTATTTCCTCAAGCACTAGCATCATTCTATAGCTGGTTTGGTTAATTCCACTATGATTTAATCATAGAATCATAGGGCTGGAAGAAACCTCAGAAGGTCATCGAGTGCAACCCCCTGCCCAAAGCAGGACCAACCCCAACTAAATCATCCCAGCCAGGGCTTTGTCAAGCTGGGACTTAAAAACCTCTAGGGATGGAGATTTTACCACCTCCCTAGGTTACTCATTCCAGTGCCTCACCACCTTCCTAGTAAAATATTTTTTCCTAATAACCAACCTAGACCTCCCCAACTGCAGTTTGTGAACATTGCTCCTCATTTCATCACCACTGAGAACAGCCTCTCTCCATCCTTTTTGGAACCCCCCCTCAAGTAGTTAAAGGCTGCTATCAAATTCCCCCTCACTCTTCTCTTCTGTAGATTAAATAAAACCAAATCCCTCAGCCTCCTCATAAGTCATATGCTCCAGCCCTCCTAATAATTTTTATTGCTCTCTGTTGGACTTTCTCCAATGTGTCCACATCCTTTCAGTCCTGGGAGGCCCAGAATTGGACGTAGTACTCCAGATGTGGCCTCACCAGTGCTGAATAAAGGGGAATATATAAAGGAATGCATTCTCTTTCCTTTTTAAACTGAAAGGCAGTACACTGAACTCAATAAGATACCGAACACAATACATGCTGTAATGCTCTCAAATGAGACATATCAGATCTTTTCCAGTGGCTTGTTAATTTTTTAAAAGTACATCATTACATTGGTACCTTGAGAATAATGTAATGTGATGTTTTTTAAGCAGGGCAGGAAGCTTCAGTTCTGTAATCAGCGGTAAGTTGGAGTATACAGGAAGTGAAAAGGTAAGAAATTAATTTTGTTATGTCTAGATGTTTATATAAGTGGTGTGAAAATATTGACATAGCCAGAAAAATAGACCTATTCCTACATCACATCATAATGTCTCTCTTACAGTAGTCTAGCATTCAATTTCACTATTGAGCATATATCAAAATTGAACAACAAAAATAATTTTAAGTGTGACAATAGTTATGTGTTTTTAATATCTGACCAGACAACATGGTTAAGTTTAACTACTGAAGCAGTGATTAACAAAGTAGTATCTTGAGTACCATAAGCAAAAGCACCTCTAGCACTATCCTTCTATTCCTGTTACATCTGCTCTGAAGTTTCCACCTTCCAAAGAAAGATCCTTCAAAAATACACTACCATTTTGTACCACTAGATAGTGACTTTGAGGCAAACAAAGGTGAAAGGATAATTCTGTGACAGCCCCATGTATGTACATATTGAATATCCCTAGTCTGGCATACTCTGGTCCAGCAACATCCATGGTCTGGCATGATTTTAGTTAGCCAGATGGCCACTTATCATGGGTGTTACCAAGTTTCCCCCAGTCCCATAAAGTTTGTTCACAGCCACTGGTCCTGGCTCACAGTGTTCTATGCTGTTATGTAGCTCTAATTTACCCCTAAATGTCTTCCAGTAAACAGTGGAAGTGTTGGTAATGCTGCTAGACAATACTGACTTCCCGTGGTTCAGCCAATTCTCTGGTTTGGCACTGGTCAGGTCCAGGGTGCTGGACTAGAGAGGTTCAACCTGTACTTGAGGGCATAATCAGAATCTGAATGTTTATAGAATAATCCTAGGTTCTGTTATTCCAGTCAACCAAAGCCAAATATTTTTTTCCTTTTGGTGTGAGTGCAATGTTGACAAAGACAGTTCTGCACCAAACCCAAGTCTGTCCTTGCTTATGTTCACTAGAGCAGGAGTTCTTAAAATTTATTGCACTGTGACTCCCCTCCTAACAACAAAAATTACTACATGATCCCCAGGAGAGAGGTGTCATTCAAAACGGGTGGTGTAACATGTCGTTTTAAAAGTTGTAATCCACTGAAAGTGTATTTCCTATTTGTGTGCATGTATCTTTCTTATATATGAAGCTGAAAATATTAAGTGGGAACCTGTTTTATTAATCCAGGTATTTCAGTAAAAACAATTAGTGGTACTTTAGGAACTTAATGGCTGGGTGATCAAGTCAACATAAGAACATAAGAATGGCCGTACTGGGTCAGACCAAAGGTCCATCTAGCCCAGTATCCTGTCTGCCGACAGTGGCCAGCACCAGGTGCCCCAGAGAGGGTGGACCTAAAACAATGATCAAGCGATTTGTCTCCTGCCATCCTTCTCCAGCCTCTGACAAACAGAGGCCAGGGAGACCATTTCTATCCCCTGGCTAATAGCCTTTTATGGACCTAACCCCCATGAAATTATCTAGCTTCTCTTTAAACTCTGTTATAGTCCTAGCCTTCACAGCCTCCTCTGGCAAGGAGTTCCACAGGTTGACTGCAAGCTGTGTGAAGAAGAACTTTCTTTTATTAGTTTTAATCCTGCTACCCATTAACTTCATTTGGTGTCCTCTAGTTCTTCTATTATGGAAACTAATAAATAACTTTTCTTTATTTGCCCTCTCCACACCACTCATGATTTTATATACCTCTATCATATCCCCTCTCAGTCTCCTCTTTTCTAAACTGAAAAGTTCCAGTCGTTTTAACCTCTCTTCATATGGGACCTGTTCCAAACCCCTAATCATTTTAGTTGCCCTTTTCTGAACCCTTTCCAACGCCAAAATATCTTTTTTGAGGTGAGGAGACCACATCTGTACACAGTATTCAAGATGTGGGCGTACCATAGTTTTATATAGGGGCAGTAAGATATTCTGGGTCTTATTTTCTATCCCTTTCTTAATAATTCCGAGAATCCTATTTGCCTTTTTGACCACCGATGCACACTGTGTGGAAGTTTTCAGGGAACTATCCACGATAACTCCAAGATCTCTTTCCTGATTTGTCGTAGCCAAATTAGCCCCCATCATACTGTACGTATGGTTGGGGTTATTTTTCCCGATGCGCATTACTTTACACTTATCCACATTAAATTTCATTTGCCATTTTGTTGCCCAATCCCTCAGTTTGGTGAGATCTTTTTGAAGTTCTTCACAGTCTGCTTCTGTCTTGACTATCCTAAACAGTTTGGTATCATCTGCAAACTTTACCACCTCACTGCTTACCCCTTTCTCCAGATCATTTATGAATAAGTTGAACAGGATTGGTCCCAGGACTGACCCTTGGGGGACACCACTAGTTACCCCTCTCCATTTTGAAAATTTACCATTTATTCCTCCCCTTTGTTTCCTGTCTTTTAACCAGTTCTCAATCCAAGAAAGGACCTTCCCTCTTATCCCATGGCAATGTAATTTACACAAGAGCCTTTGGTGAGGGACCTTGTCAAAGGCTTTCTGAAAATCTAAGTATGCTATATCTACTGGATCCCACTTGTCTGCATATTTGTTAACCCCTTCAAAGAACTCTAATAGATTAGTAAGACATGATTTCCTTTTACAGAAACCATGTTGACTTTTGCCCAACAAATTATGTTCTTCTACGTGCCTCACAAATTTTATTCTTTACTATTGTTTCGACTAATTTGCCCGGTACTGAAGTTAGACTTACCGGTCTGTAATTGCCAGGATCGCCTCTAGAGCCCTTTTTAAATACTGGTGTCACGTTAGCTACCTTCCAGTCATTAGGTATGGAAGCCGATTTAAAGGATAGGTTACAAACCACAGATAATAGTTCAGCAATTTCCCATTTGACTTCTTTTAGAACCCTTGGATGAATGCCATCCGGTCCCGGAGATTTGTTGACATGAAGTTTTTCTATTTGTTCCAAAACCTCCTCTAATGACACTTCAATCCGGGACAGTTCCTCAGATTCATCACCCACAAAGGACGGTGCAGATTTGGGAATCTCCCTAATGTCCTCAGCCGTGAAGAAGAATCATTTAGTTTCTCCGCAATGGCTTTATCGTCCTTGATTGCTCCTTTTATATCTCGACCGTCTAGGGGACCCACAGGTTTTTTAGCAGGCTTTCTGCTTCTAACGTACTTAAAAAACATTTTGTTATTTCTTTTTGAGTTTTTGGCTAGCTGTTCCTCAAAATTTTTTTTGCTTTTCTTATTACATTTTTACACTTGATTTGACAGTGTTTATGTTCCTTTCTATTTATCTCGCTGGGACTGGACTTCCATTTCTTGAAAGATGCCTTATTGTCCCTCACTGCTTCTTTTACATGGTGGTTAAGCCACGGTGACTCTTTTTTAGGTCTCTTAGTATGTTTTTTAATTTGGGGTATACATTTAAGTTGGGCCTCTATTATGGTGTCTTTAAAAAGTTTCCATGCAGCTTGCAGGGATTTGGCTCTAGTCACTGTGCCTTTTAATTTCTGTTTAACTAACCTCCTCATTTTTGTGTAATTCCCCTTTTTGAAATTAGATGCCAGAGTTCTGGACTGCAGAGGTGTTCTTCCCACCACAGGAATGTTAAATGTTGTTATATTATGGTCACTATTCCCAAGCAGTCCTGTAACGGTTATCTCCTGGACCTGATCCTGCACTCCGCTCAGGACTAAATCGAGAATTGCGTCTCCCCTTGTGGGTTCCTGTACCAGCCGCTCCAAGACGCAGTCATTTAAGCCATTGAGAAATTTTCTCTCTGCTTCTCTTCCTGAGGTGACATGTACCCAGTCAATATGGGGATAATTAAAATCCCCCACAATCTGTGAATGGGTTTGTTTTTCCTGTAAACCCAAATTGTGGTTGATCCTACAAAGACTTGTGGCCAGACCACCTGATGCTGGAACCTATTTTGGATCTGGTACTTTTCCCCTGAGGGTGAGAAAAATTTAACTGAGCACCAAGTGTTCCTGACTTGGGCAAACTAGATATAAAGGGGGGAACCAAACAACCGCAAGAGGGACCAGATGCCAGGAGACCCCCAACTTATCACTTAAGATGCCTACTGGAAACATGTAAGACTGAACAGGGGGAAGGATCAGGCCCAAGCTAGGAGACTGCCTAGTTTGTGAAAAAGATCATTAGAACAACTATTAGGGTAAGAATTTGCATGTAACAAGTTTTTTAGTGTATTAGGATTAGCTGGCATGTTTATTTTGGCTTAGTAAATTACTTTGATCTATCCATTTTCACTTGCTACCACTTAAATGTTATTTTTTATACTTACTAAAAACACTTTATTATCAAGCCCAATGTGCAGAATTGCTACCCAGAGTGTGGAGCAACCACTGTGCATAGCTCTTTTTTATTGATAAAGAGGGTGAACTCGTGTGAAATTTGTACCCAGGTGTGGCAGTCCCATCCGATGCCAGGTCCCCCATCCAGAGTTCGGGCAGTGACCCACAGACCACCCCGCTCTGTGTCCCCCAAAACTGCCAGTTCTGTGCTCTCCAGTCCCTTTTGAGTTCAGTAAAGTTTGCACGCAACATGCCGGTTATTGTGGTGATGCACTGGACCAACCCGAGTGGTTACTACGCGGGGAGGGGAAAGGGGGACACGGGCCCTCCCTCTCCACCGGGTCCCAGCCCGGGGCCTTAAGGGGTAGGGGTTGGCAACTCCCTACCTGACTGACAGAGCATCTCCCAGAAACTCATCAGTCCACAGGCGCCAGAATGGCCCTGCCCCGGGCTGCTTCCTTCCCCTCCCATGGTCTGGCATTTCCAGCTCTCCGACCCCCGTTCCTACTGGGATCCTCACTGACTTCTCCTCCTCCGGACTGCCGGTGCCTCCCTCAAGTCTTCTGTGTCTCGGGCCTGTTCCAGCTTGTCCTCTCCAACTGCCCTTCGGGGAGATCCTCCCTAACCTCGGACCCTCTCCCCTTGCCCTTTTGTCTAGTGCCCTTTTGAATGGGCCCACCGGCTTTTGCGCCCTCCTGACGCTGCACCTTGCTTGCATCCTGACACAGGATTGTGTCATTCCCTGGACATGCCACTCCGCCCCTTCTGCCCTTCCTTTCGGGCCAGCGGCTAAACTTCTGTAGCTGGCACATCTCCGGCAACCGTGCGTGGCTTCCCCCGCCCTACATGAAACGGCGGAGGGCTCACCACTGTCCGCCCTGCTCCCCGCCCTCTCACCCTCACCAGCCACAGTGCGGGTCCCCGTCGACCTGTCACACCAGGATAAAATGATTTATTTGGGATTTTGGTTCTTTTTGGGAATTGCATTCCTGGGTGAGGCCAATGGCCTTGTAACTGAACCCTTGCACATCTGAGCTGGTTCAATGTTTATGTTGCTCTTCTGGGGCTGTCAGCCAAACCCTGTGCTTTGGCTGGGGGACACCAGAACTTCTGGTCCAGCAGGACAGATAGGTGAGGAGCACCAGAGGGCAGGAATGTGGGTTATGAGTGACTTGATGAGTACACTAGGGGACGAGCCCATGGGGACCCCTATAAACCAACCTGTCACAGGAGGACTGGAGCTGGATCCCACCTATAGCACCACCAGAGAGGGCAAAGCTGAAGTTCAAGGCTTTCTGCCCTTGACAGGGGGCAAGTAACCTTAGTCCACCTGCCCAAGGATGAAGCCACTGGGATGTAGCCTTGGACCTGGGCCCTCTCTCCTGTCATTCTCTCTCTGACCCTCATTCACTCATTTTTACCAGTTGTGGACAGCCCCTTTTCGATTGGTTGTTTAGTTGAAAGTCTTATACCAGTCCAATGACTTCATTAAAATATGGTCACAACTCATTCTGGGTTCTAACCTACAGTTTGAGAACCATTGCTCTGGAGTACTGATATATCCTTAGGAACTCAAGAGGAAGTATGCTTACACAGAGGAAATGAATTTATTTAGTGAGAAGAAGCTATTTCACACACATTTTTTTTCATTGTCTGCAGATTCCGAATAATCCTGAAAAGTGTTTTAGAGTAAGCTGTCTCACTAGCATGTATTATCTACTGCCTGAAAGAGTATGATGCTAAATGGGATGTTTGCCTGGACAAGGATTAGGGAAAAGCTGATTAAGGAATTCAGAATTTGGCCCATCTCTATGATCTTTCGTTACTTTGCTTAAGAAAAATCCAAACAAATTGGGATTTCTCTCTCCCCTTCATTCAAACCAAACATAAGTAGCAATTTTAATGTTCTATTTGGCAACCAAATGAAAAATCAGTTATTTGCTCAGTTCTGCTAAAAAAAGTTGTGCTGTTTTGTACACAGACCACCTAGGAACCAAATGTGGATTTTTTTTTTCCAGTTGAGGAAGGATTTATACTGGAAGTATTTCAAGATGAGGATGGTTGCTTTAAAAAATTACAGCTCTTCAGCTAGTATTTTACATTTTTAAAGAACACGAATATGAGATTACAGACTTCTGAGAAACAGATTAGTTAAAAGCAGTAAAATGCTGAATGCTAAATAGTCCCAAAATGCAGCCAAAATTCCTTTAAGTCACAAATATCCCTGTTACATCTAATATTCCTCTTTGGAAGTACCTTATTTATGGAGTTGCAGGTCCGCATTGCCAAAACCAAAGGGTAAGGCATGTCTGAGTCCCTTAATTAGAATAGCACACTGCTGCCTAAAGAATTAGCCTGGTCTTTTGGTGGAGTCTGTATTTTGATTTTTTTTTTAAATACCAAATATTGGCACAGTGCACTGTTTATGTTTAAGCTTTTGTTTGCTAAATATTCTATTGTATGAATTATCAGGGTTTTTATTCTTTCTTTGAATAACTTTGGTGCAAAGTAACTGGGAAAAGCGTCGGAATAGCGTGAAACAGTGGGTTCATGTCTATGATGCCATATTAATGTTGATGGCAGCAGGTTGTTTTTTAAGCAACAATAATTACAAGCCTCTAGCTCGCAGCTACATTTAGTAAAAAAGTCATTACCTTGGCAACGAGGAGAAAGAGAAGAAGAAAGATGCATCTATTTTAATGATCCACTTACTGGTTAAAGTCTATAGCACAGTGAACTGCAGCCTCACATAGGGGCTGTTTGGACAGTATTACACTTAATTTTTATCTGATTGTGATTAACTATAAAGCTCATGAACAGGTTAACTGGAAGATGTTGCCCAAGTCCAGGGCCAGCCCAGGGCAGCAGGGGACATGTTGCCCACCCACCAGCTTGTACCCGGTGCGGGGGACATGGTAGGAGCTGGACCACAGAGTGCTTTTCTCCAGAGTGGGTGTGGGGCTGCACAAGCCACCCATCGATATTCCTTGGGGCTGGCTCAGTATGACGAGGGCCTCACGGGCTGCCCACCAACGGTCCCCCGGGGTAGCTCAGAGCGGCACAGCCTCATGGCACAATTGCCCAGGGGCAGCATGGTGGTTGGCAGCTATTCCATAGGGCTAGGGTACTTGCTGCCCCCCTTTGGTCATTTGTGAGTGTAACTGTCCTGGCTATCATACCCCTCCCTTTCCATTTGATGTGAAACATTCACAGTCCATGCATAGCCCATTGCCCTGGCATAACCGTACTCTGACCTTGTTTAAGGTATGATAAGAAGCAGCTGCATACCAAATTTGGTGGTCCTAGCTCTGACTATTTAAGAGGCGTTCTTGAACAAATGGACTCATGGATGGACAGACAGACAGACACACATTTTTTAAATAAATAGTAAAATTATATATTTTGCAATCCATAGCTGGGATTGCAAGTTGTTATTCGATGTCAACACTCAATAGTAGCAAAAAGTATGAAAAAATATGTAGGTATTGTAAGCTGAAAATGCAAAAATCATATTTATAAGACTTAGGACTACATTTCCAAAGCCATTATAAAATTTTGAACACCGCTACCAGAAACTGTCTTCCAGCTGACGTTCTCAAGTGTTGTAAATATTATTATCTCAAGAGAAGCATATATGAAAACATTTACTGTCTTCTAATCTAATAGACTTTTAAATGCCAACGCATTTACAAAATGAGGTGTTGGGAATAACTCTTTTAGAGTTTCCCCCGACTCAGTGGTGGTATTTCTATCTCCCAATGAGTCCTTCATAATCTCCCTCATTTTTCACTTCTTTAATTCCCTTTCTTTTTTAAAGATTCTTATAGGAACTCCATAAAGAAATGGATGAAACTCTCATCACCTAAAGTTCCCATTGTACTCAGTGAATTATATGGTGCTCAAATTGCAGTTACTGTATGTTTATTTTACCGTCTAAATACAGAGGTAGCTTTAATTAGCCAAGTTTGAAAAAATTTGTACTTGGTCCTTGGACAATGCAATGCAATGCAATGCACTCTTCCATAGTGATTCTTCCAGCCAGTGAAAAGTATTATTGATTGGTTGTAGGGATAATTTCATCCATTATTTGATTGCTCCCCTAGAGTAGTCTTTATATGACCCAGAAAAGGAATGAACAAGGTGAAAGAATCCTTGTTTGAAATTCTATGGCCTGGGTTCTGCCAGAGATCAAATTATATAATCATAATGGTTTCTCTAGATCTTACTATCTATGAATGCATACTATCTCACCATGGTTCCACGACACTGAAAACTCAAGGGAATTGGAGACTAAGATTAGGAATTAAATCTGGATGTGGCATTAATGAAACCTACCAAGTAGTCCCAGGGTTTCAGCATTTAAAAATAAAATTGAAATATGAGGAAAAAATAAATAGCCTTTACTGATTTTATGTCCATTATCAGTAATCCTCCATCACGTAGCTAATAAACTAGAAATGCTAATAAGAAATGCTAATGTGCAACATTATCCAATACACTTTATCTTCATTTATCTGTAGAATAACACAAATATGATGGGTCTTTCTTGTCTGGTGATCAATTTGTCATGATAACTTTCTAAAGACAAGTTAGGAATTACCTATTATGTATACAAGCAACATTATAAAATTCTTAAAATGCAATTTACTTTTCCTGAAGACTAAAACAAAGCATAATTTATTTATGTCTCTGAGGGTATGTCTAAACTACATGCCTCTGCCGACAGAGG
Source organism: Pelochelys cantorii (assembly GCA_032595735.1). NCBI lineage: Eukaryota > Metazoa > Chordata > Testudines > Trionychidae > Pelochelys > Pelochelys cantorii. The sequence continues at coordinate 70,394,770 of CM064327.1, forward strand.
CTTGTAAAATGGGCTATCCGACATAGTCAATGAAGCGGGGATTTAAATATCCCCGGCTTCATTAAAATAAAAATGGTTGCCGCGCTGTGCCGGCTCAGCTGATCGTCGGCACAGCACGCGAGTCAAGACGCGGATCAGTCAACAAGGGAAGCCTTTGTCGACCGATCCACGTCTTGACTCGTGCGCTGTGCAATGATCAGCTGAGCCGGCACAGCGTGGCGGCCATTTTTATTTTAATGAAGCCGGGGATATTTAAATCCCTGCTTCATTGACTATGTAGGGTAGCCCATTTTACATGCCTCTGTTGGCAGAGGCATGTAGTCTAGACATACCCTGAGTGTCTAGAAGTATAACATGGAGCAGTAAGTGGAAAGTCAAAATGATCTGTCGATAAATGACAATATATATTATGCAATAGGGGAAAAGAATTTAAGAAAAACAAAAAGGAAACAATTAATGCTGAGAGTCATGTGCACAAAATGTCTACTGGCCTGTGAATAGATAACAGCTTATACTGAATTTACTCTGAAGATTGCATTTCCATATTCAATATATTTGACATATTTTGCAAAAAAGGTATGAATTTTATTGACTGGTGAAGTGAAAAATGGATAGCACTGGCTAGAGGAAAGACATGCTACAGTGTGAAGAGTCATGGTGTAAGCTTCCCTATGTAGATTTGTTGATGAAACTCAGTTGTGACATGTAATACACCAGGGCTGGGCAAAATATGGCCTGCAGGCTGGATCCAGCCAACCAAGTTAGCTCCCTGCCTGCCCTGCCCCTCCACCTGCCACTCAGAAAAGTGGATACCTGGCCATTTGTCTTTGAACAGCTGCAAGCCTGGGAAGGAGAAGATTTGCACACTGCCCCACCCACCCAGCACACTCCCACTTTCTGGACAACGGAAGCCTTCCCTCAGGCTCCTAGCTATTCAGAGAGTCATATGGCCCCTACCATGGCCAGGCAGGCAAGGAGCCTGCCTGAGAAATGTGCTGGGCTGCTGGCCAAGAGTCACCCAGGTAAGTATCCTAGCCAGAGCCTGCTTCTGGCACACCAGACTCCCCCTTGCCCTCCCCCTCCGGTCCTCTACCCCCTGCTCCACTCCTGTCCCCCTACAATACTTAACCTAAACCCTCTGCCCCCTTCCTGCACTCATACCCTCTCCGAGACCCTACACCTCAGTTCCCTGACCCAGGTCACAACTGCTTCTTTCACCCAACCTCCATCCCAGACCCCACACCGCCTCCATTAATATCATGGAAGAGTACAGCCCTTGACTACCTTCCAAATTCTTGGAAGGTAAATAAAAAATTATTGCCCACCCCAGCAATACACCCTGCCATCCAATCTTGAAAACACCTGCAGGCCAGAAAAGGTTACTAACCATTTTACATTTTATACATGGTGGGTTTCCAGAGAAATTCAATCTTCTTGGAGCTGGATTAGTTTCAAATTCACTTTCTGAGCTATGACATTATGGCTAAGCCTCAAAAATAAAAGGGTAGAAAATCAGATCCCCTTATGCAACCATTCCAAAACAAAGGTTTCAGGTTCAACTATGTAAGTTATTTTGAGGTACTATGTAACAAAGGTCATGATGTTTTCCAAAGAGGTATGAATATATAATATACATGTTAAAACTCTGTAATCTGGACTTCCCTAGTCTGGCAATACTCCTGGTCCAGCATCATCAGGGTGGCCCTGTGGCAGAGCACTCCTGGGGATAAGCTGGCGAGCTGGGGTCAGGAGCATTAACAGGCAAGGGGGTATGAGAGAGTGGAAGCCCAGATGGCAGCAGAGCCACTGGGTGAAGAGTAGAACCCCTGGTCACTGGGGGAGGGTGGCCACAGAGCTGCCAAGTGGAGCACAGAGCTCTGGGCAGCAGTGGAACCTCTCAGGGTATGTCTACACAGCAAAGTTATTTCGAAATAACAGCCGTTATTTTGAAATAACTTTCCTAGTGTCTACACAAGCCAACCGCTATTTCAAAATTAAATTGAAATTAAATAGCGGAGGGCTTATTTTGAAATTGGTAAACCTCATTCCACAAGGAATAACGCCAATTTCGAAATTGCTATTTCGAAATAAGTGCTGTGTAGACACTTATTTCAAAATAGGGGGTGTCTCCAGCCCTTCCCAGGGTGCCCTGGTGGCCACTCCAGCCTCAACCAAGAACACTCCTCTCCCTCCCCCACATCCCTGGAACCCTTAAAGGGGTAGATTCTGGCCACAGTGCCTGTGCCAGCTCCAAGTCTGCCAGCCCAGAGCCAGCAGTCACTGCCCGTGACCCAGTGGCCCCAAAACATTAGCCAGAAAGCCACTGGCAGCCAGCCTCCACCACTCCCCAGGATCAGTTTGCCAGCTCCCAGAAGCCTGCTAGGGCCCGGAGAAGGCAGGCGCCTTCCTGGTCCAGGGCAGAGATCATGGACCTTATTCAGGTTTGGAGGGATGCCCCCAATGTCCATGATGTCCACACTAGATGGAGGAACACGGCCTGGCCACCAAAGGCCACACGCAAACCCAGGAGCAGGCTCGCATGAAAATCAAGGAGCTGCAGCAGGCATATGCTAGGGCCAGAGGGGGCAGCTCCCAAACAGGGGCAGACACCTGCCCCTATTTTGATGCCCTGGACCACATCCTGGGGGGCGGGATGGTCCGTGACTCCCAGGTGGTCATCAACTCTAGGGCAGAGGTCCCTGACCAGGGCATGGAGGAGGAGGAGGAGGAGGAGGAGGGGGGCCAGGAGCCACAGGAGGGACTGTGCCACACACCCAGGACCCCGGAGCTGTCCCAGGGGAAGCATCAACATTTGAGTGTCATCACTATCCCCTTATGCGGGGCAGGGGGAGCGGGGGGACGAGACACCAGGGACTGCGAGTGTGGGCCTTGCTGTCCACGGATCACGCAGCAACCTGTGCATGTGCGAGCATGTGCTGTGCCAACCCGGGCATGTGGCTCCAGCTGGCTGCCACACAGGGGCCTTACCCTGTTAGCCACACACGTGTATGTATGAAGAGGCATGACAGTCTCCTGATCCCGGGGTGGGACACAGCAGGATGCCCTCCCTCCACAAGGCCATTCTACACAGAGTACACAGAGGCAGGGGACATCTCTCCCCCTCTCACCCACACTATATACAGCACAGGGGCATAGGTGTGGTCTCAAGGTAGCTCCCACTCCCAGGGATAGTAGGTCATTCCGAACATGGCCTCTGTGCAAGCACATCGGGTCTGATGGTGCAGGGCACGGTCATCCTCGCCTTGCAGAGGGGGGCTGGGCTTCACCCACTGTGTCCCCAGGGATAACTGACCACTTCTCTTGTTTCTCCACGGCCGCATCAGCTGCGCATGCAGGGTGCACCTCCCTGCCTGGGACATCCTCCTGCACCTGAGGGCTCCACAGGACCACCCATGCAGTGGAGGGGTACCAACAGCAGCACCTGGGGGCACTGCACCCTCGAGCACTGGGTGCAAGAAGACCTGCAGCTCCAGCAGGAGCAGCTTGCCCAGGGCCATGCCATCTGCCAGCACTTGCAGACCCTGGTGCAGAATGTGCTGCCTCCTGCCGCTCCAGTGCCTGCTGCCACCCCAACTACTGCTCCTCCTCCCACTCCTTCTCCCTCTCCTCTCTGCTTCTCCCTCCACACTCTCACCACCCTCCACCCCCTCTCCACCCTTCTGGGGACACCGAGGCCCCTGCACCCACAGTGCTGGGAGACAGTTGTTCCGGTGAGACCCCCAACCCTGAGCCTCCCCTCCCCCTTGTTCCCCTTGCTTCTCCCTTCCAGCTCCCTCCTCCCAGGTTTCCCCCTCCCCTCCCCCACCCTCTCGCTTCCCTTCTCCTGCCTCCTTTCCCCAGTCTCACCAGAGTTTCATTCCCCCCGCCCCAGTTTTGTTAAATAAAGAGAGTTTGTGTTCATGAAAATACATGTATTTTATTTGACATCTGAAAGGGGGGAGTTAGGGAGGGGTAAGTGGAAGGACATGAGCGAGGAATGAGGCACAAGCCCCCAGTGGGACACACCAGGGAGACTCTTAGTGCTCCTCAGGGTGGAAGCTCTCCCGCAGGGCCTCCTGCATACTAACAGTCTCCCAATGGACCACACAGATGGCAGCCTGCAGAAAGTACAGCCAGGCTTACAGCAACCTGTCCACGAGAAGCACCGGAGTGCTCAGGGGCAGCTCTGGCTCCATGTTGCAGAGTGCTATCGTGTCCTGAGTGAGGGCAACCAGAGCAGGCAGAGACAAAATTCCTTGCTGTCCCTCATCAAGGTAGGTAAACAAGCAGGGAAACCGAAGAACCGGCTGTCCGGGGAGGAAGGGGGTGTGTCTTTAAGCACAGGCCTCAGATAGCCTCAGGCAGCAGCCATACAAAATAACTCTTGACCTGGTGCCCTGCTGGAACTGGTTCTGGCCGGCCTTAAATGCAATTCAGTGTCCACTCAGTGTGGATGCACTATTTCAAAATAGCCAAATGCTATTTCGAAATGCATTTTGTGCGTAGGACGTGTTATTTTGAAATATCTTATTTTGAAATAACTATTTCAGAATAACACTATAGTGTAGACGTATCCTCAGACAGCAGCAGAGCTGCTGGGAGAACACAGAAAGCCCCTGTTCACCAGCAGAAGCACAAAGCTCCAGGTAGCCATGAAGCCACCTGTGCCAAGAGCGAACCCTGAGCAGCAGTGGAAGCCCCGAGGAGAGAGTGGAGCCCCGGCCAGGGGGAGGGTGGAGCTCAGGGCAGCAGCACAGTCCCAGGATAGGGGAGGGGGGAGTGGAGCCCCCTATTGGTTTGGGGTTTGACTTGTACCTATCCATCCCACCAACCTGTCATGTTCCTCACAGTGGTTTATGGAGGAAGAAAATCAATCACTTGCTCTCTGAGCAATATCTCATATAGAACCACAAAAATGTGATTGCTGTGTATCCATACACTTGGCAACTCAGCCACCATGAGCCAGAAAATCTTACTTCCCACACCTGTCCCCAGCAGGAGGATTAGTTAGGAACCCTTTGAGCTGAAACTTTTGGAATTCCCCATGCAAACCTGCTCTCCTGCAAATTTTCCAGACAGTTTTCAAGATCAAAAAGTTATGATGAATATATCTCAGGGTTTTTTTTTCCTTGAGGGCTTGTTTACACTTAAAATGTGACTGACCTAGCTGTGCTGCTGTAGCGCTTCAGTATAGACCACGGGTGGTCAATAAGCAGCCCACAGGCCGATTGACCAGGTTGAACTGCTGGAGGGACACCAGACACTTTATTTACCTCAACATCTGCAGGTATGACCACCTGCAGCCCCTGTTGGCCATAGTTCGCCATTCCCAACCAACAGGAGCTGCAGGAAGCAGCATGGGTTGGGCCACACTCAGGCTACATCTAGACTGCAGGCTTCTTTCAGAAGAAGCTTGTCCAGAAGAGATCTTCTGAAAAAACTTCTTCCAAAAGAGTGTCCACACTGCCAAAACACTTTTTCGATGCATACACACTGAATGGACGCTATCTCGCATTTAAGCTGTGATTACTATGGACAGAGTGGCACCTGTGCTTTTTCCTCTTTCCTCTTCTTTTGAAAGAACTCCCTCTTCCCTGTCCACACATGCTTTTTTCCAAAAGAGCTCTTTCGGGAAAAGGCTTCTTCCTCGTAGAAAGAGGTTTACCAATGTCGGGAAAACCCCTCTGTTCTTTTGATTTCTTTTCGAAAGAACACGATTGCAGTGTGGACATAAGTGAAGTTTTTTTTTCAGAAAAATGGCCATTTTTCTGAAAAAACTGTAGTAAAGACATAACCTCAGGAAAACAAAGCATTTAGCGGCCCACCAGGAGCAACACTGGGGAACTGCATCCAGTCTCTGACATTTCAGTAGTGTGTCCATCTGTATATTTTATGCAGTTTCAGAAATTTCCTTTCAAAATTAGAGAATGTGTGTGGGTCACTATTATCATTGACTAATGTAGTTACTTGATATTATGCCATTCATATGTATAACAGTACAATATCACAGTTTAGCCTCTATTTCTAGGGCCTGATTCTCTGAGTTTTGGGGAACTGGAAATAGTAGGGTTTAGGGAGAAGTTTATAACAACAGGAACACTAAACTCAAACTAGGCATAGATAATTTATTATAGAATTGATGGCTGATGCTCAACAATGGACTTGCCTTGGCAACGAGTTGATGTATAATAAAATTACTAATGAGTTTGAATGAATATTCATGACAGGCCCTAAACCCATAAGACAACTGACCACCATGTGAATAGGATTGGTTGATCTTGACTTGAGTCTGGACCATCTGACTTGTTTGGCATGCCAGAGACAGAGAATTTTACTACAAGATCCCCAGAGAAGGGTGGGAGTATATGAGTATATGCAAGGGATAGTACAAAACATAACATTAATTTTGTATTACTATTCAATATTTATGTGGTTTGGAGCTTTTCTGTCTTTCCTAAGTATGCTAATAAATTGGCTAAAGCTTTGCTTTGCCATCAGTGTAAGTGTCTTCATTATGCACACCAGGGTTCTCACTCAGATACTGACTGTGATAATCTTGATTCTGGGACTAGAACCCTACTACCCCCAGCTCTCTTTTAATTAGTAATAGTGTAGGCCTGTCGCATAGCAGTAGTCACATAGGCTTCATTTTATAGCTTTGTTTCATGTAGCTATATAGATTTTGTTTCATAGGCTTTGTTTTATAGCAGATGCTAGGTATTGAAATATATTCTTTTTTAGGTATTATAAATGAGAAAACTTGTTTACAGGTGTAAGCTAGTAAGAAATTGGTTCTAGGTATTATAAGTTAGAAAGAAATTGTTTAAAATTGTCTTTTTAACTTTGTAAGTCTGTAAGAAATCGTGTCTGTTCTTTTGTAAGAGAAATTGCTTTCCTTGAATTGAACTGTCCTTCCTGTAACTGAGGAATGTGTGACTGCGGGAAGACAAGAGACTGAAGACTCCAGCACCAGATCATCAGGATGCTTAACAAGGAGGTGTGAACTCCAGCACTGATCAAATTCAGAATGGCTGAAGAGGGGCAGAACTGAGGACTCTTACAGCAAAAGGCATACATCTGTGAATGAGATTGGTGAATGATGTAAATCAGCGGCAGTCATTCCCAGGAGCATGACAATGGAAGCAGCTTTCAGGTAAATACCCAATCAACAATTAGATGACCCCAGTATGACACTGCAAAGCCCATAGACCAGCGGTTCTCAAACATTTTGGCCCATAGCCCACCCTGCTCAATGCAAATCTTTCTGCGGCCCACCAGTTGCTAATGGAAATTTGCTGTTAATTACATAATTATGCCTGAGGAACTAGGGAGAACTGTTTACTTTAACCAGTACGAAAGGAAATACTAATTTAAATCATTAAAGGGATTAAGTGCGTTAACTTTCTCATGTTAGTTTATCAAACGTCATTTAAATGAAGTAAAATATTAATTTATGCCCAACACAAAAGGTTTCAACATTTTCTTTATTTGTGGCAGGTGTGGGGAACCTTTTTTGGGCTGGGGAGCACTGACCCACAGAAAAATCAGTTGGGGACCACATAAGTGAGAAGCAACAAAATAAACCACTTCAACCCCCCCCCCCAATCACTCACTGCTGTGGCCCCCAAGTAAAACAACTCAGTCCCTCAGTGCTCCAGCCCCACAGGGGTGGAGGGAAGGGACAGGGAGGACTGAGGTTCAGAGCTTCCCATAGGCCAGATTTACTCTTCTGGGGCTCCATGGTTAGTGGATTTTGTGGACCCCCTAGACTGCAGGGTGGGGCCAAAAATGAGGTTCAGTGTGCGGGACAGGCTGCCAGCAAGTGGGATAGGGATGGGGTACAGGGTCAGGGTAGGAGGTAGGGTGCAAGAGGGGGTGAGGGTATGAAGTCTGGGTAGAGGTGGGGTGCAAGAGCAGGCTGGGAGTAGGGTGTCCAGCCATTGGGGAGGGGGCAAGAGCAAGGGAATGTGCAGTATGTGACCAGGAGGGAGGGTGCAGGAGCAGGGTGGGGATAAGGTGTCTGATTAGGGGGAGGGTGCAGGAGCAAGGGAGGGTGTAGCAGTAGGCTAGGGAAATGGTTTCTGGTAGGTGGGACATTGCAGGAGTGGGCTGGGAGTCTGGGATCTTGGCAGGGGGGGTTAAGGTGCAGGTTTCTGGGCATGAGGGAAAGGGAGGGCACTTACCTGCCTCTGTGCCCCATCTATTCCCAGGCACCACCTCATGTTACTCCCATTGGCTGGATTCTGGCCAATGGGAGAAGTGGGGAAAGCCTCCAGCCAGCATGTCCATGCACTGTTGTTCCCCCAGCCCGAGTCGGGGGAATGACAGTGCGTGGAGCTGCCTCTGGCTCTTCTTTCCCACGAGGCAGATCTGGCAGGGAGGCTCAGAGCTTTCTTAATTATTTGCTCCATTATTTTTCCATATACAGAAGTTAAGCTGACTGGTCTAATTCCCTGGGTTGTCTAAATTTCCTTTTTTATAGAAATGCACTATATTTGCCCTTTTCCAGTCTTCCAGCCCTAGATACTTTGATGTCATCTAACTCATCTGAGTAATTTTTACCTTGTTCTTTTTCTATTTTAAGTTTTGATCCTACCACATTTTCAGTGGCATTTACTACATTAGACCTCCAAACACCAGCAATCTTCTTGGTGAAGACTTAAACAAGGAAGTCATTAAGCACTTCTGCCATTTCCACATTTTTGTTACTGTTCCCTTCCTCATTGAATAATGGTCCTACCATGGTCCTTGAAATTCCTCTTGCTCCTAATGCTTTCTTGTTACCCTTAATGTCTCTGGCTAGTTTGATCTTTTGTGTGTCTTCACATTTCTAATTTTGTCTCTACATACTTGTTATTTGTTTATATTCATCCTTTGTAAGATGACTTAGTTTCCACTTTTTGAAAGATTCTCTTTTTTTAATTTTTAGATAATTGAGTATCCCCTGGTTAAGCCAGGAAGGTCTCTTGCCATACTTCCTACCTTTCCTACACAATGGGACAGTTTGCTCTTGTGCCCATAATAATGTTTCTTTGGAAAACTAACAATTGTTTTCATTTGTTTTTTCCCTTATAATTGCTTCCCATGGGATCTTTCCTATCAATTCCCTGAGTTTGCTGAAGTCAGCCTTCTTGAAATCTAGCACCAGCTGAGGTGGAGTGGGCACTGTGAGCATGTACCTGCTGTATGCTTAGTAAAACAACTGCTGTACCAAAGGAGAAAGGAAATGGGAAGTCCAGAGAAAATGGGGAGGCCAAAAGAAAATGCTTTAAAGACGCTCTCAAGATAAACAGGAAGAGATCTGTAATTGACACCACACACTGGGAGACTACAGCCCAGGATAGGGATAACTGGTAAAGCGAGGACCACTCAGAAGACTTGTCAGGGACTTTTGAGGACCACTTTGCCCTAGTCATGGAAAAATGCCAGAAACAAAAGGAAAGACAACAGCCATGCAGTAATTGTAGCCCAACCCTGCAACATCTGCCAAGAAGCCTGTGGCTCATGGATCAGAATCCTCAGTCACCAAAGGACCTATAAAAAATAAAACCCGTGAAAGAGAACATCCATAACCCTGTGGGATCACCAGTCATGATGATAATTATTGAACAGATATAATCAAATATGAAACAAATTTCAATAACGAAGTTTTTCTTCTCTATTAAAATTCCAACTACTGTAAATAAACCCTAAACATTAACCCTTTTTTCTTAAAATAATCAGAAGTCATAATAGGAAAAATAAGTCCACATGAAACCAGTGCAACATTTTACTGTCTTAAAAGAGAAATAAATTGTAAATAACCAACCACAAAATCTCACACTTAGTTCTTTCTACTATAGATTTTCAGAACAGAATATTTAGTTGTTTGTCAAAACAGAATATCAAGAAAGCAAATTTCTCTTTGTGTACTTGTGTAAGACGACATAAGCTTGCAACCACTTTTTATCTTTTTATTAAAGAAAAGCAGAAAAAAGTGTATTTTCTCATAGCTCATGCAGCTGTTTGATAACAAGCATGTCAAGATAAAAATGAAACGTGGCTCCTGACTTTTTAAGTCTACAGTTTGTACTTTGATGATAAGACTTTAACAATGCAATATTCATTATATTTCCATGCATCAGCCATCACTACAAAAATGAACCTTTGGATAATGGAATTCAAAATATGTATATGTGTAACAGATATATTACTTGTTAATTTATCTTGAAGAACAGTATTTATGTTTCAAGATTTCTCTTTTTCATACATTTAATATAAAACACCATCCAAGAGAGATTTCTGCATTCTTATCTCTTTATGAGAGACATCAGTCGCACATATAATGCTCATGAGCACTTCAGCATAGGAAGAACTTCCATGCATGTACAGGAATGAATGAGATTATTAATTAATGTGGCACATAATGTGAACTTCAAGTATATTTTGTATAATTATTATAAAGAAAAGATGTCCTCTTATTTTACCTGGGAAGTCTTTATCAGTGGATCACTTTAAAATATATTATTTACTATTGATTATTTCTAATGAAAGGTACTTCTGCCCTATTTACATAAAAAGATAACAGGATACTACAAACTGAACCTCTTTAGTCCAGCACCCTCAGGACCTGATCAGTGCCAAATCAGAGAATTTGCTGAACCATGGGAGGTCAACATTGTCTAGCAGCATTACCAACACTTCCACTGCTTACTAGACTCTTAGAAGACATTTAGGGGTAGATTAGTGCTAAATAACAGCACAGAACACTGAGAGCCAGGACTGGGGACTGTAAACAAACTTTATGGGACTGCAGGAAACTTGGCCACTCCCATGATAAGTGAACATCCAGCTAACTAAAATCGTGCAGGATCACAAATGTTACCAGACGAGAGAGTGCTGGACTAGAGAGGTGCAACCTGCACTAATGGCAGTAGAAGAGGCTGGAGAGAGAGCTCTAGACAGACAGCACCTATACATAAAAAGGAATTTTGCAGTTTGAACTACAACTGAACATCAAGGACGTATAACAAACTCAGAACTTCCAAACTTCTAGACTTTTAAAAGTCATAATTTGCTTCCACTGATGTATAGAAAGTGAATTTTCAATTGATTCCGCAGGACAGAATGGCTCAGAGAATTGATAGTGGCATATGAAGCTTTTCATAACTAGAATGTTCATGAAAATCTCACTCCGATTCAGAAAAGACAAAAAGTCATTTCTATCTACTGATTCTTTGTTGATCTACAAGAAATGCCCTGTGATCTTAGTCCAGTGTCTACAGTACAAGCACGCATCACAAAATCACCACAACTACCACTATAAGCACTTTGTAGGCTTTGTAAAATGTAAAAATGACATTTTCCACATGAACATTTTTCACTCTTTTAGAATCATAGGATCATAGAATACTAGGACTTGAAGGGACCTCAAGAGGTCATCGAGTCCAGTCCCCTGCCCTCATGGCAGGACCCAGTACTGTCTAGAGCATCCCTGATAGACATTTATCTAACCTACTTTTAAATATCTCCACAGATGGAGATTCTACAACCACTCTAGGCAATTTATTCCAGTGTTTAACCACCCTGACAGTTAGGAACTTTTTCCTGATGTCCATCCTAAACCTCCCTTGCTGCAGTTTAAGCCCATTGCTTCTTGTTCTATCCTCAGAGGCCAGGAAGAACAATATTTCTCCCTCCTCCTTGTGACACCCTTTTTGATACCTGAAAACTGCTATCATGTCCCCTCTCAATCTTCTCTTTTCCAAACTAAACAAGCCCAATTCTTCTCACACTAAGGAGAGCATCCTTTAAGCTAGAGGAGAGATGTATTGAAAGATAACTTGAATGCTAACTGCCAGTGCAGTACCTCTTTTGTGCAAAAAATGGAAGAGGAAATAGTTCCATAAATTTGTAGATTCCAAACCCAAAGGAACCATACTTGATCTCTTTTATAACATGTAATAGGACTTCAATATAACAATTCCTAAAGCACATAATTTAGAGAAATCCAATCTTGATTTAAAAATTGTTAGTGATAAAGAACCCACCACAACCACTGCTAAATTTTCCCAGTGGTTAATTACCCTCAGTATTAAAAATTTCCAGTATCTCAGTTATCAATCATTGAACTTCCACAACAACTAAATTTACTGCCAAAAGTTAGATTATCTTGATAGAACCAATCTAGTAGATGTGCACAACAGTGAGAGAGAAGAAACTCATATGTATAGAGAGTAGACTTTACTCTCTGTTTTGAAAAATGGTTGGGATCAGTAAGATGGAATGACCTTCCATAGTGAGTAGAAAAGATATGAACCTCTGAATAAAAACAGAGAGGTATGTTCCCAAAGGGGGTCCACACAACGGGGTACCCTACAGTTACAAAGCATCACGCTTGGATGATCGAATTGAACAATGAAGCTGAAAGTGAAATAATATCTCTCAGAAGCGTATACTCATAAGGGAGTGAGGAGAGGATTGAAAAGTGACTTCACTTAGATTTGTGGGTGTTTAGTAATACAGATGAGCAAATAATGATTTTTATTGTGTTTGCAGTTCTTCAATAAAAAATAAAAATTTTAGGTTCAACAAAAAATTATCATTTTTTGGCAAATTGAAAATTAAAAATAAATTAACAAATTAAAAGTAAATTGTGTCAGTTCAAAATTAAATAGATAAGGGAAGCAAAAGGACATAAGGAAAAATGTATGACTAGCAGAGTTAGGGACAATAAGGAGTTTTTAAAAAATATTAAGAACAAACAGATCCTGACAATGGTGTTAGTCCATTAACTACGTAGAAATGGTAGAATTATCAATAATAATGCATAAAGGTCATAATCAATATTTTTCAATTAATATTTTTGTTCCATAGTTCTGACTCCACATTTTTCATTTTGTTTTTAAAATGCTCAAAATTTAATTACAAAACATAAAATCACACAAGAAAGGATGAGATGCATAAAGTCACCTGAATAGGGGGTCTCCCTTATAAGCTTAAGTCCAGTGTTTAGGGCACTTTTCTGGAATATAGAACAAAGTCCGCCCTCTCTGCCTGATAGGAGAAGGGATTTGAACATGAATCACCCACATTGCAACTGATTACCACTGGACTATAAGATATTCTATTATTATTTTTCTCAACCTCTTCTGTTGAAACTATTTCAATGTATATACATACTTAGATAATCATTGGAGCATGGACTTTAATATAGGTTTCCTCGCCCCTAGGTGAGTAACCTAACTAATAAATTACAGTTTCTTTCAGGCTCCCTTTCCCTGTCCAAATGACTATTCATTGTCATCAGGAGTGAATATGAACTGCCCCCAGAACAACAAGAATTGAGATACATGGGTAAACCACGTTTGGAAGTTTACACACTTCCTAGAGCTATATCTGGACATGTCTAGGGTTGTCTATCCCTCATTTGTATGACCATCAATTCATCCATATTTGTTAAAAGAGAAAATTGGTGGTAGGAGTTCTTGGAGGTGAAATAATAGACATAATTCATCTCAGGATAATTTCAGATTTGTATTATGTTTTGCTAAATGTTTTTCTTGTGTTTTGCTAAATTTTAACAATACCCATTTCCCACATTTCATAATAATGCAATTCACTTCATTCAGCTATTGTATTGCTCAAGCCCAAGGCTAAATTAAATTTAATTAAGAATTGTAAAGCTGACAGCCAAAATAAACATACACACACAAACCATCTACAGAGCCAGTGCAATCAAATATTTGAAAAATAAACTTCGATATTCTGCTTCCTGAACTAACATTACAAACATGGTAATGCCTCCAAGATAAATAGCCATCAGGAAAGCAGAGGGGCAAACAAGCATATTAACTGTGAGTCTCAGTTGGGGAAAACCACTCGGGAACACTCATAAAAATGGGGCATACCTTCCTCCTTAGCAAGAACCTCAAAAGGAATTAGTTAAGCTTGGACTTGGAGAAGAGTGATCAGATGTCCTGATTTTATTGGAACAGTCTCAATATTCATTATCTATTCCTCATTCCTGTCCCAATATTTTACACTTGCTATCTAGTCACCCTAACTTGGAGCAAGGAAAAACTGAGAAGGCCAAAAACAAAACCAAAAATCTACTCCAAGCAGCACCCTCATACCCAAGGAAGGAAAAAGACCAGAGTAGAAGATCTCATGGTCTCTAGGAACCATGTTTTCCCAATACAATACAATGCAATGGGAGGTGCCCATTCATTATGGTGTCAGTATCAAAACCTTTAATGACAGAAGATTAAGAGGAGAATGGTGCAACTAAAAATCGATATACCACCTGCTCATCACATCTTTGACAACAAGAGGAGCCAAAAACAATGGGAAATAAGGACTATTAAAAAATGAAAATAACTAATTAATGGTAATTAGAAAACAGGAGAGTGTAAATAAGGATAGTCATTTTCATTTCATCAAGTGGCACAAAGTTCATGGCTGTTCAATAACAAAATCAAAAACTAAGCTTTTCAGTCAGGACTTCCTCAATATCTTGGTTCTGCGGTTTCAGAGAATGTTGTTTAAAAATAAAGAAATAATAACATTTTAAAATAATTGATTAAATTAGTTTGGGTTACTATTTCAAGCTTTTCACAAAGCACTGTTAAGCTTTCAGGTCTTTTCCAAACTCTCAGGCCTTTCAGACCTGCAAATGTCAAAATGATAGAGAATAGAAGAGAGGAGGTAGAAAGGGGTGGTCCCAACTAGGTAGTCTGTAAAAAATACAGTTCTGGGGCTCTTGACATTTGACCTTTTCCAGCATCACTTAAAATATATTACTTCCTTGGCCCAAAATTTGAAGAGTGACTAGTGATTGTTAATACCTCCATTTTTCAGAGTCCAGCTGAGATATTTTAACTTGCGTTTATTTTATTTTCTGGTTGACTTTTTTTTTTTAAATGAATTTTCTGTGTGTCATTTTTACCCTTTTACTTATAGCAAAGAGACACCTTTTAGTTGAGGATAATGCAGCCACGTGAAAACCTGAGGATATTCAATTTTGAGTTGTAAATAAGTGTGGTTATAACCCAGACCTGTATTAACTAGGTGTGACTCTCCCTTCACAGAGGCCTTCTCTTTTTGAGTATCAATTAGGGATGTGAAAGTTTAACTGGTTAACAGATTAACCAGTAAGCCTCATGTGGGCCCACTGCATGCAGGTGCTGCTCCCCCTGCCCACCCACCCTTTAATCGGTTAACTGGTTAAACGTTAACTTTAGCCAATTAAACGGGATTTTACATCTCTACTCTAGAGACCATAAATAAAGTAGATAGAGCAGTTATTCAGCAGACTCAAGGTGCCAACCAATTTCAGCATTTCAGTCTGGGCCTAGCTAATGGATTGACAGTTAACAGAATGTTTATATCCCTTCAGGTAGTACAAAGGTCACCAACCTTTAGATCCGGATCTACGGATACATCTTAGAGCCTTTGACAGGTGATTCTGACAGGTTTGGCCGGGTGGTTGTCAAGTGCTGGCACTTCATCTACCCCTCTCAGCACTGCCATGCTGCTCCTGCCCTCTGCCTTGGAGCTGCCCCTCACCCCCGGGAGCCTCTTGCTTGCTGTGCAGGGCACAGGCAGAAAACGAGGGGCACTGATGTCAGGGTGCCTCTCCCCCCATCCATTTCCACAGAGTGGGATGGAGAGAGTTTGCTGGCTGCTTTTCGGAGTGGTGCAGGGCCAGAGTAAGGTAAGCCTGCCTTACTCCCCTGCACCACCACCCAGAAGCCACCTGTGGTAAGCAGCGCCCAGCTGGAGCCCACATTCTGAACCCTGGTTCCAGTCCTGAACCCTTCTGCACCCCAAAACCCTGCCCTAGCCTTGAATCCCCCTGCACCCAAACTCCCTCCCAGAGCCTGCACCATAAACTGCCTCCTGCACCTCAACTCCCTGCCCCATGTTCAGCTAAGAACCCCTCCCACACTCCAAATCCTTTAGCCCAAGATCAAAGTCCACCTCCCCAGTACTCCATCCCTCTGCCTGATAAGAGTGAGGGTGGGGGGAGAGAGGGAGGATGGAGTGAGCAGGGATGGGGCCTAGGAGAAGAGGCAGGGCAAGGGTGTTTGGATTTGAGGTAGTTCTTGAATTGCGCTTAAATTCAAAAAAGTGATCTCATGCTTAAAAAGGTTGGAGAGCACTGAAGTAGTGTATGTCAATGCCAGCTACCCAAACCATTCAGATATTACAGACTTCTAGGCAACTCTTTGCTCAAGGAACCATGGCATGCAGCACTTACTTGGTTTAAAACAGAGTCTAAATCAGTGTTTCTTAAACTTTTTAAGACCGAGGAACACCAAACAATAATTTTATGGGGAACACTAAGGATTTTTTTGTTGTGACACACAGTTTAAGAAACACTGGTCTAAATTATGTATCACAGAAACCCCCCCCAAAAAAACCCACCACTAGGCCAGCAAAGGAAGTAAAGCAATGGTAAAACTAAGCACCAAACTAGTACAGAGCTTCTGACAGCCCCCTTCTCACAGCATGTTGGGCTGTTAAACTACTCTGAGTTGGGCCAGTGTTGACATCTTATTAATAGAAATTCCTTCAGTACTACCCCAGATTGCTTCAGTGACAGCTGGTGAGAATACCTGAAACTTCCATGGCTGACTAACCATCATCCTGCTTGGCAGATGCTAGCAGATGCACATGGGTCAGGGCTTGGGCAGATCTCCAACACAGTTGGTTTTGTTCCCATGGGGGGTGGAGTGCTTCAAGCCCACTGGCTGACCTCACTACCTAGCAATCAAGGGAACAATCTGTCTCACTTATGCATGACCTGTAACCAAGGAGGAAACACTTTCACTCTCTCTATCCTCAGCTCACACACAGGGACAGCAAGGATTTTTCTCATTTAATGCAAAAGATCCATTTTACATGAGGCTTGCTTCTTAACTAAACCTAAATTCTATGGCACTAGAAAGCAAACAGGCTTTCTCTACTCCCAGAAGCATTTGGCAATGTAAATTCATTGTCATCTATAAGGGGACATGGAGATAGTGAAATTTATTTCAATAACTCTGAGGGTATGTCTACACTAGTCCCCTAGTTCGAACTAGGGAGGCTAATGAGGGCGACCAAAATTGCAAATGAAGCGCGGGATTTAAATGTCCCGCGCTTCATTAGCATGTTCCCAGGCGGTTGCCATTTTGGAAACTGACTAGCCCGGAATAACTGCCCGCGTCTACACGCGGCAGTGAAATGGGAGTTCGAAGTAAAGCCCTAACTCGAATTGGCTGTTATTCCTCCTGGAATGAGGTTTAACAGCCAATTCGAATTAAGGGCTTTACTTCAAACTCCTGTTTCACTGCCCTCATTAGCCTCCCTAGTTCGAACTAGGGGGCTAGTGCAGACATACCCTAAGTAGACAGAATCAATGAGCTTTAACTTGTGGGATTTTACAATAATAGTTAAAAGGAGCCATCTTTTATGAGAAAACTAAACTATACATATTTCTTACATGGGTTTTTTTGGGTTTTTTGTTTTTTTTAAGTACTGGCACCTTCTGACCTGGCAACATCCATGATCCAGCACAATTTTAGTTAGCTGGATTTCCACTTACCATGGGTGTGTCCAAGTTTCCCACAGTCCCATAAAGTTTGTTTACAGCCACCAGTCCCGACTCTCAGTGTTCTATGCTGGTTTTTTAGCTCTAATTTTACTCCTAAATATCTTCTAAGAGCCCAGTAAGCAGTGGAAGTGTTGTTTGGCCGAAACTAACCATTAAGACCCCTGCAACATTTATGTCACCAGAAACCAAGCAGTTAGCTAATTATTTTAATTGAAGCATCTTTTAGACGTTATCCCTAATAATGTGATAGCCAGCTGTTTTTGCAATCTCAGTAGAAATTTAATTGATTACAAACAGCTGTTCTTAGATAGAACTGGTATTATGTGTACATTTTGAGACCAGTGCAGAACTCAACATTTTAATTCATAGATATTAGAATATAATTAAATTTAACATCCCTGTGGCAGGAAAAACAGCAGCCCAATACCATGGCATTTAATTTCAGAAAGGGGAACCACACAAAAATGAGAAGGTTTGGTTAAACAGAAATTAAAAGGAACAGTGCCAAAAGTGAAATCCCTGCAAGCTGCATTGAAACTTTCCAAAGACACCATAATAGAGGCTCATCTGAAATGTATACCTCAACTTAAAAAAATAATAAGAGACCCAAAGAAGTGCCACCATGGCTTAATAACCAAGAAAAGTAGTAATGAGAGATAAAAAGGCATTGGTTCAAAAGTGGATGTTAAATTCTAGTGAGGAAAACAGAATCATTGCAACTGAATGGTAGAAAAACTCCAGTAAAGCATTCAGACTCATTATATCCTCTCATACCTGCCATCCATCACAGACCCGCGCTGCTTCCACCAATGCCTGACTCTCACTGCCGAAATCTAGCTTCCACCCCACAAATAATTAAGTATACCTTTATTCCTGTGAATAAAATCTACATAGTTTAAACTAAGTTATTAAAAAAAACCTAAGTCATTACATTTTTCTGGGCCTATTCTTCCCGCTTCAGTTTTTCAGCCATCAGCTGTTCCATAAATGAAACTCCCATTGAACCTCATCAGAGTTAAGTGTGTTGCAGAATAACGTGTGGGTCAGATTTTAGATCCTGGTCTAATTTTTGATACCTTATCTAGAGGCTGGAAATAGTCCCATCCACATTTTTGCACCAACAATGAATTGTAAGCACAGATGCTAGCACTTAGACATCTATCTATTTTCAGTAGACTCACTTATATATGTTATTACTTCTATTTGTATCTGCAATTGATTGCATCCACTCAAAGGAAATATAGCTGAAAATCTAGTCTCAGATCAACAAATAAATTCATACTAGCACTATTGCATCTGATATGTATGATCCAAACCTACAAGCATTTAAATATATGAACAACTTTACTACTGTGCATAACCCAATTCAATTTAGTCAGGTACTAACAGAATCTGGGTCCTTTGTTTACTGGAATATAATTATATACTTAAAATAATGAGATTATTCTGTGTTTTCTTAAACTGTATTATGTAAATACAGTTTGTGTAAAGATTGTGGAAAGAACTTGAGAAGTAGCATAATATAAAATGTAGGGACTCTCCCCAATGATTTAGCTCATGTGGTAATTAGGATGTCATCTTTATGATAAATCATAAAGGGAAAGAAATTTTATAAAAGGCTTGTATTAATATATGTCCAGCAGGGCATGATAGAGTTGAAGTTTGTACAGGCCTTCATACAAAATGTATCCTAGAGCATTCAAGAGCCCACAGGAAGAGGAGTACATATTTATATTAGGGCCTACACTACAGACTACAAGAAGGCAGGAATCTGGCAGAAAATTATGCTGCAGCTGTTCAAAACTTAAAATGTTGAAGGGTAAGTTTCAAGTTCACTTTGACAGGTCTTAATGCATACTAATGTAGGCTCAGATATGTTTATATTTTGGCACAGTTCCCCAGCCTTGGAAATTACAACAAAGTGTAACAGGATAAAAGGAATTGTCAAATATAAATAGTTCACTTTTCATAAACAAGTACAGTAGATTTTCTAGATGAATACACACAAGGGAACTAGTGACAGGGCATTTAAAATGAAATGATGTTCCCCACATACACATTCTAGGAAAATATTGCTTATTGGTCTAAGGAAACCTGTAGTGACTCCACTTAATACAATATACATATGTTTACCTGGACCAAAAGCATATAACCTTTGCAGGAATACACCGTTGTGAATCAGCCTTTTCTAAATAGGTTACTTTATCTCTCTGAAGTCACAAAGCAAAATGTGCTGCAGGGACTACTACAAGCACCACTGTAAGTTCTCACTGGGGACTGAATCTGGGACTTTCAGAACCAGAAGAATGAACTACTAACTTCCTGAGCTAAAGGAGTCATTCCATTAGTTGCCAGCCATAGTAGACTTGCATCATCTATTGCCCAGCCATGGTCCAACCACATAGGACCATTCTTATGAGGTATTCATAGCACACACTAAATGGGAAACTACATACTTCCCCCGTGAGAATAAGGCTGTCCTGAGTGCCTGAAATTCACAGCCATTCAAACTCCAAGTAAGCCAGTTTTCTGTCTGCAAATGCTGATTCAACCAAAAGAAAACGTTGCCCGGGAATGTACAATGTGTTACCCATGGTGTGGAAATTCCATTTTTCTGCCAGATCTAGCCATCACTACAAATAGTATCTGGGAACGTCAGCACTAATAGCATGATCTTTTATTGTGTTAGCTAAAGAGCTAGCAACTTCAGTATCTGAATGTACTTTACCCATTCTCTGTAAGAATCTCTATGGCTCATCCATAGACAAAGATGCATAGCTTGCACCAAACAATGAGTTACATTAGCACAATGTGTGTGATACTGAAGTCAGTGTGAATTTCCTTTCATCAGTAAAGAAAATACACCATGTAAAAGCCTCACAATGTGTTTTTATTTAAGCAGCTGTTGTCTTGAGGCAAAACTGATTCATATCAATTTGTGAATTGAAGATTTAACAAATGGTAAAACACGTATTACCTGGTAAGAGTACAAGCTTTTTTACTGATCCTAAATTAAACATGAATTATTTCTTGAAAATGACCCAAGCATAATTTTTTTATGAGAAGAGTCTTCAGTTGTGTATAATACATAATTTAGGAAAACATTTTGAAGACAATATACACCATCAAAATCATTAATAGATAAAAGACAGATGTACTTATTGGCTACTATAGTGCCAAATGTGCAGTAAGCACTTTATGGATGGGAGCAGTTGTAGAATGATGAAAACATTGGCAATCTTGCTCATAAGAAATTACAGGTTCGAAGGTTGGCTTCGGTACATTACATTTGCCGTGGAAGTCAAATGTTTGCTTACTCTCTACTCAAAACAAAATACTGACTGAATTAATATAATTAACTTAGATTATTTACCCAGGTCCAGACTGGTCCCTTGAAGATATACTGCTCCCAACAAAAGCTTTGCATGTGCATTTATGAGCTCAGACACGTCTCAGACAATTCGCCAAAGAATCAATGCCCACAAAACAGATATTAGACAGGATCACAAAGAAAAAACAGTTTCTTGCCATTTCAACCAGAAAGGGCATTGTCTCAATGACTTGATTACCTGCATCCTGTTTCAAAGACCTTTTAACACCAGACTTGAAAGAGAATCCTCTGAACTGTCATTCATGCTTAAATTTGACACTTTACGCCTCGGTCTAAACAAAGACATTAATTATCTTACCCATTACAAAGATAGCTTCCCCAATTATCACCTCTAATATCATTAGCTCTCAGACATTTACCTCCCCCCCTCATCCCCCTTCTGTTCTGAAATTTGATTTGTCCTTTTCATATGTGTTCATTTTTTGATTGTATCCTTTGGTATATATGGTTGTGCCAATTTTCTTCCACTATTTGATCTGAGGAAGTGGGTCTGGCCCACGAAAGCTCATCACCTAATAAACCATCTTGTTAGTCTTTAAAGTGCTACATAGTCCTGTTTTTTGTTTCAGCTACACCAGACTAACACGGCTGCATCTCTATCACTATTTATGAGCTGTATTTTTCCCCAGAATTTCTGATCAGGCAAATCTTGCATAACTTATTAATGTAATCAGTAGCATTAACATGCATGCAATATACATAAAGTATTCTGACTATTGGATAGCTGCTACTTATCACCAATGGAGAAACAAATATTTTCAGGACCAGGCACATGGGGTCACAATGCCACTCAGATTTAGCCTGGCCACCCCTCTATCATGATGAAGAAATCCGCATAATTCCCCAGGAGACAAGATGACTCTAGGTAAGGAAAACGTTTCCTTCTGCAAATGGCAAGAGGGCAGAAGTGCATGTGTCAATGCAGTCCTGTCTCTCAGTTCTGCATGAAAGTACTTACCAGAAATGTTAATGAGAACTATGGCATTAAGAGAAGTTCCCTGAAGCTGAACTCCAAGACACACATTTTCAGTCGGCAAAGAATACAGCAGTCACCAAATAGTCATGGAGCAAAGGTGTGAAGAGCAAAGAACCTCAAACTGTGTGACTAATATTGGGTCAGCAAATCGCTGGTCAATATTCTTAGCTGAGGTCGTTGAGGCAGCATGCTTTCTCACCTGGCAGCCAAAGATGGATATAACATGATTGGTTTATATAAACAAACTTTGTAACTGTGGGAAACGTGAGCTAACTATAATATAGGGGGAAGAAAGTGACAGTGTAAGTCTAAAAAGTCTGACCATTTTGAACAGGGCAAAAAGCTTCACTTTTCACTGATGCAGTTAAGTATCAAATTTGTTTGTCAGTCTGGCTATGTCTAGACTGCAGACTTCTTTCAGAAGAAGCTTTTCTGGAAGAGATCTTCCAAAAAAACTTCTTCCGAAAGAGCGTGTCCACACAAAGCTCTTTCAGAAAAAGGCTTCTTCCTCGTAGAAAGAGGTTCAATAATGTCAGAAAAAAACCCTCATTTCTTTCGATTTTTTTTCAAAAGAACGCAATTGCAGTGTGGACGTAATTTAAGTTTAGACATACCCTCTGAAAAGGACATTTTCAGCAGTTTTTCCCTCTGGGGAAATGGAGCTACAACACTAGAAATATGAGTAGCAAAAAAGAAGGGATACACTCCTCTTCACTATATCATTATTGGTTGCATTATTTAATAACAACTACTGAATTGGCAGTGCAAATGCTCCAACATTCCCAACAGAGAGGACAGGAAAGGGTGCAGTTATAAAGCCAAACTCAAGAAAAAAAGAATTGCAGGATGGTTGGCAAGATTCATGGAAGGTTTCAGAGTCAGTGCTTTCAGGAGTGTCATGATGTGGTTTGATGGTGTTACATTTCCGCAGGGGATTCTCATCCAGGTATTTGGAGGTAGGAACAGATACTAAGGTATCATGCATTTCAATTCTAATCTCTCTGTATTTAGCTCTGTGTCACCTTTATTTAAATCCAGGGCTACAGACAGAATCCCAGAGGTAGGTTTAATATCTCCTACTGATGAAAAAACCTTTTAAAGATGACAGTTCTTATACTAATTTATGAGTTTGATCACAAGGTTAACTACCATAAAAACAGATTATGGTTTGGAAATGATAGCTACGGTGTCATTGTTTTGTGTTTTGTGTTTGTTTAGGGTGTGTTAATAAATGTACTCTTTGCATAGTATGATAAATGTAGCAGAGAGAGAAAGTGAATTGGGGCAGATTGGAAATTGCAGAATTGGTGTTCTTGTATGTTCTAATAAGCAAAAGAGCAACAACAATTAAATAATATATGAGTTTTAGAGCCAATGTGTGTGGCTGAAAGAGGAAGCAGAAGTGAAACCATTGCACTGAAAGGTTCGCTTCATATGCTAGGGCACATAATATTGCTCTGAATGAACTCTAAAAGTCGTTTGAGAGGAACAATATAAAAAGCATGAAGATTTCATGCTGTGTCTCACTTAGGTGACTAGATTCAGTATTAGTTACTTAATGAGTTTTCTATGAATATAGAATTAGTTTGCTTTTTCTTTTATTTAGTGGATTTAGTTGATCCTCTGTTTATTGAGACATGACAATTATGCTTCCTGTCACTCAATGGAAATCACCTCCTGTGACAAATCCATTTGCATAAACAAAAGATGCAATAATAGTTTAATATTTCTCCATACTGGAATATAAAATATTTATTATGTATAGTGGAAAGACCAAACAGATCTTAGCTAAACCTCCAACTAATATGTACAAGATAGAGGAATGTCCACCTCAGTAAAAACACTGAATTCACACCAAGAGAAGTATAAGATACATGACAAGCATATTTATCTTCATAAAGGCTAAATGTACTGTCTTACAGCTAAAGCAGGATAGAAAGAAGAGAATAGCAAGAGCATAAAGATGATTTTCTTTGAAATTCATGGAAACCCAGATGGGATTATACTGAGGAAAGACTGGGAGGTATACACAGTTCCCACTGTAAATATAGAGGAGAAAAGTGGACAAGGAAAGAGAAGGCATTTCACAAAGAATATGTAAATTTCCTGGGACTATACAGTTAACCTTAATTTTCATCCACCATAAGAGAGGCAGAAACATTTAGCCAAAGGGTTAACTGAAATACTTTAAAAGCTACAAAAATCCTAATTCGTTAAGACTGGGATTCATCCCTGTGTAGAGAAAAAAACTAAAGGTGGCCCCCCTCCATAGGATGAATTTCATCCTAGGCCTATGTCTACAATATGTGTTTTGTCTGGAGAGGCATAAGGATCTTGTGCAAAAAGCGGTTTTTGTGCAAAACGGACACGTCCACACTGCATGTTTTTGTGCCAAAAACTTTTGTGCAAAAATGGATCGGAATAGATTATGCAAATGAAACATGAGAAAATGCTAAACAATGCTTCATTTGCATTGCATCTTCCAACAAAACACGTAGTGTAGACATAGCCTAAAGGAACACAATACATTTGAAGAATTGAAGAACTTACTTATGCTCCCTAGAACTGAGTCATACACTGTCAATAAGTGATTAGAAAGGTTTGTCAAACCTATAACCTATAGTCTTGGGTTTTTTTTGTTTCTTGCATGTGCTTGATGAATTAACTTAAGCCAAAAGCTGACAGGAAGCTGCATTCCTCTTCTGATTTAAAGTTTTGAGGTGTCATCATAGGTAGTAAGCAATATAGAGGAAAAAATAATAGCCTTAAATGAGGTTATAGTAAGCAGCTGTAAAAAAGACTGATTCATAAATGTTTTGCAATATTCCACTCAACACATGTATTCATGAGGGAATTCCAGGAGTTTTAATATTTATTTTAAAATAGTTCATTTCATTTTAAATTAATCATAAAGGCCAATGGAAGTATAGTAGATAAATGCACAATGGAAATTTCAAATCAGAAGTAGTAATGCTTATTTATATCTAAGCTAGACAATTAGTTTTCTACAAGGACAAGTATGACCCCCCCAAAAAGTGATTCAGGATATTCAATGTCTTATGTCAGTCTTAGGAATAATGAGATTTTAGTGGGATTTTATTCCATAAAATGTCATTAGTGGCTGGGGTCATATTGATCTGCAATTAGATGATGTACTGTCATATCATATGAAGATTCTGAAGCCTTATTCAGGGCTTGTTAAATGGAGCAATGTCCATTTTCAGCAGGCAGATATATAAAAAAATATATTATTTTCAAAGCCAAAAGACCCAAGTCTATTTAACTAAAACCATCTCAATACCTGGGAGTCAGAAGGAAGGTGGAGCAGAGGGACGGGGAAGTGGGAAGATACAAATTCTATTGTTTTCCAAACCTCTCAAATAGAAAACAGATGTGTTCCATTTTTGGACACATTTTCAGTCAGATTTCAATTTTGCAAAGACCAAAACTGGAAAGTTTCATTATGGCTTCCATTTTATCTGAACCAAACTTCTCATTCCTGAATCCAATCTGTAAAGGTGTGTGAATCTTTTAAAAAGTTGAACAGAATAACTAGGACTATCACGTTAAGGTTAATTTATTACTTGGCAGAACACTGGAAAAAGTGAACATTCAACCTGTCGTTAAAAGCTTGTTCTCACATATGTAGGGTAAATGCCTAGTCTTTTGACAAAACCTAAATAAAGATACCCTATGTAGGGGAATGCACTAGGAGAGCAATGCATAGTACAAACAGAGCCTAAGAAATTGCCATGTTCCTGGCAGTCTCTAACATGTCCCTGGGATGTCCAAGTAAATTTGGTGGCTCCTTGAGGTTCTGTCCTTGTTGTTCTATGTCCAGAACTACGTGAGTTGTTCTTTGTTGTGGCTAGTGCCTCTCCTGTGCTGAGAAGCAGAACTGGCTACTTCCTACCCATCAGTTGAGGGATTCTTTGGCTGGGCTGTTCACTCCTAGCTGGCTGGCTGGCTTTGGTCGTTTAACCTTTGATCTCTAGCTACCCTTGTCAATGGCTTCCTGCATACCCTGGGAACTAAAGGTGTGGGAGTGATGCAGCATGGCCAGGTTTAGGCCAGAGTTGTGCAGCTGGCCCTCTGCCCCAGTTCCACACTTGGGGTCCTGGTGACCTGCTCTGGAGCTCTGTTCAAGACCCTGTGCTTTTCTTTGAAGAGCAGTGTAACTTACTGGGCAGAGCATGGGACTAGGACAGATCTTTTGCATGACTTTCAACAAATCACTCCAACTCTCTGTGCCTCAGTTTCTCTATCTGTAAATTACGGACAATGATATTGACCACTCCTTTGTCAGGGCATTTTGAGATCTACAGATGAAAATCCCTATATAAAACTAAGTCTCATGTCGTTATCATTATCCCTTAGACTCTCAGGTTTGTTACTCAAAGTAAGTGATGAATCTTGGAGCCAAGTAAACAAGGATATGTGAAAAGTTGCCTGCCATAATCAGAAGAGGCCCAAAAGATAGCCCTAAATGTCTGCTGCCTTCTTTGGTCTCTATAGGTGAGTTTGCAGGGCACCATGTGTTTCTTTAACTGATTTAGTTTAGGAAGATGATTATTTTATCACACCACTCTCCACTGAGGAGTGTCATTATAAAAAGATTCAGAGGGGTAGCCGAGTTAGTCTGTAATAGGAAAAACTTAAAAAACAACAAATAGTCTAGTAACACCTTAAAGGCTAACAAAACATGTAGATGGTATCATGAGCTTTCGTGGGCACAACCCACTTCTTCAGATGACCGGAGTGTAAGAAGTCCAGATCCAAGAATAAAAAAGGGAAGGGGCGGGGGGGCTGGGGGCGGGGGTGAGGAAAAAGGAGGGGAGGAAGAAAAAAAGAGAGACAGTGAGTAGATAAGCTTCAGAGGGGTAACCGAGTTAGTCTGTAAAAAGTCATAAAAAGCATTAGTCATCTCCTCCCACTCCATCTCAGAATGGGGAACGGACTTGTTTCAGATCACACTGTTCTAACACATCCTCCCTCTGCTGGTTATACTCATAGGCTGCGTCTAGATTGGCATGATTTTCTGGAAATGCTTTTAACGGAAAAGTTTTCCGTTAAAAGCATTTTTGGAACAGAGCATCTAGATTGGCACGGACGCTTTTCTGCAAAAGCACTTTTTGCGGAAAAGCGTCCCTGGCCAATCTAGACGCGCTTTTGCGCAAGAAAGCTTCGATCGCCATTTTAGCCATCAGGGCTTTTTTGCGCAAAACAATTCTGGGTTGTCTACACTGGCCCTCTTGCGCAAAAGCATTTACGCAAGAGGGCTGTTGCCCGAACGGGAGCAGCATAGTATTTGCGCAAGAACACTGACGATCATACATGAGATCGTCAGTGTTCTTGAGGAAATTCAAGCGGCCAGTGTAGACAGCTGGCAAGTTTTTCCGGAAAAGCGGCTACTTTCCGGAAAAACTGGCCAGTCCAGACACAGCCCTACAGAATGGTCATGAAGAACACATTCAATGGGAGGAAATAATATTTATCAAATTAGACAGGCTTTTAAAGTGCAACACAGCACCAGTTGAGGCTGCTTACACAGTCATCATATGACATATCTAGGAATAATAAAATTCCATTACATCATCACAGTAATGGGCACCAGAGCACCAGTGAGAGGGTAATATACTGGAAGGAATTTAGAGAAGAGTAACAGAATGGAATTAAAGGTCTTGAAGGGTTGATATCCAGTATTCCTAGAACCACAGTTACAGCAGACAGACTGAATGAATAATAGTGCTGCGATATAAACCTTTGTTGCTTTAACGCATAAGCCAACCTCTCATTGACAAGAGTAAGATAAAAATTCCACTTATGGGTAGGTGATGCATAATTGTCCATTCAGAGTTTCTCAGAGGAAGGAGGAACTACCCTGCATGTGGGGGGTTGAGGGGTAGGATTGGGAATGAGGGGAGGCACTGACTCAAGGGGAGTAGAGCAGCTGGCTCGAGGCTGAGGAGACAATTCCAGGGGTTTCCACCAGCTCCCAAGTGTATTCCAGCCTCTACAGTTCCCATTTCCTGTTCACTAGTCTGATCCTGGGCACCATGGCAGACATGTCAGTCCCTTACTCCCATTGTGTGTATGAATTTACACAGGGGCAGAGCCCCTCACAACATTTTCATTGTTGACGGTATGATGGGTTGAATGAGGAGTCCCCTCAGGGTTGTCATCTGGTGTGGTGATCATGCCACTCATGCCCCCAGGAAACCAACCCCCAAGTGGGACCAAAATCCCAAATAAATCCATCCAACCCTGTAAAAGTTTTTACACAAAGAAAACTGATAGGAGGTCTGCCCTCTTTATCAATAAGAGAGAGATATGCAGAGTAGATGCTCCCCTCTCCCAGGAACAATTATTTGCACTGAGCTTGATAACAAACAAAAGTGTTTTTCACAAAGGAAAAATACCAGCTTCAAAATGGATTCCAGTGTCAGGTGGATGGTCACTTGTCTAGGACCAACCTCAGTTGGGGCTTACAGGACAAACAAGATTATTCATAGGTCATTGATTTGATCATGAACCATTCAATATCCTGGGCATCAGTAACGGCCCTCATTAGCACATTTAGAATTATAAACAGATCTTCACATCATATTTCTAACTTCACATACAAGGAGTAATACATGCACAAAAATAGGATATACTGAGTCAGCAGTTTAAACCTGTAAAATTGACGTGTTACGTGACCTATTTTGCATAAAACGTCTTTGAATTATGCTCAGAAGCCAATTTTTATAAGGCATGTGGGGGCATAACAGTGGGCGCTAGTCTCCCCTTTCCCTTGCAGTTTCCACCACCCTTCTTGCACTTTCTTCTTGAATATCTGTGACAGGCAAACCTGGGATACTATTGTAGATGGATCACAGACACTTATTTTCTTTCATCTAAAATGCATATAAATAAGTCTGCGTGTTCAATAAGCAATTTCACTGTGGAACTGATTCTACACAGGAAAATGCATGCAAAGACCCAGGCACCATGCAGTCATAAGAATCTGCACTTGTTTATCCCTTTGACCTATTACAGTCTATTAAATTGCAGTTTCAACCTTTGGTTTATGAAACCTTGATGTCATGACAAAGCGCACTGCATCCTTTATGTTTCCTTTCTGCAGGTTTGTAAAATTATATCAAATTCTGCTCAGCAGGCTGCAGAAGTGAACTACAAAAGGCACGGCATGCCTTCAAAATCCTGCGCGGCTATGGCTGTGCACATTGATTAAGTTATGTGGTAAAGTGTTTCACACCAACACCTACTTTTGGGAGCAACCGCTTCTTACATTGGTAACTGGGAATTATTTCCCAGAAGTGCTGGAAACAATAAAGGGTGGGTACTTGGCTGGCCCAAACGAGCATTGTTCAAACTGGTGCAGCTGTAATCATCTAGCTCTGTTCCTGTGAACCACCTATTCCAGTATTCTGTCTTTGACAACCTATACTGATTTAGACTGGCTGAGACTCTGGCCCTTGACTTTTTAATCTGCTCTGCTGAAACAAATGATCATATTTGCTAGTGCTTTCTGGTGAGCTGTGATGGAGGGAATGGCTATTGGAAAGCAGGTCTAAAAAATAAGCTAGAGGGGAAATTCTGCTGGTTTGCCCCATGCTCCATAAGGTGGACTTTGCATCCTTTTTATTCTGAGTATGTACGTAAAATGATTAGTTGTGTGGTACTGAAATGTGTGTAAGTAGGAATTTCTTTCATTTCTTAAATGCTAGAGTTAAAGCTTCTGCGAAAGATGCTCTTGCTGGATATACAGATAAAAGGGAATGCATGTGCATACAAACTCTGCAAGATAGAGGTAGTGAGTATATTAATAACCATCTATCTCTTATTCAGAATATTACCTGTGGCTCATATTAAAATTCCATACTCTTATAAGCCTATCTGGGTTATTTTCTATAATTGAACTCAGTCATTCCTTCATTCCTTTTCTATGTTTATAAGCCTGAGGTAAAATGAATGAGGCCCCTGTCCATTATACCCAGCAAGAACCTGTTACACACTGTGGACAACAGTCATAACTACTCTGCTATCTGAAATATAATAAATAACTGTCAAGAAAATGTTCAATTGTAAAAACATTGTGGGCAATTTAGCAAACTCCATAAAATAAATATGCTGGCTGTGCAACCCAAGTGTCACACAAACAAAATTGGAAAAGCAACCTGGAGTGACGTTACCATCACTAAAATGAATGAGAGTTATGTAATAATTGACCACCCATGATGTAAACTAGGAAGCTTCATAATAATCACATCTACTTTTTTTAAAAAAACCAACCCGATCTTATTGATTTTTGCATGACTACATACACACAACTTAAGCTTTGTAACCATAGGGGGTTAAGAGAGGGTTAATATCACTATTTTAGCTGAATACTTTTTTTAGCCCTCTAGGCAAGAAACAAAAACGAACAACTGGACTAAACCATTTTATTCAGTATTTGTATAATGGCAGCTACTAGAGACTCTACCCAGCATCAACGGCAGGCATTGCACAAACAAAAAGTAAGAGATAGTCCTTGTTCCAACAAGATTACAATCTTTTTAGGACCTCAAACTGAAAAAAACCCAGATTTTAGAAAAATACCCTGGTATAAAAGGACCAAACCTGCATGTAAACAGTTAAGCTCCAAATCAAAACAGACAGATTTGCCACTTCTGTTTAGATGCCCAGAAAGAATTTAGGTGCTCAACGAAAGTCTCAGCATTTTGGCCAAAAAATTCGGTGCAGCCCTTTGCTATATAAGTATGCAATGGCTCCTATTTTACAAAGTCAGAAATTGCTCCAGCCTCGCCCCTTCTGCCCAACCTCCCTCCCCCCATTCCATTGGCCAGGAGCCACCCAATCCTTGCCCAAGGGCTCGGCGCATGACACTGTCAGCACAACCTATTGGATAGTAGGACTGAGTTTGGAGACGCTATTACTCATCTATTGTAACAAGTAGTGAATTAAAGGTCAGAAATATTTTACAAACTACTCCAAAATGGGTCATCCCATAACCAAGAACATAAGAACAGCCATACTGGGACAAACCAATGGTCCAGCTAACCCTACAGTGGCTGCTTCCTAGGGCTGCCAACAGAATTTCCAGGCTGTTGGGCAAGGCAGGGGGCAGATCAGGGCCAATGGAATGGAGGAGGGGGATTGGGTGGAAGGGGAGGGGCTAGAGCTTGCTTCCACCAGCCAGTACTTCAGTTCTGCCCTACCCATAGTACTTGGGGCTCCCGTGGCAATTTTAAAAGCCCAGAGCTTTGGGCGCTGCCACAGTAAGAGTGGTGGGGGCATCCAGGAGCCCCAGACTTGTTTAAATTGTTAGACCCAGGGCAACTCAGCCCCTGCCCCCTGTTGGCAGCCCTGTTAGCTCCCCCTGTTGGCAGCCCTGCTGATGTTAGATGTTTCAGAGGAAATTAACAGAAAAGGGTATTTTCAAGTGAGCCATCCCCTGCCATCAAGTCCCAGATTATAACTGTTAGAATTCTAGAAACTCCCAAAGCATGTTACTGCATTCCTGACTATCTTAGCTAAGACTTGTTGATGGATCTATCTTCCTTGAATTTATCTAATTCTTTTTAGAATCCAGGTATAATTTTGGTCTTCACAATATCCACTAGCAATGAGTTCGACAAGCTTTGATTAGTTTTTCTTCAAATTCTTTTTTGGCGTGCCTAATTATACTTTTTTACTGGACTTGCCAGAATGTATGCTCCTCCATATTTTTATTTTCTGGGGTTTGATTTCCAATGTTTAAAGATGTCTTTTTGCCTGTAATCACCACTTTTACTCTGTTTACCATAGTGGCATTTTTGTTGTTACTCTTAGGGTACATTTACACTACCCCCTAGTTCGAACTAGGGAGGCTAATGAGGGCGACCGAAATTTCAAATGAAGCGCGGGATTTAAATATCCCGCGCTTCATTAGCATGCTCCCGGGCGGTCGCCATTTTGGAAACTGACTAGTCCGGAATAAGTGCCCGCGTCTACACGCGGCAGAGAAGCGCGATTCCGAGATAAACCCCTTAGTTCGAAT
Organism: Pelochelys cantorii; assembly: GCA_032595735.1. Classification (NCBI taxonomy): domain Eukaryota; kingdom Metazoa; phylum Chordata; order Testudines; family Trionychidae; genus Pelochelys; species Pelochelys cantorii. The sequence continues at coordinate 70,426,760 of CM064327.1, forward strand.
TAACAGTTAAACCTCATGGAATGGAATGAGGTTTAACTGTTAATTCGAACTAAGGGGTTTATCTCGGAATCGCGCTTCTCTGCCGCGTGTAGACGCGGGCAGTTATTCCGGGCTAGTCAGTTTCCAAAATGGCGACCGCCCGGGAACATGCTAATGAAGCGCGGGATATTTAAATCCCGCGCTTCATTTGAAATTTCGGTCGCCCTCATTAGCCTCCCTAGTTCGAACAAGAGGGCTAGTGTAGACGTACCCTTACTGTTTTTTAATGGCTGTTCCACATCTCAAAAGTATGAAGAAAGGTACGTACAATAGATATTCTTACACTAATACTACAAATGAGAATATTTATATTCAAGAAGAGAGGAGGTTGAATTACATTCAGCAGCTGCAACCAATAATACCGTGAAATGCAGAAACAGAAAAGGGGAATTGGAGGAAAGAGGAGGGTGGGATGACTAGAGAAAAGAAAGCAATGAATTTCATTTCACAAAGAAAATGACAGATCTCTATCCTTTTTGTTTTAATCTCTCAAATTTCTGCTCTAGAAAATACCAAGAAACTAAATAAAATTCAGTTTGCCATTAACACAATTTTATTCAGTTACTACACTTTTCATTTTCAGTTAGAAATGATAGTAGTATACTGTTTGCCTTAAATATGCTCTCTTATACAGGGTGCTGGGAAAAGAAAGGGAAGAGATGAAGCACAACAAAAGAAAATTCTGGAGGTGGAAAGTGAATGGGGAGGGAAAAGAGTGGGACTGTCAGAAGGAGGGATGAGACAAGATGAACTTTTTAAAAAATACTATTACAGCTACATCTTGCAGAAAAGGGGAGCTGGTAATTATCCAGCTGAACATAGAGCTAGAAAAGATACTGGGGTTTTGATGAAATATAGGCAGCTGAGATGGAACTAAGGGTATGTCTACCCTAGACAGCTTTTAGTGGCAAGGCTGTGTCGACACAGGCCTATCTCTAAAAGCTGGCATGTGTGAATGCTGTTTGTCGGCACTTTTGCTGACAAAATACTTCTAGCCCCCACAAGCAGCTTTTGCTTTGTCAGCAGAAGAGCAGGGTCAAACCTGAGGGCCAGAACACCAGAGTCAAGTTCCAGACTGGGGTCAAATGATGTCAGAGTTCAAGTCAGATTTCAGGATCCCAGAGCAGGAATAGTCATGGTAGTGACACAAGAGCCACACTGTTGCCTGGATACCTCATGGAACACCTATCTTGGTTTTTTACCAGGGAGGGAGCCAATCAGCAGCCATGAGGGTGCTGTCTGCCAGAGCCCTTAATGCGGGACTTCACATGAGCTGCGTCCTCAGTGAATTGTGGGTAGTGGAAGACAAGCTGGATGTAGCTATTACTGGGTGGCAGTATAGAGATATCTACTGCTGGGCAGGCCTATGTTCAAGACACAATGGCCCTTACACCATTACTGGGTGCTAATTACTAGGTCAATTTTTGCAGAACTAAAATATTGAATGTTGTATAAAAGAGTGTTTACTTACACATAATATTCATTTTTACAAGGATCCCTAACCCTAAGTTCTCCCCCCGCCCCACTCCATGACAACACACTGCTCTGGCTCTCAGCACCATTGCATATCTCACTGTCTAAGTAACATCCCCATAGTATTTGAGAGGCTTCTAATCTTTAATATGCAGATACTCACAATCTGCCTTTCAGGTGGGAAATATTACTATTATCTCTGTCTATACTGAGAGGAAGCTGAGCCTCAGGCATTGTGTATTCTGGAAACTGTGTGTAGGGTGTTTGTAGCTACACACCGCAGTGAAAAGCAGGCAGCATCCACACTATAGTGTGTAGAATCCACACTTGGCAGTGAAAGGATCTGGCAGAGTCTCTCTCCACTGCTGGTGTGAATCAGTATACTGGGGAAAGGCTCCACCAGTGGACTCCATTGGTGGAAACACAATGGGACACTCTCTGGCTAAAAACAGCCGTGTAGACATGAGAGCACTGCTTGGGCATAGAGAAAGATTGGTAGGATACACACCTTAAGGTTCTGCTGTGTTTTTACTCATCTACACAGCACCTCATGGCCTACATTCCCATGGATACTTGTGCCAAGGGGGGAGGGATTTGCCATACATATAGTCTACATGTCTCAGTAAGTGGAAGACATAGCCTCAGAGAGGCTAAGTAACTTGATCTGCTAATTCTGAGGTAGAGCAGGGAATTGAACCCAGCTCTCTAACACCTAGACTAGCGCCCTGACTATTGGCTCTGACTTCTTTACTCTCATTCAATATCAATAGCTCCTTCAGAAAGCACTCCAAAGGATGAACTCATTGAACGGTCTTCTCAAAGTATGACCACATTTAAGGTAAAAGATTTAATTCAGTAACCCTCTATGTGTTTTATCACCGGACATGATCCGCACCAAACCAACAAAAGTGACTCTAATTAGGGTGATGTTTGGATTTTCTATTATGAAATAGTTTTAAATTATTGGGTGGGAGCGGGAAAGGAAGTTAGAGATGCTCTATATCACCCTTCTGAGAGCAATGGACTTGGGCGTAAGTCACTACCCTTGAATATGAAAGAGATGGGTTCAATATGTGGCTCTGCTGCAAATTCCCTGCAGGATTTGGGGTAAATCACGTATAAGCTAGATTTTTAAAACCAGCTTGCATTTTGGCACTGAACTAAATCAATTTTGTTAAAGGCCTTATGTTATTTATTAAGCTCTTTTGTAATATTTATTACAGGGTTTCCAGTGAGAGCTGCTGAGTGCTAAGGACATTTAAAAAATATGGTCTTTGATATCAGTGCATTTCTGTCCCACTATCTTATTCTCATCCATCTGCTGTCTCTCTTCCCTGTTTAGACTATAAGTTATATGGGTGAGGGGCCCATACTTCATCACCAGAGCCACCAAACAGCTAGCAGTATTCCTGACAAGGAAGCTAGGAACCTACTTTAGGGTCACCTGGATAAATCCTGGCTTGTGGATTGGCTGGACTCTGAGATAATTACTATAGGTGACTCATTTTTCTATAGTACCTACCATAAGGTCCTGATCTCAGTGCTGCTGTAATACAAATACATTGCAATATACTGAACATATGTTTTGACTAAGTATTTTAAATAATTTATCCCAGGATTTAAATAAAATATCTATATTAGGACAAAACATGAACTGAACAGTTTTCCCATATTCAACATTCCTATAACACTTTGTGTACTTCTCTCAGTAGGTTGCTTGAACTAGTACAATACCACAAATTCCAGTAGCTGGGGTTTACATAAAGAGACCCTGGTTCATGCAGAAGAAAGAGAGAAGCTAAAAGAAAAAAACCCTGCGAGTCATTCTGCATTTATTTATTGTGTTTTTTATATGAATAGGAAGTTTGATGGGGGTTACTTATTTGTGGCAGGCATCTAAGAAAGCACAGCAGGACTGCCACACAAAAGCACTTTGGAAGAGACAATATTTCTCTCTCACCTTTCCTCAGTGGGATATCAAATGTAGCAGTTGCTGGGAGGGAAATGCCATATTTTTAGCATGCCTGGAAGCATTGTCAAGCAGCTGGTAGGTAGGTGGCCCACAATAGCCGCAGTGCCATTTCATTACAGTTAATATTCTTTCCTCTTAGTGTACCCCATGCAGCTTCTCAACTTTTCTTTTTATTTCTGACTAAGGTTGCACACATTGTAAGATTATTTTTAAGATTGTAATTTCAGCATTAAGTGCACTTTGAAAGTGCACTAAACTTGGTGACAAAGTTTGAGGAAAATGTATTTTCTAGCAGACAGGATTCCTAGATTCTCCTCTGAAAAAGATTTTGCTCTCAAAAGTACTGGGGCATCTCTCATTTGAGTTAAAAAATTCCCTATGTCCCATACAAATATGGTGCCTTCTCACCTTAATCACTGAAAATTATATTAGCAATTAAAACAATTCTTAAAACTGGAATTACAGAAAAAAATGCTAAGGGATTCCATAGTATTTTTGAATAATTTCAGGCAATCATCATTTTGCATCAGTGTCACACATTATGTCCCATATATTATACACCTTGACAGAGGTACATTCTATTTCTTTTGAGATGCTGGGGATACTCTTCCAGTGCCAGAAGCCCCAGTGAGTGAACAGTACTGGAGCATGCTCCTATATCTTTCTTCAGTCTCCTGTGCAGTGTTCCAGGAATTTGGTGAGGCGGGGTGTGTGGGGAGTGGGAGGGGGAGAATCTGAGAGCTTTTCAGGAGGGATGAGGACTGTCCTTCTGGCTTTCCTCAGCTGGTCAATGGTTTTATGCACCCTGGAGCAGAAAATCAAAGAGCTATGATCAACCTCATGACAGCCCTTTGCCCCAACACAGTTCCCTATAGAAGCAAGACACAGCAAAGAATCTATTCCTTCCTTCTAACATTCTAGCATAGTACCTGATAAGATCACATTCCAACATGGAGCAAATGTTGACCAAGTTATATTACTCCTTTGAATAGTGGGGTCCATAGTAAAAATCCTAATAGAATCAGGAGAACTCTAAACACAGATGGGGAGATGAAATGGTTTAATGCACCAAGCATAACCTCATTCCTTCAAAATGGGAAATGTGGGTATACATTCAGGTAAAGCATTATTAAGAATTATTGACTTCCCCACATAAAACTCTACTATAGGTAACAAAACCTGCCAGCAGCCTATATATGTGATGCTCATCAACACAGGACACCACAGTTCATTGGGCAACACAGTGAAAATGAAACAGGAAAAATGAAATTTAAAACAAAAAATAAATAATGTTATGCACTGTCTAAAAAGAAAAGGAGATAAAGCATATGTGCAATTCATTGCTGAAATATATTATTGATACCATGAGTGTGGCAGGTTTCCAAAAAGTATTCAACATTTATATGGGTAAGGAAATTTCACAGTCACATTAGTAGGGTTGCCAGATGGTCTCCCAAAAAATACCGAACACACGGGCTAAAAATTTGTCAAGCTACTGCCAAGAGCCACCGACCTGGGAAGAAAGGGGGAGGCAGCAGAGCCTGCTCTGCTACCCAAAGCAGAGAGAGGCAGACCCCGGGGCAACACAATGGTAGGGCGGGAGGGGGGATGACCATGGGTGGGAAGGCGACTCCCCCATAGCAAGGTCTTTAGGTGTCCCAGTGGGAAGAAGCAGAAATTCCACCCCAGTCAGTTTTGGCTGAGAGCCCATGGAAGGTGCCTAAACGCAACTACAAAGCACCTGTGGGCTTCTCTCCTGGACTATGGCGCCACAACGCGCTTGAACAGCGCTCAGGAGCAGAGACAGGGCTTCTCCTCCTCCCCAAGGCGTCACTCCTCCTCAGACGCAATCAGATGAGGGCTCCCAGCGCCGATTGCGCCCCTCCTCCCAGCCACTTCCCCCGCCCCCACCCGGCTTCTGCACGCAACCAGAGGCTCCCAGCGCTGATTGCGGCCCTGCCGCCCAGCCTGGGACTCCCTCTGGTTGCATGCAGAAGCCTGGCGGGGGGAGTGGCTGGAACTTCCCCCCGGCCACACTTCTGCATGCAACCACAGGCTCCCAGTGACAATCATGGCCCCCACTTCCAGCCACTCTCCCCACCCCCGCCAGGCTTCCGTCTGGCGCCCAGCCGGAAAAACAGAAAATACCGGACATTGCACATGTCTGGTATTTTCTGAATTTTTTTTTTTACCAGACAGAGTGCAAAAACCAGACTGTCCGGTAGAATACTGGACACCTGGCAACCCTACTGACATTAGACACATTAGAAAACAACATACAAACCTTTATGTTTCAGTGCATATGCCATATTCTAACTGCTAGGAGTTAAGAAACTTTCCTGCGGGGCAAGTTAAACCATAGCTGGCCTTTAAGCAGGTTTCTCACATCTTTGTCTAAAGTATTTAGTAGCAAACACTTTCAGAGGCAGGATAGTGGGATAAACTGACCCATGGTTTGAGCCAATATGGTATTTGCTGGACATAATATTTTGTCTTTTGTAAGAACAAACATCTTTGCTTTACTCCAAAGAAGCATATATACCCTATAGCTACACAGTGTGAAACTCTCCTTTTACAATACAGACACCAACGTGTATCAACAATCTAACCGTCAAGTGTTTGAAATACTCCATTTAAAATAATAGGAATAGGATTTGCAGCCTTTATTGCTACATTACAATGTAGTTTAACAAATCAGATCTCTACAGATATTATACCTGTATGAAAAGAAATCACATGTTCTTGTGTGTTATCAACATCTACAGCTTGGGCAGGGGAGGAAGGGACAAAACCAGAAAAAGGTACCACGCAGACCTCTTTAAAAACAAATCACAGAGGAAATAAATTTGCAAGTGCAACTAAAGACTTAGCTACTAATTATCGCAAGGAAAAGAATATGAAAATAAAAATAATTTTAAAGGTCAAATGGAATTTAATATACATTATCCCAAAATGAATGTAATTTACATATTTTAATAAAATTATCCAAAATTAATTAATAAACATCAGAAAGTTATGATGGTAGCAAACAAATTCTTTAGAGATGTGGCAAGCTGTTCAACTTCTATGTGGATACAAATAATAATTATAATATGCATCTTAAAAGTTACAGGAGTAGTATTGTGAATGCATTTCTTCAGACTTTTTTTTCCCTACTGTAACAGATGGTAACTTCACTTTGATAAATACAGCACTATATTATTTTATGTAGTCTATATGTGTATTCTAAACAGCTAAAATGTAGCTCTATCATGTCCTTACATTGTAGGGACATGACAGCGCTACATTTATTATACATACATATATAGTAGAACATGCAAGAAACAACTCTTCAGATATACTATATAGTTTCTTAACCTTTTGGACATGAAATGAATTTTAATGTGGCCTTTCATTCATTGGTAACATTAGCAAATCAACATCAACCACTTCATCTATATTTTTCTGTGTCTCTGTAAAATAGTCCTGTTACTGGCAAACTGAAAGCACCCTTTGCATATATACTTTTATTCACCTGATTTCTTTTTAAAATATAATCTTCCATTGAGAGCAGTGGGGCTTAGGTCATAGACTTATTCTATAGACTTAAGTAGTTACATGGGAACAACATTTTCAAACTTGGTTCAGTTTCTCACTGCCTACATAGGTGTTGCAATGTTAGTTTGGAGACCTAGCATTTAACATAATTTATTATTAGAAATGTCTCATTCTGTAAGTGGAAAATAACCAACAGAGGATCTCGTTCAAGGTATCTATTATTCATGTCTTCTTTTTATTAAAATGTATAGACAGGTTCTGGTCTGGACTGTGTGGCTGTGCAAGAACATAAGGGAGAATGAAATCCTTCTCATACCCTGATGTAGCCTCTAGAGACCTCGTTACTAGGTTAAGTTGGAAGTTGTTCATTCTTCCTTGGCTTAAACAAACTGGAGGAAATGTGCAACCCTTAGTTCCACCTCTGTAACTCATGGGTTAGTGGAAGGAGTCCACCAACCTATTACTGGTATAGATCTGTAACAAACTACTATCATCTGGTAGCACGCTTCTGCATTAATCATGAGGCAGTACAGCTACACAGGGAAGACTGAAAAGCCACAGTCTTGCCTTAGCATTTTTCAGAGGATTAATATTATAATGTAATTGCAGTACTACAGTATTACTAATGCACTTGTATGATAACAATAAATGGATTAAGCGCAACATGTACAAATTAGGGTCCTTAAGCCCAAACATCTAAATCTATATTTAGGTACCCAATAAAAGTGTACCTTTGTTTTCAGAGATGTTGCACATTTGCTACTTCCAATGGCTTCAGTTAAAATGTTGAGTTCTTAAATCCACAGAAAATCAAGTCACTTTTATCTAGGTCCCTCCATGCAAACTTGGGAACCTAAATTTGCACAACCGAGTTTGAAAAGATTGGGCTAAAACTGGGATAAAATTTGTAGCTGTAAGAAATACATGCACATTACTAATATCCCACTTAGTGTGTTTGGAAAATACTTGCATGAAAATGTAATCACAGGGTATTAATGAACTTCTATTTTGAATCTGTTTGTTACTGGACAAAAACAGAGTTAGATCACATAAGATACAGACCCAGCCGTTAAGTGGATTATAATATAAAAATGAGTTGATCCTTTAGTTATGACTAAGACTTTGATTTTGTCATGGAAGTTGTTAGGAAATTTAATGGCAGAGGGAGCAGGAAAAACCAGTATCACAGAAAGGTCCCCAGTCTGCCTGGCATGGTACTATGGCTATGCTTTACCACTCTAATGTCCTCGGATCAACACAACTACAACATTGCATTCCACAGGAAATGGCATTTCCCATGCCTGGTTCTCGGGTTCAAATAACATGAGTGAAATCTTCTAAATAGTTTTGGGAGTGGGGGGAAGGCGGCGGGGGAGGGGGGGAAATTGGTTATGGAGATCAAACACACCCTGAACTCATCTTCAGGCATTGTGATCTGGCACCACTGAAGTTTGTCCACTAGAGATGTTAAATTTAGTTTAATCAACTAATCGACTAGTCAATAAACAGGAGAGACGCAGTGGAGGAGTGGTTGCGGCTCTACCTTTTAAAAGGCTGGTGTGCAGTGCTGGGGATCAGCGTGAGCCAGGCCAACTGATTTGTGGATAAATTCCCCCAAAGTGAAATCATCATATTTTACAAGGATCCTTTGTCAAAAGCTAAATTCCACACATACAAGAATCCCAACATTAACTCAGATGTAAGACCATTCTCCAACTTTTTTTCCTGAACAGTCTTCCTAATTATCACTTACTCCTCCACATATGTTATTGCCTATTACCAAATCCCTATGTCAGAGTCAGACTATTTCTCCAGGGTTCAACATTTGCTGGGCTGTACATAATCCACTAAGTAATCATTTATTAGCAATTGTTTCAGCAGTTCTTTCACTCCCCATTTCTGTAAGTTATGCTCCTCTAACAGCTGTTATTGTGTTTGTCAAACCGTGTATGCCTTTGTTTTCTAATCTTATTTCTCTGTCGTAAATATGCATTAGTATGTTTCTCCATCTTGTTTCAGAACAAACAACAATCTTGAATAATTTATTTTTCCTCTGTAACAAAAGACAAGATTTGCTTCCCTTCCCCCAGTTCCTAAATGTTGCAATGTTAAAAAGGCCAAATGTGAGATGCAAATAATAGGTCTCTCAGATAGAAGCTCTTTTACTTCTATACACAAAGGGGATGCTCACTAATGGGGTAGCTTCTCCCAGTGACTGTGGAAGTATAGTTATATATTGATTAAATGCCTGGAAAAGCATTTTGTTTCTAGAGTCTAATTCAATAGAGCAGGGGTTCTCAACCTTTTCTCTGGCACTTTTCTTCCCCCAATATGTTATAAAAACTCCACAGTGCACTAGCGCCACAACAACTTGTTTTCTGCCTATAAAAGCCAGAGACAGCATTAGGGGGTTGCAAGCATACAACTGCCTGGGTCCCCATGGCACAGGGGCCTGTACAAAGCCAAGTTGTTCAGGCTTTGGCTTCAGCTCTGGGTGGCACGGTTCAGGGTCCTGGGTGGGGTTTCAGCCCCATGCAGTGTGGTTTCATCTTTCTGCCCCAAGACCCAGTGATTGTAACATGGGCCCTGATTGGCAGACTCCCTGAAACCTGCTTACTGCTCCCACAAGAAGCCCTGAACCCCTGATTGAGAACCACTGCAACAAAAGTCACAGACTGCACACTGTGATCTGACATGTACATCTGCAATAGGGTTCTTTTAAAAGTTGGATTTTTGAAATGGAGAGAATTAAATGTTTCCTAAAGTGTCCTTTTGCTCTGTTTCACAAACCTTTCCTTATCACTGATAATTTTGTCGTCTATATCATCTCTTTTAGAGACACAGGGCCATATTCTCAGCCAGAAGTCAACATAGCTGAACTAAATCACAGCAGGTAAGGAACTTGCCCATAAACTATGATGTCCATTTGACTGCTCCATCTGTACTCCAATATCCGTGTGTCAAATGCAGCACACTTTAATATCAAGCACTATTGTGAGACGTGCATATATAATTCTTAATTTGGCATAAAATTTACATCTGAATAAAAATAATGATAATGTTTATTTTTACTGGTCGAAAGTTTCATTTTATAGAGTCCTTGACACGGAATTAATTTTTCTAAATTCTGAAATTTTCCAACAATATTTTGTTATCAATACATATTTTAGTTGTTCAAACACTTATGCAAAGTGCACGACAAAAAACTTTTGTACTCTGGACCCCTTAACTCCATTCATCTGAAGAAGTGGGTTGTTCCCACAAAAGCTCATGATACCATCTACATTTTTTGTTAGTCTCTAAGGCTATGTCTCGACCGCAGGCCTCTTTCGGAAGAAGCTTTTTTCGGAAGAATTCATCTGAAAAAAATTCTTCTGAAAGAGTGTCCACACTGCAAAAGTGCATCGAAAAAGCGAGCTGCTTTTTCAAAAGAGATCGTCCAGACTGAATGGACGCTCTCTTGCATGTAAGCTGTGATTGCTACGGATGGGATGGCCACCAGGACACCTGTGCTTTTTTCTTCTTTCCTCTTCTTCAAAAGAACTCCCTCTTCCCCGTCCACACACACCTTTTTGTGAAAGAGCTTTTTCGCAAAAAGGCTTCTTCCTCATAGAATGAGGGTTACCAAAGCCGAAAAAATCCCTCTGTTCTTTTGATTTTCTTCCAGAAGAATGCAATTGCAGTGTGGACATTTCTCAAGTTTTGTTGGAAAAACTGCCATTTTTTCCAGCAAAACTCTGTAGTGTAAACATGCCCTTAGATGCTGCAGGGCTATTGTTTTTTAAGTTTCCGAATAACATGGCTACCCCTCTGAAACAATAGAATTTTAGAATTTTATTTTTACATTGTGCTGGCTTGGTAGTTATTACTGGTTTGAAACAGAGCATAATATTGGTTGGGGTTCCCTGACTGGATAACCTATTTTTCCTACTTAGAAGTTAGCAGAAGGCATTTTAGTTTATTTTCTCAGTCACTGGCTATAACTTTGTGCTTAATCTCTGTCAGCAGAAGAAAGCAATTTCTTGCTGAAGTGGTAAGGTAATCAATACAAATTCTGCTTGAAAGGCAGAGGCTAATAGAAACAAAAATAAGGTAGTGCAAGTCAATGAAATTTAAATGCATGCATGACATTAAGAATTTGCTTAAGTGCTGAAAATGAATGTGTTTACAGGTTAAGTATACACTTAAATGCTCATTTGAATCAGTAAGAACCCAGTAACACTGTTTTATCACTACTAAAAAACTTGCTTTAATGTGAAATATTTTAGAATTATTTGGGTAAGAAAAGACTGCTTCATAGCCAAACGAACTTATGTCATAATGCTTTTCCTACCCATTAAGTGACTCATTTATTCATGAAGCCCACTCATCACCATGCAACAACTTTAAAATATTCCTGTCCACCCACACTCCCATAACTAGGGGAAAATCTAGGTTAAAGATAGGTTAACAACTGAAGCTGTCTAAAAACTAGGAAAATAAATGAAAAGTTGTTTCCGTTTTACAGAATTCAAAACAGACCTGTTTTTAAGTTTTTACAATAGTGCCAATAGACTAGCAGAGAGATTATAAGGAAAGATTACTCATGTGGGAGTGAGTATCCAAACATCTTCTTCACTTTATTATGGGAGTGAATATATGTTAATGTCTGAAAAAAGTCCCTAACCATATCTAGTGAAAATTGTGAAGCCTTGGAAGATTTGGAGTGATTTGAATGCTTGTCCTGGTAATTTTAAAAAGTCTTAATTTTAGACTTACAAATTTAACTCCAATAGTATGATCATTCCACTAATTACATCTCTAAGTGCTTAAGTGGCCTTCAATGGTCTCATACATGAATACCTAGCAAACATTACTGAATTTATCCTCACTACACCTTATTACTATTATCCCTAATGCTAGGTAAGAAATTGAAGTCTAGGATCTCAATGGCAGCATTCTCCAAAACGTTTGCAGTTCCACATGCAGGGCCAGTTAGACAGGCATAACTACAGAGTCTCAATGCATAGATGAGACGATGGTGTACGGAGAAAGGGTTTAGATTTATTAAGAACTGGGGAACGTTTTGGGAAAGGGGGAGCCTATATAGGAAAGACGGTTCCATCTAAACCAAAATGGAACCAGATTGTTGGCACTTAAAATTAAGAAGGTTGTATGGCAATTTTTAAATTAAGGGCTGGGGGAAAGCTAAGAGGTCCAGAGGAGCATGTGGTTCAGTCACAGACATCCTTCGGGGATAATCTATTATTGGAGATCTCTATGTCTTCCTGAGGAGAAGAGGATGGAAGATGATAAAAATATAGGTAGGATCTGATAAGAAACAATCAAATTAAAAAGAATCCCATTCAATTAAATCATGTAATGGCAGACGACTAAAAAGTAACAAATTCCTAAAGTGCTTATATGCAAATGCAAGAAGTCTAAATAATAAGATGGTTGAACTACAGTGCCTTGTATTAAATGAGGATACTGATATAACAGGCATCACAGAAACTTGATGTACTGAGGATAATCAGTGGAACACAGTAATACTGGGGCACAAAACGTATCAGGGTAGACCAGGTCATGCTGGTGGAGGAGTAGCACTTTATGTGAAAGTGTAGAATCAAATGAAGTAAAAATCTGAAATTAACCAAACTGTATCATATACTCTCTATGGATAGTAATTCCATGCTCCAATATTAAGAATATAGCAGTAGGAATACATTACCAGTCACCTGACCAGGATGGAGATAGGAACTGTAAAATGCTCAAGGAGTTTAGTGAGGCTATAAAAATTTAAAATCTCAATAATAATGGGGGTTTTCAATTCTCCCCATATTCACCAGGTACATCACCTCAGGATGGGATACAGAGATAAAATTTCTTGACACCATAAATGTTTGCTTCCTGGAAGAGCTAGTCCTGGAACCTACAAGAAGGACTAAATGACAATTGATACTCAAGTAAAACACAGGATCTGATCCAAGAGGCAAAAACAGTTCAACTGCTTGCTAATAGTGATCATAATATAATTATACTTAACATCCCTATGGTGGGGAAAACACCACAGTAGCCCAACATTGTGGCATTTAATTTTAGAAAGAGGAACTGCACAAGAGGAGGTGAAGCAGAAATTAAAAGAGACAGTGACAAAAGTTAAATCCCCGCAAGCTTCATGGGAACTTTTTAAAGTCACCATAATAGAAGCTCAACTTAAATGTATATTCTGAATTAAAAAACATAGTAGGAGAACAAAAAAGTGCCACCATTGCTAAACAACATAGTAAAAAAAAAAAAAAAAAAAAAAGCAGTGAGAATCAAAAAGGTACCCTTTAAAAAGTAGAAGTAAACAAAAGTGGAAAATAAAAAGGAGCATAAATGAACAGTAAAAATATAATTAGGAAGGCCAAAAAAGAATTAGAACAACTAGCCAAAGATTCATAAATAGCAAACACATTTTAAGTACATCTAAAGCTGGAAGCTTGTTATACAACCAGTGGGGCTACTGAATGATTGAGATGCTAATGGGACACTCAAGGACAATAAAGACCATTAAAGAAAAACTAAATTAATTCTTTAGTTTCATTTAAAGAATGAAATGATTCTTTCTTTAATCAATTGCTCTTTATGGGTGAAGAAATGAGAAAGATTCTCAAACTTGATCCAGTCTTTTTAGATGACAAATCTGAGGAAGTGTCCCAGATTGAGTTCTCATTAGAGGAGGTTTTGGGACAGATTCATAAACTAAAGAGTGATAAGTCACCAGGACAAGATGATATTCACTGTAGACTTCTGAAGGAATGCAAACTGCAGAACTACTAAATGTGATTTAAATCAGTTTTTGTGCCAATAACTGAAAGATAGCTAATGTGATGACAATTTTTAAGAAGAGCTCCAAAGACGATACCAGCAATTACAGGCCAGTGAGACTGACTTCAGTATTGAGCAAACTGATTCAAACTATTGTGAAGAACAAAATTATCAGACACATACGGGAACGTAATTTGTTGGTCAATGTAAGAGTCAACATGATTTTCGTAAAGGGAAACCATGCCTCAATTATCTACTAGAATTCTAGGGGGAGTCAACAAGCATGTGGGCAATGGGGATCCAATGAATATAGTTTACTTAGATTTCCAGAAAGCCTTTGAGAATATCCTCCATGAAGGCTCTTCAGCAAAGTAAGCAGTCATGGGATGACAGGGATTCATGGATTTGTAACTGGTTAAAAGATGAGAAATACTGAGAAAGCATAAATGGTCAGTCTTCAGAATAGAGAGAGATACCAAGAGTGTGTATTGGGACCAATCCTGTTCCACATATTCATAAATGATCTGGAAAAAAAGATAAAGAGTGAGGATGAAAAATTTGCAGAGGATATAAAACTCCCCAAGATAGATAAGTCCCTGGAACACTGGGAGAGCTACAAAACTGAGTGACTGGGTAACAAAATGACAGATTAAATTCAATGTGGATAAATGCAAAATAATGCACATTGGAAATATAATCCCAACTATCCATATAAAATATCTAAATTAGCTGCCTCCACTCAGGAGCAAGTCCTTATAATCACTAAGGATTTCTCAGAGAACATCCACTCAGTGTCCAGAGGCAGTCAAAAAAGTTAAAAAAAACCCAACAACAAACCTTAAAAGTTGGGACTCATTAAGATACAGATCAATAATAAAGACAAAAACCATCATATTGCCTCTTTAAATCCATGGCATACCCACATCTTGAATACAGTGGACAGATTCGATCACCTCATCTCAAAAAAATATAAACTGGAATTGGAAAAGCTTCAGAAAAGGATAACAAATAGGGGTGTGGAATGACTTCTATGTGAGGAGAGATTATTAAAACTTGAACTTTTCAGCTTGGAGAAGTGATGATTGAAAGGGATACAAGAGAGGTCTATAAAACCATGACTGGTGTGGAGAATGTAAATAAGGAAGTGTTATTTATTCCTTCCTTTAATGCAAGAAGCAGGGGTCATTACATTTAACTAACAGGTTTAAAACAAACAAAAGGAAGTATTTTTTCACCCAATGCACAGTCAACCTGTGGAACTCCTTTGCCATAGGATATTGTGAAGGCTAAAACTAAAGCAATCATCAATGGCTATTAGCCAGGATGGGCAGGGATAGCATCCCTACTCTGCGGTTGCCAAAAGCTGGGAATGGGCAACAGAGGATACATAACTTGATGTTTACCATTTCTGTCAATTCTCTCTGGGGCACCTGACATTCAGCCACTTGGCTGATGGGCATTTGGTCGGATCCAGTATGGCTGTTCTTATGTGTGTTCTGCAATGTCTAGCCCCCTCCCTGGACCATTCAGAGAAATATTAAGGTTTGTTTGTTCCCTTAAAGGCAGAATACTCAGAAGCTTGCCACACGAACTGGTGTTAATATTCACTTTAAAAGATAAATCAAACAAGTTATTACCAAAAAGAGAGTTCACTTATAAAGGATAGAGTTAGAAATTGTTACAGGCAAATAAAAGTGAAAAGGACTTTCTAGAAACTAAGACTTATCAATGCAAACTACAACTTTTGTTCTAGGTAGTTTCCACATTATCTTCCAATAGAATGGCTGACCAACCCCTCAAGTCATCTGCCACAAAGTCCAAAGTGGTTAGGTGAAAGATAACCAGGAGTTCTTTGCCCCTCCTCTTTTACAAGGCATGCACCTTTGAAATGGACTATTCTGAAGATTATTCCCAAAGTAAACATTCAGGCTGTAGGGAAAATGACATGGCTCTGGTGGCAAAGGAAGCTCCATGCTAGTTTCTTCCCTCTTTGGTGTTTCCTAAAATGCAAATTGATCTGTTTTCCGCAGTCTCCTTGACCAGTTGTGATACGTGATTGCATTCTGCCCTTATTTCCTTGATGGCCCTGTTTGTCCCCTGTGTAAATTGCATTCCCATTACTTCTTAATACATGTCTGAAGTACTTTCAAGGTGGTAGAACCACAGTTTTTTGTGTAGTGTGGAGTCACATTAGCCCTGCCTCATAGACACACCTTGATAATCTATTTTCCATTATGTTTGTAATGTTTAATGTGTGCTTCATCCAAACCACACAATAATATTAATAATCAGGATATTATTGGCTTTCTATTCGAATTTACATGACCAATAGATACAGGTTACTGGTGAATTAGAGAAACTGGTCAGGTCAGCTGAAACTCACTACCAGATATTAATGAAACCCTTGCCCCCTTGCACTGGGATGCTGTTAGGGCCATAGGGCAGCAATCCACAAATATGCCTTCTATAATGTGGAATGCATGCTCACACATAGAAAGATACCTGCAGGGAGTCAGAAGGCGTTTCTGCAGTAAAGTTAGTTTGGTGGCCAGCAGGAAACTCTTTACAATTCAGGGAGCAGAAAGTGATGGGAGTGCTTCATGATGCATCAAGGACAAGGATTTTGCAGAGTCAGGTATTTCTTATCTGATACAAGGACCAGCTGAAACCCCAAAATTGCTAAAATGACTTTGTAAGGTTCAGGGAAGAGGCAATGGTTTCAGAGACAGACAAGGAACGTGCAGCCTTGTTTTCCTGAATCTGATACTACAATATAACACCTTTTGCACTAGCATCATTCCTGAACCAAAAAAAAAAAAAAATCCCTTGGGCTTTATACTGTTAAAAGAAGTAGAAAAAAAACCCAACTGATTTAACCTGAATTTAAGAATAGCGTGTGATTCAGCATGTCAAACTGGCAGGAAGATTATTTCATAGTGATTACATATTACATGCACTTTCTTAAAGATCAAGGCCCAATGGACATAAATTGGCATGTTTGATGACTCATATGAAGTAAGCACTGGGGAAACAGAATGCTAAATATAACAACTAGAAGCAATGAACTGCAAGCCTAAACAGTGAGTGTATCGAGAGACTATATTTAAAATGCAAATATTACCACATATAGTTTGTAAATGAAAAGAATAATGAACACTAAGAATGATCAGGCACCCTCTCTAGACTTCTTGGACTTGTTTCCTGTCAGTGGTATCTGATTACACCAAAGAATTGTGCCAGGCTCTTGAGGCATGGATCTCCCATGGTGAATCTTGTATGATTTGATGGACTCTACTAGGCTCCTTGCCCTTAGCTCTTTGACTTGGGGGGGGGGGGGGGGGAGGAAATATGGTAGTCCCTCTCCGAAGCCCATTTCAGCAGATCTGTGTAACATAACCACCCATCTCCTTTTACACATACTCTGATGAGTTGTGAAATAGTCAGCATTATTGACCTTTGGATCTTTTATTGAGAGTAGAGATACCTATGTGATGAAGGCAGCAGGTCACACCTTTCTCAACAGATATTGTTTTAGGTTCTGTAAATGCAGGCAGGCATCACTGCAGTTAGACTTGAAAATATGAACTGAGTCTCTCTCAGCAATCAGAATAGTCTTTTTTTAATGGAGGCCTAAATTCTGGAAAAAAGGACAGCATGAAAGAGGTGGCAGTGCACTAGACTCACTTAAGCTAAGCCCTGAAAACAGCAATTTAATTATTTTTTTAATGCCCTGATTTTATTGGTAGCGTTTGAATCAGTCAGAGTATTCACAGACTTAAAGCTAAGCACTTGCTTAAGTACTTAACTGAATCAGGACTTAACTAAAAGATGGTCTCAACTGAGACACTGCCTACACCAGCGGTTCTCAAAGTTGGGTCGCGGGCCCACCCAGGTAATGTGTTTTCACATGTGGTTTTGCTGCATTTCACCATTTTCAGTCAAGGGGAGCTGCAGGACGAGGCCACCTGGCCCACACAACTTCCTGCAGCTCCCCCTATGAACCGCAGCTAATGGGAGCTGCAAGGCCCCAGGCCTATGCACATTTCGATAAATAAAGCATTTTGCAACCCGCCAGCAGCTTACCCAGGCAGGCCCATGACCCAACTTTGAAAACTCCCAGCCTACACTGATGGATTCTCCCATCAGTGTCAGCAATCCACATTTCCCAGTTGCAGTAACTATGTAAGTGAAAGAATTCTTCTGTTGACATAGCTCTATCTACACCACGAATGAGAAAGATGGGTTGACCCAACTTTGCAGTGTAGAACAGGCCCTGCTACGTAGCGTAGAACAGACTTCTCCTGTGAGGTTACAAAAGAGAGTTATAAATATCTCGAAAAGATTTTCAGTAGTATCTCTTTCAACAACTGATAAAGGGAACTAAATTCACTGATTGCACTGTGAAAATTCTTCGTGTGTAACACAGCCTGAAGCTGCCCATTATTTTGCTCATTAGAAGATGGACTATTCAGAGAGAGAAAAGCACTGGCTCCCAATCCATATTCTGCTGATTTTCTTCCATTCCCTTATGCTTGCTGCTTAGAATGCTCTAACCATTGACAATGATTCATAGATTCTAGTGCCAGAAGGGACCATTATGATCACCTAGTCTGGCCTCCAATAGGACATGGATCATAAAACTACCCCCAAATAATTCCTAGAGAAAACCTTTTTAGAAAAATATCCAATGTTGAATTAAAAATGTTCAGTGATGGAGAATCCAATGTTGAGGTTAAGTCAAACCCTCATTGCTAAAGCTGCCCAAACTGATTTGTGGACCCATTTGAAGTTCACAGAGAGGTTATAATGATATCTAGTGCTCTCTCTCTCTTTCCACTTATTTTCAGCAGTTAAATTGCACTGTTTTGCTGCCTGCCATTCACCCACACACAGTAAAACACATTAAATACTTTCCCATGAATCAATTGCTCTATTTCCCACAGGAAGGGATTTGCACATGGGAAGACAGGTGGTCCACAAGACAGTCTACATCAAAATGTTGTCAGCAGTACGAAACATTTTAGAACCTCTGTGTTTGAGCATGCAAAACTGAATGAGAGTTGGCAGATATAAGGTACATTTTTAGAGACCTGCACATATACAAAATTTGTATCTATATCCATATCTGCTAAAATGAATTGTAGATACCCTTGTATATAAATTGAATATCCTCAACTTTGCAGGGTTCTAGATACAGCGTTTTTATTACCCACATCCATACCTACAAAAATGAGCAGCGATATCTGCATTTACATCCGCAAATGAGGATCCCCTGGTTATAAAATGAATGCCCATGGATTTACAGGGCTCTATGTATTATACATCAGACTCTTGTAAATGAACAGCACTTATCAGTGAATAGTTTTCAAGGGCAGACATGTAAAAGAACTGGACACTCATGGACTTTGCCAGAGTAACATCTTTTCGTTAACATAGATTTGTTTAGGTAATCCAATCTGCTCAAACTATATGTATGTCCAGAGCGCTCAGAAATAGTGTGTGCACTAAGACAATGTTTCTGCTGTTAGTACTGTTACTTTTTTAACTTCCTCATTTTGTACTATCCGCTGTCTCCAAAACGCTGTCATCTAGATTGGAGGCAGAACACGAAAGGGGAATGAAGTAAGCGGCATGTCCTTTAGCACTTTGCTTATGAGAACATCCTTTCAGCCATCTGTATCTCTGTGAGATGAAAGGATTTCATTCTGCCCTTGAGCTAGTGTGCAAGAAATGTGGCCAAACCTGGGCATCTAATGCACACAGTTCCAAAACGTTAGGCCTTCTGTCTTTAAAACTGTTTCCAAAATTTAATTTCCTCTTGTAACAAGGTTGGCATTGTTACTATTACTGATGGAGAGAGTGGGACTTGGAGATGTAGACTATATCTACCCTTGTAAAGGGATCTTCATAAGGCTATTAACAATAATGTTCAAGCAGTAAGGACATTAAAGCCTCTGAGTTACGAACATCCCCAGAACGGTGTTCATAACTCTGAAATGTTTGTAACCCATACATTTACAAATGAACATGAACTTAATACAGTTTTGCAACTTTACTATGCAAAAGAAAAATGCTGCTTTCCCTTTATTTTAAATAGCTTATATTTAATACAGAACTGTACTGTATTTGCTTTCCCCCACCCCCCACCCCTTTGGTCTCTCTGCTGCTGCCTGATTATGTACTTCCAGTTCCAAGTGAAGTGGGTGAGTGACTGAATAGTTTATATCTTGGGAGTTCTATTATTCAGTCTACCAAGCATTACTGCACTGATGACCTTAACATGATTGTCATGAGCTAAAAGGAGGATTGAAGACAAATGAGGAAAAAAAACTCTTCATTCTTTCTTATGAGACTTGCCATCTTGTCCTCCACATCCCTCCCATTTTTTTGGTGTTTTGCCATTATTTTCCTTTATTTCAGCCTAGTGCAAAGTGTTTTAATATGAACTCACAGTATTCCTTGAACGGGGCATTTTTATATAACCACAACTATACATTACAAGCTAACAAATAGGCTTCCATCCAAACTGTGTTCCAGCTTTGTCTCTGTTGTTTACCATCGACCACACTCAGCCTGGTACACTGTACAGCCCATGCATTCATCTTGTGAGTTAATAATGCAACTGCAAGTAAATATATAATTACAATAACCAGTGTATTAAAAGAAAAATTGCCAAACTAGGATTTCTTTTTCACTGTGCCTAAGGGTTATAACAACTGGGTGAAGACAACAGAACCAATGTGGATCATTTCTTAAGCAGCGACAAGTTTATGTTGCAGTTTATCCCACTTCTAGGCATGAGTATTTCTTCTTAGGGCCTTGCAGTCTCTTCATATGTACCAGTGGCGCTTTCAGATGCCAGTGTCTGTTAATGCTTCCTTCACTTACAAATGTTTACTTGCCCTCTCCTGCTCTGCCTGTGAGCCACTATCACTTCTTCACTTTCTGTTAGATTCATTACACACATACAGCTATTAGATAGACAGATGTGACACCTGCAAGTTTTTGAGTTCTTTTTTTAACAGAACACCAGGTCTTGATTTTTTCCAATTTGTTTAGTTGTTTCCACTTGACTCCACAAAAATGCATCCCAGAAACAATGCTGCTTCTCAAGTAGTTAGACAGGAAGTGAATTGGCTGCCAAATGTACCAAGAAGGTATACTGTATACACATGGCAGAGTGGATTCTCAGATGTGGAGAACTGTAGATTTGGTTACCCCTTCAGGTTTTGGCAGAATTGTATACCTGCTTCTGACCACTACCATAATACAAATATTTTCTACAACTCTACCTCAGAGGAGAAGTAATAGGATGGAAGCACTAGTTGACTATCCAATAAGCTTATCAGATAATCGACTAGTTGCTTCTCTCCCTCACCTTGCTGCTCTAGAGGCAGCAAGCGGGGGGGAGAGGGGAGAAGCAGGAGCTGATGCTGGGGGGAGCCAGCTTAAAAGGTGGTTCCCCCCAGTGCCATCTCTGTGGAGGGCAGGGGAGGCAGAGGGGTAGTGGGGACTGGGTGCGAGCCAGGAATCAGCTGTCCCAACCTGCGCTGGGTCCCAAGTGCTTCACACTAGCCTTTTAAATATATTAAGAGCCAATAGGCTCTTAATACATTTAAAGGGCTGATGCACAGCAGGGGAGACTCGGCACGAGCCAGGACAGCTGATTCCTAGCCATCAGACTCTTAATACATTTTAAAAGGCTGGTGTTTAGTGGGGGAGACTCTGCACGAGCCAGGAATCAGCTGTCCTAGTTGTGCTGAGTACCGCACGCTGCACTTCAGCCTTTTAAATATATTAAGAGCCTGCCTGCTCTTAATACATTTAAAAGGCAGAGCTGCAGCAGGGTTAACTCCTGGGGCTGGGAAATTCCATCAGCTAGTTGATTAAACTAAATTTAACATTCCTAAGAAGTAATCCAATTATCTAAGAACAAGGGTAATTTGTTTCACCCATTGTCACTCTGCTCCACTGTTTCCACCTTCTGGCTCAGGTGCCTTTCGAGCCGACACTGCCTTCTGAAAGTGCCCACCCCTTCATTCCACCTCCCTCCCCCCAGGTATTATCAGAAATTCTCAGTC
Source organism: Pelochelys cantorii (assembly GCA_032595735.1). Classification (NCBI taxonomy): domain Eukaryota; kingdom Metazoa; phylum Chordata; order Testudines; family Trionychidae; genus Pelochelys; species Pelochelys cantorii. The sequence continues at coordinate 70,448,654 of CM064327.1, forward strand.
CTGGCACCTGCCTTAGTGGCCAACTGCAGCCCCAAAGTCTAGCCCCTTGCCTCAGGGGCAAGCTGCAGTCTGTACAGGCTATGCTCAGGAGAGGCTCAGTACAGTGCAAGGTGCGGGGGACCCAGGACCATCCACTACTCTGGGTCCCAACCCAGGGACCCTCTGTCAGCAGCCATCTCCTGCCTCCTCCTTCCCCATTACTGTTCCCATTTCCTGGGCCATGTCCCTGTGAACCTTGCGTTTTCTTGGTGCTCCCAAAGCTTAGGAGGTAATTGGTGAGAACCTGTTTCCAGCACCCATAAGCCTGCCAGCACTGCTCTCTCCAGGTGTTCCTACTCGCTTCCTGTCCAGAGCAAGTCAGCCCTACAGATTTTTATAGGGCCCAGCCTGGCCCTGATTGGCTGACTGCTCCCTGGCCTGACTAGCCAGGGTTGCGCAAACTTCCTCTGGCTTGTCTGTAATAGGGATGTTGAAAATCGTGTATTTGTATAAACATGTAATGACTGAAAAATTTTAGCAGTTATATGTTTATATGCGGGGGCGGGAGGGGGGGCGGCAGGCAAGAACCAGTGATTGCAGGGAGCTGGCTTTCAAGAGGCCGCAGTGCAGAGGGCAGACTCTGATATATGCAGGGAGCTGGCTTCCCTCATGTACCACCCACTTGTCCCCCCTCAACACTGCTGCTTCTCTATCAAAGTCAGCAGTGAGGGGAAGAAAGCAGCTCCACAGGGGCTAGTGCTAGTGAGCAGCTGGCTTTTAAGCCAGCTCCGCTGAGCACCTCTTCTGCCTCCCCCATCCACACTGCTGCCTCTGTTGGAGGTGGGAGGGAGATGTCTCCACGGAAACCAGAGCGGAGAGCCAGCTTAAAAAACAGCTCCCTACAAGTGCAGGCTCCCACCTGCCCCCAACCTCCTACTCCCCATGCTGCTGCCTCTCTCTCAGAGGCAGCAGCATGAGGGGGGGGCAGGCATCTCCGCAGGAGTTGGTGCTCATGGGGAGCTGGCTCCCCACGAGCACCAGATCCCACCTGCCCACCCCCCTCCTCCCACATGCTGCTGCTTCTGTGGGAGACAGTGGGGTGGGTGGGAGATAGTCTGGGAGCCAGCATGCCCTTGGAGCTGGCTTAAAAGCCAGCTCCCTACAGGCATTGGCTCTCGCCTTTCTCCTCCTTGCTGCCTCTGGGCTGCGTGTAACCTTTAAGATTAACCAAAAGCCTGGGCTTATTGGTTAATCATTTAAATGAGTACACACTAACATCCCTAGTCTATAATCCTCTCCTCACTGGAGTGAGCGACAGCACCACTACAAACTGATTGTGTTACAGAGTATCTCCTTCATATCATAAATCTCATCAATAGCCTCATGAGTATTCCATCAACTTTCAACCTAAATGCAATTGTATATCAGCTACATTCTGAATAATGCAAATGCCCGATCTGTAATCTTGTTCTCTGATGGATGCTACTTGCTTTCTGTTGTAGTCAAAACATCTCCCTGAAGACTTCTCAAGCTGCCTACCTTACAACAGACATTTAACGTTTTGCTAGCAGGGAAGCACTGCATTCTAAAGCTCCTTAAACAGGGAGGAAACATTAATTTTATTACATGTCTTTATTTTCCAATGCATATTTAAAACAGCATTTAGTTCCCTTGAAGTATAAAAAACCTCCACCGGAGCTGTATGCCAAAGCATTCATGCTAAGATTTCCAAGCAATGTCTGTCTTATCTTTTAATAATTCTGCTATTTCTGGGGAGGGAAATGTGGGTGAGGGAGAACATGAGGTATGCTGCAGTCAGTCCCCAATTATTCAACAGCATATTTGCTAACTCTTTAAAATGAAACCTCTGTGGGAGCTGTGTCTTTGAATGGAAATAATACAGTAGTGTACACTGGCACACAGAGAAAACAAAGATGCTAGTTCAAGGTTAGACTGTATCTGGCCTTCATCTGAATTCATGGGGAGAAAACTGTATCATCCTATCACTCTCACAGATCATTTAAAGACTTGGTAGAATTGCAGTCTCCATACTCAGGAATGCAGGGACTGTTCCTTTTTGACTTCCCCAGGGGCACTGAAAAGCGAGTGAGGAGAAAGGAGAAGTACGAACATAGCTCAACTTTTCCCCTTCCAGGCCAATCTGGTGTGGTGAGGGAGCAAGAGGCATCCCTTGATAGGGTACAGAAGTATACTTCTGCAGAGCTCCAGGGAGGAAGTCTCCCTGGGTTCCCACAGGGATAATGCAGCTCTGCTCTGCCTCCAGTGCACAGATGGGCTTAAATTGAACCATGGCTAGAAAAGCTGACAATGGTTATTTGTCTTGCAAAAGTGCCCAAAGCCCATTCTCACACAGAGGAAGAAAGCCCCTACTAAGAAGCCACTGGGCTTTTTGATGTTCACTTTTTATGTCTTAAGACGGTTTTAAAAGTTCTCATAGTCTGAAGCAGCAAAATGGCTATAAAACTATATTATGCTAACACCAACTTTTGTGACTTTAAAGAAACAGCAAGAGAGCAAGAAGCTGCAGGAAATGAATTAAATAAAGGCCATACATAACATCATTTAAACTGGGGTGAGGGCTCTTTCCCCTCAGCAGAAGTTAATTTTGTTGTTCTCCTTTGTGTGGGAGCAGGATTGGGTCCCTGGTGAATCATTATTCTATGGAATCTAGCTGCAAGAGAGGAAACCAAGGATGATTTAGAAGAAGGGGTCTTTGATAAGCATGGTTGGAGTCCAAGTCTGTGGCTCAATGAGGATAAAGTTCCTACAAGTTAAGCTGGTTTAGCAGTTTTTGAGCATAGTTTGTTATTCAGCTGGCTAGGAGAGAGGGGATGACAGTCAGTCAAATATTCCAGTTAACTCCATTAAGCATGGGAGGTGATAATGACTCAGGCTGGGGATGCAGGCTCTGGGGTGGGGAAAGGGATGAGGCTCTGGGCTGGGTTGTAGGAGGGGTTTCAGGGTGCTGAATCAGAGCAGGGCTCAGCTTGGGTAGCTCTCTGCAAGCGGGGACATGTCCTTGTTGCTCCTAGGTGGAGGCATGGCTTGTCTCCTCCGTATACTGCCTTTCCCTAGAGGTGCCACCCCCACTTCACCCCCCACAGTTCCTAGACAATAGGAGCTGCTGCACAGTCAGCACTCAGAGCAGGGGTGGCCCAAGAGGCCCCGGTGGCTATTCCTCTACCTAGAAGCAGCAGGGACATGTCATGGCTTCTAGGGAGCCACACAGAGCCAGCTGCTGGCCCTGCACCATCCACACTATCAACTGGACTTCCTGAGAATATAAAAAAATGACAGTTTATAGAGCATTCCAGTTGGTGAGGTGCCAGATAAAACAGCTTTTACTATACAATAACTATACCAGTTGCCCAAGAGAAATTAAGTATTTGTCTTGGTTTCTAAGCAGTCAGGAAGTATCTGGACTTCTGGAATGTCTTCATACTTTCTTGGGGGAGTGCAATGAGCAAACAGAACCCTAATGAGAACTTCTCCTGGTCTTTCTTTGTATTTCCAATATGCTCATGGCTCTCCTGGGTGCTTTGAACTAGGAGATTAAACAGTAAAATCAGCAGCAAGTTTATGAAGAAACAGCAGTACTTTCAGAGACCTGGAATTCTCTCTCAACTTCCAACAGGAATCCTCCATAAACAAACTAGTCTCCAACTCCTGTGTAAAATCTAGAAAAGACTATACAGTATCTGTCCGCTTACTTTTCTCCCAAAGAAAATTAACCCAAACAAGCCATCACAAAAGGTAGAACACATTTTAAAACAGAGGGAAATATGTCGGCAAGAGATGAACAAGATGTGTTAGCCATGAACAGACCAGAAGGAAAAATAAATCACTGAAATCAGTGATAACAAGGCAAAGTCTATATGAAAATAACTCACTATCTGACAAAGAATTGAAGCTGACATTAAAATCAATTGGTGACTATGGACAGATTCTTCACCTTATATATGGATTGAATTTCTATTTCTTGAACTGAATTTTACCATTCAATATATGACTCAGCTTTGACCCAGTATACTGGTTTCCATTACTGACTGAAGTGTCAGCTTCAGTCATTCTCCCTAATTCAAGATGTTTCCAAATGGATACAGAATTGATGATTTTATTTTCTGGGTAACTATAATGCTGAACTAAATCTAAGTCTCTGAGGGTACATCTACACTTGCGCCCTATCTCAAAATTACTAATGAAGCGGGGATTTAAATATCAAAAAATGAGGAGTAACATTAGTTCGAACCAAGGGGTTTGGTTCAAACTAACACGTCCCGGAGCGCACTTCCTGGATCAAATCAACTGGTGAGCGGAGTAGCGCGTGGGCGAGATTATGCTAATGACGCGCGGGATATTTAAATCCCTGCTTCATTAGCGATTTCGGTCAGCTACATTTGCTCTCTATCTCAAGATAGGGATGCAAGTGTAGACATACCCTCAAACATTTCCTTATTAGAAACAGAGAGAAGATATTTTATTACAGATAGTTGCTCAGTTTGTTGTTCTTTTTAAAAGAACAGTTTCTTAAATTTATTTATAAACACACAAAATGATGAAAATATTTTAAACTACATAAACTAGGAAAATAATAAAGACAATATAGGTGATATATTTAATAGGTGATATTTATTTTAATTAAGAATAGCAATGTAGGTTTGTTTGCAGTGTTTTAGGAGCCATATTAGTTCCAGGACATGGAGAGGACAAGTAATATCTTTTATTGCACCAGTTTCTGTTGGTGATAGAGACAAGCTAAACAGAAACTTCTTGAGGTTAGCGAAAGGGACTCAGAAAGTCACAACTAAACCGAAGGTGGAACAGACTATTTTGCATAAATACTTAACCCATGTTCTAAAAGGACCCTTCAGAGTGAAGTGGCTTGTTAAAACTTCTGCAAAGGACAAAAAAAGGGCCTGTTAATAGGTTTCAAATTGTTGTAATAAGCTGTAAATCCAATGTCTTTATTAAGAAAATGACCAAAATTTCTAATACATGCCTTTCAGGAACTATGCGCCCTACACACGTCTATCACAATATGTGGTATACCTTATCTAGATGCCCAACAATCACTACATTCTCCAATGAACTCACAGAAGAATGACAAAAGACAAAAACACCACCACACCTCGGGGCAAACACTTTTCACAAAAGAGCTGATTTCTCTGTCCTTGTCCTCAAAGAAAACCGGCACACCTCCAAAAGATGAGTTGGAGAGCTTAAATTTATAACTTTGCTAGATGCTAAAAATCATGGTCTTGGTAAAGACACTGGATTTATAGCTTATTAGAAAAGCCTGAGTTTATGCCTCAAAAGCCTCTCTCTTTCACCAAAAAGTATTGGTCCAATAAAAGATTTTACCTCACCCCCTGCATCTATCTAATACCAATGTATAATACCTTGCACTTATACTGTTTGATTCATATTAAGATCTCAAACTACTTTGCAGGCATTAAGTGTGACTAGGAGTAATGAAGTGTAACTATCCCCCATTTGAGGGAACTTAGGGAGAAAGATTAAAAATATTAAGCCAAATGAAAAATCAGTGGCAGAGTCAAGAACACAAAAGAACCCAAGATTCCTGACTGCCCATTCTCTGGTGTGGCTACTGGACCACATTTCCAATTCCATTCCTTCAACTCTATAGATGTTGCCAGTACATTACAATTGTTGTATCTTTTGTACCAAATCTAACGTTACTAGGAGATTATGTAGAGTGGTTATATCTGGGAACTGGTGAAGTCCCCGGAATGGAAGGTGTTAATTTTTTTTTTAAATAATGTCACATGTATCCTCTTTGATGGAGCCTATATCTCCAGGCCACTCCCTTGTAATTATTTATTTAAACATCTCAAAGGAACAGTGAGAATATTTGACCTTTGGAAAAACTGTTTTTAATATTGGTTTAGCTATCAGCTATGGTGCTCGGTTTCTGGGTTAAATTCATCCCCATGCAAAGAGTCAGTCCGAGGCCTTTACACCACTTAAACTCTCGGCTGCTCTTCTTAACAGAAGTGAATTTCTCCCATGGAACAATTTAGCATAATAACTACAGTAACTAATGTTCAGATGTTGTAAACAATGAAAGAACTAAATTGTTCTTCCTAGCTCCATCAAAGGCCAGCTGAATCAAATTCCTTTATATAAAATTAATTTGATGTTTAGACAGTAATAAAAGATTCCCTTGAGTATGCTATTTTGTTTCCATTTTACAGATTGAACCTCCCTGGTCCAGCACCCTCGGGACCTGACTGGTCCTGAACAAAAGAATTTGCTGGACTGGGAAAGTCTCCTGCCATCAGCCCCAAATCTGCTCACTGCTGCCAGCAGGCTATTGCCCCAGCAGACACCCTGCCGCCCCTCCCCCACAGCCTGGCTGGGCTCCTCACCCAGCTACTGCCAACTACCCGGCTGGTCTGGACTGCCGCAGGCTCCTGATGCAGAACTCCAGCCCTGGCCCCACGCTGCTGGAGGCTGCAATGGGGCTGGCTCCAGCCCTGGCCCTATGGTGCCAGGGACTGTTGGGGGGCTTTGGCCCCAGTCCCATGCTGCAGGGGGCTGCCGGCTCCTACCAAGGAACTCCGGCTCTGGCCTCACCTGCTGCGAGCTGCCGCAGGGTTCCAGCTCCAACCCAGCTGCTGACCCTGCTGCCCTGGTCCCTGTCCCTCCTGCCTTTAGGCTCCCAGGCTCTGTGGTCCAGGGGCATCAGAACCTTGGATATTGCCAGACCAGAGAGTGATGGTTTTCAGATGTGCAAACTGTAGTCCCTTATCTACTTTCCTAATGTGTTCCTATGAATTCTTATCTGTACATGCCAAGATTGAAGCAGATCCTGTTGGCACATTACGTTATATTTTAAGTTTTCACAGTACATTAAACTCTGCTTCAGTTCCTAACTTTGTTTCTGTTTATGAAAGGTGTTTGGTTTTTCCCTATATCATTTCTATGCACTTTAAACTATACTTAGTATATTAAATCCCCTTTGGATTAAAGGTCAGTGTTTAGTTCTCTAACTATCTGCACATATTACAAGGCTTACTATACAAAAGGGTTCTACTATTTAATAACTAATCTTTGGTAACAAGAATACATAGTTCATATTTTGGGAGACACTGTGTATGTTCAGCATTCTTTTTTCTCTCTTTTTTGTTGTTATTATTTTGCCCTAATCTACTTTTCTAGTCAATTTCTCACTATTAGTTATTCTAAGATAAATATTTTTGGAAAGTAAGATCAGCATAAAAGAGCACTTTCCACCCACCCTGTAGAATTGGCTATGATCCAGGAGAAATGAGGACAGATTAGTAAAAATCATCCATCTGCTGAATAAAGGATTTAAATGGGAGGCTACTGCTTTTTGACAAGCTAATATATGATCAGAATATTTTTAGATTTATGATATCAAAATATGTATCTGGGCAGTTTCACTCAATATTTTAAAAGTGAAAGTGTACATCAGAATTACCCTAATTTCTCAAAAAATAATGTGCAAAGGAGTAGACAAATGCCAAGTTCAGTCCAGCCACTGAGATACAGTTCAATGTTTTCTATGTTACACTAAACAAAATAGAATGATATCTATGAGCATGTTACCATAAAATAAAAAAAAATAGGTTAAAAGAACAGTAAGCTTGTAAAATCAAGCACTTGAAAGTTCAGAAATGCCAGAATTAATATGTTATTGTCACCACAGGGTCCCTCATTCTTTGCAGAAGGTGCACTCTGCTCAGGGAATGAGACAGTTGTTCGATATTTCTTTTTACGCTAGCCCTTCCAATGTGTGGTCACAATGTCTTATTTAAGGCACATCATCCAAACCCTGCACTGAACACAGAATTATTAATTTCCTCCTGAATTGTGCATGGTATCTATGCAGCTGAGAAATATTGAAGTGAGCAGATCAAGGGGAAGGAACCCCTCTCCAAGCCCTGATGGGCCGAGCCTAGCTTTACCTCTTTATCTGACTGGAAATCAGAAAGCAGAACTACCTGTATAAAAGCCCAAGGCAGCTGCTCAGTCAGGCCCCCTCCCCCCTGCCACCCCAATCCCTGGGTGGCAGTCTCCCTCTTGCCACTATAAACTGCATATGAGTGTCTGCCCCACCCAACACTAGGGCATGGGCTCACCTAGACTATGTCTACACTTCAGTGCTATTTTGGGATACCAAAATAGCTATTCTGCATCTTTGAAGCAAACCCACTATTTAGAAATACCACGGGCTCGCTATTCCGACATCCCTGTAAACCTCATTCCACTAGGAGTAAGGGACATTTTGGAATAGTGATTTATTTCGAAATTTGGTGCTGTGTAGACAGGGCCAAATTATGAAATAAGCCATTTCAAAATTAATTTGAAATAAGCTATGCAAATTGCGTAACTCAAATTGTGTAGATGATTTTGAGCTAAGGTTGTAGTGTAGATGCACCCCTAGAGATTCCTGACTGGGTTTAACTGTCTGCCCCAACCCATACTAGAACTGGGGCTTAAGAACTGCTACTAGCTGCTTTTGGGTGTCAGCCCTGCCCTGCCCCAGGGCTTGGGCCTAGCCCACCAACTGTGTTTGTTTACTCACCCTCGTCCTGTACTAAGGGCCTTGGCTTCAATGGGATCACTGAGGGTATATCTACACTACATGACTCCGTCAACAGAGCCATGTAGATGAGCTTTGTAGACATAGCAAAATGAAGAGGCGATTTAAATAATCGCCACTTCATTTACATCAAAATGGCCGCCACGCTGTGCCGATCAGCTATTTGGCGGCACAGTGCGGTAGTCTGGACGCTCCGCGGTCGACATCAAAAGCCTTTGTTGACCGCCCTGTTATGCCTTGTGGGATGAGGTTTACCGGGGCGGTCGACAAAGGCTTTTGATGTCGACCGCGGAGCGTCCAGACTACCGCGCTGTGCCGCCAAACAGCTGATCGGCACAGCGCGGCAGCCATTTTGATGTAAATGAAGCGACGATTATTTAAATCGCCACTTCATTTTACTATGTCTACAAAGCTCATCTACATGGCTCCGTTGACAGAGCCATGTAGTGTAGACATACCCTGAGTGTCAGTTTATTTCCTTGGCCCAGTCCAGGGGCTGGGCTTAGAGACTGCGGCCTGACTGGACCATAGGCTGGAGCCCCTGAACTAGATGGGAGCATTTGTTTGCTCTGGGCTTATGCAGACTGGGAATGGGGTGGGTGCTGGCCTGAGCACGAGCCTGAGCCCTATGACTGAGCCGGTTGGCTTACAATTACATGTTCATAACTCCTCTAAGACAAGGAAGTGTTACTATCCCCTGTGACAGTGTGTACCAACCCCGCACTGGGCCTGAAAGAGTTAACCAGGCCTACCTCACTGAGAAAGCCCCACCCCCACAGCCCTGCTGGGCATGCTCCAGCTGGAGGACAGGTATAAAGGCCAGTGGAGCACCTCAGTCAGGGCTGATTGCTGCAGAAGAAGGAGCTACTGCCAGCTCTCTGCAGGAAGAGTTATGGACAAACTGAACAGTGGAGGCCAGCTAGTGGGGAACAGCTGGAGAAGCCTTCAGCCCAGAAGAGACTGAAGAGGCCTGCTGTGAGTCAGATAGGAAGGAGCCCAAAGCAGGGAGATAAATCCCAGAGAGGTCAGTGTGTTTCAGGTAGATTCCCCACTGAGCTAATGGTGGGACACACCCACCACTGACAGGGCCCTGGGCTGGGACCCAATGAAGAGGGTGGGCCCAGGCCCCCTTTCCCCCTATTAACTCCCAAAGGGGGTGCAATAAGTGCTGCTACTAACTTTGGCTGCTAGGCTTCACTGCCCTGAGAGCAGGAGCATTGCTACTAACGCTGGCTGCTAGGCCTCGCTGCACTGAGGGAAGGGAGCGAAAACTGACTCTGGCCATTAGGCAGCACTTCCCTGAGGGAAAGAGGCAATTAATGACTCTGTCTACTAGGCCTCACTACCCTTTCAGAAGGGGGTGTTTTATTGACACTGGCAGCTAGGCCAGACAGTTGTATTGGAGAAGGGGCATAGTGAGAGGCCCTGGGTCCTAGGGTCTGAGACATTCACAGGGTGGTGCATGCTTTGAGAGGCCTGAAAGGCCTAATGCCCTGCCTCAGCCATATCAAGCACACCCACCTCGTGACATTCCCTGTTTTAAAAATAAAAAAACATAGGCTTAAAGGCCAAAATGTGCCAACATAATAGCAGACGCACTCATAATTTCTATGAATCTAAGATCAGAAAAGACCATTGTGATCTAGTTAGACCTCTTGCACGTTGCAGGCCACAGAATCTCAAATCACTCCTGAAATACACCCCTAAGCTCAGGCTTAGTTACTGAGGTCCTCAAATCATAGTTTAAAGACTTCAGGTTACAGAGAATTCACCATGTACACACTAGTTTAAACCTGCAAGTGACCCATACCTTGTAATGCAGAGGAAGGCCAAAAAAACCAAACCCCAAAGATCTCTGCCAATATGACCCAGTGGAAAATTCTTTCCTCGCCCCAAATATGGTGATCAGTTTCCCACATGCTCATGGCGTAAGACTCACCAGCCAAACACCCAGGAAAGTATTCTCTGCAAGAACGTAGAATGCTCGCCATCTAGTGTCCCATCACCAGCCATTGGAAATATCTGCTGCTAACAGTCACACACCAGCTAAATACTGTTGTAGGAAGTCTTATACCATCCTCTCCATAACTTTATCAGGCTTAGTCTTGAAACTAGCTAGGCTTTTTGCCCCAACTGCTCCTCTTGAAAGGCTATTCCAGAGTGCCATACCTCTGATGGGTAGCAAACTGTCTAATTCCATACTTTGTCAATTATTAGTCATTCGTTCTTTTGTTCACATTGGCACTTATCATGGAAGCAGAGATGTTATTTAAGTTATTTATCCCTCTGATGTATTTACAGACAGCCATCTTATCTCCTCTCAGCTTTCTTTTGGTTAAGCTAAACAAGCCAAGCTCTTTAAGACTCCTCTCAGGTCAGTTTTCCATTCCTTGGATCATCCAAGCAGAATTTCTCTGTTCCATGTCCAGTTTGAATTCCTCTCTTAGACTTGAGAGACCAGAGCTGCACATACAGTATACCATTTGAGGTCTCACCAGTAGCTTGTACAATGGTTCTAACACTATGCTGTTTCTATTGGAATAGCCTGTCTGATGCATCCTAGGACTACATTACCCTTTTTCATAGCCACATCTCATTGGCAGCTCAGTCAGCCTGTGATCAACCAACACACCGAGGTCTTTCTCCTCCTCTGTCACTACCTCTGGTAAGTCCCCATCTTAGATAAATTCTTTTTGTTCATCCCATTTCTATTACTCCAGTTTATAAAGTCATCCAGCTCATCTTGTATGATATTCCAGCCCTCCTCCATATTGGCAATACTTCCCAACTTTGTGTCTGGCAAATTTTATGACCGCACTCCTACTTTTTCCCCCATACTCAGTAATAAAAATGTTAAATAAGATTGGTCCTAAGACGGATCTCTGAGGAACTCCCATAGCAAGTTCCCTCCAGCCTGACATTTCATCGTTCAGTATGATCCTTCATAGTCTCTCCTTTAACCAGTTCCTTGTCCACCTTCAATTCTCATATTAATTTCGATCTTCTCCAATTTAAGTAATCTACCATGTGGAACTATAAAATGCCTTATTGAAATTCAAATTCATTAGGTCTACTGCATTTCCTTTTTCCTATTAGATCATTTATTATCTTAAAGAAACAGATTAGTTTGGTCTGGCATGAACTACCTTTTGTAAAACCATGTTGTAGTTTATCCCTGTTACCATTCACCTCTGCATCCTTAACTATTTTCGCTTCCAAAATGTGTTCCAAGACCTTGCACACAATTGAGGTCAAACTAACAGGTCTGTAGTTTCATAGATCACTTTTTCCCTCTCAAAAATAGTAATGTTAGTAGCAATAATTAAGTCAGATGGTATAATCCCTGAGTTTACAGATCCATTATAAAACCTTGCTATTGGGCTTTTAATTTCATGGATCCTTTAATATTCTTGGATGAAGACTGAGACCCTTTATTTAGTCCCATTAAGCTGTCTGAGTGTGAGTTCCACCTCAGATGTGGTAATTTCTACCTCCATATTCCCATGAGCCACTCTTCCACTCCTCTAAGCTCTTCATTAGTCTTATTAAAAATGGAGGTTTAGATGTTAGGCCATTCCTTGATTATCTTTAATCTCCACCCCATCCTCAATGCTTAGCAGTCTCACTTTTTTCCTTATTTATAGGGCTAAAGAACCTTTTAGTATTGGTTTTAATTCTCTTTGCCAGATCCAACTCTGTTTGGCTTTTGGCAATTCTGACTTCATTTCTCCCCCACCCCCATTTCTGACATCCAACAAGTAGCAAACCCCATCTTCCACTCCTTGTAGGCTTCCTTCTTTCTCCTAATCATCTTTTAGAGGTGGTTGCTCAAAAGCTTGTCTCTGTCACCAACAGAAGTGGGTCCAATAAAAATTGGACCACCTTCTGTCTCTCTAACACCCTGAGCCCAAGTTGGCAACAACAACAAAGCAAACACTAATAGAGCTATCAATTTTGGGCATCACAGCGATATAGTTACTCACTGACAAAATTCCTAGGGCTTGATTTGTTGGAACAGCTGAGCAATGACAATATCTACTGACTTCAGCTGCAGTTTCAAGAGCTCAGCACTTTTGAATGCCAACTATCTCAGACTAAACTCAGAAAATGAGGCACTTGCAGTTAGTGACCATTTCCTGTTGCCCCAATTTCACTAGAGACCACCCCAGGGTTACTCATGTGGATTTATTAAATGAGGAATTAACAATCCACTACAGGGTTAAACTAAAGGGGATTGAGCTGTTATTGAATGCTACTATAGGATTAAACTGAAGGGGAGTGAGCTCTCTCTCACCCACCCAAACACACACATTCATTAGTCCATTCACATTCATTCATGCCCTGAGGCACTCCCACACTTACACAGGCAAAAGGTTGCAGAGCAAGCCAAGGCATATTGACTCAGGAGGTTTACCACTAGCCATGGTTCCCAGCTGGCAAGCTGACCAGTAAAGAGGGCTTCTGCCATGTGCTCTCTCCTTTTATAAGAACTGGGCGGTTCCGGTTATTCATGCAGGGGTCCTACCTCCATGTTCCTCACTGAGGAGGATGCCCAGACCTCCCTCAGTCCCAGTCCTTTGTTTGCTTAGGGCAGCGTTGTGTCTTTAGTCATCACCTGGCTCCATGTGTTTAGCCTCGCTGTTTCCCTCACCCCAAACGCTCTCCATTCTCACACACACTCTTATCACAGGGTGGCATGCAACTTAGAGCAAGTTACAAGCAAAGTGGCTGAGAGTTACAAAGCTCAAGAATCTTACAACAAGGTGCAGGATTTAAAAAGCAAGGTAGCTGAAAGTTACAAAGTGACAAGTACAAAGCTTCAAAGCCCAATGGTTACAAAAATACAGAGCACAGCATCTGAATGAAAACAATTTCCATCTTAATCATCAGAAATAAAGTGACTTAAAAGGCAACTGTCCCCCTTAAACACTGTTCACAGCAATGCAGTCAGCAGCAGGTTTTGTCAGTCTCTAAGTCATGTGTTGGCAGGTCCTTACAGTGTAATGCATTTCCAAAAAATGTGTGTAAATCAAGTAATAGCTCAGGCAGAGGCTTTATGCAACATTTCCTACAAATTAAGTGATGGTATCAGTATTACATACAAATTGGAACAGTGTCACATTCTCCCAGATAATATCCAACTGCAGCAAGCACAAGATCATCCATTCTTTCTGTGGTTCACAGCCTCATTGTTTATAGAGCAGCAAAATGAGATGCAACACAAGTCGCATTCACTGAAATATCTTTGTTTGTTCATTGATTGCCATCCACCCTGTGCATTCAATATGACAGGTCTTTTGGAAAATAATAGTATGCAACCATGTATAAGACTGTATCATAATGTATACCACAAGGAGGCTGAATTAGGACTGCATGGTTATTTTCTAATATTTGAGTTCTTGACTTTGCAACCTTAACAATATCCTTTTTAACCTTTCTTAAATAATTAATTAATTAATTAGTACAATGAGATAAAGATGTCACCACTCTTGAAGCTATTTTGTCACAAGACTTGTGAACACACACTGGCATGATGTAAAGCATCAAGACAAAAAGAAATGAAAGTCATATCCAGCTCTCATTCCAGCCGAATGACAGTATAAAGAAACCACGTGGAAAAACCTCTCTTGCCTGACATAACATTCCACATTTTACATAATGCATGTGCAGTAGGGGAGTTAGGCCCTTGCCAATAGAGATTTGTTTTGGTAAGATGAGTTTGGGAGCTGTTCTTTGGAGGGTTTTTTTAATATAAGTTGTCCACAATCTAGTCCCACCTCACATGTCACTGAACTAAGTGTGAATTATACCTCCATTGGCAAAAGTAATGCAAACGTTCATGATATGCAAAATTAAAAATTCAGGGTGATATGCTGGGGTTGCCAGGTGTCTGGTTTTTGCCCAGACTGTCGGTTATTCGGGTCTCCCGTCTGGTAAAAAACCAGAAAATACCGGACATGTGAAATGTCCGGTATTTCCTGTTTCCCTTGGATGGAAGCCCAGTGGGGACAATTTTCCCCTGCCGCATCTGGTGGGGGCAGGGGAGAGAGGAGCATGGGGCCATTTAAGGCACAGAGCCCTTTTTTTGGCTTAACTTTGGTCTCCCTTTTTTCCCCCCCTCTCAACAACTCCCCCCCCCCTTTTTTTTCTCCTCACAGAATTTTTTCCTGGTGTGTCTTTTTGGGGGGGGGGGGTGTTTGGTATTTTTTGTTAAACCATCTGGCAACCTTAGTGATATCACTCATTGACTTCACTAGGACTAGCATTTCACCCACAATGTAGCTGTGAGGTTTCCATTAAAGGAAGTCTTTGGTCAGCCTACATGCAAAATAATTATTGCTTACTCATTTCTCATTTTTTTTATCAACCCATGACTCATTTTTCATAGATAACTCTTGATTGTGCATAAAATATGCACCATTGGCTCTTCTAAAGAATGTTGGCAGCAGTTAGAGGGGCATCTTGAGCTTTTACATGTAAAATATATTTCCGTTTGATTTATAAATACATTCTAGAGTTTATTGTGAACAGGGTTCTTTAAAAATAGGTTCTAATTGCTTTTTGAAAGGAGAAGCAGGACAGCAAGCCCTGTCTACACTAGGACCTTAGTTTGAATTTGTAAGCAGTGCGTCCACACTACCAAGCCCATTATTTCAGAATAAGGGGCTGAGGAATTCAAACTCTGTACTCCCTGTTTTCATCAGGAATAATGCTAATTCTGCACTTGTAAGTCCAAAATAACATTAGTGTGGATGTTCCTCTGCTGCTAATTCAAACTTTTTGGCCTCCAGAGACCTCTTACAGCTATCAACTCCAACTGCTCTGACCATATCTGGCGTCTCCACTACTCTCCTCGCACAGAGCTCAACCTTCACCTGATGCTTTATGCTCCCTACCTTCAGCTAATGCCAGCTCCAGCCCTAAGGAAGAAAGGATCACACAGACATGAGCACACCCAACATGCCCTTGGATACTCAAATTGCTGTCAGCACTTCTGCTCCCACAACCTCCACTACCCAGGGACAAAGAAGAGCTCCAGCGTGGACCTCTATGGAGATCCTGGACCTCATCAAGGTGTGCGGGGAGGAGTCCAACCTGAAGGATCTCTGGACCAGGAGGAGGAATGCCAACATCTATGGCAGGATCGCCAACACCCAGGCAGAGAGAAGCCATACCAGGAACCTGAAGCAGTGCAGGTCCAAAATAAAAGAGCTGCGCCAGGCCTACCAGAAGGCTAGAGAGCAGAGCGGATGCTCTGAGGCAGCACCTCACACCTGCTGCTATTACAACCAGCTGGATGCCATCCTAGGAGGGGTGACAGTCACCTCCCCCACCAATGTCATCGAGTCCAGCAGAGTCACACCTTGTCAGCCAGCATGAAGGTGGGGTGATGGAGGAGGAGGACAATGTGGAGAAGGAGGTGGCAGCGGCCAGCCAGGTAATGATGCCAGAGAGCCAGGAGCTGCCCCTCACCTTGGAGCCAGTCCCCCCACCCTTTACAGGACATCTGCCAGATTTCCGCAACTCCAGGGAGGGTACTTCTGGTGAGTTCTCCTAACTTTCTCTATTTACAAGTAGGGTCAGGTGATGAGCTCTGTGCTCCCCTCTCAGCCTACTCAGCATGGGGGGTCAGAGAACAGCTTGCTCACATGTCTGCACATGGAGCACCAGTCTGGAGCACTCAGCTCCATGATGCTCTCACATGAACCCCTCAACCCTTTTTACAAGGTTCCTGGAAAGGCCTGCCTTACTCTGGGCACTGTGGTAGGACACCTTCCCATACCAAGTCACCACTAAGCAGTCTAGGGCCATGGAACCATACAGCAGTAGTGCACATGGCCCAGCATCATACGTGCACTAGTCAGCATTCACTCCCGATCAAGCACAGTGATATGGAGAAGACTGATAACATGCATGGGAACCTGCCAAGAGGAGGGGACCCCATTATCAATCTCTGACAAGCGGTGTCTGCTGCTCACATACACATACCAGCTGCCAGGGACAGAAGTTCTCCCTCTGCAGGATGCCATGAGTGCTGGATCCAGCATGTGTGGGACTCAGTAGGAAGTCGAGCCACCCTTCTCCCCCTCCCACCTGCAGGCTCCTGGCCTGCTGGTACCTTCCCATGCCTACTTATCCCCAGGAAGAGTGTGTTTGTGCACCTGATGGAAAGTGCGCACTTTGTAGGCAACAGCTGGCCTTGCTCAAAACACATCACCATCGTCTGAACTGAGACCTTCGGTATCAACTCAGATTAGGAATAAGCTTCCAACAAGCTGTCTCCTGTGTCTGCCCTTGTAACTTTTCTTCACAGCTGGGACTGTTGCGATCTGTGTGCATCCCCCACCTCCCACTGCACCTACTCGCCTGAGTGGGATCCACAGGAAGAAAAGAAACTGGAATGAGCTCATGAGGGAGCAGACAGTCTGCCTGCAGTCCCTCTTGCAGGGACTGCAGGCTGATGGGGAGGAGCGGCAGGCTGACTGAGAGGAGTCGCAGGCCGACCGAGAGGAGCTTGTGCACCAGCACGAGGACATGTTCTCCACCATCACCGCAGTGATGGAGCGCATGGCAGTGTGCATAGAGCAGGCCACCAGCCTAAACCCCACCTGCCCCGTGGCTTCCCTTGCAAGGGTTCCCAGGGGCTGACAGGGCCCCAGAACACAGTTGGGTGGGCCCTCTAGGGAAGCCAGATCCTTCAGGCCACCCAGAGGCAGGCCCAGGCCCATCCCTGAGACTCCCTCCCACATTCCAGGTTCTTTTCCTAGTCCCTCGCCTGAGTAAAGACTATTTGTTCAGGAATGAGGTCTTTGGGTGGGAGGGTAAGGAAGAGCAGAGGAGGCGGATGAAAAGCGCACACTGGCAATGCAGAAGCTCCTTGGGGAGAACCCTGGGGGAGAGTTTCAGAACTAGCCTTGCATAAAACTGTCTTGCAAGGCCTCTGATGAGCACTGTTCCTTGCTGTCCTCTCCTGATGGTACTGGTGTCCAGTTGCTTGAACTCTCTGGCCAGGCATTCTGCCTCAGGGTCCCCTTCCCCCTCCCTCTCCCCACCCTCGCAGAAGAGTCTCCCCTGTGTGTGTTTCACAAGCTAGGTGAAAACAACAGGCAGCCACCCCCAAGAAGGGGATACTGTGCTCACTGACATCCAGAGAGGTGCAGAGACTCCTGAACCTCCTCTTTAAATGCCCAAATGCACAGTCCACCGTTGTGTATCTGCTCAGTATGGAGCTTAATTCCTCCTTGGTGGGGCTGTCGATGTAGGGCTTCATGAGCCAAGGGCAGGTTGCATTGCCCATGTTCACAATAGGCATGTCCACCTGTCTGACTTGGTGCAGCCTGGGGAAGAAAGTGCCAGTGTGCATCTTTGAGAAAAGGCAGTAGTTCTGAACGAGGCGGGCATCATGCACCTTTCCCAACGATCTGGCATTCATGTTGGTGAAGTGTCCCTTGTTATCCATGAACACCTGCTGTACTATGGAGAAATACCCCTTGAAGTTTATGAACTCTGACGGCCGGAGGCCAGAATGGGAAAATTTGTGCCTTCTCCCCCCCCCCCCCCCCCCACACACACACACAGCTGGGGAAAGCCGTGTAAGCAAAGCCATCAACAATGCTGTCCACATTGCCCAGAGCGAAAACCCTCCATAAGCAGCACGTAGTTGATGCCCTTGGCTACTTGCACAAGCATGGCCCCAACAGTGGCTTCTCACCCCAAACTTGTTCCTGACTAAGAGGCAGCTGTCTGGCGTTGCAAGTTTCTAGAGGACAACAGCCCTGGAAAGAAGCACCGGTTGCAGTTTGCTATGCCAAGGAGCCATGGGAAGTATCTGCCCTCCTGGCACACTCCCTGAGTACTCCCAGAAGCTCTAAGTCTGAGGCAGGCTCTGTTAAAGGTGGGCATGCTATTTTTGGACTAATTTCAATGCTTCCTCATGGGGGGATATGCTATTTTGATTTTGTTAAATCAGGAGTTCTCAAGTCAAATTTAGCAATTTTGAAATAATTTCCTAGTGTAGACATGGCCCAAGATACTTAATAAAAAATATTCTCTCTCTCTATAGCTGTCCGGTGTATGCCCAAGTTGCTCATATGTGAACAAGAAGCAGAATTGAGGAAATGAACTGAAAGCAGCTAATGTGTGCACAATAAATCACATCCCATGCTTTTCCCATGGACACTTTATTAACAGCAGAAATGAAAATATAATTATTTCAGGGTTTATTTTGTGTGTGCAGATGCCTTCAATATGTATAAAAATGCCAGAGGAACTGCAAGTATGACATGATGGTTTTTTTTTTTAAAAGACCACTTTTCCAACTAGAAATTAATAGTTATTTTCTTACTACACCCAAATGATTAATGTGTGCAGAGAACCTGTCTCTTGTGATTATTAGAATGCCATCTTGCAAGACCCTTGGGTGCCAGAATCACTAGACTTTGCTTCATGGGCCTCTCATCTAACCTGCTTCTGTATTTGCTGCATCAACATACATATTGGCACAAAACCAGGAAGTATTAATTCTTGGATTTTTCAAATGCTGAGTTTTATCAAAATTCATATCCACTACTCAGAGATCTCAGTTCTAAACCTTTAGGTCAATACAATAATTTCTCCAACAGAAAAATCTTGGAATTCGGGCATAGAAAAGGAAAAATACCAAAAATGGAAAGAGACTTGTTACTTCATTAACTTCATATCAAACACTTTCTTGTAACTTATGCAGTTTTTGACCTTTGGTTGCTTAAGGAAGGAAAGCTTTACAAGTCACCTCCATCATGATGCCTTTAGGACATCTTGCAAAAGTATTCTTGGGGGTAGTTGGTTTTATGCAGTAAAAAGTCATTTATGAACTTATTGCATAGTTATATATGGTTTCTTATAATTCATAAGAGTGTGCATTATGTTCATGGTGAACACAGAAGTTAGATTTAATTAAAAAATTGCTCATTTTAGAAGTTTGCAATATTATGTTACTACTTAGAGTTAATTATGATTCATCGCAATCCCAAGACAGAGAGAGGCAAAGAAGACTGCTGCCGATAAAAGGGAAGCACACTCACACCAACGTACTCTAACCTGGCTGGCTACAGATTGGCTGCTGCTAGACCCAGATTATGCATTTCCTGACAAACCCCTTAGCCTGCAAGAAGGGCCAACAAAAACTCCTGAGACTGGAAAAAAAAACCCTATGATTTTCCATTTTCAATTACATATACATCTTAATTGCATGTACATATTATAATCATGGAATAGGTTAGGTCATTTTTAGATCAATAGCAGTAGTTTGTTTTTTATCTCAAATTGTGAAATAGATTATTTGAGCAAAATTCAGCAAGTAGACATGTGGACCACCAAAAGGATAATGGAGGAGAATGGAGCTACTTAGTCCACAAGTTTAGAAGGTGGTTCCTGTCTTGGGAGCAGCATGAGACATGGTGTCTGTGGAGGAGTGCGGTCACAGAAGACTACCTAATTCTTTGGTGTTTGATCCCATTTGGAGAGTGGTAGCTGAGGAAGCTGGGCCCTGAACTACACTCACCCCAAACCTGAAGAGGTTCAGTGCCTATACTACTACTCCGGGGGGGAGGGGAAGAGAGGGGCAGAGATCTCAGCTCAGGGTCTTGGCTGGGGGAGACCAGGGAGCTGGCCCAGCAGGACTTGGCAGTGAAAAGTCCCAGAAAGCAGGAAGGTGAGTGGCAGTGGCCATGTCAGCACTCTGGGAGGCACCCCAAGGGGTCTTCTGTGACCGCACCCCATCACAGTGTTTACAGAAGGAGTGGTGGGTGGATAGAAACCACAAAAAGTAGAATTATTTGCTTGGAAAGGGGGTTTAGTACACACCGATATACAATGAAAGGAAAAAGAAAGAGGCTAGAAGCAGTTACTATTGAAAAGCCAATCACTTGAGCAGCCTCAGGTGAATGGGTTATTAATTTCAAATCTTTATCTCATTTCTTATCTTAACAGGGGGCATGAGCTACACAGAAAGAGCTCATTTATAAGCATGTGATCTGTAAAGTGGTCTAATGCATTGCAAACTAACTGCCCCATATAGACCTTGCTGGTATATTATAAAAGGTACCTAGTTTTCATTAACATACTTCTGTTTGTTTCTATGTTAATCATAGAATCCTAAGACTGAAAGGGACCTTGACAGCTCATCTAGTCCAGTCCTCTGCACTCAAGAGAGGACTAAATACTACCTAATGGAGCCATCCAACTTGCTGGGCCTCTAGGCAATGTGGAGGGACGTAGCTCCACATACCAAGAAGGGGCAGGAACTTGGGTGGAATGGGTGGGGCTGGCACAAGCCTCCTCAAGCAGCCCTCAGCACTGCCCAGGTGGCCATGCAGGGCTCCAACAGCAATTATAAAGGCAGCAGCTGGGAGCCTTGCACCCTCTTGAATCTCTGGATCCTATGATAGTTGCCCCTTTTGCCCTCCCACTCAAGTGGGGGAGGGGGGGCCTGTCTAGACTATCTCTGACTGGTATTTGTCTAACCTACTATTAAAAATCACCAACAACAGAGATTCCACAATCTTCCTGGGCAATTTATTCCAGTGTTTAATTTCCCTGACATGTAGGAACTTTTTCCTAATGCCCATCTTAAACCATCCTGCCTGCAATTTTACCCCATTGCTTCAAACCCTATCGTCAGAAGTTAAGAATAATTTCTCCTCCCTTCTTATAACAACCTTTTAGGTACTTAAATTATGTTCCCCTCAGTCTCCTCCAGACTAAATGAAATGCCCCCAGGCAGAATCAAACTTGGGACCTCTGGAGATTAGAGCATGAATCTCTGCAGCTTGAACTAAAAAATCATCTGGCTCTCAGCTAAGGTGGTAGAACACATTCATTCTCCCTCTCTCTAAGTGCTCTAGCTGCCACTAGGTGGGGTAGTGTACTACCCCCACTAGTTGTGAGTTACATAAACAAATTTCAATTTTCCCTCATAGGTGAGGGTTTTCTAGACCTTTAATAGTTGTTGTTCTTTGCTGTACTTTCTGCAGTTTATCCACATAGTTCCTGAAAAATGGCATCCAGAACTGGGCACAATACTCAAGTTGAGGACAAATCAGTGTGAGCAGAGTGGAAGAATTACTTCTTGTGTCTTGCATATAACACTCCCAATCCATCTCAGAATGCAAACAAGGCATGCTTAGAATATGCCAGCAGGCTCTAACATAGGTCAGTGAGGGTACATCTACACTACAGAGAATGAAGCTGCTGCTGTTGATCTTCCAGGGTTTGAAGATGGGTCTGGTGAAGACAGCTAATTCAAACTGAGAGGGGCACTCCGGTCAATGCCAGTAGTCCTGCTTCCATAAGGAGTAACGGAAGTTGAAGGGAGTGTGTGTTCTCACTTCAACTTCCTGCAGTGTAGACAGCGCCAAAAGTCGAGTTAAGCTCCTTCAACTTCAGCTACGCAATTAACATAGCTGAAGTTGCACATCTTAATTCAACCTTATCCCATAGTTTAGACATACCCTTAGAGCGCAGCACATTACTGCACTTTAGAAATTACACCCTTCTGATATGTTGCTGTGCCATGTAGATGAGCCTTGGATATCAACTTCCAGATGCATTGAGGACAGATACTGATCAAGAATCAAATATAGGTCTTCTGAGCCTTGTTATAATGGAATAAAAAGATGTATGTTTGTTTTTATTTAGAAGTGTTTTCAGATATGTTTTAATGAAGGGGTGTAGCTCCAATCTAAACTTACCTTTTCTTGATTTAGACACACAAGCATTATAAAATCCTAGCATAGACAGGGCAAATTGTATTTTCACACTTAACTGCCCATAGTGAATATCTGATGCCTATTCAAAATGCATTCACTTTGCACAGGTGTAAATGACTACACATGTTGTGAGGCAATGGGAATTTAGGCCCACTGTATTTATGTAATACTAATGCTGTGAAACCTAAATAAAACATCTCAAGCTCAATAGCTGCTTCTTTAACCAGATGAGCTTTGACCTTCCACATACATCTGGATGAACTCAAAACCCTTAAAATGTTAGCATTTTAAGACTGGCAAACAAAGAGATCTATTGGAGACTAAGGGGAAAAATTATTTGTTTTTTTTTATATGTTAGCTAAACTTTTTTTTTTTTTTAAACTGGAACACTTTAAACCCTAGTGCAAATAGGCAAGATGCTTTTTAAGCTGAGTTAGTTGTCTGAGGTTTCACCACTATCACCATCAATACAAAGCGAATGCATCCCAAATGCTAGTATTTACACCCACTTTGAACTTGAGTACAAATAAACACAAAAAGTGCAAGGAAGTGGAGAATCAGGCCTTCTATACCCAATGAATTTGCACTGATTTAAATAAATCTGTTTAAAAAAAGTGAGTTAGTCAAATTGGTGTAGATCCCAGTGTAGACATTCTAGTATTGGTTTAACACTGATTATAAACACTTTAGCATATACCTGTAAATGTACTGATCCATGTTAAACTGCTATTAGATAGGATTAAGCCTCTAGCCTATAAATCCAACCTCACCTGCTAACCTTGCTTGCAAACAAGTATATTTTTTATCATTTTTTCACTATTCTATCCTACCAGTAACGCAAGGCCTGCAGGACATTATCCAGTAAGACGTTAGCTTCAGCAGTAGGGTAAGATGACAAGAATGATATGGTAGATACAAAACACAGTAGAGATAAGATAAGATTTTCCTTTCTTTGTTGAAATATGGTATAAAGTTAAGACGTAAACAGATATACGTAGTGGGTACTCGAATGTGCTGGATCAAGCTCACAGAGGTGAGACAGGTGTTACCACAAAAGCCATTTACTGATATACATAACAGCACGTAGACATCTTACACCCTGAAAACAGAATTAACAGACCTGGCGATTGATGCCAACCTCACAGGTGCGGGTGTTATGACATAATTGTCTGAGTTTAAGAGCAGTATGCCCCAAAATATACCCTAACTTGAAGGGGCAAACCATTCTGCTTTTCTTGGAAAGCAGGAATTGCGCAAGACTTGTGGTATTTCTCTGAATGTTAGTCAAAACACCCTCTCTACACAGGAACACAACGTGACAGCTCATGAATAATCAGAGATGTGGTCTCATTTAATCTCCAATCAAACATGGGCGCCCACAAACATGTTAGCGTGCAAAAGTCTATTTTTGGCTTTGAGGGTTAACCTAGAAAATGACGTGATTAGGCCTATAAATCTGTACATCATTCTCATCTTCTCTTTACTTACTAAAACTTCTCCTTAAGTACTATTTAAGTCTTCCATTTCTTACGATATCTCCATTCAAATACCTACTATATCAACAGAGTAGGTCCTATAACTCCTCAAAGAAGGCAGGAAGTCATGAGTATGGTGTTCAGTTAGATAATTGCAATTGTATACTCAGATTATATTGATGTTACCACCTAGGGTTATTGAAACTGTATCTAACTTATCTGTACTATATCAGTGTGTACAGTTGTATTGCCTATTGTAATAAAGGTAGTTACTAGTTTTATACAAGGCCTACTGTGAGTGTGGATCCTGTGGTTCCTGAAACTCCCTCTCAGACACAGAGATCATCAGCAATATCTAACTTTGTGATCAGGGACAAGGGATGAACTAGAAATTTTCTAGTCAGATTCAATGAGCCTTCTACCCAAATTATATTCCAAAAACCCTCAGCCAACAAGCCAATAAAAAACATGCAGCACAGAGTCTTGCACTAGTTTAATCAAATCAGTTTGAAAACATCTTAACCTGTGTCAGTTTAATGTGCAAACCAGGTCTCAGACCTCCTCATGTTTAGCTCTGCCCCAAATGCCATTAAAAGAGCTGATTCCAGGTTCACATGAAGATGACTACAGACCTAATAATGATATAACTGCAGAAATCAATATGTGGACTAAATTTGTGAACATATTATGTCTGAGTGTCTCATTAACATACCAGTGGTGAAAACTAACAAATGCATTACATTCCAGTTGTAAAAAGACAAGAATCGGTAGCCATGAGTAGAATCTAAACCATCCTCAGGTTTTGTTACCAGAACAGCAACCTCTCCGTGCAGCCTGAAAGAACTGCAAGAGAGATGTGCCAATAAACTGTACTTCTATTAACTAAGCAGGAAGGAAGAAACCTTTCACCACATATATAGAAATTTAAGACATCCATAACTTAATTACTGGCTATTTCTCTCTCAAAATCATGTTATCAACCAACGTTACAATAGGATAAAACAGGACCATGCTTTAAACTTCCATGGGAACTGGAAAAGTGATGAAGTATTTAAGTAGGGCTGTGTAGCCTTCTGATCAACAGGGTAAAATAACAAACGAAAAACTGCTGCCACTTTAATTCCTTTGTGAAAACCATTTTTCAAGATAAGTTTTCAGAAAGCTTTAGCAACAGCTTACTTTTTGGTGAACAGACTGTGATTTAACTGTTTTATAACACACTCACAATATAAAGACATCTACAATTTCATCTGACACAACCTGACTAGGATTAGAATCTGCTTTCAGTTGAACCTGTGTAAATTAACTCTGCCGATGTAAATGGAATTAGCCCAAATTTCCACTGGTGTAGCTGAGATCAGTGTCTGGCTCTGCGTATATTTTTATACATGAGGGGAGTAAAATAAATATTTTGTAGGATATCATAAATTGCCAAGATGAATGGACAACAGAATCAAACTTTCCATTGCATCTTCTCTGCTTAGTAAATTACTTGAGTGAGAAGATGTCAGAGTTACAAGGAAAGATACTACTGTAGTAAGAACGTGCATGCATATTTTATATATTTTTATTCTACTATAACTGACAAGAGTCAACCACTTATGAAATCTTAAGAGAATCAAGAGAACAAGAGTAGAATACAAAAAAGGAAAGTGGGATGTTCATTGTTAGTCACAGAGCACTTTAATTTAAGCTCTCTGACTTCTCCCCATTAAAACCCACTGAAATTAATAAACTCAAGAGGGTATACAGGAGGGCACAATTTAGCCCTTATACATAGCCAGATCTCCCGCTCCTCCTCCTTTACAGGAAAGAAAGCTAGACTGTTTGGAGAGGAATGAAGAGTGAAAATAACTTTCACAATCCATAACTGATTCCTGGTGTTTGGGCTTCATGGGGCTCGGAGGGTAGGATAAATAGCAGGACTATTACAAGTTTAAGCAGCATGGACTCCTACATCCCTTACACAGCTGCTGCTGCACAGCTGCAGGGATCTTAGTCACTATTGCCATACCTAGCAGCACTGTGTTGCTAGGAAGAACTAATTAAAGCACCAACCCAGAGGGGTCATCTCTTCCTTTAGCTGCCTTCGTGCATTAGTGGGGTTGGAAGGTTCGTGCCCCCTCCCCACACTACGTTCCATAAAACACCTCTCAGTTTAGAGAGCAAATATGGCAGGAAGCTCTCGAAGGTTTCCCACACAGTTGTCTTTGCAATGCACTTGCTACTATGCAAATACAATCCACTGGTAAATGAGCGTGCTCAGACTCCTACCCACTGGGGTCAGGCATTTATGAGGTCTGGAGCTGCCTCACACTTATAGTTTTAGAGGATGCTCTTTCAATGCCCAATGTGTCAGACAAAATAATAGCTGCCACACAGCCATGGGAAATCAGTCCAAAGGTGTACCAATAAGCCCTTTAGAGAACACTATTATATATTTGGTATGTACCACGTGTTTAATATAGAAATATTTTAAAATGTTGTAGAGTGTTTTAAAATATTTATTAGAAGTATTTTTCATTCCTTCTACCTTAAGGCAAGACAATCATATTACAATCCGCCCACATAGAGTTATTTGGATAACATATAAGAATCTAGTCAACAGACACTCTCTTTAAGCTGAATTAAAATTATTACAGAATGTTTTCACTTTTCAAAATGATAAATCCTAGCAACAATTAAAAATATTTGGTACAGATGAGAGTATTGCCCATACTGTACATCTGACTAAAAAACCTGATATTTTAGGGGGGGGGGGGGGGGAAAAGGATAAATTTTCCCTTTTCAGGGAGGAGCAACAGCATTGTCTAATGGGAATCTGACATGCAGCTTCAATTCTTGGCTCTGCCACTGACCTGCAGCATGACCCCAATTAAGTCACCTAATCTCTCCATGCCTCAGTTTCCTATCGTATTGTCTCTTTAGACTATAAGCTCTCCAGGGTAGATACAGTATTTGTACATGTCAGTTGTTTCTTCTACCATATCAGTTGGGGGCCTCTAGGAGTTCTCAGAATAGAAATGATAACTAACAGTATTTGAGACTCTTTCACCTCTTTTAATGGCAGCTCTCTGAAGATGTTGCAGAGTTTGAACTTTTGAATATATTCTGCTGGAGACTGGACAAATGCAGAAGAGTTAGTAAAGGTGCACGATTAAATAGAATTTATCATATGGAATTGAACATCATGCTATATATGCTGTACATACAGGGAACACAAAGTAAAATAGGGTACAAACAATAGAGAAAGACAAATTCCAAGATCTGTTACCACTCATGACTACTGTCCTTGAAACTGGGGTTCTAGAGACAGAATTTCAACTAAGTACTACTAAATTTACATAAATTGCCTTTCCAACACCAGTTTATAAGTCTTATGCATTTCACAATATTTGATGCCATTGTATTGTCTCCATATTTAAGTATTGTTAGCAAATCTGTTCCCAAAATGCTGTATGTAATGGGAGGAAACTGAGAGGGGGAAAAAGTGCAATTACGTACAAGTAAGAACTGAAGTCTCACATGGGGAGATCTTGCATAGTAGGTACGACAAACGCCTGGAGTCATGATTTACTCTATGGAGTGACTGATACATAAAGACCAACAAGTACATAAAGCCTGTGAGAATACCATTTTGACCTAACAATGGTAAGTAACCTTGCCTCAGCAATGTGATCCAACTGAATTTTAACAAAGCACGTTCTTTCTAGACTCACCAGTCATGTAATAAAAATAAATCCATCTCTGTAATGACAAGCATGTGGATGAGCTTACTGAAGCTGTAAAAAGAAAAAAGCATTTTCTGGCTGACAACATTTCTCAGCAAGCCAAAAGAAATCCTAGCTAACATTCAAAAGATAATTGGAGGCTCATAACAAGTGAGCAGCAAAGACAGGAGCTAAGATGAAGGGACAGTGTTAAGGTTACAAAGCAGCACCTTTGATCTACAATTTTAACATCAGTTCTTACCGATGACTGATTGTTTTTTGTTTTGTTTTCTTTTATTTAAATACCTGTCTTGTTAAATCTAAATTAGTACCGGATGACTGGTTCTGTTCATCTTTTCTGGTACCACAAGGTAAAATGAAAAGTGACATCTGTTTAATGTTCTTGGAATGTCACTCAGTAATGCAGTTTTACTGTAAAAATACTCTTTGAAATATTATCATTCTGTGAAACCCTGAAGGCTCTAACCATGACATTTTTATAATGCTTGAAATGCTCAAAACAAGTAACTGGATGAAGATGGAAATATGTGTTGCAGAGAAACAGAGGCAGAAAGGAGAGAACATAATAAAAATAAGAGAAAGGAGAGAAACAAAAAATAATTAGACGGAAAAAATGAGAGCTCATAATACTAAAAAAATATAAAAAAAACCAAACTAGGATAAAGCAGTATAAGGAAAATATGTAAGAAAAGGAGTAATTAGTTAAAGAAAAAATGAGACCATACAAATAAAAATCCAGCAAGTTAAGTTACCAACATGATATGAGAGAAAAGATTGCAACAAAGGGTAATAAAATATTTTAATAAAATAGCATTATTTTGTTTTCAGCATATGTTGTCTGCTACACTGCTAAATATTCTAGTACCTCACCATTTATTCACAATTAATTGAGGTCTTAGGCAGGAATCAAATTCAGGAAGTAAAGATTATGAGTGAAGACCCATTTAAATTCTACCACTGCCAATCTGAAGTACAATGGGTGAGCCTCAAAAATATCAGTTTGTCTCAAAGAGGCACACACAGCTTTTCCAAGCTTCTTGGTTCAGCACTGTTGGTGCTCCAAATTTCATGCAGATAGAAGCTAGTGGTATTTCTGTATTTAGCTTTTATTTCCTGCTGGAGTCAAGAGTCAAAACTTCAATCAAAGTTAATGTGTTAACCATGGGGCCAACAAAGATTAACTGATCTGCTAGAAGAAAATCATCAATAGGAATAAAGTGGGGGTTGTCTTTTTGGGGGTTTGCATTCATGTTATTCTGAAACATGTTCTTATGAGAGCTACACTGCAAAGTGGCCAGTTCTCCATTGCGTTGCTCCTTATGTTGTCATTTACACCCATACAAAAGCATGCACCAATTGGGCATAAATATTACCATTTTCATTGGGTAGCCATTCATACACACTTTGCCCTGGAGCTGGGTGTGTGCCCACATACACACCTTGGCTTTCAAGTCCACCTGATCACAGACTCCAACCTGGGATGGCTCGTCCCAGCCTCCATTGTGGTGCAACGTCCACACAGCTATGTATCCCACCAGGCGGCTCTCTGCTTAAATGACCGAGGGCACGCTCTTATTGGAAAAGCGATGTTCCAGAGGTCAATCTTGTGGCTTTCAATTTAGAGGGTCTAGTATAGACCCATAAATCAAATGTTCAGGGCAGCCCCCACTGGCCTATGGTGGTACTCCTTTCGTGAGGAGTAAGGGAAGCCAACAGGAGCATTTGTTCCCCTCAGTCTCTTGCTGTGTGGACTGAGGTTCCCTGTAAGCTGCATGCCTGCGTACTCATGCAGCAGTTTTCTGAGCTCTGTTCAGAAGTCCAAAGCTTCCATACAGGCAGGGAGCTTGGCTGATTAGCGGGGGGGGGGGGGGGGGGGGGGGGGGGGAGGGACGGACATCTCACTAACCAAGCAGCTAAACCAGTGGTTCTCAAAGTATGGACCGCCTTCCAGGTGGTCCACAGTGGGAACTC
Organism: Pelochelys cantorii; assembly: GCA_032595735.1. Taxonomy (NCBI): domain Eukaryota; kingdom Metazoa; phylum Chordata; order Testudines; family Trionychidae; genus Pelochelys; species Pelochelys cantorii. Next base: position 70,478,169 of record CM064327.1, read on the forward strand.
ACCCCTATCCCCCATGCACCATGGAGCCCGTGCTGCCACTTCAGCCTTGTTGTTGGTGCGCAGCCGCAAGGCTGCAACACTAGCTTTGGCCAGTAGGCAGGGAGGTAAAGAAAGCAAACTCACCCCACCCCCACAGGCCATGGAGCTACATGTGGAGGAACACCGCAACCATGGTAAGAGCGGCATGTCCCTAGCTTGGTCCCACGGGGCAGGCAGCAGGATGGGCTGCGTGGGGCCTGGCCTGGTGGAGCGGCCTCTCGTGTTGCGTGAGAGGCCAGTGGCCCTCTTCCCCGGCAGCAGGTTGGGCTGTGCCGCACCTGGAGGAGGCAATACTGGGACTGCGGACCCTGCACACGCAGGAGGCAAGTAGGGGCTCGGGGCCCTTTGAGGCTTTGAACCCATGTGGACTAGGTCTGGGGGGGCGGGGGAGGGGAAGGGGCTGAGTTGCCTCACAGCTGCCCCCTGAGGGTGCCATGGACTGGACCCCTGTGGGACCCCACCCCTTGCAGGGCTGAACACCCCAGGGTCACCTAGCCATCCACCCCTACATTGCTGTGCCACGCCCAGCCTCCCTGCCCCCTCCATTTCCCTGTTACTAATTAATATATGGTATACTGTATGAAGAACAGATCTTTGCTATTTGATAGAGTTCTGGCTCTTATGAGTCAGATGTAGCAAGTACTAGCTTGAGCTGTTAGAAAGGCTGGTACATGTACTCTCCAGGGGTAGCGTCAATTTTCTTTTTTATTTGATTTTATATTAAATATTGTATGCATTGCTCCTTGCTAAATATCCCTGTTTTAATATATTTTCTTCCATACATATGGACTGCTTACAATTACGTGTGTGTGTGTTTTGTTTGTATTGGTGGTGCACACCCACACACACAACACCTCAATATTGGCTGTGCACATAAAAAATTTCAGCCCGCCCAGAAGAAAATTAAATCCGTCCAAGGATAGAAAATGTTAGAGGGAACAGTGGTGTGGATGCCGCCAAGGCTCAGCTTAAGGTAAACCAACTCACCTTAAGTCAACCTTCCTGGTCTAGTATCGACCAGGACTGAGTGACTGCACAAGTAGAGAATCAGGCTGAAACTTCTTCCTTGCCCGTGAAGTGTCCGCTTCCCATTTCACAGTCAATTACTGTTCAGTAACCACCCTGTACAGCTTACACTGTCAATGAAAAGATCTCAATTAAGATGAATTCAAAAAATTCCTCTAGAAGAAGAAAAAAATATGTAGATGATAATGGCATTACAGCTTTTGATTAACCTTGGACCTCAGTCTCTTTTAGTATGGATTTTTAACTCTGATCAATGTCATTATTAGTTAACTAGAAATCTGTACTTCGTTGGTTTTAGGCCCTAGGCCAGGTATCACTGAATGTATCTATTTCTGCCAAAAAGATAATTATCTACACTCAAGCATTAGATTCCAACCATTCATTATACTCTGATATAAATAATATGTTTACTTAGCATTTTTTGTTGTTTGTTTAAGAAAACATTTCATTATAACTGAAGGGGGGAAAAAAAAAAAACCAGGGGAAAACTTCAAATGCAGCTAATGAAATTATAATTAGATTTGACCCTAGCAACAGGTGTTACATGAATTTGTTCCACAACTAGATTTACCCAGTCTTACCCTGGTCCTTAAGCTCAAATAAGTTTTGTTTTTCTTCATTTAAATCATTGCCTTTGGGCAGTGTTTCTCAAAGTGGTCTGCAAAACCCCTTTGAGAAATCTGTTAACTGGCCACACCAGTTACTTACGGGCACCGCAGGCACAGAGCCTCTCAGCTCCTTTCACTCCATTTTACTGTTTGCAACCAAGAGGAGCAGCGGCCCAGCCCACGCCACTTCCTGCAACTCCCCTTGGCTGCAAATGGAGAAATGGAGCCGATAGAAGCTGAGAGGCTCCGTGGCTGCAGCACTGGCCAGTTAACAGGATTCTGAAAGTGGTTTTGTGAACCACTTTGAGAAATGCTGCTTTGGGTGAGGTGAGGGATGAAAGGTTCAGTATGCAGGCTGCCCTGGAGAGAGAGGACAACTCCAGCCCTCTCTCATTGCAGCAGCTTGGGGCCAAGTGACAAGCACCTGTCCATGGCCACTGCCACTGCAGCAGGCACAGCTGGGAGAGAGGTGCAAGTCCCACAGCTGGGGGACAGACACACAAACAAACTCTGAAATATATAGCAGATAGTTGTCCCTTTCTCCACACCCGCTAGCCAAATGAGATTATAACTGTCCTGGTCCCTATCTCTGGCACCTTGCTGTCCCCCCATGGTCATTCTATAATATAACTATCCCTCCTACCAGATCTCTCCCTTTCCATTTTATGAAAAACAATTAAATTCCAAGCACATCCCATTGTCTTGGCACAAGCAAACCCTTATTGTGCTTTAAGTTAGAAGAAGAGGAAGCTGCATACCAAATTCCGTGGTCCTACCTCTTACCGTGTAGGTAAAGTTCTTGAACAGACTTACAGACAGACGCATAATCTATCTACTATATATTTTAGAGAGTTTATCAGTGCCGGGAATATCACATCACAGACCAATATACATTCCCCTAAATGGCAATTCATAGGTTTTAACCAAGGTCTTTTGCTGATAATCTACGTGTTCACTCCACTCACTAATATAGTTTGTTGTGTGACCTAAGCTTAGCGGCTGGGCTTTGTTTCTCAAGCTTCAGGTGATGGAGGCAGTGGTGGCAGGCTAAGTCTTTTGATAAACAGAAAAGCTATCTTTGCCACTAAATAAAAGTACCTATTTGTTCATTTTGTGCAGACATTAATCACCTGAAAAAAAGCCATCTGCCTATTTTTCCCAGATGAATGCAAAACATAGTGAATGTCTAGCAAGGGAAGAGAGGATGAAAAACATGAAAAAGGAAACTATTAAATCCCCTCATGTAAGACCTTACCACAGGAGTGTAACACTTACTATACATGGATAGACAGTGTGTGTTTTCATACAATAACCACATTCCTGAAAAAAGTATGCTTTTATTACTTCTTTAGACTGATGTGCTGATGAGATTTGTTCAAGACTAGTGCTCTTATTTATAGAGCATTAACCTTTTACTTTGGAGTCAGCACTCATTTAATGTGTAAGCCATCGCATGAGGACTAACTCTTTACTCATATTTACCCTTTCAAGTCTTATTTTCTACTTCCTGCCAGCAGTCTCTCTTCATATAGTAGGCCTGGTTTGACCTGAGTGACTGGACTCAGTAAGATCTCATTTCTTGGAAGACAAAATTAGGGAAATAGATGGATCAGGAGGGTGAAAACAGTGTTTCTACTAGCTAAAATAAGGAGCATAAGCTGGCGTGTCAATGTGATGCTCCCCTCTTTGCTCAGACAGAACATTATGCAGCATTTATTCAGTCTGGCTAAGGTGGTCAAGCTGCTCCCCTAGCCTGAGTCTCTATGATGGTCCCATTCTGATTATGAAATGTGTTCATCTCAGTCTCACTGGGATGTGTGGACTGGCCCTGATACTCACATGGTCTTTACTTCTTAAGTTGCAAAGAGGCTGGAAAGAAATACCCAGGCCCACCCACTCCATTAGATTCCAGCTCAGGGCCTTTTAACCAGGCAAGCAGAATCAGGTCTAAGCACGTGCTCTTGCTGTGCTTGGAGTTCCTTTCGACCTCCCTTGGTTCAGTAGATTTCTCGAGCCCTTCTCTGGATGTTATCTCTGGGCAGCTGCTCAGCAGCCTGCTGCTGTTTCTTTCTCCAGACAGCTTTGCTCCTCCAGCATCTACTCTGCCCCCTGGCTTATCAGCGGTTTTATTCTCCCAGCTGCTGTGAGGCTCCAATCAGCATTGGCCAGCATTTGCTAGGCCAGCGTGGGATGTATACAACCCAGGACAAGGCAGAACACTCAGGGAACCATTTTCACGCATTTATGTTTACAAGTGTTTTTAGTAATTCACAACATTGATTTGGGATAAAATGCTATCTTTTTGCTTATGGAGTCTGTTATATAAAAGTAAGTAGAGCTGGGTGAATTTTTTTTGGCAAAAACTGCCAAATGTTAAAATGAACCCTTTTTTCCCCAACAGTGTCAAAATGAAATGTAGATTTCTTGGGTTACATTCACAAGGGAATTTAGGCATCATTCACATATCCACTGTAAGCACCCTCATCCCCCTCATACATCCCAACTTGTGGGATATCCAGGTTCAAAACCCCAGTCGTGAACAAAGACCCTGAACTCAGGACTCCCTTGCACAAGCAAGTGCCTTATTCTCCAAACTATAGGTAATTCTGGAGTGGGATTCTCTCCTGTTGAAGCTGGTCCATTTTTTATAAAATAAGCATTGGCCAGGAAACAAAGATTAATGAAAATAATTACATAGTTTACTAGTTGAGAGCAGGGAGACAAAATTGAAGAGCCTCAATATTGGAGCCTGCGAAAGATCAAATGCAGCATAGCTAATAACAAGCCTTGAGCCTATGTTTTCCCAGTTGAGTGCTCTGATCACCACAACTTTGGGTAGAAGGAGGACATCACCACTTCCTCCTCTATCGTTGTGAATCTAGCCATTCGATTCCTTTGCTTTTATTCAAAATAACAGAAAAAAAACCTTTTAATTATATGCAAAAAAATGATTTTTTTCTGACTTCTGATGCACTGAAAATTCTGAAAACAAAATCAGGTTTGGTTTCACCCATACCAATTTGGTTTTGAACTGCCAGCACACTGAAAACAGTTATTTGTCTACCTCTCTTAGTAACATATTTCCAGAATCATAATTCTAACCATGGGAAATTTTGACCACTGCCTAGTAAATACACTCCAATTCAAACGGGAAACACATCACACGCAGAGAATATACAACTTTCCATTTGCACACGAACCAGTGGGATACATGAAACTAATCCACAGAATATGCCCGTTTAGTATGGATTAAAAATGTAAGTAAAGTTTATGTTTAACTTTCAAAAGCACTACATAAATATTTGAGGACTCCATACCAACATAGTAATGCCAGGAACTCCAAAAATTCAGGAGTTGTAAAAGCAAATCCTAGGACAAATCTATATTTACCAGAAGATGGACACTCCAGAAGTCAACCTTCCAATGTTCAATTTAGCGAATCTAGTGTAGACCTGCTAAATCAAATGCTGAGGGCAGCTTCTGCCAGTTTCCAGTACTCCTCCTTCTGCAAGGAGTAAGTGAAGCCAATGGGAGAGTTTGCTCCCTCTGGTCTCCCACTGTGTGGATACTGCCGCAGCTCGGTTCAAGGTACAAACATAAGAACAGCCATGCTGGGTCAGGCCAGATGTTTATCTAGCCCAGTATCCATCTTCCAACAGTGGCCAATGCCAGATGCCCCAGAGGGAGTGAACAGAACAGGGAATCATCAAGTGGTCCCTCTCCTGTCACTTTTTCCCAGCCTCTGACAGAGGCTAGGGACATCATTCCTACCCATCCTGGCTAAAAGCCATCGATGAACCTAACCTTCAGAATTTATATAGTTCTTTTTTGAACACTGTTAAACTCCTGGTATTCGCAATCTCCTCTAGCAAGGAGTTCCACACGCCGACTGTGCGCTGTGTGAAGAAAAACATCCTTTTGTTTGTTTTAAATCTGCTACCTATTAATTTCATTTGGTGACCCCTAGTTCTTATATTATGGGAACAAGTAAATAACTTTTCCTTATTCACTTTTTCCTTACCAGTCATCATTTTATAGACTTCTCTCATACCCCGGCCCGCTTAGTCTTTTCTTTCCAAGCTGAATATTCCCAGTCTTTTAAATCTATTTTCATATATGATCCATTCCAAACCCCTAATCTTTTTTGATGCCCTTTTCTGAACCTTTTCCAATGCCAATATATCTTTTTTGAGATGAGGTGACCACATCTGTAAGCAGTATTCAAGATGTGGGTGTACCATGGTTTTATATAGAGGCAATAAGATGTTCTCAGTCTTATTCTTTATCCCTTTTGTAATGATTCCTATCATTCTGTTTGCTTTTTTGACTGCTGCTGCACACTGAGTGGATGTTTTCAGAGAACTATTCACAATTACTCCAAAATCTCTTTCTTGAGTAGTTATAGCTAAATCAGTCCCCATCATATTATATGTATAGTTGGCACTATTTTTTCCAATATGCATTACTTTACTTTTACCAACATTAAATTTCGTTTGACATTTTGTTGCCCAGTCACTTAGTTTTGTGAGATCTTTTTGAAGCTCTTCAAGAAAGTTTTGCAAAATTTTCTTGAACAGTTTAGTATCCTCTGCAAATTTTTGCCACTTCACTGTTTACCCCTTTCTCCAGATCATTTATAAATAGGTTGAATAGGATTGGTCCTAGTGCAGACCCTTGGGACACACCACTAGTTACCTCTCTCCTTTCTGAAAACTGACCATTTATTCCTACCCTTTGTTTCCTGTCTTTTAACCAGTTATCAGTCCATGAGAGAACCTTCTCTCTTATCCCCTCATATCCTATGACAACTTACTTTACTTAAGAGCCTTTGGTGAGGGACCTTGCCAAAGGCTTTCTAGAAATCTAAGTACACTAGATCCACTGGATCCCCCTTGTCCATGTGTTTGCTGACAACCCTCAAAGCACTAGAGTAGATTAGTCGAGTCTCCCTTTATAGAAACCATGTTGACTTTTCCCCAACAAATTATGTCTATCTACATGTCTGACATTTTTATTCTTTACTATAGTTTCAACTAATTTGCCTGGTATTGACCTTAGACGTACCGGTCTGTAATTGCCAGGATCACCTCTAGAGCCCTTTTTAAATATTGGCATCATGTTAGCTATCTTCCAGTCATTAGGTACAGAAGCTGATTTAAAGAACAGGTTACAAACCACAGTTAATAGTTCTGCAATTTCACAATATTTGAGTTCTTTCACAACTCTTGGGTGAATGCCATCTGGTCCCAATGACTTCTTACTGTTAAGTTTATCAATTTGTTCCAAAACCTCCTCTAATGACACCTCAGTCTGGGACAAGTCCTCAGATTTGTCACCTAAAAGAATGGCTCAGGTCTGGGAATAGCTCTAACATCCTCAGCTGTGAAGACTGAAGCAAAAAATTCATTTAACTTCTCTGCAGTTACCTTATTGTCTTTGAGTGCTCCTGTGGCATCTTGATCATCCAGAGGCCACTGGTTGTTTAGCAGGCTTCCTGCTTCTGATGTACTTAAAAACATTTTGCTATTACTTTTTGAGTTTTTGGCTAGCTGTTCTTCAAACTCCTTTTTGGTTTGTGTTATTATACTTTTAAATTAAGTGTAACAGAGTTTATGCTCCTTTCTATTTTCTTCCCTTAGATTTAACTTCCACTTTTTAAACAATGCCTTTTTATTTCTCACTGCTTCTTTTATTTTGTTGTTAAAACACGGTGGCACTTTTTTGGTTCTCTTACTGTGTTTTTTAATTTGGGGTATACATTTAAGTTGGGCCTCTATTATGGTGTCTTTGAAAAGTTTCGATGCAGCTTCAGAGATTTCACTTGTGTCACTGTACCTTTTAATTTCTATTTAATTAACCTTCTCATTTTTGTGTAGTGCCCCTTTCTGAAACTAAATGCCACAGTGTTTGGTAGGCTGAGGTGTTTTTCCCACCACAAGGATGTTAAATTGTATTATATTATGGTCACAATTTCCAAATGGTCCAGTTTACCCCTTGGATCAGATCCTGTGCTCCACTTAAGACTAAATCAAGAATTGCCTCTCCTCCCTTGTAGGTTCCAGTACCGACTCCACTATGAATTTTGCTGGTCCGGTACCAACTCCAGTGCCTAGTGTTGAGCATCAAAAGATCAGTGAAGCTCAGAAAGGGTCATTTCACATTTCCAATGACCAAGGCAAATATATAAAATCACTATATAATCCTGTACATCACTGACATGACAATGAAATAGCATGAAATGGTGTGACCACTCTTTATGAATATGAAATCTCTCCACAGTTTTACAAAGACTGGAAATCTGGCATGGAAAAGAGGCATATGTCAACTACAGGGAAGCAAAAGGTACAGATGATATCAAATGTTTAGTTACATATAGGAGTTCTGGAACATTATTGCTATGCTTGAATGAGGTTTGAAGGCTCCTTAGCATCTCTGGACATTGTGTTGGACAGCTGTGGTGTAAAGGTTTTAAGCTCTAAAATTATTTTAATCTCTTTGATGGCATAATGACAAACTGTGAAGTGCAGAATTTTGTGGCAAAAGATTTCACCCTTTCGTGCAACCAGAGTTTTTTGCAAAACATCTGGTGCCATTGATTATAGCTTATCTTAGCCCATTTACTGAACAATGGAAATAATCCCCTCTGTCTCATCAACAGTTTTAAGAATATCCATTCAAACAGATGGAATACTATACTATATCCATTATGCCTGCTGTACTCATGAAGTATATCCCCCAGGTGTACCACACACTTCACATTGATTACAACTAGGACTAAAGACTAACTGGGAGCACAGGGGGTTGAATAGCCAGCTCCTACGTGACAAGAGGAATTACTGAACAGAAGCAGAAACCACAGAGTTTTGCAAAGTAATTTGGAGAGGGAGTGAGAGAGGCAGATGGAGAGGGAGTATGAGAAGCACATAACCCTAACAATTATACTCCCTGCTTCTAAAAAAAACAACAAATAACAAACTAATTAACTGATAAACACCCTGCATGGGTAAAACAAAATCCTTTGTGCAGATGTCCAGCAGAAGAGCTGGGACTATCCAGTGTATTGCATTGAATGCAGCATGAGTGCATTTGGTGTAAGCGAAGCGTGGCCTTCAGAGACCAAATGCAGGTTCTTAAGACCAGAGCAGCTGAATTAGAGGAGCACAGAAGGACAGAGGTAACTAGTTGACACAGTAGAGCAGACCCACCCCTAGTATGACATTCCTGTGCAGCTGAGGGAGATGAAAGTCTCAAGGAAAGAGAACATCAAGATTCATCAGAAGGAAATGATCCCATAGTTGGGATCCTCCTTCCAGATGATGTCATGGTATCCTCTCCCACTGAGGACACCCCTGTGGGAGAAGGAACACCTGTTATTAAGAAGAGAAAGATAATGAGAGATTTGATTTTTAGAAATATAGGTAACTGGTTTTGTGATGACTGGAAGAACTACCTGAGCTCCTCAACCGGTGGGACGAGATGTAAGATTTGGTTGCTAGAATGTTTCAGAGCAACCCCGGTGGCTCCAATCCCACAGGCCTGGCTCCAGGTATTGCAACCTACAGGGTCACAGTTCAGATTTAGCCCTGCTGCTGCTTTGCACTGCCAGAGTTTCTTTCAGCTAGGGATCACCAAACCTGTTATAAGCACTAATTAATTAATTAAGTCTTAAAGTACTAGCCATGCCCCTATGAAATATTTATGTAAGTTTATTTCATAAATGGGGCAATGAGAAATTAAATGTGATGTGTTTATGTCCATGCAGTGATGTGATGGGCTTATGTCCATGCAGTGAATTAGTGGTAAAAAGTTAGCAGTAAACAAAAAATTATTCCCCACACTTGGGTTAGAGCAACCTAATCCAGAATCCTAATCTCCTCCTAACCCCTAGCCACTGGGTTTTACAGACATGAGACTGATCTACTCAATCCATTCCCTCACTTGACCTATCCTCCTCTCTTAATAAACCGTTATGCTTCCTCTCCTCAAGTGATATATTGGTCTTGTCATATTAAGAACATAAGAACAGCCATATTGGGTCAGGCCAAAGGTCCATCTAGCCTAGCATCCTGTCTTCCATCCGTGGCCAATGCCAGAATGCCCCAGAGGGAGCGAACAGAACAGGTAATCATCAAGTGATCGCTCTCCTGTCGTCCATTTCCAGCTTCTGACAAACTTCGGACACCATTCCTACCCATCCTGACTAATAAATATTGATGGACCTATCCTCCATAAATTGATCTAGTTTGTCTGAAGCAAGGAGGGTGCACTTATGTTTACAAAGTGCCATATGAAAATACGGCACATTTGAGGATAATATTCTGTTTGAAGACATGTTGGATGTTTTGAATGTACAAGGCAATTAAATCCAGGTTACTTGGGAATTTGTAGATAGCAGTTAGTGAGGACAATTAATCATTTTAACTATCACCTTTCCTTTTGTGTTATGCCTAGAGATAGGCTCAAAGTAGAAACACCACAAACATTATGGAACTTCAATCCAGATCCAAACGTCACTGCTTGGACCCATCTCTAGTTAAATCACACACAGTTTCTTAATCCCAGGACCAGGTTACCTTTATTTCTTTTGGGAGAGAAATAAGTTTATATCAGAGTATCAAGGTCAACATGTAATGTACTTACTTATTCTTGCTGGGTATCTTCACTTCTGATACATCTGCACTTCCTGCCTCAATGCACTCATATAACTTCTGTCAAATAGTGAAAACTCATTCCTAAATAAAACCAGAGATTCATTGTCATGGCTGAAAGACAGAGCTGAATGCAAGTAAATTTTCCAAGAATCTGTCCTCATCTTGTGTTTATTACCTTAAGATAGATGTCTAGAGACTGCAAATTAAACTGTTTTCATGGTTTTGCTTATTTAAGTATATATTAAGTAGTTCTGAATTGGTTAAATTTTAATTGGATGCTTTGTGACTGGATTTTTAATTCACAATATCATATATTAAGTAGCTGTTACTCTGAAATAAACTAAAAAAGGGAGAAATATTTCAATTTCTAAAATGGAAAAGGGACAAATTCAAACCTGGTATATACAGGCCCTGAGCTTTAACTATATTATATAAATTTCGAAAGTATTTTAAATGATTACATTACATAGAAATATGGTTAAAAACCAGGAGAGAAAACAACGGCACAACATGTACCTCAAAGGCTCAAAAGTTAAAATTGACTAATTTCAGTTTTTGAGAGTTAAAAGTTAACCAAGGTCACTAATCCACAATCGTTATGGTTGGGAAATTGCCTGGAAATCAGATTTGCCTGAAATTTCTAGCACTTGGCTTCAATTAAGAAGCTTTCCTGCAGCCTTTCTTTACTTTGTTTTCTAGCAGATACTGAAGTACAAAAGGTTAAAATTCACAATTGTAGTTTTTCCAATAAATAGATATAACAACAAAGCATACCGCTAATTATTTCCCAACAGTGCTAACAAACTATAGGACACAATAGGCCAAAATATGCTTTTACTTAAAGCTTCATCAGGATCTGTCTTAAAGACTGGGCAGACTCTTGCCCAGAGAGTGCTGTGTTTCACAGCTCTAGTTGCAGGACTGTGACCAAAATATGTATTTATTGTTATGTAACCAGTTTTTTTAGAAAGTACAGGTTGAACCTCTCTAGTCTAGCACTTTCTGGTCCAGCAACATCTGTGATCCAGCATGATTTTAGTTAGCCAGATGTCCACTTATCATGGGTGTAGCTAAGTTTCCCACAGTCCCATAAAGTTTATTTACAGCCACCAGTCCTGGCTCTCAGTTTTCTGTGCTGTTAGTTAGCTCTAATTTACCCCTAAGGGTAAAGAGGCGTTTTTTCGAAAGATACTTTTGAAAAAGCCTCTTTAGAAAAAGAGTGTCTAGACAACAAGAAGATTTTTCGAAAAAGCAGCTTGCTTTTTCGAAAGAGAGTCTAGATGCTCTTTCGAAAAAGCCCTGTTTTCATGCAATCGTGCCTTTTTTCGAAAGATGACTTGAAAAAAGGCGTTATTCCTCGTAGAATGAGGTTTACCGCCGTCAACAAAAACGCCGCATTCTTTCGATTTAACTGTCGATAGAACGTGGCGGTAGTCTACATGCAGGTAAAGTTTTTTTGAAAAAAGGCCACTTTTTTCAAAAAAAACCCCTGTAGTCTAGACACACCCTTTCTGTCTTCTAAAAGCCCAGTAAGCAGTGGAAGTGTGGGTAATGCTGCTAGACAATATCGACCTCCTGCAGTTCAACAAATTCTCTGGTTCGTCACCAGTCAGATTCAGAGAGTGCTGGACTAGAGAGGTTCATACTGTACTTGAGTCACTTGTGTATGGTAATTAATTAGAAAATTGCATACCAGTTTTAACATAACTACTTAAAAATCAAACTTAACTGATTTGTCATTAGAACTATGGTTGTGAGTCTCAGTCAAGGATGAGTATGGGATATTGTATAGACAAGTAACAAAGCAGACAGCCTACAGTCTAGGACTCAGACAGGATTAGATAGGTGGACAAAACCTTCAGACAGGCTGAGGAGTATTAGAAGAAAAGGTTTAAAAAATTAACACTAACAAAAAATGTGAAGTCTAGGCTTCATCCTTCCATAATCAGTGACAGACAGTAGTGATTTGAAGGCATAGCCCCGAAAGGCTTCAGGAGATATTTTAAAAGTGATTGGGGAATCTCTCCCATGCTTCTTGGGCACCAAAATATATAACACAGAGGGGCTTGAGGGAGCTGCATATCTCTAAGCAATTAAAGCTAGCATAACAAAACTCAAAAACTCTAATAAATAGGGTGGGGCTAAATGCAGATAAATAGTCTAAGTTTCAAGAGAGGGAGAAGTCAGTAAAGGGTCACAAAGGAGGAAATGATGTGGTCAGAATTATGATCCATCAGAGTTTTGAATGGACATGAGGGGATAGGGAATAGAAATAACATGGCTACTATCAAGGCTAAAGAAGATTTGGTTAAAAAAATCCATATTGATTTCCTACCTGATTGCAATAATGCTTTGCACACCATGTTTGGTGCTACTGTGGTATTAAGAGAAAGATTAGACTCTTTAGAGCATGGGATTCAGTGGTAACAGGAAGTGGATTTTAGATTAGACCAGTGTTTCTCAGAGTGTTCCAGGGGCCCGCTCTGTTTACCTATGGCTCTGTAGCCATGGAGCCTCACAGCTCTCATTGGATTGGGTTTGCCATTTCCAGCCAAGGGGAGCTGCGAGAAGCAGTGGCCTGGGCCACGTCACTTCCTGTGGCTCCCCCTGGCTAGAAATAGTGAACTGGAACCACTAGAAGCTGCAAGGTTCTGTAGGTATGGAGCTTTTAGGTAAACAAAGCAGCGTGGGACCGCTAGCGGCTTTCCCAAACGGACCCCTGGAACACTTTGAGAAACACTGGGTTAAACTTACAGATTAAACAAGCTAAAATGCACTGTTTATCTTAACAATGTATCTAATAAAGACTATTGCTAAGTTGCTAGTATTGAATTATTATTAAGACTAGTCAATCACTTGAAAATAAGACAATTCACTCCTGATACCATGTGTTAAGTGATAAAAAGAAAAGGAAGAAATTATAAAACCTTACAAAGCAATACAAAAGAAAAAAAAAAAACCCTAAACCTGAGGTGAAGTTCTCAGAAGTTAAAAATAAGTTTGAGTGAAATAAGATGGATCAATTAAGAGTTCCCATTTTGCTAAAATTGTTGAGACATGCTGCAGAACATACTCATAAGGAAGATGAGTAAAAGCTTTTTTTTCCAAAATATTGCATATACTGAAACAATTTCATTATATAGTTCATTGGAACTTAATGTTGGACAAGCTATTTGGGAGATTGCCTTGAACGTTTTGGGGAATACTGTTTACCTATAAGAAATAAAGCATTTGAAAGATTTCCATTACACTCAAGATATAAAATGGAGGAAGAGACTTTTGAATTGTTTGAACAGATCCAAAGTAAGAAATTAGACCTGTAATTTACAGAATCTGATTCAATAACAGGATATCAGATTGTGATGGATAGCTCACAGACAGTTAGAAAAAACAGATCTAAATCCAGAAAAAGCAGTGATGAAATTGCCAAACTTTATCAACAAAAATTGCCCATTTTATAAAAAAAAACTGACAAAAATAGACAATGAGAAAAAAACCAAATCCGTGGAAAGAAACAGAGTGAAAGTATTAAAGTTAAAACATATGAATATATAAAAACAAATATTCCCGATATGGAAGGAGGCACCAGCCTAGACAATGTTCAGCATATGGTCAAACCTGCCAGATGTGTGTGGGGGGGAGGGGGGGGGCGCGGAACATAACTATTTTGCAACAGTCTATAAACAAAGAAGTCTGCAAAATCTTTGAAATAAACATTTAATTCAAAAGTCTCAGAGAAGTAACTGCATAAGGCAGGGGTTCTCAAACTTTGTGATACCTCAACCCTCCTCTAAGTTGCTCAGGACCCCACAGGGGGTCGGGACCCACAGTTTGAGAAACACAGGCATAAGGAATACAAAAGATGACAATACAAATGAAGAAAATTTGTTTCTGGCTATTTTGAAACAGAGTTACTCTGAACTACAAGGAGGATTGGACAGTTACATACAAAATAAAATGTTCTATTAGTAGATAGCGTTATAGATGTAAGTGCACAAGCTAAATTCTTCTGACATTAAAAAAAAGTCTAAAAGTAAAACTTATAGCAAGAAAACAATACCAACTTACATGCTTATAGTGGAGAAAAATTCCCTGTTATTGGTATTTGTGAATTTCAGGTCATAGTTAAAGATAATTTAGAAAACATAAGATGTGTCGCGGAGGGGTAAGATATTTAGATTTAGAAACATGTTTAGCACTAAATCTAATTGATGGAATGCAGACTATTAAGGATTATGAAAAGCTGTAAACAGAACATCAATTCACAGAGAGTTATTCACCAGTGTGGGTAAACAGGATACAATATATAAAATAGAGTTAAATGAAACAAAGAAACCACTTATACATGCAACTGGAAAGATATCCTGGGCTTTAAGATGTATAATACAAAAGGAATTAGAAAGGTTGATTAATTCAGATATGATGAAAAGAGTGGAAGAGCTGACTGAGTGGGTGAATTCATTAGTAACAGCAGAAACGAAAGCAGATCCTTATATTCATTTTTAGATCTAAAAGATTAAAATAAGTATCTTTAAAAGGGAACATTTTAAAATACCTATAAAGGAAGAAATTTTTCAACAAATGTCAGGAGCAAAATAATTTTTCTTCTTTAACTGCATAAAATGGATTTTGGCAAATTCTATTTGAGAAAAAATGTCAGATGTTATGCACATTTAACATACTGTTTGGATGTTACTGTTTTAAAAGATTGTCTTTTGGATTATATTTGACTCCAGCAGTATTTCACAGTGCATTACAAAAGATAGTTGAAAATACAGATGGCACACAAGTGTACATAGATGATAAAATAATATGGGAAAGACTATAAAAGAGCATGATATAAGAGTAAATAAAACAGAAGCAGGATTGAAATTAAAACAAGAATATAATTTTAGATTTTAAGAATTAACCTTTATAGGAGATTAATTGACCTATGAGGGATTACAGATTGATCCACAATACATACAAGATATTGATAATATTGCTTACTCAAAAGATTGTAGAAAATTGTGGGTATGGTTTATTTATAGGCAAATACTTAGCTAGTTTAGCAGAAACAAAACATATTTAAGGGATTTACTCTTCAAAAATAATCAATGGATATTGGACTAGCAATATCAACAAAAATTTAAGCAGATTAAGCAGCTAATAAAATGAGCTCCAGTATTAAAACTATTAATCATAACAGAATTTCAAAATAGTTTTCAGGCACATCCAAACAAGGTCTAGAAGCAGTTCCATAAAAAAGTATGGTGATCTATGGAAACCAGTTGCTTTTGCATCAAAAGTTACATAAAAAACAGAATGCCAATATGCTCAAAACAGAAAGAGGTACTGGCATTGGCTTTTACATGCAAACAAAATCTTTACTGAAAGAAACTGATTATAAGCCATTATTTAATACTTCAAAAAGGAACATGACAGACATCAGTTCATCTGGTTTTAATTAGACTAGGAGATTGACCTGAATTAAGATTCTCTGCATATATGTTAACTATGTATCTAAAAAAATGAAACTGCTGATAAATTACTAGCAATGTATTATTATTAAGACTGGGAGATTACTTGAATACAAAATTACACCCCACATGCCTGGAGTATATTTTTTATGGCCAAGTGATAAACCTGTTACAGGAAGTTACAATGGAAACACTGACAAGTTTAACAAGAGCATAATAAATTTCATGCTAAAATTAAATCCATGCATTACAAGTCTGGAGTGATAAATAATTGTGTTTTGTCTTTCCTTGAAGAAAAACCCTGGGCTCAGAAGCAAGAGTTCAACAGGATGAGAATGAGAGAGGTATATAAAGTGAAGTTGCAACAAGTGAAAATAAAGGTAACATCAACTCCAACTTTTTATTAATGGGTTCATGTTCCACTCTGCATATTTTCAGGATTTATTAATTAATGAATAAAATAAAATACTACTACCACTACTACTACTACGGCAGCACTTAGTATCCTAATCTAGGATCAAAAGCCTAATGTGGTTGGCAGTACACTCACAGGTAGCAAAAGAAACCTGTCTCTGCTCCAGGAATTTACAACACTTTTTGTCTGTTTCCAGACATTTGGTTGGATTACACTATCACTATTAAAATGGTGCTATGCAGAAAGATTAATGGCAACCATCATAGTGGTCTTTGATCTACAGACAATTACAGACTCATTCCAGCTGGTAGGTAAGTTGACCATCTTTCTTAGGGGCTGAGTGGAATGAGCAATTAAAAGTCACTTTATACAGTGATAGCTGGAAGTTATAAAAAGTCACCTCCCAAGCCCATGGGCTGCACAGCATGGCCAATCAGAAACCAATTCATGTGGGCTGAAGGGTTTTGTAGGGACTCACTACAAATCTGGGAGCTAAGGAATTGATTTGGGTGTGTGTGCGCATGTTCATATGAGAGGCTGAACAGCAGAAAGAGGGAGAGGCAGTGGTAAAAGTTGCCCTGGTAGGAAGCCAAAATAACTTTTTAGACACAGTATCTTCTGGAAAGGCAAACTGGCATTTCTGAGCAAGGAAACTGCCTGTTTGTTTCTACTATATTCAGGGAACCAGGACTTGGTGTACTTTCTTTGTAAATAAACAGGATTGCACCAAAGAAGAATCTATCAGTTCCACTTCCTAATAGAAACAATCCAGTGAGGGTCTGAGTACTGGCCATATGCTCAGAGCTAAAGGGGCAACAGTATAAAATAAATTATTTGGGTGGGAAATGCGAGAAAGAAACAATTTCCCCATTTAAAATTTGTTTTATTTCAGGTTAGATGAAGTCAATGGGCTCTTATGAAACTAATGAAAAAACTGGGTTTGCCACAGAAGAGGAGCATATTAATCTTTGTGAAAGACAGAAAGTTGTATATTTGACCAAGTGAAACAGGTTCTATGTGAAGCCTGCTATGTTCTGAAAAAGCACTGGAGGCTTAGCTAGGATTTTAATTACGGAAACAAGAGTCTACTGGTGATAACAATACTATTCCTTAACCAATCAGCCATTACGCGTATAAACACAAACGTGTTACTACAAGTAACCTTGAAAGGTATAGATTTTTAATCAGTAAATGTCAAGTTCACTGTATGCACATAAACAGACAAAATATGTCTATCAATAACAATTCAAATGTATACGTAGGCAATATAAGAAATTGCTGCTAGAGAAATCAGAATTTGATTTAAGGAGCTCTGCAGTCCATCTTTTGACATGTGATGTTGACAATTTGTGTTTTAATAATTTTTAAGCTTTTAATTTTTTGAACCTCAATGTTTACTGTCATTAAATAATTATCTGACACAGAGTGTGACTATCTACTATATATTTGAGATAGTTTGTGCATCTGTCTGTGTATCCGTTCATCCATCTAGGAGTCTGTCTGTTCAAGAACCTCTCCTAATCACTAAGAGCTAGGGTCACCAAATTTGGTATGCAGCTTCCTCTTATTGTAACTTAAAGCAAGGTCAGGGTTTGGTTGTGCCAGGAAAAGGGATGTTCCTGGCATGTGACTGTTTCTCATCAAATGGAAAGGGAGGGTTCTGATAGCAGGGACAGTTACAGCCATAAATGTCACAGAGGAGCAGCAAGCATGGGGGAAGTTCTATACCAGGATGACCACAGGGAGACAGCAAGAGCCACAGACACCGGCTGTGCTGTGCAGCCACCGGCACCTTGGGCTGCATGGCCCCTCCCTGCCTGGGCTGGTCCTAGGGAGAAGCCAGCAGGTGGGCTGCATGGCTCCCACCACTCTAGGGAGAAGCCAGCTGGTGGCTGTGTAGTCCCCAATGCCCTGGGCTGACCCAGGGAGCAGCTGCCAGATGCTCCCACCCCTTGCTCCGAGCCCCCACAAAGACCTCCACCTGCATCACCTCCCCCTGCCTGAACCCCTCTTCACCCCCACTAACCCTGTCTCTTGCACCCCCCCTGTACTGTCAGCCCCCTGCCCTGACTTCTGCACCTCTCCTGTACATATGCTGCTTCCAGTCTCCTGCTCTGAAGGACCCGAGAAAAGTTGGATGTCTTCTAATCCAGGTGTTTTCAATCTCTGGGTTGCAGCTTGTAAGGGCCACTTATGAGATGCTTTGTTTAACTTGCGCCTTTGCAGTTCTTGTTGGCCATGGATCACCTTTTCTGGCTAATGGGAGCTGGGGGAAGCTGTGTCCCAGTGCACACCACTTTCTACAGCCCCCATTGACTAGGGACAGCAATTCGCAGCCAATGGGAGTTGCGATTATCTGTAGCTGCAGAGGCACAGGAAAACAAGGCATCTCATGGCCAGCTAGTGGTTTGCCCTTACAAGCCACAACCCAGAGTTTGAAAACCTCTGTTCTAGTCTTCTATATATTTTAGAGAGTTTGCCTGTATGTTTGCTCAGGAACTCCTAAATGGTAAGGACCAAATTTGGTATACAGCTCCCTCTGATCATAAATTACATTGCTTTAAGAGCTCGGTTATTCCAGGAAAATGGAATGTGCCTGGAATGGGTTTGCTTCTCATAAAACCAAAAAGAAATGAGACAGAATCAGCAAAGCAAGTACAGTTCTCAAAATTGACATAACTGAATGAATGTTGAAAAAGAACGAATCAAAATGAGCCAGAAAAATATGATGAAACTGCAATAGGATTGCTTCTCAACAAACCTTACAGAAAATTGATAAAACAGAAGAATTTGGATTCATGCTCGGTTTTGACTAAATCAATGCTTAAGATTTGAAAACTAGAAGAAAATATTATTGGAAACCAAATTGACTACAGCCCTTTTTTGTTAAAGCATAGCGAATGATAAATGTTTATAGGGATGAAGAAACAAAATATACTTCATGGAATTTCCAAATTATGGACCCAAGCAACGCCAGGTAAATCTGCTAGTTTAATGACAAAACACATGCTTACCACTGACATTTAAAATATGATAAAATTAAGTATTTAATACGTCAATATCTGTTGAAATGAGAAAAATACAAATCAAATTCTGGTAACCCTACCTTGTCGTAAAAAATGCTTATGATTTTTGAGTGTTTGATTTGGAAATACTGGGAGTGTCCTACAGGACTATTATTATAGAAACAGAATGCTAGACCCAAAAAATACTCACTCAGGCTATATCTACACTACTGAGTTCTTTCAGAAAAATGGGAAAACGCCTGTTTTTCAAAAAAAAAAAATTCACTTACATCCACACCGCAATCGCGTTCTTTCAAAAAAGATTATTGAAAGAACAGAGGGGTTTTTCCAAAATTGGTAAACCTCTTACTAGAAGGAAGAAGCCTTTTTCTGAAAGAATTTTTGGAAAAAGGCATGTGTGGACGGGGAAGAGGGAATTCTTTCGAAAGAAGAGGAAAGAGGAAAAAGCACAGGTGCCCTGGTGGCCACTCCGTCCATAGCAATCACAGCTTACATGTGAGAGAGCGTCCATTCAGTGTGGACACTATTTTCTGAAAAAGCAGATCGCTTTTTTGATGCGCTTTGACAACGTGGACACTCTCTTTCAGAAGAAGTTTTTTCAGAAGATCTCTTCCAGAAAAGCTTCTTCTGAAAGAAGCCTGCAGTCTAGACGTAGCCTCACTCACTCACTCTCCTCTCCCCCCGCAGGTTTCAGAGCTTTTCTGTACATTGCACTGCAATGTAGCAAGAAATTGTATGTGTAATATTTGACTGCAGAAAACTATTTGTGTTTTGCTTCACTTTGCCAACTTTAAACAATCCATCACTTCAGAAGACTAACTTATTGACTGGATAGGGACCTTCACTATAAATCATATGCTGCTTAGATAAAAGCCATTAGGACAGAATATTACTCAATTCTATGGCATTTTGCAGCATATGCTTATTGTGCGAAAATTTGTTTGCAAAGTCACAAACTCTAAGGTCAGATATTGCCCTCCAACTGCAGTCAGATGAAGCCCCAAAATATGAATACAAATCAATATATACAAACGCAGTAATTTAGATGTCTGTGACTACTTGGCAGTGTTTACAAAATGTTTTTTCATGTTTTCTGCCTTCATGCAGCTCCTCAATTTGACAATTAACTTTATATAGCTAATTTTAGAAAACATTCTATAACAAAAACATGGCATTTTATAATCACAATTTTTATTTTTTGTGAATGAAGTTGGTTATCCTGAAGATTGCAGCAGGTGGATATTATGGTTAAATCTAATAGGTCTTTGAATGTATAAAAAGATAGTAAGTCAAGTATATATAAAGCTATTACAGATGTATATTTTAAAAGGAAAACAAATAAAGGATTAAGTCTCCCTAAAATCTGTGTTAGTTATTTTGATCAACATTATGCTTAAGGTTATATATGGTAGAAGTTTCGCCTTTACAGATAAAGCATAGTTTTTTGGGTGTTTGAGATGTCCATATTCCTAAATAGAAATCTAGAATAGCTTTTCCAATATGCATTAACCTAAGGCAGCCTCCTGTGCTACTGTAAATGAGCAACAACATGTGAGACAAGAATAGAGTATCACTTTAAAACTGTGGGGAGAGTTGAACTTGAGCCATATAAGTAAAGACCTCCTAATCCACACACGGAGCAGTGAGGATGCATAATCAGAGTCACCCCATCATAAATGTATGCATTCTTATTAAGTTGATTTTAGAGATAATTTTTCAGTCAAGCAGGTCAACTGGAAAGAAGCTATCTGTATAATTTTTCTGGGAATATTAGAATTGCAAAGCAGGATTCATAGCTCCACCCACTTTTCCAAGCTATGTAGCAAACATGCTGTAAAAACTGGTATGCGTATCAGGCTTCACTTATCCCTGTGCTGAAGCTTAGCAGGGGGTAGAGACAGACAAGTAGGTGTGTGGGGGGGGAAAAATGGTTCCTAGTGATTGTATATAAAATTGCATCTCCACTAATCTGATGTCCCCAACTTATACCTGGCTACCTACACCCCCAAGATGCCTATGCACCCAATGCAGACAGTAGGAGGAAGCCCAGAACAGGGATATTTGAGGGTATGGCTAGAACACTCTGGCTATAAGCCAACCAAGGGAGTCCTGTAGGCCAGTAAAATTTCCTGGAGTCTCAATCCAGCTTTATGTTTTGTTTATATCAGGGGAGCAGGTGTGAAAGGCCCCAGTACAAAGGATAAACTGGATCCAACTGAAAAGGTACTTCTTTCCAGGCCAAATAGACATGTGCATACAACTGAGAAAAATACCAAATAGCAAACCACATTCTGAGTTACTGGCATATGAACAAAGGGGAAATCAACCAAAGCTAATCTAAGAAAGTTGCTGTTTCATTTATTTCCCTTTCTAAAACTATAAATATGAATATGGGACCAACAAGAAATAAGATTTTGAGACTTAGCTCTTTTTTTAACAGGGAGTCACATGAGAAGCTCAAGATTGCCCAAAATCACCATTTTTGTAGACAGGGTATATTATTTGGACAACAGTTAGAAATGATGCAGCAGATGTTTCAGGTTCTCTCAGTCCTATGGGATATCTGATGAGATTTCATAAGAAATCTGACTTAATTGTGATGAAACATTTGGATGAGCTCATAGAGCTATAGCTCATTATGTTCATAGCTGCCAGCATCTTTTTAATGGTCACCTAATTATTTCAGAAAGTGTATAATATTTCAGAAGGGTGAAAACCAAAATTCATCTCGATTGGGTATACAGTTTCCCCAAAAAAAGTTTACTAGAACTAAATTAATAGTAAAAGAACAAGTCAACACAATAACATATCATCCACATTCCCCAAAATAAACAGTCCTTCCCACCCTTTCTTTAACAGCTCCTGCCTTTCAAATAGTCTTCCATCCACCTCCCCCAGAAATCCAGCTATTCACTCTTTCTTTCCACTGTAATCATTCACTGCCTCCCTATGCCACAGCATAAAAAGAAAACACAAAAGAAAACTCATTCTACTCTCCTCCCACACAGAACACTTCCATGGTTCAAACCCATCCCCCGTTGGCAGAGTCCTAAAATCATCACAAATTATGAAGAATATATTATGTAGCTGCATGTTTTCAGGTAAACCTAGCTAACTGGGCAGCTGTTATTTGGTAGTAGAGAGAGTAAGCGAACAGACAAGTATCGCCGCAGCATTCATTCCTTATCCCCTTGTGTCATTAGAACATCTTATACATACTTTCTATTTGATTACTGAAATTCTGGTATTAAACATGAACATATGTTGGTTTTACAATGTAATCTATCTCACGTAACACTTTCTGGCAGCTTGTCATCCATTAAGTGTTTGTTGCTAATGCATTTTATAACATGCTTTATAATACGCCACTGAAGGCTGTAGCTGCATCTGGTAATCGTCTCCTAAATATAAAGAAAGCTTTTGTAAATAGGCTCCTTATTTAAAATATTATTACTTTAGCCTAGTGGGTCTTGGTTGGGAATCATAATTCTGTTTCACCTTTTGGGAATGTGATACATTCCCTACAGGATACACAGCTGAGGGGGAAACTCTGCAGTTGCTAAAGTGACATGGGAGTAGATAAGGGCAAAGTAGAGGTTAGTCACAGGAGCATTTCTGGATGCACAACATGGGCAGTTGTCCCACATTGCAGGACTCATGTGATTGCTACTCTGCAGTGTCCCCAGCATTTACTCTTGTGATTTGTGCCTTTCCAAATAACTGAATAGTTGTCTAAATAATACACCAAGCCTTTTTTACTGGCACAGCTACTGAGGGGACTATGTGCACTATCTAGTTGAGAATCCTGTCACATTTCCATCAGGTCTGCCTTTATTGGGATCACAGTCCATCAGTAAATGTTTGGGAACATTTCCAAAGCTTTCATTCAGGTGTGTGTTACAGTCCTTTCCTGCTGTTGTCTGAAGGGAGACTTCCTATAGCATCTTCTCCCCTCTGGTGCACAGATGAGATAAAGGGCAAGATTTGGTCTTCATTGTCTGAAGGATATGTACTACCCATGAAAGAAACCTTACATCCATCAAAAGACATTCTGGATCTAAAGTGGTGGGTGGTACTTGGAGGAGCAGTTTGTTAAAAAGATAGCATCCCACTGGTGAAATTAGCCTCAAAAGGGTCTATTCAGTGTGAGCACTGATTTTATTAATTTCTGTAACCTACCAAAGTTTCACAGAATCATAGGATACTAGAACTGGAGGGGACCTTGAGAGGTCATCTTTTGCAGTCCCCTGCACTCCCAGCAGGATCAAGCACCATCTAGAGGAGCCATGGAAGAGTGCAGCCCTTGACCACTTTCCAAATTCTTGGAGTGGTCCTCCACCAAAAATTATTGCCCACCCCAATCTAGAGCATCCCTGACAGATGTTTATCTAACATGATCTTAAATATCTCCAAAGGTATTCCACACCCTCTCCAGGAAATTTATTGCAGTGTTTAACCACCCTAACAGCTAGGAAGTTTTACTGAATGTTCAACCTAAACCTCCTGTGCTGCAATTTAAGCCCATTTCTTCTTGTCCTAGCATTTGACATTAAGTAGAATAATTTTCTCCCTTCTCCTTGTAACACCCTTTAAGTACATGACAACTGTTATATCCCACATCAGTCTTTTCTTTTCCAAACTAAACAACCCAGCTTTCAGTCTTCCCTAATAGCTCATGTTTTCTAGACCTTAATAATTTTTGTTGCTCCTCTATGGACCCTCTCCAAATCTTTCCTGAAGTGTGGTGCCCAGAACTGGATACAATAAATATTCCAATTTCTCTTATAATTTTTCTGATTAATTAAAGTTGACAAAAACAAAAACAAAATTATTTTTTTCTGTTCTTTGTAAAGAAAGCTAATTTAGGACCAATCCTGAAAATATTTACTACTAGGTGAAACATGTAGAACTCTAAGAAATTTCATTCAATTTAATGTCAGTAAGCACTACCTCCATTGGTAAATGAATGCAAGATTTGCTCCTTTATCCCTCAATTCATGAAAGCATCCCTACTTAGGAAGGCACTTAAACATTCTCTTAAGTCTCACTGAAGCCTACAGAACTTGGGTGTGCTTAATTGCTTTCCTGAATAGCCTTGCTCCTTAGAATTAAATTTTATAGTTATTAGGGTGAAATACTAAAGCTGGTGAATTTGAATAAAAGCTACTGAATCATAAAACTGGGCCATTTGATGTATTCCACACATACATATATATATATATATACACACACATATATTTCTTCACCTAGCTCTAATATAGTACTATGGCATATTATAGGACATGCACAATAAAACTGCCTAAGGTGACAATAAGGACACTCTGTGAAGACAGATCTCTCACTTAAAAAAAAAAAAAAAATCTCTGCGTTGATGTCCTTCTCAACCAGCCACCAATACCCTATAGTTCATTTTAATGGGATTTTCATTTAGATGAGCCACATATATTTAAGTGTAAGCCTTCGAATACAAACTACTGAAACCTTTGCATTTTGTTTCAAGTTGAGAGTAAGCTGCATAACATGCTTGAAAGCTAGAAGTAATTGATGTTCTTTACGTATAGATAAGGAAGGTGCTTTCCCCACAATTATGATTTTATCACTTAAAAGACAAATTGAGGGCTAGTGTCAGGGGCCAAAACTCCATTGCAATCAAGGAACTATGGATACTTTGGGCCTGATCCAACATTCATTGAAATCAACAGGACAAAGCCGTACACTTTTCATGAACAGTTCGTTCCAGACAGACTGCTGTTCTTTCAATGGGCATGAAAATACTCTATTGATAGATCTGCCTCAAACTCAGGTTTCATTCCGTCCTATTGTCCCAAAGCATCTCTGCTTCCCATGAGCCTACAGATGAGGGGTGGCAAAACAGCGTCCGCGGGCCAGATCCAGCTCACCAAGCCAGTGCACCCGGTCTGTGGCTGCCCTGATACTCTCTTGTCCCCAGGCCAATCGAGACCTGGGGATGGGGCCTCTGCCAGGGGTGTGCAACACCAAAAGGAGCCACCAGCTGTTTTAAAACAGCCCCCTGATTGGCCTGGGGGCAGGCGAGTACGCAAACTCTCCTCCTGCTGCAGCACCTAGGGGGAATCGCCAGCTGTTTTAAAACAGCTGGAGATTCTCTCTAGGCACTGGGGCAGGGAGCAAAGGCCTCATGCACTCTCCCTGCCCCCAAGCCAATCAGGGTCCGTGGGCAGAGGACATGAGAAGTCTCCCAGCCTCGCCCCTTCTGCCCAAGGCCACACACCTTCTTGGGCAGCCTGTGGCCTTTCAGAAATTGATGAAGTGGCCCCCTTTTAAAAATTATTTCCCACCCCGCTATAGATGTTACTAAATCAAATGCCATTGCTAAGGCTACACAATATGACTGACAGACCATAAACAAAAAAGTAATTATAGGTGT
Source organism: Pelochelys cantorii (assembly GCA_032595735.1). Taxonomy (NCBI): domain Eukaryota; kingdom Metazoa; phylum Chordata; order Testudines; family Trionychidae; genus Pelochelys; species Pelochelys cantorii. The sequence continues at coordinate 70,503,799 of CM064327.1, forward strand.
CAGACTAAGCAGGAATATTAAGTGTGATTCCAAAAGGAATGAATAATGGACTTAGTATTATTTAATATCTATATTCATACTCTAGGCAGAGTTATGCATTGAACATATTAGCAATAGTAGACATTACAGAATCAGACTGGAGAAAGATATCAATGGGATGATATTTTATTAATATAAATACAGACAACAAAGGAAAGGAGAGACCTAACACTAAGCAGAAATTCAAAACCAAGACTGTCTTGAAAAAGAGCAGTGCAGAGAAGAATTTGGTGATGTTAATGAACAGCAAATTAGATGTAAAAATCAGAATGCGATATCACTGGAAATAAACAAAACAGTTATAGTAGCAGTTATGTGAGTGAGATAAAAGGGGATACCAAATTTGTAATCCTAAGAGCTGAGCTTTCTGTTATTTAAAAAAAAAAATGCAATAATAAACTAGGCTCCAAAAATGTTAAAAGGATTTGAGAAATATTATAAGAATTTAAAGAAATGTAGTATTTAGAGATTGGAAAAAATACAAAGAGAGAATATAATTTCCTCATAACCAGTGATGAAAAACAGCATAAAATGGGAAGGGATTATTTAAAGTGGCAAAGGGGGAAATTTATTCCCTAAGAAGGATTAGTGGCCCAAAATTAATGCAAGAGAAGATTTAATTTAACCATTAGGAGAAAAATATCAATTTCATGAATACAGTGACTTGCCAGAGAAAGTAACTGAAGCTGCATCACTATAAGTTTAAGAACACACTAGCTAAAAAAGTAAAAACATTAGTGTAGAAAGCAATCCTGTGTTTGTGGAGAGTGAACTTGTTAACCCAATAAGGTCCTTTCCAACCCAAGTGATTTGATAGAGTGAGAGGTGCTTATGCTTTATGCATGGTTGTGACTTTCATGCTCCTTGCCTACCAATATTTAGCAGCATTTAAGTAAACTTTCCCCAATAGGGTCATTTCATAAATGTCACAAAACTTAATAAAATCTTGCTTCTACTGGAAAGGCAAAGGAATATTTATTTTCACAGCTATAATCAACACTGTTTCCCAGTCTGCTAGCAGGAGTATTGCTATGAATTGTCTCCTCTATAACACTGAGCATGGCACATTCTTAGCAACCAAAGAGTTCATTTACTAAGAGTCATATGGTTCAAAGATACTGTTAAATCCATTTCTCAATGGCGCAAAGTCTAAAGTATGACTCTTTAAAGCCCATGTGTGTGCATACACATTCACACACACACAGCAGCATTATTTCAAAATAATGGACATTATTCCGAAACAACATATTGAGCGTCTACACAGCAAGCCCATTATTTCGAAATAAATTTGAAATAATTGGCTTCTTACTCCGACTTTTGTAAACCTCATTGTACTAGGAGTAAGGGAAGTCGGATGAAGAGTGCTCTATTTCGAAATAAGTGTTTTGTAGACATGTCCAAATTCGAAATAAGCTATTTCGACTTGAGCAACGCTAATTGCGTAGCTTAAGTCGCGTAGCTTATTTCGAGTTTAGCCCTGCTGTGTAGATGTACCCACACTGACCCCAGTGTTCTCAAAGTCAATCCATAAAAGGACAATAAAACATAGGATCTATAGTATTTTGACTCCAAAATGTATTCAAGATTTACAGGATTTTAAAGGGACACATCCTGCCACTCATTTTTACAAAGAAATACCTTTAGATTTCAATGGAGATTTCCCTGCCCCGCTTGATGTAAATTTTAAAACCGGACAACAACTGATCTGCATTAGAGTCAAACATTGTGCAGATTTATGGTGAAATCCAATAACTAGCTACCACAGTGATATATGAATAAAGTGTTTTGAACTCTGCTGTGTTGAAGTCGACTCATATAAATAAATACAGCTCTAATGAAAAACGGGAAGTGGACACAGGAAGACAGCTGTATGTGATGAAACTGAGTCTATAGCCCCTCAGCACTGGAGAATGGATATTTTCCCATCCTTTTCCACCTGAACAATATTTGATTAACTTAGATCAGTTTTCTACAGCTGTTGCTGGAGAAGCTTTCTTTTACTACACAAAATCATATGAAGAACTGAGAGCGAATTATCTTATGGGTATAATTCTAGTTGTATTACTTCTTTAGGTTCAAAAAGAAGCTGAAGAAAATCAATGGCCATTTGTGCTACTTAAGCTTAATCATATGATTCATTATGAACATTGGCTACAAAAGTCCATCAAAATATTCTCTTTGTATACTTACACAACTCTTGCTAAGGTATGGCAATGCTGTTGCACACAACCTTTTTTGTGCTAACTATTTGGGAATACAAAAGAAGAAAATGAACAAAAACTGATTTAAGTTGAACGCCATAATGGCAATGTTTTTTTGTAATACAAGGTTGTAACAACTGTACAAGAAACATATGAACCTTAAACATCCTGGAGGACTCAATATTATTCTAAGTGAAACCACTGTGGGTTTTGTAATTGCCTTCAATAGAGACAGGACAAGACACCCTTTCCAAAAGGAGGAGGCAAGGCATTACTGAATAGTCATCTGAACTGAATCAATTTGATTGTGCAAAGGAATATGAAGCAAACTTTATAAAGTCATGTAGCTCCTAATTATAGATAGCCATATGTTATTAAATAAGTTCAATGGCTTAAGGAAAAAATTAAGGGAACAGTCTCTCTATTTTTCAAGATAACAATGACTTTTCCATTACGTGGTCTTTACATAAAATTAAATTGACATTGAATTGTATCAGCAATGTGACAGGAAATGTTCTTATAAATGGGAGGAGCTTGTGTCAGCTGCAACAGCAAGACAGTTTGGCTCAACTAGACTGTCCATTATGTGAAACAAAACATGTTGATGGTGACTAAGCACAGGCTAGTCAACAGGCCTGTGAAAGGACCAATTTTCTTTCCCCCAGGCCTCCTCAGAACACTCACAAAATTATCAAGGTTCATTAGCTTCTAAAAGAGCACCGTCAGAACAAGCACAGCAACCCAGACTACATGGCTAAAATTTCAGTTGACTCACCTCTAATCCTCACACAAACATTAAATCAAGAGTATGACTAGATATAAACTGAGCCAACCATTTATGGTCATTAGGTCAGCCATGAAATCCTGAGCTGCCAAGGCAGATGTTAATGTCATGAAGCTCTATTAGCCTCACCGGCCACAGTACCATCCCAGTGAGGAACTTCAGCAGTCTTATGGGGATTTTACAGTGCAGTGGGGGAGCTGGTATACTAAACATCCATTATATTTTAGTTCCATACCAAGACTCACATAAAAGGGACAACCTAGATTTGATTCACGTTGGGGTTGGAAGAGCCTGCACATCATGCCAGATACCAGCAACAGTGCAGCCCTATACAAACCACTAGTTTCTCCTTCAGTCCATAGTGTCCTAAATACCTGTTTGGAGTCAGAGTTGGCAAAACTAGTCCACCAGTATCATCTGATGAGGTTTGGGTTATTCTCATTTTGAACAAGTCATGGAAGTGAATGCATTGCTAACTACCCTCCAAACATGAATCAGCAAGAAGTGAATACTAGATTCTTGCCCAATACCAACACACACACAAAGAAGTAATTACAATGGAACACAACAGCAATGGAACTGATGCTGATCATCTTGACAGTGGGCTATATACTACCTCCTCCCCCTCCCCCTGTTACCAATAAGACGGAGGGACCTAAGTCCTTAAAACCAGCCCTGGGTCTCAACATGTCACTGTGTTTTTCAATTCTCGTGGTGACAGCTGAAGGGGACACACCTGCTAGAGCAAAGGGGCTATATTGTTAGCCACAGATTACCCTCTCAAATGCAGACTCTCTAAAGAACAAGAAAGAGGCAGATCTTTTCAGACATTATAGAATAGCTTATGCTTAAGTAGGCTGAGTTGATTCTGTACCTCTTAACATCCCTGTTAGTGAGCATGAAAAACTGGGACTAACCCAAGGAACAATGTTGAGGCAGTCCAATCATGATGTAGTACTAATTCCATTGGATGGCTGCTCCTTTATTTATATATTTAGTCACACATGCATGCAATGTATTAACAGGCTGGTACAACCAAAAGTATTGCCTGTATATTCTAGGTAGATTGTAAGTGTGTGAAAAATAGTGTAAATGATAGCTTTCCCTCTTTCTTTTCTGATGTGGGATAGGAAGGTAGCAAATATAGGCTGGTTCTGATGCAAGTTTTTACTGCCAACCCAAGAGACTCTCAAAACATTAAAACAATGAATGGTGTCACAAACCTGTATCTAATCTATGTGAGAGATGCGTGCCAATGATATAGATTTAAACTGAGATTCAAACTTCCTACTCCTCTGCTGTATAATCAGAAATGAAGACTCTTATTTACTAATTTTATATACTTTACCACTTCTTCCTCTTAAAATGCATGCAGTCAGGAACCCTATCCATAACTGCCAGAAAGTGGAATTAAAAATATAATGTATTTCCCAGCACTTGAGACATTAGGAGTAGTGCTAAGTTTTTAGCCCCTGGAAATTATATATTTCAGCATTGCATGATAGAGGAAGACTGAGAACCATATTTCTTTTGTTCATCAAACATGAGCAGAAAAGAGTGACAGAGTTTATGAGTGGGATAACTATATGAACCTTTCTTGTCGGGCAATATGTTCAGCTTCACTTATAGTTTATCCATGAAAGTAGTGTCTAATGAGCAAATAGTTTTCCCGAACAAGCATAACAAAGTTTGGAAGGACTTGCAATGTTTGTTTGTGCCTCAGGCTCCCTGAATCAAATCACCATCTTCTACATTAAAGAGGGTTGTGTTATCCAAGATGTACTGAATTAAAAATGTGAACTTTAAAGTTGCACATACTGTACATTTTGGAAACTTGTAATTTAAAACACGTAAAGTAAACTAGGCTATTGTACCAGTCCAATAAAGCTTGCTGAAAAAGCATGTGACTTTCATGAAGTATTTTAGCCTTCACAGTTAAACATTATAAAAGTATTACATATACACGGAAAGATGACCAAGTGACCATCAAGCTAATCAAGGGGTAAAGGAGGATTTAGATCAATTCCTTAATACATTCCTTAGATGGAGTTAATACTCTAGTTACACTGTTGAATAGTTTGACTCCTAATATTAAGCTTCCCCCTTCATTTTCAATTTTATCAGAGAAAGTAACTGAATAATTTTCTTTGTCGTACTAATTGAAAGTTTGCTTTAGGCCATGCAATAAAATATTTCTTCTCAGTAGTATAGCTGAAAAAAAGTGACAGGCTAAACAATAACACTTTGTTTAATTCAGTGAAAAGGACATCTCATTGGATTATCTCATAGCAATCATACAACATACTGCAAAAGCCAGATGACCCATCATTAAATTATGTGGGTTTTTTTCCTTCTTCCCTGGGCAAGTAGAGATTAAGTGAAGTCAGTGACTTCACTTTATGGCATTAAGTTAAACTGCATGACTTAAAAGAAAACACTGAGTAGCTTGCATCTAAGGTGGCAGACCTGATGTCACTTCTGGAACATCATTCATTTATATAATCAGCCCTTAGTTATCATTTATGTTTACTGTGGTCCCTTCCACAATGTGATATGCCCTAAATGAATTCCAGCTCAATGTGCACTTTAGTGTTTTACTATTTCTCTAGCACTGGCTTAGGGAAAGCCTGCCACTCTGCAACAGAGGAGGGAATTACTACTGTAAACCCATAGGTATACTTGACTAGAAATACACTGGAATCATGCATACAGAGTGGAATATGACCTAGGAAAGGCTGCCTGGTTACAGTCTCTTACAATAGTTCTAGCAGCCTTATTACACATTGCACAGTATCTTGAGCATGTCAGAGATCTAAACCATGTTGTATCTCTTCTGAAAGTGTATTCAGATTATGCATGTAACTCATTCCCAGCATGGAAAAGGCTTATTTCATCCTTTTGCTATAACTAGTGCTTTAGTCATGTGTTCAGCATATAAGCACCTTTTTATCCTATTATGATAATGTTGCTCAAATGAGAAAAGTGTAGGTAGCTGTATATAAAAGGATCTTCCTTCTAAACCCTCAGGGTTGACAAGTGCTGACAAATCAAAGTGAATTAATCTGGAAAGATTTGGGATTTTTTTTTTTTTTTTTTTTTGGTATCTGTCTCCATTTACTGGAGACTTCTGTTCAGAAAATAAGTCAAAAATAAAAATCAACAATTATTTCATACCCATATACTTTTCTATAGAAGGAAATCCCTCTACATTACTTGCAGCAGGTACATAGTATTATTTATGTTGTAACTGTCCAGCAAGTTCATTGCTGCAAATGAATACACATCCTTAGCTCCACCTCTTTATCCCCACTACCACTACTGAAAGTCATATGCTCACTGGAACTGATCATGCTCTAAGCAAAATGTCAATGCTTGGCTGTAAATCAGTGTAATTTTTTTTTCCCTGTGAAACCTCATGCTGAAGCAGGATGCTCATCAAGGTCACTGTAAGATTAGAGTTTTCAGTCTTGTAGAGAAGGTACTAAGAAAAATCAATAAACACAAACATAATTAAACATGCTTTGAAGTTTGTTGTTTGCCTTTCAATGTGAAATCACATCTTCATCTCCTGAATTTCAGTAATGAGTGGGAGGTAGATACCGTGAGGCAGGTCAGCTAACTTATGCACTAGCTGTGCTGAAAGGTGAGCACGAAATCAGGCATTTTGCAGTGTGACAGCTTGGTTCTGAGCAAACTATCTTCAACCGAATTTTTAGGAAGAGATTATAGTCTCCTGGGCTTGTCCCTGCTCCCTCCTAAGTAGAGTTTTAGCGTGGACTTTCAGCGGAGCAGGACTGGCCAGCTTGCTTACTACACCTTTTCTGTATGCCCTGTTAAACTGAAACCATGCTGGATCCAACTTTTGTTTTGTGACTAATGTCAATCACCAGGAAGAGCCATAGATGTACATAACTTTATATTTAAAAAAAAAAAACCCCAGGAAAACAAAACCCACACAAGAGAAGGAGCATCAGAAAAAAAAAAAAAAAAAAACTTTTACCCGTGCCATTTGGTAATTCTGTTAAGAGATATGCAGATCAAATGCAAGCACTGTCGTGCATTGCATAAACGCCTCAGATACACACCGGGCTGTCCTGCAAGAGCGGTGGCTAAAACGCACTCTGGTAAAAGACTCCCATTACTGAGGGACATGCAAACACAGAGAAAAAGATAGCTGGGATGCTAATAAACATACACGGCATCATTCCCAGGGGCTGTAGCTGCAGAAGTGGTCACCAGGCTAGTCCTTTACCCCTATACTTGGGCAGCTGCTATAAAAGGGGTGTTTATCAGGCACTTCCACAGAGGGGGACCCAGGCTGGCTTGCAACAGAGCCCCCTCTGTCGCACATCTCTCACATGAGGAGCCCAGGAGGAGATCTAAACCCGCAGGTGACTCCGCTTCCTGCCCTCCCCCCAGCCCAGGACTTCCAAACCACCAGCTGCAAAGCCTCGGCGGCGAGACCTGTACGGATCAAGGAAATCAAGGATGGGAGCCGGTGACTTACTTGCCAATGTGCTAGGTCAGGCGAGCTGCTCTCTCGGTGGCCCAAACGTGGCAGAGCTGGTCCTCCTCGGATCTCCTCTCCGCGCTATGGCCAAAGTATTTCCAACCCACTCGGGGACATCTCCGCGGCTTATTTGGCGTAACCAGGCATCTCTCTCCCCTTGGCCCGGATCGCAGGGGCCATGATCTAAACCGCAGCCTCCGGGAAGTTACACTCTTATTTGTGTTTTCGGGGGGAGGGGGGGGGGGAATCGGGTGGAACTGGCTGGTGAGCGCTCAAACTCCGGAGCGGAATGACGCCACCGACCCCGCTTGCAGTGGCAGGGGCGGGGGGTTACTTTCCGGCCACCCCAAACAATAAAATAAATAACTCGGAGGGGCGGGGGAGCGAGAGAGGAGGGAGCGCCGCCCTTTCAGCAGCAGAGCGAGGCGAGCCGGTGGATGGGCACCTGCAGCGGCAGCGCTGGGTCCCGCTGCCTGCGGAGTCCTGAGGCGCTGTCCATCCCTGCGGGGCGACGGGGTGGGGGGGATCCGAGACAGCGGGAGCCCCCCACCAGCTGCCGCCAACTCGCTTCCTGCGCGCGGCGGGGGAGGGAGGAAAGCTCCGCCGTGCGGGGGTTGGCGCTGCCCGGCGTCCTCCGCCGCTGGAGCCCGGGAGAAACCCAAGCCCCCCAGTGCAAAGCCGCGAGCCCCAGGCACACAGGGGGAGAGATGGCGCTTGGGCGGGCTCCAGGCGTGAGGCAGGAAACTTACCGCGCCCCCGCCAAGTGCAGCGGGTGAGCCCCGGGAGGGGAAGCCGGGCTCGGTCCGGATCCTCCCTTGGGAGCAGCAGCGGGGGCGGGGGCGGGGAGCAAGCGCGGGGCTAGCATCCGAACCGGCTCCGCCAGGCGGCTTCTGGCTCCCCGCCGGGCCCCCGAAAGGAAATCACACGTGACGGGGAGAAGTTGAGGCTGCCGGGGAGAGCGCTTTAAAGGGGAAAAGCTGAGGCGCTGGAGGGGGAGAGCGGAGCCCGCCAATCCCTCTCCCTGTGGGGCCCGGGACGCTCACATTCCGCTGCCTGCGCGAGGTCCAACTCCAGCCAGTGCTGCTATTTCAAAACAGCCCTGGGGCCGGGGCTATCTCAGTGCAACAGCGCCACAAGGACTCGCAACCTCCCCCTAGATCCCGAGAGACTCGACCCCCCTCCCCGATCTGCGGGCTCTCGCCCCCTAAAACCTTGGTGTACAGAGAACAAGCCCACATTTTGCCACCGCAGCAGAGACTAAATGTAGCTTCTCCTATTGTACTACTCCCTCCTCCTCTGGCCCACCCAAAATCTGTATCAGGGACATCAGGGCTTCCCAGAGCACCCAAAAAAACCTTAATCGGGAAGTGAAATATCATCAGATAGCACTGTTAAGTTTTTCTCCTTGAACCTCCACATTTTGTCTATACAGAGAACGCGTTTAGCGTCCCCCTGTTGTACCTTTAAAATCCACACGGATGTGTCCCAAAGCCAAACTATCACCCAAACTTAGACCCCCACACCTGGGAGCCTGCCAAAGTTTCACCAGACACAGAGAACATGCACCTCAATTCAGAGTTAAAGGCGATGATGCTTCTACTGTTGCCTCAAAAATCCGGACCCAGCAAAATTTGTAACGGCAAATGTTCTCATTGGGTACCTGTAGCCTGCTAGAAATGGCTAATTTAAGCGTGCGTGCTCTATTTTACCTTCTTCTCTCTGTCTTACTGTACGTCATGAAATGCAATGCACTGCTTGGCAGATGGGAATACATTAAGTTCTATATTCAGTAAAAGTTATGCATGGCTTTTAAAAACATAGATTCATTTAAAGCTACAGGGGCTTTTTTTAATAAAGGAAACGTTACAGTCCTCAACCAGTCCCTTGAGGCAATTAGATTCCATAATCTACAAGCCCTTGACCATTTTCTAATTTGGGCTCTGGTGCTTTGATTTTGTTGTGGCTCCATCTGCTAAGGAAATAACGCCCTGATTGCTACCGTAAAGAGATAAACAAAGATCCATATTTTATCATTTGCATGGCTGATCACTTATGGAACATTTCAGATCTGAGGGTTGTCTCCAGCTTTTGTCGCTAAGATATTTTAAACGCATACTCCTAACTAGCTGCAGTTTCACAGGTTAAACTGGTATTTTCAGCTTTCTATGTAATTGTGAGGTGGGCACGGGGAAGAAGGGACAATGTTGGTGAATCATGATAAATTTGGCCCTGGATTCTGCACGTGCTAAAATTTAAGTGGTGATGCAGCCAGAAACAAAGTGGTGCCAAAGTAGAGTTTTTACAGCTTTCTACCAGAATTGGTTGGGGACTGGGAAGGAACATTTGTTTTAGGGAGTGGGGGAGGTGAGGGGCAGAATAATAGATCAAGCTTGTTCTGTATTTTAGGGTCACTGGCCAACATTTGACAAGGTCCAGGTTTTGTATGCAGTGTTGCTTCTCAGTTCTGTCCCCACAACCGCTAATTGTGTTTACAGCGGTGGGGAACCTTTTTTGGGTTGGGGGGCTGCAGACCCACACAAAAATATCTGGATTTTTCACAGATGATTGAGAAACAAAAAACCCAAACAAACCCTCACTGACATGGCCCCCAACTGACAAAGACAAAGACACTCCCCGCATTCCTCTTGCACACCCAAGCCTGGGGGGGGGGGAGAGGCAGGCTAGTAGATTTTCTGTGCTCTAGCTAGGAAGCTGGAGCACTAGCACAGGCTCCCCAGTGCTGGGGGAGCCCCAAGACTCAGGGGCCAGATCCATGCAACTGGGAGGCCACATCCAGCCCCGGTCTTGGGTTCCCCACCCTTGGTTTACAGGTTGGGAGGGCCAAAACATGGCAGGATCCTTTCACTGCTCTGCCCTGTGGTCCGAGAAGAGTACCTCCGCTCTTTCCGTGTTTATGGGGTAGAAACAGGGCTGGATTACCCAGTAGGTAAACTAAACACATCCTTAGGCACCAGCAAACCAGGGGCACACACAAAAAAGAGATTTTACTGTATACTATTGTTTTTATTTTGAATTACATATGGGGGGGCACCATAATCTTTTCAGTGCTTAGGGCCTCTAAAGGTCTTAATCCGGCCCTGGGTAGAAATACTGGGGGCAAAAATGTTTGCTGGATCTCACAAGATCCAAGTGGTGGAGCTGAGATTTTGCAGGTTGTGCAGAGATGCCTCAAAGAGCATGGGTGGGTGTGAAGCAGGAGACACGAGATTCGTTCCTGGCTTATGTGGAGGAATTGGGAGGTCTGGGGGGGAAAAAAAAGTGGCAGGCTCTGGCGAATCCTGCCTTTCCCGAGAGATCCTTTAAGGGCTCAGTCGCAGTGAAAACAAATCAGGGACCCAGCTCATGTGCTTGCAGTCCCCAGGACGCCTGCCTTTTCCTCCCCTTCGAGTCTATTGCTGGAGGAGGGCGAGGCGGCAGTCCTAACGCCGAGGGCAGTCGAAGTGCACGGATCCTTGGGGAGTGACAGGCAGCAAGGGGAGGCTACAGGGGGCAGACACTCACCCCTGCCTGGCCGAAGCAGTGATCTTAGTGAGGACAGAAGCCGTGCGGCTGCTGGGAAAGGCTCGGCACGCGTGCGGCATGTTGCATATTTTGGGAGACGCTGCCTCTTTAAAGACTCGGTTCCCCCTGTATATTATCGATTGCTCGCCTCTCCTGCCTTACTCGGAGCGAGGAAAGCTCGCCGGTGCCCGTGCTCGCTGAGAATGAGAGCGAGCTTACAGGGGAGGGGCTAACACACCCCACACGTGGAGGCGTGTAATGCGGGTGGCGCGGGGCTTGCCGAATTCATTCTGCTCGGCCGGGGAAGGAAGCCGCTGCTCGCACCCAGAGGCGCCGGCTGCACCCGGGCAAAGGGAACACGCGGGACTGGAGAGGTCCCCACACCCCAGTGGCAGCCTCGCGCAGCTGCGTCCTGCTGCTGGAGAAGCCGCGGGGGCTCGTAGGGCGGGGCGGGGCGGGGGGGGGCGGAGCTTCAAACGCGTTCAGGGATAGGCTGCCGCTTGCCCAGACCACGCAGCTGGGCGGCGCAGCTGGCTGATTTCAAGCGCCGCTTCCAGCTGGGTGTCGGTCAGAGCGAGGGGGCTTTGGAGCCGTATCTTGCTCCCTTTCCCGGTCTGCCTGCCTGCCTGCCTGCCTGCCTATCTACCCAGCCGGCAGGCCCCTTTGCTCCCTGCTCGTAAGCCACGGCATGGTGCATCCTCATCCACTAGACGCTCAGCCCAGGGCAGTGCAGGAGAGAGACATTTAAACCACGAGGGACCAGAGCAAACATCTTATTTATACAGGCATCCAGAGATCAGTGCATTGCAGATGTGCTAAGTCCTGCTCTGGCTTGGTGTGGTAGTGATCTTGATTTTCCCTCCCCGAGGGGTTAGGCTGGCAGATAAGATCTCTGAGCAGGCTTTCAATAGGTAGGACCAGGCCCTATTTAGATGACTAATTTCATCCCGCTGACGCTAAGTGGCGCTATAGAGTCAAGAAAAAAATCTCACCTCTTCAACAGCTGAAATAAATGGACACTTTTCTCAGGGTTTGGGGCGACTATCTAAAAGGGTTTGGGGAGTTGGAATTTTATTGAAAAGTTAGCAGCACTCTGTGTGCATTCCTGTCTGGAGCGGTAATGCCACACAGTTGAGGAAGGGAAGGGTAGTTGGGAACATATTAAAAATGATTTCTTTGTTGATGTTTTACTTGACTTTTCTCCGCAATTAGGCTGCTCTTGACACAGAATTATTTCATTTCTAATTTTTATTGTCAAAAGCTCTCTGGCTGTAAATTTGGACCTGATGCAGACAAATAGTGTGAACAATAGCTCTTCTATTACTTTTTATAAATATTAACAACTGCAATAACATGCAGTGAGCCATCAAGCAATATAATGCAACTTTATGCAGATTAAGTGCTAAGCTAATAGAGTTACTCTAGAAAGAGTAAATAAGTTGTGATTTAATAAATGCATAAGAACATGCACTCTGATGGAGTTTATGCCTAATTGAACATATATATTTTATATCTGGAGATACAACCCCCTTTTTAAATGGTGAAATATTAACTGAACAATATATCTGCCACCCAAATATGTATGTGACTCATGTTCAGTACTTTTCAGTGGATGAATAACTTGAATGGTCAGTTCTAGTCATGTTTCTTTGGGTTTTTTGCCTCCACACAACTACTGGAAAAGTCAATTATATCTGCTACTATCCAAGTCTAAATATATCTATCTTTGAGTTGAGACATTTAAACAGATCTGATGAGATTGCAGCACTGCAAGGATAACTCAAATATATACTAAATCAATACATGAGAAACAGCCTGTGAGTTTGAAAATGAATGCTCTTCAAAAATTAAGCCAATCATTTTCATCCTATGTTCAGGAAGGACATTACTGTGTGAAGGCCTTACAGAAATGCTGTTGAATTAAGTGTATTTATACTTGTCTATCTAATACACTAACTTATCAGTGCAACATCTGATCAATTCCATGTTTTCAGGGAATGCTCTAGTCACCACTGGCCATAAAGATTTTGATTTGGGAGAAAATTGGAAAACCAAAGCATGGAAAATGGGAGACATATGAAGTCCCTGCAGGATCTTTAGCACAACCACATTTCCAAGTATTCCTGCAATTGTCTACCCAGATTAAATAATTGGTTCATGGACACCCATTATTGCCTTCTAGCATAAAAATACTCCTATCTAATCTCTGCCTATCATCCCAAAACCAAGAAGATCTAAAATCTTTTACTAGGATGCCAATAGCAATGGTCACTCTTCTTTCCTGTGACAAGGACCCATTCAACACTTAAAATAAGAAAGGAAGTTACACTTTCAGCAACAGTAAGTGCAGCAGGGTGAAATCACATTACAGGTAAGATCAGAATGTTGTCAAGCTTGCACACCACTACTTAAAGTCAGAATAGATTAACCAAAATCTTTTTCATTTTAGACAGATCACTCCCACTAACTAATGACATCTAATAAAATATAAATCACCGTTTGGTTAGCTGGTACAGCAATTTGGACAGCTGCAAAAGAATGACAAAATTCAAATCAGGTTTGAGAAGAACAATTAAAAATATAGGAAAGAGAATGTAAAGAGGAAGAAAATTCAGCCTTAGCTCTCCAACATAGAGAACCCATGTCACCTCAAGAATCAATGCCAAGATACAATTTATAAAATTATATAAACCACCTTCCCACACTCATTTATCCCTTTTCTTTTCTGCTTCCATTACCAGAGGACACATTTTATTTTCTTGCTAAACAGCTGTTCATCTCAAATGTGGGATGTGATTTTGACATCCCACTGTCTGGCATTTGTGCACAAACCTATTGAATATTCCAGTGTGAGACTAAGCAGAGTATTCTGTGTGGGAAGGGATATTAACCAGAAAGTATGTGGGAGATAATAAAGATAATGCACATGAGAAAAAGCCATCTGCAGTGTTGGCCATTCATGATGGACAAATTAGAAAGAAATTACAAAATCCATTCAGGAATGAAGATGATTCCACTGAAGGAACAATAGCCCTGAGTACGGGGTGTGTGTGTGTGTGTGGGGTGTGTGTGTGTGTGTGTGTGTGTGTGTGTGGTGGGAGTCTCTTCACTGACTTCAAAAGGGCCTCAGGTCAGGCACATTTAGAAATGCACATATGTCAGGGGCTTTTTTGATGGGTGTCCCGTATTCTTTTGCTGACAGACTTCACAAACTGAAGCCCTTGTCAACAATTTAAAATCGCCAGTGGCATCATATGTACTCCTATCTGAGGGGAAAAATAGAATATAAATGCTTGCTTTGAGCATAGCAGACTACAGCTGATGTCAGTCAGGGGAGATGTTCATTGACAAATAATTGTCCTTTTTTAGTAATAACCTATTTTAATTGTGTCTCAGAACACATATATTTTTAATTAGAAAATATCAGTTACATTTAACCAATTAAAACAGACTACATAATCAAGAGGGATGATCACTATTGACAAGAAGATTTCAGAAGCAAAAGAGTCAAGATACAGAGTGAAATGAAACCTATAGCATTGCTTTATTTTCCTCCCTCATCTGTATCAGAAAAGATGAACTTTTGTTTAGCTTTGAAAAAAATTATGACATTTTATATTAGTAAGCAGGATGCCAAATGTATCACCCTAAACAACAGCTTGCTGAGGCAGAATAATCTTTCTTCTACCTGCACCACAACTTTAAATGTGATTGATTGTGGGATTTAAATACAGAATGTTATCTTGCAAATAGTGTAATGGACCACACATGTTGTCAGACATGTGGCTATAACTGTAGTTTTTAAAATGATAACCATGCTCACGGCATTTCAGATCCAAGTGTAGACATTTGGTGAGTGGTTTACAAAACACAGAATCCCTTTAGTTTACATGGACATAAGGGAGGGAACAATTTTGGTTGAAAGCATCCTGCATCCTTTTAACTCATACATATATTTAAAGTTGACAGTAGTTGATTCCAGAGTCAAACCTAAAATGGATATGATAGCCTGGGCTAGCCAACATCTCAGCTCATCAGTTCTCCAACATGAGGAAAATATGCATCTGACCAGTATGCCATCTGAACAGTGCAAAGCGTCTGGAACTGGGGTGAGAATATGAACCCTGATGCTCCCATGCTATATTGACATATTTCTTTAAGAAAGTGCTCCTGTGTCTCAAAAATAATGCAAGCATGTGCACACATCTGCTTCAATTTACAGTTGAAAAACAGTCAGTCAATTTACAGTTGAAAAGCAGCAGACCCCATCTACCATAAATCTGCGCAGCTCCACTGAAGTCAATTGAGCCATGTTGATTTATGCTAGATATGAACCTGGCCCAGAGTATCTGAATTTAAGCATCATATCATCTCTCCCCTCCCCCTGCCCCTGTAACCTGATAGCATAATATTCAGATGGACTCCCAGCACAGAGGCAAAATATCCTTCTCTTTATATACCTCTGAATTGCACCATTCTCTTGCCCTATTCGTTTTCTCACTGGTTAAACACATGCCACTCTTTGTTTTTACTTCTGCTCCCCAAAACCTGGTGTCTTCCCTGTTGCTTCATTTCCCACCAAGTCCCTGGTGACTCTGCTTCTCTTTACAATGCTGCCCTCCTTCCACCCTGTTTTTTCACCACTCAGTGGTGGCTGATAAAAGATTGTCTTCTGTTCCACCTGGATGTATAGCTATTCTCCCATAGGTACCATTCCTATCACCAGGGGCCAAAAGAGAGGAGGAAAGATAGTAGCTGAGCAGAAGAGAACATGTTCAATGCAATAGCTGTGAAAATAGGGATTTAGAGGGGATTTTTCCTAGCTGGCTTTCTTCACTCTCCTCAATGTTCCCTAGCTACTTAAATGGCCATTATCAAGGTAGCATCTGAGCACCCCATAATAGTGTTTTCCCACCTCCTCCCTCAAAGTGACAGCCCTTGGAGCCTGCTCTTCCCACCAGGCAGGGTCCAGTAGATTCAAGAGCCCTTCTCATGAGAACTGCTGATGGGGTAAGACTCTCTTGGAGTTGCAGTTCCCTGGACTGTATATATGGAAGTATTCCATCCACTTCAGTATAATACACAGGAATTGTTGGGGATGGATTGGGACTACTATCTGAAGTGAGCAGATGTGTTAGAAGTGCTGGAAGGTTTGTGGGGGTTTGTACTATGTGTGTCTATAACAGAAGATTATCACTCATTACAAAAACATGAAATGTCTGTGCTCAGTCTCTAGCTCTGATTCCACATTTCCCAGGAGCTACAGACTACAGGGCAAACAAAGCCTTCCTGCACCTCCAGCCTGGTTTGCTTAAAGTTATGAAAACACCCACAGTCATTTATTCAGAAAACACAAAATCCATAATTTAGCAGCATAAGCAAGACTTACATAAACATGTTTTCATTTTGGGAAAGGGAGAGTGCATCAGCATAGTTTTTTGAAGTGCTTAAAAAAAAAAACCCCTGTAGTCTGTGGCATCATCATTTCAGAATGATGTTTGTATTATGATATCTATTCATATTGCCCCATTAGAATAATAATCTGAATGCCCCTCAAGCATTAATTATTTTATGCTCACACAACTCAACCTCACAGGGGGGGCAGAAAAATGAAACAGTTTTCCCAAAGTCACACATGGTTCTGTCTGTTTTAGGTACCTATAATGACATGAATGGCCGTCTCCTGCAATATCTTTGGGCAATCTTATTGAATTGAAAATAGTTCTGAAGCCCACTATATTATAAATGCAAAGTTTATATACTATTGCGGAATTGTATATAACTTCTCTGGGGTTGGGGGGGGGGCACATGGCCAATGTTATGTGCTTCAGATGATTATTTTAAACAATGTGTGAGACAAGAATGAGCTATTGGGGCAAACAAATGAAGGAGATTTCCCAGGAAATCTCTATGGGGAGGTCTATGCAAATGTACCCTCTCCTGTTATGCCAGAACTTGGCCTTTTGAAGCTTCGCCTTCAAGAAGGTGATTTTAGTGTACTGATTACCCGTTATGTAAAGGCAAAATCAAATGCTAAAGCCATACAATGGAAAGAATGAGCGACTCAAGGCAGTGCTTGAATGGAAGGAATAGATCAATTTATGATCACAGAAAATCTCATTGGCAAGGCTGATCATCTACCAGATTGCTTGTTGGAGCTGGGGGCAGGGTAAACTCTGGTAAGTTTAATAGCATGCGTTTAGGTTCTTTCATTCTATTTAAGAAAACAGATAAGACAAAACAAGCTTACTTAGGAAGGGCACTTTGAGAACGTCTAGGTATGGACAATGACTGTGTTCAGAGCCTCTGAGGCAAAGCAAAGACGACCCGCATAGAGGGTGACTTAGTGCGGAATTCACAGCGCAGGCAGAGAACCACACCTCTGGAATTACTAGCCAGGAGCCTCAGGTGGCACCCTTGCTGGACTACAAGGAGGAAATACAGCTTCAGTAGTGCTGAACTGTGACATTTAAACATCCCTCATGATCTGGTATCCAAGTACCTTACCACAGTGGTTCCCAACCACCAGTCTGCAGAACGGTGTCAAGCCATGAAACGCTGGCTGCTGGGTCATGGCACACTGCCAGGCCAGGCCCATTCCTTGACAGCCCCATACGCAGGATGTGAATGCACTCCCCATGGTCTCTGTGCTGGTCTCTCCTATGGCCTGATGGGGGTGCCAGGCCCTTTGCCACCTTCCCCCCTTTGCCCAGCTCAGTGGGGGGGCAGAGGCTGCGGGAGAGCGAGAAGGAGGCTGGCTTGCAGTGCTTCGCCTGCCCCATGGAGCACTAGCTGCCGCAGCTCTGCCCTTGCGGTTGAGTATTTGTTCTGGTTCCTCTCCCCCAATGCGGAGCAGCAGCATGGCCAGTGTGGGATGGACCCAACTATTGCTGAGGAACCTCCAGGGGCCCTGGCTACTGACAGAGGCCTCCTGAGGAGATGTGAGGCCTTCACACTTGCCCCATGTGTATCTCCTGGTTCTTGAGGTGGGTGGGAGCATCCTGGCTTCTCATGCTGCAGCTGTCCCTGCTTTCCCCAGGGGTGCCAGGTAGGCTGGAGCTGCTCTGCCTGGTTCACGTGTGGGGTGTGCAGGCTGGGGGGGGCCTAGCTGTGCACATCTCCCTCTTTCCAGGGTTGGGGACTAATGCAGTGAGGTAGGGCCAAAGAGGAGTTTGGGGTTTTTAGCTTGTTTCCCTCTGGACTGCAGGCAGAACTAAAGGCCTAGCTCATGACATTTGAATGATTACATTTCAAACAAAGTTTACATAAGTGTTAATGGCTCAAGATAAGGAAAGGAAAGGATTCTTTTAACAGAATTTTTTTAGTGTTGTTGATATCTGCAAATTCTGATCACTTACAAAGATGCATACAGATGCAATGTAAAACAACATGTGACCTCTTAAAATTAATTACCATAATGAATATGCAAATAAAATGTTACCAGTCACCATACTTCATCTCCAAAAAGATATACTGGCATTAGAAAAGGTTCAGAGAAGAACAACTAAAATGATTAAGGGTTTGGAATGGGTCCCATATGAGGAGAGATTAAAGAGACTAGGACTTTTCAGCTTGGAAAAGAGGAGACTAAGGGGGGATATGATACAGGTCTATAAAATCATGAGTGGTGTAGAGAAAGTGAATAAGGAAAAGTTATTTACTTGTTCCCATAATACAAGAACTAGGGGTCACCAAATGAAATTAATGGGCAGCAGGTTTAAAACAAATAAAAGGAAGTTCTTCTTCACACAGCGTACAGTCAACCTGTGGAACTCCTTGCCCGAGGAGGTTGTGAAGGCTAGAACTATAACAGGATTTAAGAGAGAGCTAGATAAATTCATGGAGGTTAAGTCCATTAATGACTATTAGCCAAGATGGGTAAGGAATGGTGTTTCTAGCCTCTGTTTGTCAGAGGGTGGAGATGGATGGCAGAAGAGAGATTGCTTGATCATTTCCTGCTTGGTTCACTCCCTCTGGGGCACCTGGCATTGGCCACTGTTGGCAGACAGGATACTGGGATAGATGGACCTTTGGTCTGACGCAGTATGGCCATTCTTATGTTCTTATGTTCAGTCTGCCAAAAATTTGTGAATGTATTTGCCGGTCCACAAAAGGTTGGGAACCATCTTTAATGCATTCATCCTTACAACAGCCATGTGATGTTGGGAAGCATTATTCCCTCTACACAGATAAGTTATGTGACTTGCTTAAGGTCACACGGGAAGTTTGTAGCAGATACAAGAATTGAACTTTGAATCCCAGTCAAGTCCCTTAACAATACTTAATGATCCAATTCTGTCACCAAGGTCATGGAGACTGTGACTTTAAAAGACCTTTGTGCCATCTTCAGCTGATTCAGCCCACCACAGCTGTCACTTTGCACCCTAGTGGGTCTAGACTAGCAGTTCCCAGGGCTGAGGCCCGTGGTCACATCCAAATGCAGGAGCAGCAGTTCCCAGAGCCAGATCAGGAGCAGGTGCTGCAAGCAGGCTGAGTCAGCCCATGGTGCCAAAACAGGAGGCCCCAGGGGCCAAAGCTGAAGGCCGCTATCAGCTGCTAGCAGGCCTGCAACTTTGAGCCATTCCTGTTCCCCTGGGTATTTTTGGTAAAAGTCACAGACAGGTTGCAGGCTTCCATGAATTTTGCTTATTGCCCGCAATTTGTCTGTGGACTTACTAAAAATACACGAGAAAAATATTAACCTTAACAGTATTATCCCCCCCTCTTTTGGGAAGTACAGCCACTAAAAGGGGCATTTCTGGGAATGATGTAACAGCACTTATTACGCAGAATGAACATTGATGCCATTTTAAAAACATCACTTTAACAAATTGGAGTGTTCTCTTGGGGTATTGTCTTGACCTTTCAAGTAATATGCGAGACATCTGGAAAGGCGTACAGGCATCAGTAGATATTTCTGTGGGAAAAAATATCCCACTCAATGGTTTACTGAATCTAGCCTCACACCTGTGATGTTGCACTTAAAAGTCCATTTTCTCTAAAAATAACATCTGTTCCATGCTGTATTGTAAATGGCTAGCAGGCTGACTTCAGACAGTCAACATTTGTGTTGAACTTGTATGGTAAATCTTTGCACCTTTTCAGTAGGGCATGTCTGCACTAGCAAATTATTTTGAAATAAGTTATTTTGAAATAATAACTCCCAAAATAACTTATTTCAAAATAAGCATTATTCCTCATAGAAAGCAGGAGTTATTTCAAAATAACCAGCCCCTTATTTCAAAATAATGGGCTTGGTAATGTGGACGCTCCACTTGATATTTCAAAATAAGGGGAGTTATTTTGAAATAACTCTGTAGTGTAGACCAGGGCTATGTGACTAAGGGTTATGCATTAACTCAGGACTACTCAACTTTGGAAGCCCCGGGGGGCCACAGTGATACTCACAGCATATGCCAAGGGCTGCAACTTAAGTGTGGTTGCATCTACATGCACATATATATATGCAAATAGCTTCTTTCCAACTGATGGGCGTGAATACAACGATTAAGGCAAGACTACACAACACACAGGCCCCATTTAAGTCAATTCTGCTGATATTAATAAAATGCAATATTTATCCGATTTCCAGCCATATGACAGCACTTTTAATGAGTAATGACAATCCAGGAATTTAACTACTAAAACTCATATCAACAGAAGACCATTATATTGACTACTTTTTGGTTTTGGCTCCCACCCGCGGGCTGCAAACAAATGGGCCGTGGGCCGTGTGTTGAGCAGCCCTGCATTAACTAATAAGGAGGCTTTTTCTTGATACAAAGAACATATAAATATTTAGTGAAAAGATGCTTATTTATCCTCTTTTGTAGACTTTTATCTTCAGTAGACTGCACTTATCACAGTGAGAGGTTGAGTGGGGCAGCAATTTATTTTTTAAGTAAAATTGAATTGGAATGTTTATAACTTTTTATTACTTTTAGAAGAGTACATTTATTAATTTGTGTTCTGCATTATGATAAATGACTCCTATGCATACGTTGGACCTATTTCTTCTTGTGCTAATGTGTTTCATTTACCAGTCTGTAGTTGTGGCTTAGAGAAGACAAACATACACACACCCATACCTCAGACATTTAATAGAATTTACACCTGACTTGTTGAATAGCTGTGTCAATATAAAGTTCATTCGTGTTTTGTTTTCTAAGGTTAAGTAGCTTTGGGCTCTGGGTGCGGATTGAAGAGAATAGATGTGCACATACACCTCTCCTTTCACAGTAGGGGTGATTTTGAGCAGTCCAAATACAAAAGGAAGTCTAAACAAATATCCTAACATTATGGAAACACTTGTGACTCTGAGTTGCATTATAAAATAGGATTAAAATAGACAAAGAATTCCTTTCTCTCTCTAAAAGTAAGTAGCAAATTGCTGTGAAAATTCCCTTCAGAGTTAGTTTTTATGCATGCGCTGCAGCACCCTGTTTGGCAAAGCATGGATCTGCTGAGGCCTGCCTCAGTTTCCCATCAGTAGGGCAGCAATGGGTCCATGTTAACAACTGAGACAAGGAGAAACCAAACAAACATTTAAATTAACACAAACATCTCCATTTAATTCAGTCCACTTAACATAGACCCCAGAGTTAGGGAGCCTCCTTAATTATAGGTAGGTGGGTCTGATTGCAGCTCTTGGGCAGCCTTTCAAAGGTAGTGCACTTCCATTACAAATTTTCCATACAGCTCTTATTAGTTTCTCTTCATATTTGTTTTAATGGGAACACTTTTAATTTTCAGTCTGGTTTAATTTTTTCCACGGCAGGCCTAGTTTTCATTGTTAATGAATGGCTCTTAAAACACCCTTGCTCATCTTCATGAAACTTTTTAGAGATGTGGATCTTAGGAGATCTGCAATGGGTACCTTTTTGTAAAGTGGGAATTAAGGTGATTTTTAGCTGTTATTCACTAGCTAGAGCTGAGTGGGAATCAGATTTTTAGCTTTTCAGGAAATTTTCTGATTTCTAATGCTTTTCCATTCGCAAACAAAATAGAAACCAAACATTTGTGATGTGTCCCAGTAAACAATGAGATTCATTGTTCAGGTCAAAAAAATGTATCATTCAGATTACATCATAGTATATAAAACATTACTTGAAAATTGAAATGAACTTACTTTGAAACAGAAAAGTCAAAACAATATGTCCCCAAAAAAGTTGACATTTTTTCCATTTTGTTCTTTAAAAATTTTTTTTTTTCCAAAATGATATGCTTCTGCAAAATGTGTAATTTTTAATGAATCAAGAGTTTTCTAATAGAAAAATATTTAATCCAAAAATATGTTACCAGTTTTAATTGTACCTGAGTACCCACCTTATGCACTGAATACGTAAACTGGATGTAGTGATAAAGGGTGGGGATTATGCCAAACCTGGATTGATAGGGATGGGTGCACATAAAACCTCTGAAAGAAGCTAAATTTTTCTGTCCAACTTTATTCTATAACAGAGAAGAGTTCATGAGCAGTTGCTGACACAAGGATTCAAGCCAGATACTAGTGGATAAAACACTTTCCATAAGCCCCTGCACGTTTACTTCCCAGAAATTCCAAAATCACTACTCTGAGCCTCCCCATGGTGGGGGGGTGACAGGTTCTGCAGGCCCCTAGCAAGGTGTGTGGTGGGGAGGGGGCTCTGCACCCCCAGAAGGGGCATGGCCTCAGGTGGAAAGGGTGGGGCTGGGGCAGCCAACCCTCCATGCCTCCAGGATCACAGCACTGTTCCCTCCCTCTGGCCCTCAGAGCTGCACAGAGTGGTACTCTGGCAATGATTTAAATGCCCCAAAGCTCTGGCCACTGCCACAGCAGCAGTGGCAGCAGCTGGGAAGCCCAGGCCCCTTTGAATTGTGGGTCCTGAGGCAACTACTTCCTCTCCTTCCCCCCTAACCCTAACCCTGAACCTCCCCTACTACAAACACACACTATTCTTCTGAAGCCATTGTAGAAATAGAAACACACTTCTTCTACTAGAAAACCTTCTTTTGATAAAATGACTGTTATGGGTTGGGCACTGGAAAGAAATGAAATCCACAAATCTCAAAATCAAAACACATCCACTATTGTATCTAATCTGTTATTCCTTCCACCTTGCACAAAGATGGCTGTCTGTCCTCTATACATCTAATATGTTAGGGTATGTCTACACTAGCCCCCTAGTTCGAACTAGGGAGGCTAATGTAGGCATTCGAAATTGCAAATCAAGCCCGGGATTTAAATATCCCATGCTTGATTTGTATCTTCCCGGCCGGTCGCCATTTTTGAAATTTAAAAGTCCAGACTAACTGCCCGTGTCTACACGCGGCAGGGACCCGGTAGTTCGAAATAAAGCCCTAGTTCGAACTACCTGTTATTCCTCCTGGAATGAGGTTTAACAGGTAGTTTGAACTAGGGCTTTATTTTGAACTACCGGGTCCCTGCCACGTGTAGATGCGGGCAGTTAGTCCGGACTTGTAAATTTCAAAAATGGCGACCGGCCGGGAAGATGCAAATGGAGCATGGGATATTTAAATCCCGGGCTTGATTTGCAATTTCGAATGCCTACATTAGCCTCCCTAGTTCAAACTAGGGGGCTAGTATAGACATACCCTTTGAGTCTTAAACAGTCCCAGTCACCTTCACTTTTACTTGAGTTTTCCCCAGGGCACCAATAGCCCTTCTGGACCCAATGGGACAGGCACTTGGCAGGGACTCCATCAAAGTCCACTGAAAACAACTCAGCAAATATGGAGCTCCCACATGACTCTCAGACAGTTTATTTGTACACTGGAGTTTCTTAGGCGGTTGGCCTGTAGTGAAACCCTTCTGGAGTCCCTCCCTTGTTTTCCCATCCTTCCCCCTCTACCCTGCCATTTTCTCCACTTCTCTAGATCGTTTTAGTCTGCTCTGGGTAGAGTGGAAACAGCACACTTGGCTGAGCCTCCTTAATGTAGATAATTCTTAGCAGCTCAACAGGCCCCAGTAGTCTTTTCAATCCTCTGTGACAGCTGACAGCCAAGCTGGGCCACTCCTGGGCCATCGGCTTCCCAGCACACTGTTCTTCTCAATTAGTGCCTGCTAAGCTACTCTTTTCATTCTCCTGGCTTCCTTTCTAGGTACTGCAGACAGGAATCCTACCTATTTCCTTTTTTCCTTGGAGCTTGGCAGAGTTGCAAGCAGCTTGGTTCCAAATCTTGACCCTGCAGTGGCTGCTGCTCGTATGGGAGCATATTTAATTCAGCTCCCACTTTCCACGTCTCCAGCCTTCCATTTTTAATGTCGTCATTCATCCTCATTTGCTTTCCCATTGTATCTGAGATACCATTGTTATTTTCTAATTTAAATAGAAGGAAATAACAGTCGTATCTTAGAGAGCTCTGCCTGGGGCCTATGAGTAAATTTGCTTTTTTTTCTAAATGGCAGTCACTCTGGGTCACAGAGAGCTGCACCCACATGAGGACTGAAAGTCATTAAAATCAGTATTAGGGCACTTTTGTAAAAGTGGTATCTCCTATTCTAAATATAGGAAGATACCAGAGTTGCTACAGAAACCTGGAGCAGTAAAAACTGAGTTTCTCATGGCACTCTCAGTGTGTGCGAGATTTACATATTCATAATATAATAGCACCTCCGAGTTACAGACACCAGAGTTACCAACTGACCAGTCAACAACACCTCTCCTTTGGAATGGAAGTATACAACCCGGCAGCAGCAGAGACCAATGTTCTCCCCTCTCGGCGAAGTACTGTGCTAACTGTAAACTACTAAAAATAAGCTGTATAAGGTTTTGTTCAGAGTTACCGACCATTTCAGAAAATATCCCTGGTGTTACCCCTCTACTATAGTGAATGCAGATTTGTCTGTTTCCGCAGAGACTCCTTTTTAGTCCCTTCCTCCAAGTGGAGTTTGTCAAGCAGGTTTCCCAGGCCCAGAGTATTTCCTGAACTCCTCTCTCTCAAGTGTAAGGTGCTTGAGTCCAAGCCGCACAGTCCACCACCATGGAAAAATGAACTGCATTTCCACATCAAAAGCTATGCATGGGAAACATACAGCTCACTTAATTAGCCTCATTAACATGGATCCTACAACTGACAGATACTTCTCATGAGTCTATATATTTTGGTTAGTCTCTAAGGTGCCGCAGGACCACTTGTGTTTAAAGTTCTTTAGACATCAAATGATTGAGAATTAAGAATTTAAATATTGAAAATGATTTTCAAATGTGATCATGGGTGATGGGTCAACTCCCACTTTGGGTAGGCCAAGCCAGCTAGCCCCACCCCTTCCACCCAAGACCCTGCCCCCACAAGTGTGAGCCCCAAAACTGCTCCCTCCCTGTAAAAAGAAAACCCCCTGAGGGTTCCCTCCGACTGAAGGAGTCTGGCGTGCTTGATCCAGCCACACTGACCTGAGCCACTCCCCCAGCACTACTGAGCCACCGCTTCCCTGGCCTGTGAGCCCCAAGTTGACCCCGATGTCTGGCAGAGATGGCAGCCTCCCTGAGCACTGTGCCAGCCCCACTGCTTCTATAGTCTGGCCAGCCACAGCAGCGGGCCTAGCTGCCAGCCTCCTCGAGCACCACCTCCTTCTGTTCTGAAGGCCCCACCCACTGAGGGGAGAGAGCAGCATTGCAGGGAGTGTGGGGGTTCTGACCGCTGCTGCCTCCCTACACTCCCTCCCCCCCCCCCAGTAATCCCCACAGCCACATCCCCTAGGGGGTGGGTGCAATGTAGGGGAGATGGCGGGGTAGTGATGGGAATGCGGAGAACTTTGGGGACTGGGAGAGACCTGCCTGCCCCATACCACCAGGACTCTCAGGCTGGCTTGCAAAAATGGTCTGGCCTGTATATGGCCTGTGGTACATGAGTCTGAGACCCCTGGCCTAGAGTGAGGCAGCAGTGTGCATGCCCACATGCAGAAAACTAGGCAGTTAGGGAACTTTTACTCTGAAAATTAAGGTGCCAAGTGAATTTATGTGCCCACATAGCTTGGTGGCAGCCAAATGGGGGTTTTGTGGATTGCAGCGGAGCCCAAGTATGGGACTTAAGAAGTTAAGTACATTTGTGGATATAGGGCCAGAGCATAATCCAGGGGAGTGAGTACTTCCTTGTCAATGTAATGGCTCCTGCTGTGAAATTGACAGTACAGCTGATGTAAAGAAGGCAGTATTTACACAAACACCATGTTGCCCTAACTACACTGGCATAACCCTTCCGCCTCTCATGGAAATGGAGTTATGTTGGCATAAAAGGTCAGTTACATTGGTGGGAGGAAGGCTGTCGTGGAGACACTGATATAACTAGTTTGACATAAGCTGCCTAATGTTGACTTAACTGTATA
Organism: Pelochelys cantorii; assembly: GCA_032595735.1. NCBI lineage: Eukaryota > Metazoa > Chordata > Testudines > Trionychidae > Pelochelys > Pelochelys cantorii. The sequence goes on from CM064327.1 coordinate 70,530,180, forward strand.
GTGTAGACCAGGGCTACTCAACGTGTGGCCTGCGGGGTGGCCCGCGGCCATTTGTTTGCAGCCCTTGGTGCGGTTTGGGTTTACGGAGGGCTCAACACACAGCTTGTGTGTGGGAATCCTTTGAACAAACTCCACAATGGTGAGACATCTCCCAGGTGGGGTGAGCACTGAATGATGCAAGCCGACAGGCTGCCTGGAACAGTTAGGTACAGGATGTCAGCATTTCTAACTTCTAGGGAGGAGGTGCCGGGAACACCAGGGAATTGTGGGAAGTGCTGGCTGCTTAGCCTTGCGGGCAGAACCTGAGAGGTGCTGACTGGCTCACACTGGCCATGTTTGGGTCCGGCGCCACGGCTTAAGGCTTAATCTTTGTATTGATAGCCATCATTAAGAAAGAAGCTATTTGCATATATTTGCATATATATTTGCATGTATATGCAACCACACTTAAGTTGCGGCCCCCACGGCATGTGCTGTGAGTATCCTTGTGGCCCACGCAGCTTCCAGAGTTGAGTAGCCCTGGTGTAGATCGACCTCTAGAATCAGTGACATAGATCAGACTGCTGAATTGATGATAGTGTATTCAGAAAAATTATTACTGCAAAAATTATTTTTCTACCAATAAGCCTTTCTATATTTTATCATGAAAAGAGAAAGAAAAGGGAAAATAAGTAGCAAATGATAAATATATTTCACAGAAACTTCTGTTTACAGGCAGGTTCTAGGAAGAAATGATTTGTCAGCAGCTTCAGAATCCACATGCCAACTCTGACATTTTTCATTGTGATTTGTCAAAAATCTGCTAAAAAAATAAAATTCCAACTAGAATCTCATCAGTTGGCTTTTTCCTGTTGTTGGGGATTCCTTGTGAAGAGAAGAAATACTACTTTTCCTTCATAGTGGAAGTCTGGCTATGCAGCAGTCCAGCTAATAATCACTACACTTATTAATGCTATAAAGCTATTCATACCACAGACATTTCATTTGTTCTATTTCTGTGGCTTTATTCCCCTGCCAAATGAAAGTCTTCTGAAGGTTTGTGCAATTTACTGGGCATACACACTGACTGTCATGTCAGTAAATGCTGAAAATGCCTCTTTTTTTATAACCCATTTCATTCTGAAGGGTTTTAGTAGCACTTTCTATATATTTTATACAGACATACACATGCACACATACACAAAGGGATCAGCATGATGTTGAAATTTAGTAACTTGAGTTACATGGTACTATCAGAGATATTGCAGTAGTTCCCTATACTTAAAATGGGATGACTGTAACTGAAAGCTCACGTAAGGGTATGGCAAACAGATATTTTAATGGGATATGTATTTATCTTCTGTATGTAGCTAAACATGTACAGCAAGGGAATGGGGTGAGGAAATGGGTCTCTCTCTGAATTGGTCACCAACTGTGCAATGCTACAAATGATCTTTGTGATTCAGTTTCATCATCTGTAAAACTGTGACAATCCCCAGGTTTGTAATGTGCTTTATATATAGATACAATGTATTATAAACACAGAGGATTGTAAAGCAATTTTATACACACATTATTTTACATATTGTAGCATCTTGATGAGCAGATGTTTTCATCTTTCAATCTGCTTGGTTAAAATGTACCATGTTGCTAAAATTAAATATTTCTGCAGTTGTCCTTCTAAGGAAGCAATCTTTCTAATGTCACCAGTGATGTCTAACCAGAGGGAAAAAAATACCCAAGATGTTGGATGGGCCCATATATTTCCATGGGGGAAATTATCTATTTTAATATGAAGACCCTCTAGATAAGGATTTTGCTTATTAAAAATCCAGAGGGATTTACTGTCTCCAGAAGTAACAGCAGTAAAAAATATAAGGCCAAGGGGAAGTTATTCTGTTGATTATGAATATGCTCTTGGCTTTCCGGAAACATGTACTATCTCAGAAAGAATTTTTCTTCTTAGGCAATGTTTACACTGTTACCCTCAGATGGACAAGATTTGTTTCTTATATATTTATTAAATGTAAAAATCTGTGTGCCATTCTAAGGTAGTACCATTAAACCAACTATCAGTAGTTGTGAAATCATGGCTCTTAAAGCAAGCTGCTACATAAATAATATTGTATGCTAGCTACATAGCAACAGAAAATACTCCATACAGGATTTTATTTATAATGTGGCTAAATTAACATTGGCATAGAATGGAGTAAAACAACAATGACTTTTGCTTTTCCTGGCTTTTAGTGTAACTTGACTACATGATGGTTGCATTAGTAATTTTCTGGTGTTTAAAATTCCCTCTTTTTTCCTTTAGGGTAGGTCTACACTGCACCCATAGCTCGAAATGAGCTACGCAATTTGAGCTACGCAAACTGCGTATCTTATTTCAAGTGTATGTCGAAATAGCTAATTTCATAATTTGGCACTGTCTACACAATAATAAACTGCTATTCTGAAATGTCCCAAAAAGTTGGCAGCTCCAATTGGGTCTAGAACTGTTGTCAGAGTAGCCAGCATATGGGCCGCCTTGTATTGTCTCATGCCTATGGAGCTCTAGCAAGAGTTAAAGGCCATGTAAAGGTCCATGCCCTGGTGAGTGCCCTGCTGCAGCCAAGTGGTGCTGTGCAGGATCCTTGCTGGGTTGTTTGGTTGTCCCCAAAGTCCTGGAATCAGGGCCTGACTAGCCCTGTCCACAGTGCTAGTAAGTCTTTGGTTGTGGCTGGTCTTTGGCCACTGGGTTTGGGTTTTACCCAGATCTAGGCTTAGCTCACACTGGGAGCTAGCCGTAGTACTGATCCCCCAGTCAGGGTATAGACCTGGCTGGGTCAAGCCCCTGAAGGGAACTGGGAGGCCCCAGCCCTGCATCGTCTTTTATACCCCTCTGCTGGGTCCTGATTGGCTGCCACAGAGACAGCCACTCTATAGTGTCTGGAAGACCTCTTTACCGCTCCTCCTTCTAGGATGGGGGGGCGGCAAGGCCACTAACCCCCTGTAGGGGGCATTGGGACCTAGTCCAGCCCATCACAGGCCACAATCCTGCAAACACTTATACATGCTTGACTTTAAGTCAGGGATGGGAAAACATCTGGGCTATGTCTACACTGGTGGGTTATTGCGCAAGTACGGCCATTCTTGCGCAAGAATCTGCAGAGCATTCACACTGCCCGCCCGCTCTTGCGCAAGGAAATTTACAGTACGGCGTAGTAAGAGAGGGCTCCTTGTGCAAGAGTTATGCTCTTCTTTATCAGGTGTAAGCCCTCCTGTGCAGGAGCTCTTGTGCAAGAGGGCAGTGTGGATGCTCGGCAGGGATTTCTTGCGCAAGAGAGCCCTATGGCTAAAATGGCCATCAGAGCTTTCTTGCGCAAGAGAGCGTCCACACTGCCATGGGAGCTCTTGTGCAAAAGCACAGCGCGCACATGGCAGTGTGGACGTTTTCTTGCGCAAGACTTCTTGCACAAGAACCCTTGCGCAAGATGTTCTTGCGCAAGAAGCCGCCAGTGTAGACATAGCCCTGGTGTGTCAGCCACATACGGTTTATCAGGGTTAGAAACTGGCTGTTTGCCACATGGTTTGTTTACCTCAGTGTCCACCAGAAACTTTCCTAGCATCTACACAGCCATTCCATTATTCTGAAATTAATTTGAAATAGCGGAGAACTTATTTTGAAATTGGTAAACCTCATTCCATGAGGAATAGTGCCAATTTCGAAACTGCTATTTTGAAATAAGCACTGTGTAGATGCTTATTTCAAAATAGGGGGCCTCCAGCCTTTCCCAGGGTGCCCTGCTGGCGACCCTGGCCACAAGGCAACATCTGACCTGATGCCCTGCCGGAACTGGTTCCAACCAGCCTTAAATGTGATTCAACATCCACTCAGTGTGGACGTGCTATTTTGAAATAGAAAAACACTATTTCCAAATGCATTTTGTGTGTAGCCACGTTATTTCGAAATAAGCTATTTCGAATTAACTATTTTGAAATAGTTTATTTCGAAATAACGCTGTAGTGTAGACATATTCTAGGAGAGAAAAGACACACACACAAAAACCCATTCATTGCTAACGTAGGAGATATTGTGCCTCCAAAGCTGTGCGGCAGGGGGAAATTAAGAATTACTTGACAATAATGCCTGACTGTTTTCAACAGTGAGCATGCTAGCTAGCTTTGAAAATAAACACCAGCCTGAGGCCATGTCCACGCTGCGGGTACTACAGCATCATAGTTATGCCACCATAGCTGTAACACTGTAACCTGACAGCGTGGACAAAGACTACAGTGATGGAAGGGATTTTTTCCTTTTCTGTAAGAACACCACTTCCCTAGTAACAGTAAGTAGAGGTCAATGGAAGCATTCCTTTCACCAACCTAGCCATGTTTACACTGAGAGCTAGCACAGCATAGGTATGGTGATGAAGAATGTAGATTTTTCACACTCGTGAGCACCGTAGCTATGTTGTGAACCAATGTTTCAAGTGTACAAACTTGATCACTTTCTGAAGGATGGATCATTATTTTCCCTAAAATCTAAAACAGATATTTCAAATATGCTAGTTAACCCATGATGCCATCCTGCCTCCTTTTCCCTGAGCTCTACCTAAAGGCAGAAAACATACAAACAGCACTAAAAAAATCTAACAGCATTATTACATTTTAAACCATTGACTCAAAGCACTTTATAGAAGTGGGTAAATATTATCCTCCAGTTGCACTTACAGAATCTGAGGGACAGTGAGCATATGGTCACTTCCCAGTCATTAATTTGAGTGTATGAAAAAAGGGACGATAAGCAAGTACAGCCTTGTGATTGCAGTCTTTTCCCTTCTGCATAACAACCAACAACTGTGGACATATTTTATAGCCCATGAAAGAGAATTTTACTCAGTTTGTCACATAAAGCTCTAAAGAAACTTCCATACATATTTATTTAACTCTAAGTATCTTGTCTGTTATGCCCAGAAACCAGCAATCAGGACTACAAAAAGTATAATAGAGTATCAAGCTACACCTCTGTGTACTTTATCCTCTGATGATAATGTGCATTTAATGTGAAGTTTGATAGCTGCAGTTGTGAAATTCACATGGGAGGAAGCAGTTGCTCTAATCTCACTTTTGAGTATGATGGCATCTGTGTGATGAGTGTATAAATTCATTCTGTTGAATGCGAGTGGCTTGAATGAGTACTGGGCTTCACAAATGACTGGTTGCAAAAGGCAATAGTAACCAAATGGGGTCTGGATTACAGTATGGTCTCCCCATTATTCAGAATTTTTGCAAATAGATACTGTGGTTGCTATTAGAAAGTCAGTTTTTTTTCTAGAAGTTAAGATGCAGTGACATATGAAATTCCATAGATTTCCCTTTACCTAGCGTAGGAAATAAATGTAGTAATTTAGCCATCACTGTGCAGCAACCCTTGATAAATGGCAGCATTATAGTGGAAATCACAGTATAGAAACTATTAAAATGTCACATTTGCCTGCTATTACCTCAGACATAGTCTCCTGTGGTAAGTTTAAAGAAATTCTGTGGTAATCTTAGTTTTAGCTTTGTGGCAGCTGTTGGCAAATTAGATTTCTTGGTGTAATATTCCTTGCCGCTTTATTCTAACCACACACACAGCTTGGGTTTACCCTGCATTCCCCCAAAAATGCCAGTTATAGAAATGGTACTGCACTAGGCAAATTGTGAAAATTGAAGGCTATTCTTAAAACCATTGAGGATGCTTGTCATAGCTCCATATGGCATTTGAGTGAAGGCAGAATTCTGAATGCCTTTTGGCAAAAGCCAGGCAGATAAAAGTATGGATTTGATCTACTGTAGTGTATAGGTGCTTAGATAAAAGCATTTAGATACAAAGATAATAGATTTTCTGAAATAGCCTTAAATAGTCAGACAGATTGATTAGAAAAGTTGGATCCTGCAGGCAAGCAAATATGAAAGAGATTGAGTCAGAGAAATTAACTCTAGCTCTACTGGAAAGTCTGGGGAAACCAAGAGAGCAACAAGCGAAGATTGAGTGTATGTGGAGAGAAGAAAGGGGATGAAGAGCAAACTGAGAATGTTAGAGGAAGAAAAAAAAATCTATACATTAACATGCTGTATATACAGGCCCACTGACAGAGATGGGGGAGGGGGATGGACAGAGGGGATAATTGCCCTGGCAATTTAAAAGGTCCCAGGCCCCCACCACTGCCACAGTAGCTCTGCAAAAAAAACCTCTGTTGGTTCAAAGACACTTTTGATATGCCCCATGCAGGTGCAGAGGCTGGATTACTGGGCCCCAGAACCTGCATGGGGCATATGAAAAGTGTCTGCATGGGGCATATCATGCTACCCTTACTTTTTCATTGCTGCTGGGAATGGTGCTGCTTTCAGCACTGGGCACTAGACAGTAGTTGCTGCTCTCAGGCTACACCTATACTGTAGCATTCTTCCGGAAAAGCTTATGCAAATGAAATGCAGAGTGGAATATTGCTGCACTTCATTTGCATAATTAATTAGCAGCCATTTTTGCACAAGAGGCTTTTGCGCAAAAAGGAGCTGTGTAGACAGCTCCTTTTTGCGCAAACCCCCCCTCTTACGCAAGAGCTGTTCTTCCTCATTTTTTCAGGACGCAATATTGACCTTCCATGGTTTGGCAAATTCTCTGGTTCAACACCAGTCAGATCCTGAGGATGCGAGACTAGAGAGGGTCAATCTGTATACGTGCTTGTGTGCAGGGAGGGGAAGATCAAGAGTGGAGGCAAGGGTTTAAACTCAAAGAAGGAAGGCATGATCAAATAGATTTGAGAACAACTACTCTAAGTACTTAGTGCATCAAATGCATAACTGAAAATGTTGTTTTCTTTTCCTATGTGTTGCTTGGGAGAAGGTCTATTTCTAAGGTGACAGATTCCAAACATCAGATTGAACTTCACATCAGTACATTTCACAATTCTGCAGCAGCCATAAGGACCAAACTTGTGCATAAGTGCATGACTGCATTTCAGGTCCCCATTCACCCAGTTGCCTAAGTATGTCTCAGTCTCATCAATTCCATTGGGTCTATTTACATGCTAAAAAGGCTCAGAATAGGTCTTGTTGCATCCAGATCTTGTAAAACAAGTGAGAAAAATAAAATAAAATAAAATAAATAGGAAATGTTGTGGGCATCGTTATTTTAGAACAAGACCGTGTATGCAATTTTTACTAGATGTTATTGTAGGTTCAATCGTTCATTCAGACTGCTGAGCCCACTCAAATAATGGGCTTTGTGTGGCTGCTGCTATCTACCCCATACATTACGCATTACAGGACTGAGGTTCAAGTTTCTGAAAGTCAATGCTTTCTAAAGACAAATTTCAATTCCCACTTATATGCCATGTCTCTTGCACTTTTTCTTAGTCATTACACCCATACCCACTCTTTCGTTTACATATTTAGGCCCAAATTTTCAAGGGTAGCTTCAGATTTTGGATGCGTAATTATCAATAGCTTTAAACTGATTTTTCTAAGCACTGAACAGCTATAACTCCAGTTGCAGTTATTGGAAGAGAACTATGGGTTCTCTGCACTTCTGAACAATTGTTCTTACCAGGCCCACTGACAGGAGGGCAAAGAGGGAAGTTTCTCCAGGGCCTGGTGATTCTAAAGGGCCCATCAGTCTCAACTGCCATCACCGCTACTATGGCAGCAGAGTAGCGGTGTTGGCCGGAGTCCTGAGCCCTTTAAAATCACTGCTGGAGCACCACAAAGCATGTCCAGATCACCATGAAGTGTGCTCCAGTCAGCTCTGAGGGCAGGCGGGTCAAGGGAGGGGAGCACTTCACGTTCTGGATACCACTGAAGGCTGGCTGCCCCGGCTCCACCCCCTTCTGCCCCAGGTCCCACCCCTATAGGGGCCCTGAGCTGCCCCCCCCCACATTGCCCAAGGGGCCGGTAATCCTGTAGCACTCCCCTTCCCAGTTCTTACATCCTCCTTAAGTTAGGCATCCAAAAATTCAGACAACCAAAATCAGAGGCTAGATCTGAAAATGTGAGCCTCAACTTTGAAATGATTTCTAGGAGATAAATTCAAAAGTTGAGTCAAGCTTCTTAAAGTGTGTCAGCAACTCCCTTTACTCATAAATTATTGAAAGCTTCAGGTGAATCAGGGTAATTCATCCTTTCACTGAAAGCAGGGCAACTTTTCAAAGCATGCTTGATATATTTCAATTGTACTAACTGACTATGGCAACATCTAAGGCATCAATACAAATTCAATGCTACAAGCCATTGGTGACACTGCTGAATTAGCTGAATGACAGCTTGAAATGAGCAACACAGATGAAACTTCAAAATGCAGTAGGCTTCCAACATTCTTGTGTATTCATTTTAAAGAACATTATCCTCATGATTCAGTAAGTAAATATATCTATTTGTATTTCCAGGTCTTAATCAAAGACTTAGTATCTTCTTTCACCCTCATGAGAAGGCTCCATAGGATGTCAAAATCTCTAAAAGGAAAAATTCAAAAAACAACAAATAGTCTGGTAGAACTTTAAAGACTAACAAATCATGTAGATAGTAGTGAGCTGTGCCCACGAAAGCTCATGATACCATCTACAGGTTTTGTTAGTTTTTAAAGTGCTACCAGACTATTTGTTCTTTTTTAAGTTTTTCCTGTTACAGACTAACTTGGCTACCCCTCTGAAACTTCTAAAGAAAAAGTAGGCTATACTAGATCTTCCAAACTACAATAGACCAATCAGGTAGGCCCAGAAGGCTACCTTCTGGGTAAACAGGACTGATTCTCTACTCCATGACAACAGTTTTACATTAGTGTAATTCCACTGAAGTCATCTACTTAAATTATTACTAATTAAATAGTCATTTATTTTAAACTTTCTTCTTTCACACATAGGGAATGACTAGACTGTGGGGGGTTTTCAGGATACCAGAGATATCCCGAAAAAACTCCATTGCATCCAGGAAACGCGTTTGCTTTTCTGCTTTTTTTTGTGGAAGAGCAAATGCACTCTTTCGGAAGCCCCTGTATTCCTTGTTCTATGAGGAAGAAAGGGGCTTCTGAAAGAGGGGTTTTTTTCCCCCAACATTTGGCCCAGTCTAGACAGGCCAAATGTCGGAAAAACCTCTTCTGAAAAAAGAATTGGAAAAAGGTATGCAAAATGTGGAGAGCAGGGAAAAAGGGGGAGGCTACAGTTTTTTTGCTGACCCCTTTGTGAAGAATGAGGTATTCTAGCATGTGTGGAAGTGCTGGACAAAACTGATTTTCAGTTTTCTGACAGTTCTGAAAAAAAATGTTTAGGGTCAACTCAAATCCAAATATGACAAAAAACTCTGAGTGAATGGAAAATGTCTGTTTGGGGTTGAAGAAAATACATTTCATTTCACCTTAAGTGGATTTTTTCAGGCTAGATTCACAAAATGGTCAAAGGAGGGGTGTATGGGAGGGCAACTGTCTCCTTCTGCTCTTTATCCCAATGGTAAGTGCACTTGCCTAGGCTATAGGCAATGCAGAGTTCAAGTCCATCCTTGTCTGATATGGAGAAGTGCCTTCAATAACAACCAGGCTATAAAGTCATACTTTTCTTTGGCCAAATTGTCATTCACAGTGACAATTCATAACAATCATAGTCATTTAAAAACTGAGAATGATTCTATAGCCCAGTCGTTAGGGCACTCAGGTAGGATATGGGAAACCCAAAGTCAAGTCCCTGCTCCACTGGCTATTTAATTACTTATTTTTAAAAAGTGGAAAAATCCAATGGGAGAGACAGAGAGGTCCATGCTGCAATGGCCGGCGCACATTCCTCAATGTGGCCGACTTAAGTTCACATCCCTTTTTCACATCAGGGAGAGGGAGGAATTGAACTTTGGTCTACTACAACCCAGCTGACAGGGCTAATCACTGAGCTAAAAGTTGGGCCTAACTACCTCCCACCATCCACCTATGTCCCCCTTCCACTCCCCAAAAAACTGCTAAAGCTAATGGTGTCAAATTTGCATATAGGTTGCGGTTGACCAAAACTGTATTTTTCAGTGAACAAACTATTTGTCCAAACTATTTCCATCAGCTATAGCCTCTGGCATTAATTTTGAAACTGGATCTTGTGGAGATAGACTTCTGGATCTGACACTCACATTGCAAGAGCAAATAAAATAAAGACGGCAGCACAATAGGGGATGGATGTTGTTTGTGGACAGTATATAGCAAGTTAGACTTCAAACAGCTGTAGCCTCTTGGCTATGATGGGAAGTTGAGCTAGTAGAAGGCCCTTTTGTCTAATTAAATATTTGAAGGGCAGTTTCTGGAAGTTAAATATTTATATATTTTAGCTGGCTTGTAAACTGATAAAACAGAGAAAAATCAAAATATTACAGTCTTCTTAATGATCCTTTTATGGTGTTAATTATATTGGGTGCATTACTTCATACCAACAATTGCATTTGTGTAAGAGACTTTTGTTTTCCATGCAATTTGGTTTTATGCTGCGTTCAATCTGAGGACAAATGTGGGTGGATTTAAACTGATAAATAACGATCTCCGCTAGCTATTCAGTCTGTGATGTTTGAAGGAAAACTTTGACAAGTGTATTCATCACTGCTGCTCTTAAGAGCTATCCTCCTAGTTTTCAGCAACTATCCAATTTTCAGACATGTAATTATACACATTAAGAAAAATGCATTTTTAAATGGCGGAATGTTCCACAATTGAGTTATGAAAGATGACAAATACTTACCAGTGAAATTTTCTTATCTCTACCAAGGGTGTTTTAGGTGTGCTATAATGCCCACTGAACAGTCATCACTAAGATGCAAAGCCCACTAGAGTCATTGGATGTCTTTCCATTTACTTTAGTGGGTTTTGAGTCAGACCATCAGGAACCAATATGAAAGTTGTCATTTATAGCATAATTGAAATTATTTTTCTGGCTACAGCAAAAGCATTTTTATTTGCCCAACTACACAGGGATTCAGGAATACATCTCCAGTAAGGACAACACTTTAACATTTTACTCCCAGCTATTGAAATACTGTCCTGGGTAGGGACATTCTCCGGAACTGTCACCCTCAAATCAGTGTACAGAGCCAAAAACCAGCTAGGCCAATCCTATGGTTGACTTACAAATACTCTCATTCATGTGCACACCGATGACGCCCAATACAATAACCCTCATCAATGATTCCAACACGAGCATGGACAATTCCCAAACTATGGAAGGTCAATATTGTTTAGTAGCATTACCCAGTCTTCTACTGCTTACTAGATTCATTGAAGACATTTAGGGGTAAATTAGAGCTAAATAACAGCATAGAACACTGAGAACCAAACTTCATGGGACAGTGGGAAACTTGGCCATACCCCAAAGTAGACATCTAGCTAACTAAAATCATGTGGACCATGGATGTTGCTGGATCAGAGAGGACCAGACTAGAGAGGTTCAGCCTGTATATCTATATATCCTAGCAACCTTTTCTACCCCTTAGCCTTTTATGGACCTAACCTCCATGAATTTATCTAGCTTCTCTTTATTCTGTTATAGTTCTAGCCTTCACAGCCTCCTCTGTCAAGGAGTTCCACAGGTTGACTATGCGCTGTGTGAAGAAGAACTTTCACTTATTAGTTTTAAACCTGCTACCCATTAATTTCATTTGGTGTCCTCTAGTCCTTATATTATGGGAACTAATGAATAACTTTTCTTTATTCACTCTCTCCACACCACTCATGATTTTATATACGTCTACCATATCCCACCTCAGTCTCCTCTTTTCCAAACTGAAAAGTCCCAGTCGCTTGAGCCTCTCCTCATATGGGACCCGTTCCAAACCCCTCATCATTTTAGTTGACCTTTTCTGAAACTTTTCCAAGGCCAAAATATCTTTTTTGAGGTGAGGAGACCACATCTGTACACAATACTCAAGATGTGGGCGTACCATAGTTTTATACAGGGGCAGTAAGATATTTTTTGTCTTATTTTCTATCCCTTTCTTAATCATTCCTAACATTCTATTTGCCTTTTTGACCGCCGCAGCACACTGTGTGGAGGTTTTCAGAGAACTATCCATGATAACTCCAAGATCTCTTTGCTGATTTGTCGTAGCCAAATTAGCCCCCATCATACTGTACATATAGTTGGGGTTATTTTTTCCAACGTGCATTACTTTACACTTATCCACATTAAACTTCATTTGCCATTTTGTTGCCCAATCATTAAGTATTGTGAGATCTTTTTGAAGTTCTTCACAGTCTGCTTCTGTCTTGACTATCTTGAACAGTTTAGTATCATCCGCAAACTTTACTACCTCACTGCTTGCCCCTTTCTCCAGATCATTTATGACTAAGTTGAATAGGATTGGTCCTAGGACTGACCATTGGGGAACACCACTAGTTACCCCTCTCCATTCTGAAAATTTACCATTTATTCCTACCCTTTGTTTCCTGTCTTTTAACCAGTTCTCAATCCATGAAAGGACCTTCCCTCTTATCCCATGACAATTAATTTACACAAGAGCCTTTGGTGAAGGACTTTGTCAAAGGCTTTCTGAAAATCTAAGTATACTATATCTACGTGATCCCCCTTGTCCGCATGTTTGTTATTCCCTTCAAAGAACTCTAATAGATTAGTAAGACATGATTTCCTTTTACAGAAACCATGTTGACTTTTGCCCAACAAATTATGTTCTTCTACATGCCTGACAATTTTATTCTTAACTATTGTTTCGACTAAGTTGCCTGGTACCGACATTAGACTTACCGGTCTGTAATTGCCAAGATCACCTCTAGAGTCCTTTTTAAATATTGGTGTCACGTTAGCTATCTTCCAGTCAGTAGATACGGAAGCCGATTTAAAGGATAGATTACAAACCACAGTTAACAGTTCTGCAATTTCCCATTTGAGTTCTTTTAGAACCCTTGGGTGAATGCCATCCGGTCCCGGTGATTTGTTAACATTAAGTTTTTCTATTTGTTCCAAAACCTCCTCTAATGACACTTCAATCCAGGACAGTTCCTCAGATTCATCTCCCACAAAGGACAGTGCAGGTTTGGGAATCTCCCCAACATCCTCAGCTGTGAAGACTGATGCAAAGAAATCATTTAGCTTCTCCACAATGGCTTTATCTTCGTTGATTGCTCCTTTTGCATCTTGATTGTCTAGGGGCCCCACTGTTTTTTTAGCAGGCTTCCTGCTTCTAATGTACCTAAAAAACATTTTGCTATTGTTTTTTGAGTTTTTGGCTAGCTGTTCCTCAAAATCTTTTTTTTGCTTTTCTTATACAGTTTTACACTTAATTTGACAGTGTTTATGTTCCTTTCTATTTATCTCACTGGGATTGGACTTCCATTTCTTGAAAGATGCCTTTTTGTCCCTCACTGCTTCTTTTACATGGTGGTTAAGCCATGGTGACTCTTTTTTAGGTCTCTTGCTATGTTTTTTAATTTGGGGTATACATTTAAGTTGGACCTCTATTATGGTGTCTTTAAAAAGTTTCCATGCAGCTTGCAGGGATTTGCCTCTAGTCGCTGTGCCTTTTAATTTCTGTTTAACTAACCTCCTCATTTTTGTGTAATTCCCCTTTTTGAAATTAAATGCCAGAGTTCTGGACTGCTGAGGTGTTCTTCCCACCACAGGAATGTTACATGTTATTATATTATGGTTACTATTCCCAAGCGCTCCTGTAATAGTTACCTCCTGGACCTGATCCTGTACTCCACTCAGGACTAAATCGAGAATTGCCTCTCCCCTTGTCCGTGGCCTCTGTTTGTCAGAGGCTGGAGATGGATGGCACAAGACAAATTGCTTGATCACTGTCTTTGGTCCACCCCCTCCAGGGCACCTGGCACTGGCCACTGTTGGCAGACAGGCTACTGGGCTAGATGGACCTTTGGTCTGACCCAGTATGGACATTCTTATGTTCTTATGTTTAACCTGTTCGGTAAGCAGGAACTGTGCATTTGTTTCCTCCTGTATACACAGACCCAAAGTCCTCCTGGTATCCTCTGCAGGCATATAAAGAATTTTCTGACACATTTTCATTCCCCTGACTGGGCTTGTACTCCAAGTCCATAATGGCTTATAGCCCTAGGCATGAGGTCTAGGATCAATAAATTTCCCAGTACTCCATATTGTTGGTATTTGTCAAGCTCAGAAAATAGTTCTAATGTTAAGAAAAAAAAGAAAAAAAGGATAAGAGGAGAGATCTTTTTAAGAAAGAGATTTAAAAAATGATATCTAAAGCTGAGAAGTGGAAAAAACAGAATGGAAGAACTGCAACCATAGTGTGAGTAAAGAAGGGAGACATCTGTCAGCCGGTGGTCAGGGCAGTGCATGTGTGTATGTTACACCCGAGTCTTCAACTGCTGAGACACAAGGCCCCGTCGCAGTGGGCAGTCTAGGTGAGACTGACGGGTGCCTCGAGGAGTTTAACGTCCGTGTCTTTACCGCTAGGATCGGGATCCTTTCACGGCAGGCAGCCAACAGGCCGACAGACGCCCCAGAGTTTACAGGGAGAGCTTATTACACCTCAGATTTTGACTGCTAGGATACACAATCCCTTCGCAGCGGGCAGCCTGGGAAGGCTGAGAGATGCCCCAACGGATCTGTCCCCTGGAAGCGACACGATCCAACGCTCAAGCTCTCCCTATATCTGTCCCTTATGACCGGCTGGAGTTCTTTTTAAAATTGTGCTTGGTTCTGTTACAGCAACTGAAGGAGTCAGGTCACAGCTTAAACAGTTACTATTTTATTGTTACAGGGTAAACTTAGCTGTTAAATGCTACTACTGTGTCACAGATAACACAGCCACTACAAAGGACAGGACAGAAATTACACTAATAAGTCACTTACAGGTACCATGAAACCCTTTTGGTTCTCTGAGCTCTTATTAAATGCATGCAAAATAGACACCTAGCAGGTATATATTCTCACCCCTGCGTTCCAGACTTGGCGTGGCCAGCGTCTTTCTCTCAATCCCTCGGGAAGAAGTAGGGCGAGGTTGGGCGTCCCATAGACCTCGGGAGACAACCAATACCTGCCAGCAGGTGTAGATGATTGGAGCTCAAATGGGGTGGGCTACTAAACCCCTCTTTATACCCCTTGGGTCACGTAGGCTTCTTCCTGGTCTCAAGTGGCCAATTAGGAAAAATGGCTTTGAATGCCAAGTTTCCCACAAAGGGTGCAAAGCATAATTCACACCTGAGAAAATGCAGACAATGGGCACCTCTGGTATGTGATGGGCGAAGATTCCTCTCCTGGGACAGTGCAGGCGTGTCAATTACTGGTGCTAGCCATCAGGGCGGCAGGAGGTCCCCTGGTCGTCAGCTAGCCCATTTACTGTCTGGTTTCTGTTTATTAGAGTCAGGGACAGGCAGCACACCTGCGTTCCCAGGGCATCAAAGGCTGACTGCCTTTCTCTTGCTCTCTGGGGGGGGGGGGGGAACAAGATGGGGTTCATGTCTGGCTACAACATCCCATGTAACTTCTTGGACTTGTCTATGGACTTGTCCATACTTGCAGCAGCATGTGTGCAGGATAGCTACATGACACAGAGAAAGGGAGGCAGCATCAATAGGAAAAGGCTGTGTCAGGGCAAGGGAGTAGGGAAATGCTCTAGCAAGGTGGCAGAATATTACATTGTTTAAAATAGCAGTGTGTCTGGGAAAATAATTGCGGGGGCATGGGAAGAGCCATGCAGAGTATATACCTCAGGTTCAGACAGGTTCTCTCTGGTCTAGTCATCTGAGTAGTGCCCCGCTCTGGACATTGCTATTTATATGCATGCTAATTGGATGTGTAGTTGTAAGTGTGGAGCTAGCACATAGGAAATCAGTCACAGATCTATCTAGGGGACAAAAGATACAATACAGCTTCATTTTAAATCTTCAGCTTCAGACATCTTCCTTTCATCTTTCAGACTCACCACTGCAATTAGCATCTTTTATGTGGAAGCCTTAATTCTAAAATTTACAGTACATATTTCACCAAAAAGAAACTCAAGTGCAGCAATAAAAAAGATATGACTCTGCATGATACAAGGACTCTGAAAGTGTTTGTTAAAGCTTCATTTATCTAGCATAAATGATTGATAAGAGCCACTTCTGGAGTTTGTGGTATCAGGAATAGCACCTGAATATTAATTCTGTATCTGTGGGAAAAAAAAACAGTAAGGGACTGATCTGATTCCTGTTGACATCAGCGGCCTTTCAATCAGGCCCTGAATAAATACCAAACACATTAATAATGATTTGTCATTTATTATACTGTTGCCAGGAATGTAGTGTCTCTTTTAATGCATAATCATTAATTAAGCCTATTTTGATCTCACCTTATCATAAATGGCATCTCTACAACTTCTTCAATTATCCTGTTTTCATTTTAAAAGCTGTCCTTTATTAATATCCAATATTCTCCATCTTGAGTAGGTGAAGTAATTTTTCCCATTGTTTGTTAAATTAGTAAGATTTAGAAATCCTGGACCCAGTCTGGTGTTCATCTGAAAAGAAAAAGTTTTTTTTTTAATCAGTTTTTAGTTACAAACTTTCAAACTAAAGTATCAACAGGAGATTATGGATTTTCAAGAGAATTTTAGAAGATAGGTGTAACACTAAAATAAAGAAAACTAAAAGAAATCAAGTAAGAAATATCTGAAAATTATTTGAGGCTTCTTTGATCTCGTGTGGAGAAATCTAGGAATTTTCATTTACACATGCTATAAAACTCCCAGGTAGCCCTGATAGAGCCTAAACCTGTCAAAAGCTCAGGATAAATGTTTTCCCTGCAGTACCTCAGGCTGGTGAAATAGTGGTGCAGAAGATGGATTTTGAGGGGAACAATATAACACTTTTAACAGTTTTTTTCCCCTCAAGGCATCTGTTTTGTTGTTTTGGGTATTAGGAATATCTTGAATAATCCTGGGAGAAATGGACTAATGAGCAGATTGTAAGTGAGACAATGTAAGATAGATATTAAATGCAGTATGATCCCTTTACATGTTGTCAGCCCTCAATACCTTCAGCAGTGAAAGTGCAGACCCTTACTATATAACCAAAAGTAATAAATCCTTTTAGCTGTCAGCAGTAGCAGGCTTTAATCCATATGTTGTCTAGTCACTAGAGGGGGATATGCACACTTCGGCAATCTGTTATAAATATAATTTGCCATATATAGCACTTTAGTTTATCACATTAGTATCTCATCCCAAGTGTTCCCTGTAAGCCAGGTGCTTGCATAGCCACTCAGGAGATTTTCAGGTTCTGGCTAGTTGGTTAAAAGAGTGCTCAGAGGTAGGTTTTTTGTTTCTTTTGGTGGTGCCCTTTCACACATGCCTCAGTGCACATAAAATTTATTCCACACATGGAATAGATTAGAGGAACTATTGCTCACCAAAATGGGTGGGTGGGTGGGTGGATGTGGTAAATTTTTTTGTGACATTTGTATTTGAAAAGTAACAAATGAAAGATTATTTGCAGCTGTTGCAAAACTTGAAATGTCAGAAATAGTCTCAGGACAGAAGGAATATGAAGTAGTGAAAAGTTCATATAAACACTATAGAGGGTATCCTGGCCCCCAGGGAAGTCAATGTCAAATGCTCAGTGACTTCAGAAGGGTATGACTTCTCCCAAAATATTTTGTGGTTGAAATGGCAAGTAATGAAGCTCAGTTTTATTTCTCAGAGCCTTATCTAAGCTACTAAGATTTTATTGTGTTAGCGTATGTCTACACAGCAAAGTTATTTCGAAATAACAGCCATTATTTCGAAATAACTTTACCAGCATCTACACAGCCAAACCGTTATTTCGAAGTTAAATCGAAATAGCGGAGGGCTTATTTTGAAATTAGTAAACCTCATTCCATGGGGAATAGCACCAATTTCGAAACTGCTATTTCAAAATAAGCGTTGTGTAGACGCTTATTTCAAAATAGGGGGTCTCCAGCCCTTCCCAGGATGCCCTGGTGGCCACTCTGGGCACAACCAAGAAAACTCCTCTCCCTCCCCCTCTCCCCGGAGCCCTTAAAGGGGTAGACTCTGGCCACAGTGCCTCTGCCAGCACCTGTGCCTGTGTACCTGACCCAGTGGCCCCAGTATGAGCCAGGCAGCCAGTGCCAGCCAGCCCTCCACTGCTCCCCAGGACCAGTCTGCCAGCTCCCAGGAGCCTGCCAGCGGCCGGAAAAGGTGGGCGCCTGCCTGGTCCAGTGCTGAGATCAGGGACCTAATTCAGGTTTGGGGGGATGCCTCCAATGTCCATGATCTCCGCACTAAACAGAGGAACGCAACCGTCTACAGGTGGATGGCTGCCAGCCTGGCCACCAAAGGCCACATGCAAACCCAGGAGCAGGTTTGCATGAAAATAAAGGAGCTGCGGCAGCGTATGTCAGGGCCACAGGGGGCAGCTCTCAATCAGGGGCAGACCCAGATCCCTGCCCCTATTTTGATGCCCTGGACCGCATCCTGGGGGGCAGGACAGTCTGTGCCCCCCAGGTGATCATCGACCCTGGGGCAGAGCTTGCTGCCTCCTGCTGCTCCAGCCCCTGCTGCCTCCCCAGCTACCAGTCCTCCTCCCACTCCTTCTCCCCCTCCAGCTTCTTCCTTCCCACTCTCCCCACACCCCCAGGGACGCCAAGGTCCCCGCATCCATGGTGCTGGGAGACAGTTGGGCCAGCGAGACCCCCAACTCTGAGTTTCTCCTCCCCCTTCCTCCCCTTGCTTCCCCCTTCCAGCTCCCTCCTCCCAGGTTTCCCCCTCCCCTCTGTCACCCTCCCTCCTCCCCTCTCCCACCTTGTTTTCCCAATCTCACCTCAGTTTCATTCCCTCCACCCCAGTTTTGTTCAATAAACAGGCTTTGTTGTAATGAACACGTTTCATTATTGTACAGCAGGAAGGGGGGGCTAGGGAGGGGTAAGTGGAAGAACGTGAGGGATGAATGAGGCACAAGCCCCCATTGGGCACACCAGGGAGACTGTTACTGCCTGCAGAATGTTCTGTCAGGCTCGCAGCAACATGTCCAGGAGACACGCCAGAGTGCCCAGGGGCGGCTCCGGCTCCATGCTGCAGAGTGCTGTGGTGTCCTGAGTGAGGGCAACCAGAGCACGCAGAGAAAAAAATGCTTTGCTGTCCCTCAGCAAGGTAGGCAAACAAGCAGGGAAACCTTAGAACCGGCTGTCCGGGGGGGTCCCCTTTAAACACAGGTCTCAGATACCTGGTGTGGCTGCTGCCTGAGGCTAACTCCTGACCTGATGCCCCAAACCAGTTCTGGCCATCCTTAAATGCGATTCAGCATCCTATCAGTGTGGACGCACTATTTTGAAATAGCAAAACGCTATTTTGAAATGCATTTTGTGTCTAGACGCGTTATTTCGAAATAAGCTATTTCGAAATAATGCTGTAGTGTAGACATACCCTTACAGTGTTTTTCATTAGCAATCACAGAACCAGCCTCTTAGCAAGCTGAGTCAATGAAAGAGTATATTAATCAACCTTACACTAGTTGCCCCTTTATGAATGAAAATTTTATACCTATATTCAAAGGAGCTTCTTATTATAGTGTACATCAACCATAGACAAGATGGGTGTATCATCTGCCTAAATCTCAGATATTTTCCGTAGTTTCAGTCTTTCCACAAAAGTGTTGTCCAACCATTCCTTTATGGAAGTCCGGTATTGATTTATTTTAGATAGTTTGAAGTAGTACATTTGTGCCATTAATTGATCCCACAAAGCAAACACTCATAGATGCATACAGAATTTTCTAGGGCTCTTCTCTTTCATGAGAGACATTTAGAGGCTTGCAGATAAAGCTAAGCAACTGCAAACACTAAATGGAAAAGAGAGTGGTCACAGGAGTGGGATTTGGCATTTGCACATTAGTATGACAAGGGATCTGAAACAAGAGTGAGCCAACAATGGAGTAAAATTAAACACAGATGCAAATGCTTACTGGGAACACTTTCATCTAAAGAATGAGACCTGGAAAAGATGGTGGCACATTACAACTGACATCTGAATTCTGCCGGGAGAAATTATTGCTCATTTTGGATAGTAATTAAAGCTATTGAATATTTTTTATAATTATTGGCATGGGGAAAATTGTGCTCAGAATATATCATACATCTGAACAAAGGCTCTTTAGATTAAAAAATGCCAATGGACAATAGTCCTAGTAATTTAAAAAAAATGAAGTGAATAAAATTTAAAGATCATACAACACCCTGGCCAAATGCAAAGTAATGTTCAGGCTTAGTCAGTTGTCCCTACCAGGGGGAGAATTGCAATAAGCAAAACAATAAAGAATTGATTGTCCAAAAGAAGGGGATGTATTAAAGGAGAGATGGTTTCTACGCAGATGCCTCATCATCCCCCTCAACATTTAATCTTGCCATTGAGAAATACAGCAATTAAAATATGTGATAAATTAGCATAATGAGGAACACCACTATTGTGTGGTGTGTAGCACCATGAGAGGGATTACAATGGTTTAAATTATAAAAGCTTATTGTTAAGGATGTTTGGTCACTATGTGAATAAGAGAGTCATTTTTAAATAAAGAAAAGTCCTATCATGTTTAATCATCAGGACCCTGCATATATCTTGTCAAGGAGTGTTTGAAACCTGGATCTTCTGATCTCCAGCATAGAGTACTGATTGAGCTAAAGGAAGAACAGCCTTTCCATGGTCTAGCCGTAGTTTTCCTGTGGGTTACATGACTACTTCCTAGGTAGAAACAGAATATTGGGGGTCAGGAATCCTAGAAGGGAGATGGCAGGCAAGGTGAAACTAGAAGCTTCTTGTCGCCTGGCTCCTAGCATAATACCCCATTCTCTAGGTTAAAAGGCATTTAGTGGGGTGGGACTCTCCCTCCCTCCCACCAGGAGCCTAATTCAGATGAAATGGGTACATCTAATGCATTAAAGCTTTGTGAGCAAGGTTTGCTTTCTCAAGGCTTGCAAAGGAAAGACAGGAATCCAATATTTTAAAATCCTAATTAACTAAGAGTTGAGAGCAATTAAAAGCAAAAGTATCCATGGATATTTGTGAGATTCACTTAGCCAATTGCTGAATCCCATCTCACACACGTATTTGTGAACAAAGAGGTGAGGACAGCTCATCTCATTCAATAACATTCATGGCAACTAAAGTTACAATTCATATAATCTGGATTTACTTCTAAGAACATTCACTCTTGACATGATTTCATGGCCATTTCATATTTGCACATTTGATGCTGTCAATATGAATGTAACAGAAAAAGCCACAATGCAAACGATAATGCAAACAGAGGAGGAGATGCTTTCTGTGAATAATACCAGGGTCACACAATCAGGAAATGCAGATAATGCCAGATGTCTGGAACAGCAAGTCAGAGTACATGGTATGCAAATATTTGTTTGCACAGACTTCTGAACAAGTGCAACTAGCAAACAAACTTTACCTGCTCACAGATAATTTACAAACAGCAAAGAGGGCTAAATCTGTTGTAAAAATGATTTGGTGTCTTGTTTCTGAGATGTGCCAGATATTCTTGTTTGTTCAAACGGGATTAAAAAAAAGGCAATATAGCAAAAGAACTGAAAGAGATAAAGTATGTAAGGATGTGTCTACACTGCAGGGCTTAACTCGAAATAAGCTATGCAAATTGAGCTACGTCAATTGCATAGCTTATTTCAAAATAGCTTATTTTGACATTGGGAGCATCTACCCAGACTTATTTTGAAATAAAGCACTCTTCCCCTGACTTCCTTTATTCCTTGTACAATGAGGGTTACAGGACTCAGAGTAAGAAGTCCTCCAGCTTGACAGTATTTCAACATTATTTCGAAATAACTGCTGCTGTGTAGACGCTAGTTATTTCAAAATAATGATGCTGTGTAGACATACCCTAAAGGAAATAGGTTATTAGGGGAAATAACTGGATATATTATGCCTTGGAATTACTGGAGATAATTTTATAATTACATGATGAGTTGCCCATTTTTGAACCTGTGCTGCTGAAGATTAGCATGGTATATAAAAAAAAGAATATTGGGTTGCTAAACAGTAATATCAAAAGCAAGGCAAAACTAATCTTCCCACAACCTTTCTCTTCTGTGACTAAATGCTATTTAACTTTTTGCAGATATTAATAAACATACGAGGAGAGGAATAGGTTTTGTAGCTTTATGAAAAAAAATAAACCACAACTAGGAGAGCATGAATCAAATACTTTAGTCTAGTCTAGACAGGTGTGACCCAGGGACTTCTCAGTGCCAGCCCTGCTAGTAGTATTGGAGAAATTCTCCAGATTCTCTCAGACTCAATGTTGTGTCTCTGGCTTCCATCTTGAATAAGTAGGAAACACTTAATTAACTGAAAACTGCAGGTCACTTGCCATTGGATGTTGTAGAGCACTGGCCCGAGCTGGGTGATTTTCCGGCTGAGCATGCCCAATACAAAAACTGAGGTGAAAATTTCAGTTAATTAGCAGAAAGCCAAGGATTTATAAGATGGCACCTTGGCAAAAAGCCCAGTAGGGCAATGTCATAACACCGAGGCAAACAGTAGCATTAAGCATGTGCAGAATAAAAACAAATGTTTGACAATGAGCAGTGTAAAATTAGGTGAAAGGGTGTTAGCAGGAAGCCAAGTAGGGAAAGGTCAGACAGTTCAGCTAATTTAGGGCTTCTTTTTTCTGGTAGAAGCAAAAATACCTAGCCAAAGACCTGACAGCCAGGACAGTATAAAAGGCAGATAATCAGCAAGCAGAGATCACTGAAGAACTGACAAAAACAGCTGCTGAAAAGGAGTTGCAAGAACAGCGGCTGGGAAAGAGAAAAGACAGATGCAAAATTGCAACAGTAGCAGAGCAAGAGAAGCTGTGGAGGTGAGCTGACCAAGACACAATAGCAAAGGTAGGGATTGGGGAGGAATGGAGCTGTCAGACTGAGTTGACCAAGCAACTAAGGTCAACATCACAGCAGAAACAACAGCTAGCATAATTGTGTTGTTTTCCTTTTTTAATTATAGTTTAGTTAACAGTATAGTAGGATTAGAATGTGTGTACTTGAAATGTGCATGTTATCTATGTAAAATTTAAAATGTAAATTTAAAGTATAAGTTCAGAACTGCTGTTGGGCACTCCCGTTAGCAGTTTGTTGCACACTGGCCTTGTAAAGTGAACTGCATCCACTCTGAATTATTTAAAGTATATGCTATTTTAGCTTAGATGCTCTTTAATTTGCAATGAGGAATTTGTGTCTATTTTTTATCTTTAGATTACATTGTATCAGGTGTTATTAGTTATATTAATAAAATATACTTGGTTTTGGAAAGAATCCTGCCTATGTGAATCACTTTATTAGAATGTCTACCCTGGAGAACAATACCTCAGGAAAAACAGATTAAGGGGCAACAGAAAGATTACTAAAGGAACAACATTTCTTTTCTTCCAGATAGCTGGACAAATGAGTTTCCCTTTTATTTTTGACTATGGCTATGTCTAGACGGCAGGCTTCTTGCGCAAGAAGCTTTTTGCGGAAGATATCTCCCACAAAAACTTCTTGCACAAGAACGCGTCCACACTGCAAAATTGCATCAAAAAAGCATTGCGTTTTTGTGAAAGAGAGTGTCCAGACTGCATGGACGCTTCTCAGAAGGTAACTCCAATTGCTCCTTTCCAGAATGGCCACCAGGGCACCTATGCTTTTTTTGATTGCCTCTTTTTGCTCAAAAAAACCCCTGTTCCCCATCCCCACACACCTTTTTGTGCAAGAGCTCTTGCGCAAAAAGGAGTTATTCCTCATGGAAAGAGGAATACCTATGGCGCAAAAACCCCTCTGTTCTTTCAATTTTTTGCGCAAAAACACGCTTGAGGTGTGGACAGCTGTTTTTCCACAAAAACTCTGTAGTGTAGACATAGCCTATTTGATTAATTAGTTTTAAGAGAACCCTCCATTAACATTAGCACCTTACTACCATAGGGTATGTCTACACTACAGCGCTATTTCAAATTAACTTATTTCGAATTAGTCAATTCGAAATAACCTAATTCTAAATAACGCATCTAGACACAAAAACGAATTCGAAATAGCGGTTTTCTAATTCAAAATAGTGCGTCCACATTGAGTGGACCCTGAATCGAAGGTAAGGCTGGCCGGAACCAGTGCCAAAAGGGCATCAGGGTCGGACTTAGTGTGTGGGGCTGCTGCCTCAGGCTAGCTGAGGTCTGTGCTTAAAGGGACCTCACCCCCCATCCCGGACAGACAGTTCTCAGGTTTCGTTGCTTGCTGGTCTACCTCGCTGAGGGACAGCAAAGCATTTGTGTCTCGGAGTGCTCTGCTTGCCCTCACTCAGGACACCATAGCACTCTGCAACATGGAACCAGACCTGCCCCATGGGACTCTGCTGCGTCTCATGGACACATTGCCAGCAGCCTGGCTGCACTGTCTGCAGGCTGCCATCCGGGAGGACCATCAAGGGGATATCAGATGGGATATCTGCGGGAGAACTTCCACCCTGAGGCGTGCTAACAGTCTCCCCGGTCTGCCCCACTGGGGGCTTGTGCCCCATTCCTCCCTCTCGTCCTTCCACTTACCCTTCCCTAGCCCCCCCTTCCTGATGTCAAATAAAAGACATGTATTTTCAAAAATATAAACTGTCTTTATTTAACACTACTGGGGAAGGGGAATGAAACTCTGGGGAGACGGGGGAGAGGAGGCAGGAGACGGCAGGAGAGAGAGTGGGAGTGGGGAGGGGGAAACCTGGGAGGAGGGAGCTGGAAGGGGGAAGCAAGGGGAAGAAGGGGGAGGGGAAGCTCAGGGCTCAGGGGTGGGGGGTCTCGCCGGGCCAACCGCCTCCCAGCACGGCGGGTGCGGGGGCCTCGGTGTCCCTGGGGGGATGGGGAGGAGGGTGCGGAGGTTGAGGTAGGGGGCGTGGACATTGAGGAGGAGGGTATGGAGGTTGAGGAGGAAGAGGTGGGAGGGGGGGCAGGAGTGGGAGGAGGAACAGTAGTTGGGGGGCAGCAGGCGCAGGACCGGCACGGGGCAGCATGCTCTGCAGCAGGACCTGCAGGTTACAGTTCATCGCTCAGTCCTCAGCAAGCTGCTCCCGGCGGAGCTGCAGGTCCTCCAGCATCCAGGCCTGGATGGTGCAGTGCAGGACTCGCAGGGCCCCCAGGTGCTGGTCCCGGTACTCCTGCCGCGTGCTGGTGGTCCAGAGCAGGCTGCGGGTGTGGGAGCATGTCCCGGGTGGGGTGGTGCACCCTGCACAAGCAGCTGGTGCAGCTGTAGAGAAAGAAGAGAAGTGGTCAGTTCTCCCTGGGGACACAGTGGGTGATGCTCAGCCCCCCCCCGCGACGTGAGGGCGACCGTGCCCTGCACCATCAGAGCCGATGTGCTTGCACAGAGGCCATGGTCAGGATGTCTGGCTCTCCCCAGGACTGGGAGCTGCTCCAGGACTGCACCCATGCCCCTGTGCCATGTATAGTGTGGCCGGAGCTGGGGGGAGATGTCCCCTGACTCTGTGTAGAGGGGGCGTGTGAAGGGAGAGCATCCTTCTGGGTCCCACCCCAGGGTCGGGAGCGTGTCAGGTCTCTTCACACACGCATGTGCCTATTGAGCCACAGCCCCTGGGTGTCACGCAGCTAAAGCCACCTGCCCAAGGGTGGCATGGCACGTGCGCGCACGTGCACAGGTGGCTGCATGATCCATGGGAGGCATGGGCCATGCGTGCAGTCCCTGGTCTCCCTCTCCACCTCCCCCCCAGGTAGGGGAAAGTGCTGGCACTTACCCGGTATGGCCTCCCTGGACAACCTTGCTGACTCCGGTGCCGGGACAGCTGGTGGTGGCCCCTCTGGTGTGCCTGGGTCAGGGCCGTCCAGTCCCAGCTCGCTGCCTTCCGGGCTGGCGCAGACCGCCCCGCCCCCCAGGAGTCAGTCGAGGGCGGGGAAATAGGGGCAGGTGTCAGCCCCTGCTGTGGTGCCACCCCTGGTGGCCCTGGCATATGGCTGCCGCAGCTCTTTCACCTTCAGGCGCACCTGCTCTTGGGTGCGCCTGTGGCCTTTCCTGGCCATGGTGGCCGCTATGCAGCTGTAGACGGCCGCGTTCCTCCGCCTAGTGTGGAGATCATGGAAGTTGGGGGCCTCCCCCCAAACCTCAATGAGGTCCATGATCTCTGCACTTGTCCATGAGGGCGCAGGCCATCTATGGTCCCTGGCTGGCCCCTGGGTGCTGGAGGACTGGGCAGGGGAGAGCTGGCTGCCACTGGCTACCATCCTGTGGCCACTGGCTGACGGTCTGCTGCTGCTGGCAGGCCTGGCTCTTGCATGTGCCCAGTGGCCAGAGTCTGCCCCTTTAAGGTCCCCAGGCCTGAGGGAGAGGAGAGGAGTTTTCCTGGTTTGGCCCAGAGTGACCACCAGGGGGAACTGGGAAGGGCTGGAGGCCCCCTAATTTGAAATAAGTGTCTACACAGCACTTATTTCGAATGAGCTATTTCGAATTAGGTGTTATTCGTCGTAGAATGAGGTTTACCAAATTCGAAATAAGGGCTCTGCTATTTCGAATTAAATTTGAAATAGCGGTTTGTATGTGTAGACAGCTATTAAAGTTAATTTGAAATAACATCTGTTATTTCGAATTAACTCTATAGTGTAGACATACCCATATATAATCCTTTATTATGCCTAAAACCTTTGAAAACATATTTTAAGATGAATATCTAGTGAAATTTCATAAACATGTTTTGTTATGAAAACCACACAAAATTGTGTCCCCTCTTTAAAAAAATGAATTTTGTTATGCACACACTAAACCACTCTGACCAATTAATTTCGAATAATATCTTTGTTTCAGTGAGATAAAATATGTAGTAATCTGGAATGATTATTTTATGAAGACCTAAGAATGCATTTAAAATGTAAAATCACCTTACAAATACTGATGAAGAAAATGTAAAACAGGGAAGGGCTGCACTATGTATTCCATAATATTTAATGTTGTATTCAGCAGGACAACTGACCTGCCTTTACTACAAAGATGTTTGCAGACAAATGTCTCACAAACTTTTCAGGGTATATAAAAAAACCCAACCCTGTCACTGACATTTTTTTATTCCCAAATTTAATTATTTTAATTAGGTGCCTTCTGCATGTTCAGTCATCACAATCTGGCATACAGTGAAAGACAGGCTTCATTTTCTTTAGAAAGAAATGTTAAGTGTTTTTTTTTCTCCCAAATGTCATTTGCTACGTTTAGGTTGAGGGATTTGGCTGGAATGAGGGAGCAGAGAGAAGAGGGAGATAGTGGGGAAGGGGTGGAGCCTCAGCAGAGCAGGGGTGGAATATGGGCAGGGCCACAAGCTGGGGAGCTTGGCTCCCCAAGCATCAGCTTCACCCTTCGTCCATGCCACTGGTCATTGTAGTCATTGTGAAACCTATGTGCAGATAATATTTGAAGAGTTATATATCTGTAGTGACAATTATGTCCTTAAGGTCTTTTAAGTTATGGCAGGTGACCAAGAGGTGACATGCCACAGACATATTCCTTTCAGGCAAGAGGTAACAGATGCATATCTTCTGTCTAGTCATGTTTGTATTATCTGCCTCACAGCGTAGGTCTATTTGCATAATGAGACACAAACAGGAGAAAAGAAAAGAAAATCTACAGGCTAAAACAAAACAGCAGAGGGTGTTCTGTTTATGACTAAAGACAACCAATTGTTAGGGTATATCTGGGGTGTACAGTGAAACTCACAGAATCCATCAGCAACAGGGCAAGCTAACAGCATGTTTGTCTTATAAAAGAAGGATCATGGTAAATCTTGCTGTAAAATGCTGCAAGGATTTTGGAAGAATAATATTCTACAACAGATGAGAGTGTCTTGTTAATGAAGTCTGAGCTCCAAGCATTCATGTTATGAGTTTGATTCATATATAACCATGGGTTTCCAATTCTTCTAGACGCTATTATTTGAATCTCCATGCTTTCTAAAACAAACTTGTATGTTTACAGTGAAAACAAATATCTAAGCGCTACGTGTTAAGTGGAGTGGAAATCTGAGGTGGAACTGGGAGGCTGAGGTGCACAGTTCCTTTAAAAGTGAATCCATGAACATTGCAAGCATCCAGTGGACCAGCAGCTAGACCTTCCATGGAGATGCTTGTGGAGCTCAAGAGTTGGGATGTGCCAATTGCTAAATTATAGAGAGACAGTGGGTCCTGTGAGGCCTAGAAGGTATGCTTATGTTGCTCATGGCCGTTGGAGCTGGGGACTTGACCCTCCAGCAGGCCCAGACAAACTTCCACATGCCAAAGGCAGGTGGCAGTAAAGTGCCAACAACCCTGGGGGCCTACAGGAAAGATCCTAGCAGGACGTTAAGGGTATGTCTAGACTACATGCCTCTGGCGACAGAGACATGTAGATTAGGCTACCCCGCATAGGAAAATGAAGTGTCAATTTAAATAATCGCCGCTTCATTTAAATTGAAATGGCTGCCGCGCTGTGCCGATCAGCTGTTTGTCGGCTCAGCGCACTAGTCTGGACACTCCACAGTCGACATCAAAGGCATTTGTCGACCTCCCTGGTAAACCTCATCTCACGAGGCATACCGGGGAGGTCGACAAATGCCTTTGATGTTGACCGCAGAGCGTCCAGACTAGCGCGCTGAGCCGACATACAGCTGATCGGCACAGCGCGGCAGCCATTTCAATTTAAATGAAGCGGCGATTATTTAAATCGCCGCTTCATTTTCCTATGCCAGGTAGCCTAATCTACATGCCTCTGTCGCCAGAGGCATGTAGTCTAGACATACCCTAAGTTTAAGCTATCAAAACAAACAAACAAAAAACCCTGGGACATTTTCCAGTAAGTGAGAGAAAATAAAGTTTGAAGAAAGTTTACAGGTCTGATTATATTTTAAACTCTAGACTACTGAATAAACTCTTCTGTCCACATAAAAGAAAGTAATTCAGAAGAAGAGAGCAATCTAGGCTTGGCACTATAAGATTGGAAATGCATTGCTTTCTACTGTAGCTTATTTCAAAATATGACCCCAGGTCAATACTGACCTGAGAAAATCAGATTTTTATTAACTTTGGCAAAGAAGTCATAAGATTCAAGGCAAGATGTGCATTGTCCACTTATTGAGCAGCATTAAGTTCTGTATTGCTTATTTTAATACATTGGAACCATGGGTCCAGGTCCTGAGCTGTGTCTGAGCCACACTGATAATGTTATGCACCCTACCGTCCCCTTCCTCCCTCTCCCTCCCCCACATAGACTAGCCACAAGATCACCCATGAGGAAGGAGTACAACAACCTCAAGCTAACTTCTACCACTTTAACGGGCATTTTGGCAGTTGTAGTCAGATTAGTCACCCAGTCATGATCCCATTCTTTCTTGCAGCAGGGACCAGGAAAAGGGTAGCATGCAAGTTACTACAGAGATTGTACAATCCCTGAAGACTCCTGCATTTAGGTGGGTCCTAATGGAAGGTCTGTTCACTTACTGATGCTTTGTGCCATCCAAGAGAGCAAAGCAGCACCCAGAACAGGCCAGAGTCTGGCTCATGGATTTATTTTTTCTGGCTAGGTCTTGGAGTTCCTTTCTACTCCCCTCAAGGCAAGAAGCCAGTGGTTCACTCCTTCAGGACATTTGGATCCCCTGTGAACTATACAGAGCTTCGAAACTTGCCAGTTACTGGGTCCACCCAAGAAAATGGCCTACCTGTGCTACTGGGAGAGGGTTGTGTAGCAGCAAATATAAGCTTACCCAATTAAGCCAGCTGTATCAGAGCAGAGCAAAAGGACCATTCTGGAGGCCAGCATCTAGCTTTACATGTGCAACACAATTTTTTTTTCCAAATGAAATGTTTATTTCTGATTCAACTGCATGTTGCACAACACCACACATTTCATCAGAACCCCCATTTAATGATGTCAGTTGCACAGTGATAGATTGCATTTATTTTTGTGTTGCTTGTAAAACAGGGACACACTCCAAGGTTGCACATTCTGCTGAAAGTTAGATTCTTGCATAAGTGCACCATAAACCTTTTCAGAGATCACGTCTCAATCTTTTTGACCTCATAGAACAGAAACACATTTTCCTAGTCTGCTGTCATTGCAGAAGTCTATGACACATAGAAAAGATGGAAATCCAGGAGAAGTATAGGTCTATTCAAACGTGTCTAACTAAAAGATGTTAATGTACATAATTTTAACTGACTTTCACAGTAGCTAAAATGTTCAGATTTTTTGAATGACTTCCAACTTTATCATGCATAAAAGGTGGGTGTTGCCAAAGGCATCCAGAGGTGAACAAGGGGGCAGGATTTTATTTTGGATACAATTTTGCAGTTCTTATAATATTAGATTTATGCTTTATGCACCCCATTTGTCTTGTCTGTTTTAAATTTTAGATGTAGCCAAACTATATGGTTTTGAAGGGCATTTGCATCAAGTTGTGAAGGTAGAGGAGTGACTTTTTTGAATGCAAGAAGATCTTTTGGAATCCATAATTGCCATATTTCATACAAGCTACTTCTCCCAGCTCCTTCCTCTTGACTTTCCTTCTTCCCTCCTTCTCTGACTACAAGAAGTCCTCTTTGGATCCAAGCCTGGCATTGCTGTCAGTTACCAAGCAGAGTACTACTTTTCCTGCTCTTCTCATACCTGATCCAAACTTTGTTGTTCACTGACATCATTGGATGTTTATAGACATGCCAAATCTATGCTGAGGTTTCAGCAGATTGCTGGAGAGAAAGAATCAGTATCCTCTTAAGAAGAAAATGTTTGAGATACATTCTTATAGTAGATGTTGTGTAATAAGACAAGAAAGATAAATATAAGAGGTTCAATACTGTGGGTTACAGCGTATTGAAATCAGCAGGAGGTGGGGGCTTAGCACTTCACTTTTTTTTCCCTCATTAGCTTCAGCAACAGAGGGCTTGGATCCTGAATTTGTAAGGAAAATATAAAGGAATCTGTTCCAACATAGCATCCTTCTACTACTTAGTATGCCATATAGGCTATGTCTACACTAGGAACCTGGGGTATGATTCTCAGCTCGCATTCACACACTTGTACAAGCTCTGATTGAGTAAGCATGAGTATAAACAACACTTTAGCTGTGATTTGTCCTCACTGTGCCACCACTGCCACTGCTCATGCTACCCTTGCTACACTAGTTATACTTGTGCTAGCCCAATAAGAGCTCGTGCAAGCATGTGTACATGAGCTATGACCAGGGCCATCCCTAAGGAATGCAGGCCCTGCCCCCCACCCCACTTCTGCTCCATCCTTTCCCCAAATCTTGCCCACCTCTTCCCTCCCCTGCCCCATCCCCTTGCCAAAACCTCTTCTCCAAGCAACACAAACCCAGGTATTACTGGGGGCCTGGTGTAGGGTAGCAGATGTGATTGCCCTCCCCACTCACCATGGTGCTGGGATCCAGAATGACCCAGCAGCCTGCTCCACCCTACCTTGCTATTCTCTCTCAGCCAACTGCACTCTGCTTCTCCTTTTACAGGACTGTTGGGCAGTCACCACAGTGTCCCCCCCCAAAGCCTGGGACAGCTACCCCAAATGGTCTTACGGATGGGACAGCTCTGGCTGTGACTCACACATCTAGTTCTTAGTATAGCCTTAGCCATAGAAATTTTGATCCTCAAAGTATTGTACAAACCTCTTCAATTTCTCAACCCCCACGGACCATCACAAAGTAAGTATTAACCTCATTTTGCAGCTGGGGAAAGAAAGAAGCAGATGTTAAATGATTTATCAGAGATCAAACTGCAGGGCGAGTGGCAGAGACAGAATTAGAACTTGTGGTGTTTTTTATTTAGCTGTCCTGGGCTCATTCCTTATACCATACTGCCTCCTAGAAGCTCTCTTTCTGAAAACATGTCATTTATCAAAATGCTCAGATCCAAATTTCAGTTCTAATAATGTCATAATTCACAAAGCGTAAGACATTAATGCCTCAATGACAAAAGTATTTGCCTGCTTCCTTTAACAGTTGTTTTAAATTAAATTAATTTAGCTGTGGTTAAGTTAATAAAAATGTGTATTGCAACACCCACTCCTGAGAACATTACACTTAACATTTTCTCTGAAACAGGAAGAGCTCCTGGATGTTATCTGGCAGTGATATACCTTTGGAACCCATGATACTTTTGATTTTCAAATCTGAACTCAGCTGTTATTAATGTGGAGCTTTTCATGGACTGAGATGTCCATAACAGTTTACACAGATTCCGAACTGGGGTATCATTTGGAGAATGCTAGTTAAAGTTGTACAGACAGTTTAGACCGTCTCTTGTACTTTTTCTTGTATGAACTACCTGAGAATCCTTTAAAAGAGAGCGCATGCCTGTTGTCATACTTTCCTCACAAAAGAGCATGCATTTAGGATTCACAGTGCCTGAGGCTTACAAAGGACAGCCAAAGCTCTGGACATACACTCTGTGTTCTAACTACAAATGGATAACGGGGGAAAAAAATACACAGTGGACCTTAGGGTTTCAGGCAAGTTGTTGGCCTCAGAGATAATAAAATGTCCTTGACTTTACAGGCTTTATTAAAGCTTTATTATAGGATTTTAAAAATTATGAAAACCGGGGTATTTTCTCCTGGAAAGCTGAACATGCATGTGTTTAGTAACAGAAATGCATTAGAGTATGGCAGCATGTAGACAGCTCTTATCTGACAATGTCCTTTGGCAAATATTTTAATCATGGACAAGAATCTTCTTTTTGTTGATTAATGATTGAAAGGATTAACATTGTGTGAACATGGTACAATGTGTACAGAAACTGAATGGAAGCCTCCAGCGTTGTTTAGGAAGCAAATGATTAATTTCATAATACAGTAGATAACTAAATCAGTCTGTGCTAAAATCACTGCTTTGTTGTATATGTAGAATTGGTCAAACTATCTGAGTATATGATTCTTTAAAATTACTGTCATTTTTGTTAATGAACCAGTTCTGATTTTCTTTTAATATATTCCCTGCTTGTAAGTGCTCACTGAAAACTTTGGACAAAGCACCAATGGCTCACAATCTGTCATGTGAAAAAAAAAAGGGAAACCAGGCACACCTTCATAAGTATTGTTGCAATTCAGACTCTAAATCTGTGTTAGCAAGGGACTTAAGTCAGTCACATTTTATTTTCAGCTGTAGCTCACTCTTTCAATAGTTGTGCTTGAGAAAGAATGCTCAGCCAGCAACAGTGGGTCTGGCTCCAGGTTTTCTGATGGCTCACAATGTAGCTAAGTGACAAAATAACGATGGCCATGGAAAAAACATTTCCTGCTCTTTCTATTTTTAAGCCTGGTTAGATAAAATAGAGGCAAAAATCTACACAAACAATTTTACACAGATAATGGGTCTCTTTAGTTATAATTTTAAAATCATCCTCTGCATCAGTTTCACTTAATAAATCTATCATTTCACCCAAAGACTGCATTGTTCTTTCAAGCATTCAAAGCTTGTTACCCTACATGCCCTTTAGACCAAAGACTGTTTGGATCCACACAGATTTTAGGGCAGGTCAGAAGGTCCTGCATAGCCTCCACGTTTTCCCTGTTCCTGTGCTTTGAAGGAGAATTCTACTAGTGACTTCCCCTAGAAATCCCTTGCTGTCAGTGTGTTCATGATGTTGAAGCTGGCTCCCCCCAGCACCCGCTCCTGTTTTCCATCTCCCCCCACTGTCTGCAGCAAGGGGGGAGGAAGCGAGTAGTCGATACTCTACTCGACTACCCAATATGCTTATGCTTATCAAATAGTTGACTAGTCAACTACTCACTAACATCCCTATACCAGAGCAGTTTCTCTCTCAGCCTTTGTGTAGTATAGTGTATAGACACATAGACATACACACACAGTATATCTAGTTCTTTGGGTAAGTAGTATGTTAAAAAAAACAGAACTAAATGACTTTTTGGTCTTTTTTTCTCCCTTTGGGATTTTTTTTTTTAATTAACGGTGCCAAGGTATGATCTAGTCATCACTTCCAGTCCATTTACCCTCCCAATGTCTCTATTCCCCTCTCCTCTCCATCACCAGCGGGCTTATTATTTGTGACAACAGCTAATGAGAGAGAGTGCACATCAAGAGCATTAGGCTGCCACCCCCAAATCAAAGGATGCTAAAAGGCTGGACTTCTGTGATAGTAAGATTTATCAAACATGGAAATTGAAGCTGCATATCACTATCCAATAAGCTCTGCTGGGGTTGTACAATTTTAATTCAGGGGATTCCCTGGAAAAGTTTAGAGAGCTGCTTCTGGAGAACAGACTGTCCTTTCCCTTCCCTAGTCAATGAGGGCACATTGGTTGTGAAAACATTGCTGCAGGTGGGGCTGGACACACCAGACTCGGCGACCAGAACTGGTGGGGTTTTCAAAAAGTGACTCTATTTGTGATAAAATCCAAAAGTATCAGAAGTTCTGCTAGGGTCATAGTCTGGCTTCCATGATAGATGACATTTTACTGACATGGTCCAGCATGCTTCTCTACATTTTCCAGGGTACTGCTAAAGTAAGACACAATCAGGCCAGAGTCATACTTCTGGCCCCATCAGAGGCCTATCAGCACTGGTTCTTCTCTTCCCTGGTGCCATCAGTGAAGCCTACAATTGCATTTCCACTCGATTCAGACCTATTCTCCCAGGATCATGGTCACCTTTTCCACCTGACTCATTATCCCATTACTCAACTGCATGCATGTGACATGGCTAGACATGAGAGAGCAAATTAACTCAGTTTGCAGCCCCTAGATCAGTGGTCCCCAACCTTTTGGGGCTGCCGGGAGCCCGTGGGCGAGGCCGCTCATGCGACGCATGTCTGGGGGCGGGGCCGCGCATGAGCCGCGCACCTGGGGCAGGGGCCATGCATGCACCGCGTGCCCGGGGCCAGAGCCGCGCATGCGCCGCACACCCAGGGCCCGGGGCGCAAGAATGGCTTGGGCCGGCCCTGATCACTTGGCAGGCGCGCATAAATGCCCCGGCTGGCGCCATGGCGCCCGCTGGCACCGCGTTGGGGACCACTGCCCTAGATTATGCTATCCTGAATTCTGGATGCATCTGGGCACTCAGGGGTCAACTGACATACCCCCTTCTGGTGTCTGGCTGCTCCATACCACTCTGTTAGCAAAGCTATCATAACCAAATAGCTGGAGATCTCCTTTTGTGTAAGGGGAATCCCTAGGTCACATAAAGCAAGCACAAATCAAAGAGCCATGAAATAGTAGGGAAATAACCAGGAGAGAAGGGGTATAGCAAGAAAATTCTGGCTATCCTCAATAGCTGCAATGGCCCATCAGACTATAAGTAGCTAGGGGTACATTAGAGCAGCATGCATGCTTTTTTCAGTCTTTGTGATTACATCTATAGTCCCCTTACTATAGGAGCCTTACTGGGAGGATCTTTTACTGGGAGGATCCTAGGGCTGCAAGCTAGCCCTAGAGACTAGAATTCCCATAAGCCTTTGGGAAAAAGGAGGGGAAAACTCTTGCTTTCTTCCAGGTAGGGAAGGAGAGGGTTGGTGGGCTCCATTTTGGGTAAAGGAACCAGATTGATGGTGTGGAGCCCTTTCCAGTCCAGCAGTTACTGCTGGAAGCTACAGACTGTTATTGAGAGCCTGCTGGGGCTTGGATCTAGCAGGCTGCTTCAGGGGCTGTTGGTGATTGTCCGTGGAGGGGAGAGACCCTGCCTATGCCTGCAATGGAGATGGGCCTAACCACACCCAGCATAGAAAACACTGTGTGTAACTATGACTCTTTGGGAAAGTGCTGCCTGGGACAGAGCACAGAACACAGACTGACTCTGAGTCCAAAGAAAGGCAGAGTGACCAGCCCAGTGAACCAGAGCTGCTGGTATTTGGTGGGGCCTGTTCCAGTGGGAGAGGGATTTTGCAGCTAGCTGCTTAGCTTGGACTGACACACCCAGAACCTGCACAGTGCTGTCTCCACTCCAGCTGCAGATCTTCCAGCACATCCCCAAAAGCATTTGGGACTCTAAATCCAGAGGAGTGCTTACTCTGGGGTGGGATAAATGGTGGCAGTGCAAATGCCCGTTAGATTTCTAAGTTTCCTTTATTTCAGTGTACTTTGCTAATTGATTTTATTCATTTTTAATCTGTTAAACCCTGTTTCTTTAAATTATTAAGTGAAGGTGTGTTATTCTAATTTAATCTATTAGATGTATATTATTTATAATTGTTGTTTTGGAGGTAGTTCCAGATTATTATTGGAATAATTTTATTCCTGGAGGCTCCCACAGCCCACCATTAAGTGTGTACAGGGCCAGCCAGATAGAGGCACCACTGTTGTATATTTCTTTAGCAGAAAGGCACTGAAGCTGGGGGGTAGATAGGGCATCCCCAACTATCCACCACCACCACTGGGATACTCAGGATCTCCTTTTATGTTAAAACATCAGGTGCCCAGGTGAACGTGGCCTGCTCCTGAGTAACCCAGGGAGGAAAGAGGGAGTTACACACCGTTCTGATGTAGGCAGTTATGTTTCCATTATCCATTGCTCCATCTATTTATGCATAGATCTTATAATATTCTCCAATATAATTTGCTTTAGCTACTGATAATTTTTGTTCCTCTGAGCTGAACACTACTCAGTTTGTCTATATCTTTTCACAGCTGTCTATTCAGCTCATGCTCTTCAGTATTCTCCCAAAAATAAAAGGTATTAACAGTGGGGTTTTAAAAATATATTATAATTCACATGCTTTATAGAATAGCAAGCAACAGACTGTCATGACACCTTGTGGCACCTTTTTAAAGATACATGGCTTTCCAATCACAGACCCAATGTTAATGCTTATCTGTGGTATCTGCTAATGCCAGATAAAGTCAATAAACCAGAAAGAGAAGTTATAATAAAGGTTCGTATAAAATCTATGAGCAAACAAGCAGAGACCACAATAGTTCACTGCCTACCTAAATTAGATTTGGAGGGTTTTGTCACTTTTCTAGTAGTTCTCCAATATTCCCCACATTGCAAAACCTGATACGGGAATGTTTGATATTACAGTCTGTTTCCTGGCTGCTAGACAGATAAGACCTCAACCACCATAAATAATGCCCATGACTGCCCTGCAGTGACAGTTTATTTGATAAAATAGTGTGATTCAGAGTATCAAAAGCCTTTTAAAAAAATCTATAGCTGCTGTGCTACATTTCTCACATTTATCAAATTCAACAAAAGTTTTGTTAGTCAAATTGATCTATGCTGTCTGGGGACTAGGGCCTTGGCCTGAAGTGAATCTGATTTGTGAGAAAACATCACTTGTAAAGATGTACTGTTCAAGCGGTATTTTCCTATGCTGTTCAAAATGAGATTGGGAGGATCGATACAGGTCTTTCAGTTGCTTCTCATATGGACTCACATTTTAAATTGGTGAACTGTGACCACATTGTACTGAAAATGTCAGACATATTTGCTCCTCAATTGAAAAGGGATCAACAGCTCTAGGAATTTTGGCCCCATATTCCCTATCTAGAACATGGAATACCTATTCCTGTGTTACTTCTGTGCCAGTTTTTGGCATTTGACTAAGAGTATTTTAACTAAATTGTAATTTAGGAAGCTATTGGTATTTCTAGGCACCGGTTGCAATAACATGCAACTGTCTGCAGTTCCAAGCATGCAAGATTCAGAATTGGCTGTGAAATTCAAGAACCATTCTTTTTGTGTTTGTCACTTTTGGAATACAAATAACTGCAAATAGTATATTGCACTAGGGATGTTCAGAAGCGGGTACTTTGCTAATTGTGTAGTCGATAGAGTTTTTATTGACTACATTATTAGTCAATAAGAGAAGTTAAAGCTCCTGGCTCATGCTGGGGCTGGGATCTACCTCTGCTGCAGCTCTGCAGTTTAAATCTAGTAAGAGGTGGGTGGGCAGGCAGCCTGGCTCCTACTACATTTAAACTGCAGAGCTGCAGAGGAGGTTGCTCCTGGACCAGGTGTGAGCTGGGACTGAAGCAGGCTTGCGCAGGGGTAGATCCCCCTCTGAAGCTCTGCATTTAAATGTGTGCAATCGATAAGCATTAACTGATAAGCTTTTGCTTATCAGTTAAATGACTACCCTATTACATACCTATTTTGCACCTGAAATTTCTGATAACATATCTAACAAGTTAGGTATGCCGAAACACAATTGACATACTTTATACCCATAAATTGTTTGTATACACAATTCAAAGGTGCAAAAACTGAGGTGATGTTTGAAGATTTGGCCCTTTGGGCTTAAATATTTTTGAAGAGCATACAACCCCCTTCTCTCTCATCCAACAACATAAGCTACCTGTCTTTGGCCTTACCTATACCTACATCTGTAGTGCTTGCTCTCAACCTGTACTGGCAGGAGACATTCTTCCATCAGCATTTGGTATTCCAGCTCTGGAAGAGGCAACAGCTAGATTGTGGAAGAGTTCTTCCATGCACATAATACAATTTACATCAGGGGGTAGGTCTGAATAGCAGCATTTCTCAGGGATGTGGATTTTCACACCCGAGACACATACATATACCAATGTAAATTCCTAATGTAGACAAAGGCCTTTAAATCCCTTTCACAGCCTATCCCCATCCTACCTATTGCCTTACATCATTCCATGATGCAGCCTGTCACTCACATGTTAAATGTTCAAATAAGCACCTTCATGCTTTCTCCCATGCTGGCCCTGACACTTGGGGGGTTCTCTCAACAATGACCACAAAACTAAGTCATACTCCTTCAGCACTCTTTCTAAAAATCTCTCCTCCCAGATTCCTACAAAAACAGACAACAGTTAAGCTGCTGGTGTGCTGAGGCTATGCTGATCAATATTATTTCATTCTTTTCTTTTGACTCCCTCTCTGTGGTTTTGTCATCTTATTCAGAGTGTAAGTTCCTTGGGCAAGGATCATCATTTTGTCCACTAGCTGGTGTTCTGGGGCATGACCAGGACGCCTAGGTACCACAGTGATACAAATAAAAATAACAGTTCCATTGTATAATCAAATTCCGTTCCCAAAAACCACTCAAGTAAGTTCACTGCCCAGTTATGAACTAACTCCATCAAAAGAGAGGGTGGAATTTCACCTGATTGCCACAAAGAAAATGTAATCATTGTACTGTACTGACACATGAGGTGATTGTGTAATTAATGACTATACAGCAATGCCTTCACATAACAGAATCAAGCAGGGCTGATGAGATACTTCACTGGGCCCTAGGAGAGCTGTCTCCAGACCCTCTTGAATGGGCAGGGCCTTGGATGGAAGAGGAATCCTGGGGGCTACTGCCGCTGGAGCCATAAGGTATGTACCACTGAGGGGGGTATTCCAGTCATGATTTAAAGGGCCTGAGGTTCCAGCCACTGCTGAGAACCCTGGGCCCTTTTAAACCACTGGGCCTGAGGAAGCTGCCCCTTTTGCACCCCTTTCGGCAGCCTTGGAAACAGTTAAAGTTGTATATGAAGCCTTAAAACATTAATTGTTCTGATTTTTGAGTGTTAAGGCTTGCAGTCTGCATCTTCTCTTAATGTAGGATAGAGGATTTCTTTGGTTTTTTAATTTTTTAAATTTTTTTTTCAAGTGGAAAGCAAGGGGAGAGGTACGAAGAGGATCATCACTTTTGACAAATTTAAATCACTGCAGATTTTCAATAATTTGATAGCATGTGCCAATTCTCAGACCTGGAACTATGTGGCTGGATGTCATAAGAAAGTTCTGGAGTTCAGACAGGAAAAAATTCCTACAAATTTGGATGCAGCTCCCACTAACACTTTTGCATCTTATGCAGCCAAGGTCTCAGTCCCTACATGCTTCAACTACACTCATGATGCATAGTTAGGTTTCTGCAAATGTATTGGACATTCAGCCTTCAATAGCTGCACATTTTATGAAAGTAGCAGGAAGTAACAATAAAAAGCTGCAATAAAAAAAACCCACAAAGCACCATGTCTGACAGAGAGCTATTTTCAAGCCATTCTAGCTTGGCCAAGTTTAAACTAATGGTCACCTGAGTTCTCAGAGGCATTTTTCCCGAAGAAGGTAATTTTTATGTCAAAATTCAATTTTTTATCCAAAAGTACTTTTTGTTGTGGAGCTGTTCAGAAAAGACTGTAAGACTTACTTTATAATCGGAAGAGTATATTATATCTACTATCTTTGTACTCAGAAAGGCCAGCCCATTTCTTTTCAAAACCTGTCATCTTTATGCAGATACCTGAAACCTGACAAATGTCAGCCCCGATGGCAAACATTTCATAAAGGCATGAGCAATGGAAGCCAGAGGGATAGATAGAAAGTACTCATCAAATCTGAACTATCTTCGTTGTTGCTGTTCCTCCTTTAACATAGCAAAGAATTCTACTCAGTCATGAATAGCAGGAGAAAGCCATTCTTCAGCCGAGCAAGAGGACCAGCTTGGGCCAGGATGTGCTGGCACTTTGGACTTAGCAGGGATCTTTCAAAGAACATCTATATTATCTCCCTGAGAAGTACCTGAGCAGCTCTTTAAAAAATTGCTTAAAGAAGTTGTTAAAAATGCAACAGCCCCTTCCACTTCCTTCAGTTTCAGTGTTTTTCTACCATCCTGTTTGTTTATTGACACAGGCTGTCAGAAGATAATTGAATTAGAAAGAATGCAGCACCTGAGTATAAAATCCTGCCATTGATCAATATGTTTGGAGAAGAACGATTTTTTTGTGTTTCTATCTGGAGGATTTTTCCAGCAAGTGATCCCATGGCCCACTGCTACCTATTTTACAGTAGCTCCCAGAGGTCTCAGTCATGATTACAGTCTTTTGTTTAAGTAAGGATTGCAAAACCAGGATAACAATTATGCTTATTAAGAAAAGCCACCTATTTTAATAGTGAAATCAGTGGTGTTTTAAGTATGACTGTATTTTCACAAGCTCCTAAAATCCTGTTTGAAACTTTCCAACTGATGCAAAAAACAGTCACAAGTCACATATTATCAATACAAAATAAAATTAATAAGAACATATACTAGAAATATTACAACTGGACTGAGTGTTTAACCACAGGCATTGCATGAATCTTGACAGGACAGCCCTTCCTACTATGACTTGTAGGAGATGATTAAAAGTGTTTAACAAGTTTTTTTTAATATGATTTTGAACACTGAGCAATCCACGACATAGGCAGGGCCCTGAAAAACCAGATATCCTGGACCTCTGCAACTATATGTTGACTTCTGCAGAATATGATCCGACATTAATGTGACAGACATTTCTGAAATTTTCAGCGGATTTTTCTTGTCACCAAAATTGACACATTACTGACTTCCTGAGGCTCCAATTAGGTGTAATATCCCCTCTAACAAGTTGATCCTATAACAAAATAGAAGGGTCAGTAAGAGTATAGAATTAGGAATGAAGCAACAGGAGGTGGAGGGCAAGCCTCTTTTGCTTTACCTCTGCATGACATTTTAAAGAGATAAAAACAATGCCTGAAAGGTCTTTGTCACTATTTGACCAAGAAAGTAAGTGAAGTTCAGTATGGCAAAGGGGTCAGCCTGCAGAATGCAGTTGAATTTCACTGATAAGATTCTAGTGACAAATTATATCCCCAGGGTTGTTTTTCTCCCCTGAGACATTCATAACTCATCACTTTCTTTATCCATTCCACTTCTGAAAAGGTTTGCCAGCTAGAGGGGGTGTCAACAACTGACCTTGGCTTAGTATGTTTTTGAACCATTGGGTCCTGGTACCGTATCATTACATGTTTCATTTTATATTCTCATTTCTAGATTATGTAGAGAATGTTTCAGAAACAAACACTACCATTGTTGTCATGGAGGCAAACTGATTCAACCCATTCATCAGAGGATTCACGTGGCAAGTGCTTTAAGAGTTCCTCTGCTCCGTCCTTTGATTTGCTTGGTTGCGCTTTAGATCCCACACTTTCAGATAACAATCTTCTAATTCAAATATAGTGTTTTCCTTTAAAGTACTCTGCTGTTACATTGCTTAATATGTACTGATTCAGTACCATGATAGGTTTTAATGCAATAGCTAAGGGAAAAAAACCCACCTCAATTGCCAATACAATGCCCACTATCCCTTTTATGGAACATGAATTTTACGGGATTAGAATGCTAGAGTAGGTTTAATATGATTTCCCAGGAGATGCTGGTTGGATCTGTACAATTTGTTACAAGTACAATCAGTACCACTTAACTATGTGCAGTTAAACAAATAAACCAGACTGAATGTGAACCAATAGAATATTTAGAAATATGTCTGTGCTCATCCCTGAAGCAGTACCTGATGATTAATAGATTTTTAAAAAAAACATTACTAAACATGACTTGTTGCAAGATCCAGACCTAACTATACATCTTCATTGCAGAATTAACTTGGCCTCTTACCTAGGTTCTCTCCCCCACCCCCCAACCTCTCTACCACACACATACCCCTTTGATTTAAGTTTGGAGGTGCTTTAAAACCAGGCTAGCTGGTTGGGGGTATAGATTACAACCTAAAAATTCAGCTTTAATTTGGGCTTTATCCTTGCCCATTTTGCAGTGAGAACACATGTAGCTTAAGTCCAGTTCCAATGTCCTACAATACATTCGCACAATTCCTCTGATACCATATTTTCCTGCCTTTTTACCTACTTCCTTTTTCTAACCCAGAAGAGACCACTACAAACTGTCACATCTAGCAAAGCTTAGACCAGGGATTGACAACCTAAGGCACATGGTGTGCCATAAGTGGCATGCAAGATGATTTGCACTGGCATGCGAGCCTCCTCGCCTGATCTGTCATGTAGGGAACACTAGCCCCCACTGGCTCTGCGCATTGCCATTTCCCTTCCTTCCGCTGGAACAAGCTCATGCTAGCGCAGTGCAGCAGCAACGGCCTCCCTACCCCCTCCCACCCTCCAAGAATGTAGACACTCTGGGTGCTTTGCTGCCCGGTGGGTAGTCAGGGCAGCTTGTGGTAGCGTGCGGTTTCCAGAGTCTGGAGCATTTTTCAAGTCCTGGCAAGCCCCCACCATGCATTGCAGCTGCCCCACCACTGTGCACTGCGTGCACCCCATCCTTCCCCCACGGAACTGCCTCTGCAGTGTGGGGCCCCAGTCTGGCTGCGCCACCCCCTGCTCCATCTCCAGGCGGCCACTTGTCGTTACAGTGGCCACCGCTGCTGGTGGTGGTGGCAGGAGGGTGAGGGGGGGTTCGTGGTGGCTGGGACCGAGGCAAAACCCGGCAGAGCCACTCCCAGACTTCAGTGCCTTGTAGCTGCCACTTCAGATTAGCTGCATGGAACCTGGCTGGGGTACTGCAAAGAGGAGCATGCTTGGGCTTGGCAGGTGTGCTCCGTGTGCTGCTGCTCTCTCCTCCCCACCCCACTGGAGAAGGGGCAGTGCATGGA
This sequence comes from Pelochelys cantorii, assembly GCA_032595735.1. Taxonomy (NCBI): domain Eukaryota; kingdom Metazoa; phylum Chordata; order Testudines; family Trionychidae; genus Pelochelys; species Pelochelys cantorii. The sequence continues at coordinate 70,573,514 of CM064327.1, forward strand.
GCCACTCACTCTGCTGCTCTCTGCCATGAGCAGGGTCTGGTGGGGAAGGTCAGGGCTTTACACACACCCCCCCCACACCCTACCTCCCCGCAGGAAGGCAGAGCTGGTGCTGCAGCATCATGGCCGCACAGGCTCCCCACTGTGTTGGGTTGCTGAGCTCCCTCCCCCTCCCCGCTGGGGGAACAGCAGTGCAGTGATGCAGTGGGAAAAAGCCTCACACAAGGGAGCATGAAGCCAGTAAGCATTCCCCCTCGTGCCCAGACCCCCACACCTCCAGCTTGCTCCAACACCCTCCCTCCTGGCCACACACTGTACCCCCCCGCCCTTGCTCCTGCTCCCTCCACCTGGCCAGATACCTTACTCCCAGCCTGCTTCTTCATCCTATCTCTCCCTCTTCTGCACCCCACCTCCCCCTGATCCTGCACCCCATCCCTACCCCACTAGCTGGCACATTGAACCCCTCATTTTTGTCCCTACACCAGAGCCCAAGGGGGTCCATTAAATCTACTAACCCTGGAATCCCAGAAGAGTAAACCTGGCCTATGGGAAACCCTGACCCTGAGTCCTCCCTGTCCCACCCCTTACCTCATGAGGCTGGAGGAGTGAAGAGTGTCTCAGCTGGGGACCACATCAGTGAAGTGTTTTTGGAGGAGGTTTTTGGGTGTTTTTGGAGGAGGTTTTTTGCTTCTCATGTGTGTGGTCCCCAACTGATTCTTCTGTGGGTCAGTGGACCCCCGACCCAAAAAAGTCTCCCAACACCTGCCATAAATAAAGCATTGAAACATTTTGTGTTGGACATAAATTAATATTTTACTTTACTTAAAATGAAGTTTGATAAACTAACATTTTTAACTGAGAAAGTTAAAATGCTTAATCTGATTAATGTTTTAAATTAAACCATTCTCCCTAGCTGGTTCAGAAAAATATGGTCACCATACCTAGCCTGCCCCAGGTCCCTTCCTTCCTGCTCCTGCCTCCAGCACACAGATCCATAAATAGAAGTGAATAAGTTAAATTTCAGCACGCCACTTCTGAAAGGTTGCTGACCCCAGCGTAGATCAAATAATTTCTCATTATAAGTATTTGCAATTCAGAATGGATTCAACTTACATTTTTTTTTACTTGTAGACTACCTTCCCTCCCCTTTTTATTATTTTTGTCTGCTTTTGAAAATACATTTGAAGACTTACAGTAAAAGTAACTCAACATGGTCTTAAGGAAAATGACAATTAAGGCTAGTCAACACGGGTTTATGGAAAATAGATTGTCAAACACATGATTTTTTAATATTACAGGTTTGGATGATAAAGGTAATAGTGTTGATTTGCTATATATACACATGTCTAAAAACAGATTAGAAAAATCAGTGGGTTTTACCCACAAACTCTCATGATAGAATACATTTACTAGTCTCTAAGGTGCCACAGGACTGCTCATTGTTTTTAAAATTACAGACTAACACGGTACCCCTCTGAGAATTTAAACTTTTGTAAAGTATTTCATTTAGTATCACACAGCATTTTAATTAGAAAATGTCAAATTAATATCACTCATATTAAATGAATTAAGGGCTGGCTGATAATTCCCCAATTACATTTTGAGACCTATTATTTCTACTAGCTGAGCCCCATCTCACGACTGCAGTGCAGCAGACTGAGGGACGGCAGATATGGGAGGATGGGGCGGGCGAGTCAGCAGCAGGCATGGAAGAGGGCAGGACATGGGAAAACTCATGGAGCACAGGCTCGGGGGGGCCGAGTGAGGGACAGGTGGAGAGTAGCAGGTAGGGAGTTACTGCCAGCCCCACCAATTGCAGCATCTCCTGCTTCTCTTTGTCCCCAGGTCTGATGTGCTGCTTGGAGAAGTCATCATGCTGAGGCAGCAGCTGCTTGATGGACTGAGAGACACTGCCTCCAGCCATGCTCTGCTGCCCCTGCTGCCCCCACCTGCAAGACAGGCCACCCCCAGGGCAAAGGAGCAGCGTGGGGCCCCAGCCTACAAGCCGTCCACCCCAGTAGGCATGGGTCTGCATGGTACCACTGCTGCCACCAGCTCCCCACTGCTCCTGCTGGCTACTTGCTGTGGAGGTGCTGAGCCCCACCCCAAGTTCCCACCTGTAGCAGCCTAAGGGGAGTGGCCCCAGACACACCCCACCTAATCCAGCCTGCCGGACCACGTGCCACTGTGCCTGCTTCTGCTACAGGGTGGGATTCCCCTCAACTCATCATTTCTAACTCATTCTGGCATTTTCTAGAAACTTCTCAAGTCTTCCAGTGTGTTCTCAAATGTTCTCTGTGATAGACGACATGATGGACACCTCTCTTTTTATAATAGTATAGATTATTGTTTCCAGTCAGGTGCCATAAGGCTCAGTTCTTGGGCACATGCTCATCTCTGGACTCTTCAGTTTATCCACATTGTTCCTAAAAAGTGTAGCACTCAGAACTGAACAGTACTCAAGATGAGGACTCATCAGTACAGAGTAAAGTAGGACAATTACTTCTTGAGTAATGGCACTATTTACAGATGGCACTTCTGTAAATACACCCTAGAATGATATTAACCTTTTTAAGAATTGCATCAGTGTTGACTCATTCTATTTGCGATCCACTATAACCCCTACGTCCTTTGCAAAAAAACCCCACCACTTGGCTAGTTATCACTCATTTTGTAGATGTGCCTTTGATGTTTCCTTCCTTAGTGAAGCATTTTGGGCGTGCCTTTACTGAATTTCATCTCTTCCCCCCTACCAGTTTGTTTTCATCCACAAGTTTTATAAGCATACTTTCCACTACACTAGCCAAATTATTAATGGAAACATTGACTATTCTGGGACCCAGAACTGACCCCCCCATGGGCCCTGATAGGTATGTACAATTTTTATAAGTTATCACTACCAATACTGGATACTAACAGATCAATATTTAATATATCAATTATTGTCCATTCAAGAAGCTGGATCTACCACAACTATTGGTTTACCACACCGAAACAGAAACCTGAAAGGAGCCTCACAGACTGTTGTTCAATTCGTGATATTGATACATGTGCTGATGAGATGTTTTTGCCACTGCAATTCCAGTATGTTGTCACAGGGGTTCAGCCCATTATAATGAGACAGAGAACCTAGCCATTCCTATCCTCTTCCCACTGCAGCTTTCCAAATGGTGACAACCAGCAGTAAGGGAACATATAATGTGGATGGACAGTACTGTGTTGCAACTAAATACAAGAAATGTATGTATGGAGGCCTCACTTGTAATGTCACTACTCCAGATTTCTTTTTCACCCCCTCAAGTACATAGCACTGTAAGACACACTATCATAATGCCTATCCCACTTATCTAAAAACAATCTATTTTCCAGAGTGAGCCCTCTGAAAGAGAGGTGGTCCTCTCTTCTTTCTCCCAGGGGTTAGAATCTTGAGTCCCCTGGGCTGTCTGAGTCCACCATTTACCCCTCACGATCAGTCAAACACCAGTAATTAGACCCCTCCCCACGGGGCTAGATAACCTGGTGGCCAGAGTCTGTAAACTAAAATCAAAGGCTGGCTCTTTAATGCAGAGCTGGACAGCACAATGGCCAGAATCATGGTGGAGGGAGGGACTATGCCCCGGTAGGGGGACCTGGGCCCACTCTACTTTACCAGGTCCCGACCCAGGGTCCTGTGAGTGGCAGAACAGTCCACCACTCCCTCAGCAGGGAATCCAACCAAAACATGCCGAGGATCTCAAGGTGGGAGAGGGTGCTTCCTGCACCCTCCCTGGGCTGCTTCCTACCAGATCCGTTGGGTCAACATCCCACATAGCAGCAGGGTCCTCTGGCTCTTCGGGGGCCACTTATCTCTAAGAATCTGCTGGGGTTGCATTCCTGCCATGGCTGGGGTCTCCGTCGCTCTGGGCTCAGGCGGCTGGCTGCTGCTGCTCAAGAGTGCCAAAGAGAGGTCCTTCTCCTCTGACCACCAGCCCAGACTTAGCATCTCCCCAGGATTTTATACCAGAGCTACAGTCTGAGCATGTCCGGCAGGGCTATGGGGGCAGGGCTCCTTCAGCCAGGGCAGCCTGGCTAAACCCTCCTTGTTCAGTGCGGGGCTGGTACACCCCGTCACAAGCCCCAATACCAGGTTGAAGTTGAAACTTATCTACAAGTTTTTTAATATGCAGACTACTCACTTTCAGTTTAACGTCACCAGACAAAGATGATGCTCATTTTTCAGCTTAGCAATGACATGCTGTGATGGGGTGTTGGGCTCCCTGGTGCCGGAGCCCTCCATCCCCTGCATTAACCGGGAGGAAACGGAGGCGCTCTGCGGCCGGGGAACGGTTCCCCTGAAGTGCTGTGGAGGTTGTTCATGCACTGCTCCCGGCACATGCACGGAAGTGCCCGGCACCAGTAGGCAGCTTGGGCAGTCTGCGCCGGTGCGGGTGTCCAAAAATGCCAGGCGCCAAGTTTAAATGGTGGCTCCTGCTGCCAGGAAGGGGAGGAAGAACGGGGCGGTGACAGGACTGATCCTTGAGGGGGAACAAGGTCCCCAGAGCACCACTGATGGTAGGAAGTGGCCCAGGACGGAGTACCACGCAACCCACGGGTTGGTGAGTTGTGCGCTGCATCCCCACCAACCAAGCAGAAGGACGCTGCCTCTGCTCTTAGGGTCGAGACCTGGAGTGAAGATCCTCGTCTTCCTACCCTCCTCATCCGAGGGAGACGAACTGTTGTAATGAGCAGGGCTTGGCAAATCACATGAGTGAGTGACTTGCAGTCAGTTAAATAAGGACACAGGTGAGGGATGCACGGGGGAAGGGCTCGGGGGGATAGCTACTCCCCTGCTCACAATAATGACCTCACGGGCTACCTGAGTGAGCGTGGGTCAGAACGCTGCCCTTTGCTCCCGGACACATGCACAAGACAAAACGAGCCATGAATGACTTAATTCATGATGGGGATCTTAAAATACTCATTTCCCACCCTTGGATAAAAGTTGCATTAAGGGACTCTACTTGTGTTACAAGGTGTATTAATTTCAACTGTGTAATTTATGTACTGCTTCTTACAGAGTTTAGGTCACCACTAGTTCACACATTAATTTGGGAAAGGTGTTACCTTGACTATAACCACCATCAAGGTAGCAGGCAGGAATTATTGACCTATATATGCTGGCTAGCTTATAAACATATGTTAGCCACATCATTAGTATTCATAAAGCATAAATAATATTAAGCACAAATACTATAATAGTTATATAACCTAAACTGACCTATCCCATAATCCTGGTCCTTATGCAAAGGATCCCATAACCTTTTTTCATTTGCTGAAGCATTTGGCACAGCCAGATAGGAAACCTGTCAAATCAAGAATACATTTATTCTATGTCTTAGTACAAGTTAGGGAAGTAGCTTTACATATCAGTGTCTGGAATGCTTGTATCCAAAACAAAGATAGGGAAGGAACAGAACAACAAGTTAATGAACTGGAACAAATTGATGAGTTGGATTTCAGTAATATGTAATGTATAAAGTCATATACATAATACCAGTTGAGCTGAGTAACTTGGAGAGTATGTCCTTTGCATAAGGTGAATGTAACATGGCTTACTGGGACAGCTCCCTGGAGACTGGTGTTGTATAGAACTTTTCTCCTGTTCCATGTCAATAAACCTGACACTGGTTATTTGGTCTAGAGTAGGGATGTAATAGTGTAGTTGAGTAACCAATTAACCAATAAACAAAAGCTTATAGCTTAATGCAATAGACTACATGCATTCCCCTGTTACCCCAGAGACCCAAGTAAGCAACTTGATACTCTGGACTGACTATGATTTTGAGTGTGTCTGCACAGAAGTGAGGTTCAGCCTGGCACTCTGGTATCTAATCACCGGTAAGATTGACACAGCCAGAGTCCAGAATAAATTTAAACTCAATTATATTATAAATTTGAATAAACACAGCATTTAATGACATAAACCAACAACCCCGGACACTTTGTGTCACAAAGCCAACCCACACCCACGAAGAAATAGAGGATAGTAAAGACAACCCCCAACGGTAAACAACTTTACAATTGGTAGGTGGTACAATGGAGGAACCGGACAGGATCCGGGTAAGTTGCTCGGGACCTTCAATCCTAGGGCTACTTATAGCCATTGGGGAGGAACATCGAGTGGTCCCTCGAGGATTCTAGATGGTATTAGAACGGAGCAATTCCGGAAAGGCCTGGGCCTTCGCCACAGCAGTCCAAAATGTCTGCAAATAGCCGCTCTCACTTTTAGTTTCACTGATGCTTGGGCACTCACCACAACTCAGGAATCTGGACAGCTGAGGTGTTATCCAGCTATGATGGTGAGGACCCTCAGTTTCGAGTTGACACTCCCACACGCAGCAGCTGAGCCTTCGCTACAGTCTACACTGAAAGATGTCACAGCGGCCTGAGAGTCTCACCACCCTTGAGTTTGACGAAGCAGCAACCGAGCAACAGGGGAACTCAGGAATCGAGGAAGAAGCAACCCGAGCCCTAGGGCAAGACCTTCTTTTAAAAAGTCCTTGGCAGGAAAAGGAGGTTTGTGCCGCCTGCACGTTAGATGGTGCAGAGTGCAAACAGTTAGTGCTGAGTGCAGACGTTTACTGCCGTGGGCAAATGATAGTAAGTGATGTGTATACCTTTTAGTACTGGGTGCAACAGTTTTTCTGGTGGGAAAATCCAGTCCATACTAGTTCCTTTGCCTCAAACAGTCCCAGTTGTTCATAGATGGCAAAAATGGAACTGAGAATTCAAAATGGAAGTTGGATCATACTGTCCATATCAGCACATAGCAGCACTCAAATTAATCCCAACAAATCCCCTCCTTAATGGTGTTTCCACCATTGGCTGAAATAACCATCACCATAAAATCAATACAAGACAAATAAACACAACAAATATAGACCATCATAATGTAAACATTTCAATGTCATTCATTAAAGTGCAAGTACAAGAACTTTAACATGTATATATTCACAATAATCTTTGAGAAATAACAGTAACCATGTTCAATAAAGTGCATACAAATGTAGCAATGACCATAGTAATCCTGAGAGTGCAGCATAACTATAAACCTTTTATAAGATCAAATTTCTTTACCCTGGGACATTTTCTTAATTTCCATACACAAATAGTAACAAAAAACAGATGAATTAAAACATACATTTGCATTAACAGATATAAGAATGTAGGATTAGTAAACAATGATTTTAGATCAGTGACACCCACTAAGTCACTCCACAAATTCACATTTGTATCTTTGATCACCTTAGACCAGTGGTCTCCAACCTTTTTACACCCAAGATCACTTTTTTAATGACAGAACAATCCAAGATCTACCGCCCCGCCCCGCCCCTTCCTTGAAGCCCTGCCCTCTCTATTCTCCTCCTCTCCATCACTTGCTATCCCCAACCCTTACACTGCTGCTTTTTTCCCCAATTCTTCTGTAGGAAGAAGTTTTTCCAGCATTTGGCCTGTTTAGACTTGACCAAATGTCAGAAAAACCCCTTCTTTTGGAAGCCCCCTTATTCCTTGTGGAAAGAGGAATATAGGGGTGACCGAAAGATCATGTTTGCTCTTCCACTAAAAGAAGTGGAAGAACAAATGCATTCCTGGATGCAGAAGAGTTTTTCTGGGATATCTCTGGAATCCTGAAAAACTCCTGCAGTCTAGCCATACTCTCGCTGGGTTGAGACAGGATGTGTAGGCTCCAGGGTGGGAATGAGGGATTTGGGTGTGGGAAGGGGCGAGAGGTGCAAGCTCTGGGAGGAAATTTGGATGCAGGAGGAAGTGGATAAGGGAACGCTGGCTCAGGGAGGGAGCTCCAGGCCAGACAGTGTTGGGGTCAGATGTAGGGTTAGGGTACTAAGTAAGCCACAGACTTCTGGATATGAGGGTTCAGGAATTTAGGTTGGGATATGTGAGGGGCTCAGGGCAGGGGGTTCCAGTGTATGACAGGCTCAGATGTAGGGCCTGGGGAAAAGGGGAGTGGAGGAGTGTCATGATGCTGTGGCCAGATGGGGGCTTGGCCCCAGTTGGGGGTTTGTTGGCCAGGCTTCATTTTCAAATAAAATACTATGTCAAACACAAAAAGTTTCTGCATTGTCTTTATTTCTGAGAAGGGCAGGGAATCTGTTTTGAATCAGGGGTCACTGACCCACAGAAAAGTCAGTTGGGGCCACACAAGTGAGATGCCAACAAACCCTCCTTCAACCCCCCCCTCCCCAAGCTTCACTAATGTGGCCCCAACTGTGTTGGTGGGAGCAGGGGACATAGTACTGGGGAAGGGTGCTAGTGGGTGCTTCGGCAGGGGACAGGGTGCCAGTGGGGACAGGTTTCTGTGGCTGGGGACAGGAGAGGGTGCCAGGAGGGCAGGGGACAGGGTGCCAGTGGGGACAGGTTTCTGAGGCTGGGGAGTGGGGAAAGGGAGCTGGGGAGAGGGAACAGGGGCCAGAGAGACCCCTGCTACCGCCTCCTCCCAGGATTCTCTCCCCCCCGCCCCCCCCCAGGGAAGCCGGCGCTTGCCTCCCATGGCACAGCCAAACCTTCGCAGGCACCTGCCCCAGGGCCAAACCCCCCTCCCGCGGCACAGCCAAACCTCTGCGGGCACCTGCCCTGGGGCCAAACCCCCTCTCCTGCGGCAGGGCCAAACCGCCGCGGGCGCCTGCCCCGGGGCCAAATCCCCCTCCTGCGGCACAGCCAGACCTCTGTGGGCACCTGCCCCGGGACCAAACCCCACTCCCATGGCACATCCAAACCCCTGCGGGTGCCTGCCCAGGGCCAAACCCCAGGGCCGACCCTCGCTCCCGCGGCGCAGGGAAACCCCTGCGCTCAATTCACCCCTCCTGCAGTGCAGGGAAGTCGCCGCACTCCTCCTCTGGGGCCGACGCCCCCTCCCCCAGCACACCACAGAGCTGTGGGAGGGGAGCAGCCAGTGCACTTCTGGAACTCCCAGAAGTGGCGCGAAGCTTCAGGCAGGACTTCCGTCCACCCCGCAGGAAGCCGGCACTATGCTAGAGGTAGGTAAATGGGGGGTGAGGGTGCCCGAACTCCTCGTGATCGACTGGTTGAGGCCTCGTGATCAACCAGTCGATTGCGATCGACCGGTCGGTGACCACGGCCTTAGACCTTTCTTGAATGGAGTTTACAGCATGTTGGACAGAGATTCACATCTTTTCTCCTTTTAATTTTACTTCATTTACATATTTTATCAAATCCTCATGGAGTATCATACCCTTGATGACATCTACATTCTGTCCAATATAAATTGTTTCGATATGGTTGTATAGTTTAAACTCAACAAAAACCATTTCTTCAGTTACATCATGTAAAACTAAATCCACATCACATCCTTTGATGGAGACTGCCTCACAAATGCATAAATTAGAAGTAAACGAATTTTTAACAGTATAAAATATATTTACAATAAACTCAGGACATAAACTTCTAACACAAATACAAAATCTGTCCACAGGAACTACTATAGAGCTATTTTGATATTGGAGAGCAGAAGGTGTATGCAGCTCATAATGACAGAGCCCTTCACTTGCCTTAAGACAAAGATGGGATTCTTCCCATATGCCTCCTATACACGTATATCCGAGTTCCTTCTGTTCAATGCAGGCCTGGAGATCGATAGTCCAGTAGGAACCATTCTTAACATGTACCCACTTGCGATCATTTATGGGCACCATTAAGGTATCATTGATATAAATACCCAAAGGCATGATTGGATGGATTAACTCTTCCTGCGCTTCTGTCAGTACAAGGAGACTTGCAGTGATCTGTTCTCTCCATGGGTCATAAGTGAAATCTATGATTTTACATCAGTCGGAATGTTCTTTCTCGAATTTTGTGACTCTTCCCCACAAGATCTTTTTCAATTCTATAGGGACTTCTCGCCTGAGTCCATCCTGAATGATATCTTTCATCACATCAATCAACAATGTCTGAGCCTGTATGCATGCCAGAGCAAGACAGACAATAGATTGGAGCACTCCCATAGTATCTAACACTCTTATCTGGTCTTGCTCTTGTGGAAGCAGCTTGATCAAATCTAATTGGGTGTCACTAATTGAATTTAAAGCATCTGCCATTCGTTCAGCTAATCTAGATAGTCCATGATTCAGGTATCCCAAATGCTTTGCAATCTGATGTTGGTTGGTAGCGTTGAGTACACCTAATAGGAGTTGCCTGCTCCTATTCCGCCGGCAACTCTGGCCATCTTATCTTGCTTTCTTCTAACGTCTGCTCCAACAACGACTCTACTCAACCAGGATTGCCATCCATTCATTAATGGTTCTACGAAGGGTTCACAATCTTCATTCAAGGGCAACAGTGATATTTGTACTGGCATGATCACAGTTTTAATAACCTATTTAGGCTCAATCAATGATCTAGTAATGTCTTCCTTAATCACATATGGACCCATTTCAGATATTTTTGGTGGGGGAACCATCGTTACCTTCCATTGATACCTTATATCAAAGAGACTTACGACTGTCCATGTTCCAGTTGTGTTAATATAAAGATTTTCCTCCATTGATCCAACACATCGGTGTCCGTGAGTTCACGACTCTTGTTCATTCATGCAGAACCTCGATGCTATATAACTAGAAGTATCTACCTGTTCAAATTGGCCACAGAGTAAAATTACTTCTTGTGCCTGTTGTTTTTTGTAGGATATACAAACACTAACATTATTTTGGCATTCGGGTTGAAACGTATTATTTCAAACGACAAAGCATTGTTACCAGTCTTCATGACAGGTGGATTTGTGGCCCGCAGATACAAACATTTTGAAGAGGCCCAACTCTTAACTATATTATGGCAATTGCCCATACATCTGGAAGGAGTATCCCGAATACAAACTTCCCAGTCGTCCAATTTTAAGGACCAGTCATAACTTCGACATCCATCTGGTAATTCCATTTCATACCAATTTCACATTGTAATAATCAATTTTGGTGTTACTCTGTTAGCGGTAAATACAAGTATCTCGTTGGTATCCAGGTCATCTCTTATAGCCAAATAACATCTGTCTCCCTCCACATATGGGTAGAGGATAACTTCCTTTTGGAACAGTGGTATTACTCCTGTTCTTGCTCTTCTCTGGATCGGTATTTTACTACTGATATCCTTGGTATACCCCATCAAGATAAGGGTTTACCATATATTGTGCACCTCCAATGATCATTTTCTTTAAAATGTATTGCACTGCTACAGGTTACATATAAACTTATATACACCAACAATAAGAACAGGATCTTCATTCTTTCCCGATTCTGAAAAGAAACAAAACAAAATCATCATCATGGGGGTCTTGACAGGTCTTTTAGTTTTGATCTTTTCTGAGTACTTCCACCACCTTTCCATTCTTTTAACTGTGGGTTGTGAAACCACTTTTTAACTTTCTTTTTGCCAGATATAAGTTCCAGCTGATATACGGTGGGACTAGCTTTGTTTATTATGTTATACAGACCAACCAATCTTGGACTCAGGGGATGGTCTGTATCAGAGAAGAATTTAAAAAAGAACTTTATCTCGTATGTTCCATTCATGATGTTTCAAATTATCATTTAATCGTTGATCCATTTTAATTACATTCTTTTTCAAGTTAGCTGCCACAGTTTTCTGGACTTCGGAAATAGTAGATAGTAAAGATTTAATATACTTATCTGTCACCATTCTAGGCTGGTATTCATCAGGAGACACCCCTCCTGTGAGCCACCATTGCTCTGGTATCGGCTGGTCAACATCGCTTCATGTGGAGTGAAGCCGTGAGTGCCCACGGTAGATCAGATTGCCATTAGTATCAGAGGGAGATGTTGGTCCCATTTCCAACCACATACATCTATGACCTTGTGAAAGGCAGTCTTTAGGGTGCGATTTGATCTCTCGATGAGTCCCGATGACTGGGGATGTCCCGCAATGTGAAACCATTGCTTGATACCCAATGCAATACACAGGTGCCTGGTTACTTCCCCTGTAAAGTGGGTCCCCTGGTCAGAGTCTATAATTCGTGGCATCCCAAATCTGGCACACACATTGTTTAGTAATATTCTGGCCATTGTTGTTGCTGTGCAGTTTTTGGTGGGATATGCCTCTATCCACTTTGTGAATGGATCTTGTAGCGGAGTACACTTACCGTCACAGCGCCACCTGCCGTCGGTCCTGGGAATTAGCTCAGATGGCAGGCGGCAGGATCCTTTTCGGGACACTGCCCTCCGGCAGTACCCACAACAGCCTCTACGCTTCCCCCCTTCCGGGGGCTGGTTGGTTGTAGATCAGTAGGCCTTCGGGAGGCCGTTCTCCTCCCCGTCCCCCCGGTGCAGTGGGCGGCTAGTCCACCCTACTGCCCTACAGGGCTTTGAAATAGTCCAAGTTAGTGAGTGTATTCCCGGCCTTGCTTCAGGTCGGGGTGAGAGGCAGTACTTCACGTGCTCAGCCTTGCTTCAGGTCCGGCCACAGGGAAGCAGTTCATCATATACTCCAGTCTCTCGGCTCACAGTTCTGGGCAGGGCTACAGTCCTAGTCCTGCCCCTTTAAAAGGTCCAGCCTGACTCCTGGTTGGCACAGTAGGTAAGCCCGAGCCCTGGAGCAGGACGGGGCAACAAACACAATATGGCGGCCCGGCCCTAACTCAGGGCGGGGCAGCAAATGGCGGCCAGGCCCTGGTACAAGGTGTGGCCGCAAACAAGCACACCGGTTTGTAGAAGCTCCTAGTTCAGGAGCTGGGCAGGTAGCGCACCTGCAGCAGTGGTGAGGGGGAGACTGCCACCCGGTTGGTGGGTGGCAGGGGGGCACAGGCCCACCCACTCCACTGCGCCCCGGCCCAGGGGCCCTGGATGCATCAGTGCAGCTGCTACTGGCTCAGCAGGGCTCCAGCCCGCAACTTGCTGGCCTAGGGCTGCTCTCAGCCCGTGCTACCCCCCAGGCCACTCCTCGTCTCCCCCTCCGCAGGTACCTGTATCTCCAACAGGTCAGTCAGGGAAGTCAAGGGCGGTGTTGTCCCAGCAGGGTCCGGGCGGCCTGATCCAGGCTTCCGTGGGTTGGAGCTCTGCAGACTCCAGCGGGTTCATCAGGCCCTGGAGTTCAGGCAGGCATCGGGGTTCCAGCTGGTCCACCGGCTCTGGCAAGCCTTCAGGGTCCCCGTCAGTCAGTAGGTCCTCTGGCTCGGGCAAGACCTCAGGGTCCCTGAGTTTCCGCAGGCCTCAGGGCTCGAGCAGGACTTCTGGCTCAGGCAGATCCTCAAACTCACCAGGCCCCAGCAGAGCCCCAGGTTCCTCTGGGTCAGAGGGTAGCTCTGCTGGCTGGCTTGGCCAGGCCTCAGCAGCCCTGGCAGGGAAGTCTTTGCTGGCTTTAGGGGAGGCAGCTGTGGGAGGCCCAGGCCAGGTCCCAGCCTCCTCAGCGAGGAGCTCTGGCCAGGCCTCTGTCTCTCTTGGAGGCTGGGCCCTGACTGAGCTCCCTGGCAGAGTTCTTATAGTCCTAGCCACGCCCCTTGGCTTCCGGTCAGGTGAGGAGGCGGGGCTAGGCTGTGCCCAAAATGGCTCCCAGAGGGGTTCCTCCACCTCCAGCTCAACGGGCGGCCACTACACTCTACAAATACTATATAGTATTGGTTGCCCTTGGTAGATCTTGGTAGGGGACCAATATAGTCAACTTGCCCGTGGATCCATGGGCCGTCCACTGATTGATGTAGTAATGGGCCTTTCTTTACCCTTGGATTGGGGTTGTTCTGGGCACATCTCAGATAGTTATTAATGAGATGTTCTACATCACCAGTAAGTTGCGGCCACCAGCTGACAGTCAATAGGCATTGAACAGTTTTCTGAGTGCCAAAATGACCCTGTTGATGGGCTAGCTGAATCAGTTCCTGCCTTAAGATAGTTGGAATTACCAGCAGAGGTACTGACTCAGTCTCTTCAGATGCTGAATTCTTGGCTGCCATGATTAATCCTGATGGATGTTTGATGATCCAATAGTCCTTATACTTCTGTTCTTGTACCAATCTCTTTATTTCTGGATCCAATTCCTGCAGCCTGATGATGTTGCGTTGTTCTATCGGATCTGGAATTTCTATAGAACTCATCACTGCAGATACCTTGTCCCATGCTGCTTCTGATCCCAACAAGGCTGCCTTTTTCACAAGCCTGTCTACCTTGTTATTTAGCAGCGAGATCTCAGCCTGATTTTTACGGTGTGCCTGCACCTTAAACAGGTACATATCACCCCCTCCTGGCTTTCACCAAGTTCCATGCGTGTAAAAAGTGCTTAGCATATGTGACGGGTTTCTGATCGGCTGTGTGCATATCTCTCTGCAACTACACCTCCATCCAATCTAAAAAAGGGCTCTCAATACCCAGTCCAAGTCTGTACAGATAACTATATCATCCTCAGCTGGGGCATTTTCCAACACCACAATGATTGCTATGATTTCCGCAGCTTGAGCAGAGTATTATTTTATATATCTTAAAAATTCTTGGTTGGAGGGGATGTGCAGGACAGCACACCCAGTTACCACTTTTCCATCCATCCGGTAACTACTGCTGTCCACCACCCAGATGTTCTTGCACTTCTCCTTGGCTTGCTCATAATTTGTTGCTAATTTAAAGGGTGACTTAATTTCATATTTATTGATTTCGGGTAGAGGGCATTCATGATCTGGAGTGTTCATTTTGGAATCACAGAAAATCAATGGGATGACACTGGGAGATTTCATCTTCTCAACTTGTATTTCTTTATTTAACAAAGCTAAGGTCCAGTGGGCTAAGCTGGGATCGCTAACCCTTCCCTTACTGGCTTTTCCCGACACGACATATTTTACAGGTGTGTGAGCAGTTTTTAATATCACAGGTGACATCCCAACCAGATATTCCCAATGTTGCAGGGACTACATGAGTGCAAGCACTTCCTTATTACAAGGGGAAAATTGTTTCGCCACCTTGGAGAGGAGCCTTGACCCGTATGCAACTGGCTTAAGGGATGTTCCATGGTGCTGCATAAGGACAGCACTTATTGCATCTTTGCTCGTTGAAAGTTGCAAGTGGAAGGGTTTTGAAGGATCAGGGAACGCCAACACTGGTGCAGTCATTAGAGACTGTTTCAGCTGCTGTAGAGCCCGTTGTTCCAGCTCTCCCCACTGCCATGGTTGGCTCTTCCGCAGTAAATTATAAAGTGGTTTCGCCTTTGTATTGAATTCTTCAATAAAATCGCAGCAAAATACGATTAATCCTAAGAAAGACCTGAGACTATTTATGTCAGAGGGGGCTGGAATTTTGGAAATCAATTGTTTTCTGTCATAATCAGGTTGTCTATCCTTCAGTCCAAGCTTAACACCTAAATAGGTCATCTCTTGCTTCACCAGCTGTACTTTTTTGTGGATTAATTAAAAACCTGTTGTAAGGCTTGTAGGACTTCATTTAGTGCAGCCAAATTCGATTCATGGTCTTTGGTTGCTATCAGGATGTCATCCACATAACTTATAATGTTCTTACTGTACTTGAGGTTTTTCCAAAGAGGCTCTGCAATTCAGTGGCATATGCTCGGCGCATTGTGGAATCCTTGTGGCATACGAGTGAATGTGTATTGTCTGTCTTCATATGTGAAAGCAAACTTCTGAAACGAGCTGGGATGAAGAGGTATGGAAAAGAACGCATTTGAAATGTCCATTATGGAAAACCAACATGCACCCTCCACTATTTGAGCCATAATCTCTGGGTACTTCGCGACTACAAGAGTCATTCTTGGTGTTATTTGGTTGAGCTGCCTGTAATCGATGGTCAGCCTCCAGGTTTTCCCGTCAGCTTTCCCAGGGCTGGCTCGCCAAGCGGCAGCGAGCCTCACTTGCCAGCCGCACGGAAGCGCGTGCTGGGCATGCGCTGACCGCACTGAGTGGCCCCGCTGGGCTAAAATCAACTCGCCACAGGTGAGTAGATTGCCTAATTTGTCGAGCCCTGAGCTTTCCGCACTGGCCAAATAGGGGCATCGTATGGGCTTTCACATGGAATGAGAACGTGTTGTTCAAGAAGGGCATTGATGGGGTCTTTTATCCCCTCTTGTGCTTCTGTTGGAAAGCGATACTGACATTGAGGTTTAGGATTGGGACCCTTTACCTTAATAGCAGCAGAAGTCTTTCCACAACTCAGTTTATGTTTGGCAAAAACATTCAAGTATTTGTTGGTTATCTTCTCAATATCACTGTCCCAACAAGGTAGTTGTAAATGTTGACAGGCTTTCACTGCTCCAATTCTGTGGGAAGATGGTATAATCACTCCACTTTCTTCCACATTGATTCCTTGTCGAATTACTTGATTGGGTAGATCAATGATTAATTTAAATTCCTTTAGCAGGTCGATCCCAATAATTCTGGTACCATCCAACGATTGTAGTCCAATAGAAATTTCTTTAGACAATGATCCAATTTTACATGGAACTTGATTGATGAAAGATGTAGCTGTTATTTTTCCATTATATGATTGTAAGTTCTTTATATGATTAATGGGAATCTTATCCATATGAGGTACATTCAAGGTGCACATGAGGCTTGTGGATGCCCCGGTATCCACCAATGCCTTCTGATGTATTCTTCCGAACCTCCCATGGAATTCAATGTTGATGGCTGGTCGCCCCCATTGCTCCTGTATAATGGGCGTGACTATTGGTAGGGGTAGGGAAGCCTGGCTTCTTCACTGGTTATGTTGCTGATTTAAAGATGGCGGCCTCCCATCATGGCTTCTGGGGCAATATAGCATCGATTTGTCCATATGACAACATGGTGGCATCCGATCCGTACGACAAGATGGCGTCGCGTTCCAGCCTTCCATTACCAGTGCCATATTTCACGATGTCTCATGAACAGCCAGTTTTTTGAATATTTCATCAATATTCAGGCCTCTGATTTTATCCCAAGGCTCGTATTTTGCCAGCCTTTGAGATAACATTTTCCTAAGAACGTTCATGTCCTCTGGCCGTCCATTGAACATTCTCTGGCTATTAGATTTAAAATCTCTTTTGTTTTCTCCTGCTTTGTTATAGTTGTTAGGGTTAAATGCAGCCATTTTCCTAGTGCTTTTTACAGTGGGCTGTGCAATCTGTTGTAACTCATACACCTCCTGAATCTTGTTTTCCAGTGCAACCATAGGGATGTTTCTTGCATCTATTGACCCAAGTGCAAGCCTTAATCCAGGTGACAATCCTTGATAATAGATTTCTTTCAGTTCCGGGGTGTCATGTGTAACCACGTGCCCCCTCTGCTCTCCCCTACCACTTATCCAAAACAGCAATTTCTTCCGCATGAAATACACATCCAGTCGTTCATGCTCCTATTGTTTCTCAGCATACATTTGTCCCATTATATTTTCATGCGGATAATACATTCTTACAATACTTTTGTACAGATCAATTTGTTCACCGTGTGCATTATGTAATACATGATATGGTAAAGCATTCATTTCATCTGCTGGCATGCACTCTCTTAACAGTAAAATGACATCTTCATAAGATATGTTTGGGGTCATAGACAATTTGGCCAACCAACTCAAAGCTGTCTCCCTGTTGCACACTCTCAGCTGCTTCCCCAGGGCACGTGCCTGTTCTGGGGAAAACACTTTAGTTTCCTGTTTGATAACTAGGGGGTTCTGTCCCCCATAAGATGTGACAGTAGTAGTAATAGGGCCATAGCACTTCCCACCCCTCCTTGTTCTATTTGAGGGGCTGATGGTATAGCACACAGATTTACATTATCATCACATCCCCACTGAATACTGCCCGGCTGAATAGCAGCAACCAACCCTTTTGCTGATGTTATTTGCTTTTTAAGATGTTGAATTTGATTTTTACAGGCCTCATGACTGATTTCAGCCTGCGAAACACTGGCCTCTTTTAAAAGCAGTTGAACAGCAGCCTGAGATTCTTTCAGCTGCTGATCCTTCTGCTCCGCCTCCCTCTCAGCCTCACTAATTCTTCTGTGCAGATCCCTCAGCTGTGTCTCCAAATGAGTGATTTGTGGAGTTAGCCCAGCAACCAGAGTGGAACTGTTATTGTGTTCCAAGGATCTCTGCTGGAACTGATTTTCCAGCAGATCCTTATCTGCCATGGCCTGTTTTAACTGGCCTTTCAACTGCCCCACAGGAGCAGCAAGCTCCTTGCTAACCATGGCAAGGCCATAGATTAGTGCACGCTTCCTGTGTTTCTTTGTGGGATGGGGCTTATAGTTACTGTACTGCTCCCACAAGGTACTAAATCTTTGAAGTGAATCCTCCCCAGGAAGAAGGACTCCCCCTCCCAGGGATTGGACCCTTTCCCAAAACAATCAATCATGGACTCCAAAGAATTTTTATTTGGCAGCATGATCCATCCCTGAGGGCCTAATGTCTTGCTGGTCATCCTGGTTCCTATGAGTTGCTTACCTCAACTAACCCTAGTAAAGCAAGGCCTGAAACCAAAGCCTGCTATGACCCCTGAGATCAATGGATCTCAATCAGGCCAAAAGGAAAAACAAACCCAGTGGTGTACGCACTGACCCGGTGTGGTAGGCCCAACAAGTAAATGGGACACCGACTGAAGAACAACAGTGAAAACAGCAGTCGGTATGCCCTTCAGAATGCGGTCAGAACAGAGTCCGATGATCCGCTTCTGGCTATAACCGACCCCAGTAGGCCTAGGACTCAAATAGCTGTGCTTGAGCCTGGTACCCGGAACAGACAGGGACACACTACCTAACATGCACAAGCTAATGCAGTGGCTGGGCATCCCCAAGCACAGTACAGCACTAAATGCCACTAAGCTGGAATTACTAAAACTAAGGTTGGGGGAGGGGGGGCGTCTAGGGTCCCGTAGTGCCAAAAGGAAACTTCAGAACACAGTGAGTAATCCCTCCCCGAGTCACAGGACCATAGTTCTGACACAAAGCTATGTCGTTAATTTCTGTATTGCGGCACAGTTTATACAAGACTAAACTGGCCATCCAGACCTGGTGAGTAGCCAATCTTCACCAGGTCCTGCCACGGTTGCCAATCTGTTACCCCAGACACCCAGATAAGCAAATTGATACTGTAGGCTGACTATGATTTTGAGTGTCTCTGCACAGAAGTGAGATTCAGCCTGGCACTCCCGTATCTAATCACCGGTAAGATTGACACAGCCAGAGTCCAGAATAAATTTAAACTCAATTATATTATAAATTTGAATAAACACAGCATTTAACGACATAAAACAACAACCCCGGACACTTTGTGTCACAAAGCCAACCCACACCCACGAAGAAATAGAGGATAGTAAAGACAACCCCCAAAGGTAAACAACTTTACAATTGGTAGGTGGTACAATGGAGGAACCGGAGAGGATTCGGGAAAGTTGCTCGGGACCTTCAATCCTAGGGCTACTTA
This sequence comes from Pelochelys cantorii, assembly GCA_032595735.1. Lineage (NCBI taxonomy): Eukaryota > Metazoa > Chordata > Testudines > Trionychidae > Pelochelys > Pelochelys cantorii. Next base: position 70,592,914 of record CM064327.1, read on the forward strand.
TAGCCATTGGGGAGGAACACCGAGTGGTCCCTCAAGGATTCTAGATGGTATTAGAATGGAACAATTCCAGAAAGGCCTGGGCCTTCGCCACAGCAGTCCGAAATGTCTGCAAATAGCCGCTCTCGCTTTTAGTTTCAACGATGCTTGTGCATTCACCACAACTCGGAAATCCGGACAGCTGAGGTGTTATCCAGCTATGATGGTGATGACCCTCAGTCTCTAGGTGACACTCCCACTCGCAGTAGCTGAGCCTTCGCTACTGTCTATGCTGAAAGGTGGCAGCATATATCAGGGATGATATAGACCATGATTGGTCTTACCCTGAGGGCAGGGGACTGGACTTGATGATCTCTCAAGGTCCCTTCCAGTTCTAGTATTCTATTATTCTAATGTGAAAGCATTAGAGAAAATATATTAAAACTAGGGGGCGGTGCCCCCTGCTCGCTACACTCGCCAACCCCCCATCTCTGGAGGTAGGCAGCTCTGGCTCTTCCCCTAGCCTCCCAGAAAGGCCAGGCTGAGGAGCGGCAACTCTGTCCTGCTCCCTACCACCCAGCCACTGGGCCAACCCAAGCTCCCCCTGCCTCCCTACCTGTACTTCAATTTGATGCCTCTGTCTCCTTTCCTGCACTCACCATCGTCCCTAATCCCTTCACCTCCCCACCCCACGCTGCCTATCCCTACCCCTACCTCCTTCCCTAACTCCTTCCCACCCCCACACTGTCCATCCCCTTGCCTCCATTCCTACATCCCCCTCACACCCACCATCCCCCTTTACCACACCGCCCATCCCCACATGAAGCCTATCCCCTTTCCTCCCTGCCTACACACACCCTGCCTTCTCCCACAAATTCATTAAGTTGCACTTCCCCCCCCCACCCCAGGAGCACCACCAGGCCGGGCAGCACAGCCCCAGCCATCGCAGCAGGAGCCACAACACACCCCAGCACAGCCTTTCTGCTTTGGCCTGTTGGGGCAGCTTTGCTCCGTGGTAAGCCCAAGGAGCCCAGAGTGCAGAGCAGAAGCTCTGGAGAAGCGGACGGGATTCAAGACCTGCCCAGCTTGCAGCGGGCACAGGAGAGAGTGCCTGAGCCAGGGCTACACAGAGCCAAGCCACACGACAGGTGCTTGGGTGGGGCAGGCTGGGGGAGGGGTTCCAGAGGCAGGCAGATGCTGAGGTGTGGGGGAATGGAGTGCCCAATAGAGCATGCCTGAGCCCGGGCCTCCAGGAGCCAAGCCACGTGGTAGGCGCGTGGGCTGGGCAGGCTGGTGGTGCAGCCAAGAGGCAGGTGGATGCTGCTTCAGTTGGTGCACAGACACAGAAGTCCTGGGAAAGCGCACCTGAGGCAGGGGCCTGGCCTGGGTCATCGGCACATGCCGGAGCCGCTCATTTGGGGGAAACCTGCAGCACAGCCCCCAAGCACTGTGGCCAGGCTGGGCCACACAGCGCAAAGCTGCCTAACAGGTGCATGGGCTGGGCAGGCTGGGGGCAGGGCCCAGAGGCAGATGTATGCTGGTCCATGGGGTGCGTGTGGATGGAGCCAATGCACCCCATTTCACAAAGCAGTCAGGGCTCCTGGGCATGCAGAGTGACACAATGATGTTACTCTGTCATCCTACAGGAAAAGGTTTTTTTGTATACAGAGAGAGAGAGAGAGAGAGACAATAAAAAAACCTATGTGGATGCAAATAATCTTACCAGAGATCACCCAGCTCAACAGTGGCTATGGCAGTTGATCAGTTCTTCAAACCCCACCAAGGGTTTTTTCCCCTTTGGTCACAAGCTCTTACTAGCTGTTAGCTCAGAATAAGCACACCCCTGCAAGTCCTTGCAACTCTTCTCAGAAAGTACTGCAGCTTCCCTTGAAGGAAGGTTACTATCCATTTCCTGCGTAAGTCAGTTAACACTCAGATTATATATCCAAAAGTCTATTCTTTATTTGCTGATCCTCTGGAGACTCCTGTATGAACCAGGAGCTAGCTTTCTAGGTGGTGGTACCTTCAGCAGTGTTATATACCAGTGAATTTGCCTACCTCTACAAGATTCTTAGTTCCTAGAGGGCTATGCTCCCACTTCCCATTGCAGTACTTATAATCCCTGGTCCAAAATGGTACATAAGATTTATTCAATAAGGTTACCCAGGTTATTGCAGGTAGTTTCCATATCTGTCTCACTGGCTATGAGAGTGAGACAAGAAAGCTCTGACCCCTTGTCTTTGCTTGTCAATATCCATCATGCATATCTAACTGGAGTTGGCCAAATAATGGAGGAGTTTTGGTGTTTTGTTTTTTTAATTTTGCTTGCAATTCTGAAAAGAAAACAAACTTTTTGTTTGCGATGAAAACAAAAATGATTTTTAACATATTGGGTAAAAAATGAAAAGTTTATTTCATCTCAACCTGAAATTTTCTCTTTTGATGTCAGGCATTTTTGCAAAAGTCCAGGTCTAGAATAAAAAAACACCAGTGGGACAGATAGTGGTACAGGAGAAAAATCATAGTGGCAATTCATGATCAATGGCAATGACAAGTCATGGGATAGAAAGTGAGAGAATAATTCAATGGCCTACTGGTTAAGGCATTCACCTAGGATGTGAAAGACTCATATCCATAGCCCTGCAAAAATGGAACAGTTTCAAAAAGGACAAAGAGAAATATTCACACCAAAATACCTTATAACCCAGGATTAGAGCGCTCTTGCTATACAAGAAACCTCCCCACTGCCAAGATCATAGAACTGCAAGAGACCTCAGGAGGTCATCAAGTCCAGCCCCCTGCCTAAATCAGGACCAATCCCAACTAAATCATCCCAGCCAGGGTTTTGTCAAGCCGGGACTTAAAAACCTCTAGGAATGGAGATTCCACCACCTCCCTAGGTAACCCATTCCAGTGCTTCACCACCCTCCTAGTGAAATAGTTTTTCCTAATATCCAACTTAGACCTCCCCCACTGTAACTTGATACCATTGCTCCTTGTTCTGCCATCCCTCACTACTGAGAACAGCCTCTCTCCATCCTTTTTAGAACCTCCCTTCAGGAAGTTGAAGGCTGCTATCAAATCTCCCCTCACTCTTCTCTTCTGCAGACTAAATAAGCCAAAATCCCTCAGGCTCTCCTCGTAGGTCATGTGCCCCAGCCCCCTAATCATTTTGGTTGCCCTCCACTGCACACTCTCCAATGTATCCACACATCCTTTCTATTGTGGGGGGCCCAGAACTGGACTCAATACTTCAGATGTGGCCTCACCAGTGCCAAATAAATGGGAATAATCACTTCTCTAGATCTGCTGGCCATGCTCCTCCTAATGCAACCTAAAATTCCATTAGCCCTCTTGGCTACAAGGGCACACTGTTGACTCATATCCAGCTTCTCATCCACTGTAATCCCCAGGTCCTTTTCTGCTGAAATGCTACTTAGCCATTGGGTCCCCAGCCTGTAACAATGCTTGGGATTCTTCTGTCCCAAGTGCAGGACTCTACACTTGTCTCTGTTGAACCTCATCAGATTTCTTTTGGCCCCATCCTCTAATCTGTCTAGGTCACTCTGGATGCTATCCTTGCCTTCCAACGTATCTACCTTTCCCCCTAGCTTAGTGTCATCTGCAAACTTGCTGAAGGTGTAATCCATCTCCTCATCCAGGTCATTAATAAAGATGTTGAACAAAACTGGCCCTAGAACTGATCCTTGGGGGACTCCACTAGAAACTGACTGCCAACCTGAAATTGAACTGTTGATCACTACCCGCTGGGCCTGACAATCTAGCCAGCTTTCTATCCATCTTACAGTCCATTTATCCACTCCATACTTCATTAACCTGCTGGGAAGAATATTGTGGGAGACCGTATCAAAAGCTTTGTTAAAGTCAAGGTATATCACATCCACAACTTTCCCATATCCACAGAGCCAGTTACCTCATCATGGCAGCTAATCAGATTGGTCAGGCATGATTTGCCCTTGGTGAATCCATGTTGACTATTCCTGATCACTTTCCCCTCTTCCAAGTGCTTCAAAATGGATTCCTTGAGGATCCTCTCCATGATTTTTCCGGGGACTGAGGTAAATTCTGGGGACTGAGATCAATTCCCTTCTCTACATCAGGCAGAGGGTGAATTACACCAACATCTCTCACACTTCAGGAGAGTACCCTAAGCACAGGACTAAAAATTATAAAACAGGTCCACAGGTGCTCCTCAGCCCCCTGCCTCCCTGGTGCTTCATGGATCTAGTCCTTTGCTTTATCAAAAACAGTCTTCCTTCAACTTCTCTTACTCCTCGTGAAATGAGGGTTACCATAAGTTGGAGTAAGAAGTCCTCCATCTCAACATTATTTTGAAATAAAGGCTTGTAGTGTGGATGTGTCAGTTTTTCCGCAATAATACTGCTGTGTAGATGTACCTTGAGTGATTTACGGAAGAGAGCTAAGAATACCAACCTGAGACACATTAACATTATTTTTTACTATAGTTAAACTTGCTGTGATGATTTGTGCATGTCTTTCATCCCCCTACACCTTATTGGGCTTTCCTCTTACCTGCAACAATGTACTGCTTGAAAGGCAAAAATGTAGTCAGCTTTTCCAGAAACACAAAAGCATCCACTACTTTCTCAACTGACTCCAGCAAACTGGGTGTGATAAAGTCTAAGCATACATTTTCCTTTTGGTTACCTTTTTTGCTGTCTAGAAAGGTATTTTCAAATACTAATTTAAGTAAGTTACTATTAAATGCTTGATCGGAAAGTAGCAGTGGATTCTGACATTTCCTCCTGATGCCTGCAAAGTTGGTGGTCATACTTAATTTTCATGGAAAATTGTTTCATAATCACATATCTGCCACTGAAGAGATTCTGATTCTCACTCATATTAGTCTAACTCTTGCCATAGGAAAGATCCATTGTCTCCAAGGACTGCAGTCCATGAGGAAGACACATTAAAATTGTGAGAAGTGATCCCCAGCATAGCCTTAGAAAATCCCCTCTGGATTTTAATCAGTATGGCTAAGTCCAAGTCTTTAAGCAAACCAGTGTTCAATTGGCAGCCAATGTTGTGATCACCGTACAACAGTAATATGCCCAGCAGCCTGAATTGCTAAGAAAGTCAGTGACAGCAGGTTACACCAGGTACAGCTTTTATAATGCCCATGGTACAACATACTGCAGTGATCAAAGCTGGATGGTAGGGTCTCTGTGGTCTAATACAAATCTGTTAGGATGATCTATAGTTTCCTGGATAGCCATGGATAGGAGAAGGTGCTTCTTTTTCGCTATACACTTATAGCATCAGCTTTTAAAAAAAGAGGCTGCATTCTCTTTTACAAGGGAGGATGGAGAGTGCTGATATAATTTTGGTTAGTTCTATGTATTTTCTCCCTCTTCCTATTAGCATCACCCTTTTCTTCTCTGGGTTAAGCTCCAGCCAAGTGGCACTTCACTTGCAAAGCATTGGGGATTGGGCAAATGATATAATTTACATTAGATGTTAAGCACATGTACAGCTAAGTTTTTATGTGTGTGCACCTGTATGTACAGCTGTTATTTAATTCTGGGGTACCTTGCAATCTTCCCCAGCGAGAGTGAGGTAAGAAAGTGATGCCTTCCAGAACTACACTACAGAGTTCTGGAGACAAAGGTGCCATTTCTTTTCATTTCTATCTGGAAAATTACATCTCCCTCAAATACTGATACCTGTCACTTTTTGGTTTCCAAGGGGAACCAGCAGCAGTTCATGACTGATGGCATCAAATGATGTGTAAGGATCCAATTATATAAAATGTCTGGCATGAGTTTGTCTGAGGTTTTGAAGGTACAGCTCCTGAGACTGTGGCACTATCAAATCCAGACCTGAAATCTAGACTACAGCTTGAAACCCATCCCTGCCTAATTCTTGTCTAAATCCAAATTCAAATGCAACATTCTCAGAGCATCTGTACATTGGAGGGAAAGTTAAACAGAAAGTTCCTGCACACATTGTGCTTGGCTCTAACCAATACAATCAATCTCATATTTGCACTAGCATCACAGTCACTGAAAATGGTCCTTTAGGTGTTTCCCTGCTTAAGTTTATACCTCTCTTCTAAAAGCAGGAGGCAGAACATGCCGCCCACTATACAGCAACAACAAAAGAGTACACTGATTAGCACATTGTCAAGAAGTCTTCAGCTGTGCAAACTGGCAAAGCTGTCTTCTGGTAATTAAAAAAAATGGTTTCTTGGAAACAGTGTAATTCCCCCTTCTCCCCCCGAAAGATGTACATATTTCCTGGCTCCCATCATTAAATTACAGCTTTTGCTAAATATGTTTAATTGCCACTAAATTAAAAGAATGGCTCTAAAAGTAAAGAGCAAGGTTCAAACAGGTTACTCTGGGCAAATCATCAAGTTTACAGAACCATACGTTTAAAGATCCCACCTGCTCATGCTCTTCCTCATGCAGTCTATCGGGGTATGTCTACACTACAAAGTTAATTCGAACTAACTTCGTTCGAACTAGTTAATTCGAACTAAGCTAATTCGAACTAACGCATCTAGACCCAAAAACTAATTCGAATTAGCGTTTTGCTAATTCGAACTAGCGCGTCCCCACTGATTGGACGCTGGGTCGCATTTAAGGGCAGCTGAAACCGGTTCCGGCAGGGCATCAGGTCAGTAGTTGCTTTGTGTGGCTGCTGTCTGAGGCTATCTGAGGCTCGTGCTTAAAGGGACCCCCCTAGACAGCTGGTTCTCAGCTTCTCCGCTTGCTTGCCTACCTCACCGAGGGACAGCAAAGCGTTTTCCTCTGCGCCTGCCTGTGTCAGTGGTTCCCATTGGGGACACTGCCGCAGTTGGCACCATGGAGCCAGAGCTCGCCCTGGGCATTCTGCTCCAGTTTTTCGATTTGCTGCTGCAAGCCTGCCAGCAATGGCTGGAGGCTGCCTGGCACCACCTGGTGCACGTCAGCCCCCTGCCTCTCCACCTGGCCTCCCTGGGGGCCATGGAGGAGCCACAGCAGCGCCCGGATGCCAGCGTGCCCCGCCTCATCTGGCGTCTGGACACCAGCAGCGACTGGTGGGACCGCATCGTCCTGGAGTGCTGGGGAGACAGACAGTGGACCCAGAACTTCAGGATGAAGAGGGACACCTTCCTGGAGCTCTGCGAGTGGCTCGCCCCTGCTCTGCAGCGACGGGACACTCGCATGAGGCCCGCCATCCCCCTCCAGAAGCGTGTGGCCATCGCCCTGTGGAAGCTCTCCACGCCAGACAGCTACCGATCCGTCGGGAACCAGTTCAGCGTGGGGAGATCCACCATCGGAGCAGTACTCATGCAGGTACGGCACTCACCGGCCACTGGGCCGGGGAGGAAGGGGGCTGCAAGGAGGGAATGGGCCGCCCCAGGGAAAATGGGGGCGGGGGAGGAGGCGACAGTGCCCCGCATGGGAGGGTTCGGTCTGTCCTGGCCGTACTACAGGCCGCCAGCGGCAGCCAGGATCGCAGCGGGGGTTGCTTCTGGGAGTGGGGCGCGGGGCAGTGATTTGCAGGGAACAAACACTCCCAGCCACCCGGGCGCCCCAGTGATTTGCAGTTTGCTGTGTCTCTCTGCAGGTGGTCAAGGCCATCAACCGGGTGCTGCTCAGCAGGATGGTCCACCTCGCCGATCCGGATGCCATCATCCAGGGGTTCGGTGCCCTCGGCTTCCCCAACTGCGGGGGGGCCATTGACGGGACGCACATCCCCATCCATGCCCCGGAACACTAGGCCTCCCAGTACATCAACCACAAGGGGTACTTCTCCGTCTTCCTGCAGGCCGCGTCTGACCACCGGGGCCAGTTCACAGATATTAATGTGGGCTGGTCTGGCAAGGCACACGACACCAGGGTGTTCCGCAACTCCTCCGTGTGCCAGAGGCTGCAGGCCGGGACCTTGTTCCCCGACCGCCACATCAGGGTCGGGGACATGGACATGCCCGTCTGCCCGGTGGGGGATGCGGCCTACCCCCTACAGCCCTGGCTGATGAAGCCGTACACGGGGCACCTCAACCCCTCCCGCCAGGCCTTCAATGCCAGGCTCACCAGGGCCCGCATTGTGGTCAAGGGGGCCTTCGGACGACTGAAAGCCAGATTTAGGTGCCTCCTCACCCGCCTCGACCTCGCCGAGCACAATATCCCTCCCGTGGTGGCAGCATGTTGCGCGCTGCACAATTTATACGAGCAGAAGGGGGAGGCTTTCCTGCCAGCCTGGATGTCTGAGGCTGAGTGCATGGCTGACCACTACGCTCAGCCCCACACGGCCGCCGTCCAGAAGGCCCAGCGGGGGGCCGTCCAGATCCGGGAAGACCTGCAGGAGACCTTTCCTGGTGGAGGAGGAGGACTGAACTCTCTCTGCATGCCCCATTGGGGCCTTCTTCCACCCTCCCCTCCTTCCCCTTTCCCCTCCCTAACCCCCCTTCTTAATGTTAAATAAAGACACCTGTTTTGCAAACAACAATCTCTTTTTATTGTACATAACTGGGGTAGGAGGAGGGGGGAATGAGGGTGGGAGAGGGGAGGGGGAAACCTGGGAGGAGGGAGCTGGAAGGGGGAGGAAGGGAAGGGAAAGCTCAGGGTTGGGGGTCCTGCTGGCTCTCCTGTCTCGCAGCACTGTGGGTGTGGGGGCGTCGGGGGGGGAGTGGGTGTGGAGGGTGGGGCAGGAGGGACGGGGGGTGTGGAGGAAGCGGGAAGGGGAGCAGGGGTGGGAGGAGGAGCGAGAGCTGGGGCGGCCGCAGGGGCCGGAGCAGGAGGAGGCAGGAACCTGTCCACCAGGGTCTGGAGGTGGCCTCTGCGGGCACGGCCCTGCTCCTCCAGTGCCTCCAAGCTCCGCTGCCGCAGCCACAGGTCCTCCCGGACCCAGTGGTCCTGGGTGCAGAGCTGGTGCTCCAGTAGCCGCAGGTGCCGCTGGTGGTAGTCCTCCAGGTTCCTGGTGCGCCTGCTGGCCCGGGTGCAGGTGGCTGTTGCAGGCGGGGTGGTGCGCCCTGCAGTCCCAGGTGCTGCGGCTGTGGTGAAACAAGAGCAGTGGTCAGTTCTCCCTGGGGACACAGCCCCCCAGCCCCCTCTGCAAGGCGAGGTCGGCGTGTGGGGAACAGGCCAGGGCCCCTGCATGACACCCAGCTGCTGCTCCATGGCAGGCAAGGCTCAGGTGCACGGTCCCTGGGCTCCCTCTCCCCGTACACATAAGGGGAGCATGATGGCACTCACATGTGGAGCCCCCCTCGGCCTCGGACGACACAGCCGATGTGCTCTGTGGGATGCCTCGGGGGTCCTGGGTCCTGGGCAGGCTCCCTGCAGGCTCCTGGCTCTCGGCGTCCTCCTCCTCCTCCTCGGTGTCAGAGACGCGTCCCTCTGCCCCGGGGTCGATCACCACCTGGGGGGCATGAACTGTGTGAGCCCCCAGGATGCGGTCCAGGGCCTCATAATGAGGGCATGCCTCCAGGTCAGCCCCTGGCTGGGAGGCCCTGGAGTAGGACTGCCGCGGGTCCTTAATTTTGCAGCGGACCTGCTCCCGGGTCTGCATGTGGCCTCTGGTGGCCAGGCTGGCAGCCATGCGGCTGTAGACGGACGCGTTCCTGTGGCTAGTGCAGAGATTGTGGACGTTGGAGGCTTCCCCCCAAACCTCGATGAGGTCCACGATCTCCGCACTAGACCAGGAGGGTGCCCGCCTCTTGTTACCCCAGGCAGGCTCCTGGGAGCTGCCAGCCTGGTCCTGGGAAGAGGCGGAGGGCTGGGTGGCAGCGGGTGGCTGGCTCATGCCGTGCCAGGTACAGGGTCTGCTGGCCGGGTGTTGGCAGGCTTGCAGCTGGCACGAGCAGTGTAGCCAGACCGTGCCCCTTTAAGGGCTCCGGGGCCGGGAGGGGGGCAGAAGAGTTTCCCTGGCTTGGCCCAGAGTGGCCACCAGGGCAAGCTGGGAAGGGCTAGCCTCCAACTAGTTCGAATTAAGTGGCTACACAGCCCTTAATTCGAACTACTTAATTCAAACTAGGCATTAGTCCTCGTAGAATGAGGTTTACCTAGTTCGAATTAAGCACTCCGCTAGTTCGAATTAAGTTCCAACTAGCGGTTTACATGTGTAGCGCCTATGAAAGTTAATTCGAACTAACGGCTGTTAGTTCGAATTAACTTTGTAGTGTAGACGTACCCTCGGTGTTCTCATCTGAGTTTTTACTTGCCACTGCTGGTAACTTCCCTCCTTAGTTCCTTAGTCTATTCTGTCATCATTTGATCCTTGTGGTTCTGCATTAGTTCTGCATTAGTTTTACAGAACAGTCTACACACCTCATTTCATCTTGCTGCACATCCTTATTTGAAGACAGCTCAAACCCCACATTTTCATTGCAGCTGTGATCCAGGTAAGCCAGCTGTAGACAGCTGTTCAATCAACTAATTCCTCTCAGTGCTTATGGGTCATTTACCAAGTGTATGCATGTCTCAGTTGCAGGGTCCTTCCTACAGAGCAGACGTCCGCTGTGAGGTAAAACAATAATCCCTTTTTGCACAAAGGGCTATATTTATTTTCTCTGAGTTCCAACACAAATCAGAGTCCTTTCAGAGAGATCATCAGTGCATCCAGGAAGATTATTCAATGCACAACAAACAAAAGAAGGCTTTAGTCATCAGGGCTTGTAATCTTCACTCTTGTTGCCTCGGAAGCCCTGAGGAAATGAAGAACAGGACGTCCCTTGAGACCATCTTTATACTTTCCTTTACTGGTAATCAGGAACAGCTGTCCTACCTTCTCTCTCCTGAGCAGTTGAAGAAACACTTGGATCCTAATTTCTCACTTTGCAAGAAGATGTTTCCTTCTAATTTAGGAAACTGGGGTGCCATGATCACAGCTGATCACTTTGTTGCCAGGAACCATACACCTGGCAGCAAAGGAAATTTCCTTGAACAAGAGGGAGATGACTCCTTGTGAAGGAAGACCAGAGCTTCCCCTCCTCCTGTCTCCTATTGGTAGAGGTTCAAGACTTCCTTTCTTCCAATTACTACTCCTCTTGCCAGAAGAAAGGGATCTCTCCCTGTTCACAGAAAAAGACGACATGGACAGCCTCTATGTGTCATGTCACTTTCTTCCCTTGGACTGTACAGAGGGAGCCTCCCTGGGGCCTGACATGTATAAGTGAGGAGGGAGTGATCATGAATACCCACCAGGGACTCCAATCAGGATTGGACAGACAGACAGACAGAGATAAAGTCAGGAGACCGGCTTAAAAATCTTGACATTTTAAAATGTAATAAGTCTGAAGGGCTTTTTATTCACCTTCTGGTGTCATAGCCCTTGGGTTTCATGTTTTCAAATTTTGTGAGGAATCATGAGAGATAGAAACGTTCATTTTTTAAAAAGTGAGCGTTGAGATTCGAAGACAATACCGTGCTTTGAGGAACTGGGAATTTATGAAAACCCCAGATATCACAAGACTCATGATAAAAAAAACCCCACAAGAGTTGGTAACACTCACTTTCCTTCCCCACCTCCCTCCTGAAAGCTCTATTCACTTTCCTGTGAAGCTGCTTTTTGCTGTGGGACAGCTGTTAAAGGGAGATTTCAACCACAGTTTTTGTTAAATTCAGGAGACAAAAATAGTTGATATCTATGCCCACTGTTAAGGGCAGCATTGGTGACACTTACTCATTTTGCATATGTGTAGATCCAATTGCATGTGCAGATCCATTGATTTCAAGAGAGCTATTTGCAGAGTAAAGTACTGCTCAGTGAGAGTAAGGATGACAGAATACGACCCTTTTTCTATGGCAAAACTGATGAATGAGTCCTGACATAAAAACAATTTATTCTTTTAAATTTGCTACTGGTACCATTTTATTTCAATAGTTCTAAAAGTTTCCAAAGATGAAGTTAGAAAGTTCTTTGGCATGGACTCAATTATTTACTCAGGGACAAATTTTCAAAGGCACAAATGGCAGCTGAGTGGCTAACTTTAGTTTGTGCCTTTCATCCAATATCACATATCATAACTTTACTTGCATATGAAATTCAGACACTTCCTCCTCTAACCAACCATCAAAGCGCCACCACCCTGGGAGAAGCTCTCTGTTAAAAAAACCTTCAAAGCTCCTACATTGTCTTCTTTTCAATCCATCCTCAAAACTCACCCATGTATTAATGCATACAAAACACTCGGCCAGTGGCTATGAATTGGACATGTTGGGAATGCTGCTAAATATACCAAATATGACAGCCTGACTTCTTGTTCTCCCCATTTTGCTTAGCCCCACTGTGATGGGACTTCTGCCCTGCACTGGCCATTTAAGGGGTTAAAATCCAGCCCTGGGTGTGGCCTGAAGGGCTGGAACCATGGAGCAAAGAGTTGCAGCAGATATCTGCTAATTAGGGCTCAGCTGTGAGCTGTATAAATAAGGGCTCCAGGAGGGAGGAATGGAGAGATGCTCTTGCTCTGGCTGGGGAGCAGCAGGGAGCTGGCTGCTAGGGAAGCTAGCGACTTCCTGACTTAGAGCAGGGCTGGGGAAAGTCAGGCAAGCTCCCAGGCTGCAGAGCCTGAAGCAAGGCCTCAGAGTGTTAGGGCTGAGGCAGCCAGGATAGGCAAAAGCAGCAGTTCACAACCTCTTGCCAATGATGAATGGGCATTTCAGACTGCAGTTTGCCCCTGTGGCAAGGGCTAGATGAAGACTGGCAGTGGGTCACTGAGGCCAGGTGGGTGAAGGAGGATTGGGGGTCTCCAGAGGGGGAGGACTCCACAGTGTGGGGGCACTGCGGTAGGGCAGTACCCCAGGTAGGAGGGCACCACGGTCTGGGAGAGACTTGGGTCCTGACAGAGAGGTAGAGAACAACAAATAACAGTGGGTGAAATGCCAGCCAGAAGGGGGTACTCCAGCACCAAAATGCTAATTCCCTGAGTGACCAGCAGGAGGCACCCTTGGTGGTAAAGCCTGCCCTGTTACTCCCACCTTTTGAGTTCTGTTGGGATATGTAAAAATTAATAGGGATCTAGGATAGCTATACATTAGTGATTAAGGAGTCCAGCAGCCAGAGCAGGCATTGCCCTTTGAGCATATTTTCCCCCCTTTGTCCTTGTAGCCTAAGGAGATAGTTGCAGTGAAAAGTATCTTGTTTTGACTTCTCACTTGCTCTGTAAAAACACTTTCAGGGTCAGAGCTCTTTCCTCCTCCCTGTAAGCTGCTGATTAAGACAGTATGTAATGCTGACTCAACTAAAAACCAGTAAACAACAAACAGGGGTGGATATAATTGTATTCATCACCTGCTTATTAATATTCATTGTATGGGAGTTAACTTTGCTAAATAAGGGTTTATGGAAAGTAGTGATAAACGTTTGAATTAATGTACTAAAATGGATAAAAGGGTGTAACTGGTACCAAATTGTTGCCACTTGGAACGTTGTGTCCAAGGTCACCAGTTTCTTCTCTAACAAGTTCCTATTTACCTAATTAAGTCCACATTCTCAGATGTATTTGGGCTCCTAACACCCATTGATTTCAATTGAAAGTGAGAGAGAAGATCTCTTTGAGGATCTGGGCGTACACTTTCTTTGGGCAGGGAATGTATTACATATACATCCCTACCAAACTAATGGTATATACCAATTCCTCCCTTTTGATCAATTTCACAGCAAAAGCGTTTTAAAATTTCACATGTTCAGAAATTTCATGGTGTTGTAACCATTAGGTCCGAGCCACAAAGGAGTCCCAGAAACTGTTTTTCCCCCTGAGCTGCCATGCTGGGGAAGGACAAGTCCTGTCTTTCCCCAGACCAGCAGGGACTCATAGCTAGGAGCCTCCAGGGAGATCTCAAATCTACTTCCACAAGTTTCCTCCAGATGCAGGAACCTTTGTTGCGGAGTAGGGAGCTTCATGAAGCGGAGCAGGCACGCAGAGGTGGGTCTGATCACTCCCCTTGCAATGCTATGCAAGGGAAGGACAAGTTCTGTTCCTCTGCAGCCCAGCTGAGACTTGTAGCTAAGAGCTCACAGACTGGGGTGCCTCCAGCAACAAGGGAGGGGAGAGTTTATTTCATGGTCCATGACACACTTTTCATGGCTGTGAAATTGGTAGAGCCCTAATTATGTGTGTATACAACACTAGGCTCTTGGGCTCTACTGCTTGGTTTGGGCTGCTATGTGTAAGTAATAAAAAAACATTAACATGCATTTAATTGATACTTATTTCATTTCTTGACTTGTCAGGCAAACTTGCTACACAGAAGACTATTTGGAAATGTATCCAGAATTGGCCCTTCCACACGTCTTAATTATTTATTGACTTGTAATCTTGAGAATGACCCAATTAAAGGAGCATTTGTCTTATGTCAAAACATTTTCCTTTGGTATGTCAGCCCTCTATGCTAAGTCTTGTTTCATTGCTAAGCTGTTACTTTCCTCAGAGATTTTCCTAAGTCAGTCTTTCCCACTGTTTCAAACAAAGACTGTTAATGTAGCCTGAATATAAGCAACATTCTAACTTCCATTATAAACACCTTCATTTCCTTTATCCTCATGTTCTCACCCACCTGTTTTTTTTTCTCCAGATCACTTCATTTTTTATATGCCTCAGAAAAAAAAATCTTACACACAAATATGCTTCACCTTAGGAGATAAAAGCTGTTCAAAGCTGATTTTTTTTCCCCAACTGTCTTAATTTTGCGGGCATCAAACTCATTGAAACCATTTCTTATTTATATTAATAAAAATAGGCCAAAAAAAGCTTAAAATTAAGTTTGCTTAAGGTTAAAAGGAGCATAACAACAACTGACAGCAATTTGTGTCATCAAAAACTCTGCATTTTATAAAATGAGAAAAGTAAAACTGATTAGTAGTGCCATTCACATCCAGTCTTATGCCACCTTGCTTTGTGCTGTCAATATGAAATGAATTATGAAACAGATTCATTCTTATGTAAATTGAATAGTGCCTTACTCCATGAAGAGTCCTATTGAACTCAGTGGGCATACACAGGAAGGTTCAACTCCAGCTGAGGAGGAGTTACAAAACCTGGCCCTCTGAAACTGAAGTGTTAATGATTTCCTATTTTTCTAACTATTTCAGATATTATATAATTGTCCAGTTGTCTTGCACATGATGAAGAACAGTCAAGCATGATAACAATGTAACCTTCCCTTATCAAGTGACTTGTGGTATACCAGGCACTTCATTTTGGAACTCAAAGAGAACCAGTAAGATGTGCAAATAGAAACATAATCACTGTACTTTCCTTTTTAATTCAATTTTTGTAGCCTTTATGGGCTCAGCATTTAGGGATGAACACAGATTACCATCTTCACTTTACAGAAAGAATGGGCTAAGTTAATTTCCTTTCCCATTTCCATTAAAACTGTTGTCAAGTGAACATATTAATTCTGTGCCATTTTCAGTTTGCCTTATTCTCTCTCTCTCACACAAGAATGGGGCCTCAGAATTTTATTGCCCTGCAGACTCTGAAGACAGCAGTTTGCTGGACAAATTTAACCATTTAAATAGTCTATTTTTTTGTTTCTTGTCCACCCAAATCTGTGTCATACATTGTGGAAGCTCTGCAGATGACACTCAGCCCTACATCTCTATTGCATTAGAGCAGACACACAGTAATATATCCTCTCACCCAGTGCCTAGCTGAAGCACACTTGGGATAAAACTAGCTGGCTGAGTTACGAGGGAGGCAATGGGGCTAGAATGGGAAACACCACCAGAAGAAATTTGGAAGACAATATCCGCTCCTTTATTTGACATTGGTTACATTTTGTAACTCGGGTTTGACTGCACAAGGCTGGAGGAACAGACAGAATTGCTGAGCCCCTGGGCAAGGTGAGGGCAGAGGCAATTCCAGCTTCTAGAAGGGGTGGGCCCAGTGGCAACCAGCCTTCAGCACCATCCAGACCATACCACACCCCTACCAGCCAGCCCTTAGCACCACTCAGGGCAGTTGCCCCTTTTGCTTCCCCCCTGTTAGTGGGCCTGGCAGAAGATCATGTCAAATCTTAAGGTGCAATCCTGGCTGCATTGGAATTAATTCCAGAACTCCTACTGGTCTCTGGGTGCAATTCCAGATGTTATTTTTAAACCTATAAAACAATAAATGGTTTAAACCCTGCTTACTGGTGGACCAAATCTGATGATGAATCCTGGTCACATGCCACCAGAGGCATATTGCACATATGCTAAGATGATGATTCAGATCCTGCTTCTCTCCCCAGCAGTCAACAGCTTAGATAAGGGTTTAAATAGGAGACAAGATCTTCCTCCTTGCCCCCAATCCCAGGCTGAGACAGGAGATGGCAGCCAGCTAGGTGGTCTCAATGAGAGGGATACATTCAAGAATTAAATTTCTTCCTTTTGACCACTAGAGTACAGATGTGCTGACCTTGGGAGCAATTTGCAAAGCCTGTCAGTTTTCTAGGCATTTCCTTGGAGGCTGTGGAAAGAGTAGAATCGCAGAAGTGGATGAGAAAATCCAATCTGACAGGCTTATTCTCCGTTGCCACATCAGCCACTCTTTATGCCTCCCTCGTTTCAAAAAGGGGGTGGGGATGGAAGTCATATGCTAGTATATAGTAATATAATAAATCCAAACACGAATTCTAAACATGCCCAATACAATTAAACTGTACTCTTTTTTTGGCATAATGATGCTTACTCTGCAAACTTGTAGATTTTTAAAGCCCCTAGGGACCGCTGTGATGATCTAATTTGACCTCCTGCATAACTCAGAACACAGAATTTCAATAGAGGCCAAAGAAGTCTATTTATCAGGTCTAAATCCTGCAATCCATACTCAGGGCCTAATTCTGCCCTCATTCACCGCAGTGTAACTCATTAACACTACTCAAGTCAATGGAGCTACATTAGCCTAAAGAAAGAAGAGACTCAGACCTCAATCTTTACTCAAGCAAAATTCCCATTTATTTCAACAGTAATTTTGCCTGGGTAAATGTTGATTAAGTTCTCTATTGTCTGAACACTGATGGGGAAATATGGTCCTCCTAGTTAGAGGCCTCTTAGTTGGGGCTAGTCCAAGGTGCCTGGCATGGCCAATGTCCCTCAAACATTCCTTCATCCCCCCAGGTAATCCAAGTAGCAGACATGGGAGCAGGGAGAAGAGAACTGACTATAGCCTTGGATCTGGCAGCAGAGCAGTCTGTGAGTGTGAGAGAGTACTTCTGGGCTCACGGCAAGGAAGTGAAACTACTGGATTATGATCCAGCTAGTGATACCATGCTTCTTTGGGGATGGGGTAGCAAAAGGGAGGCTCTGGGTGGCAGGAAGGACCAAAGAGACTCAACAAAGTAGCCCTGTGGAGGATGGAATGTCACAGAAGTGGGGGGGAGGGGGTGGGGGGGGCTGTAGAAGCCTTCAGGGACCAGCCACAAATGACAGGTGTTGGGGTCTATGGTGACTGCTCAGGGACTGTTGGGCTGTGCCATGCTTTGTGCCCTGTCACAAACAGATATTGCAAAATCCAGGCTCTTAGCAGCTGGATTGTTGATAGTGCCTTATGCCCACAAGCTATGACTTCATGGATTGGCTGGCCCTGCCATCTCCACAGAAAATGGAGAGGCGATTGAATGACAGCCTCAACAGTGCTACCCACTGATTGAGCTGCAGAGTGAACACATGACACCCAATCACCCCCTGATTGGAGGGCTAGGCTAGGGCATAGCTTAGACACACCAGCCAGGCTCCTGCACAGCCTCCTTGTGGGGAGACAAGGCACAGACCTTGGGCTGCCCAGGGTGGGATTGTGGAGACATTCCCTCCAAAGCATAACTGCTCACCCCCTCAACATTTCCTCCCGCCCTCCATACGAGGGCACAACTCAGTTTTTTGGCAAAATTGCATTTCCCCATTTACTCTGGTCATCAGCTGACAAGAGCAAATAGGACCAACGCTCAGTTTTTCCAAAAGACTTAGTACGCTCAGGAGAGAGTTTAAAAAAGGGCACTGTCTTGGCCAACATTGGACGTACTGCCAACCTCTCTCTAAACTTGTACCAAGTTTTCAGCATTACTCTGGCATTAAACTAGGAACTTTCCCCCAGAGAAAACTTCTAATTAGGAAACAACTTTTAAGTCCTCCTCTAAACTGAAAAGTATTTTTCCAATAAAGAGCAAGGAACATTTTGCTAAGGGACACATGAATTCTTTCTCATAGACTCATAGACTCATAGACTTTAAGGTCAGAAGGGACCATTATGATCATCTAGTCTGACCCCCCGCACAATGCAGGCCGCATAATCTCACCCACCCACTCCTAGAATAATCCTCACCCCTATATCTCAGATATTGAAGCCCTCAAATAGTTTGAAGACCCCAAGATGCTGAGAATCCTCCAGCTGTGATCTGTACCCCATGCTACAGAGGAAGGCGAAAAACCTCCAGGGCCTCTGCCAATCTACCCTGGAGGAAAATTCCTTCCCGACCCCAAATATGGCGATCAGCTAAACCCTGAGCATGTGGGCAAGACTCCCCAGCCAGACACCCAGAAAGTTCTTTATAGTAACCCCTATCATCCCTCCATTGACCTATTTACCACTGATAATGACTAGTCAATTAGTTACCAAGACCATGTTATCTTGTCAAACCATCCCCTTCATAAACCCATCTAGTTTAATTTTGAAGCCAGGTAGATCTTTTGCCCCCACTACTTCCCTTGGAAGGCCATTCCAGAACCTCACTCCTCTAATGGTTAGAAACCTTCGTCTAATCTCAAGTCTAAACTTCCTACTAGCTAGCTTATATCCATTTGTTCTTGTGTCCACATTAGTATTAAACTTAAATAATTCCTCTCCCTCCCTAGTATTTATCCCTCTAATATATTTAAAGAGTGCAATCATATCCCCCCTCAGCCTTCTTTTGGTTAAGGTAAACAAGCCAAGCTCCCTGAGTCTCCTTTCATAAGACAGGTTCTCCATTCCTCGAATCATCCTAGTGGCCCTTCTTTGTACCTGTTCTAATTTGAATTCATCCTTCTTAAACATGGGAGACCAGAACTGCACACAGTATTCCAAATGAGGTCTCACCAATGCCTTGTATAATGGCACTAACACCTCCTTATCCCTACTGGAAATACCTCGCCTAATACATCCCAAGACCATATTAGCCTTTTTCACAGCCATGTCACAGTGGCGGCTCATAGTCATCCTTTCTGCTTTTTAATGTACTGATGCAAGAATCCTCGTATAAATGTGTGTCACATTTTTTCTGACCTGAGAAATTAGGCATCTTGATGGTGATGGCAGTTGAATTAATTTGACATTAAATAAAAACCATGACTTTAATGTAAGACAGGCTTGGTCACTTGCTACTCTGAATTTTATGACATAAATCAAATTTATTTATGCTTAAGTTTTAGACGGGTGCATCCTGATTACACATGCTTTAGCCTCAAATAATTTAATGTGAGAGTTAATTTTATATATCCTGTTGCAATAGAAACCAAAATGTTCAATGACTGAACTTGTAACTCTGTATGTATGTATGTATGTATGTATGTATGTGTTCACTTTACATCAACATATAAAATAGATACTGGCTTAAAAGTCTACTTATATTTGTGGTAACTATAAACAAAACTTGGTAAGGGAAGCAAACAGACACAGAAAAAAAAATCTATGATCAACAGTGATAAGAGTTAGTTTTCTAAGTATGTTAGGAACAAAAAGAATCCCAACAATGGTATTGATCCATTACCAAATGGACACGGTAGAATTATAAATAATAAATTCAGAAAAGGCAGAAGCATTCAATCAATATTTGTTCAATCTGTCCTATATTTGGGAGGAAAAAATGAGGTAGTTGTATTTTATCATGGCCTTCCTTTGGTAGCAATAGAATCTCAGGAGCATGTAAAACAGTAACATCTACAATTAGACATTTCTATATCAGCAAGACCAGAAAAAAAATGCATCCAAGAGTTTTTAAAAAGAGCTAGCTGAGGAACTCTTTGGATTGTTCATGTTGATTTAAAATAAGCCTTGCATCACCGGGGAAGTTCCAGTAGACTGCAAGAAAGTTAATGTGTCTGGTTTTTTTTTTAAATGGATGACCCATGTAATTATAGGCTTGTCAGTCTGACATTGATCCTGGACAACACAATAAAGTGGGACTTAATAAAGAATGAAGGATGGTAATCTAATTAATGTCAATCAGCATGCATTTATAGTTTAACTGGATCTGTTTTTTATCTTTTTAAATTAAATTACAAGTTTGGTTGATAAAGATGATAGTGTTCATGTAACAGACATTTGTAAAGCATTTGATTTGGTATGCCAGCACATTCTGATTAAAAACTAGAAAGGTATAAAGTGAACAGGGGCATAGTACATGGATTAAGAGCTGGCTAACTAATAACTCCGGTCATCTGAAGAAGTGGGCTGTGCCCACAAAAGCTCATGATACTATCTACATGTTTTGTTAGTCTATAAAGTGCTACCAGACTGTCAGGATGCTGCCCCTTGAGATGTCCCACAGCGAGGGAGTCCGTGCCCTTCGTGGGATGGCTCCTGTATTATTCTCGCCCTCCCAAAGGAGTCGGCCCCGGAAACCGGGTGACCAATGGCCTTTCCAGGGCCTCTGCCCTTGCGGGCGTTTACTGAACCTCCACCCTTGGCCCACGTGGGCCTACACCCAGAGTCCACAGTTTGGCCCTAATGTATATGCGTATTAGTCTCAATGCCCACTGCCCTGGCCCAGTCCCGGGCGTCTCAGACTCAACTCTGGAGTTGTTAGTTACCCTGAGAGCGGGGGGTAGAAGGACCTGGGCCCACCCATGCCTCCGGATCCTAGCCCAAGGCCCTTAAGGTAGGGCTGGTACCTCCAATTGGCTGATGGGGGTCAAGCCACCACAACCTGTCAACTTCTCGGGCTCTCTCGCCCTACCATGGGCCACTTCCTACCCACATTGTACCTGCCGGGTGGCAGTCCGCCTGATGGTGGCCACCTCCTGGAGGTCGCCTTCGCTTGTCTCATCCGCGGCACACATGTTCACTAGCCTGCTTCACACGGGGTAGCTTCTGGGGGAGTGGGAGCTCACCCCCGGGTCCTCTCAACGTCGGGGAATCTCCTGGGTCACTGCTCTCCCGCGTCGCTGGAGGGGCCAAGGTCAAACAGCTCCAGTCAGTTGCTCCAGCTGGCGGTCTTCCCCCACCCGGTCGGACACTGCCTCCTTCACTGCAGCTGCCCTCCCCCACCCTTCTAGGGCTGCCGGCATTTAAAGCTCCTGGCGCTTGCTGGGAGTAAGTGCAGCAGTGCTGCGGGGAGGGGCAGGCTCGCACCGCGCTGTACACACGTCCGTGGCTCAGGTGCAGGGCCTGTACACCCCGTCACACCCTCCCCCTTTAAATCCCTTCTCCCCCCTTGGGATTGACTACCCTCATCTTCGACTGCTTGCGAGAAAAAGTCTGCATTTCCATGTACCTTACCCGGTATATGTGCCACCTCAAAACTATAGGGTTGCAAGAACAGGTACCATCGCATGATTCTCGCGTTCGTATCCTTCATGGAGTTGAGCCATTTCAGGAGTGCATGGTCCGTAATTAACTGGAAATGGGTCCCTAATAAATAGTAACGGAGTGCATCGATTGCCCATTTTAAAGCCAGGGCCTCCTTTTCAATTGTTGAATATTTCTTTTCTCGGTCAAACAATTTTCGGCTCATATACAAAATCAGGTGTTCCTCACCATCAGTCTCCTGCAAGAGCACGGCCCCAACTCCCACTTCGGATGCATCAGTCTGCAGAATAAAAGATCTTGTGAAATCTGGTTGGGAACAACACAGAGGCCTGCGTTAGGCACCCCTTTAGGGCCCGGAAAGCTTCCTCACACTCTACCGTCCACCAGACTTTTTGGGGTTGCGAATTTTTCATTAAGTCGGTTAATGGTGCAGCCAAGGTCGCAAATCTGGGGACAAACCATCAGTAAGACCCTGCAAGTCCCAAAAATTGGGGCACCTGTCTCTTCGTAGTAGGCGCTGGATATTCCTACAGCACTTGGATTTTGTCCACTATTGGTCTAAGTTTACCCCTCCCCACCGCATAGCCTAGGTACGTTATTTCTCCTCATCCTAGCTGGCACTTCCAAGGGCTGACGGTAAACCCGGCTTCTCCCAGGGACTTTAAGACTGCTTTCAGGTGTTTAGTCCAAGATGGACTATAAATGACAATATCGTCTATATACGCAGCTGAATATTGGCAATGTCCTTGCAGTACTTGATCCATGAGCCTCTGAAAAGTAGCAGAAGCCCCATGGAGCCCGAAGGGTATTGTAACAAACTGGTATAAACCAAAAGGGGTGGAAAAGACTGTCTTTTCTCTAGAAGCCGATGTCAGCAGTATCTGCCAATACCCTTTCATCAAATCCAGGGTTGTAATGTACCGGGCATTACCTAGGTGCTCGAGTAATTCATCAACTCGGAGCATGGGGTATGCATCAAACCTGGATATAGCATTTATTTTCCGGAAGTCTATACAAAAAAAGATAGCGCCGCCCGGTTTATGGACCAACACTATTGGACTTCTCCAGTCACTTTTACACTCCTCTATGACCCCCAGGTGGAGCACTGTCTGTACTTCCCGGCGCACCATCTCCCACATCTTTCTGGGCAAAGGGGGGACGTGGTCCTTCACCTTCTGACAGGCGTGGGTCACTATATGATGGTCAGTCCAGGACGTTCGCCCTGGTTTGTCTGAGATCACATGTGGGAATTCCTGCAAGGGTTGTTTCACCTCTTCTTTTTGGTGGGAGTCTAGGTCCTCCCCAAGAGTAACCTCCGGAGAGTCCGAACTCTCCCATATAGACGGCCCTAACTCGGCCTCTGGAGGCCTTGACATAATAAATAAGGACTCTCGGGGCTGCCACTTCTTTAGCAAAGTAATGTGATAAATTTGTGTTTTACAGCATTTGCCCCACAAACGAATTTCATAATCTACGTACGCGCCAAATGACCTCGAAGGGCTCTTGCCATTTAGCTAGTACCTTTGATTCCCGAGCTGGCAACAATAGTAGGACCTGATCTCCCAGTGCAAATACCCTCAGTTTTGTTTTCCTATCGTAATATCTGGCCTGCTTCGTTTGGTCCATAATGGCCTCTTTAACCTTATAGTAGTTCAAGGCATCTCTCACATACAGGCTCCGGTATGCTAATTGGACGGGCCCCTCCCTCACTTGGGGCTAAAATAGTCACCCACTGTTCATTGGGCCACTTGGCCGTGGTGGCTACCCACTCAAAAGTCACCAGAAATGCTTCTGGATCATCCCTGGGCCCCATCTTAGTTAGTCAGATGGGGGGCTGTGTCAACCCTTCTTTCTGGTCCTCCTTCCCCTTCCCCCCCCGAGGCCACCGCCTTGGGACACTGCTGCCCATTGCTGAAACCATTGGTCTTGTTGAGCTGCTGCTGCTCAGCCAGCTCCCGCAGCAGTTGCCTCTGTTGCTCTTGTTGCTGTGCGGCCAACTGTTGGATCAACTGGGCTTGCTGCTGGTGTTGGCTCTCTGTTACCCATGCCAATGGCTTGGAGGGCTCTATCATCCTCGTGTCTCTTTCTCTTGTTCCTCAGGTCCTCTTGGGTTCAGGGGTACAACGTTACCCACATTCTCCACCACGTGTCAGGATGCTGCCCCTTGGGACGTCCCATGGTGAGGGAGGCCGTGCCCCTTGTGGGACAGTTCCTGTATTACTCTTGCCCTCCCAAACGAGTTGGCCCCAGAAACCGGGTCACCAATGGCCCTGCCAAGGCCTCTGCCCTTGCGGGCATTTACTGAACCTCCACCCTTGGCCCAGTTTAGCCCTAACGTATATGCATCTTAGTCTCAATATCCACTGCCCTGACCCAGTCCTGGGCATCTCAGACTCAACTCTGGTGTTGTTAGTTACCCTGCGAGTGGAGGTAGGGGGACCCGGGCATGGGCGGCGAGTTATATGGGCTCGTGGTGCCCATAATCTAGCAATATTCAGAGCTGGGGGCCCTGCTCCACCAATATGAAATGGGGTCTCTCTCCCGGCCCTGCCTGGAGTGGGCCCCAGCCCCCACTGCTCGGGAGGCTGTGACAAGTGGGGCCAGCTGGCCTCAGCACTGCGAGGAGGCTCCTTTGCCTCCTGGGGGTGGAGTCGCCCTGTGTGTGAGCCGCTCACACGCAGGTCCGCCCTGAGCCACATACCTGCAGGGGAACATGGTGATGATGGTGGCGCTGGAGCGGACTGACCACTCGCCGCTGCCGTGACCCCAGCGATTTCCCGGCTGCTCCGGGTTATCTGCCGCCTCTCATCTCCTGAAGACTATCCCTTCCCAGTCCTTTCTCCCCAAGAGAGGTTAGTCCCCCCACCCTCCCATTGCTGCCTCCTTTCACCCCCATCTGATCCCCGTGCGGCTCCTCAGGGATTATCGTCCCTCCCTGTGGGATTATTCCCGAGCTGCCCCTGCTCGTTGTTCTTCCTTCCCCGAGGAATTATCTCCCCTCCCTGTTGCAATCCGCACTGAGATGGGGGGGCGGGTGTTGGTGCAAGAGAGTGGGTTGTAATAGCCACAAGGCTGTCACCCCACTAGGTTTTGTATTTGTACTACAGGCTGAGGGAAATCTGGGCGTAGGGTGGGGGGGAAAGTAGAGGGATATATGGCAGAGGTAGGGCTGCAATGTGTGTGCCAAGAGGAACTATCTAGCATCACCAAAATCTTAATGGTCTTGGTGCTGCTGGTGAGAGAGAAGCCAGCTGTCTGGCATTATGCTCCATATATGCACACACACACACACACACACACACACACCTTCTTTTTGGTAAGTCTCCTTTTTCGTCCTTTATTTTTGGTTAGTGTCTCTAGAGAAAATACCTAGTCTTCAGTTCATAAAAATACCTATCAAACACAGTAACATGAACAAGAAGCTACATCAATGACATTGCTCTTGTGCAGGGTCACATCTGAACAGAATACTTGTTAAGGCAGTTGATGACTGGGGAAGGGGCTAAACATCTTGCACCGACCCCAGTGTATGTGTATGGACTGATGCTGCTGTAACACGATTAAAACAAGTCTGCTTAATAATGCAGGAATAAGGGCAATCCTGTATGTGTGGCTTCCACTAGAGTCTGAGCACACATCTCTGGGTATGTCTAGACTACATGGCTCCGTCAACGGAGCCATGTAGATTAGTGTACTCGAAAAAGGGAAATGAAGCAGTGATTTAACAACAAGGGAAGCCCTTGTTGACCGCCCCGGTAAACATCATTCCACAAGGCATAACCGCAGAGCATCCAGACTACCACACTGTGCTGCCAAACAGCTGATCGGCACAGCGTGGTAGCCATTTTGATGTAAATGAAGTGGCGATTATTTAAATTGCCGCTTCATTTCCCTTTTTCGAGTACACTAATCTACATGGCTCCGTCAATGTAGATTAGTGTACTCCGTCAAGACGTACCCTCTATGCCCAGTTGCTGCTGTGCATGGTGATCTTTGGATGGGAATTCTAGTTTCCTCTCAGTTGTGCAGTTTAGGGCCCAGGATTACATCTGTTAAACTTCCCTTGACTTTCCTCTGGGGGGGATGCAATTGGAGAGGGGCTGATTAGACATCTATTTATAGCCAGAGTAGGCTTTGAACAAATCTTGGTGTATTAGTTATGAACAGTGTCAAACTGCTTGGTTGTCAGTAGTGTAATAATGTTTCTTTTTATTTCCACTGTAGTGGTTGGCTTTTAACACTGTCACCAAGCTCTGTTTAGAAATGCCATAGAGGAACTTGATATTGTTTGGTACCTGGTTTATGAATACTGTGTGGGTGCCTCAGTTTCCCCTATGCATTTCTTAAGTATCTAGGTGGGGGGATAAGGGTGTGTGATTGTTGTAGAGCCCTAGAGGGCCAGTGTGATGCTGTCTGCACAGAGAATGGCTGACACTCTGTCTCCTGGTAATTGATGGCCTGGGCCCCTCTCCTGCAAGGTGCCAACTGAAGGTGTTGAAGAACAAAGACATCAGGTGGCCTCCAGAAAAGAGACAAAGGCCAGAGGAGGGGCTGGAGACAGTGTCAGTTTGGAGCTGGCTGGGGAAACAGGGAGAGGCCCAGAACTTGGGGCTGGGCTCCCCACCCCCAAAGATGGACCTGACTGAGGGGTCCTGTTTTCTGTACTACAACAAGCTCTGTTTTAGACTGTGTTCTTTCTGTTTTACCGGCTGGCTGAGAGTCACGTCTGACTGTGGAGTTGGGGTGCAGGGCCCTCTGGCTTCCCCAGGAGCCCCGCCTGGGTAGACTCGCTGTGGGAAGTTCACAGTGTGGCAGACAGCATCACAGTGGCCCTCTAAGGCTCTACAGCAATCACACACCCTTATCCCACCACCTGAATCCTTAAGAAATGCATAGGGCAGTGGTCTCCAACCTTTTTAACCACAAGATCACTTTTTCAACTTAAGTGCAATGTAAGATCTACCTCAAATCCAAATACCTCTGCCCCACTTCCTTATCACCCTTTCTCTGAGGCCCTGTTTCATCCCTTCTCCAAGGCCTCACCCTGCTCACTCCACCCCCTTCCTCTCCCATCCTCACTCACTTTCACCAGGCTGGGGTAGGAGGTTGGGGTGCAGGCTCTGGTCTTGGGCCAAAGGGTTTGGAGGGTGGGAGGTGCTCCAGGCTTAGCCCTGGGTGGGGGATTGGGGTTCAAGAGGGGCTTTGGGGTGCAAGCTCTGGGAAGGAGTTTGGGTCCAGGGGGACTCACATTTGGGGCAGGAAGTTGGGTGCAGGAGGGGGTTCAGGGCTGGGACAGGGGTTCAGAAGCAGGTTCTGGCTGGGCACCATTTAACTGAGACGGCTTCTGGGTGGTGGAGCAGTGGGGTTAAGGCAGCTTACTCCTGCCCTGGCCCTGCACCACTCCTGAAAGCAGCCAGCCTGTACAGCGATGGCTCCATGGAGCTATGTGCTGCCCCTCATCTACAGGAACTGAGCCCACATCTTCCACTGGCCACAGTTCCCTGTTACTGATCAATAGGAGCTGCAGGAGTGGTGTCTGCAGGCAAGGATGGCATGTGAAGACCTGCTGTTCTGCCTCTCTCAGGGGCTGCAGGGACAGGCCAGCCATGTCCAGAAGCAGCAATTACCACAGGTCAAGCGTTTTAGAACTCACTACTCAAAGAAATGAATGTAAGTGTAAGAGAGAAATGAAAATTCTGAAATGCACAGACCAGTCAAAAACCAAAATTAACCCACTTTGCAAGCAGTAAAAGTAGTAACAACATGCCCCCCCCACGTGTGTGTTGGGTTGGAAGAGGAGAGTGAAGGACAGCGTGCATGTATGAGAATGACAGAGAGAGAGACAGTGGGTGAGAGTGACACAGATTTGCTTTGCCAAGCTCTCTTCCCATCCCGCTCTCTCTGTGTGGAGGTGGGGTACAGGAGTGGGAGAAGGAGGGACACCCTGACATCAGCACCTGCCTCTCTTCTCTCCCACACCCTGCACAGCAAACAGGAGGCTCCCAGGGGGACAGCTTCAAGGCAAAAGGCAGGAACAGCACGACAGTGGGTATAGGGGCAACTGAAGTGCGAGAGCTGGATAGATTCGTGGCCAAACCAGTCAGGATCACCTGTCAGAGGCTCCAAGATCTACCAGTAGATCCTGATCTACTGGTTGGTGACCACTGGCATAGGGGAAACTGAGGCGCACACACAGTATTCAGAGAAAACATTAAGAACATTCCCACTTTGTCACAACAGGTACAACAAACTATAATATATTGAAGCGGGTGAGTGCTGCTTCTGAGTTTCCACTTTTAACTGACCCTTGTAATCTTGTGGCACCGGCGCACTGTAGCTTCATTTTATCCCAGCAACAAGTTCTTTATTTGTAGGACCACTAACAATCAACAATGAATAAATTCTTAATAAAGTTACCCAGAAAAAAAGAAGGAAAGGGTAATTCATCAAATGACGGCCTGAGTTCGACACCCAGCTTTCAAACTGAAGTTATACAAAAGAAAGATGTGGCAAATCTACAAGATAAGAAAAGGAGTTTTCAGCAGTCTTGGCTATCAAGATTTAAGTGGTTGGAGTACAATAGCGAATTAAACAGAGATTTTTGCTCAGTCTGCAAAAAAACTGTTCTGAAAAGAAGATCTTAATATTTTCTACGAAGGCTGAACCAACATTTATTTTGTCTGGATTTCAAGATTGGAGACACGCATTGCGTGGTTTTACATCACATGAAAAATCCTCCTGTCACAAGGAAGCAGTAATGAAGTATGCTGCTCTGCAGTCACAGATAAATGTTTCTGCACTAATGTCGGCCAGTTACAGAAAAGAATCACAATCAGCTAGGATTGCACTGCACAACATTTTTACCAGTGTTCGGTACCTAGCTCAACAAGAAATAGCATTACGTGGACATAATGAGAGTGATTCAAATTTGATGTAGCTCTTGTTGCTACGCAGTACAGATTCTGAGGAACTGAGACAGTGGCACAAAATACAAGTGGCTGTCACATGAGGTTATTAACGAAATAATCGAAATGATGGCAATGATGGTGCAAAGCAAAATTGTGCAAAAGATAAAGGCTTCTAAGTTTTATGCCATTGTAATGGAGGAGACTACCGATTTGTCAAGAAAAGAACAAGTAGGTTTTTCTTCAAAGTTCTTTTCTACTGAAGACTGGGAGATTTATAAGGAGTTTATTGGGTTTTACCAAACTGACACAATGGATGCTGCTTCTCTTTTCAAAATTGTGGAAGATACACTTCTCAGGTGTGATTTGCCCTTTTCTGATTGCCGGCGGCAGTGTTACGATGGAGCCAGTAACGTGTCTGGCAAATTTACTGGGGTCCAAGCCAGAGTGAAGGATCAAGAGCCGAGAGTGGAATTTGTGCACTGTGCTGCACATTCCCTTAACTTTGCCACGCAGAATGCCCTACATAATATTCAAGAATGTCATCATATGTTTTTGATGGTGAAAGATCTCACCAGTGCCTTCAGGGAGTCACCAAAACGTATGGCAGCATTCAGAGAGTTTCAGAGTGAAGGGAAACTTTCTTTACGACCCTTGTGCCCAACAAGATGGGCACTAAGGATCAGTAGCATTAAATCACTGCTCCACAACTACAAGGCCATAATAACCTGCCTAGATGAACTTAGTTACTCTTCTGATGAATTTGGCTTAAAATGTAGTGGATTCTCGAAGTAACTTCAATCTTTTTCAACGTACTTTATACTAACAGTTCTTGTGAAAACCATAGGTCCTGTAGAAGAAGCTAATGCAAAAATTCAAAGCCCAAACATGTCATTGGCAAGCATTATGAAGAAAGTTGGCCTGTTGCAAGAGGTGTTGAGTGGGATGCGCACCGACTCATCATACTATCACTTCTGGGAAACAACAGTAGAGAAGGCAAGAAATCTTTATTTAGATGATCCTACACTCCCGAGAAAACGCAAGCCACCGAGATGGCTCGACCATGGAAGCCTTCCTCACACCTTCAGTGACCCCAAAGAGTATTTTCATCAAATATATGTTGGGATCATTGATGCTTGCAAAGTTGCCATTGAACAGAGGTTTTCAACAGAAAGCTTTACATTCGCCGTAAAATTGGAGAATCTTATAACTGAGGCAGCAAATGGCTCGAAACAGGACATTGTCCCAATAAGTGAAGCTTTCCATGGTGACAGTAACACAGAGAAGCTATTTCTTCATTTAGAAATGTTGAGTGATATTTGCAGATCGAGAAATTGCCAGCTTAATTCGGAGACCGAAGTGAAGCAATTTCTAAAACAAAACAAAGGCTTGAGTGACATGTTGTCAGAAGTTACAATTCTCCTGAAATTATTCTACACAATTCCGACTACAACCTGCACTGCTGAGCGATCATTCAGTTGCTTGCGCCAACTGAAAAATTATTTGCGAATGACAATGGGCCAAGAACGTCTAAATCACTTGGCATTTCTGCATGTTCATAAGAATTCTACCTCTGAATTGGACATTGCAAGTCTCCTGGATGACTTCATTTCAAGAACCAAACAAACAATGACAGGAAGTATTTGCTGCCTCCTGAAGAACATTGCAAAAGAAGGGGCTATATTTGTTTTAATTTTAGAAAGTATTTGCTTTTGAGGGTTATTGATCAAAGAGTGCTTGGTTGTTTCCATATTCAAAAGAATATTAATAACATTGATATTCTTAGTTAAATAATTTTTTCTTATGATAGTGATATTGTGCAATAAAGGGAAACTGTTAAACACTTACTGTTTCCAGTTCATTTTTACATTATTTAATAAAATATATATCGGCTTACAGGGCGGGGGGGGAGGGGGGACTAGACTCATTCTGGGCACCACCAAAAATTATACAAACCTGCTGTCCCTGGACCCGGGCCCACCCATGCCTCCGGGTCCCGGCCCAGGGCCCTAAAGGTAAGGCTGCTACCTCCAATCAGCTAACGGGGGTCAAGCTACTGCAACCCGTCAACCTCTTGGGCTCTCTCGCCCTACCCCGGAGCACTTCCTACCCATATTGTAGCTGCCAGGTGGCAGTCCGCCCGATGGTGGCCACCCGCCCGATGGTGGCCACCTCCTCGAGGTCGCTTTCACTCATCTCATCCGCGGCACATGTGTTCGCTAGCCCTCCTTGCATAGGGTAGCCTCTGGGGGAGTGGGAGCTCACCCCTGGGTCCTCCTAATGTTGGGAAATCTCCCGGGTCGCTGCTTTCCCATGTTGCTGGAGGGACCGAGGCCAAACAGCCCCAGTCAGCTGCTCCAGCTGGCGGTGTTCCCCCGCCTGGTCGGACATTGCCTCGCTTGCTGCAGCTGCCGTCCTCCACCCTTCCAGGGCTGCTGGCTTTTAAATCTCCCGGAGTTTGCTGGCAACATGCACAGCAGCGCCGGGGGCGGGGGAAAGAGGGGTAGGCTCACGCCGTGCTGTGCACGTATCCACGGCTCGGGTGCGGGGCTGGTGCACCCTGGCCTACAGACCTTTTGTTGTTTAAGTTTATCCTGTACAGACTCACTCAGCTACCCTCTGAAGGTCTCAAAATGTAATTGTAAACGGGGAATCACTACCAAAGAGGTATGCTTCTACTCAGGTCCAAAAGGGATAGAATCTTGGCCCTCTGCTAGTTAACAGATCATCATTGATAAAGTTTGCAGATGACACAAACTGGGAGAGTGATACATAAGGAAGAAGATCATTGATGCAGAGCAGCCTGGATTGCTTGGAAAAGTGGACACAAGCAAACAATGTGTGTTTTACTACAGCTAAAAGTAACTGTATCCCCATAGGAATTCAACAGCTATGGACCATATTTACTGGATGGGGGACTCTGGCCTTGGGAAACTGTGACTCAAAATGATTTTGGGGTTGTGGTGGATAATCAACTGAAAATGAACCCGAAGTACTATGCTGTGTCCAGAACAGCATGGATCCACCAAGGGCAAATCATGCCTAACCAACCTGATTGCTTTCTATGACAAGGTAACTGGCTCTGTAGGGAAGTCAGTGGATGTTATATATCTTGACTTTAGCAAAGCTTTTGATACGGTCTCCCACAGTATTCTTGCCAACACGTTAAGGAAGTATAGATTGGATAAATGGACTGTAGGGTGGATAGAAATCTGGCTAGATTGTCAGGCCCAGCGGGTAGTGATCAATGGCTTGATGTCTGGTTGGTGGTCAGTGTCAAGTGGAATGCCCCAGGGGTCAGTTCTGGGGCCAGTTTTGTTCAATATCTTGATTAATGACCTGGATGAGGGGATGGATTGCACCTTCAGTAAGTTTGCAGATGACACTAAGGTAGGGGGAGAGGTAGATATGCTGGAGGGTAGGGGTAAGATCCAGAGAGATCTGGACAAATTGGAGGATTGGACAAAAAGAAATCTGATGAGATTAAACAAAGAGTCCTGCACTTGGGACAGAAGAATCCCAAGCATGGTTACAGGCTGGGGACCGACTGGCTAAGTAGCAGTATGGCAGAAAAGGACCTGGGGATTACAGTGGATGAGAAACTGGATATGAGTCACCTGTGTGCCCTTGTAGCCAAGAAGGCTAATGGCATATTAAGGTATATTAAGAGGAGCATTGCCAGCAGATCTAGAGAAGTGATTACGTCCCTTGATTTGGCACTGGTGAGGCCAGATCTGGAGCACTGTGTCCAGTTCTGGATCCCCCATTACAGAAAGGATGTGGACATATTAGAAAAAGTCCAGTGGAGGGCAATGAAAATGATTAGGGGGCTGGAGCACACAATCTACGAGGAGAGGCTGAGGGATTTGGGCTTATTCAATCTACAGAAGAGAAGAGTGAGGGGGGGATTTGATAGCAGCCTTTAACTATATGAAGGAGGGGTCCAAAGAGGATGGAGAGAGGCTGTTTTCAGTAGTGACAGATGGCAGAAGGAGGATCAATGGTCTCAAGTTACAGTAGGAGAGGTCTAGATTAGATATTAGGAAAAACTATTTTACTAGGTGGGTGGTGAAGCACTGGAACGGGTTACCTACGGAGGTGGTGGAATCTCCCATCCCTACAGGTTTTTAAGTCCCTGCTTGACAAAGGCCTGGCTGGATGATTTAGTTGGGGTTGGTCCTGCTTTGGGTAGGCAGTTGGACTCCATGAGGTCTCTTCTAACCTTTGATTCTACTACCACAATTTAAATAATAAAACCACAACCTACTTGGCTGATTAAATGTCAGCAATGTAGTATGCATCTGATTCCAGATACTCTTTAGTACATGCAATTTGAACGTGTTAATAAGATACGATGGGCTATGAACTGTAGTGCACTTTTCAAACATGAAATTATTTCTCACCAGCTGTCTAAACATGGCTAAATATTTAAAGGTTGATGCTCATCTCCATAGTATCTGAATATCTCATGAATATTAAGTTTTCCTTCATGAAACTCCAGAGGTAACAGAGGGTATGTCTGCACTACCACCCTAGTTCGAACTAGGGTGGTTAATGTAGGCATTCGAAGTTGCAAATGAAGCCCGGGATTTAAATATCCCGGGCTTCATTTGCATCTTGCCGGGCGGGCGCCATTTTTAAATCCCCTTAGGTCGAACTCCGTGCCCGCGGCTACACGCGGCACGGAGTAGGTTGTTCGAATTAGGATCTCTAATTCGAACAACCTACTCCGTGCCGCGTGTAGCCGCGGGCACGGAGTTCGACCTAAGGGGATTTAAAAATGGCGCCCGCCCGGCAAGATGCAAATGAAGCCCGGGATATTTAAATCCCGGGCTTCATTTGCAACTTCGAATGCCTACATTAACCACCCTAGTTCGAACTAGGGTGGTAGTGCAGACATACCCAGAGGGATTATTCCCATCTTAAAAGTCAGTTATTAAGAGACAGCAAAATTAAAAGTCTTTGTGTTGAGTGAGAAATAATTTTGGTTGCTATGGTTTTAGATGCCTAAATTGCTTTCCATCTAATAGCTGAAGCACCCAAAACAGTGTTACTTTTGAAGAATTTGACCTAAGTGCTCTCTTCCTGACTCTGCTTACTTTGCCACAAGAATGGTAATACTAATGGTCCATCTAGCTCAGTAACCTAATTCTGACAATGACCCGTGCTAGATGCTACAGAACACAGCAATTTTGAATCATATCTCACTGCCTCAACAAAGACATCACAACAAGCAAGTGGGATATCCTAAACTATTGCTTCTCAATGAGAACACAGATATGAACTCACCAAAGCACACAGCTGGAAATCAAAGCAATAGTCCTAAGAGAACTCCAGACACTGATCTCCGAAATGACTTGTGAGATGCACTGAATTCTGTCAACCCCCACGGACTTGAGAGGCTGAAAGCAACTTAGTGTCCTTGGACCCTACATTTGGCCAAATTCCCCCTCCCTCTCGCTCTCCCTCCTCTCCCTCTCTCTACATAATATTTTCTTGTGGGATGACAGTAACGTCATCACGTCACTCTGTGTCCACAGGAGCCAAGCCCCACCCACTCCCAGCCTGGCCCTTCCCAGGGCCCACCTGGAGAGCTGGGGCTGCCTCTGGCCCTCCCCTCCCCTTCCCAGAAGCCAGGGGGAGAGCTGTAGAGGCTACAGCCTCAGCCCAAGGCAGAGGGAGGGGGAGAGCTGGGCCCAGTGTGGCTTCGGCACAGCCCCTCTCGGCCGCCAGGGGACAGCAGAGCCTGGCATGGCTTCATTCCGACCCCAGCAGCTGGAAGGGAGAGAAGGGAAACAAGAGGCAGGGAAGCTTTGGGACTGGGGTGGCTTTGTGAGGGGGAAGAGCTGGGGCCAGGGCAGCCTCAGACCATCCCCAGTGGGGGAGGGGGCAAAAAGAGAGCTGCAGCTTTGGCTCAGCCCGGTCCCTCGTGGCAACCAGGAGAGACTCAGGCCTAGTGTGTCTTCAGCCCACCCACCCCCATCCTGCTGCCGGGGGGAAGCCAAGTGTGACCTCACCCTGGCACCCCCTCCACAGCAGCTGGGGGGGAGGCAAAGGGCTGGGGGGAGCAAGGGCTGGGGTGGCTTTGACGCCTGCCCCCCTGGTAGCTGGGGGAGAGGGGAGAGGCAGGGCTGGGGTGGCCTCAGCCCCAAGCCCTCCCTGGCTGATGCGGGGGGGGTCGTAGCAAGCAGGGAGCACAGCCCCCTAGTATTCTTTAAAAACAAAAACAAAACAAAAAAACACCACACATTTGGTTAACTTGAGGTACAAAAGCGTTTTTTTTTTTTAAATTGCATCCAATTCAATTTCAGTTGGGACATGAGCCTAAAAATTTTCATTCACTTCTAAATTCAGTTAAAAATTCCTGAAAGAAGGCATTACTTTTAATTATTTAACACATCATGACTTGTCCCATGAGGCTGTGCAAAATACTGCTGTCACTCTCATTGTAGTACATTCATAGCTACTTCACCTGACATTTTTCCTCCAAGAGTGCTCATTCAGAGCATGTTCATTCAGTGATGTAACATGCAGATATGAATGCAAACAGCATCTACAAATATGTATACTCTGTTTACACTAGCTTCTCCATGTTCCCATGCATTTCTTAATTGCTAATAGACACCTCCTTCTCAGTCTATTTTTAACTTCCACTTAGCATACTAAAATCAATGTAGCATGCAAGCAAGTTGTCACATTAAGGAAAAATCTCTGTATAATTCTAATGAATATTAGTCATGCTACCTCTTAAACATTGTTTTGTAAATGTAATGTTTAGTGAAAAATTCAGAGATACCAATTTTATAGCTAATGAACTGAAAACTTATTCAGTTTAATACATTCCTATTTATTATATTTCCACTAATCGTACTGTTATTGTTATGCTAAGACAGTGACTTTTCTATATGAATGAGCCATTAAGAAACCATAAATATTCATCTATAATTGATGAAGTACATCTGAACAGCCTGACTCAGAATGGTAATCAGAGTTGACATGACTATCTAAAAACAGTGCTGAATGTCTGTTTTCCCATCAAGTGAATGCAATAGCCACATTATAGCCCCAAACTCTGTTAACCGCCAAAAAGAGTTTTTATAAATTGCATAGGGTTAGATTGTGACTCGGACTGCATGCATGTGTAGGAGAGTAAGAAGAATTTGGTTGATGTCAACAGTTCTCTCAGCAGTTCAACAAAATGATCATGAGCAGCCTAGACAGTATATTTATATGCGTAGAAAAGGTGATTGTGAGAATGGGACTATTTAGTCTTACCTGTACATTTATCTTCTCTTGGGCACACATTTCACCAGTCTTGTACAGCCCTCCCTTCAATTTTACTCTTTGTCTTTCCTTTCTCTTGGGTTTAGAAACAGTTTCATCAGCTGAGTGTACCTCTTTTAGGATTAGCAAAAATATGGATTAGGGTTGCCTCCAGTTTTCATGTTGGTGTTGCTAAATTCGGACATTATGTTGAGGAAGATGTTCATTTACTAGAGAATGTAAGAGCCATTAGATTATGCAGTTAAAAAGTGCTAGCGAGAGAGAGAGAGAGAGAGAGAGAGAGAACACAGTCAATTGTAAGTGATCAAATACCGTCAGCCTATCTGATTTTGATTCCTCACTTCTGGAGTAAAAGGACCAAGTCCCATAAAATACTCTCACTGTAACAGGATCTAACATACACCATGTTGAACCCCTTGAACGTATTTACATATATTCAACCTATGTGTTAGAAGTCCAAAGTTGTTGTTCAGTTCCTATGGATCCTAATGGGTGTAAATGCTCTATAGAAGAGATGCCATAAATTATAAGTAATGTTGGAGAACCATAAGTTACTTGTGTTGCTCTTTGGACCATGCTCTATTTCAATCCCTCATGCAGAACAGAGAGGAGAAGGATTCCTAATTTATTTGCTCAGTGTTATTTCTCCTCCTCCCCTCTTTTTTGTCAGTGTACTGAGATTTTTATTTCTGGTTTGCATTTTCAAAGAAAACGAATTCATATTATTACTTGTTATCGTGTATTTACGTGGGACATAAAAAGTGCTAAGCACTTCACGAGATTATGGAAGGAAGTCAGATTGGATCATGATCCAAAGGGTTTTCAATTCATGGCCCCAGTCTGCATTGAGCGTGGCATGGGTGGGCAACCTTTCCTACCTGGAACTATTACCAGGATCAGAACTTAAGTTTACACATAATATTACTACAGGGTGAAAGGAAAACAAGGGCTACAATTACTGCCATGTTGGTCACCTCAGATTTAGGTCTGGTGAAGTGTGTAATGAATATCCCTTATTGTACATGGCTGAGAATTTTGAAGAAATATTATTTTACACACACACACAGCACTCTCATGAGACAATATGGGAATGAAGCCCCTTTTTGCCATTTGTATGTTTGTTTATGTTGTAACAAGAGGCCTGGACTTGATATGACTTATGATCATCTAATATATGGACTTAGCATAACCTGCAATCATCTTGTATGCTTAACCACCAAACATTGGAATTGTCGTCAGGAAAATTTAGCCTTGGCACAGGCAGACAGATAGGAAAGTATAGAATTACTAACAGAGATAGATAAACAGTCACAAAATCTTGAGAATGGGAGAGAATGAACAAGCTAACCTCAAGTTTTTGCATCTTCTTGAGGTTTTGCTCTTGCAGGTATATCCAACTAAGGAAGCATAAAGATAAGGACACTTGGATATGTTTTTAATAACTTTGAAAAATATGAAAGCTAATGCGTAGGTCGTTTTAGGCATATGAGCCACTGTATAGTGAAAATGATTGATGAGTGCCCCCCCTCTCCCACCAGAGCTATCCAGAGCACACTGCCCATGGCTCTGCAGTGCAACGTGAAGAGCTCCAGTAGTGATGTAAAGGGCCTGGAGCTCCACTACTCCCACAGTAGCAGCAACAGTGTTCCCTTTGAATCACCGTCTCACGGTCTCAGTGCATTTGCCTCATTTGACCCGCCCTCCCCCTCCCTCCCCGTCGGAAGGCAAGATGATGAGGGTAAGAAAAAAAGCTCATTGGAGCTTAATTCTGGGATACAGCTCAGACCAAAGCTTTTCAGCCCCTACATGACCAGACTGTGCAGAAGCCGGAGTACAGACAACACAACCCTGACTGACCATTGGGGGAAAAAAACTTAACACAACTCAAGGCCGTAACAAGGGCTAGGTGACTGAGGCACTTGCCTTGGGTGCATAGCTGAGGGGGCACAGAAAAGACAGCTACTACGCTGTCTTCACTTGTGCCTTGTGTCATGTCAGCATCCCCGCCCGCACTGAGGACGGCCTTGCCTCAGGCACCAAATTAGCTAGTTACGACTGACACAACTCATAGTTCTGCAGCACCTTAGAGACTAACAGAAATGTAGATGGTATTGTGAGCTTCCGTGGGCACGATGAAGTGGGTTGTGCCCACAAAAGCTCATGGTACTATCCACATGTTTTGTTAGTCTCTAAGGTGCTGCAGAACTATTCGTTGTGGGTTTTTTAAACTTTTTCTGTTACAAACTAGTGCAGCTACACCTCTGAGACTTTTGACCATTGGAAGATATCTGTTTGGCTGGAAATGGTAAGCATAAGATACTTGACATATGTTCTGTTGATTTCTTACTAGTTGTCAATAAACACTTATACATATTTAAGGATATCCATTGTGTAAAAGCTCTTTCACCAGGAAAAGGCCTCACAGACCCGTAGAGCCCAGAGCCCACCAGGAACTGGCATTTGCATGAGCCCACACAGGCATAAAGTTGGGTCCCTCATGCCTTGAAAACACATGAGGATGGGTAGGGATGGAACCCTTATATTACACCTTGAGTACAATGATGGAGGATAGGAGTGGAGTCAAATTGTGTGAATAATAATGTTGCCTGTCATAATGGCTTGGCATGGTAAATCATCTGGAAAACAAACACAGGCTGCTTATGGAAAAGGGATTCATGCATTCACAATACAGAAAATCAAATACCAATGGCCACATAATCAAGAAAGCAACAAAAAGAACATTTGATGATTTAAAGGCACTTTACACTCGCTACCTTTGTGCCTGGCATTTCAGCCCCACAGCAGCAGAGGTGTCATTGCTGTCTGTATATTCTTCAGAGCTGCCTTCTTGCCTCAGCCACTCTCAGAGCAGCAGGAGCAACTGCACTTTGCAGACTCCTCACTGTGTGACAAACCACCAGCCCTAATTATAAGAATTCCTGCTTTCTTTGCTTCCCATGTGGTCCAGGTTTTATCCTGGCAGCTCTCAGTGCAAGTCAGCATCCCCAGCTTGCTATCAAATCCACCTACTCAGACACATACAAAATGTCAAATATTACTGATACTTGTAAAAAAAAAACACCCCACATATGGCAATCACAGAATAAATGACTCTAGCGACAGATATAATAAAAATGTAGCCTTAATTTTTGGCATAACACTTTTCTGTGCATTCCCAGTGGCACCTCTGCATGTGGAGGCCTTAGAGATTTCATTTCTGTTAGTGCTGGCCAGAAGAAGATAAATGTGTATCATGAAAAATGTTGAAGCTTCCAAATTTGTTTCATTATCCAGCTAGACCTTTCAAAAATAATTGTGAAACACACATGCATGTGCATGCCACATGACTGTCCATTAGCCCAGTGGTCAGGACACATACCTGGGGTGTAAGAGACCTAGGTTTCACGTCTCTGCTCTGAATTAGGTACAGCAAGGGCTTGAGTACGGTCCAATCATTGAGCTACTGGCTGTTCTTCTCTCTCGCACTCATTTGTTTTGACCAGAATTCCATCCTGGAGGTCTGAAACCTTCCCAATGAAAATTTAATCAAAACAGATGTGTTTCCATCAGAAGTTTTAGTATTGATGTAGTGCTATGTTTAATCAAAGCCATTTTTTTAAAATCCTCAACAAACTTTAATCTGTATGGATTGAGCAAGAAAAGGAAATTAATGCTACATTTCTTGCATGGTGAAACAAAAGACAGAACTATGTAGCACTTTAAAGACTAACAAGATGGTTTATAGGTGATGAGCTTTCGTGGGCCAGACCCACTTCCTCAGATCAATATGTGGAAGAAAATCAGCACAACCATATATACCAAAGTAATACAATCAAAAAAATGAACGCATGTGAAATTGACAAATCAAATTTTAGAACAGAGTGGGGGTGAGGGGGGAAGGTTAGTTTCTGTGAGGTAATGACATTAGGGGTGATAATTGGGGAAGCGATCTTTGTAATGGGTGAGATAATTAGAGTCTTTGTTTAAACCCAAACATAAAGTGTCAAATTTAAGCATGAATGACAATTCTGAAGCTTCACATTGAAGTCTGGAGTTAAAGTCTCTTTGAAGCAATATGCATGTTTTAAGGTCACTGAGGGAATGATCAGTCTGGCTGAAATGGCAAGCAACAGCTTTCTCTCTGAGAGAGTGTCTTATGTCTGTTTTGTGTGCATTGATTCTTTGGCGAAGTGTCTGAGACATTTGTCCAATGTACATAGCAGACGGACACTTTAGGCACATGATGGCATAAATTATATTTCTGGATGAACAGGAATGTGTGTTCTTGATCTTGTAACTGGAGCGTTCCTTTGAGTGCTCTCACCTTGATCTCTTGAGCTGCACACAAATCTAGTGAGCCACTTTCAGTATGTTATATAATAAAGTTTTCTTTTGCTTTCTTCATTCTCAAGTAAACTTTGCTGAGACTAGGTTTGAATCATCTTTACAGGCCAGCACAGGCCACCTTCTGCATCAATAAGACTCTTAATGCAATAGATACATAAACCATGTTTTCTTTGATTCGTCTCTGAGTAAGTTCATATGCCAGCACAGAATAAGATAAGCCTTTCTTCAGCTGAAGCAACATGTACAGGACAGAAGCAGTGCCCAGCAAATCAGTGTTGTTGTCAATAGTGACGAAATTATCTCCTCCATCTCCACAGTTTTTTATTGTTCTGTTATTAACTCACTTGATAGAACTAAAGAATATCCAGAGAACAGACTGCTAGTGCTCCACATCCCAAATCTATGAAATCAAAACAAATACCTTAATGTTTATTTAATATTGCAGTCCACCAATAAGAGGCCTCTCCTCTGCTCACGTTCAGAGGCAGGGTGTCATATTGGTCAGTATCCCCTCTCCCTTTTTAGAGCTATTATCCTAGGGCCTACATCAACCTCAATAGAAGAGGCAGAGAAGCGTTCTCATTTTCTGTCTATGTATATGACCCTCATCACTGAGCTAACAAATAATGTAGCAATCACTTAGTTTTGATCTTTGCAATGCTCCTATCATATGGTGAATTATTCCTTCCATTATACATATGGGGTACGGAAGGTACACAGGATAGATTACATGGGACCATGAACCTGCTTGACCTTCCTCTAGCCAAAAAGTTGCCTCCTTCTAGATCAGTGATTCTCAGCCAGGGGTACACAGAGGTCTTTCAGAGGCACATCAACACATCTAGATATTTGCCAAGTTTTATAAAAGGCTACACAAAAGCACTAGCAAAGTCAGTACCAACTAAGATTTCATATAGACAATGACATGTTTATGTTTCGCTATATACCATGTTACTGCTTCGCAAACAGTGGGCTGCAAGTTAGTTTTTATGGGGTTGGCAGGGTCAGTGGTAGTCTTGCTAGGGCCCAGGGTAAAGCTGAAACCTGAGCCCTACCACCCCAGGGCTTAATCTGAGGCCCAAGCCCCTTAGCTTTGAGGGTCCACTGTTAGCACAGGACCCCACACCATTGTTCTACTTGCCTCCCACTAACACCCATCCTAAGAGTAGGAAAAGACTCAATGTGGAGAAAAAGACTTGATTATTGCTGCTCCACTGCCTCCCAGAAGGACAAGGTTCACAAGTAAACAACTGGCTCAGGTTTCACACTGAAATGTGATATTTATATTCCCATATATTTATTTTAAAATATGATAAAAATGAGGAAGTAAACCATGTTCAGCAATACTGTCCTGGGATACTTTTGTACTTTTAGGTCTGATTTTGTAAACAAGTTCTTCTTAAGTGACGTGGAATTTGGAGTATGCAAAATAAATCCATCTCTGGAAAAAAGGGAGGAGGTGTTGCCTTATGTACTAAAGTGAACACACTTGGAGTGAGGTGGAGATGGATATAGGAGACAGAAGTGTTCAGAGTCTCTGGGGGTAAGGCTACACTAGCTCGTTAGTTCGAGCTAGATAGTCTAATGAGGGCAACCGGAGTTGCAAATGAAGCCCGGGATTTAAATATCCCGGGCTTGCATCTTCCCAGGCGCCTTCATTTTTAAATCCCCCTTAGTCCGAACTCCGTGCCCGCGGCTACAAGTGGCACGGACTAGGTAGTTCGAATTAAAGATCCTAATTTGAACTACCATTACCCCTCATTGCAAGTCCAGAGTTCGGACTAAGGGGGATTTAAAAATGGCGGCACCCGGGAAGATGCAATGAAGCCCGGGATATTTAAATCCCGGGCTTCATTTGCAACTCCGGTTGCCCTCATTAGACTACCTAGCTCGAACTAACGAGCTAGTGTAGCCTTACCCTGGGTTAGACTAAAAGGGATTAAAAACCAAGGGTGATGTCATGCTAGGAGTCTACTACAGGCCACCTACCCAGGTGGAAGAAGTGGATGAGACTTTTCTTAAACAACTAACAATATCATCCAAAGCCCAAGATTTGGTGGTGATGGGGGACTTCAGCTATCCAGATATATGTTGGGAAAATAACACAGCAGGGCACAGACTATCCAATAAGTTCTTGGACTGCATTGGAGACAACGTTTTATTTCAGAAGGTTGAAAAAGCTACCGGGGGGGAAGCTGTTCTAGATTTGATCCTAACAAATAGGGAGGAACTGGTTGAGAATTTGAAAGCGGAAGGCAGCTTGGGTGAAAGTGATCATGAAATCATAGAGTTCACAATTCTAAGGAAGGGAGAACAGCAAAATAGAGACAATGGATTTCGG
The DNA here is from genome assembly GCA_032595735.1 of Pelochelys cantorii. Taxonomy (NCBI): domain Eukaryota; kingdom Metazoa; phylum Chordata; order Testudines; family Trionychidae; genus Pelochelys; species Pelochelys cantorii. The sequence continues at coordinate 70,635,224 of CM064327.1, forward strand.
GAAAGCGGATTTTGGTAAGCTCAGAGAGCTTACAGGTAAGGTCCCATGGGAATCAAGACTGAGGAGAAAAACAACTGCGGAGAGCTGGCAGTTTTTCAAAGGGACATTGTTAAGGGCCCAAAAGCAAGCTATTCTGCCGTACAGGAAAGATAAAAAATATGGCAAAAGACCGACTTGGCTTAACCACGAGATCTTGCATGATCTAAAAATAAAAAAGGAGTCATATAAAAAATGGAAAGTAGGACAAATTACAAAGGATGAATAGAGGCAAACAACACAGGAATGCAGGGGCAAGATTAGAAAGGCAAAGGCACAAAATGAGCTCAGACTAGCTACGAGAATAAAGGGAAACAAGACGACTTTTTATAAATACATTAGAAGCAAGAAGAAGGCCAAGGACAGGGTAGGCCCACTGGTCAGTGAGGAGGGAGAAACAGTAACAGGAAACTTGGAAATGGCAGAGATGCTTAATGACTTCTTTGTTTCAGTCTTCACCGAGAAGTCTGAAGGAATGCCTAACACAGTGAATGCTAGTGGGAAGGGGGTAGGTTTAGAAGATAAAATAAAAAAAACCCCAAGTTAAAAATCACCTAGAAAAGTTAGATGCCTGCAAGTCACCAGGGCCTGATGAAATGCATCCTAGAATACTCAAGGAGCTGATAGAGGAGGTATCTGAGCCTCTAGCTATCATCTTTGGAAAATCATGGGAGACAGGAGAGATTCCAGAAGACTGGAAAAGGTCAAATATAGTGCCCATTTATAAAAAAGGAAATAAGAACAACCCAGGAAACTACAGACCAGTTAGTTTAACTTCTGGGCCAGGGAAGATAATGGAGCAAGTAATTAAGGAAATCATCTGTAAACACTTGGAAGGTGGCAGGATGATAGGGAACAGCCAGCATGGATTTGTAAAGAACAAATCATGTCAAACCAATCTGATAGCTTCCTTTGATAGGATAACGAGTCTTGTGGATAAGGGAGAAGCGGTGGATGTGGTATACCTAGACATTAGTAAGGTGTTTGATACGGTCTCTCGTGATATTCTTATCAATAAACTAGGCAAATACAACTTAGATGGGGCTACTATAAGGTGGGTGCATAACTGGCTGGATAACCATACTCAGAGAGTAGTTATTAATGGTTCACAATCCTGCTGGAAAGGTATAACAAGTGGGGTTCCGCAGGGGTTTGTTTTGGGACCGGCTCTCTTCAATATCTTCATCAACGATTTAGATATTGGCATAGAAAGTACGCTTATTAAGTTTGCAGATGATACCAAGCTGGGAGGGGTTGCAACTGCTCTGGAGGATAGGGTCATAATTCAAAATGATCTGGACAAATTGGAGAAATGGCCTGAGGTAAACAGGATGAAGTTTAATAAAGACAAATGCAAAGTGCTCCACTTAGGAAGGAACAGTCAGTTTCACACATACAGAATGGGAAGTGACTGTTTAGGAAGGAGTATGGCAGAAAAGGATCTAGGGGTTATAGTGGACCGCAAGCTGAATATGAGTCAGTAGTGTGATGCTGTTGCAAAAAAAGCAAACATGATTCTGGGATGTATTACCAGGAGTGCTGTGAGCAAGACATGAGAAGTCATTCTTCCGCTCTACTCTGCGCTGATTAGGCTTCAGCTGGAGTATTGTGTCCAGTTCTGGGCACCGCATTTCAAGAAAGATGTGGAGAAATTGGAGAAGGTCCAGAGAAGAGCAACAAGAATGATTAAAGGTCTAGAAAACATGACCTATGAAGGAAGGGTAAAAGAATTGGGTTTGTTTAGTTTAGAAAAGTGAAGATTGAGGGGGGACATGATAGCCGTTTTCAGGTATCTAAAAGGGTGTCATAAGGAGGAGGGAGAAAACTTGTTCATCTTGGCCTCTGAGGATAGAACAAGAAGCAATGGGCTTAAACTGCAGCAAGGGAGGTTTAGATTGGACATTAGGAAAAAGTTCCTAACTGTCAGGGTAGTCAAACACTGGAATAAATTGCCCAGGGAGGTTGTGGAATCTCCATCTCTGGAGATATTTAAGAGTAGGTTAGATAAATATCTATCAGGGATGGTCTAGACAGTATTTGGTCCTGCCATGAGGGCAGGGGACTGGACTCGATGACCTCTCGAGGTCCCTTCCAGTCCTAGTATTCTATGATTCTATGATCCTGAAAGGTTGAGAACCACTATTCTAGATGAATGGGAGTGGCTGCTTCACCGAGCAAAAAGGTACATTTTGGAGCATAGCCATGCATTGCATATGAGTCCGGCAAAATGTTTCAGGGAGCTCCCAGTAAGGAGGTGAACCTGCCTACTACTCCCAATATGGAGCGGAGGCCTAGTGCCACAACCAAGCCCAATGCTGCTTTCCTTCTTTAGGTTAACGTAGGTGCAACAATTGTCCCTATAAAGAGCTACATCTATAAAATTCCACACTGGCATATGACTATTGGCGAGAGTACAAAATGTCCCAGTTCAGTAGAACATGTAAGCATTTGTTTGGTATTCTGTAGAATCTGGTTGCACGACTGAATTAGGGCCTAATAGCCAGTCAAGGGCCTGATGTAAAGCCTACTGTAGTCAGTGTGTAAGACTCCCTCTCCATTTAGTGGAATTTGCATTATGTTCCTTCAGTACAAATACACATGCAGGTAGGTTCAACCACAGATCATATACATCTGCTTATACCTGCATATGAAAAATCAGACCAAAATATCCACAGTTTTTACATTTTCCCACAAGGTTGCCTGTAATAGACAATCTTATTTATTCTATTTACAGAATCATTAAATCCGTGGTTTAGAAGGGACCACAAGGGTCATCTTGTCTAACCCCTTGCTAAGATGCAGGATTCATTGTGTCTAAAGCAGGGACGGAGAACCTTTTCTGGATCGGGGGTCAATGACTCACGGAAAAAATCAGTCGGGGGTCGCATACAAATGAGAAGCAAAAAAAAAAAAAAAGAAAAAAACACACCCTCATGGATGTGGCCCCTGACCAAGAAGCAGAAAGACATTTCCCTTGAACACCAGAGCCTCGAGTGTCCCAGGCTAGCAGATTGTGTGTGGTCCAGGCCAACAGTGGGGAAGGAGGGACTGGAGCACAGCACCAGCATGGGCTTCCCAATGCCTGGAGAGGGGGAAGAGAGCCCTGAGCCTCAGGGGGCCAAATCCAAGAAAGCTGGGGGCCATATCCAGCCCCGAGGCCTTAGGTTCTCCTCCCCTGATCTAAAGCAACCAAGACAGATAGTCACCCAGCTTCCTTTTGAAAACCTCCAGGATAGGAGCTTCCTTAATCTCCTGAGGCAGTCTGTTCCTTTGTCCTATTGTTTTTATAGTTGGCAAGCTTTTTCTATGATTCCATCTGCATGGCACAGTACAAAACTGCAGCCATTTTTGTAGCAATTAAATACCCGTTCCACTACCAGTTCTTACATAAGCATTTTTCAATATCACAAAGCACCTGCATACACAACACGCTTCAATTTGAAATTTACACAGGCATAGTACTGTTCTAAATTACTGCCCTTAAACTGAGATGAAGATTGTTGCAAATTGTGCTTCACTCTGGCACAAAATTACACTTCTTTAAAAAACTGAGGGAAATCTGAGTATTTAAGTAGTGAAAAAGTTCCTTCATAAAAGTCAACTTCCACAATGCCAACAATTAATTTTTAGAAAGATAGAAAAAGATCCATTCATATTTTGGACAGGTAATAAAGTCATATAGAACCAAAGAATGTCTTCAGTCTCAACATACGGACTTTGTGAAAACTGTAAAGGTGGTTGAATACAATTTGTTACGTATTTTATTAGAAGAACGAGAAGATTTACCTGGTGTTGCTTGGGTCCTTAACTCAAATAAGTTTTGTTTTTCTTCATTTAAATCATTGCTATGGGGTAGCGGTAGGGATGAGGGGTTAGGTATGTAGGCTGCCCTGGGAAGAGATGACAACACCCCAGCAGTCTCACTGCAGCAGCTTGGGGTGAGAAGTGCCTCCTAATGGCTGTTGCAGCTCCAGTGGGCATAGCCCAGTTAGGAGTGCATGTCCCCTGGCTAGGGGAAGTGTGCGGGGGGGAAAGGGGGGAAGAGATAGACAGAGAGAGAAATTCTCTGAAATATATAGCAGATAGCTGTCCCTTTCTCCATCCCTGCTCCCTGCTGGCCCAATGGGATTATAGCTGTCCCAGTCATAGAATCATGGAGCTGGAAGAGACCTCAGGAGGTCATCAAGTCCAACCCCCTGCCCAAGGCAGGGCCAATCCCAACTAAATCAACCCAGCCAGGGCTTTGTCAAGCCGAGACTTAAACACCTCTAGGGATGGAGATTCCACCACCTCCCTAGGTAACCCATTCCAGTGCTTCACCACCCTCCTAGTGAAATAGTTTTTCCTAATATCCAACCTAGACCTCTCCCACTGTAACTTGAGACCATTGCTCCTTGTTCTGCCATCTGTCACTACTGAGAACAGCCTCTCTCCATCCTCTTTGGAACCTCCCTTCGGGAAGTTGAAGGCTGCTATCAAATCCCCCCTCACTTCTTTTCTGCAGACTACACAAACCTAAATCCATCAGTCTCTCCTCATAGGTCACTTTCCCCTCTTCCAAGTGCTTCAAAATGGATTTCTTGAGGATCCCCTCCATCATTTTTCCAGGGACTGAGGTAAGGCTGACTGGTCTGTAGTTCCCTGGATTGTCCTTCTTCCCTTTTTTAAAGATGGGCACTACATTTGCCTTTTTCCAATCATCCAGGTCTCTCCCAATCTCCATTTCAAAGATAATGGCCAAAGGCTCTGCAATGACATTTGCCAAGTCCCTCACTACCCTTGGATGCATTAAATCCAGACCCATAGATTTGTGTATGTTTAGCTTTTCTAAATAGTTTCTAACCTGTTCTTTCTCCACCAAGGGCTGTCTACCTCCTCCCCATACTGCATTGCCTAGTGCATTTGTCTGGGAGCTGACCTTGTCTGTGAAGACAGAGGCAACGAAAACATTGAGTACTTCAGCTTTTCCCACATCATCTGTCACTAGGTTACCTCCCTCATCCAGTAAGGCCTCACACCCTCTCTAATCACCCTCTTATTGCTAACATGCCTGTAGAAGCCTTTCTTGTTACCCTTCACATCCCTTGCTAGCCGCAATTCCAGTTGCGCTTTCACCTTCCTGATAAGTCCCCTGCATTCTCGAGCAATATATTTATACTCCTCCCTAGTCATCTGTCCAAGTTTCCACTTCCTGTAAGCTTCCTTTTTGTGGTTAAGCTCACCAAGGATTTCCCTGGTAAGCCAATCCGGTTGCCTACCATATCTGCTTTTCTTACTGCGCATCAGGATGGTTTCTTCTTGTGCCTTTAAAAAGGCTTCTTTAAAATACTGCCAGCTCTCCTGGACTCCTTTCCCCTTCATGTAAGCACCCCAGGAAATACATGAGAGTCATGGATATCCTGACCATTAGTTCTATGAGGGAATCAGAGTCCGCTCTTCTGAAGTCCAGGGTGTATATTTTGCTCCTCTCCTTTCTTCCTTTGGTCAGGATCCTGAAATCTACCATATCATGATCACTGCTTCCCAAGTTGTCACCAATCTCTACTTCCTCTACTAGTTCCTTCCTGTTTGTGAGCAGCAGGTCAAGCTGTGCATGGTCCCTGGTTGGTTCCTTCAGCACTTGTACCAAGAAGTTATCCCCAACATTCTCTAAAAACTTCCTTGATTGTCTGTGTACTGCTGTACTGGTCTCCCAACAAATGTCAAGGTGATTAAAATCCCCCATGAAAACCAAGGCCTGTGATCTGGAAGCATCTCTCAGTTGTCTGAAGAAAGCCTCGTCCACCTCATCCACCTGATCTGGTGGTCTATAGCAGACACCAAGCAGGTCCCCATCTCTGGCCCATTACTGCCCTCCCCCGAGGTCATTCTGCAGCATAACTGTCCCTCCTGCCAGACCCCTTCCTCTCTATTTTATGAAAAACAAATTTCATTTCAGGCACAACCCATTGTCCTGGCATAACCAAATCCCTACCTTTCTTAAATTACAAGAGGATGCTGCAAAATAAATTTGGTGGTCCTAGCTCTTACAGTTTCAGAGGAGTTCTTGAACAAATGGACTCTCAAATGGATGAACTGACAGATGCACATTTCTAAAATGTATAGTAAGTTTGTAACTGCTTTTGGTGAATACTTTTTGACATTCTTTTAGGACCTTTTAACCAGCTTAGTAACTGTTGGAGAATGATGCAAATACATGATTCAAGTAGTAAAGATAAAATTTGTCAACTTTTATGTAAATACAAGCAATAAAAAAACCCAGCAAATTAATTTGACAATAGAAATACATGTTCATGCTTTATATACATTTAAGATTGCTGGCATGTCCTTTCTAGCAGTTTGGAAAACACTCCTGAGCCAAGGGCATGGATTATCATTTACAAGTAACAAGATGACAAAAAACCAGAATACTGTAGACATACTTTCTGGCAGCTTTTGCTGACACGGATGAGTCAGAAAACTTTTAAAAGCACAGGTATTGGCCAGTTTTTTCTTTGTTTGCTTATTATGAGGCTATTGCCACACACATTTCATAATAAGGTTTGAACCTACACTTCAGTATTATTGAGGAAAAAGGACAACCTACTAGTTGTCATCAGCACCAACTCGTTTGAGTACTAATGCCACTAAAAAATTAAGACCTAACATTATGGAGAAACTGATGTTTTGTATCCAGACAGTGATTCGTTGTGTATAGTGACTAGAAAGGAGATGGTTTTCTTGAGTTTGGCCTTCCTAGATATTATAGCTTGCCGCATATCCTGAGGCAAAAGCAATTAAAGACAATATAGATCCTCCAGTGGTGGGAGAACCCAAATTCAGATATATATACACATGCTTCTAGAAGTGGCGTCAGACCTGCTATTATGAATGGCGCTAAAGCAATTCCACCTCACACTTCTGTTCACAAGATGATGCCATTTTGGCACTCAGACTGTGTGGGGCAGGCAAAGGAGGGAGGAAATAAAGAGGGAAGGAGAAGGAAAGAAATATATGAATGTAGTGAACCATATAAACTTGAAACTTGGTCCTGCAAAGACTCATATACATATTTAGCTTTGTACACTCTGGGCAGTCCTACTCAGTGCTATTGATATCATTTAATGTGGAAGAGGATGAAAGCTCCTAGAAGCAGAACAACAAGGTGCTGCTGCAGAGTTTAAGAAGATTTGGAGCATAAATGTGTGTGTACATGAGGCCTATGCAGAATGCTGTCTGTATCCACAGGGGCTTCCCGAACAACAAGTTGAACAACAAGAGAATGAAGCTGGATGACAGAATTTGAAGGCTCCATATAACAGCAATAGTAATTGTGATCAGAAAGCCCATGTCATGATCAGGCAGATTATTCCCACCAAGTCTTCCATGACTGCATCTCCGATTCTGACATTGCCAGTCTTGTCCCAGTGTCTCCTAACAGTTGGACAATCCATATTCTAAACTTGAGGCATGGGCCTACTTCTATCAGAGTGAAGAATCATTCAGGGATGATGTGGGGCCTCATGAACAATTCACCAGTGCAGAAGAAGTCCAGTTTCTCTGTTCTCTATTCCCAATGGAATAGGCATCAGGGACAAAAATAGAACTCACTTCAACGTTGGTCAGGACCCTTCTGTGTGCTTTTTTCTATGGAAGTTCTAGCAAAATCCTTTATTGGCAAGAACATTTAAAAACATCACCAAATTTTAAATGAAACAGAAAATATTCACCAAAAGCTAAATTTGGTATTTGGCTTCCTTGACCCTTCAGAATGGACATCTGGATCTAGCAGTTAGAGTTACCCAGTCAAGGAAAAAAATCATACCATGGCACCTAAGTGACCAATCACAGCTTGAATGTTGAACATCCAATACAACACATTGCTCATGAATGATCTGCAGAGAGAATTTAATGTTCTTCTTCTCCCCTCTTTGCATATATAAGTTTGGACTCTAACTTAAGAATGAAGACTCAGTTGAATTTTTCATAACAGCTGCCCCTAGCTGCTCAACATAGGGATATGCCCCCTTCCTCATAATTGTGCTAATTGCCTGTCTGGCTGCTGTCCAGATGCAGCTCCATTTCAATACATCTAGTCTGAAAAATGTTGTGAGACCCTTCAGGATAAAAGGAACTATACAACTGAAAAATATTATTTCACTGAAAGAAAACTAAAATCCACCAAAGATAGAATTACCCATCTTGTACTTAGTCATAAAAATGCTCCTTCAGTGACTATTTTAAATTCAAAAATACCAAAACACTAAGAGATACAGTGAACTGAATGGAGTCTGAGACCCCAGTTGAGCAAAGGGGTCTCAGACTCCATAAGAACTATGTGCTTAAGTCCTATGGAAGTCAAGAGGAAGACAATGGGACATACATGTATGCTTAAAGTTAAGTACATAACAAGTGCTTTGCTGGGGCATTGTCTTTCATATACACTTATTAAATTAAGAGGCAAAATTCTACTCTAATCCTCTCTCTAATGTGAACTCACTCCGTTAAATTTAGCGGCATGACTCTAAAGTTACAGCAACATCCTGAGAGGTAAAGCCCAATTCTTCTATCTGGCAACTTAAGTACGTTGAATAAGTAATTGGTTAAGAAGTTAAAAAGAAAGTATTTGGAACTTTGTAAGGTCTTGGAATAATTTAAACCAGCAAAAATTTAGGCTAAATATATGGACTTGTGTCATAGCTAATCTTCTGATTTTTAGCATAGTTTAAATTGTTGTAGCCAAGATCTTCAAATCTGAAACTGAATGCTTATAATAGAAATACTGAACAAGCTTACCTATAATGATACAATCCACTCAATAAAAATTATCCAATCTCATCTAAGTGCCTGTATAATGTGTTTTACAAAAACTAGTAGGCCAGATTTTATTTAATTTCATTTCATTTTTTTCACCAGGTCCTGTGTGGTTTTTTGCTGCTGCTGTGTGGGTGTATGTTTGGGAGGAGTGCAATAAATAAGAATTAAGTCTTCACTTCCTAAGATGGGTATTCTAGTTTTAAGACTGCTTGATAGACCAGGAACTACAATTCCCACCTTGGAAAGTGAAGAAACAGATTGACAGAGCCAGGTGGGTACACAGAAGTCACCTACTACAGGACAGACCCAATAAAGAAATCATTACCAACAGCTCACAGCAAAAATCTCTCGAACACATCCTCCAGGATCTACACTTTATTTTAAATGACACTACCTTGCTCTCACAGACCTTGGGAGACAGACCAGTCCTCACTTACAGATAGCCCCCCTCCCACCTGAAACAAATACACAACAGAAACACTAACCCGGGAACCAATCCCTGCAACAAAACCCATTGACATCTACCCTTGACACACCATCATAGGACCTAACCCAGGGATGAACAAACACCGGCCCATGGGCCAGATCTGGTTCACCAGGGTTAGCCCCTGGATGGATGCCACCACCACTCTATTTACCTGCACCTCTGCAGGTACAGGTGGTTGTAGCTCCCATTGGCTGCAGATCACCATTCTCAGCCAATGGGAGTGGTGGGAAGTGGTGTCCTAGTCTGCGCTGCTTCCCGCAGCTCACATGAACCAGGAACTGTGATCTACCACCAACAGGAGCTGCAGTCACCCATACCTGCAGAGGTGCAGGTAAATTTAGCCTTGGAAGGCTGCCACTGCTATCCCTGGTGAACTGTCATAATCTTATTACCCACCCCTTCACATCAGCCATACCATCAAGGACTTATTTACCTCCACATCTACCGATGTGTTATCATATATGCCATCATGTGCCAGTAATGCCCCTCTGCCATGTGTATTGGACACAGGCCTCTATGCAAACAAATAAATGGACACAAATCAAATATCAAGAATGGTAACATACAAAAACCAGTAGGAGAGCACTTTACCCCTCCTGGACACACAACTACAGACTTGAAAGTTGGGGTACTTGAACAAAAAACTGCAAAAACAGACTGCAGTGTGAAACTGCTGAGTTGGAATTCATATGCAAACTTAACACCATCTGAATGGGGTCTGAATAGGGATTGGGAACAGCTAGCTCACTATAGTAAGTAGTTTCCCCCTTTTAATCAACTGTTGGAAGTGGGCCACATCCACCTTGATTGAATTGGCTTCATTAGCACTGCTGTAATACTCCCATCTCTGTTTGTATGTATAAATACCTATCAAATGAAGCTTCCACTTCACGCACCTGACAAAGTGAACTGCAGCCCATCAAAGCTAATGACCTAATAAATTTGTTAGTCTTTAAGGCACGGGTGGGGAACCTAAGGCCCCAGGGCTGGAAGCAGCCCCCAGCTTGCCTGGATCCAGCCCCTGAGGCTCGGGGCTCTCCCCCAGTATTGAAGAGCATATGCTGGTGCTCCAGCCCTCCCCTCTCCCCTTTTATCCCCCCCCTCAGGCTAAAACACACAAAATCTACTAGCCTACTCACCCCCAAGGCTCCGGCATGCAAGAGGAATGTGGGGAGTGTCTTCTCCTCAGTTGGGAGCCACTTCAGTGAGGGGTTGTTTGGTTTTGCTTCTCATTTGTGTGCAGCCCCTGTGGGTCCCAAAAAAGCTTCCCCACCCCTGCTTTAAGATGCCACCAGATGCCTCATTGTTTCTGCTGAAACAGACTAACATGTCCATCCTCTCTGAACGTTGACTGTGGTGCACCGAGGCTCTCCCATGAACGATGCAATGTGAATACAAAATAATAGTATTTTAGGCTGCTGGAAGGCTGTAACAACACACTTTGTGCCCAAAGCTTATCACAGCACTGATGAAGCCTCCCAGAGGTTTCTCGTTACTTAATAGCCACTACCACCCTGATCTGTATTAGTATGAATGACCCTAGATACAGCGCTCATAGACTAATGAGATAAGTTTCTGAAACAGGTCTTGACCCTACAGATGCTCAGCACACTTATCCTGGTCCAGCTAAGCATCTGCTTAACTTGAAGTACATGAGTAGGCCCATTGAAAATCAAATGTCCAGCCTGATTCTAAAAAAAGAAGTATTTAGGCACTAAGCTGCCCTTCTATCCAAACACAAATCAGTCACAAACTAAGTGAAATGGAAGCATCTTCCACATTACAAAATGGCTTTTCCAGTTTTGAGCAGTCTCGAATAGCCGTGGTCTTCCTCTAAGGGGGCCTGATGGATATTGAAGCTGACTCCGATTAACTCAGAATATATCTTCTGATAGCTTCAGTTTATAGCCTTAGAAAAGTTCTGAGTTTTTGAAATTTGTTTTCATTCCATAATGGAATAATAAAACAAGACCATTTAATTCCTCCTCCTCCCCTCCCCCGCATGAAGCTGCATGAGAGAGGGTGAGAAGACTCGTCCCAGGACAACAATTAACATGAGGTTTAAGGCATTCACTGGGAATGTGGGAGACACAGGTGTAACATACTTTTTGCCCCTGATTTGGGGCAGGGCTTTGAACCTGGCTCCTCCCATGCGAGTGCCCTAATCACCATGCTACTGGTTATGTTAGGAGAGGTCTGAATTGTCATCAAAACCCATATGATTTGCAAAACATTTGTTTCAGTTTTCAGTCTGGGTAAAAGTACCCTCAGCTTGGCTACGTCTACACAGCAGTGTTATTTTGGAATAATATCAGTTATTCTGGAATAACATAGTGCGCATCTACACAACAAGCCTGTTATTTCAAAATTAATTCAAAATAATGGGCTTCTTACTCCAACTTCTGTAAACCTCATTTTATGAGGAGTAAGGGAAGTTGGGAGAAGAGTACTGTTTCGAAATAAGTGCTGTGTAGACAGCACCAAAAGTCGAAATAAGCTACTTTGACTTAAGCTATGCAACTAGCGTAGCTCAAGTTGCATAGCTTATTTCAAGTTTAGCTCTGCTGTGTAGATGTGCCCTTAGAGTTTTGCCCGAGTAAGAAATAGGTAAAACCTGAGCGGATTTCAGGATTTAGCCTCTGATTTTAGACCACCTTCATAGGTGAGAGTTTTCAAAGGAATGTCTAAAAATTATCCAAACCATAATCATTTAAGAGAGCACCTTGATCATGTCCATTGTTCCAATAAGCTTTCAACCAGATGAAATCCTAATTTCCAGAAATTATCATCTGTCATGTATGACTTACAAACAAAAGCAAAATGCAAAAGCTATTTCAGAGGTTTGGGAATCTGCCAACTTCAATTTAATATATATTTTTAAACAGCACAGCATGAGTCCAACTGCTACATAACAGTCTAATCTGCAGGATTCAATAGTGCCAAATGCTGCATTCAAGAATAGCTGCATAAGTGCTAACAAAATACAGAAGATGAATCATCTGTCATCCACAAAATACTGCCTGTGTTGTACTGTGATGTACTGTATTCAAAATTCTGGATGAAATATGACATTTTAAGCCATAGCATGTTTGAGAACACAACCATGAAACTCTCAATATTTGCTAAAAGTAACTTCTCAAATAGTCTAATGACTTCAATGACCCTAAATGCCAATTTTCCTATCCCAAAGAAACACAGAAAAAGAAGAGTGAATGTGTAGTACCATGTTTTATCAGAAAAATTCAAAGCCCTTTATAAATAAACTAATTTAGAAATGCATTTGAGTGTCAGTCACAAGACACTGAGGCACCTCACATAAACGAATGAGAGCAGTCAACAGAATATAACAGCCCCTATTAAAACAAAATTAAGAGCTGGGCCAGGCAAATAGTTTTTATACTATTCAGTACATTTTATCCAAATAGGCTTTGCTTGATCACAAGAGCTTCTTACTTAGAGTTATTGGTAAGAAACATATTACACAGGAAGTACTTTATCCATGCATCAGTGAAATGCAGCTACCTCTGGGGTGGAAGACTAAGGAAAAAAATAAATAAGGTAATATATCTTAAACAATTGACACATGAGCCTTAAATTATCTAGCATATAAATAACATATACAGAAATGATAAAATAAGAATGTTTAGCAAACACATAATTTTTCATTAAATACCCTCTGAGTTGTCTGAGAGCAAGCTCACTTGCATGTGAGAATTAAGTGATTTGCCCTCGGAAATAAGATACATCACTGACTCCATGTCAATATTCAATTATATAAATTCCTTGTACTAGACTATGTGTAGTCCTGCACAACTACACACCAACAATGAAAGAAACTCCCTCACCTGTGGTGTGCCTGTACACAGCTGAGCATCAGTCCCTGAACTCTGTGCAGTGGATCTCTGTAAATTCACTTGAGGAAAAGGCACAGGCAGGACACTAGGACCCTGAATCAGTAAAGCAGTCAAGTACAGGTTTAAGCCCATCCCTAATCAAGAAATCCCTTTAGCATATGCATAAGTCCCTTTAACTTCACTGGGACTGATGGATGTGCTGAAGTGTTTTCCTGGAGAGGGATTGTGACGGGTCCACAGGATGCAACCTGTCCACTCTGGCACACAAAACAGAACTCCCTCTCATCCTGTAATGTGGTAACAAGCTGCAATCCTCTCCAGGTCCTGTACTTACACAGCCATCCACAGGCAAGGACACATGCAGCTAAATTACATAGACACTTCTCCTAGTCACTCATGAACTAACAAAAGAGAGGTTCCAGACAATTATCCCAGTTAGGACCCCAGAGTGGTACCATCTTGCATGGTCAGAAGTCTCACCAATGTACATTTATTACCCAGTCCACCAGTCCTGCAAAGAAAATTGGATGTGAACCACTTTTCTACACTGAGCAGATTCCCCAAGCACTTCCAGTAACACACCACTTTAGGTAAAATACAAGACAGATTTTTTTTTTTTTTTACTACAGAAAGATAGATTATAAGTAGAAAGAGTACAGATCAAAACTGATTACCTAAGAAATAAAAGTAAAATTGCAATCTGAGTTCTATAAACTGAACTAGCTAGGATTTGAATAATCAGTGTCTCACTCTGAAAGCATTGTTCCTTAATAGGTAGCAAGTTTAAAATAAACAAAGGAAGTTTTTCTTTGACACTGTGCTGTGTAATCTGTGGAACTCCTTGCCAGAGGCATTGGTCACTATCGGAAGACAGGATATTGGGCTAGATGGACCTTTGTTCTGACCCAGTATGGCCATTCTTATGGAATAGAAAGCCCAGGATTCTTCTTTCTATCCTGGGACCATCTCTCCAGTTCAGATTTCTCTTCCAGATGTGTTTCCAGGCAGAAGTGCCTACTTTGCATAATTTGTACAAAAGACATCATAATTATATCACCATGATGAATATGGGGGTTCCATGGTATTGCTTTGCCTTAAAGAGTGTCATAGGGATGCTCTTTGGAAATCAATGCCTGAGTGACGGTACACTTGTTCACTACATCTCTTCATGACACTCTGTGATATTTAAGACACAGTTCTGAACAGTGTAGCAAGTACCGCAGTTACCAGATAAATTCACTTCAACATTACACTCCTGTTAGGCTCTAGCTGGGTGAAATAGAAGAGTAGCAACCAGCTCTGAAAAAAAATATGCAGCACTCTTTTATCCTAAGGCAATTAAAGCAAACTAGAGATCTTGGGCACCAAAAGCCTATCTATTAAAAAACCATGTGATATCTCCTTAATTGATAATGTATCTTTTATTCAGAGTTTTTCTGCTTCAGTTTATAATAATCAACTATCATGGGACTTTCATGCTCTGAGATGGTCTGAATATCAAGGAGACAAAAATGGGAGAGAGAGAGAGAGAGATCTAGTTAGAGGAGGGTGGCTAATTAAGTGAAATGGATGGAGGAGGTTGAATTTTAGCTAGACACTTCATTTTTTTAAAAAGGAGCCCAAGATAGATTTCAGTGTGGTTAACCAGGATAATAAGGTTCAAAATCTTATAATCAGCAGCTGATATGAGAAACTACAAAAAGGTAATGAAGAATGAGCTGTCAGAAATCAGACAAAGGAAGAATAGAAGTTGAAAGGGTGCAATTTTTTAGAAGGTGTAAGTACACAGAAATTAGCCAGACAAACCAAAGAAATCTATGGGCCTATTTCACACCACTGCTACTTCAGCTTTGGTATCCAGTTTTCTCCTCTGGGTTTGGGTTTATGGACATGAGCAGTATTGCCTGTAACAGGGATTACACTGGAACCTTAGAGCCCTGATTGTGTCAGGAGTGGTCCAGATTTTTTCCCCAGCTCAACATATCTTGTCATTGAAAAATGCACTTCAGGAGAACTAAAACTCTTTGCAAATTTGACACAGATTTGTATGATAGTTTTAGGCACACTTTTTTAAGGCTGTATTCACAGTAGGATTTAGGAAATCCAAGTGGCTCAGTTGTATCTTTTATCCCAGGAGTTACTTGGGATGAAAGAGCTTCAGATTCCAGTCCCTCCTCTGTGGGTCTTCCATAGTGCAGCACAGTGCCTTAACTACTGAGACACAGGACGATAGATCTCTCTTTCTCTCCCCTTGAAGCTGGTAAGTAAACCAAAGTAATTAGGCATTGAAACAGGTGCTTGAACTTGAGTCTCCCAACTCCTAGCTAAATCCACCTAACCAGCAAGCTATAGAGCTGTTATGACTTGTTGCTTCTTCTGTGGCCCAAATACTAGTCAAATATTTTGCACCAAATACAATAGCTTCAGCAGGAGAGACTGAGACACATGCAATGCACACTACCTAATATAGACTAGTGGTTAAGGATTTGTTTGTGAGGAAGGATATCTTATCTTAAGTGCCTATTCCACATCAAGCAGAGAAGGACTTGGGAGGTATCAGGATTTTGTCAACCAAGCCCTTTATTGCTTTTATTATAAAAATGCCCAGAAACTAAATCGTTTTATTTAACCCAAAACAAAAAAATGCCAAATTTTTCTAATTCACAGAATTTTTTCAGAATTCTGTGTTTTGTAGGACTCAATTTCTAATTTTTTTGGAATTGCCAGTAAAAAGAATGCTCCCCCCAACCCCATTATGTAGGGACTGGTTCTGTTCAATTTCTTCATTGTCAATTTAGATATTAGCATAGAGAGTATGATTATAAAATTTGCAAATGATACCAAGCTGGGAGGGGTAGCAAGTTTCTTCAAGGATAGGATCATATTTCAAAATGATCTGAACAAACTGAAAAACGGTTTGAGGTAAATAGGAAGTTCAATAAGGATAAATGCAAAGTACTCCACTTAGGAAGGAACAATCAGTTTCACACATACAGAATGGGAAGTGACTGTTTAGGAAGGCGTATGGCAGAAAGAGATCTTGGGTTCATAATGAACCACACGCTAAATAGGAGCCAATATTGTGACACTGTTGGGGGAAAAAAAGCAAATGTAATTCAGGAGTGTTGTGAGCAACACACAAGAAGTCATTCTTCCCCTCAATTCTGTGCTGATTAGGACTCATCTGGAGAATTGTGTCCAGTTCTTGGCATCATAATTGAGGAACGATGTGGAGAAATTGGAGAAGGTCCAGAGAAGAGCAACAAAAATAATTAAAGGTTTAGAAAACATGACCTCTGAGGGAAGACTGAAAGCATTGGGTTTATTTAATTTGGAAAAGAGAAGACAGAGGGGACATGATAGCAACTTTCAGCTACCTAAAAAGGTGGACACTGGGGGGGAAAAAAACCTTCCTAACTGTCAGGATAGTTAAGTACTGGAATAAATTGCCTAGGGAAGTTATAGAATCTCCATCACTAGATATATTTTAGAGCAGGTTGGATAGATATCTATCAGGGATGCTCTAGATGGTGCATGGTCCTGCCATGAGGGCAGGAGACTGGACTTGACCTCTTGAGGCCCTTTCCAGTTCTAGTATTCTATGTTTGTGTGTGTTCATAAATGAGTTCCAGACTGAGATTTTTTTTTAAATGGGGCTGGAAGTTTGAGCTATTGGAAGAAGCTCCAGTGACATCTTCACAGCCCCAGGATCAGCAGTATGATCGGGGTCTGCTCCATTATTGGATCTTCTGTCACTTTGCACCTGACACTGCTGGTATCCAGTGGGTCCCTACAGAATAGAAGAAGCACCGAAGACGTCCATTCCTTGATGAGGCTGGAAAAGCATGGAAAGAGCTAACAGACAATGGACCCCCTTTCTCGCCAAGTGAATGGTGAGATCATTTATATTTTAAATAGGAACTAATAATAGACAAGGGGGAGTACCAGACAACCCATATAGCAGGGGAAAATAAAAAAAAATATATAAAATAAGGAGGTACTTTCAATCAGTTTTTCTAGAAATTAAAGGGCAAACAGGGAGTCCTGGCTCAGAAGGAAATTCTAATGTAAGAAGGAATGTTTCATAGAATCATAGGTCATCGAGTCCAGCCCCCGGCCCAAAGCAGGACCAATCCCAACTAAATCAACCCAGCCAGGGCTTTGTCAAGCCAAGACTCAAAAACCTCTAGGGTTGGAGATTCCACCACCTCCCTAGGTAACCCATTCCAGTACTTCACCACCCTCCTAGTGAAATAGTTTTTCCTAATATCCAACCTAGACCTCCCCCACTGTAACTTGAGACCATTGCTCCTTGTTCTCCCATCCATCACTATTGAGAACAGCATCTCTCCATCCTCTTTGGAACCTCCCTTCGGGAAGTTGAAGGCTGCTATCAAATCCCCCCTCACTCTTCTCTTCTGCAGACTAAATAAGCCAAAATCCATCAGCATCTTCTCATGGGTCATGTGCTCCAGCGCCCTAATCATTTTGGTGGCTCTCTGCTGGAGCTTCTCCAATGCTTCCACATCCTTTCTGTAGTGGGGGGCCCAGAATTGGACACAGTACAACATGAAGGAGGGATTTTGGAGCTCATAACATTGACTTTCACTGGCTCCTAACTCCCCTAAGAGGTTCTGAAAATCCCCCTCTAAAATTATTTTCTTAAATGGTTAGAGAATGGACAGCCATCAGGTTGTGGATATGACTAAGCCTGTGTTACCAAGCCAGCTTTAAAACTGTTATCCATATCCTCTTGCCTATTGTTTGTCATGCTTATTTGGACTCTAAGGTCTTTGGGGTAAGGACTGCATCTTCCTGTGTGTTTGTATAGTGTGACCCTGATCCCAACTGTGGTCTTATGAAGCACTCTACAGACCAGAATTTTCAAAGCTGCATAAAGAGAACTAGGTACCCAACTCAATTAATTTCAGTTCCCTTAGGCTCCATTGCAAATCACAGGCTTCAATAAATAAAAAATATAACCAGTACATCTCAGTTTGCCATTGATTATTTGTTTTTCTATTTTATAAGTTTCAATCATCCAATTAAGGTATAAAAATAATACTCTCTGATCAATTATACATCACAAACAACAATGTTAACAGCAAACACTCAATTGTAAAACAGTTTGTAAACATCCCACAGGCTGCAAGTTGTCTATATAATCTATTCAGGGAATACTTATGAATATATTCACAGACAGAGAGATCAGCTTACTAACAAATTGCAAACAGGAAAATCTTCTCCATTCATCAGATCATTTATCTGCAGTTAGAGGATTTACCTTGTATTGCTTGGGTCCTTGTGGGGGTTCAGGGCAGAGAGTCATGGGGTGCAGGAGTCATGGCTTGGAGATGTAGGTGGGCTGCCCAGGCCCATGCTGCCTGGTTGGTGGCTGCTGACCAGGGTCACGCTGCCTGGCCACTGCTGGCTGCCCAGGGCAACCCAAGGTGGCAGCGGCTCTCCCAAGCCAGCCAGCAGTGGATGCTAGGGGCGGGCAAGGGTGGCTGGTGGTGGCAGCAGAGGCTGTATTGACCACCTGGTTTCCCCTCACCGCGCCTTCCCCATGTTCAGCATTGGAGATAAGGGCTGGATGGAGTGGTCTCCAGTTGTGAGGCATGGTGGCCAGAATGGGAATTTTATCCATGGATGGTGGCCAGCAACATCCAGAGTCCCTCACCCAGCCTGCCAGTGTCTTACAAGAGCACTCGCCCTCCATGGTCATTCTGCAGTATGACTATGCCTACTAGCAGCCCCTTCCTTCAGCATTTTATAAGAAAAACATTCCTGGAACATCCTCTTTTCCTGGCACAACCAAACCCTGACTTTGCTTTAAGTTATGGTAAGAGGAAGCTGCTTACCAAATGTGGTGGTCCTAGCTCTTACCGTTTAGGAGGAGTTCTTGAACAAACAGACTCTCAGATAGATGGACAGATACTCAAACAAACAATCACACATACTCTCTCAAATACAAATCTGATAACACACCACATATTGATACACAATGGCTGAATTTTGACAACTGTCAGGAAAAGAATGTTCCTAATAAACCGTCCTAAAATTTTAGAATTAGATAATATTAGGAGCAATATTTTGTATCAATATTAATTTTAAAACCCCAGCTTCCTGTTCAGGACAAAAGGAAATGGAAGGGAACAGATTCTAAGTTTGTGTAAATACCGGTAGCGTCACTGAACTCAATGATGTTATGATAATTTACACTAGTTCAAGGTCTGACCCCAGCTGTGTAAACTCTGAAAAAACCATTTGTGCTATTTGCATTGCACAGATTTCCATGAAACAGACTGTAAAGGTCAGTTATTTATTTATAATCCATATTAAAATATCAATCATGCAGTTACACTCTTTATAGCATTCTCTGCTAGGCTGTCTGGTATGAACCTGAAGGCAGCAAGAAAATCAAAACCATCTAAGATAAGTGCAGGATTTAATATAGAAGATTATAAAGAGCTGTGGTGTCCATCAAAAAAGATAAGTGAAGATAAGTATTCAAAGGAAGCATTTTCTGTACTGACAGCATTTAGTTCCAGAGGCAGACTATCAGGTAAATAACAGTATTGCAGACTGCATGGTTGAATAATCTAGACTTTATAAAAGAGAAAAAACACAGATGCAAGTGAGTCTGTTGAAAAAGCAGGATTTGGCTAAGCCCAAAGGCTCCAATTTTCTTATGAATAAAATTAAAAAACCCAGAAAGGAGGCTTTTTTTCCCCCCTCAAAAAGGGAAAAATATGTATTAGATCATAGCTAAGTAATGAAGATACCCAGCATTTAAAATGTAAAACATTTTCTAATTATATAAACTCTAGAATTTAGCATCTTTTTTTCCATTTACTGCTTTCTTCAGTTCTCCAGCTGCATTATGATTTTTAATGTTGTAGGAAAAAAAAAGATGAAGCAGAGGGAAATGAGTTCCCTTAAGACAGCTTTTTAAAACTGGTTATGACTTATTTTTGATTGTGCTTTTATTATAAGACAAAACAACAATGTAATAATGGTAATTCAAAAAAGAGGCTAAAATCAGAGGCACTAATCCTAGAGTGCATCTGACCATTTTCCATCAGTTCGTTGGTGCAAAACAGCCCTAACTCAGTGAAGCCAGCCTAGGGAGTCTCCCTTTCTGAGGGCCATGAGAGCATAATTCCAACATCACCCTGCTGGCCAGGTTACAGCATAATAGCATATCTGGGATTTATCTGTAGTTGGCCACCCCCAGCTGTTGAAATAGCCATTTGAGATTGTTGTATGCACAGGTGCTATAGCTGTGTTGGTCCCAGGATATTGGGAGAGATAAGATAGTGGATGTAGCACATTTTATTAGAGCAGCTTCTATTGGTGACAGAGACAAGTTTTTGAGCTTGCACAGAGCTCTTCTTCCAGATTGAGAAACATACTCAGGATGTTGCAGCTAAGTCCAAGAAGGAACCCATTGTTAGTAGTGAACATCCATTTCAAAAGACCACTCCAAGTGAAGTGGACCATTAACGTGAAACCAGACTGAAATCACTACATTCTGGAATGAACTCGCACAGGAAAATTATAAAAGACAAACGCACCATATTACCTCTGGGCAGGGTTCCAGGGTTCGCCTATACAGCCACTCACACAAAATTTTAGGCCCAACCACCTCGCCTGCAGAGATGTGCAGCAGCACTCACTACCACTCACTTTCCTGCTGGATTGGAAGGTGAGTGATGGTGGCGGCGGCAACCTGGCGTGTTCTGGAGGGGCTGCATGGCAGCAGGTGCCTGCCCTGTCCCTGTTTGCTCTGGCTGGAGCCGGAGCACAGTGAGGCTGCCCTGTTGGAGCGGCTTCACTGGCCCCAGTTCCAGCTATGGAGGGTAGGTCACCATGGCCCAGGTGGGTGGTCACCAGCCAGCAGCGCTGGCCCCCTTACCACAGGAGCTGCCAGCCAGCCTGCTGGGAGTGCTGGACAGCGCAGTCCCAGCTCCCCCCTTGCCCACCAGTTGAGAGAGCTGGGCATCCTAGCCCCAGTCCTTCCTCCCATAAAGAGCTGCTGGCTGGCCAGGGGTCAGGCAGCCCAGCTCTGTTCCCCAAGAAGCTGCTCACTGTGGGGGAGAGAGAGAAGTCTAGGCAGCCCAGTCCTGGACCCACCCTCTGCAAGGAGTCACTGGAGAAATGGGCAACCCAGCTCCAGTCACCCCCCAGCAAGGAGCTGCTACCTCCCTGACCTTTCAGCCCCTCATCCTGGATCCTGAACCCCCTGGCCTGAGCCCCCCATACCTCCCACCTCCTGCCTTGATTCCCATACCACAGAATTATGAGCTTTGTTAATTATCCATTATAGAATCATAGAATCCTAGGGCTGGAAGAGACCTAAGGAGGTCATTGAGTCCAGCCCCCTACCCAAATACCTTGGTTAGGGTGTTTTTTGTTTTGGTATAACAAGAAAAAACTCACTCCGCTCATGGGGTATGTCTAGATTACATGCCTCTGCCGAGAGAGGCATGTAAAATAGGCTACCCGACATAGTCAATGAAGCTGGGATTTAAATATCCCCGGCTTCATTAAAATAAAAATGGCTGCTGCACTGTGCCAGCTCAGCTCATCGTCGGCACAGCGCATGTGTAGCCAGCCAGAGTAAGTCTAAGGTCCAACACTGGACTCTCAAGGTATAAAATACGCCACACAGATATCTGTCAATCACAAGTAGTTTATTTCTTGACAGCTAACAGCTGTACCCCATAAATGGAAGAACAATATAACAAAGAAGTGGCATATCTTACATCCCTTCCTGCAAGCCTGGGACTCCAGGTAGGCTGTGGACAAAGTGGGAGGTTGTTTCAGCTTCCGAGATGCCGGTACCCAAAGCCCATCGGTGAAGTCCGATTTGCTAGGCTCTGAGGCAGCCTTAAATACAGTTTTCCTGCCTTGTTTGGCATTTTGGAAATTTCCAGGGCTTACTCATTAGTGCTGATGTAGGGCTTAGCTGTTAGTTATCGATCTGGATCTTCTTATTCTTTGGCCCTGTTTACGTGATCAGTACATTAGGGTAAACAGAATTGTTTACGCGTTCTTGCCCTTTACCCTTATCTCATACTTGTTCTTGCTATACTGGCAACAATGCTTATCTTAAGTGGCGTATGTTCCCAAAGACTTGCTTCTGGCTCATCAGATATAGGGGAAAGGGAAAGGGGGGAAAGAATGCAGGCCTCACCACCCCTAAACTAACACGTACAAAGTTCTTCTGCAATTGACCACTACAGCGCAAGTCAAGACACAGATCGGTCAACAAGGGAAGCCTTTGTCGACCCTCCCTTATGCCTCCCGGCTTCATTGACTATGTCGGGTAGCCTATTTTACATGTCTCTGTCGGCAGAGACATGTAATCTAGACGTACCCATAGATGGGAAATCTGAACGGGAACTCGGCCTGTGGGTGAACACTTTTTACAAAACAATCATTCTATATCTGACCTAGCCAGACTTAACCTCGAAGGAAACCTGAACACAACATTTTCAAAAGATAAGCCTGGGAGCATAAATTCATAATTTTTCTAGACACAAAAAATCCTAGACTGAATAGGGACCCCAGACTTATAGCTCATAACCACCTGTAACCCAGTAACACACCCCTCAGCTGCTTCCCTATTTCCCAAGCCTGTCTTTCCTTCACCCTCTTTGACCGGAGAGGTGTTAATAGGCCACCTCACCTTGAATAGTCCCTGGAAGTGTGTGTCAACTATTTATGCTAAATAATCTGTCCCAGCTTGTACCTCCCAGGGAAGCTGCTGGGAGAATCTTTCCCCAAACTGACAAAGACCTCCATGTAACCTGAAAGCTTGTTTCAGTCACCAACAGGAATTGGTCCAACAGTGGTGCAAATAGGACACTAATGTGGTCTGGTATGCCATACCAGCAAGGTATTTACAGCCAGTGCAGCATACCAGAAAGATGCAAGACAAGCAGAACATGTAGCCGCTGGGCAGTCTCATGCTGGTAGCTCCTCTGGCACAGCTGTACCACCCTCAGCGTTTCCACACAGGGTCTCCTCTCTCTGTACAGCAGACACATCAGAGAACAGGGCAGGGGAGTTACAGCAACACTGAAGAAGCTGCTGGCATGAGTTCCCCCAGTAGCGATCTGCAGTAGTTCCCCTCAGTAGTTCCTGGGAGAGCTCTGTGGTTCAGGGCTCTGCCGGGAACTGCAGTAGCAAGAGGAGCAGAGTGCCAGCAGCAGCTTTAGTGTGGCTATATTAAAGATGACAGCTTTAGTGTGGTCCCAGAGGCATGAAGCTGTGTTGAAGGGCTGAGGTGGTAGAAACATGCCAGAAGAGCTGCTGATGTGAGGCCTCCCATAGCCCACCACCTTAGGAGCTCTCGAGCCATGGCCTTGCCTGCTCTCCACTCTGAGGCCCCACTCCCATGTGTCCTCTTTCTCCATGGTCCGAATCAGGCTGCTCCTCTTCCCACCCGGGTTCTGTTTTTTTTTCCTCCCAAGACCCCTTCCACAGTCTGCCTCTTCCTGTCCTCATTCCACCTCCTCCACTAAGGCCCTTCCCACCCACTGCTTGTGCCTCTCCACACCTGTTCTGAAGGGCCCACCACAGGTAGAGAGATACAAGTGATGGGTGGGAGAGCCTCAGGGGAAGTGGTGGAGAGGTAGGGGGAGCATGGAGGGGGCAGACTCTAGGGTGGAGAGGGGTGGAGCATGGACAAGGCCTAGGGGGAGAAGACCAAACAAGGATGGGCCTTGGAATGGAGCATGGGAGCAGAGCCACAGTCCGGTCGCCAGCACCTCCTCCACTTCCTGGGAGCTTCCATTGTTCTCACCCAATCTCTCCAAATGCAGGAGTCATAAACTGCCCATGAGCAGAACTAAAAACTTGTGAGAAAAAACACTCTTCATTCAGTTCAGCCTCCCTACAACATGTGTTGGGCTGGAGATATCATAAAGCACCTAAATGGTATGGTTGTAAACTTCACTAAACTAATTGGGTTACAGTTACAGTCATCCCTGATGCCATTCTATTGCAATGAACTGAACAGACTGTGGCAAAACAGGGACATTGTAGATACAAAGAGATTGTTATGTCACATATTACTAGAGGTCATGGGGCTAAGTTCTGGGAGGTAGGAGTTAACATCCACGTAATGCCATTCATTTAAGTTAATGCCACAGATTTTCAGTTGGTCATAATTTGAAACACTGTCCCGAGGGAATGCCTGGAGAGAGAGCCAGGAGAGTCACATGCATGTTGAGGATTTTTAGATGTTATAATGAAAAATTAGGCTAATAAGAAATATCACCTTAAAAATACAAACTTATTTTTATGCTTCCTTTTCTGTAGTATAGTTATAAACACATGCAGATGCAAGCTATACTGTCTATCTCAATTTAAATGTTTGGTCAAAGATAATAGTCCTTCATAATAAAATGAGTCACAGTGAAACCTTCCGAGTTAATTTCAGAGCACAAGACTTGAAAGCATTTTATTCCATTACAACTAACAAACAAATGCATACAACATATGAGAGTTCTGCCAGAGCCAACTTAGCAAAAGGGGCCATTATAAAATATACACACACGCATGCTAGTCTCCTTTGCAACAGAAGTAAAGAAATTGTTTAAAAAAAAAAAACTTACATGGAAGCATAATTAGCTCAGCTAACCATGAAAAAAAATTGTAACCCATTACTTCTGGAACAGGACAAAGATGACAAGCAGTCTGGGTTAAGAAAGCCATTAAACACAACTTCCAGTCTGCTGAATGATAATGCCACACATTTCCCTCCTCCTGAATCTTATTCATTTACTCTATTAAAACTTGTGGTAAATTCAGAAGTTCAGATTAATCAATGATGTGTGGCAAATGACAACTTGTCTTTAAAGATACCCTTCCCTCCTGCAGAATCTCTGGGAAAGGGCAGCTGCATCCCACCAAAGTTTATGTCCTAATAAGCGTAGTCTGTAAGGTGCCACAGGACTTCTTGTTTTTAGTTGAAACACAGACTATCCCCCCTTTTCCTAAAGCTCAATACAATATCTCCTTGACACAGCAGCCGAAGAAGTTGCACGGTAATTGCTACCTCTTTACCAAGCAAAAGTCTAACTAACATAAACTGAGTCTAAAGTCCTAATTAGCTCTCAGGGGACATTAAGAAATCTTACTCTTTGAATATAATAATTTATATAGACATAAATGCATAAGCAAATTCATATTAAATAATGCTACATTAAAATAGAGCAGAGCTAAACCTAACTTTCTTTTCAGTTCTTACTCTCTCACTTCTAATTGGTAAGAATTCCTATTTTTAAAATTCATTTTTTATCCCAATGCACTTCACAGATTTACAATGATATAGAATCTATATGCAGATATAATCCTTCCATCAGAATATCATCAGCAACAAGAGATAGTTCAAATAATTAGAGATCCCTCTTAAACTAACAAGCAGCATTAACTTGAGTCCTCACCCAGAATTTCTGGGATAACTAAACAGCTTCCTAGACAATCTTAATAAGCAATGTGTTCACAGTTGCAATCACAAATGTATCTGAAACAACTACTATATGAGAACACAGCAATAATATATACAAATGACACAATAACATAAGAACAGCCATACTGGGTCAGACCAAAGGTCCATCTAGCCCAGTATCCTGTCTTCTGACAGTGGCCAATGCCAAATGCCCCTGAGGGAGTGAACAAGAATAGGGAATTATCAAATAATTCCTCTCCTATCATCCATTCCTAGCTTCTGACAAACAGAGGCTAGGAACAGCATTCCTACCCATCCTGTCTAATAAGTATTGGCAAACAAAATACTCCTCCACAATAGCTTTGGTAATAATATGTTAAGATTGCTATCCACCCACTAGTACAAACACCCAATAAGAAAAAATTTCCCCCCTTACCTCAACTGCTAAACCCCACTCACTATTTGGTGTCTACAGGTATCTTCATTGTCTCACTCACTACACAGTAGTCTCAAAATACAGGATCCCACATATAAACAAACCATTACCATAAAACTCTTGCACAAAATTTTCACAACAAAAGAGAAACCCTTTTGATTTCTTCTTTCTGTTCTGTTCCACTACCCAACCAATTTTGAGTTTATGTCTAGTTATGGTGACTCCTAGAATATCAACGCATCTGTGGAAGTGAGTTTTGCCCACTAAAGCTCATAATACTATTATATAATTTGTTAGTCTCTAAAGTGCTACAGGACTACTCATTGTCCCCCCTGAATATCAGTGGAAGAACACTGGGTACAACTCATAGGCAAATGAAGCTTTCTGTAGCTGTACTTCCTGTTCACCTATAGATGAGGGCCAATTGCTCCTTCTCTTCTGGAGCACCTGGCTAAATAGCTTATGCAGATGAAGCAGCTGTGAGGCCATTCTTCCCCTGTTCATCAACAGATGGGAGCAAAGAGCTTCCCACCCTCTCTTGTTTCAGATCACAGGGCTTAAACAGAAACCATCTACTGCTAGAATCTAGCCACCTTGTCAATGAACTATGATAATTTTTGACAGTGAACTGCAACACTCCCCAGGTGGAAAGTGAGCATTTAAATGCAAAATTACCAAAGATGCTGAGGGAGGCAGGAAGTAGTTACCTATTAGAATATGGCCAAAATAGTAGAATTAAAAAGTCTTGATTCTTACACAGGGTGCCAAGTGATCTGGCCCTTGATTTTATGTCTCATTTATAAGAAATGGCACCCATGCAGTTCAGTGCCATCTAGTGCATGTTAGGGTCCTGACATTGTTAGCAGCCCAAACTTACTCAAAGGGAAGAATGCCACCTACTGAATCATTGACTTTTGTAAAGGGACCACTCAGTGCACAATAAGCAGGCTGTACTAATAGTACTGCAGGCTGGGAACATGCTGCTTCATTCAGCTACATACAAAACAAAGTGGGGAGATGGGAGGGGAATACTCATTGATTTAACAGAAATAAGGGAGAGCTGATCATATTCTGAGTAAGCCAGTTAACGCCTGGATGACAACTTTACTGCACCAAACTAAGTGCAGCAGTACCTAAGAGCAATCCCTTGTTGCAGGATCTTTGCTGCAGGATACTAATCCATGCCCTACTTAGTTTGCAAGATCTGACTAGACTACAGCCTGAGATAGTGTTATTTTTCATCTCACCTTCCTATTTATTCTTTCCTGCACAAGTCTCTCTGGATTGCCTAACACCCTAACAAGAACTCCACCATCTCTCTACAATTTGTTTTAACATTTTTTTCAGGCACATAAGGATTCTTAGAGAGGTTCAATTTTTGAAAAGTTCATTTACCTGCAAATAGCTTGAATAATGACAATGAAGAATTGCCACCAGTTGTAAGCTCTCACGATGTCACAACAGCAGTTGACATTGATTGGGTTGACTCAATGTCTGCCTGGAGATATAGCTTGTCAAAATACAATATTATAAAATGGCAGCTCATTCTGTTTGAATGCAACTATTAGAAAGTTACATTCTGGGGACTATTCACAAGAATCTATGTATCAGCCTCTTTTTCCCCTCCATATACTCCAAAAAGGACAGAAGAAAGAAACCGTAAAATAAGATTGCATGTCCCCATTTGTTTCTTACAGGATATTTAGCCATACTAGGAATTCAGTCTGCTAAAACAAAGTGTGCCAATTCTACAAGGCTCTGCTAGTACAGCAATCTTTGCCATGTGATAACAGGCATCAGCAGCTAACATCTTGCTGTTATTACCAGCTTTGCGAGCTGCTCTCATGATAACTTATAGCTTCATTCTTCCTGAGCCAAAAGAATGCATGTGAATCCCAAGTATTCTGATTCTGGTCCCACACAGTTCTTGCCACAGGCCTCTTCTTTTTGCTTCTAACTCTAACCCTAAATCAATGAGCAACTGGCAAATGCTGACATTATTATTGACACATCATTCGTTTTTTTAGATTTATGAGCCATTGTTCAGTTACAGAAAAAGCTGCTTCACCCCTTCTTCCACTAGAGGAGAAGAATCTTCCAGAACAACAAGATCGCATTCTCTCTTTTGACCTTGAAACTGAATTGTGTTAAGTGCACAGATGATTCTGCCACTGAATTTTGCACTAAGCTAATTTAACCGTAGGTAGGTATTCCATCTGTAGCTGCCATTGGCTCCTCATAACATGCCATTTAGTATGTTGCGTGGTCTGGTGAGGGAACAAGGGGAGTGGCTGTGA
Source organism: Pelochelys cantorii (assembly GCA_032595735.1). NCBI lineage: Eukaryota > Metazoa > Chordata > Testudines > Trionychidae > Pelochelys > Pelochelys cantorii. The sequence continues at coordinate 70,663,593 of CM064327.1, forward strand.
AAATTAGTAATGTTCTATCAGTCACAACTAAAGTTCAGACTTTGGCACCTTTAGTTATAAGACAAATGCAAATTGTTTTCTTAAAACAGTGTTTCTCAACCAGTGGTACGAATACCCTTAGGGGTACTCAAGAGAAATCTGGGGGGTGGTACAACAACACAACTGAAATTTAGAGCAAACTGAACTTTTTACAAAGTTTTACAGGTTTTATGATTTTTGTACTTTTTACATCCCAAAATTTCATCGCCTGCCTGGCTACGATTAAGTTGTTTAAACAAATGTGTTGCACTGGTAGAAAAAATGTTGTGTGTCTGAAAACTGTAGGTACTACTGGGGGTACTTAAAATTTTTTTAAAGGGGTACTTTATAAAAAAAAGGTTGAAAAACACTGCCCTAAAACACTGACATCTTTACCATTTTAATGTCACTTTATAATATTTTATGTCTATTGCCTTGAATATGCTGTCATACTTCATATTTATCTGTTGCCTGTCTTCAATGCATGCAAACGTTAAGTCAGTCAGTTGGCCAGTCCAGATCATGTATCACCTAGTGAGTGACAACTAAAGCACCAATGCACATATTCATACAAGTTTACCACCTCTTCAGTGTGAAACAAGTGATCTAATAACTGCTAGATTTCTAACTATTAAAGCAAACTCAGCTTGCCTGGCTGTAACAAGCATCCTAGTAGAACACAGTCCTATTTTCATTGCAGTAGGCTCAGGATTTAATGTTGGAGTAAGCAAAATGTACATTCTTAAATTAAAACCTAAAATATCCATGTGTGCAATGCTTTATGTGAAGCTTAAAAATACATATTGGTAAATAATTGAAAATGATAAATCAATTACAGAATTCCAGATCAAAATACTCCGGGTCCCTTTAAATTCACTTACTTCATGCTCATGTATAATATGCTCCATTGGTTGGCATCTATGAGGGGTCAAATCCTCAGCTGATTTAAATTGGTGGACTTTAACTGAAATCAGGGGTGCTATATGGATTAACACGAGCGCAGGATCTGTCCCCTGTTTTCATCATCATTATTAGCACCAGGCTCTGAGTTTTGCAAAATGAATCTGCTCAATTCATTGAAGCTACATCAGAACACAGCATGTCCCTGCTGTTCCAATTTCTAGTTTCCTCTGTGGCAATTATGGCTCTAACAGCATCAGATTCTGTATCTAGAATCTTCCTAACTACAGAACTCTCCAATCCTCCCTCAGTCCCAAAACACACATCATGTAACTCCTCTGCATACAAATGAAAGGACATTTGTTTGCTGCTCTCAGATGGCTGTTAAACAAAGCCTGGGGAAATAGATGAATAGGGTTTTCACAGTTTTTGAATTTGCCAAGCTTTAGAGAAATTAAAATACACTTTAACAAAATAAATAAAAAAAGCGAAAGAGAAATAAATGTCAAGAAACTACCACTGCCCTTGAAGACACAAAGTCCAGAGAAACCATCTCGACTCTCCTGTCCCAAGTACCTTTCTCTAATCTCAGTGGGAGTTGAGATTGTAAAGGACCTCACCGAATCAGGCTCTTACATATCACTTTGAAAATATTTAGTTAGGCTTCACATTACCTGTTTTCATTTTTTTCAGATTTCTCTCAGGGATGGACTCTGCTGAGATACTCTCAATATCTACTTCCAAGCTGTCACTTAACTGTCATTTGAAAAACTCCATCAGAGGACTTTGCAAGTCATAACAACCATCAAATACTTTTATGCTCTTTTGAGATTACCTTGAATACCAGCCTTTGCAACAAAGGGAAGTTAAAATACTAGGAGTCCTTTTTAGTTAATATTGAGAAAGAACCTTTTCTGTGACATTAAAGTTTTCAGACTATCAAAAATATATTCAAGTTATTGCAGTTGGGTAGTGATAATTCAAACTTCAGAAGATTCTGGATAATTACCAGCCTTTGGAAATGAGTTATCTTATAAAGTTACCAGGTGTTGAAGTTGGCAGCCAATTTTATCTCCTGTATGTGACTATTACAAGGTCAGTGAAATATTGCAGTTAACGTACAGGCCTGCTTTAACGTTTATCCTCCTGTATATTTTAGAAATGTGTATCTGTCTGTCCATGCGTCTGTGAGTCCATTTGTTCAAGAATTGCTCCAAAATGGTAAGAACTAGGACCACCGAATTTGGTATGCAGCTTCCTCTTCTCCTAACTTAAATCAAAGTCAGGGTTTGGTTGTGCTAGGACAATGGGATGTGCCTGGAATTTGATTGTTTCTTCAAAAATGGAAAGGGAGGGGTTTGGTAAGAGGAACAGTTATGTTGTAGAATAACCGGGGGGCAGGGGGTAAGGAGAGCAAGGGGCCAGAGATGGGGAGCGGGACAGCTATAACCCTCTTGGGCCTGTAGGGGGCAAGGATGGAGAAAAGGACAGCTATCTACTATATATTTCAGAGTGTATCTGTTTGTGTGTCTGTCCCCCTATCCAGGAGATATGCACCCCTCCTCTGGCTGTGCCCGCTGAAGCTGCAGAGGCCATGGACAGGTGTTTCTCACCTAACCCCAAACTGCTGCAGTGACAGAGGGGTGGGGTTGTCCTCTCTCCCTGAGGCAGCCTGCATACTGAACCCCTCTCCCTGACCACCCTAGAGATATGATTTAAATGAAGATAAACAAAACTCATTTGAGTTAAGAACCTGAGCAATGCCGGGTAAATCTGAAATTGCATAGCCAAAGACAAAGGTATAGATATTGGTATGCATCTCTGTGTGTATGCATATATATTTATATCTATACACACACAGAGATGCACACACACGTGTGTGCATATAAATATACACACACATATGTATGTGAGTGTGATAGTCCTGGGATTAGTTAATGAAGTAAATGTCCAAAATTAAAAATGTAGTAGATGTTCAGAGATGCATGAGACCATATCTATACAATCGCAACACTCTCCCTCGTTTAAGTTCTCATAAGTATCTGAAGGTCCACTATGTTTTTAATCCTAGACAGTCAACTCACTGACCATCGCTTCAGGCAACACACATATAAATGCATACACCTCCCTAACTGTACTAATTTGCTAAAACAGTCCATATAATCTCTACAGTTTCCCTTAGTGTCTCATGGAATTAAGAACAACATACTAGTATGTAATTTAGGATTGCAATCTTCAGAGTTTATGATAAAAAACATCACTGTGGATACATCTACATTGCAGAGTCACTGTTGATCTTCCAGGGTTTGAATTAGTGGTTGAGTTAAGACAGTTAATTTGAACTGAAAGGGGTGCTCCTGTCAGTGCTGGTAACCCTCATTTTACAAGGAGGGAAATCAAAGGAAGAGCATTCTCCCTTCAACTTCCTGCTGTGTTGACAGCACCAAAAGCCAAGTTAAGCTACTTGGATTTCAGCTATGCAATTAATGTAGCTAAAATTGTGTATCTTAACTCGATTTTGTCCCACAGGATAGACATGCCCTATGAGACAACGTCTCCTGTCAGTTACTCTGGTGTAAATTGGTAGTAACTCTGGAAGTCAATGCACTGATGTAGAACTTGTGTTAGGGACCACAGGATGAAAGTCCATTCAGTTTATTGTCTTAGATCAGGCACTAATAGGGACATACATGAAAGCAGCTGTTAATAATAGCTCTTTAAAGAAACTAGCATGTTCATTCACTTTGCTCTTTCTCTCCTTCCTTCCAGAGTTCCCAGTTTTCTTATCATGCATTTTTATTGTGCTTTGTAAAACTTATTTTGCAAGGGAAATGGTCAATAAGCAAAAATATTTTAGTCAATCATGTCCTTTTCTTAAAAGATTTCAGATCACAGTGTTTCTGACTGCACTCGACAGCCTTTATTTTAAAGCAATTTTCAGAAGCTCACTGGGGAAAAATGAAAAAAGAAAATAAGAATGTCACAGAGATATTCAGCTACTTTTCCCCAACTGAACAACAAAGTGAATATTTGCATAACATAAGAACATAATGCTGACATGAGTTAAGACTGATGGTGAAGAAAACAATCTTTTAAAACAGTATATGTGTGCATACAGAGTCTATTCCTTTGTATCTTAAGAATATACTATTTTTGTCTCTTCTTATGCGTACAGGGATTGTACACCACATAACAGAAGTAGTTTAAATGTAATAAAGCAATAAAAATAATTGAATACCCTGGCATTTCACTTGTCCAGAAAAAGCAAAAGCCCATTTAAACATACAAGCCACTCATTGCTTTGGCAGTGAAGTACCTATTGATATATAGGAACAAGACACAGAAAATTTAAATTACTAAATATATCATACTTCAAACTCTAGAACTGATTCCTCTTGAACTTCACCATGCAGTCATATGGATTCCAAAATCATGGGATTGTGTGTGTGAAACTGAAGGCAACAATATATCATCAAGACACATTTACTGTCATGCATAGTAAACTAATATTAACTAAATATACCTTTACATTATTAAAAGATATTCCTCATATTAAACCTCTCCACGTGCAGTTTCTCTTTTGAAAACTTACTATAAATGGCACCTTCTTGCTCTTGGAGGATACTGAGTGATAGAGCTGCTGGTTTCAATGACAAGAATAAGTTTCACTATCAGGCTGAAATATGGGCAAGTGTACTGTGCAAAGCTGAACAATGGTTACAATACACACTTGATTCGAGAGCTACTTAATGCAGTCTCCAGACTATTATTATTGCAATTTACTGTTCTATGAGGCTGAAAGTGTGTAAGGTACTCTACAAAAAAGGCAAGAAAACATTTTATGTATAAAAATCAATAAAAAATCCCCATGGAACTATCAAAATGAAAACTTAACTTTCCGGGTCTCTTTCATTGCATTCTGTTCTTCTTTACTTGCTTGATTTTTAGACTTCAGTTCAATGAAGCACTTAAGCATGGGCTTAAGGGTATGTCTCCCCAGCAAAGGTAAAATGACTCACACTAGTTGCACTTGAGTTAGTGTGCTAAAATAGTAGTTTGGTTGCAGGAGCATGGATATCAGCTCAGGCTAACTACCAGAGTCTTTTGATACATACTCACATGGCTAACCCAAATCACTGCTGTGTTATGCAGCCATGCAGCTAACTGGAGCAAAGCTTGCTAGGAAGCACATTTCCAAGTGCTGTAGAAATACTCTAGTCCCACTGATTATACTTACTTAAAGTAAAACATGTGATTGATTAAGTGCTTTGAGAAATCAGTAACTTAGACTGTAAGTTCCCTGTAGCAGGGACCTTGGTTTTCTAGCTGTTTGGAAAAACACCTGGTCAACCTTCACCATTTGTTATAGAGAAATAATAATACATTTTGGGGGACCATCAACAAGCACTTGAGTTTAGAGAACTGTTCGCTTCCGTGATTGTTGTGCAGTGCATTGCCTCCTGGCTAGCACTCTTTGCCCCACGAGTGCATTTCAGTGGCAGGTTATGTATAGTCGGTAATCTTTAAACTATTTGGGGGCTGACCGCACCATTTATTGACTGATGGCAAATTGAGACTGGTGGGAAGCTTTATACTTCTGTCATCTATTTCTGGACTTCATATAGTCTGAGTAACAATATATTGGTTTAACAATATATAACAATATATTGGTTTAAAGTGCATTATGTCTCTGAAGAGTGACTGTTAAAATAACATGATGGGGTTGCATATACATTAGATTGCAGTAGATTCCAGATCAAATATACTCAGTTTACAATTAGAATATATTTATCCTAATTTCTGTCCCTTAAGGTATGTCTACACAACAGCATTATTTCGAAATATCTTATTTCGGAATAGTTAATTCAAAATAACTTATTTTGAAATAACGCGTCTACACACAAAATGCATTTCAAAATAGCGTTTTGCTATTTTGAAATAGCGCGTCCACACTGATGGGACACTGAATCGCATTTAAGGCCGGCCAGAACCAGTACTGGCAGGGCATCAGGTCAGGAGTTACTTTGTGTGGCTGCTGCCTGAGGCTATCTGAGGCCTGTACTTAAGGGGAGCCCCCCTGGACAGCCGGTTCTCAGGTTTCCCTACCTCGATGAGGGACAACAAAGCGTTTTGTCTCTGCCTGCTCTGGTTGCCCTCACTCGGGACACCATAGCACTCTGCAACATGGAGCCAGAGCTGCCCCTGGGCACTCTGGTGCTTCTCATGGATGTGTTGCTGTAAGCCTGGCTGCACTTTCTGCAGTCTGCCATCCAGAAGGTCCATCGGGGGGCTGTCAGTATCCAGGAGGCCCTGAGGGAGAGCTTCCACCCCGAGGAGCACTAAGAGCCTCCTTGGTCTGCCCCACTGGGAGCTTGTGCCTCATTCCTCCCTCACGTCCTTCCACTTACCCCTCCCTAACCCCCCTTCCTGATGTCAAATAAAATACATGTATTTTGATGAACACAAACTCTTTTTATTTAACAAAACTGGGGGGGCGGGAATGAAACTCTGGTGAGGCAGGAGAGGGGAGAAGAGAGGGTGGGAGAGGGGAGGGGGAAACCTGGGAGGAGGGAGCTGGAAGGGGGAAGCAAGGGGAAGAAGGGGGAGGGGAAGCTCAGAGCTCAGGGTTGGGGTCTTGCCGGACCACTTTGATTTTCATGCGAACCTGCCCCTGGGTTCACATGTGGCCTTTGGTGGCCAGGCTGGCAGCTATCCTGCCATCGACAGCCAAGCTTCTCCATCTAGTGCGGAGATCATGGACATGGGGGGCATCCCCCTAAACCTGAATAAGGTCCATGATCTCCACCCTGGACCAGGAAGGCGCCCGCCTTCTCTGGGCCCTGGCAGGCTCCTGGGAGCTGGCAGACTGCTCCTGGGGAGTAGTGGAGGGCTGGCTGCCAGTGGCTTGTTGGCTCATGTTTTGAGGCCACTGGGTCGGGGCAGTGACTGCTGGCTCTGGGCTGGCAGGCTTGGAGCTGGCACAGGCACTGTGGCCAGAGTCAACCCCTCTAAGGGCTCTGGGGAGGGTGAGGGAGGGAGAGGAGTGTTCTTGGTTGAGACTGGAGTGTTCAGGGCACCCTGGGAAAGCTGGAGGCCCCCTATTTTGAAATAAGTGTCTACACAGCATTTATTTTGAAATAGCTATTTTGAATTTGGCATTATTCCTCATGGAATGAGGTTTACCAAATTCGAAATAGCGCTCCGCTATTTCGAATTAATTTCAAAATAGCGGTTTGGCTGTGTAAATGCTAGTAAAGTTATTTTGAAATAATGGCTGTTGTTTTGAAATAACTTTGCTGTGTAGACCAGGGCCGGCCCGAGCCATTTTGGTGCCCCGGGCCTGGGTGCGTGGTGCCGCCCCCGGGTGCATGGCACATGCGCGGGCCCGCCCCTGGGGCCCAGGCCCACCCCCCTGGGGTGCGCGGGCCTGCCCCCAGGGCGCACGGCGCACGCGCTGCCCAGCCTGGCCCAGCCACCGCTGCTGGCGCGCAGCCCAGGGCGGGCCGCACCTGGCCATTCAGGGCCCCGTGGCCATGGGGGGAAGGGCGCTGCTGGCCAGCGCCGCAGGGCTGGAGCTGCAGGAGCCCGGCACCTGGCGCCTGATGGCAGCTATAAGGGACGCTGCGTGCCCCTTACAGCTGCCATCAGGTGCCCTCCATAGGTTGATGCCTTGGGCAGCTGCCCGGCTAGCCCACCCCTTAGTCCGGCCCTGGTGTAGACATACTCTTAGAAACTGACCCTGGGATCTAAAAATTAAACTTGGTTTTACCTGCTTATGCACCTCCAGTAGCAGTGAAGATTCTGCAGGACAAATGAAACGGTCTTTCTCATGTGGGCACCTCTTAAAATCTCTCCCTTCTTTCCTCTTTATCTTTACATCTGTATTACTGACAGCCAAATAAGGAAGTGTTGGGGAAAGCTGAATTCCCTTCAGGGAAGCCAGTCAGTCAGTCAAAGAAGCTGTAGCCACTACAGAAAGAGCAGATGAGCGGGTGTATCTGATGAGAACCACCAGTGGTTACTTCATTCCAGAGAAGCCACTTCTCTCTCCTTGTATGTGTGACAGTAAGACATTGAACTGGACTTTTCTGAACACTGCCAGTGCAGTGTCAAGGAGAGCAGAAGGCTAGGAACAGCTTTAAAGAAAAGCAAAAAGCATTAAGCAGTCTTTTAACAGCAGTTAAAAGGAGAGGTCCTATGGCCATGTCTACCCTATGTGGAAGTTTGACCCTGCTGCAGTTGATTTTCTGGGATTCTATTTAGCGGGTCTAGTGAAGACTCGCTAATTCAAATTAAGAGGGTGCCCCTTTTGGTGCTGGTAGTCCTGCTCTTCATGAGGAATAAAGGAAGCCGATGAGGGTGTTTGCTCCCATTGACCTCACACTGTGTGGATGGCATGAAAACGCGATTTAAGATACATCAACTCCAACAAATAATTAACGTAGCGGTAACTGTGTATCTTAACTTGACTTTCCATTTTAGTGTAGACCGGGCCTACAAAATGTGCTCAGAGCACGTGATGATTATTTTGTAGGCTATATTTCATAGATAGCTCGTCATGTATTTCAACACACGTTTACTCAGAAGACAGAACTACAATATGTTATGTGTCATGCTGCTGAATTCATGCTGTTGCATATACCTTAATTTTTTATTTGTTAACTTTTATCTAATCACTACACTCACATTTTTGCACGTACACACACACACACACACAATAAATGGATCATTAATATTATCTGCAAATAAGTATTCTAGGTGAAAAAACCGTCATGGGGTAATCAGCGCGGTGGAAAATCTGCAGATGATAAAAATTACTCAAGATAGTTAAGTTCTCGGTTAAAACTGAGAAGAGTCACAAACAGATTTCAAAAAAGGGTGTGACTGGGCAACAAAATTGCAGATAAATTTCAAACTTGATAAATGCAAAGTAATACACACCAGAAAACATATTCCTAAATATACAAACAAAATGATGAAGTAGCTAGGACCCCTCAAGACAGCTATCTTGGAGTAACTGTGGATAGTTCTCTGAAAGCATCTGCTGAATGAGCAGCAGCATTCAAAAAAAGCTAACAGAATGTTTGGAACCATTAGCATAGAAATAGGCAATAAAAGAAAATATCATAATGCCACTGTACATATCAATGGTAGACCCACACCTTGAACACTGCATGCCATCCTAGTAACTGGATCTGAAAAAGGATTCATTAGAATTTGTAGAAATATAGAGGACAACAAAAATGGAACAGCTTCTATAGGTAGGGAGATTAAAAAAGATTGGGACTGTTCAGTTTAGAAAATAGGTAACTAAGGCAGGATATGGTAAGTATATCAAGCCATGAACTATGTGTAAAAAAAAGTGAATGGGACATTTTTATTTACCCCTTCACATAACATAAGAACCAAGAGTCAGCCAATGGAATTGATAGCAGCACATTTAAAACAAAAGGAAGTATTTTTTCTACACAGTGCAGTCAACCCTGGAACTTCCTACCAAGGAATGCTATGAAGGCCAAAAGAATAACTGGGTTCAGCAAAGAACTAGATATGTTTGTGAAGGACAGGTCCATCAACGACTATTTGACAAGATGATTAGGGATGCAACCCCATGTCCTGGGTGTCCCTAAACTTCTAATTGCCAGAAACTAGGACTGGATGACAAGGGTGAATCTCTTAGTAACTGCCCTGTTTTGTTCATTCCCTCCTAGGCATCTGGCATTGGACACTAAGGCTATGTTTACACTTGCGGCTTCTTGCGCCACCAATATGCAAAGGAGGCTAAGCGTGGAATATCGCTGAGCCTCATCTGCATACCTAATAAGCCGCCATTTTTGCAGAAGAGGCTCTTGCGCCAGAAGGAGCTGTCTACACTGCCCCTTCTTGCGCAAGAAAACCTCTCTTGAGCAATGCTGTTACGCCAGTTATTTTCAGGAATAACGGCATTGCACAAGAGGGGTTTTTTTGCGCAAGAAGGGGCAGTGTAGACAGCTCCTTCTGGCACAAGAGCCTCTTCTGCAAAAATGGTGGCTCATTAGGCATGCAAATGAGGCTCAGCAATATTCCACGCTTAGCCTCATTTGCATATTTTTGGCACAAGAACCCGTGAGTGTAGACATAGCCTACACTTTGCTATGAGGGCAGGGGACTGGACTCAATGACCTCTCGAGGTCCCTTCCAGTCCTAGTATTCTATTCTATGATTCCTTTCTTTCAAGAGGAATGCAAATGCAGACACCCAAAATTGCAAATGAAGTGGGGATTTAAATATCCTGTGCTTCATTTGCATAATCATGTTATGGCGCTATTTCGAAATAGCGCTATTTTGAGAGAAAAAATGGGGTTATTTCGAGATAAAAGCCTTCCCTTGAAATAACCCTTATTCCTCAAGGAATACGTGAAATACTTGAGGAGTAGGGGTTATTTTGAGGGAAGGGTTTTATCTCAAAATAACTCCATTTTTCCTCTCGAAATAATGCTATTTCAAAATAACACCATAATGAGATTATGCAAATGAAGCACAGGATATTTAAATCCCCACTTCATTGGCAATTTCAGGTGTCTGTATCTGCATTCCTCTCAAGAGGAATGAAGTGTAGACATACCCTAAGAGAAGACAGGCTACTGGGCTAGATGGGCCATTGGTGTGACTCAGTACGAACATTTTTATATTTTATTTCCCAAGTAACAGAGCTGTTACCTGTGGTTCCTCTGAATACAAAGCTCTTGGTAATTTTAATTTATGTAAGATGATAGCAGGACAAACCATGGGAGACACAATGTTTCTATCTGCTATAGGCTGACACAAACAAATCAAAACCACGTGCTTTTACTTCAAGCCAGGAGTTTATTAATCTTTAGTATTCCCCTGCAATATCTTTAGTTCAAATCACTGTTTTGATTAGTCTCAAGTACTCTCTCTCTCCCTCACACACACATTCACACACCCCACAGGTTAAAGAACCCCCAAATTGATAATCATTCCTTAGGATTACCCTTCTTGGGCCTGGTCTACACTGGAGGGGAAGATTGACGTAAGATACGTGGCTCCTGTGGAGAGGAGAATTGGGGCTAAATAGTCATTTCCAGAAACACTAGGCTGAAGCAGTGTCACATCTATTATAGATGTGGGAGTAGAAGAACGAAGACCATCTCTTGGATTTGCTCTTCTTTCACAGTTCACATATATTCATTGTTTTATTTAAGTCAGAGTTGAATGGTTGGTGAAGGGTTTTCCTGCAGTATGCCAAATAGTCTGTAAATAAATTAACTCTGTTATGCTCCCATGTTACTCCTATTTTACATGCTCCAATGCCCTCAGAGCCTACTTGGACCAGAGTCTGCTTTTACTCCAGTGTGCTGAATGCAAAAAAGCCACTCTAAGTCCAGGTATCCAATAGCATATGTAAAAGCAGAATATTGCTCCTTGTTTAGATTCACATATGCCCCAATGGTATTTCAAAGTAACGGTAATAACAAGGAGTATATAGGCCCCCAAATTTCCAGAAACAGGCAAACATCCATCCGTCTGCATCTGCTCCCCTGCTGTTCAGCCTGGAGTTGACTAGCAATAAATTAAAATTGAGAGATGTATGGGTAATAATCCATTTCCTCTTGTTTATAATCTCTCGCACATCAGTAAGTCAGGAAAGTATAATATAGGAATGCCAAAGATTGGAACCAATAAAGACAAAATTTAAAGTGGGGAGAAAAAAGGAGAAGAAACTTGCATTTTCGTGGGGAAGAAAGGTCATGGCAGCCCTTTTACCAAGCATTACTTTATCCAGGTTATTTCCCACAGAAAATGCTTTTTAATACTGGAAATACAATTCAGTTGCATCTGGCTTACTGATACTACAACTGATGTACCTGGGAGTAGCAGAAATGTAATGAACACAGGACCATATCTATAAGAACACTGTTGGAACTGGTACTTGGGATAAGCAAAACTTATGGTATGTTTGCTTATGTCACCTTATTTTTGTATATTGCATGAACAAGGTTTGTGGGCCTAGCGCACAACTGAGTTGTTTCCCCAGAGCAAACTCGGTCTCTTCTCCACACAGAATCCACAGAATTAATATTAATCAAACAACTCGTCCTATAGTACACACATTAAACAGACACCTATTATATTTATACTATGGTGGCACACAGAGGACTGCAGCACAGAGGCATGGCCCCCGTTAGATGCAGATGACTGGGAAATGCCCCAAGCAATCTGATGGGTGGAGCTAGTAGGGCCACACTCTTCATGCTAGAATCAGAGGGATGGAACAGGAAGAGGAAGTATAAAAGTCTGGCCTAGCAGCCCAGCTGGAGTAAGTGGCTGGAGCTGAGCAGCAGGGAAAACCACTGTTGCCCCAAGGAACAATTAAAACTTCCAGGGAGCTGTGAGGCTGCTACTGCTACTTTGGCTGTGTACCCCACGGAGGTAGATGACGACCCATGGATCCAGATACACCTAAGGGGGAGTGATGGAAGGAACTCAAGGGAGCCAGGCAGCAGTCTGTTACGTGCTGAGCCTGAATCCAGGTGAGCGTGTTGCAGTTGGATCCAGGCTGACCCAATGGAGAACTGCTCCACCACGGATAGAAGCCTGGGTTGAGGTGCAGTTGGGATGGAAACCCAGGATTTGAAAATGGGGGAGAGAGTTTTGTAGCTCAGGTTCCAGTAGGAACATCTACACCACTAATTTAACCCCATGGTGCAAGCCTCACAAGTCAGATAATTGACCCAAGCTCAGAGACTTTTGGTTTGTTTTTTACATAGTATAAAAAATGCTTGGGGAGAAGGAGCTTGCCAGCATAGTGTGGTAATGCCCATTGGGGGTGTGATGTCTCAAGACTCTAGTGTGTTGCGCTTTAATTGGCTAGTGTAGACCTTGGTGGCATACATTAAAGATTGCCCAGTGGGCTCTACCTTTGCATCGCCTGTAGTGCTTTAGATATTATACCACCCAGCACACTTTACTGCACTATGTAGACAAGGCCTAAGTCACCTGACCCCAGAAGAGGGATTCTGGGCTGTGGATTTCTACCAGAACATGACATCTTCTGTGCAGAGGACAAGACTTAGCACCCACCCCTGTCATCAGCATCTCCCATTGCCTAGCTTAGGTGGCTACCCACCTGGCCTACTGGGTTTTGCGATCAGCAATTTAAAGGACCTCTCACCTCATTCAGTGTGTGGGAAGCCTGGACACCTAAGTCAGGCTTTATGAATTGCAGATTTGTTCCTGTCATTTTCCAGATACCTAGAAACTTGCTCAAGGTCAAGCAGAGTCTGTGACAGAGCCAGGAATTTCATTCAGAATTTCTGAGTTCCCAGCCAGTGTTTTAACCACAAGGCCATCCTTTTCTTCTACTGATAAGACCACTTCAAAACACTAGTCTTGCATGATTAGGAGCCCTTCCTAAAATATAATCATTTAGAATTATCTACCTCCTCTCTACTATTGCTTCCATGTACTCTTTGTAGTTATCTTTCACTTTGCCTACTTCACTTTTAATCTATCAATGATTTATTATTATTGTTGTTTTTTCCTCTCTGCAGTTTCTTGGCAACTTTTCCTCTTTTCCTTGCCTGTACCAATCGGAGTTAAACTTTAGAATCTATATTGGATTGGAAACCGGACAAAACTGGTGAGTTTCTTCTCAGTTTAGAATAAGGGACAAAATACAAGAGGCTCTCTTCTCTTGTTACTTGTACTTATACTTGATTTGGCATGTATACATTTAAATAAACATTTTGGGGTTTTTTAAACTGAATCCTTTGCCACAGTGGGAGTGGAACCCACCGCAACAGAAATTCAACTTGAAGGAGTTTATCATGGGGGTCTCTCTTATTCAGAGCCAAATGCCCGGTGAATGTTTCACAAAGCTTCAATAATAAGGCTTGGGGAGCAAGCCCTGACACAGAAAGGTAAATCAAAATGTATGTACACAAGAAAAAACATAGTATGGAAACTATCAGAGTTCCAGCAGTGTACTTCACATGCTATAACAGCACCTGCTGTTTGATTGAATATACTAGCACTATGGAGGTTACACCTGTGTGGCATGTTAAATGGACACACAATTACCTTAGGGTGAAAGAAAAGCACAAAAACTACTTTATGCTTGCTCTGACTTCTCAACCTCTTTCTTCCTCCTGTTTCCAAATTCTTAGGTGAAAAGGAAGGATATTACCTAAGAAGGAGCAAAGCTGGTTAGTGTTTGTATTGGGATCGCAAACAACAGAAATTGGGTAATGATTTAAGATGTTCTTAAGTTTCACTCAACTCCTTGAAAGCCAATGGGACTTAAGCAGCACACCTTCTAGCAATAACATTACCCAAACTCTGATCTCTGCCACTGGTCCCAGACAGTGGTGACATTCCGAATGACTTCAATCCCAGACAGAAACGAGGGAAATGAGAGGTCACAGAGCTGGAGGAAAAGGAAGAGAATGGAAGGCCCTGGCTTTGGCCAGGAGTTAAGGGGGAGGACGAGGAATGATGCCCAGAGTTCCTGGCATGAGTGTAGCTTTTGGGAAGTTGCAGGGAGTCTCTGAAATACATAGGGAGGGGAAAGTGGGACAGAGGGAGAATGGAGAGGTGGAAGGAGGCCTTTGTGTGTGGGAGGTGGTTGTTTTAAACGATGGCCTCTTTCCTCTTGTGCTCCTTCTGTTAGAAGTAACAATGACAGAAATGAAATAGGGAAGCTTAACAAGGACTTTTCAACCTCTTCTCAGGCTTAAGTGGCTGTTTCCCTCCTCCCTCCAATTCCCTAGTGGTAGGGAGCAATGCCTTTCTTTTCACCAACAGCAGTAGCATATAAGTGATGAGGGGGGAAATAAAAGCATTGCCTCACTGTTACAAACACTGGAAATACCAGACAATAACAATTATTCTCAGCTCTAATGAGCCAGGGTATGTCTAATCAGAATAGAAACATCATAAACACATTCTTAAAAATAGCATAATGGGGTAGGAGAAGAATAATTCTAGTACCTACTAAAGTTAATACTTTCTAACACGCATGGTTTCATTCTCCCAAGGAAAAGCTGCTGTGTGGAAACTAATGAGTGTACTTCAAAGGAGCTCCACACTCTTACTCTGCACTAAACGTGTAATGGTAGAGCTGGCAATGGAAATATTTGAGATTAACTGCCATGTAAATGAGTTCCTGTTTCAAACTGTAGGCTCAATCGAGTCAACACAGTTTGAGAAGAATATATACAACTCCAATGAAGCAGAATTAAATGAGTAAAACAGAACTAGTCATTGTAAAAGAGCCTACCTCAGGAGATGGGCCAAAGTCAAAACCCACTGATCTAAATACCTCCTCATGCAGACTTCGGACTGGAGCTAAATTTTGTCTTTAAACTCAAGTGTCCATCTCTTCTGAAAATCATCCTTTATATCTTCTCAAATTTTGCATATAAGTCAGTTGAATTGAATCTTTGTTCTTACATTTTATACTATGACAGGTTTCAGAGAGGTAGTCATTTAGGGTACATCTAGACTACATCCTTTTTTCGGTAAAGGGATGTAAATTAGGCACGTCGGTATTGCAAATGAAGCCAGGATTTAAATATCCCGTGCTTCATTTGAATAATGGCAGCTGCCACTTTTTTCCGAAACAGGGCTTTAAAAAAAAACAACCAGCAGTTTAGACGGGAATCTTTCAAAAATAAAACCCTTTTTCAAAAGATCCTGTGCTGCTCAGAAAAACTGCAAAAACAGACTGCAGAGAGAGACTGCTGAGCAGGAATTCATATGCAAATTTGACACCTTGAACCAAAGTCTAAATAAATACATGGAGTGGTTCTCACATTACAATTTCCCATTCAGGTATTCTCTCACCTTCTCACCACTGTTGGAGATGAGCCACATAAAAAAATGCTTTCCAGATGTTCAAAGTTAGGCAAGTAGAACTCACTGCATACATTTCACACAGATAAATTAAATGTATAAATTTAGGGGCACCTATATGTACAGATCTTTTGTTCACCTCTGACCAATTCAACAACTGATACTAAGTGGCTGTGGGAGTATGTAAAACCTGGTTTCAATATTTTTCCACTTTATTTCAAAATTTTGCGCTATAGTGACTGGCTTTTTAGAATCTGTATATTCCTTTTAAAAAAAAACAATTTTCCAAACATTACTGGAGAAAAAATATGGAATAACTTATGATTTTGTGAGAAACAGGGTACAGTCCCTTAAGAGTCTTGAAAAATCTACTACCCTCTATAGAAATTGAACAATATTACATATAAATTATTCAACTCCAGTAGATTTGATAGAAAAGAACTCAATTCTCTATTAGAATATTTTAAAAGCCTCTCATACATGATACATATTTATTACATTCTATCTGATTTTTATTAAATCAGAGTTTTGGTCACTTATAACTGAGGTTTCTATTTATCATAAGGGGAGGCGAGTGGATGTGAGATCTCTAGAAGAATTGTTGGTCCCAGTTTAGGACTATACATTTATTGAATTCTATGCAAAATCCAGATACCTCTTTATTGTTAGATCATTTAAATTTCCATTAGAGAAATCTGTAAATTCCAAGGATCTGAAGACTATGAGAATTGATGAAGGTGAGTGTACACAACCTTTGCAGAAATCTTCAGCCAGATATTGACATGAATACTTTAAAATCCTCATACCAGGCTTCTGTGTTAGAGTGAGACAGCAGGGTGTTCATTAGCTCCTGAAGCTGCAAAGCCCTCCTTTGTCTTAGAGAAGAAGCCCAGCAAAATTACAGCAGGAGTATGATTTATTAGAAAAGATTCACTAGAAGAAGAAAAAACAAAAGATATATTAAAGCTGAGAGAATCTAGCAATTAGGCAATTTTTGGACAGAATTTCTGTACATGGAAAGTAACTAAATTATGGAACAAGCTTCTAAAGGCAGCTGAAGACACAACTTTGCACATGGAGGGAATTTGAGGATGCTACAAAAGTTTAGCCAGGCAGTTTGCTAATTTAGTTGATTTAACCTTGAGAGTAGGAAAAAAGCGGAGACAAAAAAAATAAAATAAAGATTAGCATCATTTGTTTAGACTTTAAAAACTAACTAGTTATTTCTCTGTCTTATTGTAACCCACGCACTTAATAGGAAGCTATCTCTTTAAGAGACCCCTGTGGGGGAAGTAGGAGTGAGTTGAGTGTTACTGTTGCTGGGCAGATTCAGCACTCCATCCAGAAGCTCTGGAGTTGGGTCCAGACTTTATGAGCAGGCAGGGCAGATGCTTTTCTAAGGCCTGTGTGAGCTGGAAGACGCTAGGTCAGGAGCACAGAACTGGCTGCTGTTCCTCACTGCAGCACTTTGCAGCAGGTAGTGATGTTGTTAACCCTCTACCAGGGATCACGGGCAATGCTACTTAGAGTTACGAGAACCTGGGAGGGAAAATAACTTCTGTGTTAATTGTCTGCTTTAAATGTTGTTTTGATTTTAGTCAAACTGTTCTAGTTCACTTTCTCAGTCCCTGTGATTCTTCAGCTCCTCTGTAAATGCAGCAATGGGGAAAGAGTCATTTCTATTTTGTTAGTCTCGGGGTTTTTTTGTATTTTCTTGTAATAGGGTTTCTTTAAAGTCTGTTCACTTGTGAGTTAATCAGTGAGCTGGCTGCCTAGCAGTGACCATAGCAGAGGAAGTGTCTGCCTGGACTTCAACTGAGGATTCCTTACAAGCAAGTGGAGAGAGACTTCAGACTCAGCATATCGTGCAGATTTGATATCAGAGGCACAAACTGAGACTTTGGTGAACTAAATCTAAGCTCTTGGAACCTCTCAGTCTTTTCTTACTGTGTTTGTGTGGATTGAACTGTTCAAATTTCACTTTTAGGTCTTTTTTCTTATGTTTATTGTAATTATAGACATTATTTGTGGGTTATAAAATAGATATTCTAATTCTTACAACAGAACACAGCTATTTGTTCATAAAATTTTATAAAGTTATTTAATTTAATTAAATTCATTACTTTAGTTTCTTTTGGAACTTGAATGTAGGGAGGCTGGGCAATCCTTGCTGAAATTCCTTACAGACTAAACTCTGGGTCCCCAGTACTGCTGTGGAAGTGGGGGTTTCTTTTAGACACTGGAGAAGGGCAGTGAAGTCTAGCCCACCCAAGGTACATTTTGTGTTCCTGAAAGAAAAAAAAAACTGGGCCAAATCCTCATCTGGTATAAATCAGCATGGATCCAATGTCAAGCAGTGCCAGCTGAGGGTCTGAACCACTGTTCATAAATTCAGACTGGAGCAATAATGTGGCATTCTTTACTCAGGCAAATTTCCTTTTGACTTTGAAGATGGGTAAATTGAACAGGAGAAAATATTCTAGCCTGACATTGGCCTAGTCCTGTTGTCATCAAGCTCTCATGTTGAATCTCTGTTCTCAAGTCACAAGAGCCAGAAATTTCAACAACACATGAGTCTGGAACAGATGCCTTTTTCTCCAGGTACTGGCAGCATCCCCTCCTCCCCCGCAACCCCCCTGCCACTGCCAAAAAAAGATTTCTCTTGCCTGAGACCAAGAAGTCTTTTTGTGTTTATCTCCATCACAAGTCACACTTCAATCCAGAGTTCAAGTGTTTAAAGGGAACCTCCAGACAGTTTAGGACCACCTTAGCAGTTCCCATTCCACTCCCCTTCCAGGCACCAATACAGGGGGGACTGGTGGGGTAGCTTGAGTATCGTCATGATACTGAGCTTCCAGAAAAGTTCTAGAAGGCTATTAGAAACCTGTATCATTTATGGTCATCCTGATGCTGATCTAAATATGCCTAACTATGAAGTCAGGATCAGCCTAAGGATCAGGGGTGTAAATGTCTCTTTTGTACCCTCACTTCTCCTTGGGCACAGCTGAACTTCCGATCCAATCATTCCAAATTTATTTTATCACAGAAAAATTTATTTCTCTGTTCAAATTCGAGACAGAGTACATCAAGGCAGGTGATATAAAGTGTAGGGCCTGGATATCAGATTTGCAAGACAGAGAACATCTTGAAGCTACTCCATCTTTTGGTAAGAATACATGTTTCTTGATGTCTGCTCCTTCCCAGCTACTGAGAGGTTCAACTACTGATGGGCACAGAGGATGCTGTGAAGGCCAAGACTATAACAGGATTCAAATAAGAGTTAGATGGGTTCACAGAGGATAAGTCCATCAACAGCTATGAGTTAGGATGGACAGGGATGGTGTCAATAGCCTCTGCTAGACAGAAGCTGGGAATGGGCAACATTTACAGTGTGTATATTCACAAACAAGAGTGATTCTATTAGATTTAAGAGATAGGATTTAAGTGGTCATAAGAGATAACACAGAGAACAAACTAGGTTACTAAAATGAATCAGAACATGCAAACTAAACTTAATACACTAAAGAAACTAGTTACATGTAATATCTCACTCTGAAAATTGTTGTGATAATTTTCTTCACAGACCAGACGTCCTTCGAGCCTGGGCCCAGTCCCTCCCTTGTCTCAGGATACGGCTACGCTGCCGCTTTTTTCAAAAAAGCTACGCAAAACGTGCTCCGCATTTTGCGTAGCTTTTTTCGATCCTTTTGTTGGAAGAGGCTTTTCCGACATTTGGCCTATCTAAACTGGGCCAAATGTCAGGAAAAAAATCCCTCTTTCGAAAGCCCCCTTATTCCTTGTAGAACGAGGAATACAGGGGGCTTCCAAAAGAGCACGTTTGCTCTTCTGGAAAAAAAAAATGGAAGAGCAAACATGTCCCCGGATGAGGAAGAGTTTGTCTGGGCTACCTCTGGTATCCCCGAAAAACTCTTGTTGTCTAGCTGTGCCCTCAGTCTTGGTTATTTCCAGCAGTCATCTTGTGTGGGAGTCTTCGGGCGAACCAACTTACCTCAGTCTCCACACTTTAATGGGATTTGCATAAGACAGGACTCCTTTGTTCAATGTTTGTCCCCCCCTCCCCAGTTTCTCATACAAAATTAGGTAATCGAGATAGGTTGCAGCATCAGGTGACATGGTCACAGATTGTTGCAGAGCCTCTGCTATTTCTTACAAGCTGATCCTCATGTTTACTGGAAAACCAAGTTACCCCACAGTGCATTGTCTATTGCTAATGGACAATTAGCTCTGTGTCTGGCTTCTTCATTGTTGTACTGATGGACTGAAACAGAAGAATATGTGTGAAAAATAAACTTGTTTTACAAGACTGATATTTTGTTTCACACCTCCTGTAGTAAATGTTGATTTCTCATAAAGACCTTTGTGTTATACTTTATTTTATATAAAGCTGCAGAGACCTAGATTAAAAACAGAACAAAATAAAGAGTTAGTATACTTGGACAGATCAGAAAAGCAGTTTATAGAGGTCTGAAAGGCCATTTGTAATGTGTCAAGTCTCAAGAACTATGTGAAAATGACAGAATTTTTATCTAACAGTACATTGTAATGTAGTAATACTGGCAGAATTGAGCTATTTGCCTAATTTATGGCTTAAGAGACACTACATTTTAAGGGGAGACTCTGCTCAGATTCTCAGTGCAACATGATAAATAGTAAGTAATCCAGGGACCAATAATAATCAGAATGGCAATTATATCTAAGACTCAGTGTGAGACTGGGCAGCAGTGTTCCATTTTAATTTTGAACCTGATAAGCATTGGTCAACCTAATGGTGTTATTTATACAGTAATTTAGCATTGTTATTTGTTGAATACCATTCGGGGGTGTCTGCTATATTATATATATATATATATATATATATATATATATATATATATATTCAGCCAATTCTTCCTCATTCCAATTAAATAACACCTATAAAATACATCAGACAAAGCTTCTGAGTCTTGAAATCCAGCTTTAAATCTACCGTACTTTAATCAAGCATTTAAATTTATGTCTGTGTAATGAACTATCACTGACATGAAGGAAAAGAAAGATTTAGTTTTGTCTTTTCAACATCGTTATTATTTTACTGAAGGCACATCTATCTCAGACAGTATATCTCTATTTTCACACAAGTAGTGCATCCATTCAGTGTGTGGCTTCTACTCTTCAAAATACAGTTCTAACTCCCTTGCTGTTTAATTAGTCACTGTTTGGAATAGCAGTAAGTCAAATGTACCACAGAACTTTCAGCACAGGGCCAGTTAGTGCCTGGCACGCTAGAGAGCCATAATTCTTCCCATGCACTAACTCTGTGCAGACATGGCCTTCTTTCCAAATAAATGTAAGAAACAATCAAGCACCTTTATGAACCCAGATAAGTGAATCAGAGGACAACCTCCAAAATACGCAGGTTAATGACAAGGCTTACATAGAAGCTGAAACATGTGACCCTAACATATTGTGTGGTGATGAAAAGCAAAGGAAGGGGCTAGCATATTGATAGGTCAAGATGTCAGCGCATGTGAAAAACAAAGAAGAGGCAGAAGCACACAAAAGTTCAGAGAAAAAGAACAAATAAGTCCAGAGAGCCAGAGATGCCCAAGGGGAGAGGGGGCGGCGGTTGGGTTAAGCATTGGCTCAAAGCGGTTTCAAACTGAACATGGTAACAATCTTCTGTTTGGATACTCTGTTCAGGGAAACAGGACTTTTGTAATTACAGGTTGGACATCCCTAGTTCAGTATTCTTGGGACCTGACTGGTCCTGGATGAAGGTGTGTGCCAGACCAGGAGAGGTCATTTCTGGCCCCCTTGCTGCCACCCTGCTTTCTGACTTGCTGCCCCACCAGTCCTCCTGTATCCCCCAGACAGCCCAGCTGAGCTGCACGCCAGGCTTCCCAGTTCCCAGCTCCCCCCACAACAGCTCGGCACCCCTCCTCCCCAGGGCCGGCCCACAACATTTTGGCACCTGAGGCGGGGAGCTCAAATGATGCCCCCATACCTCCTCGCTTGGGCCAAAACTTTGAAAGTTCTCAATTTTGCCTTCTTATTGTTCTACTCCTCTCATGGTACTGCTCTGCTACCTACCCCAATAAAGGGGAACTAACAACTTAAAATGCCTTGTTCAAAAATTTTAAGTAACACTTAACTTTTAAATGCCTGAACAGCAAATGCAACTTTTCTTGTCTGCATACTAAACACTGGCATTTTTATCTGTTTGAATAATCAAGGTGGTGCTTTCCGTGCCTTCTTGGTTGCAAAGATTTGAACTGCTTCCTGAAGGTCCACAGTGTGGGCCAGCTCATGCTCTACTGAGATGGTTGCAAGACCATCCAGCCTCTCTGGTGTCATTGTGGAGCGTAGATGTGTTTTTATTAACTTCAGCTTGGAGAAGCTGCATTCTCCACTGGCAACTGTTACAGGAAGTGTTAGAAGTATGCGCAGAGCAACAAAAGCATTTGGAAAGAGGGTGGTCATCTTATTTGTGCACATATATTCCAGAATAGCCTGTGGAGTTGATCCTGCTGAAATGTATCTTGAAAGGGCTTTCAGTTCATCACCTAAATCACTCGCATCAATATTGCGCACGTCTCATGTGTCAACACTGTCTCTAGTGCCCTGCATTGCTGGTGTAGGTCTTCTTCAGGTATAGTGAGGAGTTTTGAAATATCATACAACATCCCAAATATACTGCTGTGTTCCTTGAGCTACATGAAATGTTCTTCAACTGACTATATTGCACAATCTAGCACCTGGTTAAAGAATCCAACTTTGAATTGTTGTTTGGGGTCTCTTATGGGATTATCCCGTGCCTCGTAATCAAAATGTTGTCTTCTTTGGTGACTCTTACATTCTTGAATGGGTGGGAAAATAGCTTCAGTGTGAAGTTCTTCTGCCAACTTCTGTGCACTCTTCAGAACGTTTTGAAATCCCTCATCTGACCGGTAAGACTGTAGGTATGACTTTGCTTTGTCCAGTTTTTCCATTGCTCCAGATATATCAAGGTCAACACCTTGGAGTCTCTTGCTTACAATATTTATTTCAAACAGTATGAGATGCCACAACACTAAGCCACACAGAAATTTCAAATTATGTATGTTTCTGGTGATTCCATTTCCCTCTGACACTGTTCTCCCACGAACAGTTCCTGTCATAGTATTATCCTCCATAATGGCATCTATGACATCATCTGTTTTCCCAGTTTGGTGTTTGATAGGCTTTATCGCCTCCACTCGACTTTCCCATTGTGTGGCACTCAGTGGTTTCAGTGTCAGAGAGGATGTTCCCAGATGTTGCTTCAAAATTTGCCATCGATGAGTTGATGCAGAGAAAAATACATAGATGCTTTGAATTACATTAAAAAATTCAGCAGCCTCACTAGAAGCTTATGCTGCATCACTGACCACCAAATTCAATAAATGAGAACTGCATGGGACAAAAAAAAAGCTCGAGGGTTTAACTCTCGGATCCATGTCTGCACTCCTCTGTTCTTTCCTCTCATGTTGGCACCATTATCGTAGCCCTGACCTCTCATGTCACCTATCACAATTCCTGTATCTTCCAGCTTTTTAAGAAGCAGATTTGTCATACCAGCTCCTGTAGTATCAACAATGTCAATAAATGCTAGAAAATGCTCTCTTGACAGTCACCATTGCAGGGACATTTTCACTAGGTTCTGTTGTTGTTACAAAACACACCGTTGAAGTCATTTGTTCCGTATGGCTGATGTCAGGTGTGCAGTCCAGAGTAACAGAGTAATATCTTGATGACTTCAGATCTGCCACAATCTTCTGTTTGACTTTTGTTGCCAGTAACTGTATGATCTCATTTTGAATTGTTTTTCCAAGGTAGTGGTGTGTGTACATTTCATGGGTGGTGACTCTTGTTAGATGCTCCTGGAGTACAGCATCAAACTCAGCCATCAGCTCCACAATTCTAAGGAAGTTTCCATTGTTTGGTACATACAGCTGATCTGAAGTGCCACGCAGTGTTAGGTTTTGGGTAGCAAGCACTCTCGCAATGGCAATGAGCCTTTTCAGAACATTTTGCCAGTAAAGAGACTCTGATGCAATCTTCTCTTGATGCTGATCATCTCTGGTGGCCTTTAAACTTAGTCTCATCTCAAGCTCTTTCCACCTATGGAATGCTCTCTGGTGATTTGCTGCCTTCTCATGGTTGCCAGATTTATAGCCAGATTTTTCCAGTCCGTTGTTCCTGTAGAACCCAATGTGGCTGGAACATTAGACTGGAAGAATTTGCAACAAAAACAGTATGCAGCATTCTGGGTTTTTGAGTACATAAGCCATGGCCTCTCCACTTTGTCACCATTGGGGATTTCACGCCAGTAATGTGCTGGATGGAAACTTCTATTTTCATTGTCTTTGAGGAACATGAAGTTTTTCACTTGCTGTGGCCCATGCAGTACAAGAAAGTCCCTCAGGCTACTGCTCAAGTGGGTCCACAGTCCTGGATCATCTAGACTTAAGGAACTAAACTCAGCAGCAGCTGTTTCTTGTGCCTCCACCACACTCTTCTCTGATCTACACTTTTTTCAGTAATGTGCATGGTTACATCCAGTTAAGATGGAGGTATGGATGCTGCAGTAGGTGCCAGGTCACCTGCACTCTGACTAGCTGGAAGATCAGGCATCTCCTCACCACTCACGTCCTCACTGGGGCCAGAAGGCTCACCGTGAACATTTGTGTCTATGTATCTCAGAAGAGCTCCTTCCTGCTTAGATAGAAAAGCTTTCTTTGCTTTCTTTCTTTTTCTGAATGCTGCCCCAGAGGGGAGTTTTCTTCTTTCACTCATGACTGCTGTTCTGTGCCAGCTATAGTGGCTCTCAACACTCAGTTGAAGGGGACAAATAAGCAGGCTGGTAGCAGGACCTGAGTGAGGGAAGATATCAGCGTCTTAAGGGCCTAACTGGCTCCTACAACTTCAAGTGACTGACTGTTCTCCTCAAGTGGGTTCAGGGAAGCAGCAGGAAAGAGGAAGCTCTCTTAGAAGCTGGTGTTAATCAGTCCAGGCTCCTGGGCAGGGCGAGCAGGGCGGCCGCCCCAAGCCCCGCGCTTTCAGAGGCCCCGCGCATGCGCTGTAGTGCCATGGCGTATGCGCCGTGTCAAAAGGGGGGGCCCCGCGAAATTGGGCTGCCTGGGGCCCCGCAAAACCTTTATCCGCCCCTGCTCCTGGGGGTGCTAGAGAGGTACATAAGAGGCTCCTCCCCCTCTCTCTCCCTGCAGCTCCTGCTGCTTTCAGTTATTCCCTCTCACCTTTTCTCCTGCCTGCCTGTTATGTCTCTTGTGCCCTCCTTCCTCCAGCATAGCACTCCACCATCTCTGTGTATCTAGAGCAGAGAGAATACATATGCACCAGCAGCAGACACAATTTTCTACACTCTGGGTCCTAGTGGCACCCCCCACAGTCTGGCACCTAAGGTGGCCACCTCTGTTCGCCACATGGTAAGGCCAGCCCTGCTCCTCCCGCCCCGCCCCCCCGCAGCAGCCCAGCTGGGCTGTGTTCCAGACTCCTGTCCTCTTCGCCCAGCTGGGCCATGCACTGGGCTCCCACCTCCCTCATCCAAAGCCCAGCTGAGTGGCATACCAGCCTTCTACCCCCCTCCCTCCTGCTGTATCATGCCCAGCTCCCACAGATGTTGCCAGACCACAGAGTCCCAGTTTATAGAGGTACAACCATAGAGCTACAACCATTTCCATAGAAAAAGAGTCTATGGGACTGGATTCTCCTTGGTGTTACTCTGAATAGAATTTTTCCATCTTTATAGCAAATGAAAAAGAACTATTGCTACCGTCAAAGTGGTATTATTAAAAGCCATTTAACAGGCATGTAATAATCTACCCATATGGAAACTGAATCAGCATTAGAAGGGGAAAATTTATCAAGATTAACCAAAATTAACTTTTGCTATTAACTTGAAGTTGAAAAGATATATCTTATTATTCAAGTATAAACCAAAATGCTCTGCCACTTCCCACCCCCTCATGGGGTCAAGATCCTGGGATACATTATTGAGGATTGGGAGAAACATTTCTGAAAAGGAAACACTAAAATCAAGACATAAAAATGTGTGTGCTCTTGCTCATCTATGCACACGCTTACAAAAAATCCTCATGTAAACTAGCAGCATCCATAGCCATCACACATTAGGTCTGAAACTGTAGGATGGTGCATTACCACCAGCACTGCTGCTTCTTCGTCTCCATTCCTTTGTTTCACCTGTGAATTGTTTTTTCACTGCCTCCTTCTCCAACGGGCACGAGACTTCTCCCTGGGAAGTGAATGGGAGCATAGCAGATCCTCAATCTTCTAGGCTGAGTCCTTTGGTGAGTGAAGGGGAGAAGCATGGGCTTCCTTGTGCTCTTCCTCAGCTCCACCACCATGGACCTAGACATCCTCCTCATTGTCTAGTTATGGGAAATATGTTGCCTATTGGGTGCTTAGGAAGAAAATCCTTAAGCACTCCAGAGATTTCAGATTGACATAATTGTCATGGAGGCTTCTGCATGGGCATGGGAGCAGGAAGTGATGGCACTGACTGCCACTCCTCCCTACATAGCCTCTTGTGGAATTATAGTGCCCAGGAAACCTTTAGTCATGCCCCACATGTGCTCCCTCTCATCTCTGGGTGGTAGTGGGGAGTCACCCAACCTGCATAAACTCTGCCAAGTCTGGTTCTTATGTGTCTAAATTTTTTCAGTATCTGGACCTCAAACAGGTGCACAGAGCCACTCAGGATTTTGTCTGGAAACAATATATCAGTGAGGGCCAAACAAAAATTGTTAAAGCCCAGGCAGATGTAGAAATACATGCTGCTCTAATTTCTGCTTTGGTATAACTTCAGTTACGTCAATGGAAACAAACACTCTTACAAATTGTCCAAACCAGCTTCAGTTCTTGAGTGTCTGAAAAGTGATTCAGCCAACAGGGGCCAAAAAGTGGAGAAAAGTCTTGCTACAACAAGCCTTGCTACAGGTCTTCTATCTTCAGTTCTCAATGCAGAAGGGGGCTAGTAGGGACACAGCAGAAGGTAGGGCTAAGAGAGGGTGAGGGCAGTGAAGGCGCAAGAGAAACAGTATAAGATATATAGTAGACTTCCGATAATCTGGAACCTTTGGGACCTAGGTGGTGCCGGATTATTGGATATGCCGGACTATCAGGAGGTAATATAAGATGGTTTTTTTTTTATATATATATATATATATATATATATATATATATATACACACATACATATACATACACACACACACACACACACACACACACACACACACGGCTCGACAAACTGCAGCGAGAGCTACTCGCCAGCCCCGCACCGTGCATGCGCCGGTGAATGGGGCACATGGAGCGACCAGCTGAAATCTACTCGCCATGGGCGAGTAGAAACAGCGATTTGTTGAGCCCTGTGTTTGTGTGTGTGTGTGTGTGTGTGTGTGTATAGAAAGATAGATAGATAGATAGATAGATAGTATATATTGTATATAACGTGCTTTTAAACCTTTTTATTGCACAAGCACTGTCCAGCATCACACAATGCCAGTGGCAGACTGACTTGGTCCCGTCCGGTTTCGCTCAGTTCCGCTTCTGCCACTGCTGCTTTGTGACTTGTTTTTTGCTGAAGCTCACTCAGGGTGTGTCTAGACTAGGGTTTTGTTGACAAAAGTGGACTTTTGTCGACAAAACTATACCTGCGTCTACACTGCCGCTGAGTTCTGTCGGCATAACGTCGACAGAACTCAGCAGTTTTGTCGATGGCTGCAAACCTCATTCTACGAGGAATAACGCCTTTTGTCGACAGAGTTCTGTCGACAAGGCATTATTGCATCTACACTGTCCTTTGTGTCCACACTGTCATGTCGTCAAAGCAGCTTGCTTTGTCGACAGAACTAGATGTAGTCTAGACCCTCTTTGTCGACAGAAGATTTGTTGACAGTATCTGTCGACAAAACTTCTGTCGACAAAAGCCTATAGTCTAGATGTACCCTCAGTAGTCTCTTGCCATTTTGATGCCGGACTATCGGGAGTGCTGTACAATTGGATGCCGGACTATTGGAGTTTTACTGTACTAGGTTTTCTTATCCAGTACAAAGGTAGCAGTTTTCTGCATGTGTGCCATCCAATGAATCCTAGAATCCTAGAACTGGAAGAGATCTCGAGAAGTCGAGTCTAGTCCCCTGCTCTCATGGCAGGACCAGGCACTGACTAGACCATCCCTGATAGATGTCTGTCCAACCTGCTCTTAAATATCTCCAGTGATGTAGATTCCACAATCTCCCAAGGCAATTTAGTCCAGTGTTTAACCACCCAGACAGTTAGGAAGTTTTTCCTAACGTCCAACCTAAACCTCCCTTGCTGCAATTTAAGCCTATTGCTTCTTGTCCTATCATCAGAGGCCAAGGAGAACAATTTGTCTCCCTCCTCCTTGTGACACCTTTTTAGATGCTTGAAAACTGCTATCATGTCCCCTCTCAGTCTTCTCTTTTCTAAACTAAAGTAGCCCATTCTTTCAGTCTTCCCTCATAGCTCATGTTTTCTAGACCCTTAATCATTTTTGTTACTCTTCTTTGGACTTTCTCCAATACTCCACATCTTTCTTGAAATTTGGTGCCCAGAACAGGACACAATACTCCAATTGAGGCCTAATCAGTGCAGAGTAGAGCGGAAGAAAGACTTCTTGTATCTTGCTCACAACACTCCTGTTCATGCATCCCAGAATCATCATGCTTGCTTTTTTTGCAACAGTGTCACACTGTTGACTCTTATTTAGCTTGTGGTCCACTATGACCCCTAGATCCCTTTCTGCAGTACTTCCTAGACAATCACTTCCCATTCTGTATGTGTGAAACTGATTGTTCCTTCCTAACTGCAGTACTTTGCATTTGTCCTTATTAAACTTCATCCTATTTACCTCAGACCATTTGTCTGATTTGTCCAGATCTTTTCGAATTTTGACCCCACCCTCCAAAGCACTTGCAACTCCTACCAGCTTGGTATCATCTGCAAACTTAATAATCATATTTTCTATGCCATCATCTAAATCATTGATGAAAATATTGAACTGAATTGGTCCCAAAACGGACCCCTGCGGAATCTTACCTCTTATGCCCTTCCAGGATAATTGTGAAGCATTTATAACTACTCTCTGAGAATGGTTATCCAGCCAGTAATGCACCCACCTTATAGTAGCCCCATCTAAGTTGTATTTGCCTAGTTTATTGATAAGGTCATGCGAGATCATATCAAATACCTTACTAAAGTTTAGGTATACCATGTCCACTGCTTGTTCTTTTATTATTTTAACTTCCGCCAATTCCACTAGCATTCACTATGTTAGGCATCCCATAATCATCAATCTTCTTGACGAAAAGTGAAACAAAGAAGTCATTAAGCATTAAGGATCAAACCCTAGCCTGTGAAAAACATTCAAAGATGGAAAAACAAAAAACAAAAGAAACATAAACAAAGGAACCAGGAGAGGGGGAGGGGGAATACATGTATGAGAAAAGGAAGCAAGAAAAATGTTTAAATGGCATTGATAAAGCTTTTAGGCCTAACCTACACTATGTCCCTCTCCCCATTAACCTAACCTACACAACTTTAGCTGCGTGAATAGCTGAATTAGTACTTACCACGGTGTCTTCCATATGATAAGGTCAGTCGGGGCTGCTCTCCAGATGACTCCAGCTACTCTTCTCATCATGGTGGAGTACCGGAGTCAACAGGAGAGCAGACACGATAAATTGATGGCTGGTGGATTGATCACCAGATCGGTCAATCCACTGCATAGTGAAGACAATCCCTGAGATTAGTGGATTTTGATATTTCTTGATCAATACTGGGCCAATTATACTTTCTTTTACATTAGTGTAACCCCACTGACTTAAATGGTACTGCATCAGTGCAACAGCAGCATTTAGCCAACCATATCTGCATTATAAAGTATATTATTTCTCTGGGTCATACTCACCAACTTAGTGGAGTTACACTAGGGATGAATTTGGTGCTATACCTTGAAGGTGCAGAAGCAAGTGATGGCAGAATGCTATTGCCTCAGGGCCTTGAATCAAATTGCTGCTTTCTGTTAGTGCTAGTTACAAGTTTATTATGCTAAATGGCATAAAATTAATGGGGCATGTATTTAAAAAAGTGTAATTTCTTCTTGCTTTCATGACAATTTGAAGAATTCTACATGGCCATTTTTGAAAGTGTAAAAGCTCCCTCCCACTCTATTACAGAAATCCTGTTAAGCCATAAAGAAATCTCGAATGGGTATTTCTGACAAAACTATTTAACTATTAAGAATATACATATGGATGTGCTCCTTTTCAAAATATGAATTCAGGATGGAACAAATCATCACCATTTTAAAAATACATACTATTAGTGGAATTTTAGCTCTCTCTTAAAGATCATACAGAATGTGTACTTTGGGCATATTTCTTGCTATAAAAAGAAGTCATCCTTAGGTCCAGAGATTTTACAATTTTGAAGATAAAAACTTAAGACAAAGGGCCCAATTCTAGGTGCTCATCAATATAAATCATGGGTGACTTTAGTGCAATTCCATTTACTTCCTCAATGTAAGATAGGTGTCAAGGGGATCAGAAATAAAGCCCCAAATTATTAGAGGATCTGTGTGCATAGCCAGCACCAACAGAACTTTTACCAAATTTGACCTCTGATTTTTTACAGTCTATAATTCTTCTCACTTGTCAGAAAGCTTAATTTAACCAGTGAAAATAGCCTTTCTGATCACTGTTACTTCAGCTAAGCAGGTCAGCAGCCTGTCAGCTATCTCATGTATCCTTCCCTTGTTACATTTATAGTCTGTCAAGGTAATTTCAAGGATAGTCCCAAATTATTTCTCCCCCCAAGGTAGCATTAGGTTGACATTTAAAACACAAGTTCAACCTTCTCAGATTTTGCCTCTCCTCTTATGAGCAGATGGTGCAATAAAAAGGGATATATTATATTATTTTCAAAACGTAGAAGATTAAAAATATGTTAGAAAAAGGCTGACATTTAAAAGTTCTGTTAAGCTATTTCTATGTTAATGCAAATGCGGCTTCATATTTCCCTCTTTAATTGTTTTTGAAGAGATCACCACCAAATGTATAGCTTATTGCTTCCCGAGTCTTTTACCACAAAACAGGATGGACCCTCAGTCTCTTTTGCACCCATGAAAGAGCTGTACTAAGACAGCTGCGGATTCCCTTTATTTATAGGAATCCTTGGCTGACATAGGTATGTGTCTCTAAGCAATCCTATCAGCCTTCCACATCAATGCAATAGGCATACTGAGGACTAAAGGGATATGGCTGAACCAGCATCTCCTGGCAGAAGAGCTCCTAATGCCCCATTGCAGCCCATTATGTTAGAACTGCCCTTGAGGTGTTCTAATTTATTCTGAGAGTCAAAATGCATGCCTAGCTCCCTTTCAACTGGGGAGAGCATACTGGTGACTAAGTACATTCTGTGTCCCTCACATTTGGGTCCAGTAAATTAGCAGGATTCCTGGATAGGACCTATATTCTCAAATCAGTCCTAATAACACAGAGAGAGCAAGAAGAGGAATAGATACATTCCCTAATGTTATAACAGAAGACATTGTAGCCACTTACTTAAATTGAATAAATTGGTAGTTCCATGGTGTGACAGCTAGAGCCTCTGGCCCTTTAAAACATTGTCAGAATGCCACATGGTGTGCTCCAGGCAGCTCTGAGGGCTGGCGGGAGGGTGGCGACACGTTTCAGGTGATGTTGAGGACTGGCTGCCCCCAATCCCACCCCTTCCAGGAGCACAGAGCCACCCCAATCACCTTGCCCAGGGGCCCAGCAATTGTTGGCCCGCTGATGATGTGTTACACGTATACAGAACCCAAGAGCCATGCTTTGGCCAATACCATACTCATACTCACATACCAAAAGATTTCAGAGTTGCGTGGCTCTCTCGGTAGGTGGTCATCAATAGAGGTACGGTTCCTTCTGGGGCTTTCCCAAAGAGGTCATTGCATTCTAGCCCAATCAGTGAACCTCTAATTTTATTGTTGTGACTAGACCGAATACCTTATACATATGTATGAGGGATTTAACCCTCCTTTTCCTTATCTGTACTTCTACACCCCATAAATTATGGAGTGCCCCTTTTCCATAGGTTGTTCTCTTAGTTTTCCTTTTTCTTATTAGCATTTTATTAATATTTCCATCAGCCTGTTTCCATGGTAACCCACTATCAGAACAGAACTGTCTATGATGTTTACATCAAAGATCTTGCTGTCTAGACAGGTACATAACAATGTATTTCTGGAACATCACTTCTTGGCACATTTTTTCCCATGATCTTGTGATTTTATTTGCATAGAGTTATTCTTAGGTCACCTGTTTATGCTGAGTTTCCTTAAGCCTAGTGTGGCTAGGTTGAAATCTTACAGGCCTCCTCCTGTAAGCCTTGCATTACACCCGTGCTTTACTTGTATACTTAACACATGTGCTGACTCTGACAGTGCTCCAAAAATTAACGCATACTCAGCACCTACCAGCAGACAAGCTCCCCACCTCTACCCTCCTCCAGCATCTCCTGTCCTCTGGCATCCTGCTGCTTTACTCCTCTCCCTTCCTCCCTCCTATCATCTCCCAACCAATCACTTATTGCTAAACATCTGCTTCGCAGAATTCAGAGGATCAGGGGGAGGGGGAGTTAGGACTCAGCATGCTTGGGGAGGGGACAGAAAGAGACAGGGTGGGGGCAGAGGAGTGGGGGGCAAGGACTGGGGTAGATGGATGAGTCAAGGATACCCCAACTACAGCAGAAGTCAGCACCTATGCCTAATGCACACACATCACTCATAAGCACATACTTAGAGGGAGATTCATACTTAAATAATTATCTTGCTTCTATCTATCCCTATAACTTAAATCTATTTTACACACATTGATTACACAAGAAATAACATGATTTGACCATACCCAATCGATAACAATGATAAATGAATGTCAAAATGAACTAACTGGCTACCCATTTTATGTATCTCACATGGTAGCTCTTTCCATCTCTCTCAGATGAAAGGAGCTCTCAATTTGTACAGTATAATGGTGCTTGGTGTCACTTCATTAAATCTGTTCAGAGGTCTTTGAAGATGATGAATTTCTCCTTTCTGAAAGGTTTGCAGAAGCTTTATCAGCAGGTCAATCAATTTCTTTATAAATGTCTTAAAACAGAACTTTCTTCACTTGAGCAACCATGCATTAAAAAGGTCTTAGTAGAAAAAAATTAGTGCCCTCTAATATCTTCCATCATTTTATCTTTATCCAAAATTGTTGCATGAAATGAAACTCCCAGAAATTCTGATTGAAAGTTTGAGTATATAGACAAGGCCAGATACAGATCTCAGTAATTCTGGATTTACATCAGTCTAGTAGAATTCAGAATCTGGTTTCTTATCTCCAGCACAGAAATATTTGCTGAAAGGATATTTTAGCATTTTGGGAAAAAGGTGGGGGGTGTATTTTGTCCTATTAATTAATACTGTATCTTAGTGGTTCTCAAACTTTTTAACCCAGGGCCTACCCAGCTCAACGCAAACCTTTCTGTGGACCATCACCCACCCACCCATGATGACAAAATGCCTTTACTTATCTTTAAATACCTTAAATGCTAAATTATTCATATTAGGCTACTGGAGCATAAAAACTTAAATATGCATCCGTAGCGTAAGGGGGCAATTATAACTGGTAAGAAAGGAAATATCAATCAAAATAAAAATAAGTAACAGATTAAGTGCTTGAATTTTATCATGTTAGTTTACCAAATTTCATTTTCATTTTAAATAAAGTTAATTATTAATTTATGTCAAAAACAAAAGGTTTCAACACTTTATTTACGGCAGAGGTAGGAAACCTTTTATGGGTTGGGGGCCACTGATCCACAGAAAATCAGTTAAGGTCCATACAAAAGTGAGAGGCAAAAAAACAAAACAAATAACCCCCCCCCAACCCTTATTGACAAGGCCCCCAACTGAGACACCTCACTCCCCTGATGCTCTAGCTCCATGGGTTGTATGGGGGGGGGCGGTGAGAGGGGGCTTCAGGCTTCCCATAGGCCAGATTAACTCTTTTGGGGTCCCAAAGTTAGTAGATCTTGTCAGCCCCCTAGCCTCTGGAGTGCAGCCAAAACTGAGGCGTTCAGTGTGTGGGAGGGAGTTTCCAGGGAGTGGGATAGGGATAAGAGTACAGGAGAGAGGTGGGAGGTAGGGTGCTGAACTGGGCTGGGAGTGGTGTCTGGCCAGAAGGGAGAGTGCAGGAGCAAGGGAGGGTGCAGAAGGGGTGGGGGTGCAGGGTCTCAGCAGGTGGTGTGTGTGGGGGGGGGAAGTCTAGGCATGAGCGAGAGGGAGGCACTTACCTGGCTCCATGCCCCTTGCCGCTCCCAGGCACCGCCCACTGCTGCTTCTATTAACTGTGATTCCAGCCAATGGGAATAGTGGGAAAGCTGTTTCCTTGTTGCTGTTCCCCCACCCAGGGGAGAGGGCAAATGGCAGGGCGTGGAACTGCTTGCTCCCCCCAATAGCCAAATCTGTCCCACAAGGCTCCGGGCTCCTCCTTCCCTCAGCAGGAAGCTAGCACTGGCATTCCATCCTTGTGGGAGTCAGCTGCGGGGCAGGAGTACCAGCAGAGGCTCCCAGTTGCAGCAGGGAGCCTAAGCCTTGAGCCACAGTCCACCTGCAAGGCGGCAGTGAACCACTACTGGTCTGCTGTCCGCAGTTTGAGAACCACTGTTGTATCTCAATGATCACGTTAAACAGAGGATCAGAAAACATCATCAGTAAATCTCTTAATCCATGTGTGTGGTGTTTGACTTATTTACTAGACTTTGTTTTGATTTACTTCCATTACCTACCTTAAAATTATTGGACACCTTCTTGACTGACTGGAATTCATCGGCTAGCCATGAATTTTGTGCTATATAAGTAGCAATCACCATATTATCTAGTAAAGTTACTACTACCCCAGCACTTAGAATCCCTAGTTGTGGATCAAGTCCCATAGTGCAAGGTGCTGTACAAATAGAACAAAAAGGCGTCCTGTTTATACAGTGCCAAAAAGCTTATAAAAAAAAGTATAAAATGAGACACAGCAGATGGACATAGATACACATACACTTGGATGGCAAAGCTGCTAAGTCAATAAATTACTAAGGCCCAGATCCTCAGACGGTACTGGTTGTGTCACTCCACTCACCATAAGAGATGTCAATGCCAGAAAGACTTCCTTTATAACAGACCATAAAACTTCCTCAAAATAAACATTTTCCCGAGCATATCTTTTAGAAAAAAAATCCAACCTAGATTTAAAAGTTGACTATGATACACAATCCACCACAAAC
Organism: Pelochelys cantorii; assembly: GCA_032595735.1. Classification (NCBI taxonomy): domain Eukaryota; kingdom Metazoa; phylum Chordata; order Testudines; family Trionychidae; genus Pelochelys; species Pelochelys cantorii. The sequence continues at coordinate 70,698,768 of CM064327.1, forward strand.
GTTGGCAAATAGTTCCAATAATTAGTTGTTCTCACTGTTAAAAGTTTACACACATTTTCAGTCTGAATTTATCAAGCTTCAACTTCTAGCCACTGGATCATGTCATACCTCAGAGCTCATCATCAAATATATGTTCACCATAGGTGACATATGGAGTCACCTTTTTATCATGCCAAATGACTTGAGCTTCTTGAGTCTGTTACTGTAAGACATGTTTTCTTACCCTTTAGTTATTCAGCATCTTTCTTGAATTATGAACACAAGTGCTGGACACAGTATTCTAGCAGTCACCACATCAGTGCCAAATACAGAAGTAATAACCTTACTTGTCCTACTCCAGATTCCCCCGTTTATGTATCCAATGATCACATTAGCCTTCCTGGCCAGAGACTTGCCCTGTTCAACTGATTATCAACTATGACCCACTAGTACTTTTCTCAGGCACTGCTTCCTAGAATGGAACTGTAAGTATGGCCTGCATTCTTTGTTCCTAGACTTCAATGACATTTCTCTGGTTATTTGTGAATAAAAGTGATCTGAAACATTGGAAATTTGTTATTTGAGATATGAATGAAAAGCTATAGTGGCATATGATATGATAACTTAGCATAATGGCTTAATGGGTCACTGTTGATTAAAGGAAACATTCTGCCATCAGTCTGCTTGTAATTCCTTCTACACATCAATGGAACCAAAGCAATTTGTGTAGAATATGTTTACATCATGCTCCAGATTCATGCACAGTTTTTTTCCTTTATTCTTTCTGGGCAGTTTCAGAGCAAAGTTCCTCTGCAAAATGGTTGGCAAGGGAAAATATATTTTGATACAATGCAGAGAAGCATCCCATATGACTAAGGCAAAAAAAAAAGTTTTGCATTTTCTCTGGCATTGGCATCTAAAAATAACATTTTTTTCCAAAAACAAAACAATACATAACATGCACATCATCGTATTATGTTTGCTTAGATACAAGATGGAAATTGAAATTAGATTAAAAACCTAATCAGCCTGATTATAAAGGAGAAGAGTGCTGAAAAAACCCTCAAACTCATGGTTACCAGAAAAAAAAAAAATCCACGTTAATTAAGCATATTTTTAAAACTTGCATTTGAAAGAAAGATTACAACATATTTTATATTGATGTTCTCAGGGAATATTCTTCTATGGAGAATTACTACTGTATTAATATTTATGATATGCATATTGGTTGTTTCAACTGGCTATAATTTGTTCTTATACAAAATACTCCAGAAATGCTACATATGCATCACAATTCCAGTAATGATATTAAAATAGATTTAAAGGGTTAGTTCAAATCTTAATGGCTTTAGGGTGTCCTTTATTTTTATTAATGAAGCCTATGCAAAGAGTTAGTTGTTGGCTTCATTTCAAGTAGGTCAGAATGAAATAAGGGAATTTCTTTTATTGGCCAAGTTACACAACAAGGAACTAAAGCCCAAATAAAAAGGCTTTGATAGCAAGCCAATCAAGTTCCACAAGTCTGGGTGACTGAATTCAACAGAACCAGACTACAGTAGATAGCCCACAATGGGGCAACGGCAAGATGTAGTAGTTCTGCCACAGAAAGCCACTGTAAGCTCGGTTGCATGGCATACAATGGGACACTGGAGGGGAAGCCCCCAGTGAAGACTTCAGCAGTGCAAGTACTCTATTTCTTTTGGTCCTAATATACGCATAGAAGCAAACACATAAGTTGGGCCTTCATACATTTGCTTCAGTTTGGATTGTGTAACTGAAAGGAAATGAGAACGGAGCGGTAAACTGAAGAAATATAATTCATTCAGCCCACTTAATTAGCTTAATTAACACAGGTCCTACAATTGACAAGTAACTGCTTTTACTGTTATATGTATCTTGGATTCTGTTATTTCCACTCCAGCTCATCTGATGAAATGGGTTTTACCCACAAAAGCTCATGACCCTATATATTTTTCTTAGTCTCTAAGGTGCCACAGGACTACTCATAATTCATCTTGTTTGACATCCAACTGACCATGATCCACACATTACAGATGTGAAACTTACATAACTCCTTTTAACTACAAATTATCAGAGAGAGTGAGCTTTTGGTAACTGCAGCCAGTAACCATTCTAGTGTGGCCTGAAACAGGGATTTAAAGAATGCTTAATTTTTTTTTTATATTCTAGTAATTAGAACATTATTCATAGACTCTAAGTCCAGAGAGGAACTTTGTGGTCACCTTAGTCTGACCTCCTGTAGGCCATTATTTCTATTCACATTCAGAACAATCTTTGGGCTCTCATCTTGTGATGGAAGAGACCCAAGAGGTGTAAGTGCCTGTTGTTGTACTACTAATTATTACCAGTAATATTATGGAAATGTTTCTAAGTCCTCACCAACCCATTGGGCCATGCAGTTTACATGCACATAAAAGGGATGTGTCCTACCCCAAACAAAAGTTGTACAAATAGACAAGACAAAGGGATGTGGGTTCATATGTAAGGACACAGAGAATTTTAAAAATGCCTTTAACTCAAATTCAGACGCCAGGTTAAAAGAGAGTGCCACAAATAATATCAAGGACCCTAGTCTCTAAACCACCAGTGGCTCTCAGTCTTTCCACACTACTGTATTTCTTTCAGGAGTCTGATTTGTCTTGCGTACCTCCAAGTTACATGTCACTTAAAAACTGCTTGCTTACCAAATCAGACATAAAATATAGAACTCTCACAGCACAGTAAGACTGAGAAATGGCTTACTTTCTCATTTTTAGTATAAAATAGTAAAATAAGCAATTGGAATATAAATATTGTACTTACATTCCAGTGTATAGTATATAGAGCAATATAATCAAGTCAGCGTCTGTAAGAAATCAGTTTATACTGAATTTGCTAGTGCTTTTTATGGAGCTTGTTGTAAAACTAGGCAAATATTGAGATGAATTGATGTACCTCCAGAAGACCTCTGCATACCCCCAGGTGTACACCTACCCCTAGTTGAGAACTACTTCTCTAAACCACACTGCCTTTTACTGCCTAAATGGGAGTTTTCATAGAAAAATGAACTGCAGCTCTTTGAGATGTGGCCTCTGTGTGTGTTCCACTTCCCATGGGCATGTGCCTTGATCCCTTGATTGGCAATTAAATAAGCAGTGTCTGTTCAGCTCCCGTATGTACCCTGTGCCTCCTCAGGCTGGATAACAAGTCTGTATAATGGTATGTGGAGGGAACTGTCCTCAGTTCCTTCCCTCCCCCTACAAATGTCCCTGAAGGAGTAGCCCAAAGCAGATGAAAAGGGAAAGAAATTGTGGAGCACCATCAGGAACACACATCTCAAAGAAATGTGGTTACTGCATAAAGTGAGTAACCTTCTTCAAGCAGTGTCCTAAAAATGCTCCACCTCAGGTAACTTCCAAGCAGTGTTCTCAGATGGAGAAGGGAGCTTCAGAACAGACTCCAAAGACAAACATACTATTGCAGAGACAAAGAGGTCACATCCAATCTTACAGCATGGATCTGGGCATAATGATTTCAAAAGCGTACGTCCTGAAGCCCATATAGCAGCATATATTTTGGATACTGGTACATTCTTCAGTAACGTTATAGATGTTGCCTGTGATGCGTTTAAGTGAGCTAGCACAATTTAGGGTAAGGAAAGAGGGTGAATTACTGCAGTGTCACAACAAATGACAACACTACATAGATGATTGACTAAACAAACAACCACACTATCATAGGGTATGCTTAGACTACAGGGTTTTTTCGAAAAAAGTGGTCTTTTATTGAAAAAACTTCCCCTGTGTCTAGACTGCTGCTGCATTCTTTCAAAAGTAAACTGAAAGAACGCAGCAGTTTTTTCTACTGCGGAAAACCTCGTTTTACGAGGAAAATTTCCTTTTTCGAAAGTGCTCTTTCAAAAAAAGTTGCTATGTAATGCAAACTGTGTTTCTGAAAGAAAGCATCCAGACTCTTTCAAAAAAGCCTCTTTCAAAAGAGGCTTGCAGTCTAGACATAGCCATAAAGTCTAATCTGGGATATTTCCTGTTGTACACAGACAATACAGTTTAGTATCTTATACCACACAGTGTCAAGTTGTTCATAGCTTTTGATGGGCCTGCTTTGTTTTCTAGACACAAGTCTGATGTGAAGAACCTAATGCAAATGACCTACAAGTGATTTGAGAAAATGTGCAGCATTCTCATTAATATTTATTGATTTTCTCTAGTCTAGGTTAGCTCTCACAACAATATGTGTATGCACAACTCTCCATCTGCACACATATGTATGTATACACTTTCAAAAGAGTACAAATGCACAAAGCATTTATGTCTGGGAGCATACGAATCCTGGCAGCAATTGAGTATTTATCAATTTACTTAGTTTCTATTACAACTCTTCACTATCAGCCCTAAAGTTTAAATTAATTTAACATGGCAATGCTTTTATAATTAATATGTAACCGCCTGCTGTTTTGCCATGAAGCAACTATAAACAGCAATAGTCCACCCAATCTCTTATCTTTCAGCTAAATATATGCTTCTGAATTAGTACAATATGTACATGGATCCAGGGAAGAATTTCACTCCTATTTATGCTCTGATTGCACTACAGACACTAAGATTTGTTTTTTAAGTGTTAAATTATCCTGATTTTCCATGTGAGCATACAAATACATTATTTTCCTTCTGTTGTAGCCCCTCTTTTTCCCCACTGTGCAACTTAAACAGCATTTGTAAATTAACCAAGATATGTCATACAAAACCAGAATCAGCAACCAGAAGAATTTTGCAGAAGATTCTAAACAGACTCAAGTCATATTATTACCCTCCACTCGCACCAAAAGATCACCAGATGCCAAGCACCCTTGTCACATTCCAACAAAGCATATAAGTACCTGCTTAACTTTAAGACTATATTTAGATGCACAGAAATTTCATGTGCTTAAAGTTAGGTTCTATGATTAAATGCTTTGCTGGATAGAGGGCAAAAGCACTCATTAATTTCCAAGTACATTATCATGAGTTATAAGTGATGTCAACCTGAAAACTCAGATACACTTTAATACAAACATTACATATCATGAATGCATTCCTGAACACTTTGTTCAGTGCAGAAAACATACACTTTTCCTTTATAACAAAAACATATAACAGTTGGTGGCTCCTTCATGGAGCCATGAGCACGGGCGTGTACCTGGCACAGTTCACCCCCATCCTGGATGCCTGCCGCTTTTGCAGTGTGAGGGAAAACCTGGTGCATGCGCACCTTGAATGCGCCAGGTTGCAGCCCCTATTCCAGCTCCTCTTATTGAGGTTCTGGCTGGACTTTTCCCCTCACTTGTTTATCTATATGCACCCCATCCGTGGCCCCACAAAGTTGCGAGACCTCCTCATCAACCTCCTCCTGGCCCTGGCGAAAGCCGCCATCTATAATACCAGGAGAAGAATGCTAGATGAAGGGGTGCTCTGCAACTGTGGGGCCTACTTCCGTTCCTCCCTGGTCTCACGCATCCAGGCAGAGTTCCTCTGGGCAGCGTCCACTGGCTCCCTGGACAGCTTCAAGGAGCAGTGAGCACTGTCCGGAGTTCTCTGCTCCATGTCCCCATCCGGTTCCCTCACTTTGAACCTTTGATCCACACACCTTGACCTTTTTTCATCATTTACCCCCCCTCCCCGGAATCGGTTGGGCCTGGGTCTAGTTGTCCCTCTCACAAGGCTGACCCCCACCCACTCCCAGTGTTCAAATAGGAACAAAAACATTCTGGATAGCAAAATTATTGGAGAGTGGCACAGGATAACAAATGGTGGCAACTGGTGTACTTTCATTGAAGCCTTATGTCATTTTATACAAGCTGGAACTAACACAGAAAGTTTCATTTTTTCAGGGAAGTAGTATTCACTCAGAAGAAGTGCCAGCAGTAAGTGTCCCTTGGCCGAGGAATGATTCATCATTGCATCTTCTTCACACATAGTACATATTTAATTATAAAAGAGCCAATTTTTAAAGTGTGCAGCTAAAAAAGTGCTTTGCTTGTGTATATGCATAGAAAATGTAACTCCTCGCTATAGAGGACCCCTTCATGGATGTGTGCCACATAGCAGGCTCTTCCTCATCTGGCACTGCCGCCCACCAGCTGATCTGATCCTACAATGATCTCTCTTTCTGTAACTCAGCCCTCCTCCCAGGTCATGATTGAAAGCTGTTAGCACATCCCAACCAGGGCACCTATAGGAAGCCCTGAAGGTCACTTATTTTGAAATAACTCCAGCTGCACTGTCTACACACACCCCATTTCAAAATAACAATTTCAAAATAAGTATTATTCCTCGTCAAATGAGGGTTACAGAATTTGGAATAAGAAGCCCGTTATTTTGAAATTACATTTATTCACTTTATTATTTCGAAATAACATTCATTATTTTGAAATAACGCTGCTGTGTAGACATACTCTAAGGTGCCACAGGACTGCTCATTGTTTTTTTAAGTTACAGACTAACACAGCTATTCCTCTGAGACTCAAGAGAGAGAGTCACTTTATGACCTGTGCTTTGCTGTGAAGGCACATCCTGGAAGAAAGAGCGGAGTTCAAAGCTAGGACTGTCTTTTATTATTTACACAGTAAATTTCTTTACTCACCTTTAAAGATAATAAAGTACATGGATTTTTACAATAACTTAACAAGTGTACATTCTAAAATATGTAACATTTTGAAACAAGCGTGTAAACCCCATAACTGTTAGGAAACAATATATGAGAATCCATAATCAATTTTTTCATTGGCTATTAGATGATGTCAAATATCCACCATATAAATTGTTCTTTATTGCTCTTAAGGGATCCCAATTAATTTAAATGGAAGCTGTCAGGCTGTTTTTCACATTTTGTTCACTATACTAATGCTTAATGTGTCATGAAAGAGAAAATTAAATGGAACAATTGCCACTGAAAAATATTAGGAAGCATTCAGTTCCTAGTGTGTCATATTTCAATGCATTTGAAAAGGTTTTGGTTTAGATGAGAGGACTGAGACTGTTTTTAATACTTCCACCTTGTTATTTGTACCTGTTGAGGATTTAATCAGATTTTTATTTATTAGAAATCAATTAAAGAGTTATTCAGTTTTTTAGAGTAGCAACAACCTTACAACTCCTAAGCACAAGTAAATAAAGCAAAAGAAAGAATTGACAGACTGTCTTGCCTTTAATCAGAAAGTTCTTTATAGGTATTATGGAAGAATAGGGCATTCAAAAAGTGGGTAAGGCTATGGAAGAAAGTGTTGAGATGACCACTGGAGAAGTGTACCAAGGGAGCCATGAGGCTAGATGGGGCCAGAGAAGGGTGTGCATTCTGGAAAGCAAAATTATGTAGTTCTTAAAGGCAAGCAGAAGAACTTTAAAAACAAAGTGGTGGAGAAGACAGAACCAACAGAAGGACTTAAATTAGGGGTAACATTGGTCAGAGCCACAGGCAAAGTTGATTGTACTGGTTATATTTTATTTTGATTGCAAAGAGCAATGTAGGTGTTCAGGGCGTCAGTGAGGAGGGGACTGCAGTCACCAAAATAGGTGATAGTGAGGGCACTGGAGGGATGTTTTAGTAACGTGAACAGAATAGAAAAGATAGAGAATAAAAACATGCAGGAAAAAAGTAGCAACATATTGGTGTCCAATTACCTGTTCAACATTTCTGCAACCTCATCGTTGACTTAGAGTGATGTGGCGGAAACCCCAGAATCAGTGATGTCCCCTAAATCAGTGTTTCTCAACCTTTTTTTATGAAGAACCCCTTTTACAAAATATATAAGTACCCCCCTTTTAAAAAAAAATAAGTACCCCTAGTACCTACAGTTTTCAGACACACGATTTTTTTTCTACCATTGCAACACATTTGTTTAAATAACTTAATTGTAGCCGGGCGAGCAATGACATTTTTGGGTGTAAAAAGTACAAAAATAATAAAGCGCTGTAAAACTTAAAACAAAAATTCAGTTTTCTCCAAATTTCAGTTGTACCCCCCAGACTTCTCTCAAGTACCCCTAAGGGTACTCGTACCACTGATTGAGAAACACTGCCCTAAATCATGCTGAGCCATGGGGAGGAGGATGAAATATGCATTGAATGGGGGCCCAGATAGGATTATGGACTGAGTCTGGGGAGAGCACAGGAGCACTTGCTCTCTGCAACTGCTTAATAATAGATTAATCTCATTGGCTAAAGCTACAAAATGCTTCTGACAAATATATGCCTTCGTCCCCAACATCTGGGCAAGAGAGATTGATCGAAACCCTTCAAGCATCAAGATAATACTAACACAATATTAAACCTTTTATTGTCAGTTAGGAGATTAGCAATGTACAAAACTCAAGTGATACAGTCCCTGCCCCCAAATAGCTGATTGGGAACATGCCCCTTTGCTCATTCCTATAAACCAGCTCTGAAAACCTAGAAAGAAATTCACAGCCGTGAACTTGATACACCCGCATATGCACTCCTTGCACACAGAACATTGACACAATGCCATCATATTAGAACACAACCTTAAATAGCCCTGTGTCACGTAATCCCTTCTGTGTCTGCACAAAAGGACAGGAAGAGCCAGCACTGAAAGTGTTTAAATACATGAGGAATTTGCACATGCTACAGTGAACTTCTTCTCCAGTGCAAGAATAATTCAGACAGCTGAGCTGCTGGTTAGATTAAATATTGAGTATTGCAAAGAGAACTTACTTTCTGTTCTCTGTGACCTATATAATACAAATGCCACCTTCCAGTCTGGGATGTGGAAATCAGCAGTTTTTGATAAGTGGGCATGCTCAGTAACACAATGTTACTGGCACCAGCTTAGGATGCCTGATACTGGGCAAACTGAAATGTACTGTATTAAACAAACCGTGGAACAGGAACACTTGTACGACCAAGTTCATAAGATTTTGCTCATGAACCTGGTACCCCCTCCTCATTACTCCAGTCTGTCATTACTTGGTTCCCCAAATTGTAGATTAGAATGAGGTTTGTGGGACAATATGGACAATAGATGAAGTTTTGAAAGTCACTACTCTAGTATAAGTGATGAACATGCTTCCTGTTCTTGATCACACAAGAGAAGAGAATTGTAGAGACAGAGGCTATGTCTAGATTGCAGAATTTTTCCGGGATATAAGAGGTATCTTGGAAAAACTCTGCTGCGTCCAGGGAACACGTCCCCTTTTTCAAAACAGTTTCCAAAAAAGCAGGCCCGTTCTTTTGGGATCGCTGTATTCCTCTCTGTGAGAGGAATAAGGGATGTTCTGAAAGAGGAGGGTATTCTGAAATTTGGCCCCATGGAAACAGGCCAAATTTTGGAAAAGCCTCTTCCAAAAAAAAAAAAAAAAAAGCGGAAAAAGATACGCAAATTGCAATTCGTAATTTGCAAATCTTTTTCCAAAAAAACCCTGCAGTCTAGACGTAGCCAGAGTGTATAATGTTGTGCTTACCAACATTTACTCAAAGATAATTACCTGCAGTTTCAAATAGCTATGTAGTACAGTTGTTTTCAAAATTCAGATTACTAATCTGAACTTTTTAAATTGTAAGAATACTTCATTCTCCTCCTGAACAGGTAGTCTATATGAAGTCATATGTGGGAGGCCTTCAACCATAGTTCAACAACCAGTGTAGCAAACACTCAGGGGGATATGGAGAGGAAGCAATCCTGTGAATTAATGATACTTCGGAGGAAATCCTGTCATTTTATTTTTACAATGCATGCTGGGCTAGCTCCTAAGACTCATTGGCATATTTTAATAACAGTAGATTCTGGCTCCCCCGACTAGGTCTGTAAGTACCATAAAAACAGGGTGGATCCAGAATTTGCCAAAATACCAAGTATTGTTGAAGTACTAACTCCAATCGAGAAACTTTATAAATGGTAAAGAGTATCTTGAGCTTCAAAATGCTCCATTAGAAATGATGGTTTGTTTCTTCCATCAATTTGTTAGTTTTATAAAAATCTTAAATACTTGAGTTAAATTTGGTGCTGTGAAAAATTGCAGGGGCAGAATGACAATCACGGAGTGCAGTTGCATAGGGGAACATGCCTTGTGCACCCAGCCTCTGTCCCCATGAGTAACAGGACCATTCTCATTATCGCAAGGCGAAAAGAAGCAGATGGCAGGGTCTCCCATTTTCTTGGAGAGGAAGGATTGCTAAAGACTGCAGGCTCTCCAGCTTTCAGCACTGGGACAGGTTGGAGAATGTAGGAGGTGGCTAGAGCACTCTGAACTTCACTAATTCTCTTCTTTTCAGGAGCTGGTGCTGTTCCTTCTCCAGAGAGGAGGGACAGGACACCCAGAAATTCTCCTGGCAGGCACCAGCTCCTTGATCTGGTCCAAATTAAGATTTAACTAGGATGAATCCTCACTTCAAAAGGAGCTCCTCTGACCCCATGAAAAAAGAGTAGAGTGAGAGTAAAGTAAATCTGTGTACTTGTGTCAAAGTACAGATATAAGTTTTTTAAAAATTAAAGCATTTTAGTTTACTACTGTCATCTCTGTCAGGAGAATAGTAATAGATATGTAGCCGTGTTAGTCTGGTCTTGCTGAAACAAAAGACAGGACTATGCAGCACTTTAGAGACTAACAAGATGGTTTATTAGTTGATGAGCTTTCGTGGGCCAGACCCACTTCCTCAGATCAAATTGTGGAAGAAAATTGGCATGACCATATATACCAAAGGGATATAATCAAAAAAAAAGTGAACATATATAAAATTGACAAATCAGATTTTAGAACAGAGTAGGGATGAGGGGGGAGGCTAGTGTCTATGAGATAATGATATTAGGGGTGATAAATTGGAGAAGCTATCTTTGTAATGAGTAAGGTAGTTAGCATCTTTGTTAAGGCCCATTCGTAAAGTGTCAAATTTAAGCATGAATGACAGTTCTGCATGCTTAAATTTGACACTTTACGAATGGGCCTTAACAAAGATGCTAACTACCTTACCCATTACAAAGATAGCTTCTCCAATTATCACCCCTAATATCATTATCTCATAGACACTAACCTCCCCCCCCTCACCCCCGCTCTGTTCTAAAATCTGATTTGTCAATTTTATATATGTTCACTTTTTTTTTATTGTATCCCTTTGGTATATATGGTCATGCCAATTTTCTTCCACAATTTGATCTGAGGAAGTGGGTCTGGCCCACGAAAGCTCATCACCTAATAAACCATCTTATTAGTCTCTAAAGTGCTGCATAGTCCTGTCTTTTGTTTCATCTCTGTCAGGGTCACTCAGTAATCCTCAGAGATGTCTGGCACCCTCTTACTAAAGCATACATGATTGTGAAGTTTTCATTTGGTGTGTTAACAGAGTTCTGTACAGCATGAGACCAAACTTAGATTTGAAAGAGGAGGGTCCTTCTAAGTTTCCTAAAGCCTAGGGATTGTCTTCCTTTCTCTAACCTTCATATGTTAAAGTAGAGGGTGGACTATTAAATTGATGGCAAACTATCAAGTGACTTTACCAGTATATGGTACCTATATGACTCCCATTTCCATAGTATCTGTGTGCCTCACATCCCTTACTGTATTTATCCTCACAATCCCCCATAAGGTACAGAAGTACAATTATACCGATTTTACAGGTGGGAAGTCACAGAGAATCTAAGTTTTTTATATTTATTTTTTATTTAAATATTTTTACTCCGCCTTTCTATTTAAAATATTCAAGACGGCTAAATGATTTTTCAATGGTCACACAGGATTATCTGTGGCAGAGCAAGGACTTGAACCCACATATCCTACATCCTATGTTAGCATTCTAATTATTGGATCAGTCTTCTCATCTAGATTAAATCCAGCATAGCCTATGTGACAAAACAGAGTGGTGAGAAAGGTGGTTGTCAGAAACAGTCTCATGATACGTCTAGACTGCAGGTGACCTGGAAAAGCTCCGCCACGTCCAAGGAACATGTTTGCTTGTTTGCTTTTCCGATAAAAATTTCGGAAAAACAGATGTGTTTTTTCAGCATCCCTGTAAACCTCGTTTTACGATGAAGAAGGGATGTTCCAAAAGAGGGTTTTTTCCCAACATTTGGCCCCATGTAGACAGGCCAAATGTTGGAAAAGCCTCTTTTTCCAATTTTTCTTTGTAGTGTAGACATAGCCTCAGTCTCTCTCCACTCCACCTTCTGATCTTGTGTTCGACAGCTACTATTTAACTGTAATAATGTGCTCTAAATCCCTGCAGTGCAAAAACAGCACACACACACACACTTTTGTGACAGCCTTTAAATTTGCTCTCATGGTGTGCAGAAACAGCTTATAAAACCCTGACAGCACTGAGGAGAGATGATAATTTATGAAAGATAAAATCTCAGGGCACTGAATAATTTTTCTTAGTCATAAATTCAAAGACTGTAAGTCACTTTTACTTCCTCCTTTGTTTTTCTTCAGAAGACATTCAGTTCCTTGAACAGATGCTAGATCATCCCAACAATGTTGCAACTTAGGTGTCACAATAACTAGGCTATGAATTTAAAGTATAATGGAGCAGTCTACAAAGACTCCCATTTGGGCTAATAAAGATTGCAGGGGGAAGAAAAGTCATTAGAAACAAGTGCAAGTGTACAGTACATAGATCGCTATATACTGGTAACCAAGAAATAGCTCTAAAATGAAAGATTTAATGGATTGTAGCACAGATGTTAACAATTTGCATATGCTAAATTTAGGAAAGTGATTGAAACATTACATGTACTGTTATCATATGCCCATCTAATTGGCAAAACTTTTGTTTATCTTTTGCTGGCAAGTTTATATTGTTTTGATATGATATCTTTTTATAGTAATAAAATATGTATTCAAATATATCTTGAAAAGGACACTAAAGAAAATACATTTTAGAAAATGTATGTTACTAAAATCTGGAAATTAACTGAAAAAGTTAATTTCTACCAAGGTCTTTGACTTTCTGTATGTCACTCCTCCCAGCTTGGCTAGAGGAAATAGACTGTTTATGATAAACATGTGTTTATGTTCACTTTCACTTCATGGGTTTCTTAGATTAGCTCAGAACTACTATAGTTGAGGTCATAATGCCACAGAAGAATACAATTTCTCCTTAAATTCTGTTCCCCTTTTTCCAAAAAATGATGTTTATGTGGATTTATAAAGTTAATTGGAAATGCAAGCTAGGAGATATTTTTACCAGACAGGAAATGGAATAACACCCCAAACCCACACTCTAAAAGTCTAAAGGCCTTTTCCAATCCATTGAAGACAAATGTTTTCAGCCCCTCAAAGTGCCCCATCCCGTGAGAAAGGCATGCCATCCCCCTTTAACCCAGCTTTGTTTCCGTTTTACACTCTGCCCCAAAAAGTCATGTGATTAGCTAGGGCCTATTACCCCTTTACAAGATGCAGTGCTTTCACTTTGACTCAGGTCTGTATTAGGTATTATAAAGGCTTTTATTAAAAAAAAAATTGGGGGTATAAACCATGTTGTCTCTCTACTTCTGGGTGTCACAGTATGTAAGGGGACTATTGTCCCCTTATGAAACTTAGTGGGGGTTTTTGGTTGGCCCTGTCCACATACCAGGAAAAAAGGGAAGAGGCAAACGGAAATCGGGATCCTGAATTGACAGGTCTCTAGGCAATCAGAAGAGCTCTAGCCCTAGGGCCAACAAGGAGAGGATAGCACTTCAAAACTTCAGTTTTGGTGTAAATAAATGCTATATATTTAAGTAAACTGGGGTGATTACAGGTTGAAAGGATGATAAGTAAGTTAGGAATATCCTGGAGTAGGGGGATCCTTGTCTCTTCCCAGAGTTGCCCATGGAAAGATTAAGATAAATACCTAGGAACCTCTGAGCTCATTCCTCCCTGTGTGATGTGAGTCCTATTCACACAGGGCTGAGAGGGAAGGGCAAAGAAGGCAAGTCAGCTGGTGTACTCGGTACAGAATGAAATTCCCATACTACAGTAGGACAAATCCCTGACTTGAAAGTAATTTTGAGGATTGCATACTGTCACTTTTAGCACTAGGGAACATTCTATTTACACAATACAGAATAGTGCGTGCGTGCATGCATGCATGCACGCACAACTGTTTTTTATTAGTCTCGAAGGGTATGTCTACACTTGCACCCTATTTCAAAATAGGGATGCAAATGAAGACATTCAAAACTGCAAATGAAGCCGGGATTTAAATATCAATGTGAATATGCAAATGAAGTACGGGATATTTAAATCCCGGCTTCATTTGCAATTTCGAATGTCGTCATTTGCATCCCTATTTCAAAATAGGGTGCAAGTGTAGACATACCCTAAGGTGCTGCAGGACCATTTGTTGTTTTTTAAGTTAGGGTACATCTATACTGCACGCTTATTTCGAAATAAGCTATTCCGGAATAGTTATTCCGAAATAGCATGTCTACATTGCAGGGAAGCCTCAAAATTAGTCTGAGGCAGGCTTCCCTAATGTAGACGTGCTATCTTGATTTAGAGCCCCAAGAGCACTTGGGAGGAATAACCTAGAATGGCTCTGGCGAAAGGCTAATTTCAAAATAGCAGCAGTGGAGCATCTACACACGCCTTATTTTGAAATAGCTATTTTGGAATATGTGTTATTTCTCATAGAATGAGGTTTACAGATTTCAGAATAAGCAGTCCTTATTGACACTTCCGGGTGACTTTTGTGGGGAAAATGTCCAGTGTCTGTGGCAAAACTCCCCCTCCACGTGAGAGACTCCGTCGCCCCACATCTCTTTATTGTCAACAAGGAGCCCGTGAGGACTCTGGTTAGGCTGTGTAAATGCTCACATTGTTATTTTGAAATAACGTTAGTTATCTCAAAATAACGGTGCAGCATAGACGCACCCTTACAGACTAATACAGCTACCCCTCTGAGACTTTTATACATGCATGTATAACAGTTAAATTGTGTCTTTGCAAATAAAGTTTTATATATAGTAGCAGTGGAGCAGGCTAGGCAGAGAGAGAACACAGGACCCTTTCCCTCTAGACAGCATGTATTTGTTGAGATGATACATATGATTTCTCTGTTCTGTACTACAAACTAAGAATAAGTATTTGTAAAAATAAAAAGTGGTTTATCAGGATAGGCCATTACATAAAAGCCCCAAATGGACTACTACTTGTCAACTTTGGTATTAAAGAACAAGACTAAAAATCTGTAACACTTCAGCACTGCAAAATGTTTCTGGTACAGTGGTTACTAATGAGATGCCTCTAGCACTCTCAACTTAAAAAAAATCCAAAAACCTCTTTTGGATGAAAAAGAATACAAATGCAGAACTGTGAATTATTATTTCTAAAAAGTCTGGCAGTTGATTTGCTTTCTCCTACTACCTTCTATTATCTCTTCCGTAGTGTCTGCAGAAGCAAAGCTACTAATAAAACAATACTCCATCTGCTTATCTTCTTCCATCTGTTGTCTCTTGTCTTATACTTCAATTATAAGCTCCTTAGGGCAGAGACAGTCATTTTGTACAGCCCCTAGCATCATAGGGTCATTGGTCTATAATTAGTGCTCCTTTGCACTATGGTAATACAAATAAATAACAAAGAGAAATGCTAGGGAAAAAATGAGTTGCCTAGATACCTATGACCACCACCAAAACACTTATTGCTACCCACATAACTTGACGTGATCCATCATGTATATTAAAAATAAAAGATGGTGAGTTAAAGGCTAATTCCAAAACTAATTAGTTAGCTTTTGATTACTCTCACACCAACCTCATTGTAACAGCAGTCACAGTGGTACTTCAGAGCCCTAGCACCAAGAGAGATGAGGTGAAAAAGAAAATCAACTTTTAAAATTACTCTTCTCTCATCGCACCATAAGCCAAAGAAATGGCTTGTGATGGATGCATACAGCACTTGGATTGGTCATTATTCACAGATAGCTTTGCAAGGAGGGCTCACAGAAAAAAGTTTGATTGGTATCTTTGTGAGGTCAGTAACTGAGAGGGATTGCCCACAGTTATTAGAAAGCACAAGAGTGCTCCTCAGACACTTCCTCAGCATGCCCAGAATTGTGAGTCACTGTGTTGTTCCCGGCCTCAGCAAGGCAGAGATTTGGTGGTGATCGACTGAACATATGAACGGCCATTCTGGGTCAGACCAAAATCCATCTAGCCCAGTATCCTGTCTTCCGATAGTGGCCAATGCCAGGTGCCTCAAAGGGAATGTACAGGTTATCATCAAGTGATCCATCCCCTGTCCCCCATTCCCAGCTTCTGACAAACAGAGAACAGGGACACCATTTCTGCCCATCCTGATTAATAGCCATCGATGGACCCTATCCTCCATGAATTTAGCTAGCTCTGACTTGGTGTCACTTCCATCACACCACCACTCTGCTAGCCACCCAAACAATCTCCTGCGGGTTTTACCAGCCCTTAACTTTCCCTTGATGGTTAACTGTTGATGTACTCCACTCTCACTGCTTCATTGTAGTTCCCCCCTGTAGAGTCCACCCCAGAAACAGACAACCACAGAAGCTACTAGATCATCTTTTTGTGAAGAAACAGTGAAAATACAGCTTGATCTATGCTACTCATGACCAAGTGCTTCATAATATTACAGCACTGAAATTTATGAATGGTGATAAAATGTAACATTTGAAAATAAACTTACAGAGTGAATAAGGCAAATAAGTGAAAACAAGAAGTTACACATATTAAACAAAACATAACATATAATCCTAGCTTTACACTTAATAGTGATCCTTCTTATTAAATAAAGTAGATTTTTCTCCCAAGGATTCAGTCTTTGACAGAGTTGCAGGTTTTCAGTCATACCCAGAATCCAAACTTTCATGAACACTCCATCACCTTCATGGAGGTTTCCTCCATGAATGAATAAGAAAATATTTTACTAGTACCCCCCAGTTATAGTACAATAAACCTCTGAAATACCCTCTTGTTTGATATCCTTTCTGGTCGCCTATGTGTTGACCTAGAATGCAACAGTAACTCCCATTAGGTTTGGTTTACAATGTTTAATTTACATCAGGGATAGGTGCATAGATATGCTGTGCCTGCTGGCATCACTGTTTGTCAGCTCTGCCTCATTAGATAGTTTAAAGCAAGTTTTAAATAGGTGTTCAATTCCTTTACACGCTACTCCTACAAACCTCTTGTAATCCTTAATACCGAGAAGGCAGTGTGTCAGGCCTGAAAACAATTCCTGTCAGAGAACACCAACCCCATTGCCAACTGGAATATGAGGAGATCTGAACTCATCGATCTACTAATCCTTCTTGCTTAGGCTTTGTCTACACTAACACCCCTTGCCCCTCATTGTGCTAATCTATGCAACTTCAGCTATTCAAATAGCGTAGCTGAAGTCAACGTACTTACCGCGGTGTCTTCTGTGCAGAAAGATTAGCAGGGGCTGCTCTCCTGTTGACTCCGGCTACTCTTTTCATCCTGGTGAAGTACGAGAGTCCACAGGAGAATGCTGAGTGATCAATTTATTGTGTCTAAGCAAATGCAATAAAATAGCCGCTGGTAGATTGATCACTACACCATAGATCCACCATATAGTGAAGACAAGCCCTGAGTCTCTAAGATGTTCTGTAAACCAAAGGGGAAAAGGTAAAAAAAAAATGCCAGCTTTATTTTAGAGGAATGAAGTTCTCAACACTGTCTAGCATATGAGCACGTGTTTTTTTTAAAAAAAGCCTACACTGTGATAGCACTCACACCTGCACAACACCACAAGTACTCCTGTCTTCAAATGTAGCTTCATAACCAAGGTTCCCTCTAAATTGCATGGCAGCACAGTGCTGCAGCTGCTTAATCAGTCCCACACAGGGAGCTACCTGACTGGGCAGGGCTGATTAAGCAGCTGCAGGGCTGTATTGCCATGCAGTTTAGAGGGAACCTTGATCATAACCTGGCAGTACAGGTAGCAAATGTCACACAGCAAAATGGTTGCACACTGTAATAATGGACTCTAACAACCCTAGTTGGGGGATACATTTGAGAAAGCTAGCTATAACTGACATCTCAGGATTTAAAATAAACAGTCTTCTCCCATTCAGTAGCTACTGTGGTCAAAATCAAGGGTTTGGGGGGAGAATAAAATGATGGAATACTGCTGGAAGTAGTATGTCTGACCACTGTATAGACTATTTTATTGTAAAGCTAAACTCTTCCGCTGTTTTAAATACAACTGGAATGCAAGTTCTAGTGCCACTCTGCACTGAAGAGAAGAGGATCCTTTATTCACGTGCATCTACGCACGTAGGTAATGCCCTATTTTTGGCTGCTGAGGATCTTGCTCTGCCTGTTATTTTCTTCAACAGCTAAAATTCTTTTAGATGTTCCAAGAACGTGTGCATATTCTTTTTGAAGCATTACAGATTTTCTCAGTTTGCATGTTGAATATTGAGTAACCGAAGAGTAGAAAGAGGAGGGAACTTGAATGGTACAAAACACAGCTGCTCCATTTTAAAGGTTTTCATGAAAACATTTTCTTATACATTGATTTTCCTGAGTTATTTAATTCAGGTAAAAATAGTTGCAAAGTTTTCTCATAATTTAGGCAAAACCTCATGTGACTTCTTCTAGCTTTGGGTCAAAAATCACACGTTACATATTTCAACTCAAGTTTACCCAGTGAAGCTTTCCACCAACCTGTTGTGTTTTTGGTTTGTATTGAAAGCAAGTCATGAGGTATGTTGTCTTTGCTTTCACTGCAAACATTTGAACTGCTCTGTTATGGCACAACCCTTAGAACTTTATTTTGAAGATCATCGTCCCAATGAGGACAATGAAGATCTGCAGTAGATGGGAGTCTGTCATCACTTAAAGGATAGAGCTAATATTCTACTTCTTCAATGTTTTAACTATAGTGGATATACAAGATAAATAAATGTTAGCAGCCCTTTGACTAGCGGTTACTAGAGATTGGCATGAACCAAAAACCCTTGATATGACCCTGCACTCCTCAGATTTTGTGTTGTTCCAAATCTAGGGCCACATTTGACTCGGGCCTTCTCTCTGTTTCTATTTTCCTCACTCCTGTCGTCAAAAGACTATTGATAACATTCCTAACCTTCAGCCTGTAGGGTTTTAGGAAATGGAAAAATGATGGCCATTTTGTTCCCAGTGTATGCCTGTAACTGGTTAAGTTAATGGTTTAAAAGAATGGAGGATTTTTGGCTTAGTTTTAGAATTGACTAGTTATTCTGGGTGCCTAACTTGGAGAGATGCATCACCAGTTTCCTGGAGGCCAGCCCACATTTTTCTGAGGTGTTTCAAATTGGGTACCACTGAAAGGCTGTACCCTTTTTCCTTGTTTTGTTTCTTTCATTTTGATAGGTATAGGAATATTAGTTGCACCATTTTAAAAGGTTGGGTATTTAAGCTGAAACACTGCTGGAAGGGACACAGAGGCAGATAAAAATCTTGCTTTGTTAATCTTCTATGCTGACTTTGTGTTAGCTAGAGTTGTCTTTTCAAATAAAGACTCTTTAAGCTAGATCCCTTTTCTACTTGTTCAGCTCATTCCCTTCAGAGAAGTTGGCATGAGTAGGACTTGAACACAGAAGGCTTCTAGTTCCAAAAATTTGCTGGAGCTGTCAAATCAGAGTCAACTCATCAAGCATAAGAATTCACTTTGAACCAAAATATTTCTCCGTGTCAGTTTATATAATACTTTACAGTAAAATACAGCTGCCGTTTGCACTTAGGATATACTACTGCAGTCTGCCCATTGGACTTAGGGTAAAAAATAGACTACTTAAGATCATCTAAATATGGAATTAAGTACTTAATTATAAGTATTTAAGCTGAAAATGTAGCTATAGCTTTCAAGAAAAAAATCAAAGGTTTGAAAAGTTCAGATTTAAAAATATTAACGCCATCATAAACTGTGGCATAGGAAATTCAGAAATGGTTCCAATTTCTTCAAGTAATTTTTGTATTGCATAATACCAGAGTCACAACTTAAATAAGTTCTGACAGTCTCATGCAGTACAGAAACTAGATATGGACATTTCCTATTCAAGGGAAATTTTCAGAAAATAACAATATTATGATTGCCATGACAAACACTTTGGAAATACAGACATGATTGAATTCAACTGAAGAATAGTTTAAGACATAAAGAATAAAATAAAACTGTAAATATATTTCCTAGTACGATTTCTTAGTACTCTTCTTTATCATGCACTGAGTTTATTGGGGTATCATAAATAAAGATATCCTTTATTTCATCCGGTTCAATGAAATGTTTTATTTAGTGCTTTTGAAAAAAAAATAAATTTGGAAGTTTTTAATAAAAGACATGGATTATTTAACTTACTATACACTGACAGAAGAGCAATACTATGTAATAAAATGATAATATAACAAATTCTTCAACACACACACACACACACACACACACACGCGCGCGCACGAGTGGAACAGTGCAACCAAAAAACTCAAATGTTGTGTTTTTCTTCGGAAAAAAATCACAGGTGGCAAAGGTTCTGTTGCAAGAACAATTATGTAATTTAATTCATTCAGAAGTTACAGGGAGAAGCCATAGTAATCTATATTAAATGGGAACAAATTCTGACCATTGGTTACAAGCTGTAAGGGGCACACTCTTACTCTATTGTTATATACTGCTGCAGGACATTGACCTAACAGATCCTGGAGGTTTGAAAAAGATGGTGGCAGGGCAGAAAGAGGTCAGCTCCCTGTATTTGGAATGCATCATAGTTAGGGATTAAGCTAGAGCCTTTTGTAAATCAGCTTTTAATTCTGATCCTTTCTTTCCCCAACACTAAACCCACAGAAGTTCTAGAAGTTCCATAGAGCTGCCATGAGAATAAAAGGTACAACTGGCAGAGTACGTCATCTTTTGTTGATTGTCTGGGGAGGTAGATGGGAAATGGGAAGTTTTCTCCAGTCTTGATGGATACTAAGTCATAAAGTGGGACAAAACTATGAACACTTCATGCCTAGCCAGAATCAGGAATTTGTAGTCCTTATTGGGGGAGGGGAGAGGAGCGGGACATAAGGCTTCCAGAATAGTGAGGTATTCTCAAGCCTGCCAGGGGAGGGGAAGGGGGCAATTTCTCCAGGGCCTGGCAATTCAAAAGAGCCCTGGATCCTTTAAATTCTCACCAGAGCACTGCACTGTGCACTTCAGGTGGCATTGAAAGCTGGCTGCCGTGCCCCTTCCTCCCAAGGTTATGCCCCTTCTGGGGGCACAGAGCTACCCCCATGTTGCCCAGGAACCCAGCAAGTCTGTTGTCTCCCCTGAGTATTCTGTAACTTACTTAGGCTTATCATATGACAGTGCCTGAGTGTCTGAGTCTGGCTGGACCATGATACTCCCCTTGGGACATGTGCTACAGGTACAATAAGTCAGGACTGAGCCAGGGCCTGTTATTTGCTCAGATTAACATGGTGATTTAACATCATAACAGCATGTAATAGTGTACATGATCTGAAATAGTTCTCAAACATACAGCATTTACATGACAGATTTTCAGAAATGCAGTTCCAATAGATTGCTTATCAGGCAAAGAGTATCAACTGTAAATGTCATGAGCTGGTCAGCTCTGGGCAATACTGTCACCCATAAACTTTGCAATTTGTTTTCCAACCCCCACCAGAACAGTTTCCCATAGTTGTATATCTGCAAAATTAAGTTATTGGTTCTGTTTATTGGTCTCTTTCTCTTCTCTTAGATAAGCAGTATGTTGTTTAACCACATCTATAATTAATATTGATTTTTGGATGTAAGTTGCAGCTATCTGCTTGTCCATCCCTGGAAATACGGAGGATGCTGCAAAAGCAAGCAGGAATGCATTGACTAAGGTTAAAAAGATATTCAATGGAGCAGAGAACTCAACCTCTACAAGGCTCTGCAGATTGGTAGCAGTGTGGACACAAAGGGAGCCCTTTGACTTTAAAATGATCTGGATAAAATGACTAATTCTTTGTAGTTAATTAGACGTATAATAAAAATTGCTTCATCCACCTGCACTGGCAAGGCAAGGATTAAAAAAGCATGGAGAGAGAGGACCAATCAGGAGAGGGCTAGAGGCAAGCAAGCAGAGTCCAGGAGGGCTGTATAAAAAGATGGTTGGCCAGGAGGTGCACACTCTTGCTCCAGCTCTGGAAGGAAAGGGACCTAGCTGCTTGCTAGCAGGAGTACTATGGACAAAGCAGTGCTGGGGAAAGGTAGGGCAAGCCAGAGGAGCTCAGGCCTGAACAGATCCCAGACTGACACCTAGCAACTGGGGCCCAAGGAAGTGCCAGGTCTGCAGAGGAGCCTCCAGGACAGGAGAAGGCAACAAGTCTAACCCCCCTTGCCAGTGGTGAAGTAGCCAGTTCAGACTGCAGTTTGCCCTGAGGGAGGGGCTAGATGATGAACGGCAGTTGGTCACTGAGACAAGTGGTAGCTTAGGGATGGACTCTGTGGGAGGGTAGGACCCCAGAGCTTGAGTGCTGCCAGGGAAGGGGTACCATGGTCTGGGAGGGACATGGGGCCTGACACAATGAGTTGTGGAGAATGGACAAAAAAAGACAGGTGACAGTGGGAGAGGGAGAGCGAGTGTCAGGAGAGGACACTCTGAGACTGGACTGGGCTAATTCCCAGAGTGACATGCAGGAGGCACCACAGCAGCGAGTTCCAATGTGTCACCCCCATTGACATGCAGCCACATCGGGCACTGAACACAGTATACTACACACTAGAAAGGGAAGGAAGTAAAGATAAATATGATGTCCAACTGAGGCTGCAGGAGAACGAATCTGCCCACAACTTGGTCAGAACAGTTGGATTAACATCCTCCACCCCCTAGCCACTTGTAAAGCAAGATATTCATCTTTATTGGTCCCTCTAGCCACTTGTAATCAAACAAAAAGTAGAAGTAGCCATGAGTATCAGTAACAGCCTGGGTATCATCTGAAGAGAGGCATTCCTGGCAACAATGCCAGCTATCTTTAATCTGGGACATTGATTCTCTAGCAGGATTCATACTATTAACAGGTTTCCCCATCTAAGCAATGTTCAGGTTTAATGCTGCATAGATCTTAGCTCATAGGATGTGGTAAGATCACGTCCCACGGTGCAACTCTATGGCCCCTAAATGTCTGATTTTAGAAGGTTTTTTTAAGTAGCTTTCTATAGTAGATATATATTGCACACATACACCAAGATACTCTTTTAACCTATAACTCGACTCTAATGTATACATTAAATAAGATTACAGACAACCACAATAAAGTAATGGACTTCAAATGGTCTATGGCTCATATTAAGTGATGTGATACTAGCTGTTAAACTGACAGTAAATGACCATACTACAACAATTCCCCTGTTATAAATGGTTTATGAAGTCATTACTTTAAAGTAAAGCCCTTAGAATGTTATTAATAAAAACAATAAACTCCAACTCATTTATAACTTTTGGTGTCAGCTATTCTGACAGAAGAATTCATTATGAGTGATAACCTCTTTATAGGTAAAGTTAACTAGTTTTCAACATTACAGCCACCTCCTTCCTTTAAAAGATGCTTGTGTCCTCTCCTAAGATTTCATATAACATTTAACTCATGTGAGGGGCTCCATCCAGTCTCCACTCCAGAGACGGTAGATACCCATCCCAAAGATAAATATATCGGCTACTATACATAGGCCTAAGATTTAGGCTCAGCATCTTCACCCCATTTGAGCAAAGAGGAGCAGACTGAATCATTGGGGTGAGAAGCAATTCTTCTGAAAGGGAACAGAATGCCTAGCTTCCAGGTGAATGAAGCTGTTCTTTTATGGCTTTTTTTTCCAGGCTTTGCATGGGTATTTGTGTGTGGTGGGAGGAGAAACATTCAAGTATTTAAAGGGACAGGACCACACACAATGCTCCATTGGCCTAGTTCCCCACTTATAAAATAGAGATTCTATTACATATGTGTTGTCTATTTACATTGTAGTAGGGTGGCCACTTACTGAACTTCCCTCTTGTGGCCAGGGCTCTCTCTGCAGCCTCCTCTCTGCTTTCCCTCTTTGCGACCCTTTTAAACACAATAGGTTTGTTGTTGTTTTTTTAATAGAGGAGTAGCAGCACCCTCCATTTGGAGCTCATTTAATAATTGCCCACAGTTCCAAGTCATCCTCACTATAACTGCAAATCAAAGTCTCTCACTTACCTTTGGCTCTTTTGTCCCCCACATAGAGCATATTTCACCCCCTTCAGAGAGATTCCTGATTGGCTGGAAGAGAGGAAGCCTTGCCCCTCCCTATATTACAGGGCTCTTAGCCGCAGGCTTTTAAATGGACAGTGTCCCTCTCCAACTATTATTTCCTTATTACTGTTTCTTCTCTTCAGTTACAAGGCTATTTCCTGGGACTTTGTTCCAGTTTCCTATAACAGCCTCCTCCCCCCCATAATGACTAAAATATCTCATTACAGGCAGGCAGTGTTTCCTAGAATGTTTCACATAATGAGGCCCTGGCTTCAATTGTCTCTAGGTACCACTTTAACAAATATTTTATTTGTTTGGGGGCTTAACTGTTTTTACTGATTCATTTGAAATCTATACGATTCTAGTGAAAGGTTTAAAAATGCATTCACTAGATATCATTTAGAACCTTCCCACTAGAGTATTATGTTATTTTAGCTGGTTAATTCTGAAATTAGAGAGACTTTCGGGCCAAGTTTGTAAGAGTAAGCTAAAAAAAAAAAAAAATCAATGCACATAACCTCGGATTTGGGAGAAAACTGCTTTGAAGATTGAGAGTGAGTAGTTAGACATCTAAGTAAAAATTCAATTTGCTTATAAAACTTTTGTATAGCCTCTGAAAAAAAAACGTGCACCTGCAGTTTTAGAGTCTGTGATGAAGCTCTCTGTTGAGTCAGACAGTGTGAAATTTTGAAAGCCTGCCTGTTCATCAAAGCTTATGCTTAAATGTTTTGCTGAGATTGTCCAGGTCCCAGATTACCATCTTAGACATAACCATGTGGTTATCTTCAACCTGGCAGGCATGTAACTCTGAAGTTCTCTGCAAAGATTACTCATTTTTCATTTATATAGTAGCTCCTGCCCCTCAAACACCATCAGTAAGGTCCTACCAAATTCATGGCCCATTTTAGTCACGGTCATAAGATTTTTAAAATAGTAAATTTCATTATTTCAGCTATTTACATCTGAAATGTGATGGTGTTATAATTGGGGAGGGGGCTTTGTAAGATTTTTGTAGGTGAGGTTGTGGTACTGCTATTCTTACTTCGGGGCTGGTGATGGTGGCTGCACTACCTTCGGCGCTGAGCACCTGGCCAACAGCCACCACTCTCCAGCCACTCAGCTTTGATGGCAGTGTACAAGTAAGGGTGGCAATATCATGACCTTAAAATAACCTGGAGATCCCTCTGCACCTCCCTTTTGGGTCAAGACTCAGGGATGGTGAGAGTATGTTGCACCTGACTGAGACACCCCCTCCTTAGAAAGCACAATGTGGGGGAGGTTGAACCAGTTTATATAAATATGTTCTTTTCAGCTGATTTAGCTAAGCCTAAAAAAAAAAAATCTGTGTAGACATCTGGGCTCAGGCTCTTAAGTCCATCCCTTTCTCCACACTTCAAAGCTCAAATGTTTATACAGCAATTTTAGCACTATAGCATGAGCCCATGCCTTTTATACCCAGACTCCAAGAGGTGCTACTGTGTGCCATTGGATACAGCTTGCTGTGTAGATGTTCCCTGCGAGCGCAACTAGCTATATACAAGTCTTTAGGATTTAACTCAAGCTAAATAATTTTGGAACTTAAAGGATATTCACTACTGCCAAATGTTAGCGAATCTTGCCAGTTTATGTTGATTGGCATTGCTTCTTTCAGAAATCTGCCAATATCTAAAAGCTGGACACCTGAAATACAGGGTGAGAAATGGGGAATGAATGGAAACACAGACAGACAGGGTCAACCAAGGACAATGACCAGACAGTTCATTTAGCAATTCCCTTTTTTGCTGTTTGTGTTTTGCATGAGTGTATGTTTATCCTATTTGTTTCAAAACCAATTATGTGCTGCTACAGTAAACAGCTTGATGTCTAAATTGTGAAAACATTAGACTCTTATTTATATTACCATTGCACTTAGGAACCCTTATCCCAGCTAGACCATGACCCCAGAGGGCTAGGCACAATACAAATAGAACAAAAAGATAAATCCTGATCCAAAGAACTTGTAATGTCAAACTCGGTCTACACTGCCCCTTTACTATACCACTTCACCATGCTGCAACTTTCTGGCATGAAAAAACCACCAGTAAAGCACCAATGAAAACTGGGCTACAGCACTGGGGGCTATGCTCCCAGCTCTGATAGCTACTCCTCTCATGGCGGTGGTTTACCTGGTCCACTGGGAGAGCTTTCCCTAGCATTTCTGTCATGGCCACACTGACACAATAAAGTGCTGTCATGGCTGCACTTAAAATTAAGTGCAGACAATCTCAGAGAAAATAAATTACTACAGATAGGCAGGAGAGTTCAAGGAAACCATAAGACACTTTTGGCCAGCATGTTAGGGACTGTTCTTAGCAATACCCCACTGGTAACTGATTTTTCAGTTCACTGGTAATGCTAAAAAGCAATAAATAAAATTCAAAACTGGAATAACGTTTTGCAGAATGTTCTGTCAATTGAAAGATGCAGAAATATTTTGTTTTGGGTCAAAGGAAATATTGTCTGATCCAAAATCCAAAATGAATTTTGGCCACTTTATTTTCAACAAAAATAAAAAGTTGTAAAGTAGAAGAGGAGCTGCTATTGGCAGTCCTTGATAACCAGTGATTTGGGTCCCCTCCGCAGATATGGAAAATCCATATTGAAGTAACTCCCTCTTTTGATGAATGCTCTACCTACCAGGCTATTGGGTAGACTGGCATGGGTCTTCCTCAGTTCTCCCACTGAAACTGTTTCACTTTGTATAAATGCTTTTGCAGTCACTAAACTAGAGGGAATGGCTCCATAATCCAGGAGGAAAAACACTTGGATTCTACTCCTTGCTCCAAGAATGAAACCTAAGTCTTCTTGATCCCAGGTGAGTGCCCTAAATCACTGATCTATTTGGGCGAAGGTTAGGCAACACCACCTCATCTGGTTTTGTCAATAGCAGGCAATTCCCTTGGTGAATCATGCCCCAAAATGTTTTTGAATCCACAAAAGGCTTCAGTTGACCTGAAATTGCATTTTTCAGCCAATAAACTATCAATAATAATAAAGAAAATCACAGAGTTATAGCACACAAGCAGTCTAACCACTCAAGTTTTTTGTAGGTATCACACAAAGGGAAAGTGGTAGGGAGTGTTTTGAAAAAAGGACAGTGAGGTGGCTTTGCAGATTTTCTCCCCAGCATCAGGGAAGAAGCAGCCTGGGGGAAAGCACTCAAGAAGTTATGGAAGTACCAGAACTGAAGCTACCCGTGCAACCTTAATTCAGCCTCCTTGAGTTTATGCATTATGATCTTTAATTTTCCAGTGGGGAAAGATTGAATATGGTCATATCTCCACCTCAATCAGTGTGCAAGACGGATTGTGCTTTGTGCTTATAGGAGCTCAGACTCATTTTTAAAGAAGTAGAAAGGTGTATGGGAAATGAATTAAGGAGAAGATAGTATCATGGTTAAGGCAGGTGAAGGTTCTCTGGAGAACTAGATTATATCCTTGCCTCTGCCATAGAGTTCCTACGTGATGCTGGGCAAGTCAAGTAAGCCAAACTTACTGATTGTGTGTCCAGTTTGAGGAAGCTGGAGTCTGACTTGCAGAGTGCTGAGCACACTCAGCTACTACTGAGGCCAGTGGGATCTGCATATCAAACATATGGAATATTATATAATGCTTTAAGTCTTAACATAGTCAGTCGTTGTATCCATTAACACCGGGTGCTCCATCCTTGGCCACATTCTCTTTGACTCTTAAGAAATGGAGATAACATTTTATGTGAAAGGGACGCAGTGAAGAGGGATTAATGAGTTGTCATGAAAGCACAAGGACTCTATGGCGAGTTCAAAGAAAAGCCCACACAGAAATGAGCAGCTTTGTGTCAAACCTTAAAGGGTGTGGTAAATAACAAACCAAGTTTGAAGGTGGGTGGTAAATAATACACAGGATTCCCACAATGAAGGATGAAGAAATATTGAACAATGATCTATTCCATAAGCACCATCTAGCATGAGCACTGAACAAGGTAGCGATCTGAATGAAGCAAGTGGAAACAGAGAGTATGTGTTAATGTAATACAAGGCTATCATAATGTATATGCATAAGGAGGCCTACATTTCATGTCTTAGCCATCTTATCTGCCAGTTAGAGCTATCTTCCAGTTTTTTCCCTTTCACTCAGCAACCAGTAAACAATAGGCTACTGCCCACAATTATGTGGAGTCCCTGCTTTTCAAATTAAGGCATTCTAATACAAGTTGTTAAACAAGTTCCATTTTGATGCCCATGTTCTTCCTTAAGGCACACTAATGCAACCTCATTGCTTTCACTGATGGCATTTGGTCCCTAGCAGTTTTTTTTAATATCGTGATTGCATCGCTTTTCCCTTCCCACCTCCTCAGACCTTTGTATATTGTAGTAGAGTTCGCAGGCTTTCAATTAACATTAGGACTCCATTGTGCCAGCTAATGACATGGCAATGTGGGTACGTGTTTTGAAGTTGCATAGCAATATAGAAGTAACAAATTGTTTCTTTTTTGGTGGAATACTTCAGAAGAGCAGTCCCATATTAATTAGGTAATAAAATACTTTCTATAAATTTTTAGCTAGCTACACAATTCTATATGACACAGGCATAGTGTTTTTTATTTAGTTCTGCAGAATGATTTACAAGAGCCCAATGAAAGCATCATTTTCTATTAATTGTTTCCATTAGGGGAAAAATCCTTGTTAATTATTTACAATGTTATTTAACACATAGTAAAGTGCTAGCAGGAGTGCATTTCTTATAAACACATTTAGCTCACAGTACAAGTGTCAGTACTGCTCAGCTTTGTTTCACAACTCTGTCTCTAGCTTTCATTAAGTATATGAATCGTAATTCAAGCTGCTGCTTGTTCCCAAAGTACAGTTGCTCATGAAGATTGAAAACTGGATTTCCATATGCTGAAAGACTCCAAATGATGTGATTTAAAAAAACCAACCAAACAAAAAAACCCCAGAGAGTACAGGAGCAGGGAGTTTTCCATGTTAAGAGATCCATTCTAGTGGCATCCTTTTATGTGGTACAGTATACCATAGTCTTTCTCCTACACAGCTGAGTTAAAAAAAGCCACTAGTAGCACTATTAGTCATCTGCCCCTCTCCCCCCAAACCTCCCTCCCAAAGGATGGTAAAATTGGTTAGCTACAGCTAGCAGTCTAATCTCTATTGCACGAGTTAGACAGACAAAAGTGTTGGCCATTACTAATCATTCTAAAAAACAATGGGTCCCACAGCAAGGGCCTGATCCAATGCCAACTTACATGAGCATTGGCTAATGCCTCTGCTACATCTGTCACACTGGTGCATCCATGCCTATGTAGACAGCATTTTGTCCTAGTAACCCATAAATTGAGTAAGAGGTACGGAAGCACTACAGTTTTGCTCTCATTTCTGGGAACATTAAAAAAAGGATTAAAGGGACCACATAGAATTCTGTGAGGAAAAACTAAGCTAAATAATGCTATGCTGAAAGTTGGGTGGTTGTCAGCAGCTATGTTTTTGATCTGTTGGCAGATATAGATCTATTGAAGCCAATAGGAAGGATAGACTCTTTTCACTCAGGCTAAGTTAAGAACCACGTAATTGCTGCTTTGTTGAGCAAAAGCGGAAACTTAAAGAAGCCACAATCCAAGTCATAGCCCTGCAGAACAAAGCTAAATTAGAAGGTGAACCATGTCTATGGTTTTCTTTCTATGGGAGACTGAAAGCAAATGCAGTAGCTGGGTATTGATTGGTAGAAATGTGTGTGTCTATGTAGTCAGGCTTAGAGTTGTGTCTGAGGAACCTTTTCAGAAGAGAGAGACAGAGACCATGCAAGTGTGTATGTTTTCTCCAGATGATGTCCTAGCCCCGTGCAGATAGTTGGTTCAGCAGACCTCAATATTACTATCCAGAAAGAAGGATCACTGGCATGGTTCAGTGACAAAGTACTTGGCAACGTTTATTGCCCTCAAGACACTGAACTAGGGCCCTGGCTCCATGGTTACAAGTACACTAACATGAGTGTCCAGTAGCAAGGAATGGCTTAGTCACCAGCATGAATTTCTGCTGTCCCCAAGGCCTTACAAGAAGGCACTCTGATATTTTTAGACTGAGACAAACAACCGTCTTACCATCTCATCTAGTCCATGGCATGTCCATTTTATTGTGTTTCAGGTATCTTGGGCAGAAATCTCTATTTGTTACATCTAGCAGACCCTTTTATTTGGTGTTACGCCACGATATTCCTCGGCTAATCTTCTGGATATCAAGAAAAGCTCCCTGACAGAAAGATATGTTTGATTGTGGAATAGCTTCCAGTGAGGTCTGAATAGTCACAGTAGAAGGGATGTTTCAGACTAGACCGGGGTGGCCAACCCATTCTGGGCAAAGAGCCAAAATATCAGCGGATCCAGGGCTTAAAACAAAAACAAAAAAGCTCTGCCCCTTTTTGGCCACATCAGCAGGTTCTCGCCGGCCACTGCCATCTTTAATTCTCTATCTTTAATGGCCGCACTGGACAGCTCCCCTGCCCAGGTCAGTACAAGGAGCCGGAAGGAGAAAGCCATTTTTGGGAGTGCGGGGGCAGCTTTACGAACCACGGGGGGGACTTTGCGAGCCGCACCCGGGGGGGCGGGGAGCCGAATGCAGCTCGCGAGCCGCAGATTGGCCATGGCTGGACTAGACTATACAAGGTACTAGAAAATAAACTCGGGAGGATTCTAGTAGTGCTAGGGATTGACTGAATGGCCTATGAATAAAGCAGCTTTGAAAGTTTTTACAAAAATGTTTTCAGAAAGCTGGTGCTGGTTCTGCCTCCCTGATTCTGAGGCTTCCCCTCAACACCATCTGAAACTGGCCATCTCTGAGGACACTAGGCCAGTAGCATAGTACAATTATCTCTACATCAGTAGAGGATTGGCAAAATAAAGTGCCCTCAAGTCCCTGTGCCAGAAGGGGGAAAGTAGGGACTGTTAGCAGCAGGCTAGGGCCTACCAACAGCCTCAATGTATTTGACAGGAAGCTCCCTCAATTCCAGGGGACTTCTCTGCTAGCAATTAGTAACGAGATCTAAGTGGCCCAATTGAGCTGTCACAGGGTGGGCACTCACCCCCACGGTGCCTCCAACTGGTCACTCAGGGAATCAGCACTCCTGCCTCGTGCCTTCAGCCTCTGTTGCAGATCTTCTTTTGGTTCAACCCAGCATCCCCTCCTGCACACAGTGCCCTTCCCTCCTCAGACTGTCCTATGGTAGGGGACCCTGCACTCTGGGATCCTCCCCTCCCTATTCCCCCATACCCACCTGGCCTCAGTGATCCACTGCCAGTTGTCTTCTAGCCCTTTATCTCAGGGGCAAACTGCAGTTTGAAATGGCCACTCATCATTGGCAAGGGGGCGTACACCTTTCCTATCCTGGCTGTCTCCCTGCAGCCCTAGTACCTTCAGGTCTTGCCCCAGGCCCTGCAGCCCTCCTCAGCTCTACCTGCCTTTCCCCCAGCACTGCTCTGTCTCAGGAAGCCTCCAACTTCCCTGGTGGCCAGATCCCTCTTGCTCCAGAGCCAGAACAAAAGTGTGTGTTCTCCTTTTTCCAGAAGCCCTTATTTATACTGCCCCAACTGGGCCCCAATTGGCTGTGTCTGCCTCAGCTATAGGCTCCACTCTCTCAGCCTTCTCCCAGGGCAATTTTAACCCTTAAAAGGCCAGTGCTGGGCAGACATCTCATCATACAGGGCTAGAGTCTGTGCCTCAATCTTTAAATAACAGCCCAGATTTTCACACGGTTTAGTTTGCTGTAAATCTATTGATGCAGATTAACCCTAGCTACGGCCTTCACCCAGTATTTCTGGGCAATCACTAAAGTTGCTCCTGCAGTTTATGGGGGAACTGAACAAAGCAGCCTTCTTTGAAAGCCTGATCGAATACCAGTGTTTCTCCTGATGTGGTCTGCCTTTTATTCCTGCATATCTTCTTCACTTAATATTTAAATCACAGTATTTTGTCCAACAATAGATTATGAGTAGAATTATAAGAGACTTACAGCTGTTTGCTGTGTCCCCCTACCTGGTACTCTGATGATAATGTGTGGAGGTTAGTTACCTAAAGTTCAACTGAGGCATCCTACTAGGGAGAAAAGTCATATTAAAAAAAATACTAGAGTGTCCTCTGAATGATCAGACATTTTATAGAGCACAGAAAGTTGAAATAATGAATTAGACAATCATTGAGAAACTGTTTATAGTGTAACACTCACTTTAAAAAAAAAAAAAGCTTTATTCAACAGAAATCAGAGAGAAAGGGGAAGAAGGATCTGCTGCATTAGCCTCGCATTCCAAGAACTTTATGGGGCTGTAATTTTGACTGAGTTCAGGGGTACAGCGAGCAATTTAGAATCTTTAAAACTTATCGATTAGTTGATCTGACCGTTTCCTCTCTCAGCCCATCCTCAGTATTCATCCAATTTGCCAGAGGAATCACACCTCAGCTCTCAGTGAATGCACAGTTAGCTATCCACATCTACAGCAACACCATGTTACTAAGGACTTGTCTATGCTTACCAGGAGATCGAAACTTTGAAAATTGATCTTCTGGAGTTCAATTTAGCAGATCTAAAAAGGACCCACTAACTTGACTACAGATGGCACCCCTGTCGACCCTAGTACTCTACGGGGTCATGAGGAGTAAGGTAAGTTGAGAGGAACATTTCTCCCGTTGACTTCCTGCAATGGGGCTGCTGGAGAAATTCAATTTAAGGTATGTCAATTCCAGCTACACTATTCTCCTAGCCAGAATTGTGTATCTTAAATTGAATCCCTGCACACACACTGCCCTGCACCCCATGTAGACCTGTTATTAAGCAATGAGAAAAAAGTCTGCTCCACAACTGCAGAGTTATACTCCATGCTATGTAGCATATGCCTGCTATAGCCAGGCTTAAGTTTATCATCCCTTATAGTAAAAAGAGCTTTTTATATTGTCTTTTCAATACCCTACTTACCCCAAGAAGATCAGCTTAAATGTGGCATTTGTTTCTCAGTGTAGTGTTTCTTTTCCTCCCATTTTGAAGTGTCACTGACAGACTGTGTGACCATCCAAGGCCTTGTGAGCCAATACAATAGGGATTCTAATGAAATGTAAGTTTAAGATTATGACTAAAGGAAATTCTATTTTGTCTCACCATTTGGACATGTATAGCAATGTGGGAGAAAACAGAATTAGAATTTTAAGAGCCAGAAATGAGTTCAGATGTCTCATTAAGAGGTAAATATTATCTAATAGTTGTTACTTGAAGTAGTATGCAAACAAACCAAAAAGAGTTTGTTTATCCAATTGACCTCTTGTGCTGGCTCTTATCTATCATTTGAGAACTTCAGACGTGTCATAAGAACTTGTTAATATCAAAGGGGTTGGGGACTATAACCCCAAGGCAACTGGTTACAGGAGTTTAAATTAGCTTGAATCAGAAAGGGGCATAGTCTCAACCTCAACTCCAAGGGAGCTACAGCAATTTGAACAACCAAGCTGGCTTTATTTATGCTTTCTACTAACTTGTTATAGCCTATAGAAACACTCATCTTACCCCCCAAATAATGCCATGTTCACTAATATTTAGTCCAGTTTCCCTAAGCACAATAGGAATGTTCCTTGTTCTTTTTCAGGCTAATACAGAGTTTTAACATGGCTCTCAAAGTTGAATATGGGATGCCTCCGCCCCCCGTAGATTAGCGTGCTGAAGTATTTAGTGTACATAGATTTGACTCCTGGAAGCAATTCTCTGGTCAGGCTTAAAACAATCTGAACTTCAAGGGACAGGGGCTCTTTTGTGAGATATTATTTTAAATCGAGGACAAAATAGGAGGGAAAGTCTTTGAGGAACTTTCTGGCACAGGAAATAGAACAAGTGTAAGTGGTTCCTACTGTTGTTACATTTTAATTCTTTCAGTGCTAAGATACACAATGCAGGCCCGTACACAGGGGTGTGTGCGCGAAGGGTGTGAAAGCACTCCTACGGTCCCCCAAGTAAGCAGTTCTGATTGGCCAGGGAAAGACAGGAGCAGTGTGCTGCCCCAGCCTCCCTCCCCCATGCTCTGACCAGCTGCAGGAATGTTGGGGCTGATTTCCCTGCTTACTTGGGGAACCATAGGGGTGCATTCATACCCTTGTGGTCCATATTTACAAAAAAAGCACCACCACCCACAACACAGAAATTCCTGCATACAGGCCTGCAATGTATCAGATGAAGGGCTATTTGTATTATGTTCCTATGACTGTTGCTTACATCATGATGAAGTTACTATAGATCCATTTTAACAATGTCTGACCCTAAACTTCCATAGATCTCAAAGAGTGAGTTATTTCTAAAACAATGAGTAGTCCTGTGGCACTTAGAGACTAACAGATATATATTATCACGAGCTTTCTTGGGCAAACCCTACTTCCTCAAATGAGCTTGGGAGAGAGCTTGAGTAATTTCTAGTTACTGTTACCTGTTTGCCAGAAGGGAAAAAGCCAAGCAAAACTGCTATAAGATCTGTTAAACAAATGGTTCCAAGGGTTTAGTACTGCCATAATTCACTCTGTCCTGTTTCATACAGAAAAGCCTCACAAGATACTGGAAGCTGAATTTGGATTCTCTGTCCCTTGCAGTAACTATAAAACAGCTAGGAAAGACAATTACACTCGGGGGTCAGAAGAGAGGGATCTGAACACTTTCAGGAAAAGGGCACTAAATGAAATACACAAGAGAAAGCAGCAATTAGTAGCCATCAGTAGATTCAGGGTTTTGATTAAATGTGGCTAAGACTTCTTCTTTTCTCCCCCTTAAAGCCAGGGGCACCATTTCACACTTTGGTAGCAGGAGTGGGAGACAATCTGTGCATGCCATGATGTGGGGGGGCAGAGTGAGAGCATACAGGAGTGGCCTGAGGGCAGAGGCTTCAGCAGTGTTACTGAGCATGAACTCAAGGTGTGCTTCTGTTGCCTGCTCACCCACCTCGACATGGGGGAGCACATAGCCAAGGTGGTCACAGCCTGTTGTGTCCTCCACAACATTGTAGAGAGGAAGGGGAGAGGCATTCCTCCCAGGGTGGGGGGGCAGATACCAGCCATGAGGACCGTGCGCTTGAGCAGCCCTGGACAGCTGCCATCCGGCAGGCCCAGCAGATTGGGGTGCATATCCAGGAGGCCCTGAGGGAGAGGGTCTCACTAGCACCCCAGTACCTGTCCCAAGGGGCCACTGCCATGCAGCCACATCCCTTCCCCACCACAACCCCTCCCTTCCCCCCTTCCCAATGAAGAAACCTCTTTGTTTTGCAACCAAAAATAAACTGTATTTATTGAACATCAACAAAAGGTGGGCAGGGGTGGGGGCTGTAAACTGGGAGGGGGACTCATGACTGCGAGGGGTGGCTGCCTGTGCCACCTTGGGTGTGGGGGCCTCGTCGGGGTTGTGGACGATTGGGTGCGGAAAACCCAGGGAGGTGGCCAGGATGGGGGGGCAGGAGCAGGGTCAGGGTTTTCGGGGGGGGGCAGGACAATGGGGCATGGAAGAGGGGGTAGGAGGAGCAGCATGGGCCATGTCTGCCACCATGCTGGCCATTATATTGCATATGCGGTCACACTGCTCCAAGTACGGTCCCCAACCATGTTGCCACCACTCAAGGTCGGAGCAGACCTTGTGGGCTAGCGTCTGCTCCATCCTCTCTATGGCAGTGACGTGCCGCCACATGAGCTGATCCCGGGCCCTGGCACGCCTTTGTGGTCCCTGGGCTGTGGCAGGTGGCAGCAGTGGACTGGCTGGCCCTTCACTCCCAGCTGGTCCAGAGACCACACAAGAGGGTGAGGTGGTCAGTCATCCCTGCAGACATTGTCCCTGAGGCCGTGCCCTCCTCTGTGAGCAGCGACCAATAGTCTGCAGCTCAGAGGACTGGTCTGGCCACTTCCCTGCCCCTCCCCCCAGCCCACAGACCAGCATCCAGGGAACTGTCTGTCCACAGTGGGATTCCCTCAGGGGCCGCAGAGGAGCTGGGAGAAGCCTGGGGCTGCACACATGGGGGAAGTTCGCAGCGCTTTCTACAGGCGCAGCTGATGTCTCGCATGGGCAGGCATGGCCGCGTACTGTGTGCAGCAGTCGGTGTGTGTGGTGTCAGGCCTGCACCCTTGTGGCTAGCCTGCTTCCACCTGGCATCCCCCCCCGCCCCGGGCAGGACTTGTGTGGCCAGCAGGATCCCAGGCATGCTCAGGGGCTTCCTGCTGCATCCACATGCTGCACAGTAATGCTGCATGAGATTGCACATGCATGGACCACAGTATGGTGTCCAGCCAGAGCAGCCCGACCGACACCCACCTCCCCTGCCCTCTGAAGTGAGTGACGAAGAAAACAATCACCTGAGAATCCCTCCCAGGCCTCCAAGGAGGCCTGGGAGACATCCTGGCTGCCGGGCACCAGCTCCAAAGACAGGGTTACAGTGCCCCTCTGGCTTCTCCTCCACTTCTATGGCTGGCTGGCCCTCGCTCTCCTGCTCCTGCTCCAGCTGGCTCACAACGGGGGTCTGCAGCCCAGAGTCCACCAGGGTGGATGGGGATTCATCCCCCACATCCCCGAGGATGGCATGGAACTCCATGAAGTAGGGGCAGGTGTGGGCTCCTGCCCCCCAGTGCTCGCTGGCACAGACGTATGCCAGCCACAGTTCTTTAACCTTACTCCGGACCTGTTCAAAGGTCCGGAGTGAGTGTCCGTGCTCAGCCAAGGCCTGCGCCATCCAGCCAAAGATGTCAGCATTTCTCCTCCGGGCCTGGGGACCCTTCAAGACCTCCTCCTATCCCCACAGCTCCAGGAGGGCTTTGACCTCCAGACCAGACCAGGAGGGTGCGCTCCTCTTGGTGACCCTGGGTGGGTCCTGTGACCCCTGGGGCTGCCCCTGATGAGGGCCAAGGGTGTCACAGGGGACTTCAGGGGCAGACATGCCTCGTCCTGGCTGTGCCAGGGAGGACCGCATGGTGAGGTGCTGCTCTCTGGGGTCAGCTTCCTGCCATGAGGCTTGTCTAGGGGGCCTGCACCTTTAAGGAGGGGCCAGCAGACAGGAACTATAGAGCTGTGATGAACTGTATGGAGTGTTCACCAGAGCACGTGCGCTTTTTCCTGGAGGCCAGTTCTTGTGCAGAAACACCCTCCTGCCCATCCACATACACCTTTTTGTGCAAGAGCTCATGCAAAAAAGCGTATTCCTCGTAGAAAGAGGAATAACTCTTGTGCAAAAAGCCATGTATTTTGATGATCTACTGTACTTTTTCTTGTGCAAGAACGCGGTTGTAGTGTGGACGCTCTGAGTTTTTGCACAAAAATGGACATTCTTGCACAAAAACTCTGCAGTGTAGACATAGCCCTAGGTTCCCTTGCAAACTACATTTAATTTTCAGTTATAGCATATTGTGAAACACCACATTAAAAACAAGGTAGCCCAAATTAAATTAGTCGGCTTTTAGAAAACTGATCTGGAAGTAAAGAAATAGAATTTCCACACAAAACTAGGTGTTACAATTAAGATTGTGGAAAATGACCTCTAAACAACTACCCCAGAACTCCATTCATGTGCAATATGACATGGGACAGTGCCTCATTTATGTACAATATGAATAAGACTGATAGCACTGAAAAAGTCACAGCTTCCCCACTTTGATACTGGAATTTATATGTGAAGTAAAAATAGAAGTTACAGTCTTCAATCTGTAGCTTCAATGACAGAGGTATGAAGAATTCATTGCTGAAGGGGAAAAAATGTTAAATAATGCAACAATGCACAGAAAGATTTAAGAAGTGACACTTTGTTTTTATTACAGGCAATTCAGACAAATGCCTTCAAGTGAAAAAGATTGAAGCTTCCCGCCTTCACTGAACTAGTACTCTCACCTACAGTACCCAGGGGAGGTAATCTTCTCTCAAAACACACAACTCCCATTAACATTAATGGGAGTTATACTCATGCATCAAAGGAGAATAGATTTCCCAGCTCTTATCTCTACCTATTCTCATTAGAGAGCCTTTAAAAACCAGCTAGAGGATAAACTTTTCTAGTTTCTTAGTTTGTCCTCTGTCCTTCAAGCACTTTGGCAAGTGGAAAGATACTGGAGTACTGAAAGGAGAGGAGAGGGATGAAGTGAAACTCGAGGTCAAAAAGGGCTTATAACTCACATTTTTGAGTCTGAGCTGAAAAAGCCATGCTATATCTGTCTATTTTAGAGAGTTTGTGAGTCTCTCTGCCCCCGAGTCTATCCACCTATCTGTCTGTGAGTCCGTTTGTTCAAAAACTCCTTCTAAACAGTAAGAGCTAGGACCACCAAATTTGGTATGCAATGTCCTCTTCTCCTAACTTAAAGCATGGCACTTCCAAGAACAGTCTGTGAAGCCCTGGCCTCCCCCCCTTCCCCTAACAAGCCACCAGCTGGGACAAGGCAGCGTGCCCTGGATATACCAGGGCGTCACTGTCACCAGCAGTGCCAACTTTCCAGACCTCTCTGTACCCTCCCCTGAGCCCCAAACCCCCTGCTCTCAGCCCATCAGACACCCATCCCCTTACCCACACACACACACACTTAACCCCTTGCCCTGGCTCCTGCATGCCTATCCCCTGCGCAACCCAACTCTGACTTTGCTTTAAGTTAGGATGAGAGGAACTGGCATACCAAATGTAGTGGTCCTAGCTCTTATCATTTAGGAGGAGTTCTTAAACAAATGGACTCACAGAGGGATGGACAGACAAACCCACAGATAGATGCACAAACACTCTAAAATGTTATAATTCATATATATAGAGAGAGAGAGCGTGCTTTATTTAAATTCAGACTCACAAATGTTCAAAAATAAAACAAACTGGTTTGTTCTGGGTCATTCCAACCATCACTACCAAACTGAAAAATCTTTATAATCACAGCTTGACTCAGGGCAATAGAGATCACATTTTTGTACAGTATCAAGCACAACAGGAGGGGCATTTTTCATTGAGTTTTTACTTACCAATAGATTTGAACAGAAGATAAGGCCCCTTATTTTAATAATAAAGAAAAAAAAAAAGTCAGATTTTTCCCAGGAAGATTGACTTGATAGAACACTCCTCCTCCCCCCCCCCCCCAAAAAAAAAGTGTGCTGAAGATTGGGTTTGTTTTAGTTTCAGTACAAATAAGATTAAACCAGCCAGAAAGCCCCTGAAGTCAAGTAAGGAAGTCTGCATCTTTAGGTTAAGAATAGAAGTTGTTTAAGGATACCCAAAATGAGTCCGAAAATGTATACTGCTGTAAGATCTTTGGTCAAGGACAATCTTTTTGTTGTGTGTTTCTACAGTGCCTAACAAAGTCTAGAAACGCAGGGGGAAAAAAGTCAGAACCCCCCCCCCCCCACACACACACACACACACTCTGCATGATAAAGTGGTGCAGCACAGAAGGGTTTTTTTCCCAAGTCACTCAAGTATTCTTAAGACACAAAAGATCCAGCCCAAGTGAAATAAACATTAAATTAAAGCAAGTAAATGTAAAGCAAAATTAGGAGGCCAAGGATTTTGAAGAGCAAAGTCACAAAACAAGCCAACCAATGGAACTATGCCAGAAGCAATAACCCAAGAGAAAACGTCAATGGGTTGGATGGACTAGCAAGGAACAAAGAGCAACTGAGGAAGGTAAGGGATTGTTGAGAAGCTACATTTCCTTTCCATCCATCTTCAGAGAATTCTGGGTAGTTATCCACTCCTTTCAGGAAAGAGCAGATGGAACAAACTGAACAAACAGCGAGGGATTATTAGGCCCAGACCTCAAAGTCCTGAGTGAGTTTAACACTAACGTGGCAGAGTGTTTAAGAACAGGAAGGAGATTATGGGATCACTAGTGGGATTTGTTGCAACAACATTTTAAGAAGAAACTATTTCATATTATGCCTCTGTGTTTAGCCTGAAAATATTGGTTGCTTTCCATCAGTCTTAGGGAGATAGTATCTATGTGCAATTCCTTCTTGTAAAAGTGGATATTCAGTCTCAAGGATCTTGGAAACATTTTAAAGCATTATTCTATAAGACTCCCCTTACAATAATCTATCCTGAGTCTCATCTTGTGTTGGAAGCGGATAGTTCATTTGCTTCCCTAGAGGAAACTGAGTGAGAAAATGAAGATGAAGGAGACTAGCAAGGTAGCTTTTTCAGTTGCTGCCTGGATTTCTTTTTAAAGTCTCTAGGCTTTGTATTTCTATTTAGAGGGATTCATCAACTGGCCGTGGAGCTAAAAGACTTCATCTGGGATGCTAACAGGACTGTGCATCTGTGTGCAGCTTCCTTTTGACTATTTGTTGAGAAATTAGTGGAAACACTGACCAGATTTTTTCCAGGCAAAGAAAGCGGATGGCTGTACCTAGGTGTGTTTACATTTTACAGCTAGAACGGAGGCAACACTAGTCTCATATTAGTTGAGAGGGAAGGAATAAGTGCATTACATCAGGTGACAAAATCAATCATGGGATAGAGCAGGGGTGGGAAATAAGCAGCCCATGGGTTGGACGTAGTTTGCCAGGGTTAGCCCCTGGTGGGCTGCCAGATGCTTTGTTTACCAGAATGTCCACAGGCATGGCTGCTTGCAGCTCCTAGGGGCTGCAGTTCACTGTTCCTGGCCAATGGAAGCTGCAAGAAGCAGTAGGTCAGCTCACACTTCTTCCTGCACTCCCATTGGCTGGGAACAGTGAACTGCAGCCAACAGGAGCTGTGAGTGGGCGGGACTGTGGATGCTCATGTAAGCAAAGCATCTGGTGGGATGCTTAGGTAAATAAAGTGTTTGGTGGCCCACCAGGGACTAACCCTGGTGAACCACATCCAACCAACAGGCTGCTTCTTGCCCACCCCAGGAACAGAGGGTATGTCTACACTACCACCCTAGTTCGAACTAGGGTGGCTAATGTAGGCATTCGAAGTTGCAAATGAAGCCCGGGATTTAAATATCCCGGGCTTCATTTGCATCTTCCCGGGCGCTGCCATTTTTAAAAGTCCCCTAGTCGGAACTCCGTGCCCGCAGCTACACGCGGCACAGAGTAGGTAGTTCGAATTAGGTTCCACGAGGTGTACCGGTAGTTCGAATTAGAGAACCTAATTCAAACTACCTACTCTGTGCCGCGTGTAGCCACGGGCACGGAGTTCCGACTAGGGGACTTTTAAAAATGGCAGCGCCCGGGAAGATGCAAATGAAGCCCGGGATATTTAAATCCCGGGCTTCATTTGCAACTTCGAATGCCTACATTAGCCACCCTAGTTCGAACTAGGGTGGTAGTGTAGACATACCCAGAGTGTAGGAAGCCAGTGAAAAAAGTTACAAAACCCAGCAGACTGTCAAGGAGAGAGCATAGGAATCATGTGAATACTGGGAAACAATCTTTTCATGATAGGTTTCAGACCATGAGTGCCAGTTCTTCAGATGCATTGCAGAAAGAGAAGGCAGAATACATACTTCCCTCATGCCAGCGGTCCCATATGGAGAACATCACCACCTGAACAGGATTTATGATTGGTTAGCTGAAACTGTTTGATTGCTTGCATAACACATTTTGAAAGCCAGTCTCATTAAAAAGCTAGCAGCATTCAACATAAATTACAATAACACAGATGTTGTTCTTCAGGGCTGACAAGGATTTAAGAGACTAAATGGAGATAACAAAAAGAAAAAAAAATCTCACTGAAAATTTTCTATAGCATTAAAATTAGAGTGTGTGAGCTAGATCTAAAACAACTGAGATGATGCGGCTTTCTCTGCCATTTCTTATAGCCCGTGAAAGTGTTAAAAAAAAAAAAAAGTAACTGATTCCCTCTACCTCTGGTTGTGCCCCCGCTCCTCTATTTCTGGGAAGTGGTTAGTTTGTTATTCAGATGACTGCTTTTAATTTTACTTTAAGTAGAATCTATAGGATTGTCCCCCATTAGGGTTGTTTTTTTTTAATGCCACAAGAATTGAAATATCCATTTTTGTATCAAATAGAATTTTGGCCTCCTTCAGAAAGAGCCTCTGACAGTGATCAGCCAGGGCCCATAAAGCTAGAAGAAATATAGCCTTCGTCTTCCATATAACAATGGGTATTGGGGGTTAGGATTAAGGTACATGGGCATGTATTTTATGGAGTTAGTATTGTCTTTGATAAATTGAAGGTTAGATTATGCTTTAAAAAAAAAGTGCACCTTGAATCTAAAAGCAAGCAATTTTTAATTAAAAAAAACATACAGTAGAATGTAATCCCAAGATCTGCTTTGATTAAGAAATGCTAGAGCTTTATCTAGAAGTGTTTGCTCCCATGTATCTATCAGATTAGAAAGAGGTATGGCAGTGATGTCCATACAATAGAGTCTCTGATGGACACCTAAATTAAGTTAGCATTAAGCTCTTACATGAAATGTATTTCTCTCTTTTCTGAAAGGGTGGCTAAAGCCTCCCCTGCTTTTCTCTCACGGGTGTTGGTCATCACCAATATTTAGAACAGTTTTTCCACATGCCTCACATGGAGTAGGTGTCTTCCTCAGCCCTGCCAACCATATCCACAAAGAAGTTAAGTGGTGTGAAGCGGAGTACTGCAAAAGTAAATTTTGAGGTGTCTGTAAGCAGTAGGAGGGGGGCGCACAAATAAGCCACACACTGTAGAAGGTCAAGAAGTCTGACTTCATAGACTCCACAGCCAGAAGGAACCATTGCACTCACTTTGTCTGGTCTCTTATATGACATAGGCCATAGAATTTCATTGAAAAGAATTCCCAGAGCATTTACCTAATGGGGGGGGGGGGAAATCAATCTTGATTTAAAGATTGCCAATGATGTAGAATACACCATGACTCTTGACAAATTGTTCCAAGTGTGAATTACTCCCATTGTTTAAAAAGTGCACTTTATTTCTTGTCTGAATGGGGCTATGTCTACATTGCACTGTTCTGGAAAAAACTATGCAAATTGCAAACTGCAATTTGCGTAGCTTTTTCTGCTTCTTTTTTCAGAAGAGGCTTTTTTCAACATTTGGCCTGTCTACACTGGGCCAAATGTCGGAAAAAAAAAAACCCTTTTTTGGAACATCCCTTCTTCCTGTACGTTTACAGGGATGTCGAAATGAGGTTTACAGGGATGCCGAAAAAACATGTCTGCTCTTCCAAAAAAATTTGGAAGAGCAGACACATTCCCTGGATGTGGCAGAGTTTTTCTGGGATACCTCTGGTATCCCAGAAAAACTCTGCAGTGTAGACATAGCCTGGGTCTAGGTTCAACTTGGATTTTATTGTAGCTTCTCTGCTAGACTGAAGAGCCCCATATTAAATATTATTCCTGGCACAGGCATGTCTACAGCAAATCTTTGTTTTGTTAAGCTAAATAGTCTCAAGAAGCTCAATCTTTTAATCATTCTCCTAGCTCTACTCTGGGGACTGGAATATGGCAAGTCATGCCTAGTGCTTAGATCAGGATTCAGTAGGAATGAATTGAAGCCCAGGGTCAGAATCTGATGACCTGGAGTGAGGCAAGGCTGAGCTGACCCATGTCAGAAGCAAGAGGAGGCAGAGGTGACAAGTTTGTATAATTTTTGGTGGTGCCCCATTAGCCACACC
The DNA here is from genome assembly GCA_032595735.1 of Pelochelys cantorii. Lineage (NCBI taxonomy): Eukaryota > Metazoa > Chordata > Testudines > Trionychidae > Pelochelys > Pelochelys cantorii. Next base: position 70,742,544 of record CM064327.1, read on the forward strand.
CTGTGACCCCTGTTAACCATGCCCTGACCCCCCATTAACCACGCCTCCGGAGGTAACACACTCGGGGCAAGATGGACACATGACCAGAAGTAAAAGGTATGTCACCCCTCTCGAAGGAGTTTTCCCACCATCCTCCTACCGACAGGGATTAGTTTGGCCCCCACCAAACCCCCCCTCATGCAACTATCCTGCAATTGCATTACCCCAATGTGTGTGACATTAACTCGGGGGCAGAGAGGCTGGGGGAAGTGTTCCCTCTAAGGCTATGTCTACACTCGTGGCTTCTTGCACAAGTACAGCCGTTCTTGTGCAAGAACCCACAGAGTATGCATGCTGCCCGCCTGCTCTTGCGCAAGGAAATTTACAGTACAGCGTGGTAAGAGAGGGCGCCTTGCGCAAGAGCTATGCTCTTTTCTAACACATGTAAGCTCTCTTGCGCAAGAGGGCAGTGTGGATGCTCAGCAGGGATTTCTTGCGCAAGACACCCCTATGGCTAAAATGGCCATTGGAGCTTTCTTGGGCAAGAGAGTGTCCACACTGCCATGGATGCTCTTGCACAGAAGCACAGCTTGCACATGGTAGTGTGGACGTGTTCTTGTGCAAGACTTCTTGTACAAGAACCCTTGCGCAAGATGTTCTTGCGCAAGAACCCGCCAGTGTTTCTGGCCTAAGAGTTTCCTCCCATGAGCAGAATGAATTTTGTGTTGTGCACCAGTACTGAGTTCATGTGGCTTGTTTGGATGTGCCACTGTGGCACCCAAGTTATTAATAAATATCTCATAAACCTCTACCTTTTCCCTCTGCTGCCATGTCTCCTCCCCTTGCTCCATCAGCTCCCCTCGTGCCTGCTGCCCCCCAACTCCTCACCCTCCTCTGCTGTCCTGACTCCTGCCCTTCTCACTGCCCTCAGCCCTCCTGCGACCTGCCCCCCTCCACCAGCCCTTCTCTGCCCCCTGTGCCCACTCCTCCAGTAGCCCCACTCCGATCATGTGAGCTACCCCTCCTCATCCCCTCTTCTAACACCTCCCTCTACACACCTGCCCTGCCTCTCTCCTCTGGTGCTGGTCCCTCCCCTGCAGGTGTCTGCCCTTCTGCTTCACCCCCAGAATCCCCTGGCACCTGCACCTTCCCTTAGCCCTGCACCCTCCTGGTGCCACTCCTTCCCTTACTGTCCCTGCCCCCTTTTTCCCTGATGCCCACCCCCTCACCACTCTGCCCCCATTCCCCTCATGCCCCCCCTGTGCCCTCACACATGACTTGCTCCATCCCCACCTCTCATGCCCACCCCTTCTTTCAAGCCTTCTCCCAGCACCTCTCCCTTCCCCCTCTAGCTCCCAATGCCCTTATTCTCTCCTCTCCCGTCATCACCCTGTCCCCCCTCCCACTGACACCTCCCCTCCTGCCCTTTTCCTCATTGTCTACACTTGGCCCCCTGGCATTTGTCTCTCCTCCACGCTGTCTCTTGGTGCCTTCCCCTTTCTTCCCCCTCCCCCTCCGCACAAGCCCCTTCCTCTCCTACCGCTTCCCTCTAGTTTTCCCCCTTCCCCTCTGCCTTCCACTTTTCAAGGCCGGAGTCTGCGCTTGGGCCCCAGAAGTCCCCGGACTCTGAACCTGGAGCTAGGCCACGCGGCGCAACGCCGCACCAAGCAGTTCTAAAGTCCTGGGCCGTGATGTCACGTCACGCCCGGGCATCTCCCCGCTCACCTGTAAACGCCGCATGTGGCAGCAGCAGCCGGCAGCGTGCACCGGCAAGGGGGAGCTAGACTGAAAGCTGTGCACAGCAGGGACAGGCCGGGGCCGAGGGGGACACTCTGGGGCCGGGGTGGGATGACGCGCGGGGGGGGGGCCAGCAGGTGGGGGGGAAGAGACCCAGCTCCAAATATGGGTGGAGCATGGGCACCACGAGCCCATATAACTCGCCGCCCATGAGAGGAGGATAGGAACAAGGCAAGGTTAGAGAGTTATCACAGCCACTGGTGAATGCTCTGAGCATCCAGTAAACTATTGCTGTTGTGTTTAAGAGCAAGCTTGATCGCTTCATTTGTGAGCTGCATTGACCAGACAGCCTGATGGAATGTCGTGCCTGATTTGGGCCAAATCAGGCAGGACTTTCTATCAGGCTGTCTTGATGATGCAACTCTGCTGTATTCATTAGTCTGGCAGGAGAGCAAGCAGGTGCAGCTGCAGGGCCTTTTGCCTAACTGATCTTTTCTGAACCCTCTCCAGTTTATCAACAAGCTTCTTAAATTGGGGACACCAGAACTGAACACTGTATTCCAACAGGAGTCACACCAGTGCCAAGACCTCTATTCCTACTTCAGGATCCTGACAAACCCTTTTTTTCCCCCTCATAAGGCAGTGGGGGGTTATAAGAGTGATGTGAGACTGACTCAGTGTACTCCTTTTATGAATACATGTCAAAAGATAACAAGATAATTGTTCAATAACTGCTATTGTTTGTTGCAGATCCAGTCCTGTTGACTAGAGACGGTAAATAGGAATTAAGCCTTCAATTGACCATAGTTTTAATAGGATACTGGAAACCACTGTATGTGGAGTTAGAAGATGAATTTATAAGGGTTTCCAAGGGAATCTATAGACAGAAAAAAGTTGTTTGTTATGAAGTTTTACAAATTACAGCTGGTTCAGCTGATTGTGGGATGTAACATGCAAGGCAGTATTGCCAAGATTATTGCCAGATGACAAGCTTTAGAAATTGAAAACCATACTAGATGGCACCTGCTGAGTGAGCCAGGGATTGAAAAGATGCAGGGAGATTTTCTCCACTCCTTGAGCTCCCTTTTAACACTGCGGGTAACCCTTCACTCTCCAACAAAGATTCTTGGTTCTCTCAGTGAGCTGACATGCCTCAAAACAGAAGCAATTTGTAGGTCACAAGGAACAGCAGAAGCAATTTCCTATTCTTGGGAAATTATAGTTTAAATAATTCATATTATAATTGTACTGTGACTCTCCTCTGGGTGAGGTTAGAACCTGTTTGAGCAGGTGGTGGTCTTCTAATCTTGTAAAGAGTGTGCCCCCTTCGCACTCTGTAGGTACGCAAGTAATTGGGAGACCATCACAAGCCTGCACAGCAGCCTGCAAATACGAGCCCTGCTATGCTCTCTCTGCAACTCTGCGGGCATAAGACACCCAGAAGTATCAAGCAGGAAGGTGAAGTCTTCAATGCAGCAAAACTTGTGGCGGGTATATTGCACATTCTGAGGGGATGTAGCAGCAGGCATCCTCCTCCTGTGGGGACACAGAGCTGTTCCTTGACACACAAGAAATCCCAAGTTAATAGAAATATTTAGGCCCAAGACCCACAAAGGTACTTAGGCACCTTAGTCCCAGTTCTAGGCTCCACAGCAACCCACAAAACCCCCGCTGCGTTGGGACTCTCACTAAATTCATCCAGTGCCAAGGCTTTTGCTATTTGAATTCCCCAACTTTCAGCTTGTGGGCACGTACACTGTTGCCTCACTCTAAGCACCTAGGTGCCTATCACCTGACTAAGCCCCTGAACTGTGGAAGATGGGCAGAGGAGTGCTTATATTATGCGGGAGGCCACCGTCTGGTAGTTGGGCTCAGAGATTGCCTATTGGGTCAGATCCTATTCAGAACTTGTCTGCCAGAGGAGACGATACTGCACTACATTCTATAAGGTGAGTGCTGATTAGAGCACTCAGTTGTGAGACTCAGGTTCAAGTCTCATTCTTCTCTTCAGGCAGAGGGGAGATCCCCCCGCCCCCGTTCATCTACTCCCAGGAATGTGCTCTGACTGCTGAGTTCCAGGGTATTTTGATGTTGGTCTCCCTCGATCTATTGAAGCTGTTCCAATGTGGAACAACAACAGAGTAATCAGAGTAGGTATGGTGGATGCCCTAACCACTAGGCTACATAGTCACTCATCCAATGAGTAATTTTTTCCCACTGTGTATAAATATTAACAGGAGAAATTGAGGAAGTGCTACATCAGTGGTTCTCAAATGTTTTGGCCCACGGCCCACCTCACTCAATGCAGACCTTTCCCTGGACCACCAGCCCACTGTCCACGATGACAAAACGTGCAGAAGGATGGGGTGCAGGGTCTGGTCATGAGGTAGAGTGCCGGAGCAGGCTGAGGGTCAGGGTGGGAGGATGCAGGAGCAGAGTATCACCAGGAAAGAGAGTGCAGGAGTAGGCTGGGAGTACGGGGTCTGGGCATGAACAGGATGGGAGCACTTACCTGGCTCTGCATCCCCTGCCACTCCCAGGCACTGCCCCTGCTGCTCCCATTGGCTGTGATTCTGGCCTGCAAGTGAGTGGTTTCCTGCACTGTCATTTGCTTGGCTGTGGGCAGCGGGAGCAGCAGCATTTGGAGCCACTTCCTCCCCCACCAGAGTGGGAAGCCAGTACGGGCACTCCAACTTTGCAGGGGTGGCATGGGGCTAGAGCACCAGCACAGGCTCCCTTCTGCAGGGTGTCAAACTCCAAACCCATGGCCCAACTGCAGGATGGTCATGGACCACCTGCAGGATGGTCATGGACCAGAGATCTGCAGCCCACACTTTGAGAAACACTGCTCTACATGGTAATGTCACCACTCAGTGGTCAGAGCACTCAGCGTTGTGGGACACCCCTGTTCAAATCCTCACACACTCAGGCAGAAGTGGCAAATTAAACTTGGAGTCTCCTGCATTCCAAGTGGGTTTTCCAGCTTTCACTATACACTGGAAAGAGGAAGGCATCTAATTAGTTGTGCAACAAACTTTTTAGATGCTTAAACCACCTGACTCCAGGGATGATATGCCTCCCTGCAGCCTGGATTTGGGCCTAAGACCTGCTCTCTCATTGACAGATCACTGCCTAGCCTGCTGGGTTTTATTAATTATGTTCTATTCTGCCTGCCTCCCCAAATGCATTGGGTAGGGAGCCTAAACATCTGTGTGTTTGTGGATTACAGTATTACAGAAAGTTTCTAGGTGCCTAAAAGTTGTGTGCTGCAATGCTCATCACCACAATTTCTTTGTAGATCCAGACCTCACAACTCCTGCACATTCGGAACCCATTTTATCTGAAGTGTGTTAACTTCGACAGTATTGGTTATATCAAGATGATACAAATCTGGCAGCTATTGCCCAGTTAGATGATGCACAATTTATTTGTTTGAGATAATATATGAAGCAGCATTACCTCTAACAAGAGATTCCCCTTTCTACATGGTTCTACTCCAAGTCTCATAAGCTAGAAGGAGCCAAAAACATATTGAGGTGCGATGTGCTGCTCTTGCTACATCAAATACTTCCTGTGAGCATGTTCACTGGAAAGGAAACTAAGATTAGAAGTGGTCTCCTTCACAAGAACAAGATAAGTGGATCAATTTGAGTTTAAAGATACATCTACAAGAGAGCTCCCTATGGAACAGGCAAGATAAATGGAAAATGAAACCTTTAATGAGCACAAGGATAAGCTTCCTGGACTGTCTCAGAAACCATAAGTCAATGCGATTTTCTTAATTAAGGTTATATGATCAGATTTGGGTGATGCTACAGGTTGAACTTCTCTCATGTGGGACTCCATGGTCCAGCAACATCCGTGGTCCAGCAGGACCACAGATGTTGCTAAACCGGAGAGTCCTGGCTGCAGAGGTTTGAGAGCGGCTGGGAGCAGAACCAGTTTGGCTAGTGGTGCCCCAATGACCTGGGGATAGAAAGCCCTAGCAGAGCTTGCTGCCCCGTGGGGGCCAGATGTCTGAGGGCAGGAAGGCCTGGGAACAGCTGCCACCCCATGCAGGGCCAGGAGCAGGGAACTCTGGGAGCAGCTGCTGCCCTAAGCAATTCTGGGGGCAGGAAGCAGAGCCCCACAAGCAGGCTGGGGGCAGCAGAGCCAGGCAGGTGGGCCAGAGGAAGTCAGGCCTCTTGGTTTTCCTGGGACTGCTGCCAGGAGGGGAGCCCTGGGAAAGCCTGGACTTCTGACCTCCCCTGGTCCAGCAAATCCCGTTGTTCTGGACCACTCATGTCCCAGTGGTGCTGGACCAGGGAGGTTTTAATCATTGCCATGTTTAGTATAGAATTCTACTGGTATTCTTTTAGGAACAACAGTATATTGTAATGACTCAGCATTCCCCTTGCTTACATCAAAGAAGAGAAGAATTCAAGTTGTTTCTAACCCAAGAGATACATCTAAGCAGATGTTTATCTGCTGGCATAATGACTAAGTCCTGTGTTTGGGGTGGAGCGAGCGAGAGGCAGGCAAAGAGTTCATTCTGTCCATCTTCTAATCCAGGAAGTCTAGCGTATGAAAAGTTGAGCCCAGACGTTCAAAGACAGGTGTGAAAGAAAGACTTAGATCTGAAACCAATATTTAGGCATCCTAATAAGATGCCCAGTTCTGAAAAGGTTGAAAAGGAGCTGCACTTGACAATCAGGCCATTTTATTTAGATAAATAATTAGGAGCAAAGCTCTTTAAAAAATGTAGCCTTTAGGAGTCTCAGATTAGGTTCTGATTTTTGGAAATATTTACTCTCAGAGGTTCACTGAGGAAACCACCATAATGCTTATTTAAGATTGCTGTTCTATAAGTAAGTCACGTTATTATTTCAATCCAATTATTTTGAGAGGCTAAATACAATACTTCGGTCATGGTTAGTATTGATGTACAGAGGCCCCCCAAACACAATGTGGGAGATAATTTTAGCTTATGTAGAGAGTCACAGATTTCCAGAGATGCTAAATAAGGGATTAGAAATCAAGCCACCGTATGTAAACTGTAGCTAAGTTTTAACACCAACTAAGGCTTCCTTGGTTATTTAAAAATGTAGCTTTTCCAAAACAACCATTACAAAAATAGATGCTGACTTTTATAGTTTTCAAGAATTCTGTGGATGATTTACTACCCATGAAACTGTAGGTTAAGAAAGTGGGTCAGATTCCAATCTCATTTATATCAGATTAATCTAGGCCTAGCTTTCTATATTAATAATACCTAGCACATTATGACTAATTAATGAATTATAAGATGTAGTTCATAATATGTAACCCTTTTGCTAGGTAGCACCAGCAGCAGCCAGGGCCAGGTTCAATATCGAGGGGTTCCTCTCCATCCATCCATCACAGAACTGGCTCGAGCCCCCACCCAGTAACCTGGGAAATCCACACAACACCCCTGGGTGCCTCTGAGAGGCAATGCTTCCCCACTCGCAAGCACAGAGTCTGAGTGTGGAAAAGAAACTTTTAACAAAAGCGGAAAGTAGTAAAACAACATTACACTTGGGAAAACACCACAGACAGTTCATAACCAAAACGACGAGTAAACGTCCCAGCTGAAGTAGGTTGGACAATGGCCTTTTCCTCTCAAGCTCCCAAGTCCATCATCATAAATGTCCCCTTCACAGGCCCAGCCCTTCTCTGCACCCAACTCACAGTTGCTGCCCTTAGTCAGGGCAGACCAGAGTTCAGAGGTGATCTGCAGAGTTGTGTGTGGGGGGGAGGAGCGGAGGAGGCATCTCACCCACTCTGCTGGTCACTTGCCAGCTACCTGCTCACTGCTCTCTGGTGCCGCCTTGCTGACCACTTCTCACGCTTCTCCATCACCACCCTTCTGGCTGCTCATTGCATCTTCCGCTGGCTTGTGGTGGATTTGGCTCTGGGCCAAACCTAGTGATTTCAGCTCTCAGCAATTTCAGCTCTTAGTCCAACGCACAGTCCAGCCACAAGAGATTCCAGCATTCACTGGCGTAAATATACATGCAAAAGAGACTCCTTCTGGAGCCTTTCTTTAACTGTATCATTGAAACGGGGAGAAACAGGTTGAACCAGTCTTACAGCTCACATCTGGAGGGCATGCAACCTGCTGACTCACTTCCCTCCCTAGCTTAACCTCTGAAAGACCAGCCTGTGTCCATCCAAGTGTATTTACACTGGCAGGTTCTCTCCTTTTAACTGAGTTAAAAACAGTCTGACACTTCTGCATTGTGCATCCCCACAATAACTGCAAACATTGGTGGTCATATCTTACAATTCCTGCATTTAGTGTTAACACAGTTTGAGACCTCACAACGGCCAGATTAGGCCTACTAGGTATTCACTGTGACCAATCAAGATGAATGAACTGTATTTACATAACCACACCCAGGATCTTTCCCATTTCAGCTGGCTGCATTGATTCAGACCCTGCTTATATCATATATAAACTTACTATCACATTAGATTTATCCTTTTCTCTGCCACAGAAATATCAGGATTTATAAGATTTAAGTCCACAGTACTCTACATAGCTGGAATTACAATAGGTGGGTTACCTACTGTAGATTACAATGTTCTCTCTTCTCACACATTTAGACAGGAGGAACAAACAATTATAGATGACAGTAAGGGAGCAGTACATATTTAAATCAGATTTGCTGCAGCACATCTCAGGTTATTTTTACAGTTACAGACAAAGAGCTGTATTAAAAGACCATTAAGGCTGAGAACTCTAGAATTAAGGTTACTTGTGCAAATGTAATTTGCTCCCCCATATAATCACACATTATGGTACAGTATTTAATTACATGATAACAGTTTTCCCACATGATTCCTAGTTCCTTCAGTGCACTGGATGGGTGATACTTAGTTAATAAACCATTATTAAAATTATGTAAAAAAACATTGTTCAACTTGTGGCCGGAGGCCTTGTTTCTTGCACATTATTCAAATCCATGTCTGGAAGCAGAATCAATTATTCTTTATGGACTTTTCTATGTTACTCATCACAATAGTATTGGAGTGCTTCAGATACCCAGTGAGAAGAGGTGCTGGGAGCATTTGTATACTGGAGGTGCTCAGAGCCATTGAGCCACACTGTAAACCCTACATAATGGAAACCACTTCAACCCAGGGGGTACTACAGCTTAGCACTTATACCTGTGAGAGGAAGGAGTGATATCCCCATTTCACAGACAAAGAGAGTGAGTTTAGAGTATCCACTGGTTTTAGGTTTTTGACTATACCAGTGCTCAAAAGAGAACTAGGTAAATTCATGCAGGACAGGTCCACCAATGGCTTTTAGCCAGGATGGGCAGGGATGACATCGCTAACCTTTGTTTGCCAGAATCTGGGAATGGGCAACAGGGGATGGATCACTTGAATACCTGTTCTGTTCATTCCCTCTGGGGCACCTGGTATTGCCACTGTCAGAAGACAGGATACTGGGTTACTTGGACCTTTGGTCTGACTCAGTATGGCCATTCTTATGCCCAATTTGAGATTTTCATGATCTGTTCTTCACAATATATATCATTACACAGCAATTCTCATGTTCAAAGCACAGTTCCTCTTGACTTCAACTTGTGAACGCTCAGCATTTCTGCTAGCCAGACTCCTGGACATAAAATCAGGCACCCAGAAAGGGGACACCTATCACAAGTTTTAGTTAAGAAACCTGTCTATCATCACATTAGATTCATCCCTCCCTCTGCCACAGAAACCTTGTTATCCTGATCAGCATTCAACTGCCTTAATCAATAAGCTATATTCTTTCTATTTGCTATAGAGAGAATAAGCTATAGTCTCTCTATACTCTATATTCAATAAGCTATATTCTCTCTATATTCTCTCTCTGCTCCCACCTTATCATCCCATATCCAGTTCTTTCCCCTGCCTGTAGTTGTAGTTAAGTAGTCTCTCTCTCTCTCAATCTGTCTGGGAATCAGTAAAAACAAAACCAATTGCCCAGGAGAGATTGGCCCTATTCCCAGATCTTATATGCCCAGTGTAACAGCAATTACAAGAGAGTCCTTCTCAATCACTGGATAGGAGCATACTCAGTACTAAGAGACTTCAGAAATTTTAGCCACCAGTCTCTAACAACATGTGCACTTAAAAGCAAAAGTAAGAGGGTCTTACTATTTGGCCAAGTGTATAGTCTTTCATTTCTGACATTTGGACCACCCCTGCTGCCAAATATCATCACTGATCTAGACAATAGAGCTGTGTAGCTTCTCCCCCATGTCGATCTCAGGAACATCTGGGATTAGTCTTGCTAAGACTTCCCAAGAAGATTCCCCTAGAAGCAGTTACCCAGCCTGGGATATTTCAACCTGAGTGGTTTTAAGATTAGCAATGTTAAAACAAACAGCATTTTATAAAAGAAGTGTTGGGCACCACTAAGTAGAGACAACTGCTCTATTCAGTAAATTTCTATATAGAAAATGCAGGAGAACATCTTCCACCAAGAGTCATCTTTCTTCAAGCACAACTCTTAGCCATTTGAGGAAGAACAGAAAAAGATCTGCATTACAGACATGAGTGGCAAGTGAATGCCTGCTTTGCGGACGCAAGCCTGCCAGTCCTACCTCATCCACCCAAGCCATGCCAGAGCCTCAGAGGCCCCCCCTGCTCATAAAACATAAAACCCTGAGGATACCCCAGTCCAGAGGGGTCCCTTCCCGCCCATGCCAGCCACATTCCCTGCTTCCCTGTCCCTAGTAAGCAGCAGGGAACTTCAGGGGTGGGGGATGGAGTGGAGGAGACAGTGGGTTCTCAGGGAAGGAGGAGCACCACAGCCCAATTGTCCAGCAGTGGGTCAGTGGCAGAGCCATGAAAGTCAGTGCCTGTCCCGGCCTATTCTACTGCCAAGTTACACTCTTTTCACCATTGCCTACAGGTATAAATGATTGCACAGAACAAGAGAATTAGACTCTCTCTGTGATTCAACACATTGCAATGCATCCCAGCTTCTCCCTCAAAAGAAAAACATCAGACATCCCCAGTTAATAAAGAAAGTTAATAGCAACCCCGCTTCCTGGGATACAGGGTTTTATGTAGGCTGCTTTAAAAAAAAAAAAAAACACAACACCACACAAGCCAAAAAGTAGAAGGCCTATCACTAACTTCCTCTAGCACAGCTCCCAGGCTCAGCGGTTCTTTAACAAACAATCACAGCAGTAAGTTATGAGAAATAAAACAAGTCAAAGTGTAGCAGACTCACGCATCACAGCTTAAAAAAAGAACTTGCTGCAGGCTTTCTGAGTTGCCTGCCTATGCAAAGTCAGGAGGTTAAATGGCTCCTCAATGGCAGGCTAACAAGGCCCACCTGCCATATCCAGTTGTTTGACTCCTGCTGACCCTAGATAAAATGCTGCGATAGAGGTTCCCAGGGCTATCTTGGGTGCCATAAGGTCAGAAGCATCCCTCTCATGAGCCCCAAAGGACAAGCTCACCTATTCACACCCATTTTGAATAAAAAGGAAGAAAAGTCTGGTGGTGCCAGGCCCACCTATTTAATTCATCATTTAATCAGAAAACAAGTGTTGTTGGGACAACCCTGTACCCCAATCCAGCTATTTTTCACTCTCTCAGCGGTGCAAAGTTTCAGCAAGTTGCCTTAAAGGGGTAGCTGAAGATTCCCTTTGATGCAGAAGGTAAGACAGTAGCGGGGAGTACATGGTGAACTGTGTGTCATTCCTCTTGAGTCTTCACCCAGCATAGAGGTTGCATGGGTGTGATTTAAGACAGCCAGAATTACTCTGGGGAGTGTTTCAGCCTCCAATGGCTCAGTTGCACACTCTGGCTATGTCTACACTACAAGCTTTGCTGAAAGAGGCAATGCAAATGAAGCGCAGATTAGCATTTTCTCATGCTTCATTTGCATAATCTCTTCCGATCCGTTTTTGCGCAAAAACAAGCAGTATGAATGTTTCCTTTGCACAAAAAAAACCCTTTTTGTGCAAGATCCTTATGCCTCAAAAAAGGAGGCATAAGGATCTTGTGAAAAAAGGGGGTTTTGCGCAAGAAGGAAACATCCACACTGCTTTTTTTTTGTGCAAAAACCCCGTGTACAAAAACTGATCGGAAGAGATTATGCAAATGAAGCATGAGAAAATGCTAATCTGCGCTTCATTTGCATTGCTTCTTCCAGCAAAGCTTGTAATATAGACATAGCCTCTGAGAACTGAACCCTGTGCCTGTAAGTTACAAATATGCAAGTGTGCAGATGTGCATTAGTTAGCCCAGTCACATGTGCAGGTGGGCAATATGACTGACACACTCAGGTTTATCGTTAGGAAAAATTAGCCAGTAATGTTAATCTAATGTGAGGTCCAATATGAATAGCTAGGGCACTCAGTTTAAATTCTTTCAGAAAAAGGACTAGTTCTTAAAATCTGTTCTATGGGTGCAGGCATATATGTGTGTGAGACTTATATCAGCCTAAACCTCATTTGTTTTGGAGTCAGCCCAAACTTACAGTATCAAAAAACCTGCATCATGCCAAACATTTGTTCAATAGATGCCACAAGGGACTCAGTTTATAGCTTGCTTCATAACTGCAGCTGTCTCAGGCAGTTAGCTGCAGGAAAACCTTTTTATTTAACTTATGTTTAGACACTGATATATTCATTATGGTTTGGGTCTGTTTTTATAGACCTCAGGTGCTGCACATGACCTCGTTGGGGGGGGGGGTAGAGGGGTGCAAGCGCACTAAACTTTTTCTGCCACAACCTAGGATTCATGGCATAAAAACCATTTCAGAGACTACTGTGTGGACCCCCCAAGGTTTTAAACTACCATGCAATGTTAGCATGAAATGTGTCTGCTAAATCTATAGCATGTGCAGCTAAAATGTGTACTTATGGTGTGGTTGAAATGGTGCATTTCTTACCTGTCTTTGTTGTATCCTCCTAAGTATTGCAGCCCCTCACCTGTGTCATCCCCTCCCCTCCTTGTGGATTGAGGATAGAGGTTTTATGGCTATAGTGCCATAGTGCTTCCCCTTTCTCTGGGTTCTATTTTATATTAGGAAGAAAAACTGCTCCTTTCAGGCTTAGGGTAGGACTGTATTTTAAGCCTGTCTGTGGGCATCCTTTGGGGTTGTGAAGGATTTTTTTCCTTCACAGTTGATTGGCTATCGGGTGTTTCTTAACCTTCTCCATGGCTGCCTAGAGACTTGGTGGGTGGCATTTGTAGCAAAATTCATTTAGTCACAACATATCAGCTGCCTAGTAAAGGCACTCATTCCACATGTACGTCAGCTTCCCAATCAACCAGAATTGGAAGGGGATTAGAAGGTGCTTACCAAAGAAGGAAAAGGGAAAGGAATCCTAATATCTGGTACAGCAAGGAAAATAGTCTTTTCTTCCTCTCCAGCTTAACCCTTGTACAAGAGGAGGAAAACGGGTTCCCAGAAATGGTGATGGGACCAGGTGTGGAAGGTCCCCATCAGTGGGAACAGATTACACAGGAAAGATGACTTGCTATCAGTTTCCACCCAGGGCAGGATCTGATCATGGGGAAGGGGAGGATAGAGCCTAGGTCCTAGTATCTCTGTCTCTACCACTCTCTTAAGTCCCTGCAGGCATAGGATCCTTTGTAAGGGAATTTCCAGGAATAGCTAATTATTTGAGCTTGTGGGTAGAAGGGGATTGATGGGACAAAGCAGCAGATAACCATCAAGATTTGGGGCAGCTCTGTGGGTTGGAAAACCCTGCCCACCCACCTCCCAGAATCAAACAAGCTGGAAAAAATTAATTAAGGGAATATTCTTGAGTTTTCCTGCCCTTCTTCTTTATGGTCTTCTCTATGGGCTTTTCCATCCACATGGGGTGATCTAAGCCAGAATTAGAGGTTGTGTTCAGAAGATTTTTTTAAATCTGGCAATAAAAGCTTTAATTGTGACTGTCTTCCTGTAGATTTGTTATTACATTTAGTTATTATTGCAGATAAATCATGGAAAGTAGAGATGGAAAAAGGAACCTAGACCCATATCGCAGATCATTCAGTTTACAGGCCCCAGTCTGAGGACATAACAGATACTAATTTAGAAGCCACTATGTAGTACTTGGTATTACATTTAACAGTTAAGTAACAATACAGGTTGAACCTCTCTAGTCTGGCACCCTCGGGACATGACTGGTACTAAACCAGAGAATTTGCCGAACCACAGAAGGTCCATATTGTCTAGCAGCATGACCAACACTTCCACTATTTACTGAGTTCTTAAGACAATTAGGGGTAAATTAGAGTTTAAGAACAGCACAGAACACTAACAGCTAGTACTAGTGGCTGTAAACAAACTTTATGGGACTGCGGGAAACTTGGCCACAGCCAGCGTAAGTCGACATCCAGCTAACTAAAATCATGCCAGACCACGGATGTTGCCAGACCAGAGAGTAATGGACTAGAGAGGTTCAACCTGTGTTTGAATTTTTCTGTGTTTTCTTTTATGATCCAAAATTGTCTTAGACAAGAGAAGCTTGGTTCTGTCCTCTGGACTCAAGTAAACTCATGTCAATTAGCTGTATTTTGGAGATCTGTGTCTGTGTTGCCTCAAAAATAAGGAAATTGTTTCTCAGATGCTTCTGCAACAGATGGGAATTATTTCTAATTCCCATTGCTGTTCAAAACTACAACACAAACGTTGCTCTGGGTAAGACAGGGGTGAGAAGTGAAGAGAAATGTTAAAGGAGAGCAGCACACACACAGAGAAATAGACTGCATAGCTGCAGACACAGCCTGGACAATCATGGCCCTGAGAGAGCCATGAAGAGAAGTTTTCAGTTAGGTGCTGAGTAAAAGAGGTCTGAGAGCTCTGAACAAGGAAACTAGCTTCTGTTTTTTGTTCCTCCATGTTCAGGGAAACAGGGCTTTGTATGTTCTTCACAAGTAAACAAGATATCAAAGATTCTTGTCTCCATCATCAATTTCTTCTCCGAATTGGAATAACCTGCAAGAAGACCAGTTTTGCTTAGTACTCTAAGACATAAAAGAACCATTATTGATATTTTGCTGACAGTTGGCACGTGGATTACTAACACAAGTTTAATCATAAATTAGGGGAGTTTTTATCTGTACAGACTCATCCAACAGCTAGGTTTTGGCTGAGTTTTCATTTGTCAGCGTAATAACATTTTCAATGATAGCCTCCATCTCACTATCTCTAGGTATATGTATGTGTCTGAGTTATCAAGAAAATAGTTTTCCCCGTGGCTGTGTTTTATATATGCATGATTTAACATCATAACATTTCCCAAAACAATCTTCCTTTCTGTAATCTTTTCCCCAAAACTGCTGATCGCAAGAGGTTTCTGGTGGAATCTCAATAATTATAGCTAAGGTATCTGAGGAAGCTGCTCACTGTATTAAGCAGCATTGATCTGTGGAAAAACGGGGCTTTCACACCTCAAGGGAAGGCCTCTAGAAATAGAATAGCTAATTGGGTGGAAGTCTTCTGTTATGCCAGTAGCAGTTTTCATTCTGTGATGATACTCTTAGATGGAGAAGTGAATGTTTCTGTCCCCTTTTGGTCAGGAAAGTTATGGAGAAGGTGGAGAGAGGTGAACTAGAGTGATTTTTACTTCTGATAGCACAAAAGCATTTTTATTAAGCCCTGTACAATCTATTTCTAAATGGTGATGTCCCTAAGGAGAGATTTTGAGTGGACTTTGTCTCCACCACCTCCAGTTTCTTCATCTGATATTTCAGTCTTCATATTTGTTTCTGTAAATTGTCAGCTAGAAAAGATACCACCTTCTCAGGGATGGGGATCCTATGCAGAGACTTGAGTTTTTGTGGAGTGAGGGGCCAAGAAAGGCCATCTCCTTGAGGAAGCTCCCTGGGGGAGAGTGTACCAGAGCAGGATATTTGCTCAACAATCTCTAGTGCTATTAAAATAGGAGGGAGAAAAGGAGGAGCAAGCTATAAAAGATTGTCCTCTGTGAAGATCTCTATAGCAGGTAACAATATTTAACTTACAATTAAAGAAAACATGCAAAGATAAGTATAAACACAAGGAATATACTTACTCCAGTATCCAATGAAACTAATGACTCATTTCTTTGTTTTCTATGGCTGTTGGACTGAACTTATGGTAAATGTAATAGCAGTGTAAGAGAAATTCAGTATACGAACAGGCAGCAAGGAAGAGAAAATGTCTAAAATGTATGAACTAGTCATTACTCTAAAATACTTTATATATTCGCACTCTTGGTTGTATTTTAATATGAGTGATGTGTAGTGCTGGGGAGGAGCCGGTGGTCATGGTACATGTAGGTACCAATGACGTAGGGAAGGGTAGGAGAGATGTCCTGGAGGCCAAATTTAGGCTGCTAGGAAAGAGACTGAAATCCAGGACCTCTATGGTGGCATTCTCGGAAATGCTTCCAGTTCCACGCGCAGGGCCAGGTAGGCAGGCAGAGCTTCAGAGTCTCAATGAGTGGATGAGACGATGGTGTAGGGAAGAGGGGTTTGGATGTATTAGGAACTGGGGACACTTTTGGGAGAGGGGGAGCCTATACAGGAAGGATGGGCTCCACCTAAACCAGGGTGGAACCAGACTGCTGGCACTAAACATTAAAAAGGCCGTAGAGCAGTTTTTAAACTAAGAGATGGGGGAAAGCCGATTGGTGCGGAGATGCACGTAAATCGGAGGGAGACTTCTCTTAGAGGAGAATCCATTGATAGAGATTCTCTAAGCTGTAGTCAGAAAGAGAGGAGGGGAGAGGACAAACCATGGGCCAGAGCAGGCAGATAACCGCATACAAAGGAATCCAATGCGTCAGGGAAGGGCAGACAAATAAGCAGTGGCAAATTGCAAATGCTAGGAGTCTGACTAATAAGATGGGTGAACTAGAGTACCTCGTATTAAAGGAGGAGATTGACATAATAGGCATCACTGAAACCTGGAGGAAAATCTGTGGGGGACAATCACACTGGGATATAAAATATATCGAAAGGATAGAGCAGGCCGGGTGGGTGGCGGAGTGGCACTGTATGTGAAAGATAATGTAGAATCAAATGAAATAAAAATATTAAGTGAATCAACATGTTCAATAGAATCGCTATGGATAGTAATTCCATGCTCCAATAATAAGAAGTTAGCAGTAGGGATATATTATCGACCACCTGACCAGGACAGCGATACTGACATTGAAATGTTGAGGGAGATTAGAGAGGCTACCAAAATAAAGAATTCTATAATAATGGGGGATTTTAATTACCCCCATATTGACTGGGTACATGTCACCTCAGGAAGAGAAGCGGAGATAAAATTTCTCAATGGCTTAAATGACTGCTTCTTCGAGCAGCTGGTGCAGGAACCCACAAGGGGAGAGGCAATTCTCGATTTAGTCCTGAGTGGAGCGCAGGATCAGGTCCAGGAGATAACCATTACAGGACGGCTTGGGAATAGTGACCATAATATAATAACATTTAACATTCCTGTGGTGGGAAAAACACCTCAGCAGTTCAGCACCCTGGCATTTAATTTCAAAAAGGGGAATTACACAAAAATGAGGAGGTTAGTTAAACAGAAATTAAAAGGCACAGTGACTAGAGCCAAATCCCTGCAAGCTGCATGGAAACTTTAAAGACACCATAATAGAGGCCCAACTTAAATGTATACCCCAAATTAAAAAAACATAGCAAGAGACCTAAAAGAGTGTCACCGTGGCTTAACCACTATGTAAAAGAAGCAGTGAGGGACAAAAAGGCATCTTTCAAGAAATGGAAGTCCAGTCCCAGTGAGATAAATAGAAAGGAACATAAACACTGTCAAATCAAGTGTAAAAATGTAATAAGAAAAGCAAAAAAAGATTCTGAGGAACAGCTAGCCAAAAACTCAAAAAGAAATAACAATGTTTAAGTACATTAGAAGCAGGAAGCCTGCTAAAAAACCTGTGGGTCCCCTAGGTGATCGAACTATAAAAGGCGCAGTCAAGGATGATAAAGCCATTGCGGAGAAACTAAATGGATTTCTTTGCTTCAGTCTTCACGGCTGAGGACGTTGGGGAGATTCCCAAATCTGCACCGTCCTTTGTGGGTGATGAATCTGAGGAACTGTCCCGGATTGAAGTGTCATTAGAGGAGGTTTTGGAACAAATAGAAAAACTTAATGTTAACAAATCTCCGGGACCGGATGGCATTCATCCAAGGGTTCTAAAAGAACCCAAATGGGAAATTGCTGAACTATTATCTGTGGTTTGTAACCTATCCCTTAAATCGGCTTCCGTACCTACTGACTAGAAGGTAGCCACCGTGACACCAATATTTTAAAAGGGCTCTAGAGGCGATCCAGGCAATTACAGACGGGTAAGTCTAACTTCAGTACCAGGCAAATTAGTTGAAACAATAGTAAAGAATAAAATTGTGAAGCATGTAGAAGAACATAATTTGTTGGACAAAAGTCAACATGGTTTCTGTAAAGGGAAATCCTGTCTTACTAATCTATTAGAGTTCTTTGAAGGGGCTAACAAACATGCGGACAAGGGGGATCCAGTAGATATAGTATACTTAGATTTTCAGAAAGCCTTTGACAAGGTCCCTCATCAAAAGGCTCTTATGTAAATTACATGGCCATGGGATAAGAGGGAAGGTCCTTTCTTGGATTGAGAACTGGTTAAAAGACAGGAAACAAAGGGTAGGAATAAATGGTAAATTTTCAGAATGGAGAGGGGTAACTAGTGGTGTCCCCCAAGGGTCAGTCCTAGGACCAATCCTGTTCAACTTATTCATAAATGATCTGGAGAAAGGGGTAAGCAGTGAGGTGGTAAAGTTTGCAGATGATACCAAACTGTTTAGGATAGTCAAGACAGAAGCAGCCTGTGAGGGATTCCAAGAAGATCTCACCAAACTGAGTGATTGGGCAACAAAATGGCAAATGAAATTTAATGTGGATAAGTGTAAATTAATGCACATCGGGAAAAATAACCCCAACTATACGTACAGTATGATGGGGGCTAATTTGGCTACGACAAATCAGGAAAGAGATCTTGGAGTTATCGTGGACAGTTCTCTGAAAACTTCCACACAGTGTGCAGCGGCGGTCAAAAAGGCAAATAGGATGCTAGGAATTATTAAGAAAGGGATAGAAAATAAGACCCAGAATATCTTACTGCCCCTGTATGAAACTATGGTACGCCCACATCTTGAATACTGTGTACAGATGTGGTCTCCTCACCTCAAAAAAGATATTCTGGCCTTGGAAAGGGTTCAGAAAAGGGCAACTAAAATGCTTAGGGGTTTGGAACGGGTCCCATATGAGGAGAGGTTAAAGCGACTGGGACTTTTCAGTTTAGAAAAGAGGAGACTGAGGGGGGATATGACAGAGGTATATAAAATCATGAGTGGTGTGGAGAGGGCCGATAAAGAAAAGTTATTTATTAGTTTCCTAAATAGAAGAACTAGAGGACACCAAATGAAATTAATGGGTAGCAGGTTTAAAACTAATAAAAGAAAGTTCTTCACACAGCGTGTAGTCAGCCTGTGGAACTCCTTGCCAGAGGAGGCTGTGAAGGCTAGGACTATAATAGAGTTTAAAGAGAAGCTGGATAATTTCATGGAGGTTAGGTGCATAAAAGGCTATTAGCCAGGGGATAAAATGGTGTCCTTGGCCTCTGTTTGTCAGAGGCTGGAGAGGGATGGCAGGAGACAAATCGCTTGATCACTGTCTTCGGTCCACCCTCTCTGGGGCACCTGGTGCTGGCCACTGTCGGCAGACAGGATACTGGGCTAGATGGACCTTTGGTCTGACCCAGTACGGCCATTCTTATGTTCTTATGATTTGGCT
This sequence comes from Pelochelys cantorii, assembly GCA_032595735.1. Lineage (NCBI taxonomy): Eukaryota > Metazoa > Chordata > Testudines > Trionychidae > Pelochelys > Pelochelys cantorii. The sequence goes on from CM064327.1 coordinate 70,762,066, forward strand.
GTAAGTAAAATTAAATTTAAAAACTGGGGGCACATTAGAACCTTAACAAGAATGGTTTGGGTACTTCATAGTTTGTTACCATGAGGGACATGAGCTCAAGAAAATGAAGTGGGAATAGACTGCGCCCTTTTATTTTCCAAGTACAATTTTCCAACTGATCTTCTTTCAGTACTATGTTAAAAAAAACACTCCAAATAAAACAAAACAGCCATACATTCAGATTGCTTTTAAAATATTTTGGTATGTCAAAAGTTCTATTTTTCAGAAGGTTAAAAATCTTTACAGGGAGACTGCTTCCAAAACTAAGTTTGAGAACAGATTGTAATTTTAAACTATTTATATGAGATCTAAACTTTACTTTTTCCACAAATTAGTCATGAAACCTATATGCCAGATGACCTGTTATAACCCAGTGTAAACTGATACATGTATGGTATTTATGTCGGACGGAAAGGAAATAATGCCACCTTGATTTCAAAATTGTTTTCTAAACTACTGTGCTCATCAATAGACCAATGTATTATTAAGGGACAAAAATATGCCAATGTATTCAGTTATTGGGACATAAAACAGACACACCAGCCAAGGTGAAATCCAAAATTGCATTCACATAAAGTTATCTGAGTCCTAACTTGTGCATAATTACTACAGTACCTCTCACAACTTTCATGGGAAGAGAGATACTTTATAATATGCTCAAAAGGTAGATGTTTACCTGTAATGTTTACATACCACTAGCATGTTTACATGTAATTGCACACTTCTGGTCTGCTGCAAAGATGAAGGTTCTCAAATCAGTGCAACTTAATTTTTAACTACAGCAAAGACTGTACTTACAGAAAGTGAAATCCAGATACAAAAGAAAAAGCTCTCAGGCTTACTATAGCATCCAGCAGCTTAAACTGATTATTGGTTTGTTTGCTTTTGTTTGTTTGCTTTTGTTTTTGCTGCGAATTATCTGGTAGTGGTTGATTAGTTAAAAATAATATCTCTCAACTGATAACAGAAAGATATACAGAACATGTCATGGTGTGTTTTGAAGCCATAAAAATAACTGATTCCAAAGAGGATGGAGAAAGGCTGTTCTCAGTAGAGATGGATGGCAGAACAAGAAGGAATGGTCTCAAGTTACAGTGGGGGAGGCCTAGGCTGGATATTAGGAAAAACTTTTCACTAGAAGGGTAGTGAAGCACTGGAATGGGTTACCTAGGGAGGTGGTGGAATCTCTATCCCTAGAGGTTTTTAAGTCCCAGCTTGACAAAGCCCTGGCTGGGATGATTTAGTTGGGGTTGGTCCTGTTTTGGGCAGGGGGCTGGACTCAATGACCTCCTGAGGTCTCTTACAGCTCTAGGATTCTATAACTGAAGAAAAATGCAACTGTTTAAGCTTTCAAAAGCAATAACCATTTTCAGTTATAAATTCTAGTTACTGCTTATTCTACTTCTAAACTGCAGGCCATCTATTTGAAAAGGTGAGCAGAGAGAGCTTGTAGGAACAAATGTATTTCATATTGTCCTATTTCTTTTATGGCACAGTTGATTGTCCTATTCTTCCCAGTCTGACTTTATCTATGATTATATGAGTGTACATATAGTTCAAGGTTCACTAGAGTTTCCATGAGCATCGATGTTGGGTTATTATTACTGGAAAAAGGGATTACTCTGCATGTAATTTGACCATCTTATTTCAGGTCTGATGTGTAGGTGTAAATAAAGCAAGTTACGCTAAGAATACACCCAGATTCCACATCACTGATTTCTCCTCCACTGGGATTCAGATCTCCAACACCCTGTACGCCAGCTACTGCTCAGCAGAGTAATACTACGGTCAGAACAGAACACTAGTGCTAGAGAAAGGGACACAATGAGATACATATAAGTGAGCAAACAAGGAAACTTAAAATGGGTTGGAAAGAGCGAGCAGCAATAAATTATTTTAAAAATCCAATATTTAAGGAAAAATACAGGAATGATAAAATTATTTAAACGTGGATGCTATTTCCTTATTTTATCCCTATTCTTAGTCTACAGGTTTCAAGATGCCTTTGTATGGTAACCTACATAGTCACACAGCTAGATTGACCTGATTTTCACATTGGGTAAGTCAACTAAGCTTTTTTTTAGGCTGGGTACAATACTGAGCTTTTCTGTCTATTCACTAATGGGATTTAGGACTTTGGTTTCTAATCCCTGCAAAGATTGATCCAAGACTGAGACTGAGCCAATGCTGAGCCAAGGCAGTTTTTCATTCTTTCCAAGAATTTCTAGAACCAGTGTGCCATGTTTCCCTGGTAATAGCATCCTGTCAGAATAATGCTCTATAGATGACTTCTGTTTCTAATTTCCAATGACATTGTTCGAATAAATATATGTAATATATTTTGTCCCATTGTGCTGTATATGTAGGAATTTGTTATTACTTGAAGAAGTGAAAAATAAAATTTAATTTCTTTGTAAAAATGCAAGTGAGTATTACTTCCTGAGATGTATTTATTGCAAATGATCAGGCTAATATTTCCTCAGATTCATATGTCTGGACATCATTATTCTCAATTCTGTGTTGGTGTCATGGTGCAGACTCACCTCTATAGCGCCTCCAGCCAGCAGTCCTGGGAATTAACTTGTCTGGCTCGCTGGATGCCTCCCTCTAGCTAATATCTCCCCATGTTTCTCTTTGTCTCCAGCATCCTCTTCAGGACACTGCCCTCCAGCAGTGCCCACGCCAGTGTCTGAGCCCCCCTTCCAGGGGGTGGGGTTTATCCTGCTTGCACTCCAGGGTCCTCCCTTCCCCAGGGCATCCTGTTCTCCTCCCAGGGAACACCCAGTTCCCCTGTACACACCTTGCCTCAGTGACCCACTGCCAGTCTTCATCTAGCTCCTGCCTCAGGGGCAAACTGCAGTCTGTAATGGCCACTCATCACTGGCAAAGGGGTGTGGACGGGGCAGCCCTAGAGTAAGCTGCCAACAACTGGTGCTCTAGGCAAACCATGCAATCCAAACCCCTCAATGATATTGCACCACCATTTGGTGCCCCATTAAACTTGGCACCCTAGGCGACCGCCTAGTTCGCCTATATGGACAGGCCGCCCCTGGGTGTGGACCTGCTGCCCTTGCCTACCATGGCTGCCTCTCTACAGCCCTAGTGGCCTCAGGTGTTGCTTCAAGCCCTGCAGCCTGGGAGCTTGCATGGCCAGAGCTTCCTCAGCACTGCTCTACCTCCAGGAAGCCTGCTGCTTCCCTGGCAGTCAGGTCCCTACTGCTCTCTCTCCAGAGCAGCAGGCAATTCTTCCCTCTCCTGCCGGGAGTCCTTCTTTATATAGCTCCAGCTGGGCCCTCATTAGCACGAACTGTCTCAGCTGGGGCTTTGCTCTCAGCCCTCACTCCAGGCCGGGGTTTTGCCCTTAAAGAGCCAGTGCAGGGCAAATGCCTTGTCACAGTTGGTTAATTGAAAGTGGTCAGATAGGTCATATGTTGTACTTTTTATATACTAACTAGATGAATAGAAAACAACTTCTAATGTGAATACCAAAATTCACTTTATGACAAAAGGGGCTACAATATGGCAAAACAAATTAATTGAAATACTCAAAGAAACCTTTTTTATCTTTGCCCAGCTCAATTGTCAGTGGAAGTATAAAAAACCAAAAAACAAACAAACAAACAAAAACCCTAACAATATTTGGTATCATTAGGAAAGGAATAGGTAATAGAACAGAAAATATTATTTTGCCTCTGTTTAAGTCCACAGTATGCCACATCTCAAATAGTAAAGGTAGCTGTGGTTATCCCACCTCAAAAAAGATATACTAGAATTGGAATAGGTACATAAAAGTGCAACAGAAATTATTAGGGATATGGAATAGCTTCCTATAAGGAGAGATTAATAACTGGGAATTTTCAACATGGATGACTGAGGGATATGATAGACATCATATGATAGACATTTGCGCAAGAGGGCTTTTGCCCGAACGGGAGCGTCATTGTATTTGCGCATCAGTGGGCGCCATATTGGATCTGGACGGCTCCTCTGCCCCGGTGAGCACAGGGGAGGTGGGGGCGGCTTCATGAGCCTCGGGGGCTGCTTCGTGAGTTGCACTGATGGGGGAGAAGAGTCACATGTGGCTTGTGAGCCGTGGGTTGGCCATGCCTGGTCTATACATTCATTTCTGCTGTGAAGAAAATAATTAAAGAAATGTTATTTACTCCTCATAACACAAGAACTAGGGGTCACCAAATGAAATTAATAGGCAGCCGATTTAAACAAAACAAAAGAAAATACTTTCTCTACACAGCACACAGTGAACCTGTGGAACTCCTTGCCAGAGAAGGTCATGATGCCCAAGCCACAAACCAGCATCAAAGAAGACCTAAAAGGCTACGTCTAGACTGGCATGATTTTCTGCAAATGCTTTTAATGGAAAAGTTTTTCCGTTAAAAGCATTTGCGGAAAAGAGCGTCTAGATTGGCACGGACGCTTTTCCGCAAAAGCACTTTTTGCGGAAAAGCATCCGTGCCAATCTAGATGCGGTTTTGCGCAAGAAAGCCCCGATCACCGTTTTAGCCATCAGGGCTTTTTTGCGCAAAACACTTTTTAGCTGTCTACACTGGCCCTCTTGTGCAAATACATTTGCGCAAGAGGGCTTTTGCCCGAACGGGAGCGTCATTGTATTTGCGCAAGAACACTGACGATCATACATTAGATCGTCAGTGTTCTTGCGCAAATTCAAGTGGCCAGTGTAGACAGCTGGCAAGTTTTTGCGCAAAAGCAGCCGCTTTTGCGCAAAAACTTGCCAGTCTAGACACAGCCAAAATGTTCATGGAGGACAGGTCCATCAAGGTGGATTAGCTAGGATGGACAGGGATAATGTCACTAGCACCTGTTTGCCAAAAGGAAGGAATGGGCAACAGGGGATAGATCACTTGGGGTATCCCTATACTGGGAAGTTATTTTGAAATAACTTATTGTGAAATAATAACTCCCCAAAAAACCATTTTGAAATAGCATGTCCACACTACAGGGAAGCCTCAAAATTAGTCTGAGGCAGGCTCCCTTAATGTGGACGTGCTATTTCGACTCCCTAGGAAGCAGTGGGGAGTAATTACTTTAAGTGACTCTGGGGAGTAGTTATTTTGAAATAGCAGCACTGGAGCATCCACAGTACTGCTATTTTGTAATAATTATTTTGAAATAAGCATTATTTTGCATGGAAAGCAAGAGTTATTTCAAAATAACCAGCCCCTTATTTCAAAATAATGGGCTTGGTAGTGTAGACACTCCGCTTGTCATTTCAAAATAACTCCCTAGTGTAGACCAGGGCTTGGTGAGTACTTGTCCTATTCATTCCCTGGCATTGGCCACTATTGGAAGACAGAATAATGGGCAATATCTGACCCAGTATGGCCATTCTAAGTTCAGAAAATTGCCGGTAATATAAGGTAGTCTCCATAACTGATACCTGAGAGATTCCTTTTCTAATTTCTAAAACTGCAGGGTTTTAGGGTTTAAAACTATAAGCGAAAAGGCATAAATAATAAGGTAAAGTAAAAGACAATAAGTAAACAGCATTATGATGGCTGCTAGGTCTGTACCTGAGATTTCTTCAGAGAATGTTAAAAAAAACTACTCTCCTTGTATATTTTAGTCCCAGTAAAAAATATGTTTGTGAAAGGATTTTACCAGATACCATTTACATCACAGGCACAGCACAGCAGACCTGCACAACATACGGCCTATGGGCCGTATGCATCCCACAGGGGCTCACTGTGCGGCCTGTGACGACTACAGGAGGCGCGGCACCATCCGATCCGCTGTCGGGGTGGAGGAGCGGAACGCCGCCGGGGAAGGGGAAGTGCGGCAATTCTCGCCACCGGGCTGCCTGTGTGCAGCTCCGGCGTGAAGAGGCAGGGCACAAACCAAAGAGCGGGACGCCGGCAGACACCAGGACGCTGGCATGACGTTGTGTCATGAAGTCACGGCCAGCAACTGCCGGATTCAAAAAGGCTCCGGCAGCCCCGCAAACTGGAAGGCAGAAGCCAGGTAGGGGAGGGGAAGGGGCTTGTGCTGTGGGGAGGGGGGCAGGTCTGGAGAAAGGGGAAGGCACCAAGGGACAGGATTCAGGAGAGACAAATGCCAGGGGGCCAAGTGGAGACAATGAGAAAAAGGGCAGGAGGGGAGGTGTCAGTGGGAGGGGGGACAGAATGATGCTGGGAGAGGAGAAGGTAAGGGCATTGGGAGCCATATGTTGTGCAGGCCTGATTTAATTGAAAAATTCTTAATAAAGTATCACCCCCTCCCCCAACCTACCCTTGTGGCTAGGGTTGCCAGGTGTCCAGTTTCCTACTGGACAGTCTGGTATTTGTGCTCTCTGCCTGGTAAAAAAACTCAGAAAATATCGGACATGTGCAATGTCCGGTTTTTTCTGAATTTCCAGCTGGGCACTGGACGGAAGTCTGGTGGCGCCTCCTGTGGTTGCGTGCTGAAGCCGGGCGATGCAGGGGGTTTTTTTTGTATGCCCAACACACATGTTCGGTATTTTTTGGGAGAGCATCTGGCAACCCTACTTGCGGCCCGCAGCTGTTTTCTTTGGAGTAATATGGCCCTTGCTGCTTTCCGAGTTGTGCAGGCCTGCAGCACAGGATGGAATCTTTTAAGCGACAGAGAGTTTTGCATGTATATAAATGTAGATCCTGTGACCCACCCCAGGTCCCATCATGTATTTCTTCAACAGCACTATAAGGGACACTGTAGAGACACTTTCTGCATCAGACTCAAAAGGTACCTTCATAAACTGTACAGGCATTTTAAATAACAGCTGACGAAACTTTACACATGTTATCTTCATGTATTCTATACATTGCAGAATAAAACCCTTTAAGAATATTGTAGAGAGTTTTTAAAAAAGTTATCAGGACAATTGCTTATATTTTTCCATCAGTAAAGCTGAGATCAAATACTAGGAGTCTAACTCTGGAGATCTTAGTGGGAGCTACAGAAATCTCTAAAACTGGCCTAAAATTTGTATTTTATACCTAACAATGCCATGCATTTAAATCCCAAAAGCTTGGATTAGAACCATTGAGAACCCCCCTTTTCACATTGCATAAAGTCCTACAGAATTACAAGGCACTGCCCTTAAAGCTGTGACATTTACACATGCAGGAAATGCTATTAATTATACAATGAATATTACCTGATCTAGATGAAGTTGTCATTATGGGAGAAAATTCAGTATTTGTCACAAAGATGAATAGAAAGAAAACGGTCTGTAGCTACTCAAAAGGGTTTAAAGGCCGAGGGAAATGTAGTGGGGCTTAGAGGACAGTTGAAGAGGTCAAAGGTTTCAACACACATCAACCTATCACATGAATATCATCTCAGCCTATGTGGTGTGGGTGTGTATTCAGCTTCTGTACGGGAAGAGTTGCAGTCTCAGCTCTACTCTGAGCACAAGGACAACTCCCTCGCTTTTCTCCTGTGGGGGGGACAGCATGCTGTGGGTGATTCAAAAGTTGAATGGTGGGGAGTATGCTGGATTCATCTGAGAAGCATATGAGTGTGCATGGTCCCTTCTGCAATGGGGAGCAATGAGATGCATTGTTCTTCCCCAAGGCAGTCTGCCTCCCAGTTCTCCCTCTGAAACAGTAGGACTCTGCACTGCATCTCTCTCTCTCTCACACACACAGCTATTTATATCTGCCCTTCTTTTAGCTCTGTATGGTCATATACAGAATTGTACAATAACTAGCTTTGCTCCAAGAGAGTACATACAAAGGCAGCATTAAAGAACTCCATTGCATTCAGCTGAAGTCCACACAAAACCAGGGAAGCTGCTGTCCACGTGCTTCCTGCACTGTGAGATTGATCAGTGTGATTGAATAAATGAGATATGGCTATCACAATGTGCATCTTTTTTCTGCATCTCCGCTAATGGAGAGAGAGCGTGGACCCCGACTGCTTTGTGATTGTTTCAAACAGGGGAAGCTGAAGTTCAGGGGCTGGGACTTTTACACCTACATTGTACCCAATCTCAGTAGGGTCACACAAAGAAGTAAGAGGGGTAAAACCCCAATCCCATCCTTATACAGGCATGTAAAAGTCCCATCAAATTTGACTTCGGCTCCCCTGCAAGGTGTAGGGGCTGAAATCTGAGGGAGTGGATGGGCTGAAATAATTTGTGGTTTAGTTTGTAGTTTTGTCTTCAACAATAATGTTACATATCTTAGTAACACTGGTTAGATCATATCAGGTTGATAGCTAGCTATGTAACAAGGTACCCATATTTTCCATAATCAAATGGATTTTAGCATCCTGACTTTACTGTACTTTTTTACTGTAGAACATAAGATGGGAACACTCCAAAGAGTATTTGGATAAGTCACTCTTTTATATTCACTAGGATGAAAAAGAGAATTCTCTAGTTAGATGGTTTTCTTTTTAATCACATTCTGCTCTGGTAAAACATTCCCATGCCCACAATTTAAAAAATAAGTCAAGCTTAAGAAGACCTAAGCCGTACATTTTAGATGCTCAATAACTGTCTATGTTAACAGGAAGATATTGTACAGGAGATTCTGAACAAAGGCTTTTCACACTCTATATAATGTTCATATCTGCACTCACTGTTCCTTCAAGCATAAAGTGTCCAGAATGACAGAAAAGAGTCCTGTGAAGAGGTGTGACAGATGGGGTTTCTAAGTGGTAAGAGGGGGGCGGTTACAGTCTTCACTCTCAAATTAGCATATGTGAATAAATGTTAGTGTGTGAACAACAAGGTAAAGGCCTGCCTGAATTATTACACATTCATATTTTGTACCCACAAGTGGCCAGTCTGCTGCTTTTATGGCAGTTTGCTCTCCAAAATAAGATTCTGCGCCTGTCCAAGTTTCACCTGACAGGATGTCTTAGAAAGAAAGAGCAAACAAATGTATGATCTTATCCTTTATGAGCAGTTCCAGATTCCATTCACTTGATTTAGCAGGAATGATTGCTAGCTTTTAAAAAAAATATAAAATCAAGCAAACCATTTGTGTGCTTCTTTCTTAGCAAACATTTTATGGGGTCCTCTTCATCAGACAATAATAAACTGGCCAATGGGTAATTGCTCAGTCATTCAAAAATTCCACCACTTGTTATATTAATAATGAGCTACTATTAACTGTACTCCTCAGCAACAATTACTGGCACTTACTATATTGGAGGAAATAACAACTCTGTCCCAAACAGCAAGTGCCTCCTAGCAATGGCTAAACCAGTAATAATAGCAATCTGTGCACTGCCATTATCATTGCTGTCTGCAGTCAGTTCCATTAGCTTTGCAGTGGAAAGCCTGTCCTATTTCACACAGGTATCATGCATTTGATAGTGGCATTAGTATTGTCACTTTTGTAGTTCTGATCTGTCAAAAGACTTTGACATACTATAATCAGTATTTGAGCTATTTTGATAGACACTGCCTGTACTTAAACACAAGCCACTATCTATTTACTTGTTTCTTTGTTTGCAGGGCAGCAAGCCAAATTTCTAGTACATCAAATTTTATCAGACAAAATGCCTTATGCTCTCTTGCTGAACCTTTATGATTGCATTCTTCCTTTTTTTTTTTTTTGTATTTTTGCGTAGACACATATTGGATGCTCTCACTCACTTAGGTCATTCTCTGTCCTTTTATTTCACTTGTCAAAAACCATCAATTTCTTTTTTTTGTAGAAGACAGAAGCAGCACCTCACATTACTCAAGCCTGCTTTGCTGCAGAAATCTGTCTGACCCATTATTGTCTGACTTGTTCAGGAAGCTTTTAGCTAACCCTGGGGTTTGAAAGATTTTTCCATATAGTTCAGGTTCTCTCCACTTCACTCACGATGCAGCATTCGCAGTCTCCCTCTGTGCAGTTGTTGAAGCAGAGTACATCAAAGAGAAATGAAGAACAAATTTCAGACTTCTCAGCCACTTTCATGCTTGCCATACAAGGGCTGGTCTCCATGCTAAAGTGAATAACTTCAACACCATTCCCACTACTCTATCAACCTTCCTGGACATGCCTCAGGAACTCAAGATAAACTTTTAGAAAAATGTATAAACACATGAAAAACAACAGCCTTCTCTAGTTCACTGCTCTAAATAAGTACCAAGGTAAGAGGATTTCCAGAGTGCTTGATGCAGAAAAAAAAAATCAGCGTACAATCTCCCTTCTGCCTATTCAATAGAATGTGGTAGTGGAGTGTCTGAATACATTTACAGTAAATTCAGAGCTTTTACACCTCCATTTAATAATGTGATTTTGGGTGCCCAAAGTTTTAGAGTATAGAATTATGAAGCTGATTAAGAGTGCCTGCAGCCCACCGTGTGAAGTATGCTTGCTACTTGGAGCAGTTTCTTGCTTCTCACATGGGTTGGGTTTGAGTTCTTTTTAGTGATGGCTGGTGTCCCCATCCAAGGTGACTCCTCACTGTGCATGAGACACACAGATGCTGGCCCTTTGCAAAATGAACAATGATCTCTAAAAACAACAAGCAATCCTGTGGCACCTTAGGGTATGTCTACACAGCAAAGTTATTTCAAAATAACAGCCGTTATTTCGAAATAACTCTCCTAGGGTCTACACAGCCAAACCGCTATTTCGAAATTAATTAGAAATAGTGGAGCACTTATTTTGAATTTGGTAAACCTCATTCCACAAGGAATAACACCAAATTCGAAATAGCTAAATTGAAATAAGCGCTGTGTAGATACTTATTTCAAAATAGGGGGCCTCCAGCCCTTCCCAGGGTGCCCCGGTGGCCACTCTGGACCAAACCAGGAAAACTCTTCTGCTCCCTGCCGAGCCCCGGACCCCTTAAAGGGGTAGACTCTGGCCACAGTGCCTGTGCCAGCTGCAAGCCTGCCAGTATAGAGCCAGCAGTCCGTGCACCTGGCCCAGCATAAGCCAGCAACCTACTGGCACCCAGCCCTCCACCACTGCCCAGGAGCAGGCTGGCAGTTCCAGGAGCCTGCCAGGGGCCACAAAAGGTGGGCGTCTTCCTGGTCTAGTGTGGAGATCGTGGACCTCATTGAGGTTTGGGGGGAGGCCTCCAATGTCCACGATACCGTACTAGATGCAGGAACACAGCCGTCTACAAGTGGATGGCTGACAGCCTGGCCACCAAAGGCCACATGTGCACCCAGGAGCAGGTGCGCATGAAAATCAAAGAGCTGCAGCAGGCCTATGCCAGGGGCTCAGGGGGCAGCTTCCAACCAGGGGCTGACCCAGACCCCTGCCCCTATTATGATGCCCTGGATTGCATCCTGGGGGGGTCAGACGGTCCGTGCCTCCCAAGTGGACATCAGTTCTGGGGCAGAGGGCCCTGTCCATGACACCAAGGAGGAGGAGGACAGCCAGGATCTGCAGGAGCCTGGAGGGAGCATGCCCCACACCCAGGACCCCCGAGCCATTCCAGCAAGCTTTTTGCTCATGTCATCCAAGGCCAGGGAGGCCTCAACACGTGAGTGCCATCACTGTCCCCTTACGTGGGGCGGGAGCGACAGGGGGAAGAGGGAGACCAGGGACCGTGCGTGTGGGCCTTGCTGACCACGGAGCACGCAGCACCCTGGGCATGTGGCCCCAGCTGGCTGCCACACAGGGGCCCTGGCCTGTTACCCACACGCATTTATGTATGAAGGCACATGACGTGCTCCTGACCCCAGGGAGGGACACTGCATGATACCCTCCCTCCACGAGCCCCCTCAATGCAGAGGCAGGGCACATCTCCCCTCCCCCCACACCTCCACACTAGATGCAGCACAGGGGCATAGGTGCAGTCCCGGGCCAGCTCACACTCCTGGGGACAGCAGGACATGCCAAATATGGCCTGTGTGCAAGCACATAGGCTCCAATGGTGTGGAGACCTGCTGTCCTCGCTGTGCAGAGCAGGGCTGGGCTTCACCCACTGTGTCCTCAGGGATAACTGATCACTTCTCTTGCTTTTCCACAGCTGCAGCAGCTGCGAGTGCACCACCCTGCCCAGGACAGCCCCCCACACCCGGGTCCAGCAGGCTGACCTGTAACCAGGAGTACCAGCAGCAGCACCTGGGGATCCTGCGAGGCCAGCACTGCACCCTCAACCACTGGGTGCATGAAGGCCTGTAGCTGCAGTGGGAGAGCTGGAGGGAGCTGCTTGCCCAGGGCCGTGCCATCTCCAACCACCTGCAGACCCTGGTGCAGAGATTGCTGCCTCCTGCCGCTCCAGCCCCAGCCGCCACCCCAGCTACCGCTCCTCCTCCCACTCCTGCTCCCCCTCCCACTTCTTCCTCCCCCACCCTCTACCCGCCCCACCCTCCATACTCGCTCCCCCTGGGAACGCCGAGGCCCCCGCACCCGGAGTGCTGGGAGACAGGTGGGCCAGCAAGACCCCCAACCCTGAGCTTCTCCTCCCCCTTCCTCCCCTCGCCTCCCCCTCCCAGCTTTCCCCCTCCCCTCTCCCACCCTCTCACCTCCCCTCTCCCACCCTCATTCCTCCCCACCCCAGTTATGTTCAATAAACAGAGTTTGTTTTTGTCAACACATGTGTCTTTATTTAATGGGAAGGGGGATCGGGGGGGGGAGTGAAAGGATGTGAGGGTGAAATGAGGCACAAGCCCCCAGTTGGGCACACCAGGGAGACTTTAGTCCTCCTCTGGATGGAAGCTCTCCAGCAGGGCCCCTGCATACCAACAGCCACCCAATGGGCCTTCCGGCTGGCAGATGTGCGGGGCTGTGCGTACAGGCCAGCCAAGTGGTCGGCCTCTGCCATCTAGCCCGGCAGGAAAGCCTCTCCCTTCCTCTCACACAAATTATGCAGTACACAACACGCGGCCACCACGTGCAGAATATTCCACTCGAATAGGTCCAGGCAGGTGAGGCATCTAAAACGGGCCTTCAACCAGCCGAATGCCCCCTCCACCACAATGGAGCTTGGCATTAAAGGCCTGTAGGGAGGGGTTGAGGTGTCCTTTGTAGGGCTTCATCAGCCAGGGTTGTAGGGGATAGGCCGCATCCCCCACCAGGCACACAGGCACGTCCCTGTCCCCAACCCTGATGTGGTGGCCGGGGAAGAAAGTCCCGGCATGCAGCCTTTGGCACATGGAGGAGTTGCAGTCAACTCGCGCGTCGTATGTTTTGCCAGACCAGCCCACGTTAATGTCCACAAACTGGCCCCAGTGGTCAGACACAGCCTGCAGGATGACCGAGAAGTATCCCTTCCGGTTGATGTACAGGGAAGCCTGGTGGTCCAGGGCACGGATGGGGATGTGCATCTCGACAATTGCCCCCTGGAGTTGGGGAAGCCCAGGGCACCAAACCCCTCGATCACTGCGTCCACATCAGTGAGACTGATGACTCTGCAGAGCAGAACTCTGTTGATGGCCTTGACCACCTGCAGAGGGACACACTAAACCACCGAGAGTCACTGGGGTGCCAGGGTGGCTGAGAGTGCTCCTTCCCAAACTGGTTCACCATGGATCAGTAGCTATCCGGCATGGAGAGCTTCCAGAAAGCGATGGCCACACACTTGTGGAGGGGAATGGCGGGCCTCATGTGCATGTCCTGTCACCACAGAGCAGGGGCGAGCCACTCACAGAGCTCAAGGAAGGTGTCTTCCTTCATCCTGAAGTTCTGGGTCCATTGTTGGCCTCCCCAGCGGTCCAGGATGATGTGGTCCCACCAGTCACTGCTGGTGTCCAGACGCCAGATGCAGCAGGGCACGCTGGCGTCCAGGAGCTGCAGCTGCTCCTCCCCATCTGCCAGGAGGGTCCAGAGGAAGGCGTGGGGGTTGTGCTGCAGCAGATGCTGTGAGGCAGCCTGCAGAAAGCTTGCAGCAACACGTCCAAAAGAGCTCCATGGCATCGAGTACTGTGGTGTCCTGAGTCAGGGCAACCAGAGCAGGCAGAGACAAAAATGCTTTGCTGTCCCTCAGCGAGGTAAGCAAGCAAGCAGGGAAAGCTGAGAACCAGCTGTCCGTGGGGGGGGGTCCCTTTAATACAGGCCTCAGAAAGTCTGAGGCAGCAGCCACACAAACTAAATCCTGACCTAATGCCCTGCTGGAACCGGTTTCAGCTGGCCTTAAATGCGATTCAGTGTCCAATCAGTGTGTACTTGCTATTTCGAAATAGCAGAACGCTATTTTGAAATGCATTTTGTGTGTAGATGCGTTATTTCAAAATATCTTATTTCGAATTAACTATTTCGAAATAAGATATTTAGAAATGACACTGTAGTGTGGGCATATATAACTTCAAGAAGTAGTACCTGTCATGCAAAATATGTCCAGCCAGCACGCTGGAGGTTCTCCATCGCAGTCTAGTCTATTCTGTCACCCCCTCCCGCCCTGATCCAATCCCCTTTTCTTTTTTTTCCCTTGTGTTCAGCCAAAAACCCTATTGCTGTAATTACAGAAACTGTGTCTACCTGCTCTGAGTTGACATGGAAACATTCCCAAGCAAGATGGCATTATAGATGCCTGAATGACAGAGAACAACTAGTTATTTTCAGCACACTAGAGAGAATGCAGGCTGTTGTTAACCATGCTTTGTGGCTGTTTTAGAGCTGGTGTGGAAGGCTTCATTAAGGGCAGACGTGTACCCAAATATCCCCACCCTTCGAAGTTGGAAACTCATGCCAATAAATAGTGAATTCTATCAGGGTTGCAAAACTGGCAGCCATGACAGATTCAATGCAGCTCTGCAGAGAAAAGATAAAACTTTCAGGAGGGATCGGTGTGCTAGATCTCAGTACATTTTCCTGTAATTTTACAGAAGTAACTGGGCTTGAAGACTAGGAAAACATCATAAAGGAGGAATCAGGCTGGAGGCGAAATGTCTTCATGAGTTATGTCATTGAACCAAAGATGCCATCTGTGCCTAACAGCTACCATAATTGTCAGCCTTTTCTTATTTAAAGTAGTGTATCTGCTCAATACTGTGGCTGCTGAAACATTGGTTCTGTTGTACAACCAGATGTTTTATCTAATTATCAATATAATACTGAGGGTGACCCTATTTGAAAGCAGAAGACTTCTGATTGTCAGAAGTCCCAAGTCCTGTACTTTTTTTGTGAGGTTTATGTATATTAGGATTTAGGCCCTATATTATAGTATAGTTTCATTATCAAAGAAAATATCAAATTTCTCCTTAGTGATAGTCAAGGTAGGGAGCACTGCAACTGCTGTGCTGGAACCATTTATTTTTGGCATGTTATTCAGTAAACACAGACACAGACACACACCAGTTGGGGTGTGTGTGTGTGTGTATGTGTGTATAAGGCTAAGTGACTGCAAACAAGTTGTTGCTATTTTTGACACACTAGAAGGAATGCAGGAGGTTGTTAACATGCTCTGTGGTGTAGAAGGCTTCATTAAGGGTAGACATGCCCCCACGTACACACACATCTCTCCCACTCTTCACTGAAAGTTCTTGCCAATAAATAGTGAGTTCTGTTAGAATTACAAACAGGGAGGGAGAGAGGGGGTGTGTTTGTGTGTGTGTGTGCGTGCATGCGTGCCCGTGCATGTGCGTACTCTCTTTCAAGGATATAAACTTATGGTCAGTACAAACATATTACGTCAGATAGAAGAATCCTGTTGAACAAAACTAGTAAGTAAATTGACTTATCTGAAAGTAGAGAAGTGGGATGAGCTCTGGAGTGGCTTAGGGGATATCGGGGAGCACAGGGTCATGGGCTCAAGCCCCCTGTTCCCCAGCAGCACAAGCCCTCACTGTAGGTTATACAAGAATGCTGGGAAAAGGTGTTGAAGGACTATAGTCATCATTATTGTTGTACTCCATAGGACAGGATCCCTAAAGGCTCAGTTCCAAGAGTTGACGAAATCTAAGGTGCAGGGTGGGGAGAGTGAGAGGTGTCAAATAGAAAAACATGCAGAAACTCACCAGCTTTCCAGAAAGAGAACAGAAATTTCCATAAGCTCTTCTGTCTTTTGATTTTTGTTGGGCCCTCTCTCCCCTCCACAGTGAAGAGGACTACCAACGATAGTGGAAAGGGTTTGGAACCAATGGAGCTATGTGGATGAAAAAAGCAGCTGCTCCAATATCCACCAGACTGCATGGCCACTCAGCTACTGTAGCCCTTGAACTCAGTTCACATACTTAGTGTCTGGCACAAGGTAGGAAGCAGTGGGGAGCCTGAATTGCCATTCTCAGACTTCCTTCTATAAATGCCAAGTATAAAATATTTCATAAAAAAACATGTTACCTGCACAGCCGTAATACCATGTCTATGGTTTTCATGCACATTGGAAGGGGTCTGGTCAGGCAGATAGCGAAAGCCCAATCAATGGCATGAGAGGAGCCTCAGCACTGCTCTTCCAGGCTTGTAAAAGAACTGGGGATGGACAGGAAACTTAGGGATGTGAATAGGCCAATATCCATAGGAAATGATCCTATTCCCACAGATTTTGACTGATTTTCTATGTGAAAGGATAACCTCTGTCATTGGTGATTCTGCTCCATTCTTGCCTCTCAATGGCAGAGCAGCCACCAAAGAAAAGCAGCATACATGTAGGGAACTATTGATCCCCTTTGTGTCCCTCTCTTGGGAGGTGTGTGTCCCTTTGTCCCTATCTAGTCTGCAGTTTGAGGATTATCTTCCTAAAATGTACCATGTGTGCTGATATGCAATAGACCATATTAATGTCTAAAAAACTGTTAATCACCGTTTCCAACATACTTCTTTATTATGTCTTGGTTTCCCAGTCCTTCAGTGCTGTGGAAGCTACCTCTTAATTACATTACCTCTGATCTTCAGAATCTTCAATTCCTAATCTCCAAAACGTTATTCATTTATCTTCAAGTCTGGTCAGAAGCAGATGAGAAAATGGAATGAAAGTGAAACTGTTGTCCCATATTTATTCTCCACCAATGACTTCCATCCTAAATGTACTCTTTGCAAGTCAAAATGTATTAACTGGTATTAATATTAATTAATTAATTCAATGTTGCACCTTCATTGCAAACTCATCCTGAACTCTGAAAGTCAAGGTGAGAAAAACATTTTCTCTCATTTTCACTATTAACAAAGGTGCTGGACTTTGCTGGTAATTGTGCTGATCATGCAAGAAGCAGAATAGAGGCAGAATCTTCTGTCATTTCATATAATGGCTTTGTGAGGTTGCTGGCTGCAGTAAAAATTATTAATAAATTTAAGATGATGACTCAGGAAAAAAAGAGAGGCAATATACAGGAATAGATATGTGCTATGATAATATGAAATTTTGAAATACTTTTACAATGTTAATATTACTTTACCCTAAAGGCTTTACTGCTCTTCTTATCACCATTTGTTTTTGGGTAGACAATTTTAAGCAGAATTTATTCATACTTTATGGGTGTCCTCTAGGATCATCAGGTGGCAGTCTCCAGCATTAATTGTATGAGCTCTGGTCTTGCAGTCAGATTTTTGCTGGCATGTGAAAGCACTGTAGGATCTAAGACTTTAGAGCCGTGTTTAGGGTGCTCATAACCAGGTCATGCTCTCAAAGATGAGGTCTATATTTTTTGTAAAATTGTTTGATGAGCATGAATCTAAAGTTCCCACCGTTGTGCAAACGGCACATCCATCTACCCACTTTAAATGTTCTTGTAATGGATTTGCAAATTTAATATTAATCCTATCACTCATTTTCTGAGACCTGAAATTTCTTTCTATAATCCTCTGGAATCAGTTCAATCCTCTGCCCCAGCCCTGAGCTCCTCTCAAACTTGGTGTCTCCGCTTACCCTCCATCCCTAACCCCATCCTGGAGCCTCCACTCCACTGCCTTAACTTGCCTTCCTAGGTAAAAGATCTTCACCCAATCAGTTACTTACCTATATTTAACTCCCAGAGATTTCAGTCTCATAACTCCTTGGTTGAAGGATCCATCTTCCACAGCTTTCAAGAACTCCGGTCCCTTCTGTCTAGTGATGGATACCAACATGTCTTTTTCTCTCAGTGCATCTCTCCAAAAGTTCAATGACCTTGTTTCAAGAGGCTGGATGAATGACCCCATCCTGTTCTTCTCCCTGTGGTCTTCTCATTCTGCTGCTGACTTGAAAATAAATATTACTTCCATTGTTCTGGTCACAGACTGCTTAATTTCATTGGAGACATATGGATAGCTCTAACATTTCCTCTTATCTGGGACAGAGCTGTTTCTCCCATTGTTTGGTCACAGACTGTAAAACTTAATATTAATGAGTATCCGTAACTCCCTATGTAGTGTTAATATATATGAGTCACATTCATATTCATTATAATTCTTAATTAGTGTCTCAGATTTTTCATAGAACACCTCACTCATCAGAGCTGTTCTTTCCCATATGCAGAATATGCAATTGCATTGGGGACCTGAAAATTTGGGGCATCACTGGGTCTTAATGTCCACCCACCTGCCTCTTCCAGTCACTGTTCTGTGGTTCTACTTCCTCTGGAGAGGATGTAGCTAACTTAAAAGTGAAAAAGCAGAACATCCAACCTGTGAAAGAGCCCTTCAAGTGTTAATGAAGCCATTTAACAGGCATTTGCCAACCCGAGGTATATACTGTCAGTTTCTGAAATTACTGTGTTTAGTCTACAGTAAGGATGTTAAGGACTAGACAACCAGTCGACTATCTGATAAGCAAGTATAGTCGCTGGACTAGTCAGATAGAGGCAGCAAATGGTGGGGGAAGAGAGGGTACTTCAAAGTGGCAGCGCCGCACAGCTGATCCCGGGATCAGATGTGTGGCACTGCCACTTTGAAACGCCAAGGCAGCGTTCAAAGGGGCAGTGCTTCACAGAGCCTGGGGACAGCTGGGGACTCCAGCTGATCACCAGCTCCATACAGCATTTCAAATCGGCAGCACAGCATGGAGTCCAGGGTCAACGAAGCACTTCTGCTTTCAAAGCTGGCCTGTGTGCAGCCAGGAGTCAGCGGGACTTCCCTCTGGCCTGGGCTGCACACAGAGTTTCATATTCCTCCTTCAAAGGAGGAATTCCTACTTTTCAAAGGAGGAATGTGGAAGTGCCTATCAACTAGTTCAGTAGTCCATGGAAATTAACTCGACTAATGAATTAACCGCTAGCTAACATCCTTAGTCTACAGGTACTTGATTTAAATTTTTTTTCAAAAATATTTCATTGGTATGTTGCTAATAGGGATGTAAATGAATAGACAACTATCTGATAAGCAAAAGCTTATCAGATAGTTGACTAGTCCTCAACTAGTCACTGCCCCTGCCCTTTGCTGCCTCTGTCAGAGGCAGCAAGGGTGGGGGGGAGCAGGAGCTGCTGCTGGAGCGAGCTGGCTTAAAAGCCGGTTCCCCCCAGTACTGGCTCCGCAGGGGCCCCAGGAGGCAGGGGGGTAGCGGGGACTGGGCGTGAGTGGGGAATCAGCTGATTCCCAGTTTGCGCCCAGTCCCAGATGCTGCACCTCTGCTTTGTAAATACATTTTAATACATTTAAAAATCAGAAGCACAGTGCGGGGGGGGGGCGGGTATAGGCACAATCTGGGACAGCTGATTCCCTGCTCGTGCCAGGTCCCTTCATCCTTTTTACATTTAAGGATGGTGTGCAGTGGCGGGGGGGGGGGGGGGACCCGGTGAGAGCCAGGAATCAGCTGTCCCGGCTCACGCTGGGTCCCTCCCTGCTGCGCTTCAGCCTTTTAAATGTATTTAGAGCTGTCTGACTCTTAATACATTTTAAAGGTTAAAGCGCAGTGGTGGGGACCCGGACAAGCCGGGAATCAGCTGGCCTGGCTCACACTGCATCCCCTCCCTCCCCCACTACACTTTCAGCTCTCATATCTTAAAATTATATCATATATTTGCTATTCAGGGCAGGGATTGTCTTTTGGTTCTGTGTTCATACAGCTAGCACAATGGGTTTCTGATCCATAACTGGAGCACTTAGGTGCTATGATAATATAAATAATAAATGACATTCAAGAAACCTAGTTCTCAAGAAAAAGAGTGAAATGAATGCAGAGAATAAGCCCCTTAGGAACACTGTTCTCTATTTCTCAAGGAAAACTATATTAACAAACAAACAGATAAAGCTAACTGCGAAAAGCTGCTTAATGAAGTGTTTCTGGGGAAAATACGTGTTTGCTGAGCAAAAGAATGGGATTTTTTTGTCCACATCCTCACTCCCACCCTTTCAGTTTTCAATGCATTGCATTTACAGGCTAATTTTCTTGAAAGCTTAGAATAATGAATGCAAGCATATATCAGGGCTTCAGAAATATATTTAACATTCAAAGTCTCTTATGGTATGTCTACACCGAGGACTAAAGTCGAGTTAAGATTCGCAACTTCAGCTACGTTAATTGCATAGCTGAAGCTGAAGTACCTTAACTCAACTTTTGGAGCTTTCTACAGAGCAGGAAGTTGAAGGAAGAACACTCTTCCTTTGACTTCCCTTACTCCTCGTAAAATGAGGGTTACAGAAGTTGAAATAAGAAGGACGTTATTTCACAATTATTTCAAAATAACAGACTTTCTGGGTAGATGCACTCTGTTATTTTGAAATAACATGAGTTATTTCAAAAAAAGCATGCAGTATAGACATAGCCTTAGTAAACATTGGATCTCAAAGGCTATTTGCAGAGAATTACTTAGAACATGCTTATGCCAAGCTATTTGCAGCAACGTTCCATTAAAACTTGGAGTTTTCTCCCCCAAAATTACTTTTTAGTATGTTTTTAATCTATATGTTGTTTCCGGATCTATCACTGTGCTATCCAATAGAGAAGACTTCGGGTCAGACTTGTTTCCAAAGTGAGAGACAAAAGGGTAAAGAGCTTTTCAACTTCTCAGTGAACTAAGTAAAGAATAGCCAGGGGGTGGGGGGGGGAGCTCGCAGGGGAGATGAGGTTCACACTTCTATTTTTGGTGTGAAGATGTAGTGGAAAACATCTCCGCAAGGTATTATATGATGATTAACATTTTATTGATTCAAAACGTCATTTTTATCCTACAGATTATAAACATTTAATTTAAAAGTGCAATTCTCAGTTTGCAAAGAGAAAATGTCATGTCAACAAGAGTATGGCTGTGAGAGTATGTATGCTGTCACAAACAAGCTCAGAGTTTGTAAATCCAAAAATGACCACAAGCCTTTCAATGAAATCATAATGTCACTCTGATTACACTGGTTGAGCACTACTCCTGAGAGATTTCTGAGACAAAAATAAAAATTCCACACACAACATTTTAAAATTTTGTAACGTTCTGCATATTTTATATATTAATAAATAGATATGAAGACTCCAACACGGCAGTGAAGAGCACAGGCCATTGGCTACACAGAGATGGCAGATCACCTTGCAGCTCCCACCCCACCCCCAGGATATGGTCTTAGCACGGAGGCTGTCCCAATCCTGATATAGCACAAGGACCTGGCCTGCCCCAGAAGCAACCTGGGTCCTTGCCCCTCCATGCCTGGCACAAAATAGCAAGCGAGTGGGACAGAGTTTCATGTTCATGCCAAGTCGTGGCCCCTGGGCCAGGTGTGAGGCAGGTAGGCTCAGCCCAGCAGGATCCAAACATGAAGGGTCTTAGTGTTTGGGGAGAAGGTTCTGTGTGAGGACAGCTGAGTGTGGGTGGCTCAATGGGGTGTCTGGGTGTGGGGGGATTTGGATACAGTGGGATCATTGAGGGGGTCCAGGAGGAATAGGACCCTGCAGGGGGGCCAGGTGAAGGTGCATGGAGTGCAGCAGGGAAGGTGTGAGTGCTGGGGGATAGGGCTCAGGGGAGGGTTGCTGGGAGAATGGGGCTCAGTGAGGTAGGTGTGAGTGTGGGAGGCTCAGCAGAGGATGCTCTGGGTGCAGGAATGGGAGTCTAGAGATGGGGGGAGGGACTCAGTAGGGAGGACCAGGAGCTGGGGAGTGGGACTTGGAAGGGTAGAGATGGGGGTGCAGCTAGTTGGGGCTCAGTGGGGTGAGGGCTCATCAGGATGGTCCGTGTGCAGGGTTGGTGGGGCTCATCAAGATGGGGTTTCAAATGCAGGGACTAAGCAGGAAGAGGTCTGGGTGTAGGGATGGGGTCTATATGGAGAGAGAAGGGCTTTGTAGGGTCTGGATTCAGGGAGTCCTGCGTGTGAAGGACTGAGGCTCAGCAAGAGTTCTGGCTATGGATAAAAGGTGGGGTGGGCAGACAGGTATGGTGATGATGCTACTTATGTTCTATACGTAGCAAATACAAAAATACATTCATGGATTTGAGTACATCTAGACTAGCATCTGACTCTGGCAAATAAACCAATACTTGATTCCAGATAGGTAATTAAGAGAAGAATGTCTTAGCTAATTGTGCAATCGTGCAGCTTGGAGACAGACACCTTGATGACCAGAGGCATGCACTTTATCCCCTGAAGCATAATGAGTTGTAATAACCTTATCATTAGCCTACTGTGGTGAGGGTACTTACATATGTTATTTAGAGTGATACAATTTTCATTGAAATTCAGATACTGGGGAATAAAGAATTCCATTTGACAAAAAATATTTGAGGTTTAGACAATTTTTGGTTCTACATCCGAACAAAACCACAATCTTTTGTGACAAAATCAGCATGACACACGCACCCTCAGATAGCCAATAGCCCAGTGGATAGGGCAGAGTAGGGATTGGCCCTGAGTCTTCTGCATTCTAAGGGAGAGCCCTAAACACCAAGCAGTGTTCCCTGTAAGATGAACACTTGGGTGACTGCCCAAGAAAGAGTCAGGTGCCACCCAGCTGATTAGCAGAGTGCCCATAGCTGGCAACATGTATTTCTATTGGTGGTGCACATATGCATATGCCTTGGTGCACATTTGCGGGGAAAAATTAGAGGGAACATTGCCACCAAAGTACAGTCAGTGTCCTTCTTTCTAGTCTAAAGAATATTAAATTATGTGTACCAGAAGGAACAACTCTTAGCCTGATGGCTAAGATACTTTCATAGAAGAAACAAGCTCAAGTCCCTTCTCTAAATTAGGCAAAGTAGGGATTTGTACTGGGATCTGTCATATTCCAGGTAAGTGTCTAACCAAATGGCTTTTGGGGGGTATCTTTTTCTCTAGAAATCTCCTCCTGGACCTGAGAAACCTCAAGTAAGCAAGCCAAAAATTTTGCCTTAAAATTCTAGCTCTACCCTGAATCTCTTCTTTCTTTGACTGGTGTAAATCCAGAATAACTCCACTGAAGTCAGTGGAGTCTTAGTGTTATCAGCGTACAATACATGAGAGGAGAATGAGACTGTAAAGTTGTCAAATTGGGGTACAGTTGTGATCAGTATCACGATCTGGACTGGCTTATGCATGGGGAAAGGTACTTTGGCTGTCCCCTTGCGCAATGTTAAAGCAGGACTTAGGCATCTCAAACTTATACCAGACTCTATATGGGCACAGAAAGTTGAAAATGACAAGAGAGGAAACCTTTCCAGAACTCTCCCCTACACAAGAGCAAAAATGGGGGAGGAGGCTGTGGGTATGAGTCTCATTGGCTCTATGTCACTGCAGGGTCACCCCTACACTGGGATGGACTGGTTAGGGTGGATTTACAGACATAACAGGCCAATATTGTGGCAAAGAGACTTGCTCTCTAATGCTGGGAGACAAACCTGGAAAAGAAAGGCTCCAGGAGATTTGAGATGGAAGTAAATTGATTAGGAAACACTTGACAGGTAAAAACACCATGTAAGTAACTTGTATCATTTGTATTTGTAATCTGATTCTTTTCTCTTTGCTAAATGCATTCTTTGCAAAATTATAGGGAATTTGCCCTAGGCATCATCGAGGGTGATGGGTGGAGATGAGAAGGTGGCACATGAGTTGTCATTAGCGGTGTTGATGCAGTCACTGCACCAAAATGCTAATTATGGAGCCTGAGGCCTTGTGTTCACTGGGGAGAAGGGGAATTTTTTTTTAACTCAAGTTAACTAAAATGAAATAAAATCCTAGTGAAGCCAAGGCAGTTTGTAGTTTTCACATGATTTACGAATTATAAGGTCGAGTTGAATCCTAGGCACCCCCCAGTCTTTAATTCAACCTGTTAGTTTTTGTGAAAACTACAAACTGCCTTGTCTTCATTTAATTTTACCCCATGTTACCTAACTAGTTAAATACACAGCCGTTTTTCCAGTGAAGAAATGTTAAGCTACCAGTAGGCAGTTCTTTCAAATATGATGTATATTAAGAGTCAATAAGGGGCTGTACAGATCCTTGGAAAGAGGCAGAAGAAGATCTCTGGTTGTTTGAAGAGATTGCCTAATAGCATAGATCAGATCTTGGCAGCTAAACAATGAAAAGTTAGCTGGATCAGCAGCTAAAATGTTGAAAGATGGGTATGGGAGCCCAGCTATAAAATGTCCCACCCAGACAGACAAAACATTTTTAACAGGTGACCAGCAACCTGACTATCATGGGGCAAAATGCATCCCAACAAATAGACCAGAATCAGAAAGATCTGCTGAACCTGACACTTGCTCGCAGAACGGAGTGTGAGACAAAATTGGTTTTGTTCCCCCGTCCGAAAGGATTGTTTCCCCTGGAAAAAAAATAATCTCTGAAAAACTTCAGAAAGATTTAATAAAATGTATTACACCTAAGGAACAGGAACATGTCAATAATTAATTACATTACTGATGCACAAGCATGGTTTTTTTACATAGGATCAGGAAGTTAGTGAGTGAGTCCATTCTTAAATGACTAGGGGTAAAATTTTCATAAGGAGCTAAGGGCATGTCTAGACTGCATCCCTCTTTTGAAAGAGGGATGTAGTCTAGACACGTCCTAAGTGATTCAGGAGTCAGAGTAAATTTTTCAAAAATGACTCTATGCACTTCGAGGTTCACAGCACTTAGGTGCTTTGGAAAAGGTTACCTTATATTGAGATAATATATTTGAGAAAGATGACTGGTTTAGAGAATCATTCCTGCAACTGCTGGTCTAAAATCACCCCCTTCTCGTTTGCCACTCTGAGTCAAGAAATGATCTATCTCTTGTTTGAAGCTATCTAAGGAGACCGATAAACATTTCTGCAAAAGTTCTCTTAACACAAGACAAGAGGGCTGATGGAGCAGCAATGCTCTCCAGTTACATGTCCAACTCTCCTGCCTGCATTAGCAGAGATGGTTGAAGAGGGAAAGTGTGCTGGATGACGTTTCATTCCTTCAGACAAGGAGAAGCTGGGGAGCACAAAAGGATTAAGAAATATTGCCTCTGGAATAAAACACAATGATATCCTCCAGACAAGAAGAGAGGAAGTCAAGTAGTACATATTAAATCATCATCATCATAAGGACAGAGACATAAGAAAACCAGGAACTTTTCTTTGTCCTCTACAGGGAAATAAGAATTCATCCTGTGATAGGATGACCGTAGGCAAATGGTCACACTGGAGCAAGAGCTTAGAGTAAATACTCATCCCACAACCAGCTCCCTGATGACTAAGAGGGCTTAAAGCATAATGAGAACTGCTCCACAGTCAGTGTTCTCACTGCAAATCCTGAGTTTCCAACTGAGTGTACAGCTAGACTACACCGGTTTTCGGAAAAAGCTACACAAAATGTGCTCCGCATTTTTGCATAGTTTTTTCCGATTCTTTTGTCAGAAGAGGCTTTTCCGACATTTGGCCCGTCTAAACTGGGCCAAATGTTGGAAAAAACCCACTCTTTCTGAAGCCCCCTTATTCCTCGTGGAACAAGGAATACAGGGGCTTCTGAAAGAGCACATTTGCTCTTCTGCAAAAGAAGTGGAAGAGCAAACGCGTTCCCTGGACGCAGAACAGTTCTTCCAGGATACTTCTGGTATCCTGGAAAAACTGTGTAGTCTAGCCGTACCTTGAGTGTGTAGCACCATGTGTTGCAAGTGAGAAAGGCAAATAAAGGGGAGATACTGAAAATAAGAGAAGCTATAGAGACAAGCACAGCACACTGGGTCTAATTTTCCTCCCACTGACCTACCTTTCAAGTAGCAAGAGAAGAAAGTGATTCTGAGTGTCAAAAGTGCCCTGTTGGGTCCTTCAAATAGACAATTGGTTAGAGTAAAAGCATCAATCTAAATCAGTAGTGGGGAACATTTTTTGGGTTGGAGGCCGCTGACTCACAGAAAAATCAGCTGGGTGGAGGGCAACGGGGGCTGGAGTGCCAGTGCTGAAGGGGGAGGTGTCCTTAGCTGGAGGGGGCTGGATCCAGGCAAGCTGGGGACTGGATCTGGCCTCTGGGCCTAAGGTTCCCCACCCCGGCTCTAAATTGTTAGGAAACTGAATAACCTGATATAAAGGAAAATATCAAATAATCTGCAAGTGCTATATTTTCTATTGCCTTTATACCAAAATTGCACATCATCACAGAAATCACAGGAAAAAAAATTCCTTAAATGTTGCTGCATACGACACTTGTTCTAATCTTCTGGTGCTGATACAAGAATAGAAAGGTTTAAGTCAGTTGTTTTAGATAGGTACCAGAAGAAAGTGATCATGGACATCTCTCCTACTAAACATATTACTGAATGTACCAATAAAATGCTCTGGAACAATGAGTCTCACCTAATGTCAGTCCTTTATAGATTTCAAAAAGTTCTGAAACTAAACTTACCTGCAAATTCAACTCTGGATGAGGACTGCTAGGAATTACATACATATCTCCAAAACAGTTGGTGATTATGAACCATAGCTTAGTTAAGTTTATATTTTAGTTTTTTGGGATGGTATTTAAAAGCAAACAAAAAATTAGTCAATAGCCCTTATTATTACCAGTCAGTTTTAGGGAAACTGGCTACAAAAGCACTGTTGGTTTAAATTCTCTCTTGTACTCAGGGCCCATAAACTTTTGTGAAGTCTACAGTAAAGAAAGTCCTTTTAATATTATAGTGGTGTAGTAAACATGAGTTCTTCCTCATTAGGAGCAGAAAGACTTAATGAATAAAAATCCTTCTTTATTAAAAATGAAAATAAATTCATCATTGCTCAATGCAACTTTAATCTCATTTGGAGGTGGGGCTTTAAATTCTGTGCCATACTCTCCCATGGACAGAAAATGGGTAGTCAGAAGCTCAAAAATGTTTAACATAATGAAAAAACTAGATTTGACAGGCATCACATGAGAGCCCAGAGCCAGAAGCGGGAGATTACCTATTTCTCTGTTTCACACCAGGGATTGGCTTCTTTCTCATTTTTAAAGCACTTCAGCTAGAAATTCAAGAACATAACATTCCCCATCATCACTACCGTGTTTTAGTGTATATAACCCACACTTGTGTATAACCTGCACTTGTGTATAACCCACAGTTTTTCTTTGCTGTGTAAAAAAAACCATAGATTACCCGCGAATGTGTATAACCAGCAGGTTCTATAGGCTAATTTATGGTAATTGCACATACCAGGATAAACTGCCAATGTCCTGCATTCCATCCAACTTTTGTTAGGTAGCCATCCTGCTGCCAGCGGGGGGTACGGAGAGCGCAGCGCAGGCAAGCTGGCTGGACTGCAGGAGGGGAGCCGCACTCGTGCCCAGGCCCCACGCAGCCGCAGCCAGGCACATCCCACCCTCCTCCGGGTGGGGCAATGGAGAGCACAGCGCAGGCGTGCTGGAAGCTCGTCAGGCCCTCCCTGCAGTAGAGCGGAGCTGACCCAATTCTAATGGGGCAGAGCTGCCTATGAGTAAAAATAAACTTGTATACCCCGCAGACATGTATACCCTGTGAGGGAGAGGGGACGGGGTTTGTAAAAACGTGCATAACCCACGGGTTATATATGCTAATTTACAGTATGTTATTCAAAGGAGCACCTAGCTCGTTCACAATGTAATGGTGGTTTTACAGTTGACGTCCAGGAGATTCATGCTGCAATATTTTATAGAAATGAACATAAAATATTTCCTGCGAAATAGGAACAATGAAGATGTAGACAGGCCACACTCATGACATTGCCTATGTTTTTGGAAGTTTTGCTGATTCTAACAGTATTTCTCATTTGAAGATGGGATATTTTTCAGACTGGTGAACCTTCATAAAAAAAGATGACTTGCTTTGAATGTCCTGCATGTAAGGCACGCAGGACGCAAAAAGTAGCACTAAAGGGAAAAATAAGTGAGTTCTCTAAAATAAAAAAAAGTAAAAGCAATATACAAAAAAAAAGTTGAATCCCTCAGGAGCACAATTGAAGAGATGGACATATAAAACAAAGAAGTACTAAAATCAACACTTTAGTAAACCATTAAATAGAATATTTAATTACAAGCTATAGAATTGCAGAGCATCTTTCCACATTTTCTATCCTGTGTAGAACAGAAATCAGCTACACAGAAGAATTGCATCTTTTGCTGACTATTATAGAACCTTCTATAATGACACCTAATCTCATCATCAAAACATGGAATTTCCTGATCAAAGGAAATTGCCTAAACACTAGGCATCAGTCCCCAATAATCACTGAAAACAGAGGCGCTAGAGGACATTAAATGTCTTTAGAAGACACACAGCTTCATGATCTGATGTGTATGGCTCCTGGGTGACATACTGTTTCCATTGAAGCCAAAGGTCATTCCTGGAACTGCTTATTTCTGAAAAAATTTGCTGGGACATACATAACCCTACATGCAGCACACTCACTTCTAACCCTGGAATAATTCTTTCAATGTGGGGAAAAGCAATCATGATCTTTCTGAATGGAAGCACAAATTAAACTCAATGTCCCTTTTAGATAATAAATAATATGGTGTTAATAAAAGAGCTAATCAAAACATTTCTGATGGGAATGTTTTTCTATTGGAAAGTGTGGACTCAATGAAATGTAACTTGCTGTAAGAAATATTCATTTTGTTGAAATTACATTTAGGAAAAAATGAAAATGACTTTTTGAAATGATCAAAACATTCCATTCTAACATACCTGGAACAGAATATTTGGATTTTTTATTTAGAAATGACTTTGTCTTTCAACTTTTTTTTTAATAGAAGACTTATCCAGTGTTTCTCAGGTCCTCCAGGGCAGGGGCTTGCAGTATGGGAGGTGCAGGAGTCAGGGCATGGGGTTGAGAGGTTGAGGAGGCTCACGTCAGGAGGTGGGGGTGCAGGAGTTAGGGTAGAGGTGAGAGGCTAAGGCCAGGGTAATGGCAGAGGGCTGGGAAGTGTTAGTGGGGGAGTGACTGGGGACACCCACAGCAGTACGGATAGAACTGCAGCTGCTACTTCCGCCCCTCCCCCAGTCTCCTTCAGAGGAAGCCAGAGCTGCGGTGCCCGACCTCAACCGCTAGCTCCTCTGGGGAGGCGGGCTGGGGCCCCCGGATCCTCTGGGGGAGCAGCCAGGGAACCAGGGCTGTGCTTCCCAGCCCTGGTCACTGGCAGGACTCCTCTAGGGAAGGGAGGTGGCTGGGGGGGCCAGGACTGTGTGGTCTGGCCCCAGGCACTGGTTGTACTTCTTGGGCTGCAGGCTGGCAGCCTCCCCCATCTGGTGCTGTGGCCAAGGTCCGGGGAGAGGGGTCTGGGTCATGAGGGCCACTTACCTGGTCCGGTGGCTGGCAACATGGAGAACCTGAGTCCCAGATGGCCACTCACTTCCTGATATGGCCACCCCTCTGTGGTCACTCTGCAGTATAGTCATCCTGCTCGCAGTGCAGTGGTCTCTCTGCAGAAATAACTCCCCCTTCCTATCACCTACCTTTCTGTGTTATGGGAAACAACCTCATTCCAGGCACATCCCATTTTCCTAGCACAACCAAACCCTGACCTTGCTTCATGTTAGGATAAGAGGAAGCTGCTTACCAAATTTTGTGGCCCTAGCTCTTACAGTTGAGGAGGAGTTCTTGAACAAATTAGAGGATAGATAGATAGATTCACACAGATGCACAAACTAAATATATATATGATTAGAAATACACAAATATCAAAATTATTATGAACAAATTATTTTATCAAAATGAAGTATTTCAATTGGCCTCACACAATTTTTTTGGAAATTTCATTCACAATTTTTCAATATTCTTTGGTTTTGTTGAAACTCAGAATGTAATGAATGTTGAAATAATGGAATTTCCCATGAAACATAAATTCCTCTTCCCTCGTCATATGAGGCACTAATAACATAATTAAAAATCAATGGCTTTTTTAATTGGTTTTTAGTTTACAGTGTTCTATGCCCTGATATTTGCTACATTATGGGGATTTTTTCTGGGTAACTAATTATGAATTCAATGTAAAATCAGGATAAGACACTGTACGAAGCAGCACATGGTTTATGAATTTTTTAACCAGGCTATTTCAAATGACATAATTCGGGCAGCCAACTTGTGTCAGGCCTTCACACCCTTCTGGAATTTTTATGTGAACTGGCTAAGCAAGATAAAATAGCTGTTCATTTCTATGCACAATGTTATAGATTCTCTTGGTTTTTAATTTTGATGTTTTCATCAAGCAGTACTAAAATATTGATTATCTCCAGAGCTTTCAGTGTCTTATGTATCCAAAGTTCTTTCCCTCTTTGTGGCAATTTGTCTGTTATTATATAAATACATGTTTTTCTTGCTGTCTTTAAAAATAGCTTCACATTTTCATGTGTTCAGATTCATTTTCTGTCTGACAATACATGTAGGATTATATACCCTCTACCCTGTAGGCATCAATGTAATTGTTCTGCTGTACATGGTTGTTCCTTAATTGGAACTGTAAGTGTACTTCACAATTTCCAAGCTGATCATCTACTGCTTCACCATGACTTGTGCAGACACTTCCTATGCTGTGTTCATTCAGTAAAGCTTAGCCTTTGTGGTGAATCTTACAGACCTTGATCTCAAATTGCAGCTGCAAAAGTTTGAGTTTCCAGGTCTATTCAAAGCATTCTCCTTCTCATATTTCACATCCTATAGCCAATTCTTTTGTGTGTTAAAGTTTTCCTCGGCTTTCATGTAATTCTGATAACCTGAATTTCCTTCAGAGTGCTGCACATGTTAAATTCTGCAGGAGTTCTTTCCCACTGAATGAAGAGAATCTGGCTTCTAGAGAAAATATAACAATAGCAGTCCTAGAAATGAAAGCTGTAGAGCAGTTATGAACCTGGCCAGCAACACTAAGATTTCCTACCTTGACATGGCAATGTCAGGCAGGACTTTGAGGAATGACTTTGTAATCCTGATTTAGAGAGATCTTTTTAGGGGTGAAAAAAATTTAAGCCTCTGTGTCCATCCTATTTTTTGTGTCACTGCTGACACTGCCAACAAGGTAGCCTTGGTGAATTTTAGGTTGTGGACACTTCTCTACTAGGAATAAAAATGACTCCACCAATTGTTATATATGGAGCTCATCTTGTAGATGCTATATTTCACAGGCTGTCATGACCTGCAGTATTGTACTGTATTCTGACGCCAGAGATGTTTTATGTAATAATTCTAGTTGGGCTATGACAGGAACATTATATTGTTATTTATTTATAACATTCATATTATCCCCTCATCCCTTTGTTCCTGCAAATCTATTAATCTGGCTCATCTCACCCTAACCTCTACTTCTAAATAATTAATGCAATCTGTACAGGTTGATCACATTCTCTCTCTTATTACTGATAACTGAACACTTACATAAATTCCAATGCTGGGTTTTTTTCTGCTTTGAAAATCTGCATTGTGATAGAGACATTTTCCCCCTGTATGGACTTGTGAGGGAGGATATTATAGTTAAAGGGAAGTAGTCAATAAATAATGAAAAGAGAGAAATGAATTTACTTTGGAACACTACCTCTCCTGATAATACAATTGGTCTAAAACACATATATGGTTTTCTCCCTTCATTGCAGAATCATCTCCTTTTAGACATTATGTTTACTAATCTTTCCATGCTTTCCTTCAGGTACAGTTAAAATCACCATATCTAACATGGGATAACTGACAAGTTGCCACTCAGTACTCCCATCACGGGATGTATCAACATCTTGTGGAAGCCTTAGAAGTCCTATCTCCATCAGATACAAAGCAGTAGTTAGTAGCACCAAACATTTCTTTCCCCTTGATAATTCTGTGGAACGGGCCATTTGAAATAACAGAGCCACCTGTGAATTCTGAAAGCTCTAACAGGCAAGTACAGTTTTATAATCTGCAAAAAAGGAGAGAAACATCAATGCAGTTACTCATGGCAGACAAGCTACTATGGCTACTTGCCAAAGACATTTGCTTACCAGCTGAAGACCAGATAGATCATAGAGTAAAATTTTAATTGAAGAAAATCTTTACAGCCTCACCTGTGAACACACAAGCATCAATATCTGCTACATATTTTGTGGAAGCAGCCCTTACCAATTCTAAAGACTTCCAGTCAACTAAGGACAAAAAGATAATATCAATATTAAGGACGATTTTACTTGCTGCAGTCTTTATAATAGACATGTGCTTTGATACCATCAAATTCTTGACAACAGTCATTGCTTCAAACATAGCGTAGACAATTTCAGCTACCTCTACTAACATAAAAGGCAGAGCAATTACACCAAGCAGTTGCTCATCCACATGTTAATGAGAGGTAATACTGTGGAGAGCTATTTTCCCCTCAAACAATGGGGAGGCAGTGTTAGGCTAAATCTGTATTGGGAAGGGTTGGCAACAAAAGTGCTGTTGACGTGCAAAAGTCACCAAAAGTGAAAATCAATCAAACCTTTTATTCTGCCTCCCATTGTTGACGTTTTGTGGCCACATTGCTAGCACCCATTTGACAGATAGAGCAAAGCGATGTGGGTAAGCTTCCCACAGTGCAGTGTTGCAGTAAAGCAGAAGTAATCCTTGCACTTCTTGGGATTCCCTCGTAGCTGTGAGCTCTCTGTGCTGAGGAATGTCAAAGCAGCACAGCAATCTCTCCAGCCCTCCCCCTGCAGCAGCAGTCTGCCTGCCACTGTGTTCCTACCAGGGCAGAACAGGAGCATTCCAGTAGTTTGTTCTTTTTGTTTGAGCACTTCACTCAGATGTCAGGTCATTCCCAGAACTTTCAAAGGGGAGGGACGCATGCCTGCAGGGCAGTAGAGATCACAAAACACTCAGTACAGACATCACGTCAGGCATTGTGGAATACTGGCGGAAGCCAGTTCTCTCGACAAAACAAACAGCAGAGTCCACACTGGCTCTCCCCAGGTGAATGCCCTATCCCCTACGCCATGCTACAATCCACCCCACTACCTTAACTTCAGCGCATCCCTTATCCTGCCTTCCACTGGGCAGGCCTGGGTGTTGGCTTTCCCGTCTCATCCCTCGCGAGGGGGGTGGGACTTGAACCCACCACCCTGCCCTCCCCAGGGTGACAATAAAGGGAGGTGACAAGACAAAAGTTTCTCACAGGGCTGGAAGTTTTTTGTTGCCAAAACTGAGCGTTTTTCCCAACAAAAGTTGCATTGCAGCATAAACGCTTTCACTCTTTTGTCACCAAAAGGTAGGTTTTGGTGACAAAACATGTCAGTGTACAAAAGTTC
This sequence comes from Pelochelys cantorii, assembly GCA_032595735.1. Taxonomy (NCBI): domain Eukaryota; kingdom Metazoa; phylum Chordata; order Testudines; family Trionychidae; genus Pelochelys; species Pelochelys cantorii. Next base: position 70,795,467 of record CM064327.1, read on the forward strand.
TTACAATCTAATAATATAAATTATAGCCTCTAGCTCCCTTCTGTTAAATTCAAATACAGAATGGAGAAGAGGATATTTTTCCCCAGGGAAACAGAGGGGAAATATAGCAAAATGGATACAAGAAGTGATCAATATAAGGTACGTCCTGAACTTAGGACAAACATTTTTCCCGTGCATGTTTATAGTTCCCTGTAGAGGATCCAAGAAAGAGGGAAGCCAAATGCAAACTCAAAAAAAAAAAAAAGTCCCTGTCTATAAGATCCTTAGAGAAGGAGTAATTCTAACAACAGTTCATGAGGCCATAACCTCAGAGCCTTATTTCAGAACTCCCAAATGGAAAGTCCACAGAAAAAGTCCTATGGCCCGGTCAAGCTACTCCCATGAATGAAAGAAGTGATGAGATGAGGGCTTTCCCACCCACCAAAAAACAGTCTGCATGGCTTTTAGTCCCCTTTCTTTTACTTAGAGTTCCTATTCCTGTTTAAATAGACTAGTCCCTGTTTGGGGCAGAGCACATCCTGGAATACACTCAAGCTCTTTTGTTGGTTGTAGGCTCCAGCCTGTCCCTTAAAGGGATAGTTATACATCTTCATAATCTCACATCATCCTATCTAGTGAAAAGAGAAGAAATAAAAAATATAGACTTGTTAGCATATGTGTGACATGCCTAAGATGACACATGACGAGGTCCACTGGTTAGAACACTAGCTTCTCCAGCTTGTGCTGGGTAGCCCATGGGAAATGTTTCTAAAAATCAACAGTTTACAGCTATCTACTCATGGAATAGGAAGGATTGCATTGTTCTGTATGTCTGACAGTTCAATTGGTTAACAAAATGACCTGAAGCAAGGAGGAAGAGCGTGTTAGCCTCTTATATTACCAATTCAAAAGGTAAATCCTATAATATCAGTATATGGAATTACAGCATGAGACTCTGAGTTAAGAGATCTGGATTCTAAATCACGTGCCATTGGGCAAGTCCCTGGGGGGTATGTAGTATGATTCCCACCACAGATAGACAGACTTATGCTGGCTTAAAATACCGAAGTGGTCATTGTGGCTCAGGTAGAGCCCCAGCTTGGACCCACAGAGTTGTGTGGGTTTGCACTTGAGCAGCTAACCTGTGCTGCAAAATCCGCCCTGTTATTTTTAGCACAGTGGATCAGGCTGAGCGAGGAATCACAGCTCCCAGCTTCGGGGCAGACATACACTTACCTTCCAACCTTTAAAACTGGAAATGCTGATAGTTTAGTTATTGATGTCACAGAGAAGCTGTGAAGCTAAATCCATTCATGTACGTTCTCTGTCAAGTGCTATGAGGTCTACAAATGAAAGGTAGTACAGCATTATTATCAGTGAGTAAATAATTTGCAGAAATCATTTAATGAATTTAGCCTCTTTTCCTGCTCATGCAGATTTTTGCTGCATCAAAAGTTTATCTGAGTTTATTCAGATCCAATCAGCATTTTAAAAAATGTACTCTTCTGTAAATTGCCCCAAAACCTTTCATTGTAAATACTGGGTATGAAAATTAAAGCTGTGAGTTTTTAATGTATTTAGATTTATACACATATGCTAAAAAAAAGAATATTGTGCCCATACTCTGAATTAATACTCAGTCATAACCAAATGCAGAAATACAGAACAATATAATTCATTGTATTTGATCAGAGAAATCAGGTTGTATTGTTTCTGCTCCACCACTGGATGACTGAATTTCCACATACAAATATAACATTCATTTTCTGAATATTAGCCTTAATTTAGAAAAAGGAAAATTTCCTCCTTGCAGGAGTTTTTTTTCCTCTCTGAACAGGATACTTCCATCAATTGTTCCCTCTGTGAAGAACTCCTGCCTCTCTTCTCACATACTATAGCACAGTGGAACCAGATTGATTCTGCCAGGGAGCACCCTTAGGCTGTAGAGAATGCATAGTATTTGCCTCTTAGTGCACTGTTTGTCATGTCATGAGTAAAACTTTGGACAAACTGATTCTGGAGAGCTTGAGGGAGAGGGAGTTCTTCCCTGTGATGGGACCCTGAATGACAACTACAGAAACCTCCCTAATGCTGCTTAGGAGAAGAGATGGGTGACATTTTTTGACCAAACTTTTCAGTAAAAAAATGCAGATTTGGTGACACTGAAACATTTAGTGAATGCATGTCAATGTTGCTAAATTTGTGTTCATTGGAAAGAAACTAAATAACTTCCCAGAAATCAAAACATTTCATGCTGACATTTTCAAAAAATGTGGGTTTTATTCAAAATTTCCTTTGTTTAAAAAAAATGCTGGAAAACTAAACATTTAATGTTGTGTCACTAGAACATTTTGTTAACCCCCAGTTCATGTTTTATGGCTGTTTAAGTCATCATACATTTTTGTTCAACTATATAAAGATTTATTGCAACTGACAGCAAACTGAAAAATTCATTTTTCATCCATTTCTCATTAGGGCTGATGGATCTTTTCTATAGGTAATTGTATTGCAGTTGCACATAGAAGCCCCAATGAAGATCTCAATTGTATTAGTTCTTGTTTAATATATCTTCTTGTATTAATACATGTCCCCAAGTGTATATAAGTTATGGTAGGGGTTCCCGAATGGGAGTATGCAAGACATTTTTGGGGGGTGGGATATACAGGAGATATATTTAATAGTGGATTTTATTTATTGCTTTATTTATTGGATATTCATAATAGGCTAATCAGACAAATGTCCAGTTTTAAAGCTTTGTTATATAAAATACAACAGTTAATTTACTTCAAGAGGTACCAATGAGAACACATAAATAGACACTCCAACATTATATAGTCCTTACTTCCAGTCACCATATAGCATGGGTTCAGTTGCCCAACAATGTTCCAATCTAACTAAGCTCAGAACTTAGGGGTTTTTTTATTGTTGTATATGTTGCATAATAACTACACCCCTGCATAACCCCTACATAACAGTTACATACGAACATATGTCTAAAGATAAGTAGTGTTAAAAAGAATACAGAAAAGTATCAGCAATGAGAGGGGTACGGATATGGGCAACTGGTATATCTGGAAAGGGGTACACAGTAATTTGGGAACCTCTGCTCTAAGAGCATATCTACATTTCACTCAGGAAGTATAACTCCAGCTTGTATGGGCCTCCTAAACTAGGGGGCAGAGTCATGGCTAAACTCCTGAGTAGAACCCCTTCCATCACCTTGGGCACGTACTTGGGAGACTAACTCATGTTGCTGCCATGGCTAAACTGCCATTGTTACTCAAGCTAGCTTTGATCTGTAGGGGCACGCCTGCACAAGCTGAGATCATACCACCTTCCTGCAGTGTAGACAAAGCTAAAGAAGGAAGAGCTATTATCCCAATTTCTGAGAAGCAGAATGCACAGAGGTTAAGTCACTTGCTCAAAGTCAGAGAGAGTCTGTGACACACCTACAATCTGAATAGAGACCTGAGCTCAGTCCTGTGTCTGAACCACAGCTATCTTTCCTTTCTTCTTTACAGAGAAGAGAAATTAAAAGCCCAGGGTGAAATTTGACTTTTTATTCACATGTATCATTCTCATCTGTATCTAACATTTGATCTTGTTATTAAAACAGATTTTGGTGAGGCAGGTATAGGGGGACTGTCCCTCCATGTGCCTCTAGAAGATGACATAATGAAAAGCTTGAAAAAATATTTGAGCTACTGCAACTCTTCTGAAGTGCTACACAGTGGAAATTCACTCAAAACTACACCATCCTGCTTGTTTGCTGGAAAGCTAAGGCAAGTTGCCTCTTCATTTGTTAGTAAGATATTTCCAAGCTATTACTGAATTTGAAAAAGTTAATGTCAATGCAAAGACTTAAAGTGTTTATGCAAACTGTCATCTCTTTGGCCAACACTCTTTTCTCCTCCAGGCATATTTAATAATTTTGTCTTTGTGCAAGCTCTCTGTATGGTTACATTAAAATATTTTCAAAGGACTTTAATACTTGTTTAGCACAGGATTCTTTCTTTGTAAATGTCTGCCAACCATTTTACAGTTTCTTCCTTCAACTTCTTTTTCATCTCAGAAGGCTGCCTCTGCAGCCTTGAAAACAAACAAATCACAAAATCTTCTTTTTTCTTTGTCAATAGCAAGCATTCTCCTGAGTTTCCTATAACACTTTTTTCTATCACTCTCATAAAAATCCACATTTCTTTCCTTCTCTTCTTAATGGAGTCTATTTTCTCCTTCCCAAAAGCATAAACCCTCCAACTCACTCATGGCAGATCTTGGCAACTTTTCAGTTGCTGCAATAATAGGAGCAGTGGCACAATTTAAATAATTATTAGGAACACAATGAAGAAAATTGAATGAGTCTGCCATACATAATATACACTAGGATACGTAAAGAGGTGCAGAAGAACTTTTCTAAACTCTGGAACAAGCTTTTACCTCAATGAAATGTTGTCAGTCTTTTGAAATTTTGAAATTCTAATGAAATAGTTGCCATTCCTGAAAGAACTATTGGTGACAAGGATTTTCAGAAAAAAATTGTGACCATTAAAATGTTTTGGTAGTTCAATTATTTTTAACCAAAATGTTGATAAAATATTTAATTATGATTAAATTTAAATATGTAATATAGCCTTGTCAAATTCTACACTACGCTGTGCTACAAAACAATGGGCTCCTTCAGCATACAGTACGAGCATCTCCATCACAAGAATGGAATTATTACTCCAAATAGTGCCTCATGTTATTTAGTGAGTTTCTCCTAAACTGGGGAACCCAAATCAGAACATAAAATAAAATGTTTGCAACTCACTTGTTTCAGGCTTTAACTGTTTAAGCATAATCAAAAATAGTTGTAATTCTCAACTTCATTAATCATGTGAAAGGGTCACTTGTTTTTTTGTCAGTGATGGGAGTGGGACAGCATATGGCATTTTTAAAGGGCTCATTGGTTTGTGTTTAGAATGAGTATCTAATCTCTCTCACCAAGTGTATTTTGCCAGTACAGGTCCCTTCTTACTCATCTCTCCAGACATTTTGAGTGGAAGATCTTTTTGCTAATGTGGTCTCTGACCTAGAGTGAAGTCTCCATATACTGAGTATGCAATATGATTGTGGAGAAAAAGTACCCTACTAATTTCTGCGAAAGGTTTCCAAGTGCTGTCACTCACATAACCTTAGGCCTAAATATAGCCCTTGGCTCTTCTGCACATCTTGAGATTCCCACACATCCTGTGGAATAAAACCCTTGCCCATGCTGTAAAATCTCTGTAAATTATTATCTGCATCCTTTGCAATGGGGTAGAATTCATAGCTCTTCCCTATGCATGTGAGGAGACGATGGTGAGGAGGTCCCTTGTTTGTGCACTCAGAACCTTCCCATTTCTTCACGGAAGAGATTTCCTCCTCATTGTCAATCAGAAAGACTGAATGAGAGGCAAACCAAGACAATGACCCCTGGGCTGACAGTACCAGAAAAAGACTGTCAGCTGGAAATGGGAAGTGTGGAACTTATATCAGGGTAAAGGTAAACAACAACAAAAACAAAAAACCAACCCAAACATACCCAACATGTGGAAGAGGGTGAGAACATTTTTCCTTCTTCCCCTATGATCCACTCAAATCCAGCTCTTGACATTAAGGGATCAGACCCTTTCTCTCTCATACGTCTTGGTTCTGCTCCAAGAGGGATGGTTGGAAGAAGAAATCTTATTTGCATGAACACCCCCAATGAGTCGTTCTGGTGGTCAGTTAGAGTTCCATCTCTATTTCACCCCATGCTCGACACAGTCCCCAGGATAGACCACTCTAAGCCCGGGTCTACACTAGGAAGTTATTTTGAAATAACTCCCCTTATTTCAAAATTACAAGCCAAGCATCCACACTCCCAAGCTCATTATTTAAAAATGATAACTCCTGCTTTTAATGAGGTATAATGCGAATATCAAAATAGTTATTTCAAAATAGCAGTAGTGTGGATGTTTTGGTGACTCTATTTCAAAATAACTACTCCCCAGAATAATTCAGACTTATTACTCCGCAGTGCTTCCTGGGGCTTCAAGTCAAGATAGAACTTCCACATTAACAGAGCCTGCCTCGATTAATTTCAAGGCTTCCCCATAGTGTGAACAAGCTAATTCGAAATTATTATTTTGGGAATTATTATTTCAAAATAAGTTATTTTGAAATAATTTCCTAGTGTAGATATGCCCTAGTGTGATACCAGATTCATCTCCTATAGTCTTGAACCAAAATTTTCCTATAAAACTATAAAACAAGTCAAGTTAGAGTACTACTGAAATTTGGTTATCCATAACAGTGTGATTTCACGCATAACTCAATAAAATGGAAACCAGTGAAACATACTTTCATCATCAGATCTGTAATGCAGTGTTTATTTAGATGACACAATCCAGCCTGAATATTTGATACACATAAAAATGTCTTAGATAAGATACAGTACTTTGCACTGCCAATGACCTGTGCACCCATTTCCTCAACTTTCCCTGAACTGTTCGGTGCATCTATCTGGAAGATAAACTGTACAACTCTTGTCATACTGGGGCATGGAACATAATCAGGGTTGCCAACAAATTGTCAGAAAAATAATCTGGGTTATTACTTTATAAAATCATGCACCTTGATTTTCATTTAGATGATTTTCAGTTCCGGGTCTGTGTAGTCTTTTGAATTTTCAGTGTATGTTGAAAAATAAGAAATAAAACACTGTTTTCTATTAGCAAATTGGTTTTTTTCCCCAGGCTTTTATCTTGCAAAATAAAGTCCATTTAACTCTACCTTGCATGAAAAAGCATTTTTTTAGCCACAAACTGACATTCTATTCTCTCAATCCTAGTCTAATAACAAATGCTTCAGTGTTGTGCTTTTAATGTTTTATTCAACCTTGTAATAATCGTATATCTCTATAATCAATATATTCCCTTTCAGGAAACATTCTATATCCTTTTTCTTCAATTATAAACTGCAAAACAATGGATGCTAATGTTCCTGTCAGCAACTGAAAATAGCTCTCAGATATGCTAATAAACCATACTTTGAGAGCAGCCCAAATATCATCCTGTTTTTGCTCAAAAGTACTGAAAGTGTGAGCATATGTGCTGAGACTGACCTCTTTCATTTTTTCCTTCTGTTTTCTTTATGCTAGTGTCTTTTCAATTTCTCAGTTGCTCTTGGAAGCTCTGCTTTTTGCAATTTGTAATCAGAAGAGAGGTTTGTACTCAGTTCAGTTCTCTTTTTAAACCTTCTCTTCTAACAATTGTTATTTTTGCCATCCGTCACATTCAACTGTAATTACATTCATTTTAGAACTGGGATGGAAACAATTTCATGTCCTTTGAAAAGTGTCAAAAAGAATTCCATCCCTAACACCAGGTTCCTTCCCCAGGGCACTCCCAATCGCCAAATTGGCCTCTGGTTTGCTATACCTGGATGTTTGACCATGCCACCCCTGTTGCAAAAGGCACAGCAGTACGTAGCTATGAAATGTTGTAGAAGGGATGGGACCCAATACTTAGCTCAGCAAGGATCTGTGCTGTTCTGGAACAGGTCACAGGTCTGACATTCACATAGTTAAACAATACAGAGAATAAGATGCGACTAACCCCTTCATAGCTAGAGCCATGCAAAACCAATTACCAGAGCTCTAGGTAGGGAGCTATGTGCAGCCTTAACAAGCTCTCCCCATACATAATTAGCTGAGATGAATGTGACATAGGGAAAATATATTACAAGTTCACTGCAAATGTAACCAACTTTGTCAGTGTTCCATGCCCCCCTCTGTGCCAAATCCATGAGTGTGTTACAGCTCCTAGCTACAGACCTGGGTTCTTAGTTCAAGCTGAAGAGACTCATACTTTCAGCTCTGGAACTTCCTAGTTCAATTTCCCTTTTTGATTAAGATGGTGACTCCCACATAACTAAGGGCTTGCCTCAAATTTGAACTACTGTGGTAAGTTTCCTCTGTCCAAAGGAAATATGCAACCAGCACTTAGTCTGCAATTAGAAAGAGGTGCCAGAGCTCAAGCAATTTTTTTTTAACATTCATAACTGATGCAGCAAGCCTAGGGGTTCTGGGGCTACAAACAGACAAGCCCAGGGTTGTCCTTACCCATACATGGAATGTGCAGCTGTGCAGGGCACCCCAAAATTTGGGGCACCACTGGATTTTAATGTCCACCTTCCTGCTCTTCCCATCCCTGTTCTGTGGCTCTGCTTCCTCCGGAGGGAATCTAGTTAATTTCAAAGTGAAAAAGCCTGCCAGACCAACTAGCAAAGCATTGAACCTGTGAAAGAGCCATTCAATCATTAATGAAGCCATTTAAGAGGCATTTGCCAACTCCAGGTATATATGGTCAGTTTCTGAATTTATTGTGTTAGTATACAGGACCTTAGTTTAAAATTTGATTTAAAAATATTTCATAATAAGTTGAACCTCTCTATTCCAGCATGCTGAGGACCTGACCAGTGCTGAACCAGAGGATTTACGAAACCATGGGAGCAACATTACCAACACTTCCACTGCTTATTGGGCTCTTAGAAGACATTTAGGGGTAAATAGAGCTAAATAACAGTACAGAACACTGAGAGCCAGGACTGGTGACTGCAGACAAACTTTATGAGTCTGTGGGAAACTTGATCAGTTGACATCAGGCTAACTAAAATCATGCTTAACCATGGATGTTGCCGGACCAGAGTGTGCCGGACTACAGCAGTTCAACCTGTAGTGTATTGCTGATGATTATAAAATCACATCTCTAAAAAATCCCCACTCAGGCTGCTGTTGGGGGGCACCAATTTAATAATACTGCATAGGACATCATAAATCCTAAAGATAACCCAGAACAAGCCTAGAGGTGCTGGAGCTCAGCCCTGGAACAAATTAAGCATTGCATGCAACCAACTGGTCAGTGTGAGCTATGTGCCCCCCTCTTCCACAGAGGCTGACAGTCTATGACAGGTCTCATCTTAAGAGCTTGGCTCTTTAGCTTAAGCTTATCGATCAGCCCAAGTATATAATCAGACAAAACTATTCGCTTAGTGCAAGAACAGCAACAAAACTATTTTCCCCTTTTAACTCTAGTAGTCAGCCAGAATTCTCAATGTGTCAGCCAAGATGATAACCATAACACAGCCAGCCAGAAGTGCTGATTTAAGTGGGTAATGTAAGAAATCATGTTTATGTGGCACTTTACCTTAAGCCTTAGATCACCATCCTGTGCTTTTCAGCACATTGGGCTACCCAAATCTTCCATGCTTACCTATCAGCTTCCATGTGACCTAAGTCCTCCCATTTCAAATTACATTTTTCTATGTACAATTCCAAGTCATGTTAGGTCTACCCCTCTTTCTTGCTGGATTTTCTGGCTTCCAACTAAGAGCCATAATCAGGAGTTGGAAATGATCATTCATAACACGTGCCCTAGCCAATGTCACACTGAACCTAAAATGATGTAACAGGGTTCTCCCTTCCCTTAATGAAATCAATAACGGAATGCATTTTGTTTATCATGGTAAATGCCGTAACTGTTTTGTGATGCCACCAATGGATATAGAAAGAGATTGCCTGACTAACTTTTTTGCATGGCCTATTCTAACACCTAAAACAAGACCTCTGGAGGGGAAAGGAGGAACAGATAGGAATACCTACACAGATAGACCCTATTTAAAGGGAGATTTTCAGTTTTGAGGTTAGAGGTGTCGGAACTGGTAGTAATGGAGGTGTTAGAGAAAGCTAAAATAGGTGAGCAAGGTTAAAGAAAAATATGAAAAGTTGCACCCAACCAAATATAACTCTAAGCTAATTTATTGCAGCCCCAGAAAGTCAGAGCATAGTGAATGAAGGGTTTTGCAGGTAGCAAATGCCTATGCTTCCCCCAATACATTATTTACTTCCAGGAAAGCATAAAGGGCTCCTAAAGAAACCATATTCCTCCTAAACAATCCATTCTGAGTCTTACTTCTTTTTTCTGTTTATTGAATCTTGGTTTCCTGTAACCATAAAACCCCATAAAAATAGAAAAGCAATAAATTGATTTTACTTTGCTTTGTAATTTGATAAAGCATATGATCTGTACTAATGGTAATATCCATTCTTCCTTAATATAGCTTGTCAGCATTTGACGGTAAAACAGTTTTGTTGCTGTTCTTGTGCTGGTAAGTGAATATTTTATTGAATGATCAATAAAAACCGAACTGACAAGGAAGAAATCTTCCCATTAAAGTTTTCACTTATTAACATGCTACCCCCAACTTATTTGTTGTTTGGTAACAACAAATATTTTATTTCTAATCCTGTATTTTTAAGCAGTCCTATTGAAGATTAGTCATAGATTTAGCTGAAAATTTTCCACTGAAACTTTTTCAACAGAAAACTAGATGCTCAATGAACTGAAAGTTTTTAAGAAAAAGTGTCTACTTTCCATAAACAATTTTGCCTTTTCACCTAGTAACCAATACTCAAAAAAACGGAGAAATTTGGGTTGAAAATTTTCATCCATAGCCCAAAAGCTTCAATTTGGCAATACTGCTAACATACCTCATGTCCTGAATCTCATTTGTAGGGCAGAGATCCTAGCTGGACTACATTTCCCATAATGTACCATGGTCACATGACTTCCATGAGGAACAGCAACATTTCAGCAAGAGTGAAACTATGATGTAATGTGGGAGTTATAGGTCAGCAAGGGAGCTCAGCCCATAAAGGACATTGAAGGCATAAGGCAACCAAACTGCAACTCACATGAAGCACTATGGCAGCGTTTGATAATCAAAATGTTCAGTTCTAAGATGAAAGGTTTTGATTTTTGCCAGGTTTTTTTTCCTGAAGATGAAAATCCAAAACACTTTCTGATCAGCTCTAATTATTGATATCATCTTATCAAACTTAATCTAGTCTACACTCTGTTCCTGTAACTGGACCGTTGTGGATGAACTCTTGTTTCTGTCAGTCCTATAAAGCCAACGAGGCTTCATGTGAGTTGAAGAGCTGGCCTATGCATACCTGTTGTAAACAGGCCCTAAGTCTGTGGTGATGGGATCGAGTAGAATTTATGAAATAATTAAAAATGCAATAATTTAAGGTTTACATAGCTATGAGCCACCTAATGTCTTCTCCATGTTTTGTCCCAATCTTTGTCTAATCAACTGAATTCCAAGTCTTTTTCATTAGATTTTTTAGGAAAAATAGGAAACACCAACATCCCAACAACTGGGAATACTTTCCTAAGTAAGCCATTGTGCTTGAATGTTGGAGGAGTAAAGAGTTAATAGAGAAATAATTCAGTTTTAAAGCTTTTTCTTTCTCTGATAGAGACCAGCATGTGGTTGATTATACCTTGCGGTCAGAGCACGAGTCAGTAGCCAGGAATAGGAAAGGTCAGAGTTGGAGTCAGAATTTAGGAATCTGAGCCATGTTACCTGGTGTGAGAAGGCAGGACCAGGGCTGAAAAAGGCAGGGACTAAGAAGGCAACAGAGATAACACATCTGTGGGCAAATTCTTTCAGCGACTATCAAACTGTTGCTGAGATTAAGGTCTAGTCTCTTCCTCTCAATCAGGCAGTATAGCCAAACATGCAGTATACCATAGAACAGTTGTGACCATTAAAAAATGCCTGGAATCTGGCTCTGTAGCAGCCCCAAATCCTGGTATTCCTCTCCACCTTATAAGAGTACCTCAGGGCCTAGTTTTTCAGGTTCTTTGAGCAGAACTCACAATAAATTTGGAGCACAGATATTTTCTCTTGCTTCTCAGAACTACTCATCTGGAATGTAAACTTCCCAGGTAGTGGAGCCTTTTCATAGACTGCTGAAAGCTTCAGGATTTGTTGAACTACCTACTCTTGTTCATGGACTGTTATACATTCTTTGTGTTGAACTTTAAAATTGAGTTGTGGAAGATGGAGTGAATCTTAAAAAGCACTCGGGCTGCTGTAACTTGAAGGTCACTGGGTTTACCTGTTTTATAATGCTGAAGCTATTGGAAGTCTAATTTCACAGGTGGGGAGCGCAATACACACCTTGACCAAATAAGGAGCAGCCTCATAGTCTTGGCCTGCATGGTATTTATACGCTGCCTTGGTAGACTGCAAAGCGTGCCTTGTGTTGCCACTGTAAGTCGGAGGTTTGAATTTGTCACGGTCAGTACTGGAGTATTTATAGGTAGTCTGGGAAGACATTGGGGGTGGGAGCCACAGTTTTCAAAGAGCGAGCTATGTTGGGCTGAGGCATGTATGCCATTATATGTGAATTCAGCATTGTACCGCAGGGGGAGTCAGTCATCTAGTGATATCCCAAGAAAACAGCTCCCATGATGACTGACTCTGAGTCCCTTTTTGCCTGCCTATCACTCAGGGTACGTCTACACTTGCTCCCTAGTTCGAACTAGGGATGCAAATGTAGGCGACCAAAATTGCTAATGAAGCGGGGATTTAAATATGAGGAGTATATCCAAAAAATGAGTAATGTTAGTTCGAACCAAGGGGTTTGGTTCGAACTAACGTGTCCCAGCATGCACTTTCACTTTTGAAATAGCTGTTGAGTGGAGTAACGCACCGGCGAGATCATGCTAATGAATGCTAATTTAAATCCCCGCTTCATTAGCAATTTCGGTTGCCTACATTTACATCCCTAGTTCGAACTACGGATGCAAGTGTAGATGTACCCTTACAGACTAATAGGCAAACAACAGCAAACAGTCTAAGAAATTTCCATAGTAATCGGGAGATTATAATTCATGTTGATAACCCATGGTAGTGAAAAACATTTTACAGAAAGAGAGGAACCATCTCCAATGAAGCAGGAACATTACAGCATTGGAGAAAGTGCCATCTTCATGACGGGGAGGATGGCAACCAGGATTACCAAACATCTTTGGAAGCATGGCAGTTCTACAGTGAACTCCGCTGATATACTGGACCAAAGTTGTGGGGGAACGGAGGCTGAAGGAGACCTGAGGGACCTGGTTATGGGAGTAGAGGCTGGAGAACCTTATAAAATCTTTGATGCAAGTTCAAAAGCCTTGGCACCAGAAGCACCCCAAGTCCAGATTCCAGGTCTTGAATTGGCCAAAATGATTGGCAAGTGGCAAATCATGACTTAATTTCATCCTGAAGCCTAGGCTGCTCCTGTGGAACATAAATACAACCCTTCTGATGGAAGAGGACATTCTGTAAATTGGAACTCAGAGCCAGGCTGGGGACCTACATCATGTAAGCCTGGTGTATTTGGGTTGTGAATAGGTTGTTGAGGATGCAGATGGAGAATGTCAGACTACTGTTGATCATCCTATTGACAAAGATAGACACTTTGACCATGGGGGCAGAGCACTCTTTGCCAGAATCAAGATTCCACCTTCCTTTTCTTGTCCTAAGCAACAGGTTACCACAAAATCAAAGTGAGAGAAGGGAAAGGGCCAGCAGGTCTGGTGTTGGTTTAGGTGTCTATTTACTTCAGGATTTAGAATAACGCTCCTTCTAGGAGGTGACACTTACTCCTCAAAAGTTGCCTTGATAGCCAGAAGCTCCTTGTCCTAAATGATGTACATTTTTTTTTGCCAGGGTTAGCTTTCTAAGAACAAAAGATTCATGGATGGAGCTGGTTACAGGGCCCACATGTTGAGATCAAACTGCATTTTTAGCAAAATTTGGGACATCCGCCTCAATCATACATGGGATCTGGGTGAATCAGAATGAAAGTTGAGATGAATTTCCCAACTTCAGCTTCCCTTACCATCTCAGGCATAATTTATATTTTGTATTAAAATAAGTTATACCCACTACAAAATGCAAACATGTTTCATGAAGCATAAGGGAGAATTTCTAAATGAAAAGAATTCGGTAATAATTCTCTTTCAAGTAAACTATGAATGTATTTTCATGATGAACTTTTAAACTCAGTGGACTTTCAAGCTGAGTATGCTGAGATATGATAGGCTCATGAAGGAATCTGTGATTCAATGCATTATTCATGGAAAGAAAATTCAAAGGAATTATTCTGAACCTTGAGTTTAAAAGAATGGAGTTCCATTTTCCATCTTCACGTACAGTCAAATTCTAAAGCTTAGTTGGCTAAATGGATCTGTGTGGATTATTTATACATAAACACCTTATTCGCAACATGCATTTTCACTTGCTAACAATACTGAATTTGTTCTATGCTTCTTAAGAAGAAGATACTGCTACTCTTTTCATCACCACTATTAGAAAAGGCAGAATGGAGTGTCAAGTTTTTTTAAAATTTTGTGCAAGACATTTTGGTTTAGAAGGTAGTTTCTTAAATGTATAACAGACAGATGAGTTTTTTTCAAGTAGAATGCTGTCCTCTTTCAACTGGGCAGAATCTGGTGGTCCTATTCAGTTTTTACTTAAAGTCCTGTTCACTTTAATGCAGAGCTACCAGACCCCTGTATTCAAAGTTCAGAGCTCTAACTTCCAAAAATTCTGATGTGAGATATTAAAAATAATTATTTGGGGTTTCTTATTTGCTTTTTGTGAGCCTTTAGGTGTCATGTTTGTAAGCTTTTCTATATAATCATGAAGATAAGAAACTACTTTAAAAAAAAAATCAGGAAGTTGAGATTCTCATAATTACCTGACAACAGGAGCTAGAGCTCTCAGACTAAGTTATAAATATTGCAAGATTTGCAATAAAATAGCAAGAGTTGGCAACAATATTAATGTGAGAGTTTCCCTGAACAAAACCAAAGTAAAAACCTCAGCATTTTGCAAAGTAGTATTGAATTGAATGTGCAAGATTACACAAATAATGGTTGGTAGTGCTTACTAAGAAAAAAGGAGTGTCAACATAGGATATTAAAATGGCCTAATGCTAGGGCTGGTCAAAAATTTTCTGTCAAAAATTGGTTTGGATAGAATATTGGTTGAATTAAACAATTTTTTCTATTGAAAAATCTCTCTGCTTAGCATGGTACATTGACTTTCCCCTCAAAAAATGAACAAACCCCAAATGCATTCCTGAAAACCAAAGAGGGTTTGGTTTTCAAACAGAAACCAAAAGTATTTAATGAAAATCCAAAACATTTTAATCAGAAATATTGTCCTGCTGCCTCATGGGATATATGGTTCAAGAGCCTCAAACCTCCATTTTCCTTAATGGGATTGCATCAGGACTAGTCCCCACTGAGAATCCTTTCATGCCTTGCTCATAGACCACAACCAGTCCAGGTCTCCATCACCACCACCACCACCACACATGCTGAAACTGGAAGCGCTGTGGATGCTGCTGCAACTTCTGGCTTGAAGCAAATTCTATCATGTGCAAGGTTTACAGGTTACTCAGTGGCTCATCTTACCCACCCTATACAAATCTAGCAGCCCAAATATTACCATACTTTAGTATATTCTTTCAGCAGGCCACAGTCTGTAGTGTTACTGACTTTCTTTAGCTAACTTCCCCACTTGCCTTGTGGTGAAGGAACAAGTCCTAAGAGCAGGCAGCCCTGACAAACTCTACCTTCCTTCAGGCTCCCTCTCAACAGTTTCATCCTGTCCGTTTATATAATCCCAGCTGTTGAACTTGCTTCCTCCTTAATTGCCTTGTTAGCCCCTCAGTTTAGTTCTACTCTGTTAATTCACACCATCTGTCAACTGCCTATCTTTCTGTTAGACCTCAACTAGCATAAACAGGTGGGGATTTAAGTGAGAGCACTGAGTTAGCTCCTGAGTCAGCACAGAATGTTACAAGCTGGCTCCCCAGATGGACTACATCTCCCAAGAAGCACCACAATGTCTCAATGAGAGCAAAGACTATGGTGCCTCAAGAGTGATCAAATGATACATGAGGCATCTGAGCTACAAATCCCATGCAGTACTCTAGGGGGATTCCTGAAACATCTTTTCACCAAAAAGCCAACATTTTCTGCAGAATCCAAGGTGTCATTTTCTAAGCAGCTCTATTTTTTTCCATTTTGTTCCAGGTCATAGATAGTTACATCTCATAACACCCATGTTCATTGATTTCCACTGATCATGTTTTAATAGGCCATTAAAACATAAAGGGTCGATGCCTCTAGAAACGTGCAGTAACCCATGTTGGTGGATGGGAGCACAGCCATTCATTTGTTTTTTCTTTACGGCATCTAAGGGTCTATATCCTGAGTGTAGTCATATCAGAACTAACCCCACTGAAGGCAATAGAGTTACACTAGTGTAAAAGACTGGCTCTACCAGGGCAATGGGGAAGAGAAGAAGGGAATAAGGGAGTAAAGATTCAGTTCATCAGTGCAACTGCATTATTGGTACAGAGATGGTAGCCTGGGTTCCATCCAGTATGTTGCCCCTGTGTTCTTTGCCACCATAATAATCAAGTACATAAAGCTGAATAGAGCTATGGCTCTGCACCTTCCTACTGGCTTGGCTTTAGCTGGGAAGTAAGCAGCAGCCTTTTCAGAACACTGGAGCAAGTGGGGAGCAGGAAGAAAATGTGGCTGAATCACAATCCCTTAGAGGAGTTCCTCCCAGGCCAGTGCAGCTGCCAACACATGACCAACCCTAAAGGCTCCACCTAAGGGCTGGTCTACACTACTGCATAGATTAAAAAAATCATGTGAGATCAATTTGATAATTAATGTATCCACACTACTAAGCCCCTTCCGCCAACCTAACGGGCTTTTAAAGTTGACTCTTGTTCTTCATCTCGGTGAGAGGCATAGTACTAGAGTCTTAGATATTAGGGCGACACACTCCACCTATTGAATTCAATGGGATATGCAGGGCTCTAGGCTAGTTTGAGGTCTTAATACTAACTGATTTCCTACCACATGCAAGAAACATATTGGGGGGAAAAAATCAGTGTTTAAAATACCCAACAAGAAAGGGATTTGGAGATGCTCTAGACATCAGCTCCTATTTTCACTTTTTAAAAGATTTCATTCCAAAGAATGCATCTGAGCTGGTAGCCTTTACATGAGCAAAAGTTCTGTTACGCCACACATAGCACAGGAAAAACAAAGGTATAGCAGATCTTTTATATTGAGCTGTAGCCAACCCACAAAGGGGAAAATAATTTTGACTTTTTTGTTTCTTTCTGATAAATCAGGAAAGCCTGGGTAACAATCTTTTATTTTTTTTTTAGGAAGCGGGGAGGGTTAAACTTATTTTTACATTAGAAATTCAGTTATTCTTAATCCGGTATTACCTGAGGAAAATGGAATAAGGGAAGTAGAAGGAAAATGAACTCACAACTATTCCGGATTTGAAATAAACAATCGAGGAAAAAAAAAGTAGTAAGGCTATTTAAAAATACTGCATTTTAATTCTTTTTGAAGACATTATTTAATTTGAATGCCTTGCAGGTAGCTGAGGAAAAGAATCTCTTTGCTGAAGAATCAACTCTTAACCTTTCAATTAGTCTAAAAGAAATCACCCACTCCTGTTTTTTAGGGGTCATCTGGTTAAAACAAGGGAGATGACATTTGTCATTCCAGGTATTTCTGAGCTAAAAATCCAAGCGAAATATAAATAAACAACCTCTTCTACTCTCCATTACCTTTCTGATCATGTGTATACATCTCCAGACACCAAAAGAAAACACACATTCACAACATTGTCCTTTGCATTCCACTGCTAAGCAGATTTTAGCTAATGCTGAACTGGAAGAATAAGTGTTCTAAACAAGTGTAACAAATCCTATTTAGTTTAGTTTTCACATGAAAAATCAATACATGCAGCAAAAATTCTTTCACCTTCTGTGGCCATTATTTTAGTACAATCTGCTACTTCATAATATACAGGAATTGAAAGAAAAATATCCTGACAAGCAGGTTACCAGAGCTAAATTGAAGGATATCTAGAATATGGGGTGCTGGTTCTCCATTGAGATCTGGTGCCGATGGCAAGGCATAGTCATTAACCAGACAGGTCTGGGGTCTTGATGTGCAAGTGAGGATCTATATCATCCTTTTCCCATCTACTGAGGAAAGGGAGTGGAGCTAAGTGATTCTATTCACCACTGCACCAGCAGCTTGATGTAAGTTACAGCAGCATTAGAAGTATCCTAATTTATATAGGATCAAGCTGGCCCCTGACCTTCCCCAGGCTTTAAGAGGCCTTTCCTCTTTCTCATCTATCACCCTAAACTGAGTATAGCTGGACCAGACTACAGAATCTTACCAGAGAGCTTGGTTCTTCTCTTTCTTATATCCTGTGTACTCATTCATACATCTGCAATGTTGGTGAAAAATACTATTCTTCTGACTTGATAATATCTTATATCCACTCTGCATAGGTGTAAATGACTGCACAAGATTCAATACCAATGACAAATCAGGCCCAATGCTAGTAATTACTCTGCAGTCCACAGGAGCAACCAACTACTGAAACACATACTATGGCATCACTCTCCATTCTCATGGCTGATTTTTTCCCTCTGCTCACTGTAGCTATACTTGTTTCAATGTATAAGCCTAACATGATAAATCAGAGCAATATGAAACTGAGCTACTATGTGCAGTTTTGTTGGCAAGAGGAGAGCATCTCTCTGGAAAGAAAAACAGTTTTAGATACTCTAAATATTCTCTAGCTTCAGAGAGCAGCCATTTCCGTATTATCATTTCCCTACATCATTCTAAATGTGCTATCTTCTCTGACTCTTGTGACTAAAACCATTTAAAGACTCCCTTATGTTCTTAAGTAGACCAATATTGGCATCATAACTTCAGCTTTGGGAGACAGAAAAATACCTACCTAAGTACATGCATAATTCCATACTCATTCGGGATAGCATTTCAGCACATAGCATTTCAGTTGGATTGGCTCAAATAGTATCCCGAATAGGGATGCTTTTCCTGAATGGAAGCCTCCATCATGAATATTGAAAGAAGAGGTTGTGTGTGAAGAGATAGAATTGTTAGACACAAGTCAGAGGATACAAAATTAGGATTTTTGGTGAGATAATTAAAAAAAAGTCAATATGAATAGCCAGTTTTTTGATGGACAGCTTTGTGTTGCTATTTAATATTTTATACCTGTTAGAAGATCTGTTCACAGAGTATGCTGAATCTTTCATGCTGCACTTGCATTGTGGTTGTCCCGGTCTCTCTGAAACAATTCAAAATTACACAAAGGTTTTATTATAGGTTCAATATGCAGTTCTCCCTTTACCTTATTTTAATCCATGAGTGAAACTCTCCTCTGTGACAGAAAGTATAGTATTATTAAATGCAAATTTGCATTGATTACCAAAGGGTAAATCTTCTCAATGCACTAAGTGTATGTTTTAATCTAAGAAAACAATATCTGATTTTGATTTCTACCATTATAAATGCTAATACTGAACAAGCTTCTCTTGTTTAAAAATAGCATGCTGCAAAGGCATTACACCAACATGGCTTTCCTATGCAGTTCTTCTTCTGGTAGTGGGATGCCAAAATGTATGGTATAACCCCCTGCCTCTTATTCCACTTAGTGCTACCCCTCTGTTTTTCAACCAACAAGGTGTAAATTTTAGGTATGAATCAGGCTGGCTGCAAGAGCAGTCTTATGGGCCCCAAAGGAATAACCCATATGAGATCAACAAATGTACTCCATAAATCACCATAGCATGAATGCTAGAAAAAAAGAGATATTGATGAATCACACTAGGCATACAGTTTTCCATTGAAGAGCACTGAGCACTGTTTATTTATACTATGTATAACTTACAGTAATTTCAAAGATCCTCTACACTCTTCGATTTGCATGTGGTTTTGTACAGAGCTATAAAATGCCCTGTAACACAACTCTGGGCATTTTATAGCTCTGTACAGAAAGTAGGGGCCCTGCACCTGTGCACAAAGCAAGATAGAGAAGAGAACACAATGGGTTGTTGATGAGGTGGGATGGTGTATATTTTGCTACTTTGATTTATTGGCATGTCAGATTAATTTATTATTCTGGGGCAAAGTATTATGCTGCTGAGTGTTTTATGTATTTCTAGGTGGCTTGCAGCTATAATTAAGCTAGCACTTCTGTACAGATTAGATTAAAATATATAAAACAAAATAGATAAATAAGGAAACTTCTGCGATCCTTTGTCACCTGGGCATGAACTCAATGCAGTCACAGTCTGAACAGTTTTTGGTGCAAGAACTACACAAGTCTAGTTCTGCTGCCCTGTTTATCTACAGCAGAGGTAACTCAACCAGTGTTACCAAAGGACTTCCAAGACTCATGTAGATATTTGCCTAGTTTTACAACAGGCTACATAAGAACATTAGTGAAGTCAGTACAAACACAGACAAAATGAGAAAGTAAGCAATTTTTCAGTATCAGTGTGCTCTGACTGTTATAAGCAAGTAGTTTTTATGTTAGGTGACACATGGCGTATACAAGGCAAATCAGACTCCTGGAAGAGGTACAATAGCATGAAAAGGCTGAGAATAACTGATCTATACTACTGCATGGAGTTTTCCTCCTGCTGTTCTGGTCTTCTATACTGTTGTGATTACCTGTTATGGCTATTGATTTCTCAGCCCCTGTCCACTTTGAAGTCTCATTGATTTAAGATTTTATTTACTTACACTATGTTTGTATTTTAAAGTGTGAAAGCAAGTTTTCATTTGGGACAGGGTCTATACAGATTTAAAGGCTCAGTGATCTCCAGATAAAAAGGTTTGTTAGGGTTTTTTTAAAATTATTGGGTACTTAAAACATCTGTGAAAAGAATGTCAAATATCTGGACACTGGATTAATATAATTAATTAATTTTCATTTACTTATTTACTCCTGGAAAACTTACCCAGCATTTCCTGGGTCCTTCAGGACAGGGGGCTGGTGGTGAGATGTATGTGAAAGTCAGGGCAAGGCCTTGGGAGTATGGAAGGGGGAGCCAAGGCAGAAGGTTAGAGGCATGGGGAGGTGCAGGAGTCAGGGTGGTGGATTGAGGAGGGGCTAAAAGCAGGGGCTGGGAATGTGGGGAGGTACAAGAGTGAGGTTTGGGGGCTGAGAAGGGGCTCAGGACAGGGGGGGTCCCATCCAGTGGGGCTTTCCCCCCCATCTGGTGGGGCTCTCTCTCCTCACCCAGTCCCCTATCCAGCAGAGACCTTCTTTCTCTCCTCAGCCTCCCTCAGTTGGCTTTTTCTCTCTCCCCTGCCCTCCCCAGCTGGCAGGGGCCTTTTCTTTCTCCTCCCAGTTCTCCTAGCCAGCAGGGGCCTTTTCTCTCCCCCCAGCTCCCCTGGCTGGCAGATGTCTTCCTCGCCCCCAAGCCAGCAGGGCTTTTTCCTTCTCCTCCACTGATGCTGTGGCCATGGCCAAAGGCCAGGGAAGGGTTTGGGGTAGGGGGCTACTTACCCGGTCTGGTGGCAGGCAATATGGAGAATCCCAGTCCTAGCCCCAGTTAGCTTGGGGGTGAAGCTGCCCCCAGTGGTCACTCTACAGTAGAGCTCTCCACTGCACTCGCTATCCTCACTAAGGCTATGTCTACACTACGAGATTTTTTTTTGCATGAGTCACGACATCATTAGCATATTTTCTGCCGAAAAAACTCATAGTGCAGACATAGCCTAAGAGTATCGTGTCCCTTCTTTCTTCCCCCTCCCTTTCCATGCTATGAAAGACATTCCCATTCCAGAGACTTCCCATTTTCCTGGCACAGCCAAACCCTGACCTTGTGTTAAGTTTGGATAAGAGGAAGCTGCATACAGCTCTAGCTCTTACCATTTAGGAGGAGTTCTTCAGCAAACAGACTCACACACACACACTAAAATATATAGAGAGATGTACATTAGATAATACAAAATTAGATTTTAATTCAGCCTTTCTGCATTGTAGTACTTGGCTTATGGAAGCACTGTGGATATTACATGGATTGTAAGTCAATGAATGTTATCTCCCCAGTAGCAATTTCTCCCTATAGCCGTGGTCACCAACAGGTCAATCGCGATCGACTGGTTGATCGCGAGGCCTCAACCAGTCGCTCGCGAGGCGTCCTGTCCGCCCTGCCCCCATTTCCCTCCCACCCCCGAGAAGCCCCACTACCTACCTCAAGTGAAAATGGAGGTAGTGTCGGCTTCCCGGGATGGACAGAAGTCCCGTAGCTTAGCGCCACTTCCGGCGATTCCGGAAGTGCGCTAGCTGCTCTGCGGGTGTACTGCGGGAGGGAGCATTGGCTCCCTGCACCATACAGGAGGGGTGAGTCAGCCCCAGGGGAGGCACACGCACGGGGGGGGGGGTCAGCCCTGGGGTAGGCACACACAGGGCTTCCCTGAGCCGGGGGAGCAGTGTCGGCCCCGGGAGAGGCACGTGTGCTGGGCTTCCCTGCGCAGGGGCAGCTGTGTCGGCCCTGGGGCAGGCGCATGTGCAGGGCTTCCCTGCGCGGGGAGGGCGGTGTCGGCCCCGGGGCAGGCACGCGTGCAGGTGTGCACGGGGCTTCCCTGTGCCGGGGGGGGGTCGGCCCTGGGGCAGGTGTGCGCGGGGCTTCCCTGCGCCGTGGTGGGGGAGGGGGTCGGTCCCAGGACAGGCAAACATGGGGTTTCCCTGCACTGGGGGGGGGGCGCGGGGAGTCGGGCCCGAGGAGGCACGCGCTGTCTTCCCTCTGGGGGTGGGGATCCTGGTAGGAGGCAGATGCAGGGGATTCTCTGCCTCCACTGGCACCCCACTTCCCAGCCCCCACTCCCCAGCCACAGAACTCTGTCCCCATTCCTGTCCCCACTCCCCGAACTCTGTCCCCACTGGCACTCTGTCCCCTGCCACAGAACCCTGTCCTCTGCCCTCCCAGCACCCTGTTCCCTCTCCCCGGCCCCAGCCGCAGAACTCTGTCCCCACAAAATGTATAATTATAAATGCTTCATTTTAGATTTAAATAGCATGAATAAAAAACAGACCATTTATTTCATAACTATAAACACGTGATTTTAATTTTATATATTGCATAATTTAAAAATAAACTGTTTATCAGAGTGTGTAAGTAAGGGCTGGGGATAGCAAGTGATAGACAGGAGGAGAATAGAGAGGGCGGGGCTTCAATGAAGGGGCGGGGCGGTAGATCTTGGCCTGTTCTGAGATTTAAAAAGTGATCTTGGGTGTAAAAAGGTTGGAGACCACTGCCCTATAGTCTTGATTTGAACTGTTCTCTCATGTATTTCTACTGTCTGAAATAGATTGACAGCTCTTCAAAATAGGGAGCTTATCATTCTGTATGTTTTGTAATCGGCTTTGTATACCTACATCAATCAATACATTATACCACGACTGTTAATTTAAGGACCATTATCAACATACTATTGATTTTAAGCAGAACTCCTCACTGATACCACAGTATTTTCCATGGATTTGACCATCTGTCCTAGAGTTTTCTTTAGAGCCCAGTGTTACTGCATACAAGCCCTTCCCAAATACATTACAAGTTCATGGTAAATTAGTCTCTATTAGTGAAATCCATCTTCATGCAGAAAGGTAACACAAGATCTATGACCACATAACTCCATCTTAAGCAATTAAGACTCTCAATTAGTTTCATCTACTCTGGAAAATCATTTCATGGCAAAATCCCACAGCTGAGAATATTTTATCTCCAGCTCCTACATTCTTCATCCTAGACTTTAAACATTTCAGTGTTCAAGGGAAACAAAACTGTCTATTCAAGTCATGGATCCTGATATGGCCATTGATACAACTGGTGTTGACTTGATGGCTTTGAAAATTTGGAGCAAGGCATTTAACTAATAACAGAAGAGGTCTGGAGTACAAGGGTACAGTGTTTGTCCCAGGCAGAAGCACTTTACACAAGCTAGAGCTTCTGCAGTACTTCTACTAATGAGATACTTATTACGTCTGCTGTGATAACAGACATGGCAAATTTATCCTAACTGTGAATCAACTATAAATAGTGAGTGAATGTTTATGAAATGTCACAGTAACCTATATCAACAAATGTTGGTGAGAAAAAGGTCAAAAGAGAGACAAAGTCTGAATTACTGTGGGGAAGTAGAGGGCATACACACGTTGAGGGCTCTCCACTTCCCTGTGGCTCCTGCTGATGCTGTCGGGGGAGCAACTACTGCTGCTGCCCAGTGACAGCTGCTCCCCTCCCCCAGTTATTCCTGAAGCTGCATCCTTCAGGGGATAGGGTGCAATGGGGGAATAGGTTGTCAATGTTGAAGATTCACCTGTGACCCTTGGAAAATTGTTCCAATGGTTAAATACTCTCAGTATAAAACATGTACACCTTATTTCCAGTCTCAAGTTGTCCAGCCTCAACTTCTAGTCACTGGCTTGTGTTATACCTTTCCCCATTAGACTGAAGAGCTCATTATTAAATATTTGTTACCTATGTAGATATTTACAGATTGTAATTCAAGGGCCCGTTAATCTTCTCTTTTTTAAACTAAATAGACCCTCTTGAGCCTATCACTGCAACATGTGTTTTCTAATCCTTTAAATCAATCTCATGGCTCTTCTCTGAACCCTCTCCAATTTATCAACATCCTTCTTGGGTTGTGGGCACCAGAACTGGACCCAGTATTACAGGAGTGGTTGTACCAGTGCTAAATATAGAGATAAAAATAATCTTCCTATTCCCATTCAAGATTATTTTGCATCCCACAATTGCATTCACTCCATCATGACTTCCAAACCTTCTTAGTCACTGATTCCCAGGATAGAGTACCCCATTCTGTCAGTATGACCTACATTATTTGATCCTAGCCATTTTAGACATATTAAAATACATAGTGTTTGCTTGCATCCATCTTACTAAGAGCTCTAGATCACTCCAAATTAGTTACCTATCATCTTCATTATTTACATCTCCTCCATTTTTTGTGTCATCTGCACATTTTCTCTCTTTTTATTTTATCACAGGTCATAGGTAAAAAATAACATAGGGCCAAGAACTGAGTCCTTCAGAAACACACTAGTAACAGACCTGTTTTAATAATTATTGCCTATTTACAGTTATATTTGAGACCTATCAGTTTTTAATCCATTTAATGTGCGCCACATTAAAAAATTTAGAATATAAAATTAAGTAAAATGTTGTATGGTACCAAGTCAAACGCCTTAGGGCATCTCTATACAGCAGGGCTTAACTTGAAATAAGTTACACAAATTGAGCTACCTCGATTGTGTAGCTTATTTCAAAATAGCTTATTTCAAAATTGGGAGTGTCTATACAACACTTATTTTGAAAGAGAGCACTCTTCCTCTGACTTCCCTTATTCTTCATACAATGAGGGTTACAGGAGTTGGAGTATGAAGTCCTCCAGCTTGACAGTATTTTGACATTATTTCAAAATAACTGCCTGCTGTGTAGACACGGACTAAGTTATTTCAAAATAATGCTAGTACCCTCACAGAATCTAAGTATAACACATCAAATACTTTATCAAAATCTTATAAAAAATATCAGTTTAGATTGGCAGAATTTATTTTCCACAAGCCAGTGCTGATTTGTATTGATCACCTTATCAACCTTTAGTTAATCCTTTAGTAATTAGGTCCTGTATCAACCATTCCATTATCTTGCATGCATTTTGTAAAGATATTTATGTAAAAAACCTTATTTTGTAAAGATTGCTGTAGATTTATCGGGCAACTTTAATAATTGTGGGATTTTATTTATTATGCAGGAAAAGCCAGGGTCTGAAAGTGGTGTATAACTTATTATAACATTTTCATTTAACTTCTTTATTCAGTATAATTCTTTGGCAATCTCCACAGTAGTATCTCAAAGCACTTTTTACATGTTAATTATGTTTGAACTCTTACCCTCATATTCTAGAGGAGCCCAGGTTTCAAACAAGAGGCATCTGTTATTTCAGAACAACTATTTTCATCTATGACAGCTGCTTCATGTTGCTTTGTTTATGGATGTAATTTGCACCGGCAAAATTTGTGCCCCTATTTCTGGGCTTACAAAATGAATTGCAGGTGTAAATCTGAGATCCTGCACTTCTAACTACAATAGTACCTCAATTTTATGAATACCAAACTGATGAATGCCCAGTTATACAAACCATTTTTCTCCAGAAAAAAACAAGAAACCTGAAAGAGTTGTCAGTGAAGAACAAATTGGCATCCCTTCACATTCTACTGGAAGTTTCTTGCAAGACAAGAAGAAAGCAATGAAGTGCATCCTACTGCATCTTATGCACTCTACTCACTGTAATTGAGATATTCAGTTTTTTGAACATCTCAGTCCCCAGTGAGTTTGGAAAACACCAATTCTACTACATCTGATTTGGGCCCAAAACTCAATTTTAAGCATGAAAATGCATGTTAAAATTGTACCTCCTTTTCTGAAAAAAATGTGTTTTTTAATATGTGAGAGCCCGCTGGGTTTCCAAAGGGGGAAATTTAGATAAAGAAGGTCACTAATACAATAGCAGCATCTAACTGTATCATACATACCAGGCTACTGACAAAAGGGACAATTGCCCCAGGTCCTAGTGATTCAAAGGGTCTTGGATTTGAAGGGTGCCCAGAGCCCTGAGCCCTTTAAATAGCTGCCAGAGCACTGAATGGAATGCTCCAGGTGGCTATTAGGGCTGCTTGAGAAAAAGGGAGCAGGCCCCACCTATGGGCAAGGCAAGCAAGGTGGTTGCCTTGGGCTCCATACTGCTTGGCACCCGCTCAGCCACTCGCTTGCTGCCCTGGCTGGGAGCCATCTGGCCACAGCCAACCTGTCCCATTATTGGATTTTAATATGAGTGGCAGATCATTGTTGCACCCACTGTTGTGTGTTTGCCCCAAATCTTGTGCAAAGTGGGCCAAGTGAGGTTTCAAATGAAATCTTATGCTATGCTGCTTCAATTAATGCTGCTCATGTACCTGTATGATTTTTATATGTAAAGTTATGAAGATGGGCTCTGTACTTGTATTTAAATGTTTACTGGGAGACAGCAATAGGCCTCGACCACCTATTGTGAGGAATGGTTATTCAATGAATCGCTAAGCTTATTGGTGATGTTGCATAGACAAGGGCCCTCAAGGTTGCCAATAAATACCTGAGGAATGCATCTGGGAACCTGCAGACCAGCAAGTACATAATGGCTACTTGCATGAAGGACAGGAACAGGTCATTTGATCATGTGATCAGCTCCAGTTTGGGAGCTACTCAAGAGACCAAAGAATTCCCTCCCCTATCCCATAGGCAAGATTATAAAAGGATTTGGAGGGTGCCTCCATCTTGTCTTCAATCCTGCTCCTGATTCTAGAGGCATCCTTGCTATGGACAGAGGTCTGGGAAGGATTTGCTGACCTATCCTAACATAGGTTGTACTCCAGAGACTTTTAAGCTAACCGTTTGTTACATCTCTACTAAAAGCCTGCATCAAGAGCTTGGTGATTGATGTCAGTATTGTATTTTCTTTAACATCTTACTCTCAATTATTTTCTTTCTTTTGTTAATAAACCTTTAGGCTGTGTCTACACTGGCACATTCTCACACAAAAACTCTTTTGTGGAAGACTTCTTCTACAAAAACTCTTCCAGAAGAGAGAGTCTACATTGGCATGTGCTTTTGCGCAAGAGCATCCATGCCAGTGTAGACGCTCTCTTGCGCAAGAAAGCTCTGATGGCCATTTTAACCATAGGGCTTTCTTGCGCAAGAAATTCATGTTGCCTGTCTACACTGGCCTCTTCTGGAAGAGCTCTTGCGCAAGAGGGCTTATTCCTGAGCGGGAGCGTCAGAGTTCTCGCGCAAGAAGCCCTGATTTTATACATTAAAATGTTAGTTTACTTGTGCAAGAATACGCGGCCAGTGTAGACAGGCAGCAAGTTTTTGCGCAAGAAAGGCTGCTTTTGCACAAGATCACGCCAGTGTAGACACAGCCTTAGATTTTAGATACTAAAGCATTGGCACAGCATGCACTTTTGGGTAGGATCCAAGGTATAAATTGACTTGGGACTGTGGCTGATTCTTTGGGACTGGGAGAACCTATTTGGAGTTTGTGAGATTGAGTTTTATAACCTCTCACCTGTGTAAGGTGTGGTGCTGTTTGTGGCACTGGGGTGTCTAAGGGATTTTGCTTATGAGACTTTTCTGGCCAGAGTGGTAGCTGAAGTCCTCTGAGTGACTGATTTGGTGTCCTATAGAGGAGAACCCCAGTCTTGGGCTGTAAGTAACCCTGGTTCTGAGCAATTTGTCCTGATTTGACACTCTCAACAGTGCCCAGATGCACCTGTTATATTACACAACCACAGCGTGCCACCTTGAGCCCCACAAACTCTTTGGCCAAACCTGGGTGGGAATGCCACACAGCATGCTGCAGGCAGTGCTGGGAAATGGGGGGCAGTCTATAGATCGGGTAGCACTGAACTTCAGCTAAGTTCAACTCAAACTGCCAGTACAGACCAGGGCTAAGCAATAATGCCACTTCCAGGGCAATAGGCTTCACATCTGAGCCTCCTGTCACCTGAAAGCACCTTCCTGAAATTGTCAACAAATTTAAATTTCAATACACAGATGGGCACACTCTTGACTAGTGCTTGGGATGGATATGGAGGTGGGGAAATGCTGACATTATTCCCTTGTTATGAAACAATCATTGCCTGCTTTGATTTCAGATTGGACCTAAACTCTGATGCTCAGAAAATCTATGAATCCAAAATAGTTCTTGAGTATTGTCTGGGAAAGTATGGTCCACGTGGCCTGCAGCAGACTACTCTATCAAAAAACTTGTCCACAACCTTTGAGTTGTCTGCTTCATGGCTTTGGCCTCACAGGTCACTATGGTTAACAGACAATTGAAGTGAGAGGGAAGACAACTAGAGAGTTGATGGTGGGACTTGAATTGGATTGACTGAGAAAAAGATTTGAAGTCTTATACAATTAGGCTATGTCTAGACTGGCATGATTTTCTGCAAATGCTTTTAACGGAAAAGTTTTGATTGGCACAGACGCGGTTTTGCGCAAGAAAGCCCCGATCGCCATTTTTGCCATCGGGGCTTTTTTGAGCGAAACCATTCTCAGTTGTCTACACTGGCCCTCTTGCGCAAAAACATTTGCACAAGAGGGCTTTTTCCTGCATGGGAGAGTCATTGTATTTGCAAAAGAACACTGACGATCATACATTAGATCGTCAGTGTTCTTGCGCAAATTCAAGTGGCCAGTGTAGACAGCGGGCAAGTTTTTCCGCAAAAGCAGCTTGCCAGTCTAGACGCAGTCTTACTGTAAAGGGAGCAAGGAAATGATCACCAGTGTGTCTGCAGAATCACCATCAGCAGATTTCTTTCAGGTGCTGGACAGCTGAGTACATCCTGGCTGGTTCAAGTACCTCCCATTGCAAGGGACTTAATTTTCAGATGACTGCCACCATTTTAGGCCTTGATTCTGCAATGCTCAGCAAAGCTTCAGTAAGGAAATTGGGGAGACACAGCAACCTGCCTGTTCATTTCAAATTGCAGGATTGAGGGAGGGAGTTGACCCACTTCAGTCTTACAGAGATAAATGGTAGCAGAGGGAGAAAAATTGAGAAGCATGAGAAACAATGAGATACAATGATCTCCATGGATCCATGCAAGTACAGCTGCCCGCATACCCATGTTACATTGCAAGACTGAAGATTTGGAATACAATACACATGAACCCCAATTGCACACCAACAAAACTGGATTGCATCATATAGACATGCTTGCTATTTTAAGTACTGTATTTGCCTAGCCTGCATAAATTACCTTCCAAATGTTATGCTTACTCGATAGATGGGAGGAATGAGTGTTTCAGTATGTAGCTAATGTTCCCTGTAAGCCGTGTGCCCATGTGAGCACGTAGCCCTTTTCTGAACCCCACACAGAGGTTCAGAGCTCCCAGCGCAGTCAGGGAGCTCAGCTGATTGACTGGGAAAGGGGGGGAGAAGGGCACTCACCCTCATTTGCTGCTGCTGCTGCTGCTGCCTGCTATAAATGGAGAAGCTGGCTCTAGCCTCCATTCCAGGGCTGGGCAAAAGATGTTCTGTGGGCTGGATCTGGCTACAAAAGCCTCAGCCAGCTCTCTGCCTGCCTCACACCCACTCGGCACTCAGGAAAGCCAGCTGAAGGGCCGTGTGTGTGTTTGTGAATGCTGAGAGCCTGGACTGAGGGAGAGACAGGATTCTCATGCTGCCCCTGTCCACAGTAGCTCCCACTGGCCAGTTCTGGCCAATAGCAGCTACCTGTTTGCAGGACAGGCAGCATGTGAAATGCCCCTCCTCCCCTGGGCTGACAGCATTCAGTTAAGAGCAAGTGCATACTTGTACATCTCTTCACTAAATACATAGATCCTGAAGTAAACATCCTGTTGTCATGCTGTGCTTTATGGACCACCGGGTAATCTTACTAAGCTAGTGTAAGAAGGCACTGAGTAAAGGTGCCATTTCAGGAGATGGGAGCTGAAGGGTATCGGGCTGCAGCCATGCATACCAGGACATTGCTTGCTCTTCTTCCCATTCATAGAATCATAGAACACTAGAACTCGAGAAGTCATCGAGTCCAGTCCCCTGCCCTCATGGCAGGACCCAGTACTGTCTAGACCATCCCTAATAGAGGTCTATCTAACCTGCTATTAAATATCTCCAGAATTAGAGATTCCACAGCCTCCCCAGGCAACTGTGACAGACTGCTGGCTAAGCCAGAGCTCTGCCACTGTAGCCTGGCTAAAGAGGCTGAGGGGAAACAGCTGAGCAAGCCCAGGCCTGAAGGGCTATTAGAAGCAGCTGTGGGCCTCACTGGGAGAGGGCTATATAAGGCAGACAGGAAGGGGTAAGGAGTCAGGTTGTGGTTGTGTATGCTCTCAGGTAGATGGAGGAGCTGGCTGACTTGACTGTAAGCTTTGTACATAGAAGGTGGTGGGAATGAACAATAAAAGCATGGGTGACTGCACCAGGAGTGTCTCTGGCTGATTGGTAAACCAGGTGTCTCAGATGAAGGGGCCTGAGTGGGGATTCCACCACAGCAACTTATTCCAATGTTTCACCACCCTCACAGTTAGGAAGTTTTTTCTAATGTCCAACCTAAATTCCCTTGATTATCAAGTAGCAAGGGGAAGCTACACAGCTTGCATGAATTACTCCTTTGCCCCCTCTCCTCACCAGCCAGAAGTGAAAGGTATGCATGCAAGCAGTGTATTTTCTCCTCACTCCCTGATAGTCAGGGGAATGGGAAGAAGAGCAAGCAGCACCCTGGAATGCCTGCCTGCAGCCTGCCCCCTCCCAAAATGGTACCTTTGCCACGGAGTATAGCATATTTATTTTACTGTATAATTTAATAATTGTAGCACACAAGCAAACCTTCACCCCATACAGAAAGAGAAAAAAGGGGGAAAAAAAGCTCCAAAATTGTCAGGTGGAGTCAACAACTTAGGTTAAACAATTTGTAAGAGTTATATCATTTTTAAGATGTTTTGAGAATGAAAACCTCTTATATAAAGAATGGGAGTATAAAAACTTTTTGAGAACAGAATTTCATTTCTCATCAAACTCTAATAAAAGCCTCAGAAAATGGACTAAATAGAAAGGAAAAAAAACTAGAGTCAAAACTAACTTTCCTGCCAAATGAAGAACAAAGGCAATTCAAGAAATGTTGAATATTGAAGGCTCCTGAATATGCAGTCTGTTTGATGAATATTACCTACACCATCCCACTAGCCCCCAGCCCATCTCCTGAAATGGCACCCTTACTCAGTGCCACCTTAGGGTACATCTACACCGCATACTAATTTTGAAATAAACTATTCTGGAATAGTTATTCTGAAATAGCTTATTTCAAAATAGCAGGTCTACACTGCAGGGAAGCCTCAAAATTAGTCTGAGGCAGGCTTCCCTAATGTAGATGTGCTATCTCGATTTAGAGCCCTAGGAGGTTCTGGGGAGGAATAACTTAGAATGGCCCTGGTAAGAGGCGATTTCAAAATCTACACACGCCTTGTTTCAAAATAGTTATTTTGGAATAGGTGTTATTCCTCATAGAATGAGGTTTACAGATTTTGGAATAAGCTGTCCATTATTTTGAAAGTATTCAGTTTCATAGCATTCAGTTAACACTGTTTTCTTTTACCAAATATAAACTAGCAGGTTTCATAGCCCTTACATTAATTTTGCCATATACAAACACTCGTAAGTATCTAATAATATACTACAACTAGATTCACAATAATTCTATGACAGAATATACTTTGATCTTAACTTATCAAGAGTGACCCATCCACAGCAGGTTCCCTTGCTCTTCTCAAAAATACACGCAAAAAAGAGATGGTAAGAGAAATTAACTAGTTATAATTTTTTCTCTGCTTTTACTAAAGATAAAGAAACATAATCACTGTGATTATTTTGCTTATTCTTGAGTAAGTCGTTTCTTTCAACCCAACAGGAATGTTTATCCAGTTGTATTAACAGGAATAGATAGAATGGTAAATGGAAAGAATACCCAACTATATAGGCAGGCTGGCCATTTTGGGGCTGTCACACCCAGTTCCATCTGGGCCCAATCCTTCCATCGTGAGGAAACACTAACTATTAGGGAGAACAGAAGAAACAATTACTATTTATGCTACTGATGCAGGTAAGGAAAGGACAACTGCATTCCCTCTGTGAAGCCAAAGATAATTGAGAAGAAATGAAGGGCTTTTGTCCATGCAGTGCTAGATGGATTCAAGGCAAACCATGAGAGAGGGAGAGAACATGTGCAGGCTTAAAGGACACTACTACCAAAAATCTCCAATTAGAGGCACAGGGGCACACACACACACCTACAGTGGAGCCTGCTTAGGGACACTATTCAAAGAACTGAACTCACTCAGACTCTGGAGCTCTTCTCACACTGGCCTACCAGGGTCTGATTGGCTATGTACTACACAGCCACTCTTGGCAGCTTGGAAGGCCCTCTCCACTGCCCTTTTCTGGGGCAGGGTATGGCAGGGCCTTGGGGCCTTCAGATCTGGTATACCCCATCACACGGGTGTGCAGTGGAGGGATTTCATTTGTACAATTCAGCTGATAACGCTGATATTCATGCCATTTAGCAGATCGTTTTGATTCCTCTGATGAAAAAAATAAAATTATTTGGTTTTGATATAGTACCAGTGCTGAAAACCATTAACACAACTATAATAAAACTCCTCTACAGTGCCATCTAGTGACGGATACCTATATTTTATGATCAAGCTTCTAAAGCCTTCACTAGAGCTCTGAGAAGGTGGCTGTCCATGCTTAGCCATATTTGACAGGTTGTATTGTTCTCCGATCCTCGCTAGAAACAAAAGTTATTTCTGATCATTCAGGAGATCAGAGAAGTCTTATTAGTTCCAACTTAATGGATATACAGAAGCCTTTGACATTCTTTCTGAAGAAAATAAATGAGGTCAAGGACAGCAGGTCCTAAAGTATGAAGCCCTAGGCACAACACATCTTTGAAGAAAGCTTAAGATGAGATTTTATATTTTGCTGTCAGTCAAGTTAACAATAAAAGCAAACCAGTGGGCAGATGGCCTATAATTCACTATTTGTACTACTTCAAGTGTAGGGTGGAGACACTGCTCATTCAGTCAAAGGCTGCCCCCAACCTTGCAAAATATGCAGTTCTGGATACAGAGGCTGCTATATGATATAATAAATCCATATGTTGGTTGGTTGATAAATGGTCAAGATATTCTTTAGAGGATACTGAGAAAGTGACACCCTAAAAATGACCTGGGAGAAAATAAATCTGGCACTGTTAGGGGGATGATTTAACAGATTCAAGATTTAAGGCCAGAAGGGGCAATTATGATCTAGTCAACCTTCTATATAATATTGGCACTGAATAGAGCTTCATCAAATAATTCCTTCAGCAAGCATATTAACTTGTGGCTGAGCTATAATGTATCTTGATTTTAAAGACTTACAGTGATGGAGAATCTTCTACATTCCTTGAGTTATTTAATGTTCTTCTACAGTCCCTGATATCTATGCTTCTATTAAAATCTAGTGAAATGTTCAGCCTGGAAAATGAAATTTCATAAGTATCTCTGGAGGAAGACAGTAGAACCAGGATGAGATATAGTGCTAGTCTCAGTGATCCTGGAGGCTGAGAAATGAACCAACAATTCAACTATAAAAATGTGTAGGACAGAAAATATATAAAAAAGTGTTCTCTTTAGTATTCACTTTAGTATTTCTCAATAGCATCTAAAGCAAACCATAAAATATGAAAAGAAATGTCTTTGAGGGTCCTACAAATAGGAATGGAATAATAAATAGACAAGAGGATATTAATAAAACATGGAAGGATTTTAAAAGTTACAGGTTGCTATTGACTAAGCTAAAGAATTTCTAGCTGATAGAAACATTAAATGGAGGCAGAATTAGGCTGAAAAGGACTAACTGAAAAGATAAGTTGCTTGAGCATCAAACTGGAATAAAAAGCATTTTATGAGATTACTGTGGAAATAAAGAACAGAGTACTATCATTTGTTAGGCTACAAAGTTACTCTAACTGCCAAACAGCTTATTTTTGTTTCAGATTTCACCCTGCCTACAAAGATGCAAAATCGTGCAGTTCATTCATCAGTTACTTAGACACTTGACTGCTGCCAAAGATTCTAGACACAGGTTGAGAGCACCTGCTGTGTTCTTGAATGTATTTCAACTGAATGTTAATAGAGTGCCTGAAGCACAGTGTTTGTAAAGGGAGGGTCAACAGTGGAGCAGTACATTAAAAAGAGAAACAAGGAGAGCACCTATTGTTATTTTAGTAATGTCCTCCTCATATGTGCTCTCTTTTCTCAGGGACTTTTTGCCTTGATATTTCTCAGGAGCCAGTAAAGTGTTTTAGGCTTCCTTAACTGTTGATGATGCACTTTCTTGAGGACCTGAGGATTGCAAGATTGATGAGAGAGTCATTTGGAGCACACTGTTGTGAGGAAACAGAAAACAGAGTAATAAGAGTGTGCTGATCCTTAAACTCTGCTGCCTAAAAGAGAATTGCCACCAGAAGTAGAAAAGGAGTAATTGACACTGGGGCTGTGGGCAGCTACAATGGGGAAAAAAATAAATATAAGACCAGGATGCAGCCATAGACCATGGGAGACATGGGAAGTGGGATTTTAAAACTGACTGTGGGTAAGAACATCACTAAATTAAAACATTATTTGATTTAGCAACAAAGAGTCCTGAGGCACTTTACTGACTAACAGATTTGTTTGGGCAGAAGCTTTCATGGGTCAAAGCTACTTCATCAGATACATGGAGTGGACATCATAGAAATAGGGATAAATATATATGTCCTAGCACATAAAAAGAAGGGAGTTACTTATCAAGTGTAGAACCAGTGTTAAAAAGGCTTAATTCAGTCAAGATGGATGTGACTCACTCCCAACAGTTGATGGGGAGGTCTGAATACCAAGTGAGGGAAAATTGCCTTTGTAATGAAATAACCATTATAAGTTCTTTTTCTGTTCTAATTTGATCGTGTTAAATTTCAAGTGAATTGCAGCTCTGCTATGTCTCTTTGTAGTCTGATTTTGAAGGGTGGGGGTTTTTTTTTGGTTAAATCTGTTACTAAGTGTCAAGGAGGGTTAAAGTGTTCTTCTACTGATTATTTGATTTGTTTTTGTTTATAATGATTGCAATTTTATCATGGTCATTTCCTCAATTTTTAATCATCTGCGAATAGTTTAAAGAAAATGAATATGCTTGTATGCAGGGAATGGGTAAATATTAATGACAAAATTCAATTAATAAAAAGGTTTTTTTGCTGAATAGTTACTTAATTGGAACTTAAAATACTGAGCCATGTAGTGGTAATTGGGCCTACAAATTTACCCTATTCACCCTCACTGTGAATTCAACTCTTAAACATGAGTGAAAGCTCACAAAATGTAACAACCTATAACGCATGTTGATGGGTAGTCCAAAAAAGAGACAAAAATTGCCTATTGACAGTGGCGGCCCATCAACACAGGCGAACTAGGTGGTCACCTAGGGTGCCAAGATAAACGACCGTTGAGGGCTTTGGAGGCAGGGGCGCCAATCGTGTGCCGATCACGCGTTTCACCTAGGGCACCAGTTGCCGGCAGCTCATCTAGGGCCGCTCCTGCCTATTGATTGCCTATAAAAGACTACATTAAGATCATGCCTCATAAACAAGAACATTGTGAAGGCACAAATCAGAGAACTAAAATTGGTGTGTTGGAAATTGGACCTAACTGGTAAACAAAATAATTAATGGATGGGTTATCCATCCATCGCTCCATTTGTCGGGCTCCCTAAAAATAAAGCTTTGTGAAGGAAAACTGGCAAGTGCCACAATGACTGCGTGAAAGATAAGAAAAGGGAAAAGAGCAACTTTCAGCAAAGCGTTCAATTAATATTTGATCTGTATTTGGGAAAACAGATGTTGTAGTTATATCCTATGTTAACAGTGGAATAGAAAGAGAGTATTTGATGATAAGCTGTTGTCTTCAGTCCTTCTGAAACACCTGGGTTTGGCTACTGTTGAAAGATAGGATACTGGGCTAGATGAACCTTTGGTCTGAATCAGTATGGTCATTCTATCTTATCTCAGGAGAATAAAAGAACAGACGCTATATAAGCTAGACCTCCTCAAAATGCTAAAATGAGAGAGAACTTCATTTGAGCATTTTTAAAAAGCTGGCTGAGAAGCTGGCTGGATTGTTAAATGACCGGTTTTCATTAAGTCTTGGAACATTAGGGAAATTCCAAAAAATTGGAGGAAAGCTACTTTTGTGTCAATGTTTAAAAAAGGATAAATGGGATGAACTGGATAATAATAGGACTGTTAGTCTGATGTGGATGCAGGCAAGAAAATAGATGAGCTGATATTTGTTTAATAAAGAATTGAAGGAGGGTGATATAATGAAGGTTAATCAAGATGAGTTTATGGAAAATATATCCTGTCAAATTACCTTGATATCTTTTTATGATATTACAATTCAGTTGATAACAGTAATAGTAGTGTTGAGGTAATATATTTACATTTCTATAAGGCATCTATGACTTCATATCACATGACATTTTAATGAAAAAACTAGAAAGATATAAAAGCAACATGGCACACATAAATGGAATAAAATCTGACTAATAGGTGTCAAAACGTACTTGCAAATGTAGAATTATCCTTAAGCACGTGTATTATTAGTGGGATCCTGCAGGGACTGTTTTTTCGCTCTATTCTACTTAACATTTTTAATAATGATCTGTAGAAAAACGTATCACTGATAAAGTTTGTAGCTAACAGAAAAATTGGAAGAGTGGTAAATAATGAAGACAAGTTACTGATTCACAGAGATCTGCATCTCTTGGTAAACTGGGTGCAAGCAGACAAAATGTGGTTTAATAATACATCTTATTGTAAATGTATACATGTAGGAACAAAGACAATAGGCCAGGGTTGGCAAGAGGCTGCCAGAGGGCTGGATCTGGCCCACCAAGCCACTGGATCCGGCCTGCAGCTGCCTCGGGGACCCTTAAGCACAGCACAGCAGCAGCTGCTTTGAATGGGGCTGCTCTATTCTGGGAGTGAGGAGGGAGGTTTCATGCTCTGTCCCACCCCTCAGCAAAATCTCTCAGTGCCCATTGGCCAGTTTATGACCAATAGCAGCTGAAATCTTTTGCTGGTGGCAGGGGCAGCAAATGAAGCCTCTTCCCTCCCTGCCTCCCACCTCCCCATTCCTTCACCCTGCCCAGAGTAGAGCCACATGGAGCAGCTTGAGACTGCAGCCTTCAGGTTCCCACAGGGCTGCTGAGTGGCAGCTGCCTAGGTAAGTGCCTCCCAGCCAAAGCCTGCCTCTGGCACCCCCCATTCCCTCCCAGTTACCTGCCCCAGGCCACCACCCAAACGCTCTGCTCCTGTTTCCCCCAGGTCACAACTCCCTCCCAGACCCTGAACCCTCTCCTATACCCTTCCCCCAGGCCAGAATCCTCTTTGATACCCACACCTGCTTCCTGACCCTGCACCCCATTCCCCTGCCCCAAGCCATCACCCAAACCCTCTGCATCCCCTTCACCGAGGTCACAACTCCCTCCCAGACCCTGCACTACTGTCCTAGAGCCCCTCCCTCAGGCCAGAATACCCCCTCCTGGATTCTACACCCCAAGCCTCTGCCCCAGATCACAACCCCCTCCTTTACCCACACCCCCTCCTACACCCAGTCTCCTACCCCAAGCTCCCTTCTGCACCCTACCTCTGTCCCAGGCCCCAAAACCCCTCAGTAGAAATGTGGCCCTTGACCACTTGCCAAAATCATAGAGTGCCCCCCCCATTAAAAATTATTGACCACCCCTGCAATTGGCCATGCTTACTGAATAGGGGACTTTATCCTGGATAAAACAGCAACTATGAATAAAATTAGGCTCTTTGTATATTCAACTGAACATGAGCTTCCAGGGCATTACTGTGGCCAAAAGGGCTAATTCAGTATTTGGATACATAAAAAGGAAAATGTCAGGTAGGAAGAGAGAGGTTAATTTACCCCTCTATTTGACACTAGTGCAATACTGTATCTAATTGAGATGCCCACGATCAAACTGGTAAACTGGAGAGGGTTCAGAGAAGAGCCAAGAGAATGATTAAAGGGCTAGAAAACATGTCTTCTAGTGATAGACTGATTTCCTTGAGTCTATTTAGTTTTAACAGAGAGAGCTTTAGGGGTAACTTGATTATTGGTCATAACTACCTCATGGGAAACCCATTATTTAGTAATGATCTCTTCAGTGTTTCAGAGAAAGGTATAACCAGATCCAATTGCTGGAATTTGAAGCTAGACAAATTCAAACTGGAACGAAGGTATAAATATTTAACAGCAAAAGTTATTAATCATTGGAGCAATTTACCACAGCCCATGCTGGATTCTCCAGCACTGACCATTTTTAAATCAAGATTGGATGTTTGTTGTAAAAGACATGCTATAGTGATTATCTTGGGGAAGTTCCATGGCCTGTATTGTACAGAACGTCAGACTAGATTATTACCTTAGAAACTCTGAATCCATGATTTTATACAGGGTATTTTTAAACAACATCTAGTGAACCATTAAGTAGTTTTCACCTCAGACTGGGGTCTTTCTGTCAGTTCCTTCGATCAAACTTTTCAAAGGGTCTTTCCTGTCATATTTCAAATTCATTTTCCTTGGCATTTTACCAGAACTTTAAGAGGTTATTTTGCAAACTCATACCCAATGAGGAACCTAATGGGGCAAAAGCTGAGCTAGTTGCATCATTGGAGCCTTATTTCATAGTCTTTCTTTATTCAACACAGAGACAAAGACTTATTACTTTGGCTTGGAGCTTTAATCTGTTTAGCTATTTCTTTTTATTCACAGCAGTTGCTCACATATTTGGAACCTACAGTACTGATTCACAAATGCCAATCTGTATTTTAATACATGTTGAAAATATGAAAATAAGTTCCTACTTAAATCAAAGATGCAGTACAGAGGCTCAGTCCAACTCCCACTGAAGCCAATTGAAAACCTTGATAGGAGTTGGATCTGGTAGTAAATGAATGCAATAATCACTGTATTTAATTGTCCTTATTGCTTCCCCAACAAAATGCAATATTATTTATCTATAGTAAATAATTTACAGTCTGAAAGCCCAATAAATAAGCCCCCAAATTGAATATAATGTTATGAATGATGTTGCAGGACTATTTTCCTCTTGACAAATATGTCTTCTCTTGACACTAATGGGATTAATGGGATTCCCTGCTCAGAAAGGAATAGACTATTGTGTGGATTTTTCAAACAGTACATTATTTTCTTCCTGGAAAATGTTTTATTAATTTTCATATTCAATCTATATAATTTTTCTATAGTCAAAAGCAAAGACTTCTAATAGACTTAACAGAGATAATCTTGTACATGCACTGGAAATGCAGCAGTTTATTGTAACAGATTGTCTTACTTTTGCATAGAGGAGCAATTTATAAAAAATAGTGGCTTGGCAAATAGATATAAATTTATATTATAGACAGATAAAAGCAGGCAAAGTGATATCATTCACATTGCTTTAACAGACATTCCCATCTACAGCAACTATCATTATGTAATTTCCAATGTCAATAACATTTATCTGTTGACATTTTCAAGTGTGTTTAATAGAAACAATGAATCTTTCAATGCTATTTTCAAAAGCAGATTTTACCCTATTTGACCAGACTCTTCAACCTTTTTTAACATTTTCCTTGGTTTCCAGACTATATTAGTCATTAAGTATTAATGATGATATTTGCTTTGCTAGTGGGTTGACATTATCAAATCAAATGCTCTCTTTTACACTTCCTTTACAGAACTGGGAAAATTACCATCAAAACATACATGCCAAGGGGGAATTAAAAAGAAACAAATAAAAATGTCTCCATTTTCTTGATTTGGTCTTGGTATTTCTATTGTAGCTCACGCTTTAATTTTCTTAATGCTTCTTAATTCAATATTTAATTTGCATGCAAATTAAACTGTTTCTCACCCTAATACATTTAGATTTGCATCTTTATTTCTATAATTTCCCTTTCCCTTTTTGCTTTCCCTGTTTGTACAGTTTTTCTTTCTAACAAGATTATTTTAACAAATTTAATGAA
Source organism: Pelochelys cantorii (assembly GCA_032595735.1). Classification (NCBI taxonomy): domain Eukaryota; kingdom Metazoa; phylum Chordata; order Testudines; family Trionychidae; genus Pelochelys; species Pelochelys cantorii. The sequence continues at coordinate 70,835,943 of CM064327.1, forward strand.
GGAGGTTGGATTTTTTGCTTCTTTTGTAATTAATTAGGTAGCTTTTAAATAGGTATGTATGCTTTTGCAATAAAGTGTCCAAGTACTTCTGTTGGTTGTTCAGCGGATGTTATCCAAGCAGCATAATTCTATTAATCGTTTAGCAGAAAATTTGAGAGGATTTGAAACTATATTTTTAAGAGAATATTAGTTAGAGACATCAGGTCTGGATTATCTGAAGCTATTTTCCTTCATGAATATAGGATTGAAACGGACACACTTTACTGGCCCTAGATCTTGCCTTTACCCAGCTAATTTTCAGTTAATGAAAAATTGGCACTTATCAGCAATCCTTTCTTCTCTCTTCATGCCACTGCCTAGCTGTAAAAACAATCATACATCTAAAATAGCACTGATGCATGTACCCAGAGTCAAGGAAAGAGAATACAATGTGAATTAGGGTAATAATTATACTGATCATGTACTTTATCAAGTACTCTGATGGGGAAAGCCTATGTGCTGGTAACTAGGATGATCAAACATAAGAACTGACAAGGCAAGGCAAGATGAATTCCCCACTGAGCAGGCATCACATAAAGAATTCCCATTCTACTGCTCAGATTTATTGAATCTGAACAAGATAGAAAACTGAGGTACGCTGGGGAATCAGAATGTTACCATAACATGAACAATATTCGAAAGGACTCACTTCGAATGGTTACTGAAGAACCTCAGTGAGAGAAATGACTTTCTTCTGTTTCCCAACTTGTAAGTAAAAATCAGGTCTGATTGACATGAGCAGTGGAGCTATTAGATTTTCAATCACCACTATTATGAAGGAACATTAATACGCAGTAATGAGACTAGAAAGTTGAAAAGTGCTGACAACCTCAACAATTGTGACACTAGTGGAGAGAGCTTAAAAAAAGAATCAAAAACTTCTATCATCTCATAGACTCTGGCCTGAAAGTCTATGAGATGATGCATGAAATGGAATAGTTTCATCCTCTTTATAGTCAGACTCCTTCAGACCTTTTCAAATCCACGCTACCAATGTTTAAGATGACTTTCCCGGTATAACTTACACTTTTTCTTGGCTCATTTGCATGAAAGTTAGATTTTGTGTGCAATAGAGAAAGAGACCTCATACATATTTCCTTGCACAGTCATGTTGAGCACAAAGAAATGTGAGTTGCATCAAGTTACAAAGTTAACTACAGGTTGTACTGCCCTTAATTGGGACTCTCTGGTCTGGCAACATCCGTGATCCAATAGGACCACAGTGATTTCCTGGACCACAGAGTCCAGGTATAGGGAGGCCTGGCTATGGAGCAGGAGTGAGGCAGGGGGGGGCCGGCAACTCACCTGGGAGTCCCATGGGAGGGGTAGGGGACGGGCGGTCCAGCAGTGAGATCTAGCCCCAGCAGCTGGGCAGTAGCAGGCGGCTGGCAGTGACCATGCAGCTCTGATCCCAGAACTCTAGCCCCAGTAGCAGCTAGGGTTCTCCAGCTCTGGCTGCACAGCTCTAGTCCGGCCACAGACAACCGGCCCCAGCGGCAGACAGGGAGCTCCAGCCCCAGCTGTGGAGCTCTGGCCGTGGCAGCAGCGGGAGCTAGAGATTTCCAGCCCAGGCAACACCGGGCCACGCTGGAGCCCTAGCCAGAGGATGGGGTGGGGACCGCAGTTTAGCACAGGCCAGGAGAGGAGGAACCGCCACCACTGGTCGAGCCAATCCCCTCGTTCAGGACTGAGTGTGCTAGACCAGGAAGGTCCAACCTGGATCTTTATTTAAAACCCAAGTCACAGGTAGGTTTTATCTTGTTGTAGCTAGCTGAGATGAATGCTACTCCCCTGAGGTTTACCTCAACTAGCTACATCAAGTTAAGAACTACCTGCATCTTACCTCCACAAGTATTTACAGAAGGACAGCTAGCTTAAGTTAGCTATCGCAATATAAACACACACTTAATTTCCCCACAGTAAAGACATAACTTGGGGGGGTCTAACTATTTAACACTATATGCCTCACTGCTGAATTTTACACATAGAATCTAATGGAGTCTTTTCTCCTATTAGTATATTCACACACTGTGTAACTTCCATTGGCAGAATATTATCTGATGCTACAAAGTAGGGAAAATATGAAGTCTATCAAAATGCAAAAGTGATTGGCTCTAGAAGCATGATACAAACCAGAAGAGAGTGCTAAAGCCACCCACTTCTTACTGAAGATAGTTATGATGACCCATTGTATTTAAGTCTGCATTTCTATCAAGCAGAACACAGGACAAATTTAGAGGGAAGAACTAAGTAATTAAACACTTGGACAGCAACCTCTTTCCTGCAAAAGGATCAATGGCCATAATAAAAGAAAATAAAAAGCAAGAGTACTGAGCAAGATGGTCAGAGAGGTAAGAACATTAGCCGGAATTTGCTAAGGAAATCCAATCTTTAGACAAGATGGTGGAGAGAGGAAGAGAGGCAATAAACAGAGAAATGAGAGCAGCAGTTTTCAGAGTCTCAGGAAAAAGAACTAGTGTAGACTGAGTAACTCATGATGGCAATGATATAAAAGAACTAAAAACAGGGAGACAGGGAACCGTCATTAGGTTTAGAAAGTGGTTGAGTGAAGAGATGTCCCTCTTCATACTGGAGATGATGGTTGGTTATGGCTCTGATGGAGGAAAGAAATAGAAATAGATCCTGGTCACTGGTTTATTAAGAGAAAAAATAGTAGTCTACTCTGAGCAAAAATGTAGTTCTACATCCTTTTTTAATATAAAAAGCAGAGGCTTGGCAAACTCCTCATTATATTGGATAAAGAAATAGATTATGGGAAAATTAGGGTGTCACAGCCCATAACAGAAATCTCTTCCTGAGATTAGGACTTCAGTTTTGTCATAACATTTCCCAGGAAAGGCCTTAATGTAATCACAAGGAAAGGGGAAAAGCACAGGTACCGTTTTGATAACGGCTAGATTTAGTTGCATAATTATGTAACCCAAATCCCCTTTATTGTTTCATAATAGTGTTAATAGGTAAAGGGATAGAGTTGAATAATAGCATTGTAGCACAGTGAATATATCCATACTCTGACTCTTGTTAAAGCTAATCTAACCCTGCAGTTTTTAAATTTAATATATTTGAACTTAGTATACTATGTGGAAAGGGCAAGATCCCTATAGGAACATTCCTATAGCAACATCCTGCTGCTCTGGGTCTTTGTGACAGCAGATCTCTGAGCACTTAATTGCTTTAGGGAAATTGAGATCTGTATTTGAGATTTTTGGTTAAAACCTGTCTTTTTCAGACAGGCACTTCTGGAGCATTTGCCATGGAAGGGATTTAGTGAGAAGACAAATGTCTGCACAGCGGTGCTTGTGAGACACAACAATGGATAGAGTTAAAAAACCCACCTAGCTGAATTTCATGGAACAGTGACTACTAATGGTATTGTCAGAGACAGTTAAAAGAGAAGAACATGAGAAGACAAGGGTGAGAATCCTGCTGTCTGTAGGAGAGTGAAGTAATACATGTATTCAAAGTTTCCCAGAGGACTGGGAGTCTCCAGTGATGAAGAGAGTAGAAAGGACATAGCCCTTTGTGGTGGCAAAGCCAAAAAAAATCACCATTACTCATAGTCTGGTTACAGAAAAGTGGTATGACGGACATGGGGGATCATGTGCTTCACGCATCTCTTTGTTATGTTGCTTCCTACCAGACCTTAAAGGATTAAGGCCTGCAAGACTACATTACACATTCACAGGAAGGCAAATAGTGGTGTTAGATCATTCAACCATAAGTACTTAAATGACAGCAGAGGTGTCTGACCAATCAGAAACCAACTCCCCTTGTCTGCGATGGGAAAAGGGATCCCCAGGTAGGACCTCAGAAATAAACAACTCCAGAGTGGATGAAAACCTGAGCTCAAGCAGGGTTGTCAGGGAACTGCCTATGGACAGCAGTTTTATGTAGAGGGAGACACCTCTACCTACAAGATTTGTTTTAAGCAGCCGGGCTTGACAGAGCTTTAGGTATTCCATATGCATGTAGGCCTTTTGTTGATTTAAATCCTATCTCTGATTGCCATAATATTTGCTTTTACAGAAGCTGTTCAGAGTTACTACATTTAGCAAATGGTCCCAGCTGTTGAAAATGAGAGGGTCTTGAAGAGCTGTACCCAGCTGGATCTGGGCAAGAATCACACTCTAGCCCCAGGAACCAGTCTAAGTGGGAGAAGTGCAGGATTCCACCAGGAGAGGTATAAAGGAGTGATGCCTGTTACATGAAAGAAATGGGGCTGGGATCAGGAATGTCCAGCTAATTCTGTAACTATGACAAGTAACATGGTTTTAATCAGTCCGTGTTCTGATTAGAAACAGACACGAGTAACAAAAATTAAGGTCCACATTACAAAACACCTTCTCCCCCCTACTCCAGGATTATTTGGATGTTGGCTTTGGTGCAGACCTTCTTAGAGATGGGCAACTAGGACATTTGTTCTATGTTAATAATTTCTAGTCTGATTATTATGTTCAACTTTATAATAGTTTGTAAACTACTCACAAATGGGCTACACAAGTTGCACTAGTAGGAGATCTGGCCCCTTGTGTGAGAGGAAATTGAGATGGGGAAAAGTGAGCCATAATGTACTGGTAAAAACAAAGACTAAAGGGAGCATTTCTCCTTCAACCTTCTAAAGAAGTGGAGATAAAGAAAATAGTGTGGCAGTATCTGCTCTGCTTGATTTTTCTATCCCACTATTCAAAGTCATAACATGACCTGACCTTGAGGTTGGGGAGGAAGTGTTTTGCCATCCCAATTTTTCAAGCTATACAATTTTTTTAAAGGAAAAAAAAACTGTTTCAATGTAAAGAGCACATTACTAAATGGAAATTGCATGCAGAGCTCTTCTGAGGCAAACTCACTGTGAGAGACTACAGTGTCCTAAACTACCTTGCATTTACGTAACAGTTTTCATCCCCAAGGAACCTAAAGTGCTTTAAAAGCTTCCTCCATAATCCCACTCTTTTCTAAGTAAGGTACTACAGACATAGCTATATGCATCTATACAGTAAAACAAAGTAGTTCATCCACTCGCCACTGAAATGCAAACATATCTGGAATGAAACAATGAAGTCCTTAAACAGAACTCGGGAACATAGCACTCTAGATTACAAGAAGCAGCAAAAATGTAACTGAAATTTATTTTAGACAGGCATAATATGGTTACTCAAAGAGAAATGTACCCAAGGCAGTAAGGTCTGCCTTCTTGTGATTCTGAAAAATGCTATGTGACCTTAGTAACCATAGCAGCAAGAATCTCAGTTTTGCACACTGACTGTTAGGTCATACTGCCAGCAGAGCTAGCCATCTCCTAATGCTATATAGGGGATTTGGTTGCACACTGATTCCAGCCACCACTGATTTGTGATTTATGAATTATAATTATTCTCCAAAGATGGGGGTTTCACCCATTTCCCATCAATCTGACATTTTTTTCTTTTCCAAATGCTTCTTCCTTCAGTTACGTTCCCCTGTGGAATCAGATTGAAAACTTGGATCACAATGAGCTATATTAGGAAAAAAATCATCTCAGTGTAACTTTGTGAAAACAAAGGTTCCACCAATGATTGATCTAGTCCAGTGATGTATGTTTAATAAATCCCCCTTTCCTACTAGTCTTCTAATTACATTTTAAAAATATATTAGAGATAATTTCTGTAGGAATATTTTCAAATAAGCCCAATATTGCTCAGTGTTGTTCTGTAAAAAACATTTATATACTTTGTCTATTATTTTCACAAGTATTTTATATGGCATTAACAATGTTTACATTTAATGTCATTAAAATGTGTATGCTTCGATTTTAAAACAAAGTAGCACTAAATGGGTTTCATTTTTACAGCACACTTACAGCTAATGTACATTAGAAATTCTGGACCAAAAGAATGGCCCAAAGAGGGGTAGTGAATATAGAATGTACTATGCAGCAGAATGTCTTTTTTGTCTCGCTTTGCAAACATGTGGTGATGAGGTTCAACAGTAAAACAACAAACACCACAGGAATATTTAGCATGCAATTTGACAGCATGTGGTTATGGACTGACAAAAGTGAGGTTCTGCCCTGTGATAATTTAGTTATGCGTCACTTAATATCTCTTTCTTAAACCTCTCTCTCTGCACAAGCCTCTTCCTCTCCCACCCTTTCCCCTATTTTCCCCCTCCCCCTCCGCACAAGCCCCTTCCTCTCCCACCCCTTCCCTCTAGTTTTCCCCCTTCCCTTTCGCCTTCCTCTTCCCCCTCCCCTTCTACCTTACCTTACCTTACCTTACCTTCTGCCTTCCACTTTGCGGGGCTGGAGTCTGTGCTCGGGCCCCAGAAGTCCCCGGACTCCAAACCTGGAGCTAGGCCACGCGGCGCAATGCCATGCCGAGCAGTTTTAAAGTCCCGGGGCTGTGATGTTATGTCACGCCCGGGCGTCTCCCCGCTCACCTGTAAACGTCGCTCATGGCAGCAGCAGCTGGCAGTGCACGCCAGCAAGGAGGAACCAGACTGAAAGCTGCACACAGCAGGGACAGGCCAGGGACAGGGCTGGGCGGGGACGCTCTGGGGCCGGGGTGGGAGGACACGGGGGAGGGGACCGACAGGTGGGGGCCAGAGCCTGCTCCAGGCAGGGCCAGGGGAGAGACCCAGCTCCAAATATTGGTGGATCAGGGCCCCCGGCTCTGAATATTGCTGGAGCATGGGCACCACGAGCCCATATAACTCGCCACCCATGCCTGTAACAATGCTTGGGATTCTTTCATCCCAAGTGCAGGACTCTGCACTTGTCCTTGCTGAACCTCATCAGATTTCTTTTGGCCCAATCCTCCAATTTGTCCAGGTCTCTCTGGACCCTATCCCTGCCCTCCAGCATATCAACCTCTCCCCCTACCTTAGACAGCAAGATTATATTTTAGTTTGTTTTTTCATTAAATATTATTACAAAAACAAATTATAATATCAAAATCAGGAGATAGATATAATAAAAATGCATGCCCGTGCAAAGAGAAAATACCTCAAACATTCCAGGGAGAGTAAACAAACCTTCAGAAATAAGTTGAAAATTAGAACTGGTAAAATATCAGAATTTCCATGCCATAAGAAATTCTAATTTTTGACATTTGTTGTTGTCCTCAATTGATAAGAAACTCAAAATATCCAATTTTTGTGAGGAAAAAGTAGGTCTCACAAAATGCAACATGGTCAGGGGACTCCCATGATGCACTGTAATTCAGGAGGTGGGGGGAGGGAGGCAGGTTGCAATGAATCATAGGAAATATAGTTGCACAAAGCAGCCCAGATTATAGAAAAGAATGGATGCATGATGCACAGAAATAACTCCTGTGTGAGGCAAATCAGCAGCTCAGGCAAACAGAGATTAATGTTGACATTACCCACAACTAAGGGTTTCATTTCATATTATTAGTCATAATTCAAATTTTAAAAGTTATCTGCTAAATTGAAATTTTCCTGTAGAAAATATCTGGTTTACAGAAACTCCATTTTCTACCAAAAAGCATTTCATATAAAATTCCTGACTATGCAAGGCAGCTAATGAATGCCTAAAAACACAAAATAGAAACAAAGGACTGCATACCTTATAATACATTAAATTGAGAAAAAGGTGTCTCATGAATAGTAGGAAGTTGAGTGAATTAAACTTTTTCCCAGTATAACTAGTATCACACACCCACCCACCCACCCACAACAAAAACTACTCCAGCAAAAGTACTTTTCTGAGGTATAGAAATGTCATTTTTTAAAAAATCATTTCACCGCTACTAGTATTACTGTTTTTTTAAAAATTTCCAGCATAGACCTGACCTCAGATTAAGTTTTTTAGGTAAGAACCATCACCTAATCAATAATGATTATAGAATGCCTAGTACATGAACATCTGAGTAGGACTTCTGCTTACTCCCACAATATCAATACTATATAATAAATTTAGAAGGTTGATGCATTGTTTTATTGAGTGGGTCATTTAACAAAACTGATTAAAAAGCTTCTTAAATGAGAAAATGCAGATCTGTTGAAACCAAAACCATTTAAGAGTCAGTTTCATGACTTTTCACACTAGAAAACAAAATTGAGCAGAACTTTTGAACACACCAGCACATCAGTTTTGATATTTTTGGAATAAAAACATTTTTTGGCTGTGAACCAAAGAAAATAACAAAAAAAGTTTAAATTCCAAAAAAGTAAAACTAAGATATGGCATGGTGATTCAAAACAACTGTTCATTTTTAAAAAGTTAATTTGAGATAAAAAAAAATAAAAGTTGAAATCAAATTGAAACTTTTCAGAGTTACTGAAACAACATTTTGTTGACCCCACTTGAAAATTTTGCTCACGTCTTTTTCTTTGTGTAAGTTTAAGATTTTGACTTTTCATTTTCATTTGGGATAAGAAAGAAGTTTAATTACAATGATTATCATAGGATTTGGAAACTGTTTCCCACTCAGCTGTACTGTAATAAAAAGACCTTACATATTTTTGAATGTCGCTTTGCTAGGCGAAGAAAATAAATACATATTCCCCACAGGCTGAAATTCAGCTTTATTTTGAGGACTTAAGTGTTGCAGTGGCCTTGTGCTGGCCTTGAGCACAGCTGTTAATTACAAGTTCAGCATAGAAAAGGTGGAATTTGAGCGCTTTGGGCATTTTGAAAAGGTTTATTACATTACTGTTGGCCTTGAGCTGATGTACAGGAAGCAAGTATTTAATATTGGCTGCTTTAAATTAGCACTTTGGTAAGTTAGGAAAAAATTGCTAAGTATAGGAGAGCTGAATCCCCACCTCTTCCAAGATACCTTTTGTTGCACATGAAGGTTGAATCCCGTGGTCTTATGTGCTCTACGGAACAGACAATGTAATGCCTAACTCCTCATTCCACTGCCAACTGCTGGAAACCTCAGCCCTCAATTAAATGCCCAAGTGCCCCATAAAATACATGGGGAGAGCTTGGCATATAAGAAAAGAATCCTCAGAAGCCAGCAACTTAAGCTATGTCTAGACTGCAGGCTTCTTTCAGAAGAAGCTTTTTTTGAAAGAGATCTGCAGAAAAAACTTCTTCCGAAAGAGCATCACAAAAGTGCATCAAAAAAGCAATGCGTTTTTTTCGAAAGAGATCATCCAGACTGATCGGCTGCTCTCTCACATAAAAGACCACCTGGAACCACTTCAGACAGGGCTTTCAGTCACCAGTTGCTTCTGAGTGCTGGTGCCGGAGTCTTGCAGAGACACGCGCTTAAAGGAACCTCCTGGACAGACGTTTCTCTGCTTCTGCTGTGTGCTTGTCTACCTCTTCAAGGGACAGCAAAGCTCTCACAGTGCCTTCTGTGGTTGCCCTTTTGTTTTTAGATGCCACAGCTTTTTCCTTTCAGCCATGGAGCTGGAGCTGCCCCTGGGCATGCGACGGCCCCACGCGGCCATGCTGCAGTTTTTGCAGCACTTTGTTCCAGCTGCCTTCCTGGTCCTGCATGAGCTGGATCCCAAGCTTATTCTGGGGACCCTCTCCCTGGGTGCGGCTGCTCTACTTGGGCAACTGCACCCCACAGTAGAGAGGCGTTTTTGGAGGCTTAACACTACTTTGGACTGATGGGACCGGCTGGTCATGGAGCAACCAGCAGTGGCTCCAAAACTTCTGCACAAGGAAAGCCACTGTTTTGGAGCTATATGCCTGACTTGCCTTCACCCTCTGGAGATGTGATACCCACCTTCAGCCTGCCATCCCCCTGGAGAAGTGGGTTGCAATCACCCTCTGGAAGCTCCCCACCCCCAACAGCTACCAGTCAGTGGGCAACCAGTTTAGCATGGGGAAGTTCGCCATCGGGGCCCTCCTCATGGAGGTAAGGCACTCTTGGGCTGCAGTCCCTGCAAGGGGGAGAGGAGTCCTGGAAAAGGGGTTCCTCAGGAAAGGGGGGTTGGGGTCTGTGGAGGGTGGATTGGGGTGGGTGAAGCCCTGTCCCCAGTGGGTTGTGCCTTCCCTCCCTCATACAGCCCTGCTGCTGGGGGGACAGCTGCATACAGGGAGGCTCCTGGAGTGGTTTGGGGAGGGAAGGGGAGGAGGGCTGGCACCTCCCAAGGGTTCAGGCACTCCCTCTCTCATTCTCTGTTTTTTGTGGGTGTTTGTCTCCTTCTGCAGCTGGTGAGGGCCATCAACTCCATCCTGATGTGGAGGGTCATCCGCCTGGGAAACCTGGACTGATCCAAGCACCAGAACATTGAGCAGCCCAGTATATTAATAGGAAGGGCTACTTTTCTATGGCCCTGATCAACCACCATGGACAGTTCATGGACATTTTTGTCGGGTGGTCGGGCAGGGCACATGATGCCCACGTGTTTCAGAACTCTAGTCTGTACGGAAAGCTGAAGGCGGGCACATTCTTCCCCCACCATGACTTTAGGGTTGCGGACATGCAGATGCCATTGTGGGGGATGTGGCCTACTCCCTGATGCCGTGGCTAATCAAGCCATATACCAGACACCTGGACCCCAGCAGGGACTAATTTAATGCCTGCATGAACCAACCCTGGATCCAGGTGGAGTGCGCCTTTGGCCACCTCAAGGCACAGTTCAGGTGCCTTCTGACCCGCCTCAGTATGGGGGAACACGATATCCCTGAGGTGGTTGCGGCATGTTGTGTCCTCCACAACATTGTGGAGAGGAAGGGGGAGGCCTTCCTCCTGGAGCGGAGAGCAGACACCAGCTGCAAGGGGTGAGCCTTCTAGCAGCTGAGAACAGCTGCCATCTGACAGGCTCATGAGGCTGGGGAGTGCATCTAGGAGGCCCCAAGGGAGAGGTTCTCTCAAGTGCCCCAGTAACTTTCCCCAAGGCCTCCCCGCTCCAGGAGCCTCTGGCTTGCAGCCCTACCCCTTCCCTACCACAACCCCTCTCTTCACCCCTTCCCTGACCTCAGAATAAAGACTCCTGTTTGGTTTTGAACAAAACGAAGTCTGTATTTATCTTACATTCAAAAAAGGTAGGCGGGAGAAGGGGCTCTTAACATGGAGGGGGAAAGGGGCTCATAACCTGGAGGGGGGAGAAGGGCAACTAGATGTGCCACCTGTGGTGCGGGGACCTCATTGGAGTCAGGCTTAGGTGGGTCTGGGGACCACAGGGGGATGGGCAGGAGGGGGGCTAGAGTGGGGCAGGGGAGCACAGGGAGGAGGCATGGGCATCACCTGGGGAGGGGACATGGGCATCACCTTGGGAGGGGGCAGAGGTATTGCATGGGGGGCAGGCAGAGGGGGAATGGGCATAGCGGGGGGGAGGAGGTGGAAGCAAGGAGCAGTGACAGCAGGTGGCTGTGCCATCATGTGCGACATGACGGCACACATGCTATCACACTGCTGCATCAGCTGGTCCCATGTGTGGTTCCGCCACTCTGAGTCCTTGAGGACCTTCTGCGCCAGGGTCTGCTGCATGTCGCATAGGATGCTGACATGCTGGTGTATGCGGTCTTCCTGGACTCTGGCGCGCTTTCGGCTCCCCCGGGCTCTGGCGGCTGGTTCTGGTGGTGTGGCTCCCCCCTCAGTCCCAACTGGTCCGGCTGTGGAGAACACAAAGTGGGAGTCATCCATGTAGACACTGTCCCTGAGGCTGTTGAGCAACTACCAACAGTCCTTGGGGCAGAGGAGGGGGATGTCCCGGGAGCAAGGCATGTGTGGCCTGCACAGTGGGCCATGCCTCACTGGGGCCCCTAGGTGCCCAGGGGACCATGCTGCCCACTTCCCATTCCCATCCCTCCCAGCCCACGGACAAGCAGGCAGGGGAAGTGTCCAGCCACAGTGGGATCCTCTCATGGGTGTCAGAGGAGCCGGGAGCAGCCTGGCCTTTCCTGGTGTCTGCAAACACACCTGCTGCTCACAGTGCTGTCCGCAGGAGCGGGTGGTGCCTCGCACGTGCAGGCATGCCTGTGTGTTGCGTGCGGCACTCCTTGGTTGTCTGGGGTTATGCCTGCGCCCTTGTGGCTAGTCTGCTTCCAATCGTAGCAGTGCTGGGAGGGTCCCCCTCCTATGACAGGATGTGTGTGGCCTCCCCTGAGCCTGGCAGCAGGATCTGACCTGTTCTCAGGGTTTGCCTGCTGCGTCCTCATGCTGCACACTAATGGTGCATATGGTTGCACGTGCACGGACCGCAGCACAGTGTCCAGTCCGAGTGATGCTCGCCCCCCGCCCCCTGTGCGCCAGTCTCCCCCGCCCTATGTGTGAGACAGACTAAAACCACTCACCTGAAGATCCCTCCTCAGCATCCAAGGATGCCTGGGAGACGTCCTGGCTCACAGGCAATGGCTCCAGGGACAGGGTCACGGCGTCCATCTCCTCCTCCTCCTTCAGCTGGCCCTGGTCCTCCTGCTCCTCCTCTGCCATGACCTCCGGCCGGGTGACGACGGGGTCTGGAGGCTGGAGTCTACCATGACAGGTGAAGAAGATGTTTCCCCACTCCCCAGGATCTGGTGCAGCTTGAAGTAGGGGCTGATGTGGGGTCCTGCCCCTGAGCACGAGCTGCACTCTCTGGCCCGGATGTATCACTGGTGGAGCTTCTTAACCTTACTCTGGACCTATTCCGAGGTCCAGGTTGGGTGTCCGTGCTCTGCCAGGGACTTGGCCACACTCTCATAGATGTCCGCTTTGCGGCGCTTGGAGCGGAGATCCTGCAAGGTCTCCTCCTCTCCCCACAGCTCGAGGAGGGACAGGATCTCCAACCCCTGGGGCTGCTCCCTGCGAGGGCCATGAGGATCACAGGGGGCTTGAGGCTGGGCCATGAGTGGCAAGGCCTATGGCAGGAAGAGCCATGCGCTGAGGTGCTGCTCTCAGGCCGACTTCCTGCCACAAGGCTTGTCCAGGGTGCCTGCAGTTTTAAGAGGGGCTAGGAGACAGGAACTATAGAGTCCTGATTAATTTGGATGGAGTGTCTACCAGAGCACCTGTGTTATTTCCTAGAGGCCTCTTCTTTTGGAAGAAAACCCCCTCCTCCCTGTCCACACATGCCTTTTTCTGAAAGAGCTCTTTCGGAAAAAGGCTTCTGCCTCATAGAAAGAAGATTACCAACTCTGGAAAAACCTCTCTGCTCTTTCGATTTACTTTAGAAAGAACATGATTGCAGTGTGGATGTTACTCAGTTTTTGTTGGAAAAATGGCCATTTTTCCGACAAAACTCTGTAGTGTACCTTAGTGGGTAACCTCTTAAGCTAACCAAGAGTGAAAAGCGGAGAAAGAGAGCAAGGCTTAAGCTTAGAACTTCAAAGTTATTTATGCACTTAACTCCAGTAGATCTGGGCTTCTAAGTGCCTGATGATGGACTAGTACAAAGCACTTCTTTTTCCTCAAGATTCTTACTGTGAAACCTTTCCTGGAGTTAGGGAACTAAGTCAGGTCAGGCCATGCCCTACAGATGAAATACGGACTTGTGAAAAAACAGAGCCAGTAGGTCAACAGGTCAGTGTTTAGGACATTCTCCTGGAATGAGAGAGAAGTAGGTTCAAGTCCCTATCCTAAGAAGGGATTTGCCCTGACTTTTACACATCCTGGGTGAGTGCCTTTACCATTGTCCACCCATAAAGGCCGAGATACCCATCCATCACATTTCTGAGCTTTTCATCCTTGGCTGACTTGTGCAGAACCCAATCCCATAGGCACACTCTGAGAATACTTATAAGACCATGCTCATCTGGGAAGATTTGGAAGAGGAATGCCTAGTTTGAGAATCCCACTGGAGCATCAGTTTGGCAGAGGACTTCAAGCAATTTGATAGCTGGGGGTAGCATCAGGACTTAGGTGCTTTTCACATAAGCCCTTCACTCAGGCTTCTAATAGAGCCTTGTCCCTTTCTTTGGGCTTAGACCTCTTCACCAGTGGCCATTGGGGGAACCTAGGCCACCCCCTACTCCAGGTCCCTGTCCAAAGACCCTAAAAATATCAGCCACATACCACTTCCTTTAATTGGTTGCTGCTACTTTCCCTGGGCCTCTTCCCACCTATTCTCTTTATCTTTGCCCATTACCTTGGGTCTAAAGCTCTCAAGTTCTCTCACTTCTAGGTTTAGCAAATGCAAGCTCCTTTGACTTGAATGCCCTTCCTTACATCTCTAGCCTCAGCCATTAACTGAGCAGCACAGTCCATGCAGCTCCTCTCAACTGAGTCTTCTGGGTTCTGATTGGCTGTCTCCCTGTTGCCTAGGCAGGCATGGAGGATCCACCTTTGCTGCTCTGTCCTGGGGCAGGGTATAGTAGGGTCTTAGGACGTCAAGCAGGTATCTCAAAGGGCAGGTTCACAACATGCACATGAAATTAAACTTTAGAGATCATGTTTCTCACAGAAGTAATTTTTCCTCCACAGTCACAAAATCCCTTCATCAGCTGTCTGATATTTGAACCAATTTTGGAACATCAACAAGGTTGTAATTCAAAGGCTTCAAATCTCGTTTTGGCATATTTCACCGCTGCTGTCAGCCACCCTTTCTGAATATAGAAGCAAATAGTGTGAGTATTGGGGCTCTGCTTTTTCAACAAATTAGAAAGGGAAGTGCAAAAGAGACAACACACTGAAATATTTATTAAAATTACAAAGACTGATAGCTGAATTCATTACAAAAAGGCATTTAAATGCCAACAAACCATGGGTTTGCATGCTGGAAAATGTATTCACTTCAACCAAATAAACTTTCCAGTTTTATGACTGAGCAATGAGACTTCTCAGTGATAAAAATACAGAATGCAAAAAGGCAGAGAACCAAGCACAAACAGTACATTCTTAATTTAACATGTACAACATTCCTACTTAATATTTCAAACCTCAAAACTTTAAAAATGTGTCAGATAGACTGATGCTTCATTTACTGTAGCCCTAGGGCAGAAGTACCTTCTGTGCCGTCTGATTTTAGCATCCCATTTCTTCTGCAGTTATACAAGAGCCTAGGAATCAAGACAATGCTTTGATCACAGATGAATAGCAAAGTAATCATAATTATAACGTTGGGATTAAAACTATGGACTAGACTATCTCCTGCAGGAAGGTTATTGAGGAACAGTAGGTTTCCTTTCAACTTCTCCTTTACCCCTTTTTCTGTCCTTCTCCATCACTTTTGACAACTGCACAATCTTCCCAATTGTGCAGGCACATAGCAGCATAGCCAACTTCCTTGTTCCCCTTCAAGCCTAGGCTTTCACCACATTCTCTCAGTCCTTCATGCACAATATTTTTAAAATGTGCCATTTCATTCCCAACCTTATTTCTAGCACTCCAGTGACAATACCTCTGGTGGCATTTCACCTAGATTATGGAAACCTCTTCCTCTGCTGCTATCTGGTCACTCTAGTAATTGTGAAAAAATCAGGTTAGGGAGGGTATAATAGGTGCCTATATAAGATAAAGCCCTGAATATCCTTATAAAATAGAGACATTTGGTCACTATCTGCTGCCAGCATCTCACCTCAGGCTCCAATATCCAATTTTCTGCTGTTAAAGTGATAGCTGCTTTTTGCCACTCTAATCAAGCAACTCTCTTCTTTGAAACCCTTCACTGGCTTCCCTCTGCCTAAGATTCATGCATCTATAACATATGCTTAAGGTGCTACACAACTTCTCTCCTGCTTACATACCAAGGCTTCCATTTTTTTTCTTAAGCCTGCTTTGCATTTCTGCAAAATCTGTCCTGTTCTTTGCTTTTATATCTTTCTCCCACTCTGTCCTTTGGAATATGCTATTTGCAACAGTTTTCATCTCATACACCAAATATCCTCGTCTTCTCCAATCCTTTTCAAAACACAGTTCTTCTCTGATCATGTTCAAAGATGATTCCTAGAAAATTCTTCCACCGTCCTGATATATTATATTACCTACTAAAAACTATTAGAGGAGTAACTATGTTAGTCTATATCTGTAAGAGCAATGAGCAGTCCAGTGGCAACTTAGAGCATGTCTACACTACGAAATTATTTCAGAATAACTAAATTTGAAATAACTCCCGAAATAACAAAATCAAAATCGTGTTATTTCTCGAGGAAAGCAGGAGTACAGATTTCTAAATAACCAGACCATTAATTTGAAATAACAGGCTTGGTAGTATGGACACTCCACTTATTATTTTGAAATAAGGAGAGTTATTTCAAAATAGCTCCCTAGTGTAGACCAGGGCTAAGAGACTAACAGATTTATTAGGTCATGAACTTATGTGGGTAATTACCTATGAAAGCTCATGACCCAATAAATGTGCTAGTCACTAAAGTACCACAGGACTGCTCATTGTTTTTACCGAAAGCTATTTTTAATAGAATATTATCGAAGTTGTAAAGCCACACCTTGGAAAAGTCAGTAATTCTAAAATTAAATACAACGTGGAGCCCTGTGGCACCTTAATAACTAGCAGATATTTTTGGGCATAAGTTTTTGTGACTAAAAACCACTTTGTCAGATGCATCGCACCAAGAAAGCTTATCCCCAAATATATCTGTTAGTCTTTAAGGTGCCATAGAGCGCCTCACAGTTTCTGCAGATGCAGACTAGCATGGCTACCCCCTCTGAGTCTTGTCATCAAAATTAAAGTTTCTGTTCAACCTTAATTCTTCCTCCTTGTGCATGAACATCATAATATAGATTTTAAGATACTTTAAAAAAACCCACAGAATAAGGTGGGGGCTTTGTTTGTTTTCTTTTATAAAAAGTATATTTTTGTTTGATTTGATTGGTGTTTGATTTTGGGGAGAGGGCTGTTTTTGTTTTGTACGTATTTTTAAACCTACCAAAAATGCCACATTAGGCAATATACCAAACATGGAACATTTGTCTGAAAACTTAAAATTATGATGAAATCTTTAGTAATCAGACCAAAGACCTATTATGGGGAGTGTTAGGCATTCTTACCAGAAGAATCATTACCACTGCCCCTTATAGTGTGTCTGAACTACTTACTCTATATCTGTAGAGTAGACTGTAAGCTTCCTAGAGGAGGGATCATATCTCCTTCAGTTTGCACAATGCAATCACAGTCAGCACTCAGTCAATTAACCATAATAAGTGCTTGAGAACTTAGTGACAGAACAAAAGGCAGCATTGCTTCCCCTATAAGGTTCCAGTGATGTTAATGGACTATTTGCATCAGGACTCAACAGTGAAAACTGTCAGGGGTCACACAAGAGTAAAGGAAATAGATCTCAAGTTGTTTTTTCTCTGTATATAAAGAAGAAAGAACAGAAAGGGGCAGAGAAAGATGTACAGAGAACATGGCAGCAGCTGACTTACAATAACAACAAATTCTCTTCCCCCTAGTGCTATGATTATACAGCAGGAGTATGGTGAGCATTTTCCCTTCTCCTTTCACTATGATTATATGGCAGATGCAGCCTTCCAACTTCCTGCTTTGATTATACACGAAGACCAGCAACAGCTATAGAAACCATTGTTTGGTTGCTTTTTGTTAGCCTGACATTATTAAGCTATTTGTTTAACATCATTTCTGTGCAGCTTACGGTAGTAAATAAGTGAAGTTGCATTTACTTTAAAAGTTTACTACCAAGATCACATTGTTTTCTAGGTTTAAAAAAGAACCTGGAATGAGAGCCAGGTTTGCATAACTATCATACAAACACCACCCTAGTTAGGATGGCTAGATGCCCAGTTTTTGACTGAACTCAAAAAGGGAACTTGGCAGTGTCTGGTCAGATGTCCTAACCTCACAACTAAAGTCTGATTAGCCCAGGGCAGGGGTAGATGCCAGGTCATTAATCTGCACCAGCCCCTGCTCAGTCGGTGCTGCCTCCTGTCTGCAGATAAGCTGCAACAGCTCCTGAACCAGAATTAGGGTTTGTCTTCACTACATGGTGGATCAACGCTGTATTGGTTAAAAGGGAAAACACCAGAATGACCAGCAGTCGATCCCCTGGTGGTCAATTTATTGCATCTGCTTAGACACAATAAATTGATCTCTGAGTGTTCTCCTGTCAACTCTGATATTCCACCAGGATGAGAAGAGTAAGTAGATTCAATGGGAGTGCAGACCCCACCAATCTTACTGCACAGACTAAACCAAGATAAGTATGTCGACTTCAGCTACGCTATTTGCATAGCTGAAGTTGAATCGGTTAGAGCGACTAGGGTAGGGTGGTGTTTGTGTAGTAGAAAAAGCCTTAGAATAGAGAAAACCAAGCTGCGGGGTGGGAGGGAGGTGGAGATGATCTAGCAAGTGATGGGAGAGGAGTAAGTGATGGAGACAAAGCCTTGAGGGTAATAGTTGGAGAAGGGGGCAGAGTCTCGAGGATCCCGTTACCAGTAATTAGAAAGGTGCCAAGTCTAATTAGTGTACTAAATTGATACCTGTAGCATCTGTAGCTGAGCACAGAAAATGACTTTTTTTTAATAGATCTGCTTTTCATATTGAAAACTAATTCTGATGGAGATATTTGAGTCCTTTGCTTCTGCAAGAGGCTCAAGGTTTCTTTTACTTTCTCTAACTGATCTGCTTTCTTAGGGTGCATCTTCACAGTATGGCTTAACTCGAAATAAGCTACGCAAATTGAGCTATGTCAATTGCATTGGTTATTTCAAAATAGCTTATTTCGAAATTGGGAGTGTCTACACAGCACTTATTTTGAAATAGAGCACTCTTCCTCTGATTTCCCTTGTTCCCTGTACAACGAGGGTTACAGGAGTCGGAGTAAGAAGTCCTCCAGCTTGACAGTATTTCGACATTATTTCGAAATAACTGCCTGCTGTGTAGATACAGACTAAGTTATTTCAGAATAACGCTAGTTATTTCAAAATAATGATGCTGTGTAGACGTACCCTTATTGACCATTGACCATTACATTATTTTCTCTTTTTCCTTTATTGACAGAATATCATTCAAAAAGGGCATAAGAGGGAAGACACCAGAATGAACTGATTCAAAGACAGTGGTGTCAGTAAAGAATCCCCTTAACTTCAGTAGGTTTTGGATTAACTCTCAGATGCTTATGTTTATAAAGGGGTTGGTTCCTGACCTATTTATTGCTCTACTGAATGTCCATGACAATAAAATTGTGTAAAAAATTGCTGCAAGTTTGCTTGAAATTATGAGAAGTTCACAGAAAATTTGAAATTTATTGGAGTTAAACCACATTAGCTTTTTGGATTTAGAATTTTTTTTTTTCATTTCAGACCATAATTACATCAGCCTTCCAAGATCTGTATTTCCTCCCAGCAAGCTTCTGAATTGACCTCAAGCTGTTGAATTTAATTTATGAGTTTTAAATTGTATGGTACCTGGATAGTTGAGTGATTAGGACTCTCCGTGTGAGTTAAATCTATAAGGAAGAGGCAGTTATGGTGAGGATGAGGATTCCCTCTCATTTCACCAGTGGTCATATTTATTAAAGTTTTCAAGTAGACTCCAAAGATCATCTTTCTTCTGTGTTCCCACTCGGTCTATTAAGGAAGATAGGAACTAACCTGGGTATATTTATGAGCAGTCTTTTTTTTTTTTTGTTAACAGGTTTTATAGATTGGCCCACAGAGCACTCGTCAGGCACCTATAGTTGCATTTTAGAAATTAGAATAAATAATTTATGACATTTTCCTAAATCGAAACCCAGACATTTCACAGAGCCCTGTTATTAACCTCAGGTTAATTGTGTTAGATTAACCCACAGGTAAGAAAAGTTTTTACATAACTTTTTTTTTAAATCTTTCCCTCTTATGAATGTTCGAGTCTTTTGTCACCTGTGGAAAATGTGATATTTTTCTCAAACCTAATCTAATAAATCCCACAGTCATCCTTCCAGTATAATAATGAATATTCCACTTCCAATTGCTTGCATCACTCATGGACTCATAATCCTGAACATTTTCAGATAAGTATTTCTTAAGCAAAAGCTCTTTCTCCCCTAGAAAATAATTGCAAGCAAACTGTTAAACCCATTCATTTAAATACTTTGTGCTAATAGGCAGCTAGCAGCCATAGCATCCCCTCATCTCCATTAGTCAGTTGAGCACCTATCCTTTTCACCTTTAAAACTGCAGTTACGGTAATTCAGTCCTCACCAGATACGTGGTTGATAATCAGGGCCTTGGGAAGCTAGTGTCAGATTTTCAATCTGCAGCTATATCCAATCTAATGTACTCAGCAATAGCTGAGTACATTAGTTATACTGCTGGAAGTATTTCAAACTGACTCATGTTGCTGCATTGAGGGGGAGAAAGTAAAACTCAATATAAAGACATAGCTCTATCTTCTTGCCATCAAAGTAGCCTATAAAACAATTTCTGAAATTATGAAGAACATAACATTTGATTAGGCATTTCTTAACTTGCTATAAAAGAGAAGACAAGTCTTAAATAACCACTTGATCATTCAGCATTATCTTTCTGGTCTTTTTACCTGTTCCTTCAGATTTTCAGCATCGATTTAATTCTGTAATTAGATAAGTGGATTCCACTGAATATATAATCCTAAAACTGTTTAATTTTGATTAAAAATGTATACAGTAAGTACTGTATATGCCTGTTATAAAATAAACACATTCCCTTCCTTTTCTATGCATCGGCCGTTCACTGTTGCCAGTGTGTGTGTGTGTGTGTGTGTGTGTGTGTGTGTGTGTAAAGAGGGTGGATAGCAATAGCTCTGTATTTCTTAACAGTGTTCAGTGGGGAAGGATGGGGAGAGATGAATGTTTGTGGTGATGTGTACTTTAACATGTGGATAAAATACTTACTTTATGTTAATTTGAATAGTAAATATGACAAGTAAACATAAGCTGCCTGCATGTCAGCAAGTAAGTGAGATTGGCAGCGAATACTGTTTCCTCCAAGTCATTAGTCCTTCGACTACATGTTTTCTGGCACAATTTACCTGATCTTGAAACAGAGCTATTAGACCAATGGGAGAAGATGTGAAAGAAAACTGTCTTCATTTAATCTGGCCTTCCATCACAACAGAGCCTACCATTCAGCCTTGGCATTTCTTAGCAAATTCCAACACTAAATCAGTCCTGCTTATAAAATTTAAATAACTGAATAATAAAGCTTCAGTTTTGTTACAAGGCCCATTCAGGCAGACAGGTTTGGAACAGAAAATATCAAGGTTTTAAAGCATATGGAGAAGTTTCCCTTTCCCTGCCTGTGCTTTCAAGATAGCTGTAAGGATTTCTCAGCTCCCACAGAAATAGACACATGTTCAGCCCCCTTCTCAATTGTCTGCACCATATGGTACAGCATGGCTGTACCATACTGTTACTTTGACTGAATCCCAACTCTCATTGCCTGCCTACTTGCATTATTAGCAGAGCCCAACAGCTTTGCTGCATACAACAAAGGCACTAATTCTAAACATCTTCTGATGTGAAATAAGCACATTTTTATAAATAAAAATTGTGCAGAATAACTTTTGGAACACTTTACAAGCTGCAAAGACTGAAAAAAAATTCAGGCCTGAGAAATAACCCTCCCATTTTTACCCACTTCTGTACTTCCTGATTCTGTGCAAACCTGAAAAAGAAATTATCAGAAATCTCACAGAGAGATTATATAGGCAGTAGCTCCAGGAAATCATATTGAAGAGCCCACTTACGAGTGCTTAACAAAGCATATGAACAAGTCTAAGGCTACATCTAGACTGCAAGCTTCTGCAATGCAATGAAAAAGTGATGTGCTTTTTTGAAAGATAGCATCCACATTGATTGAATGCTATATTGCATTTAAGTTATGATTAGTATAGATGGAGTGGCCACCAGAGCACCAGTGTTATTTCCTGGAGTCCTCGTCTTTCGAAAGAACTCCCTCTTCTGCATACATACACCGGAAGAGCTCTTTAAGAAAAAGGCTTCTTCCTTGTAGAAAGAGGTTTATTGCTGTCGGAAAAACCCCTCCATTCTTTCAACATTCTGTTGAAAGAATGCAATAGCAGTGTGGACATAAGTGTAATTTTTCCAGAAAAATGGCCGTTTTTCCAGAAAAACCCTGCAGTGTAGACATACCCTAAGAAAAGAAGAATATTATGGGGTTCTGTATCATCAGTTAGGACATACTCATTATCATTCCTGCTCAGCTTCAGAAAGGATCTGATGGCCATATATAGCTATTCTTAGAAAATACTTTTTTCCTCCAGAAGATTAAAAAACAGAAGTAAGAAAAATTAGTACTTTTGGTCAAAATGGGATTTTGAAAAATCTTTTTATATGAATTTTGCTTCACAGCTTTCAAAAAGAAATTTCATTTACTGAGAAATGTAACTGACATTTCTCAGTTTCAAGAGTGTTTACTTCTAGTTTTCCTATTTGCACCCTCACTCCCAATCAGTCCTGAATCCAAAAGGTACAGATTCCCTGATTACTTCTGAATAGCTTCGCACTTAACAAAAAATAGGGTAATCCCATACTAGTTACAGTTGTTGGAAGGGAAAAAAAGCATTCAGGAAATCCAGTTTTCATAAAAGTTTGGAAACTGCTCAATCTTTTTCATTCTGAGGGTTAAAAACAGAGCCATTTACTTTTTGAGTGAAATCTGGTGTTTTGAATACATATTAATTTTTATCAATATTTGTTTTGAGATAATTAGTGAAGAATGGGGCTTTGATAATTGAAAAATATTAGTAAGAGTAATGGAAAATTTTGCAAACAGTTTAATTTTTTGAAAACGCCCATTTTTACCACAACAAATGTTTTCAAAATGTTGATTAGCTTTAATAACCTTACAGCTCTTTACCTTTTGTTGCATAGTGTCAAAGGAACAGGAAATACTGAATTAGGAATTCCTGAAAAATGAAAATATACCTGTGTGGGTAGAGAATAAAGCAATTGTTTCACTGAATCTGGTTTACTTCTTTCATTCTTAGAAAGGTGTCCACAGGTTTTTTCCTCTCCTCCTTCTAAAAGAAGTCAATCTAATAACTTTATATATTTATGCTATTTTAGTTCATTTAGATTAGCTTGCTGAAGAAGACATTTCTCTCCATTGTTTCTAGTCCTTATCAATTCACTAGGCTTCAGAACAATCTTAAATCTCAGCTCTCAGAAATTGCTTTTGAAGACGGAATCTTTTTAGTCTATATGTAGAAGCAGTTGCTATCACAGGTATTATTTCTGACAACCATAGATCTGTAAAACAAATCACCATATCCTTATTGCAGCTCTTATTAGAAATACCAACATACAAGATGAGTAGGCAGTGTTTTTAGTGTGTAGCCTTTCTTTCCCATCTCTACACAACTCTGTAAATTTTCGTAATGATTTTGGAGGTAGGAACACCCATTATCCATCAGAAAAGGGTTTTACATTATCTCTTATGTGGACACTTAACTGGTAAAAGCTTAAACCATTGTAAAGGTCCAGGCTGTGGTTCAAGAAGCATACTTCCTTTTTCCATCATTTGAATTCATTCTAAATCTTCAAAAGCATGTACTTTACAATCATCTCAGGGTACATTATATGGAGTTTGCTTCAATGCTCTGAGCTCTTAATATTTTAATCAGCAAAATCTTTAGAACATTTTTTCACTAGTGAATGGGATGTCATTTTAAGCTGAACGACTTCTTGATTTCATGTATGCCTTGATCCTGCCTGCAGAAAAGATCCTTACTTAAACCCTCTGTTCTCACTGTGTGACTAGTATAGTTACTCTTTTGGAAAAGGTCTCCACCCGGGCTAGCCAGAACACAAGAATTCTCCTTTTGAAAAAAAAAAGAGGTTTTAACATTTGTTATTGTTTGCAACAGAAACTTATAACGTACAGATTTTTTTCAGGGGGAGAGTACACCAGTACAGAGAAGCCTATGGCTTGGTAGTTAGTACACTTAAGCTGGGATGAAGGAGACCCCAGTTCCATAAGGGGTTTTATACTATATATTGCTAATTCTTGGGTGCATTCCTTCAGGAAGCACTCAAGCTGTTTTAGGTTCCAGTCCCTGTTCCAAATCAGGCAGAATAGGAACTTGAATCTGAATCTCCCAGATCAAAAATTCTAGACCTCGGAAACCATTTATGAAAACCTGACAGCAAGACATTTCTACGGTTTTGATGAGCTGGCATTTTACAACAAGAAAAAAGCTGTCCATAAATTCTCAACCAGCTCTTCTCTGCATAATGTAACGACACCATAGCCTGCTAAATCATATCCACTCAGCTCCAGAGTTCAATCTGATGTCAAGTGAAATATTGGAATGACAGATGTAAGTGGAACACCCACATGAATCACATATCTTTGAAGGGCTAGTGGTCAAGAAAACACCTACATGTCAATAGACTGATAATAAACAGCTCATTTGCTACTTCTACATCTCGAGCCTTGGGTATTATAATGTCTAACCCTAATTCATTCGGTCAGTGCTACAGTGGTATCTTATCCCCAAAATTAAGAATCAAGATTACAGCCCTGCTTATGAAGTTGCTATTGTAATATCTCTCTGCCTCTCTGTTGGTAATTGTGTTCATTGTATCCTGGTTTTTGTGTACACGAGCAGTAATTAATCCTTGTGATGGGAGATTAGTTTCTTCTGAAGTATCTTTGTAGGGTAAATTGAGGCAGCCCATGGTATCTTGATGAAAACTGACAAATTCAAATCTCAAATCATTAGGCCAGCCCTGGGAAGCACCCAGACAGCAGTTAACTTGTTAACTTGACCCTGGTCATCCTGGCAACTACATTCCAAAGGGCCTCACTTTGATAAGGCCGGTACCAAACAACCGCGCGGGATTGTTTTTCATTGACTGCTTTGTTCCTAGAAAATAAGCTTGAATCCCAAAGATCGCGCCAAGGCAATACCACCCCCGCAGGAGACGCATTATATTTCCGGCCGACAAAATGACCATCAACATGCCTTTGTTTATGTTGGCTCATTTAGCTTGTTAGGAATAATTATTTGTATTAGTGATAACATGTTTAACTGGCAATGGGCGGAGATGCTGTGTAACTGTCGTAGACCATTGGCTTATGTGCATATCTCACTTCCGCTGCTAGACCTATCAAATCACTTCTCCTCCGTCCATCTGCTACCTATATAATCTAATGTATGTTTTGGTTAAGTTAGTGCACTCCGGGCTAACACCTTGTCCGCACTCCACCAGCGCTGTGTGTTCAATAAATCCTCTGCTTGTTTTCACCTGCACCCAGTGTGTCCAAGAATTATTCCCAACACATTGTAAGACCTGATGGAAACCCCCCAACAGGCACATGACGTATACACCCTCGAATAGTGCAGATCCCCGACCCAGCCGGCAGTAATGGGAGGGTGCCTGTAGGCACAAAGACTGTGCAGTATAAGCTGTATGCGGAAAATCATAGGAGGGAAAGGCTGACCCAGCAGGGGAAAGCTCATCCCCTGGGGGAAACAGCAAAGCTGTGTACAGAGAAAAGGGAGGGAGAGATTCCCGAGATTCCCAGGAGTGTGGGGGTGTCAGTGTCTGTGACATCCAAAGGGGGGCAAAGTGCGCGTCGCCTCCATAAAACCCAAAACCGCAACGCTTGATCTGGGGGGCTTGTGCTCACAAATTAAGGTTGGAAAAGAAAAGGAAAAAAGTGAAGGAAGAAACACATAAGTAATACAGGCAGGAGTGGAGAGATAGAAGCCATGACATCGCAGGGAGAAGGGGGAGCTAACCCACAGGAACATCTAGACTACAAACAAGCACCAGAGAAGGATTTGATCAAGTGGGGAATTGAAAAGGAAAGTGGAAACACCAAGAAGGTAGTAATAACATTGTTAAAAACCCTCGCATTAAAAGAGGAAGAAATTAAAGCCCTGAGGGATGAGATTGAAGCTCAGAGGAGCAAAAATCCACCCTGCAGTGAGAAATGTAACTTACAAGCAACTGTAGCGCCTCTGTGCCAAAGGAATGCACTAGGAGTGAGAGGAACAGATTTTTCATCTGGTGCCATACCAACTGCACTGCCTCTCCCAAGCTTCGGGGGGAATTTGGCACAACATCACCCCCTTTACCCCTCTCTATGCCCAGTCCTATATGGGCCCTTACCACACATCACTGAAGATAGAGAGGAGGCACAGAAGATAATTGAAAGGGATCAGATCTTTCCTCTGGAAGAACGGGCTCTAATAACAAATCTGCCCGATCCAAAGCGAAACACCGAGTCTTGGAATAAGCTTACCAGATTAGGGGAAGTGTTCCTTCAAATTCTGAAGGAAGGGATGTCCACCGACCATCAAGCTGTATTGGCTCTAAGCATTTTGGTTGGAAACGCATACACAGGCATAATGAAGTGGAGTATGGATTTACAAAACAGGAAGGGAAAGAAAGTAGCTTCAATCAACACTATAAAGGCAGCGGCCACAATCCATCCAATTCAGGCCACTCTCTGCTACACCTGCGGGAAGCCGGGTCACATAACGCGGGACTGTGGGCACAAAAAGGAAGCCCAAACTTTGTAACAACTGCAAAAGACTGGCCACACTAAACCAGAATGCTGCCACCCTGGAGGGGGAAAGGCAGGACAATGGCCGAGTAGGAGTGCCCCCAGCACACAGAACAGCACCTGGGAGCAGGAGAAACTGACAAGCAACTCAAGCAACTCCAGGAGATTCTTAAGCTCCGTGCCAGCAAATAATGTTTTGTAGTACATGAACAGGGAGGGCAGCCGGGCAAATTATTAATAAGTAGCCAAACCTTCCCCTCACACGCCGTTATATTTGGCTCGAAGGCGTGGGAGGAGGTAAATTGAAAGCGACCTTAAGCCAGCTAGTGGCAATTGAATTTGTCGGTTCTCAGCAAGATACCATGGGCTGCCTCAATTTACCCTACACAATGTCACGTGCAACGAGGGAATGGACCACCAGTTCGTACTGCCTGCCGCCTTGCGTACCCAGTCAATTCTGAGCTTAGTGTACGGCTCAATAGCTCCCTGGTGGTTTTATCCAGTCCCTCCATAACAGCCCCTTAGCTCAAACAGTACACTGCCCTCATGTGCTTGTCCCCTCAGGCCTGCCTCTATGCTTGGTTCACACATGTCCAGGTGTCTCATGCCTCAAACGGGAACAGATCCAGGATGTGTCTGAAGGGAATGAGAGACTTCAAACCCAGGCCTAATGAGGTGGTAAATAAACGTACTCACCTCTCTTTGGGTAACAGTCTCCAACTCCCGATCAGCTCACAACTCATGGATCCCACTTCTGACACCAAACAAATGGTTCACAGTTTAATTGTTAACCCATGCAATTCCATAATTCTTGAGGCCTTTTAAGGCATCAGGCACCAATGAGTAGCAGGGCAAATAGCTGTTATTGCAATGGTGAGGTTACTAGTTTCCTCATTGTTATGGGCATCAGTACTTAAATATGCTGATGTCCCACTTGCCCGTATTGTTTCATTTACAGATTTTTATTATTTCTGGCCAAACCACTTTCATGGTTGGTGTGCAAGTTTGCAAAAGCTAAATATTTAATTCGTGTGGCCATTAAAGCAAAACCAGTCCAGTGGGGAGGGGGCTGGTACCCCACTCCCAGTTCTTCTGTTCACTTGACACACTTCTTGCTTCCTTCCAGTTTCTTTTTGTTCACCTGTGGAGATATTGTTAACATTCTCCTAGCTTAAACAATTACTACTCTATTATTCTTTCACTAAAATTTAAAGTTGCCAATTGATTGCCAATTGATTGGGCCCAATTATTAATTTTGTTTGTTTAAATTCATGCTTTTGCTTTACTTAAAATATCCTTTCATTAAAACAATATCCTACACACAACAATATTTGCAATACGTATTACAATTAACACACACAAGACAAACTTGGACAGAACACAAACTTATTATGTCATGACACAGAACCATGGTTTTTTGTTGTTGTTGTTGTTTTTTCAGCTGGCACCAGCGCTTTCTGATGATCTGAAAGACATTGAAGATGTAATCATCGTTGGCCCCTGACAAGGAGACGCAATTGGCAGCCTAGATCTCCTATCAAGTTTGAGGAAGTAGTTAACCCCAAAACCAGCACAGAATGAACTGTTTCAGAGAAAACCCTACAGACTTTGAAGTAAATTGACAACGTTTACAATCTCTTAATTTCACTGTGAAAAACAAAACACCCCAGACTTTACTGCAGCATGGATGTTATGAAAACCCTATACTGAGAAGTTTAAAATTAGTAATAGCTGATTGCAATACTAAACATTCGGATTTAGCTACTGAAAAGAATCAGGAGGTGTGGGGCTAATTGGAAAGCCCACCCTCCTTACCAAATTAATACTGGACAAACTTGTGTCATTGAAAAAAGTCATTTAGCAGGAATCAGGATGGATCATCAGAAGGAAAAAGCATGTGAAAGGGGAAGGCAAAGATTTGGAGTCTTATGGGCATAGTGGAAGGAATAAGGAAAGTAGGACAGACATTGGAAAGTTACTAGGAATGAGGAATGTTTTCTTTGGAAGGACGAAGCAAGTGATTGAGGGTATGTGAAGGTGAGAAGTGGACTCTGTGGGAGTGTGGAAGGAATTAAGCGATTGTTGTAATATGTGAAGGGAAACCTGCTTTAAAAATGACACCTCGTTTCTTTGCAGCCTCTTTCTTAAGCAGTGCGCAAATCATCTAGGCAAAGAAACAATCAGATTTAACTATTTGGCTACAGACACTTTGTTATATCTGCAAAGGGGAAATTAGGGATTCTACTGAAACTTCATTGGTTAACTGCATAAAAGAATGAGCTCCAGATATTGTAACTCTATTTTGTAGGTTTCAAATGAATTGGTTTTATTTGTTTTGGATAATGCCCTCTTACTTAAAATTGCAAACAGACAAGGCACAAATTGGCTAGTGCTTGTGTTGGGCATTCAACTCTTAAGGTCAAATTTAACTCTCTAGAAATAAATTATTATTTTAGGAATCCAAGCTTTGGAACTTCACTGTCTCTTGTCAAGGCTAAGTTGATAACACTTTTGGCTTGCTTTCAAATCCAACGTTATATGTGAATACAGGCTGCCTGGCTATTTCAAAGGAATATAAAACACCTGTCCCCTGAAGTAAATTGTCCAAATACAAATATATTTATAAGCACCCATTTAACAAAATTTAATGTCAATATTATTATTATTACTATAGTCTTAATAAGTAACACTGTATATGATTCTTTTTCAGGAACTGAAAAGCTTTTTGATTGCTGGAATGGTAATTGGCAACACCTAGTAGTAAGGAGAATGCCTATAACAGTAAAGCCTCTCAGTTAACACCCATGAATAGTTTGAAGCTTCACACATTAAACACCTGGTCTGCAGTACAAGAGGGAAACTGAGGCATGCCACCATTAACTTAATAATTGAACAATAAAGTGATTCACTCAAACCCTCTGAAGCTGATTTACAAAATAAAAGCATATCATTAGGTAACAACAAGCTGATCAAAATTAACAAAGAACATCTGTAAAAGAAAAGTATTTTAAGTTATAATGTACCACCCCAACGGGGGTAGAAATGTTTTCTTCTCTTTCAGATCCTGAGTGGCACGGTGGAAGTAAGTACCAAGAGGAGGGTTTACTGGCCCTGCAGGCAAAGATCAAGGAGTTGATGGCCAATGCCCAAAGACATATTGGGGTTGGCCATCTGAGGTACACAAAGATAGGGAAACACCGTGGACCATGCCAAACACCTACCTCTGCGGCACTCGACCAGGCAGTAGAGGTCAAATCTATCATCATGGGCAGTGCCTTTACTGGCGACGAAATATCTTGGGGATGGATTTGAACAGTGTTTGCCAAATTATGTGGGGCATTTCAATTATAACATTCATAATAGTGCTGGTGCTGTACCGGTGCTTCCAGAGTAAATTAAAACCCCATAAATTGTTGTATTTAACCTGGCGGGTTGAAGAACCCTAAGGTCAAGAGGAGGGAACTGTAGGATAAATTGAGGCAGCCCATGGTATCTTGATGAGAACTGACAAATTCAAATCTCAAATCATTAGGCCAGCCCTGGGAAGCACCCAGACAGCAGTTAACTTGACCCTGGTCGTCCTGGCAACTACATTCCAAAGGGCCTCACTTTGATAAGGCCGGTACCAAACAACCGCGCAGGATTGTTTTTCATTGTCTGCTTTGTTCCTAGAAAATAAGCTTGAATCCCAAAGATCGCGCCAAGGCAATACCACCCCCGCAGGAGACGCATTATATTTCCGGCGACAAAATGACCATCAACATGCCTTTGTTTATGTTGGCTCATTTAGCTTGTTAGGAATAATTATTTGTATTAGTGATAACATGTTTAATTGGCAATGGGCGGAGATGCTGTGTAACTGTCGTAGACCATTGGCTTATGTGCATATCTCACTTCCGCTGCTAGACCTATCAAATCACTTCTCCTCCGTCCATCTGCTACCTATATAATCTAATGTATGTTTTGGTTAAGTTAGTGCTCTCCGGGCTAACACCTTGTCCGCACTCCACCAGCGCTGTGTGTTCAATAAATCCTCTGCTTGTTTTCACCTGCACCCAGTGTGTCCAAGAATTATTCCCAACAATCTTTCAGTCAAACATCTATGTAGTGAGGAAAGCACATTATTATGTATTACTGGACTTAGTTCTCACAGAAACACATTTTTAAATTGGGAAAAAAATTCCCTTTTCTTGACAGATGTCCAGCCTAATTTTACAGCTCCAAGAGGCTCATATTCTTTTGGGTGTAATTCTAACCAAACTTCTGTAGCTAGTGAATTTTATTAATCAATACTTAACAATAGTTCTCTTAACTAGATTAGATGGGGAAAGCAAAATTTGTATCAAAACGATTGGAAAGTATGTTAACAGGGCCATAGTCAGTGAAACCTGTCAGGCTTCCTAAACAAAAGAGCTTAATGGAATAAATGTTTAGTTTACATGCTGCATAGCTTCCAAGGAAATTCAAAAGCATCTTTTCCTGCATTTTGCCACACTAAGCTGCAGTATAGAAAAGAAAAAAAATTAAAAGTATTTATAGCATTTATATACTGCTGGGGTTTCAAGGCAGGCATTTCATCTTTGAAACCTAATTACTTACCAGGGACTTCTTGCATCTTTTGTTCAACTTCACTTCTCACTTACATGATAAGTCTAATAACTTTCAAAGTTAACTGAATAGGGCAATAATATGGACGTGGGATATTCAAAGACTGAGATCAGTCTCACTTCTGATGGAGAGAAATGTCAGCCACACAATCAGTAAAATGAATAATTAGGACATACAAAGTCTAAATGTCTTAAGAATTAAATTATTTTAGAGCTAATGTGTTATAGGTTAAAGACGATATAAGTCTTGAAAGGAGTTTCTCATTCCATAGAGTCAATAGTGTCTGAGGGAATCATGATTCTTATTCAGAATGTACTTGAGCAGATATGCAAGAGCATTTATTCCCTAAAATGTATGCAGTGCAATTACATCTCTATTTAGCTTTATTACTGCAACATACACATTACACACATATCATGTTTGCTTGAAGAATAAAGAGATCATATGTACTAGATATATTCCATTATAAACATTTCTACATAGGCATTTTCTGGGCCAAGACAATGAGGGTATGTCTAGACTGCATCCCTTTGTCGGCAGAGGGATGCAGATTAGGCAGGTCAACATTGCAAATGAAGCAGGGATTTAAATATCCCATGCTAATTTGCATAAAAATGGCTGCCGCATTTTGCCAACTCAGCACTTTGTCAGCAAAAAGAGGCAGTCTAGAGGGGGATCTGTCGAGAAAGAAAGCCTTTTTTGACAGATCCTGTAAACCTCCTTGCAGAAGGCATAAGGGATCTGTCAGAAAAGGCTTTTTCTCTCGACAGATCCCCCTCTAAACTGCCTCTTTTTGCCGACAAAGTGCTGAGTCAGCAAAACGCAGCAGCCATTTTCATGCAAATTTGGTGCGGGATATTTAAATCCCTGCCTCATTTGCAATGTCGACCTGCCTAATCTGCATCCCTCTGCCGACAGAGGGATGCAGTCTAGAAATACCTTGAATGTTTATCTTTGAGGGAAGAGTTAACAACATTATATTTTTAATTACACATAAAAATGTGAGAAATCTATTCAGTCCTTTTCCAATCTTCAGCTGAAATTCATAGGAGTTTTGCTCGAGCAAAGAGTAGGTAAAAATATGAAGAAGAAACTCAGCATTTCTTCTCTAAGTGAATAATATAAAATAGTGC
Organism: Pelochelys cantorii; assembly: GCA_032595735.1. Lineage (NCBI taxonomy): Eukaryota > Metazoa > Chordata > Testudines > Trionychidae > Pelochelys > Pelochelys cantorii. Next base: position 70,868,044 of record CM064327.1, read on the forward strand.
CAAGGGGTTATGAAAAGGACCATTTAATACAAGATTTATTACAGGCCTCTTAGTGAAAGTAATTTTTTCTATTCTAATATTAATGTAGAGATACAGTATTTTTCTATCAATTCTTTTAAAGAATTACTAGTAGATTTCTTGGAAATATAGTATACGCTATTTCTAAATCCAGTGAGTTCAAGGTTTTGATTTTGGTTTTGAGTGAAGATAGAAATTGGTTCTCTTATATGAAGTGGTTCACCCAGTCTAGCTCATAAGTCACAGTATGGTATTGTACTGTTTTTGCTGCTGTGTCTTTCATAAGAATTTGCTTCAAGTGAAATTATAAAACCTGTTTGGATAAATGAATAAATTTATCATACTTTCAAGCGTACAATTCATTATTCTGGAGACATTGTAAATGGGATATTTATTTTTAAATGTAATCTTTTAGCGAGAACTATTTTGTTTTTGAAGTGAGAATTTCTATCATGGGTACATAATTATTGGATTCTACTCATGGGAGTATGAGTTAGTTACTAGTGTTAACTAATATTTGTTTTATACCTTATCGTTTTTACACATCACTCTGTGGTTGCTACTCCAGATTGTGGGTGAGGTAGCTTTGGCAATTTTTGTGCCTACTGCACTCAGGTCCAGGAAAGAGCAGAATAGCAGTGGACATAAGTAATGGTAGATCCACTCACTCCCCTCATTGTCTTGGAGAGCTACTGTGGGTAGCTTCACAGTATCCCTTGTGGAGTTGATTCATGACATCCAGATGGCTTCTGTAAGCAGGCCTCCTTTGGAACGGTAGGAGCAAAGGTAAGAAAAGACATTTTCACTAGCAGTACATTAGAATTGGATGGAAATATAACCTATCCTTTCCTAGGGTCAATCCTCCAAGGAGCACAATGGAATTTCCTGCCAGAGGAGTGCAAACTATATACCCTATATAGTTATAGTTCTAACATGATGCAGGAAAACAGGGAGATATAGGCATATCCTGCTAAGTTTTGTCCATTACTTGCCCAAAGTTAGTAAAAAAGATTTTATTGGCTCAAGAAGAACCCCAAACCCCAGATTCAGTTAGAAGCTAATGGTTTAAACAAGAAAAATTTCCAAACATGACCTCCCAGGGGAGGGAAGAGGATAAATAATGGAAATATGAAGTTTCAAACCACAATGGCAAAGCCTATCTATGTTAGTCTTACTAGGACAGATAGTTTGTCAATGCATGAATTATTTATCATTTTATATAGGGCTGACATGTGAATTCTGCTTTACACATAGATGCAGACATGCTGGAGCTTCCATAGGTTCCCATCATGGGTGTTGTGTTCCTCAGGGGTGGTAGGAGAGGATGCGCCCACCTTCCTTTCTTTATAGCTAAATGGAAGGTTGTTCCTGAAACTTCGTCTAGACTCTGTTGCAACAGGGAGCATGGGAAAGATTGGGAACCACTGGTTTAAGTTGTGTATGATTTGGTCGGACACACACTCTCTCACACAAAGAAATTCAGAAAAGAGAAGGAAAACAAAAAAAGGTTTCAAGTTGCTATGTCTGCATAGCAATTCTTTATATAACTAGCCAATTAGCCCGCCATAAGATGGGATTTTCAGGTCTCTCCTCCACATCGGTCTTCTCTCCTGAGCCTCCGGTCTCTCGCTCCGTCTCTCTCTCTCCTCCTCCTACTGCCTCCCCCTCTCTCTCTCAGCTCTCCTCCACTTTCTGCGTCTCTCTCCATCTCTCTCTTTCTCTTATCCCCCTCCTGCCTCTCACTCTCCCTTTCTCTTCTCCTCCTCCTCCTGCCTCTCACTCTCTCTCCACTCAGTCTCTCTCTCTCTCTCTTCTCCTCCCCCTGCTTCTCACTCTCTCTCTGCTCTCCTCTGTCTCCATCGGGGATGCACGCTCATCCAGGCCCCACCCGCTGGGTGTGTATGTCACCGCCCCGCCCCCCTTCGCCTCCCACCGTGGCACTCAGCTGACTTCTGCGCCGCTCAGCCAGGCCACCATGCGGGAACAAGCAGCACAAACGGCCTCTCTCTTTTCTCCTCCTACTGCCTCGCCCTCTCTCTCTCTCAGCTCTCATCTGCCTCCTGCCTCTCTCTCCATCTCTCTCTTTCTCTTCTCCCCCTCCCACCTCTCACTCTGTGTTTCTCTTCTCCTCCTCCTGTGTCTCTCTCACTCTCTCTCTTGCTGTCCTTCGCGTCCTCCATTCTCCTCTCTGTCTCCTCCGCGTCCTCTATGTCTGCTCCACTTTCCTCCTTTTGAATCCGGTGCCCTTTCCTGACGTCAGAGACTCACGCTCGTCCAGGCCCCGCCCCCTGGCTGTTCCCTCTAGGTGGCACTGTTGCCTCCTGCCGTGGCGCTCGGCTGACTTCTGCGTCGCTCAGCTGGGCCGCCGTGTGGGAGCAAGCTCTGTGCTGCATGGGGAGCTCGGGGCCCAAACGGCCGCTTGCACCACTTGCTCCCGCACAGTGACCCGGCTGAGCGGCGCAGAAGTCAACCGAGCACCACGGTGGGAGGCAACAGCACCGCCCAGAGGGAACAGCCAGCATTTCAGTGTTAGAGTCACAGACATTGGGCTACTATATATATGATGAGCAATTACTCAGAAGTTTGCCATCATTCAACTGTCTCACTGAATTATATTTTGAAGTACCTTTTGACAGTATTGAAGCCCATTAACAGGACAATGATGGGAAGCCTTCACCACCACTACTCACAATATCTGCTTTACCGGGGCCTTCATTCTAGTATATTTCAGAAGCTTACTTTTGGTTTAAAGAAAGACACATTTTTAAAGTTATAATAAATAAAACTTGTGGTCTGATTTTCTGAGGTGCTGAGTGCCTGCCATTTTTATTAGCTTCAGTGGCTGTTGCATGCACATGTTGGCTCTATAAATTAGGCTATTTTCATTACTTTTATACAGGTAAAAGAGATGGAAAGGTCACTTCTGCACTCCTATTACAGTATGACACCCACCTCTTGCAAGTCCTCTCTTCTTGTCACATGCATCTACAGTCTTTAAACAATTCCAGGCTTGGTATCCAGCCATGGGCCCAGGCCTTCCCCACCTCAGGCAATGTTTTGCACTCTCTGGGCCCTTCTTCCCCCTGTGGGCCACTGAGAGGTTCAGATCCCCTTCTGAGAGTCTAACCACTATCCAATTGTGGGACACATCCCCAGAGGCCTATGCAGGAGGGACATGCAGGCCTATCCACTACTGCAGATATCAGCCCAGGACCACTCAGAATAATAGCCATGCACCATCACGTCCCTTTAACAAAACTTCTTTCAGGGCATGTCTACATAGCAGGGCAAAAGTCAAATTACGCTACGCAATTTCAGCTACGTCAATTGCGTAGCTGAAGTCGAAATAGCTTAATTCAGCTTTTGGTGCTGTCTACACAGCAGGAAGTCAAATGAAGAGGACTCTTCCTTCAACGTCCCTTACTCTCATGAAATGAGGGTTACAGGAGTCAGAGTAAGAAGTCCTCCAGCTCAAAATTATTTCAAAATAACAGCTTGCTGTGTAGACACTCACTGTGTTATTTCGAAACAACATGAGTTATTCCGAAATAATACTGCTGTGTAGACATACCCTCAGTTACCTGGGCCATTTGCGCACAGCCCCAGCTTTAACCAAATTATCATCCTCACATCAGTTATCTTATGTACAGGTCCGGAATCAAGCCAGCCACTCTGCTGCTTACTCTCCAGGTCCCTGCCAATGCAGAGCTGTCCATGGTGCTTCAATTCCCGTTGGCCAGCCAGAAGCACTATTTGCACTCCTGTCCCAACAAGGAACTAACCATAGACTGCACCACAACTCCTTTTATTCTAGTCTTCAAACTTGCAATTAATTGGTTAACCTCTTACAGCCTCCTCCTGACTGGCTGCTTCCTGCATCATCTTTCTAGGCGATTTTGAGGACTTAACTTCTCTGCTCTTTTCCTGGGATGGTTGTGGAAGGACCCTAAGGGCTCCAGTAGGGCCAAGTTGACCCAATCACAATCCCCTTTGGTCTGCACTTAGAGTAATTTAACATGAACATTCCCCTCTAATTGCATGCATTCAGAGAAGGGCTGCTGAAAAAAAAACAAAAGGAAAAAAAACCCACTTGTTTTCCTCACTAGGGGTATGTCTAGACTACAGGCTTCCATTGACAGAAGTTTTGTCGACAGAATCTGTCGACAAAACTTCTGTCGACAAAGAGCATCCAGATTACATCGCTTTGTCGACAAAGCGATCAGCTTTGTTGACAAAGAGTGTCCAGACTGTAGGACACTCTGTTGACAGAAGGCGGCACCCGGAAGTGCTTCTGGAAGGTCACAGGGGCAGCCATAAAGTCCAGGCACTGCAGCATGCTCTCTGCAGAGACGTGTGCTTAAAGGGATACTCCTGGACAGCCATAGCTCTGCTCCTGCTTCTGGCTTGCCTACCTTATATGGGGAAAGCAAAGCTGCTGCAGTTTTTCTGGCTCTGGTTGCCCTGCTTTGTCGGACACCACAGCAGTTTATTTTCTGGTTTGTCTGTGTGTTTGCTTGTGTGTTTGTTTGGGTTTTGGCTTTTTTGGTTGTTTGTTTGTTTGTATTTTTGTCCTTTTGTTTGTTTGTTTCTTTTGTTCTTTGTGTGTTATTTTGGCTTTTTTGGCCATGGAGCCTGAGCTGCCCCTGGGCAGGCAATAGCCCCACACCGTGCTGATGGAAGTGCTGCTGCATGCTCAGGAGATCATGATGACCTTGGCGGCAGAGCTGGATTCTGAGCCCAGATTTGATCCCCTCGCTCAGGCTGCAACCCTGCTGCCCTTGCCCCCCAACTTATTCCTGGAGAGGCAAGTTTGGAGGCTGGACACCAGTTCAGACTGGTGGGACCGGCTAGTGCTGCAGCAGTGAGATGACAATCAGTGGCTCTGGAACTTCTGGATGCGGAAGGCCACCTTCCAGGAGCTCTGTGTCTGGCTTGCCCCTGCCCTGCAATGCCAGGACACCCACTTGTGGCCTGCCATCCCCCTGGAGAAGCACATTGCCATTGCGCTGTGGAAGCTGACCACCCCCGACAGCTACCACTCCGTGGGGCATCAGTTTGGCATGGGGAAGTCTACCATCGGGGCCATCTTGATGGAGGTAAGTCACTCTCAGGGGACACTCCAGGGGGGCAGTCAGGACCAGACACAGGGAATTGGGGATGGGGTGGCAAAGGTAGAAGCCCTCTCAGCCTCACCCTGCCATGGTGCAGGGGGTGGGGGAGGGATTGTCTGGGGGGGGCTTTTGGGGTTGGGGGGAGCACCCCTCAGCAGCTGAGCAAACCCCTCTAATGTCCTGTTTTGTGTGTTTTTATTTGTCCCTTTCTGCAGGTGGTGACGGCCATCAATTCCAAGCTGCTCCACAGGACCGTCCGTCTCAGAGACCTGCAGACCATCCTGGCTGGATTTGCGGGGCTGAGGTTCCCAAACTGCGGTGGAGCACTCGACGGTACCCACATCCCCATCCGCGCCCCGCCCCATCGAGCAGCACAGTACATCAACAGGAAGGGCTACTTCTCCATGGTGCTGCAGGCCCTGGTCGACCACAGGGGACAGTTCACTGACGTTTGTGTCATGTGGTCAGGCCGGGCACACGATGCCCGCGTGTTCAGGCACTCCTACCTGTACCACAGGCTGCAGGCTGGGGCATTCTTCCCAGAGAGGAACCTGGCAGTCGGGAATGTGCAGATACCTACGTGCATCGTGGCCGATGTGGCTTACCCTCTCATGACCTGGCTCATGAAGCCCTACACCGGCCACCTGGATGCGAGCAGGGAACTGTTCAACTCCTGCCTCAATAGGGCTTGCTTCCAGGTGGAGTGTGCCTTCGGCCGTCCAAAGGGCAGGTTTAGGTGCCTTCTCACGCGGCTGGACGAGGGGGAACACAACATCCTTGATGTGGTTGCAGCATGCTGTGTGCTGCACAACCTCGTGGAGAGGAAAGGGGAGGACTTCCTCCCTGCATGGGGGACACGGGCTGATGTGGAGGGGAGGTACTTCAAGTAGCCCCGGACAGCAGCCACCCTGGCAAGCCCACCAGCTGGGCGTGCGCATTCGGGAAGCCCTGAGTGAGCAATTCACACAGGGAGGCCCCTGATTGGTCCCAGGGCCTTCCACATGTGGGAGTGCCCCATGCCCCCAGTGCCTTCCTCCCTGCAACCCCTCCCGGCCCCACATTCACTCAATCGACCCATTCATCACACACTGAGACTGGAGACAGGTGGTGGTGAAAACTTTTGTGCAGTTCATTTAACTGTTGCTTTTGGAACAAAATAAAATAAATAACTCTTGTGTTCAGAGAAATAAAAATATTTGTTTCTTATAAAATAAACTTTGGAAAAAAAATACAGTGCGTCTCTCAGTTTGTGTCACTGGTGGGAAGGGGGGATGTCAACTTGGAAGTGGGGGGGGAAGCTCAGGGCTGAGGGGGCTGCCTGGAGGAAGAGGCCCTGGCAGATTGGCTCCGGAGGCCTTCTCTCCTCCAGCTGCGCGTGCGGGCTGCCACGGCAGGGGGCTGGGCAGGAGGTGGGGCTGGACCTGGGTCTGGGATGGCAGGGGCTGAGGGGGGGAGCAGGGGCTGGGGGAGGGGCAGGCTGAGGAGGAGGGGCAGGACCAGGCAGAGGACTGGGGAAGGCCATGGCCTCCCGGATAGCTGCGCAGATGTCCCTGCGCTGCTGGGTGAATTCAGCCTCTGTCTCCAGCCTCCTCTCCATTGATTCCTGCATCCTTTGCAGGACTCCAGCATGCTGGCGCACCAGGTCCAGATAGGTGTGCCAGTGCCGCCGCGTTCCCTGTGGCCATCTGGGTGGTGGGGCAGGTGTGGCACCCCCCTCCTGGTCAGCTGGTCCGGCTGTGGAGGACAAGAGGGAAAAGTCGTCAGTCATGCATGCTCACCCTTTCCCTCAGAGGGCATGCCCTCCTTCTTGTCAGCAGGCACTGCCTATCCTAGGGTCAGAGGCAGCTCATGTGCGTCTCAGTAAGGCATGGTGTGGCCTGGCCCACAGCCACAGCCTCCCTGGAGCCCAGAAGGTGTGCAGGCCACCATCCTGCCCCCCTTGCACACACCCCGTGGCCGAGCAGCACAGACAAGTGTCAGGCCACGGTTGCGGTTCCCGCAGAGTACTGAAAGGTCTGCAGCTGTGAGGCAATCCCGGCATCCCCGACCCATGCCTGCCCATGGCATCACTGCCTGCAGGAGCAGGTGGTGCCTAGCAGCCATGAGGGTGCAGGGGTACGATGGCCCTCCCTGAGGGTGGCCATGGGTGTGCCCCCTTTCCCCCCAGGCTGTGATCAGCATGACATGTTCCAGCACTGCACCATCCACTTAGCTCCCACTTTCCCTGCCCTGTGTGTGTTGGACCCACACAGCACTCACCTGATGTTCCCTCACCGGTGTCTGAAGTTGCCTGGGAGGCCTCCTGCACCTGAGCGTCTGGCTCCTGGGTGCTCCGGGCACTGTTCTCCTCCTCCTCTAGGAGCTCCAGGTTCTCAGGCTGCTGTTGCGGCCGGTGCTGAGCAGGGGTCTCCAGCCCAGACTCCACCAGGTGCTCAGGAAGCAAGGGTTCCCCTGGCCCCAGGATCCTGTCCAGCTCCTTGAAATATGCATAGGTGTGTGCCGTTTCCCTGGAGCAGGAGCTGCGTTCACAGGCCCTGATGTACACCTGCCTGAGCTCCTTGACTTTGGCCCTGACCTGCGGTGCCGTGCAGGGGTGGTGACCTTTCCTGGCCAGACTGTCAGCCATGCGGCCGTAGATGTCAGCGTTCCTGTGCCTGCTCTGAGGGAGCTGAAGAGCCTCCTCCTCGGCCCATAGCTCCAGGAGGGCTTTCATTTCTGGCCCTGACGAGGAGGGTGCCTGCTGTTTGGTGCCCCTGGCTTCCCGGGGGGGATGAGTCCCTGGAAGGGCCAGGGGGGGACTTGGAGGACTTGTCCCTGGGACATGGCTCACCACACAACAGAGCTCCACTGTCAGGGTCCTCTCTGGAGCTGGCTTGCTGCCAGAGTGCCGATCCTGGGTGCCTGTGCCTTTTAAAGATGGCTGCTGGCAGGAACAATAGAGTTGAAAGCTGTGGCAGGAGTGTCCACCAGGGGTTCTTCCTGGAGGTCTTTTCTGTCGACATAACTTCTCCCCTACATCCATACCTGCCTTTTGTCAACATAACTATGTTGACAAAGGAGTTATTCCTCGTGGAATGAGGTTTACAGACGTTGACAAAACTGCTGAGTTATATCAACATTATGTTGACATAACTCGACGGCAGTGTGGACGCAGGTATAGTTTTGTCGACAAAAGTCCACTTTTGTCGACAAAACCCTGTAGTCTAGACACACCCTTGGATTTCAGGGCATCTTGTATCACAGTACATAAAAGTTCACACATTACAGTATCTTCATTTATATAGCATCAATTTTTGCATCGCTCTTTCAGACTAACAGTCATATTTTATGTCCAGAGCAACACAGGTTAATTTAAAATGAACAAATCAATCGACTCTTTCTATAAATGCATGTGTGTGTTGTTAGGAGAGTGAGAAATCACCTCTTGTTATGCCTTGCTTTGGAACATCATCATCATCTCCTGCATCTCAATATTTTTTCTTCCTTATAAGCAGATCAGTCAAAGAATTAGCAATCTTCATCATAATAACACTGAGCACTTACACAGCATTTTCCATTCCCAGCGCACTTTACAAAAATTAGTTAATCAAGCATAATTGTAAGATGGCAACATACCAGCTTTCTTCATCTGCATGATGCTTTTGCTCCTACAGTGGTATTAATCTAACATACTACATTCATTTTCTGTCCAACTTTTAGGCCGAGGAAATGTTAAATTGTTGATTATAACTGTTGAATATGAAATACTGCTCTCAGAAGCATTTTGAAACATGAAAATATCAAAAGAGCTTAGTCTCTAAGAAGTGTCATGCACCCCATTTGAGGTGCTCACCCCAACGTGTTAGGGTTCAGGATATTTGAGGAAAGGACAGTTGTTCCAAACAACTGGAAGCAGGGCTGCTGATGCCAGGAGGGGAGGAGCAAAGGAGGCAGTTTCCCTGGGCCCGGTGAATTTTAAAGGGCAGCAGCAGAGCCCCTGGCCCTTTAAATTGCCACCAGCACCCCATGCAATGCAGTCTGGTTGGCGCTGAGGGCTGGCTGGGGCAGGGGACAAGCGTGGTGCACTCCAGATGTTCTGAGGAGTGGCTGCCCTAACTCCACCCTTCTCCCTTCTACCTGAAGTCCTGTTGTTTTCAGGTCCCCATAGCCAACCCCTCCCCCTGCCCATTACTCAACTCTCTGTATCCATCCCTGACTGGAAGGTTACAGTTAGCAGGGAATAACGGAAATTTCTCCATGACTTCTACAGTGAAATTTAGCATCTTTAAATTCATTCCTTTAGGCCTGGATTAATAACGGGGGGGAGGGGAAAATCCTGTTTGCTCTTATAGATTAATTTGTTTTTGCCATTAGGCACTGCAAGCAAGTCATTCATAGTCTGGTGCATATGAAAGTGAAACCATAACAGTCCACAAATTTATCACATCCTGCCTCCTCTTTAGAATTTAATCATTCTTCCCTACACAAAACATACTGCCTTGAATGTTTATATCCAATAGGATGAGCAAAAGGCGTTATATAAATATTACCCTCTCAGCAATTTATTCCCAGGCAGGATTTAGATTATCAGAACACCGCAGGAGTGCATTTGACTTTCTAGAAGCTCCCAATGTTTTTCACAACAACATACTTTTTATCAACAGTTTGTAGTAGTGCCCTTTAAATTTAGAGCCAGAGCTACTACCTTTAAATCATCTTGTTGAAATCATTGCTCTCTGGTTTACATTCACTCATCTAGTTTATTATTGTGGACATCTTTTCTATCTCCTGTTCCAAGAAAAGTTGTAAATTGTCTTCCCTCACTAGTAATTGTTCAGATGTTTCAGATATTTCCCCCTTAGGCTAGGCTAGATTTTCCATTAGTCCAGGGTTCTCTGGGGGATTATGATCTCAGGCAGTTTAAAGTGTGTTTCACAGAAAGATCTGAAGTAGTATTTCCCAACTCCACTGCAGAGTCAGAGGCTGAAGTACATAGGCTCCACCAAGATACTTCCTCAGGAATGGGAATACAGCTTGTCTGCTTGTCAAAACACCTTCCAACATAATGTTTGGACTAAGTAATTCAGACCCAAGAGGTGAGAATAACCACTAGGCTGATAGTACATCTATTCTTCAAGCTACAGGTGTGATTCCCAACTTGAAATATACCCCCCCTGAACTCTCATTTTCTGAACACACTACATTTATAGAATCATAGGAATGTAGAACTGGAAGGTACATTGAAAAAAGTCATCAAGACTAAGCCATGGATGCTGGGGCATGACCAAGTAAATCTGGATTACCCTTGACTGGTGTTTGTTCAACCTGCTCTTCAAAATCTCAGTGATATGGACTCTACATTATCCTTTGGAAGATTATTACAATGTTGATTTACTCTTAGAGTTGGAAAGCCCCCTTCCCATTATTTAAGCCAAATCTCCCTTGTAAATTACACGCATTACTTTTGCCCCATCTTCAGTGCATTTGGAGAACAACTGAACAACATTCTCTTCATAACGGTCTTTAACATTTGAAAACTTTTATTGGGTAACCCTCTTGCTCTTTTTTCTCTCAACACTATACATGCCCAATTTTTTGACCTTACCTCATAGGACAGGTTTGCTAAACGTTTGGGGAGAGCGGCTGTTGCTCTCCTTTGGACTCTTTTCTAATTTGTCCATCTTTCCTAAAGTGTGACACCAGAACTGGATACAATACTCCATCTAAGACTGAGCAGAGTGGGACAATTAACTCACGAATGTTACTTACAATAGCCTTGTAGCAAACCCCAACATTATATTAGCCTCGAGTGGAACTGCATTACTTTCTTGGTTTGTGTTCAATTTGTGATGCACTATAACCCTTAGATCCTTTTCAGAAGTACTACACCTAGCCAGTTATTCCCTACTTTGTATTTGTGCATTTGATTTTTTCTTCATAGTGTAGTTATTTGCACTTGTCTTTATTAAATCTCATTTTGTTGATGTCAAACCAATTCTCTAATTTGCTCAAGTTATTTGAATTTTAATCCTGTCCTCCAAAATGTTTGTAATTCCTCCCATCTTGGTGTCATACACAAGTTTTATAAGTATTTACTCCACACCATTATCTAAGTCATTGATGAAAATATTGAATAGCACCAAACCCAGAACTCACCATGGCAGAATCCCACGGTGGAACTCCCTACAGTTTGACAATGAACCATTGATCACTACTCTTTGACTGCAGTCTTTCAACTAGTTTTGTACCCACTTCATACTAATTTACTCCAGGTCATTTTATCCTAGTTTGGTTATGAGAATATTAAAGGATTTACGCAGCATTGCTTGGGTCCTTGTGGGGACTTGGGATAGGGACTGGGAAACACATATTCATCAAAATGCAAAGCCTTGCCCATAGCCTGCCACTCTTTTACAGGTGCAGCCACCTCCCTGTGGTTTCTTTGCAGCATAACTGTTCCCCCCTGCTTGCTGCCCCCGTGGTCATTCCAGAGCATAATTGTCCCTGCTATCCGACCCCTCCCTTTTTGTGTTATGGAAAACAACCAGATTCCAGACATCTCACTGTCCTGCCACAAAAAGCTGTATAGCAAATTTGGTGGTCCTAGCTCTTACTATTTTGGAGGAGTTCTTGGAACAAATGGATTCACAAACAGACAAATAGGTGCGCAAAATTTCTAAAATATATAGTAAGATCACGTGGGACTGCCTTACTAAAATCAAGATATATCATGTCTACCTCTTCCCTTCTGTGCATTAGGCCACTAACATTGTCAAACAAGGAAATTAGGTTGTAGCCATTGTGGTGTGAGCAGTTACTACCCCTAGCACATACCAACTGTCTCTGAAACATTTGGAGCAGCTAGTCCTTCCTGCCGCTTTCAACGTGCCTGCATTCTAACTTTAGTGCACCCCCATCTTGAAGTGCAAACATACCCTGAGTGTGTTCAGAAATAAAGCAAAATTCAGCTCTTTGACTAAGTTAGCCCTTAATAATATGTTCAAACAGAAATACTCATTTATTCTGGAGAAGACAGACAAGATTCAGTTAGAACACATCTAGCAATTATTCAACAACAACAACATATACAGGACATGTCACAATTCCTTCCTTAATTGTTTCTAGTTGGTGGGAGGGCTACCATTAGCTCCTCACTTCTCCAGAGCTGGTCTCCAGCCCATCACTGGGACTGGACCCTATAACTTTACCCTCATATAAAGGTTAAGAACTGGAGGAAGAGGGTTGTCTCCTCGCTGTACCAGATTTTAGGAGCACAAACCCTGTTAAACAGCTTCTTTTTGGGGTGTCTTCTCCTATGTGTACTTACATAAGAATGGCCATACGGGGTCAGACCAAAGGTACATCTAGCCCAGTATCCTGTCTGCTGACAGTGGCCAATACCAAATGCCCCAAAGGAAGGGAACACAACTGGTAATCCTCACATGATCCCTCTCCTGTCACCCATTTCCAGACAAACAGAGGCTAGGGACACCATTCTTACCCATCTTGGCTAATAGCCATTGATAGACTAACTTCCATGAATCTATCTAGCTCTTTTTTGAACCCTGTTTAAGTCCTAGCCTTCAGCACATCCTCTGGCAAGGAATTCCAGAGGCTGACAGTGCACAGAGTAAAGAAAAACTTCCTTTTGTTTGTTTTAAACCTGCTGCCTATAAATTTCATTTGGTGAATCATAGTTCTTATATTGTGGGAATAAGTAAATAACTTTTGCTTATTCACTTTTTTGCACCAAACATGATTTTATAGACCTCTATCATATTCCCCCTTAGTCTCTTCTTTTTTAAGCTGAAAACTCCAACTCTTTTTAATCTCTCTTCATTCCATTCCAAACCCCTAATCATTTTTGTTGCCCTTTTCTGAACCTTTTCCAATGCCAATATATCTTTTTTGAGATGAGGTGATAACATCTTCATGCAGTATTCACGATGTGCGTGTACCATGGTTTTATATAGAGGCAATAAGATATTCTCTATCCCATTTTTAATTATTCCTAAAAAATACAAATGGTCTGGTAGCACTTTATAGACTAACAAAACATGTAGATGGTATCATGAGCTTTCGCTTTTTTTACTGCCACTGGACACTGAGTGAATGTTTTCAGAGAACTATCCACAGTGACTCCAAGATCTCTCTCGAGTAGTTGTAGCTAAATTTGTCCCCATCATATTGTATGTATAGTTCGGATTATTTTTTCCAATGTGCATTACTTCACATTTATCAACATTAAATTTCATTTGCCATTTTGTTGCCCAATCACTTAGTTTTGTGAGATCGTTTTGAAGCTCTTCACAGTCTGCTTTGGTCATAACTATCTTGAGCAGTTTGGTATCATCTGCAAATTTTGCCACCTCGCTGTTTACCCCTTTCTCTAGATCATTTATAAATAAGTTGAATAGGATGGGTCCCAGGATAGACCCTTGAAGGACCCCACTAGTTACCTCTCTCCACTTTGAAAACTTACAATTTATTCTAACCCTTTGTTTCCTGTCTTTTAACCAGTTATCAATGCATGAAATGACCTTCTCTCTTATCCTATGACAACTTACTTTACCTAAGAGCCTTTGGTGAGGGACCTTGTCAAAAGTCCAATTCTGTTTATCAAACAAACAGGAATGAGTACTTGAACTGGACTTCTGCCACTTACTAAGTTGTAACAACTTGAATCTAAATAACTGGATTCCTTTATAGGTCTATGAACTGCTGTGGAGGAAAAAAAATCCATCTACTCAAACTAGGCTGGCAATGAGGGAAAAATTCCTTCCTAACCCCTCACAGCAAGCCCAAAACATTGTCATATACTAATCCCAGGGATGGGATGCAAAGAACTACTAATCCAAGAATGAGAAGGGGCTGCAGGGTTGAACAGATTTTATATATCCTTGCCATACATACATATTTAGCCCACCAGCTCAAGTTATCCCTTCTCCCCACTTTCTGGTCAGATCATTCTCAATCCCCAAAGGAAGGGCTACCTTTAAAGAAACTCCTTCTCTTTTTTTCCTCCCAGTCTAGACAAAGCCTTGAGGTTGTGAAGATTTCATTTTCTCTCATGCACACCAACAATCCTCTCCTATAATATTATGTTTATTCCTACGGGTGGGAAAGAGAAAAGTGTTCTGTTACTCGCTTTTACAAAATGGGAGGCACTCGCATACAATGGCAAGGGAGGTCAAATATGAATCTAGACAGGCTGAGTAGGAGCTAGATACCAGATGGAAAAGATACCAGATGGAAAAGTAGAAGGCCATTTCTTATAAACACAAGGATAAGAGTAGAAGAAGGGAGCAGCCATGGGTAAATCTTCTCTGTAGAAGGACTCTACCAGGGGATTGTATACGACCACCTGGGGGAGGACAGAGGTTATCTGTATCATAAGTCAGATATTTTGTTTTGTAAATAATTAGGAATAATCCTTTATGCTTTGCAGCAGTGCTTTTGTAATGACCACCCTTTTGAATCAGACTTCCAGAGTTAAAACACAGAGTTAAAGCTTGAGCTTAAGGAATAAGTATCCTTTGAGAGAAGACGTGGCGGGGGACTTGTAACACACTGAACAATAGGTTACATGGTGAGAAATAGAAACAATGATACAGGAGAAGCTAAAATGTGGCTGGCGACTAAGGGCACATCTACACAGCAGCATTATTTCAGAATAACTGACATTATTTTGAAGTAACAAAGTGCGCGTCTATACAGAAAAGTTATTATTTCAAAATAATTTCAAGATGTGTGTTTCTTACTCTGACTTCTGTAAGCCTCATTTCATGAGGAGTAAGGGAAATTCTTCCTTGGACTTCCTGCTGTGTAGACAGTGCCTAAAGCCTAATTAAGCTATTTCGACTTCAGCTATGCAATTGACGTAGTTGAAGTTGCATAGCTTAATTCGACTTTTCCCCCATGCCCTAAGAGTGCAAGCAGTGAATGCCCCCCTTGTGCTGCAACTTTCTTCTCACACTTGAGCAATGAGGTAAATTATCAAAGTATCCATGTTAAAGACTGTGCAGACATGGTCTATGCTCTTACATGGATATAAGATTGCAATTTCTAAGTCAGTCTGGCAACTTTCACACACATTGACCTCACACAAAAATATTTTAAAAGACTATTGTAAAAGCTCTTCATTTCTTGTCTAGCATAGCACACAATGTTTTCATTTATTGCCAGGACCAGAAAATAACCATCCCAGAGTATTAAATCTAGAGATATAGCCTCTTATACCTTTATGATACTCAATTACATCCATGGCATACAATGGGTAAAATCTATTGAAAGAAAAACAGAATCCCTGAGCTAAAGTGTTTACGGTCTAATAGGATAACTGTTCCATGGGGAGAAGTGTCCAAATTATCATAGGGACAATATACTGCTAACAGAGCAAATATTTGTTCCACATTTTCAAGAAGAGTAAATGAAGAAAGTGATCTTTTTGGATGACTATACTGCTGCTGATAGAAAACACTTTTAGTCTTGAAATGCTTTTTTTATCTATGTCAAAGTGTTTCTCTGAAGTAGTTCTCCAGCCTTCATGAAATAATAAACTACTAGGGGGCTGTGCCCATTGCTCGCTACGCTCACCAACCCCCCTATCTCTGGGGGTAGACAGTCTGGTGGACCAGGCCAAGGCCACACCAACCCCATTTCTTCCCCTCCCCCTCCCCTTGGCTCCCTAGCCCCCGGCCTGGACCACGCCAGCCCCAGCTCTTTCCATCCCCCAAGGCCTAACCCTAACCTTCTCCCTGCCACCCCTCGCCCCCAGCATCTGGGGAAGGCCGAGCTTTGTTGGCCTGCAGACAATCCCAGGCCTGCTGCTAGGGAGGGGAGTCCGGCCATGACTAAGGCTACTGCCTGTGTGGGGTTAGCGGGGCCCAGAGCATCTGAGGGGGCCAATGATCATGGCCTGGAGCTGGGGGTGGGATGACATGAGTGACAAGCTGACGTCATTCTGTCATCCAGCAGGAATTTTTTTTATATATGTATAGAGAGAGAGAGACTGGTTAAAGCTTTAAAAAAAAACCAACCAAACAAAAAAACCACATACCTAGGGAGTGGATATCCCTGTAAGCTATTGCCATAGGGTGTCCCATCTGCAGATAGTTATTTATCCATTAGATACACACGCAACAGATCTACCCCTGTCAGCAGTCTGGATAGTTTGCAATCAGCACATGAAGAAGATAGTTATTTTTTTAATTTAGCTACAGCCCTTTATTAACCCTTGCTGAGATTATCTTTTTGAGTAGTTCTGTCCCCACAAGTATTGCAGTTGCTGCATCTATCATTTTTTCCTTCAATTCAAACATATAGTTTAACTTTTGACTTGGCTTTTAAAAAGAAATACCCACTACAGTAACAAGGAGAGTATTTTCACTGAACAATTTATTCAATAAATGTAGCCACTTTACCTGTTAATGGATTACCTACAAACAAACTCAACTACATACATTCTATAATTAAATTCTATGTGCATGTATTTTCTGGATTACTTGTTCAATTCACAATGACTATTTTCTCTGCTTTACATGATTTGTCATCTGAGTTGTATAGTTTTTCTGCTCTGACTGACTTAGAGAGACACACAATGAGCTCTGAAATTGGCATGAATACCATGCACAACTACAAACTCACTAGGTTATCCATGATTCCTGTATATCACTTTGGCCTTATTTTGATTGCTGGGTTTAATGTGTATTTGCTGATTGGTAGTTGTGAACTGTGATATACAGCAGGCCTGATCAGATGATCTAGTGGTCCCTTCTGTCCTTAAACTGACACCTTTTCTTTCTCCAAACAAAAATGTGCTTACACAATATGGATAAATTTAACAAAGAACACAAATTAATTCCATGAACATTTATGAAGGCTTTGGTGGAGTATTTGTCCAGCTCTTGTTATTGCCTAAGGTCTTTTTCATCCCCTACACATAATGCATTGTGGTACTCTTGCTTGAGTAGTGTGTGATTTCTCTAGTTCAACTCTGCCTCGTAAAAAATATGAACTCCACAAGTATGATTTGGCAAATAATTGGTTCTTTATTGAAAACTGAAAACCTAGAGATGTGAAATTTAGGTTAGATCCCCAACTATATCTTGATACAGACAGATTGGAAATTTTCAGAGCGAGTGCCATGACAATGGGAAACTGAAAGGAAACTATAGGGAATCTGGCCTTGCTCACGAAAGCTTTCTAAGAAGGATTGTTAACTTATATTCACTTTGGGGGCTGGTATAACCTGCAGGTCCTTTTCAGCAATACAACCCAGCCAGTCACTCCGCATTTTGTAACTGGACATTCGATTTTGTCGTCTTAATGGTAGCACTTTGCACTTCTCTTTATTCAATTTTATCTTGTTGAAGTCAGACCAATTCTTCCATTTGTCAAGATTATTTTGAATTTTAATATTGTTCTCCAAAGTAATAGTAACTCCTACCATCTTGGTATCTCCACACATTGAGGAATGATGGTTTAAAAAAAATAGATATTTTGTTTTCAGTACTGGTGAAATATAGAGAAGAAATTGAGTTTTTCTGAATACTTCTCCCTCCCTTTCTCTCTTAGTCTGTGTCTAGACTATAAAGAAAAGACAGAAAAAATTTGTGAACCACAATTTGCGTATCTTTTTCTTCTTTTCTTCCAAAAGAAGCTTTTCTGACATTTGACCCATCTACACTGGGCCAAATGTCGGGAAAAAACCCTCTTTCGGAACATCCCTTCTTCCTCGTAGAATGAGGTTTACAGGGATGCCAAAAAAACGCATCTGCTTTTTTGAAATATTCCTTGGACGCAGCAGATGTCTAGATGTACCCTTAGTCTCCTTTACATTTTACTTTTCAAGAGATTTCAGTGACAAAACTCTTGCTCTTCCATCCCCTCATATCTGCCTTGCATTTTGTAGGGACTTCTGAATATCAAACTATCAATCCTATTTAACTACATAAACTAGTCAAATGTATACAAAAATACTACTACACTGTGAAAAGTAAGAAGTGATAGGCCGACTTCTTAACTGGCTTCATAGGCTTAAGGGATTTTTGCCTGCAGACCTTATCCTATGTTTAAGGATTATATAGTGAGAGGCACTTGTGTAGGTTATGCAAAGAAGACAAGCTCGTGCCACCCTGTATATTTGCATAAGGACCAGTAATAATCTATCCCTGAGTAGTACATTGTAAATCTTTCTACACATAAATCAAATCTTAACTGATTAACAGATGGAATAGCCTTAAACTAAGAGACATAACCCAATACAATAAGATACAAATATATTTTCATCCTCTGAGAAAATCACCCAATTTAAATACCTTTAACATAATTTATGAAGCTCCTCTGGGATGGAATATTTACACTGGTTGTAATGTAGGTTTTATAAGAGCCACACTCTCTTTTTAAAAAATTATATCCATGATTTCTAAACATTCCACATATTCAGCACTGCAAAGATGCAGATTTTTTTCTTAAATCCTATTTGAGAGTTTGTCGGTAGAGGGAATAAATTCATTTCCATTCTCTCAAAAGCCAGGATAATAGAGCGTGAGGCACTGATTCATATGGATTTTAGAGGGAAACTCCAAACATTGATTATTTAGGATTTTTTCTTAACATTTCCTGAAAGGTTTTTGGTAAGAGTGGAATTAACAGAGAAGTAATTTCTTTCATTTGGGTATGTACTTTTTCAAAAAATAAAATTCAAAATGAAAACTCATTTTTGAATCAGAAAGTCAAAACATTTTATTTTAAAATCTTGCAAAAATATTTCAGTTCTTTCGGAATTTTCGTTCTGTTGAAATAATTTGGCATTTTCAACACAAACTTGCAAAATACTTTGGCCAACTCAATTTTCATTTTAAAATGAAAGAAAAAATTCTGTCAAAAAGAAGGTCACCCAACTCTGATGCTGATTCTGACCAAACTATTGTTCTATACCTTCTTCATATATTTTTCAGAAAAATAAGCTGCTTTTCTCAGTGTGAATTTCTGACCTTACTGTATTGAAGTAAAATATATGATGTCTTTTTAGAGCTCGCAAATTTTATTGTCAGAAATCCAACTAAGAGACTAAAGCTCTTTCTGGCAATACAATTAAATTTCCCTCTGGAGAGGTATGAAGGGATTTTTAGTGCCTTTGTGCTAATAATGAAAAAGAATGCTTCACTGTTATTATAGAATGTGATAACTACTACATACTAAATCAAAGGGAATATTTCAAAGGAGGAATGCCAGGCCTCCAAAACCTTGAAGAATATGCATATTTCTGATGACAGAATAGCATCCACCTGAAATTCAGATTTTTCTAGCAGGGCATGATCAACCAAACAACAATATTAGCATTAGTAAAGAACTAATAGAATTCAGTTTACCTGTATGAAAATCCCAGAGAGACAGAGTTTCCGGATGGTAGGAATATTTATGATAATACTACTTTCTAACTGAACAGCAAAAAATATTCACAGGACATTAATTTAAAACTTGAATGTGAGTATATGCACCAGAAACGTGAGTTTAAGCATTATACTCATTGAATAAGCATTTGACCAATATGTCCAATGTAAGCAAACCAAAACATTTTGGCTATCAGTACCTCCAAACGGTTATCAGCAACAACAAAAATCAGTAATACCTGTTCCATCATATCATTAAGCTTCGCTTCAGTACATATGTGCGTACATATACCAAATGTAAATAATTTGGCTAGATGGGATGTTTTAATCTTTTAATTGTCACCATATTATGTTCATGGAGTTTCTATATTATTTTAGATACTTGGTCTTAAAAATACATGTATACAGTGCTTCCATTTTTAACTTATTTATTCTGCTGAAAGGAATACCCATAAGTAAGCATCCCTTTTACCACTGAACAGAATACATATTTAATAAAATCTTTTCTGACTTCCTTTTGGATCCTGTGATAGGAGCCTAATATAATTTATTCTGGAACACACAGACCTTTCAAGTTTATGAAATATTGAATAAAAACTCAAAACGGAGTGGACTACTTAGATGGCATTATTATTCAGAAGGAAAATATATTCAGCATCTCTAAAGGCTTTGAGGCATTGTTGTAGTAAGAAAAATGCGGGTAAGGAGCTGACACCGATAGAAGGATTTTCATTGCTCTTGAAGAATAGAAGCAGTAGCAAATATGCATTGAGTAGCAGCTCAACTCTACTGCACAGTTTGCTAATATCTTTGCTAGATAAAAATGCATGATTTCCCCGCAACCTTAGTATTCATCAACAATTGCTTCTGTTTATTAGGGTAATTCATATTTTGGCTATTTGGAAAAAAAAAACCCTCTTGATACTGTAAATTAAAATTCAACCACCATCAACCTCAGTTAAAGTTTTGTATCCAGATGTATTGCAGCATTGCATCTACAATTAAAGGCTACTTTTTTGTGTCCATTATAAACCCTATTTTCAGGGTTGAACACATTGCACTGCGAATTAAGTTCACAGCATTGATGGATATTTTACTGTAGAAGTGAACTCCAAAGAGTTGATTTTCTCCTGCACCAGAACTTTACCTGGCCCTGGAGCAGTTTTGTGTATGTGAAATGTTAGGAAACCAGTTACAGCTCCTAATTTTCAAGGACTCACACAATTTAGAGCAGCAGCTAGGTTACTCTAAGTTCTGCCACTGTTATAAGGAACATAATATACTCTACATCAGTGGAGGATTGGCATTGCCTGGGAAGAGGGCTGAGAGGTAAAACATAAGTATAGGGCCCACCTGTGCATTATTTGTGCTAGCAGGGAGTTTTTTCCCCCAACTATGGTATTCTCTAAGGGGAATCTTGTCAGATTACAATCATTTTGAGCAATTGCATGAGCAATGCAAATGGACCATAATGCAATAAAGAATCTGGCTTCCTCCCTTCCCCATGGCTAATGCTGAAATTGGAGGACAATAGTTATTCCAGGATCACCTTGACTCCAAAATTCAGTTCTCTCTTTGGTATGACAGAGACTAAGCAAATTGACCTTTGGGAACAATGCAAGACCCACCTATTTAGTCTAGATTTCAATTGCACATGTGGTCCTGGGCATGCACATATTTCTGCTGAAATTCTGCTGTGGACTGGGGAGCTTGTTTTGAGTAGATATTGTTCAGTTACGGTTTAACAGGGGGAGGGGAGAAGGTGTGCATTCAAGTGAATACACAGTGCATCTGCGTTTCGCAGTGGTGATAGAATTTGATTGAAAAAAAAGATCTTATTATTCTTATGTAAAGCTAGTGGGGAATTGTCAAAGGGAAAACAAATTTTCTGTTGGAAAATGCCTATTTGTCAAATGAAATGTCAAGGGAACTTTTTTATTTGGACAAAACTTCCAAAGGAATCTACTCAGGTTTCCTGCCAGTTTGCTTTCTCCTCCCCCTTTGTCCCCACTCTGTTCCAGGGCTCCCAGGGCTTCTGAGTTCCTAACTTCTGAGCTCCCCAGAAGTTTGTTTGGCAGGTTGCTGCAGCACACCAGCTCTCAAGCTTCTGGTTGCTCAGTAGCTATTCTGGCAGGCTGCTGTGGAGCCAGAGTTCCAAGATATTTTATGTTGGAAACATCAAAACATGCCCGCTGCAGGAGCATTTCATTGTCTCGCTTCTGCAAAATAAGTAAGTGCCGTTTTGGTGTTTCGTTGAAAGTCAATGGGAGTTAGCACCTAACCTGCCCAGATATTTCTGTAAATCTCACTGTGTGCCCATTTACATATTTAGGCCACTAAATTCCTTTGGAAAGTCTGGCCCTGTATTTCCCAACGTTATAACCACTACTTTGGCCTGGCTTTTATCTCAGTCAGAGACTTGACCCTATTTATTTCCTAGGTTTTCTTGAAAGAGAAAATAAATTCTATAAGATTAAGCTATTTGCCTAGAGACTGTCAGAACTCCCCATTCCACACACCCTATGTAGTCTGAAATAAGGAGCCCCTCTCATGTGCACAAGCCTCAATCACAGTGCAGCTTCACTGCATTTATCACTGTGCAGCTAAATTAGCTTTGCATGCATGGGGTGATCCTACTGTGCTAGCATCTTTTAAAAGCCAAGGAAGAAAATATACCGTACATGAAGAGAAAATATATTTTATAGGCCATAATTTGGTTAAATAAAAAACATTAGCAGGACAGTCAACACACACACACACACACACACACACACACACACACACAATTTTACTGCATTTGCAGCTGCTACTGTCTGTATTATATTATACACACACAAATATATATGCACACATGTATTATATGCATGTTACATTGAGATAAATATTAAATTTAAATGTAAAAATGCAAAATATTTACATAATGGGCAGATTTAACTCTACAGAAAGTATGTTATTTAAACCACTTGAATGAGCCTTATGCATTTCGTATTCCCCACTTCAATTAATAACTAAAATATATTCAAACGTACTGGGTAGCCTTGCTGAATGGAGTCATCTTTTAAGCGGCACTGCCTGATAGTGCCTCATTCTCATGATATACCATATTAATGCATCAGAGTACTGACATTCCAATGATGTACACAAGTTGTAGAATGGGGGTTTTGACGCTGTATTCGCAGAAAGATCTACACCCATGTTCTTCATCACATAATTGATCTAAGATATATTTGGGAGATTCAGCAAGTTGTAGTGTTTAAGATATTCAGCAAATCTAATGTATGCACCTATTTTTCATGAGTACAGTTCATTTGTTCAGATACCATGCAGCTTTCTGTGGATCTGGCCACTGCTGAAGATGCACAACGTCAACTGGGTTGAAAAGTACAGTTGAACATAGAATCATAGAATACGAGGACTGGAAGGCACCTTGAGAGGTCATCAAGTCCAGTCCCCTGCCCTCATGGCAGGACCAAATACTGTCTAGACCATCCCTGATAGACATTTATCTAACCTACTCTTAAATATCTCCAGAGATGGGGATTCCACAACCTCCCTGGGCAATTTATTCCAGTGTTTGACTACCCTGACAGTAAGGAACTTTTCCCTAATGTCCAACCTAAACCTCCCTTGCTGCAGTTTAAGCCCATTGCTTCTTGTTGTATCCTTAGAGGCCAAGATGAATAAGTTCTCCCCCTCCTCCTTATGACACCCTTTTAGATACCTGAAAACTGCTATCATGTCCCCCCTCAATCTTCTCTTTTCTAAACAAACCCAATTCTTTCAGCCTTCCTTCATAGGTCATGTTCTCTAGACCTTTAATCATTCTTGTTGCTCTTCTCTGGACCCTCTCCAATTTCTCCACATCTTGAAATGCGGTGTCCAGAACTGGATACAATACTCCAGCTGAAGCCTAATCAGTGCAGAGTAGAGCGGAAGAATGACTTCTCGTGTCTTGCTCACAACACACCTGTTAATGCATCCCAGAATCATGTTTGCTTTTTTTGCAACAGCATCACACTGCTGACTCATATTCAGCTTGTGGTCCACTATAACCCCTAGATCCTTTTCTGCTGTACTCCTTCCTAAACAGTCACTTCCCATTCTGTATGTGTGAAACTAATTGTTCCTTCCTAAGTGGAGCACTTTGCATTTGTCTTTATTAAACTTCATCCTGTTTACCTCAGACCATTTCTCCAATTTGTCCAGATCATTTTGAATTATGACCCTATCCTCCAGAGCAGTCGCAACCTCTCCCAGCTTGGTATCATCTGCAAACTTAATAAGCGTACTTTCTATGCCAATATCTAAATCATTGATGAAGATATTGAACAGAGCTGGCCCCAAAACAGACCCCTGCGGAACCACTTGTTATACCTTTCCAGCAGGATTAAGAACCATTAATAACTACTCTGAGTATGGTTATCCAGCCACTTATGCACCGACCTTATAGTAGCCCCATCTAAGTTGTATTTGCCTAGTTTATTGATAAGAATATCATGCAAGACCGTATCAAACGCTTTACTAAAATCTAGGTATACCACATCCACCGCTTCTCCCGTATCCACAAGACTTGTTATCCTATCAAAGAAAGCTATCAGATTGGTTTGACATGATTTGTTCTTTACAAATCCATGCTGGCTGTTCCCTATCACCTTGCCACCTTCCAAGTGTTTACAGATGATTTCCTTAATTACTTGCTCCATTATCTTCCCTGGCACAGAAGTTAAACTAACTGGTCTGTAGTTTCCTGGGTTATTCTTATTTCCCTTTTTATAAATGGGCACTATATTTGCCCTTTTCCAGTCTTCTGGAATCTCTCCTGTCTCCCATGATTTTCCAAAGATGATAGCGAGAGGCTCAGATACCTCCTCTATCAGCTCCTTGAGTATTCTAGGATGCATTTCATCAGGCCCTGGTGACTTGCAGGCATCTAACTTTTCTAGGTGATTTTTAACTTGTTTTTTTTTTTATTTTATCTTCTAAACCTACCCCCTTCCCACTAGCATTCACTGTGTTAGGCATTCCTTCAGACTTCTTGGTGAAGACCGAAACAAACAAGTCATGAAGCATCTCTGCCATTTCCAAGTTTCCTGTTACTGTTTCTCCCTCCTCACTGACCAGTGGGCCTACCCTGTCCTTGGTCTTCCTCTTGCTTCTAATGTATTTATAAAAAGTCTTCTTGTTTCCCTTTATTCCTGTATCTAGTTTGAGCTCATTTTGTGCCTTTGCCTTTCTAATCTTGCCCCTGCATTCCTGTGTTGTTTGCCTATATTCATCCTTTGTAATTTGTCCTACTTTCCATTTTTTATATGACTCCTTTTTTATTTTTAGATCATGCAAGATCTCATGGTTAAGCCAAGGCGGTCTTTTGCCATATTTTCTATCTTTCCAACACAGAGGAATAGCTTGCTTTTGGGCCCTTAATAATGTCCCTTTGAAAAACTGCCAACTCTCCTCAGTTGTTTTTCCCCTCAGTCTTGATTCCCATGGGACCTTACCTATCAGCTCTCTGAGCTTACCAAAATCCTCCTTCCTGAAATCCACTGTCTCTGTTTTGCTGTTCTCCCTTCTACCCTGCCTTAGAATTGTGAACTCTATGATTTCATGGGACTATAGACATTATTATGGGAACCCAAAGCTCAGAGAGAGTAAGAGAGAGCCTAAAATGAAGTGTGATGGAAATGTAATGTATTTACAAACACAAAGCCTCACAGCAACCACGTTAGATAAAGTACAACTATTCCCATTTTACATTTAGACTCAGAGAATCATGCTCATTATTCCAGGCTCCCCAAGCCATTGTTTAGAACTGGGAACAGAATTCCAGGCTCCCAGCCTTCTGACCTAACTGCTAGATAGATGTTTCTCAGTCTGGGGTTTGCTGGTCACATGGTGCTGGCCAGTGGGTATGATTCTTTACAGCTGCTCCTATAGGAATCCTTGCAAGCGCTGCTACAGAACAGAATTAAAGAATGAGCTGCAAACTTAGCAGCCTCCATCAGGGATTATTGCAACCACTATAAGGAAAACAGCCCAAAACCCATCAATAAGGCCAGAACCAGGAGCTTCCTCTGGGCCCAACTATGCAACCCTTACATGCATCAATGATTATGTGCTTGTACAAGTAGCTCCATTGATTTCAATGGGACTAACTTCATAAATAAATGCTTACCACATGTAAGGATTGCATAAATGCACCCGCAATGAGGCACTTCAAAGTAGAATAGGAGAGGAAGGATAGCAAGAAGGCGGGGGAGCTGGATAGGGTATATCGACACCGACAGAACAAAAAAGCAAGAACAGAGCTGGTCAAAACACTCAGGATTTCTGGTTTGTGGGAATTGTTGATATTTAGTTTCATTTCAAATTGGAGCAACAGACCTTGGAAGCCAGGCTTCTCATCAATCTGCTAGGAACCCCAGCTTTGATTTGAGAAAAAAATCACCATGGTCGCGATGATTCTGCAAAACAATCTCCAACCAAACTCAGTTTTGCCAGCAAATTGCTAACCAGCGTACACAGAATGAAGAGAACAAAGAACCCAATACATTTTGAAAAAGAGAACTAATTTGATTTGAAAAATGTATTACCTGCACCTTTCCATATTCATGAGATCAAAGATGTGCTTGGATTTTAATGTAAACTCTACTTCTAGAAATTCAACATGTATTACTCTTGGCACAGGGATGGAGAGATATTCTGACTAGGGGTGGGGAGAAGCCTATGACATGCTCTTACTTCGGAAGAGGTCCACAGAATGGGAACAACTCAACTAGAATATACTCAGTGACGTGGTAAATACACAGCACTTTCAAAAGGCAGACAAAATATCACCATTAGCGAGACGCTGAAGGAAAGGATACGTTTTGAAAGTTAAATAAAATCACTTTTTTATGTTTGTATGTTGCTTTGATACATTTGTTGATGTGAGGTAACTTACAGTTGTCTAAGCACAAATTACATTTGAGACCATGCTTCAGAACAGCAATTTGAATATAAAAGTAGAACAAAAATAACCATTACAAAGTAACTTAGAAAGAGCCTGCAAATGTTTTTAAACCTCAGGACAGGTTTAGTGTTATTTTTTAGTTTATTTATTGAGCATCTTTTCTCCTAGACAAACCATTTATGAGTACATTCCCGGATTTCTGCCCAGATATGCAACCTGGGAACTTTTAGAGCAAATTTCAAAAGTGTTCAGAATTTGCTACTGATTACGTCTGAGCTACACTTAAATGCCTTAACATTTAACTCCTACTACTGATTTCTTTTCTCAGGACATATTCATGATTGATAAAGAAGGAAGGAAGCCATAATATGGCAACAGGTACCTCCTCCTGTCTTCTGACTAGTGATCAGCTGGTTTGGAAGAATGGAATGGCTGAAAACATTACTGATCATCAACAGGATTCATTCTGACACCCACTCTCATGTTGAGATTAGCTTACCATTTAAGTAGACAGTCATTCATTTCAGTGGGATTACTTGTGTAATGATCTACCACTCAGCATGAGTACAGGTAACCATCAAGGCTATATCATGGGCCTCACTTATATGGCCATACAGTTTGATGGGGATGAGGAGGGACTAAGAAACCTCCCTCTTCTATATAACTATGAGAAGGGCCGGGCTCATTTTGATTTGAGGAGAGGCAGGGGAGTGCTTCTGAAGCGTTTTCTAAGTGGGCATCTTATTGCTAGAAGAAGTTGGAGAGCCATGTCCCTGCCTCCTACATGCCATCTAGTGGGAACAATAGATTATTCAAAAAGGGAGTCAGAGATTGATCTCTGAGCCAGGCTATCACAAAACTTAAAATGAAAAAAACTCGCATTCAAGATGTTTTGCACAAAACTTCACAATGAAGTTACTATTATTTTGTTTTCATTTTAGTCCAAGTGCTTTATTCTGGATTTACATATATATGAAAAATTCAAACCAATTTGTTAAAAATGACATTTTCTGGAAAAAAAATGCTTTTTTGGCAGAAAATTTAGCCAGCTAAATGTTCTGTACTGCTCTAACATGTGGTGTTGCCAAAGCATCTATCCCCGAAGGACTGAAAACAGAACAGTAAAACCTTTTCTGGCTCAGCAAGTACAATATGCACTTCACTTAGAAGATGGCTCATTTTAGAATACCATCAGCTGCATTTAGATGCACTCCTTTCTTCATTAAATATATTTGTTCAAACACTTCCTTTTAAAGCATTTACTAAATTGATATGCTAGTGTGTGCACTCTGGGGTTTTTTTCCTCCAGATGTCTGAGAGGAGGGAAGGGAGGAGTGAGCTATAAAACACTGTCAGAATGAAGGGGAAAAGGTAGCAAATAGAAAAGTATATTACTGGTTTGATTGCTCCCCTGCCACCACTCTGCATCTCTTCCTGCTGATTCTGTCAAGAACTGAATAGATTAGGTCTCATTATAACAAAATTAAAGCCAAAGATTCAAGATGCTTAAAAACAAGACCGCTACACTTAGAAGCATCATCCAGCATGTCTATGTCAGGAGAAATGCTCTCACAGAAAGAGCAAGTGATTGCTGGTGACAAAGGGCACTACCCAGCCTAGTCACCTGAGCCATCGCTAGGCAGAAGTGGGTGTGTATGGTGACAAGGGTGCAGACTTTGTTAGTACACAGTTCTAGTGAAGTCAGGCTAATTTAAATCTAATTTTGACTTTAATCACACTGAGGAGAGATAAGTGAAGAGGTACAAGGAGTTGATGCTGAAGGATTAAGTCATTTGGAAAGCCGGAAGAAAAGAGGAACTAATCTGAAGAGGGATTTCACAAGGCACTAATATTTCCCCATCTGTGGTGCAAAGAACAAAATCTCAGCCCTTCCTGACTAACTTCCATTAAAGCGAGACACACAAAAATCAAACAAACAACAAAGAAGAAACAAGCATAAAAGGATGAGATTCTATTCTGTACCTCACAAGGCAGAACTCCCAGCCTAGGGGGGAGTGAAGGCTAATGTGACTTGAAACCAAATTTGCACTCCTGACCGTGGGCTGCCTCAGATGCTGAAGAGCCTCCCCATGCTACCCTGGAGGGCCTGTCTAAGTTGCAGCAGCCCCTCCAAATTGCCCTATGGTCTCGTACTGCCTGGAATCTCTGTCCTGACCCCCATCTCACTCCCTATGTCTGGGCTTATGAGGGACTTTTGCAGTGTACCGTTGTCTTATAGGGGCTATGTCTAGACTATGCTTTATTTTCAAAAGAAGATATCCAAATTCCACAGCAATTTGCATATCTTCTTCCAATCTCACTTTCAAAAGCGGGTCTTTCAAAAATGAAAGTAGTCTGGATGTGTTTTTTTGGGAAAATAACCCCTTTTTCAAAAAACCGTTCTTCCTTAAAAGGGGTTTATGTGGTTTTTCAAAAAAGTTTTTTTTTCTGAGAAAAACCGCATCCAGACTACTTTCACTTTCGAAAGACCTGCTTTCGAAAGTGAAATCAGAAGAAGATGTGCAAATTCCCACAGAATCCTCTTTCGAAAATAAACTGTAGTTTAGACGTACCCATAGTGTCTGTGCCAGAGGAATCCTCCTCTGGCTTGCTACAGGGATTTCATAGCCCCCTTATGCCACTTTGCTGTGTTTACACAATGTAAAGATGCTGGGGCAGGAGTGAGGATCTTACTCAAAGTCACCATGAGACAGGAGAGAATATGTAGAGTACATCACTCGGTAACATTCTGCAACTGAATTGAAACACAAAATGGCAGATGCCTCTTCTGAAGGCAGGGGATCGTGTACACAATACAAGGGAAACAAGTATAAGTATAGCTATTTATACCACATGAGGAACTGCAAAATATAAAGATAAAAGGTGGCATTAGGCAAATAAACAGATGAAAACAACCTAGAAATGAAGAAGGAACTGAAATGATATTGCTATTGAAGTTAGTATGGAAAAATTATTTTTGGTTATCTAGACAATCTACGAAATACAATTGTCCCCTCTGCATATTTGCCAATATTTTGTCCTGTTTAATGACACATGTCCAGAGTGACTGACTGAGCTTACACCTCTCCAGACTTATTACATAGTCACCATTAATAGTTCATATTTTCCTGCAATAAGTACTGATATGCAATCTGAATGGTCTCTTGATTTTATTTAATTATTCCTAGTTGTTTCCCCTTACTACAACCCTGAATAATTATTCTCCTTCTTAGTTTTTACACCTTTTGAATGCAGGCAGCCTCTCAACATGCCCTCTTTTTTATCAAAGTCCTTCCTCAAAACTCTCTGCAGGAGCAGGTGAAATGCATTGGGAAGGAGGCAAACTCTTGGAGTGTATTTTCAGGTCAAACCATTAGGGAATACGGGTTTGCCCACCTATAAAACAAGTAGGGAATTCTTCTCCCAGTACTCATGGATACTGGGGGGGTGGGAGGGGAGAGGAATTCACCAGAAACACAGGACTATTGTCACACATTCGTGTAACTTCACACTGGATCCAACATCCCCAGTTTTTGACAATGCAACTCCAATAGAACTACACTTCTAGGGTAATGTCTACACTAGCTTGTTAATTCGAGCTAGGTAGGCAAATCAGGCAACCGAAGTTGCAAATGAAGCCCGGGATTTAAATATCCCAGGCTTTATTTGCATGTTCCCGGGCGGCCGCCATTTTTAAATCCCCCTTAGTTCGAACGAACTGCCCGCGGCTACACGCGGCAGTTTAAAGTTAATCCGAACTAAGTCCTTAGTTCAGATTAACTGTTACACCTCATTCCATGAGTAGTAACAGTTAATCCGAACTAAGGACTTAGTTCGGATTAACTTTAAACTGCCGCGTGTAGCCGCGGGCAGTTCGTTCGAACTAAGGGGGATTTAAAAATGGCGGCCGCCCGGGAACATGCAAATAAAGCCTCGGATATTTAAATCCCGGGCTTCATTTGCAACTCCGGTTGCCTGATTTGCCTACCTAGCTCGAATTAACGAGCTAGTGTCGACATACCCCTAGAGCTTTGCTTACATACAATAACTCTCATTCTTAAGCATCGAGATGGGTAAATGGAGGTTCTATGGTGTGGAGAATCCTCTGAGGAAAAGCCTAGATTGTCTTCTTGCTGGTTTGGAGGACAAGGCATGTCCTCCAGCTGTATCCCCTATTCACCCACACATGGAGGGTATTGTGGGTGCAACTGACCCCATCATTTTGTACTGATGGAGTAATAACCATTCTTGTAGGATCCCTTCCAGATGCTTATTTCAGTGAGGTAATAGGCCTTAATTATCACTGAGAACGGTACGTATTTGATTTATTGAAGCTTTTCTTATAAATCAGGACCCTCCTACCTGCAATTATAATTTTCAGCTTTTCTCTGAATTGCCTTCTGTTTTTCAAATTCCATCTGGTAATGAAGCACCCAGAACTGAACCCAGTATTACAAGAGAAGTGGACTTATAACCTTGACTTGATATGATTTGACAAAATCTGCCACCATCTTGTGTACCAAGCCACCATAAGTTGGAAGCAAGGTCACTATGTAGTGAGGAATAACTTGGCCTTTTGTTTAAGCAAAGCAGACAAAACAGTTGCATATTCAGTGTTTCTTAAAGACAAGAAAGTGACAGATTCATAAGAATGGCAGGAAGTATAAATAGCTGACCCTGAATTTGGGTAACTGATTATAAGCTACTTTGCTGATCATTAGAAATTAAGAGGGTTCTTTCTTTAATTGTTGCTAGGGAAATGGTCAGTCTATCAAGGATTATTAAGAGCTATTACTTATCTGTAGAAGATTAGTTAGAGAGCGTACTTTGAAGAAGTTTGGATTTTCTATGAGAAAGGAGAGACTCAGGCCCCATGCCCAGTGGCTAGGAGGAAGGATGACTACCTATCTGCTGATGAACATTTGATATCACTTTAGACTTTTGGTAACTATAGCTGGAGTGCTTTAGACAGATGCTATTTTGGCTTTATGCAATAAACACAATAGAAAGGATGTTTGAGAAAAAGCAGTGTTGTGTATAGCAATCATTTATCCAGTAGAGGAGCTGTCCCCCCCATAACACTGCTCTACAGCCAAAATGCTTCTGAAATAAATGCAGTCAAACTTTACTAATTCTGGGTCACTGAGAATGAAAATGATGCTTAAAATTGTTGATTGGCTCTAGTTTTCAAGATATGCTATTGGGTCAGTATATACAACCCTTGACTTGGGAATGGTGGAGGATAAGTGAGTTATAAAGGGAAGGGATCTCAATTTAAACCAGAAATGACTAAAATACATCTTTGACTGGATCTATGAATAAATCTATGACTGGGTTTGGACAGTACTTGCTTTTTAGGCAAAACAATGAATGATGCAATCTGAAGCTGGTATTGCGTCATACATGATATGAATTGCATCATGTTATTCCTAGAAGTCATGGATGATGCAATCATAACGAAGCTTACATCACTCTGCTAAACAAATTGCCCTATATCAGCTCTAGAAATCATACAGTGTCGTGCTCTCTTATTTGTCAGTGTTTGATTTTGCAAAGGGACACATTTCTGTTTAGCCAAAGTGAGCAGAGATGCCTCGTACTTGTGTGAACAGTGCAGATAACTTCTGCTATGTTTGTGGTGAAGTGACTTTTGCATCACAAAAGCGCAGTATAACCACTATGGTTAAGAAAGCCTATCACCTTTATTTTGGCTGCAAAATTGGAGATCAGGACAAGAGGTGGGCCCCACACACATGCTGCAACACTTGTGCAACAAATCTTCGGCAGTGGTTGAACAGGAAAAGGAAATCTATGCCTTTTGCAGTGCCAATGATTTGGAGAGAGCCAACAGATCATACCAGCAATTGTTACTTCTGCATGGTGCCTCCAGTTGGGAAAGGTGTGTCAAAGAAGAAAAAGTGGACTGTGCATTATCCAAACATTCCATCAGCTATACGCCCAGTACCCCACGGAGAAGGACTGCCGGTTCCTGATGCACCAGAATCATTCTCACTTGAGTCAGACGAGGAAGAGGAAGAGGATGAAACTTCTGGTCCTGAACCATCAATGTCACAGGACCCACATTTTCTCCCATCCTCTGCCTCTGAACCACACCTCATAACACAAGGTGAACTGAATGACCTTGTCAGGGATTTGGAACTACCCAAGAGTAAGGCAGAGCTGTTGGGCTCCAGACTACAGCAGTGGAATCTCCTGGCAGGTGATGTTAGGGTTTCCATGTTCCGTGACCGTCAAAAGGATCTTGTCCCATTCTTCTTCATGGAAGGTGCTCCATTTAATGAATACAAGAGACAAGCCAAGAAGCGCCGAGTAGACACTGAATAGGACTAAACTATGTACATAATAGTTTTTTGCCTTTTGTTTCATAATAAGTTTTATTTATATAACCCTTTTGCTGATTTTTAAAGTGTTACATAAACAGGACAGGTGAAATATTATCATGTAAAGCAACCATAAACACATGAAAAGACCTAGGTTTACAATTTATGATTAAAACTCTACTATCTACACAATATACATAGACATAAAATGTAAAAACTTAAATATCTTGGAAACAGTAGCCAATCAGTTGTTTTAATTGTCATATTTGAATTCAGCACATCAAAATACATAATAAATAGCACATTTTATCTCTGAAGCAGATGACTTCTAAAAAATTGTAGACCAGTGAAATTTATGTCCTGACACTGCTTGAAGTAGTTACCACAATTTCAGGTTCAGAAAACCCCAAGTCATAGGTGCGAGTTCATCACTGTCATACTGAATAAGACCATTCCCTCTAGCTCTATAATGTCATGCTTCTTCAACTACAGACAAAATCTGAGTTAGCATTGTTTTGTTGCCACCTTGAATTGAAAGCACTGAATATCTAATTTACTTTCTGTGATCTGTACTAAATTTCTTACACTGCCGTTTCCCAAATTCAATAGCTGTGCTTCATAGGAGTTTAGCTTAACAGACTCAAACGCAGAAGCTAAACAGTTAGTGCATATTCAATTCCTCCCAAATTGATCTGTAGAATTCACATGGTTGATATCTAGTTTGACTTGCTCATCTTTCAACGGCAGAATTACACCAAAAGAGTTTGTTTAGTTGGACCATTGGGAATCCTTTCAGGAGTATCTTTAATTGCCAGTTTTTACTCCAATGGCAGAAATTCCTTTTCCTATCAAAGTCAAAAGCTAAACCCTCAATTACTTCCAGAGGAGGAGGATTGGGCCCCATAAGGCGTATTTCTCTGACTTTCAATAAAGTGTAAAGTGTTTTTCGCAACGTTAAATTAAATGCACAGGGTGTGCCAATTTGCCTGCTCATCTTAGCCCTAGTGCAGTTTTACTCAGATATCAGTAGTTCAGAAGCCAAAGTAGCAATCAACTTTACCCAAAAGAGCTACAGTAGTGTGAACTCATAGGCTCATTTACTACATCAAATCTTATTTAAAGAGTACAATGGGAAATATTTAGTTTACATATCTTATTTTCACAGCCAAATGACTGACCAAGTATAAGTTTATCAACTACAGTTGTTTAATAACATGGTAAAAGCTCCCAGATTGGTTAATAGCTTCAGTCTGGTTAATAGCTTCGGTCTGCATATCACTGCCCTAGTGTCTGGCCATTCAGGCTACGTCTACACTACAAGGTTTTTGTGCAGGAAGTCTTTTGCAGAAGAGTTCTTGCACAAAAACTTCTTGTGCATAAGTATGTCCACACCTCAAAGCGCATCACTTTCGCAATGTGCTTTTGCACAAGAAAGCATCCACACTTCATGGACACTCTTGCACAAGAAAGTTTATTGCCATTTACAGAATGGCCATCAAAGCACCTGTGCTTTTGTGGATAGGCTCTATTTGTGCAAGAAACCCCTGTGGAGCGTCCACACATGCCTTTTTGTGCAACAGCTATAGTGCAAAAAGGAATTATGCCTCATAAAAGGAAGTTTACCTACACCAGAAAAAGCCCTCTGTTCTGCTGTTTTACTGCCAATTTACTTGCATAAAAGCACATTAGAGGTGTGGATGCTCCGCAGGTTTTTTGCGCAAAAATGGCCGTTTTTGCACAAAAACCTTGCAGCATAGACAGCCCCACACACTTTCCTCCTCCACACTTTTGCTTAGGTTCTACAGCCTGTGTAAAAGAAAAACTACTGAAAATTTTCCTCTAAAAAGTTCTGTACAAATCAACTTATCTCCTACTTTTTAAAAAAATAGGAAATTGCCATATTTTTTATGAGGCCTATAGCTACAATCCAAAAGATCTGCTCTCTATGTGCTTAAGTGTTGGCATTTATAAACTGAAACAAAGATCTGATTTTCAGTCCTGCAGGCAATTAATACTCAATCATAGAACTTTCAAATTTCCAGGGCATGTTTCAACAGATTCTAGGGCCAGCAGAACATGGAACAGTGTTTACAGTCATGAGTGCCCAGATTGTTAACTTTCTTTTAAAATACAAGTTTTCCTTTTGGTCTAAAACAATGTCTCAGAAAAATGATATTTCCAGCTGCTATTTTAAGGAGACATTAAAATCTTGGAATCGCTATTCACTTAAGCTCAAGCTCACACTTCCCCAAGAGATGGAGCTTTCCTTTTGCAATTTGTTATTGTATTTTTGTCAGGGAAGATGGAAGATGATTGTTGCACATTAGTAGGTGCCATAAAGAGGGAATTTATACCAGACTTTGACAGGGCAGGACCCTAGCTAGAACACTATTATATCAGAATCATTGTGATGAACACTGTAAAGAGGGAGCATGTAGGCAGAAGTGTATAATGCATCATGCTGCACAACACATTACACAATGGGTAGTGTGCCAAAACTGGGGGAGCAGGGGAGTCAAAGACAATGACCACAAAACTATATAGCCTAAAAGCACGAAGGAGTGAAATACAAAACAGAATAAATAATAAAACAACAAGTGGTCTGGTAGCACTTTATAGACTAACAAAACGTAGATGGTATCATGAGCTTTCATGGCACAGCCCACTTCTTCAGATGACCGGAGTTATGAGTTTGGGATGTGAACACTCGAAATAAATACGGGGGGGGGGGGGAGGGAGGAGAAACAGAGCATCAGTAAGTATCTGGAGAATGGGTACTTAAACCTAAGCAGATAAAAATCGAAGTCAATAGATAGATTCCTATGTCAGGAAGGATACTACTCAGAGCTGTTAGCACCTTCAATGGTTGTTAAATTGGTAGTGTCCCAATCTGTCATAGTATGATTTGGAATCTGTCATAGTATGATTTGGAACCTTCCAAATCATACTATGACAGATCTCCAAGTAGCTGTCTTGTCATAAACCAGCTCTACAAGCCAGATCCACAGGGAAACATGGGAATTACAGTTCATCCACAAATTCAATTAACATGCTAATGGACTCAATCCTGATGAAGGTTGGTTGCGACACTACCAATTTAACAACCGTTGAAGGTGCTAACAGCTCTCTGAGTAGTATCCTTCCTAACATGGGAATCTAGCTATTGACTTTGATTTTTATCTGCTTAGGTTTAAGTACCCAATCTCCAGATACCTACTGATACTCTGTCCCCCAGCCTCCTCCCTTTTTCTCCCTCCCCCCCCCCCCTTCCCCTCTCCTATTTATTTCGAGTATTAGCACATCCCAAACTCATAACTCCGGTCATCTGAAGAAGTGGGCCGTGCCCAAGAAAGCTCATGATACCATCTACATGTTTTGTTAGTCTATAAAGTGCTACCAGACCATGTGTTGTTTTTTTCTGTAGCAGACTAACTTGGCTCCCTCTGAAGCTCTAGAATAAATAATGAGTGTCATATCGGGTATGTTTCATGAAACAGATACAGTACATTTAAAACTTTTTTTTTCAAAGGAGTAGTTGGAGGGTGCTTTTCGAATATAAACTGTGAGGCTACTCTGTGCATAAAGAGTAGCACGAAAGCATGTGCAAAGGCAGGACTAGATAAACTCAGGACTTTGCTATGTTATCTGTAGGAAAATATATCTTTCTAACTCATTAATTTTAACAACGAATTTAAAAGGGAGGAATTATACAAAACAGAAAATATAGAGATTATTTTATTCTTTATTTTATTCTTCATTAATTCTGTTAGTACTCTACCAAATTCCTGCATGAGTTATAGGCCATAAGCAACCATCATGATTATCTTGTGTGACCTCCTCCATAACGCAGGCTACAGAAATTTAATCAGCAATTTCAGCTGTGGAGTAAATGATTCTTTCATGGCTGCAAAAATAATCTTAAAACTGAGGAAACCATGAGTTACTTTTGGTAACATTTTCCATTTTGAAAAATAAAAATAGGGACCACAGAAGTTCATTTGTAAATCTGATCAAAACATTTTTTCTCAAAAAAAAAAAAAGTAACAAAAAGGGCTTTTTTCATTTTGAAATTTGGGAAACTTTTGTTTAAAAGTATTTTGTTGTTACTGTCGGTTTAAAAAAAACCCCAAAACTAAAAGTTGTTTTTCATGAAAAACAATGGAAAATTTAGAAAAAAAAATTCTGCAATTTCCAGTGACTGCAGCAGAGGATTCTGAATGGGGACAAAGTGTATGTGTATAGAACTTGCAAGCAAGGCCTATGCTGTTAATGTTCAGGGACTGTTTGAAATCAGATCTGATCCAAAAGGCTATAACAACTTTTGGCACTCTTAAAAACTACCCTGTTATCACTTGTGTGACTTCTAAGACCTTTCACATTCTTTGGTTATAACTTGGCATGTGGTGCAAGAACTAAAAAAAAAAAAATCTGAATTTTTGCTTGCGGGAGCATGGGAAAGGGAAGTGACCTGTTCAGAATAGCACTTTCTTGTACTTATAACACTGGCCATGAAGGCTACAAAATAATGACAAAAGCAAAATTCTAGCTTCTGTTAAGCAAATTATCATTGAAATTACATGGTTGATGTTGGTTTTGAATTTTGCATGATAAGACTATAATAAAAATGCAACAACGTAGTTTTTTTCACTCTCACCATAATAAAGTTTTAACGAGATTACTCCCAGCTTGTATAGGTGTTGGAGTTTAATTTCAAGTAAATCTTTATTTTTCTTTCTTTCATTCAAATGTGAGATTCATAGATGCCTGAACCCAGGGCAGGTATATAAAGGAAATGCTGTATAATCAGGTGCACAAATAGCCAGTGCGCTAAGAAGACTTTTGTATAGATAAATGGGATCTGAAGTTTTAACTAGGTGCAATGATACATTAGTATTTTGGCAGACATCATCTATTTCTTGTATTTAATAGGCTTTATTTCTGCTCATAACAATAACGATCAGGATTTACATTACAGGACAGGTTTTCAACAAAACCACCTCCTGTCAGCTGAGGTGATTGTGCGGTTGGGAGCCTGCTCCATAACATAACTGATAAAGATTTCCAGAGTGCTCTTAGATCTTCAGAAAAGCTCAATCCCTATTTGGGCACCAAATTAAACTGGCCTGATTTGTCAATAGTGCTCAGCTTGCTGGGTGCATCTGAGACCTGGCTTTAATACAGATATAAATATTAACAGTAAATTCCCAGGGCTAGCATGGTGTTCTGCTCCCATTTCACAGGCTAATGGCTCTGGATGGCAAATTGCTAATTAGCATTGTTACTTGCTCCAATGCAAGTATTTTGAGCCAAGCACTAGTTACACTTGATTCCTGTGATTCTAATTATTCCACAGACTTCATCAAGCTGCCAAGCACTCATGTGTAAAGCTCACACTTTCTCAACATTTGTTCTCTCCAAATAGTTTTGAAACACTGTCTACCCCCTATGCCTCTGCACACTCTCCTTTGCCTCAGAGACTTGCAGCTGCAGGCCTCACTCCATACCCTCCATCAAATTCCCTAATTCATCCTGCTTCACTCCACTTCAATCATAGATTTTTTTCTCCATTAAGTTGCTTGCATTATGTACTTTTAAGTTATTCTTAAGGCTTAAGTGGGGAAACCTCTTTTGCAAGACCCATCCAAATTATCCACCTCAGTTATGTTACCTGGTAGCAGCTGTCTCTCTCATGCTCCCCAATGGAGAACTGGAGCCTCAGACACCAGGTACACAAAGGGGCTTAAACAATGAAAGCCCAATATTATAAATCACTGAGATCCACAAAACTCCTGTTTGGCTGCCACTGAACCCTGTAAGCACCTACACTCTCTAGATGCCTGTGTTTTGCTGCAAATCAAGGACCTGGTCTGAGTACATCTAACTCCACACAAAAGGACGTTGGGGGGGCGGGGGAGGGGAGGTAGAAGAGTTGGCTTCCCTTATAATTTAAGCCCAATGATGCAGGTATTCACCCAGTACACCCC
Organism: Pelochelys cantorii; assembly: GCA_032595735.1. Taxonomy (NCBI): domain Eukaryota; kingdom Metazoa; phylum Chordata; order Testudines; family Trionychidae; genus Pelochelys; species Pelochelys cantorii. The sequence continues at coordinate 70,906,822 of CM064327.1, forward strand.
AGTTTCCTCCCCCACTTAATGAAGAGAAAAGATTTGAAGAGGGATAGTCCACTTCTTAGGTGAGAGCCCTACTCACTCACTGGACTGTGGTATATTCTGATGTGGGCTTTCTCGCTCTCTTTTGATGAAGCCATTCCACTAATTAAATAGCTAAATATTAATTGGGTCAGAGGCAGCACCTAATTCCCCATGTGGATCTAGGTCTAGGTGACCAACCTCACAACATAAACCAACAATAATCATAATCTGATTTGAATAACCCCCCCTCCAGGGTGGAAAGGAGAGTGGATTATGTAGCATAAATCCTATTGGCTTTTGAAGTCTGAAGCTCTGAGAGTACCAGAACTATTTGGTTCTCACTGATAATAAGCATAATATTGAAAGGCATTTAATCTAGCTATGGGGAATAGTACAGAGGTGAAACCTAGTGTTTTTAACTGTGCTTCTTAAATGTCTATATTTTTAAATTAACTCTTTTAGGGTATGTCTACACTACCACCCTAGTTCGAACTAGGGTGGTTAATGTAGGCATTCAAAGTTGCAAATGAAGCCCGGGGTTTAAATATCCCGGGCTTCATTTGCATCTTGCCGGGCGGGCGCCATTTTTAAATCCCCTTAGGTCGTACTCCGTGCCCGCGGCTACACGCGGCACGGAGTAGGTAGTTCAAATTAGGATCTCTAATTCGAACTACCGGTACACCTCGTTCCACAAGGAGTAACAGTAGTTCGAATTAGAGATCCTAATTCGAACTACCTACTCCGTGCCGCGTGTAGCTGCGGGCACGGAGTTCGACCTAAGGGGATTTAAAAATGGCGCCCGCCCGGCAAGATGCAAATGAAGCCCGGGATATTTAAATCCCGGGCTTCATTTGCCACTTCGAATGCCTACATTAACCACCCTAGTTCGAACTAGGGTGGTAGTGTAGACATACCCTTATTCTAGTGTGCAGCATTATGTTTCTAGGATGTCTTCAGGGTAAGGCTCTTCACTGCTGTTAGGCTACCTGTACAGATTAGGCTACTAATACACATTTTCTTTATATTTACTATTCTATTTTATGCAAAAATAGCCAATTTCATGTAATACAAATTAGCACATTGTGACATAAAAGTACATCAGTATTTCAACATGTTCAATTATTCATATCAGGAAAAATGAGGGGTTCTTTAAAATCCACATGATTATACCCGGAAACAGGAGACACAAAAGTTTGCTCTTTGAAACAGTCCCAAAATATCTGTATTACAGCAGAAAAAGTACTTATCGGCAGTAACTGGGAACTCTGATTTGCTATGGCTCTTCTGTTTGCCATCTTCTATTCCCCTTAGGAGCACTGACTTAAATGTTTTTTTCTGGGAAGAGCATGGAGGGAAAAAAAAAAATCAAGATTTTCTAGCAAGTTCTATGCTAGTCTGAAAGTGGAACACTGTACTTTGTAGTCTTGTCACACACAGTAATTACAAACTTGTACCACTGATATTTTTCAAGTTTGAAGCCTCAAGAAAAGCAACTGAAGCAGTGGCAGAATAATTTTTTTCCTGTTGGTGCTGCTGATGGAGGAAGGTGATAGGAAATTTTGATTGTGTGTGAATCTTCCACAGATGAGAAGTATCACCTTGACAATATTGGAGACCAGACCTTGGTATTTAACCACAGAACAAGTAGAGCATTGGCAGTGAGGAACAAGTTTCTTCACATTTTTCTTCATTTCTCTATCTCTATGTTACCAAGTCAATGCTATTTTATTACTGACCACAAGTTGCCATGGGATAGCTGTTTAGTGAAAGAATTTGGTGGTTTTGGTTTGGTTAGTAGTGGCCAACAATTTAGATAGGACAAATATTAGCTTGACTATAGAAAGTGAACTATTGCCTCATGTTGTCAGATAAAGATTCTGTTGTACATTACCCAGACCTGATACATCTGTCACTATTATTGCATTACAGTAGTACTCAGGGCCATAATCAAAATTCAGGACTCTTCAAATGTAGGCGCTGTACAAATTTCTTCTGTGGAATATTCATAATCTAAATTATGATAAAATGCAACATGAAGGTGAGAGAAACAAGGATTGGAGAGGGAACAAGGAAGTACTAAAATAGGTAAATAATTGTACAGTAAGATGAAATCTTAATTCATCTATTGTCTAGGTCTTTTCCACTGGAAGTGTTTTATATGTGGCATGGCAGAGATGACTCATTAAGGAGGAATTTAAGGAGGGTAAAGTAATGGGTTTAGCTGAGGAGAGGGAGTTGTGGTTTATGCATGGGCATAAGTGGCCACCCTGAAGGGGCAGAGAAAGTCTCATGAATGTATTTTTAATTAAAACTAAATATTTGTAACATACATATTTATAGATTTTATTACTTTGTAGTCACCAACATGATAGATCAGAATTAAATTATTAAGAAACATTCTAAAAGCATTTCCTCCCAGAAAGTGGGTGCCCTTTACACTAGATATTAGAAAATGCTGCATTACAAAAATCACACTTTGCCTCTGTTTAAGAAAACAAAGTAGTTCGATAACTTATGGTAGGATGATTTAGTTGGAGTACTCATACTCTAACAGAAGGTCCTCAGCACATGGAATGAGCAGGCCTTTAATTATGGTGTGCCAGTAATGAAGTTACAATTTTGTATAGCTGTTTCATGGAAGTTATATGAAGCAACCATCATAGTATACAAGGATAAAAATGACTGAGGTACTGGAATCTGCATTCCGTAAATTATCTTGACTTTAGCAAAGCTTTGATATGGTCTCCCACGGTATTCTTGCCAGCAAGTTAAAGAAGTATGGATTGGATAAATGGACTGTAAGGTGGATAGAAAGTTGGCTAGATGGTCAGACTCAATAGGTAGTAATCAACTGCTTGATGTCTGGTTGGCTGTGGGTATCAAGTGGAATGCCTCAAAGGTCGGTTCTAGGGCCGATTATGTTCAACATCTTTATTAATGACCTGAATGAGGGGCGGATTGCATCCTCAGCAGCTTCGCAGATGACAGTAAGCTAGGGGGAGAGGTAGATAAGGTGGAGGGCAGTGATAGGGTCCAGAGTGACCTAGACAAATTTGAGGATTGGGCCAAAAGAAATCTGATGAGGTTCAACAATGGTAAGTGCAGAGTCCTGCACTTGGGACAGAAGAATCCCAAGCACTGTTACAGACTGGGGGCTGACTAGCTAAGCAGCAGTTTGGCAGAAAAAGACCTGCCTGGGAATTACAGTGGATGAGAAGCTGGATATGAGTCAACAGTGTGCCCTGGTAGCCAAGAAGGCTAACGGCATATTGGAGTGCATTGCCAGCAGATCTAGAGAAGTGATTACTCCCCTCTGTTTGGTACTAGTGAGACCACATCTGGAGTATTGTGTCCAATTCTAGGCCTCCCCATTACAGAGAGGATGTGGATGCATTGGAGAAAGTACAGTGGAAGTCAACAAAAATGATTAGGGGGCTAGAGCACATGATTTATGAGGAGAGGCTTAGGGATTTCGGTTTAGTCAGTCTACAGAAGAGAAGAATGAGGGGGGATTTGATAGCAGCTTTTAACTACCTGAAGGGAGGTTCCAAAAAGGATGGAGAGGGGCTGTTCTCAGAAGGCAGAACAAGGAGGTGGTGTAATCTCCATCCCTACTGTTTTTTAAGTCCTAGCTTGAAAAAGCCCGCACTGGGATGATTTAGTTGGGGTTGGTCCTACTCTGGGCAGAAGGTTGGACTAGACCTCCTGAGATCTCTTCCAACCCTATGATTCCAAGTTATTTAAGTACATAGGACCTTAAATTTCTACATATATATAGTTCAGCTGAAGCCCTTTTCCTGAAGTCCACTCCCACATACACAGTTATTTAATTTAATTATAATATTTTTTTAAAAGCCACATACCTTTTCCTTTATTAGTCACACACAATGACTTTGCTATGTTATTTATTATACATAGAATGGATACCACACCAGTGCATACTGTCATATGGATATAGATATGGATATAGATATAGATATAGATATCTCAATATGCTACACTATGGTAAACTTTTAATTTTAAAAAACAACTACCGGTTAAAACTCTCTTAACTGGGACTCACTGGTCCAGCAACATCCCTGGTCTGGAATGACCATCGGTGTTGTTGGACTAGAGAGAGCTGGTGGGGGGCCAGAGGCAAGAGCCCTGCAGGGGATAGGAACTCAGCCAGCCTGGCTGCAGGAAGGCCAGCAGCTGGGAGCCCTTCTGCGGGAGTTCAACTGAGCTGGTGGTAGGGTGGTTGGAATGCCAGCAGGCTCTGGTGGGGCAGTGGTTTCCTGAGGTGGGGCCAGGAGCCCTGGTGGCAGAACCACTGGCTGCCGCAGCAGAGCAAGCAGGAACAGAAGCCCCAGCAGCAAGGCCAGTGATGTCCCGGTAGGGCTGGTAGGGTTGGGAACCCCGACGGATGAGCAGTGGTCTTCCATGGGAGGAGGGACAGAGAGTCCCGGCAATGGGACTGTGGTCTGGTGGGGTCAGTGCTGCTGCAGCAGTGCTGCAGGTGGGGCCAGGAGAACTGGCGGTGGGGTAGCAATCTGCCATGGTGGAACTGGGAGCTCCAGAGGTGGTACCATGGGCTGTAGTGACATGGGGCTGGTGGCAAGTGAGGAGCCAGTCAGGAGGCCAGGAGTAGAGCCTGGCTGGGGAGCCAGTGACAAGGGGGCCAGAAATTGCCTCCCCTGGTCTTGAAAAATCTCTCCTTCGGGACCACTCAGGTCCCAAGGGTGCCAGACCAAGGACATCCAACCTCTACTATGATTGTTTTTAAAGTGCACTATAGATTTTATTGATCTAGCTAAAGCCTTTGACTCAGTGAATTGCTATGCCCTTTGGACTGTACTTTCGAAAATTGGATGTCCTAATAAACACTCATTTTCAACCTAATTGCTGGGAAGCTCGTGGCTGGCATTGAAATCATCTACAGAATGGGTGGAAAGCGTTTTAGGCTTAGCAGCCTGAAAGCTAAGAGTAAGATTACCAGCACATTGATTGTCGAACTTCAGTATGCTGATGAAAATGCAGTTTTTGCCCACTCAGAGAGATCGTCAGGCTACCTTGAACGTGTTTGCTGATGCTTATGCATTTCTTGGTCTCACCTTCAACATTAAGAAAACCAAAGTGCTCCATTAGCCTTCTCCAAATGAGGTATCATACACTCCATCTATTAAAAACAATGGAGAGGCACCGGAGAATGTTGATCATTTTCTCTGCCTTGGAAGTAGTCTTTCATCCAGAGCAGATATTGATTTGTAAATCCTGCATCATCTGAGCTGTGCCAGTACAGCCTTTGCTCGTTTATGGCACAGGGTTTTTGAAGATCATGACATTCAAACAGGCCCCAAACTTCTTGCCTATCAAGCCATTATTCTCCCAACATTATTGTATGAGTCTGAAACCTGGACAACCTACAGATATCAGTTGAAAGTCCTTGAGTGGTATCACCAACACTGCCTTCACAAGATCTTGAAGACCAAATAGTAAGGCAGGTGCACTAAAATCAGCATTGTAGAAGAGGTAAAGACACCAGCATTAAGACAATAACCATCTGTCAACAACTTCACTGGACTGGTCATGTTGTTCGGATGCTAGACCATTGCCTCCCAAAACAGGTCCTGTTTTTTCAGCTGAAAGGAGGATACCATAACGTGGGAGGACAACAGAGTGTTATAAGAACTTGTTAGAGGATAACTTAAAGAAGTGCAACATTGATGTTGACACTCGGGAGACACTCGGCCAGGATCACTCAACATGGAGACAAGTCCTACACAATGGCTCTCTGCATTTTGAATTTGCCCGCCGACATGCTGAAGAGGAGAAGAGGTGCAGGAGGAAGAGAAGACTGGCTTCTAGTCATGGTCAACAGCCTCCTGCTGTACCTGCAAACATCCGTCCCCAGTGTAATGGTTGTGGTTCAAGGATCAGCCTTATCAGCCACCTAAGGGTCCATAACGCCTATGGAAGATGATCATACTCGGCAACAAGTGATCACCCATCATCATCATCATCATCTGTGAACCTGACCCCTGGCACTGGGAGAAATATACACTTGATTTCTAGCCCTTATGACTGTGAATGAGCAAGCAGGGGGAATTTTCTGGTACAACACATGCCTGGAAATAGGGTTTTCAACAAATATGATGGAACAAGTTTTAAATTCATACTTGTGACTATTTGCACTGGAAACCTGATTTTAAGAATTACATACTGCTCATTTGGTAACTAAACAACCATATGTGGCCTATATGTCCAGTGAAATAGCTCAAATTCTGAACGGTGAATATGCATTACTCCTAGTTAATTTGTGAACCATCTATCATTTTAATTAAATTTGTACAATACAGCTATGGATCACTTTGAACATGAAAAAAACTTGTAGAAATCATGATCTATTGTGGTGAAGTCATGAACAGAGAAAAGAGTTTTTGCTGAAAAGCTATTAGCAAATAATGATTTAAAGATCTGACACTGAAATGGGAGGAAAACAAAAGTCTATCTCAGAATGTACTTCAGAACATAAAGGAGTATATGGAAGTTTAAAAAAAAAACAAAACCCAAACAAGAGAAAAAAATAAAGGTGAGATTATGCACTGCAGATGGTGTGGCCCAATTATTAAAAGTGAATATTCATTCACCTTAAAATTTACAACATTAAACTATTTATTATTCAAATGAAAAGTTTTATTTGGGAATTAGTGATACATTGTTTTCTTAATCTCACAGGGGGCATCGTGTTTTGAGTTCTATTTTAGTTTTGCTGTAAATTAACTACATTGAATTCCATTAATCAAAGCATTAATGAACTAAATACTTCCTCCCCCACCTGTCTTTCTGGCCACCAAAATAGACACTGATATTTACCCAGGAAAATTAACATTTTTACACTAAATTTCACCTATTTTTGGAGTAGTAGTAATAAACACTGATATGTTCCCATGAAAATAAATAAATAAAAACAGAAAACAAAGAACTCTAGGTACAGGTTATATTGTGTTTCTATCCATCTGCTCCTACATCTTCAGCAAAAACACCTACATAATAATATTGTAACTTTGCACCTATATAGAACTCTACCCACACAGATCTCTCGGTGATTTACAAAGGTGGGCAATCACAAGCATTTCTGTTTTTTACAGATGGGATAATGGAGAGGTTTAAGTGATTTATCCAAGGTCAGTGGCTAAGTCAGAAGCATCTATGTCTCCTGATTCCCAGCTTTTTGCTCTATATACAAGATATAGTATGAGCAAAGAGGGCTATAAAATAAATAGGTTGGAGGAGGGTATTTACTGTACTTTCAACATTAATATGAAATTTAAGCTATCGCATGATTTACTAACTAAAGCTCAAGATTCTTAAACTTCACAAGGTCTTAAAAGGTTCTTGTTTGTTTGTTTTCTCTATATTGGGGTGGGGTTTTTTTGTTTGGGGGGGGTTTGCTTCACTTTATAGCTATTAAATAATGTCTTATTCAGAATGATTTATTGTCAGGATGCACTTGAATGAGATCAGAAAAAATATGTAGGATAGAAAAATCATAGAAAATGATATAAAAAAGATATATCTTCCCATAAAATAAAAAAGCAGACACTGAAGACAGTAGAGATCATTGGTAATGTATATTGGCCAACTTGATTCATGGATAGGTATATTAGTAGATGAATGACACATTGAGGGCAATAACAATTGGAAATCCAAAAGGAATCATCATCATATTTGGAGAAGGTCATGGAGATTATGGAAAATAAGTCAAACTAAGCCATACAGATACAGAAGGGAAGATCTTAAAATAAAAGTCTACATAAGGAATTAAGTCTCTGCATAGAAAATAATGATCGCTAGAGGCAGACAAAGCAAGAAAAGCACTGAAAAAATCAAGAAAGCCGTGTCATTGATAGGTAATAAGAGTATAAGAGGAAAGAGCCTATAAATAGTTACTGAAGTTAAAAAAGACATGATGAGTAAGCCTTCATACCATTTCAGGGTCTCAGTTTAAATAAGAGTCCTACTGTCAGCAAGTAAGTACAGTAGCTCATTCTTTGCTGAGTTATAAATAACCAAAGATGACAACTGAATAGATGGTATCTAATCGCACTTGTGGACTATTCTCAGTTTAATAGAATTTGTGATTGCTATGGACATCAAAGTGCAGAGTTAATGCCAAGCATCTGTCCTGAGCTGGCTCTGACTCAAGCGAAAATAACAAGTAGCTATGAGTTGCTATCCAAGGTAAGGAAGAAACAGCATCAGAGTTTGGAATCAATATACAAATATTGAGAAATTCAAATATGTTGCAATAGAAGAAAGAAATTCCAAGGTTCGTTTTTTATGTGTGATTCTTCTCTGTGAAAAGCACACATTTTAAATAAATAATATTCTGTGAAAGTACTGTGCCAAGACCAAGACTCTGACAGGAAGCTCATCCTAGATTACCATTATTTCCCTGTAAGCAGCAAACAGGTATTTGGGATATCTTCAGGACCTCAGACATAGGGGGAATGGGTCAGCTGTCACACGGCCAAGTGATTTAAAAGGGCCCAGGACTCCCAGATGCTCTGCCAGAGCACCAGAGTCATGCACCAGAAAGGCTAGCTGAAGGAGGCTAGTCTGCCTCTTCTACCTGAGGCCCAATCAAGTCTTTCCTCAGCCTTGGATCTCTTAGATGGTCACTGCAGGGGAGGGAAGCGGGAGAGGAGAGCCTAAAGGATGAAATACTGTTCTCATATATGTCATGTTGTCACTGACTTCAATACCACATCCAAACGTGATCACAAACAATGTTTCTGGATACAAACACCAATACTTTATAACCTGCACAAACAGGTAACTAAATGGATGACAGGAATATTCATACTGAGTCCCTTAAAAATGCGAACATTCACCATCCCAAGTACTAGAATTAACCAGATCTTCCTCTGTTGCAAAGATGACTAGCATCCAAACTGTCCTGTGGCAAATGGTAAATTTCAATTTTACTAACTAGCCCAGCTCCAACCCTGACAGTCAAAGATTTGCTGTGATTTCTAAAGTGTTCATAAAAGTCCTTTGCAGCCCTTTAGTTATTTGACTTTAATGTGGAAAAAAGAGGAAGAAAAATAAATAACTGTGGATATTCCTTCTTGGAAAAAGCTTAAGCAAAACCTTGAATGGGAAAAGTTTAATTGTTGCCTAGAGCACTGAGATCAGTCTGTTTTAAAAGATGGCAGTTATAGATCCTAACAGATATAACCTTTTAAGATTTGCTGATTCTGAAACTGCAGGGGAAGTGAATTTCAGAGATTGCAATTGCAGACCCGGGCAACACTATGCACTCTGTTATGGCTCACAGCATTATGAAATATAGTGACATTATAAGACAGATATGAGAGAAAATGGAGCATTAGAACTACAGAAGAGGGACAGCTTTAAAATTGTAACTGAATTCCCACGATTAAAGATACTCAGCAGATTCTTAGCTTGTTGTAAGTTAACACAGCTTCACTGAAATCAGTGCAGTTATGTCAAGTTACCCCAGCTGGTCCCTCTATTTTCAGCATCATTAGAGATGGCTGTCATTGTGCTGTTATTTGTTGACATTGTTTGTAAGAAACTTGCTCTTGAATGGATAGGTGAGACATTGCCGAGAAAAGTTTCTTTATGCCCCAGACCTTCACTAAGCTATATAACTGAACTCAAATGGGAGGTTCTGAAGTAGTCAGAGGCATTTTTCTTCATTTATCCATTTTCTTACATTTTGTCTTTTCTTATTCCATTCACACACAAAAACTAAATTACTATGAGAAAAGCTGGTCTTATAGGATTTCCAGCTGGAGAGGAAGCATAAGGGATGGATCTCTCATGAGAAAGATTTGAGTTTTTAACTTTTTTATTGTAAATATTACAAAGCTATGCCTATACATAAATGCTTTCCTTTTGTCTTCAATAACATTCCCAAACCTAGACAAGTGTGGGACTATCTATACATTTTGGGAATGTGCATCTGTTTTGCCTGTCCATCTGTAAGCCTGTTTTCAAGAACTCTTCCTAAGAGCTAGGACTAACAATTTGGTGTTCAGCTTACTCTTATTCTCACTAAGTAAGATCAGGGTTTGGTTGTGCCTGAACAATGGGATGTGCCTGGAATTTTATTGTTTCTCATAAAATGGAATGGACGGGGTCTGGTAAGAGGAACAGTTATACTGTAGAATGACCAGCAAGCACCTTAGTGAGAAGCCTCACCTTTCCTCCAGCCAACCTCAGGGAGCAACTAAAGGTTGGGCAAAGACAGCAGCTGGGATGTGTGGAAACATCCCCACACACACACTTCAGACCACACTGGAGAAAAGACAGTAGCCATGATGCATGCCCTACTCCGGACCTAGGTAATGCTGGGAAAGTCTTCTAGTATTTATATAATAATGGAAAATGGCTAGAAAGTTATGTGGTAGGATATGTCTATGTTATTTATTTTGAGATGATTGACTGTGGTTTCCCATTTTCTTTTAGACTGGTCCTTGTGTAGTTCTTCCTGAAACTTGCTCTATTGCAGGGTCATTCTCATCAAATTGAGCCATACAGCCCTAGGTGGTCCAGCTGGGTTCATCATCATACCACAGCCACAAAAGGTTTATATCCATGCAGCCATGTACTCATCAAAATTCCAATAATTAAAAATGAAATTTCACTAAGCAGCCAATTCTAAAGACATTTATGTTCAATCGCTGTTCTGTGTTCATGTTTCATTGCTTTAAATCTAAGGAACCAATTTCCAAACTTGGCTTGTTTTATAGATCTCATTGAGACTTAAAAGTCAAGCAACGTCTACAAGTTTTGTATGCTGCAATGGTTGCTGACTGTAAGTCTTTATAAGAAATTCTAATTTCTACTATATACTCTATTCACTGATACATTTTGAATGACTTTGTCTTGTTTTAATGTATATACGGGAGGGAATGATGTTGAATATGACTAAGAATTTCAAATGTTTCCTTCCCAACTCTTGCATGTGTTTGGGGGTCTAATTTTTATAGTAGTATTAATGCTGGTATTTTTAAAGTGTGCATGTGGTTAGAAAACTATAGATATGGTTACTTCAAAGCCAAACATTGCTCTCCTATGCCATACAAACACATTACAATCAAAGGGCCTGAATAAAATGTCAGTAAAGTCAGGATTTGGCCCTAAATAAGCTTATTACAGAAACTTAAACTCAGCAACCCCAATTGTACCCAAAACGATCAGATCAGCATAGCAGGACATAAATAGATGACACCTATTTGCCACAAAAGTCTTCCAGTGCTTATTGAAAGAATTTAATCATAAACTTAAATAAGTCTGAGCACTCATAACAGCCTTAGACAATATTTTATGACAAGTTAATCAAATTTAAGAATTGTTTTTAATAGGTAAAGTAAGGAAAATAAGCCTTGGGATCAACACTTCAAACTATAAGTGAATTGAATCAGGTCATACAAAACAAGATTGGTGGAGTTAATGAGGAAGAATTTTAGGAGCAAATCATCTTCTTGATCATTCTGATCCTGCTTAGCATGTATTGTTAGTGCACTGTTGGCTACCTTGAGGGAAAGACCTGAAGGATATCATTGCTTGAGGAATTATTGTCATTACACATCTACTGGTTCATTCTTAGCTGTGACCAAAATAAGGGTGTTTTTTTTTAATTAAACAACATTATTGTTCTTTATTTTCCTGAAGTAATCCAGATCTAGAGATAAAAATAAAGTCCACCTACACCCAGGGAGGTCAATTGGTATAGGATTTACACTACTATGTAAACTTTATTTTAAGATGTAACTTAACAAAACAATAGTTCTGAATTCAGATAAGCTGTCAGTCAAGTTCCTGAAATAAGTTTAGCTACAATGGCATTTCAACTTGTGCTATATTCAGTTTGAGTAAGCTATTTCATGCACTTACTGGTGTATTAAGGCATAGAAGACTAGAACACATAACTAGTTCAGAATAGAGTTTGTCTCAGTTTGTTAAGCTGTTCTTGATTTGATTTTAACAAATAGGGAGGAACTGGTTGAAAATTTGAAAGAAGGAGGCAGCTTGGGTGAAAGTCATCATGAAATCAAAGGGTTCGTGATTCTAAAGAACGGTAGAAAGGAGAACAGCAAAATAAAGACAATGGATTTCAGGAAGGCAGATTTTAGTAAACTCAGAGAGCTGGTAGGTAAGGTCCCATGGGAAGCAAGACTAAGAGGAAAAACAACTGAAGAGAGTTGGCAGTTTTGAAAAGGGAAATTATTAAGGGCCCAAAAGCAAACTATTCCACTGCATAGGAAAGACAGAAAGTATGGCAGGAGACCACCTTGAATCAACCAGAAGGTCTTACATGATTTAAAAATAAAAAAGTCATATAAAAAGTGGAAGCTAGGTCAAATTATAAAGGACAAATATAAGCAAATAACAGGGGGCAAGCTTAGAAAGGCAAAGGCACAAAACGAGCTAAATCTAGGTCGAGATATAAAGGGTAACACGAAGACGTTCTACAAATATATTAGAAGCAAGAAGACGACCAAGGACAGGGTAGGCCCATGGCTCAGTGAAGAGGGAGACACAATAACAGGAAACTTGGAAATGGCAGAGGTGCTTAATGAATTCTTGGTTTCAGTTTTCACCAAACCGAAATTTGATAGTAACAAGATGCCTAACATAGTGAATGCTAGTGGAAATGTGGTAAGTTTAGAAGTTAAAATAAAAAAAAAAAGTAAAATATTACTTAGAAAAGTTAGATGTCTTCAAGTCACCACGGCCTGATGAAATGCATCCTAGGATACTCAAGGAGCTCATAGAGGAGGTAACTGAGACGTTAGATATCATCTTTGAAAAATCATAGACATTGGGAAAGATTCCAAAAGACTAGAAAAGGGCAAATATAGTGCCCATCTATAAAAAGGGAAATAAGAACAACCCAAGAAACTACAGACCTGTCAGTTTAACTTCTGTGCCAAGGAAGATAATGGAGCAAGTTATAAAGGAATTCATCTGCAAACATCTGGAAGATAATAAGGTGGTAGGTAATGGCTAACATGGGTTTGGAAAGAACAAATCCTGTCAAACCAATCTGATAGCTTTCTTTGATAGGATACAAAGCCTTGTAGATAAGAGAGAAGTGGTGGAGGTGGAATATCTAGACTTTAGTAGGGTATTTGACACGGTCTCGCATGACATTCTTATCAATAAACTAGGGAAATACAACCTGGAGGGGGCTACTATAAGGTGGGTGCATTACTGGTTGGATAACCATTCTCAGAGAGTAGTTATTAATGAATGGTTCATAATCATACTGGAAGGGCATAACAAGTGGGGTTCTGTTTAATATTATCAACAATGATTTAGATGATGGCACAGAGAGTATATTTATTAAGTTTGCAGATGATCCCAAGCTGGCAGGGGTTGCAAGTGCTTTGGAGCAGTGGTGCGCTACCCATGGGACATCTTCCTGGGGCCAATGGCCAGGCACAGCCTTTGGCTGCCCGGATCTAATTTCCAGGCCGTGCAGCCACCAACAACCGGGCCCAGCTGTGCGGGTCATGGTGGAAAAAGGGTTGAGCACCACTGCTTTGGAGGACAGGGTCTGGACAAATTAGAGAAATGGTCTGAGGTAAATAGGATGAAGTTTAATAAGGACAAATGCAAAGTACTCCACTTAGGAAGGAATAATCAGTTTCACACATATAGAATGGGAAATGATTGTCTAGGAAAAAGTACTGCAGGAAGGGATTAGGGGTGATAGTGGACCACATGTTAAACATGAGTCAATAGTGTGACACTGTTGCAAAAAAGGCAAACATGTTTCTGGGATGCATTAACAGAAGTGTTGTGAGCAAGACACAAGAAGTCATTCTTCTGCTCTACTCTGCACTGTTTAGGCCTCAATTGGAGTATTGTGTCCAGTTCTGGGCACTACATTTGAAGAAAGACATGGAGAAATTGGAGAAGGTCCACAGAAGAGCAACAAAAATTATTAAAGGTCAAGAAAACATGAGCTATAAGGGAAGACTGAAAGAATTGGGCTTGTTTAGTTTAGAAAAGGGAAGACTGAGAGGGGACATGATAGCAGTTTTAAAGTATCTAAAAAGGTGTCACAAAGAGGAGGGAGAAAAATTGTTCTCCTTTACATCTGATGATAGGACAAGCAGCAATGGGCTTAAAATGCAGCAGGGGAGGTTTAGGTTGGACATTAGGAAAAACTTGCTAATGGTCAAGGTGGTTAAACACTGGAATAAGTTGCTTAGGGAGGTTGTGGAATCTCCATCACTGGAGATATTTAACAGTAGGTTGCACAGACATTGATCAGGGATGATCTAGACCAGTGTTTTTCTGAGACCGTTCCACGGAATCACTCTCAGAAACACATTAACTGGCCACCCTGGTTTGTTTATTTACTGGCACCATAGCCACCCCGTCCCACGGCTCCCCTTGGCTGCAAAGGATGAAACGGAGCCAATGGGAGCCACGAGGCTCTGTGGCCATGGCACCGATAAACAAACAAACCGAGGAGGCCAGTTAATGTGTTTCTGAGAGTGATTCCGCAGAACACTTTCAGAAACATTGATCTAGACAGTGTTTGGTCCTGCCATGAGGGCAGGGGATTGGACTTGATGACCTCTTGAGGTCCCTTCCATTCTATTCTTCTATGATACTATGAACTGCTCCATATTATCATGGTTAAAATGATTGTTCTGAAATCTATTCTGAATATTTGCATTCTACTGTCTGTTATATCTGAAATTCATTGCTTTTTAATATCTTTATTTCTCCAACTCTTCCAGCTTTAGAAAAGCTACACAATTATTTTAATTAAGTTCCATTTGGCCCTACAGTTATTATATCACCTCCCATATCATTCACTGTCTCTTTTTTTAATTGGTTCCCCCTCAGTTTGCATTTATATATTCTAATTTTAAATAACTTAATTTGTAATTGCTTTGTATAATGCCTTAAGAGAAGACTGTTTTATTAATTAAATTATTATTAATAGTAGTATAATTGTAGTGAGGACTGGTTTTACATGTATAGATATCACAATGCTGGCATTAATAATGGAAAGTGCATAACCAGAAGAGGATAAATGGTTGTAGTGATTAGAAAATGCCATAGATCATATTTTATACTGGCTTTTCTGAGGAAGATTAAGCCTTTTATCCCTCTCTATTGTTAATGCCTACAACAGGCCACATCCTGCAGGCCTGATACTGAGGGTGCTGTTGTTAAGGCCTGCAAGTGTACCTCTACTCCGACTCTTGTAACCCTCATTGTACAAGAAGTAAGGGAAGTCAGAGGAAAAGTGAAATAAGTGCTGTATAGACGCTCCCAATTTCGAAATAAGCTCTCTCATTGACCTAGCTCTATTTGTGTAGCTTATTCCGAATTAAGCCCCGCTGTGTAGATGCACCCCATAGGCCACATGCTGCAGGCCTGATATTGAGTGTGCCAGCCAGTATTCCCTCTAAGCTGCACAGCTGGTTAATCAGCCCTGCCCAGTCAAAGGCTCAGGGCTCTGGGCACAGAGCTGACTGACTGGGCAGGGCTGATTAATCACCTGTGAAGCTGAGCTGCACGCAACTTAGAAGGAACACTGGTGCTGCCACAGCCTCTTGGTGTGGTGTTTGGATTTTTGTTGTTAATTTGATTTTACTGGTTTCATTAAGTTAACTTCTTAAAACATATTTCCCACGTTTCTAATCAATATATTTACTAACTTAGCCATAGGTCCCCTAGCAAATAATACTCAGTCAAACTATATTGTTTTCTACTAAAAATGTATTACTGTCCCACCACACACACACTTCCTTCACTTTCTGCACTGTAGAAAGTGACCTGCTTTCTGTGCTATAAAAAGCAACTATGAATGTTATTTTAGTGCAAACAACTACTGGATCAAAGTGCTAGAGAAGCGGACAGTGATTCAAAAGTACTGCAATTTAGGTAAAAGTAGTATGTAAGATCATCATTTCCAATGCTCTTGTTTCCATTTGCTTGACAAATTCAAACACCAATTTCCTATAATGGCAGTCTAGATGGGGTTATTTCGAAAAAAAAAAACCCCTTATTTTGAAATAACCCTTAAACCTCATTTTTTAAGGAGTAAGGGTTATTTTGAAAGAAGGGGTTTTTTTTTTCAAAGTAACCCCATCTAGACTGCATTTGTTCTTTCGAAACAGGGTGTTTTGAAAAAGCTCCCGGACACCATTATGCAAATGAAGCACGGGAAATTCAAATCTGCGCTTCATTTGCAATTTTGCTCGCCTGTATTTGCATTCCTTTCTTGAAAGAGGAATGCAGTGTAGACGTACCCTAAGTTAAGATGTATGAAACCAATATATAAACGAGACTCCCACATGTCCAAGAGCTATTATAGAGCCCCATACTACTGCTAGAAAACCACTTTCTTGTAGTGACTTTATTGGAGCTTGGCAAACATGAAATGCCCATGATATTGAGGCATCAGGGGAAGAGAGAAGACAGACTATAAAGTAGAATAAGTAGAATTTGACTATTTTGAGTATTTTGGATACTGGCTTTATGTTCAGCTCGTCCATTCACATCAACAAGAATATGAATGCATGAGAAGTTGAAGGCCTGATTTGTTTAGTATCCTCCTAAGATCAAAATGAGAAAAGTCATTTCAGGTGTAATTTTTCCAGCTGTCTTTGTGTGACTATATATTCATTTCTACACTGAACCAAGTGATCAAGTGGGAAGGGGGAAGAACTATGAAAATTCTACCACTGCTACCCAAGGAGAATCCTCATCTTCCTGTTTAGGGCCCCTCTATGGAGTCTATGGCCCCTTGTGATGATGAGGTGTTGTGTGCTCTTATTTTTCATGAAATATCATGAAAAAAGTTCCCGTTGTGCATCTAACTCTCATACTAATCAGATCCCAAACTGGGATGGATCATGAAAATAAAGAGCAGAACAGAACTCGTGTAGTCTCAGCTCGTACAACATAGTCTGACATCTGTTTTCATGATACGTACTATAACCGTTACGTAGCTCAAAGAGCATAAAAATATGGAAAATACTGAGCATACCAGTATCGCCACCCAAATAAATAAAGGGTTTCCATTTCCAAGGCTGTCAAATTAATGCTTTTGAAAACAGTGAGACTAGATAATTACCTGCATTGTTAAATCATAGTAAATCTATGTTTACAAATAAAATGGCCTTTAACATACAATAGTTTAATTCAACCTTTTTCTTTCATCCTTGCGGTACACCAGCTGTTAGACAAACCTCAGTGGTTCCAGACCCAAATTAGCAATAACATTATCATAAAGAGCCACAGCTGTGTGAATTCATTCTTTCATTTACTCTAGAGCCATATAGTCTTATTTAAACAGTGTGACTGGGAAATATCTATATATTCTTCTCACAGCAAAATAATTGACCAAGTATTATTTTAATAACATAATAAAAGCATCCTGATTAGTTAGTAATTAAAACACAGTGGGTGTGTTTTTTTTATCATGGACTGCAAAAGAACTGCAGAAGACACAGCATAGAGCTCTGGAGCTTCAGTCTGTGTATCACTCCTGTTCACTTAATAACAGGCTGAATTTCTCCAGTCCGGCATGCTCAGGACCAGACCAAATGAGAGAATTTTCTGGAACATGGGAGGTCAATATTGTCTAGCAGCATTACCAACACTTCCAACACTTACTGGGCTGTTAAAAGACATTTAGGGGTAAATTAGAGCTAAATAACAGCACAGAACATTGAGAGCCAGGACTGATGGCTATAAACAAACTTTATGGGACCACAGGAAACTTGACCACACACGAAAAGTGGACATCTAGCTAACTAAAATCATACCAGTTGATAGATGTTTCCAGACCATAGAGTTCTGGACAAAGAAAATCTTAGTCTACACTTTAGGGTTAGTGCTTGTTTTTCTATGCAAAGAATTTTATTCATATCTTGGCCAGAGATAAAAATAGAAGAAAAGAGGATACCAGAAAGTCAAAACAATGAAAGAGTTACTTTCCCCCAAAAACAAAGCAAAAATCTTCTTTGAATTTTGTATATCCTTCCTGGCTTGTTCGGGCTGCCTATACAACCCATTCTGTTTATTGATAATCCTCCAGAGATAAGTATTACTTATTTTTGCTCTAATTGTAACTAACAAGTATTTCCTCATCTTTAATATTCTCACAGCCAATAAGGATTAGCCACTAGGCCCAGAATGCTTGTGCCAAGGAACCTCTGCCACTGGGGGCCCACTGGAAAAAAAACACTTCCAGCAGCAGAAGTCTGGAGCTCTGGATGCTGGGTTAATGGGGCTGGGAAATTCCCTGCTTCCTGGTCCCATTCCATGACAACAGTGCTAGGCAGAGAACACCCCCAACTCAGTGATCCCCAACACCATCATTGGCAGAAGCCATGGGATGGGGGGGGGAGTTCTTCCCTCCCCATTGGCCCTAGTCTCTGGCAGCAGTCACAGGATAAGGGAAGCATACCACCCCAGCAAACAGAGAAACACTTAAAATCCCACAATCACAGAGGGACATGGAGAATTCCCTGACAGTAACATAAGAACGGCCATAGTGGGTCAGACCAAAGGTCCATCTAGCCCAGTATTCTGTCTGCCAACAGTGGCCAATGCCACGTGCCCCAGAGGGAGTGAATAGAACAAGTAATCACCACGTGATCCCTCTCCTTTCATACATTTCCAGCCCCTGACAGACAGAGGCTAGGGACACCATTTCTACCCATTCTAGCTAATAGCCATTGATGGACTTTATCTCCATGAATTTATCTAGTTCTTTTTGAACCTGGTTAAATTCCTTGTCTTCACAACATCCTTTGGAAAGGAGTTCCACAGGTTGACCATGCTCTGAGTGAAGAAAAACGTCCTTTTGTCTGTTTTAAACCTGCTACCTACTAATTTCATTTGGTGACCCCTAGTTCTTATGTTATGGGAACAAGTAAATAATTTTCCCTACTCACTTTTTCCACATCAGTCATGATTTTATAGACCTCTATGATATCCCCCCTTACTCTGCTCTCTTCTAAGATGAAAAGTCCCAAACTCTTTAGTCTCTCTTCCCAAGGGACCTGTTCTAAACCCTAATCATTTTTGTTGCCCTTTTCTGAACCTTTTCCAATGCTAATATATCTTTTTTGAGAGGAGGTAACTGGCAGTATTCAAGATGCGGGCGTACCATGGTTTTGTATAAAGGCAATAAGATATTCTCTGTCTTATTCTCAATCCCTTTTTTAATGATTCCTAACATTCTGTTTGCTTTTTTGACTGCCACTGCACATTGAGGGGGATGTTTTCAGAGAACTATCCACAATTACTCCAAGATCTCTCTTGAGTAGTTATAGCTAACTTAGTCCCCATCATCTTATATGTATAGTTGGGATTATTTTTTCCAATGTGCATTACTTTACATTTATCAACATGAAATTTCATTTGCCATTTTGTTGCCCAATCACTTAGTTTTGTGAGATCTTTTTGAAGCTCTTCACAGTCTGCTTTGGTCATAACTATCTTGAGCAGTTTAGTATCATCTACAAATTTTGCCACCTCACTGTTTACCCCTTTCTCCAGATCATTTATAAACATGTTGAATAGGACTGGTCCCATTACAGACCTTTGGGGGACACCACTAGTTACCTCTCTCCATTCTGAAAACTTACCATTTATTCCTTCCTTTTGTTTTCTGTCTTTTAACCAGTTATCAATCCATGAGAGGACCTTCCCTGTCATCCCATGACAACTTACTTTACTTAAGAGCCTTTAGGGAGGGACCGTGTCAAAGGCTTTCTGGAAATCAAAGTACACTATATCCACTGGATCCCCTTTGTTCATATGTTTGATGACCCCCCCCTCAAAGAACTCTAGTAGATTAGTAAAGCATGATTTCCCTTTACAGAAACCATGTTGACTTTTCCCCAACAAATTATATTCATCTACATCTTTGACAATTTTATTCCTTATTATAGTTTCAACTAATTTGCCCGGTACTGACATTAGACTTAGAGGTCTGTAATTGTCAGGATTACTTCTAGAGCCCTTTTTAAATATTGGCATCACATTAGCTATCTTCCAGTCATTAGGCACAGAAGCTGATTTAAAGGATAGGTTACAAACTACAGTTGTTAGTTCCACAATTTCACATTCAAATTCTTTCAGAACTCTTGGGTGAATGCCATCTGGTCCTGGTGACTTGTTACTGTTAAGTTTATCAATTTGTTCCAAAACCTCATCTAATGACACCTCATTCTGGGACAATTCCTCAGGGACCCCATCCTGTGGAATAGGGACATCTCCCTTCACCAGCGGCCCCCAACCCCATCCCGGGGTGGCAGGGACATGGGGTGGCAGGGAAAGTCCCTGTTTCTGGCACAGTCTTTGGTAGATGTGCTGCTGGGGAAAGAATCCTGCTGTGTCCCTGGGACCAGAGAAGCTCTCACTCCCCACTGCAGTCCTGGGGCCATAGCATGGGGACACAGTTTCTCTGGTCTTTGGGTCACAGTGGGTGGCATAAAAGAACAAACAGGAGCTGTGGGACTGCTGTGAGGGAGTCAGAATGGGAGGGGGACTTGGGTGGAATGAATTGGGCCATAGGGTAGGGGCAGAAAGGAGTGGGGCTGCGGGAGGGGCCATAGGTGGAAAAGGCAGAATGGGGCAGGGCCACAGGTGGAACAAGTGAGGAGGGGCTCCCCGCTTACTCTGGCCCAGGGCCCTAGGAAACCTGAATCCAGTAGTCTTCAAAATGGAACTAACCAAATATGCTGTGGTAAATGCTGTGGGAATTCCAGATGTGGAGGGTATCTTTGTCCAATATAATCTTTCGGTACAATAACTTCTTCTTGAGGGAGGGAAGGTGTAAATCAGCCTGTATACTTAAAAAAAAAATCACATTCTAAAAACAAATCATTTTGATTACTTCAGGTTCAATGTAATAATTAAATTCTTGGCAGACTATTACTTTTTACTGATGTCTACTAGTACTACCGGTATTTATCAATTATCCAAGTTTTCCCAGAGGGCCATGAGCAGAGATCTGGTTCCAATGTGTTTTGATGGACTCGATTCCCATTGTGCATTACTGGCTCATTTGAGGCACATGTTTTGTTCACTGCTCATTCTCCCCTGCTTTCCTGTGCTGGTTGCTCATCAATTTGTTTCAGACCCTTGCACCAGTCAGATAGTTCAGTCTGGGATTAAAAGCTGCATCAAACTGCAATGGTCTAAACTGATTTTTTCTCATAGAAGGAATATTAATTTTACTGCATACCATTCACCTGTGTTATATTCACAGGTAGATGAACTGTAGCAAGCAGGGCTAGGTGCCTTCATGACTATCACCAACTATTATTTTATAAAATGTATGTATACATGCATACACAACCACACCTCCCCCATATGTAAAAAACTGAAGTCATAAAGAAAATGGCACAAGACTATCAACAATAGAAATGTGTATTTTTTGTCTTCTAGTCCATGGTCATTGTCAGGTCAGTCCAGTGGTGAAAGTAACTTAACATTTCTTACAGATTCTGTCCTATTGCAACCCAGGTCCCTGCTAACTCTTTAAATAGCTCCCTGCTGGCTTTTGCCGCAGCTCAGCCAGCTCTTGCAGGAGCTGTATACCCGGCACACCCACTTACTTTCACCTTTGGGTCAGTCATTGGTGCCTCTGCTGACATTGCCAATAAAACAGCAAAATCTGATAATGGCTTTGATTCACTTCCACCCCTACATTTTCATAAATGGCTCCCCACTAAAATCTTGCATTCTACATTTAGCGTCTGAAATTCAAACAAACTACCAATATTGCAATGGGCCCTTATCTTGTTTAATTAGTCAAACCAAAATTTCAGATGTTAACATTCCCAAGGTTTGGGATATTCAACATTTATATTGGGATCTTAATTTAGTCATGTTAATCTCAGCTCCTTTTAAGTGTACCTCTCTCTGAAAAACCATCTCCAGATGGCAGTCACTGCTAACCTGAACTGATTCAGATTAGCTTCAGAGGGGTAGCCAAGTTGTCTGATGTCAGTGTAGAATCTGGTGTTGGTGATCTTCCTTTCCAGGGGCAAACTAATGGTTCCTATCAGCCTCTTGTAACTATTTAGTCTTTAAGGTGCTACTAGACTATTTGTTGTTTTTTAAGTTTTTCCTGTTACAGACTAACTCAGCTATCCCTCTGAAGCTTATCTACTCACTGTCTTTTTTTCTTCCTCCCCTCCATTTTTTTCCTTCTCCCTCCCCTCCCCCCCCTTCTTCCCTTATTTATTCTTGGATCTGTACTTCCAACACTCCTGTCATCTGAAGAAGTGGGTTGCGCCCACGAAAGCTCATGATACCATCTACATGTTTTGTTAGTTTTTCAAGTGCTACTAGACTATTTGTTGTTTAAGTGATTCAAATTAGTGATCTAGAGGTGAAAGATCTTGAACTTATCACTAAAATCTATCTTGGACACATATTTGTCAACAATTTAAAATGGGTGTTTGTGAATTATTAGAATGTCAGACACTTCATTGACACTGTTGCCTGAATGCACCACCCAAGAGAGAGTATCTTGTTAAAACTGTTATCTGTACTGTGTATAGGCAGCAGGGGGGAACCAGAGAGAACCCTCATTTGCAACAGTTTGAGGGGAGGCGGAGATGTGTAAGAGAGGACAGGGGCAGCTCAGGGATCATGTAGGGTTTAAACACTCCTCAGCCCCTGTACTCAGAGATGCTTTATCTTTTATTTACACTCAATTACTTGTTCATCTGCCCCAAAAATTCACTGCTCTCCTCGACTAGAATCCCCACCCCTAACCCCACCGTCCTCGCTAACAGTTGCTCCCTTTTCCCTCCTCATACACACCACAGAACCTCTCTTTCCCACAGTCAATATTTGTAGACGTTGAGCTGATAAGTCCAGGGTTCAGCTGATAAGTCCAGGTACATATGGTCCCTGCTCCCCCTACCTCTTATCTTCCCCCTCCCAACCCACAGGCACTGACAGCAACTCTGGCAGCAGTGACCTCCTGTAGCAATGAGTTTTATGATGTATTGTTTATTTTTGACTGGTGTGTCTGTGCCTCAATTCCCATCTCTAAACTGAGGTTATTTTCCCTCCCCCATCCCTCCATCTCACAGGAGTGTTGTGAAAATAAATGAATTAATGTTTGTGAAACACTTAGATACTATAGTGATGAGCATGACAGAAAAGTCCATGAGAAAAATCAATCATTGTGTCTTCAGGGTAGAGTTTGAATAGAGTGAGGTAAATAAGGCCCAGAGGCAAACACTGAACAAGGAGGAGAAAAGAAAATATTGAACAGCTGCTCAGAAGGTGAGCACTCTGCATCCTGTGTACTGAATGAGACGGGTCCAGTGGAATAAACAGTATGTGATCATATAATTAAATACTGCCTTGTAATGCATACATCACAGAGATTGAATTAAGATTGCAGATGTAAACTCAGTTTGGGGATTTTCTATCATTTGAGTGTTTACTTTGCAATCTTAATAATGTTTTTTTAAGGTTGTTTTGGGTATAATATATCAATTTGATTAGAACCCCAGGTATGCGCTTAATGATTTTAACCGACACAGTGAGCTGAGACTGCAGCAAAGAGCTAGGAAATCTTGTTAAAAACTCAGTGAAAAAAAGTAACCAAAATGGAAAAGTGAAATGATACAACTGAAGCCACTTAAACAAATGCCTTAAATGTGTGCTTCTCAAAGTGCTCTATGAAACCACTTTGAGAAATTTGTTAACTGGCCGTGCCGGTGTGCTTACTTACCGCCAGCATGGCCATGGAGCCTCATGGCTCCTCTTGGCTGCAATTCACCATTTGCAGCCAAGGGGAGCTGCAAACAGCAAACCACAGCCAAGGGGAGCTGCAAGGCTCCATGGCTGTGGCACCAGTTAGTAAACACACTGGTGTGGCCAGTTAGCAGGTTTCTCAAAGTGGTTTCGTGGACCACTTTGAGAGACGCTGCCTTAAGTCCTAACCAAATGAGCTTTTTTCTTCCTACATGTGATGAGCGTCTGCCCCACACTGGCCCTTTAAGAGTTAAAGCCCAGCCCGGGAAGAGGGCTGGAGCGGTGGAGCTGTGGGGCCAGCAGTTGTAGTAGGAATTAGCCAATTTGGGCCCAGCTGAGGGCAGTATAAATAAAGGCTCTAGTATAAATAAAGGTGGAGACAGACTCACTCTTGCTGTAGCTGGGGAGCAGGATGGACCTAGCTGCCAGGGAACCTAGAGGCATCCTCCATTACAACAAGGACAAAGATCAGAACTGAAATCAGAGTCAGGAATCAGAGCCAAGGATCAGAGCTGATTACCACGAGACAAGGAGAACAAGAGCAGAGCTGATTCTGAGACAGGAGCAAGGCTGAGGCAGGACTTCCAGACCCTACAGTCTCATGGCCATTAGTGGAGAATGTTCCATCTGAAGCAGCATCCTTGTCTCTCTTTTTCATTTCTCCATCTGCATCAAGATTCTCATCTGTAAATCTTTCCTTGTCATCCACCATCTCTCAGATTCTCTCTGCTTTAAAGAGAAATTACCCTCACTGTCTGTTGCGATTGAGATGTTATATGAATTAAAGCTGTGCTGTATAGCATAGGATCTGTGAGTACCACATACAGACCTAGAGAACACTGGTAACACAAAGCAACCCAGGCTGGTTTGAGTCAACACAACTCTACTGATTTCAGTGCATCTCCATTTATTCAGATCATAAGCTCTTGCAGTGGGGCCCTACGTCTAGTCCCACCCATTCTGCCTGAGCCACGCCCTCAGACCCACTTATTCTGCTCCCCTTCCAAGAGCACAGAGCCAGCCCACACACTTGCCCAGGGGCCCAGCAAGACTGTCAGCTCCCTGGGGGAGGGACAGTCTTTTTTTTGCTCTATGTTTATACAGTGCCTCACACAAGACAGGAAGGATGGGGTCCTGGTCTATGCCGGGGGCTCCTAAGCACTGCTACTCATTTACACCACTTCAGGATCTGCTTCCATAATAAGAAAAGCTCTAGGAATAGCTCCCCGACTATCCACCACCAATAGAAATAGTGAAAAAAAAAAAGGCTTTTTAAAATATATGCTAGCTACAGGCTCCAAAAATAAGCTGCTTGTCAATATGACTCAGGTGAGGGACACTTTCATAATGTACTTTAGAAACAGGCTACATTGCAATATCATGTTCTTTTTCCTTAAATAATGCGAACAACAAAGAGCCAATCCTGCAGAAAAGCATGCTTGGTTAGACAGTTATTTTCTCAGTAAGTAATATAATGAACACAAGGAGAGAATTAGGAATACTGAAGATCTAAAATCATTAGATTTCAACTCAGCTGAAGCATTTACATAAATCCCATTTGGTGCCAAATAAGTAACTATGTATTGATGCTGGTCTCTAGGGGCTGAGGGGATGCAGATAAATTGCTTTCAGCATGAGAAACCATTAGAAGGATCATCTTAGAGTGGCTAAATGCTGCTTGAAAACAAGCTGTTACAACATTCATGAGGCTGCAGAACTGTATACTTCAGGGTTGAGGGATTTACAGATGTAAGACCGTTACATTACTCATCATCCTTCGTGATCATCAAGCCAGTAAAATCTGAAGCAATTTAAAGTGAGAAGCAAGGCCACAAGTTTATGCAAACACCCCTGTGGGGAAGAGGGCAACTACATCATTTAAGAGGTAAAAGTTTAATTACAAGCTTCTTCCCTAACAAATGTTGCCTTGCTCTTGCAGCTAAAATCCCATGAGCTATGCGAAAGGCTCCAAGAGCTCATTCAAAATGTAAATGTGTAACAGTGCCCATCATAGCAACATCCTCTTCCTAGTGGACATATTCAGTTGACTTCTGGCACAACAGCCTCGTATGTTATTTTTAATCTCATTACTTTATTGATAGGTAAAATATATCATTAGTGAAAGCACCAACTAACTTCTAACTCCAGAATCCTTACTGGTAGATATAATGTATGATGCAAAAAGGACCTGGCTTGCTTTTCAGACATCAGATCGAGTTACAGAGATTGCAGCATTGGACATTAGAAACAGAGTAAATCCTGCAGACACTGAGTCCACTTAAGGGACTGTAGGGGCATTCTTATGAAATAGAAACTCGGACTTGTACCATTTTTTTGTGGATGGTTGTTTGGCTGTAGGGGCCTCCTTCATCCTGGGGGAAGCTAGATGTACAATGAAGATGGATGTACAGATGAAGTACAGAAACTGAATACATATGTCAGTTGTCTATTTGAGTTGTCTAATTCCTTACAAAAGCTACATTAAATCAATATGTAAGTACTCAGGGTTCAGTTAAACACCAAAGTCCTGTTTGCATGAGCAACCTTAAATGTGCCCCATAGCACCAGCAACCAGAGAAGCAGGGACGGAGGGGGTGAGGTAATAGGTAACCACAGTGGGCATGGTAGCAGGCCACCCTGAACGCATCCACAGAGTCCACTTACTTTCCCTTTCTCTTCTCCCCCATACTAAAACCACAAAAAAGACACAAACATTACCTGAACCATTTTGCTATTTTGCTATTTAATTGTCTATTCTATTTGAATAGGAAGGCCTTTGGAATCTTGATTGCACAATTTAAGTTTTAGTACAATACAGATAATTGGCCACTATTATTATTAAAGATACCCTTTTATTAAGTGTTCACATAAGATATCTTAAATAGTCCAATGTAATGGCATACGGATATTTTTACAGACTTATCTATATATGATTACCATACTTTATGGGAGAAGTATCTTCATCTTTCAAAGCTTGTGTACCTTTTACTACTTTTATAAATGTCCCCTCAGATAACGGATTAATTCTTACCGCTTACCTAAGCAAAAAGATGTATGTGTGTTTAAACCAAAATATTTCATATCAAGAATCAAAACTGAAACATTCCATTCTAATGTGGATAATGTCACTCTTTAAATGCTTCACTGTGATGTTTTTTCTATCAGCAAAACAAAATTGTGTTGAAAATCAACACATTGCGGCAAAACATTTGTTTCAGTGAAGGGGAACTCTGAAAGAAAATATTCCACAAAAAAATTTCTGAACAATTCAGCAACTATCCCATTTTTAATGTGGCTATTTCATACATAATAGTACTCTTATATTGCATTGGTCATCCCAGGTCCAATGAGTGAGTTGTGAGTATGGATAAGTATTATTACCTTCATTTTACATATGATGAAACTAAAGTGCCCTTATTCACAGAGATCAGAATAGAACTTTAACGGAGTCCAACGCAGTGAATGCTGGACAGTGCTATTTCCTTTCTTTGTCTTTAGTACAGATGCACCTATTTACTCCATCTGATAACTTGGCCCAGTATCTTTATGTAGCTGAACTGTTCTTTCTTCTACCTGCCTCCCTGAAGAAGATTTAGAGTCAAAATGGAGCTACAAAACTCTAGGAAGTAGAGCTGGTCAGACCATTTTCAATAACATTTCATGTTGCTGAACCTGAAGGGTTTAGGCTTCCACAAACTCTTTGGTCGAGAACTCTTCGGTCACTGACAGTCCTGTGTCTGACCAGAGTGCCATGGATGCAAGAAACAATAATGAATCAAAGTGCTTATGTTTTGAGCCAACACTGATATTTCAAATATAATCCGTTTTGGTGAGGAGGCTTTAAAAGCTTTACGAAAACAAATATTGAATCCTCAAAAAGTTGCAGCAGAATGAAATGGTTATCATCCAGCTATGTCTGGCAAAGAAAGGCTCTTGGTTGAGGTCCCCAGAAACCTCTTGGCCGTGTTTCAGAGAAAGAGAAAGGATCATTGTGAGATTCCAGAGCCTGCTGAGATATTTGAAGAATAAGGGCTTAAGCCAGTGCCCATCAAAGGGAACAGAAAACCACTGTAAAGGAATGGAAGATTTGTAAGAGGAAGAATGGCTGCTTATGAAGGGTTCATGTAGATAGAGCCTCAAAAAAAAATCAGTGTCTTATATAAGCATCTTATTGTGTTTTGAATGAATATTTAGGATTCCCTATATATGTGTACATAGATGCCACACGTTCACAAAAGCATGGGGTGAGCATATAAATCATTATATTTCTGGAGATGGGAGAATTTCAATTCTGTATGTTCCACAGAGACTTTGCTCACCACCATTCTCCAGTGGGTGGCAACCTAGTGAGAGGACAAACGCAAAGAACCATGCTTTGAGTAGCAACTAGAGAGCCTTTTGACTGGGAAATTCCTAAGTTTACTAAGCTCCTGAAATGGTAACTTTCTAGTAACTTGTGGCAGTGCAGGCATGCTAACCACTCCACAGTGAAATTATACATACAAAAACTTCAGAACAAGATCTCAAAGGATCTTGTGAGAAAATATACAATTGGACTCTGTGACGTTGTGCTAGTGAAATTTAAGTACATGATGCAGCAGATGCCCCAAAAGCATCCATATTTTTAGTTTAGAATCTTAACATCAGTGGAAAATAAATGGACATATAAATTTTAAATGCTTGGAGCTAAATCTTTGAAAACCTGAGCTGTCTTTGCCTGTCAAAGATAACCATTCTCCTCCTTCCTTAAAGATATTCCCTTTGAGCCAGATTCGGGTACCTTTATTCCTGCTGGATAGGACCATACCCTGTTATAGGCCTGTTTCTTTTGATACCACCCAGTTTTGAATTTCATGTTCCAACTCAGGGGTTAGCAATAAATTCTGCTTGAGTATCACTCAGTTCCCTGACTGTGGAAAGATACACAAGAATGGAGGATCATTAGACAAGTGACAAGAAAGCCTATAGAAAAGTTAAACATGTAGCAAATGCAGTCTTTTAATCAGTTTAATTTAATCTCTCTTCTCTGTGGACAATTCACCAACAAAAAGTAATTAACAACTTATCTTTTCATAAGTGTGGGAGGAAAGAGCTTTAATCTTTTAATTGTTCACTAAGAGTTAGTGTGCCCACCAAAATTAAAAGAAAAAAAATTAGAGCACACAGAGATCCTAAATTGGGGTATTTTTGAGGTTCTGAAAACTGCATGTGTGATGTGTTGCCGAGTGATGCTCACTTTTCAGTGGTGTAAAGTCATGGTGGATTTGATACAAAAAAGGAGCAGACGCTACAAAGAGGTATGCAAAATTACTCTTCAACATCAAATTACTGGAAGAGGAGCCTGCCTAAAGTGTCCTCCATTCCTTACTACTAGCTTTGGTATCTCCACCA
The DNA here is from genome assembly GCA_032595735.1 of Pelochelys cantorii. Lineage (NCBI taxonomy): Eukaryota > Metazoa > Chordata > Testudines > Trionychidae > Pelochelys > Pelochelys cantorii. The sequence goes on from CM064327.1 coordinate 70,936,021, forward strand.
GTATGGCCATCTTACAAGGGAAATGTAAGATTTAGCATTTTGAATTTTTTTTCAAGTTACTTGGAGAGCTCATTGTTTCCTTATGAGGTTAAAATCTAAGATGGCATGAGAACCAATGTATGAGGATTGTTTTATTGAGAGAGATTTGGGGTGTACTTTCCCAGAAAACAATTTATAAACTATAAAATTATTAATTTAATATTTGGGTAACATTCTTACTACATTTTTTATGCATATTCCGTTAAAAGGAACACCTCTCCCTTTCTATGCATTCTCCTTGATAAAGTCTTAAAACTCTTTTTTGTTGCTTTCTGAATGTTCTGCATTTCCTGTGTCTATCTTTTTTGCTCATTCATTTGCTACTTTTCTGTATTATTATTTCTCATTTTTTTTCCTCTTTCTCCCTTGTGTCCCTCTACATGTTCTATCCCCTGAGGACCAATCCTTGATTTGATGTTTTCCTCTCCTCTTTTATGCTTTTCTAACTCTCTCTCTCTGCCTCAACACTAGTTTCCCCCTTTTCTCCTTATGTTGAAATCCAATAGGAATTTGTATGGGTCCAGTGTCTGAAATGGGTAGGTGCAAACATTATATTTGTTTGTTTCCTGAAGGCCTGCTCTTTTCTTCTCCTGGCACCTACATCATGACTTTTCACTGAATCCTTGGGACCACCTCAGTTCTCTTTCTTTCATGATGTGACAGACTTACTATGCCAAGCCACTTTTCCTCTCTCAGCAAGCCCTTTAAGTTTCCCAAGTCCAGCTCCACCTGAGCAGACCACAAACATTTTCCAGAATCAAGTTGTCAAACATAAAACCTAATATCCAGAGTCCTCCCTCCCTGTGTTTTTTGGGGTAGAGAGAGTTGCAACCCTCTTCCACAGCCTGGAAGGTATGAAGATCTCATTGTAAAGAAAGACTATCCAGCTCTCTCCCTCCTCTTCCTGCAGCACCTAGTGAAGCAAGGAGCTCTTTGTGCCGTACTTACTTCTGTGTATGTATCTTGATTGGTTTGGTGAGTGATAGATTGAGAGGGCTTGAGAAAGAAGACCCTTTCCCCACCCTACATCACAAGGCTCCTAATACTGAGCTCTTAAAGAGATAGTAATCTGCTTTTCTCCTAGGTACTAACTATCCTACCTCAGGATCAGTTCCTTTTTCCCAGCACCAGTCTCTGCCATTTCCAAGACCCTTATCTATAACAGAATTCCGTGAATAGGATAGTCTTGTCTTAAAGGGCCAGCATACCCCATTACACTCAACACTATGCACTTTTGACCATTTTCATCCTCATTGTATTCCTTCACAACCATTTATGGGGCAATATGATCCAATATATATGGCACCACACTGGGAGGCAGAAGACTGGAATTCATTTCCAACTCTGCCACTCACCGGCTATATAATCAAGGTCAAATTTCCAGCCTATTTATGCCTGTGTTTCTCACCTGCAGAATGAGGACAATGAAACTAACCCACCATTGAAAAGTCCTATGGAATCAATCATTTTCCATATTCCTCCTATTTTATTTCTCTTCAAGTTTTGTTTTCTAATTTATTCTTTGTTCTTTTTTTCCTCTGTGCCTCTTCTTTATTGTCATTCTTTGTCATCATTACTTTGTTCATTTCTCTTGCTTCTCAAGTTTGCCCTCTGCTGTATCAAGGGATAAATCTTTCCACTTATATCCTACCAAAACCTTATGTATTCTGGATGAGAGTTGAACTTGAGAGCCAGGATTACAATCCAAACTAAAATTTTTGCCAGTCTCTCAGACATCTCCAGGAAGCTCAAGCTCAATGTGGTTAAAATTGCTCTTTCATTTTGCCCTCAAGCCTTCCTCTCAACTTCCTTTCTCAGTCACTATGGACACCACCACCATCCGGTCTATGCTTGAAGCCTATAACCTGGATGTTATCTTTAACTCAGAGCTCTCTGTAGGTCCTCACATCCAGGTTGTGTCTAAATTTTGTTGATACTTTTGGCAGAATATCTCTAAGATGTGGTCTAGCCTATCCATTAGGAAACCCATCTGTCTCATCTGTGTCTTTCAGCACTGGCCTCTGCCACTTCTATGCTTCCCTCAATTACCGCAATATCTTTTTCTCTCATCTTGCTCCACGCCTAGCCTTTCAGAATGAAGCTGCAAAGATCATTCTGCTAGCCCATCATTTTGACCATGTTACCTCTCACCTTGAATGTCTCCATTGACTCCTCCTGATCACTTAAGACATAAGCTACTTGTTTTCATTTTCCAGGCTCTTTATGGCAAATATTCATCCTACCTACCATCTTCCATTTGCTATCAAAATGTTAACTCTTCCCCCTCCCTCCCAAGTCAGACTATGGTGTCAACCTCCATTTCTCAAAACTTCATGCTTTGTCTTCCATTACCTATCACACTTGGGAGAAGCTCTCCTAAATATCTGGAAAGCCACCTTATTATTCTGCTGTTAATCCTTCCTTAAAACTTTCCTTTGCCTTTCTGCCAACAAAAATTGCAACAGTTGTGCTATGGGTGTGCTGATCCCACACTATCATGCTGGCCAATATTGTCCAATTGTTTACTTGCACTCCACATTTGGTCTGTCTGCATTCATCAGTTGTCTCATCTTTTCCTAGCTTTTCATTCTGTTTCTACAACCCCTAGTACAATGGGGTCCTCCTGGTCCATAGCTGGGGCTCCTTGTTCCTACAGGTTGGACCTCCCTGATCCAGCACCTAACTGGTCCTGAATGAGGGATTTTCCTGGACCAGGGGAGGTCATTTTCAGGCCCCTTGCTGCTGGCACCCCTCCTGCCACCACCCAATGGGCTTCCTGTCCTCCTGTAGCCCAGCTGAGTTGCATGATGGCTTCCTCTTCTCCCCCCCCCCCCCCGCAGCCCAGATGAGCCATATGCCAGCTCCCATCCCGCCCCTCCCTCCCCACAGCCCAAGTGAGCCTCACACTGGCTCCCAGGTCCCCACCCACCCCCCTGCAGTGCTCTGGGACTCTTATCCTGGAACATCCATGGTCATGCTGAACCACAGGTGTTTCTGGACATGAGAATCCCAGATTTTAGAGGTGCAACCCATACAACTAAGTGAAATCCTGGCCCCACTGAAGTTAATGGGGCCTGGATGTCCCCATGAATCCAATGCAGCTGTGACCATTTACATCAGCTAAAGTCCTGCCCCATGTATTTTGGATGCACTTCAGTTTCACAGATAATGTGTTTATTTCATTCCCGTTTGATGGGAAGACAATTCTGATGATTTGGAGACGGCTCACAGGGAAAAGGTTTCCAATTTGGAGAAGGATATTAAAGAACTGGGAGTAGAAATGCCCACTTTTTTGGCCTTGTAACTGGGGCTTGAGGCAAATGGAGCCACAGTAATAATGAATTATTAAGGTTCCTTGGAATTGAGAGAGAGGAAAGAATTTTAAGGAAAACTTTATGTCGACTCATGTTGTATGCCAGTACCGATATGATGGCTATGTTCAGTGACAAATAGTGATCCTGATGCTCCATTTGGAGTATCCTATTACATTGTACATATTTCTTCATATTTTAACTTAGTTTTTTTCTTTTTTACCAATTATTGGTTGTTAGTACATCTATATCAATGGCTACATTTTCACCTCTCCTTTTATATAAGATTTTAATTTGGATTATTATTATATTTTAAAGTACATTTTTACTGGTTATGAGTGTGGACTGGCCACAGAGTAACCAATAAAGGGCAGGTAGTCATGTGTGTGCATATTTAGGAATATTTGTATCAAGCCATTGGTTAATTGTTGCATGATCCTATGTTCAATTGTGGTCCTCTATATCATAACAGCAGCATGTGGCATCATCATAATATCAGTCACTAGATGCACAAAGACTCCACTCCCACGATGCAAACAGAAGGGAATCATTTCAGGAGGAGGCGGCGACATTTGTCAGTCTTACTGAGTTTAATTGAGGAGCATGTTCTTTGTTACAGCCTGACAATCATCTCTAGGATTTGCACTGCCTACTTTTGGAAAGCATATAGCACATCTCTAACTGAAATACTGCAAAATACATTTAAGGATACTCACCTATAAGTTGTCAGTTCAGAGTCTTTAATAGGAGTCAGAAGTAAATGGAAAACTAAATACCCTACAAAGACTAAATGTTGGATGAATTTTGTGGACTTTGCACCCAAGGCACCCATCTCTGAGTCAGCTTGTTACCCTTTCACTCCACCCCTGCCTCCAGTGTGAAGATGACTTGCTCGTGCTTAACAGAGTGCCAGTTCCCTGATATCACCAGCCTGTCAGCCACGCAAGGCACTCTCTTCTGGGCTATGCCAGCCCTCTTTTACCAAGCAGGTTATCAATCAGTGTACTCCAGAACCAAAGTCTTTAAGGAGCATTCCACAGTAGTGTCCAGATGCTTTTCCACTTCACTCACAGACATGTCAGAGCTGCAGTCCACATGGGAACAATATGCATACCCGCTTGTAGGATTCAACTCAGGATCCATCCCTTGTTTAATAGGACAGTGAGAAGAACTTCATTATCAAAGATTCAGGATTCCAAGTGTAGTGGGTAAGAGTAACTGAAAAGGCGTAGAGGGGTAGGTGTATTAGTCTGCATCTGCAAAAACAACAAGAGTTTTTACAGTGCTATAGGACTCCTTGGATTTGCAGAAACAAAAGGGTTTCATATAAAAGCAAAACCATAACTTTCTAGAGACAAATCGTAACTATTAGATTAACCTCCTGTCTAATGAAGTTAACTCAATCAAAGCCTTTTGCAGCACTATCACCCAAGGCTGGTTGTGGTCCCATTTTCATGAACGGGAGTGCACTGCCCTTTCACTTCCTAGACATATGATGACGGTGTGTCTTCTTTGTTCCCCAAGAACTGCAAACTCAACTTGGACACTGAAAGACAATCAAACTATATTCTTTCTGGCTCATATACCACCACCAGCAAAAGTTACTCAATATTTGAAGTCTAGTCAACCCATCAGTAGATGGTGCATAATTCACCCTCTTAGAGCTACATGGGCTTTACCAGGCAAAGAGGATAAAAAAGAATTAAAAAAACACTACTGGGGGGAGGGGAAGGAACATAACCTCAGTTTACCTGCTTTTAAACTTCTCCATGGTAATGATTAACTTAAGATTGAAAATTTGGATATAATGAAGGGTACATCTACACAGCAGCATTATTTCAGAGTAACTGACATTATTCTGAAATAACAAAGAGTGTGTCTACACAACAAGCCTTTATTTCAAAATAATGGCAAGCTAGAGGACTTCTTATTCCGACTGCTGTAACCCTAATTTTATAAGGAGTAAGGGAAGTTGAAGGAAGAGAGTTCAACGCTTAAAGCAGAGTTAAGCTATTTTGACTTAAGCTACACAATTGATGTAGCTGAAGTTGCATAGTTTAATTCTATTTCTGCTGTCATAGAAGAGGAGTATAAACGTACCCATAAGGAAAATTTCAGATGTACACATAAGGATGTTATCAAAAACATTGAATATTGGCCTACCGGTACTTACTGAAGTCAAAGATAATTTAATATTTATTTAATCTTTTTTTTCCCAATATTCTTCACAGAAGTTCTGAGCTTATTGAATCTGAACAAAAGAGCTGAAAAATCTTCGAACAACAAGGGCTCCAAGGCTGGGGGAGAGGAGAGGAGTTTTCCTGGTTTGGCCTGGTAAGTGTCTACACAGCACTTATTTCGAATTAGCTATTTCGAATTTGGCGTTACTCCTCGTAGAATGAGGTTTACCAAATTTGAATTAAGCACTCCGCTATTTCGATTTTATTTCAAAATAGCGGTTTGCCTGTATAGATGCTATTAAAGTTAATTCAAAATAATGGCTGTTATTTCAAATTAACGTTGCAGTGTAGACATACCCTCTCAGAGGCCTTGGGAGAAAAACCTATTCTTGCTTACAGACAACCCTGTAACCTGAAACAAATTCTTTCTGGTAACCATGCCACACAACCACATCATAAGCCTCCAGGAACCCAGCCCTGCAACCAAAAAAGATGCCAACTCTGCCCACATCTATACTGGTGAATTCATCACTGGAGCAAACAACATAAGCCACAAAATCAAAAGGTCATTTGACTGCACATCCAGTAATTTGATCTATGCCAGCAGTGCCCCACTGCTATATATATTGGACAAAATGGACAGTCTCTGTGGGAAAGAATCAATGGGCACAAATCAGATATACATAAAGGAAAGATACAGAAACCTATTGGGGAACATTTCAACCTTCCAAATCACACTCTGACTGATCTCCAAGCAGCTATCTTGTCACAAACCAGCTCTACAAGCCAGATCCACAGGGAAACATTGGAATTACAGTTCATCCACAAATTCAGTTCACATGCTAATGATGATGATGATGAAAGTTGGTTGGGACACTACCTATTTAACAACCATTGAAGGTACTAACAGCTCTCTGTAGTATCCTTCCTGACATGGGAAGCTAGCTATTGACTTTGATTTTTATCTGCTTCGGTTTAAGTACCCATTGTCCAGATACTTACTGATGCTCTGTCTCCCACCCCGTTTTTTCCCTTCCCCCTCCCCTTCCTCTCCTATTTATTTTGAGTTATCCCAAACTCATAACTCTGGTCATTTGAAGAAGTGGGCTGTGCCCACGAAAGCTCATGATACCATCTACATGTTTTGTTAGTCTATAAAGTGCTACCAGACCATTGGTAAATAGCAGTTAGTAATGGACTTACAACAGGCCTTATTTGCAATTTTGTAAAAGAGGTGCTTCCTACACTGGCAAATCTTTGAATCATCATCAAGGGTACTTTCCATTTGTCCACATTTAAAAAGACCTCTCACTAAAACTGTAGTTAAGTGAACATACATTTCAGGACCATAATCTCTTTTTTTCCGACTTGAGGAATACATTGTTGTGTCATATTCCAGCTCAAGTCATTCCTCAAAAATGCCGCTTCATTTAGATGAAAAATACAAGTAGTAGGGAAATGTAGACACTTATCAGAGGGAAGAAAGTCCTGGGGCTTCAGGAAAAAAAAGATATATGTAGCAATGATACTTTTATCTTTTTACTAGTGCAGCAGACTTACAAAAAGTATAAAGGCTTCATAAATGTCAGTTCTGTAGTAAATAATCCTAGAGGTTGTAAAGTCATAGCTAAATAATAATGATCCTTATTTTTGGCTCTGAGCCTCAAACTCAAATTACTGAGAAAACGATCTTATTTGTATAGATTTACTGTTCCTTCACCTAGACAGAATACAATACTATTTCTGAAGTCAACCAGGGAGTAGTACATTCACCTTCAAATACCCCCTGTAAACTGTACAGTCACTATGCTTAATTATGGTCTGTATATTTATGAAAAATGAGGGCAACAGAGAGTAGTTTGCCCTTTGAGAGAACTCTCAGAAAAAAAAAATAATGGCAAGCTCCCACTGTTCTGGTCCACCTCCTGGACAGCTGTTTCTCTTATAATAAAAATAGTTTTGTACAGATGCCTCCGAATATCTGTCTTGTGTCAAGTTCTCAACAGCATCCTGCTGTGATAATGAATGTAAACAGGTAAGCACACACTGGGAGAGTCATCATTGTTGCATTCCTATTTAATTGTACCTTGCTTTCTGCTGATCATGGCTGAGGCTTACTGACAGCATAAAAAAGAGGTATCAAGTTTCTAGCTTTGGAGTGACTATATTTAGAAGATAATGTATTGTTAATGGGAAGCATGCACAATATGAAATATAAATTTCCAGACGTGTTAGCAGACACAACTACAGTCGAGGGTTTCATGCAGCTTGTAAAGGGATGGCAATAATTTTAGAAGGGGGGGGCCATTTCACAAATTTTTGAAATGGGCCCAGGCCACCCTGGAAGGGGCGGGGTCTCAGGCAGAAGGGGCAGGGCCTAGAAACTTCCATGCTTCCCCCACCCACAGACCCTGATTAGCCTGAGGGTGGCGGGAGCCCTACCCCCCCCCACCCCGGTGCCTCGAGAGAACCGCCAGCTGTTCAGAGCAGCTGGCACTTCCCTCTAGGTGCTGTATGCCACTGGAGGGAGGAAGAGACTTTGCATGGTTCCCCATCGCCAGGTTTCAATGGCCTGGGGTGGGAGAGCAGCAGGTGCCACAGGCCAGATCAGCCCACTTGATGGGCTGGATCCAGCCTGTGGAGGCTCTCTTGCCCACCTGAGCTCATAGGTATCATGCTGGGTGGAGCACTAAGTGCTCATTAAACATTATATGGAGCAAGACAGGAAATTTTGCACTGAATATGCGAAAAAAGTGCATGGGTAGTTAATGCAAGTTTCATCTGAAATTAATATCAAATATGAACCTGAAAATCATTTAGGCAAACATTTATATGAACAAAATTTTGCGCCCATGAATGTTAATAAAAAGTCAGTTGAAAAGGGCTGCAAAGATATCAAACTTAAGGTTGATTGCTACCAGAATGTGCACAGAATTTACCCACATGTGATGCTACAAGAGTCCCTGTATGTAACTTCTCTCTCTAGATCCCGCTGTTTCCAACAATCACTAATAGCTAGGTAGAGTGGCATGCAGAAATCAGGTGGAAGCAGTTGTTTAGCCATTTCCTGAAGGCCAGTCTCTCCATATTATCAGTGGAGAGACAATTTTATCTATTGGGGATCATCTTACCTGCTGCACTAAAAAAAGATTAAAGCTTGAGAGAGGAGAGTTTTCAGCACTGAAGAGTTACAAAAACCCTAGGGCCAACAACAGACACCTCCCCTCCCCCGAGTTCCCATTACAGTGGAATGTCTATATTGGCACAAAATGTAAGCTCATTAGGACAGAGACCATGTTTCTATTCTGAATTTGTCCAACCATTAGCACAATGGGATATTTGTCCCTGACTAAGGAATCCTAGACTCATCTGAAGAAGTGGGTTGTGCCCATGGAAGCTCATGATACTATATATATTGTAACGGGTTGACTCACTTTCAGCATGGCTTCTTCCCTCAGGGTGGCTTTTGGGGAAGTAGCTGGCTGCTCCGACACGTCCCCTTTAGGTGTGGTGTTGTCTTCTGGGCACTGCCCCCCGATCTTGGTCTGTGCCCCCTTCTGGGGGAGAGAGTCATTGTTCTTCCTCCACTCCTCCTTCAGGGTCCTCCCTACTCCCTAGGACCCCCAGTTCTTCTCCCACTCTGCCTGCCTGGTTGCCTCCTGCAACCCTACCTTGCAGACTTATGGCCTGGGGCTTCCCTGGCTCAAGCTCCCGCAGCTGCCTCCTTGCAAGCTGCAGCTGCCTCCTTGCAGCCCAGGGCTATGTCTACACTCGTGGTTTCTTGAGCAAGTATGGCCGTTCTTGCGCAAGAATCTGCAGAGCATTCACACTGCCTGCCCGCTCTTGCACAAGGAAATTTACAGTACAGCATGGTAAGAGAGGGCTCCTTGCGCAAGAGCTACGCTCTTTTTTAACAGGTGTAAGCCCTCTTGCGCAGGAGCTCTTGCGCAAGAGGGCAATGTGGAAGCTCGGCAGGGGTTTCTTGTGCAAGAAAGCCCTATGGCTAAAATGGCCATCAGAGCTTTCTTGCGCAAGAGAGTGTCCACACTGCCATGGGAGCTCTTGCGCAAAAGCACAGCGCACACATGGCAGTGTGGACGTTTTCTTGCGCAAGATTTCTTGCACAAGAAGCCGCCAGTGTAGACATAGCCCAGACATTTAGGGCTGCCTTCATGTGAGCCCCGCCCTCCATGACTGCCTCCTTGCAGCCCCTAGGGCCTCAGGCCGGGTAGCCTGGGTTTGCTAGGCCGAAGCTTCTCTCACTGCAGGCAGGCTCTTATAGTCTCCAGCTGGGCCCTCCTTATTTGCCTCAGCTGGGCTTTCCCCTGACCCCAGGTCTCAGCCCCTTAAAGGGCCAGTGCAGGGCAACATCCTGCCACTAAATCTATATCTATATCTAAGGGTACATCTACACAGCAGCATTATTTCAGAATAACTGACATTCCAAAATAACAGTGCATGTCCACACTGTAAGCCTTTATTTTGAAATAATGTCAAGCTGGAGGACTTCTTACTCTGACTCCTGTAACCCTCATTTCATGAGGACTAAGGGAAATCGAAGTGTTCTTCCTTCAACTTTCTGCTGTATAGACAGCACCAAAAGCTGAATTAAGCTATTTTGACTTAAGCTACACAATTGATGTAGTTGAAGTTGCATAGCTTAATTTGACTTTAGCCCTGCTGTGTAGACATGCCTTAAGGTACTACAGGACCATTTTTTAAAGTTTTTTTCAGGGATCTTAGGCACTATGCTAATACAAACATACACCAATAACACAACAGTATCTTAAAGAGGTCTATTAACATCACTGTGGCCCTTGTTTCAGCTGAATCCTCCTTTGGGTGATAAAGCCCAAGTCCTCCAAGGCTATCCTACAGGGAACTTCTTCCCTGCTGCTATGTTTCACCAAGAATGATGAAACTGCCTGGGAGTTACATTGAGGCCTAAATGAATGCACTCAACCACTAGGTAAATTATTCTTTCCTTCCAGAAATGTGCTGATTTGTCCATCTCTCTTCCTCAGGAAAGATGAAGAAACACACGGTATATTTAGAACCAGAGTGAACACATGTAACCACAATAGCATCCTATCATATATTTCTCTGGGACTGCAGTTACTTGTCAAGCACATCCAGCATTTTTTTCTGCCAGCACTAGACCTTTGTTGTCTACTTTCTTTGTTTCACTGCTCAGTCAAAGAGAAAGTAGATGAAGTTTTTATTTCAGAAGCTGGCAAAAGCTACTAAAGGAAAGGCTGTACTAGATTTGATTTTGATAGATAAGACAAACTGGATAGTTGAAAGTGAAAGGCAATTTGGGTGAAAGTGATCATGAAATGACAGATTTCATGATTCTAAGGAATGGTAGGAGGAGAACAGCAAAATAAAGACATTAGATTTCAAGAAGGCAGCCCTCAGGGAGCTTGTAAGTAAGATCCCATAGGAAGCAAGTCGAAGAGGAAAAATAGTTGTAGGCAGTTTTCAGTTGTTCAGAGACATTATTAAGGGCCAGCTATCCCAATGCATAGGAAAGGTAGGAGGTGTGGCAAGAGACGATGAATCTAAAAATAAAAAATGAGTCCTACAAAAAAGCAGAAACTAGGTCAAATTTCAAAAGAGTAATATAAAAATAATTCAAGTATGTAGTTCAAATGAGGTAGGATCAGAAGCTAAAGTAGGGAAAGAACAATTTAAATTTACTTAGAGAAATTTGATATCTTCAAATTACCAGGGCCTGATGAAATGCATCATTGAATATTCAATAAGCTGACTGAGGAAATATCTGAGCCACTAGTGATTATCTTTGGAAAGTCCTGGAATACAGGCGAGATTCCAGAGGACTGGAAAAGGGCAAATATAGTGTCTATCTATAAAAATGGGATTAAGAACAACCCCGGGAATTACAGATCTGTCATCTTAACTGGGAAAGACAATGCAAGGAATTCATTGGCAAACATCTAGATGATGATAAGCAACAGTCAGCATGGATTTGTCAAGAACAAGTCAAGTCAGACCAAATTGATAGCTACCTTTGACAAGATAACAAGCCTGGTGGATAGGGGGAAGTGAAAGAAATGGTGTATCTTCACTTTATTAAATCTTTTGATACTGTCTGTGTGACCTTCTCATTAACAAACTAGAGAAGTGCAACTAGGTGGAGCTACTATAAGGGTGAGTGCAAAACTGCTTGGAAAACCATTCCCAGAAGGTAATTATCAGTAGTTCATAGTCATGTTGGAAAGGCATATCAAGTGAGGTCCCATAGGGAACAGTTTTGAATCTGGTTCTATTCAATAAATTCATCAATCATGGCACAGAAAGTACAGTTATAAAGTTTGTACACTGAACCATTCTGGGATGAGTTGCAAGTGCTTTGGAGGATATGATTGAAGTTCAAAAGGATCTAAAAAAACTGGAGAGATGGACTGAAGTAGATAGGATAAAATTTAGTATAGACAAATGCAAAGTATACCATTTAGGAAGGACCAATCAGTTACACACATACAAAATGGAAAATGACTACCTAGAAAGGAGTACTGCAAAAAAAAGGGGGGGGGGAATCTAGGGGGCATAGTGAACCACAAGATTTAAAAAAAAAACAACGCAAACACCATTCTGGGATGTATTTGCAGGATTGTGTAAGCAAGACATGAGAAGTAATTCTTCTGGTCTACTCTGTGCTGATTAGGCCTCAGCTCAAGTATTGTGTCCATTTCTGGGCACCACATTTCAGGAAATGTGGAAAAATTGGAGATAGCCCAGATAAGAGCAACAAAAATTATTAAAGGTCTAAAAAACATGACCTGTGAGACAAGTTTGAAAAAAAACAGGGTTTACTTAGTCTGGGGGAAAAAACAGAGGAGAAATAACAGTTTTCAAGTACAAGATTAAAAGGTTATTACAAGCAGGAGGGAGAAAAATTATTTTTCTTAATTTCTGAGGGCTATTACAAGAAGCAATGGGCTTAAATTGCAACAGAGGAGGTTTAGGTTAAACTTTAGGAAAAACTTCCTAATTCTCAGCCTAGTTAAGAACTGGAATAAATTTAGGTTGTGAAATCTCCATCACTGATGATTTTCAAGAGCACCTAGATAGTCAGGGATGGTCTAGATAATATTTGGCCCTGCCATAAGAATAGGAAACTGGACTAAAAGACATCTTGAGGTCCTTTCTAGTTCTATGATTCTATTCTGTAATTCTAAAATCTTAACACACACACCCATTAAAGTGAATAGGAGTTTTCAGAGGGGCCAGGATTTCACTCAGAACGTTTATCCTGTAGGCAAATCAACAGAACGAGTTTTTTGAATACTGTTGTCCCTTCCAATGACAGCCCTATAATCAAAAAGCCTCAGGATGCCTTACTGAATCATGAATGGCCATCTGACAGTGGAAATTGCAAGCTGTCTTCCTGGCCTTGAGTGAAGCCACAGGATTGGATAACAGCTCATGAAGGTGTGGACAACGTAATTGCATCACGCTACCTTTTCCTGATTCACCTGGTGATAAGGAAACTGGTTGAAACAGGTAGAGATATCCAAGAGCATTGTCTGCTTTCACATCACCCATATGTTCTTTGACCAGTAGGTGGAGGCAATGAATGAAGCAAATTATACAGGGGCAAAAGCGGGTGAGAGATATTGCCAGACCAGGAGAGAACCAATGCTGTACCCTAGTCTGTTTCAAGGCCTTGCCTCAAGGCAAAGCTGTATTGGTTAAACAGAAAATTCACGAGAAACAGCAAAACAAAGCAATTCTTGCCAAACATGATCTGCCATCCACAGAGGTATGCCCTTGTCTTTCAGTCAAAGGAAGGATGACACTGCCTTTCTTTCAGTCCCCTCCTGAGTCTTGTGACAAGAAGATAGCCCTTAACCTTTCCAAGTGGACTGCCCATTCACAATGGGGAAAGAGGTTTCATATACAATCTCTCCCTTTTATTTTGCCCACTGTCTATAGCCATAACATGGGACAAAGGAGGCAAGTGAGAAAGCCTTCTATGGTAGCATGCCATATGTTTCTTCTCAAATTTAGGAGGCAATACATAGTTGTCCCATCACAGCTGGGAATTTGAGCGTATATATTAGAGTAATCTTAGCAACATTTAATCCCTATTACATTCTATTTCTGAACTTGAAAATGCCCTCAGTTCTCATTGTAATCTGTTGGGGTACGTCTACACTTGCTCCCTCTCTTGAGATAGGGATGCAAATGTAGTGTACTGAAATTGCTAATGAAGCGTGGGATTTAAATATCCCACACTTCATTAGCATAATTGCATCATTGTATGAGGTTAACAAGTATTTCGAGAGAAGAGTTTTCTCTCGAAATAACGCTGCTACATGGGGCGATTTATTTCACAATAATGCAATTTCAAAATGGCGGCCAGACGCGATTATGCTTTAGCAATTTTGGTACACTACATTTGCATCCCTGTCTCAAGATAGGGAGCAAGTGTAGACGTACCCTTGGAATTGAGGACACTCAGTACTAAGAAGTGCTCAGCATAAAGTAGAACATAGCTTTGAAGCTGCATTGTTTGCATCTTTCTGTTAATCAGTGAAGATGGGGGAGATTTTTGCACCAATTCAGTTTTAATTTAGCCTCTCTAGCAAATTCATAGGGAGATCTTAATACAAGTCCCTATATTTTTTCTGAAAATGTTATATTTAAGCCCTCTTCCCATTTCACTTGTGTGCTACTCAACTCTATTCTGTTATTAATATCTAACTGGCCCTTCTCTTCTCTGCTAATTAAGCCTGAGGGAGACACAAGAATACTGTAACAGAGAGCTTCTGTTTGTAGTTAGTCGAGTTACTGAACTACCAAATCTGGCTTCCTCAAGAAAGAAAAAAAAAGTAGTTATTAGGAAATCAGAAACACCATTTAAAATACACATTCATAAAAAGCATACAAAAGACTTCTTAAATATGTAAATGCAGACATCTTTGGGATTAAGTGATTACTGAAACTCAGAAATATTTAGAAATATTGTGGAAATTGGATTAGACATGGAAGATCTGAGAAGATGGGAAAATAGGAATAGTTAACCTGAAAGGAACCTTTACAATAACTCTAACTTCTTTGTCTCTAGTAGAAGATCAAATGGAAAAAACGCCTTGCCATCAAAACCAACAGAACTAGAAGCAATAAGAAATATGAGTTTAAAGGTAACAAATTTTCAGAAAAATTAGATAATGAAAGCAAGACATTTTTGACCTGAGCTTGTTGAGAAATTTCCACCTGAATTAGTTTCTACAAAAGTGGAATTGTTTGAGGAAATTTCAATTTTAACTGAAATTTTCAATTTTCCATTGGGAAAAATCAAATTGAAGATAGCTACTAAATCCTCAATTGTTGTGTGGTTTTTTTTAAACTGGTCTGAAATGTTTTGTTTCAAATTAGTTCATTAAAACATTAAAACTGTATTTCTCTATCAGTGCATTGCCTTATGACAGTGATCGTTCAAGTATCATTCTCAAAGGGTAGTTTCCTTGGACGATTCCATCTCTAATAATTTCTGGTTGACTTAGCTACATGATGCATCAAGAGAGTCTTGGTGCATCATTAGAGATGTAATCCAGCCAGGGAAACTGGCACATAAGACAGAATGGGGACATCAGAAAGTTTTGTTCATTTTTACCATCTGAGTCAGATGCCACCAGCAGAAGGCCGATTTTCTTTCTTGGTGGTTCAGGTTCTGTAGTTTCTGGATGAGAGAGTTCTGCTCTTTTAAGGCTTCTGAAAGCATGACCCAAACCTTACCAGCCTCAGAATTTGGAAGGCACTTTAGTTTCTGAAACCTTAGGTCTAGCACTGTAGTTGTCTTTAGAAATCACAGTTTGCAAATTAAACAAAACACAAAGAAGGTAGCAATGAAAGTGTTCTTTAAAATAGCAACATGTGATGGGTCATCATTGCAATGGCTGTAACATGAAATATGTGGCAGATTATGGGTAAAACAGACCTGGAGACATACATTTCTCCCCCACAGAGCTGAGTCACAAATTTAATTCATGCATTTTTTATCAAGCATCTTGAGCCTGGAAGCATGTCCTCTGGAATAGTGGCTGAAGCATGAAAGGGCATAAGAAAGTTTAGCATAGCTAGCATATAAATATCTTGCAATGCCAGTTACAAAAAAGTGCCATATGAATGCCTGTTCTTATTTACAATGTCACCAGAAAGTGAGAAGCAGGCAGCATTATCTCCTGAAAGTAATATAAATAAATCTCAAATGGTCTGGTAGCACTTTATAGACTAACAAAATATGTAGATGGTATCATGAGCTTTCATGGGCACAGTCCACTTCTTCAGATGACCGGAGCTATGAGTAGGAGATATGAAAACTGGAAATAAATAGGAAAGGGGAAGAGAAAAGAGAGAGGAAGACGGATGGGGATGGGGGGAACAGGGCATCATTAAGTATCTGGAGAATGGGTACTTAAACCTAAGCAGATAAAGATCAAACTCAATGGATAGATTGCTGAGACAGGAAGGATACCACTCAGAAAGCTGTTAGCACCTTCAGTGGTAGAGTCCCCACCAGCCTATATCTCGATTGAGTCCATTAGCATGTGAACTGAATTTGTGTATGTACTGTAATTCCAATGTTTCCCTGTGGATCTGGCTTGAAGAGCTGGCTTGTGTCAAGACCGCCACCTGCAGGTCTGTCAGAGTGTGGTTAGGCAAGCAGAAATGTTCTCCAATTGGTTTTTGTGTGTTCCTTTTACGTATATCCAATTTGTGTCCATTGATACTTTTCCACAGAGACCGTCCAATTTGTCCAATATATATAGCAGAGGGACACTGTTGGCATTTGATGGCATAGATCAAATTACTAGATGTACAGTCAAATGACCCTTTGATTTTGTGGCTTATGTTGTTTGCTCCAGTGATGAATTCGTCAGTGTAGATATGTGGGCAGAGCTGGCATCTTTTTTGGTTGCAGGGCTGAGTTCCTGGAGGCTTATGATGTGGTTGTGGAAGTGAAAAAATCAAATTGACAGAGCCAAAAAAACCCACCCAGACACGAACTACTTCAAGACAGACCCAAAAGAGAAAATAACAGAACTCCTCTTGTTGTTACCTACAGTCCACAATTCAGACCCCTCCAACGCATTATACACAATCTACAACCCATCTTGGAAAATGATCCCTCACTCTCAGAGGCCTTAGGAGAAAAACCTATTCTTGCTTACAGACAACCCCCTAACCTGAAACGCATGCTTTCTGATAACCATGCCACACAACCACATCATAAACCTCCAGGAACTCAGCCCTGCAACCAAAAAAGATGCCAAAGACTGAGTGGTCTTGTAGGCTCTAAAGTCTTGCATAGTTTTGTTTCTGACTGAAGTCATATAAGAAAAAAAAATCTAAATTTCTGAGTTGTACTCTCTCAATGAAGAGATTGCATGACAATACTTGTATGAGGTGAATTCAAAGATACAACTTCTTTAACCATTGCATAAATATATTTGAATTTATAGAAATATATCCAAAATATTAATAATCTCTGATTGGTATTTTATTGTTTCAGTGCTATTAAAATTGTGGTTAATTGCTATTAATTTTTGTGTTAATTGTGTGAATTACCTGAGATTAAGCAACAGCCCTAAAATTATTATTTTTCCATTAAACCATCTTTGAGATTATGGTCTGTCATTAAGATTATTTATGTTTACTGATAAATTCTTCATATTTAAGGCTTGGCTAATAACTGACTTCATACTGGCTATTCACATGAGTATGAGTTATAAATTCAAACCCTAAATCCTGATTGTGTTCATTTATTTGGAGTTTGTTATTATATTTAGGGCCTGATCCAGTGCTTATTGACGGTAATGGTAAAACTCCTTTAATATTAATGCATATTGGACCACTACTTTAATTAGAATAATTTTTCCTTTCTCAAATCCATTTTGAAGGGAGAGGCTGTGCATGCTGTAGGTAGCGTTGTCTAGGGTTAATATCCATCCTTAAGTTTAGATCTAGTTTCAGATATATCTGAATTCCAAGTTTCATCTTCATACACAAGCTTTGACTGGCATGATACTAAAAAAAAAAATCTCTCTACCATCTGTTGCTTCTCTGGGACTACCAACATCATTTCAAGCTGAAAGTAATTATAGACAAAAGAAATGAAGTGGGTTTATTTCCCTTAGATTTAATTTTCTAACTTGTACTAAGAGCATCCTGATCCCAGGTAGAAATTCATTTTTAAAGAAATAAATTGTCACACAAAATCTTGACCTCGATTCTAGCCATAATTTTGTTCAATTTTTGTAATTAAATCAGCCTGACTAGCAAATAAATTCAGAAAATTGTAAGTTATTCCCAATACCAGAAGATAAGTTTATCTAATTATTATTTCCAGTTATTTCTGGTATATCTAGAAATTAAGCAAATCTCTTCCAATTTTATAGGTCATCTCCTCTCTAAGACTCATTTATGCAAAAACATCCAACAATCTTTGTTTCTATCCTTAAAACATGTTTTTAAATGATAGCATAGAAGAAAAAACACATAGAAACACAAAGAAAAAAAGACACATTTGCAAGTGTCTTCAGTGGATGGATTTTAAAATTCAATGCCACTTAATTCTTCTGGGAGCTTCTAAAAACACCTAAACTACTAAAACAATTTGACACTTCTGTCAGATTTTTACATAGATAGAATACAATGTTCACTTAAATACCCTGACAAAAACATCAAGATTTATATGTAGAGGAGTTTCTATTAATTCATCAGTTAATGAAGAACTCACAGTAGTATTTAAATTAAGATTAGTCAATCATTACTGAAATAGGAAATATATGAGATCAGAGGAAAGTTTAGCTAATTCTTAGATTTAGTCATGTCCTTATCTAGGATTCCAAGCAGATGAACTGTGATTAGGATAGGGAGTAATAAATTCACAGAATAACTCTCAGTTAATGAAATGCCAGAGTATGGGTTCATAAA
The DNA here is from genome assembly GCA_032595735.1 of Pelochelys cantorii. Lineage (NCBI taxonomy): Eukaryota > Metazoa > Chordata > Testudines > Trionychidae > Pelochelys > Pelochelys cantorii. The sequence continues at coordinate 70,954,517 of CM064327.1, forward strand.
CCCATAAAGAAACAGGTTTTGGGTGAATGGATGTTCACAATTAACAGTTTTAGTTTTAAGAGATTGCTTCATATTCCAAAAAAGAGTCATTTTTATGGAGGCTTAGATAAATTGTGTGTCCTCGAGGGGTAGAAGAATGAGCTATACAAATATGGCAACATCATTTATCTATATCTCTACCTCTCTTGAATTTAACCAAATCTCAGTCTATCCAATGAATGTGGATCAAAGGTGTAAACCTAAGACTAGCATGTTCAAACTTGGATGTCTAAAATTAGGCACCTAAATCCATATTAGATTCTGTGGTACAGATAAAGGATTTCCATGCAGTTTAAATAGCCAATACTGAAAATACTGCATGCAGCAACAAAGGTGGTGGTTGTGGTTGGAAGGCACAGTTAGAAAAGGGACTGAGTGTGATTGGAAAGTACACTTTGCATGTGTAAATATATAGCAATATCAATAATATCTTGCATGTCAGTCTTAAAAACTAGTCAGCGCCCCTCTATGTAGGTCCATAACATAAAGGCTCAGCCAGGCTCTAAAAATCAGTCCCAAAGCTTCTCCATTATAAGGTTTATCTGAATCAATGCCTATGCAGCTGTTGAATGGTGTCTAGAGAGATGCCCCTGCTATCACATACTTTTAAAAAGGTGTGGTAGATGATTTCCCCAGAGAGGTCACCATATCATTGTCTAGGGACTTGGGGTATAGTCACATTGTGATTAGAAGTGTGACTGGGGCACACAGAGACATTTCTGAACTAGCTTTGATGTAGCTAGTTCAAGACACGAAGCAGTGTGTGACGGGCTCACCAAAGCCCGCACTGAAGCCAGGGACCGCGCAGGTGACCAGCCAGCCGAGAAGCGGCCGCCGGCAAGGCAGCGGGAGCGCGGCCAGCGGGTTTTAGGACCGCACTTCCGCCGGGCGGCCACGGCCCACAGAAATGGCAGCCTGGCACATGACCAGCATGCGCCAGAACGGAGGGACGTGGGAGGGGCGGAGCAACGCCCCGTGACGTCCGACGGCGGGCCGGTTACACCGGGCCCGGGAGAGAGTCAAGAGGGGTGTGTGGGGTCGGACCCTTGCCGTGGCGGGCAAGGAGCCTCCCCGACGCCCCGGCCGGAGGGGCTTCCGAGGAGCCTGGGAGGCAGCGATCTCACCCGTCCAGAACCAGAAGCCGAGACGATGGTAGGACCCGGGGGACTGTCCCACGAACGGGGTCAGGCAGAGGGTGTTAGGAAGCAACCCAGGGCAGAGCGCTTTTGGCTCCTGTGGGCTGGTGAGCTTTGGGTTGGATCCCCATCAGCCGGGTTGGGGAGAGCAAACCCCACCCTTAGGGCCCCCGGTTGGGACCCGGTGGTGGGGGAGGGCCTGGGTCCCCCGAAACCCCCACCTCCCTCGGCATTAGTAGTGGGCTAGGACCTGCTCAGGACTTCCAAAGAGGGGCCAAGGGCCCCGGAGACCCGGCGGTCTCATAACTGGGACAGGCGGAGGGCTCACTGGGCCCCGTCCTCGGATTAGGGGACGGGAGCTCGTGCCCATAGGGACGCCCCAGAGAAAAACAGAGACAGGCAGGGGGGGAGGGGGGGCTTGCTGGGCTCCGCCTGGGCCAGGGCAGGTGCTCGCGCCCCAGGACCTGTAACACAGTGAAATGGAGGCAGAACAGACAGCCAAGCCTGCCTGGGACCATGGCTATGTGCTTGAGCTCCGAGAATGTGCTGCTATGGCTTCATTGCTATAGTTAATCATACTAGCTAGATCAAAGCTGGCTCAGGTCAATCTGCTAGTATGACAGTCCCATACCAAAATCCTAAGGCCACAATGCTTTCCTACCCAGTCTCAGAGAGAGCCCCAGTGTCACTCATCAGCAGATGTTTGACTGTGTGTGTCTTCCACCAATCACATTAGAAACAAAATTGTCCTATGCCAGTTCACAACAGGAAGAAGTGCTCCTTGTGGCCTCTCCTGTAATACCCATGCAAGAACAGGCAAAGTTTAGCACTAGTCATCAGTCTTCAGGTGCCTGGTCCTGCACTCTGACACACCTGCCGAATTCCAGTAGACTTTGGCAGCAGCTGTATGTATGTATCTAAGGTTACGTGTACCCTGCACTTCTCTTCTGCAAAAGCTTATGCAAATGAAGTGTGGATTAGCATATTGGTGTGCTTCATTTGCATAATTAATTAGGGGCCGATTTTGCGCAAGAGGCTTTTGTGCAAAAAGGAGCTGTGTAGACGGCACCTTTTTCCACAAAACGCCCCTCTTGAGCAAGAGCCATTCTTCCTGAAAAAATGAGGAAAAACGGCTCTTGTGCAAGAGGGGGTTTTTGCACAAAAACGACCCCTAATTAATTATGCCAATGAAATGTGGTAATATGCTAATCCGCACTTCATTTGCATAAGCTTTTTCGGAAGAGACATGCAGTATAGATGCACAAGGGTGAAACTAGGCCACGAGTATGTGCAATACGGATAAGTGAAGCTTAGCTTTTGTTTTTATTGAGCTCTGATTAAATAAAAGTCTACCTTATCAAAATGTTCTTACTGCAGTATTTAAGATTATAATTTTAAAATGAATTTTGCAATGTGGCATGACATCACCATGGGCTTGGCTCTGGTGGCCACAGTTCTAAGCTTAATAGAGTGAAAGTCACCTCTGCTATTTTCTTTAGGAACACAAAGACCCAGGGTGATGATCACACATACTTTCACAAGTACAAAGTCCACTCTATGGCTACATCTACATTGGCATGATCTTGTGCAAATACTCTTTAACGCAAGAGTTCTTACGTTAAAGTATTTGTGCAAGAGAGCGTCTACATTGGCATGTGTCTTTGCGCAAGAGATGTGCTTTTGCACAAGAGCATCCATGCCAGTGTAGACGTTCTCTTGTGCAAGAAAGCTCCAATGGCCATTTCAGCCATCGGGCTTTCTTGCGCAAGAAATTCATGTTGCCTGTCTACACTGGCCTCTTGTGCAAGAACAGTTGCGCAAGAGGGCTTATTCCTGAGCGGGAGCATCATAGTTCTTGTGCAAGAAGCACTGATTTCACACATTAGAATGTCAGTGTTCTTGCACAAGAACTCCCTGCCAGTGTAGACAGGCAGCATGTTTTTGCGCAAAAACGGCTGCTTTGGCGCAAGATCGCGCCAATGTAGACACAGCCTATTAGTATCTTTAATACAACTTGTAAAATAATGTTATGATTACTGATATAGAAATTCTATACAGACCCATGCACATGTTACAAATATAGTTATATTCACATCCTCCAAGACAGTGCCAGGGTCTGATGGGTGTCTCAAGGATTGATCATCAATAGAAGGATGGCTCCTGCTGGAGTGTCCCATAGGGAGTTCAGTTTTCCCCATTCTAAATATCTGCTTTTTATAATGTGATTCTGTTTACATCTACACCTGCATTCTGTGCATGTCCCTAAAACTGTCAAGCTCTTCTCTTATTGGTGTCTGTCCTGTGGAAACTTAAGGAACCCCCAATTTTGTACAGGTTGTGTAACTTGGTTTTCATTAGCGTTGACAACAATGGCAAACAGGTTCTGGAAGATCTCTTTGAAATAGATGTAATATTACAATATTTTTATGATTTAATATTAATCTTCTGGCTAATTTTGCACAATATTACCAGTTGGTGCCTCTTTTTCCCATAATCTTAGAGCACTGGATCATTTTCTGGTCACTTATGACATAACTTCCTGTATCCAAGTCCTAACAGCTAAACTCATAACTTGCAGACCTCAGCCTACCAGCCTTGTGTTCCTGAGTGTCTTACTTGTGTCTAACACTTGGTTCCTCTAAATACTGATTAAGGCTTGCATTTTATAATTCTGAAGATTAAGATAAAATGAATATACAATGTAGAGGGATTTTTGTCTTATTCAGTATTTTCGTGTGCTGAAATAGTCATGTTCCATGGTGCCTCTTGTTCAGAATACTAGTCTATTAAATTATGGCTTTTTTTTCCACTGCTTTCTATGGCAGCAGCAGACATCTTAAATCTATCAGAGAAAGCAGACAAGATACTTTACTTTATTCTCATATGAGATTTGGAAAGATGAATACTATCATAAAAGAAACCGAGCTTGTAGCGAAATTCTTGCGACAGAAAAAACACAGTACAATAAAAAAGCTGTTATTATAATAAATGGAACAAAATAACTCTGAACAACCAAACCATTTTACAGTCAAACTCAAGACTCTAAAGGGCCAAACTATGGAATTTAGCCATTGGTCCTGAATTTTGAGCAGTGAAATGTTACCTAGCCCCTTGGTAGCTCAGGGAGCAACTAGGCCTAAAGAAAGTAGGTTATACACCAGAAATTGCTGGTTAACTTTTCTATTTATTTTGTTAAATTATGGGATAATGTTGCAGAAATATGGAGATTTTAATGTAGCTTAAAAATAAAAGAAAATTACAGGATTTATTGTTATCCATTTTATTTCAGAGTACTTTGTGACCCTACATTTTAGGGTTTCCTTTTTGGGGGATGAAGAAAGGGAAGAAATTCATTTTGATGTAAGTTTTCATTTAATTTTGATTTAATGGAAAAAGCACACACAAATGAAAGGTTTGTCAGAGTGATTATAATTTAATTTTACCCGATACATGTGGCTGTGGGTGCTCCAGCTGTCTCTTACATTCCTGTCCATCAGATTGTCCATGTATTCCCTATCTGAACCTCAATTAAGCCTGGTTGTTGCTCACTGCAAGGGAAGCATCTACTACTATAAAAGGGCATAAGTGTTCATATTACATTAACTGTAATATTGTTTACCGGCACTTTGTACCTGTGATTTTACCTGCAGTTTTATTTATACTTAGAATATTGCTTTAATAATTTATAAAATAATGTAATGTTCATGTGTTCTCCTGAATTATTTTTATATCTTGTTTAAAAGTCAAGGCTTGTTAAGCCTTGTTTTTTCTCTGATGTTGCTGTCGCTTGCAGGGGCAGGCACGATTTTAATTTGTTTCTTTACCATTTTTCATGAGCTGAATAAAGATTTTGTCTAAACCACTATTAGTTTCTCCATATGTTCATCACCACCACTCAGAAAAAACATTACTAGTCTATCACTAGACTCAAGTGAAACCACTGCTATTAATTTGATTTTTAAAGGATAAAAAGTTACCAGATACTTACATGTCCATGCCCACTTTATTTCAATTATAAAATTTAGTCTAGATTTACATTTCAGGCCACACAACAGAGAAAGAAATCACAACAGAACTCTTCAAATATAGCATTGCACTACCTTCCTTATAATGGGCAAGGAAGACAGTCTGTTGAAGTGAAGTACCCTTGTTTGTGAGCTCACTCACAAATCTATTATCTCAAACTGCACCTCCTGCCAAAGGAGGCCCCTGTGGAAAATAAAAGGTCCACCTTGTAGTGCTTAACAAAGGTGCTCCGTGTGATTGAGGCATACATTTCCATAGTGGATGCACTTTCTTATTTCACTTATGAGATTGCTAAAGAGTTTATGGAATGCACCTTGATCCCTTCTGGGACAGGAACCTCTGTTGATTTGTTGGCTTCCACAACATAGTCTAATCTACCTAGCGATGTAGAACATGGAAGCTTCGAGTCCTCGACTTCTCGTGTGGAAGAACAGAAATAGGGAGTCTGATCTTTTGATGAATTTTGTATGCTTGAGAGAGATTTTCAATGCTCTTATGACACAGAGATATGTCATACCTTTTCAGTTGGATGTTGTGGTTTTGGACTGAATAGCCTCGTGGGAATTATGGCAGGAAACATTTACCTTAAGCTACAACTACACTACAGCAGAAAGTCACTTAAGCTATGCAACTCCAGCTATGTCACAACATAGCTAGAGTCAATATACCTTAAGTCAAGTTACTTTGGGTTCTACACCACTGGGGGTTGACAGTAGAAACTCTCCCATCGACTTCCTTTACAATTGTCATCTGGGGTAGAGTAACATGTCGATGTGAGAATGATCTGTGGTCAATTCGGGGGCGAGGGGGGGGGGGGTCTTAACTAGATCTGATAACTGACCATCTCAAAGTCGATCCGGACTGTAGTGTAAATGTAGCCTCAGGAAGAAAGGTGTCATGAGTGCCATATTGCACAACATGCAATAAGGATCCTGTGCAGATAAAGCTATCAGCTCCAACACTTTTCTGGCAGACACAATAGCTACTAGAGAAACAAGTCTTAATGAATGGACAAAAGGCTGAGAATGAAGTTAAAGTATTCCAGGGAAGGCAAGTCAGGGCCATCAAAACAAGTGTATTGCCCCATTCTGAAAACAATGGTCTGATCTGACATTCAGACTGTTGTATGGAATCTAGCTACCTGTGCATTGCCTGCTAGATGTTTTATAATCTTTCCTCATGTAGGCAAACTTCAGACGTGTGTGGTGGCCCAATGGGATGGGTATATGGAAATATATATCCACTAGACTTACTCCCTCTCTCATGGGGTTAAGAAGATGAGATTAATTGGGATGAGCTGAGATGTTAGGCCTAACATCCACCAAACCAATTTCAGTCCATTAGTATTTGAACTTCATATCTTTTTGTTTAATAAGCCCCACTTCAGCATAGTCCTTTGAGGTAGTAGGGTTTTTTTAATTAATTTAACTTGTCTGGGGTTTTTTTTTGGGGGGGGGGTTGGTAGCTGTTCATAACATGCATTATTCAAAATAACGTCACCTATTTTTCCATGGTTAACTTTCAACTAGGCAAAAAGAGTTATAAGCTATCACAACCTATTAACTTTCACATTTTGAGCTTACAGTTAGGGTAACAACAAGAATTCTTTGCAGAACTTGCCAAGGACTGCAGTAGCCTCTAAATAAAGCTCTCTCACTGTGTTAGGTGGTGCTGCCCTTAGGACAAGACGAGTCTGCACTTCCTAGGAGACTGGAGACGGGACTGGAAACATATCTGCTGTTATGCACCAAAAGACTCTAGCACTACATTAACCACTGACACACAAACCACAATTGGGGTTTAGTCAGTGCTTTTTTTTGTTAAAAAAAAGTGCCGGTACTAGGGTTGCCAATGGTTTTGTCGAGCAAAACCAAACCAAAACAAAAGCCTGGGAGGTTGAGGCCGAAATGCAGTCATGGACCCTTTAATTGCAGCATGTCCTGAGCGGGCTTCCATCTGCGCGAGTGCTCCCAGGGCCAGCTAGGGGCTGTGCTGGAGAAAAGCGGTGAGTGCGCCCAAAAAAAGGTGTGTACAGTCACAAAAAAAGCACTGGGTTTAGTAGATGGGTAAAGAACACTTGCCTATGTAGATTCCAGCTAGCAGGTGGGGAACTGAATTAAACTACAGTTACCAGAGATTTATTTATCATTCATATAGATGGTTGCAGCATTTGACCAAGTTGATCTGTTTCCTTTTCCCCCTGAAATAAAGTTATCTTTGTGCTTGCAAGTGGAGGAAGTATGGCCTATTAACAACATTTAGTAATCCTAGAAATTCTGGTTGGTGGCTTAAGTTGGAACTGTTTGTGCCTTTTAAGAGGGATCCCTAGCTACTTCAACCTGTCCCATGTTGCTGCTGACACCATGTGGCAAAAGTCTTATACCCAGGACTGTACCCTTTCTCAGGATATGTCTACACTACAGAGTTTTTAAGGAAAAATGGCCATTTTTGCAAAAAAACTTCACTTACGTCACACTGCAATCACGTTCTTTCGAAAAAAAAATCAAAAGAACAGAGGGGGTTTTCCAACATTGATAAAACTCTTTCTATGAGGAAGAAGCCTTTTTCTGAAAGAGCTCTTTCAGAAAAAGGCGTGTGTGGACAGGGAAGAGGGAGTTATTTCGGAAGAAGAAGAAAGAGGAAAAAGCACAGGTGCCCTGGTGGCCATTCCGTCGATAGTAATCACAGCTTACATGCAAGATAGCGTCCATTCAGTGTGGACACTATCTTTTGAAAAAGCAGATCGCTTTTTCGATGTGCTTTGGCAGTGTGGACACTCTCTTTTGGAAGAAGGTTTTTTTGAAGATCTCTTCCAGAAAAGCTTCTTCCGAAAGAAGCCTGCAGTCTAGACATAGCCCCAGTCTAGCCCTGAGAAAACTGAACTACTGCAGTTTGGGCTCTTAAGCAATTCTTTATTTGCCTGTGTCATCTGATAATACCATTTTCTGACTATAAAGTAGTTTTTACCCCTCCACCACCTCTCTCCATTTATAGGTTTTGTTCCTGTGGTTAAAAAAATGTGCTATGCACAAGACCCTATCATCTTTACTGTGATGACTGAACAAAAAAAAAAAAAAATGAAAATCTGAAAGAAAAAGCCTAAACACAATGAGTTTGTACTAAGATTTATCAGCCTGGCCTGAATGACCATTTCACACTTTTATGTGCTGCTGCTAGAGATGAAACAGTTTCTTCCTAAATGACCTCTCTGAAGTTGTGACATATTTGAAATGTTCAACAGACCATAGCAGCTCACAAGCAACATGTTTTCTGCTCTTGAACTGTTCCTGCCAATATTCTGCTGTTGCTAGAGCCACTTGGACGTAATATCAAACACACACACAAACACACACACACACACACACACACAAATCTTAAAAGTTTTAGGGGGAAAGCTGCTGGAAACCCCAACCCCAAGAGTTACATCTAGCATGTAAATTACATGTAAATATTAATAACTAAGAGCATGCTCCTAGTAAGTACTTCTGCAGAGCACTGAGCAACAACCAGGGTGAAGGTGCTTTCAGGAATATCTTTGTAAGGATGAGGGGGTCTATTCCTTCAAGATAATTTTCTCTGCTATGTTCCTTCGGAGTCCTACTTGGGGGAGCAGCTTGAATCTCAGGAGCTGCAGAGAAACCCCCCTCTGCAGAAACAGTTGAACAGAAGCACTGACTCATTAAATCCCTTGTTTTTAGTGTCTTTTTTTGTAGCACCACTGATTCTAAAGCGCTCACAGTCTGAGGCAGCATTTCATCATTCTGCCTTGGGAGCTTTCATGCAGAGCACCTTTATTTATTGTTTATAGGTAGTTAATGCAGCTGAACAATTACACAGTATAATTATTTATCAGCTCACAATGGCAAATATACCTGTGCTCTGGACCAAAAACTAAACTAAACAAAAAATGCACCAGAACAGATCAAAAAGCTGGTTTGAAACCATATCTACCACAGAACTATATTGCAATTCTGATTGTAAGTTCTTCAGAACAGGAACTTCATTTGCATTTGGAAAATGCCTCCTACACTATAGGGATGCCACCACCTCAGTGTACATCATAATAATTGTTTTAGCAAACAAATCTAAGAACCTTCCTATGAAATTGTGAGGGAAGCAATGCATTCTCCATTTTTATGCTAGAAGAATGCTGTGAGGAATATTTAGTTGTAGTATGAGAAGAACTTCAGCTTTTGTATAAACTAAATTTTTTGTCTCCAAGCTTACAAGATAATAATAAGATTGAGGATGGGAAGAGGCATATTACTGACCCTCTGAGAGGCATATTACTGACATTTGGAATACATTTAATTCTACTTGACATAGTCCATTGCTTTATGAAGTGTCTTGGTCTCTCTCTTCACATCTACAATTCTTATTCTTATTTACAGGAAGTACTGGACTAAACAGAGACCATAATGTGATCAACAGTGCTAGCTGTGATTTAAGTTGAGGCCAGGAATCACATATTTTTTTGTTCTATTTTAAAGTCTGGGAGATAAAAAGCCCAGCAGAACTATAGAGTCCAGTCTGTGTTTATACATGTACAGCTTTCTATATATAAAATTGTGTGCCCAACACTAGTTGTATTGGCCAGTACAGGAGTATTAAATATGTGTGTAGGCTCTCTTTTACTATAGGAGCCTCTGACTTTTACTGGGAGGATCCTTTGTGCTGCAGTCTAGCCCTAGAGACTACAACTCCCATGAGCCCTTGGGAAAAAGGAGGGAATGTGGCTCTTCCAGGCCGGGAGAGAGAGAGTTGGTGGGCTGCATTTTGGAGAGAGAAGTCAGATTGCTGGTGTGGTGCCTTTTTCCAGTCCAGGAACTGCTGCTGGAAGCTAAGAGCCTGCTGCTGAGAGCCTTCTGGGGCTAGGAGCTAGTAGGCTGCTTCAGGGGCTCTTGGTGTGATTGTCCCTGGAGGGGAGAGACTTTGGCTGTGCCTGTGGCTAAGTAGGGTCTACATAACCCTGCATAGACGGTACCATGAGCGCTTGTGGCTGTTTGGAAAAGTGCTGCCTCTGACAGAGCACAGAACACAGACTGACTCTGGGTCCAAAGAGAGGCAGAGTGACCAGCCCAGTGAACCAGAGCTGCTGGGATTTGTTGGGGCCTGCTCCGGTGGCAGAGGGATTTTTTAGCTGGCTGCTCAGCTTGGACTGACACACAGAGAACCTGCACAGTGCTGTCTCCACTCTAGCTGCAGATCTTCAGGTGCACCCATGCAAGCAAGTGAATCCAGAGGAGTGCACACTCTGGGGTGGGATAAATGGTGGCAGTGTAAATGCCAGTTAGATAAATTTCCTTTATTTCGGTGTACTTTGTTAATTGACTTAATTCACTTTTAACCCTGTTTAACCCTGTTTCTTTAAGTTGTTAAGTAAAGGTGTTTTAATTCTAATTTAATCAGTTAGATGTATATTATTTATAATTGTTGTTTTTGGAGTTAGATCTAGATTATTACCAGAATAAGTTTATTCCTTGGGGCTCCCAAGGCCCACGATTAAGTGTGTACAAGGCTAGCCAGATGGAGGCGCCGCCATTGTATATTCCTTTAGGTGCAAGGGACTGCAGCAAGGGGGTGGATAGGGAATCCACAACTATACACCATCACCACTGGGGTACTCAGGATCTCCTTTTATGTTAAAAACATCAGGCGCCCAGGCACAAAGGTGTAACCCAGGCACACCTGAGTAACCCAGGGTGCGTCTACACAGCACAGTTATTTCAAAATAACTGATGTTATTTCAAAATAACAATGTGAATATCTATGGCGCACTTCGGTTATTTCAAATTTATTTAGTAAATTTCAAATAAATTTGAAATAATGGATGGCCTATTCCGACTTCTGTAAACCTCATTCCACGAGGAATAACTCCTCAATAGCAATTTTGAAATAACAGTAGCGTGGATGCTCCACTGCTGCTATTTTGCAATAGCTCCTCACCAGGGCCATTCTAAGTAATTACTCCCCAGTGCTTGCTGGGGCTCTAAATTGAGGTAGCATGTCCACATTAGGGAAGTCTGCCTCGGACTAATTTTGAGGCTTCCCTGTAGCATAGACGCTCTACTTTGAAATAAGCTATTTTAGAATATATCTTCCAGAATAGCTTATTCCGAAATAAGCATGGTGTATTTCCCCCAGGTAGGAAAGAGGCGGTTACATATGTAAAATAATATGCATGCTACAAACCAATTTTTTGTATTCAGAAACATGCTCGAAGATTGCAGGCACAACTACAGTTTCTTATAAACCGTTCAGAAGTGTTGAAAGGCAGTTTCTCTGCAGCCTTATGGGGCTGTGGAAAGGTTTATCACATAGTTAATTACAATAATACCATATTACTCCTCCCTAATCCTAGCAAGGAAGAGAGCCAGTCAGGAATAGGTGTGCTCTGAGGAGAATAGCAAGGACAAGGGGCATAAATTCCCTGCCTTCGCATGTAGCTTTGTACTGCCCTGTAGGGGTGGCCTCTTCCTCTCCACTTGCAAAACAAGTTTAACTATCCTCAGGTTTCAGAGGGGTAGCCAAGTTAGTCTGCAATTGGAAAAACTTAAAAAACAATGAATAGTCTAGCAGCACCTTAAAGACTAACAAAACATGTAGATGGTATCATGAGCTTTCGTGGGTACAACCCACTTCTTCAGATGAGTGGAGTATTAAAAGTCAGATCCAAGAATAAATAAGGGAAGGCGGGGGAGGATAGGAAGAAAAAATAGAGAAAAAAATAGTGAATACAAGAGGCGAATAAGAACAATTTACACTTCTATAAGTACCCATTGTTTGGTTGGTGGGTTAAGTTATTAGATGTGAAGGCAGAGTGCGAGTCAGCCGATATCTTTATTCATTCCTCCCTGATAGGAAGCAAATTTGTAAATGAAGTTAAGTTCCAATCTTTCCCTGTGTATTTGGCTTGTGGAATTGGCGTGAAACAACACAGTGACTTGGAGATCCATTAATGAGTGCCCGGGCAGGTTAAAGTGTTCTCCAACAGGTTTCTGTGTGTTGCCTTTTCGGATATCTGATATGTGTCCATTAATTCTTTCCCGTAGAGACTGTCCAGTTTGGCCAGCATACATGGCAGTGGGGCATTACTGGCATTTGATAGCATAGATCACATTAGTGGATGTGCTGATGTGGTTGGGTCCAGTGATTAAATGGCTTGTGAAGATGTGTGGACAGAGCTGGCACTGGGGCTGATTGCAGGGGTGGGTTCCTGGATGATTATGATTGGTGTGTGTTGCATGGTTACTGGAAAGAATTTGTTTGAGATTAGGGGGTTGTCTGTAGCTGAGGATTGGCTTTCCCCTCAAGGCCTCTGAGAGTGACATGGGTACTTATAGAGGTGCATATTGTTCTTATCAGCCTCTTGTAACTTGAGCAATCTAATTCACTATTTTTTCTCTCCCCCCCCCCCCGCCCCGCCTTCCCATTTTTATTTTTGGATCTGGACTTTTTAATACTCCAGCCATCTGAAGAAGTGGGTTGTACCCATGAAAGTTCATGATACCATCTACATGTTTTGTTAGTCATTAAGATCCTATTAGACAATTTGTTGTTTTTTAAGTTTATCCTCAAGATTGTTCAGCCTGTTAATGAGATGATACACAAGGCCCTGGACCTTACATGCCCTTTATCACCCTATCATCTGTAGCCAAATTTGGCACTATTTACAGGACAGTGACAGTAGGTGTCTATTCAGCACCATGAGTGACATGGCACATACCGAATGAGATCCAGTACATAAATAAAATAAGTCAATGGCACTGGCATATATTCCCAAGTAGAATAAAAATATAGCACTGCCAAAACAACACCATGCGGAGAATGAGGCACAGCAATACAACCAATGAAATTGGATAGTGGTGACTATGTTCTCCTTATCTTATCTAAACATACACAGAGTCTGGAATGCACTGGTCCAGGCTTGTGTCTCTAACAACATAATTCAAAAATATTGGGCAAAATTAGGATTTTTTTTAAATGCAGGCTTTGCCAGAGGTTTCAAAAGGCACCAGAAGATTCACTGTTACCCCATTAGATTTTCCCGTTGATTGATACCAGATATGAAAATATAGATTACGTAGAATTTAGACTGACTTGATAGAACGACAATGAATATGTTTGAGACAATGAACCTGACACCATGTTTGCAGCAAAAAGGAATGTAAAAAAAATGATACTGTATTAAAAAGCCCACAACAATCATGCCAAGTCTAATTAGAGCTGCATAATCAACATCCAGAAAGCAGAAACTGAAAGATGTGGTTGCTGTAACAAAAGACTGAAATTGTTAATTTATTTGGAATTCCAAGGAGGATTTAGATAGTTAAATGCTCTAGTGAAGAATTTTTACAGCATAAAATGGGATATTAAATCTGAAATTAGGCATCAGATATATACTGGCTTAGATAACGTCCTCTTTTAAATGACTAGGCAAATGCTATTAATTGTAATTCTTCTCCAGAAATTATGTATTGATCTCACAAGAACTACCCTGGACTATTTGGGAGCAGATTTTAATGACTCTGTGTGCTCATCAAAGTTAGAGACAATTGCATTAAGCAATTTTCCGTTAAAGAAAAATGGAAAAAAATATAATAGATTAAACTTTTTCTATTATTCTTTTGGGGGCGAAGAATTAATGTTTAAATGAAAGACAGAAAAGAAACATTTCAAAAGGCAAAAATAATCTAAACTAAGTTAAAGATGGAATGTACCCAAAAGCCAAATGAATTGTAGCACACTGACAAGAAAAAAAAAAAGCATAGTAAACAACATTACTAATGATTTACTGAAAAGACCTGTATTCCTAGCCTGAGTACCTTCTGTTAAGGTAGTGAGAACTTTAAATTCCTATTCATCCCAGTGAGTCTAAAAGCCCTATCTATGCATCTTGAAGAATTCAGCCAAAACAACAGAATATGATTAAGAAAGTTCTGCCTTCGTGTAACAAAATTTAGCCTATTAACTCCAAAGTCGTACATCTCCATTTCTATTTAATAATAAAAAGGAGAAATCAATGGGAAATTTTATAATTACTTTACTAAGGGTATGACAAGAACTACCCTCACAATAAAAATCATGCTAGGTGAAATCCTGACACTGTGAAGTAAATGGAAGTTTTGCCATTGGGTGAAATCCTAACCCTCTTGAAGTCAAAGATTTGCATAAGTTCCTATTCCTGAAATTCTGGGTGCTCAGGACATTCCAGTCAGTGGGACGCTGTATGGGATACAGCAGTTTCAGCCATGTGCAAAAGTGGTGGGTTTGGAGTTTAAGTGTTTTGGCTTTAATATTTTAAAATTAAACAATGTATGCAATTATAGCACGATACTTAAGTAATATTAGTTCATGCTCATCTGAATTTAGATTAGTGAGAATGGTTATGGAGATATGGATTAACAAGGCAATGTTTGTTTGATAGCAGATATCTTACAATATTCAACTCAGACGAAGAGCATCCAGCAAAAAACAAAAACAAAAACAAAACACCAAAATAATTTGGCATCAAATTTGCCCATTAAATAGCTTCAAATACAAACAATAGGTGCACAAAATATTGTAAACTTCAATTTAACCTTTCTTATTAAAAAAGGTAAAATTGATTTGACCCTCTTGGGGGTCTCAGTTTTTTCTCTTGTAAATTTAGAAGTGCACAACAATTTATTCAGATCCTATCAATGTGTGTGTGATGCCTACTAACCGTGTTAAGTGTCGGGGGTAGCCGTGTTAGTCTCTATCTAGAAAAACAATGCGGAGTCCTGTGGTACTTTAAAGACTAACAGATTTATTTGGGCATAAACTATTGTGGGTGGAAACCATTTTGTCATCTGAGGAAGTGGTTTTTACCCATGAAAGCTTATGCCCAAATAAATCGGTTAGCTTTAAGGTGCCACTGGATTCCTCATTTTTACTAAACGTGTGTTAAAGCAAATTCTGCACAACTAAGTACCAAAAGATAGGCCACATTATCCTCTTGATTGCCTGCATTGATACAAGATAGGGTGGTTTCAGAATTTCCTTGCAATTTTGCTATCAGTGGGATTGTATTTACCCATCCTCATAGAACAAGTTTTGTCTTTGAAATCTGTGAATTTTGGGAATCTCATAGAAGCCCTGGCAATCTTTGTGGAGTTCTCTCCCAGTTCTCCTTACAGCATGGGCCCATGTGCTCTCCAAATGACACTGCTCTCCACATCTGGCAGTAAAGTCAGAATCCTTACAAATCAGCAAACATTAGCTACTGTTGTCCTATGGTGAAATTATATTTTTTGAAAAAGGTATATGGCAAAATGAAGAAACATTTCAGGCTAATGAGGTAGCTGGAATTTAGCTAACAGTCTGATACATAAATTGCCTTAAAAAGATATTGTCCAAGTCTTTTAATTGGGCTCAGGGAAAGAGATGTAATGTTCAGGAACTGGGTAATTATGTGACTAGGTACAAAAATGGCAACTTTAGGAAAGAAAAATGTTCAGTCAGCAAGAAGGTGGATGCCACACAGAATTAATCTTTTCCTTAAAGATTAAACTGTTCTTTTGCTGTTATTTTTGGAAGGTAGCATTAGGCTGAGAAGAGGGAAAAAAAGAAGACATTATGGAATGGTTTCTGCCAGCCTTCTCCAGATGAGGTAGTAGCTAAAAAGTACAATTTTGCCTCAACACTAAAGGACACAAGGGAAAATTATCAAAGGCACAACAAGGCAGTCCCTTTGGAAGTTCATGGGAACTGGTGCCTAATTCCTATTTGTACCTTTGAAAAATCGCCCATGCAGATTAGACATAACTGAACATTTTCAAATGCTGAGGTGAGACGGTGCACTGATCTGGAGGTTTAAACCATCTCTGCACTCTCCTGATTCTGGCCTTCTTCACAGTCCACAGCATAATTTAGGTACATCGGACTGTCTAAGTTACAGTAGAAACAAAAAACAGGACTATGTAGCACTTTAAAGACTAACAGGATGGTTTATTAGGTGATGAGCTTTCGTGGGCCAGACCCACTTCCTCAGATCAAATTGTGGAAGAAAATTAGCATGACCCTATATACCAAAGGTATATAATCAAAAAAAAAGTAAATAGATATAAAAAGGACAAATCAAATTTCAGAACAGAAGGGGGATGAGGGAGGGAGGTTAATGTCTGTGAGCTAATGATATTAGAGGTGATAACTGGGGAAGCTATCTTTGTAATCGGTAAGGTAATTAGCATCTTTGTTGAGACCCAGGCGTAAAGTGTCAAATTTAAGCATGAATGACAGTTCAGAGGCTTCTCTTTCAAGTCTGGTGTTAAAATGTCTTTGAAGCAGGATGCAGGTAATCAAGTCATTGAGACAATGCCCTTTCTGGTTGAAATGGCAAGAAATTGTTTTTTCTTTGTGATACTGTCTGATATCTGTTTTGTGTGCATTGATTCTTTGGCGAACTGTCTGAGACGTTTGTCCAATGTACATAGCAGACGGACGCTGTCAGCACATGATGGCATAAATTATATTTGTGGATGAGCAGGAATATGTGTTCTTGATCTTATAACTGAATTGGTTAGGTCCAATAATGGTGTCAGCAGAGTAAATACGTGGACAAAACTGGCAATGGGGTTTGTTGCAAGGGAAAGTTCCAGGCAGTTGGTATTAGTGTGGTATGTCCTGTGGTTGTTGGCAAGAATCATCTTGAGGTTAGGTGGTTGTCTATAGGAGACTAGTTACAGTAGTAACTGCCCCCCTACTATCTATAGAATCCAGCACCTTATGGAATCTTCCTTCGCAGCATCATCTGCTTCAGTTTCACCTAGACCATACCCAGGGCTGGATTAAGGCATGGGCTAGCCAGGCAGCTGCCTGGGGCACCAACCTATGGGGGGTGCCTGATGGCAGCTGTAAAGGGCACGCAGCACCCCTTATAGCTGCCATCAAGCGCCGTGCACCCGGCTCCTGGATCGCAGGTTGCAGCAGCTTCCAGCGGCCGCCCGGGGTGGGGGCTGCGTTAACTCCCACAGCACTGGCCAGCAGCGCCCTTCCCCCCGCAGTACTTGACTACTCACTAGCCTGCCCTGCTGCCTCTCATACGGGGTGGGGGGAGGGGACAGGAACCAGTACTGCAGGGAGCTGGCTTAAAAGCTGGGTCCCCCCAGCACTGTCTCCCCAGTGCTGCCTGCCCACACTGGCAGCAGTGGGGGGGAGGGAGGGGAAGGAAGGAGGTTAGGGGAGGCTGCCATGAAGCAGCCTCTGCCCAGCCCGGGCCGTCATGAACAGGGGCTGCTGGACCTGGCGCGAGCTGAAATTGAGCAGTCCCAGCTTGCACCAGTCCAGGACTGCTGTGGCTCTGCATTTTAAATGTAGTAAGAGCCACTTGTCTCTTACTACATTTAAAATGCAGAGCCGCAGCAGGGGTAGTTCACAGACTTAGCGCGAGCTGAGACTGAACAGTCCTGGCTCATGCCAGTCTAGGAATGCTGAGGCTTTGCATTTTACATGTAGTAGAAGCTGAGCGGCTCTTACTACATTTAAAATGCAGAGCTACAGCAGTCTAGGCACGCACAGGTCTGCGACCTACCACCACCGCAGCTCTGCAGTTTAAATGTAATAGCAGCCGGGCTGCCTGCGCACCCAGCTCCTACTACATTTCAACTGCAGAGTCGCAGTGGGGGTAGCTCCTGGATCAGCAGGAACAAGGACAAAGCCATTCCCTTATTGACTAATTGTGTAGTCGATACAAATTATGTCGACTACACAATTAGTCAGTTACCTGCCTCTTAACATCCTTACTCCACACCACAGTTTGCAAGAGTCCACAGAAGGCATCCTTATGGGGTTCTTCCCTAATTCCTGAACCAAAAGAATCCTCTGCTGGCCAAATCTTGGGCTTTGAAAGACATTTAATAAATTTCAGGCTTTTTAATCTGGCATAAAGGAGCTTGGGGATTTCATACAGGTGCCTCAAGGCAGCATTTAAATCTATATTTATGCATCCTAATTTAGTGGCCTAATTTTCAGATATGACTTAAATGGGAGTTGTACAGAACCTTTGAAAAGCAGGGCAGTTATTTAGGTGCAAAAAATATATTTAAATGCGTAACTTTAAGCACTCTGGTTTAGTCTAGTGAGACAGTGAAATTGTATTGGCAGATTACTAACATCTGTATATTGACTTTTCTAATTGTCTGCTGCTGTATCAGGTGGATTTTGCTGTACAACGTTAATAGTAAATTGGGAATCAATGAGACTAAATTACTTCTGAGACAGACATAATACCATATATATTTGTTTGTTTCTTGTTTTTTTTAATTAAAAATACACTTTTAAAATCAGCCTAGTTTATTTGTAGTATATCTTTGCCTTTCAGTTCTCCACGGACTTGCACATGATTAATGTTTTTCCTGAGTCAGGGCCATAGCATACATTTATGACTCTGTGACCATACGCTGGAATTGAAAGAGGTTAATATTAATTTCTACCAACAAAAGTTTAAAGTAGTTGTTGATCAGTTCTTGTGAATAAGGCACAAAATGTTCAGTAACTTCATTGGGATGAACCATAATATTTCTCTGAGGAAATATCTGAAATTTCTAGTAAACAGGTCAGATAAAAATGAAAAAAATAATATTCAGAATAGCACCACCCAAATTGTTAGCATTTCAGATCAATAAAAATAATGAACTCCTCAGGTAAGTCAGATCCAAAATAAGTCTTATAATTTCATAGCTGTTTTCTATCTTTTGTTCTGATGCAACACCATTGTTTCTAGCAGGGTTACTTCTGATTTACAACAGCTGAAAAGCAAGGAAAACTAGGCTGTAGAAAGGAAAAAATCAATTTCCTCCCCCTAGATTGCTACCTTTCCCCTCTTCTGGCTGCTAATACAATTTTTCAGAATCAGCATTAAGAGCTGCATGCTTGTTGGTTTAAAGGCTATTCTTGACTGGTGAAAGTTAGAGCTGGCCAGTTGTATGTAATCCTGGATTTCATAGAAAAAGGTTTTCTCCATTTTGGGATGACAATATTGGCATCATTATTGCAGTGCATGAAATTCTAATAAATAAAACACTGAAACAGAAAAATTGAATATTGGATGCACTAAAAAAATCAACCCATGCAAGAGTAATTCATGGACTATCATATTTCTCTTGGGGAAAAAAGTGGCTTGATGAAAAATATGGGCACCATTCTTTAAAATGAATCAAATCCAAATGTGGTGTAATTCTTCTCCAGAATGTGTTTGATGAGATGGCATGGAGGAGGAAGAGGTTATCATGTGTAGCCCCAAGGTCCTGTTAACTAGTCCATCTATTGATTTTATTTCTATCCTTTTCTTTTTATGCAAAACAATGTTAGTAGATTTCCCCTTAGAGCAGGGCAACACAACACGCAGCCAGTGGGCCGCATGTGGCCCATGGCCCATTTGTTTGCAACCCATGGTGCAGTTTGGGGTTATGCAGGGCTCAACACGTGCCCTGCAGGTGGGATCCTTTGAACATGGCCTCCACTGGGAATATGCTCCACAATGACAAGTCAATATAATGGTCTTCTTCTGATATGCGTTTTAGTAGTTAGATTCTTGGATTGTCATTGCTCATTAAAAGTGCTGTCATATGGGTGGAAATGCAGTAAATATTGCATTTTATTCACATCAGCAGAACTGACTTAAATGGGGCCTGTAGTCTTGCCTTAATCTTTGTATTCATGCCCATCAATGTGAAAGAAGCTATTTGCATATATATTTGCATGTATATGTAACCATATACAGTTGCAGCCCTCATCATGTGCTGAGAGTATCATTGTGGCCCCTAGGGCTTCCACAGTTGAGTAGCCCAGCCTTAGATGCTTCCCAAACCATTCTAGTATTCACTTTCTTCACAATTGTGTGTCATACAATAGAAAATTAACTCATTCTGTATTATCCCCATTATCTCAGGATCTTCAAGTTTCTCCCATGTTCTTTATGATTAACCAACCACTTTAGTGTTACACCAGTTTGGGTATGATCAAACCATGTAATTAGCCAGATAGCTACATAGCTGTCTCAGATCCATATTTATAATCAGTTCCAAAAGAGAAATATATTTTCAGCCCTAGAATATTATACATGAATATTCATTCATCACTCCACATTACATCATCCAGTAAATTTAGTAGATTTAGACAGATATTAATGAAGCTTCAATCAGCCAAGGTAATGAGCACTTTTAATTCCCATATACTATACTGGGAGGAGTATGACAAATTAAGATCAAGCATTAGCACACTCAATTGTTCTCTGGACAATCTAAAATCAGTTTCCACAAGGAAGATATTCAGAAACAGCATCTTAATTTCCCTTTGTAAATCTTATTGTTTTGGAGAAAAGGCTTATTTTTTAAAATTACAATTTATTATACTGATTAACCGAAGGTGCATTTGTAGACCTAGTACTTACTTCAGAGTCCCTAGTGGATCCTCTAATTAAAATATCTCACCAACTTTGTTGTCAAAAGATCATTTCCATCCCAGATTTCTTTCCAACATAGAAATTAAATTTGCAAGTCCATTTGCTTTCAGATCAGCAGAGAAAAAGGAATTGATTGCTCTCTTTAGGTTACCTTCATTATTATGGGCCCAACTGCACTTTCATTTGCACAAGAACACACAGAAGTTCAGACTGCAATGAAAATGCACAAAAACCAAGTCACATCACTTGCATGTGTTCATTTCCTTGAGAATCATAGGCTTGAAGAATTGGAAGGGACCTTGAAAGATCTTTTAATCCAGTCCCCTGCTCTTAAGGTATGACTAAGTATTATGTAATCCATGCCTAACCTGCTCTTTAAAATCTCCAGTGATGGAGATTCCACAACCTCCCTGAGCAATTTATTCCAGTCCTTAACTATCCCAATATAATTTTTTCCCCTAATCTCCAATTTAAAACATCCTTGCTGCAATTTCAGCCCAGTCTTCTCCTATGCTCAGAGGTTAAGGAGAACAATTTTCCTTCCACCTCCTTGTAACCTTTAATGTACTTGAAAACAGTTATCCCCCACCCCGGTCTTATCTTCTCCAGACCAAACAACCCGATTTTTCCCCCAATCATCCCTGATAGCTCATGTTTTATAGACATTTGTTGCTCTTCTCTGGGCTTTTTCTGCATCTTTCCTAAAATGTGGCATCCAGAACTGGACGCCACACTCCAGATGAGGACTAATCAGCATGGAGGAGAAAGGAAGAATTATTTCTCATATTTCCTTGAAGAAGCAGTGGATGTGGTATACCTAGACTTTAGTAGGGCATTTGACACAGTCTCGCATGACCTTCTTATCAATAAACTAGGGAAATACAACCTAGATGGGGCTCCTATAAGGTGGGTGCATAACTGGCTGAATAACCATTCTCAGAGAGTAGTTATTAATGATTCACAATTATGCTAGAAGGGCATAACGAGAGGAGTTGCCCAGGGGTCTGTTTGGGGACCGGTTCTGTTCAATGTCTTCATCAACAATTTAGATGATGGCATAGAGAGTACGCTTATTAAGTTTGCAGACGATACCAAGCTCGAAGGGGTTGCAAGATCAAAATGATCTGGATAAACTAGAGAAATGGTTTTAGGTAAATAGGATGAAGTTTAATAAGGTCAAATGGGGATTAGTTAGTTAATTCTCATTTTGTCCCTACATATTTGTTAATATTTATCATTTGTAATTTCACCTAGTTTCCACTTTTTGTAGGATTCTTTTTTGAGCTTCACATCACTCAACATCTCCTGGTTAAGTCATGGTAATTTCTTTCTTGACGTGCTTCCTATCTTCCTTTGCAAGGGAAGAATTCACTCTTATACCTTTAAAAATGTCTTCTTGAATAGCTGTTTACTCTCTTGAATGGTTTTTCCTCTTATAATTGCTTTCTAAGCAATCTTTTCTAGCAACTCCCTGCTAGTATGATTTCTTGAAATTCATTTTCTTTATTGTGCTTTTTTTCTTCCTATTATTCTTTAGAGTAATGAACTCCTTATTTCATGATAACTTTCAAGCTACCTTCCACTTGGAAATTTTCTACCAGTTCATCCCTGTTTGTCAAAATCAGATCTAGAACAGCCTCCCCCCATTTTCTCCGCCTTCTGAATTTTTTTTTTAAAACTTCTCTAATACATTCTAATAACTTGTTGAATAATCTGTGCACACACTGGCCAGCATACACCTAGCAGTGTATTGAGACCTTATGTACAAACTTGTAATGCAAATGGCATTACAGAGGTGCCATACATTGAAGAAGATAATATCAGAGGAGGAAGCAATAGCTACTCAGTTGTTTTTATCATATAACTGTGTTATCTACTGCCATAATTAACTTGCATATTATCTGATGTAAACAATTTGTGACAAATTAATGTTTAAGGTATAAGTATAGATTGTGATGCTAGCAGACCAGGTGATAGATAGCTCATGCCAAAGCCTCAAACAAACACTGCCAAATGTATAGCTGAAAACCTATCTAGTCACCTGTATGTTAGTATTGGTAAAACAGGCATTAGAGTTATAAAACATATGTTTAGATATTATGAAATGCTTTTAAATTACTACATACATTAATCTCATATTTCATACCTGTATATCAGATCATAAGGTACTACACTTAAGCATTTGTATTGTAAGCCTCTAACTCTGTAGCTCATCAAAAGAGGAAAGACACATGAGTAATTGCAAAATGCCAGAGGTGTTTGGTCCTGCCCACCCTGAAACCAGCTGAGCCATTGTGAAACATCAAACAACAAACTGTAGCAACACTGGAGCCAGACTCATTCACTGATAACACTGTCATTTAACACACAACTATCAATTCAGTTTAAGAAAAGGTGAGACTAAAATGTAGCACAATGGTCTATCGAATGGCTTCCTACATGTGCAAGGTGACAAAGACAATGGTTGTAATTAAAAGAGAGGAATGGTTATGTAGAATTTCAGACGAGAAGATTTTAACAGAGAAATGGGAGCAACTTTTGTGCACTGTTAACAGCAGAGCTGGAACTGAATCCTAGGAGCCACATGAGGATCTGGGAAAATGCATATGCACTACACACAGCAACAGTTTCCTTTTAAACAGCCAAAGGATAAACTCAACACTAAACTCAGCACCATACTATATAGACTACATGTTAGCAGAACAATGCACACACAAATAACTGAGTCATGCATACCTATTTAAAGACTTCAGGTGTGCTCCGGAAAAAAATACAGAAATTCACAAAATACCCATCAAAAGCCTGGATTACTCAATAACAATTTCTAGTTTTGGTGAAAAGAAAAGTTTAAAAAGCATTTTCAGACAGCACCTCATATCCCTGAGGAATGCAGACAGATCGTCTAGCATATCCATACTTTATTGATTATAGAAGGTATTACAGCTCAATACTACAATTTTTTTTCATAAAAAGAGAGTCAGGGAAGGCAGGCTGTATCCTGAAAAGTTAGAAGAGCTGAAATCAACCAGCGGTTTGCTACCAGGCTGGTCTGACTCCTACACAAGTGAAGGGAGACCTTTCAATGGGATTGAATCTTAACCCTTGAGAATTCCATGGCTCAGCTTAACATGGTCCTCTTAAAATAAGAGGTTATGAGCTATTATGAGGGGGAAAAGAGCAATATAAGGATGTTGTGCTCATGGTGTACGAGGAGCAGTGCAAGCTGTGGTGTCAAGAGGCACAGTGAGTTTATACACGATAGCAGTGTTTCTCTGCATGGGCCGCAGGTGCTCCAGCCCCAGCCTGCTCTCCTCTGCTCCCTGCATTGCTTGGGGGAGCAGAGCCAGCCAGGCAGGAGTGCTCCGCTTGCTGCCACCATGATGAAGTGGAGCACAGTGGGCTGGGAGACAGCAGTGGAGCGGAGCAAGCTGCTGCATGGCTCTGGCTCCTGTCCCCTCGGGGAAAGCAGGGGGACACCCATGTTTCTTCCCCATGCTAGGCCCACTGATAGTCTCCCAGGGGCTCTCATCAAAATGTGGGAATGTCCTGTCCATACAGTGTTTGAGGAGACTGCCAGGAGGACCCCTAAAGTGTGGGGCCTGGGAGTGCTGCACCAAACCATTCTATGGACAGGATGGCTCTGCCAAAAGGCAGAATAAAAAAAAGGGGGACAAGTGAAACAGGGGGAAGAGCAATTTTGTACCAGATTAGGGTGTGGTGGGTTGCCACAAGGGTAGGATAGATAAGGGCCTGCCTGATAGAGCACAGATGATAGTTTATTGATTGTGCTTTACATGATTAAATATGAAGTGCAAAAAAGTTAATCGGCTAAACGAAGTGATGTGTGTGGACTGCTTCCCAACTACTGCATGCCCCTGAGAGAGTTAAGATGTAAACCTGAGGCTTCACACCTTCAAACTGGACACTGTGTTTAAGTATGGGGGAGTTTGAAGACTCAGTGCTGTTTCCAGAGGGGCAAAGAGCTGGACAGCAAGTTCTAACCTGTGTTTTTGATGGGGAGCCAGGTGTGCCAGATAGAAGATCTGCACCCTGGGAATGTGCTTAAAACCCTGAGATGGGGCAGTGTCTAGTCTCTGTTCAGGCTCCAGGAGCTTACTACAAAAAACTAAGCAAGGATCTCAAGTTTCAGGTCATTGACTTCAATGGGAACTGTGGATACTTTGCTTGTGCACATAAAAAGACCTGCCCATCATCTGGTATACAACCTGTTATGTGTTCTGTGCCACATACCTTTTGAAGTTCCATCAGGAAAACAGCATGCATAAGCAATCAGATGTGGGTTGGTCAACACTGTGATCCAATAGAGGGGAAAATAGATGTAGGAAAGGACAGGGGATAACAGCGTTCTTGTTAAATTATTTTTTTTAATTTAATTTAATGCATTACATGCAGACAGCTGGGAAGTGGAGATTCCTCTTATTAAATATTTGGAGCCAAATTCCATTTTCTCTTAAGCAGCAGCAAATCTGGAGTACACCCAATGAAGTCAATGTATTCCAGTGAAGTCAAGGGAGTTACACTGGATTGATGTTATGCTAATAGAGTTTAAGGCCAAAATGGCCCATTCTGATCATGTAGTCTGACCTGCAAATTGAAGGCCATGGAACTCAGTCATTCCAGTAATAGACCCCCTAGCCTCTGGTTGAGTTACCGAAGTTCTTAAATCATGATTTAAAGACTCCACCTTTTGTACTAATTTATACCTGTAAGTGACCCATTCTGCAGAGGAAGACATAAAACCCTCAAGGTCAGGGGAAATTCCTTCTTAACCCCAAATATGAGGTTCAGTTAGACCCTGATCTGCGGGCAAGACCTACCAGCCAGACACCTAGAAAGAATTCTCTGTAGTAATACATAGCCCTGCCTATTCAGTGTCCATCACTAGCCATTGGAGATATTTGAAATAAGAGTTGGATCTGTCACTCAACCAGTGTTCCCTCTAAGCTGCACTGTAGCACAGCTTCACAGGTGATTAATCAGCCATCAGAGGCTCAGGGCTCCATGCATGCCATCACAAATCATAGAACCAGAACAATTTGTTGTACTAATGACTAAGAAAAAATAGATGATGGAATCTCAGCTTTAGTAGTAATTATGCTTTCTGAATGGAAATGAGTAAGATATTTTGCAGGACTGAAAATGACTAATAAATCCTCTGTATTTGAAAAAAAATATATAGGGCACTTTGACTTTCAGCCCTGGTCTACACTAGGGCATTGTTTCTGAAAGTGCTCCGCGAAACCACTTTTAGAAACACATTAACTGGCCGCCCCGGTTTGTTTATTTACTGGTGCCATGGCCACAGAGTCTTGCAGCTCCCATTGGCACCATTTTGCTCTTTGCAGCCAAGAGGAGCCGCGGGAAGCTGCTTCTCAAAGTGGTTTCTTCCCCAGTGCTTCCTGGAGTTCTAAGTTGAAATAGTGCATCCACATTAACGGAGCCTGCCTTGGACTAATTTCAAGGCTTTCCTATAATGTGGACATGCAATTTCAAAATTATTATTTCAAACATTATCTCAAAATAAGTTATTTCAAAATAATTTCCTAGTATAGACATGTCCTCACTGGTTAAGTCAACCTAAAAAATAAGGTGTTTTCTTTTAATTGTTTGCTAAATTTAAAAAAATGTTTTGGGGTAAAATAAAATGTTTTGTTCATCACCAAACAAGTTAATGTCACTTGAACATTGACCCTTTTAAGAAAGTTTTGAATAAATCTGAAGTTCCTAAGTTAAATTCATTTTTAATTTTAAAATAAAAAAAACATTTTGAATCAACATAGCAAAGTGTTTTGTTTCAAAAATGTCAAAGAAGGAAATGTTTTGATATTTTTAAGAGGTTTTTCCTCCTGGCTGAAACAATTTGGGAAATTCAACACAAATTTGCAAAATGTTTCAATCGACTTAAGTCTGAATTTTCTGGTGAAAATCGGGGGAAAGGCCTATTCTTGCTTACAGACAACCCCCCACCCTGAAACAAATTCTCGCCGGTAACAATGCTACACAACCACATCATAAACATCCAGGAACCCAGGCTTGCAATCAGCCCCAATGCCAACTCTGCCCACATGTCTATACAAGCGAATTCATTACTGGAGCCAACCACATACACCACCAGATCAGAGGTTCATTTAACTGCACATCCAGGAATGTAATCTATGCCATCAAATGCCAGCAATGCCCCACTGCAATAATATTGGACAAACTGGACAGTCCCTATGGGAAAGAATTAATGGACACAAATCAGATATCCGTAAAGGGAACATACAAAAACTTGTTGGGGAACACTTCAATCTACCAGGGCATTCATTAACAGATCTTCAAGTGGCTATTTTGTTACAGACCAATTCCACAAGCCAAATATGCAGAGAAGGACTGGAACTACAATTAATTCACATGTTTGATACTAATGCTAGTGGATTAAATAAAGATACCGGATGGCTGGGGCATTATCAACCTACCAAACAATGAAGGTGCCAATGATTCTTTGTCTGTATAGAATCTGGTGTTAGTACTCTTCTTCTCTATTGCCTGCTAATGGTTATTATCTCCCTCTTTTGACTATCCAGTTTTTAGGTGTTTATAGACTATTTGTTTTTCCTGTTACATTCCAGCTTGGCTTTCCCCTTGATATATTTTTTATACCCACTACCTCTTCTTGTTTCCACCCCCATTTCTTTCCTTCTTCCTCCTCCCCTATTTATTTTAGTTATGGACATCCAACACTCTGGTCATCTGAAGAAGTGGGTTGTGCCCACAAAAGCTCATGATGCCATCTACATGTTTTATTAGTCTTTAAAGTGCTACCAGACTATTTGTTGTTTTTTAAGTTTATCCTGTACAGACTAACTCGGCTACCCCCTAAAGCTCCTATTTAGCTATTCATAGACTATAAAGTAAAATGTATCAAGTTTCAAATTATGTTCTGGAGAGTAATGACTAACTGGTATTAACAGTCCTTCATGGTCTTTCAATTGTTATTTCTTAAATAATGGCTATATATTAGAAACAACAGGTCAAATTTCCCAGGGGATCACCTTAGCTTACACAGACATAAATGGTGTGGACATCTCATTGCACAAGCCCTAACAACAGAAACCAACTGGGCAGCTCAGTCTGTGGTTGTGCAGTGCACTCTCCAATTCCTTGCTGATGCTGAGCTCTCAACAGCCGCAAGTATGGCTTTCTAATCCCTCCAGTGAAGTAGGAGACTCCATCCCATCCCTTAGGACAAAGATCCAACAGTTGTTCATGCTTTCATCACACCTCAGTTGGTACTACAGCAATGCAATATACCTGGGCATGAAACCTTCAGCACCTAGGAAACTCGAACTAGTGTAAACCACTGTAGTGCATCTCCTCAGCAACACAGGCTACTGTGAGAGCATCACACCTGTTGCATAAAAAAGCTTCCGCCTGAGCTCACTAGATTTATATACATGGATTTTCTAAAGCTACACCAAACTGTAAGGTCTAAGGTTTTAAACTGTAACTCATTGTGATCTTTGTCAAACTTTGTAACCTGTGTAACTCTCAAACTTACTGTAAACTGCAACTTTGTAATCTTTGTAACATGCAGCCACCTTGCTTGTAACTTTCCCTAAGCTGCATTCTCCCCTGAGTGAATGGAGAGAGAGTGTGTTTGAAGAAGGCTTGGAACAATGGAGCACATTTCAATGAGTCATCACAGTATGGGCATGCTCCCTGCTGGATAAAGGGAAGTCTGGGCATGCTCCCTGATGACAAGGTGAATGAGTCACAGGAGCCATTCAGACACTATATAAAGAGAGGGAGCACATGTGAGACTCTCTTTTTTTCCTTCCACTGATCCTGAGAAGCTCCCCTCCAGTGTCTTTCCTCCTGATCAGCTTCTCCAGCCATGATGAGCAGACAGACCCTGACCAGCTTCCCCAGCCATGATGAGCAGACACATGCCTTGGCTCCTTCTGCAACCTATATGTCTGTTTAAGTGTGTGATTGCCTGAGGGCAGGAATGAATGGGTGTGAATGAGTGAATGAATGGAGGGGTGTGTGCTTGCTTGCTTGTCTGTGTGTGTGTGTGTGTGTGTGAGAGAGAGAGAGTTCTATCTTCTTTAGCTTAAACCTTTGGTGGCTGCTTTCTCCTCTTTAGTTCTACTTAGTGGAAATAAACCTATACTAGTATAACCCTGGGTGGTCTCCAGTGAGAATATTTTTGGGGTTACAACACCTATCTGCTGCTCTCTATACTGCCTTCCCATCAAATTTCTAATCAAGTTGAATGTCTTGATCCTTATTTTCAAAGCACTCCATAGTCTGGTCCAAGGATACCTCAAAGACATCTAAAGTTGTGAGATAAAGTATGGGTGATAGCTGCACTCCAATAGCACAATGGAACACTCAGCAACAAGAGTAAACCTTGCCTGTATAGGAGAGGGAACTTTCTCTGGGAATGGTCCTAAGCTGTGCAATAAACTCCCCCCAGGAACTACAGACCATCACAAACCTCACCACTTGCTGCTCCAAGTGCAAGGCATATTTCTTTGACTATGATTTTTCTGATGTAAAAGGCACAGTAAGAGGTATATTGATTCAATAATTATAAACCCTTCCAAAACAAGACACTCCACTGCACACGCTTTTCCCTTTGGCAAGAGGATGAGAGTACAAACACACACTTCACAAATATGTGGTCATAATATTTAATGTCCAACTAGAAGGTGCTAATACTACAGGGATGAGTGTGCCATAGAGATCGATATAGAATAGACATTTGATTTAAAAGTAATTACTTACAACAAGAATGTGTGTAAAGGTTGTTATGCTACCTCAGAGTTAGGGTTAATATTAACAGTGGTTTCTCTTATGTTTCACTTGATGCATAACTCCTTGATGGAATTACAGCTTTTCTACATACAGCTGAGTGCACATTATTCCAAATTTAATTAAAAAGGCCCAAACCTCACAGCTTGCCATAAAATGAAAAACTATACTTTAGATCTACAGTGCCTTTGGAGAACTATAATTCACTAGCTCACATACAAGCTCTACATGGACACCACTATTAGCCATTTTTTGAAGTGTGAAGCAAATACAGGAACATTTTGTTCCTACATGTTGTCAGTTTAATAGTTTGACTCCCTTCCAGAGCACTCCATTGCACTCTGAGGGAACATGTTAGATTGGCTTCTGAACTGGAGAACAGCCAGATGATTCTTTTTGAAGCACAAAACCTTTAATTCACTGTTGCAATCCTAGCTAAGTACAAATGTCCAACTGTAAAGTTTTCTAGGGCAAGTGAACATCACACACACAGTCTTTTAAAGCTTGTAAGCCAGCCATGGTACCTCTTGGAGAACAACCATCCTGGATTCTCCTTACTGAAGTCAAAGTTCTCCATGGCTGTTCTGAAACTAAGTACCCTGTTGGAAAATTCATGTAGAAATATGGAGTCTTGATAAGTAGGACTCACCACAGGAAGCCCAAATTCCAGTGGATGGAACCCCCAGGATTTAATATCACATCTAGATGCAAAGCTCTCACACACACACAGAAGAACCACCTTCACATTTCAACCCTCTGCATCCTTCCCGTTACCCTTTCTGTAAATGATTTAGCTATCTCGAACATAGCAGACTGCCTCCCGCTAATTATTCTAGACAAATCGCCATACTCACTTTGGAACACAAGATACAATGGCAGATATTTCAGAGGGAATGAATAGAATAGGGCCAGTAAACCAGTCCCTGTCATCTAGTCCCAGCTTCTGGCATACAGAGGCTAGGGACACCTAGAGCACATGGTTGAATCCCTGACCATCTTGGCTAAAAGCAGTTGATTTATCAAGAACATATCTAATTCTGGTTCAGACACAGTGTTACTTTTGACCTTTACAACATCATCTCCCGCTAGTGAGTTCCACACATAGCTTGTACGTTGTGTGAAGACAAACTTCCCTTTAAGTTTTAAACCTGGTGCCTATTAATTTCATTGGGTGACCCCCTGTTTTGTGTTCTGTACAGGAGTAAATAACATGTCCTTATTTATTTTCTCTACACCATTCATGATTTGTAGACCTCTAGCATATCTCACCCTTTAATTGCATCTTTGCCAAGATGAAAAGTCCCAGCCTATTTCATCTCACTTTCTATGGAAGTTGTTCCACACCATTAGTCATTTTTGTTGTCTCTGTACCTTTTCCACTTCTAATACACATGAACCTCCATACTTCAGGTGTCCCTAATCTGGGAACACCCCTGGTACGGACCCTGGCAGATGAAGGAGGAACCAGCTCTCTGCACTACCACTTCCTCCCACCCCCGAGCTGAGGGAACAGCAGCACAGTGATATGCTTCCCCCAAAGCTTTTAATTAAAAAGGCCCAAAGCTTTTCCCAGCTGCTCCCATAGTGGCAGAGAGCTCGGAGCCATGTTTGCCCCCAGGAGGCAGGCACCAGGTAAACACCCAGCACTTATCCCACCCTCATGTCCAGAGGCCACAGCGCACTCCCTGGCCAGGAATTTTTTTAATCTGGCATATCCTGTTTCCCAGGGTTGCCAGATTCAAGAGGTTAAAGTATATATCTTTTTTATACGGGGCAACCAAAACTGCTTGCAGTATTCATGATGTGAGTGTATTGTGAACTCATATAATGGCTTTATATTTACTGTCTTATTATATATCCTTTCCTAATGGTCCCTAACATTGTTAGTGGATGTTTTCAGAGAACGATGTGTAATGAAACAAAAATGTTTGAGTAGCAACAACTAATTTAGAGCCCATTATTTTATATATCTAGTTGGGATTATATTTTCCAGTATGCATCACTTTGCTTTTATCAGCATTGGATTTCAGCTGTCATTTTGTTGCTTAATCACCCAGTTTTGTGAGATTCTTTGTAACTCTTTGCAGTCTGCTTTGGAGTGAACTATCTTGAGTAGCTTCGTAACATCTGCAGATGGTGCCACCTATCTGTTTACCCTTTTTTTCTAGATCACTTATCAATATGTTGAACAGTGCTGGTCCCAGTACAAATGCCTGGGGAACAGCGCTGCCTTTGCTGTCTCAGACCTGTCAAACAATTGACTTTATTCCTGTTCTTTGTTCCCCGTCCAAAGCACGTACTGATGCATGAGAAGACCTTCCCCTAATCTCATGACTGCTTCCTTTGTTTTAGAGTCTTTGGGGAGGGGCCTTGTCAAAGATTTTCTGAAAGTCTAAGTCAGGGGTGGCCAAGCCGCAGCTCGTGAGCTGCATGTGGCTCTTCCCCCCATAAAGTGCAGCTCGCAAAGCCTCCCCCGTGGCTTGCGAAGCTGCCCCATGCGTCCCAAGAAATGGTCCTCGGCCCCTGGCTCCCTGTGCTCACCGGGGGAGGGGAGCCATCCAGTGCGGTGATTCAAAATGGTGTTGCCAAGATGGCGGCGGCCGACGGGAGCCTGATGTGGCTAAAAAGCCTTGTCTTTTAAAGGGGCAGCATCCTTTTTTTTTTTCTCAACAAAAATTGCTCAAAAAAAAAAAATCTGGTGAGGCTCTTCACATTTTTTCTGCCACCATTTTGTCTCTCTTCATTTAATGGGTGGGTCACCCCTGGTCTAAGTACACTATATCCACTGGATAACCCTTGTCCACATGTTTGTTGATCCCCTCAAAGAATTTTAGTAGTGGTGTTGTTTCCCTTCACAAAAGCCATACTGACTTTTCCTCAACATATAATGTTCATCAATTCTTCTGAGAATTCTGTTCTTTACTATAGTTTCAACCAGTTTGCCTGGGTCTGAAGTTAGACTTACAGGTTTATAATGGTCAGGATTGCCTCCTGTGCCTTTTTTTTTTTTTTTCAAAAACTGGTGTCACATTAGCAATCCTCCAGTCATCGGGTACTGAAATGGTTTAAGTGACAGGTTATATAGCACAGTTAGTGGTGCAGTAATTTCATAGAGTTCTTTCAATTCTCTGATCCTGGTCACATTACTATTTATCAATTTATTCCAAAACCTCCTCTGTTGCTACCTCTATCTGGGATATAGCAAAGAAATAGTTTAGCTTTTCCACACTGGCCTTATCTTTCTTTAGCATGTCATTAGCATGTCAATTGTCCCTACTGATTGTTTAGCAGGCATCTTGCTTCTTATGCACTTAATTTTGTTTTAGCATAGATTCAAAAGAATCTATATAATAGCATGACATATGGCACTACTCCACTATGGCGCAGCAAAGGTAGCCAAAAATATAATCTGAAGATCTACTATCTTTATGTTTATTGCCAGGAACAGATGCAGAAGTGTGACCAAGGAACACCTGACACATCTTGAGATGGGGGGAATACAAAAGGCAGCTTTAAACACATTTTTCTGGTACCCCCAGTCTCTGAGGCTATCCAGATGCAAGTTTGCTCCCAGATTAGAGCAACCTCAGGGCTGATCTAAATTATGCTAGCTATCAGGGATCCTAAAATTTGTTCCATCTGCTGGAAGTCCTTTGGGCACAATGAAGCTCCATTCACACTCACACTCCCCTCCCAGCCATATCCCTTACACTAATAGCATCAGTGGATATTGAGGCTCTACACAATGATTTCCGGATTCATATTTATTATTGTACTGCAGTACAGCCAACAATCCCCAGTCACAAACTCCATCATACAAGAACAGAAAGACAGCCTTGCCCCCAAACATCTTACAGTTTAAGTAAATGCAGAAGATGCAGTAAATATCCTGGGGTAGATTACCACAGCTCTTTACTAACTTTCTCACCAGAAGAGATCTGAACTTCAGTGTTTGTTTCCAAAACATTAAAAAAGTCTAAGTCTAACAGTCCAAAAAGGGGACTTTTTCTGCAAGTGTTTTAGCAAAAAAAACCCCAAATCCCTATATCCCAATTCTCCCCCCCCCATTAAGAAAATTCAAAACATTTTGAGCAGATGTATTTCTTTCCCCTACACCATTGCCCTGATATCTAGAACATTTCTTCTTCATCTGAATGACTCCTTTAAATGCACCTCCTTGCCATTATTTTTATTGTGTGTTACAAATTTGTACATGAAATATTGCACTGACGCTCAGGTGCCTTGGTAGGGAGAGACTGTAGAAGGGCCAAATTCTGCCTTTATTTATCTTCTCTGTACCAAACTCAGCTTTCATGTGTATCTATGCGACCCCAGCGAAGACAGTGATTTCATTGTCTTCAGACATTTTCATGGTAAATTTGCTAATTTGCAATGCTTAAGTCACAAAACAAACCAAAAATCAAAGACCGCTGACAAAAAACTGGTGGTTTAAATAACTTTCTAATGGCATTTAAGTGTAGACTTAAGCATGAAATCGTGAACATGTAATATATCAGCAGAATTTAGATCACCAGACTTGTCAGGCTGAGTCGTCATCCACCAAAATAAATGGCATATCTCCCACTTATTTAATTGATGCAGGATTTGGGTCTTAATGCTACAGTATTCATCCTACATTTCCAGAATAACTAAATTCAAGTGTTCGTTGTAAATTGTCATTGTTACAATTAGATGATGAGATGCAAAGTCCCCACTGTCCATTGAAGGAAAGATGAACATTCACAGCTCCTATTTCAACTACAAGCAGCTACTGATTTGTCTTTCAATTAAAAATGCTTTCTTATAGAAGAAAATGCAATAGTGTTAGTATCAGGGCGCGGGAGAAGACTAGAGCATGGCAATGAACTCAGTCTTTGAGATGGGATTCATTCATTTCTATTAGTATTTGGGAGATCACAGATTAGAATGGGATAAAATTACAGTAAGCTGCATAAAACATTTTACAGAAAATATTGGGTAGAAGAGCATGAAATTAAAATAAAGTACATCCACAGAGTCTGAAGACAGATGTTAGTTATAGCAGATGCAAATGAGATATTCACTAAGATAAAGGAAGGAAAGCAAGAGAAAAGACTAGGGGCAAAGGATCAAATTCATTACTGATGTAATGCCACATGATTCAGGGGAAGAATTTGGCCCACGTAGCACAGATATCAGCAGAATATCTTGGGTACCTTGAAAGTGTGGGCTGGTAAGAAGAAATTTTCCTTAAAATGGTTTCATTTTTAAGTGTTCAGTATTCAACTTCAGCAGCTGAAAAAAATATGAATATATGAGAAGCAGAAAGAGATAAAAAGAAAACAAGAAAAACATTACTGTTATGTGAACTTCTAATCTTATTGAGCCTTAACTAAACTACTCTAAGAGAAGCAAATGGTATTTGATTCATACTTCAGTTGGATCAACAAATTGAACATTTAAAGTTCTTTATATTTGGTAAATGTGCACAACAGTTTCTGCATATTCTCAAGCTAAGCAGCAATCAGAATTCATTAGTGTGAAGAAAGGGAAGGAATTTCCTATAACTGTTACATGAATACAGTTTACCATACTAGGCAAAACTCCCACTAACTTCAGTTAAACCTATATAGTGGGCCTTCAATGATGTCCCCTGATCCTGATGTCCATATTCTGCAATCTACTAAAGCTGTTTTGTACCACATAAGCAGGTAAAATGGCTTTAAAGCAGCCAGTGTTAGCTGGTGGAAAATTTCACATGTGACTGGAACTCTCTCCTGGCCTAAGTCTGCAGAGCCTGTTTTCCACTTCTAAGCCAGACACCCTTCACCAGTGTCTATATAAGGGAAAGAGGAGGCTTATTAGAGACATTCCAAGGGTGTGGCATGGGCAGGATGGAGAGGAGCTTAAAGCTATTTCAAATTTTTGCTGGTATAAGTCAGATGGCCCCTAGTTAGGCAGCCTTCCCCTTTGCAAGGGTTGGGTGGCTCTGCATCAGAGCACTGAAACTCAGCTATCCTCGGACATAGTATAGCACCAGGGCCTTGATTTTTCAAAGAATCCAGTAAGATCAGTGTATCACAGAGAAAGTAGACAGGTCGCCCCGATAGATGACAAAGAGAAATGCCGCTACATTGAGTAGGAGGTAAACTCAAGATTTCATCTGTGATTTGGCAGCCGTATTTAAAATACGCAGATGCAGTCAGAATATGCCAATGTATATCACAGTTACAGTCCTAGTCCAAGGAGGAATTCATAGGCCAAGTTAAAAGCTAAAAGTGAGCCCATGGATCGTCACTTCTTTGTTTATGTGTCTATCCACAATCAGGAGCTGCAAGGCAGAAAAGAAGCAAATGTTCCTAGTCCTTCCACAGGAAAGCACACTGTACTCAGTACCCTAGACATGCCTGCCAGAGTGCCTGGGGAAATCTGTACCAAAACAAAAGCCAAACTCTTAGAGATTTGTGGTGGGATATAATCATAGGAAGCCACAGAGAACTGATTGCCTCAGAAAGCAGCTTGTGCAGAAGCCAGTCTCAGCTCATTGCCCAGACGCTACCTGTTAATGCGGTATGCTAAGTTGTCCTCAGTGACAGACGCAGCGATATGTCACAGCAGTGGCATTATGGTAGATAGCTCACTACATACCCTCACCCTTCCATTGAGAGAGCAGCCACAGGACTCTGGTGAAGAATCAAATGCACATGCAGATGGGTAGTTATACATGTTATTAAATTTGACCCCACTACATAATAATGACAGGGTGCACACTGCCAAGTGAGTATTGTTTTGGTTAGCCTGTCACAGCAGTGATGTGTGAACATACAGACCCTGCAGGACTGTGAATAACCCCCTAAAACTGGAGGTACTTACAGATCCCATTTTGGAAGTCGAAGGCTTCGTTCAACATGGGACCAGAGCACTACCCACCATGTGATGCAAAGCTAGCCCTTGGGGTATGCAGTGCGCACACAGCAGCATGGGACATCAACTAAGAGCACCAGGTGACATAAGCAGCAGTTGGGGTATGTGTGAGAAGGTGGAGCGGAATTTAAGACAATGTCTTAGTAAATCTGCTTATTTGCAATGCTTAAGTCTACACTCAGGGTACGTCTATACTAACCACTTATTTTGAAATAAGCTATTTTGGAATAAAGTCTCCAAAATAGCTTATTTCGGAATAGCGTGTCCACACTACAAATGCCTATCAAAATGGCATAGCGCTGTTTTGAAATAAAGAGTCCACACGGATTGGAGCCTGAATTACTTTAAGCCCACCCCACCCCGCAGCAGCACATCAGGCAGGGCATCAGTACAACAGTCATCTCCTGTAGCTGCTGCTTGAGGCTTTTGCTTAAAGGGACTTCCCTGTACAGTCGTGTCTCAGGCTCTTCACCTTTGCCTACTGCCTTGAGGAACAACAAACTTTTCTCACTTCCTGCTCTCGTTGCCCTTGAAGACACCACAGCACTCCAGCTGTGGAGCCGGACCTGCTGGAAAGCACTTGCTGGCTCAGACTTGCTGCTGCACCCCCTGGTGCAGCTACTGAAGGCTGCCCTCATGGCTCTGCAAGAACAGGATCTGTCGCTCCCTGCGGGGCACCTCCTCTCCTCTTTCCACATGCTGCTCATGCAGCACAGCCCTTCCCACCCTCCCCTGCACCGCGTGCACTGCCACTTATGGCGACTGGACACCAGTTCTGACTGGTGGGACCACATCATCATGGAGCAGTGGGATAACCAACAGTGGCTCCAGAATTTCCATATGCTGAAATGCACCTTCAGGGAACTGTGTGAGTGGCTTGCCACTACCATCTGGTAACAGGATACCCCCATGTGACTCTCCATCCCCCTCCAGAAGCAGGTTGCCATTGCCTTCTGGAAGCTCACCACGCCAGACAACTACTGCTCCACTGGGAACCAGTTCAGTGTGGGGAGATGGACTGTTGGGGCCGTATTCATGCAGCTATGACTCTCGTCCTATAGTCCTAGGATGGTGGTGAACTGCTGGATGGGAGTCTCCCTAAGCAAGAGGGGGGGTGGAAGCTCCCTCCCCGGCAGATTTATCAGTCCTGCCTTCACAAAGCCCTGACACGGGATGGGATAAGTTGGGGTTGATCCTGATGTTTAGGAAGGGGGAGGAGGAGATTGGCTCAGGGAACTCCTGAGAGCTCTGGCAACCCTGTAATTCTCTGTCTCCTTCTATAGGTGGTGAGGACCATCAACACCATCCTGGTGGGTGGGGTCATCATCCTGGGTGATGTTGATCCCAGTGTAGCCAATTTTGCTGCCATGGGCTTTGAGCAACTGCAGGGGTGGAAGACTATTGACAGAACCCAAACCCACATCCAGGCCTCCGATTATATCAACCAGAAGGGGTACTTTCCCATGGTCCTGCAGGCCCTCATGACCTACTGAGGCTACTTCATGGACATCAACATCAGTTGATTGGGGAAGGCGCACAAAGCCCACATCTTCCACAACTCCAGCTTCTACCAGAAGATGCACACTGTCACTCTCCCTTCCCTCTCTCCCCCCAGCTGCACCATCAGGGTCAGGGACATAGACATACCCATGTGCATTGTGGGGGGGATGCAGCTTATCTTTTTCCCTGGCTGATTAAGCCCTACATGGGACATACTGACCAAGGCAAGGAACATTTCAATAGCAGGCTCATCAGGGCCCACATAGTTGTGGAGGGCACCTTTGGCCATCTTAAAGGGAGGTTCCACTGCCTCCTCAGCTGGCTGGACCTCAGTGAGCTGAATGTCCACCAAGTGGTGGTAGTCTGCTGTGCTCTCCACAATATTTGTGAAAATAAGGGGGGGGAAGACATTCCTACCAGAGTGGAGGCCAGAGGTCAAGCAGTTTGCAAGGGCCTTTGAGCAGCTGCACACTACTGCCATCCAGCAGGCCCATCAGGGCTGTGTGCATCTGAGAAGCCCCAAGGGAGAGTTTCAGACAAGGACACCTGTGAGACTCTCCCGCAGGCCTCCCCACAAAGAGCCTCTGTAGTGCTCCAGGGCGCCTTTCCTCCTCCCCTCCCTGATTAAACAAACAAGACTTCAGTTTTGGAACAATAAACCCTGTAATTTTTAATTGGGGTAAATACAACTGG
Source organism: Pelochelys cantorii (assembly GCA_032595735.1). NCBI lineage: Eukaryota > Metazoa > Chordata > Testudines > Trionychidae > Pelochelys > Pelochelys cantorii. The sequence goes on from CM064327.1 coordinate 70,993,058, forward strand.
GGAGGGACTGAGGAAAGAACCTGGGAGAGGAGAGGAGGGAGATTCAACAGAGTAGGAGAAGGGTGGGAAGAGGCTCAGGGATGACCTTCTGAGGTCTCTTCCAGCTCTATGGTTCTATGGATGGGGCTGGGGCTGGGACTGGTGCCTGCCTCAGGTGGTTTCACCACCTCATGTGTGGGGCTCTCAGCTGCCATGGGGTGTGGCTAGGGAGAGAAGCCAGGGGGGGCAGAGGTAAGAGTAAGGGGGGAGGGCTTGGGAAGGAGCAGGTGTTGGGGGACAGCTGCTGGACCACTCAAATTGCGAAGACCAGATGGTTGGCAGTGGCACTGTATGATGTGCACATGTTCTGGGCCTTTTGGGACAGCTCCTGCCAGGTGGTGCAGTGCAGCTCCTGGTCAGAATAGCGCTCCTCCAGGCCTGCATCCAATCTCTGGTCCTGCTGCTCCAGAGACCACTGTAGGGAACAGAGGCAGGCTATGTGTTCCTGCTTAAGGGCCTCTCAGGTCTGGCAGTGGTGGTCTTGCGGGGTTGGGAGTCTGGCACGGGAGATGTGGCTCATGCCCCACTCATGGCTGGTCCAGCTGCATAGAACAAAGAGAAGGGCGGTCATTCCAGGAGACACTGTGCATGAAGCCAGCCCGCATCTGAGCCGACACCAAAAAGTCCTCAATTCAGACAATGGCAATGTGCTTCGTGCAAGGCCATCTGAGGCTTGGACAGCATGCACTGTTCTTCAGAGGCACAGACATTCCAGGGGGGAGCCTTGCTACCCCCCACGGCCCAGGGAAAAGCCGGCATGGGAAGGTACCAGCCCAGCCAGGAGCTTGCGGGTGGGAGGAGAGGGCAATGGGGTGGCTTGGCTTCTCTTCATGCCAGGTCTGGCAGTGGTGGCAACCCACAGGGAGAGGGCTTGTATCCCTGCCCTCTGGAGGAGGGGGAGGTGTGAGAGAGCAGCAGATGCCACTTACTGGGGATGGTGCTCTGAGGTCCCCTCCACTTTCTCCCCCTCCCGATAGGCTGCCCTGGCAAGGGCTTGGTGTCCTCCACCTCGCCACACTTGCCCGGGAGTGGATGTTGCCTCAAGAGTGCAGGCTTGACCCTGTGTGGCACTGCTGTGTGTCCATGACCCCATCCTCCTTAGTGGTGGCTTTGGCTTGTGGTGGGAAGGTGTCTCACCACAAGGTCAGGTGTAAGACAGGCCTGTGCAGGATCCCTGTGAGCAGGAGCACAAGGTTCCTGTGTGGCAGCCTCATTACAGCTGTGTGCTGTGAACTGGTGCTCCACATGCACAGGCACTGGTATGCAATCCCCTGACCGAGAAGTCTGAATGAGGAGCATGCAGCTCCTCACCTCCCCCCATGTGTGTCTAGGGAAAGTAATGTAACTCACCTGATTGGCCTTCCCCTGCTTTGTCCTACCCCTGGGTGACATCCTGGGGGCGGCTTCAGGGACAGGATCAACTCCTAGACGGTGGGCATGGTGTCAGTGCTGGCCTCCTCCTCCTTGTTGACAGCCACGCCCTCCGGGAGGCTGGTGACTGGCATCTCCAGCCCAGAGTCCCCAACAAGGGGGGGGGAGGGAAGAGGGACTGACCCCCCCCTTCCAGGATGTTGTGGAGCTGTCATAATAGGGGGAGGTCAGGGGTGCCACCGCTGAGTGGGTGTTGTGCTCCCTGGCCTTGGTGTAGGCCTACCTCAGCTCCTTCACCTTCATGCGCACCTGCTCCTAGGTGCAGCTGTGGCTCTTTGGACATAGGCTGTCGGCCATCCGGCTATAAATGTCCATGTTCCTACATCTGGTGCAGAGATACTGGAGGTTTTCCTCCTTTCCCCAAACCTCAATGAGATCCAGGATCTCTGCTCCAGACCAGGAAGGGGCCCTCCTCTTTGGCCACCCAGCAGGGGCTTGGGAGCTGGCTGCCAGCTCTCTTGCAGCTGTGGAGGGCTCGGTGGGAGCACAGGGGTTACTCATAGTGGCAGTGAAGGCTGCTGGTGTGTGCTGCAGGGCTTTCCTTGTGCCACAAGCCCTTTCCTCTGGCTGCAGCTTCAAGGGCTGCAGAAGAAGGGGAACTATAGATTTTTGATGAGTGTGGACAAAGTAACCACCAGTGCACCTGTGAGAAGCCCTGCAGGCCGCTTATTTCAAAATAACCACAGCTGCACTGTCTAAATACACCCCATTTCGAAATACCTATTTAGAAATAGTTATTATTCCTCATGAAATGATGGTTACAGATTTCAGAATAAGAAGGCTCTTATTTTGAAATAACGGGCTTGCTGTGTAGACTCACCTCGTTATTTTGAAATAAGGCTGTAGTGTAGATGTGCCCTCAACAGCCATTAGAAAGTTCTTTAAACTCCCAAACCAGTTTTGGACTGGGGCCTTTGGTTTTGATTTATTTGTTCCCAAAGCATTTCACCATTAGGATGATGTAGCAAAATAAAATCAAGATGGTGCCCTCAAATAGGTCATTAAATACATCAACAGCAAAACATACTGCTGCGTTCAAACAAACAACATTTGGAAGAATTTGGAAGAACGGAAGAAAGTGAGTCAAAATGTTCTTCTTTCAGTAAAGAGATTTGTCAGTTCTTGAGCTCTATTATCATGCTAAGACAATAATGTATGGGAGACCTGAAATTTCTGTTATGTATAAGATGACCATATCACACTTTGTATCCATGACACTGATGATTAAACAACTTATCAAATTGATATCCGAAGGTCTAAAAGCTCACTGTGTATGGATTCAAGTTATTTTATATCATTTTTGTGATGGAATGCTGTTGAGCTTAGTCATGTCAAATTTGACAGCAAATTTGATGGCACAGTTCTTAAATAGTGATTAAACTTTCCAAGCCGTGTTATCACTGGAGCAGTTAGTAAATTCCAACTCAATTTTGTTTTAGAGAAGCTTAGTAGAATAAGGCCTTATATGGTTCAAATGCATCTGGAAGTTAGTCTTTAATATTCTTTCTTTATAGACATTCCTGTTTCACTGACAGTACTTGACATTGCTGTAAGCTTCCAAGTGTATCTTTGGACTATCTTTGTAGTTGATATATAAAAAGGTGGTGGTGAGGACAGGACATTTTTACACCTACTAAAACAGGGTCCTGGAGCTAAACCCTCTGACTCTGATGCTATAACTACTAATAAGCTACTGGTACATTTTCTATTATTTCTAAATTCCTCAATTCTCATTTTCTGTAGAGCTGGATTACACCACTTTACTTCCTACTGTAATTATTTCTATTTTAACTGACAAGTTAATTTTCTCATCTTTCATAATTTAAACTCCCAAAACTGTCTTTTTTTTTTTTTAGAAGAAAATAAGAGATTGGGCCCAATTTTTTCCTTGCTTTTTACTGCTGATGCACATTGTTTTTCTGCATTGACAAAAGACCTGCAGGAGAAAGTAGATGCAGGGAAAGAGCAAGGCTGAGAAATGGGATAGGGCAGGCCAGCAAGAAGTGACCTAGCTGACTAGTCTTAAAACAGATTGGAGGCCTAAGGTTCAGCCAAGTTGATAAGGGTTAACAATCTGAAAGTTGTGTTACAAGCCCCACTGTTTTATTGGGGGAAAGGATTCTTCATCACTTCCTGTTATTTAATGTGGTTGTGCACAGTTAAGACAGGTCATAGTCTCTCTCCCTCTGCAAAAGATACGCTTCAGTGACAGATGATTTGATCAACAAGAATGCTGTCATGTTAATGTTCGTAAAGGGCTTTCTGACCACTGGACTACCTGTGCCAAAGAAGTGCCAAGCACAACACCACATTTTACATGAACAAGGAAAAAAGCATTTTAACATTTGGCATTTTTCAAAACTGCAGCTTTTAGATTACAAAATGAGGGGTACGCATATCTCCCCTTGTGGCCAGGACAGTCCCTTTTTTTAAGCCGTGTCCCAGCCATCCTGACTTCTTTGCAGAAGCGGCTGTTGAGCTGTTGGCAAGAGAAAAATGGGACAAGAGTCCAAATAAGTGGGACATGGACACCTAGGAGGATGCAGAGGAATGTGAGGGAGGGTGAACAGGGACACCAGAATGCACAGCTAAGGAGAAGGGGAGAGAGTTCAGACAAGCAACAACATTGAGCTATGTGGGGTTGGGAGGAACAGGCTTGGCTCACATAAGAGCACTGCATGTAGGGGAGGCAACAGGAGGCAGGGAACGTACCAGTCTCATATGCAGGCGTGGCAGGGCTTGGGGGAGCATCTTGGGCCTGTCTCACATAGTGTCCTGCTTTCCCTTGAGAAATAAGGTCACCCTGCAAAGATAAAATCATTCTTTTCATGTCAAGATATGGCCCACACTACTCATTATCAGCAAGGCAACTCCCTGCAGATGCTACAATCAAAAAGAAAAAAAAAACCTATAAGCCTGCCCCTTCAGTGCTCTACCACTTGTATAGTCATTGAAACTGGACCAGCAAGTGTAAGGCACCCCCCCACTCTGAGTGGCATGTTTACTTTACACAGCTGTAATACTCCAGAGTGTAAGAGGCAGTGGCAACTATGGCATTGGGTTGTTTCTAAAACAAATACCATACACTACACATCAATTATTTTACTGGGAGGGTAAAGATAAAGCATACCTCATGTGTCACATAAGAGTGTCTATTTTCCAAACGACTGAAATATTTTGCTTGAATTTCCAAAAAGAGGACAATGTTAAGGTTCCTCTCTCCCCACCAGAAACAGGTGGGGTTATGATGCTTTAAGGGTATGTGGCTCCAAGCTCACCAGACTGGATGACAGACCTCAGCTGGCAGGGCTCATACTAAACTTAAGTTACGTAGATTGCACTTTGAAGTCCCACCTCAGGCTGGGGCCTCCTCCCATGGCTTCAGAACACAAACCACAACTTCAAAGCTGTCTGAATATTTTAATTTTGGAATGTTTACACAAGCCCTGGTGGACTGAGAGGCTTTCTATCAAAGGCTGTACATGTGCACCCAAATTCTTTCACAAAGGTTGTGAGCAGCGAGTTTCCAGTTCAGTAAGGGTATGTCTACACTACAGCACTAATTCGAACTAAGCTAATTTGAACTAACGCATCTAGACCTAAAAACTAATTCGAATTAGCGTTTTGCTAACTCGAACTAGCGCGTCCACACTGATTGGACGCTGAGTCGCATTTAAGGGCAGCTGAAACCGGTTCCGGCAGGACATCTGGTCAGTAGTTGCTTTGTGTGGCTGCTGTCTGAGGCTATCTGAGGCTTGTGCTTAAAGGGACCCCCCTGGACAGCCGGTTCTCAGCTTCTCTGCTTGCTTGCCTACCTCGCCGAGGGACAGCAAAGCGTTTTCCTCTGCGCCTGCCTGTGTCAGTGGTTCCCATTGGGGACGCCGCCGCAGTTGGCACCATGGAGCCAGAGCTCGCCCTGGGCATTCTGCTCCAGTTTTTGGATTTGCTGCTGCAAGCCTGCCAGCAATGGCTGGAGGCTGCCTGGCACCACCTGGTGCACATCAGCCCCTTGCCTCTCCACCTGGCCTCCCTGGGGGCCATGGAGGAGCCGTAGCAGCGCCCAGACGCCAGCGTGCCCCGCCGCATCTGGCGTCTGGACACCAGCAGCGACTGGTGGAACCGCATCGTCCTGGAGCGCTGGGGAGACAGACAGTGGACTCAGAACATCAGGATGAAGAGGGACACGTTCCTGGAGCTCTGCAAGTGGCTCGCCCCTGCTCTGGAAGGGGGAGGCTTTCCTGCCAGCCTGGATGGCTGAGGCTGAGTGCATGGCTGGCCACTACGCTCAGCCCCTCACCACCGCCGTCCGGGAGGCCCAGCGGGGGGCCGTCCAGATCCGGGAAGCCCTCAGGAGACCTTCCTGGTGGAGGAGGAGGACTGAACTCTTCCTGCATGCCCCATTGGGGCCTTCTTCCACCCTCCCCTCCTTCCCCTTTCCCCTCCCTAACCCCCCTTCCTAATGTTAAATAAAGACACCTGTTTTGAAAACAACAATCTCTTTTTATTGTACATAACTGGGGTGGGGGGATGGAGGAATGAGGGTGGGAGAGGGGAGGGGGAAACCTGGGAGGAGGGAGCTGGAAGGGGGAGGAAGGGGAGGAAGGGAAGGGAAAGCTCAGGGTTGGGGGTCCTGCTGGCTCTCCCGTCTCGCAGCACTGCGGGTGCGGGGACGTTGGGGGGGAGTGGGTGTGGAGGGTGGGGCAGGAGGGACTGGGGGTGTGGAGGAAGTGAGAAGGGGAGCAGGGATGAGAGGAGGAGCGAGAGCTGGGGTGGCTGCAGGGGCCGGAGCAGGAGGAGGCAGGAACCTGTCCACCAGGGTCTGGAGGTGGCCTCTGAGGGCACGGCCCTGCTCCTCCAGCGCCTCCAAGCTCCGCTGCTGCAGCCGGAGGTCCTCCCAGACCCAGTGGTCCTGGGTGCAGAGCTGGTGCTCCAGTAGCCGCATGTGCCGCCGGTGGTAGTCCTCCAGTTTGCGGGTGCGCCTGCTGGCCCGGGTGCGGGTGGCTGTTGCAGGCGGGGTGGTGCGCCCTGCAGTCCCAGCTGCTGTGGCTGTGGTGAAACAAGAGCAGTGGTCAGTTCTCCCTGGGGACACAGTGGGTGAAACCCAGCCCCCCTGTGCAAGGAGAGGTCGGCGTGTGGGGAATGGGCCAGGGCCCCTGCATGACATCCAGCTGCTGCTCCATGGTGGGCAAGGCCCAGGCGCACGGTTCCTGGGCTCCCTCTCCCCCCACCTCCCCGTACACATAAGGGGAGCATGATGGCACTCACATATGGAGCCCTCCTCGGCCTTGGACGACACAGCCAATGTGCTCTGTGGGATGCCTCGGGGGTCCTGGGTCCTGGGCAGGCTCCCTGCAGGCTCCTGGCATCCTCCTCCTCCTCGGTGTCAGGGATGGGTCCCTCTGCCCCGGGGTCGATCACCACCTGGGGGGCATGGACTGTGTGAGCCCCCAGGATATGGTCCAGGGCCTCAAAGTGGGGGCAGGCCTCTGGGTCGGCCTCTGGCTGGGAGGCCCTGGAGTAGGACTGCCGCAGGTCCTTAATTTTGCAGCGGACCTGTTCCCGGGTCCGCATGTGGCCTCTGGTGGCCAGGCTGGCAGCCATGTGGCTGTAGACGGCCGTGTTCCTGTGGCTAGTGCGGAGATCGTGGATGTTGGAGGCTTCCCCACAAACCTCGATGAGGTCCACAATCTCCGCACTAGACCAGGTGGGCGCCCGCCTCTTGCGACCCCGGGCAGGCTCCTGGGAGCCACCAGCCTGGTCCTGGGAAGAGGCGGAGGGCTGGGTGGCAGCAGGTGGCTGGCTCATGCCATGCCAAGTGCAGGGTCTGCTGGCTGGGTGCTGGCAGGCTTGCAGCTGGCACGAGCAGTGTAGGCAGACTGTGCCTCTTTAAGGGCTCCAGGGCCGGGAGGGGGGCAGAAGAGTTTTCCTGGTTTGGCCCAGAGTGGCCACCAGGGCAAGCTGAGAAGGGCTAGCCTCCAACTAGTTCGAATTAAGTGGCTACACAGCCCTTAATTCGAACTACTTAATTCGAACTAGGCGTTAGTCCTCGTAGAATGAGGTTTACCTAGTTCGAATTAAGCGCTCTGCTAGTTCGAATTAAGTTCGAACTAACGGTTTGTATGTGTAGCACCTATGAAAGTTAATTCAAACTAACGGCTGTTAGTTCGAATTAACTTTGTAGTGTAGACATACCCTAAGTTACTTAAATAGGTGCCTAACTTTCAGCACATGAATATCCTTATCGAAGTTAATAGGACTTAAACTTAATCGTGTCCTTAAGCAAGATCTTAAGTTCTTTGCTGAATTAGAGCCTAGGACAATAATTTTGTTTTAAGATTCTGCAAGGGTATGTCTACACTACCACCCTAGTTCGAACTAGGGTGGTTAATGTAGGCATTCGAAGTTGCAAATGATCTTTGTTCCTAGAAACTTTGTTCCACGAGGAGTAACGGTAGTTCGAATTAGAGATCCTAATTCGAACTACCTACTCCGTGCCGCGTGTAGCCGCGGGCACGGAGTTCGACCTAAGGGGATTTAAAAATGGTGCCCGCCCGGCAAGATGCAAATGAAGCCCGGGATATTTAAATCCCGGGCTTCATTTGCAACTTCGAATGCCTACATTAACCACCCTAGTTCGAACTAGGGTGGTAGTGTAGACATACCCCAAGTGTGTTTTGGAGACAATACTTCTGTGGAATCTCATTTTATATCTGGAGAAACTATTTCAAGGTCTTAGAATCTAACCCTCAAACTCACCATAGTTGACTGATGTACTTATAAATGAAACCTTATCAGTACAAGAGCAAAGACATTTTCTCCCAGTTATTCCCAGGCTGCAGTAGATTGCACAGTGACAGAGTGTACTCAGTTAATCACAAATATTACTACTGGCTGAGTGGCTTTGAGAGCTTCAGCTAGTGTAACCCCAAAGTGGGTATTAGAGGGGCATTCACAGGATAACATTTCAGACAATCTTGCACTGGCAGTATCTGCGCACAGTCCCTGAGTACACTAATTTAATTCCTGTTTTGATTAACATCACAGATGGTGTCAAACCAGCCTGATCCTTTTATCTCTTAGCAGACACCTCTGTAAGGTTGCTTTCCTTTTCTCCTAGGCATTCAGCTGGTATCTGTATCAGAAGAGCATTTAGTAGAATATTTCCCACAGATAATTTTGCACAAGCCAATAGTCAAGTTGTGATTTGAGAGAGTTTGGAAGGCTCTATGCAGCTGAATTCAAGAAGTATTTTAATATTTCACTCTTCTACTTCTCTGGGCAAATACTGGCAATTAGAGTTGGAAATGCCTCTAGATGAGATATGTACAAGACCAAATAGATAAGAAAGAGGTTAGATAGCTTACTATCTGTTCTTCAAATAAGCCAGTCTCAACACACTGCAGAATATTATCTTTGGTGCTACTTCTGTCTGTCAAGCTGAGAGATGACTTAGAGGACTGTCTGGATATAATTCATCTGAGCAATGCAGAATTCCAAACATGGGGTAACTGCAGAACACTGCACCAACCATGGTTGTCAGGTAATACAGAAAATCTTTCCACAATAAATATTACTTCTGAAGCCAAAAGTGTTCATTATCCCCTTCAGAAACCTCTTATTCAAGCTGCTGAACTGCTTCCAAAAATGAATTTCAGTGAGAGAGCCACATAAATCAACACCAGTGCCAAATATCTAAACCTAATCAGGTGACAGGCTATTGCCAGAAGACAGAATACTGGGCTAGATGGACCTTTGGTCTGACCCAGTATGGCTGTTTTTATGTTCTTACCATTGTCAGGAATAAGATACAATTAGTTATTTTAATAACTAGATGTGCAGCTGAACAACTGATTAATCTAGGATAGCCAAGTCCTCAGTGCAAAAAGTATGTTCATTTAAGTCTGCCTGTGGTCATCCAATTTAACAAAAAACCCACACAAAGTTGTCAGTTAAGTACAGTTGAAACTATTCCAACAGGTTGCAAGTCTCTTGTCCTGGGGCCATTGTATCACAATTAAGGTGATAAGATCTAATTCAGATGACTTATTCTTCATCCTCAACATACATACTATCATTGGCAAGCTGTTCAGTGGTCCAGTGGGAAATTAAATGTGGTTCTCTTGACTTTTTGGAGGCAAGTGATCATATAATTAAACCTACCACCAGAAATTGTCACTAAGAGGTCGTCAAGTTTATTAAAAACAGTACAGCATATGTTCAGAAGGAGCCGTCAAACATGTCAAACAATCACACCAGGATAGCAACCTTATAAATATTACCCATTACAAACTAAGTGTACTTTTTTCATCAAGTCAAAAATTTAGTGACGATGCATCAGTTTTGATCAAGTTTCCAATAGAAATGTTTCAGTTGCCTGGGGTGGAAACTACCTGTTCTGAGAGAGACTAATATCAAAGGGAATCAGCCTTTTACTCCTAAAACAGATATTGCCACACAACTCAATTTCACAAAACTATGGAAAGGGTTTGTTTTCATTCCAGTGTGGAACAAAGACAAGTTCTTAAACCTTGTAAGTTTTTGCAGATTGGAATCACCAGCCTCTGGCCAGCTTTAGTCCAGATGGCGATAGTTAATTGACTGTATATGCATAAAATTTCAGCATCCATTCTGCTAATCAAAGTCCTTTCACTCATTAAATTCACTTTGAAAACAAAAAGAGAAAAAATAAAATTTACAGATGGAGGAAAGAATAAGACCTCTGGTAGAATTCAAAGCAAGAGCTGCAGCAAATGGATCAAGATGTCAACAGTTAATTCCACTTCAGGCTTTGAGACATCGCTGGATGGCCATGGGCCCCATTTTTTGCTCTCCATTAGAAGCACACCGGTGCATTAGGCACTTTGATAAAGAACAAGTTCTAACAAAAGCACTGCAAATTGGGCCACAAAGCTAATCAGAAATGCAAAACTCTTCCTGCTTGAGGTTCCAACAGAGCTACTGAGTAATGAAAAGCAACATTCGGGGCAAAAATTGCCCTGGTACAACTCTAGTCAAGCACTCCCTCTTGGCCATGCACCAGACTGATAAGAGCAGCTGGATCCAGTGAGTTTTAATTCTTGAGTGTGAATGGAGTCCAGGCACCATCACTTGTCTTGGGGTCCCTAGGCTCAAGATCTGAGACACCTTTTAGGTCATTTCTTTGCTATGTGACAAGCCAGTTCTCCTGGGTGGAAGCCAGCCTATTATCTAGGACAAGATTCCCAAACTACTCTTATTGCTTACTCCTTTCAGATCTACCTGTTGCCTGTATTCCCTTGACAGTGTTCTTCCTACCTGTCTTTATACATAACAGTGTATGATGGCTAGTTATAGTATGATGTATATTAACTAAAAAACCCTAAGCTCTGAGCTCAGTAAGACAGGACAGTTCTTGGACACCTTAACCCATGCAGTATGATGAGTGGAGATGAGAGCTCTGAATCTGTGTCCTTATTGGTATATCCTGAAGTGAACCAACTACTATAAAATTTATATAACAAATTCCCACAGAGTTTTCAAGCTTTGACCAAGTAGCCTATTACAAATATATATTAGCATGCATCTGTCTTCAAGTCCATTTGTTCAAGAACTCACCCTAAATGGTAAGAGCTAGGACCACGAAAATTTGGTATGCTGCTTCCTCTTCTCCTAACTTAAAGAAAGAAGTCAGATTTCGGTTATGCCAAGACAACCAGAAGCCCTGGGAAAAGGACGGTTGTCCATAACATGCAAAAGAAGGGGCTGTTGTTCAGAGGGACATGGGAGTGGGTTCTGGGGGCAGCAAGCCCACAGAAGAGAGCTATCCTGCAGAGTGTCCACTGGAGGCAGCCACACCAAAGGAGTGACCAGCAGGGCTGGGCTTTGCCATCTTGCCAGCTAGCACAGCGAGTAAGTAGCTCCCACATCCCAAATTCCCCTGCCTGCCCTCCCCCCCCACCCCAGCCCCACCCCAGCCCTTGGCTGCAGCACCAGAATAGGTAGTAAAATGTCTCTGGTGGTGGGGAAGTATAGAAAAGGCCCATGCCAGATAGGACCCCCCCCCCACCTTGAGTCCCTCTACACCCCCAACCCTTCACTCACACACCTGCCCACAGCCCATCCATAAGGCCCTGCCCTGACTCCAGGCAATGCTGGGTAAGTCTGCTAGTCAGGGCCGGCTCTAGGCACCAGCAAACCAAGCATGCACTTGGGGCAGCACATTTCCAGGGGCAGCATTCCGGCCAGCCTTACTGCCTGATGCCCAAGGCAATGGGCAGGGGAGGGGCGCAGAGCCGGCGACCTTCAGGGGAAGCATGCACTCTTGCTGCCCCACGTGGTCGCCTGGGAAAAAGGATCAGCACCTCAGTGCTGGGTGCGGAGGAAGAGGAGAGCTGCCTGTCAGCCAGGGGAAGCTCGCAGCACAGCTGATGGGGGCCTGACTGAAGCCAGCCCTGGTGCGGGATCCCAGCCCTTTCCAGGCACCACGCAGCATGAGTCACTTCACACCCCTTAGCCAGCCCGGGAGCCCCACCGCTCACACGAGCCCGGGCCCAGCTGCCATCCACGCGGGGCTCGCCGCCCGGGAGGTAAGCTCACTTTGCAAGCGGCTAGGGAGAGAGCTACAGTGGCTGCGGCCCGCCTTTGGCCGTGCTCCATGCCCTGGACTTGGCAGAGGTGAGACACCGTGGTTGCACCAGCCCCGAACTTGCCCATGTTGGAGGCCCGCTGTGGGGTGAGCACACAACAGACCCAGGGATGAAACGTGCTGCCCGTGGCGGATCTCTCGCTAATGGGTGACCGGCCCTCGCCGCGGCTCACCCAGTGGTGGGATCCGCAGGCGTACAGCGCTCGGCAGCAGGCAGGTGCATGCACGTGGCAGGGAGCGCAGTGGGCTCAGGCGGGGGGGGTGCACAGCCAGTCCCATTGCACTGCCCAGAGCGAGCAGTGGGGCGCATGGCAATTCGGATTAGTGGGGCCCCCGGGTGTTGCGTAGCCAGCTTTGGGGGAGGGCGGGCCTGTCCCATGCCCCTCTGCAGCCTCTGCACTGTCTGCCCGGGTGCATGGCCTGACACCCGCTCCACGGGGCACGCAGGCTTCATGGCCCGGCCTCGCCTGGGCCAGCTTTTCACACACCAAGGCAAGGCCGGGGCAGGACAGTCTGAGCCCAAGCCATCCCAGGAGTGGGCTGGGGGCTTGGGCAGCGCTCTCAGTGCTGCTTTGGCCCCACGTGTCTTCCCAGCGCCACGCACGCAGCACCTAGCTGCGCCGTGCGGAGATGCACAGCTCTGGCCCGGCCTGGCCCAGCTTGGCTCAGAGGGGCTTCCCCGGCCCCAGAAGAGATTTCCCCGCAGGGACTCGCCACAGTGGGCTCTGCCCGCCCGGCCCCAACCACAGCGCCCCCCAGCAAAGAGGCGGGGTCTGGGGAGGGGTTGACATGCATTGCCAGAGGTGCGGGGGTGGGCGGGGTTGGGTGGCATGTTCCAGCAGTCGGTTTGTAAACACTGGCCTCGCGCCAGGCGGGGTGGGCTGGCTCCGCCCCTCATGCACGGATTGGCTGGCATGGCCTGCGCGCAGGTGGGAGGAGAGGGGGTTCTTGCCTGCCTCGGGCTCAGAAATTTGGGGGGGGGGGGGAAGGGAGAGAGGTGTCGCTGCCTCACTCTGGGAGCTGCACCGCAAATCCCTGGCCTTGCCCGTTACGTTTCCTGGCTGTGTCCTCACGCATCCCCAGGGGGACGCGTGCCACTTTCACCCCTCCCCCAGGGTGCTCCGACATTTCCCCACATGCTCTGGGGAGGGGATGTGAGGGTTTGGTGGGGAGAGGGAAAGGAGATGAAGTTCGGTCAGTGGGGGGAGGTGGGAGCAGACTGCGTGTAGTCGGGGGGGGGGGGGAAGAGATCGGGTTTGGCTGGGAGGGAAGAGAGGGCGCAGGGTGAATTAGGTGGGAGAGGGAAGGAGAGGTGGACTGGGTCCAGTCCCTGAGGGGCAGGTTTGCCTGGGAGGGGAGAGAAGGCGGAAACTGGGTTCAGTGAGTGGGTGGGTAGGGATGTGTGTGGACGGGGATGTGTGTGAAGGGGAGACAGGATGTAGGGTGGGTTTGGCCGGAGGGCATGGTGGGAGTCAAAGAGCTGCAAGGTGAAAGGGGCGCTTTCCTCCTCAGTGCCTGTCCTGCAGCAGCGGGCCATGGGCGGGGGGCAGCCAAAATTTTTTTGCTTGGGGCAGCAAAAAACCTAGAACCGGCCCTGTTGCTAGTAAATAAAAACCAACATCATTCACCATTATGCAGTGTCTTTCATGTACCTCAGACATCTCAGATTCCCCAGAAGTACATACACACACACCAACCACAGTTTAGGAACCCCTGTTATAAGATGTTTGTATTTGAATTGCAGACTATACCATACCATACTACCTTCAGTTGCAGCATTATCCATTGGAGTTTCAGTCCAACAGGAAAGTAAAAGAACAGAGGCAGCACAGGGCTGCATTTTCAAAATGGCATTTCCAGCTTGAAGGAGACACAGAGGTCATAATCTCACATCATTCATTATGGCTGTGTCTAGACTGGCCAGTTTTTCCGGAAAATCAGCCGCTTTTCCGGAAAAAACTTGCCAGCTGTCTACACTGGCCGCTTGAATTTCCGCAAGAACACTGACGATCTAATGTACGATCATCAGTGTTCTTGCGCAAATACTATGACGCTCCCGTTCGGGCAAAAGCCCTCTTGCGCAAATGCTTTTGCACAAGAGGGCCAGCGTAGACAACCCAGAATTGTTTTGCGCAAAAAAGCCCCGATGGCTAAAATGGCGATCCGGGCTTTCTTGCATAAAAGCGCGTCTAGATTGGCCAGGGACATTTTTCCGCAAAAAGTGCTTTTGCGGAAAAGCGTTCTTGCCACTCTAGATGCTCTTTTCCGCAAATACTTTTAACGGAAAACTTTTCCGTTAAAAGCATTTGCAGAAAATCATGCCAGTCTAGACGTAGCCAAACTGTACAGCTAAATCACCACATTCTTATTTTGTATGTAAGTATTTTAATGGACATTTATTCTTGAGATCCAAGGGAGATGGGAACTGAGAGCAGAGAGGATTAAACCCCAATATAGCACTGGCATGTGATTAAGAATCCTTCTCTAGGTTTTACTACACATTTTAATAAAAGGTTACAAGTTACACAGTTATCTGCTTAACCACACAACATCCATCTTGCAGGTCAGTGCTTGATTTGTAACAAAATAGGTGCTAGAGCTTAATTTGTGGCATGGCTAAGCAGTGTTCAAGGGACAAATGAAGGAAGCCCTGTCTAATTTGCAGCCAAGTCTGGCTACATAGAAGGAAAAAAAACAACATGTAGTTCCTTTGTGCCAGGTGGCCAATAGACAAGAGAGGGATATGTAGAGAGCATGCAGTGCAGTGGAACCTGTCTCTGCATGAGCTCCATGCGAAAGGGAACAAGTGCCTGCATGAGACGACCAAGAGAGGACCACAAACAGCTGATCCTGCCATTCCTCCTTAACAGGAGACCTCATTGGGAGAAGAAAGGCAAAGCTACTTTAACTGTAAGAGCCTCTGCAGAGTTATTCTGCTGCTGCTTCCTTGGCATGGAAAGAGAATTCTTTTGACCCCTACAGAGACAGGTCAGATACTGCCTGTTAAATATACCTAGATAGATACATGGAGACCATAACTTAATGGCATTCCGTAGCGCACATTCGTAATACCTGACTTGTCTGTGAGGAGAGGAGAAGGAAGATGAGTATTAGAGAGGATGTACACTACATAAACTCCATTTATACATATAGCCTGAGGATCTCATGTTCAGCCTTTGTGTTGTCTCCACAAGAAGAAAAGAAAAGTGATTTGAATTTTTACATAATACGGAAAAATTAATCCATTTTCTGCTCCAGAACAGCTGGAGATTTATTGCTTAAACTCTCTAAAGTGATTCATCTTTAGACAGACACCAAGCATAGGAAATTTCAAGACAAATTATTTTTTTCAGATTGTTCTAAGCATGTGAAAATATGGAGTTAGTTTGGAAATCATTTTGCTGATACTGACAGTTTTATGAAGACTTCATGCCTAGAATAACTTCAATCATCAAACCCCTGGTGATCAATAAAGGGCAGCAGTCTGTGGGATTACAGAATTACATATTCAGATTCAGAATTACAGTACCTTTGGACATCTGGGCCTTGAACAGTTGTCAATTAGCTGCAGTTTCTCCGGTCATTCTGCCTTCATTCAATATTAACAGGGGCAAGAAGGCAAGGAGGCAAGCAGCACTGAATTAACTGTTGGCTACAGGAGATGGGTAAAGCATCTTTTATATAAACTTGGATGGCAAGCACCTTGTGGCAGGCGTGAGCTGGTAAATATCCTTCAGGGCCCCGGCCAATGAACACAGGGGATATTTGCATCAGCTGTAAAGATAAGTCACCAGGACTGTAAGTAGGAAAGTGTTTATTGGTAGAAGAGAGGAATGAAAACAATACTTTTTTTGCATTTCTACCCTCACCGAGGCCTGTCTATTTTTTTTAGATTGTAAATTCTATGGGGGCAGGGACAGTGTCTTCTTCTACTTTCATCCCATGCCTGGCACTTTGAAGGCAATAGTGTTCTAATTAATAAAAGTAATTCCCTTCTATTATAATATAAAGTGCTAATTTATGGAAGACTTATTCTTCTCCTTCAAGGCCTTGCTGTCTTTACATTGAACGCATATGTTTACTTTACTTCACAAAGATGATCATACTCAATGATCATGGGCAGCTAGAATGGACTGCCCAACACAATCCAGCAGCAGTAAGGAACTCATGTCTAAATGTTACTGATATTTTCACAACTGAAAAATGCTTCCTTTCTATACATACTATGGACCAGTGTGGCACTGAATTTGTCTTTATGTCCTGTGGCTATTTGATTCTTTGAGTTGTGTGCATGATTGAAAAAGAGTGTTCTTTAAAGCCAAAAAGTGGTTAAAAATAAAACAAAACAAAACAGCTGCTATCAGAAATGGTTGAACACTTTTCACAAAGTGATCACTTTGTATCTGACCTCACAGTCCTCATTCACAACAGCTCCAAAAAAGACAAGTCTGGGGCAAAGTGATGAATTTAAGCTAGAACACTAAAAATCAGATTCACTGGTTATAGATCTCATGACATCATTCTGTAACCAATTAGAGCTTTCTTTGTCCTGTGATTGCAAAGTTAGTCTACATCTTGAACGGTTTCTTGCAACATATGTTAAACACCTTGGCTGCGTCTAGACTGGCATGATTTCATGCAAATACTTTTAACGGAAAAGTTTTCCCATTAAAAGTATTTGCGCAAGAGAGCGTCTATACTGGCATGTGCCTTTGCGCAAAAGATTTGCTTTTGCGCAAAAAGCATCCGTGCCCAGTATAGACGCTCTCTTGCGCAAGAAAGCTCCGATGGCCATTTTAGCCATTGGGCTTTCTTGCGCAAGAAATTAACGTTCCTGTCTACACTGGCCCTCTTGTGCAAGTATTCTTGTGCAAATACTTTAATGCTCCCACTCAGGCATAAGCCCTCTTGCGCAAGAAGCACTGATTTTGTACATTACGAAGTCAGTGTTCTTGCGCAAATTCTCATGGCCAGTATAGACAGGCGGCAAGTTTTTGCGCAAAAGCAGCCCTTATGTGCAACGATATGTTCCAAGTTGTATCTAGCTGTAATAGCATATCTTTCCTAGTACAGAAGAGCTCTGCGCAGCTCAAAACACTTTTCACCAACAGAAGTTGTCCAATTTAAAAAAAAAAATAGTACTACCTCATGCACCTTTTCTCTCCAATATCCTTGGACCAACACATCTCCAACACCATAGCAAACAAGCAAGAAAATAACCCAGAAACACAAAATACTTATTCAGGCTTCAGGGATATTAGGGGAGAAAAAGGAAGGCTCCAGAAGTACAAGTTCTGCTTAACTTTGGTTCCTGCATACAGTAAGTGGAGGAGATGTTCATAAGCCCAATTTTCTTCTTGAACTCCCTGGTTTAACTTTAAAAAGAAAGAATAGTTTAGTAGCACCTTAAAGACTAACAAAACACGTAGATGATATCATAAGCTTTCATGGGCAAAACCCACTTCTTCAGATGCCCACGAAAGCTCATGATATCATCTACGTGTTTTGTTCGTCTTTAAAGATGCCACTAGACTATTCGTTGTTTTAAGTTTTTCCAGTTACAGACTAACTCGGCTACCACTCTGAATCTTTTGAGCATCCCTGATTTAAGTCAGGAGACCTGGATGTCTAAGGAATTACACTGGTTTAAAGTAATAGTTTTTAAAAAACACCCAACCATGAGCATCCTGAGTGGAGTTACAGCCCCACTGAAATTAAATGGGAGTTTTTCCCATAGATTTCAACTGGATCAGCATAAATGAAGAGTCATTCTAAGGCTACGTCTACACTGGCACGTTCTCACGCAAAACTCTTTTGCAGAAGAGTTCTTCTGCAAAAACTCTTCCAGAAGAGAACATCAACTCTGGTATGTGCTTTTGCACAAGAGCATCCATGGCAGTGTAGACGCTCTCTTGCGCAAGAAAGCTCTGATGGCTATTTTAACCATAGGGGTTTCTTGTGCAAGAAATTCATGTTCCTGTCTACACTGCCCTCTTCTGGAAGAGCTCTTCCTCGTGAGGAGAGGAATAACTCTTCTGGAAGAAGCCCTGTTTTACAACGCTATACTGTAAATTTACTTTTGGAAGAACGCTCGTGCAGTGTAGACAGCTGGCAAGTTTTTGCGGAAGAAAGGCTGTTCTTCCTCAAAAAGCTGCTGCCAGTGTAGACGTAGCCTTTTAAGAGTTCAAGGTGAATTCAGTAATCATATTCAGTTGTCCTGTTTTCTAGACTTTAGGAGTAGAAGATTAAATGGAAGCTTTTAAAAGATGGGGGCTTTTTTTTTTGAGGGGGGGGAGGGTGAGAGGAAAGACAGAATGACTTCAGATTTCCAAGTGTAATATTGTAGAAGAGTGGCTCACCTGTCACCACATCCGCATATTGCCAGGACATATTCTCCTCATCTGGCACCCATTACCTACAGGCATGTCAAGCTCGGTGGGCTGCCTCTACTAGTGATTCAGCACTCTGGCTAGACCACATTCAGTCCCATCCCTTGCAGGGTAACATTGACTCAAACAATAGTCTAAAAGCCTCATGATCAATTGAGGATACAAGTTCAGACTCAGTAGTTCTTCCATGCCTGGTCTCAGGTTTTGCACATATATTTCTCAGTGACTGGAATAAAATCCAGGCCTTTCCTCTTGTCTGGGTTCCAGCCCATGAATCCTGTAATGGACAGGCAAGGGAAGCCCCTTCAGACTCTCACCACCTCCCAAAACCTCTTCCGAACTATCTGATCTTCTCAGGGTTCATAACAATAAGGTGGACTTTTACTTCAGACAAGGGGCTCCACCTGAAGTTTCCCAACAAATCCCAGGTGAAACTGTAGACTTAAACCAATTCTGCCCTCCTCAGGCAAGAACATCAACCTCTCTTAATTTTCTCCTGTACTCTGTTCCTCAACAGAACATCTCCCAGAAGACCCACACACTGCTTTTTAATCAAGCCTTACCATACTCCAATAGCTTTTCTATAACTTTCCTGACCAGGCACTATCATTCCATGCAAGAGACTCAACCCCCCTCTCCTCACCACTGTAGACTTTCTACTTCCTTCCCTGCAGTTCTTGCTTTGTAATAGCCACCCAGCTCCTCCCCAGCTGGGCCTTATTCTTAATTGGTCTTGTCATGGCCCATAGTTGTCAGCAGTTATCTTAATTGAGCTTGGGTGAGAGGGCTTCCACTCGAAGGACTGTATACACAGCCAAACAGCTCTCTAATTCTGGAAAGAAATCTATAATGTAACAGCTCAGTGTTATCCCCTGAGTTAGGTCTATTATCAGCCTTTTCTGGGGAAATACCTGTTCAAAGAGGTGAATTTTGGTAGAAAATCTGCTAGGCCTGACTCGTATTCTTCTTAATGACCCCCACTGATAGATAGAATTTGCACCTCTTTAAGAGTGAGTGGCACAAACCTACAGAGCCCTGAGATTTATATGAACCTTAGCACTCCCACTGGGCTAGGCAGGCTCCCACTCAGGTGCTGCTGGCAGCTGCCTTTCAGTGCTATTTCACAGGGTTCATAGAGAAGGATCATGATGATAATCATGAAGGGGTCAGATGCAACTGACAAAGTGGGGTTTTGCGCACAAAAGCTTGTACCCAAATAAATGTGATAGTCTTTAAGGTGCCACAGGACTCCTTGTTGGTTTTGAGTTTTTTAGTTTCTCCCTCCCTCCTTGGTTTAATTGACCTCCACTCCCTCTATTATAAAGTTCATCTGTTTGATACAAACACATCCCCAGTGCAAAACGCATTTAGGGCCTCCCAAGTTGGGGCAGAGTAGGAGTAACTCAACTTCAATTAATGGAATTACACTGGTACCTATCAAAAGACTATCTAGCTCATCACATAACTCACATTGAGCAATCTTACAAAGAACCAGGTTCCCTGGTGGGAGTTTTAATAATGTTGTTATTTTTTGCTCTCTGGAACTATTACTGAGTAAAGTTATATATAATTAAAAAGTTAAAATGCAAACAAACTATCATTCTGAGTTGTCCTTTCAATTCCTTTGTGCTTGATTTGGAAGTGTTGAATGATAATTAATGCAGGAGTTACTTTCTGATCTTGTACAAGCATCAGTAGATGATTTTTTTTTGGTAATAAGTTGATGCTCTTACTTTGCTAGCACTAATAATTCATGATCACAGCTCTCTCCTCCAGATGTCCCTGGACTAATCTGATGTTTTATTCTTCACATTTTTAGATGTGTGATTTTATTGCTGTTTGACTTTCACAGCTTATCCCTTAATTAGTGGCTTTTGCAAAATTGGTTATTAAATTCTTAATGACAGATTGCCCTTTAGATGTTAATTTTGTAGAAATGAACTTAGAAGTTTCTCTCCACCATAGAATCACAGATTCCAAGGCAAGAAGGGATGATAGTAATCATCTCTAGTCTGACCTCCTGTATTAAGCAGGCCACAGAACTTCCCCAAAATAATTTCCGGAGCAGATCTTTTAAATCCAACCTGGATTTAAAAGCTGTCAGTGATGAAAAGTCCAGTATGACCCTTAGTAAGTTGCTCTACCAGTTAATTACCCTCACTGATAAAAATGTATACTTTATTTCCAGTCTGAATTTGTATGGTTTCAATTTCCAGCCATTGGATCATTTAATGCTTTTCTCAGTGTCATGTTATATCTTTCAATCATGAGATTGGTACAGTGTTAGATCATTTCTAAAGCATATTTGCCGTTTCAGCTATGCCCTTGATCCAGTTAAAGGATAAGGTATATTGTGTGCAAATTTTACACTAAGATGAGTTGGGAAGTGATTGAATTCCTTGAAAGGATTCTCGGAAGATAGGAATTATTTCTAAGTAAAGTCCTGGCCTCTCTGACGCCAATGGCGGTTTTGCTATTGACAAAATTGCACTCTCTGTTTTCATCCAGTTAAAGAAGGCAATATTCACAAGAAGAATCTAGAGCAGGCTTTGATAAGGTAGCATGAAACCCAAGGGAAGCTGACTATTTAGTCACTCCATGGGGTGTTTTTCTTCTCCTCAAATTCCAGGAAAGTATTAAAGCCAAGAGCTTCCCAGACCATGCCTGGCCAAAGGACACGGAGAACCCAGGATGCTGACTCTATCATTGTCATCAAACCTGTATACCTTTCTATTGACACTGCCATTAAAAAAAAATTCCACCACGGCCGGCCCACAGCAGCTTGACTCAAGCTTCAGAGCTAGAAAATTGCATTGTAAGGAATCTCCTCCTTCCCAGAGCCTGAGGCCTATCCCCAGTGAAATGTTAAAGTCCCACCAGCTGACCCAAGTGACCACAGGTGTTTTAGCACAGTGTAGATGTACCCTGACATAAAGCTGTTTTTCCAGCCTTTGTTTTGGCTTCCCTTTACTTAACCTACCTCAATCTTGCAGTGGATTTGTATAGCTGAATCATGCTGGAGGAGCCTTGGTCCCACTGCTCCGTAAACTGACCAGAACAAAGAGGTATATTTTCTTTCCCTTTTGTTGTGTTTTCCTTTCTTTGATGCCTCGCAGTGCTACAGTCTACAGCCACCTTTGAGTAATACTCTTTGGCATTGGCACTAACTCTGGAGGTGCTGCTGCTCAGCATGCACCAGAGATCAGCTCCTCTGACCCACCACAATCAGCTGTTTAGCAGCATTCAGAGGGCACTGAGGTGGAGGGGGCAGAGTGAGGATGGGATGCACTTGGGGGTGGGAGGAGGGGTGGAAAGAGGCAAGGGATGGGACCAAGCAGGAGTGGGTAGAATAGGAGTTGAGGACGCCCATGGAAATGAAGAAGCCAGCACCTATGCTCCTTTGGGCAGATTTTCAAAGGGAGGGTACAAATTGCCATCATACATTTGTAAGTGCCTAACTTATGAGTACAAACAGTCATACATGTATACAGATCAGCTATCTGTGCATGCACATGGATAACGAAGTGGCAAATGGCAAAGTGAGTGTTTTTTCATTTATATTGGGGAGCAGTTTATATAAATTAGGCATATGCAAATATACATGGGAAACTCTGGACAGTAGAGTTTACATAGACACTAGAGGGCGCTGTGCTCCAGGACGTACCATTTTTCAGCTGAGCTATAAAATCAAGGTCCAGAACAATTATAGTAATTAAGAAATCCCATGGGTAGTTTTCATAAGAGCAACAGGTGGGTGAATAACAATAAAAACAAAATACAACTCCAAGGTATTTTCTTCTCTGTGTTTGTCTTTTTGGATCCTAAGATTTTGGCATCGTTAGTTACTGTATTTTGCATTCTGCATGCTTCTGAGGATAATGTAAGCACTTAACAAGTGCAGAAATAAGAATAAAGTAATAATAACGGACCTGATCCTGTAATACTGACCAAAATCCATTTTGAGTATTAATATTCTACTGACCTATGATTTCATTTTGGACTGAAATAAGAGAAGTTATTCTTCACTTCACTTCCC
This sequence comes from Pelochelys cantorii, assembly GCA_032595735.1. Taxonomy (NCBI): domain Eukaryota; kingdom Metazoa; phylum Chordata; order Testudines; family Trionychidae; genus Pelochelys; species Pelochelys cantorii. The sequence continues at coordinate 71,015,577 of CM064327.1, forward strand.
CAAAGAAACCTGTTGTGGAGTTTTTACTGTGTGGCATATGTTCTGGAATCCCTCAAGAAGGAGATGACATAGAAATGTGAAGTTATCACTATTTAAATTCACTGCTTTCCTCACTGCCATTTAGAACAACTTGAATGGTTCAAACTCATATCTGGGTACTCAGTGATATACTTTCCAAAAGACAAATCAATCCTGAAGCATTCGTAGGGGGAAAACCTCAAACATATAATCATTGCATGGACTCTGTAAACAAATTGCCTGCTTCCTGATCCCACTGATGTCAGTGGGGAAAAAGACAGGGCTCGCATATAAGGAGATAAAAAATAGTGAAGCACTATGAAGTACAGTAAATATGGCAGCACAATAGCATGTTCTATTAAATACTATCTAGCAGGGACTGCAGTTCTGCCTGATCATTGTTTAGGCTATGCCTCTCTCCATTTTTGCAGTAGCATAAAAGCTCAGCATAGTCTGGGCCCATATAAGCGCACAGTATTAATTAATGTTGATTATGATGAGGAGAATTGATGATGCAACCATGGAGTGCAATACCTGCTCTGAAAAGAAGTCAAGGTAACCGATCTCCAGCTGTATTTACTGCCTGCAACTTCAGCCTTTCCAGTCTTGTGATGTTGCCATGTTTAGCACATTGCCCTAAATACACATAAACATATGTTTGCCTAGGATAGAAGTGGGGTAAATCTTATATTCAAGATTAAATCCATGTATTGATTAAGCCACAGAGAGGCTATTTAAAAATCTACTGAGATGAATTATCACTCTATGAAGATTTTGCCTTCCTTGCCTTCCTCCATAGCAGTTATAGGATTGACCCACTGAAGTTAGTTGTTTTACTATTGGTAAGGTGCATGGGCTCCTCCAAAAATCAGTCGGGCACATAATTCCTCCAACCCTAGGGCCACACCAAGAACACAGAACATTCTCCTCTAAAAGTGGTCAAAGTTAAATTCCTGTACATGGCCCTGCTATTTATTTTAATGGAAAGATCAGTGGTTGTTGTTTAACATAGACCCCTAAAAATACAGAGGGCTGTGTAAAATGCATAAGATAACACCGCTTTAGACATACTATATTTTTCATTTTCTTAAACTGTAACTGTGGAACTTTATCCTCTTGTGAATGTATTTTTTGTATGTATTTTATTTTTATTTTAAAGAAGATACTTGCGTTTAATGTTAGCCTTTAAATGATCTCAGACTTTGTATTTCACAAGTCACTGAGGTTAATGGTGGGGAAAATATGCTATTGCTGCAAAACAGCAGAATAATTATAATGGATATGACTTCACAATGGAGAAGGATAGACTTTTTACTTTTAAATTACAATTTTAGAATATGCAGAATATTGCAGGATAAAGCAAAAACTGGAAAAGTAAATTAAAATCATAGGCTCTGCATTCCTTTCTGCTCCACCTATGAATTTTTTTGCTGTAGATACCAAGAAACGTTAGAGTTTTGTTTTTATTTCTTTTAACTTCTCCATGTATGAGTCAATGAAGTATTTCCAATCTCCCTCTCACAAATTGTCCCAAAAGTAGCCTGACAGTAGCAGCTCCTAGTGGTTACACACAGAACAGGGCCTAATCAGATTTTGCTAAAAGAAATCTTAGCAGAGCTCATCTAAACACACTCGATGTTTCAGCAGCTTATAACTTTTCGTTATTAAAATTCCATCTACCCACCTTCTTCCACTAAACCCAAAGGCTAGATTGTAGATAGTCCTATTAAGGTGCACAAGGCTCTCTCCAATGTGCATTATAAACATTACTGTACAGTATGATAAATATGAAAAATGGGTGATAACTTGAGAATTTTTCTTCAGGGATAAATAGTTGAAATAAATTTAATACTTGCAATATGTTGGCTTGCAAGCCAAATACCCTAAGCTATGCAAGTCCTTGCTTTTGAATGAAAAATGCATTTTTAAGACCACTGTATAAACAAATGGGTTTGGACAATGTATGTGTTCCCCTGATCTATTTATGAATCTGCTTTTCCTTCACATTCCTGTAACAAATGTTCTCCTGACTTATCAGCTAATTATAGAATATTGCTACACAGCAGAGACTTTAAACCAAGGTATGCTGGCTGGCTTAGTTAATATTGCATGACGCTTTCATTTCTTGGAAATAGGCTCCATGTGATTAACTCCTCCTCCTAAACTGGAAGGACGGTATCAAGGCCTATGTCTACAGTCGGGAATTATTTTGAAATAACTTATTTTGAAATAATAAGTCCTGAAATAACTATTTTGAAATAAGCTATTCTTCTTCACAAGCTATTCTTCTTCACAAGCAGGAGTTATTATTTTGAAATAACAAGCCCTTTATTTCAAAATAACAGGTTTGGTAGTGTGGACACTTGCCTTGTTGTTTCAAAATAACTCCCCAGTGTAGACATGCCCTAAGAAAGATAAAAATAAGCAAGGTTCTCTATAGGCCACTCCCCTCCAAAAGAGGGAAATTGAAATGAGGCTGAGTGCTGGCTGAGGTTTGGATGCAAATGTAAAGCAATCCAAAATTAGGAAACACCAGGCTTAAGATTGCCTGGGCAACAGCTTTCCAAAAATAAATTTAGCCCAAGAAAGACAACAGGAAATTTCAGCCCAAACTGTGAATGCATAATAAAGGTATAAGAACCTGAAAACAGGATCTCATAATGGAAATTGTGAAGCAACCTTAATTATAAGCATAGCTTCCACTTCTGCCTGTAAAAAGGGAGAATCAGGCCTCAAGGGTATGTCTACACTTCAGATGAAAGCAAGCCTCCCAGCCATGGGAGAAAGATTCATACTAATGAAGCTCCAACTAATGCAATAAAAACAACAGTTTAAAAACCCAAGCTTAGATCTAGGCAATCGTGCAGGCTTGAAAGTCTGGAATGCCACCCAAGCTTCAGCATTCACACTGCTAGTATTAGTTTGCTAACTCAAATCCTGCTAGCATGAGACCACCTACCCTGGGCTGGGAGACTCCCTTCTACATGCAGTGTGGACATAACCATATATGCAGAAGGGGACATTTGCGTGGGCTACAACTTCAGATGGGCGGGTAATGATGGAGGGCAGAAAAGAGGGGCAAGAGATATTGGGCTGCCTCCCACCAACCAGACTCCCACAGGGTGGACTGGGATGGGAGAGGGTTCCTGGGCACACCTTGTGATGCTTCTGGGGAGTGTGAGGACAGGCCACAGGGGCTTGTTCTGACTCTGCCCATCCAAAGCTGCTGCTAGGGAGTGGGGTCTGGGCTCTGAAGCTTGCCTTGCTCCAGCCGGCCACTGCTCCTGGTGGGGAGAAGTGTCAGGACTTTGGGGTTTGCCCCATGTCTGTGTGGGAACAGAGCCAGGACTGCAGGTGGGTGGGCCTGGACCCTGAGTGGGTGGGCCACGGCCCACTTGTAGCTACACCACTGGTATGCAGCTAGCCACAGGAGTTAGTGTTGCTCACCTAGGGTTAATAGAATGTTTCCTTTTTTGGCATGGCGGCTGAACATGACATTAAGCTTAATCACCACAGCGCATGTCTTTTAACCCACATTATTTGACATAGTATAAAAAAAAATCCCAAAGCTATTTTTCCATTGAATTGTCTACCTTCCCTGGAAAACTATGACTTTTTGTTGAAAAAAGTTTTTTTTCCTAAAAACTGCAACAATTTCTGCCAAAACCCAAATTATGTTGATTTGGATATGCTCCCATGGTGCCACATGGGAGTAGTTCATTTGCTTCAGACTCCCAAACATGGGACTATGGTGCATTATGGGGGAGATATTCAGAACAGAGAGTGCATATCAAGGAGAACATGAGGTGCCCAGACTAAAACTTCTATCAGGCAGTGGCATATCCAAATTTAGTGTTCAATTTTTCTCTGAAAGGTTAAAATGCACTGTGGTGAATAAGTTTAATGACACATTCAGCTGCCATGCCAAAGAGGTAGAAACACTGCACAGGGGGGAAAAATCTGTGCTTCTCTACCTACTATTTTGTACAGAGTATCTGTCTTTTGAATCTGATCGTCATCAATGACAATTGGCTGAATATAAATATTACCTGAGACAATATCTATGTGAGGTTCTAAATGTAGGCTTGAACTCTTCTATGGGAAACTGTCAGGTGTGTTTCTAACACAAGCCAGGAGGAGATGCATGTCCTGGAGTCACGCTTATCCTATGCTGTAGCTCTGAGGAATACTTCCAGTCCCTTATCCTTTCCATGGCTGCAGAAGGCCCAGAAAGCAAAAGAATCTGTGTAATTCTGCTGTGCAGAGGAGGACAGCATGTGGCAAGGTAAAATAGTAGTTCTGTATCATCTATACCAGTGTTTCTGAAAGTGTTCCATGGAATCACTCTCAGAAACACTGATCTATACCATCATTGGCAATCCCTCAAGGTTGAGGATTATATCTTTCACAAGTCTTATTTTTCATGAATCCTTTGGTTACCGAGGACTCTGATCCCTGAGCTACACTGCTACAAGCTCGTTGGCAGACACTGTAAGTAATTTTAGAGGACAGGTTTGGGCCATGATTGCTGCATGACATTTCTTTTTCTGCTGTTTTCTAACATTTTTCTGAGACCAAGACAAGGTGGTTTTCCTCAAAAGTGGACACTCCTTCTCTGACAAGTCTTCTCTAGTTATCCCTATCCTGGACTGCTGTCTCACAATGTGTGGTGTCAATGCTACATTTCTTCACTTTTATCTTGAGAGTGTCTTTAAAGCATTTCTTTTGGCCTCCCCATTTCCTTTCTTCTTTGGTGAGTTAGCCATACCACAGTTGTTTTGGTTAAGCATAGGTCAGGCATGTGCACACTCAGTGCCTGCTTCACCTCAGCTAGTGCTGGATAATCAGGGCCTCAACACTGAAGATGTGGACCTCTCCGAGCACATTGTCATTAGTCCAATGATCCTCCTACTATATGTTGAGGATCTTCCAAAGAAAGTGTTCATGTTGGCATTCCAGGATTCTCTAGGTGTTTTCTATAGGTCACCAAAGTCTCACAGCCATAGAGGAGAATTGGGATTATCAGTGCTCTATAAACAACAAGTCTAGTGTGTGTTCTGATGTTGTGCTTGTTGAACACCTGACAAGACAGTTTGTCCACCTTGGCAGCCATCTCTCACAGAGAGCAGACATAGATATCAATACAGTAATTCCTCATTTAACACGTGCCCACTTAACACATTTTTGCGATAGCACAATTTTTTTTAGGGAACATTTTTTGAATTACATGACCGTCCCCGGAATAACACAATTTCCCCAGCGGCCCATTGCCGGTGGCTGCACGGGGCTTCTCCCGCCTCCCTGCAAAGTGGCAGAGGGTTCGCCGCTCGCCTCATAATTCCCCAGCGACCCCCTCCCCCCTTGCCAGATGCAGTGCGGGTCCTGGCAGATCCATCACAGGGGCATACTCCCAACCCAATCCCTCTCTCTTCTCCTCCCCTTCCTTTCTCCAGAGCCAAACACCTCCCTCCCTGCTGTAACCCAGTCGCCTTTCTCCCCCAACCTTATGTCTGGGACCCAACAGACACCACCGCTTGAAACGCAACCCCCTCCCCCCCTTTTCCATTATTTTCAGTGGGAAAATTGACACCGCATGACACGTTTTCACTTAACATGATCATTTTCTGAGACATATCTATAGTGTTAAATGAGGAATTATTGTATTCAGCATACAATCCGCTGTGCCAGTTTTATCTTTGGCAAAGTATTCTACATTTTCCAATTCTTCTTTGTCAGTGTAGATGTTACATGCTGAGTCTGATGATTGACCGGGGCTGGCCGATGGAGAACTTTTGTTTTGCCAAAGTTTAGGAGTTATTGTTAGGCTTTAGTAAGCTTCAGAGAAGTCATTAAGTACTGCTTGGTAAATCCACTTTGAATGTGCAATAATAACGCAATCATCTGCATACTAGAGTTTGGTTATTGATGTTGCTATTACTTTAGTTCTGTCATCGAGATGAGACAGGTTGAAAAGGTTGCTGTCAATTCGATATTGGATGCCAGTGCCCTGTTGTAGATGGTCTTGGGTTAATATTTCCATTGCTGCAAGGAAAATGGAGAAAAGATTGGGGGCAGGTTCACAGCCTTGTTTTACAGCACATCAGATGAGAAATGGCTCAGAGATAGAAACACTGCACAGAATAGAGCCAGTCATCTGGTTGTGGAGGAGTCTTAAAGTGTTGGTAAATTTTTGGGGGGAACCAAACTTTGACTTGATTTTCCATGGCGCCTCTGGGTTGACAGAGTCGGAGGTTTTGGTCAGATCAATAAAGGCCATATTCAGCTTCTAATGTTTTTGATATATTTCCTGGATCTGCCTGACTACAAAAATAAAGTTGGTGGTGTTTTGTGACTGGGACTCCAGAAATACTTCCTCTGCAAGAGGGAGCAGGCCATTCAGTAGAATTGTAGCAAGAATCTTCCCAGTGATGGAGAGGAGGGCAATACTCAATAGTAGCCGCAGTCATCCCTGCCTCTTTTAGAAAACCGTGACTATGTTAGCATTACCTAAGTCAGCCAGGATTTCTTCAGTGTGCCAGATTTTAAAGAGGACTTTGCAGACCTCTTCAGGTGTCGGTGGGTTGGTAAGAGCTTTCTACATTGGGTGCTGAGGGATGGAGTCAATAGTGTCGTCACTCTCAGTCGCTGTTTCCTTATTTAAAAGCTTTTGGTAAGGCTCATTCCAGCACTCTATGATGAATTTGTTATCTTTTAGAAGGGTACTAGCATTTTCAGATCCTAGAGGTATGAGGCCACATGGGTTTGGTCTGTATAGGGTCTTTGTTTCACAAAAAAAATCAGCTCTGCATCTTGTGTCTGTATCACCTCATATATCTCATCACCTGTACATGGATGAGCTAAAGAGATACGCAAATGCAGATGTAAATGACTCCAGTTAATAATCTGTGGGTAACCAGAATGTAATTGGGTTAAATAAAAATAAAAAAACAACCAAAAAAAATCTAGGTACAGGGAAGAAAGAGTTAATTTATTCTCTGATTCCCAAATGAATCCACATCTTAAGATGCTCGGAAGTCCTAACCAAAATAAAGTAGCTGTCTAACAGTAGAGGATATTGAGACAGATATTGCAACCACATACAATATATTTAGGGTCCATGTTGTCTGTCTATAACCCCGGTCAAGAAAGAGGAGGGATGCAGATCTTCACCCACAGAAAGCTGATGGCCTGAAATCCCTACAGGCATTCCTAGAGCCAACATAGAGTGATATCTACCTTCTGTGACTTGCTGCTGTTGAGTCCACTATTTTTGTGCTGTCAAGACCTTAAGTAAAAAGGTATGGGTGGCAACAGTTGATCCCGCCATAAACTATGTTTCAGTTTCTAAACTGAAACCATAAAGAATTTTCATCATTTTTTTATGAACAGTAGCCTTTACTTGAATGGCAACTGAATTGACATTCAGTCTTAAAACATGCTAATTTAACTGTCAGTTTTCAGATTAAGATAAATGGTAGAGATCAGTGGCAACAATAAGTACATTAATATTATAAAATACGACACATACTGTATAGAATTAATCTGTTTTACAGATACCCATGATTTTGTACTAGGTGGCAAATTTTGGCCAAGGACACCAGGACAAAACCCTGCTCTTACTAAAAGTTCCATTGAATCTTTAATGCCTACATAGAAGACTTCCACTTTAAGAGTTTAATTAGAAAGATCGAAACAGTAGTATAAATATGTGACATTATTTGTGTTATGGTAGCATTCAGGATCTCCAATCTATGTAGGTTCTGTAAGAACACAGAATTAATGGCAGTCCCTGCACCAGAGTTACAGTCTAATTAAATGTAACTCAAAAGTCTGAAGGTCTGATCTGACACTCCTAGGATTTGAAGCTGTAATTCCAAGGTGTCTAGTTTTTAAAACCTGATGTTGAAAGCACAAACCTATCTTCTTCCAATACCACTGATGCAACATGCAGTATATAACAACAGATAAACAGAAAAAATAGCTCCCCCACCAAATACATTAAATAAAAAAGATAGAAAATGAACAAAAAGTTATGTAGACAAAGCAATTATTTAGAAAGCTTGGGTCTCTCACCAACAAAAGCTGGTCCAATAAAAGATATTATCTATTCCATATTCATCTTGGTCTTTACTAAGTAAATTCAGTATGAAATATGAAGCAACCAATGCTTCACCTAGAAAAAATATTGATACAAAACCGAATGATAAAAGACTTTTTTTAAAAAGGTCATAAAAAGGTTTTTTGGGCAGGCATTTTGTTTTAATGGACTACAAATGAGTTGCCAGGTATGATTTATATTTAGTCTGTGTTGTATGATCAAAACTTTAGTTGAAGTGCTACAACTGCATAGCTAAGCACTAGACCGGCAGAAACAAATCCAGTTAGTTGCAATTCAAATAGTAATTCTAGATTTCACGTCTGCTTAACTGTACAGCAGATTTGAACTGGAGTCGAGCTGGCATTAAATTAACTTGATTCAAAAATAATGGAACAATACCTCTGTACAGGAACCTATTTCATTGGTATTTTGCCATTAAAATTATTCTTTCATTTCTCTGCTTTTATGAAACACTGACTCATTTGCAATTACAGAAATGTAATTTAAAAGTTTTAAATCAGTTAGATTCTCTCAAGCCATCGGTTCAACAGCCTCACTGAGCCCTGATCTACTCTACAGCAGAAGCTGGAGTCAGTGTATCTTAAATCACCATCCACATAGCAGGAGGTCGAAAGGGGCACACGCTTGTGTCAGCTTCCCTTACTCCTCATGAGGAGTAAGAGCACTGGCACCAACAGGGGTGCCTTCTCAGTTCAAAATCAAGACCAGGAAGATTGACTGCAGCAGCGTCAATCTTCCACGTAGCGTACACATGACCTGTGAGATCTGTGATAGGTGTGAGTTTGGTTAGAAATAGTACTGAAGACACAACAACTCAGTTTTTAACTGGAGTTAATAAATCAAGTTAAAGCCTATAGGGAGCTTAGGTGACTAACCTGATTTAAGAAACTGCTTCCAATTTGACCCTGACTCTCCACTCCCCTCAGTGTAGATCAGTGTTTCTTAAACTTTTTAAGACCAAGGAACACCAAACCAATTTTTTTTAATAAGGAACACCAAGCATTTTTTGTTGAGCCCCCCCCCAAAAAAAAGGGTTGGGGGAAAGTTATTGAGCAAATAAAAGGTTGCCTGCCCCTTTACGGGTAGCCATTTTGAACTCTGTTGTTCTCTGTGGCACACCTCCAACTGCCTCGCAACACACTGGTGTGCCTCAGAACACAGTTTAAGAAACAGTGGTGTAGATGTACCCATGTGAGTATATAATTATTACACTTGGAAAGGGTTCTCATTGTTTTGGGGCCAGTATCTAAGGGCTCTGGAACGAGCTGCATAGGATCCTTTATGTTGTGAGGGCCAATAGGATAAAATGGGTTAAATGGTGTAAAAATAATTGCATATATTTAGATGCCTCTTTAATGCATCTTTTTATAGTCATCATACTAACATGCCCTGAGCATACAGTTGAAGAGTCAAAATTTTTAAATCCTACCTTTAAGCAAAGCAGACAATTTAAGGCCCAGGTTTCAGTCTTTCCTCCATTTTTGTAACTCTGTTGCAACATTACAACCAGCAGTTATTTTTGTCTGCTGCTTAAGTCACTTGACTATGTACATATGTGATTTTTTTACTCAGCTGTCCAAGCGTTCTAAACTATGGGTTAAATACAGAGATGAGAAACTGGAAAAACTGGTTTTTAGTTTTCGTCAATGATAGCAAAAAGGGCTAGTGTAGTGCTGATTTGTTTAGAATGCCTACATGCTTTAAAAATGTGTTCAGTAATAAATGCCATAACCAAGCACAGCATCCTCACAGTTATCTTTAAGCTGAACAATTAACTGTATATAGCTGCTGCTGTTGTCAGAAACTCACCAGTGGAATATAAAGACTCCCATTGGATCAGGCTCTAAAATCTCTCATTTTTGTTATGGGAATCCCAGATTCTTGATTAATCTCTTGATCACCGTTCAAAGATTATCATCTGCATGCAACATATTGTAAAACGAATCAGATACTTTCTAGTATGGTATTGATTCCAGTTGTTGTGAAGAACAAGCAGAGAAAGTTTTTGTAACCACTCAAAATATTTCTAACTCCGCCCACCCTGGGAGTGGAGCAGCAGAGTTAAGGCAGGTCTGCTCCTGCCCTGATCCTGCACCACTCCTGAATGCAGCTGGTACGTACAGCAGTCGCTCTATGGTTGCATGTGCTGTTCCTCATCTACAGGCCCTGAACCCAGAGCTTCTACTGGCCACAGGTCTCAGTTATTGATCAATGGGAGCTGCAGGAGTGATGTTCACAGGCAAGGACAGCATGTTGAGATCCCCTTGCTCTGCCTTTTTCAGGGGCTGCAGGACCTCCGGGAGTATTATACATGGTACTGGATCCTGCTGTGAGGGCAGGGGTCTGGACTCAATGACCTCTCAAGGTCCCTTCCTGTTCTAGTGTTCTATGATTATCACCACATCTCTCTCAGCTGCTCTGAATCCCTCCTTTTTGCTCCCACACTGACTATAAATCTTCAGGCTGTCCTTGTGAAATCCGCAGTTGATACTGCACATGAGCAGACAAAGAATATCCCCTTGCACCTGACACATCCAGCCCAGGCACAGCCAGAGGGGAAGAATCTGATCTCAATTATTTAAGTGTAGAAATGGAGTAATTCTGTCCAAGTCATTTGAGTTATTCTGGATTTACACTTGCATATAGTAGTTGGGTCAGAATCTTACCTGTAGGCTCAGAATATGTAGATATCAAAATGTATTTTCTCCAGTATGTCAGAGACAAAAGGTGTATAAAAAAAATAAAGTTTGTTCCTCCAACTTTCTCCAATATTCTGACCAGATTTCCTCCCCTGTTGCTAATAGCTTTCTGTGATTATTGAGCTGTATATTTCAGATCTGCTACTGCAAAAGCAGTCTAAAATGGCAATATAACAGAACATATGAAATTGGAGATCTGACAGAGCACTTCTATCACTCAAAGGCAAGGCAGGGCACTAGGCATTAACATGGTCAGAATTTTCAGTGGCCAGCTGCCAAACACAATCTGAGAAACTTTTTCCAATGTTAATCCTGCTGCAAATAACTGAAGAGCAGCGAGACAGGTTTTCATTTCAGAGCTGTGAGAATGCTAGACCTTTCTGGGGAAGCAAGATGTAAGGTACCCAATTAGTATATCCTTAATGGCCTTTTATAAAGGTCATATACGGAAACAGGGAATAGTAACAGAAAAACAAGTTAACTAAATTAAAAATACTATTCTAATAAAATCCAGTGGTTTTCCCATGTTGTTGTTCTGAAGGTCTGAAAGAAGAACAGTGAGAGTGTGAATTCCTTTCAGCAGAGGTAAAAAAATACATACTTGCTTTCTCATGTGCACTTTCTTTTTGCCATGCAAATTCATTATTCAGAAAGATTTTGCTAAAGCTTTGCATTAAGGATGTGAGGAAGACATAAGCAATACATTCATGTAACTTGTACAAAAAGAATCCATACATCGGAGCAGTAGCTAATAACTACTGAACCTCATAAAACCACCATATAAAACTGTCAGTGTTAGTGAATAGTAAAGATGCCATAAGTGTGTGTTATATAAGTTACAATAGCTTATCTATCTAGGCTTCTGATTTGTTGAAGCCTTTCTGAGTTTAATGTCAAGGAGTCACAAAAATAGCTAGCTTTTATAGTTAATTTTCTTTTGGGGTTTGTGCATTCTCAGCGGTTTACTGATACAGTAACTCATTAAACAATGCAGAATCCATATTTATGAATACTGATGCTCTAAGACTTAACCAGAAGACAAAAGTGGCATGGCCCTTCTGGGAAAGCTACAACTAAGTCCTGATGTAAAATGTTATATGTGATAGTCTTTATAACAGCACATGTGAAGAAAATGATACATATATTTCAAACACCTTACACTAGCTCCCTTTGCAGTTTGCATTTTCATAGAAAAGAGGAAACCCTTATATGATGGCAGTAGATTTCCCCCTTTAAATTCACTCATAGTTAATATGGAATATGGTATTATAAATACTCTTGTAAATTCTGTTAAACAGGCATTTGGATCCTGGGAGAGGAAGAGGAAATGCTGTTAACAGTACAATGTTTCTTCCAAGTTCTAGTGGCTTATATATTCTGTTAAATAGAACTTGTTTAGGGATCTCTGATGACTCTTAATATTATTGCACAATGTTCCACAGTCTGTAGAACTGGAGTGAACACTTCTAAAGTTAAATGCATTAAAACAATTTTATACCTACTTATCCAAGAATAATGTAGAATTGCTAAAATTCAGCTTTTGTAATTATCACAGGAATATATTTCACTTACAAAAACTTAATATTTCTGCAGATTTCAAGGTCTAATGGACAAAGTACAGCATCTCAACCCTTTTTTTGTTGTGGGGAAAAACCCCTCAAATGAAGGCAACCACCAAGACCATTATATCATGTAAGAGTCAGTCACATAACCCAATATTAACCAAAGGAAAGCAGAGAATGGCATGGAGTTGATACGTGATCTCAGAAACCTTATCAGGGTTATGAATTTAGCTGCTCAAAACTACTATAGCTTACCTGCAGTAATAGGACTTGATCTTTCTCCTATTGAAGTGAATGGTACTTTTCCTCTGTCTTTTGTGGTGGCAACATCAGTTGGTAAATATCAATGCCAAAAGGGGATATGTCAAGGATCAACCAGCTATGCTTTAGCTATTGCTTTTGGGAGGAATTGTTATAGAACATTGGAAGGCTGAAGGAAAACCAAGTCCTTAATTTCAGTTGCCAAATTGCCCTCTAAGATCAAACTTCAATAGGAAATGCAAGTTAAAGTTAGCATATTGCTATTAATTTCTCAGCTATTTGTTAACTCTTTCTAGGTGAGTGGTTATAAACATGTTTTTTTAGATTAGATCAAGTTGTATCCTATACTATCAATATTTGGAGAAAGTATGCAAATTACTTCAAATCATCAACAGTTAGATATCCTGTCTGCACTGCATTGCATCAAGTAGGCCTAAAGCTGAAGTATGCCCCCAGTTGGCTCACTGTAGTGTAGGAAACTTTACTTGTAGTATAAAGCAGCTTTAAAGTCAGACCTTAAAGCCAGAAGACACCAATGTAATCATGTAGCTTGACCAGTTGTACATTGTGGGCCACAGAACCTCAGCTACCCACTCCTGTGATATATCCATAACTTCTGGCTGAGTTACTAAAGTCCTCAACTTACAGAGAATTCACCATTTACTTTAGTTTAAACTAACAATATTGTACTTGGACTTGAAAGCCTTTGACAGGAAAAGCTCTTAAGCAAAGCAGGCGTGGGATAAGAGGGAAGTTCCCTTCATGGAACAGTAACTGCTTTAAAAAAAAAAAACACAGGAAAACAACAGGTAGGAATAAATAGTTTTCAGAAGAGAGACAAAAGTAAATAATGCCATCCCCCAGATATTTATACTTGGACCAGTACTGTTAAGAAAGAAATAGATAGTAAAATTGAAAATATAATCTTGTTTTATATTAGTCTATGGTATATCAACACCTAGAATACAGTGTGCAGTTCTTGTCTCCCCATCTCAAAAAAAGAAATGAAAGAGGTACAGAGAATGCCAACAACAATGATTACGAACAGGAGCAGCAAACAGGGAGTTTTGAGAGGGAGTTCTCCAGGTAAAGGAGGAGTAAATACGGGACCCTTGTGGTAAGTGGCTGTCTGTAGTGTGTGTTTGTGTGTGCTGGGGGGGGGGGGTTACTTGCTGTGTGCTGAGCTTGTGTTTGTCTGTTTGGTTTGTTTGTTTGTTTGTTTGAAGGCATGTGTGCTGTGGCCGGCAGCTGGAAGCTGTGAGCTTCTAAAAGTTTGAAATCTAGAAGCCTCTGTTAATTGGCTGAACCTTAGTCAGGGGGAGGGGCTACCAGGGCTTTATAAAGCTGTGAGTCAGCAACCAGGGAGCTTGCGAACAGGAGCAGCAAACAAGGAGTTTTGAGAGGGAGGTTAGAGGGCACTAGTTTCTTCTGACCTTCTTTAAACATAACGTTTACAATAATGTATATTCCAGACATTTAATAAGAAGCCCAGTTTATAATTAAACTAATTCATAAGAAAAATGGAGACAGAAGCCCAGCAGCAGAGTGGGGACTATCCTGTTTATTGCATTGAGTGTAACATGTATAATTACTTGCCCTGTGGGCGGGTGGTGTATGTGTGCACCCGTTGTAAGGAGCTCCTGACCCTCAGAGACCGATTTCGGGCTTTGGAGGCCAGGGTGGCTGAACTGGAGGAGCTAAGGGAGGAAGATAGCTATGTTGATGAGACCTTCCAGGACACTGTAGTACTGTCCCACCTCCAGTCTGAGAGCCCCAGTGCTCTTAAGGAGGATGAAAGGCTCAAGCAAACAGAGCATTCAATGGGAGGAGAGAGAAGCCATCCCATAGTTGGGACCCTCCTTCCAAAGGATGGTGTGGTATCCTCTCGCACTGAGGATACCTCTGAGGGGGAGGGAACGCCAGTTGTTAGGAAGAGGCAGGTGTTAGTAGTGGGAGATTCGATCGTTAGAAACACAGATAGTTGGGTTTGTGAGGACCGGGAGAACCGTATGGTCACTTGCCTACCTGGTGCAACGGTTGCAGATCTCTCGAGGCATCTAGATAGACTTATGTGTAGTGCTGGGGAGGAGCCGGTGGTCGTGGTACATGGAGGTACCAATGATGTAGGGAAGGGTAGGAGAGATGTCCTGGAGGCCAAATTTAGGTTGCTAGGAAAGAGACTGAAATCCAGGACCTCTATGGTGGCATTCTCGGAAATGCTTCCAGTTCCACGCGCAGGGCCGGGTAAGCAGGCAGAGCTTCAGAGTCTCAATGCATGGATGAGATGATGGTGTAGGGAAGAGGGGTTTAGATTTATTAGGAACTGGGGACACTTTTGGGAGAGGGGGAGCCTATACAGGAAGGATGGGCTCCACCTAAACCAGGGTGGAACCAGACTGCTGGCACTAAACATTTAAAAAGGCCGTAGAGCAGTTTTTAAACTAAGAGATGAGGGAAAGCCGATTGGTGCGGAGAAGCACATAAATTGGATGGAGACTTCTCTTAGAGGAGAATCCATTGATAGAGATTCTCTAAGCTGTAGTCAGAAAGAGAGGAGGGGAGAGGACAAACCATGGGCCAGAGCAGACAAACAACTGCACATAAAGGAATCCAATGCATCAGGGAAGGGCAGACAAATAAACAGTGGCAAATTTTTAAAGTGCTTCTACACAAATGCTAGGAATCTGACTAATAAGATGGGTGAACTAGAGTACCTCGTATTAAAGGAGGAGATCGACATAATAGGCATCACTGAATGAGGAAATGAGGAAAAGTCTGTGGGACACAATCATACCAGGACATAAAATATATCGGAAGGATAGAGCGGGCCGTGTGGGTGGCGGAGTAGCACTGTATGTGAAAGATAATGTAGAATCAAATGAAATAAAAATATTAAATGAATCAACATGTTCAATAGGATTGCTATGGATAGTAATTCCATGCTCCAATAATAAGAATTTAGCAGTAGGGATATATTACCGACCACCTGACCAGGATAGCAATACTGACATTGAAATGCTGAGGAAGATTAGAGAGGCTACCAAGATAAAGAACTCTATAATAATGGGAGATTTTAATTATCCCCATATTGACTGCATACATGTCACCTCAGGAAGCGAAGCAGAGATAAAATCTCTCAATGGCTTAAATGACTGCTTCTTGGAGCAGCTGGTACAGGAACCCACAAGGGGAGAAGCAATTCTCGATTTAGTCCTGAGTGGAGCGCAGGATAACCATTACAGGACGGCTTGGGAATAGTGACCATAATATAATAACATTTAACATTCCTGTGGTGGGAAAAACACCTCAGCAGTCCAGCATTCTGGCATTTAATTTCAAAAAGGGGAATTACACAAAAATGAGGAGGTTAGTTAAACAGAAATTAAAAGGTACAGTGACTAGAGCCAAATCCCTGCAAGCTGCATGGAAATTTTTTAAAGACACCATAATAGAGGCCCAACTTAAATGTATACCCCAAATTAAAAAACATAGTAAGAGACCTAAAAAAGAGTCACTGTGGCTTTACCACCATATAAAAGAAGCAGTGAGGGACAAAAAGGCATCTTTCAAGAAATGGAAGTCCAGTCCCAGTGAGATAAATAGAAAGGAACATAAACACTGTCAAATCAAGTGTAAAAATGTAATAAGAAAAGCAAAAAAAGATTTTGAGGAACAGCTAGCCAAAAACTCAAAAAGAAATAGCAAAATGTTTTTTAAGTACATTAGAAGCAGGAAGCCTGCTAAAAAACAAGTGGGTCCCCTAGACAATCGAGATATAAAAGGAGCAATCAACGAAGATAAAGCCATTGGGGAGAAACTAAGTGATTTCTTTGCTTCAGTCTTCACGGCTGAGGATGTTAGGGAGATTCCCAAATCTGCACCGTCCTTTGTGGGTGATGAATCTGAGGAACTGTCCCGGATTGAAGTGTCATTAGTGGAGGTTTTGGAACAAATAGAAAAACTTAATGTTAACGAATCACCGGGACCGGATGACATTCATCCAAGGGTTCTAAAAGAACTCAAATGGGAAATTGCTGAACTATTATCTGTGGTTTGTAACCTATCCTTTAAATCGGCTTCCGTACCTGATGACTGGAAGGTAGCTAACGTGACACCAATATTTAAAAAGGGCTCTAGAGGTGATCCTGGCAATTACAGACCGGTAAGTCTAACTTCAGTATCGGGCAAATTAGTCAAAACAATAGTTAAGAATAAAATTGTCAGGCATGTAGAAGAACATAATTTGTTGGGCAAAAGTCAACATGGTTTCTGTAAAGGGAAATCATGTCTTACTAATCTATTAGAGTTCTTTGAAGGGGTTAACAAACATGTGGACAAGGGGGATCCAGTAGTCAGAGTATGCTTAGATTTTCAGAAAGCCTTTGACAAGGTCCCTCACCAAAGGCTCTTGTGTAAGTTACATTGTCATGGGATAAGAGGGAAGGTCCTTTCATGGATTGAGAACTGGTTAAAAGACAGGAAACAAAGAGTAGGAATAAATGGTAAATTTTCAGAATGGAGAGGGGTAACTAGTGGTGTCCCCCAAGGGTCAGTCCTGGGACCAATCCTGTTCAACTTATTCATAAATGATCTGGAGAAAGGGGTAAGCAGTGAGGTGGTAAAGTTTGCGGATGATACTAAACTGTTTAAGATAGTCAAGACAGAAGCAGACTGTGAAGAACTTCAAAAAGATCTCACCAAACTGAGTGATTGGGCAACAAAATGGCAAATGAAATTTAATGTGGATAAGTGTAAAGTAATGCACGTTGGAAAAAATAACCCCAACTATACGTACAGTATGATGGGGGCTAATTTGGCTACGACAAATCAGGAAAGAGATCTTGGATAGTTCTCTGAAAACTTCCGCAGAGTGTGCAGCGGCGGTCAAAAAGGCAAATAGAATGTTAGGAATTATTAAGAAAGGGATAGAAAATAAGACCCAGAATATCTTACTGCCCCTGTATAAAACTATGGTACTCCCACATCTTGAATACTGTGTACAGATGTGGTCTCCTCACCTCAAAAAAGATATTTTGGCCTTGGAAAGGGTTCAGAAAAGGGCAACTAAAATGATTAGGGGTTTGGAACGGGTCCCATATGAAGATAGGTTAAAGCGACTGGGACTTTTCAGTTTAGAAAAGAGGAGATTGAGGGGGATATGATAGAGGTATATAAAATCATAAGTGGTGTGGAGAGGGTGAATAAAGAAAAGTTATTTATTAGTTCCCATAATAGAAGAACTAGAGGACACCAAATGAAATTAATGGGTAGCAGGTTTTAAACCAATAAAAGAAAGTTCTTCTTCACACAGTGCATAGTCAACCTGCAGAAATCCTTGCCAGAGGAGGCTGTGAAGGCTAGGACTATAACAGAGTTTAAAGAGAAGCTAGATAATTTCATAGAGGTTAGGTCCAGAAAAGGCTATTAGCCAGGGGATAGAAATAGTGTCCCTGGCTTCTGTTTGTCAGAGGCTGGAGAAGGATGGAAGGAGACCAATCACTTGATCACTGTCTTCGGTCCACCCCCTCTGGGGCACCTGGTGCTGGCCGCTGTCGGCAGACAGGCTACTGGGCTAGATGGACCTTTGGTCTGACCCAGTACGGCCATTCTTATGATTAAAGGGTATGGAGCAACTTCCATATCAGAAGAGATGGAGACAACTGGAAAAGAGATGACTTGGGAGGGTACGAAAGAGGTTTACAAAATCATGGATGGAGTGGAGTCATTGAATAAGGACGTGTTATTTAATCCTTCACCTAGCTCAGACATCAGGTACCACCCAATGAAATCAACAGCCTGAAGTTTAAGTAGTATTTCTTCACACAATGCCCAGTCAACTTGTGGAATACATTTTCAGAGATGTTGTGAAAGCCAAAACTATAGTTGGGTTCAAAAAAAAAAAAAAAAAAGCTTATGTAGGACAGGTTCCATTGATAGTTGGTAGCCAAGATGGTTAGAAATGCAACCCCATGCCCTAGGAGCTCCTAACCTCTGACAGCCAAAAGCTGGGACTGGACAATAGAGGATGATCACTTGTTAATTGCCCTGTTCTGTGAATTCCCTCTGAAGCACCTGGCATTAGGTACTGTTGGAAGACAGGATACTGAGTTAGTTGGACCATTGCTCTGACTCAGTATGGCTGTTATGTTGAACAAGTGACCCATGCTGCAAAGGAAAGTGAACCCCCTCCTCCACCACCTATAGGCTGTGTCTAGACTGGCAAGTTTTTCCACAAAAGTGGCCGCTTTTGCGGAAAAACTTACCAGCTGTCTAGACTGGCCGCTTGAATTTGTGCAAGAACACTGACGATCTAATGTATGATTGTCAGTGTTCTTGCGCAAATACAATGACTCTCCCGTTCGGGTAAAAAGCTCTCTTGCGCAAATGCTTTTTACCCGTGTAAAAAGGGCCAGTGTAGACAGCTGAGAACTGTTTTGCGCAAAAAAGCCCCGATGGCGAAAACAGCGATCGGGGCTTTCTTGCGCAAAACCGCGTCTAGAGTGGCACGGATGCTTTTCCACAAAAAGCACTTTTTGCGGAAAAGCGTCCGTGCCAATCTAGACGCCATTTTCCACAAATGCTTTTAATGGAAAAACTTTTCCGTTAAAAGCATTTGCGGAAAATCATGCCAGTCTAGACGCAGCCATAGGGTCTCTAACCTGGGGGAAAAATTCCTTCCTGACCCCACGTATGATAATCATTTAGCCCTGAGCATGTCAGCAAGATCCACTGGCAATATACCTGGGAAAGAATTCACTGTAATAAGTCAGACTCAATAATGTCCCATCTCTGGTCTTTGGGGATATTGGCTACTAGCAGTGACAGGTGGGCAACATGCCATTGGAGGCAATCATACCACCCCCTCAAATTTCTTCCTACTCCTGCACATATTTGGCGGGGGGGAGGGGGGGAAGAAGACACAAATTAGGAGATCATCATCTTCAAAATTTGCCCTTACAAGTCCATATTCATTTTCTATTTTTACATTAAGACATTAAAGCAATTTTTCCCTCCTAGTTTCTCTTTTTCTGATTTGAACTCCTCTTTTCCTCTCTCATTCAACTAATTTTTTGAAACCATTACAGGAAATATGACTTATTTAATACAAAATGGTAGTCACTGTTGCATGTGAATTTGTAGCAAACATTTTTATATGATAATGAACAGAAATTAAAGAAACATTTCAGACCTCATCAAAATTAAAAACTTTATTAATATAAAAATTCTGGTATAAAAATAGAGTAGCTTATATACATTTAAAATAAATTTTAAGATCAAAAGGTGCAATCATTTTAAACAAGTAAAAAGAAATACTTATATATTTCATGTAATGAATTCCTGGCACCGTACTCTTCTAAAATTTGTCTTCATCCTTGTTCTCACCTGCCTTGTATATACCATCTCAACCTAGATTATAAAGCGTCTGAGGGTAGACTACTTCACAAAATAATGAAGTGCTATGAACATCTACAGTACTATTTGTATATCATGAAAAAGTTTACATGTATACTTTAATAGGATACATTATTACTTAATACCTGAAGTGCTTAAAAGTGTACCAGGTAAATTCAGTAAATGGCCTGAACAGATCTGATACATCAAAGTTGCATAGAAAAATATTCCTGAAACTTACGGAAATGAAATACTCAAACTAAATATTTGTAATACCTCCTCCACCTATGCAATTTCACTAATCCACTTTGCAAAATATAACCGCTGTCATAAATGTGCATTGTTGACTACAACACTTCACACCAGAAGGGGCTGCAATTAATCATATTAATAATTAGGTTAAGCAGCTTGAGATCTGTTAACAAGGGAAAATATGGTTCGTGTGAAAATATATTTAAATCAACAAGGTAATTGTTAATACCAGAACTGTCATTATTTAAAGGTGTTGGAACTGTCACAGAATCTACACCCAATAGGGTTTACAGAGAGCAATGAATATAAAACAGGCTCTTTAACTGAGATTAGTACAGGTAAGAGTAGCCTTAAAAAGTAAAGTACTGTTGCAAATCGAAAAGGTCAAAATCCATGAAAGTTAGACTATTTACCAAGCCCTCAGATTCTGTCCCCAGACACTTAGGGTACGTCTACACTGCATGGCTATTTCAGGATTCTGGAGAGATCCCGAAATAGCTATCCTGTGTCTACACAAGCTGCCCGTTATTTCTAAATTATTTTTTGAAATAAGACATGCTATTTTGCCATCGTGGTAAACCTCATTGCACAAGGGTTAAGGGATGGCTCAAAATAGTGCATTATTTCAAAATTTGGTGCTGTGTAGATGTGCCAAATTTCAAATTAAGCTATTTCAAAATAGATTTGAGATAAGATACACAGTTTGTGCTATGCAAATTGCATATCTTATTTCGAGATTAGAGTGCCATGTAGATTCACCTTAAGTCTCATTCATGTGTATGCAGCTTACTTCCCTGTATTTAAGATCAGAATCCATATTCAGCCATAACAAGGGGAGAGCGCTAAGGACTCTTTTGCAAATAAAGCTGTTAAGAGAGATGTTAACTTTTGTAAACAGTACATGCCTGTTGTAACTAGGCACATGGGAAAAATGTGTCACGTTTACTCCTAATATTTAATCTGTTCATCTGAAACTAGTTTATATCAATTTGATGTCAGCATAGTTGATATAGTAAAACAAACTAATGAAAATACTTACTGAATAGACTTTTCAGACATAATTTTTGTTTTGAGTCACAGCACCCTTGAAAAATTTTGACACTGACAGTCCAAAGAAGCATTTCAACTTACAGAATTAAAATTTAATAATCACTGGCCACTTTATGCTGACCTTACATTTCATTGTCACTTTTTCCAGTGACCTAAGCTAGTTTTAGGATATTAAATCCATTTAATTTAGATTTACAAATATTAAAAAGGCATTTTTCAAATGTTAACAATTCAATAGAAATCAGGGTAGGCAGAAACTATGCCTGCCATAAGCAAAGCAATTTAAGCTACAGACAAATGTTTATGAAATTCTATTTTCTCTCATGGAAGTGAAGTTTCAAGCAGTATATTTTCTTTACACAGCTGAAAGCAGCCATCTGGAAGATCCTGAGCTTTACAGAAAGGAATCTATATCATCACTGCAGGTAAAGTCAACTTGCAACACTGTAAACAGATAAAAACAAGTTATTAATGGGATAATATCAGTGTAAACAAAATTATGAAAAAATTTATTTAAATCAGCTGGTTAAGTTATAGTGAAGAGGAAACATATCTAAGTATCCAAGCTTATACTGTTTTAACGGTTGTCATTTCGAAGTAACTGATCCAGGGGAATAGCTGACCTTAAATTTTCATCTTGTTGTATTTTTATAATTAATTTTATTGTCCTGTATAGATTTTAACACTGTATGTATTGTATTATGCTCTATGGCCTTTAGCTAAGACATTACATCAGTAAATTTTCTAATCCATGCCAGCTAACCAAGCATTATCTTATAAACATACCAACAAAATATTGCTTTATCACTTCAAGCAAACAGAAAAGTTAAGGTCACTATTTTCTGCTTATTGTAAATTTTTGTTTGATGTAACTAACTTTACTAACAAGAAATGACTGGAAATTTCACAGGCATTCAGTTGTGACCTTGCATTTCCACTACATTTCACTTAAATCAACAGCAAAATATTATATTCCTAAAGTTAGTGTGAGGGGCAGGGGAAGGAGAGGGGTATTCCAATCAGTAGGTTATCCTCACTAAAGAAAAGTAACAAGTAAATTATCTCCATCATTCATTAAAAAAGACTTACCTGCTAGTTGGTAATGTTTTTCCATTCATGTTTGCAGAAGAAGATGGTTCAGAATGGAAAAAGTTTTTTATCCACCAGCATTTATCAAATAGTTCAGGTAACCCTACAAAAGGAAACATAATAATAGTGATTGTAAATTACATCAAAGTGCCAAAAATAAGAAGAAAAAAAAAGTATGTTTGGAGGAGAAAAAAAAAAAAAAAAAAAGCAATACCATGATGGGCTTTTTCCTGGTCGGAGATGTTCACAGGATCAGACCAGAAAGATGAAGATCCTGATGAAACACTGGATTCAGAATTCAATCGAGCTATGTGTAGAAAACAAAACAATGATCTCAGATTACAGAATATACATTAATTTCACACTAACGATTTTTTCAAGACTTTCATATCCCTGATGCCTCACAGAAGATGCTGTATAGCCAGAGGCAAGTTTACTTAAAAAGACATTTAGGCCACTTCTTCACTTCCCGGAAGACTGATGTTATGGCGGTCGATCTTCTGGAGTTCGATTTAGTAGGTCCAGTAAAGAATGCTGACGGCTCTGTCGATGCTGGTACCCCTCAATTTGCAAGGAGTAAGGGAAGTTGACAGGAGCATTTGCTCCTGTCAACCTCCTGCTACAGAGATGGCTCTGAAGATTGAATTAAGTTACATCAATTCCAGCTACATAATTAAAGTAGCGTATCTTAGTTCGACCTTCCATGTAAGTAGAGACAAGGCCTCAGTGTCCAATATTGTTATACTGCTTTTTAAAAAAAAAAAAAAAAAAAAAAAAAGTTTCTAGGGACATTGCACAAAGACAGGATAACTATTTCAGGAGTTCACCTGCTACTACCACTTATTACGCCCCAGAAAAAGTATGCTAAGATGCAATCTGCTTGTGTAACTTTCATTCAGCATCAGTGAAAGTGTACAACATGTATTTTAGGATCAGGCATTAGTATAAGGGATTCCATTCTAAAAAACTGTCCTTTGATATAACTAATAGGAGAGAAAAGAGGAGTGAGGTAATATCTTTTATTGGACCAACTTCTGTGTTGACAGAGACAAACTTCCAATGACCTTAAGAAGAGCTCTGTGTAAGTTGAAAAGCTTCTTTATCACCAAAAGTTGCTCCAATAAAATATTTTACTTCACCCTTGTTGTCAATTTAATATCCTGGGACCAATAGAGCTACAAAAACACTGCACATAACAAATAGAACATATTATAGTAGAAACCTTCTTCTCCCTATGCTTTCATATAAAAATTAATACCAATAAGTTTCACATTTATATCCTATCATCAAAGCATCATGACATTTAGTCTCACAACTCCATGTGAGAGGCAAACATTTCCCCATTTTACAAATGAGGAAACAGACACAGAGGCATTAAGTGACCTTCCAAACTTCACACAAAATCTGGACCAAAGACAAAAGCCAAATCACTTCTTTCCTATTCCTGTGCTTTAGCCATAAAATCTTGTGTATTAGCTGTCATCTTGGCTGACCCACCAGCAACCTCCAGATTTAAGAACAAGAATTGCTACTGCTTGAGCTAAAGAAGTTAGCTAATGTAAAAACTCATATCCACTATGGATCAGCAAAGAAGGGGACCTGCAGCACACTTGCCAGTGGGTTGTACATCTTTTCTTTTTATATTTATTAATGTCAAATAGAAGTTATACACTTCTTGTGCCAACTCTGACTAACACTATTTTGGGCATCCCCTCCTACACACACACGTGACCTAATGTCATTTTCTAAAAATAGCCTATTAAAATCTCCAGAATTGCTTTCAATAGTCAACAGGAGCTGGGAGATTCCAGGCCAATCCTGAAGGGTTGGCAATCCTACTTGAGTGAGGGGAAAAAAAGTCTTCCCTCTTCATATGAGGAAGGGGAAATTGGAGAATAAGTCACAGAAATACATGCTCTCCCTAAGAATTCCCCCCCCCCCCCCACACACACACACACACACACACAAAATACTGTCCTCCAACCTCCAAATCCCTCAGAAGTGACTTAAGCACTGTACAGCCTGGTGTTGAAGCCTTTTCATAAGCAGCATCAGTTTTGAGATTAAATAATAGAATACCAAAACTGGATGGGACCTCCAGAGGTCGTCAAGTCCAGTCCCATGCCTTCACGGCAGGACCAAGCACCATCTAGATCACCCCTGATAGATGTCTCCTATCCAAGGACGATAGAAGATGTTTCCTATCCAAAGGGACAGAGAATTTTCAGCCATGTAACTCTCTCCTTCATAAACAAGTAGAAATTACCAGAGGAGGACACACACACCAGGTTTTTAAAAATATATATTTTAAAAAGCAACCCTTACTTCTGTAGTACTGATTCTTGGCCAGGAGGCAGCCAGCTGAAGGCACAGATGCCATAGCAAGAGGCACCGAGACTGGGCCAAAAGTCAAGCAGACTGGCAGAGAACAATCTGCAGGAAAGCAACAGAAAAAAGGAAACATGTTGACAATAATGAACTCTTTAGGGTTGCCAGATGGTCTCAACAAAAATACCAGACACACTTGACATGACCTCACAATCGACATTACATCTTATTTAGAAAATACTGGCCATTTATATTTTCTCCATTTGTTTCCCGAACAGAAAGTTCAAATACTGGACTGTCCGGTTCAAAACCAGACACCTGGCAACCCCTCTGGTGCAAAGTGACTTTTACACCAAACTGCAACCTCTTGTGCAACCTCTTTGTTGGGGCCCTTCTGATCGTTGGGATAAGTTCTGACCTTGCCGGAACGTCGCTGATTTTAATTCAGTGACTCTGGGTGAACACCACTGTAAGGGCCGTGGCCCAAAGGAACCTTTCGCCGCGAAGATCGCAAAGCACGTGCAGCTCTTCCCAAATTTGCAATACTCCTAATACGCACCAACACCCTGCACTTGGCAACCGCCCCTTAACGCTACCCTGGAGGCCTGTGGCTACCTTAAGCCCCCAGCCGCCTTTGCCGACGGAATGTGGCTGCTCGCGCCCCTTACCTGGGTAGCCGCTCCTCTGCAGCGCTCCCAGCAAACCGGCCGCGAGCCCGCACCAGCTGCAGGCGCCCCGCCGCCTGCGCGAGCTGAGTGGTAGGCAGCGCTGGGCGGGGGCGGCTGTTTATAGCGCAGTCCCGGCGCGCCCCTGACACCTTAGCCGCGGGGCGCCGCCCCCTGGCCTGGTGACCTCACTCAACCCCGGCCGGGCCAAGCGCCAGGCGGGCGGAGTGGGACCCGGCGGCGGGCACAGCAGGAGCGGGGCGCGGGCGCGTGCTGCCCTCGGTGGGACTGCCCCGCGCAGGGCGCTAGCACCTGCACTGTCCACGCCTTTGTGATCGCAGCGCACAGAGCGCTCGGCCAGAGCAAGGCGGAGAGTTTGCTGAGCCGCAACACGTCTCCCTCCTGCCCCCCCCCCCCCCCTCAGCCCCTTGCGGCTGGGGAAGTGCTGGAAGGAGTGGGCTTTGAGCAGGAGGGTTGGGGGGAGCCCCCTATTTACAGAGCAACAGTGTACTTGTGAT
The DNA here is from genome assembly GCA_032595735.1 of Pelochelys cantorii. Classification (NCBI taxonomy): domain Eukaryota; kingdom Metazoa; phylum Chordata; order Testudines; family Trionychidae; genus Pelochelys; species Pelochelys cantorii. The sequence goes on from CM064327.1 coordinate 71,041,530, forward strand.
GGTGGAGGCAGAGGAGCCACCTCTTCATTCCTGCCTATCCCCTCTCCCTATCTAGAAGAAGAGAGTGTTGGACAATCTTTCCATGGCTGATGATCTCAGGCCCTATAGAGGGGCTGCCAGGTCCCTCCCACCCTTCTTTCCCCCAGTAGTCACTCTATTTGGAGACGATGAATAGCCCAAGGGTTCTATTCAAAGACCTTTGTTTAAGCAGGTAAGGGGAAGAGAATTTGCAGAAGGGAGTTGCCAGTGACTGGCACAGTTTGAGGTCTTGTGTGATACTTGGTGCCTTTCTGAAAACCCCCACTTCCAAAATCCTGTGATTAGATAAGGCATAGCTTTCATTGAAGAAGTTAGTTTTCAACCTTCCTTGCTGCACAGCAAAGCTTGAAAACATGCCCTGAGTGTACCCTAAATATTCAGAATCACAGGAAATAAAAACAACCCATTGTTTTATCAAGCCATTTATTTTGAGGCTGTGACTCCTGTTGTTTTGGTTTCTTTTTTTCTTTTAAACATGAGAGTTTGCAATACTACCAGTCTTTCTGTGTATTTATACTATGCTCAATCATCACCTGGGCATCTGAACACTTTAAATCAGAACCATCATAATCTAGAGGGGTTTGATGTTTGTCTTCACAGCTATGCAGATTTACAAAAGATAAAAAGCTTTTTGGCCAATTTTTTCCCTGAGCAATGTAGACAGTACTCTCTTCACATTTTAAAGTGTATCTGAAAACAAAATATGCCATGTCACTTTTCAGAATTGCCACCAGCCATGGAGCTCGTCAAAGTTTTAATAAAAATGGTTTTCAGCAGGAAAATGACCATTGATAAGTTGGTTTTTTTGTAAAATTGTATCAATTTCAACAAATGTCAGTGTTTTTCTAAAATACTTTCCATTTCAAAATTTGTTATATTAAAATTTCAAGGCTGAAAAAATCATGTCATTTTGTTTCATAGGGGATGTCCACACTGCAAGCTTATTTCAGAAAAAGCTATTCCAGAACTAATAAGGCTGACTAGGATAAGTAACTGGCAATTGTTGTGGTTGGAACTGATTGTACTTAGATCATTTAGATGTAATGTTAGTAAATAGATCTGCAGAGTAGTAATTCATTACAGTAGTTTTGAAAGATTAATAATATACCTTCAAAACACAAAAGTTTGTGTTCCACGTGATGTTTGCAGAACTTTGTATTTAGAACTCTAAACTGATTTATCTGCATTTCTGTTAGATATTTACTCAGTGGAGATTTTTTCCTCTTGGTGCTTTTGGATTGGCAGACATTAGATACTACTGTTTACTCTCATTTACCATTGTGCTATTAAAGTCTTTTGATAACTCTATCGTAACTGGGTCAAGGGTATAGAAAGGCATTTATCATGTTCACCACAGTCTTATAGGAGGAGCTCATAGCAGTGATTAAAAGTGCCCAATACTTCCCAATGTAAGAAACTGTTTTCAATTGGTTATAACTTTACCAAGCCTTAACTATTTTGGGATGAAATTTTCCATTTAATTTCCATCTTCAGGATATTTTTTTCTATTATGTTTTAGCTAATTAGTTCAGCCATTTCCAAGACAGAAGCTAGTGAAAAATATTGTCTTGCCTCTGTCTAAAATCCTGGTGACTCTTTATAGTACCATGTCCAGGTATCAGAAATATTTCTTTTGTCATCCCCTGTGAAAATTTGCCCCAGTTTGGCACACTAAAGTTTGGATATGCCAAAATTAAGGTTGTCTTTGGAATCTTAATTCAGCACCATGGTGCTTATGTATTATGCTACAGTCTTCCATTACATAATCATTTATTATTTGCTTCCCCACCCCACCCCTCATAGGACTCCTGCTTCATTCAAGGACAGGATGGATGGTGCTCACTTGCTGAAAAGCTTTTCTCTATTTTGTTTGTATCTCATTGTTCAGTGTGTGGCTCCAGGCCATATTTACCATATACTATTCAAACCCTGCTTGAAGACAGAATTTGTACTTTCCTCATGAGCATTTCTGTGGTGCTAATAACTATATAGTATCTGAGTTCTTTCCCAATATTAATCAAGTTTTTTTCTACAATACTTGTGTAAAATAAGGGGTGGTATTATCCCTATTTGGCATATAGGGAACTGAAGCTCAGAAAGTTTAAAGTAAAAAATATCCACAAATCTAGGGTGGTAAATCCGAGATTCCTAGATCTAATGTTTTGAAATACTTAGCATTTTGTACCTCTTTGAACATAGACAAGTTTATCTTCAGTTTTCAGATGTGAAGGTTCAACATTTATGCTAATCATACCAGTTGAGAACTCAGAACATAATGAACATAACATTAGTAGTTGTCCACAGTTTAAGTGACTTGCCTAACATCACAGAGGAACTCTGTAGCAGAGACAGGAATAGAATCCAGTTCTATAGGGCTGCATTCAACTCACTTAACCATGAACCATCCTTTCCATTCCTGCCATCTCCAGCTTCATTGACTTCCAATATCTGCAACAAAGGAAGCCGGGGTCCTTCATACAAGAGTCTCCTACACTGCACAATGCTGCTGCACCACCAGAGCATATCCACTCTGTATGCTCACTAAGGCATGGGCGGGAAAAACTATATGAACTCATAAAATTAAAGACTATAATAATGCATATGCACAAGGGATCAAATTAAAGTTGTACCAGCTACCTTAATTCTGGCATAACCTAACTTTTGAGTACTTGACTTTGCAATCTTAATAATGTGCTCTTAATGTAATTTTGTCTGTGTGCATGCATGTACATAATTAGAGTTATAAGACTGAATTATATGGAGCCTTAAAATTTCGTAGCCCCCTACTACAACTTTAAAATAAAACAAATTTGAAAAAGAGAGGCAACATGGCCTAAATACATTTCCCATCCAATACTGAGTGCAAACAATCTACAATGTCAGATATTACCTTACATGACTCATCTTTAAAATGTACAAAGTAAAATGACATCTCAACAAAAATAGAACTTCACCTTGAAGTCAAGCAAAATTAATCATTTACAATAAATAGTTTATCTAATAAGCTGTGCTGCTTTCTTTGCTCCTGGAATATCTGAGATCAGACTCCGATCTCCTTGATTTTATTTGTTGTGTGAAATTATTAAAATTTTGTATTTCCCCACCCCCACTGCTGTATTCATCATAAACTGAACTCTGAGCCTTGGTCTGTACTAGAGAGTTATTTCAAAATATCTCCCCTTATTTTGAAATAACAAGCGGAGCATCCACACTACCAAGCTTGACATTTTGAAATAACTCCTGCTTGTCTTGAGGAATAATGCTTATGCCTCACTCCGGACTCCATGGTGGGACACCTTCCAACAACAAGCCATCCTTCAGGAGTCTGGAGTCATGGAAACACACACTAGTGCCACACATGACACAGGGTCATGCCTGGACTTGGGCAGCATCTGCTCTCAGTGAAGCGCGGCGATGCAGAGGAGACCAATATCCTGCATAGGAACCTGCTGGGGGGAGGAAGAGAATAGGACCCCAGGTAGGGTTGCCAGGTGTCCGGTTTTGAACTGGACAGTCCAGTATTTAGCTTTTTGTTCGGGAAACAAATTGAAAAATATAAGTGAGAAAATATAAATGTCCGGTATTTTCTAAATAAGATGTAATGTCGCTTGTGAGGTCATGTCAAGTGCGTCCAGTATTTTTGTTGAAACCATCTGGCAACCCTAACCCCAGTACCGCTCTCTCCGGTAAGTGGCCTCTGCCGCTCACACACACACCCTCTAACGGGCAGGGATTGAAGTTCTCTCTCTGTGGGACACAGCCAGTGCTGGACCCAGCAAGTGTGGGATGCAGAAGGAAGATGAGCTGTCTTGTTACCCTCCCACCCCAGCAGGATCCTGGCCTGGATGGCACCTTCCCATGCCTGCTTGTATTCAGGACATGAGGATAGCAAGGTTCCCTTGGGACATCCATGCCCCTTCAGGAAAGTGCCCACTGTCCAGGCAACAGATGGCTTTGCTCAAGGCACATCGTCATCATCTGAACCAAGATGTTCAGTGTCAGCTCAGAGATTAGGGCTGGGCTCCATGCACAGTATTTCCGGGGATGACTGCCCTTGTCACTGTTCTTCACAGCTGGGCCAGCTGAGAGTGTGGCGCGTGCATCACCTCTGATGCCATCTTCCCGATTCCGTGATATCCACCACAAAAAGCACACCAGGGAAGACCTGCTGCGGGATCAGATGGCCTGCCTCTAGACTCTCATCCGGGGGTTCAGTGAGGAGTGCTGGCAGTGGGCCGCCAACCGTGTGGAGCACCGGGCTGACTGGGAGCAGTGGAAGACCATGTCGGAGCAGCTGTAGCACCGGCACGAGGCCATGTGCTCCTCCATAACATCTGTCATGGAGTGTATGGCCGAGTGTATGGCGTGGGCCACCAGCCACCTCCCTGTCTCCCTCCCAACTTCCTGCCTAACTCCCCACACTCCCAACTCCCTGCCCAATTCCCCACCCCAACCCCCCCAACTCCCTACCTCCCTGGCTTCTCCTCCTAGCCTGCCCAAGGGCTGCCAGGGCCCCCTAACACATGGTGGTGGGGCCTCCCAGGCAGCCAAAGCCTCCCAAGGTCCCCGAGGCAGGCATCACTCCCTGCCCCATCCCTGAACCTCCTCCCCCTGCCTTCCTGCTTCTCCATTCCAGGTTCTTTCCCTAGTCCTTCCCCTGTTGTATATCCCCCAAATAAAAAATCATAATTCTTTGTTCAAACAAAAAGGGTTTTTTTGTTTTTGTTTTTTGGTCTGCAGGGAATGGGGGAAGAGAGGGCAGGGGAAGGGAGGGGCGTAGGAGGAAAGGCACACAGAGATAATGCAGGGGCCCCTTGTGGAGAGGCTTGGGGGAAGAGTCTCACAAGTGGCCTTGGCTGAAACTCCCCCTCAGGGCCTCCTGGATGAGCACAGCCCCCTGATGTGCTCTCCTGATGGTGCTGGCATCTGGCTGCTTGTATGCCCTTGCCAGCCGATCAGCCTCTGCCCCCCACCCTGGCAGGAAACTCTCACCCCTTGCACTCACATATGTTGGATATTGCAGTCACTGAGATCCAGGCAGGTGAGGAGACTTTGAACCGCCCATTTAGGCAGCCAAAGGCACGCTTGACCACCATGCAGCACCTGTTACGCCTGGCAATGAAGTTCTCCTTGGTGGGGTCCAGACTGCCCGAGTTGGGCTTCATCAGCCAGGGGAGCAAGGGATAGGCTGCATCGCCCAGGATGCACGTGGACATGTCCACATCCCGAACCTTCCTGGTGCATTCAGGGAAAAAAGTGCTGGAGTGCATCTTCTGGAACAGCCTTCAGTTCCGGACTATGCTGTCGTCATGGACCTTCCCCAACCACCTGATGTAAATGTCTCTGCAAGTACTTCCAGCATGTCATCTTAATGTGAATTTAAAAGATTACATGAGTTTGGCTTAAGCAAGTTTATTTAAACATTCAATGTTTGTGGGAATTTAATTTCTTTGTATTTTTTTTAGATGCCATTTTTTTGCTGAGGAAATATCTGAAAGTGCTCCCTTTTTGAAATGTCACCCTCTTTTCCCTCACATTTGAATATTTTGGGCACTAGCCAGCCCTCTGTAAGAAGGCATGAAGATGTCACAGGTGTTCTGTGGCATGTGATAAAGAGTAGAGCATTCCAGTGCCTCAAGAGAGAAAGCCATATCCCGCTTCTATGTTCAAGAGGATCTAAGAAACACATAAATAAGGGATGGAAGGGATATTATTCATCTAGTCATCTCATTACTTGTGAGTTTACACAAATGGCTCTCATATACAGGAGGATCAGATGGCAAGACTGATTAGAAATGTCAGTATGACTACACAGCTGAGATTACACTGTGATTTGCACTTAAAGCAGAGTTTAAATCATTCTGTTTCACATATTAAAGATGGAGTTTAATCTCTGGTATTGGCACAATAACTATTCATATGGACATTTAATTTTTTTCTAATTTTTTTAGTGGAAATTAACAGTTTTTGCCAAGGAAGTATCTAAAAGTGCTCCCTTTTCCCCCCTCATATTTCTTTGGGTTTCTATAGCTAAACAACAGTCACCACAAATTCCAAGCTTCATGCACTTGTTCCGATAACTCTTCATGTTCAGTGCTAACATCTGAAAGTGGCCTATGTGCAAGAAGCTACCTCTGTTATTCAAAATAATGGTTCTGAGCTATGCAAAGAATATCCATCAAAACCTCTCAGGTATGTTAACTACTTCCACTGAAAAATCCAGTCAGCCTGACTCTGACTCACTGCACATACTCGTAATGGGCTAGAGAGTCATACTAGAAAGCAGGAAGTATGGATTTTGACTGAGGGAAATAAGGATTTTGGGGACCCATGAGGAATTAAACAGAAATGTGTGGGGCAGATAAAGAGAGTTAGGCTATATTAACCTAGGTCAGTTGGCAAGAGTCCCTAAGAGGCCACACACCAGCTCAGTATAGGCTAAGCACATTATAGACTGAATATGCTCATCGTTTTCCATATATGAGGTGGGATATGTTGCCAGAGGTATGTATGCCATCTCTTTAATAAATGAGAGCTCCCATGTACTGATGAATTGTCAGCTGGCAACTCTGGCAGCTATTTGAACCTTTTACACCCTCAGTGCTAATATCGTAAACAATTTTGTCCCTTAGATGAAATTTTAAAAAAATCTAGAAACAAATTTGTGATGCTCCTTGTATTTGTTCCCCAACTGGTCTGTCATTCATTCAATTTAGCTTCTTTCCTTGGGGTTTCTGTCTGCAAGAGTAAACAACACTAATCATCTTGGCAAGTTGTAGAAAACCAGGCAACACCACGAAGCTGAGTAATTCTTGAATTTCAGCCTCACTCCAGCACACCTCAATGATGTGCAAATCAATTCCCCAAATGTGGAAAAGAGGGGGAGAGAACCTTTTTCAGCAGTAAGTTGTGTTACCAAAAAATCCTGGAAAAGATTGTCCATGTCACAAAATTGTTTGCTCAACTCTACTAATATTATTTTTAGCTTAAAAAAGAGATTAAAGTTCATTCACATGAGTGCATACATCAAGCTGTCAAAGGTACTGGTAACATTTTTCTTTTTGAATGTGAATATATTATGTGCAGCTATATAGCATGGTCCTCACAATGGTATGATCTTGTCAAAAGAAAACCAAGACACTTCAGTACTGGTCATATTAACATTCATCCTGCATTTTAGCATTTAATTAAAATGCTTTTGAGGGGGATGATACACATATTATATGCTCAACAAGATTGATTAAATACCTCTAGCATTTTATTTCGTTTCCTGGATAGCACATACATAGTTTCCATCGCTCACTTGGGATTCTTTCATTGTCTTCATCACTTAAGTATTCCAAACAAAGCCTTTAGCAATAGACAAAGTGTCCAAATAAGGAATAACAATCATAAATCATAGTTTAACAATTGGAACGTATATTCCATAAAATAGGATTTTAATTACAAACATGCTAATATAATCCTATGGGTATATAAATAGACTATTTTGCAAACATGAGAGGAGATGGTTAGGAAACTCAAATCCATGTCTATTTTACAGTTACAAGCTAAAAATATAGGGGAATTTTAATACCTGTGTTGTTTGGTTCAAATAAATATTTGTATCTAGTCTCTGCTTTCTCTAACTGCTGAGCTTTTCTAATTCATGTAAAATCTTCTCAGTTACTAGCAATTCATATTTTCTTTGTGATATATTTGATACTGTACTACTATATGTATTTGAAGATACACAAAATGCCCAAAGAAAATATTATCTTAATGCTAGGTTAAGAAATACATTTTCAGTGTGGCGCCTGGACATTTTAACATTACTCCTTTGTAAGATACAAATACTACTGGAGGGCAGGGAGTAGAAGGAGAGGGAGCTTATCAGACTTTCAGTGTGTCCAGTTGATAGCCACCCAGGTCCTTAAAGGGTTTGGATTCAGGGTCCTTGCTGAAATAAGTGTCTTTTTATAAGTTTCATTGAAATAAATGACATAAAAGTCAAGGAAACCTCATCAAAGATAAGCTATTAATAAAATTAGGCTAGCCTAGAAATAAAGCAATATAACTATTAAATCAATAGCAAGAACAAATCAACATAGCAAACAAGATAGTGTCAGCTTTGGATTGTAGTACAATCACATTTGTTATAATAAAAATAATACCAACAATAATAAATCCTTATAAATTCTTGTAAGGAGTCAAAGGAGGAAGTTCACCAGATGCTTAGAAGTCCTAAGGAATTTTCCCAAAATTAAATCTTGGAGCTGGTTAAATGTCTTAATACTGAAACAAAGTTATTATCTATATCTGAATCAATAAAATGTCTGAAAGCCAACTGTAAGCTCCCTTATTAGTTTTAAACCCCTTTCATGGCTAACCCTTTCTTCCCTCTCCCCACCCATAGGGATATAATAATCACTTTAACAGAATGTTCTTAATAAACAGAAGTTCCACATCTTCTATTTACCAGAAATGTGAGATGATAATCTCTTAGGAGTTCTAAATATAGAACACAGAACACACTAATGATTAAGAGGCTATTTAGGGATGTTTACACTGTGGGGAATTTCTTTGTGGTGCTTCATCCATATGAATTTTCAGGAGTGCATGCAGCCAGTTACACTTTCATACCCTAAGAGTAAGAATATAGAAATATTCAGATATCTCCCAGTTAATAAAATTAGATTAAGTGAAAATTAGTTACTTAGGGCAACAAGGGGATTGCAAATTCTTTAGCTTTTGCAGTCTTCTGAACACTTATTGATTATGAGCTAGTACTGCAGTCAGAGAGCCAGTGAGTTATGTTCTACTGGCACAGGTCAGCTCACTAATGGACCCAGTGGTGACAGAACAATCTGTATGGTAGGGGTGCTTAGAGCTATTGAACACTGTACATAATGGAACACTGTATAAATGGAAACCACTTCAAATCAGCTCGTGTAGAAATACCCCTAGTTCTAGCACCTAGGAGTGCACCTTCAGCTTTAAAGAACAAGGAAAGGTTTGCAAGATATTCAACTATATACAGTTAATGCTGAGATACAAAATCAGTATTATATATGCCATGCATTTTTTTAGTTCTGAATTATGCAGAACATATTGTACGTTTGTTACCATAGCTGCCTCAAATATTTTAAATAAGCGGGGTAAAAATATTTTTAAATACATAAATACACTACACCTAATTTCTTGACCAAATCACCACATGCAAAAGGAAACAATCACATTTTGTCTTGGTTTTTAGTACAGTTTGACAGGTACGGCTATGAATGCTGTAGTTCATAATTTTACATTAGTGAACAAAGTTGAAATCCTGTAATATCCTGTCCTAGTGCAATCTATTGTGGTAATCTTATTTCCTGCTTTCTGTTATATGCCTGCTGCTGGAAAGTTCACCCATCAGGTGCTGCTGTTGTTGTTTTTGAATACAGTTATGCATTGTTGACTGTTCTCTCTGTTTGATTTGTTTTTTGATGATAAATGGATGTCTGGAGGCAGTAACCAAACTTTAATTTGACTGAACAGATTATATCTGAACATCACAATTTTGCTAGAGCATACTTCAGGAGTAAGCAATAATTTCACACCTGTCCATAAGTGCAAGCTGTTTATTGCTTTCCTGCAATATGTACTGCAATATTTTAACTTGTATGTATTGCATTGTTCACATCCATTATTATCAGTACTACTAACAATGATAAGATAAATGGGAAAATACTGTGTTTCCCCACAGATTATTTGATACTGGGGAAAAACACATGCCCACCTGCTATTCTGGGCCCTGACCTAGGGACTCTCTAGCAGGAACCTCTTAGGCTACGTCTATACTGCAAGCCTCTTGCAGAAGAGCAAATGCAAATGGAGCGCTCATTGGCATATGTAGCACTCTCATTTGCATTTCCTCTTCCTTTCCCTTTTGCGTAAGAGGTTTTTCCGCAAAAAAGCGCTGTGTAGATGGTGCCTTTTTGCACAAAAAACCTCTTTTGTGCAAGAGCCGTTCTTCCTTAAAAAAGGAGGGAGAACGTCTCTTGCGCAAAAGGGTTTTTTTGCGCAAAAAGGCACCATCTACACAGTGCTTTTTTGCACGAAAACCTCTTGCACAAAAGGGAAAGGAAGAGGAAATGCAAATGAGAGCACTGCATATGCAAATGAGCTCTCCATTTGCATTTGCTCTTCTACAAGAGGCTTGCAATATAAACATAGCCTTACTGTCCTCCTCCCACACTTTTCTGCTGCCTGTTTTCCTGGGCCACTTTCCCTGCTCTGCCTTTTGTGTCAGGGTCCCAGTCAGGCAGTTGTCAACCAAGAGTTTTCTCCACCTCTCCTGATACCGCCCAGCACTGCTCTGTGTTAGGTGCCTCTTTGAGAGTTAATTCTTCTCCCTTTCCCCTCTGGGGAGAAACTGAGATCCACTCTCCTTGCAACATTCTTATAGAGCCCAGCCTGGCCCTGACTGGCTCTCTGTAAGCCCTTTTCTGGTTGGCTGGGGCTCTTTGCAGCCTTCCTGGCCTGCCTTACCCCTTTCCATGCCAGAATGGGGCAGCTGCACATGCACTAGGCCCAATTCTCTTGTTGATGTAAATATTGATGTCAGCAAAATCACTTGATTTACAGTTGTGTTAAGCTGTCTTCCTCTTCTCTCCCCATTGCTCTCTCCACTCATCTTACACTTGCTTCCTTTCTACCTACAGTGGCACTGGCACCTGCCTCTTGCGAGCACTTCATCTGTGGCCAATGGTTATTACAGTCTTTTTCACAGGGTGTCATCCACTTCTCACAGGCATCCCCTATCTAATTGGATGTGGGCCTGCTTCCCCACCCAGCCAATGGCTTTTTCAGCAGGCCCTCAGTGACTTGACTCTCCTGCCAAGTCACGCACACTGTCCCCACTTTGGCAGAATACAGTCTCTAGTGCTTTATCATAACCCTGCTATGAGACTGTAGCACTAAGGCTTTCTCCCCAGAGGAAACACCTTATTCAACATCCCAATAGGGATCTGTCTCAGTACTCTCAGTTGGTGTCCTTTTGGCAGCCCTCCCGGGCTCAGACTTCAACCAGACCAGCAGGGCTTATAACAGTATCTAGATAGATCTGAAGTGCAATCCCTTGGATTCAGCTCACCTGCATTGACCATGGTCCTGCTGCTCTCCTTGCTAACAAGACACCCAGATATCCCTCATTAAGCTCTGAGAACCAACTGACTGCTCTGTCTCTGTTGCTTCTATTTATATGTTCCTGGTTCCTGATTGGTCACTTCAGCAGCCCCTCTGATTGGCTGCTCCCCTGCAGGCACTCTAGGCTGCCTAGAGGACTTCTCTGCTCTTTTCTTTGCCTCTGGAAGAGGGCCTCCAGACATTGTCCACCCCTCCTGGCCACTGATAGTGCAGGAACTTTCTCCTCTGTTTTTAACAGATTCATAGAAAGATGATTAGATCTTCTAATCTGACCTCTTGTATACCACAGGCCATTAAATTTCATCAAGCTTATTCCTGTGTTGAGCTCAATAATTTGTGCTGGGTTAACGTATATATTTCAGATAGGCATCTAATCTTGATTTGAGGACATCAAAGGGTACGTCTATACAGCAACATTATTTCGAAATAACTAGCCTTATTTCAAAATAACTTAGTCTGCATTTACACAGCAGGCAGTTATTTTGACATTATTTCGAAATACTGTCAAGATGGAGGACTTCTTACTATGACTCCTGTATTGCTCATTGTACGAGGAGGAAAGTCGGAGGAAGAGTGCTCTATTTCGAAATAAGTGCTGTGTAGACGCTCCCAATTTCAAAATAAGCTAGTTTCGAAATCAGCTACGCGACTGATGTAGTTTAATTTACATAGCTTATTTCGAGTTAAGCCCTGCTATGTAGAAGCACCCCAAGAGATGTAAAACAATCATATCTAGTGGAGGCTTGTTCCAGTGGTTAATCACCCTCACCATTTAAAATGTGTGGCTTTTCCTGCCTTCTGGAAAACCATATGTTTTGTCATTTCCATTTTTTTGTTTCTGTGACAGAATACACCCCTGTATTCACCCCCTACCCACTACTGTAATAGTTTTTGTACAAAGTATGTCTTGTGGGGTGTCATTTGTAAAAATCATAATTTGCTGCTCATTGTCCTGGTAAAATGTGTATTAACATTGTATGTGAAGTTATAAAATATCCCTGCATGTTATTAACATGCATTCCAGACCCCACAGCCCAAGCCAGACAGAAGCTGGCAAACTGGTCTGTCCAAAATTTGCTTAAGTTGGATCTTAGCAGTACATTGAGTGATCAAGCCATAAGGGAAACAAAGATAACTCACAGAGATGAAAAAAAACCAGGGGGCATCCTTCCACTTACACTCTCTGTCTTCTGTTGCCCATCTGGAAATGTTTTTCAAGAGAGTGACAAACTATAAAAGAGGGGACAAACAATCCCAAAATATCCCCTCTCTCTGTCTTTCACATTCACTGTACCGGAAGGACAAAGGATGGATTCATTGGACTCAGGGAGAGGGGTCCTGCCTCCCAGGGTTTGATCAATGAGACTGCAGAAAGTATGTGATGAAAAATCTTTGCTCGAGTCTTATATAGTTTGTTAAAATAGACATTAATATGCATTTTATCATTGTTTTTCTTGTAACCATTTCTGAGTTTTAAGGTTCATTATTTATACTCATTTAAAATCTCTCCTTTGGAGTTAATCAGTATGTTTTATTGTTTTATCTAATACGGTGTGTTTAAATTGACATATCTGGGTAACTTCATTTGGGGTGACAAATTAAGTTCATGTTATCCTCTTAAAGGAATAACAGACTTAATATAACGTGGTATACAGGAGAGGGCAGGGCAGTACAGGACATAGAGATCTGGGGAAAATTTCAAACTGGGAGCATACTGGAATCACCCTGCAATTATAACGAAAGCTGGTGATAGCTAGAGTGTAACCCAAGTGTGGCTGGCAGGTGCAGTTACACATAAGCATTCAGGGTGTGGCCTGCATGCTGGAAGGCTGTTTGTGCATGGCCCAGATGGGAGCTGCTTCACCAAAGCTTGTAAACCACCCAAGGTAGAAGGAGAGGGGTGACACATTAGTCTGGATTATACTCTGGGATATCACAGTCCCCATGTACAGTTAGTTATTATTTAATCTTGAAAAGGATTTTGGGAATGTGTTGTACAAAATAAGGGCCAGATCCTACCAATCTTTCCCAGACTATTAATCTCATTGATTTCAGCAACATTCAACATTTGATTTTAATGGAATTTGAGGTAATTCTGATGGGAGTAAAGCGTATGGGCTCAGGCTCAAATGCAATATGGTATGGTGAGGAAGGAAACACTTTAAGGTAAAACTGTCGAAAGCACAGATTCAGACTGGCTCTTGTACGGTTTCACATTCAGGGGTGAGGCTCCCGGAGCATTCTTCCTTCCTTTTCACATGTAAGTGTTTCAAACCAGATTACAATCAATATTGCTTCTGTCTCTGAAATCTCTTCCATGAGGCCATATTGCCCCCTTTGCACTCTTTATATTGTTTTAAGTAGATTTATTGCTTATGAAAAGAGATGGTTTGATATGGGCCAGATGGTACAGCAGGCTCTGAACTCAGGGGAGTGTAGTATTGCCCTGTCCCTATTTCCCATTCCCCATGGGCTGTCAGGGAGATGCCTCCATTAGTCATGACATAGCAGAGTTGAGGGGAGCAAGTCACTTTTTGTTCCAGTGGCCCTACAGATGTGTGTAGTACTAGGCACCACACCTGAGTGCACCTGGGAGCCTTGCCAGCTCCAAAATGATCCCTTGTGGCTTGTGTAAATTACACAGTCGTGCTCAATATTATTAAACATAAAGGCATCCATAAAGGCTATCCTATGTTGCCGTTACCAGCATTGTGTTTTTTTATAAATACCACTAGAAAGACAGATAACTATTGTAGGTGACCAGATAGTAAAAACTAGAGAATACTCCTGTCAGAGTGTTCATTTGCTGATTTGCTATCATATTTAATTATGTAATGAGTTTCAAAGTCTTTACTTTGGGGCTACAGTTAATATATATTTTCTTTAGAAAATAGTTGTTGTGTGGAAGTATGAGCTGTTTTTGTCCATGCTGTGTCTGTTTGGGGAGAAATAGAAAATATTGTGTTCCAAGGCTATCAAGCCATCTCTTTTCATAAGCAATAAATCTACTTAAAACAATATAAAGAGTGCAAAGGGGGCAATATGGCCTCATGGAAGAGATTTCAGAGACAGAAGCACTATTGATTGTAATCTGGTTTGAAACACTTACATGATGGTTTTGAGCAAGTCTCCTTTATGGTCTCCTGTGTATTAACCAGGCAAGCTAGAAAGCAGGGTAAAAGCAGTAAGTATATCACTGAAAATCAGGTGCTGTATCTGAGCAAAGACCTCCTGGGTGTACACATTTCCAGAAAGAGAGGATGAACTATTTTGTAGTCACTGAATGGAAGTCCTGTAATATCGCACATGAAAAGATGTACCTATCCTGTCTAAACGCAAGGATTGTCTCTCCTATTTACCGACTTGCCAACACAGGTTCCCTGCAAATTCCCAAAGTGATCTTTCATACATCTGGAACAATCGTAAGTTTTAAACCACTCAGAGATTTTTTAAAAGGAGCTCTTCCCTAACAATGCCTATCATGTCTACGACACAGGTCTCAACCACTGCAGTTATTGCATGAAAAGTGCATGCCATCATCAGTAATTGGCATTTTTTCAGTCATAGTTTGCATTTTTCAGAACATTCTGAAAGATTATTCCTCCTTCCAGAAATAATTGCCAGCATAATACCATACAGGTTTCACCTGACAACAGAGCAAGGTAAATATAGAGGGTCATTGTAGGTGTTTGTGTCAATGTATAATCTGTCTCATGATAGACATATGGGATAACTTATACAATGCTCAAGCAAAAGTACATTAGCATTCTGATAAAAAGAGGAGCAACATTAATTTACATGAAAAATCTATGCTGGTATCAGGTGGATGAGAGTGGCCATCCTCCTGACCATCACCAACTAGTCAGTCCTCCCTTATCATTGTCTCGGGAATGCTGTCCTATGGTCATTGTCTTTCATACTGTCTTTCACACCTCCTTTCATTGAGTAGCCCCTGAGAATTGAGAGTCCTTGTGATCACAGGTTCTCAGGTGGACCTACATAAAGAATGGGCCTCGCCGGGCTGGCAAGGCAGAAAGGCTTGCTATTATGTGATGAGGTTTGCTAAAAGCTTATCCCTTGTCTGCTGAATCCAGCTTGTAATGGTGAAGCAAAATACAGCATCAGGAATATGCCTGATTCAGGCTGACTGATATTCCTGCCTGAGTTATTAACCTACCCTAATATATATCTCAGAAGTGAATTTCCTTCAATGAACTGTAATGTTGCAGATGTTGGAGTCAGCAGCTGTTTGTTTTAAACTCTCTTGTAATCTATTAGCCATGTTACAGATGCTGCTTTATGCATGTACATTTAGGGCATGGCAATTTATGGTGTTGAAAAATTAATATGTTTTTAAAAGCTTTTGATAATGCAGAGCTCAGCATTATGTGTTCCTTTTCTCTTTTCTACACGCACTGTCAAGCTGTGTGTTAACCAGATGTAACCTTTAACCGAGTTCTTAGTATTAAAAATAACTTGTTATGCAGTGAGCATGTTTCTCTGCTTGTAATTTGCTGTTTGCACATTCTGTAGTGTGTAGTAGCCTTTTTGTGGAGCAAAGGTAACCTGTAGGTTTAAATAGAAACAGCCTGAAGAAATAGTTGAAGATTTAATCCTACAGATAAACGATATCCACTTGACATTTAAGCAAGCTTAGGTTCAGATTTCTAAACAAAATACCTGTGTTCATGAATCATCAATAGAGTATTTGTATCCAAATAACCTCCAGACTCCAATCCAACATATAGACAATGCATTTAATGTTGCTTTGACAGAAAATGCATCATATCTGATTACCATCAGGTTTCCAACATATTTATGAGAAACTGAATATTCCCCTTGCGCCTTGATTGCTAATGCCTGGACTAGTTTAAAGCTTTCTGCAAGTAAATAAAGCAGACCACCATGGATATTTTATTATGAGGTATTAATAACCTAATGGATCAAA
Source organism: Pelochelys cantorii (assembly GCA_032595735.1). Lineage (NCBI taxonomy): Eukaryota > Metazoa > Chordata > Testudines > Trionychidae > Pelochelys > Pelochelys cantorii. The sequence goes on from CM064327.1 coordinate 71,057,683, forward strand.
TTCTCAAGTTCTTACTCAGACAAAACTCCCATTGACTTAAAAAAATACTAAGATAGAACTTCAGGACTTGGTCCTATCATACACAGCACCTCCATCCAAGGATTTATCATTGGGGCCAATGGTTCTCAATTAGGGTTTCAGGGCCCCACAGCGGGATGCAAGCAGATTTGAAGGGGTCTGCAAAGCAAGGTTGGAATTAGACTTGCTGGGGCTCAGGGCAGAAAGCTGAATGTATGGCTCCAAGCCGTGCTACATGGGGTTGAAGCCAAAGCCTGAGCAACTTAGCTTTTCAGGACCCTCTCTGGTGTGGGGCCCCAGGCAACCTCCTGGTTTACTACTCCCTAAAGCTGGACCTTGCTTTTATATGGACAAAAAAAAGTTACTGTGGAACAGGTGGGCTGTGGAGATTTTATAGCAAGTTGGGGGCAAGGGGAGGCCTCAGAAATAAAAAGGTTGAGATCACTGCTCTAGAGTAAATTCAGTCCAACACCCTCCATTTCCCTGACAGATGCTTATCTAGTCTGTTCTTAAAAATCCCAATAACAGGGATTCAATAAATTCCCTAGATAACCTGTTCCGGTGCTTAACTGTCCCCATAGTTAGAATGTTTTTTCCTAAAATCTTCCATTGCTGCAGACTAAACCCAGGGAAATTAGGCTGAGTGCTTTTCATCCTACTTTCAGGGGACATGGAAAACAATTGATCATCTTCTTTATAAGTTCTTAACATATTTGGAGACTGTTATCAATATTCCCTTTTGCATACTAAATATACACACCTTTCACCTGTTCCTCGAAGATCTAAGCTTCTTCTCATGTATGTTTCTCTCCTCTGGATTGTCTCCAATTTGTCCACAACTTTCTTAAAGTATAGTGCCCAAATCTGGACACAGTACTCCAGCTGAGGCCTGACCTGCGCTAATTAGAGCAGAACAATTACCTCCCATGTCTTAAACATGACACTCCTGTTCATACATCCCAAAATGACATTTGCCCAACTTGCAACAGCACCACATGTTTTACTTGTATTTGATTCATGCCCCCCTAGATGCCCCCAAATTCCTTTTGGCCATACTGGTGCCTACACAGTTATTTCCCGTTTTATATTTGTAGATTTGGGTTTTCATTCCTATGAGTAGTATGTTGCTCTTGTCTTAAACCAATAAAGATAAAATTCAATAAAGAGCAACTCTCCAATTTATCAAGATAATTTTGAATTCTAATCCTGTCCTCCAGTGCGTGTATAACTTCTTCCCAAGTCTGGTGTCATCTGCAAGTCTTATAAGACTACTTTTCATTCTGTCATCCTAGTTGTTAATTTGTTAATTAAAATATTGACTGTTACCAGTCTCAGGACAGACCTCCCCCTCCCCCCCACACCTCCCATTGACAGGGAACCACGGGTAACTGCTTATTAATGTTTTTGAAACCAACTGTGACTCCACCTTAGTTATTTCACCCAGACCAGAGATTCTTGATCATGTTTTCCTGCTTCCTCCTTCAGAGATTCATGTCACATATGCACCCCCTTCTTTCTAAGAAACAGTATTTCCATGAATCCTTGAGGTGCCTATTACTCTGGGGCTTGTGAGTATCCTTTCCCCAGGCATGCTCCAGGTAGGCTGCACCATCAGGACACAGTCAGCCGAGTTGCATGCATACCTTTCCTCATTCCTTTATTCCCATTCACAGGCTGCAGGTTATTCTGGCTCTTGTGCAATCCGCAGCGTGCATGTGCAAGAGCCTGTGTGGGCAAGGAAGATCTATTTTCCATGGGGGTGCATGTGCATCGTCCTCTGGAGCGGGGAAGGAGCAGGAATGGGTCCCTCCTCACTTCCTGTGCTGGGAAAGGTCACACCTCCTCTCTTCTCATCCATCCCTTCCTCCTCCTTGTTCTTCCAGCCTGGCAGCAGCTAGAACTAGAAGACGTCCTCGTGCACACCCTTCACACTTCTGATAACCTCATCATGCACCCCAGGTGGGTGTGCCCTGCTGTTTGAAAACCAAACTAGACTATTTCTTCCTGATTCGTTCATGTGAACATCATGTGGGACTGCATCAAAAGCATTATTAAAGTCAAGATATATATTACATCTGCAGCTCCCCCCTTTTCCACTAGGCCAGTTGCCCTATTCAAGAGTGTGTTCCAGTATCCTTCCAAGTACTGAAGTTAAAATGACTGGCCTATAATTCCACAGGTTATCTTTGTTCCCTTTTTAAAGATAAACATTATGTGTGCCATTCTCAGTCTTCTGGGATCTCACCCATCCTCCATGAGATCTCAAAGGTAACTGCTAGTAATTTTGAGATTGTGTTGGCTAGTTCATTAAGTGCTTTAGGGTGAATTTCATCTGGCTCTCCTAACCTGAATATTACTAACTTCTCTAAATAATCTTTGACCTGTTCCTTCTCTATTCTGGCTTATGTTCCTTCACCCATGTTATTAATAATATTAATTGGGACTAGACAGGTAACACAATTAAACTTTTTTAAGTGATGACTGAAGAAAAAAAGGCTCTTCCCTGGAGTGGAGTGGTCCTGTCACAATTGCAGTCCTACGGCATCAGGGACTGCTCACTTTAATTCAAAGCACAAGAGCAAGAAAAGGAAGTGGGGTTGTGGAAAAGTGGACCTGTTACTTCAAGGATAGTTGGCTGCACCATGCTAAAGGATGGTGTGTCCTGTATAATTCTCTTTGCCACTCTGGGAAAGATTGTGTCTCCATGTACTAGATAGTCCTTCCTCCAAGAATTCCCAATGGGGTGGTGAACCTCTGCAGTGCTCCCTGACTTTGTCTGTGTCTTAAAACCACAATTTATACCTGTAGAGGCATAGAGAAAAAGATGCAAAATGCTTTAAAAGACAGTTCTGAATGAAGAATGAGTAAGTTGTGTCTATTACAGCTACAAAAAATATCAGACCCCCATGGCTTAACTAATTCCATCATTATTGGATTTTAATGTGTTGACAAAAACTCTGTCATACATTTATTTTCCAATGCATGCAAAAATATCACCAAATTATTATTATCTCTGTGCATCTACAAGTCTTTAAAAATAATATTAGGTAACCTGTAGGAAGTACGTATCGGAGAGGAACTCTGCTCCAAAAATAAATTGTGAAGAACAGTCACAGACTTCTTTAGGAAATTCATACACAATACAGAACATTTTCAAACATGTAGGATAAAGAGTGTCCCTCGAGGTGCCAGCAAGGAGTGAGATATATTGTACAAAGGGAATAAAATCCTCTTCTTCAGCATTAAGAACAGGTTACAGTGGAAAGAGGTGATGGCTTTCAAGGAAGAATTCATTAGAAATTTTTGTCGAGTGCTATCATATTCCAATCAGCCACAAGTATAAAATACTTATCTTCTGGGGGAAAAACTGCCTTGGATTATTAGGGAAATGTTAAAATAACTTTCAAGGACTCAGAGTGGAAGGTTTCAGAAGAGTGAGGTGGACTGTTTCCACACCTGAGATCATATTCTGATCTTTGGTATGCCACTATAAATCTAGAGTAGTTCCATCAGCCTCAGATTACTCTGGATTTACATCAGTAGAACAGATCAGAATCTTCATCTGGTGTGTATGCTGTGTATATTAGAAAGTATGATCTTTCTGAATTATTCTGTTTCATTATCTAATCCTTGAACACATTAATGCTATTTTTTTATTATCCATGATGTGTTCATAATACTAATGTAAGCAACATGCCTTATGGAAGTACTATAGTCTTCTGACACAAGTAGTATGGGGAGAGAGAGAGAGAGAGAGAGAGAGAGAGAGTGAGCCTATAATGATTATCCAATGTGTTATGTGATTTTGATTCAGTTTAGGTAGGAGGATTTTTCTGTTTGTATTGGACACCTCAATATTACCTACTGAGATGGACACAAACAGAAGCCTGGAAACCCAGATAAAAACTTGTGATTAAATTGGTCTTAAATTATTTCAGAATTTTATGTACTGTATGTGCTACAATATGCACATTGTGGGTAGGAGGAGCAAACTGAATGAAAGATAGAGCAGATTTTAAATTCTACTTCTGTGCTTTGGTCCTCTTGCATTCCAACTTTATTATTAGGTATGGGTGACCTCAATTTAGTATTTTCATACCCATTCAAACACTATAGGTTTGAAAGATAATCAAATACATGAATGCTCTTGGATTTACATCCTGGTTTGGAGAAACTGTGGGGGAAGAGAGACAAATCTAATTAACAAGTAGAGTGAAAATGGAGCGGAGTAAGGGGAAAGTGTAATTTAAAAACAAATAGTGAGTTAAAGTCTACTCTCAGTCACACTGATGTAAATCTTTAGGACCTCCACTGACTTCAAAGGAAGAAATCAGGATTTATACCATAGCAATAGGGAGATAAATTTAGCCCAAGGTATATCCCCCCATGAATAGGCCATCACATGGGCCAGCCCAGGGCCAGTGATGGAGGAGGGGGGAGCAAAAGGGACAGCTGCCGCGGGGCCCAACAATTTAAAAGGGCCCCGAGGCTCCCAGTCACCACTACCATAGCAGTGTCTGGAGACCTGGACCCTTGAAATCACTGCCAGCATTCCAGGTGGGGAAGCTGGGCAGTGCTGAAGGACTGGCAGGAGGAGCCTACCCTTTCACCCTTTTCACCCATTCACTATGGCCTCGCCCCTTTAGGTGTACAGAGATCCACACCCCACCTTGCCCCTGGAGAATGGGACTCTGCAAGGAGGGGGTGAAGTAATGGTGGTTAAGGCACAATGAGGGGGAGAGTAGGCCTTGGTAAGATGGAGAGTCAGGGTGCAGCTGGTTGGAGCTCAGTGGAGTGGGGGCCTATGTATGGGGTCCTTCTGATACAGAAGGTAAGGTTTTGTGAGGTGGGAGTTCTGAGAGGAGCGGGGGGAGGAGGGGGATTTGGGTGTGGGGGTCACCTGATATGGAAGGGGCTTAGTAGTGGTGTTCCAAGTGTGTGGATGGGGGAGGGGTCACCATACAGGGCGCTGTTCCCTCTGTCTGCCCAACCTCCATGCATCTGGACCCCTCTACAGCTAGAAAACCTCCCAAGCCTCACCCCCTAATTCTGGTATTAGAGCAAGTACCACATTCCTATTGTATAGTGCATTAAAGTCACTATGTAAATATTTGCAGTTAGAACTCCTGAAAGTAAAAATATTTTCTATATTAACATATTACAATTCAGTGCCACTCAGAGATTTCAAATTATTATAGTGCTTATCAACTATCAGTGTTTGCATGGTGCTACATTGATTTATCTCTCTGAATGCTAAGTGATCCTTTCTTCGTTTTCCCATGTTACTTGCTATTTAACGTGTCTAAAGCTTTTAGCACCTTCTGTAATGGGTTAAGTTGTCCACATACCACAACATTTCATGCCAACCAAAACAATAATAAATTGATTTTGCAAGTATTCAGTAGCTGTTTTGTAAGCATGGATCTCTTGACAGATTCATATATCTCATTAAAATAATTCCAGCAAGCTGACAAGATAATGGGTACCACCATAATAAAGTGATTTCTTTTCATTTCAGATCTGTTGTCTCTGCCATATACAAATATGGCTTGTATACTTTGTTGGAGATATAACCAGGCAAATGCCCTGTCAATATAAACCAGTTACACTTATCTCCTTTAAAAGCATACAGCTTTCAGCAAGCAATTTAAAAGTGCAACATTAGAAAAAAACTGTTACAAATTACAGCAACACATGATGTATTCATTTTAAAGACTTCTAATAGAATCTCTCTCCATACGTTATTATACATTTTGAGATGGAAACCTATTTTTTGTTTTCTGTAGAACTCAGCAAATTGCTTTGTAGCATTACTGGAAGGTCAGATCTCTGCAATTATTTCTGGAAAATACAGAAAAGGGGACAGAATTACACTTATTTGTGTCTAAGTCAAAGAACTGTATTCACAAGGGGACTCAATACCCCCTTTAGTTTGAGCTCTGCCTCTAAAAATAAATCAGTGTGATCACAAAACACAGCACCAACTTCACCTTCAAGAGCAATGACATTCAGTGTATCAAACTCCTTGGCAACTGCATCTCATGGGCTTGACTTGCCTCATGAAACGTAAATCCTAAGTCAGGTGTTACAGTCTCAGATGAACTTGTATGACATAAAACTTGCACATTTTGGTTAAGAAATGACAGCCATCATCATTAGTCTAATGGCAGATTTTTTTTTCTTTCTGCATCATACCTTCATTAGAAGACCCTGGTAGATATATTGCCTCAAAGTATGATTGGTGATATGATCCAGACCAATAAGTAGCTGTGTCATCTCTGCCCCAAAACCTGGGGTTCCCTTTATAATGTCTTGCAGCTATAGCTTCAACCTGGACTTACTCTAGGGTGTAAGTCACTCATAACTATGTTTGTAACTTGGTCTACACTTCTAAATTTAAAAGCCATGGCAGCCCTTGAACACAGCAATGTGGTTCAGTGTTTTAGATAAACTATCTCCACAAGAGGAGTAACTAATTGTGCTAGAAGCCTGTTTACACTGACGCTTAGATGTTTTTTCACACCCCTGAGTGAGAAAGATATGGTTCAGTAAAGTGGCAGTGTAAACAAGCCCTGTATATTCATCAATGACCCAGCCACACCTTGGTTCCTATCAGCTTTAAAGATTGCACAGTGATCTCAACACATTCTCAGCCCCAGATTTTCTCCAGAAACCATGTATTCTACTGCCCAGCCCTCTCCTAGACAGTGCAAATATATTGAGAGCATTATTCCTTTAAGGAAATAATGTGTACACAACTTGTTATCCCAAATGGAGTTACCCAGACACTTATACCTAAACACACTGGATTAGAAACAATAGTAAGATTTTATGTGAGTACAGGTAATGATGCATAAAAGCCAGAAATGGTAACAAGATAAAAAGCCTTCTGGTACCTACTTAATTCTATTAGATGCAAAGTAAAGTTTTCTCGCCACATGCTTTCAGCAATCTTAGTGTACATCTACACAGCAGGGCAAAAGTCTAATTAAGTTACGCAACTTCAGCTACGTCAATTATGTAGTTGAAGTTGAAATAGCTACAGTTTTTGGCGCTGTCTACACAGCAGGAAGTCAAAGGAAGAACACTCTTCCTTCGACTTCTCTTACTCCTCATGAAATGAGCGTTACCATGAGCTGGAGTAAGAAGTCCTCCAGCTCGACATTATTTCTAAATAAAGGCTTGTAGTGTAGATACGTTCTTTGTTATTCTGAAATAACACTGCTGTGTCGACATAGCCTCACTGACCCAACTCTTTAGGTCAGGACACCAGTCCCAGAGACCAACAGCTAATTTCTCCTCAGATGCAGTGAACACAATGGGCAAGGAGAGCTATTTCTTTGCTAAAATGGAAATTTGTTGTCCCTGCCCGAGAATGGCTACTTAGCAGATCATGGCACCTCAGCCTTGTTTACACCCAGCTGAGGCACCAGCTTATTCCTTGTCTCTGAGAAACTGGTTTAGCCACTCCCCAGATGTATCTGGAAAATGTACTTTTAGACATGATCTCAAATTATGTTAATAATGTCAAATATAATGCTGCTATGTGCATTTTGCTATGATACTATTGATCAGCTTATGAGTTTTTAAATGATACCTTACACGGCACACTTTGGACAAACACCACTACGATAATGTGCAGGGTATGAACCCAGAGCTATATTCTGTTAAGGGGTATGTCATTATTTATTTTTATAAATTATTTTAATGGGTGATGAATTGTCCATGAAGAAGAGGCAAGAACTGTCTAACTCCATTGTTCTGCCAACAGTGATACACAGAGCAGGAAGCTGATCAATGACTAAAGCAGAGGAAAGAAAATTCACTCTCATCTAGAGAACAATGGAAAGGCAAATGTATAAGACATAGCTTCGGGATCACAGACCGAATGAAGAGATCAGAAGCCAGACAGAGGTGACAAATGCAGTGCAGGGGATGTAAGATGCAAAGCAAAGATTTGTGGATCATGTATTGTACAGACAATATAATATGTAGACAGTGACTAGCGATCTATAGACAATACAATATGTAGACAGTGACCAGAGATCACAAGCAAATGCCAGGAAGACTGATTATGTGCTGGGCCAATCCAATGACAAACCGTTTTAGTCAAAAATGGAAAGAACGTGTTCTCTACAAAACAGAATAGTGTGGCTGCATTTGTGGAGGGACAGATGAAGACAAGTCAGACAAAGGTGATTAAAATTAATCAATGCCCTCATAAGAGCAAGTAACAAAGAAGCTAGTTGCTGCCCAAAATAGTTTATAATTTAGTTGTCAGAATCACAGAGATTCCCTCTCTTCCATCTCTTCTCCCAAGTCCTCTTTCCTAAGTAACGCGGCCCAGGAGACCAGCAGGGACCTGGTACCTGCAGCAAGGATTCCCCTCCCCCCACACACACACACTGGCAGCAGTGGAGGGAAGCAGATCAACATGGCCCTAGCTCACTCTGTAGCCCTCAGCTCCCCATTGTGTCGCTTTGCTTCCCGCTGGTGTGTGCAGGGTGAGGGGTGCGGGGTGGTCCTGCTCCTTCCCTGAGCAATATGGCTGAGAACCAGGGGAGGGAAGATGTGTTGCTCCACTTCCTGCTGCTGCTGGTGATTGCAGAGGGGGCTGACCCCTACTGCAAGTGCCAGATGTCCCCCAGGCCACCCTTATTACAACTTTTCCCCTTCTAGTTAAATAAGACTTTAAAGAGTAATCAAAGTAGTCTGCCATCCATGTGAGTGGGTGGGCTCGAGGGAGGAGTTTGGGAGCAGAAGGGGTTTGGGGTGCAGGCTCTGGGAGGAAGCTGGGCTCTTGGTGTGTGCGCTAGACTAGGGCAGGGAGTTGGGGTGCAGAAGGGGGGCAGGGCTGTACTCTGTGAGGGAGTTTAGCCTCTTAGCATGTTAGATAAGATAGAGAGGTGCTGCAGGGTCTAGGCATTGAGGGTATGTCTACACTGCAAAGTTAATTCGAAATAACAGCCGTTATTGTGAATTAACTTTAATAGCGTCTATACATGCAAACCGCTATTTCGAATTTAATTCAAAATAGCAGAGCCCTTAATTTGAATTTGGTAAACCTCATTCTACGAGGAGTAACACCAAATTCGAAATAGCTATTTCGAATTAAGTTCTGTGTAGACACTTAATTCGAAATAGGGGGCCTCCAGCCCTTCCCAGGGAGCCCTGGTGGCCACTCTGGGCACAACCAGGAAAACTTACTCTCCTCTCCCCCAGCCCCAGAGCCATTAAAGGGGTAGACCCTGGCCACAGTGCCTGTGCCACCTCCAAGACTGCCAGCCCAGAGCCAGCAGTGGCCACCGGGGCCCCTGACCCAGTGGCCCCAAAACATGAGCCAGCAAGCCACTGGCAGCCAGCCCTCCACCGCTCCCCAGGAGCAGTCTGCCAGCTCCCAGGAGCCTGACAGGGGCTGGAGAAGGCGAGCGCCTTCCTGGTCCAGGGTGGAGTCCATGGACCTTATTCAGGTTTGGGGGGGATGCCCCCAACGTCCATGATCTCCACACTAGACGGAGAAACGTGGCCATATATGGCAGGATAGCTGCCAGCCTGGCCACCAAAGGCCACATGTGAACCCAGGATCTGGTTTGCATGAAAGTCAAGTTGGTCTGGCGAGACCCCCAACCCTGGGCCCTGAGTTTCCCCTCCCCCTTCTTCCCCTTGCTTCCCCCTTCCAGCTCCCTCCTCCCAGGTTTCCCCCTCCCCTCTCGCACCCTCTCTCTTTCCCCTCTCCCACCTCCTTTTCCCAGTCTCCCCAGAGGTTCATCCCCCCCCAGTTTTGTTCAATAAACCCAGTTTCTATTTTTGAACATACGTGTCTTTTATTTGACATCAGGAAGGGGGGCTAGGGAGGGGTAAATGGAAGGATGTGAGGGAGGAATGGGGCACAAGCCTCCGGTGGGGAGGACCGGGGAGGCTCTGAGGGCTTCTCGCGGTGGACACTCTCCCTCAGGACCTCCTGGATCCTGACAGCCCCCTGATGGACCCCTCGGATGGCAGCCTGCAGCAAGTGCAGCCGGCCTGATGGCAACGACCCCACGAGATGCACCGGTGTGCCCAGGGGCAGCTCTGGCTCCATGTGGCCGAGTGCTATGGTGTCCCAAGTGTGGGCACTCAGGGCACTCTAAGACAGGACTGCTTTGCTGTCCCTCATCAAGGTAGACAAGCAAGCGGGGAACCCTGAGAACTGTCTGTCCGGGGTGGGGGTAGGGTCCCTTTAAGCACAGAGCTCAGTTAGCCTCGGGCAGCAGCCGCATACACTAAGTCCTAACCTGATGCCCTGCCGGCACTGGTTCCGGCCAGCCTTAACTTCGGTTCAGGGTCCACTCAGTGTGGACATGCTATTTTGAAATAGCAAAACGCTATTTCGAAATAGTTTTTGTGTCTAGATGCGTTATTTCGAATTAGCTTAATTCGAATTAACTATTTCCAATTAAGTTAATTCGAAATAGCGCTGTAGTGTAGACATACCCTGAGTCTGAGTATTGGGATGCCTATGCCTTTAAGAACACAGCCCAGGAAAGCTTATGCTCCCAGGGTGACATGCAGCATCCTGCTTGGCTAGCAAAGACATCTTCATAATTTCAGTTTGTGTCCAGTTGCTTGCATCCTACTTTAAATGATACCAATAAACATGTGTTTGAGTTTTTCATTGAAACCTTGCATGACACTTATGAGATGCATTTCATGACATTAAAGAATTGGGGCACGCTTGAGCTGCTTAAGCTGCCTGAAATTTATTTCCAGATACCAAGGTGCCCCTTACCCTCCACCCTTGGGCTATCCTTAATGCCACAATGTCTTACTCTCTTTGTGTACTATATTGGCAGATCACAGCATATTTTGACAGTTTAACTAAGTGGGATATGTTTAGAGTGTTGGTATATTTCGTTTGTTCGTGGATTTGGGATCTGTCATATGACTTATCACTATTTTTTATTTAAAAGAAAGAGATTAATCTTATTGAGGTGAAAGGAGAAAAGGAAATGAGACACTGCTCATCCAAAAGATAAGAGACCAGCTTGATAGAGGAAGCAGAGAAAATTTCACTTACAGATCTAATTTTTTTTCTATCAAGGCTAAAATAGCTTATGTACTTTCTTCTGTGTGCTTGCCAGTTCAACTTGCATTGAATACATACAAAATATATTACTACTTAGCACTTTGGGACAGAATTCGATCTCATGCCAGTTTAACGCTGGTACAATTCCACTGGCAATAGTAGAATCACTCCTGATTTTACACTTTGACAGTATTGATCTCTTCCATAAATTATGATAGTTTATCTATTTATAATGAGAAAATAGATTGTTTACTTCTTGAAATGCTCGGGCCAGATTTTGGGCCAATGAGGTTCATGGAGTTAAACAAAGGATTAATTTTACCATTATATATTTTCCAAGATGTCTTTGTATTTTTTTAAAAATATCAAAGCCCATAACATTCTATATAATATTGTCAAATATTCCCATTATTAGTAAATATTAACTCTTTTGGTCCTTTTTGTATATTAAATCAGTTACGTATTAATTAATATCTCACAAAAATATGATATTAGTAAAGAGTGTATCTGAGTTCTAAGGACCTCAGCATTGGTTCTTAATCACAATCAGTATTCAAGAATTTTATGTGCTTGAGTGTTGGTCTATATTTAATTTTCCTCAGCATCTTTAGGTCTGTGGGAATCCAGATTTTCAGGGAAAAGGCCCCATCAAACTTTTTAAAAGTGTCTACAGAAGTATCTTATAAACAAATCTGGGTGATCAAGAAGGTTATTATAGATGGGTCGTGTACTGGATGAAATAATGACCCATTGAAAAATGCCTTTAACTCAATAAGAATTGTTTTCACAATAGTTATTAATCACTGGATTAGTGATTCCTTTTTACTCAATCAGATACACTGAGGTCCATAAAAGAAATTCCATCAACAGTTTAAAAAAATCAGAACATATTTTAAATTTATCCACAAAGAAGTATGTTTCTCTCCAAAAGAATGGATTGTCTTATACCCTCTGATTATGTTATGTTGGAGATTACACACTCCCAGCATCACACCAGTTACAGAGGAGAAACACACAGATGCAAACTTAACATACACCAAGAGATGTAATATCTGTTCTTTTCAGGTAATGCTGTACTAGTCTGATACATTTTGATTAAATAATTTGACAGTATCAAGTTCTTATTAAATTCAAGCACACAACACTATTGTGTTGCTCAAAAAAGTGATACCATTGTTATATTGTATAGTTATTATAAAAACATGAACACCAAAATTGCAAATGTACATATGCACATAAAATTATGTGTATTTACCTCCCTCTCCCTACTGCTTGTCTTCTTAAGTTCTTTGGGTCAGACACTATCTTTCATGTTTGTACAGCACCAGACACAATGAAACCCTGACTGAAGCAGATGTGTACTATCTTAGTGTAAAAATAATATGGCACTAATTGCAACAGGGAACAATGGGCCGCTGATAGTAGCTGGACAGCATGGAAAAACTCTGTTCAAGCTTCCGCACACACATCTCTGTCAGCGTGCATCATTCCTGACATGCACAGCCTCTGCTTATCCCAACTCTGGCACCTCTCCTGAGATAACACTATCAGTAATGCACCCATGGGAACTAGGATGAAGCCACTGGAATAATTTCCCTTGTCACCGAAACAGAATGAGCACAGATCTTCAGATAAGAAACACTAGTAAAACTAACCCATGTTGCCTCCTCTCACCTCAGCCTCCAGGGATCTTTAGATTCTTGTATGGATATGCAATTCCTTGGGGTCAACAGACCTAGACAGAGACACACCTGTCTCAGGAAATAAAGGCAGGAAAAAGACATCTTTTAAAGTTTCTGGATAATTTACTAAATAGTCTAGTTTCAAATAACAGTAAGGGTGTGACTAGACTACATGGCTCCATCAACGGAGCCATGTAGATGAGTTTACTAGACATAGCAAAATGAAGCAGCAATTTAAATAATTGCCGCTTCATTTACATCAAAATGGCCGCCGCGCTGTGCCGATCAGCTGATTGTCGGCACAGCGCGGTAGTCTAGATGGGGATCAGCTGACCCCAGAACCCTTTGTCATCAGATCCTTTATGAAATGAGGCTTACAGGATCTGACGACAAAGGGTTTTGGGGTCGGCTGATCCCCGTCTAGACTACCGCGCTGTGCCGACAATCAGCTGATCAGCACTGCGCGGTGGCCATTTTGATGTAAATGAAGCGGCAATTATTTAAATCGCCGCTTCATTTTGCTATGTCTAGTAAACTCACCTACATGGCTCTGTTGACGGAGCCATGTAGTCTAGACACACCCTAAGATCCTGGAGCCACTGGACATGACTCTTTTCTGCTTTATATCTGGAAAGTTATTTGCATTTGTGAAAAGTGAGTAAAGAATGAGTATAAAAATGCAACCATGCTAGAGTGCATGTTATACCCACATGAAAATGATTGTATGCAGTGTTATTGTAGTTGTGTTGGTCCTAAGTTGTTAGAGACAGAAGGTGAGTGAGGCAGAATCTTTTAGTAGACCAACTTCTGTTGGTGTAAAACTAGAGAAACAAGCTTTCAAACTTACATTGAGCTCTTCTTTAGAGTAGGGAAATGTACTCAGAGCATCCTGACTTAATAAATACAATACTGAACAGATTGTTTAGCATAAGTAATTAAATATTTCAAGGGACCATTCAAGGTGAAGTGGCTCATTTTAAAAGAAGTTATGGTGAAATGGGCCTATTGGGTCTAAATTACATCAGTGGAACATGCAATGTTTGAAGCTGTGTAATTGCTATGATTGTTTCTGTTGTTTTTCTTCAAATTTCCAGCAGTCTGTGTCTGCTATTCAGAATTTTACAACATGTTTCAGAGAGCACATGCTGTATTGTCTCATGGAGACTTTATGTTTGTACCTGATTTGTTGTTTTCTTTCTTCTAAAGATAAAGTATTGCAGAGTGAAAATGTGTAGTTTGTATGTGGAAAACATAACACTCCCCTCTTGACATAGTCCTAGTTTAAGTGTAGAATTTGGCTCATTGGCAGTATTTTCAACCTTTTGGTTAACATTTATAGTAAAAATCAAAACATTAAACACTGGCCTGTTTTCCAGAGTCCTCCATCCAGCATGGATTTACTCAAGGGAGATCCTATGTCCCTCCCTCTGACTCTTCTAAGAGGAGATACAATAAGATCTCTATGATTTTCGTTAAATGATTCTTTCATGCAGATCTATTCAGAGCAAGTGTTAAGTCATCAAAGAAGTTCTGCTCAGCTTTTCCTCAGCTAAGACAAAATGGCTATGTCTACACTCGCGGCTTCTTGCGCGAGTAATATGCAAATGAGGCTGAGCGTGGAATATCGCCGAGCCTCATTTGCATACCTAATGAGCCACCATTTTTTTCAGAAGAAGCTCTTGCGCAAGAAGGAGCATCTACACTGCCCCTTCTTGTGCAAGAAAAACCCTCTTGCGCAATGCCATTACACCTATTACTTTTCAGGAAGAACGGCATTGTGCAAGAGGGTTTTTTTTGCACAAGAAGGGGCAGTGTAGACGCTCCTTCTTGCGCAAGAGCCTCTTCTGAAAAAAATGGTGGCTCATTAGGTATGCAAATGAGGCTCGGCAATATTCCACGCTTAGCCTCATTTGCATATTACTCGTGCAAGAAGCCGCGAGTGTATACATAGCCAATGAGAGGGAGAAATGTGTGTTCCCATCTATACTTAGAAGAGTTCTGCTCCTAGGGATTCACATGACACGGACAGGATCAATACAAATCCTTTTTGAGCAGAATTCATTTTCCTGAGGATTTTACAAAGTCCTGCTTTGATACCTGTCTTATTTAGAAAAACATTGAGGGTACCCCTTTGCAGCAAAAGTGACAACATAGGAGTTTCCCCCACTGAGTTCTGGAGGGTTTAAATTCAGCTCGAATTCACATTAGCAGCTTGGTTTTGGTTCTGATCCATTGTTTCCTTAAGTCACTGGAGTGACTCTTATTGCTAGATGGGGATATTAATATGTAAAGTCACTTTAGTCTGGAAGAATTTCTGGGGGGTATCATGAAAGCCAGTGAGGATTTGAAAAATGCTATATAAATTGTAGATCTAATAGAAACGGTAATTTCCATCTAGTCCTATTTAGATACAGTGAAGAATGAAGCTGCTAGGTAGAAGAGCTAACCCTGATAAAAACATGATGTCACATTTATTGGCTTAGACCTATTGATCTTTAGTACTTTAACAAATGTAGTGAGATGGGTAAGTGCAAGAGCTCATTTACATCTAACAGTACCAAACACCCTAATGCATCATTGATGTAACCTCAATGAAGTTACATTGAATTACTGGAATTACACCAAAGATGAATTTGGCCAAAGAGATCCAAACTGAAACAGTCCTTCAAGGAGATGGTTAATCCTAATTCTATTTCTGGATTCACTCCACTTGAGAAGCTTGCCCTCTACTGTGGCACTTAGGTCCTGGCAAGGTGTCTTTTTGTCATCTAGCTCAGCAAAGATTCCTTACAAACAGAAAGCAATTTCTCTAGTCTTACTAAAAATCCACAATTGTCTACCGTTTGCTTTTGCTTCGCCTTCCCCACAAATACATACATATGACATCCTGTTAGCATATATCTGTATAAAAATAATGGGCCTGTTTCTGCTCTTTCCTATAGGAAAGTAGCTTAGGAATAGCTCCAGTGACGCCATCAGACCAGATTCTGTCATCTACAATCATTTACACTGGTATAATCTCTGTTTATTGCAACAGAATTACATCTGATTTACACCCGTGAGAATTAGTCCTAACAAATTCTTTTGAAGCAACATGAAAATAAGAGTTGTGTAAGTGAAAATTATTCAACAAACAATAGACCACTGCATGTAAAATATTGTGATCAAAATAATGACATTTAATTTATTATGTATTTGAAGAAAGTATAACATACAATTATCACCCTGGGACAAGAACAACTGTAGGCTTTTATTTTCTAATGAGACAAAAGATAAATTAGAATGTAACTGGTGACAAAGTGATTGGCTTTTTCCATGCCTGTGTAAGCAGGATCTGAATGAATACTTCCTTGACATTCCTTTCCATTGATCCAATATAAAATTGGCTCTAGTCCCCACCTAGTATCCTGAGAAATTCATACACTGCCCCTGGGCGCCTCTGAGAGGCAATACTTTCACAGAATCATCGAGTCCTAGAACTGGAAGGGACCACAAGAGGTCATTGAGTCCAGCCCCCTACCCTCACAGCAGGACCTAGAACTGTCTAGATCGACCTGATAGATGTCTGTTCAACCTGCTTTTAAATATCTCCAGTAAATCTCCCTAGGCAATTTATTCCACTGTTTAACCACCCTGACAGTTAGGAAGTTTTTTCTACTGTCCAACCTAAACCTCCCTTGCTGCAATTTAATCCCATTGCTTCTTATCCTTTCATCAGAGGCCAAGGAGAACAATTTTTCTCCCTCCTCCTTCTAACACCCTTTTAGGTACTTGAAAACTGCTATTATGTTCCCTCTCAGTCTTCTCTTTTCTAAACTAAACAAGCCCAGTTCTTTCAGTCTTCCCTCATAGCTCATGTTTTCTAGACCTTTAATAATTTTTGTTGCTCTTTTCTGGACCTTCTTCAATTTCTCCACATCTTTCTTGAAATGTGGTACCCAGAATTGGACACAATACTCCAACTGAAGTCTAATCAGCACAGAGTAGAGCTGAAGAATGACTTCTCTTGTCTTGCTCACACCACTCCTGTTAATGCAACTCAGAATCATGTTTGCTTTTTTTGCAACATTGTCACACTGTTGATTCATGTTTAACATGTGGTCCACTATCACCCCTAATCCCTTTCTGCTATACTCCTTTCTAATACAATAACTTCCCATTCTGTATGTATGAAACTGATTATTCCTCCCTAAGTGGAGTACTTTGCATTTGTCCTTAATAAACTTCATCCTATTACCTCAGACCATTACTCTAGTTTGTCCAGATCATTTTGAATTTTGACCCTATCCTCCAAAGTACTTGAAACCTCTCCCAGCTTGGTATCATCTGCAAACTTAATAATTGTACTCCCTATGCCGTCATGTAAATCTTTGATGAAAATATTGAGCAGAACTGGTCCCCAAACAGACCCTGTGGAACTTCACTTGTTATGCCCTTCCAGCATGATTGTGAACCGTTTATAACTACTCTCTGAGAATGGTTATCCAGCCAGGTATGCACCCACCTTATAGTAGCCCCATCTAGGTTGTATTTCTCTAGTTTATTGATAAGAAGGTCATGCGAGACTGTGTCAGATGCCTTACTAAAATCTAGGTATACCACTTCCACCACTTCTCCCTTATCCACAAGACTTGGTATCCTATCAAAGAAAGCTATAAGATTGGTTTGACATGATTTGTTCTTTACAAATCCATGCTGGCTTTTACCTATCACCTTATTATCTTCCAGATGTTTGCAGGTGGATTCCTTAAATACTCGCTCCATTATCTTCCCTGGCACAGAAGTTAAACTGACTGGTCTGTAGTTTCATAGGTTGTTCTTATTTCCCTTTTTTATAGATGGGCACTATATTTACCCTTTCTTCAGTCTTCTGGAATCTCTCCCGACTTCCATGACTTTTAAAAGAAGATAGCTAAAGGCTCAGATACCTCCTCTATCAGCTCCTTGAGTATTTTAGGACTTTCTCACTCACAAGCACAGAGTCTGAGGGTAGAAAAGAAACTTTTAATAAAAGGAGGGAAGTAACTTGAGAAACACCACAAACAGGATTCCTAAACACAAATCATGAGTAACAGTCCCACCCTGTGAAGGTTGGGCAATGTCCTTTCCCCCTCAGGTTCTTAAGTCCAGCAATCTAACAGTCCCCTTCACATACCCAACCCTTCTCTGTACCCCTCTCACAGCTGGGCATGTGAAAGGGAATTTTAGGTTGCTGGACTTAAGAATTCGAGCCAGTTCTGTGTTGGATCAATCAAAAGGAACCCTTAGATATTGAACATGGCCCTGGCTGCTGCTGGCTCCACGTAGTAGAAGGGTTACAACAACATAGCTATATTAAAGAGCAATAGGTGACAGCTGGCATATTCTGCAATGGGAAGTTCTGCTAGGAGAGATAAGTATTTATTAACTAGTAGTAGTAGTATTAATTGGATACCAACAAAAAAGCAGCGACATTAGAAAATGGTTGATTTTTACTTCTCAAATAAACATTGTGTATAATCAGCTTGAATGATTGCCTTTGTAATTCTTCTCCTACCCTTTTTTACCATAACTTATACTTTCATCCTAGTGCAGCACCGAAAGTATATTCACACCACCCTTTACCTCTAAATAAAAACTTGCCAAGGGCAACAGCTTTTTAACTTGCACATACTTTCTCATTATTATTCCCCTTCTTATCCCTTCTCTGACTTGAATCCTTGGATCAGAGGCCTGCTTCAGGGCATACTTACAAGTCACAGACATTTGTTCATTTTAATGAATATCATTCTTTTAATATGAATGGAAAAGACATGCTCTTTTTCAGTATTAATGGCCCCAGCATGATGAAAGAGAATTTGTGTAAAGCATTTCCAGTTTAGGAACCTTGGACCTGGAGAGAGACCTCTTGGATTATTATGTCCAGTCCCCTGCAATTTCAAGCAATGCTGTCATATAATCCTGTTAATAAAATTTGCAATAATGTCTCCACTGTTATCCAATGAAAGAGGTGCCAATTCAGAGGTGCCAACTTCTTGTGGCATTGTGTTCTGTAGCTGGGCCCACTCTGCCTTTGCTAAGAGAACAGAAGAAGCAATTTCAGGTGAAGAAATCAGTGGAAAACAAGAGCTGGCAGTATTGGCACTGCTTAAAAATAAATCAGATCTTCATGAGTTTAATATTGATATTTTGTCAAATTTGGTTATCCCTTTTGTGATGGGGCATGCTCTCCCTAGACTGAGTGGGAAGGAATTAATTCAGCCCTGAGAGCAGAGAAGGCCACACCCCCTCTACCTTACTGTGCATGTTTGGACTGCACTGTTAGGGTATGTCTAGACTACATGGCTCCTTCGACGGAGCCATGTAAACTAGTTTACCCAGCATAGGCAAAGAAGCGGGGATTTAAATATGCCCCTTGGTTTCATGAGGCATAAAGGATCTGCCAACAAAGGGTTCTGGGGTCGGCAGATCCCCGTCTAGACTGCCGCGCTGTGCCGACAAACAGCTGATCGGCACAGCGCAGTGGCCATTTTGATTTAAATGAAGCGGCAGTTATTTAAATCACCGCTTCATTTCCCTTTGTCATCCTACCTCATCTACATGGCTCCGTCGACAGAGCCATGTAGTCTAGACACACTCCTGGAGTATAATACTAGAAATTAAGGACAGAAATATAAACTTTCAAAGGTCCACCACAGAAAGGATCTATGGCAGTACAATATATTAACACAACAAATGCACACAAAATGCCTCCCACTGAAGACCCACCATTCTACTATTCAGACTCTCCTACACCAGTTACACCCTTTTGTAGACTACTTTGCCACTGTACTTTCCACACTAGAGAAGTATAGCAGATAAAAAAAAAAGCAAAGGAAACCAAATGGCCCTGACCTCCCAAACCTGAAATAATTGCAAGAATCCCAAGACACTACCCTAGAAGGATACTCATCCAGGAAATATCCTGTAGCTAGGCCTGGTTGGCCAGTTCCACAGATCAAAGCTGTGCCTAGATTACCAGGGTTTAGAACAGCTCAGGTCCCCAGTGAGGATTTTAATATCTTGCTGATGAATACAAGATTGGTTTTTAAAACTAGAAATATTTATGCTCTGATTCTGACACATCATTCAACCTGTTTTGCATCACTAAGATCTAAGTAAAAACAAAACAAAACAAAACAAAGTCTGCCAACAAAGTATTGGCAGAGCTAGACCCTGCCAGCTGTTCTATACAGCACAAGCCAAGATCATATTTTTGAGGTCTGTGGCTGCCACTTCTTGTCAGTCTTGAAGGGAGATCATTCTCCTTCACTATGGTGCACCCAGGTGAGCCAACAGACTCACCAGACCCCTGAGCAAGGTTGGGGAGGCTGGCTCAGTGCTCCTGGAAGGGGCAGGGCCAGGGCAGACGGTCACACCCCCCTCTCAGCATGTCTGGAACATGCTTTCCAGGCCCAGCAGTGCGCCACATGGGGATCTGGTAGAAATTTAAAGGGCCCACACCTCCAGCCACTGCTACTGTGGCAGCAGTGGTATCTGGACCCCCGGGGCCCTTTGAATTGCTGGACCCCAGGGCAGTTATTCCCTTTGCCCCTCCCCTCCCCATCAGCAAGCCTAAGTACACCTATGGATATAAGGCTCAATGGGGGGGGATTCATAGTCTCAGGCCAGGCAGAACTGCAAGCAATCTAAAGGGGCTCTCGCCTCTGGCCACAAGCTGCCTTTCGCCTGGCCTCCTGGCTCAGTAAGAGAGCAAACAACTGCAAGCCTCTGAACTGAACTCTGTACCAGGTTTATCAACATTTTGTAATGGTCATGACCATATTAGTGTAGAGGGTCACTATCCATTGAGACAACATCACACTGAAGACAAAGTGAGGATGCAGAATGGTCACATATGTGTAATGTGGGGGTGAGGCCTCCCTCTCAAACGTGCACATCTATTTATGTAATATATGCCATCATGTGCCAACAATGCTCCTCTGCCAAGCACATCAGACAGACTGGACTGTTTCTACACAAAAGAATAAATGGACACAAATCAGACATTAAGAATGACCTCATCCAAAAGCCAGTGGGGGAGCACTTTAGCCTCCTGGGGAACATAGTTTCTGACTTGTGAGATTCTCAAGCAAAAAACCTTCAAAAACAGACTGTAACAAGAAACTGCTGAGCTGAAATTCATATGCAAATCTGACACCTTGAAAAAAAGATTTAAATAGAAACATGAGTGCCTCTCACATTACAATAGGTAATTTCCTCTTCAGGTACTCTCACCTCCCTATCACTGTTGGAGGTGAGCCACATCCACTCCGATTTAATTAGCACTGATGTCACACTCTCATCTCTGTATTCCTTCCTTTTCTTTTCAGCATCTGAGGAAGCGAGTTGTATCCCATGAAAGTTTATGAGCTAATGCCCTAGTAAATTTGTTTGGTTTTAAAGTATCACCGGACTCCTTGTTGCTTTTGCTGAAACAGACTAACACAGCAACCCCTCCAAAACCTGTCATTACAGATATGCTCTTTGCTGTTCCCTGGCTTCTTATTCACTTCAGGGTTCAATTCAAAGCTTTAATTCCTGGACTTTAGAGCCATTGATTGCTTGGAAGTTTTCTATTTCAGAAAAACTGAAAAACAATGAGTGGTCCTATAGCACATTAGGCCATGTCTACACAACAGATAATGTTGAAGCAGCCACGGTTGATCTTCCAGGTTTCGACTTAGGAGATCTAGTGAAAACATGCTAATTCGAACTGAGAGAGTGCTCCCGTCGATGCCGGTAGTGCTGCTTCTACGAGGAGTAAGGGAAGACGATAGGAGAGTGTGCTCCCTTCAACTTCCGGCAGCATTGATGGTGCTAAAATTTGAGTTAAGATACTTCGACTCAAGCTATGCAATTAACGTAGCTGAAGTTGTGTATCTTAATTTGAATGTATCCCCTGGTGTAGACCAGGCCATAAAGACTAACAAAAAAATTTTATATAGTATCATAAGCTTTCATGGGCACAATCCACTCATCTGAAAAGTGGGTTGTGCCCATGAAAGCTCATGATACTATATACTTTTTTTTTGTTAATCTCTAAGGTGTTTCAGGACCACTAGTTGTTTAAGTTTTTTTTAAGATACAGACTAACACAGCTACCCCTCTGAGATCTATTTCAGAGACTGCCTCTCCATTTGTGACCCATGAGGCCAAAGAACAATTCCACATCCAAGGGACTAAAACCACAGAGAGAAAGGCAAGGTTCCATGAGGGACTTAACTTTATAGTGGCATTCATTTATATATTCCAGTACCAAGATTTAGGGCTGTCAACTCTCTCAGCTAGACAAACCAGATGCCGTTTCCTGCAATGGTTGTCTGGTCCAGGAGAGTTGACAACCAAATGGTGATTGATGTCCTATTAAAAATATCCTGCATTAAAACTCCTCATAAACGTATAAAACTCTTGTATTCTGCAGCACTGCAGTGAAAGGTATGTTGTAACCTCTGATAAAACAAAGAATTAAGGGATTTTTAAGATAAATGTGAAAATAAATAAGACATTCCTTATAGAATCACCTTTAGTACCTAAACTTCAGTTTATTCTACATGGCCTCTACATGTTTAATTTTCAGCAGTTTTCAGAATTTTGTACTTGAAAATACTATCACGAAAGCAGTCAGTGAGGAAGCTGCAGGTTTGGGCTGGGTTGTGGGCAGATGGGACTTTTCAGGTGACTGGAGTAACAGAACAAAGGTTTCAAGCAGCCTGTAGAATCAAGTAGACATAACACTATAGGTTAGGAAGCTTCTCTTTGCAACATTAAATGTCAGTGGTGGGGTCTATGGCAAATTCAGCTACAAAATCAGGAGCTATATAGTCTTTTCTGTACAGCCTAAAATTGATCTAGCTAACCTCATAAATTTTATTTTTTTATTTTCACCCCATTATTTCTAGTTATATCACCTTGTACCACCCTAAAGGATTAACTTAAAAAACAACATGTAGATGTTGTTTTTTAAGTTTTTCCTGGTACAGACTAACTCGGCTACCCCTCTGAACCTAAAGGATTAGTAGCTCTCCTTCCTGTCTAAAACATGCCACTATTTGTATTTGTCAGATGGATGCCTTTTCTCCCCTCCATCACCTCATTGACAAAGCCACCAACTCAGATGTAGCTTTGGATTTTTCAAGGAATGATTCAGTCAGATAGTGAAGTGATCTGTTGGCAATGCATTTTTTCATGGGGTGGCAGCACTAGGAGAATGATTGCAGGGGTCACTACCTTTGCCAGTAAATGGCCAGTGCATTTTTCACGCCTTCTTAAATAAGATGGATCACAATTCATGACATTTGTTATCATGGCACACAGGAACCAGCTCCATGTCCTGTACTGACCCCTACGAACACATGTGGCAAAGCGAAGTGAAAGTGAGACGGCAAGAAACAAACCATGCAGCAACCTTGTCATGCTGCTTCTGCAGTGAATTCAAAACGGGGGGGGGGGGTTCAGAGCTGAACACAACAAATGCTATTTTACAGCAGAGTGTGATTGGTAGACATGAAAATTGGCAGTTTCTTGCTCTCTGTTTTTCCCCTTACCCTAACTGTGGACCATTTTATTTTCTGAATGATTTTTAGATGTCTAAGAAAAATGTGTCTGCTGCACAGTTCCAGAGACTTCCCCTCCAACACTTTTCCACCTACCTTTCTTCCATACGATTGCAACAGACAAAAATCATACTTTGGTTATTTGGATTGCCTCTATTAGTTATTTAATTTTCTGAACACATGCTATTCAGAAGTGTGTAAATGCAATAGTTGCAAGACAGATCAAATAAATATGCTGGCTATAGAATTGCAGCCGCTACTTGCTTTTTCAGAGTTTCAAGCTTACAGAATGATTTACAATATTTTTCAAATCTCTGTATTTGTTGCAAAGGTGACTCTTATGCTTTTCAGGAAAGTTAAACAATTAATTACTAGCTACAATTAAGTATAATAGTAATAAACAACAACTCTCTTAAGCTTGAACTGCTTGCAGTATGAACTGTCAGGCTTGAAGCAGTATGAACTGTGGTAGGGTCTTGTGGACTTCAATTGCTTGAAAATCAGCCTTCTTTGGATTTCCAGTGCCCTCTTGTGGCCTGAACACGATGGTTAAAAAAAAACTAAATACAATTTCTCATTTTCCAAAGAAACTATCATCAGTTTCCTTGGACATTATTACAATCATCATTTTCAAAATGTCAGAGAAAAAGGATCCATGAAAGTGAAGTCATTTTAGATTAATCTTATGTTTTGTGACTAGATGAATCACCTATTTAATCAAGTCTCAGAGGGATAGCCCCATTAGTCTGGATCTGCAAAAACAATCTGTTGCTTCTTAGAGACTACAGATTTTGACTCAGGTCACTGAGGGTGCATCTACCCTGCACCATAACTTGAAATAAGATATGCAATTTGAGCTACACAAATTGCATATCTTATTTCGATGCTATTTCAAAATAGCTTATTTTGTCATTTGGCGTTGTCTACACAGCACCAAATTTTGAAATAAAATACTATTCTGAAATGTCCCTTACTCCTCATAGAATGAGGTTGATAGGGATGTCATAATAGTGAACCCAAAATGACGGATTTACTGTGAAGACACTGAATAGCCTGGATGGGTCTGCCTATTTGTCTGACTAAGATAGGGCCAAGTGATAATCCAAAGGCATTCCTATTCACTTTTGAATGGGTTGCTATGGGTGCCTGATAGCCCCAGGAACATTGGGCCTCTCTTTTGGCCATATATTTAATAGGACAGGCACAGACAGTCTACCACAACCTCAATTCATGGGATGCCTTAGATTTGCATGAGTGAAAGCAGCTATATAGGACAACTCTAGTATTAGCCCAAAGACTTACCATCACTGCTAATCTAGAACTAGGACTCCTAGTGAGCAAACTCCTAGACCCAAAAGCAGCAGAACTAGGGGAAGATCTGAGCCCTCACAATGAGATCAGATGCAGCACAACTTGGACAACTTTCAGGATGTCCTATCCACCTGCCTAAGGCAGACAAACCTTATAAACCACCACATCACGATGATGCCAGGGCAGAAAGTGAGAGACATCCCACAGAAGATGTGGATGGCCATCTGACAAGAACTCAACACTATGCTTGAGATGGGCAGTAATCAAAGAGTCACAGAACAAGTGGAGGAGTCCTATTGTCCTGGTGCCAAAGGCCGATGGGGCTATTAGATTCTGCATTGATTTCTGCAAAATTAATGCCATATCCTGGTTCAATTCATATGCAATGCCCTGTGTTGAAGAACTGCTCAAATGTCTGGGGGTGGGGGCAAATGTCTATCATCCATTGACTTAACAAAAGGATATTGGTGGATAGTCCTGATGCTTAACTCATGGATAAAGACTGCCTTCCCTACCCCATTTGGCCCCTGTCAATTTATCACCATGCTATTCCGATTGCATGGGGCAGCTGCCACCTTCCAGAGGCTGATGAACAAAGTACTACAGCCTCACAACCAGTATGCAGCTACCTATATAGATGACATCATCATTTATAGTGGTTCTTGGGAAGACTACCTTCACCCCCTCCAAGAATTTCTCCAAGCATTGCAGGACATTGGTCTTTCAGCAAACCCAGCAAAGTGTCACTTTGGACAAGAGGAGGTGACTTATCTTGGGTACGTGGTGGGAGGTGGTAAATTACCACCAGTAGTTGATAAAGTACAAGATCTATCAGGAATGCCAACCCCGAAGACAAAGAAGCAGGTACAACAGTTTTTGGATCTGGCTGGCTACTACAGGAATTTCATGTATTGACTTTGCAACAATTGCAGCGCCTCTGACAGATCTAAGAACTTCCAACCCCGTCAGGTGAAATAAAAGGATCAATGTGAGAGCACCTTGCAGAACTTAAGAAATGACTAACACAGGAGCACTGTCCTCCTGCATCCAGATTTTATAAGGAGTTCATATTCCGAACAGATGCCTCAGGAGTGGGGTTAGGAGCAGTTCTATCCCAAGAGGTGGACAGGGAAGAACACCCTATTTTGTTCCTGAGCTGAAAACTGTTCATGAGAGAAATGCAGTATTTGACAATAGAAAAGGAGGCTTTAGAGGTAAAATGGGATATTGACGTCCTGCAGTACTACCTGTTAGGAATGAACTTTAAGCTAATTACTGACCATGCGCCCCTCTGCTGGCTACATAGCATGAAGAAGACTAACCCCCAGATCATGCAGTGGTACCTCTCCCTACAGCCCTATGATTTCCGCATGTTCCATTGTCCAGGTAAGGCCCAGCCAATGCAGGTTTTTTTTTTTTCCAGGTTGGGCAAAGAGGAAACTGGAGAGAACACCAGCCGGGTTCCCTCTTAAGGGAGAGGGTGTGTGATGAGGTATGCATACCCCACGCTGGGCTGGAAGGCATTAATATCCTGTGGGAGGAGGAAGTCCCCCTCCCCCGAGACATACTGGGCATACTCCAAGTGCTGGGGTAGTATAAAAGGGAGCAGCTCAGCTCAGTCTGGGGTGGATGCTGGAGAGGAAGGCCCTCCAGAGGTGTACCAGCCAGAGTCCCAGATGACAAGAGCCGGAGACCCAGGAGACAGCACTGAGCCTCTCAAGCCAGTGGAGCTTCGGGGAGAGACTGATGCCATGGAGCCTGAGGTCTCTGAAACCTTGTGGACTTTTCCACCACCAAAGATGTTAGGAAGTCACCCAGAGAGGGTGCGCAAGCAGTAATCCCCACGAGTGAGCTTGGTGTGTTGCAGTAGGATCCCCCACTGACAGGGGCCTGGTTCAGGACCCATTGGAGTCGGATGGGCTTCCCTAATCCCATAGATTCTGGACATTAGGTCATGCTGCCCTGCAATTTAAGGGTTACTATACAGACTCTGGCCATTAGGTCATGCTGCCATGCAACCAAGGGGCTCCCAGACTCTAGCCAGGCCACACTGCCCTGTGACTGAGGGGCTTTCACATAGATTCTGGTTGCTGGGCTGCGCTGCCCTGCCAGGAAAGGCTACTTCACAGACTCTGTCCTCTAGACAGTGCTGCCCTATCAGGGAGGGCTGCTTCACCAACTCTGGCTGGTAGGCTATGCTGTCTTGAGGGGTGACAGACTGACTCAGGTCACCAACAGACCAGCAGCAGTTCAAGCAGTGTCTACACACACCCCTGTATCTCCTCTCTCTCATGATGGGGTGTGCATACACTGTGACACTTGTTTATACATATTCATGGTAAGAAAGCATATTCATGCCACTCCAAGCCTTCTCCTGAATATTGATGAAACAAAATCTCATTCACGCTAGCATTCATGGAAAGCAAATATAAACCCAGCTCTTATGCCTCCTGCAAGGAGGTTTACAGGATCTGTCGAAAAAGGCTTTCTTTCTCGACAGATCCCCCTCTAGACTGCCGCTTTTTGCCGACAAAGTGCTGAGTCGGCAAAACATGGTGGCCATTTTTATGCAAATTAGTCACGGGATATTTAAATCCCTGCCTCATTTGCAATGTCAGCTGTGCTGCCAGCCCTGCCTTGACCCCTCAGTCGTGGGACTCCCAGCTGCACCTCCTGAGGCCCCTGCCGTGCTTCTGGCTGCATCGCCGGAGCCCCCGCTACAGGACTCCTAGCTGTGCCATGGGGCGCTCTGCACTGCCTGCGCCCCTGCTGTGGTTGTGAAGGCTAGGACTATAACAGGGTTTAAAAGAGAACTAGATAAATTCATGGAGGTTAAGTCCATAAATGGCTATTAGCCAGTATGGGGAAGGAATGGTGTCCCTAGCCTCTGTTTGTCAGAGGGTGGAGAAGGATGGCAGGAGAGAGATGGCTTGATCATTACCTGTTCGATTCACTCCCTCTGGGGCACCTGGCATTGGCCACTGTTGGCAGACAGGGTACTGGGCTGGATGGACCTTTGGTCTGACCCAGTATGGCCATTCTTGTGTTCTTATGACTCCTGGCTATACCACCAGAGCTTCCTATGCTGGCCAAGACTCCTGCCACTGGGCTTGCCTCCGTGCACTGCGGGACTCCCCGCATCGCCTGAGCCCCCTGCCACAGGGCTCACGACCGCATCCCAGGATTCCCCATGCCACCTGAGCCTTCTGTGCTGTGCACCCCATGTTGCCTGAGCCCCCTGCCCACCACTGGCTTTCCTGCCCCTGGGCTCTCTGGGCCAGAAACCTCCATGGTCCTGCCAGACCACAGATGTTGCTGGACTAGAGAGTACCAGTTGCGGGAGGTTCAGAGAGGTTCAGAGAGGCTTTCTGTCTGTTCAGGAATTCCTCCTAAACAGTAAGAGCCAGAGCCAAGACCACCAGATTCAGCTTCCTCTTATCATAACTTAAAGCAAGGTCAGGGTTTGGTTGTGCCAGGAAAAGGGATGTGCCTGAAATGGGATTGCTTCTCATAAAATCAGACAGAAAAGAGACAGAATCACTAGGCAGGTGAAAGAGTCTGGCTGGGGGTACCCCGCTACCACATCCAGGACTGCCTGAGCCAATTTGTATGGGGACATTGCTGGCTGTTCCCCTTCATCAGGGATCAAGGGGAAAGTATAGTTCATTGCATTTACCTGGCCCCAAACTACTGGGGGAAGTCCTCTCTCCACAGGGAATCCTCCATACAGCCTCCTGCCTTTCATCCCCACCCCGCAACAATGTTTTAAACAAAGCACATTAATTTTTGTTGTTTGGTAAATAAAATGAAAATGTATTTCATTAAGGACCCGAGCAACACCAGGTAAATCTTCTAATAAGTTATAAGAACTATTCACCCAGTTCAAGATTTTTGATAAACAGCTTTAAAATTACTTGTAATCAAATTCAGATTGTACAGTCTCATTTGCTGATAAATTTTATAGTTAATTGCTTGGCCACACATTGGTTCATTATTTTGTTATGAAATATACTCAACTCAATAGACCAAATAACCAATGCTAATACCGGAAAACAGTTCTATACGATACCACTCCCACACAGCAATGTTACATTCATCTTATGCAGAATGTGTACTCCCCAGAGTTACATACCTAAAGTCATTTCTATACTCTATTTATTCACCAGTAAAAGGAACTATACACACATCACCTGAAACTGGATTCAGTTAGTCATCTTTTAACTTGTTTGTTTCTGGTACCATGGTGTACCTCTTTATCTTTTGATCTGAACCCATGCATTCTGGGTACATGCATTCTAGGTACTAAGAGACAGGTAACACACCCAATGTGTGGTTAATTGTTTCCTGATGTCATGAATAAATAATCATATATCCGAATACAGATAGCATTGGCTTGAGTAGATAGGAAAACTTATTTCAGCTATTGCATGACGTTATGGAATACTTAGCACAACATTTGTACTTAGTATCCCATAATGCCATGCATTAGTTGAAGAATAACGAAGATAAAGACCAATATGAGCTATACCAGTGCTTCATATGTATACTTAAATTGCTGAAATACATTTTGCTATAATATTATCAGCATAATACATATGTATGCTCATCAGCATATATTAATGAACACATTGTTCTACTGGAGCCAGATTCTAGTCTGTCATTCCAATATAAATCCAGAGTGACTCAAATGGTGCCAGTAGAATTACTATGAAAATGCCCCAGAATTTGGCTCTAATGATCTAACAGAGATAAAAGTTCAGTATGGTGCATGAATTGCATCTGCTCAGATTAAATGAGCCCTGTTTGCGCAACAGGGAATGCCTACCCTCATTTAGTGGTTATTCTGCACAAATTTCTAATATGTTAATGCATGAGAGAAGTACATAAGGCTACAGTTGAATGATCTGAGCCATCAGATTTACTTTCAAGAAGAAATTCAGAACAAGAAAACTTACTGTACATTGATTTCCAAGTTACGGTTTACTGAGTAAAAATATTCAGACTGCAAAGATATAACTTAAGGGAAAACTTTAAATGAAAGTTAGTTGTTTTAGGGCTGGGCTTTAACTCTCTGCTGAAAAACAAACATGCAGCATTTCCTAATATTTATGGAATTCTCATTTTTTGTGTCAGTTGCCTTAAGATAGGGGACCAAAATTATGCGGTAAGATAGGGGACCAAAATTATACCCCTGGTGTGGGGTTACTGCACAGCTTCTCTGCTTTGGGAGAAACTTCAGATAGCACAATGCTTCCTTGAGTACATTACACATACATTACAAAGGGTAGATGCACTATCTTTATGATACTGCTTTCTGCTATCTCAGACATACTTGGTCTGCTGTGCCCTATACCCAGTGTGACGTGTTCAGTCACAGAGATTCCTTTGAGAACAGTTTGAAAGAGATGTATATAAAAGATTCTTTGGCTGGGAGAGGGTGGGGGGAAAGAGTGAGGATAAAGGGCGAAGGAAGGAGAGAATGGAAGCATATGCAGTAAAGAGGAAGCGTACAACATAAGGAATCAAAATTTGGGAAGGGGAATAAGGGCAGATGTGGAGTCAAGACATACCGTGGAGGATCTAACATTGAAAAAGATTGCAGAGATATTTGCAGAAAAACAGAGTGAAGGATACGAGAAAGGAAGGATACAAGAAAGACGGAGCTCATTTAATAATGTTATTTAATAACTTAAAGCAACTAAATGTGGCAACTTAAAAAAGGGAAATGGGTGATACAGGCACCTGCAATCTTTGGAGTTGTCCATAAAATTCGTTGCAGCTCTCTTCAGTTTCCCAGAGTGTTTTTCTGTTTGGTGCACCTTTGTACATTACACACACTGGTGATAGATCATGGGGGGTTATAGTAAATATTGTAAGCTGCAGAAAAGCTACTGTAGAAGCCATGAGTTGGGAAGAAGACCATCAAAGAAGGTTGAAGCTTGAGAAGAATTGGTTTCCAGAGGCACAAATGTAATGGAGACATGGCTGGGCACATGAGAGCTCATCAGAATGTATTTGTTTCTGTGGCTCTATATCCAATTGTGACAGGGCAGACAAGCCCCACACTCCGGTGGATAGCCAGGGAGATCCGTGCCAGCCGGGACACGCTGGTGCAGGCGTCCCGGGCTGCTTGGGCGAGGGGGCGGATGAGCCCCGAACGCCGGCAGACAGCTGGTGGGGGGCTGGGTCGGCAGGAGGGCGCAGGCATGGGCCTTCCAGGCGGCCTAGGAATCCCGTGAGGGGAAGAATGGTGGAAGAAGGAGGAGTCAGACACAGCACGGGGCGCCCGACAACCACGTCAGTGGTGCGCCGTGACCTTTAAAAATGGTGGCCCCCGTGCCCAGGAGGAGGCAGTGAGTCTTGGTGGCAGCGGTTCCCAGGAGTCCAGGGGAGCTGACCGTGAAGGCTCAGGGGTAGGACCGGAGCGACAGAGCTTAGGAACCAGCAGCAGGGAAGACGCTCCAGCAGACCGTGACCCTTGACAACCCCGGAACTGCGAGCCTGAGCCAGGATCAGGAAGACTCGCAGGGGAGTGGGGTGAACAGCCCGAGGACCCATCGTGGGGGTAAGAGGAACCGTTGATGGGGTAGGAAGTGGCTCGGAGCAGGGCGTTAGGCCCGCAGGTTGGCGTGTTACGGGTGGTCACCCCGCCAACCAATAGGGAGAGGAGAGCGTCATAATCCCTCCCCAGGGCTCTGGGCCGGGACCCAGTGGAGAGGGCGGGCCCAGGTCTCCCTACCCCAATGTAATCCCCAAGAGGCAAAAGGCCCTCTCTTTGGGTGCGGCTATACGCGAGGGGAGGAGGAATTGTATAACGGGTACAATTGATACTGCAAGAACCCCAAACTCAGGGGTAGGGGCCCTCTCACTGTGGGAGGGGCTACAGAAAAGAGGGGCACCCCTTGGACATGAAGGGGGGTCCCCTACACCAATCTTGTAAAAAACAGACGGAGAAGCTAGGGAACAGGACTTAAACTTCTCACTCTCCTAAGTGTTCTCCAGTTGCACTGGCAGCACTGGAAGCACTGTGGGTGACTAAAAGGGGATTGTACAATTAGTCTGAAATTAACAAAATGTAATTCAGTAAAGACAAGAGTAAAGGACTCCACTTAGGAAAGAAAATCAAATACAACATGGGAACCAGATAGAGGGTAATAAATATTGCATAAAAAAGGCTGTGGCTGTTTGCATCGCAAATTGAATATAAGTCACAGTGCGATGACTGCTGAAAGCAAATATTTTCAGCTGTATTAACAGGAGTATAGCATGTAAGACATGGGAGGTAATTGTTTTGCTGTACTCAGTTGTGGTGGGGCTTCAGCTGGAGTACTGTGCCTAGTTTTGGGCATCATACTTTAAGAATGATGTGGACAAATTGAAGGACACAAAAACATGACTTATGAGTCTATGTTTAAAATAAAGACTGAGGGAGCGGGAAGATGATAGCATTTTCAAATATGTCAAGGTCTTGTTATAAAGAGGACAGTGGTCAATTGTTCTCAATGTTTGCTGGAGATAGGAGAAGAACTAATGGGCTTAAACTGCAGCATGGGAGATTTAGGTTAGGAAAAACTTCTAACTGTGGGGATAGTTATGTTCTAGAATTGGCTGTCAAGGGAGGTTGTGGAATCCCACCATTGAAGGTTTTAAAGAATGGCTTAGACAAACATCTGTCAGGGACAGTCCAGGTGTACTTGGTCCTGCCTCAGTACAGGAGAGTGGACTTGATGATCTTTCAACGTCCCTTCCATCCCTACATTTTTATGCTTTCTATGAGTTTTTTGGGGGTTTTTTACATTGACTAGAAAAATGACAGTCTATAAAAAAACTTTTATCAACCAAGTTTAAGATACAGAGTAAAACACCAGCCCTTACCATTCCTGCCTTTATGAGTTAACTGTCATTTGTGGGTGAACATGATGACAAGGTGGTTGTTTTAAACATGCAAAATTTTATGGCTTGAGAGGAACACACAATTATATTTCCCTTAATTCTTTTTCATGTATTTGTGCTACGTGAAGCTATACAAGTGCTATGTTTCTATTTCCTGTGTACCTTGAAATATAAAGCATGGCTATGTCTAGACAACAGGGTTTTTTTCGAAAAAAGTAGCCTTTTTTTTAAAAAACTTCACCTGCGTCTAGACTGCCGCCACGTTCTTTCGAAATTAAATTGAAAGAATGCAGCAGTTTTTTCAACAGCCGTAAACCTCATTTTACGAGGAAGAACACCTTTTTTTGAAAGAGCTCTTTTGAAAAAAAGCGTTCTTGACCGCAAACAGGGCTTTTTCGAAGGAGAGCATCCAGATTGCCTGGGTGCTCTCTTCCGAAAAAGCGGATCGCTTTTTTGAAAAAGTTGTAGCTGTCTAGATGATCTCTTTTGAAAGAAGCTTTTCTGAAAGATTCTTTCCAAAAAGCTTCTTTCGAAAGAAGCGTGTAGTCTAGACGTACCCTTTGACTCTGATTGTATCCTGAAAAGCAAGGTCTATGAGGCAATTCAAGATAGCTGCTGCTATAGACTGAGACATAAACTCTGCAATCTCACAAAGAAACTTTATGTACATTCTGTTTTTATTGTCCACTAATACAAAATAGAAGCCACCCAGATGTAAAGTTCATGTAACTATTTTGTGTTTGAACAACATAATAGCGCCTAATGTAAATACAAGTGCATCCCTCATGTCTATTTATGGTAATGTGTTTATTTATTTTATGAGTCATAAGGCTTTTCACCACCATAAAATCATCAAAGAAATTAAGTTGTTCTATTAGATTTAGAGAGACATCATGTGATAAGAGTCATAAGACTGTCATATGCTAGCAAGACTAGTCATACCTCAGTTACAAAATTCAGAATGCAGGAGCCCAACTTTTCATTTTAAGGGAAAAAGGTAGCTATCTATAATAATACAAACTTTGTTTCCTAGTCAATTTTGTTAAGTGACCAAAACGCACAATTTTCTACAGGACCTCTTTATCATAGAAGGGTAGTATTGTTACCTCATACAACAGAACTGTGATTGGTGCTTTCATGTTATTTTATAGTGAAGAATTGTGATGACTTTGAGTGCTTAGTGAAAAGAATTCCAAGGGGAACTACATTAGATGTAGTGTGAATAGTGTCAAATGTAGTGTGGCCATATCTTATGAGAACCACCCGTAACATCTCTCTGCTGGAGCCCCTCTGTCTTGATTTCCTGCATCTCTTTTATGACAACCTTAGACCTCTTAAAAGCAGGATCTGCCAATTGTGATAAGTGGTTTCCATTGTGGAAAGGCTGTGTGGTGTGTAGATACATCCATAATTGACTGCTTGGGACTATAGAGAACCTTTCCCATATAACCCATTGTTCACTGACTCAAGAGTAGTTTCATGAGTCAAATGACTGACAATACCATATACTCTATTTCTTTTCTGCTTTTTAAATTTACACCTTGAGTAATTGTTAATAAAGAGATGTATATTATTCTGTCAATAAAAAATATAAACCAATCACAAATAGACAACTAGGTAAAGTGAAATTTAGAGCCTTTATTTCTTCTTCGGTTTCTTTCTGTTTTTCTTCTCGTCTCTTTCTGTAAAAGGGAGTATAAAATATCCACTTTCTATTGAAGTTAAAATTATTTACTATATTAAAATGTTATTCCTTTCCCACATTCTTACTAGTCCATGTATTTATTGCACATCAGTCTGTGTATTTATTTTTTGCTTTAGTGTCTCATTATATTTCAGTTCAATGAGATCTCAGTCTCCTTACGTTTTCTTCCCCATCACTTGCATTTTGTGTGCCTGGCATTCTTCCATTCTAAATCTTCCTCATTTCATCATAACTTTCTTTGACACTATTTCTTTTCATTTTCTTCTACACTGTTTCATTTTCGTCCAACTTCACATTGTTTCCTTCCGCCATCCTTTGGCATCCCAGAATATTGTTTTTATTTGACATTATTCTACTCTGTGTTCCCCATTTCTCTGAATTCTATTTTCCCTTTACTTTAATTTACATTCCCTACACTGCTTTTGCACACTTCATTCACTCTCACTGACATTGCTGTTTCACTCATTTTTAAAATTATTTTCCTCATTCTGTTTCCTTTTCAGGTTCTCTCCTTTCAACTTTGTTTTCACACCCTTTCTTTTTCTCTGCTCAAACGTGAAGATATTTTAACCATTTCAACCTAAGTATCTTAAACCCTTTTCTTGACAGTCTAGTAATCTTAGCCTAATATTAGATTTGTAAAGAAAATGTCAAAACACTTATTTAAATTTCAACCCTCTGGTGAATATACAAGGTAACTGAAAGGTTTCTAGGATTAAAAATTGACCCACTTAAAAATATATAACAGGCCTATCGTTTTTTTAATGGAGTGACAGTATATGTAATGCTATACAATCAAATGAGACACAGTGCTTACTTGGAGGCTTGCAATCTTAATACAGACACGAGAACAATGCCCCGACACATGCAACATAATCTTAGTAAATCTCAGGGAGAGATTGTTGAAAGGTTTTGCAAAAGAACAGAAAAGGTGCTTCTGTCTCTTTCTCTACACTGGCCTGGCATTGAACCGTGGTCTCTACTGATGTTTTTACACAATTGTGCCTAATGTAGCTAGGTAATGGGTTCTGTACAGGAGATAGATCCAGGCTCTGCTGAAAGGACCAAGAATGTTGAGGTGAGGGGAGAGATCCTCACTTCTGTTCCAGCCTAAAAATGGACTGCCTTGGTGAAGAGACCCCTTTGTCCCTATGATCAGAATTTGGGAACTCCAGACCTTCACTCCTTCTCTCTAGTCTTCTCTATAGATGTGGTTCATAATCAAAGGTCTCTCTCTTCTTTCTTAATTTGTGTCCTTTTCCCTGCAACCCATTTGTGTTAACATAGTTTCATCTATCTGTCTTTGCAGCCTGTAGGGAACCAAACAGTGAAAATGTGCTTAACAATCACTTTTAAGGCTGCATAGATTAAGTCTCAGGAAGCAATTCAAAGAGAACTCTACAATTTACTGATCCCAATGAATGTCTGTTTCACACAAAGCACAATTTAGCCCAATATTTCTTAGTAGACCACATGTCCCCATACTTCTATGGTCTGAAAAAAAGAAGCTTATTCAATTAGTCTTTCATTTTTACTTCTGTTCTCACATGCTTTAAGTTTTGTACCAGCAAAAGGAGGTTTGGGGGATTTGAGTGTAGTGGATTCTCTAAATTATTTGTGCCATTTCCTACTTGCTTTCATGGATGTGTCAGCCTGTACAGAGGCTATTGTGCTATGACAAGATCAGTTGAAAGGACTAAAATCACCCTCATTCCAAGTGCCCTAAGATTGTAAAATGACTCCTGTTTCAGTCTCACATTAGTAGTGCAGTAGCTGATTGCCTAGCAAGAGACTGAATCCATCATGGGTCTCTTGCTTCAGAGGAGATATGAACCAACCTTTTGCCATCTGATGCTATGAGAGCTGCCTGTATTTGATGCATCCAATTTACCCCACTTCCAAAGCCAACAAAGGACACAATCCTGCATTGAGAAGAAAATGAATAGTCTTTTTCATCTTTAATTTCTACACTACCTTTTTATTTTGCTATTTGGCATATGAGACAACAGTGTGTTCACACTAATGCACCTATAATCTAATTTTTTACATATAAAGCTATAGACTAAACCCAAGTTCTGAACAACCACTGACATTTGAATCTTATTTTTATATGGAGCTATACCTAGCTCATAGAGCTGGAAGGGACCTTGAGACATCATTAAGTCCAGTCCCCTGCCCTCCCAGCAGGACCAAGTACCATCCCTGACAGATTTGCCCCAAATTCCTAAATGGCCCCCTCAAGGATTGAGCTCACAACCCTGAGTTTAGCAGGCCAATACTCAAGCTGCTGAGCTATTCCTCCCCCTTGCTCCTAGGGCTGGTCATGGCATACAGAAGATTTGTGATTTCGGTGTGCATTAACTTATCAGAGTGGGGACATTCATTTTCAAAGGGAAGCTCAGACACAGTTCCTTTTTATGGTAAGATTAATCTTCAGAGTGATCAAAGGGTCTTTACTGTCAAGGAGACCCATTGTATTAGTTGGAGTAAACTGATGGACCAAATACACTTTACTACTAGAGATCAGCTAAGATTTCACCCACAACTGAAATTAGTAACCCATCAGAGCAGGGACCAGTCATCTGTCCTTAAAATGGAATAATAATAATAGAATATTAGGATTGGAAGGAACCTCGAGAGCCCATCAAGTCTAGTCATCAGCCCCCATGGCAGCACCAAGCATCATCTAAATCGTGGGTTCCCAAACTGTGAACCACTGATTCTACATTATCCCTGAGGGATGTTTATCCAATCTGCTCTTAAATATCTCCAGTGACAACCTCCCTAGGCAATTTATTCCAGTGTTTAACCACCCTGACAGTTAGGAATTTTTTTCTAATGTCCAACCTATGCCTCCCTTGCTGTAGTTTAATACCACTGCTTCTTATCCTATCATCAGAGGCCAAGGAGAACAATTTTTTTCTCCCTCCTCCTTGTAACACCCTTTTAGATACTTGAAAACTGTTATCATGTCCCCTCTCAGTCTTCTCTTTTCTAAACTAAACAAGCCCATTTCTTTCAGTCTTCCCTCATTGGTGAAGTTTTCTAGACCTTTAATCATTAATAAATGGAAATTAAAAGGCTTTCTCGTTTGTTCATTGTTTTTGTATTGGAATTTAAAACCATCTCATATAAACTATGCTGCTTAAGAAACATGTATGAATGTGTAGGAGCCCAGGGCAGGTCCATAAGCAGGAAAAGCAATTCTCCCTCCCGCTATAACAGCAACAAAGGACTGTGATAGACAGTGATTGCTACAGCTGCCTATCATCTCAGAGGCTTTGGTTCACAACTAGGCCTACCCCTGTGGAAAGTAAATGACTTGTGCTCTTCCTTTTTATACTTGCTGCTTATTTTCCCCCTGATAGGAGAATTAGCCCCAGCTGAGTCCAAGCCTGTTTCTCTTCGTGGAGTCTTTGCAGTCCCTGCACTGCGGGCTGTCTTGGAGGGACCCCTGCAGGATCCTCCTCTATGGAGTTCATTTTGGCATGATAACATAGACCCAAGCTGTATTAATTTTGCCCTTCTTCCTTGATTCCCTTTAAAGGTATTTCTTCAGGGCTTCTCCCTTTCCTCTGAACAGATGGCCTGGTTTATGACTGATTCCCTGGGATCCTTGCAGAGCAGGGATACATATATAGAGGCCAGTATAACAACTTTTTCCATACTGAGGAGAAACAAATCCTAGTTCACAGCTCCCTTCAGCAGAACAACTGGGGAGAAAACACCCTGAGGAGAGCGTCCTCTCTATAAGCCCCCTTCCCATGGGTTTCCCAAAGAAGGGGTGAGTGGGCACTAAGTGGCAATATCTTTTTTGCAGAATCAGCTCCTGAAACATTGTCAACACACGAATATTATAGTGACACTATGGATTCACTTTAAAATTGGATTTTTACAGCTGACTGACTAGTACATTTAATTTACCTATGGCACCGAACAGCTGTTCAATTTCTGTTCTATCTGAAAGCAAGTGTAATCAGTACACGTTCATAGCTATGTTCTGGTAATGTAACCAGAACATATCGTCTGAGCAGTTAATTACTGCAGAGACAATGGCTCTGACTTACCTGATATAGTGCATTATTATTCATCGTGGATTCATTTCTTCTTCTTCACTGGTAATTTTGTTAACATTGCTGACAGTGTTTAACAGCAGACTTCCTTGATCTTTAGCACTATTATGTCTCCTCAGATGTTGCTCATATCCTGAAAGCAGATTGCTTCTCTAAGTTTTAACCAGATTTATGTATAACTTTGATTGATGTCCCATGTAGCAGTAATAAATTACTAATGTGATTCCCTGATCTAATTTGTGCAAAATGCATCTGCTAGTGTGCAGTTAAAACTAAAAATATTAAAGACAAGACAAATCAATGAAAATTTAGGAAAAGAGGAAATGTAGAATTTGTTGATGAAGAGGCGTGTGAAGGAAGCAGTCCTTGAAACAGCAGGTTTCAGGAAGGATTTGAAGGAAGTGAGGTATCAATCCTGCAATGATTTAAGCATTTGTGTAACCCTATTGACTTCACTACTCATGTTTAAAATTAATCATTTGTTAAAGAGTTGGTCTGCAGTGCAGTTACAATTCAAATGTTGCCGCTAATTCAAGTCCCATCCACATGAAAAATCATTTAATTTGATCATGTGGTGCTTTTCACTCAGGTTGGCTGGCCTGTTGGGGGAGCTAGGGTGTGTCTACACTACAGAGTTTTGTCGACAAAAGTGGACTTTTGTCGACAAAACTATACCTGCGTCTACACTACCGCAGAGTTCTGTCGACATAACGTCGACAGAACTCGGCAGTTTTGTCGACGGCGGTAAACCTCATTCTACGAGGAATAATGCCTTTTGTCGACAGAGTTCTGTTGACAGAAGGTGTTATTGCATCTACACTCTCATGTCAACGAAGCGGCTTGCTTTGCCGACAGAACTGGATGTAGTCTAGACGCTCTTTGTTGACAGAAGCTTTGTTGACAGTATCTGTCGACAAAGCCTGTCAACAAAAGCCTGTAGTCTAGACGTACCCCTAGGCTACAGCTTACATTAGCACAACTCCTCATTGGCTAACACAGCCATACTGTGCCACCTGAGTGGAATTTTGCTCTCACTCAAGCAAAGCTAACATCTGAAGAGTAAGTTCAGTGTTGAGAATGCAAGTTAACTCTGCAGAACAGGGCTGGCTTTAGGAAGTGCGGGGCCCAATTCGAACAGTTTTGACGGGGTCCCGGCAGCCAGGATTTTTTGATGAGAAAAAAAAAAAACCAGCACACAAAAAAAAGAGTCACAGACCCTTTAAATCCCCAGCTACAGGGCGGAGTCCCGCCTTCCCACCAAACGCCAGGGCTGACTCCCCCTCCCGCAGCGCAGGGAAACCCCTGCACTTGACTCACCCCTCCTGTGGCACAGAGAAGCCACGGCACTCCTCCTCCGGGGCCGACGCCCTCTCCCACAGCGCGCCAGCACACACTTCCGGCTTTAGGGCATGAGGCCCTCTTAGGCATGGGGCCCAATTCGGGGGAAATCGGGTGAATTGGCCTAAAGTCAGCCCTACTGCAGAATATACATATGCTAAGTCTTTTCAGAATAAGGGCTAAACAGAAGACACTGTATTGATTGATGTGGAAACTGCCTCGGAAAAGAGCCCCTATTATTTTTTATAGACTTTGTTCTTAGCTGTGTCCCCTGCACTCAGTTTGCTTCTACTTCCTGCTCACATATATGCTGTCCTCATATAGCCTTTTCCTGCCTCCTCTTTAGGAAGTCTTATTCACATTAACTGTTTGTATAGTGTCCTTAACATAAAAGCTGCTCAGTTGTCTGGCCACATTCCCAACTAAGCAATCCACAAATAGAAACACTAAATACATTTCTGGATTCCATATCAGACCCACATGATTTATAGGAGTTTTATAGAAGGGTTTACTTTCACACAGTGCCACTCACTCTGATTTTTCAGTGTGTTCTAAATGCATTTCTATGTTAATTCTGTATTTATTGACACTGTCCTGAGCCACACAGTTGTGTTTGGGCTTCTCAGATAACTTCTTAAGGGATAAGTGGTCAAGTAATAAAAATCACCCCCCAGATGTTGTGTAGTCTGGCAGTCACTGCTGACAGAGTATCACGACCAAGTTAAACTTAAGCCTGAATTACCTTTCACCTCCCTAGAGAACATTTTCTCCAGCCCGCTGATGTCACTGGCAGACCAATGTGGCTGTACCTCACATCAAAGCAGTAAACCCTGCACAAAGATAAATAAACTGAGAATAAATAGACAGATTCAGGCACCTAGCACAGTCAGTGCTTGACATCACCCGCACAAATATTTACTCGCTAATTCAAAAGTTATAAATGAGGAAAATTAAAAGGCAATAAGTGAGAAAAATAATTGAGAATTAGATTTCTTAAAGAGTTGTTTGCCTCTCTTCCCTATCATCCTTTCTGGTAATAGCTTTAAAGTAAATCCTAACCGGCACATTTCTTCTGTTGATCTTTGTGATTGCAACAAAGATCCTGGTTTTGTTTCAACACATGAAGTTATGTAATACATTCATGATAAGGATGGCATGATAAGGGGCTCTCTCTCAGCTTTGCAGTGAAGCAGATGACCAAAGGCCAAGTTTCAACATCCAAGACCCACTGCCATCACTACTCCCCACAGACATGCTGATATCTCCTAGCAACAGACAAAGAAGTGCAGGGTCAAGTGGTGGGATGACAGAGAATAAGGGGCCGCAGGGTGATGCCTCACTTTTCCT
Organism: Pelochelys cantorii; assembly: GCA_032595735.1. NCBI lineage: Eukaryota > Metazoa > Chordata > Testudines > Trionychidae > Pelochelys > Pelochelys cantorii. The sequence continues at coordinate 71,098,689 of CM064327.1, forward strand.
TCAGCAACTGGAGAACCAGGTAGTGGCAGGAAAATTCTAGAACCTTTGCTGTGACTCTGTCTTCCCACTCTCCCTGCCTCAGTTACCCAATCTTATGTTTACTCTGCTTTTTGCTCCAATACTTTTTAAATCTAGTTAATCCAAGGTATTTATATGGCCCCCATTATAATGGCTCCCAATCTTTAACTGATCTATTCTCACAGCTCTCCTATGAGGCAGGGAAGTGCTTTATTCCCATTGTACAATGGGGAAATGACACAGAGAGCAACTAAGCCCAGTGTCACACAGGAAGTCTGTGACAGAGCAGAAATTTGAATTCAGGTCTCCCAAATCATAGGCTAGTTGCCCCAATCACTTGTGCATCCTTTCTCTGCAAATCCTGACCCTGGCCCTTTTTAAGAGCAAAGGGGTTTAGATAACCTGTGGAAGTTGGTAATGGGAATCTTGGGAGGTTCACCTATCCCTTGTCTTCTTCAACCTACCTTACTGACAACTATCACTGAAGAGCTCCCAGTGGTGCAGTATAAGGTACAGTATGGAGCAGTAGTCTAGTATGTGACTGTTAATTTACCTCTAGCAATGGGTACATATATCTTACAGAAGTAAATCATCAACCACAGGCTGCTGGTTTTGTTAGTTCAACCAGCAGCCTACCGAGTGTGAAGTTTTGTTGAGGTTCCTGCAGTCTTTTGGTTAATTCCTGCTCCGGAAGCCCCTGAGGTCACAGTGGGTTCTTGCTTGCTTGCTTCCCTGCGGAGGCTTGTCATGTGGGGTTCTGCACAGTGTCATCTTTTCATCCTGTGTGTTCTACATGCCTATGCAGCCACCAAGAGAGACAGGGAAGTGTTGGGCTTCCATTTGCATCCATATGGGAGGGTAACACTTGAATCTAAATCTCAGCTTTTAAAAAATCAGTTTACTATTTTTAATTTTTTCCTCACTGGCTGACAGAGGTGGGAATACAGATAAGGCAGACTGGCAGAAACTCAACTCAGGTAAGTCAAAAATGATACTATACTCACCTAATATATTTGGATGGATGGATGTTGTGGGTGCACCTTTTATTGGGAGAGTAACATCAGAGGTGATCAAAATTGTTTGAATTTTGAAATTTCATTGGGAGTATGAATTCTGAAATTTCAGGTGGTGAATTCAGTAAAATCATGCCTTTTTTTCAACAAGTTACAGCCAGTATGATCAAGTCTCTGAGGGTATGTCTACACCGCAAAGTTTTTTCAGCAAAACAGCCATTTTTCAAAAAAACCTTCACTTACATCCACACTGCAACAGCGTTCTTTCGGAAAAAAAAAATCGAAAGAACAGAGGGATTTTTCCGACATTGGTAAACCTCTTTCTATGAGGAAGAAGCCTTTTTCCAAAAGAGCATGTGGATGGGAAAGAGGGAGTTCTTTCGAAAGAAGAGGAAAGAGGAAAACGCACAGGTGCCCTGGTGGGCACTCCGTCCATAGTAATCCCAGATTAAATGTGAGATAGCATCCACACTGAATGGACGCTATCTTTTGAAAAAGCAGATCACTTTTTCGATGAGCTTTTGCTGTGTAGATGTTCTCTTTCGGAAGAAGTTTTTTCAGAAGATCTCTTCCGAAAAAGCTTCTTCTGAAAGAAGCCTGCAGTCTAGACATAACCTGAGCTAGATTGCGCATCCTGGTCCTGCAGATGGCAGTTAACAGCATTCATTACTTTGTCCAGTTAGGGTTGGCCTGGAAGTTATAAAAGTCTCTACCTAATGGGGACCACAACAAAGTCTGCTTCTCGCTACTGTTGGGAAGAACTTCAAACATCAGGAAGATAATAATGTAAAAATTCAGCTCTTGAGCACAGTGAGCTGCTATGAGCAGATAACATCTGTGCTCGGTTGTCTGCCCTGCCTACTTCTTTATATCTGAATACAAGGCAAGGCAATCTATAAACCTTATAATAGAATACTAGAACTGGAAGTGACCTCAAAAGGTCATTAAGTCCAGTCCCCTTTCAATATTCTGGGACCCTATTCACTCAAAGATCACCTTCCTAAGTCATAGTACAACCCCAGGTTTTGGTTTTGACCTAGGAAGCCCTACTGGTCTGTAAAAGTACTTGAGCTGGTTCTCCTTTTGGTTTAAAAGGAAGGCAGCCATTGGCACGTCTCTCTTCATGAGGAACTTTAACATCTAGGGCTCGCTTATTGTCCAGATCTGTTGGTTTTCAGGGCACACTCCTAAGCCCATCTCATTTTTCAGGTCTTAGGGAGGAGTGAGGAGATTTCTGTGCCAAGGGCTGAAATCTGCGGTGGGAGTTAATTTTTCCCCTTTTGGGGAAGTCACTGCATTTATTTTTGTTTGTACTATCTGGCTTGTATTTTTAGTATATGTCAGAGTCATCAATAGTCCTGGGCTTAACATTTGAGCTCAATAAATACCAAAAAAGAATAGAAACATTTCAGGAAGAAGGGTTTGGAGCAGGATTAAGGGATTTTACCTGATTTATTATTTATTACAGAGTAATGTGTTTTTTTGGCTGAACAGGATATGTTATATTTCTATATATATGCTAACTTGTTCTTGATACTGCAATTCTAATTATCTTAAAAGTGATTAAAACAATTACTGTAGAGGTGTATGTATTGAGAATACTTTGAAATACATCAATATATAAACATGGAGCAAAGGGGTTTAATTGCCAGAAGAAAGACGCTTAAGGCAGCAAAATGAATTAATTTCCCAGCACTGCCACAGTCCCTGTCTGAACTTGGAAAAGTCAGTGGGCAATTTTTTGAAAATTGTACCATATGTAACTTTTGAAAATGGGATTTAGGCTCCTAAGTCTCATAGGCACTTTTGAAAGTTTTGCTGTTAATTTCTCTTTGCATCAGTTCCTAATTTGAAAAAATGGGGATAATAATACTTCCTTTCCCCCCAACCCATAATCTGTCTTGTCTTTTTGGACACTGCGTCCTTTGAGGTAGGGATGGTCTATCATTATATAGTGCCTAGCACAATGGGACCTGAACAATGGGGCCTGTAGATGCTACTGTAATATAAATAATAACAATAATAATTCAAAAAATTCATAGAGGTCACATATGATACTATTAGATCATCTAGCCAGTTCATGATTTTTGCCAACAGTACAATTTTTATCTTTCAGAATTTTTCTATATTGAAAGTCTTTCTCTTCAATAGAATAAATATGTATGAAATGCAGAGTGTGACTGGAAAGGTGGTGATTTTGAATGCCTAATGGAGGACAAGTATCAGAGGGGTAGCCAAGTTAGTCTGGATCTGCAAAAGTGACAAGGAGTCCTGTGGCACTTTATAGACTAACAGATGTATTGGAGCATAAGCTTTCGTGGGCAAAGACCCACTTCATCAGATGCATGTGACGAAGTGGGTCTTTGCCCACGAAAGCTTATGCTCTAATACATCTGTTAGGCTGTGTCTACACTAGCAGCTTCTTGCACAAGAACTCTTTTGTGGAAGAGTTCTTGTGCAAAAACTCTTCCACAAGAGAGCGTCTACACTGGCACGTGCTTTTGTGCAAGAGCATCCATAGCAGTGCAGACGCTCTCTTGCGCAAGAAAACTCTGATGGTCATTTTAACCATAGGGGCTTCTTGCGCAAGAAATTCATGTTGCCTGTCTACACTGGCCTCTTCTGGAAGAGCTCTTGTGCAAGAGGGCTTATTCCTGAGAGGGAGCGTCAGAGTTCTCGCGCAAGAAGCCTTGATTTTCTACAGTAAACGTCAGTTTACCTGCGCAAGAACGCGTGGCCAGTGTAGACAGGCGGCATTTTGTGCAAAAGCGGCCGTTTTTGCGCAAGAACACGCCAGTGTAGACACTGAGTGTATAAGGTGCCACAGATTCCTTGTTGCTAATGGTGGACAGCGATTTCTCATGAAATCCCATACTGGGTTTCAGAATTAAACTGACTTAAATTGTTGCAATTTTATGTTTGTATAACTGAGAGCAGATTCTGGGCCACAGATATCAGAATGCAGCTCTTGCCTTTCTCCTAGAAATACCAGACAACAAAAATAACATGCAGTAGTTCAGAACACAAACTATACCAAGGTCAAACATTCAAAAACATTCTGCTAATACATTCTCAAGTATTTTAAGTCATGCTCCACTTTTTAAATTAAGGATTTGTGAATAGATTTGAAATATGGCAACACAAGTTCTGCTTTCTGGTGATTCAGGTTCCAATTTATAATGGATCTGACTATACTTTGAGGATTACGCAGTTCATTCATTGACCACTGGGTGGTATGACTGGCACAGATGTTCCCTCAGAGGCAGAGAAGTTGAGTGTTATGGTTATGTCCAGCAGATGTCTCTTTTCTACCATGTCATATTTATTTAACTGTTTAGTCTATAAAGGATTTTAAAGGGTCAGCATTTTTAAGCCCTTTGTGCTTCTTATGAAACTATTGCCAATTGCATACTAGATAATTAGTAAAAGTCAATATGATGCAGAAAGCATTACTTTTCATCCTAAATAATTTTAATCTGACACAGAACACTTCTGTTTAATGCAACTTGTCATAGTAGTGCTACAGATATACACAGATTTAGAATACATTGGGCTAAAATCAATTTTCAGTTATGCATGTGTAAATCTGAAGTACCTCAGCAGTAACCAATGGAATTAAACCGATGTACACAGATGGGAATGAGAGCAAAGTTTAGTCCAATGTTAACATTTCCTTATGCAGAAACAATTCTGTAGGAAAACTGAACTATAGCAAGGTTGCACAGATGTAAATGCATGAGTGCAGTAGTTACCCTTATTTAAAGTATATGCTACAAATCGATTAATGGAATGGCTAGCAAATATAGCATCTTATTAACAAAGGCAAGTGATTACTATTTATAGCTCTGAATACTAGAGATGGGCTTGACCCAGTACCCCAGATTGAAAGCCCTGAACATACAAAACTGACTTTGACATAATTCAATAGCAGGCTCCTTTGTAAGATTGATGACCCTTCTGCCTAGAGTCCAGATAACAATTTACCCAATTGTATGTAGTTGCACACAAATGAAAAAAAAGTATATTTCTAATAAGGGCTTAAGTAGTGAGAGGTTTATATTGTTCCCTACCTGATTCCCTCCTCCCTAAATTTATTTCTCTCACACTCACACACGCTGATAACATTGGGGCATTCCTCACATTTAAGCGCTACCAAATTTTTATTGTTTTCAAAGCCGACATCACTTTTCTTCTTTCCCAGGACATAAATGCTGGTGCTATTGGAGAAATATGAAAACACAGATTGAGTACAATGTTTGATGGATCTGTTCTACAGTTCAACTGACTTTTGAAAACTGATCATATTTTCAGGTAACAGGGGACTCATTAACTATACAATGCATACATATTTCATATTAAAGCTGCTGAATGTCCCTAAAAGTGAGGAAAGACGTATGAAATAGAAGACCTACATTGCAGTCAAAACAGTCATTTGCCAGATACTTTTGCTTTTATCCCCCTCTGGGATGAAGTGAGCACTTGCATGATTAAATCTAAAGTAGTACATTTAGTATACACCATCAGGCCCAATTCTATGAACTTCAGAATGCCTCTGAGCTATCTAGGTGTAGTATCTTACAATATTGACGTCAGTGGAATTTGAAAATGCTAACCTCTATCTGGGAGGTGCTGAGCACCGTGCAGATTTTGATCCAGTATCAGGGGAAAATTCTTCACTATACAGGTGCTAAAGGGAAATACAGGGACTTTTTTGAAGAGGGTTTAAACTGATTACATTTGCTTCTGATGTTATATTTCATGCAGTTTATTATTAGTTTCCAGTTCATGAAAATTCACACTTCTGTGTAAATCACTGAATGACTCAGGATATATCTACCATGTTTGAAGAGTGAAAATTCTCTGCATATCTGCTCCATTTGTCCAGATTCGAGGAAAGGACTTAAGCCACGATTTTCAAAAACATAAGTTTAAATATAGGCTCCTAAGTCTTTATTAGGACACATAATAAATAGCCTGACATAGGTGCCTAATTATAGATGCAAAAAATATCTTTAGGTTAATTTTTTTTTATTTTGGACTAAACATTTTATTTATATATGTTTTCAGGCTATGGAATGCTAAGATGGCTTTTCATATAACTGTTTTATACAGAAGCAGTAACAATATATTAATCACATAACTTTATGCAGGAAAGGAATTAAAAGTGATGTATTAAAAGGTAGTTATAGAAATGAACACAGTGTTTGCCTCCCAATTGGAACAGGAGCCAGGAAAACACTTATCTCGCTCCAAAACACTGGAACCACCAGCTTCCAGAATGAAAGGAAATTTTCTGTCTTAGTTGGGACTTGTACTCACACTTTGTATTTCCTTTAGCTTGATTCTTCTTTTCTAGCACATTGGTGCTGGATGTCTGCAAGCACTCTATGTATCATCCATGTTACCTATGAACACGCAGAACACCTGCTTATTCTGATTCACCCAGTCCTCATGAAGACTCTCCCAATTTTTGACAGCAGACCTCAAGCAAGTATTACATGATGTTAATTTCCTTTCTGAACCATGTAATAACATGCCTTACACTCAATTCCCAATGTCATTCAAGCAGTCCAGTCACTGGGATAACACGTCAAGATTTTGTAATGTATATAAAAGCAGTACATTTGTTCTGCTTTACCCCATTGTTATGATGGTGCAACTCCAATGAAAAGTGGAATCATTCAGTGGTAAATCAGGCCCCTCACTTTTTAAAAATTTAAAAGGTCAAACTGGCAGCTGTATAAATCAGCATGCTCCATTCACTTATATGGAATGACACCAATTTACACCAGCCAGCCCATAGTTTCTACAAAGGGTCAGTTATCTATAAAACAGTATTTTACAGCAGCTATGCCAGATCCTCTTTAAATACAGGGCTCAGCATTCATGGAAATGTCTTAAATGGACCGGAGCTGAAAGGATTTTCCTAGAGCTGTGGACAGTGCCTAAAAATTACTTGGAGATTTCTTATTTTCTGTAGAATCAAGGAAGAAATGTGTTTGTCTGTCATCATTCTTATTGCATTCCCTCTAAAACCAGGATTCCAGTCTACACCTGCCCTCCAGCTATGAACCAGCTCCAAAAATCCTGCTCTGAACCGTACTTAGGCAAACACATTTGCAGATATTAGAGAAACCTGAACATTTCTCATTGTCTTTTATTACTACCCTTCCTCCTTCTTTAGCTTAGGTGTTTCCTACAGTTTGATTCTCCATGTGATGGCTCTACCTGATATACACTGGCATTAGATACTATTAACAGCTGAATCTTTTAAATCACTCCTTGAAAACAGCATTTTTTTTTTCTCTGCACTTGTTTTGGCATCTCTGAGATTAAGAAGTCATGCAGCTTGACAAAGCACTTTATTCCTACAAGTCTTAACAGAACCACAGGGATTCCCCCCACCCCACCTCTCCATTCCAACACCTGTTGCAAAAAGGCTGAGGTGGTCTCAATATAACTTTGCTCTGCCCCTCCTCCTGCTAATACATATTTCTCTGTACATACTGTGGTATAATTTGTAAATGAATCACAACAGCCCCCAAAACACTATTTGTAATAAGTAAGATTTGTAATAAGTAAGGCTAGAAGTTGTAGGCTTTTTTCAGGTTTTTATGTGCATGCATTTTGAATTTTAAACATACTTATCACTGAGTGGCTTTTCTAAAGCAATCCAGGTAATTGACGAAAAGTAAGATATGTTTGGAAAACTTGAAATATTTTATGAATGAAATACACAACAAGGTTATGTTTTTATATAAAAGCCTGCAGATTCCTTGTGTTTTCTCTAAAAATCCCACAAGGAAGTGTGTCTAATGGGGTTTCAGATTATCCTGATTATTCAGCTGTTTTTGCTTTTTGCTTAGTATCTGTATATCTTTCAATGTCCTTAGATGATCAGGAGTACTTCATTGGCAGAAAATATTTAATTCTGTGCTAGGGCAATTAATGGAGTGGCACAATTGCTCAGTCACCACAAGGAAGGAAATGAAAGGTCCTTGCATTTTGAAGATGTTTGTAACTAAAAAATATACATTCCTAGTATTTAGAATCTGAAACAGTCCATGAGTTTAACAAAGCCAGTATCCTGCTGTGAAATACTCCTTTCCATTTGTTGCTACTGATGCTACTTTTGTCTCATTGAATGTACCTTGCTATCTGCTATTTCTCAGAAGGTGGGGATTGAGTATTTATTAATCTTCAAAAACTCCCAACTAAAACTTTTCAAAGTGCAGTTTCCAAACACAACAGGCACCTCCTAACCACAGTCTCTCATCAGCAATGTAGGCTGAGTTGTTATCTTGTAATATGCCCTCCCCCCCCCGCCCTTTTTTTTTCTTTTTTTGCCCTTAATGAACAGTTTGTTCCATTGTATTTCTTTTATCAAACATCTGGAAGCCAGACTTGTTTTAAAGAGATGTTTTAGTTCATATGACTTATCCAATTCCCTGTTAGAGAAAAAAGAAAAGAAGAAGAATGCGGCTAAATCAGTGAAATTACCCCCTGTGTAAAGTACTCTAACTTAACACATTTTTGTAGGCAGAAATTCTAAAGAACAACATGCACCCACTTTGCACCAGAATAATTCACTCTGACAACAGATTCTTCCTCTGTTCACAGCTGTCCCAGTGGGAGGAGCTGAAACCTGAAACAAATCCTTAACTTGTAGCAGGGATTGGATCCTTAAGGCAAAGAGAAAGAAAACCCTCCCAGCAAAACAGGCTGCGTTTGTAAAAGTGCTCCAGCAAATTCAGAAGTGATTGGATGAAAAGAAAATCTTGGCCCTTCCCTCCTGCACCTGACTAGTGGATATTTACAGCACTTTTCAAGGAGCCTCTCTGCACTGCCACTAACACATTTTTACTGCATGGATTGAGCTGAGTAGACAATACTATAGGGACCAATGTGCTAGCTGTGATTCTGTGTGCTGCACACTATCTGGGACCGTTATTCTAAGCTGAAAGGAGATTCTGGAAGAAAGAAATTCTGCATTCAAAATGCCACGATCTTTCCTGGTCAAGAAACATTTCAATTCATCCAAGAAGCCAAATTACAGTAAACTGGACACTCATACAGGTAATAAGATTTAAATATATGCTATTGTGAATGAAAGCTGCAGTTGTATTTATTCCTTGGCAATGAAGTGGATTTACCTTTTAGTTTTCCTGCTTCAAGGCAAGATTTGGTTTATTCCTAGCATCTTCTGTTTGCTTAAAATGATTGCTTTTTGAGAAACATGTAAGTGCCAGTCAGAATGAAACACTGCCAACTCATCAAATTGAACCCCATTATTTTATGAGGAGTTACTTTTATTTCCTGTTCTGTGCATGTTGTGAATGGAATTTCTAACTTGTATCCAGTTTGAAAGTTTGGCTGCTGAATGTATTTGATTGTATGAATTTAGAAACAGCATGTTTCTTTGAATAGACCTCCAAACCATACTGTGCTTGTTTAAGTGCACTTTATGTATGTATGTATGAATGCATCTGTATATATGTATAGAGTTTTTACTCATTTAATCCTTGTTACATGTATTTGGATCATGTTTGTGGTGTTTCACTTCTGTATTTTTAACCATATAAGCAATTTATTTTATTGCCTTTAAAGCAATTTTCCACTTTTCCTAATACTTCCTTTTTTCTTTTTCCCCAGTGATCATTTCCCCATACCTTTATGAGAGCTATCCAATGCCTATCATCCCACAGCCAGAGATCCTGAGCTCAGTAGCTTACAATCCCATTACTGTGTGGACTACAACAGGGCTGCTGCCCTCCCCGCTATCCAATGACCTCTCTCCTCTTTCTGGATACCCCTCATCCTTGGGAAGAGTCAGTCCACCTCCACCCTCTGACACCTCATCCAAGGATCACAGTGGCTCAGAAAGTCCCATTAGCGATGAAGAAGAGAGAATTCAATCAAAGCTTTCAGATCCCCATGCAATTGAAGCTGAAAAGTTTCAGTGCAGTTTATGCAACAAGACCTATTCAACTTTCTCTGGGCTGGCCAAACATAAGCAACTGCACTGTGATGCCCAGTCTAGGAAATCGTTTAGCTGCAAGTACTGTGACAAGGAGTACGTAAGCCTGGGAGCCCTTAAGATGCACATCAGGACCCACACACTACCTTGTGTCTGCAAGATCTGTGGCAAAGCTTTCTCTAGACCTTGGTTACTTCAAGGGCACATCAGAACTCACACTGGTAAGAAAATGCATTAGAAATGCAATGCGTGAATTTTATCCCATCAGGATGCAGCTGATTATTAACTTTTATGTTTTGTCCTAAGTAACTACTAGTGTCCCTAACATGTTATTGATATTTACATGGACACTTATTTCCTTGCTATTTTTAAAGCATCATTATAATACAAAATTCACTCTTTGTTGGAACAATATCTCACATTCGTGGACCAGGTCCTCTGCTGGTGTAAATCAGCATTGCTCCACTGAAGTCAATGTCATTTTATGCCAATTTCCAACAGCTAACGATTTGGCTGGAGTGACTTGAGGCTCGCACTTAGATTCTCTGAGAGGCTCTGTGTATATAGAGAAGGCTTGGTTTGATTCGAGGACCAATTAGAAAATCCCAAACTCTAAAAGATATACAAGTATCTGCTCTGTAAAAGAAATGTTGCTAACAGAAACAAATCCTTACCTGGGTTTGTTTCCTAAGACAATGATTCTGATGTAGCACTGGGCACAGTGTTCTGTCGGAACAGCTGTTTGCTGCATTTCTACTCTAAGTAATTTATGCCGCTCTAGGTGTCACACAGGCTAACCAAAATGAATAGAAGGAACATTTGGAAATGTTGGGAGGAGCCCAACCTGCAGGTACTGGCTGCACCTGTTGAGGCTGAAAGCTTGTCAGCTGCTTGTCTTTCAAGACGACACCAAGCAGTAGTCCCTGACAAGTTCCAAGTATCCCAGCACAATCAGCAGTGCTGTGAGCATTAACTGTAATATCTGTAGTGCAGACTTCAATTATTTAAACAAGTCATTTTTGTTCCCCATGGGAAAACAGGGCAATACCTATCCCCAGAGATACTTACTGCTTTCAATGCTTAACTTTTTCTTTAAACATTTTTTTAGGAGAGAAGCCTTTTTCGTGCCCTCATTGCAACAGAGCTTTTGCAGACAGATCGAACCTGAGGGCCCATCTGCAGACCCATTCAGATGTGAAGAAATACCAGTGCAAAAATTGCTCCAAAACTTTCTCCAGAATGTCTCTCCTGCACAAACACGAGGAATCTGGCTGCTGCATAGCGCACTGAGTCATGCAGTCAGTGTTTACCTGGATCCAATGCATTTCTCCACTCTTGTTCCAAATGATAAGTGGAAACCAAAAGGCATTTTCTCTTCTTCCCAACCTCTTTCCCTCACCCCACTCCATCCCCCAAAGTGGAAGAACTTATAATGTCAGTACAAATTATCTTAAGCATTTCTGCTAAATAACTTAAGTGTGAATTCTGAAATGAGAGGGGGAAAGAACCATGCATGACATTTCAAATAGATCATAAGGAAAAAGCACGCTCAGCCTTCTTCAGTGATGAAGCCAAATGTGCATAGACTTTTCTTACTAAGAAAAGTTGCATAGAATTAACAGTACATTCCTGCCAAACCATTTCAACCAAAGAAAGAGTATTTAAAGAGGAAATAATAAAAATCATACTCCAAGAGAATTTGCCAGACAACATTTATCTCAGGTGCCTTATAAGGTATTTCAAGTTTACTTTAGTAAATGTCTAATAGTACTAGGGTTTTTTAATTAAAACCTAAGGCCTCTATTGATGATCTGAAATGTTTTAAAGCTGAATAGCTCAAAGAAGAGGAATAAAAACACGTAAGAGAATGTATGAAAAATTATCTGCCATGTTTTAAAAGTATGTGCCTTTAAAAAAGACTGTAGCTTCAAACATTCCTGGTGCATGCTTGACCCATCTTTTAATATGGAATAGTTCTTCTAAACTTTTAATCTTTTTAAAAAACGGGAATAAGTGCAAGAGAGGGGGTTCATGGGAGTTGGACAATGACTTTTTGAAATGCACAAAGAAAATGCAATACATTCAACAGTACCCCTCCAAGTGCCTTTTCTATTAATGGTTTTGTAAAGTATGTGGACACATTGTAAATATTTTTATTTTTATATGACTGAATGTGTTGTGAATGAAAGTGAAGTGTTGCCTATAACAGCACTTATAGGTAACTTGAAGAAAGTGTGAAGTGAATCTTGTTATGTTGTTTTCTAGCCACTTTTTTACAATAAACTTTTTTGAGTAATATGTCTGTTGTTTGTTCTAAGCACAAAGACTTTATCTGAATTATCAAGCACACAAAGTTTTTTTTTCATTAAAAACATGAAAGTGAAAACTGGTTTTCAAATATGAATTGTTAATTCATGATTGTTGTGCCTGAATAAGTAAAATGATCCTTCGGGGGATGTATTTTTACAAACCACTTAAGTCTACTTTAAAACACCATTAGATTCTCTTTAACCCAATATCAGTTTTGCTAAGAGCTCTGATTAAAAGAGAAATATTTTGTTTTATTGAATTTTAAGAGCTAAGATTATCCCATTACATTAGGATCATTACTGTTGCCATACTTTTGTGACCATCTTTTATGGTGCATAGAGTTTACAAATTTGGGCATGATCCAAAGTTCGTGGAAGACACCAGTTATTTCATAATTCCATGGAGTTTAGCTCATGCCCTTTAAGAACAGTATTCCAGTCTAGGGATGTTAAATATCAGTTAATTGAATAGTCAATTATCCTCATGAATTCATCCTGGTTACTCGACTATTCTATAGTCCCTGGGGGTGGGGCAGGCAGCTAGTGGCTCCTTGGGAGTGGGGCTGGAGCACCTCTACCACTCGGTGCTGCTGCCTCTGTACTAGAGGCAGCAGCATGGGGTGCCAGGCAGGAGCTGGTCCACGAGGGGATCCAGTTTAAAAACCAGCTCCCCTCATGGACCAACTGCCTGTCGCCCCACATGGTTGCCTCTCATACAGAAGCAACAGTGCGGGGTGGCAGCAGCTCCTGTCTGAGAAGGGTCTGAGCTCCCAGACCCGGCATGAACCGGAACTGAGCCAGACTGCTTACCCACCTGGTTCCTAATACACTTTAAACACAGAGTTGTAACAGGGGTAGGTCCCAGACCCACCACAAGCCAGGACTGAGCCAGGCGGCTATGCAACCTGAGAAAAATTTACTGGTAGTGTGGCGGAAATGTGTAGTCTATAGCATTAACCAATAAGCTTTTTCTTATTGATTAATCAACTACATTATTACATCCCTATTCCAATCACAATATATTGTATATTTGATTCGCTGTTTTCAGATATATACATATATTGCATCACAGATTTTTTTAAAATAATTGTATGAAATATTCATGCACAAGTGTTATCATTATGCTATACATTGGAGACCATATCAGAAGCATGTTTGAGGGGGATACATTGAGGCTATGGCTAGACTTCAGGCTTCTTTTGGAAGAAGCTTTTCCGGAAGAGATCTTCCAAAAAAAACTTCTTCCGACAGAGCGCGTCCACACTACTAAAGCACATCAAAAAAGTGATCTGCTTTTTTGAAAGATAAAGTCCACGCTGAATGGATGCTATCTCACATTTGGGCTGTGATTACTATGGACGGAGTGGCCACCAGGGCACCTGTGCTTTTTCCTTTTTCCTTTTCTTTCAAAAAAACTCCCTCTACCCTGTCCACACACGCCTTTTTCCGAAAAAGCTTTTTTGGAAAAAGTCTTCTTCCTCGTAGAAGGAGGTTTACCAATGTCAGAAAACCCCCTCTATTCTTTCAATTTTCTTTCAAAAGAATGCGATTGCAGTGTGGACATAACTCAAGTTTTGTTGGTAAAACAGCCATTTTTCCGACAAAACTCTGTAGTATAGACATACCCTTATAGATGTAGAATCAAAGAAGCCCTGAGCTACTGAATCCAAGAAATAATTATATGTACTGATTCACAGCTAATCATAAAGTGTAATGATTTTGTTTTAGGTTGCTTCATTGAGATTTCCAGGAGTTGACTCTAAAAGTGTGACAAAGTGTTACATGAATAAGTGCAGTTCCATTACACTAAATGAAGCAAAATAACACAGGGCAGTTGTTTACAAAATACATACAATTGTGATTCAGATAAACACGTAAACTGGAAACTAATTTACAAGGGCATAACAAATACTCTACTGTGCTAACAGGAACAAAAAGTAGTAAAATTCTCAGTAAAGCAAGCAGGTAAGACTTATAGTGCACACAAGAAACAGATTTTTTTTTTAAATAAGAAGTTGCCATTTCAGCATAATCACATTTCTTACCCTCTCTACATCTTAAGTTCCTGCAATAGGGCAACTTTAATAAGGTATTTAGAATGGTAGAATTTTTTTTGTGAATATCTGCACAGCGAACGAACTTTAATTATATGCACTGGAAATATTGCATTTCAATAACCCTAACTTGGATGAAGATTTTCATATATAGCAAACAGCTGTAAAACGACATTACCATTGTCTTTCATTATATTTTTGCAGGAAGTAGCTAGATAGCATAGGAAAGATAAACAGCAAGATACAGAAATTTAAAAATTAAATGCAATGAGGATCAGTGAGAATTTATGAGGTATCATTTTGAAATGAACCTGTGAAGGCATCAAATACTCTTGAAAAGTGTCATGTGGTTACTCTATTGATCTACACTTACACGTTATTCACTTTGAAGTTCTTAGGTATCTGAAAGCAATTTGATCATGCCACCTTTGTCTTTTCAGAGTAAAGTTTGTCTGTGAAAGTAAAGCTCTGACCGTAAACAAGTATTCTGTGTAGCTTTATTTCCGATTGTCTCTGCAAACATTTTGGTTTTACTCCTTTATTTTCAGGCACCTGACTTTAGCAAGGAACTTTCCATTGTTTCAGTTCACACTTATACTTTCAATTCTTTAGTTCCCCAATAAAAATAACTAGGGTAAAACCCAGCTCCTTTTTGAATGAATTTAATAAAAATGTTGCCATCGTCTTCAATGGGAGGATCAAACCTTATCATCATTAAAACAGTTTGCTAAACTGTACAGTAGAGCTAGTGGACTGATTTGGAAGGTGCAAGTTAAGATTACACACAATCATAGAACATAGAAATGGCAAAGCTTTGTTGCATCCTTTAATTCTGTCTTTCAAAAATATAGTCCCTATAGTACATTTCTAGTGCTTTATCCAGTCTAGTTTGAAATATTCCAAGTAATGGAGTGGTTCTACTTTCATAAGAAACTTACAGTCAGGATGTTTCACACAATATTTAGCCAAAAATATTCTGGTTTTAATTTAATTATATTACTCGTACTTATGCCCCTTATTTCAGTACACATAATTCAACTTTATGAACCAAATTCTATTCTCAGAGTATGCATACAGCTCCCTTTAACTTACTGGGAGTTTTACAAGAGAATTTTGTCTCTGTGCTTGGTACTTTTACCTGTTACTTTTTCACTATTATCTTAGCTCTTGCTAGATATCTCCAATACTTACTATGCATAACTGGGTTTTTTTCTATGAAAGACTCCAGCCCCTAATTGCTGTTGTTACTCTTTTCAGAACTCCCCACTTTGTCACTATGTTTTCACTTTTGAGAAGCCCAAAGTTTAATGTCATGGTTTTTTGAGTAAGAGTTAGGGCTAGCAATAAGCCAACCACTACTATAAAGCAGCCTGCATAGTAGAGGCCCATATTTGAAGCATCTGAGTATCTACAGGATTCCTGAGTATGGTGATCTCCTTTTCTGAAATATAAATAGGTCCTTATCAAACCTACCTTGATGCTAAGGATACTGAGAGGTCTTATTTGGACCTTCAGCTATAAAAGTGACATGATGTAACTCTTACATGTTGCATATAGCTTTGCTCTTGCCATTCACCAATGACTAGTTCAACACCAGTGATGTGTGACAGGGATTGATTTATTTATGGTTTTCATCTCAAACAATTTAAAGAGCAAAATGTGCTTCACAGAAGATGATGATGAAGACGATGATGAAAAACACAAATATACTACAATTGTCCTGACTCTCAGCTAATCCAATGTTTAGAAAGGTAACTGGAGTCTCTGTGGCATGCAGTAAGTTGTTTAAAGAAGTGATGAGGCATACCTCTCAGAATTAATCACCAGAATCTTTGTGTTTAGATATTCTTATTTCACTGTTATTTATAATGTGTGTTATGATATTGCTTGCCACCCTCAGCCCAGATTAAGCCCTAATTACATTAGGACCTATATGATCCCATGCAAGAAACAGCAGCTAACCCCAAAGAACTTACAACCCCAATAGATAAAACAGATGATGGAAGAGATGGAAATCAAATCCCAATCTCTTGAGCCCCAGTTCCAGACTGTGATGGAAGGCAAGAGAAAGAACTTGACCTAGTCACAGTCTGCACCAGGGAGTAACTAATTGTCTCTTGGCCTGAGGATGCAGCACTATGTCTTATAAGTAGGCTGAGGGAGCTAAATTGAGGAGGGACTGCTGAAGAGATTGATCACTCTGGTGGAGAGAAGACCTGTGACAGGGTAAAACCACACAGGTAACAACAGAGAAGGGAAGGCCTGCAGTAGGATCAATACATGAACTCCAATGATGCCTGAGATGGGTGAAAGGTCAGTTAGTTTGAAGATTTGTGTGGACTTTGGCCAAGGCCCAGAGCAGTATGTGTGAGAGTTGGGAAAAGATACAGATCTGAGGCAGATCCCAATAGGGGATTCCAAAGATGAGGACCCCTCATGAAGTGTTGTGTCCAGGCAGAGGGGGTGCTCTAGAAATGGCTACCAACTTCGTATGGAAATATACTATTTCTATCCTTAAAAGACATTCACATTTGTATCCCTTTGAAAATTGTTTGTTTGGATTTATTTATAGTCCTATGCTTTAAAATCCCAATGCTCTTTTAAAAATTCAATTTGTAGCTAGATCTATCTGTTACAGTCCCATGTGGCAGGAGTCTTGAAGATAGAAGAGAAACAGTTCAACAAGTATATATATTTTTAAATGGAAGACATAAAAATAAAGTGAGTGACCTGATGCTACATATCACTGATGGGCTATGCCAAGGTTCTGGAAGCAATAACGAGGTCATATGAAAAGAAAGGGAAGGATGGGCAAGTCTCTGTTACAAATGGGCTTGTCTATTATAAACAAAGGATGCTTGTATTCTCAGTCCCTTCTTCCTAGATAATGTCCCATCTCCCTCCTCAACATTGTTTAGGGTATGTGCTATTTCCTTATTCTCCTCTCATTGCCAATAGGAGTCTTTATACGAGAAAAGGGTTAGATTGCACCTCTATGAGGTGGAGGAGAGTCACACTGCTCAAAGCGAAAGTGCAGGGAGGACTGTACCTGAGGCAAACATAATCCCTCCAAGTTCCCTGTGTAACATGAGTGTGAAGGCTTCATTCTCCTCCAGGGACATCTGGTTTTCTGTGCCAGTGGGAAGGGCCAAAGCCTGCCTCCTCTTTGCTCTCTTGGGGACAATATGCAAAGTACAAATAGCCTGCATTTTTTCCCCTCAGACCAGTCATTGCACTATTTTCTCTTCCCCAGCAACCACCCCTTCCAGGACACCCATACAAAGTCAGTCACAAGCTGGCCAAAAAAGCTTTTATTTTGTTTGGTTTTTTGTTTGGTGGTTCAGTCATCACTTTTCTTTCTGTCTCACAAACTCTCCAGGGATATCACCCAGACTGATACTGTCTTGTGGCTTCCTCCTCTTCTTCTCAGCTTTTTGGAAACAAACATACAACTGCTTTTGTGGATTTCCCTTTTTCTCTTTCTCAGCTCTCAGAAATACAAAAAAAAAAAAAAAAAGCCAGGAAAAAAGGCAACTTAGGGCCTCCAACTTCATGCTGTTTTGTTTGTATACTCTGTTATCTTTGTACTAGATCCACTCTTCCTTTCTCTTGTCTGCATTCCATTTTACCCTATCAACATCATCAAGTCTCAGAGGGGTAGCCGTCTTAGTCTGTAACTTTAAAAACTAGTAGTCCTGTGCCACCTTAGAGACTAACAAAAATATATAAGAACATAAGAACGGCCATACTGGGTCAGACCAAAGGTCCATCTAGCCCAGTAGCCTGTCTGCTGACAGTGGCCAGTGCCAGGTGCCCCAGAGGGGGGTGGACCGAAGACAATGATCAAGCAATTTGTCTCCTGCCATCCTTCTCCAGCCTTTGACAAACAGAGGCCAGGGACATCATTCCTTACCCCATGGCTAAAGCCTTTGATGGACCTAATCTCCATTAATTTATCTAGCTCTTTTTTTAACTCTGTTATAGTCCTAGCCTTCACAGCCTCCACTGGCAAGGAGTTCCACAGGTTGACAGGGCGCTGTGTGAAGAAGAACTTTCGCTTATTAGTTTTAAACCTGCTACCCATTAATTTCATTTGGTGTCCTCTAGTTCTTATATTATGGGAACAAGTAAATAACTTTTCTTTATTCACCCTCTCCACACCACTCATGATTTTATATACCTCTATCATATCCCCCCTCAGTCTCCTCTTTTCTAAACTGAAAAGTCCCAGTCTCTTTAGCATCTCCTCATATGGTACCCGTTCCAAACCTCTAATCATTTTAGTTGCTCTTTTCTGAACCATTTCTAATGCCAAAATATCTTTTTTGAGGTGAGGAGACCACATCTGTACGCAGTATTCAAGATGTCGATGTACTATAGTTTTATATAGGGGCAGTAAGATATTCTTTGTCTTTTTTTTCTATCCCTTTTTTAATAATTCCTAGCATCCTATTTGCTTTTTTGACTGCCGCTGCACACTGTGTGGACGTTTTCAGAGAACTATCCACGATAACTCCAAGATCTTTTTCCTGATGAGTTGTAGCTAAATTAGCCCCCATCATATTGTATGTATAGTTGGGGTTATTTTTTCCAATGTGCATTACTTTACACTTACCCACATTAAATTTCATTTGCCATTTTGTTGCCCAGTCAGTTCGGTGAGATCTTTTTGAAGTTCTTCACAGTCTGCTTTGGACTTGACTATCTTGAACAGTTTAGTATTGTCCGCAAACTTTGCCACCTCACTGCTTACCCCTTTCTTTAGATCGTTTATGAATAAGTTGAATAGGATTGGTCCTAGGACTTGGGGAACACCACTAGTTACACCTCTCCATTCTGAAAATTTACCATTTATTCCTACCCTTTGTTTCCTGTCTTTTAACCAGTTCTCAATCCATGAAAGGATCTTCCCTCTTATCCCATGACAGCCTACTTTACACAAGAGCCTTTGGTGAGGGACCTTG
This sequence comes from Pelochelys cantorii, assembly GCA_032595735.1. Classification (NCBI taxonomy): domain Eukaryota; kingdom Metazoa; phylum Chordata; order Testudines; family Trionychidae; genus Pelochelys; species Pelochelys cantorii. Next base: position 71,118,024 of record CM064327.1, read on the forward strand.
TCAAAGGCTTTCTGGAAATCTAAGTATACTATATCCACTGGATCCCTCTTGTCCACATGTTTGTTAACCGCTTCAAAGAACTCTAGTAGATTAGTAAAACATGATTTTCCTTTACAGAAACCATGTTGACTTTTGCCCAACAAATTATGTTCTTCTACGTATCTGACAATTTTATTCTTTACTACTGTTTCAACTAATTTGAATGATGTTAGACTTACCGGTCTGTAATCGCCAGGGTTGCCTCTAGAGCCCTTTTAAAAATATTGGCGTTATGTTACCTGTCTTCCAGTCCTTGGGTACAGAAGCTGATTTAAAGGATAGGTTACAGACCACAGTTAATAGTTCCGCAATTTCACATTTGAGTTCTTTCAAAATCCTTGGGTGAATGCCATCCGGTCCCGGTTATTTGTTACTGTTAAGTTTTTCAATTTGTTCCAAAACCTCCTTTAATGACACTTCAATCTGGGACAGTTCCTCAGATTCATCACCCACAAAGGATGATGCAGGTTTGGGAATCTCCCTAACATCCTCAGCAAAGACTGAAGCAAAGAAATCATTTAGTCTCTCCGCAATGGCTTTATCATCCTTGATTGCTCCTTTTGTATCTCAATCGTCCAGGGGCCCCATTGGTTATTTAGCAGGCTTCTAGTATCATGAGTTTTCACAGGCAAACCCACTTCCTCAGATGAGCTTGAGTCTTCTCCATGGGTGGTGGGTGAATGTAGGGGTGGGGGAGTCGAAGCCCTTCTCCTGCCTGGAGCACCTAGGGGATGAGGAGGTAGGGCAGCCCCAGCCGCCCCTGCCTCAGACCATGGGGAGGGCAGATGGCTCACAACCCCAGTCTCCCTGGCCCCAGAGCATGAGAGGTAGGGGGAGGATGGGCGATACTTGGCCCCAGCCTCTCCAGCCCCGGAGCACAGGAAGTGCAGGCACTTGGGGGCAGCAACGCTCTGCCTCCAGTACCTACAGTAGGAGTTTTATGGCTGAATCTGGGTGGGGCAGGCTGGTGGTTTGTGAAGCCAGTGCCTTCCCCTGCCTCTTATACCTATTGCCTCTGGCCTTCTCTGTGTAGAGACTACGGGCTTGTCTACATGGTGGAGTACTGAAGTGTGAATTCTAAAGTGCACTAATGTCTTGTGCATTAACTGGAGTTCTGTAATGTAAACATTGTTTGAAACCGTGTTTCAGGGAACCTTTACTACCACCAGCAGGTTCTGTTCAGGCCAATTAATGTGAAACATGTTAGTGAGCTTTCGAAATCATCCCATAAAACATATTACCCAACGCATAGACAACCACTGAGCAAGAAGGGCTGGATAAGGCCCTTAATCTACCTGGGAAGCATATTAAAAGGACACTCATCTTCTCTCTTTTGGGACGTGAAAAGATACTCTTGTGTGCCTGTCATTTATGCTTAGACCACTTTACACTGGTGTAAAGTCACGTTAAGACCCCTTTGCATGATTGTAGCAATTAAAGGAGCATAAATGCAAATGAGAATAAATCCCATTCACAAAATAGACTCATGGAAAGCTAACAATCGGTTAGATGTCCAGCAGATGCCACCTCTAGCTAGACCTTTGCCATTTGGAACTACATGTCCTTTTTAAAGATATGCCAATCTGGAAGTCTATTGGGGTAAGGAAATGGAGGGAATAGAATGATCATAAAAATGCCACATCATTCATGTACCCTCAGAACAAAAGCTTCAGGGGGTAGCTGAGTTAGTCTGTACAGGATAAACTTAAAAAACAAGAAGTGGTCTGGTAGCACTTTATATATTAACAAAACATGTAGATGGTATCATGAGCTTTTGTGGGCACAGCCCACTTCTTCAGATGAAAACTCTGGTCATCTGAAGAAGTGGGCTGTGCTCACGAAAGCTCATGATACCATTTACATGTTTTGTTAGTCTATAAAGTGCTACCAGACCATTTATTGTTTTTTAAGTTTATCCTCAGAACAAAGACATTTTGTAGTCTTCCCCTGCAAAATTTTAATGCACAGACCTGTATATGTACAAACAGGCATGTGCACATTCTCATCAGGTAATCAGGCATGCAGTTAACCAATCTATGAACTCAAAGAAGCAAGCAAAATTGCTGCAACCCTATTTGGAGGGACCACTTCAGAACACTGTGAAGGTTGATTGAGTCCCTAACCTTTCTGCTTAGTATGCCAACTTTACTGCTAATTGTTTCTTATGACTGTCACTTGTTATAATCAGACCCCAAAATTTGGACTGAGACCAACAAAACATGTCACATATGGGCTAGTAAAGATCCATCAGTAGTAATTTCCAGCCACTACCATCTCGTGCTTTATTTAAAGCCGTGACCTAAAATGAAAGACTTCATATCTCATTACCAATTCCATGCACCATCGCATAAAACACTTTTATGTCTTAGTAAGTTCCCTGGGTGCAGAATACAAGTGATGAGCAGTAGATCACTAAGGGCATGTCTATACTGGGGAGTTTATTTTGAAATAACCCCCTTTATTTAAAAATAACAAGGCAAGCGTCCACACTACCAACCCTGTTATTTTGCAATCAGGGGCTTGTTATTTCAAAATAATAACTCCTGCTTCAGAAGAGGAATCAGCTTATTTCAAAATAGCTATTATGGGAGTTATTATTTTGAAATAACTTATTGCAAAATAAGCTGGTAGTGTGGACATAGCTTCAGTGATGGACACTGCAAAGAGTCTCAGTGACACGGCACATACTGGTTACATTGCTAAAAATAGTTCAGGTATTGTGTGTGGTCTTAAAAAAGTATGCCTCTTGATTAAAAAACTATCATGTTCTGTGTTTTGCACTGTGCTGAGCTGCTTATCAACACATCACTAACACATAATAATTAATAGCCGTGCATGTACAAAAACACTTCTCTTTAAAAGCCACAGTTGGATTATGTAAAATTGATAACATTTTCTTTTTACATTTTGAAATCTGTTTCAGAAAACAGCACATAACTTCACATGGGACGATTCATCAGTGAGTCTTCACCATCCATGTCATTGTTCTGAACCTGAGCCAGGTAACTGACTGAAATCAATAGATACTAATTGGTCTCTGTTGGATGTCTGGTGGCCTCTCTGAAATAACTTGCTAGTCTCAGTCACATTTCCAGCTGACTAGCTCCTACTGGACAAGGTGCCCAGCTTGAGCTGATGAAAATTGTCCATCCAAACTTTTGTTTGTTTGTTTTTAATAGAAAGGGTTTTTTTAAGTAACGGAATTGTTTGGTTTTCAGTTGTCTAAACACAAAACACTTGTAGGTTTCCATACATTTTTCCCCATCCCCTCCACCCCCCAAAAAATAGACAAAACAGACAGAGAAAATTCACTTTTCCTGTGTGGGGGAGGTATCATTTCCTGGTTAGCTCTCTATGCACTACACAAAGTCACCACCACTCTTTGTCTCCCATTGGCCATCACGGCAGGAAGGCCAATGACTAAATGGTAATGGAAACTGAACTACCCTCTCATGTCTAAGGGGAGGTTTCGGTAAGTCGCAGGTAGATACACTGGCAGGACCCTGTGAGTTTCCATTGGGCATATATATTCCATGAGTAAAGAGAGTGCTTCCATTGTCAAGGCCGTTAAACTGTTACCTTCCACACAACTGTTACCTTCCACACAAGTTACCTTCCACACAACAGCTAGTTTTTAGTTATTAGTTTTCCATGTTAGATGTCTATGGGGAGAGACATAGGTCAGTGCTGCCTAGTTTGGAGAGAAGATGAACAGGAAGGGGAATGATAGAGATACATATAAAATGCTGAATGGCATGGGGAAGGTTAATCAGGTACACTTCATTTCTTATCTCCTAATAAAAGAACAATTTCAATTACATTGAAAAGCATCTAATTTAGAAATTGTAAAAAAAATTCTTTTTAACACCATCCATAATTAACCTGTGGCATTTTTTTCACAAGTTACTGTTCACGCTAAGAGATTCTTCAAAGGACAAGGCATGTACAACCAGGCTAATATATGAACAACGAAAAATTCCACACTCACATTTGACAGTATTTAACAAAATTAAAACTATAAGCTAGATATGACAAAATTAGCTCATGCCTTACACTGGTTGGAAATATTTTGAGTTTCACAATTTGAATTAAAAATTATCCCTTTTTTTTAAACAGTTCATTTAAAAATTGCAACTTTTGAAATTTGCAAACAACTAAAAGGGATAACTTTTCTGCAAAACTTTTAGCAAAATAAAATAAAATAAAATAAAACTCCCACTTTCTGACCAGCTATTGAGATCCAAGCTCTTTTGAAATGTCTGCTAATAAACTCTTAGGCTTCACAGTATTAGGGTAAAAGTTTCTCTGCACAGGTTTTTCTGTAATTGTCCAATACAGGAGTTTTTGCACATTCTTTTAATACATCTGGCACTGGCTATTGTCAGAAACAGGACCATGGACTTGTTGGAAAACTGCTTTGATCTGGTGTGGCAATTCTTACATTCCTATGTCATAGAATGATGTCAGTATATGTTTTGGTATTCATGAGAGTTTGAAACATTAATAAATAAATAGAGTCTGAACTTTATAAGTGCAGAAATCTTGTTTCCTCTAACATTGCCGTGTTTGGACCTCTATGAATCCTTTTTGTTAGTTGGATGTTTTTGTTCTAGATTAATTGCACAAACTGGATGGGAGTCATGTTCATTTGTAGCTTGCTGAAATGCTGCAAGCTCTGGCAATTTCTTACATTGCTACAGTGTGCATGAGAGGTTCCTGTGCTAATGAACTGAGCATGCAACTGAGACTTTTTGAGTTATTATAGTTAGTTCTGCAGCTACAGAATACTTTTTACCTCCTTACAAGCATTCTCCTAATTGTTTTCCTTTCTATTATTTATTTCTTCAAGATGCTTTTATTATAGTACTTACATTAAACTTACATTAAACTCTGAGTCTCTGTTCTTTGGGGAAACTATTTTCTATATGTCAATGACAAATGCCTCTCTCATTGTTTATGTATTTCTATTTTAGAAGACATATAAAGCAAGGACTGAAAGGCCCATGAAAGCTCTTTGTACCTTACTCTTGTGCTTACATTCGAGACCTTCTTTGTATCTGCATTAATAAAACCTGAATCAGGGAAAAAGATGGGAGATGTTGAAAAATGGAAGCTTTATAGTTTCAGTCTATTTGCACACAGATCAGTTAGGAACTTGGGAATTGAAATGTCAGAACCCCATACAGAAATAACATGTTTGCAATTACACAATTGTCATACAGTCACAGAATTTAAGGTCAACTTAAGGGACTGCCAGACCATTTAATCTGACTTCTTGTATATATGACAGGCCACTAACGCCACCCTGCCACCTCCACACCAATCCCAACACATACACAAGGGATTAGAGTGCATATGTAGGGGTGCAACTCACCACTGCAGCACCCCCTGCTGGATGGCCCAGATATCAACTCTCTGCTAGCCAGGGTACCCTCTTCTTGCTGTCATCACTTCTGCTCTAGAGACTCACATCACTCCCAGGATTGCACTCTTCTCTTTGTGACGCAGCCCTTCAGCTATGCCACACTTTATTTCCCCCTTCCAGGGGACAGTATTGCAGTCCCATAAGCCAGCCATTTCCCTCAACAGCTTCTGTAGCCAATTGTCTGGCCACTTCCTCAGTGGTAAGGCAGAGGAAGGGCAGAGACTGGGTCTACCCACTACTCCAAGTCCTGGACTAGGGACCCTGTGGATGGCAGCCATATGCTGGACCCCCTCCAACCTCTCAGTACCTTCTCTTAGTCAGTTCCCCATGGCCCCCAGCACCCTCTTTGCCCTTGCTCAGGGCCTCAGCCTCCAGATCACTGCAGCCTACCAAGAGCTGGCTTTAGCTCCCTGGGTGTCTGCCTGCAGCACTACTCTGCCTGGTATGCTGGCTACCTTTAGCCTACCAGGCAGCCAGTCCTCCTGGCTCCTCAAACTGCAATCAATCCTGATTGGCTGCTTCTCACAGTCCCTGTTTGATTGGCTACCTCCTGCACAGCCTCCCAAGGGTTCTATTAAACCGTAAGGGCATGTCTACACAGCAGGGCTAAAGTTGAATTAAGCTATGCAACTTCAGCTATGTCAACTGTGTAGTTGAAGTTAAATAGCTTAATTCGGCTTTTGGCACTGTCTACACAGCAGGAAGCCAAAGGAAGAACACTCTTCCTTCAACTTCCCTCACCCCTTGTGAAATGAGGGTACAGGAGTCAGATTAAGAAGCCCTCCAGCAAGCCATTATTTCAAAATAATGACTTTCTGGATAGACACACTCTATGTTATTTTGGAATAATGTCAGTTATCCCAGAGAGACATAAGGATCTTGTGTAAAAGGGGTTTTTGTGCAAAACGGACACATCCACACTGCATGTTTTTGCCCAAAAACCTCTTGCCCAAAAACGGATCAGAATAGATAATGCAAATGAAGCGTGAGAAAATGCTAATCGGCACTTCATTTGCATTGCCTCTTCTGACAAAACACATAGTATAGACATAGCCAGAGACTAGTGTAGACATGTTATTTTGAAAAAATAATTATTTAATCCAGGGATAGGCAACTATTTTTCTATCAGGAGCAAGTGACCCACAGAAAAAAAAAGCCCAGGTGGAGGCATGGCCAGGCAGTTCTGCAGTGTGCATGCCCCCACTGGTATAACCCTCACAGCTCCCATTGGTCTCAGTTCTTACCTCATGGAGCCAGTGCTAAGCGTGGGAGCAGCACATGGGGCTTTCCTGAATGTCCCCATGCCTAGGGGACACAGGAACATGTTGGCTGCTTCCAAGAGCTGTGCAGAGCCAAATGGATTTTTAAACAACCTGGCAACCTTTGTTTTCCCCTGCAGCACGGTGAGCTGATGTTCATAGCTCCAGCCCTACAGGGGGCACCAAGGCTTGGGGTTTCTGGCTGCAGGTTCCCCACCCTTGATCTAATCAATATTACTATGCTGACAGATGTTTCTAATATCACATGGCCAGAGGCACAGTGCTTCCACAGGTGGGGTGGCAAATGTACCACCTTTCTCTCAGATTGTGCCTGGAGGTCCAAACTAGCTCTTAAAGGATTTGGAAGTGAATTGTGGCCACAGGGGTGTACACAGTGGTGGAAGACTTGCAGGAAGGAGTCACTCTCACTGAGAGACGAAAGCAAACAATACATTTCATGTTTGCTTTTTTTAATGTTTTTTTTCTTCCTGACTGTTTTTAGCAAGAATGAATCATGTCCCTGTGTTGAAACATTGCAGTAATAATTCAGAACAATTTGCTGTGACCTTTACTGGTTGGATCAGGACCGATTTGTGCAGATTTCTCTGCATGAAACTCAGTTGAAAAGCCATCACATTAATTCTGAGGGTTGTCATTTTAATGAAAGAATATAAAACAATCTTTACTTTCCCCATGACAAAAGCAACACATGTTGGGGAAATAGAGAATTAAACATTTAAAATTAGAGAATTAAACATTTACATTTAATCTTTCTGATCTAGTTTTACACAGTTTAATGGAAATAGTCATAAATACAGAGACTAAACTTTGGCTAGTCCTGAACAGAATATGTTGCAATTTTTATAAAGTTTCAGGAGTTTCAACCTCCCCCAGTTGCTTTTGCCAAAAATCAAACCTTCCAGGTGATTTCCCATGCAGATTTCGTAATTGATGTGAATGACAATCTTCCTGTTCTAAAATTCCAAGTTGTAAAAATAGGGTTGCATTGTTGATTAGCCAGCAAATGGTGTTGCACTGGTCTGTTTAGAAAAACAAACAATAAGTAATACATGATTTTATGATGGGGTTGGAATAAAAACAAACAAACAAAAAATCCTCACAGTAAAATGCCCTCTCTGCTCCCTAGACCTTCCTTTAATTTGGCCTATTCCAGCCTTGTTAAATTTTTCATCTTCAGTTTCAAAGAAGTACTTTTGACATTTTTATACATACTGAAACTTACTCTGCATTTGCAGCCCAGACAGATTCAGAGGCTAAATGCCCCCCTTACTCTCTTGAGGAGTCCTATGTCACATCACCCCCTTCCCATGAGCTGCCATCATCATGCAGTCCAACATCTTAATTTGAATTTTAAAATACAAAAGCAAGATTCTAGGCCCTTTGGTTGCAAAAAAAGCAACTTTTGAGTGCACCAAAGTGGTGCTGTCTGCCCTCGGTTACAGATAGCCTGAAGCCGTAGCTGTGGGAGAGATCGATAGATTGCCACTGTTCCTCCAAGCAAGGCGTTAACACAGCCATCCCATGATTATATGACAAATGTCAGCATAGTTTACAAGTCCACGGCTGATCAAAGCAAGGGAGAGGGAGGAGCATCTACTGTGAGAGGTGTCTCATTTTTGTATCTTCAACTGGTGTTTTTTAGGAGAGCATTGCCCTTTTTTTTCTGCCCTTAGTCAAAAAGCAGGAAGCCCAAGGAGCCTAGCAGAGTGTCTGTTGGGAAGCCATGCCTGAGAAGCCCAGCAGAGCAGGCCAGAAACCCCACTGAAAGGCAGCCAAGTCCAAGGGATTCATTGGAGTCCAGAAGGCCATATGTGATTTTGGACATCTGCACAATCAGCTACAAGTGGGACTTTGTCTGGGCATCTCTTGAGAACAAAGCATAGCTTGTGAGCAGAGACTAGAAAAATATTTCTGTGGTTTTTTTTCTCAGTTTGTTGTCTACTTTTGAGACATAAAATGTTGTTGAAGAGCCGTGCTTATGGTGTAGGAAGGACCAAGAACCATGCAACCGGTGCATGGCAGGACCACTAGGGGATCGAAGGGAACATACTGTGTAAAATACCTTACTGCTCATTTACATAGGTGCTAAACATGCCTGCAGTTGATAGCAACATAGGGAAAGGAGATCAGGAAATGTAGTCATGCTCTCAAACTAGTGAAAGAAGCCTCCCATTGGATGATGGAACACTAATGACCCCCATCCCTTCTTGATAGCACTTAGCTGGAATCCTGCCCTACAGGGATTTTCCAGGGAGAAAGAGGCTGTCTTCTTCCTCTGCCCTGCATCCAGGCAACACAGAGGAGGATTATGTCTTTTGAGAGCAACCCTCCTTCAGGGCTATTCCTTTGCATGTGGATTTCTATACACATATAAGGCAACACAGCTCAGATCATATCTTTTTGTCTGTCACTCAGTTCCGGGAGCAGAACATCAGCGGCCCCTTCCACACAGTGGGCATGGTCTGTCTGTGTTCATCCAGATCCATATCTGAAGCTTGATTTACACTTGATTTTTCAGCGTGCTTTGTTCCGACTGGTAGACACAGATTCTGTTTGTTAGCTCCCCAATATCTGAATGTATATACAAATAGGATTCTAAATGAGACTGACATATGAAGCACATTTATGGTTGTACTGGCAGAGCCATCTGACAGTGGTTGAGTTGGAAGATTGTTGAGAGAATTTCCCAATGTTTACCAAAAAGTGTATGTACTATATATAGGCCAAAGATGATAGAACATCTCTTAAGAAGGTGATTTAAAAAAAAAAGAGTGGAGATTGATGCATTGACTGCCATTTCCTTTGAAGCATTTATATTAGTAGATCTATATCTATCTAAACTAGTCTATACACGAAGATCCATATACAAGGACACATGTTTACATCCATTTGCTTACAGTCTCCACACCTGAGGTTGTTTCTGCATATTAACTTAAGGGCTGAAATATCTTTTCTGCCGGATAGATTTTTCCCTGGTAATTTATACAGTGTATAATTCATAAACGCAAAGAAATACGGTGGGCTTGTTTTGCAACCTATTTTCAAGGGTTTGCCAAATTATTTTATTTTAATTTGGCAAACTATGAAAACTCCACAGTGTTCATGATAAAATGGCCAGTCCCAACAAAATCTTATATGCTCACCTTTTCTCTTCCTCTTGCCACTTCCCAGCAGGATGGTTTGTTCAATGTGGTTGCTCTCAACGAGGATCGCTGCTGTATTTCTAAAAATGCTGGACCCAGGAAACTTATTAAATTTGAACAGGCTATTAAAGCAGCATTCCAAATGCCAAGCCTTGTTGGTAATGGGTTCAGCGTTGAATATTGAAATAAAGGGCCCAATTCATTAAAAATAGATCCCTGTCTCCTGTTTATGCAGGATTCATGCATTATTTACAGAGAAAAAAATAACAAAAAGCTAGCAATTCACTATGCAGGCTTGGTATAAATTATACATATTCACAATTCATTTCTCCCTTTTCTCTTTCCAAACAAGTATGGGGATATTTCTGAGCAAATGTGTCAAATGGAAGCAGATTCCCACCCCCCACCCCCAGCACACACTTCCCTAAGCTAACAGGCATGCTTTGCAATTTTCTGTTGGTTGGCTGAGAGCTGGGGGCAAAACGGGTGGTTATGGTTGGGAAAGTGAGCCCTGCCCGGATTGAGTGGCATCCCAAGTGAGTTTTCTGGCTCTATAGAGCTTCACTAGTTCATAGGCCACAGAGTTTCTCTGATTTATTTACTCACTGTTCTTACCACCATTTACACATAGCAGAGGTCAACAACAATACAGTAGAAATACAAAATACAGTGGAAAATGGAAAAATCCCAGGCTGGGGATGGTTAAGTATCTGTTTGTCATGTGCACATTTTCTTTTCAGTTTAATGTTAATGGGATGGTGTATCTGCTGATGTAAACTGAGGTTGTTCCATTGAAATCAACAGTGCAACCACCTGAGAATGGCTCTGGAGTGTTTCGTTATTAAAACAAAAGATCCCCACAATGATTAGGGAATGGAGCACTTTCTCAAAGGGTATGTCTACACTGCAACACTATTCCGAAATAACTTAGTCCGGGTCTACACAGCAGGCAGTTATTTTGAAATAGTGTCAAAATACTGTCAAGCTGACTGTACAGACTTTTTACTCAGACTCCTGTAACCCTCACTGTATGAGAAGAAAGGGAAGTTGGAGGAAGAGTGCTCCATTTCAAAATAAGTGCTGTGTAAATGCTCTCTATTTCAAAATAAGCTACTCAATTGACATAGCTCAATTTGTGAAGCTTATTTCGAGTTAAGCCCTGTAGTGTAGATGCATCCTAACTGGCTTACATTTTAAACAATAGTTCTGAGAGAGAGAGAGAGAGAGAGAGAGAGAGAGCACCTTTCTCAGCAGGCCAGAAGCACAGGTATCCTTAAAAATACCTAAGTACAGAATTTCCAAAAATGAGGCTGTTCAGAGAAAATGAGGCTGTGAAAGCAGCTGAGCTGCCTTCTGTATGGAGTGGGTGATACCACATGTGGAAAGTCTTCTTTGCATGGATCTAGGGGGCATAATATAGGCTACAATTTTTATCCTGTGTGTAATCCCTTTGCAAAAGTTGTGCAAGGAACTGTTGTAAAAATATATAAAATGGAGCACTCAGAGTCAATTGCTCAGCTCAATTAGCTGAACATTTGCCTAATCAGCAAAAGAGGACCAGAGTTGTGATCTCAGCAAGCTCTGCCTGATATTGTACCCTCTAAAAGTCCCAGATGATTTTCAGACTTTGTGTTTAGTGAGAAGGCTCATAGATTTAAGTTCTATCTCGGGATGAGTTATTTAGGCTAGCCTAAAGCTAAAACCTGTCCAGCTATTTAAGCGTTAATCCCAGGTAACATTACTTTGGGTAGCTAGGAACTATCAAGTGGAAAGCAAGGTACTGTTGCAGATATGCTTGCCTCCTTAGACTGGCTTGATAATAGTTAATATGTAGGGGTATGTCTAGACTGCATCCCTGTCTAGGGGATTAGATTAGGCAGGTCGACATTGCATATGAGGCAGGGATTTAAATAGCCCGTGCCTAATTTGCATAAAAATGGCTGCCATGTTTTGATGACTCAGCACTTTGTCGGCAAAAAGCAGCAGTCTAGAGGGGGATCTGTCGAGAAAGAAAGCCTTTTTCGACAGATCCCTTATGCTTCCTGCAAGGAGGTTTACAGGATCTGTCAAAAAAGGCTTTCTTTCTCGACAGATCCCCCTCTAGACAGCCGCTTTTTGCCAACAAAGTGCTGAGTCAGCAAAACACGGCAGCCATTTTATGCATATTAGGCACAGGATATTTAAATCCCTGCCTCATTTGCAATGTCGACCTGCCTAATCTGCATCCCTCTGCCGACAGAGGGATGCAGTCTAGATATACTCTAGAGGAGGAGGTGTCCTTTCAGTTAAGATCTCTGTGCCCTTTTTCATGAGAAACAGAAAATGAAAAGTGCGAGTTCACAAAAGTCATGGACTAGCAAAGTACTTGATATATGCTTAACTTTAAGCAGGTGTTGACATCAATAGGATTTAAAACGTGCTTTACTTTAATCCTGGGTTTAAGTCTTTTGCTGTGCTGTGACCAAAGCATGTTGCAGTTTGACATCCAGAAAGCAACACTTCAATATTAGAAATAGCAAATATTGCATTTGACACATTTGTACCATTTATTAATAAAGGTGTTGGTTATGGAAAGAATGAATAATTGTTAATAGCACAATTATAATAAGTGGTTACAGATTCATATAGTCTCTTTCATTCCAATGGATTCCCATGTGTTTTGCAAACTTACCAATCATGAATTAACTATCACAAAGAAATCATTTTATCCACTTCTGAAAAGCCCCACAAAAGTGCAGAGCAGGACTGATTATTTCTGTCTCTAGGGACAGTATCTGGACCCTGACACCACTATCAATCAAAGTAATTTATCTACATCCTGGTTCTTAGATTCTGGAGACATTTTCCAGAGACTGCAAGCTGGGACAATATGGGCCAAAACCATTAAAGCATATGTTTTAGCCCCCCAGCTCATCCTTCAGAAACTGAATAGCACTTGTAGCATAATATTTCTGACACTGGTTATTTCTAGTAGCTTGGATTTCATAACCACCTCTGTCCAATTACTTGTGTCAGATCTACCGCTAAAACAAACGTATTTTTCCTGCTGTTTTCCCCCCTTACAGACCACTGAAAAAGTGGCTTAAAACATTTCTACTTGACAAAAAATGTGAAGAAATTGTTAAAGGTTCAGCTGTTTCGAAACATTAGTAGGTTGTTGGCATGAGGACTGTTCCCAGACTGCTCTTTCCATTGGAACTAACATTTAAGTTTGCAGTATTTGTGCATTTCATGCCTCCATTGTATAGTATGCCTCTCTGGCTTATTGTCTCCCTTTATTTATCTGAGGCTGGCATTTTTTCCACTCTCCACAATTAAGTTTTCTTGATGTTAGAGACATGCTTATTCTATCACATGTATGCCTTGTATATAGATGAAAAAGGAGCTCTCCAAGGGAGAAAAAGGCTGGCGTCTCTGAGGTTGAAATGGTTTCAATCTGGCCTGAATACTTTGCCTGCAGTGCTGCAATCCACAAGGGGGTCTTAACCTCTGAAACCTGCTGACTCAAGAGTAATTGGCCAGCATGATGCCACTGTGACCATCAAGTGGAACAAATAAAATTATCCACTATTTCAGTGCAGTGATTGTCCTCTCCCACTGCGTGATTCCACGAGTCCCCTGGAGGACTGACCTGCTTATAATAAACAAGTTGTTTTCTGGGCTCCATTTCCATTGCCTGTAGGGTAGTTGCCAGAAAACAGAACCAAGCTGTGTTAACTATATTTAGTGCCTTTTTTTAAAACTGCATCAGATGTTCAGATGACTGCATGATCTTTTAAAACTAAATCATTGGGAAGCAAACAAATTAAAGAGAAAACCAGAATTATATAGAGAAACTAGTTTGGGCAGTGATAGAAATTTCTATATTAAAAAAATGAAGGGGGTTTCACATACTCAGTCAGGATGTATTACCTCCTTTTTCAGAGTGAGACATCTTAATAACTGGGATTCTCTTTTTTGTAATCTATTTGCATTAAAGCAAGTTGTTTACTCACCAGGATGCAGTTCTGTATTGCCACATAAAGATTGTGGCCAAATGCTGTTGTCTCTGCTGTGACAGTATTAATCCAGAATTGCTCCAATGACTTCAATGTATTTTGTTCAGATACACATTGGCATAGCAGGGAACTGAATTTGGCTCTGCCTCTTTTTAAAACAGCATTCGAATACACTTGAGCCTCTGTACTATGGGTGTCCCTAATTCAGGAACACCCATTGTATGGAGGAGGAAGTGGCTCCGTGTGCTGCCACTTCCTCCTTCCCCCCATCTGGGGGAATGGCAGCGCAACAATGCACTTCCCCTGTGGCTTTTCCCCACCACTCCCATAGCAGTGGGGGGCAATGCCTGGGAGCAGTGGGAAGTGCAAAGCCATTCATGTCCCTGGGAACAGGTAAGCACCCCAGCCCCATACCACTCATGCGTAGACCCCACAGTGCCCTCACTGGTCCAGCCCTGTTTCCCAGGGTTGTCAAATTAAAGAGATTCAACTGTTATGTGTTTGAAAAAATAGTTCTTTCATTCGTGAGCTTCTGTCTTCCTGAAATGATCAATATCCTTTTAATTATCTGGATTCAAGTGCAGAGATACTGTCCTCTGTTAATTCACCCATAGTAGATATGGTGTGAAACTACTTTTTAATATTTCCAGTAACTGACCAATTGATAATAGCCCTAGTGCTGCTCCCAGTGACTGCAGAGGTGTAGGGTCAGCCCTAAACCTATAAGAATGGCCATACTTACAGGTGTGAGTCCAATGGTCCATCTAGCCCAGTGTCCTTTCTGACATGAGCCTGTGCGAGATGCTCCAGAGGGAATGAACAGAATAGGGCAACTTATTAAGTGATCCTTCCCCTGTTACCCAATCCCAGCTTCTGGTAGTCAGAGGTTTAGGGACATCCAGTGGGCATGGGGTTGAATCCCCGATCATCTTGGCTAACAGTCATTAATGGTTCTATCCTCCAGGAACTTACCTGATTTTTTTTTAAACCATTTATACTTTTAGCCTTTGCAACATCCTCTCGTAATTTTACAAGTGCTTGAATAGAAATGCAAGAAGTCTAAAGATTAAGGGTGTGTCTACATTTCAGGGCTTAATTCAAAATAAGCTACGCAAATTGATCTATGTCAATTGTATATCTTATTTCGAAATAGCTTATTTTGAAATAGGGAGTGTCTACACAGCACTTATTTCAAAATAGAGAACTCTTCCTCTGACTTCCCTTACTCTTCATACAATGAGGGTTACAGGAGTTGGCGTAAGAAGTCTTTCAGCTTGACAGTATTTTGACACTATTTTGAAAAATGCCTGCTGTGTAGACACAGACTAAGGGTATGTTTACACTTGCTCCCTATCTCGAGATAGGGATGCAAATGTGGCTGACTGAAATTGCTAATGAAGCGGGGATTTAAATATCCTGCGCTTCATTAGCATAATCTCGCCCGCACACTATTCTGATAGCCAGCTGATTCGAACCAGGAAGTGCGCTCCGGGCTGCGTTAGTTCGAATCAAACCCCTTGGTTTGAACTAACGTTACTCCTAGCTGCACAGCTGAGCCTGACCCTAGGAGGAGGGTGGGGAGCTTGTACCACGTCTTCCTCTGCCCCCTCCAGTTTGGAACCGGGCCCCCGCACACACTAACCTGCTGGCAGAGATGGAGGAGGGTCGGGCTGGAGGCGAAGAGGTGGGGAGGAGATTCCAACTGGCAGCAGCTGGCAGAGGAGGAGCAGGCAAGCCAGGGATGACAGGGGGAGCAGAGGGGGACTAAATTGGTGCCCCCTGAGTGAGCCACCTGGGGGCAACTGTCCCACCCACTGCCCCTCCCCTCACTACACCACTGTCAGCTATATTCACTTCTTGTATCATATCTTGTGCTTCAGTTAGTACTAAATCAAGATTTGCCTCTCCCCTTGTGGATTTCAGGACTAGTTTCTCCAAGAAACAGTTATTAATGATGTTAAAAAATTCTATCTCTGCAGTCCCCAGTACAGTGGTGTGACCCATTGGGACTCTGTATGTGGCCTGTGAGACATTTTGTTTACTATTAGCAGGGTTGCCAGATTCTATTGATTTCTGTCCACATCATTTTTTCCTACCAGCATTATTAAGGTGACATACACATAAAACAAGGGCACATAAAATGATGTGCCAGTAATTGCACACAACATGGACTATGAGATCCATGTGCTCCCTCTGCATCCTGTCAAAGCACTACTATGGTTCACTTGGCTCATCCCTCAAATTCTAGGTACCCAATTGCAATGAGCTAAACTACTCTATCCCAGGAGACCACCTTGGTTACAACCTTGCAGCACACTCATTACTCTACATTTCCCATTGCTGCCCTGTTCAGTATAGTATAGTTGAAATCCCCCATTATTACTGGATTTTCTGTTTTGTTAACCTGCCTGAGCATTTCACACTCACCATTATCTTCCTGGTCAGCTGGTCAGCAGTATATTCCTACTGCTGTATTCTGATTATTCAAGCATGAAATCTCTATCAATAGGAAGATATGAATAAGAATGGTTGATTCATTTAAGAATGTCTCGGTATTTGACCCTATCTTTTCTTTCACATATAGTGCCACTCTCCCATCAGTGTGATTTCCTCTGTGATTCTTGTACACTGGTGTTACCATGTTCCATCGACTATCATCATTTTACCAAGCATCTATTATATCAATGTATTCAATATATTTAAGTTCACCCATTTTAGACGTCTTGCATTTCTATAGAAGCACTTGTAAAATTAGTCAATATTTTGTTGTCTGCCTTCATGTGATGTAACTGAATGAAACTTTTTTGACTGTTTATCTTCAGTTCCTACCTATAGTTTATCAATTTCTATCCTCTCTTCTTTGCTAAAATCTAGTGTGCACTCTTTAATAAATTATCCCTTTGTGTCTGTTCAAACTGTACTTTCCCCTGCACTGGTCGGCTTGCTTCCAGCTCTTGGTTTATAAACTCCTCTACATATAGAGCTTTATGTTGAAGCCTTCTTTTGGTTTTTTTTGTATTTTAAGTCCTTGATTCAACAAAGCATTATCTGTCAGTCTGTCGTTAGGTATCTGTCTCTGTCATCTTCCAGAGATACATCATCTCTATTAATATGTATTTGCTGTTTTAATTGAGTTCCACTTTGAATCTCAGAATTCATTCAAACATTATAAACCATCTTGTTAGTCTTAAAGTGCTACATAGTCCTGTTTTTTGTTTCATCAAAATTCAAAACAACGTTTGTGGAACAGAAACCATGAAAAGTTCGCTGAGGGAATAGAAGACCTCTGAATTTTATGATGACAAGAAACCCAGTGAATATATGAACACATACCAACTGCCTAGCCACAAATAAGACCATCATTTAGTGCACCTGTCAATGTTTGACTAAGAATACAGAGTTCACTGCTTGTTGTAAAACATTACCATTTAAACTTTCAATTCAACTTTGCATTTAGGCACATGCCTATTTTTAACACTAGCATAGAATCATAGAATACTAGGACTGGAAGGGACCTCGAGAGGTCATCAAATCCAGTCCCCTGCCCTCATGGCAGGACCCAGTACTGTCTAGACCATCCCTGATAGACATTTATCTAACCTACTCTTAAATAATGTGCACGTACATTCTTGAATGATTTGCTAAATGAAAAAATGAAATGAAAAATGAAAAATGAAATCATAAATGAAAAAAACAAAACAATTGATTTTATGTGCCTGATTTCAAATCATCATGAAAGATTATCCTGCACCATTACTATATTTATTTAATCTAAGGACCTATCTATTGACAGTTCTTGTGTCGCTTTAAATACAATATATTGGTTCAGGAATCAACATCATTAAAGCAGTACACCATCCTAGTGTGGACAAAGTGAGACTGCTATAATGGTGCTTACACTGCAAAGCTGCAGGAACAATCTATACTAATGTAAGCACCTGTTTATACCTACAAAACTGCCTTTACAATAGAAGCAGTTCCAATTTTACTATAAAATCAAACACCAAACGGAAAAAGTTAAATTTGAACAAAAGCTGTGTAGACCAAACCTAAGATTTTAATATCTAAATACTGACCAGAGACTTAGGATATGTGATATGATGTAGTTAAGAAGATGACAGAGGAACAGACACTAATGGACAGACAGATAGATGATGGCCGTAATGGTGATGCACAAATATTAGTGGTACAATTCAAACTTGTTACTTTCTGGGAAACACTTTAGAAGACAAGCACTTTGGGTTGCTCACATTTTCCTGGAAAGCCCTCCTAAAACAAATTTCAGGATCTAGTTTTTTAGTTGGTTCCTTCAGTCACCTGTCAGCCCCACTGATAAGACATCATAGAATCCACACACAATTCCTATAAAATATGTAAAATATTAATTTAATTTCAGGTAGGTTTAGCACACACCTGCATTGGACATATCTAAATTGGGCTTCCTGGAGGTCACCAGATAAAACCACATGGATTGTTTTACTGCTGAGCATGTATAAAATGACGGGGTCTAAATTAGCTGTTACCACTCAAGAAAGAAATCTTGGCGACATTGTGGATGGTTCTTGGAAAACATCCACTCTGTGTGCAGCAGCAGTGAAAAAAGCAAACAGAATGTTGGGAATTGTTAAAAAAAGGATAGTTAATAAGACAGAAAATATCATATTGCCTCTTTATAAATCCATGGTACACCCACATCTTGAATACCACATGAAGATGTGGTCGCTCCATCTCAAAAAAGATATATTGGAATTGGAAAAAGTTCAGAAAAGGGCAACAAAAATTATTAGGAGTATGGAACCACTGCCATATGTGGAGAGATTAATAAGACAGAGGCTTTTCATCTTGAAAAAGAAACAACTAAGGGTGTATAAATCATGACTGGTGTGGCAAAAGTAAATAAGGAAATGTTATTTACTCCTACTCATAACACAAAAAATTGGGGCAACCAAATGAAATTAACAGACAGCAGGTTTAAAATAAGCAAAAAGGAAGTATTTTTTTCAGGCAATCCATAGTCAACCTGTGGAACTACTTGCCAGAGGATGTTGTAAATGCCAAGACTATAACAGGGTTCAAAAAAGAGCTAGGTAAGTTCATGGCTATTAGTCGGAATGGGCAGGGATGGTGTCTCTAGCCTCCCTTTTCCAGAAGCTGGAAATGGGCATCAGGGGATGGATCACTTGATGATTACCTATTCTGCTCATTACCTCTGGGCACCTGGCATTGGACACTGTTGGAAGACAAGTTACTGGGCTAAATGGACCTTTGGCCTGGCCCAGTATCATAGAATCATAGAATACTAGGACTGGATGGGACCTCGAGAGGTCATCAAGTCCAGTCCCCTGCCCTCATGGCAGGACCCAGTACTATCTAGACCATCCCTGATAGACATTTATCTAACCTACTCTTAAATATCTCCAGAGATGGAGATTCTACAACCTCCTTAGGGAATTTATTCCAGTGTTAACCACCCTGACAGTTAGGAACTTTTTCCTAATGTCCAACCTAAACCTCCCTTGCTGAAGTTTAAGCCCATTGCTTCTTGTTCTATCCTCAGAGGCCAGGAAGAACAAGTTTTCTCCCTCCTCCTTGTGACACCCTTTTAGATACCTGAAAACCGCTATCATGTCCCCTCTCAATCTTCTTTTTTCCAAACTAAACAAGCCCAATTCTTTCAGTCTTCCTTCATAGGTCATGTTCTCTAGACCTTTAATCATTCTTGTTGCTCTTCTCTGGACCTTCTCCAATTTCTCCACATGTTTCTTGAAATGTGGTGCCCAGAACTGGACACAATACTCCAACTGAGGCCTAATCAGTGCAGAGTAGAGCGGAAGAATGACTACTTGTGTCTTGCTCACAAAACACCTATTAATGCATCCTAGAATCATGTTTGCTTTTTTTGCAACAGCATCACACTGTTGACTCATATTTAGCCTGTCGTCCACTATAACCCCTAGATCCCTTTATGCCATACTCCTTCGTAGACAGTCGCCTTCCATTCTCTATGTGTGAAACTGATTGTTCCTATGTCTGTTCTCATGTTCTTTTGTATAGAATAAGCACCATACATCGATCGTCCTCTTGTCTCTGGCTCACACAATACATTTCAGTTTTCCTTTATGGATTATTCTACGCTTTTGTATGCCAAGCACCAGTGAGATCAAGAAAAGAAGTAGCATTTGTGACCATACGTATGTCAAAGCTTACAGTAAACAATTAAGGGAAAACTGTGTCTTTAAAGTAGTAGTTCTCAAGCTTTCCAGACCACTATACCCCTTTCAGTAGTCCAGTCTGTCTTGAATACCCCGAGTTTCAACTCCCTTAAAAACTACTTGCTTACAAAATAAGACATAAAAAAATAAAAATATCACAGCACACTTTTGCTTAACAAATGGCTTACTTCCTCATTTTTACCATGTAATTATAAAATAAAGATTGGAATATAAATATTTTACTTACATTTCAGTGTGTAGTATACACAGCAGTTTAAACAAGTCGTTGTATGTATGAAATTCAGTTTCTACTGACTTTGCTAGTGCTTTTTATGTAGCCTGTTATAAAACAAGGCCAATACCTAGATGAGTCGATATACCTCCTTGGATGTCCTCTTTGTATGCTTACCCTTGGTTGATAACCACTGCTTTAGAACACAACTAATGACAGAAGCTATTATGAAGGCTTGGGAAGTCAGGAAGATTTGAACCACTATCTCATCCTTTAATGCGGGGATAGGGAACCTTTTTTGGGTCAGGGGCCACTGAGCCACAGAAAAATCAGTTGGAGGCAGCATATAAGTGTTCCCTGACTGAGAAGAAGAAAGACACTCCCCACATTCTCCTCCCACACCAGAGCCTGGGAGGGCAGCCTAGTATATCTTTTGTGCTCCAGCCTTGCAGTGGGGCAGTGGGGGGGGAGGGGCTGGAATGCCAGCACAGACTCTCCAATCCTGGGGATGGGCCCTGAGCCTCAAGGGCTGGATTCAGGTAAGCTGGGGGCCGGGCCAGAGGTTCTCCACCCCTGCTTTATGTGTGCAGCCAGTGATCCCCATTGCCTCTGCATGGGGCTAATGCTGCTAGATTATGCGGAATTGGTTCAAGGCCATGCAAGTGCTAATTTGGAGGAATCCTGGGCACTCAGAAACTCTGATTGCTCTAGAGTCTTAGCTCCTGGGAAAAACAATGGTTTGGGAAACTGTTTCTGTTTTCACTAGCTATACTTCAATTATGCTTAATTACAGTGAAATCTTTGTTATCCAGCACTCTGTTAACCAGAAAACTTTGTTAACTGGCATTGCCCCCAGCCACAATACTGTCACATCTTCAGGCGCACAGGCCTGGCTTGGTTTACCATGACTGGCTTAATTTTTTATTTAAGAAGTACTAATCATCTTTAACTCAAAATAGAAATGTGAGACCAACTGCCTCACACTACAAAACTACCAATAGTAAAAACTTGAGTTTTACTATTATTGTCCATTGGTTTTTCCTAGGTTGATGGGAACCTCAGATAACTGGACTTTTTAGATAACTGGAATGCCCTAATCCCCGAGCGTGCCGGATAACACAGGTTTTACTGTGTTGCATTACAACGTGCAATCAGTTAATATGCTCTTTGTTACATTACTCTATCCTTCTGGCTGCTGCAGATCTACTTCTCAGTCATTAAAAAAAAAATCACAATGCCTCTAGGCAGCACAGTAAAGTCCAATAGAAGTATGGTAGCTATAGCTGAGCCAGATCTGTAAGACCAAACTTTCAGTGCAACTCAACCAATTTATGCTGGCTCCTAGTGGTCCCCCAGGAGTTGCTCCAGCAGCAAGGAATAAGAGCATAAGGACATCCTAGTCATGGCCCTCTCCCGCCAGATGCTCTCTGAAACAAGGTCTAGAGGCAGGGAAGGGTGGACATTCAGGGATTCCTCTGATCCGCAGATCCTAATCTGCTGCGAGTAGTTGGCACTGCCCTGAGCCAAACAAAAATCAGACACAGGAAACAATTGAGCCTATGACCCCGATCATTTATGGAAATGTGGAAAGCTTCCAGTTTTAGTAAGAAGAAAAAATGGGAACACAAGATCACAGTCTTGAACAGCAATTTCTGGAAATGACTATATTTCTACTTCTATGTGAAATATCAACAAATAATCTGACCCTTGGGTCATGACACTACAGTGGAGAGAATTCTAATCACTTAGTTTCTCAGAGAAATCAAGTTTTAAAATTGTTATAAATACTCGAACCTTGTGTGTACACCTGTGTGAGGCATTGTACACCTACTTTGCACATGGGTAACTGAGTGCTCTTGGTGCAAGGGAAAGAGAACTGGGCCCTGCATATGAGGTCATATTTAACCTATTATCTTATTCAGCAGGAAATCCTGTCCATAGCACTTGATTTCTTCCAGTTATCCCTAATTAAAAGTCTCCACTTCTATTTATGCTTGAGCAGGATTTTCATTTCTTTTAAAAACAAATTGTGCATGCATTGACTCATCCATGTTTTTAAAAAAGTTATGATAACCTAATGGCTACTGACCACAGAAATTCTCTAGATGTAACTTAGTAACTGCAGACACACAAACCCACAAAAGACTTGTCTAACTGCGGCTGATAAACATGCCTTGATGCAATTACTGGCGTAGACTGGGGGATGTATAGTCTTGTGGTGAAGTAGGAAAGTGGAAACTGGGAGTTCTGGGTTCTGTCTGTGGCTCTGCTATTGCATATCTCTGTGACTCTGAGCTAGTTGCTTAAGCTTTCTGAATCTCAGTCATTCCCCCCCCCCCCCAATGAAGATAGCATTTATCCTCTCTCACGGGTGCTATTAGCCTTAAGTCACGAATATTTGTCAAGGACTCTGTGACCCCCAAATGTAAGATAGTAAAGAACTGCAATGTATTATCATCAGAAGTACAAGCCTTCAATATTACAGTGTATACAGCATAAATCACAAAAGTTAACATGACACTTTGGATTTGTATAGGATCCTCTGAATTCAATGGGATGACTTGTGTGACAGCAAACAGCAAAAATGTGTAGTTGTAGCTCGTGGCTCTTTAAAGTGATTTTTCTGAAAAATTTTACAGAAAACAAAGTTCTCTTGCATTGCAGCGTATCATTACAACTGAATTTTTAGTCCAGTAGTTATGATTAATCTTCCACATTCCCATCAGGTCTCTAGTTTTTCCAAGTTGTAAGAGCAGAGTTTAGTGCATGGCAAAGTGTATAAGAAAATGGATAATCATATGGTTAAAATAATAAAAAAAGGACACAAACAACACTACATAAAACTAATAAATTGTTGCCAATTTCTCTCCATACTCCTCTGCATCTTTTACATTCCCATCCCCACTCCCTGTCTGCTTCCATAGCTCCTCAGGAAAGGATTGTCTCAGGGACTCTTTTGTACAGCACTCCGCACATTGTGTCTGCAATTCCATTGGGGGCCCAACATAATATGGATATTTATGACTAGTTGAATCTCTCATATCCAGGACTTTCTGATCCAGCCAGCGGTGGATATAGGGCAGGGCGAGCGGGGCGACTGACCTGGGCCCCACGCTTCAATAGGCCCTGCACCAGTGCCGGTGTTTTTTACAGGGGCGGACTAGCCCGGTGGGATACCGGGAATTTCCTGGTGGGCCGTCCGCCGAAGGGCCAGCTGGCAGCTGCTGGAGGAGGAGGGGGATTTGTGACAGGGCGCCGCAGCCCTGCACTTTAAATTCCCCATCACCAGCCAGTATGGGCCATGTGGAGCCGAGGGAGCGCATGCGCGGCATGCTGAAATGCCGTGCAACAGCTGGGCGTGACGTCATGGCCCGGGACTTTAAAACCGTGCGGCCCAGCGTTGCACCGCGCGGTCAGGCACATGGGTCCGCAAACTGGAAGGTAGAAGGTGGGCTTGGGCTTGGGCTTAGGCTTGGGCTTGGGGGGAGGGCACCAAGGGACCACGTGGAGGAGAGAAAAATGCCAACGGGCCAAGTGGAGACAATGTGGAAGACGGCAGGATGGGAGGTGTGAGTGGGAGGGGGGGCAGGGTGATGCCAGGAGAGGACAGGGTAAGGACATTGAAACTAATAAAGAATTACTTAAGATCTACTATGAGCCAGGAGCGTTTTGTAAGTCTTTCAATTATATTGATTGAAAACGACCTGTGTAAAGAAATGGATTTTAATGACATAATTGAAGAATGAGCTGCCAAAAGAGCTAGTCAGTTATAATAGACTTAAATACAAATGAAAATTTTTAATTATTAATGCAGAATTTTGTTTAAGAATGAATTACAGTATAATTAAAATAAAATTATCCAACTAAATTAAGTTTCTATCAAATTTACCCAATTCACATTTAATATGAAAATAGCCTTCAATTTGCACATTTGATGCCTTTTT
Organism: Pelochelys cantorii; assembly: GCA_032595735.1. Classification (NCBI taxonomy): domain Eukaryota; kingdom Metazoa; phylum Chordata; order Testudines; family Trionychidae; genus Pelochelys; species Pelochelys cantorii. The sequence continues at coordinate 71,142,297 of CM064327.1, forward strand.
TCTATTTTGTCTCCAAAGGGGAGGCCCTGCAAAATTGTGCTGCCCTGGGCCCTGAAAAACTCTTATCCACCCCTGGATCCAGCAATGTCAGAACACAGATGTTGCTGGACCAAAGAGCCCCAGAGGCTGGGCGGGGAGCCAGTTGGGAGACCTGCAGGAGGTTGGGGAGCCCTGGCTGGGCCAGCAGTGGCTGGGCCACTGGAGGTGGCTGGGGAGCCCCAGCGCAGTGAGCCTTGGGACATGGGGGCCAGCAGCAGATGGGCAGCTCTGGCCAGGAACTCCAGGGAACCCCCCAGCAGCAGCAGGGCCAGCGGCAGCTGGATGGTCCCAGCAAGGAACCCCAGCGGCAATGAGGCCAGTGGCAGCTGAGCAGGTCCGGCAGGGAACCCCAGGGAAACCCTGGCAGCAATGGGCTGACTGTGGCTGGAGAATCCCGGAACTCCAGGGAACCGTTGGTGGCAGCTGGGCAGGGAGCAGGGCAGCAGAGTGGGGAGCTCAGACCGGGCCGGGGGGAGTGGCATGGCAGGGAGCCCCAGCCTTGGGAGCCCCAGAGCCCAGAGAGGATCCCAGCAGCCAGCAAGAGAGCAAGAGAGCATTAGCTTTCCCTGGATCAATAAACTCCCTGGTTCCACTCGGATCCTGAGAGTGCCGGACCAGGGAGATCCAACTTATACTTACAGTAAAGAGCAGGAAGAAAAAAGCCTAATATACAATTTTGGATTTTTTTCCCAAAATAATATGTTTTCATTTGTATTAAGTGGCATAGAAGTCATAGAACAATGACATTCATGTCCATTGTCTAACAAAACCCGCAGTATTTCAAAAGAACAATACATTGGACTGGGACTCAGGACACCTGGCTTCAAGTCCCAGTTCGGCCACTGGCTTCCACATTATCTTGGGCAAGTCACTTCATTTATCTGTGTCTTCTTTTCCTCATCTGCAAAGCGGGATAATAATACTGACCTCCTTTGTAAAGCACTTTGAGATCTACTGATGGAATGAGCTAGGTAAGAGCTAGATACTACTAATTTTGTATCTGATCAAGGAACAGAAACTCCAAAGACAACTACAAATACAAATGATGCTAATCTGAATAAAATATAATTATAGCCGAAAGTCAAATGTGATACTTCTCAAAAGATTTAATCATAAGATAAATCAGTCTTACAGCTATAAGTAAGGTTCTTATGCTAACATATTCTTGAAATGAGATTTTTCCTCTAAATTCAAATATAAATTATATTACATACAAATGTATAGAGAGATCGAATCTATTTGCCTTTGTCACATCATGTGCACACTGAGGTTACATCTAGACTGCATCCCTCTGTTGACAGAGAGATGTAGATTAGGCACATCGAAATTGCTAATGAAGCAGGGATTTAAGTATTCCGTGCTTCATTAGCATAAACATGGTCACCGCTTTTTTCTAAATGGAGGTTTTTTTGGAAAAAAACCTGGCAGTCTAGACGTGGATCTGTCGAAAATAAACCCCTTTTCAACAGATCCTGTAAACCTCATTTTTTGAGGAATCTCAGATCAATAGCATAAGTGGCTGCCATGTTTATGCTAATGAGGCATGGGATATTTAAATCCCTGCTTCATTAGCAGTTTCCATGTGCCTAATCTACATCTCTTTGTCGACAGAGGGATGCAGTCTAGACGTAGCCTTAAAGTAGAAGCCTGGTGCCAGAGATGTCAAAGACCAAACTTCCATTGCCATCAGGGTTGTGTGTAATATTTGTTATGCATGCATTTTTTATAAATAAAATAATAAATAATAACAATAATTATAATTATAGTAATTACAGTAACACCTGCCTTCACTGACCACTCAGAGTCCTTACAAAAAATAGATGAAATGGAATTATACTCAGTACATTTAGGGACAAGACCACAGGAATTTACTTAATAAAGGTGATCTCTTGTATAAATTTCCATATAATAAGAAATATAGATATTCCTATAGTGTGATGTTCACTTCAGCTACAAGAAGTCAGTGTAACAAAGTCTGTGTAGGCAAAGAAGAGGTTGAAGAGTCAAAACCCATGCCCCATATTACAGCAGTCAGAGCACTGGTCTTCAGGGCTGCATCCAAATGGCCTAGCATATGGGCTGAAGTAGCACTTTCAGCTTTCCGAGTATGTTGAGGTTAGTGGATCTGAGATCCTCTCCTGGCTTTCTTTCCAACCATTCCCTCCACACGTGTCCATGCAGTCTTCACTCAAAAAATCCCTTTCATTTCATGCACTCTCTCCCATCATCCTGTGCAACCCCAAGGTAGGGCTTAAGTGCTGATAACCTGTACATGGGTGAATTTCATTTACAGCTTCAGAATGCTGTACAAACATTAACCAATGCACCTTCACTGCATCCCTGAGAACTAGGTAAACAATTTTGCATTCCAAACACTTCACTGGAATTGAGCATCCAACACCCAAAAACACACCTTACCTTGTGAAATACAAATAAATTACATGAATTCCATAAATATGGGAAACATACATCATCCACTTGCAGCTGTGTAGTTTCTCTTGTTAGACCCTCATTTATCAAATGTTTTTATTTTATTTTATTTTATTTTATTTTTCCTCCAATTGATTTACCACTGAGTTGTAAATGTCTTTGCATAAAATCAGGTCTGTAATAAAAGACAGTCTGTTATCACTATATTTTGGTAGCAATTCTATGCCAAGCACTTAACTGGAATAGTATTGAAGAACTGTTTTGATTACAGGCCCTGTAATAATAGAAGTGCTACAATTCTAGAAGCTATCGTTACAGAAATAATACTAGTATGGAGATGCTTTTAACAGGATATTCGTACCAGGTTTTAATCTTGATTCTTGAAACATTTCTGTGCAGATGATACAACACTGTTAAAATCATTAACAAATACAAATACAAAATACAAAATATACAGAAACCATCAGCTATCTTGGTGCAATCTAAATGAGATACTTCCTACCACACGCCAGATTTTTAGCAAATCCAGAAAAATGCTCTTTGGCTGGAGGCTATTTCTTGTGTTGTTTGGAATTCCATCTCTATAGGATGCATTTTTCAAAGGGGTGTGTGGGAGAGTAGTCTGCTTGCACTGATGCTGAGACCAAACACAAATTAAATACTGTTCTTTAGAGCTGTCAGAAAATATGAGAACCTCTACCTAGACCTAACACATCATCCACTGTGGACTATTATTTAACAGCATTCAGACATAAGCTAGACACTTTACTGAACAAATAAACAGACATGGTGCCAAGCCAAAAGAGCTTACAATTTAATCTTAGATGTGACATAAAGAAAGAGTAACAAAATGGGCAGGAAAGGGAAACTGCGCTTAGTCTTAACATATGCACATCTTTTTGATTCTGTAAAAGTGTTTTTCATGTTTCGGATCACTTGGCAATGTAAGTTCATGAATTCTTATACCTGCTTTTAAGTCAGAATACAAATATATTCATGACTTTTTACTTGAGGTGCAAAACCCACAAACATTAAAGTTCAGGAGGCCTGCTCTGCTCATTTTAAGTTCTGTAAAAAGGTGAGAGTAACTTCAACCAACTTAGAAACCCTTCTAGATTTTGATCCATTACTCTGCTGCACTTGTTTCAATAGATACATGCTTTCACTAACAGGTACACAACCTAATCTCTTTTGCCCTTCCCAGCTAATAAAGAATTAAACTAAATTAAAAGTCTTCTTGGATAACTTCAAGCACACTTTCAGTGAGACTGAACGCCAACATCTCCCTTTATGTTTAACCTTACGCAACTGAGCACTTAATATGGAAGATGGATGAAGACAATGTCGTCCAAGGGCAATTCATGAAACATTCAAAACATGAAACATTTTAATTAGTTTTCACAAGTATGATTTGGAAGCACTGGAAAAATTAATGAACTTAACTCATTCTTCAAACATATAATAAATTAAAAGAACAAACTATTTCTGATCTTATTGTCCAGGGGCAATGAAATCAATTATTAATTCACTAAAAATATAGGGGAAAAATAGCTTTATTCTGTCATTTCCAATTGATTTTTTAACCCCGTATCTTGACTGTGGTGGAAAGTTCATGCTGGAGTTGCATTTCATTTTAGTCCAGCCTGTTCCATGATTATGCTAGGACACAGTAGTAATATTTTTGCCTACCACGGTAAAAAATAACTAAGTATTTGAAAGTAAACGTGTTCATCTCCCTGACAGAGCAAATTTGCCCCCTGCAGAATATTCCCCAGTGCTTTCTCCAGACTGTTCTTTGATTACCTAGGTGATGACAATTTCTGTAGAATCCAGTTCAGAAGCAAGCTGATCTCCTCAAGCAGGTCCTGAAACAGATGGACATAGGTCCCCGGCTCAGGATGCAGTAAATAAGACTTGCTGTAAATATTGTTGCAGTAAACCCTCAAAGATCATAACCAGCCATTCCAGCTACCGTAAGATTGTCTATAAATGTAGTGGCCAATTCTCCACTCCACATAGTTTAAATGAGAGTCGAGAGTGCATATCAATCTACACAGTGCTTGGTGTCTTACAGACCTGGGCTTCTCAGTGGAGAAAAGATGCCAATCTGCACTAGTGAGACTACTGAGCAGCAGAAAGAAAAACAGTTGTCAGTCAGCTTTGCCCATTTGTGTCAAAGCTTTATAATAGGTGATTGTCATTTGAATCACATTGAAAATCTTCCATATATGGCTGCTAACCCCCTAAATTATGTGATGCTGCTATAATATGCTAGAATAAAATCTGAAGGGCAGGACAGAAGCCATTCCTCCCATTCATGTCAAATCATCACATAAAACTCAAGTCAAGTGCCTGTACTTCCAATCTATTCTTATCAAGGCTAGAATACTGCTGACTGTACCAGAGAATTATTGTAACTTCTAGAGAAAAAACAGAGGTTATGTTTCTTTTTGATGGACCCTTAAGGAACTTTATAATGTTCCAGCCTGTAAGCTATGCTCTGTTTTTCTTGGCGTATTAAAACCCTAAGTCTCAGCTGGCATTTCCTAAAGGGTTCACTGCCTATATTTAGGCACTTGGACAAATAGTCTAACCTAACCTAAGTAGTTTGATACTTGTGCTCCAGCAAAGCTGAACAGCATCTCATGACGCTTACATGATTGTATGATATCATAACCATATGCTACAAAGCCATTAGGTCTAGGCCAAAAAACAAAACAGTATATTATGTTGGATGTAAAATGTACCCATTTAATGGAATTAAAGAAACAAAAAAGGTTCAGACACCAGGGAACATCTGGCCAATATTTACATCTCCTGTTTAATTTGGATGCTTCAGTTTAGTTTTCAAGATGGCAGTGTATAGAAACAAATTAAGCCCATCACTCTATCGCAGTTTGGAAAACCAAGTTTTGTTTATAATTCCTTATATTAATACCTCATCCACTTGGCCAACACACCACATGAAAAATATACCTCAAATACACAACTCGTCTTTAGCAACAAAGATGTAATTCAGCATAATTCTTTGTTGATGGGAGGAGAAAGGAAGTCATGTAAACTTTAAGTATTGAGATGATGAGATAAAGCTCAGCCATATGAAATTTAACATTAAATTATTCAGTGTTGTAGTGCTTACTTGAACCCCATTTTAAAATGAATGCAAGGCATGATGGGCTAAATACTGCTTTCATTTAAATCAATGGTAGTTTTGTCTTTGAAGTCAATTGGAGCAATGCTTGAAGTTACTGTCAGCATTAAAATAAAGTGCCAGATTTGGAATCACTGTCTGGAAACTTACAGGTTTCTCTTCTGTGATCATTTTGCTGGAACGTTCATTTCAAGGAGCACTGAAACTATGAAACAATTAAATAACCCAAATGTAGAACTTCATAAAATATTATCCATGAAAGCAAAGTTGGCCAGGTGACAACACAATGAATTAAGGTCCAGGACACTCAAGTTTATAAACACAGGAATAGTTTTCAAAATACTATCAAGAGCTTAAATCATGAAGCTAAAAGCCATACCTAAGAACTGAGAGGGATAGACAGACAAGACAAATAGATTTCCCCCTAAATCAAGCTTTCCTATACTTCAAAATACTCCAATCTACATACAAAGGCCAGTCCAATGTACTCTATGACAGTGCCATGTGCTCTTAGCAATAATGGCAGTGGTCATAACCCTTAAAATATTTTGAGGTTTAGCTCTGAAAAGTCTGCGCCCCCCCCCCCCCCGCAAAAAAAAGCCCACTCTGTATCCAAGCCACTCTGGGCTGTATAATTGTACAGGAAATGTCATATGAACAGTTACAGTAGTTTGGTATCTGATTTTGGCTTTCTAGATATGGAGTGGCAGAGATGTGTAAATGCTATGAAACTCTTCTAAATGTTTTTGTTAACCAGATTTTTCAAAGCTTAAAAAAAAGTTCAGATCAGACTCCACATAAATTGTGTAAAATAGAACCTCTCATCCATCTTCCAGAACTCACATGGATCACAATTTAATCCCAATATTTTAAGGATCAGTAACTTCAGTTTGTTTCTTTGTCAGACAATTTTTAAGTCCCATTAACTTTTGCACTTCCTTATTCCAGACAGGACCAGAAATAAAAATGAGCAACAACAACAACAAAAAGATGTTTTTCCCCACAGATTACTAGCCCAGGTTTGCAAATTACAATTTCAGCCAGTTGTGGTAAAGTGTGGATAAATATCCAGAGATTCTGGATCACGGGTCCCTACCTGCCCTGATTTCAGTCTCAGATTTTTTATCAGGTTACTCATCTGTGATTCCCAGGGCATTTTCAAGTTCTTACCTTTTATTCATTTCTTTTGGTTCTTTTTGCCTATTAAAAACCAATTTATAAATTACCTTGTGCAGTTATTAACAGGGTTTAGAGGAATAAGCATGGGAACACAAGTTTGGAACTTGAGTTTAAGTCCTAACTCTATGCTGATTCCTTTTGGAGAACATTTTCAAATGTGTATACCAATGGTGATGGCACGCTTGAGACATAAGAGCTCTGACTTTGAAGATGTCGAGCACCTATAATTACAAGTAAAACAGATGGAAGCAATGGGTGTTTGATATCCCTAAAAATCAGACTATAGGTAGCTCAGATCAGGACCCAACAACTCAGGCACTTAGACTCTGTTGACTAGCTGCATTAGTGCTGATCATTCATGCCTCTTCCTGGGAATCAAGATGCTGAAAAGAGGGGAGGGAGGATATGCAGTGGTAAAGATATGCCATGCCTGCTCTGCCTCTATAGCATGGTGGGGCATGCAATCTCCTCCATCCTCCATCCTCCTGTGTGTAAGGAGCAGCAGAGAAAGATCATACTGCTACAAGGCACTACCTGTTTTCATTATTCTTCCAGGATGGTGCAACTCCATCCAGCAGCATGTTGAAGAAAGGGGCTTGGCAAAATGCAATTTCTATTTATTGTTTTTAAATTGTTGGAAAAAATCAGTTTTTATTTGTAAAGCATTTTTATTTATTTAAAAATCAGACTATAACTATTAAATGACAGTAGAGGCTGAGAGTCAAATGTTAAAGCTCTACAACCATTCAGAACATAAACTGCCAACATGACATCTCAAGATATGCAAAGTAAATATCCCTAAATTAAAGCCCAATAAATTCCCAAGCAGCATTCTTCTTACTTTGCCCATCTATGCATTTTGATTATTATCAGTGGAAATATGTTTTCACTGGTTTGTGTGTTTATGGTGAAATCAAAGGTCACTGATATTTACTGATAAAAATTGAATCCTTTTAAACCTACTTAAAAGCTACAGTTTAATCCCTTGGATTTATTTAAAATGTTACCATCCTACCTGCCTAATTGTGCAACTCTCAATGTTGGTAACAAGACTTATATAAATAGCCCCATAGAAGTCAGTGGGAATGGACAGCCAGCTCCAAATTATGTTAGATATGTAACAATTTAAGATGATCTCATACTTAAAGTCATTTTGCAAAGCAATAGATGAGATTGTATCCACCTGTATCTGTATAATGTCTCCATTTCCCTTCTTTTTCCACTTCAGTGCATGGTAAAAATGGAATAGTTATACAGGAATACTAAACATGCCCTAGGTCTTCCAAATTTCGTCATGCTATCCCTTAAAAATTCTCCTGTCAAAATTAGATGGGAACTTGCAGATATGTTACAAAATCACTTTGACGTGATGCTATAATTTAAAATTACTATCTCAGGGATGAATGTGTTAACTCCTCTGTCCAAAAATGCCCTTCTCCCTTTCAAAAATGCTATTTTTAAATAGGTTGGGAAATTATTATGCATCTGAGTGACTAAAATTTATTTCCTATTCAGATCATTATTATTTAATAGTTGGAGTGACAGTTTTCTCTCCCAGTTTTCATTATTGATGCATTGTGAATAATATGAAAGATAGGTGATACTGACTTTTTAACAGAAAAAATGTATTCACATATCATGATCCACAGAACAGATTTTTTTCTTTAATTTAGAGTACCTGGAGTTCTGACAGACCTGGGATTGTGAAAAAGACAGCCTGACAAGAAATTATTCCTGTAGAAAAACTCTGTTGTAAGTAATCCTTATTCATTTATATAGAGTGTTCCATACTTAGATTTTTGTGAAATTCGGGAAAGTGGCATAGATACTGTACAGACATCCTGTCTAAGAATTTTGCATCAAGTGCTTACTTGATGTGAGGAAAATCATTAATGGCCTTTCTGCTGAATTATTTGCTTTGGAAACAAACTGGCACATAACCACTTTGAGGAAAAGCACACTGAGACAGTGAGAGTCTTTATTTACCTGTTGCTCTCTCTAAAAAAGAGGCAAGGTGCTGCACGTTGTGTGTTAAAATGACTAATGAGGCCTCTGTCTAGGCTTGAGCTCTCATACCTGTTTTCAGTTCCTGACATACTTTTGGTCCTCCCCCCCCCCCACACACAACCATCCAACCAACCCTCTATTAGAGCATTCTGATAGAGATTCTCTGGAAACAGGACTCCAATTGGATAAGCAGGAGGAAACAAAGCCCCCTCAGAAAGGATAGCAGCCTCAGGCCAGTCTAATTACAAGTCCCTGCACTGCTTGAAGTTACTCAGCTGACATGCCTGAACTGTGCAAAGACCTTCAAGTGAACTATTATACAAAGCTCAATGTATCACATGGTTGTAAAGCAGCTGCTAAGTCTCACTGTGAATGAGGCACAGAGATGATAAAGTGACATAACCTCATATACAACGGGTTTAAGGAGCCCCCCCCCCTTACAGATTTTGGGAGGTGAGGGGGAAAGAGGGAGGGGAGAGATGAGGGAAGAGAGTTTTAAGTGAAGATGTACTAGTCTACATTTAGGATGTGTTTACTTATGGTAGCTTTGGCAAGTGATTCATAACATGGATTTTAGTTCTTCTAATAACATCCCCCAAAGTGGATTTTTAAATGTCACAGCACAACAGAGAGAGAAAGAGGAGAGAGAGGTTTTCTGTGAGAAAGCTAGTGGACACAAACATGACAGTAGTTATTAACATTTTGGCTCGCCTCTCCCCCCTTCAGTGTATAAACGAAAGCCTAAAAAGTGTGTCCTGAATTCTAAAGGGCTGAGTGCAACCTGGATATATTTGATTGCCAGGAGACAACAAGGTGAAAGAGAGACATGATTAGGAAACCACCTGTGGTTGAATAAAAGTTGATGACGGCCAATAAATATGCTGCTTCCAATACTTTTAGAAATAACAATATTCTAAGGCAAATTAAGGTGACCTAGGCCCACTCCACTGGAGTGTCTCAATCATTGCCCTGCAATATTCTGTGGCCTCAGCCCCCTTAGCAGCAGTTTCAGAGTGTAGCCAAATGGAGCAATTCACACTTCCTGAAGCTTTTTCATGCTTTCTACAAACTCAGGCAGGTGTCTGCATTCATTAGGGCCACAAAAACATGGTGTATATTAAGTGAAAGTTCAGATTCTCATCTCATCACAGGGCTCCAGGGATTTAGGCACCGGCATATAGTGCATATGCCTTAATCTGATCCTGACTATGGCTATAGAGGAATCAGCAGAATTTCATATGTTGCGTGATGATGGACAATAATCTTCCATTTTTATAAAATTCCAAATGAAAAATGGCTCTGTGTCCTTTACACCATTTAATTTTTTTTAAAGTACTGCAATTATGTTAATTTAAAATGATATGTGTTGAAGAGACTTTATAAACAAAAGGCATTACATGGAAAGCACCATTCTCCCAGGGTCTGATCCAAAGCCCATTGAAGACAATATATAGATTACCATAATGAGTTAGTAGAATGGAAACATTGTAGAACATAGTATGCTACAAGTCTCTAGAATCAGATTGTAAGGGAGACAACAAGACCCTGGAGCCAAGGGCTCTGTACCATGCAAACCACCATTTTATTTTTGAATCCTTTAGGAGAAAGAGAAAGATCAATAAATATAATATCCGCAGTTAACATTCCACTTTGGAGCGTATGCAACTACGGGAAAGGATTCACATTCTCTCTCTCATCATGCTAGATATAGAGCAAATAATACTTCATTATCAATGGTAGTATCAAAGTTTGGCATCATTTACACAGAGCCTCAAACCACATTTAATATCAATCGGACTACTCAAGTAGTTAAAATTAAGCACGTGTTTAAGTGGTTTGGCAGATCAAGCCACAATGCTTAGCACCTTGCAGGATTAAAGACTAATGGACTGATTCTACTCCCATTGAAGTCAAGGCAAAACTTAAAACTTCAAAGAGAACATAACGATACCATAAGGAACTGTATTTCAACTTGGCTAACACAAGGTTCCAATTACAACAATTGCTAACACAGTTTGTCCAGGGAGCAGGGTCAAGTCCAAACTATGCTGGAAAAATAATTTTAAAAAAATATATGTTCCAACTTAAATTAAATTGGTTTAAAATCAGTGTAGATGGGGCCAAAGTTCTTTTTCTTCTTTATCAGAAACATTTAGTTAGTTCCTCAAAAATATCACACAATGTAATGTTAGCCAATATTAGTACAGCCTGTCTGGGTCATGCAGATTCATCATCAAGTAAAACTAGATGGATCTTCTGGAGAAGGTCAGTGTTCTCCTCAATCATTTCACTCTTTTGTTATGTTTATTTTCAGCACACAATTTAATCTTAAAGTTGCCATTTAACAAAGAATATGTCCTGTTAATAGCAACATATGGAAGCAGCTGTCTGTGGTTGGATAGAATTCTGTTCATGAAATGAATTACATCTTCCTTTAAACGAGACAGCTTTTTATTTTGCTGTTAAACCTGAAGTTGAGTCAGTACAAACTGATAATAAACATGTCTAGAGAGATGTCTCCAACTCAAAGCAAGAGTTACTGTCCATGAACTCTGCTCTTATTTGGTTTTTATATTGTAGGACAGGACATCTGTGTGTTCCAAAAAGCAGCTTTAATGCACAAAACATGAGTTAGGCTTAGATGCTCTATTTTTTACTTTTGGAAAAGTTTTGGTGATTTAAAACATCTTTAAAAATGAGTTTTGATATGTTACATATTGCCTTGATGCACTACAGAAAAAAATAAAACAACTCCTTACAAAGATTGTCAAAACCACAATATCTAAAAGATTTGTAGCTTCAGTGGCCTAAATCCTGTTAAGAACATAAGAAAGGCCCTACTGGGTCAGACCAAAGGTCCAACTAGCCCAGTATCTTGTCTTCCAACAGTGACCAATGCCAGGTGTCCCAGAGGGAATGAATAGAACAGGTAATCACTGAATCATCCCACCCCTGTCACTCATTCCCAGCCTCTGACAGAGGCTTAGGACACCATTCCTACCCATCCTTGCTAATAAGCAATGATGGACCTAAACTCCATAGAATCAGAGAATATTTGAGAAGTCATCAAGTCCAGTCCTCTGCCCTCACAGCAGGACCAAGCACCATTCTAGATCATCCCTGATAATATCTATCCAACCTGCTCTTAAATATCTCCAATGTCTCCAATGATAGAGATTCCACAACCTCCCTAGGTAATTTATTTCATATTTAATCACACTGACAGTTAGGAAGCATTTTCTAATGTCCAACCTAAACCTCCCTTGCTGCAATTTAAGCCCATTGCTTCCTGTTCTAGCATCAGAGGTCAAGAAGAACAATTTTTTTCACACCTCCTTGTAACACCCTTTTAGGTACTTGAAAACTGCTATTATGTCCCCTCTCAGTCTTCTGTTTTCCAAACTAAACAAGCCCAGTTATTTCAGTCTTCCCTAATGGGTCATGTTTTCTAGACCTTTAATAATTTTTGTGCTCTTCTCCGGACCCTCTCTAATTTCTCTACAACTATGTTGAAATGTGCCCAGAATTTATCTGGTTCTTTTTTGTACCCTGTTAAAGTCCTGGTCTTCACAACATCCTTTAGCAAGGAATTCCACAGGTTGACTGTGTGCTGTGTGAAGAAAGAGGAAGATGAAATTGTAAAAATGTGCTCCAAAGTGTAACTTACTCATTTTAATCATAAAAAGAAGCTGGAGTTCAGTTACACAAACAATAGGAGCAACAGATCACTAATGAATATAGCTCCCAGGCCTCTCTGCTGACGTATCCAGGTCTACCACCAGAATTAGCCGCTGTCTCCATAGTAGCAGCCAACCTTGAAAGGAGAAGTGTCTCTTGTGCATGGGAGGAAAAGAACAGCAACCAAACCATTGAGGCTAAGAAAGGAGAAGAGAGCCGATACCATACTAGAAAAGTGAGAAGATCAAATATGGAGAATATGAGTTAAGAGGGCTCAGGTGTGGAGTAATATGGATCAAATATGGGAAATGAGGGGTCAGGAGTTGAAGGGGCTGAAATATGTGGAAAGGCGAGTTGGGTGAATTGTGAAGAAATGAAGCTCACCTGTAGGGAGTGACCTGAGTAGGAACTTCACCAGACCACACTACTCTGAAATGTCTCATGGGTTCTTCAGTGACCATCTACAGCAGGAAAATTGTTTTTATGTCTTTTCAAAAAGCCAGCATCTTCATCCATACAATGACCTTTCATCATGCTGAAGCAGAGGAAACAATGCCATCTAATGAGTTACTAATATTAACTTTAGCAATACAGACCTGTTCCTGAAAGTTGTTCTAATTAAATACCTACCTCTTTTAGTTTATGAGATAAAACAGGCTTATAGCATAAAGGGATTACTTCAAGGGAGGAGAGTTTTATTCCACAATATGCTCGGTGTTCTCCATAGTTATCTGATGTTACAAAATGATTCCAACTATCTTTTGGCTGCATACAAAACACTTTTCCTCCTTCCACCATTATTATTATTTACTTGGTAGCCTCCTTAAAATAACAGATTTGATTTGGTTTTTTTGAGGAAAGTTGTTCAGGAGAAGCGCCCTTATCACAAAGAGATGAAGGACAGTTGTGTGGTTAAGGCAGTGAAGTGGGACTCAGTAAATATGTGTTCAATATCCAACTCTGTGACAAATATCCATACCCTGGTGACCTTGGGTATGTAATTAAGGACCAGATTTTTGAAAAATGACCAGTAGTGGAAGAAGTTTCAGTCTTTGGTTGCTCAGCCTGAGACTTCCTAAAGGAAATAGATTGCAAAACAACAAGTACTCATCTTCTGAAAATCAGGCCCCTTTAAGGTATCGCAAGTTAAGCAGCTAACTGACTCAACATTTTGAAAATCATGGCTTTGTCTAATATATCCATCAATTCTCCATCTGTAAAATGGAGTGATATCAGGGGGATCGAATCATTAATGTTTCTGCACAAGGGCCAGTTAAGTACTTGGCTTCTTTATGTTACTCAACTGATTTTCACAAAGCACGACAAAAACCTAAACAAAATAATAATTTTAAAAACAATTTTGGTGCCATATAAATGAGTCACAATATCTGTTTCAATCAGGTTTTTGTACTAATTGAACTAAAATACTCCCAGTTATAAAAGTAAAATGTGACAAGAGTTCAATGAACACTCCAATTTCCTTTTGTACTTTTTGAAGAGAGGTCTGCAGAGGCCAGAAAATCACCCCATTGTCTCCTTCTCTGTCTCTCTTGCCTTGTTCGAACCAGTGTTCCTTGCTGAGATGGTCTGAATGTTGCTCCTTCCAGGCTTCTTACTGCTGTTCCTGGGCGGTGGGTGAAGCTGCTGCTTGGAGAGGCAAACTCCCCAGCCTGTGGCCCCACCAACTCTCTACCCCTGCTCTGCCCAGGGACTGCCCTCAATCTGCCCATAGGCCCACCCCTTCCCTACTGTGTCCCTTTTCTCTTCCCTCCATCTCTTAGGTCATCCCTTCATGCCAAATCTCTGGATCTGAATGTAACAAATGACATTTTAAAAAAATACTCTAAAATTTCTTTCTAAAGAAAATGGAGCATGTTTCCCACTGCATGAAGAATTGTGAAGACTGGACATAAAGAAAATACCCAAGTTAGGGCTATAATTTGGAAATAAAAAAAGGTCAGGCACAGGTTTTTGCAATGTCAGTCAGAGATGTATTTGCAAAAACTTGCTGAGTAAGGGCAAATCAGCTGTCCTCTGAATACGACATTAAATATTATGGAATATATGATACAGCTCTTCTTTGTTTTACATTTTCTTAATCAGTATTTCTAAGCTGATTTTACATTTTAAATTACCCTATGAAGGTGTAAGAGTACATCATTCCTGATTACTACATATTTAACACACTGAAACAAAGACATTATTTTAAATTAATCAGGGCAGTTTAGTGTGTTCATAACAAAGTTAATTGCTTTTAGAAAAAGGGAACACTAATTTATTTTGCGTGAGCTCCAAACCAATAGACACGTTTATGAAATTTCATCATATGTTTATGTTAAAATATGTTTCTGAAGATTTTAGGCATAACAAAGGATTTTATATAAGGTACTGTCGTTAGTGGAGGGCTCATCAAATAGTTCATCAATAGTCAGAAGTAAAGAAAGAGAAAATCATTTGTCCAGCTATCTGGAAGAAAAGGTGGGTGAAAAAAGAGCAGGGATGGACAGGAAGACTTCAGAAGCAAGTTTTTGTACTAAAGGAATTAAAATGTGAATTTTAGATATGGATGGTCTTTTGAAGAGTTATTTAAAAACCTGTGTCTGAAGAGCCAATCATTTAAGGCTAAAGCTGAAAACTCAGACTGTGCATCTAAAAATCTATGCAAGGATTTGTTAGAGATGTGATTTTTATAATCCTCAGCAACAAGCTAATGAAATATTTAAAGCAAATTTTAAACTATTATAGTAATGCACAACTGTTTTTGTCAGTATATACCTCTGGACTGGCACCTGCCTGTTAAATGGCTTCATTACCACTGAATGGCTCTTTCACATGTTCAATGTTATGATACTAGGTCTGGCAAGCTGAAAGGTTTTTCACTTTTATGTTAATAGATCCAGTCCCAGGGAAAACTCACAAGGCTGCAGCAGCCTGCTGCGGGAGCCTTCAGGAACTGTCAGAATAGGGCTAGGAAGGGGGGAGCAGTTGTGTACTAAGAACCAGGGGAGGCATTGCCTTCCTTTGCCTCTTATACCTACCATCCATGCTGCTTTTCCAAATTAAAACAGGGATCATTACAGAGGAACCCAAACTTCTCCCTTTCTGGCAGCTGACTCAATTGAAGTGATTCTCCTGTCACTCACACCAATGTATTATGTAAAACAGGAAGCAGAGGAGAATCAGGCACGCTATTTTCACCTTGCTCTGAACCTGTCAGTACATAAGAACATAAGAATGACCATACTGGGTCAGACCAAAGGTCCATCTAGCCTAGTATCCATCTTCCCAACAGTGGCCAATGCCAGATGCCCCAGAGCAGTGCCAACCCATTCCAGATGAAGAGCCAAGATGTTAGTGGATCCAGCGTGAAGAGCCAGGGCAAAGCTGTACAGAAAAAGAAAAGGCTTGCCCCTTTAAGAAGCGTGAGAAGCATGTTTCTATGCTTTTTGGCCTCAGTAGGCGCCCGCCGGCCGCCACCATATTGGAAGCGCCATATTGGAAGCACTGGACGGCTCCTCTGCCCCGGTGAGCACTGGGGAGCCGGGAGGCCATTCTCAGGGGTGCGGGGGCGGCTTCGCGAGATGAGGGAGGTTTTGTGAGCTGCACTGATGGGGGGAGGGGGGGGAGAGCCATGGGTTGGCCACGGCTGCTCCAGGGACACCATTCCTACCCATCCTGGCTAGGGTTGCCAGGTGTCCAGTTTTGAACTGGACAGTCCAGTATTTGAGTTTTCTGTTCGGGAAACAAATTGAGAAAATATAAATGAGAAAATATAAATGTCCGGTATTTTCTAAATAAGATGTAATGTCAATTGTGATGTAATGTCAAGTGTGTCCGGTATTTTTGTTGAAACCATCTGGTAAACCTAATCCTGGTTAATAGCCATTGATGGACCTAACCTCCATGAATGTATCTAGTTCTTTTTTGAAGCTTATTAAAGTCCTGGTCTTTACAACGTCCTCTGTCAAGAAGTTCCACAGGTTGACTGTGCTCTGTGTGAAGAAAAACTTCCTTTTGTTTGTTTTAAACCTGCTACCTGTTAATTTCATTTGGTGACCCCTAGTTCTTACGTTATGGGAACAAGTAAATAATTTTTTTCCTTATTCACTTTTTCCACACCAGTCATGATTTTATAGACCTCTATCATATCCTCCCTTAGTCTCCTCTTTTCTAAGCTGAAAAATCCCTGTCTTTTTAATCTCTCTTTATATGGGACCCATTCCAAACCCATTATCATTTTTGTTGCCCTTTTCTGAACCTTTTCCAATGCCAGTATATCTTTTTTGAGATGAGGCGACCACATCTGTATGCAGTGTTCAAGATGTACCATTGCAAGGAATCGAGCTTCAGCTTCAAACATGTCTCAGTCTTCCTGGCCTGACAGAGTACTAAGTGGTGGCGGTTCTAAAACAAACATACAAGTAGGGATAATTTACCACACCATGGTATGTGATTGTTTCATTATTATCTCCCTCTACCCACCTTGGTTTGACCCTGCCCCCTCCCTCTCATGCTTCAAAATTCCATGCCCCATAAAACTTACATTGGTTTCAGTGGGAGCTAGAGCAGGCCACCTGACTGACATAGAGAGTTAACCACCCTCCAGGATTGACCTGGAGTCTCCAGGAATTAAAGATAAACCTTTAATTAAAGATTGTATCTTGTGGTGATATTTCCAGGAAAGCACCCAACCAAAACTTGGAACCCTACAGCCTAAGAATATCCCTTCAGCGGTTACGGAACCACAGCCCTAAGCTAAAGCTGACCTTTCCTTCCAAAAGTATCTGTCATCAGGGCACCTGCCTTCTCCTGGAGTATGGGGATTTAGGCTGGCACCTCGCCCGGCACCAGCTTCAGTGGTTGGCAGCAAACCACAGTAAATGTGCCAATGTATCTGAAGATATGATGTGCACAGCTGAAAGCATATGGCAGGATATGGACTAGAAAGAAGTAAGGGCCAATTGGAGGAACTGGTTTTGCAGACAATACTTGCCATCAGTAAGGAGCAAGAAATATCCTTCTATATCCATTTAATGAACCCTAGTACAACATGGAAAAAGTGGTATGTGGGATCATTAAACCCTAGCTCTTCCTTTATGCCTTTGGACAATTCATTAGGTGTAGATTTTCAAAAGAATGGCCTCCCTTCACAAAATTGTTGTTGATGATGAAACAGCACTTGCTATTCGTCTGTGGGCACAAATCTCAACATTTGAAAATCTACTTTATATGTAGATAGAGGTATTTGCATCTGCAATGCATTGTTATAGGACAAATATGTGGGAGGAAACTGTGTCAGTGAAAATGGGCCTGGGGCTTAAGCTAATTAAAAATATACTACAGGTTGGACTTCCCTGGTCCAGCACCCTTGGGACCTACGTGGTCCCGAATGAGGGATTTTTCCGGACCAGGGGAGGTCATTTTTCAGGCCTGCTGCTGCTGGTTCCCCGCCCCCCCACGCACACACACACTTCCTGCCCCTCCCCCCCATCACAGCCCAGATGTGCTGCATGCCAGCTCCCAGGCCCCACCCCCTGCAGCACACTGGGGCTCTCTGATCCTGGAACATCCATGCTCATGCCGGACCATGGATGTTGCTGGACCAGAGAATTGCAGATTTTAGAGATGCAACCTGTATTTTATTGCTTCAGTTTCCTCATCTGACAAATGGGAGTTTAAACTCTTTTTTACCTCATGCAGGCTGCATCTTCACTGTAGAGTTATCTACACTCAGGTTAACTCTTCTTGAGTTAGCCTAACTTAAGTGAGAACTCAGCTATCACACTGCAAAATAAGACTTGAGCTGAACAGACTATGGTATTAGCAGCACTGAGTGGTTGTTATAGCAATTAATAAGTTGTACTAACTGGAGCTGAAGTCTGTAACCACTGGTGTCTCAGTCAGCTTGTGTTAAGAAAGCATCACCATGCTTAAGGTTTTTATACACGGATGGAATACGAATGAAGGAGAACTCTGCATTGATAACACAAGTTAACTCTACAGTGAATACAAGTTCCCAAACATATCTCTCTGAACGATCGGTACAGGGCTTTGTCTTTGCTGTTGAAACATCAGTTTTTCTGTCACATAGTAACAAATGTGTATGAGCTTTCCCAATGCAAAAAGAGAGCAAAGACAAGGCACAGAAGGCAAACTCATTGAGGTCAAGCCCACATAGGGGTATATGGCTAAAATCAGTGATTTCACCTCATACTAAAACTAAAGGCTGCGTCTAGACTGGCATGATTTTCCGGAAATACTTTTAACGGAAAAGTTTTCCGTTAAAAGTGTTTCCGCAAAAGAGCGTCTAGATTGGTCCCGGAGTTATTGTTAGAACGATGCGCTTTTTGCGCAAAAGCGCGTCTAGATTGGCGGCGCGCTTTTGCGCAAAAGCAGACGCCCGGAACCATTTTGAAGAGGGCAAAAGGGCACCAGCCCTTTCCGGGGGCAGGGCTGGAGCTCCGTTTAGACATGTGCTTAAAGGGGTCTCGCCAGACAGCCATTTGTCTCCTGCTCTGTGCGTTAGGACCTCTGGCAGGGACTGACAGCCATAGCAGGTTTGGTGGTTGCCCTCTGCCTTTTGGACACCACCCTTTTGCCCCCGAGTGCTTTTTCCTGGTTTTGGTTTCTTGTGCCTTGCTTTGTCTGCCATGGAGCCACGGGTGGCCATGTACCTGCTCTGGCCCCTGTCGGCCATTTTCGAGTGCCTGCAGCTGGTGCTCCAGGCTGGTGCCCTCGTGTTCCAGGACCAGGAGGCGCAGATCGCCTTGGACTCCCTCACCAGGGAGGCCATGGAGTCCCTGTGGCATCCCCACCCCACCGTGGAGAGGCCACTCTGGAGACTGGACACCAGTACAGACTGGTGGGACCGGCTGGTCCTTGGGCAATGGGATGACCAGCAATGGCTCCGGAATTTCCGCATGCGAAAGCGGACATTCCTGGAGCTGTGTGCCTGGCTCACCCCCGCGCTTCAGAGAACCACCACCCGGCTGCGTGCACCCATCCCCGTGAAGAAGAGGGTCGCCATCGCGCTATGGAAGCTGGCCACCCCGGACAGCTACCGATCAGTGGCACACCAATTCGGGGTGGGAAGATCCACCGTCGGTGTGATTGTCATGGAGGTAAGTCCCAGGGGGAGTGGGGAGTGGGGTGGGCGGAGGGTGCTGCACTCCATGCCCAGGGGCAGCCAAGACTCCAGGCTGGGTTGCCCAGGGGTTTGGGCCGTCCCACCCTTGCACAGGCCTGCTGGTGGGGGGGGGCCGTGGGGCGAGGGGGCCCTGGTGTGTGTGTGCATGTGCGTGTGTGTGTGCATGCGTGAGGACAGAGGGAATCACGGGGGGGGGGCAAGGGAATGCACACTCACTCCTGCCTTATGTGATGTGTTCCCTTGTGTTTCTCTGCACCCTTCTGCAGGTCGTCCATGCCATCAATGATGTCCTGCTCCCAAGAGTGATCCGCCTGCGCGACGTTGACGCTACGCTGGCCGGCTTCGCTGCCCTCAGGTTCCCCAGCTGCGGGGGAGCCCTGGATGCAACCCACATCCCCATCCGGGCCCCGGAGCATCGAGCAGCCCATTTCACGAACAGGAAGGGGTACTGCTCTATTGTTCTCCAGGCCCTCGTGGACCACCGGAGCCGCTTCCTGGACATCTACGCGGGCTGGTCCGGCAGGGCACACGACGCCCGCATCCTCCACAACTCCAGACTGTTTCGCAGGCTGGAGGCAGCCACCTACTTCCCCCGGCGGGAGTTGACTGTCGGGGATGTGCCTATGCCCATCTGCGTCATCGGGGACACGGCCTACCCCCTGCTGCCCTGGCTAATGCGGCCCTACACGGGGCGGCCGGACCAGAACCGGGCCCGGTTCAACGACCGCCTCAATCGGGCCCAAAATCAAGTGGAGTGCGCCTTCGGCCGCTTAAAAGCCCGCTTCCGTTGTTTGCTCACCCATCTCGAGATGGGTGAGAGGAATGCAACAGAGGTACTGGCCGCGTGCTGCATGCTCCACAACATTGTGGAGCGGAGTGGGGAGGCCTTCCTCCCTGCATGGATGGCAGCTGAGGCACAGACGTTTGAACAGCCCCACACAGCTGCCATCCGCCAGGCACACCAGGATGGGGTGCGCATCCGAGAGGCCCTGACAGGCATGTTCGCACAAGTCCCATAGTAGGGTCGCCTCCGTCTCCCCATACAATTCCCTTCCATCCCCTACCCTTCCTCCTCCCCTCCCCTTACCTCTCCCCGATTGTAAAGCGTCAGTTCCAAGCACATCGGCCGTCATCGTGAATGTTCGTCGGGTGCGTCGGACGTAGCCAGGGTTTTTCTTTTAGTTTAGGCTAGGGTTTAGGCCACCATCGCCTGTCCGAGCTGTCCCAAAGAACAGGAAGAGGATTCGTGGTTCGTGCGGAAGGCTCGAGTCAGCATACCCGATTCCAGTCGTCTTCAAGGGATCTCCTGGCTGTTCCTCTCCCAAGGCCCGGAAGGACCAAAGGATTGAGGTTGCCAGCTTCGCCGTCATCTTCCATTGAGGGATCTCCTGGCTGTTCCTCTCCCGAGGCCCGGAAGGACCAAAGGATTGAGGTTGCCAGCTTCGCCGTCGTCTTCCATCGAGGGATCTCCTGGCTGTTCCTCTCCCGAGGCCCGGAAGGACCAAAGGATTGAGGTTGCCAGCAACACTACAATCGTCCCTGCGTCTATACTATGTACATATTCTTTTGTGTGCGTCTTTTAACCTTTCTTGCTTGTTTGTTATCTATGTTAATATAGTTGTGGTTTAAATTTTACTTAAAAGTGTCAGTATTTATTTATGCTCCACAAACCAATGACCACTTAAAGGAACGACCGGTGATAGATACAGAATTTGGTGTCCGCATTTTGTAATCCTCTTAAATTTAGTTCGCTAATTGGCATCTCAAATCATTTATTACAGTTACCTCGAGTAACACAATAACTAACACAGTTTTGTTTTCTGCTGAAAAACTTGTATGTTTTTATTTACAAGGGGGAGAGGGGGAGGAGACCTTCAACTGGGAGGAGGAGGAGGAGGGGGAGGAGACCTTCGAGTGGGAGGGGGAGGAGACCTTCAACTGGGAGGGGGAGGGGCTACTCCTGGGAGGGGTGGCCCCTGCGAGCGCTCCTGCGGGGGCGGACCTGGACATGGGGGGCAGGCCACATCGGGGCAGGCTGCACAGGGAGGTGGGCAGGAGGGTCTATTGCAGGAGCGGCAGGAGGGGGCATTGCAGGGGCAGGAGGAGGCATTGCAGGAGGGGGCAGGAGGAAGCATTGCAGGGGCAGGAGGGGGCATTGCAGGAGGAGGCATTTCAGGACGGGGCATTGCAGGGGCAGAAGGGGGCATTGCAGGAGGGGGCATTGCATGGGCAGTGCTAGGGGAGGGATGGCGGGGGTATGGGGTAAGGCCATGCCATAATGGATGGCATGGGCTATGTGGGCAGTGAGGGTGGAGATGGAGTCAGCCATCCTGGTGCACTGGGCCTGGAAGGCGGCCCAGGCCTCCTGGTGACACTGCAGGTCCCCCTCGACGCATTGCCTAATGGCAGCCTCAATGCGCTCGACGGCCTGCACATGGCGCCGGATCCTCTGGCTCCGTGGTTGGGCAACTGGGGGTGCCGCTGCTGCCGGACTGGAGGGTCCCCGGCTTGTGCTTGGTCCCGCTGCAGGGAAGAGAAGAAAGGATGGGTCAGTCAGGCAGGTCGGCCACTGTCCCCACACCTCATGCCCTCCACCCCTGAGCCCAGGTGACACCACAGTAGTGTGGCTTGGGCCCACTCGGTTCTCCCCCTGCTCCCCGTGTTGTATGTTTGCAAGGAGGACCGCCCCTGGAGTAGGGTCCTCCTCCATGTATTGTAACCACCGGTCTGTGTCCTGGCCCCATGGAGGGCGGGAGGGCGCATGTGTTGCGTTAACCTGTGGAACTCCCTGCCGGTGGAGGCTGTGAGGCTTTGGGCTAATCACTGGTGTTTGACAGGGAGCGAGATGTATCCCCACACAGTGCCTGGGAGCACATCTGGCAGAGGTGGTCTGGGCTCTCAAATCCCCATCGCGTGGGATATCTCCTGGATGGAACCAGGAGAGTGACTGGGGGGGGGGGGGGTGTCCCATCCTTGCAGCAAAACTCAGGTGGCCCTAGGGGCGGCCCGAGAGCTTCCCCCCCTTCTCCCTCCCACTATCCCTCACACACGTAGCCCAGGGACATGTGTGGCTGCAGTGGAGACTTCCCTCGGGGAGCCAGCCAAGGCACCGGGAGCAGGTGAGGGGCTCAGTGGGGGCCATGTTCACAGGGCTGTGACTCTGCGGTTTACTCAGGAGCAGCTGGCTGTGCCTCACAGCCAGGCATGGGACAGTGTGCCGTTCTCCGTGCTGCACCCTTGCGGAGGTGTGGGCTCTGGCCTGAGTCCCTGGGGCCCTGGCTGGTTCCAGTCGGCATCCATCCTTCCCCCTGGTCCCGCTGAATGTGTGTGAGCAGCACGGTCCCAGGCGTGCCCTGCAGCTGCCTGCCGCGGCCACATGCCGCTCGGTCACCAGGCTGCACGTGGTTGCACGTGCTGCTTCCTGCCTAATGCTACACAGCGTGCAGCTCACGTGGCCTGAGTGACATGCTCTCCCCCTCCCCCCTCCGGGCGCCTGGCTCCCCCCACCCCCCGCCCTTGTGAGTGCAAAGTGCAAGACTCACCGGTGGATCCTTCCCCGGTCTCGGAGGATGCGCGGGAGACGTCAGGGCTGCTGGAGGGGGCCTGCTGGGTGGCAGTGCTGGCCTCATCCTCTGATGCACTGCTGTCATCTCCTTCCCCCGCCTTGGTGGTCCTGGTGACGGGGGGGGGCGCACGCTGCTGTCGACGGGCACGTCCAGGGCTTGCGGGGCTGGCTGGCCCAGGATGGCGTGCAGCCGGTCATAGTGGGGGCAGGTCTCTGGTCCTGCCCCCCGGCCCTCGCTCGCCCTCACATAGCCCAGGCGAAGTTGTTTGACTTTAGCCCGGACCTGTTCCAGGTTCCGGGCTGGATGGCCCTGCTGGGCTAGCGCCTGGGCCATGCGGCCAAAGATGTCGGTGTTGCGGCACTGGGACCGTGTGTCGTGGAGGCCCTCCTCCTCCTGCCACAGGTCCAGGAGGGTCTCCAGCTCCCCTGAGGACCACGATGGGGCTCTTCTTCTCTGGCCCCTGGGGGCCTCCTGCGCTGGGGGTGCAGGTGGCTGAGCGCCCGGAGCTGCCATGCTGGGCTGCGAGGTGGCTGCTGGGCATGGCAGGGGCACCATGGCAGACCTCAGGCCAGAGGTCTGAGGCACGCTCCTGCCACGTGCGCTCAGCAGCCTGCGGCTACTTTAAGAGCTCAGGTTACCCGGAAGTCCGGGGCTACTACGGGGTCTCCCAGAGTCCAAACAGCTTTTTTCCGTTTAGCCTGCTTTTGCACAAAAGTCTTAGCTAGCTGTCTACACTGGCCCTTTTGCGCAACAGTTTTTCGCAAAAAGGACTTTTGCCCAAACGGGAGCGTCAAAGCTTTTCCGAAAGAAGCACTGATTTCGTACATGAGAACGTCAGTGCTTTTGCGGAAAATCAAGCAGCCAGTGTAGACAGCTGGCAAGTTTTTCCGGAAAAGCGACTGATTTTCCGGAAAAAGTGGCCAGTCTAGACACAGCCAAAGTGTTTATTCTTCACTGTATTTTATCTCAGGATAGTTCACTCACATTAGTTATCCTAAAGTAAAACACACAGATTTATTAACACTCCTTTTGTGCTCTTTGTTGCCTGGGATGTGCTGGATCAATAGACTATCCCCTCTCCAAAATATCTGTCAAGGACCAATTATAATTTGAACCTAAACTGCTAATTTAAGATCTTGGTCTCACTGAAAGTTGCCACTAATTTCAAATGGGTCAGGATTTTGCCATTAATTATTATTGAAAAGTGTTATTTAAGTGCAAAGTGTTAATAATATCACACACGATATCACGTGAGCCATGTGTTACCCTGAAATGCTGTAGTTAGAAGCTAGAGTTTTACTGCTGAAGTGAAGCTCTAATTGAATGGTTTCTATTATATCTGTATTGTACTACTTATATGATTCCCTATTAGCACAGTATCTGCCTAATACCCTTTAATATATTTATCCCTAGAACACTCATGTGAGGTAGGGAAGTGCTGTTAACCCTATTTTACAGAACAGGAACTGAGGCACAGAGAAGATAAGTGACTTGTCTAACATGAAACAGAAAGCCTGGGGAGGAAGCAAGGACTTGATCCTTGTTTCCTCAAGTCATAGTCAAGTTCCCTAACTACTAGACCAGCTTTCCTCTCTATTTGTTTTGGAGTCACTAAATAATACACCAGTAATTCACTTAATCTGGCAATTAATAATGGCTCCCGAACATTTCTGGCCAGAGCTGGCTCTATTTTATTATTAATAATCTTAGTATCTATGCTGTGATGATGCCAATGACCTCAATCAGGATCTGGGCCTCATGGTGCTATTCACTGTTGAGTTCATGTTGAATATTTGTTCCTTTTTTCTCACTTGTCAGCATAGCCTCTGCTTGAACCCAAACTTGCCTTAACTTTACTGTTTTCTCCCTCAGTTACTCCTCGGGTAAACCATTATACTGGTGAAATGTCAAATGCTGTTTTTCTTGGCAAACACAAATCCTTTGAAAAGGAAAAAGAATGTTCCTGCCACCCTCTTAAACACTGACGGGAGATAATTGGAAGGTTGAATGAGACAATAAAAAAGGAATTGTTTGCATTTGCCTATTTATTCTCAACATGTGGAGATTTAAATTCAACAAAAATCCGGCTCTCCGACCTCACTGACTCCAAAAACATCTGTGTTAGCTGGACCCAGCTTTTAAAAGACCGCTGAAGCTGCTGTGGCTTTTAGTTGCTTTGTCCAGTCATTATAGAACAGGCAAAAATGTATGAATTATCTTTTAGAAACCCATTTTCAAGACTAGGTTGCTCTCACGACACTACAGTTTCCTCTGTAACATGGGGAAGGATGGTTGTACGGTTAAGAAGAGGAATGGCCCGTAGGGCTATGTCTAGACAGCGGGGCTATTTTGGGATACCGGAAGTATCCCAAAATAGCAACTCCGCATCTTTAAATGCACCCGTTATTTCAAAATAATGGGCACACCATTCTGGCATCCCTGTAAGCCTTATTCCACGAGGCTTAAGGGAGTTGTCAGAATAGCACTTTGTGTAGACAGTGCCAAATTTCAAAATAAGCTATTTAGAGGTAAGAGTGAGGTGTAGATACACCCCTGTGATTTGTGTTCGACTGCTGATTCTGACTTGATCTGGGGAAAGTCATTTAGTTTCTCTGTGATTCAGTTCTCCATCTGTAAAATGGGTAAAATCAGACTCCTTAGTGAGGCCCCAGTCCTACAAATGCTGAACTTTACATATTAGAGAGACATGGTGGATGAAGTAATATATTTAAGGGGACCAACTGCTGTTGGTGGAAGCTTACACAGGGCTTTGAATCAGAGATTTTTCCCACTGCCTCCTCTCTGCCACAGTCTGTCACAGCTACATGTGGATATATAGCAGTGTGTAGCTACACATACCCTAGTATTAGGGTCCGAATTTATGAGTCAAATGAATTTGAACTGTAACAGTGAGACAAGTAAGGGAGTTCTGTAACATCTTTAAGATCTATTATCTCCAGCAGGGTTCTCTAAGTAAGGGTTCTACCACCCTGGCCCAGGAAGATTAACAGATGATGTACTTTGCAAAGCTGTTTTACTTTGTGTTGTTTCCAAAGCCAGTTTTCTCTAGTATTTAATATAAATGGGAAAACACCAAAAAAATTCTATATTTAGATATTGAACAGAAAATGGGTTGGATGCTATTTAGACCTCATTTGTATAATTATCTTGTAATCTCAGGAAGGCACAGCAGGATAAGCATTATGATGTAATGATTTACACTTAGTGCATCCACTGCTGCTCAGTCCTTGGCTTGGTGCCTAACAACCCACTAAACTCAAATTACTATATAATAGTTTGCCTGCTGTTGTGTCCTCTTGCTCAATTTTATTATTTTAATATCACTAATCCACCCCTGGATTGGTAAATCCTCCAAACTGTTGTATTTCCATAACCTGGTTTTGAAAATAATTACTATCAGAATCTGATAGTCTTACTCACCTTACCTCACTCCTGCAAACTCAAGCTGAGGTCTGGGACTAAAGAACTAGGTGTTTCTCAATGTGAGGAGTGAGTGGGAGCATGGGGAGCTCTTCATATATGCTTAAAAGGTCTACAAGGAGTTTTAGCAATGGAGAACCCTTCAGGGAGGCGCTCAAGGGCTTTTTCTGGGAGAAGAGTCTACACCAGTGATGGGCAACCAAGACTAGTGAGTGGGCCGCATAAGTAGCTCTCCTGCATCTCTATGGTCTGTGTGATTCCAGTGGTGGGCAGCTTGTGGTTCACAGACTACTGGAGTTCCACCTACAGCCAATGCATCCCTCCTCTGCCCCCTTACTCCACGCCTCTTGTGCACTGGGGCACTGCACTTCCTACTCCTCTCTCTCCCTCCCAGCACTTTTGTAGTGCCAGGAACCTGCTCTGTCCCCACTTTTCCCTCTTCCTCCCAGAGCTTCAACAGGCACAAACAACCGATTCAGGGGGTGCATGGGCTGCAGGTAGAAACCGAATGGGCTGTGGCTGGGGACAGAGAAACGGCGAGCCGCATGGCAGATGGTAGGACACTGCTCTGGCAGCTGGGCACAGAGGAGCCACATGGGTGGGCAGCAGGAGGTTGCTCTGGCAGCTGTGGGAGCCCAGTTGGGAGAGCGGTGAGGCAGGTACCAGGGTTGGTACCAGCAGGGGAAGCAGTGGGGCCAAGGACAGCAGGGGCCTGGCACAGATGTCGGCCGGGTGGGTGGCAAAGGCACCAGCCATCTATGGTGGGGGAGGAGAGGGCGAGGTGCAGGGTCGAGCACAGGTCTCTGGGCAATGGGAGAGGAGCAGAACAGGGGAGATGTGGGGCTGGGCACAGGTCTCTGGGCAGTGGCGCTTGGGCTGTGAGCCCTAGGCCCAGGTACTGGCTGTTTGTGTTTGAGGGGGCAGATAGCATGGCCCTAGCATATATATTGGTGGCATATAGGGGCCAGATTCCAAGGCTGGACACAACTAGAGGGTGTGGGAGGGCAGGCAGTTAGCCAGGCATATACAGGTACCAGCTGGCCGTGTGAGGTCCTGATGGGGGAACAGGCAGTGGGGCACACACAGTGTGTGTTGGGGGTTGGGGCCAGCAAGCTGGGTGGTTTTCAGGGTGGGTGGGTACAGGGTCATACACCTTATTAATTATCCATTTTTTTAGTATTTTTTCATATATTTTAAATTGTTATATAATGTGTGTACATACGTAATTTTGATAGTAACTGGTGGGTGCCATAGTGGCACACATCCAAACAAGCGCACACGATGTCTGTATTGGTGCACAAGACAAAACTCACTCAGCTCACGGAGGGAAAATCTTAGAGGGAACACTGGTCACAGGCCTGCCTGGCAGTCCCATAATGCTTTTCTTATCTAAATGTCCACAGCCACAGAGCCTTGAAGATCCCATTGGCTGCTGTTTGCCATTTCTAGCCAAAGGGAACTGTGGGAATCTGTGTGTCCTGGGCTGCAGCTTTCCACAGTTCCTCTTGGCTGGAAACGGTGAACAAATGAGAGCTGTGAGGCTCCATGGCTATGGACACTTAAATAAACAAAGTGTTGCGGGCCTGCCAGCAGCTTACCTTTGCAGGCCTGTGACCCAACTTTGAAAACCACTATTTTAGAGCACACTGACTGGAAAGATGCACTTTTCCCACAAATAACACTAATAATTTCAAATGGCTAAAACATATCCAGACAATATAGTCCCTGTAGAATATTAGTCTTGTCAACCTAACAACACACACATATTACTTTTGATTAGCATGCTGATTTTTAAGTCTTCTGCAAGGGTCTCCCAGACCACATTCCTTTTTAAAGGGCACAGTGGGTGCAATTCTCTTCTCATTTACACAGGTGTATACCAGAGCGAATAATGCTGGTAGTTAAAAAATACAGATCCACCATTTTACTCACTTGTGGCAGCATTTTACTCTCACTTTGTACCCCTTTGCATGGGTGTAAATTACAATGGAGGGAGCATGGCAGTGGACAGTGAGTCCTATGGCATTTACACCATTAGTAAGTGAAACTGGTACAAGTGAGAGACCTATGAGCTCCACAGTCAATGAAAATCACAGTACTCAGGCACAACACTATCATTAGAGATACATCCGAACGTAAACTTCAGGGCTGAAACCCTGGCCTCTCTGACATCAATGAGAATTCTGAAATTGACTTCAGTGAGGCCAAGATTTCACTCCATACAACACATTCCTCTTAATTTGGGTCCCAGTTTGGATCCAGATCTCAAGTTCTCAGTCATGAGCATCTCCAGCCTATTCCTTAAATAGAGCTTTCTGACATACACAACACTATGCTAGACAGCACTGTGTAACACAGAGGCAGGCAACCTACAGCCCGCAGGCTGGATCTGGGCCACCACCATGCTTCAGCTCAGCAGGAGCCTCAGGCAGGCTCCCTACTTTCCATACCCCCACATGCTGCTCAAACTCAGCTATGGGGGCCAGGTGCTTCTCTGAGCACTGCGAGTCCTTGGAGGGGGGTCTTTATGCCCTGCCCTTGTCCCCCAGCATAATCTTGCAGCTCTCACTGGCCAAAAGCCAACCAATGGGAGCTGCCTGTGCAATGCTTGTGACACAGGCAGCGCACAGAGGAACCCTCCAGGGGCACATGGCGCACAGAAAAAGCATAGCCCTCACAGCTAGCCACTTAGAGGCCGTGTCTAGACTACATCCCTTTTTCGATACAGGGATGTAAATTAGGCACGTCGATATTGCAAAGGAAGCCGGGATTTGACTCTCCCGCGCTTCATTTGCGTAATGGCAGCTGCTGCTTTTTTTCAAAACGGAGCTTTTTTGAAAAAAAAGGCAGTGTCAAAAAATGAGGAGTACAAGATCTTTTGAAATGGGGCATTTCTGTTGAAAATGCCCCGTCTAAACTGCTGGGTTTTTTTCAAAAAAGCCCCGTTTCGAAAAAAAGCGGCGGCCACCATTATGCAAATGAAGCGTGGGAAATTCAAATCTCAGCTTCCTTTGCAATATCGACGTGCCTAATTTACATCCCTGTATCGAAAAAGGGATGTAGTCTAGACGTAGCCTTTGAGTGGGGAGCGGTGGCACAAAAGGCAGGGAATCTGCCCGAGCCTCCTGCTGGGCTACTCACTAGGAGCCACCCAGGTAAGTGCCTCCCAGCAAGAGCCTGGACCTGGCACCCCAGCCCCTCCCTCACACCAACCCTCTGCCCCACTTCCTGCACGTCTACCCCAGGTCACAACCCAAACCCTCTGCACCCTCCACTCCTGCACCCTGCACCCATATCCCCTCCCACACCTTGCACTCCAATCCCCTGCTTCAGGTCAAAACCCCCTCCGAGATCCTGCACCCCCTCCTACATTCCTCCTCCAGGTCAGAATCCTCTCCTGCACCCATACCCTCTCCCAGACCTTGCACCCCCTCCGACACCCCAATCACCTACCCTGAACTCCCTTCGGTACCCAGCCTCCATCCCAGAATCCTCAGCTCCTCTACTAATATCATAAGAACATAAGAACGGCCGTACTGGGTCAGACCAAAGGTCCATCTAGCCCAGTATCCTGTCTGCTGACAGTGGCCAGCACCAGGTGCCCCAGAGAGGGTGGACCGAAGACAATGATCAAGCGATTTGTCTCGTGCCATCCCTCTCCAGCCTCTGACAAACAGAGGCCAGGGACACCATTTCTATCCCCTAGCCAATAGCCTTTTATGGACCTAACCTCCATGAAATTATCTAGCTTCTCTTTAAATTCTGTTATAGTCCTAGCCTTTACAGCCTCCTCTGGCAAGGAGTTCCACAGGTTGACTACACGCTGTGTGAAGAAGAACTTTCTTTTATTAGTTTTAAACCTGCTACCCATTAACTTCATTTGGTGTCCTTTAGTAGTTCTATTATGGGAACTAATAAATAACTTTTCTTTATTCGCCCTCTCCACACCACTCATGATTTTATATACCTCTCTCATATCCCCCCTCAGTCTCCTCTTTTCTAAACTGAAAAGTCCCAGTCGTTTTAACCTCTCTTCATATGGGACCCGTTCCAAACCCCTAATCATTTTAGTTGCCTTTTTCTGAACCCTTTCCAAGGCCAAAATATATTTTGAGGTGAGGAGACCACATCTGTACACAGTATTCAAGATGTGGGCGTACCATAGTTTTATATAGGGGCAGTAAGATATTCTGTGTCTTATTTTCTATTCCTTTCTTAATAATTCCTAGCATCCTATTTGCTTTTTTGACCGCTGCTGCACACTGTGTGGAAGTTTTCAGGGAACTATCCATGATAACTCCAAGATCTCTTTCCTGATTTGTCGCAGCCAAATTAACCCCCATCATACTGTACGTATAGTTGGGGTTATTTTTTCCAATGTGCATTACTTTACACTTATCCACATTAAATTTCATTTGCCATTTTGTTGCCCAATCACTCAGTTTGGTGAGATCTTTTTGGAGTCCCTCACAGTCTACTTCTGTCTTGACTATCCTAAACAGTTTGGTAACATATCATGAAAGAGTGCGGCCTTTGGCCACTTTCCAGATTCTTGGAATGGCCCCCCCATCAAAAATTATTACCTACTCCTGGTCTAACATATACTGAGTCTAGTCTGTGGACTCGGTAACAAATGCTGAAGAATGCCAATAACTGCTGAAACTAGTCCCTAACCAGCTAAACGTTTAGAAATGATTATATCAAAAAGTCTTTGTATCCTTGCAGATTTAGGCGAAATCCTCAGCGTGGCTCTGCAAAGGAGGATCAGTAATGGCCACTAGCCATCTGGTAAGTCCTCAAGCCATGTTGCGGGGGCAGATCAGAATGACTCAGGAGAATCCAGCGGAAGATGATTGATAGCAACACTCTAGTGCATGCTGCTGACAAACGAGAGACAAGAGGCTTGACTATGTTCTCAAGCTGTCAGATCATGCTTCCTTGGGGCCGTGTTATACTAGAAAAAAAGGCCATTCCTCCTACAACTTTCAAAAGAGCGGTAGGAGAGAAGCTTGGCTCACATGTTTCTCCCTCCTGGGTCTGTTGTTTCTCTTCCCTCCACACTCAGCCACAGTCTGATGTAACACATGTGGTTTAGCCCTAAGGTTTTGGGAACACAGGCATATGCTCATGAGTTCTTTTATGATACGTCTCATATCAGCAATGGTAGTCATGCACTATGCTGCATAAGATTCGGGTAGAACAAAAGTCCATTATTTCATTTTGTATCTCGTGGCTTACATCGTTTGCAATTTTTGGCACATGTTGGAGGTTGGCAAAAACCAGAAACAAGTTATTCTATTAAATTAGTCAGTGCTAGAATAGTCCCATTTGACTGAGGAGCCTTACTTTCAGTTGGCCCATGGCAAACAGACCCTCTGACTAATCAGATTAGAAGTGGCTTAACAGCCAGTCCCCAGCCACGCAATTTTCCTTACCTCTCTTGGATTCTTTGTACCTTTGTCCTCACTAGTATTCACTCAATTCTTAATTTACTCTCGTTTGCTAATCTAATTAATGTGCTTTTCCTTATCCTCTCTTTTGCATTATTAATAAAGCCACAGACTAAAACCAGACTTAAAACTGATTGGTAATGCCACTAGAAACCTTGCCACTGCTGTATACGTGGTCACTAAACGATGATCAAGGTTGCTGTCATTCAGACAGTTTTCAGCCCATGTGATAATTTTCTTATCAACACTAATATGAATTAATTTTGTGAGGAAGATCTCATGACACACTGTATCAAATGCTTTCATTTAAGTCCAGCCTGTATTGCCTACAATCCTTTTGTTTACTTAGGAGCAGATCATTCCCTCCATGTGAGATGCCTGACAGAAAATTCAGGCTGTGAGATTTCTGCTACAGAGTCCTGCTTAATAAGTGTTGTTTATTTGGTGGCCCAGGAAAAACACAGAAATCATGGTCAACCAAACCTATGGATTCCCTGAGGTCTGGAGAAAAATCTCTCAGAGGTCTGCCGTGTTCCCTGTAAGCTGTGCACTTGTGCGGCCACTCGGGAGCAATTCAGATCCCAACCAGCTGATTAGCAGAGCACCCACAGCTAGGTTTTTTGTTTCTACTAGTGGTGCACATTCACAGTGCCTCAGCGCACATAACATTATTCCACATATGGATGAAAAAATCTGTACATGGATAGAAAAGGTTAGAGGTGGGAGGTCCATACATGTTCAGTAGAGAGAGGGCCAGAATGCCCAGGACACTGGCTCCCATATGGTCGAATGGGTTTCTGAAAAACCCACCAAAATGTCTCACACATACATATATACATCTATTAATTTCAATTGAACTTTGCTGTTCTGAGAAGAAGCAATGAATTCATCTCTTGGGACGGAAAGGTGTATGGAGGAGAGGGGGCAGTAAAATAGCCACTACACACTAATTTTTAACCTGATCATAGCTTTACTGTTTGAGATAGTCTAGGTAACTTCTGCCTTCCATGGAAAAGACATCACTTGAAATCTATTATTGCTACTCATTGTGGGGCACAGATCAGTGATCAGTGTTTATGTGGCTTAGTGTTCATGTCATACTCCCCATCAGTTCCCAGCCCAAATTAGGGAAGCTAATGATCCAAGCAACGGACCAAATTTGGTGATGAATCCTGGTCACATGCCAACTGAGGCATGTTGCACATATATCTAAGACTGATCATTGATAATGTAAGTATTGTCCACTAAAGCATTTCAAGTCAAGAGTAAAATATATCTAATCCTGCATTGCATTGCTCACTGCTACTACTATTGCCAAATCCCTGTTATTGCAAAGCAGGCATTGAGTTTGTATTTTTTCCTAATCTTTGGTCTGGTTTTCCTCAACATAAAAACTCTTGCTTCATGCTTCTAATGTAGAAAATCAATTTTGTTTGATGTTTTAGAGACTAGAGCATTCAGAAGGGTCATGTGGGCATGAGTAATTAAAGAGATTAAAAATATTCATAAAATACTGGCAGTTTCTACAAATCTAAAATACATACTTTTACAGAAAAAAAATATGTAGAATGCCCCAGGCATACAGTGGGAGAAGAAGCTGACCTTAGCCACATTTTGTACAGATAATATTGTTGGTGAGGTAAGGGAAAATGCAAAGATGTCCTGGTGCAAAGATGAGAGATAACCAAGGCATGAACACGTTTTAGTAATAGGGATGGAGAGGAAAGGACACACTATTCAGAAAGAAACACATGACTTGCTAAAAGCTGGGGAAAGAGAAAAAGGGAGGAAGAAGAGAATAAAGATAAATATGACTCCCAAGTTGCCAGGCTGGATGACTGGGAGGATTAATGAAGTTATCTGCAGTGATGAAGAAAGGGGTGGGAAACGAGGAAGATGATGACCTCAGTTACAGACATATTGAGGCTCTGATGGTTATTAGGTACCCAGGAGAAGAGACTGGATAACAAGGCAGAGATAAGAGAAGATTTGGGAATCAGCTGAAGTAGCCCAGTTTGTTGGATTTCCCCATTCTTTCATTGGGAGGATAAGTGCAATATAAGCCTTTTGGTGTAACTAGATTTTGTGCACATTTAAAGGGATACAAAAGACTGTTTCCAAATCTTTAGTCTTAACTGTTATACTTCAGAGTAGTGGTGATGTAATGCAACCCCGAACTCTGAGACTCTGATTTCCTGGCACATGGGCACAGAGTAGGGGTATATCTGTAAAGGAGACAATGAGACACAGGGCAGAAAATCTCCTGTGGTTCCACAGGCATGCTTTCCTAATGATTTGACATCAAACTAAAGGAAACTGGTAGCTTATGTGGTAGCTGTGCCTTCTCCATCTGCAAAGCTAGCCTCCCTGGGACTTTAATCCTCACATAGTGGAATACTGCATAATATACGGGGCTTACAGATGCATCCAGCATTGATCATTGTTGGACACTGCAGAGACTATTGGTGTGTTCTGGCATGGCAGTCCCAATCATTTTGATACAGCCCAAATAACCCAAAAAAGAGCTAAGCCAACTCTTGAAACAGAAACAACTCTTTGCCCTTAAAAAAAAAGAGGATTGATAAACTGAAGATCCCCTGTTCATGAGGAAACATACCATAGCATGTATTGCAACAAGATGTATGATAATAACTGACTTACCATCCACAGAGAGTGCCTTATATCAAATACTGCCTTACACAGAAAAACCATTTAAATTCACACGTATAACAAATAACCTTAAAACTTGTATGCAGAGGAGCAGTGCATTTTTCACCCATAGAAGAAAAATAGTGATGCACCAGATGGCAGGATGGCAGGTGGTGTACAATATAAGCCACCCACGTATTGGCAAGAAATAGGTTAAACTCTTTCTCTGGAGGGGGAAATCTTCTCCACCCCCTGTATATTGCCGGCACATTGTCTGCTGTTGAGGCAAGCGCCTGCAATTGAGACTAAAGTATCCTATCAGTACAAGGAGGACTGAGCAGTAATCAGTGGAGAAGTTTGATTTCATCTGAAGAAAGAGAATTAATCCCTTTCCTACGGGATGTAACAATCACCTGCCCTCAGTCATGCTCGATTGTTGTGACACATTTTTTTTCATGCATAAAAAGCCAACCAAATATCTCAGACAGCCCTACTAATTAAGATTTCCTCATCCATGGAATTCCTTTGGCCCTGCTCATTAGATACTGCCAAAGAGAGCATTATGCTGCCATTACTTGGCATTAGTGCTAGCTTTACTTCAACTTGTAAAGCAGTAGGTACAGGGGATAATGTATTTTATTATGGGATAATAAAAACCAACTATAAATCATTGAGGAAGTTGAAACTCACATTTGGTTTTGCAATTCAGCACAGTATTTGTACTTCTTTCAACGGTTTATTCATTTAAATGTTAGTCATTCATGCCACTGTGTATAAATTATGTGAATTAAAAATCATGTGGCATGTTTCATTTTGTGAAACCCTGTGGCAGGGCACCATTTAAAACCCTATGTTCGAACCAATGCTACAATATTCAGACATGCCTGACAGTTGAATTCAGGCTTTTTCATGTTGTGGCTTATAGTTTAATTGCTCTGAAGAGTACTATATAAGAAAGGAAATGCCAAATAGAGTGTATCATGGATGCCAAGGGACTATCCCAAATCAACAGAACCTTTAGAGATGAAACAGTAATTAATGTGAGGGATGTTGGATGGAGGGAAGTTTCAGGGATTATAACAAATTCAGTAATGAAATAAAAGATCTGTAAACAGCATCTATTGTATGAACAATGCTTTTGGCACTATTCTAGGTTTATTTTCTATACAGATGGTTGCAAACTGGTATACAGTCCTTCTAAGTGCAAAGCTTGAAAATAAATCACTGGAGATGCAAAATTCTACAATGACCATGATGATCCTAAATGTCCTGAAACTTTACCCTTTACATCAGTCACTTGTATTTTAAGAGTATTCAACCTTGGGACATACTCATCAAACCTATAGGATATCCTCAGACTTTGTCTGGGTTGTGCAGCTTGTTGGTTTGCTCCAATACTCCTCATGAATTAAAATGGCATTTGCTGCTATTACATTGTTCAGTCTGCTTGTATGTTGTTACCTATTTAGACAATATTGCCTCATTGTTTCTCTATATTCTCCCATATACCTGCGTCTGCCTGTTTTCCTCCCCTCTTTTGTGCCTAGATTGTAAACTGTTTGGGGCAGAGACTGTCTTTTTGTTCTGTAGCACGTAGCACTAGAACTGGTCCATGATGTGGTCTCTTATGTCCTATGATAATACAAGCAATAAATAAATAACAACAATAATAAATTACATCAATAGAGCTGGGGGGAATCACTTCTTCAAAAAAATGAATCTGGTGTAATTCAAACAACTCAAACTTTGATCCACTCTAGTCACCAGGAAGCATTTTCAATGCAAAAGTTATGCAGAGTGAGCAAAAGCACGTGAAATTCTGTCACAGCAAAGATCAATGATACACAAAAGCCCCTTACATCTAGAAAAATGAGGACACAGAACTAATTATATCCTTCCCATTCTATCTCACCACCTAATACCTGCACAAATAAATCTCACCTACCTTCTCGCAGGTAGTGAGAAGAATGTGCTGTACGAGAAGAATGTTCTATTGTTCCATCATTTGTGACACAGGAAATCATACAAAATACAATTCAGTACAATACTGTAAAAATTATGAGATTTGTGCTGCTCTTGATCTGCTGAGGGACTTACATTGATCTCATGCTACGTCTACATTGCAGGGAAAAGTGGGAAAAAGATACGCAAATTTTGAACTGCAATTTACATATCTTTTTTCGCTTTTCTTCCAAAAGAAGCTTTTCGACATTTGGACCATCTACATGGGACCAAATGTTGGGGAAAAAAACCCTCTTTTGGAACATCCCTTCTTCCTCATAGAATGAGGTTTACAGGGATGCCAAAAAAAAAACATCTGCTTTTCTGAAATTGTTTTCGGACAAGCAGACACATTCCTTGGATGCAGCAGAGCTTTTCCGAGATACCGAAGGTATCCCAGAAAAACTCTGCAGTGTAGACATAGCCTTAGTGAAAAATGTGGAGACTAGAAAACACTAGAAATTAATCTGTAGAACAATCCTGCAGTGGCAGGAAGTGGAGTATATGACTAACTAGGCCTTTGCTGTCTCTAATTTCTATGATCAGAGTATATGATCAAAGGCAGCATAAGGTTCTAGTATTGCCACATGCAAAGAATGAACCATGTTCAAGGACCAACACACATTAGGAAGTGAGACGCAAATACCTTTTGAAATTCCCTTTCAATGGCTGCACTTAACTTTTTTTCCACATTATTGCTCATACTTTTACTAACTCAAAAATTGCAGGTTGTTAAAAATCCTTTATATACCAAGCGAAGAGCTACATGAGGGCTTCTATGAAAAACTCTATTTTTAGAGAAGGAGGATGCAGTTGGATTTATCTCTTTGAAAATAATTCCATCCAAGCTAATACCAGACAGATGTACTTACTGAATTAATTATTACCTGCCAAAATTCAGGTACAGTGAAAGATTCCGATTAAACTAAAAGTTCTTCTGTGGGAGGGTGCATGTACATTATTGATGGTTTTTTTTCAAAACCTAGCTTTGGGTTCCAATCCTCTAATGAGAACTGAATGGGTGATCCTGCTTCTCTCCCCCCTCCCCCCTCCCGTCGCGCCTCCCAACCCCCACACACACACATACACAGAGGAGCCAATAGCCATGCTGGGCCCTGGAAAAGGTGTGGGGGGCCAGCTCCATACTCCCAGAAGGGGCAGGACCTTGAGCAGAAGGGGTGGGGCTTGGGCAGCCAGCCCTCAGCACCGCACATAGCACACTGCTCCACCCCCTACACACACCTTCTTCAGGCACTGGGCACTGCTGCTGCCACAACAGTGGTAGCTGAGAGCCCCAGGCCCTGTAGAATCGCTGGGCCCTAGGACAGTTGCTTCCTTCCGCCCCCCACCCCCCATTGGCAGGCCTGCTCTCTCTCTTTCAAGCATGTGCACACACACACTTTTCTGCCGCCACACCCCCCCCCAGATGTTCGTCATTGATTTTGAAGCAACATACTGCATCAAGGTCTGAGATTGTACAACCTGGATTCAGTTTGTAAATGTATTAAGCAGAATTGATGTAAACCTTGGGCTTCTAATGGTTCAGGTTTGGTAGAAGAAAGGGCAGGGGTCACCGTAAAGAAAAGCTAGTGTCTTTCTGACATTATTGGAGAATGACACTGTAAAGTTTTTATCTTCCTAGGAACACAGTAATAATTGTTATTCCTTGTCTGGTTAAGATGTGTATTCAAATTGAAGGCTTTCTTAGCATGGGGGCGAGTGTAGAATTACATACAGAAAAATCCCACACACAGAGTGAGGGGAATAAATACCTGAAAAGATGTACATTTTTTCCATGCTTACAATTTTTTGTCTGTGTTTGCACGTGTACGTTCTTTCTTGTACTCCTCCTCCCTCATACTTTGTGGCCTAGACTCACATTGTGCCATGGTGAGGGAAACCAAAGTAATGTATCACTTTTATTAACAAAAAGGACAGTCACCTGTGTAAATTCCCCATGGAGCCAGCTTCAAATACTCAAAGAGCCACCTGTTCTATGAATTATTTCATCGATAATGTCCAATCACTATTGGCTTGACATTACTGTTCCTCTCTGTATAGTACCCTGCTGAGCCTTGTGGCCCCAATTCAGCAAAGCACTTAAGCAGGGTTGTGAATTGATTCATGCACATCTCAAAGTCATATGTGCATAAGTGCTTTGCTGCACTGGGGCCTTTAGGTGTTAATTCCTTGGGGTGAGAGCACCATTCTTTGACACAATTTACCAGTAATCACCATTACATGTATATAGTTATATCACAAATAATTGATGATAATGAATAACAAATCTTGGTGGGAGAGGACATCTTCTCACTTTTCTGTTCATAACCAAACAAAAGACTAATCAATTATGGCTGACTGAATAACAGAACAACCAGCCCCTTGAATAACAGATTGGCATGCGTGTCATTGATTATTATATTTGAGTGACGAGTGGGTGGGTAATATCTTTGATTTAATGAATTAAAAAACATTTGGCATGTTTCCATTTTCTGAAATCCTGTGGCAAGGCATCGTTTAAAACTCTGCCCTCACCCATCAATGAAAGATATTACATCTCACCCACCTTGTGTCTCTGATGTGCTGGAACCAACACAGCTACAAACAACACTGTAAGCCTTGTATGAAATATTATCTGTTTAGTTTGTTGTGAAGAGCCCAGAACTTGGGATGATCACAAAATGGGCTGACATAAATAACACTGCTCTACAGCCAAAATGCTTCTGAAATAAATGTAGTCAAACTTTACTAATTCTGGTCACTGAGAACGAAAATGATGCTTAAAATTGTTGATTGGCTCTAGTTTTCAAGATATGCTATTGGGTCAGTATATACAACCCTTGACTTGGGAATGGCGGAGGATAAGTGAGTTATAAAGGGAAGGGATCTCAATTTAAACCAGAAATGACTAAAATACATCTTTGACTGGATCTATGAATAAATCTATGACTGGGTTTGGACAGTACTTGCTTTTTAGGCAAAACAATGAATGATGCAATCTGAAGCTGGTATTGCGTCATACATGATATGAATTGCATCACGTTATATCTAGAAGTCATGGATGATGCAATCATAACGAAGCTTACATCACTCTGCTGAACAAATTGCCCTATATCAGCTCTAGAAATCATACAGTGTCGTGCTCTCTTATTTGTCAGTGTTTGATTTTGCAAAGGGACACATTTCTGTTTAGCCAAAGTGATGCCTCGTACTTGTGTGAACAGTGCAGATAACTTCTGCTATGTTTGTGATGAAGTGACTTTTGCATCACAAAAGCACAGTATAACCACTATGGTTAAGAAAGCCTATCGCCTTTATTTTGGCTGCAAAATTGGAGATCAGGACAAGAGGTGGGCCCCACACATATGCTGCAACACTTGTGCAACAAATCTTCGTCAGTGGTTGAACAGGAAAAGGAAATCTATGCCTTTTGCAGTGCCAATGATTTGGAGAGAGCCAACAGATCATACCAGCAATTGTTACTTCTGCATGGTGCCTCCAGTTGGGAAAGGTGTGTCAAAGAAGAAAAAGTGGACTGTGCATTATCCAAACATTCCATCAGCTATACGCCCAGTACCCCACGGAGAAGGACTGCCGGTTCCTGATGCACCAGAATCATTCTCACTTGAGTCAGACGAGGAAGAGGAAGAGGATGAAACTTCTGGTCCTGAACCATCAATGTCACAGGACCCACATTTTCTCCCATCCTCTGCCTCTGAACCACACCTCATAACACAAGGTGAACTGAATGACCTTGTCAGGGATTTGGAACTACCCAAGAGTAAGGCAGAGCTGTTGGGCTCCAGACTACAGCAGTGGAATCTCCTGGCAGGTGATATTAGGGTTTCCATGTTCCGTGACCATCAAAAGGATCTTGTCCCATTCTTCTTCATGGAAGGTGATCCTGTAGCCTGCAACAACATCGATGGTGTGATGGCAGCCCTCAACATCGTTCACGATCCAGATGAGTGGAGACTGTTCATTGATTCATCGAAGACGAGCCTTAAAGCTGTTTTGCTGCATAATGGCAATGTTTTGCCATCAATTCCAGTTGGTCATACAGTCCATATGAAGGAAACCTATGACAACATGAAACAACTTTCGAGGTGCATAAACTATGACCAACATCAGTGGCAGCTTTGTGGCGATTTGAAGGTTGTTGCTCTCTTGCTTGGTCTGCAGACTGGATACACAAAGTACTTCTGTTTTCTCTGCGAATGGGATAGTCGTGCAAGAGATTCCCACTACATCAAGATAGATTGGCCACTCCGACAGTCATTGGAGCCTGGGAGGAAAAGTGTTCAGCATACACCACTTGTTGAATCAAGGAAGATTTTGTTACCACCCTGACACATCAAGCTGGGTCTGATGAAGAACTTTGTCAAGGCCATGGACAAAACACAAGCAGCTTTCAAGTACCTCTGTGGAAAATTTCCAAGGCTAAGTGAAGCTAAGATAAAGGAAGGAGTCTTTGTCGGTCCTCAGATTCGTGAACTTCTTCGAGATGATGCATTTGACCATGCACTGCGTGGCAAGGAAAAGACGGCATGGAAAGCCTTCCAGTTAGTGGCAATAAATTTTCTCAGAAACAACAAGGCAGACAACTACAGGTTCTTGGTGGAAAACCTCCTCAAGGCATACAAAAGCCTTGGTTGCAACATGTCACTAAAGATACATTTTTTGCACTGTCATCTAGATTTTTTTCCACCAAACTGCGGAGCAGTGAGCGACGAGCACGGCGAGCGATTTCACCAGGACATTGCAACAATGGAGAAACGCTATCAGGGCAAATGGAGCCCATCAATGCTTGCAGACTATTGCTGGACAGTGACAAGAGATGCTCCATTTAATGAATACAAGAGACAAGCCAAGAAGTGCTGAGTAGACACTGAATAGGACGAAACTATGTACATAATAGTTTTTTGCCTTTTGTTTCATAATAAATTTTATTTATATAACCCTTTTGCTGATTTTTAAAGTGTTACATAAACAGGACAGGTGAAATATTATCATGTAAAGCAACCATAAACACATGAAAAGACCTAGGTTTACAATTTATGATTAAAACTCTACTATCTACACAATATACATAGACGTAAAATGTAAAAACTTAAATATCTTGGAAACAGTAGCCAATCAGTTGTTTTAATTGTCATATTTGAATTCAGCACATCAAAATACATAATAAATAGCACATTTTATCTCTGAAACAGACAACTTCTAAAAAATTGTAGACCAGTGTAATATATGAAAATATCAGACTGAAACTGTCTTTGAATATTAAGAACCTTTTTTTAATGTAACAAGGAGATTGTCTCCATTTCGTTTTCCCACTTACATAGTTTTATTTTTCTTCCAACCTTGTTGACTTCTGATATCTGATTAGGCATCAAAACCCACATGAAAAATATTGATAACTTGCTTGCCCCTGAAGATGTAACTAGGCACAAAGCAAATTGGTTTTTTTTTCATGCACATTTTAATAGCTGTTTCATTTTATATGGCACATTCTTGGCCCCAAAATTAC
Organism: Pelochelys cantorii; assembly: GCA_032595735.1. Classification (NCBI taxonomy): domain Eukaryota; kingdom Metazoa; phylum Chordata; order Testudines; family Trionychidae; genus Pelochelys; species Pelochelys cantorii. Next base: position 71,184,562 of record CM064327.1, read on the forward strand.
AGCAGAGAAGAACTCCTACACTGAGGAGAGAGCACATACTGTAGCATTCTACAGCACACTTCAATGAGTGAACAAGTTCTAACAATAGTACTGCAGAATGAGAACTGTTAAAAACAGCTTCCAATTTTACCCAGCTGGAACAATACTGTTCAGATCTTTTATTTTTATCTTTTTTTTCTCTGTGAACAAGGTGTTAACTCATTCAGAAGGCACATTCTCCCAAGCCTGCACACCACAGAACCACCACAAGAAAATTGCCCTTTCTCTCTCTCTTTCTTTACCAGTGTTTCTCTAACCCTAAATTACCATTACAGAGAAGTTCCAATCCTGTCATTGTGACACTGGATACTAGCAGTCCGTGCTGTTTAGATGTTGCTTCACTGATTTGGTCTATAGTCTCCCTGCTATACAAGCTATAAGGGATGACATCCAGATTCCTATCAGCTATTGTGGCTACTCCAAGATATTGTATCCTAACACACACAGGTTTTCACTTCACACCGGAGATTCTTAAAGGCTTCATAGTTCTGAACCCACCAAAACAAAATCCACATGTTTACTGGATTCAGTTTCTTTCTCAGAGTATAAATACAAACTTGCCACAGTTTCACACTTACAAATTCAGTCTCAGCTAACGGTACCGTAAAAACCAAGTCTATATATTTTATTATATTTTATGATTTAACCCCCAAAATGCCCTATATGATCAGCATTCAAATGGAAATTACATAAGGCCCAAACTTGCAAACATTTACTACTACTAGCCAGAATGCTTCCTTCTTTGAGAGATCTTGTTAAACTTCTCATGTCAGAAAGCACCATCTCCAGTAGCTTCTGGGGCAAGGGCTGTGTTTTTCTTCTGTGTTTGCAAAAGCATCTATCACAATGGGGTGTTGGGACTTTTAAGTACCACTGTAATAATAATTATAAATAACAAAGATTCTCTGTCACATACAAATATACCAAAAAATGGCTGCCAAAAGGAAAGTGAAGCTAATACAGCACTAAAAACAAAAATGAATCTTGTTCTGAAAACAAAGCCAGGATTGCTCTGTAAGTTTTGTTTCATCATTGTGTCACTGGTGACAGGAAATAATGTGTGTGTCACAATACCTAAAAGTCCCACCACTCCATTGTGATAGGTGCTTTTGCAAACTGCTTTAACTTTCAACCTATCTTTGCTAGTTTTCTTCATTTCTGTTTGAATCTGGTGCTCATATAAGTTTTAGAATCTGAAGTCTTCCATCTATGGAAGATGTACATCAAGTCTAATTTCCTTATGGAAATTTTCAGTAAGGCTCCCTTTGGCTGACAGCTATACTGGTGTTGCCTATGGCAGTAACATCTGTCAGAAAAGCCTTAAGATAAGACTGCCAGCTTCTTGCAGTGGACAGTGAAACCAGTCAGACAATAATGAATTGTAATCTTGAATCACCTGCTTACATATTTGTCTTGGTGCTTAGATGTGATAACTGATTCCTTTGAGACCACCTTTTCCCTCCAGTTACAATTGACCAGAGTATTCCTGCTGTCTGCATCCACATTTGAACTCACAGTAGTGGGTATGGGACATTCTCCACAGAGGGACCATGGGAATTCACTTCCTTTTGTGGTCAGCCAAAATCAGAGTTTAGCCACTATCCAGACACCATATAAGATGCTGTTATTCAATCTGGCCTTTAAGGACATGTCTATATCAAGGACATTTTCCTATGGGTCTATATAGTATTAAAACTAATAACGTGAACCTGTCATAAAGCATCCAGGCCCATTTTTAGAGTACTAAATATTCGAGAAATTTTGGCTTAAACATTCTATAAAGAACTACGTTAGTCTATATCACTCATGATTCCCTTGCAAGGTGAGAATACACCACTGGCCTGATCCACCAATTTTAAGTTAGCTTTGTGACAGGAAAGCAGATGGGCAGGAAGGAGGACATCTAAAAAGAAACTCAGAGATGTTGTAGATTAGACATGGAAATGGGTGCACTCAGTGGTATAAACAGGAGGGATAGGTCAAGGAAGAGGGTGGTGGAAAATTGTTTTCTGTGTGCTTTTTATAAGCTTCCAGTCACAACATGTTTTTGGAATTTGTCTCTTTCTTTGCATGTCTGTATTATTAACCTGTTCCTTGGAAGATTTGTTTTAAAAGATTAAATAATAGAGATTTAAAACTACTACTTTTCTCCATTGCCAAACATTTATATAAGATCTGAGTGACCTCTGTGCTGTGCCCTCAGCTTTACCTACATCTATAAAGACTCTAGGCAAAGCAAGAAACTCATGCAGAACAAATGTGCAAAGTTCTGCCTGCCTTTGTCCTACTTGAAAGAGCATAAAACACTGGCTGAGCAACCAGTTCAGGTGGTGTTTCCTTGTTCCTGAGGCAAGTGCACTTGTTTTTTATGCTCCATCACTTTGACTTCCTGGTACTTGAGCTGTTCATCTAGCATGCCTCAGCTCTGAGCATACCTACAACCCAAAGTGCCTATGGGTGATACTTTTATGTAACATATGGTATGTTTTGTATTGTGATCTCTTCCATGTGCTCACTATAATCTAGCCTTTTATTTGGCAGCCAGAAAGACCCAGTCCATGTGTTTCCTTTCTCCATGACTCAGACGGTCTGCTTTGGCCTATCAATAACAATAGAATTAGTGCAGCGCCACCAGGACCAGAGACTTCAGTATCACAGGTACATCTATTCCAGCTTTCTTTGCCACTGCCAATTATTCTGAAAGGAAACTGGAAAACTAATCTAGGACCTAACAGTTCCTGTCTGAGTAGCCCAGAACTCCCACCTACAATGAAATAATACCGGCATTTAGACTTCACTCTGCCAGCCTTCGGTAATCTCAGACTATGCTCCCCATTATCATGTCAGACAATGCATTGACAGTCTCTCCTGTCCCTCACTCACTTCTGCAACATATGGTTTCCCTGACCCCACTTGGTCACATGATGTAGCCAGGTGCCCTCTCATGATGTGTTTCTTTCTCTCTTAACTGTTTTTCTTTAGCTCCCCTAACAGTGTCCAGTTCCCTGCTCTGCTCTTCATGTAGAGTTAAACCTTGTGAGGCAGCAGTGAGCTAACAATTTATAAATGTTTGCTATTCACACTCTGACAGTGGAATGGGAAATAAAGGTGAGGTCTCGGGGAAAACGGGAAGGCTCAGAATGTGGTCGGAAGAAAACTACCGGGGGGGAGGGAGCTCAGGGTTAGTGGAGGCAAGAAAGAAAAAGAGGAACAGCAAAGTCCAAGTCTTCTTACAGTCATCTCCAGTTTTCTTCCCATTATGCACATCTGCCATAAGCTTTAGGCTAGACATTTTGAATTCTGGGACATTTATGTAGGAGACAAAAGACAATGAGGCAATTATTCCTCTCAGTTGCTGCACTGCAATTCCATTTGACCAGGAATTTGCATTGCATCAAATGTGCCACATCCCCTTTCTGAGACTCTGCATCTCATGTACTCTCACATACCTTCAATAGGCCAAAGGGGATATGACAGCACAATACAACTTCAGAAAGGGGTTAAAAATTCCAGCATCCCTCTTCCGGGCAGTCCCAGCAGAAAAGGTGAGAAATAACTAAGGGTGTGTCTAGACTACAGGGTTTTTTCGAAAAAACTTCCCCTGAGTCTAGACTGCCACCATGTTCTTTCGAAATGAAATCGAAAGAACACGGCAGTTTTTTTGACCGCGGTAAACCTCATTTTATGAGGAAGAACGCCTTTTTTCAAAAGTGCTCTTTCGAAAAGAGAGCCTGGGTGCTCTCTTTCAAAAAAGTGGCTTGCTTTTTCAAAATAAGTGGTTGCAGTCTAGACGCTCTCTTTCGAAAGAAGCTTTTTCGAAAGATTCTTTCAAAAATGCCTCTTTCGAAAGAGGCTTGTAGTTTAGACATAGCCTCTGCACGAAACTCAAATTCCCTCTTTTCCTTGCAGGTGTGATACCACGAGGCCAGAAATAAGGGACGTTGTGCAAAGCATGGACAGTTGCTACTCTTCACCTTCCATTCTGTGTCTAAAAAGACTTGAATTTTGGAGATCTCTCGATCCATTTCAGAAACCATAAATTAAATTTGGAAAAGAAACTTTCACTTTTCTTTTTTATCATACATTTTCAGTTTTACAAAGTGACAAGAAAATCCTATTTTATTTCATTTGTTTGCTTTGATGAGTCAGCATTTGCCTGGCCTCGGAGAGGTGAAGAGAGGTTGTGCACTGAAAAATACCCCACTTTTAATTTTAACCCAAGCTTGCGAGGCTGCATAAAAAAAGGGGTACACTGGCTAGCTGAAATTCTACTAAATGATTTTTTAAAAGAAATAAAGCCAGTTATGTGACTTACAAGCCATGTAATATGTGCTGAATAGCATCTGTAGTTACTTGATATAGTGATTTTCCAACCATGACAAGTTAGAGTTCATAGAAGGAAAAACATTTCAAGTTAACATCAAGAACAAAGGAAAATTCAGTCTTGTATACCTCTGTTTTTCTGAGCCAGTATCTACTCTCTGAATCTGCTTTCTCAATTAAAATTGAGACGAGAGGGATAGGCTTTGTCTTTAGCTCAGCCTCAACTGGTGTAAATCAGCATAGTTTGAATGAAGTCTATTCTATACAAAGGAGGCAAGGGATGGTATTCTTGTTGTTCTGAACTTCTGAGACAAAAAGATGGTGATGAAGTTCACTTATAGAATTAGCACAGTGTGGCATGTGCTACTGTGCTAGTTAAATCAGTACAATTGGCAGGCACAGACTGAAGATTTGTGCTTAGAGTTAGTGGGTGAAATCTTAGACTCAATGTCTTCAATATTGCCAGGACTTGACCCGTGTTCTTTAACTCAGAGGTGCTTTAAAAAGCAGAACGTAAGGACATCCATACGGTACATGATCCAAATGAGATCCAAGGGACTGGTTTTCTTCCCAACCACCATTTTCTTCATTGCAATTGTTTTTCCTGCTCCACTAATCTGAAGAGTGTTGTCACATTTTATTTTCGTATTGAGATTTTTTTATATGAAGAAGGTACCCTATGGTTAATATTTTATCTCCAAGAAAAGTCCAGTGCAAGATTTTTAAAGGAGAAACTCCACCGACTGATAAAAACCTTCCGTACATATTTATAGACTTGGGGCCTTTCTGCAGACTTCCTCGTTCTCTTTTTTGCCATTAGTATATTTTTCAATTTTCCCAGACAGACTACTTTCTATGGCTCTGTACCACATGCAAAATATTACCACTTCCAGAAAAAGGCATGCTTGGAAACAGATATATTACCATGTCAGGTATAACAAGAATGATGTTTCAGGGATTAACTGCAAATTTGATCCAGGGCAAAATAGTCATTTCCTCTAGCAAATGCAGCAGAAATAGCAACATTGTGAATTTGATCTCGAGTGAAAATTCATTTTTTAAAACTACTCTTTCCAAGGCAGTAAAAATTATGCAAAGCTCTGCCAGCTATGGTATATATAAACCTATCCGTCAATGGCATTACAGGGCAATGTGACTATCCAAGACAGATAATCAACAGAAAAGAGTGCAGAATGCAAGGCATGATTCTAGCACCAGGAACTGCATAGAGACCCAAAACCCCAACCAGCAAACTCCTGACTTTCCTTTCATACTCTTTGTATTTCTTCCCTCTTTCCTTTAATTATAACCCATAAAAAATCGGTAGTGAATACATTGAAGGCAAAGGAATGACACCGGTCTAAAAATCAGTGTAAGTAAGAGAAGAATCAAACTCTTAATCTCCAAACTAGGTCAAAGAACCCATTTGTAAATACAGAAACCTGTAATTGCTGGCAGGACTTATGAATACAGGCATACAAAAAGAGCCAGCCAGTGATACCAGGGAGCAGTATGGAGCCACTCCAGGAAAGGAACACAAAGTAATCGTCTGGACCCCAAGAGATGAAACAAACATTCATATCTCTGGACTCTCAAAACAAATCTTTCCTTAGATTACCCTTAGATTCATTCTCACACTCACTAGAATTAGGTTTCCATTACTTTATTTTCCTTGCAGGTTGAGGAAGAAAATAGAAATCCAACATTTTGGCACCTTGTGTGAAGCTGTGGATGTGTTTAGCCTGGAGGGACTGAAATTGTAGATTCCTGTTTTCTGCTGTGGTGTACAAGAAAAATAAAACAATGGAAGATTAATTCAAGTGATTGAATAAATGAATTTAAGAAGAATAATCTAATTTGTGACTTGGACTGCCTAGAGTTAGGAATATTTATTAACTGGGCTGTCTGGAATTTGGAGGGCAATGGGATGGGAATCCCTGAAGCAACCCAATTCAAACAGACTTACCATGAAAAAGAAAACAAAATAATAAATAGTAGGAAATTTTCAGTGCTATTGCTGGCACAAAAGATATAGGCCAAATCCTGCAACCCTGAAACAACAGTAGATCAAAATGCACTACAGAGCTATAAGATGTTACAGCTCTCTCCCTGTCCATCAGGGAGAGAGACCACGTCCCCTCACTATGACACTACCAGAGTCCTTTGATTCAGGGGAAATTAACTCCTAATGGCCCAGCCCTGCCATGGAGTGATAAGTCTCTAGGTTCAAGATCCTCACCCAGGCATGTCAATAATCAAGTCAGTTAGGTAAAGCGGACAGGAGTTTACTTGCCCGGGCTCCGGGCAGGGTGACGAACAGTTCAGTTCGGAAGCTCTGGCCTGCCATCAGGCTGAGCAACAGTGGGGTTTATTTGCCCCAGAGCCTGCAATCAGGGTGGCAATCAATTTAGTTCTGGGAGAAATTAGCTCTCTGGTGAGAGTGTCAGCCAGCCATCTGGTGCCCTAGTTCAGGCAGAGCGAGACCAGTACAGTCCTCCTGGCCACAAAATGGGGGAGGTTGCCACCCCTGATGGTGGTGGCAGGGGGCAAGAGGATGCAGGCTCTCTCACTCCACTGCCTCTCAGCCCAGGGCCCTGACAGTAGTAGACTGGTAACAGAGAAATCCGACCACAACATGCTAGCCGGCTTGCACAGAACTACACTGCCAAACCCTTACTCACAGTAGTGGTCCTAGAGCAAGGATGTATGTGGGGGAGAATGCATAAACTGCATCAACCTCTGCTGGATTAACCCTGGGAGACACTCTGACTTAGGGATATACCTGTGATTCAAAATGCCTCCCCTGTTTTCGCTATGCTCCAAGGACAAAGCCATTGCCTCCACTGCATAATTATTTGCTGCTGGTCTATACCATCATCACATTATGACAACCTGCACATTGGTTCAGTTGTGATGACTAGTGAAAGGAACAGGAACAGTGTTTCATGTACCATTTTCTAGAACTCCACCCACTTCTTTTTTGTGTTATCGCTCTTGGTGGGGGACTTACTTCTATGCTCTTGTTGCCTTCATTCCTTTGGCTCTCTCTATTGCTTACATCCCTCATTTCTGCTGACTCTGTTACAACAGATCAGCTGATGGCTGAGGCTTGTTTTATGTCCTCCTGCTTCTGGCCTTGTCTGTCTGGGTGTCCTGAGAATCCACCTGTATTGAACAGTTGCCTTTGGTTTCATTTCCACTTCTCTCCTGAGCCTGTAACAACATCACCTGTGTCCCTCTGTTGCTTCTTGTCGTTGCTTTGTGTGTTTATTTGATGATTGGACTAAGATCTGCTTACCAGTCTTTGGCGTAGTGGGTTCAGAGTTCAATTAACAGCTTTGACTATTGTCTATTGTTTCTCCACTTGTGTTCTTCTCCTTGATTCTCTGCATCCATCAAAGAGGATCATTACTGGTCACAAGGACAACTCTTTGCCTCAGCAGGTAGTAATGTGACGTTTCCATGGCCAATTTAACACTGAGGCACTCCTTTTTGATCAATGTGTATTTTTGTTCCCTCGGAAGAAGTTTACTACTGAGGTAGAAAATTGGATGTCCCTCCTCACTGACCACCTGTGAGAGGATGGTTCCTAATCCTATCTCAGACACATCCATCTTCGGGGTAAAATTCTTGGTGAAATCTGGGGCTATATGTATGGGGTTATTGCAGAGGGCAGACCTCAGGTCTATGAACACCCTCTCTGCTGCATCAGCCCATCTAATCAAGTCCACAGGCCTTCATAAAGTCTGTCAGGGGGCTCACCTATATAGCAAAATGCAAGATAAATCCCCGGTGGTACCCCATTATGCCTAGGCATTTCTTGTGACACGGTCAGGGCCAGTTTTGGATGGCAGTTACCCTGTGTAATTGGAGTTTTGCCAGACCTCTTCCCACAATGTAGCTGAGATAAAAAGCCTGGGTGATGTCATAATAGAGTTCTAATAGGGTGCATCTACACTGCACCCTTAGCTCAGAATAAGATACTCAATTTGAGCTATGCAAATTGCATCTTATTTCACTTTAATTTCAAAATAGCTTATTTTGAAATTTGGCGCTGTCTACACAGTGCCAAATTTTGAAATAAACTGCTATTCTGAAACATCCCTTAACCCTCGTGGAATGAGGGTTACATGGACATCGGAATAGTGAGCCCGTTATTTCAAAATCTATAATAACGGGCGTGCTCAAAGATGTGGAATAGCTATTTCGGGATACCGGAAATATCCTGAAATAGCGCCAGTCTAGACATACTCATATAGCCCACTTAGGGCAGTGCGGGTGGTCTTCCTATTTGGAGGCATTCCTCCATGATCTGTCTTTCTCTACAGTTTCTCCTGTAAACTGGAATTATATATGCCAAAATGATCCTATCATTAATAAGGGAATCTAATATCATCAGAGTCACATGTGGATGCGAGTTGTCAGCTCTGTAATGTGTCTATTCTGGAGGGGGGGGCAACAGCTTCTGCAGGCCCCCAAGCAAAGTGGGGGGGAGCTCCATATGGACCCTAGAAAGGGCAGGGCCTCAGGCAGAGGGCGGAGATAGGGCAGAGTTGGGGCAGCCAGCCTTCAGCGTTGCCCAGATCACAGCATTGTCTTCCCCTCCCCACCCTGCCCTCAGAGCCAAGCAGAGCAGTGCTCCAGTGGCAAGTTAAAGGGCCTGCCACTCTCCAGCCCACTGCTGTCACAATAACAGTGGCAGCAGTGGCCAGGAGTCCTAGGCTCCTGAGACTCACCGGGCCACAGGGCAACTGCCCCCTCTGCTGCACCCCTTCCATCAGAGGGCCTAGTCTATTCCTTTTTCTGTTTCTTGAGTTTGGGTTAAAAAAAACCCCAACATCTGTGCACAACCTCCTTTTATCTGAGAGTATCCCCCAACCATCTTTATCAGCTGTTCCAGTGTTCTGGGCAATATTCCCAGCAACAGTAATGACAAAAATTTTTTTAAAAAGCTTTCTGTCTGGAAATGAGCATTCTTAGTGGTCTGAGTCCATCCATGCTGCCTGTTTATTTTGTTTCCAGGTCTGCTTTGTTGGCTTGTTGACCCTCTTTTATTTGCTGTTGGTTTCACTACACTGACTGCTGCCGGCATATACGGTATCCTGGGAAACAGCAAAGGACTCCATGTTTCTAAAACTAAACTAGCTCTTTACTGAAGAGAACTGGATACAGAGATAGTGGAACTGCAGCTCGTATTCAAGCAACATGCAAATCATTTGACTTCCTGCTGCCTTCCCCAAACTCTTCTTTCTTGCAGTCTATGATCCACCCTCCAAGTTCCATGTGGGTTTCTAGAGGGAAGAAGGCAAGGCGCCACACAAACCTTCACCCACCTTCTCCAGGGTGGGAATAAGCAGCACACCCCAAGCCTTAATTATTCCTATGGACCCAAGCTTTGGGTAACTTGCATAGAAAAAGGGGAATTTTCACTCTCTTGCACTCAGACATTGTCCCAATCACAGTTTAGTCCTATGTCTTCAGGTACCAGCTCCCAAACTATATTAGAGTTCTTCACCTTTGCTTGGTGAATAAGGACATCTGCATCCTCTGGATTCTGGAAAACAAACATCTGGCAGCCATAGTTCACTCTTGGCATTGGTCGATATAGTGTGGTAAATGTAAATTCCAGGTCCTGCCGTTGTTATTTGGCTCCAGCAAAGTTATGACTCTCCTTTGTGAGAGAGGAAGAATAAGCTGGCTAAAGCCCAATTTCTGAGCTAGAAAACACCAACGATTCAATTCCTCCTGCTTCATTTAAAACCTGGCTTCTTGCTTCTAGGGATCAACAAACTATGTGGCCATTCCTAAGAACTGTAGAATCAGCAGACTTTTTCCTTAGCAGTCTCCTAGCAGAAGTCAGTATAATTGGTCCCTATTTTCCAAACCATCAGCTTTCAAAACCATTGAGCAAGAGCAGTATCTACTCACTAATCTCAAGCAAACCTACAGTACTCAGCTTTCTGGATGTTTTATTGCTGAACTCATCCATTCCACTGTACACTGCATTACTAGATTTTCACTGAACAATGTGTTTTCTGCAAACAATGTTATAGCATTCCATCAGAACTCCATGCCTTCTTTAACTGAATGGTACAGCTAAACAAACACACACACAGCAACTACTAGCTACTAAGCTACTATGTATGTATAGTAAGAAGAAATACAATGACACCTGAACTGAATAGACACTAGGGATGTAACAGTGTAGTCGATTAAACAATTAACCGATAAGTGGGTTCTTATTGTTTAGCACTATTGGCTACATGTAATTTCTCCTCCCCCCTCCTCCCCTCCCACCTTCATGGCTCTTCAAGTAAAATTTGAGTGAATTGGCCAACAGACTGGCACAGTCCCAGCTCGTGCCAGATCCTGTCAGCAACCCCCACTGTGGCGCTGCATTATTATGGTTCTGGGGAGCTGGCACACAGGCAAGCTCTCTCAGTCCTGCATTGAACCGGGTCCCAGCATCAACCCCACCGTGGCTCTGTATTAGATGCACTTTAGGAGCCAGCAAGCAGGCAGGCTGGCTCAGTCCCGGCTTGCACCGGGTCCCAGCAACGATGCCCACAGTGGCTCTGCATTATTAAGGTTCTGGGGAGCTAGCAATCTCAGTCCTGGCTCATGACGGGTCCCAGCAACTACTGCATCAGGGGGTAGTTGCCAGGATGAGTGCTTGCAATGCTAACCTTATTGATGAATTATGTAGTCAACAAAATGTTTGTTGACTACTCAATAAATGTATTACATGCTTCTTACCATCCCTTATATAGACAGAACTTTGTAGGTCAGAAAAATGAAGGGCATACTCCTAAACTCCAACACTATGCTTTTGAAAACAGCATATTCAACACAAAAGGTTATGTGCACCCACTGACCTGCTTTTCTGCTTAATGAACCCCTCCTTCTTCCCTGGTTATCAGTGTGCTGCCTGGACTCCTCATCCCTCAAATGAAGAGGAAACTGGTAAGACAAACAAACTAATTCCATTCTCCATGGCAGAGAGCATTCAGAGTCTCCTTGACACATTGTTCATCCTTTTCACTAGTTTCGCAAACTCAAACTTCAAATAAGAAATCTCCAGTGAAACCCCATAATTCAGTTCAGCAAGACGATCTTGCCTGCCTTGCTGCTCAGGCTACTCCCTAGATCCTCAAAGGGAGGTTTTCCATGTCTCCTCCCTCTTGTTACTTGTACAGTTTCAGATCTTCCAGGCAGAAAGAGGTGGTGATACAGTTGAGGGCAAGGATTTACTTATACTCTCACTTGATCATTCTCATTATTGTAACAAGGACCAATTGAAGAAGGAAATTAATTGATAACTGGGGACTGAGCCCATATAGTTACTCTAGAAGTTGGCAGGCTTCTAAGGTCTCCACTTCTGTATGATAGGCTTCATCCTTCACATTGGTTTGAACAGGAACACTCTTGGCTTTGAATCTCCTGCTTAAGACTAGTGTGCATATATTTCTACAGTCTCTCCACATATCCCCTGTTGCTGTGTGTCAGGAAAGCACGAGTACAGTTTTAAGGACCAAAGCTGTCCTTTGTTCTGTCTTAATGTGCAAATAAGGAGGAGCATGGATGAGCAGTCACCTCACACGCCCAACCCGTACCCAGCCCAAGTTGGCATGTACACATGCTAAGAAGAATATGCAAATGTTAAAGCCACACCCCTTCTTCCCAACTTTCTAAGCGTATTAAAATCAAGATGCTGATTTTTTTCCTCATTGGTGTGTCACCATAATTAATTATGACAGTACAATAGGTAGAGCTATGGTAGTAATGTTTGGGATACTTTTTGAACACCGTTAAGTCAAATGTGGTGGTTAAACTACTTGGCAGAGTGGTTCGTGGGTGCAAAATTCATTTTACTCCTTGCCAGATTTAATCTGGACATTCTTCAGTGTGCAGTTTGTTATTTTAACTCCCAAATCTGATGACTGAATGCAACACCATCACCACCAACGCCTGTGTACCATTGCTGAATCAATGGGCCTTGAACCATGAATATAGTACAAAATATATGCACAAGCCTGTCAGCTGCTAAACTCATTGAAATATAATACCCGTCCCAAAATAGTAGTATATTACTTGTGGAGCTTTATAAATTGTTGAAGAAATAAAATCCACCTTTGGGAAATAATGTTTCTTTATGTATCATTATATCCCATTTCCCCCCCGCCCCCTTAAGATTAAAATAAATAGTGCTGAAGCTGTAAATCAAACCCATTGGCTTTGAAAAGTCCTTGGAGAACTTCTTTCTGTGCCATTTCAGTAGACAAAGTTTAAAGTATAGAGAGGTGCAATCATTTTTTTCCTTAGTCAGCCAGGAGAAGAACATGCTGTAATACAGTATTGGCCCTCATCTGATCTTTTCAGTCTATGGCACATTTCCCCAGTCATTTTACAGAGCTATTGCACATGCTGCAAGGGGATTCTGAGGTAGCTACATTTGGAATGTAGTAGGTCTGAGAATTCTGGATAGCACTATCTCTAGACAGAGGATCATCTTGAAACACCATTTTTACATAGGAGGGAGGTATCTGCCGTGGAACTAGAGGAATTGCTCCATCCTGAAATGTGTTTGTTATTGGAAATTGTTTGCAGACATTCATTCTCTATTGGTTAGTTTTGACTGGACACAAATCACATGGCCTTGTGCCTGTTCTCTAACGGTTTGTCTACCCTGCCATGTTATTTCGGGATACCAGAGGTATCCCGAAATAACTCCCCCACATCTTCACAAGCCACCCATTATTTCAAAATATTTTTTTAAATAACAGGTGCGCTATTTTGGCAACCCAGTAACCCTTGGTTAAGGGATGACTCGAAATAGCACTTTATTTCGAAATAAACTCAAAATAAGTACGCAATGTGTGTAGCGCAAATTGTGTATCTTATTTCGAGTTTAGAGTACAGTGTAGACGTAGCCTAACTGGATAAGTGTAACTCTGATTCAAGTTTCCATTGTGAAAAATTGTGTTGACATGTTCAATATTTATCTCCAAAAATTCTCTATATTTTTGTTTAAAATTATCTGTTTCCACAAACATCCCTGCCAGTGAGTACATTTCCTGGAAATTGATTTTATGTCTCAATGTAATATTTTTCATTAAAACTTGTCTGTGTTTCTTCTACGTTATTTTGTCTTTTTTTCCTGCTCCTTGCTTTTGCGTTATTTTTATTTTTGAGAGGTTTTGAGATAATTCAAGGATGAATTTTCACCATTATTTCCATCAACGAACACAGTTCTTCCTAGTGAAAAACAGTGAAATTCTATGCCAGGAAAAAATTAAAAGTTTGCTATTGGAGAAAATAAAAAAAGATACAAAATAATTAATTCATTAAGGGAGATCTGCTTCATTGTAAAACCCCAACAAATAGTTCTCGATGTTGGTTTGGTCAGTGCTACGTTTTCCCCTTTACTTGTTTGTCTAAAATAAAGGATTCTAAAATGACACCACCTTGTGAATCTCTTCTGACTTGAGACCTATGGATTTAGAGTCTCTTGAAAATCCAGGCTTAATTGGGTATGTAGACTGACCTGCTCTTTCGTCCCAGATCTTTCCTTTCTAAGGCAGGAGTTTTGGTAGGACAGGAATGAAGCACCTAGGCTGTCCCATATATGTTCTGTGCCCAGAGGACTTACCCTCCAGTCCAGCCAGCATCTTTTGCAAGCACTAATTTTAGTTCACACACTCCAGACAAATACTCATATTGGACAAAAATCTGGTGTAAGTACCTGGAAATGAAAGCATCCTTATTCAGGCTTTATGTGCTTACCTCTAAGTGGTTTTATGGAGACAGTTGGGTTTTGGTTTACTCTGCATTCATATTGAATCAACATCTGTTGCCATCATATAATACAGGTACAGACCTCATCCAAATAAGACTGATCGTATCACATCATCTGGTCTGACATCTGTCTGTCACACAGGGGCAGGGAATGTGATACGGAGCAGACAAAAAGCAGCACACAGCCATGCCAGGAGAGACCTTTTGTTCATCACAGGCCCCCTGCTGCTTTTGTAAACTCCAAATGGATTGCTGATTCTCTCGGTATCTCTTTGGCTCTTTCAAGCCAAACGGCCTGGTCTGATCACAAACCAGCAGGTGCTGCTCAGCTCAACATTTGCACCTTCCAATCCAAACACGCCTTTCTTTACCAGCCCTTAAAATCAATCAAGGAGACTTATCAGTTTGTTTTAAGCTTTGATGTTTGTCTGGGTTTTGTTTATCTGTGGGTCTGTTCTTGGGAGTATGTTCCTGACATCTTGGAGTAGGTGGCAATTAGCAACAAGGAAGGAATGGCTCAGATAATGGGGCAGACTGTAAAAGAGGGAATAAATGGGTAGACAGCTGCTGCATGTCCAAATGAGTTCTTAGATCTGGTAGAGAATCCCACAGAAGATTAACATCAGCTATTATACTGATAGCCTATTAAGAAATGTTAGCATTCTGTACAGCCACTCTGAAAGTGTCATTCTAGAATAATTAATAGAACTGTCCATGCTCATTATGAGCTCAATCCTGCAAAATGTGAGCATCTCCTGCAAGGTCATAGATGTCCTCAGCTTCAGTGGGCGATGACACTGACACTGTGCTGTGTTTTTCTCTGATAGGCCCTTGGGGGTAAGGACCAACTCTCATTATACTGTTCCTAGTGCAAAAAGAATGCAACCCTCTTTATAATACAAAGAAAAATATTAGTGGTCTGTTTGTGTTTATACTGTGCGTATAATTATATTGTGGTGCATATTTCCATATGATGTGTATTAGAAATGAAGCTGAGCCCAAACCCTGGATCCAAGCAACTATGAATTTGACATACATTCAGAATATGAAACCAGATCTGGGCCTAGATTTTGCAGCTGACTTCTGCCTTTATAAATGCCTCAACAGAATTCTATATAATCATACTACACCCAGCATTGCGCAGGTCCTTAACTCAAATCAGTTTTGTTTTTTTTCTTATTTAAATCATTGTTCTGGGGTGGGGCTGGGGATGAGGGTTTATGAGAAACAATCAAATTCCAGGCACGTCCCATTAACCTGGCACAACCAAACCATGACCTTGCTCTAAAGTATGATAAAAGGAAGCTGCATACCAAATTTGGTGGTCCTAGCTTTAACCATTAAGGAGGAGTTCTTGAACAAACGACACACAGAAGACGGATGGACAGACAGATGCACATTTCTAAATTATGTAGTCAGATTTCGGCTAATTGCACCCTTGGGCGCAACTCCTGGAAAGAGGGAACGCCACAGAAAAACATTCCCTGCATGACACAGCTTATAGAGGTCCCAGGTACACTTACACCCTCTGCTCAGGGAATTACTGGGATTGCCTCCTCCACAAACCGTTCATGGTGCATAGTGTCTTGAAGGGGGACCTGCCCTCTCTGTGCATTGCCCTATAGAACAAGACTGGCATACAGGGGATAGTCTGAGGAACTCTGAGGGGCATTCTGAGTATGAAATGAATTGCATCCTGTTCTGCTCCTGGTTCTTCCCTTTTGAGTGGTGCATCTCAGCCCCACTCCCAAAAGAAAGTCTATGCACAATGGAGCCGATTGTTTTAACACAGTGGTTTCCCAGTCTTGGTTGGTAAGGGCCCTCTGTTGAAGTAATAGATTACTTCACTCTCATTATGCACCCAAACTTTCTTTCTTCTGTACATACTGTGTGGGGGACCTCAATTACACTGTGTGCATGAAACAGGTAAGTGTGCCATCTCATAATGATCAAATTGCTTGTCTCCCAAGGATATTATAAAGGGTTGAGGGTTGTTCTGCCATTGCTTGTGATTATGTTGGCACTAAACAGCAGATTCTTAGCTATACACTGTGCAGAAATTTACTTCATAAAAGTTAGCTTTAACTTGCATAATTTTCATTTGAATCAAAAGTCTTGTATTTGCCTAATTTACATGCACAATTTATTTGCTCAGTAGTGATAATTGCACTTGTAAATAACCAGTTAGAGATCTGATTGCTTTTTCCACCTGTAATCATGGGACCTGAAACACAAAGACATCCCCCAGGTACTATAAATATCTGTCAATCTGTTTTGTATTACAACTGTTTTCTTTAATGGGTCCATCCTTTTCATTAGTATCGATATAAGCGGGCTACACTATTCCCACAAACTTTTTCTACAGCCTTGTACTATAGCTGGTACCGTATTATGAGTTAAAAGACACTTCTTTTGCTACATCTGGGCTTCTGGAGTCCTTTAAAAAGCAATAGCTGGTTGTGAACGGTCTATAATATGTAATATATGACAGTAAAACCCAAGTCTATTCTGTTCTATATAAATTCTAAACACTGCACACTCTTTGCCTGCAAATGCTTCATGTAAAAAGAAGCTTCAAGCCCAAGCCAGCTTCCAATGCAGTCATGGGATGTCTTTTCATTAACTTGAAAGGGAGTTGGATTGGACTCTTGTTTAGCGATAATATTTCACTAGAAAGACGCATAGACGCTGCATAATAACTGAACTACCCATCGAGGCGTTCCCTTTATTGTGTCAGGATTTAGGCTCAAAGGTAGAGTAGTCCACTGTGGCTATCCTGTTCTATGATATGCTGCAGAAAGGATTTCAGTCATCACTCCGATAAAGTATTTTAACATAAGCAGAACAGTCTTTAAAAAACAAACTGGGGGGAAAAAGGTCCCCAAACTCAAATTGTTGGCAGGGAGCTGGACTTTTACTTGGCAATAAAAACTTTTGGAAATGCTAAACCAATAACCTCTCGTCTGATGTTTGAAGGTCTGTGATTGACATTGCCCTATGAGATATGAACTAGATCTGATGTCGTGAGTGAGGATGTGATGTGTAACTAATTCAGCACTTCACATCAAACCAGAGGTGCTGGAACAATTTGCATTGTGGGGGTGCTGACAGCCAGGAGGGCCAAACTGTAAACTACTTCAAGCCTGGGGGAGTGGCAGTACCTCCAGCACCCCTAGCTCCAGCACTTACGCATCAAAACTGTTTTAAAGCAAAACAAAGCAAGGTTTGTGCATTTATTTATTCATTCATTCATTTAGTAAAATTCTATGTTCTTTCTCTAGCAACTTCTGTGCATAACTAATGCTGCATATGTAGGCACCCTATGCTAGAGGGGCCTCTGAATTTAATGAGGAGTGTTTCAGTTGGGAAGATCATGAATGCTCCAATCCAGCCTCGGTGACGATAACTCCTGTGGTGCCTGAGTAGAGCGGGGGAAGGTGAGAGAGAGACTTCCTCTTCCAGGGAATGCAGGGAGAGCATGTGACAGGCTCTATTTCAGAGAGATGCTGAGATTGTTTACGTGGAGCTCTATCCATACTAGGAATGCAAAAGTTTAACCGGCAAGCATCACCCTTAATGGCAATGGTAAAGGTTAACCTGTGGGGGCTGGAGCAGCTCCTTGTCCACTGCTGGCAGGGAGCTGTTCCAGCTCTGTGAGGCCACCATGAACAGGGGCTGCTCCAGGCCTGCCATGGGGGTGCTGCTCCAAACCAGGCTACAGTGGGTGGGTGGCACTCCAGCACAGCTGGGCTAGAGTAGTGCCCCTGCCCACCTTCCTTTAATCAGTTAACTGGTTAAATATCATGTTTAACTGGTTAATCAATTAAATGGGATTTTACATCCATAATCCATACCAGCAGCTGCTGCTAAACTGTTGCTAGGAAGCCAGAAGCTGCTGCTGAGAGTCTGCTGGGACTTTGGTCAAATAGGGAGCCTCAGAGGCGGCTGGTGGCTTCACTGGACCCAGGGCAGGACCAGAATATGCAAAGACAGGATTCCAGATGACTGAGGTGGGCATGCAGTGACATGAGTGTGAGTCACACTGTCCTTGGTTGGGAAAGTGCTTGGCAAGGGAAGGGGACAGGGATGGTTAGCCCCTGGTGGGCCTCCACCACTATCTTTACCTATACCTCTGCAAGTACCGGTGACTGCAGCTTCTATTGGCCACGGATCGCCATTCCCAGCCAATGGGAGCTGCAGGAAGTGGTGTCTGGGTCCGTGCTGTTTCCCACAGCTCCCATTGGCCAGAAACAGCAATCTGCAGTCAACAGGAACTGCAATCGCCCGTACCTGCAGAGGCGTAGGTAAATGTAGTGGTGGCAGCCCACCCAGGGCTAACCCTGGCTGACCAGATCCAAACCGTGAGCTGGTAATTTGTCCACTCCTGCTCTCAAGGGTTGTCTCAGAAGAGGCAGAGTGGACTTATCACCAAACCAGCACCCTGGGTTGCTGAGCTTTGGTTAAAACAACTCCAGTCTTCACAGAGAGTGTGCAGCGTGGCAGGATCCCAGATCAGAATTGTTCTGCCGCTTGTTGCCTTGGCTGGACTGATGCACTGGACCACCAGAGTGCTGCCTCCAGCTTCAAGATCTTCAAGCATGTCCACACAAGGAAGTGTCTGAAACTATTGTTGAGAGGAGCATGCTCTTAGGGGTTGCATAGATTGTAACACTGTAAATACAAGTTAGATAAGTTTCCTCTACTACTATGAATTCTGTTTATTAATACATTTATTGAACTGCCCCTGATTATTTAAATTACTTGTGGCATTCAATCTCAGTCTGTTATGCCGTGTTTCCTTAAATATTGTTAAGTAACGGTGAGTTAACTTTAATCTAACTGTATAATGGGTGTGTATTTTTTGCTATTTATGAGTTAGAACCATTGCACAGATTAGCTCCGGTGTATTCCTGGAAGCTCCCAAGACATGCGTGTACAGGGCACAGCCAGGTGGAGGCACTGCCAGTTTTAATTTCCTTTACGAGTAAAATGACTGCAGCAGAGGAGTGGACAGAAGAGTCTTACCTATCCACTGGGAGACTCAGGATTTACATTACTGTCTACAACATCAGGCGGCTGCGCACACGGGGGAGTGTTGCCTACTCCTGAGTAATCCAGGGAGAAAAGAGGTGTTACACATATGTGCAAATGTACCTGTACCTGTTTGCCTTCCTTTCCTGACTTTTGAAGGGACCTGTCTTCCTGCTGAATTGTATATAGTTCAGCGCTTATCACTATGAAAAATATGCATCCACCTCCACCCTTTTTATGGAGCTGGTGTGCACAGACAGGATTGCAGTTAAAGAGGAGGATGTAGTGATTCATCTTAGTTGAAAAATGACTCAAGAAGGAAATTGCCTGCTTTGAGATGACAGCTCATTGTAGCCTGTTGTGACCATGCCTGCCTGTCACATCACACCCTGCCTTTCCCTTGGAGATCATACAAGTAAACATCCCAGGCACACTTCAGTTGCAAACCACTACAAAAAGATACAAAATGCCTCTCTTTGTTCTGGTGGACAACTCATAAGCTCTTGATAACATAATGATCCAGCTCATTGCCATCAGAGACACCTGAGGCAAATGCAAATGACTAAGATGGGGTGCAAGAGACAGGAATAAAAAAACCTATAAAAACACGTCTGGAATGAATTATATCCTCTTGTGCATTCATAACTCCCACTACATATTCATGACTAGATCACTAAAAATGTTTCTTGAAATTGTTGACTTTGGCAGAAGGTTTGGCTGCTCTAACCCTAATCTTGTAATAAGGCTGGTCTTGAAGCTAAAGCTCAGGATTGGGAGTCAGCAGATATAGTACCATACCCAGCTCTGCTGCAGACCACCTCTGTGATTTTGGGTAAGTCACATAACTCTGTGCCTCAGTTTACCTAGATCGGGATAAAACCACTTTCTTTGCAGGGGAGTTGAGGCTAATGGTTGAAAAGCATATAGGAATATGGCGATGGAAAGTGCTATTATTAGGTAGAATGTATGATAAGGGAGCCCTCATTTCACTCAACAACTTACACTGAGCCAAACAGGAAACCATCGGTTATACAGCTGCTCCTACACTTTCTCTGACAAGCTCAATCCTCTTTCCACACAGAAAAAGCAGATGTTTACAACTTCTGTGCTTTTGTGTTGCTTATTCAGGGCACGTCTATACTTACCAGAAGATTGACACTCTGGAGATCAATCTTCTGGTGCTTGATTTTGTGGGCAAGAGTAAGGGAAGATGATGGAATCATTTGCTCCCTTCAGCCTCCCGCAGCGTGGATGCCGCCAAGGCTCAGCTTAAGGTAAGTCGACTCCAGCTATGCATTTTACGTAGCTGGAGTTGAGGACTTTCAGCCAACCTTCCTGGTCTAGTGTAGACCAGGCCTCAGAGTATTGTAGGGTAGAGAGCATGTTGTTAACACTGAAGCAGCAATGCTCTTTAATAAGCAGACATAAGGGGTTGCAGAAAAACAATGGTGTGCACAGTGCTATCGCTTGCAGATCAAGAGTACCAGCTTGGTGATCTTGCCCTAAATCTTAATTAGAACCTGACCCATATTTAGATCTGAATAAAAGTGGCTTAATTATGAGAAAGGGTGAACAGCCACAAATCCCACTGAAGGGAATGAGAGAGACAAGCTTTGAAAAGATTTTATTTAAGTGCATAAACAAGGATTTAAGCATTTAATATTAGTAACCCAGGCTTGAAAATGTTGGCCCTTGGTGTGCCCGTCTGCCCAGTTTCCCATCTGTAGAGCAGGAAAGCCTCAAATTGTTTCTTAGATTCATATTTCCCATGTGCAAGCATCTTCAAAAATCTTCCCCTGGAAACTGCACTTGTAAATTTGGAGCCAGACCTGGCTTCTACTGACATCAGTGGAAGTGGCTGGTGGGCTTTTTGCAGTGGTTGCAAGAAGATAAAAACATTTTATGCAAAATTTTTGCTCTAAGAAAGTGACTCTCAAACTCCCCAAACAGGAAAAAAGTGCAAAGTAATTATGAGCATTAGTAATGGAGCAAAATTTCAAATATTGCATTGATTTTCCTTTCTTCTATATACGAGTACCTAGTCAAAACAATGCCCAGCAGTATTATACTTTACTGGCATTCCCCCCTGTACAGTATTGGTCCATATAACCAGTTGATGGAGAATCAACTTTCTCCCCCTCCAGGAGAATATTCGCTAAGGACAAATTTAGTATTGGTGTAAAATGAATTTGACATCTGTGGACTTAAGTAAATACCTGCTTATGGTAACATTAATATTAATCCATAATCTTTAGTGAGTCTTATTAATGGCTCATTCGGAATGCTACTTAGGGATATGTTCAAAATTCCTCTATAATCCTCTATTTCCAAATACTCATAACTTTCTCAAAACTTTTTTTGAGGATAAAAATGTCCTATGTTTGGCCACAAATGGGAGATAAAACTATTTTGGAAAAGTTGAAGGGAATCAATCACTTTATAATAATACTTCCTCTCTCCCAACCTCTCTTTGTTCTTGTCTATTTAAATAGTAAACTCTTTGGAGTACGACTGTGTTTGCCTGGTGGCTAGCACAATAGGACTCAGATATTGGCTGGGGTCTCCATGTGCTACTGAAAGCATAACAGCAACAAGAGCCCTTCAGGCTGATAACAGGAGAGTTTCAGAGGGTAGAGCTGTGGACTTTGTGGTTGAAGGTGGTAGGATTCAGTGAGTGATGCACTTGGTCTGTCCATGGGTTGTTTATTTGACTTTTTCTTTGATCTCTATCTATAGGCTGTGTATCTGAGCTGTGGGCACCTGATTAAACAGCAGAGACCGTTCTGTTTGTTGGTGCAATGGTAAAGAACACAAGGCTCTGACCTTTTGGGCTTTGTTCAGCGCACTAGTAAGGGCTGGGAGACTTTGACCAGCCCCACTTTTTGACGTCTGAGTGGATAATCATCCCCTGGTGGTGAAGGCCAGGGCTAAGAGGAGCTAAGCAAAGAGACTTGATATAAAAAGTTACTTACTAAGTGAAGTTGAGAGCTCTGAACAGAGGCAGCTAACAGGAGAGTTTCAGGTGTTTGTACAGGAGTGTGAAAGGTCTTCCTGCCAGGTTCAGCTCTACATGTGATTTCAAGGTGATTAGGAATGGAACTGTGGTGTATCGCAACATATGCTGTGTTTAGTCTCCTGCCTGAAGCTAGAAGGGACTTTCTGCTCATGCAGTGCAAGTTGCTAGTTGTGCTGGAAGAAAAGCTTCTTGAACTGGACAAATAAGCAGAGATGTTGCTGAGAATCAGAAAAGTTCCTAAATAGCCGGATTCAGGAAACATCAGTAGGAAACATCCTGGTTCAAGGAAGAAAGGAGCTGGCTATCATGGAGGCAGAGGAGGACTTACAGTTCATTACCACAAGAAACAAGAGATGACATTAACATTCTTTCAGGCTATATACAGATCAGGATGGGCAGGCTGTGACCACCAGAGAGAAAAGGACCAGGAGGAATTCTACACAGCAGATCCTTAACATGGAAACTGTGGAAGATAACTCTCAAGATTCATGTAATCCAAGGAAATGGAAAGATGTACAGGGTACATTTGTGGACATAAGGCCAGTTTAACCTATAAGAAAGCAAGCTTGCCCCCAAAAAATTCTCCAGCTGTCCAAGGAAGACAGACAATCCATGTAGGGGAATCAGTACACAGAGGAGTAGAAAAAACATTGTTCTTTTTATTTTCGTCTTGGACATCCAACACTCTGGTCATCTGAAGAAGTGGGCTGTGCCCACGAAAGCTCATAATAGCATCTACATGTTTTGTTAGTCTTTAAAGAGCTACCAGACTATTTGTTGTTTTTTAAGTTTATTGTGCAATGGACAGGCAGAAAAGAGTTTGCTATCTTTCCAAAGCCAAGACATGAGACACTCTGAGGGTATGTCTACACTAGCCCCCTAGTTTGAAAAAGGGAGGCTAATGTAGGCATTCGAACTTGCAAATGAAGCCCGGGATTTAAATATCCCGGGCTTCACTTGCATGTTCCCGGGCAGGCGCCATTTTTAAATCCCCCTAGTCCGAACTAACTGCCTGCGGCTACATGTGGCAGTTAAAACTTAATTCGAACTAAGTCCTTAGTTCGAATTAACTGTTACACCTCGTGTAACTAAGGACTTAGTTCTAATTAACTTTTAACTGCCGCGTGTAGCCGCAGGCAGTTAGTTTGGACTAGGGGATTTAAAAATGGCGCCCGCCCGGGAACATGCAAGTGAAGCCCGGGATATTTAAATTCCGGGCTTCATTTGCAAGTTCGAATGCCTACATTAGCCTCCCTAGTTCGAACTAGGGGGCTAGTGTAGACATACCCTAAGATTGGATAGGCTTCTGATGTCAATGGTCAAGAATTCATTGGTGATATATAATGAGAGTCTCAAATAGTTCCATCTATTTCGCTTAATAACGAGAAAGTTAAGGCGTGACTTGATGATGGTCTGTACGTACCTAGATGTGGAACAAATACTGAATAATGGGGTCTTCAAACTAGCTGGAACAAGTATAAAGTGATCCAATGCCTGAAGCCAGACAAATTAAGATGGGAAATAAGGTGTATATATATTTAAGCAAGATAAATTAATCTTTGGAAGAATTTACTAAGGGTTGTGGTGAATTTTGCATTTCTGACAACTTTTTACGCTAAGATGAGATGTTCTTCTGAAAGATATGCTCTAGGAATTATTTGAGGGGAAGTTCTGTGACCTGTGACTGCAGGCCAGCCTAGAGGATCACAAATGGTCCCTTTCAGCCTTGTAATTTACAAATCTTTGAAACTGGAAACTGGACATTAATGTTCAAGTTAATGTAGCACATTGGATGAGTTTAACATCCAATAACTGGACTTTTTGCTGTGTGTGCATCCCATGACTTCTACTAGTAATTTTGCATGACTAAAGAGAGAGAATTTGGCCAGCACTGGTTAACCATTTCTATCAAAACTATTTTTCATTGGAAAATTAGACTTTTGATTAAATAAAATCTTTCACAAAATGGTATCCACTTTCCTCAGAAACTTTAAGTTTCTGATTGAAAAAACCCCCCAAACCCTACAAGATTTCATTTTTCAGCCAGAACGTAGCATGGCGAAGGACTCCTATATTTCACTGCAGTGACATAGCAAAAGGGGATACCATCGTGCATCATGGTGATGTAGTCCAGTAAGGAAACCAGGTCCATAAAGGAGAAAGAGGGCAGAAAGCCCCTGATATACAACTTCGATGAAGCAACTCAGCAGCTTTTCTTAATCGATTTTTTTGGTTTTCAGCCAAAAGTTTTTAGCTGAATATTTTCAGTTTTCTATTTTTTGCCAAAATGTTCTGTGGGGAATAAAAATAATTTAACTAAGTATAGATATGGTCAATTAATTTAAATTAGACCAAAAGGCCACCATTTGCAAATTTGGGTGACTTAAGTCAACAGGAACTGCAGGTCATTATCTCTGAAAAATCTGGCCTCTTATATTTAGGTAATTGCATTTAGGTATTTAGTCAGACTCTTGAGTACCTTTTCCAGCCCCGAAAAGGAACTCTGTATAAGCTTGAAAGCTTGTTTTTCACCCCAACAGAAGTTGGACCAATAAAATATATTACCTCATCCCCTTCTCTCTGTATTTTTGTACCTAACTTTAAGCAGCCAAGTTTCAATGTTTTTACCTCAGTGCTTCAAATTAGTAGTCTAGTACCAAAATGGTGCTAATTATTTATTTTGGGCATGCTCCTCCTTGTGAGGTGCACTGATAATGAATCAATGTTCTTAGTCCACAACCATCACTATGGTAACTGATAGCCTACGTAATGAAGAGAAACAAAACATCCTTATGATGCCTATTTAGCAATAATTGTGGCTCTTTCTTACAGCAGTTTAACAAAGTGAAATGTCATGAGGTACTGCATCATTTCTTTTCTTAACTGTATATTCTGTTCAAATGCCAATAATGGCTGAGTGCAGTTATTTTCACTGACCTGCAGAAGTGTGTGGAACATCAGACACTCCATTAAAATAGTTAATTAGGGAAAATATTAGATAGGAATAACACTTATAAGTTGGTCATAGAGCATGCTGGCAGGCATACTGAACCTTACCTTGGATACAGACCAAATATATACTCAAAATCAACCTTAAATGAAAGTAACACAAATCTATCCTATGCATTTTCACTCGTCGCTTCATCTTTCAATGGAAATCCCATTATTACGGCTATTGATCGATTATACTTAAGCAAGAAAAGTCATATTAAGTGCTCCTCTATGACAACCTTCCCCACAGCTGCTTTTTGCCAAACCCACTCTTTAGCACTATTAAACCTACACTGTGTGTGACCCTGCACAACTTCCAAAATGTTAAGTGTTCCAGCATCTCATTCATTCATTGGTGCCACCTTGACTCTTACTTCATCTTTTAGGAAAGCAAGTGCCTTTTCCTTGGCATACCTGGGACATGGAAAATTGCCATATTGTTGCATGACTTAACTTGTAGCCTGTGTTGACACCTCCCTTTAATATGGATGGTCAGCTCAATGATAATAAGTACAGTAATGTTAAAAGAGATCAGAGATTGTTTTTCACCTTATTGTCTGCAGTTTTCTGTTTTACTCAACACTTTGTACCCTTTCAGTGTGTCACTATGCATCAGAAGCTTTCTTCTATCAAATGCTTTGGTTTCCGTGACAGCTACAAATGCCTCATTCTGCTTGGAAAATTAGAATAACAAGCTAGCTTCCAAAAAGGGCTTTCTGAACTGATTTTCACTCTTCAATTATTCTGTTTTGAAAAGAAAGCCCTCCAGGTAAACCTAGGTCATGTCTTCACTACGTGGAAGATTGCCGCTACCACGATCAATCTTCCGGAGTTTGATTCGGTGAGTCTAGTTAAGACTCGCTAATTCAAACTCAGAGGGCACCTCTGTTGGCATCTGGTGCTCCTGCTCTTGCCAGGAGTAAGGGAAGCTGATGGGAGTGTTTGCTTCCATTTGCCTCCTGCAGTGGGGATGTTGCAAGCTCAGCTTAAGGTAAGCTGACTCCAGCTAAGTATTCTACATAGCTGAAGTTGAGTACTGTGTCAGGGTCAGATCAGAAGGCTATAAAAATGTATTGGAGGGGAGATATATAAGCCTTAGACTGAGGAAATCTCTGTTCCCAGGGTAACAGGGAGGGACTGGTCTAAAACCAACAGAGGCAATCAAGGGCAGTTGAACACCAGGGCAGTTGAATACCTGCAAAGTCAGGACAGCCTGGGCTGATTAGGACACCTGGGGTTAATTAAGGAACACCAGTTGAGACTGGCTATAAAAGGAGCTTGCCTGCAGTTGGAGGTGGGCGTGTTTAGCTAAGAGGATGGAGGAAAGGGGATTAGGGGGCTGGAGCACATGACCTATGAAGAGAGACTGAGGGTATGTCTACACTTGCCCCCTAGTTCGGACTAGGGAGGCAAATGAAGCATACCGAAGTTGCTAATGAAGCACGGGATTTAAATATCCCATGCTTGATTAGCATATTTGTGGCCGGTCACCATTTTAAAATGCCAGTCGCCCGATTTAACTTGCCGCGTGTAGACGTGGTAGTTGGATCCAAAACCCTTCCCTCGAATTAACTGTTACTCCTCACTGCAGGAGGAGTAACAGTTAATTCGAGGGAAGGGTTTTGGATCGGACTATCGTGTCTACACGCGGCATGTTAAATCGGGTGACCGGCATTTTAAAATGGCAACCGGCCGCGAATATGCTAATCAAGTGCAGGATATTCAAATCCCAAGCTTCATTAGCAACTTCGGTATGCTTCATTTGCCTCCCTAGGCCAAAGTAGGGGGCAAGTGTAGACATACCCTGAGGGATTTGGGTTTATTTAGTCTGCAGAAGAGAAGAGTGAGGGGGAATTTGATAGCAGCCTTCAACTTCCTGAAGGGAGGTTCCAAAGAGGATGGAGGAAGGCTGTTTTCACAGTAGTGAAAGATAGTAGAACAAGGAGCAATGGTCTCAAGTTACAGTGGGGGAGGTCTTGTTTGGAAATTAGGAAAAACTATTTCACTAGGAGGGTGGTGAAATACTGGAATGGGTTACCTAGGGAGGTGGTGGAGTCTTCATCCCTAGAGGCTTTTAAGTCTCGGCTTGACAAAGCCCTGGCTGGGTTGATTTAGTTGGGATTGGTCCTGCCTTGGGCAAGGGGCTGGATTTGATGACCTCCTGAGGTCTCTTCCAGCTCTATGATTCTATGAGTCTAGGAAAGTGCCGCTGGGAGTAGGAGGAAAAGAGACAACAAGTGGACACTAGGAAGATGAACCAGAGCTAAGGAAGGTGCTGGGGAAGGTGTGGGGAAGTAGCCCAGGGGTCTTAAAGCTGTTTTATAGCAGATGTTGGGGATTCACACAGGTAGTTGCTATTACAGGGCCCTGGTCTGGAACCTGGAGTAGAGGGTGGTCCCTGGCTCCCCCCAATACCCACCTTTTTCATTTCCACTCCAGGAAAAGACTGTGGAGACTATTCTCCCCTTATATCACATGCTGGCCAATGATGAAAAGAGCTCAGTAAACAGCAACTAATGCCCTTAGTGTGGTGCCTAAAATTGAGGGCTGCTGTGAGCCTCCGAGGCTAGCAAATCCACCAGGAAGCACAGGACCCACCAAGTTTATGTGGGAGTTTTGTCACAGTACCTTAAGCTGAGGTGCTGGGTATAGTGTATACCTGGCCCTAGTCCCTTTTAAAGCAGAGTAAAAATATGATCCAATATATGGGCAAGGTACTAAAGGTTTTTTGAGAAAAAAGCCTTCAGTTTAGAAATAAAGCAAGTCCAGCAATGCTTATGATTTAACGCTATATTAGTGCACAGAGATTAAGCTTTCACATGCCCTTGAGCATACATGTCACTACATTAGTAAAGCAGAGTTCTTCCAGCTGTAACATTCACATAGATGAGATTTCCAACTCCATGTGGATGTCTGCTCAGGCCAGGTTCAGGGCACTCCCAGGTTAATGGCCTACTTGATAAAAGTAAGTAATTTTGTAGGTAAGGAAATAGCTGGATTACAGAAGATTGAACACAAGGCAGAGCAACAAGAGACGGCTTCTGGTTCCAGCTGTCACTGCCTCACTATCTGACCTTATAGTAATAGAGATGGAGCTGTGTTAGTCTGGTCTTGCTGAAACAAAAGACAGAACTATGTAGCACTTTAAAGACTAACAGGATGGTTTATTAGGTGATGAGCTTTCGTGGGCCAGACCCACTTCCTCAGATCAAATTGTGGAAGAAAATTGGCATGACCCTATATACCAAAGGGATACAATCAAAAAAAGTAAACACATATAAAATGGACAAATCAGATTTTAGAACAGAGGGGGGATGTGGGGGGGGGGGAGGTTAGTGTCTATGAGATAATGATATTAGGGGTGATAACTGGGGAAGCTATCTTTGCAATGGGTAAGATAATTAGCATCTTTGTTAAGGCCCATTCGTAAAGTGTCAAATTTAAGCATGAATGACAGTTCTGAGGCTTCCCTTTGTAGTCTGGTGTCAAAGTCTCTTTGAAGCAGGATGCATGTAGTAAGGTCATTGAGACAATGCCCAGTCTGTCTGAAATGGCAAGAAACTGTTTTTTCATTGTGAAACTGTCTGATGGCTGTTTTGTGAGCATTGATTCTTTAGCGAAGTGTCTGAGAAGTTTGTCCAATATACATAGCAGATGGACACTGTTGGCACATGATGGCATAAATTATATTTCTGGATGAATAGGAATATGT
Source organism: Pelochelys cantorii (assembly GCA_032595735.1). Classification (NCBI taxonomy): domain Eukaryota; kingdom Metazoa; phylum Chordata; order Testudines; family Trionychidae; genus Pelochelys; species Pelochelys cantorii. The sequence goes on from CM064327.1 coordinate 71,213,469, forward strand.
GTTCTTGATCTTGTAACTGACATGGTTAGGCCCAATGATGGTGTCAGCAGAGTAAATATGTGGACAAAGCTGGCAACGGGGTTTGTTGCAAGGGAAAGTTTCAGGGTTGGTATTAGTGTGGTATGTCCTGTGGTTGTTGGTAAGAATCATCCTGAGGTTAGGTGGTTCATCACCTAATAAACCATCCTGTTAGTCTTTAAAGTGCTGCATAGTCCTTGTATCTGACCTTATGGCTTTGATTTATGGTATCTGCTATGAGACTCATCTGTAGTAGGAGACCCAGGAAGAATTCTGACTAAATTTCTCTTGGGACACTAAGACAACGCTGGCACAGCCTTGAAATGGTACCTCTGCTCCTCAACCAGATTGTGACAGGTTCCCAAGCAGGCACGCCAGGTACACATTCCCCTGACCTCTCCTCACCCCCCATGCCCGGTACTGCCAAAGCCTGCCAGCTTTCTGTGTTTGTTTCTCCATCTGTGAAATGGAGGCAATAAATAATCGTTGCTTATCACAAAGTATTTTACATCTATGGATGAAAAATGGCATCTAAGATGGACGTATTATGTTAACCAACAGTGACCAAATCAAATATGTGCTTTGCACCATATGTACTAAAACAGCAATGGGCAACCTAGGCTAGTGAGGGAGCCACATGAGTGGCCTTCCTTCGTTTCAATGGGCTGCAAGATGTTGCAACCAAGATGGTCTCCTGGGATAGGGTATTTTTGCTAACTGCGCTTGCGTACCTAGAATTTTCAGGCCGTGCCAATTGAACTGTAGCACTGCTTTGATTGGATGCAGAGGAAATATATGGCTCTTACAATCAATGTTGTGTGCTGTCAGTACAGACCTCCCTTCACATGCCCTGGCTTTATGTGCCTATCACATTGGTAATATCAGTCGGAATTTTCTACTCAGACAGAAACCAGCAGAATCTGGCAACCCTGTGAGTGGGCAATGGTAAACAAAATGTCTCGTGGGAGGACCCTGATCAGCTGCATGTGGCCCTCAGGCCACAGGTTGCCCATCACTGTACTAGAAGGATACTCCTATAACTGCATCCTATAATTGTGACATAATCTGTCACAGAACATTATTAGTCTTTAGAAATTTACTTAGCACAGCAAATAGGAAGCTAGAAAAAATACCTTATTTAACTATGAGTTTCCTACCTTTGACTAAAAGAGTGATATTTAGTCTTCTTTATGGAGACAAAAACCTAGCTAGCACTAGCAAGGAAGTACTGGACTCTCAGCTTACATTGTCATCATGCTATCAATTGCCCTTTGGCTGGACGTTCAAAGACATTGTAATGTTTAAAAGGACACAAGTAGTCCTTTTGTGTGCAACATTTTCCATTGCCTACACTTTATTACTATAAAAAATGACTGTCTTATATGCTAGACAGATTTCTCTCTTTGCAGTTACAGTATTGCAATTTAGTTGTTTGTTTTTTAAGCTTCAACTTGCTATGTCTTTTAGAAGGATTGGAAGAGACTGGCAAGTATAATGCAAATCTAAATATCAGATTTGAATTTAGAAATTGTATTATGAAAAATGTTGGAATATTTGGATACAGAAATATTTATAAGTGGAAAAATGTGAAACTGAGAGGAAGAAGACTGAGACGTAGCCAGAGTCTGTAGAATGACATAAAAACATCAATTCATATTACATACTATTACTGGGGTCCAACACATGTTCCTCGGTGGAACATAAAGATCTCTGAAATGTATTCTTCTAGTAGGTGTCACTGTCTGGGAGTGTCCACTGATTTTTTTAATTAAACACTCCTCCCTCTTCTGTATGGGTCCAGTTTGTACTAAGAGCAAAAGGCATGAGAAGACGACATAGAAAAGCACCAAGTAGCTGCAGTAGAAGACTCCTAGTGATTGATTATCAAATGAGAAAGTCACAGCAAGTATGCTGACTAAAATATGATGAAACACAGTAGCTCAGTGTGCATGTGCACTTGTCATGCAGAAAGATGAGAGTGAAAGTAATTTACAATCTACAGGAGAAGCAGACAGTGTGCTCAGAACATAGCACACAGGATAGGGCCTAATCCAAAGTGTAGTGAAGTCAATAGAGATCCTATCATTGCTAAGGCCCCTAGCCACATGCTTCCCCTCCAGCCACATGCAGAATCTTTTACTGGGACTGTATTGGCAGGTCCCCTGTGAGCAATGGTTCTTGAAATCTATGGTTGCCCATAGAGTGCATAGGGCAACTCTTCCCTCACAGAGGTAAAGTTTCAGGCTGAGTCATGGAGTTGAAGGCCAGAAGGGATCATTAGATCATCTAAGTTTGATCTCCTGTATATCACAGGCCACCAATACTACTCTTCGACTACATCCAACAAAGTAAACGAGAGCCATGTGAGAGTAGATTACTATGTGCCACAGTCAGCGAAAAAGAGGGACTGAGGTGCACCAGTGCTCAAGGGCCCCATAATGGAAGGGAAACGTTTTAATGAGATACTCACATAATCCTGGCACATGACCTGCACTCAGACACTGCAGGGGAAGGTGAAAACAATCCCAATGTAACTGGTAATCTGCCCAAGGGGGAATTCTTTCCTGACCCTATGTGACGGGGTGCTGCCACCCTGCACTGGCAAGCGTGCTGGTGCGGCTCTCTAGGGAGAGAGTCCGCTGCCACGGCACCTTTGCCGCGCCTGCTCCCTTGCGGCGGAGCCAAATTGGGCGGCTGCTAGGACCGGGAGAAGAGCTGGGTGGGGGCCGTAATGATGCCGGACGTCTGCGGCCGGACGTACCGGGAACAAAAGGCCCCAGCATATAAAGGTGGGAGGTATAAGAGGCAAGGGGGGGAGGAGAGAAACCCCAGGGAGAGAGCTGAGCTTGCTCCTCTCTCTCTCACCCAGGCCAGAGATGCCGAAAGGGATGACGAGTGCAGACCTTGCGCCGAGCCCGGGATCAGCGGTAACGCCGCGGAGCGACAGCCGGAGCAGTTTTCCTGGGGAACCAAGGACTGGGCTCTCCCCATCGGAGAAGGGGACGCCAAGAACTCTACTGGGGCTAACGTTGAATCCCGATTCCGAGTAGGGAGTCAGGTGCAGGTGGGAAACACCGCTGGCAGGATTGTTGAGCCGGGGTGAAATAGACATTCCGGAGGGGACGGTTGGACACTAGGGACGCCAGAGGTGTGGTACCCACATAAGGAGACTTTGGGGTTAGGAGCCACAAGGGGAAAGGCTAACCAAATTTGGATTATAGGAAGGGTGTCCGTGCATGAGGGGGAAACCTGAATGAACGGGGACAGAGACCCTCACACCCTACATATACTGATCAATTAAACCCTGAGTTTATGACCAAGAACCAGCAAACCAAGCACTGGAGAGTGAAAATGCTTGGTACCACCTCAGAGCCCTGCCCCTCCCTCTATCTCCAGCCATAGCCATCCCTGATGCTTCAGAGGAAAGAGATTAAAAAACTGCCCAGAATATACTGGGGGGAGGAGGATGGGAGAAATCCTTTTCTGACCCTGTCAGGTAGCCAGCAGAAACCCTGAAACATGAGTTTTAGGAACTTAAGATATAAACTGAAGTGAGCCCCAGAGTTCTATCCCAGCCACACCACATCGCACAACTGCACTCAAAAATTTGTCTGCCTCTATCTGGACACTAAATTGTGGGCCCCCACAACTCCTGCTGGAAGGCCTATCCAGCACCTCACCCCTCTGATGCTTTACTGAAATTCAAATGTGTTACATCTACTTTAATTCATTAGCTAAAACAAAAAAAAAACAAGTTATTTTCTCAAAGAAGGAAATCAAGTTAGTCAGACATGATCTGAAGGCCCAAGCAGACACGATTTCTAGCCTTAATTTTTTCATGCTCAACCAATATCCATTTCTTCTTGTGCCGGTTTTGTCTTTTTAGTCTAAATAGCTCTTCACCCTGCCTGCTATTTACCCCCTAATGTATTTATAGCAATCATATCCCCTCTTCTGAGCCTTCTTTTTGTAAGATTACACAAGCCAAGCTCTTCCAATCTCCTTTTATAATTTTAAGATTGGTTCTCCATTCCTCTGCTCATCCTGGTAGCTCTTTTCTGCATCTCTTCAAGTTTGAAATCATTTTTTTGGAACATGGATGACCAGAATTGTACTCAGTATTCCAATGAGCTCTTTCCAATGCCTTGTTCAATGGCACTAATTCTTTTCTGTCTCTACTGGCAATGCCTTGCCTAATAGAGAGCCTACGTTTGCCTTTTATACCACATCACATTCATGGCTCGTAGTCATCTTGTGATCATTCCACATACTCAGTCTCTCTCCAACTGATAAACCCCTTGCTTTTAGCAAAAATTCTTATTACTAGATCTTAAAAGCATGATCTTGCACTTGGTATCATTGATTTCATCCCATTTCTATCACTCCAGTCTTTAAGGTCATCCAGATGTTCCAGTAAAATGTTTCAATTCTACTTCGTATTGAAGATTCCTCTCAATTTTGCATCATCACCAAATTTCATGAGTATACTCCCTAGATTTTATGCCATGGCCATTAATAAAAAATATTAAATAAAACTGATCCAAAGACCAATCCTTGAGGAACTCTGCTAGTAACCTCTCTCTAGTCTAACAATTCACTTTTAAGCACAACCCACTGTCTGCTCCCTGATAGCCAATTCCTTATCCACCTTACAATGCTTATATTGATCTCTATCTTTCCCAATTTAACCAATAATTTACTGTGTGGCACTGTGTCGAATGCTTTACTGAAATTCAAATATGTTACATCTACTGAAATTCCATTAGCTTAAAAAAAATCAGTCATTTTCTCAAAGAAGGAAATCAAGTTAGTCAGGCATGATCTAAAGACCCAAGCTGACACGATTGCTTTGGTTACACTTAGGTCATGTTTCTCCACTTTTCTTTCCAGTCACAAGGGCTAGAAACTGGCTATTCTGATATGGTTGCCAGAGTCCAGGCTGAGGTCATAAGCATGTATCTGTAGCATTTATGCTTTAATTTGACTCTGTTAGGGAAGGCCTAGGAAACAATTTTTGCCACTCCAATATAAAGAATTCCTGTGTACCATGATCATACCATGGTACTATCTATTTAGAATGCAACCTGTTGGGGGCAGTGACTTACCATATGTTTGTATAGTGTCTAGCATAGTGGGCCTTATATTGCAATTTGGTCTTCTACATGTTCCAATAATACAAAAAGTAATATGATCAGAGATGGCTTAAAGATCTTGTGGTATGAATGATAATCATAAGGGATTACACCAAACTTCATGGATTCTTATTTGAATTAACATTTATGTAGGGTCTTTAAGTTTCCACTGCCTCCTGGTGCAGAACAAGAGCCTACTCGTTTGTTCCTTTCTATCCTAGTCAGCAGCTGACCTGTGTTTATGTTCTCAAGACTCTTTGGAAGAGTAGCCATCTTTGGCATTCTTGGAACACTGCACTGAGCCTTCAGGTGTCCTACTCTCTGGGCTACAGCTGTGGCACCAGAGCCTATGGACACTATTGTCCACCCTGTTTAGGGTTAGGGCATGGACAGAATAGACTGGAAACTCCAACAAAAGCCAATGGGGAACTTCAGATGGAGTAATTTCTGAAGCTAGTTTGCAGGACCAATGAGGAGATAGGATTGCTCAGTCTTTCAGTGAGACAGACTGCCTCAGGCTACGTCTACACTGCAGCACTATTTCAGGATACTGGAGGTATCCCAAATAACTATTTCACATCTTTTGAGTGTGCCCATTATTTCAAAATAGAACAGGCTCGCTATTCCAACATCCCTGTAAACCTCATTTCACGAGGGATAAGGGACGTTTTGGAATAGCGATTTATTTCAAAATAGGTGCTGTGAAGACAGAGCCAAATTTCGAAATAAGCTATTTTGAAACTGACTCAAAATAAGCTACACAAGTTGCATAGCTCAAATTGCATAGCTTATTTCAAGCTACGGGTTCAGTGTAGACGCACCCTCTGACATGAAAGGTTTAGTTTTTGTTTGGGACCGTCTGGGTCTAGAGCTGAGCTGAGATAGGACAAAGGACATGGCCTGAGGAGTCTCTACTCAACTCCTATTCCCCACACAGAGGAAGACTTTGAACTATAGTGGAATTTCATATGTGACTAGAGAGTGCTGATGCTGCAGATACCAGCTAATCAGGGAGGTAGAGAACAAACAGGTGATGCCAAGACCTCCATAGCACTCCAGACAAGGGAGTCTAGAGAGCACCTTGCTCCACTCATGGGTGAAAGCACAATAAGGGAACTCCTTTCTTTTTGGTTAAGCCAGCCAACATTCACAGAACTGCAGCAATAATCATGGAACTTATCTTCAGTTTACTGTCCACATGGAACAGTGCTAGGCAGGGAGCAGTGGTCAGTGGGGAATGTTGGAAGGTGGGGAATCTGTTATGTAGTTGGTGCTTCAGTATTTTAATTAAGCTTATTCCTTTCCCTCTCTAGAATCTTTGTCTCCTGTCCCCAACAAACACTTTTGTGTTACATTCTTCTTTCTGAGGGTGACATTTCATTGGTCGTGGCTTGTATTAACATAGTTTGTGGGTTGTTTAGGTTGCACTCCATGTGAATAAAGTAGTAGAATTGTTATTTTCTGAAGGAACAGCACCCCTTGTATGCCAAGGTCAGAGAGGGGCCACACTGTGTAGAGAAACGTCCATTGAAATAAGGAATGCAGGACCCAACCCATGTAAGGAAGTGGGAGAAACAATTCCAATTACCAAGAACTGGTGAGGAGGGTTGAACGATGTCTTGAGGGAAGAGTTACAAAAGGACAACACTAGAAGTATTTCACACAAGGAAAGGGGAGCTTCTCCTTTACATTCATAGCAAACAGAGCCGGTCAAAAATATTCCATCTAAAACACTTCACACTTCTCATTTTTGTAGAAAATTTTCTGATTTTGGTCCAAAAAAAAATCTTCAAATAGTCCTAAAAACACAAGTATTTTTTGTAAAAACCCACAACAATTCAAATAAATATTTTGATGCAAACAGAAAAATTGTTTTCCTCAACATTTTTCCTAGGAAAAAAATCATGCTTGGCTCGTTCCATTAGCGAACTTAAATCGGGGTCTGCATTGCCACATGCTCTTCAGGGACCAAAACATTGGGTACTAGTTGCTGGTCCTGTGTAAGATGGAAAAGCACAGTGAGCACCCTGCGCCTCTATGTGCTGAGACAATTTTTTGCTCTGTGCTCAGCAGCAGCACTGTCATTAATTGTTGAGAGCCAGCAGCTTGGCTCAGCTGCTACCCCTGACTGCAGTATGTTGCTTTGTTCTAAAGGGACACCATTTTCTGTTTGTTTGGGGTTTGTTTGTACATATAGTAGCCAGTTCAAGTAACCTTCATGCAGTAAATGCACCTATTAGCCACCCTCTCTTGACCTTAGTGATAATACCAGGCAGGCACTGCTCTCCACCATGGATTAGGTAACGTGTTATGGATGTTGTAGGAAAATGTGGGGAGGGAGTTACAGACAAGCTGGCAGCACATCTGCATTCAATACTGATAGAAATTAACCTAAGATCAACATAGGGATGGGTTGTTGCAAGAAGAACAACTGTTGCAGTGGAAGTGGGGTGGAGAATGTATTCTGAGAAGACTGAAAGAGGATGGAGCAGGGAGCAAGGAAGAAGGGAACAAATGCCCTGCTAGCAGATTTAATTGAAATCAGGAAATACGCACCATTTCAGTAGTGAGCTGAGGCATCCCTTGTAAAAAGGGCTCTGTTGCCTCAGTAGTGGAGCCAAAGATGGATTGGTCATGGACACAAAGCCACCCTCTCATCTCTAGGGGCTGTCCTTCCAGACTCATGTTTGGGAAAGGATGCATTGCTGCTGTCTATGGTGTACATAAGCCGTAAATAGTGTTAAGACACACGCCTCTCAGGCTGTCAAACCAGCACCTTCTATGAATTCACCATTTATTTTTTAGCAAAGGGAGAGTATGTGGTATGTCTTTCTGGAATAGTCACATCAGAAGAAGAATATGAGCCAGTTTGCAAAAGAAACATGGCCCAGCTTTATTTTTATATGTCATTTTTCTCTTTTTGGAATTCTGTCATCTGGCCAGTTTAATACTTGAGTTAAAACAGCATTACACTCCATATATCCACCCTATCATGTGGCAGAAATGTGAGGAGAAACATAAAAGAAACAGCAGCTTGTGTATAATTCCCATGTCACAGAACCCAATAACTGAAATGTCCAACATGTCCAGGAGCTGCCTAGCTCACCTAGAGAGAGAACATGCTGTGTATGTGTGTGCTCAAAGAGGCAGCAGAGACATTAAAGTTGGAGCTGTTTCTGGGCAAGATCCAGTGAGCATGTTATGTACTCATAAATAGGTAAGTTAGAATGTGTTTCAGCAGTGCAAATGTAAATGAAGCCTGCTGCTGAAGCAAGCCGTAGGTATGCCATCTATGTGTCTGACTGCCTAGAGTTCAGAGGAATTAGGTAAACATATGACTAAAAGGAATGAAGAAACTTGCATCGGTACAGTGGATCAGATACAGGTATTAGGTATTTAAAAGAGCATATGTGTGTGGAGGTATTTTACATACTTCTAAAAATATCTTTTTATTCCCTGTTGTTTCTATACCCATTGGTGTCTTGAAATGAGAATTTCTTTCATTTAGCTTTCTTCTGTTGGGCATGCTGCTCTGTCACAGCATTGTTCATAAAGGATTGGCTACTGATATGGATTTCTTTAGGTACTGGTTTCTTTTCCCCCTGTACACCACATGTAATGAGGTATATATATATATTATATATATATATATACACACACACACTTGTAATTATTGCTATGAAATGAAAATGCATGGTTATTCCAGGGAACTATTCTCTTTTTCTGGATAACACACACTGCTTGCCCTTCTCAGGTACTGTTCCTTAGATTTCTCGTGTCCTAATTACCCCTTACTGTCCCTGGCAAGCACTAGCCTGCAAGCTGTCCTAATGGGCTGGCTGCTTTCCATTTCCACATCTGCCTCTCGGTGCCATTGGCACAACCTGCTTTCATTTGCTTTCTCTTAGGGTACATCTACACTAGCCCCCTAAATCGATCTAGGGAGGCTAATGAGGGTGACCAAAATTGCAAAACAAGCCCGGGATTTAAATATCCCGCGCTTGATTTGCATGTTCCCGGCCGGTCGCCATTTTAGAAATTGACTAGCTCGAAGTAACTGCCCGCGTCTACACGCAGCAGTGAAACGGGATTCCGAAATAAAGCCCTAAATCAAATTAGCTGGTATTTCTCCTGCAATGAGGTTTACCAGCTAATTCGATTTAGGGCTTTAAATCAGAATCCCGTTTCACTGCTGCGTGTAGACACGGGCAGTTACTTTGGGCTAGTCAATTTCTAAAATGGCGACCGGCCGGGAACATGCAAGTCAAGCGTGGGATATTTAAATCCCAGGCTTGAATTGCAATTTCGGTCACCCTCATTAGCCTCCCTAGATCGATCTAGGGGACTAGTGTAGATGTACCCTTAGAGTCCATGGTGATTCCTATCACACTCCCTTGTTGAACCATGGAGCCAGGCTCCCTCACTATTGCTATTTTCAGCTTAAGCATTGGGAGTAGATCTGGGTGAACATCTTGTGTCAAAGAATTTATTCAGCTAATTTAGCCCATTTTTTTCATTTGGGATTTTTCCATAAAGATGATGCAGTTGTTACATATCTCTTTGGTATCATCAATTATTCATTGACTGCTTTATTTCAGTGTATTTCAGCCCATGGATTGTTGTTAAATATTCACCATGATTAAGAGTATGGGTATTTGCTACTGTCATGGTCTTTACTTGTGAGGAGCATTATCTAGTGGTCAGGGCTTAGGCCCTTCAACCTGCACAGGGGGCTTTGGTGGTGGACCCCGGACCTCCCACTCCACTTGGCTCCAGCCCAATACTCTGTGAGGGCAACAAAAGGGCCTGACAGCCAGGAGTGTTTTAAGGCTGCTTTTCCTGAGCCACTTTTTAACCACCCCTCTACTACCACACTTCCCAGTCTGTACAGAAAGCATGAAGGAGCTCAGCTCACCATATAGCACTTCTTTGTGACTGGGTATGGGGTTGTAACTCTCTCCCTCTTGGGACAGAATCTGTCTCCCTTCATGACTTGGTCATCCAGCCAGGTTAGTTCCAAGTCTCTCCCCATCAGGACATGCCACAGACACAAATAAGGGGAAATGACACAAACAAACTGAGTTCATATGAGAGATTCAGAGTGTACCTGATTCAGTGCATCCCTTCCCTCAGGAAGAGACCTATAGGCAGCTGCTTTCTTCCCTCATCTAAACCCAAGTGAACTGTCCTGCTCCCTTTACACTCATCCTCCAGTCTGTGCATCTTATGCAAGTGTGGCAGGTCTGGCTGAGCCCAGAGCAAGTCTTTAACCCTTTATTGCCAATGTAACCCCCAACACATCTACCTATTATTTACCGTTCATACTGTTGGGTCACTTGTGTCACATGAAATTGCTTTTGCTCCACAATTGGATAACACTGAAACTCACATTGCCCCTGCAAGATGCCCATGCACTCCCTCTGGCATAAATATCTCTCCAACTACACAGTTCAGTGAGTATACATAGCACTTTTTCCTTTTGCAAATATCTTTTTGCACAAACCTTTGCCCAGCTCTATGTTAGCAGAAAATTACTAAAAGCAGTATTTGACCTACAGTGTAGATTTCAAACAAATGCTTATGGATACTATTAAAATGTTCACCCAGCTCCAGATGAAATCAAATTGTGAGGAAAGTGGAAACAGGGGAAATATGCCAGTAGTTGGAGAAGGCGTTCCAAGAACAGAGGGCGTCGGGAGAAGCAAGTTTTGACCTACTGACTTGCAGCCAGAAATGATTTCTTCACTCCTAATTGCACCACCTCATGGTTACCCTAGAGCAACAGCTATTTACTAGATGTCATTCCCATGGAAATAAACAGATAGAGATAGAGATAAAAGGAGATGAGCATTAACTTTGCAATTGCATTAATTTTGTAAATGTGATAGAAGAATTGCAAAAGTCCCCCCAACTTTGATGGTATTTATTTAAATGTAAAGAGTGAGTACTGTGTTCTTTTCTAATAGAACCACAAAGAGTTCATTCACCTGCAAGCGCATCAATTATTCTGTGTAAAATGTACAAAGATAATGAGTGGAAGAAACTGTTGTAAATTTTTTGCCAGTTAGCGCCAACAGCAACCAAGGCCAGGTTCAATATCTAGGAGTTCCTCTCCATCCATCCAACACAGAACTGGCTTGAGCCCCCACCCAGTAACCTGGGAAATGCACACAACACTCCGGCCACCTCTGGGAAGCAAGACTTTCCCACCCACAAGTATAGTGTCTGAGTATGGAAAAGAAACTTTTAATAAAAGGGGAGGGAAGTTACGTGGCATTAATTTGGGAAAACACCACAGAATTCATAACCAAAACCATGAGTAAATGTCCCAGCTCAAGTAGGTTGGACAATGTCCTTTTCTTCTCAAGTTCTTAAGTCCAGCAACATAAATGTCCCCTTCACATGCCCAACCCTTCTCTGCACCCCACTCACACTTGCTTCCCTGGATCAGGGCAGACCCAGAGTTCAGAGGGGCATCCACGGAGCTCACCTCCCATCCTGAGTGAGGGGAAGGGGAGGTAGGAAGCAGTTCAGTATCTAGCACGACTAAACAAACTGAGTGAACTGTATTTACATGCACACGCCCAGAATCTCATTCTTTAAACTGAGAGTTTGTGCCAAGTTAACCACAGACTTTCTTCTTTTGCATCCCCCCAATAATCATAGACATTGCAATTAGTATTAACACAACTTGTGGCCCAACACCAGCCACATTGATTACAATGAGCAAAACACCATTGTAACAGCTGAATATCTAACACATCCAAGTGAAGCAGGGACAAACTGTATTTACATATACACACCTGGGATTTCTTTCCCATTCTAGCTGGCTGTAATGGAAGCATTAATTCAGATCCTGCTTACATCGTAAAGGGCCTTACCTTACCTTTTGGTGGGGGGAAGAGGTAAACGAACCTCAAAATTAATTTCAGCCAGTGAATTAACAGATATATCAGTTCAACTCAACCTGTTCAGTGATGCTCTAGTAAAATACTACCAGAGCAACATACAAATTATATAAATATCTTGCAGACTACACAACTTATTTAGCAATGTTTTCATACAGTAAAATAAACTTCAGAAAACTGCAGTGGAGCCTTCTTATAAATTAGCTCTAATGTCTAAAATCGCATGAGTTATGAAATGTTTAAAAAATACATAATATTGCTGAGCAAGATGGCTCAGCCTTCACAACTTTTCCTTGTATAAAGCTTTCCAGAAAAAGGACTACTGTGGAGTTTGTGCAAGTACTCACTACCTTATGGGTAGTGCTATTTTATTACAATCCTTTAAGGAACAGTTTACATAGCATGCTGACTGAATCCAATTATAAAAGAGGGCTCTTTACTACTCTTCACTCTCTATGCTTCCTCCCCACCCACTTTCCATAATCACCTCCATGCATATTTACCTCTAATATGACGGAGCTAAAGCAGCTATCAACGAATTTTAATATAAACACGTCTTCAATAGATTTAAGAATTAATCAAAATTCAAATTTTTCCCTTTATTCTCTCTCTCTGCCATATTAAAAGCAGTGATGTTGGCTTCTGTGACGGACCAGGCCAGGTCTGGGCATGGCTGAGGGCGTCTGCTCAGGGCGAATTGCTCAAATTCGGGGTTCCTTACAGCCCCAGACTGGATACCTTCCCAAATAGGCCACAAACTGGTCACACCGAGCACTTCAGCTACCAATCTGGCCAGCCAGAAGCCTCACGAGCAAAACCCCTCAGACACCCCAGTTCTTCCTGTGCCCCAATCAGTCCCAGGCCTGCACACAGGTGAAGGGTTATAGAACCCAATCTCACCTACCCGAACGGGTTCTTCTGGTCCCAAGAAACCATCTACAGTTCCCAGGTCAATTTACACTCTGAATCTCACCCACAAGACCATGCTGAGCCAGTCCTTTAGAATCTAAAATCTAAAGGTTTATTACTAAAAGAAAGAAAAGCATGAGAGTGAGGTTGTTAAAGGATAATACATTACATGCATCAAATCACCCAGTTCTCGATGCAGGCTCTTAGCAGAGATGTTATAAACTGCTAGCTTAAAAGTCTCTGGTGTACATCCTATGTCAGGATGCATGCACGGTTCTTTCTGGCTCGTTGTTCCCTGCAAGGCTACCTCTGGGATCAGGAGCAAAACTGAAGACAAGATGGAGGGTGCCACATGGCACACATATACCTCTCTTGGCATCTCCTTGGCTGCAGCAGGTCACCTGGTCAGTGGCCTATCCCTGTGTTCCATGTTGGTAGCCCTTAGGTATCTGTCACATTCCTGAGATGTGTATTGGCACCTAGAGATTCATTGTCTCCTTGCCCATTAGCATAGCCATAGCCTGAGCTTTCCTTGCCCCTCTCCTCAGCCACAGACAGAGAAGTTTCCAGCATCCATACAGAGTACATGTTTCTAATTCCACATATAGATATTACACCATTACATGAATAGCACATACAGAATCAGTAGAACAGAAGCTTTCATGTGACACCTCACATGGCCCCCTTTGTATACACTTTGGGGCAAATACCACCCTCACCCCATGGGTGCAGCAGTGATCTGACTTCTCCCCTTAAAATACAGTAACGTGACAGTTTCTAAAATGGGCTTGGCATCATTTAGTCTGCAGTGAATGCCCATGTAGTTTCAACTTCTGTACCTCTGAACCAGGGGACCAATTCAGCAAGGTACTCAGAATCCTTAACTCTCGTGGGAGTCTGTAGTCAAGACAGTCCACCTCATGCAGATAAATTAAGAATTTACTCAAATCTTTGCTCCTGAAAAATTAAACCAGAACCAAACCTTTTGTTAGGGTTTCAAAAATTACAAACGGACTTTTCATATTGTAGCTTTGTGTTTTCAGTTCCATTTCCTTGCTACCTTGTTTCAGTTAGAAGTAAAAGTAATAAATGGCCTCTCAAGAAAGGCAAAGAAAAAAGAGTCTTGTGGCCAGGGCATAGTAATTCTGGATTCTGTTCCCAGACTTGTCACTGACTCACTGTATGGGCTTGAGCACTCCAAGGGGCTGATCCAATGCCCTACAAAGTCACTGGGAATCTTTCCTTTAGCTCTTATCAGAGCTGGATCAGGAACTGAAACTCTCAACAGTCCCTTCGTTGCCCTACTCAGAAAGCTGTAATATTTCTGTCTGACAAGGAGAGTGAGAGGATTACTTCATTAATGTTCATCACACTGTTGAGGTCCACAAAGGGAAGGCATGATGTTTGTGAACATTGTTATTATTTATCATCATTCTCATGGTATTTCCAGGAGTCCTTACGCATGAAACCAAAGAACTTCTGAGAATCTTGGGAGAAAACTTTCTTCTCTAGTGATTTGAAACCTGGATATGTTTGGAGTGACTTCATTGGTACTGGGACTTTTGGATATTTGTTGAAGCTGAGCATTTAGATCTTTTAGATCCTTTAGATCACTCATCAATATGCTGAACAGAGGAGCAAGAACATGGTGTAAAAGAGACTCCTTAAACTTTAACAAGTTTACTAGTTCATTAGTGCAGCAGCTGAGACAAAATATTCAAATTTGGTTTCCTAAGATCAGAAGAAGGTTTCATCAGAGAAGTGAGATGAGATACCAGAGTAGCCTCTCGGTAAGAATTGGCAGCTTGGGGCAAACACCTTAATTAGTTTTAAGAGAGAGCTTGAGAAATTAATGAATGGGATTGTATGAAACGGTTGTGGGTTGTAGAAGAGCAGGAGCAGGTGGTTAAGTAGCCCTGGTTGTCCGTTCTTGGTCTTATCTTATGTTCCTAAATCTCATTCTTTAGAGCTTCGCTGGTCACCTGAAAGGGCCATGAAGGGATTCTCACACAGGCTTCCCGCAGTGTATTCTGATTTTGGTTTGATTTAGTTTGTCTCCTTTTTCTGAAGCATCAAAGATAGCCAAAGCTGAAGACAGGATATTAGATAGGGATCTGGTGCTCTGAGGTGGTACTGAAAATTCTCTTTTTCAGGTACTTGGCTGGCTGGTTCTTGCCCCCACATTTAGGATCTAACTGTAAGGTACCAAAGAGGATGCAGTTGTCAGGGCTGTAACAGAGTCCAGGGACCGCCTCCGGGGTCCACCCCATGCCGTATTCCCCGCTCTGTCCCTTCTATGCTTCTTATCTCTCTATGGCCTCCCTTCCCCCAGTGTCTATGCCCAGGAGTTCCGGCTGTCCCTGTCACTCAATGTCCGAGTAGGGCTCTCTTCCGGGGTTCCAGTCTCTCTGCTCTGCTCTGGAGAGGGCCAGGCGCTCCAGATCGGGGTCGGGGTCCTCTCAGCTCACTCACATCCCTCCGGTCTCCTGCTGGGGAGAACACAGCCAGCCTCCACTCCACTCCTTCCGGCTCTCCCCCCCCTCCGCTTCCTGGCCTCCCTTTAAACTCCCCGCACTCAGCGGTGCATTGGGGCGATGCTGCAGCTTCTCCCGCCTTCCCTCTCCTCCGGGTCCCAAGCCTCGTCGGTTCTAGGCATGTGGCCGCGCATGCACGGCAGACCCAGTGCAGCTCAGAGCCCACTCCCCAAAGCACCAAAGCAGTGCAGCTCTTAGTACAGGGGCTCAAGCCCCCGTCACACCACTCCCCCTCTAGAGCTATTCCCTCTTCTGAGTTTCCTTCCTCAGTTAGGCACCTCGAAAAAAAATCTGCATTACCGTGGGCTTCACCAGCTCTATGCAACACCTGGAACTTATAAGATTGTAGAAACAAATACCACCTGATAATGCGGGGGTTAGTCTCCTTCATTGACTGTAACCACCGCAGGGGTGCATGGTCGGTTACTAGCTGGAAGGGGTTTCCTAATAAGAAATACCGGAGCGCCTCTACTGCCCACTTAGCAGCCAAGGCTTCTCTTTCGATGGTCATGTAGTGTTGCTCCCACGGTAACAGTTTCCAACTAATATACAAAATGGGGTGTTCGGCCCCTTCTTGCTCCTGGGAAAGCACTGCCCCAGTCCTACGTCTGACGCATCCGTCTGTACGATGAACAGTTTTGAGAAGTCCGGCTCTGCTAACACTGGTGCCTGGGTCAACCAGCATTTCAATGTCCAGAAGGCGTGTTCACACTGCTCATTCCAGCGTATCCTCTGGGGTTGCCCTGCCCCCCATGAGATCAGTCAATGGGGCAGCTATCATGGCTAAGTGAGGTATGAACCGTCTGTAATACCCTGCTAACCCCAAAAACTGTCTTACCTGCTTTTTAGTGGTGGGCGCCCTGTAGGCTTTCACGGCCTCTACCTTGTCCACTTGTGGCCTCACCTTTCCGCCCCCTACTATGTACCCCAAGTACGCTACTTCCTTCTTTCCAAAAGTGCATTTATGGGGGTTTGCCGTCAGCTGCGCTTCTGCTAGGGCTTTTAGAATCACCCTAATATGCTATACATGCCCCTCCCAAGAGGTGGTATAAATAATAATATAATCTATATACGCAGCCGCGTATTCTTGGTGGTCCTGCAATATCCTATCCATCAGCCGCTGGAACATGGCTGCTGCCCTGTTCAATCCAAACAGCATGGTTATAAAATGATACAGTCCGAATGGGGTAGCAAAGGCTGTCTTCTCTTGTGATGTCGGAGTGAGGGGGAACTGCCAGTACCCCTTCATGAGGTCGATTGTGGACAGATACTGTGCCCCACCTAATCTCTCTAGCAGCTCGTCAACCTTTGGCATGGGGTATGCATCAAAGTGTGAGATGGCGTTAACTTTACGGAAGTCAATACAGAACCGCAGGGACCCGTCTGTTTTAGGGACTAGGACTATCGGGTTCTTCCATTCACTCCTCGACTCCCAAATTACTCCCATCTGCAGCATTCTCTGTATCTCCTCCCACACGGGTTCCCACAGCTTCCTCAGGAGGGGTCTCAAAGGCTCATGTACCTTCTGCCCTGGCGTTGTGTGGATATGATGGCTCATCACCAGAGTCTTTCCTGGCTGGGCTGAGACGATATGTGAGAATCCTTGCAGGCATTCCCTTATCTCGTTCTTCTGCCAGTCGGTTAAGTCCACTCCCAGCGAAACATCTCCCATCTCGGCTGCATCACCTCCCCATGGTCCTAATTTGGGTTCTGAGGGCTGAAGTGTTATTTACATTCTCTTCCAGTGTCTTCATTTCTTCAGCAAATTTACGTGATAGACCTGGGTACCTCTGCACTTGTCCGTCAGTTTTATCTCATAGTCCACAGGGCCGACCTGACATAGGACTTCATAGGGTCCTTGCCACTTTGCTAGCAGTTTTGAGTCCGATGACGGCAAGAGTAGGAGTACTCTCTCCCCTGGTTGGAATGTATGGGTTTTGGCACCCCGATTATAATATAGGGCCTGTTTTCCTTGGGCCCAAAGCAGATTTTCCCTTGCTATTTCCCCCACCACTTGCAGCCTTTTCCTCAGGTCTATAATGTAAGGGACCAACCCCTTCACCTGCGAGCCCTGTTCCTCCCAAGTTTCTTTCAGTAGGTCTAATATCCCTCCAGGCTGCCTCCCATACAACAACTTGAAAGGAGAGAAGCCCGTAGACGCTTGAAGGACCTCCCTAATCACAAATAGTAGGGCCGGTAGAAAAATGTCCCAGTCCCTGGGGTCTACCTCTACAAAGCGCCTGAGCATGCCTTTCAGGGTTTTGTTAAAATGCTCAACTAAGCCGTCGGTCTGTGGATGGTATACCGATGTACTCAGGCTATCAATATTCATTAACCAAAAGAGTCCCATCATTATCCTCCCCATCACATTTGGCCCCTGGTCCATTAACAGCTCTTGGGGAATGCCCACCCAAGAGAAGATTTTCACTAGTTTCGCGGCCAGGGTAGCCGCTTTGGTATTCCTAAGTGGTACAGCTTCAGGGTAACGGGTGGCATAATCTATTAAGACCAGGATATACTGGTTTCCCCGCTGCGATTTCTCCATGGGGCCTACCAGGTCCATAGCGACCAGCCTAAAGGGCACATCCACAACTGGTAGCAGAATCAAAGGGGCTCTGGCCACTGTTTCCGGGCCAGCCCGCTGGTTCTCAGGGCAGGACTCACAGAAGTCTTTAACTTCCCTGTGGATCCCGGGCCAATAAAAGCATTCGGTGATCTGCTGTCTAGTCTTTTTGCACCCTAGGTGCCCAGCCCAGGGATTAGCCTGGGCCAAGTCCAGGACCTGTCTCCGGAACTGCCTAGGTATTAGGAGCTGCCACATTTCCCCCGGGTCCCCTCGGTGGCTCTCTATCCAGTATAGCCGATCTGCCCTTACCTCGAACCTGGGAGACGGGTGGGCCTGCCCCTCCTAAAGGGCGTCCTCTCCCAGGGTGACCACTTGCTCCCAGGTGTGTGTTAGGGTGGGGTCTTCCCTCTGTTCTCGGAGGAAATCTTCTCCTGCCGTCCATGCTTGATCACCGTCCGGTATCGCGGTAGAGTCCTCCTGCTGTTCCCGGGGTACTACGTCCTCCCCCGCACTGCCGTCTTCCAGGTTTGAGGTGACCTGGGGGCCCCCCCAGCACCCCACCCCCGGGTAATGGCGGTCTCACTGGGGCCTCCTTGTCCTGGGGGTTTTGCCTTCCCCTACACCTTCCCCATTTCACTATGAGGCAGTCGAATCCGGGCCAGTCCTGGCCCAACAGTACCGGGTACACCACTTTCGGGGCCACTGCCACCTTGCAGACCGCTTCCATCTCCCCGTCTGACAGCCTCACCCATTTCGTGGGGTAAGTTCTAACATCCCCATGGATACACTGCATACAAACTGGGGGGCCTGAGGGCCCTCCTTCTGGGAAGAGTCCGCCCTTACCAGAGTTTGGCTACAGCCCGAATCTACCAAAGCAGCCACCGGTCTCCCCTCTAGTTTTACCTGGACCCGCAATCTTGGAGGGGCCCCGCACCTGGGCTCAGAGGCTGGCTGCCAGCACTTGTCCATATGAACAATCCATAAAGGGACAGTCATGTTTGAAATGTTCCTCCAGTCCGTACTCATAGCAGGCCCTGCGTGGCGCAGGCATGGGTACCATTGGTCGTAGTCCTACCTCCGGGCATGTCAGGTTCTCCACTCTACCTTCCCATCCTCTTGGCTCTTCCGAGCCGTGCCAGGCGCCGTCTCCTGGTCCTCCACTTGATAGGCCAGCGGCCCCTTGTCCCCCACACCCCTGGTTAGGCCATGCCCAGCCATTTACGCCTTTCCTTTCTGTGGGCTCTCAGGGCTCATGGCCTCTTTCTTCCCATCCTTCCACAGCCAGGTAATTCTCCATAATAGCAACGGCTTCCCCAAGGGTAGACGGTTGGTGTTGCCAAACCCAGGTCCTGCTGTCGCTTGGAAGGATCTGCAAAAACTGATTTAGTTTGACCATCTCCACTATTTGCATGCTAGATTTCTTTCCAGGGTCAAGCCACCGCCCTACTATGACCCGGAGTTGCTGGACCACCACCCGTGGCCATTCACCAGGTCAATATCACTCGGCCCTAAACTGCCAACAGTAGACTTCCGGTGTCACCCCCATTTGGTCCAGTATGACCTCCTTCACCTTATGATAACGTAGGGCATTCCGAGCCGACAAACCCCTATACACCAGCTGGGTGGGGCCTGTGAGGTAGGGTGCTGGTAGTGTCACCCAGTGTTCTTCTGGCCAACGCGCCACGGAAGCCACCCGCTCAAATGTTACCAAGAAGGCCTCCATGTCGTTCCCGGGGCTCATCTTTGTCAGGTAGAGGGGCAAGGCCGGCAATGATCCTCCTCCAAGTCCCCCCTCCAGGGGTATCCCAGAGGCCCCCGACCCTGGAGTGGGAGCCCACTGCTGTGCCCACTTCTCTTGTTGTCTTTGTTGGAGCTCCACCAACTCCCATAACAGCTGGTGTTGCTCCCGTTGCTGGGTTGTCATCTGCTGCAGCAACTGCGTCTATTGCTGTTGCTGCTGATGTTGACTGTCAGCCAACCACTCTAGCAGTTTATTCGCATCCATCGTCCCTTAATCCAATTTCCTCCACCACTGCCAGGGTCCCCCGCCAACTCCTATTTGGAGAAAGACAAAGAAACACACACACCCCTTTTTTTTGGGTGCTTAAATCACCCATGCCCACATTCTCCACCAGTGTAACAGAATCCAGGGACTGCCTCTGGGGTCCACCCCGTGCCGTATTCCCCACTCTGTCCCTTCTATGCTTCTTATGCCTCTATGGCCTCCCTTCCCCCACTGTCTATGCCCAGGAGTTCCGGCTGTCCCCATCACTCAATGTCTGAGTGGGGCTCTCCTCCAGGATTCCGGTCTCTCCGCTCTGCTTTGGACGGGGCTGGGCGCTCCAGGTCAGGGTCCTCTTGGCTCACCCACGGCCCTCCAGTCTCCTGCTGGGGAGAACACAGCCAGCCTCCACGCCACTCCTTCTGGGTCTCCCACTCCCCCCCCTTCCGCTTCCTGGCCTCCCTTTAAACTCCCCATGCTCCGCGGAGCATCGGGGTGACGCTGCAGCTTCCCCCACCTTCCCTCTCCTCCGGGTCCCAAGACCCACCAGTTCTGGGTGCACAGCCGAGCATGCGTGGCAGACCCAGAGCGGCTCAGAGTCCGCTCCCCAGAGTGCCGAAGCAGCACTGCTCTTAGTGCGGGGGCTCAAGCCCCCGTCACAAGGGCACTAATGCTATACTGAGCATTACAAAGTACTATATACAGTACATGGAAAAATACTTCACAAATACTGTATTCCTGGCCTTGCCTCTCCCCATTTTCTCCTGTTGTCTCACTATTCCTGTTTCACACTTTGCAGGTCGATAGGTGGAGAAAGAAGACACATTTAATGTTCTGGTGCACACAGTTACTGTACTATCTGCATATCTCTAAATTAGTCAAAGATGGGAAATTACCAGCCTGTATATATAGCCAGAGGCATAGACACACATCCATAACCAAGGCCTTCGGTAAGCCTTCTGATAGTAATCAGGATTTTGAGGAGTGATATCTTATCTGCACATTCAGCATTCTTTTGAAGCAGCTGTTATGCTAACTAGCAACAGTAGAAAAAAAAATTAAAGCAGAAAATGTGTCCATGTTTTCTAAGGGACAGTGGCATAAATTATGTGGCCCCTAACATTGAAACCAAAGAACATTAATTGCTAAGGCCTCACTGGTAAGCCTGGCTGTGCATCATCATAGGGTAATGAAGGTGCTTACTCCTCTGTAGCCATGTCAGCTGACCATGAATGCTGGACAGAGCAGTCAGCCAACTCAGATGAGCCACTTGGGTGACAGAAGTAAACTATTAGAGCAAATGGTTTCTCCCCCCATTAAGCAAAGGAGAGGCACTGATTGAATTGTCATTGCTCCTGTTGCAATGTAGCTGTGAACTTCCTGCTCCTCAGACTGACAGTAAAGTATCACTCCAGCCCTCAACAAAATTGGAATGCTGGTAAAGATATGTTTACCTGTCTTGAAAGTGCATAAATAGCAATAAAGTGTGCTCCCCAGGTCCTTTGGCTAAAGTCTAAACAGAGGAAGCTCTATGAGGTGGTCCTGTCTTTAGTCCTGGTCAGCCGTGGGCAATAACTGGCTGACAGGTCAGACGTGGTTCGCTGGGGTTAGCCCCTGGTTTGCCACTGCCACTTTATTTACCTGCACCTCTGCAGGTATGGGCTCTTGCAGCTCCTGTTGACTGCCGATCGCCATTCCCAGCCAAAGGGAGTTGTGGGAAGAGGTGTCTTGATCTTCACCATTTCCCGCAGCTCCCATTGGCCAAGAATGATGATCTGCAGCCAATGGGAGCTGCAAGCAGCCATACCTGCAGAGGCTCAGATAAATAAAGTGGTGGTGGCCCACCAGGAGCCAATTCTGGCAAACTGCCTCCTGCCTATTGCCCACCCCTGGCATAGGTCCTGGAACTAGGGATGCTGGGGATGTTGCCAAATCCCTTGGCTTGAAATAGTAATAACAACCTAAATACATGCCTTCACCACCCCCATTATAAAAGTTGATCCAGCTTCCCTGGCAGTGTATGCCATTGTGACTCAGTCACTACCATTGGAGGAAAAGAAACCAGAGAGGAGACAGGAAGGTGAGAAATGTGGCTTGCAGTACTGCACTTTCTCTCATTGTAGCTTTCAAGACTGATAAAACAGTGCCGTATTTCCTCATACAACAGCTATTGCTAATTCATTAAAATTAATGACAGGGTATATTTGAACCTATCAGGGAATCTGCAAAAATGGACTCAGAAACAAGTTTGCTTTAAGAAAGAAAAGTCAGTTGAATTTCCCAGGCTAAAGTGTAAGTGTCGTCCCCCGCCCTTTTTTCTGGTCTTTCTCTATTTGTGCAGAGCACAGCTCAGAAAGAGAAAGTATGAGATGGCTGACCTTGTCCTTCAGTGCCTAGGGCCTGTGGGTTTGGGCTAGGAACAGGAATTCCCTGTACAGACACTAAGTCTGCCGAAGGAGACAGGAGAGTGTGCTCCACAGAAGAGCACTTTATTCACTGCCACCAAGGAACACTTACACAACAGACTCACACAACCAAGAAAAAATGAATATTTGAAAAGTGTTTTTCCCTCAGAATACACAGTACTCTTATTTCCTTAGGGGTGCAGTAAAAATTGTCCAAAAGTGTATTGCCAAATGCATCTAAGAGTTAGCTAAGATATTAATCTCCCTTTGCTCTAGTTACAAAGGGCAGTCCTTGAACCAATTAATCATGAATTATTAAAAAATAAAATGTCCACTGATGATGTCTGGAAGGGGGGTTATTTTTTAAATTTCTTTTTTTTAATGTCCTTTTTCAATCTAATTACACTTAGAACCTGCCATAAGTTAAATACTCTCTCCTTTTGTACAGAATGTATGTGCATGTGTTGGTGAAAGGAGGCAAAATATATGGTAGAGATAGACGGAACTCCTTTGCTGTGGTGCAGCTGCTGTGTGCTGCACCACAGACATGAAGCAGCCTCAAAGTCAGCTTAAGCAGATCCAGCAGGAGAGAGAAAGGATAGTCTGGCAGCCAGAGCATTTGCCTTGGATTTGGGAGACCTGTGTCAAGTCCCTGTTTTTCCACAGGCTTCCTCTGGGACCTTGATAACTCACTAAGGGTATGTCTACACTAGCCCCCTAGTTCGAACTAGGGAGGCTAATGTAGGCATTCGAACTTGCAAATGAAGCCCGGGATTTAAATATCCTGGGCTTCATTTGCATGTTCCCGGGCGGGCGCCATTTTTAAATCCCCCTAGTCCGAACTAACTGCTCGCGGCTACACGCGGCAGTTAAAAGTTATTTCGAATTAAGGACTTAGTTTGAATTAACTGTTACACCTCATTCCGTGAGTTCCATGAGGTGTAACAGTTAATTTGAACTAAGTCCTTAGTTCGAATTAACTTTTAACTGCCGCGTGTAGCCGCGGGCAGTTAGTTCGGACTAGGGGGATTTAAAAATGGCGCCCGCCCGGGAACATGCAAATGAAGCCCGGGATATTTAAATCCCGGGCTTCATTTGCAAGTTCGAATGCCTACATTAGCCTCCCTAGTTCGAACTAGGGGGCTAGCGTAGACATACCCTAAGGGTGCATCTACACTGCACTGTTATTTCAAGCTAACTAGCATTATTTTGAAATAACATTGTGAGCATCTACACAGCAATTCTGTTATTTCAAAATAATTTCAAAATAACTGGTGGCTTATTCCGAAATCTGTAAACCTCATTCTACAAGGAATAACGCATATTCCAAAATAGCTATTTCAGAATAAGGCGTGTGTAGACACTCCACTGCTGCTATTTCAAAATAGCCCCTCACCAGGGCCATTCTAAGTTATTCCTCCCCAGTGCCTCCTGGGGCTCTAAATTGAGATAGCACGTCTACATTAGGGAAGCCTGCCTCGGACTAATTTTGAGGCTTCCCAGCAGTGTAGACGTGCTATTTTGAAATAAGATATAACTATTCCGGAATAGCTTATTTCAAAATAGCCACGCAGTGTAGACGTACCCTTAGTCTCAGTTCCCCAAGGGAATAATAGTTTTCTGACCTCACACATGTGTGGTGAAGCAAAACCTGTTAAGGCTCTAAGGTGCTCAGATGCTACAGATGCTCAAATGCTACAGTCATAGGGGACATTTAGAAAGATAGTTAATGGGGAACTGCCAGAGCCAACTTCATAGCTTCTATCATGCTTGTTCCTTGCTGTTGAGGTTGGGCCATCTGCAGTTACCCAACTTACTCAAGGTTTTCTAACTTAACCCAGGGAATTGACCTAGTAAACTGCCCAGATTTGGGGCCAATACAAGTGAGCTTTAAGCCATCTTCTCAACCTACACCTCTTAAGATGTGGCAGGTACCGATGAGGATCTACCCGTGATGTGGTGGGTACCCCATGAGGATCTAACCAGTAGTGTACATGAACATATATTATGCAGTGGTCACCATTAAAAAATCAGAATTTAACACTTACTACACAGAATGTGACCTGTACAATCAAGTTGAGGAAATAAATCACATGACAAATATTTGCACTATATGTCAATAATTTTGTTATTCCATTAGCTGAGACAAGGCTTATGATCTAGAAACTGATATGCCTCTACAGGGATAGGGCAAGGGATGCAATATAAGTAGGGCACTGAGATTGTGGATCTGACCCTTGAATGTCCTTCCCTTTGTGTACCAACACTGAATCAGAACTGCAGCATTTTATATCTGCTCTGCATCAGTACAAGTGGTTATACCACAGAGAATGAAGTCTCCCATACTGGAAATATTTTGTCTTATTCCACATTTGGGGGAGAACAAATTACATTCAGCATCATGTTAGCTAATTGTGACTAAACCTAATGTAGGCTAGAGTTTAATCATGTTAGGTAACGTGATAGTGAACACTATTTGTACTGGTCTCTGCATTGTGTCTGGTCTCTTTATCATGTCACCTAACTTCATCCAAATTATGCCAAGCACAGGTGTACAAAAAGCAGGGGAGAGAGGGAGTATAGAGAGTCCATTCCTCCCAGCCTCTTGAGTTCCTAATATGCAAATTATTTCGAATCTATTTTGAAATAGCTTATTTTGAAATTTGGCGCATCTACACAGAGCCAAATTCTGAAATAATGCACTATTTCAGATACAGGGTATCCTTCAGCATCCCAAAATAGCCATGCAGTGTAGACATACACAAGTGCCAAATTTCAAATTAAAGCTCTATTCTGAAACGTTCCTTAACACTTGCAGAACGAGGGTTGCAGGGATGCTGGAATAGCGCGCCCATTATTTTGAAATCTATTTCAAAATAACAGGTACTTTAAAGATGCAAAATAGCTATTTCAGGATACTTCCAGTATCCCAAAATAGTTCCGCAGTGTAGCTTACAGTGCCACAGGACTACTCATTGTATTTCAAGTTATAGACTAACACGGCTACCCCCTGAGACTGTCAATCATAATATATTTTGAGTCAGCCAAAAGTTGGCCACCCTTTACTTCCTTCTGTCACCCATTTGAAGATTAGTGTAGGGTTATAAAAGCTAGGCTTTCCCTCATCCAGAAAGTGGATGCACCTTTAGGTACACTGAGGGACTTCTCCAATCAAAGGTACACAGTAGGTGGTAGATTATGGGAGGCTCAGAAGTCACACAGACAGACCTGTGAGATTCTCCAAATGTAACAGAGTTTGTGGTGGGTTACAGAGAAAGAAGGCAACAGGAGAAGCCTTTTTTGTCACCTGGAAAAACCTCCTGAGGTTTCCAATGAGAAGGAAACCAAGGAGAGCCTATTGGACATGACACAAAGACAAGCACAGGCCAGTGTGGATACAGTGCATGCTTGGAGTCAGGAAGGCCTAGTTAAAGTTTTAGGAGTGTGGGTTCCTTATCCAAACTTTTTTTTTGAACCCAACAAATATTAATTTTGGTTCAAGGAAAAGGCTGAGGTTCAAGCTGGGCCCTATTTTAATTGGACCAATTCACTTTTCTGTGTTTATAACTTCAGTAACTTGAATGAAATGAATTATAGCATACTGTACATGGTTTAATAAAGTCAGCCAAATTCATGTAGCCATTGGATATAAGTTGTATGGTGGGTGTACATGTAAAACTGTACTGTACAGTAGATTAATATAACCCAAAATATAATAGTTATTTTATATAGCTATAAATCAATATAATATGACTATCAAAACATTTTGCTTTATTCACACACTGAGCGATTAGAGGTATCAAAATATTTGTACTGACCTTAGCCAAATTCCTTAGAGCCTAATGGAACCCTCAGACCCTTGGTTGAGTTGGCATGGAATAAAATTTACATTTGAGTCTGTGGGAGTGTTTAATGGATGTATTAAAATGGTGCACACAATGCTTCAGCTCTATGGTTTTAGTCATTCAAAAGCTCAGAATGTATGTGCAAATTGCATGAACAAACTAAGTCACTGAAGAAAACAAGCAACCTGTTTTGCCCTTGCAAATGTAGATTGCACATGCAGATCATGCAATTTGCACAGAAGTGCAGATTTGAAAAATGTCACTTGCCATTTTAGAGACCAGGCAAAGGCCCATGCTAGGGCCTGGAGAGCACAGTATATTTTTACACTGTACATATATATATTCATTTTGTTCCTGGACATGCTAATGGCAGATTGCTGCTAAATGCACTTCCCTGAGCTTCAGTGAGAAGTGGTATTAGTCCTGCCAGCTGGCATCACACATCTTCCTTAGGTCCTGTGGCCCTAATATGATAGTTGTGGAAGATACTCTTTCAGTGTTTTTTCCCTTAGACTTCTTGGCACACTAAATAAAAGATCAATTGGTGGCTCTGGAGGAATCTCTAGTTTTGCCACACAGGTGGTCTGCCGCCTGCTGAGTGAGTCTGGGACATATATTTGGGACATAATTTCCTGTCATACTATCCTTGCTCTTAGGAAATTCCAGCTTCTAACTACTTACATTGAGTCTTATGCAAATTGTTCCTGAAAACACTTGAGAGAACCTTGTTAAACTGAGGAATTAACTACAGTCCACTTCAAGAAGAGATCAGAAAATCCGTACAATGACAGGGTTTTGTGGATGTCCAGAAACTATAAGTATTGCATTCATAGGGGTGGCCAATTCATAGCTGCCCATATCACGGTCTGCATCTGTTTTACTGAGACCTCAGACTGAGCTCTGCTTCAGAAGCCAGGAGACGGAGTTGAATGCTGTTCCTCTGCCAAGAAATTAAAAACAGTGAGTGAGTGGGATTCATATTTGGACCAGGGTGGTCAGATTACAGCATGTACATGTCTGCTGAAAACATATAGTGCTTGGGCATGCAGAATCATAACATTGCCTTTCACCTGAAAAAAAAAAGCACATTCATTTTATGCAAGGGGACATTTTTACAGGACTGAAGACTAAAAAGGAAAAAAGTATATTCTTCATAGTCACTGAATTCACTGAAGTCAAAGAAAAGTGACCAAAGGACAGCGCAGCCCAGGCAAAACCTGATCCAGGAGTACGAGCTATGCAACCAGGCCCATATTGGCCATGAATAAATAAAATAAATCAATAAAGTTGAAACAAAGAAGAAATGCCTATGGTATTGGCTGCTGGAAAAATTCAATCCAGACCTAGGCATTTGTGTCACTGTATTTTATATGAGTGACTTCAGCAGTCTCTACTCAACCAACCACAACAGCCTACATTGGCATTTGCTTGCAATAATCTTCAAGCAATGTGCTTATAAGATGGTTTTCTATTTTGTTTAAAAATATGTTGTGTCAGAGGCACTGCTGGCTCTCTGGTTATATATTCAGGGGAAACTGTAGCCCTCCAAATAGCTGAATTCACAAAGCTGCTCCCAGCTTTTATACGCCTGAATTCAGTAAATAATAACAGGGAGAACAAATACTTAAACACTATGTCTTAGTGACCCTATTCTTTTATTGAACTTGGAGGAAAAAAAAACAGGATTCTCTCATTCCTCTGCCTGTTTCCTGAAAATTTTCACCAGTTTTTGAACATGTTACTTAGGGCTGGACAAATCAGTTGTCTTAACAGGAGCACCATAATGTAGATGCAGTTTCTAGCAAGTCACAAGGGAGACACAGGTTGTCTGAATAAGTTCTCAAAGGTTGGAAGCTTATAATCAAACTATCTGCACCTAGGCTGGAAAACTGATAAGAAAAGATGTCTCATTAGCTGTAGGAAACTACCTAATTTTATTCAACCCCAAAATACTTTGATTCTTGCGGAATTTCTGCAAATTGAGTATCACAAAGAATCCATCACTGCAGAGATCCACACAAATGAAACACATCTATGGGGGAAGTTAACTAATCTTTTTTTAACCAAAGGAAAGGTTCACTTTGTATGTATGGTGAATATTCACACAATTATTATTTTAGCTTATTAGTCTTAGCTATCCCTCCTCATCACACTAAAGATGTCAGGAAACATTCAGCCTTGTTTGAAAACATCTAGCCTAGAAGAACTCTACCTTCTAGGATCTATAACCACATTAGAAGATTCAGCATGGAGAAACATCCATCCATCCGAAGACCTGACCTTCTGGAACCCATCCCTCAAATGGCAACAGAGAAAGGAGCTTGAGTTCCTCAAACTAGTTGGTCAGCAATAAAAACTCAAAACTGAACATCCTTGGCTATCTTATGAAAGTCAGCTCATCTCAGAAGACAAGAAGACTGAAATAGTACCAAAAGAATTAAAAGGCCTAACTGCACCCCAAATTCCTATTCCTAGGCATTCATTCTAGCCTGAGAGAGATTAGCATGAGTGTACAGATAAGCAGAAAATTCTCCCTAAAATAACAGCATGAGGAAAAAAACTGACATCATTCCAACATTAACATGAATTGATGTTATTGCATGTAGTCCATGACTCCTGTCAATAGAGACTCATCCACATCAGTGTATTCTTCAGTACTTACTTCTTGTACTCTAGGAATTAATTCCAGTGATCCAACACAGTACAAAAATGATAAGTGATGGAATGAAATGATGGAAAGGTAATTTCAGTTTATTTTAAGAGAAGATTTCTTTGAAGAAACTTGTTACACAGTGGAATAATCTCCCAAGGGAAGCTATAGAAACCCCTTTCCAGGTCTTAATCAGAATGCATGCTACAGGGAATAACACTGCATTCACTGGAGATGGACAAATGATTTCATGAACAAAATGTTTAAAATTGTTACAAATAGTATGACTACAAAAATTAATTTTCAGCTGACATGCATGCCATCTGACAATTGCACATACAGATCAGGGAATTGGGTATTTTCAGTGTGTTCCATAGAAAAGAAATGTAGTTACATTTCATATGGTACTTGTAGTACTTGCCATTCTAAACAGTGGGATTACAACAAAAGCACCCTACACAATTCCAGCCAAATTTTACAGTCCCAAGTTTGTGGTAAAGGTAAAGGCTATGATGTGGTAAATATATATATGGCTATTGAGATGTGGTTTGCATGTATGCATCAGGTGCTTATGCATTCTTGCTGGCACACCCTGAATTTGAAAATATGGTCACAATTCAATAATATTAGAAAAAAGCATAAGGATACAGAGAAAGGCGTCCAAGTTAATTCAAGCTGCCAATATCACTCTATGAAGAGCACTTAAACTTCATACTTGAAGCATGTGCTGGAGCCCCTTCCTCTTTAGCAAAGAGTGAGTGGAACTTAACATTAAGCAGGTATGCAAGTGCTTTGCTGAATCAGGGTTGTGAAGAATAAATCAGTTTAATCTCATTAAGGAATAATTGTATGTAAAAAAAAATAAAATCTAGATGTTTTAAAGTTGTACTGTATTTATTTTTAAGGGTACATTCCTGCAAGATGCTGCAGGTCCTCAACTCCAGCAAAATCAGTGGAAGCTCAGCACACTCCTTTACTGCCTAGGAACAGGTACTAATTCCTACCCGTCTGAAGGCTGATCGCCACACAAATTTTCACTGAAGTAACTAAATCTGTTTTAATTCTCACTTTTGTTCTATTACTGCAAATATGTGTGTGGACAATCTTATTTTGGATGTAAGTGCCCTATTTTGATTTTTCCTTAAGTTGGTTATGAAATGAAAACAGATTTTGTTACCTTGATGCAGGCCTGTGTATACGCAACCCTAAAAGAAGCAGTTGTAATTAAGAAGCTAAACTCACTATTCACTGAACATTTAACTATGTTTCTCTCAGTGAATGACATTCAAGATCTATTTCACATATTCAGTAAGGTGCAAGTCACTGACAAGCGCATGTGCTTAATAACTATAATTTGCCTCAAAGTCATTTTATGGAAAAAATAGGGGTGGGGGGGAATCTGAAAGTCTGTGTTTCCACTTGAAATAATTGACCTCATTGACCAACATGGCAATAACACTTGGAGTATTCTATTATAGAGGCTTGCTGATGGACTCCTCAGTTTGAATGAAGGACCAGAGATGCTGTATTGCTTTTTAAATTTAAGCATATTGACTGTACTCAGAAGTATTGAGTCTCTAAAGGAAAAGGGGACAAACTTATCCAGGAAAATCCAGCCAAAAGATGCCCTCTATGAATAAGATTAGTGCTGGCAATGTTTGGCCTTCACATGTTCAAATAAAATCCACTACCTTTCCTCTCAAAGGTAGTAGCCAGAGAAAAGCCAACTGGAATAGACATCTCCTTTATGGAAAAGTTGTGGTTTAGATTTCCCTTTGGAGTCTTCTCATTAAATGACAATTTTCAGGAACTGTTAAGAGAACATAGTTCAAAGAAAAGTATTTGAAATGCATTTCTGTTCAGTCTGAAATATTCACATTTATGATTACTAAAATTGGCATGCTTTATTGCAACAGTGCCTAAAATATCCCCGCAAAAGAAGGAAATTGTGTTGCTGTAATATTTTATTTTCCTGGCATCCAGAGGCTTTTTAAATTTCAGTTATTATCAGTGTTGAGTTTGTCAGTTCTCCAGTGTACTGCTGCAAAGTGTATTATTCCATCAGCTCAAAATGAAAACACATGAAATGAGCTATTTCCATCTGAAAAGAGAATAGTTTTTATTTATGCAAGTAAATCTTATCTGGTTATAATTATATATAATTTAACCAGGTGAAAATAAATTCATGTGTCATCCATAACTGAAACAAGGTGTGGGATGATTTTTTAAATCAATGCAGCTCTGAAAATTAGAAATTTCACAGGGAGAAGAACAAGTTGATTTTGGTTTTATGTTATGTGAGGGACACTCTGATGTAAGGAGAGATTTTGTTTTGGTTTAACAGCTGTTATATGTAACTTATGAATTGCAAAGTTTTCAGACACAATTACAAAATTTGCTTAAGTATTCCTCCTACAACTAGTCCCTACTCGCATGACTAGTCTTACACTAAACTGTTCACATGAATAGAGGCCGCAATATCAGACCCTGTAAAGAATCAATTAACAAGGTCTTCAGTCATCACAGATTCAGTATTGACAATCTGTTCAGTGATTCCACTACACATCTGGTACCTTACAACTGTCAACATTTATATATCGGGGTGGATGCCCATAGATCCATATGCTTGCACTGTGGCTTGTTTTCTTCCCTTCTCTTTCAGCTATAGGGGCTTCAGTCCCAAAACACTCACTAAATCTGTCAACACCTTCACTCCTCTGTAACAAAAGCCAATGTCTAAAGTTCATCAGTTGCATCAGCTAATCATATTTCAGAGATTTAGTTGTGTGGTGGCCATCCACATAATGATCATTCTGTAGTACAGTGTTTTCATTGATTTAATGTTTGTGAGCCAAAGAATCAATAGCACTCATTTTACTTACCATGCCCCTTAAAAACAGCATTAGTCACACTTTATTTCATAAATGCTTAGAATCAACTCATCTGGGGATCCCAAAAAAGATACATTAAGAATAAAGTTTCAGTGACACGTACAGGAGGTAGATAAATATTTCCCACCTGTTGAGTGCACTGGGGGAAAGAATAAAAAAGCAATATTAGACTTTGTGCACCAACAACCCTTTGCTGACTGCGCATCTTGAACAATCTTATGAGTGCAGATTCTAATGAGTATCTCTGTGATTTGGCAAAGCAAAAATGTGGTCTCAATTTGAAACTGATTTCAGCAGGGATGAAGCAGGATTAAGAAAAATGCATTTTGATTTCTCATAAGGTTCTCACTAAACAAGCTGATGTAAATATATGGACCCTGTAGAATCAATATTTTGTTAAAGCAATGAATCCTTTGCCTGAAGGCACAACTAATTTTTGTGCCAAAAAACCTGTTAATTATACAGACATGTATGATTTTCATTCCTTGCACACTCTAATAAGGCCTACTAAAGCAGTCATATCTGTTCTTTGGTTTAATCAAAGGAGAGAGATCTAACAAGAATGATGATGCATAGCTCAAAAATATTTTTAAAAAGTTATTCACAGATTAAAACAAACCTCTAACATGCTATATGATGCAGAGGCAAAAACCCAAGTTTTTCAAAGTTCGACTGAGCCATTTTACTATATTACTCTATGTGACACCACTTTAATGTAGAATATAGTGCCATGTCATTCTGCAATAATTATATATATTAAGGTCAGGACATAATCCCCCTTACTACAATTAATGCCCTACACAAACCTGAACATTTACTCCTATGTGATAGACATGTAAACAAAAGTCAGCCTGATCTGCTGAGGTAATAAGACTACAACGTAAACAACATTCAGAAATCATTCAAACAGTAATATGACAGAATGGCTAATATTCACCTAAATTATCTCCATGCATTTCAGTAGCTAGAAATAAAGTTTTGTCAGGTGCATGCTAAACTCTCAGTTCTGCATATGATACGCTATGCTTCTACTAACCTACAATGCTTACCCATGCTGAAGGATTACAGAAGTAAAACAAGCTGTTTATGGATGAACTTAGTTAACTTCTCGAGTGCTGACACATAGTGTACATTCAGGGGCTGGGCACCACTAATATTAATGAAAGACTAGGATATACATCCAGAAGTTTTTATAGATGATGCATTAATGGATATGCCTCATACTTCCTCAGGGTACTAAATTAGTAAAATGGCAAACCCAGAATCAAACTGCTTGTATTAGTAACACAATATACCTAATAAACATTTTTGTATGAAGGAAATAAAAAACAACTAGAACAATTAAAATGAAATCAGGATAAAAATGCAAAGATAAGTAAATATAAAGCCATTTTCATTGGATTGTACAAAAACAGTTCTCACTGTTTCACTGTCTTGTGTTGTATGGAAAGTAAAAGAATCAAAGCAAAAGGGAAAGAGAAGAAAAAGGTATAGGGGATGAGGAAAAGATGATACACGCCAAACAAATATCATGTATAGTCACCATATACCAGTCTCTAAGTGATTCATATGTGTCCATGTTGACAATGTTGTACTTCACAGTGACCTAAAATGGGTCAGGATGTTGGGGGAAGACAATTTGTTATAAACTTGTATGCTCACAATAGCCTTGTGAAGGAAAAGGAACGTAAGTGGCTCAGAAGTATATTATATATAAAGATTGTAATTATGTTCTGTGCCATTTGTTGGGTTGTATCTCTTTCAAATCACCAAGGACATTCATTATATGTTTTGTTGAACGGAGGCCAAAAGGCCAATTCTGTCTTCAGTTATACCCATGCAAGTCCCTCTGTGGTTCCTAAGTTTAGGACCCATGTAAACCAACCATCTTTTTTCTATCCAGGCTCCTGGGTTCTGTATCCATGCACAAGTATTTGCCTCAGTCAGCTGATAACTTACTATCTTGCTTATATGTTATCATTCAAAATTATGTGTCTGAAATGTAAAAGCCAAAAAACCCTATTGGATTTAATTATTTATTTATGGTTTGGGGTAGTCTATTACTCAAAAGTTAATCTTGTAGAACAGAGACTCCAGTCAATAGCGGCTCATTCAAGACTCTGTCTTTCAGCCTTTGTTGGACAAGTTTTCTGTTACGATTGGCAGTGCTGACCTAACCACCAAGTTACTGTTTTTCTTTAGAAATTTATTTCCTATTTTCTTTTGGGGCCAAATCCTGAAGTCCTTGCTTAAGCAATGCTCCCAGGGAGAGCAAGAAGTTACACCTTTGTTGAAGACTGAATAAAAGATGCATAAAAACAATGGTGCTGGAACAATTATTAGCGTGTGGGTGAGGAGGGTAGAAGCCATGTGTCTGGGAGGTTATTCCACCCAGGCCTACTTCCCTCTGGCACAAAAAGGCAATCCACACATGTCACTTTCCCTTTTATCCTGGTTGGAGGTAAGTGGTCCATTTACCAGCATGGTTCAGAAGTATCTACCATGAACCTTAACACAGGCGTTTAGCACAGGAACTTAGGCTGGCTCAGCAAAACACTTCACTATTTTTATGCTGACCTTCTGTCTCTTTGGGTACGTCTACACTTGCACCCTAGTTCGAACTAGGGATGCAAATGTAGGCAACCGAAATAGTAAATGAAGCGGGGATTTAAATATCCCACGCTTCATTAGCATAATCTCGCCCACGCGCTGTTTCGGAACTCAGCTGTTTCGAACCAGGAAGTGCGCTCCGGGCCGCGGTAGTTTCAATCAAAGCCCTTAGTTCGAACTAACGTTACTCCTCATTTTTTGTAACGTTAGTTCAAACCAAGGGGTAACGTTAGTTCGAACCAACGAGTGCACTTCCTGGTTTGAAAAAGCTGAGTTCCGAAACAGCACGCGGGCGAGATTATGCTTATGAAGCGCGGGATATTTAAATCCCCACTTCATTTACTATTTCGGTCGCCTACATTTGCATCCCTAGTTTTAACTGGGGTGCAAGTGTAGACATACCCTTTGTTACATTTATATGATAGAGGTATATAAAATCATGAGTGGTCTGGAGAGGGTGAATAAAGAAAAGCTATTTATTAGTTCCCATAATAGAAGAACTAGAGGACACCAAATGAAATTAATGGGTAGCAGGTTTAAAACTAATAAAAGAAAGTTCTTCTTCACACAGCGCGTAGTCAACCTGTGGAACTCCTTGCCAGAGGAGGCTGTGAAGGCTAGGACTATAACAGAGTTTAAAAAGAAGCTAGATAATTTCATGGAGGTTAGGTCCATAAAAGGCTATTAGCCAGGGGATAGAAATGGTGTCCTTGGCCTCTGTTTGTCAGAGGCTGGAGAGGGATGGCACGAGACAAATCGCTTGATCATTGTCTTCGGTTCACCCTCTCTGGGGCACCGGTGCTGGCCACTGTCAGCAGACAGGCTATTGGGCTAGATGGACCCAGTATGGCCATTCTTATGTTCTTATGTACATTCTCCATTTACCGCTAAGAATTTTAAACAGTTCTTTCTTTTTGCTGATGTAATTTTGTGCTAAAAAAAGTTGTATGTGTACATACCTGGCCTTTCAAAAGGTTCATCCTATCCATCTGTCTATCCAACACTCATTGCAACGTGATGCCCTGCACCTTCACTCTCATAGTGATGCCACCCTCCATCACTTGATTCTCTGCTTTTCTGACAGGCATTTTTACATTTTCTGCCCTACCATCCCTTACAAGTAGAAAATGTTTCCATTCTAAATCCACAAAACCTCATCCGTAATGTTCCATCCCAAAATTTACTTCACCCCTAACGCAATCAATTACAACCTGAGCTAGGCTAGGAGGGGGTGAGTTGTCAGAACTGCTCCTGTCTGACAAAGAATTGTGTACATCCTGTCATTGTTGCCCTGTCTCCCCTTTGCTCTCAGCCATCTCATTCACCTGTTATCGCTTTTAATTCAGACTACAGGTTGAACCTCTCTAGTCCAGAACTCCCTGGTCTGGAAGCATCCGTCATCTGGAATGTTTTTAGTTAGCCAGATGTCCACTTTCCATGGGTGTGGCCAAGTTTCCCACAGTCCCATAAAGTTTGTTTACAACCACCAGTCCTAGCCCTCAGTGTTCTGTGCTGTTATTTAGCTCTAATTTATGCCTAAATGTCCGGTACCATCCCAGTAAGCAGTGGCACTGTTAGTAATGCTGCTAGACAATACTGACCTCCCATGGTCCAAAAAATTCTCTGGTTCAGAACCGATCAGATCCTGAGGGTGCCAGACTAGCAGGTTCAACCTGTATAAGCTCTTTCAGCAGGGACTGAGACTTCATATACATTTCCACAGCACCTTGCACAATGGGGCCTTTATAACCAAGCACAATAGAAATGTTAAACAACAATAAGTAATTCAAAATGTATATTCCAGGAGAAAAAAAATAAGACTCCAGCACCCCTGTCCATGAGCTCAGAGGCTCTCAATCTATCCAAACAACTGTATCCTTTTCAGGATTCTGATTTGTCTTGCGTATTCCCAAGTTATACATCACTTTAAAACTGCTTACTTACAAAAGCAGAAAAAAAATACATGTGTCACAGCACACTGTTACTGCAAAATTGCTCACTTTCTAATTTTTACCATGTAATTATAAAATAAATCAATTGGAGTATAAATATTGTACTCACAATAGTGTATAATATACAGCTCAGTGTACAAAAGTCATTGTCTGCATGAAATTTCAGTGTGTACTGATTTGACTAGTGCTTTTTTATTTAGCCTGTTGTAAAACCAGGCAACTATCTAGACCAGCTAATGTACTTTCTGGAAGACCTCTGCATATCTCTAGGGATACTCGTACACTGACTGAGAACCACTGCCTAGCTAAAAAACAATAGGAAAAAAATCTACAGCAATATGGCATCGTCAATGTCAAAATTTACTATGTTTTATTACAGATTGAAGATTTAGAGATTAATGTACATGGTGATTTTCTGTTAGCTTTCTAATATGGTATCATTTAGGTCAGAGTTAAATCTCTATTATCTAGGGAGATTTCCTAACAAGTATATTTATTATTGTTTGGCATCAAACTTAACAGCCTTGTTCTCTGCTGTCGGAGGTCTCCCATCTATATAATGTTTTTCCATTGTACTACAGCACAGCTGATTGGTCTTCCCCTTGCAGCTTGTAAAATAAGAACACATTACATCACACAGTATGTGTGCTCCTAAGCAAACTTCCAGAAAAATACCCATGAACAATGTTTGCTGAGAATTGTTGACACTTCCCATAAATGTGCTAGCTGCTAGTGTGGGCTTGCATACCTATCCACCTAATATTGAGGCTTGACAGTAATATAGTAATGTTTATTCAGCATGTCGGGGAAGGTGGTACTTAAAGAGATGGGCACGAGCGAGGCAGGTGGAGCCTGGAAGTCTTTTCCATCAGTAGCAATAGCTGC
The DNA here is from genome assembly GCA_032595735.1 of Pelochelys cantorii. NCBI lineage: Eukaryota > Metazoa > Chordata > Testudines > Trionychidae > Pelochelys > Pelochelys cantorii. The sequence continues at coordinate 71,250,776 of CM064327.1, forward strand.
CCTTTTTTACATACCAGCTGTATGGGAAATTGTAGATTAACTTTATCATGAAGACTTCTAGGAATGTAACGCTTTTGCCAGTAGGCTTCATCCAGTATTAAAATGCATCTGAACATGAACTGGCCTGATGGTTCATTTATCCTTTCATGTTAAAAAAAATTCCTTTAAGGTTTTCTATGACTGTCATACATAATGGATAACTTGGGCAAAGCAAGGGCTAGTTCTGGTACCAAATTTATGTGCCAAATAACTATTCCCTTGTTTGGATATTCTGTGTAAAGAAATGTAACAAAGTAAGATCTGTTAATACATTTGCCAGTCCTATTGGTCATGCATGCAAGGCAAAGATATGTGGCAGTTCAGTGATTTAGGAAAACCTCACAAACCCAATGATGCCTACAGTAATTTACTCACCTCGATCGTGATTTATCCTGTCAGCGAGGTGCCCCATTGTAGCATCAACCTTTGCTGCAGCTTTTCTTCAGTGTTCATGTTTATTTCTTTTTTCTGTTGCCAGCTACAGCTCTTTGCTGTGAGCCCTCTCATATTATCAACATCCACTAAAGTGAGCCCTGAAGTGAAAAGCTGAAGCTACAAAACACTCCCCAAGTGAGTTTCACTACAACAGAATACATCCGTATTTCCAAGAAAATATACTTCTGATAATGAGCACAACTTGTAGCAATTATAAAACTTGGTTTCTTTCTTCTTGTTGGCTCCCAGCTAAGACAATTAAACACGCCCTCATTGTAATGCTTTTACTGCTGACCCTTTCCTTCACACCCATGTTCTCTCCTGTTCCATTGACATTCCATTGAAACTGATGGAATGGCAAGGTGTCCCTTGTACATTTGGAGGTTTGTTCTGCTGGAGATATCTGCAGCAGCAGGCAGCCCTTGAAGTTGTAGACTGATGGGTATATTTATCATGGTGAAGAATGCCTGCTTGTGTGTTTTGATTGTTCTTAATGATATGCCAGCCAGGAGTTAGAGATAAATTCTGCTTGATGTTCCTGTTAATACAAGGCAGCAGTCAACTTTGCACAGGCTTATCACTTGTAGATAATGTCCTCATTTGGAGTATAAGCTCTTTGAGTCAGAGATTGTCTTTAGCTCCATATTTGTACAGTGCCTAGCACAATGGGGCTGTGATCCGTGACCACAGTATAAATAATAATCTCTCACTCACACACACAGACACAGACACACACACACCCACGCTCCAAAACATACTTTATGTATCTGATGCAAGAATGATTCATAATTTGTATAGAAGACAGGACTTTTTAACAAGTGGGTAGTCTGATGGCAGACAAATCACACCAAATAGCACAATACTTTCCATTATACATAAATCACCACATTTAAAATTGTTATCATCAGATTATGTGGATGCATGACTCACAGCCACCTCCCTGTCTACAAAGAATCACTCTTTAAGCAGGCTGCCACGCGCCTACTGCACCTGATTGTCTCATCGGCACATTCCAGCTAACAAAGGCAGGCAAGCCGAGGCAGAGCCAGGGACACTGATACACTTGTTCTATCCCCACAGGTGTAGCAGCCTGCTGTTTTGAAAGCTTTCTGGGTGTAGGCGTTGGAGCTGCATTCTTTCTTTAATTTGTATTCACTTCTTTTTTGAGGCAGATGGTACGGCAGCCAACACAAGAGTGCACAAAATCTTCTGTTTGAAACAAAGACCACAAAGCTCATACCATTACAGCAAACCCAGTCCACTTGGTCACAATGGGGAGAGCAAGAGGAAAAATCACTGCTTATCGTTCCCAACCTGATAGACAATATTTTCTTCAAGTACTGGTGGAGCTAACAGAAGACTGTGTGATATGTATTCAACATGCAGTTCCATAGGAATATATATTTTATGTATAATCCAGACTTGTTATTACTTATATGGTAGTACAAATGTGCATGGTGCTTTACAGGCAGATAAGTAAAGAAGGAACCAGATTTTCATCTTAGATCACAGGTTTTAAGGTCATAAGAGAGCACTATGATCATCCAATCTGGACTCCTATATAACACGAGGCAAAGAATTTCACTTAGTATCTAGTGTGATCCCAAAGTTCCAACCCTAAAAACCCTGCCATCTTTTAAATTAGTGCTTTTGTAAGTTTTTGGATTATGGTACTGCCAACTAATATCCTCCATTTAGTTATAGAACTGCAATATACCACAGGCAAGGGGCATCAGTATTGAGATGAAAGAACTACCTTTAGCACATGAGGGGTTCAGTCATTCTACTTGCCCATTCAGTTCTTAGTCTCTGCTGAGACATCCAACAAGATTTCCGATGGTGTTTCTTGTGATATATCTACTTGGAACTGGATATAAGTCAGCAACTCATTTCTTATTAAAACAGCCTGCATTGTTGGAATTGTTCTGAAAAATAATCCAGCCAGTCAGAAGATTAGAAGGACTATATGATGCCTACAAAATGATGAACAAAGCAAATTACACACTGCTAATCTGTCAATAAAGGGTATTATAATTGTGAAGTGTAATTTGCAAAATTTAAGTTCACAATTCCAATTAAAAACAAATGCAACTTGTGTGCCTGTCATGCTGAGCTAAAAATTTGCCCCCAGATTTATTTCAGAAAATATGCATAATGGGACAGTTTCCTGGAGTTGCACCTATTGTAAAGCCAATTTTAAATAAAAAACAGCCTTCTTTTGCAGACCCATAAGTGCTGTTATCTTACACTCATTCAGCTAAGTTACCTTCAGCTTTTCTGTCTGCACATGCAGGGAAACAAATCCAACCCCACTTCCAATGCAAGTTTAGACAACATGGTTAAATTAACAGTTTGAACATTAGAAAAGAGATTAGAGTAATTAATGCCAAGATGATAGAACTAGGAGTGTTTTGTACTAGAGGTAGGGCCACTGTTTGGGAGGTCAAAAGAGAAGTTTTACCACCAGCTTACAACACGTACTAACAGTGGAACTTAAAAAATAAATTCTTACTTCCATGAAAAACAGATAAATAGCTTATAAAAGCTTTTTTAAAAAATGGATGCCAAAAGTTGGACATCTAATTTCAGATTTATATATGACCTGATTTTCAAAAGTGCTGAGCACTTAACAGTTTCAGCAGAAGTTGTTGGGTGCTAATAATACCTCTGAAAATCACACTATTTGGAGAGCTATATAAGGCTAAATGAGAGCAGGGGAGAAAATCAACCTAAAATACGCAACTCCAGCTATGAGAATAGTGTAGCTAGAGTCAATGTACCTAAGGTCAGATTCCTGCAGCATCCCCACTGCAGTGGTCAGCAGGAAAAACTCTCTATCGATTTCCCTTAATCCTTATGACTCGGTGGAGTACCAGGGTTGACGGGAGTGCCATCAGCAATTGATTTAGTGGGTTCTTTCTAGACCTGCTAAATCGAGCCCTGGGAGTTCCATCTCTGCAGTGTCGATCTCCAGGTAAGTGAAGACAAGCTCCTTCCATTTTTAGATACCCCACTTGAGAGACCTTAGAAAGAGGTAGGTACATGAAAATCAGGTCCACTGAAAGTGTCTAGGGTTGGACTCACAAAAATCATGGCACCCAAATTCATTAGTCATGTTTCAAATCTTAGCCTTCAGTTACCTGACTTTTGACATCCAAGTATGAACATTTTGGCCTGGAGAATAATTAAAGCAGAAAAGAAAACAAACATTTTACAATCAGAAACATAGTCAGAATCATTCTGCAATTTCCACTCAGGAGCAGATGCTTTAAATCTCTTCATTACACCCCAGGGCAACATTATCATAGAATCATAGAATCCTAGGGCTGGAAGAGACCTCAGGAGGTCATCGAGTCCAGCCTCCTGCCCATAGCAGGACCAACCCCAACTAAATCATCCCAGCCAGTGTTTTGTCAAGCCGGGACTTAAAAACCTCTAGGGATGGAGATTCCACCACCTCCCTAGGTAACCCATTCTAGTGCTTCACCACCCTCCTAGTGACATAGTTTTTCCTAATATCCAACATAGACCTCCCCCATTGCAATTTGAGACCATTGCTCCTTGTTCTGCCATCCCTCACTACTGAGAACAGCCTCTCTCCATCCTCTTTGAAGCCTCCTTTCAGGAAGTTGAAGGCTGCTATCAAATCCCCCCTCACTTTTCTCTTCTGCAGACTAAATAAGCCCAAATCCCTCAGCCTCTCTTTGTAGGTCATGTACTCCAGCCCCCTAATCATTTTGGTTGCCCTCTGCTGGACCCTCTCCAATGCATTCACATCCTTTCTATAGTGGGGGACCCAAAACTGGACGCAATACTCCAGATATGGCCTCACCAGTGCCGAATAAAGGGGAATAATAACTTCTCTAAATCTGCTGGTAATGCTCCTGCTAATGCAACCTAATATGCCATTAGCCTTCTTGCCTACCAGGGCACACTGTTGACTCAGATCCAGCTTCTCATCCACTGCAATCCTCAGGTCCCTTTCTGCGGAACTGCTACTTAGCCAGTTGGTCCCCAGCCTGTAACAATGCTTGGGATTCTTTCGTCCCAAGTGCAGGACTCTGCACTTGTCCTTGTTGAACCTCATCAGATTTCTTTTTGGCCCAATTTTCCAATTTGTCTAGGTCACTCTAAACCCTATCCCTGCCTCCAGCATATCTACCTCTCCCCCTAGCTTAGTGTCATCCAGAAACTTGCTGAAGGTGCTATCCATCCCCTTGTCCAGATCATTAATAAAGATGTTGAACAAAATCGGCCCTAGAACCAATCCTTGGGGCACCACACTTGAAAACGACTGCCAACCAGACATTGAGCTGTTGATCACTACCCACTGGGCCTGACAGTCTAACCAGCTTTCTATCCAGCCAGCTTTCTATCCACCTTACAGTCCATTTAATATTGTGAGAGACCATATCAAAAGCTTTGCTAAAGTCAAGGTATATCACATCCACTGATGTCCCCATGTCCACAAAGCCAGTTACTTCATCATAGAAGCTGATCAGATTGGTTAGGCATAACTTTCCTTTGGTGAATCCATGTTGACTATTCCTGATCACTTTCCCCTCTTCCAAGTGCTTCAAAATGGATTCCTTGGGGAACCTTTCCATGATTTTTCCGGGGACTAAGGTAAAGCTGATCAGTCTGTAGTTTCCTGGATTGTCCATCTTCCTTTTTTTAAAGATGGGCACTACATTTGCCTTTTTCCAATCATCCGGGACCTCTCCTGAGCTCCACAAGTTTTCAAAGATAATGGCCAAAGGCTCTGCAATTACATTTACCAACTCCATCAGTATCCTTGGATGCATTAAATCCAGCCCCATGGATTTGTGTATGTCTAGCTTTTCTAAATAGTTCTTAACCTGTTCTTTTTCCACCAAGGGCTGCCTACATCCTTCCCATACTGTATTGCCTAGTGCAGTAGTCTGGGAGCTGACCCTGTCCTGAAGACAGAGGCAAAAAAAGCATTAAGTACTTCAGCTTTTCCCACATCATCTGTCACTGGGTTACCTCCCTCATCCAGTAAGGGCCCCACATCCTCCCTGATCACCTTCTTATTGCTAGCATGCCTGTAGAAACCTTTCTTGTTACCCTTCACATCCCTTCATTAGCTTCATTTGATCCTTGTACAGTTCGGTCCTCAGTAATTTTCAGTTTTCTGTGTATCCTTGCTCCCCTACTTGAATCCATCAAAAAAAATTCTCCCCCAAAAGACAAATACTTTTGTTTATTTTTACCTACCTCTGGCCTGTTTAGCTCTTCACTGCCCCTATTATATGGTCTTGGTGTTGCTCAGGCAGTTTTTTTTTTCATCTAAGGGGCTTGTAAAAGTGGAGGATATTTTAATAAATGGGAAGAACGTAGCCTACACACTCAAGATACCTTTCCTCCACTTTCAGAGCTGCACCTCACCATAACACAAAAGCATATTTTGGACAGTTAAAGGTTTAAAGGGATACAGCCCAAGCCAATGAAACATATTGTAGAACTGTGGCTTTCAAGCAGGGTTACACATACCTCTGGGGATACACACAGGTCTTGTAGGGGTGTCATCAACTAATTTAGATATTTCCCTAATTCTACAACAGGCTACCTAAAAATCACTAGTGAAGTCAATACAAACTACAATTTCACACATATAAATGGTTTGCTTATGCTGCTGTATATATTGTACACTGAAGTATAAGTACAATATTTATATTCAGATTAACTGATTTTCTAATTACATGCTGAAAATGAGAAAGTAAGCAATTTGTCAATAGTAATTTGCTGTGATACTTTCGTATTTTTATGTCTGGCTTGGTAACTAGTTTATAAGTGAGGTGTGTCAAGTACACAAGACAAATCAGACTCCTGAAAAGGGTACAGTAGTCTGGAAAGGTTGACAGCTACTGTTGTAGAGCTTTGCAAAATAAAAACTTAGAAATAAAGGTAAAGAAAGCACAAATACCTGACTGAAACACTGATTTTTTTTTTCTTTTGAGGATTCTTGTTCTATGTACCACAAGCTTCTGTTTAGCTACAGAAACATGTTTTATGATTCCTTCAAATCCAAACTATACTTTGGTGACCCTTCAAATTCTACAACATTCACCCATCACTAACTATGACATAATGATTCTGGTGTATGCATGCACACTGGTATAGAGGATCTCCTGGTAGCATTTGTCAAGCTGACCACCTCTCACCAGTGTCTAGCAATTACATTAAATAAATAGTTCACTGACTAGTGGATTTTAATTTCTGTAGCAAGATTCCCCTATCATCTATGCAAGGTGAAAACTAGCATACACAGCGTGCAGCTTGAACTTGCAGCTTGAACAATCATAATAGGAAAAGGGTTTTACATATCAGTGTTGTGAACAAAAACATGCAGGATCCTGCCAAGTGGCGTTCAGGGGTAGGGGGGCTTTCCTTTCTTTTTCTGCTAAAAGCATTATAGGATATCAAATGGCAAATATCAGAGTGACAGCTTTTGTTTTCATAATCTATTGAAAAGTTAACAAAGTAAAGAAGATATAATCATTCGGGTAAAGCAGGATATGAAGCAGGCTGGGGCTTGCACTAAAAATGCATAAAGTTATTTCACTAAAAGACAGAGGCACTTGCCCATGGCAGGTGCAAAACTCAGGCAGCGCTCTTATTGCCTCAAGAAAAGGACAAAACCTGCAGAAAATGTTGAAACATGTTCTAAGCCTCCTCAACAGCCATTCTTTAAAAAAAAAAAAAAAAAAACTTGAAGTTCTGTCTTCATTGTCTGCCAGCAAAGACTGTGGTTTGCAGGGCTTGGGGGAGCGCATAGAAAAAAAATGAATGGTTTTTTTTGGAGTTTCTGAATCAGGAGATTTTTGAGGACATGGATTCTAGGGCAGAATTTTAGAAAATGTGTTTGCAAGATGCTCTGGTGTAAACCAAAAAAGAACAATATTTGGCGTGACTCACACAACTGTCTGACTCTGTGCAATGAATGAACAAAACATGTCAACCACCCACTAGCATCTTGGTTCCTGCTGAAAACACCTATTGTGCTTATTTTCCTGGTTTCCGAGCCCTGATATGTTTTCTAGTTCTGGTATTTCAGGTGTTTGTGACTGGTTCTTTAAGCTGTCCCACCATGCCTTGAGGCCAGATTGTGGCATGTAGCCACCACCTTGCACAGCTGGTGGGGTAGAATCATATCACTGCAGGGGGCGCATCAGGGAGAATTCTATTTCAGAGAGTCACCTACCAAGACTTTCAAAGATGGGTGCCTAAAGTTAGGGTGTTAAATCCATATTTGAGTCCCTGAATGACTGGCCTGACTTTCAAAGGTGCTGAGCTCCTGGTCTTGAAATCTTGGCCTCAATGCCACCATGAGCCCTCCAGTCACACAAGGAAAGAGGAGGAAGAGCAATTAAGATATACGTTAAAGGAGTGCAACACACAGCCCCTCAGTGGCTGGACAGCTCCACTGTTGAGAATGCACTTGAGCCCTGACTTCCAGCAATCTTCATCCTTCCCTCTACCTTATCAGATACTTTGTCTTGGGAGAAAGCAAATTGTTAGCAGTCATCTGCACTCACTCGGGCACAGGGGATGTGGTCCTCACACAAGCCCTCTTGGAAAAGGAACTCCTTTCTCCCCTACCCTATAGAATTGTCATACAACACTGGTGAGGCATTGATGGTAAATAGGCCTATGAAAACTCTGTTGGAAAAATTTGCCAAAATCCACTGAATTTCTTTTTTTTAAATCTGCAGTGTCTACTGACTTGAATTAATCACATAGGTCCAAACTCCTTCCTGGAGTCCCTTACCTCAAAAGTAGTTCTACTGATTAACTGAAAGACCTCCATTGACATGAATGGGTTTACAACAGGATTCACCCAAGCTGTTTTATAAACACGGATCCAACTCATCTTCATTTCCTCCTCTTCTCCTCTCTGCAACGCCACAGCACACAGATCTCATCTTCTCGATACCTGTTGGGGAGAAAAAATGTGCAGTAGGTCCCATGCTCTGAGAGAAGGTCATTTCTTGAGACAGTTTCTTCCGTGGGGTTAAGAGAGAATACCCAGTAGGTGGGAAAGCTAAAGGAAGAAAGGCCATCTTCATAGCCAACAAGGTTTAATACCAGTCAGCCAAAATAATGGTGTACTTCCTGTCATAAACTGTGTTCTACTGTTGTCATGTACTTTTAACAACTGCAACCTACCTCCCTAGAAGTGGATGACTTTCAGTTCTCAGTTAAATGTTTCTAGCACACACACACACAGTATATGGGTATGTCTACACTAGCCCCCTAGTTCGAACTAGGGAGGCTAATGAGGGTGACCGAAATTTCAAATAAAGCGCGGGATTTAAATATCCCGTGCTTCATTAGCATGCTCCCGGGCAGTCGCCATTTTGGAAACTGACTAGCCTGGAATAACTGCCCGCGTCTACACGCGGCAGTCATACGGGAGTTTGAAGTAAACCCCTAACTCGAATTAGCTGTTACTCCTCGTGGAATGAGGTTTAACAGCTAATTTGAGTTAAGGGGTTTACTTCGAACTCCCGTTTCACTGCCGCATGAAGACGCAGGCAGTTATTCTGGGCTAGTCAGTTTCCAAAATGGCAACCCCACAGGAACATGCTAATGAAGCGCGGGATATTTAAATCCCGCGCTTCATTTGCAATTTCGGTCACCCTCATTAGCCTCCCTAGTTCGAACTAGGGGGCTAGTGTAGACGTACCCTATGAGTATAAATGCAGCATGAAAAGTGCTGTGCAACTTCCGTCTGGCATCATTCAAATGCAGTCATGGCTCACATGTTCTCAACAGAGTTGTCACAGACTCTGTATATATATCATCTTTCAGTCAGCTGCGAATAAGGCAGGGCCACAAGGATTTTGTGGAAGCTTGTGCAGGGAGCAATTCTTCTAGTTCTGCTGAAACTGCAGATAACAAACCTTGTACAGCGGCCAGACAGAAAAAGTCAGCCAATGAACACCCTAAGTAACTACTTCAGCATTAGACTAATTGACAGATGCAGGTTTATTTAATCGAACCTACCATTATGCGACAATGGGATGGTCTCTGACTTGCTAGCAGCCTATTTTGAACTGGTTAAAGAACTCCCTTTGCAAGTGAGAGGCAATGGAGTAAATCACATATCCAGTTTGAAAGAAAATAATTCTTTTGCCTGGAAACTGGATGTATTCAGAAAAAGAGTCCAGGATCTTGCCACCATTAGAAAAAAACACAGCTAGATTTGTATTATGCATTACTGTTGAAGCTCCACAGTACCTTGAAGAGGCAAAAGCAGGCACTGACCTGCATGCATTTTTCCAGTCCCAGCCCTGGCTGATATGAGTAATAGCCAGGAAAACACAGAGAGCTTTTAAAAAAAAAAAGTTCAAATGACACAAAAATTACCTGACTCATTACTATTATCAGAAAGTTACTGAATATTTAGAATTCTGTAACCAGATAAACCTCTTTCAGAAGGGGGAGGGAGAAGTTACACAGCCAGGGCTTTATCAATATACTTACCTGAAACAAAAGTCCCTTAGGGCAATGGGTTTTTATTTCCTGCCTACACACACACCTGTCTCTCTTGAACACACACACACACACCAACAAACTGTGATTGCAGCACTTACTTGAAGAGAGATTCCTTTGGTAAAACAGCTGCTTCTGTCACAGTTGTCTGGAGCTCTCTCTTTCATTGTCAGATACCGATTGGAACTAAGATGACTAGCTATTTTAAATTGAAAATTCTGATGCCTGCCCTCACATGAGGGGGCTGAAGAATTTTGGCACCATGGGGCAGTGGATAGAGAAACGCTTGTTGCTGAGGTTGCAGGTTCCTCTTTAACCTACTACCTGCTACTATTGTCTACTTATGTCTCTTGATCTTTCCTCACAGGCAAGAACTGTCTTCAGCCAAACTATTTCTGCCATCTTGTGTCCCAGCCTGAGCAGCTCTCGGCTCCTGGAGTGTGCACCTGGAGTAACTCACCTGTCTGAAATCAACATCTTGAGTATCACTCATGAGTTTGGCAGGTGGTATCACAATATCACTCCCCTGGAGAAGGTCTTCAGAATCCAGACTTGTAGCTGTGAGGCCAGGTGGAATGCAAATTAGGTTGCCCCTATGGATTTTGTAGAGCTCAAGAGACTCAAGAGGTTATCTAGCACATCTCCATACCCTGAGGCAGCATCTGGGCCTCCTGTCATACAGTGAGAGCTAAGGGTGATAACGGGGGAGTGCTAGGATATAGAAATCCCAGTGTTATGCAGAAAGCCAGGCAGTGGGTGTGAGGTGCTCAGGGGGAGTTAGTGGCTGTGTCCAGGAACCTGGAATGCTCAGTGGCAACAAGTGACAGCAAGTTCCCCCATCAAGGGAAAGAGAACATCTTCTTAAGCAATTCTCTTTGACATGTTGAGTGACAGACTCTAAAGGGAGTTGTATGCAGCTGTCCTCCACCAGGAAGATGCAGTTCAATGAAGGGCATTTGAAGATTAAGGGATCAAAGGAAGAGATGTAGATGATCCCAGAAGATGTCCCCATAAAGATATGGATATGCGTGTGGTGCACTTCATAGCTACGAGAGACAGACAGAGGTAGATGTGACATATTCTGAACTAATGCACTTGTTTCCCTTTTCTGGAATAAAAGTTGCATCACATTTCAGTGTTCTGCCTGACAAATGAATGGGCATGTGCAGAGACTGCATATTTCATCCAGCCATACGTAGGGAAGTAATGCACAGTAGCAATTTTCAACAGATGAAAGGGCTCTGGAGAATTACTCGGTTTTGTACAGAACGATGGCTATGGCTAATCCTCACTACGTGGTAAGGAGATATCAGCAAAGCCAGAACAAATTACAAAAATCTTTTTAAAGTTATAGCCAATGTAAATGGTAGGCCAGGTTCCAGGTTCGTGTCAAGTGGCATTGGTTCTGGGGTGGGTCTAAAACCAGCCTATTTTCAAGTTATATGGTTCACTTGCAGCTCAGACTGGCAGCCTTTTTGCAAGAAGAGCAGATCTGACCAGATTTCCGTACATGAAAATTGCAAGATTAGTACATCTCATGGGATTTCCATATGGTGCTGAATGCTAATGAGAATAGTTTGTAAGATTTCAGCCCCATTACTTAGCTTTGGCTTGGCCTTAAAGCCAAAGCTGAAGTACAGACCTAAATCTAATCTCAATCTGAAGCATGTTTTCCTGATTCATTCATGTCTGAATTTCATACTGCAAAGCTGAAATGACACCAAATAGAATAAAAAGCATATTAAACGTGTTTTGTAATTATCTTGGCAGCACATTAGCAGCAATTATGAGGAAATTGCATTTACCACACATTTTATGGGTTTAATTTTCTTTTCAGTTAGTGCGATTGTTTTGCAATTGTTAATTCTCAGCTTTAGTTAAAATAAATTTAAAGTTAATGAGACCCAAAAAAAGTTGCATTAAGCAGATTGTTTTGAGAACAACAAGTTTAAATTGTTTTAAAACTAGGAAATTCTTTATTGAAGAGTTGAGTCAACTGATCTGAATTGCAAGCTGCATCCTAACATGGCACCTGTACATTCTGATGTGTTGTCATAACCCTCAGAGCTATGTAAACAAGCAAGTTCTATCGTGTTGCTGGCTGACTCCAGTAATCACAGACATTGACAAAGTGATCTCTGGAGGAGTCAGGTATATCATAAATAATAATAATAACAATTTATTTTAAAACAGGAAAAGTTAAACAAGCAGGAAGATTTTTGAAGGATTTTGAGAGGGGTGAAGACCATCCATTTAAAACATAGGTGTAGACATGTTTAAACATCTAAATCCATATTTAAATGGCCTGATTTTCAAAGGTCTGGAGTACTTCAGCTCTACCTCAGGTAACTGGGATCTGCAAGCATCTTGATGTAGAAAACTGGGCTGTAATATTTTAAAGTGTCCCATTGTAAAGGTACTATTGCCCATAAAGGCTTCTCATTGGCTAACCCCAGGTGAGGGTATTACTGGTGAGAGGTGCCCAACTGATAATACTAGAAATCAGATTTGTTGGTGCCAGATGGCATAAGTCTATTGAAGTAGGTGGACCTATGATCATTTATACGAGCTGGGGATCTGGCCCAGAGTTCGCTATTCTCAGAAAATACAGTGCATGGGCAGCAACAAGTGGCCATCTTCCAACCATTCTGACATTTCACCTGATAAGCCACACTACGTCAGTAATGACAGGTCATTCAATCTTCACCATATTTTAACTGTCATCAAATTTCCCCAACCACAAGCTGCTAATGGACTCCAGAGGTGGGATTTTCAAAACTGCTACATAATAAGAACATAAGAACAGCCATACTGGGTCAGACCAAAGGTCCATCTAGCCCAGTATCCTGTCTGCTGACAGTAGCCAATCCCAGATGCCCGAGAGGGAGTGAACATAACAGGGAATCATCAAGCAAGCCCTCTCCCATTACCCACTCCCAGCCTCTGACAGAGACTAGGGACACCATTCCTCCCCATCCTGCCTAATAGCCATTGATGGACCTAACTTCTATGAATGTATCTAGTTCCTTCTTGAACCCTGTGTTTTAAACCTGCTACCTATTAATTTCATTTGGTGACCCCTAGTTCTTATGTTATAGGAACTAGTAAATAATTTTTCCTTTTTCACTTTTTCCACACCAGTCTCCTCCTACAAAGGGAGGAGAGTTAGGTGAAAATTGGGAGCTTTTGAAAATTTTACCTTAGATGTCCATTCATTCCCAGTATACAATTTAGGGAGTGATAAACACTAGCTATTGGACTCTATTTAAAACCTTGGTGTCCAACACACTAGCCACATGTGGCTATTTGGCCAGTTAAGTGTGGCTAGTTTGCTATTACAGTAGCCACTATATAGGCTACTGCTTCAGAACTGGTTGGACACCACTGAAAAACAACAGGCCCTCTATTTGCAGGGGAAGCACTGTGAGGAGGAGAATAATCCTGATGATGACTTTATAAAAGTATAACTCAGAGCAAAACAAGAAATCTTGCTTAGTGATCTAACATGAGCTCTCCCTAATTTTCAGACTTCCCTCCTGCTCTAAAGACAGTTCAGAGACACCAGTGCCAAGCTACTGGGAAGAGTGAAGATTTGAGACACATTCTGTGTTTTACATTCATGATCCCTGCAAACATTGATCATTGAAATGCACCCCTTAAATATAACACATAGTACATAAATGAGAAAGCCTTCCCCGCCCCCAAGTAGTTATTCATCCATTTCAGTACCAATTTTATTTAACTACCCAATCTGAAACAAGTGCAAGTGGAGACTTTATCCAAGGTTTGGATTTTGGTCTCAAATGTTCAAGGATTTACCAGAAAGCAGTTCCTCGAATTAGCTCTGGCAATCTGAGCCCTCTTGGGAACTGTATGGCAGATGGCAAAACATTAATCATTCAACCTTGGCAACTAGCATCTCTGCCTATAATGTGACTTCCTTCATAACCTTGAGCTCAGAGAGGTGGCCACACAAATGTTGTAGGAAAGAGAAATGTACAAAAGTCACGCTGCATTTAGACCTTAAAAATACCCTTCTCTCAGTCAGATTACTCTGACACCCAAAATGCCTGATACTGAGAAACACATATTCCTGTAGGTTTCAGAGAGGTAGCCATGATTTAGTTTGTTTCAGCAAAAACAAGAAGGAGTCCGGTGGCACCTTAAAGACTAATGAATTTATTAGGGCATAAGCTTTCATAGATACAACTCCTTTCACTCTTCAACTTTTCATTTGAATTGTGCAATATATATGTTTAGTTTGACAAACTAAATGAGCAAATTATAAGCAGAAGCTTCAGTCAAGGGTTTACTTTGTTTTCAGATTGCCTAGCCTTCCACAAATTCTCTTTTCCATTTTACAGTACACTCAATTGCAATGGGAGTACTGTTGAATAAATGAACACACCTGAAAGGTGTTTGTTCTGCAGCTCTCCAGGTATATGCTAATGTGAGTGCCCCCCAGTGGTTCTGTACTGTCATTATAGGTTAAGAGGGGGGAAAAGAACCACTTGTTACGGTGCTATAACATGTTTCTGCTCCAGGCATCAGATTTCACTTCAAGTTAGCCTTACTGTACTATGCAAACAAAGCAGTTAAAATAAACTGTTAGAATCACCCTTGGTAAAGGAGATCTGGATATCCTACCAGTAGCATGGAAACCAAGTAATGAAGCTCTTCACAGTGGCTGAAGCTGGAGATATTAACAATGCCACTAAGGGCTTGGTTCAGCTGCAACAGTGACATCATCATTACGTTTATTGTGAGTATTGTCTAGCCATGTCTTTAAGGGCTATGATAGCATGTGAATTAGAGTGGCTGATTTCACTTCAGGTTCAGCTAAGGCTGCATCCTCAGCCTTGCACTGTGAGCCCCATTTGTCAGGAATCTGTTAGCCATAAAAATTCATGCTGGACTAGAAACCTAGCAACCAGTGTCTCAGCTTAGGGGCAATTTATCTCCCAAAATGTATTGGCTAGTAACAAAAATATACAGGGTCTTCTCACGGAGTGGCATTGTACAAGAGTAAAGCTGGTGTACAAGAGAGGTGAATCAGGCCCTGTGTACTCAATTGCCCAACTGAAGGCGAGCATCCACCAAAAATTTCTCATTGAGTGTTAGCTGGAGGTAGAGGGGATGGAGTTCAATCACTACATTCCTTCTTGTCTTGGCCATGGCCCCTCCCTGATCTGTGTCGCCCACTTTGAAGACCCTTTTTGGGCATCTGCCACTCCTCTTCTCCAGGCAAACTCTCCACCAGCAGAGGTTATCTCCAGTCTTCTTTTAGGGGAAACTGTGATACTCCAGTGCTGAACCATGCAAGTTTTCTTTTCCCGTTAGGGATGGTGAGACCAGTCAGTTACACCATTTCTATTATCCCCATCACAGTTACAGACATTTCCCTTCCCACACTGATGATTCTTTATCTGTCAGTCAATATGGAAAACAACGTACAGCCCAGCAGATGAAGACATGACAAATACTGGGGATTTGGGAAGGAGTTTTCTGGTCAACTCTGTTACCTACCAGAAATTTTTAACAGAAATAGAGGCTAAACTATCTTTATATCTTCAAGATGCTAAATGCAAAGTTTGGGGGAGGGGGAGATAAATGGACAGCCCCTGTTTCCCTGCTTTCCAAATTTTTTTTCAGCATTCATCATCAAACAGCACTTTCTATGTCACTGCTCTGTCAGTACAGCTCAACTATAACCATGAGGGATTATTTTAGGGGTGAGACAATGGCTCCCTCTCTGTGCCTGTTTCATCTATAGTCTTGTCATTGGATCTGCCAAAGAGACCCACCAATTATTACCAGTTTTGGTAGATTTGTTATGATGTGGACAGTCCACTAGGAACTGGGCTCAAAGTACTCACTTATTTCACTGATACCATGGAAAAGCATTCATAGTGTCATGATGAATTGCAGTAACTAACATGTTAGGATAGATTTGAATGACTGACCTAAAAAGGTAACCCATCACCGATACACTGAGCCATCCAGTCGCTATAAATACAGTTTCATTTAGTAAAATTACATTTGACAAGTGATTAATCCCATTTATACTTTAATCCCTTTTGGTATTTTAGAGGGAAAAAAATCAAAGCCACCAAATATTGAGGCATTCAAATTAGCTACTGAGCTTAGTTTTATCCTCCTGCTATAGATTTCAGAAGAATTTTAGTTTCCCCTCCCACCCAACAAAGAGCTTCTATATAGCTTATTCTTCTTTCATAAGACCTGTATTTCTTTATACTCACTTTCATAAAACAAGTGTATTCTACCTTCCTACCTCAGATATTCAGTGTTCCACCTCATTCTAGCATTGTAGCATAGTATCATTTCAGAATTTTTAAAGAATTTATCCTCACATTACCCCCATATGGTTAAGAAGTACTATTATCTCCATTTCACAGACAGGAAACTGAGTCACTGACTAAGTAACTAGCACAAGTTCAAGTCTACTGCAGAGAAGGCAACTGCTCCCAGGTCTCCCAAATCCCATTCTAGCAGCCTCACCACTGAACCACCGTTCATTCCTCAGGTAGTGAAAATAAACAGGTGCGTTACTGATGTGGAAAATGAGTTGAAACACCCATGTAAACAGAACGACAAGTTCAGATGCAGGACCATTTAATGAACTGTGCAAGGTAGGGAAAGAAAACCATCATAAGAGATTTGGCATGATTCGTGTGTGTCAGGCAAAAACATACAGGAGCAGTTAACTGCACAGCCAGGTGACAACGGATTTTGGTACTATCTGAGGCAGAGATGAAAATGCAGACAGTGTTGTAGTTTGTATACAACAGCAGGAAGAATAGGCAGAATATTCCTACACGTATTCCAAAAGCTGTCACGCCTCCTGCATCATACATGCTTTATTCACTTCCTTGTCACCAAGAGGAACCTTCAGCCATATGAGAGAGCAAAAGAATTACATGTATTCATGGGAAATGGCTGGTTAAATTGCTCATACTGATTCCCACAAATCCATCCTTCCGTTTTTTTATTTTAGTGACGCTAACACTATTGTGCCTGCATACCCTTGATTTTCACTCACCCACCTTCAGCAGGGTGCTTTTGAATAGCTGTGAGTCTGCTGCAGGCAGGAGCATGTCAGAGAACATTGCTTAGGAGGGGCTCACATGCCTTATCCACTGAGAACAGAGCCATGGAGTCTGTCCATACAAGTTTGGAGAGTCATGGTCCGGGTGGTCAATAAGCCTGAAGTGGATCCATTAGCCAAACCCTGCTTCGCCTGGTCTACACTAGGGCTACGTGTATACTGCTTCCTTCTTGCGCAAAAGCCTATGCAAATGAAGCGTGGATTAGCATATTGCTGTGCTTCATTTGCATAATTAATTTGGGGCTGTTTTTGTGCAAGAGGCTTTTGAACAAAAAGCAGTTGTGTAGATGGCTCCTTTTTGCACAAAAAAACCCACTTGCGCAAGAGCCGTTTTTCCTGAAAAAAGGCTAATCTGCACTTCATTTGCATAAATTTTTGCTCAAGAAGGAAGCAGTATAGACGTAGCTTAGGACCTTATTTCAAAATAGATCACCCAAGCAATGCCTATTTACTCAAAAGGAGCTTTCCAAAGACCCCAAAGGGAGTTGGGCATCTTTGAAAACCCTCCCCATTGTCTTTTGTGCTTGGTGATGAGAAATTCTCCCTAATTCTAGATCTTCCCATGCCAAAAAAAGTTTCAGTGCTAGTCATATTCCTATCTCAGCTAGAGAACAGAATCATTCCTGTGAATTGTGTCAGACTCAGTCAATTCCTTTTACTACATTAGTGTCCTTAGATTCTTTATGATGCAGATTAAGAGAATGAAACATGGATCAAAGCCAGGATACAAAAAAATCCTTTTGAAAAAAGAAAAAAAAGAGAGAAGATGGTAGTAAATGTGCTTTATGAGGAAGAAAAAAATTGTTTGTGCCTAAGACATTGGAGAAATTGTTCAAGGACAGTTCATGCATATAAAATATGACCCTTGTATTACTGCCAAGGTCAATGAGACCTAGAGCGATCTGCCACAAAATTGTGGTTTTGCATGTTCACTTATCTCTTTTTTTCTTCCTGCTTTCTTCACTGTATTTTGGACATAAGTACCCTTCTCCCACTTCCTGAGTATTTGGCACTTTCCCCAAGATGCATATGTAGGAAGCAGAATACAACCATTCCCCATTTTCTTGAGTTGTGGATTTCATTCTTTGGGGGTGGGGTAAAGTTAAATTCAAATGTGCCTTGTGGTCATTTGTCTGGTTCTCAGGCCCAAAACATCTTGCTGGCAACAAATACTGTCTTTCACCTGCTCACTCCCCAACCCTTCTGCTTACTCTCAAACTGCAGCTGTACTACCCACTGTCCATCTTCATATTATCATTTTATTAACATTGGGTGGAGTCTGTCCATTTGCTTAGAGAAGTCTGCTCCTAGAAGTCAGCTCCCCACCACATGGCTCCCTAGTGCAAAAGTTATCTACTATATATTTTAGAGAGTTTGTCTGTTTGATCAAGATCTCCTCCTAAACAGTAAGAGCTAGGACCACCACATTCAGTATCCAGCTTCCTCTTATCATAACTTAAAGCAAAGTAAGGGTTTGGTTGTGCCAGGAAAACAGGATGTGCCTGGAATGGGATTCTTTCTCATAAAACCAAACAGAAAAGAAACAGAATCATCAAATCAAGTACAGTCCTCAAAACTCATGTAACCAAGCAACTTTGAAAGAGACTGAACCAAGATGTGCCAGCAACATAGGATGAACCTGCAATAGGATTGCTTCTCAATAAACCTTACAGAAAATAGATAAAATGGGGAAATTTGGAGTAGTGCTCTGTCTTGGCAGAGCTAAATCAATGCTTAAGGTTTGAAAACTAGAAGACAATGTTATTGGAAACCAAATGGACTATAGCCCTTTTTGTTAAAACATAGCTAGTGATATTGTTTATTTTTACTAAAATTAACTTTATAAAAATAACACTATATTTTTAAAAAATGCAATCACTTCAATAAATCATATACATTTTCCTTTTATTTTCCAAAAGATATTGAGTTAAGGACCCAAGTAATGATGGGTAAATCTGCTAGTTGAGTTATAAGTGCTTTTTGCTTATTGTTGTGTATGTTTTTCTATTTTTACAATAATCTATTTATTATAGTTTTGATTCTGATTTGCTTTATACTTTAAAGTGCAATAATGCTTGCTGATGTAACATTCATTTAAAGCCATATGCAACTCCTATTGACTTCAAAAGGAGCATACAACGCAAGGCAGAATTGTCAGTGCTAAGTCAGACTGCCTTTCCTTTGCAAATTAAATATATATTCCTCATTACTTTGCATTTTTGTATTTGTTTGTAGTAATGTGGACTTAGTAAGGCCCTAGTTTTTATTTCATTAGGAAATGGTAAAACTTAATTCAAATACAAGGATATTGAAACATTATAGCAGAAATCAACACCAACATCCCCAAAAGGTAATAATCTCAAAATAAGATCATCCTGCTTACCAAAAATGGTGTTATAGCTTATGGACTCAGTAAAGGAATGACTAGGTGAAATTAAATGCCCTGTGTTATGAAGGAGGTCATATTACATGATCTTAAAAGTTCTTTCTGGTCTTAAAATCTATTAATTTAAAATCTATCAATCAAGAATTATCATCTGTACATAGCCGTGCCCTGTATAAACATAAGTCTCTCCACAATCTCATTTGCCTTACTTGCCAGATTGGCTTCTAGCTATGCATTTGTCAGTGTTTAGCTAGACCCAGTGGCCTTGGCATGATCTGGACCCCTTGCTTACACTTAGGTCATTTGGGCTTTCTTAATGGACAGGACCTAAAACCTTTTGTAGGAAGCAATTATTTCTACATTAATTAATGCTCCTTTCCTGTTTGATGATTTACACAATTAAAGAGGAACATAATGCAAATATTTAATATAACTTGACAATATTGGGCACAGATGCTAAAAGTAAGATTAAGACAGGCAATGTCCTAAAGGCATTCCATAAAGTTTAAAATAGATCTTAATACTATAAGAATGAAAACTAAGATCTATTTTATAAAATTAACATCTATTTTAAAAATGCTAACACACACGTGAGCCAGACTCATTTCCAGCCATGCATTTGTCATATTCAATGAGCCCTAGGGGCCTTGACATGAGTTGGCACCTGTTCTGCCAATGTCACAGTGTCTATGACAGACCATTTTAATTATAAATATGAAAGAATTTTTCTGAGACATCAGTGTGCTGCGCTGGTGCTCGTGGGGAAATAAAATACGACATAGAAAAGGGTCCTAACTGAGTTGCTCTGTAGTGAAGTTTCAAAGGCTTAGAGACCACCCCCAGCATTGGGGAACCTGTGCTGATTCTCCAGCCCCCCTGCTGCCCCTGGGGGCCGGAGCACACACAATCTATGAGGCTGGGCCC
The DNA here is from genome assembly GCA_032595735.1 of Pelochelys cantorii. Taxonomy (NCBI): domain Eukaryota; kingdom Metazoa; phylum Chordata; order Testudines; family Trionychidae; genus Pelochelys; species Pelochelys cantorii. Next base: position 71,271,205 of record CM064327.1, read on the forward strand.
TCCTAGGCTCTGATGTGCAAGGGGAATGTGGGGTATCTTTCTCCTTTTCAGTTGGGGGCCACAGTGAGGGGGGGTTTTCCACTTGTGTGCGGCCCCGACTGACTTTTATGTGGGTCAGTGGCCCCCAACCCAAAAAAGGTTCCCCACCCAATACCTAAGTCATAGAAAAACCCTTTGTTTGGCAAGTAGCAGAGCAGTGATAACAGCCACATGTAGATAAATCTTGAGAAACACTGGTGAATTTTTGCTTTGAATAACAGAATTGCATTAGGACCCAGAGGGAACATAAGTGCTGCACCACAGAGAGTCATCAATGCAATAGCACAATCCAGCAAAAGAAATGAAACACAAGTAAGTATGCCTTCATCATTCCCCAGTTGTGATACATGAATGCATAGCAAATAGGTATAAAATGTCAGAAAGCAGAATCATATAAAAGGGATTTAATGAATTACAGGAAAGTGGGGGGATTTCATTTTGTTAATTTCTCTAATGTCTCTAAATATTTTACACCAGCTGAGGTTCTAGCTGCGTGTTTTCAAAACAGGGCATTTCTGACCAGTATTTAGTCTAGGTTTGCTTCCTATCTTATTGTCAATAACTAGCTACAGGCCATTGGCCAATGGCCATTTAAAAGGTGAAAAGTCAACAGGCATTATGTTATGTTTGTCCTGTTTCTAGGTTAACACTTGCAAGCCACACTGTTCAGCACCATTATTATTAAAGTTATTAAAATCCATTTCTGTAGAATACAATGCAAATGGAAGGAAGTAGGCCTTCAGCAGACACGCTTCCTATTCCAGATGACAGGCAGTTGGAGAGTAGCCATTTAGAATGTAAAAATTGCCAATAAAAGGTCTCAGTTATGTTCCTTCTTGGATTAACATACTAGGGTGGTGATACTGACTTTGGGTAACACTGAAGCAGTGACTCTGGAGTGGAACGAATTAAAGGAAGTTGGCTCTGAGAAAGCCTGATAGCTATTTCAGGGCTATAATCAAAAGGCAAACACGTGGACATTATCCATTCCTCTAGGAAATTCTGTTTTATGAGGGTGCTGAGGTACAACAGACAGGAACTGAAGGATGGGGACTCAGGAGGATTGAGATTCAGAATTCTTGTTTCATTAACTAAAAAAATTAGGGTACTTGTAGATGATGCTGTAGCTATACCGCTAACACTGCAACATAGGATATTAATTTTTCTAGAAAACATTGGATATTGGATACTTTTAAATCACATGCATTCTAGCTAAACAATCAGACAAAAAAATCCAATACCTGTTACTCTGAAACTGCTGAGTTTTTATAAATCTTCTTATAAATACATGCTAGATGTCATTTTTAATCGCTTCTCAATAAGTCAACATTAAGCTTCTAGGACTTCTTTCTGACTGTATTCACATTGCAGATGTACTGTACTGTATAACAAATAATAATGTACAGGCACTCCCTGAGTTTCAAACATCTGACATATGAATATCCACACATATGAACAACAGCTCCCCTGTAGCCTCAGGGGAGCAGGCAAGAGATGCGGGTGGCAGCGAGCTTTGCAAACATGGGATGGAGGACTCCAAAGGAGCAGGGATGGCTGCACACCTGTCGGCTGGAGAGAAGTGGTGGTTTTCCCCTTCAAAGCACTGATTCTCTCTGGTCAGCTGTGTGGCTGCCCCCGGCTCCCCTGGAGTCCTCCGGCCTGCACTTGTACTGCTCACCCCTTCATTGTGAATGGAGGCTGGGCAGAGCCCGTGGGGAGAGAGGACTGGCCAACGGATGCACAGAAATCCCCTTCAGAATCTCCACCTACCTCCTCAACCTCTTCTAATTAAACCTGCTTTTCTGCAAGCACCAGCATTCAAGATTAAATAAAAAAACTGTTTCTTAGTCAATTTTATCATGTTTCTGTTTTGTTTTTGCTAGTATTGTAAAAGTATAGTTCTCTACCATTTTTTCATTACAAATATACAGTATTTCAGTTACATTATGGGACAAATAGGCTTTTGTGGGCTAGCCTGGGAACCTAACCACCATTTCTAACATCGGAACCCATTTCCTATAGAAACAAGCAACCAACTTACAAATGAACTTTTGGAACACAACCCATTTGTAAGATGGGGACTTCCTGTATACTTATATAATGTCTTTCATCTCAAAGTACCTGACAAACTATACACACAGTAGCATTAACATGCAGCCAATTCAAGAATGAGTAGGATACTTGATTGACACACCACATAGACTACAACTATGAGGTCAACTCTTCTGTATCATATACAGTAGTGTACTTTGAAGACCATATAAATAATCACAGTAGGTACTATGCTGTAGAGTTTAGTGTTATTCTTCTCATAATATTGGCTGTCCAAAAAACCAAATATTATGTTCAATGGCCAGATCAAGGAAGAAATTGACTCCACAGCCATCACACTGAAAATATGATACAAAGCCTAGACCAGACTGGTGTGCAGCACTGATCTTACAACACGGAAGGAGGAACATGATACATACAGTGCTCTTTCAGGCAAGGATGATCTACTTCATCACTATGAGGTGCCCAGGCCTATATGACAAAGGGTAAGAATAAGTGTATATTACGCGCATCTCTTTGTTGTGCAAAAAGATTCAAAGCATATGAGTATTCAGGACACTAAAGGTTCATTTTCCTTGTTTGTCACACAATGAATGCCAAGTGGTAGATGCTAGTAGCTCAGAAAAACCTAATTTTCAATATGTGCATTTCTGCATTCTTAAACTATCCCCGTCCCCCCTCTTAAGTTTATTACCACATGCAACAAGCCAGGTGGATGCGAAGTACAAAATGTGTCTCACAACTGCCTGGCTACTCTTATCAATACCAGGAAGATAACTGTGGCTTATAAAATAGGTCCCGAGTAACCAAGCATCTTCAGAACTGAAATGCTTATCTTAAGAGAGGAAACTTTTTTTATTTTCCTGTATTTTTAGATTTCTTTCTTTATTGTGTCAGTAACAAAATGAGAAAATTATAGCAAATTATGAATTGCAAGATCAACAGGTGGTCTCTGAAAGATCTACATTATTATCAATCATGATTATTTGTCTCTTAGTAGTGGAGTCTTAGTGTTCCTGATTTCTGAGAATAAGGGTATGTCTACACTACCACCCTAGTTCGAACTAGGGTGGTTAATGTAGGCATTCGAAGTTGCAAATGAAGCCCGGGATTTAAATATCCCGGGCTTCATTTGCATCTTGCTGGGCGGGCGCCATTTTTAAATCCCCTTAGGTCGAACTCCGTGCCTGCGGCTACACACGGCACGGAGTAGGTAGTTCGAATTAGGATCTCTAATTCGAACTACCGGTACACCTTGTTCCATGAGGAGTAACGGTAGTTCGAATTGGAGATCCTAATTCGAACTACCTACTCCGTGCCGCGTGTAGCCGCGGGCACGGAGTTCAACCTAAGGGGATTTAAAAATGGCGCCCACCCGGCAAGATGCAAATGAAGCCCGGGATATTTAAATCCCGGGCTTCATTTGCAACTTCGAATGCCTACATTAACCACCCTAGTTCGAACTAGGGTGGTAGTGTAGACATACCCTAAATTAGGAGGCATTCACCAAATCGTTCAGATAATTATTTTCAGACTAAGGATTATTTGCAAACCGTTCACTTCAACCATTCACTATTCACAGCATGTGATTGATTAGTCAAGAACGGTTTTGCTCCCTGATCAAGATGACTGCCATTTTTAATGCAACGAGAAGTCCTTATGGTGAGTCTACACAGTACCCTAAACTCGAAATAAGATACGCAATTTACGCAATGCAAACTGCGTATCTTATTTCAATTGTATTTTGAAATAGCTTATTTCGAACTTTGGCACATCTTCACAGTGCCAAATTTTGAAATAACATGCTATTTCAACACATCGCTTAACCCTCATGGAACAAGGGTTACAGGGACGCCAAAATAGCACACCCATTATTTCAAAAAACTATTTTGAAATAACGGGCACGTTTAAAAGACGCGGGGTAGCTATACTCACTTCCTCAGCTGGTTTTGCTCATGAAAGTTCTTAATCCTATATATATATACACACACACAGTGCTTTTTTTGAGACAATACTGCCCGGAACGGTGTACTGACACCTAATTTCCTATCCTACAGAAAAGGAATGGGATTTCCCCGACGCATAGCAGCACCTGTTTTCCTGGGGAGGCTCGGCTCCTAATGGAAGCCTACTCGGGACGTGCGGCGGGGTTTTTTTCTGGCTCCCAGAATGGCGCTGTGGCTCTTAAAACGACTGCAACTGCATTACGGCCCCCAGTGAGGTTTTTTTGCTCAACAAGTTTGCCCCAGAACTCTGATACCTTTTTTCTTACAAAAAAAACACTGGTCTTCAATATGCATGAAAGTAATTTTAAATCAGTAGTTTCACAAATGTATACTGAAAGCATTCTCAGTTTATACATACATTTGTGAAACACCTGATTTAAAATTACTTTCATGCATATTGAAGACCATGTAAACATCTGCAAATATATAATAGGATCACCCACTATTACCTATTAATGGAATTTGAATAATTTATATTTGTGATTAGGCTCATCACCAATCTGCTTTTTTTTCTTTATTTGACCAGCTATAAGTAGAAGGCAACAGTAAGGCAAGAACACACAGATAAACACTGAGGGGCAATAAGAAATCCAATGGGCAAATTTATACTCAAAGAAGTACTTGAGGACACAAATGATCTCAACCCTTCACAAATGACTTTTCTACATTAGAACATTCACTTGGTGCACCTACGTAATAAATATCTAGATATGACATTATAGCTATGTACTAGTTGGTTGCAGAATCCTTCCACTTACTTAAATATTTCACATTGCAACACAAACTGTAGCAAGTGAATATAAGAATATAAGAACGGCCATACTGGGTCAGACCAAAGGTCCATCTCATCCAGGATCCTGTCTTCCGACAGTGGCCAATACCAAATGCCCCAAAAGGAGTGAACAGAACAGGGAATCTTCAAGAAATCCCTATCCCATCACCCATTCCCAGCCTCTGACAAACAGAGGCTAGGAACACCATTCCTGCCCATCCTGGCTAATAGCCATTGATGGACCTAAGCTCCATGAATTTATCTAGTTCCTTCTAGAACCCTGTTAAAGTCCTGGTCTTCACAACCTCCTCTGGCAAGGAGTTCCACAGGTTGACTGTGCACTATGTGAAGAAAAACTTCCTTTTGTTTGTTTTAAACCTGCTACCTATTCATTTCCTTAGGTGACTCCTAGTTCTTATGTTATGGGAAAAAGTAAATAACTTTTCCTTATTCACTTTTTCCACACCAGTCATGATTTTATAGACCTCTATCATATCTCCCCTTAGTCTCCCCTTTGCTAAGCCGAAAAGTCCCAGTCTTTTTAAATCTCTCTTTATATGGGACCCGTTCCAAACACCTAATATTTTTGTTGCCCTTTTCTGAACCTTTTCCAATGCCAATATATCTTTTTTGAGATGAGGTGGCCACATCTGTATGCATTATTCAAGATGTGGGCATATCATGGTTTTATATAGAGGCAATAAAATATTCTCTGTTTTATTCTCTATACCTTTTTAATGATTCCTAACATTCTGTTTGCTTTTTTGACTGCCACTGCACATTGAGTGGATATTTTCAGAGACCTATCCACAGTGACTCCAAGATCTCTCTCTTGAGTAGTTACAGCTAAATTAATCCCCATCGTATTGCACGTATAGTTAGGATTATTTTTTCCAATGTGCATTACTTTACATTTATCACCATTAACTGTCATTTGCCATTTTGTTGCCCAATCACTTAGTTTGGTGAGATCTTTTTGAAGCACTTCACAGTCTGCTTTGGTCTTAACTATCTTGTGTTGTTTGGTATCCTCTGCAAATTTTGCCACCTCACTGTTTACCCCTTTCTCTAGATCATTTGTAAATAAATTGAATAGGATTGGTGTCAGGACAGACCCTTGGGGGACCCCACTGGTTACCCTTCTCCACTCTGAAAACTGACCATTTATTCCTACCCTTTGTTTCCTGTCTTTTAGCCAGTTATCAATCCATGAGAGGACCTTCCCTCTTATCCCATGACAATTTACTTAAGACCTTTTGGTGAGGAACCTTGTCAAAGGCTTTCTGGAAATCTAAGTACACTATATCCACTGGATTCCCCTTGTCTGCATTTGTTGACCCCCTCAAATAACTCTAGTAGATTAGTAAGGCATGATTTCTCTTTACAGAAACCATGTTGACTTTCCCCCAACAACTTATGTTCATCTATGTTTCTGACAATTTTATTCTTTACTATAGTCTCAACTAATTTGCCCGGTATTGATGTTAGATTTACCAGTCTGTAATTGCCAGGATCACCTCTAGAGCCCTTTTTAAATATTGGCGTTACATTAGCTCTTTCAGCCATTAGGTACAGAAGCTGATTTAAAGGATGGGTTACAAACCACAGTTAATAGTTCCACAATTTCACATTTGAGTTCTTTCAGAACTCTTGGGTGAATGTCATCTGGTCCCAGGGACTTGTTACTGTTAAGTTTACCAATTTGTTCCAAAACCTCTTCTAATGACACCTCAATCTGGGACAATTCCTCAGATTTGTCATTTTAAAAGAATGGCTCAGGTGTGGGAATCTCCCTAACGTCCTCAGCTGTAAAGACTGAAGCAAGGAATTCATTTAACTTCTCCACAATGACGTTATCGTCTTTGAGTGCTCCTTTTGCATCGCGATCATCCACGGGACCCACTGGTTGTTTAGCAGGCTTCCTGCTTCTGATGCACTTAAAAACATATTTTGCTACTACTTTTTGATTTTTTGGCTAGCTGTCCTTCAAACTCCTTTTTGACTTTTCTTATATTTTTACAATTAATTTGACAGAGTTTATGTTCCTTTCTATTTTTTTCACTAGGATTTAACTTCCACTTTTTAAATGATGCCTTTTTATCTCTTGCTGCGTCTTTTACTTGGTTGTTAAGCCACAGTGGCACTTTTTTGGTTCTCTTACTGTGTTTTTTTAATTTGGAGTATACATTTCAGTGGCTTTAAATGGCTTCAAAGATAGAGATGGAAGCCTATGAAAACAATTGGGTTCATATTTGACCTGGTGATGGTCATTGATATTCTCTCAATGAAGCACAAGTAGAGTAACCTTGGAAATGAAGAGATTTGCTCGAGTACAGTACCTGGTTTAAAATAGAATTTTATGTAATATATGTGTTACATTATGTTGTTTGCTTTACAACATTATCTCTGTCATGCAATCATGCATGCCAGTGTGGCATATGATAACATGGAGTATTAGTGGCACTGTAGCTTGTTCAGCAACATGTGCTATAAAGACAGTATAATATTCAAGGCAGTAAAACTGGTTGGAAAATGGGGGGAAACCCCAAAAGTCACAAATGTTTGAATTTGCTTCTATTTTGCAGGATCCAAACAGATCAGTTATTTAAAAATACCTTTTAATTGTTTTTTATTGACAATGTTATCCCATTGTTTTGTTTAACAAAAGCTGGATTTTTCCATGAAAAACCTTTTAATCAAAAAATGTTGACCAGACTTTTAAGAAGTGATGCAGGCTGACTTTCTAGTAGACATTAAGGCCACATGTTAGTATTTTTGCTGACTTGGCACCATTATGTGCTGAATGAGGGTGGCAGGCATTGTCAACCACCAATATAATATGGTAATCCCTCTGTGTTCCAGGGCAGTATGTTTACAGTTTGACATAAGTTGTAATTATCAGAATTTGGCAAGCTTGGGGGAGAAAACCATCTGGCAAACAACTCACTTTAAAAATTAAAGGAATTTTCCAAGTTTGCTGAACTTACAAGCCTAGACATATTGCAGCTTAATTGCTACTCAAATGAAGAAGCAGCAATTATACACCAAAAAAATGAACATTGGGGAGATCACAAAATGTAGCTATAATGTACATTGGGGACGAAGGGGGTTGTCAGTGAAGCACTCAACTGCCATGACAGCGGGCAAATAAAATAATTATAATAAATATTCCATGGACTGAAGTTATAACATTTGTGTAAGTCACTGCTTCCATCTAGCCTCTTCATTCTAGTTTTAGTAGAAAGGCAGGCAAAGGTGCTGCTTTCAAATTCAGCCTGCATTTCCTATTCTTCTTACCGTTATGATGTGCATGTGCTAGTTATCAGTGGTATTTATTGATAAAGAGTGAAATCCAAGCCCACTGAAGGCAGTGGCAAAACTTATTGTCTACAATAGTTGTGCTATAGAGCAAGTCCTCCAGGAAGTGCAGAGGTGCTTCACTTTCTGTATACTCTAGATTCAGTTTTGGTTTTCTGGGATACATAAAGAAGGCTTGGTCATGGACTGCAGCTACGCAGTGAAGTACAAAGTTGCATTTCCTCTTTTCTGTACATAATCACCGTTCATAATAAATAGCTTCTCCTGACATGAGTCTGCTCATCAGTAAGAAACTACAGGAGTCAGTATTGTACCCACAATGTCAGAAATGTGCATGGTCTCTTCAGATATATAAGACATAGTCCCTGTCCCAAAGAGCTTGTCCAGTTATTAAAGTACTACAGTTACTGCTATTCATGTGCTACTTCAAAGAGCTGTTTTCAACATTCTGGGCCAAATACATTCTCGTTGCCTCCCTCCCTGAGTTGATTAGTGATAAACATAATCAGTCCAGCCTCAGGTATGCCCTGTAGCTACCAAAATAATCACTTTCAGACTATACTCACAAAACAGAGCTCCTATTCTGAATGCCCCTTTAGTTTCAGTGGCTCCACTGGCTTCCACATGAGCAATTATGATCCAGGTTGTTTTGGTCTGTGGTGATGGTGATTGTTTTTTTTTCCCACTGGCTCTTCCTCACTAGCCTACTGCCCATTTCAATTCCTTCAGTGGCTTGATTCACATCCACCTTTGTAATCCCAGCAAATGGTTTATTCAAGATATAGTAAAAATACTGCATCTTCTGTAGATACAATGCATGTATTCCCTCGGAGTTTGCATAGTTAAGTTCTCCACATAATGGTTCACATCTGTTACACCTGTAAAGCCATTTGCACTTGGATTTTGAAAGGTGAATTTATTCTTCTTAATTATTATTAAGAACATTAGCATTTCCTACCAGATGAAAACATCGGAGACCTATGCAAAAAAAAAAAAAAAAATCCTCTCAGGCCTCCAAGTACATTGAACTGTCCTATGGATGTGACATGAGAAGAGATAGATGCACAAACTACTTACCCAGGAATTCAGAAGAACTAGATCTGATTTTCCCTGATTTCTCTCTCTCTATATTTTATTTTCCCAACATTATATATTTCACTCACTCTCTCTAACTCCTACATATCCAGATCAAATTAGACATGTGCTGTCTACAATTTGGTTATAAAAGGGAAAACTGGGATTTCCATGCCTTCATATATATATTTCACATGTAATTTTTTATAGCGATGCAACTTAAAAATGTTCAGTACCCAATGCATACTGGGTAAAAGGAATGAGCTGTTACCATTGCAACTAATTGCCACTAACATGAAGGAACCAAGTCATAGTGTTCCAAGCAGATTATTTGATAAAAATAACTCAGTATATTTATTTTCATTGCTGTCTCATAGAAAATATAGGCCAAAGGCCCAGGATTTTATTTAGTTATGTGAATGACAATGTCATTTCCTGGACTACCAAAAGGCAGCTGTAAGGAAAGTCAAACACATTCTGAAAATTTGCTATGACCAGTGGGAAAAAAAAAACAAACAAGAAACCTGAATCTTTACTCACTATAGATAAATAGATTTGTAAGGGTGCTAGGGACCATTATATCATCTAGTGTGTCTGCCACATACTCCATTGTAAATTGTTCCAATGGTTAGTTACCTTACCTGTTAAAAATGTGTATCTTATTATCTAGCTTCAATTTCCAGCCATTCAGTCTTTTTATGCCTTTTTCTTCTAGATTACAGAGCCTCTACTATAAAAAAACTTCTCCCCGTTAAGATAGATTGCCAACAAATTTTACCTATTTTCTTGGCCTCAAAAGATCTAGTGTCTAATTCTCCTCTCAGTTACACTGTTGTAATTACAACGAAGTAAGTGAGATCAGCCTCCACTAAGGGCACATCTATACAGCAGGGCTAAAGCCGAAATAAGCTACGCAACTTGAGCTACGTCAGTTGTGTAGCTTAAGTCGAAATAGCTTATTTTGGCTTTGGCACTGTCTGCACAGCAGGAAGTCCAAGAAGGAGCACTCTTTCTCCAACTTCCCTTACTCCTTGTAAAATGAGGGTTACAGGAGTTGGAGTAAGTAGTCCTCCAGCTCGACATTACTTTGACATTATGTCAAAATAACTGTTTGTAGTGTAGACGCGGACTATGTTATTTCAGAATAACACAAGTTATTCCGAAATAACACTGCTGTGCAGATGTACCCTAAGTGTGCCTGCCTACCTTCCATTAATATCAGTTGAAGTTGTCTGTGAACATAGGGGCAGGTCATTTCATCCCTAAGGGCCTGTTTTAAAATCAGAAATTCAAGGCTAAAAATTCAGGTAACAGAAGCTGTATCTTGTGCTACACCACACTGTTCTTTCCGCTCTCCTCCTCAGAATTTGCACAATAGTTTCAATGTAGATTGGACAATGGGCCTGAACTCCACATTTCTTTGCTTTCATGGGTTTTACATGAGGTCCTAGTAATCGCATATATACAGTTTTTTGTACCCTAATATGAAGTCAATAGCAATTGCTTTTGACTTTGTTTTGATTCTGTCTACCTACTCAAAAATAGATACTGCTCAATGCTTATTCTTCCTTCAGTGGATACAGTAGTTTCTCACAGGGACCAAATTCAGTGCTGCTGCTATCTTACACCCTGTTTGACACCATTATTTTTATAGAATTATACAGGATGTAAGTCAGTACTATGCTTGGCCCTCAGGCACAGAAGTTATATAGAGACTGGCAGAGGAAGGAGAAGGGACAGCCTTTAACAAATTAGATTTTTATGTGACTAACCATTTATGACAAATTAATGGCTGACAAGGCATTCCATTTTTCAGCTGTCCATCCTTTAAAATCTCTGTGCACCCATCATGGTAAAAACATATGTTTTATGATCTGCAGACTTTCTTGGCATAGCTGATAAATTTTGCTTAGCTTTCTGATTTATTGTCTTGGTGATCTTTTCTTTCGCCTTAGCAGTTCAAGATGTCTCTGGTGACATTGTTCTCGTCAGTCTGGTACCTGAAAGGAATTTTATTGGGGTTTTTTTTGTTTGTTTTTGTTTTGGTTTTTGGTTATTGTTTTTGCTTTTTTTATGGTATTTTGATTTGGTGGCTTTTTTTGTTTTTGTTCTTTGGGGTTTCTGTTTTTGGATTTTTTGCAGTCTCTAACAAAATGAAATGCTATTTAATGGTTGATATAACATATATAAGCCTGAAGCCTGGATCAGGTGACATTCACATGAAATCTTAGCCCCAAAACTAGGTCTCTAAATCCCTATGTAATTATAGCTATCAATATGCTACTTAGTGTGTAATGTATCCACCATCTCCTATGTAACAGCTAAAAGTGTTCAACCTGATCCTCAGCATGTGGACTTGCAACTGGTGTATAGTTAAAAAGAGATTTCCCACACTCGTTATTTAAGGTTGTCTTTACTCTACAATGCTGATTTTGAGATAATGGACTGTGCTTTTTCCAATTTAGTGTTCCTCTATATATTGTACTGACACTGTTTCAGTTTAAAATATGAATCTTATCATTAATTATTTTGATAGCCTAAAATTTCTTGCAGCTGAATTCCAGTTATTTCTAGTTATCCTCCAGTCATCTGAAGTGGGCTGTGCCCACGAAAGCTCATGATACCATCTACATGTTTCATTAGTCTATAAAGTGCTACCAGACCATTTGTTGTTTTTTCTGTAACAGACTAACTCGGCTACCCCCTGAAGCTAGTTATACTTTGTTATCCTTGCCAGCTACATGAGTTAATACGCTACAGCACTGCAGGCTTATAGGTTGTGGATCAAGAACAGACTGTGATGCTTCCTTTTGAGATTAAGTACTACTGGGTTGCTAACTAGCAAGATGAAGCTAGCAAACCATTAGCAGACCCAAAGGAAATCATTCCAGAGAAATGTTCAGTGGTAAGATCACTAAATGGTTAGTTTGTCAGTAGCACCTTTAGCCCATGTGTCATATGCTCATGAAAGCCACTTCCTAAAAAGCAGTGTGATATTTTCATTCTGAATCTGGGTATTTTTATGTAATAAACTGGATTTTAAAATGAAATAATGTAATCTCTTTTCATTTTATATGTTTTCTCTGTTTCATGTTCCTGGAGACACTGGGTTTGCTGCACAAACTAATGACCCACTAAACTGTCAGTATCTAAGCTTTTCTGGAGAGATAGGAATACAAAACATCTGTATTTTTGAGAGGACTGATAGAGGGCTGCCTCCTATGACGTCCATATGGACAAACAGGTTAGTGCCCATGGAGACAGGGGGGCAACTGAAGGAAAACACTTTTTCCTGAGGTAAGCTCACACTTGCCAGTTTGGAACCTTGGAATTTTTACAGCTGAATTCTGAACTCCTGACAATGAGAGTTTACAACGGAAATATTGCCAGACCCTTAACTGTAGAGACGCCACTATAATATTTATAAGTACATTATACTCTTTCCAAACATATGTGCTTATTACTTATGTCTCTGCTCCTGCCTCTCTTTTGTGGGACCTTTTTGTATAAACAAAACAGATTAGCTTACTTATACTCAGAAATGCTAATTGCTCTATGTCTCTATCTGCTAAGCGAAAGTCTGTCCAAACAGCCAAAAAAAGATTCCTTCCCTGCTTTTTATGCAGCAGCAACTCTTCACAATATATAAACTTCCTTTTCCACTTTGCTTTTCTTTGCATTAGTAAATCTGTCCATCTTGCTAGGGTTTTTAAAAGATTCTTGTTTTAGAAAACGTGTATCTAAGGTGAATGGGCCACTGACTTAGAGACAACCTATGCAGCCCATCTTTACAAGATGTGACAGTTTGGTCCTCTCTAATAAACACCAGGGGAAAAATACATACATAAACATAAAAGCCATTTGCAGCATTGACAGTTTGTCCAGTCCAGCAAAAGCAGGTTCCCAGGGAAAGTGATTGCTTAATAGTGATGGGGATTGACAGGGATTTCCTAGCTCTTCCATGCAAGTCTCAAAGCAGCTTGATCCTTGGCACAAATACATCCAGAACTGTTGATCAGTTACACACATATGGCCTGCAGGTGAGAAAATGCTTGAAAGCTAAAAAAAAACAAACAAATATTTTGAATGCTTTAGATTCAATAGGGAGACAGAATGACCTAAAGTAGTGCTAGAATTGAGAAGAGGGGGTAGTTATACTTTATACCTCCAAAAAAGCTAGGCATACAGATTTCCTCAGTGGCCAGGAGTGCTTTTGGGCAGCTTTGGCTGATCCACCAGCTGCGACCATTCCTGAGTAAGAATGACCTGGCCACAGTGATTTGTGCTTGTTATACCACAACTGGACTACCGCAATGCGCTCTATGTGGGGCTGCCTTTGAAGAGTCTCCAGCAACTTCAGCTAGTCCAGAATGCGTCTGCTTGAGTTTTAACTAACACTCACTACATGGAGCACATCATGCCAGTGTTCCAGCAGCTGCACTGGCTTCCAGTAGGTTTCTGGGCACAGTTCAAGGTCCTAGTTATGACCTATAAAGCCCTAAATGGCTTGGTACCAGGGTACTTGAAGGACCATCTCCTCCTGTATGAACCTGCCCAAGAATTACAGGGCTATACGCAGGAGTGGGGGAGCGAAGGATGCAAAAACACCCTCTATGGCACACAAAGTAAGCAAGCTCCAGCCGAACAGGGAAAGGCAGGAGCGGCACTCTACCCAAGCCTCCCTCTCCCACGCTCTGGCTGGCCAGAGGAAGACTGAGGCTGATTTCCCCGCTTACCTAGGGGACCATGGAGGTTGCATTCACACCCTTGCGGTCCACATTTACAAAAAAAAGCATCCCCCACCGAAATTCCTGCGTATGGGCCTGGAGTAAAGTCAGCGGGGGAGGCTCTGGCCTGTGTTTCTCCACTTATGGCAATCAGGCTAACATCTACACAGAGAAGGGCCTTCTCAGCTTTTACTCCCAGGCTATGGAACTCCCACCCCCGGGACATCCACCTGGTGCCTACACTGGCATTGTTTCGGCACCAGGCTAAAGCCACCCTCTTTACCTGTGCTTTTATTGGTGCTTGAGTATATGTGTGCCCCTCCTCTCGGTGGGTCTTAGTAGGTTTTATGCTGCTTCCCCCCTTGGGGTCTTTTATTTTACTTTTTATATATTGTGTTTTAAAATGTTGTAAGCCACCTCAAATATTTTACATAGAGAGTCAGGGTAAAAATATTTTAAATAAATAAATAAAACAACCCCTCTAGTATAAGCATTGCTTAGGAGAGTGAGACTAGGCAATGAGGTTGTATGCAATTATGACAAATGAGAATTGCCACCACTGACCTCTAAGAATACTTTTTTGGTGTGGCACAAAAATATGAAAGACAACATGGGATACAGCAGTGAATTCTTTATTAAATACAGAGAGATGCCAATACAAAATTAAGGCTGAATGAAACGCAGGGTGAATGTGCAGTTCTGCTTTGCAAAAGGACTTCATAGAGATCCTTGTTTGTTGTTTCTCAACGATTTTCAGATCAAATTCACTCCGTTTACAAGAACTGTCATCCCAGCAAACTCTCTCTGGGCTCTTAAAATCAAGATGGATTTTTTCTTTTCACATAACACCACCAGAAGTAAAGACTCTGTAGGCCAAACTCTGTCCTCAGTTACACCTGTGGAATCCTGTTGCCTTCAAATTATGTCTCCAGTTAGGCTCTTTACTCACTGATTCTGAAATCTGCCATTAATCATAGGTCTGAATTTCATGATTAGAGTTTCTCACTCTAATGAGCCAAACCAGTATTCTAACTCCCTTTAAAATTTGTAGGCCTGAATTAGAAGCCCAGAGCTAGATCTGAATGGTGCAACATGGAACCATCTCATATTAATTCTGCTATATGTTCAAAAATTACTAATGCAATACATTTTGTAATGCCATACTAACTATAGGCACCCTGTATTCTGACAACTGCAATGGAGAAAAGTCAGAAATTCAAAAAGCTTTTAAGCAAATAGAAGACTGGGGGCAGGGAGAATTCCCACAGATAGGTTTGAAATCACATTAAAAAGAAATCCACATGAGGAAAACCAGTTTTTACTTTGCTGTTTTAATTGACAAAGTCAGCAGTATAAAGCAACCAGGCCATTCATCTATCCCTACAGGAAAACCACTGGAGCCTTCAATATCATAGTGTCAGCTGCTTTTCTATAGCCTGACCTCATGAGCTCAGAAACATGAATGCTGCTAAAAAAGATTTCTTTGGGTTCAGTAAAATAGCCTCCTGTTCTCTGTTTTCTCTCTGTGAGCACTGAGACACCTGCAGTCTGGTATTGCTCTAACTATGCAGACTACTTTAGACTCTCTGGTTTGTGTGCCTATCTTTGTGTGGCTGATTTTGTAACCAGAAAGCAAGTGCTGTATTTTTAAAGTCATAATCTGGCAATCCATCCATTAAGGACAAAAATTCCAGTGTTTTTTGTTTGTTTGTTTGTTTTAATCAGAAGCTTTCAATTGGACAAACTTTCCTTAACTTACCTGTGACTGCACTTACCAGTAAGAGAAGTAGAAGAGGAAAATTATTTAAATTGTCTGAACTAGAAAATAATTGAGAAAAACAGCGCTATTCTCTGGGGAGAGAAAGAGTATAACAAAATGAAAAAAATCAATTTATTTTCAATTTCAATAAATTTTCAAAGAAAGAAAACTGCAGAACATCATTTTGGCAAAACAAATACTGTCATAAAAGTTAATACATTCATCATGCTGACTAGTATTTAAAAAATAATAATGTAGGCAAACTTTATCCCCTTTCCCAGAAACTTTGCTGTAAAATTACAACATAATAATCAAGTGCAGAGGTGCTTTAAAAGTCAGATTCTGCAGAATGTAGGCTACTAAGTACGATAGATTTTTGTTCCACTGAGGTGCATGTTTACTGCATCTGGGTGTGATCATTTGTTTTGATGAGTGACCATTATGCACTTGAGTCATAAGATACTCTAAAATATTAAGTCAATGAAGCAAATTATAGAAGCTAGCTGGAAAAGAAACAAACCTAAAGCACAAACCCATTAACAGTCTCCATGGCTAGCATTAAATTCAATGGAGATAGCGGTCCAGATTCTGACCTCAGATATGCCTACATAACTCCACTGGCCAAATAAATGGGAATTCTATAGGCATATCTGGGGAATGATTTTTATCCTGCTGAACTGAATCCAAACTCGAGAGAATGTGAGCTTGGCAGACTTATTGAGCCAGATTATTAACTGATGTCACTCCATGACCTGGTGTCTTGATAATAAATGTGACAACATGCACATGTGATATCTTGTCACAAACATCACCAATTTCTGATTCAGGCCTGGAAAAGCCCTGTTTTCTAGACTCCATCCTTGCTCCAGTGATGGAAGTATGGGTTTGGTTCAGCTTTTGCCAATTTGGTGGTCAGAATTCAGCCCTAAATTCTAGGTTATTTTGGGTTGTTCACCCCATAATATGTATTCCCAGTTATAAAGAGAGTCTTCTCGGCATCACATGAAGCATTTCCTCTCACGCAATTGCTACAAGAACAGCTTGCATGAAAATGGAATTAATTTTAAGAACAATGAACATTTCCCTTTCCTTTCCCTGCTCTTTACAAGCAATCTTTGCTGTCAAAACAATATTCAATGGCCTGCTATTCTGAAATATTTCTGTTTAAGCATATGGCGAGAGAGAGACAGACACTCGGAAAACAACTTTCTTAAACAAATAAATAGCCTCACTCTTGAACTTTATGCTCCTAGTAATCTCAGCCATCATTAGTCACACTCAGTGTTTGACTTAAAAGCCTAAACAAGGGGGGGGGGGGTAGAAGAGGAGAGATGTTAAGATGAATGGTTGAAACAAAGCCCTTTGTTCAGAACAGCTGAGATATATTTACTATAATTTGAAATACACCTGTTCAGCCCAGAGTAAGAGTCCAATCAAACTCTCATGGAAAGACTTCCATTAATATCAATGACAGTGGCATCAGGTCCCTAAGGCTGGGTTGTGAATTGGTTGATGAACAAGAAAGATGTTACAGCATGGATGCCATGTAAAGCCACACTGTTTTACTAAATAACTCCCAAGAACAGCACAACAACATGTACAGCTTCATCCTCATACTGCTGTCCACAGACCCTTCCATTTCATCAAAGCTTTAACTCACAATAATATTTACAGTCAAACATGTGCACCAAGACAGTCTCTGCTCTGGAGATCTTATGGTCTAGACTTGAAGGGAGACACAGAAAGGGAGGATGCTCTGGAAGGCCTGGGGCTGAGGTCGCCTTAGATGATTATACCTGTAAGATTCATTTTCAGAGGCAGTGGGTCTTTAGGAGGAGAAGAAGCTAATTAATTATTCTTTCAAGGAATTTCATGTCAGTGCTCATCCCTTTCCTACAATAAGCCTCAATCTGTAGTCATCCTTTCTTCACAAACAGTGCAGATTTAAATCCACTTGGAAAAGCAGTGGTGGGCCTCATTGTACACCAAAACATTTTTTTGCCCTGTCATGACACCAAAATGGTCCTGATTTATAGATATGAGTTACTAGAATCATAGAGATAGAGGCATGGATTATTCTTGGGGTTTTTTGAAGGGGGGGAGGAAAACTGATTGTTTCTGCTAGCAAAAATTATTTTTTACTAGATGTCAAACAGCGCTGTTTCGCTGATGAAAACCATCTGTGCTGTTGTATGTTTGATGAGCCAATAAGATCCACATGCTGAGACAGAACACGAAGCAAAGGTGTTAATCACCAACTTGTGGGTATTATCAAGTTATAAAAAGAAGGATCCACCTGCACACTAGAACTTCTGAAACTTCCCTTTCCACAGAACTGGAAAACTATGACAATCAATCTGTCTTATTCCGTGTTCTTTTATGAGGGAAAATTTGAGGGCCAGTCTACACTGGGACCTGCTGTCAGCATAGCTGTATTGCTCATAGGTGTGAGAACCACATTCCTGAGCAGCACAGTTAAGCTGATCAAACCCCTGGTGTAGACAGAGCTAGGTTAATGGCAAAATCCTTCTGTCGACCTAACTACTGGGGTGGTGGAATACCTACAATGACAGGGAAACCTCTTCTGGTGGTGTAGGTAGTATCTACATTGAAGCATACAGCAGTAAGGCTATGCCAGTATCATGTTTCAAGTGTAGACCAAAGGAGCAATGCACACTGGTTTGCATATTAAATTGATGTAACTAAAACTAGACAGACAGCTGAATTGAGATGTGATATAGAACTGGTCCTTTACCTCATTTTGAGCATGATTTTGGACTAGCTGAGGTTCTGAAATTGCTGGCAACATCTAAACAAAATCTCCATACCTCCATCATGATGCCTAGATGGACCTGATCCTCTCCTGGTGTAAAACAATGATGGAACTATGCCAATGTACACTAGTGGAGGATACTGACTCTTTTCAACCACCAACTGAGTAGTCATTGCTGCTGGTGCTGCCTACACTGTTACTGATACTGGGGGTAGTCAATACTGGGGGTAGTCAATAACGTTTGCCTTCCATCACAGCAATGCAGGTGAGAAGCCACAGGAAGTGCTAAGGAGGGTGGCTGGTGGATTCTCTCAAGTTCCCCAAAGGGAATAGCCAGGTATCATCAGTGTCCTATGCTGTGATGGAAGACAAACGTGATTGACTATCCCCGGTATCAGCAATAGTGTAGGAAACACCAGCAGCCTTAATAAACACTTCCTCCAGGAACCCTTCATACTTTGTGCTCATTATTATTATCTCTGCACCCTCTCTTATCTGATGTGCACTTGTCTTGTGCAGCTGCAGTGTTTCATCCTGTACCTTGCCTATCTGACTGCTAGCCCTTCTGTTCGAATAAATTATTACTGCATATTTTTAAATACTGTCTAAATCTTGGATACTCTGTGATGTTGTAATAAACCACATGGATTTCTCTTCCACATTGTCACGAGGTACATTAACCACTGGGATCACCTCTTCCTGGCTACTCTGTAGATTAGCTCTGGTCACATCCAACGACCCCTTTGCTTATTCATGCATCTTCGTCCCTCTTCCTCTCCCTCTCTCCTTTGTGACTTGGCCCTCCAGCCAGATTATCATCATCCTCTCATTCCAGAGTACCAAAGACTCACAGGATGAACTGTCCCAAGTAGTCTTCAGTTCCACTGTCCTGACTGGGACTTCCTCAGTGGATGGTAGAGGAACTGGGGTCCACCCCTTACTCCAGGTTCCATCCCAGGGACTCTACACCTAGTAGCCAAGGTTTGCATAGTCACAAATCTCACTACTGTTTCCCCCAGCCTGCTCCTACTTTGCCTCTATCATGTTCTGGGTATACCCTTCCATCAGGGCCAGGACCCCCCAAATCTCCCTAGTTTCCTCCTTTCCCTCACTATAATTAGAAGGTGTCTGGAGGTTTCTACATTGCAACCCCATCTGATGCTAGCTCTTTGGCTTTATCATAGCCCCATCTGTTCCTTCTCAACTGGGCCCTCTTCCCAATAAAGGGCTGCTTATCCAGCCTAATTCCCCTCAGGTATGGCCTACCAAGTTAATTAGCTCTCCTTCTCAGGCTCATTAACTCTTTCAAGGATGGCATAGGAAGAATACTGCATCACAAACATCCATTGCAGCACTAATGAACTACCTGTTGTTTCTCTTTTTGTTCCTTTCCATGAGGCTCCAACACTTTGATGTGTTTCTTCCTCCCTACCACTTTCATGGATTTAGATCAGGTCAGAGCTCCATCAAATGTGATTTTCACTGAGAGGCAGGTTCAGGAAAAATGAATTTAACAAAATATGGAAATGTATGTGGTCTTCATTGGTTTAATCAAAGCATTTGAAATGGTCTCTTGAAAATTCAAGACAATTTTGGCTGCCCTAACAAATTTGTTACCATCACACATCAATTATATGAAGAAATGTCTGGTCAAATGGTGGCTTCTCTAAGCCATTCCCCATATCTAATGAGATGTAATAAGGCTTTGCTCTTACACCATTACTCTTTGGTTTTCTGTTTCTCAGCTGTTCTGAATTATGAAATTCACAACCTTCAAAAGGGCATCAACATAAGGTATAGAACTGATGGGAAATTCTTCTGTCTCAGAGTTTATAACCAAGACAAAAGTCCTTGAGTAACTCATGTGTAAAGCACTTTTTTACAGATAATTGTGTTCTACTGAGTCATACTGAATGTGACTACAGCTTATTCTTGGCAGGTTCTCAGAGCCAACTAAATAGCTTGGACTCACCATCAGCCTGGAAAAACGAAATCCTCTTCCAACCAACCCTATTAACTACCACCATTGAGCCAAACATCACCTCCAATGATACAAACTAAAGAATATCCATCACTTCTTACATGCCCTAGCAAGACCATCTCAAATGACTGGTCTGTGGATCAAGAAATATCAAACAGAACATGAAAAGCAAGTCATACTTTCAGAAGACTCCACCATAGAACACTCAACCAGCATAAAATCAAACTTTCAATAAGACTGATGATGTAGAATGAAGCAGTAATAAAATCCTTTTTATATAGCTGTGAAATATGGACAGTTTCCTGCAGATACCCCAGTCAACTTGAAATTTTTCTTATGTTTTGAATGTCCCCCAGCAAGACAATATATCAAACATTCATAGCATCCTTGAAGAAGCCAAAAACAACCAGCACTGAGGAGATAATTATCCAAAGTCATTAGATGGACAGGTCATATTATCAAAATAGGTGGTGATAGCTCCCACTTCACCTTTTATGGTGAGCTGAAACTTGGAAAGTGGAGAGAAGACAGCCAACATAAATGCTTCAAAGACACCCTTAAGCAGAACCTCAAATCATGTAACGTAAATCCTTACAACTGCAAAGATACTGCCAAGGACACATGTAAATGGAGAGCAACTATCAATAAAGTTAACACACACTTTCAGAAAGACTGACGCAAAAAATGGGTTAAAAGAGGACCAGGTGTCCAGGAAAGTCTTCAGTGGGAGCCATCACATTCCTATGTGACATCCTTTCACGACCTTGTCCCCTACAGGTCAGACTCTACAGCCATAAGAGAACACATGAGATCCCTTGATGGTAATACCGGATACAACAGGCAGCCATACCACCTTTATTCAGGAGTTCTTTCTCATGAGAAAATAGTGGTCAGGACACATCATTGCACTATTCCTCAGCAAAATCAGCAACTGACAGAATCTTCTGCCACCTTGTGCCTCAGCTTCTTGATCCACATTTTTTTTCCTCATAATTAACATCATCTCACCAATCAGGCACAATAGCACAATTCCTACTAGCTAAAGGCCAACTGATATGCTACCTGAATCTCCCTGAGACATTTTCACATAGACCATATCCTGAAGACTGTATTCATTTCTTATTCTGCCCTTATTTAGCCAAATGCCAACTGAAATATGGCAAAGTTTCCTTTCCCCTCTCCCTTTTTTAAACACATGGAAACCAAGAAATTTTACCATTTTTGCCAACGGTGCAAATTTTTTCACACAACTAAGGTGGAGTAACTTTAACCACCCAAGAAGTATAATTATCACCCTGAAATACACTGCCTGGAATGTATTATTGCTGTCATGAAATGGAATTTATGCATAATCAGGAAACAGCCCCATGGATTTACTGGACATTACTGGCATGGCTATGATATCAAAGATAGCCAATCTCTAACTGAGCCCAACGTTCATAAAAAGTCACTTCATAATTCTAACAAAAAACAAATGTTCTGACTATGTATTTTTAGGTAGTCCCATTGATTTATCGGTGTATACTTTGTACACTGAAGCATTCTGCACAGTATAATGAGGTTAATGTGGAGAATTTGAAGACGAGGAATTTGCGAGTACAGTTTGGTTTCTGCATTTCAGGGGTTGTTTTACAACAGCATTACTGAAGCAAAACATCACAGTAGAATAAGAACATTTCACATTATTATTTCTGCTGAAGAGTAATGGGCTACACTGGCATCTCTGGGTGTCCAACTGTATTCAGTGGGGGGAAATAAACGACTGCATTCCTCTGCTAAAGAAAAAAGATCCAGCTTTGTGCTTACTCTAAGTCACAATATGCACACAATAATCATTAGCCATTTAATATTTGTAGAGGTCCTTCGTTGATATCAGAAGACAGGTGAAAGGCAACAAAATCTTCCATCTCACCATCACCAACCAGACCTCACCACAGATTAGGCCCAGCATAAGTGTTGGAAACATAATGAGTTCTGGCAGGTTGGCATCTCGCAATTCAACCTGTTTACAATTAGTTACAAGAAATTCCATACAAAACACCTCACTGTGTGGGTCAAAGTGCAATGCTAGCCTAGTTATAGTCTTAACCCTTTCAATACTATATCAATTATGTGGCTTGTTTGACAACTACAAGTTTCCTTTCTGACCCTTCTTCACCTTTTCTTCATTTTTTTCCCAAGTCTATGTAAAGCTCATTTAATTCAATGGAAAGACTCACATTAACTTCAAAGGATCAGGCTCTAAATGAGATTGATTTAGATCAAGCAAAAGAAATATGTAGGAGTTGAGAGCTCTCTATCATTCTGAGGAGATAACAAGATGCTTCGTAACATTGATTTACTCTTCCAAATGTACTGAGCAATAACAGATTATTGTAATACTTTATTTATAATTATCACACACAACTATTCATCTGGATATTGGAAACATCTGAAGGAACCCCAGAAAAGAATTCAATTATTTGAGTGCCATGTATCATCTCATGTATCATGTACATGGGGCAAAATGCACATCCACTATTGTTTCATAAACATTCACATCAGGGAAGTTTGGCTGCAGCAAAGAATCGCCACCAAAAAACACCTATTTTTACAAAGTCAATGTGTAGAGTCCACAATGTGGGCTTAATGGAAGACAGACTGTCTTATGCCTGTGATTTTGTGGGAGATGCCTGGATACAGAGAAATTTTACAGTGACCTAATATAATACAGTACCAAACAAATATATACTCTAACTTTACTTGCCAGCACATTTCTGTTTTCATAAAAACCTTGTTAGCCACAAATACTGAAGTGCACGACAATTTTTTTTTGAGAATTAGAGATAACTCATATGAAATATAGAGATAGTTTGGACCCAGACTCTATGAAGGGACCCTGTCTCTACAGTAGGCCAAATCAAAAGCCTGGATCCCAAACAGAAACCTTCTCTGAGAATTAGGAAGATTCTCATCTGGGACACAGATCTAAAATATGATGGATTCTGGAACATCTCCAGACCAATTGAGCTTTTGTTCATTAAACCCCAGGGATTAGATTCCAAGGCTCTTCCATAGACCCCTGTTTCCCCTGAATAAAATATCCTCAAGCTAGCACATCTGTATAGTTAACTAGGTGCAATTTCAGAGGCGATGCAAAAGCAAGGAGTTGGAGAAATTTTGTTATCCCCCTCATTATCAGCTTCTTTGTTTCTAACAATATTAGTCTCCTTCCCCAACATCGGCATTCCTCAGACATGGGAACAGAATAATATACAGCAATTCAGCAGCCCTTTGAAAGGAATATTCATAGCAGAAGAGATGCTGTTCTATACTACTGAGCTATGGAGGGGTTCCCTCAGAGGAATCAAGATGTAAAATATAAATTAGATTTAAATTAAGGACAACATTTTAGTGACACCCTGGAAAGGGTCTTCATGCTTACTACAAGTGTATTAGAGGACCCTACTTAAGCCTCTTTATTGTGAAACTCTCAAGTTTTGGGACTATTTGTGGAGAACTTTAGCTAACAACAGAAATACCAAATTAAACTAAATGGATTAAAAAGTGCAACATATTGACAAGAGTATTGGCCTTTTCTCATAAAACTGCTGGATAAAGTCCATAATGTATTGAATCCATCATTCGTTTTTTAGAAGCATTTAGAAATAATGTGTCTTGTTTACCCTCCTCTTCTCTAGCTGGCAGCTCTCCTATTTCCTTTCTCCAGATGGAGGGGAAGGTGAGAGGCTGCTTTGCATTGTCTGGCAGGGGATGCCTGTCCCCTGGGATACAAAATGCCTTTCTACAGAAAGGAAAAAAAGCCTTTCAGCAGACAGGATATACAGTACACTCCATGTAAAGTTTATTTTGATGTCACTAAGTGAGGAGACTCATGGAACACATAACTTAATGCCTTGCTGAGCTTGCTGTTGCATACTTCAGCACTGAGGGTGGATGCAAGCCCAAAAGGGGCAAGGAATAGACAGAGTAAGGAATGCTGATGCATATATGCAAAACTCATTTGGTACATGTTGTGCACGTACAGCTTGTTCTCCCATGAAGGGGTTGCTTTATGTCGTGTGGTCCAATAGACATTAGTGGTCCACCAGCTGGCTGATGTAATCAAGCAAGCAATGGTATTTCAATATCCTATCCACAAAAGGTTGAACTGTTTTATCGAGCCAAATTGTCTCCTCACATATTGGCTCTACAAGCCAAATTCCCCCTGGGATATAGAGTTGCCACTCTCAGCCCTAGTCTACAGTAGGGAGTTATTCTGAAATAATGCCCCTTATTTTGAAACAACAAGTGGAGCATCCACACAACCAAACCTATTGTTTCAAAATTACAGGCTGATTATTTTGAAACAACAACTCCTGCTTTCCACAAGGAATAATGCTTATTTCAAAATGGCTGTAGTGTGGACACTCCATAGCTGCTATCTGGAAATAACTACTCCCCAGAGTCATTCAAAGTAATTACTCCCCAGTGCTTCCCAGAGCTTCAAGTTGAGGAAGGGCATCCGCTTTAAGGGATCCTGCCTAGGACTAATTTCAAGGCTTCCCTATAGTGTGGATATGCTATTTCAAAACAGTTATTTTGGGAGTTATTTCAAAATAGTTTCCTAGTGTAGACATGCCCTCATTGAGGTCAGTAGGAGCTGCACTAACTTATGTCAAGGCTAAAGTTTTCTTGTCTGAAGTATTTTAACTGTGGATAATACAAAGGAAGTGTCATCTCTCTATTCTCTTTTGAGTTCCTTTCCACCTCCCATTCAATAGCCAAGGTAAAGCAATCAGAAGCAAAGTTTGATATATGCCTGAAAATAAGCCCAGGTTTACCTTAGTGTTCTGCTAGTCATGTGCCATCTTAGACCAAGTTACTAGCTACTGTAGGAATCAAGGCTGGTGTCATGAGCAGAGTTTAGGGGTTCATGCTAACCTGTGTATAGCTTCTCAGTCAAGGGCCTTTCTGATAGTTCTCTCATAATTTGGAGATTGCTGTATTCAAGTAAGTCACTTGTACTAAAGTAGGCTAGGTAACTTTAGTTAACCCTCATTTAGTTTAAATCTAATTTACATTTTCCTTCTTGGTTCCTCTGAAGGAACCCCTCCATAGCTCAGCAGCATAGAACAGCATCCCCTCTACTATGAATATTGCTTTAAAAGGGCTGCTGAACTGGTTTATATTATTCTGTTCCCATCTCTAGGAAATGCTGATGTTGGGGAAGGAGACTAATATTGTTAGAAACAAAGAAGTTGCTCACCCACCTTATCCCTATCACAGCCTAGTAACAACACTGCATAGATATTGTTATTAAAACATTTGGGGTACTTGCTTCCCTGACAACTTTCTCTCAACAGAGAGCTTTTTCCTCCCTGATCCGTCTAATACTACTCTCCCTGCATGCAACACTTGCCCTATTTCAGATCGCTGGTAAAGTCCCATGATTCATTTTGTAGCCCTAGGAAACATGGGCTGCCCAGGTGCAGCCCATAAGATAGACAGTGATCAGCCTTTCCGAGCAACTACATGCAACAAACGTTTCCTTAGGGTACAGCCACCCTAAGGTAACATTAGAGCAGTACTACAGAGACAAGATGGAAATCAGTTTGGCTTAATGGGATAGGGAAGTTGCTTGCTTACCTTTCTCCTTTTGTGTCTTTGTGTGAGTGTCTTCTAATTCCCTTCAGAGGCTGCTCTACCCCAATCCTCTGGATAGTTTGGTTCTACCTTTCTGGATGGTTTCTACCCCTTCCACTTAGAGGTTCTCTGTGAACATGATCATTCAAAAGTAATTCCTGAGAGAAAGACATTTTGGCTGCGTCTAGACTGGCATGATTTTCCGCAAATGCTTTTAATGGAAAAGTTTTTCCGTTAAAAGCATTTGCGGAAAAGAGCGTCTAGATTGGCACAGATGCTTTTGCGCAAAAGCACTTTGCGCAAAAGCACAGAAAAGCGTCCGTGCCACTCTAGACGCAGTTTTGCGCAAGAAAGCCCCAATCGCCATTTTCGCCATCGGGGCTTTTTTGCGCAAAACGGTTCTCAGCTGTCTACACTGGCCCTCTTGCACAAAAGCATTTGCGCAAGAGGGCTTCTTCCCGAATGGGAGAGTCATTGTATTTGCGTAAGAACACTGACAAACATACAATAGATCGTCAGTGTTCTTGTGCAAATTCAAGCGGCCAGTCTAGACACAGCCTTTCAGTAATGAAGCATGTAGAAACAGACTCGCTTTTTCAGTTTACATGAGGGGAAGCTCTGGCTTTACCAATGTGATAAGAGCAGCTTTGCAAAACACCTGCAAATACTTTATGGCCACTATTTGCTAACTCCCTGTTTAATTCTTTCTTCAAACCTGCTCATTGCCACAGCTTAATCAGTAGCATTTAGTACACCTCTCCTTTCTTAGTGATCCTTAGACACGATTTCATGTATTGCAGCACGTTAGGATCAGTGTATGCCCATGTCCTATCAACCTTTGCATCATGGGGGTCATTACAATGTTTACAGTATTACAAGTTGAAAGAGCTTTAGCATAAGCAAACTGTATTAAGGCAATTTCCCACCTGGACTGCCAAACTAACCAACAGCTCCAAATGCTGAGAGAAACTGAATCACTACTGTGAAAAGTGCAGAGACAGTTCTACTGTGCAATGAAGAAAATAGGAATCTCTGTGGTTATAGTTGAAATTGGGACTTTGTATGCCTGTTAACTGAAAGGCAACTGAGAGAAACATGGAAGCAATGGAAGAAAAAGAAAGATAGGGCGCATATAATAACAGCTGGTAAAGTCAAAGGCCTCAATCCTCCCATTTACTAATGTGCTGGCTGCTTGTAGACGTCACTGGAGCCTGGCACAGGTGCAGGGGTCCACTAATGTGGCTTTCAGGATCATGGCCTACATGATAAGTGGTGTAGTAAGGCCTCAATGTGGCAGTGAGCATGAGACTGACTCTATAGTCTGATAGTGTAGGCTTTCACCTGGCAGCAGGGGTGCCATTCTGCTCCAATGAATATATATTTGGCCAAAATAGCAATAATGCAGGTCTCAATGGCCTCTGTGTAACAGAACATGGGCTTTGCAGAGCCCCCTTCCCAGACTTCCTGTCTGAGAAACTAACACACTTAGGCTGTGTCTACACTGGCAAGATTTTGCGCAAAATCTTGCCGCCTGTCTACACTGGCCGCGAGTATTTGCGCAAGAACACTGACGTTGTAATGTACAAAATCAGTGCTTCTTGCGCAAATACTCTGACGCTCCCGCTCAGGGATAAGCCCTCTTGCGCAAGTATTCTTGAGCAAGAGGCCAGTGTAGACAGCAACGTTAATCTCTTGCGCAAGAAAGCCCGATGGCTAAAATGGCCATCAGCGCTTTCTTGCGCAAGAGAGCGTCTACACTGGCACGGATGCTTTTGTGCAAAAGCACATGCCAGCGTAGACGCTCTCTTGCGCAAATACTTTTAACGGAAAAACTTTTCCGTTAAAAGTATTTGCGCAAAATCATGCCAGTGTAGACGCAGCCTTAAAGGTACAGTTACCAATACCTCAAGCCCCCTGGAGCACCGCTGAAGTCATTGTAGTTCTATGTGGGTGCAAAAACACAAGCATAACAGAGCAGGACCTAAAAAGGGAGGTATAAAAGGTATACTAAACTATACATTTAATAATATCTAAGTATCATATACTGAGCCTATATTTTAAAATGATACCTAGCTCTGGTATAGCACTTTTCATCTGCAGGTCTCAAAGTGCTTTACAAAGAAGCTGAGTACTGAAACTCAAAGACAGGCAGTGAAGTAACTTGCCTAAGATCATCTAACAAGCCAGTGGTAGAATCAGGACTTGCGCCCAGATCTCCTGAAACCTACACTACCACTTGTCTACTGAGCTGTGCTGCCTCCCTAAATCTACACTTTCATGTGTTTCTTTTGATGTGACTGTATCTATTCTGGTTCCTCAAGTAAAGAAACACACATTTTTAGAAAAACTTTTCCTGAGAAGATTTTTTTATGATTATTCCTCTTAAAATAATCATACCATTAAAACAAAAGTGAATTCACAGACATAAAGCCCCATTTAAATAATGTTATATTGACAGAACCTGACACAAAGCCTGGAAATTCAGAGTTGTGGTTGGCATCTCATGCTGCACTCAAGTCACCATGTCTTTTATTTTCCACATGAGCATTAGTGTCAACTTTAAGTATGGATTTCCTCACTCTTTCAGCTTGTGTCACAACCTTCACATTATTCAAAGATTTTTCCTATGAATATCTAGAAAACAGGAGTGTATCATTATGTTGTCATTAGATTTTTGTCATTTTGCTACTTCTAAAATAAGAGCTGGCAAATAAAATAAGAAATAGTCAAGAACTTGGGCCAAAACTCTAACCAAATACAGTCCACATTTTTCAGCATTTATGGAAAAGATAGGTTTGGGAGTGGGTGAGAGGTATTACTCTTTTTATTTTTGTGTCTCCCTGCATTTTCTGCTTCTGGAGAGAATTAGGAGAGTAAGTTCTGAACTGCAAAAGAAAGTTTTTCTCACATTACCTCTTTTGCAAACACAGGTGGCTTAGCTAACTTACAGCAGTTGGAATCAAGATACTATACAGTATCAATTCACTGGCTATATTACACAGTTCTTCATATCACTACTGTCACCTCTTTGAAATCCCCCCCCCATTCCCAAACAAACCCTGACATTGGTTTTACTTTCTTGTTTTAGGAGGCCCTGGCCCTGAAATTGCACCTGTGCAGATCCTCAAAAGTAATAGGGCTTTCTGGAGCAGCAAGGCTTCACCTGCATGGAGACAGCTGCAGGAGTAGGGCCACACTCAGCACAGGAAATCATACAGAATGAGTGATTGCTTCATACCACTGAAACCATTTCATCTAAAAATGCCTTTGTTTTAGAAAAGGAAGGAGTTTTAATGTGTTGCAGAAGCATATGCCTAACCCATTCTTCTACAGCCAAATTCTGTTCTTAGTTACACCAGTGTAAAGCCAGAGTAAAATCATTGCCTTGCAGTTATTCTGCATTTACACCAGAGTAACTGGCAGCAGAATTTGTCTCTTGGTCCCAATTTTGCAAACATTTAACCCTGTGCATAACTTTGTTTATGTGAAAAGTCCTATTGACACCATAGCCGTGGATACTCATGGCAGTGCTTAAGTGTTTGCAGAATCAGGGCCTTTTTAGAGGTTTTTTACATCTTATTTATTTGTGTGCACCAGGCCTATTTAGATGTATTTCTCGTTTAAAAGTCTTTTGTATGTTTGCTGGTTCTGTGATGAATTGCTTTCTTTACTGATAGGTCTATAGACTGATTTCTTGCTGTACCATAACCATGTCTATGTTATAATCTTTTATTATTGCTATGGAATGGTGAATTGCTATTTCTAGGTTTTTATTTCAATTTCCCACATATTTTTCTTAAATCTTAATTGCCAGCTTCTCTAAAAACATGACACCGGGAAGCAGCCCACCAGAGGAGAACTTGGGAAGATATAATCCTTATTTCTCTCAGACATGGCTTGGTCTTGTAAAACAAAATATGAGATAAGGGCAATTTAAAATAACTCAGCACAGTGTATAAAGTCTGTATGAGAAAGCATGTGATAAGCTCCAGTATGTGTAATCATTTTTCAGATGGAAAACAAGACAAGTCCTTATCACATACTTGAATTCTAAGCTCACCATACATTGTGGCTCATTTTAGAGCTGCTACAGAAGCTGCAATACTGAGGCGGAAGCTGGATCTGAAACCATTTAACACCAGTATTACTAATTCTCTCCACTTAGCAAGAACTTTCAGATTATAGTTTGCTGGGCATGTATAAATGACTAATAGCATGTAACTAGATCTGGTCAATCATGTGGGGACCATGCAACTTGCTTCTGATACAACAGGCCTGTGATATTTTGGTTTCAAAGCAGAAAGCCTGACTAAAGCATCTTAGCACTTCATCTTGCAAACAGTTACTGATGAACTTAAGGACAGATTTTAGCTCGCACATATCACCCCTACAGAGTTAAGGAGCCAGAACAGTCCCCTCCCATAAGAACGGCTAATTTATATAGCCATATTTCCCCTCCCCCATTATACGGACATAGATGGAAGCATTGATGGGGATATGAATGGAAGCAAGAGGAGAGTTCTCTGCTTCCCAGCCATTCTGGACTGTGGAGGAATCTACAGACAGTCATGCAAGACTATAATAAAGCTACAGTGTTTTCTGGAGCTTAAAGACAGATTTGGGATATGTAATACAAACAGGGCTAGCTTTAATTTAGCCAGCTTGCATACCAGAGCAGCAAAGCTGAAGAAGCATAGGCTTCCATGCAAGCTAGCTGCCTGCATATTCAGCCAGGTTTCTGGGTGGGCTTGTACAGCCTGCACTAATGCTGCCACAAATTCACTGCTCCAGGACCTGAGCTAGCTAGGTTCAAGTGGGCATGTAGGGACTATAGCAATGTTTCTCAGAATGGTCTGCAGGCCCACTCTGAGAAAGCTGCTACCAGGCTGCTCCAGTTTGTTTGCTTACTGGCTCTTAACCCACAAAGCCTCACAGCTCCCATTGGCTCTGGTTTGCCATTTGCAGCCAAGGGGAGCCACAGGAAGCATGCAAGGCTCCATGGCTGCAGAGCCAGTAAGTAAACAAACTGGAGCAGCCGAGCAGCAGCTTTCTCAGAGTGGGGCCACACCACTTTGAGAAACACTCGACTATAGTGTGGGTACACCCTTTGCCTCCTTTGTTTTCCTGAGAAGCGCAGCACAGAATCTTGGCCATAATATTTACCCAGGAGAAGTCTGCTTCACTTCAGTCAGACTCACAACAGTAGCAAGAACGATGCTCAGCTGTAAGCATTTGCATTGTTAGGCCATTAGTCACCTTTTCCTGTCCAGTTAACACCATTCAGATGAACATTATTAACTTCATGTTTCAGTCCATGCATTTTGAAAGCCAGTTGTATACTACTGGGAGTTTGCCATGTCCTCCTTTTCATCTTTTCAAGCAGTAAAAAGCACCTATTCTCCTGATGTTAACTGCTCCTGCTTTAATAGAATCAAAAACAATTCTGCAAAATGCAAATCTCACATATCTCTGCTTTCCAAACTCCAGATCAGATATGCCTCCACTCAGGCTGTCTTGTAGATGCCAAAACTTACAATATTGAGCAAGCAAACACAGAGAAGCCAAAATAAATCTAGCTATTTCACAGGCACAATGTGAAGAGCCGAGCTAGCACTTTCAGTGTGGTGTAATTAAGGCCATAACTAGCATTACAGTGGGAATTCGCATACAGATTGTGACAGAAACTAATCTACTTGGCTTTGAAATGTTTCCTTAAAAAGAAATATTTTTATTCCAGTGTTTGTGCAAGAGGTAGAAAGCCTTCTGTCCTTGACACAGGAAGTAGATAACACCTGTCAGTAGAATTCAAACCACCTGCTCAGTCTTCCTTGGGGAATAAGGCCTGCAGCTGGCTACACACTCACCAGTTTATGCACTGCACATTCTTTGCTTTCTTCTTCTTTTTTTTTTTTAATAGTTTAAACTCAGACAACCCCCTTCGTCTTCACCCGAGAAGACAACAAAAATTAGGCTAGCATTCAAAGGACACTAGTTGAGGGTTTTTGAAAGGTGGGAAAGCTGTTTTCCTCCATTTGATATTGCAAAACACAATTTTGCATTTTTTGTGATTAGTGATCAGCATGCAGCACTTGTTCCTAAAATGAAATCAGAAAGACTTAAAGACACAATACAGAAACATCAACATTAGAACCCCAATGTCTGTCCTCAAAAAGCTAAAAAGTATTTTTTTTAATGCAGAAACTTTGAGATCAGCTGTATGCACAAGAGATTAAGTGAAATGCCAAAAGTCACAGTTTCAACTGGATGTCATTACTCCACAATGTAGTTGTTCTGTGTTATTTTTGGTATAGCCCTAAATGAGCTGAACTACCATACCAGCCTTATAAGCATTTGCTTTAGGATTTCTTACATTTAGAAAAAAAAATCACAATTCATTCTGAAAAAGGTTTTATAGAAATGATTGGGTTATAAAGCAGAATGTTTCCCTTTGTATGCAGTTTTTTATGGATACCATAGAACTATGTAAGTGACCTCCCTGGCGCTCCTTCTCCCAGCCCCCTGCTTTGGATTTCTGTGAAGCATGAAGTGTTCTTTTAATGATCTGGAACCAGAGATTGGAAGGTAGAAGTGAGGAAAATGGGAGAGAGGAAAAATAATTTCACACTTAAAATCTGATAGGGTGGGCCAGTTCAGTAAAATAGAATATGATTTTTTTCTTTCCTGGGTAGAATACATTTCTCTGGTGTTCCTTACGCATCATTCTGAACCAAATGTCGCCTTTCTTAACATATGCTGGAAAAGATGTCTAACTGTGGAAAAAAGCTGAGTCAGACAAATAAAAAGCAAAGCTCACAGCATGAAATTGCTTAACAAAAAAACGGTATATATCATAGCAAAAATGAAAAAGAACTCTCCGTGTCTATACTTGAATTCTTTGTCTAAATGAGCGCCACATGTCAGAGTTGCTCACAAAGAAAGAAATTTTTTTTTCCTTCTGAAGCTCACATACGGTACACACTCCAACTCCAAAGAAATAATTACGGAAATGATACAACCAGCTTCATTGTTTGTGTCTGTTCTATAGAGTTCACTCCTTATCAAAGGCCCCCCTCACGTCTGAATGCAGCACTGCTGGTGCTTTTCCTCTCTAGCATCCCCCTGTGACCTGGGTCTATAACGGTCTGTTACCTCTGCCATCTAGCCTTCTGGTTAGATCGGCTCTTGGTCCATTTCCCCTTTGGGGCTAACATGAAATAAATTATGTCAACTCAAAACAGCCACCTGGGACGTCAAAGCCCATAATATAAACACTTGTACTTCATGGAGAGCCAAAGCCAATGTTGCCAAAGTTATGCCCCTGACTGGGCCAAATTCCTTGCGTTATGGTAGTAAGAGCCTTCCTTCTCTGCCCTGGCCTCACCAAGGTCTGGTTTGTAGTAGAAGCAGTCAGCATTTATGTGGCCTGCTAGGCCCTGATTGATCACCACCTGCTCTTGGCCCTTCTAGGCACTGAAAGAAAACTCAGTGGCTCTGCCTGCAGGATCATGGGAGCTCTCTGTAGGCACCCCCAGAGGTCTGAACTACCATTCTTCCGTTCAATCAGGCTCCTTTCTTCGGGTGGGGTGAGCAGAGGCAGAGTGTGGCCTGCAGCAGGGGCAGCAAATGCTTAGTATTCCTGGAAACAGATCCTTAGGCCAGTTAAGTTCATCTGCTACAGGCCAAAGGTGGTTTGTACAAAGTGCAAAAATATCAGACGTACAGCCTCAAGTGCTGGGCTCTATCATCTCGGAGGAGATTATCAGATATACAGTAGCATGCATGAAGGATCTCTCATTAAAGGCCTGACCTAATTTCCCTTTACATCTATGGATATCTTTCTATTGACTTGAATAGAGTATAGATTAGAAACTAAGGCATGGCACTCATGAGGAAAGCCATTTAAAAAAATGAATATTCTGCCATTTATCAGTGGTCTCCCACCCAGTCCTGCAGTGCTGGGATGTCAATGAGAGTTTTCATTGCACAATGTTGGGATGGTCAGGACCCAAGCTTCCTTCCTGGACACATAAAAGCCCTTATTTAAAATATTCCAGTAAAAAGCGATAGTTTTCTGTTGTGTATTAGTATTCAAGCAGCACCAACACGCATGATGTCTAAACACCCTTATATTCATGAATGAAATTAGAATAAATTGCCTGGGGGGGTTGTGAAATCTCCATTACTGGAGATATTTAAGAGCAGGTGTTAGGGCTGTTCCCCAATCTGGGATTCCGAGTGCAGAAGGTGGGGGCCAGCAAGAGACCTTAAATACCTTGCCTCTATAGGCTTCTGCTTTAAAAAACTCCCCAAGGTTACAGATTCCCTGGCCTTGGGAGATAGGCTGCCACCATTAAGTGAATTAAGAAAAACCCTGAAAACCAGGAAGAAACACTTGAACTTCTTCGCAAGGGGTACCCCAAACTCTTTTGCCACATAAGAGCTTGGAAAAAAAAGAAACAAAAAAAACCAGAAAACGAACTGTGTCTCTGATAGCTGATTTCTCAGGCTAGGCAGACACACACAGAGACCTCCTGTTACCTTCCAGGACACAAGAATCAAATCATCGCCTTTAAAAAGGTTATTTTATTAACAAAACAAAAAGATATACTTGGTTGCTAGATGTTACAGAGCAACTGAGAAAGAGCAGATTAAAACACAGAAAAAAATGGTATTTCTGGAACAGTTTGGCTGTGTCTAGACTGGCCGCTTGAATTTGTGCAAGAACACTGAGGATCTAATGTATGATCGTCAGTGTTCTTGCGCAAATACAATGACTCTCCCATTCGGGAAGAAGCCCTCTTGCGCAAATGCTTTTGCGCAAGAGGGCCAGTGTAGACAGCTGAGAACCGTTTTGCGCAAAAAAGCCCTGATGGCGAAAATGGCGATCGGGGCTTTCTTGCGCAAAACCGCGTCTAGAGTGGCAAGGATGCTTTTCTGCAAAAAGTGCTTTTGCACAAAAGCGTCCATGCCAATCTAGACGCTCTTTTCCGCAAATGCTTTTAATGGAAAAACTTTTCCGTTAAAAGCATTTGCGGAAAATCATGCCAGTCTAGACGCAGCCCTTAGGTATAGTGATTTGGAAGAGGGAAGCACATGGATTTTACAAAGAGAAGTTTAACCAAACACAAAACAAACCCTGATCATGACCAAACATACATTCCTCTCTCTACTCACGATCCATACTGATCCATACTTCAAGGCCCCATTCATTCCCATGCTGAATATTTCTTGGTAATGGCATGGTAATTCCGTTTGATTACTCCATCTTGCTTCCTCCAGTCTTAATTTAGAACTCCCACAAAGGAACAGCAGGTAAGTATCTATATTCAATTTACATTTCAACAGTTTTTCCCATTGGCTTTCCTGGCTTTCTGCCAATGCCCCCTAGCTACTACCCCCCTGAGTTTAACCCTTTAGTCACCGGGTGCTGGCTAGGACTCATAAGAACATAAGAACATAAAAATGGCAGTACTGGGTCAGACCAAAGGTCCATCTAGCCCAGTAGCCTGTCTGCCGACGGTGGCCAGCACCAGGTGCCCCAGAGAGGGTGGACCGAAGACAATGATCAAGTGATTTGTCTCCTGCCATCCCTCTCCAGCCTCTGACAAACAGAGGCCAAGGACACCATTTTATCCCCTGGCTAATAGCCTTTTATGGACCTAACCTCCATGAAATTATCTAGCTTCTCTTTAAACTCTATTATAGTCCTAGCCTTTACAGCCTCCTCTGGCAAGGAATTCCACAGGCTGACTACGTGCTGTGTGAAGAAGAACTTTCTTTTATTAGTTTTAAACCTGCTACCCATTAATTTCATTTGGTGTCCTCTAGTTCTTCTATTTAGGGAACTAATAAATAACTTTTCTTTATCGGCCCTCTCCACACCACTCATGATTTTATATACCTCTATCATATCCCCCCTCAGTCTCCTCTTTTCTAAACTGAAAAGTCCCAGTCGCTTTAACCTCTCCTCATATGGGACCCGTTCCAAACCCCTCATCATTTTAGTTGCCCTTTTCTGAACCCTTTCCAAGGCCAAAAATATCTTTTTTGAGGTGAGGAGACCACATCTGTACACAGTATTCAAAGTGTGGGTGTACCATAGTTTTATACAGGGGCAGTAAGATATTCTGGGTCTTATTTTCTATCCCTTTCTTAATAATTCCTAGCATCCTATTTGCCTTTTTGACCGCCGCTGCACACTGTGTGGAAGTTTTCAGAGAACTGTCCACGATAACTCCAAGATCTCTTTCCTGATTTGTCATAGCCAAATTAGCCCCCATCATACTGTATGTATAGTTTGGGTTATTTTTCCCGATGTACATTACTTTACACTTATCCACATTACATTTCATTTACCGTTTTGTTGCCCAATCACTCAGTTTGGTGAGATCTTCTTGGAGTCCCTCACAGTCTGCTTCTGTCTTGACTATCCTAAACAGTTTGGTATCATCTGCAAACTTTACCACCTCACTGCTTACCCCTTTCTCCAGATCATTTATGAATAAGTTGAACAGGATTGGTCCTAGGACCGACCCTTGGGGGACACCACTAGTTACCCCTCTCCATTCTGAAAATTTACCATTTATTCCTACCCTTTGTTTTCTGTCTTTTAACCAGTTCTCAATCCAAGAAAGGACCTTCCCTCTTATCCCATGGCCATGTAATTTACACAAGAGCCTTTGGTGAGGGACCTTGTCAAAGGCTTTCTGAAAATCTAAGTATACTATATCTACTGGATCCCCCTTGTCCGCATGTTTGTTAACCCCTTCAAAGAACTCTAATAGATTAGTAGACTCTAATAGACTCCT
Source organism: Pelochelys cantorii (assembly GCA_032595735.1). NCBI lineage: Eukaryota > Metazoa > Chordata > Testudines > Trionychidae > Pelochelys > Pelochelys cantorii. The sequence continues at coordinate 71,308,139 of CM064327.1, forward strand.
CTATCCATCACAGCAAGTTAGATAAAGATCTGTCAGGGATGATCTAGATGGTGCTTGATCCTGCCATGAAGGCAGGGGACTTGACTTGATGACCTCTCAAGGTCCTGTCAAGTTCAGGCTATGTCTACACAGCAGTGTTATTTCAGAATAAGCTATTCCAGACAACCATTTCTCGGGTTTCCCTGCTTGCTTGCCTATCTCTCTGAGGGACAGCAAAGCATTTTCTCTTCTTCCTCTGGTTGCCCTGATTCAGGACACCACAGCACTCTCCGCTATGGAGCCAGAGCTGCCTCCTGGCAGTCTTCAGCTCTTGCAGCTTTTGCTTCAAGTCATGCAGCACTTTCTGCAGGCTGCCTCCCAGGCTCTGCAGGAACCCAACCCAGGGCTTCTGGGAGACCTTCCACAGGTATGTGGGGGAGCAGCTACAGGAGCTGGACACTGCTCACCGTGGTCCAGACGCCATACCCTGCTGTTTCTGGCATCTGGACACCAGTGCAGACTGGTGGGACCACATCATTCTGGAGCACTGGGGAGACCAACAATGGCTCCAGAACTTCAGAATGAAGATGTACACCTTCCTCGAGCTCTGTGAGTGGCTCACCCCTGCCCTGAGGCAACAGGACATGCATATGAGGCTCGCCATTCCCCTCCAGGAGCGTGTTGCCATCGCCCTCTGGAAACTCTCCTCGCCAGACAGCTACCAATCCGTGGGGAACCAGTTTGACTCATGCAGGTATGGCATTCATGGGTTAGTGTCCCAGGAGGGGTGTGGAAGGACAGAATGGGCTTCCTAGGGAAAAGAGGGTGGGGTGGCCATGATTGCAGGGGGGGTGCTCCTGGTGAGTAGGGGAGAAGAGGGCTGGGGGGGGGGGGAAGTGGCAGGCACCCTGGCATCCCTGTGATTCTCGGTTTGTTTGTCTCTCTCTGCAGGTGGTCAGGGCCATCAACAGCATCCTGCTATGCAGAGTCATCCACCTAGCAGATGTGGACGCCATAATTGAAGGGTTTAGCATCCTGGGCTTCCCCAATTGCTGGGGGGCTATCAATGGGACATACGTCCCTATTTGTGCCCCAGACCACCAGGCATCAAGCTACATCAACTGCAAGGGATTCTTTTTGGTGGACCTGCAGGCTGTGATTGACCACTGGGGCCAGTTTATGGACATAAATGTTGGGTGGTCGAGGAAAGCACACGATGCACATGTGCTCAGGAACTCTAGTGTCTGCCAGAAGCTGCATGCCGGGACTTTCTTCCCCGGCCACCATATCAGGGTTTGGGACGTGGACATGCCCATATGCCTGGTAGGGGATGGCCTATCCCCTGCAGCCATGGCTCATGAAGCCGTATACCAGGGGTGGCCAACCCGCGGCTCGTGAGCTGCATGCACCTCTTCAAAGAAAAAATTATGGCTCCTGCACCCGCACCCACACCCACGGCTCGCGGCTCTTGGCTCTGAAAGGGGCAGCGTGTTTCTATTTTATTTTTTTGCTCAACAACTTTTTTCTCTTTGCGCTGTATCCACCACTATTTTGGCTCTTCGTCTGTAACGTGTTATCCACCTCAACCCCTCATGACAGGAATTTAATGCCAGCCTGAGCAGGGCCCGTATGGTGGTTGAGGGTGACTTCAGCCACCTGAAGGCACATTTTAAATGCCTCCTCACCCACCTGGACCTTGGGGAGCACAACATCCCACATGTGCTGGCTGCATGTTGTGTCCTACACAATGTGTGTGAGAGGAAGGGGGAGGCCCTCCTGCTAGGGTGTGGTGCAGAGGCGGACCACTTAGGCAGGGCCTACAAGCAGCCATGCATGGCTGCCATCCGGCAGGCCCATCAGGGGGCTGTGTGCATCCTGGAGGCCCTTGGGGAGAGCTTCTCCCCAGGGAAGCAGTGAGACTCTCCTCTGGGCTGCCCCATGGGGACTTCTGCTTCACTCCTCACTGCTGTCCCTCCACTTACCCCTCTCTTGGCCCCTTTCCCGATGACAAAATAAAGACACTTTTGTTTTGAACAACTAAACAGTCTGTATTTTCCATAACTGGGGGAGTCAATGAAACTGGGGAGAGGGGAAAGAACCTGGGAGAGGGGAGGAGAGAGGGTGGAAGAAACGGGGTGATGAGAACCTTGGAGGAGGGAGCTGGAAGGGAGAGGAAGGGAAAGGAGAGGCTCAGGGCTCTGGCTGGGAGTGGCACCAGCCTCTGTGGATCCCACCACCACAGATGTGGGGGCCTCAGTATCCACGGAGGGGGAGGGTGAAGTGGGAGCAGGAGAGGGAGTGGGAGAAGGAGCAATAGCAGGAGATGAAGCAGAGGCTGGAGCAATAGGAGGCAGCATGCTCTGCACAAGAGTGTGCTCATCATTGCACAGGGACCGGCCCTGCGCAAGCAGCTCCCACCAGCTCTCCCGCCATAGCCGCAGATCCTCCTCCACCTAGCAGTGGATGGTATTGTGCAGGACTCGCAGTGCTGCCAGGTGCTGTCGCTGATACTTGTCCATTGGACGTGTGTGCCTGCGGAAGCCTCGGGTGCGGAAGGATGTCCCGGATGGTGTGGACCTCCCTTCACTTGCAGTTGGTCTGGCTGTGGAGAATAAAGACAGATGGTCAGTCATCTCAGGGGACACAGTGCCTGAAGCCCAGCTCCCATCTGCAAGCCGAGAGTGACAGTTCTCGGTGTTGTCACAACCGATGTGCTTGGAATCATGCCATGTGTGCTATGGCCAGTGGCCCCTGATGTCCCCGGGAGTGGGAGCTGCCCCGAGACTGTGGGAATGCCCCTTTGCCATGTGTGGGAGTGCTGTGTGTGTGTATGGATATCCTTGGCCTCCTTCTAGAGGTAGCTTGTGGGGAGGGTGTCCCATCCTGGGATCAGGAGCATGGCAGGTCTCTCCAGACACTCTGTGGACAATAGCCCTAGGGTCCTCTGTCGCAGCCTGCTGGGGCCCGTGCCCAAGAGTCGCATGGCACATGCTCCCACATGCACAGGTTGCTGCGTGATCTGTGGCCAGCAAGAGCCAAGCATGGTGCACCTAGCTCCTCCCACCCCCTGCATGAAGGGAAAGAGATGGCACTCACATGATGTTCCTTCCCCAGCCTTGGACAATGTCTGGGAGATGTCCACAGGGAGATCTCGGAGCCATCTGTGCTCAGGATGGCCTCATCCAGATCCTGGGCCTCCTCATTGCTGTCGTCTGTGCCCCCAGTGAAGATGACGATGACGTGCGTCTCCAGCCCAGAGTCTATAACGGGGGGGGGAGGGACTGCCCCACCCCCCAGGATGCAGTCGAGCTCATTAAAATAAGAGCAGGTGTAGGGCTCTGCCCTGGATCGGGAACTGCCCTCCTTGGCCCTGGTGTAAGCCTGGCAGAGCTCCTTGACCTTCAACCGCACCTGTTCTTGGGTGTCGATGTGGTCTTTGTTCCCCAGGCTGTCTGCCATGCGGCCAAGAAAACATCCATGTTCCTGCGTTTGGTGCGGAGATCCTGGAGGTTGGTTTCATCCCCCCAAACCTCAGTAAGGTCCAGGACCTCCGTACCAGACCAGAAAGGTGCATGTCGTTTGCGGCCTCTGGCAGGCTCCTGGGAACTGTATGAATGCTTCTGGGGAGCAGTGGAGGGCTGGCTGGCATCATCATAGTGGCTCATCCTAGGCCTAAATGCTGTCAGGGGCAGCTGCAGGGTGGCTCAGGGCTGTCAGGCCTGTTGCGAGCCACAAACTCTGTCTGCAGAGTCTGCAGCTTTAAGGACTCCAGGGGAGGAGGGGAGATTGAATTTTCCTGTGTGTGGACAGAGAGGCCAGCAGGGCACCCTGGGAAGGGCTGGAGGCCCCCTATTCCCTGTCTACACAGCCCCTATTCCAAAATAGCTATTTCAGAATAGATGCTATTCCTCGTAGAATGAGGTTTACAGAACTCGAAATAAGATGGCCGCTATTTCAAAATTATTTTGAAATAGCGGTTTGGCAGTTTAGATGCTCGCAAAGTTATTTCGGCATAGCAGTCGTTATTCCGAGATAACTTTGCTGTGTAGAGATATCCTATAATGAAATCCATAGCAATTTTTTAAGAGGAGACAAAAGCAAACACGTATAGGTTACAACAGAATGTCATGCTTAGTACTGGTAATAAATTCCTTGTCTTTTTCCCCCCACCTTTTCCTAGTCTTTAAAGAACAGTCTGGAGAAAGCTTGGGTGTCTGTACATGGAAATTAAAACAGCTTGTGTTTCAAAGGACTTTAATGAAGTCCAGAACAAATTAACCAGAAGTACTACAACCAAAAGCCTATTAATACTGCTACACTGGGGACCTCTTAAAAGCTCATAGCTTTGGTATATTCCAAGTTTCTTCTTGCACAGTATTTGGAACAGGATGTGGGTTGAGAAGGTTTCTAAGGTTCTCAGTACAGTAGTTGTTAACCTTAGGGTTGTTTTTCATTGAAATTATAAAATGATCATTGTTCCCCAGTTTGATTTCCTAGAGGATTTTATTTCTTTATAAGGTGTATGTTTCAAGGTATAAAATGGCACATATTGGGTTTTGTTTAATCTCTCTCTCCAGAGTCAAGTTAATAAGTGTAATTGTCTTAAAACCAGACCTCACAGTTAGAACGTTTTTGTCCCATTGCACCTAGCACTTCCCTCTTGGACCACCCCAAATAATTCCTTTGACTATGTTTTTGAGGTTTTCATATAGAACACATCTATACTTACAAGAAAATTGACGCGGCGGAAGTCAATTTTCTAGCGTTCGACTTAGCGGGTCTAGTGTAGACCCATAAATCGAACACTGAGGTCACCTCCTGCCAGCAACCCATACTCCTCTTTCTGAAAGGAGTAAGGAAAGCCTACAGGAGCATTTGCTCCTGTCAGCCTCCCGCTGTGTAGATGCCACCACGGCTCAGCTTAAGGTAAGCCGACTCCAGCTACATATTTTACATAGCTGGAGTTGCGTACCTTAAGCCAAACATCTTGATCTAGTATAGACCTGGCTATACTGTATTACCAAGACGTACACAGAGTGGGCTGAGCCAAGAGTGGACTTAACCTCTCAGTGTCCTTCCTTGGGAGTGAGACTTCATCTGACTTACCTTACTTTCATGGAGAACCTGAGTAGTTGCTGTTGAGGGACTGATCTAAAGTATGTTCCTAGTAAAGAAGGGATGAGAAGTAGAGGAACAGCTTAGCAATACTCATTTTAATTCTTTATTAAAACTTAACAATACATAAGGGGACTAGGAAAAATAGCCTCTCTTCTATGCAGTTTTCAAAATTCAACAAAAATCTCAGACAAAAACCTCGGTATTTTTAAATAAAATAGCTCTCAATGTACACATATCCAAATGTTGAGATAGCTAATTAGCAGCTTAATTTGGGTTTTCAGATAACAAAGAGTATACTTTTTCAACTTCATTAAATTTAAAAAAGAAGAAAAACATCCTCCACATTTCATTAATCATTCCAATAGAAATAAATCATATAAACTAAACATGTGCCAAAGAAGTCAGTTCATATTCAATTACTATCATATTGTTAATTTACCAAGTCTCAACAAAAAGGAGTACTATGTCCAATCAATGTAATTTGGCCAACATTAGGTAACTGATGTTTAAATTTAGTTTCCTAAATCAATATTTGGACAACGAAATTGGTGGCCTAATCTTCAGAGGTGCTGAGCACATGCGGGCGCCAGCTGATTTCAGGGAATAAAGGCCCAGACCCTCCGAAATATTTATATTCCCAGCTTCTCATTTCAAACAGTACTACATCAGCATGCACAGGAAACTTTAGCGCACACCAGTAGAATCCACACAGGACATTTATCACATGCTGGTGCATGCTAAAATTTACACCCCACTGGTGTAACACCCTGTGTAGGCAAGCCCTTATGGGATAAACATGAATTTGCGAGGCTGATTTTAGGCATGGAGATTCATCTCAGGTATTACCATTTGTGGTTTAAAAGTTCATAGAAAAGAATAGCTATGAATATAGGTCCCTTCTGTCGGGGTATCACCACAAACACGGAACAGCATGAGCCAATCAATAATAGGTAAACCACATCTATAGTAGATGGAATTTATTTTGTCCAGTAAAGGAATACCTTCACCATTGTTTAAATGGGTAATGTCACATTGATTTCTTACCCATCAAGAACAACATATATCTGCTTTCTGTTAACCTTTGTTACTTTTCCAGGAGAATATAAAACATAAGAACGGCCATGCTTGGTTCAAACATAAGAACAAAGGTCCATCTAGCCCAGGCTTCTCTTTTACGACAGTGGCCAATGCCAGGTGCCCCAGAGGGAATGAAGAGAACAGATCGTTATCAAGTGATCTATCCACTGTCATCCATTCCCACCTTCTGAGACACAGAGGCAAGGGAGATGATCCTTGCCCATCCTGGCTAATAGCCATTGATGGGCCTATTCTCCATGAATTCCTTTTTAAATCCTGTTAGAGTCTTGGCCTTCACAACATCCTCTGGCAAGGAGTTCCACTGCATTGTGTGAAGAGCAGGATCCTCTGAGCCCTTGTGGAGCTCTAAGAAGCCTTCCACCTTTTGACAACTGACAAACAGAAGAGGTCTCTACCTAGCTCCCTATAGATCCTGTCATTGCTGCTCCTTGAGTCAGTCAGAAGAATCATTAAAGGTCCATGATGAGCACCGACACCTTCTCCTATCATGTCTGAATGTACAACCTGCACAGTTCTCCAAGGGCCTGCTTGCCTGGTATTGATGTCAGAGAGATCCAAAACTCAGATCTCCTGCCTGGCATCATGCTATGCCACTTCCAGCACACATCTGTTACGTGGCAATGAACGCCAACAATTCCCTTAGGGTGAGTCTAGACTACAGGGTTTTGTCGACAAAAGTGGTCTTTTGTCGACAAAACTATACCTGCATCTACACTACCGCCAAGTTCTGTCGACATAACGTCGACTCGGCAGTTTTGTCGACGGCAGTAAACCTCATTCTATGAGGAATAACGCCTTTTGTCGACAGAGTTCTGTCGACAGAAGGCGTTATTACATCTACACTGTCCTTTGTGTCTACACTCTCATGTCAACAAAGCGGCTTGCTTTGTTGACAGAACTGGATGTAGTCTAAACGCTCTTTGTCGACAGAGGCTTTGTCGACAGTATCTGTCGACAAAGCCTCTGTCGACAAAAGCCTGTAGTCTAGACGTACCCTTAGTTACTAATAATGCCCAACAGATTTCTTGTGCCCTTCATGTCTTTGAAGCCAAATGTTTATCAAAATATATCATCTAACAAGCAATATTGAAATTGTTCTTCTTATGACATTAAACGGGCCCTAATCTGCCACCTCTACTTACCTCTGTTCAGTAGTACTTCACAAGTACCAGTTAAAAGAAGATACTACTTGCAGAATCTAAGTAAAGAATTAAGGGTGGGATTTTCAAAAGCACACAGCATTGACCCAACTCTGCTCCCATTTAAGACAATGGCAACTGAGCTCCATGGGAGGTGAGGTAGAGCAAAGTGGAGCAATTTTCTTTCGAGTGCATCCCCTGATTTCCAATGGCTATCACTGAATCTGTCTATTTTGGCCAAGCTCTGATGTCTCTTCCTGTGACTGATATTGCCAATCTTCCAATGCTGTCTTATCATTCAAGCTTGACAGGTAAAATTAATCTTTGGTCCTGCACAGGGCCGTGTGCACAGCCTAAGTTCTATTAATGCCTGATGTTAAGGGAGACCACCTGCACTGAGAAAAATTTTGCCCCACTAGGAAATCAAAGGAAGTGGAAACAGAGGAAGGCTGGGTTTTCCCAGAAATTACGGAAAGTTTTGACTTCATGTATGTCTTTTACCCAAAAAGAGTTCTCAAAGGAAAATAATTCTCTCTTTGCCTCACACTTTCCAAAATGGAACAAAACTTTTAAACGCGCTAAAAGGTTTTTAATACTAAAAAGCCTTGGTATTCTACAGGGTTTAAAATTATAGGTTCCTGCTTCTTCCATCCCTAGACACTAGCCAAATATAATAATGTAGGGAACATAATGCCAGTTTAGCAGGTTTGGAAATAATGTCGTGTTTCTTAATACAGAGCACTTTCCCATGTTCTCTTCCGTCCTTCTTTGGAATGGTGATGTGGCAATGTCTGGCTGGCAAGGTGCAGTGAATGACAACAGTGAATTACTGAGTAAATGACCCTGCCTATCTGCACTGAGTTCCTATTGCACTATTGTAATGCACAGTTAAGCTCATGGGTGACTAATCATAACTGTCACAAATGATATATTTTTATTTTGATATAGTCTCTCTTCCCACCACTATTGCAAGTCTACAGCCACCAGATCAAGATATGATTAATAATTTGTCAAGCTTCTGTAGGGAGGAGATGGTACCTGTACATCTTCATAATATAAGCTAAAACAGGACACCCCAAAGTTCTGTGTGTTAAGCCTTTATTATAGCTAATGAGGTAGCCCACACCTTATCAAACCAGTTCCAAGCTGTTAAAGTTGTTTGTTCACATTTGGCTAAGCTTTAGCTATTTTTATGGACGATCAAGAGGAAATTGTTCCATAATGTATGTTGTTCATCCTTTGACATCAGCTTCATCATATGCGTTCAAGGATTTGAATATTTTTTCTTAAGAGAAATAAAACAGCCCACTTTTTGATCAGGAGCCCCACTTCCCAAGTACAACACCCTGAAATTCCAGGTGTAAACTGCTGAAATTGTGAAATTGACCGCTTTTAAGACACTATGGCTATGAAATTGACCAAAGTGAATCATGATTTTAGTAGGGCCCTAGTCATATGGATCTGAATAAATTCTTCCTAGGTAGCTAGCTGGGAGAGGGAGAGACTTCAGGAGCAGACTGTATTTACATGAATACACCTATTCTGCTTAGCTATCTAGCAGATAGAGCATTGTTGTTTGAAGTGATCAACTGTGGCTGGTGCTGGGTTATAATCACTTTAGGACTGAACGCATGTGGGGTAGTGAAATTGTTATCATCAGTATAGTTGTTTCTGTATGGCTAAAGGGGAGCAGAACTGTGCTTAACCTGTCCCAAATGAGGGGTTCACCCTCAGTTGAAAGGACCTTCTTAAGCCAAGTGCTTGAATTCCAGATCCCTGTGCAAGTAAGGGTATGTCTACACTACAAAGTTAATTCGAACTAACTTAGTTCGAATTAGTTAATTCGAACTAAGCTAATTCGAACTAACGCATCTAGACCCAAAAACTAATTCGAATTAGCGTTTTGCTAATTCGAACTAGCGCGTCCACACTGATTGGACGCTGGGTCGCATTTAAGGGCAGCTGAAACCGGTTCCGGCAGGGCATCAGGTCAGTAGTTGCTTTGTGTGGCTGCTGTCTGAGGCTATCTGAGGCTCGTGCTTAAAGGGACCCCCCTGGACAGCCAGTTCTCAGCTTCTCCGCTTGCTTGCCTACCTCGCCGAGGGACAGCAAAGCGTTTTCCTCTGCGCCTGCCTGTGTCGGTGGCTCCCATTGGGGACGCTGCCGCAGTTGGCACCATGGAGCCAGAGCTCGCCCTGGGCATTCTGCTCCAGTTTTTGGACTTGCTGCTGCAAGCCTGCCAGCAATGGCTGGAGGCTGCCTGGCACCACCTGGTGCACGTCAGCCCCCTACCTCTCCACTTGGCCTCCCTGGGGGCCATGGAGGAGCTGCAGCAGCGCCCGGATGCCAGCGTGCCCCACCGCATCTGGCGTCTGGACACCAGCAGCGACTGGTGGGACCGCATCATCCTGGAGCGCTGGGGAGACAGACAGTGGACCCAGAAATTCAGGATGAAGAAGGACACCTTCCTGGAGCTCTGCAAGTGGCTCGCCCCTGCTCTGCGGCGACGGGACACTCGCATGAGGCCTGCCATCCCCCCTCCAGAAGCGTGTGGCCATCGCCCTGTGGAAGCGCTCCACGCCGGACAGCTACCGATCTGTGGGGAACCAGTTCGGAGTGGGGAGATCCACCGTCGGAGCAGTACTCATGCAGGTACGGCACTCACCGGCCACTGGGCCGGGGAGGAAGGGGGCTGCAAGGAGGGAATGGGCTGCCCCAGGGAAAATGGGGGCGGGGGAGGAGGCGACAATGCCCTGCATGGGAGGGTTTGGTCTGTCCTGGCTGTACTACAGGCCGCCGGCAGCGGCCAGGATCGCAGCAGGGGTTGCTTCTGGGAGTGGGGCACGGGGCAGTGCCAGGGAATGAACACTCCCAGCCACCCGGGCGCCCCAGTGATTCGCAGTTTGCTGTGTCTCTCTGCAGGTGGTCAAGGCCATCAACCGGGTGCTGCTCCACAGGGTGGTCCACCTCACCGATCTGAACGCCATCATCCAGGGGTTTGGCGCCCTCGGCTTCCCCAACTGCAGGGGGGCCATCAACGGGACGCACATCCCCATCCGTGCCCCAGAACACCAGGCCTCCCAGTACATCAACCGCAAGGGGTACTTCTCTGTCCTCCTGCAGGCCGTGTCTGACCACTGGGGCCAGTTCACAGACATTAATGTGGGCTGGTCTGGCAAGGCACACGACGCCAGGGTGTTCCGCAACTCCTCCGTGTGCCAGAGGCTGCATGCCAGGACCTTCTTCCCCGACTGCCACATCAGGGTCGGGGACGTGGACATGCCCATCTGCCTGGTGGGGGATGCGGCCTACCCCCTACAGCCCTGGCTGATGAAGCTGTACACGGGGCACCTCAACCCCTCCCGCCAGGCCTTCAATGACAGGCTCACCAGGGCCCACATTGTGGTCGAGGGGGCCTTCGGACAACTGAAAGCAAGATTTAGGTGCCTCCTCACCGGCCTCGACCTCGCCGAGCACAATATCCCTCCCGTGGTGGCAGCATGTTGTGTGCTGCACAATTTGTGTGAGCGGAAGGGGGAGGCTTTCCTGCCAGTCTGGATGGCTGAGGCTGAGCACATGGCTGGCCATTATGCTCAGCCCCACACCGCCACCGTCCGGGAGGCCCAGTGGGGGGCCATCCAGATCCGGGAAGCCCTGCGGGAGACCTTCGTGGTGGAGGAGGAGGACTGAACTCTCCCTGCATGCCCCATTGGGGCCTTCTTCCACCCTCCCCTCCTTAACATAAGAACATAAGAACATAAGAACGGCCGTACCGGGTCAGACCAAAGGTCCATCTAGCCCAGTATCCTGTCTGCCGACAGTGGCCAGCACCAGGTGCCCCAGAGGGGGTGGACCGAAGACAATGATCAAGCGCTTTGTCTCCTGCCATCCCTCTCCAGCCTCTGTCAAACAGAGGCCAAGGACACCATTTTATCCCCTGGCTAATAGCCTTTTATGGACCTAACCTCCATGAAATTATCTAGCTTCTCTTTAAACTCTGTTATAGTCCTAGCCTTCACAGCCTCCTCTGGCAAGGAGTTCCACATGCTGACTACACGCTGTGTGAAGAAGAACTTTCTTTTATTAGTTTTAAACCTGCTACCCATTAATTTCATTTGGTGTCCTCTAGTTCTTCTATTTAGGGAACTAATAAATAACTTTTCTTTATCGGCCCTCTCCATACCACTCATGATTTTATACACCTCTATCATATCCCCCCTCAGTCTCCTCTTTTCTAAACTGAAAAGTCCCAGTCGCTTTAACCTCTCCTCATATGGGACCCGTTCCAAACCCCTAATCAATTTAGTTGCCCTTTTCTGAACCCTTTCCAAGGCCAAAATATCTTTTTTGAGGTGAGGAGACCACATCTGTACACAGTATTCAAGATGTGTAGTATTCCCCTTTCCCCTCCCTAACCCCCCTTCCTAATGTTAAATAAAGACACCTGTTTTGCAAACAACACTCTCTTTTTATTGTACATAACTGGGGTGGGGAGAGGGGGGAATGAGGGTGGGAGAGGGAAGGGGGAAACCTGGGAGGAGGGAGCTGGATGGGGGAGGAAGAGGAGGAAGGGAAGAGAAAGCTCAGGGTTGGGGGTCCTGCTGACTCTCCCATCTCACAGCACTGCGGGTGCGGGGATGTCGGGGGGGGGAGTGGGTGTGGAGGGTGGGGCAGGAGGGACGGGAGCAGGGGTGGGAGGAGGAGTGAGAGCTGGGGCGGCCGCAGGGGCCGGAGCAGGAGGAGGCAGGAACCTGTCCACCAGGGTCTGGAGGTGGCCTCTGAGGGCACGGCCCTGCTCCTCCAGTGCCTCCAAGCTCTGCTGCCGCAGCCACAGGTCCTCCCGGACCCAGTGGTCCTGGGTGCGGAGCTGGTGCTCCAGTAGCCGCAGGTGCCACCGGTGGTAGTCCTCCAGGTTCCTGGTGCGCCTGCTGGCCCGGGTGCAGGTGGCTGTTGCAGGTGGGGTGGTGTGCCCTGCAGTCCCAGGTGCTGAGGCTGTGGTGAAACAAGAGCAGTGGTCAGTTCTCCCTGGGGACACAGCCCCCCAGCCCCCTCTGCAAGGCGAGGTCGGCGTGTGGGGAACGGGCCAGGGCCCCTGCATGACACCCAGCTGCTGCTCCATGGTGGGCAAGGCCCAGGTGCACGGTCCCTCTCCCCCCACCTCCCCATACACATAAGGGGAGCATGATGGCACTCACATGTGGAGCCCCCCTCGGCCTCGGACGACACAGCCGATGTGCTCTGTGGGATGCCTCGGGGGTCCTGGGTCCTGGGCAGGTTCCCTGCAGGCTCCTGGCTCTCGGCGTCCTCCTCCTCCTCCTCGGTGTCAGGGACGGGTCCCTCTGCCCCGCGGTCGATCACCACCCGGGCGGGCATGGACTGTGTGAGCCCCCAGGATGCGGTCCAGGGCCTCATAATGAGGGCATGCCTCCAGGTCAGCCCCTGGCTGGGAGGCCCTGGAGTAGGACTGCCGCAGGTCCTTAGTTTTGCAGCAGACCTGCTCCCGGGTCCGCATGTGGCCTCTGGTGGCCAGGCTGGCAGCCATGCGGCTGTAGACGGCCGCGTTCCTGTGGCTAGTGCGGAGATCGTGGACGTTGGAGGCTTCCCCCCAAACCTCGATGAGGTCCACGATCTCCGCACTAGACCAGGAGGGTGCCCGCCTCTTGCGACCCCGGGCAGGCTCCTGGGAGCCGCCGGCCTGGTCCTGGGAAGAGGCGGAGGGCTGGTGGCAGCGGGTGGCTGGCTCATGCCATGCCAGGTGCAGGGTCTGCTGGCTGGGTGCTGGCAGGCTTGCAGCTGGCACGAGCACTGTAGCCAGACCGTCCCCTTTAAGGGATCCGGGGCCAGGAGGGGGGCAAAAGAGTTTCCCTGGCTTGGCCCAGAGTGGCCACCCGGGCAAGCTGGGAAGGGCTAGCCTCCAACTAGTTCGAATTAAGTGGCTACACAGCCCTTAATTCGAACTACTTAATTCGAACTAGGCGTTAGTCCTCGTAGAATGAGGTTTACCTAGTTCGAATTAAGCGCTCCGCTAGTTCGAATTAAGTTCCAACTCGCGGTTTGCATGTGTAGCGCCTATGAAAGTTAATTTGAACTAACGGCTGTTAGTTCGAATTAACTTTGTAGTGTAGACATACCCTAAGAGAGGGAGGGAGAATGTCCCATCCAGGATGTGTGGACTGTCTCTAAATATCCCCTGTCTGGTTTAATGTGTGTCCTCCCCATTCTTCAAAGAAAGAACTAAACAGGCTACATTAGGAGCCTCTTTAGTATTTTAAATGCTCGGTCAGAGCTGAAATCCATTATGGTGGGACAGTGTTTTTGCTCCCCAACCTGCTAAGAGCTAAAACTCACTGGCTACGTCTAGACTACATCCCTTTTTCGGAAAAGGGATGTAAATTAGACGTATCGCAATTGCTAATGAAGCGGGGATTTAAATCTCCCCCGCTTCATTAGCATAAAAATGGCTGCCGCTTTTTTTCCGCATGGAGCTTTGCCGGAAAAAAGCGCCAGTCCAGACGCTGATCTTGCGGAAAATAAAGCCTTTTCCGAAAGATCCCTTAAATAAGATAAGGGATCTTTCGGAAAAGGCTTTATTTTCCTCAAGATCAGCATCTGGACTGGCGCTTTTTTCCGGCAAAGCTCCGTGCGGAAAAAAAGCGGCAGCCATTTTTATGCTAATGAAGCGGGGGAGATTTAAATCCCCGCTTCATTAGCAATTGCGATACGTCTAATTTACATCCCTTTTCCGAAAAAGGGATGTAGTCTAGACGTAGCCACTAAGAATATGTCTACACAGCAGTGTTATTTCGGAATAGCTGAATAACACTACAAGCCTTTATTTCAAAATAATGTTGAGCTGGAGGACTTCTTACTCCAACTCCTGCAACCCTCATTTTACGAGGAGTAAGGGAAGTCGAAGGGAGAGTGTTCTTCCTTCCTGCTGTGTAGACATGCCAAAAGCCAAATTAAGCTATTTCAACTTAAGCTACATAATTGACGGAGCTCAAGTTGAGTGGCTTAATTTGACTTCTGTGTAGACATGCCCTAAGAAACTGATCTGAGACATGCCCTAAGAAACTGATCTGAGAAGGTCATAGCAGAGAGACAGGGGCAGCAGAAGGGGACTGACAGGCAGCCAGTTAAAGCAGCATGCAGGCAGCTGACAGGCGCAGCCACGTCTCACTGATCAAGAGCAACCACTGTGAGTGTAGTGTAGTGAGGGAGCAGAGGGTGGCAAAGGAACTTCTGGTTATAGAACTCAAGAACAGGAGGCACAAGGCACTTCCTCTCACATGGTAAGATGGGTGTGCTGCTCCCAGTTTTATGTTTATGAATCCTGCTCATTAATCCTAATTAATGTCAGGTGGTATCTCTCTTTTTGTTAAAAGTTTCTTTTCTGAACTCAGACTCTGTGCTTGCGAGCAGAGACGCATTGTCTTTCAAAGGGGCCCAGAGTGGTGTGTAATTTTCCCATGTTCCTGGGTGAGGGCTTGAAATGGCTCTGTATTCAACTGATAGAGAGGAGCACCTAGAAATTGAACCCAACAGTGGTTGCTGCTTGATGTACCTGGCAGAAGAGTTACATATGTAAGATGTAGGGGGTAAATAAACTGCTCTGGTTAGCACTGGTGAGGCCTCAGCTGGAGTGCTGTGTCCAACTCCGGCTGCTACACCTTAGGAAAGATGTGGACAAATTGGAGGGAGTCAAGAGGAGAGCAACAAAAATGATAAAAGAGCTGACCTATGAGGAACCATTAAAAAAAACTGGGCATGTTCAGTCTTGAGAAAAGAAGAATAAGGGGGGGGAAACTGATAAAGTTCAAATGTGTTAAGGGATGGTAGAAGGGAGAACTGTGGGCGGTTGTTTTCCTTGTCCACCAAAGACATGGCAGGAAGTAATGAGCTTAATCAGAAGGAAGAGAGATTCAGGTTAGATATTAAGAAAAACTTTCTTGCTCTGGTTCAGCACTGAAATAGGCTTCCAAGGGAAGCTGTGGAATCCCCACCATTGGATGGTTTTAAGAACAGGTTAGACAAACAGCAGTCAGGGATGGTCCTCAGTTACTTGGCCCTGCCTTAACACAGAGGTGCTGGACTCAAAGACTTCTTGAGGCCCCTTCCAGCCCTACATTTCTATGAGTCTATGTCTCTAAAATCCCCGAGAGGTTTCCCCCAGTGCAAGAACTGAGGCAGACGAAACAGCTGGGTATGCCGGGGCTAGGTTGGAGATTGGAGGGGTGTATTAGGGTAGAACTACTGCACACAGTGATGTGCAATTTCTGGGCAGCACAGCAGGCCATAGGCATCCAGGGACAAACTACCAACTTAGACACACACTCCAAGGCTACCTCTACACTACAAGGTTTTTGCACAAAAACCGGCAGAGCGTCCACACTTCAAGAGCATTTTTGCACAAGTAAATTGGCAGAACAGAGGGCTTTTGCCTGTAGACTTATTCCTCTCCCCACAAGGAATAACTCCTTTTTGCGCTACAGCTCTTGCACAAAAAGGCGTGTGTGGATGCGCCGGAGGGTTTTTTGTGCAAGAAACCCCTATCGGCAAAAGCACAGGTGCTCTGATGGGCATTCTGTGAATGGCCATCAGAGCTTTCTTGCACAAGAGTGTCCATGCAATCTGGACGCTCTCTTGCACAAAAGCACATTGCTTTTGTGATGAGCTTTGAGGTCTGGACATGCTTTTGCGCAAGAATTTTTTGCGGAAGATCTCTTCCACAAAAGGCTGCTTGCGCAAAAACTCTGCAGTGTAGATAAAGCCCAAGGCTTTCTATATTATGCTGGGGGCTGTAGAGCAGGCAGATTGGAAGGGCACCAAAGTGGCTGAAAAGGACTATGACTCCATTTCTACCCCCTGGACTGTGAGTCCTGTGCTGAGTCTCCTATAGATGCCAGCCAGATTCTCAGCCTTAGTATTTCAATGGCCATATTGTACTTAAAAATAACTTTGAGCATTAAGTACTACACAGTCTTGAACAGTCCCAGACTGTTATAACAAAGATTCATTTTTTAATACAAAAGAACCCAGGAAGTTTGAGTAGCACATTCCACCTCCTTAGCTTCCCCAGAACTTGCATGGGGCATAATAGTAAGCAAAAACTTCCCATGCAAACCTTGCAACTGGCATCTGCAGCTATACCAGAGGAGTCTTAGCCTGCCCTGGTCTATTATACCCATTGCCTATGCTCTCCTTTGCCTTACAGCATTCCTTTACATTTCAGGACATGCAATGGTATCTGAGGTCCACTCATTGACCTCAGTTGTCTGTGTTTGTGCAGCTTTGTAGCATAATGGAGTCTTTGTAGGAGCTTTTGGCTGTGTCTGCAATATAAATAATCATAGTAAATAAATTCATAAACCATTTAATAATAGAACTAATATAAGAGCTCAACTAGTTTCCCATCAATTAATAATATATATATTTCAGAATAACCCAGAGTAGGTGATTAGGTCTTTGCTTTCATTCTCCTTTGCTCTTTGCCCTTTTCTTCGCTTATCTGTATTTTGTGCTCCATCAAATGGGTGTGAATTCTAGAGAAACTCAGGCCTTGGTGGTTCTCAGATATAACAACATACCCCAGACAGTCCCTTCTACTGGGGTAAATAGGCAAAACTCAGCAGAACTCCATGGGGCTTCATCCCTTCTCTCCAGCTGAGATTTTGGCTCAGAATATGTAGCTAAGCCACGTGCAAGCTTGAAAGTTTTGTTTAATAATAAGACAACCTAGACTCATGCACAGTACTCCTATTGATGCCGATGTGGATTCTAGGGGAGTGTATATGCTGTACACGCACATCTATATATCCTGTGTTTGTAGAAATATGTTTATTGTATTTTAAAATAAATAAATGCAGTGGACCACATCCCCAGCATATATAAATCAGTGTCGTTTCAATGACTTCTTTACCAGGGTAACAGTTCTTCCCAGAATCATGTAATCTTTTGACTCTAAAAATGCTGCCCAAATGTTGTCATAAAGTTTGCATAAAATGAGGCAAACAATCACAGTGTTATCTTTTTTCTGTTTATACAATCTATAACAACCGCTGCTATAGAATATTAGGAAGACTTACAAAATCAAGTAAATAATTTATAATCATGTTCTCAAGATATAATTTGTCAAACTGGGAAGGAAGGCGAGAAAGAAGGTCTTTTTTGCCATTGACAAGTCACATATTTCCACAATATGCTTAACTTAACATGAACCAGAAGATAGTGATAACATATGCATATAGTCACGTTCTCATATTTCTCCGGAGAGGGTTTTTAAATGTTCAATAAATGCTTCCCAGACGAGACTGAGTTCACACTATAAGTCTTGTCTTCTGAATGCTGGTTACTTCATTTTGTGACTCTTCTTGTCAGTTACTAGCTCTCTGCAAACTGTGGAAAATCAATTCACTGCTGCAGATTTTCCCACTATTTCTATCAAGTGCAGAAGTTTTTGATCCATGCCTATTGCTATGGAATTGTTTTTCCCCGGCACTAAGTTCAGTTGTGCAATGGGACCCAGAACCAAGTATTCAGCCACTTAGAGCACCTTTTGGCGTTTTCAGGGCACTATAATACCTCAAGAGGATTTAAAGCCCTGGTTTGAAACAAATAAGCATCAAAAAGTACAAATGTGTGTTCAAACTTCTCTAAACCCTATTCGGGCTCCAGCTGCATGAGATCAGGTTTTCCTCTGGTATCTCCAATAGTCCCTGCTCGTGGGTTAGCCGCAAATAATATCTGAACGGTATTTTGTTGAAATGCTACAGCTTCCACTCTTGGACTAATGCAGGCACTACTGAACTGAAAACTAAAGAAATGTCAATTAAATAATAACAAATGTCAAATCCTCCTAGAAAAGGGAGACAGAGAGTAGTAGAAGTTTGTGAGCTGTTACAGGTAGAAGAAAACAATAAAAAGGTGTATAGTAGAGGCAGGGCTGCCAACAGTATTGCCAGGCCCCTAGGCAAGGTGGGGGTCTCTGGGCCCCCCCGAAGGAGCAAGGCCTCAGGCAGAAGAGGCAGGGATTGGAGCTAGACTCCTGCAACCAGCCCGTCAGTGTTGCCTGGCCCATGCAGCCCAGGGCTCCAGTGGTGATTTAAAGGACTTGGGGCTCCAGCTGGGGCTACTGCTGTGATAGTGACTGGGAGTTCTACGACCTTTTAATCACTAGGCCCCTGCGCAGCTGCCCTTTTTGCCCTCCTGCCCCAGAATAGAGGCATGAAATGTAAGGCATGGGAGTAATGGATGTCTCAGGAGATTGGTACTGCACTGCAGTCTCCTCCCCTATACACTGCTGGGTTCAAACCCACATCAGCTTAGTAGTGACTGAAATTTGAAACCTGTACCTTGTAATTGCTATGTGATGGCCTCTCTAGAATGGCTTTGGCATTCTCTGTCTGGCTTTCAGGGGACAAATAACCACCCCACAAAGAAAAAACCCTTGTTATCAATTCTCATCAAGTAGGCAAAGGACTGTGTGCACAGAAACTGAACCAGCCTATCAGTCTCTGGAGATAATCCCTCCAGGATGGGGCTGGGGAACACTGGCTGAGCAATGTGAAGGAATTGCTTCCTGTGTCATATCTAATCAGGACTAACTGGGACCAAACCAGGCCTTTTGGCCACAGCTTGAAGTAAGGCCATGCAGAGGTGCCCCACCACAAGTGGTGCTCTTGGAGTCATTCTGTTTCAAGGAAGTTCAATAGCTCTTGGGGAATAAAGAGATCTCTGAGGCACAATCATCCCCTGAGATTTCATGGGATGATGCAATTTTACACTGCTTGGATAAGGTGGGCAACACCCAGTCCTCCTGAGCCTTACTGAACACAATGGCATAGTTGGATTTGATTACAAGTTCTGAAAATCAGGATCAAGGAATCAGAATGCACCAGAGGTGGAACAAGTGAATTTCAAAGGCAGGTGTCTCGGAAATAATCCTGGCTCCATGTCATGGGCCAGGTTCACCATGGCAGATTAAGAATACAAATACATAGCTAATAGTTTTGGTGCAGGTTTATGGGCCATGAGTGCTCTCTTTAGAGCATACCATATGGAGACTCTACAGCTGGAATGGAGGTATGAAAAGAAGGAACACTGATCTACTGCTGAGAGAAGGAGCGGAGCTGTGAGAGAAAGTGTATAATACTAAAGTACAGGGAGGTCTGAAAATAAACAAGCAGAAATGAAAAAAACATCTAAGATAAACACAAGAGGAAGTGAAAGCTGTGGGGTACAGTTCAAAGAGCTCTCTCTGTTTAAAAGAAATCAGGGAAATGGAAAGAAGAACAATTGGTTCCTGAGAAAGTGAGGTAGGAAATTTTAAAAGGACCACAGTACATGACAGGGAATCAGAAAGACAACGGAAGGAGAGAGGAACTTTAGCAATTTAGCAAACTACATAGCATAAGTGAGAGATTTCATCTACCTGAGTATAAACTGCAACACATCGAGAGTAGGAATAAATCCAAGAGTGTCCTTCACAAATATTTTTACTCCTGGCATCAGCAGGAGTAAATGATTTGTAAATGAAGGAAAGGACAGAGCATAGCCACAGCTCTAATTTAGGGCCATACTTGACCTAAATAGTACACATAACCATGTGCTACATTTTGCCATCTTTAGTCATGGAAGGTAATGCCTGACTCCTGAACTACTCCCATTTAAATCCTGGTGGAGTAAGGAACATGTCACATGAGTAATTGTGGGACAATCCAGCACTATGTTAGCCCCCTTGAAATAAATGAGACAACCCATGTAATTCTAATCAGAATAGAGGTGACAGAAATGCGTGGTGATTTATGTCTGGTGCCTTAGTGACCCATCACCTGAGTTGACAAAGTATATAGTGTGAGCAAGTATTATTACAGAACAAAAGTTTATTTCAGATCTTGTATCTATTCAGTTTATTGGATATTCTCAGAACCCCAGAGAGATTAGGGTATGAAAAGAATAGCATGACGGAAGATGAGTTGGAAGAAAAGTAGTCTTGGTCCTTATCCAAGCAATGTGGAAGTAATTGAAACTTACCAAGATAATTCCCGTAATAGTTTTGGGTGATACACAATAGAAGACAGTGCCATAGTATCCCATTTATTGGGGTCCTGGGGTTACAACTCTATCAGAGTGGAGGATGTTTCTCCTCTTTTACACTTTTACTGAGTGTTTATTAGAGATCTTGATTCTATGGTGTCTGAAACCAGAACTATAGTGATCAAAATATTTTAAAAACATTTTTTTCATGCCAGCCCCAGTTTCAGTAACTGTGGGACAGATCCTGAGGTGTGGTTGCTTTGCCCAGCGTTGCCAGGAGATTTTGTCCCTAACGCCATCTTAAAGATCACAGAGGTGCTGGAACAACTTGTATGGGGGGGAGAGGGAGGTAGACACTGAGAGACATTGAACCAAATGTAAACTCTGTATAGAATGTAAATGACTTCAAGCTTGGGGATGCAGTAGCACCCCCTAGTGCAGGCACCTATGGAGGATTACCCCAGCAGTGGTGAATCCTTCAGTACCACAGAGCCAACTAATCAGCTCCTATGTAATTCCCTTCCTTTGTGCCAGAGTTGGGGGCATGACCATGGAAAAGGCATGAACTAAGCTTCACTGTGCATTGCCACTTGGCCATCTGGGGACTCTAGTAGCCTACATAAGTTAAAGCAGCCTTGGAGCAGGTGATTGGATTGCATGACATGGACTCAGGTCTGAAAGAACTCAAAAGTGACTTTTATGTCCTCTTTGCTCCTCTTTCTCCTTAATAGCATCCATGCAGTTCAGCCAACCCCAGGACCTTCTCTGATAATTTATTCACTTCTTCTTTTCCTTTCTATCCCGAAAGAAGTGGCTTTATTAAGTGGATTTATGGTGAGGATAAGATGTCAAATCCTTACAGTGATCCAGTGAGTTTGCTGCAGCACCCTGAGCACTATATCACAGAAAACACACACACACACACACACAGTGTGTTATTTCAAAATCTATACTCAACACATTGAAAAGGAATCAAAGTAAGTGAGAAAGTTTAGTAAAAGTGAAAAGGGCAAAAAATGGGATGGGTGAGCAAACTAAAAATACTGTATTGAGCCAATAGTTGCTGTGTGTGTAATATCTATGGAGTGAGGGACTAAAGCAGATATAAAGGGGGATTTTAGTTCCATATCCATCTCAGCAAATGGACAGTCATCTTATGGAGCATCTTTTTAGCATAACACAGCTGTACCATGGACTTACTGAAAAATAACTCATATGTTAGCTCAGAAGTAGTTTTTACATAACTTGCCCTGCACTGATGCTATGACCAGAACATAAAATTCTGAGTGCAAGGTTAATTAAGTCATTACTTGAGCAACTGTAAAGAACAGGAGAGAGAAGAATCAATCTTACATTCTAATCCATCCAATTGTATCTTAAATCTGAAATCAGGCATATCACTCACAGTAACACAAAAGGGCCTGTTTTAAAAATGCATAGCTTCTGGCTGCATGGTAGTACCTACAGGTGAAGTTAAACTGCAACTAGAAACATAAACTCTTTCCCTTCAAGTAGGTGTAATTGACTGAAAATAAACTTTCCACATTGCAGTGTTCATGTATCTCACATACTGTTGTTAGTATTGAAGTTAGGATGAGGGGAAAGCACAATCTGCTCTTCCCAACTCTACAAGTAATTCCTGATTAGCTGAATCTGTCACAAAGAATACCTCTTAACAACAGAAAGGAACATGTAACAAAACGGTGATCAACGTTCCCTCTAATTTTTTCCATCCATGTGCAGAGTGAATTTTGTTATGTGCACCAAGGCATGTGCAGATGTGCACCACCAATAGAAAGACATGCTGCTGGCTGTGGGCACTGTGGGCACTCTGCTAATCGGCTGGGTGGGACCTGAATCTCTCTTGGGTAGTCGCCCAAGTGCACAGCTTACAGGGAACACTGACAGCAACTCAGGTATTTGTTTTACAAACCAGAAGTAATTCCATTTATCAGTCCTCAAAGAGTCTAAAGAGTGCATTGTCTAGGCATATAAAATAATAGAAAGGCACCCCTCAAAAGATAAATGCATGTAAATAACTCAGGAACCAAAGAAAGAAAAGCAAGCACAAATCTTTGCAAACTTGCAAAAATTGACTGTACCAAATGGTTGTTTCCCTTACTTTGGGCTAGATCCAGGGTGATCCTGGGATGGGTTCATAAGGATGAGAACAACAACTCTTTCCTTCGCACTTTTTCACAGGGACCAGGCACAACTGCAGTCCCAACACTCCCTAAATGCAGGAAGTAGCTGTTAGGGTTTGTCTACAGTGCACAAAAGTATGTGTTCTTAACTCAAGTTAGCTAACCCCCATCAGCTGTCCTGGGTTAAAAAAGCAGTAAATACAAAGCAACTCAGTTTATAACTTGGGTTGATGGCTACACTTTAACCCCAGGCTCCCCTATATTCTTTAACTTGAGCTGCTAACTTGAATTAGAAGCTGAGTTGCCATGTCTGCACTGCTATTTTAACCCAAGTTAGCTAACACGAGCAGGCAGGCTTGCAAACCTAGTGAGGAGGGCTTTAAACTAGGTTCATTGGGGAAGGCTTCTTCACGGGCAGGCTTGCAAACCTAGTGAAGAGGGCTTTAAACTAGGTTCATTGGGGGATGGTGACCAAAACCCTGGGGCGAGTGGGGAAGTCGGATACTGGGAAGAAATGCAAAGAGGAACGAGCAACAAAGGTGGACCCCTGATTCAAACACAGAGGGTAGGGCAATCAGCTGATTATCTAAGGTGTTTGTACACCAATGCAAGAAGCCTGGGAAACAAACAGGAAGAATTGGAGGCCCTGGCCCAGTCCCAGAACTACGATTTGATTGGGATAACAGAGACTTGGTGGGATGACTCACATGACTGGAGCACCATCATGGTAGGGTATAAACTGTTCAGGAAGAACAGGCAGGAGAGAAAAGGAGGAGGAGTTGCACAGTATGTAAGAGAGCACTATGATTGCTCAGAACTCCAGTGTATAGAGGGAGAAAAGCCTGTTAAGAGTCTATGGGTCAAGTTTAGAGGTATAAGCAACAGCAGTGATGTTGTGGTTGGTGTGTGCTACAGGCCACCGAATCAGGTGGATGAGGTAGATGAGGCTTTCTTCAGACAACTGAGAGAAGTTTCCAGATCGCAGGCCCTGGTTCTCATGGGGGACTTTAATCACCCTGACATCTGTTGGGAGACCAATACGGCAGTACACAGACAATCCAGGAAGTTTTTGGAGAATGTTGGGGATAATTTCCTGGTACAACTGCTGCAGGAGCCAACCAGAGTATGTGCACAGCTTGACCTGCTGCTCACAAACAGGGAGGAGCTAATAGGGGAAGTAGAGATGGGTGACAACCTGGGAAGCAGTGATCATGAGATGGTAGATTTCAGGATCCTGACCAAAGGAAGAAAAAAGAGTAGTAAAATACACACCTTGAACTTCAGAAAAGCAGACTTTGACTCCCTCAGAGACCTGATGGGCAGAATCCCCTGGGATGCTAATATGAAGGGGAAAGGAGCCCAGGAGAGCTGGCAGTATTTTAAAGAAGCCTTATTGAAGGCACAGAAAGAAACCATTTCAATGCGTAGCAAGAGAAGCAAATAAGGTAGGAGACCAGATTGGCTTACAGGGGAAATCCTTAGTGAACTTAAGCACAAAAAGGGAGCTTACAAAAAGTGGAAACTTGGACAGATAACTAGGGAGGGATATAAATGAATAGCTCAAGAATGCAGGGGAGTTATCAGGAAGGCGAAAGCGCAATTGGAATCGCAACTCGCAAGGGATGTGAAGGATAACAAGAAAGGTTTCTACAGGCATGTTAGCAAGAAGAAGGTGATCAGAGAGGGTGAGGGGCCCCTACTAGATGAAGGCGGTAACCTAGTGACAGATGATGTGGGGAAAACTGAAGTACTTAATGCTTTCTTTGCCTCTGTCTTCACGGACAAGGTCAGCTCCCAGACTAATGCGCTAATTGACGCAATATGGGACGAAGGTGGACAGCCCTTGGTGGGGAAAGAACAGGTTAGGAACTATTTAGAAAAGCTAAACTACATAAATCCATGGGTCTGGACTTAATACATCCGAGGGTACTGAGGGAGTTGGCAAATGTCATTGAGGAGCCTTTGGCCATTATCTTTGAAAAGTCGTGGAGATCAGGAGAGATCCCGGATGATTGGAAAAAGGCAAATGTAGTGCCCATCTTGAAGAAAGGGAAGAAAGACGATCCAGGAAACTATAGGCCGGTCAGTCTTACCTCAGTCCCTGGAAAAATCATGGAGGGGATCCTAAAGGAATCCATTTTGAAGCACTTGGAAGAGGGGAAAGTGATCAGGAATAGTCAGCATGGATTCATGAAGGGCAAGTCGTGCCTGACCAATCTGATTAGCTTCTATGATGAGGTAGCTGGCTCTGTGGATATGGGGAAGTCAGTGGATGTGATATACCTTGACTTTAGCAAGGCTTTTGATACGGTCTCCCACAATATTCTTGCCAGCAAGTTAAGGGAATGTGGATTG
This sequence comes from Pelochelys cantorii, assembly GCA_032595735.1. Taxonomy (NCBI): domain Eukaryota; kingdom Metazoa; phylum Chordata; order Testudines; family Trionychidae; genus Pelochelys; species Pelochelys cantorii. The sequence continues at coordinate 71,333,007 of CM064327.1, forward strand.
GATAAGTGGACAGTAAGATGGATAGAAAGCTGGCTGGAAGGTCGGGCCCAGCGGGTAGTGATCAACGGCTCGATGTCAGAATGGCGGTCGGTTTCTAGTGGAGTGCCCCACGGTTCAGTTCTGGGACTGGTTTTGTGCGACATTTTTATTAATGACCTGGATGAGGGGATGGATTGCACCCTCAGCAAGTTTGCAGATGACACTAAGCTAGGGGGAGAAGTAGATACGCTGGAGGTCAGGGATAGAGTCCAGAGTGACTTAGACAAATTGGAGGATTGGGCCCCAAGAAATCTAATGAGGTTCAACAAGGACAAATGTAGAGTCCTGCACTTGGGACAGAAGAATCCCAAGCATTGTTACAGGCTGGGGACCAACTGGCTAAGTAGCAGTTCTGTAGAAAAGGACCTGGGGATTACAGTGGATGAGAAGCTGGACATGAGTCAACAGTGTGCCCTTGTAGCCAAGAAGGCTAATAGCATATTAGGTTGCATTAAGAGGAGCATTGCCAGTCGATCCAGAGATGTGATTATTCCTCTTTACTCAGCTCTGGTGATTCCGAGTTCTGGGCCCCCAATTATAGGAAGGATGTGGATGCATTGGAGAGGGTCCAACAGAGGGCAACCAAAAAGATTAGGGGGCTGGAGCATATGACCTACAAGGAGAGAGGCTGAGGGAGATGGGTCTATTTAGTCTGCAAAAGAGAAGAGTGAGGGGGGATTTAATAGCAGCCTTCAACTTCCTGAAGGGAGGTTCCAAAGAGGCTGGAGAAAGGCTGTTCACAGTAGTGATGGATGGCAGAACAAGGAACAGTGGTCTCAAGTTGTGGTGGGAGATGTCCAGGTTGGATATTAGAAAAAACTATTTCACTAGGAGGGTGGTGAAGCACTGGAATGGGTTACCTAGGGAAGTAGTGGAGTCTCCATCCCTAGAGGTGTTTAAGTCTCGACTTGACAAAACCCTGGCTGGTTTGATTTAATTGGGATTGGTCCTACCTTGGGCAGGGGGCTGGACTTGATGGCCTTCTAAGATCTCTTCCAGCTCTGTGGTTCTATGACTCTATGAACACTGGTTTGCTATCCCAAGCTGAGAATGCAGCATAGACATACTCTTAGAATATATGCCTGCACTGCAGCTGGGAATGAGCCTCCCAGCCTTAGTGGCCAAATTTGCACTCAGATTAGCACTAGTTGAACTCAAGCTAGCTGGCTAAAAATAACAATGCGGATGTTCCCACTCTGGCTGGACCTCGGGCACTGAAGCCTAGGGGAGTCAGGTGGGCTTGGGAGCTCAGGCTTCTGCTCTAACTGATACATCCATGTTGCTATTTTTAGTATGGTAGCTCAAACCCTGCTTGTACAAGTCTTTCTACCCTGGCTGGGACACTGGCTCCCAGCTGCAGTGTAGACACACCCTTAGTATTCCCAATATTACAAATCAAACAAAAGAAGGTAGGAAGGAAGCCTGTTCTGGTCCTGCTTTTACTCCACACCAGTCACTGGAGCTGAGCAGATGTAAAGAGGAAACATCCAAAATGAAGGATCCATGGGCAGAATCTCACAGAGGCCTGGAGGGGTCTGGGAAGGGCTATGCCCTCTGGTGCCCCCCAAGAGCAGGGCAGTTCTGTACTGCCTCTTACTCAGGCCTGTGCCAATCAGGCACAACTGGGCCCTTATTAGCCAGAAGGAACCCTGCAGGCAAATGTGTTACTGGTTTATTCAGTGCAGCCATATTTTTCAGTGAGAGCTTCATGGTATCACTAATTAACCATTGTTTTTCTAAGAAACAGATTCTTTTTCACATTTGGCATACAATTAAATTCAACAATTATGAGCCAGCACAATTTCTAAAACCCACCAGAGAGCACAACACAATAACCTTCTAATTGCATGCAACAGAGACCATGACAAGGCACACAGGGCAGATGATAGTTTGATTAAAGTGTACAGCCAATAAACTGAAACCCTAAAACCGTAAATATTAAGTTAAATACATGAAGGAGAAAAAAAGGCAGAAAACAGAGCTGACATATCCTTGAACAGTGTTTCAGCTTCTCATGCCTTGAAATCATTTTCTCATGTTGGAACTGTTATTTGCTCTAAAGTGAGGGCAAATTCAGTGTAACCTTTCCCACACGCCTGCTCTGCAGCATGTACGTAGCTTAAAGAGGAACGTCCATGGTCTGGAAAGCTACCCAGTTTATCAGAGTTAAATACAAAATCCATTTACCTTTCACATGGTTTTCTTCATGATTCTCATTAGAATTTACTGACTATCCAAGCTAAACATACTTAAAAACAAGCTGTTGACCCTTGAAAGTCCGTTTTCTCCTCCTGTTTGATCTTCCACTGCAGGGCTGGAGATTGGGGCCTATTTCACACAATGATGAGTAAGGGGCAGTCGAAAGACGCTCCTATCGAATCATGATTATAGAGCTGTACCTGCTGCACTGTCCTTCAGCATGATGAGGCTTTTGTCCCCTTGAGTACCAAATCTACTGGGTGGGCTGGTATGGGGTTTTGCCAAGGCCCCCTGACAGAGTAGGCTGCATGAAGCTCACCCACCCCATCATACCTTCTTCAGGGTATTTTGCAGTCACTGCAAAGGAGTATACACTGCACCATCCTGAGTGCAGGGTGTGTGACTTTTTGCACAATTATGAAGCATGCAAGGGGAGATATCTTGTTTCATCTCACTTCCAGGCACTCACACATAGGCCAATGACAATCTGTTTCAAGGTTCAGAGAAGTCCTTCCTATAGTTCCAATGCTTAGATGATGTTTTTGAGGCCTCCTTTCTCACTCCTGCTCTATTTTTTTCAGTATTCATTCACCTTCCAATACCCAACCAGATTATTCCTGTTCCCCACGTTTTCCTATCCAAGCTGTATTTTAACAGGGATCTCAATTTTGGTGCACTTTCTCCAGGGCTCAGTTGGCTGATGTACTCAAATCTTATGCATTCCTTAGGTCAAAGGTATCCTAGAATGGACTGACTCCCTCTCAGCACAGGGAAGCCTTGGAACTCATGAGATTTGAGGACAACAGCTGGTTCAACAGAGACAGCCAAGACTTTGGAGTCTCCAAGATTGATTTCAGGGAGGTACTTATCTGAACTCATCTTAGTAACAACAAAGTTCAAAATGTGGGCTGAGGTTCATGGTGCTTGCTATTTTTACTGAAGTGCTTTGCCCATCCCTAGTGGATTTGTGATATCACAATAATTTCCATGCTGGCAAGAAGCTGTAATGTCATAAACCCAGAATTATGACTTCACTACAGCACCAAGCCAAAGGAGAAGCTAGGCTGTAAAGGAGCAAGCTCTTATTAAGACACAAATAGTTTAAGTAATAGTACTCAGAATGATGTTTCTGGCCAAGGACATTCCTTTTGGAAAAGTTTTCTATCTTTTCAAATGTCCTATAGCAGGAAAACCCACCTCTTAGCCTTTAATTCTAATCTGCCATCGCAAAAAGGAGGTGAATTTGGATTAGGATAATATGGTCATGATGCAGAATTACACCCATCCTCCTTGTTGAGAGTATAGGATTATAGTCCTTTTTATTTTTGCTTTGCTTGTTTGTTTCTTTAAGTAGTGAAATGATAAGATGAATGGCAAGCTCCCACACCCACATACTCCATCTGAGACACCTGCCCTGAAACCTGAGCTACTTCCCTTTAGATATAAGCCTCTTGTTGTCTGTGTCCAAAGAATGGACTGCTGGCAAAGAACTGTGTAGGAAGCCAACACAAGGGAGCAGAAAGAGCAAGGAAAGTGTGCATCTCTTGCAATGAGTGTTCCATGAAAATAGCCACTTTCAGGTAGGAGGATTTTCTGATGCTGCATATCTAGAGTTGAATGAAGGGGGTGCTGCTAGAAAGAAGGGTTTTATTTCAGTATTCCAGAAATTAGGTTGCTCTCAAAACAAAACTCCTGTGTAACCTGATGATGCATAAATTATCTGTGCCCCCAAACAAAACCTTACTTTTTTGCTTGATTTCACTCCTTCGGGTGTTGTCCGCACCAATAAAGTGTCACCTGGCATGAAACAGAAAAGGTTTTTAGTGGTCAGGAAACATGTTCTTTCTCCTGCATGGGGAATGCAACTTTTATGCAGAAGTAGCCTACCAAAAAGTGTCATGATTTATTAGTTTGAGATTTAAGCATGGCACCTTGTAGGTTTTTACTCTTTTCTTTGAAGAAAATTATCACTCAGACAGCAACAGTTACTGGACAGGATACCATAATACTGTGTCCTAGAGATGGTGAACTTTATGGAAAGTACACTGCATGAGTGAGTTTGTTTCTGTTTTCTTAAAAGCTGTAGGAATGTGACAGGCAAGGATTATAGCCCTATACACTTGGGAAACAAACTTTCAAAATGTTTTTACCATTGCTACCATTAGTTCAGCTCCACTGGTGTAGACAATAGTGTGAACAGCAATTTAGACAGGCTGCTGGCTACTAGCACCACAATCAATGTGTCATGTAAATAAGTTTTAATTAACAAAATGTTGAAAATGGTGATAGTGACTGGTGGCCCACTAGGGGTATGTCTACACAGCAAAGTTATTTAGGAATAATGGCCGTTATTCCGAAATAACTATGCGAGCCTCTGCACAGCCATTCCATTATTTCAAAATAATTTCAGGATAACTGGTGGCTTATTCCAAAATTTGTAAACCTCATTCTATGAGGAATAACACATATTCCAAAATAGCTATTTCAAAATAAGGCATGTGTAGACGCTCCACCGCTGCTATTTCGAAATAGCCCCTCACCAGAGCCATTCTAAATTATTCCTCCCCAGTGCCTCCTGGGGCTCTAAATCAAGATAGCACGTCTACATTAGGGAAGCCTCCCTCAGACTAATTTTGAGGCTTCCCTGCAGTGTAGATGTGCTATTTTGAAATAAGCTATTTCAGAATAACTATTCCTGACTAGCTTATTCCGAAATACCTTTGCTGTGTAGACGTGGCCCTAGGTCTCCCCGGGGAACTGACTCCACGTTAGTGGTGAGAAATGTTCATGTGTCCCATGCTTACCTGTGAGTGGAATTTGATCACAAGAATAGCAAAGAAATAAAAGAGTGCAAGATCCAGTGGGTTCTACCCAAATCAAGCCAATTAGTATCTTCTTTGTATAGGGAAAGTCCCTTGTCATACATCAAAAATATTATTGTAACATGATCTTTTTCACATCAAAGCCCAAAACAGAGTTGTGCTGACATGTTTGGGATTATGAAATAGTGATGCAAAAGTGCATCTTTGAAAAAAAATGAGTATGATGTCACTTTTGACAGCTTTTGACTCAACAGCAACAGGTGTACCTTCCTCAGAGTTGAGCTTTTTTTTCCAGTAACTGAATGAATTTATCAGGAAACACTGACTGTAAATAATTTTCACTTCGAGCAAAAGAACAGTTATGATAGTGTCTTCATTCTAAACATTGTTCTTCACGCTGGCCACTTGATCCAATAGAATGTTTGTTCTTGTTCAATATTAAGCAAATTTTATTTGATACAGACATATCTGGACCATTTTTTTCACAATATATATTCTGACAGATGAAATATAAAAACAGGACAGTTCCTGCAATAGAGATTTCCAGAACTTTGGGGCATGATATAAAAATTCACATGTCCAAGTAAAACCAGGATGTATCCTCACTTAAATTTATTGAGACACATTCCATTCCATGGATTAATGTTAGTGCTATTAAAACAGCTGCGGAGCATACAACATAGTACTGCAGCAGAGAAAGGTTTAGTGTCTGAGATGGCTGAATGGAAAGAAACTTCTTTATGCAGGCCAGGTTTGGATTACATTGGTAAGGTTCATCGAATCCTAGTTAATGAATTTGGAAATATGTAGCTGAGAGCATAAAAAGCAGTACAGTCTTTTAGACTTCAGCAAGAGTGGCTTGAATGTACAGCATGCCATGACCAGTTAAAAAGAGCCCGTCTTGATATCCTTATTAAAACATATGAGGAATAAAAGAAACTAAAAATGGAGAACACTAAAAAGGCTGATTAAAGAACTCTACTGAAAATAAATGAATAATATAAAATCCCACCATACACTCTTCTTATCCCCATTTAATGGACTTCCTCATACAAGAACTAAATCTCACTGTACATTATGAATTAATTAGAACTGCAGACTGCTCAGTTACAAAAGATTCAGACTTAAGCTCACAAATATTGGCAGATTTGTAAATAGCAAGGAACACGGCTGCTGCTAAGGTTCTCCAGTGAAGGAAAAGAGTGCACAAAGCTGTGACAGGGTGCAGCTCCTTGAAGAACCATTATATCTCTTTAGAAAGGTCAGATTTCAACACCTGCTGTAAATGTGCAGGGAGGAAGAAGTCCATTCACTTTCTTTGCTTCTGGCAGGAGCAAGAACCCAAATGTTCCTGACAGTAGCAGGATAGCCAGTCCTTCTATCCTAATAAACTCCTCTTTTGTTTTCTTGCTTCAGGTATCCAGTCCTTGCCAAAGGCAGATTAAACTTTACTGGGGCTGTAGGCACAAAGAAGATTTTGACCTCCATGTGCTGGACGGCTATGGCCTCCCTCAATTTTAAAACTGTGAGGCTGTCCTGGTAACAAGGACAGTAGAAGGCTGTGCTTATGAGCCAGCATAGCCTGACTGGTTCTAATCTGCACTGGTGCCAGTGACAGCAGTACCTGGCCCAAAAGCCATGGGAGGGCATTTGAAGAGACTTCAAAGATGTGAAGTGTGTGCGTGTGTGTGCAAACACTTTTAGCCATGAAACAAACAGTCTAGATTTTTTTAAGCACGAGAACTCTTTTTTACCCAAGAATTCATGCAGACACTGTAATCTGGCTGTGTTATGCAATCGTGTCTCTGACAGCTTTTTCAGACAGGTGTACACAGAGTTGAGAACACAGTGATTATTCTGAGACTCTGAATCACCGTGGTGTTTCTAGTGCACAGTTGGCTCTTTCCTCTGCCACCTGTACACTCATCATGTAGTCAGAAAACGGCTGGCTGCTGATAGTACAAATTCAGAAAATCAAAGCCAGGCAGACGATGGCGTGGGAGGCTGCACATGAATTGGAACAGGCCTTCTGACTAACATTCCAGCAGGGAAACATACAGGAAGCTATGCAGAGCCAGGAAGGACACTGCCCCGGTGCTTCCTTTCTGCCACTTCAAAAATATCAGCTAACAGAAGTCTTTAAAAAATGCTTTGGACAGATTCTGACATTAACTCTTGCCCTTTGCCTCATATTATCTTGCTGAAAAATAGAAGGAAAGTACTGCAAGTGGTTAATACTGGGCTTAAACAGGATGCTGAGAATAATTATTGCAAGGCGCTGTGTGTGCAAGGTCTTTTGTAACATAAGGGCTGTGTAGTCAAAAAATCAGGACATGACTGTAGTTCAAAAGTGTCATTGTTCTCTGCAAAATAAAGCTTGCTGATATTGCTTCCTTTAACCATCTCCGTGTACTGTGTGTATTTAAAGTAGAACCTCAAATGACCACATGTTGTCATACCAGTTACAGCATATGTGGTAATTTTACATTGCATTTTAGTTTTAAAGTTTGGAGAGACAGATCTGCTAGTTGGAGCCACTTTTAAACACAGGTTTGACTGGAGGCTGAGTCACTAATTTGCTGTGTGACCGTGGGCAAGGTACTTGACCTCTTGGTGCTTCAATTAGCCCAGCCATAAAACTGGCTAAAACACAGCACCCCAATGAAAAACAGATGCTGCCTTTGAGGTGAAGTATCCTGGATAAATAAATGACACACATGCACAACATTTCTACACCCTGCCACCTCCACTTCTGAACTAATATTTTGATAGCCACTCTGCCATACCCTGGAATAGCTACATGATTGTCCCATCTGGAGCAATTGTTCAGGTTTCTGCAGTGCAGATATGTATTATTTATACAAAAGCACATCAGATCCACAAGGGACATACCAGTCTGAATAAAATTCACACCTGTGTCACATCTATATGCCACTTAAGCTCTCAAATTAGTGGCTGATAGGATCTGTGCAGTCTTTGCATAGAGCTGAATTTTACCTTTACGTGTATGACCAATTGAAATCAAACTCTTATTAACAACAGCTGTGAATATCAGTTCCATGAAAAACACTGATCAGTATAAAAGATAGCAAGCAGAATCTAAAGTAGCATGGAGAGCTAAACAGTGGGGTCTGAGACTTCACACTTATCTGTTGTAATCCTTACTCATTTTTTAGGAGAAAGCTGAAATTACAGTACACTATGTCCATGCACAGCTTATTTTTGAGTTAAAATAAAAGTCTTGCACACAATTTCACATTCCACTGCCAAGGGGATTTGGAGGTGCCAGGGAGTAGTCACAGGAGTTTGAAAATCCATGCATAACAATTAACATTTAAAGCATGCATTGTTAAATTAATTAGCAAAAAATCATACACCACAGAATATAACATATTTAAGACTGGATATGGATTCCACCTATAAAATCAGGCCTCATTTGGGAAAACTTCAGAAGATTCAAACTGTACCCCAAGGCTGTGTCTAGACTGGCGTGATCTTGCGCCAGAGCTATGCAAATGAGGCTCAGCGTGGAATATCACCCAGCCTCATTTGCATAACTAATGAGCCACCATTTTTGCGGAAGAGGCTCTTGCGCAAGACGGAGCTGTCTACACTGCCCCTTCTTGCGCAAGAAAAACCCTCTATTTTCAGGCATAACGGCTTTGCGCAAGAGGGTTTTTCTTGTGCAAGAAGGGGCCGTGTAGACAGATTCATCTTGCGCAAGAGCCTCTTCCACAAAAATGGCGGCTCATTAGTTATGCAAATGAGGCTCAGCGATATTCCATGCTGAGCCTCATTTGCATAGCTCTGGCGCCAGATCGCGCCAGTCTAGACACAACCCAACAGTTTTACTCCTTATAATGATTCAGACTGCAAGCTTAAAAAGCACTTTCCAAAAGTAAAGGAATTTGGTGATATCTAATGGATACCAAGTATACCCTGAGTGTCCTGAGAAACATAATGCATGATACATCTGATTGGCCATATGGAATATGATACATAGCTTATATTTACCCACTTGCAAGTAACAATGGAAATGCCTGCCTAATATATGACTCCTGGGAGCACTACACTAAATGGATGAAAATTCAGGAAAGGGATAGAGGAGTAGAATTGTCTCCCTTTGCTTTTGCATGGAACTGCCATTTACATCTGTGGAACTTTTGCTCAAAAATGAGGACGGAAATGGATTTGCACCTCTTACAAATTCTGAAAATGCTGACATGATTTAAACCTTGCATCCTGAGCACACTCAAACCCCTGTCAATATGTTCTTGTGCTATTTCTAGGACTGAGAATAGAAAAAAAATGTGAGCAGACTTATAGAAGACATAACCGAAAAGAGAACCTTAATACATGAGTGTTCTATTTACATGTTCTTAGTCAAAGTTTTTTTTTTAAAAGAACAGAATTTACAAAAATGTTTGGTGTATTTGAACCAGGTCTGAGTGTAATTAAATTTATGAATACAGAGAAAAATACAACATTTTATTAACTGTGGAAGGAATGTGGGTCCTTAACTGCCCAGCAAGTTCACAAAGACAAAGGAGATCAGTTTACAAGGGTTAAGTAAACGTACTTTTTTATATTTTATTATAATTCAAATGAATCCAATTTCTATGCAAGAGTTTAAAAATTGGTTTACCAGACTGAACATTTTTATGAATGTTGAAACCCATTACAATGCTCTGAAGTACGGCTACTGAACAGGCACAGCCGCAAAAAGAAACCATTTGTTTCTTGCCCCATGATCGAATTGCTTCTAGCCTCTTTGCTGATCACACATCTGGTGAGCTCTCTATTTTTATACTTTGTACATTTTGTATTCCTTCAAGTTTCTAGGGTTCTTTCCAATCAGTATACATTCCTGAACTAATCAGTGTGGAGAGGATATAGGAATAGCAATGACAAACACCAATGACAATTCGGAACAGATACAGTCCTAGAAGAGGCAATTCTAGCTTCCTCTCAGCACACTCCTAATGGATAAAATTCACCTCTGTGCAGAGGTCCAATACATGCATATACATCATTTACTTCTCTCTAAGTTTAGTCATGAAACACACTGAATCAAACTCTGCCCTGACTTACATCCTCCATTCAACCCCACTGATATCATCATAGCTGAATTTGATCCATTATTTCTAATTCAACTAGGATGAATGCAACATAGTTAATAGTTTAGTCTTGCCTGATTTCAAGAAACTTCCAGGCTTAAATGAGTCAGAAGAGAGATGTAGGCACATTGCTGGCCCTCTGCATACAGGTGAATTACATGCTAACGAACCTAAACTTTTACATAAAGGGATTTTCTCAGGAGTGAGAGGGCAATTTGATCTCCATTACAGTTGTTCAAAACTGTATTTCATTTTCTGCAAAAAAAAGTTTTCATTGACATTTTTCACTGATTTTTTTCAGGTTTTCATCAAAAATGCACAATTCAAAACATTTTCAGGTTTGGGGTTTTTTTTTTTTACCATAAACCTGGCAAAATGTTGACAAGAACAGAAATTGTCCTGTAAAAATTTGCATTCAGTGAAAAAGCCATTTTGGGGGGCAGAATAAATGTTGACGCATTTTTAGATCAGCTCTAGACTCCATAACAATTCAGTCTCTGCTGAGGCTAGTAAAAGTGCTAACACCTAGCATCAACTGTGGTAGCAACTGACTTTTCTTCTTGGAAGTGTTGGGCTCCCAGTTAGAGGTGCTGGGTGCCTATTCCTACTAAATACCTTGGAGAGTGTCTTCAGCACCTCACAGAAGTAAGCTTTGGCATGATGGCTGACCACTTGAGAGATTGTAAGGACTAAATGTCATAATATGATAACAGATTCCGTCCCTCATGGCATATTTAATATTCAAGATACTGACTATCCAAACCAATCCTCAGCCATAATACATCTCTCTCAAAATATCTGTATGCTCCTCTAGGATTTCTCAAAGAGCTGTAATTTTGTAGTAGCGATTTCCTCTTTTACATGACTACTGTTACTGAAACCTCATCATCACAGTCGCATATTGGCCATGCCAATATCAGTCAGTTCAGACTGATTTGGAACTGCAGTGTTTGCCTCCGTTTAATTAAATATTCACTCTATGCAACCTTCTTTGAGCTCAACAGTGCTGCATGATGCATAGGTCAAGGTAGAATTTTACCTACAGTATTTCAAACTCATTTTGTCTCCAAATTACATACAAGAGCAGATAAAGGAACATCTTTCATGTGCTTCATAAGCATAGCCCTATTTTCCTGTTCCTGTGGCAGGTGGGCAAAGAACACCAGTACAATTAATTGCTGACGCCCATACTCTGCTGTTAGATATACCCACTTAATTCCTTCTTGCTGGAGTGGAAGTTGCACGTGTCCATCCGAGGGCAGAATTTGGTCCTGTGTATGTATCTAGCATATTCAGCCTCACTTTGAAGGGAAATTGAATTTTACCGTATGGCCGAATACTAGCTTAATCAATTAGCTGTGACCAGCACTTTATTGCAGTTGACACACATTGCCTGGACTCTGATGATGTGTGAGCAGCATCTCTGTCAGGTGAGCCAAAATGGAACCTCCCTTTAGTCAAGCCAATAGAAGTTGTGTTAAGCTTCTTTCATCTGGGAGTTGTTCTTGTATATGATAAAACTGTATAGACATGTGAAAAATAAAGTAACCCCCCTGGCATCTGCCTTCGCTGTGATAAAATTACTCGGAGTAAAAAAGAATAGGATTGCTTGTCCAATGTATCTAGAAAGGGAAATGCACAGCTTTCTTCTTTAATGTATCATTGATCTTCTTCCTTTTCCCTGTTTCCCCCCATCTTGACAAAGCTCCACTGAGGTAATTGAGCAGACTGCCTGTGCGCTCAGTAAGAGCAGGAACAGAACCGGGTCTGTGACTGATAGAGGAGACAGGAATCTGCTGTGACTGAAGGTCTGTCTGGGTTGAGAAAGGCACAGGCTACACAGCAAATAGGACAGTGTGTTGCAGTGAGAGTGGGGGAGGGGAGAAGGGACTGTGTATGCCAAAGAAGGTCTGAGAGATTCCTACATGGTGAAGAAACTAGAAGCTGAAAGCCATACACTCTAAGTGTTGGGATGTGTGGGTGGCAAAGAAAGACATTACTCGCAGCCAAGATGTGTGGGAGTGGCGATATTTGGATTCAGATTCTGAACACCACAAATGCTTGGATGTGTGTGGATCTACAGTTGTGGTTTGGACCCAGCTTTATTTCCTAGGTATAATAAAAGAAATCTTTAGTAGCAGTAAATATGAAATACAATTGGAAAAGTTGTGCTGCAGGAGGAGGTGAAGAGGCAGCTTTCACCTTTAACTCTCAAGGTGCCTTTTTGGCAGCAATGATAATTAATAGGACAGCAGTGGTCATAGGGGTGCATAAATATTTGTATCTCAAAAACATTTGCAATCTTCTCTGAGTTCCCCTGCTTTCTGTCTATCTGTTCTTTCCTTCTCTGCAGTTTCCTCTCTCTCTCCTCTCCCCTTGCCTGCCTATCATCTTGCTCTAATTGTTTCCAGATTTGTGTGGGAGGTCAGGGCCCGGGAGTGCTGCTTCATGCCAAGTTTATAAACAGAGCAGTGTTTCCAGATGGCCACTGGCTCCAGCCTGGCTAGCAGGTTGATTGGGACCAGAATAACAACAGGTGGAGAACAGACAATGAATTCCTTGACACTTATTTTACTCCCTCCGCTTTCCCCCCAATCCCTCCTCCCTGTAGCTACCACCAGCACTACCAGCAGCCCTCTATAATATTTAAACTGGGGGGAGGGGAGAGAGAATAGTGAAAGAAAACAAGTGGCTTCCTCGCTGAAGAAACAGTGGAGAATGAGAGGTGGTGCACGTCATGATATCACTGCCTTCCATTATTGTAGTGGCTAATTAAGGTTCCTAACCTCACTGCACAATTGGAACACTGCACAATTGGAAGAGGTCCTTGGTGATGAAAAATGAAAAATAAACATAACATTTAGTATAAGTTAAGAAAATAGTAAGATTCATTTAACGGTGCTCCATGTGCAGCTTCTGATTTAGGAGAGCAGCCTGGGCTACCAAGATTACTAGCAACAATGATGTCTTTTTCTGGGCCACAGTGAGTTTTATATAAAGGGTCCAAGAGGCTCTCTTTAATTTTCCAGGGTTATTCTTTCATGGGTTCCAGTTCATTCACTCTCCTCCCAAGCTATTCCACTCTCTGGCGTCCTTCGCCTCCTCCTGCCCTGTGTTTTCTTCTTCGATCTCCACATAGAATATCCACCTTTCTAATTTAAAGCTGTTTGAAGAAATCCCAGGACCAATGGTAGTGTTTAGGGCAAACTGCCACTTACTTATTGGCATTCCTCCAAATGATCAGCTTTTAGAACAGGTTAAAATGTGTACATAAACATCATAATTGTTCTGGGTTTTACCAGACCCAATGCCCACTGGAGGAGAAAGAATTGCAACTAAAGCAGATAGAGAGGGTCCAATTCTGGGCTACTGGCCAGCCCATGTACTGGCATAAAGGGACTGGAATGTAAGCAGTTCCCCCTACCACACACCTGCTGAGAATTCCCCCATGCACTCCTGCTGTGAATTCCCCAGCAGGAGTGGAAGTGGTGTAACTAGGCCTTTTATACTCACATCATTTTGGACTATGGAAAAAAATTCTAGGGATAGTTGTGATTCAGGGAGCCCCTAGAAGCCTGAGTCCTTTGCTGTCATGGTTATCACTCAGACCAAAACATGGCTGACCTTTATCTTCAGAGGATTCCCAAGATATGCTCAGATTTCAGAATATTTATGAGTTTTGAAGTTAAAGCTCCTGATACTTCCTGGCCCATGGATGGAGGTAGGGGCAAGGTAAGGAAAAAAACCCACCCATCACCTAGAAGAATTTGTAGGAAACTATCTCACTGGAGATGCATAATGTTCCTGCTCCCCCACCTGAATTAGCCCTCAATGGGTAGAGCACCACACACTAATTTAGAATTAGAATAGCTCTAAAAATCATTTCACTACTTATTACAGTGATCAAGAAACTTCATAATTTTAAGTGAATTAATGAATAATGCAAATGAGTAAATAAAACTGTGAGACACACGTCACCATGGATACTACAGACTTGCTATGGCAGGGGGCTGGGGAAAAAGTGTGAAAATTCACTTCTGCACACCTCTTGCCCCTTGTGCTAGTCCCTTATGCACAGGACTGAATTTAAGCCACAGGGAATGTACCATAAATCAATCCATAATGAATGATGAAGTTTACAATTTAAAAACTGTTGATCTAAAAAAATTGCTCTATAAATGTGCACTAGCTGTCCTAAAACAGTATGATATCTAAAGCAAGATTTGGGACTTGCCCAAGAGCCCAGAGGAAACGTATTATCATTCAATTTTCTGAGTCACACATGCAAATACAGAAATTCAAAAGCTTCATCTACAGTAATCAGGACTAAAGGGAAAGAGCAAAATTCCTGGAAAACCAATGGGATTACTCAGATGAGTAAGGTACACAGGATTTGGCCCATGAATTATTAACTATATATTTTCTAACACATAAGTTTATTGTTTTCAAGTCAGTATTGGTAAAATATACTGTTGGTTTTAGGCTATAAATTTCATTTTTGGCACAACTGCCTAAAGAGAAGGTGAAATGAAATTTAATAGGATTAGAATTTGCTGCTGCTTGGAAAGCTCTTCTATAAATGGTGTGTGAAAAGCGAGCATCCTTTAAAATACATTTGCTAATATTTGCAATGTGTAAGCCTTCAAATTCTTGCCTATGCATACCTGGAAGTGGATTTGGAAGTGTTTGGGGGGTTTGGTGAAGTTAAGCAAATTGTTAACAGGTTTTAATTTTCCTGGAAAAATTTTATGACTGGCTTTAGGTGTCAAATTTGTATATTACAAAACTTCCAACATTTACAAATAAATGCAAAAACATATTAAGCATGTCTACAGCTCCTTACCTCTCAAGATCTCAAAATGCTTTAACCAAACAGTAGGCCCACTTCTGAGGTTAGCTTCAAAGAGGGTTGGTTGCAAAGAGTCATGAGGGCACTTCTAAGTAGATATTCAGCATTTTCACAAGATTAGGTTCTCAGAGAGATCTTGTGGGGCTGGACTATAAGACCCCTTGAGATCTCTTCCAGTCCTATGATTCTATGATCTTATTATAGTAATGGGACAAATTTTAAACAGTTTGGAAGGCTTGGAACCTCAAAAGTAAGTTATTTGGAGTATCGACTGTCTCGTACTGTATTACTTGTAAAATAGTGCCTCAACCCTGATTGGGAACTCTGTAGTAATATAATACAAATAATAAGGGGGAAAGGATAAGAACTGTAATAATTATATATAGTCAGAGAGTTTCTAAATACTGTATTATTTCCACTGCTTTTTTAAACTCCTTTAGCTCTTACTCTACCATTTTTACATTGAAAGATATTATTCCACACTGAGACTACAATAGTTCTTAACTTTACCATAGATGTTACTAACACAGGCTAACAGAATAAGCAAACAGTTAGGGTACGTCTACACTGCAGCGCTATTTAGGGATACTTCCGATCTCCCAAAATAGCTATTATGCATCTTGACAGCATGCCCATTATTTTGAAATATCTTTCAAAATAACGGGTGCACTATTCCGACATCCCTGTAAACCTCATTCCATTAGGATTAAGAGACATTTCAGAACAGCCGTTTATTTCCAAATTTGGCACTGTGTAGACTTCGCCAAATTACAAAATAAGCTCGAAATACACATTACGAAATACACTCAAAATAAGCTACGCAATTTGTGTAGTTCAAACTGCATAGTTTATTTCAAGCTAAGGGTGCAGTATAGATGCACCCTTATAGAATGCATTTGCTCTGGTTCTTTTATTCGTGTGGCCATTTAACCTGACTATATTTCATACTGACTGGTTTTACACAATATCTCAAATCAGTAAAGTCATGCAAGTATTATTCTTACTTTCAGTGTGCCCATTCATGGATTCCTTATGGAACTCCAATGGGAGTTTTGCCCAAATAAGACCTTCATATGGACTTCAGGGTTGGGTCCTTTTAAAATAAGGGCAGTTTACACTTCAGGATTAGAAGTGTGAATCCACAGAGGATATTGATTTTACAGTGCACAACAACAAATTTAATCAAAACCTAAAATTCAGCAGGAGGAAAACCTTTTTGTGCAAGAACCTTTTTTCAGTATTTCTATGCACAACCATTTTGTATTTCAGGTACACTGGTGAACTCCCAACAACTTTGTAGCACGAGCAGTGATACATAGATAGATACATAGCAGTTTTGGTTTCTTTGTCACCAACATAACACTTGGAGTGATGTATAGTGGCATTGAGGTTTACTGGTACATGAATTTTTTTAAAACATGTATGTTTCTTAACATTCCTGTTCCAAAAAGCATTCATAAATGCTTCTTGGGTTGTACCTTATTTAGAAGCAAGCTGCATAGCTGAGCTAATGTTCCTGCAAAAAAAAACCAGCTAGGTTTCTCCTCAAATAATTTTTGAAACACCTCAAACCAGAATGAAGCTATTTTTCCTTTCAGGAACTTGGCAGGAGGGTAAAAAGACTAGTGTGGAGGAGGTGAGAAATACCATTTCCAAATGCTGAAAAAGCCAAGTAAACTGTCCGTGGTGACTACCCAAATTCAGTGACGGCAGATTATTTATCATGCTAGTTTAAGATGTCTGCTATTCAAAATTGATGATATATGGAGTGCTGACAACTAGAAATGGGAGAACACTGCAAAAAATTTCCGTGAATGTTGACTTGGATTTTTAAATTAAATCACATGACCTGTCTTCATACCTGTGTAGAATCCAATTTGCACCAACATTCAGGTAGTTGTGTTTAGTCAGGTGAGATTTGCCTCTGTGAAGGCTCTTGAATGCATAACATATACATGACCAATATATAATAATACGCTAACCTAATGAGATTAGCTAGCTTTAGTTCACAAAGTCTGATTGTTGCAGCCAGTGTCATTCTCATAGTCTTAAATACTCTACTAATTTGCAGACATCAAAAGCTGGCAGGAGCAAGCCACCAACCAATCCCAATGGCACCACATGTATCATCAGGCAGTGGCCCTGTGACGGGGTATTAGAACCCCGCACGACTCCGAAGAGGGTCCTGAGGGAGGACGGCCGGGGGGCAAGCCCTCCCGATCCTGCATCGGGAGAAAAGCCACCGGCAGAGGTCGGTCCGGGGAGCGGCGGTCCGTCCACCGTTCGCGCAGGCACCTTAGGCACCGTAGGACCAGACGCTGGCGCATGCGCAGGAGGGAGCAGGCCCGTAAGTGACTGTGGGGGTTGGGGGAGATGGAAGGACACAAGATGCCAGCGCATGCATGGAAAGGGCGGCGGACATTCAAAAGGGAGACAGGAGGGTACAAGGGGAGGAGGAAAAGGGGAGGAGAAGGCCGGAGAGGGGGGCGCTGGAAGCCGGGTAGAGGCGGTGCCGAAGGAGAGGCAGGGAGAGCGGGGTGAGGAAGTAGCCCTGGGTGGGCGGCTGGAGAACCGCTTGCTGGCTGGCGCGTTGCGGCGGATAGCCCCGTCAGCCAGGTGGGTGGCGGACAAGAAGGCCCTCCCCACCTTAGGGCCCTGGTCTGGGGCCTGGAGAGAGGGCGGGACCAGGCCCCCCTCAACCCCCACTCGGGGTAATAACTGAACCGGAAAGTCCCGACCACCCTTGCCGAGGGTTCACGGCCGGGCAAATCGTGACAAAGAGGGAAGGGAGAGGGTGGACGCACAGGAGGAGAGGGTTGCACCCCTTCACAGGCCCACTTCAGGGAAAAGCTCCTTGCCCTCAAACCTGAAAAAAGAGGGGAAGAAGGAAGAAAAAATAAAGAACTTTCTCCCACCAGACAGCTGGCCCACCACAAAATGTCTATACCTATAGCAGTTAGATCTGTGGCTTCAGGAACGGACTCCTGAGTCATCTCAGGACCCATAAGTAAATCTATGGAAGAGATTATCCTCAAATCAAGGAATTGCCAGTGATGACTCTACTAATCCGTAAGTATCTGATTCAATCAAAAATGCCCTCCTACTGCCTTGTCTACCAACTGATCGCTTCTTTAGAGACAGAAGAACAAACAAAACACTGCAATTGCAAGCCAAGGTGAAGTATATCTTGAAGACAAAGAAGATGGTAATGGAACAGGTTAGTTGTGTCAGATGAAATATGGTGTGAAGGGGCATGGGAAGGTGAATTACAGTTAAAACCACATGGAGATTAATTAACAGTAGGTGTATCAAGAGCTATTAATGGAAAAATGGAGATGAGGTGAGCCTACTTGGTGGCTCTAAAGCATATACTTAGTTGTATAGTGACTAACATAAGGATTGGTTGAATTTATAGATGTGTGTATAACAGAGAGAGGGAAAGCAACAGAGAAGCCCTGATTGTATCATGGTCGTTGGAACTAGAGTCATGTTCCCTACTGGGGCTATTATCAAGGTGACAACACAGACTGGATGAAGTTAGGGTGGAAGCAGCTTAGCCACATGGACAGAGCAGTGCACCGAGTTTAATAAAGTTCTACTTTTTCATCTTACCCTGCATTCTTCCCTCTGCTAATGAAATACTAATTACCCTAGTATGTATGTGTCATTAGATATTAATTGAAAATTATTTTATATATATATATATATATATGCTAAGGAACAGGTGGTGCTTATTCAGCCTAAAATTTAGCCTTAATAAAAATATCAGTGTTCTTTATTATAGATCCAAACACTTTAATTTGCATTACAAGAGCTGCAGTGCTTTGCTTTATTACTGAAGAATACTGCAGTATTTTTAACAGCTTGCAACTTTCTCACTGCCACACATTATGTTATCTTATGTTACTGAGCACATTTATGTCATATATCTCAATGCCTAGGCCACTATTGGCTAACATATTCCATATAATGCTAATTCCTCAGATTTTTTGAGCTTGTAAATGACAGGCAGTGGGCACACCAAAGCACTTAGCTGTCTCAATAGTATCTCTGGGGGGACATAGAGTACGTCTACACTTGCCCCCTACTTCGAAGTAGGGAGGCAAATGAAGCATACCAAAGTTGCAAATCAAGCGCAGGATTTAAATATCCCGCGCTTGATTAGCATATTCGCGTCCGGTCGCCATTTTAAAATGCCAGTCGCCCGATGTAACTTGCCGCGTGTAGACGCGGTACTCCAATTTAAATCTCTTCCCTCGAATTAACTGGTACTCCTCATGCAATGAGGAGTAGATATTTAAATCCCGCGCTTGATTTGCAACTTTGGTATGCTTCATTTGCCTCCCTACTTCGAAGTAGAGGGCAAGTGTAGACGTACCCATATACAGATAAGTGAGAAACAACTGAACAGCAATTTGTGTACCTTTTTCTGATTATTTTTTCGGAAGAGGCTTGTCTGAAATTTGGCCCGTCTACACTGGGCCAAATTTCAGAAAAACCTCCTCTTTTGGAAGAGCCCTTCTTCCTCGTGAAACGAGGTTTACAGCGCTTCCAAAAGAGTGCATCTACTCTTCCGAAAACAATTTCAGAAGAGCAGACGCGTTCCCTGGACATAGTGTAGACGTAGCCTTAGTGTCAATAGTTTCTGGTAGCAGATACAATCATAAGACCATATGTGCAGCAGTTGCAAATAAAAAAGAAAAATTTCCCAATCTAACAGATACCTGAGAAGCTTGTCTCTGAATTACATGCTTATTTCCTGGAATAGTTACTGGAAAACAATTGTGACATAACTATGTGGTAGCGCTGGCAAATGTTGACTGCACAATGACTAACTTTCTACTGTGTTGGCCCTACTTGCATAGGTCACATTGGCATCATTAGTAGTTTTACATGCAGATCTTCAGTGCACACTCTGCATCTGCATATATAGCTGTAGAGAGTCAAGTTCAGTGATACCCAGTCTTGTTAGGGCTCCTGGTCACTACTGTCATACAAATATGAAATAGTAATAATGGAGGAGGAAATAAATCCTTTAATGATACCCTTTTCCATTCTGTCCTTGGCCTTTCCACTAACATTACAAGGATGCCAATTTGTGTCCATTGTGAGTGTGGGGGTTTTATAATGTGGACACAAAGAACTTTGCATTTTGAGTGGAATCTTATGGTAACATGAAAGTAGCCTCCAAAAATCTAGGCAATAGGACAAGGACCATGTGTATGTGGGGTGGGGAGGAGATTAAAACAACGAATGGATCAACTTGTTCCTCTCTCTGCCAATGAAGGATGGTTAGCTATAATAAAGCCATTCTTCCCATGTTATCAAACACAACAGGTGTGACTGCTCACCACTGTACTAAGAAGAAAACTGCCTAGTGATACTCTGATTGCATTGGGATTTGAGCTCCAAACTCATAAGAAGCAACAGCATAATCAGATTCAGTAGCTAAGTAAGTGCTGTGAACTATTTCTTTCTTACTACTTTGGTTCAAGCAGCAGCAAGAGAATTCAAATGGGCTCCTTGTGTACATTTTTTCTAATTCATTCCAGCTCTTCTAAACCAATCTGTGGTTTATTTTTTAAGATTTTTTAAAATAAATTAAGTGATAAATAACAGCTGAAAGCCAGAATTATTGATGGAATTAAGAACAACAGGAAAATATGAAGAGGAAAGATCAGCCATTCAACAATGAAGCAACAGCTTGACCCAAAGGACAACAAAATTGAGTAAGCATACAAAAAAGAGCTTAATTTCTTCACCAGTTTAAAAGTCTCCTTTCACGCCTCCTTTTCTATTCCACCCCTTGAAATCTGAGAATTTTAAGACAGTATATGCTGGACAGTATTTTAAAAATATACTTCTTATGCAAAGGTTGCTTCATTCTCATCATGCTGTGTCTTACAGATATACTGTATCTACATATAGGATATAGAATCTCGTAGATTCTCTTGTCAATTCTCTGTACTAATAGCACTAGAAGGTCAAAAACTCTAAATGTAAAATGTAACAGTTTCTATTGTCCTTACCTATTCTTTGTTTAACCCCCATGTTTTGAAAATGCTGTTCATAGCACAGTTTTCCAAAAGTATAGCCAGATCATGCTGAGAAGTGCTCACTAAGGAATATTTGACTACATAGTTATCAGGAAAAATATCCCTGCCTACAGTGCACAAGGAAACCACGCTAGTAATCATACTAGCATGAAGTAATTTTTTGAAGTAGCATGGCTTCTACCATCCCATGGATTAGGACTTAAAGACTCCTTGCTGTGGTTTTTGATCACATGCACTAAGACTATGGTTACTATCCACTCCATTTGACACACATAAGGATGAAACCATGCTGTAATTGGATTTAGTGCCACATTTCAATAAAAGAGGTAGGGATCTACTGAAGATTTGGATTGTTTATTTTAAAGGATATATAAAGTAACACATTTGCAATACAGCGCGTTAAATTTGTGTTACCCTTTTAGCTAATTTCCTGCCTCTTTTATTACGGGCTTAGTTACCTCTTCTCTCTTTGCAGTGGTAAATGGCAGTTCAGAAGTCCACTGGGCCAAAAAGTAATATAATATTTTGAACATATTGTTGGAAGAATAATGTGTTGATGCTATTGCTAATGGAAAACACATTCTTATTTCAACTGGATTTGACTTTAATAAAATTAACTAGAAACAATGGGCAAAACTCTGTCCTCAGTTGCATTCATGCATCCTCACTGTGATTAGTAGGAGCTGTGCCTGCATGTCCCAAAACAGACCTAAGCCTAATGGCTATTCATTTGTTTGGTTTGTTTCAATTGCAAAATGTTTATTTTGTCTTCCATTGTTAATTCACTTCTAAAAATCATTTTCATCAATGCACAAGTCATGTAACATGGCAGAGCCCCATTCAGTGTCTATATTTTGTAGCCAACACAATTAGAGATGGGCCTAAATAAGACACCATATCTATATAATCCTTAATTTTAATGGAGACTAAAGATCCAAATCTGAACCTGGATCAGTGAGGCTATGTCTGTATTGCAATGCTATTTTGGGATACTAGAGTATCCTGAAATAGCTATCCCAGATCTTCACAGCAAGCCCGTTATTTCAGGCTCACTATTCCAACATCCCTGTAAACCTCATTCTACAAGGAGTAAGGGACGTTTCAGAATAGTACTTTATTTTGAAATTTGGCACTGTGTAGACAGTGCCAAATGACAAAATATGCTATTGCAAAATAGCATTGAAATAAGATACCCAATTTGAGTAGCTCAAATTGCATATCTTATTTAGAGTTGTGTAGACACCTGAAGACTCTCTGGCTATAATGGAGAGAGAACAGAAATAAAATAGAAATCCCAAATTTGATTTGCAACCTTGAAAGTTTAAGAGGTGGGAAAAATTTTCTTCAAAATCAAGAACAGAATAAAGACCTGAATATTGTGATTTGGTTAATCTCAAAACAGAAAAAATGTCCAAATGGCTCTTTAGACCTGGATGCAATGGCCTAAATGGTCCTCCAGAGGAGTCTTTCCTCTGATTTCAATGTGCATTAGTTCAGGCCCTTAATGCAACATAATATTTACCCATACTCCACGACATGTGATTTTTTTCTATATACCAGTCTTCACTGGAATAACCACAAATGCCATTTAGCCCCTTAGCTATTTGATGTCCCTCATTTATGAGTTTTTCAATTACGTTGTAGGTTTTTTTCTTTTTTTCCTCCTTCCCTAATTGTACTTTTTAACCTTATTTTCATATGTTACATTATTTTATGCCTGCATTTTTATTCTTGTAACTCTTTTTCCATATATCTTATTTTATCTTTCTTTCCTCTTGATTCTTCTCTTTAGTTTTTCTTATTCTAACATTTATTGTGGTTTGATTTTAGTAGATATATATATATATATACCCACACACATATATTTGGGGTAGAATTATGTTCTGAACTGTGTATATTTTTGTTGGGAGAAATATAAAATGGAGATCATTCTTGTTCTTCTGAGAAATGCCAATATGTAAATGGGCAGACACCAGTTCAATGAATCTTCCATTGCAAAAAAAAAAGAAAAAAAAGAAAAACAAATATTATAAGCAGAAAAAGGAAATATAATATGATTCTGGGCAGAATATATTTGAAAAGTATAATAGTTTGGAGTCCAAAATATTTTAAAAGTAGGCATGTAACCACATTGCAGATGGGATAGTTTACCCTGAAATATCATTGAAATGGCACTGATGTAAACTTTACCTAGAACAGAAATATTTAGTACAGAAATTTTGAAAGGGAAAACACATTTGAACAATGAAATACTGTCTATTTTCAGACAGATTCCAATTCATTTACATGAAAATAAAGATATTAATAGGATTTTAAAGCAGTGTATTAACTCTGATGACCTGAGTTAAGTGATCTCTTTCTGTGTACTTTAACACTGGCATGTACACTTTTCAAGAACCAATGTCTATATTCATAGTGGATAAATTCTAACCTTTGCAACTTTGGGTGATAAACATTATTCACATAAAACCCACTTGCACAAATGTGATCTGTGCATGTAAGTTCCATAACTTGTATGTGCAGTTTTTGGTTGTTAAGTTGATCAAGCACAAAAGGAGAGACCAGATGACGGCTCTTTTAAAAATGAAACCCAGTTTGCCATATTCTACTGTCTTTTACTCTGGTCTAAATCCAAAATAGCTATATTAGATACAAAGGAATCATCACAGATTGATTTGCTGATCAGGGATGAATGTAGGCATGTACTTAAAGTTAGGCACACGCTTAACTGCTGTGCAAAATTGAGATCTTAAGCCAACTCCATACAATGGCTACTATTTAAAAAGTCGTCATTACTAACAACTCTGTGGAATCTGAAATGTCACTACTTTAAGAATAGAAAATAACTGTAGCATCCCCAGCAGGGTGGAGAAGTAACTGTTGGTACATATGGTTCTGTGCTTTGGGGACACTATTGCTACAGTGAACTCTACCATAATTATTTTCTTATATCTCTGCTATATTTTTCTACATTTTTCCTTGATCACTTGCTTTATTACATGTAGCATATCTGTTCTAAACTCCAAGAAAGAAAGAGTTTCTACACCTGGCAAAACTCCAGAAACCATTCTCCAGAAATTTCACAAGAATCATCCATATGGACAGGAAATCTACTGGCAAGAAATTGCAGGTAAAAGAACTATTGGCTGCTGAAAAGCGGTTTTGCAAAACGTTCATTGTTCAAGTTTGAGGATGTGTTATTAATATGACTGTAATAAACCAAAGGGCTAAATTGGCAGTAATTTACCAAGAGTGTGTTTCTCTTTTAGTTTAGACTCCATGAACATTGTGTTAGCCACACTGTGAAGCCAGAAATTGAAACGATTTCAAATAGGCACTAAATGAAAGAGAATGAAGTTTGTGAATCAGTTAAAACCATGAAATCATATCAGAAATAAAGATGAGCCCCATAGAGCCCAACTCAAACATTCCTCCATCTCCAAGAGGTAAGAACACCTACTTCCAACTCTAACATATTGCGTTGAGTGACCAATTGGTGGGACTGGGCGCACCATGCTCACTCTCGAGGCAGGCTTTTTTTTTCTAATGAACGGTTGTTTCTCTACGGGTAAAATCCAGTTTACCTTATTCCTAAGTAGATCTGGTCAGAAAAATTCCAACAAAACTTTTTTTGTTCAGAATTTGTCAATTCATTGAAATCTAAATGCTTCATGGAGATGGTTCGATTATCACAAAAATTCCAACAGAAGCCCACCAGGCAGGTTTCAAAACCTGCCAGACCTGAGGTTACTGACAGAGGGAGTCTACATGGCAGGCAGAGTCTCAGAATCTGGAAGCCTCAACTCAGAGATGGGCACACAAGTGGGCTGACAACCAGGCACTTGGAACACCATCTAATTCAACCCTTCTCCATGACAAGTTTAGATTTAGATGAATCGACAAATTATAGAACAAAAATGTTGCAGCTGAATTTTTCTGACCAGCATTACTCCTGAAATTGGTTCTACTGGCTTTTCTATTCAGGAAAGGCTATTCCTTCCAGAGAATTTGACCAGAAACAAACCCTTGCCAGCCACTGTCATAAACATCTCTGAACTCAGCTGAGCCATGCAGACACAGCCCATAGTAAAGGATGCATCACCCCAAGAGCAGCACCTGCAGACATTCTTCCTCCTGCACACAGGTGTCACTATGCCACTCCAAAGAGTGCAGCTTACTCCTCTCTTCCCCAGCTTGCGTAATTCAAATAGTGACTCTTCCCCAGCTCACCAACGTGAAGGGGAAAGGGAGCCACATTTTCTCCATTCCTCATTGTCACATGAAAGTCATATGTGGGTCCTGCAGCATAGCAGGCCTGGGATGGAAGTTTCCATTCCTGCTGTACCCAGCTTAGCATAGCCTGGGACCCTGCAAGCCCAAACAGCAGCTGGGCTTTATCAGCTCTAACCCATGCCTTGAGCTGGGAAACTACTAAGCGGTAAACAAGTTTGACCTCGGTCTCAGCCCATAAGAGTGATAAGAATGGCGTTGAGCCAGGTACATGCACACCCGATAAACAACAGTAGTATAAGATCACTGGGAGTCCCGCCCCTCTGTGAGTCTCTCCAGGGTCCTAAATCTTGAAGGGTGCCCTGAATCCCCCTAGCTAGAGTCATGTCCACTGCAGCCTGGTGCAAGGTAACGGGAACGGGACTCCCCACAGACCTGAAAGGGCATAAGCATTTCTAAGTGCCTGTTACTCTTATATACATTGCTTTGCCTATGCTGATTGTTGTATTACTTTGCAGTAGCTGTGTAACCATCTGGCAGTATTAAGCCTGTAATAGTAGTGATGTAGTGAGAGTAATACAAGCAACTATCTATCCCTAATTGACTCTGTCTTGAAACGAATCCACAACCCTGTTGGGCCCTGCTCCTGTGACCTGACACTCATTCCCTCTGGGTACCTACACACCCCAAAGAAGTAAGGCAGAACTGCAATCCTACCTGATCCTAGAGCGAGGGTAGAGCAAGCGAGAAAGTTCTATACACTGTCCCTACCCTGACCAGCACCACTGCTGTGCAACTCACGTACGAAAAGCAAGAAATAAAACCATTCCTGCAAAGAAATAATTAAACTCCGCCAAAATGTTTTCTGTGGGGAAAAAAAATCTCTATGCTGCCTATCCCGATATCTGTTGTATGAATATTATTTCATATCAACACAGTCTCATAAAACAGCAATTACAGAAACTCCATTTGGGCTGCCCTATTGGATTATTGCATCACTATTATATAAGAACTATGCCCTAGCCTGCTGTATGTATCCAGTTCTGCCCTCTGATGTACAGACAGGGCTTTATTACTATGCAAGGGGAACCACATGCTCATATCTGAGATCACAATTTGGCACATTTAAATATCTAAATATGCAACTAGGTTGGTGATATTTGAGAATTGATGAAGTTTTGACATTCAACAAAGATTTTGCAGCCAGTGGAAGATTCTCAGTCTGTGATTGTAAATGTTTGGGAGCTGACATATGCTCTTGCATGAAGACAAGTTTTATATATTTATTGTGTGAGATTTACAAATCTTCTCAGCATTGGTCTAACTCTGCTTCCACTACTGTCAATAGGAATTTTACTATTTTTTTTTTCAATGAAAGCAGAATTAAATCAACATTGTGCGCTTTCAAAAATCCCACCCACTGCATTTTAATTATCGTAAGTGGTAACAGAGAAAAATCTAACCCTAACCCTAATTGTGGCTTTCTCTCCTCTATCCACTGAAAACCCACACATTTTTAAATGGAAAATGCTGTTTTGATTTGTATGTTTTTCTACTTGAATGACTTCTGAAAAATTAACTTAATTTCTTAGTTATTTTAACATATAATAATATCTATCATATTCAACAAAAAAGAGATATCAAATGCTTCTGATCCGGCAACTGCAAGAAAAAATATCTCCCATTCCTTTATAAATAATATAATCCAAAGATCCAGTGGACTTGATTAGAAAATCAGTCCATTGTATCTCTGTGGCAATGAAGGCACAGTGTTCAGTGGGCTATAGGTTGGCCCAGGGCTGTAAAAGATATTCACCATTTTGTAAAAAAAGGCAGTCATCCATGATCTTTTTCATTTCCAGATAATAAAAGGAGAGTCACATTTTGCATATTATATATATATGTCATCTGTTAAAGCAGTACAGCTGTAACCAGAAATTCAGTCCACTTGTGGTTTGAAGTACTCCACGCCTACTGTACATAAATAATGCATTGGTATCATTAGCATAGACAACAGCTTGTTTCCAATTTGGCTGAAGATAATGAAATTATCCCCCAAATTACCATAAAGTGGAACAAATAATACAAGCATGAGCCTTTTTTTCTTAACAGTAATGAGCACGGCTTTTTAGCTATTTTGATTAAAAGCACAGCTTCTGTTTTACTAAGGCACTATTTTGACCTCAAGTAGATAAAGAACATTAAATGACAAACATTCAGCAAAGAGTTACTGTGTTCTTCCCCCAGCAACTCTGTTTACATTAGGAAATCTACCCAGGGACTGAAGGGAAAGGGAAGGGGAAGGCGGGAGGGCTGCCTTTCATCGACTGTTCTCAGTTCCACTGGCTCCAGCTAAAGCTGGCCCCTGTTTCTTAGTAAGCTTACTCCACTCCAGATGTGCCTCGGCTCCAGCGTGGCTGCCATGTATAGTAAATCGGCATCTGAGGGCTCGTCAATCTGTGGGGTAGAGCAATTGTGGTCTCGCCAGGCCGCCCCACTGCCACAAACAGAATTTTGTGCTGTTAAACTGGAAAGGGAGGGAGAGAGAACAGAGGCAGGCAAAAGGGAAAAAACGGGGAAGCAGTATGAGAAAGGTGAGGGGACAGTAGGTGTTAGTTCCCAGAAGAAAGAGGGAAAAAATACTAATAGCCAGTCTGGGAAATGTTCTTAGTACATTCGTAAATTGTAAATGTTTTGCACTTTAAAAGAAAGGGGAATGTTGCATATCACTTGAAAATGCTATAGGTCCCTGAGGATATACTGATTTAGTACAACTTGTAACTGGAGCAAGAGCAACATAAATTCGCCTAGAAAACTCAGCCAATTAGTCATTACACATAGATTGTAAAGACAAGAGAAAAGTACCCTATGAAAATTGAATCTCTCTTGTTCATATCGCTGGAATAAGAGTGTGAAAGAGCAAAGACCATGACGTTGTCTAATCAAAATATGACGTACAAACCAGCTGGTGCTTTGATTCTAAAGCATGTCGGATTTCCTGATTTTCAGATTTAGCATTTGCTGTCATTGTAAAATACAAATTGCTTCAGTGAGCAGGCAGTTTGCTTTGGAGCTGAACCCAGTTGTGCTAAATCCAAGTTGGACATTTATTTCTGATCTCCTGCCGCCTACACAGTCATTCCTAACTGAGTTATCAGAGAATGAGAAAGGGATCTTTTTATTTATTTATTTTTATAGTAAGTTCTGTAAGTTGACTGTAGCTGTGTTTAATAATTGCTCATTGAGGGTTATTTTTAATAGCTATTCAAAACAAAACACTGGGGTTTTTTTTTAATCCTGGTGCCAATTTTAAGAATATAAATAAATATGAAATTGAAACACTACATTAAGAAAGGTCACTTTTACTTGCAAATAAGGAATTTAATGGCAGTCATATCTGGGTGTCTAAAGGTAGAATTTCACCCTCAGTTTAGCAGGAGGAGTAGTAGTAGTAGTATGCCAAATGTCCTGCACAGACAAGTAACAAAAGAGTTCATACTATAGGCATTCTTAGTGCACAAAATGAAATGTCAGCATCATTGCTGACTAGCACAGCTGCAGAACTGCTAACAACAAACATTCAAGGATCATGAATCAGGCTCCAAAAAAGTTTGCCTCAAAAATCAATAAATTTTTTTAAAAGCATAAATGTAGGGTTTGGTTTTAGGGGGTTTTGAGCTTTTAGGATTTGCAAACTTTTCTTCACAATCACCAGGACTAGAAACTTGCCGTTAAAAAAAATGAATGCTCAGATTCTCACATAATTATATGATTCCTAACACTAGGACTAAGAAAAACACCAAATTTCACAGTATCACAATAAAATCATGAGAGCTGGCAACATGACAATCAATGGTCACAAAGGAATTGATTCAGTCTTTGCCCAATACCCATCAC
Source organism: Pelochelys cantorii (assembly GCA_032595735.1). Taxonomy (NCBI): domain Eukaryota; kingdom Metazoa; phylum Chordata; order Testudines; family Trionychidae; genus Pelochelys; species Pelochelys cantorii. Next base: position 71,362,216 of record CM064327.1, read on the forward strand.
TGGTAGCATTTTAAACTCAATTTGCATTAGGGCAAATTTCTCATCCTGCAAGTTGCTGAGCCCTATAGAAAAACACTTAAACAGGTGATTAAAGTCAATGAGACTATTCATGTGCTTTAAGTTAATCACAGCCTTCAGTGCTGAGGTACACTTTTTCTCATTTGTCAGAGATGTAGCCTGTGCTCATTATGTAAGGCCTCAATCTCCCTTGCTTTACACCTGGGCTACATCTACACTGCAGGCTTTTTGCACAAGAAAGGCCATTCTTGTGCAAAAACTTGCTGAGCATCTACACTGCACGCGCATTCTTGCGCAAGTAAATTTACAGTAAGGCATTAGAACAGAGGGCTTCTTGTGCAAGAGTTATTCCTCTCCCCATGCAAGAAGGCAGTATGGACAGGCAATAGGGGATTCTTGCGCAAGAAACCCCTATGGCTAAAATGGACATCAGAGCTTTCTTGCGCAAAAGACCATCCACACTGCCACGGACGCTCTTGCGCAAAAGCACATCTCTTGTGCAAAAGCACATGGCAGTGTGGACACGCTCTTGCGCAAGACCTTTTGTGCAAGAACTCTTGCACAAAACAGTTCTTGGGCAAAAAGCCTGCAGTGTAGACGTAGCCCCCATGTAGTCATTTACAATTGCAAAGTAAGTGCAAAGTGAGGTTCTCTCATCACAATGGTGAGAATATTTTCACCTGCAATATTTAAAATTAAACTGAGCCAAAGCAGACGTGCAATACTACTCAGACTGAGTAAGGGTGTTGGCATCTGTACTTTAGAGATCGATCTTATATTGTCAGGAACATGAACTGAGTACCCTAACAGGTGTTTTTCAGCCACTAACATTTATACGAAGAGAGGCTATACTGACATATTGCATTACCCTATTTGCTCAATTTTTTTTAGGAATCTGACTTGTCCCAGATGATCTTGAATCATCAATCCTGGAGAAAGATGATATGAGGGAAGAGATAGGGAACTTCATGATCTTAAGTCATCCATGGAAATAATGGCACCAGTTTGAGAATAAGGGAGCATAAAGCTGTGTACAAAGAACATTATGTGATGGTAAGATGAGAAGAGACAGTGCTAAGTGACCATGGAAGAACATATCTAGTAGCCAGGACGGAAAGAGCGTAAAGCATGAAGAGGATGTTGAAAATGAATCATTGAGACAGAGGTCTGGTATAGTTATAATCTAATTTTTTATTTAGGAGGTCAGAGAATCCCACTCTACTATTAACTCCGATCTAACCATAACAGCGAGTAGTCCGGTAGCACCTTAAAGACTAACAAAAATATATATCTAGTATCATGAGCTTTTGTGGGCAAAACCCACTTCCTCAGATAGTTCATGATATCATATATGTACTATTGTTAGTCTCGAAAGTGCTACAGAACTACTTGTTGGGGTTTTTTCTAAAGTTACAGACTAACACGGATACCCCTCTGAGACTAACTACAACAGATTTTCTTTCACCTTGGTTTTATTCATATTTTAGATCAAAAGCACACATCATAAAAAATTCAAGTCTTTGTTGTACATGTTTAGCACAAATGTGTATTTCAGCCTGCCAAGTGTACATTCACAATCACAATTAGCACATGAAACATGGAACCCACCTCCATACCTGCAAGGGAAGCAGTCAACTGCACATCTTACTGAAAATATTATCTGATAAAGTCTTACTCCTCAAACAGTTGCATTGAAATTAATGTAGCTACTTGAGATATGCAGTACTACCCAGACTGAGTAAGGGTATCAGCATCTGGACTTTAAAGGACAGGACACTTCACATCTCCAACAATAAGATTCATAAAGGTATTTAGGGAATGTGATATCACAACAGTGAACTTTTAGGCACCTCAGAAATCACAGGAATAAATTTTGCATAAATACTGTGTGGGTCCCTTTGTTTCTCCTGAGAGTTATGCAAATACCCTGCTGGTGGGACAAAGTTGTGTGGTTTTCACTGAGACCCTTGTGGGTCGGTGTAGCTGTCTCTAGCTACCTGCACACAGGGAAAGCACTTCATTACCTGGCAACAGATGGTTGAGGGTCTCACGAGGAGCCAGCCAGCTGCAACAAGTGGGAGTAAGAGGAGGGATGGAGCAAGGGGAGAACTGCCCCTTTTGCCCAGGAAAGGAGATAAAAGATGGAGGAGAGGCACCAGGCATGTCTGAGGCTGGGCTGCAGGAAGTGTTCAGTGTGCTGGCTGGGGATACAGGGACATAGGCCCAGGGCTTTGCCCCCAGCCCCCGCAGATGGACTTCGCTGACTGTTCGTGGTTTCTGTGCTAACAAATCTGTTCTTTGCTGTATTCCCAATGACTAATAAACCCTTCTGGTTTAAAACACTGGCTGAGTGTTACTTCTGAGTGCAGAATGGGTATCCATGCAGCATGGAATGGGTAGCCACGCAGGATGTGTAAGGCTTCCCCAGGTTTCCCATCAAAGTAGACTTCCTGCAGGGAGTTCATGATGCGAACTGGGATGCTGAGATTAGGCTCAGGAAGGGCCAAAGCCAAGCAGGCTTCTTGCCCTGATGAGAGACATGCTGCACCAGAGTCCTACCTGTGTTTCATTCAGAGCAGTTCTAGAGCACCAAGACTATGACGCTGTGACCCCCCCTCTCACAAAGCTAGGCCCCTAAATTCTGACTGAAAGGGGACACCTAACTCTGCTAGTCATTCTCACTTGTGACCTTTTTAGATAGGTGCCTAGGGAGTTGTTTTGCAAGAAGCTGCAGGGAGAACCAGTACATCCCTCAGAACTCCTAACCCGTTGCTTAGTGTACTCACCACAGAGGTGGGAGATCCCCAGTTCAAGGCTTCCATTCTCTTGAAGGAGAGCAGGTATTTGAACAAGGATCTTCAATTTCTCAGGAGCATGCTCTAACCACTGGGCTCTGGGTTAGTCTGATATGGGGTTTCCTCAAACTCTCCTGTTGAAATCGTGGATAAATAAAGATTCACTGGGGGACTGGGAATGGCCCCTGGATCTCCCCACACTCACTCACAACATACCCAAAGAAGCATTGAGAATTCAAAATTCCCAGTGCATTGTCTCCCAATTGTTGAACAATAATGTTTTCATCAAAAGTGGCTTGCAAGGGTATTCAGACTATACTTGATTGAAATTACAAGTGCATTACAGCACTAGCTTAAAACTTTGGTCTGCTGTGGCAGTTTATAAATGAGTTATGAATGTATATGTCTGTTTTTAACACAATAAATGGTGTCTAATACATTCTTTGTGATGCTCTCGACACCTGCTGATAAATTGCCTGAAATCTACGGCAACACAGCATTAGGTAATGCACCAGAGTTCAATGTTCAAAACATCCTGTTCTTTACTTAGTTGCTCTCTTTGTGATCTTACACAAAAGCAGATAAAAATAATAGAGGTTGTCCAACTGCCAGACTTACATAGTTATGTTTATTGAAATAGACTTTGTAAGCCTTTTTGCAAGACAGTTTTTATTATGACTTTTTTTTAAAAAAGGAAAATGCTGTGGACTCATATTTGCAATACAACAAAGTCTGAGTCTCCACTTCTACCACAGCCTGCATTTCTGAGAATTTTGCTGGAAAATAAAAATTTTGCTGGAGACACAAAAATAGCATCCAATTTGATAGAGCTGGGTTTAGGCCACTCTGCTCATTTTAGCATAGTTAGAGCATGCAAGATACCCAAGATGGGAATTACACCCTCCAGTTTCTGTGTAAACATACCCAAAAGGTACATGAAGAGTGTTTTGAGATCCAAGATTTTGGTTCATTGCCTTATTAAGACAGAAACTCTAAGCAAAAAACAGAATGCAGATCTATATTCAGATTCTGAGCCCCTTCAAAATTTGGAATTTCATGACAGAAATAGTTTGGCTTCCATCTCTAAATGTGACATTTTAAGATTATAGTTGGATTTTGTGCTGGGGAACAAAATTTCAAACGCTATCTGTAACCTTGTGTAGACTTCCTGCAGCCTATTATTTAACATTTGTATGATGGTGAATCCTAACGGTCTCAAAAAGGTTGAGCCTCTTTGTGCTAGGTTACAGATAAACATGTAATTAATGGCAGTAACTGCCCCTAAGAGCTTCAGCTGAGCCATTTTTGGTGAAAATGGCTCCAGTACAGCAATGAAATCCATTTAGTGTACTTGGCCCCAGTTCAGCAAAGAAATCCATTTATGGAGACCTTTATGTCCATGTGAAGTAGTATTGTCACAGATCCTTTTGTGTCAGGGTCCATAATTTTAATTGGCCTCTGCATACATATGCTCAGGAAGCTGTTAAGGGACATATTTTACACTGCCTCTATGTAAGCAATAATCATTTACATTGGAAAGCAGCATGTTCATAGCACATTGTGCTAGAAGTCAGGAGGTCTGACTCAAACAACATGTCAGTGGGTTGTATTCCCAGCTCAGCTATTCATCTGCTGTACGATTGACTTCTCTGTGCCTCTGTTTTCTAAGATGTAAAACATGAATAAAGATATGTACCACAGCTTTGTAAAATGCTTGGAGATCTATAGACTAGAAGCACCAGTAAGGAGTAATTACCATGGCTGGTGGAAGATCTTCTCCAAGATAAAGTGGCCAATCCTCAGCTGACGTACATCAGCACAGCTTCTTTTGACTATATCAGTTTGGCCTCAAAAATACAATACAGATGCCTATAAATACAATCTATATACTCCACATAAAGTCCTTATTATTTCCTGAGGATGCCCATGTTACAAAACTTCACATCATCAGAAGTGAGTATCCTAATGCTTTGCAGATAGCAGATGGAAAATGTGATGGGGAAACTCAAACCCAAAGATATTATTCTTTCATATATTTTAATTGCCCTCAACAAAAATTAATTGGTTTGTCAATAAAACAGGCATCAAAATCTCAATTCATTCACGCCTTTCTTCCTTTTTTAATCTTTGTCTGTCTTCAGGGACAGAACCTTTCTTTCTTACACAACTGGTTTTCTTCTTAACTGCAGATTCTGGTAACTGTCTTTTTAACCAAGACAGCAAAAAAAATCTCATTTTATTGAGTTAGCCATAATTGGTACAGGAAAAAGAAACCTTCCTGGTGTCTCACAAAGCAACTAATTAGAATAGGTGCAATATTATCTGTTTCTGCTTTGGAAGCTAGAGCTTAATTTAAAGAATGAGAATCTAGTTAAGCTCTGAAATTCTTATTTAAGCCTCTATATAAAGTGACCTGAGTTTCAAATTCTTAGCATCCATCAGCACTTTTGAAAATCAGACCATTTATTAGGGATCCCAAATATGAATTTTTGACATAGAAAACCTAGCTCTGAATCCCTCTAAATATCAAATTATTCTCAGGGTCTTGTCATCTGCAGCTTTTATTGTCCACAAAAGATTGATGCTGCCCTGTAACTGTTTGCTGATTAACACATTCCTGTGGATGCGTACTTAATTAGCAGATGGCATTGTTAAAACACTGTTTACACTGAGCATTTGATCCTCTCTCTCTAAATCAATTAGATGTGCCTTCTTGGCTGCATTCTCTAGCCAGGACAGCACTTTACTTTCCACCTGGGACCAAAATTCCAAAGCCATGTCACCTCTCAAGAAGCCACAGGGTGTCTTGTAAATAGTATGGCCCTGCCAATGGAGCCTAATGTATAACAGAAATGCAATTCAAGGGATCTTCTGAGGAATTTCTCCAGCGCTGGAGGAGGCTGACCGGAAATGTGACCTCCTGCAAAGACAACAGAAGGAAGCTCTCTTTGACAGCTAGAAAGAACTTCTTTATTTGATATGCATGCTAAGATGCTGTCTGCTCTCTATTGGTTGATGTAATGCAGACCTATTGCCAGAGGTCCAGACAAGTCTGTGTTACTGATTGTGACAAAATACCTCATGCCATTCACATAGCATTATCTAAGAAAAGGAAAAAGCCAAGGAGAGCAAGTGAAAATCAAAGAGCCAGAGATCTACCTTAAGGACAACTTTAAAATAAAAATGTCTTAAATGTATTCAAAGCAATTGCTCTGTGCACACTTTATATTTTATAATTTCACTACTTTATTGCCCCTCTGAAAACAAACAGGCCCACATTTTCAACCACAAGCAAATACATTGTGCCTATAAAGTAGGTGGATATACATGCAAACAAGTAACCGAAGAAGAAAAATATACATTGTGCATGCAAAATAAATAGTTACACATAAATACAAGCATTAGAGTGGAGAGGTTCATGTGCCATTCTTTTTTTCAAGAACAGTTGCAGTTCACAATATAGCTGACAGAGAGAAGTGAAGCTGGTGAAAATGTTTATTTTTCGGTTTTGCAAAAACACAAAAAAACTTCTATATTTTACCAAACTACATAGACCGACATGGTACAAAAACTCTAAAAGCCATTAATTTCACAGCAAAACTGCAAAATGAAGCATATCTCTAAAGCCCTCCAAAGGCCTAAGGGAAATGAACATCATGGTCAGATCTAGGATATCCTCCGTTTTAGTCCCATCTTTGCAATTCATTGGCCTCAAAATAAGTTTTTTCTTGCACAGCATTTCACAACTATTGTTTGTGACATCACACCTTGGACATCACAACACTCTTAGGGTATGTCTAGACTACATGCCTCTGCCGACAGAGGCATGTAAAATAGGCTACCCGACATAGTCAATGAAGTGGGGATTTAAATATCCCCGGCTTCATTAAAATAAAAATGGCCGCCACGCTGTGCCGGCTCAGCTGATCGTCGGCACAGCGCGCGAGTCAAGACACGGATCGGTCGACAGGGGAAGCCTTTGTCGACCGCTCCCTTATGCCTCGTGAAACGAAGTTTACAGGAGTGGTCGACAAAGGCTTCCCTTGTCAACCGATCCGCGTTTTGACTCACATGCTGTGCCGACGATCAGCTGAGCCGGCACAGTGTGGCGGCCATTTTTATTTTAATGAAGCCGGGGATATTTAAATCCCCACTTCATTGACTATGTCGGGTAGCCTATTTTACATGCCTCTGTCGGCAGAGGCATGTAGTCTAGACATACCCTTACAGCTTGCACCTCTGAAAACTGATACTCTCTGGCCCAGCAACATCCGTAGTCCCGTAGGACCCCGGATACTCCTGGATCAGAGAGCCCTGGAAACTAATGGCAGGAGGGCCAGAAGCCCAGCCAGGGTCAGGAACAGCAGGGCCGGAGGAGCCCCACAATAGTGCTGGGGCCAGGGACTGGAGAACCCTGGCAGCTCGTGGCAGTGTGGAGCCAGGAGCTGGGGAACCCCAGGTGCTCGTGGCAGCACAGGGCCGACAGCTGTCGAAGCCTGGGTTCCCATGGCAGCATGGGATCGGGGATCGGAGAAGCCTGGCCACCTGAGGCAGCCCGCAGCAGCGCCAAGATGGAGAATCCCAGCAGCCAGCCATAGTGCGGGGCTGGGGGCTGGAAAAGTGAGGGTGCCCATGGCAGCACAGGGCTGGGGAAATCTGGCTGTACGCAACAGTGCAGACCAGGGCCAGAGAACCCCGACCACCAAAGGCAGTCCAGAGCAGGGTCTGGTGGCAGCAGAGCCGGGGAGAGGGGAGAAGGAGCCAGAGACAGGGGGCCAGCTGGCTTGGGGCTCATAGCAGGGGACACCTCCCCTGGTCTGGCAAATTCTGTCATTCAGGACCAGCCAGGTCCCGACCATGCCAGACCAGGGAGGTCCAACCTGTAGTAGGTAGTTAAATATCTTTATTCTGATTCTGCATCTGAGTAACTGAAATTCAAATGATTAATGACATGCCTAAAAACACCAGAAATTCAGTACTCCAGTCATCTGAAGAAGTAGGTTGTACCCAAGAAAGCTCCTACATGTTTTGGTGGTCTTTAAGGTGCTGCTAGACTATTCGTTGTTTTTTACGTTTTTCCAGTTACAGACTAACTCAGCTACCCCTCTGAAACTTCAGAAATTCAGTATTAGAACTGAGATTAAAACCAGTCTGTCAATTTTCCACTTCATGCCTTGTCCACTTAGTCAAAAATCCACAATCTGAATTATTTAAACCAAAAATTTCAAATTTCTGTACCCAAAGTTGGGCACTCATATCCATCATTAAGCACCGACAGCCTTCAGTAACTTGGAGGCCACATATTTATATGCCCAGATATGGATTTGATGACAAAATATTAGATGCCCATTTTTGAAAATCTGGTCCTAACATTTCTGAACTGCCATTTCCAAATCTATAAAAACACAGATGACAATCCTTTCCCACTCTCCTATAGAGTGGGCATTTTTGATGAAATCCTGGCCCCATTTAGGAAAATGGGAGTTTTGCTATTCACAGGGTGCCTATTCAAATGCCAAACAATAATGTCTCCCATTTCAAAAACAGGTTAACTCAGAGAGAATAAGTGATTTGTCTGAGGGAACTGTACTATGTTTACCATTTAATTTTGATCACCATATACAACACAATCAAAACAGCCAAAAGATGAAACACCCTCAAAACAATATAATTATCCTAACAACTTTGACTGGAAATTCATGTTGAAAAGCTTAACTGTCCCTCTGTCCAGAGAATCTGAGGAGGAATTATTCTGTGTTATGATGGTGTTCATAGAATCATAGGTTTGACCACAGGAGGTCATCAGGTCCAACATCCTACTAAACTAAATAATCCCAGCCAGGGCTTTGTCAAGCCGGGACTTAAAAACCTATAGGAATGGAGATTCCACCACCTCCCTAGGTAACCCATTCCAGTGCTTCACCACCCTCCTAATAAAATTGTTTTTCCTAATATTCAACCTAAATCTCACACACTGCAACTTGAGACCATTGCTCCTCATTCTGCCATCTGTCAGCACTGAGAACAATCCCTCTCCATCCTCTTTGGAACCCCCCCTTCAGGTAGCTAAAGGCTGCTATCAAATCTACACACACAAACACACACACACTTCTCTTCTGTAGACTAAATAAGCCCAAATCCTTCAGCCTCTCCTCATAAGTCATGTGCTCCAGCCCCCTAATCATTTGTGTTGCCCTCTGTTATTTTGTTGCCCAATAACCCAACCCTGTGCAAACTGACATACTTGCCAGAATTAATTAATTGACTAAATTAATTATACTGTCTTGTATTTTCTTTTAGTGAATTGAAAACCAAAAAATGGCTAGCCTGGAGTACAGTGATAGATACAGAGATCAGAATATTTCTCACCAAAACAAAATGTACATTTCCTGGGGGGTTTTAGCAGTGAGGAAAAAAAAGGTATAACATTTCTCAGCCGCTAATGTCATTCTCTTTTCTCAATCAGTCATAGTCAATTGTTGTCCCCCTTTGGTTTTTTGCATTGATTGTTATAATATGAGTAAAGCATTTTCACCTAGTTCTCTTTAATTGTTGTTGCTTAAATAATGTAATTAAAGCAAAGATTTAGGACACCTTCTACATACTGATATTTCAGTCATTAGCATTTACCATCACAGACCAGCTACCATCTTCTAGAGCCATCATCAGCAACAGAATGAGCATATTCAAAATACTGGGCCAGGTCTTCCACTGTGCCAATCAGCATAGCTTCATAGGTCATCAGTGGGGTTTTGCTGATTTAAACAGGCTGAGAATCTGGTCATGTGTCATTTTCTGGCTAGAGTCACATTCTTCCCCTGCTCCATACTAGAAAATTAGAAACTGCAATTCTTTCTAAACATGCTTATGGGTGTAGAAAGCTCTTTCATAAGAAAAAAAAAACCTTTCTACTTAAATGCAACATAAAGACAGATTCTAAACCCCAACCCTTTTGCCCCTGCATTGTCACATTCCATTCCCAGGCCTGGCTGATGAGGTGGTCTGAGAACTATTCTGGCTGGGACAGAACATATTGCTGAATAGGGATGAGAAAGGGAATGTGGTTTCCTGAAAGGTTTCCAGCAAGTACATGGGAATGGAACTCTTGAAAGAGACATGGAGCTGGAAGCACTTCCTTTCTAAGAAAAACTTCCAATTCAATCACTGGGCCAAACGTAATAACAGCTCTGACATTATTATTACAAAGACAGAAAAAAGTCAGTGATTCAGATAGTTGCAGTAATTTCTGTGTTTATAAAACACCTACTTTTAGACCTGAAAGTCATGCGGTTTCACCATGCGAGCCCACACAAAAGAGATAGTTGTTAGTGAGATCTCTACCAGTAGTTATCACTAAGTCTTACTGAGGGTGCCAGGAATGCTTTTGGCAGAAAAAAAACCTGAACTTTTTTTTTTTTTTCATTTTTGGCCCTTACCTACTACCTACTCTCTTCAAACTAATATGGAATGCATTTCCTCAGATTTTCTGCAATATGTCACAAGCTTTAGAATCCTAGGGCTGGAAGAGACCTCAGGAGGTCATCGAGTCCAACCCCCTGCCCAAAACAGGACCAACCCCAACTAAATCATCCCAGCCAGGGCTTTGTCAAGCTGAGACTTAAAAACCTCCAGGGATGGAGATTCCACCACCTCCCTAGGGAATCCATTCCTGTGCTTCACCACCCTCAACTGGTCATAACCAGTGTTCCTGGTATGAGGAAAGACCTCTGGTAAGTAAAGGACACCTTTGCAGTGAGACTTGGGAAATCTCCACCTCAGCAGGATTTTCTACAATTGCAGAGTTCCTCCAAACCCTTCACCACTGGAAGTGTTCTCTTTTATAACAAACTGGCAGAAGTATTTACAACCTCTCCCAGGGTAAACACATTGGCCCACAAGAGCAACTACAGTTGTTGTAAACACACAGGAATGGAGTTCTGCTCAACAGTCAGTGTGCAACTGCTACAAGAGTTGAGTACAAAGGAAGAAATGAGGAGCAATGGTAATGAAGACCCAGATTCTGTCTCTCACCTCCCAAGCAAGTTGGGACTGGTAATACTGTAAACCAGCAGTTCTCAAACTTTAGCAACTTCAGGAGTCCCATTTTTATTTAAATTTTTGCAGAACTCTCCCCCACTGCCCCAGCCTTCCTTCCTCATCTCAGCCCCAGGCCCTACCCCCACCTCATCCCTTCCTCTAAGGCCCATTCCAGCCCATCCTCTTTCCCGCCTCTTTCTACCACCTCCCCCAGCATGTCCAGTGCCTATGCCTTTTCCCTCTGAGCTCCTCCTGCTCACCACTGAACAGCTGTTCCCCAGCATGCAGGAGTCACTGGGAGGAAGGGGAGAAGGAGGAAGGCAGAGGAGTTGATCAGCAAGGCCAGCAAACCCCATGGAGGACCCTCACAGACCCCCAGTGATCCACAGACCCCAGTTCAGAAAATGCTGCTGTAGACTCCTGTAGACTGAACAAGAGCAGAGCTGTTCTGGATAGAAAATTGCTGGGACACTACATGGGAAAAAACATCCTTGAAAAGGTATGTACTTAATGGGGTCTGAGCTACATAGAAAAATTATACCAACTTCATTACATAAGAACATAAGAACATAAGAACATAAGAACGGCCGTACCGGGTCAGACCAAAGGTCCATCTAGCCCAGTATCCTGTCTGCCGACAGTGGCCAGCACCAGGTGCCCCAGAGGGGGTGGACCGAAGACAATGATCAAGCGCTTTGTCTCCTGCCATCCCTCTCCAGCCTCTGTCAAACAGAGGCCAAGGACACCATTTCTATCCCCTGGCTAATAGCCTTTTATGGACCTAACCTCCATGAAATTATCTAGCTTCTCTTTAAACTCTGTTATAGTCCTAGCCTTCACAGCCTCCTCTGGCAAGGAGTTCCACATGCTGACTACACGCTGTGTGAAGAAGAACTTTCTTTTATTAGTTTTAAACCTGCTACCCATTAATTTCATTTGGTGTCCTCTAGTTCTTCTATTTAGGGAACTAATAAATAACTTTTCTTTATCGGCCCTCTCCATACCACTCATGATTTTATACACCTCTATCATATCCCCCCTCAGTCTCCTCTTTTCTAAACTGAAAAGTCCCAGTCGCTTTAACCTCTCCTCATATGGGACCCGTTCCAAACCCCTAATCAATTTAGTTGCCCTTTTCTGAACCCTTTCCAAGGCCAAAATATCTTTTTTGAGGTGAGGAGACCACATCTGTACACAGTATTCAAGATGTGGGCGTACCATAGTTTTATACAGGGGCAGTAAGATATTCCGGGTCTTATTTTCTATCCCTTTCTTAATAATACCTAGCATCCTATTTGCCTTTTTGACCGCCGCTGCACACTGTGTGGAAGTTTTCAGAGAACTGTCCACGATAACTCCAAGATCTCTTTCCTGATTTGTCGTAGCCAAATTAGCCCCCATCATACTGTACGTATAGTTGGGGTTATTTTTCCCAATGTGCATTACTTTACACTTATCCACATTAAATTTCATTTGCCATTTTGTTGCCCGATCACTCAGTTTGGTGAGATCTTCTTGGAGTCCCTTACAGTCTGCTTCTGTCTTGACTATCCTAAACAGTTTGGTATCATCCGCAAACTTTACCACCTCACTGCTTACCCCTTTCTCCAGATCATTTATGAATAAGTTGAACAGGATTGGTCCTAGGACTGACCCTTGGGGGACACCACTAGTTACCCCTCTCCACTCTGAAAATTTACCATTTATTCCTACCCTTTGTTTCCTGTCTTTTAACCAGTTCTCAATCCATGAAAGGACCTTCCCTCTTATCCCATGGCCATGTAATTTACACAAGAGCCTTTGGTGAGGGACCTTGTCAAAGGCTTTCTGGAAATCTAAGTATACTATATCTACTGGATCCCCCTTGTCCGCATGTTTGTTAACCCCTTCAAAGAACTCTAATAGATTAGTAAGACAGGATTTCCCTTTACAAAACCCATGTTGACTTTTGTCCAACAAATTATGTTCTTCTACATGCTTCACAATTTTATTCTTTACTATTGTTTCGACCAATTTGCCCGGTACTGAAGTTAGACTTACCGGTCTGTAATTGCCCGGATCGCCTCTAGAGCCCTTTTTAAATATTGGTGTCACGTTGGCTACCTTCCAGTCATTAGGTACGGAAGCCGATTTAAGGGATAGGTTACAAACCACAGATAATAGTTCAGCAATTTCCCATTTGAGTTCTTTTAGAACCCTTGGATGAATGCCATCCGGTCCCGGAGATTTGTTAACATTAAGTTTTTCTATTTGTTCCAAAACCTCCTCTAATGACACTTCAATCCGGGACAGTTCCTCAGATTCATTACCCACAAAGGACGGTGCAGATTTGGGAATCTCCCCAACGTCCTCAGCCGTGAAGACTGAAGCAAAGAAATCATTTAGTTTCTCCGCAATGGCTTTATCGTCCTTGATTGCGCCTTTTATAGTTCGATCGTCTAGGGGACCCACAGGTTTTTTAGCAGGCTTCCTGCTTCTAATGTACTTAAAAAACATTTTGTTATTTCTTTTTGAGTTTTTGGCTAGCTGTTCCTCAAAATCTTTTTTTGCTTTTCTTATTACATTTTTACACTTGATTTGACAGTGTTTATGTTCCTTTCTATTTATCTCACTAGGATTGGACTTCCACTTCTTAAAAGATGCCTTTTTGTCCCTCACTGCTTCTTTTACATGGTGGTTAAGCCACGGTGACTCTTTTTTAGGTCTCTTGCTATGTTTTTTAATTTGGGGTATACATTTAAGTTGGGCCTCTATTATGGTGTCTTTAAGAAGTTTCCATGCAGCTTGCAGGGATTTGGCTCTAGTCACTGTGCCTTTTCTCTTTAGAAACCAGTCATTAAGCTAAAACAATTTGACACACACTTACACCCATTTGTGCCCTTATAAAGGATATTCACCATCACTTTCTAATCATACTTAGTTAAATCAGGACAACCTTATGTGTAAACTAGGCCTCAGACTTGCTACATTTCTACCCACCTATTTTCTAGAGAGGGATGTACCACAAACAAGCAGAGCCAGACAATAATTGTAAAAGAAAAAAAGAAGTTCCTCCTAGAGAGGGCAAAGTGTCCCGGCAAAAGTAAGGCCAGTTTCTGGCACTCTTCCTCACACAGAGCAATTGATTTCTATGGGGCTACTGCAGTAAGTACTCAACATGAATATAGGGGGTAGAATCTCATTCACAAAGAATAAAACAAGCAAAATTAATATCTAACAGATATAAACTTCCCTGGGATTACTCCTGTGAGTAAAGACTAATTCCAATTTTATAGAACCATTCCCGCAGCATTTCCAACCTGGTCAAAGGCAAACCACACAATTTTTAGCCTAATTTTGAGCCCCAAGAGGTAGGAATCAGTCTAACTACCACTCAGAAAATACACCATATCTGGGAAGTCTATTTGAATCAGACCCCACAAAGCTTCCAGAGTTCTCTCATCACTAAGGTCTAGACTCTGTCAGCTTTATTCATTCTGAGTAGTGCTTTATTCCATAAGTAGTCCGTTTCAATCTGGATCTCAGAAAAAGAACCTACAATAAATCAGAAGTGTAAGGGAAAATATAACCATTCTAAGTGTAGATATTATTCCAAGAGACAGAAGTAGCCAGTGATATAATATCATAGAGTCTTGTTCATTCAGGGTCTGACTAGACTTGGAGCTGTAATTCCCAATTTGAGGAGACATACCTACACGCTAAACATAGAGGCTTTGTCTACATTACAAGGTTTTTGCAGCAGAAAGTATGATAATGACGGACTCCGGGAGAGGCTTAAGGATCTTGCTCAAAAGGGGGTTACACTGCTTCTTTTTGCACAAAAAAACCCTTGAGCAAAAAGCATCGGCAGAAAATATGCTAATGACATCGCAACTCATGCTAATGAGTCCATCATTAGCATATGCTCTGCCGCAAAAACTTGTAGTGTGGACATAGATGTAGACAGGAAGCTAATCACCCCAGGAAAATAGCTGTCTGAGAACCTAGGCATATATTCAGGGCAGTTAGCCCCTCCTGCTGCTTGCGCTGCTGTGGTTGCATTCTATGCTTAGCTCTTGTCTCAGTCAGAACTAGTGAGGGTATGTTTCCTCAAGCTGAGAACCACACCTTCAACTCAAAGGGCAGACATGCTCTAACATGGCATTTCTCAACTGGGGACAGGATATGCAAAATAGGCAGCTGTGTAGGGCTCCATGAAATTTGGGGCACCAAATTGCCCCAAATTTTGTGGTGCCCTAGGCAGCTGCCTGCTGTGTTTCGGCACTCTGGCCAGCTTCATCCTCTGACCGACCCCCCCACTAGCTGCACCCAGCCGTCACTCACCAGGTTGCAGCAAGTGGCAAAAGCCTATGGGCTGGAGGAGTAGCTGGCAGCTATGCTCCCCTGTGCTAAGGATGCTCCAGAGAGGGAAGACAATGTCCATCCCACTTTGGCCAAGCTTCTGCCCAGCTCTTGGGGAAGAGGTGCTGTTTTCCCAGGGCTGGGCGCCCCCTCCAGTAAGTGGCTCTGGTAAGTGTCCCCCCTTCCTGTCTCCTCTCCTTCCCCAGAGGGGAACAGGGGCTCATTTCAGTGTGCCCCAAAGCAGAGCAGTGCCCTGGGGGTCCGGCTGCCTGTGAGAACTTTGCCAGAGCTGAGAGCTTTGCCGAGGATGTTGGCCGCAGGCTCAGCCCACTAGGCACTGGCTCAGGTAGGGAGAGGAGATGCTGCACAGCTCTCTCCTCTGGAACTGCTCCCTGCACCCTATGCTGTTTTCAAACTTTTTGAGTTAAGCCCCCCCCCACCTTTGAGTTATAGTTTTTGGTTGTGCCCCCCAATCCAGAGAGGCTGGGTGGCTGCTAAGATGAGTCACGTGGTAGATGCCAAATATAGTTCTTCCAGCAGATTAATTGTGCTCCATAAATAAGCGTAATGCCTGCAGTTGATCTAGTGTCCAATGAAAACGATGGCAGATATTAAATCATTTTCAAATCCTCTATATAAAGTCTCTATATTTGCCTTTACCATTCTGAGTTGTCTTTTCTGCTAAAAAGATGCTGGAACGGGATATTGTAACATAGCACTGTATTGCCATCCTCTGTTTTTATTAGAATGGTGGTTCTCCTGGATGGCGGCAAAAGCAGCAGTGAAAGATTTACATGACAGAACAGCATGAAATTCATGTTCTAAATGTCCGTCCCTTTTAGCAACCCTGTGTGCTTCTTGCAGGAGCTCATAAAGCCAGCACGTGTGCCCATAAACATACAAATACATCAGCTCAGTGGAGGAAGTTGCCCTTCGGACCTTCTCCCACTCCACTCACCAAAACTGTCTTACTGCAACCTTCCTAACTACAAAACTGCATATAATTTTCATCAGGTCCTGCTCTGAAATCCTGACAGCTCAAACTGTGCAAAAACCAGGGAAAGCCAGAAAAAAGCTGCTCAATAATAGTAAGATCTAAAGGTAAGTGACTAATTAAACCAAAGTTAGGAAATTACATTTACCTGCTTTGATCTTGTATTCAAATGTCCCCTGATACCATAGCGCTACCCTGCCTCACTGGTCTTAGTACCTGCGTTCACCTGACCAAGCTCAGAAGGGACTTTGTGATAAGTCAGTGCTGGGTAGTTAGAGGATCTGCCACTTCTCTAAAGCCAGAGAACCTGCGGAAACCTAGTTACAATGATCCACAGAAGGGTCCTTTCAAATATCCTGCTCCCACCATTAGCCCCTGTGGCTTTTCCAGTATAGCTGCAGAGAAAGACTGATGCTAGCCCAGGAGCTTCCTTTACTGTGATTCTCTGTTTTTTCTTTTAGAAGAGGAAATGCATGCTAAATTGGCAGATAAGGTCCAGTTCTTAGCAACTGCTAACCAGACACATTTTTGCTTCACACTGTAGAAGTCCTTAGAGTGCAATTCACTCATGTGTGGAGAGCACATATCAAGCTCTCTGCCACAATTAAGTCTCACGATCAGGCTACACAGAATGGCTCAGTTATGGAGGAGGACTCTGTACTGCCTATGCCTGTGTCCACTACATTCCAAAAGGCTGCCAAAAAGAGGATGGTTAGAGGTAAAGAAAGGATGATTTTAAGGCACAGTTTCCAGTTTGTAAAATAGTGACATCCCTTCCCCACCTCCCAGGAGGTTGTCAGGTTTCAGTCACTGAAATCTGTGAATTACTCCTCCGATACTACAAAAACAATTAGTAGCCCTGTGGCACCTTAGGGTGCATCTATACTGCAGCCATAGCTCGAAATAAGCTATGCCAGTTGATCTATGCAAGAGATATATATGTAACAGCAGAAGAAGTACCTATCAATTATATGACCCATGTTAATGAGGTTAATTAAGTGGGCTGGATGTGTCCCATACATATCTTTTGATGTGGAAATGCAGATGTTAAAGGCAAGAGAAATTGGTTTTGTAATGAGCCAACCAGTTAATGTCTTTGTTCAAGGCCAGGGTAACAGTGTCAAATCTGTAGCAGATGAATTCCAGTTCTTCAGTCTTTCTCTGTAATTGGGTAGTGAAATTCCTTTGTAGAAGAATGGCTACTTTTAAATCCATGATTAAGTGATCAGTCAGGTTAAAATGTTCCCCTACAGGTTTATGTGTGTTGCCACTTCTAATGTCTGATTTGTGTCCATTATCCTTTATCGCAGAGACCAATATATGTGACAAGGAGGCATTGCTGCCATTGCTGGTACTCCAATACGACAGTGAGGGGCCATGAAAGAACTTAAAAAGAGGTATGTCAGGAACAAGAGACTGGTGGGACTAATGCTCAGAATGCTGAACTGAGAAACAGTGGCTGCTACCTACACATAGGTCACCATAGCAACTGCAGAAGGACCTACTTTGTTACCTTCCCCTTTGCCAATGACTTAAACCCAGCCCTCACCGACCCTAGATAGTTCTCCACTTAGAGCCTAATTACCTGTGATATGTCAGCAGGGGAGAAATGTGAATTTCAAACAGCACAGGAACTTTCAAATTAATTACTATACACATTAATGCACAAATACGGGGTCTTATTTTAATACCTCCTTCCTGCAAATTTGCACGTGCAAGTTGGGTAACTTCTTGAAGGTACCGCAGGTGGTACATGACCAGGATTCATCACCGAATGTGGTCTTCTGGTTGGATCATTAGCATCCGCGGCTGGGTACTGATGGGAAGTGTGATGTGAACCCTGAGCCATGCCTACATGTACAAGTAGACAATTAAGAAAAAATGCCCTAGTTATCCATTTAGAATATGTAATCACAGTAAGTATTTGCGAAAATCTGACTCACCATTCAAGGTGCCTCTTTTTTTTTTTTTTTTTTTTTGAAAAATCAGGCCCTTCATTTTTAATTGAGTGAATTTAAAAACAGTAATTTCCATTTCCATTAAGAGAGAACCATTAGAGACAAACCAGTATAATGGTTTACAGAGCCTATGTTCTTCTCCTCTTAATTGGCTTATGACCAGGGCTAGTGTATATTTTAAACTGCTTTCTGTTCTACTCTAATACAGATTTATCCATGAAAATGAATGCTTGATATTAAGCAGTGTGTTATAACACTGAAGGCCAGACCTTCAACTGATGTCTATCGGTGATACTATTGAACTCAATGGAGATTTGCACCAGCAGACGATCTGCTCCTAAATTTCTTTTTCTGATTGTAAAATCAGATTAACATGAAATGGTTTGTAATCTCCCTTGAATTCCTATGTAATGAAGGGCCAAAATAACATCACCTTTTTATCAAATCAGCTTCAAGAATCCCTAAGAGTACATTTGCTCTTACAAGATTTCCAGACAAGTTTTTATAGAACTATGAAGTTTAATTATGGTGGTTTCGATTAGCAGCTAAACTTTTAAGGTGAATACCTAAATGAACCACAACACCAATCTTGTGGAAGTTCACCCATCACCACTAGTGAAAAACCATGCAGCCATTGGTCAAGCCTGTCTAAATTCCCTGAAGCATCGTTTCCAGGTGTGGAGAATTGTCTTTACATACCTCTGTTATTGTCAGATGGGACAATGATAATAACACAGTGTTACCTTACCTCAGACTCATGTGACAATTCTGTCACTCTATCTGGTTCATGTACCCACTGAACTTTGAAAGCGAGCACACAGGAACTGTTTGTATTTTTGCTGATTATGCCGAGGCGTATAATAAATCTCTTTGGAAACACTTCAGAACAGGTATCAGACAGAAAGGAAACTTAGTGTACAAGTTTTGCCAAGGAATTATGCCAGTTTTTACCTGTTGCAGCAGTTGGAAAATAGACCTGTACTTGCCAGAAATGTACTTGTACTTGCATGTTTGGAGTGGGAGTGGGAGCAGGTGTTTGCAAACCACAGTAATATTGCTAACAACACTTAATATCTTTTTTAAAATAATGGCTGGTGTCTAAAATATCTGTCAGCTGAAAAATTTCTCCTCATTTTGGGTTGTCTAAGAGCAATAACCAGAGTTGGCCTGCAAAATGAAAGCATGTGCTACTAATTTCAGTATGCCACATGATGTGACTTCCCTTTAAAGCCAGTTAATGTTTGACATCACTCAATAGTCTTTGCCTCCAGTCAAGAGAGAAAGAAAGGGGTGGCATGCAGAGCCCTGAAGACACTAACTGTGCTCAATCAGACCTTTGTCTTTTGTGGATGGCTTTATCCAGGGGCTACAGTCTCTTTCCATTACTAATAAAAATGACCCTCACTAGGGGTGATGAAGAAACAATAAAACTAATCATTAAGCAGACCTGCTGAGATGTGAATTCCAGTCCCAGGTCAGATCTAATTGCAGTTGGACACTGAACATTACCCTGGTCATTTATATTAGCCACTTCATGTCTATTTTTATTTATTTGTATCTTTCTCTCTCCATCAAGAAAGAAAAACCCATGCATCAATGGAAAAGATAGCAACGGAAATAAAAACAGTCCCCTCCACTTTCCCATGTCAGGCAGATGGTCTAAAATATTCACTATGTGATCAAAATCAATCATGGAAAATTTCAAAAAATATATAATTTTCAAAAATGTTCTGAGCAGCTAAACCAGCAGTTATTGTGAAAGTCATACTACGATTCCTACCAGGGAAAACAGTACACAGGGGAAGAGCAAGAAGTCATAATTTCGCACACACATGGATACATATGTGGAGCTGAGATTTTCAAAGCAGTCTAGGAGATTTAGATATGTATCCATGATTAATTTAATTGGAAAAATTCTATTTCCAATTTTGATATGTCTGTATTAGTTTGTTTGTGTACATAGACACACAGAGACATGCATCAGTGCCCTCATGTATTATACATTTAGATATAAAGAATATTTTAGGCCAGTGGTTCTCAAAGTGTGGTCTGCAGACCACTAAGTGATCCATGACTGTCTTGCAGGTAGGCCATGGGCTCAGGGCTCACCCTTCCCCCCCTTTCCCACAGTGTGAAGTCCATGTTTAGGCACTCCAGCCTCGCATGCCCCCCATTGCAAAGTTGGCTTCCCGCTGCATGGAGGAGGGAACCTGAGTCTTCCAGGCCGGATCTAGCTCATAGGGGGAGGAAACGACTCTGCACACTACCATTCCCCTCTCCCCGAGCTGGGGGAATGGCAGCGCAGGAAACTGATGACCTGGAAGCTTTCTGCACTGCTCCCATTGGCCGGAATTCTGGCCAGACCCTCACCCCTAGCCCGCTTCTGCATGCAACCTCCCAGCCAAACCCCCAATGCATAGCCCACTCCTGCACCCATTTTGTCATTATGGATGGTTGGCTGGTGGGCTGTGGAAAGGTTTGCTTGAACAGGGCAGGCGATGGGCCAAAAAAAGTTTGAGAACCACTCTTCTAGGACCTCTCTCGCTCTCTCTCTTTCTCTCTCTCCCACACACACATTCACACACACATGGTCCTCTCCTCATCTCTTTCTTTCCAGCACTATCAGCGCCTAATCAGGCTATTCTCCTTTTTGTTCTCAACTTCTTCCTTAACTGCTCCCACCATACTTTTGTCTAGAGCCTAGACTGCCAACCAGCTACCTAGCCTTCAATACTTCCTTCTAGACTCCAAACAAGCCCCCTTTGCATCTGATTGAACACTGATCCTCTCTCTTTAAACCCAAACAACATTTTTTCCTAGCACTGTTTGTAGGGCAGCCTGTTCAGATATTAAGGTTGTGGGGACAGTATAACATCATAGACAGACAGATTTGCTACTATGGGCAAGTTATTGAAATTGAAATGATTGTTTGATAATTTACTGAGTCCCTCAGTGAGAGTTTATAACAAGTTTAGTGACTGTTTTATAAATAAACGTTCTCTGCTTGACTGCTAACTGTGACTCAACCCAATCCTCCTTTGGCTTTTTCCCCCTCTATGGCTCTTCTGACTTGTCCAATCTGGATACTGAACCCTTCCTTGCAAGTCCAATCTCAGTCCAATTTTCTTGATGTTATCCAGGGCTTAAGGTCTTCAACATGTGCTTTGGATCTGATCCCCACTTGGGTGCTGTGCTGAAGGGGTGTTTATCAACTCGGGCAACAACAAATCAGGGCACAGGAAATCTTTCACTGAAATCTGGAATTGTTCCAGCTAATTGTAAGCAGACTTTAACAACTTGTTTACTGAAAGAAACTTCCTTATCAGGTGAGGATATGGCTAACTTCCACCCACTCTCAGATTTATGATTCATATCTAAGGCTTGGTCTACACTAACTACTACATGGCTCAGAGATGTGGAAAAATCCATATCTCTGAGTGACGCAGTTATACTGACCTAACTCCTGGCATAGACCCGCTATGTTGACAGGAGAGCTTCTGCCATTTACATAGCTCCAGCCTCTCAGGGGGATTTAATACCAAAAGCAACAAACAAAGCCCTCCCACCAGGACAAGTCTTAATTGAGGCATTATAGCACCTCAGGTGCACCAATGCAGCTGCACCCCCACAGCCTTCTAAGTGTATATCAGCCCTAAGACACTAAGAAAAGGATTTTCATTCACCTCTAGGATCATCTCTCAAAATTCAATTTAATTGAAAAATGACAATCTGCCCCACATTATAGTGGCAATTTTGCCTAAGGCTTATAATTGAGTTTAGTATTCTAGTAATAGTAGTAGTAGTAATAGTAGCAGCAGCAGCAATTCTTAGATTGATATAATGGCTAAGGACCAGGACTAGAGGTATGTCTACACTGCAAGCGGAGGTGTGATTGCAGTTCTGGTAGACATACACACACTAGGTTTAAACTAGTCAGCTCAGTTAACAGTAGCGGTGAAGACATGGCAGAATGAACCCTAGCATAGGCTTGCTTTGTGAGCACACATCCAGTGTTCCAATATTTGCACAGTCTGTGTTGACATCTACACTACTCTGTTTTTTAGCCATGCTAGCTAGGTTTAAGCTAGTGTTGGTATGTCAATTCAAGTTGCAATCACATCTTTGGGTATGTCTACACAGCAAAGTTATTTCAAAATAACAGCCCTTATTTCGAAATAACTTTCCTAGTGTCTACACAGCCAAACCACTATTTCGAAATAAATTCAAAATAGTGGTGCGATTATTTCGAATTTGGTAAACCTCATTCTACGAGGAATAATGCCAAATTCAAAACAGCTATTTTGAAATAAGTGCTGTGTAGACACTTATTTCAAAATAGGGGGCCTCTAGCCTTCTCAGGGTGCCCTGGTGGCCACTCCAGCCTCAACCAAGAACACTCCTCTTCCTCCCCCCGTCCCCAGAGCCCTTAAAGGGGTAGACTCTGGCCATAATGCCTGTGCCAGCTCCAAGCCTGCCAGCCCAGAGCCAGCAGTCACTGCCCCTGACCCAGTGGCCCCAAAATATGAGCCGCAAGCCACTGGCAGCCAGCCCTCCACCGCTCCCCAGGAGCAGTCTGCCAGCCCCCAGGAGCCTGCTAGGGCCCAAAGAAGGCGGGTGCCTTCCTGGTCCAGGGTGGAGATCATGGACCTTATTCAGGTTGGGGGGGGATGCTCTCAATGTCCATGATCTCTGCACTAGACGGAGGAATGCGGCCGTCTATGGCAGGATAGCTGCCAGCCTGGCCACCAAAGGCCACATGCAAACCCAGGAGCAGGTTCGCATGAAAATCAAGTTAGTCCAGCAAGACCCCCAACCCTGAACTTCCCCTTCCCCTTCTTCCCCTTGCTTCCCCCTTCCAGCTCCCTCCTCCCAGGTTTCCCCCTCCCCTCTCCCACCCTCTCTCCTCACCTCTCCCACCGCCTTTCCCCCATTCCCCCCCCCCCACAGCTGTTAAATAAAGACAGTTTGTGTTTATGAAAAAACGTGTATTTTATTTAACATCAGGAAGGGGGCTGGGGGGGGGAGGTAAGTGGAAGGACGTGAGGGAGGAATGAGGCACAAGCCCCCAGTGGGGCAGACCAGGGAGACTGTTAGAGCTCCTCAGGGTGGAAGCTCTCCTGCAGGGCCTCCTGGATACTGACAGCCCCCCGATGGACCCGGATGGCAGCCTGCAGAAAGTGCAGCCAGGCTCACAGCAACGCGTCCAAGAGAAGCACCAGAGTGCCCAGGGGCAGCTCCGGCTCCATGTTGCAGAGTGCTGTGGTGTCCCGAGTGAGGGCAACCAGAGCATGCAGAGACAAAATGCTTTGCTGTCCCTCATCGAGGTAGGCAAGCAAGCAGGGAAACCTGAAAACCGGCTGTCCAGGGGGGGTCCCTTTAATACAGGCCTCAGAAAGCCTCAGGCAGCAGCCACACAAAGTAAATCCTGACCTGATGCCCTGTTGGACCTGGTTCCGGCCAGCCTTAAATGCAATTCAATGTCCACTCAGTGTGGACACGCTATTTTGAAATAGCAAAATGCTATTTGAAATAGCAAAATGCTATTTCAAAATGCCTTTTGTGTGTAGACACGTTATTTCAAAATAACTTATTTCGAATTAACTATTTTGAAATAAGATATTTTTAAATAATGCTGTAGTGTAGACATACCCTTTGACTGCAGTGCAGACATACCCTAAAATTCCTAGATTCTACTCTCACATGTGCCAATGAATCAGAGTGATTTTGGTAAATCATTTAACCAGTGCCTATGTTTAATCCATAAAACTCAGCATAGCATATTCCCTATTTCTCAAGGTATTCAGGGGGTTAATACACTTTTGTAAGGTGATGGAAAGAATCATTTGTTAAATGATGTGATGATAGTGTAAAATGTTAGCCATTTTAGTAGAGACAGGATGGGTCTCTCACCAATAGAAGTCAGTCCAATAAAAGTTATTATTACCTCATAGTACTTGCTCGAGATAGGGATGCAAATGTAGCCAACCAAAATTGCTAATGAAGTGATGATTTAACTATCCCACACTTCATTAGTATAATCTCGTCCATGCACTATTCTGCTCGCCAGCTGATTCGAACCAGGAAGTGCACTCTGGGACGCATTAGTTCGAATCAAACCCCTTGGTTCGAACTAATGTTACTCCTCATTTTTTGTGGCCTTCTAGTCCAGCCCAACTTTTCTTAGCTTGTGAGATTCAACATCATCATAGCGAACATGTCAAGAATGACACTTTGTGAAGTACTGGTAGTTTTTATAGAACACTACATGGGATCAGCTCCTTTGCCCTCATTATAGATAATAATACAGAAAATATAATAATGTCCACTACATAAATACATAGTATGCCCACACCTTGACTATTACATACAGTTCTGGTTGCCCCATCTAAAAAAAAAAAGTATATGAAATGGAAAATGCACAGGCAAGGGAACCAAAAATGATTAGGGGTTTGAAACAGCTTCCATATGAGAAGAGATTAAAAAGACTGGGAATGTTCAGTTTAGAAAAGAGATGACTAAAGGGGAATATGATAGCAGTCTATAAAATCATGAATGGTGTGGAGAAAGTGAATAGGGAACTGCTATTTACCCCTTCACATAATACACAAACCAGGGGTCACCAATGACATTAATAGGGAGCAGGTTTTAAATAAACATAAGGAAGTACTTCTTCACACAACACACAGTCAACATGTGGAATTCATTGCCAGGGAATGCTGTGAAGGACAAAAGTATAACTGGGTTAAAAAAAGAATTGGATACATTCATGGAGAATACGTCCATCAATGGCTATTAGACAAGATGGTCAGGCATGCAACCCAGCGCTTTGGGACTCTTTAAAACTCTTACTGGTAAGGACGAGAAGGGATAGCTCACTTGATAATTGCCTTATTCTGTTCTTTGCCTCCAAAACATCTGGCATTGGCCACTGTTGAAAGATAGTATATTGGATTTGATGGACCATTGGCATTACCCAGTATTGTCAATCTTATGTTTATATAATTGGATTGCCACAGTTTGCCCCACAAGTAAGGAAGAGAGATTTATTATAAACCCCTCTTTTATAAACTATACATGGAAGAGGGTTCCATTCCTCTTAAAATATTCTGCAAATCTGCCTTGAACAGACACAAAGTAAAAATCCTATCCTTATAAAATACTAGAACTGTGTTACTAATGGTATTAAAACTTATGCTATTAAAAATAAAATAATTTTACAATAGAATTTCCACTATTTAATCTTTTCAAATATCCATATATTTGCACTTAATGGGTGCAATTGCCCCAGGATCTGGCAATTCAAAGGGGCCCAGGGCTCCTGGCACTTTAAATTGCTGCCGAAGCACCATGCCACATGCTCAGTGTGGCTCTGAGTGCTTGGGCGGGGGGGGCGGCACAGTCTGGGCAGCACAGCCTATGGTTGGCTGTCCTGGCTCCACCCCTTCCACCTGAGGCCTTGTGCCTACTGGGAGTGCAGAGCCGGGGCCCACACACACCTTTCCCAGGAGTCTGCAGAAGCTGTCAGCTCCGCTGGTCCGAAGATATTAGTAGTAGTAGTTTTCCAGATCTATAGGGGGATATTTATAACCAAACTAAAATCTGTTTTTATTGACATTTTTCTTTTTAATTTATTAAAATATAACTATTTGAAAGGACATGTATAGGTTGATTTGTTTTTAACAAAAAACTAATATTCTGTGGCTAATTTACTGGACATATTCCTTAAAAATAAATGGAAAACACCATTTTATTATTTTTTGCTGTAACATATTCATCATTGTATAAATATAGGTGTGATTTAGGGAGCAAATTTCAGAGCACCCCAAAATTCAAAGGTATTTGGATTAGGGATGACAGCTTTCTAATCACACAAAACCAAACACCTCTGCCTCCCCTTCTCCAGGGCCCTGTCCTCTTAGTCCATCTCCCCTATCGCTCACACTCTCCCACTCTGACTCACTTTCACCAGGCTGAGACAGGGGGTTAGAGTGAGGATAGGGGAGTGAGAGCTCTGGCTGAGGGTGTGGGTTCACTGGGCACTTACTGTGGCTCCCAAAAAGCAGCAATCTGGTCCCTGCAGTCGTGAGGCACTTGGGTGGCCAAGGAGACTAAGCACACTGCTCTTTCATCCACGGGCGCTGCCCCCGCAGCTCCCATTGGCTGTGAACCACAACCAAGGTTCCCAGCCAATGGGAGATGTGGAGCCAGCACTTAGGATAGGGGCAGCACTGGGGGCCTAGTTGGCTACCCAAGTGCTTAGGGGCTGCAGAAAACTGTCAGCCACTTCCGGAAGTTACATGCTGCCAAAGCAGGTGAGGAGCCTGCCTTAGCCCCAGGCCTCCACTGTGCTACTGACCACACTTAAAATGGACCAGTTGGTGGTGCCAGCTGGAGCCACCAGGGTCCCATTTCGATTAGGTGTTCCATTCAGAAACTGGACACCTGGCAAATCTAATTTAGATTCCAGTTTGGGACTAGTAAGCCCTGATTCAAAATCCACTAAAGCCAATAGAAATCCTTCCACTGACTTTAATCAGTTTAGGGCTGAGCTCTAAATAGAGGTAGTCAATAAACATTGTGCAGCTGGCTTTCAACATACAACCACTTCCAAACTTCAATGGTGTTTGGATTCAGGATTCCAGTCCCAGATGCTGGAATAACAGCCTGGAAACTGTCCTCTATTTATCCAAAGAACAGGCACAATACATTGCACAAGCAAAGATTTGCCACACTGCCTTCAACAATTTACCTTTCTGTCTTAGAGGAACCACTTCAGTGGATGAAAGGGTAATTCAATTTCCATGCCACTATAAACTATGGGGGTGAGTTTTGTGACATAGATATCAGTCCATGTAGAACTAAAATGAAACCCCAAATCCATTTCACTAGAGGCACTAGAAAGCCATCAGATAGTGTTTACTCATTACTAACCTTAGCTGGGTTCAGTCAAGTTACTTAGATTTCAAAAGCTCCTAATTGTTATCTTCAATCTAGCAAGCCACCAAATCCTGTGCTCAATATTTTTATTCCTTTAAATAAGAATACAAAGACTGAGATGGGTAAATGTAGATATTAACTAGGTCTCTTTAATCAAGTGGGGTTAGCAATCTGAGGGTACATCTGCACAGCAGTGTTATTTCAGAATAACACAGTCCGTGTCTACACTACAAGTAGTTATTATGACATAATGTTGAAATAATGTCGAGCTGGAGAACTTCTTACTCTGACTCCTGTTAACGCTCATTTTATGAGGAGTAAGGGAAGTTGGAGGAAGAGTGCTCTTTCTGAGGCTTTTACAGTGCCAAAAGCCGAAATAAGCTATTTTGACTTAACCTACGCAATTGACGTAGCTCAAGTTACATAGCTTATTTTGTCTTTAGCCCTGCTGTGTAGATGTACCCTATGTCTCCTCTATCTAACCTTTGCTGATACATTTCGTGATGTCACCTATAAAGCTAAGATCCTCTCTTACAAGCTCCATTAAAACTCATATCCACATTATTTAGGGGGATCGTGTGGATTTTTTTTCAACATTGAAGCCATACAGCTGAGAAACCTAAAACTAAATACCAGTACTTGATCTTGAAGTAGTGGACAATTTTCTAAGCGCACTAAGGCCAGTTTTACTTGTAAAATCTTAATTGGTGTCTTTAAAAGAGCTATTTTATAAGGATAGTGTCTCAAAGGTTTCCTTGTCATTTCTTTACATACACACACATTTCAGTTTTGTCTGGTTATATTGAATCTGCAGAAGCTTTCTGCATGAAGCATACTGGTAGGCATTGCAAGTGGTCACATTTAACGGTAGGACAGAAATGTTTCAGTGACAAGGGAATTTATTCTGACCCCTTACAACTTTCAATGAGTTTGCAAAGATTGAATGTCAGCCCTGCATTTTATCCAGAATTTTAAAATTTATGGGACAAATTTAGCCTCCACCCTTGTAATACTATTGAACTCAATAACAGACAGGTTTGTCCCTGTAAGAAAAATGAAGCAAGAGAGAAACCCTGGAGCTCTGTGTTTCCCTATGTCAATTTTAGTATGATATCCACATACATAGCCATTCCCAATGCTGGTGGAGCCTCAACATTCCTGTTTTCCTGGAAATATGTCATTAATTTTATATTCAGACACTGACATTCTAAACTCGTCAGCAGCTGGTTTTGCTCATTTGGCAACAGCAGGCACATTGAAATGCCAGTATGTGCAAGTGTGAAAATTAGAGATTTAATAGGAAATTTTTGAATGACTTTAATATAGTTAAAGATGATAGAGTGGAAGAGTTTCAGGTTCCCCTGAGCACAAGCGAAAAGATGTGGTTTTTCACGTCCTTTCCACCTACCTGAGCTGGAGAATAGCCAAGGGCCTCTTTGGTTACTGCATGATGTAGAGTTTCCTCCTGATTGCTCTAACTTATGACAGTAATAACAATCCCATAGGAACCTTTCATTCACAGGTTCATAGATTCCAAGGCCTGAAGGGACCTTTGTGATCATCTAGTGAAACCGCCTATATAACACAGGCCATAGAACTGCCCCAAAATAATTAATAGAGCAGGTCTTTTAGAAAAGCTTTCAACTTGATTTAAAAATTGCTAGTGATGGAGAATCTACCACAAACTTTTGCAAATTGCTCCAATGGTTAATTAATCTATTAAAATGTATGCTTCATTTCCAGCCTGAATTGATCTAGCTTCAGTATCTAGTCATTGGATCATGTTGCACCATTCTCTGCTAGCCTATCATCAAATATTTGTTTCCTATTTATATACTGTAATCAAGTCATCCCTTAACCATCTCTTTGTTAAGCTAAACAGATTGAGATCTTTGAGTCTATTGATATAAGACGTGTTTTCTAATAATTTTTTACTCATCCATTTCCCAACAAAATCCTGTAAGACAGTTTTGGAAAACTATGTAACAGTGCACACTCCCTTTGTTTTTCTCTGAGAGTGATCACTTAAATGTCTATTCCTATTTGCACTGAAACATTCTCATGGCTCTTCTCAGAACCTTCTCCCAAACCAAGATGCTTTGGTTTTGGCCCCTTATTCACGGGATCCAGGAGTGGGTGATGTAGAGCTATTACATTTGGCTCTGTATGATTTGAGGCTTCTCCACTTAAGTCAGCCCTCTATTTGTCCTCTGTTTATGCCACTGGTGTAGCACTGAAAAGGGAGCTAGGATCTGGCCCCTATATATCATGGTAGAAACAAAGACAGAGATAATTATGGGGCCTTTTATGGCATATTTCTGGTGGGATTCAACTTAGTAGTAAATCTCCTCCTAGTGGCTTCAGTAAGAATAGGAATAGACTTTTGAGTGATCACCCTGTCCCACAGAAAAGCCAAAGGGAGTGTACACTCTTGCAGTTTTCCAAAATTGTCTTAGAGAGTTTTGGGGGTAGAATGGGTGAGTAAAGAAACACACAGAAATTAGACTCCCAAACACTGCTGTTTCACCAGGCCTTGTTAGAGGCACAGGGCAATCTGTGAAAAAGCCTCGTATTCCCATAGGCCACATCTACACTGTATGATTATTTCAGAATAAACTATTCTGGAAGAAATATTCCGAAATAGCTTATTTCAAAATAGCGCATCTATATTACAGGGAAGTCTGGAAATTAGACTGAGGCAGGCTCCCCTATTGTGGATGCACTACCTCAATTCAGAGCCCCAGGAACCACTAAGGGAGTAATTACTTTGAATAGCCTTCGGGAGGAGCTATTTCAAAATAGCAGCAGTGGAGCGGCCAAACTACTGCTATTCTAAAATAGCTATTTCAGAAGAGGCATTATTCCTTGTGGAATGAGGTTTACAAATACCAAAATAAGCCACCCGTTATTTCAAAATTAATTTGAAATTATATGCTAGCTGTGTAAACGCTCACATAGTTATTTTGGAATAACGGACTCTATTTCAAAATAACGCTGCTGTGTAGATGTACCCATACTGACCCGAGTCACCCCATCCCTGTTTGCTAGCAGCATGCTTCTGTTGGACCCCTGTTGTCATTGGAGAGAACACTGCCTTGGATGAGAATCTCACAAGAGTTTCCACTTCTGCAGCAAAAGGACATTAAAGGGTCTATATTGCTGTGCCTGTCCCCCTCCCACCCCCCACCCCCCAACAAACACTCATTTTATGTTGCTTTTACTTTAACATAAAAGAATGGACTTTTAATGGAGCTTCATTCAGGCTTCTAAGCCATATTGAGTATTTTGTTGTTATGGCCCCTTCTGGATTTGAAGACATACAAGTTTTGTGTGTTTGGCTTCATGCCTTTATCTGTGCAGTATTGCTGAGTATACTTAAATTGTTTTTTTTTTTTAACAAATCCTAAGAATTCATTAAAAATAAATCTGTGGAAAACTTGATCTGCAGTATACATATTTCCCCATCACTTGAACTTTCACATTCAGCTGTATTTTGTGTGTTTAATTTTGTCTCACACTGTTAAAAGGCCACGTCCCAGATTTGGCCCAGGGTATACTACAGTTTGCTCCATTAACTGAATGTGAGGCATAGCATTTTCACAAAATAGAAATTTTAATGTAAATTTTGCAATGCTAATTCCTTGCATAAGAGACCAAGGGATAAGTAGTGGATTACAGTTCAACCTTCCCCTGGTGTCCATAAATATTTACTGTTTCTTACTCTGTTTCAAGACACACATGAAATTCATCTTCCTGGGGGAGAGGGAAGGGATGTGGAAGGGAGAAAATCATCTTTAAAGTATAAATGTGCAGAAAATGAAAACAGATGCATGGAAAGGAAAAGAGAAGCTGGTGGGAACATTACTGAACTGAAACACATTTTCCCTAGGAGATGACAGCATTGTGCACTTCTTTAAAGCTTCCCACAGACAGACAACTCCCCTGTGGAAAAGCTCTCAGGAGGAGGTGGAATATAACCTCAGGGAAGAGAAACAAATTGGAAATGTGTCACATTCCCAAGTGAAACTTCTAACTGAATTTGTATTGTCCTATCGTTAATTAAAACACAGCTCTTTCCCAAAGAGCCAAGGGAGAACGGTCTTCAAGTAAAAAATAGAAATTTGTTCTAATCCTGTTTATTTGCAGAGGCCTGGCTGGCAACAGACGTGCAATAGGGTGATCCCAGTCAGCTCTGAACTGACACAGTGACATGATGACTGGGCTTTGAAGATAGAGCAGCAGTGTTTATGTAGCGAGCAGCCATGGTAGAAAAGGGAGGAAGGGGGCGGAGGGGCTGGGAGGGAGATCGGGAAACTGTAACTCATTGTGGATGGGCTGAACTGGCCTGGGTGGCAAGCTCTTAAAGCTCAGAACATTCATCAACCTGCCGAGTAGGCCCGACATCCTGGAGCCATCGTTGCTCTTGCTCTCTCCCTCTCTGTGTCAAGCATGATGCAGTCCAACTGCGTGGAGACAGCACAGCCCAGCCAGACAAGCTCTGGTCAGTGCAAATAATCACAGCTCTGACTCCTTTCTCTGTTACTCAGCAGAGCCTGGCCACAGAACACAGAGTTCTCACAGGAAGTTTACGTCAGTTCTCTTTCTCACACACTCACATACACACACACACACGCATACACAGAGAGAGAAAGAGAGAGAGAGAGAAAGAGCCAGATTCATTCAGAGTCTAACTCCATTTAAGGCAGTGGAGTTACACCCAAGATAAGTTTGATCTATGTTCTTTAATGTTGCAAATACTTGAGAATTTAAGTCCCAATTCAGTTGCCACATCAGTTTTATACTAGAATGATTCCACTGGCTTCAGTAGAATTGCTCCTGATTTACACCAGCTTAAGAGGAGAAACAGGCCCTAAGCCTTTCTACAGGGCTTTGAGCAAGACGAACCAAGTTTTATGATCTCTTCCATTTTTCTGAGGTAATTTAAACTATTATTTTCATTACTGTTCTAATGCGATAGTATCCTTCTCTAATATGAGATTTCTATCCTTGAAATGTGAATCTACTTCAAACTTCATTAGTTATTTTTCCTATACAAGCACCTCAGTCCCTAACATTTGCTTCCTGAAAAAGCTGCAATGAGAGTGCAGGATAACTAAGATATGGTTTTCCACGTGCAGCAAGAATTTAGCTGTAACTGTCTCATTAACAGAGACTGTATGGCTAAATTCCAATGTACCATGCTTCATATTTACTGGTAATGATTTGGCATGAGTCTAAAAAAGCGAAGCAGTTCAGCGGTTAGACTGAACCACCATTTATAATTTACCACATTGTCTCTAACTATTCTGATTCGGTTGCCTCAGGATACTTGCCTTTTTGAGGCTCCCTGATACATATCAGCTACAACATGTGGTCACATCAGAGTGAGTCTTCAGTTAACAATAGCTTCAGTTCTACAGATCCAGGGTTTTGTCTTTTTTAAACCTGAACCAGAACACTACCTTATTTTGGGACTGGAAGGAGAATTTCTTCAACTTCAAAGCTTTTGTTTTAATAATTTTGGTTTCTTTTGTAGACTCTTATTTAAATAAGCTTTTTTAAAAAAAAAATGCACATAATAAGACTTTCTAAATTAATATGAGTTCTACAAATGATTTCTGCCAGCTTCCATAAACCTATTTCTGGTATTTTTCCACATTATTTTCCAACTTTTAAATGACTGCTAAAAGCTCTGTTGGACCACATACATTCTGTGATCATTATAAAGGCCTTACATATTTCTGTGTTATTTATTCGGTAATAGTGGATTTTCAGCCCAAAGAGTAACCTATATTGAAATATAAACTATGGTGCCTTTCTTCCCAAAGAATCCACACACATTTTGTCCATATAGACCCCCGAATTAAAAGAGCATCTCTATTCAGGACAGCACTTAACCATATGCTGACCTGTAAGCCTGTGCTTAAATCCCCTTGAAGTTGGTGAGACTTACGGTCGTATTTGTGTCAGTCTGAATAGGGATAGATATAAGAACAGCCTTAAGTCCCTTTTTGAAATAAGACCTAAAGAGATATACAAGGTATGAATAGGGACCACCTCACAATCATTGAAATGCAACCATCTCTGGGCTGAATCTGAACAGAATCTTTTATTCAAATAAAATGTCAACAGAAATGGAACATGGACAAAATGTAATTTATCTAAGAAGGCACTGTGCTGAGAAACAAGGCTAACATCACTACACTAGAGGAAAATACTATAGGATTCTTAATAACCACAAATATTCAGGATCTCAGTACCATGTCTCCTCCAGAATATGGCACCTTCAGCAGAACAGGTTGATGTTTGGTCACTGGCCCAGTTCTGACTCAGAGCTGGTCATCTGAAGAAGTGTGCCCACGAAAGCTCATGCTACCATCTACATGTTTTGTTAGTCTTTAAAGTGCTACCAGACTATTTGTTGTTTTTTAAGTTTATCAGAGAAGAGAGTACTTCCTATTCAGGCCACTTCCTGTAATACCAGCATATTTGTTGGAGGCCCTCAATTCCAAATACCAACCTAGTCCAGTCCAGTTCAGTCTGCAGGACCGAACAGGATGTCATCCCAAGGCAGTATGGCTCCAGTAGGGACTCCTCAAATAAGGAAACACTACCACAGATAAGTAATTATCTAGGTTTTACATTTACAAAGAAAGTCGAGAAAACATGAAGTTACATGTAACCAAGACAGCAATATCAGACAGAAGTTTCAGAGAGCCTGAAAAAAATACATCTGGGAGAGGAGCGCTGCCCCATTTATTTCAAGGGGTATTAACTCAAACACCCATTCCACCATTCATGCTGCCACAGCTACTCTTCTATTTTTAGTGCACTAGATCAATCAGAGCTAGCATGTTTATGTTGCATAGTGGGAATTTCACCTCCAGATCCAGTGTAGACATACCCAAAATGACATCTAAAATTAAATAAACTTGACCAGTGTCACAGAGAATGTCAGTGCCAGAGCCAAGATTAGAACTTCTATCTTCAAGTTCTTTACCTCAGAGGTTTCAAACTCCCTGCCACCACAGGGAATGGAGGTGGGGGGAGGTGCACGGTGCACTGCAGTCACAAGGCACCTGGGCATCCCCACCCAATGATCCACAAAGCTCTGTGCTTGGGAGAAGGGATGCCATGAGGGGCAGAGGGTGGGGTGATGGAGGGAAGGAGCTGAGCATGGGGGCTAATAACTGATAGGACCCCACCTCGGTCCGCTGGGAGCCCAAGGCCAAATTGTGCAATCGCTCTGGCTGGGACTGGCCCACAGACTGGGAGTTTGAGACCCCTGCTTTACCTACATCATTTGAACACTGTTATATCTATTAAAGCTACATTTTAAAAACTATAATTGTAGATTAACAGATCTCTGTTTAACTAACGCATGCAATGATGTACACCTGGCCATCAGGCCAGTCAGAATACACAGGTAAATGATACTACAATTCTGACTCTTGTGCACCCACAGCCATTTAGGTAGGAATAAATGCATTGTAATAGAAGAGTGCAGTAAGCTTTGAAAATGAACATGCCTTGAGGTTTAATTTTCCATGAGTGTCTCAGCATTTATGTAGCAGCAGGTGACCATTATCCTGTGGCAACATTCGATTCCAGTGACATTCTCTTAACCCTTTCTTCACAGTTGGTGCTGCCCACTCCTGTTGTGCTGTCAGCATCCATTAACATTCCACTGACATCAGTGAAATGCTAGGTCAGAGCAGACACATTCTGCAGAAAAGCTGGCACATTCTTACCTTGACATACCTGAAAGTTTGGCAAAACTCATGTTGTTAATCATAACATATGGTGCCAGTGCTTAGTCGAGCTCAGTTCAGAGGCACGCTTTGTGTTTGTAATTCAGAGAGTCAGATTTTAATGCCAGAAGGAACCATTAGATCATCTAGTCATGCTCTCCTGTCTTTGTTATGCTTTTCTCCACTAAATTAAAAGACCTTTTAGTGCTCAGAATTTTCTTTCCATTAAGGTACTTATATAATGAGCTCAGGTCACCTCTTGATATTATTTAAAAGCTAAATAAGTTGAGCTCCCTTCTTTTCCCACTCTAAGGGTATGTCTAGACTACATGGGTCTGTCGCCAGAGCCATGTAGATTAGTTTACTAGACATACCCAAAAGAAGCCGCGATTTAAATAATCATGGCTTCATTTACATGAAAATGGCTGCCGCGCTGTGCCAGGGATCAGCTGTCCCGGCACAGCGGGGCAGTCTAGACGCGCCACGGTCGACAGGGAAGCCTCTGTCGACTGATCCAGTAAACCTCGTTTCATGAGGCATAACGGAGCGGTCGACCGCGGCGCGTCTAGACTGCCCCGCTGTGCGGGGACAGCTGATCCCCGGCACAGCGCGGCAGCCATTTTCATGTAAATGAAGCCGTGATTATTTAAATCGCGGCTTCTTTTGGGTATGTCTGGTAAACTAATCTACATGGCTCTGGCGACAGAGCCATGTAGTCTAGACATACCCTCAGGGTACATCTACACAGTAACATTATTTCAAAATAACTTAGTCTGCGTCTACACAGCAGGCAGTTATTTTGAAATCGCGTTGAAATACTGTGAAGCTGGCAGATTTCTTACTCCAACTTCTGTAACCCTCATTGTACAAGGAACAAGGGAAGTCGGAGGAAAAGTGCTCTATTTTGAAATAAGCTCCCTGCTGTTGAGACAGAAACTGATAGTAACTTTTCTAAAACATTATGTTATCCTATTGCTGCCACCTTGGATGAAAAAAAAAAACCTAGAGCTAAGTTTTACAAACTTATTGAGAAAAGGAGGCAGGTGGAATTGCCTTTGAAAAATTAAGGCTCTATTTTGCATTTTATTCTAAATGACTTGGTGCACTTTCACTGACCATACCTTAGCAATGCTGACATTATTAATATTATGTTTTGTCACTATTTAAGAATTTAGAGAGAGAAATAGCAAATGCCTCATATATGCACCTCTGCAGAGTCTGCCATCTAGAACACATTCTAAGTTGCACCATATCAACTTAGGCCCTGAAACTGCCAAGTTTCTGCACATGCTTAACTTTATGGGATTACTCAGAGTGAGTAAAATTAAGCATAAGTGTAAATCTTTGCAGCATTGGGGCCTTATAATGTATCTTTCTCCCTTGCCTACTGGTAGGGCTTTTAAGTATAAAATTAGTAAGAATAAAATTGTGAGGACTGAGGCCGGTCGGCTTAAGGTACTCAACTTCAGCTATGCAAAATGTATAGCTGGAGTCAGCTTATCTTAAGCCGAACCTTGGCAGCATCCACACTGCGGGAGGAAGAATATTGGCCGCCGGCAGTAGTTGCCCTCTGCGTTCGATTTACGGGTCTATACTAGACCCGCTAAATCAAACACCAGAAGGTTGATCTACGGAGTATCGATCTTCCAGTAAGTATAGACATGCCCTAAATGCTTTATTCATCATACAATATCTCTTTATCTCTGTTTTCTATACCTTTTACCAAACAGTCTCAAATTATTTAATTCTGCAGTTACAATTTGTATTGGAAATGGCAATGGAAAACAAAGTCTCAATTCTCCTTTCCAATTGAAGCTCTTGTCTGCCCTGGAGATCACTTTCAAAATTCTGCAACTGGGGTTAAATCCTGCAAATGTACTCTCCCACATGCACAGATGCACCTGGATGAATCAGTCTGCAAGATCTAGCCATTGTTCTGGGCTCTGTGAAATCAGTGAGAGTTCCATGTGCAAAATGAGTGAAAATTATACCAGAGGGCAACCCTTTGGATAAAAATCAAGAAGCTGGATTGAAAAGAATTTTGCTCTTAAAAGTTGTGTATTTATTGTATAACTGTTTTAAACAAAAAGATGGCATGACACTTACTATCTAAGGATGGGCTTGAATCAAGCCCAAACACAAATACTAATCCAATCCCAGTTTAATGGCTGTCCCCTAACTTTATCATGGGTTGATCCAAAATTCTTGATGTGAACAAGCTGAAATTTTGTCAGAGTTTGGAGAGAAGGACAGGTCGGTGGGGAAAGCACAAGTCTAGGAGTGGAGCAATATTGATTTTGTTTCTATTCCAGTTTCTGCCACAGATTTCTTGTTTACTTAGCTAATTACTTAGGACCACACAATTTTAAAAAGCAACCTCTTATTCTGAGTGATTCAGTTTTGGGGTGCCCAGTAGTGCATATGGAAAGGGAGATCCCATTGATTTCAAAGCTTCTCAAAACTTTCTTTAAAAATGATATTTCAATGATTTTGGGGAGTGCAAGAGATAGGAAACACGTTTCTGCACAATTTTGCAAACCCTTGCCACCAGCCACTCCCCCTACACCCCTTCCCTCACCCCCCCCCTTTTTTTTTTTTACCTGCTCGCCTCAGCACTATGGAAAATCAGGCCTTGAGTATCTAACGCTGGACAATTTAATAACATGGCCCCCAAAATTAGAGACTATTTAAAAATACTTTAACTTCTCCTTGCCTTGGGTTCCCTTTGGCTGTGTCTAGACTGGCCAGTTTTTCCGCAAAAGCAGCCGCTTTTGCGCAAAAACTTGCCAGCTGTCTACACTGGCCGCTTGAATTTGCGCAAGAGCACTGATGTTCTAATGTAAGAAATCAGTGCCTCTTGCGCAAATACTTTGACGCTCCCATTCGGGCAAAAGTCCTCTTGCGCAAAACCTTTTGCGCAAAAGGGCCAGTGTAGACAGCTCAGTTTTGTTTTGCACAAAAAAGCCCCGGTGGCTAAAATGGCAATCGGGGCTTTCTTGCGCAAAAGCGCGTCTAGATTGGCCACGGACACTTTTGCGCAAAAAGTGCTTTTGCGCAAAAGTGTCCGTGCCAATCTAGACGCTCTCTTGCGCAAATACTTTTAACGGAAAACTTTTCCGTTAAAAGCATGTGCGCAAATTCATGCCAGTCTAGACGTAGCCTTTCTGTAATTATGTGGGCACTAATGCTTACCTATGCTGAGAATATTTAGCTGCAGGATTCAGTGTAGGTGAAGTACAGTGAGGTTCTCTGTAGGTGAAGTATAGAGTAGGTGAAGGACAATGAGGAAAGTGCTAAATAAATATTTAAAATGTATTAACAAATTGTGATTATTGTTTTGCAGCTTGGCCCTAACTCTATCATCACTTCATGATTTCTTTTTTCATCTGTACAACTTGCTGCCTGATTCTGTATTTTGCACAAATTTCATCTACTCACTACTGTGTTCCTTAGTGTGCATAATGAAATATTAAGAAAAATCATCTCTTCTGAGAAAAGTGCAGGAGACTTCCATTTCAAAAGAATATAAAACTACAAGATACTGATTTTGAATATAACGTAAAAAATCATAGAAAGCCTTGCTGCAATGTCAGAGGCCTGATCCTGAAAAATGCAGGATGTCCAGTAAGGTACAGTGTCCTGTTGGAAGAACATCATAGGAGGCACTCAACACCAAGTAACATCAAGCCCTAAATACTTGAAAAATCTTTTAAAGAAAAATTACATCACAGAAAACAGTATTTGACTTTCTAGAGAAACATGCAGACTCCTAAGTAGTAAGACCTAGACCAGGGATACTTAGACCTCAGGGTATGTCTACACTGCAAAGTTAATATGAAATAACAGCAGTTATTTCGAATTAACTTCAATAGCGTCTATACATGCAAACCGCTATTTCGAATTTAGCAGAGCGCTTAATTCGAATTTGGTAAACCTCATTCTACGAGGAGTAACGCCAAATTCAAAATAGTTAATTTGAAATAAGTGCTGTGTAGACACTTAATTCGAATTAGCTGGCCTCCAGCCCTTCCCAGTTTCCCCTGGTGACCACTCTGGGCCAAACCAGGAAAACTCTTCTCCTCTCCCCAGGCCTGGAGCCCTTAAAGGGGTAGACTCTGGCCACACACCACGTGCCAGAGCCAGGCCCGCCAGCAGCCGCAGCCCCTCACCCAGTGGCCACACAATGCCAGCCAGTGGCAGCCAGCCATCCCCCGCCCAGTCCCCCAGCACCCAGGGGCCAACCAGGGGCCGTAGATGGTGCGCTCCCTCGTGGACTAGTGCGGAGATCATGGACCTCCTTGAGGTTTGGGGGGAGGCCCCCAATGTCCATGATCTCCGCACTAGGTGGAGGAACGTGGCCGTCTATGGCCACATAGCGGCCACCATGGCCAGAAAGGGCCACAGGCGCACCCAGGAGCAGGTGCGTCTCAAAGTCAAGGAGCTGCGGCAGGCATACACCAGGGCCACCAGGGGCAGCACCACAGCAGGGGCTGACACCTGCACCTACTTCCCCGCCCTCGACCACATCCTGGGGGGCAGGGCGGTCCACGCCACCCCGGGGGGCAGCGAGCCAGGACTGGAGGGCCCTGACCTGGGTGCGGAGGGTGCCACGCTGGCAGGACCCCCAAGCTGTCCCAGCACCGGAGTCAGCAGGGTCGTCCAGGGAGGCCACACGAGGTAAGTGCCATCACCGTCCCCTACCCAGGGGAGGAGGGCAGGGAGGGAGACCAGGGACCGTGCACATGGGCCTTGCCTACCAAACATCACGCAGCAACCTGTGCACGTGCGAGCACATGCCATGTCACCCTTGGGCAGGTGGCTCCAGCTGTGTGACACCCAGGGGCCGTGGCCTGATAGGCACACGCATGCGTGAAGAGACCTGACACGCTCCTGACCCCGGGGCGGGACACAGCAGGATGCCCTCCCTTCACACACCCCCTCTACACAGAGGCAGGGGACAGCTCCCCCCACCTCAGCTGCGCTATACATGGCACAGGGGCATGGGTGCCGTCTCAGGGCACCTCCCTCTCCCGGGGATAGCTGGACATTCCAAACATGGCCTCTGGACAAGCACAACGGCTCTGACAATGCAGGGCACGGTCATCCTCACCTCGCAGAGGGGGGGGCTGGGCTTCACCCACTGTGTCCCCAGGGAGAACTGACCACTTCTCTTCTTTCTCCACAGCCGCACCAGCTGCACATGCAGGGTGCACCACCCCACCCGGGACATGCTCCCGCACCCGAGGGCTCGCAGGACCACCGCAACACTGCAGGGGTACCACGAGCAGCACCTGGTGGCCCTGTAAGCCCACACCCGCATCATGGAGCAGCAGGCGCAGGAAGAACGGGAGTTCCGGCAGGAGCTGCTTGCCCAGGGTCGTGCCATCTGTGCCCATCTGCAGACCCTGGTGCAGAGCGTACTGCCTCGTGCCGCTCCCGTGCCTGCTGCCCCCCCAGCTACCATTCCTCCTCCCACTCCTTCTCCCCCTCACTCCTCTCCCTCCTCAACCACCACACCCTCCTCCTCAATCTCCACACCCCCCACCTCAACCTCCACACCCTCCTCCCCATCCCTCCAGAGACACCGAGGCCCCCGCACCTACCGTGCTGGGAGACATGTGGCCCAGGGAGACGCCCATCCCTGAGCCCTGAGCTTCCCCTCCCCCTTCTTCCCCTTGCTTCCCCCTTCCAGCTCCCTCCTCCCAGTTTTCCCCCTCCCCTCTCCCACCTCCTTTCCCCAGTCTCCCCAGAGGTTCATCCCCCCCCAGTTGTGTTAAATAAAGAGTTTATATTTTTGAAAATATGTGTATTTTATTTGACATTAGGAAGGGGGGGCTAGGGAGGGGTAAGTGGAAGGACGTGAGGGAGGAATGAGGCACAAGCCCCCAGTGGGGCAGACCATGGAGACTGTTAGTGCTCCTCAGGGTGGAAGCTCTCCTGCAGGGCCCCCTGGATACTGACAGCCCCCTTGATGGACCTCCCGGATGGCAGCCTGCAGAAAGTGCAGCCAGACTGATGGGAACGCATCCACAAGATGAACCAGAGTGCCCAGGGGCAGCTCTGTCTCCATGTTGCAGAGTGGTAGGGTGTCCCGAGTGAGGGCAACCAGAGCACTCCGAGACACAAATGCTTTGCTGTCCCTCATCGAGGTAGACAAGCAAGCAGAGACACCTGAGAACTGGCTGTCCAGGATGCGGGGTAGAGTCCCTTTAAGCACGGACCTCAGATAGCCGCAGGCAGCAGCCCCACACAGGAGCTGTGTGCCCTGCTGGAACTGGTTCCAGCCAGCCTTAACTCCGATTCAGAGTCCACTCAGTGTGGACGCGCTATTTCGAAATAGCAAAATGCTATTTCGAAATGTATTTTCTGTGTAGATGCGTTAATTCGAATTAGTTTAATTCGAATTAACTATTTCAAATTAAGTTAACTCGAATTAATGCTGTAGTGTAGACATACCCTCAGTGATTCAGAAGCCAAATTAGCAATCAACATTAACCAATAGCCATAGTTGTGTGAATTCATTGGTTCGTTTACTAGACTACTATTCATATTTAAACAGTTTGACATATATATTCTCACAGTAAATAAGTTAATGCATTGCAAAATGATGATTTAATTGGTTAATAATACAGTAAAATCATTGTGATTGCTTAATAATTTAGACTGGTTAATAAATAAATCACATGGTGTTTTAATATCATTTGTTGCAAAAAGCTGCAGGATACACATTAAAGAGCCATTTACTGCTTAAAAGCTGCAGTATGAGTATCACTGACATAGACTAACCCAAATAAAACACCAGTGAAATATATATAAACTGTGGGCCTGACTTTCATTCACATGAAGGTCAGTACAATGTAAAAGAGCCATACCGTAAATGAGATTCAAGCCCTTGAACTATAATAGAGAAAATTCAGGTAACTTTGAACTCATGGTTCTGGCTGTGTTTTACAGTTGTACAATAAAAACCTGATTCTCCACACAATAATGCAGGTGAATAAAATGGGACCACTTACCTGTATAAAGTTATTCAAATGTAAGACTATGTGTAGGATCAAGGTCTCCGAAGGTAGCATTTCTGCGGTTGTTTATGTGAAATAACAAAACTAATAAAAAAGTAGTTTTAACATAGTTGGCAGTGAGGCAGAAACTAAATCTGCTGAGACTGCACAGCTTGTACTGAGTTTACTATGTCCATGGAGGAAGAAAGACAAGCCAGGCTCCTAAATAGGAAAGTTAATTAGCCCAGCTTTTTGTTGGCTGGGTATTTCTGTTTAATTTGCCCCTAGGTTTTAGGTTACAATGATTTAGGATTAGAGACAGAAAAGTGTAAAAGGAAAACTTGGCCCAAGACCTTAAAATGAAAAAAAAAAACCTCTTCTGGTTAAAATCCTCCTGCAGTACCAAAGATGTAGAGGTGTGTTCCTTCTTGTTATGCTTATGGGAATATTTCTCATGAGATTACAAACAAAAAAGACATCAGGGCACTAGGGATTAATTTGTAACATATCGTTCCCATGAATTGCACAATACAATCCTCTCTCAGACTCAGTATATTTTACTTAAAAATAATGCTTATAATCATGAATACTTATCAATATAAGAGTTTAAAAATATATATATGAAATCTTTCCTCAACATTTTGGGAAAAAAAGGCCTTCTAGTTATAAATAGGTGTGTTGGCACATTTCTGGTATGAACATTTTTTTATTTCCAATCTTTGATAATGAGGGTTGGCAATTTGCTTCTTGTCTTCCTAACTTTGGGACTAAGCCTATTTGAACTGGAATCTATAGAAGCTCCAGGTGCTTGGAAACTCTGAAAATGACAATGTAAGGGTGAAATGATAGTCATATTGAAGCCATTGTACCAGGATTTTAATGTATGTTCTAAACTTAATACCCAAAAATCAATGCTTCCGAAATTAGCAGCCACCTTTGAAAATTTGACCCTAAGCTTATCCCTGGCTCAGCTGCCTTATCTATAAAATAGGGAGGATATTTATCTGCCACACCAGGTATTTTGAAGCTAAATTTATGTTTGCAAAGCAAACATTTCGAGGTCTTTGGATAGAACAGGTTACAGAATACAAAGTACTTTCATCATGCCTAGATACAATGATGTTTCAGCACATTATAAATACTTACCAAGAGAGATATAGGAAGGCAGGGAAGACCTTACAAGTCATTCATTTATTGAAAATCTTTGGCAATCTTTAGCTGAAAATTCAAGGTTACCTTAATGAAACTGGGGAGTATACTTATCCTAACCACTGTGTAGTAAAATACTGAGGAAGAAGGGTATACCTGTCCTGAGTATCTTCCCCCTTATATCTTCTAACATAAGCACCTTCTTTTTCCTGTCTTTCCCCATTCCTTTTCTCTTTCTGCCATTTGCCTTTATGGAAGCTTCTTCATCCGGCCCACCTTAACCAGCTACCACTCTCAGGCCTTGTCTATACTTAACTGGATATTGACACTCCCGAGATCGATCTTTCAGGATTCGATTTAGTGGGTCTAGTAAGGACCCACTAAATCAAACTCTGACAGTCACACCATCAACCCTAGCATTACACAGGATCATGAGAGTAACGGAAGTCAACATGAGAAACTCTCCCATCGACCTCCCACAGTGGACCTACCAGTGAAATTTGATTTAAGGTACATCAATTCCAGCTACACAGTTCTCCCTCAGAGTAGACATGCTCTCAGTGTGCACAACCATTCTGAGCTCTGTGCCAATAATTCTCTGTGGCTCTCTTCTTCACTGCTGCTATGTTCTCTTCCTGTGCAATAGGAGACAGGAAC
The DNA here is from genome assembly GCA_032595735.1 of Pelochelys cantorii. Taxonomy (NCBI): domain Eukaryota; kingdom Metazoa; phylum Chordata; order Testudines; family Trionychidae; genus Pelochelys; species Pelochelys cantorii. The sequence goes on from CM064327.1 coordinate 71,405,854, forward strand.
TGGCACTAAAGGAAAGATAACAGAGATATGTTGAGATGACCAGCTTGGGGAAGAAGTGGGTTCCCAAGAGACAACAGGTAATATAAGACTCATTCCTTCCATAAGGTCTGACACACAGCACCTTCAAGCAGCTAGATGTGGTCCCTAAAGCTCTGCAATTACTGAAAATCTTAAGTGAGGCGCTATTGCAATTTGTCAAATGTGAAGTATTTTGTGAGGATAAAAATAATTGTTGCTAATAAAGTGATCCATTAAACATGAACAGAAATAAAGATATGAAACATTTTAAATGAAAATATGATCCCAGCAGAGTCTGAACTGAATGTATTTTAAATACAGGCCTACTGAGCTAAACTAGATTTTGAGTAGTCGCTAATGGAATTTAAAGGAGTCATATCACTGACTAACAGAGGGAATCTATTCTGTTCGATGAATGCAATCAAAATATGTTAATAATTACAAGAAATTTCTTCTTAAACTAAATGGAAGGGCTACATTTTGACAAACTGCCTCAGCAATTGCTCTCATTTATCCAACTGCAATTTGCGAATGAAGCAGTTTTGTGTCTACATATCTGCATCTGTGGATGCAAATAATTGCTCCCTGGGCACAGGGAAATGTGTTGAGAACTGGCTAACAATCAAAGACATTTGGTACAACCAATGTGCAGTTAGATCATAGCAACTGCTACCTACAAAACTTGCATGCAACATTGCAGTGAAAACCACACTTGATTACTTATGTTTTGCCTTTACAATAAAATGTGTGAAGAATTTTCCCACATTTTGAGTTAAACATTTCCCCATAAAGACATAATATGATTATCTGTAAGTATTGTTGCTGGCGGGGGGGGGGGGGAGGGAATACAGACCATAGAATATGAATGGTCAGTGTGATCAAGATAATATCTTAGTTTCCCATGTAGTTCCTAACAGTAATGCTCATTTTCTCACTTTGCTTTCAGTTACTGTCATGAGTCTCCATTCCCTAATATTTCCATCATTTTACATATCTAAAATATTTTAGCAATTTTCCAGCCTGATGATTTTTAAGAGTCAGTTCACCTGTCAAAAGACAGAGGATTATTATCCTGTTAACATGAATAGACGTCATACATCTAAACCCTTTATGTATTGATTCCACGTTAGATTACTGAGCCACATCTCCCCCCACACACACCCCACCCACACACACACACCGGACACATACACACACAAATAGATGCCAGATGACAGAAGGAGGAGCAATGATCTCAAGCTGCAGTTGGGGAGAACTAGGTTGGATATTAGGAAAAACTATTTCACTTGGAGCCTCAGAGGGGTAGCCGTGTTAGTCTATAACTTTAAAAAAAACTAAAAACAAAAAAGAGTGGTCCTGTAGCACCTTAGGCCATGTCTACACTAGGAAACTATTTCAAAATTATTAAATTTGACTTCATAACTCCTGATTTAACAAAGTCAGACTAGCGTGTCCACGCTATGGGGAAGCCTTGAAATTAGTCTGAGGCAAGCTCCATGAATGTGGACACATTACCGCAGACTTAGAGCCCCAGGAACCACTGGGGAGTAAATAGTTTGAATTACTCTGGGGAGTAATTAGTTCCAATTAGCAGAACCAAAGTGTCCACACTACCGCTCTTTTGAAATTACTATTTAAGAATTAGCATTACTCCTGATGAAAAGCAGGAGTAAACAATTTGAATTCCGCAGCCCATTATTTTGAAATATTAGGCTTGGTGGTGTGGATGCAGCGCTTATAAATTCGAACTTGGGGGTGTTATTTTGAAATAAGGTCCTAGTGTAGACCAGGGCTTAGAGACTAACAAAAAATATATATTTATCATGAGCTTTTGTGGGCACAACACACTTCTTCAGATGAGTTGCTGTGCCCTATATATATATTTTTTGTTAGTCTCTAAGATGCTACAAGACCACTCTTTTTTTAAGTTATTTCACTAGGAGGGTGGTGAAGCACTGGAATGGGTTACCTAGGGAGGGGGTGGAATTTCCATCCCTAGAAGTTTTTAAGTCCCAGCTTGACAAAGCCCTGACTGGGATTATTTAGTTGGGATATTAGCAGGGGGTTGGACTTGATGACCTCCTGAGGTCTCTTCCAACCCTATAATTCTAAATACAGCTCTCCCATTCACTTCAGTAGAATATTCTTATCTCCAGGGCAGGCAGAATATCTGACACAAAACTCACCCTCTGGATCTCAGGAGAGAATTCTATCATTAGGAAAGATTCTGGTATAAATCTCAAGTAAATTTCTGCAGTCAAGTGAAATTGCCAGGGCTCCCCCCACCCGCATGGCAACAAGTCATTCCATCAGAAACAGTGACAAATTAAGTGTTAACATGTAGAAATGAGATTTTTATTAATGCACGTGTATCTTCTGTTTGAAGACAGCAACAACTTTTTCACTGTCTTTGGGATATAGTCTCTTACTACTGCTTAAGACCTACACCTGTAACTATAATTAGGTTAATAAGGCTACAATCCTTATTCCCCTGAAGGCAGCCATGGAAAAATAAACCCCATTTTCTCTACAGGCATTTGTGTTCATCCAGGCAGTGGGGCTGGCTATGAGACAGAGGGGAGCAATTGTTTGGTAGTGTGAATAAATCAGCCAAACAGAGATAGCACTTTTAAACCATGTATGTGAAGAATCATTGCCATCTCTACAAATAGCTGTTTTTAGAGGGTTACGTCCTTTGATATTTCTGTATAATGGAATGTTCATCATAGGTTATTAAGATTAGGTTACAGTGTAGGTGGAACAAAGACAAAGCATTACTACTGTGGTACACAACCGTCACTAATTTCAGGAATAGCCCTGATATTGTCCTGAATATCTTTAGTACCAGTTTAATCCTCTCACTGTCTCTCTGACTCACCCAATAACTTTCACACCCTCACAGACACAGTCCACTGCCATTTAGAACCAGAAAAATTGGCCAAAAAGTATTAGTGAATTTCCCTACATTTGTATGCCTTTTGACACAGTATTAAATTAAGGTAATCCTAGTACAAAGAGCTTTTCAAAGTGGATTTAATACCGCAAACCCCTTTAAAATCATTATGACAAAAGTGTGGTTTTAGTGTTACACAGAAGCTAACGTCACTAAGTCTCTAGTGTGATTTGTGTAGGTTGATAGTGTATATATATATCCTCATTGCAATGAGAAATCCCTTTGGGCATAAATGTACTTTTTTGTTTTGTTTTTAATTTTTCCTTAAGCAAAAAGGAGTGGAACCCATTTTTAAGGTGTGTGAGACTTTGTCGGTCTAGAGATTTACAATACAACTTTTTGTCTTCGGGGAGACTTATTAAACACTCAAAGAAAAGTCACACATTGAATGAATGATGCTTCCCTAAGATTGATTCCCAAGGGAAAAATAAGACTCAGTGCTACAGAATCATTAAGGTGACCGACTACTCCTTTCGAAAGTGTGCAAAACCTTGGCAGGTTGCATAACAATATTAAACCTTATGATCTAATTATTCACCTCTAATATAAAGGGCAGGGTTCCATGGGAAATACATATCCAAAGCAAGGCTGGGAAATAGTCTTAACAAATAGATTTCACAATAAAAAGGGAAGCACAGTGTCAAAAGTCTAGCATGGGAAAGTTCACTGATGAAGTTGTTTAACATAGTTTGAACTAGAGTCCTATGCATCGCCAAAATTCTGTGAGCCTAATTCTGAATAATACTTTCACATGCCTTATAAAAGAAAGAGGTTTAAGCACAGAATTTTCTGCCTTGAATCCCTTGTTGCAGCCATTAATATTATTTTCATTTGTGGAATGAAGGCGATTTTAAATTAAAAAAAAGTGAAATACTTTTCATGGACATATGTACAGTTGCAACTTGCAATTTAAAATAACATTCTGACCTCTGGACAACAGTGAAATTTGTAAGAGGTGGAGCAATATCTCCTGTTCAATCCAATAAGAAATTCCACAGGGGTCATCATTTTTTTTCTAAATTGGCACTCCGATTTAATGCCCACTTCTGTGTGTCTTACCTTGTAGACTTTAGCATTTTGCATGTATCAAAAACATACTGCAAATATTTAATGCATTAAGTGACAAATTTCCAAAGAAGCCTCTAAAAGTACATGTATAATATTTACAAGTACATTCATTTGCATTTGCTCAAAACACCATATTTGTTTGAAAAAGAAAACTGCATATAAAAGTAGTTACCGTTACATGCAAATGCAGATTTTTATGCAAGTGCCTTTCTGCAAGTGTCCTCAGAATGTGGCAATTTGACTGTAGTCTGTAGTAACTACCTATAGTCTGCAGTCTACCAGGAAAGTACATATTAGAACATGTAATAAATAATTACTTCCAAAATGTCTTTAAAAACAAATGACAGACTCTGAGCCTGATCATCAGCTGCTATAAACTGGTATAGCCAGATTGACTTCACAGCTGGAGATCTAGCTCCCCCCTTATGCAAAGTTTCATTACCAAGAGGAATTTTACAGGGAAATTATACATTACTGAAAAATAGAGTTCAATATAAAAACACTGGTATTGCCATAAATAGATGGAGATTCCAAGCCAAATCTTCAGCTAGTATAAATAATATCTAGCTCTTATTTAGTACTTTATTGGTAGATCTGAAAGTGTTTTACATCAATATCACTGTATCCATTTTATGTGTGGGGAAACTGAGGCACAGACAGGTGAAGTGACCTACCCAAGATCACCCAGTAGGCCACTGGCAATGCTGAGTATAGAATCCAGGTCTGTGAAGCCCAACACAGTGTTCTATTCATTAGGCAGACATAGCTCCATTGATGGAGAAACTGTACTCTACACTAGTTGAGGATCTGGTCCTTTATTATTAAAAGCTACACTTAAATGCCTACAACCTACCAATCTCTGTACCCATTTTTGGTTTTTTTTTAATTTTTCAAGCACGTGTGTGTTAAATACAGTCACTCAAAACTCAATATATTTTTAAAATGTATTCTTTATAATGAGCTATGACTTTTTTATAACAATGATCTTAAACTCCATAGTAACCAATTGTCTAACACAGGGAAATCCCAGACTTTCAACTCTATTGTATAATTTATTCAATATGTTCCACATCTTTCAACATAATAAACGTGGGAATCCCACAGAACCAGTCCAAGGTCTGAGGGTTCTTTTAAAATGAATCATATTTCCTGCATCCTAGATCTATCACACCCCCAACTATAGCACTACTACTAGGAGCCAAAGAGTTTCTGCAATCAGCACTGAAAGCAGGTGCAGGCTGCAAAAGCATTATTTACAGTAAAAACCTGAGAGACAGGGTATGCTAATCTTATCTCAGAGGTTATCAGGGAAGCACTCCTAAGACAGAAGTGCTGTAGGCCTATTGAAAGGTAACTTTGGAACATGGCTTATGCTTCAGTAAAAGGGAACTAATCAATGAATAAAGTAAGATATACTCTCATTCAAAAATTGAGTTCCTGCTATGATAAAATTTTGTCTTAACCCTTTGCTAGATTCTGTTTGTCTAAGGTGCTATTCATTAATGCATGTTGGGAATAAAAAAGGGCTCTTTCAATGTCTCTATTACTTAATTTCCACGGTGTATTGCAACAGAGGAAGGGTGTCATGTTAGAACACATACCAAGAAATCCCATTGTCTTGTCTTTTGAAAAGATATATAAGATTCTTCAGATAAAGCTCACACACATATAACCTCCCTGGCTAGCAATTTACTGGCTTGTCTGGCAGTAGTTTTCCTCTGAGGAAAAAAAACCCACACAAAGCACTCCATTACCTGCTTCTAATGTGATATTTTAGTTAGCACACCAAAATTGATTTGTAGGCTCTGATTTGTATTTTCAGAGCAGAGGATCTAACCAGAGGGGTGGCTATATTTTTAAGATAGGTGTATTTTCTCTTCTTCTTTCTCCAAGTCTGTGAAATACTTTAGGTGACATTGTTTAAGGTCATCATAGGGTTATAAATATACAATAAAAGAATAATTTGAACAACAATTGAGCATGTCTGTCATCAGTAGTAAACCTTCTTATCAGGGCTGGCCTTACCATGAGGCGAACTGAGGCGGCCGCCTCAGGTGCCAGACTGGGGGGGGGCGCCACTAGGACCCAGAGTGTAGAAAATTGTGTCTGCTGCTGGTGCAGTGAGGAGAACGGGGGCGTCATTTGAGCTCCCCACCTCAGGTTCCAAAATGTTATGAGCCGGCCCTGCTTCTTATATGTTGTATCAAGCAGGAGAAACCTATCCCTGATTTTGGAAACCAGGTGGCAAGTGTTTATCCACACTGATTTTAACTAAATCAATGGGAATCATACATCTAATGCTCTGTTGAACACACTACTTTGAGAAGGATAAAAAAGGGGGAGGCTCCAATACATTTGTAATATACACCTTTTACAGTGTTCTGAGTCTCTCAGGCTGTTGTTGAAATTCGGGATTGCAAGTGTGCTACTGGCTCTGTGTGAATCTAGGCATCTTTCCATGCACAGCCAGCTGCAGCCTGAGGGACCTAGTGGGAATTGGTGCTCAGCACATGGAACTGGAAGTTGTGGCATCAAGCAAGTCAATTAAGTGGTGTAAAACAGGCGCAATAACATTCCCCATGCCACGGGAGTACTGTTAGGTTTAATTAATTCACGCTTATAAAGCTTTTTGGAGAAGAGATGCTCTGGAAAGAGATATTGTATCATAAATGGGAGTTTGCGCTAGATTCCAGTGGAGTTGGGAGGCATAGTGCTTTAGCAATCAATCAGCATTATTACTGAGCAAAAGTATTATACCTCCCTTACCAACAGACTTAGCCTCAGCATACACAATTTATGAAATTGTTTCCCAGGTAATGGATACATAGGTCACAAGGCCAGAATAAACCATCGTGATCATCTAGTCTGATCTCCCGTATAGAATTTCCTTGAAAATATTCCTAGAGGGTAGCTGTTAGAAAAGCAGCCACTTTTGATTTAAAAATTGCCAGGGATGAAGAATCCACCACAACCTTCATGACATTGTTCCAGTGATTAAGTACACTCACTGCATGCCCTGTTTCCGGACTGAATGTGTCTAGCTTCAACTTCCAGCCACTGGCTTGTGTCATACCTTTCTCTGCTAAACTGAGGTGCACATGATTAAATATTTATTCCCCATGTAGACACTTATTGACTGTAATCAAGTCACCCCTTAACCTTCTTCTTTTCTGAGCTAAATCAACTGAGCTCCTTGAATTTATCACTATAAGGCAAGTTTTCTAATCGTTTAGTCATTCTCATGGCTCTTCTCAAAATAATTTATCAACATCCTTTTTGAACTGTGGACCCCAGAACTGGACACGGGATTCCAGCAACAGTAGCACCAGTGCCAAACACTGAGGTAAAAGAATTTCTCTATTCCGTCTCAAGATTCCCCTACTTAGGCATCCAAAGATCACATTAGCCCTTTTAGCCACAGCACCTCACTGGGAGCTCATGTTCAGCTGACTATCAACTATGACCCTCAAATCCTTCTTTAGAATCACAGCTTCCCATCAGTGTCAGATTAGCCACTGGGCCTGCAGCACCCATGCTCAGGGATTCTGGCTAACTTGAGGGGGCCCAGAGCAACTGCTGCCAGGCATGGAAGGAGAAGCCCTCACACTCCTCAACCTCCACTCCCCAGCAGAAGCCACAGGGCACCAGGGGAAGTCCCCAGTGCCCCAATCATCCCCAGTAGAAGCCAAGGGATGGCGTAAAAGCCCCCACATCTAAGCCTGCCCTCCAGCAGACATGTGGGGAGTGGCAGGTGAAGCCCCAGAACCAGGACCCCCACTGTGGCCTTCAGAATGGAGAAGCTATCACTAAGGACTGCAGCCTCAGTGCTGGGGAAGATCTCACTCTCCACTGTGGCCTGGGCCATGGCAGGGGGACAAAGCTTCTCTGGTCTTGGGGCCATAGTGGGGATGGGGGAGCCAGAAAGTAGCAAAGGAGTTATGAGGCCACAGTGAGGAAAGTAATGGAGGAGGACTGTGAATAGAATGGGGGTTGGATCCAGGGTAGTGGAAGAAAGGGCTGGAGCCACGAGCAGTGCCATAGACAGAGGGTGCAGAATGGGGGTGAGACCTCAAATGGAAGAGGTAAGGAGCAGCCACTCACTTGCTCTGATCTAGAGTCCCAGGAAACCTTAATCCACACATAGGCAGAGTCCCATATCTTGTAAGTACTGTCTACGATCTTTGTTCTTAGATGTATACATTTACATTTAGCCATATTAAAAGGCTCTTGCACCCAGCCTGCCAAGTGTTCCATACCCATATCAATTATCTGTTGTTGTTGTTGTGGGGTTTTTTTCATTATTTACCATTCCCCAATTCTGTGTCACCTGCAAACAATGATCATTTTGTGTTTTCTTCTAGATCATTGATAAAATTGTTAAATAGTGTATGGCCAAGAACTGACTACTGGAGGATGCCACTGGAAACACACCTGCTCAATGATGAGTCCCCATTTACAATTACATTTTGAGACCCTTTGCTGAGCATGCTGCTGCAACATGCTGAGGTATTCCACAATATAGGCATAACCCTAATGCCTGATGATAGCTCTTTTTGTCAACAGAGAGATGGGATCAGATCAGTCAAGTTGTATCAGTTCAGAGTCTAGTAGGCCAACAGGGGCCATAGAAGATAGGGGGGAAGCTCTGGTCAACAGAGGGCTGGGTAGTGTGATGCCCTCTTAGGCCCACTCAGTCCTAATGCAAAGCTCAATTAAATCCCTAAGTTTCAGAGATTCCACCCATGCTAGTTTGTCTTTGATAATCATTGGCTCCCTGCCTAAAGTGGTGTCGCTGCACAGCCTCAATCCAGTGGATGTCTGTGGCCAGACAGAAATTCAGCTGCATATTTAGTGGTAGTCTGGAGATCCTGGTGGAGACCAACCACTGCAATACATTCTTATTTAAGGCAATCAAAGATGCCCACCATTTTTTCTACATAGTTCTTGAAGTTTTCAAAGAGAATATTGGACCCCTCCAGGAGCGTGGACACTCATTTTGGGGCCTCTTTAGTGAGCAGATTAGTTACTAAACCTACCTTGGACCAGTTCATGGGGTACAACTGTGACTATCACATGACGATAGGAGACAGTATTGATTAAGGCACCCACAAATCTTGGCACAGTCCCCATTAAACTAATGGGTAGGAGCATCTCAGACTGTTGGGATGTGGATGAGAGAGTTGGGAAGGGAGGGGACAGAAGCCACTGCCGGGGCTTGTATCTAAACCTGAGGGATGGCATTCTGGTCACATAAGACAGTGACTTGAGTCCAGAGTTCCTGTGGGACCCCAAGTACATCTGAGAGGGTGAGTTTCTGTTGGGGCCCTTCCAGAGGGGACTTCCATGCTTTGGGAATAATTGTCCCTTCTTATGTTAGGGATGCTCAAAGTCTCACATACCAAGGTGGTGTGACCTAATGGTCAGAATGGAGTCATGCCTAGTGGTTGGAGCAGAGCCAGAAAGGAGAACCAGAGAAATGGGGAAACAAGCCAATGCTTAGCACAAAAGTCAGAACAGAACTAGAAAGTGGAACTGAAGTCCTGGACAGGAGACACGCCTTTGGTCAGGCATCAGAACAGAATTGGAGTTGTGGTCCAGAGACAAGACAGAGACCAGAGTATGTATGGAGGAAGGTAGAGACTAGGGCTGGAGTGGGAACAGGTGTGGCTTGGAGCAAGGACTGGAGCAGAAAGCTGATCTGCAGCTCTGTGCGTAGGACACATAGAGCAGTCACTGCTCTGGTGTTACATGGCTTAAATGATAATCTGCTGGCTCTTCTGTCTCACCATGGTGCACAGTCACTTAGTTAGAGCTTATTGGGCCCAGACAAGCTATTTAGGTTGCCAGAGACAACCCAACCTGGAGACAGCTGAGTTCCTGACAGAAGGCAGATGCTGGCTCATTCGTGGCATTAATCTGTTTAGACCCCTCATCCTTGGTCTATACCATTCCCCCTGTTATTCCAGCCTCACATCTCTTTTGAGCAGACATTGCCAATCTTTCTCAACTGAGGTAATTTTATATGCACACTCATGTTTACTAGAACAAGATGGAGACAATCAGGATATGTCTACACTGCAAAGAAAACCCAGAGCACCAAGTCTCAGAGTCCAGGTCAATAGACTGGGGTTCATGGGGCTCACGCTGCAAGGCTAGCAACAGCAGCGTACATATTTTCATTTGGGCTGGAGCCCAGGCTATGAGACCTTCCCCCATTGCCAGGTTTCAAAGCCTTGGCTCCAGCCCAAGCGAAATATCTACACTGCTATTTTTAGCTCCATGGTCCAAGTCCAGCTCAGTTGACCTGGGCACTGAGACTCAGCACTTAGGGGGTTTTCTTTGTGCTGTAGCCATACCCTTAGACACATTTCTTCACTTCTGACTTCATTTAAATTTTAGCCAAGCCCCACAGTGGTAAAATACTACTGCACCACCTCATCTGCAATAAGTATCAACTTACTTTCCTGCCTTTATTAGGCTGAGAATTCTGCTTGCTGGGTTATTTTTATTTACTACTTGTTTCATGTTCCTTTTATCATAAATGTTCTACACTTTGATCACTATTTTGATTACAATTAGTGAATTGAATTTCTGGGGATAGATTTCTGGGGATAGATTAAATGTCATATTCACATCTCCTCATTCAAATGCTATGAATGAGACACATCCACCCTGACTTAATTAGCCACATTAACGCTGGTCCTACAATTGAAAGGTAACTTCTTCTGCTGTTATATATGCCCCAGATTCTGTAATTTCCACTCCAACTCATCTGTTGAGGTGGGTTTTACCCACAAAAGCTCATGACCTAATAAATCTGTTGGTCTTTAAGGTACAACAAGACTCCTGGTTGTTTTTATAGTTTCTTCAGGTATTCTAGAAAGTCCATGGCCATGCCTGCCTAAGAGGAGCTGTCTGGAAAAGCCATTCTGCTGCAGAGCCATACAAATTACATTCAACAATGCCTGTCTGTGAGAAACTTGGTGGAAGCAGGCAAAAGACTTGGTGGGTGCTCTACTGTCTGTTCTGACTGAGGGTGCGTGTCCATCTTTGGAAGCCAAGTTTACATTCTGGGGCTTGATTATTTGACCAACTGCCTTTGGACTGTTGCATAGCACGATGCACAGTTAACATGTAGAACTCATTGCCACCAGCTGTCACTGAGGCCAAGAGCACAGCAGGATTCAAAGAGGGATTAGACATTTATATGGATAACAAGCATTACAATAATAAATACTAGAAAGAGAAAGAGCTACAATAAAAGCATAAATGTTTAAGTCAGTGGAGCTATGCTAATTTATGCCATCTGAAAATCTGTACCATATTTTGAAATCCAGCAGTTATACAATACTTACCCAGAAGTATTTAAAAATACATTATAAAAATCAGCTTTAAAAAAGGAACACAATTCAGCGGTGTCCTAAGTTCCCACTAAGTTGCATGGCTGTGCAGGTGCGAAGCCTCCATTAAGCCCCACGCAGGGGCTCAGGGCTGCAGCAGAAAGAAATGTCTCTCCCCAAACCCTGAACTACTGCATCTAGTAGGAAGGAGCCCCTCCCCCAGCTCCAGCACAGGTCTGTTGCAGGTGGGGGAGAGGGACCGCTCCCCACTGACCCAGCAAGGAGCTGTTGAGGCCAGGGCAGCTCTGTGCTAGAGCTGGCAGAGAGGGGCCTCTCTCTCCTGCCTGTTGCAGCTCTGTGGTGGAGCCAACAGGGAAGAGCCTGGAGCCAAGGGGGAAGTGGCCAATGCAACAGGTCTGGCTCCTAGGCAGGGGAGCCATGGGGTTCCACTGCCCCAGAGCCTCATGCCCTCCCCAGGAGCCAAACTTGCTGGCCACTTCCAGGGTGCAGCATAGTGCCCCAGGGCAAGCAGGCACCACAGAGCTTGCCTTAGGGCACGTCTAGACTACATGGCTCCTTCGACGGAGCCATGTAGATTTGTTTACTCAGCAAAGGGAAATGAAGCAGCGATTTAAATAATTGCCACTTCATTTAAATTAAAATGTCTGCCGTGTTGCGCCGATCAGCTGTTTGTCGGCACAGCGCTGTAGTCTGGACGCTCCGCAGTCGACATCAAAGACATTTGTCGACCTCCCCGTTAAACCTCATCCCACGAGGCATACCTGGGAGGTCGACAAATGCCTTTGATGTCGACCGTGGAGCATCCAGACTACAGCGCTGTGCTGACAAACAGCTGATCGGCTCAGCGTGGCAGCCATTTTAATTTAAATGAAGCGGCGATTATTTAAATCGCTGCTTCATTTCCCTTTGCCTACAACCCTAATCTACATGGCTCCGTCAACGGAGTCATGTAGTCTAGACGTGCCCTTAGTGTTACTGACCAGGTAAGCCCAAGCCCCAGCCCCACTCTGATCCTGCCCCAACTTAGAGCTTCCTCCTGAACCCCAAGCTCTCCCAGTCCTACCACAAAATCCACCCCCTCCTGCACTCCAACCCCCAACCCAGAGGCTGTACCCCCTTCCTGCACCCCAAATCCCAGACCAGAGCCCCTCCCCAAACCCAAAACCCCCTCTTCCATCCCAAACCCCTTATCCCCAGGGCCACCTCAGAGCCCTCAGCTCTTCCTGCACCCCAACCATCTGCCTCAGCCCACACCCCAGCCTAGAGCTTCCTCCTGCACCCCAAAGCCCTTATCCCCAGAGCCCTTGAACCCCATGCCCCCCATCCTCAGTCCCACCCTACAGCCCACACCCCCAGCTGGAGCCCTCACAATCCTGCACCCCCACCCTCTGTCCCAGGACTGAGCCCCCACACACACTCAGAACCCTTGGCCCCACTCCTACCACATGAATTTTGTTATGTGCACCAATAGGAAGTTGATGCGCTGCACATCCTCTCCACACTGGTGAACACAATTCATTCTGCCCTAGGGTGGGAAATATTAGAGGTGTCCCAGGTATTTACTGAAATTGAGATTGTGCTGAAATGGTATATATAACCCGTCTGCCAGTTGTCAGCAGCAAGGGCTGTGTTCAGTATCTAAGAGTTCCTCTTAACAGTATCAAACAGAACCAAGTCTAACCCCCACCCAGTAATCTGGAAAAAATCAACAGCATCCCTGGGCTCTTCTACAAGGTAATACTCTTCCCCTCTTGCAAGCCCTGAGTCTGTGTATAACAAAAGAAGAATTTTATTAAAAGGGAAAGGGAAACCAATATTAACTTGGGAAACACCACAACCATAGGGTATGTCTAGAATACATGCCTCTGTCGCCAGAGGCATGTAAATTAGACTACCCGACATAGTCAATGAAGCCGGGATTTAAATATCCCCAGCTTCATTAAAATAAAAATGGCCGCCATGCTGTGCCGGCTCAGCTGATCGTCGGCACAGCGCGGCAGTCAAGACGTGGATTGGTTGACAGGGAACACCTTTGCTGACCACTCCCTTATGCCTCGTGAAAAGGGGGAGGAGGGTGTCAAGCAATACCTCTTCTGCTACAGCTATGGTTGTGCCCATCCTTCACTCAGCTTCAGTGGGATCCCTAGCCCCTGCTTGGGAAGTGAGTTTTGGTTTAGGATTCAATCCTCAGTCATGGCATGCTAAGAATAGTTCTGCTGCCCTTCACTCATATGGTAAGGACAATATTTAATTACCCCTGCATTCAATTTAAAAAAAATGTTTATTAAAGCTAATGTTACATTTATCTGACACACAGGTTTAAAAAGCATTTTTATATATCTAAGTATGATGCTTAAATTATCCAAAAGTACAACATTTGGTTTAAGAAATCATAAAAATACATATAGTGCCCAATGTACAATATCCCAAACTAAGGTTAATAAATTTAAATATGATCCAATTTAAATACTATGTGGCTGCATCATTCATAAAAAGTCATAGTTTGTGGAAAGCAAAATATAGCAATGAGTGTAGATTGTCCCACAGTAATTGAGAATTTAGGACAGGTTGAACCTCACTAAATACAATCCAGTAATTTCAGTTACTTTCCCAACTTTGCCTCAATGGCACGCTACAGTGAATTGTAAACCAAAACCAGCCAAAACTGTATCATGTTGTCACATTAGGCCTATATGCTGAACACCTAGGCAGCATAGGCATGTCTGTGCAAATTTGGACTGCTCGAAAATCTGCCTTTTTCACCAACAGAAGTTGGTCCAATAAAAGATATTACCTCACCCACCTGGTAGCGTGCTCTTGCTCTCTAACATACACACATCTATGTTTCATAAATACATCTCCTATGGCATTATTAATTCATTTCCAGTGCTCTAAGATGACAACTATGTATTAAAACTCTTAAAACTGTGAACAGATGTAAGATGATGCAATTGATTGTAGACCATCTCCATCTTCAAAGGACTTTTGCAATAGCCACAGATGTTTGCACATTGTACTCCTTATCATCTAAATTTCCTTGCCTTTCTGTGGTATTATGAGCTTTGAACCCTGATAGTATATTAATCACCTGATAGGAATACCAGAGATTGCAGAGATCTGCTGGGAAATAGATTTCTGAATGACTTCACACTGCTCAGAAGTTCATGATGTCTACGATTTATTGACTCTGGGGAGTTTCTCATTGCTATTGAAAATGTAAACTAGTTCAGCTGCTCTAAGTGATGAGACATGGATGGCTTGTGCAAGGTCACAGCAATGTCTATAAAGCCAAAATTTGGAAAGAAACTTCTGCAGAATGCACGAGAAATGATGCATTTATCTCTGAGGTGAAGAAGGGAAGCTGACTTTTCAGCTGATGCAACCTTTCTTCCTGGGTGTGCCATAAAGCACTACATATCAGAAGAATAAATGATCCTTTGCTTTTCCTAGGCTAAATTCTGAGGTGCTTCTTCAGTCCTTACACAGACAGATTACCATGCTCACCACATACTTCTTTGCAATAAGAGTGAGAGGCTTACACATGAGTATGACCTTGTGTGTGTGTGGATTTAGAAGGAAAATGTCAAGCCCTGGGTAAAGCTCTCAAGATCTGAGCCCTGAAAATAACTTGGGAGAGTGAGGGTGAGAAAGCCCAAAGCCTAATTACTTTTAAAGTAATTTTGCTATTAATATTTTCCCCCAACATACAGTTGTGTTCTTTAACTGTTTTTTCCAGGCTTGTCACATTAAACATTTAAAGATGTCATTAATATTTCCTTCTGGTTTTGTGCATGATTAGAAGTAGTGTTTAGTCATAAAATGCTATTACATAAGATTTTAGGTAAGTAACCTTTTGTAGTCTCTAAATAAATAAATAAACCTCAGAGAATCAAATTGCCTTCAGAATGGAAATTGACCAAAAATGCTTTAAAAGGCTGTTTTCATTCATACATGTTATAAAAGAGTGCAAATATTACTGACCTTCCAAACTTTTCAAGTGATGATAAAAGAAATCCAGATCCCCAGAAAGATTTTTCATTTTTAAAAGATAATATATTTGTTGTTACTGCATAGAAATTTAAGTTAATGAAAAAAAACCCCAAAGGATTGATTCTCTCCTGCCTTGCATCTTTTCTAGACATTCACAAAGTCGATGTTGGCTGCTACTATTCTGATTTGGCACAAATGTAAGTGACTAGACAAAGTGCAAGATAGTGGAGAGTCAGAACCTCGGTATTCAGTCCATTACTGGTAGAGGACAAAATCAGTGAGTCAGTCAGGTCATTATTGTGCAAAGGACAAGCCTCATGAAATTGGAGGCATAGCAAAAAGATTTATCATTTATTTGTCAGAAGAGATACCACACAGGGAAGGAAGCTGCTGTTGCATATTCAGGTAAGAAATTCTTCCCAGTAGTATTCCCTTGCTAGGCCTGGTGTCTTTGTCCTCCCTTTTAGGAAGCTGTGGCACCCCGCTTCATTAGAGGAGAGATTTTAGACATTTCTTGTTATCGTAATCTGCCATGCTACCCACCTCTCTGGTAGACTTTCCATTGCCCAGGTCCTTATGATGGGGTGAGTGAAATCCTGACCCCACTCAATGGGAGTTTTACCACTGAGAATGAAGTCAGGATTTCATTCGAAGTTTATATTGGTAGAAGTCAATGCTGAATGAAGACCATTGCCTGTAATGTAATTTGAGGTTGAGAATGCTGCAAGGATTGCTATTGTTGTTATCTATTTTTATTATGTAACGAATGACAAAAAAGAAAAATAGCAAAGTTCAACATGAACTGGAAAGAAATGCTGATTTTTCAAATCTCTCTCAAGGGACAGTTACATGACATTTTTCTAACCATTTCCTTTAAATGTGTCTAGTAAATTTCTCTTTCAACTTAAGTACTTGTTGGCATGTTAATCAAAAGCAGACCTTTCCACCAAGTGCAGTCGTCCCAACTGAAAAAAAGTCCCATATTTCCCTAGAGCTCTGCTATTGCTCTTTATACATTTACTTTAAAACTCTACAGACCATCAAGTGTGAAGCCCAAAAAAAAGCCAACCAGATCCATAGTCTGGCCTCCTGTAAAACTCACCCCACTCAACACTGCCCACTAAAACCAACAACCAAAATTAGACCAAAATATCACAGCCTGCGGGAGACTAGACTATTGTAATGCCACAGGCAGAGAATAGGAAGGACTGAGGTGCAGCAGTGTTGAGGCATATGAAATGGCAGGCAAGGGGTTAAGTGAGATAATCCTGGCAAGTGACTGCATCTATACTCACACAGAACAGCAAAAAATCCCAAGGTCACTGCCAGTGTGAAAAATTCCTTTCCACTGGGACATATATCAGAGATCATGATATGGACAGGCATGTCTAATGGTCAGAGCCAGACTCAGGAATCCAAAGCATGAATGAAGCTGGAGTGTGAGTGAGAGCATGACTAGATACATGGCAAGGGCAGGCAAGGGCTTCACAAGAGAGTTCCAAGCCCTAGAGTGATGTTGAACAGACCAAGCTTCTGTTCTATTCCTCCAGAAAGGCTGACACCCCTGCCCTGAGAGTCACAGGGCCAGCTCCTGGCTTGTGGATTGTCTGGAACCTAGTACAAAACTGACTCATCAATGCACATGGTTTAATCAGGCTCTAATTCAGGGATGACTCATCACCTTACAATACATCATCACCTGGGTCTTCAGTTAGACCCAGAGCATGTGGGCATGCACCAGCCAGCTGACCACCTGAGAGAGACTGCTGGGTGCCACCTCAGATCATCCTCCACTCCATCCAATGTCCCATCTCTAGCTGTGGTCCTCCTTGATGTGTCAGAGGGAAGAGATAAAACAAACAGAATAATGGAGGGAGGGAAGACCCTGCGGGAGCACTGCCCTGGCCAGCTGAAGTCCTTAAGCATGAGTTGTGGGAACTTGGGACATAAAACTGGAGGTTGTTGAGCCATGCCTCCCACCATCAGAAGCAGACCCACCATACAATTGCTCTCATACATTTATCCAGCTTTCTGTTAAACTAATTAAGTTGGTTGCTCCCACAATTCCTATCGGGCTGCTGTTCCAATTCCTCACCTCTATGATAGCTAAAAAATTTCTTCTCATTTCCAGCCTGACTTTGTTCATGACCAGCTTATGTCCATTTATTCTTAGGCCAACGCTGTCCTTTCACTTAAATAGCTCTTCTTCCTCCCAGACATTTACCCCCAATGTATTTATAAAGTCCCCTTCTCAGCATTTGTTTTTCTATACTAAACAAACCCAAGCTCTTCCAATCTGCTCTCCTAAGGTAGGTCCCTCCAGTCCCCTCATCATCCTAATAGTTCTTCTCTGCACCTGTTCCAGTTTAAATTCATGCACATGGGTATCCAGAATTGTACCCAATATTCCAGATGAGAGCTTAAAATGTTTCCAGCAACTGCAAAACCCAGTCAGGAAGGGAATAACAATGGTTTTCTCTCAGGCTGCCTGTTGTTTTCTTACAAATACATTGTGGACTTTGCAATCCAGTGGCTAATGGAATTGAGAGTGAGATTCAATAAATATTACTGATGACAAACTGTTTCAGTAATTGGACTCGGTTGCGTATTATCAGTTGAGAAGATAAGAGGTGATCATTAGAAAGATAACTATCCCATGATGTAATTAACTTGTTCTCTCACAGACTCATTCAAAATGGTTTTCTGGTTGCACAGGCATCAATGTAATCAATGAAATACAGCAGCTGCTCCTGTGGGAGCTTACATTTAGACCTTGTCTGACTATCATTTTCAATCAGACTATAGTTTGAGATTTCTTCCCAATAGCTGCAGTATACAAGGGCACTGCAGTATCTCTTCTTTCTTGTTCATTAGCAAAGAACATCTGGATTTAGATACCAAAGGGCAGATACTCATATGATGTAAATTGTCATCATTCCAGTAGCATCTATAGTGCTATGTCCCAAACTCCACCAACTGAGGATCGGTCCCCAAATCAGCAGATGTAAGCATAGGATAGAGTTAGGTCACAGAGTTGACTCCAGCAATTGTGATTCAGTCAATGGCACACCCGCTCAGTTGAGAATTCCCACCACAGCCTGCAAGTGGGAGTTTTTACATCTTGATTCATCACACATCATTTGCTTCTTTAAATCTCTCCCTTTTTAGTCATCTCAGTACATAGCAACAGTCCCAATGATGAAAGCTACTGTCATGTAGGCCATGCTGAGAGACACATGAAGGATAGCAGAGTCAACTACATTAAAAGAGGGCTCTAATATACTCATCTATAATTAACCCACAGTACAATACCTTGCATGGGGCCATTTGAATCAAGAACTAATTTGTCATTAAGTATTTACCTAGATATTTAATAGAAGTAACTGCAGATGAATAGAAACCACCACAAGCTAAGAACACCACATTAATCTAAAAAGAGTTCCTTAATATCACATTCCTCTGACTTAAGCCTAACCCAGTAAGGCTATATCTAGACAGCAGAGCTATTTTGGGATACCGGAGTATCCCGAAATAGCAATTCCGTGTCTTTAAACATGCCCATTATTTTGAAATATATTTCGAAATAACAGGCACTCTATTCTGGTGTCCGTGTAACCCTCGTTCCCCAAGGGTTAAGGGGCTTGTCAGAATAGTGCTTTATTTTGAAATTTGGTGCTGTGTAGACAGCACCAAATTTTGAAATGGGCTATTTTGAGATAAGGGTGCTATGTAGATACTCCCTACTGCTGCTGATGTACAGGATCTCTGGATATGGCTAGGAGAAAACCACTCATGTTAAGCTCCCAGAAACTGAGGCCATGCTAAATTGATTGAGATTTAGATATATAAAATCATAGAATACTAGAACTGGAGGGGACCTCAAGAGGTCATCAAGTCCAGTCCCCTGCCTTCAGATCAAGCACTGTCTAGAACATCCCTGATAGATGTCTATCCAACCTGCTCTTAAATATCTCCAGTGATGGAGATTCCACAATCCCTCTAGGCAATTTATTCCAATGTTTAACAACCCTGACAGTGAGGAAGTTTTTCCTAATGTCCAACCTAAACCTTCCTTGCTGCAATTTAAGCCCATTGCTTCTTGTCCTATCATCAGAGGCCAAGGAGAACAATTTTCCTCCCTCCTCCTTGTAACACCCTTTTATATACTTGAAAATGTATGTTGCCAGGCCAACAATTTCAAATGCAGGTGCCTAAAAATCAGGCATGCAAATCCACAGTAAGACACCCCAATAAGTAGCTTGATTTTTGAGTGTCAGATTTCAGTAAGTGTTGTAAAAGCTCAGTATTTCTGAAAAACAGGCCTCTTATTTAAGTGTCGAAATATTAATTTAAGGGCCTAACTTTCGACACTCACACTTGAAAATGTTGGCCTCAGTACTTGAGCCTCTGGGCATGCTCTCAAGAAGCTAAACCAAAATGAATCACATTTGTAAATAGTTTATTGGCAATAACTGGCTATAAAATGGATATGCACCACAGTACAAATTAATACAATAAAATAATAAGGAGTCCCGTGGCACCTTAAATACTAGGGGTACGTCTACACTAGCTTGTTAGTTCGAGCTAGGTAGGGTAATGAGGGCAAGTGGAGTTGCAAATATTTAAATCCCGGGCTTCATTTGCATGTTCCCAGGCGCCGCCATTTTTAAATCCCCCTTAGTCCGAACTCCGTGCCCGCGGCTACACGCAGCACGGACTAGGTAGTTGGAATTGAAGATCCTAATTTGAACTACCGTTACTCCTCATTCCACGAGTGAGATGTACCCTAACAGATTTATTGGGGCATAAACTACTGTGGATAAAACCCATGAATCTTATGCCCAGATAAATGTGTTAGTCTTTAAGGTGCCACAGGACTCCCCATTGTTTTTGCAGCTACAGACTAACACAGACTAACATGGTGACCCCTCAGAAACTTGTCACCATACAATAAAATTATAAGCTCAAAGGCAACAACCCCTCCAATGGCCAGGGCCGTTTTTAAAGACATAACTGCAGCCTTTTTACCACTGTGTTTCAGGCAAACAAGATGACATTGTTAGTTCTGTGATGGCAGAGATAAATATTGCAAAACCACTTCTAGTGAAGAAATTAATGGAATATCACTGATGAGGAGGTCATAGGATTCTTTTACTTTTCCTCCATCCTTTCTTCAGGAGAAACGGAATGTCATGTTTGTCAAAAAGACCCCAAAGCAGCAAAGCAGATAAGCATGTGTGTAATTTTATGTATGTGAGTAGTCCTTCTGACTTTAGTAATATGTCTCAGTGGGGTAGCCACGTTAGTCTATAGCTGAAAAAACAATAAGGAGTCCTGTAAAAAAAAGGAGGAGAGAGAGGAGAGGAAAATGTCCCTAAAACGAATTGGACTTGAAATGATTACCTAAAAATAAGGCTGATGAAGAGCTCTTTTTACCACTGATTTCAATGGGGCCAGGATTTCACCCTGCCTGTTTTGCCTAATACAAAAAGCATTACCTTTTGCTGGAGTAAATAATTTTGCAGTATGTTAGCCACAAAAGACAGGCAGATGCAAACAGGTTCCAATATGCCAATCTAAGACACTGGAATATAACTAGAACTTCCTCCCCCACTTGTGTGAACAGGCTCACACCTGTTAGCAGTAAAAGTGAGTAAAGGTTACATTGTGATGCCTCAAATCTCTCTCCCCTGCTGCTGTGGACACACTAGTCCTCTGGAAATGTTACTTATTTCCTCAGCAGCCTTGAAGGCCTGTGGTGGGTCGGCTCCGCTGATCAGCTGGAGATTTTGTTTAGAAGGCTTCTTCATGCTGTTTATGTTGCTGTCAAGCCCAGCTCACCACAGACCTAACACTGCCACCTCATTGTTTACATACCTTCATTCCAGGACATTACCATCCTCATCAAATAATGCTTGTCAGTGTGTGTGAGAGAGAGAGCCGTTTCTCTCGTGCTCCTTTTTTTAAAATAAGGTTTTTAATTACAGTGCTGTAAGACATGCATTGAAATTCCACCCAAAGAGACCTCTTGCTGTCAATGTTTAATTATGCCTGCATTCCTATGTAAATAGAGTTTTCACCAAGAGAGCTCTCCTTTTATGGAAGATAAAGGTAGGAGCATCTTTACAAGAGAAGGAAGCCTCCGGAGCTTCCATGCTTTTGACAAGAGTAATTTTTTTGAACGCAAAATAATTCTAAACTAGAGCAAGGGCTGCTAAACATAGACCAGTCCTCAGAGTAGCTCTTACACCTTGATCTATTCATCTTCCTCCTCTGATGGAAAGTTTTATAAGACATATTTAAAAATACCAGTAGATATTTATCATGAATATTTAGATTGTGTCTTTTTAGGACTAAAAGGTCTTTTCACACTATCCATGAAAAATAATGAAGCCATTAGAATATCCCTTTTTTAAAGGGTCTGCTGCTAAGGAGAGATTTCTCCAGGATAATCACTGCTTTTCCCCCCAAGCTGGGTATCAAATGATTTAGCAGCATCTCCATTACTTAGTTATTGTATGTAAACACATCTGCAGAAACCGTATGTTATAGCTCTATTTAACCACAGATTATATATATCATAAGATAAATATATATTTTAAAAGCTATAATAATCCTCATGTAAGACATGAAATACTGAAAGCTCACAAATTCAGATTCTTCCAAATTTAGATGCACATTACATTGCAGATGTCTTGGTTCCGCTCATATATTCCTTGAGGTAAGAATTCTAGCCCTCAATATCTTTGTATATGGAGAAATTGTGCCAAGCCATCTGCGACCTTCCCTCATGGAAGTGGACCTCAACACAATTATCCACTTCTTTGTAATCTATATGCTGGATTACTTTAAAGCGTAGTACAGAATGCAGAATGTTTGTTGCCCTTAATTTTGAGTACACTGGGTCACTGAGGCTGAAATTCAGATTTCCAGAGCCTAGAGCTCTCTTGAATGCTTCTTTACATGTCCCTGAACAATCAAATATGTCAGAGTGTGGCACAAAACATCAAACTGCATGACAGCCAACCAAACTATGTATGTACCCTGCATATGCCAGGAATCACCCGTTGTAGGGGATGCAAAGGTCAAGGCCATGCAACTGAGAGAACACTCACAGATTCAGCACAGCCAACCTCCTAAAGTTCAAACATCATGAGATTGGCCCAGATTTTGTTTGGTGGGGGAGTGGGAAATTATACTGTGCGTTTGGTCTGATTTTTGGACTTCCCTTACCCACCCTAGCATGAGTGAGGCAATTACAATGTTTCCAACATGCCCGATTTTACAGAGTAAGGTGATTTTGATCCCTGCAGCAGGAGCTCTCACAGGCCACCTGATGGCACAGAGCTTATCCCCAAACCACCAAATAATTTTGTGCCCCACGTCTGCCCACTCCTTGCGTCTGCCCATGCCCCTGCGTCTGCCCACTCCTTGGACTGTCAATTAAATTATGTACGCCCCAACCTCCACATGAGTCCTGCCTGATCAGTTTTGGGTCTGTCTGTCTCTCAGCCTGTCTTCCTCCAACCCCCCATAACAAGTTCCCCCTTTAGCCCCGCATCTCCCCCTTGCCTTCAGTGCACTTCTGTCCACATGCAACTCCAGGCTCTTCACACACCCATTCCCTAGGCCTGTGAGGCACAGTGGTGCCCCTTCTCCCAGGTGGTGCAGCAAAGCCAAGAGGAGGAGTAGAGAGCAAAGTGTCCCGCTGTTCAAACAAGGGGAGAGGAAGGAGGGAAAAGAGGTGATCTGACTTGCTTGGCTTTTTCTGTTCCCTCCTCCCCTCCTGTGAGAACAGTGTCAGCTGCTTCCTCTCTCTACCCAAAACCTCCTCTGGGTTCCTGAGGGAAGGAGGAAGAGCTCTGCCTTCCCCCTTTAGAAGCCTTGAGTGGCGGCTCTTTCTCAGATGGCAGCCAAATGGAGGTTTCATTCCCCTGGAGTCATGCTGGACATCGTTTAAAGGCTGGAGTTTCCATGTCACAACACTGGCTCACATCCATTAATGACCCTAAAGACTTGCCTTTGAATTTCTAGAAACTGCTCAGAATTTAGCAAGGTGTTTAATTATTCTTTTTATTTTCTATACCATTCCTGATTCAGAACCTGCACCTGTATACTTACAGATCCTATTAACTGCATGCTTGTGTGATCCTGACTGACCAAACACACAGAGAATCTAATACTACAGTTGTTTGGAAATGGCCTTTGCTTTATTTTCATGTATATCCTTTTCCTTAGATCATTTGCTGGAAGATACTTGCACTTCCATGTTTCTCACACTCAGAGGCACGTTGTGTTAGCACACAAGAGACTCTCCTTGGCAACTCGCTACAGGGGAGAGACAAAAGTTGAATTCTCATTGCAGCTGTGTGAAACAAGAGCAAGCTGAAGAGCCTTGGGGGTGGAGATCTGCTGTAAGCACCAAGCCAGGCAGCAGGTGACAGAAATGGCTGAATACGTAGATTGAAAATATAACATTATGTAAAAATGCAGTATTTATCAAATCTTATTAGCACTGTGGTGCAGGTGCCTACAATCATGACATTCTACAACGAATGAATGGATGAGCTTTGGGCTGAAAATTAAGTGGGAAGTATGAACAGACTGTAAAACACTCTCTCCTCAGCCTATGCTCCCCAAATAGTACTGCCCAAGCACAAGATCTGCCTAAGCCTCTTAACTTTAGAATCATTCACTTTTGCAAATGCTCCTCTCCAGACCAACTTAAATAGAACCAGCCAGATGGAACCTACCTCTATGGCACTTGGGAGATGTAAAGCGTATGTGGGGCTTTCACAGCCCGGAGGGCCTTGTATGGGCCTTTCCCAGGACAGTGAATTCTGTCCAAAAAGTTAATTTATTCTCATGGTCACAGACCCACCAAAAGGACATTCTGCAAAACTTTTCGCTTAGGTCTAGCAACAGGGCACATCTCCTCAGAGAAGAGATGAGCTGCTAAAAGAGAGAAAATCCAAAGGGATTAAGTGCAGCTCAAACACCAAGGGTATGTCTACACTGGCAGCTTCTTGCTCAAGAACTCTTCTGTGAAAGAGTTCTTGTGCAAAAACTCTTCCACAAGAGAGCGTCTACACTGGCATGTGCTTTTGTGCAAGAGATGTGCTTTTGCACAAGAGCATCCATGACAATGTAGACGCTCTCTTCCGCAAGAAAGCTCTGATGGCCATTTTAACCATAGGGGCTTCTTGCGCAAGAAATTCATGTTGCCTGTCTACACTGGCCTCTTCTGGAAGAGCTCTTGCACAAGAGGGCTTCTTCCTGAGAGGGAGCAAGAAGCCCTGATTTTCTACAGTACAACGTCAGTTTACTTGCGCAAGAATGCATGGCCAGTGTAGACAAGCGGCATGTTTTTGCCTAAGAGCGACCGTTTTCACGCAAGAACACACCAGTGTAGACACAGACCAATGATTTCCAAGGAAGTTTCCATTTAGGGTTCTAGACCAAGATTTTGGAACAAGAGAAACAGGATAGCAATTGAAGAATCTGTCCCCCATGTTATACTGCACGCCAATGTTCTGAGTATACATATCAAGACAGGATGGACATTTTGAACAAAGACACTAACATCTCAAGTCTAAAAGGGGTAGCCATGTTAGTATGTAGCTGCAAAAACAATGAGAAGTCCTGTGACACCTTAAAGGCTAACAGATTTATTTTGGCATAAGCTTTCATGGGCAAAAACCCACTCAGAGTGGGTTTCTGGCCATGAAAAATTATGCCAAAATAAATCTGTTAGTTTTTAAGGTGCCACAGGACTCCTCATTGTTTTTTAAGGATCTCAGGCCTGGTCTACACTAAAGGAGAAAGTTGACTTAAGATACACAATTCCAGCTATGTTAGTTACATAGCTGGAGTTGAAGTATCTTAAATTGCATTTTGGCACTGTCCACACAGTGGGAGGTTGATGGAAGTTTACACTCCAGGCAACTTCCCTTACTCCACATTGGAGCAGGACTACTGACCCTCCTAGTTTGAATTAGCACCAGACCTGCTAATTTGAACCCTGGAAGATCAACTGTGGCAGCTTCTGTCTTCTCTGTAGCGTAAACAAGCCTTCAGTAATTCCAGACACAACTCAGGGTGGTAAAAACAGGACAGAAATGGAGTCATGGAAGTTGCACTCTTCCATCTGAAATCAGAATTGGCTTTGTATCTGATCCAGCAATGGATTAAGAAAAACATACCCAAATACATAAAGGATAGTTTTCTTCAACACCCATTTGATTCCTACATTTTAAGCTGAGGACCAAATTTGGAATCCCCTACCTCCTCAAGGTGATTATATCACATATTCCATGTTACCAAGCATCAATATTGGATTGCCATGACAAGAACTCTTTAGCCATCTTATAGGCCATCGTATAGGTGAAATTACTGGTTTTCTTTTTTAATTAAAAATTATGAAATCATACTAAATAAACGTATAATGTTTTAGTGTTCTAAAAAGTGAAGTCTATTGCTATTGTATATTCTGATATTATACTAGCGGAATGCCACATATTCATTACCCATGTTTTTCCATCCCACAATATGTGTCACCCTTTCCTCCAGCTGATCATCTTTCTTAACCTTCTGCTGTTCCCATGGCATCATGATGAGATTGCTATATAGTAATATTTACTTTTCCCCGGATTATAAAAAGCATCACTCAAACCCATCTGATTTAGGATTAGTTCGTGTCTGGCTCCTTGCATGGATGCTCAAGGGAAAGTTCAGGGCATTCCTGTGCTTTCAAATTCACTGCCTACACTTTTCTCTGCACGTAGACAGCTCCCTACTAGTGTTCCATGGAAAGAAAGGCAACCCAAAAGGAAGTAGGAAGGGTCAGAAAGATGAAGGGGTGATGGCTTCCCACACATTGCACTACCCAGCGGGGCTGGCTGATCAAAGAAGGGAACAAATATTGCATCTTCCTAGGTATGCTCCCCCTGACCATGAGAGCGCTTTACAAGGGATGGTGGCTCCTTGAAGAGCAGTGCATTCTGTGCTCCTACTAACAGCACAATGTTGTATCACCTTCAACACAAGGCAATGAATAGCTGCCAATCTGGCACTTAGCGGTAACTAGGTAACTGTCTGAGCTAATTGCTGCTGACATTTTCAAAGCATTACTACCTTCTAAAAGTAGATATCATCGTAAGTACTGCACGCATGTGCTCCTAACGATATAGAGGTATATTCTCCTCTTTGTGCCTTCTCAAAACAACTGTGACTGTTAATATGAGTTCCCAGTATGTGTCAATAGGAGTGGGAACTCCAGTCTCTGGGGAAGAGAAGAAAACTCCAAGCAGATAATTTTCACCAAAAACAAGACTCATAAATAGATACCATAATAAGACATAATAAGTTAAAACCAGAAGCATAGTATTCTTGCTTCCAAGAGCTAAATGGGGAGCTTCAGTCCAAATGATTTTGTTGTTCATTAGTTTATTTTCACTTTATTGTCAGAATGGGGGAGTGTTCAGAAGGGCTGGATAAACTCACCAACTTTGATGGTTCTGCTTTTCACCAGGTGACATTCATTTACAAACTTACTGTCCTGAAATCTAAGAATACAGTTTGTATTCTTCAGATCTTGAAAAATCAACTGTGTGATAGAGTATGCTTTGAGATACATGCACCTCAGTTTTCCAGAATCCAGCCCTGCGTATACAACAGTATATCTAGAGTAATGTTTCCACTTTGCAAGAAAATTCTAGGAACATATGCCTTCCATATTGCATGTCAGAACAGAGGTGTCATAAAACTGCCAAAGTTGCATGTGGCACTTTTTGACTTGTAAGAAAAAAATTTGGTGTTAATGGATATTATGTGCATTACAGCTTCTGAGCTTGGCAATCTGTTCCCTTATTCTGGGATCACCTACAGGCTCTGCCTTTGTAATAGAATTAGAATGCAGAAATATGGTCTAAGAAAAGACTGAGACAAGGAGTAAAGTCTCCTGAAAGAGGATAACTCTTGCCATTCTTTAATTATGTCAGAATCTGAAAAGAACATGGAAGCTTTCTATTAGCTTTCCACTTACTGAAGGCAAAGAAGAAAAGACAGAGAATAACAATGACCTTTAAAATAGCCTTTTCCTTTGGTAATTTGACAGAATAAATAGAGCAATGAATACAACTCAGGAAGATTCAAAGAGACAATCATTTTTCTAAGTGTTATTGACTACTCTGAAGTTCTGAGATCTCTCCTGACTTTATACCAACAATGAGTAATTCCAATATTCAGAGAGCCTTTAGCTCTGATTTTCTGACCATGAAAGATCAGACCTATAATGATGAAGTGTTCTGTTGGATAGTTTCCAATGATGTAGTGAAATCAATTCTCATAGGATCATTTTTAGGTGAGTTAGACAAACCCAAGCTATCATGTCAGACAACAGTAAATGTTATTTGTGCAGGTCACTTTGTGCATGTATAAATTCTACTAAGAAATAGAAGTAATTACCAGATGTTGGAGGGATTACAGATAGATTACATAGGCTTTAAACACACATATCTCCCAGTCTGTGTGACCTTTACTTCAAGAGCACTTGCTTCTGTTGGGATTTGAGCTGAGAGTTTCAACTCTTTCAAATATATCCCAGTTTTTATGGCTTCTTCTTCCTCTTTTTTAAGGTGGGTGAGGTAGGAAAAGAGATTGGTGTTGGGAATAGCACATGCTTTCCCTTCTTCTTTCCCCATAATGCATGACATGCTGCTCACTGCATTAAAGCTAGGTAAGCTTTTCAGAAGCCTGAAGGAATGCAAGAAGCAGCTGGAAGAAGTATGCAGGGATCTCTGTGAGAGCCAGACCCGCCCTGGAGATTCTTTATACAGCAGCTTGGGTATTTTTTTTCTTTGTTTGGTATAGCTGTTTAAGAAATGTTGACCCCAATTCACTGCAACTCCACTGTGACATAAAGTAGCCCAAATGCCACTTTGGGATCCTGCTCACACAGACCACAGTTGTTGCCAGAGCAGAGAGTCCCAGACCAGAGTGGTTCAACCTGTAGTACTTTTTCTGCCTGTGACAGAGTGGACTAAGCCCTGAGGCTCACTGCTGAATGTCTTGTGGTCTTGTCATACTACATCCCAGAAAAAGGTAGTAAAGAAGACCTCCAAGCAACCTTGAGTGACTGTGTGGGAAGCAGCCAATCGGGGTCTAGTAGACTAAGGCCATGTCTAGACTACGGAGAAGATTGGCACTGTGGAAGTTGTTCTTCTGGCGTTTGATTTAGCGGGTCTAGTAAAGGCCCGCTAAATAGAACGCTGAGGGCTCCAGCTGTGAGGACAGGGCTGAAGCTTGTTTTTTACATAGCTGGAATTGTGTACCTTGAGTTGACCTTTAGCTATAGTTTAGACACAGCCGAATAGAAGAACTGCAGAACCAGAGTAAGTTCAATGGTGCTTTGTGTTGCCTGCTGTGAATCCACCAGGACAAGGCCCTGAACAAGAGTGAAGAATGTGCTGAAACAACAAAGAAGTAGCCCAGGTAAATGTAGTAGCAATGCAGCTTATTTAAAGGGATGTGGTGGATGGCTTCTATCTATATGGCCATTGGACTAGGAAAGTAGAGGTTGGACCCAGTCCCACCCCTCCACCCACCAGGGAAGTAACGTGGATTTTGATGCACCCCAAGAAAGGAACTGAACTCTTTTAGTGGCTCAGCTGAAGATCTGGGATCAGAGAAGTGAAGAATTGCTAGGGCAGGAGCCCTGAGGGATGTAGCCCCACATCAGGGCCAGGACTGATTAAAAAGCAGGGATAATTTAAGAGACCCTACCAAAGGCTGAGAGACAGTTTGGACCAGGTTACTGTGAGAGGCCCTGCTGGACTGACTGAAGAGTGAGCCCCAGGAAAAGGCTGCAGATCCAGGGGCCTTACTGAGGGCACTGAAATAGGCCCCTGTTGGCCTTAAACTGCTTTGCTTTTGTCACACAGACTGATTGTGTGTGACTCAACCAGAGGGCTGAGTCACTGATAACCCACCACAAACAGGTAGAGAGAGGGTGCAGGCACTACACACTTGGCCAGTGGGCACTTGGGAGAGATTAGTGTGACCCCGTTATGCTGCTTTACAGTATAATTTCATTTTGAGGATAATTAATGTCAGAACTGTCATTCATTCACATTCAGTTCAGTAGTGTTGTAAGTTTTAGTATCACTACTTGTTTACTGCCGTGATTTGCACGGCCTGAAAACACCTGGAGGCAGAGAAGACTGAGTAACCCTGTGACAGAGGACCATAACAGAAATGAAGAGTTAATTCCCTTCCTGTTTGGAGTGGGTGCTGCTGGGCACAACTTTCCCACAGTTCTGTCCCACTCCTCTAGCATACATGGGTCACATAAGCCATCTATGATGTGAAATACAACATCAAAGCAACACCATAGGGTAGAATTGGAAAATAATATTATTGTAGTCAACTGACATGGCAAAGAGATGCAAGCAGATGGAATGTAAGTTACCAGAGTTGGAATGGGCCAGGACATAGAGTACATAGCCCTATAAATACGTTAGCAGATGAACTTGATTGAGACCTCTCATGAACACCAGTGGTTGGAATCTTGGTTCAGAGCAAAGCAATAGTGTCATTAAGAAATATTGATTTGTTGTTTTAGTGAATCTGACTGTATTCAGTCATCGGAACTGCAGAGCCCTCTGCAAAATTGTGTAATACCTGTTCCCACACTTCAGTCCAATACACAGGGATATTTATTCTGAATGAAAACTGACTTTTGCTTCATATTGAACACATTCCTGTTCCCAGGGGTAATATTTTTCAGTTGCCGGAAGTCACTGGAGCATTCAGCAGGCTGTCCAGAAACATGAGTAATCCACTATCATTATCTCTTCTCAAACATCACATCCATCCTTTATCTTTGGGGGAGGGATAAAGAAACATAACATCAATGAATCAAGACCCATTGCCTCTGAGAGCAGATTATAGAAGAATTCAAATGTCCTTGTAAAATTCACAGAATCCTAAATTCACAGGAACAGCAGCAGCAGAGGAAAACTGTTCCATGTCCTGTGGAGAGGAAATGAAAGGTATTGAGAGAGAAGAATGTGCTGTACGGTGCGAAAACTCTATTTTGATCCTTGATGCTGAACGTCTGCCACATTTTTGTGTGGAATTACCCAGTTTACTGGGAGAATATAGCCTCTTCAGCTCACATGAAGGCTATTCCAGACTCGAGCTGTTGGAACTGGCAGCTGTGAGAACACCCACAGGAAGCATGGGACCCTGGAAGAGCGAGTGGGAGTATATCCTGTGGGGACAGATAAAAAGTCAGAGCAGGGCTATGGGAACCTCTTCAGAACAAGCAAGCAAATACAATTTCACAAGTCCCAACTGTTTGTTTAGAGACTTTTGCTATGTGTTGCTTGTGGTTGGCTTTCACTGAATTTCTATAAATGTTTCTCAGTAAAAGATTAAAGCAGTCAAAATCATGAAGCATTTCTTTATTCCTCTCTTTCCTGTGAATGCGGCTGATGGCACAAATTGCCATGCCTTTCTTTTCTGACATTTCAGGATAGAAGAATTGCCACAGGGCACAGACCATTGGTCCATCTGTCCTTTTGCTCTGTTTCTAAGCAAGACCAGTTCAGGTAGTGTTACAGTGGAGGTGCCCTCCTTCTTTCATAGTGGAACACACTTTAATAGAGAGATTGTGTCATGGTCCCCCACTCTGCCACCCCCTATAGGTAACAACCCAATTATCCTGGTATCAACTACAGGAGAGGTCCCTAAACTGTGGGATGCATGCCTCTCCTAAGGGGGTGCAGCATAAGGATGTAAAATCCCATTTAATCAGTTAACCAGCTAAACGATATGTTTAATCGGTTAACTGATTAAATGGGGCTGGATGGGGGGACCAGGTTGGAATGCCCCTGCCTATGGTGTGCTGGGCTGGGCCTGCCATGGGCTGTTCCAGCTGGGCTGAAGCACCCCCACACATGCAGTGGGCCGGCAGGACTGGAGCAGCCCCCACTTGGGGGTCAGACCAGATCATAGTGCTCTCTTCTGGTCTTGTACTCTAAGATTCCTTGAATCTTTTTTTCTTCAGAGGTGCTACCAAGTCAGAACACATTCACATGAAAGACTAATTTAAAGCAATTAAAGTGTGCATTGCCATGCGCTTCTGATATTGTTCTCTTTTCAAAAGAGAAATACACTATGAGTATAGTAGTAGCTTAAGGAAGCAAACTTTTGACAAGTTTTAATGCACTGTGGAAAATCGGTGACCATCTTTCAAAGCATCTTTTGATTCCCCAAATGCTCATGGGGAAATATTTTGAAGGCATAAATAGAATGCAGATGTTGGAGAATGCGTCTTAGAATTCTGCTGAACGTACTACCCTACTGGGAGGCAGCTCTTAGTCTCCAGGGACATTCCTTAGAGAGCCCAGCTGATTGTTTGATATTGAAACAACATGTCCAAGAGACATTCCAAATGAAAGAAAATAGAACGGGGATACTTTCACCAAATATAAATCAGAAGGCTAAAGGGCAGTTTAATCTTCCTTCTTTCTACTCTTTCTTCTCCTTGTCCCCCTCCCCCCAACAAATAGTTCTCCAAGGAAAACTGAGCACAGGGTAAGAGATTGCCAGAAAAGATGACTCGGGCCAGGTCTACCTTAAGGTACTCAACTCCTGCTACATAAAATACATAGCTGGAGTCAGCTTACCTTAAGCTGAGCTTGGCAGTGTCCCCACAGCAGGAGGCTAACAGGAGCAAGTGTTCCGACCAGCTTCCCTTATTGCTGGCAAGAGCAGGGGTACCGGACACCAGCCGGGGCACCCTCTGAGTTCAATTTAGCAAGTCTTAACTAGACTCACTAAATCTAACTCCGGAAGATTGATCACAGCAGCATCAATCTTCTGCGGAGTGAAGATGTGGCCTCAGTCACAAGGCATTGTCCCCAAGTGCTTCGCAGATGGCTACTGGATGGGAAGTTCACAGCTGTCACCACTACAGATCTCACTTTATTAATTTCAATGCCCCATTACTTCTGATTGCTTATCAAGTCTTTACCAATATCACTGTGTCCCAGAAAAGTCTGATTTTAACATTATAATAACTAATGCCATGGGCAAATAAAAAAAAGATGAGAGACATCCGAGCCAACCTAAGAGAGTGTGGAGAGCTACAGATAACACAAAAACATTGCTTAAAAGATTATTTTATTATCAGTTAAAAACTACTACCATATATATAAAGTGACTAGTTGACGTTCCAAAAGATGCTCCACGAACTGAAGTGCCTTGGTGAATGATATATGAATAGATGGTATGAAAGCAACTGTACAGTGCAGAGTTTATTGATTTGTTTCTTTTTATAACATCCTTTTTCTTTCAGCTTGCTTTATGTTCCAAAAAGTTTGACAATCCCCAGGATGCACATATGTCTATGGGCAGGTCTTCTGGGAATGGCATACAGTATATACTTCTTTAATACTGTATGCTTACATTCAACACTGGAAAAGCCCTCTGTAAAAAAACAGATAATTTTCCCTCTATGTAGACAAGCTCAGATAAAGACCTGTAGAGGATCATGAAATATGAATCAAGCCATCACAACTGTAAACAAAATATTTCATGGGAAATGTGAACAAGCCCTTCCTTACACATACACAGCAGACACAAACCCAGCTGCAGGGGATAAAACAGGAGGGATAACAAACTGAGAAGAAACAGGTCCATAGTATTGTTTTTCCTTTTAGGATTCATCAGCTGTATCATCCATAGTGGCTACAGGAAAAATACCTACTTACGCTATCTTAAACTGCAGAAGAGGAGGTCAGGTCAGTGGGTGTAGCTGTTCTATTATGTTTCTAAAATACTGCATGCCACATAACAATACATTGGCGTCTAGGCCTGCTTCTTCTTAAATTAATGCAAATTAGTGATTCCACTCAAATCAATGGAGTCATCCTGACATAAAACCATGCAAGAAAAAAAATGAGAATTTTTATCTCTAAAGCCACAGTTAAATGTTACAGAATGATTAAAACTACCCCCACAGCAGTAAACCCAGTTCCCTTATTTCCCATCCATTTAAGTGACTTGCCCAAGGTTATACAAGAAATCTGTAGCTGAACTAGGAACTGAACTCAGGTCTCCTGTGTCAGAGTCCAGGGCCCTATCTACCAGACAATCCATATTCCTTAGTAAATCCACTTCCTGGAGAATTTCATTATTTCAAAAATTGGTCTCATGCCAATTCAGAACAAAACCCAACATTCTGCAATTCACCTTGAGAGGAGAGGGAGGTATATTTTCAGGCAGTCCACCTGACAAGACCCTGAAATCCCTGAAGTCTGTTGTAATAATGGGTTCTACACATTTGCCTTAATTCTGCGTTCAGCCATAAGAAGCGAGTCAAAGTTCATAGAATGCCACAGTAACCTATAACAACAAATGTTCATGGGGAAATATACAGAATCAAGGCAGACAGATTGAATTAGTACATCCTAAAAGACCTGAAAATATAATCCAGGACTGTGTCAAGATTATTACTGGTAAATAAGAGAAGCAAAAGACCAGAAATAAATGAATCAAAATTCGTACATCAGACATTAGCCATAATTAGTAGGTAAAATGGTAAGAATATGGGCTATTCCACCCATCAACCCCTCTTGGGGTTCTTGGGCTATGTCTACACAGCAGCATTATTTCGGAATAATGTCACTAATGTTATTCTGAAATAACAAAGTCTGTGTCTATACTACAAACATCTATTTCGACATAATGTCAAAATAATGGTGAGCTGGAGGACTCCTTATTTCGACTCCTGTAACCCTCATTGTACAAAAAGTAAGGGAAGTCAGAGGAAGTTTGCTCTTTCTTGGACTTCCTGTTGTGTTGACAGCACCAAAAGCTGAAATTAGCTATTTCAACTTAAGCTACGCAATTGACATAGCTCAAGTTGTGTAGCCTATTTCAGTTTTAGCCCTACTGTGTAGACATGCCCTTAAAGAGACTTCACCCTCATGGCTGGCACCCCCACCATCTCCTAGGAGTTCAGGCCTTAATCATACTCGGCATGTCTACACAGCAGCATTATTTCAGAATAACTGACATTATTCCAAAACAACATAGTGCAAGTCTACACTACAAGCCATTATTTTGAAATAATGTTGAGCTGGAGAACTTCTTACTCCAACTCATGGTAACCCTCATTTCACAAGGAGTAAGGGAAGTCGAAGGAAGAGTGTTCTTCCTTCAGCTGCCTGCTGTGTAGACAGCACCAAAAGCCAAATTAAGCTATTTTGACTTCAGCTATGCAATTGCAATCCTTGGATGCTGTGATGGAGTGCAGGGAATGAACAGGTGAGCCTGCACTCTGACCACTCAGATATCAGTTCTCCTTGAGAAATCTGACAGAGGTAATTAGACAGTCAGGCTGGTCAGCTGGATGGGATAAGCTGCCAGTTAGCCCATCAGTTGAGGGCTGATAAGGAGGCCAGAAGGAAATCCTGTGGGAGAGGAGAGTGGAGGGTTAGGTGAACTCAATTATACAGAGGTCTCAAGGGAGGAGATCTCTGCTCCCATCTCTTCCCTGGGGAGAGGGCCAAAAAGTGTTATTGGTGCTGTCAATAGACAGTTGTGTGGGAATTGTGATAACAGTGAAAGGAACTTAAAATAAAGGGCATGGTGAAGGCACAACCACTAGAAGGGAAGAAGAGGATGAGAAGCCACTCCCCGTGACAGATTCATAACCTGGAGAATCTTGAGTAGGAATGGAGATTATTTTACCTCAGTACTTGACACTGCTGTGATGGCTGCTGGAATCCTGTGTCCATTTCTGTGTCTTCAGTTCAAGAAAGATGTTGATAAACTATAAAGGATTCGGAGAAGAGCCACAAGAATGACTAACAGATTAGAAAACATGCCTTATGGTGATGGACTCAAATAATTCAAAATCCATTTATCTTAACAAAGAGAAGGGCAAGGGGTGACTTGATTACATTCTGTTTGTTCACCTACATAGAGAATAAATGTTTAATTGTGGATTCTTCAGTCTAGCATTGAAAGGTGTAACGTGATCCAGCAGCTGAAAGTTGAAGCTAGACAAGTTCAGACTGGAAACAAGGCAAATGCTTTAACAGTGTGGGTAATTAAACATTAGAACAATTTATGAAAGCTCATCCTAAATTTTTCCATCACTGACATTTTTTTAATTGGGATTGGATATTTTCCTACGTGATATGCTCTATGAAGTATTTTGGGGAAGCTCTATGTCTTATGCTGTAGAAGAGGTTAGACTAGTGGTTCCCAAACTTTTTGGCATCACGCCCCCTTTTTGATTTTTACGAAACCCTCATGCCCCCTCCCCTCCCCAATAGCAGCAAAACTTGTTGAGCCAAAAAAAAAAAAAAGGAACTGACCGGGGCCGAAAAACAAAAATACCTGCAAAACTTAGGGGGGCGGATTAATGGGGGGGGAGCTGGGTCGCCTCTCGCCCCCCCTGGAATTTCTTCATGTCCCCCCCAGGGGGGCATGCCCCCCAGTTTGGGAACCCAGATGAACACAATGGTCCCTCCTGGCCTAGAAATCTATGAATTTATAATCTATGAATATACACATTTGTAATGCTACCTAGGAAATTGTCAAACAAGGGTTTCTTCTTTCTAGGGCGACCAGACATTCCAATATTAAGGGCTTTGTTTTATATGAACAATTCTAAATACCCACTCCTGAGAAAATGTATGTTGTGATTTATGTCATCTAGTCACCTGGCTTCCCTCTAAATATGGTCACCAGCTAAAAGGAAAGGGAAGCTGTATGCATTGTAGGTGTAGCTCTGTCGGTACCAGGATATTTGAGGTGGGTGAGATAATTTTTTTTTATTGAACCAATTTCTTTTGGTGAGAGACACAAGCTTTCAAGCCACATGGAGTTCTTCTTCAGGTGAAGGAGTACTTTTCTGGAGCAGAAGATCTCTAAGTGGCTTGAAAGCTTGTCTCTCTCACCACCAGAAGATGGTCAGTCCAATAAAAGATTTAACCTCAACCACTTTATTTCTTTATTTAATACTTTACATTTCACATGCTTTGACTGCTTTTCCTCCTGTTCTGTATCTTTAATAAAAATTAAGAAAGATTTTTCATGGTGTAAGAGGCTGAGGTCTTTGTATACCAAACCCAAAGCCTCTTTTAAAATGGTTTAATGTTGGAAAGTGGATGTTGTTAACACCTTTGACTCTCTGAACCCACATATTCAATCTAAATTAATACAACAGGTCCTCGGCCTCAGGGCAGACCACATAATGGACTGTCCCGTTCTATATGATGGGCTGTTCCGTCACCGCTGACCACAGAAGCTGAGGCTCCTCAGCAGAGTGCCAGGTAAGCAGCTGAGGCGGGTGAGTTGGCAAAACACAATGCCGGATTATATCATAAACCTGCCTGGGAGGTAGTTCTCAATCCGTGCCTGATTTCCAGGGGAACATGGTAAAAACAGAACCATCTTTACACAGTGTGTTTCATTTTCCATGAATCAGAAAATTCCAATGAAAACCTGTTCTGTCAGAATTTTGCTGACTAACTCCACTTCCTTTCACACATATTGCAAGCTTTCTCCATGCCCTCAAAGTGCTATATTAAGAGGAGGAAAGTACCATTATCACCATTTTGGAAAACTGAAACACAGTAAGGTCACGTGGCTTTCCTCTGGTCAAACAGTGGCAGCAGGAATGTGCCTGGTGCCAGCAGCACTGAAAATAGTCCCTGGGAACTCCGATCCTAAATCCTATCCCCCTGCTCAATCCACCGGACTTCGACTACGGTAATATATTTCTACACAGAGTTCCTGTGAATGTCAGAGTATCATGAATTCCCATTTCTTATGGGTGTGTGTGTAAAAAGGGGTGGAGGCTAGAAGAGAAAAGGCCAGAATTATATTCAGAGGTTTCCATCCTGGGCTGGTAAAAACAATGCACTGTGCTGGGACAAGGTGTTATTGTTTGCCTTTAAGTGCACCCTCCCTTTTAAATACTTTATTAAAAAAGAAAAGATCTGAGGTCATACTATTGTCATTGGGGTTTGGCGAGTGCTCAGCATCTGTCACCGTGGCAGCAGGAGTGTGCCTGGTGCCAGTCCTCGTTGTCACGACAGCTGCAGCAGTGTAAAGAGAAGGGCTTTGCAGGATGCAGGACAATACTGGGAAGGAAAAGGAGGGAATCCTCGACCTTGGGCCAGAGCCTGGTGGCAGACTATTGAACCCGGTGTGTCTCGGCAAGGCACAAGGAGTAAAAATTCTTGGAAGCTGCAGAGGTTGCAGGAGAAAACAAAAGATTCTATCATGTAGGAAATAGAACAAAATGTGGAGCAAATTGTTTTATTTTCAGAGATAAAACAAGCAGCGAGCCTTCCACTAGGGTCAGGAGCACTCTGTGTCCTTCATGTTGAGCTGACAGCAGAGAAGGGGGTGGGGAAAAGCAGCATGGATTTGATTGCAGGTAGCAAACTGTTCCACAAAGAAATGGCTTTTTAAACTTAAACGGGAGCTTTTGGGGATGAATTTCTGTTTAAAAAAAAAAAAGAACAATTAAGTCCGGCATTAGAATCTACACAAATAATCTTTATCTAAATAAAATTCTAATGATGTAACATAATAAAGCAACTGCCTTTAAACCTATAGCTGAGGTACCAGATAGAAGCAAATGAATAAGTACTACTTAATTTTGCCAAGTGGATGGTGACTGCAGTCCAGGCTGAAATAAAAACAATCAATTTTCTTGCTCCCCTTTAACATCATTACTTTGACCTTGTCTATTGGAGCTTTTTCTTAAAATCTCCTGCTCTTCCTATAGCACTAGTGCTGGCAGAAACAGTGCTAAAGTAAGAGTTTTACCACTACATCATCTAGACCTGTCTGAGCTAAAACAAGTGAGAAATTTTAAAGCTAAAATATAATGTAGACAAATCTCCCTCTGATTTCAATGACCCCAGATCAAGCTCCTGGGATAAATTTCATCCTTAGTGTAACTCTTGAATTCGACGGGCTTAGAAAGGGATGAATTTGGCCCATATTTTAAACAAAATTCAGTCAGTGGAGCTTTCTCCATACCAGGAACTAATATTTATTTAGTATTTAGGCCTGATCCAGCACATTTATTTTATTCATGGGAGTATAGTCCTTACTCAAATGGATAGTGAGGACAAGGTATGCTCCAATTTGGGACTGCAGCAACAGGCCATAAATGTGTTTGTCTTTCCTGGTGAGGATTTGCCAGTTTAATAAATGGCCTACACTGTACAGTATTTTCTGTCTTCTTTATTTTTATTTGTATGAATGAGGTTTAAGAAAGTGGTCTGGACTAGAAGTTGTCTGGCTATCTCTTTTGTTGCGCTGCAATACCGTTCACTTTTTAACTGCAGCTTATTATTGTAATAATAGCTCTGTTACACAGTTCCTTTAGTGCCAAAGAATCCCAAAATGTGTTTTTAACTATATGCAATAAGAATCACTTTAACCATCTTGTGGGTATTCCTTTAGGACAGGAAGTGAAGGAGTATTTCATATCCAAGTGAAACTACAAGTGGAATTTTGGGTAGACAGAATGTTATCCAAACTGGAATGTGGCTACAACAGCAGGATTAGCACCCTTGCTATTTTGAAATGTTCTTTGGAATTTTTAATGGCCCCAAGTGGCCAGAACCACAATTTTATGTCTTATTCAATTGAGAGGCACCTCCAGCAGCACGCTGTCCCTGAACGCCATGATGATGGAGAACTAGAGGGTGCCAGCTACTGAATCCGTAACACCACATCTGAGATTTTCTTGGAGGCTTCTTATCAAAAGCCTGATTCTGCTGACAGTATCTAACAAAATCATTGGCCAAGGTGATATTACTACGGACTATTTTTGATACTTTTTTATGATATTCTATTCCTTAAGTGACAAAAATAATCCCTTGGAAAAGTGAACTTTATGCAGGTTTTGAGGTCACAAAACTCTAAATCACTGTCTCCATTACAAATAGAGGAAGCGGGGCCAAGAAGTCAGGTGCTTTTGTGACACAAGAGGCTCTCTCTTTTCAGTAGAAGCATCTGGGTATTTAATTTTTTGTCAGCACCTTGGGCTGCATTATTCTTTGAGCAAATAGCAGCTTTCTTTTTTTACATTTTGCAGCTACGAGCCTTCTCTGACGTTTTCTTCCCCTCCTCTGCTACTGATCCTCCACCCTTTGAGCCCACTGATAAAAGATTCCCTTTACCTTAAAACAGAGGTGTGAATAACAACAGACTAAGGCTGCAAGGATTGCCACTCACCTTTTACCATCTTGGACTCAGACATTGCCTTTTTCTCCTAATACAGCTTGTGTGTCACCTGAAACAAGGTAAGTTAAGCAAGCTGTTCCCCCTACTCTCTGAAGAACTGTACAGTCAGTCATCAGTAATTATCAAGAATCCAGCTTCTACAGTCAGGTAATGAAAGAGGGACAACCCCAGGTTTGCTGCTGGCAGATGCTGTGGTCTCCTGCACTATTTCCACATAGAATAGGATGACTTTTGTGTAGATGTTCCAAATAGCATAATCAGAGAGAGACAAAGGAGTGTATTCAAAGCTCGTCAAAAACACATGATGCAGCTCAAAAACACAGAAGAATGATATTCGTAAGGGAATAAATGGAACTTGTTTAGTCTAGTGTTAGGTATGGTAGGGACACAGAGCAGAGAATAAAAAAATTAGAAATGAAATAGGATGGAAAGCTTATGATCCACTCCCCCAGAATGTGAGCTGGTCACTCTACAACCTAGGCTATGTCTAGACTGCAAGCTTCTTTCAGAAGAAGCTATTCCAGAAGTGATCTTCTGGAAAAGCTTATTTTGAAAGAGCGTCCACACAGCAAAAGCGGAACGGAAAAGCGATGTGCTTTTTCGAAAGATAGCGTCCAATCAATGTAGACACTATCTCACATTTCAGTTGTGATTAGTCTGGACGGAGTGGCCACCAGGGCACCTGAGTTATTTCCTGGGGGCCTCTTCTTTTGAAAAAACTCCCTCACACGCCTTTTTCTGACAAAGCTTTTTCGGAAAAAGGCTTCTTCCTCATAGAATGAGGTTTACCACCATCGGAAAAAAACCCTCCGTTCTTTCAACTTTCTGTCAAAAGAACTCAATGGCAGTGTGGACGCAAGTATTGTTTTTCCGGGAAAACGGCCATTTTTCCAGAAAAATTTTTCAGTGTAGACGCACCTCTAGTGCGGCGCAAAAGAGGTAGGTAGTTTTATTCAGTCCTAGTATAAGCTAGGTACAATTAATGACTTGGGGCATGTGTGTGGCATGTATTTTTCTAGCAAAGAGATTTGCATGGCAAAGAAATCTACTTCCTCAGTCCGTTGTATCCTGTTTAATTTCATTTATATTTGGGGTATAGTCCATTTTATACCTTTGTGGTGATAAAACAGAAACAATTCATTTTCTTGACGGCTCATAAAATGTTCTACAAATTTATTCTAGAGAAGAAAAGGAAAGAGTGGGGGAGTGTATGTGGCATTGGCTTTGTGACTGTGGTTTTTATTTCCATAAACCTTAAAGCACAAGAATGCATGAGATATTTACACAGATCTTTCCACAATTCCTGTGGCCTTGGGGAGCATTGCATTTGCATGACTTCACCTCTGTGGCTGGGGTTGTGCTTTCTCAGCAGCATTGCCTGCAACAGAGTGCAATCCTGGCCATTCCAGTGGTTCTTCCTCTCATATCCTATCTCATCATTGCCCATCTGACACATGCCTTGTTATACCAGCAGTTCTTGTTTTGCTTGCTGCCCAAAAATCCCAGTAAGGGTATGGAGCATTTCCCATAGCTCTTCCAAGTTATTTCTTTTGGAGGTGCAAAAAGTGAAAACCTATTTCAAGTAACAGGAAAAGCTGCTTGTCTTTTACACTGTGATAAAAATATTTCACTAGAGGAAAAGTAATGCTGTTAAAGTTTACCAAAATTACATGAGGCTATCCTTGCCAAAACCATCATGAAAAGTGGAACCGTTAATGCCAACTTATGCCTCAACAACTCTCACTGACCAGTTACGTCCCATTCTCTTGCACTGATGTAGATGAAGAATCAGATGGAAGTAAAATGACTAAGTGGATTGACCACTGCAGTGGGCCTCAAGAGGGTCCTCTTTCTAGGCCTAATTTTGGCTGCTATTTTACCACTCTATGCCTGTCTCTGTTTGTAAAATGGGGCTAATAATGCTTACCCTCCTTTGCAGAGTGCTTTGAGGTCTATGGGTGCTATGTACAAACTGGGCATTGCTATCCCCTGAATGAGTGTTTCAGGTCACTCAGCAGGTACTCTGCTTGCCAGTAAAGGAGTTAAAGCTATAACTTCCAAAAGGGAATATAGAATACTCTTCCTATTTTTCCAGCTGCAATCTTTTTGCTGTTTTACCAAGTATGGAAGTCCAGACTTATTCAGCACTAGTGTGGAAAATCTTTCCAAGCAGCAACAAAAAGCTCAGTTATACTTTGTGAAAGCTTGAGATGGCTCTCGTGCACTCTACAGCATGGCCAACTTTCTTGAAGTTGTGTTCTAAAGGATGCTGTGTATCTCTTATGTATTCTGAATG
Source organism: Pelochelys cantorii (assembly GCA_032595735.1). Lineage (NCBI taxonomy): Eukaryota > Metazoa > Chordata > Testudines > Trionychidae > Pelochelys > Pelochelys cantorii. The sequence continues at coordinate 71,447,831 of CM064327.1, forward strand.
TGTCTATGCAAGATCCAGTCCAGAGACAGGAGTGACAGTAGTAGATTCATGCAGGACTCAAAAACGTGGTTATCACAACCAATGTGTAGTGACATGAGGCTGCACTGCCCAACCATAGGTAGCTTGTAAAATCAGTTCTCTCTCTCTAGCATTCTGACTCAGTTCTAGTCCCATTTTTGTCAGTGAGTTTTTTTATTTATCTTACTTTGTTTTCCTTTACTATAAATAATCTTAAACTATTTAATGTTGGGCAAAGGGTATTTTAAACTATCATTTTCCAGGGAAAAGGTAGATAGAGGCATTGCAGATGGGAACAGGAAGTTATATTATGGTTCAGCTTGAGACATTTTGGTGACTCCTAGAAAGTGTTGAAATTACAGGCTTATGACGTAGCAAGTGTTGAAATATAATATTACTGCAATACTGTACTTGATGCAATGTGAACTTGTAGTTTCAACATTTTCAAAGTCTTTTGTAAACACCAAACTTGACCAGAATGAGGCTACATCTAGACTACAGGCTTCTTTCAGAAGAAGCTTTTTTCAGAAGAGATCTTCCGAAAAAGCTTCTTCCGAAAGAGAGAGCATCCACACTGCAAAAGAGCATCGAAAAAGCGATCTGAATAGACTCTCTCTCTCATGTAAGCTGTCATTGCTATGGACAGAGTGGCCACTAGGGCACCTGTGCTTTTTCCTCTTTCCCCTTCTTCGGAAAGAACTCCCTCTTCCCGGTCCACACGCCTTTTTGCAAAAGAACTCTTTTGCAAAAAGGCTTCTTCCTCGTAGAATGAGGATTACCAGTGCCAGGAAAACCCCTCTGTTCTTTTGATTTTCTTGCGGAAGAACACAACTGCAGTGTGGATGTTCCTCAAGTTTTGTCAGAAAAACGGCCATTTTTCAGACAAAACTCTGTAGTGAAGACATACCCTGAGTGAAACTTCCCTAATGTTCTATAACAATATATTAGACAGAATGGAGACCCCATTTATTGCCCAAGGTCTGGAACATTGCAAGATATGGACCCAATCATGGTTCCACTTTACTTTGTTACCCACAAATTAGGTTGTCCGTCTCAAACCGAGAGTTTTATTGAACAGATTTTTGTTCAGACTGATACAGTTCAGCAGAAATGGGCCAGTACTAAAAAGGTGGAGGAGGAATGGTAATTTTTGGTCTCAGATTTTTTTAATAAATGCAGCCTAATAAAAATAGGAGCAAATGTGCATTGAATCAGAGAAACAAGAGATGGAAAAGATCTGCCAAGTTATCTAATCTATCCTCTTAAAAGTGCAGAAAATCAGAATAGAAATGGTATGTGCAAGCAGGCTTTGCACCCTAAAAATGAGCAGTTGTGCACATACCCATGTAATTGTGTGCCTCACTTATGCACAATGTTGTTGTAGCTGTCTTAGTCTCAGGCTATGAGAGACAAGGCGAATGAGATCATATCTTTCTTTGGACCAACTTCTGTTGGTGAGAGAGACCAGCTTTTGAGCTTAGACAGAGCTCTTCTTCAGGGCACACACACACGCCTGTACGCACACATTTCTGTCTGGAGGTATGACAGGTGTGTGCGCATTGTTGTCAGAAGAAAGCACCTCTTACCTCCTTTTCTGACATTCTGGCCCTTACCAATTACCTTTCTCAGACACTGGTCTTACTTTGTACTGGTGCCTTTTGTTATATAAAATAAATATACAGGCTTTCTTGCGTTTGCCTCTATAGTATCCAGCCCCAGCCACTGTCACAGACAGGTTACAGGATTTGATGGACCACAGATCTGATCAGATCTGGCAATTCCTTTATTTTAAAAATTAGCCCTTTCATGGGTCTCATATACATCACAGCATTGCTATAACTAAGTGGCACTCATGACAAAGCAATGGTCAAGTGCCTATTTCATCCTGTGCCAAAGATGCTCCAAAGACAAAGCATTACTCAACCCAACTGCAAAAATAGTTGGGCAACCAACTAAAAACCAAATAGCAAACGTAAGGAGAAAAAAATATTGTTTAGTAAACTACCATTTAAAAACAGAATGGAGCTAACCATTTAAAAATACACCATAGCATTATTGTAAAATACACCACAGCATTATTGCAAAGCTCTGTTTATTATAAACAGCATCAGCAGAGACTATAGGGCTTATGTGGGATTTACACAGGGGATAAGATTTGGGCTTGCTCTCTTCATGAGGCTGGAGTTCACTCCTATGTCTATCTCAGTCTGTTGTGTTTTGAGGGTGGGAAGGAAACTAGTTTTCATTTGGGGGAGCTGAGCTGCCCAGCAATAGCTTTATGGCCCCAGTCCCACAAGCTGTTCCATGCTTGGCTCTCAGCACTCTGTCCCAGTTAGGCAGGAAGATTATGCCACTGTTCTCAAATTCTACCACCTGAACGGGCCTACAAAAACAGACAGGATGAAATTCACCTATATGCTGAGACCTCTATGCATCACTTAGGGATGAAGTGGGACTTAAAAAGTCCATAGGTCTTGTGAGGATTCTGCTCAGGGCTGAATTTCAGCTCTTGTTCGTAAGTTTTAAGACTCTTCAACGCCTAAGCCAGACACGGTGAAATAAGACTGGATATGGAACCAGAATTTTAATAATACATTTTGTTAATGCCTTCGCTTATTTACTAGGAAGGTAAGCCTATGTTAGGACTGGCAATACATAAATACCTAGCCACACACATGCATACTGGCTTAGTTTCTCTGTGTCAATCAAAGCTGGAATAACAGCAATAGCAGCAATTTTAGTATAATATACAAATACAGCTTCTTATTTATTTTTGGAAAACATCATTTCTTACGATAGTGAATTGCTTACTTGCCAAATCAGAAAAAACTACCATAGTCTCTCCTCTCCATAAGTCCTTACAGATCTCTCCTCCCCCCCTTTTTTTTCTTTTGGACTATTGCAATATGCTGCATATTAGGAAGAAGATACTTCCAATAGGATTTATTTGTAGCTGAGAGCCAAAATATGTGTTGCCTTAAATGAGAAGCAGTATTAACCCAGAGAACTACACACACTAGGTACTGTATAATGATACCGGACCGGGTGACATATTTTAGTGTGATGTATTAGCAGATGGGATGAGTTGGATCAGAAATGTGCTGTGTAACAAGATTTCACTGGCACACTAGCAATTGACAGTGTAGCTGCAACACCAAACATGAAATAAATAAATTCCACACGTAACACAACACAGCAAAACTTTTCAGGAAAGCGCCTTGGAGTTGTACAGCCCTGCCTCTATAAATCTCCATTAAATCAGTTTGAGTGGGGTGAGTGTTAGAGACAGCGCTGCCAGAAATAGCTCTTTTCCTGCAAGATGCAGAAAAGATTACAGCTGAAACTGAGGCAGCCAGGCGGGGGTGGGGAGGAGGCAAAGAAGTGGAGCTGGAGGAGGCGGGGGAGCTGTGAAAGGTATCTTATAAAAGTCCCATTTGTTGGAAGGCTGGAGGAAGTGGAGGCAGCTTTGGCACACGTGTCCATGGTGCTAAATTAACTGTTAACACAAATAATCAAAGTGCAAGGCCCATCAAGCCTCTGGCGCCAGCAAAATGAGGGAGCGGCCAGGTCAGCCCTGCTTCAAGAGCTTGCCAGCTAGCAGGTGGAGACCAACCAGGGACTTGACAGGATGGAAGTGCTTACAGAACACACTGACCCACTGACAGAGGAAAACACCACTGCTCTCCCGCTTTCCAGCTATTGTGTGCACCGAGCGTTTGGTGTGTGGGTTTTTTTTTTCAGTAAGTCACTTGAGTCAAGAGCTCGAACACTACAGGATAAGTTATATTACGACTGAGCCCTTATTTGGCAGTGGCAATTGCGGAACAGCTGAGCAAAACAAGGGAAGAACGTTATCAAAGGTTGTGAAAGATCCAGTCAATCCCACTGCCGCCCTTCAGAAGAACAAATGCTTTGCAGAAATCGGATATGCAAAACAATACACGCTGGGGCTCAAGGGCCCGTCTACCTGTTCCTTTCAATGCCTTTCTGGAAAGAATAAAGTCTCCATCCTGCGCTGGATATGCCTCAGACGTATTGTTGTGTGTCTTGGAAAAGGAGTAACTGCAGTGCCGGTTCGCCCAGAAGACACTAACTTATGCAGAGCAGACATAGATACTCTGCAGCACATTGTTGAATGAAAGCTTATGTTCACTGTGAAGCTCATACTCACCTGCATAGCCCCAATGAGTAGAATTACTCATGTGAGTAAGTAGAGATGGGCTGGGGTAATAGGAAATTAGGATACAGTGAAGTTCAATGAAAGTCTCAAATTATCTCATCGCCTTGTAGTGAAAAAATAGCAATTATTCCCACTATAGCCATTCTCCACTTGTTATGAAGCTGTTCTGTGTCCCACTGCCTTGAAAAATTAATAATTTTTTGCCTGATTTACTGGTACATGCTGGCTGCTTGCTCCATTCCATGACACAAAGCACTTGCAAACCCAGTTTAACTAGTCCCAGAGAGGTAGCTGTGTTAGTCTGATCTAGTATAACTAGCTATGTAATCCCAGGTTTAAAGTTACTAGGGGGCTACATCTGCTGCTCGCTATGTTCACCTACCCTCCTCTCTCTGTCTGCTTTCACAGCCAGAGAGTGTGAGAGCGTGATGATGTCATTCTGTCACCCAGCAGGAAAAATCTTTTTTATATATAGAGAGAGAGATTTTGTATCATTGTACAAGGAAAATTAACCAAAGTGTACTGGTGGATCTGGCCGCTAAATTATGATGATCAGCTTTCCCTTGCCCAGGCAACAAGCATACTGTACACTCATCATAATAAATATATATTCACAGATAAAAATGCTAAAATGGAGTTAATTTAAGGTAGATCACATAAAATTAAGCATTATAAACCCAAGATATTCACAGTTTAACATAAAGTTGAACTCCAAGCATCCAAAAATCCTTAATTCTGCCCTATGGCACTGCTGGGAGGGGAAGAATGAAGAAGAATAAGCAGGGAAATTACCATTAATTGTAAAAGTTCATATTAAAATGTATCAAATACGCAAGATTGCAGTGAGTTTTTAACTCCATGGAAAGTTTGAAAAGGCTGTGACAAGCAGTGTGTGATTGTTCTAAGTATGCATTTCCATACCTGAGTCTGTTTGGCTTTCCTTTACATTTAAGTTTAACAATGTATTTCTTGGGTTTAATATTTTGTTTTGCAATAATTACAATACCCTATAATGAATATACCCTAATTTACCGAAATTTTAGAGGAAGTTTGTGGCAGAGCCAAAGATAGATCATTGCTCCACCAGATCCCAGTCCAGGACCTAAAACAAAAGAAAACATCCTGTCTCTTTCTTGTAATCCTCTGCCTTATTCACTGGCCATCCTGTAACACTCAATGCCGTAGGAGTCCTGTAGGAAAATAGAATGTGATCATGAATTTAAAGACCTTGTCAATCATAAAATCATAGAACTGGACAGAACCTCAAGAAGTCAAGTCCAGTCTCCTGCACTCATAGCAGAACCAAGCACCATCCATTTTAGACCATCCGTGACAGGTGTTTGTCTTACCTGCTCTTAAAAATATCCAGTGATGGAGATTCCACAATCTCCCTAGGCAATTTATTCCAGTGCTGAACTACCCTAACATCCATACCCAATACACCTGCAGCACAGACTTCTACCTCATGAAATAATGGAGTAACTGTTTTGAATAGCTTCAAAAGAGCGCCACATGGGTTTGCAACTTGGGAGCAGGGTCTGGAAGTTCAGTCATTCTCAGTAGCCTAGTGTTGGTCAGTCATGCAGATGAGTCAGTGTTGCTCATCGCTTAGTGATCAAAGACCTGAAACAGATGTTCTGCTGTGTTAGGAGCCATGATCAATGGACCAGTGCAAAAGGGTACAACTCAAACCCAAACTTCATTCAGTATCAAGGAATAAATATTTTCATAGCTTCCCCAAAATCAGTTCCTTTGAAGGAAAACAGTGGCAACTTGAAAGGCAACTATTTATAGTGTTGACCAGAAACACTATGTACAACTCAAAATGGTTAAAACTTTAAAGTATCAGCTACTGGGCAGTTTACCCTATACAGCAGGGATTTCAAACTCCCAGCTGGAGTTCTCAATATGGCCCAGGAGTCCTGGTGGGCCAGGAGGGTAGGGCTCTTCATTCCCATTCCCAAGTCCCTCCCCTTCCTACCACCACCTCGCTCTCCCCCCGCCACATGGCACCCTGTCCTCTGAGGATGCAGCTTTGGGGATTACCAGGAGGGGAGCCTGGCATTGGGCAGATCTTGGTGATGGCAGGTCACCCCATGAAGATGCTGGAGGCGAGAAGAAGACCATGGGACTGCTTCCTAAACAGGGCCCCACATAAAGGAGAAGGGAACTGGGCCTGTTGAGGAAGAGGTTGAGACTGTTGGGTGATGAGGACCAAGAGACTTTCATTTAGATACTGGTGGTGACCAAATATCATCCCAATATTAGAAACCCCCACTTTCCAAAATACCAGTATCACACAAATCCTGATCATCAGTCTGTTTCCCCATCCCCCGGAAGAACGAATCTGTCTCTAATAATGGCATTCATGAAAGCTTGGGATAGATATGGTGATTTCCTGTGACATCTCAGACAAATCTTACTGAATTAATTTAAACCTCATTGAATTCAGTTTCTGTCTCTTATGCATTCCTTGCATGAAAAATGCAAATGTTTATGTGTTATTGTGGGATTGTGCATAGTGTCACCCCACTAGATATATGACTAATGTACATCCCGGGAAGTGTTATGAGCTCCAAAAGAATGTGAATTTTCAACATTAGGCAGGTTTCCCAGGAAATCTCTGCAGGGAGGAGAGTATGTTAATATATTCCCTCTGGTTATCCAAAAACTTTTGAAGCTTTGCCTTGGGGAAGGGGCCTTTGTCTTCTGTGACCTGATATATGAGGACAAGAGGCCCACACTGTATAAAGGAGAAACTCATACAGTCATGGCTGTGTTGATTCAGAGTCAAGCCCATTGTGAATTTGTAACCACCAAAAAACCTCAGCATGGGGTTTGAAGGACTAGCTCCTAGTAGAGCACTGGCTGGAGTTGGGGGGTGGTCTCTGATAAGTGTGTTGCCATGTGCTTAGATTCATGTATTGTTTTTAATACGTTTTCTCTGTTTTGATATGCTCTCACCTTCAGAATAAATGTGCTTGCTTAGCAAGACTTGTGTGGCAACATATAGCTGTGGGCAATTATGGAGTCTGAGGAAGGAATGCAAAGCATACCTGCTAAGGCAGTCTGCCTTGCTGGGGAAGTCACAGTATAGTCAGGGAATTGTGCAGCCTGGAAATATCCCAGTCAGGAGGGAAAGAAATGCATGTGCACCCTAAGAGTTGGTCCCCAAAGCAGTCCATTGATACAGTCAGCAGGATTTACTTGCCATTTCACCTGAGGCTTACACTTTAAGCAATGGTGAAATGGAATCATCATATGAAAAGGCTGGGAACAGTCAAAGAAGTGTCCCTGTTTTATTATTTTCTGTGTGTTCGGGTACAAGGCAATAGAACAAAAGGAAAACATTAAGTAACTAGAACAGCAGCAAGGATAAGATGAGCAAAGAAACCTACGCCAAATCATGCATCAGAAAGCAGTTACAAGAATTGTGCTCAGATCCCTGCATATTCTATACTGGAAAAAGGCCAGATGAGTTCATCTTCTCATGGAATATGACAAGATACACAGAGGGCAGATGGCTTCCCAGGATACATCTGAGGTCCCTGAGTCCACAGCAAAGGGAGGAGATGGTCTCTCTGGCTTACAGTTGAGAACAGAATGGATGCAGCTGGAAAGACAGAGACTGAAGCAGGAAACTCTTTGAATCCAACATGAACAGGAAGAGAACGAAAAGCAACATCAACATGAAGTCAAGATGTAGAGATGAAGGGTAGAAAATCCTCATGCAATAGTCAGTCCTGTCCAAGGAACATACAGCTGGGATAAGCTGTGCTTTGCATACAAAGAAGCTGGCTGTATTGAAGGATACATTATCACTTTTGAAAGTCTACGTGAAGTATACAACATTTCAATGGACAAGAAAGTCCCCACGCTGATTGCTAAGCTGTCTGGTGAAGCACTGAATAGATTTAATGAAATGTCAGCTGAACAGGCTTTGAAATACAATGAGTTTAAAAAGCGCAGATTGCAAAGATTTCAGATTACTCCTGTAGTGTATAAAGTAAAATGTAGAGGTCCCAGAATGAATGACAGGATGAGTCATAGAGAATCTGTGCTTAATTTCTGCCAGGGCTTGCGAGGGCTGAGCTCGGCACCTCTAGGCTTGGCAGTTCATAGCCCCAGCATTTCTGGGCTTGCCACGTCAGTTATGAACATCAAAAAAATTGCTTTAGCCCCAGCACCTCTTTCATTACAAATTAAGCTCACTGTAGAGAATATATGTACAAACTGTGATTTGATAAGAAAACGGGCCACAGGGAAGGAGGATTTATGGCTTATTACAGCAATCTGCAAGCTGCCTCCTCCCCAGCTACTATTCCCTCCCCATCCCAATTCCTTCAGCCTTTATGATCAGAGGAGCGTTAATGGGTCACTTCACCATGAATGGTCCCTTGAAATATGTGTTAACTACTTATACTAAGTAATCTGTTCCACTTCCTGTTTAGCTGTGACACTCTGAGTACCTTCCCCAGGCTGGAAGAAGAGCTCTGTGTAAGTTCAAAAGCTTGTCTCTCTCAGCAACAGAAGTCAATCCAAAAAATGATGCTCTCTCACCCACGGTGTATCTCTAATATCCTGGGACTCACACTGCTAACATGTCACTGCACACATCTTCTAACATAACACACATGACCATGAACCGCATTACCATAAGAGCAAAACGTAAAACTCGTTTCTTCAATTCAAAACCCACAGAAAAGAGGAGATAAACCCCTACTACCAAACATGGAGAAGGCGGGAGAGAAACAAGGCCTTTTTATTAGTGTAACTACTGGGGACATGTCTGCAGAGATGCAGTTGTGCCACTGCAGCACTTTAACAAAGACACTCTAAGCCCAGGTTTCCCAACCTATGGTTTGGGACCCAAATATGGGTCACTATTACATTTCAAAAGGGTCGCCAAGTGTATCCCCAGGTGGCTTTTAAGGAGTCATTCACAAATTTTTTGAATTGCTCTGGGTCACCAATTCAGATCATCTTCCTGAATTGTCAAAATGGGTCCCCATCTGGAAAAGGTTGGGAACCGCTGCTCTAAGCCAATGGGAGAGAGCTCTCCCATCAGTGTAATTAATCTACCTCCCCGTGAGGCAGTAGCTATGTTGGCAGAGGAAGCTCTTCTTCTGACATAGCACTGTTTATACTGGGGATTAGGTTGGTATAACAACATCGTTCAGGGCTGCGGGTTTTTCACACCCCTGAGCAACCAGTAGTTAAAGCGATATACATCTGTAATACAGACAAGACCTAGAACATGTAAGGCCCATGAATGGGTGTGGTACAAATGCCAAGCCAGACACATGCCCCTGAGACAGCTCTGTTCCCAGGAAGTTGGATAATGAGCAACACACAAAGAAGCTGGGGTACATTGCCCAGCTGCCTCCGGATGCACACAGCTTGGAACCTGATTTCTTCCACAGATCTTGACTTTAAAGCAGTGGTTCTCAAACTGTTTGGCCCACAGCCCACCCCCCTGCCGTGGGAGCACCGGAGTGCCACTCCTCAATGCTTCAAGGGCTGGAGGGGCAGTGCTGTGGTCTGCTGTGGTGCTAAGGACCGACAGCCCTCAGGCCCACCTCTTCCAGTGCTGCGTAGGCAGACCTCCCTCCCCTCGCACCTTGCCCTGGGGCCTGCAGTGGCTGTCGGCCCCATTGGGTGCAGAAGAGGGCTGAGAGTGGGGGGTTTGGGTGGGAGGTAGGGTGCAGGAGTGGGCTGGGAGTGCAGCATCTAGGGATGGGGGCATGCATCTGACTTTGCACACACACCACTGCTCCCAGGTGCTGCATCCCAGGCACCGCCTCCTGCTCCTCACATTGGCTGCAGTTCCAACCAATGGAAGGTACAGGGAAAGCCACAGCAGGAAGCCAGCACTGGCACTCCAACTTCATGGTGGGGGATGCAGGAATGTAGCACCAGCATGGGGCTCCTGTGGGGGAAGTGGGCTGAGCCTTGACTCACAGCCCACCTGCAAGATGATCACAGACCAGTAGTGGTCCACAGACCACACTTTGAGAACCACTGCTTCAAAGGACATGCTCCATCACTGCAGCATATCCAAAAGCCAGTCTTCTTGAGGGGAAAATGCCATGGGTTCTCCATGCACTTCAAGTGCCTCTTCACTTTTCTTCTGCTTCATTCCATGGGGCAGGTACATGTGCATGATAACCTTCTATTAACATGCATGGGAATGTGAATGAGTTTATCTGGATATGGGAAGGTTCTTGTTCTCTTCTGCCAACACAAGAGAAACATGAAGCAATGAACTAATAAAAGTTTACGCAGAGAAGTTAGACATGTTAGTCATTTCCGGTTTCATCCCAAGAGCTACATTCATGAAGTTTACATGCATAAGTCAGACTTACTTTATTTTATTTTGGATTGTTGTTTCTGCAATAAAAATAAGAGAAGACAAAAATGATCATTTGGCTATTCAGTTACTCTGCAAAATGGGGCATCTGTTAACATGACAATTTTTTTATGATCTTAAGCAAGGCACATCTACTAAAAGCTCCACTTAGATCTCAATTAAGTATTCAAAAAAAGGCAGAATCCCACTGGATTCCTGATCAGCCACAATGAGAATTTCTTCCTCTAAACTCCTCCATGCTCCAGTCCACAGATGTAACATGGTTTGTTACCCTTGCTGTGACTGGCTTCTGGAGAGAGCATGAGCTTGGTGACCCCCTCCAGTGGTTACAGACTAGACCAGTAGTCTCCAACCTTTTTAATCACTTTTTCAATTTAAGTGCAATGTAAATCTACCTCAAACCCAAATACCCTTGCCCTACTTCCTTCCTGCCCCTTCTTTGAGACCCTGCCCCTGCTCCACCCCTTCTCTGAGGCCTCACCCTGCTCACTCCATCCCCCTTCCCCCGCAAACCTCACTCAATTTCACCAGGCTAGGGTAGGGGGCTAGGGTGCCAACTCTGGTCTTGGGCCAAAGGATTCAGAGTGTGGGAGGGGCTCTGGGCTTAGCCCAGGGCAAGGGATTGGGGTCCTGCAGGGGTTTCAGGGTGCAAGCTCTGGGAAGGAGTTTGGGTTCAGGGAGATTCACATCTAGGGCAGGAGGTTGGGGGTAGGAGGAGGTTCAGGGCTGGGAAAAGGGTTCAGGAAGCAGGTTCTGGCTGAGCACCATTTAACTGAGACAGCTTCCGGGTGGTGGAGCAGTGGGATTAAGGCAGGCTTACTCCTGCTCTGGCCCTGCAACACTCCTGAAAGTAGCTGGCATGTACAGCAATGACTACATGGCACCATGTGCTGCCCCTCATCCATGGGCACTGAGCCCACAGCTTCTACTGGCCCTGGTCCCTGTTACTGATCAATGGGAGCTGCAGGAGTGGTATCTGCAGGCAAGGACAGTGTGTAGAGACCCCCTGCTCTGCCTTTCTCAGGGGCTGCAGGGACATGCCAGCCACTTCCAGAAGCAGCAATTACCACAGGGATAATGACTCCAGGCACAACAGGTTCGGTATTTTAGAACTCACTGCTCAAAGAATTAAATGTAAGCATAAGAGAGAAATGAAAATTATGAAATGCACAGATCAGTCAAAAACCAGAAATAATACACTTTGCAAGCAATAAAAGTAGTAACAAGCCACGTATGCATTGGGTTGGGAGATGAGAGTGAAGGATGGTGTGTGTTTGTGAGACTGGCAAAGACACACATAGTGTGTCAGAGTGACAGAGATATGCATTGCCAAGTTCCCTCCATCCCCTTCTCTTGGGGTACAGGAGTGGGGGCAGGGGAGACACCCTGACATCAGTGCCCCCCTCTTCTCCCTCCCACACTTTGCACAGCAAGCAGGAGGCTCCCAGGGGACAGCTCCAAAGCAGAGGGCAGGAGCAGCATGACAGAGGGTGGAGGGGCAACTGAAGTGCCAGCGCTTGTCAGTTTCCTGGCCAAGCCAGTGAGGATCACCTGTCAGAGGCTCCAGGATCTACCAGTATATCCCAATCTACTGGTTGGTGACCACTGGACTAGACAGAAAGTTCATTCTGATTGTAGAGGCATTAACCAATCCTTTTTTCAACACCCATTAATCAAAATAAGAAAAGAAATATGTTGCTGGAAGAAGCTGTTCCCAGCCAGGAGTATGTGTGGAAGACAGGCGCCTCCTATAAAGACAAAGTACACCTCAAATTTCCATTGTATTGCCTCCACCTTATCCACTCACAGCAGAGAACAGTGATAAGAGGGACCAACACATTTCAGCTAGCTTTTTAAAACATTTATGGTGGAGTCTTGTTTTATGAAGGGGAAATTTTAATAAACATGTTGCTGTTGATGATTATTATTCCATCATTAGATCGGAGCTTGTCTCTTTCTACCTTGTGGTGGTTTGTTTTTGATGCATGTGAAATACTTTGGGTCAGATCCAGTCAGCATCCCTTTATGTATCAAAGTCAAATGGGAATCTTTTCATGGACTTCAGTGAGCACTGGATGGGACCTAAAGTTCTCAAGGCTCTGAAAATAACTTCCTGAGTCTACAGCTTAGTTCTTCTGCCACTGAAGTCAATAACAACTCTCCCGTTGACTTTACAAGGAGATACTCTGGGTCCTTCAATCTGGCTTTCGCAACAACATATATCTATTAACTTATCAATCATCAAAGGAATCAATGGGGTCAACTAGACTGACTTACTCTATAACACAAGTCACAGGATTTCTCTGTTTGAAAATATCCAGTCTTCATTTTGAAATTTTCAGTGATGGAGAATCCACCACTACTTATGGAAACTGGTAATGGCCCTCAGTGTTCAAAATTTGCACCTTATTTCTAGTCTGGATTTGGATAGCTTCAAGCTTCTGCCTGATATGGAAGTCTCAGAGGCCCCTGAAACCTTGTTCTTATACCTTATTAGTAAAAGTTATCACTTTAAAAGGTCTCAGTTACTGTTTATATTTAGAGAGCTGCACAGATACAACTTTCTATTCACAGATAGAGACAGATATCAACAGATTGAAACTGATATCCATTGATTCTGCTCAGGGGCGGCCCGAGGCGGGCTGCCGGCAGCTGGCGCCCCAGGCAGAATGCAGGATTGGCGCCCCTGCCTCCACAGCCCTCAATGGCATGATGTCATCATTGGGCACCCCGTTTAACACGGCACCCTACGTGACGGCTGAGTTGGCCTATACACACGGGCCGCCCCTGATTCTACTCCCTGGAAATGCAGCAGCCAGAAGGAGAAGAATGTGAGGCTGCTGATCCAAGGAGCCAGCACCCCACACCAGCAGCTCCTTTTTTTTTTTTTTTTTAAGGCTATACATCCAAGAATTTGACTATATATGGACCATTTCCGATTAGAAACAATGAGTAGTCCTGTAGCACGTTAGAGACTAGCATAAATATATCTATAGTGGCATGAGCTTTTGAGGACAAAACCCCATCATCTCATCTGTAGAAGTGGGTTTTGCCAACAAAAGCTCTTTATACTATATTTGTTAGTCTCTAAGGTGCCACAGGACTACTCATTGATTGTAAAGTTACAGACTAACACAGCTACTCCTCTGAGACAGTCCCAGTTAGGAATCTCCTCAATTGAGGTCCTGAGCACTCTGGGCTATTTCAATATACAGCTGGTTTTGGTTCAATTTTTCACTAAGCTTCATAATTCAAAAAACCTCCAGCCTCATCGCCAATGCCTAACTTCCCACAGCTCACATAGCAAGCAAAGGATTCCTTTGATGCCTGGCCAAATTTAAAATAACACTGACACTGGAAAAAAGATGTCATTCAAATAGCCTTTCTAGTCATTTATACTGATTACATAACATTTTAATCTTGTATCTCTTTTTCTTCTTCCTGTAACTCTATGCTTTAAAATCAATACAAACATTTAATGAGAAAGAAAGAGAGAAAGAATTGAGTGTTGTATCTTTTTTTTTTATTTGTTTAGGATTGGGAAGAGTCTTTTTTCATTTTGTTTTTGTTGTTTTGTATTACAGATTTGTTTTTCCCATTCCAAAATAGCTTGGTTATCACAACTAAACTTCAGTGAGTCCAAGAAACCATAACCAAAAATCTCTCCATGTTCTAAAGGGGGAAATGAACCTTTTATCTTAACTGTTCTGCACATATTTTTAATTCTAAGCTGACATCATCACTGGCAAAATCTTCATAGTTGCCAGAAAGCTAACTTGAGTGCAGTAATGAGCTTCAAAAAACAACCTTATGGATTCTCTCCTTTTCTGAGGTCAGCATGGGGAAGTCTGAAAATTCTAAGTTTTACCTGATATTATTCAGCATAGTAGCTTCTAGCTTAGCCACTTCCTGTTGTTTTATTGTGTTTGTTAGCTCTCGAGATAGACTGTAGGTGTTCCTCAAAACATCTATACTTATTTTGCAGAGTTTGGAGCACAATTTTAGTCCAAACCAAAGTAATTGATTTCAAATCTTTCAACTTTGAGATATATAATTGATTAAATTAAACTATGAATTTTTCTCCCCACCTCTGCTCCCTTCATCCTCTGAATTGGAAGTTTACATCTTTCAGTTTGTCACTTGTCTTGAAGGAAAACTCAAGGGAGATTCCAACAAGTATTTTAAGCAGCTTTGCACATTGCAGCATTGCCAGAAAGAACAGAAGAGCCACAGATTGGGCTGTGCCAATGAGGCTGCTAAAAAGACTGCAGTCTCTCTTGTTAATTATCTTTTCAGTTTTAAATCACTGTTCTTTCTTTGAAGTCTGATATTTAGAAATAATTGTTTCCACTAGAAAAAGATTTAAAAGTATGTTTTATACCTTTCTGTACCTTGGGACAGATTCTAATGGAGCTCATCAGGATTTTCACTGATGTAAGAAAGAGAATATAGCCCATTATGCACAGGGGTACTCTGATCCTCATATCTGTTTATCTGTTTTTCTTTGCATATGTTAGCTCTCACAGAAGCACAGTGTAAATGGTTTTTAACATGTCTGTATTTATACAACAGGAGCCAAATGTACAAGACTCTAAGTACACTTGCAACCTTCAAAACTTTTGGCCAGAATTTTCAAACTTGAGTGTCTATTAGACTCCCAAATTCATATTTAATCACACGAGTAAGTGCTCTGTTTATCAGAGGTGCTAGTATGGAACAACTCATGCCCCCCCTTTGTGCTCCAACACCATCCTTGATGACTTTCACAGTGTTAGGCAACATTGCTGCAAGCAATAAAGATGCTACAGCACCCCACCTTTTCCGTCCAGCTTTCCCGTGCCCCACGGGCTGGCCCCACCACCGGCTCCACCAGCCCCCATGTCCTGGCCTCTGGGCAGACCCTCCAGAGTCCCACTGGCCCTGTGTCTCAGCCTCTAAGCAGCCCCTCCCAGGTCCCACTAGCCCCAACAGTTTCAGCACCCCTTGGGGTTCCTGCCACCTGCTGTCCTCATGGGCGCCACAGCACACCATCTCCAGACCACCTGCCCTGGAGTTAATGGTGTCTAATCTAGGTGAGTTGGCAGTTCTAGGTGTGCCCTTAGCTCGGGGTGGAGAGGGGTCCAAAAGGGGGGGGGGGACAGCTTCCCATGTCTATCAGCTCCTGCAGTGCCATTCCCCACCTTGCCCCCCTCCCCCACCACCGCCATGCTGCTGCCTCTCTATCAGAGGCAGCAGCATGGGGGAAGGGGACAGGCTCTTCATGGGATCTGGCTCCCCAAGATCACTGAATCTGCGGAGCCGCCTGTTGCTCCCCCCCCCCCCCGCCATGCTGCTGTCTCTGTATCAGGGCAGCAGGCAGGAGCCAGTCTGCATGGGAAGCTGGTTTTAAAACCAACCTTCCTTGCAGACCAGCTCCTGTCTGCCACCCCACGCTCCTGCATCTGTTACAGAGGCAGCAGAGCAGGATGTCAGGGGGTTCCCCATAAACAGGGCTGGGAGAACACTGGCTGCCAGCCCCACCCCCAAGGACTATCCAATAATCATGTAACCGCGAAGACTTGATGTGATTACATAATTATTAAATTAATCAATATCTAACATCCCTATTGCAGAGGCAGACTTAACAATATCCTCCAATAGCTGTGAAGATTAGTGCATATTTTCTACTAACAAAGTAGCAGTTGTTGACATTCCCCCTGTACATCACCTTGAAACAATATTTCAGTTCTCTTTTTTTTTTTAAATTATTCTCCTCTCCCTCTTTGGTTAAACTTACAGGTTTCGGAGTGTTCCCACTGTACAGCTGCAAGATTTTTGTGGGGAAAGTGGAAAAGAGCTGCTTAGAGGTTTGGAGGGAAAATATCCATAAGATCCATTTGGGGAAAAAGGGGAACAATCATTTGTAAAGCCCTGTGTGAGTAACAAAATTTGTATCTGCATCCACATCTGTAGCCACAAAAATGAGCAGCAAATATCTGCTTCCACATCCCTGGAGGCAGATACTCACATATATCTGCAAAATTGCAGGGTTCTATATACAAAATTTGTATCTGCATCCATATCTGCAAAAATGTGCTGCAGGTATATGCATCCACATCTGCCAGTGCGGAAACATGTAGATATAAAGCAGATAGCCACAGATTTGCAGGGCTCTAATCTTTGAGGGTAGTTGTCATTAGCATCAACAAAGTTTCTGTTAAAAATGCTGCCCCTCCAGTCCTCTGTAGACAAATGCCTGTTCGCCAAAGAATCAATGCACACAAAACAGACATCAGACAGTTTCACAAAGAAAAAACAGTTTCTTGACCTTTCAACCAGACTGGGCATTGTCTCAACGACCTGACTACATGCATCCTGCTTCAAAGAGACTTTAACACAAGACTTCAAAGAGAAGCCTCAGAACTGTCATTCATGCTTAAATTTGACACTTTACAAATGGGCCTTAACAAAGATGCTAATTATCGTACCCATTACAAAGATAGCTTTCCTAATTATCATCTCTAATATCATTATCTCATAGACACTAACCTTCCCCCTTCATCCCCCCTCTGTTCTAAAATCTGATTTGTCTATTTTATATGTGTTCACTTTTTTTGATTGTATCCCTTTGGTATATAGGGTCATGCCAATTTTCTTCCACAATTTGATCTGAGGAAGTGGGTCTGGCCCACAAAAGCTCATCACCTAATAAACCATCTTGTTAGTCTGTACAGTGCTGCATAGTCCTGTTTTTTGTTTCAGCAAGACCAGACTAACACGGCTACATCTCTATTACTGTTCTGTCTAAGCACTGTAGCCTTCCCTGGATATTACCTGGGGTTGTTTTGGTAGATCTGGGATTAGTCATGCCACATATTTGATATTAGAAGCTCTCTGTAGTGGTTTGTAAAATATTTGGTCCCCTGGGGATTGCAATGCTTGATCAACTAATGATTCACACAGTGGCATTAATGTCATTCATGGATGAAACCACATTTCCTTCTCCTGCAGGGTGAGGACTGGATGGGAAAACTGTGGCTAGCAGTGGGAAAGGTATTGCATGGGAAACAAGAATTGAAATATGAAGCATCCAAAATTGTGAGAGGGTGCGTAAATAAAAATCCAGGACTTCTGATCATTTCGGGGGGGAAAGAGGGTTAAAAATGGTCATCTCTCCAAAAAATAGACAAGAATAAATCAGCACCCAACTGAACAATTAAAAACCCATGTTTGTGAAAATAATTCTTAAAAATTAGTTGGCAAAGCAGTCAGATCTTTCCATAGCAATGCATCATGCAATCACAGAAAAGGAAGCTAAAGAGTGCTTTGCTAGAAGGGATATAGAGTTGCCCTATAGGATAAAACTAGGCATCCCACATTTTTTGATACTCAAGTTTTAAGAGGGCTTTTTCTGAACTACCTGCATATGAATCCCATAAGCCCACCTGCATGTCAGAAAAGGTTCTCTTGAATCTTGAGTATCAAAAAATGTTTTAGGTTGAAAGTAGGAACGTGGCCTTTATTCTTAATACCAGGTGGCTGACAGCCTTGCTGGGCCCTTGGGCAAGATGTGGAGGGGCTAGCTCTGTGCTCCGGAAGGGGAGGGGGCATGGGCAGAAGAGGCAGAGTTGGGGCAGCCAGCCCACAGCACTGCTTGAAATGTACCATGCCTCACCCACTCCCCCCCCCCCACCCCCCAGCTAACAGTTAGAGCAGGGCTACTCAACTTTGGAAGTCCCGGGGGCCACAATGATACTCACAGCACATGCCAAGGGCCGCAACTTAAGCGTGGTTGCATATACATGCAAATATATATGTAAATATATGCAAATAGCTTCTTTCACACTGACGGGCATGAATACAAAGATTAAGGCAAGACTACACAACACGCAGGCCCCATTTAAGTCAGTTCTGCTGATATTAATAAAATTTACCCGAATTCCACCCATACGACAGCACTTTTAATGAGCAATGACAGTGCAGGAATTTAACTACTAAAACGCATATCAACAGAAGACCATTATATTGACTACTTTTTTGTTTTGGCTCCCACCTGCAGGCTGCGTGTTGAGCCCTGCGTAAACTCAAACTGCACCGTGGGCCACACACAAATGGGCCAGGGGTGGCATGTTGAGTAGCCCTGCCTTAGAGCATGCTGTGCAGTGATTTAAAGGGCCTGGAGCTCCAGCCACCACCAATGCCTCTCTAAGCACTGTTGGAGGCTGGGATCTCTGGGCCTTTTTGTATCACCAGGCCCCAGGACAACTGCCCCCCTTTGCCTGCCTCCTCTTTCCCTATTGGCAGCCTGCTTAATGCAAAAGCCAATCTTGCCCAAACACCTCACAGACTGCTGTGGTCTCTTGCACTAGTAGTTATGAGTAAGATAATATGATAAGATAAGAAATAATCATTCAAAAGACGGAGAAGGATTAATTGGAGAAGGCTGAGGATGATATGGAGAAGCAGCCTGTATCTAAAACAAAAAACAAAAATTAAACTAGAGAAATGAAAAAAATCTCTATGCAACTAGGCATTGGAAGGATCTATGTTGGGCAGGTAGGATACCATCATTTGAGGCATTTATGAGTAAGACAGCTAAGTGAATGAATAAAGCACCTCGCTAGAAAAAGCTTTTATTCCATGCAGGAGGCTTATGTAGATGAGCCAAAGGATATTTCCAATTTTTGTGATGGCTGAGAGAAAGGAAAGATGTCTGCAATTCCTCTTGGGGAGAGAAAAACACAAGGATTTAAAAACTAATTAAGGTGCCTTTTTGACAGTCTTGATGATGTCCATTATATGTGTCTGACAGAAAATATACCATCAGCTTATTAAACAAAATTGAACAACGTACAAGACACTGATGCGGTTTTCAACATATACATGATACACATATTTTCAGTACCAGCTTCATTTTTTGTGGGCACAATTCTTACCATTTAAGGATTCAAACTTGGAGGCTATGACTCATCTGAGCAGTAATTTCCCACTGAAGTCCCTTTTGCACTCATAAATCAAGTACTTAAATCCTGAAATGGTGCAATTTTTTGCCCTCAGTTAGCTGTAAAAAATGCTGGTGCAACTAATTGCCCATGCAAAATTATGCCTCAAATGCAGAGGCCAAATCAAAGGCCCTTTAAAAATCGAATCCTATGCAGTTAAACTGTGCTTAGCTGCTACATGGGTAAGGTGAGGGGGCATAAGGAGCCTTCCTCTGTCCTGCACACACAGGGCTGATCTAACAGACTAAGATAGCCAGGCAGACAGTTTTTATACAAGGCAGGATGAGAAAATGGAAGGAGGGGCAAGATATTAAACAAGTAATAGGCAAACAGCCCTTACTTAGCTTACCCCTTCTATTCACTGCTCTGAGATGTGGAAGAACCTCAGGAAGAAATAAGACACATGGCTATGGGTAAAAGGGGGGAGGATTTAGAAGCTGTAATTCAATCTAATATTTGAGGCTTGGCAAGTACACCTATGGGATTTCATGAAAACCCCCGAATCTTTTTCATTTTGGAGCAGTTAACCAGCTCCCAGCATCACTGGCTCCAGTGAGCCGCTTAGCTCTCTGTTTTATTACCCATTTCCTTTCCTCCTTGCCAGCACTAGCTCCCATCCTTGCACTTCGGGGGAGGCGGGAGGGGGCGGAGGGGAACCCATGCTGTTACAGTGCCACAAAGGGGCCACCACAAACAAGTGCCAGCCAGTGCATTTCAGAGTGAAAGCAGAGCACACATAAATGAGGCTCACATTTGGATTAAAATGCTGTTGTGTTCAGTCATTTATGTGTGGCATAATTAAAAACATCCAGCTGTAATTTAATAGTTCCCACCAAGCACAGACATAAAGTCTAGCAATTTTTCCCTCTGCATATTTAACCCTTAGGAAGAGAGATCGAAAGGGAGAGAGGGAAGAGAAGGCTGGGGTAGGAGAGAGAACCTTCTTTCGAACTAATTATTTTTCTTCCTTAGTGCTACCCTGTTTTGTTTTGGTTTTTTAACTTCACTACTCTTTTGCCTTCTGCCTTTTGGAGGCTGATATAAATAGGAATCATACTTAAATGGCATTTCTTTAGCCCAACAGCAGCATGGCTGGATAAGGAATCTTCAGTTTGCACAGTCCAACAGCTGCGGCTAAATAGATAGATTCATGTACTGTGAAGCTGCCAGATTTTTCAGCATCAAAAATTAACTGCTAATAAGAACTTACTATATATGGCCTACATTTCGCCACCATTACTCACACCGAGTGGTGCCTGATTCCTCGGAAAGTCCCTGTCAAAATAAGTGCTTACTCTGTGAGCACTACTTACAGAGTAAGATACTGCTTAGGGGAAGTAGGGGAAGGATGGACCAGAGCTTAGGGCACTAGCTGAGTACTAGGCCACTAGCCTGGGTTCAAGTCTCTGCCACAGACTTCCTGTGTGACCTTGAGCAAGTCCCCCCAAGGGCCAGATTTTTGAAGGAATTCAGGACCCTAGTGGGACTTTCAAAAACACCACAATGGGAGCTAGGCACCAAGGTGCCCATGAGGTGCCTATCTGCACCTGTAAGTAACAAAATAGTTTTTGAAATCTGTCCTTTTTAGCCTGTAGGTGTGGATGTAATTCCTAGCACGGGTAGACAGACTCAATCTCAGCCAGCTTGAGCAAACATACTAAAAACAGCAGAGTGGATGTTGCAACACTGGCTAGCTGCCCAGGTCTAAGCCCACCCGACTCCCTGCTTCTGGGCTAGGTGGCTAACCCAAGTCACTGCCAGTGCTGTTATGTCCACGCTGCTATTTGAGCTAGTGCAGGTCTGTCAGTCTGCTGGGAATCACACCTCCCAGAGGCCCTGTAGACATAATCTCTGTGCCACAGTCCCTACTACCTTACAAGCATGTTGTGAGGGTTAACTCATTAAAGACTGAGAGGAGCTTAGATACTGCAGTAACAGTATGTAACAGGTAACACAGAGTCAGAGTATCACAATCTGCCCTATAGTTCCATTTGACAGCAACATTGTTAAGGCCTGGATCCTATATTCTTCACTCAGGCCACTGTTTTTGACTAGCCCAACACCACTGTTTAAAATGGTAATAGAAGAAGTTATGCCTGAGTAAGGACTGCAGAATCAGGCCCCATATTCTGAAGCGTAAAAGACTGAGGAGACATTTTATATCTAGTTAAAGAATAAAATAAAGGAACTTACAGTCTGGGTCAGCTGAGGCCTATTCATTCCATAGTTGTATTGGTTACTCCCCCACAAGCAGGATTGCCTACCACCACCAGCAAAGAAACTAGAGAAAATATTTTCAGTGTTTTCTCGGTTCTACCTTTTCTGCATTAATTAGTGCATTATGACAGGAATGTGCAAAAAAAAGGGAGGGGACTCTGTCGGGAGCAATATGCCCAAAGTTGGAGCTGAGCAAGTAGCAAAAAGAAGATTTTCTGCAAACATTCATTCTGCCAAGGCCATGCCCCCACTTTTGTGTTTGCTTCCCACAAATATTTGAGCAGTCAAGTTTCACTGGTTTGACCATGTACAGAAAGTGCTTGAAGTAGTCACAGAAACTGAATTTTACATTCACACAAATAACTGTTTGTGCAAGGACTGCTGTGTGTTTGGCCAATCAGGTAACAGAAATAATACCATGTAACTTATCTGAACAACCGCAATTAACAATTGTAGCTTAGAGTAGGTAAAAAGTTAGAGAAGATTGTGATCTGCTCTTAGATCTTTGGCAAAAGAGAAAAAGAGGCTACATTTGTCAACTTTCTTATGAATTAATTCTTCAGCTCTACATCTAGGTGATCATGACTAGAGAGATGTCTTCTAAAGCTGGAAATTACATTGTACAGTTCAGGTGTAGGCAGATGCTATAGGGCAGTGCTGTCAGTGTTTCTGTTGTCCTCTTTAGCAGTACAGTACAGTATATTCAGTGTATTGAAATTTCCTTAAGGATAGTGAGGGGAAGGAGTGTGGTAGATAAATAAGTTACATTAAAAAAAAACCCTTTAACTGAAGCTCAGAACTACATATGTGTTGCTTTTTATTCCAGTTTTATTACTGCATGATAGAGCCTCTTGAATGGATTGTAGAGAGCGATATCCTAAGAATGAGGTTCCCTCTCCTACTGAAATTGTGGATTTGTTCTAACTAGCAACACTTACCATGATTTCTTTTATGTAAATTAAAAATCAGAGTTTGTCTTGTTCTGTAACAATTTCTCACATTGTCATCATAAAAGAGCACTGTGCCAGAAACCTCCATGCAAATGAAAACAATCCATTTGCCCATGAAATTGGGAGATGCAGCAATGGATGATGAAATGAAAATGGAACAGAGTGATATGGTGCACTAGCACTTCATGAAATCTGTTATCTACGTAATAACTCATTAGTGTTAGAAAGGAAACTTCATGATGTCCTGCATGTTGTGAAATCATAGCTGGGGACCAGCTAGCAGTGCCCACCAGTGGTATTTTTTAGTAATTATTATTATTACCACCATTTTAAACAGTGGTGTTGGGCTCTGTGTTTTACCTCAGAATGTAGACTGATGAAAAGGAACAACTTGACTGATTAACAAAGATTCTAGTCTGCCATGCATGGTGATATGGTGATGACATGGGACAACAGCTACACAAATCAGAATAAGTTTGCTTCATAAAAAATATCCTGGGGGAAAAAAATCCGAATTGATATCTTGCCTTAGTGGCTCAGGCCTGGTGTTCAAGCCATTTCAACTAAATCAAAGTTTTCGCTTGGAATAAATAGCCTGGAGAGGTTGTTGACTCTGTTACTAGAGATTTTTAAGAGCAGCTTAGACAAACACCTGTCAGGGATGGTCTAGAAACCAGGGACAGGCAAAATATGACCCATGGGCTGGATCCAACCTGCCAAATCACTGGATCTAGCCTGCCACCATTCCATGGCCCAGCGAGAGCCTCAGGCAGACTCCCTGCCTGCTGCACCTCTGCATGCAACTCCAAGCAGCTGACTGTGGGAGCCATGTGCACCGCTGCATGCCCCTGGGGGAGCTTCACATGCTGCCTCTGTTCCCAGCACAATCTTGAGGCTCCCACTGGACAGAAACCAGCCAATGGGCAATGCCTGGACCATGCTTCTGATGCAGGCAGTGCACAGTAGGGTGCCCCAGGTCAAAACCCAATCCCTCTGCATCCCCGCTCCTGCACCCATAACACCTCCCAGACTCTGCACCACCTCCTGCACCCTAATCCTCTACCTCAGATCACAAACCAAACCACTGTCCCCATCCTGCACTCCTGCCCCAGGTCATAACCCCCTCCCAGACCTTGCACCCTCTCCTAAACCCCTCCTCCAGGTCAGAATCCTCTCCTGCACTTCCTACTAGACCCTCCACCTTCTCCCAGATCCCGCACCCCTTCCTCCAGCCCCGTCTGCTACCTGAGCTCCCTTCTGCACTCAACCTCCATCCCAAACCCTGCCCTTCCTCCATTAATATCATAGAACCTTGACCACTTACCAAATTCATGGAGTGGTTCCCCCATCAATAATCATTTCTCACCTCTGGTCTAAAAAAATACTTAGTCCTGCTTGAGTGCAGGGGACTGGACTAGAACACCTCACAAGGTCCCTTCAGTCCTACACTTTTATGATTCTTTGATTCAGTAGCATGGATGAAATGGACATTTGGCATCTCCTCCTCATCTCTGCTCTGCCCCACCTGCCTTCTCTTCCATCTATGAATTCCCGTCTCTTCCTCCCCACATACTGCTGAACTGGACCTGTTGTGCCATCTCTCCACTACACTGTGCTGTGTTATAGCAGCAAAGGATGGGGCTGAAGCTTCAATAGGAGTTGCAGGGTGGGGCTAACAAGCTACAAGTGGGAATGGGTACTTCCCCATCACATATCCCTAGTGATATGTGTTCCTTCATCCCAAGCAGTGTGCCTTCCAAATCCCAGTAGCATCTACTCCATCTTACTTTCCTCCACATCCCAATGTGCCCCCAAACAAATCTGACTTCAGTCAGCAAAAATCTTTCTAAGTACTGAATTATCTTATGACAATCACCCCATGCTGTTAAAGCCCTCTGGCATTTTTTGGCACCAAGATTTTTAAGCCAAAGTCACTCTAGGCCAAAAATCAATATGTGCCCCCATTACAGGAGTGGACTGGCTATCAAAATAGGCCTGGGAACGGCCCTCCCCATGACGTCACCCCTGCGTGCCCCTTAAGCCCCGCCCCCTTTCCCTGCGTCACGTACAGAACGCAGCACAAGCAGCGGGTCAGGCTCTGTGCACCGCATACAGCGGGGATGCAGAGCCGCTCGGAGTGCGGGGCAATGGCGGCCCGTCACAGGTGGATACGACAGCCCACTGGAAAATTCCCAGTATCCCGCCGGGCCAATCTGCCCCTGCCCCATTATGTTTAGTAACCCCGCATGGCCTGGAGGAATGAGTACAAAATCGGGAGATCAATTGATTTGAGGGGAAGAGACATGCTCACAGGCTTACCCAGAGCTCTTCATCAGATATGGGAAAAGATACTTGGCATCTCAGGGCTACATACAAAGTGGAACAGATAGCTAAACATAAGGAATGATGTTGTGGGAGACCATTCAAAGTGAAATGGACAGTTAACATCTCTGCATTTGGCAGACAAAGAAGGGTTAGTGGTTTACAAACGGTTGCAATGAGTCACAGAATCATAGAATACAAGAACTGGAAGGAACCTTGAGAGGTCATTAAGTCCAATTCCCTGCCCTCATGGCAGGACCAAGCACCAGATCATCCCTGACAGGCGTTAGTCTAACCTGCTTTAAATATCTCCAGTGATGGAGATTCTACAAGCTCCGTAGGCAATTTATTCCAATAGTTAACTACCCTGTCCATTAGGAAGCTTTCTCAAATGTGTAACCTAAACTTCCCTTGGTAGAATTTAACTCATTGCTTTTTGTCCTATTCTCAGAGGTTAAGGAGAATAATTTTTCTCCCTCTCCTTGTAACAACCTTTTAGGTACATGAAAGCTGTTATCATGTCCCCTCTCAGTCTTTTCTTTTCTGGACTAAACAAGCCCAATTCTTTCAATCTTCTCTCATAGGTCATGTTTTCTAGACCTTTAATCATTTTTCTTCTCTGGACTCTCTCCAATTTATCCACATGCTTCCTGAAATGTGGCACCTAGAACTGGACACAGTATTCCAGTTGAGGTCTAATCAATTCAGAATAAAGCAGGAGAATTACTTCTTGTGTCTTGCTTACAACACTCCTGTTAATACATCCCAGAATGTTTGCTTTTTTGCAACAGTGTTACACTGATTCATATTTAGCTTGTGGTCCACTGTGACCCCTAGATTCCTTTCTGCAGTACTTCTTCCTGGACAGTCATTTCCCATTTTGTACGTGTGAAACTGATTGTTCCTTCCTAAGTGGAGTACTTTGCATTTGTCCTTGTTGAATTTCATGCTATCTACCTCAGACCATTTCTCTATTTGTCCAGGTCATTTTGAATTATGACCCTATCCTCCAAATCACTTGCAACCCCTTCCAGTTTGATATCATCTGCAAGCTTTTTAAGTGTACCTTCTATGTCATTATCTAACTTGTTGATGAAGATACTGAACAAAGTTGGTCCCCAAATTGATCTCAGTGGAACCCCATTTGTTATGTCTTTCCAACATGAGTGTGAACCACTGATAACTACTCTCTGGGAACAATTATCCAACCAGTTTTGCACCCACCTTATAGTAGCCCTGTCCAGGTTGTATTTCCCTAACTTATTCATAAGAACAGTCATGCAAGACTGTATCAAATGCCACAGCTACCACTTCCCCCTTATCCACAAGGCTTGTTATCCTATCAAAGAAAGCTATCAAGTTGGTTTGACATGATTTGTTCTTTACAAATCCATGCTGGCTGTTACTTAGCACCTTATTATCTTCCAGAGGTTGGTGAATGGATTCCTTAATTATATGCTCCATTCTCTTTCCTGGCACAGAAATTAAGGACAACCCAGGAAACTACAGACCAGCCAGCTTATTTCCCTTTTTATAGACAGACACTATATTTGCCTTTTTCCAGTCTTCTGGAATCCCTCACATCTTTCATGACTTTTCAAAGATGATAACAATGGCTCAGCTATCGCCTCAATTGGCTCCTTGAGTATTCTAGGATGCAATTGATCAAGCCCTGCTGACTTGGAAAAGTTAGATGTTTTCAAGTAACTCTTAACTTGTTCTGTTCTTATTTTAACTTCTGAACTGACCTCATTTTCTCCAGATTCGCTATGGTAGGCATCCAATCACCAACACCCTTCTTGGTGCAAACTGAAAGAAAGAAGTCATTAAGAACTTCTGTCATTTCCATATTTTCTGTTATTGTTTTTCCCTCTTCACTGAGTAATGCACCTATGCTGTCCTTGTTCTTCCTTCTTGCTTCTAATTTTTAAAATGTTTTTGCTACCCTTTATGTCTCTAGCTAGTTTGAGCTCATTTTGTACCTTCATCTTTCTAATTTTGCCCCACATACTTGTATTTTTTGTTTATATTCATCTTTTGTGAGGAAAATGAGTTTTCGAAAGTGCTTTCGGAGCTTTCAAAAGTGCGATCGGAAGACGATATGCAAATTCCAGTGGAATTTGCATATCCTCTTTCGACTGTTCTGCGTAGCCTAGATGAGCCCCCATTGTCTTTATTTTGCTGTTCTCCCTCCTACCATTCCTTAGAATCATGAACTCTAGCATTTCATAATCACTTTCACCCTAACTGCCTTTCAAACTCTCAACCAGTTCCTCCCTGTTTGTTAAAATCAAGTCTAGAATAGCGTCCCATCCCCAATAGCTCTCTTCACCTTCTGAAATAAAAAATTGTCTCCATTACATTCCAAGAACTTGTTGGATAATCTGTGCCCTGCTGTGTTACTTTCCCAACATATGTCCGGCTAGTTGAAAGTCGCCTTGACCACCAAATCCTATGCTTTGGATGATTTTGTTAGTTGTTTTTAAAGTCTCATCCACCTCTTCTACATGTTAGGTGGTCTGTAGTGGACCCCTACCATGACATCACCCTTTTTTTTTACCCCTTCT
Source organism: Pelochelys cantorii (assembly GCA_032595735.1). NCBI lineage: Eukaryota > Metazoa > Chordata > Testudines > Trionychidae > Pelochelys > Pelochelys cantorii. The sequence goes on from CM064327.1 coordinate 71,475,436, forward strand.
ATCCTTATCCAGAGATTCTCAATAAGTCTGTCTCCTTTGTCCATCTCAACCTTAGTCCAAGTGTCTTTATTGAATCCACACTTTTTAGGCTATGTCTACACTACAGCACTTACAGCTGTACTGCTGCAAATGTCCCGTTAGGTCTCCCGTGTAGCATCTCTTTGCCAGCAGGAGAGAGCTCTCCCACCAACATAATTAAGCCACCCCCAACAAGCACTGGTGGTTATGTTGGCAGGAAATGCTCCTCTGCCAACATAGTGCTGTGCACACTGGTGCTTTTGTTGGTGAAAATTGTCAGTCAGGAGGACGGGAGGGTTTCACAACCCTGACCAACAAAAAAATAGCTGACTAATGTCCTAGTACAGACAAAGTCTTAGTGTCTAACAAAGCTATGAATTTAAGCTCCCAGGGTCTTCTTTTGAAAATGTTGCACAGGTTTCCATTGAGGATGAGGACAGAGAGGTCAGAAATGGAGTGAGCGTGTTGTGCAAAGTGTTTACCCATAGATAATAGGGTGATTTTGTCTTTTATCATTTTTCTGTGTGAGTTTATTCAGGAACATATTGAATGTCTGGTTTCACCCACATTAGGGCACTTAGTGTTGTGTTGTGTTGTGATAAGCATGTGTATGCTCCATGGATCTTGAAAGTTGTGTTGAGGATAGAAATATTTGCCTCCTTTCCATGTAGAGATCTTGTGAGGCGCCAATAACTAATGTTTGTTCAGTGCATTGAACGTATAAAATGCTATAAAAATGCCAGCTATTATTATCATTGTTAAAAAATACAAACAAGCAATTATGTCCCTACTGTACATGTGACATAACTCTTACCATATTCTTAAAATGTAAAAATGGGAAACAATTACTATGTGATAAATGTCAGGGGACTAAACAACTTAGGAGCACCAATGACAACATTATATAGCACTTCTCATTCTGAAGGATCCCAAAGAGCTCTATAAAATACACCCACCATTGACATGCAGCTACCTTTGGATTGGAGAATAGCAATCAGCTGGCTCATATCTCTTTGTGCAAGACTTGCAGCGAGATTGAATTATGGTCAAAGAACACTGAAACAAACCACTAGTTTTATGAAAACTAATATGGGAGACAGGAACTTGGAGTCCAGCCCTGTACACATGAGTAAGCACACTTCTGAATATATGAGAAGTGCCATGAAATCCACTGGCAAACTCCCGGAAATAAGTATTCCACTTGATTGTTCAGAACCTGATTCTCATTTACACTAAAGGTGCTTTTTATCCCCCGCTGGGACTTTGAAGTGGTCTTCCTATAAATGAGAATCAGTGGATATAGCTGCAATTTTCACCCATTTTGAGGCCTCGTTACATTACATAGTAAAGGATACTTGGTTTTTAATAGTCCTTTACTATTTAGGGTGTGTTTTGCATACTACTCAGAATGCACATTTTTGTGAACTGCATCACAACAAATGAGTAATGTTTAGCATCACCGTTGAAATTAGCACAACCTAGTGATTAAAATCCTGGCAACAGAAAGAAACACATCAGCAAGCTATGCCACACAATACTAATTTGGGACTTATTTTATGACTTTCTTGAATGTTAAATATTGTGTAAGAAAAATGTTGCTCAAAGTGAACCATCTGTGTTTGGTTAATTTTTGAGTGCGTTACAATCAGTCTAAGCCTAAAATCAGTCAACTTGGTTGTACTTGTGGAACACTAATTGCTGTAGTAAAAAATGGCTTATGCAGCAATAGATTTTACTATATTTATTAGCATCTTCTTGTTACTACACGGGATTCTTCCATGAAGTGGTACAGTGCTATCACCTCCCATAAAAATATTTAAGATATTAAAATATTTTCCCAGCCTGAATCAGGACAAAATGTCTAAATCCTGAAAAAAATATGAATCAAAATTCCCCCAAAGAATTTGAACTGGGAAAAAATTAATATTTCATTTTAAAATTGCTGAAACAAAAAGTTTCAACAGTTTTGAAACTCTCTTTTTCAAAATGTTAAGTTTCAATTTCAACAAATCAGAATTTTCCAGTGCAAAAATGTTTGATCAGAAATCTGGCTACCCTCTCTAGTTACGCACACAAAAGGTGGACATCAGTGCCACAGTGTCAAAAGACCCATGGATAGGGCTCTACCAAATTCACAACCATGAAAAACATGTCACAGACTGAGAAATCTGGTCTTCCCCCCATGAAATCTGTGTGGTGGTCTCAAGGCTATTGGGGGAGGGGAGTATTCACAGTATTTCCATGCTGCCTTCAGAGCTGGGCAGCCAGAGAGCAGCAGCTGTTGGGAGGGTGCCTAACTCTGAAAGCGACGCCCCGCCAGCAGCAGCATAGAAGTAAGGGTGGCAATACCAGGCCTGTTGCATTCAGAGCTGAGCAGCTAGAGACTGGTGGCTGCTGACTGAGGTTCCAGTTCTGCAGGCAGCAATGCAGAAGGGAGGCAATACTTTGCCTTACCATCTTTACCTCTGTGCTGATGCCTTCAGAGCTGGGAAGCTCCCAATGGAGCTGCAGAGGCAGTGTCTGCAGGTTGGGACAGCATGTGGAGGCCCCTGGCCATGCTTGCATGTAGGGGTTGCAAGGCCATCTCACCACTTCCAGGGGCTGCCTGAGGTGAGTGCTGCCCCAAACCCACACCCCACCTGAACTTCCTCCCATACCCCAACTTCTTGTCCTGACCATGAGCCCCCTCCTACATCCAAACTCCCTCCCAGAAGCTACACCCCAAACTGCTGCCCCAGCCCTGAACTCCCTCTCACTCTCTGAAACCTTCTGCCCCAGCCAGAGCCCCCTTCTGCACCCCAACCCTTCATTTCCAGCCCCAGCAGAGTCCTCACTCCCTCCCTGACCCCTCTTGCCAGTCTTCACCCCCACTGTTCTGTCCCAGCCCAGGCCTGCCTTGCATCCCAAACTTGTCTTCCCTGGACCCACCCCGGAGCTCTCCCTGCCCCAGCCCAGTGAAAATAAGTGAGTAAGCAAGGATGGGGGAGAGTGAGTGACACAAGGAGCTGAGACAGAGTGAGCAGGGGCGGGGCCTCATAAGAGGGGTAGGACAGGGCCTCAGGGAAGGGGCAGGGGAAGGGTGTTCAGTTTTCTGCAAATAGAAAGTCAGCAAACCTAGGCTTGGCTGTGTTGGGATTCTTGATTCACATTGCAAGGGTGATACAACCACTCCCTCCTCATTAGGCTTCCATCCCAGGCAGCCTGTTACTCACACTTTCTCCAGCACTCCAGGCAGAGATTATTGAGCTTCTCAGGTGGTGACAGTCATTCAATCTTTGGCATTATAACTCCATCCAAGCCATGCTGTAATTGCCCAGCCCAGCAATGCACAATGCCTTCATGCATTCCCTTTAGTAAGAATGAATACATGAGATCAATACAATAGTTTGCTTGCTACAGCATTTCTTTGGGGCATGCATCGTGTCATGTTGGTTTTTCTTTTCCATTTCTCACAGGTTTTTTCAATATTGCAAGAAGTAACATTAATGGACCCTGAGGGGATGGCGGGTAAGCACCATAAAGGCACTTAAGATGTTAAAAGTTAAAAAAATAATAGCTCCGAGATCTGCTCAGTAATTACTAGAAATTGGTCCAAGTAAGTCTGGGAAAGTTCAAATTTGACTCCATAATACAGTGTTATTTGGATGCAAGTAATAAAACAGCTGCAGTGATGCTCTCAAGACTAGGTCTTACTGAGCATGCCTAGAGACCCATGGCAAGAGAATACTGTGAGCTTGGATTGTTTGTGTGGATAATTACTTCCATAACTATAATATGGACTGAATCCTGAGATAATTACTCACACCAATTCCCATGGAATATAGCTGAGTGGAGGCCGAAAGATTTCCCCCCACATATCTGACAGAATTTTAATTATTATGGTAAGTTATAAAACATAGCCAAAGATGGAATGACTATTCTCTGGAATTACCCTGTTCTTACTGGAGGCTCCGGTCTGATTTTTATCGTTCCATTTTATTTTATTTTATGTTGACCAGTTGCAAGACATCTGCTTTATCTCACTGGGAATTCCTTTAAAATAGAAGTTATACACTGAAAATGTTAAGTATTTATTAAGAAGATACTATAAGCATTCTTTGTTAGCACAAACATGTTCATTTGTGGGATTTGCTTTCTTTTCATTCTCCCACTTGGAACAGGGGGTGGGAGGACCTAGGGGGGACTTGCTCGTTGGAACCAGCAATGCCTTTTCATTGCCCAGTTCTCCTTTCTCTTTGATCACCAGTCCCCAAAAGGCAGAGCTGCTGTTTAGAAGTTGCACTTTAGGGACTGGGAATTCAAAATAACAGAATTGTCTCATTTTGGCATCATAGAGCATGTTTCAGTTTGGAAGTCTTCAGCCAGAGTCTGATGTCATTTACAGCAGTGTTCATCATCCAAAGTAAGAACACTGAGCAAACAGTGGCCTAGCACCTTAAAGGTACTTAGGCATTGCAACACCTAACCCATAAGCAGCCTGCCATCCAATGGACTTTTCAGCCCTCATCTAGGCGTCCCATAAAATGCATGGGGAGCATGAAACACCTAAGGAAATGTTTTCAGCAGCCAATACGCTCAGCAGGGAGAGGCCTAAGCTAGCCAGGAGTGACATGCCGAAGAGAGGACCTTAGGTGATAAGCTAGGGATGTTAAATATCAGTTAATTGAATAGTTGAGTAACCTCATGAATTCTTATTGGTTAGTCGACTATTCTATAGTCCCTGGGGGTAGGGCCAGCAGCCAGTGTGCTCCGGCCTCACTCCTGAGAAGACCCCTGCCATTCCATGCTGCTGCCACTGTATCAGAGACAGCAGTGCAGGGTGCCAGGTGGGAGCTGGTCTATGATGGGACCAGCTTCCTATCACCCTGTGCTGCTGCCTCTGATAAAGAGGCAACGGTGTGGGGTGGCAGCACCCACATCTAGGGGGTGGTCTGAACCCCCAAACCAGCATGAGAGAGAACTGAGCTGGGCTGCCCGCCCGCCCGCCCACCTAGCTCCTACTACGATTAAAATTCAGAGCCACAGCGAGAATAGGTCCCAGACCCATCGCAAGTTAGGGCTGAGCCAGGCTGCTGGCCAGCTTGCTAAAAAATGTAGTGGCAAGAGTGAGCAGGGGGGAATGCATGTAGTCTATAGCATTAACCTATAAGCTTTTGCTTATCAGTTAATAGACTACACTTTTACATCCCTATGATAAGCAGCTGATCTAGTGCACCTGACTGACAGCCAGAGATGCACACCTGGCTCCAATCTTCATATGCAGGGCTCCCTCCTCCCCACCACCCCCTCCACACACAAATCTCCATCTGACCTTGGAGCTGCTCCTTTGCAGACTAGCCACTGCAGTGAGTCAGAGGGTGGAGGCAAGTGTGGGACTCCAGCAGCTGGGAAGGAGAAGCAGCAGGCTGCAGCTGTAAGGGTGGAGGGAGTAGCTGCTCAGTCAGTAGCCAGAAACCCTGCTACTTCCTCTCTCCCTAGGCTGTAGGGACATGGAGAGTGCCACTGCCAGGGCAAGCTGCTGCTTCCTTACTGTTGGGCATCCACAGGCATCCTGAGAAATCTGGGGGGGGTTGTTTGTGCAAGTTTAGGGTGTCCTTCCAAAAGCAGTCAGATTTAAATTCCTGCACATGCTGCTGTTCAGATGTGAACACCCTCCTGGAGTCAGCCAATAAGGTAGCCCATGCCCTAGCAGCTCAGTCTCTCTCTCTGTCACTTGCTTGTGTTCAACATGTTTCTCACTCTTACCCTGCATGTGACTCTGCTCCCAGCTGGCTTTTGGACAGGTGCTGTGCTGCCCCTCCACGTGTCAGTGGTGGCCTGCATCTAGCCCTCCTGCTGCAACATCTGACAGGTGTATCACGGTCTGAAGCATGCTCAGAGCATGCCTATGGGATTGGGCCCTGTGGTGAGATAAGTGTTCTCCACCTGCTTTGAGAATCCTGTTTCAGGGCCTTGAGAGGTTTGGCTAGAGTTAGGCTCCAAACAGCTTGTTCGCTGTGGGCCAGCCTCAGCACTCAGGAAGCTTTAGAAATACTGGCCAGTGGAAACATAGGGATGAGGAGGTGATGCAGAGGTGAGTCTTTAACTGACAGAATAGGCACTTTTACCTTTAAGGAATGTTCACTAAACCTACATTTTATATTTAAACTTGACAGAACAGTGGGCAGATCTGCAGCAGGGGGAAGGATTATTGTCCCCAACCTAATCACTTCCATCAGAACCTAAAGATTCTATGATTACATTTTTTAAAAAAAAGATAAATTTCTGACTATGAACCAAGTACTAAACCATCCAAATGTAAACCAGTGTCTGGGGGAAAAAAACCTGAAACAATGGCTAGTAAAATCCCTCCTATTTATCAAAGTGAAGTGTTAATTGAAAAGGCTGAATCAGGACATATTAAATGACCACACTATTAACTATTTATTTCACAAGGAGAAGAAGGGAGACATGTGCTTCTGTCTTCACATCCAAGAAAGTGCAAAGCTAATGTAAATATTAATAAATAGCTTATTTGCATACTCCTTTGATTGATGATATACAACTCTCTGCCTTATCCATCCCCTGCAAAAACTGTGTATCACTAATGAGTTAATTTGGGGGGGGGGAGCCTTTCACTCTTTTCTATAAAATCTCTTTTCTAATACTTGGTATAAAAACATCCAGTCCTTAAACTAAGATTGTTGTACATCAAGTATCAGTGAAGAATAGAAATTTACAGCTAGTTTATGCTCCAGAAAATAAGTGATTATTAAAAAAAAATGTTTCCTCACAAACATGGACATATAAGAAAAATCTAAGATTTTTGTCTCCAACCAATGAGCTATGAAACATGTATGTATTGAGATATATTGACGCAGGCATAAATATTGCACAATACCCACTAGATTTTTTCCTAAGAATTTTATATATGTTCTTGATAGTTATGGTATGATAAATCAATTATGAAAATTTTCAACCACAGCTAACCTTGGTAGCCAGGAATCCCATAGCAGCAGAACACCGGAGTGCTGATTTCTATACAGGGCTTCTAAATTATAAAATTGATTTTTCCTGGAAAAAGTTTTGTTTAAATGTTTTAATGCTATTATTGAGGTCTGAGTCTGTGTTTTAATTAACTGGCTTCATGGAAAGGAGGAACAATGGAATAGATGAGTGGTTGTCAAGCTGGTCTGTTACAATTGTGAAATATCCATCAAACCTTCATGCTGTGCAGATTACTACTATCTGTGACCTGGTCCAGGGATCTTTTAGATTTTGCAGGGATGTTTTTGACCAAATTTTAACAAAACCAAGTTCTGTGTATAAAAACAGATACCCTGGTATTAATGATACGTTTACTTGTAGTTTATTACAGAGCTACTAGATGTTGCTCTGCATGCGATATAATGTTCAAGACATGGTATGGTAAGCAAGGCAGACAAAGCTGGAAATCAAGCTGTGTGGAAGCTTATTTATTTGTGTCTTTAGCTGATTTTGTTATTTTCCATTTAAGAAAGACTGACAACTAGTATGGGGACAACTGCTAAATATTAATCTAACGCTAGCATGAAAATGCCTTCATTAACCATTAATGTTAAGCCTCTGAATACATGCTTCTGGAAGCCTAAGCAAGTTCAGACTGTCATGGGTACATATGCAGTTAAAACAAGTGCTGTTATCTCTTTTCAATTAATTTGGCTCCTGAGTATTTTGTAAACTTTGAAGGTTTCTACACAAAGCTAATGTTTTAACAATTACAACAGTGTCACATAAAAAATAGGTTTGGTTTTACTGAAAATAGTACAAATTTTAATTTAAGCATGGAGTTTCACAACATCAAAATTAAAAAATTGCTCAAAATTTAAACATTTTACATTTTTACCAATATTTAACCCACCTCTCATAATGAGAACATATTTGAGTGAGAGGAAAAGCTACAAAATATTCGTGGCCCAGAGAAAGTGTCACAATCCCCTTCTTCCTTAAAATTTTCTTCTGCAGTATAAACAAACTGTCTGTAGATTCATATATTTTAAAACCCAAGAGAAACCATTGTGATCATCTAATTTGACTTCGTGCAACTTAGGTCATAACTTCTGACTGAATCAGAACACACAGTTTTAGAAAGACATCTAGCCTTAATTTAAAGACTTCAAATGTTGAAAAAGTTTTCACAGTCTTTATTTTTTCCAGTTGCTAATTACCTTCACTTAAAAATATGCACCTTATTTTTTGTTTGAATTTACCTAGCTTCAACTTCCTGCCATTATATCTTGTTGTAGCTACATCTGCAAGATTAAAGAAACCTCTAGTATCAGACATCTCCCTCCTCTTGTAGATATTTATGCAGATTGATCAAGTCACCTCTTAACCTTCTCTTTTGCCAACTGAAATAATTTGAGTTTCTTAAGTTTCTCATTGTGGTCATGCTAGAGAAAAGGGTAGAAGAATGGAGAGAACGGGGGCAGAAGAAACCCAGTAAGTGATAAGAGCAGTGCTGATTCCCCGGCTGATTTCCCTTGACTCCCCAAGGCAGCTCCCATCTCAGTATCCTATGCTGCAATAAAAGATGGTGCACACCCAAATCCTGCAGCAGCATTAGGGAGTCCTCTAGGTATCAAAGCCAAAAACGACATCATGGGTGTGACCGTTTTATTAACAATGATTCAGCTGACCATACAAAAGTTTGGCCAATCTTCCTCCGACACAAGCAACAAAGACTTGTGTCTAAATCAAAGCCATAAGGGTACCTCCATTTTATTATTAACTATTGTTATTATTAATCATTTATAGGGTACCATAAATGTACACAGCACTTTTTCATAACAGAGTAAGGCACGTTCCTTGCACTGCAGAGTAGTTTTAGCCAAACACCTGCAGAACAGACTTACTGCTGTATTGAAGAAACACAAGCATGCAAGTCAGTAAGGAGCAGAAGCTTGCCAGAACCCAGCCTGGGTTGTCATATTTGCACATGCACGCATACACATGTATGTATGGAGAGGACATCTCCTCCCAGTTGATTCTGTTCAAGTTGAAGAGAGCATCTCTCATCTTGAGCACCAGCCCAAGCCTAACTAGATGTACCCTTTTGGTCCCACACCTCAGCTCTGAGACAGACAGGCTGCATGTACCTCAGAAGATTCTTCCTGAAGATTTAAAGAAAAGTGGAACTTCTCTTGTCCACCCCCCTGAATAATGGAGGGTGGAATCAGCCTGACCATCACCCAAAGCTATCAAAATGCAAGGAGACCACCTGGACCTGTTGGTGAGAAGGAGGCCAGGTGAAAAGCGTGATCTTAGTTTAAGATTTTGGATCAAGACCTGGAGAAGAAGCTCGGTGCTTTTAGATTAATTTCCCTTACCAAGAGAACCATGGGCCAAATCCTGGATATCTTACTTAACCCCCCTATTGAAGTTATTAGTGCTTTTGCCTGAGGAAGGGCTGAGGAAGGAATGTAGGACTGTAATTATGTGCACAGAAGGAAGATGCACTTACATTTACAAAATTTTGGGGAACTGCAAAATTCCTGAGTGGTGGAGGATATCAGGAACTGCAAGGCAAAGGAAAAGAAAAATTTTAAAAATCAATTTTAAATAGAATGCTCTCACGTCTATTCTTAACAGAAAATACAATGCACAGTTCCCAACAGAAATATTATTTTGACCGAAAGGGGGGATCTTCCATCTCTTAACCCAGGTCATAGAGTGTGCCTGAGGAATCACACTTCCAATATTGGCAAAGGCATGCCATTAAAGAGCAGCTCCATCCAATGTCTTATGTAGTCTAGTCCAGACAAGGGGGACATATTTTAATGTAATCAAAGGGTTTAACAAGTAATCCCAGAAAGTTTCAATGCATTGACTGAAGATGTGGACTCTGGCATTTCCCATCCGACTGATCCTTTATCAATGCACAAAGGAGAAACTGTAAAGGAACAAGAGAACAACTCAGATTCTATTGAGAGACTGATATTAAGATGATCAGAGCAGGAAATTAAATGTCCTGAAAGACTCATAGATACATGCTAACTTGCCTGAAGAGGGGTATTTGAGGAAAGTGTGTGATAAAGATTCACTCCACAATGATGTTCTGATAAATTCTACACAGTTGGCATTTTGAATTTATGAAAATGTACCACGTTAGTTGAGAATTTGATGCATGTGTTATTAAATAGTTGTTAATTGTTTTTTTTATATGTATGTAAGAGCTAATTTGTTTTTTCTTTAAGAAGGAAGATCTAGAGATATGTTTGTAGGAGATTATAATTTGGAGACACTCCCTCCTAGCGACAGTATTATGAGCATAGGAATATGGAGATGTGACTTAGAGCCATGAGTCAGGAACACTGCATGGCTGTGTGCCACATCTCAGTACAGAAACTTGCCAGTTTGTTGCATAGGTTTTATTCCTTTCTCATTCACTGGTTTGTTATTTAATGAACCTGAAGATTGCTACAGATGTAAGACTGGATGGTAATCAGATATTACACCATCCAGCCCACTTGGTCTTGCAGTCCTGGCCTGCTTCAGCGTATTAGTGCTAGAATCAGAGAGCAAGAAGAATTAATAACAGTGCAATATTAATAGTGGTCCAGACCATTTTACTTAAAGAAATAGCAAAGTTCAGACATATTTCCCATTGCATTTCAATAAAAGAAGTTGCCATGAAAAAAATTAGGTTTATTAAGAACATAGAGGATATCATACAGCATATTGCTGTCTTCAAATCCTTTATATTGGATAGTTTATTAATATAAGTTAATAAACATTTATAAATGGTGCTTCTGAAAAAGTATTTTAAGACTATCTTATCTGCAGAGCACAATGATAGAACTGCTAGCTCTGCTAATAAGAGCAGAATTCTGCTCTACTGCAGCATGTTATTCCCATGAATGACAATGGGGAGCTAAGTGCATATATTGAGAAAATAGTCACTATAATAAACAAAATGCTGATACAAAGGTTCTGTTTTCTAGCTCTTTTTCACTCCAGATATTAAATTTTAAAGTTTATGAGATTAACTTAAATTGCCTGGATTCATTCCTGGATATATAGTAGATTTTTAGGACTGTATAAATACAAAACCAAGGAAATTAAATTTTGAGCACAAACAATGCATGCCAAGATTGTAATAGTGATATAAAAGATAACGGTTTTATAGCAATGCCTTTTAGTATTGCCATAACTAAGGGTCTGTCACCATTTTCTTTCTAGGTACATACTTTTTTGTAACAAAACATGCAAGTTGTGCTGACACAGCAATCCGTGCTTCATTATGGGCTGTATCCCTAATCAATAATTTTCTCCCAGTTAAAATTCAACATAAGAGGAATTTATTTTCAGTCTCTGCATTGCTAGGTCTGATTTTAGGACAAAGACTTGAAATTATGCCTCAGATTCTTGTTACCTTCACCTAAAATCAGAACAGTTTAATTAATAGATTTATTTTTATTCAGCTAGGGTTCAGGGACTGCCATTAGTATCAATGTAAGGTGCATTTGCAAATTATTAGAAAATTTACCTTGGGGGTTTTAAGCAAATTCACTTTTAAGACAAAGCAGAGCTGAAACAAATAAAGACAATTTGATTAAATACCTGACCTTTTAGATTATATAATTGCTCAGGGTATGTCTAGACTACAGTGTTTTTTCGAAAAAAGTGGCCTTTTTTCAAAAAAACTTCCCTTGCGTCTAGACTGCTGCCACATTCTTTCAAACATAAATCGAAAGAACGTGGCAGTTTTTTCGACAGTGGAAAACCTCGTTTTACGAGGAATAACGCCTTTTTTCAAAAGTACTCTTTTGAAAAAAGGTGCTATGTAATGCAAACTGTGCTTTTTCAAAAGAGAGCATCCAGACTGCCTGGATGCTCTCTTTCGAAAAAGCGGCTTGCTTTTTCGAAAGTACTGGTTGTAGTCTAGATGCTCTTTTTCGAAAGAGGCTTGCAGTCTAGACGTAGCCTCAGTGTTTTCTTACAGGCCTTTTTAAAATTAAATTTGGGCTGGGGAGAAATGGCTCAAAGAACTGGCAATCTGATAAAATCTCTCTCTCCTTTTGGTCAGTAGTTCAAGCCAAGCATAGTACTGAATGACCAATAGTCATCAAGGTTCTGCCTTTCAATGGCTGTTCAAAAGTCAGTATTAGTTGTCCAAGCATGTAATACTTTCATTATTACCATGTATTCAAAAGTAATTAGCTAGGTACTACTGGGGAGGTGCTTCAGAAATCCAAAAACGGCTGGCTGAAATAAATTGATGTAAGATGTGTTCTGCATAAATGCACCCGTTTTCTCAAAAAATCATTGCTATATGATGCTGCACTGACAAACAGAGCAGCCAATCACTTCGCACAATGCAAGTCTATGCAGCAGTGTCCTCGATGAGGACCCATTCGGACCAAAGCTGATCCACAGAAGCAGTCCTGACCCATGTGAGTCAACAGGGCCTTTGTGTGGATGGAACGATACCTTCTCCCAGTGAAACAGACAGGTCAAGAATGTTTCTTTTAGCCTGCTGTGGAGATAATGTGACTGTGTAGAAGCACAAATTGGGCCCTGTCGGACTCTTCCAGTGCTGCTACTACAAAGTTAGCATCATTCCTATCAAGAAGCCTCACAAATTAGTTGATGGCTTCCTGCAGCTCTCTTTGGCTACAAATGGCAAAACAAAGCCAATAGGAACCACGAGGCTCCGTGACCGTGGTGACAGTAAGTAAACACGGTGATGTAGCCAGTTAACAGGTTTCTCAAAGTGGTTTCGTGGACCACTTTGAGAAACACTGCACTACAATGACTTTCACCTCCCACGGCCTTTACTTTCCCCCATTTGGTGTTTAGTCACCTTTTGTATGCTGTCTAGATACTAGATCATAAGCTCCCTGAGGCATGGGCTAGGTGTTTAATCAATAATTCTAGTTCCCATCCTCTATGCCCTAGTGAAACATTTTTCCTTACTAATTCAGGCCCATATGCAGCAAAGCCCTTAAGTACATGCTTAAATCCATGCCTGTTTAGCAAAACAATTAAGCACATGAGAAACAATAAACCAAAATGGTTGTGAACAGTTTTAAATTTCAAAAAGCTTAAAATTAATAAAATACAGAAAAGTAACACAGAGTTGCGTTGCTAAAATCACTTCTAAAGCCATGTGCACCTGCCCTTTTCATCCACAAAATCTTGCATTATGCATTTAAATGGGTATTTGGGCATGCTAATACCAATTTGCATGCTGATTTTTTTTAGCACAAACGTAGATAAACTTATTGTTGTTGGGCTGGTGGTTGGTTTGTTTTGGGGGTGGAAGTTGTGCAACTTGGCCTCCAGTTTTTTAAAAATGTGGACTATGGATCCGAAATGTGGACCTTGAATCACTCAGAGCCTACATAATTTAGGCATCTCAAAAAAGTTCTCTCAGGGTCATCTGTGGTATACTACCTATGCACAATAGGGTGGACTAAGACCAAGTGCAGTTTCTTCTTTAACTCAAGTATACTACATTTATGGGGGCTAAGGCAAAGTCAAAACACTCATGTTACTTCAATAATTTATGGTTTTACTACCACTGACCTGAAAGTATTTATTATATTTTGACCTTCTCTAGTGACTTTCATCCTAGAACACTTGTCTTATACACCACACATCATTTCATGGCAACAGTATGGAAACAGCACATACTGTAAGCCATCACTCTCTGTCTGCAAACAGATGTGTGCCAACTAACAATGTGTAAGATAATGAAACACTTCACATATTATTGATAAAGTATATGAGCTGTTAAAAAGGAGACCTCACAGTCTTACAGCCAAACACCTGGCAGAATACAAATGAGTTCTGTGGCTTTGGTAAAAGCTCATTCTTTGTCACTTATCCAATGTCTGCTCAGAGGACTTTTGCATCTATGATAAAAGAGCTTTATAGTGTAGTCTCCTAGCAAGGGAATCCTCCTCTTCTCCCTAAAATTAGAAACAAAAACCACTGAACCTTTTCTGCAAATTGAACCAAACATTTTTCAAGGACTGGTAAACTTGTCCACACCTCTGTTTCCCCTGCACCATTCCTGCTATCAGATGCAGAATTAGCAGAATGCCACAAAAAAGGTTTATGCTTGTGATATTTCCAACCCTACTGGAAGTGGGGAGTACTGGCTAGCTTGAAAGCAGACTTCTTCTCATGATTCTTCCAGACTCCTCTGAGAAGGATCCCAACTCCTAACAGAACCCAAATTCCTAACCCTGCAAGATTTGCCTGACCCAAGCAGCATCATTTTTACCAGCTTGTTTCTTGAACTTCCAACACTGCATGTACTGCATAGGCTTGCTCTTTCAAGGAGCCAAACACATTCATTTACTTCAGTTGGTCTGGCAGTTCTTTGCTAAATTCATATTAAAACACTGCAGGGAGGGGTTCACAAACAAAATGTGTGTATTTTTCTGCAGCTAAAGAAAGGCAGATTCAACGGCCCAGCACTTTTCAATGACACTGCAGTTGCAAAGCAGCATATGCACACATGCACTGCAGGAAAAATTTCTCTGGAGACCTCCACGGGGCTGATACTCCTCACTCACCATGTTATCTGCTGAATCTTCTTTTCATAATCTAATAGTTTTAGGACACAACTTTATATAGCTCATGTCCTGTCAAGACTAATAACAAAACTTCTTGGCAATGAGATGCTGACTCACAGGAGAGACACAAAAGAGCTTGAGTTGTTCCTTAGTGATCTATCCATAGATAATAACTTGAATTAGAAAAATATAATGAACTCAGTGCTCTGGTAGTGGGGCCAGTGCACTGTAGGGGGTTGTTTAGAAGTCAACTAAAGGACTGAAAACACAGAGCAGAAAAGGATCCAGTCCAAAACAAGCAAGTTACACAAGGGACACTGGATGACTCAAGGACTTGATAAAGACTTACAAAACCTTTTACGTCTAGGACACTGACTCAGCTTATGCCCTAATAAATCTGTTAGTCTCTAAGGCAGTGGTCACCAACCGCTGTAGATCAGGAATCTACTGGTAGATCTTGGAGCCTTTGACAGGTGATCCTGAGAGGTTTGGCCGGGAGGCTGTCAGGTGTTGGCACTTCATCTGCCCCTCTCGGCACAACTGTGCTTCCTGCTTCCCTCTGCTTTGGAGCTGCCCCCTACCCTGGGAGCCTCCAGCTTGCTGTGCAGGGCACAGAAAGAAGAGGAAGGGGTGCTGATGTCAGAGTGTCCCTTCCCCCCCACCCTGTACCCCATCTCCACAGAGCAGGGAGGGGGAAGCAGGGATGGAGAGAGTTTGCTGACTGCTTTTGGGAGTAGGGTGAGCCTGCCTTAGTCCCCTGCACCACCACCCAAAAGCCACCTGTGGTAAGTGGTGCCCAGCTGGAGCCAGCATCCAAACCCCACGCCCAGTCCTGAACCTCTCCTGCACCCCAAACCACTGCCCTAGCCCTGAGTCCCCCTGCACCCAAACTCCCTCACAGAGCCTGCACCCTGAACCCCCCGTGCTGTTCAACTACCTCAACTCAGAACCCCTCCCACACTCTAGATCCTTTAGCCCAAGATCAGAGTATGTATTTCCCTCCCCTGCCTCTGCCCCCAGCCTGAGTGAGTGAGGAAGGATGGAGTGAGCAGGGGCAGGGGCCTTGGAGAAGGGGTGGGAAGGAGACGGGCCAAGGGTGTTTGGGTTTGAGGTAGGGATCCTGGATTGCACTTACATTCAAAAAGTGATCGCATGCTTTAAAAGGTTGGAGACCCCTGCTCTAAGGTGCCACAGGACGCATCCTTGTTTTTGCAGATACAGACTAATAGAGGTACCCCTCTGCAACTCATAATAATCAAGATACTTCCAGCTGAGAGGGGCTCAGCTGAGAGGGGCCTGTACAAAATGAAAGGGTGCTTTCTGTGCAGTTGCTTAGTGGACAGATGTTTACATTATGGCTGATACTCCGTGGCAGTCCCATCAGCAGAGCCAAGTAATTTCTGCATGTTAATACTCTAGAGATAAGAGGAGAAAGTTTCCAACTTGTATATTACTAACCCCTACTCTTCATTTATGCAGGTCCCTCCAGGTCACAACTAAGGCACATTGTTGATAAAGCTTATGTTGCTGCTACCCATTCTGTGTACAGATAAAGGAGTCTAGCCCTACAGCATCTCACACAAATGCTAAATTGCTTGATTAGATATGTGGTTGCATTCATTTATTTTAAGATACATGAAACTTTTTAATGACATTTTCTTTGTTTATATTCCTTGGATAATTTTATTTTGCATGGCCAGGCTAAAAGCAAAGATAACCCAAAGTCTCTGGGTCCCTGGCACCCAAGAGAGGCAGTCTTCACATGCGAATTAACTGCTCTTGAATATTTTCTCCAGTATAATCTGCACAGCCGTCCAGATGCCGGCATGCGGTCATGTGCTGTGGAGGATTTTGTTGCTGAATGCCATGAAGCCAATGCATCTGTTGTTCTGAAGAGAAGACTGCAAGGAGGAAAAGAAGCAGCACAACCTTCAAAAGTATAGCACAGTGCTCTGCTATTGCAATTTAATATCTAAGTGATTTGCTTCAATGAGTCTCATATCTAAAATGTCATTTAGGTGCCTTTCACTAAAGGACAGCAGAAAGGGAATAAACATGAAGTCTCCATCAACAACATCTTTGCAATATGTAATCTGTCAATTTGCCTTTGATATTTATAATACAACCACCACCGTGCCAATGTAACACAAACGCCAATGGAAATGTCTCTTCGATTTAGCATTGCCGCTTAGTGCCTAGATGTGTTTACAAGATTCTTCGCAGAAATGAACTAACAACTTGCTGCTTCAGGAAAATAACAAAGGTAAACAAGCTCTTTCAACAGTGATTAAAAAAAAAAAGTGTTTCAAGCATATTAGGCAATGAGAAACTTTGAGAAGCATAACCCGGGATGTTTAGCTCTTTTTGATTCATCATTTAGCCTTCATTTTTACCTTGGCACAAAACCACTGAAAATGGTCCAAAAGCTATAAACTTCTTCTGAGGTCATTTTTGCAATACTGTGGTGCTACAGTTCTGCTCAAACACGGCAGGCTGTGTGTGACTCAAGTCTGTTCATTAGTAAGACCTGTCTACCCTGTGAACATATTGGAAAGAGCGGCATCTAGTGGTTCCTATTAGCAGCTAATTTGCATATGTCAAACCAAAGCCTTTACTAATGAAAAGGTTGTAGAAGTGAAATGAAACAGAAGATAAATAGACAATTATAACGTGGCTTTTTTTTAAAAAAAAAAACCTATAAACTAAGTGTTCTGAAGAGACGGCTAAGCCAGAAAATTTTCCTTATTTGTATGGGAAATTGCTTTAGTTAGGCTTTTTCCTCTGGCTAAGCCACGAGCCAGAACTGCTTTGCCGGAGGCAGCAAACCTTACGCTGCAGCAGGTGGGTGTATCCTCATGAGCTGCTCTTCAGGGTGAGACTATGCAGGAATGAGATGTGGCATGCCAGAAACAAGAGAAAGGAAGGAATTTGCTTGCTATTGATGAAGCATGACTATGACTGGTGACTGATCATCAAGTTCTGTGTCAGCTTGCAAAGTGCTTACTACTTAACTGTTCTCCCTAGATTGATTGGCATTTCCACTCTTGATGCTGTATGATCAAAATGGGGGCATAATTTCAGCACTAATAAGCAGATTGCTGTGTTGAAGGAAAACAGACACACAACCTGCAGACAAACCTCTATCGCTGATAAACACCTCCTACAACACACCATTCAAGAGCTATGGAGCCAATACTTGCCTGTCACAACAAGCAGTGTACCACATCCAGTGCACTAAATGCCTGACCCACAACTATGGGCGTGAAACAAATCACTATGCTCTCTAATGAACTCACACAGGAAAATGATAAAAGACCAAAACATTCTCTTACCCCTGCGTGAACACTTCACAAAGGCTTTGTCTACACTGCAGGGTTTTTGCACAAGAAGCCTTTTGCGGAAGAGATCTTCCGCAAAAACTTCTTGTGCAAAAGCGTTTCCAGACCTCAAAGCGCATCGCAGAAGCAATGTGCTTTTGCACAAGAGAGCGTCCATACTGCATGGACACTCTTGCACAAGAAAGCTCTGATGGCCATTAACAGAATGGCCATCAGAGCACCTGTGCTTTTTCTGATAGGCTATTTTTTCACAAGAAACCCCTGTGAAGCGTCCACACATGCCTTTTTGTGCAAGAGCTGTAGTGCAAAAAGGAGTTATTCCTCCTAGGGAGAGGAATAACTCTACCGGAAAAAGCCCTCTGTCCTGTCGATTTACTGTTTTGTTTTTGGGGGGGGGGGAGTTGCACAAAAACCTTGTAGTGTAGACATAGCCTAAGTGATCAAACCATATCTGACCTATCAATTCTTATCCTTGGTGGAAATCTGCATGATATTTTCAACAGATGAGCCTGAAAGCTTAAATTCACTACTCTGCTAGACACTAAAAATCATGGACGGAATGCAGATACTGGATTAATGCTTATTACAACAATCTGTAACCCAATAATCCCACCCCCAACACCTGTGTGTGTGCTTATGTGTATCCATCCTCTGACTGTTGGGATGTTAACAGGCTCTCCACCTTGAATAGTCCCTTAGAATATGTACTAACTACCTAAGCAAAACAACCTTATATTTAGCTAAAACGAATGCAGTATCTTTCCCACACTAGAACAAGAGCTCTGTGTAGTTCCAAAGCTTATTTCTCTCACCAACAGAAGTTGGTCCAAAAAAAGATATTACTTCATCCACTTTGTCTCTCAAAAGTAAAACACATACAAATGTAATATTTAATACAATATTTCTAAATTGGAATCTGAACCGGTGCATAAAAATCCATGTACAAGGTTCACCAAAAACTAGTTGTTTATTCAAGTATGTACAGTGTGTAGAAGCCCCATACAATTACTGAAAAATAAGAACCATAAATAGACGCTTTACTGTATGTTGATGCTCATATTACAGATTTAATTAAAGAAGAAAAGTGAAGATATGCTATCTAGAGTAATAGCTTACATTTATGTAGCAACTTTGCAGAGCACTTTTTGATTGAACTATATTCAGAAAGATGAATAATTTCATCTACCACTGAAATGCAGCTGTCTCCAGGTGAGAACATGATAATAGTCTAACAGGACACAGCAATATGACAAAAATTTAGAACAGGATGTGAAGAATTCTGTGTCCAATTGAAACTGTAAGGAAAGTTAGCTTGTACAATGTAACAAATCTAACTGGAAGTTAGCCAGGATGCAGGCATCGCAGTCCTTATTGACACAAAAAAATGACTGTCAGTGACTCAAGCAGTTATGACCTCAGTATCCAACCCTGTCTGAAAGACAGCATCCAGTAACATGGTTCTCCCTGCATCTCACGGAGGCATTTGCTTAATGATGATTCTGAAGAAAGACTCCCATCACTGAATCACCAGCATCACTTTTGTAACCTGGGCATTTCATGCAAGTTTCCCATCCGGTATGCTGGCTTCTGGAATGCTACTGTTTATGGTGGAAAGCTGTGATTTCATCACAGCGCCCCTCCAACTTTATCTGTGCTCAGTCTCCCCCCTCCAGCCTTTTGTCTGGAAATTGGTTGCTCATATTTTTCATGAAGGAATTTTTCTCACCAAAAACTCTGATAAAATCATTCATAAATGAATCAGGCTTGCTAGTAATTGTATGTACAATACATGTTTTCTGTCAATGGCAGCTGAAAACCCATCCACTAATGCTTCTCTACCCCATGAAAAATTCAACCAGGGTGAACCCTAACATGAAATACTTAATTCAGGAAGAACTCCCATTAAAAGCAAGTGAGACTGAGAAAAGGTTCCTACTCCCAGGGATAGACCAAAAGAATATTCAGTACTTTGTGCCATCTCTGCCAAGTAGTCTATACTCTATCTGCTGCAGATCACTTGAAGAACAAATCCAAATAGAAACATAATTCACTCCAACATAGGACATGAGACATGGGAATTAAGTTCCTATATTCAATGAGATTCTTAGTTTTGCACACGTTGAAATCTGCCTCAACCTACTAATAAACAAATTCAAACTCCACAATTCAGAACACAAAATCTATACCTAGATTAATATATGAAGCACAGACGAAAATCCTACTAAAACTCTCTGCAGAGAACTTTCATGCTGACAACCTATTGAAATTCACTACAATGTGCAAAATGAAAACTATCACCACACCCGGGATCATGTCGCATGACTCCACTCCCATGTACCTGGTTGAACAAGGTGCACCAGTGCAGAGTGAGTGCATGGGCATAAAAACTGCCATTCTGATTTGGTAGTGTTTTATATCCACTTTGAAAAAATGTAAATGGCTATATGCAATGGGTAGGGCCATGAGAAATCAGAGCCATGCCTCTTAAATTAGAAATAGAAATGGGGGCACACAAAATATAGCACAAATCTAAAGAACAATCACTGTGTCACTAGTGTCAGAGAAAACGGAGAGAAAAGATGGTTAGAATCACAGAATACTAAAACTGAAAGTGACCTCGAGAGGTCATCAAGTCCAGTCCCCTGCACTCATGGCAGGACCCTGTACCGTCTAGAGCATCCCTAACGGATGCCTATCTAACCTGCTCTTAAATATCTCAAATGATGGAGAGTCCACAACCTCCCGAGGCAATTTATTCCTGTGTTTATCCACCGTGACAGTGAGAAAGTTTTTCCTAGTATCCAACCTAAACCTCTCTTGCTGCAATTTAAGCCCATTGCTTCTTGTCTAAAGATTCTGGGATTCAATTCCAGTACTGCCACAAACTTCCTGTGTTACCCTGGGCAAGTCATTAAGTTTCTCCATGCCTCATTTGCTCATTTGTAAAATGGGTATGATAGCACTTATAGGTATCCCAGAAAAACCTGGTAGAGTAGACACAGCCTCTGAGAGGAAAGATACCACAATGATGGAGCCATATAAGCACCATAAGTAGATAGCTTGAAACAATTACTATTTTTTCTGCCAATACCCAGACTTGTGGAAGCATAAGAAAAATATTTCTTAAAACTAGCCCAAACAATAAAATAATTTCTACTAAAAATTATGAGAAAGATGGAAACGCCTCCAAGGCTAGAAAAATAAATGCAAGAGAAAATTTATTTTAAAAAAAGAAATATGGACAGGAAATGACACAACAAAAATGTTGGGAATATGCAGCTAATTCAGCTGTAGAATAATATTGTGAAACCCAGATATCCAACGGGAGAGAGAAACCTGAAATGCTCAAAAAGACTTAAGGGTAATTGTGGACAGCAAATACAATATGATCCGACAGTGCAATGCATCAACCAAAAGGCCAACCCCATTTCAAGTCCATACCTCCAAAGAGCAAGTCTTGTTGGGGAGAAGCAATCGTTCCTCTATATGGGATTTAGGAAAGATCTCACCTGAAAAAAATACACTCTGTTCAGGTCATCTGAAAGGAGTAGAAAAAAATGAATGTCAGAGCAAACTACCAAACCAGACCATGGAAGTGGCAAGAATCCTTTATGAATAAAGATCATAAGAGCTAAATGTTTGTAGCTCAGCTCAGAGAAAACTAAAAGGAGATATAATTGGAGGCAGCCAATTCCTCCTGTAGCATTTCTCCTTTCAAGCTTTCCCTTCCAATCCCTCCTTCCTCCCTCCAGTTCTCAGCTCTGGAGGATCTTCCTTCTTGTCTTCTTTCCCATCCCCTCTCCTTCACCCGCTATTTGGGCCCCCTTTTCTTTCCCTCAGTCCCCAAAAAGGTTCCTGCTCTTTCTTCTCTCCTACCCAACCCAGGGGAGGTTCCCTGCGCTCTCTCTCCTTCCCACTGATTACAAGGTTCCTCCTTACTGACTCTGATCTCCCAGCACCACCACATGTGACCTGGTACTTCTCTCCTTCTCTTAGCAGCACCAACACTATACACACTGTGCAATTTCTTCCCCCCCCCCCCCACCCACCGGAATTTCAGATAGGGCAAAAGGCAGAGGAAAGGAGCTGCTCCAAGAAAGCAACAGAGGGGAGAAATCAACAGCAGCTGCACAATGGGCTTGGATGGCTAATCAGCATCTCTGAGAGGGAAAGCCTCTGCTGTCCAGAGGGAAGAACTGCAACCAAAAAAAAAAAGGCAGGGACTTGAACCTGTCATCCCACATCACCTGGACCTGCAGCCAGTCTCTTCCTGACCTATATAATTTGTTTATACAAATTGGAGGAGACCCTACAGAAAAACTTCAGAAAGAGATTCTAAATCAGAGGTGGGCAAACTTTTAAGCCCAAGGTCCGCATCAGGGTATGGAAATTGTATGGAGGGCCATGAATGTTTACAGACTTGGGAGTGGGCTGGGGGCGGGGTACAGGCTCTGGCTGAGGGTGCAGGGCCAGGGATGAGTGCCTTTGGATGGAGGAGAGGCTCCAAGCTGGGACCAAGAGGTTCAGAGGATGGGAGGGGACCCAGGAGCGCAGGCTGTGCTTACTTCCTCAAGCAACTCCCAGAAGCGGTGTCATGTCCTCCCTCTGGCTCCTACATGGAGGCACTGCCAGACAGCTCTGTGTCCTTGGCCTCTGCCCCATCTGCAGGCACTGCCCACGCAGCTCCCATTGGACGTAAAGGATGACAGTTGCAAAGGTGTCTTTGTGTGGCATGAACACCTGTGCACTAGAATCTACTCTTTTTCCATTGTGTCAAAATAAACATCAGGTGACAAGGATTTCAACCATCTGAACTAGAATCAAACAGAGGACCTAGAAGTAAGAACATCTATAGTAGTTGACCAATACCTTGTGCCATGCAGTTTTCCCAGACCACAAGATACTAACACACTTTTTTTTTCAGAAAAAAATACATGTTCCTTTTCTGTTTTCAGTCTTGCAGGCTCCTTTCTCACTTGTCAGTAACTTAAACAGGGATAAGTATCATTACTTCCCACTGGAGAACTAAGGCTTGTAAGAGGGGGAGGGCAGATAAACTTTTCCTCATTCTCCAGTGGAAAGAACAGACACAGACAAGAGTATATTATACCTGTTTAAAAGCAGAAGTGTTCAGTCATAAGTTAATGAACACCTGAATCAATCACACAGATCAACAGAATGAAAGAAAAAAAAGACATCTTTTGGGAATAAGATATATTTTGTAACCCTTCTTCCAGGTAGTGCCAGCAGCAGCCAGGGCCAGGTTCAATATCTAGGGGTCCCTTTTCATCGATCTCACACAAAACCAGCTCAAGCCCCCACCCAGTAGCCTGGGAAATTCGTACACCCCTGGGCGCCTCAGAGGCAATGCTTCCCCACTCGCAAACACAGAGTCTGAGTGTAGAAAAGAAACTTTTAATGAAAGAGGGAGAGAAGTTACATGGCATTAGTTCAGAAAAATACCACAAACATAGTTCCTAACCCCCCCACGAGTAACCGTCCCAGCTCAAATGAATTGAACAATGTCCTTTGCCCCTCAGGCTCACTAGTCCAATAATGTAAGGGTTCCAGTCATTTACCCAAACTTTCTCCGTACCCCACTTCAAACGCCCCACTTACAGCTCTGTCCAGTCAGTGCGGACCCTGACACATCACCCTGATGACTCCACTCGTTGAGCCTGAAGCCATGTCACCTTTGTGCTGCTCCTGTTTCCGCCTGTCGCCGCTCCTACCAGCCACCTGCTGGTTGTTCCCGCCAGCTGCTCCACTGGCCGCCTGCTGCCACTCCTACCCAGGGGCGGCCCATGGATGTAGGCAAACTCAGCAATTTAACGTGGTGCCCAATGATGACATCATGCCATTGAGGGGTATGGAGGTGTGGTGCCGATCGCGCATTCCGCCTAAGGCTCCAGTTGCCAGCAGCTCTCCTCGAGTCGCTCCTGCTCCTGCCAGCTGCCTACTGCCACTCCTACTGGCCACCTGCCAGTGCTCCCGCCAGCAGTCTTGCTGGCTGCAATTGGTCTGGCTCCAGGCCAAACCAGTGACTTCAGCTCTTAGGCTGTGTCTTCAGCTCTTTGGCGTGATCTTGTGCCAAAGTGGCCGCTTTGCGCAAAAACATGCTGCCTGTCTACACTGGCGGGGAGTTCTTACACAAGAACACTGACATTCTAATGTGTGAAATCAGTGCTTCTTGTGCACGAACTATGATGCTCCCGCTCAGGAATAAGCCCTCTTGTGCAACTGTTCTTGCGCAAGAGGCCAGTGTAGACAGGCAACATGAATTTCTTGTGCAAGAAAGCCTGATGGTTAAAATGGCCATCGGAGCTTTCTTGCACAAGAGAGCGTCTACAGTGGCATGGATGGTTTTGCGCAAAAAGCACATCTCTTGCGCAAAGGCACATGCCAATGTAGACGCTCTCTTGCGCAAATACGTTAACGCAAGAACTCTTGCGTTAAAGAGTATTTGCGCAAGATCATGCCAATGTAGACATAGCCTTAGTGATTTCAACTCATTAGCTACCACCTAGGCTGGCAAAAGAGTCCAGCTTCCACTGGACTAGCAAAAAGACTCCTGATGGAGCCTGCTTTAGGTCTATCCTTAAAACAAGGGGGAAAAAGGCAGGTTAAACCAGTCTTACAGTTCACACCTAGCAGCCATGAAGCAGGCTGGATCAAGCCCTTCCCCCCAACTCAGTTCACTCAACTCTGGAAGGGGGAGGCTTGTTCATCTGAGACCTCTTAAAATGATGGTGTCTCTCCTGCAAGAACTGGTGTCATATTTTATAGTTCCCACATTTAGGGGTAGCATGATTTGTGACCCCACAACAGCCCAAATTAGTTACAGTACATCACATTCCATTCTAACAACTGATCCTCCATCAGCCCTGGCTGAATTGGATTTACATAACCACACCCCGGATTCCTTCCCCATCCCAGCATGAGCTATATTTACATATCAACAGTTACTTATCTTGCAAGGCTAAACCACTTCAGCTGGATGCATTGCAAGCAGTCCTTCAGACCCCGGGCTTACAATTTGAAGCATCAGGTAGCATGTGTACTTCTCCAGTGCCTCCTTATCTTTCCAGTCCTAAAACAAAAACTTTCTGTTGCTGGGAGGAGTTTGATAACAATATCAGACCAAAACCCAATGAGTAATTAAAAGGTAAACCATAAGCAAAGCTTTGCAAAGAAAGGTTTAAATTACCTTTGCCCTCTTTCACATATAACATTAAAGATAGTTGTTTTGTAACATAGAGCTTCTTCATAGCACTGATAATGATGTGTTTGCCTGCTGACAATCCCTCAGTGCTGAGCTGCGCCATTCTGAGGCCTAACCAGATGGCTTGACCATTATATGTCACCCTGAGCCTTCTAACCAGGACAATCTGATGCACACCAGTACCGTGGCAACATCACTCTTCCACACATCCATTGTGAAGATGCTACAGTCAGAATGGTTAAAAAGACCAGGGAAAACCCAAGTCTACCACAATTCACGGGCCTCTGTCACCACTCAGGAGCAAGCGTCTCATCCACACATCTGTTGTGTGCCCACTGGCTCCGCCCAGGTTTCTCTGTGGCCTTGATGTGGTATGTGATCTGCAGCTGATGTCAGAAGCCAATCTCTTCTAACTGACCTGCCCCCACACATACCCAGTTTCCCCTTACCACCAGTTTTGAATGGGCCAGGGTCAATGCAAAGCCAGCTTTCATACCTGGGACTAATGAGAGGATTCCACGTGCAGCTGTGGCCAAAGACAGACAGAGAATGGCTTATATCACTGACAACTGCTCTCTGCCCAGATTTGAGGGTTGTCTTAGGGCTCTGAACTTTGCTGATGAAGCTGCCACAAATTAACTAGGCAAGTTTCGCAATCTGAGATGAAGATTCACAGTGTGGATTACAGCAATTGCTTACATGGCACAATAACATTCAGAACATATTTACTGTATTTCAAGCTTTCTTTAATGCAGTTTGGCAGCTAGAAACAAGGCAGAGGAGCCAGTACCATGTGACCAACCAGCTGTCTGTGATGGGGCAGCAAGTGCCCCAGGTTGAGAGTCACTGGTATGGGATAATCTCCATAAAATAACATGTTTAGGGATTCCTGTGGCACCTTATAGACTAAAAGACGTATTGGGGCATAAGCTTTCATGGGCAAAGACCCACTTCGTTGGATGCATGTAATGGAAATTTCCAGAGGCAGGTATAAATATGCAGGCCAGAATAAGGCTGGAGATAACGAGGTTAATTCAGTCAGGGAGGGTGAGGCCCACTTCTAGCAGCTGATGTGGAGGTGTGAATACTAAAAGAGGAGACACTGCTTTTGTAGGTGGCTAGCTACAGTCTTTGTTTAATCCTAACTAACATGGCTACCCCTCTGATACATGTTTAGGGATTGTTATTTTGCAGAGTTCCAAATGAACACCCATTATTTTTGCATCATATTACTAAATGACATACAATGAGACCCTCAAAATATGGCACTATTAGGAAATGCTGGGAGAAGCAACATGAAAATTAGTCTCAGAGGGGAATAGGGTTGCCAGGTGTCCAGTTTTGAACCGGACAGTCCAATATTTGAGCTTTCTGTTCAGGAAACAATTTGAGAAAATATAAATGTCTGGTATTTTCTAAATAAGATGTAATGTAGATTATGTTGTAATGTCAAGTGTGTCCGGTATTTTTGTTGAAACCATCTGGCAACCCGAGAGGGGAAGTCATGTTAGTCTGTAATTGTAAAAACTACGAGGAGTCCAATGTCACCTTAGGACATTGTCTACATTGGGGACTCTCCTTATTTCAAAATAACAAGGCGAGTGTGCACACTACAGGCATGTCTACATAACAGCATTACTTCAGAATAACAGACATTATGCTGAAATAACTTTGCGAGCATCTACAAACAAGCCTGTTATTTCAAAATAATTTCAAAATAACGAGTGGCTTATTCTGGATTCTGTAACCCTCATTCTACAAGGAATAACACCTCTTCCGAAATAGCTATTTCAGAATACTGTGTGTGTAGACAGGGCAGCTAGAGTATTTCAAAATAAGGGGCTTCCAGCCCTTCCCACAGGTGCCCTGCTGGCCGTTCTGTCCACACTCAGCAAAACTCTGTAGTCCCCATCCCCTGGAGCCCTTAAAGCTGCAGCTACAGGGGAAAGGGCTCATGGCACGCAGCAGCCCCTTGCTGCCCTGAACCACCCAGCAGTTGCCATTGCTTTTCATTTTGGCAAAATGAGCAACTCCGTTGTTCCCACTGCTCCCAGGGAGCAATCAGCCAGCCTAGGGCCAAAAGTCTGGTACAGAGATCCTGGACCTCATTGAGGTCTGGGGCGAGGAAGCAAACCTCCAGGATCTCCGCACCAGACACAGGAATATGGACGTCTATGGCTGGTTGGCCATACCCTGACCACCAAGGGACACAGCCACACCCAGGAGCAGGTCAGGATGAAAGTGAAGGAGCTGAGGCAGGCCTATGCCAGGGCCAGGGAGTGCAGCTCCCGCTCCAGGGTGGCACCCCAGACCTGCCCATATTTCTCACAGCTCCACTGCATCCTGGGTGGCAGGACAGTCCCTTCCCCCTCCTTGTAATGAACTCAGGGCTGGAAACCCCTGTTGTCGCCCTTCCGTGGGGCAGAGACTTTAAGGAAAAGGAGGTGGCAGAGGAGCCAGACGAGGCCAGCACCATCTCTGTGCCCACAAGCCGGGACCTCATGCTTGCCCTGGAGCCAGTACCCTATGCCCTGGTTATCTCCCAGGTATCGTCCAAAGCCTACACCTGCACACACACACACGGGTGGCTGGAGACTAGAGCGTGCTCCTCGCTCTGCCTTCTAGGGTTGGGGATTGCGCAGCAGCCGGTGCACGTGGAGTGCCAATCTGGGGCACACAGCCCCAGGAGGCTGTACCAGAGGACCCTTGTGCTATTGCTCACAGAGTCTGGGGGGCCTGCCATACTCCTGACACTGGGGCTTTGGTAGGACTGAAAAACCTCCTTGGAAAGGGGCTTCCCCCACTTCCTTTCGCTAGGGAACCCCATTCCAGCAGTTATCCCTCCACCCCCTCCTGGGACAATAGCCTGAGAGCACAATACCTGAATGAGCATGGCCCTGCAGGTCGATTTCCCCACACCAAACTGGTTCCCGATGGATCGCTAGCTGTCTGCTGTGGTGAGCTTTCAGATGGCGATGGCGACCCGCTTCTGGAGGGGGATGGTGGGTGGCATGTGTATGTCCCATCACCAAAGGGCAGGGGCGAGCTACTCACACAGCTCCAGGAAGGTGTCCTTCTGCATGTAGAAATTCTGGAGCCACTGCTGGTCATCCCACCACTCCATAATGATCCAGTCCCACCAGTCTGCACTGGTGTCCGGACACCAGAAGCTGTGGTGCATGGTGTGCAGGGGAGGGTGGGTGGGACTGTACTGCATGAGCAGTGTCCGCAGAGAGATGAGGATGTTCCCCTCAATAAGCTGGGGATTGTGTTCCTGCAGGGCCTGGAAGGCAGCCTGCAGAAAGTGCTGCAGGAGGTACAGTACAACCTGTGGCTACGTCTAGACTGCTTTCCTCTTCCAAAAGAGGAAATGCAAATGAGGAAAGAGGAAATGCAAATGAAGCGCTGATTAGCATTTTCTCGCACTTCATTTGCCTATCCTCTTCCGATCCTTTTTTCAGAAGAGTTTTTTCTGAAAAAAAAAAAAGCAGTCTAGACGGGGGTTTTCACACAAAAACCCCCTTTTCAAAAGAACCCTTCTTCCTCAAAAAATTAGGTTTTCAGGGATCTTTTGAAAAAGGAGGGTTTTGTGCGAAAAAACCCGTCTAGACTGCTTCTTTTTTTTAAAAAAAAAACCTGTTCCAAAAAAAGAATCGGAAGAGGATATGCAAATGAAATGTGAGAAAATGCTAATCAGCACTTCATTTGCATTTCCTCTTTCCTCATTTGCATTTCCTCTTTTGGAAGAGGAAAGCAGTCTAGACCTAGCCTGTAAGAGCTGTCAAGTGCTTGGAGGCAGCTCTGGCTCCATGACTAGAGAACTGAGGTGTCGGCAAGGGCAACCAGAACAGGCAGAGAAAAGGCTTTGCTGTCCCTCGAGGAAGTAGGCAAAGGAGAGGAGCCTGAGACACAGCTGTATGGGGGGGGGTGCCTTTAAGCACAAGCCTCAGATAGCCTCAGGCAGCAGCTACTGGAAATGAGTGCTGTCCTGATACCCTGCCTGAATTATTTCCAGGAGGCCTTAAATGCAATTCAGCATCCAATCAGTGTGGATGCTCTATTTTGAAATAGCTCAGTGCTATTTCGATGGGCATTTGCTGTGTAGACGTGCTATTTCAAAATAAGCTATTTCAGAGTATTTCTTCCGGAATAGCTTAGTCAGAAATAAGCGTGCAGTGTAGACATACCCTACACCAAGTCTGTTATTTCAAAATAATGGGCTTGTTATTGTGAAATAATAACTCCTGCCTGTAAAGAGGAATAAGCTTATTTTGAAATAGTTATTTGGGGAGTTATTATTTCGAAATAACCTGACAGAGTAGACATCGCCTTAGGCTACGTCTACACTGGCATGATTTTGCACAAGAACTCTTTTGCGGAAGAGTTCTTGTGCAAAAACTCTTCCAGAAGAGAGTGTCTACACTGGCATGTGCCTTTGCACAAGAGATGTGCTTTTGCACAAGAGCATCCTTGCCAGTGTAGACGCTCTCTTGCACAAGAAAGCTCTGATGGCCATTTTAACCATCGGGCTTTCTTGCGCAAGAAATTCACATTGCCTGTCTACACTGGCCTCTTGCGCAAGAACAGTTGCACAAGAGGGCTTATTCCTGAGCGGGAGCATTATAGTTCGTGCACAAGAAGCACTGATTTCATACATTAGAACATCAGTGTTCTTGCGCAAGAACTCGTGGCCAGTGTAGACAGGAAGCAAGTTTTGGCACAAAAGCGGCTGCTTTTGCGCAAGATCGCACCAATGTAGACACAGTCTTAGAGACTAACAAATGTATTAGGTCATGAGCTTTCGTGGGTAAAACACACTTCATCAGGTGAGTTGGAGTGGAAATTACAAAATTTGAGATATATATAAAATAAAAGTTACCTACTGTAATTTTTATTTAAGTCAGGGTGGATGTGTATCATTCACAGCATTTAATGTGCAGATATGAATGTCAAAGGCAGGGAAATTGCCTTTTATAGTGCATTAACCAGTTAAGATTTTTATTCAAGCCTAAGTTGATAGAATTGAACTTGTAAATGAACTCCAGTTCAGCTATCTTCCTCTGGTATTGGGTGATCAAATTATTTAATAGAAGGATGGTTACTTTTAAACTCATTATTGAATGTCCAGAGAGGTTGAAATGCTCCCCTACAGGTTTATGTGTGTTACCAACTATGAAGTCTGATTTGTGTCCATTTATCCTTTGGTGCAAAGACTGTCTGGTTTGGCCAACATACATGGCAGAGGGGCATTGCTGGCACTTGATGGCATATATCATATTTGCGGATGTGCAGGTGTTTGAGTCCCTGATGTTGTGGCTTATGTGGTTAAGTCCGGTGATGATGTTGCTTGTATAGATATGTGGACAGAATTGGCAACTGGGTTTGTTGCAGAGGTGGACTCCTGGTTGAGAATTTCTATGGTGTGGTGTGTGGAAAATTAGTTTAGGGGAAAGAAATTTCCAGTGGGATACTTTATACTTAGTTATAGATTTTATTTAGAAAGGTTTCTTACTACAAAAAAAGCCCCAAAATCGTTTTTCATCATTTGGGTGGATTTTGTGTTACTTTAGGGAAAGTGATGTAAATGATTTACCGTAACTGTAACCAGACCACCCACTCAGGACTGGGAGAAGTTTAGGCACTGTAAATAAAGATGAAGTGTGGGGTTAGCCTATACTTCATAATGGCTATATTAAATAGAGCTCTTTGTTGGCTTTTGCATAGTTCCCTTTTAGATATTATAATAGTAATAATACTAGTATAATGAGCCCAATAACTCATTTAGAAACCAGGGAAATTAAAGAAGGTCTTGTGTTATGATGACTTACACTTTAAGCACTAAACAGCTAATTTCAAGGTACATAGTAGATAAGTGTGGTGAGATAGAAACACTCAGACATTGAACACTGGAATGAGTATCTAAGAACATGTGGATTATATGACCCACATAAGGTATGCAATAAAGTAGTATAATATTCTCCCAGGAGACAGGTGGCAGAAAATTATTTACCTCAACAATGGCCCTTCTCCGAATTTTATGCTCATGTACAGCAATTTATAATAGCTACTGTATCAGTGTTGCTAAAAGAAACCCATTTAGCTCAGAAGAGGGCATCTTCTATCAATATACCTTATTTGGATCTTGCTGATCCAAATCTGGCCAAAACAAAGGCCAGTTCTTTGCAAAATGGATTTCATTCTGAGATAAAGATAGGTGGTGGGAAACCACCACCATAAAGATGGAGTCAGTGGGAAGGTGTATGACTGTATACAAAGACCCAAAATAATGGTGAAGGAGTTGAAATGGACCTTCTCTGGAGGATCTCTCCCCCTTCTTCACAGGGATTTGTTTTGGCAAATTGTAAAACCTATAATCTAAATACATATCTCATGCCAAACCATAAGACAATTTATCTCAGTTTCTCAAATCATTATGCCTAAGTACCCAAAGAATCACCTTTCAGTATGATGACACTCAAAACCAGAGAAAAGTAATTGGTGTCATTCCTTGGAAAAATACACTTAGCTGAAGAGCCTGGTCTGTTTGACATTTGCATTCTTTAGAAACCTGTTGGATGTCGGCAACGAGAAAGCCAACGCGTTGATGAGCAGAATGCATAGTGCCATTTCTTTTCATCATTTTGTAAATATTGCGTCATGAGTGCTGTCAGAATCTCTAAGTAGGACACCTTTGACTGGGGGACTCATAATGCCTGCCCTCCTTTAAGTCATATCTTCATGTATATTGGGAAATATCAAAAGGAGTTCTATTTGTACATACACATCTTACCCTTGTATCCTGTATGGTTTTGCTGGTTTAGGCCTCATCTGTTGGTGATATTGGACATAACATGAGAGAGAATGCAATCCCTATGATACATGATAGCAGGGCATTTAGGTGGTATGTGGTAAACTGGATGAATGTTTCCTGAGATACACCATACTGTCATGATGATAAAATTAGCACCGTTTTATCATTGCTATGAGATAAATAATTATAATTTAGTATTACCACTTCATATTTATATAGCACTTTTCATATGTGTTTCATAAAGCCCTTTACAAAGGATCACCATTAATATAGCAATCTTTTCAGATGCAGTAACTGAGGCACAGGAAGTTAAGTGACTTGCTCAAGGTCATGTGATGAGAGAGTAGCAGTGCTGGGATTTGACTCAAGGAATCTTATTCCCTAAGCCTTATTTTTTTATTTCAGTAGACCACAACTACAGAACACAGTTGATACTATTGTCCTCAGGTAATCAGCCTGAGATGTAATTAGTGGAAAGATGAAGGAGACTTACACTGCAATGGTGGACACACAATGACTGAGTACTTCTAGAATAGCATTGCTTGTATCTCAAGGAATCAAGGAGTCCATTCACCACTTGGAGTACTGGAACTTAAACTGAGAATTTAATAGCGTTGCCAACCTTCTGACCAAACAAAATTGAATACCCTTGCCCCGTCCCTTCTCTGAGGCCTACACGCCACACTCCATCCCCCCTCCCTCTGTCACTTGCTCTCCCCCGCTCTCTCTCACTCATTCATTTTCATTGGCCAGGAGTGGACTGGGAGGTCCCTTTTTGACTGGGTGTTCAGTTGAAAGCTGGACACCTGGCAACCCTAAACACAAGTTTACAGCAAGCATGCTGCAGATATGACATTAGCTATTAGTTATTGCGGGGGGGGGTTCAAAGCCAGCTTTATAGGGGAATTTCAAGAGGACTCTAAATTAGATATGTTGCCCTGCTGATGCTCAGTGACCCATGCAATTCAGGACACTCCATCTGAATATCCCTAGAGTAGGTGAAGCACATGTGAGTAATGATAATAACCTAGCCAAAATACTAGTTATTATAGTATTAATGGCATGAAAGGAAGATGGTTAAAAACCTACCTGTTCCCCACTGCTTATCAGCTAGATGGTTCCCAAGACATTTCTATTTCATCATCTTTCTTGTACCTTATTATGGCTTTGGACCACAAGCTCTTTACATTTCATTTTCTGCCCTTTGTCTTTAAACTTCACCTACTTTAATGCACTCTGTACCCTCCGCACTGCTAGAAAAACAGCCATTACTAAGTGAAGAGCTATACCAAGGGAAGTCCTATAAATATCTGACTAATTGGAAGCTAAATGCTGCTCAATTCAAATACAAGAAATCTACTTTCAGATAATCTGGCAACTTTTTATAAGTAGTAATCAATCATTAGTTTTTCTTGGTATTTATTATAACATTAATCATGATGCACCTGTTGGTTCAAAAAAGTGGTTTTAATATGCATGTCTATGGGAAATGCTTTATTATTTAGCAGGGTAAAAATAACAATTAATTATGATGTCAGAGAGGAAATCTACCAGTCTCTTATCCAAAAGATTTGTCACATCCATTTATCAATGTGCAATGAAGTTTCCATGGAAACATATAATGTTTTAAACTGAAAATCACAAGGCATGAGGCCTTTATGTTGTGTTCTGGATGCCTGGTTTCCCAATATTCTGTAATATTACTCATCTAAACCGGAAGGGACAACTGTGATCTTATCTGCGTGTGACACTCACTGCACATTACATTATACCAGGTGGGTGTACAGAAAGAGAGACTGTTCTAATAGCTACAAACATGAAAGGAAACATAGTTAAGAGTTAACATATTCAAACTTGGTACCACTGTGGGCCACATTAGCTGTTTGCCCTGGGTTATCAGGACTGTGCCTACCTGGCATATTCAATGAGACTGAGATTTTAAAATCTATCTGAGCAAGTAGGATGCCCAATTTTAACTGGATGTCTAACTCCCTTAGGCAGTGATTAAACATCAGCCAAAATAAAAAAATAAAGTGCATGCAGTAAATTTTTTAAAGGCTTCTAAGTTACTTAGGAGCATAGACCCTATTTTTTAAAAGTAAGCTGGCATTTTTGCATCTAAGTATTCTAGCATAATTACAGCAGTAAAATATTAAGTGTTGACAAAGCCTAAATTTCAATGAAAATCAGCAGGACCAAGGCTGCTAAATGATTAGATCATTCTTGAAAACAAATGCTTTTTGGACATTTTACCCTCAACCTTCATATCTACTTGTACCCTTTGTCTTCTATGATAGATGAACAGAAAATTCCTGATTTAGTTCACAAGCCTTAAAAATACAAGAACAGCCGTGATGGGTCAGACCAATGGTCTGTCCTACCCAGGACCCCGTCACATCTGCAGTCAATGAACTTTGCCAACATCCTCTGGTTCAAAGGAGCTAGTGATAGTATACATTTCAGGGCTCATGTAGGAAGCCTTTTTGAGCTTCCTGGCCCTGAAGGAATCAAACAGCATAATCATATCCATTTTTCCTTCACCTAAGAAAAATGCAGACTTATTAAAAAAAAATTTAAGTGACAAAGCCTAAGAAACAAACCATTCACAGTTCTGTTCTCTTTTCCTAATCTAGGAGCTGCTCATCTGAGTCACGTCTTTGCGATGCCAGCTGGCACTGCAGCCTTTCCTCCAGCTGGAAAGACATCAGATCTTTCCTGGTTATTATCCCAACCACTCGGTTCTGTAGGTCAACAACTGTCAGGTGGCGAAGCCCCAAGGTCCGAAAGATGATATATGTGCGCTGCAGAGAGAAATGAGCCTGAACTGACACTGCTGATTTGTTTATGTATGGCTCCTGCAAGACAAAGAAAGAGAAGGTGGGGGGTGGAGAAAATAAGTGTGTAACCATTCCAGATACAGCAGGCCTCCTGGCTAGTGGGGGGTAAGATTAGTACACTTTCTTTTTTTTTTTATTTCTGCTGTACCCAAATCAATATATAGTACACTGTAATGAACACTTTCTTTTCCTCTAAAAGATCAGGTTCACATTAAGCTGTTATGACTGGCATATACCCAAATCTCACAGGCTGGAACAGCCAAGCTGAGCTCCATTGATATTGTCTGAATTCCTGTTTGGAAATAGTAAATGACCCAGTATTTATTAAGTTTAAGAGATGTTTAATAACTGCTCTCTCATTATACAACCCATTTCTGGTATCCTGTAATATTCTTCAGTTAATGTTAGTAAAAAATCAGCAAATCAGAAAAATATACTGCCTGAGAGGAAAAAAAGAAAAAAAATACCATGAAGTCTGTTAGGTGCTGAATGCTGATCATTAAATCTCACCTTAGACATAAATGTTTCAAGATATGATCACAGCTGAAGCAAGTTTGGTAGGTTTCCCAGGTAAATATTGATATTTTAAGGAGATATTCACCAAGTTTCTTATATCTTATCTATCCATATACCATCCTACTCATCACTTGGGCCTAATTCTATCCTTAAGTGCCACTGAAGTGTTTGGGAAATCAGTGAAAGCTCTCCACGCTCACCTGAGGATGGTGTGTCTCATAGTCTGTCTGGGAACATTTTTGGATACTAAGTATATTGGAGCCAGAGGAGAGAGAGCATTCAGATTTTTTAAAAAAATAATATTTTAATTCATAATGTAATTAATATTTTAATTCATAATTTAATATTATTTTATTCCTATTTTTAAAAGGAATACTGAAGAGCAAGAAAGGACAAATTGGATCTCACTGCGACAGACTAGCCCTCATCTTGATTCATGTCCATGGGTCAACTTGAGTTCTAACCAGGAGCTCTATCAGAGCCTGCCAAAAAAGGCCATCAAGAGACTGCTGTACTGAATCTGTCTCTCTCCCAACTGCCCTGACCAGACCCTCATCCCAGCCATTCCTGTCATCTACACCACCTGGCAAAGTGAGGTTACAGCCACTTTGTCCTCCACAGACTCCTCCAGAGTAGACTTTCCACCACCAGAGACTCTATGCATTGGCTTATGTCTAAGTTAAAGTTGTATTTCACTGAATAAGGCCCAAAAGGAAAAGCTACAAATATATTCTCAAGAATTTTCTGCAGGCATTTTTCTCCCATTAGCCCTGACCTGCTATTGCAGCTATTTGCCAGAGTTTCTTTTTCTTGTTTTATGAAGCAGATTTCCATGCTTCCCATTGTCAAATTTTTTATATTTCTTGGTGCAAAACTGATTAAAACAGTGTGATAGAGACAAAGTGTGGCATAAAAAAATTCAGTCGCACCTCACTCATTGACCCAGTAGGAAAATCAGAAAGTCTTTGACAGTGATTGAGGTTACAGCCTAGCGAATAACGTATTTTGCAGTTTGTTGGCAATTTAGAAAAGCTGAAAAAAAAATTGTTTTGTGTCAAACATAATGTTCATTTCAATAATAATCAAAACATTTTGTTTCAGTTTCAACCTTTTTAATATTTTGGATTCTTTAAAAAATCTTAAAGGAAACTTTGAAAACATTGCAAATGAAAATAGAAACATCATTTTGAAAATGTCAAAATAAGTTGCTTCAATTCTTTTCAGAATTTTGAAGTTTGGGGATTCTTTGTTTTTTAATTTACAATTCAGGTGAAACAAAAATTAATGAAAAATGTTTTGGTGCCATTGAATTTGCATTTTTGCAAAAGAAAAAAGTTTTGGTCAAAAATATTTGCTCATTTCTACTTTCAACCCTTCTGGTTCTCGTGGACAAAGCAGCTTCCTTAAATCAAGTGAATATGCATGCTTTCCCTTCAAGGAATTTTTTTTAGGGTTACCAACTTATGTAATGAAAATTTCCAATTCAGCAGCCAGTTCAGGAAAAAAGAAAGCAAATCTATTGAAAAATGGAAGCCGTAAACATACCTTTTGCCAAATCAAATCTTCAGATATACATCATATTAAATGTTTCCCATTCTCCATTTAGTCTATTTAGAGTATAACTATATTGTGGTTGAATAATAATATACTCCTTAGTATTCTTCTGTCTGGTCTGCAGTCACACCACCTCAAGCTGTAATCTTATCAAATTTCAAAAACTAAATAGGGCCAATATTAGCAGGTATTTGGATGTGAGACTAGTTGGAAAAACCCAGAAGCAGCTGGAAATTAAATTCATTATCCTCAAAAATCCCAAGCAAAACCTTGGAGATACAACTTAGATGACTGCCAATTGTAGGGAAATTTCTGTCAGTTGTAGGGAAATTTCTAATTAATGAGTCCACAGTGAAGGAAATGAGCATCTACTTTTACCTTCACATTTCTCTACCATATTGAGCAGCAGATAGCTAAATGTATAAAACAAGCAAGAAATTTGTTAAATGTTTCAGAAGCAGAACGCTCACAAAAGAATCAGTGAATTCATTGAATTGCCAGTGGATGAAGAGATCAATGAAGGAAGATAAGGACACTGGTGAGATGCTACATGGTTTCATTTCATCAGTTTTCTCTCCTAAGAATGCTGGAGTGATTCTTACTCCAGACCTGTTCTTTTCTGGTAACAAAAATGAGGTATTATCAGATACTGAGGTGTCAAAAGTAATAGTGCTTGAATAAACTGATAATTTGAAAAGCAACAAGTCAATAGGCCTTCATTATTTCCATACAAGAGTACTGAAAGAGCTTAAATATGCAAGCACATAAACCCAGAGCCATTAGTTCATAGGACTGGAGGTACTAAATCCTGAGCCTATATGTAAAAGAGACTCTACAAATGGTTCGGTAAGACTTGCAGCCAATGTTAATTAATAACAGCATATCAGAACAGCTGGAAAATCATGATAAGTCCAAAGACCATAGTTTCTGCAAAGGAAAATTATGTCTCACTAATCTCTCAGAATTCTTAGAATGTGTCAATAAAGTAATGAATAAAGAAGAACCAGCTGACACAATTTATTTAGACTTTGACAAGGTTCCACACAAGAGGCCACTAAAGAAGTTAAATAATAAGGGAGATAAAAAGAATGGACTTGTGGAAAAATGGATCAGAAAGAAAACAAAGAGTAGGATGAAAAATGGTCAATACTTTTCATCATAGTAAAAATTTAACGACAGAACTCCTCAAAGTTTATTTGTTTAATATATTTATTAATTGTCTGGAAAGAGAAGGAAGATGTTAGGTAGTGAAGTTTTCAGACAGCACAAAGTTATTTACTCTAGTTAAGACCAAAGAGGACTATTAAGAACTTCAGAGATACCTGAACAAGCTAGGCAAATGGTCAAACAATGGCAACTAAAATTTATTGTCAATAAATGCAAAGTAATACATATGATAGCAAAAAATTAAATGATACATATGCATTACAGGCTGTAAATTAAAAAAGGGACCTGAGCTTCCCTGCAGACAGTTCAATGAAGACCTCTGCTTAATCTGTAGCTGTGGTTAAAGAAAACTAATAAAATGCATAATGAAGGGGACATGGAATAAAATAAAAAATATTATAATAATTGTATGTAATTAGTGGGATGGCCTCATCTGGAATACTATGTAAAATGCTGGTCAACCAATCTAAAAAGAATAGTGAGTAGCATAAAAGGGCTAGGACAGTCAAAGAAGAGCAGTGAGAATGATTGTGGACTTGGAAAAACTCACAAAAGAAAAGAGATTAGAAGGACAGAGATTGTTTGGTGACACTTTCTCAGGACGCCCAAAGTTATAGGTTACCATGCCCCGTCTCAGTGAAAGAGAGATTTGCTGGTGCTAAACTGGGCGAAAATTCCTATTAGCCCAGTCTGTTAGCTGTCCTAGACAGACTTCTCAGGACTCTGTTGGCCCTTGATTTGCTTTGCTTTCCAGGGTATACTTCATGCATGCTAGGTCCCAAGCCACTGGTGGAATTTTCCAATGGAGTGCTCATGCCCTGTCACTGGACACTCACAAAAATTTCTGACTTCATAGATTCTAAGGCCAGAAGAGACCACTGTTATCATCTAGTCTGATATGCTGCTTACCACAGGCTATAGAACTTCCCAAAGAAAGTTCACTGTGTCATAGAATCATAGAACCATAGAGCTGAAAGAGACCTCAGGAGGTCATCAAGTCCAGCCCCCTGCTCTAGGCAGGACCAATCCCAACTAGATCAATCCAGTCACGGCTTTGTCAAGCCGAGACTTAAACACCTTTAGGGATGGAGACTCCACTACTTCCCTAGGTAACCCATTCCAGTGTTTCACCACTCTCCTAGTGAAATAGTTTTTCCTAATATCCAACCTGGACCTCTCCCACCACAACTTAAGACCATTGCTCCTTGTTCTGCCATCCGTCACTACTAAGAACAGCCTTTCTCCATCCTCTTTGGAACTTCCCTTCAGGAAGTTGAAGGCTGCTATCAAATACCCCCTCACTCTTCTCTTCTGAAGACTAAACAGACCCAACTCCCTCAGCCTCTCCTCATAGGTCATATGCTCCAGCCCCCTAATCATTTTGGTTGACCTCCGCTGGACCCTCTCCAATGCGTCCAGATCCTTTTTGTAGTGGGGGGCCCAGAACTGGACACAGTACTCCAGATGTGGCCTCACCAGAGCCGAATAAAGGGGAATAATGACATCTCTGGATCTGCTGGCAATGCTCCTCTTAATGCAACCTAATATGCCATCAGCCTTCTTGGCTACAAGGGCACACTGTTGACTCATATCCAGCTTCTCATCCACTGTAACCCCCAGGTCCTTTTCTGCAGAACTACTACTTAGCTGGTTGGTCCCCAGCCTGTAACAATGCTTGGGATTCTTCCGTCCCAAGTGCAGGACTCTGCACTTGTCCTTGTTGAACCTCATCAGATTTCTTGTGGCCCAATCCTCCAATTTGTCTAAGTCACTCTGGACTCTATCCCTGCCCTCCAGCGTATCTACCTCTCCCCCTAGCTTAGTGTCATCTGCAAACTTGCTGAGGGTGCAATCTGTCCCCTCATCCAGGTCATTAATAAAGATATTGAACAAAACTGGTCCTAGAACCGAACCTTGGGGCACTCCGCTAGAAACCAACCACCATCCTGACATCGAGCCGTTGATCACTACCCGCTGGGCCCGGCCTTCTAGCCAGCTTTCTATCCATCTTACCATCCATTTATCCAATCCACATTCCTTTAACTTGCTGGCAAGAATATTGTGGGAGACCGTATCAAAAGCCTTGCTAAAGTCAAGGTATATCACATCCACTGACTTTCCCATGTCCACAGAGCCAGTTACCTCATCATAGAAGCTAATCAGATTGGTCAGGCACGACTTGCCCTTTGTGAATCCATGCTGACTATTCCTAATCACATTCCTCTCCTCCAAGTGCCTCAAAATGGATTCCTTAAGGATCCCCTCCATGATTTTTCCCGGAACGGAGGTAAGACTGCCCGCCTATAGTTCCCTGGATCGTCCTTCTTGCCTTGTTTGAAGATGG
The DNA here is from genome assembly GCA_032595735.1 of Pelochelys cantorii. NCBI lineage: Eukaryota > Metazoa > Chordata > Testudines > Trionychidae > Pelochelys > Pelochelys cantorii. Next base: position 71,515,789 of record CM064327.1, read on the forward strand.
GCACTACATTTGCCTTTTTCCAGTCATCCGGGATCTCTCCTGATCTCCACGACTTTTCAAAGATAATGGCCAAAGGCTCCTCAATGACATTTGCCAACTCCCTCAGTACCCTCGGATGCATTAAGTCCAGACCCATGGATTTGTGTACGTTTAGCTTTTCTAAATAGTTCCTAACCTGTTCTTTACCCACTAAGGGCTGTCGATCTTCAGCCCATCTTGCGTCACTTAGCGCATTAGTCCGGGAGCCCACCTTGTCCGTGAATACAGAGGCAAAGAAAGCATTGAGTACTTCAGCTTTCCCCACATCATCTGCCACTAGGTTACCTCCTTCATCCAGTAGGGGCCACACACCCTCTCTGATCACCTTCTTCTTGTTAACATGCCTGTAGAAACCTTTCTTGTTATCCTTCACATCCTTAGCCAGTCGCAATTCCATTTGCACTTTCGCCTTCCTGATAACCCCCCGGCTTTCTCGAGCTGTACATTTAAACCCGTCCCTGGTCATTTGTCCAAGTTTCTACTTTTAGTAAGCTTCCTTTTTGTGCTTAAGTTCACCAAGGATTTCCCCTGTAAGCCAATCCGGTCTCCTACCATGTTTGCCTCTCTTGCTACGCATTGGGATGGTTTCTTTCTGTGCCTTCAATAAGGCTTCTTTAAAATACTGCCAGCTGTCCTGGACTCCTTTCCCCTTCATGTTAGCATCCCAGGGGATTCTGCCCATCAGGTCTCTGAGGGAGTCAAAATCTGCTTTTCTGAAGTCCAAGGTGTGTATTTTACTACTCTCTTTTCTTCCTTTGGTCAGGATCCTGAAATCTACCATCTCATGATCACTGCTTCCCAGGTTGTCACCCACCTCTACTTTCCCTATTAGTTCCTCCCTGTCTGTGAGCAGAAGGTCAAGCTGCGCACGGCCCCTGGTCGGATCCTTCAGCACTTGTACCAAGAAGTTATCCCCAACATTCTCCAAAAACTTCCTGGATTGCCTGTGTACTGCCGTATTGGTCTCCCAACAGATGTCAGGGTGATTAAAGTCCCCTACGAGAACCAGGGCCTGCGATCTGGAAGCTTCTCTCAGTTGTCCGAAGAAAGCTTCATCTACCTCATCCACCTGATTCGGTGGCCTGTAGTAGACACCAACCACAACATCACTGCTGTTGTTTGCACCTCTAAACTTAACCCATAGACTCTCAACAGGTTTTTTTCCCTCTATATACTGGAGTTCAGAGCAATCGTAGTGCTCTCTTACGTATAGTGCAACTCCTCCTCCTTTTCTCCCCTGCCTGTTCTTCCTGAACAGTCTATACCCTTCCATGACAGCGCTCCAGTCATGCGAGTCATCCCACCAAGTCTCTGTTATCCCAATTTTATCCAAAGAGAGTATACACACCAGCTTGTTTGATTCAACTGATTCACAATGTGCTTAATATCACAGCACAGAGATCAACTCATAAAACAAAGAAGTTTATTAACAAAGACAGAGATTTAAATGATATAGAATAAGAGTAATGGAAACAGAATTGGTTACAAATGAAACAAAAGTATAACACATTTCTAAGAGGCTAAACATAATGTTAGAAGCTGTGGTCCTTTGGCTAAAGCTGTTTTCTTATCCATGGAGTTTTTCTGTAGAACTTGCTGGTTTTCAGTCAAGTCCTCATCTGGATTTTCCTGATTTCCCCTACTTGTTACCAGTAAACAGATGACAGAGTGTACTTTTGCTTTTCCTTTTATTTCCAAAATTCCTCAAGAGTTTATTTCCAGAAATAGGGTGAACTGGGGTTCAGATTCCAGTGTCTTCCCATGCTGAGTTCACACAGCCCTGTCAACTTGGCTTTTCCTACAGATTTCCATGCAAAGGCAGTTCCCATTACATTTGGTTCAACATTGCTCAATTTACATTAGACAGGGAGATAACTGCCTTTCTTCCTGTCTGGAAGAAACTAGGTTTCTCCTTTTGTATGGTAACATACTCTGAAGCAAAGTATCAGTGAACATCCACAATTCTTTATCTAGAGTTAATACACACATTTCACAATGATATTAATGACCTTTGTGTTACCAGTTTTCATCTGATACCTTAGAAGACACTTTCTATAAATAAATACTATCACAGCAGTATGTTAGGCTTAGGAAGTTTGTCAAGCCTGTTAAGAATAGCTGTAGAGGGGCTCTGAAGGTCACATGTTTAGTTTGGAAAAAAGAGAGAGAGAGGACACGATAAGATAATAAATAATATCAAGAAGATAGATCTGGAACTTGTGTTCTCCCAATCATATGGTATTTTACAAGAACAAGTGGATATTTAATGAAACTGAAAGAAAAATTCAAAACAAATAATAGGATATATGGTTGCTCCCCAACATATGATTATACTGCGGAACTCATTGTCACAGGAAGTCATTGTGGTCAAGAACTTAAGAATCAAAAAGAGATGAGACATTTATATGGACACCGAGACTATCCAGAGATGTCACAATTAATAACAAAAATTTAGAGGGGATACTAAACCTCATGCCTCAGGTTTTAACCCATCTCAAATTATTACAGATCAGGATGAGATCCATGTAGGGAGCTGGTTATCCCAGAAGGGAGGCAGGGCTCTTACACTTTCCTCCAAAGCACCTGTTTCTGGACAATGTCAGAGACAGTGTACCAGCCTAGGTGAACATCGGGTCAGATCCAATATGGCAATTCTTGTGTTCATTAGGATCACTACCATGAGCTCAAGCAGAATTCAAAATATTGTTTTAATAAAAGCCCTCTAAGTTAGTCCCAACTCTGAATTTCCCAGTTGCCATATTTTATCTGAGTCTACCCTGTGCATTGTAGGCTCACTGAGGCAAACGCTAGCTTTCTTTAATTATTTATTTTTCATAAGCCTTGTACAGTGCACTCAAAACTAGCACGTGCTTGGGACCAGTATCCCAGTGCAGTGTTTAGGAAATAAACATGGAAACGTCATCACAGAAAAAAGGAGGGGAGGAAGACATTTAGCTTTATTTATATGTTAATATACAGGCACTGCAAAGTTACTGAGTGAAAACTCTAGAGCATTGCTTTATGTTTGCTTTACAGTGCTATAGGAGCCAAATAATGACAGTTAAATGATCTATTCCATTAACATTGTATCTTTTTGTCAATCTGGAATGTATTTTAATCAAAAGCCCCTTGAAATGGTCTCCTTTGTTGTATTTTCTTGTTGGCTCATTTTATCAACATCTGTTATGTTTATACAATATGAATTAAAACTTTGGAATGCTCTTTGTACTCAGCTACTTTTGTTGAGAGTGTAACGTCCCAGGATTGGCAGTGTTTATGTAAATCAGTGAGGCTGACACAGCCATCATAAACAAATGAGAAAATATAACAAACACATTGTTCATGGAGGAAATGTTTGTTTTTAGAGTTGGCTTCACTCTTACCAGATTGATGAAGAGTTGCTGATACCGAGGATCTGTACTGTAGCGATTCAGCAGCATGGTCATCTGTGATGGATCAGGCAACTTCTCCACTGTTATCTAGAAGAGGCAAGAAGTTATTTCTGCTTCCAAACCTGGCTAAGTTGACTCTAAATCATAGGCTGGATTTTCATCTGCATGTGTACATACTCATGTATTTTTACCAATCTTCTCTTTAGGATTTTTAAAGCCTTTCTTCATTTTAATCAGTTGATACTACTTAGCTCTGCTACTGTTCTTTTCACGTTTGTTATGCTTTACAAACCTTAATTAAACCTCACAGTGATTATGCTCACAAAGCTAAGTATTATCTTCCCCATTTTACAGACAGGAAACGGAGAAAAGGGGAATTGGAGTAGCTGATTTAAGGACAGTGTCAGAGCCAAAATTAAAATACAAATATTCCTGGCTTGCAATCCTGTGTGCCTCCCAGAATCTGGGCTGTTCCAGGAGCTTCTGTAATTGTATCAGGCTATTTATGGGCTGCCCTTTTATTTAGTTTTTAATTTTACTACTTTTTAACAGCGTATTAATAACTATTTTAATCCCAGTGCACCAATCCTTGGACATATCAAATATGCATCAGATAACCAAAGGGAGAAATAAAGAAAAGCAATTTACCTTTTGGTAGAGGAGAAGAGGGCAGCAGGAAAGGGAATCATGATTTGTCTCTGTTTCAAAGATGGGTTCATGTTCCAGCAGCATGCATAGTTCTAACCTAGGTTTTACAAGGAATAAAAAAAAAAGTCAGAAATAATGGATAAAAATCTCTAGAAAGCAGTACCTGGCCATGCTAAAAATGTATGTAACCGCCACCAGGTGGATTTGAACCTCTGAAGCTTAGTATAGGAACCTCTAGCCTCTGAACTAAAAGCCAGCTGACTCCCAACCCTTGCTGTAGAGGTCTCTTGGTCTTAACTGTTGCTGTGGTCTAGGTTCCACTTGCATTGCTCAGTAACCACACTAGGTGTGTGGGTTACATATATAGACGTGATTAGTCTAATATCAGTGTCCAAATTTCAGTTTGGTGTAGAACTCCTTCAAACCTACATGTTTTTAAATGGATTTATCCCCTGTAAATTTTTATTTTTGATCTGAGTTAATATGATTGGCAAGCACTGCTTGGGTAGTCTGACTAGTTTGTTCCAATCAGGTCACAATTGCAGGGGTTTGGGTTTGTCATCTTTCTTTGTACAGATTTTTTCAGTTCTGCTGTCAGTAATGTTCACATTAAAGCATGAGACCCATCTTTGTAAAATTCTTTCAGAGTCATTGTGATTTAAATAAGGGATGAAATCTGGAACCCAATTACTTCAGTAAGACCAGAATTGCTCCCAGGGTCAGTGTGAGACACCCATCTTTGCAGTCTGATTCAAATGCAAAAGGCCATCTTTATCTACTTATATAAAATCTGTGGTCATGGAGATACACATTGATGGCAGGGACCAGGAACCACACAACCTTTAATTAGGAGTTCCATGGGGAAAAGACTGAGATACAAGGTGACTTTACTAAATGGGGAATGAGGAATTAGGATCCAAATTCCATTTCACAAGTTTTTTGTTATAAACTTTCCCATCAGGGTACTCAGAGTGCAGAATCTAATAGGAGTGGACTAGGCTCCTATGCATAGGACTGAAGATGGAGACCCAACCTTAGATCCCTTGTTTACAGCCAGAAAACAGTAGGGGCACTATCACTGCTCTCTAGTGAGCCTTCTGGCAGACACAAGATGAAGCACTGGCAGGTTCCCAGAGGGAGGAATATCCAGCTTTCCTAAGCCAGAAGATCACCACAATAACATTAGGTCCTTCAAAGGTCCTGGCAAGCCCCCTATCTGACATAAGGGAAGGCTATAATAGACTCCAGTGGGAGGAACATCCATCTCTTCCCAATCAGAGAGAGGATCACATGTCTGGTGCAAGTGCAGGCAACTAATGGAGGGAAACCCATCTCTGAGGGTAAAATGATGACCAAAACTTCCAGGTTACATATCAGTGTGTAGCTCAATTTGTAGACAGTAAGATACATTTAAATAAAGAGGGGAACTATTGTGAAAATTATCAAAAATATTTAATGAATTTGAAAATGAAAAATATGGACAAGATAGCATTTTTCCATCTGATGCCTTATAAATTGGGGAGGAAATGCATGTTGTCAACTTAGTTGGGGATGTGACCAAGTCACTAGTTTTGGTTACTTGCAAGTAGGCAATTTAAACAGGAATTTATGCTATAGATGAATAAACAGTAACTATCTATTGGCTGGTCCAGTTTAACATTGATTCAAGCTGTTGCGGGTGCACTCAAGAGAACAATCTCTAGGAGTGTGATTCTCAGTCTTGTATCATGTCAGGGGGAGAGCGAGACTTAAAATATTGCAAAAGAAAACAATCTTATTTCATTCAAATGCAAAATAATCTATACATCGCCATACAACACATTAGAATCCCTGTCCTGCACATTGTCTCAGCTTCAGCATCATCTGTTTCTTCTCTTCTGTTTGTTCAATATTTTGTAAAAAGCTTTTTACCAAACCTTTCTGAAACTTAAAACAAGATATTTTGCCTTCAACCATAGTTCTCAAAGAGCTTTACCATTGTTAAGCACCCCTGTAACTGGAGCATATATATGCCCTTTTCACAGACAAGGCACAAAGAGATGAAATAACTTGTCCAAGGCCACATAGGAAGTCAGTGGCAGAGCCATAAGAGCTCCCAGGAGCCCTTAGTCCCAGTCAGCTGCTCCTGCCATTAAGCACACGTCTCCCTCCCAAGAAAAATGAATAAACAATAGAACATAATTCATAATCTCTACTACAACAACATTATTCATTCTATGCCCTAACCCAAAACAATCTTTTTGGCATTGACATTTTAAAAAATAGCTTTCACATTATTAATGAGAGCAAAGCTCTGAGACAGCCCTCGGTCCATACCTAACTGGTGCAGTTATAACACTTGATAGAGAGTTGTTTCTGAAGAGCAGCCAAGTACTCTTTCCCAAAGCAGGTACTATTCCTGGCATGTTTGCTGCAACAGAGGTATGGACAAGATGAAAATCCAGTAATGTAATATGCCTTGTCTTTAATGCATTATGATCTATGTTTAGAAGGATCACCTGCTCACAGTTACACAAGCCTCCTAATTACGTTAAGTAACTGTGAACAACACACAATTGGGCCAAAATCTGCCCACACATATTCAACTTAGAACTTGAATGGGATCGTTTCATTCACCACTGAAATACAGCAGCCTTCAGGTAGCAAAACTGCATGGCTTATCTCTGACTTGTATTTCAACAATACATTGTTACACAAATTAGAGATGGTCCCCAAATATAACATTCTGATCCATAATGGTATTTTTCCAAAGTCTGGATGTGTTCAGATGCAGGATATGGTTTGTGCCTGACCATGACACAAACCCTTTTGCTTTTCCCTAGAGGAAAAAGCAGGCAACATTCACCATGAGCTTAAAGAGCAGAAACACTGGCTCATCACCAGTGGTTTATTGGCTAGTTTTGGCAGCTTGCAATTTGCTCAGCACTGTTCTTAACTAAATTCTGTGAGTAGTCACTTAACATGTCTTGGGAAGTGAGAGAAATTTGGCTAGTCAAAAAAGGCACACAGAAACACAATGAAGGAAATTGTTGAAACATTTCTGATGAGAATCCAATCCAATTAAAACCTACCATATTCAAGAGAAAAATGAACACATCTTTTTTCATTGAGACCTCCAGAAGTCATGCCTTGGAAATACAACAACCTCACTCTTTGATGTTACACACAACATCCTTCCTATCACATTATCAAGCCTTAGAAAGAGCAGACCAAACATGTTCCTTGCACTGTTTTTTGGACTTAGCAGGAAGTGCTAGGATTCAAACTTGGACTCAGCAATTGTTCGTTTACTCTTTGTTTATTTAAGAAGGAAGAAAACCCTTAAGCAATGAATTTCATTTCAAAGATACCCTGGCAAGGCACTATTGAAGTTTTATATACTGTATCCATTACAAAACATGCATCATGAGGACACACATCATTAAGATAACACGTTATTATCACAACATCCATGTGTCCCATTCAGCATGATACTCAGGAATTAAAAGCATCTGACAGCTTAGAGTGTCTCCCTTTTCTTGTCAGAAAAGTCCATTTATCAGACGAAACTACAAATTCTGTGCATAGGAGGAGTGACATGAGAGGAACACAAGCTCAAAAATAACTATGAATACAAAGACGGTAGATTAAACAATCCTCTCGTAGCAAAAATCACTTCACCATAAATGCAAAGGATGGCTAGGCCTTTTATTAAGACTATTAGAGAACCTGGAATATTTGTTTCAGTCTGTTCACTGACATTTAAAACTCATTTTTTCAACCTTAATACACCAAATGCACTCTCTGTGTGTGTGTGTATGTGTGTGTGTGTGTGTGTTTGCGCGCACCCATGTATTTTGCTTCTGAATTTTATGGTCCATGTGTGGCTTGATCAGGACTGTCGATTAATGTGTGAAGCATATGAAGTGGTGCACTATGAAGGAACTTAATTATGATTATCCCTCCATGTACACAAAGAGCTGCTTCTCTCTTGCACCTTAAGGGATAATCCAAAGGTGCAGCAACAAGTCTTAGTTTCAATGGGCTTCAGACCAGGCTCCTTACCCTAGCTATGCTAAAGCAAAGGAGATACATTTCAAAATCAGATGATAAAATGATACAGAAGCCGCTCCATGTCTCTAATGATTCTGATTGTGCAGGGTGCTGCTGATTGACTCATCCAATGCCCTGGCAGGCAGGTCCTTAAGTACGGTTGCTAACTCTCTAGGATGATCAACCTTTAAATAGAGATTTTGTCATGTGATGAAACCTCCAGCAATATGTCCAAAACTGGCAACCCTATCCTTAGCTGGTGTAAACTGTCAATGCTCCAGTGAAATCAATGGAGCTATGATGGTTTCCTACAGCTGGGGTTCCGCTACCATACACCTTCAACATTTTGCAGATGTGAGTAGGAACTGTGGGTCCTCATCATCCTGTAGGGAGCCCTCAGCAGGACCGGATCATGACTCTACACCTCAGAATTCATTTGTTCCAACACTCACTGTAATGTGACCCTCCTGGGATGATACAATGGGAGAGACTTTCTGTACAAAACTATAAGGCATGGTCTACACTACAGCAGAAGGGCAAAATAAGGCACACGACTCCAGCTACGTTAATTACATAGCTGGAATCTACATACTTTAAATCTCATTTCCATGCCATCCACAAAGCGGGAGGCTGACCACTCCTATCGGCTTCCCTTACTCCTCCCAAAAGGAGTACCACCAGACACCAGCTGGAGCTGCCCTCAGCATTTGATGTATGGGTCCATACTTGATCCACTAAATCAAACACCAGAAAATCGACCTCTGGAATGTCAATCTTCTCTGTAGTGTAGACATGCCCTAAAAGGTAAACAGGTCTACTCCTCTGAGTTATTTATATGCTTTGTTATAACAGAGCTGCTGTTAAAGTAGGAAAGATTAATTTCAAGTGTGTTTCTTTAAATTATGGGGAAATTGACATTTTTGTAAGATGGGAAAATGATGTTTTCCATTTTGGGAGGCTAAGCAAGGAGATCCCTGGGTACAGAGCAAAACTAGAGAGCTCAGATTTTTCATTTATAACAGGAAAAATCTCAAAATGGTTAAAGGGTCAATTCAGGTTATACAGCCAAAATTGCCAGTATTTTTCCAAACCACTTGAGCCTGCAAACTTAGGCTGGAGACTGTAAGAACAGTCTTTGATTAGACTTTGGCACACTGATGTCCAAAGGGATGGTCTTGTGGTTGATGTACTGGACTGGGATCCTCAAATTCTGGGATCAAAAACTGTCTATGCCACAAGCTTCCCATGTGACCGTGGGCAAGAAATTTAATCTCAGGGCCTCAGTTTCTGACTCTCTAAAATTACGCTAATTTTCCCTACCTCAATGACAGCTTATGAAGTCAAATATGTAAAGGTTGAAGTTCTCAGATATATATTTATTAGGACCGCATTACTGCAATAAGTAAATGGATGAATGAATAAACAGACAGAGAGTTCTAGCCTGAACGCAGAGATCACATGAATGCAGAGATCACATAAACACTGGAAAACAAATAGGAAAATGTAAACTTAATATTTCTGAATCTTCTAAAGGTTCCATTTAGTTTGATTCTAGAAATGGGCAAAAGTCCAGAATTGGATTCCTATTTGTTCCCCCCTCAGTCTGGTTCACTAGCATCCAGATTTTCAATTTCAGAAGAACTCACCACACATTTAAATTACAGGACAAAATAAGTGATCAGTCTTTCCATCCACACACCAGTTTTCCCTATGCCCATATTTGATTTCAACATTTAACAACAGCCTGCACTTGCCTAAAAGCCACCCACATGCTGCAATGTGACTGCATGCGTTTTTAATTTGTTTTTTTGGAGTTAAGCACATACACTGTGCAGCATTCTGAGTTTTACTCCAAAAGGCCATGTGGCAGAATCCTGCAACACCTGCACAATTATTTTTATAATGAAGCCGGCCCACTAATTTTGAAAGTATCAAATATTGTTGGTCTTTGTAAGAAGTATCACTGGAAAACCATATATGATCTTCTAGAAGAAAATAAAATCTTTATGCAATACATTTATCTCCCCACATATTGCATGAACTTTGCAGCCTTCTGTATCAGACTGAGAAACTTTGTATTCCTCGGTGACAAGTATCAGAGGGGTAGCCGTGTTCGTCTGAATCTGCGTAAACAACCAGAAGTCCTTTGACCTTGTAGACTAACAGATTTATTGGAGCATACACTTTCGTGGGCAAAGACCCACTTCGACAGTTCTCACGAAGTGGATCTTTGCCCACAAAAGCTTATGCTCCCATAAATCTGTGTATAAGGTGCCACAGCACTTCTCGTTGTTTGTATTCCTAGGATCTAAACTTAGTAGCCTCTCAACACAGTGCCAGAAGGAAAAGGCTCTCCAACTTGCAAAATGACAAATTATCTCAGAGGCTGCCAGCAGAGAGACTTTGCTGATATTAAGGTAGATCTTTCCACAGTCACACTCAAGAATTACTTAAGTGTTTGGGCATCATGAATATTAAACCTTCTATTCACTCCCAAACTCTTGTACTGCATTTTTCTTTCCAAATGCCATTGCTTCTCTTCTGTAGACAAAAAATGGGGGAGAGAGAGAAAGAGAGAGAGAGAGGTGAGGTGGATGTAAGTAAAGTAGAAGAAATGGATGCTTTCAGGTCACAGAACCTATGCTTTTATGACCTGAACACATCCATAACTTCACAGTGCCATATCCTTTTCCCAGCACCACATGTCAGCATTCTCTACCCTGTTCTCTTGAAATGTTTCTGTTCACTTTGCTGACCAGAGATAAATTATACCTAATAAACTTCCATAAAACACACATATATACAGTACTTTGGATCAATTATTTCCCTGTTAAAGGATGTTACTGTGTAATACAGCTTTAAGTTTTCAACTTTGTCATATTTTCTAAACTATGATCTCTTCGATTTACTTTCAGTTATGTGACATTCCCCTTTACTGGAGTGAAAGCATGCAATAGCTAAACAATGTGGTTTGGATTTAGTGTTCCCATGCATCATCATGAAAATGTTTGTCTCAGCAATAGTGTCATTATTGTTACTTGGAACAGCTGCTCTACCATCTCTTTAAATCGAGGAAAACAAAGAATCCCCTTACCACTTCACAAACAGGGAATTTAAAACAAGACTATCCAACAGAAGTTTATGGACGTATAGCGTTCTGTATCTGGTTTTCTCCTAACACAAAGGAAGCAGCAACAACAAATAATAGTGGTTGCAAATATCAATGCAGTTTGGTTCCTTCTGTTGCACTTTTACCTCTAGGATAGAAGGTTACCAGAAGTTCAAGCCCCACTCTAAAGCCTGGACTCCTGTGTGGACTGCAGCACTGGACATTAAAAGTGTCCTCCAAAGGAGAAGCCAAGCAGAAATTTCTAGTGGCTGTAGGGTTCAAGGTTAAATAGCTCAGTGCACTTCCTGAAAAGAGCAGAGGATAACCCTGAGCTGAGGATAACCCAGCATTCCTGGCCTAAATAAAACAGGGTATGTCTACACTACAGCACTAATTCGAACTAACTTAATTTGAACTAAACTAATTCGAATGAGTGAATCTAGACCTAAAAACTAATTCGAATTAGCGTTTTGTTAATTCGAACTAGCATGTCCACATTGAGTGGACCCTGAACCGAAGTTAAGGCTGGCTGGAACCAGTGCCGGCAGGGCATCAGGTTAGGACTTAGAGCATGGAGCTGCTGCCTCAGGCTGTGGTTAAAGGGACCCAACCCCCACCCCGGACAGACAGTTCTCAGGGTTCCCCGCTTGCTTGTCTACCTCGATGAGGGACAGCAAAGCAGTCCTGTCTTGGAGTGCCCTGAGTGCCCACACTCGGCACATCACAGCACTCGGCCATCAGCCCGGCTGCACTTGCCGCAGGCTGCCATCCGGGCGGTCAGTTGGGGGGCTGTCAGGATCCAGGAGGCCCTGAAGGAGAGCTTCCACCCTGAGGAGCCTGCAGAGCCACCCCAGTCCTCCCCATCGGGGGCTCGTGCCCCATTCCTCCCTGACCTCCTTCCACTTACCCCTCCCTAGCCCCCCTTCCTGACGTAAAAAATAAAGGACACGTGTTCAAAAATAGAAACTCTCTTTATTTAACAAAACTGGGGGGGGGGGGTTAACCTCTGGGGAGACTGGGAAAAGGAGATGGGAGAGGGGAAGAGAGAGGATGGGAGAGGGGAGGGGGAAACCTGGAGGAGGGAGCTGGAAGGGGGAAGCCAGGGGAAGAAGGAGGAGGGGAAGTCTAAAACTATGGTACGCCATATCTTCAGTACTGTGTACAGATGTGGTCTCCTCACCTCAAAAAAGATATTTTGGCCTTGGAAAGGGTTCAGAAAAGGGCACCTACAATGATTAGGGGTTTGGAACAGGTCCCATATGAAGAGAGGCTAAAGAGACTGGGACTTTTCAGCTTAGAAAAGAGAAGACTGAGGGGGGATATGATAGAGGTCTATAAAAGCATGAGTGGTGTGGAGAGGGTGAATAAAGAAAAGTTCTTCATTAGTTCCCATAATAGAAGGACTAGAGGACACCAGATGAAATGAATGGACAGCAGGTTTAAAACTAATAAGCGAAAGTTCTTCTTCACACAGCACATAGTCAGCCTGTGGAACTCCTTGCCACAGGAGGCTGTGAAGGCTGGAACTATAACAGAGTTTAAAGAGAAGTTAGATAAATTCATGGAGGTTGGGTCCATGGAGTGCTATTAGCCAAGGGTTAGGAACGGTGTCCCAGGCCTCTTTGTGGAAGGCTGTAGATGGATGGCACGAGACAAATCACTTGGTCATTGTCTTCGGTCCATCCCCTCCGGGGTACCTGGTGTTGGCCACTGTCGGCAGACAGGCTACTGGGCTAGATGGACCTTTGGTCTGACCCAGTACGGCCGTTCTTATGTTCTAAGCTCAGGGCTCAGGGTCAGGGGTCTCACTGGACCAACTTGATTTTCATGCAAACCTGCTCCTGGGTTCGCATGTGGCCTTTGGTGGCCAGGCTGGCAGCTATCCTGCCCTAGACGGCCGCATTCCTGTGCCTAGTGCGGAGGTCATGGATGTTGGAGGTCTCCCCCCAAACCTCGACGAGGTCCACAATCTCCACACTTAGACCAGGTGGGCGCCCGCCTCTTGCGGCCCCGGGCAGGCTCCTGGAAGCCGCCAGCCTGGTCCTGGGAAGAGGCGGAGGGCTGGGTGGCAGCGGGTGGCTAGCTCATGCCGTGCCAGGTGCAGGGTCTGCTGGCTGGGTGCTGGCAGGCTTGCAACTGGCACGAGCACCATAGCCAGACCGTGCCCCTTTGAGGGCTCCGGGGCCGGGAGGGGGGGCAGAAAAGTTTCCTTGGTTTGGCCCAGAGTGGCCACCAGGGCAAGCTGGGAAGGGCTAGCCTCCAACTAGTTCGAATTAAGTGGCAACACAGCCCTTAATTCGAACTACTTAATTCGAACTAGGTGTTAGTCCTTGTAGAATGAGGTTTACCTAGTTCGAATTAAGCGCTCCGCTAGTTCGAATTAAGTTCGAACTAGCGGTTTGTATGTATAGACGCTATGAAAGTTAATTCGAACTAACAGCTGTTAGTTCGAATTAACTTTGTAGTGTAGACATACCCACAGGTACTAACATCCAGTGATGTGTAGGAGATGTTCATGAGAGTGTAACAGCAGCTCGGTTTATCTGTGTGGCAACTACCAGTATTCCTATTCTCCAGGAGCCCAAACTTTCAATCTTTATTCACAAAAGGAATCTTACCCATACAAGCAATACCAGAGTTTTACTGTATTTTATTGTATTTATTGCTTCAGGGCCCAGCTTTCCAAAAGGGCCCAGAGCTCCCAGATCATGATGCCAGTATTGCAGTAGCGGCTGAAGCCCCTGGCCCTTTACATCACTGCTAGAGCGCCATGCGGGGGTGGGGCACAGAGCGCTCCAGGCGACACTAGGTCTGAACATAAGAACGGCCATACTTGGTCAGACCAAAGATCCATCTAGCCCAGTATCCTGTCTTCTGACAATGGCCGATACCAGGTGCTCCAGCCCCTTCCAGGGATGTGGAGCAGGGCCCTCCCCCCTTGCCTGGGAGCCTGGCAAAACTGTCAGCTACCAGTGTGGCAGATGAAGCCTTAATTCAGCTTTTAGGCCCAGATTTTCAAAAGCTACTAATGGTTTGGGGGGCCTAAACCAATGTTGTCTTCAAGTCGTCATTGTCAAGTCCAAGTCGAGTCTCAAGTCACTACAGTTCAAGTCTCAAGTCAAGTCTCGAGTCCCTAAAGTCATTTTCGAGTCAAGTCCCAAGTCGAGTCTCAAGTTTTAATTTAAAAAATGTCAAGTCACTTTTGTACAAGCCATCAATATCAGCATTTTCGGACAATTTTTTCACCAAGTCAATTTAACAAAATTAGCAAGTCTCAAGTCGAGTCTCAAGTCACAAACAATGAACCCGAGTCGAATCTCAAGTCGAGTCACCCAGGCGACTTAAGTCGGACTCGAGTTCAAGTCGTGGGACTCGAGTCAACAACTCTGGCCTAAACATGAGATACTTGAAAGGAGCCTGATTTTCAGACAATGCCAGGGATTAACTCTGAAAAAAAACCAGACCCCTTTAAGAAGTCTCAAGATGGGCACCCATTATTTGAAGCATTTAGAAATTATCATCAGCCACTTTTGAAATCTTGACCTCAGTTTCTACCTTTTCTCTTAGAGGAAGGACAAAAATGAACTAAAGTACCTAAGTGACAGAGGAGTCCAAATTCCATTTTACAAAGGACCTTAGACTCACTAGTTAATTTTGAAAAATAGGACTTAGGCACCTAAATCACTCAGATACTTTTACCTGAAAGCTTTTAAGCTGAGGTTGTTTGATCTGGGAGAGGCTGTTCCTCAGAACACAACCATTCCTGGTCCCATGGAGCATATCCAAAACTATGCTAAAATAGCTGCAACCAAAGTGAAACTGGTACATTCTTCGGCTTTCTGACAATTTCATTTTGGATCTAAAATGTTTGGCACTGTACTTTTTTATTTTTTGTCTTACATAGAATTAAGGGGCTCTGCCCCCTGCTCACTACACTTTCCAACTCCCCTCTGTCTGCCACAGCAGGATCATGGCCTCTCCTCCTACCTTTGCCGTAGCAAAAGGGGGGCTGCCACTAGCCTTTTCTGCAGCCCGATGAGGGCTGGACCAAGAGGCCTGCCCCAGGATCAGGGACAGGGACAGGATGCTGTGGCCAGATGGGGACTGGGCCCCAAATGGGGCCTTGTTGGTCAGGCTTCATTTTAAATAAAGTAAAACATTGTGTCCAACACAAAAAGGTTTCAACATTGTCTTTATTAATGGCAGGGTCAGGAGCCTCTGACCCACAGAAAAATCAGTTGGGGACCACACAAGTGAGAAGGAAAAACAGCCCCTCCAAACCTCCACAACCCTCAATGATGTGGTCCCCAACTGAAACACCTCACTTCCCTGATGCTCCAGCCCTGGGGGGAAGAGGGGAGGGAAGAGAACTGACGTTCAAGGCCTCAGGCCAGATTAACTCTTCTGGGGTTCCAGGGTTAGTGGATTTTGTGGGCCCCCCTAGGCTCTGGAGTGGGGCCAAAAATAAGGGGTTCGGTGTGTGGGACAGGGTTGCCAGTGAGTGGGATAGGGATGGAAGTGCAGAGTCTGGGCAGGAGCTGGGGTGCAGGAGGGGCTGAGGGTGCGAGGTCAGGGTGGAAGGTAGGGGGCAGGGTATCTGGCCAGTGGAGGGGGCAGGAACAGGCTGGTGGTGCAGGGGTCTCAGTGGAGGGAATGAGTGAGTGGGCTGGGGGTGTGTGGTCTCAGCAGGGGGAGTGAGGGAGCTGGGGGTGCGGGGTCTCGGCAGGATGGTGAGTGAGGGGGTTGAGGGTGTGGGGCAGGAGCAGGGTG
Source organism: Pelochelys cantorii (assembly GCA_032595735.1). Taxonomy (NCBI): domain Eukaryota; kingdom Metazoa; phylum Chordata; order Testudines; family Trionychidae; genus Pelochelys; species Pelochelys cantorii. The sequence goes on from CM064327.1 coordinate 71,531,779, forward strand.
GGGATAGATGTCTGACCAGAAGGGAGGGGGCAAGTGGCTTCTTCCCTGCACAGAGAGGCTCAGGGCTTTCTCTCCCCTCAACCCCTCATAGCAGGAAGCCAGCACTAGAGCTCCAACCACACAGAGTAGAAGGGAAGGTGAGGGGCTGTGGCATCAGGTAAAGGGGACCTGGGCCACTCAGGTCAGTGCTGCTAGGCACCTCCTCACTTGCCTTGCAGAAGCACCACTCACTGCTGCAGCCCCGCGCGTGGCTGGGCAGGCAGGAGGAAGCTTGGGTCTCACTGGAGCGGCTCGGGGCTAGGCTGAGGACAAGGCCACTTGGGGCTCAGCAGAGGATCGGGCAGCGGGCAGCTGGGGACACAGGTCTCCTGGCGCTGCTCCTGAGCCTGCTGGCCCAGCAGCCCATGAGCACCAAGAACAACAGCAGCACAAGCAAGTGGCCCTGGAGCAAGTTGTGCCATCCCCAAAAAGTGTCCAGGGAGCCCGTGGGTAGGGAGAGCCTGTGGGATGGCAGAGTGATGTGATGACATCAGTCTTTCATCCCACGGGAAAGGTTTTTTTTATATATAGAGAGAGAAATAATCTCCATCAATCAGAAAGGCTGACGTCTCAGTGACTATCGTGAGTGGGAGGAGACAAGGTTTCCTAGGTGAAAAAAGTACACACACAAAAAGTGGGCAGGAAGCCAGAAGTTTCCGACTCAGTGCCTAACTGGAAATAAACCAAGATTTTACCAGCTTCTCATTAGATACAACGTATTTTAATCACTCCTGCTTAGACTCTCTGACTTGTGGTTTCTGTGTAATTACCTTCTGCTGATCAAATTATATCAATCTAAAAAATGTCCTTCGGTTAAAATAGGAATGAATGGATAACATCTGTGCAGGTTAAGATGCAAAGGCAAAAATAGTGAAATGTGCCCTGTCCCCTCCAACAGATCAACAACGCAAGACACAAACCCCATAGGTTTAGGCATAAAGAAAATGGCCTGTTTTGTATTACTGACATCCAAATAAACTATTCAATGGCCACTTTGTAACCAATCTTCATGATACAGCTGTGGCATGGGACACTTGGGCCCCTGTTTGAGCAGTTTACAGCTACAGCAATTAAGATGGGCTGGGAAGAACTTAGCTATGAAAAACCCTTCCCTCACACTTCAGTTTCACTTCATGACAAGCAATCCATCTATCTGTTTTTCTTTGATGAATGTTAGGACGATCTGACTGAAGACATACTCAGTTTTTTCACTTCCTTGGACAATGGGGGATTAAGTCTTGAGAGACTCTCTCTGGTTTTGGGAGGAGACCCTGGCTAAAGTTGCTATTCTCTCTCATCTCAAAGAGGAAAGGAAAGCAAGCGGAGAGGATTGCTAGCATGGTTCTGGAGAAGGTAAGTGTCTTGGGAGGCACAAATGGTGGATGAGCTAGATATCATGGAGGATGGTGCCAACATGAGAGTTGTCAGATGTCTGGGAAGGGGCGACCATGTCTGGGGAGTGCATGTGTCTCATAGAGAAGTGCATGTGCAAGGAACTTCTCAGAAGGAAGTAGGCATGTGTCATGGTGCAGCAAGTTTCTCAGGGAAGCGGACCTGAAGGACACAAGCATGGCATAGTAGGTGCCTCAGGAAAGTCACCCTTTGTCTTATGAGGCAGTAGAGGAGGGAGAACTGAAAAGAGGGCTCACTTTCTTGAAGTCAATAAGTTACCATCAGCTTTTCCCACTATATGCCAGATGTGCACATAGCCAGGGGGAAGGAAACCAGCTACCAGCAGTCTTCCCTCAGTCTTATCCAGTGTATTCCACTGTTACTATGGTTTATTTTATAGGGTTACCTTTTTGTCAAAGAATGTGTGGCACAGTACAGCCCAAAGAGTAATCTGTCCTGTAACAGCCAGTCAGTGTCCCCATCATACTGCATCATGTTTACAATGAAGCTATGCCACCTGCATCCCACAGCTTTTTGGCAAAATAGTTTTAATTTACACTTATTCTCAAAAAAGTGAACTCAGAACCCCAGCAATCCCTACTCCTCCAGGAGGACCAGGGTGCCCCTACAGCAGCTGAGACAGAGTGAGGGCTAGAGTATCTCTCAAGCAGCTTTTGCTGAAAATGTTCTTACTGATCCCCAGCAAGAGTTTAAAGATGCCCCTCGTCTTTCCTGCAGAAGCCCCATGGGAGGGCAGCAACACTACTTCTGGCATCCCTCAAGTGTAAATCCCACCTTGGACACTGTTACTGCCAAAAGCACAGGGCAATGAAATTTGCAGCCCTCCGAACCCCCAGGGTAACCCACTTATACAGTGCTTTTCATTTGCTGTGTTTGCTAAGCATCTTGTTTCACCTGCCTTGATAGAACATAGCTTGTTCTGTTTTGGCAAGCTGGGATCATCTGGAGCTTTTTTTAAAGCCAGACTCTGAATACTCTATATTCAGCAGCATAAATCCCCCATTCTTATTAATTCCATGCATCAAGTTCTCCAGTCACACATTCCTCAATTTGAATGCTGTGTGGGTTTCCCTGGACTGCACTGTGCACTGCATGTGGCAAAATATCAAGATCCTTACTCTAAGGAGTCCTTTGCTTTCGAAGCTTGTGCTTCAGTTATAGCTCCTTTCTAACATACCTGCAAAAGAGACTAAAATTGTTATTAGTTTCATACAGGACTTTCTCAATCAGGGAAAGTAAAGACTTCAGGCTTAGGTCACCCAAGCAAAAATAAGTGTGGTGATCTCATCCGAACACCCGGTGGATATTTGTCCATATCACAAAATCTAACACAAAATTTGGCTCTATTAAGTAAGGCTGGACATCTGAACAGGGCTGGACTAGCAGGGTGTTTGTTACAAGTCAGCACTAAGGTGCATTTGTAGACCTATGTGAGAAAGCTTACAAATTGCCTGCCAACACTCTCTGACTCTAGTCTTTGCTTTAGTAAGAGCTACAGCTCACCAGCTTTTTCTTGTTAAAGAGGCAGAATAATTCACATTTGTAAAAAAATAATACTTTGCCCTCATACAGCATCTTTTATTTCCAGCATCTCAAAGTGTGTGAAAGTTCAGTATAGGATTTTATAGTCACTGTGGGGCAGCCATGTCTGTTTCGTGGGGAGAAATGGTAGAGAAACACCAATGGCTGAAAATTTTGAAATGAGAAATAGTTTTTAAGATTATGTGTTCCAAGTCCGGGTGCATAAAGGCAGCTAGTTCAGCACAGAAATCATGGCTGAACTGTTTCTTTTCCCTCTTTCTTCCTCTTTCTGATTTATTTTTACCTATTACTACCATCACCTTTTGTGCCACAGGAAACCAGTTTGATAATGTAAGAGCAACATCAACATAGGCCTGTGTTAAAACCTTGAGGGACTGTACATTTTGTAAAGAAACACATTCAGAAAATTATTTTTGTCTATAATCACACTCTCTTGGCTTGTGATCTCATCAAATCTCATAGCATACGCAAGGTCAAGCAGCTTCAATACTTGTAGGAGAGACCTCTAAATGAAATCAAAGCTACAGTGAATAGGTTCTTAGATTCAATAAGCAAGACTCTTCTCTCTGAATCAGTTCTAAAGCATTTCTTACCATGATCTTACAAGACAGTGTGGGTCTCTCTACACTGCAATTAAAAACTCATGTCTGGCCCATGCCAGTTGTCTTTGTTTGGGCTAAGGGACTGTTTAATTGTGGTGCACACATTCAGGCTTGGGCTGGAACCCAGGATCTAGGACCCTGCAAAGAGGGAGAGTCCCAGAGCTCAGCCTGAAAGCCCAAAAGTCAACACCAGAATTAAACAGAACCTTAGCCCAAACCCTATGAGCCTAAGTCAGCTGCCACAGGCTAGCTAGGGGTATCTAAGTGCAGTATAGACACGCCTTGTGTTGCAGGAGGTAAGTCATAAAACCAAATCCTAACTATCTGTGGTCATTAAGAACATAAGAATGGCCATACTGGGTCAGACCAAAGGTCCATCTAGCCCAGTATCCTGTCTTCCAACCATGGCCAATGCTAGGTGCCCCCAGAGGAAATGAACAGAACAGGTAATCATCAAGAGATCTCACCCCTGTCGCCCATTCCCAGGTTTTGACAAACAGAGGCTAGGGACACCATTCCTATGCATCCTGGCTAATAGCCATTGATGGACCTATCCACCATGAATTTATCTAGCTCTTTTTCTGAACACTGTTAAAGTCCTGGCCTTTACAACATCCTCTTGCAAGGAGTTCCAGAGGTTGACTGTGAATTGCTTGAAGAACTACTGCCTTTGGTTTGTTTTAAACCTGCTATCTATTAATTTCTTTTGGTGACCCATAGTTCTTATGTTATGGCAACAAGTAAATAACTTTTCCTTATTCACTTTTTCCACCCCAGTCATGATGTTATAGACTTCTATCCTATTCCCCCTTAGTATCCTCTTTTCTAAGCTGAAAAGTCCCAGTATTTTTAATCTCTCTTCATATGGCAGCCATTCCAAACTGCTAATCATTTTTGTTGCCCTATTCTGAACTTTTTCCAGTGTCAATATATCTTTTTTGAGATGAGGCGACCACATCGGTACACAGTATTCAAGATGTGTGCGTACCATGGTTTTATACAGTGGCAATAAGATATTCTTAGTCTTATTCTCTATTCCTTTTTTAATGATCCCTTGGCTCTTCACAAATTTAGTGGATAGATTCAGACAATGGCTATACAGATGGCTATTCCACTCAGGAGGGTGGAGGAGAGTCATAGCAATACAATGAAGTTGCCCACAACTTTCATTTCTCCAAGGCACCTTAAGCTGGCCCACTAAGCTTCGGCTGTGATTGACACTGGAGAGGGCAAGTTGTTAACTAGAATCCTCAGGACACCAGGATTCAGCCTATACCCTGGGCCTTTTTTGCCTGCAGGGCTCCACTGAAGAAAGTTAAACTCTAAAATGTCAGAACAACCTTCTCTACTTCTGGTTGTCTCCCCAGCCTACATGTATTATCTCGGTCTTTTTCTCAGATGAGGCTCAGATCATAGATCGTTTATACCACAAATCCTACAGAAAAATCATTTCCATTCATCCACCTGTAAAATATGGTACTAATTGCTATGACTCTTCTTTTGACAGAAATAAATAATGGAAGAGTTCTTAGCAAGCTACTATTCTACAAGGGTTACCTGGGATTGGTAGCTAGAAATGTTTTATAAAAGTGGGTCTCTAAGATGTGCTGGTGAAGCCTCTTTGGTTCCCACATGGTTTCAACTATTGTTGTTTCTATCACGGTGCAGAGAATGAAGGCATGTGTGTGAAGGTAAACTACTCATCGACAGCCTACAACTTTCACTGCAAGGTAACATGATGAGTTAAAGGAAATAGTGAGACTGTAACTGAACATTTGACTGGAGCAGTTAGCACGAGCTCTCATTTTATTGCAGTGGACAGCTGGGAAATAAATGAATGTGTTAGTTTATGTTATGCAACATCTTCCAACCAGCTCAGACTGCAGCTTGTCAACCATCGGATTTGTTTCAATGGTCCATCCTTTATTAATAACATTAATGAGAGCAATAGTACAAGGGAACCAGCAATGACACCTAAACTTTATTAGACTATATAAAGTCATGAGATAAACCCAGAAATGATCAAATAGAAGCAGCTAAGCAACAGACCTCTAAAAACAAAATTGTAAGCTCTGTTGGACAGGGACTATCTTTGGATTATGTTTGTATAGTACATACATGCAGCACCTGGGAGCCCCCAATCAGAGCCTCATTTTGCTAGATATATACAAATTTAACCCAAATCACACTAAAAACCAGGTTTAAAATCAAGTGCTCTTCTCTTTAGGGACTGAGGCTTTAATAACTGGAACACTCAAAATACGTGGGCAGCCTGATCCTGCTGAAAGCTCATCATTCTCAAGTTGCTAGCACTAAAATGTTAAAGAGGACCTTATGTACATGCAGAGTTACTTCCAATTGCCCTCAGGAAAAACACATGAATGGTTAGGGTGTGGGAAGGACAGTTTCTGGGCAGCCACAGAAAAAGATGTTGTTTAAATGTTACCAGCCGCCCTCCCCCCGTCATTGAACTCATACACACTTTCTGATGTTAGTTCATCAAGGTAGGGCTGGAGGTGGTAATGTGAGCCTTTCCAAAAAGAGTTAACCGTGTGCCTCAAGCTGAGCATTCATTTTGGGATAGTAATTTGGCTAGCAGGTTTTGTGCAAGAATGTACAGCAGTCATCAGCATGGCCTACAAGGAACTGAGGCAATGCTTCTTGGCTAGACCCTTCCAACAGAATGGAGAGATTATGATACACATCTCCTAAGTGGCCTTTCTAAACCTCTCATGTGTCAGTCTGAAGAGGATTTTAGTTGTAACTTGCAGAGGCTAGGTCAACACTACAAGCCGATATTGAATATCCATATAACATCATCACCCAAGGGTGTGAAAAAGCCACACCCTGAGTGACACAGTTATATACTGTAATCTCCGTACTCTGGGTATCCCTAATTCAGGAACACCTGTGGTACAGACTCTAGCAAATGGAGGCAGAAACAGCTCTGTGCCCTGCCACGACCCCTTCCCCTTAGCTGGGGGAATGGCAGCGCTGTTACGTGCCCTGCTGTAGGTTTTTCCCCACCACTCCTACAGTGGCAGGGGATGGTGCCTGGGAGTGATGGGGGACGTGGAGTGCCAGGTTAGTGTCCTACACCCAGCCCCCTCACTGCCTCCCTGGCCTGGCAAAATCTTTAAACCAGCAAACCTTGTTTCCCAGGGTTGCCAGATTAAAGAGGTTCAAATGTACTGACCTAACCAAAGGGTAGATTAACTAGGCCAATGGAAGAATCTCTCTTGTGGGCTCAGTTGCATCTTCACTAATGCATGTACAGTGTAACCTTAGCACCAGTGCAGCTGTGCCAAGGTAGCCCTGTATAGTCCAAGGGTTAATTCAATCAGATGATAAATATAATCTTGACGTGACCTGATGGTTCATAAAGATCCTTGAATATTTCTTCTGAGAATAAGTCCTAGCCAAATTTCAGTTGAAGAGCCTTTGCCTTCATTCTGCTAGTTCAGTTGGATACAGTATTTGTATCCTCATGTTGTTATTAAACTGCTTCTGGCTTCCACCCCAGTGGTGATAGAATTCCAGCAGAAGATGAAAGGCCTTGTTTTTAAGTAAAGTTTGTGAGGACTCAAAAGTTTTAGGAACTTATGCAACGAAAGATTTTATGTAGCGATGGATGACACTATAAAATGAAACTGAGCAGCTGCATATTTATGCTATTGTGATTACATGGATTAATATTGTATTGCATTGGATATGTGAATTCCTGTTTACTCTCATTTTTGTGCATTATTTTCCCTCTCCCCTCACTCTGCCCCATAATAAGTATGGTTCTGATTAAGCAGCAATTTCTGCCATTCCTGACCCACCCATTCCCGAGAATGGAGATCGACCTTAAGGTCCATTCCTGCAGGGCTAGAGTCAAACTTGTGTTTTTACAAAATGGAGTTTCAGCAATAGTTTCTTTATCAGGAGATTTTCTTCGCCCTTTAATAGTCCTCACTATGACAGAGTTATCTGTTGTTTGTGCTTCTCACTTTGTTGTTTTATCTTGACTATGATATGTTTTATCTTAATGGTGTTTAATTCCAGTAAAAACACATATTAAAAAAGGAAGATGATTGTGATTACTCAGCAGGTTACTTTTCTTTTGACTTGTCTTATTTTTATGGTTAGTTTGATCTCCTAATTCCTTCGGCATTATAATTCTTGTGTCCTTCAAGGGGTAATTCCCCATTTTCAGTGGACCCACACATACCACATAGGGGAACGTCTTTGGAACTCTCTAAGCAATATCTGATATAACATACATCAGCATTCCAAATCTGCTTCAATCAAAGGGAGATTTTCTGTTGACTTCAATGAAAGCAGGACCAAGCCCTGTATTTACACTATATAATCTTAATAAACACAGAGTGTGAAACAGTTCTTTCATAACCTGAAAGATGGCCAGACAGGCCGCACTACATCAAGAAATAGCATTATAATGTTTTACCTTGTAATAGTTCCTAGGAACACCTCTGATTGGTCTGGCTTGGGTTTGTAAACCACTGGGAATCCACCATGGCTGGTGCTAACAAGAAGCTGAGCCAGTGAAGCAATGTTTTCCCTTAAGTGGAGGAATCTAACGTAAGGCTCCATGACATCTCTGGCAAAAAACAATTCCAGGTTTAACCTGAAAGACACAAAACAGACATCCAAAGGAATATTTAGTAAACAGGAAATGAGGCGTACTGTACCATGTTAGCATCTGACGAGTTTATAATGTGTTAGTAAATTACTTCAAGCTGGAAATCAATCTGTTTTATTTGCAAATATAAAAAAGTAATTACCCAATAAAATTGCTTATTGAGCTTTGCCTCTCTGTGTGTCAAGATATATGATAAATTCAACCATATGCATGGCAGGATGTTGTAAAAGCTATTCATCAACTTCTGTGACTTTTCTCACTTAAAAAAAAATCTTAATCTGAACTAAATTCCTCTGGAAATTTGTCTTAGATTAGAAAGTTTGAAGTAAAATACTTTGGAAAAATTCAAGCTTCGACTCAACTTTGTTGTAGTTTTCATAGTAGAGGTGGAGACTGGGAATGAGCTTTTGAAGATTGCTGACAAACCAAATATACAAATTTTTTTAAGTCTCTTATAATATCTTTAAGGTCCTTGGCAAACTTCATGGGTTGTAGCTCTGCTGTCTATTAATTGCAAATTATATAGATACTCCTCAGGGGGAGGGGTATTTGAGGTGCAGGTTGTTTTTATTATGGAAAATGATGTAAAATAAAGATATTTTCTGTAAAATTCTAAAATAACCTCTAATGACATATACTGGAATTACATCAGCTTACACTATCTGTATACCTGGCACATGTTGTTTTATTATTTTATTATCTTTCTTTTTAGATAATCTATTCATTGTTAAACATGTCTATGTGATAATCATGGAGATCAAAATCCTTTAACATCAGGATAAACTTATCTACATCTTGACTTACCCATGTACATTTCAACCCTGTCCTGAAAACTCCATGCTGAGGGGTACAAGAAGAATACAATATCTCTATTCTTTCAGTTGCTGCCCTCCCTACTGAGAGTACCAAATAATGCCAGCTGTAGTGCTAGTTTTGTGATGTGCTACCTGTTTAGGAGGAATTCAACAGAAGTAAACTCACTTCCCATGTGGCATTTAGAAACTATGTTAGAAATAACAAAGAGTTTCGACCACTATGAATCTGAACTGGATTTTTTACATAGTCATATGCAGGAGCAAAGTCCTGTATTCCCTTTGCAAGCCCGCTTGACCTATGCAGTATTCTATTCTTACTGAAGCCCCACAGACTTCAGGCAATAACAGACATAATGCACCATCCTCAGTTCTTATGGCCAAATACAAATCAAGTGGCCACATTCTTACATGGCAAAGCAGCATGACTGCATGCAGAATTTAATGTTATTCAGTGCAAATAAGGCTGGTAGAACCAAGTCAGATTCTGCTACTCTCATTCTCATTGAATTACACAAATTCTTTCAACCATGACCTAAGGAAGTATTCATAAAGTAAAGATGATACTATCCATGAGATGGCTGGCAAAAGTGCTGTTGGGTAAATCACTTATACTTGGGTTACTTAAAAATATATCACTGTTTCTCCAACATTTGAATAGAATACAAAAAATATACTCAAAAGCCACACATTTGCATTGCAAACTACATCTGCATAGAGCATTAGTCACACTATTTCAAAATGCGCTGCACATCATGCACTAGATTTGAATGCACACATATGATTAACTATTTCCTGCATTATGAGATGTACATGAAAGACGTATATAATTTGTAAATACAAAAAATGTGGAAAGCAATGTTAGCTGATTACAATCAGCAGCAGCAGCTTCTACAAATTATTTTTATTGGTGAAAAATTATTTCTTCACTGCCAGAGAGTATCTGGGGTTTGCTGTCCCCTCAGCCCTCAAAATTGCTATTTAGCATACAGGATGGGTGTTTCAAATTATTGTAATAGCCAATGAAACACCCTTAAGATTTCTCAAATAAGTCATTAGTGTAGCAGAAACAGCTGGCTTGTTATATGGTTAACTGTTCTTGACTGCCAGGGCTCATGAAGAGTCTGTTACAGCTATTGTTAACTGCAGAGCCTGAATTATCACAGGTTAGCTTTTACAGCTGTGAGACAACTCACTAAAAGGAAAAAATGTCATCCCTTGGTGCTGACTTTCTGTTCAACATCAGCAGCAATTTTTTTCTTTTTTTACTTGTCCATTATTCTAAGAGAGAACACTGTTTTAAGGAAAAGCATGCAGCAGTATTGTTTATAAAACAGAGTTACATGGCAAAGGGATATTTAAACATAATTAGCCAAATTCAGCCCTTTCCAATCTGGTGCTGTTTAGGAAGACATCAAGCCAAAGTGGAGTTATATCCATTATGCAACGTGTCCCTTGGCTTCACCAACCAAGCTGAATTCTAAGCAACATTTAACTTGTCTCTCTTCGAAGTCCCTTTAAAGAGTTCAAACGTGAAAAGTCAGATACTTAACTATGGATCTAAATCCTATGAGTAGTGAGTAAGGGAGGGATGCAGAACTGGATTTCATAGTGGTATTACCTAAATACCACCGTTACATCACTAAAACAGAGAAGGCACAGGTCTTCATTTATTAAGACACATGCAAACATTTTTTTCCAGTTGGATCACTAAAGATAATACCATACCACAATGCTGGGGTATTTCAAATGACACCAAAATTTCAGATTCTTTTGCCATCAGAGTACAGATATCTTGCATAGCTCCCCTAAATAGTAATAAGAACTGCGTGCACAATTCTTGAAACGATGCACAACAAAACATATCTGCCCGTTAATCAACAGGAATTCATCAAGACACATTTATTTGATAAGAAACGAATATTCCAAAAGGTTGGTTGCCTTGAAATTGTTAATGAAAATATAGGTGCTGGTCCTGTTAGTCTCTAATTCAATGGAAATTTTTTATTGAAGTACATTGCAAAAGGATCTAATCATAATATGGAGGTCTCCTTTGGAAACAACTCTCTTAATTAAAGAGAACAACATGTTGCCTCTTCAAATATAGTTTTCTCTTAATTTTGAGGAATTTTTAAATGACTAAAGGATTTAAAGTTATTTTTGGAAAATCCAAATCAGATCATTTTCTAAGGATTGAGTTGCATGAGAACACAGGCTGTTCTGCTTGTTCAGATTTATTTGCCTTCCTCTTTTTAGCAGTGACTCTAATACCTCACTTTATGTGGTGAGAATGTTTACCTATTGACTAGCTACAGGCCATCTTGCTTAGAAGAGCACTGGATTTTATTTGGGCTTCTTGTAAACCATTGTTTTATTATCCTGCCTGATTATTGGCTCTTATATAAATAGTTCTCAAGAGTTTGTTGTTGGGGGGTTTGCTTTATGTTTGCGATGGTTGCCAAGAGCATTTACTCAGAACAACTCAATGTCCTACTAATTGAAAGTTCATAGTGATTAACATAAAGGGACATTGTCTGGGTGGAAATTATAAAAAATAATTACCTGGTTATTAGCACCATTGGTCATCAGCTGTTCAATTGTTTAATTTATGTTCACCATTTATGCTTTAAATATACACTTAGTTTGGACAGTGAAACTAGATGGATTTGTTTCATTACTTCCATTCAAGTACAGCACCCACTCTTGCTATTACTGGGCCTTCAGTGTTCCCGCTAATCTTTTCCATTCATTTGTGGATTTTTTCTACCCATGTGCAGAATAGATTTTGTTATGTGCACTGAAGCATGTGTGAATGTGCACCACCACACCAATGCTGCTCTGGTAATCAGCTGGAAGGCATTGGAATCTCCCCTGAGTGGCCACACAAGCACACAGCTTACAGGGAACACTGCCTCTGGCTCTATCAAAGCCTGATTAAGACATGTTGAGATTCTAAGATATGTCAAGTTTAAGAGGCCCCATAGCATTACCAAAAAATGGGTATTATTCTAACTGAAAGGACAATGAAATACAAATAATAAAGTCTTATATTTGCGTGTAAACTGGTACGTAGGCAAGGATGCAACTAAAAACTAGTAATTTTTTTGCATTTAGAAGCCCTTCAATCTGAGGCCCTAAACTGTAGCTTACTTAGCTTGTGCATAAATCTGGCACTGCCTCTACTGCAGGGCTACTCAACATGCAGCCCATGGACTGCATGCAGCCTGCAGCCTGTTTGTTTGTGGCCCACAGTGAGGTTTGGGTTTAGGCAGGGCTCAATACAGGGCCCGCGGGTGGGAGCCAAAACAAAAAAGTAGTCAATATAATGGTCTTCTGTTGATATGCATTTTAGTAGTTAAATTCCTGGACTGTCACTGCTCATTAAAAGTGCTGTCATATGGGTGGAAATCGGGTAAATATTGCATTTTATTAATATCAGCAGAACTGACTTAAATGGGGCCTGTGTGTTGTGTAGTCTTGCCTTAATCTTTGTATTCATGCCCACAAGTGTGAAATAAGCTATTTGCATATATTTGCATGCAGATGCAACCACACTTAAGTTGTGGCCCTCAGCATATGCTGTGCGTATCATTGTAGTCCCCGGGGCTTCCAAAGTTGAGTAGCCCTGCTCTACTGCATTAACCTTCACTTTCTGGTTCTCAACCAAGCATACAGGAATCCACTTGGGTTCAGAGCATTGCAAGGCGCTGTTTACATTTTAAATCCATTTTCTTTTCTTCTTTTTAACTTCATAAAAAGGTTTCAATGAATATTAGCTATGCGTTAGACCATTTTCTTTTACACACATTTTTCACTTATGGTAGACACTCATTAATAAAAGTCCAGCAACGATAGTGTCCTAATTATAAATCTTGCATTCCAAAATTGAGCGAGTCATATTTTGGAGTCAGGATAATAATATCTACATAATATGTACTGCCCTGCAAGCCCAATCCTGTATCACTAAAGGCAATGAGAATTTTGACATTGATTTCACAGGGAGAATTTGAGTCTTTAAATATGCATGTGGTGCTCCCATTGATGTCAATGTATGCAAGTCAAGAACAGTATAAGGACTTGTATAGGCTAGAAAGTCACAGTCGTTTTACTAGATTTAATTTAAAACTGATCTACTTAAAACCATTCAAACACCTAAGATACAGGTATTTACATTTATTTAAAATTAAGCAAATGATGCTAAACCAATAAAACAAGATTTAAACCAGGGGTGTGGAAACTAAGGCCCAGGGGCCAGTCACGGTCCACAGCTTACCTGGATCTGGACCCCAGAGCAAGGGCTCCTCTCCCCCCAGCATTGGGAGCGCTGTCACTCAGTCCCCGCTGCCCCCCACCCCAACTGATTTTTCTGTGAGTCAGTGGCTCCCGGCCCAAAAAAGGTTCCCCACCCCTGATTTAAACCTATTGAAGTGTGTCTACAGAAGGGGTATACACTGTTTGAATTAGATATATTTAAAATCAATTTTAGCTAAACTGTCTAATATAGATATGACCTCAGACTCTCTGCATCCATTGGTTTGCTGAGTACTAACTCAGGCCTGGTCTACACTACATGGGAAGGTCAAAGTAAGATACGCAATTCCAGCTACATAAATTGTATAGCTGGAGTTGATGCATCTTAAATCCCCATCCACACAGCAGGAGTTTGGCGGAAGCAAATGCTCCCTTCGGCTTCCCTTTGTCCTTGTGAAGAGTAGGAGTACCAGCACCGATGGGAGTGCCCTTTGAGTTCACTCTAGGGGATCTATACTATAAACCCTGGAAAATAGATCACCAGAGCTTCAATCTTCTGTGGAGTGTAGACATGCTCGTATTGTGCCTTCTAGTTAAATTGGGAGGCAAAGGTTTGGCAGAAACTTCAAGCTTGGTTCAATACAGCTACAAGTATATTGAGCTCAAACAGGCAAGCTTCCCAGCAACCTCTGGTCCTGGCTTCCTCCAGCTGTTCAAATGAGAGGAGATTTGGCTGTTCAGCTAGAAGTCATTTAGACAGTACAGTACTTAGTTTGAAATGTGTTGTTTAGGTTAGCTGAATGTCTCTGTCACTTATTTCCCAAAGAGGATTTAAAAGTTCTGTTTAGCAACTACTGTATGCTGATGACAAATGGATTTCCACATGTTCTCAGATGTCTGTTGGGAAACAGGACCCCTCCACAATGTGGGAACATGCAGAACACAAAACGGGAATGGATCAGAATGCTAAGATTTAGTCTCAGAGATTGCAGAGGTCATGGAATCTGTGACTTCCAGAAACCTCCATGACATTTTCTGCTTCAGTGCTGGGGCAGGATGGCTGGAGGTGTTATTTGGCAGGCACCCAACAACTCTCAGCTGTCAGGCAACAGGAGACCTCGCAGCTCCCAGCCATTATAGGTAGCAGGGAGACCTTGTAGCACTGAACCAATGTGAGCAGCAGGGAGTCCCTCTGCAGCTGCCAGCCACCACCCTCAGCTGCCAAACATGACAGTGGGGGGAGAGAGGGAGGACCTGCAGTTCCCAGCCACTGCAGGCAGTGGGTAAGCAGACCCCACAGCTCCCCGTTGGCCATGGCAGGGGAGACCCAGCACTCTTAGCCACCAGGGACAGTGTGGGGGGACATTAGCAGCTGCTGGACCCTCCTAATTTCCCATTTTATCATAGGTTTTCAGTCAGGGACAGATGACAGACTTCCGTGAATTTTTAGTTATTGACCTTGACTTGTCTGTGAATGGTGCAACTCTGCAAATAGTCTCAAAGAATAGTCTTTGCCCTTTCTACTCCACCAATAATACCAGCCACAGAACACCTATTTATCTGGTTCCCCAACAACCTTTGTGTTCTCTTCCATGATGCCATTTACATACGGAAAGCCCTCCCCAACCAAATTCACAAAAGCCACTATCCTGTCACAAGATCATCTACTGCAATGTCTCTGGGAAATTAGCCAAAGATACAGTTAAAGATAGCAGATACTGAAAAAAATAGACAATAGAATGATTGTATGTCGTATGCTTTCCCTTCTCGTTCAGTTCTGCTGCTTCTTGTCTTAGATTGGAAACTCTTCTGTGCAGGTATTGGGTCTTATGTGCAAGTAGAGTGCCTAGAACAGTGGTTCTCAAAGTGCGGTCTGTGGACCACTAGTGGTCCACAGCCACCTGGTCGGCAGCTTGAGCTCAGTCCCACCCCCCACTCCACGTAGCAGGGAGCCCATGCTGCTGCTGGAGCCTCACGGTTGACAGCCCCCAGATCAATGTGGTGCTGAGCAACCTGCCAGAACTCAAGAGGCTCGAGCGGCAGCACAGACTCCCTGCTGCAGGGGGGAGGCTGAGATCCTCCCTTCCCCACCTGGCTGGGGGAACAGAAGCTCAGTGACAGGCTGTCCAGAAGCTTTCCCTGCTGCTCCCACTGACCAGCCAATGATAGCAGCAGAGGGGCAGTGTTTGGGAGCAATGGGGGTACAAAGCCAGGTAAGCACTCCTCCTCATGCCCAGACCCATGCACCCAACCCCCCTCACACCCTATCTCCCCACCAAGACCCCGCACCCGCAGCTTGCTCCTACACCCTCCCTTGCCCTATACCCTCCCCCCAGCCAGACTCCCTACTTCCAGCCTGCTTCATCACCCTACCTCCCACCCTAACCTTGCACTCTCATCCCTCCTATACCCTACCTCTTGTCCAGATCTTGCACCCTCATCCCTATCCTATTTGCTGGCAGCCCTGTCCCGCATACTGAACTCCTTATTTTTGCCCCCACCACAGAGCTTAAGGGAGTCCACAAATTCCACTAACCCTAGAACCCCAAAAAAGTCAATCTGACCTATGGGAAGCCCTGAACCTCAGTTCTCCCTGTCCCTTCCCCTCGCCCAGTGGGGCTGGAGCACCAGTGGAGTCATAATAATACCTGACCCTACACTTTCCCCAGTTTTGTTTGTATGGTCTAGGAAAACCAAATTCCAGAGCTGGAGCTCATCACTCTTACTGGCATAATTCAAAACAGGAAAAAATACTCAGCACAAACCTGTTATAAAAATGGACTTGAAACCCATTCATTCCAATTGAATTGCACCAATGAAGTATTTGCCCTATTTTAATTTATTATTTAAGGAACATTTACAACATACGTAGAGTTGCATGAAAAGTAAAAGGAGACATTGACTACACCCTGTGGATCTTACCATCTAAGGATCTGACCCTGAGAAGCTCTGAGTACCTATAATATCACATTTAGCGTTTCCAAACATCAGGCTATACAGGGAGACAAAACAATACATGCCATGGTCTGCTGAATTGAAGGTCATTCTGTGAGTGGGATGGATGGGAATATAGAATACATGGAAATAGTGAGTGAACAAACAAAGAAATAATAAAGAGATAAGTACGTTTGTATAGTTGTAGCAATTAACTTAGATGGGTTAACAGTAGTAGACTTTTGGTATGTCTACACCAGGGGTGGCCAATAAGATGGAGGCAGTTTGCCAGCGTTAGCCCCTGGTGGGCCACCATTGCTGTATTTACCTGCACCTTCGCAGGTATGGACACTTGCAGCTCCGATTGGCTGCAGATCGCCATTCCTGGCCAATGGCAGTTGCGGGGAGCAACACAGACTGGGACATGGCTTCCCGCAGCTCCCATTGGTAGGAACAATTATCTGGAGCCAACAGGAGCTGCAAGCACCCATACCTGCAGAGGCACAGGTAAAACAGTGGCAGCAGCCCGCTAGGGGCTAACCCTGGCAACTACATCCAGCCCATGGGGTGGTTATTGCCCACTGCTGGTTTACCCTGTGAAAAAAAAAAGATCAATGGCACAGATGCAGCTGGCTTGGGTCAGCTGACTCAGGCTCACGAGGCTCATGCTGTGGGGCTATAAAACTGTTGTGTAGACATTCAGGCTTAAGTTGGAACCCAGGTTCTGAGATTCTTCTCCCCCCTTGCAGAGTCTCATAGCCCAGCCCATGCCAAACATCTACACTGCAGTTTTATAGTCCCACTGCCCAAGCCCCACAAGCCTAAGGCAGAGACTGCAAGCTCTGAGATTTGGTTCCGCAGGGTTTTTATCACAGTGTAGACATAACCTGTCTTATTTCACAAAGTTTTATGGTAATACTTCAGCTATCCCTGCATTCTCCAGACCACTATAAGAGTCTTCAAAAATGTTAACTTCAAAAGCCAGACCTGTCCAGTATCCAGCTGCTTTAGCAGTATAACCAGAGTCAGAGAAAGTTATTTCCCAAAATGCAAGTGATTTAAATTCAAACCAATATTCCAAAACACACTTCCACAGTAAAACTATTCCAGAATTAGAAAGAGGCAAGGAGGGCTCCCGTCAGACAATTTCTATGAAAGCTTCATGCAGACCTTCACCGTCATACACTGTACCAGCCACCTTAACATTTCCATTTTGGCTGAAGCACAGACTACAATTATAAATGCTAATAGCCCCTGTATTGGGGGCAAGGCAGAATGATGACAATATGTGTTCCAAGGTCAGGTAAAGTTTATCAGATTGCCTTTCAGACAAACTGAAGCTTGGAGGTGTTGGACTTAGGGAGACCATAACTGTGGAGATTGAAGTTATCAAGATGAGGGAATAGAAAGTCATGGATTTGAGGGTGATTGGCCTGTCCTTGGATCAGGCCCTTTATGTTAGAAAAGCCTGGTCTTGTAACTAAAGCACAGCAATGGGATCAGATGATAGGGGTGAACTCCCAGCTCCAGTAAATTCAGTGAAACTTTGCCATAGACTTCAATGGTGCCAAGATTTCACACATAAGCTCCTTTCTCAGCTGTGCTGCAAATCACCTGTGTGATCTTAGGAAAGTTACTTTGTCCCTCAAGCCTCAGCGGTCCAGTGTGTAAAATGAGAGTTATACTAAATCCTACCTCTCAAAGGTGTTGCTAGATTTCATTTACTATTATTGATACAAGCACAGAAGAAAGGTACTATATAAATTGCCAAACCTCATCATCATGAGAAACTTTCCCTTAAGCAAAATCCTAGTTCTATAAACATCACCCCCCCCCCCCACTTTGTAGATTTTTTAATGCAGATCAGAACTTCATAGCTTTGAACCCATCTGTAAACATCCTGGCTGAATACTGATTTATTTGGGATTGGTCCTGCTTTGGGCAGGGGGCTGGACTAGATGACCTCCTGAGGTCTCTTCCAGCCCTATGATTCTATGATACTTGTCACAGCCATGACAAAAAAATGAATGTTAGGATTTTTTCTTTCCCCCACCCACTCCCCAAAAAATCAGGACTATCTTCTTGGTCATTCTACAGTGGGGCAAGATTCCTCCATGTATTTTCCAAATTTGATTCTACATATTTCCAGTCTTCTGAAGTATGGATTTCTCCAATAACTATTTGTGAAACATTATAAAATATTTTAAACAATTTATTTTAAAAAAATATATTTGACTTCTGATGATGTCCAGTGACAGATAAGTCAATATTAAAATCGGAGTGACATCTGCTTCCACTTTTATGAAAGAATAATTTCTGGTGTGACAACCACAGTTGCTAATGCATTTTTATTAAGAATGAAGCAAAAAGTGGGAAGGGCTGTAGTAAAGAAGAAATTATATATCTGAATATCATCTGCAAAAACTATAATTTCAGCTTGAGGTGAAAGATTTCCAAGTAGGATAATAAAGATATAATTGTACCTCAATACCATTAAAACATATGTAATGAATTTATATATTTTGATACCTAGTAAGATAGATATACATTTTCCCTTATGCACTCACATAAAGGCCTAATTCAGAGCCCCTTGAAGTCAATATAAAGATTCCTAAATGACTTCAGTGAACTTTGGTTCCAAGTAGTTATTCTACTGAACAACTGTTTGAATTCAAATAGCTTGTAATGACATCTTCAGGAAAACGGGCTTGGTGGTTGTTAAGTGGAAAATGTTGGTAATTTGTTGTGTCTGCCAACTGGTAGTCTGACATTAGAACAGACTTAACCAATTAGTGGAATATCCCATCTGGTTGCTGAACTTGCTGTGTGTTCCACCTGCACATTACCACATGTGAAAGCTGACCTATGACCCTCCTGATCCACAGGCAGCAAGTTGCACCAGGGGAGCCAAACAGGAGTCTCCCTCTAGCTGAGCCAGGAGAAAATGTACCAAGCTTCCCCCAGCTGGAAGTGACTCAATGTATCTTTTACATAATGTCACATTGACGGTTGGAATGGCTCGTGCCATACCAATGGAAAAAATTATTTCTTTCATGTGCTGCTGTAGAGCATTTCTTTCTGTGGAAAGTGTGCAGAAGTTGCTCCTTTTGGTTTTGTGGGACTCCTCAGAAACAGAAAACATATCAAGAGTCAGTTTCACATTCTCCTCCCACAACATAAAATGCATTATAGTGGTAGCTCAGATTTTTTTGGAAAGAGTTCTGCAGGATACTAAAAGCTTCTTTGATGAGATGTCTAATGCTATTAGAGAGAGAGACTCCATTCTCACTTACACCAGTTTTGCATTGGTGTAGTACTACTGTTTTAATTATGTTACTTCTGATCTGTATTAGTGTACGTCTAATTCTATTGGTGCTCAAATCAATGTTGAAACACCCATTGACTTCAATAGTGCAAGATCAGATCCTAAATGAAAGATGGTTATTCTATAAGGTTAAATGCACAATATGATGCACATTGTGGTCCAAATTCTGTGCTCACACCAGTATAAATCCAGAGTGACTCTACTGAATTAAAACTTCATTATACTGCTCTTCTAGTTTGTAAATTGCTTGTGTTAAGACCTTTACTCCAGACTGGATCAAGTCCCCATGTAGTTTACCAAGACACAATTTGGTGATTTATGCTTACATCCACAGAGCCAAATTCCAGACTCAATTAAAGCTTCTCTGGATTTATAGCAGTATAACTGAGACCAGAATTTGACTCTGTGTATCTAAGCATTTGGGTTAGTCTTTATTATGTAAATTATTACCCATGAAAATTCTGTCTTGATAAAAGACTAGCTGACCTGATCTTGTTGAGACAGAAGGACCTAAAATAGGCTTTTTACAAATCAGAATGGCACCATAATCAGACAAATTACACAGCCAGTGAATTACATGGTAAGATACAAAAGACAAGGTATGAAGCAAAAATGTCAAGAAGAAATAGTACAGGTAGGTTCAAAAATGTAAACTCCGATAAGGAAAAACTGATAGCAGAAGCATCAAAGATTTATGGGAAGGAAAGAAATATTCCTCACATGTGGTCTCATGTATATCCTCTTTCAACCATACTTACTCACCAAAACCAGGTCCCACCATACAGGACCTATGTTAAAAGGGATATCCTTTGTCACCTCAAAACCCATCCTTTAAGGCTCCATTTACACCATCATTACAACCAATCAAGGGATTCAGTTGCAATATAATTCCCTCTGACCCATTTATTGTGTATGGCATAAACAGGCACTTTGCTGGTTTAGTTTTGGGCAGGTTAGGACCCTGGGGTTGTTTCAAAATAACTTATTTTGACATAACTCCCCAAATAACTAGTTTGAAATAAGCTTATTCCTCTTTACAAGCAGGAATTATTATTTCAAAATAACAAGCCCATTATTTCAAATAACAGGCTTAGTAGTATGGACGCTCGCCTTGTTATTTCGAAATAAGGGGAGTTGTTTTGAAATAACTCCCCAGTATAGACATAACCTGGCATACTAATTGATCATGAAACCACCCAAAATTCAGCATCTAACTTTGTAGAGGCACAAGTGGAACCCAGCCTACAAACTCAGACTTACTAGCAACAGCTGTGATGGCCTTACGCAACTAGGGCTTCATGTGCAGAGCACTGACTGTTTCCATTGGTGTCCTCTCTATGGCAACAAAAGCAAGTAACCAAGAGAACCCCATTCATGATGGAGTATGAAGTACAATCTCACATGAACAACGAGAAGTCCTATGGCACCTTATAGTCTAAGGGTATGTCTACACTGCCACCTTAGTTCGAACTAGGGTGGCTAATGTAGTCATTCGAACTTGCAAATGAAGCCCGGGATTAAAATATCCCGGGCTTTATTTGCATGTTCCCGGGCGCCGCCATTTTTAAATTCTAATTCGGACTACCGTTACTCCTCCTGCAATGAGGAGTAACGGTAGTCTGAATTAGGGGCTTTAGTTCGAACTACCTAGCCCGTGCCGCGTGTAGCCGCAGGCAGGGAGTTCGAACTACCGGGCATTTAAAAATGGCGGCGCCCGGGAACATGCAAATAAAGCCCGGGATATTTTAATCCTGGGCTTCATTTGCAAGTTCGAATGACTACATTAGCCACCCTAGTTCGAACTAAGGTGGCAGTGTAGACATACCCTAACAGATTTATTGGAGCATAAGCTTTTGTGGGCAAAGACCCACTTCATCACATGCATCTGATGAAGTGGGTCTTTGCCCACGAAAGCTTATGCTCCAATAAATCTGTTAGACTATAAACTGCCACAGTACTTCTCGTTGTTTATGCAGATTCAGACTAACACGGCTACTCCTCTAATCTCACACGAAGTGCCTATACTTTGTACAGACATGTCCAGTATTTAAGTCAGCTTTGACAAGATCTTTAAAGTTACATTCACATGACAAATTGAAACCATCTTAGAAATGGATCAGAAGACAACTTGATTTATGAATAATATAATATTAATCTATTAAGAAATCCATTAGCATTATCTAGGAACAAGCTTCATATTTAAAATGACTTGAATCTATCAGAGAGATTCTCCATTTTGCAATAAGATATATCATTATGACCACCATTCCAGATCTCTAGCAAGACTGATTTTTAGAAAGACAGAATTTTTCTATTATGGCAAAAATAAACTCTGTGTGTGTGTACATGTGCATGTACAAATTGAATTGTGCCATAATAGAAAAAGTCTGTCTTTTAGAAATCAGCCTTGTTAGAAATCTAGAACAGTCAACATAAATAAAATAATAGATAGTATTGCAAAATGGAGAGAGAATGACAGCAGGATAGACATATATATCAGATCAAATCTCATACAAAGAAAAATGCAAAATAGTCCTGTCTGTGGTTACCTGACAGTTTGAAAAACTCTTTAAAAATGGGTATTCAGGTGAATACACAGTAGTAAGACTGCATCTGGCAATAATTTCAGCATCTCAGTCATGTTCACACAAAACAACATTTCTCACTCAGTTACATTCTGATTTTTTATGAATGGTTGAGAATTCAGAATCATACATAACCTGGAGGATTGTTCACAGGTAAGTGGACTGACCACAATCCCTCTCTCAATTAATATAACTTATAAATGGAAACTGGCTGTTCTTTAGTAAATATCTTTATTATTATGCTGTAGATACTACGTATGGCTATGTACAATAACTTCCCAGGTAATGAATGTTACTAAAATCTTCAGCTCTTCTGATCAGCAAAGTTGAAAGGGGAAGAGAGCGGTCAAAGATGACTTTATGCCACCTTTACATTCCCCCTAGAATGGGGCCATTGGAGGTCCCAGAGTAACTTATAACACACTAACCTATCTCCCACCTTGTTCCTAGCCAGCTGTATGCCAGCTAGGGTTTTCCCCACACCAGGGAACCCCCAGCTCTTCCATTAGGGAAGCCCCCCCCCACCCCATTGTACTCCCTTCACAGGGACCAGGATCTGCCCTGAATTCTCTGTAACAGATGGACCATGTACCCTTTCATGTGCAAACATTTCTCTCCCATCTCCCTTTTATTTTGCTATAATGCCCATCAGGATATAAGCACTGATCGAGCATAAAATGCATTTGCTTTGAACAGAGGCTTAATGAGATGTGCTGTGTATGTCTTGGAAAGCTGTCTTTGAATTAACAGTTGCATCAGCAAAATGAGTAAGGGATCTTTTAGTTCAGTTGTTACCAAAAACCTCAAAGCTGATCACCCCCAAAGCCTAAGGCTTTTCAAAATCCAAAACCACATCTGAAATTCACTAATTGCCCCTATCTTTATAATGAGCCAAACCAAGACCTTGGATACAAAACAATCCTTCAAACTTTGGTTAGTTTGATATCTGAATCCGAAGCCTGCAGCATGAGCTCAGGGAAAAGTAGACAGGGAAGGAAAATCTCATCCTTATTCCATGGATCTTTAATATAAGACTGCTTCTGATACACTTTTAAAAAAGGAACATATAATGAGCCCACTATAACATATTCTGCAGCCAGAATTCTTGGCTCCCAAAAATATCTGTATATGGTATGTAATACAGAAACACTCAGGAGACTATATAAGAACTTTGACAAGGCTAATATTAAGCTAGAACAAAACAGAACTACTGGCACCAGATCCGCTCAGCTCTTAAGTAAACTTGTCCCATTAAAAAGTAGCCTCTAAGATACTTTCTCTCTGAAGTGTATAGTAGCTTATAAAAAGCAGGAAGAGTTGCCAAGTTGTAGAAGTGTTCAAGTACTCTTTACCCTCATTAAAGAGCATTCCCTGGCAGCTAGCAGCTTTGAGTGCTCCAGTGAACTAGATTTTATAAGAATGGTGTTTATAGTGGTGTACAGTCTAGCTGGAAGTGATGGTGCTCTGTAGCAGCCATGAATTAGATACAGCTGTATTGGGAGTCTTATCATCCAGAGCACAGAATGTAACAGGCTGTAAGATCAATGAGGTTCAGAAATGTAAGTACTTGCAGACAAAAAGAGTTTCTCTGTTCCATAGCAAGAAAGGCAACAAAAGAGTTGGGCCTAACCATTTGCCTGTTTCTCAATGGATAGTTCGCTGGTTTCAATTTAATGTATCTTCTAGCTGGGGACTGATTATTCCAGCCTTGGGAGGAAAGTTGGGATTGGACAACAAGAGATGGATCACTCAATACGTTGCAGTGTTCTGTTTACGCCTTTGAAGCATCTGGCATCAGTCATTGTTGAAAGACAGGATCCTGGGCTGGATAGATCTTTGGTCTCACTGAGTGTGGCCATTCTTACGTTCTTAAAGGACAAGGTGAGCTAATATAATAGATACTTTCCGTCTATAATGTACTGGGAAAGGGGAGATCCATGCTAGGCCTCTTTAGCGATGAGTGCTGAAAGCCAAACATTTAGGATCCTCTTTCTACCCCATTACCAGTTAAGAAGTTATTATAACATCAGAACACACGAACAGCCATACTAGGTCAGATCAAAGGTCCATCTAGCCCAGTAACCTGTCTTCTGACAGAAACCAATGCCAGCAATCATCAAGAGAGCTATCCCCAGTTGTCCACTCCCAGCATCTGGCAAACAGAGGCTAAGGACACTCAGGGCAGGTTGTTACATCCTTGACCTCTGTGGCTAATGGCCATTGATTCACCTGTCCTCTATGAACTTATCTAATTCTTTTTGAATCCTGTTCTGTTTTGGCCTTCACAGTCTGAGGGTATGTTTACACAGCAAAGTTATTTCGAAATAACTGCCGTTATTTCGAAATAACTTTACCAGCGTCTACACAGCCAAACCGCTATTTTGAAATTAAATCGAAATAGCGGAGGGCTTATTTCGAAATTGGTAAACCTCATTCCATGAGGAATAACGCCAGTTTTGAAACTGCTATTTCGAAATAAGCGCTGTGTAGACACTTATTTCGAAATAGGGGGCCTCCAGCCCTTCCCAGGGTGCCCTGGTGGCCACTCTGGGCGCAACCAAGAAAACTCCTCTTCCTCCCTCCCCCTCCCCGGAGCCCTTAAAGAAGTAGACTCTGGCCACAATGCCTGTGCCAGCTCCAAGCCTGCCAGCCAAGAGTCAGCAGTCACTGCACCTGACCCAGTGGCCCCAGCATGAGCCAAGCAGCCAGTGCCAGCCAGCCCTCCACCACTCCCCAGGACCAGTCTGCCAGCTCCCAAGCCTGCCAGGGGCCAGAAAAGGCGGGCGCCTGCCTGGTCCAGTGCGGAGATCAGGGACCTTATTCGGGTTTGGGGGGATGCCTCCAACATCCATGATCTCCGCACTAAACAGAGGAACACAACCGTCTACAGGTGGATGGCTGCCAGCCTGGCCACCAAAGGCCACATGCGAACCCAGGAGTGTGTTCGCATGAAAATAAAGGAGCTGCGGCAGGCGTATGCCAGGGCCACAGAGGGCAGCTCCCAACCAGGGGCAGACCCAGACTCCTGCCCCTATTTTGATGCCCTGGACCGCATCCTGGGGGGCAGGACGGTCCGTGCCCCCCAGGTGGTCATCGAACCTGGGGCAGAGCTTACTGCCTCCTGCTGCTCCAGCCCCTGCTGCCTCCCCAGCTACCGCTCCTCCTCCAACTCCTTCTCCCCCTCCCACTTCTTCCTCCCCACCCTCCCCACATCTCCAGGGACGCTGAGGCCCCCGCACTCACAGTGCTGGGAGACTGTTGGGCTGACGAGACCCCCAACCCTGAGCCCTGAGCTTCTCCTCCCCCTTCCTCCCCTTGCCTCCCCCTGCCAGCTCCCTCCTCCCAGATTTCCCCATCCCCTCTCCCACCTCCCCTCTCCCACGTACTTTCCCCAGTCTCATCTCAGTTTCATTCCCCCCCACCCCAGTTTTGTTCAATAAAGAGGCTTTGTTGTAATGAACACATGTCTTTTATTGTACAGCAGGAAGGGGGGTTAGAGAGGGGTAAGTGGAAGGACGTGAGGGAGGAATGAGGCACAAGCCCCCAGTGGGGCACACCAGGGAGACTGTTACTGCCTGCAGAATGTGCTGCCAAGCTCGCAGCAACACGTCCAGGAGAAGCACCAGAGTGCCCAGGGGTGGCTCTGACTCCATGCTGCAGAGTGCTGTGGTGTCCTGAGTGAGGGCAATCAGAGCACGCAGAGAAAAAAATGCTTTGCTGTCCCTCAGTGAGGTCGGCAAGCAAGCAGGGAAACCTTAGAACCGGCTGTCCGGGGGGGTCCCTTTAAGCACATGTCTCAGATAGCTTCAGGCAGCAGTCACACAAGGTAACTCCTGACCTGAAACCCTGCCAGAACCGGTTCTGGCTGGCCTTAAATGCGATTCAGCGTCCTATCAATGTGGATGCTCTATTTTGAAATAGCAAAGCGCTATTTCAAAATGCATTTTGTGTCTAGTCGCGTTATTTCGAAATAAGCTATTTCTAAATAAGCTATTTTGAAATAACGCTGTAGTGTAGACATACCCTGAGTTCCCCAGACTGACTGTGTGTTGTGTGAGGAAATACTTCCTTTTATTTGTTTTAAACCTACTGCTCATTAGTGCCATTGGGTGAGCCCTAGTTTGTGTGTTATGTAAAGGGGTAAATAACACTTCCTTATTTACTTTCTTCACACCAGTCAAGGTTTTGACTAGCTAGCAATGTGGTAGGAGGAAACAGGGTTTTTTTTCCCAGCTAAAAAGTCTTTTTTAATCTCTCCTCGTACGGAAGCTGTTCAATACACCTAATCGTTTTTGTTGCCTTTCTCTATACTTTTTCCACTTCTAATGTATCTTTTTTGAGATGAGTTGACCAGATCTTCATGCAGATAGTCCAAGTTCTTTCTAGTTTTATTTGAAGGAGCCCAGTGGAATTTTTATGGCTTTTGAGAAAGCAATTCCAGAAGTGTTGTGAGCAAGACATGAGAAGTCATTCTTCCGCTCCACTCCAATTGGGGCCTAATCAGTGCAGAGAATTGTGTTCAGTTCTGGGCACCACATTTCAAGAAAGATGTGGAGAAATTGGAGAAGGTTCAGAGAAGAGCAACAAGAATGATTAAAGGTCTAGAGAAAAAAGACTGAAAGAATTGGGCTTGTTTAGTTTGGAAAAGAGAAGATTGAGAGGGGACATGATAGCGGTTTTCAGGTATCTAAAAGGGTGTCACAAGGAGGAGAGAGAAAACTTGTTCTTCCTGGCCTCTGAGAATAGAACAAGAAGCAATGGGCTTAAATTGCAGCAAGGGAGGTTTAGGTTGGACATTAGGTAAAACTTCCTAACTGTCAGGGTGGTTAAACACTAGAATAAATTGCCTAGAGAGGCTGTGGAATCTCCATCTCTGGAGATATTTAAGAGCAGGCTGGATAGACATCCATCAGGGATGGTCTAGATGGTCCTGCCATGAGGGCAGGGGACTGGACTCGATGACCTCATGAGGTCCTTTCCAGTTCTAGGATTCTATAATTCTCTACATCTTCAGTGTATGTGTGTGTGTGTATGTATGTATGTGTAACTCAGCTATGCAAATTATTAGTAGTTTTCAAGGGTAAGTTCATTGTTCGTTTCTGTATTGCTGGCCATGGGATCTTTTCTGTCTAATTTAAAAGAACAGAGCAACTGAGTTCTTCTTAAAAACCTCTTAGGAAAAAAATGATCCTGAAAGAGGACTCAAGGGGAGGCAAGGGAACAAAATGGGAGTAAAATGACTGAAATGATATATATTTCTGTGTCTGTGCCTTCAAATATATGAGACCTCGCTCTGAACCAGGGAAACCAGCTGTAATTCTTTCCATGGCCATGTCATCTGACTGGAATACCAAGGGAGACTTTATCTCTCTTCCTGCTCTATTTTATCTGCCATGATACATACATAGGGCAGACATAATTTTGCAGATTGTTTTTATTTCCTCCTACCACATTGCTAGCTCTCTCTTGCATCAAATGTAGTTGATATTCCCTGTGCCTGATGGAGAGAGCCAAAAGCGACAAAGCCTGGATAGCAAGAATCACTAAAACTTCTGATTCTTCCAAAGATTCTTTTGAGGATACAAGACTGTCCAATGGACCATCATACTGGAGGAAATAGGTAATACAACAGTGGCCATCTATGACTAGCTATTGGAGCTGGCTATATATTATTCAACTGAGTCTGATAAGCAGAAAAAAACTTTGGGTGTCTACACTTAGAACCGGAGGTATAATTTCCAGCTCCAGCAGACATATCTTCATTAGCTCTGATCAAGCTTGTGCACTAAAAAAAGAAGTGTAGCACGGTGGCAGGAGGTACTACCCATCCCAGATGCAATCCTATTCGAGACACTAGGCAAGTACTTGGAATGTCTACCCCCTCCCATTGCTAGCACTGCTCCAGAAACACTTCTATTTGTAGAGTACTAACTCAGGCATGGTTGGCACAAGCATGCCTCCTTGACCTGGGAGTTATACCTCCAGCTCAAAATTAAGACATAGTCTCAGTTAGTCAGAACCCAGATCAGTAACTAGTTTCACTTTTTCCTTTATAGTCTCCTCAAGATTGTTCTACTTTACTACAGTGATGAAGCTTTCAGCAGTGGGTGCTGCCAAAGACAGATTAATGCACTGAACCAAATAGTAGTTTGATCTGGCATCACAATTCCTATGCTCCAGGACGAGAATCGCATTAGCCAACAAGCAAGCCAGAAAAATTAGCCAATAACCAAACCAGAAAAATGATCATAATTCCCTCACAAGTCTCACAGAATCTCTATTAGACCAATCACACCTTTCTTTTAAATACTGCCTGCCTAGTTAGTTTAGGAATTGTAGAACAAGTAGCACTGTCATATCTGAGTCTTGAACACAGTAATTTAATTGGCATGGTATTGTGCATGGCTTTTGAATGGCACAAGCCCTGCCTTTGGTCTTTTATTCAATAGATCACCCATGCAACTGAGGACAGAATTAGGCCCTTAATTTTTTAACCCCATAAAAATTAGTAAACTCACCGTTTTTTCCTGTGACTAGCAAGAGGTTCAGAGTCTAAGTAGGGAATGCATTTCAGCTTCAGCAAGGAGCTATACAGGGATGTGTTAAACCAGTCACCGATCATCTTGGCCACCATGACGGCCAGCATCACAAGTAGCAAGGACTGTACATCATTTGTGATCTCTACCTGAAAAGGAGAATGAGGAACTTTCCATTAGTGAATTGACATATTTGGAGAAAACAGTTCTAGCAAGTGGCTGTGATGTCTATCTAGTGGGAACTGGAACAAAACTGCTGACTCCTTGACATGATACAGGGGTTAAAGTAAACAGAAGCGGGGAGGTGTAGAAATGAACTTCTCAACCTTTAGCAACTTCATTTGTATTTAAAATACTCTGAACTCCTAGATTTCAAGTGGCTCATGGCAATCTCTTTCAATAGGCCTGAGTAAGGAGAGATGGAGCAACCAGATTTTAATGCCTTGCCATTGTGACAAATACTTTCAAAGAAAACCAAACAAATCAAATTATTAATTTTGCTTTCTTGCTGTGTTCATGATAGAGTAGGCAGACAGACAGTTTCCCCACAAGTTGCCTTCCTGCTTCCTGACAGAGCAAGCTCCTTGTATAGGCTGCCTGGATGAACATCATCCTAGAGAATTCTAGAGAAGGAAACAAGAAGCCCGCAGCAGAAGCCCAGGTCAAGACACAGAAGGAGGAGTTAGAAAACTAGCAGAGTGACTCTATTACTGTTACAAATACTGATGTGGGTTCCCCATGCTTAGGCATGCTTGGTCTGGCTGTTCTCTGACAATTGCAAACCAGACAGTAAATGTGCAATGTATGTGTGTAGAGTGTGCTATCATAGCATAGTCAACACACCTAGTAAGAATAAACTGAAGGTAATTGGTCTCCCTTTTTTCTAACTCTAACTACATTTCACTATACAATTACTACACTCTTGGTTACATAATATCAGTGGAGTGTCTTAAAAAAAGTGACATGCATAAAACCAATACAATTTATGCCTTGCTGACAACTGAGCTGTTAAGAAATATTTATGCTGGCTAAAATGATTATACAGCCTTATTCCATTGCAAATTGTCTTTTTAAAACATTTGCTTCCTAACAGTAATTTTTATCCAGTCTCCATTTTCTCCAACTGACCATTATTTACTTTCCCTACACTTACATCCTAAAGATATGTTTTTCATTTCTTTTCCATTCAAACTTCCTTCCTCTTACAGTGTTTGCTGAATCCTCATACATCAACATAATTATGAGAATCCATAATCTAAAATCTTCTTCAGAGTATGTTAAGATCCATTAATTAAATTACCTAGATCTTAACAGTCCTGCTTTATAATTAATATTAAGGTTTCTATATTCACTAGTTTTAATCCCTTCTTCAGTTCTGTTGCAACCTATGTGCTTTGTCCTTTCTTTTCAGTTGCAGACAACAGGCTGTTCAACATACAGCAAACTAGACAACATACAGCTAGACGAGACAGACACACACACACTTCATTTTTAGATAGAGTTTTATAGCATAATATCTATTAAACTGCAATATCAGCTAAGGAACAATAATAATAAGGATCCCAAAAAATCTATGTTCAAAGAATGTCAGTAAGCCTGCCTGATAAGCTGGCAGCCTTAGCACATTTGCCTGATGTTTACACTTTCACCCCTATCCTGCCCTCATTTCTGTGTTCCAAATCATAACATTAAGGGTGATTTAAAGACCCCCAAAAGGGTTTTGTGTGATATGTGTGACCTTGTATGACAGGGTCATTTGACTGTCCTTTCTGTTTTGATATAGTTAATATGACTGCACCATTCTTTGAATGTCTTCATAAACCTTGAATCCAACTGCTTTATTTTAACAACACCAGTAAAATGTAATTTAAAAGAAAAACAGCAAGCAACTGTGGGATTTTTAAAATTGCTTCATCGTATGTGCCACTCATTTGGAAGGAGACTCCATAGTGGATTCCTTTTAATGTTATTTTAAAAGCATCTTGCTATTCTCTCTTATGGAAAAAAGGTTTTATAAAATTAATAGGCATAAAACCAATAAGATTCTACAGAAACTATGTTATAAAGCAATAAAAATGGTATTGTTCCTATAGAATTCTTAAGTCACCATACAGAATTTAACAGCATTGTAGCATAGAATAAGATAGTATTGTAGCATTCTCTACATTGGTATACAATTCTCTAGAAAAATCGTCATTGCTACTAAATTCTAAAAGATTTCTCATTATGGACAGATGAAGAATTTTGCTAAGTGTTTCAGTTACACATTTGTAATCTTTACAAAATTTTAGCCTGTAATGGTCATAAAATGTTGTTGTCTGACCCACATGGAAGCATGTTTGTGGTTCTCATTGCTCTGAACTCACATGCATATGTTCTCCTATAGTGCTTTTTGAATCCACATGCATCAACATAATTATGAGAGTCCATCAGCTATAATCTTCTTCAGAATATGTTGAAATCTCATCAGTTAAATTACCTAGATCTTAACAGTTCCTCTTTATAATTAATACTAAGGTTTCTATGTTCACTAGTTTTAATCCATTCTTCAGTTCTGTTTCAGCATATGTGCTTTGTCCTTTCTTGTCAACTGCAGACAGCAGAATGTTCAACATACAGAAAACTAGACATTCACTGAAATAGGCAACAGTGCAGCAAAAATATATAGACCAATATCAAATGGCTGGGGCCAATTAATAAAGACAGGTCAGTAACAAGAACTCTTTCATGTCACACTTTTATGATATGTGAACAGAAGTAAACTAAATCTCTGGCAAAATTAGAGCAAATGAAGTTCCTCTGAACCATCGCTCGATAAGGAAACTAAAGGAGAAGATTACAATGCTTTGAAATTTTCCTGGAAGCAAGTGGTAATGAAGCTAAAATGAGGAAGGAAAAAACATCAGAGGCCTTGGGAATCAACAATACATTCAAAGTGAGAATATGAAGCGGAGAACAAACTGCTAAACAAAATAAATAATAAATTTCAAGAAAACTTTGATCTGTGCAAGAATGTCACTTGATACAGGCACTTTTTCTTTAAAAAAAAAGGATGCCAACAAGACCATTAATCCTTTCCTTAAAAACCTGCTAGTCAGATGATTTTGAATAGTTAACATATAGACTAATTAGAGAACAAATTGGTTTTGATTATTGGTACAACCAATAACAAGTTTACAGTATGGTTGTCATGAAAAATGGTCTCAACCTGGTAGGGCTAATGAAGATAGAGCTTCCCAAATGCAACTACTTTGAAGCAATGAAAATCTTGAAGTGCATCTTTTTAAAAATGCACACAAAGGTATATGGAATACAAGGATAAAATAAAGAGAGCTCTGATTTGATTGCAATACATGGGGAAAGAATCACAATACACAAAGATCCAGCACAAGGGGCAGAGTGTCCGGAGTATAATAAAAGCAACCATTCTCTAAAAATAACGAGCAATCCCGTGGCACCTTAGAGACCACCTCTAAGGTGCCACAGGACTGCTCGTTGTTTTTAAAGTTACAGACTAACATGGCAACCCCTCTGAGATTCTGTAAAAATGTTACTCTTAGCACTAACTGCAAGAAATGCAGCAGCAAAAACTATTCGAAGTCAGACTGCTGAAAGATAAAAGTCCTGGAGATGATGCAGAAACAATGTGCTTTTTCTGGTGGGTCTCAGTAAGATTGAAGAAGCAAATAACTCAATTTGTAAAAACTCTGGTGGATTCAAGTGTTCCAATGTTTAATATACAGCATCCCCTAACCATGCTTTACTAGCATTCTTAGCTCAGAAAAGTGCCATCCGCTCCCCCCTGCTGATAGGCTTAAAGTACAGAGCCTTAAAGGTGAACAACAGCAGCAACTTGGCCCAGCCCTGGCCTTGCACCAAAATGAACTTTGGCCTAAGCTGGAGGACCATTAGATCTGCACAGAGCCTGAGAGAAGAATCTTCAGGCCAGTCACAGCATAGGAGGAGACACTGAGCATTGGGATGGGAGAGGGAGGGAACAGAACAAATGTGGAATGTGCAGAGAGGCAGAAAAGGAAGTGGGAGATGAAACAGATGAAGGCATGGAAGGAAAGGAAAGATAAGAGCAACAAAAATGCTCACATCTTCTTTCCAACCAGCATTTTAGGAGCAGTTTCTCTAAGATGTAATTTAGTTTTATATATGTAGCCCAAGATCCAGTGTGTTTCAGCAGCAGCCCTGGGAATTACAAGTTGTGAACTACAAACTGTGGCATGTTGGGAAAACTTCCTGGTTCCTGCCAGGATGTGCCTGCTGCCCCCAGCAGGGTCTCAGCAAGGACTGTGCTAGAAGCAGCATACAGGCTGCATGCTGAGAGAAGGAACTGCTGAACTGTTTTCCTCTTCTATGTTTTTTACAGGTGTAAGCAGGGTCAGGATAAGCTCTACCCTTACAACTGGTGGTGAACTGGGGCGAGTGGTGCAAAGAGACTTCAGAGGCTGATCTCATTTGCATAGATACACCCAATTTGCATAGACACACCCACCCGCCTAGTATGTGCTCACAGCAGCCCAAATGGTCACTTTAGCCACTGTGGGATCCCCAGTCTCTCTGTTATTGAGGCAGGGGGGAGAAAAGTGTTGTTACCCTGATTATGTGAATCAAGGACAATGGAATGGTGGAACTGTTTATGACAGAGGGATTCGCCATAAACTAAGTAGCACTCACTAGACAAGGGGCATGGGTTCCAAACCCAGTCAAGTTGAGAGAGGCTGGGGATAGGTCTTTGTACCTTGGGGGGGGGGGGGGGGGCGGGGCTTGTCTCAGGGCTGAAACAACACTGATTGCACCCCTTTCTCTCTCTACTGTGGCATATCAGAACTAATTTGGATTCCATTAGGAGCCTAGTTGTGAGCTGCTGAGTTGACTTTGCTGTGGGCTCTTCTATTATGAGCTGAAATTGCTGTGGGGAGCCTGGTGCTATACTGTGGAAGAGCTCAAATCACTGTTGCTGAGGGGAGCCTGGTGCTATGCTGAGCTACTAGCAGAGCAGCTTGCAGGGGCAACCAGCAGGCAGACAGCAGAGTGGTTTGCGGGGACAGCCTCTAGGCGCAGCAGCAGGCAGCCAGTAGAGCAGCTGCAGGAGCAACCAGCTGGTGTCCAGGCCAGGGGCGTGGACTAAGACGGCTGGCGGAGCCGGACAGTTCGGGGGACAGCTGAAGCGGCTCACTGGACAGCAGGTGGAGTGTGGCGGAGTGACTCGCGTTGGCGTCGGCAGCAGAACCCTACGGAGAGGCGGAGCCATCGGCAGACCACGTAAGGTGTATCAATCCCCGGCCCTCCAGTTTGGGAGGGTAAAACCCTGCCGGGTGAACTTTTGAACCCTGGGGTGGCACTGACCCAGGGCAGAGACTTTTGGGGTGCTGGACTTTAGGTGATTTGTTTGGGTTGCTGGACTCAAGAGACTCTTGGGGTGTTGGACTTTTGGGACTTTGGGTGATTCGTGGCTGGGGGGTGGGTCTTTGCTCATGTTTGGTCTATGAATCTGAGTTGTGGTGTTTCCCCAATTTAATGCTGATATCGGTTACCTCATGTTATTAAAGGTTTGCTGCTATACTGAGGCTCTGTGCTTGCGAGAGGGGAAGAATTGTCTCTTTGAGGCGCCCAGAGGTGTATGTAAGATTTCGCAGGTCACTGGGTGGGGGCGCGAGCCGGTGTTGTATTACCTTGTTGGGAGGAGACCCCTAGATACTGAACCTGGCCCTTGCTGCTATTAACTCGGCCTGGCAGAAGGGTTACACAGGTAGGACCAGAAAGGGCTATAGGCACCCTGAGAGGAGTTTAAGTGACACAAAGGGAGAACCTGGACTTGGTTATTGTGGGGTTTAGTTACTGTGGGAGTTGGAACATGTTGAAAGGGGGCTTGTTGTGTGCTGTAAGCTCTGGCCCCAGGAGGGCCTCAGCAAGGACTGTGCTAGAAGCAGCACACAGGCTGCATGCTGAGAGGAGGGGCTGCTGAACTGTTTTCCTCTTCTATGTTTTTTACAGAATAAAGCCTGTTCCTGGTGGTTTGTCTGAGTGGGTCTGGTCTGAGGCGCGCGCGCGCACACACACACACACACACACACAACAAAAATGCAGAGCACCCTAAGCAGCCTCAGGCCTACCCTCTCACAGTGGTGTAAGACATCACAAGGCTTCCCCTATGCTGAATAACCTCACACTGGGCTAGCCAACAGGAGGGGTTACATATACATACTAGAAAACTTATGCAGTGTTGCTCAGGTCCTTCAGGGCAGTGGGGGGTGATGAAGTCAGGACAGGGTTTGGAGGCTCAGGGCAGGCAGTTGGGGGGGGGGGCGGTGCAGGAGTCAGGGCACAAGGTGGGAAGTTCAGGCCAGGGGGCTCAAGGCAGGTGGCTGGGATGTCTCTGGGGGACAGGGCTGTGGTGTCTGGCCCTGCCCACCAGCTCCTCCAGGGGGAAGCAGCCAGGGGGCTGGGGCTGCAGTGCCTGGCACCAGCTGCTAGTGGGGCTCCTGCAAGGGGGAAAGGGCCAGGAGCTGTGCAGCCCACCCAACTGTTGACAGGTCCCCCCAATGGGAAGATGGGCTGCACAGCTCAACCCTGGCCCCTGGTGGTACTGTTCCAGGGCAGCGGGGCTGCTGGCTCGTGTGCCTCCCCTCCCCCCATCTGGAGCTGTGGCAAAGGGCCTGGGGGAGGAATATGGGACAGGAGAGCCACATACCGAGGCCAGTGGTTGGCAACATGAAGAGACCTGGCCCCTGCTGGTCACTCTCTTCCTGGTGCAGCTCCCTCACCCCCACCCCGTGGTGACTCTACAGTACATCTGTCCCTCTTATCAACCCTCTCCTTTTCCATGTTATGGAAAACAATCCCATTCTAGGCACATCCAGTTTTTCTGGCCCAACCAAACCCTGACCTTGCTTTAAGTTATGATAAAAGGAAGCTGCATACCAAATTTGGTGGGCCTTGCTCTTACCTTTTAGGAGGATTTCTTGAACAGACTCACAGATGGACTCACAGACAGACACACAGATGCACAAAGTCTCTAAGATATAGATATAGATAGTATTCAAAGTGAGCACACCTATTTTTAATATTTAGGCAACTGTTTTTCCTTTTGATCTCATGGGTGCAACAAGCCATGCCAAAAAATTCTTTACCCAAAGCCAGCAGTGCTGATAAAGTATGGCAGCACTCTAAGCTGGCACTTCATAATATCGGCAAACTATTAAGCTTCACCTTGCTTTTGCTATGAAATTATTTTATTATTTTACTAGCTAAATGTTTCACAATAATATCTCCTTTTGTTACTCATGTCACTTTCTGAGTTTCCCAGGCCTCCATGTCATTATAATTCATTAGCCACATTCATGTTAGTTCTGTTTTATTACATAACACATAATTATGTATTTTATTAACAGCATCACCAGGCATGACACATCAAAGCGAGGAGGGCAGATGCTCAGGAAATTCAAAAAGATGCAGTTTACTTAAAACAGGCTGTTAAAAACCACCTTCAGTTTTCAATCAAACTATTTCAATCAAACCTACGTGTTTCTGGGGTTTATTTTGGCTTTGTGAATACAGTCACAACAGAATTTCATCACACTGCAGGCTGCTGAGACAGAGAACACTTCCCGAAATGCTTTGTATTGCCATTCATGAAAAAGTAATCCTCCCCTAGTCACACAAAATGAATCACCTTCTTCTACTGAATAGTCATTTGGCAAGAAAGCATATTTACACCTAACATACAAATGCAGAAAGAGTATAGTTCACAATTACATTCTTGAACAGGAAAGATGCAAGTGACTGCAACACCTATCACTGTGCTTTCAAACATACAAGCTGCCTTCCCCATCAAGCACATACCATGGCAGGGGCAGAATCTCTTCCCTCCCTCCCCAGATTTACAGAATGTTGTCCATGGCAGACAGGAATCCTTTGTAAGAATTCATCATTATTCTTTTCAAATATGATCTCCAGCTGCTGGTAGATTTAGAGCATGAGAAGATAACTGAACAAGTAGCCTCTCACAAGCATAAGACAATTTAGTGCCTGAGGGAAGAATTAAGCCAGGGGTTCTAGTCTTGATATATCTTTAAATTCCATGGTTTCCATTGTAGAGACTGGCACTGGGTACGCAACACTGGCATTTGGCATGCCTTACTCGACAACATTTTACAGCACAAAAGCACTTTCCAAGGAACACATCATTTTTTCTGACAAGTGGAAGCAGAGCTGTTCCACTTTAAGGTTATGCTGCCATGTGCTGAATGCAGCCAAAAAAACACTTATGACTTCAGCAGCTGTTTCAGTTCTCTGTAGTCAACAGAAACCTCTTGATCATTTCTCTCATTTCCGAGGAGGAAATGCCAACAAAACTGTGATATTACCACTAAAGATAAGAAACACACACACACACACACACACACACAACAAAAATCCAGAAGGTGCAACTGATCCTGCTGCTTTCTTTAGCATAAGAGTTTTATAGCAATAATAGTTCTAGCTATGCATCCCAAGTCTAAAGGTATTTGCCAGTGTACCAGCTCCTGGGCTACATCAAAAGTGTCCAGTAAACGAATTTATTGGTCTATATATAGGAAATGATCAGATGGCCCTTCATAATTATGTGCAAAGAACTTCAGCCATCTTCTTTCCTGCATAACAATATACCTACACAAAAAGTTATCAGGGAGTTATAGTCTGATTCTCTGCATGTGAGCCTAAATATTTGCCCTTGTCAGAAGCCTGCCAAAATGGCAGATTGCTCAGCATTTTGTTGGTAAATTGCTCAGTAAAAACTAATACTCTTGAATCGCAGGTATAGGTAAACATAACAATAAGTAGATGAGCTTGAGAAATAGAAGTGTAAATAGACTATGGCAGAATAACATCTGAAAAAGAGAAACGTCATGTATCATTCCTTTCACAGTCTTTGAAAAGTGCTGTTAGATCTTTGATGGGAAGATGTTACACAAACATGTGAAATGTTTTATTCATGGTTTCAGTCCCTAAAGACCTATAGATGTATCCACGCTAATTACGTGCGCCAATGATTCTTTTAGTCTCCTAATAGATCAAATAAAGGTGATTGCGGATATCTCCTTACCAGCATTCCTTGGAAGGAGATGTAGACATCCATGAACTTTTTTAAATCTTGACCTTTGCTCCTTGGATACAACAGACACCCAGCCCTGAAAGCAGCTCTCAAATCCATCTCAATCAATGTCTCAGGCTATGTCTAGACTTCAAGCTTCTTTCGGAAGAAGCTTTTCCGGAAGAGATCTTCCAGAAATGCTTGTTTTGAAAGAAAGCGTCCACACAGCAAAAGTGCAACAAAAAAGCGATGTGCTTTCTCAAAAGATAGCGTCCATATTTATTGGACACTATCTCACATTTAAGCTGTGATTAGTCTGGACAGAGTGGCCACCAGGGCACCTCTGTTATTTCCTGGAGGCCTCTTCTTTCAAAAGAAATCCCTCTTCTGCATCCACATGCGCCTTTTTCCGAAAAAGCTTTTTCGGAAAAAGGCTTCTTCCTTGTAGAAAGAGGTTTACTGCCGTCGGAAAAACCCTTCTATTCTTTCAACTTTCTGTCAAAATAACTCAATGGCAGTGTGGACACAAGTATTGTTTTTCCAGAAAAACAGCTGTTTTTCCAGAAAAACGCTGCAGTGCAGATACACCCCCAGTATGTTCAAAAGCCTGTGCTGTGCCAACTAAGTCTATTGCATATCAGCAATCTAAGATCTTTATTGCAGCCACCATAGGAGCAATCCTTTTGAAAGTGTAGCTACAGACTGTTATTAAATAAACCCAGAATGGGTATTGTATATTAACCTTCAATTCCTCTACCTTGCAATTGAGCTAAAATTTTAAAATGCATTGTTCACAAGGGTTATTTGTTTATAGGAAGGAGTCAGGAGTGGACCTCTGCCCAATTTAAGCAGTACTGAAGCCAGAACTTCTTAAAAGCCCCTATTAATGAACTGGGTATGAGTAACCACTTATGATGAACTGACTTAAAACCTATTCAAACTAGTATCTGAATGTACATTCAGTAGTTGTGAAATAGCTAACTGGCCTCACATTAAACAAGGCCTAATAAAAATTCTGTCCTTGAGTTTTGGACTGTGCCAGGGAGTTCTTTATGCTGAGTATTGGGGAAGGTGAGAAGATGTAAAGAGACTGAGAGGAAGAACAAAGCCAAGCAACTGCCTGTGAGCACAGTGTGATCCTGGGAAAAACTAGAGTGTGTGTCTTTGGTCTGATATTGGCTGAGAGTGTTTATGGTGCTGTGACCAAAAGAAGCTGTTTCCTGCTATTTGATTCTTTCTGAGTTCAGAGAAACAGGACTTTGTACATTCTTGGTAAAATAAACTGTATAAAAGAAATACTTTTGACTCTCACCAATTCCCACTCCCAGCTGGAACATTCCCCAGGCCGCTAAACTTTTACTAGCTTCTCCAGTAGAAAAAGGGTAACAATCCAGTTCTGCATCTAATTAATATATTTGAGATTTTGAGATTATCCTGATGTATAAAGATCAGTAATTGCAATTCTGAAGTGGGGATAATTTGAATAAAACCAGAGTGAATTCAATGTAAAGATTTCAAAGC
This sequence comes from Pelochelys cantorii, assembly GCA_032595735.1. Lineage (NCBI taxonomy): Eukaryota > Metazoa > Chordata > Testudines > Trionychidae > Pelochelys > Pelochelys cantorii. Next base: position 71,571,069 of record CM064327.1, read on the forward strand.
CAGAAGGGACCATTGTGATCATCTAGGCTGGCCTCCTATATAAACACAGACTTTAGAACGTGTCTCAGATAATTGCAGAGCACAAATTTGGCACATACACATTAACATGCACCACCCTTTCTTTATAAAAGGTGCTGTACTTCATTACCTATGTGGCTCTGATGCTGCTTTTTGGCATAAGGCAAACTATAGTAGCTCCTCCTGACAGCATGGGATAAAGTGTTAATGGAGCCCTAAAGTATTTTAGTAAGACTAGCTGGTTCATTTGATGTTCTAGTCCTGAGAAGAACTTGTTGGCTGAGTTTCCAATTAATTAAACACTTTCTCTGGGACAGCAAAGAAAAGATACTTCCCTTCAAAAATCTGCTCTCAGCTTTGTTGGAAAAATATGGTGGTGGTGGTAAGATTTTTTTTCACTAAGCTTGCCTTTGCTTCTGCAAAAGACTTCTACTTTTTTAAAAACTCCCCACCAAACTAGGAGGGAAACAATAGTGCAAAGCCCTAGTAGGTGGTTTTGCCAAAACAGGTGGCTGCTTGAAGATCCCTGACTATGAGCCAAATTTGGCTTTCAGTTACTCTTCTGTAACTATGGAGTAACTCCATTCAAGTCAAAAAGTTACCTCTACATTCACATGGGCATAGCTGAGATCAGAATTTGATCTTGTCTTAGGAGTGGAGGCATGTCTCCTCTTGCTAGCCAACACACAAGCTCTGGGTGAGGTCCCTGTAGTATGTTCTTTATCAATGACTAGTGGTGCAGGAAATGCTTCATGCTTCAGAGATTTAACTAGCAAATCCTGCAGAAAATCCTCTACGGTGCCTGTGTCTGAGCCCTCAGGTAATACCAGCAGCCTCATATTATTTCTATGTGACCTGTTTTCCAGGTCATCTAATATTTATTTATATCACAACAGTTCTTTTTTAATGACAGGAGCATCTTTCTTACAGCTCTCTCTGGCTATGTCTACACTACAAAGATAAATCAGAAAAAGAAATGCAATTCGCGGTATGCAAATTGTGTATCTTTTTCTGATTTACCTCCAAAAGAGGCTTATCTGAAATTTGGCCCACCTACGTGGGGCCAAATTTCGGGGGAAAACCCCTCTTTCGGAACATCCCTTCTTCCTCGTAAAACAAGGTTTACAGGGATGTTGAAAAAACGCATCCGCTTTTCTGACATTTTTTTCGGAAAAGTGGATGCATTCCTTGGACGCAGCAGAGCTTTTCCGGGATACCTCTGGTATCCCAGAAACGCTCTGCAGTCTAGACATAGTCTCTCTATCTCTCTCTCACGATTGCTGGTGCAAGTTTTTTCAGCTGAGACGCACTTGTCCCATCAGTTTGCGCGCACACACAGGCACACACAAATCTGTATTGCCATCAGGACAGTAAGGAGAATCTTTTACATCCTCTCTATGTCCTCCTCAGAACTGGTGCATTCTTAAGCAAGGAGACGAAAAAGAAAGATGAGCCTTCTGAGTGCACACATCTCTTACCCTTTTGTTTTGTGGCTTAGAGTTATGTTAGGTAGAAAGAGCTGCATCTAGAAGCTGTTTAAATTGTATTGCCTGCCATTTTAGCATTTCTGAGGAAACTGTTGAGAGGTTAAAACTTGGTTGGGAGGACAAAAAGGCAATACAGCTCTTTGAACAAGCCTGACCTCCATATCGATGTTTTTTCCATCAGGAATCATAGAATCATAGAATACTAGGACTGGAAGGGACCTTGAGAGGTCATCGAGTCCAGTCCCCTGCCCTCATGGCAGGACCCAGTACTGACTAGACCATATCTGACAGACATTTATCTAACCTACTCTTAAATATCTCCAGTGATGGAGATTCCACAACCTCCTTAGGCAATGTATTCCAGTGTTTAACTACCCTGACAGTTAGGAACTTTTTCCTCATGTCCAACTAAACCTCCGTTGCAGCAGTTTAAGCCCATTGCTTCTTGTTCTATCCTCAGAGGCCAGGAAGAACAAGTTTTCTCCCTCCTCCTTGTGACACCCTTTTAGATACCTGAAAACCGCTATCAGGTCCCCTCTCAATCTTCTCTTTTCCAAACTAAACAAGCCCAATTCTTTCAGTCTTTTTTCATAGCTCATGTTCTCTAGACCTTTAATCATTCTTGTTGCTCTTCTCTGGACCTTCTCCAGTTTCTCCACATCTTTCTTGAAATGTGGTGCCCAGAACTGGACACAATACTCCAACTGAGGCCTAATCAGTGCAGAGTAGAGCGGAAGAATGACTTCTCGTGTCTTGCTCACAACACACCTGTTAATGCATCCTAGAATCATGTTTGCTTTTTTTGCAACAGCGTCACACTGTTGACTCTTATTTAGCTTGTGGTCCACTATAACCCCTAGATCACTTTCTGTCATACTCCTTCCTAGACAGTTGCTTCCCATTCTGTATGTGTGAAATTGATTGTTTCTTCATAAGTCTAGCACTTTGCATTTGTCCTTATTAAACTTCATCCTGTTTACCTGAGACCATTTCTCCAATTTGTCCAGATCATTTTGAATGATGACCCTATCCTCCAAAGCAGTTGCAATCCCTCCCAGCTTGGTATCATCTGCAAACTTAATAAGCGTACTCTCTATGCCGATATCTAAATCGTTGATGAAGATAATGTTAATGTTACCGTATGCATGAGGGGCTCTCTTCCCACCCAACCCTTTTTAAAAAAGAAAAATCTACCTAGCATTTAAATGGCCTTATCACCATAATATCTTAAAATAAAAGGTGATCCTGTAGCACCTTAGAGACTAACAATATATATATAATTGAAAGCAGAAAAGGAAGGGAGAGGGAGAGAAATTTGAGGTTTCTGTCCCTTTTGCTCCACTCATCTGAAGAAGTGGGTTTTGCCCACAACAGCTCATTATATTATATTATATTATATTTATTTGTTAGTCTCTAAGGCGCTACAGGACCACTCATTTTTTTAAGTTACAGACTAACACAGCTACCCCTCTGAGGCCATAATATCTAAAGCCTCACACACATTAATGGGGTCTATCCTCACAGCACTCTGTGAAATAAGAAAGTACTATTCTCTCCATTTTACAGCACTCAGAGTTGTGTGGTTTTGGGCAGGTCATCGTGCTAGTCAGGAATTCAAGCAGAGTCTCCCAAATCACGCCCAGTGCCACACTTTCTCCCAAGCATTAGTAAAAATTAATGCTTGTAGAAGGTAACTAATAGACGGGGAAGAAGGAAAGATGCTCCCGTGGTTGTAACACTGATCACCGCAGTCCTGGTACGTCCTGACCTGGATTGACTACTTCTTCGATTATGCCTACACTTGCACTTTTGGTGACATTTCTTATGGGCACACTACTGCCGCTGGAAATATTAGTGTACTCAAGGCATAGGATCTCCCTGACCACATAACTGAACCCAAACCAGGTCTTGATTCTGTGCATCAGTCATACAATGTGTAAGAACAAAACAGCATTGAGCAGGACAGCAAATGCACGGAACTCAACTCTGCATTCACAAGAGCACTGCTGGGCATCTGCTAAATTACCCCGTCTTGGAGAAGCAAGGCTAAAGAGGGAAGCTTGGTATAACGAGTAACAAAATTGACTCCTCATGAAAAAATGTAGGTGAAAATCAAATATTTTTTCCCTCTTGTCAAAAATATTTGAGTTTGAGACAAACAGAACATTTCTTTTTGGTGGTTAAAAAACCACCTTTTGGTGGTTAAAAAAACAGTGAAAACACAAATAATTTTATAGAAAATTAAAAAGCCTTCATTTTTTATAAAACCTTGTTTTTTATTAAAACGCTTTTAATGGAAATCTTTTAGACTAGCTCTAGAGTTCAGCACACTGAATCCTGAGTGTGCCAGTATATGCATTATGAACAGGCTTTTTAATTCTGATTATAAAACAAGACAATATGCTGAAAAAAATTGTTGCACCAGACTTTTCCCCAGAAATAACTAAATTTCCCAAAATTTGGAAAAATTTTGACTGTATTCTAGCGTTACAAAATTTAAAATAAAATATACTTTAATGGTTTCAGACACTTTTTATGACAGTGTACCTTCTAAATGGATTTAATTTGGAAATGAAACACATTTAACAAGGTTTGGTTTGTAGCAGAATTCAACTGCTTTTTGTAATTTGAAAAAACATCAATGATATTATGAGTTTAAAATAACTTCACAATTAATTCTCATGAAATTTCATTTATATTTGTATTACATTTCTCTGAAGTATATTTACACAGTGTAATACATTACACCATATTATAAATAACCTTTAAATCTACAGTAAGTTATTGTCAGAAAAGTGACTATATAGTATCTTCCTACACTACAGTTCTGTTTTCAATGCATGCTTACAGCAGAGATGAATCTGGATGCTAAAATTCAAATCCAGGTTTGAACTTCCATAGTACAAAGATTTTTGAAACCTGAGTTTCAGTTTTGGTATCTTTCTAATTCAGAATCACATCTGTTTATTGAACTGACAAAAATACATTTTCCTGCTTTTTATTTCAGGTAGCCAAACGCATACCACTGTCAAAAATACAAACCTGGATTTTCTTCTGGTTTGTAATATCTACACAACTGTTAACTGAATTCTACTCTAATTGTAGAGACATTTCTCTACAGGTGATTATGCATGAGCCAGTGATTGAGTTTTGGACCACAGACTGAATTTTCAGGGCCAGAACACGGGGGGAAATTCCACCTACTTAAACTATATAATTTTTTATGGTATCACAGTTAGAATTGGTCAACAAATCAGCCATTTTGCCTGTAGAAAAGCAAAAAATTGATTTGGAAATGCTGTTGCAGTCCCTCATAGGAATTGTCATTTCCAAATTCCCATGCTTGAATTTTCTTCTGTGAATTGAGCTGCCTGGCCAGACTACAAGTCTGATGATGGACCACAGTCTTCTCCCTTACTACTCCTCTGTGCTGTATCGCAGAAAGCTCTAGCCATGGTATATCCTGGGAGATGTCATCTGGCTGGGGAGCCTAGTCAATAAAGTAAAATGAGACAACTAAACCATAACGCTGATGAGGCACTGTGGCAGTATTTCTTAATCAGTTCTTCAGTTTCTTGAGGAATAGTCAGAATGTTCCACAGAAAGCAGACACTTCTTGCAAAATAATTAGTTTAGTCAAAAATCCAATTTTCTGTCAGAAAACAGTTTTGACATAAAATGTTCAGCCCACCATAACCAGTTTGACTCTATAAATGTGGACTTCTGCCATGCAAATTCTGCAGCCACATTTCAGTGCGGAAGCGCACGCTGAAGAAATTACCAATATTTTCTTTATTTAACTGCAAGCCTGTTCAGGTCTATCATAAATATTAAACTCCCTTCTTTTAAAACAGTATGCAATTGCAAAGGTATCCCAGAAAAGCTCTGCCACGTCCAAAGAACATGTCTGCTTTTCTGAAAAAAATTCAGAAAAGCAGACGCCTTTTTTCAGCATCCCTGTAAACCTTATTCTGTGAGGAAGAAGGAATGTTCTGAAAGAGGCTTTTTTTCCAACATTTGGCCCAGTGTAGATGGGCCAAATGTCAGAAAAGCCTCTTTCAGAAGAAAAGCGGAAAAAGATACGCAAATTGCGGTTTGTAGTCTAGAGACAGCTTCAGAGGGGTAGCTGATTTAGTCTATAACTGGAAAAAAACTTAAAAAACAACAAATAATCTAGCAGCAGCTTAAAGACTAACAAAACATGTAGATGGTATCATGAGCAAGTGGGTTGTGCCCACAAAAGCTCATGATATCTTCTACATGTTTTGTTAGTCTTTAAGGTGCTGCTAGACTATTCATTGTTTTTTAAGTTTTTTCTAGTAACTTATGTTTGACTAATGGGTATCTCTCAGAAAGGCATCCATCTGGATCTGAAGTTTAGTTTCTTAATCTTTGCACCACCCCTTGATAGTTTCTTAATCTTTGCACCACCCTCATCAACTGTTCTCATTGGCTATTGCTAGCTCTCGGAGGGAAAGCTAAGGTGCACTGTGGAGGTGGACAGGAGGCCAACTCTATATTTTCTGCCATTCTGAGGGCTATACCTCATCACTCCACCTCTGAGGTCTATACCCCTTACTGCCTGATCCTCAAAAGTTCAAAGTCAGCTGCTCCCCACCTTCTGAAAGAGTCTGAGGCACCAGTGGGCAACCTGAACTCTGAACTAAATCAGTTTGGGGGCCCTTGAGAATATATTTAACAAAGAGGAATGCAAAATAAAGAAAACTGTGGTGCTAAAGACACCTGCAGTGGGGAATTAGTGAATGTTTTAAAGTGAAAATATAGCTTGCTTAAAAAGGAGAGTATGGGAAGACTAGGATTAATTACTACTATCTCACCCTTATAATTAATCACTGGAGCCAGGGGAACAGGTAGTTTGGAAGGAGGAGCAGATGAATGAATCTCTCCCCCACATAAGCAGACCACACACATTTCCACACTGCTCTCACCCAACACCGTGACAGAGGGAAGAAAACTTCACCCTCTTCAGTAACAGCCAACCCTCTGTATAGATCCCACCCTCCTCATGATGAGAAATATGGCGGAATATCTAGTTAGAAAAATATGAGACTAAATATATAGATCCTCTATGCTGTGTGTGTTCTGCTACATATGTATTTGCTCCACTCTCTGCCAACAGGATGCTGCCTAAAAATTAGTATCTCAAAGAGGGGGAGCAAAATAACATAATAAAGAAGCAGATTTGCCATGATTATTAGCACAGTATAAAACAACACAGTAGACAGAGTGTAACAGCTGGAGCAACTGACATTATGGAGGAACCATTTGAGTTCTCATAGGGACACTGAACTCCCCAGGAAAACAAAGTTGCTTGTTTACTGCTCCTTCTCATCAAAGGGCAGAATATTTATGAGTTTTAAACAAATTATATGGATGACTGGGCATTTCAAGAACTTGACATAAAATCAACACAGTAATGGATGAAAGGAATGATATGGAACAAAATCCTTCTGAAAGAGCACAGAATTAGTGACACACAAGCTAGCAGAGAAAATTCACAGAAAAGCCACAAGGTAAAACTGGGGCACTCAAGAACAAACCACAGCTGCTGGCAATCTAATTTGTGGCTCTTAGTATCCCCAAGAAGGAGGTGGCTGAAGTGGAGAATACACAATCCAGCTACTCACAGCCTGATACAAGGCACATCTATAGTGACATTTTTTCTTGAATCCCATCAAGCTAGAAAGTACACTCTGATGCTTATAGTCCAAGCTTCATCTGAATGCAATAAGTTCCATGATTTTATTGCACAAACTAGCCATTTTCACTTGCTAAATTTTCACCTGTTAAACCGGCGAACTGGGGTCCATTGTTGTCACCCTGCCCATACTGCACAGAATTGATTTGCCTCCAAATGATGATACTAATTTTTCCCCAAGACCAGGGGTGGGCAATAAGATGGCAGCAGTTCACCAGGGTTAGCCCCTGGCGGGCCACTGCTACTATATTTACTTGCACGGCCACAGGTATCAACAACTGCAGCTCCCACTGGCCGTGGATCACCATTCCCAGCCAATGGGAGCGGTGGGAAAGGCACGGACTGGGACATCACTTTCCACAGCTCTCGTTGGCTGGGAACAGCAATCCGCAGCTAACGGAAGCTGCAATCACTGGTACCTGCAGCCATGCAGGTCAAGATAGCAGTGGGGAACTGCCAGGAGCTAACCCTGGTGAACCGGATCTGGCTTGTGGGCCAGTATTTTCCCACCCCTGCCCAAAACAGTCTTTTTACAGATGGTATAGGCAATCAAAGACCCTATCATTGACTATTAGATTCTATTTTTATCATATTGCCTCATGTCATTGTCTGTAATATACTGCCAGACTGACAGCTTCACTCAGCAAAGAGGATTCAGAATTTCTGATCAGCATCTGTAGTAGATTACTGCAGTCTTTCTTGTTTGCAGGAGCGCCAACTCTTATCATATTTACCACAAGATGCAGCTCATTCAAAACCTAGGCACTTACCCCCTAATAAGCATTTGATTGTCTGAGCACATGACTCATAAGAACATAAAAATGGCCACACTAGGTCAGACCAATGATCCATCCAGCCTAATATCCTGTCTGCCGACAGTGGCTAACACCAGATGCTCCAGAAGGAGGGAACACAACAGGTAATCCTCAGGTGATCCCTCCTGTCACCCATTTCCAGACAAACAGAGGCTAGGGACACCATTCCTACCTATCCTGGCTGATAGCCATAGATGGACCTAACCTCCATGAATCTATCTAGCTCTTTTTTGAACCCTGAACTCCTATTTTAAAATCTTTCCACTGGATTCCTGTCAAAATTCACATTGATTTAAACTCCTTATATTTATATTTTCAGATGGGAATAGCTGTGGCCCATCTTCCATATCCATTCTGCTGTGCTGGATCTGATCTGTTTGCTTTGTCTCTGCTACAATCTTGTGTCTATTTTGGTATTTCAAAGATGTCCCACGCTACAGTGTATACTGTTGGTGCCAGCATTTGATGCATTACCAGAATCTGCTGTAAATACTCAAAGGACCCACAAGCTTGTTGCAAACAGCTCTCCATACACTTGTACTTGATAGTGCCTTGCAATATTGCTGCGAATGATTCCGTATATATGTACTCTTAAAAGCTGTCCTTTCCCAGAGTATTGGCTATATGACCTAGATTTCACAAGACGGCCATAGCACGAAGGGAGTAAGGAGGCAATGGATAGACTCTGTGTAGTTACCATCAGTTAAGATTTCACTGCTGGGCTGCAATATCTAACCAAAGCTGAATTGGAAGTGCCATGATTCGGCATGCATAATGTTAAAATATCCTATAGACTAAAAGTCAAGCTTTTGAAAAAGCACTGTATTAGAAGGAGTACAGGATCAGAAGTTGACAATCTGTAGATAAAGCTATTTTTTAAAAGAAAGACAGTATGTAAAGAGTACAATTTGAGTGCCCTTTCCAAATTTGGGTAGGGCTACTTGGAAAATTTTCAGAAGGAAAAATGCTGAGGATCTCCACTTCCTGGAATATTTTGAAACATCCATATTTCCCATGAACTGAAAATTCAGAGTTTGGGCCAGCTCTACGTTTAGGTGTTCAGTCATCAATAGGAAGTAGCATACATGAAAAGAAAGGCAGACCAAGTACACCTGTTCCCAGACACATATAGTTTGACTTAATTAGCTTCATTAACACTGGTCCTGCAATTAACAGGTAACTTCTTTTTGCTGTTACATATACCCCGGATTCTGTAATTTCCACTCCAATACATCTGATGAAGTGGGTTTTACCCACAAAAGCTCATGACCTATTACATTTGTTCGTCTCCAAGGTGCCACAGGACTGCTAGTTGTTTTTAACTGTTCCCAAAGTATAGGACAAAATGTTCTTTGCCGTGTTCTTTGACTGATTACAAGCAATGCTCCCCCTCCCCCTGCCCATGTCTTGATCTGGGAACTTGTGGGGTTGAGATGGTGGGTAAGTTTGCATTCCCCATCAATCTTTGGATTCTCTGCATGAAGTGGCAGTGCCATTTGTGGTTTCCATAATATGAACACATGCCCATAAGGAAATGGACTGAAACAACTACATGTAGTATACTAAACAACCATCAGATGGTTAGCAATTTTAATTTATTACCAGGGTTCTCCTAACATTCCCAAGCAACACTATTATAGCCAACACCCTCTGCTGGCAGGGACGGAGGAAAACGTGGGAGGTGGAGTGACTCAAATTCTAAATTTGAGTGAGGTCTGGCAGTTGTTCTTTCTGAATTACAGAAAAAAATAAATAAATATTTCTCGATATGGAGTAGAGTCAGATTGGTGCCCTGAGATGAAATGCTCTGTTTCCTATTACTAGGCTGTTGATCTGTCCAGTCCTCTAAGGATATTTTTCATTTAATTTTGCTCTCTATGTAAAACTACACTTGCCCTTCTCTTCCTGAGCGGGAAGATCTTTTGAGCCCCAGGGACATCCACACGTTCTCCTTTTTATCACCTTTCCTACAAAGTCCTCTTGTCAAACAGACCCTCCCTCCAGTGATGAAGCATTGGATATAGCTTCATCTAAATGCCATCAACTCCATTTCCCATATCCACTTGTCCTTACTGAGAAGGGCCGGGTGTATGTGTAACCCACAGACCTCTTGGGGGTGGTGAACAGGTTGAACTTCTCTAGTCCGGCACCTTTGGGATCTGACCGGTGCTGAACCAGAGAATTTGCTGGACCACAGGAGGTCAGTATTGTCAAGCAGCATTACCAACACTTCCACTGCTTACTGGGCTCTTAGAAGACATTTAGGGGTAAATTAGAGCTAAATAACAGCACTGGACACTGAGAGCCAGAACTTGTGGCTATAAACAAACTTTATGGACAATGGAAAACTTGGCCACACCATTGATAAGTGGACATCCACTAACCAAAATCCTGCCAGAACATAGATATTGCTGGACCAGAGAGCACTGGACTAGAAAAGTTCAACCTATACTTATACACGATTTTGGACTGATTCAATTATTTCAGGCAGAGGTGTGATTTTCTATCAAAATAGTTAAATTAGCACAAGCCCTCTTTTAGATATCAGCACAATGGTGCCTCATACCAGTATCACTTTTCCCCCCTTTTCTTAGGGAGAAAGCTATGTCAGTATAACAGCCCACATTAGCAGAGGTTGTAGCACTTTAATTATACCAATACAATTAAAAAGATGTTATTTTTGTCTGTAGACACACCCTGAGTATAGGGTTTGAACTCTAATCTCACACCAGGACAAGTAATCCTATCCTCCTTGAACACCTATGAAGCCAGGCAAGTCACATTCAGCTTTCCAAGAATCTAGCTGGGACAAAGTTTGGTCACAAACAAAAGGTTATTGAGACAAAATCTATTTTGATAGCCCCCGGAGCATCCTCCTGCGAGGATCTCAGGATAATTATGCAGCTTCCAGAAACAGGAGGATGTAGGGACAAAGGTCTTGCACTTCTTGTACTCTCCAAAGGAAACATCACCACATCTACCATTTGCCACAAAGAGCAGACGAAGAGGGTCAAATGTCAACATGGGGGATGTAAAAAGAGGCAGCCAAGAAAGAAGAGGTGGCCAGATGCCTGTGAGGTCTGCCACAAAAAGAAAAGAAAGCATTTTACAAACCTGTTCACTACAAGCCCCACATTCATAACTGTTTCCAAATGAAAGGCTATGTAGAAAGCCAAAGCAAACATTCCCAATTCTTTTTGAACCTATCAGACTATATAGGAAAATATGTGCATTTTATGGTTTGGGGGCACAACCTTTTAACTATGTTTTTGCATTGTCATGTCCAAGTCCTTTTTTTCTCCTCTCAAAAATTAATATTTCCTAAAGCAATACAGCTATTTATTTTGGACAAACTTGAATTGAAGCACAATCTCCCTTTGCAAAACAACAAGGCACAGAGGAGTTAGAACATGACACCTAGGGGATTTCAGAGTACATTGCAGTGCAACCATAATCATTTTTCTGGTGCCTTTTCAACTGATTTTTGTGCTGTTGTCTTAGCAGTTCAATGCTAATTTTGTGTGCTCATAGTTGGCACTCAGAAAAGCAGGAATCAGAGAAGGGGGGCTGGAAAGAACAAAATTTACAGTGTCTGCTTCTTTATTAGAATTCCACTACGCACAGTTCTGGTTTCATCATGCAAGACTGGTAAGTGTTCTGGCAAGAAATAATTTTGAACTTCCCTGCTGTGAACCACAGCCTTTCAGGCACCAAACTAAGGAAGATGTCAATCAACTGCTTTCCCACTGAGGCACTAGATTGGCAACAAGATCCTCAAGTGACAGAATACAAATGATATTTAAATTGGATTTTCATAGAGTCAGTGCATGTAAATACAGGCGCCCCTGGCAAAGGCATGAGGCTAGTGCCATCTTGTAGCTTTCAGAAAACTTAAAGCAGCTGTGCAAGGAGCGACTCTCCCTGCTCCAGTTCCTCTAGATTTCACAGCTGGACACAATCAATCCTGAATTTTCAGTACCCCACCTTCAAAAAATATGTAACATCTATAACCTGATAATCATCAGGAGAGAATTTTAGCACATACACACTTAAAAGGGAAGGAAGTGGGCATAGGATACAGAAGGCTTCAGTAAACAATAGCATCTGTTCATCATTTCATAATAAAATAATATTTTATGTATACATAACACTTCTTATCCTGAAGGATTCAAAAAAATGCTTTATGAGCCATATACATAAAGCATTACTGACACGTAGCCACCTCTGGGTTAATGGTGACAAATAGAGCTGGTTGGAGAAATTTCAGCTGCACTTGAAAATGTCAGAATATGCAGTTCCATCAAAAACACAATGCTTTGTAAAACTGGGGGTTTCCCCAGAAATATTTTTCAGAAAAAAACTTGTAGAAAGGGTTCTGACTATATTAAAATGTCATATTTCAGTGTTTTTTGAACTAAGCATTTTTTATTTTTCATTTTGAAATTACTTTTCATTTTATGTTAAGAATATAAAATATCGGATCAAGAATATATAATATCAGATCAATTTTTCAAAAATCAAAAAATAAAACATTTTCATCAAAACTAAACATTTTGCTTGATCTGAAATTGTATTTTTTTTATTTTTTCCATTCATGGGGAATTTTAAAATTTTAGATTTTTGTTGTCATTCACAATGAAGCCAAATTTTGAAATCTCAAAATCTTTCATTAAATGGAACTTCCACTCTATTCATAGCTCTAGTGACAACTAACCAACTCACAGACCACGGCATAATAGTGTGCTGGGAGGGAAAATCTTAACTTGGTCATCAGCATAAACCCCTCATAGACTATAAGGTCACAAGGGACCATCATGCTCATCTAGTCTGACTCTTGCACCCTGTAGGCTACAGAACCTCACCCACCCACTCTTGTAATAGGTTGAGTTACTGAAGTCATAAAATCATGATTTAAAGACTTCAAATTAAAGAGAATCCACTACTTACACTAGTTTAAACCCACAAGTGACCCATGCGGCATGCCCCATACTGCAGAGGAAGGCAAAAGCCCCCAGGGTCTTAGCCAACCTGACCAAAAGGAAAATTCCATCCTAATCCCAAATATGGTGATCACTTGAACCCAGACCTACAAACCACATACCTGGAAAAGAATTCTCTGTAGACCTCAGAACCCTCCCCATCTACTGTCTGCTCCCTTGGAAGGCTGTTCCAGAACTTCACTCCTCTGGCAGATAGAAACCTATGTCTAATTTCAAGCCTAAACCTGTTGATGGCCAGTTTATATCCTTTTGTTCTTGTGTGCAAATTGGCACTTTAACTTATGGCACTGAGGTATTTTTAGAGAACAATCACATCTCCCCTCAGCCTTCTTTTGGTTAGGGTAAACAAGCCAAGCTCTTTGAATCTCTTCTCATCAGATAGGTTTTCCATTCCTCAAATTATCCTAGTAGCCTTTCTCTCCATGTGTTCCAGTTTGAATTCCTCTTTCTTAAACATGGGAAACCAGAACTGAACACAGTATTCCAGATGAGGTCTTACCAGTGCCTTGTACTATGGTTCTAATACTAACACTTACCTAGCTTTAGAGGAAATACCTTGCCTGATGCATCGTAGAACTGAAGTAGCCTTTTTCATAGCCACATGACACTGATGGCTCATACTCATCCTGTGATCAACCAGTACACCCAGGTCTTTCTCCTTCCCCATAACTTCCAACTGATACATCATAAGATGATAAGAACATCCATATGATCAGATGAAAACCCAGCACCTTCTAGTCTACTGACCTGTCTTCTGACAGTGGCCAGTGCCAAGTGCCTCAGAGGTGCCTCAGAAGAGTGATTAAGTGCTCCATCCCCTGTCACCCATTCCCAGCTTCTGGAAAACAGAGGATAGGGACACAATCCCTGTCCATCCTGGCTAATAGCAATTGATGGGCCATTCTTCCATGAAATTATCTAGTTCTTTTTTAAGCCTGTTATAGTCTTGGCCTTCACAACATTCTCTGGCAAAGAGTTCTACAGATTGACTGTGTGTTGTGTGAATGGGTTGAGCCACTTCCTTTTGTTCATTCTAAACTGCTGCCTATTAATTTCACTTGGTGACCAGTGTTCCCTCTAAGCTGCTCAGTGGCAGCACAGCTTCACAGGTGATTAATCAGCCCTGCCTGGTCAGTCAGGTCCATGCATGGAGCCCTGAGCCTCTGACTGGGTGGGGCTGATTAATCACCCTGTGAAGCTGTGCTGCCAGGCAGTTTAGAGAGAACGCTGTTGGACTACATCCGTACTGCACCTCTCTTGTGCAAAAGCCTATGCAAATGAAGTGTCAATTAGCATATTGCCTTGCTTCATTTGCATAATTTATTAGGGGCCGTTTTTGCACAAGAGGCTTTTGCGCAAAAAGGAGCTGTGTAGATGGCTCCTTTTTTGCGCAAAAACACCCTCTTGCACAAGAGCCATTCTTCCTGAAAAAATGGGGAAGAACGGCTCTTGCGCAAGAGGGGGCTTTTGCGCAAAATGGAGCCGTCTACACAGCTCTTTTTTGCACAAAAGCCTCTTGCGCAAAAATGGCCCCTAATTAATTATGGAAATGAAGTGCGGCAATATGCTAATCCACGCTTCATTTGCATAGGCTTTTGCGCAAGAGAAGTGCAGTATAGACGTAGTCTTGGTGACCATAATTCTTGTGTTAAGAAGAATAAATAAAACTTCCTTATTTATTTTCTCCGCACCAGTCATGATTTTATAGACTTCTATCATATTCCCCCTTAGTCGTCTCTTTTTCAAGGTGAAAAGTGCCAATCTTTTCCATCTCTCCTTATATGGAAGCTTTTCTCTACCCCAATCACTTTTGTTGCCCTTTTTTATATCTTTTCCAATTGTAGTATATCTTTTTTGAGATGCAGCAACATCTGCATGCAGTATTCAGGATGTGGGTGTACCATGGATTTAAATAGAGCCAATATGATATTTTCTTTCTTATTGTCTATCCCTTTTCTAATGAGTCGCAACATTGTTTTTTTGGGGGGTTGGGTATTTTTATTGTTTGCTTGTTTTGACTGCTACTCCACATTGAGTGAATGTTCTCAGAGAACCATCCACAATGATTCCAAGACATCCCCAGCCTATAGCAAAAATTGTTATTCTTAGTCCCTAAATCCATGACCTCACACTTTCTATTCTTAATTTACACCCCATTTCTGTAATTCCCATTTACAAGTTCATAAAATCATGAGACCTTTAAGACAAGTCAAGCAGGGCAGAGAGGACCTTGATTTAAGTTCCCATCTGAATTTATTTTGTGCTTACACAATTGCGCGCGCACACGCTCATCAATATCCATGGAACATGATTGACATACCTTGTAAGGATGAAATTTTGAGTCTGCTGACAGGATCTGAACCTGTGGCATCCATTTCATGAATTTCAGTTAACTCATGTCTCATCTGTCCCTCCAGTTCTCAGGACAGCTCCATCCTTTAGCACAGATCTTGAAACCATGATAGCTAAGACCCCTCAAATTATACTACTTTTCTATTTAGCCTTTAACTTTGCCCCAATGCAAACTATCCCAGTGTGTCCCTGTTGTGAGGGAATTTCAAAGGGACATATTCAAAGATACATTGTATAAGACCCTCCACAAAAAAAAAGTCACTCCCCACTTCAGGTGTCAGATATTGAAGTGTGATAATCCAAGTTTTAAAATTAATCAGAACAGGTCCTGGATTCTGCTTCCCTTGCTGCTAAATTATTGACATCTTTGTTACTACAGCGACAAGAAATGGATCCTCTTTTATCTTCATTAAAGTGTCAGTTCCAAACATATTTTATTAATGAAAATATTTGGACAAAACCCTCAAGCATACCAAAAATAAAACAACTAACCCCACAAGCCCCTACTGATGCCTTTGTGTCTATGGGGTACTAGGGTGGGGCTCACTTAGTTGTGGCAGCAGAAGATTTAGGCCACTCCAGCCTGCAGGTTAATGAAATATCTGAGAACTCAATATTTTTACCATGATAACTGTGAGGGAGATGGTTAGTCTTGATACACCGCTGAAAAAAGAAGCAGCTCCAACTGCAGCAAAGAGTCCCGGGTCAATCCATGCTCCTTGTTCATTGGTCTGAACACCAAAAATGGACACAAGAATCAGGCCAACTATCCTGCCATATAAAGCTCCTGTGTACCTACATGTGAGGAGGAGAAGAAAGTAAGGACACGACCTTTGCCAGACACACTATTTTCCAGGATATTTTCTTCATAGCTAACCCAGCATTTCATTCTGTCAGTTCTAATTTTGTAACACAGCACTGCTCCAATAGCATCAGGGTCCTTGAAGTTATGGGGACCGAACAAGACAGACAGCCAGAGAGAGCAAGGACTTCTGGCCCCACAGAGCAGGGAGGAGGTGGGGATGGGGCCCCCAGGCATGAACAGTCAAAAAGGATGTGCCAGGGAGAATCACAGTACCAGGGGACGTGAGGGTGGAGAGGATTAGAGAAAGGAGATATGGTAACCACACAGAGACAGAGCATAAGGTAAAAGCTTAGGCCTCTTTGAATGGGGCAGGGAATTGGCGGGGGAGGCGAGAAACGGGCAATGGTTGGGGGCAGGGACACCTGGGGGAGTCTAATTCAGAGCTGGGGGTAGGGAAAGGGGGTTGGAGCAGAAGTGAGTGGCTAGTTCAGAGCTGTTGAGGGTGGGGAAAGGGGACTGGAGCAGAGATTGAGGCATCCTCAAGTAGAACTAGGGGGATGAAGGGAGGTGGGTTGGAACAGAGTTAGAGGGGGCCAAGGTGGGGAGCTGCAGGAGGGCAATTCAAAGGAAGCAGGGGCAGAAGGGGAACTAAACAAGCCTGCAGGGTAATTGGACCCAAGCTGGGGGAGCTGAGAACTGGACTGAAGGAGGCTAGAGCAGATGGAGGGAGGGCAGGATCAAAACTGAAGGGGAACAAAGGAAGCCCATGGGGCAAGCTAGGGATTTGTAGGGGAGTCATGAAGTGGGCTGAAAGGAAGCTAGACAGGAGTTGGGGAGTGAGAGGGCTAGTCTGAGGGCATGGCAGAACTAGGCAGAAGCTGGGAGTATCTAGGAAGAAGCTGGGGATCAGAAGGGCTGGACTGGGTCGAGGGGGGGCTAGAGATAATCAAGGCAGGACTAGAGTTTGAGGGGGATGGACTGGAGCTGTGCAGAAGCTTGAGGGCAGGTAAAATTTGGAATTGGGAATGGACCCCAGACTATTCTTGCACCAGGATCCTCTGAGGCCTTGTTATGCTATGGATTTAATGCTTATCACTATATTCTCTTGCACAGAATTAACTTATCTAACAAGTTTTCCTTCACTTTGTATGAAGAGGCTAGTATTTCAACTGCTTTTCTGAAAAAAGGGGGGAAGGGTGTAATATGATAGAACATTTAATGTCTTCCAGTGGTTGGTATAAAGGCATGCACTAAGGCCTGGTCAGCATTAGGAAATTAGGTCAATATAACTACACCACTCTGGGATATGAAAAAATCCACACTTTTGAACAATGCAGTTAAACCGACCTAATTCCTGGACTTAGTAGTAGGTTGATGGGAGAATTCTTCTATTGCCCTAACTACTGCTTCTCAGGGAGTTGGTGTACCTACATAGATGGGAAGAACCACTCCCACTGGTATAGGTAATGGCATTACTGAAGTACCACAGCTGAATGACAGCAACCCCTAAAATGGCAGGTATTGGAGATATACCAATCAGGCCAATCCAAACAGCAATCTGCATTTCTAGAGTTCTGGCCTAGATCCTCCTTATTGTTTTTAAAACATTAAATATACCTCACAACAACCCTGTGAAGTAGGCATGGACAGTATTATTATATCCCTTTACACATGAATAAACTAAAGTGAAGAATGTCACTTTAGCGAAGGTCACACTGTGAATCACTGACAAAGCCAGGAATAGAAGCCCGGAGTCTTGAGTCCTAGTCCGCTACAGTCAACATGGGGCTACAATGCAGCACAAGAATTTTCAGTACAGACAGCCTTGCAGTAATGGTGAAATTATTGGGTTAAGTCACTGTTTTTCATTTCTTGTAAAAGGAGTTTAATTTACAAAGCTATAAAGTCTTGAATAAAGTTTTGGGTTTGTACCACCATTCCCCTGTCAGAAAAAGAACTGTATTGCCTGAAGTTGGAAGGATTTGGAGAATATTGTATCTCACTGTTACTCAATTTTTTTCATTTAGTTATGTAACTGATATGTTTTATTGATGCTTGGCGTCCAGGCAGTAGATGTCAGGTTACCTGATCATAAAGACAGGAATTGGCTGTTAGACATATAGACTGCCCAGTATCTTCTTAAGCAAAGATGAGCCAAGCTTTCAACAACTACTTTCTCGTAAAAAATTATGTAGATATTAACTCTTTGACAAAAAAAGTGTTGGACAAAGAAAAGCCAGACCAAACTGTCTCACTCTTTGGAACTCCTTCAACTCCAAAGTGATACTGGTTTGCATATCTATTCTCCAGTCATCTGCAATTTGTCTTTTACAGGTTGACCACATCAATGTTCAGACTCCATCCTCTGACCATGACAGTAAGGATTCCGCACTACTGCATAGCATCCTAGTCACTGAACACATTGGTCTAAGCCACAAAGTCAAGACCTAGATGCAAATTTCCCCATCACTTAGACGTATTCAGGCCCAGTGTTTAGATTCAGTCCATTATGAACATCAGATCCAAATTTAAAGTCTGAATACGCACTATTGTAAAATAGATTAAGCCAGCTGGAGAGCTTGCTTTAAGTCCGTGAGTTACTCCAAATGTCAGGGGTTTTCAAGTTTAGGGTTTGGGTTATGACCCATTCAGAGTTACATAGAAAGGTTTTTGGCATCATTTCCCTTCCCCAATTTTACTCTTTCTACCTAAGGAAACTCTTGCTGAGTCACACTGTTCCAGCAAGATGACCCACAGAAAATAATGGCAGTTTGGTTTCCAATCAGATTACTGCCTCTCCAACACAGTGCTTCACTATATATATATATATGCTATGAATTTACATATGCAAAACTTACAGCATGGGTATCACCAGGCCACTAGCAACAGCAGAACCTGCAGTCCAGCAGGAAAGAAGGAAATAAAATGCCAGGGCTGTAAAGAGAGAAGTGTATCCAAACTCTTCATGAGTCCCACGTTTGAACAAGTACATGATTCCTCGCTTACCATTCTCAGCCAAGAGTGCAGCTGCTTCAAGGGAGAGAGAGAAAAAAGAAGGGATATAGAAAGTTAAATAGATCTTTTAAAAATACCCACTAACAGTTCTTATATCTATCAACCCTGCTTATGATTAAATAAGGTTCAAAGTCAGTAGATTGCTAGTTTAGGTACACAAGACTTCAGGGAAATGAGAACCATTTGTGTTTACAGTCTGCAGTCTGTAATATTATTGTTTTAGATGACCTAAATGGGGAGAAACAGTAGCCATTTAGCCAAGAAAAAGGAACTTCTTGGCTTCTCCCTTTATTAGGCTCTCAGATAGACTCTCTTTTCTTCCTATATAAACCTCAGAAGTGCTATAATTCACCATCTTCCCAACTCATACACTTTAAATGGGAGACTCAGTTCTTCTGACATGTTTCTGGAGAGGAAAACTGAAATCCACTTTAAAAACACCTACATTGCAATTAAAGATATTTGGAGACCAAGAACAAATTATATAAACACAACTTATTCTTAGCCACCATACAGCAGACTTCACCTTACCTTCATTAAAGGTTTGATTGGAATATTTGACTCCATCTGGCCCTATCCACAATGTGCCGAGTGGACAACTATATTCTGAAATTTCTCTTTCAAATGGGCTTATGCTTAAAAATTAAAGGGAAAGTTTATATTAAATTGATTAGTATAATGCACAACATCTACAAAGAATATATATTTAGCCACCTCTGAGAGATATTACCCAGAAATAATTCCCTTCTGTATCTTCTCCAGTAGCCCAATACAACTCCTTTAAAGTTGGCCCTAGTTTATTAGCAATCGTGTTCCATTAGATCAGGGATCTCAAACTCACCGCCCTGGAGCCATCTGTGGCCAGAGCAATTCCACAATCTGGTCCACACACAGCTGCTGCCATGTAAGTCCCTGCCCCATCCCCCCATCACACCTCTTCCCTCAAGCCCCCTCCCACAAGGAATGTGACCTGGCGTGGGGCACCAGCAGGGGTTGGCTTCCCTCTTTCCCACAATCAAGAGATGGTGGAAGCTGTGGGGAAGTAGAGCCATGCAGCAGCTTCTGCTCCGCTCTGCCACCATCTCCCAGGCCAGCCTGGTCGCTCCACTTCAAGGCAGCAGTGGGAAGCAAAGAACCCCAGCCGCAGCACAGACTGGCTTGGGAGATGGCAGCAAAGCAGAGCAGACTGCTGATCAGCTCCACTTTCCTGCAGCTGGCTCCCAGCCCAGTGGGCTAACCTGAGTATGGGGTACCATCCCTTCTATAGAACAGTTGGGGCAACCACCGTAGGGCCCCTAAAGCACAGGGCCCAGGGCGATCGCACTGAACTGTCCTATGGATGGGAGGCTCTACACACGACTCCCTGAGCCACAGGGTCATGCCGGCAATGGAGCTAAGCTAGCAGCTAGAAGCTGGTTTAGGCTAGGGTTGCCAAGTGTCTGGTTTTTGCCCGGACTGTCCGTTATTCAGGTCCCCTGTCCGGTAAAAAAAAAAAAAAAAAAAAAAAAACAGAAAATACAGGACATGTGAAATGTCTGGTATTTCTTGTTTCCCTCGGACGGAAGCCTGGTGGGGACAATTTTCCCCTGCCACATCTGGCAAGGGCAGGGGAGTGAGGAGTGCAGAGCCATTTAAAGGTGCAGCGCCTTTTTTTTTTCTCCCTCAACAATTTTGGTCTCTCCCATTTTTTTCCCCCCAACAGAATTTTTTCCTGGTGTTTTTTTTTTGGGGGGGGGGAGAAGAGGAGTGTTCGGTATTTTTTGTTAAACCATCTGGCAACCCTAGTTTAGGCCCACTGTGCTCTTGCGGGGGGGGAGGGAGGAATTGGCCAGGGGCAGCAGGCAGAGCTGGGGGGATGCATGGTGAGGGGAATACATGGGCCAGCAGGTAGGGCCATGAGTCGCATGGGGGGAGGGGAAGAATGCATAGAGGCACTCCCCCTTGGAGCCCTGCCAGAGAGGGGTGGCCATTGGCTCACTAGGAAGATTTGAGGACTGGCACTGGCCCTAAGGTAAACTGAGCTTGAGACCCCTGCACTAGATACTCTCCTGCCACTGAAAAGCTAAAGTTTCCAAAATTAGGAAGTCATGAGTTTGAGTATACAATGCTGGAGAAAAAATAAATATGTTTTTAAAAATCCAGTGCCCAATCTGGTCATGATCTCCTTACCATTTGAGTATAACTGTAATATTATAAAACGTCATCAGCAAACCAAATTTCTAACATATTTCTGTGCGTATAAGTCCAAATCCAAAGTGGAGTTTGCAATACTCGGGCGGTTGGTGCAACTAAGGCAGGGGCGGCAGGTCCCCTGCCCCACCTACAGCCCTGCCCCCCCCCTCCCCCGCTGAGGCCCTGCCCACCCCCCAATATGGGGAGGGAAAGTGAAGGCCCACATTCCCAGCCACATGGCCCGAGTCTCCCTGGCCCCAGAGCACCAGGGAGGGAGGAGGCTGTGCAGCTCCAGCTTCCCTGGCCCCGGAGCACAGGGAGGGCAGGTGCTGGGAGCAGCAACACTCTGACCCTAGAACGCGTTCTTGGGGTGGAGTGTGGGCACAGCCATGCCTAGTGGTTTGGGAAGGCAAAATCATCCCCTGCCTAGGCTACTGGAAGCCCGTAAGTTTGGATTGTTTTCACAAGACAGAGAGTCGAGCCATGTGCATGTGTTGGTAGCAGGTATTCCATTTCTTATAACCAAAGTTGTAACCAATGAGTTGTGCCTGTCAGCAACTTGATTGCTTCCTTGTACAAAGCACTACCACACTCCTCCCTGTCTCTTTGTCCATGTCCACATTACAGATAAGGTCGAAGCAGCTGCAGTCGATCTTCTGGAGTTCAAATTAGTGGGTCTAGTGAAGACACGCTAATTCAGACTGAGAGGGCACTCCCGTCGATGCTGGTAGTCCTGCTTCAATGAGGAGTAAGGGAAGTCAAAGGGAAAAAGTGTGTTCCCTTCAACTTCCCACAGTGTGGACGGTGCCAAAATTCGAGTTAAGATACTTTGACTTAAGCTATGCAATTAATGTAGCTGAAATTGCCTAGCTTAGTACAAACTTATCCCCTGCTGTAGATCAGGGGTTTGTGTGTTAGGGCAGGGATTGTGTTCTTCTCTAGACTTGGGAAGTACCCACCATCTTTTGGCCATTGCATCAAACAATATGAGCCTCATTTGTTCCGCCAACAGCAGGAATTTGGTAGTGACTCTCCTACCTGATCCCTGCTCAGAATTGCAGAAGAAAGTGAAAACACATCAAGATTCTAGCCCATATCCAGAACAAGAAAATTTCTTCCATATTCCAAACTGGCAACCAAAGCAACACGATTCAGCCCAATTTTTAATTTGTCTTCTTATATCAGTCTCACCCACACAAAAGAGATGAATTTCCATTTTTTTAAAAAGACACACAATGGCGAAAGAAAAACAACCTTCTTGACCCCATTTTGATTCAGAAAGTGTATAATTGGTCCATACACTCATTAGCAACTTCTTGTCTCTCCTTTGAACAATCCCATATTGAAAGAGTGCCTTAACTCTGGGGCAATAGGATGGTCTGAGGTGGGTTTGTCTCAATCCATCCTGCTGGAGGTGATCCATTTTATATAAAATATTTGAACAGCAATTGGGCCAAAGAGAGAGACTCATTATGGCATAAGACCAGGGGTGGGCAAATTCTGGCCTGCAGGCAAGACCCAGTCCACAGAGTTAGTCTCTGACAAGCCCCCACCTCCACATTTACCTGCACCTCTGCAAGTATTGTAGGTTCGCAGTTCTCATTGGCTGCAAACCGCCATTCACGGCCAATCCAAGCAGCGGGAAGCAGTGTCCTAATCTGTGGCGCTTCCCGCCATTCGCATTGGCAGAGCTGCAATCCTCCGATACCTGCAGAGGCACAGGTAAACATAGCAGCGGTGGCTCACCAGGGATTAACCCTGCAGGCTGCCATTTTTTTATTGCCCACCCCTGTACAAGATCCAAATTCAAGTCCTTGCTCCAATGGCATTAATTATTTATACCCAATGGAATAGCTTCTCAAGGCGAGATTGAATATAATGAATCCCAAACTATCCCATAGCGCAGGGACTAGTACACTCACGTACATTATGAAAAACCCATGTTCAAATCCCTTCTCCAGAGTAGACTTGGGGGCAACTGAACCTGACTTTCCTGCATCTTGGGTGAGTGTGGCCCTCCTGGCCATTTTGTGAATTTAGTTCTTTTTTAAAAAAAAAAATGCATGGAAATGAAATATTTTGTTTGTCTGAGCCTGAATTTTGTTGACTTTTTCCATTCAAATCTCATAGTTCAGAATTTGCAGTTTCAATTTCACCCATTTTTTTGGTGCTGTTTTAGTGTATTTGGTTGGTTAGTTTTAGCGCTGTCAAGCGATTAAAAAAATTAATTGTGATTAATCGTGCAATTAATTGCACTGTAAAACAATAATAAGAATACTATCTATTTAAATATTTTTGGATGTTTTCTGCATGTTCTAATATATTGATTTCAATTACAACACAGAATACAAAGTGTATAGTGCTCACTTTAAATTTATTTTTTGTTACAAAACACTGTTAAAAAAAACTGGAGTGAAGTATTGTAGTGCAAAATCTATCATGAAAGCTGAACTTAAATTTTTCTATATAATCAATTTATTTGTGTCCTATTCAAAAGAGTCCTTTTTTAGCTCAGCCCCAGCTGTGGGTGGCACAGGGCCAGAGGGGGGTAGACTCTGCCATTGGCAGTGCAGAGTTCGGGGGGGGCTCAGCCCCCAACTGCAGGTGGCATAGGGCTCAGGGGTGGGGGTATACAAAACTAGAGGTATACAAAGTAAGATATTTCTGCATTTTTATTTGATTGTAAAACACTCAAAGTCCATTGTCCTGAGCAGCAAATAAACCTTCATATAAAATTAATGAAATATAATGTGTTGCCATCCTTTTCTACAGCATGAGTGTACCATATTCACTCTTGAATACAGGTGAAAGATCATGAACATTCACATATTCTAGCTAGAAAGAGATATATAGTTGGCTTAGAGAGCAAAATCAAATCTGAGGTTCATCATCTATATAACATACCTATAAAATTGACATATATTTGATTGCATCACTCTCACACACCTTCTACATGACACTTGTCACCTTAGGCCCCTACCTGCAACTTGTTCCTTGCTGATATTCCCTTCTACCATGCAAAGGCCTACCTAAATCATCTGAGAGTCGTAAAGGTGCAGAGTTTGCTTGCATGGAACAAGTTGAAGGTTCAGTCCACTACAGCCTAATCTAAAGCCTTCCACAGTCTGTGGGATCTTTCCATACAATTTGAATCAGGCCCTTAAGATGTAAGTTACTTGAGGTAGGACCCACATGCTCGTCTACATTTGGACTTTTCATATGACAGAGTGGACCTAGTCCTGACTGGGTACTCTGGCTGCTACCACCACACCCCAGGACTGGCCTTACCATGAGGCGCACTGAGGCGGCTGCCTCAGGTGCCAGACTGTGGGGTGGTGCCACTAGAACCCAGAGAATTGAGAGCTTTCAAAGATTTGGCCCAACCAAAGGCGTATGGGGGCATCATTTGAGCTCCCTGCCTCTGGTGCCAAAATGTTGTGGGCTGGCCCTGCCACACCCACATTAATCCTATTACTTTTTCCTCTCTCAGTGGATCAGACATGGATGAGTAAAATTCACCCCATTCCAGTGAAGGGCCCTCCATTCCTTTAAACTCCAGGAAAGCTCTTAAAGTAAAGTCTTCTCTATAGCCCTCTACCTTGGGCTGAGTTGCTCCCCAAGCATTTCTTCCTTAATCAGGGCTGCTAGGTATCTGTTACCTTATAATACTTTGATTTATACAGTTTCTTGTTTCTGACTAACTTCTTTGTTCTCTTTTGTGTTATGTATTTTGTCATGGTTAATGGTGGGCTTTTCTGGTTGCTTTTTAAAATTTGTGACAAAGCAATGCAAGAGAAGTTTAATAGATAACAAAAAATATTATATATATGTTCACATCAACTATGCCTCTCAGTAAATGGATTTGTTAGAAACTGAGAGCAAAAGAGTTTTTCTTTAATTCTGAGTTCCTCTCACATAGATATTTATCATCTATAAACTTTACAGCAAAATTATGACCCTACACTGAAAATACGCTTGTAGGTTCAAATATATTCATTCATTTTAGTATTTGGCTTTAAGTGTACACTGATTCTTGCATGCCCACCTATGGGAAAGGTGCCACCTATTGGAAAAGTTCACATGCACAGATACAATTCTCCATTTTGAACACCGAATTCTGAGGTATCTATATTAATTTTTGTCCCTGGATGCTCATAGAGACTAATGGAAACAGTATGGTAATAATTAGCGTTCACACAAAGATTCTTGTGCCATGCTCACCACTTACGTTTCTGAACTGTTTTGTCGCTGCAAAGTTCTCAGACTCATGACTGGAGTGCAAGGAAAGAAATAGGGCACATAGACTGTAACAGTGACAGTACACACCTGCAGGTATAAAAAAAATGAAAACCTTAGCATCTGAGGTAGAAACACAGAAGAAGAAAACATGAAGGATCTAGAATCACCAGCACCTATCACAAGAAAGTTGTCCTGTGAAATGTACCCAACATATCTCAATCCTGAAACATCCTACACACAGTCAGACTGTTGTGTCCACACCAAGACCCAATGAAGTCAATGGGAGTCCACCTGTGACACTCACCCCTTTGGCAACACACATCAGGACCAAGCACCTGACTGTCTGACTATATTCCAGCTACAGACTTGACTAGGCCAATTGCTGAGATCTTGGTCTCAGTGATTCTAAACCTCAGAGCTGACTGGACCTTGAACAATGGTTTAGATCCATCTATAATTCTAGCCAAATGAAGGTAAAGTTACTGTAAGGAAAGAGAGAAGATTTTTAATCGATCTTCCCTACAGCGAGGCAGGTGTCTACAAAAAAAAAAAACTACTGAAACACCTTGCATCATTATAAAGTGCCCTTGGCACGAGCTATGCTCTGTTGGAGAACTGTGTCCAGTCCTGGTCACCAATGTATAGAAAGGATGTGAAAAGCAGTGTTCCCTCTAAGCTGCATAGCAGCACAGCTTCACAGGTGATTAATCAGCCTTGCCCAGTCAGTCACATCCCTGCATGGAGACCTGAGTCTCTGACTGGGTGGGGCTGATTAATCACCTGTGGAGCTGTGCTGCCTCGCAGCTTAGAAGGAACACTGATAAAGAAACTGGAAAGGATCCAGAGGTGAGCAACAAGGATAATCAAAGGGATGAAATGCAAGCCATATGAGTAAAGGATGAAGGAACTGAGTATGTTTAGTTTGGGGGGAAAGAGACTGAAAAGCAACATGATGGCCATCATCAAATACTTGACATACTGACATAAAAAAAGATGGAAAAAAGTTGTTCTTTCTTGCGATAGAAGGCAGGACAAGAGGCAATGGGTTCGCTTCAAACTGCAGCATAGTAGAGTTAGATTAAAACTCAGGAAAAATTTATTAACTGTAATAACAGTAGGACAATGGAACAAACCACTTCAGGAGGTTGAGGAAGCTCCTTTGCTGTATATTTTCAAAAAGAGGCTGGAGAGCTATCTGTCTTGGATGGTTTAGACTCCACAAATCCTGCATTTTTATAGGAGGTTAGATTAGATTACCCTTGCAGTCCCTGCTAACCCTATGAGTTTACAGTTATTAAAACACATTAGGTAGTACATTTATGGAAACCTAAGAGCTAAGATACAACTGTATCTGCAATTATAGCAGCTTGTCATACAGCTGTGTCTCACATCTTCATTTCTCTATATCTCAAACATCACAAGCTTATAGACACAGCTCTTCTAAAACAGAGACGGACTGAACTGTATTTGCAAAATCAAAATCAGGGGTGGTTCAAATCCAGCTCAAACTTTATCCAAAGCCTTCAATGTGTGTAGGTGGGTGTGAGACAGTTGTGGCTGGTTTTCACTGCTAAGTCGAGCTGGAAAAAAACCTCTTGAGTAACTCTTAAAAGTTTTGATAATTTTAAAAAATGTGTCATGGAATTAATTGTTCACCCTACCTAGGGAAATTCTGAGCTTTTGGAACTTAACAATTAGTCATCATGATAAAAGTATAAAGAAAAGGAAAGACATGTTTCCGAGACTCTTGGCAAACACTATCCATATTTTAAAAACAACGAGTTGTCCTTTGGCACCTTAGAGGCTAACAAAAATATATAGAATCATGAGCTTTTGTGGGTAAAATCTACTTTTTTCAGAGAAAGGTGAGTTATAGAGAAGGAAATATGGGCATTTATCAAGATAATTGCCCCTAGTCCAAGGTCTGGAGATTAAGAATGAAGGAGTTGCTGGGGGCAGCACAAAAGGTAACATGGTAAGTACTGTAAAAATCATAAATAATGAACAACAACAATAAAGAGTGTACATTCTTACCCATGTGCACACAGGCTGAAAGTTCCGGTACCACATTTTGGGTTCCCACTGCCCATTGCACATAAATTGTACTAAATTGTGTGCTAGCAAATCACTTTTTCCTGCCTGCTGTTCCATCCAGCCTCCTTATGACTGGCTTTCACTCTTACCTGAACCACTGTAAACATTCCTTCAATCTTTAACTTGAGGATCACATATTATTTACTTACAAGAACCAGCACAGATTCCAAGAGTTTGCTTGTTTTTCTGAGGGATGTTTTTTGAATTGAGTTAAAGAAACGCTTGCGTAGTTTATTAATCTTTATATTTAGGGAAACAAATAGAGCTCCAAAAAGGCCTCCAAGTATCCCAAGGAAAATGGTTGGAACGAAGGCCAAGACACTCATATCCAGCAAGTTCTTAACCTGAATTGAAGAAAAAGAAAAAGAAAGACAGTATGTTCTGAGAATTCTGCCAGTGATTTGAAATACAGCAGCTACTCTGCTAAGTGAAACTTGATATAACAATGCAACAAATAAGCAGAATGTACTTTATAAGAAACAGATCTTGCAGCTTCAGAAGCACAGTTATCAAATTTAGGGATGTTCCCATCAGAAGCCAAGAGCCTTTTCTTCAGAACTTGCAGGATCAGAATCATAAAGTACAGTCACATAGCTTCACCAGCCAGTAGTTTAGATTTTTAAAAAGACTGGAAAGGACTTCATCAAATCAGGCTGAAGGGTCAGTACTGCAGCTCCTTTTGGGCCCTTCTTTCCCTGAGTAGGAGCAGTTCATCAGGCAGAAATCTTTGTGATGCATCTGCTGTTATTGGAGAGCTCAGAACTTCCAAGTGCAGAAATATACCTTGACTTCAGTGGGAACAGGATTTCACTCCCTGTACATTATACCACCTCATCCATTCATAAACAAGTACTAAGCTTCAATCTGTGACTACCCTGTTTTAAAATTACTGAATAAACTGCAGGTAAAATGGAAGGAGGTAGGGCTAATCTGTTACCAGTTCTAGTATACTTTCATTGAAATGTTGCCTGTATGCATATGTTGATTTACTGCAGGATTGGTAGCAAACCAGCAGGAAGGCAACACATCTAGATTAGTAACCTCCTCGCAAACATGGGAAGGACCATTAAGAATCAGTACTGGGATATTAAGCTATGTAGATCCTACTTCCTTTGCTCCAACCCAACGTTACACTGCTGTTTTGCCAAGGCTGGGAATGGACAGAAAAACAGTTAAACGGTGACTCAATAGAAGAGAGGATTAGGGGCTGCACAGGGGGTTTGAAGTCTTCAGACCTTCCTTATCTTCCAGGGGAAATACACTTAACTGTTTTAAATCCCCCTTTCTCTTATGTTTTGTTCCTACTGTTAAGATTAAACAATACTTAGTTTTAAAAAAGCTGCTGGGTCATTCTATTAACCGCGGGGCACAGCCCCTGGCGGAAGACTTGCAAGCACTGACCTTGAGTACTCACTGTTGGTATAGAGAATGCTGTAGCCTTAGGACAAGGGTAAAGAGTGGGAGAATTATGAGATTCCAACTCCAAAAAGATGAAGGCAAGAAGCCTGACAGGATGCACTCAGAAAGATCATGGAGTGGGCAAAAGTGCAGCTAACTCTGTAACTATGACAAAAATCTTCTCCAGATATTTGCACACACACCGAGTACTGTCAGGGCTTTAACAATGCTCTCTGGCAGTGATCTATAGCCCTGGCATTATTTTCACCAATTGCTATAAAATCATCCCCTTTATAACAAAGATCTGTCCACACAGACCTAACTGTTTAACTAGCCAGTATAAAAAGAAAACATAGTTGCTATATCTGGAATATCAAGAATTCTATTCTGTTAAGTTTCTCACCCCATTCTCAGCACTGTAGAATCTGAGGGTACGTCTACACTGCCACCCTAGTTCGAACTAGGGTGGCTAATGTAGGCATTCGAACTTATAAATGAAGCCCGGGATTGAAATATCCCGGGCTTTATTTGCATGTTCCCGGGCGCCGCCATTTTTACATGCCCAGTAGTTCGAACTACCTGCCCGTGGCTACACACGGCACGGGCTAGGTAGTTCGAATTAAAGCTCCTAATTCGAACTACCATTACTCCTCCTGCAATGTTCAAATTAGGAGCTTTAATTCGAACTACCTAGCCCATGCCGCGTGTAGCCGCGGGCAGGTAGTTCGAACTACCGGGCATTTAAAAATGGCGGCACCCGGGAACATGCAAATAAAGCCCGGGATATTTAAATCCCGGGCTTCATTTGCAAGTTCGAATGCCTACATTAGACACCCTAGTTCAAACTAGGGTGGCAGTGTAGACATACCCTGAGTGCCTTCCAGAACTGCATCAGGTTTTGTGACTAACATCAGTCATCTGTGGTTCTTTCTTTCTGCCTCCCTTTTCCCTTGGGACAAATTGTATGAGAACTATTTTTTTAACATTTGTATGCTATGCTGTGTGTTTGCATTAGCAAAGGCAAAGTCAAGTTAGTCAGCCTTGCATTTGGAACAAAAAATGGCAAGGTGTGTAGGTGGCTCTTAGTTCCTGTGACAGTCAGAGCTGTAATCGGAGACCAGCCCCCAAGACACATCCATCACCTGCCCCAGTGAGCTTTACCTTTGTAAAAAGCCCAGTGGTCCAAACAACAATAAATAAAGTCAAGCTGCCTAAAAATCTTGAGCTCTGCAAAAATCACAGGGAGCTGCTATGTAATAAATTCTTCTTGTAACATGACCCTGGGTAGACTGAAACTGAAGAAAATAAATATTTTTTTTTTGAGAAACATAACCCACAAGCTTTCAATTCAGACTTTATTCACTATAAACTGTGTGGGTTAATGCCACAAACATGAAAGAAGTGAAATTTTCCCCAGAGCCCCAAACTCACTGAAGTGAAAATATTTCTGGTTATCTGTACCATCTGGGTAGCCTAAACCTATAGAACTCCAACAGAAGTCATGATGGTGGTATTACTATACAATTTTAACTCTGGGGACACTAAGGCCATGTCTACACAGCAGCATTATTTTGGAATAACTAACGTTATTCGGAAGCAACATAGTCTGAATCTACACTACAAGCAGTTATTTCAACATAATGTCGAAATAACGTCAAGCTAGAGGACTTCTTACTCTGACTTCTGTAACCCTGTACCCTGGGGGAAGAGTGCTCTTCCTTGGACTTCCTGCTGTGTAGACAGCAACAAAAGCCAAAATAAGCTACTTCATCTTAAGCTACGTGATTGATGTAGCTCAAGTTGCGTAGCTTATTTCACCTTCAGCCCTGCTATGTAGACGTGCCCTAAAAGAAGATGGAAAGAGCCAGTATCCACTGCCTTTTTCTGACAGTGTACTAATCTTGCAAATACCTGTACTAAAAAACAACAGTCATTCATTCTCATATTTTACCCTCTTGTGTGTTTTTGTTGACCTTCAGTTTGTTTTCATAACTGAAGTGTATATTTATATGCTTTTCCAATGCATAATGAGAGCATAAGACAGTCTCCTCTGCAGTTCAGGATAATTAGTTTGAGTGGGGTATTGAATTCACAGAACACCACAGTACAAATATTTCACACTCAAGGAATTTAAAAAATGGAATAATATTCACATATGTGGAGAGGACCCTCACAAGGCAGCGGTACTAAAATGTGTCAGAGTGAAAGAAGACTGAGAAATTGTATAAAAGGCGACTATCGGACTTCTGTGAAAGAATTCAAAAAACAGTAAGTACTTATTGTGATTTCATGAGGAACAACTTAGAGACAGGAGATATCTAAAATAAATGTTACCAGAAATGAAAAAGGAGGTTGGTAACTAAGCAAGCATGCTGAGTTAATAAAATCCTGCAGAGATAAGGGGTACCAGAGCACTGTAAGTTAGATGTGAGCCTGTAATATCATATGGAAGCATAAATGCCCAGTACAAGTTTCCACAGAACATGCAGAGTCAGCACATGCAAGTAATGAATCCTAGCTACACAGCCGAGAACACTGCCTCGGTTCTGGACACTATATTACCAGAAAGACAGAGACAAACTGGAATGAATTAGAGAAAAGCAATGAAAAATGATCCGGAGCCAGTGAAGTCTACTTCTGAGGAATGCACCAAGGGGCTGGGACTTAAGAAAGCTAGGTTTTAGTCCCAGCTCTGACCTGTTGTGTAACCTTGGGCAAGTTATTTCATTTCTCTCTGCCTAAATTTCCGCATCTATAAAATAAGAATGATACTTATCTCCATTATAAAATGCTTTACAATCTACAGATGAAAAGCATTATGTAACAGTTGGGTAATATTATTATAGGTTAAGACAAGCTAATAATCTACAAGTATTTTAGACTGCTCACATACCAAAGAGAGTTAGAGTGATACATGAAAAAAACAGAGTAGCAGGAAGAAATCAAGAAAGGGAAAATGTAAGCTGACTTTCAGGAACATCTTCCTGACAGTGAAATTCTGAGAAGTCCTCACACAAACAAGGTGCTATGAACACATAACAGTGTGTTCCATGGGGAAGTAGTGCAGATTTCCTTGTAGTTAAATTGAGTGAAAGAGAGACTATTTCTGGTTTTCCCAGTGCTCTATCCTCCCATGTCTTAATTTGCATGGATAGTATGCAGTTGCTTCCCTCCATCCATATGGTGGTACAGAAAGAAGCATATGACTTGGTACTAATGCAATGTGCAATTAACCTATGAAGGAGATAGTTAAAAATATTATTAAATTTTAGTATAATTCAGAATAGGGTAGTACTTTTATGTGACTAAGAATATCCAGTGCTATACTGGACAGAATAAAAATTTATAAGGTATATCAAAACCCTCAGACTTCAGGACATTAGCCAACCATTAACTTGGATTAGGAAAAAATATTACATTATTGTCCAGTTAGGGGATTTTACATCCATCCCTCAGAAACAAACAGGATTTGCAAATAATCTGTCTTCTTCTGGGGTGGGAACAATTGTTGGTACTCATGATGAAGAAGATACATTGCTAAGCACTGGCTAGAGACAGGAATCTTGCAAACAAGATTGTTCTGTGCAAACTCCCCCACAGCTTGTCCAGTGGATCTCAAATCTAGCCAACATCCTACAGTGCTATGGTGTTTTGAGTGCTGTTAATGCTGCTTGAAGTCAATAGGAACAAATACAAGGGCACTCATTCAGCACTTTGCAAATACAGACCCAACCCCACAACAATGCTTGAGCAAAAATTGACAGCTCTTTTCCTATGGCTATTTTATACATGCTGCTATTGGTAAACAAAGACAGAGTTTCATGTCTGTGATTGTATATTCTTCCTGAGATCAAACAAAATTTGTGGAGGGAAGTTTGATCAAAATGTTTGGAGTGCATCTGGCATGTTCAGCAATATCATTCAGTATGTAAATAAATATTTGTGGCTTCCAAGTATTACTTATTTTTCTTTGTATTTGTATCCATTTACAGGCAACAAAATGAAACATACTAGTAAACAGAAACAAAGAGAATTTCTCATGAAGCTATTCAAGAGTTAAATGAGCCAAGTGTCAAACCACCTATTGTTTCCTAAACACTGCTCTTTTTTCCAATGTCTCTTGTGTTTTGAGTGTCATCCAATTTTTAAAAAACATGTCACGGATTTTGGCCCCAGCAGGTTCAGAATGATGGATATTAATGTTTTACAAAAAAGATACCTTTGCCCTCAGTGTCTCTCATTTCTCTGATATGTTTCTTGCATATCCCAGGACACCCCATTTGTTCTCTGGTAACAGCTGGGGCTGGGATTTTCAAAGGCGCCTAATAAAAGGAGCTATATGCCTAGTTCACAGTTCAATGGAAATTGGGCAACTAACCCTCCAGGCACCTTTGAAAATCCCAGACAAAAACACTGCAAGCTGTTAGCCACCTAATAACCTCAGCTCAATGCAGGGATCCCCACAGGGAAGAGAAAGGGCTTTGGAAATAATTGTTCTGTTATATTAAGAGCTAAGTATTTTCTATTAATTACCAGGAATACAGTTCCCACTCCGACACTGAGCCATTAAAGAGAAACCACAAGCACAAATCAACAAGTTTGCCCTTGGCATTGTTTCACTAGCACCAGCTCAGCAAAAATTGTAAAAGTTAAAAATAACTAGAGTCAAACTTGTCTAAGCTTCTACCCCTGCAGATATCAAAATTCAACTGCCTAGCAGACTTTGCTCTAACTAATGGTTGATCCAAACTGTGTTGGACAGGTTGGAGGAATTTGAAGAAGTTGCTTAAGAAAAAAAAAAGTTTGCATACTGAAGATAGCCCTGAGAAAAAGTTTAACTGAATGGGCCAGACTCACATCAAGGAAAGTTGGAAATTGGACATCTCCCCTCTTTTTACCTGCAGGTGTAGCTGCATAGGGAAGGAAATTTGCCCCTCAAGTAAGGTGACAATGGAGAAGTGCCGCTTTAAATGTATTGCATCTTTTGGTTGAGCTGGTCCCTCCCAATGTGTTAATCTCTCTCACTTTGGATACTTCACTGGCTAGCTCCAGCATTAAGGTGGAGCATTGAGTTTACTTTGAATTGTTAATTCAATTACAACTACAAACTGCCTCAGCTTCTCTAGTATTTACCTCATGTTAGTTACTATTTGTTAATGAGCACTTGGTAAGGACACATCTAGTTAAGACAAAGTCTAAGGCTGTGTCACAAAATACTTCATCAGAAATGATGAATGTTGCCAGTAGTAGAAATTTGATGTGTGCTGTGAGGCTTTTGTTATTAGCTGGTATAGAGTACGGCAGGGTAGGAAAAGATCCCCTATCAATGTCAATTGCTGTTAGAGCCCCAGCAACTTAAAAGCAGTCCATATGCTATTTTTAATTTTCATGGACTAATTTCTCAAGATCCTTCACATCAGACTGAAAACAGGATTCATGTCACAGATTATCTTTACCCAGATTCCATCACAGGCCCAAAGAAATAGGGGTATTTGCCATATAAATTATAAACCTGTGAATATATTTTTATTCTAGAATAATCCATTTGGTACATACCCAAAATAAAATTCTTTCCTCTGCTTTGAAAAACCCAAAGTGACCTCTATAAACAAATCCAGAAAGAGATGAAGAGAGTAAATCTGTAGTGAAGGCAGCCATCAAGCAGCAGAAGAAAGTTTGCCATGCCAATCTGATGTCCCAGAAAGAAGTCACCTCTTCCAGTGTGAACAAGAGTCCACCCACTGGAGCCCGGAATACCGAGGCTATTCCTGCTCCTGTACCAGCTGCAATGAAATTCCTCCTACAACACAAAGAAAAATAATTCATCAGAAAACAGTGAGGTATGGCATGCTTTAAGATTTAGATGTTTTCAAATCTCAACAAAGTAAATAGATTTTAAAAAGCTGAAAACTGGGGAACTGGATGGGCCAGGACATTGTTTGGGAGATACAGAGCTTTTTACCTCTAGGTTCTGAATTCAAACCTGATCCACAACAACGATAATAACTAGTAGCTGTTTGATGGCATAGGAGAAGTGAGCTCTATTTCAATTCACTGCCAAGCACACAAAGGCCCTTGTCAAACTAAGCTGCCAAAAGAGGGGATGAGTGAGCCTAAAGATAAGCATAACTTGCAGAACTGTTTGCTGTGTATCCATATGTTCATAGCACTATGAGGAGTGGACCATATTCTGAGACTTTAGGGGGCTGGGGAGTGGGCAGCAGATGTGCTGATTGGTTAACTGACAATTTTTCTATTTGCTTAATAACATATTACCTTTTTCAACTTCTCTCCCCCAGTGCATTGCATTAGGAACTCTTAGAGGGTTTGTATGCTGGCCAATTTCTTGATTCCTCAGTGCACTGTCTGCATTATAGGTAGCAATACTTATACTTAAGTTTGCTCTACATTTTCTATTAAAAGACACTCTTTTCATTTGCTTGTAACTCTGCTAAACTTAGGGGTTGAAATTTTCCATGTTGGGTGTCTGGTCAATCTGAAATGTTCTGGTTCATCAGTTTCTCAGAATGAGATTAAATAAAAATACATTGTTTTTTCCAATGATAAAAAAATTCTTTCTAACTCTTGAACTGTGAAGCTATACTACCTTTGTGTGTTGGAGCAGGCACTTGAAATTTAGCAATGAGTGGGACGGGGTGGAGTATCAACTGGTTATCAGGGATGTTCCTTTTGCCAATGCTGTGAAAATCTACCCACATTTGGTCAAGCTATGGGCTTCTGAAAATCCCAGTTTGCACATGCTCAGTAGAGATTTGTTAAAACTTAACAGGTAAATTCTCTGAACATTCTGTCTGCAATGAGCATGCTCCAGTTTGAGACCAGAGGAACAGAGCAAGATTTTCCCTCAATTGCTCCTTTACATTGCCAGGGCCTGCAGTGATGCAGGCATAGGAGCTGAAAATGAGTGTCTCTTTTGTGCTCTCCATGCAGTGAAGAGAAGGACGAAGAAGTGGCCTGGACTGCACGTGGGCAAGTAGGAAAACTAGGTCATGGAGGGGAGACTAGGCCCGACTAGTGGGGATCAGGGCACAAAGGGGTTAGAATTGCAGAGGGAAAAGGGCAGAAAGGTCTGTAACCACAATAGTACCTGATATAAAATCTATAATACCTGAGTCGTACCATTCCACTGCTGTTAGCAAATGTCTGTGAAACCATGTGCCCTCATCTCCCTCCGGTGTCTGGGCCACTTGGAGTATAACAACCTACTATTGCTATAATTACTCTGTACAGTATGCTTTAAGCTTAACATCAGGCAAACTAGCTGAAATTTAATAGCCAGATATGGGAGGTCAAACTAGATCACTTAATGGTCCCTTCTGACCTTACAATCTTTTAATCTTGCTGTACAAATTAGGGATAATGTCACCGCCTCCCCTCATAGGGGTTTTACAAAGATAAATTCATTTATTGTTTGTAAAGCACTTAGATATTATAGTTTAGAAGCCATAGAAAAGCCAATCAAGGAAATAAATAATTCTGTCTTCAGAGCAAGGTTTGAACAGCATGCAGTAAATAACGCCTAGGGCCACACAAACACTAACCCCCATTGGCGATCTAATCTATGTAGCTGGAGTTGACATACTTACCGGAGTGTCTTCTGTGCAGTAAGGTCGGCAGGTGCTGCTCTCCCATCGACTCTGGCTACTCTTCTCATCCTGGTTGAGTACCAGAGTCGACGGGAGAGTGCTCGGAGATCAATTTATCGCATCTAAGCAGACATGATAAATTGATGGCTAGTGGATCGATCACTTCAGAATCGCTCCACCACACAGCAGAGAGAAGCCCTCAGTGAGCATTATCCATCCAATGTACTGAATGATGCAGAGATATGGTGGAAAAAATAGCATTTGATCATGTTACTAAAGACCATATCAAAATGCACGTGGCCAAGAGGGCTGAATTAAGGCTATGCAAGCAACCTTAAGTCTGGCATTTCCTAATTTCTGACTGCTTGACTTTGGAAATGTGACTTTTTTTTATGTAGGTTTTTTTTAGAGTAACATGGCCATAGCTGACCCAGTTCAGCTGGCTCAAGCTTGTGGAAGTCAGGTTGCAGTGCTAAATATCACAAAATAGACATTGGGACTGGGGCTAAAACCTGGGCACTGAAACCTTGCAAGGGGTAGGCGGGGAGGTATGAGAGTCCAGGCTCCAATGTCTGCACAGCTTCACAACCCAAGCCTTGCAAGCCCAAGCAGCTGATACAGGCTCTGAGACTCTGTGACACAGAATTTTTCAATGCTGATTAGACCTCATACCATGGATGGGCAAGATCTGGCCTGTCAACCCTTTGAATCTGGGCCATGATCTGCCCTGCCAGGACCCTTGGGCAGGGAGCAGCTCCAAGCCACTCAAAGTGAGTGGATGGCC
Organism: Pelochelys cantorii; assembly: GCA_032595735.1. Lineage (NCBI taxonomy): Eukaryota > Metazoa > Chordata > Testudines > Trionychidae > Pelochelys > Pelochelys cantorii. The sequence goes on from CM064327.1 coordinate 71,608,574, forward strand.
AATGGGAGTTGAGAGATGGTACTGGGGACAGGAGCAGCACACAAACCCCTCCCGCTCCACCCTACCCACTTCATGGCGCAGAGAGGCATGTGGAGCAGGCATAGCTTTGAGCAGCCTGGGACTGAGGTAGACAGGGTACCTGCCTGAGGGTCCTAATGGCCAGCAGTTGCCTAGGTAAGTGCCTTCCGACCAGAGCCTCTGGCACCCCATTCCATCCTGCTCTCCAGCTCCCTGCCCAGGTCACACCCCTTCTGGCCCAAGTCACCACCCAGACCCTCTGCATCCCCACCCCAGGAAACAACACCTTTCTAGATCCTGTACCCCAACCTACAACCCTCCCGCAGGCAAGAATCCTCTCTGCACCTATAGCCCCTCAATTCTCTCCCTGAGCCACCCTTCTGCACCCAACCTCCATCCCAGACCCTGCACCCTCTTCATAGAAAAGTGCGGCGCTTGACCACTTACCAAACTCTTGGAATGGCACCCCTCAAAAATGATTGCCCACCCCTGCCTCAGACATATCAATTAGTGGAATAAGGGTTACATGATGCTTGATTACTTACTAAACTGTTGTTTCATCTGTATTGCAAATAACATTATTCTAAAAGACTTCCGAGAAGGTACTAAACCTATTTGCTACTCCAAAAATAAACCAGATTCCCAATGTCTGCCTCACAACCCAAGCCTTGCAAATCCAAGTAGCTGATACAGGCTCTGAGGGTATGGCTACACTAGCCACCCTAGTTCGAACTAGGGTGGCTAATGTAGTCATTCGAACTTGCAAATGAAGCCCCGGATTTAAATATCCCGGGCTTCATTTGCATGTTCCTGGGCGCCGCCATTTTTAAATGCCTGGTAGCTCGAACTACCTGCCCGCGGCTACACGCGGCAAGGGCTAGGTAGTTCGAATTAACACTCTTAATTCGAACTACCGTTACTCCTCATTACAGGAGGAGAAACGGTAGTTCGAATTAAGAGTGTTAATTCGAACTACCTAGCCCGTGCCGCGTGTAGCCGCGGGCAGGTAGTTCGAGCTACCGGGCATTTAAAAATGGCGGCGCCCAGGAACATGCAAATGAAGCCCGGGATATTTAAAGTAGCCATACCCTCAGACTCATCACACATCCTAAAAACACAACAACCAGGAGGAGAAGTTAATCTGAGCTTGCTGTTATACAGTCCTTTCTGTATAAACAGGATTTCTGGATGACATGTTTCTTCCATGAGTTTTCCTGCCTCTGTAAGTCAACTGTTCTCTAATTATCTTACATGATATTATTACAAAACAAAAGCAAAATTTTTCCAGCTCCTCTTACAGCAATCACTAAATTTCTTCCATCAGTAACAGTTTATTTTAATAGGCATCTCTCAGAGTTATTTCACTAACCAAAGATAAAAGTTAAAGACAAAATATATCACATATCATATGAACCATACTGTATGATTATCCTTTGAGCCACCACACAAAGTTCACAATGAGCTTTTCTTTTTGCAAATGAAAGGTTTTTTCCTGCTTCCTCTTGTCATGAAATCCAAAAAAAGTATAATATGGGCCTTTTATTCATGTACTTTTGCGAGCTAATGAGAGCAATATCCAAAAGACAAGACCTGACCCAGCAAATCCTTGCTCATGCAAGTAATCCTTTCTCATCTGAGTAATCCCTTTGACTTAAGTGGGATATTTACAAAAGTAGGCTTTCAGGATCCAGCCCAGAGATGTTCATTAGCAAAGAAAATTTGGATTAAAGAAAGTATGAACAGTCTGTATCATTTAACTGTGTGGGGGAAAGGAAACAAGCCTGTGTCTCCTATGCACATTGCATAGATTGAATTGAAACTGTGGACTTCTCAGGAGAGCCAGGGGAAAAAATTAACTCAATATACAAGTATATTGATTCTATATTGTTTTAGACAAATCTTAATTCAAAAGCCTAGGGTTTTACACTCACTTTGTAGAGATGTGAATGACAATATAAGGTGCAAAGAAAAGGAGAATTACTCCCCATGTGTTCCACACACTGTTTTCGTAAGCATTCAATATACCTATTTTTCGCAAGTTGTTTTAATTATGGCTCTGTGTTTGCCAGAGCCCAGAACAGCTCAGCTGTGGAAATCACAGAGGGAGAAAAAGATTACTTTCTGATGGAGAAGGCCAGGAATATCTCCCACTGTCACTCATATCCCCAAACTCAGGGATGTATTTTCTTTCTAAGATCACAAATATCAGACATGACTAGAATCTTACTAACTCATTTACTCCAACTCTTAGTTCCTAGCTTTTTGATTAACCCCTTCATATATCTAATTTGCAAGTCAACCTACAGCAACTGTGTTTCAGAAGACTTTTTTATCAATTACATTTTATCTGTTACATACTTATCAGCTGAACTCCAAAGCCTGGTGAAGAAGGGCAGTCGAATTCTGAGGGCATGTGATGTGAACTGGGTCAGGCCGCACCCTATTATTGCCCTAAAATAATGATGCAATAGTTAGTGTTATTTTTAATATGCTATTCACATTTCAACTAAAGTTCAAGAGAAAAGAGCCAGATCTTCCAGTAGCAAAGCTAACTGAATTCAACACATGTAATAATAGTAGAACACATTTGCTTTTCAGTATGCAAAGTTCTGTTGACACAAGTGAGGGAGCAATTAAAAGGTTCCAAGTTAATAATTCAGAGATTAAGAGGGCCCTCACAACATGTACACATGAAGAAAGTCTCCAAAGGCTCCATTGATAAGCTGCATGTTAACATATGCCTAAGAGTACTGACTAGGGATATGAACAGGTAAAGGGTGATGCTTACTGGGTAACAATCATTAGCCAAGAGCAGCAGCAGGAAGGGAAAGGCTACCAGCTTCCAGCCCACCCAGGCTCATGGGCTGGGAGTCGGCAGTCTTGCACAGGGCCGGAAGTGAACCTCCAGTCTTACCCCCACCACCTCTTTCCCCTGGGCAAGGCTGCTGACTCTCAACCTGCAAGCCTGCATGGGCTGGGAGCTGGCAACCCTTCCCTCCACTCCACCACCCTGCTGCTACTTCTGGCCCCGCACAAGGCTGCCAGTCCCCCCAGTGCAGGGTTGGAAGCAGCTGGGCTGGAGTGACTCCCCCCATATCCCACCCACCATGGCTAGGCTGCTAGAATGCCCCACTCACCCACCCGTGTTTAATTAGTTAACCAGTTAAACGTAACATTTAACCAGTTAACTAATTAAACAAGCCTTTAGATCCCTATTAGTGACATGATAGATGAGAGAGAGAGAGAACTCCTTGAGTGGGACAAGCTTTTGAATCAGGCAAGACTCCTGAAGGGTAAGTATTAATGAAGAAGAGCTCTGGGTGGCTTATAAGCTTGTCTCTTCCACTAACAGAAGTTGGTTCACTACAAGAGACTATCTCATCAACCTTGTCTCTCTAATATCCCAGGACCCACATGGTCCCACATCACTGCATACGCCAATGGATTATAGTGAAGGCTAAGATTCTGTTACAATTATATTTAGTAAAAATGAGAGGCAATCGCCAAAATTTCACACAAGCCCATGACCTGTCCCTGACTTTTACTAGAAATAACGATGACAAAATAGGAAGTGAGGAGGGTCCAGCACCCGGAGCTGCTGGGGTTCCAGGGTTCCCCCTGCTGCCTATGCTGTCTGGGAGCGCTGCCACCACCAGCGGGCTGCTGACGTGGGCCTGTCTGAGCAAATAAAACCAAACACTCTGAGCCCCACCCCTCCTCCTACGTCCTGCCCTGCTCATTCCCTCCATCCCCCCCATCACTCACTCACTCATTTTCACTCGATAGCTGGCAACCTGCTGGGATACACCTATCGTACCATCAGTGGTGCCTGGCAGCTGCAGGGGGGAGGGTTCATCTCCCATGTTGGTTCAGTGCTGCAGGGTCTCACTGCTACCTGCAGTGTCTGCGACCTGCAGAGTCCCTGCCAAATGACACTTCTAGCCACCCTGTCCTGGGGCTGAAGTAAAAAATGTCACAGAGGTCTCTGGAAGTCACAGATTCACTGACTTCCATAACCTCCATAACAGAATCATAGCCTTAATTAAAATCTATTTCATTCATCCATTTCAAGTGTAATCACTAATGAGATCACTTCAGTCCCGTTCCCAGTGGAGGCTCCATGTAGATTTCATTCGCTATACCATATTTCTGGCAATACTTCAGGGATGCAGTAAAATCCAAAAGAACAGTTTTCACTGAAATGTTTGTAAAAATCAAGAAAACATTTATATCCTTTGTACAATTTTGTAAGACTCTTTTAAACAAAATTTGATGTGTTGACATACAATACACATTGGATTTTTTTTAATAAATTGAATAAAATTAGCTCTTCATGCCACTATTTTAAGGCACAAAATGAATACTCTTCTGACTTTCTGTATGGAAATTTGATTACATTTTTTGGATCATGCATCACTTTTAAAAAACTAAACCCGGGAGGTGGAGCAATCACATCTGCAGCCACTGAGCCCATGGAGACAAAAGTCTGAAAGTAAAGCAAACAAAAGAAAGTTTAAAAAGAAGAGCTCGGTAAACACTGTCTGAAATTGTTGTGGTCTCCTCTGACTAAATGTTGCTCTTTTATTTTTGAAAGCCTGAGTCATCCTTGAGAGCTGCTGCACCCAGCTACCAGTAGAATTCAAGTACAGAGGAAAGGGGTTCAACGGAGAAGAGGAGAGCCAACGTCAAGGATAACTACTTTGCATAAAAAGGGGGAGGGAAAAAGTCAGAAATAAAATAAGTCAGTCAAAAAAGGAAATGCAAAATGGGTGTAAAATGCTATCACTTGGGTGAGAGAACAATTCTGATATGAGTGTTTTATATCCACGTTGCACTGATGTAAATGATTATACAAGATGTAAAGCAATGGACAATCAGACCCTGATAGTTTAAACTCCTGCATGGTGTTCCTTACCCCAAGTGAATCATAGGGCCTTCCGGTCCACAGAAGAGCCCAGAAGCCACAGCCAGCACACAGGAAACAAACGTCCCCAAAAAAGTCTTGATATTAAAAATGTGTTGAATAGAAGCACCATTGAGAAATCCAATGACTTCTGGGAGCCCATATGGTGCACCTTCTGGGCAAAAGAACTGTAAAGAGAAAGAATCAAAGATGGTTTCCAGATGCATGAATTCAGGTCCACCTGCAGCTAATAACTGCAGTGCACATTGCTCCATTCACTAACAGCTTATAGCTTCTCGCTGAAATTACAGTATTTTGTTTTATCAGGTCATCCGTTCTTTCAGTTCCTCCTCCTACATAGCTCAAGACTTCTGTATTAAGTAAATAGATACATGTATCACACCTATACCTTTCCCTTATCTTTCTGGAGAGCTCATCGAAATGCTTATTTTTCTCTTTTTCTCTCATTAAGCTACTGACTGACTTCTTGTGTCTAAACAGAACCCAAAGTCTCAGAGGGGTTGCCATGTTAGTCCGTAACTTAAAAAAATGAGTGGTCCTGAAGCACCTTAGAGACGAACAAAAAAAAAAATAAAATATATATATATATATATATACACACACACACATATATATAAAATAAACTATGTAGTATCAATAAACTAGGGAAATACAGCCTAGATGGGGCTACTATAAGGTGGGGGCATAACTGGCTGGATAACTGTTCTCAGAGAGGAATTATTAATGGTTCACAATCATGCTGAAAGGGCATAACAAGTGGGGTTCTGCAGAGGTCTGTTTGGGGACCTGTTCAGTTCAATATCTTCATCAATGATTTAGATATTGGCATAGAGCGTACACTTATTAAGTTTACAGATGATACCAAGCTGGGAGGGGTTGCAAGTACTTTGGAGGATAGGGTCATAAATCAAAATGATCTGGACAAACTAGAGAAATGGTCTGAGGTAAACAGGATGAAGTTTAATAAATACAAATGTAAAGTACTTCACTTAAGAAGGAACCATCAGTTCCACACATGAAGAATGGGAAGTGACTGTCTAGGAAGGAGTATTGCAGAAAGGGATCTAGGAGTGATAGTGGACCACAAGCTAAATATGAGTCAACAGTGTGACGCTGTTGCAAAAAAAGCAAACATAATTCTGGGATGCATTAACAGAAGTGTTGTGAGCAAGACACGAGAAGTCATTCTTCAGCTCTGCACTGCACTGATTAGGCCTCAGTTGGAGTACTGTGTCCAGTTCTGGGCACCACATTTCAAGAAAGATGTGGAGAAATTGGAGAACGTCCAGAGAAGAACAACAAAAATGATTAAAGGTCTAGAAAACATGAGCTATGAGGGAAAACAAAGAATTGGGTTTGGTTAGTTTAGAAAAGAGAAGATTGAAGGGGCATGATATCGGTTTTCAATTATCTAAAAAGGGTGTTACAAGAAGAAGGGAGAAAAATTGTTCTCCTTGACCTCTGATGATTGGACAAGAAGCAATAGGCTTAAATTGCAGCAAGGGAGGTTTAGGCTGGACATTAGGAAAAACTATTTCACTAGGAGGATGGTGAAACACCAGAATAAATTGCCTAGGGAGGTTGTGGAATCTGCATCACTGGAGATATTTAACAGCAGATTAGGTCGACATTTATCAAGCATGATCTAGATGGTGCTTGGTCCTGCTGTGGGGGCAGGGGACTGGACTTGATGACCTCTCAAGATCCCTTCCAGTTCTCGTATTCTATGATCATGAGCTTTCGTGGGCACAACCCACTTCTTCCAAGGAGTGAAGCAAAAAGGAGAAAACCCCCTTTAAATCAGAAAAGAAGGGAAAGGGGCAGGAAAAAACGGTCAATTATAGTGCCCATGTTAAAAGAGGCTAATAGAATGGGCTGTAAGTGTTCCATACTTAGCATTTGATGTCATTTGGGTGTTGAACATAATGGCCCATCCAGTTCAAGCCTTTGTTCAATCCCTTAGTTAGTGTCAAATTTGCATATGAAGGCCAGTTCCCCAGTCTCTCTCTGTACTTGGTTCCTAAAATTACTTTGTACAAGAATGGCTGCTTTTAAATATATTAATGAGTGCCCAGGCAGGTTAAAATGTCGTCCCCGTCGTCCCCCCAGGTTTCTGTGTGCTACCATTTCAAACATCTGATTTGTGTCCATTTCTCTTTTGTTATAGAGAACATCTAGTTTGGCCAATATACATGGCAGAGGAGCACTTCTCCCCCCTCCCTTCTTTTTCTGCTTTTAATTTGGGGGTTTTCTCCTTTTTGCTCCACTCAGCTGAAAAAGTGGATTGTGCCCACTAAAGCTCATGAGTTTATTTATTTATGTATTTGTTTGTTTCATTAGTCTCTAACTGAACCCCGTGAGAGAGAAAGGCTTTCTGTGTTGACTTGGCTATCTGGCTGGGGAGCTGGTACCTCAAAGGAGAGCTGGAAATGTAAGTTATACTCATTTTACACAGAGCTCTGATCCAAACCCCATGTGAAGTCATTCTGCATGGGTATATTAGGATCAGGCCCCAACTCTGTGCCAGTTAGGCCAATTTTCCACTTATATCCATTTTATGACCAATGTACATCTAAAGTATTAACTTATACAACCATTTATACCACCATTTAATTTGCCTGAGACTTCCACAGGAATTGCATGTGCTCACAGGGCCTGAATTTGGTTCTCAGACTGGATATCAATCCCAGGACTCCCTATATAGCCAGTAAAACAGAAACCATGGAGAAATGCTGAGAAGGCTTAACTACAGTCACACTTAGCAGGCACTGCGACAACAAAAAGGAGCCTTGTCCTGTTTCCTAGTAAGTACTACACAGTGCATATGTTCTCACACTCCTGTCCTAGAATTAAGCCTCCATCTCTCAGAACTCTGCTGATATTTTACAGTAAGTTGTACAGTAGTTGAAAAAGAGACATACTTACCACCACTAACCCAGAAGATACAACCACCATGGCCAGTCCCAACCCAAGTATGCAAATCCAGGTCATGTGGAAGTTGCCGCTCTGCCAGTTTTACAGATAATTTATTAGCATCAGCAATGGTATAGACTACAAGTATGTGTACTACCTCTAAACACTCTGCCAACATTATACATAATGATATATATTCAGAGATACACAGACTGGTTTTTGTCTGAGTTCACAGACAGTGCATCATCCACCCAAGCCTCAGAAAAATGACTGTGTGGTCAATCCCTATACTTTTTTCTTACTTGCACCCTATGTGCTGACAACTACTGCATACTTCTGTTCCTTTGCCCATCTTCTTATATAACCTACTGTAGCAAGTCCTACAATTTACAGCATATAGAAATGAAAACCAAGGGAAAGAGAAGCAAGTAATGTAGACTCTTCAAAAATATGGGGGTGAATTTTAGATGTGTTTTAGATAAGGACAAAGATTCACATTGGCTTTTAGCATTCCAAACCAATTTGCCCATGCCCATACAACATAGCAAAGGGTATTTTAGTGTTTTCGGAAAGCCCCAAATCAGGACAGAACTTAAGCAACAGAGTCAATATAACTTGTGTATGTGCTTAAGTGCTAGGCCCTTGAGAAAGGGCGGGAAGAGGGAGAAGTCTGTCTCTGTGCTCCAGAAAGGGGTTGGGCTGGGGCAGCCAGTCTTTTGGGACAGTGATTGATGGCAACAGCTTTCTAGAAAATTACATCTGGCTTCATTCTCCTTTCAGATCTGCAGATCAGACCAGTAGAGTTTGTTATGATTGTATTTACCAAATAGTTGCCTCTATGTGCAGAAGCCTTTCTAAGCCAACTGCTTATCATGTACTGAATGTCAGCTATTGTGTTTCCCAATGAGTAGCAGATGCTTCATTCTCTACGGGGGAAATAAACATTAGCAGAAGATGCCAGTAGAGTAGCTGGGTAAAAATGTCCTGTTTGTGGAGTTTTACTACCAATCACAACAAAGTAAAAGGAGAGGCCAATTTATTTTTCTTCTGCTCACCTGGAGGTAATTTTCCACCAGTTCCCATTTCAGTTTGATGAGATAGTCAATTAGCTGATGTGTCAGGAATCCCAGCATTCCCACTCCTATTCCAATTAGCCCCATCAATAGCCATCGATCCCAGTCAGTTCTAAAGGTGGAAAAGTAACATTAGTCCTTTGCAGCAATTTTAGGTGGTTTGTCAAATTGCCTCTAGCAAACAGGTATGACTCATTGTTTGTTCTTTTGATTATTATCTGTGACTGCAAGAGAAACCAAAACACATAAGCCTGGTATGTTAAACAGGAACTTACAAATACTCACAAAGAGCCAGCTTCCTTTGGGAATCAGTTCCATTTGGCTAAGGAGTTAGATAATGTTAGTTAAAGATACAATACAACATAGACAGAAACACACAGAGGGATGTCAAAACTTTTTAACTTAAGAGCCAAGAAGTCATATTTCTTTATCAGTGCACCAAATATTGTAAGGTGTTTTTCCTCCTCTCTAGAGAACTCAGAGTTCATGGAGGCACCAGACTCTCAATCCTGGAAACTGAAGTTTACGACTGTTCATAGCCATGCTACAGCTGGGCATTTCTAATATCCCCACTCTGCCCCATCCCTGACATGAAGGGGCCACCCCACCGTTAGTCTCTTCACATCCATGCAGCATTTGGTCTCTGCTAAGAGACGCAGGGACTTCCAGTAAACATCAGCTGTAGTGAAGATTTTCACAGTGGGATACCCATAAACTGATCTAAGATCAAGAACTCATTTCAGAACAATCACCTAATAGGCATCACATGCCAAAGCCACCTTTCGGATTCTACCACCCTGGGCAAGATTTTTACCAATAACTTAGTGGGAAAATGCTCTAATATCTGACATATACACAACCATAGAAATCTGGTGGCACTATAATCACCCTCCACGTGGACCCAGGCAGAGCCATGGACTAAAGAATATTTGCTGAAATCATACAGATTAGTTAGTTCAGGGCTAATAAGGCACATATTATTCAACAATCTGTCATATACTCGTCTGAGTATAACTTTGGCACTCAGAAGAAGTAAAGTGCCACAGAAAGGTAGTAAGTAGCATTATATTTTGAATAGAAGCAGTGGCTTTATCTCTATCATAATAGCTTCAAAAGTTGTACTGTGTTTTTCCCAGTTTTAGTTGATGCATTGACACAGAGCATAAATGATATAAAATTATGCTTTTGCCTCTAGTTTATATATCCTTAAAATAAAATGTACACCTCTGGGGCTGTACAAATAATTCTTGGTTAGTGTGATGCGTCATTTTCTACTAATCACCCCTGTCAGATATGACTTATTTCTTAGGCGCATAAAACATTTTGAGAGAACATTTTTGGCTTTAGAATACAACAAGGTCAGATATTTGCAAGAATATCTTCCCATGAGGAGAATATCCACAAATCCCTTGCAAAGTCTTTAACATACCTTTTCCTTCCAAATTGTACAAATTGAACAAAAAGTTATACTATTGGCATGCTCAGTCAATTCTCAGAATCAAAGGGTATAAGTTCTTCCAGGGAAACAAAGGACTTTGAATAAAATGGAAAAACTTAACAAACAATGAATAGTCTAGCAGCACCTTAAAGACTAACAAAAGTCTTTATGGTGCTGCTAGACTATTCATTGTTTTTTAAGTTTTTCCAGTTACAGACTAACTCGGCTACCCCTCTGAAGCTTTTGAATAAAATGGTTAGTTGCCCAGTTGCCTCCCCTTCTTGACTCTCAGTATGTGAAAACCTTTTCCTAAATAGGGAAATAAATGAATAGGCCATTCATCCTGTCTTTTTGCAAGCTTCTTGCACAAGCAATAAACTCACTTTGCAATTCAGTAACACCTTCCATCTAATGAGTTCAATGCACGTGGTGAACATCAGTTAATTGAGTCTCTCAGATGCCTGTGAAATTAAAACATTTGGACCCACCACTATCTTATCTAGGGGTTCTCAAACTTCATTGCACCATGACCCTCTTCTGACACCAAAAATTACATGATACCCAGGCCAGGGGAGCCTTACCATCCCGGGCTAGGAAGCCCAAGCCAGAGCCCCATCACCCAGGATCAAAGCTCCGGGGCGGCACTGCATACCTGCTGCTACTACAAACAGCTGGATGCCATCCTGGAAGGGGCTGGTCACCTCCTCCCTGTACCCCATCATTGTGGAGTCTGGCCAGGACACATCCAACATCAGCCTCCAGGAGGGTGATAAGGAGGAGGTGGTGACCAACCAGGCAATCATGCCCACCAGCGAGAAGCTGCTCCTCACTCTGGAGCCAGTCTCTCCCTCCCAGGATGTCTCCCAGACCTCAGAACCACCCGGGGAAGGAATGTAAGGTGAGTTCTATAATTTTCTCTATACACACACAGGGGCAGACAACAGGCGGCGAGGGGCTGCACACTCCTTGTTCAGCCTTTTTGGCCTCAAGATTGCACAACAGCCTGTGCACGTGGGTGCACATGGAGTGCCAGTCCAAAGCACTCAGTTCCATGATGCTCTCACACAGGAACCACTCGCTCCTTCTCACAAGGTTCCTGGAGAGGCCGGCCTTACTCCAGCCTCTGTGGTGGGACACCATCCAACACCAAGCAACTACTAAGGAGTCTAGGGTCATGGAACCACACAGAATTGCCACGCACAGCACAAGTTAATGCCCACACTTGGGCAGCATCCACTCCCAGTCTAGCACAGCGATGCAGAGGACACTGACCCTACGCATGGGAACGTGACAGGGGTAGTGAGGAAGAGGAGGGGAATCCAGTAGCACTCTCTCTGGCAAGCAGCATCTTCCATTCACACACACTTCCCCCAACACTGACCCCCTCCTCCAGTAGCAGGGATAGAAGTTCTCTCTCTGAGGGACACTGACATTGCTGAACCCACTGTGTGCAGGACTCAGAAGGAAACCGAGCTACCCCATCCCCCCCCCGCTCCCCACCTGCAGGCTCCCAGCATGGCCGGCACCTTCCCATGCCTGATTGTCCAGGGGCCGTGGTATAGCGATGCTCCCCTGGGACATCTGTGCCCCTGCAGGAAAGTGCCCACTGTCTAGGCAATAGATGGCCTTTCTCAAAGCACATCGCCATCGTCTGAACTGTGAATTTCAGTGTCGGCTCCAAGATTAATAAGGCTAGGCTTCATACACAGTGTCTGGGATGACTGTCCTTGTAACTTTTCTTCACAGCTAGGCCAGCTGTGAGCTTGGCGCATCCACCACCTCCTGCTCCATCTACCCTTCTCCGTGGGATCCGCAGCCAGAAGAGAACCCATGAGGACCTGATGCAGGCACAGATGGTCTGCCTGCAGTCCCTTGTCTGCGGGCTCAAGGAGGAGCACTGGGAGCAGGCTGCTAACCAGGAGCAGAGGAAGGCTGCCTAGGACCAGCTGGCACACCAGCACAAGGCTATATGCTCCTCCCTCACCTTGGTGATGGAGTACATGGCCTCATGCATAGAGCGAGCCAGCAGCCACTTCCCTGCTCTCTCCTCCCTGTGGCTTCTCCTCCTAGCCCCCCTACCCTAGGGGCCACCGGGGCCCCAGAACACATGGTGGTGGGACCTCTTGGGTAGACAAAATCTCCTGACCAACCAGAGGCAGGCACCAGTCCCAGCCCCATCCCTGAGTTCTCCTTCCACTTCTTTCCCCCTCCCCCTTTCCAGGTTCTTTTCCCAGTACCTCCCCTGTTGTACATCTCCCCCCCCACACACACACAATAAACAGTCCTCCTTTTTCACAAAAGAAGGCTTTATTATTTGCTCTGCAGGGGAGGGGGAAGGTAGGAAGGGAGGGCAGGAGAAGGGAGGAATGGGGAATGAAAAGGCACACAGAGGGGAATGCAGGAGCCCCCTGTGGAGATGCATAGGGTGGGGGGAGAGTCTCACAGCTGGTCTTGGATGAAACTTTCCTTCAAGGCCTCCCTGATGAGCACAACCCCTTGATGTGCTCTCCGTATGGTGCTTGTGTCTAGCTCCTTGTATGCCCTGGTCAGCTGTTCACCCTCTGCCCCCTGACCCTGGCAGAAAAGTCTCCCCCTTGCTCTCACACAAGTTGTGGAGCACACATCAGGCTGCCACCCCAAAGGGGATGTTGCACTCATGGAGGTCCAGACAGATGAGGAGACTCCTGAACTTCCCCTTTAAATGGCCAACAACACACTCCACCACCATGCGGCACCTGCTCAACCTGAAGTGCTCCTTGGTGGGGTCCAGGCTGTTTAGGGCTTCATGAGCCAGAGGAGTAAGGGGCAGGCTGCGTCATCCAGGATCACAATGGGCATGTCTACCTCCTCAACTCTGATGGTGTGGTTGAGGAAAAAAGTGCTGGCATGCATCTCTCAGAACAGGCAGGAGTTCTGGAAGATGTGGGCAGTGTGCACCTTCCAGATCTGAGCAGTGTGCGCCTTCCAATCAGCTGATCTTGATGTCAGTGAATCATCCCTTGTGATCCACGAGGGCCTGCAGCACCATGAAGAAGTCCCCCTTCCTGTTTATGTAGTCTGAGGCACAGTGGTCAGGGACTAGGATGGGGTTGTACACGCTGCAAATGGCCCCCCTGCAGTTCGGGAGCACAGCCCCAATTGTGGATTTCCCCATGCTGACCTGGTTCCCGACGGAGAGGTATCTGTCCAGCATGGCGAGCTTCGACAGGGGCTGGTGGGGCTCAGTCAGGTGTCCTGGTGCCTGAGGGCAGGGGCAAGCCACTTGCAGAACTCAAGGGAGATGGCTTTCCGCATGTGGAAGTTCTGGAGCCACTGCTGGTCGGCCCATCGCTGCAGAATGATGTGGTCCCACCAGTCCAAACCAGTCTCCTACCACGAGAAGCAACATTCCATGGTGTCCAGGGGATTGAGGGGCAAACGCAGCAGCAGGAATACCAGGACCTGGGTGATCAGGGCCTGCAGTCCAGGCTGGTCCTTGTCTTGCTGGAGCAGCATGCGGGCAGTTTGGAAGTACTGTGCCATGAAGCACAGCGCAAGGGCTGTGAATCTAGCACTGCAGCTCCGACTCCATGCTCTGAGTGCTGTGGCATCCGCAAGGGCAACCAGAGCACACTGTATCTATTTTGTGTCCCACGAGGTGGGAGGCAGTGGAGGAGTGGCATGAGAAACACAGCAGTAGAGAGAAGCCCCGAAAGCATGCGTCGCAGCTTGCCAGACCAAGCAGCCACAGGAAGTATCCATGCTCCTGGTGTCTTTCCCAGAGTGTTTCTGAGGCAGGCTCCAACCAGTGTGGATGTGCTATTTTGAAATAATTCTGACCAATGTCAATGTCTCCCCATAGTGGGGACATGCTATTTTCATTTTGTTAAATACAGAATTATGATGTTGATTTTACTTATTTCAGAATAATTTCCTAGTGCAGACAAGTCCTCAGAAACTACCATGCACAATTAGTAAAGAGACTGTTTGCCCTCTCATTTCCCACAACTGAATAAATTTACTCTCTAGAAAGAGCTACACACTTCAATGTATTTGTGTTCCTATAGTTTGGTGCTAATCAGAGTTAAACCAAATTGCCTGCAATCTAGGAGGAATAGAACAGCACATATTTGAGACATTGTTACCTGTATGTTTTCTCCTGTAGCCACTTCTTGTAAGATCTACTGTGTGATGGTAAATAATCCAAACTCTCATGAGGTACTTGACAGTCTCTCTCCTCCTTTCTGCAGTTATAGTTTGCTGAGCCAGCTCGAGTACTGCGGTAACACCTCCTAGGATCCAGAGAATGAATCAAATCAGGCTCTTCTTCTATCAGCAGCATCTCCTCTTCACTATTCTCCATGCATCTCTTACAGGAAAGAAGGGACCACATTCCCAAAACCCCAAGAATCGTTGGCGTGCTAACAAGAATTATGTGACACTGTACACACCAGTCTCTTTGCTTCTCAATGAAGGGTAGAGATGGAAAAATACACCAGGGCGGTGTACTCTACCTGTCCATCAGAGATTGGCTGATTTATGTTGTGGGTTTGGTTTGTCATGGCAGTACATAGATCTGTTTTGTTTGTGTCACTGAAAACTTGACTGAACTAGAGTTGGTGAAGAATTCACTTGAAGTAGAAGAATTTAGTTGTGGGTTAATGAGACTCAGAAATAATTCTAGCTTTTCCTCGGTGAATGTACAAGTGAAGAAGAATCCTTTAAAAAGGAATTTTTTTTAAAATGTAAACTGAACATGTGTTAGGTTCTTCAGAAGTCTTTGTAACTCATATAAATATATAATAAAAAAAACAGAATGCTGAAGCATTTGGAGCAATACACTTAACTCTCAGTACATAAAAAAAAGTCCATAAAAAAAAGGTTGCTTCTGATATAAGCATAGACAGGTCCATGCTACAGAATTCATCTTTTGACTCAAACATTCCCAAGCACTGTGGTATCCAGCTCACCCAAAGTATAAAGCAGTGTAATTGTAATTAATTAAATTATAAACTACTGAACTGCATTTCACTTAAATTCATTACCAGCAGCTATCTACATATTTAATCACAAATTGTGTGCAAGGTTGAGAACTGGGCAAAGTGAAAATCCTAAAATGGGCATTGACGTGAATTGGAACGCTTTCTGTTTTTTAAACATTGGAAAATTATAGTAGCACTTCTTTAAATCTGACTTGAGTGGCACAAATAAAGAGGGTGGAAAAAATTTGTTCTTGAACAAATTAATCCAACAACACAAATCCATAAGATTCTTTGTTCCTCTCAATACACAGTAAATAAAAGATGGATTATGCTCCATCAAAACTAAAGCATCTCTTGGTTTTTTTATATTTATTTTATATTTTTATTTATATTTAATTCTTTATTTTCTTCTTTTTTCTATTAAAGGAAGAACATTGAATTGAGACTCTCATTAAATCCTGAAATATATTTCTACTTCGGCAAACAAGTCTGAGGTAAACTTAATAAGAGGGAGAAAAGACTACCAGAAATCAGCAAAGCACAACCACTCTGTAGTGGCATTTTTATGCGTGCATATTGTCATGACTGCAGACAGGTCTGCATCTACTTCGGTAGATCAGAAATATTTACTGTAAATAGAAAATGAAGTAACAATATTGTGTGCTTGCCTCCTATGGTGCAGGTTTTTGGTAACTCATTACAGGACACAGGAGGATAGATCTGCTACATTTCAGCTGCTATATACTGTTGGCTCTCCAATGAGATAATATGGAAAAGTTACAACAGATTTGTTCAGATTTGACATAAATGCTTCCTCGTCATGCTGCAAGTGATGAGTGTTGAATGGCTGAGGTAAGAATTACTATATGTGACTTCTGGTCATCTGGAAGAAATACATGAAAGTCAGAGAGACACATTTTATACTTGATAACGATCTCACACCTTCATTCCACCTACATTCTTACACTATGCCCATTGCTGCAGCATCTGAGTATTATGTTGGTCCTTTGCTTCCAAGACTTTCAAAAGCACTTTACAGATTATTACAAGGAATTGCAACCTTCCCTCACCCCCCACTCCCACCCTCCCAGAAAAGAAAGAATAGTCAGAGAGGTGGAGAATGAGATCCCTTTAAGAAAAATATTTGTGCTATCCTTAATCTGTGTATTTGGTTCAGGGTTACCATAGTGACAGGTGCATTAGGAATACATGAGGCACTCCTGACAGAGATATGATAACAAGGAGCTAATTCATCAACACCATTGAAAAACAGCCAGCTTCGGGGGGAACCCGACAGTTGTTTAGCAGCACACAGAAACACAACACAGCAGTTATGGGCAGAAAGTAAAGAATATTTTTCCACTTGAAATTGCAGGCACAATTTAGGGAGGCGTAACAATCATTTTAGTTGGAATTCAACCTATGTTTACCTGAGGAATATTAGGGTCTTTAGTGACCACAAGCAGCCAACCTCTGTGCTTTGCACCTCAGAAAGGGGATAAAGAGTATATTGTAATCAAATACTAAAATGTGTGTGCTAATTTTGCTTGAATTTATAGTTCTCCTCCACACTTAAAATGGGAAGGAGGATAGTAGGACAGAGTGTAAAGCAAAAGAAAATTACCCATTGACATCAGCAGAGACAGAATTTCACCCAATATATTTATGTAATCTCGTATGCATATAATTTTATAATTATATATTTTGGATTATATATGTGTGTGTATATGTCCCTGTATATATTATATAACAATGGTCATATTGTTTATATGAAGGCATAGAAGTGGTACATACATAAATGACCCAAATTATGGAGAAAGCTTGATTTTTAGCCTGGTTTTCTGTTCCTCGCAGATGGCATAAATATGCCTCAGTCTAAGGTCTACCTTTTGGTTTACACAGCAGATAATAGCTATATGATCTCATAAATGGAAAAACAGTCAGTCAATCTCCTGTACTTGTGTGGCAGAGCACTACTGTTTGCTCTTCTTAGTTGCCAGGTGATTTTTTAGTGTTACATCCCCTTTTCCAGTCAGACAAATCTAGTATGTAACACAACCCCTCCAAAAGTTGGTGAACTCTGTAGCAAATTAATGAAGCCACCTCATGGTGCAGTGCATATGTAAAAATTATAATGCAACAGAAAGCATTCAACACTTCACAAGGGCTTGTCTACCCACTACTGGGGTAGTGCTTTCCAGGGCTACTGAAATTCAAACTCTGCTTAATTCCTTTGGAATAAAATTAGGCAGTTCTTTGGAGGACTGTTCGACCACATAATATGCTTCCACATGAGCCTTTGGAAATTTTTGATTAAGTAATTTCTTTCTTGTGGACCAAAGTCACTAAGAAATTTAGTTTCAGAGAGTAGCCATGTAAGTCTGTACCAGCAAAAACAATGAGGAATCCTGTGAAACTTTAAAGACTTAGGGCTCCTCTTCAGTTACCCCAAGATCAACACTCTGGAGATCAATCTCCTGGAGTTAGATTTACCAGTTCCAATAAGGATCCATCTCATTGACCATGGATGGCACCCCTGTTAACCTCAGTACTCCACCAGGTCATGAGGAGTAAGTGAAGTCAGCAGATGAGTTTCTCCCATCAACTTCTTGCAGTGGGGACACTGAAGAAATTTGACCTAATGTATGCTATTATTGTAGCTGGAATGGCGTAACTTAGCTCAACTTTTTCCCCTACTATAGACCAGGCTTCACAAATTTATTTGGGTGTAAGTTTTCATGTACTGGACCCCACTTCTTGCATCTGACAAAGTGGGTTCCCTAGCCCATGAAAACTTATGCCCAAATAAATGTTAGCCTTTAAGGTGACACAGGACCTCTCTCATTGTTTGAGAAATTTAGATTTTCCTTAGAGAAAGGACTAAGCGCCACACTTTTTAGAAGAATAGTTGCCCTATGCTTTCCTCAAAGCCTGTGACTAGACTACATTCTCTGAACTCTTACACACAGGAAACCGTACTGAGTTCAGTTTGATAACCACAGGGACGATGAAGGACCTTTTCACACATGTCAAAACACATACTTGAGCTGTAAAGAGTCTAAGATATTATGAAACTCAGGATTAGACAACAAAACCATCTACTCTGTTTCTCCTACCATTAGTAAGGATGAGCTTTTTCTTTTACACAATAATGTCCTTTTAAGGTACACATCTTTGTCTTGCATAGTATGAATGAGAAAAAAAAGAGCTCTACTGCTTTCTATGACATATTTTCTCTCCTCCAAAATCTAGGCTGGGAACTCTCTTTTGGTCCTAGGCCTTCTTCGAATTCTCCTCCACTGAATTCTGGAAGGTAGTCACAGGTGAATTCTACCATCACTGTCTCCACAATATTACGTACTGAAATCCCTCTCAATAGAGCAAATATTTCTAACACAAGAATGAAGACTTGCTTGTGTAATCTTAAGGCCAAATCCCCAGAAGGAAAGAGTGCTGCCATAGACACCATCACTTGCATAGGCAATTTTCCCATAAATTCCTGTAGGCATCACCATAAATGTATATGAACCTGGATTTTGGGGGTTACTCTGCTCCCAGAGAGAGGAAGGAGCTCACTTCCAGGCAAAAGCATCTCCCTTGGGACTAGTGGCAGACCTGCAAAGAGGCACTAGAACTACTGCTGCTCACTGATCAAAACTATGAGTGGGATATAGTGGACAGATGAGTTGATATGGCCAAGCGACTGTGGAACTATCTTACCAGCTGGTGGGAAAAGGAAGTTGATGGGCTATTGCCAACCTTAGTCTGTGTGGGGTGGTGTGGGAGGGGGAATATATCATTCTCAATTTGCATATATATTCTATTGCCATGATTTCCCACGTTAATGGATATATTTCCTTTCCCTAATTAAGGTTTCTTTGGCTGTACACAGTCCATGAGTGGGTACCCCTAACAATAATTCAAATTATTGTTGGGGTGCTGTAACGGGGTATGCTCCGTGCAGAGATCCCTCGGAGGTACCCACATTCCTCTTTAGTGTCCCCACCCCTAGACAGTACTTATACCCGCTAGATAAACGAATGTTCATCATGTCCCAGCTCTTTCTCTAAGTCAATCGATACTCAAACCCTATGGTCTTCAGAGAGGCCCCTTCCTATCCCAGAGTTTCCTTGGATATGATCCTGAGTGAAGCAGTGGGGTAGGGGGACCCGGGTCTGCCCTCTCCACCGGGTCCCAGCCTGGGACCCGGTCCCCTGCACGGCTAACAGGGGAATGACACCCACAACACACTACCCTGTGGACGTTTCCAATTACACACTGCAGCTCCCTGAAGCTAACAGTCACATTCCTGGCACTTCCAGATTAGCGGCCCCCCACCCTTCCTCTGAGGAGCCCCACATGTCACCATTCAGCGCCAGCCAGGGGAAGATGGGCACAGCACCAGGCCCCTTTCCATGGCTTCATCTGTAGAACCCAGGCAGCTGCAAGTGGATAAAGCTAAACCTTCCACGGGGGAGATGGGGAGGGGAGTGAGGAAGGAGAGGCTATGGCCTCTGTTCCTCCCCCCTCCCCCCAAGAAGATTTGAGACCTGCTGGAGGTGCCTTCTGACCAGGCCAGCTGGATCAAGCCCAAACCAAAATGCCCCACCTGAGCTCACCTCATGCCACATCCTGGGCTCCAACTGCAACACACCCACAAGAAGGAACCTGGGTACAAAGGAAGGGGTGGATGAGGATTGGCCGTCACCTAAGAGACCAACCCCCAACTGTTCTATGGTCCAGCTTCCTCCACCCTTCTTCCAGGTCTGCTGTGACAGATGAATGTGTCCGAGTATCAGGCCAGCAGCCTCCTCGTGCCATGAGAGTTCAATAAAGTGAAAAATTAACTCCAGTTCATCAGTCATTTCTGGTCGGACTTTGTCACGATCCCACGAGCAGCGGCTCCCACACAATACCAAATAGCTTACGACTTGTAATCAAATCATGAAAGTTGGCAACACTGTCCATTCTAGTGTGACACTGTTGCAAAAAGATCAAACATGATTCTGGGATGCATTAACAGAAGTGTTGTGAGCAAGACACGAGAAGTCATTCTTCCGCTCTACTCTGCACTGATTAGGCCTCAGTTGGAATATTGTGTCTAGTTCTGGGCACCACATTTCAAGAAAGATGTGGAGAAATTGGAGAAGGTCCAGAGAAGAGAAACTAAAATTATTAAAAGCCTAGAAAACATGAACTATGAGGGAAGACTGAAAGAAATGGGTTTGTTTAGTTTGAAAAAGAGAAGACAGAGGGGACATGATACCAGTTTTCAAGTATCTAAAAGGGTGTTATAAGGAGGAGGGAGAAAAATTGTTGTCCTATCCTTAGAGGCCAAGGAGAAGAAGCAATGGGCTTAAACTGCAGCAAGGGAGGTTAAGGTTGGACATTAAGAAAAACTTTTTAACTGTCAGGGTGGTTAAACACTGGAATACATTGCCTATGGAAGTTGTGGAATCTCCATCACTGGAGATATTTAAGAACAGGTTAGACAGACAGGGATGATCTAGATGGTGCTTGGTCCTGCCCTAAGGGCAGGGGACTGGACTTGATGATCTCTCGAGGTCCCTTCCAGTTCTAGTGTCTGTGATTCTGTGATTTGACAAGTTCAGCAATATTGACAATTGAAGTCCCTCTTTACACAATATTGCTTATATAACCCTTCTGCCAGGTAACACCAGCAGCTGCCAGGGCCGAGTTCAATAGCTAGGGGGTCCTTTCCATCTATCCAACACAAAACTGGCTCAAGCCTCCACCCAGTACCCTAGGAAATTCGCACAGCACCCCTAGGTGCCTCTGGGAGGCAATGCCTCCCCACCTCCAAGAACAGAGTCTGAGTGTAGAAAAGAAACCTTTAATAAAAGGAGAGGGAAGTAACGTGGCATTAATGTAGGAAAATACCACAAACAGGGTTTATAATCAAAATCATAACGGTCCCACCCCACGTAGGATGGACACTGTTCTTTTCCTCTCTGGTTCTTAAGTCCAGCAACATAAATGTCCCCTTCACATGCCCAACCCTTCTCTGCACCCCAACTCCTAGTTGCTGCCCTGGGTCAAGGCAGACCCAGAGTTCAGAGGTACATCCGCAGAGTTCACCTCCCAGCCCAAGTGTGGGGGCGGTAAGGAAGCATCTTACTCTGCTGGTTGCTCGCCATCCACCTACTCACTGCTCTCTGCTGCTGCCTTGCTGGCCATTCATATCACCTCGCTGCCACTGTTCTGTTGGTCATTCATTTCACCTCACTGCCCATCGTGCTGCTGCCGCTCGGCTGGTCATCCGTTGCATCTTCCACTGGCTTGGGGTGGATTTGACTGTGGGCTAAAGCCAGTGATTTCAGCTCTCAGTGATTTCAGCTCTTGGCCCAAAGCACAGGCCAGCCACAAGAAATTCCAGCATCCACTGGAGTAAATTTCAAAATAATAAAAAGACTCCTTATGGAGTCTGCTCTAGTTCTAACATTAGAAAGGTGGAGAGAGAAACAGGTTGAACCAGTCTTACAGTTCATGCCTGGAGGGCATGCAGCCTGTGTTTCCAAGTCTTGCCCTTCCCCCAGTTAACTTCACAGAGTATTGGCAGAGGAAGCCTTGTTCATCCGAGGTTGGACCCTCCTTCCAAAGGCTGTTATGGTATCCTCTCACATTGAGAATACCTTTCCAGAGGAGGGAATGTCAGTTGTTAGGAAGAGGCAGGTGTTAGTAGTGGGTGATTCGATCATTAGAAACATAGATAGTTGGGTTTGTGATGACCAGGAGAACCGTATGGTCACTTGCCTGCCTGGTGCAAAGGTTGTGGATCTCTCAAGATAGACTTATGTGTAGTTCTGGGGAGGAGCTGGTGGTCATGGTACATGTAGGTACCAATGACATAGGGAAGGGTAGGAGTGATGTCCTGGAGGCCAAATTTAGGCTGCTAGGAAAGAGACTGAAATCCAGGATCTCTATAGTGGCTCTCTTAGAAATGCTTCCTATTCCATGTGCAGGGCCAGGTAGGCAGGCAGAACTTCAGAGTCTCAATGTGTGGATGAGACAATGGTGTAGGGAGGAGGGGTTTAGATTTATTAGGAACTGGGGACACTTTTGGGAGCGGGGGGAGCCTATACAGGAAGGATGGGCTCCACCTAAACCAAGGTGGATCCAGACTGCTGGCACTAAACAGTAAAAAGGTCGTAGAGCAGTTTTTAAACTAAGAGATGGGGGAAAGCCGATCAGTGCGGAGGAGCACGTGGACTTCTCTTAGAGGAGAGTCCATTGATGGAGATTCTCTAGGTTTTAGTCAGAAAAAGAGGAGGGGAGATGATAAAGTATGGGCCAGATCAGACAAACAATCAAATATACAAGAATCTAATACATCAGGGAAGGGCACACAAATAAACAGTGGCAATTTTTTAAAGTGCTTCTACACAAATGCTAGAAGTCTAAATAATAAGATGGGTGAACTAGAGTACCTCATATTAAAGGGAGAGATTGACATAACAGGCATCACAGAAACCTGGTGGAATGAGGACAATCAGTGGGACACAATCATACCGGGATATAAAATATATTGGAAGGACAGAATACGTTGTGTGGATGGCGGAATGGCACTATATGTGAAAGATAATGTAGAATCAAATGAAGTAAAAATCTTAAATGAATCAACATGTTCCATAGAATCACTATGGATAGTAATTCCATGCTCTAATAAGAATATAGCAGTAGGGATATATTATCGACCACCTGACCAGGACAGTGATAGTGACGTTGAAATGCTAAGGGGAATTTCATTTATCCCCATATTGACTGGGTAGATGTCACCTCAGGACGAGATGCAGAGATAAAATTTCTCAATGCCTTAAATGACTGCTTCTTGGAGCAGCTGGTACAGGAACCCACAAGGGGAGAGGCAATTCTTGATTTAGTCCTGAGTGGAGCACAGGATCTGATCCAGGAGGTAACTATTACAGGACCGCTTGGGAATAGTGACCATAATATAATAACATTTAACATTCCTGTAGTGGGAAGAACACCTCAGCAGTCCAACACTCTAGCATTTAATTTCAAAAAGGGGAATTACGCAAAAATGAGGAGGTTAGTTAAACAGAAATTAAAAGGTACAGTGACTAGAGTAAAATCCCTGCAAGCTGCATGGAAACTTTTTAAAGACACCATAATAGAGGCCCAACTTAAATGTACACCCCAAATTAAAAAACATAGTAAGAGACCTAAAAAAGAGCCACCATGGCTTAACAACCGTGTAAAAGAAGCAGTGAGAGATAAAAAGGCATCTTTTAAAAAGTGGAAGTCCAGTCCTAGTGAGGTAAATAGAAAGAAACATAAGCACTGCCAAATGAAGTGTAAAAATGTAATAAAAAAAAGCCAAAAAAGATTTTGAGAAACAGCGAGCCAAAAACACAAAAAGTAATAGCAAAATGTTTTTTAAGTACATTAGAAGCAGAAAGCCTGCTAAAAAAACAGGGGGGGCCCTGGACGATCAAGATACAATAGGAGCAATCAAGGACGATAAAGCCATTGCGGAGAGACTAAATGATTTCTTTGCTTCAGTCTTCACAGCTGAGGATGTTAGGGGGCTTCCCAAACCTGTACTGTCATTTGTGGGTGATGAATCTGAGGAACTGTCCCGGATTGAAGTGTCATTAGAGGAGGTTTTGGAACAAACAGAAAAGCTTAACAGTAACAAATCACCGGGACCAGATGGCATTCACCCAAGGGTTCTGAAAGAACTCAAATGTGAAATTGCGGAACTATTAACTGTGGTCTGTAACCTATCCTTTAAATCAGCTTCTGTACCCAAGGACTGGAAGACAGCTGACATAATGCCAATTTTAAAAAGGGCTCTAGAGGCGACCCTGGTAATTACAGACCGGTAAGTCTAACATCAGTACCGGGCAAATTAGTTGAAACAATAGTAAAGAATAAACTTGTCAGACACGTAGAAAAACATAATTTGATGGGCAAAAGTCAACATGGTTTCTATAAAGGGAAATCATGTCTTACTAATCTATTAGAGTTCTTTGAAGGTGTTAACAAACATGTGGACAAGGGGGATCCAGTGGATATAGTATACTTAGATTTCCAGAAAGCCTTTGACAAGGTCCCTCACCAAAGGCTCTTGTGTAAATTAGGTAGTCATGGGATAAGAGGGAAGATCCTTTCATGGATTGAGAACTGGTTAAAAGACAGAAAACAAAGGGTAGGAATAAATGGTAAATTTTCAGAATGGAGAGGTATAACTAGTCGTGTTCCCCAGGGTCAGTTCTAGGACCAATTCTATTCAACTTATTCATAAATGATCTAGAGAAAGGGGTAAGGAGTGAGGTGGCAAAGTTTGTGGACAATACTAAACTGTTCAAGATAGTCAAGACCAAAGCAGACTGTGAAGAACTTCAAAAAGATCTCACCAGACTGAGTGACTGGGCAACAAAATGGCAAATGAAATTTAATGTGGATACGTGTAAAGTAATGCACATTGGAAAAAATAACCCCAACTATACATAGAATATGATGGGAGCTAATTTAGCTACAACTCATCAGAAAAGAGATCTTGGAGTTATTGTGGATAGTTCTCTGAAAACATCCACGCAGTGTGAAGTGGCAGTCAAAAAAGCGAATAGGATGCTAGGAATTATTAAAAAAGGGATAGAAAATAAGACGAAGAATATCTTACTGCCCCTATATAAAACAACAGTACGCCCACATCTTAAATACTGCGTACAGATGTGATCTCCTCACCTCAAAAAAGATATTTTGGCATTAGAAAAGGTTCAGAAAAGAGCAACTAAAATTATTAGGGGTTTGGAACAGGTCCCATATGAGGAGAGGCTAAAGAGACTGGGACTTTTCAGTTTAAGAAAAGAGAAGACTGAGGGGGGATATGATAGAGGTATATAAAATCATGAGTGGTGTGGAGAGGGTAAATAAAGAAAAGTTATTTACTTGTTCCCATAATATAAGAACTAGAGGACACCAAATGAAATTAATGGGTAGCAGGTTTAAAACTAATAAAAGAAAGTTCTTCTTCACACAGAGCACAGTCAACCTGTGGAACTTCTTGCCAGAGGGGCTGTGAAGGCTAGGACTATAACAGAGTTTAAAAAAGAGCTAGATAAATTCATGGAGGCTAGGTCCATAAAAGGCTATTAGCCAGGGGGTAAGGAATGGTGTCCCGGCCTCTGTTTGTCAAAGGCTGGAGAAGGATAGCAGGAGACAAATTGCTTGATCATTGTCTTCGGTCCACCCCCCTCTGGGGCACCTGGCACTGGCCAGTGTTGGCAGACAGGATACTGGGCTAGATGGACCTTTGGTCTGATCCAGTATGGCTGTTCTATGTTCTTTACACTGACAGTTTCTCTCCTTTGAACTAAGTTAAATACAGTCGGACTTTTCTGCATTCCCCCAGTAACTGCAAGCATTGGTGATCATATCTCACAATTCCTGCATTTAGTGTTAATACAGTTTGTGACCCCACAAAAGCCAAAATGGTTACAATAGGCAAAGCACCATTCTAAAAGTTGACTATCTAGCACACCTAAGCAAACTGAGTGAACTGTATTTACATAAACACACCCAAGATTTCTTTCCCATTCCAGTTGGCTGTAATGGAAGCATTGATTCAGACCCAGCTTATACTTACGACGACTTAATTGACAATTCTGTAAAGGAAAAGTATAGAAAGAAAGCTAGCTGAATTTTTTTTCAAACTGAATAAGTTTCTTCAGAGGAAGTGAACTTTTATTTGTCTGTTCATGCGTCATCTATACATTTTATTTTTACACATTTTTCATGTTGGCTTAATGCAAGTACAAGCTTTCATCTAGACCAGAAGTTCTCAAACTATGCTCCATGAACACCATTCAGGTGAACTGAGGAAAGGTTTTATGGTATTTTTATAAAGTGCTCTTACCCAAAGCACTTTACAATAGTTAGCTAATGGTACAAACAATATTTGGAAAGATCATTAAGTGGCCCACCAGCAATTTTCAATTGGTCTGTGAAAAAAACCAATCAAGGCACCTCACTTTATTTTCATTTACTTCTTATTACTTATAATATCGGAGGAGGATGAAGAAAAAAGAATGAAAAATGGGAAGGATGGGAAGAATGAATGTTCTCTTTCTTGGTGGGAGCCCCAAAAATGAAGCTAAGCACAAAGCTCCACTAACTCTTAATCTGCCACTGGGTCTGGGCTCAAGTCAATTTAGTTATTTCTCACTAGACATATGAACTTAACCTTTTTGGTGCCATTAGCAAACTGGCTGAGGGTTAAACCTGTGTCTTCTCTTCTTCCATTGAACAGCTGTAAGTCTGTGACATCTGCAAAGTAAAATGGAGCCTGGAAAAATTCCCTGCTTTCATGTGCCGATGGCAGTGTTTCTATAGCAAAGCATGGAGGAAACAGAGAAAAGTTCCAGCATATAATATATATATATATGGAGATATACCTATTTCATAGTACTGGAAGGGACCTTGCAAGGTCATCAAGTCCAGTCCCCTGCCCTCAGGACCAAGTACCCTCCCTGACAGATTTGCCCCAGATCCCTAAATAGCCCCCTCAAGGATTGAGCTCCCAACCCTGGGTTTAGCAGGCCAATGCTCAAACCACTGAGCTATCCCTAGATTGGGGCAGCTGCTTGTCTGTCAAACAAAGAAACTGTCAGGAACAAAAATTATTGGAAATAAACAGGAGTTGGTAGAGTAGAATATTATGGTGTGATGCCCACTATTCTAGTGCCACTGGGCCAGGGCCATGGCAACAGAGCATAGCGAGAAACAGGACGGGGCTTGCGGGTGGAGTGTGGATGTGGCCATGCAAGCAGTTTGGGTAGGCATAGCCTTCCCTTGCCTTTGATTCCCACTGCTCATGGTGTTACTGTTCTGGAATAATTGCCTTTTTAAAATCTAAGTTGCACAACAGCAAAGGATGAAACCAGTCTGTCTCAATCTAATGCATATGAGAATATTGTACTGTGTAAAAGCAGAGTGTCATTGTTAATACTACCATATTACAAACTACAGCAAATAGGAAATATGCATCCAACAACTCTAACCACCAGGAATCTTTAACATCATCCAGAGATCCACCTCTTCACTTTGAAAATACAGAAATAAAACAGATCCAAACATTAAACAAAAAAAATGTATTACACGCTATAACCCCCAATTACTAGGCTATAATTCCCAACTTTTGATTTAGGTAATATTAAACCACTCAAGGTTCACTTTCATAGTTTTGATGTCACACCAACAGGTCTCCCCGCAGGTCTGATGTGCCCAATTGCCATTTTATATAGGTGACTTACCTATGGAATTTCACCTTTCTGTACTGGCAGGTGTAGACACCAGACACATGCTCAGTTGCTTGGCACCGTCATTCAAGTCAGGCATAGATGAGATGTTTTCTAAGAAACATATAGTGTACATATAAAAACTGTATACATTTCATTGTAGCCATCTCTCTCACCCTCCATATATCACTTATCTTCCTAGATTATAAGAATTTGGGAGGTAGCAATCATGCCTTTATGTCTGTCACAACAGTGCATAGTCTTCCTTGGGTTCTACTGTAATATAGATAATAGTAATTGTGTATCATCATACATTCTAGATCATAAATCACAAAAGTAATGTGGAATTAGTTTCTGAATTCAATGGAGTACTGGAGATTGATATGTAACTTTATGTTATGTTATTTATGTAACAAAGAAATTTCAAATCAAATTGAAGGGGAGAACCCTGTATGTTTTAAAAAAACCCACAATGTAGCTGAACTGCTGGGAAACTGTTAATCACTGTCAGTCAGTAGTGCTAGAAGCTTATATTACTCTGACAGATTGAAAGCAAAAAAGTATAATGGAGAGCTTGAATTTTATATTCAATCTGTTCAAGATGTCATTAAAAAGACAACCTGTACATTACCAATCAGGTTAATATTATTATGGGGTTTAAAAAAATACCAAATCAATGTTAAATGCCCTCATTCTGAGTGACAGTTTAGCCGAAAAATGTAAATATCATCAATAATAGTGAGAAAAACATATCATTATCTAGAAACATCTATAAACATCACAATAGCATGAAAATCTGTGACCAAGTTCTTCCAGCATTTAAAACAGTAAACCCTATTTTTTGAGGAAGGAAAAATCAATCAAGAAACTTTGTATTTACCTATCTATCTATATGTTTAAATTAATGCTTTTGGAATAAGTGTGAAGTTTAAATATTGTAAATATTAGGTACTGCTTCAGGACAATGCTAGAGGGCAGGAGATCAGAGTTTTTCTGTTTTAGTATAAAGTACTTTGGCTTGAAAAGTCATGCTAAGAGATAATTCTATGTATACAGAAAGAGGAAGGGAAAATGTTTAGAAAACAAAATCAAGGGAAATATGTCCAAATTCGTCTTGCTGGATCTCACTGCAGATTTAATAATGTTGGACACTAAATATTCCTGTTCTACCTCTGAAAGATGGAAGAAATAAATAGAAAATGGGTCAGGTCCATTCTTTCAGACTGAATTCAGAAGATTATTGTGGGCAAATGCTAAACTCTCTTCCCAAGCCTTCCTCACAGAGTATCCCATAAAACTTAGTGTTCTTCCCCATGTTATTCAATATCTACATGGCACCATGACAAGACTTTGAAGAAAACATTGCCTAAAGTGCCAGGAGCACACCGAAGACATCCAGCCTATATTTCCTTCATATCATACCTAAACAACAATACTATTAATTTGTATTATCGTAGCCCATAGGAACCACAGTCATAGAGCAGGGTTCCATTGTGCTAGGCACTTACACTCAGCAAAAAGACAGTCCCTACCCCCCAAAGAGCTATTTTTTCAATCATTTATTGAACATAGCTAATACGAAGGCTGAATCTGGCATCAAGACAGAGGTTATGCTTTTAGAAAAAGTAACGTCCCTCAAAGAACTTAGTACTCAGCTGCACTTCCTACTACTCAGGGGATCTGTCCTCAGCTTGTTAAATTGATCTAGCACCCTTGGGTTCCTTTTGGATACCTAGATAGCTAAATGCCTACTTGTGACTGGCTGAAAGGTTGCACTGCATCTTATCAGGCACAAATTCAGCCACAATGATCTACATTTTCACAAACTCCAGTCTGAATTTTTATAATTCTAATTCAGAATCAGGAATGAAGCCACATGCTATGAAAAAGTTGCAACCTGTTCAAATGCACCAAACACATCTATTTAGCTCAGTTACAATGAGGTCATGACCTGGTACATGGTTGTCTACACTGGCTCTGAAAATCAGTTCATTGCAGTCAGCAAGTACAGTGGATGCTCACCACTTCTGAAAACATCATATCACGCTAGGCATTCAAATTTCAAGTTTATCATCTGCAGGATTGCTAGTTGCTTCATTATAAATTATATTAGACAAACACAATATGGCCAGATTTAAGCTTTGATCTTTATAGAATCATAGAATTGGAAGGAACTTCGAGACGTCACTGATTCCAGCCCCTTGCACTTATGGCAGGACTAAGTACCATCTAGATCATCCCTGACAGGTGTTTATCTAACTTCCTCTTAAAAATCTCTAATGATGGAGATTCCATAACCTCCCGAGGCAATTTATTCAAGTGTTTAACCACCCTGTTAGGTAGTTTTTCCAAATGTCCAACCTAAACCTCCCATGCTGTAATTTAGGCCCATTGCTTTTTGTCCTAGGAAAATAACAAGGAGAATAATTTTCTCCCTCCACCTTGTAACAACCTTTTATGTACTTGAAAGCTGCTGTCTCCTCTCAGTTTTCTCTTTTGCAAACTAAACAAACCCAGTTCTTTCAATCTTCCCTCATAAGTCATGTTTTTTAGACCTTTAATCATTTTTGTTGCTCTTCTTTGGACCTTCTCCTATTTGTCCCCACCTTTCCTAGAATTGTGGCACCCAGAACTAGACACAGTACTCCAATTGAGGCCCAATCTGTACAGGATAGAGTGGAAGAATGACTAAGCAAGACACGAGACTACAATATATCCCAGAATTATGTTTGCTTTATTCACAGTGTCACACCATTGACTCATATTTAGCTTGTGGTCCCATTCTATATGTATGAAACTGATTGTTCCTTCCTAAGTAGACTACTTTGCATTATCCTTATTGAATTTCATCCTATTTACCTCAGACCATTTCTCAAGTTTGTTCAAATCATTTTGAATTATAATCCTATCCTCCAAAGCACTTGCAACCCTCCCCCCCCCGCAGCTGCAAACTTTATAAGTGTACTCTCTATGCCATTATCTAAATCATTGACGAAGATACTGAACAGTATCAGTGGCAAAACTGATCCCAGTGAAACTTTATTTGTTATGCTCTTCCAGCATGACTGTGAACCATACTCTATGGGAATGGTAATCCAAGCAATTATGCAGGTTGTATTTCCTAGTTTGTTAATGAGGTAATGCACAAATGTATTGAATGCTTTACTAAAGTCTATGTATACCACATATACTGCTTCTCCTTATCCCCAAGGCTTGTTACCCAATCAAAAAAAGCTATCATGTTGGTTTGACCTGATTTATTCGTGACAAATCCATGCTGGCTGTTACTTTCGCCTTATTATCTTCTAGATGTTTTTAAAACGATTTCTTAAATATTTACACCATTATCTTTCCTGGCACAGAAGTTATAATATTTAGTAATATATGCTGAAATTATTAAATTAGAAATAGGACAATCATGGGAAAAAATTTCCTCTGCCTAATTTCGTGTATGCATTTTTGCCCATCAGCAGCAAACATGATACATTAAAAATTTAACTTCATTATGCCAGAGGAAAACATTTCATTGAGTTATTTTAATGAGGTGCCACAAACAAAATGCACCACTGTTCTAAAGTGCATCAGAATGACAGAATTCAAATACTCATTTTATCATATGCTAGAGCCATAAAACAATCTATTTAAACCAATACTGAGAATTGCTTTACTTTTTTCCTTTGGAACACACCCAACTAGATGATATTACAGGCAATAAGGTTACCTTTAAAGGCAGCCCAACATCAATAATCTCTACTCCAGATACTTGCAGCCTCCAATGTCAGGCTCTTCTTGAAATGTAAAAACCTGATCATTGTATTGACACATAAGACACAAAACCAAAACCCCTTAAGAAATAGGTATCTTGCAGAAAAGAAACTTCATCAGTGTTTAAGGAATATGCTCCTCATCTTCTTGGAATTAAAAAAAATAAGTCTTAACCTTAATTTTTAAAAAAAGATAAAAAGAGGAAGTTACTTACCTTGTGTAGTAACAACAGTTCTTTGAGATGTATGCTCCCATAGGTGCTCCACTGTTGGTGTCGGGTCGTCCCAGTGCTGCAAATCAGTTTTCCCTAGCAGTAGTCGGCTAGACCGCACATGCACATCAGGCGCCTTATGTTGTTTGTGCCCTCATCGCATGCATGGTTTGGCTCCCACCAGTTCCTCATGTCTGCCCAAGTATCTGAAAGACATGATTAAAGACCAGAGACTCCAAAGTGGGGAAGAGGGTGGGTAGCTGAGAACCCATGGGGGACACATCTCAAAGAACCTTCATTACTGCACAAGGTGAGTAACTTCCTCTTTTTCAAGTGATGTCCCCATGGATGCTCCACTGTTAGTGACTTTGTAGCAGTACTCAAGAACACAAGGAAGGCGGGTCTCGGAGTCACTGTGTGACAGCTGTTGACAGCACTGCCAAGTCTACTGCTATGGCATTAGTTAAATGGTGGGAGATAGCATAGTGCTTCATGAAGGTATGATTTGAGACCCATGTGACCGCACGACAAATGTCCTGAAGGGGAATCCCCTCTCATTGAGGCTGTAGATGCTCCTACAGTTCTCATGGAATGAGTCCTGGGTGCTCCCAGAAGAGGTTTATTTTGGATAGCACAGCATGATGTTATGCAGGATACTATGAGCTTGGAAATGCATTGTGCTGAGATTGGCTTACCCTTGGAACGCTCTACTAGAGAAACTATTAGTCAGTGTGATTTGCAGAAAGATTGAGCTCTGACGATATAAAAGGTGAGTGCTCTCTGCACATCAAGTGTGAGAAGAATGGTCTCCCGCTGAGCAGCATGTGGTTTTGGGTAAAAGGTTGGGAGGATAATTGGTTCATTGATGTGGAAATCAGAACATACTTTAGGGATGAAAGAGGGGTGAGGACACAATATCACATTGTCCTTATTGAATATAGCATATGGTGTGCTGCAGTGAGTGCAGCAAGCTCACCAACTCTACAAGCAGATGTTATTGCTAGTAGGAAGACTAGTTTGGTAGTCAGCATGAATAATGGATAGGTGGCTAGAGGTTTGAATGGGGGTCGGGTCAGGATGTCCAGGACCAATTCCAGGTTCCATATCGGTGGTGGTGTCCTATGCGGTGAGTTAAGATTGAACCATTCCTTGATAAATCTCTTTGTGGTGGGGTGTACAAATACTGAGAAGCCATCTATAGTGTTGCAAAAGGCAGCAATTGCTGCCAAGGAAGCTGAGGGAAGCTAAGACTAGGCCCAATTGTTTTAGGGAGAGGATATAGTCCAAAATCTTGTGTAGTGGTACCAAATCCAGGTCCAGGCATTTGTCTGTACACCATTACACAAATCTGCACCACTTTTGGAGGTAGGTAGAGCATGTAGTTTGTTTCCTGCTGTTCATCAAGACCTCTTTAACCCAGTCCAAACATCTCATTTCGCATTTCTGGAACCAACAAGGAACCATGCCACCAGGTGCAGCAGGCAGGGCTGGGGATGCATCAGAGTGCCATGATTTTGAGTCAACAGATAGCTGTGTTTATGGAGGGGATAGGGTGGATGAGGAGACATCCGAGATAGGGAAACCACGTTTGATGGACCCATAAGGGGGCTATGAGTATTACTACCACCCTATCCCAGCTGATCTTCTCAAGTACTCTCAGGATTAGTGAGATTGGGGGAAAGGCATAGAGTAGGGGGCCATCTGAGGAGAAAAGTGTCTCCCATCGATCCTAGATCCACTCCAGCCCTGGACTAGTATTGTGGGCATTTGTTGTTCTCGAGTGAAGCAAAAAGGTCTATTTGGGGAAATCTCCAGTGGCAGAAGATCGGCTGAAAAACATGATGGTGCAGTTCCCACTCATAGTCTATCACGAAATGTCTGTTCAGTGTTATCGGCTGTGACATTGTTGATGCCAGGTAAGTATGATGTCACCAGTGTCACCTTGTGGAGGATGCACTAGTTCCATAGGCATATTGCCTCAGCACACAGGAAACAGGATTGGGCACCATCCTTATGATTTATATAATACATTGTCATCATATTGTCGGTAAGTGTCTTGACTGGCAGGGTTCGACAAACCACTGAATCTACCTGCCTGTGTCGAGTAGATTTCAGCCGGTCACTCCGTGCGCCCCATTCACCGGCGCTTCGCGCATGCGCAGCACAGGGCTGGCGAGTAGCTCTCGCCGGGGTTTGTCAAGCCCTGTTGACTGGGGTGTTTTGAATGCACGTGGAGAAGTGCTTGCACGCGTTGATGACTGCTCTCAGTTCTAAGAGATTGATGTGGAACAATGTTTCTTTGGTGGACCATAAGCCCTATACCAGGTGACCATCCAAATGTGCTCCCCATCCGAGTAGGGAGGTCTCTGTAGTAATTTGTATGTGTGGGTTGGTTCACCACTTGAGGGACACGACCACTCTTGGCGGGGGGGGGGGGGAAGAGACCTGTTTGTGGATATTGTGCCTGGATGGTATGTATATGGAGGCCAGCCAGTATTGTAGGCAGCAGAAGTGCAATCATGCATGAGAAACCACATGCGTTGTGGCTTCCATGTGTCCCATGAGCTGGAGGCAGGTAAGTACTCATACTTTGGGACTCATGGGGTACATCTAAACTACGTGGCTCCGTCGACGAAGCCATGTAGATTAGTTTACTCGACAAAGGGAAATGAAGCGATGATTTAAATAGTCTCCGCTTCATTTAAATCAAAATGGCCACCACGCTGTGCTGATCAGCTGATTGTCGGCACAGCGCAGCTGCCAACAAAGGGTTCTGCAGTCGGGAGATCCCCGTCTAGACTGCCGCGCTGTGCCAACAAACAGCTGATCGGCACAGCACGGCGGCCATTTTGATTTAAATGAAGCAGCGATTATTTAAATTGCCGCTTCATTCCCTTTGTCGTTCTGCCTCATCTACATGGCTCCGTCGACGGAGCCATGGAGTCTAGACACACCCATGGTGATTATTGCCGTGAGGTCTTGTATTGCCTGGAAACTCTGCAATGGTAGGTATGTCCATGCTGTGTTAAGAGTGTAAGGGACACTTATAAATTCCAGGGATTGAGCTGGACATGGAGAAGATTTTTGATCGTTGATGATAAGGCTCAGAGATTCGAATATTTTCCATGTTGTGTTCATTGATTAGAGTGTTTCCGGGAAGAAAGAGCCTTTTATTAGGTAGTTATTGAGGTACAGAAATATGATAATTCCCTTGCACTGTAAGTAAACTGCAACCACGGCAAGTGTTTTGGAAAATACACTGGGCGCAGAGGACAGGCCCAAGGGCAGGATGCGATATCGGAAATAGTCTGCGGCTACCATGAATCTTAGGAAACGTCTGTGAGCAGGATGGATTGTGATGTGGAAATAGGCCTCTTGCAGGTCAAGGGCTGCAAATCAGTTTCCCCTCCCTCTTCCCTCATTCCCTCCCCCCGTTCAGTGCAGAGATAATAGATTGCAAGGTCACCATTTTGAACTGCTGTTTGCGAAAATAGCAATTGAGTCTGCAGAGATAGAGAATGGGTCTCCGACCGCCTGTCCTTTTTTTTTATGAGAGTGGTAGAAATAGAAACCTCTGCCCCTGAACTCATCCGGTACCCTCTCTATCTCCCCAGTAGAGAGGAGGCATTAGACCTCTTGTTGTAATAGGCCCTCATGAGAAGGGTCTCTGAAAAGGAACAGGGAGGGGGAAGAGGATAGGGAAAGGGATGTAAATGGAATTGTGTAGCCCGATGCTATGAGCTCAAGGACCCAGTGGTTAGTAGAGTGGTTTTAGGCAGTAATGAAAAATAGGAACCCAGTCTTGGCGCAGACAGGTGTCGGAGAGGCCACCTGTGTTTTTGACTGGAGGCCAATTATTGCGCAAGTACGCATTTGCCGAACGTCCACACTGCCCTCTTGCGCAAGAGTGCCTGCACAAGAGAGCTTGCACATGATAGAAAACAGCGTAGCTCTTGCGCAAGGAGCTGTCTCTTATCACGCCATACTGTAAATGTCCTTGCGCAAGAGCGGGTGGGCAGTGTAGACGCTCTGCGGATTCTTGCGCAAGAACGGCCGTACTTGCGCAATAACCCGCCAGTGTAGACATAGCCGAAGAGTACTCATCTGAGGTGGGTATGGGCTCCTGACAAGTATTGCGGCCAAGCAAGCCTGGCATGGTGTGGTTTTTTCTTTTAATACAGATACGGCCCCCCAGGAGGTGGAAAGCAATGGCTTTTTAAACTACAAAAATGAGGGAACAAAGAGTCTAACTATTAACTGCAACTAATTCTAACAAGTTACCTACTTAACTATTAGTATTGTTTTGGGGGTAGGTTCTCTGAGGAGAGGAGCTCGCTTCATCTGCGACTGAGCGCAGCAACGAAGGAACTGGCGGGAATCAAACCAAGCATATGAGGGCACAAACAGCATGAGGTGCCTGACACACATGCACGGTCCAGTTAACTACTGCTAGGGGAAACTCCAATCTGCATCACCGTGACGACCCAACAGCAACAGTGGAGCATGCACAGGGACATCATTTGAAGAACTACTACTATTGTTTAGGCCCAATAGGGAGGGCAATTAAGTTTTGAACAGAAATATTTTTTATTTCAACATTTATATATTCCCAACTCCATTCCCCCATTATGAATTCTAATACTATTAGCACTTCTGTCATTTTCTTCCCTTAAACACTGTGCTATTAACTAACAGTGGTAAGAACAAGATAATTAAAAAGTGAAATGGACCAGACTGTTCAAGCTGGCCTATCAGATACGAAGTGTCAGAGAAGTAATAACTTGGATTTATCATGTATGGTCCCAGATTTTAAATTTGACCATGTCACTTTAAAGGACAATCAAAAAGATTCCAATTGGACAATTTGTAAGACCTAGCGGTGTCTATATGCAGTGTAAAAAAGAAGTAACTTTGCTGTGTTGACTATGTCGTCTGACCAAGGATATTTCAAGGTTCCTCTATTATTTTAACTTTCTTTAGCTCCAGTTCATTTCCCCATGTCCTCAGCACCTTGAAGAGCAGTTTTCTTGTCACAACCTATCCTTAAAAGGAGTGTTTCAAGGTTTCTAAAATATGTTTTAAACCATACACATTTTCTTAGTTGGACTAATAGTAACCAAGTTTACTAAATCTGAATTTTAAAAATCCACTATTTCCCATGTGTTTACTTTTTGCGTTTTTTCATTCCATTTGGACAATACAATTCAGTTTCATTTTGGCTCTTGTGTGTAACCACAATATTGATATGTGAACATTTCCTTCCTAACAAAAATATTTTTTAAATTTGTGAGATCATTTCTATTTTCAAAAGTTTTGCCTTTTAAAACGTTAAAGCTACCTGAGAATGTTCCTTTAAAATCAGGCTGAATACTGAGCTGTTGCCAAAAACATCCATTTCAGAGCTCACTCAGTTCCAGAAAAAAAAATGTTAAAGCTAGTGGCATAGTTTGGATAAGATCACACAAGTTACCTTCTGTGGTAATTTTGTTTTAGGATTTTGCTATTTTCAGGATATTAGTTCTTTTCTGTGAGAATTTCACACATTATTAGACCTAGCTAAGTTTTGTGTGGGGAGTTTTGTTTCCTAACCAACTTTCTGCCTTCCACAATGGATACAAGACCTTGAAAGGTCTATGGGTGCCCTATTTAGTTAAAAAAAAAAAAAAGATACCACCACATATAACTGGGCAAAACCAGCAAAATTCCATAATTCTACTTTTTTCAGCTGCTCATTCTAGTACATAGGATTTGGTTCTTAATCTTTGATGCCATAACTGAATTTTCCAGGTCTGTTACATACGATTCAACACACTGTCTTCTTATCCAGGCATAACCACTGCCTTTACAGCTACCAGAGTCACTTGCTGGAGAATCTTTATCCAGCTGAAACAAGAGGAATCCAGCATACCTTTTATTTTCTTCCACTGATGCATTTTTTTTTAAAGTTATGTACCCTCAGAATGACCCTATAATAATGAAAACACTCAACATTCTAAATGACTTACTTATAAATCCATAACTTAAGGATCACTCTGGAGAGAAAAAACACACATAGAATGTAGTTGATAAAAACATCTTCTTTGGTTATGTCTACATAACCCCTCCTTAGGGTTATTTTGGGGGTAAATATGATATACGGTATGCATTTTTATCTGAGATATACAGTATATATATATATATATATACACACACACACACACTACAAACCATGTTTACATATTATACATACTGTATATATTAAAAGCAGGAGGTTGGGTTTTTTCCATAAGAAATGATGGAAAATCATAAATTAGTATAGAAAAAATGCATTAGCACTGAACATCAGCAAATCCCAAACAACAGTTAATCATGCATTATCTCACCATCATCCATTAGGTTATCTGTTTATAGAGTTTGACAAGGGCATAAATAATAAAAATGATCTTGCTTTACATTTCACCATTTTGTAAAAAGCTAACAGAATTAAAAAAACTATCAGTGAAACTACTTAAACAAAAGAATGCTACTTAGACAGCAGGTATGACTTACCTATTCATTTATAGAATTAAATTAACTGTATATTCATTTGTAACAGTTTAGCATTGTAGTTGCTAGGTACAAACATGTTGAGTATCTTGTATTTTTAATAAACAATGGTATTAACATTCACCAAACTAAAAAAAAGTTGCTGATTTTAACCACTGAATATTCTTACAGAAAGAGTTATATTAGTGTATCAAAAAAGGTCAAAAGAGAAATGCAAAACACCATTTGAGGGGCATGGTTAACTAACAAAATGTATAATCTTTCTTTGGCCATATAATCTTTTGCCATATGTGGTTGTTTTTTGTATTTTCTCCCAACTTGGAAACATAAACAAGTTACTTTTATATTTTCAACACTAGGATATTATATATGCCTTGGATCTTTCAGCCCAAAGTCAATAAGGTCTGCAACAGAAAAGGGAAGTCTGAAAGATGGAACAATTTGTTCCACAGGCATGCCAAGGAATATCTTGTGACACAAAATACAAGATATCAAGCCTTGTGATTTTAATAGAATAAACTGATCATGAAAGCAGTTCAGAACGAAGTTTTCATGCCTGTCTCAGACTACTAAGATACATTTCAGGGGATTTAAACATCCTACTGAAGCATTTACAAGTTGAACCTCTCTAGTGTAGCACCCTCTGTATCTGACCAGTGTCGAACCAGAGAATTTGCCAAACTATGGAAGGTTAATATTGTCTAGTAGCATTACCAACACTTCTACTGCTTACTGGGCTCTTAGGAGACATTTAGGAGTAAATTAGAGCTAAATAACACAGAACACTGAGAGCCACGAGTGGTAGCTGTAAACAAACTTTATGGGTCTGCAAGAAACTCGGCCACACCCACGATAAGTGGATATCCAGCTAATTGAAATTATGCCAGACCACAGATTTTGCGAGAGCAAAGAGTACCAAATAAGAGAGGTACTACTACTACCTGTACTACTATGGAGATGGACCAATCATTTGTAAGAATTTCTAAACATGGTCTTTCAATAGTTAGTGATTTGTAATTTAAAAAGAAAGTTATTTAGAACCTTTTTTTATGCTTTTTGTAAGTGCAATACTAGGGTAAATAGAACATTCAACTTAAACCAAACCACATGGGGGAGAAAATTCAAGCTGCACTTGAATGGACCATCGTTCATTCCTTTTTAATATGGCAATTCCTAGGATATTTTGAAAACAGATTCTTTAGAACATTTCCTATGAATACTTTAACAAATAATATGGTCCTTCATGGCTCTGGCAGGAAAGCACTTTAAGCAACCTTTGTGGTACCTTGGTAGCTGAGATTAGCCATTCCACCCACATCAGGAGTTGCAAGGAGCTAGAGTAGAGCTTCTAAACTGCCTCTATACTGGTGGAATTCTCAGGTGGCAAGTTTTACAGTCCCTTAGTTTAAGTAAAAGCGACAAAGTGGGTCTTTGCCCACAAAAGCTTATGCTCCAATACATCTGTTAGTCTATAAGGTGCTGCAGGACTCCTTGTCACTTTTGCAGATCCAGATTAACACAGATACCCCGCTGATACTTAGTTTAAGTAGAGAATCAGGAGAATCAGGTCCCACATATTTGCTGTATTGTTCTCATTAAATGTTCCCAGAGGCTGTTGCTGGTGGGGGGGGGGGGGGCAATAAATTCCCAAACAAACAAATCAAATACCCCCACATTTAAAAGCATCCGACTGATAATCCAAATATTTATCCTAGTGTAGATTACAATTTGGATTTAGGGCAAAATTCATTCCTTGAATTGTAATGGCTGGCCACATGTCTCACACTCCATTAATCATAATTTACACTTTCATTGTTACTGTGAATAAATGAAAAAGAATGGCTGGACATCCTTATCCCTATTTTATAATGGTGTAAGGACCCTCACCTTTGGCCCAAATCTGCAAGGTGCTACACATCTTCAACTATCATTGACTTTAAGAGGATTTGAGTGTGCAAGACATGTTGCAGGATCAAGCCTTATATCAAGGCTTTGCAGTCTCCTGAAAAAAAAGTAAAATAATACAGAATAGTAGAAATGGCACATAGTAGAAATAAATGACAGCTCATTAAATTTTAAACAGTAAGTCACTACAATGCATGAAATTCATATAACATATGCACATGTAAAATGAGCAGTCCTGTGGTACCTTAGGGTATGTCTACACTAGCCCCCTAGTTCGAACTAGGGAGGCTAATGTAGGCATTCGAACTTGCAAATGAAGCCTGGGATTTAAATATCCTGGGCTTCATTTGCATGTTCCCGGGCGGGCGCCATTTTTAAATCCCCCTAGTCCGAACTAATTGCCCGCAGCTACAGGCGGCAGTTAAAAGTTAATTCGAACTAAGTCTTTAGTTCGAATTAACTGTTACACCTTATTCCACGAGGTGTAACAGTTAATTCGAACTAAGGACTTAGTTCGAATTAACGTTTAACTGCCGCATGTAGCTGCGGGCAATTAGTTCGGACTAGGGGGATTTAAAAATGGCGCCCGCCCGGGAACATGCAAATGAAGCCCAGGATATTTAAATCCCAGGCTTCATTTGCAAGTTCGAATGCCTACATTACCCTCCCTAGTTCGAACTAGGGAGCTAGTGTAGACATACCCCCAGATACTAACAAATATCTGGGATCATGAGCTTTTGTGCGTGAAACCCACTTCATCAGATGAGTTAGAGTCAAAATAACAGAATTGAAGATATACAACAGCAAAAGCAATTACCTGTCAATTGCAGAACCCATATTAATTAAGCAGGCTGGATGTGTCCCATTCCTAGCTTTTGATGTGAAAATGTGAATGTCAAAGACAGGAGTAATTGCCTTTGTAGTAAGTTAACCAGTTAATATCTTTATTAAAGTCCAGGTTGACAGTGTCAAATTTGTAAATGAATTCCAGTTCATCAGTCTCTTTTTGTTATTGGGTGGTAAAATTCCTTTGTTGATGAACAACTACTTTTAAATCCATTATTGAATGCCCAAATAATGTTCCCCTATAGGTTTATGTATGTTACCATTCCTGATGTCTGATTTGTGTTCATTTACCCTTTGTCACAGAGACTGTCTGGTTTGACCAATATACATGGCAGAGGGTCATTGCTTTCATTTAATGGCATATATCACATTAGAGGATGTGTAGCTGTATGTGTGTATATACATGTGTTCCTCTGTTACTGATTTACCCAGCAGAATTTAATTTAGCACACGTGGTAGGTATCAGCACAAGTTTAAATTCTAGTTAAAGATCACTTCTACTGTATCAGTTCTCCAACATAATTTGAAAATATGCCACATGTGAAGTTCTGAATTTTCTCCCCTACATGGTTTGGTTTAAATTGGATGTTCTATTTACCCTAGTACTGTACTTACAAAAAGCAAAAATACAGCTGATTCCAAATATTTTTTTAAAAAAATTACATACCACTATTGGAAATCCATGCTTACAAATCCTATTATATCAGAATACTAATGTAACTTTTTTTTTAAAACTGATTTAAAGAGTAAACCCCTTCTCCACCCCTCCCCCCAAAAAAGCACAGAAAAATTACCAGACAAAAACTGGACACTTATCAAATCATAATGTGACCTACTTGGAAAATGAGAGGTTGTTTTGGAATTATTTCAGTGTCTCATCTATACGTAGCATATACTATGGCCATTTTAAGAATTTATTTCATGATAAACTATACACTCCTTTCAGTATGGCCCAAGGGGATATATCTTCAAAACTGCCCATCTTAGATTTCATTATGAGTGGTTTTGTAACTACACCATGTACAACCAGTGTGGCTGTTTGAAAATCAAGTGCGGCTTGTTTGCAACATGCAAAATGGATCTTGCTCTCAAAAACTGTAACTGGCATGCAAATTTCCCCAGAGATCCATTATCAAAGAATAGATGAGGAGAAATAGACATTGCACAGTCAACTCAGACAA
The DNA here is from genome assembly GCA_032595735.1 of Pelochelys cantorii. Classification (NCBI taxonomy): domain Eukaryota; kingdom Metazoa; phylum Chordata; order Testudines; family Trionychidae; genus Pelochelys; species Pelochelys cantorii. The sequence goes on from CM064327.1 coordinate 71,650,618, forward strand.
CATGTGATGCAAGCAGAAAACGAACACTCTTCTATGCTCAGTGACTCAGTGAAGAGTGAGATAATTTCTCAAAGGGCTCCGCACTCACACTAGTCCAGTCTGTCAATCCTGTCACCAACCACATGACAATCTGGCAATGTATCTCTTCCAGTTATTCAATCTAGAGAAAAATTCCTGAAAGTTAACATTTATTTCTCAAACAGAGCTGAATAGTTTAATTTCTATTTTAATAGACTACATATAGACTAGCAGTGCTAGCATAATGAAAGTTTATTTAGTGGAACCCAAAACATCTAAATTAATTTAAAGTTAAGGAAGAGAGTAGGATAAACCACTTCAGTAAAATTTTCTGTCATATACTATGATGTGTTATATAACATGTATATGCAGTAACTGACAGCTATCATTTCACTGAAGGTGCGTCTACACAATAGGGCTTTACTAGAAATAAGCTATGCAAATTGTGTTATGTCAATTGCACAGCTTATTTCAAAATCGGGAGTGTCCACACAGCACTTATTTTGAAATAGAGCACTCTTCCTCCAACTTCTCTTACGCATACAATGAGGGTTACAGGAGTTGAAGTAAGAAGTCCTCCAGCTTGACAATATTTCAACATTTCAAAATAACTGCTGCTGTGTAGACATACCCCGAGTGAACTGTGAAAGTGTGTCAGATGTGTTTAAGGATTCTCCAGTACAGACTTCCTTAACTGACAGTCATTTCCTAAAACATTCCATAAATAATAAAGCTTAGTTTATTGCTTTTCTTACAATCCTTCCTACTTATTAGGCAATAAAGATAACCAAATTTGAAAGTTCATCAGCTTTTGACAACTTTAGGATTAAATTAGCTTTATCAAGAGAATTATCAATGAAATTTCAAGTGACAAGTCACTGACCTATTCCCAATGTTACAATTCTTATAACAAACTGGACAAATCTTTGCATTTTGCACAGAAGAGATTAAACAAGGTAACATGAACAACACTCTTCTGAGAAACCTATAGAAGAACTAAACCATAGAGGTCACCAACTGCAACTAAAGTGAGAAAGGAATAAGGAAAATGAATGTTGAAGGGACAAGAATTCATTCTAACCAATGAGATTATGCTTTTGGCACTTGAGGCATGGAATACAGATGGACAAATATGGCATGTCCACACAGTTCCTAACAGTAGAAGATGTTTTTATTAAAATGGGAAGGCCTGAAGTCTCTCACTTATGTGTAGCTGGGGTAAGGAGAAAGTGAGATAGAGCGAAAGAGAAACTAGTTTAAGATAAAAAAAAAAGAGATTAAAGAATGTGCAGGGAGATAAAGTGGAAAAAAAAAACCTAAGGCAGTAGGTGCAGAAGATGGTTACAAGGATGAAAAGACAAGGAAAATAAACCAAGACAGAATTCAGCAGTCCAGATTGGAAATTGCTCTGGAGTTGCTTAGGCTAAGGGCCTAATTAATGTTATTCCAAGAATGAATACTGAAAATTAAAAAAAAAAGTAAAGGGGTTTGAACAGTGCAATTTTATCCAAACAGGTGTAACTGCAGATGATGAAATTTGCTCTTCTGCAATAATCCCAATGACTTCAACTATTAAGTAAAAGAAGCATATAGAAATAGTGGCAAGAGTAAAAATAGTGATGTAAACTCATCCTTACATTGTGTTTAACTTTTTTGCTTCCTCTGCAAGGTACTATACACATATTACATCATTATTATAGAAATGGCACAGCCTCAGAGGACACTTTCCACATTTTATTTACATTTTAAGACTAACTTTAATTTCAATCACATATCCATACACCTATTTCCTTTGTTTCACTAGAACTTAAATGCATTGTTTATTAGAACAAAGACTGTAAACAAATATTTGCCATGTCCATTACATGTGACACACAGGAGTCGCTTAACAGAATCCATTCCCCCCTTTTATAAATACAGGTATCAAAACAATCCTGAACATACTTTGTGACACTAATAGTAGTCAGCACCCACACCTTTGCAAAAATTAAACAAGATGAGCAACAGTATTCACTGTACCTGCTACTTTAAAACAATTTCAACTGCAGCTCTTTTACTAAGCCAGATGGATAAAGCATGCCATTTATAATTTTTTCTTCTTGAGCAATTAATTTTCTGAAACATACATTAATCCACAGCAATCTGACACTTCTTGTCATGCTTTCATCTTGTAAAACCTGAATTTCAATTTTAGGCTTATGCTTAAATGACAGTGTCTTGATAAGAGAAAAAAAAATTGTGCTGCCTTTTTCCCTTCCCATAGTGCCTGAAAACATACTGGGTGTACTTATATTATATATATATATTCTTACAAATGTCCAGGTCATGTATACCAGCTGAAATTCTTTTAATGTGTGGGTGGTTTGCATTGTGAAATTTTAATCAAGACATTAATATGAGTAGAAGGTTGTTTTAAGACAGAAGTTTGAGAATCAGCTAAAATTAATTGTTGTAAGTTTGTCCTTCTGGAGGTTGTGGAAGCTTCATATTTTCTTTAGACATCATTAGACGTCTTAGCTCTTGAAGTACAACTTTAATGCTATAAGAATTTTGCCATTTTGCTAACACTGGTATGCTCCGTGCATCCACCTGCAAAGAAAGATAGCACACGTTAAACAAAAGACTACGGTATATGTTTTTGTACCATAAAATGCAAAATCCCTGACTACTTAGTTTTAGTTTACTTAAAAACTTAAGAAACGGTAGCATGTGTTTCAATCTCTTTAGCACTTCCAGAATGTATCAAATTTATAAAATATTTATAATGAATGCTTAGCACATACTTGCACACAAATTCAGATCCTGACACACACACAGCTGGACCCCTGCATATCATGCTCAACAACATCAACCTTCAGGGTGGAGGAGAAGGGTGGGCAATGAGAAGTCAATCTGTGGTGTGCTCTTTGCAAAACTAGGGCAATATCCTAAACTAGAGACATTTTTATCCACCAGAACATCAGTTCTTTAATAATCATTGCAACAAAATATTGAATTTAAACAAAACAATCATATGAAGGTATTGCTTGATTACTGCACCAATGTGGTTTTCTCAAAGTTAGCTTAATAAAGAATTGAAAGCCATTTGCTACACAATATTCTAATCCAGTGGTCTCCAACCTTTTTACACCCAAGATCACTTTTTAAATCTCAGAACAGGCAAAGATCTACCGCCCTGCCCCTTCATTGAAGCCCCGCCCTCTCTATTCTCCTCCTGTCCATCACTTGCTATCCCCAGCCCTTACTTACACACTCTGATAAACAGTTTATTTTTAAATTATGCGATATATAAAATTAAAATCACGTGTTTATAGTTATGAAATAAATGGTCTGTTTTTTATTCATGCTATTTAAATCTAAAATGAAGCATTTATAATTATACATTTTGTGGGGACAGAGTTCTGTGGGTGGGGGCAGGGGAGAGGGGGCAGGGTGCTGGGAGGGGAGAGGACAGGGTTCTGCAGCTGAGGACAGGGTGCCAGTGGGGACAGAGTTCGAGGAGTGGGGACAGAGTTCTGTGGCCGGGGAGTGGGGTGCCAGTGGAGGCAGAGAATCCCCTGCATCTGTCTCCTCCCAGGATTTCCCCCCCCCCCCCCCCGGAGGGAAGCCAGCGCGTGCCTCCTTCGGGCCCTACCCCCCCGGGCAGCGCAGGGAAACCCCGTGCGTGCCTACCCCGGGACCAACACCCCCCCGCACAGGGACGCCCTGCGTGCACGCCTGTCCGTGGACGCCCCCCCCCTCCCCCCCAGCGCAGGGACGCCCCGCGCGCACGCCTGTCCCGGGGCCGACCCCCCCCCCCCCCCAGCGCAGGGAAGCCCCGCGCGCACGCCTGCCCCGGGGCTGACACCACGCCCCCCCTCCGCCTCACACAGGGAAGTCCTGCACGCACGCCTGCCCCGGGGCCGACCGCCCCCCGGCGCAGGGAAGCCCCACACACGCCTGCCCCGGGGCCTGCCCTCCCTCCCCCCCCGGCGCAGGGAAGCCCCGCGCACGCCTGCCCCGGGGCCAACCCCCCTGCGCATGCCTCCCCGGGACTGACTCACCCCTCCTGTACGATGCAGGGAGCCGATGCTCCCTCCCGCAATACACCTGGGAGAGCAGCTAGCACACTTCCGGAATCACCAGAAGTGGCGCTAAGCTGCGGGACTTCTGTTCATCCCGGGAAGCCGACACTACCTCCATTTTCACTTGAGGTAGGTAGTGGGGCTTCTCGGGGGTGGGAGGGAAATGAGGGCGGGGCGGACAGGACGCCTCGCGAGCAACTGGTCGAAGCCTCGTGATCGACCAGTCAATTGCGATCGACCTGTTGGTGACCACGGTTCTAAGCCAAAATCTTTATAAAGAAAAACTCTACTACTATAAATAACGGTCTGTGATTTGTTTTGAAAACTTGCTGTTATATGGCCCTTCTGATGCCTTTAACTTGTTTGAGTACATATGAGCTGAAATAGTAATTTGATTTAAATACTTTCATATAAGATTAGGACATAACTCAATTCTGCTTTGTTTCTTATCTATGTATGTATTTTAGAGTGTGACTGTCTGTGTGTCTGTCTGTGAGTCCATTTGTTCAAGAACTCCTCCTAAATAGTAAGTGCTAGGACCACCAAAATTAGTATGCAACTTCCTCTTCTCCTAACAAACTAATTTCAGGGTTTGGTTGTGCCAGGAGAACAAGAAGCCCCAGGAAAAGGACCATTTTCCATAACATGCAAAGGGAGGAGCTGCCATTTGGAGGAATATAATATGAGAGTGGCCATGGGGGGCAGTAAGCCTGAAGGGGAGAGGACACTGGGAGGGGGGGAAGAGAGAACAGGCCCCTGTCAGGCAGGGGTCCCCTTCCCCACTGTGAGTCCCTCCTCACCCCCCAACCCTTACTCTAACACACCATCAGGGCTTGACAAATGGCGGCAAAACCTACTGGCCAGTCCCGCACTGCGCATGCACAAGACCCACATTGCGCATGCGCGTGCCGCCGGTGAACAGGGCAACCGGCTGAAATCTACTCGCCACAGGCGAGTAGATTCAGTGATTTGTCGAGCCCTGCACATCATCACCCCCCAGCCTCCTGAACCTCTTAAAGCACAGAGGCTTTATTGCAGATAATTTGGTAGTTTAAAGGTTAGGTACAAAGGAAAATGTGTGTGTATCTGTTTTTACTCCTTTATAATATAGCATAACAATTTTTGGGAGGTTATTTTTACTTTTTAATATAAAAATATTTTGTTAAAAAAATCAGAAATATCAAGTTCTAACCATTGCAACTTTACCTACAGATGAGACCTAGACTGCTTAACTTCAAGCTATGTGGCTTTAGAATACAGAGGATAATACTGTTTATATTTGCAGAAGACAACTGGGAGATTAAGATTACCAATGATTATGTTTAACATTAAGAAACCAAATACTGAAGAAAAACAGTGTAAAAAAGAAAGCCATAAAGTCTGCAGTTTATACAGTGATTTTTGCACTAATTAAGAACCCCTCCTTCATAAAAAAAAGTATAATCTTTCACAGCAAAGTTTTAAAGTTGCATTGGTCAGTCCAACATTATAATTACTAGTTCATTTTTTAAAAAATATTTGATCTAATGTGTTAGAGATATTAAGAGATGCAATTTTGAGAGGGGGAAAGGGGAGCCTTTGACTCCAAACACAGCTTTCATACCATTTTCCAAATATGAATATTAAATCAATCCACTATCAAAAGAAATTCAACATTGAAAAGAAAAAATACCCCTCCAAAAAATCTCCACCTTTTCTCCCATCCCAGGAGAGACTCCCTGAGCTGCAGAGTAGTTCTGGTTCTGGTGAGAACAGCATCTAGTCTGGATCTCTCTCCCTGAGGCACAAGTCTCCCTCTATACACCATTACCCCCTCCCGTCCTCTGTGTTAGGTTGAAGAGTTCAGGAGAAGGCCTTCCCCAGTTGCTGTTGGGCAGTAGAGAAGCAATATGCCACCATTCAGGCCCTGGAGCCCAATAACATCACAGCTTCATTTCAAAATCTGAACTCTGGATAACAGAACACTCTCCAAGCCCACATAATGCAAGAGAGGGTCTAACACACTACCTCTCCAGGCAAGAATTTCAGAGTCGAAGGAAACTTGCACAGTGGAAAGGCTTGGCTGTTGGAGGGAAATGTACTGAGAACAGAAATGAAACTCAGGCTCACCATTCTTTATGAGTGTAGGGTTTTGTTGGAAAGGAGATCAAGAGGAAGAGAAGGGTAGATATTAAAGAAGCATAAGTAGTTATGGTTTTACCACATAGGTAATTGTCAAAGGCTAAGGTTGACAGAAGATGACTGTGGAAAGGGGAAAGAGGAAGATTCCCAATAAAGAGGCAGGAGGGGGGCAAGAAGCTAAGTTTGCTGATTGAAGGGAGATCAGATAGACAAGTATAATGCCGGCAGACCCCAAGTAACTGCGGGTTGAATTGAACCTGGGACCTCTGGAGCTTATTACATGAGCCTCTACCGCATGAGCTAAAAGGCAGCTGGCTATTAGCTAAGGTTGTAGAGTTAGACTCATTGTTCTCTCTTTACATGGTCTTAGTGCCACTAGATGGGACAATACACCATACTCAGAGGTGTGTGTGTTACACAAGCTTGGATAAGGATACAGTTTTTGGGGGAGGGGGATTCTATGGTGTTGGAAAATAATTTGTCATGCAATAGTGAAACAGAGGATGAGAGTTAAATGGGGAATTAAAAACAGCTGGAAAGGCAGCTGCAGAATGTTTCAATCTAAAACAAACAGGAAAAGTATGGAACTAACCAGATGAGTACCCATCTTCATCATAACCATTTTGATTGCATAGTATACCCCCTTTCCCCATACATCATGTTTATATTCTTTTCTACACCATGTGTCGACTGGGAATTGGCCTCCTTTACAGCTACAGTAGCCAGCCACTAACAAACCTGTAATATAGTTAGGCAAAGCTACTATTCCACTGGTGGAGTTCATTACAGTTTCAAGCCAGACTATTTTCACCAGTGCAAATACTGGTTTCTTGTATTCACCAGGGATTTGCATCTAGAAGGTATATGTTCATTACAAGGACTGCCTCCTCCTGCACAATGCCTAGCACATTTTCAGCACTACAGGTTGAAATTCTGTGGTCCGGGACACTCTGATCTGACAACATCCATGGTCCAGCAGAACCACAGATGTTGCTGGGACAGAGAACCCTGGACCAGAGTGCCCCAGCGGTTGTTGGCTGGGAGTTTAGCAACAGAGTCCAGCTGGCAACTGCTTGGGGCTGGCAGCCCAGCCAACACAGCAGCTCTCGGGGCCAAGAGCACAGCCCAACAGCGGCCAGGGGGCCGGAAGCAGAGTCCAGCAAGACCAGCAGATGCAGGGGGCCTGGAGGAGAGCCTGCCAGCCCCTAGGCTTGGAGCATAGTCCAGCTGGCAGCTACTGGGAAAGCCCTGATTTCCCCTGGTCCGGCAAACTCCCTTGTCTGGGAGCCATCAGGTCCCAAGGATGTTCCAATCTGTCTCACACTACATCTAAAATGACAAATATTTATTTTAACCAAAGCCATTTTATTTTTTGCAAGTTACTGTACCATCTTGTGTTGCTTAACATATCTTGCAGGCTATCTTAGTTTTATTCCCTGCATTGCAGGTCCTATTTTGCCTGTAAAGAGATTACACAATCAATCTACTTATGATATGCTTCTTTATAAAGTAAATACCTCCAACCGGGTTTGTAAGGAATGCTCAAAACTAGATACCCAAAAATACCTATTTAATATAAAAATTGTATTCAGGTATAAGGAAGCTGCATTTTCAGGGAAGTCTGAAGGCTAGTGAAGCTGAAAATGGGAACAAAACTATTTTTATTCTATCAGCTTATCCAATATAAATCTTTAAATAATGAAAATAGCAGCAACATTACACGCAATCCAAGAATCATCAAGGAATTATTCTATGCTATTTAAAACACAGACTAAATTATAGAAGAATGCTGCAAAATGTTCAGTGTTTACAATACTTCCAATAGTATAACTTAAAAAGTAGCAAACTGCTCAATCCACTATAAACAGATTCAAAATGATGACTGGACCACAGAGTTTACAAAATTATAGTTGATAAAATCCCAAGCCTTTAAAAAGAAGAAACAAACACTTCCAGCTGTAAATGGTATTTAAATAAACAGAAGTGATTGCAAATCCTGTGAGATACCAACACACTTTTCAAGAAAACTCAAAAACAATCAGAAATCCTCAAAAACCATGGGAAAATAAATAGTGTCAGAACACAACCTGTGTTTTATCAATCTATGATACACAACAGACTCTAAGAGGAGAGACCCCACAGCATTAAAAATTATAATTTATGTTATAGTGGTGACACCCTTTGCAGACAGTAAGTAGTTTCCCTAGTTCTGCTCATTTATTTGGGCCAGGTTTTCAAAACAAGATTCCTAAATTCCATGTGCAAATCCAGCAGTTGCATATACCAAGAGATCACTATGAGAATCAGTGCTCATATACATATCAGGGATGTGATAGTGTACATGTGCAAACCGTTAACCAATGAGCCTGGACTCATCGGTTAACCTTCATGGTTATGCGCAACTTCCTCCCTCTCCCCCCCCACCCCATGCCTCTGCATCAGAGGCAGCAGCTAGGGGTGGGGCCAGATAGGAGCCGTTACAGGCAAGGAGCTAGCTTTTAAGCCGGTGCCCCACGCACACCAGCACCGACACAGTCGCATGTCCTCCACTCCACTCCGCTGCCTCGGATACAGAGGCAGCAGCATGGCGGAGGAGAGGGAGGCACCTCCATGTGTAAATGTGTAACTGCTGAAACCCCACAATCTGCTAGATTGCTACTGCAACATTTGAATTCATGCACTGATCATTTCTGGAAGACAACCTTCCTTGTTTGGAAACATCACACTGACAACACAATCTGGCCGTATGACAACAACAGGGACATCGGCAGCAGAGGGTACATGATGATAAAAAAGGAGTAGGAGAATGTCCCAATCCTCCAACAAAACTGACAGCCTGGAAAAATAGCATTGGCCAGGAGAAAAAAGCTGATCTGAAACAGGGAATCAGGGGGTAGCAGAACAATGTCACAAGAAGGACCATCTCACAAAGTGGCAACAGGCAATTTTCCTGAGAAACTATTGGAGATTTAAATGGAATAGAGCTTAGGACAAAAAGCAAAGAGGAAAGATTTGATCTTACTATCAAGGCTCACTTCCTGTTTCTGCCAGACATCCTGGGGGATCTTGGTCAAGTCATTTAAATCTTTTAAGTTCTTAAATTTTCCTTGTGTAAAACCACCATAATAATAGGCAAACCAGAAAAAAAGGCATATCTCGTTTGTAAGTTCTCCAGGGAAGGAACAAAAACTCTTCGTCTTCTTTTTACTATATATTTTAGAAACGTGTGTCTGTCCATCCATCTGTTTGCCCATTTATTCGAGAACTCCTCCTAAATGGTAAGAGTAGGACCACCAAATTTGGTGTGCAGCTTTCTTTTATCATACCTCAGTGCAAGGTCAGGATTTGGTTGTGCCAGGATAATGGGATGTGCATGGAATTTGATTGTTTCTCATAAAATGGAAAGGGGGGGGGAGGTCTAGAAGGAAGGAGTTATACCGCAGAATGACCACTGGGGGCAGCTATCTACTATATATTTCAGAGAGTTTGCCTATTTGTGTGTTTTTCTGTCTGTCCCCAGCTGTGTCTGCTGCCATGGACAGGCGCTTCTCACCTGGCCCCAAGCTGCCACAGTGAAAAAGAGCTGGGATTGTGCTCTCTCCTGAGGGTAGCCTGCATACTGAACTCCCTCATCACCAGACTTACCCCAGAACAATGATTTAAAAATTAAGAAAAACAAAACTTATTTGAGTGAAAGACCCAAGCAACTCTGGGTAAATCTTCTAGTACTTATCATATAGATCTAACATAATGAAGCCCTGATTTAGATCAGATCTTTTATGGATTCTGTAATACATATAGTTCATAAATCAGTATGCACATTTTATATACTGAGGGGAAAAGTTTTAACTCCAAAACTATTTAATTTTTTTAAAAGTACTATATTAAATACAGAATTTTATATTTGAAGCATGTTATGCATATCAGAGTCCTAGATTCAAAGGCATAAGGTTTTGGACATAACCTTTGCCCTCAAAACCTTATGGCCAAATAAATCAGTTAATCTTTAAGGTGCCACAGGACTCGTTTTTGCAGACACAAACTAACATGGCCAACCCTCTGATACTAGATTCAAGATTACTTCATTAAATTTGATTCTTTGTAATAAAGCAGGGGAACCACCCACAAGCACAGAAAAGGTTAATGAGACCCTCTCGGCCCAGCTAGCCCCATCCCGTTATTACTACAGTCAGTGTCAGGCCTGAAAGGGGGAGAAAAGAAGAGAGCCTGTCTCAGAGTCGACTAGCCAAGAGGCAGGAGCTAGCTGCTTCTCTGCAGGAAGGGATGGAACACCAACCTGCCAGCCAGGGCAGCCACCTGGACGCAAGCTCCTTAGTCAAGGGGAGAAACTATGAAGGAACCACCAGCAGCAGAGGTAACGGACTGAACATATCCCAGAGACATTGTGGAGCTCAGTCTCACCAGCTTGTAGCTGCTCAGCCCAAAGAACCTCGAACAGAACAACAAGGAACCCTAGAGGAAGCTAGCCATCTGGCAGATCAGATTAAATGAGTCTGGGGTGCCTGGTGCAGGCTATGGCTGAGAGGCACTTACCGAAGATTCTCTGCCTTCCATAGCCCCACTCGCCATTCAAAAGCAGCCAGCATGTGTCTCTATTGTGCGCTCCGTGGGGAGAGGAAGAGAGCAGCAGGTCTCCATAGGCTGCATGCCCCTGCAAGCACCGTGCCTGCAGCTCCCATTGGATGGGGCTGGGAGTTCATAAGAATGGATCGTCCCCTTTAAGGATCTGCCCATAACCAGCCTTGACAGGCCTTCCACATGTGCCAGGTTGGGACTAACTGGGCCCAGAGAAGCTCTTTAAACTGTTCTTGCCCAGGGTGTGGATCTGCTCCACCCCACTAGGTAATGAATGACCATGTAGGGGCTGGGCAGCAGATTTAAAACAAATATGAGGAAGTACTTCTTCTCCCAATGCACTGCCAGTGGAACTCCTTGCTGGGAAACATTACTGAGGTTAAAGTATAACTGGATTTAAAAAAACCTAGGCAGCTGTTATCCTCTTGCTCGCTATGCTCACCAACCTCCCTCTCTCTGGCAGCTTTTGCAGCCAGAGAGCCTGATAACGTCATTCTGTTGTACAGCAGGAAAAACTTTTTTATATATACAGACAGAAAAGATAAATTGATGGAGGATAGGTCCATCAGTGGCTATTAGCCAGCATGATCCGGGATGTAACCCCATCCTGTGGCTGTCCCTAAATCTCACTGCCAGAAGTATTTGACACTGGCCACTGTCACAAGAGAGGATACTGGATTAGATGAACTATTGGTCTGACTCAGTAAGGTCATTCTTATGTTCTTAGGTCCAGGGGATGGGGCAGAGTGCGGAGACCCCCTCTTCTCCCAAAGGGCATGCGCCACACAGAGACACACATGCTGGCCCCAACAGCCTGCAGCTCTAAGCAGCGTGTAGGGTCACGGTAGGCAGGGAGCCTGCCTGAGGGTCCTGTTGGGCCACAGTGGGCTGCATCTAAATGTTTGATGGACTGGATGTGGCCTGTAGGTTATATTTTGCCCACCTGTGGTATACAGGAATGACAGAGTTGGTCATGACAGTGGGGGAGTGCGGCTATGTGAAAAAAAGCACAGGATCAATTATTAGTTAAAATTTTAAATGAATAGAAATTACATGTTTGAATAATAAAAGAGTAAAGCAATAGGAATATATACTACTGACCACCTGATCAGGATGATGATTGTCATTGTGAAATACTCATGAGAAGCACCAAAAAACTGAAAATTCAGCAATAATGGAGGATTTCAACTATCCCTATATTGACTAGGTACATGTCACCTAAGGACAGGATGCAGATAAAATTTCTAGAAATCATTAATGGCTGCTTCTCGGAGAAGTTAGTTAGTCCTACAACTCACAAGGGAAGAGGCAATTTCTGATTTAGTCCTACTTTGCACACAATCTGGTCCAAGAGGTGAATATAGATGAACTGCTCAGTAACAGCTACCATAATGTTAAATTTAAATACATATTGGGGGGGGGGACCAAAGAAGCCCACCAGAGTAACATCTGACTTCAAAAGGGGGAACTACAAAAACAAGAAAGCTAATTAAAAGGAAATTAAAAACAGTCAAAAGTTTTCAAAACACCAACATAGAGCCATATATTTAACGTATGGCCCAAAATAAAAAAATTGTTAGAATTTTTTTTTAAAAGCCACCATGGCTAAACACCACAGTAAAGAAGGCAGTTAGAAGCAAAAAGCATCCTTTAAAAATTGAAAGTCACATTCCTTTTGAGAAAAATAAAAAGGAACAAACTCTGGCAAGTGAAGTATAAAAGTACAATTAGGCAGAGCAAAAAAGAATTTGAAGAACCACCAGCAAAAAACACTAACTTCAAAATTTACATCAGAAGCAGGGAGCCTGCTAAATAATCCTTGGGGCCACGAGATAATCAGAGTGTTAAAGGAGTGCTCAAGGAAGACAAGGCCATTGTAGAGAAGCTAAATGGATTCTTTTCTTCAGTCTTCAGTGCAGAGGATTGGAGGAGGACTCATGGATCAGAGTTATTCTTTTTAGGTTCTATACTGAGGTGTCAACAGAAAGAGGTTTGAGGGAAAAAAAAATCAATAATTAAAAAGTAATGCACCAGAACGTCAGTTATGAATACCATAAGAATGGAAGCAACTTTGAAATGTTTATAACTCTGAACAAAACATTATAATTGTTCTTTCAAAAGTTTACAACTAAACATTGACTTGCTTTGGAACTTTACCATGAAGAAGAAAAATGCTGCTTTCTCTTTTTATAATAGCTTATTTTTAACACAGTACAATTTTTTATGTTTTTTGTGCATGTCTCTGCTTCCATTTGATTGCATACTTTTGGTTCCAAATGAGGCATGTGTTTGACTGGTCAGTTTCTAGCTCTTACTGCAATGTCACTAGGACTAGATGGTATTCACCCAAGAGTTTTGAAGGAACTCAAATATGAAATTGCAGAAGCACTAACTCTGGGCATGTCTATACTAGGAAATTATTTTGAAATAATTATTTTGGGAGTTACTATTTCAAAATAAGTTATTTTGAAACAGTGTTTCCACACTATAGGGAAGCCTCGAAATTAGTCCAAGGCAGACTCCTTTAATGTAGATGCACGACCACGACTTAAGAGCCCCAGGAAGCAATGGGGAATAATTGCTTTGAATGACTCTGGGAAGTAGTTATTTCGAAATAGAAGCAGCGGAGCTTCTATGCTACTGCTATTTTGAAATAAGCATTACTCCTCATGGAAAGCAGGAGTTTTTCAAAATCGCCAGCCTGTTCTTTCGAAATAACAGGCTTGGTAGTATGGACGCTCCACTTGTTATTTCAAAATAAGGGGACTTATTTTGAAATAATTCCCATGTGTAGACCAGAGCTGATATATAACCTATCACTTAAATCAGCTTCTGTACCAGATAACCGAAAGATAATGAATGTAATGCTGATTTTTTTAAAAAAGGTTTCAGAGGCTATCCTGGCCTAACTTTGGTACAAGGCAAATTTTTTTGTAACTATAGTAAAGAACAGAATTATCAGACCCAGATGAACACAGTATGTAGGGGAAGAGTCAATACAGCTTTTCTGAAAGGAAATCATGTCACTCTATTACAGTTCTTCAAGGGGGGGGGTCAACAAATCTGTGAACAAGGGTGATTCAGTGGATATAGTGTACCTGGACTCTCAGAAAGCCTTTGACAAACTCCTGCATCAAAGACTCTAAGCAAAGTAAGAAGTCAGGGGATAAGAGGGAAGGTCCTCTCATGGATCAGTAATTGGTTAAAAGATAGCAAATAAAGGCTAAGAATAAATGGTCAATTTTGACTGTGGAGGGTGATAAATAGGTCTCCCAAGGCTATGCAGTTCTACATATTCATAAGTGATCTGGAAAATGGGGGAAACAGTGAGGTGGCAAGTTTCCAGATTAAATAAAATTGTTCAAAATAATTAAGTCCAAAAGAGACTGCAAAGAGCTATAAAGGGATTTCACAAAACGGAGTGACTGGACAACAAGATGGCAGATGATATTCAATGCTGATCAACGCAAAGTAATGCTTATTATTAGGGCTCGCCAAGCAGCGGCGAGCCCCGCTCGCCAGCCGCACAGTTCGGTACGCTGCGCATGCACAGACTGCGCTGCGCATACCGCGCTGCACGGCTGTGCTGGCTTGTAATCTACTCACCACGGGCGAGTAGATTATACTAATTGTCAAGCCCTACTTGTTATTTTTTCCAATTTCAACTACACATGCAAACTGATGGAGGTCTAAATTAGCTGTTATCACTCAAGAAAGATCTTAGCGTTATTGTGAATAGATATCTGAAAACATCTGTTCAAGATACAGCAGCACTCAAGAAAGCTAACAATGCTAAAGAACCGTTAGGAAAGGAAGAGATAATAAGAGCGATAATATCATGCCATTATATAAATTCATGATATGCCCACACTTTGAATACAATGTGCAGTTCTGGTCACTGATTTCAATAAAAATATATTAGAATAGGAAAAGATAGAGGCAAGGACAACAAAAATCATTAGAGGTGTGGAACGACTTCCACAAGAGGAGAGTCTAAAAGAATTGGGGCTGTTCAGCCTGGAAAAAAGAATACTAAAAGCTATGAGCAAGGTCTATAAAATCATGAATGGTGTGACTCCTGCGGTGGCAGCCGCCAGGGCTTCGTAGCTGCTCCTGGCCCCCAGATGAACTCCCTGCTGCGCCACCTGCCCCTGTGTGTCCCCTCCCCAACATGGGGCTCCTGGCTGAGTCACCCCAGTCCTCCTGCCCCATGGCCAGACCTTCCTAAACCTGAGCTCTGGGGATGTTACCAGACCAGAGAGTCGTGGTTGAGGGAGGTACAACCTGTACTCAGACTAAGGACAATAAAATGACACCTCACAAAGAGAAAATTCTATGTGAAATAATTTCGCCTACAATTAGCATCCATGATAGAAACTAAAGAAAAAGAATACTATTTTTAATTTTACTCTGATAGCATTTTGCTTAGTCAGTTTCAATGTTTCTCCCCAGATTATCAATTTGTCAATGAAAATTGTGTTGGTATTTCACACACCAACAGACATGGGGAAAGAGGGAAGAACCTACCCCAGAAATCACAATTGCACAACTGTAGAAATTGGAAGAGAGAGTCAAGGGCAAATATTATATCTGAAACTATATTAAACTCTTTTCTGGAAATGTTTCCATTTTCAAGTTGATAGTGTTCCTTTATGTAACATCTTAAACTCAATGTTAAGGATTAATGAATGGTTAACCGGTTACGGATGAGGCTAACGGGTGAGGCTTTCCAGTTCCACCTGGCTGGCCCAGCCCCCCCGCTGCAAGTAGGAACTGCTCCAGCTGGCTGACTGGAGCAGCCCCTGTCCATAGCAGGGAGAGCGCTCCAGCCTGGCCGCGCCAGTCCAGGTGGGCTGGAACAGCTCCTTCACCTGCCTTGCCCTTTAATCAGTTAACCAGTTAATTATTATGTTTAACCAGTCAATCAATTAAATGAGATTTTACATCCCTATTTAATATTGTTTTCAAATATTGCCCCCTTTTCAGTTTAGGCAGGAATTAAAGTGGTGTTTCTCTACTTGGATTAATAACTACAGAGAAACGCCATTTTGTTAAATTAGTATCACCTTCCTATGTGCATTTGGTATATTTATTTTTTCTATATTTAAAAATCATCATGTCACTCTGTGTCCCACAGCCCCTCCCCTCCCCTCCCTTGTGCTCGGTGGCCTGGGGGAAGAGCACAGGCTCAGCAAGGCCCCTGAGAGGACCCTCCTCCCCCTGGTGGCCAAGGGCAAGAGTGCAGGCCCAGCGAGGCCCCTGAGAGGCCTCCTTCCCCCTGGCAGCTGGGAAGAGCACAGCCCCAGTGAGGCCCCCCCTCACCTCCGGCAGCTAGGGGGGAAGGGTTGAGCTAGGCGCAACCTCACCCTGGCCCCCCTCCCTGGCAGCCGGGGGGAGGAAAGAGCCAGAGGTGGGGGGGGTACAGGGGCTGATCCGGGGCGGCCTTGAAGCTGGGGTGGCTTTGGGCCGGGGTGGGGGAAAGAGCTGTGGCTGGGGTGCCCTCAGACCCTCCCTAGCAACAACAGGGGGGTGGGGAGGAGAGGGGAGAGCCTCAGCTCAGCACTTCCTGGCAGCCAGGGTAAGAGCCTGGCCAGCCTCTGCCCAGCTCAATCCCCAGCTGGCCTGTCCCAGCTCTCTTCCCCTGGCTGCTGGAGCCCCCCTGAGGCCAGGCCAGCCCCAGCTCAGCCTGGCCCTCCCCAGAGAGGGGAGTTGTCGAGTGTACCAAGCAGAATTAGATAAGTTTTTAACATTTTGAAAGCACAAATGTCATTCAAGTCTTATCTTGAAGAACCTTTTAGTGGTGTTGTGAGAGAAGTGCAGAACTTAGTTTACAGCCTGCCAGTTAGACAAAGCCATCATTTCACTTGTAAATCATGCACATTTGATACGGCATTTATTGAGAGGCCCCTAATTTTTAAAAGAGAACTGCATCTGGATTCTCTTAGCTAAATAAGGTAAGAACATATTTAAAGACCAAAATTTCATTCTTAGTACTCCCTAAATTTAAAAAGTCCAGAGGAACAAAGTCAATTATAATTAGTGATTTGCATTAGCTGAAAACACTAGCCAAAACTGATCAGAATTAAGAACTGGAATAAATTGCCTAGGGAGGTTTTGGAATCTCCATCGTTGGAGCTTTTTAAGAGCAGGCTGGACAAACAACTGTCAGGGACTATCTAGATGGTGCTTGGTCCCGCCATGAGTGCAGGGCACTGGACTTGATAACCTGTTAAAGTCCCAAACAGCCTTATGAGTCTATGGGTATGTCTAGACTACATGCCTCTGGCGACAGAGGCATGTAGATTAGGCTACCCGGCATAGGAAAATGAAGCGGCGATTTAAATAATCGCCGCTTCATTTAAATTTAAATGGCTGCCGCGCTGAGCCGATCAGCTGTTTGTCAGCTCAGCGCGGTAGTCTGGATGCTCTGTGGTCAACATCAAAGACATTTGTCGACCTCCCTGGTATGCCTCGTGGGAGGAGGTTTACCAGGGAGGTTGACAAATGCCTTTGATGTCGACCGCGAAGAGTCCAGACTACCGCACTGAGCCGACAAACAGCTGATCGGCTCAGCGCGGCAGCCATTTAAATTTAAATGAAGCGGCGATTATTTAAATCGCCGCTTCATTTTCCTATGCCAAGTAGCCTAATCTACATGCCTCTGTCGCCAGAGGCATGTAGTCTAGATATACCCTATGATTCTACATCTTGAACAGTACAGTATTCAATGCTCTTAGGTAAATGTAAGCCTCTTTGAAGAGGAATACTGTAAACAAGCTGCATATGCACTGCTTAAACACAAAGCTGTTTTGCTCAAATTTAAAAAAAAAAACAGCTTTAATTTATACTTTTTTTTGAAGACCACTATTTGAATATTGCAATTAATGTTTATTAGGTTTTACTGACAAACTATTAATAGGTTTACTTTGCAACAACCAACTTCAGATTTAGAGGTATGCTGTATGCCATCGTTTCTCAAAGTATGGGTTGCAGGGGTCACAGCTGCCGGGGTTCTTCGCACCACTTCCAGGGATTCTGGAAGTGCGCTCCCCTCCCACAGCTGCGTAGCGTGCCGGGAGTGGGTGTCAGCTCTGGAGGAGGAGCGCGGCAACAACTTTCTTTGGCTCCCCCCCTTTTTTTTTTGCTCAACAATTTTGGGGGGGGTGGGTGGGGGGCGTGTCACACAAATTCCATGAGCATTTTAGGGGGAAAAGTTTGAGAACCCCTGTTGTATGCAAGCAAAATAATCACAAATTAAAACATTTGTATAAACAAATGATCATTTAGAATGTATAATTTAAATATGAAGGCTCCTTCCCATCTATAACAGTGGTTCCCAACTGCCAGGCCATGAACTGCTGGCTGCCAGGCAGTGGCACACCACCAGGCCACGGCCATGGGGGCGAGGCCAATGTGGAGCAGGGTGGCATGTGGCCCTGCAGACAGGCAGACGGGGCATAGAGGCGGCGGTGGGGAACCCGTGCGGCCCGGTGTCCCCCAGGCTGTTGGCAAAGTAGGAGGCTGTAGCCCACTGGTCACCAACCAGTAGATCTGGATCTACTGGTAGATCCTGGAGCCCAACAGGTGATCTTGACTGGTTTGGCCAAGACGCTATCAAGTGCAGCACTTCAGCTGCCCTTCCCACCACCGTTGCATACCTCCTGCCCTTTGCCTTGGAGCTGCCCCTCCCCGGGAGCCTCCTGCTTGCGGTACAGAGCAGGGAAGGGAAAAGAGGGGGCACCGATGTCAGGGTGCCCCCTCTTCCACCTTGTATTCTATCTCCACAGAACATGTGTGTGAAACAACAGGGCTTGAGATGGAGGGAGTTTGCTGGCTGCTTTTGAGTGGTGCAGGGCCAGGTCAGGGGTGAGCCTGCCTTAGCCCCACTGCACCACCATCCAGGAGCCACCTGAGATAAGCAATGTCCACCTGGAGCCAGCTCCGAACCCCTGCCCAAGTCATGAACCCCCTCCTGCATCCCAAGGCCCTGCCCTACCCCTGAGCTCCCTGGACCCAAACTCCCTTACAGAGCCTGTACCCTGAACCCGCTCCTGCAACCCAACTCCCTGCCCCAGGCTCAGCTCAGAGCCCCCTCACACTCCAAATTCCTTAGCCCAAGACCAGAGCCTGTGCCCCAACCCTCTGCCCCTGCCTGGTGAAAGGGAGGGAGAATGGGGGAGGGAGGATGGAGTGAGCAGGGGCAGGGCCTCAGAGAAGGGGCACAAAGGAGATGGGGCAAGGATATTTGGGTTTGAGGTTGATCTTACATTGCACTTAATTCAAAAAGTGATCTTGCGCTTAAAAAGGTTGGAGACTACTGCTGTAGCCGCAGGCTGGATGCTGGAGTTCACCTGTACTTCCAGGAGGGGTGTATATGGGATTTCTAGTGAGGCCGGGACAAAGCACTGGGTGAGAAGGGCCAGGCCATGGGAGGCAGGTTGAGGCTGCCCAGCTATTGTCCCCCGCCCCCCCCCGTGCCCTCTGTCTGACCCAGCCATGTCCATGGGTGTGTTGGCAGCAGTATGTGTTGCCATGGGGAACTTCCCCGCTGCGTGTGCTCCCAGGCTGGGCACCCGCACGAGCCTTGCCACACAGAGCCCATCCCACCAAGGGAGTTCTGGTCCTGGCCCCATAGGAGTCCGCCGTATGGTTGCCTCTAATGGTCCTGCTTGTGAGATATTCAGCTGGAGGGGGTGAAAATAACAAACTTCTTACACTAAGAAATAGAAAAGTGAGGGGGTGCTCAGGGCGGAGGGCTGGGAATATAGGGGAGAGAGGGGATGCAAGAGTCAGGATTGGAGTGTATGAGGTTTGGTGGACCGGAAACATTATTTGCATATTCACATATTATTTGCATAATGAGAATGCAAATATTCAAATAAAATGTTGCCGATCCCCCAAAAATTTGAGACTGGGTTTGCTGGCCCCCGATATAAAAAAGGTTGGGAATCATTGCCCTCTAACAGTCAATGGAATTTTCACTGTAAATAACTGCTGAGTACAGATTAACAAGGAGGTTGGTCTTACCATATGAACTTACCATTCCATTTGAATTATTTATTCCATTCATATTAATTTTAGTTACAAATCTAACCGTTGGAGGTGCTTCTGGATATTTAGGTCCACACTCTACTTTCAGACTGTATATTCTGTTTTCATAGTTTGTCTAAAAAAGAAAAAGATTAATGTATCTTACTGAAAGTTATTATTTAACAATACGTTAGAAATACACAGACACAGCAAACCTGGGTTAGGAAGAGGGAATTTGTAATAGGATAATTTTAACTCTGTTTTTATTATTTTACAATGGATGCCTTTGATTACTTTTTGACATGTCAATCTCTCAGTTAGCTTGATTAGCTAATCAACGTGCTATATATTTTTTAAACAAAGATTTAACTACGTTAAAATAATCACTGTGTAAAAAGGCACCGATTACAGGCCTGAAAGCACCACACACACACAAAAAACCCAAGACATCTGAAAAAACTCTACCGCAAAAAGATGACTGACCCACTTGCAAAGTTAAGTTATACATCTACTTCCTACCCACATCTGAACACTGGCAAATCCAAACCATCAGACAAGCCCACCCTCACCAAAAGAGTGGAGCAATGGTGCTGCAGAACTATGGCAGAATAAATTCTACTATTTATGGCTCATGAGCAAGAAAGCTCTGCATGAACTCAGACAGACAAAACCAATCCAACCACCAAAGAGGACAGGATCATGTACTAGAGGTTAGATTATGAAATAATATCTATATTATGATATTCAGTGGTACCTCACACTGGCAACCAACTCTCCCTTTCTCCTCTTCATGGAAAAACCATAGAAGCAGCTACCTTATATAAATACTGGTTACCTACATTCCCACTACTACTGTTGTTCTTCAAGATGTGCTGCACATGTCCATTCCATTCTAGGACTGTTCACACATTGTGTGCAGCTGTCTGAGAATTTTTTCCTCCATGTGGTACCTGCTCTGTTGCCACATGTCACTGCATGTTGCCCCGACCCTCTGCAGGTTCCTGTATACAGATGGAAGGAAGGCAAGTTGTGGAATGGACATGTGCAACACATCTTCAAGAGCATCAGTTACGAAACTACGTTTAGTTTGAGTGCTTCCACATCTCCATTCCACTGTTGGTGACTCACAAGCAGACAAACATGGAGGTGGGCTCAGAATCTATCTGAAATTAGTCTTGGCCCTGGACTGCCAGGAAATGGCACTATGACCAGGACACTGCTTTACAAATATCTAGGATCAGCATTTGTACCAAAACAATTGCCTGTGCTTCAGTAGAATGCACTAATACTCTAACTCAGGGAGCTATATTAACCAACTGGTAGCATAAACAAATGCACAAAGAATCTCATCTTGTATCTCTGAGTAGAGACTGGTTGATGTCTGGCCCAGGTAGGTAAAATCTCATTTGATCAGTTAACCAGTGAAATGTTATGTTTAACTGGTTAATCACATAAATGGGAGTATGGGGGGGGGGGGAGGGGGAGAGGGAGGCACTCTAGCCCAGCTAGGATGGAGCAGTCCTCCATACGAAGTATGACACAGTGGGCCGGCTGGGCTAGGGCAGCCTCCTGCCATGGACAGAGGCTGCTCCGGCCAGGCTGGGGGCCTGCTGTGGGCTGCTCAGGCCAGGCTGGAGCACCCCCCACCCACAGCACTGTGTCAGGTGAGGGGGCTGCTTCAACCCAGCCCAGCCACTGGTTAACTGGTAACCAATAAGCAACACCTGAGGTTGATGCTTACCTTCTGCTGAGGTAATGGCCACTAAAAATGATCTCTATAGAGAACTGGAGTAATGAGTAAGCTGCAAGGGGTTCAAAAGTGGTTCTATTAACTTTTCTAGGACCCAGTTCAAATCCCATGCAGGAATAGGATCTTGCACATGTGGGTACAATCTGATCAAGCCCTTGCGGAAACTGGTAATAATGAGATTGGAGAAAAGGAATCTATTATTCACTGAGGATACGTCTACACAGCAATGTTATTTCAAAATAAATTAGTCCACGTCTACACAGCTGGCAGTTATTTCAAAATAATGTCAAAATACCATCAACCTGGAGGACTTCTTACTCTGACTCCTGTAACCCTCATTGTACGAGGAGTAAGGGAAGTTGGAGGAAGAGCGCTCTATTTCGAAATAAGTGCTATGTAGATGCTCCCAATTTCAAAATAAGCTATGCAATTGACATAACTCGAAATAAGCTACGCAAATTGAGCTAAGCACTGCTGTGTAGACCCTGAGATATTGAAGGCTTAGATAGCTGCCAGATGTTCTCTTATAGAGGTAAGTGCCCAACTTTGATGCTTTAGGACAGTCTAGTACAAGGCTCAGAGGTACATGCTTAGGGGATATGCCTTTCTTCTGAGATCATATGGAAAAGTGTATCCATTTATGCATGTAAATGCCCTTATTTGAGGGTTTTCTACTTTTTAGAATCACTTCCAGGACATCCTTAGAACAGAATCATTAGCTGTGAAGCATCCTCACCATCAGGTAGAAGTCTTGCAGGTTGGGATGGAGCATATGGCTGTGGTCCCGAGGAATCAAATCTGGATCCAGCAGGACAGTGCAACCTTGACTAACAAAGTCAGCAGGGTCAAATAACAGTGTTGACAAGGGCAAGCCAGTGCTATAAAGATATCAGATATCTATTATATCTATTAGAGGCAGAAGCACGGGGTGGGAGTGGGGCACCAGGGGAGGGTGCCACAAAGCAGCCTCTGCCCACGGGGGGCCAAGGCTCACCGCTGACAGAGGCTGCTCCGCATCCCCTGGAGCTGGGGTGTGAGTTCCTGACATGGAGAGATTGGTGCAGCAGGCATTGGTATTGACTGTAAACTTTCTTGAACTGCTGGTAATACTGATATAGGGAGGGGAAGCAGATCCTTTGCAGCTGCATATGCCTCCCAGGTAGTTGGAAGCAGCAATGACTGATGGCTTTTCACAAGAGATTTTTTGAGGGATGCCCTTGACAGATATGGTGCAAGCTCTGGAGATGGTGATCCCTTCTTAGTTGAAGAGTGCTCCAATGAGAGACTCTCCTTGGAACATCTCTCAGGGTAAGTCTACCTTGAAATGAAAAAGCCACGTCTGGCCTATGCTCGGGATGTAGAAGTATAACCATGTACATGGTTAACTGATGAGCCTGGGCTCATTGATTAACATGCACAGTTACATACAGCACCCCCTCCCATATTAGGGGCAGCAGCATGGGGTGGGAGAATAGGCACGAGCACCAGCTCCCGGGGAGCCCGAGCCCCAGCCCCCACCCCCACCCCCACGTGTAACTGCTGACATTTTCAGTGGTTACATGTTTACTTGAATAAATGCATTTTAACATCCTTAGCCTATGCCAGCCATTTTGTGCTCACAGGACTTAGACTAAGGGGGTTATTTAATTGTGACAAAGGCATTCAGGCTTGGGCTGAACCTGCAGGATTCTAGAGTCTGGGCTGCAGCCAGAGCAGTAGCAAATGGCAATATAGGGTAATTGAGCCGTCTCAATGGGTATCACTGAGGGAAAAAGGCCTCCAACAACTGTGCATGAGATGTACACACCCCAACAAAGGAATGAAAAAAGGAGCTCAGAACAAAAAATATAAAACTAGTGTTTAAAAATACAAAGAGCTCAGCCCACCATCCTACTGAGAACAGTGATCAGCAACTATATAGATAGGACAGAGTTTATTTATAATTGAATAGAACCAGTGGATATGCATGGAATAGTAATCCCAGCTCCAAAGGATCTCAGGACTTCCCTGTGAAATGACTGTCCCTCCATGTTCCTACCCACCAGTCAACAACCTGATATCCTGATTTGTTCAGTGGCCACGCTGCCATTGTTTCCTTACTCTGCAGCAACATACCTTCTTCTTCTAAGCATGATGCTAATGTCGCTCAGACCATTAAGAGCTATTTCCTCTTTTTTCTGCCAGAAGCTACACATTGCCTCAAGTAGCTCTTCTCCGTATCTATTACTTACAGCTGTCTGTATCACCTGACTTTGCATGTGGTGTTGTTACCACTAAAGTACTGTAGCTGGCCTGAGTGCTGGGTAAAGAATGATTATGTATAGCTGCTTTCCACACTTCACAGCCACATATGGCTACTATCTGTTCACGTTCTTGTCCCTCTGCACTGGGCAGCACAGGAAGGCACAGCACCATTTTGATCCCCAGTTTTCATTAGATGGAAAATAAGAATGCTTACTTTAGATTCACACAATTGGGAAGTACATAGATTGAAACATCTCTAAAGATGTTCTAGACAAGCTAAATATTTTTTGAAAAGCACTATTCTTAAGAGTATGGAGCTAACATCAATGACTTGGATCAGACAGTGAAGAAAAAGGCTGTGAGAGGAAACTGATGCAACTGTGATAATCACATCTAACACAACTTGCAATAACCTTGCTATTACTGTCTCTATTTAATAGAGACTGATAATTATCCAAAAGTTTTTAATTCGGAATAAGCTAATACTAATTGCATGCTCATTTGTGACCTAAGTTAATAACAGTTCATTTTTGGGGACCTTGATATTAACCTCAGCACTCAAATCACAGCTTAAGCTGGTTCCTAGTCTCCCTCAGTGCATGTGGGCAAAGAGCAATAAAATGTGAATCTTTCTCTCCCAACTTTTCATTAGTTCCCAGTTGCTCACTCTCATCCTGACCTCCTTAACCTATCTCCAACTCCTAGCTTGGAGGCTTGACCCCACCTTCCCAATTCCCACTTGTACTTGGGTCCAACCCTCTGAACTCATCTGGTCCACCACCTCTGACCATGCCCCCTAACTAAATAATAAAATATTAATGGACAATAAAACCATAAAGATTTAAACTAAGCATAATTTGAACCTGCATCCCAGCCAGTGTGGTCTCCCCTGCACTGTAACTAGCAACACCAAAAGGTCTGTGGGTTGTCTACCCCACAGTTCAAATTGAAGCAGATCATACTAGGTTGGTGATCTGGTACCCTTTCTCCCAAAAGACAGTCATCTTGCTCTCTGGAATCTCAATTTTTCCTTTAAATAAGAGATATCGCTAGCTTTTACCATACTGAAGAAAATATTCAAAATGTGAACCAAGCCCAAACCGCATAGTAACATCTGCCTACTTCCACACAAAACCCAACTATAACTCAAAGATACTCAATACACCATTTGATTTTTAAAGGTTTAAAATTAGATGCTCAATGATGATAATGGAAATGTCTATGCTATAAACAATTTCAATATTGATCAAAGCATATAAGAACAGGGACTACTGAGTACCACCAAGGGAAGCCAATCCTACAGAGCTGAATGGGGTATGAACACCTGCTATGACCAGGCCAGCCCACTGCCTCAGGGCAAAGCGTGCCTAGACTGCTCTGGTAAGCAACATGGATCCAGCAAGTACTGCTCTGGTGACTGCTGTTTCTCCGACTGCCGAAGACTGTCTGCAGATCCTGGCAGATACTATGGTGTCAGTTAACAGTAGGGATGTAATTGTGTAGTTGTCTACACATTAACTGATAAGCCCAGGTTTATCAGGTCAATCTTGTTGACTACACACACATTCCCCCACCCCTTGCTGCCTCTATCAGAGGCAGCGGGGGAGGCAGGGGTAGCAGGAGCCAGTGCCCATGAGGATCTGGCTTAAAAGCCAGATCCCCACAAGCACCAGATCTGCCTGCTCCCTCCCACCCCTGCACTGCTGCCTCTGATAGAGAGGCAGCAGCGCAGAGGGTGAAGGAGGCAGGTGGGAGCTGATACATGCAGAGAGCCAGCTTTCAAGCAGGCTCCATGCGTGTGGTGGCTCCACGGACCCGCCTGTCCCCCCCGTTGCTGCCTCCTACAGAGGCAGCAGGGGGATGGGGGGCAAGCAGGAGTCGGTGCTGAGAGGGAGGGGTAGTCAGCTTAAAATCCAGTTCCCACCACTACCAGATCTGTGGTACCACCTGCCCTTTCCCCTGTGTTGCTGCCTCTATGAGAAGCAGCCTCTGTCCATGGTGGCCCAGGTTCGCTGCAGATAGAGGTTGCACCTTGGCGGTAGCTTCTGTCCATGTGGCATCCAAGCTCCCCGCAGACAGGGGCTGCTGCTGCGAAGCAGCCTGTGTCCATGGGGAGCTCAAACCCACCACGGATCCCTGCGGACAGGGGCTGTATCAGAGGCAGCAGCGCAGGGCAGCTGGCGGGAGCTGGTCTGCGTGGAAAGCTGGTTTTTAAACTGGCAACCCCCATAGACCAACTCCCGCCTGCCACCCCATGCTGCCACCTCTAATACAGAGGCAGCAGCACAGGGTGCAGGGGGCTCCCCAGGAATGGGGCCGGGAGTGAACTGGCTGCCAGCCCCACCTCCGGGGACTATCTAATTGTCATGCAACCGCTACAATTTCATGCGGTTATATGACTATTCAAATACACGCTAAGATCCCTAGTTAACAGGTTACATTTTAAATGCTTTTCTCTATAACCATGAGACTGAGGGTGGGGGTTACATAAAAGCTTAGCTTCTGACATCATACAACTATGGAAACTAAAGTCCAAGGCATAAAACGACAGTGTCTATACATTATCTGCCCCTTGCCCCCTGATGTATCCAAAACTCAGGAGCCCAGCAGAACATGTGTGATGATATTCTGAACCTCTGCACAATCTACTACAACTGGTAATTCATTTTGGTTTCCCAAGTAGGCGGAGTTTGGATTGCTGGTGGAGTTTGGAAGAGTACCACCATTATACCCCAACTATTAATATGATCTTCTGTTAGACTTATGGCAGGGGGGACTTAACTGCACAATAAACAGTAGCAGTGCAATATCACTCAAGGCTAGCAATAAAAGAAATCACAATGCTACTTTGAGTGTCGGCACGTTTTTAAAGTCCCTATTTACGTACAAATATTTTTTGTACTTTTATCATCAAAGCTGCTTGATAGCAGATTTTCTTCACACAAACACACACCATTACAAGATCAGTCCATCCACTCTTAGTGATGCTGGTATAAAAAAGTAGTAACTGAGGATTAATATTCTTCTGTGGGTATTTCTTTGTAAAATATATTCTAAAGAAATTCATTGTTCAGCTGGAACTTAAATTTTTGTTAATGCTAGTTTGACTCAGAGAGAACTTAACTATCTGGTCTTTGACAATGACTTTTGATACATTTTATACATGAGATATGTTCCCACACTGGGGATGTGACTGTGTGCCCATTTACACAATTAACCATTAAGCCTGGAGTCATTGGTTAATCCTAAGGGTTACATGCAGCCCCGTCCCCTGCTGCCTCTGTATCAAAGGCACGGGGGGGGGAAGGTGAGAGGGCGGCAGAGCCCAGTGTGCATGGTGAGCTGGCTTTTAAGGTGGCTCCCTACACATACCAGCTCCTGTGAAACCGCTTCCTCCCTCCCCCCACTGCCTCCCATAGAGGTAGCAACCTGGGGGAGGGAGGAAGGCGGGAGCTGGTGCTTGCAGGGATCTGGCTTAAAAGCACTGGATCCTGCCTTCCCTCCCAGTGTGTAAACGTGTAACCACTGTACATTTCAGTGGTTACATGTTTACAAAAATAAACACTTTTTAACATCCCTATTACACACTGTACAGTGATTTATGTGAAGTACTTGAAAATATTACTTATCCTTTCTCTTACATTCTGTATTTCTCATACTATAGACACTGTTTTACTGCAGAACTAACTTGACAAGGCACGTCTGAGAAATATAATCTCACATGTGGTAAAAAGGTGCAGAACGCTCCAACAACAGTCCCTGTACAAAATTATTTTGCAATCACAGGACATAGTAATGATGGAAATGCAGCTTTAACTTGTGCCTCTGTTCCAGGCAGCAGCAGTCTCAAAGCATACCCCCACTGCACAGATTACTCAATAGACATAAAAGTAACTGTAAAGATGTGGATACACATAAGCTTTGCTAAACACATAAGTATGTGCCTACACCATGTGAAACTTAGGCCTGTACAATGTTCCTATGCGATTCTTTCTAGCCTTTCTACAGATTTTAATTCACGTGGGTAATTCCACAACGCTGACTATAGGCTTGCTGGCACATATTTGAGTATACTAGAATGTAGCTTCTCATATTTATCTCAAGTTAGTAAATCAAGCTATGATTACTTATAAACTGCAGACAGACTGTAACAGAACAGTTATAAAGTAAACTATCATTGCAACTACCCATTTTTCTTTATAAATGTTTTTAAGTTAACTGCTTCTCTAAAATGTAATCTTAATACAGGATTTTATACTGCCTACAAACATAAAAAAAAGAAGTTTTAACCTACTGTACTGACCCTTGGTGGTCCAATAATCATGCCTGTCCACCTTGTAAGTGTCATATCTTCGTCATCTTCAAGGCCCCAGCTTACTGTACCATCGCCTACTCCTTTTTGACCTTCTTCAAGTTCTTCCAACAAACGAAAATTACGAGGGACTTTAACTATTTAAAGAAAGTGAAGCAATGTAAATAGCATATGTTCATGAGAAAACATAAGTCAATGATTACTTATTGACTGTATGACATTGAACATCACAAATGAGTATCATTTCAGTCATAAAATCCTCAAAGCATATTTTAAATATCCTACTATAAAATATTTTCAGACACCCAGTTTGTGATTAAATTTTGCAAATCCTAGTGTATTTAATTAATGAAGCATTATACAGTAACAATATGTCAAATAAGGTAACTTGCTGTCTTAAATACCAGGATAAATGTGTTTAGTAAAATATTTAAAAAACAATGAATAGTCCTATAGCACCTTAGAGACTAACAAAAATTGTAGATGCTATCAAGAGCTTTCATGGGCACAACCCACTTCTTCAGATGAATGGAGCAAGGGGTCCAGAGGTACAAATAAATAGCAGAAAATGAGGGGATGCAGAGGTAAAGAGAAGGAAAAAGAAAGTCTTGTCAATTACAGTATCCATGCTAAATGAGGCTAACAGAGTGGGCTGTAAGCGCCCAGTACTTAGCTTTTGATGTCATTAGGATATTGAATGTAGCGGCCTAGCAAGCTCAGGTCTTTGTTCAAACCTTGATTAAAGGTGTCAGATGGTTTTTGAAATTGCTCTCTCCCTCTCCCCCTCCCTCCCTCTCTGTGGGACAACAGAGTGATGTCATCATGTCACTCTGCGTCCAGAGGTACTGCCCCCACCAACTACTCATGTCCCTGATGTGGCACAGAAAGTTTGAAGGAGTTTAGGGAGGTGGAGACAGGAAGCTTCAGCAGGGAGGGAACCTCGTAAATGGGAAGGGGAACCAGGGGCTCCCACTGCAGCCCACAGGGGTGGGGGAAGGAACAAGAGAGGCTAAGTATAAGCTTGCCAGTGCGCTGCCCTCTCTCAGGAGGAAGACACACACACCTGCCCAGCTTGCTGGCCAAGCCCCCTCCTCCACCCTCCATTCACCCTACAGGAAGCCCAGGCAGAAATGGGTGATATAAAAGGGTGTGAGTGAGAAAAGGGAAGAGAGGAGGGAAAGAGTGGCCACTTGGAGGATGTAGGCATCGATCCTGCTAACTCTCACATGTGTGGGGATGGAGCTGCCACCAAGTAGAGTTATAGCCCTGGAATGCCAGGAATGCAGAGCTTCCGCTGCTCCTGCGGGGGAGACGGAAGTGGATAAATTTGGAACTTAACACGCGCAAAGAAAAACAAAAACAAAAAAAGCCCAAGAGGAGGAACGAAGCCCATCCCAGGGAGGAAGAGGAGGGGCAGAATCTTGTCAATCCCACTTGCTACCTCCTACTACCAAGGTCGGGGCAGCAGGGCTGCAGATTTCCCCTTGGAGCCCCCTCACCTGCAGTCCTGCCACACCCCTTTGGCTACATGACCTCCTCATGAGTCTGTGTAGACAGACCTGAGGGGTGGCTGAAGAGGCAGGACAGAGCCCATATGGCAGGTGCCAACACTGGCTTCCTACGGGGGCGGAGGAAGCCCAACAAGTGCTGCCACTTCCTTTCCCCCTCCACAGCTGGGGGAACAGCAGCACAGGCATGCACTCCAAGAAGGCTCTTCCCGCTGCTCGGTACGGCTGAGTGAAGGTTTTGGCTTGGGGGGCAGGCTGGAGCACCAGTGTGGCCCCAGCCCGCTCACTCAGTGCCTCTGCTGAGACCCTTCACCCCCCAGCTCCCTCACTCACTGCCCAGCTGAGACCCCGCCCCCTCCAGCCTGCTCACTCATAACCCTGCCAAGACCCTGCACCCCCAGCTCCCTTACACACTTCCTCTACCAAGACCCTGCACGCCCAGCTCCCTCACATACCCCCTCCACTGAGGCCCCACGCCCCCAACCTACTCACTCACCACCCTGCAGAGACCTTGTACCACCAGCTCCCTCACACATCTTCTCCATCGAAATCCCACAACCCCAGCCCTCCCCCTGGCCAGACACCTACCCCCAGCCTGTTCCTGCACCCTCCCCCACTCTTGCACTCTCCCCCCCAGGCAAACACGTACCCCCAGAGACAGGCGAGCATAGCTCTCACACTCTGGCTGTGAAAGCCGCCAGAGAGAGGTGGGTTGGCGAGTGTAGCAAGTAATAGTAATAGTATAGCATTTCCTTTTTTAGGAAAATAGTAAATCTGGCTCTAAGAGTACCAGCAGGTATATTTGTAAACCTAAGTAACTACATGCTAATAGATTTCAACCTGCTGCTTTCAGCCACTGTGCCACAAAGACAATGAAATTCAGATTATGGAATTTTCTGCACTGCTAACTATATTTTTCTACTTAAATTGGGAATGTACCAAGTCCGATTGTCCCAGAATGGTAGAGTACAGAAATTATCCTATGATTATGGTTGTAGTATTGGGACCAAACACATTGAACAGCATGGTAAATGGAGTAACAGGTGATTCCAGTACCTAATAGATGGCCAATGCAATTATCATACATACACAGGGCTCGCCGAGCTGCGGCGAGCCCCGCTCGCCAGCCGTGCTGTCCGGCGTTCTGCGCATGCGCAAATCACCCAAACCCGGCTCTTCGGGTTGTAATCTACTCGCCACGAGTTTGTCGAGCCCTGTAAATACATATAGATTTATTTTCTGCAACAACATAGCAATTATTAGATGATTTCATAATTATATGAAACCAAGTGCACACTAAGGATGATAAATGTAGATTAACTAATTGAATAGTTGATGGGATTTCCATCAATTATTCGATTAGTCGATAAGTGCACCTCCACCTCTGAACTGTAGCAAGAGCCCGGCAGAGCTCTTGCTACACTTCGAAAGTGGAAACCCCGCAGGGAGTATGGGGCCAGCGGTGGAGTGGCCTCGTGCTCCCTTCCGCGCCTCAGCCCTGGTAGGGCTCTTGTACATTTCAAAAGCAGAATCGCAGCAGAACCTGCCTGAGGGGAGACTGCTTCAGTCCCCACTCGCACCATTTCCCACTGTGCCTTTACCTTCCCTGCCCCCCGTGGAGTTGGAGCTGGGGGAAAACCGGCTTTTAAGCTGGCTCCCTCCAGCACCGGCTCCCCTCCCTTGCTGCCTCTATCTGATAGTTGACTGGTCACTTACATGCCTAATGCACACACTCTTATCACTGGCATTTTGATTACAAAAGGGCTTGAAAAATTGTACAAGATACCTAACTGATATAAAAGACAAAATTGGACCACAAGTGATATCCAGGTCACAACTTAAGTCTGTCTGTTCTTGCTCGTTGGTATCCCAAAAACCAGAATGAACCTTACATGATCTTTGTCAATTTCACTACTGCCCAAAGGATTTATGATAGTTTCAGTGAAGCTGACCTGTATCTTGTCTTTGGCCAAACTATATGCAGTAAGAGAAGCATGGATGCAAACTAACGCAAACAAAATTAAATCAGTTAAAATGTGCTAAGTTTTCAGAACCATATGGGCAAGACATTTTTTGCTATATGCAAGAGCCAAACGGGACACCCATTTAAAAAAAATCTCCGCTTCCCGCAGCTCCCATTGGCCAGGAATGATGATATACGGCCAACAGGAACTGTGATCGCCCATACCTGCAGAGGCGCAGGTAAGTATAGCAACAGTCCACCAGGAGCTAACCCTGGCAAACCAGTACCAGCCCACAGCCAGTATTTGCCCATTCCTGTCCTAGAGCATACTTTTTTAAAAAAAATCTAATCTTGATTTTTAAATTGCTAGTGATGGAGAATACACCATGACACTTGGTAATTAATTCTAATAATTACTTTCCATGTTAAACAATTTAAGCCTCACTTCTAGTCTGGATCTGTCTAGCTTCAACTTCCAGCCACTGATCATGTTATATCTTCCTCTGCTAGACTGAAGAGCTCATTATTAAATATTTATTCCCCATGTAGGGAACTTGCATACTGGAATCAAGTCACCCCCAACCTTCTCTTTGTTAAACTACACAGATTAAGCTCCTTGAGTAAGGCAAATTTTCTAATCCTGCAGTCATGGCTCTTCTCTGAACCCTCTCCAGTTTTTCAACATTCTCCCCATGAATAATGGGCATCCAAACTGGACATATTATTCCAGCAGCAGTCACACCAATGTAAAGTACACAGAGAATATAACCTCTATTCCTACTCAAAACTCCCTTGTTTACATATCCAAGGATTGCCCTAGCTTTTTTGGATCCAGCCATTGGGAGCTCATGTTCTGCTGATTACCCATCATTATTTCCCAGTCAGCTTCATTATTGTCCTTTATAAACAGTAAAGCACAAAACCCAAAAATGCCTAATTATGCATATAGGTTTACTCATTTAAGTAACCTCACTGATTTGAGCAAAATTAATCTCATGTGATTAAATGAGACACAATTAAGTGTTTGCAGGATCATGGAGTAAATTAGTGTTTCTAGTTTAGGCCTTTTACATCATAACAAGAAAAAGACTAAAATAGGAAAAACCAAAAACTGGCAGATATTTCTGGGGCAGGTATAATTCCTGAAATTACACTGTAATTATTCAGTTATTTTTTTTAAAAATGGGTCAAATTCTGCAAAAACAACAGTTTAGGGACCTTGCTGGGAAATACTTCCCAGTTATCAGTGCTGAGAAGATTTTTTTCAAGTTCTAATTTATAGTAAATAGGTTATGTAGCTTACTGTGTTAAGGCAAAACTATTCACTTCCTAAAATCAGAATTCAAAATCTAGTTTTAGGTCACAATTGCCTAATGTAAAATAGTTATTTACAGATCAGGAAGAAATAAAAAATGTTACATGTTTTGAACATAACCTATTTGGAAAATGAAGATCAAAGCAGATGTTTACAGACATGAAACAAGGGTTTGTTGGGAAATTTACACAGCAAGCAGCTCTGATATGTTTGGGTCCAACCACTGCTACCAATCTAAGTATTATGAAATTAGTATTCTATATTCCTGGGCAGTCTCTCTCCCAACTATTTATCTGAAGATGTATAATAATGAAAAGAATAATATTTAAATTAGTATTTAGAAACCATAAATGTATAATTTTTAATGTTCATGCACCTACACTGGACACTAAGGAAGTGACTGTACTAAAAAAGAATGAAAATGCGCACAGACTGTTTAATGATCTGTATTTCACTAGGCATATTCATAACAGATAACCAGCTCATGATTATTCAATGTTTACATTAATGTTAAAAAGCAATGGTAAATTCCAACAAAATATGGGACCACATACATACACTATTATGATAAATCCTGCATTAAATTTTAACTCAGAACCCAAATCCCTCTTTTACAGGTGGTTTAAATTAGCTTCCAAATAATTCTTCATGGGACAAATAAACTATATATTTTTTAGATAAAATTATCATTTTGTTTCAGAAAAATAATTTCAAGCACTCCATTTTAATTGGAGGACAGTTTGGAATTAAGTTCCTTTAAGTAAGCAACCAGTGCTTACAAACTCCAAATACATTCTTGTAGCATTTCAGCTATAGACCAGTTTTGAACGTCAAAAATTGGTGATAGGTTAGAAACAGGCAGGACGGGGAGCAGAGCAGTGGCCAACAGAGTTCTGACTTCCTAGCTACAGGGGGTTATGATTCAGAGTGCAAAATTTTTCACAAAACTCAAGTGACAATTTTTTAAATGTAGAACAGGCCAAATTTCATACCTTTCTCTACCTCACCGTCCAATTCTAAACTCCACTATTAATAGAAACAGTAGTCTAATACATTATTATTGAAACAAAATAAAAATCACAAATAAAAGGGAGAAAATAAAGGAAATTTTTAAAAAATATTTATAAGTATAGAATTAGTGTAGTGTTGTCAGAAGGAGAATGAAATGCTCGCAAACATAAAACCCGCAAAGGTGCACCCAATCTGATTTACATAGCTCCACCTTGCCTATTTTTTTAAAATCAAGCAATTTAAAAAAATCTTACATCAAATTGGAGCTTTGTAAAACTAATCTGAAAAAGAGTATACTATTGTACATGTTATTAACATTATTATAAAACTAAATTTTAAATGCCGCTTTTATATGTCACTGTTGGTAAGTATCTTATTTGAATTTTACAGAATTTCTATCAACAAAAACCAATATATTGCAAACTGAGACCTGATCCTACAAACACTTAAGCAGGTCCTAATTTTATTCACGTGTCTATATCCAACTGACTTCAGTAGGACTACTCATGTACTTTAAATTAAGCATGTACACAAGTGTTTGCGGCATCAAGCTTTTAACATATTTTTATTAAAAGCTAGTATTTGTGGCATAAAATCTTTATCACGTCAAAATAAAATTGTTTTCACTATTAACCATACAAAGTTATTTAGTCTTCCAATATATATTGAAAGTTTATATATGTATTCTTTTACACACTGGAAGTTCCAATATATAAATGAAGTTAGTGATTTTTTTTTTAAATAAAAAATACAGGTCAATTTGTTCAAAAACATGAGGCATCTCTGGATGGGCTTTTCAAAAGCATCCACTGATGTAAACTACAAACTGTGATGAGGAAATACAACTTGGTTAAAGCATTTCTGTTTTCTTGACTTCTGAAGTTCAATATATTGAAAGGTGGGTGGTGGTTGCAAATAAAGCACGAGCTATAGTTTACAGATTTTGAGTTTATGAGATGATGAGGTCGCCCCGTACTTGTCGTCAGCATAGAGGAGAACTTTAAGTATGAAGTCTGAGGAGAATTTCAGATTTAACAGATTTTTTTTCTATAAATTCAGACGCAATTAGTTTTGAGAGGGAAAATAGCTTTTTGAACAGAGCTGCCAACTCCACTACTGACATTCAGCTTCAGCTGAAAATAGTCCCCCTCCTCTCCCTCTTACTAACAACTATCAAGGGAAAATGAGACCTGAAGCCTAACGTTCAAGATCTGTTAGAAAACAAAATCAGCTTCATTCTGAAGGCAGCTTCTTCCTCTGACAAACCCCTTACAGATCACTAGAAGGAAGTTCCAGTCTGATGGACCTGTGCAGGATAGACCATAAACCTCTTCCTCCCCTCTTCACCTTGTCACAGAAGGGGAAAAGTGGACCAGAGAACAATTTTCTTCTGATGAATATTGTGTGATTCATCAAAGCAGATAGTCCCCTGACAAACCTCCTATGGTCTGGCAGAATTCTATTCTGATGAATCAGAGGTAGCTTATTAAAGCACACGTCTTCCCTCGCCCTTCTTCTCCAGCCCAAACCTTACTTACTGCCCAGTGCTCCAGCCCCTGAAACCCAATTCCCAACCACATCCTCTTCTCTCCCATATAATTAATTTATAAAAGTGATAGTATATAACAATGACCCTACATATAATTCTTAAAAGCTGAACGTGGCATGCATGTGCAGAAGCACGATAATGATTCTGGGTATCTGGAGGTCAGAAAGAACAAGCTGTGGAATGAATGTGAGTTCATTAAAGATACAAGAGTACATATTCTACGGAGCATGGGAGCACTTCAAGGCAGCTAATACAGATCAATGTTTACAGCTATTCATATGAACAGAGCTGATAATTATACTTAGGTTCTATCTATACCAGGAGTGGGCAATAACACAGCAGTAGTTCACTAGAGTTAGCCCCAGGCAGACCCTGCCGCTATATTTAGCTGCACGGCTACAGGTACGGGTGATTGCAGCTTACATTGGCCATGGATCACTGTTCCCAGCCAATGGAAAGCAGCACAGACTGGGATACCACATCCTGTAGCTCCGATTGGCCAGAAACAACGGGGGCTGTAACTGCCAGTACCTGTGGCTGTGCAGGTAAATACAGTAGTGGGGGCCCACCAGGAGTTAACTCTAGCAGGCCAGTATTTGCCCACCCCGATCTATACTGTATTTTTTTAACCAGTGCAAGCACTCAGGAAATGAGCACAGAACCGGGGTAAGACTAACACTTATCCCACAGCAATATCACTTTAATAAAGATCTGCACAAGTGTATCTACTCTGATGTAGTTAAAAAACACAAAATGTTGAGAAATTCTCACAAAAGAGAATTTGGTCTTGCCTCTATGAGTAAATGTTCACTGAAGGAACCAAAAATAAATCTAGCAACATTGGTGTAAACTCATAACATGCAGGCAGATAAACTGATTTAGTTTAATACTGTTTAAATTCATATATCTTATAGATTTGCAGTGGAACAAGATATAAAGCTTTCATTTACATAATGATATTCAATTAAAACCTAATACAGATAAGACCTTTGTTAACTTAGGACTGACTAGTCTACACTTGATACACTACAGTGGCAAGGATGTAGTTGCACAGCTTCAGTGTAGAGACACTACAGCAATAGGAGAGGTTCTCCCATCTATGTAATTTAATCCTCCTCCCAAGATGTGGTCCTTCAGTCCACAGAGGAATTCTTCCATAGACCTAGTGCTGTTTACACAAGGGGCTAGGTTGGTTATAGGGATGTTAAGTAGCGATTAATTTGCTAGTCGAGTAGTTGATGGAATTTCCATCAACTACTCAACTACTGAATAAGCACTTCTGCGTTCCACCTTTGAAATGTGCAAGAGCCCCAGCGGGGGGGGGGGGGGGGGGGCCGTGTGCATTTCAAAGGAGGAATGCGGAAGTGCCTAAGTCAATGGAAATTCCACTGACTACTTGATTTGTTAATTAACCGATATTTAACATCCTTAAAATCAACTAGCTATGTTGCTCAGGAAAATGAAATATCTACAGCCTGAATGTTCTAGTTAACCAACTAGGGATGTAAAGGACTAGTTGACTATCCGATAAGCAAATGCTTATCAGATAGTCAACAGGATAGTCAACCAGCTGCTCCCCCCGCTGCCTCTATCAGACGGATGCAGCAAAAAGGGGGAGGGGGAGGGGAGATTATTACATATTGCCTCTATCTGTTCCGGTGGAAGGCAGAGATAGGTGAGCTGAAAATTGTGAAGGAAATACCTGAATTTGATAAGAGGAACCAATGAATGGAGCACACGGAATGTTGAACAGTTTCACTACTTTTTATTATTCAGGGATTTGACATACTCCCAATTTCATCAGAAACCAGATTTTATGTTCAGCAGAATTGTGATGCGAGCAACTGTGAACTAAGGCTTATCTGACGGCTTAACTTCTGTCCCAATAATTTAAAAAACATCAAATTAAATTTGTAACTTTTTAAATGCTTATAAAGCTTTTTTATTATGTTATTTTAAAGTCCTGTAAAAGCAGTTATTTTAAAACAGACTGAACTCCAGCATTGCAACCCTAAAACTGAAACCAACTACACAAAATTATAAGTGAATAGACTTTTTGCTGTCCAATTAGAGAGAAAGGAAAAAGTAAGCAAGAAGTACAGTGACAAACTACAGTTCAAATTAATTCATTTTAAAAATGGGGGGCTTGGACTTCAGGTAGAGAATTGCTACCTAGCCTTGAAATAAAGAGCATCAAGGGAAGGAGGCTGTAATGGAGAATGGCAAGGCACAGGGATTGTAAAGAATGGAGGCACAGAGCATGGAGGAATTTGCATATAAAGGGACAGAGAAGATGCAAAGAGGGTATTTACGCTGTGTTTGAAATTTAACGTTTTCCAAACTGAAGCATGCAAAATTTTCAATATAATGTAACAATACTTCACCTATAGACTTAATGAAGTGTAGAAGAGGGGAAGCCTGCTCTGAAGAGTCATAAGATGTGTCAGAGGATAGGTCTATACTTGAAAGTTTTATCAGCATAGCTGCATCAATCAGGGATGTGAAAAAACACACCCCATTTAGCTATGGCTTGTGTAATCCTCACAGTATGGAAACCTACACTGACAAAAAACTCTTGTCAGTGTAAGCTGCATCTGCATTATGAAGCTATGTCAATACTGGTGTGGTGCTGCAGTCTTCATAGTGTAAAAATATCCTCTGAAAGGTGTTCTACCACGGTATGTTTCAATCACTCATTTTCACTCCACCCAGTTTAACCTTCAACCTAGTAAATGATGTTCTCTAATTATTTTTAAAGACATGCAAGAAGTAAAACACAAACTATTGGGCTATGATTGTATTAGGGATGTAAATGACTAGTCGACTCTCTGATAAGCATGAGCTTACCGGCTAGTCGACTAGTCCCTTGACTAGTTGCTCCTCTCCCCACCCTTGCTGCCTCTGTGACAGGCAGCAAGGAACAGAGGCAGCAAGGAGAGGGGAGAGCAGGAGCCGGTGCTCCAAGAGGCCATCTTAAGAGCTGGCTCCCCCCCAGCACCATCTCCGCGGGGGGCAGGAGAGGCTGAGGGCTAGCAGGGACTGGGCATGAGCTGGAAATCAGCTGATTCCCAGCTCATGCCCACTCTCAGATGTTGCACCTCTGCTTTTTAAACATATTAAGAGCCAGCTGCTGGCTCTTAATACGTTTAAAAAGCAGAAGCACGGGGGGACCCTGACGTGAGCCAGGAATCAGCTGTCTCGACTTGTGCTAGGTCCCCCACGCTGTGCTTCAACCTTTTAAATGTATTAAGTGCCCGCTGGCTCTTAATACAATTAAAATGCAGAGGAGCAGCGGGGTTAGCTCCCAGGGTTGGGCGCTAACCCCACTGCAACTCCCCTGCTTATCAACTAATTGACTAGTCGACTCGTTGATTAAACTAAATTTAACATCCCTAGATTGTATATTGATATCTTAACTAGGGATGTAAAAATTCCTTAAAAATGTAAACGTGGAACCACTAAAAATCCTAGCAGTTACAAATGTTGTGGGCTCTGCAATATAAACTTAAATAAGCATTACACTGTAGAGCCCAGAACTAAGCCTCTCTGGAAGCAGCTGCTGGCTCCACTCCTGTGGAGGAGACTTCACTGTGGGCTTTGCAGCTGGCTCCCCAGGAGCTGCCTGCCCTGCTCCCAGGGAGCCAGCATGTAACCTATGCAGGGGGAGAGAGGGCCAGGAACAGGAGCTGCTCTGCCATGCCCCACAGAGCTGGCGCAGCCCCCTGCCCAGTATGGGTAAGGAGCTGCTCCAGCCCCTACCAGTTAACCTTTTACATCCCTAATCGTAAGTGGCAAATGAAGATGTATAATCTTGATTTTTTAAATATTTTCAAATTTTAGGGGTAAAGATAATTGTGCGTGGACAATGCAACTTAGGTGGAGCAAATGTAAATGGATGATGAGACAGTGTAAAACATGCTGGATGATCTAACAGTTCTTTTGGAGACATTCTGTTCATTCTTCAGATCCAATTTGTATAAAGAAATGAGAATTAAAGGCAAAACAATTGTTAAGGTTGTACTTTAACCAAGTAGAAATGAAAGGAGAGAAAATTAAAGATAAATGCACACATTAAAACCTGATAGCTCACATCTTATCATACAATTTAGTTATTTGATCATGTTCTTAGATACTTTTTCTGCAACTCTGGATGCATCTGAAATATATTTAATAACTGTCATAATCAGGGCTCAACAATCTACTGAATCTACTCACCCGTGGTGAGTAGATTTCAGCCCGGCGCCCCATTTACCGGCAGCACATGAATGCACAGTGTGAGGCTGGCAAGCGGCTTTCGCCGCGATTCGTCAAGCCCTGGTCATAATGCACACACAACAGAAAAGAGTGTACATTATATATTTAGATTTTGCATTTGGATTGCCAGAATTTTGGTGTATTAACAATTTTATATATTGCATATCTGAATTGGCTATAAAAACCACACTATTTCCTCCCTCCAATTTTATAAAAGGCTTTAAATATTATTTGATAATGCTTTCCTGTGGCTAGTACTTTGAAGTCTTCCAAAAAAAGTTTACAATGTATTTCAAGGAACTGAATGTAAGGAGCCCCATCTAAACCACATCACTTTAAGTGCACTTTAACAGTAACTGTGCTTTCCTTTAAAAAAAAAAAAAAGCCACTTGACCCAAGTTTTCAAAAACCTCTCATACTGCCAATGTAACTGATGAACAGAAATAATTGCAATATTGAAGGTCAGACTTAGGAGTTTAACTAACATCTACAACATCTGCACATGAAATAAACAGAAGAGGGTATTTTGAAAGGTAGGTAACAGGTTATGGTTAGGATGCTATCAAACTATTACTGACTGTGCTCAAGTATGTGTGTTCTTTAAGGCATGTTCAGGACATTTATTTCTGAACAACATTTCTTCTTGTAAAATGCGTCGTTTTTGAATGTGCTCAGATAGCTGATTAGTGGTTTAAGTTTCAGGAAAGGAATATCTGGAGTGAAATCCTGGCAAAATTAAATTCAGTAGGTTTCCCATTTACATCAATGGGGCCAGGATTACACCCTAGAATTCATCCAAAGAAAAAATAAATGTTTGGGCACTTTCAGCTCTGACCTTCCTCTTTCTGAAACAAGGATGAAATTCAACTATGGACCAGCCACACTCAACCAGCCAAATAGCCACATGTGGCTAGTGGCTAGCATGTTGGGCATGATGGCTGTAGAGATTTTTGTTCCAAGAGAATACCACTTTGAAATGCTGCAGGGAGCACCGAGCCAGTGGGGGATTGCTTGAGTCCCCTGCTGGCCCCATGCTCCCGCAATGCTTTCCCCCTTTGAAGCATAGCAACAGTCCTGGGGCTATGGTTACACCTCAAAAGCAAAGGTACCCTTATCGACTAATTGAATAGTCGATGCAAATTGCATCAACTATGCGATTAGCCCATTAATCTAAATTTAACATCCCTAAAGAGTACCACGTAATTACCAGGGAAAAGGGGCATGTGTGTTTAACTGAATCCTTAAAAACTAAACTTTACTTCCTGTTGTATAGTTCTCTGATTCTGCCTGATTGCCCCTGTGACATTCTACAGCTTGATGGAGCTCCCCATTATCCCCATATTTCTCATCTGCATATAACTGTGATATTTCATATAAAGCAAGCCATGTGAGGTAACAGGGGAAAGGTAATGATCTCCTAAATGTCATTTATCTATCTAAATATGTGTCTTTTTAGTGCATACGCACTTTTGAGACTGTGTTGTAAGGTTGTCACTAAAACATGCTGGAAGTTGGAGAATCAACCAAATATTAACTCCCCAGAGACAACAGCATTGAGAGTAGCCAATGCCTGGGCGGGGTTTCAAACAATCACCAACAGCCATTGTCTAGCAAGAGAGCTACAATTCAATGACTCACCTGCATGATGCCACATCAGGGGAATTGCTCAACCATACCTGGAGACGGAGCAATGCCCACCAGACATGCCTGGGCCTGGGCATGCTAGGAAAACTCAGTGGGCCCATGCTTCACCTTTCTTTGGCCCGAACATATACTGAAAGCAACCAGGACACTGGAAAGACTGCAACAGAGAAGGCTGGCCCATGTTTAAGGGACAAACTTTAATATTAGGGACTGCAATATTCAGTGGAGTGCTTACAGTAGATATTGCCCAATCTAATAGGGTTGAAAGTTTATTCTGAATGGTTATATTTTATTTCTTTTGGTATCTAACTCTGATTTTCTGACTATTTTTTGTAATCAATACATTTGTTTAACTGTTTATCTTTACCAGTGAGTTTGCATGAAGTGCATGGAGGTAATTGCTTGGTTTTACAAAAGCTAGAGCATTTCCACTTCCCATTGATGAAGTGGTGAACCAACTAATAAATAGAACAGTGCAAGACAGTATATTCCTGAGGTACAAGGCTGGCAGCTGGGGGGATTTGGGTGGTGCCTTTCTCTGTGCAATTCATGAGTGACTCAGGGAGCATTCATACAATCTAGCTGAATGCAGGACTCCATATGCTACTGTGCTGAGTGATCAAAGCACCTGGAGGGTTAGCTGCTTGTACTTAGCAAAGCATTAGACACAACCCAGGCTATCCAGCTAGGGAGGCACAGTGGTCCATCTATCCCAGGCTGCACCCCAACGATGCCATCATAGTCCCCTTGATTGAAAAGATGGCTGATTTTCAATGGTGCTAGGGAAGTATGGTATAAAAGACTTCCGGATCTCTGGAGACAAGAAAGTATATATGTACAGTTATTAAACAACCCAGTTGTTTTACTATACAAGTATGTACACTTCAATAAGGAAAGTCATTTCTGTAAATAGACATATACACACATACAAGCTATACAAAATAATCTTATTTGTTAACATGCCAAGTGCTCGAGGAAAAGGCAATGAGTTTATTAGTGAGTACACAGCAGGAGTAGTAGTTTTCTGATTCAACAACAGGAATTTTTAGTTATTTCTGGAATGAAACAACTGTTTTGAATACAAAAACTTACTAGATGCAAAGATTAACACACAAACAAAACCAACTTTACTTCCTGCTTATTAAAGGAAACCAGAAGACATAGAACTCAGACACAGGTAGGAGTAAATAGAATCTGGGAACTCTATACTAAAAGTTCTTTTTTTTTTTTTTTAAATCTTATTTTAAACTAAGACATCACAAGGCATTTTTACAAAAAGAAAGAAAACACTGTTTTCCCACAGTAAAGTCAATACACAGTTCC
This sequence comes from Pelochelys cantorii, assembly GCA_032595735.1. NCBI lineage: Eukaryota > Metazoa > Chordata > Testudines > Trionychidae > Pelochelys > Pelochelys cantorii. The sequence goes on from CM064327.1 coordinate 71,693,320, forward strand.
TTTAATATACCCATCTATCACACATAGCAGCCTACCCCAATTCAGCCCACATTGGGCAACACAAGTTTTTTCACTGTCAGCAAGGGAAGCACTGCATCACCCGTGGTGAGCTCCCTGAGATACTGAAGGCTGCTCTCCCCCCCTTTCTCCAGGATCTGCCATTCACATCCCATTTCCAAAATCAGGCTCAGAGAGGAGTTTTTCCTCCCCCAAGCTCTAACTAGTACTCTATTCCTCTTCCCCTGCAGAGGATCTGCATTAAGCATGGAGGGCGGAAGGGGAGGTCCGCATCACAAGGTTCTGATCTGCAGCCTACCACTCCAGAAACTCAGTGGAAACATTAAGTCAAGTTACCTTGACCCTCATATTACCTGAATTGAGCACTGAAGTCAGTTCAGTCAGCTACCCCTGGGCTCTTCTCCACCTTTCCCTCCGTTAGTTAACTTTGATTCCTTTCCATCCTAAACCCCCTCTAAAATTCTCAGTTGGGTATTACATTAGAACCCAGACTGAGACTCTGCCCTGGGCCGGATATTGCTTCTAATGAAAAATAAGGCAGGCTCTGCTCAGCTACTGAGCTACACGATACCACCTAAGCTGGTGGGAAACGCCATCCCGACGTTCTTCCATTCAGCTCACCATTTGCAGCAAGCTAAGAGATGGCATCGATCCCTTTGGTTGTACTAGGAGTCTGCCCCACACTGGACACTGCGTCGTGTCCCTCCTACCCGGCCCTGCCTTTCAGCCACCCAACCCGGGCACTGAGCACTAGCTCATCATCTCCCGCGCGCTCTGCCCCGCCCCTACCCTGTATTTCACACGGGCAGCGAGTCCGCTCCCTTCCCGCCGTACGGATTCGGGCTCCGCTCCCGGCGGCTCTGCCAGGAGCAGACCCCAGCCCTGTGCACCGGGGCCCGCGCAGGTGCCTCCACCCTCCCAACCCGCAGCCCTTTACAGGCGACACGCCTGCGCTACCGCCCCGAGCCGAGGCCCTGGGGAGGGGAGCGCTGCCCTTCAGCCCCCTGCACCGGGGCTGCGCCGGAAGCCCCCAGGCTCTGGCTCGGCCTGGCCCGACCGCCGCGGCTCGGCCTAGGCACCATCTCCCCTTTGCCGAATACAGGCGGATACAGACGCCGACCGCTCCCGGAGCGCCCGCGGCCCACCACGCGGGAACCGGCTTCCCCGCACCCGCCCCAGACCCAGGCCCACCGCGAGCCCCCCTCACAGACCTGTGGATCCAGCCATCTTGTCCAAACCCCTCCCACCGGCCCCAGCCTGGGCGAATAGCGTCACTTCCGCCTGACACAACGCGTCACTTCCTAGTTAAAAAAAAAAAAGCAGAGGGTTTGCGAACCTAGCGACAGAAAGGGAAGCCGGCCCTGAATGCACAATGCGGGGCGAAGCTGGGACAAGCGCTTGTGCCAAGAGAATGGACGCTACCACTCTCACCAGGGAGGGAGGGGGAACCCTGCCTATGAAACTGATGCAGGCTCTACGTGGGGGCATTCCCTGTATTGTGGGAGAATCGGGCTCCTGTCAGTCTTTGTTCTGTCGCTGTAGCGGGGCTTTCAGAGCCCCTAAGGCACCATCGTTCGCTGCCGGAATCTAGATGGGTGGTTCCGTCCCCCTTTCCGGGCCGAGTTGGGCTCTCCCGTGCGGCGATTGGAAGGAAAACCCGCGAGGGCCCGCCACGTGACCCGTTTGGCGCGGAATTTTCTCGGCGTTCCCGGGCTGGCCGAAGGTGCTGACGGAAGTAGAGGGGGGTCGAGAGCGCGAGACCCCACGTCCCGTGTCCGCGCCCAGAAGGGGACCGAGCGGCGGGTGCGGTCCCCTGTGACGTGCGGGTCTCGGGGCGCGGAGCGAGGCTTCCGCTCGCAGGCGGTGGGAGGTCGCTCCGCCCCTGCCTCAGTTTCTCTCCCCGCCCGGCAGGGAGCAGCGCCCGCAGCCGCTGGAGCAGCGCCATGTCCTCGCCGGCCTCCACCCCGACTGGCCGCCGCGGCAGCAAGCGCGGGCGGGGCAGCAACCCCCCGACTCGTAAGTGGCCGGCGCAGCGGCCCGCGCTCGGCGCTGAGCGGGTGCCGGGAGGCGCGGGCCGTGCCCGGGGCTGGGGCGCGCGGGCAGCCCCTTCCTCGCACTGCGGCGTGGGACGGGCCGGTCCCGGTAGCCCCGCCGCATAGGCACTGCCTGCCCTGGGAGAAGGGGCTTTTCCGGGCGGTGGGAGCTCCCCCTGCCCAGGGGGCAGTAGCTGCCCGCTTAGCGGCATCTTGCACCCGGGGTTGGGTCTCCCTAGCTACACTTGGGGTTGCCAGATGGTTTCCACAAAAATACCGGACGCACTTGACGTGACCTCGCAATCGACATTACGTCTTATTTAGAAAATACCGGACATTTATATTTTCTCCATTTGTTTCCTGAACAGAAAGCTCAAATACTGGACTGTCCAGTTCAAAACCGGACACCTGGCAACCCTAGCTACACTCAGCAGCCTGTGTGCCTTCCTCGTACCCCTGTCTGTAGTAACTAGGTCCACTTACCTGTGAAGTGGGTGTAACCCTTCTGCCAGGTAGCACCAGCAGTGCCAGGGCTGTGTTCAATATCTAGGAATTTCTCTCCATCCATCCAACACAGAGCTGGCTTGAGCCTGCACCCAGTAACCTGGCGAATTAACACAACACCTCTGGGCGCCTCTGAGAGGCAAAGTGCAGCAATGTAAATGTCCCTTTCACGTGTTACCCTTCTCTGCACCCCACTCACAGTTGCAGCCATTGGTCAGGGCAGACCCATAGCTTAGAGGTGCATCCACAGAGTTCACCTCCCAGCCTGAGGAGAGGGGTTAGGAGGCATTTTACTCGCTAGGCTGATCATTCGCCAGCCACCAGCTCTTTGCCACCATTCATCACTCCTCTCCATCACTGCCCTGCTGACTGCTCATTGTGCTGTCATCGCTCTGCTGGCTGCTCATCATGCTACCGCCATTTTGCTGGCCACTTGTCATATCTCTCCGACACTGACCTGTTAGCTCTTAGTCACCATGCACGTGCTGCTTCTGCCGGCTTGTGGTGGATTTGGCTCTGCGCCCAGCCTAGTGATTTCAACTCTTGGCCCAAAGCACAGTCCGGCTGTAAAAAATGCCATCATCCACTGGAGTAAATTAAAGAGATGATTTCTGGGGCCTATTTTAGCTCTATCATTGAAACAGGAGTGAGTGAGGGGGAAAGGGAGAAACAAGTTGAGCCAGTTTTAACTCTCATGCCTGGAGAGCATGTAGCTTACTGATAGGGAGTCCTGTCCTCCCCCACTTCACCTCACAGCCTCTGTCCATCCATTTGTCTTTAAACTGACCAAGTCGCTCTCCTTTTGAACTGGGTTAAACAGTCTGACTTTTCTGCCTTCCCACAATAATTGCAAGCCTTGGTGATCATATTTCACAATTCCTGCGTTTACTGTTAATGCAATTTGGGATCCCACAACAGCCAAATTGGTTACAATGGGCAATCATTGCAGCAGTTGAATATCTAAGCAAACAGAAGCAATTTGTATTTACATAGATGCACTCAGGGTTTCCCTCCTATTCCAGCTGCCTATAATGGAAGCATTCCTGCTTACATGTAGGTTCAGCCTGGTTGATGCGCAAGAAAAGATGGAGTCTAGCTCCTATGTTTGCTCTGCAAACCGAATGTCTTGAGAAGAATGTTAAATGCAGTTTTTCCATCATTAAAACAAGAATTCAAAAATCTGGACATGCGGGAAGCAAGAAGTTACCGGTTTTAGACCACTTAAGGAACATTAATCTTTGTTAGTTGTGGGCTGAACTTGTTTTTTCTGAAAGGCCTTGTCTACAAGGCTTTGCCAGCACTGCTGTAGGGGCAGAGGAGTGCTTCTCTCAGCACATGTAATGTTATTCCTGAGCTCAGCTCGCTGTGGGTCTTTTCCATTTTTGTGACACTCTTCTGTCAGCATAATTGTGGCTGACAACTTTGGGCTTTACTGGTATAGCCTGTATCAACTTAAGGCAGGAGTGGGCAATAAGCGGTTAGTCTCTATCAGGCCACTGGACACTTTATTTTTCTGAGCAGCCATATGTACCACTTGCAACTCCCGTAGGCCATCATTCATCGGGTTACTGATTCCTACAGCTTCCATTGTCTGGTATTGGTGAATCACAGCTGACAGGAGTTGTGAGCTGCCGTACCTGCGAATGCTCAGATAAAGTGATCGGTGGCCTGCCAGGGACTACCCCTCATGAATCATGACTGGCCTGCTTATTTTCCACTCCTGAGTTAGGTGCATGTTTTTTTCACATCCATGACAGGCATAACAATATTGACAAAACTTTGTGCTATAGACCTGACCCTAATCTTCAACAATTCATTAATGCAAGAGAGTGTTGTTTAAAAGTTTTTTTTAAAAGCGAAATGCAGGCAGGTTTACAAATAGGGTACATAAAATGCTGCACTTGAAATCTTTGATACTTATCAGTATGTAGGTTGGGTCCTCCTCTCTGTGCCTCAGTTTCCCCACTAGAAAATAGGGATGCAAGCAGTCCTCAGACTCTCATTGCTATTTTCAGACATCAATTGTATCATAAATTGAAATCTCATAACTCAGAACTGCAATCCACTCCATTTTGAGGCCGAGAGTCATAAAGTCAAAATTAGAGTGTAGATTCAGAAACATTGTAGATGCCATTTGTCAGAAGTTGAACATCATAAAGTCAAGGACTGCCTGTAATGATCCTGTTCTCAAAGCACTGTTTAAAAACACGATATGAGCTAGGTTTTCATAGCACTTGTAGCAGATCTGATATCTTAAGCATTTAGGAAGATAAATGCAATATCAATTTTCAATTGTTTTAACCACTTTGAAATCTCACAATTACTCTTCAGATTCATATCAGCAAAATTTTACACTTTGCTTTTTATTTTTATATCAACCAATTTTTTTCCATTCTGCCATATGATTTTTTTGTGATTTGGTCTGTTCACATTTATAGGTGTAGAACATAGCTACTTACCAGCTTTCATCTTGTTACAGCACACACTGAAGATGCTCAGTCTCCTCCTTCACAAAAACGTCGAACAGATGACTCCACGTCTACAGGAGATCTACAGCCAATGCCAACTTCTCCAGCAGTTGACATGCAAAGCCCAAATGCTCAAAATGTTCTGTTTTCCAGCCCACCACAGTTTCGTGATTCAGGTATGCACAGGTGGTGCAAGTAGAATTCATTTCTTACTGGAACATAAGTGCCATACTGGGTCAGACCAAATATCTATCTAGCCCAAAGTATCCTGTCTTCCCACAGTGGTCAATGACATATGCCCCAGAGGGAATGAACAGAACACATAATCATCAAGTGATCCATGCCCCGTCAATCAGTTTCTGACAAACAGAGACTAGGGACACCACTCCTGCCCATCCTGGCTAATAGCCATTGATGGACCTGTCCACCATGAATTTGTCTAGCTCTTTTTTTGAACCCTTTTACAGTTTTAAACTTCATAATGTTCTCTGGCAAGGAGTTCCATAGGTTGTGTTTTGAGTGAAGAAGTACTTCCTTTTGTACGCTGTACTCATAGGAGGGACACAAAGCGGGCCATATAACTCCCTGATATGAGTTCTTCCCACCCAGTTCAGGAGTACCCTGCTCTCCCTGTCCCCTCTCCATCAGCTATCCTACATTATCTGGGGGCAGACGGGCCTTTGCCGTCCTTCCACTGCATCAGAGGCTTCTGAACCTCAGAGCTCTCCAGAACCACAGCTGTGAAAGGAGCAGAACATGGTGCTGCCAAGCAGTCCCACACTGACCACTCCTCCTGCGTCCTGTTTGATCTGTACATCAGCCACGCTGAAGGACAAGGCAAGGAAGGTTAAGGGCAGTACAGCCATGCCAGAGGAGCTTCTGTTGTGGGGCCCCCAGCAGCCCCCACATTCTGCTCCTGTGTCTTTCGGCTATAAATACCTTACTATGAAATTGGACCAAATTCTTGTACTTCCATCACTGGGTATGCTTTTCAGTAGCAGGGGTGAAGTGCTGATCTCTGTATTCTTATTAAGTGTCCATACTAAAAGTTTTAATATTGGGTTTTACATAGCTGTCAATTTGAAAACAAAAGAGGGATCCTTTTGAAGGAACAGCATTGTTTTCAATTACAAGTTAGTTGATGCATCACTTTCGGTTCAGTGAATTGTTGATTTCAGCGCATTAAACATACACCCAGTAACAGTGTATTCAAAAAGGGATGTTTTAGAATGGCCTTTGTGTGAACTTAAGCTCCAGAGTGTTATCAAATATTACACTGGTGTAAAATCAACTATTTTAGCAAAGTGTGTTCATTCTAGATTTGAAAAATACACATTTTAATCCATACAGTATATTTTATAGCTAATATAGGCTTGTAGAATACAGTTAGAAAAGTAACAAGACCTACAGACTTTGCTACCCTGCCTTTTCTCACACTGACCAACAACAAACACAAGAGCAGAGGTGGGGAACCTTAGGCCCGGGGGCCAGGTGTGGCTCTTGGCTTGCCTGGATCCAGCCCCTGAGGCTCAAGGTCCCCCCCAGGACTGGGGAGCTTGCACTGTTGCTCCAGCAACCCTTCTGTCCCCTGTTGCCCCACTGGGGGCTGGCATGCACAAAATCTACTAGGGTGGACCCCTTCTTGGCTCTGGTGTGAGAGGGGAATGTGAAGTGTGTCTTTCTCCTCAGTAAGGGGCCACAGTGAGGGTTTTTTTCCACTTTTCACTTGTGTGGCCCCCAATTGATTTTTTTTCTGTGGGTCAATGGCCCCAGACCCAAAAAAGGTTCCTCGCTCCTGCACTAGAGCAAAGCACATTCATAACTATTTTGAAGTATAATTCAACTTGTTTTTTTTGTAGCGCTTCCACTTGATTTTGATATTAGTTCACCTCTGACTTATGGCACTCCCAGCTCTAGAGTGGAGGGAACTCCAAGGAGTGGTGTGCGAGGAACTCCAGTTAGGCAGAGGCCAGATCTTGGATCTGCCCGCAAAGCCAGACAGGTGGACTTGCATTCTGATGGGGTAGGTAAATGTTTCATATTTCGCTGGTAATACTTCTTCGAAAATATATTTATAGGATCCATACTCATGGCTTTTTCCTCCCCACAGCCAGCAGAAGATGCACTGGCAAATGAACAATCTCTTGGACAAAAGCTTGTGATCTGGGGAACAGATGTTAATGTAGCTTCATGCAAAGAAAAGTTCCAGGTAGGTGACCAATTGTGGATACAGGTTGATCCTGTCTAGTCCAGCACTCTCTGATTCTACAACATCTGTGGTTTGGCATGATGTTTGTTAGCTGGATGTCCCCCCCCCCCCCCCGAACCTGGCCTCCCCAAGTTCTCCCCTCTGCCCCACCGTCCCATAAAGATTGTTTACAGCCACTAGTCCTGGCTCTCCGTGTTTTATACTGTTACTTAGCTCTAATTTATCTCTAAATGTCTTCTAAGAGCCCAGTAAACTGTGGAAGAGTTGGTAATGTTGCCAGGCAATATTGATGTTCTGTGGTTCAGCAAATTTGCTGGTTCGGCACCAATCAGGTCCTGAGGGTGCCAGACTAGAAAAGTTCAGTTTGTACCTCCATTCTTATTTGTATCATCTGTATATGCAGTATCTGATTCTGGCAAACATCAGAATGTTTAGACTCAAGCTCAGTGCATTTGAAGAACACTGACGTTTTCATAATGTATCCATAAGAGAAGGAAAAGTAAAACTGTTGTCTAGAGGTTCTTTCCTTTAATTCCACCATAGAACTCATTGATCTGACTTCCATCCCTTGTGACGTCATCACATCACTTTGCATCCCACAGCCCCTCACCCCTCAGACACCTGGCCTCCTCCCTCTCTCCTCCCTGCTGCTAACCCTGTAATGGGGTTGGCAACCTATGGCTTGCAAGAGATCAAAATATGGCTCTTTGACTCCTTAACAGCAGCACTCACCTTTCTTGCACCTTGAAGGTAGGCTGCTGCTGGGCTTCTGGGGGAAGGTGGCAAATGGGCAGGTGACAGTGAGGCCCATGGGGGGACAGGCTGGAACTAGGGTACACCTTGGCCCCCGCCCCCATGGCGGCTAGCTGAAGTGCCAGCACGTGGAGGGCGCTGTCATTTTAAAAAAGATGATTGGGGTACCAGTGGCGGGACCCATGACGGAAGGAGGGAATGGGGGTGGTCAGGAGGCCGGCTGCTGTTTTAAAAACAGCTAATCAGGGTGTCTGCGGCTGGATCCACATGGGGGTAAGAGGGCCCGCAGCAGGACCCGCACCAGGGGGGCTGGGCTGGGGTACACCCTGGTTCCCTCAGCAGCTGACTGAAGCTCCAGCAGTCACCACATGGCAGGAGACTGCTAGTGTTTTAAAAACAGCTGCTCCATTGCACCAGCAGTGTACAGTGGGGGTTGGGAAGGGAGAGAAAGTACCAGCCTGGAGGAGGAGGGAGGGAGAGGGGGGCCTGGGCTGGCAGAGGGTGCGGGGAGGGAAAAGAGGCCCGGGCTGAAAGGAGGAGGGAGAAGGGGCCCAGGCTGGCGGAGGGAGGGATGCAAGGGAGAAGGGACCTGGGCTGACGGGGAGGGGGAAGGGCCCTGGCTGACAGGGATGGGAAAGGGGGGTTGGCGAGCACAGCAAGCAGGGGGCACAGCCCCCTAGTCTCTCTCTAACAAAACTTTTCCTGCAAGATGACAGAGTGATATCATCATGTCACTCTGCATCTGCAGGAGCCCTGCCCATGTGACCGCTCCATGAAATTGGGAGGGAGGTGGTCCCATGTGCCCCCCAGACCAGCATCCGCCTGCCTCTGGAGCCTGCTCCCAGCCTGCCCGGCCCGTGTGCCTGCTGTGAGGCTTTGCTCTGTGTGTCCCGGGCCTGTCGCAGGCTGGGCAGGTGTTGCACCCTGGCTACTTCCCAGGCTCTCCAGAGCATCCACTCCGGGATCCCTGAGCTACCACAGAGCAAAGCTGCCTCAACAGCCCCACGTGGAAAGGTTGGGCTGGGGGTGGGCTGTGACTCCTGCTGCAGTGGCTGGGGCTAGGGTTTCCAGATAGTGTCACAAAAAATACCAAACATGGCGGGGGGGAAAATTGGTTGAGCAAAAAAAAAAAAAAAGAGCCACTGTGCCTTTAAAAAGACTTTCAAAAGAGTCACACTCCCCCAATCAGACGCGGCAGGGGAAGAATGTCCCGAATGGCCTTATGTCTGAGAAAAACAGAAAATATCGGACATTTTGCATGTCCAGTATTTTCTGGGTTTTTTTTACTGGACAAAAGCCACAAATACTGGACTGTCTGGGTCAATACCAGACACCTGGCAACCCTAACAGGGGCTGTGCTGCCTGGCCCAGTAGTGGTTCTGGGGGAGAGGGGTGTGCAGCTCGATGAATTCGTGAGGGGGGCAGGATGTGTGTAGGTAGGGTTACCAGGTAGACCCCCCAAAAAAAAGGACACACTTGATTGTGGGTGGGGTGGGGACCGGCCGGGAGGGGGGGGGGCGGGGCTGGCCGGGGGGAAGGGGGGGGGACCACGAGTCTGGCCGGGAAGAAGGGGGGGGCAGGAAGCACAGCTGGGGGGGATCGGGGGCCACGGGGTAGGCCGGGAGGAAGGGGGAGTGGGAAGCACAGCTGGGGGGGCCGGGGGCCGCGGGGCTGGCCGGGAGGAAGGGGGGGCGGGAAGCAGAGCTGGCGGGGGGGAGGGGTGCAGCTGTGCTGGCCAGGGGAGGTCAGGAAGAGGAACGGGACGGTGGAAAGCAGAGCTGGGGGACTGTGCAGGGGGGCTGGCCAGGGAAGATCAGGAGGGGATGTGGGGGAGAACCGGCCAGCCAGGAAGGGAGGGGGCAGTGAGCAAATCGGCCGGCGTGGAGCGGGACACTGACCCAAGCACTTGCAGATCCCGGGGCGCTGCCTGTCCCACGCAGGCTCCTGGCGACGCAGGAGCGAGGAGGAGGCTTCCCCTCCTCCTCACACTCAACCAACTGAGGGCTCCCAGCAGCAATTGCGGCCCCGCCTCCCAGCCGCTCCCCTCGCCCACGCCAGGCTTCCTTCCGGTGTGCAGCTGGAAAAATCAGAGAATACCGGACATTGCACATGTCCGGTATTGTCTGATTTTTTTTACCGGACAGAGCGTAAATACCGGACTGTCCGGTACAATACCAGACACCTGGCAACCCTATGTGTAGGGAGGGAGGAAGGAGGATGGGGTCCATGTGAGGATGGGCAGTGTGGTAAGGGGGGATGGTGTGGGTGAGGGGGATATAGGAATGGAGGCAGGGGGGTGAGCAGTGTGAAGGTGGAGAGGGGTTAGGGAAGGATGGGGGTGTAGGAATGGAGGAAGCAGGTGGGGGCAGGGATAGGCAGTGTGGTGTTGGGACGACGGTAAGTGCAGGAATGGAGGCAGGGGAATCAAATTGAAGTACAGGTTGCAAGAGCAGGGGGGAAGAGAGAGCCTGGGCTCGCCCAGCCTTGGCCTTGCCTGATGGCTGGGGTGGGGAGAGCCATAGCTGCCTACCCCCCAGAGATGGGGGTTGGTAAGTGTAGCAAGCAGGTGGCACTGCCCCCTAGTATTTTCAAATATGCATCTTTGTGCTTTTTCTCATGCTGCCCCTCACACTTAGAATAAGTTCCCGGTAAATATCCACCAAGCTACCTTATCGTCGACTTAAGCTCTTATTAGAATCATAGAATACTAGGACTGGAAGGGACCTCGAGAGGTCGAGTCCAGTCCCCTGCCCTCATGGCAGGACCCAGTACTGACTAGACCATACCTGATAGGCATTTATCTAACCTACTCTTAAATATCTCCAGTGATGGAGATTCCACAACCTCCTTAGGCAATGTATTCCAGTGTTTAACCACCCTGACAGTTAGGAACTTTCCTAATGTCCAGCCTAAACCTCCCTTGCTGCAGTTTAAGCCCATTGCTTCTTGTTCTATCCTCAGAGGCCAGGAAGAACAATTTTTCTCCCTCCTTCTTGTGACAGCCTTTTAGATACCTGAAAACTGCTATCATGTCCCCTCTCAATCGTCTCTTTTTCAAACTAAAGCCCAGTTCTTTCAGTCTTCCTTCATGGGTCATGTTCTCTAGACCTTTAATCATTCTTGTTGCTCTTCTCTGGACCTTCTCCAATTTCTCCACATCTTTCTTGAAATGTTGGAGTATTGCAGAACTGGATGCAATACTCCAACTGAGGCCTAACTAGCGCAGAGTAGAGCAGAAGAATGACTTCTTGTGTCTTGCTCACAACACACCTGTTAATGCATCCTAGAATCATGTTTCCTTTTTTTGCAATAGCGTCACACTGATTCATTTAGCTTGTGGTCCACTATAACCCGTAAATCCCTTTCTGCCATACTCCTTCCTAGATAGTCGCTTCCCATTCTGTATGTGTGAAACATATTGTTCCTTCCTGTTTACCTCACACCATTTCTCCAGTTTGTCAGATTAGGGCTCTTCTTTTCTGTGATACCTAATAAAACCTTTACAGAAGTTAAGCTCCTGGTGTGCTGATGCCATTGTCTGTCATCCTGACCAATATTGTTTCTTTGTATGTCCTTCTGAATCCATCTATTTTCTCTTATCTTATGCTTGGATGCTAAGCTTTTTGGGGAAGCTCTTTTTCTTCTGTTTCTACAGTGCCTACTATGTTGGATTTTGGTTGATGAATAAGGTATGTATTATACTAGGGTGCAATAGAGGTTAAAATGCTCAGTAATATTTCATATACTCGTTTAGTAGTAATATGTTTAGCATACTGTCCAGTTTCCAAACATGTTTTTAAGTTGGTTTTATAAAAATTATAAAATAGTTCACTGAAATGGATAATAGCTTGATACGGTTTTCTCAAGTTAATTGGTGTACATTGCTGTGTCAGATTGGAAAGATATAGTTGGAATTAAGAAACTTAAGTGTGCATGACAGAAATATCCTATAGGCTAGTAATGGGCAAACCATGCTAGTGACTGGACCGCAGGCGTGGCCTTCCTTCATCTCAGTGGATCGCAAGAATTTCGTAACCAGGACAGTCACTAGGAATAGGGTAGTGTTGTTTTGCTAACTGTGCTTGCATATGTAGAATTTTCAGGGTGTACTGATTGAACTGTAGCTTTAAATGGATGACGAGAGAGTGCACAGCTCTCTGAGTCCGTGTTGTAAGCAATGAGCATGCACCTCACTTTATGTGCCCTTGCTTAACGTGCATGACACTTGAGTTAATGCTGCGAGGAAAGAAACTGGACTGAAAGAAGCTAGCGTAATCTGGCAACCCTGCCTGTAGGCAACAGTAAACAAAATGTCTTGCGGGCTACACAGAGAATCGTGATGGGCCGCGTGTTGACCACTGCTGCTGTAAGGGATACATTAGGGGTATCCCTACTTTTTAGGAGTTTTTGACTACCTGCAATATAGAAAGCATCAGTGAAGGTAATTTGAGCAAGGAGAACATCATCCAGTGTAGGAATAGGGTAGCAGTGAAATCTCAGCTCTGTCCCTTTGGGCATTTTTAACTTCTTCGTTTTTTATTCTCAATATTCAGAGATTTCTTCAGCGTTTTATTGATCCTTTGGCTAAAGAGGACGAGAACGTTGGCTTGGATCTTAATGAACCACTCTATATGCAGCGACTTGAGGAGGTATTACAGCAATAGAGCTAAAACTAACTTGTTTCTCCAATTTAAATGCTGGTGATTTAATGTGGAGTTTTTAAACCTCTTGCAGATCAATATGGTTGGGGAACCATTTCTGAATGTAAACTGTGATCATCTGAGATCATTTGACACAAATTTATACCGACAGCTGATCTGCTATCCACAGGTAATGTCAGGCCTTTTTAAAAGACTTTTTTCCAATTGAGTTCTGTTTTTGTTAAATTGCATTACTTAAGCATAAATTAGAATGTAACTGTTGATGTTTATCGCTCAATGAGAGAAAAATATTGATAGCTACATATCCTTCTATAAATACCTAAATAGATTATACAAAATTTATGTGTACAAACTTCTGTATAAAATATATTTTATTACATAATGGTATTAAAATGTGTGCCAGATCTTTCATAGCCACAGAGAAATAACAGCGAGCTCAGCATGGGAGTTGTTGCTATTCTCCAAAGGCAAACTGCTGTTAGAGGTTCAGAACACCTACCCACTCCATTCACCCAATTTGCTAATATGGGGGATTGGATTCTGTCTGGTTTGTAGTCCATGGATTCTGCTCAGGACTCCAGCTTATCACTCTGTGTCATGGAGGAAGCAGACAGTTTCCAAAGATAAGAAATTCAAGGCTGACTCCCAGACTGACAAAGCAATGGTCACTGGATATTTATCAGTCTTTCTGTGCCTGTTTTAAATCTGTTATCCACATAGGTGCTGCTGCAAGCATGGGAATGCCTTTTCAGTTCTTTTCCTTGCCTTCCTTTTGGGTCCCTCCTCTCCCAGGGCTTCCTAGGTAGCAATAGAATGAAACGATTCTTGCTCCCCACGGGATTCTGAAGAGAAGTTTACTGCTGGTTTTCACTCTGTTGTATCTTAAGGAAGTTACTATTCTGAGCAGCACAGCAATGGCACTTCCTGCACGTTCACCCTTTTTACACATCCTTGTCTTCGCAAATATAAGACCTAGCATCCTACTTCTTCAGAGGAAAGCTTAAGATTCTGATCTTTGTTGAATAGCCTTTTTCTCCAAAGGCTAGGGGGGCTTTTTAGCCTAGCATGTGTGCTGTCTATTAATGCTGAATATTAAAGAAGATGACTAAAAGATACAGGCTGTATTCAGTGAAATTGTTGTGTGGTAATGCAATATATATGGTTCCTGATAATGTTTGTATATTTTTGGAATATTCTTTGTTTCCCCTTTTTCGCTCTCTTACATACTTCATTTTATAACTTGACTCCTTGTTGATTTTTAAAGTCTTGCAAGGCAGGGGTTCTCAAACTTTGTGATACCGCGACCCCCCTGTAAGTTGCTCGCGACCCCCCGGGTGATCAGGACCCACAGTTTCAGAAATGTAGCCATAAGATATCAAAAAGATTCCGTTTAAACCACAAAAAAGGTAGGGAAATTACATCGTGGCTAAGAATCCAAAGGCCAGATCAGGTGTGCACTGCTCTTGCTGCATAAAAGGGACAAAAATAATGATTTAAACAACCAACTGGCAATTCCTCCTCTTTAGGGGAATGCCCACAGATCTGTGGTCATTCCAGCCTTTTAGCACCAAATCGGGTTGCAAAGTTGGGTATTTCAGGGGTAAAAAAGTCTTAATGCCAGGCTGTCTTAAAAATGTGTCTGTTCTAGGGATGTTAAATAGGTAACCATGTAACCGCTGAAAATCTTAGTGGTTACACACTGCAGGCTCTGCAGTATAAAGCTTAAATAACTTCATTTAAGTGTAGGAAAGCCTCCTCACTGGGCCCCCGGCCAGTAGCGCTTGCCTGCCTGGCTTCCAGGGAGGAGGTTTTGCCGCCCTGCTGCAGCGAAGCTCCCTTCCCGGTAGCCGGCTGAGTGTAACCGTCACTGTTGACTGATAAGCATCAGTTTACCAGTTAAACAGTTAGCCAGTTAGATTCTAACATACCTAATCTTTTCCTTTTCAATAGGAAGTTATCCCAACATTTGACATGGCTGCTAATGAGATTTTTTTTGAACATTACCCTGACTCAATATTAGAACACCAGATTCAAGTAAGACCATATAATGCATTGAAGACCAGGAATATGAGGAGTCTGAATCCTGAAGGTAAGGTATTTTGATTGCATAGTTATAAAGGAAACTTGAGGTTGTATAAAAATTGTTCAACAACTAGGAAAATGAGGATTCAAAATGATAAAAATCAGACTTGGGGTCCATCTGCACTGGTATTTTCAGACTCTCATGGTCATTGCATGGTTTGCAGAGAAAAGTACAGAAACACTATCATGGACAACTGTTATAACCTGCCCCCAATGAAGGTCCCCCCCCCCCTCCTCCCAATCCTCTGTTGGTAAATAACTGAACTTTACCTGGAAACATAAGCGTTTATATTCTGCTGGTTAAAATTCTGATGTAAGGATGGCTTTTTATTATTCATATAGATTTTGTCCCATTCTGTCTCAGACAAAATAGTCTGTACTGCATGTGTGGAGGCTGTACATCTCCATTTAGTTCTAAAAGTAAAGTTCAGGGTGGACTTTTGAGACCGGCAAATGAAACATGCAAAGCAAGGCTTGATCACATGTATCCCATTCTACACTGTAGATATTGATCAACTTATCACCCTCAGTGGTATGGTGATCAGAAGCTCCCAGTTGATTCCTGAGATGCAAGAAGCTTTCTTCAAGTGCCAGGTTTGTGCCTTCACCACAAGAGTAGAAATTGACCGTGGCCGGATTGCTGAACCATCAACGTGCAAGAACTGTAACACCACACACAGTATGGCACTAATTCACAATCGGTCCGTGTTTTCAGACAAACAGATGGTATGTTGCTTCGTTTTGCTGTTGTAAAATGGAAAAGCTTTGCTTCCTTAACAGTTGTCTTTTTCTTCACAAGTAAATGGACCATAATCAAATATGTATGTTACTTAGGACTTGAACTTCAAAACAATTCACAGGTTATGAAGCACCTAGAAGACTTACCCAGCATAACTTGAGTCCTTAGCTCAAATCATTTTTTGTTTTTCTCTGTCAAATATATAGTAAATATGTTGCAAGCTTCTGCTAGCAGAGGCTCCCTACTTTCACAAAATAAGATTCCTGTTGAACGGGTCCTTAGCTCAGTTCTTGTTATTCATTTAAATCAATTCTTTGGGGTGGGGCTGGGGATGAGGGGTTCAGTATGTAGACTGCCCCAGGGGGAGAGGACAACCCCAGCCCTCTCTTACAAAAGCAGCTTGGGGCCAGGTGAGAAGCACTTCTCCATGTCCCCCAGCTGGGGCAGGTCCAGGTTTGGCTGCTCCTGTGCTCCCCATGCAGTGAGGAATGCAGCCAACTGTGTAATTTCCTCTGTCTCTCTAACAAAAGGGAACAGCCAGCAACGTCCCTGTGCAAATTGGGGGGAGGGAGCATCAGGCCCCCACCATGTCCTCCCTAAAGAGTTCCTGAAGGGTTGGGGCTCTCAGGACTAGAGCAGTCCTGGATGGGGAAGGACGGGGTGTGCTTCCAGCCAGCCCTTTTCACCTGTGTGGAGATTGTCTCATTTCTGTACAGTTTTATGAAACAATCCCATTCTGGGCATATCCTGTTTTCCTGGCACAACTAAACCCTTACCTTCCTTTAAGTTGTGATAAGAGAAAGCTGTGTTCTGAATTTGGTGGTCTGAGCTCTTACTATTTAGGAAGAGTTCTTCAGCAGAAAAACACACAGACAGGCACAGGCACTGACACACACACTCTTTGCAATCCTATATCTACTATTTGTTTTAATCAGTGTTCCCTCTAATTTATATTTCTCAGATAATAATCACTAAATGAACTATCTCATTTATGTCCACCTGCAGTAAGAATTTTGTTGTGTGCACAAATATGGAGATATGTGGTGCATCACCTCCATATTGGTGCACATAACAAAATTGATTCTGCACATGAACAGTCTGTGGTGGGGATGGCACCAAGTGGTTCAGAGTGGTGGGAGGGGGCTCAGGATTGGTGGGATGAGGGCTTTGTCTAGGGGTGTAGATTCTGTGGTGAGGCTGAAAATGAGATGTTTGGAGTGCCAGGAGGGGGCTCCAGGCTGGGACCAAGTGGTTTGGGGTGCAGGAATGGGCTCGGGACAGGAGGTAGGGTGGAGTTTTGATGTCTGGGCAGGAGTTAGGTTATAGGAAGGGGCTCAGGATTGGGATGTGGAGTCTGTGAGGCAGCTAGAGTGGTGAAAGGGGCTCAGGGCATGGGATGGGAGTTTGGGGCACTTACCTGGGACTGCTCTTGTTTCATGGGGAGGAGAACAGGTGGCTCTCTCCTGCTTTGCACTCACCTGTAGGCATCACTCCCTGTAGCTCCCATTGGCCATGACTCCTGGCCAAGGGGAGCTGTGGGACAGAGATTTCTAGTGCTCACAGTGGTGTGACTCTGGCCAGGCGTGGGGCAGGAATGGTAGCTGTGGAGCTTCCTCTCCGATGGCACTCTCCCATCACAAGGAATAGCTGGTCCAGTACACAGGGGTGGCTGCAGCCCTGAGCTGCAACCTCTAAGCCTCTTTGTTAATCCAGCCCTCCTGTTCGGGCCTGAGGAGCACATCTGTTCCCCAGCTATGGCAGCTCCCTGCTGAGGCCCGAGAAGAGTGCCTCTCCTCCAACTGTGGCCACTCTGTGCACGGCATCACTGAGCCCCCTGCACAGGGCTTATTAGGCAGCCACATGGCAGTGCAGATTAGAGGGAACCTTGGTTGAAATAATATATTTAGAGGGGAGGGAAAAAAGAAATGCCAAGGATTATCCATCATCCATTTGAAAGGGGAGTTGAGTGGTTTTTTGTGCCAACAGTTAGTCAAGCCAATTAGTGTTTTTTGTTCATTTATGGAACCAGTGTTACAAAACTGAGAATATTCTGATGTCATATGTGGGCTAGATTAGTCCTATCTAGAGACTTTTAAGACTTCTCAGATAATAATCACTAGGGGCACATCTAGACTGAGGCACTATTTTGGGATGCCGGAAGTATACTGAAATAGCAACGCTGCGTTTTTAAACACACCTACTGTTTCCTGTAATAGTGGGCAAGCTATTCCGGCGTCCCTGTAAAGTGAAGGGATTTCTCAGACTAGTGCCTTATTTTGAAATTTGGCACTGTCTATACAGTGTCAAATTTCAAAATAAGCTCTTTTGACCTAGACACAGAATAAGCTACGCAATTTACATAGTGCAAATTGTGTAGCTTATTCCAACAGAAGGGTGCTGTCTAGACACACCCTAGACCCAGCTGTGCTGCATAATTCTGATTTGGGTGTTCTGGTTGGGGAATTCTAATTCAGTAGTGTTATTCCATTGTGTTGTGAAGTACTTGAACATTTTATGTGTTTAGTCTATTCTAATATGTAATGCTATCTATCCAGTTGAAGATGCTGAACTTCTTTAGTTGTAAGATCCTTTTTTACAAGCAAGTTAAATGTACTATTTCTGGGTAGTACAAACTAACTTTTAATATCTGTTTTGTCAGATCAAACTACAGGAGTCCCCCGAAGATATGCCAGCTGGTCAGACGCCTCATACTGTTGTGCTATTTGCTCACAATGACCTTGTTGATAAGGTTCAGCCAGGAGACAGAGTTAATGTTACAGGTAAAATGTAGGTTCTTAGCTTCATCTGTTTCATACATGTTGCCCTTCTTTTCACTGGACTATGTGGTCCAGTCTGGAATCATGTCTATTGCATATTAACTGTGTTCATCATAATTGGAGTTGGAAAACTGTTTTAGTATGAAGTGAAAAGTCCATCTGATTTATATGATATCATCTTAGTTTGGGTGTAAAATATCTTTTTTACACCCCTCTTTCTTAGATCAGCAATAGTGTAACAGTACCTCCTGGCACCTGCAATCTGTGTAAACGAAAGTGTATACATGTTTTTGCCGTGTTTGTATTACACATTTTCAAAATATTGATTGCAGCTCTTAACCTCTAGTTCAAAGGGAAAGAAGTATTTTTATTGTGGAACAGCTTTTGAACAGTTTATATGTACTTACAGTTTTTGATTTTTTTTTTTTAATAAGATGAGGAATCATGCTGAAATGATTTAAACTTGGTTGAGGCTTTTTGAAACTAATTTAAAATTGTGCTTCTGAAACTTTAGGTTAGAACTCATAATTAAATGTACATGTTTTTTGTTAAGTCAGTAGTCTAATTTTAAATTGTACGAAAGTACTATAGACAAAACGCTGAAAATTATGATCCTGTTGCTGCAGTCATCTAAACAGGTACCTGACTTGGCTTAAGTGAATAGTCCCATGAACTTAAATAGTACTACTCATGTTTAAATTTATATGTGCTTGTTGCAGTATCAGACTAAAATAGCTTTTAATAAAAAAATATTATACTAGCATGAAATCATTGCTGCTTCAAAGCAAGATGGCTTAATTGTAATTACTGGAAAGTTATTGAAACATTTAGCACACTAATACAATAGTCAACTTTTTATATGTGCAGGTCACTATCTTAGTTCTAAGGGTAGGACTTTCTCTCATCACTTTCCAGTGCACTTTAGATCATGATCCTGAAAACTTTTAAAGGCATAACTTTACTACGAGAGGGATCAGGGCCTAAATGAGAGGTGCACAAGTCCCACACACATCAAGAGGAGCATAGTCTGGTGAAAGTTTGTCAACTTTTGGAAAACTTTTTAGAGAATTGCTGGTCCATGCTGAGGTAACCTGAACATTGAAGTATAAAGTAAAAATGTAGATAAGTCTTCTCCAGCATTTGGGCTGCGCTTATCTTAAATTCATAACTACATTGTAATTCTGTGGTGGCATTTTTTTAGGTATCTACAGAGCAGTTCCGGTTCGAGTTAATCCAAGAGTGAGCAATGTAAAATCTGTCTATAAAACTCACGTTGATGTCATCCATTACCGTAAAACTGATTCAAAACGTTTGCATGGTGTTGATGAAGAAACTGAACAGAAAATGTTTGCAGAGGAACGTGTGGAAATGCTGAAAGAGCTCTCCAGAAAACCGGACATTTATGAAAGACTTTCTTTGGCTCTGGCTCCAAGCATTTATGAACATGAAGATATCAAAAAGGTAAACAAAATGTTATATGTGTACAGGAACACCTGAATAGAACTGCTCTCCCCCGCAAACACTGGTTAACAGGAACTGGTGAGCCTCACCTTTTGACAGGTGAGGCTTATCAGTTAACCATTTACATTCCTTACATTTATGTGGGGCTCTAAATTGTTCATAATTATAGTGGGACATTAATTCAATATAGGTGAGGTTGAGACTAGCTTACTGCTTCTTTTCTGTGTGCAGCTTCTGCCCACCCAAGCCCTGGCTCCAAGCCCTAGTGATGGAGTCCCACAAGGAAGTGCTGGCAGACAGCTGTCCCTGGGTCCTGCTCTTGCACCAGATGCCCTGCCACAATAACAATGAGCAACATTTTCTCTTCCCCACTTCCAACCCCGCCTGCCGTCCCTGGAGTACCTCCAGCTCCTCCTCACCATCACCCCCCGTGTACTTGGAGCTCCTCCTCACCTTCACCTCCTCTCTTGTGTCCTCTTTTTGAGAACATGAAATATGGTAACCCCATGTGCACAGAAAGTTACTGGCACAAACATGGACTCTTGAGTCAGATGCCTTGCTGAGTCATGAGGCATTCATTGCCTAGGCACTGCCTTAAGTCGCTTGCAGAGGATCCCTAGCTGATTGTCCTTAGTGGGACATGAAGCAGGCTGGCTACTCTGGAGGTAAATCTGTCCAGGAGGTGTCACCCAGAAATACAACAGGTTTGAAATTAAAACTAGTTGAATTTTTTAAGTCGATGTACAATGATTTTTTAAGTCAATGTACAGTGCATTTAAATGGGATAATCATATTTATCATAAGAACAGCCATCCCGGTTGCCGTTTCCCAACTTCTGACAAACAGAGGTTAGGGACACCATCCCTGCCCATCCTGGCTAATAGCCACTGGTGGATCTATCCTCTTATGAATTTAACTAGCTCTTTTTTTAACGCTGTTATAGTCTTGGCCTTCACAACATATCATTGAAGCTATAAAGATAAACTCCACTACCCTTTTTAGTAACACTTGACACAAAACAGTACTTTAGCTTTCAATGTGCTCTGTTAATGATTTTAGACAGTTTTTTTGTTTTACATTTGAATTCACTCATTCATCAAATATTGGCTGATGTAATTGATCAAGAGTTTTGGTGTCTGAGCTGAAACCAATCTTATTTTTATAGGGCATTCTGCTTCAGTTGTTTGGAGGAACAAGAAAAGATTTCAGTCATACCGGAAGAGGCAATTTTCGTGCCGAGATCAACATTCTTCTGTGTGGCGATCCTGGCACTAGTAAATCACAGCTGCTTCAGTATGTCTATAACCTGGTTCCTAGAGGCCAGTACACATCTGGGAAGGGCTCTAGTGCGGTTGGTCTTACTGCATATGTAACGAAGGACCCAGAAACAAGGCAGTTGGTTCTGCAGACAGGTGCTCTGGTTCTCAGTGATAATGGCATTTGCTGCATTGATGAGTTTGATAAAATGAATGAAAGTACAAGATCAGTATTGCATGAAGTAATGGAACAACAGACTCTTTCTATTGCCAAGGTAAGACGTTAGCACAACATCGTAATATGCTACTTAGGTTAGTATGTTAGATGATTAAATAATTGAAAAGGTAACACAGGAATTGGAAATAAGGCTATTGACAGAACCTCCAAGTTGAATAAGAGTATAGATGGTGGAGCTGTATTTCAGTGATAATTCAACATGTTGCAGACTTGGCGTATGTGGGTCTTTCTTGTTAGAGTGAGTCTTGGGACTCCTAACATAGCTGCGGGAAACTTCCTTCTACTAGGCAGTCTTGTTTGCTCTCACGTATGTTTCCTCTGGACAGGCTGGAATAATTTGCCAACTGAATGCTCGCACTTCTGTCCTAGCAGCTGCTAACCCTATAGAGTCGCAGTGGAATCCAAAGAAAACTACTATTGAAAACATCCAGCTTCCCCATACTTTGTTATCCAGGTATTATCATTAGACTTTTTATGCTGTGTGGTTGGTTTTTACAAAAAAATGTTTCTGCTTTTTCCTGTATCAATTGTTTATATTTATGTCTGCAGGAATATGTGGATTGGGGGTGGCATTTGCAGTGTCAAAAATGGAAGTGTCTTTTTAGTGAAGACACCAAATTTCACTAAAACTCTAGCAGAGGACCATGACTAGCTGACCAGTTTCTAGCTTAGAGTGGTTGGTATTGAATAATGGGATTGAGCAATGTCTCTAAGGGTTTGTTGCAGCCATTGTTCTGCTTGCTTCAGAATTTTGTGTCACTACACAAGTACTGGGATTTTCAGACTCTGCACGGTTTAAATGGGTTTAAGGGCATGTCTGCTCTGGAGCGTAATTTCCAGCTCAAGTAGATATCTCTGCTATAATGGTGGTCATCAAGGTACAGTGCTTGGTGGAGGGAGCAGGCTAGGGCTGTAAGCGACTAGTCGACTATCCGATAAGCAAATGATTATCAGATAGTCGAGTTGACACTCATAGTAGATGCTTCCCCCGGACCTTTGCTGCCTCTGTCAGAGGTATCAAGAGGAGGGGAGCAGGAAGCGGTAAAGGGGGTTAGGGGAGGCAGAGGCACAGCGGGAAATGGCCTGAGCTGGGATTGCTTCAGTCCCCGCTTGCACTGGTTCCCACTGTGGCCACTTCTGCTTTTGAAATGTACAAGAGCCCTCCGGGGTGCCACCTGCTTCCCTCCCCCCCACTGCTGCCTCTGTCAGGGGCAGCGGGGGAGAATAGGGGATGCTGCTGTGCAGCAGCCTCTGTCTGCAGGGGTCCTAGCAGGGAGCTAGGCCTCCCCAGCCAGGGCTAGCCATGAAACAGAGGCTGCTCTGGCACCAGCCCCTGTTCGCGGTAGACAGGGCTGTCCACTGCAAATGGGGGCTGCTGCACTCAGCATGAGCTGGGACTGAGCAGTCCCTGCTAGCGCTGATCTCTGCATTTCAAATGTAGTAAGAGTCCAGTAGTTCTTACTACATTTAAAATGCAGAGCCGCCACACAGGTGGCTCCAGAGCCGACATGAGCCAAGATTGCTCTGTCCCAGCTCGAGTCAGCCTCTGGAGCTACCCCGCTGCAGCTCTGCAGAGTGGTGTTTATCGACTAATTGTTTAGTTGATACAAATTGTATCAACTATACAATTAGCCAGATATTCACATTTTAACATCCTTAAAGCAGGCTGCTGAGTCACTCCGGCTTCTGTTGTAATGAGTGTGGGGGGCTGCTGCCATCGCACGCCCATCCATAGAACAGTTGAAGTGGCCGCCGCGGGGCATTGGATAGCTGTTCCAAACCGTCCTATGGACGTGATGACTCTGGCCTTGAAGATCCCAGCTTTCAGACATTGTTAGATGAATGACAGGAGAAAATTCCATAGTTGGATGGCCTCTGAAAACATCCTGTCTTGAAATAACCAACTTTAGACTGCAAGCAAAAAACACATTTTTACTGGGAGTATCCTGTATTCATGATGTAATGAATAAAATGTCAGATTTTAGATTTCAGACAGTTTGCACTTGGAAGGTTGACTAGTGTAAATACTGGAAAGGCTACGTCTACACTGGCGGCTTCTTGCGCAAGAACTCTTTTGCGGAAGAGTTCTTGTGCAAAAAAATCTTCCACAAGAGCACATCCACACTGCCACGTGCTTTTGCGCAAGAGCATCCATGACAGTGTGGATGCTCTCTTGCGCAAGAAAGCTCTGATGGCCATTTTAACCATAGGGGCTTCTTGCACAAGAAATTCATGTTGCCTGTCTACCCTGCCCTCTTGTGGAAGAGCTCTTGCACAAGAGGGCTTATACCTCGTGGGGAGAGGAATAACTCTTCTAGAAGAAGCCCTGTTTTACAACACTATACTGAAAATTTACTTGTGCAAGAACACTCGTGCAGTGTAGACAGCAGGCAAGTTTTTGCGCAAGAACAACTGTTCTTGCTCAAGAAGCTGCCAGTGTAGACATAATTGAAAATGTATACGCTAACTATGGACTCTTTATTCCATGCAGATTTGATTTAATCTTCCTTATGTTGGACCCACGCGACGAGGCCTATGACAGACGTCTTGCTCACCACTTGGTTGCGCTGTACTACCAAAGTGAAGAGCAGATGGAAGAAGAGTACATGGACATGGCAGTATTGAGGGATTACATTGCATATGGTCGTAGCTATATTAATCCTAGACTAAGTGAAGAAGCAAGTCAGGCCCTTATTGAGGTAAACAGTTGTAGATATGAAATGGGAAGTACAAGATGAAAAAGAAAGGAAGGGGGGGGAAAAAACCCTTCATGTGGCATAAGATGTACCAGAACAGTGTAAACCATTTCCTTTAAAGGTCACTAATTTTCCATGCAGGGAGACTGATGGGTCCAGGTCCCTTCTACCTTTCCACAAGAGATGGGGCCACCCCTTGGGCCACGAGTTATGTCAATTTGCTGAATCAAAATGAAGGCCAGGAGTTGTTCTTCCTTTTATACCAAAGCCCCTTGTTTCCTAGTCTCTGGAAAACATAGCCTGAACCAATGTATGCTAACTACCACAGCCTGGAACTTCTCTGGGAAAGTTAATATTCAGTGATCACCAAAGATAATATGCAGGGTTACAATAATATCTGCCCAACTCACAGCTTTATTACAGGTTCAAGCAAGATGAGACACGTACTAGCTGTGGTAGATGTCAGTCACAGCAAGGGAGGTTGTGAAGATGTATGGGGTGTTTATATTTAAGGAGGTACACAATATTTGGAGATTTTCCCATCTGAGAATCCTCTGAAGGATGGAGTGGGGATACAGTCTACATAATACATCTGTAAATTACTCCTATGTAAAACATTACCCCCTTCCTTCTCCTTCAGGCTTATGTGGACATGAGAAAGATTGGCAGTGGTAGAGGAATGGTTTCTGCATATCCCCGACAGCTTGAGTCTCTGATCCGCCTCGCGGAAGCTCATGCTAAAGTACGTTTTTCGGACAAGGTGGAAACAATTGATGTTGAAGAAGCAAAACGCCTCCATCGGGAAGCCCTGAAACAGTCTGCTACTGATCCAAGGACTGGCATTGTGGACATATCCATTCTAACTACTGGTTTGTATTCACATAAGGGGATAAATGGGTCTGGCTTGAGCAAAATACATACTATTGCAGTTTGGTGATGCTGTTGTTTCTGTGATTGATTTGTGGGTTTGTAAATGTTTCAGATTAGATATTGAACAATCCAAGTAATGAATGTCAACCTGGTGTAATGTCAAAGTCAGTATATTCATTTTACAATGAAATGAGATTAATTAAATTTATTTAATCCCGTTTATTTGAAATCTACAAAACTTTCCCCAAATATGACTAATACCGTCAGTTTCTAATAAGGACATTGTCGTTTCTGCTTTCAATAAAAGGGTCAGTTTTATAACCTTTGTAATTTATGTACTTTTTTCCCCAAGGGATAAGTGCCACTGCCCGTAAACGAAAGGAGGAGCTGGCTCAAGCCTTGAAGAAGCTTATCCAGTCAAAGGGTAAAACACCAGCTCTAAAATACCAGCAGCTTTTTGATGATCTCCGTGCACAGTCTGATGCAGTAAGTTTCTGCTTTCTTTGTATACTACTTGGTTTTAAAAACAACTTTATTTATTTCCCATCTCATGAGGGATCTTGTAGGTACTCAGTGGGGGCCTTAGCACAGATGACAATAGTATCTTAGTTGAATAGAAAAATTAAATGGAAATCTCAAGTAAGAGTAGAGAGGTTAGTTTACCTCTGTATTTGGCACTTTGGCAACTGCTGCTGGAATACTTGTCCAGTTCTGGTGCCCACAGTTCAAGAAAATGTTCATACATTGGAGGAGGTTCAGAGAAGAACCCTGAGAATGATTAAAGGATTAAAAAAAGTGCCTTAGTGATACTCAGAGTTCAGTTTATTTGCTTAACAGAGAGCGAGGGTAAGGGGCAAGCTAACTAGTCTTGAATCTACATGGGGAACAAATACTTAGTATGGGCTCTTCAATCTAGGAGAGAAAGATAATAGGATCCACTGGCTGGAAGTTGAACAATTTTGAATTCAAGGTTGGAAGTTTTTCTGAAAGATTTGCTCTAGCATTTATAGGGATGGTGTTTGTTATACAGGTAGTCAGATGTTTGCAGTGGGCCTTAGAATCTATTTGCTTGCTCTCCTCCTGATACATGGATAGGAGGTATAAGAGTAATCTCCTAGTCAGTTGATAATCAGGTGTTCCTGATCAATGTTTCTTTCATAGACATAAGCTTCACTTGTGGAGAATAAACGGGATCTTGGTTACTTACATGCTTGTCTTGCTGACAAAAATAAGCTGATTATTCTTGTCAACTATTCTGGTTTGTGTGTCACAAAATCATAAGCCATGATCGCGGCCGCATATTACCATTGAGGATGCATGAGCCAGGAAGAACCCACTTTCACTGGTGCACTCCAGGATGTATTTCACAGCTTTAAAAAACTTTTCCCTAAAACCTGGCAAACTTGCATGGAAGTTGGCAAAAAACAGAATCCCTTTTCCTCTCCCTCCCCCCCCCAGGAGTGTGGGAGGATGTAGCCTTTTCTATATGGTCTCAAACTTTTCTCTTTTCTCTTTAAGGCTGTCACTAAAGAAATGTTTGAAGAAGCACTTCGTGCCTTGGCTGATGATGACTTCTTGACTGTGACTGGAAAGACTGTTAGGTTGCTGTAATGAAATGCCAGCTTAACAGTAGAGTGTTAGTGTTTTTCTCCCAAGTACTTGCCTTGATGCCTCTCACCTTAAAGATTATTATTAACTGTGGCAAGATTCGTGATCCTGATCTGTGGGTGAACATTACTGCTAACACTATAAATATCTAGATTTTGAAGGACTGCACAAATCCTAAACTAAACACAGTGATATTTGCTTGAACAAAATGTGTTAAACACTTGAGTGCAATATGTGTTTTCAATAAAATGCTTTGTAGAACAAGCTAACAATTTTTATGCATTCTAAAGCCTAAATGTCAGAATACATCTTGAACCACTGCTATTTGACATAAATGTGATTTAAATCAGTGCATATTTTGCTTAAGTAGCTTTAATACAGAGAAATTAGTGCTTGTGACTTTTAGAAATGAAAGTCCATTGGCTTTACAATACTTGTTCATTGTTTTGAACTTGTCAACATTCAGTTCATTAAAAAAAAAAAGTGTGTTGCACTGATCTTCATTACTAAGTTATAGTAAGTATAGTACACTTAGTAAATAGGAAGAAGGATAGGACTTGTGCATGACTATTGTTAGTAGTCAGAAGTAGCACTTAAGTGAGACAGACAAATTAATGCTGACAAGTGCCTAGGAGTGTATATAAGAATAAATAATTTGAAATATTTTGACATGCTGCTGGGTTCTAAATTAACTAATCACTGAGAAGAAAGCTGTGGGTGTCTTTAGGGCTAGTTTAAGGGAAAATTCTGGTCTCAGTGGAACAGCAATCACGCCAAACTAGGGGGAAGGATGCCTAAAGAATGGGATAGAAAATACCACCAAACATATCAAGTCATTGAAGTCATGATACACCACATTTACTGATCTCAGTTCTGGTTCACCCAGTCAAATAATGCAACATACCTGGAGAGGGTTCAGAAATGGGTGTCACTAATTTGTAGAATATATTATGATCAAGGCCGAGAGCTTACTAAGATCAGATACTAATATGAGTAACAAAGGATTTAAAAAAAAGGAGTGGGGGGAGGGTCAGAGGTATACAATTTTTAACTTTATTCTTTCGACCATAAACCAACCTGTGATTGTTCGGAAGAAACTTCTATGGTTATTTCAAGTTGTCTGCTACATGTTTTCTTGTACTTTTCCTTTAAGCATCTGGTACTGGTCTTGATCAGAAATTACATAGAACTAAATTGATGACCAGATCAATGGCAATTACTTTATTTAGCTTGTTTTCATTATTCTGTCTTCCTGGAGAAACCTGTTTTGTATACAACTTGAATTAAAATGAATACATTAAGGCTACGTCTACACTGCAGAGCACCTGCAGGATACCTCCGATATTCTGAAATAGCTATTCTGCTTCTTAAGAGCAAGCCAGTTATATCCAACATCCCTGTAAACCTCATTGTGAGGGTTAAAGGATGTTTCAGAATAGTGCTGTATTTTGAAATTTGGTGCTACGTAGACAGTGCCAAATTTCAAAATAAGCTACACAATTTGCATAGCACAAATCGCATAGGTTATTTCGAGCTACTGATGCAGTGTAGATGCACCTCCAGATAGCATCTGCTTACAACCTAAAGCTACATTTACCTACAACCAATTTAAAATGCATGTTGGAACTGCCCCCTGGAAAAAAATACTGCCAGTCAATTTTCTTGCCCTGAAATTAAGTACAAAAGACTAATCATGGGGTATTTCTGAATTCTTGAAGTTCAGCTCCCTTTCAATTCAGCTGCATTCCCCCACTCTTCATTTGCTGCTCTTTTTGTGTTGTTCAAAAATAGCAAATGCGGTTTATAGTATTTCCTTGGGAAAATTATGCTGGAGCCTAATCAAGCTGTCAGAAACCTTTTTCTGATACTCAGCTTATGATTTCATCTTCCCATCATTCACAATCCATGTACTAGTCTAAAAATTATTCCTCTCTAAACTTTATGGTTACAGAGAATATCTTTAAATATCTTTAAATACAATTTGCTACTTCTTTCTTCTTCATTCCTCTGTTAGAGTTGCATTTTTGAGGTAAGGAATTTTCTTTAAAACCATCAGATCCCCGCTGGTTTGATTCTTTATGGTTTTGCTTATATTCAAGCAACTGGGAAAATCTTTGGAGCACAGGAATAAAATTCTAGATCACTGCATGCTACTATGAGGTGCTCTTAAAGTTTCTACATGGTCTTAAACATAAGCATCAGATCTGTTAGAATTTTTCCTTGGTACATAAATTAGTGACACCTGCTTACATGTGAACACAAACAGATGGGCGAGATCCTCTCAAATTCCACTTTAGTAACTAGTTTGATATAACTATTGACACATTTTGAAATTATATTTGAAATTACTGAAGATTTCTTTTTATAGGATTATATCTTTCCTTATGTGAATTCACTTTTTCACATCTCAACCATCAATCCTAAAAATGTACAGTAGGAAGGAAGGAAGCTGGGAAGAAAAAGACATAAGTATCTCCCCAAATGCTCTTTCTGCTCATGTTAAGGAATATTATTTTTAATTAATCTAATGTTCACACCAATTTGTTAAAATGTGTTTAAGCTACTCTTCCATGGGAGCGATTCTAATTAAATCTAGCAGTGAATGGAATACACAGCAATGAGAGAGAAGTCCCAGGAGACGGCTTTGGTTGTGACAATCTTGTGCCCCTTTGAGATGAAGGAAGGCCACTCAGGCATCTCCCTGACTAGCGTAGATCGACACTTGCTGCACAGCATATGGCCACTACGTTGTCTTAGTGCTAAAGTGAGAAAAGCAGTTAAAACTGGACTGGGACAGCACATGTTTCTACTCTCCTGGCATGGAATCATTTCACAGACGGGGATAAACAGGGAACTAACAGAAATAAATATGTCACGAGATTGATTCAACACAGTGGCATAGCTGGGAGGGCCTGCTTGGGTGGGCCCCAGCTTCAGCACGGTGGGCAAGAATAGGAGTGCCGGGGAGTGGGACAGGAGGGATGGGATAGTAAGCCTGGCCCCACTCCCTAGACAGAGCACTGGGATGGAGTGGAGTAAGCCCCAGCTCCATGCTCCAATCCCACTCCCAGACTGTGGAGTGCCGGTTGGGCTAGAGGAGAGTGGGCCTTGGTACAAAATGGGTGGACCATGGCCTACTCAGTCCCATCTGTGGCTCTGCCCCTGGAACAACAATGTAGTATAAACAGAAAAATGTCACTGAACAACAATATATTACGGTCATTGACTTGCTCCTGTACTACTGAAGTCAATGGCAGTTTTGTTACTGACCTCACTAGTAACAAGATTATATATTTTAATTGAGAACCAAGCACCTGACTCCCTGTACCTATACATAGATTAAGATCCCAAGCCATCTTCACAAAGCTCCCGGATGCACGGCTGTGGGGATCATGGGGCAATGCAATCTAATGTCTCAGAAGGCCCTGTTAGTGCTGAGAAGAGGCACTGCATATGAAGTAGCTGTGCAGGGAAGAGACTGGATCAGATCTCCGCAGTATTTTTGTTTTCTTACATTTTCAGGTAGAAAGTCAATTTGGTGTTTTCAGAAGTGCATAGCTGCCAGGGGGTCTGCCATCTGAATATAGCGCCATGGATTAAAAACTTTTGTGCAGATGTTTCTGTCCTTGCAAGAGTAAAGACCACATGATCCAGCACACACACACACCCTGTACAGTTTACTCATAGAAATTACCACTCCGGCTTAGCACTGTGGTCCATCTTATCAAGTATCCTGTAACCAATCAATTAATTACATGGTCAGTTCCAGCAGCCAGCCAGGAGCCATGCACAGAATTCCCCCAGCCCTTTCAGTCAACCAGGATCAACTCTTCTTCCCCCCACTCCATTTCAGCAACAGACTGAATATACACTAGCCCCCCACAGCTCCTTTGATACAAGTCTGATAGGCCCCAATTGGCTGTACTGTGCAGCCTTTTTTCTGATTGGCTGCATTGTATGCAACCACTCTAGGCAGCTTGAAGGCCCTTCTCCATTGCCCTTTCCTGGGGTAAAGTAGGGCTGTGAGGCTTCTAGCAGGGGCCCTTTGGGCCTATTCCACCTGGTCACACTCCCCCATAACTTAGATGCCCCAGTTTTCCTGGGGATCAAGTAGCCAGGCTGCCAACGACTATAGAATTGATTATCATATTGCGTTACCTATCAGACATATCCATCTTAATTGGAAATTACTTTGGAATATATTTCTCTACCTATTTGGCAAGCTATGTGGCTGAATGTTTCAGAAGCTACTGTCACAAGCCCCAGAGGAAATCTTATAAATAAATAAAATGTCTCCTTCTCATGTTTTTCTTTCTTAGAGTTTTAGCTTGTTGCCCATGGTATCTAACTGCCATCTACATAAAATCAATAGCAGAGGCCTTCAGGCACTGTAAGAAAACAGCGTAATGAACGGAGTTAGTCAAATATATACATTAAACAGTGGTAGAGACATTAATATTATATATAGCTTTATAAGAAAATATAAAGGAATTTTTGCATTTCTCTCTGCTAATGCAGCATTTCAGAACTTAGCTGAAATAGTTTCACAGTTGTGTAAACCATACAACCTCGTTTGTGTGTCTTAGGCTATCCCAAGGGAGGCACGGGGCTTGGAGCAACTCCCCATCTGCCATGGGCCCTGCCCTGCTCTCCCCTGCCCCCTACTGCATTCCTGCACCCAAGTCCCACCCCTGCTCTGCTCATATCCTGCCCCTGTGCCACTTCTTTGCCCACTTCCCTATCAAGTGGAGCCAGAGGATGATGTGGGCCTGGTGTGGGGCAGCAGCAGGGATTGGCCCCACCCCCACCGCACTTATTGCAGCAGCATGTAACTGTCATGATAAAAAAAAGAAAGATTTTGTTTTGAATAAGCTAATATTTAAAGTGTTTGTTTTGTTTTACTGATTTTCAGTTTTAGAATCAATAATCCAGTCAGTCTGCATACATGCGAATATCCCACTCTACCTACCTCTCACATGCTAAGTGAGCATACTACCTTTTGAGCTACTTCCCCTTTTCTCAAGGATACTCTAAATCAGTTTGTATCCAGAAAACTGTGTGCTTATCCACTGTACGAAATTCTACTGTAACCGTTCATCTTTCAACTTCAGTGGTGTTGCTGTTGCATTGGTCTTTCTCCTCACATTGGAAAAAAAAAATTGACCTTTTTATTTAGCTTTCAACAGTAGCTATTACTGGTTTTTAATATTCTTTATAACTGTACTATTTAGTATTTCACTTTGGAATTAAACCATAGGACAGAACAGAGGAAAAAAAGGTTTTCAGGATATGCATAATCATTTAAAGAGATCTGATTAAGTTTTATAGTTATTTTTATTAAATAATCAATGGGACAAATTGTTTTGTATTAACGCATTTTTCAATACAAAAATAAAGTAATAAATTTTATTTTAATATCTCTGTATACGAGCCTTCTTAAGATAAACAAAAAGTAATTGCAGTTTCTTCTATTTGTTGCACATACAAGCTGAGAATAAACAAATGCAAATTAAAACACAAAACATCACATACAATGATACTGTAGCGCAGTGGTTCTCAAACTTTTTGACCCTTGGACCATATGGCTCAAAGCAACCGTTTCCGCGGACCACCAGTTGCTAATGGACACTCACTGTTAATAACACAATTACGCCTGAGCCATTTTGCTAGTGCTGCAGCTACAGAGAAGGGAATTTAAATTATTACACAGATTAAGCATTTTAACTCTCTCAGGTGTTAGTTTATCAAACTTCATTTAAAATAAAGTAAAATATTAATTTATGTCCAACACAAAAGATTTCGATGTTTTCTTTATTTATGGCAGGGGTGAGGAACCTTTTTTGGATTGGGGGCCACTGACCCACAGAAAAATCAGTTGGAGACCACACAAGTGAGATGCTAAAAAAACTCCTCCAGCCCCCCCCCCACAACCCTCACTGATGTGGCCCCCCCACCTAAGACACCTCACTCCTCTGGTGCTCCAGCCCCACTGGGCAAGGGGAAGGGACAGGGAAAACTGAGGTTCAGGGCTTCCCATAGGCCAGATTTACTTTTCTGGGGTTCCAGGGTGAGTGGATTTTGAGGACCTCCTTGGGCTCTGCAGTGGGGACAAAAATAAGGGGTTCAGTGTGCAGGATAGGGCTGCTAGCAAATGGGATAGGGATGGAGGTGCAGGATCTGGGCAAAAGGTCAGGTGTAGGAGGGGATGAGAGTGCAAGGTCTGGGTGGGAGCTAGGGTGATGAAGCAGGCTGGGAGTAAAGTGTCTGGCCAGGGGGAAGGGTGCAGGGCAAGGGAGAGTGTAGGAGCAAGCTGGGGGTGTGGGATCTTGGTGGAGGGCTAGGGAGTGAGCAGGATCGGGGTGCATAGGTTTGGACATAAATGGGAGCGCTTACCTGGCTTCACACCCCCATTACCCCCAAGCACTGCCACCCTGCCGTTCCCATTGCGGGTCAACGGGACGAGTGGGGAAAGCCTCTGGACAGCGTGTCACTATGCTGCTGTTCCCCCAGAGGGGTGTGAAGGGGGGAGCTCACTCCTCCCTCCTCTCCCACACAGCGGGAAGCCTGCGCTGCCGCTCAAGCCTCATGAGTTCCAGCAGGTTACCCAGAACTACGTTGATCTGGGGTCTGTCGACCGCGAGGCTCCATCAGCAGCATGATCTCCCTGTGTAGCCAGACAGAAACCCCCTCCTCCCTCTGACATCCTTGGGAGAGAGAATCCTTGAGAGCAAAACTCTGTCTTCAAAGGCTCCAGGGCCTCCAGAGGTGCTGGAATGACAATGGCCCTGGATGCTAGACAGGAACCAGATAACGGC
Organism: Pelochelys cantorii; assembly: GCA_032595735.1. Taxonomy (NCBI): domain Eukaryota; kingdom Metazoa; phylum Chordata; order Testudines; family Trionychidae; genus Pelochelys; species Pelochelys cantorii. Next base: position 71,726,508 of record CM064327.1, read on the forward strand.
AATTGGGCCAGCAGACGATCGGGGTCTCGGGCTGCCTTTAGCTGGTATCAGTATTGATACGCCTACACACCATCCCGGAAGGGGAATCTACCACCCCATCAGAAAAGAATGTTCAGCCCTGATGATTTAGTTACCTCCACCTCACAAGTGCAAATTAAGCTTTGGACCCCCTGTGGGAATGGGCATCACAAAGACGTTCCAACTTAATTGGCATTTTAATGACAAGAGAAGCGTCTACGTGACCACAGGGGTATAAAGTAGGGCCCCGTGCCCCACTAATTGGAGATCCACCCACATACCTGCTGGTCAGGCGGTCTTGGACCCCCCGAGACTTTAGGGACGCCTTAGTCTCATACTGACTGCTTCCCATTGGGATTGAGAGGAACCTGGCTTCGCCGGAGTAAGGATCGCAGGGGTGAGAATATACCTGCTAGGTGTCTATTTTGCATGCATTTAATAAGAGCTCAGAGAACCAAAAGGGTTTCCTGGTACCTGTAAGTGACTATTTAGTGTAATTTCTGTCTTGTCCTTTTGTAGTGGCTGTGTTATCTGTAACACGGCAGTAGCATTTAACAGCTAAGTTTGCCTTGTAACAATAAAATAGTAACTGTTTAAACTTTAACCTGACTCCTCCTGTTGCTGTAACAGAACCAGACACAATTAAAAGGATCACAGCCGGGAGGGGTAAACGCAGTAAGAGCTGAGCGTTGGGTTGTGCCGCCTCCACGGGGCAAACCTTTGGGGCACCCGTCAGCCTCCATTGGCTGCCTGCTGCAAAGGGACCCTGTCCTAGCAGCTAAAGACTCGGGTGTAATAAGCTCTCCCTGCAGACTCTTGGGGCACCCGTCAGCCTCCCCTGGCTGCCCGCTGCGAAGGGACCCTGTCCTAGCAGTTGAAGACTCGGGTGTGTAATAGGGCTCACAGACCACTCACTGTCCCGGCCACTGGCTGACACCCCGCTACATGGGTGAGGGGCTGGCACTGAGTTCAAGCCACAGGCCTCTTGGGAGGTGGCCGTAGACTATTAGTGGTCCATGGACTGCACTTGGAGAACTACTGCTACAGTGTAAAGAAAAAGGGTTTGTAATTCATTGTTATTTGCTCCCTTTCAAAAAGAAAATGTGGGCATCAATCCCACTACCTCTCGCATGCTAAAGAAGCACTCAACCAATTTGACTAATTCCCCCTTTCTAGTAACTGCAAAGTAGGTTATTAACCAATATGTTTTTTAGTATTTGTCCTGAAACACTGCAAGTTCTCCAATCACCAAATAAAATGGTGGATGCTGATTTATCCTACCCATTTAGCACTAGCAATGACTCTCGCAAAGCCATTCAGACTAAAAAAAGAACACAGTAAGGCTGTGTCTACACTGGCACGATCTTGCGCAAAAGCGACTGCTCTTACGCAAAAATGTGCTGCCTGTCTACACTGGCTGCGTGTTCTTGCGCAAGTAAACTGACGTTCTACTGTATGAAATCAGGGCTTCTTGTGCCAGAACTCTGACGCTCCCACTCAGGAATAAGCCCTTTTGCACAACTGTTCTTGCGCAAGAGGCCAGTGTAGACAGGCAACATGAATTTCTTGCGCAAGAAAGCCCTATGGTTAAAATGGCCATTAGAGCTTTCTTGCGCAAGAGAGCGTCTACACTGGCATGGATGCTCTTGCGCAAAAGCACATGCCAGTGTAGACGCTCTCTTCTGGAAGAGTTCTTGCGCAAGAAGCTGCCAGTGTAGACGTAGCCTTAGTTTAAATAGTGCAGCGTTTGTGTGTTCTTTGAGGGCATAGTTACACTTACAGAGGGATTGGCACTGTGGCAATTAGACCCCAGGGGTTGATTTAGCAGATCTAGTGAAGATCCACTAAATTGACTGCTGATCATTCTCTCATTGACTCCAGTACTCCACCAGAATGAGAAGCGAAAGAGAAGCTGATGAGTGTTTGTTTTGTCAATCCTCTGCTATGGAGACCCTGTGGTAACTCGACTTAAGGGTGTCAACTCCAGCTACGGGATGCATGTAGCTGGAATTGCATAAATTAGGTCCACTTTGCCCTGTAGTGTAGACCTGCCCTGAGATGCTATGTGATCAATGTGATCAGCTCTGATGTTCACCTACTCTCATACTTTCCTGTGTTAATTTTTCCATGTGTCACAGGGTACGCCCCTAGCGTGGGGCACGCCCCCTTCCTTACGGGCCCGCCGCCCGCTCTATCAGGGTGAGTCCAACCCTAACAGTCCCCACCTAAAAGTCCATGTCCCTTTATCAGGGTAGATACAGCCTAACCAGTCTCTCTAGGAAGTTCATGCCCCTCTATCAGGGTAAATACAGCCTAAGAGGGCTAGCTGCTCCAAGAAGCCTCTCCTGGCCTGGGGCAGAGTAACCAGGGAAGGGAAAATGGGTGGTAGGGGGACCCGGGCCCTCCCTCTCCACCGGGTCCCAGCCCAGGGCCCTTGAGGCAGGGCCAGTGGCTCCTGTCTGCACAGCAGGGACTCTGGCCAATACATGCTGAGCCAAGCTTTGAAACCTTTGCCCTGGGCTGCCTCCTACCATGCCCTGGTTCCCCTGGGGCCCATTCGCCTCCGCATCAGTACCTGCTTGTGTTGTGGGTGCGCTCCTGCCTTGCTGGGATTGGCGGCTGCTGGCTTTATCCCCAGGTCAGGTACAGGGGGCCACTCCGGTCCCAGCTGCTGCAGAAACACTGGCCCAGCCTGGTCTACACCCTCCTCCTGCAGCCCTTCTGGCTGCAGGGCTCCCTCTGCTTTTATACCCAGCCTCTGCTGGGAGCATGTCCAGCAGGGCTGGAGGGGCAGGGCTTTCTCCGCCAGCTGGGCCTGGGCTACCCCCTGTCCCTCAGCGTGGGGCCTGTACGCCCCATCACACCATGTTAAAACATAAATGCTCTTTTGTTTACTAGAAAGCAGAGCTGATCATTCTCATTGCAAACCATACTTTACTTCCAGAAATCTTGACAGCATTGCTTTAACGTGTCGCTTCAGCACTGAGTTAACCAGCATGAATCCTATTGTTAGAGTAAAACACCATGGGCAGTGGGTGAAAGTAGGGCTGGAGGAGGCAACCCCCCCACCCCCGCTCCTTCTGCCCAGGCCCCACTCCCCATGGGAGCCAAGCCGCACCCCCCCAGCATCACAAGGAGGTGAGCAATGCATGGCCCTAGCCTCCCCAGCCCTGGAGCATGAGGATGGTGGGCAGCGTGTAAGGAGAGAGGAGGGCACGCAGCCCAGCCTCCCTGTTCGCAGAGCACAGGGAGGGAGGAGGACATGCAGCACCAGATCCCAGGGAGGGGGGGCGGCGCGTAGCCCCAGCCTCTCCAGCCCCAGAGCAGCACTCCGCCCCTAGTACGCCTACAGCAATTGTTGTGTGGGTGGGGTTTGGGAAGGCAATGTCTTCCCAAGGCTAGTATACCCACCACTCATGTAAAACACAATGTAACAGCTAGTATCACTAGGTTAATATTATTTGATCAATAGGAGCAAAATCTGCAACTACCGTCAATCAGTCTTCTCAGTTACTAATATTACAAGACCATAAGAGGTTTTCTCTTTTTGGTAATTAATGTGTCAATTACAGTGGTTGCACAAGAAAACTTCCTTCCATTTAAAAAAAATTATGCCAGTTTGAAAGGTATTCTATATAACTCAGCTAGAGAATAGTACAAGCACACATTTAATGGGTTAAAACTTTGCTGAGTGGTCTCAAAATATAACTGTAAATGAGAGATCATTGAGTGGGTGTTTTCATTGGAGTCCCACAGAGATCAGTTCTTGGGCCTACGCTGCTTAACATTTTTATCAGTGACCTGGAAGAAAACACAATCATCACTGAAAATTTGCAGATGAGACAAAAACTGGGGGAGTGGTTGATAATGACTGTGAGCAATTAATATTTTGATAAACTGGATGTAAACAAACAAATATGCATTTTAATACAGATAACCATAAATGGATGCATTTAGGAACAGAGAATGTATTGTAAGCCATACTTAGAGGATGGGTGGGAGACTATCCTGGAAATCAGAGATTCTGGCTATGTCTACACTACACTTATTTTTTGGAAAAAGATACGCAAATTGCACTTCACAATTTGTGTGGCTTTTTTCTATTGTTTTTTCCGAAAAGGCTTTTCCGAAATTTGGCCCGTCTACACTGGGCCAAATTTTGGAAAAACCTCCTCTTTCGGAAGAGCCCTTTTTCCTTGTGAAATGAGGTTTACAGGGCTTCCAAAAGAGCGCGTCTGCTCTTCTGCAAAAAATGTCGGAAGAGCAGATGTCTTCCCTGGACGCGTTGGAGTTTTTCTGGGATACCAACTCCATAAAATAGACGTAGCTGCTGAAAAAAATTGGGGATTATGGGGGATAATCAGCTGAATGTGAGGTCTTAGTATTAGATATGAAAATGCTCACATTCTATGACAACTGAACATGGCTGCGTCTAGACTGGCATGATTTTCCGCAAATGCTTTTAATGGAAAAGTTTTTCCGTTAAAAGCATTTGCGGAAAAAAGCACTTTTTGCAGAAAAGCGTCCGTGCCAATCTCGACGCGGTTTTGCACAAGAAAGCCCCGATCGCCATTTTCGCCATCGGGGCTTTTTTGCGCAAAACAGTTTTTACCTGTCTACACTGGCCCTCTTGTGCAAAAGCATTTGCGCAAGAGGGCTTATCCCTGAGCTGGGAGCATCATAGTATTTGCGCAAGAACACTGACAATCTTACATTAGATCGTCAGTGTTCTTACGCAAATTCAAGCGGCCAGTGTAGACAGCTGGCAAGTTTTTATGCAAAAGCAGCCGCTTTTGCGCAAAAACTTGCCAGTCTTGACGCAGCCATAGTGTATTAAAGAGACAAATAGCGTTAGTGTTGCCTCTTTAATAGAATGTTAAAGGTGGTTTTATGGCCACCAATTTCTCCTGAATTGTCACACGCCTCCTGGTCACCTTGCTTTTCCATGCTGTAAAAACAGACACATGACATAGCCCTCTGCCCTACCCATATTTGCAAATGGGATGGGATGGGATGGGATATTTGGAAACCTGACATAGATTTTATAAAAATAATATTTATACCTACTATAACTCAACCTATTATGCCTCAACTCTGCTGTATTGCCTTATCTTTGTATTGCACAAATTCTTTCAGTACTTATGAACGAAAATACTTATGAAAGAAAATAATTCGTGCTGTCAAAATTAAGTTCATTTTCAATAAATAGTAAAAAAAATATTCAGGTATATTATGCACATTCCTTTCTTAACATGTGGTGGATTAATTTAAGATGTACATTTATTTCCCTTACAAAAGTGTTACAAGCAGAATGTGTCTAGATTTTAAAAATAAAATAATAATAAAGGTTTAGAGGGGTGAAATATCAGAGACAAAAATCACAAGAAACAAGTGGGAACTCAGCAAGTGGGTCAAGAATTACCTTTCTCTTTTGTGCATGCAGCTGTGATCATCTTCGAGAAAACAGAACATTATAAAACTAGCCTTCCCACTTCCGGCAGCCCCAATCACTTTCTAAAATTAGCAAATAGCTCAAAAACTAACTGACGATATGCATATTCTTCACAATTGAAAGAAATGGTCTCTAGTTTTAAGTAAAACAGCTACTGGAGAATGCGGGCATCGATCCCGCTACCTCTCGCATGCTAAGCGAGCGCTCTACCATTTGAGCTAATTCCCCCTGTTGCAAAAGGGTTCAACTATCTGTAACTCACTCTTTTCTACCTTCTAGTTTCCGGACTCAGTGGAAATTATATTACAGCTTGATCTGCCACCACAAACTCCTGACTTTCAAGCACAAGCCAATTCGGAATGAAACATTCTGCTTTGCAACCAAGGGTAAGAATACGTCGATCAAATTGTTATCTGAAAGGTAGGGGGACTAAAACACTGTTTCTTTAGCACAGTAGACTCTAATTAGATTTATTTTAGGACAGTTTCTGAGCTCTTTACAAACAAATAAAAAAATCGCTTTTCATCTTTTTAATCCAAGTTTTGCTTGAGGCAATATCTTAGCATCTGTTTACAAATTATCTAACTGGATCACAGACCTTTTCAAAGAGGCCCGAGGATCCAAATGAGCGGTACACTCATCTGCAGAACTGAACAGTTATATTGTATCGTGTTGTTGTTTAAAATCCCCAATATAATTATCTCAATAGATTTGACATTAAAGTAATTAACTGGGTACACCAGAGGTGAAAGTAAACCGATGTGAACCAAAGTGGCCGGATGGCGGCGAGGCCTTAATCCTGACACCCCACCCCCACTCCCCGCGGCAGGCAGCCGAGACCCTGGCCCAAAGGAAAGCCCCTAGCACACGGCGCAGGCAGCCAGGACCCAGACGCACGGGGCTGGCAGGAGAGACCCAGATGCGCGTGGCCGGCAGCCGGGACCTCAGTGAGTGGGGCCCACAGGAAAGCCGGGGGCACGCAGGACCAGTGGTATGTAGAAAACTGCTGCCTATGAGACCCTGCTATTTAGGGGCGCTGAACACGCTGGGACCCCGGCACCCAGGGCCAGCTGGAGAGTCCCGGGCTGGCAGGAGAGCACTGGGCATGCGGGCCCGGTGATCTGTAGAGAGCTGCCGGGACCTCAGGCGCTAGGCCAGGATTGTGGAGATGCTGTAGCATCCCACTCACACCTAGCTCCCTTCCCGTGCATAACAGCACTGCCCCCACACCTCCCATTTGGCTGGGAACAGGAGGAGAGCAGGACATGGTCACCAACGGAGACTGCCCCAGCCCTGAGCCACCCATCTCACACTCCATCCTACACACACCCCAACCTCCTGCACTGATTTCTGCACCCCATCCCACAAGCCTCCAACACCCTGCCCTTAGCCACTCACACCTTCTGCCCTGAGCTCCCCCATGCCCTGATTCCTGCCCCCCCATACACACTTCAATCCTCTGCCCTGTGCACCCCATACTTAAATTTTGTACAGGCATTGTATTGTCTGTCATATTGCAGCCCCACCCCAATCCCTGCCCTGAGTCCCCTCTCCCCATCCCCAAGGGGGGGGACCAGGTTGTGATAGAACAATGCTTGTAAGAAATGTAAATTACTTTCATCCTTGGGCTACAAAGAAATTTCTCCAGCATAACAGGAATCCCTGGGTGGCAACAAGCCAGCCAAATCACTCTAATATCCTCCACAGCCACTAATGTAGTATGTATGGCTGGGGAAAATGAGCATGATTGTACTGCCCCTGAAGTCTTCCTGCCCACTTCAGTGCCTCTTTGGGCCTGAGGATAGTCAGGTGTGAATTACACAAAAGGTAAAATCAGCTCCGGGCCAGTCTCATAACTGAGTTGAAAAAGTACCTTCATTTTTCCCTTGAGTCCTGAGCTTCCCACATCTTGGCTGGACCCAAGAATTGAGGCCACTGTGGTTACCTAAGAATCTTCTAAGGCAGGGGTGGGCAATAATTTTTTAAGGCGGCCACTTCACAAATTCCCTAGCTAGTCCATGGATTCCTCCTATGACACTCCGTTGTCAGTCTCATGCAGCAGCATGAAAGACAGTGAGGATGAAGTAGAGGAGGAGAGTGATCAGCAAGTGAGTGGGGCAACTGATGTCACTGACAGCCAGGACCTTTTTATAACTTTGGAGACAATCTCCTCCTCTTAAAACATCTTGCATCTGGGTGCTGATCCTAGGGAAAGCGCTTCTGGTGAGTTCACATTTTTTATTATGCTACAAGTTTGTTAATGCAATTGGCCTTACACAGCAGGGAGTTCCCCCCCTAACAAAAGAGGTTACTCATTATAAGGGCTGTTCCCCACTCTGGCACACTGTGGCTACGTCTAGACTACATCCCTTTTTCGTAAAAGGGATGTAAATTAGACGTATCGCAATTGCTAATGAAGCGGGGATTTAAATCTCCCCCGCTTCATTAGCATAAAGATGGCTGCCGCTTTTTTTCCGCACGGAGCTTTGCCGGAAAAAAGCGCCAGTCTAGACGCTGATCTTGCGGAAAATAAAGCCTTTTCCGAAAGATCCCTTATCCCTCTCTGAAATAAGGGATAAGGGATCTTTCGGAAAAGGCTTTATTTTCCGCAAGATCAGCGTCTAGACTGGCGCTTTTTTCCGGCAAAGCTCCGTGCGGAAAAAAAGCGGCAGCCATCTTTATGCTAATGAAGCGGGGGAGATTTAAATCCCCGCTTCATTAGCAATTGCGATACGTCTAATTTACATCCCTTTTACGAAAAAGGGATGTAGTCTAGACGTAGCCCAAGTGAAGACGATGGGGACCTGCAAAGACCTTAAATACCTTGCCTCTATAGGTTCTGCTTACAGAAACTCCTTAGAATCACAGATTTATTGACTTTGTCGGGGGGAGGGGGGTAGCTGCCACCACCAAGTGAAACAACAGAAAACCCCTTTCCTCTTGATCCCAGGAAGAAAGCACTTGGACTTCTTCCAGAGTGGTATCCCCAAGCTCCTTTACCACAAGAGAGCTTGAAAAACAAAGGGAAAACAAACTGCAGTTTCTGGTAGCTCACCTCTCAGTCTGAGGTGCACACGCACATACACACACACACACACCCTCCTGTTATTTTCCAGGACACAAGAATCAAATCATCACCTTAAAGAAATGATTTTTATCAACAAAACAAAAGATATACTTGCTAAAGCATAGTTGATTTCTAGGTGTTACAGAGCAACTAAGTAAAACAAAACACAGAGAACATCTCTGGGAACAACTCTTAGGGTATGTCTACACTGCACGGCTATTTTGGGATACCGGAGGTATCCCAAAATAGCTACCCAGTGTCTACACAAGCCGCCTGTTATTTCAAAATATTTTTCTAAATAACGAGTGCTCTATTTCACTATCCCAGTAAACCTTGTTGCACGAGGGATAAGAGATGGCTCAAAATAGAGTTTTATTTTGAAATTTGAAATTTGGTGCTGTGTATACACGCAAATTGCATATCTTATTTCGAGTTTAGGGTGCTGTGTAGATATACCCTTAGATAGTGAATGGAGGAGGGAGGCATGGATTCACATAGAGAAGGACAAACCAAACCCCCAAAATAAAGAAAAATACCCTAATTGCGACTAAATACACGTTTCCCTCTACTCACGATCCGTGCTGATTCACACTTCAAGGTCCAGTTACTCCCATGTCCAATATTTCTTATAGGCATAATAATTCTGGTTCCTGCCTCTGCTCTCTCCAGCCCTTACTTAGAATACACAGAGGAAGAGCAGACCAGGTGGCTATATCCTATTCAGATTTCAGCACTTATCCCCATTGGTTCTTCTGGCCCCCTGCCAACAACACCCTTTCTAGATACCTGAGTTTAACCCCTTAGTCACCGGGTGCTGGCCAGCACTCCACTTATCAGGCAATTGGCCTTACACAGCAGGGAGTCCCCCCAAAAAACCGAATAATTAGCAGTCCTAAATTGCAAGGATGCAGATGAGTAGGTCTTGCATCCCAATATATCCAGCCTTTTCCAGTCCTTGTCATAGGGCATCAACTAGAAGTGGGTCTGTTTGCCCCTGGTGTGAACTGCTTTGACCACAAAGAAGTTAGGGGCTGGGTGAGTAAACAGGAACTCTGCCTCTTTGGCTGGCACATAATATTTTTTATCAGCTCTTTTGGATGCTGGAAATATGGAGGCTGGACTCTGCCAGATGATCCTAGCTGGATCCAGGATGGCCTCATTTATGGGGAAGGCTATCTTGGATGAGGCAGAGGCATGAAGAATATCTGTAAGTTTATGCTGGACTTCAGGAACTTCCACTAGGGAGATGTCCAGCAAATCAGCAACATAAGAACAACATAAGAACATAAGAATGGCCATACTGGGTCAGACCAAAGGTCCATCGAGCCCAGCATCCCATCTGCCGACGGTGGCCAATGCCAGGTGCCCCAGAGAAGGAGAACAGAAGACAATGATCAAGTGATTTATCTCCTGCCATCCATCTCCTGCTTGTTATGAAGGCTAGGCACCATACTTATCCTGGCTAATAGCCATTTATGGACCTAACCTGCAAAATTTATCAAGCTTTTTTAAACTAATAGAGTCCTGGCCTTCACAGCCCTGGCAAGGAGTTCCACAGGTTGACTGTGCGCTGTGTGAAGAAATTTCCTTTATTAGTTTTGAACTACTACCCATCAATTTCATTTGGTGTCCCCTAGTTCTTGATTATGGGAAAAGGTAATTCTATAATCACTTCCACACCATTCATGAATTCCTCTATCATGCCTCAATCGCTTTGCAACTAAAGTCCCAGTCTCTAGCCTCTCCCATATGGGACCCTTTCCAAGCAATCATCTTAGTCGCTCGAACCTTTTCTAATGCCAATATATCTTTTGAGGTGAGGAGACCATATCTGCACGCAGTACTCGAGATGGCGTACCATAGTTTTAGGGGAAGTATGATTCTTTTGTCTTATTATCTATCCCTTTAATATTCCTAACATCCTATTTGCCTTACTAACTGCCGCTGCACACTGCGTGGATGTCTTCATAGAACTATCCACTATAACTCCAAGATCCCTTTCCTGATCTGTCGTAGCTAAATTTGACCCCATCATTTTTGAATAAGTCCTGGAAGGACTTGAAGTCATCCCCAGATGCTGGTGGTGGGGGCATTATTGACTTGGCGTATGAGGAGAAAGACAGGTGATAAGGGGGGGAGAGTGTCCTCCTCTTGGGTCTCCTCCAGGTCTTCTATACACTGTGGGGGGAGAAGATCAGCAAAAGGTACACAACTCCAACTATGAAAATAATGTAGCTGGATCAATGTACCTTGAGCCGAGCTTGGTGCCATCTCCACAGCAGGAGGTCAATGGGAGAAACGCTTCTGTCAACTTCCCTTACTCCTTGCAACAGAGAGGAATACTGGTGCTGATGGGTGCGCCCTCAGCGTTTGATTTAGTGAGTCTTTACTAGACCCACTAAATTGAACCCTGGGAGATTGATCACCAGAGCATCAATCCTCCAGTAAATGGAGATGTGGCCTGAGTCTTGAGACCACCACCCCTGGAGTAAAAGGGTAATTAAGCCTCCCAACCCCATTCAGTTCTTAGCCTCCCTTCTGAGACTACCAGCAAAGGTGTCATTAATACCATTTGTGTAATGATTTTGGAGAAGTATTCAATGCAGTAATACAAATATAAATGTTATTACATTTATGTCTTCATAGGATTTAAAAAGATATAAAATTATACATCAAAAATTCAAAAGCTACAGGCAAATAAAAAGCAAAGATTTACAAAAACTAAATGCTAACCTGTTCCATACCTATTCCACTTAGAAATCTTTTGGCTGCGTATACATTTATGTTTTCCTTCTGATGAAACCAGTTTCTCTCATACACTATATTCATCAGTGTTATTCATCTTCTAAATATTGTGCTCTCTGAAAGTAATTTCTGTCATATCATCATACCAATGCTCTCTAAATTAGGACTCCAAGATTCTATACTCCTGAAGTATCAATCTCTTGAATAAACCAAGCTAATTTCAATTCATCTTGAAAAGATTTTTGTCATCCTAGTTAATGATGAAATCTCAGATAGCAAATATTTCATTTTCATATTGGACTCCTGGACACTTATTTAAATGTGTTCTACTGAACAATGAGGAATGTTGGTAATATGGGAAATAGGATGGTAATTTTTCATATTATTTTGTAATATATTAGTACTAAGAGATCCCTGATCAAGTATTACCAGTTTGATGACTCCTGGGAGAATTCTGTGCCAAAAAAAGTAAACATTTTGCACATATTTTACAATTCTGAATATTTTATTTGTCAAAATAACACTCTGTAATCATGCTAGTTTCAATTATTTTGGTAATTTATTTCAATATACTTGTCAGTAACTATGTCTGTAACAACACAAACAAAAAAAAATCCCCCCAGTAGTAGAGAGATAAAGAAACCCATATGACAACCCTAAGCCTAGTTGCAGGGTGCCCCACCCGGCAAGATGTTCGCCCCCTCTCCCAGCCCAGATGTGCTCCCCCCAATGCAGATACTCAGACCCACTAGTCTCCCGACCTTAGCTATGGGGCGATTCCCCAGCCCTGACACTCATACCACTCCCCCCAGAGCCCAGCTACACCCCTACCAACCCAGAGATTCACACACCCTACCCCTTCAGTGTCGAACTGCAGAAGTAAGTGTTCTAGAAATATACTGAATCATAAATTAGTGAGTGAGTCAGAATTAAATTTGTTACATATGTCTTTCTTGTTGCATAATATTGTGCTTGAAGAGTTTCTGGCTAGTGTTTAAGAGTATTCATTATCAAAAATGAAGAAAGAATTCATACATTCAGAAGTGGGTGAGACTGTACATACAGTTCTGCTCAGTGACGTGGTGTTCCAGCTCTCTGAAAGAAAAGAAAAGGTCAGTCTCACAAAAGAGGCTTTCAAATGTCTCCCTTTTGTTTAGAGTTATAGGGCCTAACTATTCTCAAGGTGAGAATAGATAAACTCTGTTACTTGGATCCTAATCTCATACTGATGTACATTAGCCTTTCTTTGCCATCAAAATAAATGGGACACGAAAACAAAGGGAAGGTGATGAGACAAAGCAAGGATGGAAGGGTATATATTGTTTAATTGTTGTGGATCTTTAGTTATTTCTCATTCAGAGTTTGTATAGGAATGAGAACTTTGCCAGCCCATTGTGCATGACACATCTGAGGATGATGTCCACAAAAATAAAACCTCAAGCTCCTTCTCTGCTTGACTCCTCCACCTCTTTGTTGTCAGGGCCATCTATCCTCTCTGTTTTGACATTTGGGATTGTCTAGGCTAAACCTAAAACACTTGGACAGGCATTTTGCTAATTCAGAGGGTTTCTTATTATTTCTATAAAAACTGTTACATAAGAACATAAGAACGGCCGTACTGGGTCAGACCGAAGGTCCATCTAGCCCAGTAGCCTGTCTGTTGACAGTGGCCAGCACCAGGTGCCCTAGAGAGGGTGGACCGAAGACAATGATCAAGCAATTTGTCTCCTGCCATCCCTCTCCAGCCTCTGACAAACAGAGGCCAGGGACACCATTTCTATCCCTGACTAATAGAACTAACCTCCATGAAATTATCTAGCTTCTCTTTAAACTCTATTATAGTCCTAGCCTTCACAGCCTCCTCTGGCAAGGAGTTCCACAGGTTGACTGCATGCTGTGTGAAGAAGAACTTTCTTTTATTAGTTTTAAACCTGCTACCCATTAACTTCATTTGGTGTCCTCTAGTTCTTCTATTATGGGAACTAATAAATAACTTTTCTTTATTCGCCCTCTCCACACCACTCATGATTTTATATACCTCTATCATATCCCCCCTCAGTCTCCTCTTTTCTAAACTGAAAAGTCCCAGTCGTTTTAACCTCTCTTCATATGGGACCCGTTCCAAAACCCTAATCATTTTAGTTGCCCTTTTCTGAACTCTTTCCAAGGCCAAAATATCTTTTTTGAGGTGAGGAGACCACATCTGTACACAGTATTCAAGATGTGGGCGTACCATAGTTTTATACAGGGGCAGTAAGATATTCTGTGTCTTATTTTCTATCCCTTTCCTAATAATTCCTAGCATCCTATTTGCCTTTTTGACCGCCGCTGCACGCTGTGTGGAATTTTTCAGGGAACTATCCACGATAACTCCAAGATCTCTTTCCTGATTTGTCCTAGCCAAATTAGCCCCCATCATACTGTATGTATAGTTGGGGTTATTTTTCCCAATGTGCATTACTTTACACTTATCCACATTAAATTTCATTTGCCATTTTGTTGCCCAGTCACTCAGTTTGGTGAGATCTTTTTGAGTCCCTCACAGTCTGTTTCTGTCTTGACTATCCTAAACAGTTTGGTATCATCCGCAAACTTTACCACCTCACTGCTTACTGGGTTGTCTGCCCGCCTGGCTCCTAATCATTTCTCCAGATCATTTATGAATAAGTTGAACAGGACTGGTCCCAGGACTGACCCTGTTGGTAAACTATATGTTCACTTAATATGTAGGAAGAGAAAGAACTTGTTTGCACTGACACCTTGATTCAAATCGTTTCCACTTATAACCATATGTGCATTGACAGTTGCCCTGCGGTTGCTTAATAATAATATCTGTACTCCCGTGGAACATGTCATTTCAGGTGCCAAGAGCCATGCAATAACCAGGCTTTGAGATGAAGTTTTTGGGGATCCAAATGGATGACACAATAGAAGCTAAGGCAGAAGCAGAAGTGTGCATGGGAACAGACCAACATGTGGAGAAAGTAAGAGTGCCATGTTTGTCATGTCCATGTGGAATTTATTAGTATCAATCTGGATTAGGGATGTAATAGTGTAGTCAATTAACTGATAAGCAAAAGTTTATAGATTAATGCTGTAGACTACATGCATTCCTCACCACCAGTAAATTTTTAGTAGGCTGGCCAGCACCCTGGCTCAGTCCTAGCTTGTGCAGGATCCAGGACCTACCTCCACTGTGGCTCTGCATATGAAGTGTATTAGGAGCCAGGCGGGCAGGCAACCCAGCTCAGTTCCAGTTCACGCAGGGTCCAGGAGCTTAGACCCTCATGCATGGGGCAACAAGCAGCCAGTCCATGAGGGGAGCTGGTTTTGAAACTGGCTCTCCTCGTGGACCAGCTCCTGCCTGGCACCCTGTGCTGCTGCCTCTGATACAGAGGCAGCAGTGCAGAGTGGCAGGGGGCTCCTCAGGAGTGGGGCCAGGGCTTCCTAGCTGCCAGCCTCCCTCCTGGGGACTATAGAATAGTCAAGTAACAGATAAGTATTCATGAGATTACTCGACTATTCAATTAACTGATATGTAACATCCCTACTCTGGATCTGTCCTGTTTTATCTGTCATTTCTCTCCAGCTGCTGGCTGCACAGCTGCCCCCTGCTCCTCTAGAGTTCTTCTGCCCATGCTCATGCCACTCACCGCTTCCTGGTGAGTAGGGACTGGGTGCAGCTTGCAGACAGGGAGCGGGTGGCCAGAAGATGAGGCTGGCTGCAGAAGCCAGTGCGGAGCCTACGGGGGATAAGGGGCAACCAGGTGATGCACAGAAGTCCCACTCAGCATCTAACTCCTCAACCTCTTCTAATTAAATCTGCCTTTCCTCAAGCACCAGCATTCAAGTTAAATAACAAACTACTTCTACTATTTTTCATTGCAAATATACAATATTTCATCTATATTATGAATTCAATAGGCTTATATATAGTGCCTCTATGATCAGGGTGAACGGTAATTTATGCTCCTCTGAGGGAAAAAAATATTTTAAGGGATGGGGATAAAGTAGGACGGTCTATTGTATTAAGAAGAACTAACTACATCTAAAGGAAAGGGAAAGGGATTATTTTTAATTGTGTGTGCACTGAAGGCTCTGACTTGACCCAACGGCCAAAGAGAAGGAACTGGGCTGGTGATGTTAGCACAGTGCTAGTTAATCACCTGAAGTGGTACAATATGGGGACTGCACATGTGTGGGCTAACCGGGCACTGCTACCATAAATATTCTACTAGGAGAGCAGGAGCGCGAAGACACTTAACGTGGAGCACCCACAGAGAAACCACTCTGAGGAAGAATCCATATATTTCCCCTCTCTTTTCACTGCCTCTAATATTCAGAACATTATCAGTGAGCATATTAACTGAACTCCAGTCTTTGCAGGATATTGGGATTAGAACCCAAATATATATATCTATTTCCCTCTTTATAATTGGGATTAACTTTGTTCTACTGTAATACTCTGAAATTACCCCACAGCCACTAATTTAAAATAGATTCTGTAGAACCAAATACTTATATAACCAGGGTCTGAATCAATGCTTCCATTAGCCAACTGAAAAGGGAAAGAAATCCCAGGTGTGTTTATATAAATACAGTTTATCCCTACTTCACTTAGATGTATTAGATATTCAGCTGTTACAATGGTGTTTTGCTCATTGTAATCAACTTGGCTGGTGTTGGGTTACAAGTTGTGTTAATACCAATTGCAATGTCTGTGATTATTGGGGGAATGCAAAAGAAGAAAGTCTGTGCTTAAAGAATGAGATTCTGGGCATGTGTGTGTAAATACAGTTCACTCAATGTGCTTAGTCCTGCTAGATACTGAACTGTTACAATGGTGTTTTGCCCAATTTGGCTGTTGTACGGTCACAAATTGCGTTAACACTAAATGCAGAAATTGTGAGATATGATCACCAATGCTTGCAGTTATTGTGGGACTGAAGAAAAGTCAGACTGTGTTTAACTCAGTAAAAAGGAGAGACCCTGTCAGTGTAAATACATATAGATGGACAGAGGTTCCTCTTCCAGGGCCATATGAGATTAAGCTGGGGAGGGAGAACTCTGAGTCAGCAGGTTACATGCCCTCCAGGCATGAGCTGTAAGACTGGTTCAACCTGTTTCTCCCCCCTGTTTCAATGACAGAGCTAAAGAAAGGCTCCACAAGGAGTCTCTTTTAAATTTATTCCAGTGGATGCCGGAATCTCTTGTGGCTGGGCTGTGCTTTGGGCTAAGAGCTGAAATCACTGAGCGCTGAAATCACTAGGTTTGGCCCAGAACCAAATCTACCAGAAGCCAGCAGAAGACACAACAAGCAGCACGATGAGTAGCCTGCAGCGTGGGAGAGCAGAGGCAGTGAGGGGTGACGAATGGCCAGCAGAGCGGAGCCAGAGAGCAGTGAGCAGGTGGATGGTGAGTGACCAGCAGAATGAGTAAGATGCCTCCTATCTCTCCCCCACTCAGGATGGGAAGTGAACTCTACAGATACCCCTCTGAATTCTGGGTTTGCCCTGACCAACGGCAGCAACTGTGAGTGGGGTGCTAAGAAGGGTTGGGCATGTCACGGGGACATTTACATTGGTGGACTTAAGAATCTGAGAGCAAAAGGACATTGTCCAACCTACTTGAGCTGGGACGTTTACTCATGGTTTTAGTTATGAACTCTGTGGTTTTTTCCCAAATTAATGTCACGTTACTTCCCTCCCCTTTTATTAAAGGTTTCTTTTCTACACTCAGGAACTGTGCTTGTGATAGGGGAAGCATCGCCTCTCAGAAGCACCCAGCAGTGTTGTGTGAATTTGCCAGGTTCCTAGGTGGGGGCCTGAGCCAGTTCTGTGTTGGATGGATGGAGAGGAATCCCTCGATATTGAACCCTGCCCTGGCTGCTTCTGACATTACCTGGCAGAAGGGTTACACTTAAATGAAACTCAACTCATCAGCTTCCCGTGATACATGAAATTCATGGCACAACACAGAAGATTTTAACTCTTTTTTGTATGGGGGAAGGGGCTTACACGCTAACTCAGATCTTAGCCATGATGAAAGAAACAGACATTAAAGATGGAGACCTATTAAATGCCCAATCCTGCACTCCTTGAAGTTGATGGATTGTACCCTACAGACAGTATATTCTTCAGTGCTTTAACCAGCCTAGTTTTACCACTAAGAAAGCTGTCAAGTTTTACGGTATTTTTCCATTAGAGAAGGTGCCTATTCTCACCTGTCTGTCCTTAGAATTAGGGTTGAACTCCTTACTGCTCTTTTCCCACAGCATAGGTCTGTGTCTCACAGACTTCAATCTCACTCTCCTGTCCCAGCAGATTTGCAACGAGCGTGGGAGTGTGGCATAAGGACTATCAGACACTAGCAAAGAGAAAAAATAGGAAAGGACTTAACAAGGGACAAAGGTTTGACTGGAAAGCTGAAATCCACATGAATGCATATGGATATGTGTCCCATTGTGAGATTGTTATGATCATAACCATCCACAGAAAGCAAAATTTAGGTTAAACACTAAAGAAAACTTCTTACACCTAAAGTAGTGATTCTCAATCTGCAGCCTGCAGGCCGCTTTCTACCCAATCAGTACAAAACTGCAGTCCATGTGACATCCACAGGGCCATACTAGGGATGTAAGTGTGTAACCATTTAAACAGTGAACCAATAAGCATCAGTTTATCAGTTTCTGTTATGGTTACATACCAGCTCCTGGCCCTGCTCCAGGAGAACTGGCTGCCACCCTCTCTGGGAGTTGAGTCAGCAGCTGGGAGCCGGTGCGCACTGGGAGACGGCTTATAAGCTTATACAATAACTGCTAGGATTTTAACAGTTAAATGTTACATTTTTAACCATTTTTTTACATCCCTAGGCCACAGAGGTAGTGTTGGATGCAGCCAACATAACACATTGTGGACCATATATGTGCCCCAAAATGATAGACAGGTGGAGAATCACCATTCAAAGGGTAGTTAAGCATGGAACAAATTATCCAGGTTGTGGAATCCTGTCATCAGAGGTTTATAAGAACAAGTTAGACAAACAACAGACAGAGATAGTCTCTAGATAATACCTAGTCTTGCCTCCATGCAGGAAACTGGATGAGATTTGCCTTCCAGTCATGCATTTTTATGATATTATTGTGGCAATGGGATTGGAGGGGTGGGGACAGCCTGCAAACATATTTCTGGTCCTCCAATAAGAGCACCCCATCCCTCAACAGTTTCTCTTTAATATGCTTTGCTGTTTTGGCGCTCCTTTGTTCTAGTGCAGTTCTATCTAAAAAATCATTGTTCTTCTTGTCAGATAAGCAGGGGCTACACTATTAGCAACACAAATATATCCTTTTCACTTTTTCTTTATAACACGTCCACAGTAAGAAGCATCATGCCCAATCCTCTCTTTATTGATGTAAGCAGGGTCAGGATAAGCTCTACCCTGACAACTGGTGGTGAACTGGGGCGAGTGGTGCAAAGAGACTTCAGAGGCTGATCTCATTTGCATAGATACACCCAATTTGCATAGACACACCCACCCTGCCTAGTATGTGCTCACAGCAGCCCAAATGGTCACTTTGGCCACTGTGGGATCCCCAGTCTCTCTGTTATTGAGGCAGGGGGGAGAAAAGTGTTGTTACCCTGATTATGTGAATCAAGGACAATGGAATGGTGGAACTGTTTATGACAGAGGGATTTGCCATAAACTAAGTAGCTCTCGCTGGACAAGGGGCATGGGTTCCAAACCCAGTCAAGTTGAGAGAGGCTAGATAGATCTTTGTATCTGGTGGGAACCCTGTCTGAGGGCCTAAACAACACTGATTGCACCCCTTTCTCTCTCACTGTGGCATATCAGAACTAATGTGGATTCCATTAGGAGTCTATGGTGAGCTGCTGAGTTGACTTCACTGTAGGCTAGTAGAGCACTAGCACTGAGGCTCCTCTATTATGAGCTGAAATCACTGTGTGTGTACAGTATAGCCTGGTGCTATACTGCAGAAGAGCTGAAATCACTATTGCTGTGGGGAGCCTGGTGCTATGCTGAGCTATTAGCAGAGCAGCTTGCAGGGACAACCAACAAGCACAGGTGGACAGCAGAGCGGTTTGTGGGGACGACCAGCAGCCGGTAGGAGCGGCAGCAGACAGCCAGTGGAGCAGCTGAGGCAGCAATCCAGCTGGAGCAGCAGGTGGAGTGCGGCGGAGTGACTCGCGTTGACATCGGCAGTAGAACCCTACGGAGAGGCAGCGCCATCGGCGGACCACGTAAGGTGTATCAATCCCCGCCCCTCCAGGTTGGGAGGGTAAAACCCTGCCCGGTGAACTTCTGAACCCTGGGGCAGCACTGACCCAGGGCAGAGACTTTTGGGGTGTTGGACTTTGGGTGATTTGTTTGGGTTGCTGGACTCAAGAGACTCTTGGGGTGTTGGACTTTGGGTGATTTGTTTGGGTTGCTGGACTCAAGACTCTTGGGGTGTTGGACTTTTGGGACTTTGGGTGATTCGTGGCTGGGGAGTGGGTCTTTGCTCATGTTTGGTCTATGAATCTGAGTTGTGGTGTTTTCCCAATTTAATGCTGATGTCGGTTACCTCACGTTATTAAAGGTTTGCTGCTATACTGAGGCTCTGTGCTTGCGAGAGGAGAAGAATTGCCTCTTTGAGGTGCCCAGAGGTGTATGTAAGATTTCCCAGGTCACTGGGTGGGGCTCGAGCCGGTGTTGTATTACCTTGTTGGGAGAAGACCCCCTAGATACTGAACCCGGCCCTTGCTGCTATTAACTCGGCCTGGCAGAAGGGTTACATTACATTTTTCTATGCCCTACCTTTGCAGTGGAATTTGGGAACCTCAGAATCTGGCACACTTCAGTCTGAAGTACCCACTGATTTACTTAAGAAAAGCCTAGCAGAGACACAACTAGGTGTAAGTTCCTACTTAAGAGAACATGGTAAAAGCAGATTTAGATTTAAAGCATATCCTTCCTCCTCCCTGCCATCAAGGCAATCAGAGAACTGAACACTAATACAATGACTATAAATCAAGGGAAAACAACTTTAGAAAAATGTTAAGGAGAAAAAAGGAGGGGAAGGAAATCTCTGGAAGTGGCACTGGAGCCCAGAGGTGAGGAGGAGAAAGCTAGAAGACCACTCAGTAGTGATGGAACAGGAGGAACAGTCTCAACAACCAGGCACCTTCTGTTAAGCACTCTAAACTGACCTCAGTTTTCCATCTCCCAAATCCAGTATTGTCAACTTCAAGAGATCAAACATCATTAGTCGGACCCCCCAAAATCATTACTTTTTTTAGGGCTGTCAGTTGACCTGCGTTAATGCCTGTGATTAATGCCAGACAGGATTAACGCGTTAAAAAAATTAACACGTTAATCGGAGGCATTAATGATGCACTGCTTCTTTGAAGTGACGCTCCAGCACTTCAAAGGGGCAGCACAAGTGGAACTGGGGATCAGCTGGAGTGCCCAGCTTATCCCTGGCTCCCCGTTGCAAAGCCCCTTTGAAGTGCCACTTCAGCACTTCAAAGAGGCTTTGCAACAGCAGAGCCGGGGATCAGTCCCCAGCTGATCCCCGGCTCCGTGTTGCAAAAGGCTTTGCAATGCAGAACCAGGGATCAGCTGGGGACTGATCCCTGGCTCCGCTGTTGCAAAGCCCCTTTGAATTGCCACTCCAGCATTTCAAAGGGACTTTGCAATATAGAGCCGGAGATCAGCTAGAGTCCCCAGCTGATCCACAGCTCCACTTGCGCTGCCCCTTTGAAGTGCCACTCCGATGCCTTAAAGGGGCAGCACTGCATGGAGCCCAGGGTCAGCTGGGGACTCCAGCTGACCCCAGGTTCCACCTTGCGCTGCCCCTTTTGAAATGCTGTGGTCATCTTGAAACGCTGTTTGTGGAGGTATTTATTTAGTTGACGTAGGTCGAGGATGGGTCTCCAACCACCCGTTCTTTTTTCCAGGAAATAATTTGAGTAAAATCTCCTGCCCTGATATTGTTTGGGTACTCTCTTTATAGCTCCTATGTGTAGGAGGTGTTGGACTTCTTGATGGAGCAGTGCTTTGTGAGAGGAGTCCCTGAACAGGGACAGGGAAGGTGGGGAGGTTGAAGGAATTGATGTCAAGGGAATGGAATATCCACACTTGATAATCTCCAGGACTCAACAGTCCGTGGTAATTGCTGTCCGCTGGTTGTAAAAGGGGAGCAAATTATGATGGAACACGGTGTAGTTGGACGGCACTGGTGGAAAGGAGAGGTAGTGCAGGCCTTTGACCAAAGCCTCAAACGTAATGCTAGGAGGCCTGTATGTTGGATGAACAGATGTTAGGAGCTCTCCGGTATTGGTTCCTTGACCTGGAACAACTCGGGTTGAACGGTCTTTGCTATTGTCTGCCAAATGACAAGTCTCTCTGTCTCTGGTAGGTTATGTAACGCCTCCTACAGTAGGGCGATGTATATATCCCTAAGGTGTGTAAAATGGTACATGAGTCTTTCTTGGAATGAAGGACTTCATCTGTCTTAGCAGCAGAGTTTGTCCTTATCAAATGATAAATCCTCAACCTTAGTTTGGAGGTGCTTGGGGACACCAGCTGCTTGCAGCATGAGGCAGACCTCATCACTATGGATGTTGCTGTTGCTCTTGTTGCAGTATTGGCAAAATCGAGCACCATTTGTAGTGCTGTGTGGGCTGTAGTGTATCACTCTTTAACAATAGATTTTAATATGGATCTTTTGTATTTAGAAGATGTTGCATCAGTTCTGTTAGTTCTGCATAATTGTCAAAATTGTGACTGGAGAAATGTGCTGTATAATTTGCTATACAGCGTTGAAGCATCAAGGAGGAGTAGATTTTTCTCCCAAATAGATCCAGATTTTTAGGGTCTTTGTCCTGACTACTGGATTTATATTGAGGGGTCTTAGATCTTTGGTTTGCAGCATCCACCACTAAGGAGTTGGGCTGAGGATGAAGAAATAAGAATACCATGCCCTTTGAGGGGACAAAATATTTTCTGTCAGCCCTCTTATTAGTTGCCACACCTCATCCACTTCTTCCATGATAGCCTCATCTAAAGGAAGCACAATTCTCACTTTTGTGGAAGGTTGGAGGTACTTTAAGAGTTTGTGCTGATTTTCTTGCACTTCTGATAACACAACTTCCTGACTGATAGCGACCATTTTGAATAAGTCCTAAAATTGTTTCACGTCATCTGTGGGTGAGGGATCATTAGGAATAACTGCTTCATCCGGTGACGAGGACGATTTGTCATTTGGTGAGACGTCAGGTTGTTGGATACCAGGGTCATCAGTAATCTGCCCCTCTTCTGTTTCTAGATCCTCTGTTGGAGGTGGGAAAAGATCGTGGATGAAAGTGTTACGCCCCTATGGGTAACAACACTAGAGAATACCTGATTAGCCTAATTGATTATGATGCTAATAACTTACAAAGGCAGGTGCGACCCCGAATGCCGTATCGGTTGCAGATTGTCCTTACCCAAAGAGTGGCGCATGAAATAAATACTTAACAATTTAGAAAGGTTTTATAACCACAGGACTATATTGAACTAAATCTCAGAATTTACAAACTAGGGGGAAGTCCCCTTTTAAAATAACCAATCATACTACCAGAGTCTCACGTCGCAATGGCGATGGATGGGTTGCTGGCGACCTACAACCTTTGGGCTAATTGAAAGCCCTCCGGGAGGAACTGCCAAGCGTCCCTCGGTGGCTGCCGGCGCCGAAGCTGGCGACCTCAATCCGTTGGCTAATTTAAAGCCGCGGGAGAGGAGCTGCCAGGCGATCCCACGAAGCACTGAGGTTGAGTGCGATGACTTCACCTTCCGTGGGTCACGACTCTTCCGGCTCTTCCTGCGCTTCGGAAGCAGCTCGACGGCGATGGATGCTAAGACTCTGTCTCTACCCTAAATTTAATCTAACCTAAAATAATACCTTAACTAATTCGCAACGCGCCCGCCGAACAAACACGACGACGGCCAACATGCATAGACCGACGCTGCCTGACGGACAAACACGAAGACGAAATCTAATCTACCTAAAAAACTAAACTAACTAAACTAAACCTAGACTAAATGAAGACTATCAGAATATAAGAACAAGCCTTCCACCCGTCTTAAATCTGAGATGATGCTTAACCCTCACTCATTCGACCCGGGACAAGATGCTAGACCTCTCGCACTCTCTCTCTCTCTAAGCTAGATCTATGCCTAAGCCCGACGCCCCGACGCAACCGAACCCCAAACTGGTGTTGCGAGGACTGTGGGGGTGTCCAGTGACGGCATGGTGACCAGCAGGGTGGACAATGAGGATGGTAAGACCAATCTGAATACCATGGAAGATAGTAAGAATACTGCGGTGGACGTCATTCCTAAAATGTGTGGGCTCTTGCTGGAAAGGAATGTTGAGAAGTGAACACACTCCTGCGGTCATCTTGGTAGTCACTGTAGTGAGACAGAGCAGGCAAATGTGGTGGAGAAGGAGAGTCCCGAAAGGATAGAGCAGAGTGGAAGCAATGTTGCAATGAAGGTTCATAAGGAGATCTAGGTCTCGGTTCCAGATCCGGCACCGGTGTAGTATGTTCCTGTGCGTGAGCTGAAGAGTGGCGGCAGATTAGTGAAGATTGCCGCGGTGCCAAGATGAGCTGTGCCGGTGGAGGCATCGGCACCAGTGGTGATGGTGCTGACTCTGGGCTTGGTGTGCGAAGCAAAAGTTTAGTGTATTTGCACCTATCCTACTTCGGCACCGTGGTTCCAGTTGGTGCTGTGGACTTGTCCAGCTCCCAGGTGTCAAATCTCTTTGGTGCCGTGGTAACCGGTGCTACGCTCTGTCCCGATCACAGATTGTGTTCTGTCACAGACATGGCACAGGAACGTGTAGGGGATTCCTTGCCCCCGAACCTTGTTCCCTCTCCCCTGTCCCAAACCTGTCCCCCGTTCCCCTGCCCCCCCTGTTCCCTCTCCCCTGCCCCCCCCACTGCAGAAACCTGCCCCCCCTCTGCGGAAACCTGCCCCCCTGGCACCCTGCCCCCCCTGCAGAAACCAGTTCCCTCTGGCACCCTGTCCCCTACTGCAAAAACCTGTCCCCCTGCTCCCCTCTGCAGAAACCAGTCCCCACCGGCACCCTGTCCTCTACTGCAGAAACCTGCCCCCCACTGGCACCCTGGCCCCTGCTGCAGAAACCTGTCCTTCTGGCACCCTGTCCCCTCTCCCCTGCCCCCACTGGCACCCTGTTCCCTGCCCCAGAACCCACTAGCACCCCTCCCCAGTACTGTGTCCCCTGCTCCCAACTGACTTTTCTATGGGTCAGTGACCTCTGACTCAAGGCAGGTTCCCTGCCATTCTCATAAATAAAGACAATGCAGAAACTTTTTGTGTTTGATATAGTATTTTATTTAAAAATGAAGCCTGGCCAACAAACCCCCAATTGGGGCCAAGTCCCCATCTGGCCACAAGCACTCCTGCATTCCCCCTTACCCAGACCCTAGATCTGAGCCTATCATACACTGGAACCCCCTGCCCTGAGCCCCTCACATACCCCAACCCAAATTCCTGCACCCTCACATCCACAAGCCTGTGGCTTGCTTAGTACCCCAACGCTGCCCGGCCTGGAGCCCCCTCCCCGAGCCAGTGTCCCCTTCTCCACCTCCTCCTGCATCCAGATTTCCTCCCAGAGCTTGCACCTCTCACCCCTTCCCACACCCAAATCCCTCATTCTCACCCCAGAGACTACACATCCTGTCTCAACCCAGCAAGGGTCCGGCTAGACTGCAGGAGTTTTTCAGGATTCTGGAGATATCCCAGAAAAACTCTTCTGCATCCAGGGTTGCGTTTGTTCTTCTGCTTTTTTTAGTGGAAGAGCAAACATGCTCTTTCGGTCACCCCTATATTCCTCTTTCCATGAGGAATAAGGGGGCTTCCAAAAGAAGGGTTTTTTTTCTGACATTTGGTCCAGTCTAGACAGGCCAAATATTAGAAAAACCTCTTCCTACAGAAGAATTTTTTTTAATAAAAGCAGCAGTATAAGGATTGGGGATAGCAAGTGATTGAGAAAGGAGAATAGAGAGGGCGGGGCTTCAAGGAAGGGGCGGGGCGGTAGATCTTGGCTTGGTCTGTCATTTAAAAAGTGATCTTGGGTGTAAAAAGGTTGGAGACCACTGCTCTAATCTAAACAGCTACTTTAATGTTAGAACCTCTATAATGCACTTCAGTGTTAGCACACCTTGGAACCCAAATCTTAGTTTGAAATCCAAGACTTGGAGCAGAAATGAGCTTGTACTATGTTACCAATTGAGTATATCCTGACATTGGTATAAGAAGACAGATAATAGTGCACAGGATGGGATAATCAGAATATTTTAAATTACTACTAACTCTACGTGCTGGCACTGCCACTTACCTTATGACTTCCCTCTATGATTTCACTGGCAGAGCTGACATCTCTACCAGCTTTGTAAGAACTTCAAAGAAGAGAGTCTCTACACTATAAGGATCATGTATTATACTCTCTTTGGGCCGAACTGAGGAGAAAATTCAGAAGATGATCAGTTTAAAGGACATTCCACAGACTACTTCCACCATAACATTCCATCCAGATGTTTAAAGCACATAAACCAAATAATGTTACACTGTCTGGATGCCAATTGCCAAAGAAACTCAGAAGGTGCAAATTTTAGAGCTTTCCTGAATGGAAAAAGAAAAATTACTTTGGCAATCTGGTTGGGTTAATGGCTTGAAGTCTTAGACTTGTTAGATGAACTAAAAAACTGTATATTTATAGTATTTAAGTTTTCCCTCTTAAGGTGTGAAAAGAACGTCAGGACATGGCTCTAAACCTTACAACAGTATAATGTCCTCAATTCAGAGCACATTGTCAGGGTTAAAAGAAACCCATTTGTCTTATGGAAAAGACTGTTTACAATTCAATATAATTTATGTGCAGTGATTCTATATATACATATGTTCTGTTATAGCAATTTCTCTTTTTGCTGTTATGTCTTGAAACCTAGTTTAATTTCCCCTTTTTATTTTTGTAAATTTATATGTAGTCCATTATTAGTATTAGACTTCATAAATAAACATTATACTTCAATTTGTTTTCTCCTGCCTTGAGGAGGCATCTTTATTTTAAATTACAGTAAAGAAACACACAGAGAGGGAAAATACTGCATGCCCACCTTTGAATCATGCTTGTCAATATTCAAAGAAGAATACAGGGAGAATACCATTCTTGATTAAATTAAACACTTAGCATAGGCAGCAAAATCTTAGACAATATAAAGGTAGAAAGGAATGCACAAGTGTTTCCTCTTAACTACTTATTTCCATTCTTTTAAGATTTTGGGTGGATGAAGCATGTCTTGCCACAATCTTAATGGACACGAAATATAGTTTTAATTTGCTAGCCTCCTATAAGGTTGAACCTGTCTAGTCTGATACCCTCAGGACCTGGCCAGTGCTGAACCAGAGATTTGTTGACCTATAAGGTCAATATTGTCTAGCACCATTAATAGCACTTCCACTACTTACTGGATTCTTAGAAGACATTTAGGAGTAAATTAGAGCTAAATAACAGCACAGAAGGGAAGGTTACTCATCAGATGCAGTAACTGGAGTTCTTCAAGATGATTGTCCCTGTGAGTGCTCCATCTTTAGCTGCATCAGTGCTGCTGCACCTCTGATCGGAGATTTGTGACAGCAGTGCCCACAGTTGGTTGTGCATGCAGGGTGCCGGCACACAAGATCTGAGATGGCTACTCCGTATCCACAGCCAACCACCTCCTCAGTTCCTTCTCTGACCCGGATGTATATTAGTCCAAAACAGAGGGGAGGAAGGGTGGATGGTGAAGCATCTTCAAGGATAACCATCTTGAAGAACTCCAGTTACTGCACCTGGTAAGTAACCTTCCCTTCTACGAGGAGTGTCCCTTTGAGTGCTCCACCTTTAGGTGATTATGAAGCACTAGTCATGTTAGGAGGTGGGAGCTTCGGAAGGTATGACTCTATGTCCAAAAGTATTGTTCAGCTGAATTTTGTTTCCAAATCTGCAAATGTCTGGATGGCATAATGCTGCATGAATGTGTGCATCGACGCCCATGTGGCGGACTTACAGATCTGTTGGAACACCTCATAGGAACGCTGTTGTAACTGCCATAGCTCTTGTGGAGTGAGCTCTTATGTTGGGCGGGGGCTCCTTTTGTGCTAAGGTATATGCTAAATGTATGTAGCTAGATACCCATTTAGATTGTTTTGATATGGGTAACCCCTGTGACCTCTCTGTAGATGAGACGAAGAGTTGTAGAGTCTTGCCTTCTACTTACAACACACAAAAGCATTCCGCAAGTGCCCTGTGGATGTCCAAGGTATGGAGTGCCACTTCCTTGTGTTCCTTATGTGGTTTTGGGAAGAAGATGGG
The DNA here is from genome assembly GCA_032595735.1 of Pelochelys cantorii. Classification (NCBI taxonomy): domain Eukaryota; kingdom Metazoa; phylum Chordata; order Testudines; family Trionychidae; genus Pelochelys; species Pelochelys cantorii. The sequence goes on from CM064327.1 coordinate 71,754,210, forward strand.
TAAGTATATTGGTTCATAGCAGTGAAATGAGGTAAGTACTTTTGGGAGGAATTTCTGTTGTGTTCTTAAGACTGCTTTGTCTTTATGGAATATTGTATATGGGGGTCCACCATGAGGGCTCCCAGCTCCCCTACTCATCTTGTGTAAGTAATTGCAATGAGGAAGGCAACCTTCATCGACAGATATAATAAGGAGCATGTGGCTAGAGGTTCAAATGGCTTGCCCATGAGTGTTTTTAGCACAAGATTCAGATCCCATAAAATCACAGGAATCCTAGGGCTGGAAAAGACCTCAGGAGGTCATTGAGTCCAGCCCCCTGCCCAAAGCAAGACCAACCCCATCTAAATCATCCCAGCCAGGGCTTTGTCAAGTCGGGACTTAAAAGCCTCTAGTAATGGAGATTCCACCACCTCCCTAGGTAACCCTTTCCAGTACTTCATCACCCTCCTAGTGAAATAGTTTTTCCTAATATCCAACCTAGACCTCCCCCACTGTAACTTAAGACCACTGCTCCTTGTTCTGCCATCTGTCACTACTGAGAACAACCTCTCTCCTTCCACTTTGGAACCTCTCTTCAGGAAGTTGAAGGCTGCTATCAACTCCCCCCTCACTCTTCTCTTCTGCAGACTAAATAAGCCCAAAATACTGGTGTTGGATCTTTAAGTGGCAGAAACATGTTATATAGACCTCATAGGAATTGTTTGACAGATGGATGAGCAAAAACAGTGGAGTGCTGAGATGGAGGATGGAGTCTTGAGATGGAGGCAAGATATACTCTCATAGAGCTCAGGGAGAGGCCTACTAGATATTGTAGTATCTGTGATACTTTCATGTGTACCGGCTCATACTTGTGGGCCGAGCACCAGGCTGTGAAATGCTTCCATTTCTGTATATATGTTTTTCTCATTGTAGGTCTTTTGGAATTTGTGAGAATGAGCTGCACTATTTCCGGGAAGGTCTTCTCCATGGTATTCAGCCAGCTAGCATCCACGTTCCTTGGAGATGCAAAGTGTGAATGCTGGGATGGAGTATCTGACTGTTGCGTTGTGTGAGCAGAGATTGGACTGGTGGAAAGCGATGCGGTGCTTGGATGCTCATGTGTAAGAGGTATGGATACCGCATTTGTCTGGGTCCGCTGGGGGCTATGAGGATACTCTGGCCCTGTCCTGTTTTATCTTAAGGATCACCTGTTGTAATAATGGGAACAAGGAAAATGCATAGGACAGAAGTGCCTTCCACTGTATGCTGAAGGCATTCACTAGGGAATAAGGGCCTATGCCTGCTCTGGAGCAATAGTGCAGACAACAAGCATTCTCATATGTGGCGAATAGGTCCACCGCTGGAAACCCCCACTTCTTGAAGAGGTAAGTCAGCACTGATGAGTTTATTTCCCAGTTGTGATTTTTTGGGAATTGTCTGCTTAGATTGTTCACAAGTACACTGTCCTTGCCAGGAAGGTAAGTTGCAACCAGGTGTATGTTCCGCGGGATGCACTATTCCCAAAAGTAGACCACCTCTCAGCAGCGTTGGTATGACCAGGTTCCTCCCCGTTGGTTGATATAATACATTGTAGTGACATTGTTCATATGAATTTGGACTGTTCTGTTCTGGATCAGGTGGAGAAAGTGTGCACAGGCATTTTGTACTGTGCTGAGTTTTGAGTAGGTTGATGTGCTATCTGGTCTCATTCTGGGTCCACTGAGCCTACACCACTCACTGGTCCAGGTGTGCATCCCAGCCCAGTAGTGAAGCATCTGTAGTAATCATTACTGATAGTGGGGCTTGTTTGAAGGGGACCCCTACACGTACATTGTCATGCAGAGTCTACCATGTGAATGAAGTCTTTATCTTGGCTGGCATGGTAAGTTGTTTATTTATATGATAGATGCGTGGCCGGTATACTGTACATAGCCATGCCTGGAGAGGCCTCAAGTGTGGACAGATGTGTGGCACCACGAAAGTGGCTGCCACCATGTGCCCTAATATTTGTAGGCAGTGTCGGGCCATTGTCTGTGCCATTGATATGAGGTCCTTGATTGCTGCAAATCTGTGCTCTGTTAAAGAGGCTATGGCCATTCTGCAATCTAAGTGCACCCCTATAAATTTTAATGTCTAAGTTGGGATCAAAGTGCACTTTGCTATGTTTATCTGGAGTCCAAAGCTGTTGACTAGGGCTCTGATGGTTGTGACAGCTTGTTCTGTGCCTTGCTCTGTGGTGCCCATTATTAGACAGTTGTCTAGTTATGGGCATATTGTGATACCCATTTTGTGTAAGTGTGCAGCTACTACTGCAAGAACCTTCGAGAACACTCGTGTGGCTGTTGAGAGTCTGAATGGTTGCACTCTGTCCTGGAAGTGTCTGTCCTTTATTATGAAATGAAAAAAGTGTCTGTGCGATGGATGTATTGATATATAAAAATAGGCATCCTGGAGGTCAAGGGTAGACAACCATGCTCCCTTTTCCAAAGCAGGAATAATCATGGCAAGGGTTACCATCTTGAATCGCTGGTAACATACAAAGTGGTTGAGTTTGTGGAGGTCTAATATCGGCCTCATCCTCCCGATTTCTTGGTGGTGAGGAAGTAATCGGAGTAGAAACCCTTACCTCTATGCAACTTTGGTACCTCTTTTATGGCACCGAGCCCTAGAAGGTGTTCTACCTCTTGTATGAGCCCATATTTGTGAGAGGGGTCCCTGAAGAGGGATGGGCAAGGGAAGTGGGGATAACTAAAAATGGGATGCAGTAACCAGTTTTTATGATTTCCAGCACCCACCTATCAGTGGTGATGGTATACCAGGCTGTATAGAATGCAGCTATTCTACTGCCAAATGTGGAGGGTTTGAATTGCTGCCGTGGAAATTTTGGGGTCGTCGGATCCTCGACCAGGACTTCAAAATTCTTGTCGGGCTGTTGGTATGTTGTCTGCTCGGAGGCCTGACTGCATCTGTTTTGGCGCAGTCAATGTCTATTGACATAGTGTTGTGGTTGTTAGTTAAAGGATATGGGTCTGTACCTCTGTGTGAATGACCTGCCCTGTTTTCTTTTTATGACAGGTACGTGGATGCCAAGAGTCTTTAATGTGGCCCGTGAGTCCTTTAGGGTGTGTAAGGAGGTGTTTGTGGATTCAGCAAAGAGCTTGGTACCCTTGAATGGCAAGTTTTGACTGTTGCTTGGACTTCTCTCAGGAATCCTGAGAGCTGAAGCCACAATGCTGGCCTCATTACCATTGCAGAGGCTAAGGATCTGGCTGCCGTGTCTGCAGAATGCAGTGCGGCCTGTAAGGCCATCCTAGAAATTAGTGCCCCTTCATTAACATTTGACTTGAACTGATCCCTTTTGTTATCTGGGAGGGATTCAATAAAAGATGCTAATTGATCAAAAATGTGGTGTGTGTATTTTGCTAACAGTGCCACGTAATTGGCTATTCTGAGCTGGAGACTTGCAGATGAGTATACTTTTCTCCCCATAGTGTCCAGCTTCTTCCATTCCCTGTTGTAGGGGACAGTCTGGGTAGCTTGTTTCCATCTTTGATTTATGACCTCCACCATGAGGGAATTTGGGACTGGGTGGGAGAACAGGAAGTCCGCTCCTTTAGGGGCGACATAGTATTTTCAATCTGACCTCTTGCAGGTCGGCGATATTGTGGCAGGTATATGCCAGATATTTCTGGCAGGATTCATGAGAGCCTCATTCATGTGGAGATGCATGTAATATGTTCCTCAGCTTATGTTGTATCTCTGGCACAGCTGACAGGAAAATCTCCAGCGTGTCTGCAACTCTTTTAAAAAGTTCTTGGAACGATCTAAAATCATCCCCAGAAGTGAGTGATGAGGGCATGATTGTATCATTGGGGACAATGATGAGATGTGTTTGGGTGGAGGCGAGCAAGGTGTCTGTTCCTGGCACGTGATGTCCATGTCCTCCTCTTCTGCATCTGAACTGTGTCGATCTGGAGACTATACTGTTGGTGCACGAGATTTTGGCGCTGGAGATGGCTATTGTGGTTGCTGCATCTGCTGTGTTCTGTATGCTGCCTGTGGGTGCCAGTATGGCCAATTGAGAGTGATAGGTGTCGGGAGCCACTGTGGTGGTTGCCATTGTTGTATCTGTTGATTACGCTTGGGTGAGGAGTGTCTCAGTAAATTCAGAGGGCACATCATCATCATCACTGAATACTGGGACCGCTGATGTGGCCGGGTTGGAAGAGAAACTATACCTGGATGTGTCAGGGGTATCATCAGTGCCAAATAAGGGTGTTCCCGGTACTCACGTAACAGAGAGCTCCACCCCAGTTGTAAATTGCAGTACCGGCGGAGGAGGGGGCAGTATGGGAATTGGCAGGGCTTGTGGTATCTGCAGCAGCATTTGATTCAGTGCCTGCTGCTTTTTGTGTGTCGTCAGCGCCGAGTGTTTTATGGATACCGATGCTGCTGCTGTGGGCAGATTGATGCCGCTCATTGCCATTTCCAAACATGGTTTGTGTGCGTCACGGACAGTGCCAACGGCGTTTTGATTGGTACCAGCACAGAGGCTTTGCGTTTCACCTCTGCCAGTGACTTTGATGAGGCACGAGCCTTATGCTTGGGGTCACGGCTTTTATTGCTGCCAGCCCCATTGCCAGATTGCTTGCCCGACACTTTTTTTATTGAGGGTGCAGGGACAGTACTCTTGTGGAGAAAATGCTTCCTCAAGGGAGAGTCTGTGCCTGAGAAGGAATAGGACCTCTTTTTTGGCTCCTGAGCCTTTTCCTGGTCCTTCAGGCTCAACCTAGTGGGAGCCCCTCTCACCAATACCGTCCCAGGGGATAGTTGCCTGGGCAGGGTGGTGTGCTCAGGGTCTGAAGCTGGACGAGCCTTTTTCTCCATTTGAATAATTTTTAATTGTGATTTTCTGGCTTTTCTTGTTCAAGATATAAATTTTTGCAGTGAGAGCATTGTTCCATGGGGTGTTCCTCACCCAACTGTTCATGTCTGTCAGAAATAAAAACGGACAGCCCGCAGCTCGTGCACCTTTTAAAACTGGGCAAGCCAGACATGTCCCAGGGAAAGCAAGGTTTCAGCAGGTGTTGATATCACCACGAATTTAATTCTTTAAACTACTTCTGATCTACTATCCAACATGAAGAGAAATTTTTTTAAACTATCACTACAGAGGGTAAAATAGACTAATAACTATTAAATTCTATAGTAACAAATGTCTAACGATCTAAACTATGTAACTTATCAGTGAGGTAAAAGGGCGACTGCTGAGCTGCAACCGAAGCCAGAGGCAGTTGAGATGGAAGTGAGGAGGTGGTCGGCTGCTTATGCAGAGTAGCCTCCTCAGACCTCGTCTGCTGGCGCGCGATGCACACAGTTGACCACGGGCACTGCTGTCACAAATCTCCGAACAGAGGCACAGAAGCGATGACACACCGAAAGGTGGAGCACCCATGGCATCAACTCCTCGAAGAAGAACACTGAGAACCAGAACCAGAACTGGTAGCTGTAAACAAACTTTATGGAAATGTGGGAAACTTGGCCACACCCATGAAAAGTGGACATTTAGCTAACTAAAATCATGACAGACCATGGATGTTGCCAGACCAGAATGCCAGACTAGAGAGAGGTTCCACATATAGTTTTTTTATATCGTTTTAGTGTTCCTTAAAGCACAGCTTCCCAGTATCAGGGGGAAGAAGAGCTGACTACCTGAAAATCAGACAAGAATTAAACTGCTGACACTGCTCCTAACTATGTTGACTTCTCTGAAGAGTGTGGCTGTGATATGCTTCAAAATGTCCTAAGAGGGACTGAGCCATCCATCTGCCGTCCGGACCTGGAATCTTGAGAGGTGTGCTGCTTACTGGGAACTCGAATTCAGGATGTGACTGAGAGGCTTACCAAACTGATCAAACCTTCGGCTCGCTACCCCTTCCTGCTTCTCCACGTGGGAACTAACAATACGGCCAAGAATGACCTTGAGCGGGTTACTGTGGATTATGTAGCGCTGGGAAGAAGGATCCAAGAATTCAAGGAGCGGAAGTGGTGTTCTCGTCCATCCTCCCTGTTGAAGGGAAAGGACTGGGCAGGGATCGTTGAATTGAGGAAGTAAATGCATGGTTGCGCAGGTGGTGTCGCAGAGAGGGCTTTGGTTTCTTCGACCATGGGACTCTGTTCCGGGCACAAGGATTGTTAAGAAGAGATGGGATCCACCTAACCAAGAGAGGAAGGAGCATCTTTGCGGGCAGGCTTGCAAACCTAGTGAGGAGGGCTTTAAACTAGGTTCGTTCAGGGACGGTGACCAAAACCTTGAGGGGAGTGGGAAAGTTGGATACTGGGAAGAAATGCAAAGAGGAACGAGCAAGAAAGGAGGATCCCTGATTCGAATGGAGAAAATAGGGCAATCAACTGGTTATCTGAGGTGTTTGTACACTAATGTGAGAAGGCTGGGCAACAAACAGGAAGAACTGGAGGCCCTGGCCCAGTCCAAGAAATATGATTTAATTGGGATAACAGAGACTTGGTGGGATGACTTGCATGACTGGAGCGCTGTCATGGAAGGGTATAGACTGTTCAGGAAGAACAGGCAGGGGAGAAAAGGAGGAGGAGTTGCACTATACGTAAGAGAGCACTATGATTGTTCTGAACTCCAATATATAGAGGGAAAAAAACCTGTTGAGAGTCTATGGGTTAAGTTTAGAGGTGCAAACAACAGCAGTGATGTTGTGGTTGGTGTCTACTACAGGCCACCGAATCAGGTGGATGAGGTAGATGAGGCTTTCTTTGGACAACTGAGAGAAGCTTCCAGATTGCAGGCCTTGGTTCTCGTGAGGGACTTTAATCACCCTGACATCTGTTGGGAGACCAACAGGGCAGTACACAGGCAATCCAGGAAGTTTTTGGAGAAAGTTGGGGATAACTTCTTAGTACAAGTGCTGAAGGATCCGACCAGGGGCCATGCGCAGTTTGACCTTCTGCTCACAAACAGGGAGGAACTAATAGGGAAAGTAGAGGTGGGTGACAACCTGGGAAGCAGTGATCATGAGATGGTAGATTTCAGGATCCTGACCAAAGGAAGAAAAGAGAGTAGTAAAATACACACCTTGGACTTCAGAAAAGCAGATTTTGACTCCCTCAGAGACCTGATGGGTAGAATCCCCTGGGATGCTAACATGAAGGGGAAAGGAGTCCAGGAGAGCTGGCAGTATTTTAAAGAAGGCACAGAAAGAAACCATCCCCATGCGTAGCAAGAGAGGCAAACATGGTAGGAGACCGGATTGGCTTACAGGGGAAATCCTTGGTGAACTTAAGCACAAAAAGGAAGCTTACAAAAAGTAGAAACTTGGACAAATGACCAGGGAGGGGTTTAAATGTATAGCTTGAGAATGCCAGGGGGTTATCAGGAAGGCGAAAACGCAAGTGGAATTGCGACTGGCAAAGGATGTGAAGGATAACAAGAAAGGTTTCTACAGGCATGTTAACAAGAAGAAGGTGATCAGAGAGGGTGTGGGGCCCCTACTGGATGAAGGAGGTAACCTAGTGACAGATGATGTGAGGAAAGCTGAAGTACTCAATGCTTTCTTTGCCTCTGTATTCACAGACAAGGTCAGCTCCCGGACTAATGCGCTAAGTGACGCAAGATGGGATGAAGATCGACAGCCCTTGGTAGGGAAAGAACAGGTTAGGAACTATTTAGAAAAGCTAAATGTACACAAATCGATGGGTCCGGACTTAATGCATCCGAGGGTACTGAGGGAGTTGGCAAATGTCATTGAGGAGCCTTTGGCCATTATCTTTGAAAAGTCATGGAGATCGGGAGAGATCCTGGATGATTGGAAAAAGGCAAATGTAGTGTCCATCTTCAAAAAAGGGAAGAAGGACGATCCAGGGAACTATAGGCCGGTCAGTCTTACCTCTGTTCCTGGAAAAATCATGGAAGGGATCCTTAAGGAATCCATTTTGAGGCACTTGGAAGAGAGGAAAGTGATTAGGAATAGTCAGCATGGATTCACAAAGGGCAAATAGTGCCTGACCAATCTGATTAGCTTCTATGATGAGGTAACTGGCTCTGTGGACATGGGAAAGTCAGTGGATGTGATATACCTTGACTTTAGCAAGGCTTTTGATACGGTCTTCCACAATATTCTTGCCAGCAAGTTAAGGGAATGTGGATTGGATAAATGGACGGTAAGATGGATAGAAAACTGGCTAGAAGGCCGGGCCTAGCGAGTAGTGATCAACAGCTCGATGTCAGGATGGTGGTCAGTTTCTAGCGGAGTGCCCCAAGGGTTCGGTTCTAAGACCAGTTTTGTTCAATATCTTTATTAATGATCTGGATGAGGGGATGGATTGCACCCTCAGCAAGTTCGCAGATGACACTAAGCTAGGGGGAGAGGATAGATATGCTTGAGGGCAGAGACAGGGTCCAGAGTGACTTAGACAAATTGGAGGACTGGGCCACAAGAAATCTGATGAGGTTAACAAGGACAAGTGCAGAGTCCTGCACTTGGGACGGAAGAATCCCAAGCATTGTTACAGGCTGGGGACCAACCAGCTAAGTAGTAGTTCTGCAGAAAAGGACCTGGGGGTTACAGTGGATGAGAAGCTGGATATGAGTCAACAGTGTGCCCTTGTAGCCAAGAAGGCTAATGGCATATTAGGTGGCATAAAGAGGAGCATTGCCAGCAGATCCAGAGATGTCATTATTCCCCTTTATTCGGCTCTGGTGAGGCCACATCTGGAGCATTGTGTCCAGTTCTGGGCCCCCCACTACAAAAAGGATGTGGACGCATTGGAGAGGGTCCAGCGGAGGGCAACCAAAATGATTAGGGGGCTGGAACATATGACCTATGAGGAGAGGCTGAGGGAGTTGGGTCTGTTTAGTCTGCAGAAGCGAAGAGTGAAGGGAGGTTCCAAAGAAGATGGAGAAAGGCTGTTCTCAGTAGTGACGGATGGCAGAACAAGGAGCAATGGTCTTAAGTTGTGGTGGGAGAGGTCCAGGTTGGATATTAGGAAAAACTATTTCACTAGGAGAGTGGTGAAACACTGGAATCGGTTACCTAGGGAAGTAGTGGAGTCTCCATCCCTAGAGGTGTTTAAGTCTCAGCTTGACAAAGCCCTGACTGGGTTGATCAAGTTGGGATTGGTCCTGCCTAGAGCAGGAGGCTGGACTTGATGACCTCCTGAGGGCTCTTTCAATTCTATGATTCTATGATTTGTAATAAATTTTATTTTTATTTAAAAAATTACATAAAGTACACCAACATGAACTCTCTACATTTTAGTAGTGGTGACAAACTGTCATCTGTAGGGAATTCTCATGACATAGTCTGTATATTGCCAGTCACTTCACCAGTAGCTTCTCTTGGGCTTCTGGAAATTGGATACAGTCAGGAGCAACTACAACAGCAGGGTGTGTTCCTGCATCGCATCGTTAGTTGTGTGTGTTGTGCTCCTCCTTCCTCTGGGATCTCTCTCCCACCCATATGAAGGATAAAGCTCAACCTACAAATATGTCAAATGTGGGACTTTGGTAAGAGTAATAGACACCATCAGGGTTAATACTGGGGGAACAAAACAGTGAACTTATAGCTAAAAGAGTGAGTCTCTAGCTTGTGCTAAAGAGTCAAGCTCTCAAACTGAAAGCTATTACATAGTCATATCCACTGCAGACTGGGCACAAAAGGAGATACTTATCACACACTAACAGGTGAGTTACCAGAGGTGAAAGTAGGGTGGTGCGCTGTAGCCAGACAGAACCCCCCCCCCCCGACATCCTTGGGAGAGAGAAATCCTTGAGAGCGAAACTCTGTCTTCAAAGGCTCCAGGGCCTCCATAGGTGCTGGAATAACAATGGCCCTGGATGCTAGACAGGAACCAGATAACAGCGACAATTGGGACAGCAAGCGGTCAGGAGCCTGGGGCTACCTTTGGCTGGTACCAGTATTGATACGCCTACACACACCGTCCCAGAAGAGGAATCTGCCGCCCCATCAGAGAAAAGGATGTCTGGCCCTAATGATTTAGTTACCTCCACCTCACAGGTGCAAATTAAGCTTTGGACCCCCTGTGGGAATGGGTGTCACAAAGACGTTCCAACTTAATTGGCATTTTAATGACAAGAGAAGTGTCTATGTGACCACAGGGGTATAAAGTGGGGCCCTGTACCCCACTCTAATTGGAGATCCACCCATATACCTGCTGGTCAGGCGGTCTCGGATCCCCGAGACTTTAGGGACGCATTCGTCTTGTATCGACTGCTTCCCATTGGGACTGAGAGAAATGCTGGCTTTGCCGGAGTAAGGATTGCAGGGGTGAGAATATACCTGCTAGGTATCTATTTTTGCGCGCATTCAATAAGAGCTCAGAGAACCAAAAGGGTTTCATGGTACCTTTAAGTGAGTTTTCATTGTATTTTCTGTCTTGCCTTTTGTAGTGGCTGTGTCATCTGTAACACAGCAGTAATATTTAACAGCTAAGCTTGCCTTGTAACAATAAAATAGTAACTGTTTAAGCTTTAACCTGACACCTCCTGTTGTTGTAACAGAACCAAACACAATCAAAAGAACCATAGCCAGTCAGGGGTAAACGCAGTAAGAGCTGAGCATTGAGTCGTGCCGCCTCCACAGGGCAGACTCTTTGGGGCACCCGTCAGCCTCACTGGCTGCCCGCTGCGAAGGGACTTTGTCCTAGCAGTCAAAGACTCGGGTGTATCTTTGGGGCGCCCGTCAGCCTTCCTGGCTGCCCACTGCAAAGGGACTCTGTCCTAGCAGCTAAAGACTCGGGTGTGATAGGGCTCACAGACCACTCACTACCCCGGCCACCGGCTAACATGCACCACTCTGGTAAGAAAGAGGCCGGCACAGCTGGGGACACCGCATTGCAAGTGGAGGCATGGTGTGTACTCCCAACTGGGCTCCTACTGTCCTGAAGCAAAGTAGTAGGCATGTGAAAGGGGCCAACTGGGGGTGCACTATGGTGGAGGCATGCATGCTGCCAGCCCGGCTCCTGATTAGCTGTCCTGCGGCCCCTCTCACCATGCCGAATGGACACTGGGCAGCACAGGCACGTGCTGTCCCCGCAGTGTGCACTGCTGTGGCCCCAGGGACAAGGGGAAGAGTGCAGCACATCAGATGGTTTATGCACCACCACCACCCATTTGCTTGCATACAGTGGGTGCTCACATACTGTCATAGCTTCCTTGGCAAGCACAAGAGCAGCACAGAGCAGGGACCACCATGTAACCAGCTACCAGAACCAAAGCCATCCTGTCCATAGGATGATTTGGGGCAGCTGTCCCGGCCCAAGTTTTGAGGGACGCCTCCATTTTGGAGGCCCCCGTGGTGGCCACCTCAACCATCCTATATATGGGATGGTTCCCTATATTAGCTGCAGTGTCCAGAGCGGTCTGAGGGATTACCTGCAGGAGACTGGCATGGGGTAGCAGCAAGGGTCAGGCCTCCATGCACTCACCTTGGGCATCCTGCTCTGCTCGTCCCTGTTACCTATCTCCCAGACAGATGTGCTCTGCTTTACTGTGGCCCAGCTTGCTCTCCTGACCCCTGCATTGCTCTGGAAAGCAGGCTGAATCTGGAACATTCTGCTTCCCACTGCCACAGTGAAGCAGAGCAGAAAGAAAGGAGAAGGTGGCAGAGCAGGCTGCCAGGTAGCTCTGACTCTCACCACCATGGTGAGTGTGGGGGGGAAACCCTTGCTGCCACCCTGCACCAGGGCCCTGGTAATTCCCTAGCTCATGTTGTGTGGGGAAGGGTCCAGAAAGAGTGCAATGGAGGCAAGAAGAGGCAGGGCAGGAGCAGTGCTTGGGGGAAGGGGTGGATTGGGATGGGGGTTAAGCAGAGGTAGGGCAAGGGCAGGGGCAGGGTCTGTGGTGGGGGGAATCTGCCCTAGGCCTGGGGCACTGGGGGGAGTTGCCCTGGGCCACCCTTAGGGACAACTCTGCCCAGGACTACCTCAGCCCTGAGCTCCCTACCTTCCCCCCCCCACAGTCTCCATACACACCAACCCTATGCCCTGAGCTCTCTGCACTCCACCCCACACTTAAATTTCTTACAAGTACTGCAGTATTGCAAATTCCCCCAACCCCTTGCCCTGAGCACCCTCCCTCCCAAGAGCAGGGTGCGATATAACAACACCTGTACAAAATGTAAGTTTCACCCCCTGTGAGTTACACAAACAAATGACTGAAATATGAAACTGGTTTGGAAATTTACACCAGAATTTTACAGATTATCAGTTTTTAAGTACAAAGCTGTTTTAAACAGATCTTTTCACCGAGGGAATCCCATGCAACCAGGGCTGGCTGTAGGTTTTTTGCCGCCCCAAGCAAAAAAATTTTTGGTCACCTCCCCCTTTTTTGTCCGGGGAGGGTCCGCGCGCAAATGCAGGTTGCATGGCTTGCTGGGGGTGCGCACGCAAATGCAGCTTGTGCGGCTTCCTGGGGAGTGGGGCACGTGCTTCAGGAAGAGCCCAAACCCCGGGGTATTTTCATGTCCTAGGAGAGCGCCAGGGACTCCCCAAGTGAGGACAATGGGAGGGCAGGTTCATCCACAGCAAGCCAGTTAAAGACTTCCAAAGCATGCAGCTGTTCACATCACCTACTGCTGGAGTCCCGGTCGCACTCCTCACTCTGCAAAGGGATTTTATTATTAGAAGTCTTATAATCACTCAGACTTCAACCCCAGCAGATAAGCTGTCCAACTCTTGGTGTCCATGGACAAGAATCAGCCTCACTATACAATGAGACAATTCAAAGGGATTAAGAGAACTTTTGAGCTGGGGAGTTGAAACAACTGTCCAGAACAAGACAGGCACCAGACAACAAAAACCCAATAGCCTAGGACCTATTCCATGAGTGCAGCCCTTTGCTTTCTCCTTCAGGGATGGACCAAACAGCCTTTGAAGCAAGGTGGATTGATTTAAATAGCTTTGATTTAAATCTCTAATTTTAATCATGATATAAACCGGCAAGCAGAAAACCTAGGTTTAAATGAGCAATTAATCATTTAAATTATACTTTTAAAATATTTTCCTAAAGGATGGTTGAGGCTTATTGATTAACAACCTTTAAAACATGTTGATTTACAACTAAAATATAACCTTTATGCCAAATTTGGTGCTTCTATTTACTAACCAGGAGAATACACTCAGTACAGCTACCAACTAAATAAATGCCCAAACAATTGTGTAACTTACATGTAATCAGATTCTTAATTTTTACATTTTTATTCTATTACACAATGGTGTGTAATAGGAACACTTAAGAGACAGGTTTTACCCCATTTATTATTTGCTAAGTGGTGGCTACTTTTTTTAAAACATATGATTTGCATCTACTTCTGTCTGGATGGAAATTCAATTTAAAATAAACAAAACCAGCATTTAATTTTTGTATGAAATAAAACTACCTTAAATGTGAAGGACACATAACAAAAAAGTATTCAAACACATTTTGCATCTAAAATTCATTTATTAAACAAAGGAAATATCCATAGTGAATTTAACAGATCGAATCTAGTCATCATGTTCTTCAAGATGTTAGAACGCTCTCATAACCAGTTTTTTACTGAGAGAAGAGGAAAACAAGTTTTTCTGCTTCGTCAACTCTCGGTTTTGCTACGGTGAATGAACTAATCATTGAATTGAACTAGCTGAATAAACCAAAGTGATAAAAACATTCTCTCTTCACCTGCAGAAGAAGCTACTGCTAAGGTAAACACTGGTTCTGGATACTTACACTAGTGAACTGGTAGAATTTCTTTAAAAGTTGACAGGAGACATGTTCTATTTAATTTTTAAATTTAATTCATAAGTTATTTAAATAGGTTATGATAAATTTAGGCCATAACAATTTTTAATTTAATTTTAAAGGTATATTATTTAAAACAAAGCCTATTTAAATGGGATCACAATTCCAATTTTAATAAAGCTCTCCTGCCCCAGACAGGAAGGGACTTGGGGACACGGGCACTGGGAACACCAGAGTTCCCCTTCCTCAGACAAAGGGAGAGGGAGAATCACCTGGGTCCCAGGCAGGTGTGAGGTTGTCAGGACACAGCACAAGGGGGCTGGGTTCCTGGGCAGAGGGTGGTGGTGGTGGTGGGGGGATTCAGGGCCCAGAGAGTAGGGGGAAGGGGGGGATTGTTTAGAGAGCCAGACAGGAGATGGGGATCCACGTGGGAGGCGGGGGGGGGGAGAAGAGAGGGGGTCCCAGCAGGGTTGCAGTGGGCCAAGAGGTAGGGTTGCTGGGCAGAGGCCGAGCCACGGGAGGCGAAGAGAGGGGGGAGGTAGTGGGGGGGTCGTGGGACAGTGGGCAGGGGCACACGGGGGGGGGGACAGCCGGGCAAGGGGGGGTTCACAGTCAGGGGAGTTGTGGGGGAGAGAACACAGGCATGGGCGGCCCGGGAGAGGGGGAGTTGCATGGAGGGCACACGGGGGGGGGGGCACACGGGCGGGGGGGCTGCACTCACGAAGGCGAAGAAGAGGCCGCCGAGCTGAGCCTCACCAGCCGCGGCCGCCCCACACCACCCTCCCAGCAGACCTCCCAGCGCCACAGGGCCAGGCGCAGGCTCTGAGCAGCCGGGCACGGGGCTCCTAGCTCGGGGCGGCCTCTGCAGGGCTCCCCGCTCAGGGGATGGGGCCCCGCTGCGGCTGAGCCCCAGCGCCCGCCGAGCCCCTGAACTCCACTCCAGTAAGCCGGCTGCCGGGAGGAGCCACCATGGCCGCGGCCTGCCCTGCGAAGCTCAGCGTCACTAGCCGCGGCCGCCCTGTGCCGGGGCCAGGCGCCCCGCCCTCCCAGTGCCCTGCCCTGCCTTGCCCTGCCCTCCCCTCCCCTCCCAGCGCCCCGGGGCCAGGCGCAGGCTCCGAGCATCTGGGCGCAGGGCTCCCAGCTCAGGGCAGCCTCCAGGGGGTTCCCCACCGCCCTGCTCCTCCTGCAGGCCGGAATGCCGCCCCTGGAGATGTGCTGTCCCAAGCACCTGCTTGTTTTGCTGGTGCCTAGAGCCGGCTCTGCATGCAACTGTAAAATTTCCCTACATAGATGAGTAACAGTATGAATCCCTTGACCTCCTGACATTAGCTGTTCATAGGTTTTCTCCTTGACATGCTAGTCTCTCATTATGTCTCACTCATACTTTCAGACTCTTGGATTGGAGCTAATAGGAACCAACTGGTCTGGCTACCAAGAACTTGAAACTGAGATAAGCCAGCAGGACAGTTCTCTTTATCTATGCAGGGTCCTAGAAGATAACACTGTCAAAATGTACCTTATGACAATTTATATTTGCAAGCTACCTGCTGTATTCTCTGAATCTTTTTCTATATCATTCGATTGTTAAAATGCCAGTTTCTTGTTTGACTGCTGACTAAATTTTTATATTGTACTGAAGACATTTTTAATGTTATTTTAGATTACTTATTAGTATTTAGAATATTCCTTATGTTACTCTGAAGATTTTCTTTTAGATCAGTATCTGTTTCTCTAATCCATAATCTCAGTTCTTTTCCCATTACCAATAAGAGTGTCAGCATTAAAATGGAAGGGTCAGGTTTTTTTTTTCTTTCACTGCACAGTTCTTACCCATAGATTGAGTAAAGCGCTGGTCATCTGTCAGAACGGTGACAAAGTCTGTGAAATTCACCTGCCCATCACCTGCCAGGTAAAGGACCGGTCAGCCATGGAGAACATAAAAGACTGACAGACTATATAAAGCAATAAAACAAGTAATTAGAAAATATCCGTATTAATATAGATTTATTTTAGTTTCCTTTCATGTTTACACTGGATTTTAGCATCTTTAATTTGAATTGTCATTTGAACAAAAATAAAATTATTTTTCCAGGTGCCTCGTTACAGATACACAACCAATCTGGTATTCTATAAACAAAGAAAATAAAAACAGCAGACACTCTCAAATAAGTAGAAAGAAAGTGTAAATGGACAGGAAAAATGAAAGCTAAGCAGATATAGAATGGATTCTACTAATTTGGAATTCTGTTTTAGTATCACATATGCAAATACTGGGCCTGATTCTCAAAAGTGCTCTTTCAGGACCAGGTAGCAATGGCTGCTTCTTCTCTGAATTACTGCAGTGCCTAGAAGTCCTAATGATAGACCAGGACTCCATTGTGCCTTATACACAGGAGCAGCCTGAGGCTGGCTGCAGCAGCTGGCGTCCCAGGCGGAAGGCGTGATCGGCGCCCCCACTTGCACAGTCATCAATGGCCGTGACATAATCATCAGGCTCCTGGGCACCCCGTGACGTCATCATCGGGCACCCCGGGCCTAGGCGACTGCCGAGTCTGCCTATGCTCACGGGCCGCCCCTGCTTATACAAACACACAACAAAAAGACAATCCATGTCCTTAAAGGGCTTACAATCTACACATTTTCACATGCACATACCTATGACATCCTAAGTATCTCATACTGAAACATGCACACAGGTTTGCACATGGATAAACATATGTGCTCTGCCATGTTGTCAGCAATACTTCCCATGCACACACAGGCTCCACATATTGCTCTTCTGAAAACATACCATCAATATCAGAATGATTCAGTGCCTCATGGATTTCTTGATGGGTTACGTTAATGCCCACACTGTGCAAAATCAGCTTCAGGCCACGCATATTAATGTTACCCTCTGTGCTGCTGAAAACCTTGAAAACATCTTTAAATGCTGCAAACATATATAAAGTAGAGCAAGTTAGTCAGGTTTTATATGTGTGTCCACTACAACAGAACAACAAGTTTATGTACTATACTTCCTGAAACAAATGGATATTCTTAACATTGTCTCTATTTACTTTCTTCAGCCTGTCTAGCACCAGCCACCTTTTTGTCCCTTCCCAAAAATCTATTTAGGGTGCAAGAGACTTCTCCACTATAGCCCATGTAATCTGGCCCTGCCCTCCAGCATCTACATGCATAATTAATTCTGCTTCTCACTTTAAACTGAAACTTCTTTCATGTCTTGATTATATATCCATTCCTTTCTTACTCTAAAATATTTTAAAATAAAAAATAATAAAAAGCTTTTAAAGTTTGCTTTGTAAAGCAATATGTGATACAGCAGCTCATTTTCATTCCCTTATTACTAGTCACAGTCCCTTTAAATCATCAATGCAAAACAATTTTTAAAACCAATAATTTACATGACTGAAGACTGAGTTGAAGAAGTGAGTCAGAGGTTCCACATTACCTGCTATTTGCTTTTGAGTCAAAGGGTTCTCATGCTCTCCTGAAATATCCAGAAGACTGAAGAGACCAGATAGATTTCTGCTCCTGCTGCAAGGACACATGTTTAATAAGAGGAGGTTACTCACCTTTGGCAGTAATTGACATTCTTTGAGCATCCCTATGGGTGCTCCACAGCAGGTGTCGGTGCATCCCCGCACCACAGACTGGAATCTTCAAAGCAGTGCCTGCAGGGGTGGCACATGCACGGCAGCAGGGCATGCGAGCGCCGCATGTTTGCAACCGTGTATGCACAGCCACCCTCCCCTCAGTTCCTTCTCCAACTGGAAACCCGGCCTGTGGAAAAAAAGGTGTCCAAAGCAGAGGGGAGGAAGGGAAGGTAGTGCAGCACCCACAGGGACGCTCATCTAGAAGAACATCAGTTACTGCCAAAGGTGAGTAACCTCTTCTTCTTCAAGAGAAATCCCTGTGGGTGCTCCACAGCAGGTGACTACCAAACAATATGTCCTAAGGAGGCAGGGACTTCAGATCTGGCAGGTAAGCGGTAGACAACACCACTTTGGCGACCCTTATTGAAGAGAGAGGTCCATGAGAAAGTGCATAGTGCTTTGCAAACATTTGATCCAGAAGCCCATGTGGCTGCAGCGCATATGTCCTCAAGAGGGATCTTGCAGAGGTAAGCTATAGACATTGCCACTGCCCTGGTGGAGTGGGCTCATACGGAAGTAGGTGGAATGAGCTGAGTGTGATGGTAGCATAAGGCTGTGCAGTCAGAATTCCAGCGAGATAGCCTTTGGGAGGATATCTGTTATCCTTTTTTGCATTCTGCAATGGATATGAAAAGTCTGGGTGAAGTCCTAAAAGGCCTCGTTCTGTGAATGTAAAAAGAGAGAGCCTTGCAGACATCTAGTATATGCATTCTTGGTTCAAAAGTACTGGCATGAAGTTTAGGGAAAAATACAGGTCAGTGAATAGTCTGGTTTATGTGGAAGGAAGAGCACACGTTAGGGAGGAATTTGGGGGGAGTACGTAGCATAACTTTGTCTTTAAAAAAATGGTGTATGGAGGATCCACCATAAGGGCTGTCATTTCTCCCATCCACCTGGCAGATGTGATTGCAACCAAAAATGTGGTCTTCATAGAAAGGTGAAGAAGGGAACAAGTGGCCATTGGCTCAAATGGAGGATTGATGAGTGTGTTGAAAACAAAATTAAGTCCTATGGCTCCCTTGGTGGAGTTACATCAGGGTATAATGACTGTAGGCCCTTCAGAAAGTGCTTTGTCATTGTATGGGCAAAGATTGTACTATTGTCTATTTTTTAATGGAACATAGTTATAGCAGCTAGGTGTACCCTAATAGCATAGGCGTGCGCAGCACATTTCATTAGGGTGTGCACCCAAATAATTTTTTAAAAATGTACTTTGACCCCCATTGGCCACACCTCTGGAGGTAACACTCTTCAGGCAAGATGGACACATGACCAGAAGTAAAAGGTGTCATGTGACCCCCCTCTAAGGACTTTTCCCACCATCCTCCTACCAATAGGGATTAGTTTGCCCCCCCCCAACTCCCCTCATGCAACTATCCTGCAGTTGCATTACCCCAATGTGTGTGACATTAACTCGGGGGCGGAGAGGCTGGGGGAAGTGTTTCCTCTAAGAGTTTCCTCCCATGAGCAGAATGAATTTTGTGTTGTGCACCAGTACTGAGTTCATGTGGCTTGTTTGGATGTGCCACTGTGGCACCCAAGTTATTAATAAATATCTCATAAACCTCTACCTTTTCCCTCTGCTGCCATGTCTCCTCCCCTTGCTCCATCAGCTCCCCTGGTGCCTTCTGCCCCCCAACCCCTCACCCTCCTCTGCTGTCCTGACTCCTGCCCTTCTCACTGCCCTCAGCCTTCCTGAGACCTGCCCCCCTGCACCAGCCCTTCTCTCTCCCCTGTGCCCACTCCTCCAGTAGCCCCACTCTGATCATGTGAGCTACCCCTCCTCATCCCCTCTCCTAACACCTCTCTCTACACACCTGCCCTGCCTCTCTTCTCTGGTGCTGGTCCCTCCCCTGCAGATGTCTGCCCTTCTGCTTCACGCCCAGAATCCCCTGGCACCTGCACCTTTCCTTACCCCTGCACCTTCCTGGTACTTCCCCCTTCCCTCACTGCCCCTGTCCCCTTTGCCCTCTATTTCCCTGATGCCCACCCCCTCACCACCCTCTGTCCCCATTCCCCTCATGCCCCTGTGCCCTCACACATGCCTTGCTCCATCCCTGCCTTCCTCATGCCTACCCCTTCTTTCAAGCCTTCTCCCAGCACCTTCCCCTCCCCCCTCTAACAACCAATGCCCTTACCTCTCCTCTCCCACCATCACCCTGTCCCCCCTCCCACTGACACCTCCCCTCCTGCCCTTTTCCTCACTGTCTCCACTTGGCCCTCTGGCATTTGTGTCTCCTCTACCCTGTCCCTTGGTGCCTTCCCCTTTCTTCTCCTGACCTGCCCCCTCCCCTCAGCACAAGCCCCTTCCTCTCCCACCCCTTCCTCTTATTTTTCCCCCTTCCCCTCCCTTACCTTCGGCTTCTGCCTTCCAATTCACGGGGCTGGAGTCAGAGCCAGCCCAAGCTACAGGCTGGCCAGGCCCTAGCCCGGGCGCCCCTGGGGCGCTGCGTGGTGCTGCTGGGCCGGGCGGGGCGCCCCCGGGGTGCCACACGGTGCTGCCGGGACGGGTGGGGGCACCCCCAGGTGCATACAGGGCAGTGCTGCGGGGCCTGGGGTGCAAAAATGGCTCAGGCCGGCCGGCATTTGTAGTCAGGCCCCAGCTGCTTCTGGAGCTGGGCCGCGCGGTTTTAAAGTCCCGGGCCGTGACATCACGCCACGCCCGGGCATCTCCCCTCTCACCTGTTGTGTGGCGTTTGAGCATGCTGCGCATGCGCTCTCTCTGCCCCACAGTGCCCCCAGAGATGGCCGCGGGGAATTTAAAGTGAGGGGCTGCAGCACCCTGTCACAAATCCCTCTGCTCCTCCAGCAGCCGCTAGCTGGCTGGAGACATTAGGGTGTGCCAGGGCACACCTGGCACACCCTGTGCGCACGCCTATGCCTAACAGAGCTGATGGAAAGGTTGGACTGCTTTAAGTGCAGGAGGTAGTCAAAGATGACAGGTAATGGGGCAGTCTCAGGAGAGACGTTACACAGTGTGGTCCAATGTACAAATATGTCCACTTGTTGGAATATGTTTTCCTAGCTGAAGCAGCATGACTGTGTAAGAGTATGTTGCGTACTGGTCGGAACATTGTAACTCTATGCCTGAGAACAATCCAGGTACCAAGCCTTTAGGTGGAGTCTGAGGAACCACTGATATTGGGTCTGTACACCTGGTTGATATAACAGCCTGGGGTTGCATGGCAGAGAGGTCAGTGGAAACAGTGCCATTCTGCTGAGGAAAGAGAACCAGGACTGTCTGGGCCAACATGGAGCTATTAGAATGACTCTGGACTTATCCCTTCTTATCTTGAGTATCATGCGGAGAAGGAGGGGAATGGAAGGCAAGGCGTAGAGGAGCCAACGGTTCCATTTTATGGTGAGAGCATCTCCAAGGGAACCTTTGCCTATGCCCGCCCTGAAGCAGTATGGGGGACATTTTTTGTTGGCGCTTGTTGTGAAAAGGTCTATTAAAGGGCGACCACAGTGCGTGAAGATCACATCCAATGTCTGCTGATCTATCTGCCACTTGTGATGTTGAGGTAGTGATCTGCTTAATGAGTCAGCTGTGATATTCAATACTCCTGGTAGATAACATGCACTGAGAATGATGGCATGAGAAAGACAGCAATTCCACAGGGTAATAGCTTCTGTACAGAGGACATAGGAACGGGCTCCTCCATGTCTGTTTATATAAAACATGCTGGCAATATTGTCAGTAGATATCCTGACCTGCTTGTGTGCTACTGCCAGAAGGAAGTGTTGGCAGGCTAGTCTTATAGCTCTTAGTTCTAGTACATTTATGTGGAAAACCCTTTCCTCTGGCGTTCAAAGGCCCTGTGTTGTTAGCTTTCCCATGTATGCCCTCCAGCCCATGAAGGAGGCATCTGTGTGATGATAGCAGAGAGCTCTGGTAGTTGAAATGGAATCCTTATACATAAGTTCTGTGTCTTTGTCCACCATAATAGTACATTTTTTACCATGGGCAGGATGAAAAGAGAATTGGTAAGGGCATGATAGTTCGGTCTTTAGACCATAGTGAGCCAACCTTGTAGGCACCTCATGAACAGATGTGCATTGGGGACCACTGGGATGCATGCTGCCATGTGGCTGAGCAACTGAAAGCAATCGTGCCATTACCTGCGGCATCATGCATAGCTTTTAGACCAGATCCCTGATCTTCTCAAACTTTTCAGCTGGCAAGGAAGCTATTGCGACTGTTGAGTCGAGTTGAGCCCCTATAAAATGTATGGACTGCAAACCCAAATTGTAGGCCCAAAGAGTGGAAGCAAGTCATGACAGTATGAATGTTGTGACAGGACTGTGCCTCCAATCTAGACTTGATTAGTCAGTTGTTGAGATAAGGAAAAATGATGATATCAAGTTTCCTTAGGTAGGCTGTGACTACTGCGAGTATTTTGGAAAAGACACTCGGTGCTGTGGAGAATCCAAATGGCAGGACCGTATATTGGTAGTGACATGTACGTAGGACAAAGAGAAGAAAGCACCCATACGCAGAGTAAATGTGCACATGAAAATTAGGCATCCTGTACGTCAAGAGATGAAAACCAGTCACCGAGCTCCAGAGCAGGAATGATGGTGTTTAGTGTTGCCATCTTGAATGTTTGCCTTTTTATGAATTTGTTAAGGGCTCTAAGGTCTAAAATGAGGTGCCATACACCATTCTTCTTTTGAGCGAGGAAGTAGTGTGAGTAAAATCCACTCCCCTCAAACCCTTGTGGGACCAGTTCTCTAACACCCAATTTAAGAAGATGGTCAACTTCATATTGTAGGATTTTGTCATGAGATTGGTCCCTGAAGAGGGACAGGATAGGTGAGTGGGGAGGGGGAATGGTGATAAAGGGGATAGTACATATTGAACTGATTGATTGCAGCACCCATTTGTCAGATGTTATGGTCTGCCATGCTGTGTAACTCAGATCCCTTAGGGGGAACATAATATTTTCTATCAGTCCATTTGCAGGTGGGTGGCATAGTTGTGAGGGTCTGACAGATTGTTTTTGCAGGGTCCATAATCGCAGGGTTTATAGGGAGCGCGATCTTGGCGGTAGGAGTGGCCTGTAGTATGCTGGTAAGCTCGTGTTGGGTCTCAGAGACTTCCTCCATGGGAATGTTGAGATCTACTGCCACCCTTTTAAAGAGGTCTTGAAAGGACATGAAATCATCTGCCACCATTGGAGGTGGTGGCATTACTGTTTCATCGGGCAAAGAGGATGAATGGTGTCAAGAGACGTATCTGGTCCTGATTCATGGTTTTGCTTATCTATGCGTTCTCCTGCATCCTCTGAGGAGATGGAGATTGGGGTGGAGAGCAAGGCACGAGCTGTTTGTCTTTCTAGTAGGTTTCCTTTTGCATGCCAATGCCCCATGGCTCCAGTACTGCCACTGTGTATTGTATGGTGTGGGTGGTAGCATCCAGGGGTGTGGTCCCCAGGAGGGAATTGTTGCCCCCATTGAGTGCCGAAAAGTAGAATGTGAGGACAGTAACAAGACCTCAGTGCCAGGCAAGCACTGGGGTGAGAAAGATAACTCCTCTGAGTCATCTTCATTGCCCCGATAATAGCATAGGAGAAGAAGCATGTCTCGGTGCCACTATGGCTGGTGATGTATTGGTGCCAAGGAACTGAGAGTTGAAGGTGGAAGAAACAGCAAGGTCCTTATGATGAAGGTATCTTGGTGCCGGTGTGGACAGTACTGTTAGTGATGGCGCCAAAGGCGGCACCGATGTTGTCTGCAAATCTGTCGGTACCGCTAACTGATGCGGTTTTATGGTTGTGGCACCAGCAGCTGGGCTGACAGTACTGGGGTCCAGTATTACTGAAGGCTGTGGTGCCGAGAGATGTATTAGCACTTTAAGGTGAAGTTCTCTATCTCTGCATGTATTCGCCTTAAGCTTAGCACAGTGGTGACAGTCCTGCTGCACATGGTTCTTGCCTAGACATATGATGCACTTGGAGCATTGCGTCATTACATGCAGAGCAATGCTTAAATCCTGGTGATCCAGGCATTTCTGTCCAATGAGGGTAAAAATCGGAACAATAAGGAAAAACAATTTGAATATCAGGTTTGTTTTTTTTTTTTTTTTTTAAGTAGGAAGACAAACTAGAAAAAGTAACAATGTAAAGAACAAGGAGAACTGGTGAAAATGAACTACTTATCTACAGAGAACAATGCGAAGAACACTGCTGAGCTCCATCTTAAGCTGTGGACGGTAAGAAGAAACTGAGGGGAGAATGGCCGCATATGCCCGGTTGCACCATCCGGCGCTTGTGCACCCTGCTGCCATGCATGCACAGCCCCCGTAAGCACTGCTTTGAATATTCCAGTCTGTGGCACTGGATGCACCAGCAACTGCTGTGGAGCACCCACAGGGACGTCTCTTGAAGAAGAACATGATTTTTCCTCACATTCTTCCCATCCATGCACAAACTTAGCTCTATGGAGATTATGAGATCTAATAAGATCACAGTCCATGAACACATATTTAACAGGATTGGTCCTAATATTAATTTAATATGTTAATTAGACTATCTAATTTGATATCAAGAATTCTGGAAGGGGGAACCACATATCCTAGCATTAGTCACAATTAGGGCTACCAATTAATCGCAGTTAACTCACACGATTAACTGAAAAAAATTAATCATGATTTAAAACATTATTTGCTATTAATTGCAGTTTTAATCGCAATGTTAAACAATGCAATAGCAATTTAAATTTATTAAATATTTTGGATATTTTTCTACATTTTCAAATACAGTAGACTTCCAATAATCCGGCACCTTTGGGACCCAGGGGGTGCCGGATTATCAGATATACCGGAGTATCAGGAGGTACTCCGGCAGGGGGGCTGTGACGGGTCGGGGGGGGGGGGAGTCGGCGGGGAACGGCGCAGCGTGGGGTGAACCCTCCGCCGTTTTGCAGGGAGGCGGGGGAAGCCCCGCGCAGCCGCTGGCGACAGGCCAGCTGGGGCTGCAAGCAGCAGCGGCGGACTTGGGGAAGCGGCGGGGCAGAGCAGCTGGGGTGCTGCCGGGTTGGTCCTGCAGCGCCGCCCCTCACCTGAGCAGCGCTGCGGGACCAACCCGGCAGCACACCAGCTGCTCTGCCAGCCGCTTCCCCAAGTCTGCCACTTCCTCTGCCCGCCGCTTCCCCAAGTCTGACGAGTGGCAGACTTGGGGAAGCGGTGGGCAGAGCAGCTGGGGTGCTGCCCGGTTGGTCCCGAAGCGCCGCCCCTCACTCCCCTGCTCGGCGCTCGGCAGCACCCCAGCTGCTCTGCTCCACAGCTTCCCCAAGTCCGCCGCTCGTCAGTTTCAGCAGCGGCAGCAGCAGACTTGGGGAAGCAGCGCGGAGCAGCTCCAATTGTCTGGCTGGCCGGAGCACTTCCAGGTTCCAGTCGGTGCCGGACTATCGGGAGTGCTGGACCACTGGATGCCGGACAATTGGAGTTTTACTGTATATTGATTACAATTCAATACAGAAAACAAAGTGTACAGTGTTCACTTTATATTATTTTTATTTTGAATATTTTCCACTGTAAAAATGATAAGCAAAAGATATAGAACTTTAATTCTCCTCATGCAACTATTGTAGTGCAATCTCTTTATCATGAAAGCATAACAAATGTCTTTTTTTAATACAAAATTGCATTCAAAACCCTGTCTCCCTCCCAACAATATAAACTTTAGAATCTATGAGACCACTCAGTCCTGCTTCTTGTTTGGCCAATCACTAAGACAAAAAGCTTATTTATATTTACAGAAGATAATACTGCCCACTTCTTATTTACAATATCATCTGAAAATGAGAACAGATGTTCATATGGCACATTTGTAGCTGGCACTGCAAGGTATTTACATGCCAGATATGCTAAACATTCATGAACTTCAGAGGGGTAGCCAAGTTAGTATGTAACTGGAAAAACTTAAAAAACAATGAATAGGCTCATAGCACCGTTTTGTTAGTCTTTAAGTTGCTACTAGACAATTCATTGTTTTTTAAGTTTGAACATTCATGCTTTGGCCACCTTTCAGAGGACCTGCTTCCATGTGGATGATGCTCATTTAGAAAAAACATGTTAATTAAATTTGAGACCGAACCCTTTTGGGGGAGAATTGTATATCTCCTGATCTGTGTTTTACCAACATTCTGCCATATATTTCATGTTATTGCAGTACTGGATGATGACACATCACATGTCGTTCATTTTAAGACCACTTTCACAGCAGAGTTGACAAAATGCAAAGAAGTTACTAATGTAAGCTTTCTAAAGATAGCTACTGAACTAGACCCAAGATTTAAGAATTTGAAGGGCCTTACAAAATCTGAGAGAGACAAGGTGTGGAGCATAATTTCAGAAGACTTAAAAGAGTAATACTCCAATGCGGAAACTACAGAACTCAAACAACCAAAAAAGAAAATCAAGGTTCTGATGGTGGCATCTGACTTCAGACAATGAAAATGAATCTGCATCAGTCTGCGCTGCTTTGGATTAATATCAAGCTGATTCCATCATCAACATGGATGCATATCTTTTGGAATGGTGGTTGATGCATGAAGGAACACATGAACAATGAAGTGCATCTGATACATAAATATCTTGTAATGCCAGCTACAACAGTGCCATGCAAATGCCTGTTCTCATTTTCAGGTGATGTTGTAAGCAAGTAGTGGGCAGCCATTATTTCCTGCAAATATAAACAAACTTATCTGTCTGAGCAATTGGCTCAACAAGAAATAAGACTGAGTGGACTTGTAGGTGCTAAAGTTTTACATTGTTTCTCTTTTGAATGAAGTTACAGTGCAAGTTGCGTTATTCAGCACTTTACCATTTGGAAAAATTGGTTAACTGGCATCTGTCACAGATGGCAATACAACTCCTTCTTCACTTAACTGGAAAAATTCTGATAGCCATCCAGCATCATTTTTTGACAATTTCCAGCGCTTATAGAAGTCAAGTTTGTACATAAGAACATAAGAATGGCCATACTGGGTCAGACCAAAGGTCCATCCATCCCAGTACCCTGTCTGCCGACAGTGGCCAATGCCAGGTGTCCCAGAGGGAGTGAATTGAACAGGTAATGATCAAGCAATCTCTCTCCCGCCATCCATCTCCACCCTCTAACAAACAGAGGGTAGGGACACCATTCCTTACCCATACTGGCTAATAGCCATCTATGGACTTAACCTCCATGAATTTATCTAGTTCTCTTTTAAACTCTGTTATAGTCCTAGCCTTCACAACCTCCTCAGGCAAGGAGTTCCACAGATTGACTATGCGCTATATGAAGAAGAACTTCCTTTTATTTCTTTTAAACCTGCTGCCCATTAGTTTCATTTGGTGGCCCCTAGTTCTTATATTATGGGAACAAGTAAATAACTTTTCCTTATTCACTTTCTCCACACCACTCATGATTTTATAGACCTCTATCATATCCCCCCTTAGTCTCCTCTTTTCCAAGCTGAAAAGTTCCAGTCTCTTTAATCTCTCCTCATATGGGACCCGTTCCAAACCCCTAATAATTTTAGTTGCCCTTCTCTGAACCTTTTCTAATGCCAGTATATCTTTTTTGAGATGAGGAGACCACATCTGTACGCAGTATTCAAGATGTAGGCATACCATGGATTTATATAAGGGCAATAAGATATTCTCCGTCTTATTCTCTATCCTTTTTTTAATGATTCCTAACATCCTGTTTGCTTTTTTGACTGTTGCTGCACACTGCATGCACGTCTTCAGAGAACTATCCACAATGACTCTAAGATCTCTTCCCTGATTACTTGTAGCTAAATTAGCCCCCATTGTATTATATGTATAGTTCGGGTTATTTTTTCCAATGTGCATTACTTTACATTTATCCACATTAAATTTCATTTGCCATTTTGTTGCCCAGTCACTCAGTTTGGTGAGATCTTTTTGAAGTTCTTCATAGTCTGCTTTGGTCTTAACTACCTTGAGCAATTTAGTATCATCTGCAAACTTTGCCACCTCACTGTTTACCCCTTTCTCCACATCATTTATGAATAAGTTGAATAGGATTGGTCCTAGGACTGACCCTTGGGAACACCACTAGTTACCCCTCTCCATTCTGAAAATTTACCATTTATTCCTACCCTTTGTTTCCTGTCTTTTAACCAGTTCTCAGTCCATGAAAGGATCTTCCGTCTTATCCCATGACAACTTAATTTACATGAGGGACCTTGTCAAAGACTTTCTGGAACTCTAAGTACACTATATCTACCTTGTCCACGTGTTTGTTGACCCCTTCAAAGAACTCTAAGGGTATGTCTACACAGCAAAGTTATTTCGAAATAACAGCAGTTATTTTGAAATAACTTTCCTAGCGTCTACACAGTCATTCTGTTATTTCAAAATTAATTCGAAATAGTGGAGGGCTTATTTCGAAATTGGTAAACCTCATTCCGTGAGGAATAGTGCCAATTTCGAAATTGCTATTTCAAAATAAGCACTGTGTAGACGCTTATTTCGAAATAGGGGGCCTCCAGCCCTTCCCAGGGTGCCCTGCTGGCCGCCCTGGCCACAAGGTAACTTCTGGCCTGATGCCCTACCGGAACTGGTTCCAACCAACCTTAAATGCAATTCAATGTCCACTCAGTGTGGACGTGCTATTTCGAAATAGAAAAACGCTATTTTGAAATGCATTTTCTGTGTAGATGTGTTATTTCGAAAGAAACTATTTCAAATTAACTATTTCGAAATTAGATATTTTGAAATAACGCTATAGTGTAGACATACCCTAATAGATTAGTAAGACATGATTTCCCTTTAAAGAAACCATGTTGATTTTTGCCCAACAAATTATGTTCTTCTATGTGTCTGACAATTTTATTCTTTACTATTGTTTCAACTAATTTGCCCGGTACTGACATTAGACTTACCGGTCTGTAATTGCTGGGATTGCCTCTAGAGCCCTTTTTAAATATTGGCGTTACATTAGCTATCTTCCAGTCATTGGGAACAGAAGCTGATTTAAAGGATAGGTTACAAACCAGAGTTAATAGTTCAGTAATTTCACATTTGAGTTCTTTCAGAACTCTTGGGTGAATGCTATCTGGTCCCGGTGACTTGTTACTGTTAAGTTTATCAATTAATTTCAAAACCTCCTCTAATGACACTTCAATCTGTGACAAGTTCTCAGATTTGTCACCTACAAAGGACTGGTCAGGTTTGGGAATCTCCCTAACAGCCTCAGCTGTGAAGACTGAAGCAAAGAATTCATTTAGTTTCTCCGCAATGACTTTATCATCTTTAAGTGCTCCTTTTGTATCTCAATCATCCAGGATCCCCACTGGTTGTTTAGCAGGCTTCCTGCTTCTGATGTACTTAAAAAACATTTTGTTATTACCTTTCGAGTTTTTGGCTAGCTGTTCTTCAAACTCCTTTTTGGCTTTTCTTATTACATTTTTACACTTAATTTGGCAGTGTTTATGCTCCTTTCTATTTACCTCACTAGGATTTGACTTCCACTTTTAAAAAGATGTCTTTTTATCTCTCACTGCTTCTTTTATATGGTTGTAAAGCCACGGTGGCTCTTTCTTAGTTTTTCTACTATGTTTTTTAATTTGTGGTATACATTTAAGTTGGGCCTTTATTTGTAAACTTGCAGCAGTAAAGTTTCTTTATGTCATGCTTCTGTGTATAATACCATTATCAGATATTAGCTAACCCATCCTGCAACTATTGCTAGCATATGGTGAAAAATTCTTGAACCATCAGTGTTGAGCTCAAGTAACCAGTACATCTGATTAACCAGCAATCCCCATTCCCCATGAATGCCTGATCACAAAGCTTGTACTGTATTTTTGTACATAATTCTACATTTGTAAGTTCAACTTGCATGATAAAGAGATTGTACTACACTACTCATATTAAAGTGAATTGAAAAATACTATTTTTTATTTTTACAGTGCAAATATTCGTAATTATAATAAATAAATATGAAGTAAGCATCATACACTTTGTATTCTGTGTTGTAATTGAAATCCATATATTTTAAAATGTGAAAAACACCCAAAATATTTATATAAATGGTATTCCATTATTGTTTAAAAGTGCAATTAATTGAATGAGTAATCACACAATTAATCACAATTAAGTTTTTTACTCATTTGACAGCCCTAGTCACAATGCATTAGTGTGGCTACCCACTCCTTTCCCTCTCCAAAAGTAAAAGCTAGTGTGACTCTGTTCCACACCCCCATACATATATAACAGGATTAATCCTAAATAATTTAAAACAAAAAAAATATTGCTAATAAATATTTTTCTAAATAGCTGGGTAAATGGTAAAATTATGTCACAACTATACTACAACCAGAAACATCAAAACTGGCCAGAGATACATTAATCTCTAAACATCTAATTAAAAAAATACAGAGGAATCTCATCTATCAAAGCAAGAAACCCATAAAGTAGGGTAGGCTTTTTCTACTCACTTCTTTGTTGGTATATTCAACCCACTATCTGTCCAGAGAGAAGTCTTCTCTGCATCTCATACATCCACATGTGAGATGTGAACCTCAGTTTCATTATCCAATAGGAATGGAATTTCCTGTTCTTCTAGTATTTCAATACTTGAGGACTGCACTAGTGCTTCAGTTTTTAAGAATGACAGAGGCTCCTCCACTGATGTTTCAAGATGTAAAGATTGTGCCTGAATCTCAAAATGTAATAAAGACACAAATTCTGGCTCCCCTCCTTGCACTAGCTCTTTCTTCTCTTCTTCTTCCTCCTCTTCCTCTTCCTTCTCTTCCCCACTTACTGTGTCAAGATCTGAGCTTTGTACATGGGCTTCAGTTTTTAATGAGGACAGAGGCTCCTTCTCTACAGCTAGTATTTCAAGATTTGAGATTTGCACATGGTCCTTAGTATGTACTGGAAATTTAGGACCCTCCTCCTCCTGAAGAGACAGCAGATCAACAGACACTTGAAGCTCCACTTCTTCCTTGACCTGTTTATCTGCATTTTCATAGTGCTGTTACAAAGAAAAACACTACTATAACTATGGCTTTCTAGTCTCCAAAATTAAAATAAACACTCCTCAGACAAGAAAACTGCTGTCTCAACACAGCACCCAATATAAGTCTTCATCATGAGCCAAGCAACACTCTTCTTGGGCAGACTGCTCACTCAGTTGCTGCTACTTGATGTGGGCAACAGCTTGCCACTAGTAAATACTTATCCTGTAAAAGAGGGGCAAGGGAGGCCAAGAATATCCTAGAGGCAAAACTGTAGTTATGACCTAATAACAGAGGTTGGTGCAGAACATCTGCTGACTAATCTTCATATAGCAGATATAGAATGAACCACTTTATTGCTCTCTTTACAAAAAAGATACAGTACAGAAGAATGACAGAAACAGGACTAGATGCACCTAATACACTTTATACATCCATTCTATCTACATACAGTGATTATCACACATAAATTGTTTAATTGCACTCCTGCAACACAATCTAAAAGGTCATTTGGAAAAACAGCAGTCCTATTGGAGGTTGGAAAGTCATAGCCAAGGCATGATATTGTTATTTATTATACAGATTTAAAATATAAAATTAGACTGTGATGCATTATTAATTATGTGACTTGTGTGCATGCTTTTTGTACACCAACCAAGATAGGATCCTTTCCCTGAGCAGCTTTATAACAGCCATAGCAAATGCATCATCAGTATCACTATGATCAACTGTGTACATTAATACAACTAAAGAGATAGTCACCAAAAAAACCCCATATATCTGAATTGTTTTTCAAATTAACACCAAAGATGACTATACCTAAAAGAGGTTAGAAAAAATATTTATTTGTGAATTTGACAGCTGTGTGTGTGATGTCAGCTGGTTTCCCTTGTTTAGTCCCCTTCAGAGGAAAGAGAGGCATTTCTAGTGTAGGAATGTGTGACTATAAAATTATAAAAGCTTCAGGGGGTAGCAGAGTTAGTCTGTACAGGATAAACTTAAACAACAACAAATAGTCTGGTAGCACTTTAAAGACTAACAAAACATGTACATGGTATCATGAGCTTTTGTGGGCACAGCCCACTTCTTCAGATGAACAGAAGAAGTGGGCTGTGCCCATGAAAACTCATGATACCAACATGTTTTGTTTGTCTTTAAAGTGCTACCAGACTATTTGTTGTTTTGTAAAATTATAGGAGGATTCAAGAGCTGATGTAGCCCAGGAAACAAGTTTTAACTTATTTCTTGGTATTGACTTGATTTCTGTTTATAATTTTACAATCGTACAACATAACGCAGCAGAGTCTTTCAGTTTTTGCAAACAATACAGAATCATAAAAAGCTTTGACAGTACAGACCTCATTGTAATTAGTAAACTGTCTCTCTTTCAGGGCCTTCCACAACTCTGCCCTTTATTGCCCCAAACCCTTTTACTCTGCTAGAAAAGCCTATCTCATTGCTCCGTTAGTATATTACCCACACTACCATCATGTTATACATTCCCTCCTTTCAATTCCTTCCTCAGAAATCCCATTTCTCCTTATAGCTCTTAACTGATTACAGATGTCAACAAAACTGTCACCAACCCATTCTCTATTTTTGTTTTACTAGGGGGCTGTGCCCTCTGCTCGCTATGCTTGCCAACACCCCTCTCCCTGGGGTTAGGCAGCCTCGGCTCTCCCCACAGCCACCAGAGAGGTTCAGGCTGAGGCCACAGCGTGGCAGCCCCAGCTCCCGTTTCCCGGCTGCTGTAATGTGGCAAAATTTGCAGCTGATACAAAATTACTCAAAATAGTTCAGTTCAAAGCTGACTGCAAAAAGTTACAAAAGGATATTAAAAAACTGGATGATTGGGCAACACAAGGGCAGATGGAATTCAGTGTTGATAAATTCAAAGTAATGCCCATTAAAACATATAATCCCAAATATACATGCAAAAATAATGGGATCTAAAATAGCTGTCACCACTCAAGAAAGATATCTTGGAATCATTGTGGATAGTTCTCTGAAAACATCTGCTCAATGTGCAGTGTTAATCTGAAAAGCTAACAGAATAATGGGAATCATTAGGAAAGGAATAGCTAAGAGAGAAAATATCATATAAAGTCATGGTATGCCCACATCTTGAATACTGCATACATATCTCGTTGTCCCATCTAAAAAAAGATATATTGGATTTGGTAAAAGTACAGAAAGGGCAACGGATATGATTGGGGGGTAAAGAACAGCTTCCATATGAGGAATTCCATAGGTAGGGATTCCCTAGAAGTTAGTCAGATAGGGAACGTGGGAAATAATATATGGGCAAGATCAGATGTGAAACAATCGTGCATAAAAAAATCCAATGTGTCTGAGAAAGGCGGACATATAAATAGTGGTAGTTTTCTAACATGCTTTTACACTAATGCTAGGAGTCTGTCTAATAAGATGTGTGAACTGGAGTACCTCATATCAAAGGAGGAAGTTGACATAATAGGCATCTCAGAAACATGGTGGAATGAGGACAATCAGTGGGACACTATCATACCGGGATATAAATTATATCGGAAAGACAGAACAGGTCGTGCGGGTGGCGGAGTGGTACTATATGTGAAGGATAATATAGAATCAAATGAAGTAAAAATCCTAAAGGAATCAAAATGTTCCATAGAATCATTATGGATAACAATTCATTCCTCTAATATGAATATGGCATTAGGAATATATTACCGACCACCTAACCAGGACAGTGATAGTGATGCTGAAATGATAAGGGAGATTAGAGAGGCTACCAAAATAAAAAACACAGTAATAATAGGAGATTTCAATTATCCCCATATTGATTGGGTGCATGTCACCTCAGGACGGGATTCAGAGATTAAATTTCTTGATGCCTTAAATGACTGCTTCTTGGAGCAGCTAGTACAGGAACCCACAAGGGGAGAGTCGATTCTCGACCTAGTCTTGACTGGAACGCAGGATCTGGTCCAAGAGGTAACTGTTACTGGACCGCTTGGAAATAGTGACCACAATATAATAACTTTTAATATTCCTGTGTTGGGAAGAACACCGCAGCGGTCAAACACTCTGGCATTTAATTTCAAAAAGGGGAATTACACTAAAATGAGGAAGCTAGTTAAACAGAAACTAAAAGGGAGAGTAATTAAACTAAAATCCCTGGAAGCTGCATGGGAACTGTTTAAAGACACCATACTAGAGGCCCAACTTAAATGTATACCCCAAATAAAAAAACACAGTAAGAGACCTAACAAAGAACCACCATGGCTAAACAGCCATGTTAAAAAGGCAGTGAGAGAGAAAAGGGCAGCTTTTAAAAAGTGGAAGTCAAATCCTAGTGAGGAAAATAGAAAGGAACATAAACACTCCCAAATTAAGTGTCATAATGTAGTAAGAAAAGCCAAAAAAGAGTTTGAGGAACAGCTAGCCAAAAATTCAAAAAATGATAGTAAAATGTTTTTTAAATACATTAGAAGCAGGAAGCCCGCTAAAAAAGCAGTGGGGCCCTTGGATGATAAAGATATAAAAGGAGCGATCAAGGAAGACAGTGCCATTGCGGAGCGATTAAATGATTTCTTTGCTTCAGTCTTCACGGCTGAGGATGTTACAGAGGTTCCTAAATCTGAGCCAGCCTTTTTAGGTGACAAATCTGAGGAACTCACTCAGATTGAAGTGACATTAGAGGAGGTTATGGAATTAATTGATAAGCTGAATAGTAAAAAGTCTCCGGGACCAGACGGCATTCACCCAAGGGTTCTGAAAGAACTCAAATGTGAAATTGCGGAGTTATTAACAGTGGTTTGTAACCTATCCTTTAAATCCACTTTGGTACCAAATGACTGGAAGATGGCCAATATAACACCAATATTTAAAAAAGGCTCTAGAGGAGATCCTGGCAATTATAGACTGATAAGTTTAACATCAGTACCAGGCAAATTAGTAGAAACACTAGTAAAGAGTAAAATTGCAAGGCACATAGAACAGCACGAATTGTTGGGCAAAAGTCAGCATGGTTTCTGCAGAGGGAAGTCGTGTCTAACTAATCTGTTAGAATTCTTTGAAGGGGTTAATAAACATGCGGACAAGGGGCACCCAGTGGATATAATATACCTAGATTTCCAGAAAGCCTTTGACACGGTCCCACACCAAAGGCTTTTACGTAAATTAGGTGGTCATGGGATAGGAGGAAAGGTCCTTTCATGGATCAAGAATTGGTTACAAGACAGAAAACAAAGGGTGGGAATAAATGGTAAATTTTCACAATGGAGGAGGGTAACTAGTGGTGTTCCCCAGGGGTCAGTACTGGGACCAATCCTGTTCAACTTGTTCATCAATGATCTAGAAAATGAGGTAAGCAGTGAGGTGGCCAAGTTTGCAGATGACACAAAGTTGTTCAGGACAGTCAAAAGCAAAAGGGATTGTGAAGAACTACAAAAAGATCTCAGCAAACTGAGTGATTGGGCAGCAAAATGGCAAATGAAATTTAATGTGGGTAAGTGTAAGGTAATGCATGTTGGAAAAAATAACCCAAATTACACGTACTACATGATGGGGTCAAATTTAGCTACGACAGATCAGGAAAGGGATCTTGGAGTTATAGTGGATAGTTCTATGAAGACATCCACGCAGTGTGCAGCGGCAGTTAGTAAGGCAAATAGGATGTTAGGAATTATTAAAAAAGGGATAGATAATAAGACAAAAGATATCATACTTCCCCTATATAAAACTATGGTACGCCCACATCTCGAGTACTGCGTGCAGATGTGGTCTCCTCACCTCAAAAAAGATATATTGGCATTAGAAAAGGTTCAGAAAAGGGCGACTAAGATGATTAGGGGCTTGGAAAGGGTCCCATATGGGGAGAGGCTAGAGAGACTCGGACTTTTCAGTTTGGAAAAAAGGCGATTGAGGGGCGATATGATAGAGGTATATAAAATCATGAATGGTGTGGAGAAAGTGATTATAGAAGAATTATTTACCTTTTCCCATAATACAAGAACTAGGGGACACCAAATGAAATTGATGGGTAGTAGGTTCAAAACTAATAAAAGGAAATTTTTCTTCACACAGCGCACAGTCAACCTGTGGAACTCCTTGCCCGAGGAGGCTGTGAAGGCCAGGACTCTATTAGGGTTTAAAAAAGAGCTTGATAAATTTTTGCAGGTTAGGTCCATAAATGGCTATTAGCCAGGGATAAAGTATGGTGCCCTAGCCTTCATAACAAGGGCAGGAGATGGATGGCAGGAGATAAATCACTTGATCATTGTCTTCTGTTCTCCTTCTCTGGGGCACCTGGCATTGGCCACCGTCGGCAGATGGGATGCTGGGCTCGATGGACCTTTGGTCTGACCCAGTATGGCCATTCTTATGTTCTTATGTTCTTATGTAGGAGAGATTAAAAAGACTGGGACTTGGAAAAGAAATGACTAAAGGGGGGAAAATGTTAGATGTCTAGAAAATCATGAATGGCATGGAAAAATAGAATAAGGAGATGTTATTTACTACTTCACGAACATAACACAAGAAGTTCACCCAATGAAATTTATAGTTAGCAGATTGAAAACAAAGAAAAGAAATTATTTCTTCACAGTC
The DNA here is from genome assembly GCA_032595735.1 of Pelochelys cantorii. Lineage (NCBI taxonomy): Eukaryota > Metazoa > Chordata > Testudines > Trionychidae > Pelochelys > Pelochelys cantorii. The sequence goes on from CM064327.1 coordinate 71,790,183, forward strand.
AACCTGTGGAACTATTTGCCAAGGGATAATGGTGTGATCAAGTGGGAGATTTGGGGTGGGAGGGGTTGCATGCAGAGGGATAGCATTCAGTGTCCCTGAGTGTTACTGATTTAACACGTTGAACAAAGAGGGAGTTTGTTGTTACAGGGACCAGAACAGAACTGGGGACCCTGGCCAGAGGCCTGGAGAATGGAGATCCTAATGACTGGTGACAGGGAGACTCAGCTCAGACACACAGCCAGTTCTGGCCACGGGAGGCCGGGAGGACAATGGGCTTTGGAGGGAGGACCCTGATGACCTGACTGGCTGGTTGTAGTCAGGGGGAACAAAGGTCGGATTAGAGAAGCAGCAGTGAAGAGAGGGAGGCCCAGGTGACCGTTTACCTGTACAGAAAAAGGCCAAGGGAGGAGCTTCTGGAAAGATATATCCCAGGCTTGGCAGGTAGGAGCGGGTTTCTGGAATGGGCAGGGGGAGCAGACAGAACCCACCTGGAGGCAGGGGAGATTCAGATGTGCTACGCTAAGGGAGGCCAGACCTATAGGCCCTCAGAGTTCCTATGCTGTGTTCATATGCTCAATTAATCCTTCTGTTTTATGCTGGCTGAGAGTCACTCCAGTCTAGAGAACAGGGTTGCACTATTCCCTCTGGGAGTGGAGAGTCCAGGGATCCAGAACGAATGGACTGCCTGAAGGGGCCAACAGAAAGAGACAGGCTGGAGGCTCTGAGAGGTTCAGTTCCAAGAGGTGGAGGTACTTAACCTCCAAGAGAGAGTAGACCCCAGAGAAGGGGTTGTTGCACTAAAGGGAGCTCTCCCTTGGGACCATACAGGCCAAGTGTGGGCACAACCTGTGAGTCCATGACAGGTGGAAAGACCCAAATTATAACAGGGTTCCATTAAGAAAAATATAAGTTCGAGGAATATAAGTCCATCAATGGCTACAAGCCAGAATGGGCAGGGATGGTGTCCCAGCTTCTGTCACAAGCTGGAAATGGGCAACAGGGGTGGATCATTTGATGATTGCCTCTTCTGTTCATGCCTTCTGAAACATCTGACATTGGCCACTGTTGAAAGGCAGAATACTGGGCTAGCTGGACCATTAGTCTGACCCAGTATGGCCATTTTGATGTTCTTATATAGAGCTGAAATGTATCTGCCACCTGCTGTAACCTACTTGACCCCACTCCCCTTTCAGAGCTGAGATAGAGCCCAAGGGTATGTCTAAACTACATGCCTCTGCCGACAGAGGCATGTAAAATAGGCTACCCGACATAGTCAATGAAGCGGGAATTTAAATATCCCCAGCTTCATTAAAATAAAAATGGCCGCCACGCTGTGCCAGCTCAGCTGATCGTTGGCACAGCGTGCGAGTCAAGACGCGGATCGGTCGACAGGGGAAGCCTTTGTCGACCACTCCCTTACGCCTCGTGAAACGAGGCTCACAGGAGCGGTTGACAAAGGCTTCCCTTGTCGACCGATCCGCGTCTTGACTCGCACACTGTGCCAACAATCAGCTGAGCCGGCACAGCACGGCAGCCATTTTTATTTTAATGAACCCGGGGATATTTAAATCCCCGCTTCATTGACTATGTCGGGTAGCCTATTTTACATGTCTCTGTCGGCAGAGGCATGTAGTCTAGACATACCCCAAGAGTCCTGACAGTCTCTCTCCCCACATAGTAACAAAGTAAGAATATATATATTAAAATGTTAAGGCTAACCAGTGTCCCTTAAGTGACTTGCCACAAGATGTCAGAATATGTAAGTATTAGAACTGAGTGGGTCTAATATGTATTTGTTTTACCCAGGAATTAGATACAATGCTCCTGTCAACTAATTGCTAAGTTATATGCAAAAAACACCAGAGTTTTCCAGTGCCTTAGTGGCTCCTGGAAAGAAGTGATGTGTGGGGCAGCTCATTCCCCACTCTTCCCTCCAATCTGCTGCTTCAGTTGTACTGAGCATGCTCAGTAACACTGTTGAAGCCATGTTTTCATTCTTCCCCCATCAAGGAATGCATAGGTAGCCCACCCACCAAAATATGAAATGGTGCCACTGCTCATGCTGGGCTGGGAGGAGCAGGACTGTCCCTAATGCACCAAGCCACATTCTACCTGCTGGCCTCTGTCTCTGGGTCCCAGCCTCTCTCATCCCCATGTGCCAAACCCCATTGCCCCCTGAGGGCCAACAAATATGTGTGGTGCCAGGCAGAGCTGTCCTGACTATAGGATGGTTCAGGGTAGCCACTCAGGGCCCTGCACTTGGCCGCCCCAACCATCCTTCGGATGGACAGTCCTCCATTTTGAGGTTAGCCTGCAAGGCCCAAGGGATTACCTGAGAAGCCTGGTGCAGGGCAATAGCAGGAATCAGGTCCCCATTCACTCACTACGGTGGTGGGAGTTTCAGAAGGCAGAGCAACACAGCTCTATGCTCTGCTCTGCTGCCATGTTCCAGCAGGGCTGCTTGCTTCACCGCAGTGATGGGGAGTGGAGCAACCCAGCTGAGACCTGGCAGCAGAGCAGGCTGCTGGGTTGCTCCAGCTCCCCTGCTGTTGTCAGTGCAGGAGGGGGAACCCTTACTGTTGGTTCCAAGCCCTCATGGTAATCCCCCCGGGTAGAATACCTCGAAGAAGGAGGCTTATGGGGAGGGGTGGAGTGGGAATGGGGCTGGGTGTAGCAGGAGTGGGAAGAGGCAGGGCAAGGGTGGGGCCTGGGGCAGAAGGGGAATCCCTTCCAGGGGAATCCCTAAGACAGCTGTGGAAATGCAGCTTTAGTGTAGTTCTGCAGGTTTCTTAATGGGCCCTGTGTGGCCATGTCTGCTGCTTTGTGGCGGGGACACAAAAGACCCATAAGAACATAAAAAAGGCCATACTGGGTCAGACCAAAGGTCCATCTAGCCCAATATCCTGTCTTCTGACAGTGCCAATGCCAGATGTCCAAGAGGGAGTGAACAGAACAGGTAATTGTCAAGTGATCCGTCTCCTGTCATCCATTTCTAGCCTCTGACAGACAGAGGCTAGGGACACCATTCCTACCTATCCTGGCTAATAAGTACTGCTGGACCTAATCTCCATTAATTTATCTAGTTCTTTTTTGAAATTCCTGGTCTTCACAACATCCTCTAGAAAGGAGTTACACAGGATTATTCACTGCCCAAAGAAAAAATTCCTTTTGTTTGTTTTAAACCGGCTACCTATTACTGTAATTTCATTTGGTGACCCCTAGTTCTTATGTTATGGGAACAAGTAAATAACTTTTCCTTATTCACTTTCTCCATAGCTGTCGTGATTTTATGGACTTCTATCATCTCCCCACTTAGTATCCTCTTTTCTAAGATGAAAAGTCCCAGTCTTTTTAATCTCTCTAAATATGACACCCATTCCAAACCCTTAATAATTTTTGTTGCCCTTTTCTGACCCTTTTCCAATGCCAGTATATCTCTTTTTGAGATATATTGAGACCCAACAGAAAGATTAAGGAACAACTTCCTGTACTTTTTATCACAGGAAAGAATGATCCAGTCCTCAATCTATGGGATTTTTTACTGAGTAAGGAACTAGTAAAACCTCAGGATTTTTCTTAATGAAGTGGCTTGAAAAGCATCTTTGGCTGCATTTTTTTCAAAAGAATTTAAGGAACTGAGCACCCAAATGCCATTGAAATTCAGTGGACATTTGGCTCAACTCCTTTGGGTTTGTTTGAAAATCCCAGTCTTCTTCTATATTAGCTATCTATACTAGCACAGGGTGGGACATAAAATCCAAAAACAGCACTTCAGACTTTGTATCTAGTTACCATAGTCACATTCACTGGGTAGGTTAAAGGCACAAGGCTACTTACCCTGCACTCAACCAGTGATTATGGAACACTACCCCTTGGGCAGTGGGTGACCCATAGCTTAGGGAAGGCAAGCCCCCAGACCTACTCCTTCTGGCTAAGGCCCTGCCCATTCTATCCCCACCACAGCCCAGTTCCTCCACTTTGGCTGCTGCTGGTCCCTGTTCAGCCTCCCCCTCTCCCAATGTGGCTGCTGGTCCTTGCACCTGCTCCCTGACCCAGCGTAGTGCCCCCAGTCCAGGATAAATTAGTTAAAGCCTGCTTTGGAGTTCCGGAAAGCTGGTGGGCAGCGCAGTCCCAGCTTGCTCTAGCCCTGGAGCTTCAGATAGTTGGCGGCTGGCATGTCTGCAGCCTGTCTTGGCCCCAAAGAGACAGTGGACGGCTCGGTTGCAGCCTGGCCCAGCTCTGGAGTTCCGGAGAGCAGGAGGACTGTGCAATTGTGCTTGTCCCAGCCATGCCTGCCAGCTGGACCAGGAAGCCCTCTTTCTCCCCCTGCAGCTGAATCACTTGTTCCAGCACTGGGTGGCCAGAGTAGCCCCAGCGCCAGTAGAACAGACAGTGTGGTGCAGCCCCTAGCATCTGACACGGCAAAAGCAGGCTTGGGGAGAGAGCCTGAGGGACTCTGGTGGAGCACAGGTGGGGCCAGGAGAGGCAGTATGGGAATGCAATGCTTTCCCCTGCCTATGATACCCACTGCCCATGTAAATACACCATACCATGTCATAGCTTAACCGATTTTAAAATAAATATATAGCTAAAGCTAGCACCCACTGCAGCAAGTTCTTCTGGCCACGTGATTTCCTGGTTTGATTCTTCATCTTCCTTCTTAGATTCACCAGCCCACTCTGGATAAACTTTGTTTGAACAACATCTGCAACATGATATATAAAAAAGAGACTGGCAGATGTTAAACTTTTATCAATGCATAGGTAAATGTGGTGTCTTAATAGCAGCTGGAAAACAACATGTGCAGGGTACTGAGAACTGAAATATCCAACTACAGCACTCTAACAAAGTGCTTTTTGGAGCCTTGCATGTGGTTTGATGGAAAAATACCCCATTGTAAGTATTAACAAGAAAAGAGTAAAATGGATTAATCTGGTTCTTTAGTAATGTCATTTGATGTTGCTGTGAGCTGACAACTATGTCTCCAATATAAATATCCTTATCCAGAGAGTGAGATTTTGCAACCTCCAAAAGACAATCATTTCTGAATTTCTTTCTTTGATAGCCCTATTTTAAACTGCACAGTTTGAATAATATGAAAGGCAGTGTTTAAAAAATATCAGATATTTGAATCATTTATTAGTCCTGCCTCAAGTAATATATCAGGGTGGCCAAAATTACTGACCCTCCAAGCTGCATACAACAATCTTCAGAAGTTCAAGAGCCAGGGCACACCTGAGGGGCTTGGGGCTTCCGCTCCATCGCGACACATATCGGGACTCTGGGCTTCAGCCTTTTGGTTCTCAGGGTTTCAGTCCTGCTTTTACTGAAGCCTTGAGCCCTAGCAAGCATTCCCCTCCCCAAGAATTGAAGCTCTGAGACATTCCTCCACAAGATTTTTGCCAGGATTTGATGGAACAGGTCAGTCATGTGGTACTACACGGCAGCTGTTGGAGCTGGTAAGCTCGGACCTGCGTAAGATTGCCAGGTGTCCATTTTTTGACTAGACTCAGGCACCTCCAGGCGGGTGGGTGGGAGTGGCTCCCCCACTGCAGGCAGGGGCTAATCCCATTGTGGTGTGCCATGCTGAACCTGCTGCAGAACGGGGCTGTTTCAGCTTGCTGGGCCAGGCCCACTGTGGCCAGGGGACTGCTCCGAGTGGGCTGGAGCATCCCCCACCCGTAACAGGCCTTGCAGGGCTGGAGGGCTGCTTCAGCCCCCCACCGGTTAACTGTAAATGATAAGCATTACCCTTTAAGGGGATGTTTACTAGGTAACCAGTTAACCATTCATATTCCTAGTCAACACCTAAGTTCCCTGCAGGGCCAGATTAAGGCATGGGCTAGCCAGGCAGCTGCCCAGGGTGCCAACCTATGGGGGGCGCCTGATGGTAGCTGTAAGGGGCGCGCAGCTGCCATCAGGCGCCCGGCTCCCCGGCTGCAGCAGCTCCCAGCAGCCACCCAGGGCGGGGCTGCGTTAACCCCCGCAGCGCCGGCCAGCAGCGCCCGTCCCCCTGCGGCCGCGGGGCCCTGCATGGCCAGGCTTGGCCCGCCCTGGGTGGCCTCGGGCTGCACGCCAGTGGCGGTAGCCAGGCTGGGCCAGGCCGGGCACATGTGTCCTGCCACCACCAGCTCTGCACGCCCTCCCGCACGCGCCGGGCAGGGGCGGGGCCACGCATGTGCCCTTTCCCACGCGCCAGCGCAGGGGCGGGGCCGCGCATGTGTCCTCCCCCATGCACCAGTGCGGGGGTGGGGCCACGCATGCACCCTCCCGCAACCCGGGGCGCAATTAAATTGTTTGCCCGGGGTGCCAGAATGACTCGGTCCAGCCCTGGTTCCCTGTAGGGCGTGCACAAAGAATGTGAATCCTGCCCACCTCCTCAGCAGAGCCATGCACCAGCATTCACCTCCATTGGACATGGAAGGTAAGCTGGTGGTGGTGGGCTTGGTAGGAGAGTAAGGGGGCCAGGGCCATGTGGTGGCTGCTCAACCACTCCCAGGGAAGGGATGAGTGGCAGGAGGCTACTTCATGTGCCAGAGCTGGAGCTGCCACCCCTGCTCCAGTCCCGGCACATGGGGCGGCTGCCCATCAAATGGCCCTGTCTCAGGAGCAGCTGAGCAGGCACCATGAGGCCCTGGCCCCAGCTTCAGCCCTTCCCCAGGCCAGGGTAGGCTGTGTGGCGGCTGCTGGAGCTGGAGTCATAGTGTGGCTGCTCCTGGGGCTCGGGCACAGCCACACCACGGCCCCAGCCCCAGGAGCAGCCATACTGCAGCCTCAGCACAGGGGGCAGCCACCCACCTTATGGCCCGACCCCAGGAGCAACAGGGCAGCCACCATGCAGTCATGGCCCCAGCTTCAGCCCTTCCCCAGGGCTGGAGCTGTGGCCAGGGCTGCATGGTGGCTGCCCAGCTTGCACTTAGGGCAGACCTTCCTGCACCCCAAGTCCCTGTCACAACCTTGTGAAAATTAGCAAATGAGTGAGGGTGGGGGAGAGTGAGTCATAGAGAGAATGGGGTGGAGTGAGCAGGAGGTGGGACCTTGGAGAAGGAGCTGGTCAAAGGTGTTAGGATTTGTGCAATTAAAAAATTGGCTGCTGCTGTAGGAAGATTCAAGCTATTGAGGTGGGTGAACCTTTAAATTGTATTGCCCTACTCTCACAAAGCACCAGTCATCTCTGGCAGAAAGTCCTTAGTCTCACCACCCTGCCATATGGCTGAAATCCTAAACGCCTCCACCCCAATCCTAAACTCCTCCACCCAGGGGGCTCCACAAGCTGTACTTTGTAAAAGAGCCACATGCAGCTTGCAAACCATGGTTTGGCCACCCCCGTAATATAATATTTATCGCTTATAAACCTTATAATATTCATACAAATGGACAAATTACACATAGGCACCAGCTTCCTGATTTTCGAGGGGGAGTGTCCTTGTCCTCCTGCTTTATTCCAGGTCATGTCTCCCACTTCACCCCTTCCCTCAGGGCCCCACCCCTGCCTGCCCTCATTCCACCCCACTCCCTGAGGGCACCCCACAGACAATTGGTGCCTCCTCATACAAGGGGGGGAACAATCTAAAGGGAAGATCACATGCCCTATCCCAGGCCAACACTCCTCCTGTACAACCAGCCCAGAACCATTGCACTCTCCCCTGCACACATAACCTGGATGCTCTGACCACCTGCTCTGCCTGCCCTCCACCCCAGCATTTTCCTCCACTAGCCCAGGAGGAAGAGAGCCTGGCCAGGGAGTGGGAAGGTTCTGTTTCTGTCGCTGGCAGCTGCCTGAAAGAGCCTGACTAGATAGGATGCTTCCACTTCCCATCCATGCTTGGCTGCTGGGGTTCATGACTGAACAAGCCAAAAATGTGCTGAGGGGTGGAAGGGAGAGGAAACTCCAGCTTGCTCCCTCCCACTCCCCAGAACATGAGCCCAGGCAGGAAGCAGATGCCACCTCCTTAGCAACACACTCTCAGGCAGCTGTCAGCCCACCATGCTACAGAAAAGCTTCCCAGCAGCTGGAAGGGACTGGTCCCACTCCTTCCAATCACTGGGCATCTGGAAAAGTCCACCCTGACATTGCCCAGCCCTGCACCTGTCCTGCCTCTACTTGCCTCCTTCCCCCACTTCTTCCTCCTCCTCCCCCCAGTTCCTCCTGCACACCAATGAACAGGTGATCATGGCAGGCAGGAGGCACTTGGAGGGGGAAGAAGTTAATCAATAGGAAGTGCTGGGGGGGAGGAGGAGAAGGGTGTGACAATGGCATCCACTATTGTTTTTCTGCAGGTGCTTCAGCTCTGGAATACCCACCGAGTTGGGATCTATGTAATTAGAAACAAATCTCCACTATCAAACAGAAGAAAAAGTTGTACAGTATTCATCTTTGATAGTCTTAGTTTTGCTGAATCACTTGTCCCAGCACTGGGTGGCCAGAGTAGCCCCAGCGCCAGTAGAACAGACAGTGTGGTGCAGCCCCTAGCATCTGACACGGCAAAAGCAGGCTTGGGGAGAGAGCCTGAGGGACTCTGGTGGAGCACAGGTGGGGCCAGGAGAGGCAGTATGGGAATGCAATGCTTTCCCCTGCCTATGATACCCACTGCCCATGTAAATACACCATACCATGTCATAGCTTAACCGATTTTAAAATAAATATATAGCTAAAGCTAGCACCCACTGCAGCAAGTTCTTCTGGCCACGTGATTTCCTGGTTTGATTCTTCATCTTCCTTCTTAGATTCACCAGCCCACTCTGGATAAACTTTGTTTGAACAACATCTGCAACATGATATATAAAAAAGAGACTGGCAGATGTTAAACTTTTATCAATGCATAGGTAAATGTGGTGTCTTAATAGCAGCTGGAAAACAACATGTGCAGGGTACTGAGAACTGAAATATCCAGCTACAGCACTCTAACAAAGTGCTTTTTGGAGCCTTGCATGTGGTTTGATGGAAAAATACCCCATTGTAAGTATTAACAAGAAAAGAGTAAAATGGATTAATCTGGTTCTTTAGTAATGTCATTTGATGTTGCTGTGAGCTGACAACTATGTCTCCAATATAAATATCCTTATCCAGAGAGTGAGATTTTGCAACCTCCAAAAGACAATCATTTCTGAATTTCTTTCTTTGATAGCCCTATTTTAAACTGCACAGTTTGAATAATATGAAAGGCAGTGTTTAAAAAATATCAGATATTTGAATCATTTATTAGTCCTGCCTCAAGTAATATATCAGGGTGGCCAAAATTACTGACCCTCCAAGCTGCATACAACAATCTTCAGAAGTTCAAGAGCCAGGGCACACCTGAGGGGCTTGGGGCTTCCGCTCCATCGCGACACATATCGGGACTCTGGGCTTCAGCCTTTTGGTTCTCAGGGTTTCAGTCCTGCTTTTACTGAAGCCTTGAGCCCTAGCAAGCATTCCCCTCCCCAAGAATTGAAGCTCTGAGACATTCCTCCACAAGATTTTTGCCAGGATTTGATGGAACAGGTCAGTCATGTGGTACTACACGGCAGCTGTTGGAGCTGGTAAGCTCGGACCTGCGTAAGATTGCCAGGTGTCCATTTTTTGACTAGACTCAGGCACCTCCAGGCGGGTGGGTGGGAGTGGCTCCCCCACTGCAGGCAGGGGCTAATCCCATTGTGGTGTGCCATGCTGAACCTGCTGCAGAACGGGGCTGTTTCAGCTTGCTGGGCCAGGCCCACTGTGGCCAGGGGACTGCTCCGAGTGGGCTGGAGCATCCCCCACCCGTAACAGGCCTTGCAGGGCTGGAGGGCTGCTTCAGCCCCCCACCGGTTAACTGTAAATGATAAGCATTACCCTTTAAGGGGATGTTTACTAGGTAACCAGTTAACCATTCATATTCCTAGTCAACACCTAAGTTCCCTGCAGGGCCAGATTAAGGCATGGGCTAGCCAGGCAGCTGCCCAGGGTGCCAACCTATGGGGGGCGCCTGATGGTAGCTGTAAGGGGCGCGCAGCTGCCATCAGGCGCCCGGCTCCCCGGCTGCAGCAGCTCCCAGCAGCCACCCAGGGCGGGGCTGCGTTAACCCCCGCAGCGCCGGCCAGCAGCGCCCGTCCCCCTGCGGCCGCGGGGCCCTGCATGGCCAGGCTTGGCCCGCCCTGGGTGGCCTCGGGCTGCACGCCAGTGGCGGTAGCCAGGCTGGGCCAGGCCGGGCACATGTGTCCTGCCACCACCAGCTCTGCACGCCCTCCCGCACGCGCCGGGCAGGGGCGGGGCCACGCATGTGCCCTTTCCCACGCGCCAGCGCAGGGGCGGGGCCGCGCATGTGTCCTCCCCCATGCACCAGTGCGGGGGTGGGGCCACGCATGCACCCTCCCGCAACCCGGGGCGCAATTAAATTGTTTGCCCGGGGTGCCAGAATGACTCGGTCCAGCCCTGGTTCCCTGTAGGGCGTGCACAAAGAATGTGAATCCTGCCCACCTCCTCAGCAGAGCCATGCACCAGCATTCACCTCCATTGGACATGGAAGGTAAGCTGGTGGTGGTGGGCTTGGTAGGAGAGTAAGGGGGCCAGGGCCATGTGGTGGCTGCTCAACCACTCCCAGGGAAGGGATGAGTGGCAGGAGGCTACTTCATGTGCCAGAGCTGGAGCTGCCACCCCTGCTCCAGTCCCGGCACATGGGGCGGCTGCCCATCAAATGGCCCTGTCTCAGGAGCAGCTGAGCAGGCACCATGAGGCCCTGGCCCCAGCTTCAGCCCTTCCCCAGGCCAGGGTAGGCTGTGTGGCGGCTGCTGGAGCTGGAGTCATAGTGTGGCTGCTCCTGGGGCGCGGGCACAGCCACACCACGGCCCCAGCCCCAGGAGCAGCCATACTGCAGCCTCAGCACAGGGGGCAGCCACCCACCTTATGGCCCGACCCCAGGAGCAACAGGGCAGCCACCATGCAGTCATGGCCCCAGCTTCAGCCCTTCCCCAGGGCTGGAGCTGTGGCCAGGGCTGCATGGTGGCTGCCCAGCTTGCACTTAGGGCAGGCCTTCCTGCACCCCAAGTCCCTGTCACAACCTTGTGAAAATTAGCAAATGAGTGAGGGTGGGGGAGAGTGAGTCATAGAGAGAATGGGGTGGAGTGAGCAGGAGGTGGGACCTTGGAGAAGGAGCTGGTCAAAGGTGTTAGGATTTGTGCAATTAAAAAATTGGCTGCTGCTGTAGGAAGATTCAAGCTATTGAGGTGGGTGAACCTTTAAATTGTATTGCCCTACTCTCACAAAGCACCAGTCATCTCTGGCAGAAAGTCCTTAGTCTCACCACCCTGCCATATGGCTGAAATCCTAAACGCCTCCACCCCAATCCTAAACTCCTCCACCCAGGGGGCTCCACAAGCTGTACTTTGTAAAAGAGCCACATGCAGCTTGCAAACCATGGTTTGGCCACCCCCGTAATATAATATTTATCGCTTATAAACCTTATAATATTCATACAAATGGACAAATTACACATAGGCACCAGCTTCCTGATTTTCGAGGGGGAGTGTCCTTGTCCTCCTGCTTTATTCCAGGTCATGTCTCCCACTTCACCCCTTCCCTCAGGGCCCCACCCCTGCCTGCCCTCATTCCACCCCACTCCCTGAGGGCACCCCACAGACAATTGGTGCCTCCTCATACAAGGGGGGGAACAATCTAAAGGGAAGATCACATGCCCTATCCCAGGCCAACACTCCTCCTGTACAACCAGCCCAGAACCATTGCACTCTCCCCTGCACACATAACCTGGATGCTCTGACCACCTGCTCTGCCTGCCCTCCACCCCAGCATTTTCCTCCACTAGCCCAGGAGGAAGAGAGCCTGGCCAGGGAGTGGGAAGGTTCTGTTTCTGTCGCTGGCAGCTGCCTGAAAGAGCCTGACTAGATAGGATGCTTCCACTTCCCATCCATGCTTGGCTGCTGGGGTTCATGACTGAACAAGCCAAAAATGTGCTGAGGGGTGGAAGGGAGAGGAAACTCCAGCTTGCTCCCTCCCACTCCCCAGAACATGAGCCCAGGCAGGAAGCAGATGCCACCTCCTTGGCAACACACTCTCAGGCAGCTGTCAGCCCACCATGCTACAGAAAAGCTTCCCAGCAGCTGGAAGGGACTGGTCCCACTCCTTCCAATCACTGGGCATCTGGAAAAGTCCACCCTGACATTGCCCAGCCCTGCACCTGTCCTGCCTCTACTTGCCTCCTTCCCCCACTTCTTCCTCCTCCTCCCCCCAGTTCCTCCTGCACACCAATGAACAGGTGATCATGGCAGGCAGGAGGCACTTGGAGGGGGAAGAAGTTAATCAATAGGAAGTGCTGGGGGGGAGGAGGAGAAGGGTGTGACAATGGCATCCACTATTGTTTTTCTGCAGGTGCTTCAGCTCTGGAATACCCACCGAGTTGGGATCTATGTAATTAGAAACAAATCTCCACTATCAAACAGAAGAAAAAGTTGTACAGTATTCATCTTTGATAGTCTTAGTTTTGGGATTTTCAGAGATACTCCTAAGGGAATTCTGTGCCAACTGCATGTGTGCATAATTAATGAGCCATACATATTTGTTATGTTTTGCTCAGAAAAATGCTTCTGCTAAGAAGTTGCTGCAGTTCCACCTTTTGCCTACTAGAGGGTACTGTGACAATAGAACGCAACAGCCACTCCCAGCCAACTAAGGAAGAGAAAGAAAAGACAGTTACCTGTTTCTGTAACTGTTATGCTTTGAGATGTGTTGCTCACGTACATTCAATGTAGGTGTGTGTGCTCGCTGCATGCACTGCTGCCAGAATATTTTCCCTCAGCAGTATCCAGAGGGGGCTATAGAAAGTGCTGCCAGGCCTCCTCCACCTGTTCCTTCTTGCCAGAAAATCTGATAGTGGGGAAGGAGGGTTGTATGTTGAAGGTACATGAACAAATCATCTCAAAGAACACGTTATGGAAACAGGGAACTGTCTTTTCTTCTTTGAGTGCTTGCTCATGTCCACTCAACATAGGTGACTCCAAGCAGTATCCCTGGAGGCAGGTAGGAGCAAAGATGAAAGTAAGGGGGTGTGCCCTGGTGATCCAGCAAGAGTTGCCTGAGCTGTGGCAAAAGACAACAGAGGGGGTATTTAAAGAATCAGCAGGGACCTATTTAAAAAGCTGACAGGGACTTAGGTATTTTAAGAGCTGTTAATTGGGCTATTTAAAGAGCAATTAAAGAGCTATTTACAGGGAGTTTCTCACACTGCTGCTTCCAAACAGACAGCCCACAGCTCCCTGATGGGCAGGTAAGGTTACCTGGTCCCACCCTTCCTTTCCCGCCCCCCCACTCCAGGGAATGCCAGATCAAGGGAGGATAAGTAACAGAGAATAACAATAGAATACCAACAATAGAACACCACTTGTCATCACCTATAGCCCCCAACTTAAACCCCTCCAACGCATTATCAATAACCTACAACCTATACTGGAACAGGATACTGCACTCTGAGAGGCTCTGGGGGACAGCCCCATAATCTCCTATAGACAACCACCTAACCTCAGGAATATTCTTACCAACAACCACAGGACATACCACATTAGTACCAACCCTGGAACTTTCCCTGGCAACAAACCCCGTTGCCAACTTTGTCCACATATTTACTCTGGTGACACCATCACTGGACCTAACCATGTCAGTTATATGATCAAGAACACATATTCCTGTTCATTCAGAAATATAATTTATGCCATCATGTGCCAACAGTGTCCTTCTGCTATGTATATTGGACAGACTTCTTCGACACTTCGCCAAAGAATTAATGCACATAAATCAGACATCAGACATCTTCACAAGGAAAAACCAGTTGTTTTCATTTCAGCCTACCTGGACATAGTCTTAATGACCTTACTACATGCATCTTACTTCAAAGAGACTTTAACACCAGATTACAGAGGGAAACTTCAGAACTTTCTTTCATCCTTAAATTTGACACTTTATGAATGGGCCTTAACAAAGATGCTAATTACCTTAAGCATTACAAAGATAGCTTCCCACTTATCACCCCAGATTAGCCATTCATTGACTCAAATAGCTATTCCCTTCCTCCCTCCCCCTCACCCCACTTTCTGTACTAAATCTGATTTGTCAGTTTAATAATGTGTTCGCTTTTTTACTGTATTCCTTTGGTATATATGGTCATGCCAATTCTCTTCCAGAATATGATCTGAGGAAGTGGGTCTGGCCCACGAAAGCTCATCACCTATTAAAGCATCTTGTTAGTCTTTAAAGTGCTACATAGTTTTTCCTTTTGTTTTAGCAAGGGAGGATGTGAGGCTGAAAAGTGCACCTGATCCAATTTTCCCCACCCTATGCCCACAATTTTTCTTCCTTCCCTTATCTCTCATCTTCATTTATCCCACTTCCCTCACCCCAACCCCAATCCCTCCCCACATAGTCCTCTGCTTCCTACCTTCCCCTCCCCTCCCAGCAAGTGTTCTGCATGTGTAATTTCTTTTAAAAAATAGTTTTAGGGCCTTCTGGATATTCTGCTGTACTTAGATTGCATTTCCCCAAAATACAAAACCTCTTTAGCAGAGGTGGACTGTAAGTACGTACCTTTTTATTTCAAATTTCTACACATAGTAGGGCTTGAATTCATAGTGCATGGGTGATGATGAGGTTGAATAGACACAACATTGCCGCAGAGCAGTGGTTCTCAACCTATTTATCATTGCAATCCATACCATCTACAGTTTTTGTTAGTCTCTAAGATGCTGCAGGACTATTTGTTGTTTTTAAAGTATTTTTTAATTACAGACTAACACAGCTATCCCTTTGAAACTTTTGAACATGCAAGGCACTGCATTCAGCAATATGGAGTGGAAATCCATCAACTACACAAGGAAGCTCACATTGATCCATACAGACATCATCTTCCTATCTAAGTGCAAACAGATGAACATCATACCTAATGGACTGAGGTGAAAAATCTACATACCCCACAGATTACAGCCAAAGATTACGCCACACACTCTCAAAGAAACTGAGGAACCACCTAATCAGCACACTGTACAACAAACAGAAGAAAATTAAGGAGGAACTCTCAACACTATAGGCTCTCATAAAAAACCAAGCTTCCATACACACTTCCTCTTGGCTGGACTTTACTAAAACCCAACAAGCCACCTAGAATGCTCACTTCATCTCCCTTCAAAAGAGAAAGAACAATAAACTATCCAAACTCCTACATGCCTCAGAATATTTCAGTTCTAATACCCTGAACTCACCTTGCAACATTGTCAACCTATACAACCACACTCTTAGCTTGGCAAAAGAATCTATCCTATCTCAAGTACTCTCTTTCTGCCCCATCACTCCCACAAATATGATTAAACTAGCTGGAGTTACCCGGCGTTGCTCGGAAAACCGGAGGAACAAAATGTAGAAAAACAGTAGTCCATTATCTTTTTTGGAATGGTAGAAAAGTTGCACTGATTTCTATAGGGATTAAAATACAGGTCCGCGTCATCCCCGGGGGGGGGAAAGGGGGGAGGAGTGCGACCCCGGGTGGAGGGGACGTTACACATGGGAGGGATGCCCCAGCTCACACCCGGGCTGAAGGTGCCGCGGGGGACAGGGTGAGTGCCCGAGCCATTGTGTACATGGGGCTCGGGGCACTGCGTGCCGGCGCCGGGGGGGAAGAGGGTCACTTATGTAACCTTGCAGGTGGGAGGGGGCGAATCCCAGAAGGCGCTGGGGGCTGTAGGCGGCGGGCACAGGACCTAGGGTGGGCGGGGCGGCCCCTGCAGCACAGCACGGCGGGTTACTTTTTGATTTTTACAGCTTAAGCTCAGGCCCGATCAGGTCCAAAAGTACCTTAAAACCTTCTCCTGGATGAAAAGTTATCCCATGCAAAGTTTGGTTTGGTAGTTGTTATAGTGTCCAAGTTATTAGCGCACAAACTTGCAAACATTCTCCTTTATATATTAGATTCTGTGAAGATCTGGAAGCCTATTTTCGCCGCCTCCATTTAAAGGAATATTTCCAATACACCAATGAACAATACACTGGCCCTCCGGCTCCCCCCACCAATCCAACAAGAGGAAAGAATCTATGTGGTCCCTTCCTGACTGTTGTAACAACAGACTTGACTTCTACATCGATTGCATCCACAAACATGCATGGGCTGACATCGTATAACCTCAGACATGCAGAATGCAATGCTGTACACAGCCTCAAAACCAATTCTAACATTATAATCAAAGAGACTGACAAAGGGGCGCTGCAGACATCATGAACAGAATAGATTATAAAAAAAGGAACTCACCCCTGCAATCAGCCCTGGTGCCAACTCTGCACACACATCTACACGAGCGATTTTATCACTGAACCCAACCACTGGACCCAACCCAACCACATCAGCCACCAAATCAGAGGCTCATTTACCTGCACAACCACTAACGTGATCTATGCTAGTGTTTCTCAATCTTTTTTCATAAAGTACCCCTTTTTCAAAAAAAAAAAATTATAAGTAACCCCAGTAGCTACAGTTTTCAGACACACACAATTTTTTTCTACCATTGCAACACATTTGTTTAAACAACTTAATTGTAGCCGGGCGGGCGATTAAATTTTTGGGTGTAAAAAGTAGAAAAATAATAAAATGCTGTAAAAGTTAAAAAAAATCAGCTTTTCTCCAAATTTCAGTTGTGTTGACGTACCCCCAGACGTCTCTCGAGTACCCCTTAGGGTTTTTGGTTGAGAAACACTGATCTATGCCATCAAATGCCAGCAATGCCTCACTGCAATGTATATTGGCCAAATTCTTTCTCTACGGGAAAGAATTAATGGACACAAAACAGATATCCGAAAAAGCAACACACAAAAACCTGTTGGAGAACGCTTTAATCTTCCCGGACACTCATTAATGGATCTCCAAGTCGCTGTTTTGTTTCAGACCAATTCCACATGCTTCTGTTGGTACTAAAGGAGTTAATGTTTAGTACCAACAGAGGCATGTTTAGATGTGCACCACCATTAAATACACATCCTGCCTGCTGTGGGCACTCTGCTAATCAGGTAGGCAGCATCTGTATCTCTCCTGGATAGCTGTCCAAGTCCTTAGCTTATAAGGCAAAATGTAAGTACATGATGTGATATGGTCATTATTAAGGCTATGATTTAATCACAGTTATATTTAGTAAAAGTTGTGGATAGGTTATGAGCAATAAACAAAAATTCACCGCCTTTTACCAGTCCATTCAAAATGGAGGCAGTGAACTTTTGACCTAAGGACTCGATTTTGGTCAAAATGCCTGTTAGCAGCAGAGGACTCTGAGCTGTGCTGGTTCTCACCAGCCAGAACTGTTTTTTCCCACCCAAGAGGAACATTCCATCACCTCAGAGTTTCACGCCACAGAAAGGGTTAAGGATCTGTGCAGCTGCTGGGGTGTATGGTCTTTTCCATCTATGCACCTGTCAGCCCCAGACTACCACAGTGGCTGTAATGAGGGAAGAAGAAGATATACTATCAGTGATCCACCATCATCATAGAAGTTCTCCGCTGGGATCTCCCTGGAGTTCTTCCCTGCGAGCTTTAAACTAGATCGAGGGGAGAAGGTCCCAGGCCTAGGTTACACAGCACCATCAGCACCCCTCAACGTAAAAGGGGTTTATTTCTTTGGGTTCTTTTCTATCATCTCTTCCTTTCTTTCTGGCCAAAGTAGGTGTCTGGGCCTGACTTCATGCCTCTTTGATGAAATCCCTGCACTGTTATATAGTTATTGTTATTGTTGGTTAAGGATGCTTACTATTCTTTGTGTTATTGTGTTTCTTGTTTGAATTCCCCATTTTCCCAGTTATTGTAATTTTAATCCCTTAATACATTTGTTAATTTACCTAGAATGTCTGTCTTTATTATTTCCATATCACACTGGGAGAGTGCACTGAGGGGATGACTCCAGCACACGGGTGATAGATATGGGAAAAGGGTGCCTGCATCCTCTGAAACAGGGGCTACTCTGATAGAGAGGTCATCTTTGATTTCTGTTTCTGAAGTTGCCTTTGTCCCCTGGGTAACACCTCCAAGCATTTAACAAAATGTATTCTGCACAGGGCTGGAAAAAATTAGAGGAAACACTGCTGTTGAGCTGTATTTTCTCACCTTGTAGCTTTAGTCTACAAACTCTGCATCCTCATTACTAGATCCTGTCTGTCCACCACCCAGATGTAGAAAATTCTTTAAAAGCAAAAATATTATTTACCTTAGAACAGATTCAATGTCTGGTGGAGGGCCAACACCGCAGAAGAAAAATCTCCATCTCTCTGTAAATAAAATAGTACAAGATTAAGTTATAATCAAAGTCAAAATGTACACAAGATGACAGCCAATGTTTTGGCTTTGTGTCTGACTGGGCAACAGATGGCTTCCAAAGACACCAAGGATACACACAACTATTGCCAACTAAGGCATGACATCTTTAAGGCAAGGCCATGCTGGAAGGGCATAAGAAGTGGGGTTCCGTAGGGATAAGTTTTGGGGCCAATTCTATTCAATATCTTCATCAACAATTTAGATAAACAATTTGGATGAAACCAAGCTCAGAGGGGTGCTTTGGAGGATAGGATTATGATTCAAAATTATCTGGACCAAGTGGAGAAATGGTCTGAGGTTAATAGGATGAAGTTCAATATGGACTTAGGAAGGAACAATCAGTTTCACGCATACAGAATGAGATATGGACCCACGGGAAGGAGATCCTTGAAGAATTTCACAGGGATTTCAACAACTTCCACCCCACTATCAACCACAGCCTGGACCAGACCAAACAAGAGATCCACTTCCTTGACACTACAGTACAATTACACGATGGATACATTTCCACCACCTTATACCAGAAACCTACCAACCATTACACTTACCTACATGCCTCTAGCTTCCATCCAAGACACATTTCCCAATCAATTGTTTACAGCCAGGCCCTAACACACAACCAGATTTGCTCCAATCCCACAGAGACAAACACCTACAGGATTTTTATAAAGCATTCTTAAAACTAAAATACCTATCCGAAGAAGTGAAAAAACAGATTGACAGAGCCAGACGAGTACCCAGACATCAGCTACTTCAAGATAGGGCCTACAAAGTAAACAACAGGACACCACTTGTCATCACCTACAGCACCCAACTTAAACCTGTCCAACGCATTATCAACAATCTACAATACTGGAAAATGACCCCTTACTCTCATAAGCCTTGGGGGACAGACCAATCCTCGCCTACAGACAACCCCCTAACCTCAAACAAATTCTTTCCAATAACCATGAAGCACACCTCCAACATACCCATCCAGGAACTCATCCCTGCAATCAACTCCGATGCCAACTCTGTCCACACATCTATGCAGGCGATATCATCACAGCACCTAACCACGTAAACCACCACATCAGAGGCACATCCACTAATGTGATCTATGCCATCAAATGCCAGCAACGGCCCTCTTCCATGTATATTGGTCAGACTGGACATTCTTTATGAGAAAGAATAAATGGACACAAATCAGATATCCGAAAAGGCAACATACAGAAATCTGCTGGGGAACATTTTAACTTTCCTGAGCACTCATTAATGGATCTCAAAGTCACCATTTTATTTCAAACCAATTTCAAAAGCCAGTTCGACAGGGAAGCTACAGAACTTAATTTAATTTACAAATTTGATTCCTACAACAGAAGTCTAAACAAAGACGTTGGCTGGATGGCCCGCTACATTCCACATCCTAATGACATAAAAAAACTAACAATGGGTATTTAGAGTGGGTACTAAGTATTCTTATCAGTTTCATTTAGCATGGATACTCAAACTGACAATTTCTTTACCCTTTTTTCCCTTCTTTTTCATCCTTTTCCCCCACATCCTCTCTCTGTGCTATTTATTTGAAAACTGGACCCCTTTAACTCCATTGATCTGAAGAAGTGGGTTGCGCCCATGAAAGCCCCTGATTCCATCTACATTTTTTGTCAGTCTCTAAGGTGCTGCAAGACTATTCATTGTTTTTTAAGCTTGTCTAGGAAGGAGTACTGCAGGAAGGGATCTAGGGGCCACAGTGGACCACAAGCTGAGTATGGGTCAACAGTGTGACACGATTGCAAAAAAGTGAACATCATTCTGGGATGCATTAACAGGAGTATTGTAAGCAAGACACAAGAAGTAATTCTTCCACTGTACTCTATGTTAAGTAAGGCCTCAACTGGAGTATTGTGTCCACTTCTGGGAACCACATTTCAGGAAAGATGTGGAGAAATTGCAGAAGGTCTAGAAAAGAGCAACAAAAACAAAGGTCTAGAAAACATGATCTATGACTAAGGGAAGACTGAAAGAATTGGGTTTATTTAATGTGGAAGAGAGAAGATTGAGAAGGGACGTAACAGCTCTCAAGTACCTAAAAGGGTGGTACAAGGAGAGAGAAAATGTATTCTCCTTTACCTCTGATGATAGGACAAGAAGCAATGGGTTTAAATTGTAGCAAGGGAGGTTTAGGTTGGACATTATAAAAAACTTCCTGTCAGGGTGGTTAAGCAGTGGAATAATTAGGGAGATTGTGGAATCTCCATCATTGGAGATATTTAAGAGTAGGTTAGACAAACATCTGTCAAGAATGATCTAGACGTGTGTGGTTATATCATAATAGCATTGGTTGTCTGCAGAGTATATTTACATTACAAAGGGATTTTGCCTTTAACTTTATTCATCTCAGGGACTCCAGTAGATTTTAAACATGGAAAAGGTACAGGAGAGTCAAGCCAAGGAGTTAGCTGAGCTCTGAGAACCTAATCACAAACTCTCAGAGGCCTTAGGAGAAAAACCTATTCTTGCTTACAGACAACCCCCAACCTGAAACGTATTCTTTCTGATAACCATGCCACACAACCACACATCATAAGCATCCAGGAACCCAGCCCTGCAACCAAAAAAGATGCCAACTCTGCCCACATATCTACACTGACAAATTCATCACTGGAGCAAACAACATAAGCCACAAAATCAAAGGGTCATTTGACTACACATCTAGTAATTTGATCTATGCCATCAAATGCCAACAGTGCCCCACTACTATATATATTGGACAAACTGGACGGTCTCTGCGGGAAAGAATCAATGAACACAAATCAGATATACTTAAAGGGAACACACAGAAGCCTGTTGGTGAATATTTCTGCTTGCCTAACCACAGTTTAACAGACCTGCAGGTGGCTGTCTTGTTACAGGCCAGCTCCACAAGCCAGATTCATAGGGAAGGACTGGAATCCCAGTTCATCCACAAATTCAATTCACATGCTAATGGACTCAATCGTGATATGGGCTGGCTAGGACACTACCTACTTAATAACCACTGAAGGTGCTAACAGCTCTCTGAGTGGTATCCTTCCTGTCTTAGCAATCTATCTATTGACTTTGATTTTTATCTGCTTAGGTTTAAGTACCCATTCTCCAGATACTTAATGATGCTCTGTCTCACACACCCCTTCCTTTTTTCTTTTTCTCCCCCCTCCCCTTCCCCTCTCCTATTTATTTTGAGTTTTTGTATCCCAAACTCATAACTCTGGTCATCTGAAGAAGTGGGCTGTGTCCACGAAAGCTCATGATACCATCTACATGTTTGTTAGTCTATAAAGTGCTACCAGACCATTTGTTGTTTTCTTCTGTAACAGACTAGCTTGGCTACCCCCTGAAGCTCCTAATCACAAACTGGGATTTGCCAACGATTTACCTATGCAGATTGTCAAGCAATTTCCCTGGCTTCTCATTTATTTCAGATCACTTCTAAACTGTTCCCCTTAAGTCTTGCTTTGGACTTCCTTTGCCATAATTTACAGACCTCATCACTTGCTTTTCTCTACACTCCAATTCAGATTCTGAGTGGGGGTTAAATGATGGAATGTGATTAGAAGACAATATGTGAAAGTATGCAGAAAGATGATGAAGTGTGACTGAACAGAAGGAAAGGCAGGGTGAGTGGGCAGGAGGAAGGGATGCTGAGGACAAAGTGAAGGCTAAGAGGTGACTAAGAAGAAGCTTGAGGATTTCTGAGGAAGACAGGGTGTAGGTGCAAGTGGGTGTTTTTGATGGTGTGCAAATGAAAATGGGCTGCAGGGAGAAGGGAAAGGGTGTCTGGAGGACAGAATGTAGGGACAAGTCAGTGAGGGGATGTTACTGAAGACAGGATACAGAGGGTGAGGGGATCAGGAATTTAAGACAATATATGGGAGTAGAGGAAAGCAGTAACTGAGAACACTTGGGCTATGTGTACACTGGCGCGATCTTGCGCCAGAAATATGCAAATGAGGCTAAGCGTGGAATATCACCGAGCCTCATTTGCATATCTAATGAGCCGCCATTTTTTTCAGAAGAGGCTCTTGCTCAAGGAGTGTCTACACTGCCCCTTCTTGCGCAAGAAAAACCCTCTTGCGCAATACCGTTACACCTATTACTTTTCAGGAAGAACGGTATTGAGCAAGAGGGTTTTTCTTGCGCAAGAAGGGGCAGTGTCGACGCTCCTTGTGCAAGAGCCTCTTCTGAAAAAAATGGCGGCTCATTAGATATGCAAATGAGGCTCGGCGATATTCCACGCTTAGCCTCATTTGCATATTTCTGGCGCAAGATCGCGCCAGTGTACACATAGCCTTGGAGGGGGCAGGGTTGACTGAGGAGTACAGGGTAAGGACAAGAATTGAGCATCTGTGTGGGGGCAGCAGTTACTGAGGAGCACAAGGTGCCACTGGTGGGATTACTAAGCAGCACAGGGTTAGGATCTGCACGAAGGCAGGAGTAAGCGAATGGCACAGAGGGTGGGTTGACTGGGTGAGCAGAACAAGTAGACAGGAAGTCTGTGAAGGCACACAAGAGACCAAGGGGGACAGAGGGGAGAGGTCTGTGTGGGGCAGGGTGATTGAGGCAGGGGCATTATTTGGGGTGGATGGGGGGGCAGTAGCTCCCTCCCCTTCCTGAGTTTGAACCCCTGGATTTCATGATTGGGGTCTGCTTAAAGCCCCACGCCCTGACTCCAAAAGCAGTTCTCAAATGCAACAGTTCGGACTCCTTTCAACTTTGCCTTGAGGGCAAGGAGTTTGTTATAAAAAGAGGGAGTGGCAGGGTGATTAAGAATAACAAACAGCTGGTTATTCAGGTAACAGAAGGATCATTAGATCATCATGAAAACATGGGGGGAAGGGTACTCCACTTAAAAGATAGGGAGGAAAAGTGTTGTGCTGCAGGGATCTGCATTTAGATCACTGCTGTTAAACTTCTCATAAATGTTCTTGAAAAAGGGGTAAACAGTGACTAATTCACAGCTGACTGCAGAGTTACAAAGGGATCTCACAAAACTGGATGATTGGGCAACAGAAAGGAAGATGGAATTCACTGCTGATAAGTGCAAATTAATGCACACAAGAAAATACAGTCCTAATTATAGATACAAAAATTATGGGATCTAAAATAGCTGTTACCACTCAAGAAAGAGATCTTGGAATCCTTGTGGATAGTTCATTGAAAATATCTTCTCAAGGTGCAGTGGCAGTTTGAAAACTAAAAAGCTAACCAAATATTGGGAATCATTAGGAAAAGGAATAGGTAATAAGAGAAAATACCATATATTGCCTCTATATAAAATCATTGTATGCTCACATCTTGAATACTGTATGCAGATGTGGTCATCCCATCTAAAAAAAGATATATTGGACTTGGAAAAGGTACAGAAAGGGCAACAGAAATGATTGGGGTAAGGAACAGCCTCCTTATGAAAAGAGATTAACGAGACTGGGACTTTTCATTTTGGAAAAGAAATGATTAAAGGATGGGGGCATATGTTAGAGGTCTAGAAAATCATGAAAGGTATAGAAAAATAGAATAAGGAAATATTATTAATTCCTTCATTAACATCATACAAGAAGATAACCCAATAGGCAACACAGGATGGATCATGATGATTGCCTCTTTTGTTTATTCCTTCTGAAGCACCTGGCAGAAGATAGGATACACTGCTAGAAGCACCACTGGGGAGATGTTGGAAGTCTAGAAAATCATAAATGGTGTGGAAAAATAGAATAAGGAAATGTTATTCATTCCTTTACTAACATAACACAAGAAGATGACCCAATGAAATTTATGGGCAGCAGATGTAAAACAAACTAAATCAATTTTTTTTCACATTCAACTTGTGGAACTCTTTGCCAGGAGATGGTGGAAAAGCCCAAACTATAAACTAAAGTCTAATAAGAACAAAATAAGTTCAAGGAAGGTAGGTCCATTAATGGCTACTAGCCAGACTGGGCAGGGATGATATCCTTAGCTTCTGTTTGCCAGAAGCTGGGAATGGGTGACAGGGGATGGATCATGATGATTGCCTCTTCTGTTTAGTCTTCCTGACATACCTGGCATTAGCCAATGTTGGCAGACAGGACATTGGGCTAAAAGGACCTTTGGCCTGCCCCAGTATAACCATTCTGATGCTCTTATATAGAGCTGAAATGTATCAGCCACCTGCTGTAACCCACTAGATCCCACTTCCCTTCCAGAGCTGAGAGCGAGCCCAGGACTCCTGACAGGGTCTCTCTCTCTCCCCAGAGTTAGTAATTAAGTAAGCATACACATGAACATTTTAAGGCTAACTAGTGTCCCCTAAGTGACTTGTCCCAAGATGTCAGAATATGTTAGTGTTGGAGCTGAGTGGGTCTAATATTTATTTAATGTTCTTTCTTTTATATAAGAATTAGATATAGTGCTCCTGTCAGCTAACTGCTAAGTTGTCTGCCAAAAAAGCAAGAGTTTTTCAGGCCCTTAGTAGCCCTGGGACATATGGGGGGAGAGGAGGAAAGAACGGAAGAAATTATCCCCCCCTTTGGTGCTTGCTTGTACTGAGCATGCTCAGTAACACTGCTGACACCTCTGTCCTCAGTCTGCCTCCCCATGCTCTCACTGCCCCAGTCCTGGCATGCACAGGTTGCCCTCCCCCACCAAAATCTGAAATGGGCCCCTGGATTGAGGGTCTGTGGGAGTGACTGTGGGGACCGGGCGCATACCCGCCCCTTTGCGCTGCTCTGCCCGTGGCTCGCTAGCGCCCCTGGCGGGGAGTCGGCCCCGCTCGCTCTCCCCCAACCTGTGCTCCCCATGGCGCCTCCGCTCCTAGCTGGCGCCGCATCCCGCCTCAGCGCCCGCCGCGTCAAGCAGAAGAAACTGTGACCGAACCTCGGCGAGCGCTGACGTTGCAAAGGCCGCCGCCTGCCAGTGAGCACCGCTGGGCGGCATTTGTGCGCGTGCGTCAGCCCTCTTTCCTCCCCCCCCAGGGAGCGGGAGGAGCTGAGGTGAGGTTGGGGGGTTGCTGGCTGGCACAGGGAAAAGCCGGTAAACGGGGCTCGCGCTAAGAGTGGCTGCAACTCTCCCCCTTCTAGCAGCCGGTCACCCCGGCTGGGTCAGGCCCGGAGCAATCGGGAATGACCGAGGTTGCTTCCCGGTGCCCGTTACGCCGTGTCCCTCCCGCCCCCCGCAGCAACCGGTGTCGGTGCAAGGGCTTTGCTGGGGGGCATCCCCTACCTGAGCAGTAACATCAGGTTAGACGTTAGTTCATTTAAAGGGCTTTGACGTGACTGATGTTACCGCACCCTACACACTCGCTACAGTAACCCATCTTTCGCCTCAGCCCAGGTTGAGCTGTTCGGAAAGCGTGTATTGAAGTGACGAATAACTACTTCCCTGTCTCTTCAGTAGTCACAATTCCCCTTTTTTTCGGCATTGCATGGAGTATTTTAATGTAACATTGAATAAAGTATTTGTAAAAGGAGAACGTGAAAAAGTACAGAAAATGGTAACAAATGAATGAGAATATAGACTTAGAAGATTTTCCAGTCACCAAAGTGGCCGAAATTCCAAGGGAAAAACAAACAAAGGTGCCTTTTGCAGCTCTCAATTTTGGGACTGGCCGGGAGGTGATTTTACCTTTTGTGTAATTCACACCTGATTGTCCACAGCCGTAAAGAGTCACTGAGCTGTGTAGGAAGACCTCCGGGGTAGTTATATCCATGCCTGTTTCCACCGGCCACACATACCAACACGGCTGCTTGTCGAGGTTATTAGAGCGACTTCACTGGCTTGTTGCCACCCAGGGATCCCTGATAAATATTCCAGGAAGAAATTTCTGTGTAGCCCATTAATAACGTTTATGTCAAATCTGTTAAGATAATTATACAGCGTGATGCAGTTTTAACTGTAATAACTATTGTGCAGGTGAGTCTACAACTCATTTGTATCCTCAGATCTCTTTGTAAAGATCTGTGATCCAGCTGGGTAACTTGTGAGCAGTTAAATGCTGAGATGTTGACTCATATTTTACTCACACAAACTTTAGATTAATGAAAAAGTACTAAGATGAAAAGCAGTTTCTTTTTGCTTGCTTGTAACGATCTCAGGAACAGTCCTAAAATAAATATAATGAATAAATATATGTACTAGGGGTTTAATCTACCTACCCAGCAGATGACCTAGAAAAGAGTGAGTCAGATAGCTGGGACCCTTTTCTGTAACGTGGGGAATTAGCTCAAATGGTAGAGCGCTCGCTTAGCATGCGAGAGGTAGCGGGATCGATGCCCGCATTCTCCAATAGCTTTTGTTTTAAAACCAGAGAACAATAATCTCAAAAGGATAACTTATTTCAATTGTGAAGAATATGCATATATTTTCAGTTACTTTTTGAGTTAACTTTCTAATACGAAAAGTGATTTTTGTTAGGGTTTCCTTTTGTGGGAAGATTGGTTTGGTAGATTATCACAGACTTGACAGCTGAAAAAATAAAGCAAAAGACTGGTAGAATTCCCACTTCTTTCTTGTGGTTTTTGTCATCAATATTTCACCCTTCTAAACATTTGTCATTATTTTCTTTTTAAAATCTAGATGCATCCTGCTCTTAACATTTTTGTAAAACATCATAATAAATGGATATATTAAAGTAATCTACCACATGTTAAGAAAGAAATGTGCACAATATGCTTTAATTATATTTTTTACAATGTATTGAAAATTAACATAATTTTTATAGTATAAGTTATTTTCTTTCATAAGTTTTGAAAGAATGTGCACAATACAAAGATAAGGCAATTTAACAGAATTGAGGCATAATCAGGTTTGCAAATATTTCATCCCACATTGTTTTACTCTGACACTAAGATGCATGTTGATAAACCTCAGTGCTGAAGAGACAGGTTAAAACAATGTCAAGATTTCTGGGAACAAAGTATAGCTTGCAATGACAAGTGATCAGATTTGCTTTCTTTTAAACGAGAGAGCATTTCTGTCCTAACGCGGAAAAACTAACAACACAGAAAGGTATGATATTAGGTGAACAACAGAGCTGGTCACATAGATCCCACAGCATCTCAGGGAAGGTCTTCGCTACTACTAGGGGGCAAAGTAATTTATGCAACTCCAGGTACTTGAATACAGTATCTGGAGTCAAGGTACCTTAAGCCAAATTACTGCGGGGAAGGGAGGAGTTGACAGGAGAAACACTCATCAACTTCCCTTATGCTTCTTATTCCAGCGAATTACCAGAGTTGAGAAGAGAGTGATCGGCTTATTTAGCCGGGGGGCTGGGGGTGTCTTCATTAGATCCGCTAAATCGACTTCCAGGGATCAATAGTCACAACACCAAACCTCTGGTAAGTGTAGACATGCCTTCAAAGAAGACACAAACACCGCACTATTTGAACTAATTGTACTTCCTGAGTAGTCTGAATGGGTTTATTAGAGTTATTGCTAGTGCTAAATGGGTAGGATGAATCAGCATACATCATTCTATTTGTGACTGAAGAACTTGCAATATTTGAGGACAACTGCTCAAAAATACTTTCTGAGCATAAAAAGTTTTATTACTATTTCATGTTAAACACAAATGGGTAATTAGCTCAAATAGTAGAGTATTTGCTTAGTATATGAGAGGTACTAGGATCGATACCCCTATTCTCCAAAAACAAAAACACATTTTTTTTGAGAAGGAAGCAAATAGCAATTAAATACAAATCCGTTTTCTTTACACTAAAGTATTCTTGTATGTGATTTTTTTGTTTTAATTTGCATTTTTTATTTCTGACTTGTATGTTCAACAAAGAGAAGAAACTGAATTATTTTTTGGTTACCTTCAGAAGGCTCCTATACAGAGCCATTAAAATAAAAGTAATTACATGTAATGGAAAATGTTATTTAGCTGCCACTGGTCCTGCCTTGGGCAGGGGGCTGGACTTGATGACCTCCTGAGGTCTCTTCCAGCTCTATGATTCTATGAAAATCAGTTACCACAAAATGATTTGTCTCATTGATTATTTAATAAAAATAACAATAACAATGAAACTTAATCAGAACTCTTTCAATGATTGCACATACATTTAAAACCTTCTTTTCCTCTGTCCTCATGTTTTCCACATGGCTTCATTTCAAAATGAAATACTAAATATTGCATTTATTTAATATATAAAGGAGAATGTTTGTATGTTTGTGCTCTAATAACTTGGACACTATAAGACCTACCGCAACCAAACTTTCCATGGGATAACCTTTCCTCCAGGAGAAGGTTTTAAGGTACTTTTGGACCCGATCGGGCCCGATCTCAACCTGTAAAAATAAAAAATAATCCGCCGCTCTGCGCTGCAGGGGCAGCCCCGCCCACCCTAGGTCACATGCCCACCGCCTGTGGCCCCGAAGTGCCGTCTGGGACTCGCCCCACCCCCACGCGCACAACGGCTCTGGCATCCGCCCTGCCCCCCGCGGCTACAGTTACCAGGTAGTCTAAAAAAAAACCGGCCACACTTGATGTGGGGGAGGGAGGAACCAGCCGGGAGGAGAGCGGGGCTGGCCGGGAGGAAGGGGGGTGTCGGGAAGCAGGGCTGGTCGGGAGGGGTTGGGGGCAGCGGGGCTGGCTGGGGGGAAATCGGGGGAGGAGCAGCCGGTGGGAAGCAGAGCTGGTGGGCGGTGGGCGGGGGCAGTGGGGCTGGCCGAGGGAGATTGGGAGGAGAAGAACCGGCTGGCAGGAAGCAGGGCTGGCGGGGGGGGAGGGAGGGAAGCCAATCAGCCAGCAGGGAGCGGGACCGAGCAATGCTGGGTAACTCCAGCTAGTAAAGAAATAAATGAATAATATTAAAAGCCTTTACGGTCTACTGTTGAACACTAAATAAAAGGTACATTTTTTTCTGTGAGGAGAAAGACCAACACAACAGCAATACCACTGAAGTTATGTACATATTATTGAAATATGAACAGTTACAGTAGAATTTCATACAATGGATAAGCACACAATTTTCTGGTTACAAATTGCTTTGCAGTATTCTTGAGAAAAGAAGAAGTAGCTCAAAAGGTAGTATGCTCACTTAGCATGTGAGAGGTAGGTAGATTGGGATGTTCGCATTCTCCAGTAGGCAGACTGACTGGATCATTGATTCTAAAACTGAAAACCAGTAAAACAAAATAAACACTTTAAATATTAGCTTTATTCAAAGCAAAAGCTCACTTTTTTATAATGACATAGTTACATGCAGCTGCAGTAAGTGCAGGGGCAGGGCAATCCCTGCTGCTGCCCTGCGCCAGACCCCTTCTCCCCCATTATTCTCTGGGGCTATGTCTAGACTGCAGGCTTCTCTTGGAAGAAGCTTTTCCAGAAGAGATCTTCCAAAAAAAACTTCTTCTGAAAGAGAGCATCTACACAGCAAAAGCGCATCGAAAAAGTGATCTGCTTTTTCGACAGATAGCATCCACATTGAATGGACACTATCTCGCATTTAAGCTGCAATTACTATGGATGGAGTGGCCACTAGGGCACCTGTGCTTTTTCCTCTTTCCTCTTCTTTTGAAAGAATTCCCTCTTCCCCATTCACACATGCCTTTTTCCAAAAGAGTTCTTTCGGAAAAAAGGCTTCTTCCTTGTAGAAAGAGGTTTACCAATGCTGGAAAAACCCCTTTGTTCTTCTGATTCTTTTTGAAAGAACATGATTGCAGTGTGGACGTAAGTGAAGTTTTTTTGGAAAAACAGCCATTTTTCTGAAAAAAACTGCAGTGTAGACATACCCTGGGTTGCATTGCTGGGGGAAAGGCAAATGGGGAGGAGCAGGGTCTGGGCATGAGCAGAGCAGGGATGAGACTTGGGTGAAGAGATGGGGTAGGGCAGGGCCTGTGGCTGGGGAGTAAGGGGTTTCCTATATATATTTGATTAACACTATTAATTACACTGCTTTTCTTACAGTGCCTGAAGGCCTCTGCTATTGATTTTATGTAGATGGCAGTTAGATACCATGGGCAACAAGCTAAAACTCTAAGAAAGAAAAACATGAGGAGACATTTCATTTGTTTACAAGATTTCCTCTGGGGCTTGTGACAGTAGCTTCTGAAACATTCAGCCACATAACTCACAAAATAGGTAGAGAAATATATTCGGGTATGTCTACACTAGCCCCCTAGTTCGAACTAGGGAGGCTAATGTAGGCATTCGAACTTGCAAATGAAGCCCGGGATTTAAATATCCCGGGCTTCATTTGCATGTTCCTGGGCGGGCACCATTTTTAAATCCCCCTAGTCCAAACTAACTGCCCGCGGCTACACGCGGCAGTTAAAAGTTAATTCGAACTAAGTCCTTACACGAGGTGTAACAGTTAATTCGAACTAAGGACTTAGTTACTGATGGATGCTACTGGGCTGTTTAGAAGACTGAGCCCAGAGAGGGCTGTAGGACATCATGAATTATGTGTCCTGGCAGGGGTCTGTTTGTTTTGCACATGGACAGAGTGATTTGGTCAGACCCATCTGTAGCCAGACATGAACCCCATCTTGTTTTCCCCCCCCCAGAGAGCAAGAGAAAGGCAGTCAGCCTTTGATGCCCTGGGAACGCAGGTGTGCTGCCTGTCCCTGACTCTACCATAAACAGAAACCAGACAGTAAATGGGCTAGCTGACGACCCGGGGGCCTCCTGCTGCCCTGATGGCTAGCACCAGTAATTGACACGCCTGCACTGTCCCAGGAGAGGAATCTTCGCCCATCACATACTAGAAGTGCCCATTGTCTGCATTTTCCCAGGTATGAATTATGCTTTGCACCCTTTGTGGGAAACTTGGCATTCAAAGTCATTTTTCCCTAATTGGCCACTTGAGACCAGGAAGAAGCCTACGTGACCCAAGGGGTATAAAGATGGGTTTAGTAGCCCACCCCATTTGAGCTCCAATCATCTACACCTGCTGGCAGGTATTGGTTGTCTCCCGAGGTCTGTGGGACGCCCAACCTCGCCCTACTTCTTCCCGAGGGATTGAGAGAAAGATGCTGGCCACGCCAAGTCTGGAACGCAGGGGTGAGAATATATACCTGCTAGGTGTCTATTTTGCATGCATTTAATAAGAGCTCAGAGAACCAAAAAGGTTTCATGGTACCTGTAAGTGACTTATTAGTGTAATTTCTGTCCTATCCTTTGTAGTGGCTGTGTTATCTGTAACACAGTAGTAGCATTTAACAGCTAAGTTTACCCTGTAACAATAAAATAGTAACTGTTTAAGCTGTGACCTGACTCCTTCAGTTGCTGTAACAGAACCAAGCACAATTTTAAAAAGAACTCCAGCCGGTCATAAGGGACAGATATAGGGAGAGCTTGAGCGTTGGATCATGTCGCTTCCAGGGGACAGATCCATTGGGGCATCTCTCAGCCTCCCCAGGCTGCCCGCTGCGAAGGGATCGTGTATCCTAGCAGTCAAAATCTGAGGTGTAATAAACTCTCCCTGTAAACTTCTTGGGGCGCCCGTCAACCTCCTCCAGGTTGCCCGCTGCTAAGGGACCCCAGTCCTAGCAGTTGAAGTCTCGGGTGTATAATACACACACATGCACTGCCCTGACCACCGGCTGACACCATCTAACAAGTATTAGCGGCCAAGAGATGGCACCAGGAGCAGAGGAAAAACTGCAGGCATGCACGCATCATTTGTGAGAGGTGAGTGCCTAACCTTACACAGACTAGAGACTTACATAAACAAGAATATTCAAAGTTATAATAGTAAATAGCTACAAAACAAAGAGTTTGGAAAGGACATAAATCCTTATGCCTCAGCACTAACTGGTTAACTCTCTCCTGCAGGTTTTTTTGCATCACCTATCTGGTGCTGGTCCACAGCTCTAACCCAGAGTGGTAATTATGAGTAAATTGTAGAGGACGTGTGTGTTCAGGATGATGTAGTATGTACTCTTACACGGTCAGAAACATCAGCATAAAGGGTTTTTAATCCATGCAGCTATGTACAGATGGCACCTGTGGGACTATGAAAACACATAATTTGACTTTCTACCTGAAAACATGGTGACAAAAATACTGTGGAATGTATGAGCCAATCTCCTCCCTGCACAGCTATTTCTTTATGCAGTGCTTCTTCTCAGCGCTAACCTCAAGCATTACAGGACCTTCTGAGAAATTAGATTGCATTCCCCATGATCTCCACAGCCACGCATCTGGGGACATTGTGAAGATGGTTGGCCTGGGATCTTAATCTGTATATTGGTACAGGAAGTCAGGTGCTTGGTTCTCAATTACAATATAATGCTACTACTTGTGAAGTCAGTAAAAAACTGCTATTGTTTTCATTAGTACAGGAGCAAGTCAATGACCATAATATATAGTTGTCCAATGAAACTAATCATACAGGCATCAAAATTAGAAACAGAAGTGATGAACTGAAGTGACATTCTTCTACTTAAACTGCATTGATGTTCCATTCCTCCTGCCTTTTCTGAACTAATCTTGTGACATGATGCTTATTTCCAGTAGTTCCACATTTATCCCCTTTTGTGAAAGCATTCCATGCCAGATGAGTGGAAACTTGCTGTCCCATTTGACTGTTAACTTCAGTTTTTCTATCTTTAACACGAAGATGCTGTAATGGCTACATGCTATGTCAACTAATGGTGATGTGGAAAGTGTTTAACATTTGTCTTGTACCCTTTTTTCTACCTTATGTATAAAGGTAGCCTGAATAAGGTTTTTTTATTTTTGATAGACAGATTTTAGACAGACTGCTCTCTCAGTGCTGTGCATTCCATTCTCCATTTACAGGTAAGTTTAATTAGAATCAGCAGAAGGGTAGCATGCACCTAGATAAAGTGAACATTGGATTAATTAAAAACACTATTCCTTAACATGAACAGAAAGAGAATTTGGGGAGATATTTATTCCTTTCTCCTCCTACTGTACATATTAGAATTGATGTTTGTGACGTGAAAGCATTAGTTCGTAAAAAGGATCTAATCCTATAATCGAAACCAGCAGTAAAGCAGAGTTCTAAAATGTGCCCTTAGTTATATTCAGGGCTCGACAAATCGCTTATCTACTCGCCCATGGGGAGTAGATTTCAGCCATTCACCCCGTTCACCAGTGGTTCGCGCATGCGCAGTGCGGGTCTCACGCATGCGCAGTGCAGGGCTGGCGAGCGGTTTTTGCCATGATCGTCGAGCCCTGGTTATACTGACTTAGTTACTAATGTGGGATTTGAGAAGCCCAAGCAGATGTCACCAGTTTTTATGTACCAAGGAAAAATTCCTATAACAGATCTGATGCGTATGTTTAAGACTATGTAGAAACGTTAAGAGCCACCTCACAGTAGCATACAGTGAGTTGCACTCCAAAGAATTTCCTGCACTCCAAAGAATTTCCAATTTCCTTCCTTCACAGAATAACCATGAAGTGTTAAACTAGTGGGATCCGATAGTTTTAAAGAAAATGCCAGGGTTTCAAAATTTCTTAAATCAAAAATGCAACTCTAAGGATATGTCTACACATCAAAGTCAATTCGAAATAACAGCCGTTATTTCAAATTAACTTTAATAGCATCTATACAGGCAAACCGCTATTTCAAAATAAAATCGAAATAGCGGAGCGCTTATTTCGAATTTGGTAAACCTCATTCTACAAGGAATAATGCCAAATTCAAAATAGCTAAATCGAAATAAGCGCTGTGTAGACACTTATTTTGAAATAGGGGGCCTCCAGCCCTTCCCAGGGTGCCCTGGTAGCCACTCTGAGCCAAACCAGGAAAACTCTTCTGCTCCTCCCCCCCCAGCCCCGGAGCCCTTAAAGGGGTAGAGTCTGTTTGGCCACAGGGCCTGTGCCAGCTGCACGTCTGCCAGCACAGAGCCTGCAGGCGCTGCCCCTGATCTAATTGCCAGCATGAGCAAGCCAGCCAGTGCCAGCCAGACCTCCACCGTTCCCCTGGAGCAGGCTAGCAGCTCCCAGGAGCCCGTCAGGGGTCGCAAAAGGCGGGTGCCTTCTTGGTCCAGTGTGGAGATCATGGACCTCATTGAGGTTTGGGGGGAATCCTCCAACGTCCATGATCTCTGCACTAGATGCAGGAATATGACCATCTACAGACAAGATGGCTGACATCCTGGCCACCAAAGGCCACATGTGCACCCAGGAGCAGGTGTGCATGAAGATAAAAGAGCTGAGGCAGGCCTATGCAAGGGCCACAGGGGGCAGCTCCCAACCAGGGGCAGACCCAGACCCCTTCCCGTACTTTGAGACCCTGGACCGCATCTTGGGGGGACTGTACGGTCCATGCCCCCCAGGTGGTCATCAACCCTGGGGCAGAGGGCCCTGACCAGGGCACAGAACAGGAGGAGGAGGAGGAGGAGGAGGACGGCCAGGAGTCGCAGGAGCCTGGAGGGAGCGTGGCACTCACCCTGGACCCCCGAGGCATACCAGCAGCAATATCACCGCTGTCTTCCGAGGCCAGGGAGGCCTCGACATGTGAGTGCCATCACTGTCCCCTTATGCAGGGTGGGAGGGGGGAGAGGGAGCCCAGGGACCACGCGCGTGGGCCTTGCTGACCACGGATCATGCAGCAACCTGTGCATGTGCCATGCCAGCCGGGGCATGTGGCCCTGGCTGGCTGCCACACAGGGGCCCTGGCCCATTACCCACACACATGTATGTATGTAGGCACATGACATGCTCCGTGCCCCGGAGAAGGACACTGCATGATGCCTTCCCTTCACAAGCTCCCTCTATGCAGAGGCAGGCCACATCCTCCCCCCCACACCCACACTATATACAGCACAGGGGCATGGGTACAGTCCCAGGCCAGCTCACACTCCTGGGGATAGCAGGACATGATGGTGCGGAGACCTGCTGTCCTCACCTTGCGGGGGGGGGCAGGGCTGGGCTTCACCTACTGTGTCCCCAGGGAGAACTGACCACCTGTCTGGTTTCTCCACAGCTGCACCAGCTGCGAGTGCAGGGCGCACCACCCCGCCCAGGACATCCTCTCACACCTGGGCCAGCAGGCGCACCCGGAACCAGGAGGGATACCAGCGGCAGCACCTGGGGTTACTGCAAAGGCAGGTCCACAGCCAGGAGCACTGGGTGCAGGAAGACCTCCAGCTGCAGCGGGAGAGCTTACAGGAGCTGTGTGACCAGGGCCGTGCCATCTGCGACTACCTGCAGACCATGGTGCAGAGATTGCTGCCTGCTACTGCTCCAGCTATCGCTCCTCCTCCCACTCCTGCTCCCCCCTCCTGCTCATTCCTCCCCCCCTGCCCACCCCTCCATACCCGCTCCCCCCCGGGGACGCTGAGGCCCCCGCACCCAGTGCTGGGAGACAGGTGGGCCGGCAAGACCCCCAACCCTGAACTTCTCCTCCCCCTTCCTCCCTTTGCCTCCCCCTTCCAGCCCCCTGCTCCCAGATTTCCCCCTCCCCTCTCCCAACCTCATCCCCTCCACCCCAGTTATGGTCAATAAATAGAGGGTTTTTTGGCAACATGTGTTTTTATTTGACGTCAGGAAGGGGGGTTAGGGAAGGGAAGGTGGAAGGATGTGAGGGTGGAATAAGGCACAAGGCCCCAGTGGGCACGCCAGGGAGACTTCACTCCTCCTCTGTCTGGAAGCTCTCCCGCAGGGCCTCCCAGATACTGACAACCCCCCAATGGGCCTCCCAGCTGGCAGCCATGCAGGGCTGTGCGTACAGGCCAGCCAAGTGGTCAGTCTCTGCCATCCAGCCTGGCAGGAAAGCCTCCCGCTTCCGCTCACACAAATTGTGCAGCACACAGCACGCCGCCACCATGTGTGGAATATTCCTCTCAGAGAGGTTGAGGCTGGTGAGGAGGCATCAAAATCAGGCCTTCAGCCGACCAAAGGCCCCCTCCACTACTATGCAAGCGCTGCTGAGCATGGCATTAAAGGCCTGCCAGGAAGGGTTGAGGTGTCCCATGTAGGGCTTCATGAGCCAGGGTTGTAGCAGGTAGGCCGCATCCCGCACCAGGCACACAGGCATGTCCACATCCCCGACCCTGATGTGGCGGTCGGGGAAGAAGGTCCTGGCATGCAGCTTCTGGCACACGGAGGAGTTGCGGTACACCCGCACATCGTGTGCTTTGCCGGACCAGCCCATATTGATGTCCAGGAAGAACATAAGAATGGCCGTACTGGGTCAGACCAAAGGTCCATCTAGCCCAGTATCCTGTCTGCACCTGTGGCCAGCACCAGGTGCCCCAGAGAGGGTGGACCGAAGACCATGATCAAGCGATTTGTCTCCTGCCATCCCTCTCCAGCCTCTGACAAACAGAGGCCAAGGACACCATTTTATCCCCTGGCTAATAGCCTTTTATGGATCTAACCTCCATGAAATTATCTAGCTTCTCTTTAAACTCTATTATAGTCCTAGCCTTCACAGCCTCCTCTGGCAAGGAGTTCCACAGGCTGACTACACGCTGTGTGAAGAAGAACTTTCTTTTATTAGTTTTAAACCTGCTACCCATTAATTTCATTTGGTGTCCTCTAGTTCTTCTATTCAGGGAGCTAATAAATAACTTCTCTTTATCGGCCCTCTCCACACCACTCATGATTTTATATACCTCTATCATATCCCCCCTCAGTCTCCTCTTTTCTAAACTGAAAAGTCCCAGTCGCTTTAACCTCTCCTCATATGGGACCCGTTCCAAACCCCTAATCATTTTAGTTGCCCTTTTCTGAACCCTTTCCAAGGCCAAAATATCTTTTTTGAGGTGAGGAGACCACATCTGTACACAGTATTCAAGATGTGGGCGTACCATAGTTTTATACAGGGGCAGTAAGATATTCTGGGTCTTATTTTCTATCCCTTTCTTAATAATTCCTAGCATCCTATTTGCCTTTTTGACTGCCGCTGCACACTGTGTGGAAGTTTTCAGAGAACTGTCCACGATAACTCCAAGATCTCTTTCCTGATTTGTCGTAGCCAAATTAGCCCCCATCATACTGTACATATAGTTGGGGTTATTTTTCCCGATGTGCATTACTTTACACTTATCCACATTAAATTTCATTTGCCATTTTGTTGCCCAATCACTCAGTTTGGTGAGATCTTCTTGGAGTCCCTCACAGTCTGCTTCTGTCTTGACTATCCTAAACAGTTTGGTATCATCTGCAAACTTTACCACCTCACTGCTTACCCCTTTCTCCAGATCATTTATGAATAAGTTGAACAGGATTGGTCCTAGGACCGACCCTTGGGGGACACCACTAGTTACCCCTCTCCATTCTGAAAATTTACCATTTATTCCTACCCTTTGTTTCCTGTCTTTTAACCAGTTCTCAATCCAAGAAAGGACCTTCCCTCTTATCCCATGGCCATGTAATTTACACAAGAGCCTTTGGTGAGGGACCTTGTCAAAGGCTTTCTGAAAATCTAAGTATACTATATCTACTGGATCCTCCTTGTCCGCATGTTTGTTAACCCCTTCAAAGAACTCTAATAGATTAGTAAGACAGGATTTCCCTTTACAGAAACCATGTTGACTTTTGTCCAACAAATTATGTTCTTCTACATGCTTCACAATTTTATTCTTTACTATTGTTTCGACTAATTTGCCCGGTACTGAAGTTAGACTTACCGGTCTGTAATTGCTCGGATCGCCTCTAGAGCCCTTTTTAAATATTGGTGTCACGTTGGCTACCTTCCAGTCATTAGGTACGGAAGCCGATTTAAGGGATAGGTTACAAACCACAGATAATAGTTCAGCAATTTCCCATTTGAGTTCTTTTAGAACCCTTGGATGAATGCCATCCGGTCCCGGAGATTTGTTAACATTAAGTTTTTCTATTTGTTCCAGAACCTCCTCCAATGACACTTCAATCCAGGACAGTTCCTCAGATTCATCACCCACAAAGGACGGTGCAGATTTGGGAATCTCCCCAACGTCCTCAGCCGTGAAGACTGAAGCAAAGAAATCATTTAGTTTCTCCGCAATGGCTGCGGAGTCCTTGACTGCGCCTTTTATAGTTCGATCGTCTAGGGGACCCACAGGTTTTTTAGCAGGCTTCCTGCTTCTAATGTACTTAAAAAACATTTTGTTATTTCTTTTTGAGTTTTTGGCTAGCTGTTCCTCAAAATCTTTTTTTGCTTTTCTTATTACATTTTTACACTTGATTTGACAGTGTTTATGTTCCTTT
The DNA here is from genome assembly GCA_032595735.1 of Pelochelys cantorii. Lineage (NCBI taxonomy): Eukaryota > Metazoa > Chordata > Testudines > Trionychidae > Pelochelys > Pelochelys cantorii. The sequence continues at coordinate 71,828,598 of CM064327.1, forward strand.
CTATTTATCTCACTAGGATTGGACTTCCACTTCTTAAAAGATGCCTTTTTGTCCCTCACTGCTTCTTTTACATGGTGGTTAAGCCACGGTGACACTTTTTTAGGTCTCTTGCTATGTTTTTTAATTTGGGGTATACATTTAAGTTGGGCCTCTATTATGGTGTCTTTAAAGTTTCCATGCAGCTTGCAGGGATTTGGCTCTCGTCACTGTGCCTTTTAATTTCTGTTTAACTAGCCTCCTCATTTTTGTGTAATTCCCCTTTTTGAAATTAAATGCCAGGGTGCTGGACTGCTGAGGTGTTCTACCCACCACAGGAATGTTGAATGTTATTATATTATGGTAACTATTCCCAAGCGGTCCTGTAACGGTTATTTCCTGGACCTGATCCTGCGCTCCACTCAGGACTAAATCGAGAATTGCCTCTCCCCTTGTGGGTTCCTGCACCAGCTGCTCCAAGAAACAGTCATTTAGGCCATTGAGAAATTTTATCTCCGCTTCTCTTCCTGAGGTGACATGTACCCAGTCAATATGGGGATAATTAAAATCCCTCATTATTATAGAGTTCTTTATTTTGGTAGCCTCTCTAATCTCCCTCAGCATTTCAATGTCAGTATCACTGTCCTGGTCAGGTGGTCAGTAATATATCCCTATTGCTAATTTCTTATTATTGGAGCATGTAATTACTATCCATAGCAATTCTACTGAACATGTTGATTCACTTAATATTTTTATTTCATTTGATTCTACATTATCTTTCACATACAGTGCCACTCCACCACCCACCCGGCCTGCTCTATCCTTTCGATATATTTTATATCCCGGTATGATTGTGTCCCACAGATTTTCCTCATTCCACCAGGTTTCAGTGATGCCTATTATGTCAATCTCCTCATTTAATACAAGGTACTCTAGTTCACCCATCTTATTAGTCAGACTCCTAGCATTTGTGTAAAAGCACTTTAAAAATTTGCCACTGCTTATTTGTCTGCCCTTCCCTGGTGCATTGGATTCCTTTGTATGCGGTTGTTTGTCTGCTCTGGCCCATAGTTTGCCCTCTCCCCTCCTCTCTTTCTGACTACAGCTTAGAGAATCTCTATCAATGGATTCTCCTCTAAGAGAAGTCTCCCTCCGATTTACGTGCATCTCCGCACCAATCGGCTTTCCCCCATCTCTTAGTTTAAAAACTGCTCTACAGCCTTTTTAATGTTAAGTGCCAGTAGTCTGGTTCCACCTTGGTTTAGGTGGAGCCCATCCTTCCTGTATAGGCTTCCCCTCTCCCAAAAGTGTCCCCAGTTCCTAATAAATCCAAACCCCTCTTCCCTACACCATCGTCTCATCCACACATTGAGACTCTGAAGCTCTGCCTGCCTACTTGGCCCTGCGCATGGAACTGGAAGCATTTCCGAGAATGCCACCATAGAGGTCCTGGATTTCAGTCTCTTTCCTAGCAGCCTAAATTTGGCCTCCAGGACATCTCTCCTACCCTTCCCTACGTCAGTGGTCCCTACATGTACCACGACCACCGGCTCCTCCCCAGCACTACACATAAGTCTATCTAGATGCCTCGAGAGATCCGCAACCTTCGCACCAGGCAGGCAAGTGACCATATGGTTCTCCCGGTCATCACAAACCTAACTATCTATGTTTCTAACAATCAAATCACCCACTACTAACACCTGCCTCTTCCTAACTGGCATTCCCTCCCCCTCAAAGGTATCCTCAGTGCGAGAGGATACCGCAACATCCTCTGGGAGGAGGGTCCCAACTACGGGATGGTTTCCCTCTGCTCCCATTGAATGCTCTGTTCCCTTGAGACTTTCATCCTCCTTAAGAGCACTGGGGCTCTCAGACTGGAGGTGGGACAGTACTACAGTGTCCCAGAAAGTCTCATCAACATATCTCTCTACCTCCCTTAGCTCCTCCAGTTCAGCCACCCTGGCCTCCAAAGCCCGAACCCGGTCTCTGAGGGTCAGGAGCTCCTTGCAACGGGTGCACACATACGCCACCCACCCACAGGGCAGGTAATCATACATGTTACACTCGACGCAATAAACAGGATAGCCCCCACTCTGCTGCTGGGCTTCTGTCTCCATTTTCCTAATGAATAAGTTTAAGCAGAAACTGGGATTCTTTTTAAACCTCTGGAATATAGATTATTACAAGAGTTATGTTTTAAAGAAGGTCAGAAGTCCCTAGTGCCCTCTAACCTCCCCCTCTAAACTCCCTCTCCAAACTCCCTGTTAGCTGTTCCTGTTCACAAGCTCCCTGGTCGCTGAGTCACAGGCTTATATAGCTCTGGTAGCCCCTCCCCCTGACTGAGGCTCAGCCAATTAACAGAGGCTTCTAGATTTCAAACCTTTTAGAAGCTCCTGCAAACAAACAAACCAACCAACCAAACACACAAACACAAGCTCAGCACACAGCAAATAACTCCCCCCCACACAAACACACACTCCAGAAGCGGCCTCAGTGGTCAGACACGGCCTGGAGGATGACCGAGAAGTACCCCTTCCGGCTAATGTAGAGGGAGGCCTGGTGTTCTGGGGCACGGATAGGGATGTGCATCCCGTCGATTTTTCCTCCGCAGTTGGGGAATCCCAGGGTGCCAAACCCCTCGATGACTGCGTCCACATCGGTGAGGCGGATGACTCTGCAGAGCAGCACTGTTGATGGCCTTGACCACCTGAAGAGGGACACACAAAACCACCAAGAGTCACTGGGGTGCCAGGGTGGCTGAGGGCGCTCCTTCCCCACCACTGCCCAGTGCCCCCTCCCCAGAAGCAACCCCGGCCACCGTGGGCAGTCTGTAGTACAGCTGGGACAGACCAAACCCTCCCACGGAGGGGATTTGCACCCCCCTCCCTCCCTTTTCCCTAGGGCAGCCTATCCCCTCCTCGCACCCCCCCCCCCGCCACAGTGGCCAGAGACTGCCATACCTGCATGAGCACTGCTCCGACGGTGGATCTCCCCACGCCGAACTGGTTCCCCATGGATCGGTAGCTATCCAGCATGGAGAGCTTCCATAGGGCGATGGCCACACATTTGTGGAGGGGAATGGCGGGCCTCATGTGCGTGTCCCGTTGCCGCAGAGCAGGGGAGAGTCACTCACAGAGCTCAAGGAAGGTGTCCTTCTTCATCCTGAAGTTCTGGGTCCACTGTTGGACTCCCCAGCACTCCAGGACGATGTGGTCTCACCAGTCGCTGCTGGTGTCCAGGCGCCAGATGTGGAGGGGCATGCTGGTGTCCAGCCACTGCTCCTCCACGGCCCCCAGGGGGGTCTGGAAGAGGACCTGGGGGTTGGGCTGCCGTAGAAGCTGCAAGGCAGTCTCCAGCGCTTGCTGCCAGGCTTGCAGCAAGACATCCAAAATGAGCACCAGGTGCCCAGAGGCAGCTCTGGCTCCATGGTGCCGAGTGCTGCGGTGTCCTGAGTCAGGGCAACCAAAGCAGGCAGAGAGAAAAATGCTTTGCTGTCCCTCAGTGAGGTAGGCAAGCAAGCAGGAAAACGTGAGAACCAGCTGTCCAGGGGGGTCCCTTTAAGCACAAGCCTCAGATAGCCTCAGGCAGCAGCCACACAAAGCAACTACTGACCTGATGCCCTGCTGGAACCGGTTTCAGCTGCCCTTAAATGCGATTCAGCGTCCAATCAGTGTAGACGCACTATTTCGAAATAGCAAAACGCTATTTCGAAATGGATTTTATGTGTAGATGCGTTATTTCAAAATAACTTATTTCGAATTAACTATTTCGAAATAAGATATTTTGAAATAACGCTGTAGTGTAGACATACCCTAACAGAGGAATGAATAGTTGCTACCTCTTTCTTCTAAAGATATTCTCTATAACCATAAAGATTAGTACATGGATTATGAATGTTGGGAAGATAAAAACTTATGCTGTGAATCAAGAAAAGATTTCTGACAGCTTGATTAGGCTCCAACATAATTTTCCTAAAGTACTAGAAGACTTATTTGTTTTTTTAAACAGCACAGAAAGAGCAGCAAATGGAAAGTAGGGAATGCAGCTGAATTGAAAGGAAGCTGAACTTCAAGAATTCAAAAACACTCCATGATTAGTATTTTATACTTATTTCAGGGTAAGAAAATTGACTGGCAGTATTTTTTTTTCCCAGAGGGAAGTTCCACCATGCATTTTAATTGATCATAGGTAAATGGTGCTTTAGGTTGTGTAAGCAGATGCAGTCTGCTTTTTCTGTATGAGAATCTTTTCTGTCTTTGAAAACTGATCTTTACTTTAGGCATTCTCTACCTACAATGCTATCTGGATGTGTTCATTTTGTTGTATGCAAAATAGGTTTTTCCCAGTAAGACGGAATAATGAAAACAAGCTAAACAAAGGAAGTGCCATTGATCCAGTCACCAATTCAGTTCTGATCAAGACTAGTATCAAATACTTAAAGGAAAAGTAGAAGGAAACATGTAGTAGACAACTTGAAATAACCATAGAAGTTTCTTGCTAACAAGCACAGGTTGGTTTGTGGTCTAAAGAAGAAAGTTTAAACATTTTTATACTTCTGACCCTCCTCCCCCCCCTTTTTCGAAATACTTTATTGTTCATATTAGTGTCTGATCTTAGTAAGCTCTTGGCCTCGGTTATCATATATTCTACAAATTAGTGACACCCATTTCTGAACCCTCTCCAGATATGCTGTATTGTTTGATTGGGTGAACCAGAGCTGAGCTCAGTATTCCAAATGTGTGGTACCATGACTTCAATGGCTTGAAGTTTGGTGGTATTTTCTATTCCATTCCTTAGGCATCCTATCCCCCTTGTTTAGATTGACTGCTGCTCCACAGAGACCAAATGTTTTCCTTAAAACTAGCCCTAAAGACAACTTTCTTCTCAGTGGTTAATTTAGAACCCAGCAGCATGTAAAAATATTTCTAATTATTCCTTTTTATATACACACCCAGGCATTTGTCAATATTAATTTGTCTGCCTCACTTAAGTTCTACTCCTGCCTACTAACAATTGTCATGTGCAAGTTCTGTCCTCCTTAGTAACTTAGTACTGCAGAACTAGGGATGTTAAAATGAGTGTATTCAGGTAATCGTGTAACCGCGGAAAACTTATCAGACGCAGCAGCACGGGGGGTGGGCGGGTGGGAGGGAGAAGGAAGGGGCAGGTGGGTGCTGATGCTCATGGGGAGCTGGTTGTTAAGGTGGCTCCCTATGAGCACTGGCTCCAAGGGAGCAATCTTCCCCTCCCCCGCATACTGCTGCTGCCTCTGATACAGAGGCAGTAGCACAGGGCGGGGAGGAGGAACTGGCTCCCACCTGCTCCTCTGTTCTGCTGCCTCTGTGTTGGGGGAAGCAATTCCCTGGGAGCTGGTGTTCATGAGGAGCCAGCTTAAAAGGTGGCTCCCCATGTGTACCAACTCCTGCCTGCATGCCCCTCGCCTGCACTGCTGCCTCTGATACAGCAGTGGAGAAAATGGGGGCTGCATGTAACCGTGAAAATTAACAGATGAGCCCAGGCTCATTGGTTAACTGTTTACACTATTTGACATAGGGATGTGATAGTGTAACACCTTACCTAATTTTTTTAAACTGTATTAAAAGTTCAAAAGAGTGGGATTAAATAATCAGTTCCTTATGTACTGAAGTTTCATCTTCAGCTTGTTTTCAGTTTTCCAAACAAACTCTTGTCATGGAATCTTTTAACCTCATTTACAGTACAGAAGCTGGGGATGTTCTGAAACAATTGGAGAACTGACCTTGTGCTGCGAACCCAGATGTGGAACATAATTTAAATAGCTAAAAGCCACCTTTCCACATATATAAAAATGTTTATAGTATTAGTGTTATGCCTACATGTTGCATCTTCTGATTTTGCTTTCCCACTCTAAAAGAAGAGAAAATGACTGAGAAGACAGTCTAAGCTGTCCTGTCAACTATAAATCGTATATTATGTGTTTACTGTAGAAGAATGACTTAACATAAAAAACTTGAACTTTAACTATAACAAGCTATAAAGTAGTCCAAGTTGAAAGCAGAAAAAAATTCCTTAAAAAGCAATTTCAAACACTGATGGGAGGAAGAGAAACTGCAGTAATCTGAGGGGAAAGAAAAAATACTTAAATGGTTCTTTTGTTTGCTAGGAAACAGAATACTACTACTAGCAATTACAATTGCTGACCATGAGGCTGAAGTGTTCACTAATATTTAACTTGACTTTTAAGACTACATAAAGGAAATAAGCTGTTAAAGCCAATGGACTTTCCTTTCTAAAAGCCACAAACACTAATGTCTGTATAGTAAAATTTAAACATAATATGCAATGGTTTAAATTACATTTATGTCAAATAGCAATGGTTTAAGATGTACGCATTTTAAAGCCTATATGTCAGAATTCAAAGTGTTAGCTTGTTCTACAAAGCATTTTATGGAAAACACACATTGCACTGAAGTGGGTTTTTTAACAAAATGAGCTACTATCTGTTTAGTTTAGGATTTGTGCAGTCCTTCGGAATCTAGTTATTTACAGTGCTGGCAGTGGTGTTCACCAACAGGTTAGCATCATAAATCTTGTCTTAATAGTCTTAAATGTGACAGGCTTCCAGGCAGGTACTTGGGGGAAAAATAGTAACTTTGCTGTTAAGTTGCCATTTCATTACAGCAATCTAACAGTCTTTCCAGTCACAGTCAAGAAGTCATCATCAGCCAAGGCACGAAGTGCTTCTTCAAACATTTCTTTAGTGACAGCCTTAAAGAAAAAAGGAAAAGCCTGAGACCATACAGAAAAGGCAATACCCTATAGTGTTACTAAACAAACAAAAAAATGTGATATTGCTTTTCGCCAACTTCCATGTCAAGTTTGCCAGGTTCCAGGTAAAAGTTTTGAGTGAACACCCAGGTTTTTTTTTTTTCTGGCTTGTGCATCCTCACTGCTAATAAGAGTCTGCAGTTATGGCTTACTATTCTGTTGACATACAAGCCAGACTAGACACCTGTAGCTAACAAAAACAACCAGCTTATTTCTGTCAGCAAGACAAGAATATAAGTAATCAAGATTCCTTTCTATTCCACAAGTGGAACTTGTCTATGAATAAAGTACTAATGAGGAACACCATATTATCAAATGAATAGTAGGTTACTTTTATACCTATTCATGTGTCAGGTCGAGAACAAGTAAATAGATTAATACATTCCAAGGCCAGAGAGAACTACTGTAAATATCTAACTACCTGTATAACAAACACCACAGATATCATTGCTAGAGCAAAGCTTTCAGAAAAACTTCCAAACCTTGAATTAAAAAATTGTCCAACTTCCAGCCAGTGGATCCTATTTTTCTCTGCTAGACTGAAGAGCCCTTACTAAGTACTGGTTCCCCATGTAGATATAAGACTACAGACAGCTTACCATTTACTCTCCTCTCTATTAAGCAAATATTAAGAGCTTAGTTTATCACTAAGGCACATTTTTAATCCTTTAATCATTCAAAATTCTTCTCTTAACCTCCTTCAATTTATTAATATTCTTCTTGAAATTTGGGCACCTGAGCTAGACAAGTATTCCAGCAATGGTTGCAAAAATGCTGAATACAGAGGTAAACTAACCTCTCTACTTGTATTAAAGATTCCCATATAGTTTTTCTATCAACTGAGATACAACTGTCATCTGCACTGAGGACCCCACTGAATACCCACATGAACCCCAACGAAATGGGAATTTTTTTTTAATCCAAGTAGTATACAAAGAAAGCAGAAACTTACTGCATCAGACTGTGCACGGAGATCATCAAAAAGCTGCTGATATTTTAGAGCTGGTGTTTTACCCTTTGATTGGATAAGCTTCTTCAAGGCTTGAGCCAGCTCTTCTTTACGTTTACGGGCAGTGGCACTTATCCCTTGGGAAAAAAGTTACGAAGGTTATAAAACTGTCATTCCTCCTTTCAATAGAAATGTCAACATCAGAAACAAAATTCTGTGTTGCTGAAAGAGGGCTCTCCTGATCAAGTATTCACTTTAGATATTAGTCTTAGAAAGTTTTGTAGATTTCAAACAAAAATGGTTTCAATTAATTAAAAATCACATTTCATTGTAAAATGAATATACTCACTGATATTAAATCCAGGTTTGATATTTATTACCTGGATTGTTCAATATCCAATCTAAAGCATTTATAAAACCACAAATCAATCACTGAGACAACAGCATCACCAAACTGCAATAGCATGTATTTTGCTCAAGCCAGACCCACTAAATACCCATTTATTCTTATGTGAATACAAACCAGTAGTTAGAATGGATATGTCCACAATGCCAGTCCTTGGATCAGTAGCAGACTGTTTCAGGGCTTCCCGATGGAGACGTTTTGCTTCTTCAACATCAATTGTTTCCACCTTGTCCGAAAAACGTACTTTAGCATGAGCTTCCGCTAGGCGGATCAGAGACTCAAGCTGTCGGGGATATGCAGAAACCATTCCTCTACCACTGCCAATCTTTCTCATGTCCACATAAGCCTGAAGGAGAAGGAAGGGGGCAATGTTTTACATAGGAGTAATTTACAGATGTATTATGTAGACTGTATCCACACTCCATCCTTCAGATGATTCTCAGACTGGGGAAAATCTCCAAATATTGTGTGCCTCCTTAAATATAAACACCCTGTACATCTTCACAATCTCCCTTACCGTGATTGACATCTACCACAGCTAGTATGTGTCTCATGCTGCTTGAACCTGTAATAAAGCCATGAGTTGGGCAGATATTATTGCAACCCTGCACATTACCCCCACCCCCACCCCATGTGTGTGTAGGGGGTGTAATTCTGTGTAATTTCTCTCTCTTTTTCTAGTGCTTTTGCCCTGTGGATAAATGTGTTTCTTTAGAAGAGCCATGGAGGTGACTGATAAAAATCACTAGCATTGTCCTCAGAGAAAGCAGGAGCTGGCCTTTACATAAATTGGCTTGCTGGAGATATCACAGTGAAAGATAGGGGGCTGGGTAGCCTTAAAATCTCAAGTCAGAAAAGAGTGGGAGGAGGGTCCCTATCCAGAGACAGGTGATGGCTGGAGACTTGAGTGGGTGTTGCCAGAGTGAATCATGGAGAGGGGAAATACAGTTGCCCCAAAACTGAGACAGTTTTCATTATTTGCTAAATCTGGCCTTAAATCCCAAAAGAACATGTAGAACGTCTATCAGTACTATCTGCATGGGGTCAGCTATACATGAGAATTTTTCAAGTTCTACTGACATTATGGGGTGGCCCTGTAAAAGTACTGGAATCAGCTCAGACATCGAATGACTCAGGGACAGACTGGGACAGGATGACTTTCCATGCAGGATTAGAAGGAAGGAGAATAGTCCATGCATTTATGTATTTTTTTTTTTTTTTTTAAGATTTTAAGTGCCTGATACAAAAGGAAACAGTTTATACTGTTCTGGTACATCTTATGCCACATGAAGGATTTTTTTCCCTCCTTCCTTTCTTTTTCATCTTGTACTTCCCATTTCATATCTACAACTGTTTACCTCAATAAGGGCCTGACTTGCTTCTTCACTTAATCTAGGATTAATATAGCTACGACCATATGCAATGTAATCCCTCAATACTGCCATGTCCATGTACTCTTCTTCCATCTGCTCTTCACTTTGGTAGTACAGCGCAACCAAGTGGTGAGCAAGACGTCTGTCATAGGCCTCGTCACGTGGGTCCAACATTAGGAAGATTAAATCAAATCTGCATGGAATAAAGAGTCCATAGTTAGCACATACATTTTCCAGTATTTACACTAGTCTCATGGTTTTGATCAACCTTCCAAGTGCAAACTGCCTGAAATCTAAAATCTGACATTTTATTCATTACATCTTGAATACAGGATACCCCCAGTAAAAATGTGTTTTTTGCTTGCAATCTAAAGTTGGTTATTTCAAGGCAGGATGTTTTCAGAGGCCATCCAACTATGGAATTTTCTCCCATCATTCATCTGACAATGTCTGAAGGCTGGGATCTTCGAGGCCAGAGTCGTCACATCCATAGGACCGTTTCGGGCAGCTGCTGAATGCTCCACGGCAGCCACTTCAACTGTTCTCTATAGAAGGCTGTGGTGTGGGGTAGTGGGAGTGGCCTCCTGTACTCATCACAAGCTAAGCTGGAGCGACTCAGCAGCCTTCTCCACTCTGCCAACCTCTCCCAGCATGCTCTGCTTCCCGCTGGAGAATTGAGGCACTGCAGGCTGAGAGGACAGAGCAAAAAAGGCTGCTGAGCTGCTCCTGATCCAGTTGCTATGGTGAATGCAGCAGACAACCCCTGCTGCTGCCCTGCTCCAGGGAATCCTCTGGCTCACACTGGGTGGGGGAGGGGTAAAGGAGCAGGGTGGAGCATGTGGGGAGGCTTCCCCAGGTCCTGTGTGTGGGGTATTTGGGTGGGTTGACCTAAGCCCTGCGCCCCTCAAGGGATGGCCATATTCGAGGCACAGCATAAACTTTATTTATTCAAGCTTCTGCTGGACAAGGTCATGATGAAGTTTATCTTTGCTTCCAACTTGATCCTGAGGGGGAATCTATTTACATGTCACAGAAGTTTGTCTACTTAATGTACTGAATAATTCCTATGTGCAACTGTATTCTGCAAATAACATGATAGGCATATTTTTAGTTAGATTTCAACAGATAACAACTAACTGCAATTTATTAAATCAATGGAATTAGAAGCTCATAATCATTCATATTTAATTATTTTCTATACTACCCAAAAGAGTATTAAGTGCCTCATTGTAGTAGGTACCTGCCTTGAGAGGTTAAAAATCTCAATTTGTTATCAAGATCAGGCCTATATAAGGTGACACTTGTATTCTATTATATATGGTTTCCTAATTTGTATAGCATACAATGGGTGAAAGATAAATTTTTTGCAATCTTCCTAAGAGATAATGCCTCTGTCATTGTTTATTCAACAATTACTAACATAGCTTTCTCAGGGAGAAAAGGCAACTCAAAGTAGGCCTACGCAGGAGCTGAGGTGTAACTTACAGCTTGGATAGACAAACCCTTCCTAGTTCTGAGTTGGTGTTTTAAAAACAGAAGTGTTGCTGCCATGGTATAACTGGGATAACTGGCTAGCTGCCTAAACTGGCCGCATGCTTGGAGTACCTATTCTCTCCACTGCTTGCACTGCTGTGGCTACACTTTTATTTTTAGCACTGTACCTTGATGACCACCATTATAGCAAAGGCATCTACTTGAGCTGGAAATTACGCTCCAGAGCAGAAATGCCCTTAGACCCAATTTAAACTATGCAGAGTCTGAAAACCCCAGTGCCTGTGCAGCAGGGCTGCCAACCGTCAATAAATTTACGGATAGTCCGTAAAAAATTAGCTGAAATTGGACATGTCTATAAAGTCTGTAAAAAAATGTAGGTGTCTGTAAATTTCGTAAAAGTGCAATAAAATTTCAAAAAACAGCAATTATTCTATAGCAATTAAATTTCTTCTGTGCTGCTTCAGCCATTTTACTGCAGAGCAGCGGAAATTGGATGTTTTCGTTGTTTATTAAGCTCAATGGTTGAGGTGATGTAACTTCCAGGACCATGACTAACTAAATGAAAGTGAGTTAAACAGAATATTGTTCTTGTGACATATGAATTACAACAATTACTATTCACTTTTGGCCATTTATGTTGTCTTAATATACTGTAAAAAATTATGTCCATAAAAAAATATGTCTGTAAATTTTTCCCATTTTGTCCGTAAATGAAATTTCTGTGGGTTGGCAATCCTGCTGTGCAATGACACAAAATTCTGAAGCAAGCAGAACAATGGCTGCAACAAACCCTTAGAGACATTGCTCAATCCCATTATTCAATACCAACCACTCTAAGCTAGGAACTGGTCAGCCAGTCGCGGTCCTCTGCTAGAGTTTTAGTGAAGAACCATTACTTTACAGATAAATGTAGAAAAAGATATTTCAGCTTTTGACAGTGCAACTGCCACCCCCAATCAACATATTCCTGCAGACATAAATATAAACAATTGATACAGGAAAAGGCAGAAAGGTTTTTTGTAAAAATCAACCACACAGCACAGAAAGTCTAATGATAATACCTGGATAACAAAGTATAGGGAAGCTGGATGTTTTCAATAGTAGTTTTCTTTGGATTCCACTGTGACTCTATAGGGTTAGCAGCTGCTAAGACAGAGGTGCGAGCATTCAGTTGGCAAATTATTCCAGCCTGTCCAGAGGAAACATACGTGAGAGCAAACAAGACTGCCTAGTAGAAGGAAGTTTCCCGCAGCTATGTTAGGAGTCCCAAGACTCACTCTAACAAGAAAGACCCACATATGCCAAGTCTGCAACATGTTGAATTATCACTGAAATACAGCTCCACCATCTATACTCTTATTCAACTTGGAGGTTCTGTCAATAGCCTTATTTCCAATTCCTATGTTACCTTTTCAATTATTTAATCATCAAACATACTAACCTAGGTAGCATATTACGATGTTGTGGTAACGTCTTACCTTGGCAATAGAAAGAGTCTGTTGTTCCATTACTTCATGCAATACTGATCTTGTACTTTCATTCATTTTATCAAACTCATCAATGCAGCAAATGCCATTATCACTGAGAACCAGAGCACCTGTCTGCAGAACCAACTGCCTTGTTTCTGGGTCCTTTGTTACATATGCAGTAAGACCAACCGCACTAGAGCCCTTCCCAGATGTGTACTGGCCTCTAGGAACCAGGTTATAGACATATTGAAGCAGCTGTGATTTACTAGTGCCAGGATCGCCACACAGAAGAATGTTGATCTCGGCACGAAAATTGCCTCTTCCGGTATGACTGAAATCTTTTCTTGTTCCTCCAAACAGCTGAAGCAGAATGCCCTATAAAAATAAGATTGGTTTCAGCTCAGACACCAAAATTCTTGATCAATTACATGAGCCAATAGCCGATGAATGAATGAATTCAAATCTCAAATAAAAACTGTCTGAAATCAATAACAAATCACATGTAAAGCTAGAGTTAGGGATGTTAAATTTCGATTAATCAGCTAATCAAGTAGTCGATGGAATTTCCAATGACTACTCTATTAGTCGGGGGGGGCGGGGCGCTTGTTATCCCGCTGCATCTCTTCCTTTGAAATGCACAGGAGCCATGGGCGGCTCCTGTACATTTCAAAGGGAGAGAGGCAGGGGAAACCTGCACCAGCAGGAACAAAGCTGGCTCAGGTTCTCCTCTGTGCCTCTTCCTTTGAAATGTACAAGAGCTGCAGGGACCTGTACCTCGGAGGGTGCCCTGGATCCCCCCATCTGGAGCCACGTCCACTGCGGCCTGGTGCGAGGTTACAGGAACGGGACTCCCCTCAGACTGAAGGGGCGTAAGCGGCTCTTGAACTTTTTAAAGGGAGAGGAGCAGCAGTCAGACTGGTGGAAGTGGACTGTTTCAATCCCCGCTTGCGCCGTTTCCCCGCTGCTCTCTGCCTTACCTACCCTCTGTGGAGACAGTGCTGGGGAGGAAGTGGGGGAAGTGACTAGTCGAGTTCCTACTCGACTACCTGGCAAGCATTTGCTTCTTGGTTAATCAACTAGTCGCTTACATCCCTAGCTAGAGTACTGTTTTCTGTCAAGTGTTGCTAAAGAGGGTAGTGGAGTTTATCTTTATAGCTTCAATGATATGTTGTGAAGGCCAAGACTATAACAGGGTTCAAAAAAGAGCTAGCTAAATTCATGGAGGATAATGTCCACCAATGGCTATTAGCCAGTGTCACATAAACAGCCATATGTGGGCCTGAGTGGTTAAATTTGTATTCCTCTAGGCCGGCCATGACCCCTGCTGGGAAAAATACCAGGTGTTCTTTATCAGACGGCCTTCATCAGTCGCAACTCCCTTTGCTTGCTAGCTGAGAGCCAAGTATGGGATAAATAACATGACCTCAGATATCAGCCCCGTGGGAATGTTGAGAGCGGCATAGGGCCAGCTCGCGGACTTTCGGGAAACAGCTAAAATATAAGATCATGGAGTCCCGTATTGGGTGAGTTTCACCAGGGACCTCGGAGGGTGCCCTGGATCCCCCCAGCTGGAGCCACGTCCACTGCGGCCTGGTGTGAGGTGACAGGAACGGGACTCCTCGCAGACTGAAGGGGCGTAAGCATTCCCAAGTGTCTGTTGCTCGCTTTTATGCATTGCTCTTCCTATGCTTATTGGCATATTAATTGCAGTAGCTGTGTAAGCATCTGGCAGTATTAAGCCTGTAATAGTAGTGACGTAGTGAGATTAATAAAAGCAACTATCCCTAATCAACACTATCTTGAAGCGAATCCATAATCCTGTTGGGCCCTGGCCCTGTGAGTTGACAGCCAGGATGGGCAGGGATGGCATCCCTAGCCTCTGTTTGTCAGAGGTAGGGAATCGGCATCACTTGACAATTACCTGTTGGGTTTATTCCATCTGGGGCATCTGGTATTGGCCACTGTCAGAAGACAGGATACTGGGCTAGATGCACCATTGTTCTGACCCAGTACGGCTGTTCTTTATGTTAAATATGATTAGCTAGTTTAAACGCACGAATAATCATTGTACATTAACTTATGAAACTCAACTCAAACTTGTTGTATTTCTGGGTGACACCTCCTAGACAGTTTTACACCAAGGTTAGCCAGCCTGCTTGATGTCCCATTAAGGACAATCAGCTGGGGACCCTCTGCAGGCGTCTTAAGGCAGTGCCTAGGCAATGAATGCCTCATGACTCAGCAAGGCATGTGACTTAGAACTCCATGTTTGTGCCAGTAACTTTCTGTGCGCATGGGGTTACTGTATTTCAAGTTCTCAAAAAGAAGACATGAGGGAGGAGGTGAAGGTGAGGAGCAGCTGGAAGTACACAGGAGGAGCGGGGGAGGGGAAGGAGGAGAGAAAATGTTACTCTCTGTCATGGTGGCAGGTACCTGGCGCAAGCCCAGGACCCAGGGACAGCTGTCAGTCACCACTTCCTCATGGGACTTCATCCCCAGGGTTAGAGCTAGGATCCACAGCCTGGGTGAGCGGGATCCGCACATAGAAAACAAGTAGTAAGCTAGTCTCAACCTGACCTATATGGAGTTATCCCACTATAATAATTAAAGATTTAGAGCGCCACTCAACTAGGGATGTAAATGGTTAACTGGCAGGGGCTGGAGTAGCTCACCACCTGCCTGGGCAGGGGGCTGCTCCAGCTGTGCGGGGCCCACTGCAGGCAGGGACTGTCCCAGATGGTTGGCTGGAACAGCCCCCCTGTCTGTGGCAGCCCTGCGCCCCCTCCGCAGGTTACATGCTGGCTCTGTGGGAGTAGGGCTGGCCGGGGCTATTGGCCCCACTCCTGGGGAGCCAGCTTTGCTGTGGCTTATATATAAGCTTTATATTGCAGAGCCCACAGCGTGTGTAACCATATAATTGCTATGATTTGTGGAGGTTACACAGTTACGTTTTTAAATTACTTTTTACATCCCCACACTCAACTGTGAGTTTGTAAGGTTTCCCAATGTTTGTTAGTTGTGACCACATTCTCAGGTATCCGGGATCCTGTAACAGAGCAAAGAGGTGGCCATAAGAGGAACAAAAGTAATGGCTGCCCAGTTTCTTTAACAATAGAAGAGGAGAGGCTTCCTTCCCTATTACCTGAAACCCCTTTCCCATTATTTAAAAAAGTTTCTGATAACTAAAACTGATTATAATAAATCTCAAAGTTCTATTAAATGTACCAAACCCAATTTAAAATACACAAAGGCCTGTTACTTTTCTGTATTTGAAGAACTCCATATAAAGAGAGTTATTTCCAGAGAAAGTGTATTTAATGAACGTATATGTGCAATTATATTATCTAGTCAGTTGTATCTGTACACATGTAAAATTTTGTTTACCTTTTTGATATCTTCATGTTCATAAATGCTCGGAGCTAGAGCCAAAGAAAGTCTTTCATAAATGTCTGGTTTTCTGGAGAGCTCTTTCAGCATTTCCACACGTTCCTCTGCAAACATTTTCTGTTCAGTTTCTTCATCAACACCATGCAAACGTTTTGAATCAGTTTTACGATAATGGATGACATCAACATGAGTTTTATAGACAGATTTAACATTGCTCACTCTTGGATTAACTCGAATTGGAACTGCTCTGTAGATACCTAAAAAAACCACCATGGAATTACAACATAGATATCAATTCAAAAATAAGCTCAACCCAAATGCTGGAGAAGACTTATCTGTATTTTTACTTTTCACTTGAATTTTCAGATTACTTCTACATCATGGAACATCAATTCTCTAGAAAGCTTTCCAAAAGGTGAAATGCTTTGACCAGGCTATGTTCCTCCTGATGTCTGCAGGACTTGTGCTGCTGTCATTTAGGCCCTGATCCCCCAGGGAGTAAAGTTATGCCCTTCAGTGTTTGCACAATCATAAAGTGCACTAGACAGCCCTCCTCTTTGAGCTAACTTTAATCTCTTATTTAAAAACAAACAAACAAACAAAAAAACCCACACACATTGGCCTGCACATACAAAAAGCTGATAATTTTGTTAGTGTGCTAAAGTCTAAATAACTTTTCAGTAGTAACCGTGAAGCCATCTGGTTTCAAGCAGAAATGATATCATGCTAGTAAGAGAAAAGGTTTTTTTTTTATTAAAAGCTATTTTAGTCCAGCATTTTACCTGTAACATTAACTCTGTCTCCTGGCTGAACCTTATCAACAAGGTCGTTGTGAGCAAACAGCACAACAGTATGAGGTGTCTGGCCAGCTGGCATATCTTCGGGGGACTCCTGTAGTTTGATCTGACAAAATGGATACTCAAAGTTAGCTTCTACTGCTTAGAAACAGTAACAAATTTAACTTGCTTGTAAGAAAGGATCTCACAACTAAAGAAGTTCAGCATGGGCGGCTGGTATGCTAGGTGGGGGAAGGTACAGCCTTCCCAAACTGCCAACCTGGTGCTGTCCACAATCTGCCTCCACAATGCCTAATGTAGGCATACTAGGGGCAGAGTGTAGCTGCCCAAAGCGTCCGCTCTTCCCATGGCTCAGGACCAGAGTTGCAGGGGAGTAGGTCGAGAAGGTAGGTCTGTGGCCGCTGTTAATGTCCCCTGCCTCGCCAGAGTCACATCAACACAAGCACTGAAACACCCTCCCACAACTGTGAAACCCTTGGCGTCATTCTCACCACAGATCGTGCATGTGCAGAATGAATTTTGTTATGTGCACCAATAAGGAGTTATGTGCTATATTGGTGCACATAAAATTCATTCTACACATGAACATAAAAAATTAGAGGGAACACTGATTGCAACCCTGCAAACATGTACTGTAAGTTTGAGAGAGTTTGTATGTCTAAGTGTGCATCTGTTTGTCCGTTCAAGAACTTCTCCTAAACGGTAAAAGCTAGGACCTTCAAATTTGGTATACCACTTCCTCTTATCACAATTTAAATGAAGGTAAGGGTTTGGATGTACCAAGAATGGGAATGCTTCCCAAAACCATACAAAAATGAGACAGACAGGTTAAAAAGGGTGGGGCACATCCCCTCCCTCCTTCCATCCAGGACTGTCCCAGCCCCAAATCCCTCAGGTACCCTTTAGGGAGGACAAAGTCAGCTGAAGTGCCCCCCCCTACATTCGTATGTGTATGTTGCTGGCTGTTACCCTTTGTCAGGACGACGGGAAAGTACACAGTTTGCTGCATTCCTCATTCTAGCTGGGGATATGCACCCCTCTCCAGCTGTTCCTGCGGAAGCTGCAATGGCCATAGAGAAGTGCTTCTCACCTGGCCCCAACCTGCTTTTGTAAGAGAGGGCTGGGGTTGTCCTTTCCCCTCTTCCCTGGGGCAGTGTGCATACTGAACCCCTAATTCCCGGCCCCACCCCAGAGCACTGATTTAAAAGAAGAAAAACAAAAACTACCTGAGTTGAAGACCCCAGCAACAGGAATCTTATTTTGTAAAGTAGGGAGCCTCTGCTAACAAAATTTACCATGTATTTCATAAAGTAAAACAAAAATTATTTGAGTTAAGGACCTGAGCAATGCTAGGTAAATCTTCTAGTTGCTTCACAAGCTTACTTAAAGAGCTGTGAATTGTTTTGAAGTTCAAGTCCTAAGAAACATAGATATTGGAATATGGTCAAATTACTTTTTAAAGAAAAAGGCAACTGTTCAGGATGCAAAATTTTTCCATTTTACAACAGCAAAACGAAGCAACATACCATCTGTTTGTCTGAAAACATGGAGCGATTGTGAATTAGTGCCATACTGTGTGTTGTGTTACAGTTCTTGCACGTTGATGGTTCAGCAATCCGGCCACGGTCAATTTCTACTCTTGTGGTGAAGGCACAAACCTGGCACTTGAAGAAAGCTTCTTGCATCTCAGGTATCAACTGGGAGCTTCTGATCACCATACCACTAAGGGTAATAAGTTGATCAATGTCTGCAGTGTAGAATGGGATACATGTGATCAAGTCTTGCTTTGCATGTTTCATTTGCCTGTCTCAAAAGTCCACCCGAGACTTTACTTTTAGAACTAAATGGAGATGTACAGCCTCCACACATGCAGTACAGACTATTTTGTCTGAGACAGAATGGGACAAAATCTATATGAATAATAAAAAGCCATCCTTACATCAGAATTTTAACCAGCAGAATATAAACGCTTATGTTTCCAGGTAAAGTTCAGTTATTTACCAACAGAGGATTGGGAGGAGGGGGGGGGGGGACCTTCATTGGGGGCAGGTTATAACAGTTGTCCATGATAGTGTTTCTGTACTTTTCTCTGCAAACCATGCAATGACCATGAGAGTCTGAAAATACCAGTGCAGATGGACCCCAAGTCTGATTTTTATCATTTTGAATCCTCATTTTCCTAGTTGTTGAACAATTTTTATACAACCTCAAGTTTCCTTTATAACTATGCAATCAAAGCACCTTACCTTCAGGATTCAGATTCCTCATATTCCTGGTCTTCAATGCATTATATGGTCTTACTTGAATCTGGTGTTCTAATATTGAGTCAGGGTAATGTTCAAAAAAAATCTCATTAGCAGCCATGTCAAATGTTGGGATAACTTCCTGTTGAAAAGGAACAGATTAGGAATGCTAGAGTCTAACTGGCTAACTGTTTAACTGGTAAACTGATGCTTATCAGTCAACAGTGACGGTTACACTCAGCCGGCTACCGGGAAGGGAGCTTCGCTGCAGCAGGGCGGCAAAACCTCCTCCCTGGAAGCCAGGCAGGCAAGCGCTACTGGCCGGGGGCCCAGTGAGGAGGCTTTCCTACACTTAAATGAAGTTATTTAAGCTTTATACTGCAGAGCCTGCAGTGTGTAACCACTAAGATTTTCAGCGGTTACATGGTTACCTATTTAACATCCCTAGAACAGACACATTTTTAAGACAGCCTGGCATTAAGACTTTTTTACCCCTGAAATACCCAACTTTGCAACCCGATTTGGTGCTAAAAGGCTGGAATGACCACAGATCTGTGGGCATTCCCCTAAAGAGGAGGAATTGCCAGTTGGTTGTTTAAATCATTATTTTTGTCCCTTTTATGCAGCAAGAGCAGTGCACACCTGATCTGGCCTTTGGATTCTTAGCCACGATGTAATTTCCCTACCTTTTTTGTGGTTTAAACGGAATCTTTTTGATATCTTATGGCTACATTTCTGAAACTGTGGGTCCTGATCACCCGGGGGGTCGCGAGCAACTTACAGGGGGGTCGCGGTATCACAAAGTTTGAGAACCCCTGCCTTGCAAGACTTTAAAAATCAACAAGGAGTCAAGTTATAAAATGAAGTATGTAAGAGAGCGAAAAAGGGGAAACAAAGAATATTCCAAAAATATACAAACATTATCAGGAACCATATATATTGCATTACCACACAACAATTTCACTGAATACAGCCTGTATCTTTTAGTCATCTTCTTTAATATTCAGCATTAATAGACAGCACACATGCTAGGCTAAAAAGCCCCCCTAGCCTTTGGAGAAAAAGGCTATTCAACAAAGATCAGAATCTTAAGCTTTCCTCTGAAGAAGTAGGATGCTAGGTCTTATATTTGCGAAGACAAGGATGTGTAAAAAGGGTGAACGTGCAGGAAGTGCCATTGCTGTGCTGCTCAGAATAGTAACTTCCTTAAGATACAACAGAGTGAAAACCAGCAGTAAACTTCTCTTCAGAATCCCGTGGGGAGCAAGAATCGTTTCATTCTATTGCTACCTAGGAAGCCCTGGGAGAGGAGGGACCCAAAAGGAAGGCAAGGAAAAGAACTGCAAAGGCATTCCCATGCTTGCAGTGGCACTTACGTGGATAATAGATTTAAAACAGGCACAGAAAGACTGATAAATATCCAGTGACCATTGCTTTGTCAGTATGGGAGTCAGTCTTGAATTTCTTATCTTTGGAAACTGTCTGCTTCCTTCATGACATAGAGTGAGAAGCTGGAGCCCTGAGCAGGATCCATGGACTACAAACTGGCCAGAATCCAATTCCCCATATTAGCAAATTGGGTGAGTGGAGTGGGTAGGTGTTCTGAACCTCTCACAGCAGTTTGCCTTTGGAGAATAGCAACAACTCCCATGCTGAGCTCGCTGGTATTTCTCTGTGGCTATGAAAAGTCTGGCACACATTTTAATACCATTATGTAATAAAATATACTTTATACAGAAGTTTGTACACATACATTTTGTACAATCTATTTAGGTATTTATAGAAGGGTTATGTAGCTATTAATACTGTTCTCTCATTGAGAGATAATCGTAAACAGTTACATTCTAATTTATGTTGAATTAATGCAGTCTAACAAAAATAGAATCGGAAAAAAATCGTTTAAAAAAGCCTGACATTACCTGTGGATAGCAGATCAGCTGTCTGTATAAATTTGTGTCAAATGATCTCAGATGATCACAGTTTACATTCAGAAATGGTTCCCCAACCATATTGATCTGCAAGAGGTTTAAAAACTCCACATTTAGTCACTAGCATTTAAATTGGAAAAACAAGTTAGTTTTAGCTCTATTGCTGTAATACCTCCTCAAGTCGCTGCATATAGAGTGGTTCATTAAGATCCAAGCCAACGTTCTCTTCTTCTTTAGCCATAGGATCAATAAAACGCTGAAGAAATCTCTGAATATTGAGAAAAATACAAAGATGTTATATTTAAAAATGCCTAAAGGGGCAAATCTGTGATTTCACTGCTACATTATTCCTACACTGGATGACATTCTCCTTGATCAGATTACTTCAACTGATGCTTTCTATATTGCGGATAGTCAAAAACTCCTAAAGAGTAGGAATACTTCTTATGCATCCCTTACAGCAGCGGTGGATAACATGCGGCCCATTAGGGCCTGCAAGACATTTTGTTTGCTCTTGCCAGATTACGCTGGCTCCCGTATAGCTTTTTTTCCTCCCAGTATTACTCAAGCGACGTGCACATTAAACAAGGGCACATAAAGTGAGGTGCATGCTGATTGCACGCAACATGGACTGACAGCACCATGTGCTCCCTCTGAATCCATCCAAAGCACTGCTATGATTCAATTGGCACACCTTGCAAATTCTAGGTATGCAAACACTTAGCAAAATTACACTATCCTAGGAGACAGTCCTGCTTACAAAAATTTTGCAGCTCACTGAGATGAGCCCCTTGTGATTCTGCTTGCATTGGGGGGGGCCCATTTGCATGCTCTCTGGATGCGGTGCCCTGGGTCCCATACTCTCCGTCATACCCTGGGGCCTCGACGTGGCCGTGACTGTCGAGTGGCCCATCTCAGATGGAGGGGCTCGATGGAAAGGGGTCGTTGACGGGACATTCCCCCATCTCGAGGAACCTGACACAGACCCCATGGGGGTGGGCCCTGGGCCTGGTGGTAGGCCCACAGTGTCCAGAAGGGCCATTGCTGTGGTTGCCACTGGGGAGGCCAGGTACATGACAGCGATGGGCTCCTGTGACGAGTCCTATAGTGGAAGTGGAAGCGGTGTCTGGACCTTGACCTGTAGGACGATATCCCCGACCTTAATGATTCCGCCTCCGACTCTGAGGAGTAGTCGGAGGCTGACCATGGAGGGGCTGTCAACCCTTGCTCCCTCTGATGTTGAGCCACAGCCATCGGCTTTTCTTTGTGAGCCATGTTCGGTGCTGGAGGCAACATAGTTTGTACCGGGGCTGCATACACCGGCAGTATGTGCTGTAGCTGAGGGCCGTCATAACCCTGCAGTGCCGGGGTAGCCGGGATAGTAGATGCTCCCTGTGTCAACCACGTCCTGGTCAGTGCCGTGCTGGTGGCGGTGCCATGGTTTGTAGTGGCACTGATGCTGGTATCGGTGCCGCAGGCAGTACCGGTATCGCTGCCAGTGCCGCATTAAGGGTCGGTGTCGGCATTCTGGTCGATTCTGACACCGGTAAAGGCCCCTGGACTGGTGCCCAGGTTGCTGTCGGTGCTGGGGTCAGCCCAGGTGTCGCACTAAGAGCAGTATGAGCACTAAGATACAATTGGTGACGGTAATGGTGCCGATCAGTGGCTGAGTGTTTTTACCAATACGAGGTAGGCTCATCGAGGATGACAGCACTGACGCTTGCAGTACCGAGGTCACCGGCTCCGGGGAGGTCAAATCTATGAGCTTTCATGCCGTGTTAAAAGTTTCTGGTGTTGATGGACGGAGATCTTGAAGGGCTCCCGCTGCTTTGTGGGGGTGTGCTTGCGCCTAGGTGGCGCCTGGGCCTCTGGGGGAGCCTTTATGGCCAAATGCCTTTCCTTTGGGCGCACTTTATGGCCTCGTCTGTCCGGGGACCTTCCCCTGGCCTCCTTCAGTTGCTCTGTGTCGGAGACTGGGAACGGTGCCGTGAGGTCTTGGCAGCCACCGTCTGATGCTTAGACGGTGCCGTGGCCATGGCCCATACCGAGGAAGGAGTGCTACGCACCGACTGGGCTCTTTCTGGTGCTGGAGGCTGCAAGGCAGACTTCATGAGCAACAATTTAAGCCTCGAATCCCTTCCCCTTTTCATTTGCGGCTTAAAACTCTTGCAAATGGCACAGTTCTCCATGCAATGTGCCTCCCCTACACACTTCAGGCAGGAGTCATGCGGGTCCCCACAGGGCATAGGCTTCAGGCAGGACACACATGGCTTGAAGCCATGAGGCCCTGGCATTCCCTCCACAGCCTGGGAGAGACCTAAGAGGGGAACAAACCTCCTCTTATCTAGATTATTTACAGATATTAAGGTGGTACTAATTAACGAAGAACTACAACACTTAACACACTAAAGAACTATATACATGCTAAGGGAAGACGGACAGTCTTAACAATGCTCCAGCTACCATCACAGGCAGTAAGAAGGAACTGAGAGGGTGAGGGGCCAGCAGGGGTATATATGCACCGATATGCCGTTGCCACTCCAGGGGGCTCCCTGGCTGGCCAGACGGATACTGCTAGGGGAAAAAGCTCCGGAATCCATGCACGTGGCGCGTGCACACCTAATTGGAATGGACATGAGCAAGCACTCAAAGAAGAATACAAAATTACACTATCCTACACGTCCTGTTTACAAAAATCTCGCAGCTCACTGAGATGAGGGAGGGCCACTCATGCAGCCCACTCGCTAGTCTAGGATGCCCATTACTACTCAACAGGATATTAATTTTATGCACATAAGTTTCTTAATTCCAACTATATCTTTCCAATTTAACACAGTAACGTACACCAATTACCTTGAGAAAACCGTATCAAGCTATTATCCATTTTAGTGAACTGAATTATTATAAAAACACATTTGGAAACTAGACAGCATGCTAACCTATTACTACTAAACGAGTACATGAAATATTACTGAGCATTTTAACCTCTATTACACCCTAGTGTAATACAGCCTCTCCCCAAGTTACGAACGAGTGACGGACCAAACACTTGGCCGTAACTCGATCTGTTCGTAACTCAGACCCCATTGAGTTACATAGCAACTGCGCTGTTCGTAAGCGCGGGTCACATTTGTAACTCGGGGACCACCTTTACGATCGCTCCATGGGAGCTTTGGTTGTAAATGCAAATGGTCGTAACTCGACTGTTCGCAACTCGGGGACCGGCTGTACATACCTTACTCATCAACCAAAATCCAACATAGTAGGCACTGTAGAAACAGAATAAAAAGAGCTTCCCCAAAAACTTCACTATCCAAGCATACGATAAGAGACAATAGATGGATTTAGAAGGACATACAAAGAAACAAGGAAATAATATTGGTCAGCATTACGGACAGTGGCATCAGCACATCAGCAGCTTAACTCTTGTAAAGGTTTTATTAGCCATCACAGAAAAGAAGAGCCCTAGTAAGAGCCTTAGAAGAGGATAAGGCAGTTTTGTGGATATTTACAGGGAACTCCTAAGTGTAAGAGGCAGAATGGGAAAAAGCAGAAAGATGCTTGTTTGAAAATTTAAAACATGGGAGGTAGAAACGGATCAACTAGAAGAGCAAGTGGACGTCTCAATAATAAATAGGAGTTGATGGGTGAGGTGGGAATAGCCCACGATAGACCAAATAGCTTATGTTTAATGCAATTGAGATGGGGGAACCAGTGAAGGGATGGAAAGAGAAGGGTGATATGCTCAAAACCACATACTAGGAAAATATTTATGGCAACATTCTGAATTGGCCTGAGGGGGTCAAGGTGGCCTTGGGTTAAGGCCAGAGTAAAGAGTGTTTCAGTAATCAAGACACAAGAGGAGAGCTTTATGCGTACACTACAGACCCATACCGGTACAACCGCACTGTTCAGAGACGTGAAAAATTCAGGCCCAAGTAACGCAGTTACACCAATCTAATCCCGTCTAGGCAATTCTATGGAGCTTCTCCCATCGACATAACTACCACCTTTTAGGGAGATGGATTAACCATACTCTAACAGAGGAAGCGCTATCATTAGCGTAGGAGTGCCCATATAGTGGTTTAAGTGTTGACCTGCCCTTTGATAGACAGTGAGCTTATACAGATTATGCTGTATACAATGATCAAGAAACAAGGCAGCTGGGAGAATTTGAGCGACAGATTATGAGCTCTGTTTTTGATATGTTGCATTTGAACTCACAGCTAGACATTTACAAGGAGATGTCAGAGACTAGGGATGTAAAATTTCCATTATCTGGCTAATCGAAAAGTTGGTGCAATTTGCATCGACTATTTGATAAAGGTGCTTCCACCTTTGAAATGTACCAACAGCCCCAGGGCTGTTACTACACTTCAAGGGTGAAAGTGCTGCAGGGAGCACGGGGCCAGCAAGGGACTCAAGCAATCCGCTGCTGGCCCCGTGCTCCCTGCAGCGTTTCAAAGTGGCAGCACCACATGGAGCCCAGGGTCAGCTGCAGACTCCCCCACTGACCCTGGGCTCCACGTGGCGCTACCGCTCTGAAGCACCCCCTCCTCCTTCCTCCCATTGCTGCCTCTTTCTGATCAAGGCCAAGCCGGGGGGTTGGGGGGGAAGGACGACAACTAGTTGACTATCTGATAAGCATTTGCTGATTGGATAGTCGACTAGTCATCACATCCCTATCTGTTGAAACTAAAGTAGCAGCCTGTGACTCTAAGACAGGTCTGAAATAGCGAGGTAGAGCTGAGTTATCTGTATGAAGAGACTAGCTGAATTTGTGTTTTCAGATAAGATTAGAGAGAGAGAAGAGATGGGAACTCAGGACAGAACCTTTGGAGCTCTCACAGAATGTTGGAGGGCAGATGAAGAGGATTCTCTAAATGACATGCTGAGCAAGTGATTAAAAAGGCAGGAGGAGAACCAGCAGAGGATGGAAGCCAAGGGAGCATGAAAATTCAAGAATATCATGGCTGAGGGCAGCTGACAGTTCAAGGAGAATGAGGACAGAATACTGGTTCTGAGCTTCAGCTAGTAAATAATCATTAGAGACTAGCAAAAGCCATTTCAGTGGAGCACAAGGGATGGAAGCCAGACTGATGAGTTCTATGGTGGAATTAGAGGAAAGAATCTCAAGACAACAATTTTACTTTTCCTTCTCTTAAGGACATATTACAAAAAACATCAGTGTTTTTGAAACACACATAACCCTATTCTGGTATTTTCCAGAATCAGATACTGCATATATAGAAGACACAAATAAGAATGGAGGTATCCACATTCGGTAACCTACCTGGAACTTTTCTTTGCATGAAGCTACATTAACATCTGTTCCCCAGATCACAAGCTTTTGTCCAAGAGATTGTTCATTTGCCAGTGCATCTTCTGCTGGCTGTGGGGAGGAAAAAGCCATGAGTATGGATACTATAAATACATTTTAGAAAAAATATTACCAGCAAAATATTAAACATCTACCTACCCCATCAGAATGCAAGTCCACCTGTCTGGCTTTGCGGGCAGATCCAAGATCTGGCCTCTGCCTAACTGGAGTTCCTCGCACACCACTCCTTGGAGTTCCCTCCACTCTAGAGCTGGGAGTGCCATAGGTCAGAGGTGAACTAATATCAAAATCAAGTGGAACTGCTACAAAAAAAACAAGTTGAATTATACTTCAAAGTATTAATGAATGTACTTTGCCCTAATGTTTGTCATCGCTCAGTGTGAGAAAAGGCAGGCTAGCAGTCTGTAAATATTGTTACTTTTATAACTGTATTTTACAAGACTTTACTAGCTATAAAATGTACTGTCTGGATTAAAATCTATTTTTTCAAAGCTAGAATACTTTGCTAAAATAGTTTATTTTAAACATCAATGATATTTTAAAACACTCTAGAGCTTAACAACAAGCTCACACTAAGATAAGCAAGGGGCATTTTAGAATAAATACACTTACAGAGAGTGTGGCTTTGTCTACACCGCAGGGTGTTTGTGCAAGAAGCCTTTTGCGCAATAGTTCTTGCACAAAAGCGCATCCACACCTCAAAGCGCACATTTGCAATGCATTTTTGCGCAAGAGAGCATCCACACTATTGGATGCTCTCCCGCATATAAAGCTACCCGGAACCGGTTCTAGCCAGGCTAGAGGTCATCAGTTGCTCTTGAGTGCTGTTGCTGGAACCCTCCAGAGATGTGCACTTAAAGGGACCTCCCTGGACAGCCGCTTCTCTGTTTCTGCTGTCTGCTTGCTAGCCTCTTTGGCAAAGCTAAGCTTCAGCAGTGCCTGTTGTGTCTGCCCTGTGCTTTTTTGGGGACTACACAGCTTTTGCCTACTCAGCCCTACGGAGCCAGAGCTGCTCCTGGGCATGCAATGGACCCCCAGGGCCATGCTGCACTCCCTGCAGTGCCTGCTTCAAGCAGCGGTCCTCTTCCAGCTGGAGCTGGACCTCGAGATCCTCTTCATCAGCCTCAGTCTGGCTGCGGGTGCTGCACTCTGGCTGCCCCAGCCCACCATACCTAGAAGATTCTGGAGGCTGGAGACCATCTTGGACTGGTGAGACTGGCTGGTCATGGAGCAGTGGGAGAACCAGCAATAGGTGCAGAACTTCCGCATGCAGAAGGCCACCTTTCAGGAGCTCTGTACCTGGCTCGCTCCTGCCCCCCAATGACGCAACACCCACCTGTGGCCCACCATCCCACTGCAGAAGCGGGTCGCCATTGCGCTGTGGAAGCTGACCACCCCAGACAGCTACCGCTGGGTGGCACACCAGTTTGGTGTGGGGAAATCCACCGTCGAGGCCATCCTGATGCAGGTAAGATGATCACGGGCTGCAGCCCCTGCACGGGGGTGGGGTGTTGCATAAGGGGGACCCTCAGGACAGGGGGCTTGGGACTGTAAGTGGTAGACTGGGCATGGGAGGAAAGGCCTGGTCCTGGGGGCTGGTGCTTTCTCATCCTCACACTGGCCTGGTGGGGGGGAGGGGGTCCTCTAGCGTGGGGGGAGCGCCAGGAGGGGAGGGGGCAGAGGCCATGTCATAAGAACATAACATAATAACATAAGAATGGCCGTACTGGGTCAGACCAAAGGTCCATCTAGCCCAGTATCCTGTCTTCACCTGTGGCCAGCACCAGGTGCCCCAGAGAGGGTGGACCGAAGACAATGATCAAGCGATTTGTCTCCTGCCATCCCTCTCCAGCCTCTGACAAACAGAGGCCAAGGACACCATTTTATCCCCTGGCTAATAGCCTTTTATGGACCTAACCTCCATGAAATTATCTAGCTTCTCTTTAAACTCTATTATAGTCCTAGCCTTCACAGCCTCCTCTGGCAAGGAGTTCCACAGGCTGACTACACGCTGTGTGAAGAAGAACTTTCTTTTATTAGTTTTAAACCTGCTACCCATTAATTTCATTTGGTGTCCTCTAGTTCTTCTATTTAGGGAGCTAATAAATAACTTCTCTTTATCGGCCCTCTCCACACCACTCATGATTTTATATACCTCTATCATATCCCCCCTCAGTCTCCTCTTTTCTAAACTGAAAAGTCCCAGTCGCTTTAACCTCTCCTCATATGGGACCCGTTCCAAACCCCTAATCATTTTAGTTGCCCTTTTCTGAACCCTTTCCAAGGCCAAAATATCTTTTTTGAGGTGAGGAGACCACATCTGTACACAGTATTCAAGATGTGGGCGTACCATAGTTTTATACAGGGGCAGTAAGATATTCTGGGTCTTATTTTCTATCCCTTTCTTAATAATTCCTAGCATCCTATTTGCCTTTTTGACTGCCGCTGCACAGTGTGGAGAAGTTTTCAGAGAACTGTCCACGATAACTCCAAGATCTCTTTCCTGATTTGTCGTAGCCAAATTAGCCCCCATCATACTGTACGTATAGTTGGGGTTATTTTTCCCGATGTGCATTACTTTACACTTATCCACATTAAATTTCATTTGCCATTTTGTTGCCCAATCACTCAGTTTGGTGAGATCTTCTTGGAGTCCCTCACAGTCTGCTTCTGTCTTGACTATCCTAAACAATTTGGTATCATCTACAAACTTTACCACCTCACTGCTTACCCCTTTCTCCAGATCATTTATGAATAAGTTGAACAGGATTGGTCCTAGGACCGACCCTTGGGGGACACCACTAGTTACCCCTCTCCATTCTGAAAATTTACCATTTATTCCTACCCTTTGTTTCCTGTCTTTTAACCAGTTCTCAATCCAAGAAAGGACCTTCCCTCTTATCCCATGGCCATGTAATTTACACAAGAGCCTTTGGTGAGGGACCTTGTCAAAGGCTTTCTGAAAATCTAAGTATACTATATCTACTGGATCCTCCTTGTCCGCATGTTTGTTAACCCCTTCAAAGAACTCTAATAGATTAGTAAGACAGGATTTCCCTTTACAGAAACCATGTTGACTTTTGTCCAACAAATTATGTTCTTCTACATGCTTCACAATTTTATTCTTTACTATTGTTTCGACTAATTTGCCCGGTACTGAAGTCAGACTTACCGGTCTGTAATTGCCCGGATCGCCTCTAGAGCCCTTTTTAAATATTGGTGTCACGTTGGCTACCTTCCAGTCATTAGGTACGGAAGCCGATTTAAGGGATAGGTTACAAACCACAGATAATAGTTCAGCAATTTCCCATTTGAGTTCTTTTAGAACCCTTGGATGAATGCCATCCGGTCCCGGAGATTTGTTAACATTAAGTTTTTCTATTTGTTCCAAAATCTCCTCCAATGACACTTCAATCCGGGACAGTTCCTCAGATTCATCACGCACAAAGGACGGTGCAGATTTGGGAATCTCCCCAACGTCCTCAGCCGTGAAGACTGAAGCAAAGAAATCATTTAGTTTCTCCGCAATGGCTGCGGAGTCCTTGACTGCGCCTTTTATAGTTCGATCGTCTCGGGGACCCACAGGTTTTTTAGCAGGCTTCCTGCTTCTAATGTACTTAAAAAACATTTTATTTCTTTTTGAGTTTTTGGCTAGCTGTTCCTCAAAATCTTTTTTTGCTTTTCTTATTACATTTTTACACTTGATTTGACAGTGTTTATGTTCCTTTCTATTTATCTCACTAGGATTGGACTTCCACTTCTTAAAAGATGCCTTTTTGTCCCTCACTGCTTCTTTTACATGGTGGTTAAGCCACGGTGACACTTTTTTAGGTCTCTTGCTATGTTTTTTAATTTGGGGTATACATTTAAGTTGGGCCTCTATTATGGTGTCTTTAAAAAGTTTCCATGCAGCTTGCAGGGATTTGGCTCTAGTCACTGTGCCTTTTAATTTCTGTTTAACTAGCCTCCTCGTTTTTGTGTAATTCCCCTTTTTGAAATTAAATGCCAGGGTGCTGGACTACTGAGGTGTTCTACCCACCACAGGAATGTTGAATGTTATTATATTATGGTCACTATTCCCAAGCGGTCCTGTAACGGTTATTTCCTGGACCTGACCCTGCGCTCCACTCAGGACTAAATCGAGCATTGCCTCTCCCCTTGTGGGTTCCTGTACCAGCTGCTCCAAGAAGCAGTCATTTAGGCCATTGAGAAATTTTATCTCCGCTTCTCTTCCTGAGGTGACATGTACCCAGTCAATATGGGGATAATTAAAATCCCCCATTATTATAGAGTTCTTTATTTTGGTAGCCTCTCTAATCTCCCTCAGCATTTCAATGTGAGTATTGCTGTCCTGGTCAGGTGGTCGATAATATGTCCCACTGGGAGCACACAACCCCTCTCTCATTCTCTGTATTGTTCCTCTTTCTCTCCTTCTGCAGGTCTCCTGGGCCATCAACTCCTCACTGCTGTGCAGTGTTGTCCGGATCCACGATCTGGAGGCCACTACGGCTATGTCTACACTGGCAGCTTGTTGCGCAAGAACATCCTACGCAAGGGTTCTTGTGCAAGAAAAGGTCTACACTGCCATGTGCAAACTGCACTTTTGCACAAGAGCATCCATGGCAGCGTGTACGCTCTCTTGCACAAGAAAGCTCTGATGGCCATTTTAGCCATAGGGCTTTCTTGCGCAAGAAATCCCTGCCGAGAGTCCACACTGCCCTCTTGCTTAAGAGCTCCTGTGCAAGAGGGCTTACACCTGTTAAAAAAAAAAAAAGAGCATAGCACTTGCACCAAGATGCTCTCTCTTACCACACTGTACTATGCTGTAAATTTCCTTGCGCAAGAGCAGGCGGGCAGTGTGGATGCTCTGCGGATTCTTGTGCAAGAAAGGCCATACTTGCGCAAGAAGCCGCGAGTGTAGACATAGCCCAGGAGTGGCTTTGTCCTGGGGTTCCCAAACTGCACGGTAGCAATCAACAGCGCACACATCCCCATCCGGGCACCAGAACGTTGAGCAACCAGTTCGTGAACGCCAAGGACTACTTTTTAGTAGTCCTGCAGACCCTGGTGGACCATCTGGGCCACTTCACGAACAACTACATGGAGTGGTCGGGCAGGGCTCAGGATGTCCAGCTATATCTACACTAGCGGGTTCCTGCACAAGTATGGCCTTTCTTGCGCAAGAATCCACAGCGCCTCCACACTGCCCACCCTCTTGCGCAAGGAAATTTACAGTACGGCATGGTAAGAGGGCTTCTTGTGCAAGAGCTACGCTCTTTTTTATCAGGTGTAAGCCCTCTTGCGCAGGAGCTCTTGCCCAAGAGGGCAGTGTGGACGCTCGGCAGGGATTTCCTGCGCAAGAGAGCCCTATGGCTAAAATGGCCATCAGAGCTTTCTTGCGCAAGAGAGCATCCACACTGCCATGGGAGCTCTTGTGCAAAAGCACTGCACACACATGGCAATGTGGACGTGTTCTTGCGCAAGACTTCTTGCACAAGAACCCTTGTGCAAGATGTTCTTGCACAAGAAGCCGCCATTGTAGACATAGCCTCCGAGTATCTAGGAACTCAAATACCTAGCTGGAGGTAGTCACCTTTTTCCCCTGCTGGGAGTTTCCAGTGGGCAACCTGACTATACCAGTGTGCACAGTGGGGGGGACTAGGCCTACCCACTAATGCCCTGGCTAATGCACCCCTACACCGGCCAGCTGGATCACACCAAGGACATGTTTAATTCCCGCCCAAACAGAGCCCGCCTCCAGGTGGAGTGCGCCTTCGGGCATCTAAAGGGAAGGTTCCGCTGCCTCCTCACCCGCCTGGATGTTGGGGAGCACAACATCCCTGAGGTGGTGGTGGCCTGCTGTGTGCTCCACAACTTGGTGGAGTACAAGGGGGAGGCCTTCCTCCTGGGGTGGGTAGCAGAGGCTGCCTGCAAGGGCTGGGGCATTGAGCAGCTGCAACCTGCCAGGCTCATCAGGCTGGGGTGCACATCCTGAAGGCCCTGAGGGAGAGGTTCTCTCAGGAACCACAGTAACCCTCCCCAGGGCTTCCACAACACAGGCTTCGGCCTTCCTTCTCTCTCCTTTCCCCCCCTCACCTCCTCCCCTGACCTCCCAATAAACACACCTGCTTGGTTTTCCAACAAGACAAGTCTTTATTAAACAGAAACGAGGGTGGGGAGGGGAGACCAGGACTGGTAGGAGTGTTGGGGCAGCTTGCTGAGTGCCCTCAGGTGTGGGGATGTCGTAGGGGTTGGGCTTGTCTGGGGACCCCATAGGGATGGGCAGGAGGGGCAGCTGGAGCGGGGCCAGGGTCAGCAGGAGGAGGGGCCATAAGAGGGGCCATAGGCATGACTGGGGAGGAGGCATGGCCATGGGGAAAGGAGGGAGCAGAGGCATGGCATAGGGAGGGAGGAGAGGCATGGCAGGGTAGGCCATGGGTATAGCAGCGGCAGCAGGCGGCTGTTCCCCAATGCGGGACAAGATGCCGCACATGGTGTCACAGCACACTAGGAGGTCAATCCAGGCCTGCTGCTGCCACTTGAGGTCGGCATTCAGCCTGCATGACAGAGTGACATGGATGTTGCGCATGACACTGATGTGCTGGGCCATGAGCTCCTCGCCAGGCCTGGATTGTCTACGGCTCCCCCGTACTGTGGCAGGTGGCTCCAGTGGCATGGCATGGCCCTCTGTCCTGGCTGGTCCAGCTGTGGAGAAGATGCAAGAGGGAGGGGCGGTCAGTCCTCCCTGCATACACATTCCCTGTGGTTGTGCCCTCCTGTGGGAGTGGAGACTGCACTAGTCCACTGCCCGCAGGAGGGGGATGTCCTGGGTGCAAGGCCATGTGTGGCCTGCACAGCATGCCCTGTGTCACAGGGGCCCCAAGGTGACCGGAGGACCATGCTGCTTGTCTGCCTCACCTCCCCTCCATACACACATACACCATGGCAAGGCAGGCAAGGGAAGTGTGTGACCTAAGTGGGATCCCCTGATAAACAGCAGAGGAGCCATGTGCAGCCTGCCCCTCCCTGGGGGGTGCACATACAGCTGAGGCTCGCTCTGCTGTGAGAGCGCAGCTGCTTCCTTGCATGTGCAGGCATGCCCATGTGCAGCACTCCAGAGCACGTGTGGGGTTGTGCCTGCACCCTTGCGGCTCGCCTGTTTGCAGCTGGGTGCACCCCTCCTGCCCTCTAGGGCAGGACTCATGTGGCCACATATGGGGCTGGCTGCTGTAGCCGCGTGCTGCATGTGGTTGCACACGCCCAGACTGCAGCAGCATGTGCTGGCCTAGCAGCCCACGTAACACTATGCCCCCCCGCTCCCTGTGCGGCCACCTCCCCCGCCCTGTGTGTGTGTGTGCACGCCAACGTACCTGAGGCCTGGGAGATGTCCAGGATGGCAGGGACTGGCTCCAGGGACAGGGTGATGATCCTGCTGTCCTGGTCATCGTTGTCCTCCTCCATCGGGGGCTGGACCTGCCCCTCCATCTCGGGGACAGGATCCGGGCGCTGGAGGACGGGCTGCTCCAGACCGGAGTCCACCACGATGAAGGGGGAAGAGGGTTCCCCCTCCGCCCCAAGGATATGGTGGAGCTTCTTGTAGTAGGGGGAGGTGGTGGGGCCCCCTCCAATCCGTCACCCTTACATAACCCTGACAGAGCTCCTTCACCTTTGCCTGGACCTGTTCCATGTTCCAGGCAGGGTGACCTCATTCCAGAGACGTGACCATGCGGGAATAGATGGTGGCATTGTGCCTTTTTGCCCAGGGTTCCTGGAGCAGTGACTCTTCCCCCCACAATTTGAGGAGGGTCGCGATTTCTGCTCCTGATCATGTTGGTGCACGGCCCTTGTGCAAAAACCTTGTAGTGTAGACATAGCCTGTATATTTATGTGCTAAAATCAATGATTCACTGAACTGAAAACAATGCATCAACTAACTTGTAATTGAAAACAAAGCTGTTCATTCAAAAAGGTCCTTTTGTTTTTAAAATGACAGCTATGTAAAAGCCACCAGCAAATCTTTCAGTATGGCCATTTAAAAAAAAGATATCTGCATTTTGCTCCTACTACTGACAAGCATACCCAGTGATGGAAGCATAGCAGTCCAGTCTGATATTTATAGTCGATATTCCACACTGAAAAAACTCAGGAGCAGAATGTAGAGGTGTGGAGGCGGCACACTGGCGTGGCTGTTCCACCCTTAACCCTCTCTGCTCTACCTTTCAGTGAGGCTAATGTACAGACCTGAGGAGGTGCAGCTATATGGAAGCTCTGGGAGCAGTATAACAATGCTGGAGGAGCTGCCAGTGTGGCACTGCCTGGCAGACCCATATTCTGCTCCTTTCATTGCTGAGCCCCGAGTTTCAGAAGTCTTCACTGCAATGCAAAAAAAGCAGAGGTCCCTCCACCCCCAGGTAATGTGGGATGGCTGATGGGGAGAAGTCATATGTGTCCCTGAATGCCCCTCCCACAAGGGCAGTGTTCCAATAAGAAACGAATTATATTTCCACCACCGTGCATACCTGAATCACGAAACTGGGGTGGGCTGGAAAACAGCACATCTTGAGCATTTGGGCTTTGCATATCAACTGCTGGAGAAGTTGGCATTGGCTGTAGATCTCCTGTAGAAGTAGAGTCATCTGTTCGACGTTTTTGTGAAGGAGGAGACTGAGCATCTTCAGTGTGTGCTGTAACAAAATGAAATCTGGTAAGTAGCTATTTCAGATGTTAGCTGCAACCTTCTACACCAATTAATGTTAACAGACTAAGTCACAAAATAGATCACGTTACAGAATGGAAAAGAAATTGTTTGATATAAAATTAAAAAGCAAAGTGCAATATTTTGCTGATATGAATCTAAAGAGCAAGTATGAGATTTCAAACTGCCTAAGGCAATTTAAAATAATTGATATTGCAGTTATCTTCCTACATGCTTAAGATATCAGAGTTGCTACTACAAATGCTGTGAAAACCTGACTCATGTAGTGGTTTTCAACAGTGGAGCTTTTTTTTAAAAAAGTGCTTTGAGAGAACTTTATGGGCAGCCTCCATTTTGGGCATTCGACTTATAACGAGCAGCACTTACAATGTTTTTGAATTGACACCTTGATTTTGACTTTATGATGCTCAGATCTGTAATAGAGTGGATTGAAATTCTGAGTTACATTTCAACTTATGACAATTGCATTGTGAATCCAAGGGCTGCCTGTATTACTATTTTTCAGCGGGGCAAACTG
The DNA here is from genome assembly GCA_032595735.1 of Pelochelys cantorii. Classification (NCBI taxonomy): domain Eukaryota; kingdom Metazoa; phylum Chordata; order Testudines; family Trionychidae; genus Pelochelys; species Pelochelys cantorii. The sequence goes on from CM064327.1 coordinate 71,864,001, forward strand.
AGGCACAGAGAAGCAGTCATAACCTACATACTGATGAGTATCAAAGCTTTTCAACTGCAGCAATAACCGTAATGTATCATATTAGTAAACTTGCCTCCATTTCACTTTTAAAAAACACTCTCTTGCACCAAAGCATTGTTGAAGATTAGGGTTGGATCCATACCACAAAATTTTTTCAACAGTTATGCCACTCAATGTGAAAAAAACCATTCCCATAGCCAATAAGCGGTCCATGTGTTGGACGCAGTTTACAAGGGTTAGCCCATTGTCGACCATCAGATGGTTTATTTACCTGAACATCTGCATCTCACAGCTCCCACTGGCCATGGTTCACCATTCCCAGGCAATGGGAGCTCCAGGAAACAGTGGCCTAGCAAACTGCAATCAATGGGAGCTGCATGTGGCCTTATCTTTGGACACTCAGTCAAATAAAGCATGTGGCATCCTGCCAGGGACTGACCCTGGCAAATGGTGTCTGGCTTGCAGGATGCTTATTGCACACTCCTACCATAAGCTGACACAGTGCTGCTGGCAAAAAACCTGAGTTGTGGTCACAGCTATGCTGGCAGAAAAGCATCACAGAAATGGAAGACACGCACAACGAGCAGAGCTCACAAATGACATTACCTGTGCTGAGAAGCAGCACTCCTCTGCCCCTTATACTGGCAAAGGCTTTGTAGTGTAGACAAGACGATATAGAAAAAAACAAGTTCAGCCCAGAATTAATGGCCAGACTTTTAAATTCATGTTTCAATGATAAAAAGCTGTGTTTACCATTCCTCTCAAAGCATCAGCCCTGCAGAGTGAACACGGGTGAGAATAAGCTAGACTCTGTCTGTTCTTGGGCATCAGCCATTAGGCTGAACCGACACTTCACAGGTAAGTGGACCTAGTTACTACAGACAGGGGTACGAGGAAGGCACACAGGCTGCTGAGTGTAGCTAGGGTTGCCAGGTGTCCGGTTTTGAACTGGACAGTCCAGTATTTGAGCTTTCTGTTCAGGAAACAAATGGAGAAAATATAAATGTCCGGTATTTTCTAAATAAGACGTAATGTCGATTGCGAAGTCACGTCAAGTGCGTCCGGTATTTTTGTGGAAACCATCTGGCAACCCCAAGTGTAGCTAGGGAGACCCAACCCCGGGTGCAAGATGCCGCTAAGCGGGCAGCTACTGCCCCGTGGGCAGGGGGAGCTCCCACCGCCCGGAAAAGCCCCTTCTCCCAGGGCAGGCAGTGCCTATGCGGCGGGGCTACCGGGACCGGCCCGTCCCACGCCGCAGTGCGAGGAAGGGGCTGCCCGCGCGCCCCAGCCCCGGGCACGGCCCGCGCCTCCCGGCACCCGCTCAGCGCCGAGCGCGGGCCGCTGCGCCGGCCACTTACGAGTCGGGGGGTTGCTGCCCCGCCCGCGCTTGCTGCCGCGGCGGCCAGTCGGGGTGGAGGCCGGCGAGGACATGGCGCTGCTCCAGCGGCTGCGGGCGCTGCTCCCTGCCGGGCGGGGAGAGAAACTGAGGCAGGGGCGGAGCGACCTCCCACCGCCTGCGAGCGGAAGCCTCGCTCCGCGCCCCGAGACCCGCACGTCACAGGGGACCGCACCCGCCGCTCGGTCCCCTTCTGGGCGCGGACACGGGACGTGGGGTCTCGCGCTCTCGACCCCCCTCTACTTCCGTCAGCACCTTCGGCCAGCCCGGGAACGCCGAGAAAATTCCGCGCCAAACGGGTCACGTGGCGGGCCCTCGCGGGTTTTCCTTCCAATCGCCGCACGGGAGAGCCCAACTCGGCCCGGAAAGGGGGACGGAACGACCCATCTAGATTCCGGCAGCGAACGATGGTGCCTTAGGGGCTCTGAAAGCCCCGCTACAGCGACAGAACAAAGACTGACAGGAGCCCGATTCTCCCACAATACAGGGAATGCCCCACGTAGAGCCTGCATCAGTTTCATAGGCAGGGTTCCCCCTCCCTCCCTGGTAAGAATGGTAGCGTCCAAACTTGAGCAAATTTTGCGGCACATCTCTTTAAAGTAATTTGACGCTGGTTGCGAGGCTCGGACAGTCCATTTCCATCGCGGGTGGGGCAGCTTGTTTTAAGTTACTCATTTACACGAATCTGAGTTGTGCACCTGAGGAAGTAACATTGGATGAAACTAGTTTCCACCGTAGTGTTCCTTTGTAGCGGTTCGGAGGCGGGGCAACGGACACCCCTCTCTGGTTCAATGGGTCAGTCGCGTCTTTCCGTGCCTACCTTCTCAGAACGAACCAATCAATCTCCTGTTGTGGGGCCTAATTGGCTTTGTCTGGGCAAAGTACACCCCCAGTGAGTGCTATTGGTTCCGCCCAACGAAGCTCCAGCCCGGGGAAGCTGCTTTAACCCCCTTGTGCCGGCGGAAGTAGTTTAGTCCCAGACGGGTGACAGGCTCTGCTAGCGGCTCGCGCTGCGGCTGTTATGGCTGCGGCTGTGCCCGTGGGTGGGGGCGGGGGCGGCATTCAGGGCTCCCTGCACCAGCTACTGTGCGCGCTGCAGGACCCGGACCCCGGTACCGCCGCCCTGCGCGGCTACAACCTCATCCGCAGCCTGGGGGAGGCGTGCGTGACCAGCACCGGGCAGGGGATCCGCGGTGCGTGGGACCTGGGTGGCGGTAACGAGCGGGCGCTGGGCGCGGTGGGCTGGGCTCTCAGGCGCCCGGCCGGCGGTGAGGGGGAGCCCCGCCCGCCACTTGTCCCCTGGGGGAAGGGGTTCGTGGCAATGACCCCACTGGTCGCCGTGTCACTGGGCCCGGGGCTGGCACGGCCACGTGGGCTGGAGAAGTGGCTCCCGGCCTGTGTATGGAGGGGGACAGGGAGCCCCGTTCTCAGCTCTTGGGTGGTCCTCGCCCCGTAGCTGCGTGTGCCAGCAGCTTCCCCCGTTACCAGGCCAATGGACTTGGTCCTCTGCCGTCTCCGGGGCTGGCTGAGCAGGTTCGGGTGTGGCGGGCTGGGCTGTGCCAAGGCTGACCGTGCCTGAGCTATCATTGTAGCCCACTGTAGAGCAGTGTGCTCGCTGCGCCGTTCCTCTGGAGCCTCAGAGGTCTTGGCAAACTGACCCCCGCACACTCCTAATCTAGCTCTAGGTAGCTTTGTGATTTGCTGCTTTTTTTTTTTTTTTTTTTTTTTAAACAAATCTTCCCTTCCTTGTCTTGACATTATATAAGACTGTCTGAAACTATTCTGTGCAGCGCTACCAGCCACAGTTTTTTCTAACAGGTCAGAGAAGCTCTACTGCTGTTAAGTGTTGACCATTGCCTGGAGAGCCTCACCTCACTGGATCAGGGGACTTCTATCCTATTGAACCCTAACCCTAGTCACAGGAGGTCTGTGATCACGGACTTTTGCTTTTTTGAAACCTGGTCCTGGCATGGAGACTGTGCACCCTATTGAACCCTACCAGTTATTTGGGGAATAATGACCCCCTAACACTAGCATTGGGAGCCCTGACCCTAACCCAGGAAGACAGCCTAGTGAAACCTAACCTTACCCCAGCGAGTGCACTACACTACCCTTTTAAACCCTAACCATATCTGGGGAGTCCTTGAAAGATTAACCTGTCCTGGGATTCTTTAGCCTACTGGATCTTAACCCTATTTTGGGAGCCCTTGTCTATTGAGCTTTACCCCTAGACTGAAGAACTCTATGCTAATGAATCCTAAACCTATACCAGGTAGCCTTAACAGGCCATGTGATGCCCCTATCTGGGGGAGCACCAGCCTATTAAATCCTAACACTAGCTGGAAATAGCTTTACAGCCCCATCCTGTCCCTACTGTGTAGACCTCCTAGCTTGGAGCCATGAGCAGTGGGTATAAGAGATGGGAAGGCAATGCCTTCCCAAACTGCCAACCTGGCCCCACACACATTCCACCCCTGGCTGCCTTCAGAACATTTCCCCCAGTCTCCAAAGCCTGCCTGGGTTTCAGCACTGTCAAGGCTTCGAGCCATGCTTCCAACCCTCCTAGGTCTTGGGCCAGGTGCTGCCTGTGCTCTGAGGCTGGGGCAGGGCCCCCACTGCCTGTCCTCCAGGGCTGGGGGCTGCTTTCCCCATGCTCCCACCAGGGCCAGGGAAGGCCAGGGCCATACACTGTCTGCTTCCTGCCTCCGTCCTGTTCTCTGGATGGGGAATGATGGGCTATGTTCTGTCTGCCCTTCTCCCCAGGGAAGGCTGTGGCTGTACACCAGCCACTGGGGCAGGAGTAGCTGCTGCTACAGGGGGGAGGGGTTGGTTCCCACAGGGTCCTGAGCAGAGGGCTTGCTTTCTCCTATGCTAGATTCACCTGCTGCCCATGCTCAGAGTTTCTTAAAAAGTCAAGACCGCCCAACTCACTAAACCATGCCATCCTTCCTTCAATACTGCTGCTGCTAGTGATGGTTGTGCTGCTGCCTTCACAGCTGTGCAGCTGGCCAGCAGCCAATGCCCTTCAACCATCCAGCTCTGAAAGCATCCTGGAACTAAGGGTGGCAGTAATGTTACATCTCGCCTTTATAGACTTACAAGCTACTTTTTGGTCAGGACCTCTAGTTTGAGAAATGCTGGCCATGTTCATTCTAACCATAGCTGTGGGAGAGTCTTGTATCCTAACCCTTGTCTAGAAAGCTGTGTCCTTTTGAATCTTAAGCCTACCCTTTTAAACCCTGAACCCTAACCTGATCCGGGATAGAACACTAAACCTTGCATGGGGAGCCCTTGCAGCCCCAGCTCTATCCCTACCCTCAAGACTTAAATTTAGCTGGAGCTGTCCGGAGTGGTGCTCTGGTAAATATTTTCAAACCCACAGACAGAAGCCCAACCCCTGGTGCCTCACATGTGGCAGAAGCCCTGAGACTTTGGAAGATATTCTGAGAATTTAAGCCTTGCTTACCCTAGTGAGCCCTAGCCTACAGCGTCCTGACTGTAGACCTGGTAGCTATACTCTTCTGAAACCTAACCCAGGCTAAGGAAGGCATAGCTTACTTATCTGTTGCCCCAGGAGACATTCCATTTTTAGCTTTAACCTTAGCCCAGGGAGCCCTAACCTATTTAATCCTAACTTGGGGAGTTGTATTCTACTGAACCAGGCCTGACCATGGAGCATTAGCAGCTGCAGTCAAGTAGTACCCTACAGAGCCCCTCCCTATTAAATCCTAAACCTAAGCTGGGAAGTCCTTGCAGCTTAAAACGAATCCCTACACTGGGGATCTCTAGCCTGTTAAACCCTGTCTCTGCCCTTCAGATCCCTAGCCTATTGAAGCCAAACCCTGCCCTTCAGCTCCACTCCGGTCCCTTCCCTGGGGTGCCCTGTCCTATTGAACCCTCAACTTAGTCTAAAAAGCCCTGTTGAAACCTAACAATATCTTGGATGTTTCTAGCTTTTGATCCCTGAGTCTAGCCTGAGTCCTGTGCTCTAATAAACAGTAATCTCAGCCCTTCTAACCTTAGCCTATGGAACCCTAACTTTCCCAGGGGGAGCTCCACCCTATTAATCTCTAACTCTATCTCGGGGAGCTCTACCCTGTTGACCACTTGCCCAGAAAGTTGTAGCACATTGAATTTTAATCTTGGGAGCTCTAGCCTACTGGACCCTAACTCTAGCCCAGGAGCTTTTACACCCCTAGCCCTGTCTCTGCCCTTGGCTCTAAGTAATTGAGCCCTAGCGTTAGCCCATAGAATCCCCGCTTATTGAGCCTAAATGGGGGAACTCTAGCTTGTTGAACCCCATGCTGGAGAGTTGTAGCCTTTTGAGCTCCAACTTAATCTCGGGGAGCTCTATCCTATTAAACAGTAACAGTCCAAAAGATGTACTCCTGCGGTCTAAGCCTGGTTCCAGAAGCTGTAGTGTATTGAATTCTAACCCTAGCCTGGGGGCTTGTTAAATCCTAGCTGTAGCCTTATGAGCCATGTCCTTTGGAATCCTAAGGCTAGTCTGGAGAGTCTTACCCTAAAGAACCTAACCTCAGCCCCAGGAATTGTACCCTGTTGAACCCTAACCCTAGCTCAGGGAGCTCTGCTCTATTAATCTCTAAGTTTGAGAGCTGTACTCTATTGAACCCTAACCCTTCCCTAGGGAGCCCTAGCCTGTTGAACCTAGAATAGGGATGTTAACTTATGGGTATTTGTGAAAATGTGTAACTGCTGGATTTTTTTTTTAGCGGTTACATGTTTACACATGGAAGCAAGAAGGCAGGTAGGAGCCAGTGCTCATGAGGAGCCATCTTTTAAGCTGACTCCCACCTGCCTTCCGCCACTGCCTCTGATAAAGAGGCAGCAGCACAGGGGACAGAAGGCTCTGCGGGAGCCAGTGTGTGCAGGGAACTGGCTCCTGTTTGCCCTCTTAGTCCCCCGTGCTGCTGCCTCTCTATCAGAGGCAGCGGCGGGGTTGCGTGTGTGTGGCAGATGGCTCCATAGGAGCTGGCACGCGTGAGGAGCTAGCTTAAAAACTGGCTCTCCACAGGCACTGGCTCCCATCTCTTGCTGCCTCTGATATAGAGGCAGCAAAGTGGGAGTGCGTGTAGTCGTTAGGATTAACTGATAAGTCCAGGCTTATTGGTTAATTGTGTAAATGACTGCACACCAATATGCCTACTCTAGACAGGAAGTCTTTGCCGCTCCAGCCCTATTCCTAGCTGGGGAGGCTTAAGCAACTGAACCCTAATGCTAGCCCAGGGAGCGATAGCCCTTTGAATCCACATGTCATTTCAGGGATCTTTGCTTTATTAAGCCCTATCCATAGCCCCAGGAGGTGTACTGTACTGAGCTATACTGGCCCAAAAGTCTATATCTGTCCTTGGGACACACATCCTTTGTAACACTGTCCTTAGATCAGGGAAGTCGTCTTACCCAAAGCCCTTCCCTAGCCTGGGGATGCCTACTCTTACTCATGCAAAATGTACCTGGAGAGTTCTAATGTCTCCAGGCCTGATTCCGATAACCTGAGCCTTATCCTTGGTAACTAAACTTAATCTGGTGAACTTTCCAGCCCCAGATTTTACCATGACCGCATGTAACATGTTGAGACTTCTTAAAAGGCCAGTTCGTGTTATTCTTACATTGTGGAATACTTTATGTAGTAATTTGGGTTCACAGACTGTACCCAGGGAGAAAAGTACTACTCTTGTCAGGATGCCAGAATCTGACCCTAAAATTGTGCCCCAACTGCTGCATCTGCAAATGGCAGTGTTGCTGCAGGTGTTAGAAACTTGCAGCTTCACTTCCTATGTTGAGTATTCATGCTTCTCAAGTCACTCTGCTGTTTACTGAGGATCCTGTTTGTTACACTCTGAACTGTTAAGTGGAAGTTTTAAGCAGCTTGATTTAGCTAATTCCTGGTTTTTTTTTAAACAACAGCTGATAGGTTTAGAAATTAAATTAATTAGTTGTTTGCAGTATTGTTATAGGCATGTTGCTCTCAGAAATTAGAGACAAAATGGATGAGATAATGGGTTTTATTGGACGAACTTCTGTTGGTGCAAGAGACAAGCTTTTGAAGAACATGAAGTTCTTCAAGAAATATATTAGTGGTGGGTGTATTCAGAAAAAATGAAGGGAATACTATTTCACCCAGCATATAATTATATGTGAATCCATGGCATTCACTACCACAAGGGACTATAGGATTAAATTCTGTATTTGGATTTTTTAAAGGGCAGAAAAATTCTAGGATTAATATTTCACTGTGGCAGAGGCTTAATGTTTTTCTGAAGCATTGGATGTTGTCCACCATTAGAAGTGGGATAGGGGACTTTGCTGGATCATTGGTCTGATCTGGCATGTAAAAATACTATGTTCCTATCCAGACTCTTCATGGTTTTACTGGATGAAAAAAACCAAAACATGCTGATGTGTGCTTTTTGATCCTGTCTACACTGATATTTGAAATCATGTTAGCACCTTTTTGGCAAGAAGTTTATTTAAACATACATTTGGATAGGAGCTAAAACAGTTTCAAATGTTAGTATAGATAATGTCTTAGTCTAGGATGACCACTCTTCATACTCATTGATAATACATAATTGACAGGTTACCCTTTAGGGTCATTGCAGACCTGATGTTGTTATATTGGTTCTGGCCTCAGGATTGCAGAGTACAAAGTTGGTGTAAAGCCCCTTTTCTCTCATCCCTGATTCTGTGCCAAGCAGCGTTGTACTGAACCTGAGGTTTGAGCATATCTATGTGTACTGAAAATTTTATCAATAGAATTTAGGGTTCAATCCTGTAGCCCTAATTCCCATGACTAGCCCTTTTGGCTTCAGTGAGAATATTTATGTGAGTAAGGACTAAAATCATGTCCTTTTTTAGCACTGAAAATAATTAGTTGTACTTTAAAAGTGGACGTCATGAATAATGCCCAGTATTCTCTACATAATCAGATTCTAGCCATTGTTTGGAAATGGATTGTAAATAACAAAGCAACTAGTTTGATTCTTTGCTTGCTCTTCCTTCAGCATTGCAAACTTCCCTGGTATTTTCCAAAGAAAATGGATTACTTGTGTTTGTCCGCAAGTCTCTCAGCATTGAGGAAGTAAGTTGATAAACTTAGTTTTTTTGGTGTGTGTTTTAAAGAATTGCAGTATTTTTCCTCTGATAAGTGAAAGTATACAGGCTTTCATTTCTAAAATGCAACTTTGTTTTTCAGTTTCGAGAGTGCAGGGAAGAAGCTTTAAAATTTCTATGTATCTTTCTGGAAAAGATTGGTCAGCAAGTTCATCCTTATGCTCATGATATTAAGGCAAGTGAAGGAAAAACTTATTTTTAAAAATCTGTCAAATACAGTTCTCCAGTGTTTTTAATTTAAACATGAAAGCTGAAAGATACACAAAAATGACTGATACCAGCATCATGACCTTCCTGTAGGCAATTCATCCTTTCCCACCCAATGTTTCTAAGAGAGCTGAAATGGAAAAGCAATTTTGGTTTACATGTTAATTTACTAGTGTCATTTAAAATATTAGTATAGTTTTTTAGTATTTGTTAAAGTACCTTGGAGCTAGCAGGGTTAGAATATATTTTGCTCTCCCATAAAAAATGGAAGTTGCTGGGTTTGCATTTTTTTTGTAATGTTGCACCAGTGAAATATTTGATTTAAAAGAATACAGTACTTTCAATCTTTCTGTATCAGTTTGTAGTGACTTTTTAAAAGGCCTGTTTTTCAGACAAGTTGACCACCTGTAGTACCATTTGAAGTCCATGGGAACTGTGAATACTCATCAGTTTTTAAAATGTCTCTCTTAAGGGTATGTTACAGTGCAGTTAAAAACCCATGGCTTGTCTGGGCTAGCTGATTCTGATGTGGATGGCTCAGGCTAAGGGACTATTAATAGTGTTGTAGACATTCAGGCTGTAGCTGGAGTGGAGCACAGATTTTAGGACCTTATAAGATGGGAGGGTCCTGAATATCTACACCACAATTAAATAGTACCTTTGCCATATGAGCCTAGGTAAACCAGTATGGGCCAGCCATGATGTCTAATTGCATTGTAGACCTACTCTAAGAGTCTAAGCTGCTCAGTAGTATCCATTTAACTGGAGATGTACGTTTGTGCCATTGTGCTTTTTGAGCTCATGGTAACAGCCTCCTGCATAAAAGGAACGGGGGGACTTGTGGTAGACGACTTGTTGCATGGGGTCTTTTACTGTAGAATTTGCTTCTCTCTAGGTTTATCCAAACTTGAATTTGCTAACTCTAGGACACACTGCAAAGCCAGTCTTTTTTTTTCTGTTGGGTTGCTTGAGGGATATGTGGGTTAGTATTGCTGTTTTCTGGGTGAATATCATGGATGTAAAAAACACACGCAAACAAAATCAGAATTCTATCATTTATCTGGTCAAATGTTTTAGGGGATGTAAATGTAAGGAGGAAAGGGTCCTGGAGGAGTCCCCCCTCCCCCAGTCCCGATCTCTTGGGTGCTGCCCCTCACTGTAGGCTCTGGCACTAGCAGGATCCTGGCAGCTGAGTTTAACTCTAAACAGTAACCGACAAGCATCAGCTTATTGGTTAAACTCTTACCTCCCTAATGAATATGTATTCTAGTCTGCATTGGCTTTATGTGAAAAGCTGTTTTTTTCCACTTGGGTTTTGTATATTTTAAATGTTGTAAAATACCTAAAATCATTGGGAAAATGTGCTTTAAAGAAATATCTAAAAATTTAAATATTTTTTAAAATTTCACCCTGTTAATAATTGTCATGGGTTTTTTTTCTAACTTAGCTAACTTGTATTAGCGTTTACACAAAAGAAAAGGCTGCAAAATGTAAAATCCCAGCTCTGGAGCTCCTCATTAAGGTAAAACATACTTTCATTGTTTCTCAGCCTAGAGACTTTTGAGTTTATGCTGCTGTTGAATTTGATAGCCAAAGTCTACCATTACTAGGGAGATTTGGTGGTTTAATTCTGTAGGAAGAGTATTAAGAAAGTATTTCTCTGCCCACAAATTAGTCTGAATTTTCTTTGACTAAGATGCTTAATTGAGTTGCCATCCCTTCGTTTGTGTTGGAAGCCATTCTGAATTTTGAGGGTCATCAGAGTGTATCTTTATTTCCAATTTAATTGCTGTTGTTTAAAGCAACACTGTAAACCTAAAAATCACATTTCTGTTTGAAAATATTTATCTGTTACAGATAACAACTTAGGTACTGTAACTGAAAGATACTGGAAGAACAATTTTTTTTTTTGTTCTTTTAGTTCCCTTACTGCATATGATGGCATTTTGTGTATAATCAGTTTCAGTGTTGTCACTGTATTGTCTTAAATATGTGAGTAGTCCTTTTGAAGTCAATTCTTCTGTGGTTTGAGTTGGCCTTTATGGCAACAAGAAGAGAAACATTTTAAAACTAGGTAAATATGCTTGTGAAATGGCAAGTGTTAACAGGTAGCATGCCCTAAAACTAATCTTATAAATATTTTCAAAAGTTTGTTTGTCCCGAAAGATCTCCGAAATGGTAAGAGCTAGAAACGCAAAATTTTGAATGGATACTACTGATTTCCTAACTTAAATAACTGGATTGGTTATATCTTGAAATCAGTTCCCTCTGTTCTTCCAGAGCCCCAATTGGGCCCATTGATAATTAGCTTTTAGTAGCGCCTGATCATAGGCATTTGCTGGACTCTTCTGTTAAGCATGTCACATAAACTGCAGCTACGAGATCCTTTCCCTCTGGCTACAAACTAAGTAGTTCATTTGTTGTCCACTAGGGAATGCATTTGTAAGCACAGCACTAGCTATGTTAATTTCTTAAAGTAATATGATAAAAGAAAAAGTATTTCTAATAAAATGTTATGTTCAAGTAATTTACGTAGTTCATTCACTACACCTTTTGTTGTCAAGAAATGAGTTAAATGTAAATGTGTTTGTAAGCACATCACTAGCTATGTTAATTTCTTACAGTAATATATATGAGAAAAGTATTTCCAATAAAATATGCTATGTTAATGTAATTGACGTAGTTCATTCATCACACCTTTTACTATATTTTCCCCAGGTGATGCCAGGTATTTCTGCTAATTATAACTAATTTTTTAATCTTTTAAATTGATAGTGTCCTTTTGACCTAAAAATACAGCCAAAATATGAACAGGGAACATAGGAGTAGAAAATAAGGTGAGAAGTGCATACACATTAGGAAGGATGAGCACATGATTTGCATAAGGCAGCGTTTCTCAAACTGTGGGTCGCGACCCCTAGGGGGGTCGTGAGCAACTTAGAGGGGGGTCACAGCTGGATTCGGTTTTTCACTTGCGACCTCTCTCCCCTGGGCCGCAAAGAGCAGCAGGGCGGTGGAAGGCTGCCGCCGGCAAGCTGTGCAGCGTGGCCAGGACCGCGGGACTCCAGGAGTGCGGCTCAGCTGTAGGAGGCAAGGCGGGGGGAGAGTGAGGCTGGCGTAGGAGTGGACGCGGCCGGGGCACGGTTGCCGGGTGACCGAACGCTTCCCCAGCTGGGAGAGGGAGGGGTCCCTCAGGCAGCAGGCTGGGGGATTGGGTCAGGGCAGAAGACCCGGAGGTAAATAAGGGAACGTGGGGGTCAGAGGAGGAGGCAGAGGAGACACGGGAGAGGAATGGAGGAGAGGAGAGGAGGAACCAAAGGGACACGCAGCGGAAAAGAGGCACAGAGGAGAAAGAGATGGGGGAAGGAGCCTTCAGGGGGAAAGGGTTTTGAGGACCGCAAACACCTTGAAGGAATCCCAGGAGGGCAAGGAGTCTGGTGAGAAGCGGGAGGAAGCGACCCGGGGGTGAGGGGGGTCTCAAATTCATTTAGCGTTTTAGGGGGTCGTGGTATCACAAAGTTTGAGAACCCCTGGCATAAGGAAAAAACAACAAAACCCATATTTATTTTATAGAAATTATAGCTTGTTTTTAACTACTTTATACTATCAGAAAACATGTCAACCACTTTTAACTTAGTCTGCTAAACCAGCGGGACTACATGTGCTTAAAGTTAGATTGAGGTATCTTCCTGGCTTGTGGGCCTTATTTACCTTGATCCAACTGGGAAAAAATAAAGTAATTGTTTTTCTAATTTGTGGGTATCTTGTATATATTTCCAGTTGCTTCAAAATTTACGATCTTCCTTTCTGATGGAAGAATTAAAAGTTGGAGAGATCTTTAACAAATTTTATGGGGAACTTGCTGCAAGAAGTAAAGTGCCTGACACGGGTGAGCCTTAGCTTTTCTTAACAATATTCTCATTTGTTTGATTTACTTTCTTTTAGTATAATAGAACCTCAGAGTTATGAACTGAGTGGTCAGTCACATGTTGGGGATGTGAATGTTTGACTGGTGAAGCTTACAAGGTAAGGTTAAACAGTGGAGGCTGGACCTACTCCCCACCTACTGCAGGCAGGGGGCTGCTTCTGCCCCATTGAGGCCTCGTTATGGATGGAACTGCTCCAGCCAGGCTGGATCAGCCTCTATCCACAGTAGACCTGGGTGCCCCGCAGGCAGGGGCTGTTCTGGTCAGAGCAACCCCTGCCTGCAGGACATCTTGGCCCACCGCAGACAGGTGTTACTCTGGCATCCTGCCTGGAGGAGCCTCTATCTGCGGCAGGATCGATCACTGCGCAGGCACGAGCTGCTCCAGCTGGGAGACTGGAGCAGCCCTTCCCTGGGGGGTGTTCTGGCCTGCGGCGGTGGGGGCTGCTCCAGACCAGTAGCAGGTGAGGGGGCTGCTCCAGCCAGGCTGGAGCTACCTCTACCCCTGCCCACCCTCCTCCTGAGCACTGGCTCCTGCCTGCCTCCCTCCTCCCCCCCCTCCCCCCCCCCGGGGGAGGGAGAGAACATGTAACCACTAAAAATTCCAGTGGTTACACACTTACACAAATACATGATAGTTAACATCCCTACATCCCACTGACATCAGTGAGATGTGCCCACACAGAACTCATGACAGGAGTCTTAGGCTATATTTATAATAATGTTGCATTATTTTTAAACTTTCACTGCTGCATTCAACTCCTTGATTAGGGACTTAGAGTGTCAAGGTGCTCAGCACCCTGCTTTCTTAAGTCCTATTGATTCTAGTCTGAGTTGAGGGTGTGTGACATCTCACAGGATTGAGCCCTATAGTTTAGTATTAAAATCAGTCACTGTCTTGAATAAATTGAATAAATTAATCTTCACTATGAGAACTGGTAATTAATTTCAAATCAAAACATGGAAGTATATGTATCTATGAAAGCACTGTTTTACTCTTTTTCATTTGCCAGTCATTGTGCCAAGATATCAGTAGCCTTAACTGCCTAGATAAGTGGGTGCACAGTAAAGTTCCCTCTAAGCTGCATGGCTGCACAGCTGCCTAATAAACCCCATGCAGGAACTCAGTGGTGCCACAAACAGAGCTGCCACAGCCGTGAGAGAGGCAGGCACTTCTCCAGCTGCAGCAGGGAACTAGTGCAGCTGGGGGAGAGGAGCTTCTGGCCGCAGCAGGGAGCTGCTGCAGTAGAGGGAGAGATGCCTTCTCAAAGTTCTCCCCTCACTGTCCTCAATCCCCAACAACACAGATCTGCTGTATCGGGGAGAGAGGCATCCCTCTTCCATCCCAGCCCAGTCTCACTAGAGCTGCCATGGCCAGCAGAGAGGACTTGGGGGAGCCCTCTCTTCTGGGGAGCCTGTACCCAAAATTCCACATCCCCATCCCAGATCCCACGCCCTGAACTACAGCCTTCATCCATGCACCGTAACCCTCTACCCCAGCTCTGAGCCCCTTCCCAAACCTCTCATCCCTAGCCCCACCTTAGATCCTGCATTTCCAGCCCTCATCCTCCCTAACCCTGAGTCCCCTCCCACTCTCCAAACCCCTCAGCTCCACCCCTGCCACAAATTATCCATGTGCAGAATGAATTTTAATATGTACATCAATATGGAGGTGATGTGTCACACATCTCTATATTGATGCATATAGCAAAATTCATTCTGCGTATGAACATGAAAGGGAACACTAGTGGGAAGACACTGATTTTATAGTAGTGGTTACTAACTGCACTTGTACCTCTTTAATTGATCAACCCTGGGAAACAGGGTATGTTGAATTAAAGATTTTGCTGGTACAGGAAGGGTGATAGGGATCTTGGCAGGTGGGGGTGGGATGATTACCTGGCAAGCTGCTCCCGGGGGCACATGTGGCTCCATGTCTCTTGTCGCTCCTAGGCACCGCCCCCTGGCTGTTGTTGGAGTGCCTGGGAAAAAGCCTCAGGGGAAGTTTACCATGCTGCCATTCCCTCAGATAGGGGCATGAGCAGTGGCAGCTGTAGTAAGACGAGGGCCTGAAACAAAAGTCCATGTAGTGTCACAAGGGGGCGCTGTGATCTGGTTGATCAAACCGTGTCACACTACCCATTTGGTTCAGCATTCACAGAACAAAAGAGTCTTACACAGTATCTTAAACATACCTTTAACAAGTTTTATTGCAGGCAATTCAGGAGCAATTTTAAAAGCACTATATGTATATGTATATTTAGTACTAAGCAATTAAAACAACATTAAAAGACATTAAAAGGCATCACAAGCATTAAAAGGCATTAAAAGCAATATTTAAATGGAATAATTAACAATCTACATCTATGCCTTAACCCAATTTAGCAGCCTAATTCTTAATTCATTTGAATACACTCACTCACTCACTCACCCTCTGGGGCTGGCCAGACCCCAGGTAATGTTGGTTAATTTGATTGAGGCGGAAGTCCGACATGCACGTCACCCCAGTATGCCGAATCGATGGACTCCAACTTGTGGGGCAAAATGGTGTGGTATATATCCCCTCAGCAGGGGCCAGTCTGGTGAGATGCCATCCACTGGTTACTCACAGTCCAGGTGGGGTGATGTCCATTAGTGACACCCCCTTCTTCTTACTGGTGTGTCCACGACTGATCCAGAAATATCCAGTTTTTGCACCGCTTGTCTCACCATGAGTGAGAAACAATGGTCTGTTCTTGGTTAGATTCTTCCCTTGTTACTTTTTCTTATCTGGCAATGCTGGGAATGCTGCCTCCGCATGCATACGCAGTTCTTTTATCTCATGCAGTTCTCTTTCTTAAAGTTGTAAACAAGTCAATAATCCTCTGGGGTTTTTGCCTGGACCAAACAAGTCCATAATTCTCTCTTCAGCTCACTTGCTATGGATTCACTCATACCGACCATTCACACTGCCCATGATTCGTGATAGTAGCACCAGCTTGGTTTGACGCATGAGGCTGAGCTAACAAAGGACAAAACTTGAATAATACAAAGCAAAGCTAAGCTGTGAGCAAGAGGCAGACCACTGCTCACAGAACTTGGCACGAACAGGGCTGAGAGTGCAAAACACTAATTTGTAATAGGACCAGGTGTGCAACGGTAATTGGTTCTGGTCATAAGTTGAAAGCACATTCCAAAAGATGGTACCACTAGCTCATTCAAAAGATCTCGGTACCCAAGGTGGCTATCTCCCCACAGATACTGACTCAGGTTCAGGAAAGGGTCTAAAATGATATCATGATGGATAGAGATGTTCTGAGGGTGATGGATGGTATTTAAGTAGCATCAGGGGTATGTCTACACTTGCACCCTAGTTTGAACTAAGGGTGCAAATGTAGGCATTCGAAATAGTCAGTGAAGCAGGGATTTAAATATCCCGCGCTTCATTAGTATGATCTCGCCAGTGCGTTACTCCAATCAACAGCTGTTTCGAAAGTGAAAGTGCACGCCGGGATGCGTTAGTTCGAACCAAACCCCTTGATTTGAACTAACGTTACTCCTCATACCCAGAGGGTGGTAACCTGACAATGTCAGGAGTGATGTGTAACTTGTTTGTACCTGTATATAAAGTGGTGTCTTGGAGGGGCAGTCTTTGTCTGGCCTAGGGGGCAGTGGGACCTCCCATTGACTGTCAGCCCACTGTTAGGGGGTACATGTGCATAGTGGTTCGATAGTCTACTGATAACTATTACTATACTTTGTTTAACAATAAACCTGGCCAGGCGCCTTCGATTCTTGTCAGATTTGTGGTCTTTGGGATCTCTCTGAGTCTGCTATGCTCACTGTTTTCACAAGTCAACATGGTACACATGATTGAGCACCCACGCATGCAGCTGACTGGTTGTTGTTATTGACAGAGCAGGAGATCTGTCAGGACATGATGCTAGTAAATCCTGATTACTACAGCAGCACACACAGCCTCTTCTTCCTCCGTACCATGTGTGTTCCTGGATTAGGGACACCTAGAGCAGTGTTTCTTAAACTTTTTAAGACCGAGGAACACCAAACAATTTTTTTTTTTTTTTATGAGGAACACCAAGGATTTTTTTGGTGAGCAAAAAAAAGCCTGCCCCTTTAAGGGTGGCCATTTCGAATTCTGTTGTTCTCTGTGGCACACCTCCGACTGCCTCGCAGCACACCGGTGTGCCGCAGAACACAGTTTAAGAAACACTGACCTAGAGTATGGAGGTTCAAGTGTGCTGTGTCATATGGCACAGCAATCTCAAAGTAAGTGATGCACATATTGATGTTGGTTTTTTTTTTTTAGTACTGGAAAAATTATATGAACTCCTTGGAGTCTTGGGAGAAGTCCAACCTAGTGACATGGTTGACAACTCTGAAAAATTATTCAGAGCTTTCTTGGGAGAGCTCAAAACACAGGTATGATTGGAAACGCTTATACAACTCTGTCAATCAGTTTTTTCTGTTTTGTATGTTGAATTACCATTCATGACAAGATTGCTGGATACTTCATGTAACCAGATAGTTGTAAATCATAATTGAACAATTTTAGTCATTAATAGCTTCCAAGTGTTGTTTTGCTCTGGTTATAGGGTCTTTGGGTATGTTACGGGTGGAGGGAGTTGGCTGAGTACAGTAATGTGGGGAGTGGAATGGGAAGAGTGTGATCATCATCAGCCATGGTGCCCTAAGTAGGGAATGTAATTTCCATTAGAGGTCAGTTTTTTATCTGGACTTTAATAAGCGGCAGAACTTGATTGCATTCTTTGGTTCAGAAGGTTGATATCTCAAATGTGCCTTAGCAATGTTTCTTACACTTCTAACTTGAGCATAATATTTTCTTAAAACTTTTATTTTCAGATGAAGTCAGCAACAAGAGAGCCCAAACTACCAGTAGTAGCAGGGTGCTTGAAAGGATTGACTGCACTTATGTATAATTTTACTAAATCCATGGATGAAGGTGAAGTACTTTTTTATATTAAAAAAAGACATTTTAATGTTGTATACCCAACAAGGGGCATCTGTTCATTTGGTCTCAAGAGTCACACTGTTTTATAGATGACAATAGATGCAAGCAGTTGTGCAGTCTGAGTGATATTCCCACCATTGGCAGAAGTCTTGTTCATGTAAAGCCCTTCATGACCCAATATCTGCTTTAGCAGATGGGAGAGTATGGTCAGAGTGACTGAGTAGTAGGGACGTGAATGGTTAACCGGCAAGACTTCTGGTTAACTGGTAGAGGCTGCTCCAACCCTGCGGGACCTGCCGTGGGCAGGGGGTTGCTCCAGCTTGGCCAGAGCAGGCCCCCCCTTTAATTGGTTAACCAGTTAAACATTACGTTTAACCAGTTAATCAGGTAAATGGGATTTTACATCCCTACTGCATAAGGTGAGAAGCTGAAGTGATCTTTATCCAGGAGGGCCTGGGCAGCTGTACAACCGCAAGTGAAAGTTTGAACATTCTTCTTCATAATTATATACAAGCACACTTAAATTAGCATACCCATGTTGTTTAAAAAGTAGTTTTTCAGCAAGTCATACAAAGAAGTATATTTAAAACAAAAATCTTAGTAGCATCCTCGGAGAGTAGGGATGTCAATGTGTAGATAACTGCATGATTAACCGATAAGCTTAGGCTTATCGGTTAATCCTATCAACTACATGCATTCCCCCTGCCTCTATAGCAGAGGCAGCAAGAGAGGGGAGGCAGGAGCTGATGCCCCAGGGGAGCTGGCTTTTAAGCCAGCACCCCACAAGCACTGGATCCACCTGCTCCCGCCCCCCGTGTTGCTGCCTCTGATAGAGAGGCAGCTGTATGGGGGATGAGTGGGGCAGGTGAGAGTTGATACGTGCAAGGAGCCGGCTTTTAAACTGGCGCTCCGCACATGCTGACTTTGTGGACCCACCTGCCTCCTACAGAGGTGGGGAGGCAGGCAGGAGCCACCTCTCTCTTCCTCCCCTCCCCCTCCCCCCCGTGCTGCTGCCTCTATTGTGCCTTGGCTCACCGTGGACAGAGGCTGCTCCTGTCCACGGAGTGTCCAAGCTTCCCGTGGATGGAGGCTGCTCCAGCATCCCATGGAGCAGCCTCTGTTCGCGGCAAGCCTCGACTGCAAGCCTGGGCCCTGCTGCTGCTAGAGAGGCGGCAGCGCGGAGTGACAGCCCCTGGGAATGGGGCTGGGAGAGTAATGGCCGCGGGGACTATTGAACAGTTGTGTAACCACTAAAATTTGATGCGGTTACATGACTATTCAATTACATGCTATCTAACATCCCTATCAGAGAGTGTTTGGATTCCTTTTAAGAATGTGATATTTTGAAGACCTTTAAATTAGTCCTACGGGAATTCTGCAATTGTTGCATTTGAAGCCATAATAAAACTGCAGAATTCCCCCAGAAATGTTTAAATATTGTCTCTTTACATCCATAACAAGATAATTTTATCTTGCTGTTCTGAGTCTGTCTCAGAAGTGCCTTTAGTGAAATGTTGAATTATTGTTATCCTACAGATCCCCACACTTCAAAGGAGATTTTTGATTTTGCTGTGAAGGCAATCAGTCCGCAGGTAGAATGTTTGAGTGTGTTCATTCTTTTACCAAAGTTATTTCTAAAGAGCAAGTTATGTATCGTGAACCTTTTGTTTTTACAGGTTGACCTAAAGCGATATGCAGTACCTCTAGGTAAGAATTTTTCATATAGCTGTTTGCAGTGTAGTGGATACTAGGGAATTTAGATTGTGTGTAATAGAATAGTCAGCTAACTGCATGAATTCTTAGCTGTTAGTCGACAATTCTGTAGTCCCTTGGGGCGGGGGCGGCAGCCCGTGCAATCTGGCCCCACTTCCAGGGAGCCCCCTATCGCCCTGCACTGCTGCCTCTGTATCAGATTCAGCAGTGTGGGGTGGCAGGCAGGAGCTGGCCCATGAGGGGAGCCAGTTTAAAAACCAGCTCTTTTCATGGACTGACTGCCTGCTGCCCTGCTCTGCTGACTCTGATACAGAGGCAGCAGCACGGGGTGGCAGCAGCCCCTGTCTGCAGGGAGTCTGAGCTCCCTGCGAACAGAGGCTGTTGCACGGGAGAGGGGAGAGGAGCCTGCTGCGAAGCACCCTCTCTCTGCAGCAGCCGAGCTGGCCACAGACAAAGGCTGCTCTGGCAGCAGCCTCTGCCTGTGGTGAGCCAGGGCCTGCTGTGGGCAGCGGCTGCTTTGTGACACCCTCCCCTACCCCACTCCCCATGCTTCTGATAGAGGTAGCAGCACAGTGGGTGGGGCAGGTGGCATCGCAGAACTGGTGTTGGGGGGAACTGGCTTTTAAACTGGGTCCTCCCAAACACCGACTCCTGCTCTCCCCCTCCCCTCCCTTGCTGCCTCTGTTACAGAGGCAGCAAAGAGGAAGGAATGCGAGTAGTCCAGAAGAGTAACTGATAAGTCTAGGCTTATCGGTTAATTGTCTACTCGTTCACATCCCTAATGGATGCCTAGCATATCTTGGAGAAGACATGTTTCCTCCTCTGCTTATTCCATTCAAAGAACACAGCATGTTCTGCATTCCAGGCTAGAAGAGTGGTGTGTGTATTCGTGATCTAAAGAGTTAAAAATTGAGTAGTTGGTTGAGAAAAGTAAGTTCTAATACTCAGCAACAACACTGCATCCAACATTTAACTTAATGGCTTTCTCTGTCTAATGTGACAACTTTTCAATGCCACATACAGTCAGTTCCAAAATTTTAGGGAACATTCTGGACATCTGTGCATACCAGGATAAAATCCAGATTAATGAGTATCTGTGTCATGCCTGCCCTCTAATCTGGTCTTCCTTTTACAATGCTTTCCTGCTGTAGCCTCTCCTTTGGATTGCTTATAAACAGCCTTTAGATAATTGGCTACACCAAATAGTTTCCCAGACACTTCAGTTAATCACATTGGATTATTTGATGATTCTGTTTAAATGCAAATGAAGCAGAGCACACATTCCTTTATTTGAAATAGACCTGCTTGCCAACTTCTGCTGTGGTTTGGAAAGTGTGTTAATACTATTATAGAGTGAAATATGACTTGACACAGAATATTGTCACATATTTTATCAGGATAGTATAGCCCAGCAAATTGAGTTTTTAGATACTATCTCTCAAGGAGTATTTTATACCAAAACTGTTACAATAGTGCATAAGGTGTAGACACAGACCATACATTTCTGGGGGAAAGTCTAGGACTGTGAGGGTATGTTGGGGTCACCTGCAATATAATCAATGCTGATAAGTGAATTGCATGCTGCAAGCTGTCTGTCTGTACTCCAGATTAGAGGCTACAGCAACAAAACGGAGGATATCCCCAATTTAGAGGGCAGTGGTGATACAGCTACTCATTAGTCCAACTTGTACCCTGAATACATCCTCAACATCAGCGGAAAGAACTCTCTCAATTTTTGGTGAAAATTAGAAAAACTGAAAGGGGAAAATGAGAGATTTTTGGAGTCCAAGCATCAGGTTAGCTGAGCCTTCCATATAACAAAATTCCCATCTTAGCTCTGCCTATCCTCCCATTGCAGTTTAAAAATGCTGGGGAGAAGGGGACAGTGGGGGCCATACAGAGCCTCTGGCATTGGAAAAAGTGGGAAATGAGGATCAGATAGAGCCACTACCGTGGGGAGTGATGGGATATGGAGAGCCCTGACATGTTGGAGAGGGGGTCATGGGGAGGAAGTGGGGAGTTGAGAGATGTCACAGAATTCCCCATG
This sequence comes from Pelochelys cantorii, assembly GCA_032595735.1. Classification (NCBI taxonomy): domain Eukaryota; kingdom Metazoa; phylum Chordata; order Testudines; family Trionychidae; genus Pelochelys; species Pelochelys cantorii. The sequence continues at coordinate 71,885,413 of CM064327.1, forward strand.
TGTGGGAGAATGAGAGACCCTGGCATGGATGATATAGGGAAGAATGGGAGATCCTGGTATAGAGAGCAAAGGAGGGAATTAGGGGGCGCACAATTCTGGGTAGGGAGAGACCAGGGTATGGGTGGGGATTGGGTAAAATTGGTATGGAGTGAGGGAGGAGGTGACAAGATTTGTAGGGAATCCCTGAAATAGTGGGGGATGGAGAGTAGCATACTGGAAGCAAAGAGGGGGAATGGAAGGATATAAAGAGCCTTTGAAGGGGCAGCACTTTCACCTTTAAAGTGTAGCAACAACCCTGGGGCTGTTGCTGTACTTCAGAGGCGGAGAAGCCCTTATCAATTTATCAAATAGTTGATGCAAATTGCATCAACTATTTGATTCGCCAGTTAATCTAAATTTAACATCCCTAGTTCTAATAATCAGAAATACCATTTAGTCAAGAGATATTTGACATTTCCTATTGGCCTGATGTACACTTCTAGAAAATAGTTGTCAGAAGCTGGAATAGAAATTTGAATTTTACTGATAATTGTGGTTTTGAATTACAGCTGGTTTACACTTGCTCAGCATGCATGCTGCTCAGTTTGGCACTGCCCTTCTGGACAACTATATCTCACTGTTTGAAGTACTGTCTAAGTGGTGTGGCCATACAAATGCAGAGCTGAAGAAAGCCGGTCATTCAGCCTTAGATTCATTCCTTAGACAGGTACTGCTAATTTACATAACTCTAAGACTTCATCAGAGAGCTAAATTTCTCAAACACTAATAGAATATGAGGAATGTTCATATACATATATATATTAATGCATAGTGGTCCTACATAAATAATAAATGACTTCTTATCAGATAAGGTGGTATAGATTTTTATTTAGGTTGTCTTTTACTTTAATTTCACCTTGATTATTTTCTAGTTTTGGAAAATCCATAATTGTTTGTGTAAATCTGCAGATTTCTCTAATGGTGGCTAAAGATGCAGAAATGCACAAGAGCAAGTTGCAGTTCTTCATGGAGCAGTTCTATGGTATCATCAGAAAAATGGATGCAAGCAATAAGGAGTTGTCCATTGCCATTCGTGGATATGGGCTTTTTGCTGCGGTATGACAAGCTTACTCTGACAAAACAGCATATTGGATAGGTTTTTTATTAGGATTAAGAAGCCATTAATTTTACATATTGTCTGTCATGCAGGGAATGTTCCCCTTACTCTGTCCCATCATTTCTGAATTAAGATTTATAAAAGAAATAAACCGCAAACTCTCGTCAGTTTCTCTCTCTTCTGGCAACATCCATGATCTACCATGATTTTAGTTAGCCAGATGTCCACTTATGGGTGTAGCCAAATTTCCTGCAGACCGATAAAGTTTGTTTATAGCCACCAGTACTGGCTCTGTGTTCTGTGCTGTTATTTAGCTCTAATTTACCCCCCAAATGTCTTCTAAGAGCCCAGTAAGCAGTGGAAGTGTTGGTAATGCTGCTAGACAATACTGACCTCCAGTGGTTTGGCAAATTCTCTGATTCAGCACTGGTCAGCTCCTGAGGGTGCTGGACTAGAGAGGCTCAACCTGTATATAAGGCAGACTTCTGCATTTTGGCTTAAAATAATCACTAAAGGCTCAGTGAACTCCCACTAAATTCACTTGGAAGACTTGCCAGATTGGGCCCTAAAACATTATAACTCTTTCTTGTTAGTCTGACACGTTAATTCAACTTAGACTTATCTTGTTCTGATTGGACATGAAATCTACAGTCTTGGCAGCTATTAGAAGTTGGAGTTGCTGCATCTATGGAGTGAAAATAAGGCCTTTGTACCATTATATAATTTTCCTTCCTCTATCTTAACTGGGAGCATTTGACATGATTTACTCTGGAGTCCCAACAGTGCTTCTCCTGATTGCCTGGTGTGGGTTATGAGTAGCATGTTGCTTCTGCTTTCCCCATGGAGCTAAGAGCCACTGGCTCTACAATCATCTCAGCCTATCTCAGTTTGGGAGTAATAACTGGAATCCCCTTTAATGTTCCTAACTTACCTTACAAGGCAGTTGAAGTGAAATGTAAGATGAGGGTATATTGTGTCAATGTTCCCATTCCTAAAATACTACCTAAATTCTTAGCTTCTCAGGTTGGTTTGGAAAAATATTGTAACTGAAAGGTCGCAATCAGATATTAATACAATTGCAATAAATTGTAATGCAAGGTCATTTTATTTATTAGCTCTTTAATTTTTCCATGTTGTTCAAAAGATTTCAACTGTATTATGAGATTCCTGTAAAGTTTTAAAAGTAATTTTTATCTGAACTCTGCTGTGATTTGTTTTAAATTATTGTAGCATTCTTTTGCTTAACTTAATGCTAATTGTTGAAGTGATACTTTACTTTCTCTCATTAAAGCCTTGTAAAGCAATAAATTCTAAGGATGTTGACTTCATGTATGTTGAGCTCCTTCAGCGCTGTAAACAAATGTATCTCACTGAGGCAGAGACAGCAGAAGAACATATATATCAGCTACCCAGTTTTCTTCAGTCCATTGCAAGTGTTATATTCCACATAGATACGGTAAGTGGAATATTTACTTTTAGAGCCATATATGGATCTGTTAAGACTATATTGAACTACAGCAGAAGAGATTCCAGTTTGGCATTTCATAGTGATTCTTGCTTCTTAGCAAATACACAGTGATTTTTGACTCCTAGGGCAGTGGTCTCCAACCTTTTTACACCAAAGATCACTTTTTAAATCTCAGAACAGGCGAAGATCTACTGCCCCGCCCCTTTCTTAAAGCTCTGCCCCTTTTTTGAAGCCCCGCCCTCTCTAGTCTCCTCTTGTCCATCACTTGCTATCCCCAGCCCTTACTTACACACTCTGATAAACACTTTATTTTTAAATTATGCGATATATAAAATTAAAATCATGTGTTTATAGTTATGAAATAAATGGTCTGTTTTTTATTCATGCTATTTAAATCTAAAATGAAGCATTTATAATTTATACATTTCGTGGGGACAGAGTTCTGCGGCTGGGGGCAGGGGAGAAGGATCAGGGTGCTGAGAGGGCGGAGGACAGGGTTCTGCAGCAGGGGACAGGGTGCCAGTGGGGACAGAGTTCGGGGAGTGGGGATGGGAATGGGGACAGGGGAGTGGGGACAGAGTTCGGGGAGTGGGGACGGGAATGGGGACAGAGTTCGGGAGTGGGGACAGAGTTCTGTAGCTGGGGACAGGGGAGTGGAGTCTGGGGAGCGGGGACAGGGTGCCAGTGGCAGCAGAGTTACCTGCATCTGCCTCCTCCCAGGATTTCCCCCCCCCCCGACCCCCCCGCCCAGCGGGAAGCCAGCACATGCCTCCTCCGGGCCCCCCGCGGCGCAGGGAAACTCCGAGAGTGCCTGCCCCGGGGCTAACCCCCGCGGGAGCCTGCCTCGGGGGCAACCCCCACCCCTCCCGCGGCGGGGCCGAGTGGCCCCTCCCCTCCCCTCCCGCATCATGGCCAACCCCTGCGGGTGCCTGCTCCGGGGTCAAACCCCCCTCCCACGGCGCGGCCCGGCCCAGCCTGGCCAACTCCCTCCCCTCCCGCAGCGCGGCCAAACCCCGGGGCCGACTCCCGCTCCCGCGGTGCAGGGAAACCCCTGCGCCCAACTCACCCCTCCGGCGGTGCAGGGAAGCCTCCGCACTCCTCCTCCAGGGCCAACGCCCCCTCCCCCAGCATGCAACAGAGCTGTGGGAGGGGGAGCAGCCCGCGTACTTCCGGAACCCCCGGAAGTGACGCGGGCTTCAGAGAGGACTTCCGTCCACCCCGTGGGAAGCCGGTACTACACTAGAGGTAGGTAGTGGGGCTTCTCGGGGGTGGGGGGAAAATAGGGGGCGGGGTTGCCCGAATGCCTCGTGATCGACTGGTCGAGGCCTCGCGATCGACCAGTCGATAGCGATCGACGGGTTGGTGACCACGGTCCTAGGGGATGGGGTGAGTTAGTGTGGTATCAAGAGAATCCTAATGAGAAGTCTGTTGAATAAAGAGAAGGATAACACCGAGACTAGATAAAATGATAAATACTATGACAATTAGTGCATTATAACAACACTTTTTTAAGTTTCTTTTTAAATTAAGGTTATTTTGTCTAGGGTTTTTTTTTTCAGTTTGTGCATTCTATAACACTTTGTATACAGTCAGTTTCACCTTTTCCCCTGAATACCTAATCAGTTTGTCTTGTTTCAGTCATCTTTCATACACTGGAAAGAGAAATGTTTCTCCAGCAATACAGCACACCTTTGTATCAGCTGTTTGTATTAGCTTACTATCTTTATTTGCTCCACACTGATAAGTCTAACAGTTAAATTGCCACACTGAAAAGGGTAAATGAGTCTGTGGTAGGGATGTTAGATTTAGTTTAATCAATTAATCGATTAGTCAATAAGCAGGGGAGTCACACGGGGTTAGTTAACCCAGCTGCGGCTCTGCCTTTTAAATGTATTAAGAGCCGGCAGGGGCTGAAGCGCAGTGGAGGGGGACCCAGCGCAAGCCAGGACAGCTGATTCTTGGCTTGCACTGGGTCCTTCTGCTGTGCTTCAGCCTTTTAAATATATTAAGAGCCAGCAGGGTCCGCCCCGCTTGCTGCCTCTGATAGACTAGTCACTTATATCCCTACTTTGTGGACTTCTTCGTGTTTCTGGAGGGTGTGTTTCCTGATCACCGGCCATGGGTTGTGAGTATGAAGAGCAAGAAGAACCTGTACTTGATTGTCCTGGATTGAAATGCATAAAAACAGATTGGATTTCTGATTTTTGTGGTTGTTTTAGTGTAAATGAAGCTTACACATAATAACAACAATAATAATAACAATAACAATAATAAAATAGAATTGTTTCTGGTAACACTTGCTTTCACTCAGACAGCTTTTCTGTTCACTAGGACATAATATGTCTCCACTAACTCATAACTGACTGTCTTAATGTTTTCAATTCTGGCTATATACAGAGGCTTGCTAAGTCAGTAGAGAATACAGTAGATAATTGTGGAACATTTGTCTCCTTTTATCTTTTTTTTGAGAATTGTTTATTTGAAAAGATTTGCATAATTTCCTGAGTGTTAGTGAGTTAGAATCATTGCTTTTACAGGACATTCTTTTTTCTGCTCTCATTTTATCTAGATCCCTGAAGTGTACACTCCAGTTCTCGAACATCTAATTGTGGTGCAAATAGATAGTTTTCCACAATACAGTGTAAAAATGCAGTCAGCCTGTTGCAAATCCATAGTAAAGGTTTTCCTAGCTCTGGCAGGAAAGGGACCAGTTCTCTGGAGTTTCATCAGCACGGTGGGTGAGTATGTGTTACTGACTCCTGGCGTCTCCATTCTGCAATGATAAATCAGTTGAAAGATAAGTTTGTGGAATATTGATCTAAGATGGTCCTAACAGTAATGGCCATTTTGGGAGCAACCTGAGGACTTCCACACTCCAAGCCAGGAGAGCGTTTGGGGTGCTGATTACATTACACTTGAGCATCTACCAGTGTACTCTACCAGCTCATCTTATAAATTAGTACAGGTTGAGCCTCTGTAAAGCGGGACTCTCTGGCCCAGCAACATCTGTGGTCTGGAAGGACCATGGATGCTGCAGGACCAGAGAGTCCCAGTGGAGGGCTGGTGACTGGGTTTGCCCTGGTGGGGCCAGGAAGGGGGAGGAACCAGCAGGTCAGTGGGGCTGTTGGAGGGGGGCAAAAAGGAGGAGATGGCAGGGAGGCCGGTGGTTGGTCCAGGGCTGGGTGAAGGGTGGTGGCAAGGAGGTCAATATGACCTCGCCTGGTCTGGCAAAATCCCTCATCTGGGACCGGTCAGGTCCTAAGGATGTTGGACCAGGGATGTCAAAGCTGTAGCAGCCTTGTATGGGAACATAATGATGATTTACACAAAAGGGGAAATGAAATAGTAGTGTCTTGAAAATACAGAAGTAGCTGTTACTGCTCTTGTTCAGGTGCATTAGGTTGAGGGGGATTCTTCCAACAAAAATAAGTCAGTTTTCTATTTGCATAATTTTCTATGTTAAAAGAAATGTGTATACCTGATTGGCCTGAGAGCAGTGTTGTGGTTGATGCTATTGTAGACTCTACTATAAATGAATGAAAATGAATTATTTACTTTAGGGAACATATTAATGTATAAAATAAAGTTCTAAATCTGTGATGATGTTGAGATGCAATCCTGTGAACAGAACAGTGTCTCTCAATGTTTATAGAGATAAGATTTTCCAGCAGTCCCTAATTTTGTATTAGTTTCAATGCTTGTTGCTTATTACATTTTTTTTTTTAAATCCAAACTATGTGTAGTAACTTATCCCATGATGTACTGAGCACCCACACTATCATGCTCTAATACAAGTCTTGACTCCATGCTCAATGAAGTTAAGAGTCCACTTCCAGCTGTGCTTGCCAGTTGATCAGCTTCCTCTCCCTTCCATTTTAAAGCCCAAATTCTATTGGAATGCCAGAAAAAAGGTTAATCTTAATGAACTGGAAAATGTACGGCTTTCTTCCAATGAACCGTTTAGATGATGTACCTTTGAAAACTGTTCAGATAATTTTTTTCTTTCAGTGCATCAGGGGTTAGTCAGAGTCTGCTCCAAGCCAATCACCTTTTCAAAGGTAAGCCAATTGTTGAGAATTGTCACTGAAAGTGATTTTGATTTAAACAAGCAAAAGACAGAGTCTACTGTATATAGTTATCAGTTCTGAAAGTAAGAATAACCTTTTGGGAGTCTGCTGATTGTTCTTTGGCCATCTGCGATGTTTCTTACCAACATGACTGGTGGCTTTAAAAACAAATCATCTTCTTTGATAGTCTTGTGTACTACTTAATGAATGTGAAAAGCTCTGTAAGCTGTTTGATATAATGATAGTATTTTGAAAGCTAGCGAGGAAGAGTGCCCTATACCTCATAAATGCCTTGTAGCTTAGATTGGTTATCTCAAACTAGATTGTAACTAATCAGTGAGACTTTAGTCCATGTTGGAGAACATCACAGAAGTTCCAAGTAGGTAACAGGCAATCATTTTTCAGATGCCCCTTGTGGCTTGGATGGTTCTGTTGTGCCCTGTCTCAGTTTCCTTTGTGCTATGGAGCCCTTACATCTACACAGTCCAAATATTCAAAGCATTCCCCTTCTGGAGTCCAATTTATTAAAACCTGTGCAATCTGTTGCAAAACCAAACTCAGACCACAGGGTGCTTGTTTGAACGAACATTTAGTTGGTGCCAAGATGGTGCATACTCACCTACTGTGTACTAACTATCTGCTCCAGTTTCAAAATGGGGTGTGGACCGAAGTGCTCTATGGTTCTTCTAATTGTAGCAGTAGGGTCCACAGAGAGGTAGTGAGGGAGGGCTAATGCAAGGTAGATTTACACCCCAACTTGTGACGAGCTAAGTGTAAGTGTAGACAAGATCAGAGTCTTAGCCCCAGTCCGACCCTGGGCAGTCTTTCCCCTCTAGGTCTTCTCTAGGGTCTAGTTTGTCTTTTCTTTGGATAAGACAACACTCTCCTCTCCTCTTGTCAGAGCTTCTAGAACTGGGTTGTAATCAAATAGACCTCTTTTTACTGCCTGTAGGACTGCTTCCTCAGCCAGCTGCAGTTTTCCAGGCTTCTGTCATGCCTGGCACTTAATCTGGACGTAGCTGAAGCGAGACCTAACTTTGGTTTCCTTCTCTAGGGACTGCCTCAGGAGTCTGTACTTTCCTTCCTTATCCTTGTCTTATCACATGACCTCATGATCTTGCTTGTTATACCCACTTGGGGAACTAAGCTGATCTTCTCATAGGTGAGGCTGAGTCCCCATTTCCTTTTAAAGGTGTGGGTCAGCCCGCTTGTGATAGAACCCTTACTTTGTAAAGGAATTTAAAAATTTAACAGTTAATCTCTCACACTGCGCTCAGTCAGAATCTCTCTAAACTAATAGACCTGAAGATCACCTGAAGGAAAAAAATGAAATGGAGATGCAGCACATACACTGGAGAATTTTAAAACTGTTAGTTGTACTCTGCTGTCTCCAGCATGGTGAAAGAAGGGGGTTGTCTGTTTCATTCTTCTAATCTAAAAATGACTTCTAGTTACTTATCTAAGCCTTTATTGAGACTTCTTTTTCTAAAGAAAATATGTAGCTGAGGCTGTTGTAGGTAGTTTCCTGTGCAATGTGTTGTACAGTTATTTAAAAATATTAACTCATGATCTGTTGCACTGCCCTGCAGGAGACTTTTGGAAAAGAATCTTCTCAATGGGAAGAGCCCTTAGCAGCTGGAGAGGTCAGAACCGGGAAATGGAAAGTACCTACATATAAAGACTATCTGGATCTGTTTAGAAGTCTATTGAACTGTGACACAATGAAGGTAAAAGTCCACTTAATGCTGAGACTCAACAAGAGAAAGTTGAACTTCTTGGGGTTTTTTGGTTACATCTATTTGGATAATGCAAGATTATTGTTTTACTCTTGGAGGAATTTTGTGCTACTGCACATGTGCATAATTGAGCAGTATATATTTTTATTTTTTGTACAGAAAGAAGCTTTTGGTGGGAAGTTGCTGCATTTCTGTCTTTTGCCCACCTGAGGGTGCTGTAGTGATAGAACACAGCAGCAGCTCCCAGCAAGCTAGGGAAGAGAGAGAGACTTTTTCAAAGTGCCTGTTGGGTCAGGTCAAGAGACGGGGCTATGGGGCGACACAGGCTATAGGGTGCCGGGGGTAGGTCAGACAGGTGTCCTGGGGGTGAGGGGTTAGACAGGGGTTTATAAGGACTAGTGGGGGAGAACAGACTGGGACAGGGGCTGAATGGGAGTGGAGGTGCAGTTCCAAAGGGCGCAGAGCCACATGAGGATGGGAGTTACAGGTGCAGAGCTACAGGAAGAATAGGGATGGCTGAGTGGGCACACAGAGACACATGGGTACAGAGGGAGGGATTCAGGGCTACAGAAAGATGGAGTGGATGTGAATTAAGTGGGGTGAAGGGATGCATGTGGATGGGGCGTATGTGTCTGACTGAATGGGACAGACTAGGGTTAATGAGGATCTACATGGGGAATGCTCCCTAATGGTTCCCCCCAAAACAACACCCGTTCCATACTTTTCCCACTTACATCCAACAAATAATTAGTTCCCTCTCCCTCATCTCCCCCATTACTCCAGAGTTTGTTCAGCCTTTGCATTGCTGTTGTGTGGGCTATCTTGCTTAGTACTGTCTTAGAATCTGAGTCCTGTTCTGTTCTTATACCTGCTATTCCAACCCCAGATTTCTTCTAGGCAGGCAATCAGTCATGCTTTAGTGTAGTGACATAGCGATGTGGACTCTGGATGTAGGCTGAGGGTATGATGATGATATTAATTTAACAAAGATGAATTTTGCCTTATCGGATGAAAGACTACTGTATTAACCCACTGCACCACAATTCCCCAAAACTTTTAAGTTAAAAAATAACAGTGACTGTAAGTTCCACATTAGCTTTTACCATGGTTTAATTTTTTTTTCCCCCACAAAGGATTCTGTTCTGGCAGATGAAACCTCTCTAATTGCAAATTCACCGCTGCTGTCTCTGAACCGTTTGTTGTATGATGAACTTATAAAATCGATATTGAAGATCATTGAGAAGTTGGACTTGACAGTTCAGAAACTGAATGCCAGTGAACAGGTGAGGCTTGATAGTTCACAATAATTATTGTGATGAAAATCTCAAACCTCAGTCTTTTGTCTTTCTTTGCATAAAATGTAGCCCTTGAAGTCTCCTTGAGTTAAAATTCATAATAGTCAAAATGTATTAATTTTTACTTCTGGAAGCTATTTCCAAACTGCCATAATGGTTGTCTTCAAGACAGACAAAATCCCCTTCTTGGCATCCTCTGATCTAATTTTTTTAGTCTCGTTTTTCTTAGCGAGTGAGTATTTTCAGTTCTTACAAATCCAGTAAGTCATGTGTGTCAGTTTTTAAAAAGACAGATTAACTTGTCGCAAACTAGTGGGTGTATTCTTTTTCCTGCCCTGCTACTGACTGAAAACAGTGGCTAAGTGTTGTCTGTAATGATCTCTCTGTTGAAGTGCATACTACTTCTATTATGCAACTTTTTTTTCCCCCTCCCCAGGATGAAAATGAAGCTGGCAGTGCTTTGGTTGTTCCTACTTCTGATCCAGCTTCAAACCTTCAACCAGCTAAGCCTAAAGATTTTATAGCCTTTGTTAACCTAGTAGAATTCTGCAGGTACTGCATATTCTGTAATTTGGGAGTTAACGAAGTAGATGCTGGGATAGTAGGATACCGCTCTACTGCATGCTGATTAGGCCTCAATTGGAGTATTGTTTCCAGTTCTGGGCACCACATTTCAGAAAAGAGGTGGAGAAATTGGAGAACGTTCAGAGGAACAACAAAAATGATTAAAGGTCTAGAAAACATGATCTATGAGGGAAGATTGAAAGAATTGGGTTTGTTTAGTCTGGAAAACAGAAGACTGAGCAGGGACATAATAGCTTTCAAGTACCTAAAAGGGTGTTAAAAGGAAGAGGGAGGAAAAAAATATTGTCCTTCACCTCCGATGGTAGGACAAGAAACAATGGGATTAAATTGTAGCATGGGAGATATAGGTTGGACATTAGGAAAAACTTTGTAACTGTCAGGGTGGTTAAGAACTGGAATAAATTGCCTACGGAGATTGTGGAATCTTCATCATTGGAGATTAAGAGCAGATGAGATAAACATCTGTCAGGGATGGTCTAGATGGAGCTTGGTCCTGCCATGAGTGCAGGGGACTGGACTTGATGACTTTTTGAGGTCACTTCCAATCTTAATATTCTACGATACTTTATAAATGTGGAATATTCATATTGAGTATGATTATTTTTTAGTTCTGGCTACATTTGAAGTCTGTTTAAAATGCACAATATCCAGAAAACTAGTTGAAAGCAAGTAACTACAGTTTGAACATTTAGAATGCTAGTGAAAATACTGATATTGGTACAGTGTATTAGTGTACACTGAAATTGTATAGAAGATTTGCAGCAAACTCCAGGATACACGATGCCCTTAAAATTAAGTACAGAATTAACTGTGATTGCTGCATTTTAGTGCTGTCATCCTTATATCCTAAGTGCTTAGCTTCAGAAACTTAAAATTCAATATTAGAAGTTTTTGTGACCATTCTAATACTCTTATAAATACTTGATAAGAGAGTTGTTCACTTCCATTTTACTCTCAAAGGCATTCTCGCTTACAGCATGTGTTAGCAATAGCATCTATAATTACACTAGCTATTATAGTACAGTAAAAGCTTTATCTGGCTCTCTCTTAACCGAAAAACTGTTAATCAGCATTGCCCCCATCCGGTTAACAAAGTTTGAATTTAACAGAGTGCTTGATGAGCTGCTGGCTCCGCTCCAGGGGAGCGGAGTTGGCAAGGGCTGCTTTGTTATCCGACATGTTCAGTTAACTGGCAACCACCGTTTCCCCTGAGTGCCGGATGACAAAGCTTTCATTGTATATAAAAATTGAGAACTTTCAGTTCTCATGCTTTAGGGCAGAAGATCTCCTTTAAATATACTATGTATTTTATGTGAAGGCCCCACACTCTACAATAATATAATTGTAATCTGTAGGTGTTTAGGATTATTACTGTGGGAATATTGTCATATGTTTATAAGGTTGATCACTGGATGGGGTCAAGAAGTTCCCTTTGTGCTCTGTATAATTAGGAATTTTACTCCTTCCTCATTAATATCCCATAAATGCTTTCTTTTCGAGATTGGTCATTGGTCATACCATTATGGCAGTTATGTTTTTCAATTTCAAACTGGTATAAGAAAAACTCATTTCAGTTTATTTTGTTTGAATGTTCCCTATGCATTTATTTATAGAGAAATTCTGCCAGAGAAGCATCTTGAATTTTTTGAGCCATGGATGTATTCGTTTGGTTATGAGCTTATTATACAGTCAACACGGTTACCTCTTATTAGTGGATTCTACAAATTGCTCTCTGTTGCAATGAAAATTGCCAAGAAAATAAAATATTTTGACGTGAGTACTCTCACATGGGAGATTTCATGTTGTATTTTAATGACTATGTAACTTGTGCACAACTGAAAACATTTGATAGTTGTTGTTCCCTATTTTATGTAAAGCTTTTTGGTGCAAATTGTGCCTTTTTGCCCCCCAATCCCTCCAAAACCTATTGGAAGGCTGAAATTAGGCGGAAAAATCAGCATTTTAAAATATCCCTGTGGTATTGCTTTCTGTTGGATCTTAGCTTCTTAGTGTGAGATTAGTAGAAATGACCTAGTATTTAAAGGTATTTGACCTTTAAGATGGCTGGCCAGATCCTCAGCTGATGTAAATTGGCAGAGATCCATTGGCTTCAATAGAAGGAGGCTGATTTATACAAGCTAGGAAAATGATCCAATAAATTCAGCGAAGTAGAATTGCCAAGTAAATAAATTACTCTTTTTTTTGAGAGTGCTTGGTCATGTCGATTCCCTTTTAGGTATGTATGCACCCATATTCATAGTTGTCTAAGACTTCTGTCTTAGTTGTATCTGAAGAGCCGTCTGTGGCACCCTCTGGAGTGATGCTTCCGTGTGGTAGCATATTAAGTGTCGCCAGCCCTGTGCCTTCTTGTTTCCTTCTTACCACCTATAGTGGCTTCCTTGATTTAGCAATTGCTAGGGTTTTTTTCTTGTCTCAACAGACTTCATGCGTTAGGCCTTTGTAAATAACTTGTTGATCAGGACTTCACCCCCAGTGGGACATTACCCGTTAGTCTGGCTTCAAGTTGTTGTTGGCACGTGGTAGGCCATTGCTCATCAGTGAGCCACATGAGTTATCAGAAGTGTCTGGGAGACAGCCAAAGGAAGGACAAATGTATTTGTGAAAACTTTTGGCCTCATACCCAGGAGTGGGATATTTGCTTAGGGTTCCTCCTGTTGGAAGCAACTGTTTGTCCCACGTCTGAGCCGTCCATGACTGACCCTGTGCTGAGACATTGGTTTCAGTGCAGAGTGTGGTGTTGAAGTTGGCCCGGAACCTTTCCCCTTTGCCTGTGCTCAGGAAGCAGCAGAAGTGGAGCCTCTCAGCACTAAAGATAGTTGACTATGGGCAAAAAGGACCCATGCTGGGCTGTGTGCCCACTTTGGGGATTCAGGAGGGTACTGCTACAGTTGGACTTCTAAGCCCAGCCAAAGACTCTCTCTCCCTACCCCAGGCAGTGGCAGGGACTCCTGGCCAATGCAGAGCCGACTGGCTCCACAGGTGCCATGCAAGAAAACTGAGGGGTCTCTACCCTGGCACCGAAGAGCAAGTCCACCGGGGTACAGCAACATAGACTAGCAGAACATGCTCAGTCACCAAATCACAGGATCAGGTCAGCTTTGCTGTGAGCTTGGTCTCTGGCACCGTGACCCAGGCCACTTGTCAGTTGGCTTGACAAGATACCTGGTTACTAGGCACGGGATTTGTGATTCAAGGCACTGTGCTCATCCTGGTACTGTTTCTCAGGCAGGTAACGCTATTCTCCATTGCCCAGTAGGGTCGCAGATGAACTGAGGCCTCAGTGGCCCCACCCTGGTCAGGATTGGATCACAACTTTAGCCCATCACTGAAAAAGGACAAATTTCCACTGATGAAGGAATCCTGGGCAGCATCTGTCTCTGTGCCAGTGCAGCAGCGATAGTGGGCCCCCAGTGGCAGTACTGGAACCCATGATGGGTGCTGGTGATGCTGATTCAGTACTCCCAAGTCTCACTGGCTACATTGGACAAACTGGCCATGGCACCGCCAGCATCATTATAGGATCACAGCACTGAGGTAATGCACTGAAGCCCAGTACCGAGTTCTGATAAAGAAGGGGACAACACCCTCGCAATTGTCATCACCTCTAGATAAGGTGATAGCCAGGCTGTTGCACACAGGCAGCTCCCCAGATGATTTTAAGGTGCACCAAGCCCTCCTTAAACATGTAGTGGATAACCTTGGCCTACTGACTGAGGAGGTTGCTAAAGATGCAGACAACACTGAAGAGGCTATCTCAGCCTCTGCACTGAATAAGATCATGTTGCCAACCCACCCAGGAGAGCTAAAATTGCTAAATCAGTGTAGCAAACCCCCTCCTTTATTCCACCAATGTCAGAGAAAGCAGAAAAGAAATATTGTGTCCTTGCTGTGGGCTTTGAGTATCTGTATACTTACCTCTCCTCAGCTACCCTGGTGGTGTCCTTAATAAGCGAATGGTACAGACAGGGCCGCCACAGTAGGATGCCGAAGAATAGAGGCCGAAAGACTGAACCTGTTTGGCAGGAAAATTTTTTTGATGGCCAGCTTACAATTTAGTGTCTCCAACCACTAGGCTCTGCTGGGATGTTATAATTTTAACCCATGGGACTCCCTAAATAAGATCACATAGAGCACCCCACAGGACCATTCACAAGAGCTCACTGCTTTGGTAAGCAAAGACACGGCTGTGGTTTGCGGAGCCTGCCTGCTGGCATGGAATATGCCTGGACTTGGCTGCTAGGGAGATTGCATTGGCAGTGGCCATGAGACAGAGCTCCTGGCTGTAAGTGTCTGGGCTGTCCTAGGAGATACTGGCCACAATACGGGACCTCCCATTTAGGGATTTGGGGCTCTTCTCCAAGCTGACAGACTCTAGGCACCATGGGCTCAAGGAATTCTCAAGCCGCTCTCCGCTTCCTGGGCTTGCATACCCCACAGCAGACCAGGAAGCTGTTCTGACCTCCGTTGCTGCTGCCTCCTCCTTAATTGCAATTTAAGTTCTGGGGTACTTCCAGACCTGGCTCCTTATAGGAGGAAAGGTAAGAATAAAGGGACCTAAGATATTATCCATCCTCTTCTCATCTAGCAACCCTGCCTGATCCTCCCAGAAGTCAAGGAGGCAAAAACAAGTCATTTTGAGGGTGCACTTCAGGACAGCACCCTGGCAAATATGCTGGGTCCAGCCCTATCTTAACCACCTCTGCCGTTTCCATTTGACCTGGTTCTGCGTCACCTTGGACCACTGAATGCTCATTACAGTTTCATCAGGATCTCCCCAGGTGGTCTTGTTTGCGTCCGTCCAGGCAGAACAAGAAATATCACAGCTTCCTCCACTGCCATTGCTACCAAGGGTCCTCTCAAAGATCAAACAGGAGAGGATAAATATGGCATGGGCATGCCAGAACTGGATCTCTGTGATGACCTCGTTCCAGCTCCCCTTCAGGTTGGACCTGTTCTGCCAGAACCATGGCAGTTTTTTGTACCCAAACCTGGCAGCATTACATCTGAGGGCCTGGCTGTTGTATGGCTGAGGTTCAGCATGTCCTGTTGGGAAACAGGAAGCTCTCCACCAGAGCAACTTACCTGGCAAATGGAATTGGTTCACCTTCTGGATCATGGACAAAATTGTCTGTCCTGAATGGGTTCCTCTGCAGCTTATTCTTGGATGCTTCTTGCATCTCAAGTTTTTGGTCTTATCCCTTTCAACAATCCAAGGCCCATCTAGTGGCCATCTCGACCTTCCATCTGTTGTTTGAGGGCCAGGTTATGTTTTGCCGAGGATATCACAGCCAGATTTCTTAAGGGCCTAGAGCATCTCTACTCACAAATGAGGGCCAAGGTTATCCACCATATGTTTAAGTTGCTGTGAGACTTAAATCTGGTGCTGTTTCATCCCCCATATTCTCCTCTTGAGCCTATGGCTTCATAGTCTTTCCTCCTTTCCTGGAAAACCACTTTCCTAGTTACAGTGATGTCAGCCCACTGAGTATCTGAGATTCAGGCACTCAGCTTAGAACTGTCGTACATGGCCTTCTACAAGGACAAAGTCCACCTCAGGCCATGCACAGCATTTCTTCCCAAGATTGTCTGTTTAATTTGAATCAGGACATTTACTTTCTGGTCTTCTTTTCAAAGCCCTATAAATTGGAGGAGGAGTGAAGGTTACACGTCTTGGAAGTCCAGAAGGCTCTGGTCTTCTATATTAACAGATGCAGGTCATTCTGTAAGTCAACAAAATTATTTGTTACCGACAGGTTTTCCTGTATCTGCTCAAAGAATTTCTTCTTGGATCATGGCCTGCATTAACTTCTGCTATGACCAAGCAAAGGTGCTGCCTTCAGCGATCATCACTGCTCACTCCACCAGAATGCAGGCCTTGGCAGCCTTTCTGACTCGTGTTTATTCAAGACATCTGCAGAGCAGCTACCTAGTCATCTGTCTGAACCTTTATTTCTCGCTATGTACTGACTTAGCAGGCCCAGAACTATGCTGTCTTTACAGGGCAGTATTACAAGTAGCTAAGTTGTGAACTCCGAGCCCACCTCTGTGGCTACTGCTTATGAACCACTTAAAATGGAACCAACAAGAGCAAGCACTTGAAGCAAAAAATGGTTCCCTACCTTTTCATAACTGTGGTTCTTCAAGATGTGTTGCTTATGTCCATTCCATTTCCTGCCCTCCTACCTCACAGTTGGAGTTGCTGGCAAGAAGGAACTGAGAGCGTGCACCCTAATATATCGCTGCATGAAAGTACCACTCCAGACGGTGCACATGGGCAGACGCACACTTAAAATGGAATGGACATGAGCAACACATCTAAAAGAACAACAGTTACAAAAAGGTAACCCTTTTTTTATTCTCTGAGTTTATATGCTGTTGTGGGAGGAGGATTCCTGTGGGCAAAAAAGGTTCTTCAATTCAATGGATATCCTTAGAGCTGTGAGCTAGGGAAAATTTACAGCTCTTGAGCCACTTACATAGAGAAGCTGTCTTCTTGAGCTCATTGCATATCTTATCCCACCCCAAATGGGATCCTGGTTCCTACAAAGAGCCTGGCTGTGCTTGCCTCTCCAAGAGCTATAGAAAAAAGGAAAGAAGCAGCTTGTGTGAGTTCAAACTAACAAGAGTGCCATTAATTTCCACTAAAATTGTGTAAACATATATGTAGTTTAGAGTGAGGGGGTGATGCTATAGTAAGATGCTTTCTTTTCCTTCTCCAATCTCTTTCTAGCCACACTTCTATAAATCTGCTGAGTCATATATGTACATTGTTTATAGGGAGAATGTTGGTTGTGTTTACTTTGGCCCGGAGTCAGGGTCAGGGAAAGGAAGTGTTGTTATTGCTTTAACTCCATCCATGTACATATTGATAAATTTGGCTAATATTTGCATACTTTAAATTGCTTCTGTGCCTCAAAGCAGAGAGGATAATTTTGGCCTTCAGTGCTTGTTGCTAGTATGTAATGGTTACTTCTGCTGAGAAAAGAGACTGTACATACATTTTAAGCTTTCATTTTAGCAGATCTATGAGTATTCAAGCACAGCATGTTCTTATCCTGCAGCTTTTTGTTTTGAGCGTAACTTGTAGGACAAGTCTTGATGTCTGTCAGAACATATACCTTTTGTGTATTCTTTTATTCATAGCATTGATGATAGTATCTGTTTGGCAGGGTGTAAGTCCCAGGAGTTACCAAAAATGCTCTGATGACCCTGAGAAGAGCTCTTGCTTTGCACTATTTGCAAAATTTGGGAAAGAGGTAAACAATTTTCCTTGTTAGGCTTTTATTACTGTATCAATTTAAGCAGTGTTAAGTAGTGTTAAGCAATGTTTCAGTACAACATTTATAACAATAGTAACTTTTTGATTTTTGGCTCTGGCACAGTACAAGATTATCCCAGCATTTTGGGTTATAATCAATACTTTAAATATGACCATGACTATGTGCAGGTGCCTTTCCCTGCCTGCTCACAAGCACAGACCAAATATGCTGTAGTCCAAACTTGCTGCCTTTCTGACATTTGAACAGTAAGATCAAATTCAGCTCAAGCCTTCTCCTGAGTTGGCTGCTTACCTGACAACCTTAATCCTCTCTGGTTGTTAATTTCTTATGTTGAGGTGGATAAATAAGCCACCCATCTCAGTAAGCCATCAAAAAACATTTAAGCGTCTCAGGTAGGATCAATACCTGCTCCTAGGTGGTGTGTCTCAGTTCGAACAATGTCATCCCATTATGCTGAAGTAATTGTGTCCGATAACCCAATAGTGCAGTATAACACGATGCTATGCTCCTTTTTTTCTTTAAATTCCAAAATGACTAGAAGTGATTCTGACTTGGGAGAAAGACATTTATATCCCTTACTTAACTTAAAAAATGTAAAGGTAATTCATTAAACAAATATAAATATTATCATGCCTTTTAGTCCATAATAATCATTAGTGCCAAGAATGAACTTCAGGGAATAAAATGCTGCTCAGTACAAAATAAATCGCAAAACACACCTTCCATTGTTCAATGAAAATAACCAAATCGGGGGAACAACTCTCTCTTTTAAACATGGATGACAAATTCTACTATACTTCAGTGGAATATCAGCGAATCAAAGTAGAAGGGTATTGTGCAGTTCCTGATCTACAGCTATACAGTTATTTTTCAGTTGCACATAATTATTCAGATCCTGTACCCAGATTTATTATTTCAGTTTATAGAATGGATCTGCAATAGTCTGTTTAAAAATTCATATTACAAATCAAATTTAAGTTAACATGATGTCACTTAAACTTACCCTGGTGTTCAAAAATAGAGACTTGGTCCTCCACGTCAGAAAAAACTATGTAAATACATAGGCTTTGCAGTATGCTTGCAAGGCCAACTAAATTAGGCTTTGCTAGGTCAAGGGAGGAGAAGCAGATTACCATAGCCAAAATCTAATCTTTGGCCCTAAATTTTTGTTCAGGAGACAGGTTTAATGCTGAGAGCAAGCAAGCGCTGTCCTTTCACTGATTGTAGTCAGGAAATAAGTTCAAGTTAAGCAGACAAAAAATCATCCTATTACTATTGATATGTCATTATAGTGCTGATGACTTTTTTGTAATATGGGCCTTGATTTAAGTATTTAAAAATAAAAAAAACACTTCAAACATGTCTACATGGCCCCTCATTAGAACTGCATTCTTAATTTACTTGTTCAACTGAAATCATACCAAAACCATGAAATCTCACAAAACCCTCTCTTTCAGTAGAGTTTAAAAGTCTTGGTTGATTTTTACCTATAATACCAACTTCTTAAGTACAACTTTTACCCTCAAGATAGTTTCCGAGTTGCTATGGATTTCTGCTATTACTCATTATGTTCTTTTTCACTAATTAAGAATCATGTATTCTATAAATTATGTAGCAAGATACCAGTGATACAGCCAACACTTTCAAGATACTTTACTTCTTATTTACCAACTAAACAAACAATTTGCTCAGTTATTATTGTTTGTTACATTTCTGAATTTTAGATAACAGCAAAAATGAAACAATACAAAGATGAATTGTTAGCATCATGTCTGACCTTTGTACTCGCCTTACCACATGACATCATCATGCTTGATATCAAAGCTTACATTCCTGCATTACAGGTGGGTCAGCTAACAGTTTGTTGGCTTTTGTTTTTATAAACACTCTTGAAAAATTCTGTAATTTTACAATTTTTTTGATGGGCAGGTAACAAATCTTTCACTTTTGAGGTAGCATCACGGTTGACAAAGGGTGAACAAGTCGACTTTTATGTGAGAGCTGGTGAATTTGTATGGCTACAACACGTTATGTTTGCAGCTCCACTTGAAGGCCCTGATCATCCAAAGGAATTGCGATGTTGTAATGTAGTAAAATAAATGTTTGGTGCATTAGAATGTCAGTTGTTGGGAAACTAAAGACATATTTTAGTTTCATATTTAAAGAAAAATATTTTATCTTAGTACCTAATTCCAAAATATTTAATAATTGTGTTGATTTCATATGTAGAATGCATTTAAGCTTGGCCTCAGCTATCCCCCAATGGCTAATGAAGGGCTGGATACCCTGGAAGACTGGTCAGCTCACATTCCCAAACATATAATTCAGCCTTACTACAAGGATGTCCTTCCTCTCTTTGATGGCTATTTGAAAAACACTGCATCAGTGGGTAAGTAGTATAATAAATGGATAGTATAGGAATATAGAATTGGGGGCATTTGAAAGCTTTAATATTTGCAGGCATAATTAATAATATAAAATTCAGTAGAGCCTGAGAGTTACCGGTATAGGATACTTGCAGCATATTGTAGAAACTCTTGCATGTATACTATTAAGAGATTCTTCTACAATCAAAAATTGTGCCTTTTTTTAAAAACTGAGAGGTATCAGTAGTTTCCTGCAAGTAGAATTCCAACAATAGCAAACGGTATCAATTTAATGTGCCATTTTTTTTAATTAATTTCAGCCAATAGCTAACAGAACAATAACTATTGTATTATTCCTAGTCTAGTATATAGTGGTAAGTATTGTCATGTTGGTGGGAGTTCAGTGCACTCATGAGTGGGCCATAACCTCAGTTATCTGGTTTTCACTTCCAGCTATAATAATTGGCTTTTTCAGTGCTCACAGCCCAGGAAAAAGGCCCATATTGGATGGTGAAATTTTACCTTTACTAAAATCCCCATTAATTGTTGTGTAATAATAATTTGAAAAATGTAAATAGTAATATGAAAAATTAGGAGAGTCTCTTCATGGCCAATGCTGTGCAAGTCTGTAAATAGCTTTGTGGGGATTTCTATTATTAGAAAATGGCTATTGACATCACTCTGCATCTCACAAGTTCAAGCAAGCTCATCCACACTCCCAGTGCTTGATGACAACAGTCCCATTGTCTCTTCTCTGGTGTTGGGTTTCCTTCGAGTCGGCTTAAAGTTGTTTCTGTAACATGAAGAGTTTTCCCATGTTTGATATCTGAAAGGAAACTTAATTTTTGCAAAATCACTTTTAAGAGAATAGATTCCATAAGGATTGTGCGTGGATTAGTACAGTACAGCATTAATAAGTGCTTTTTATTGATCAGATGAGTCCCAGAATAGTTGGGAAGTGATGAAGCTTTCTCGTGCAGCCCAGAAAGGATTTAACAAAGTTGTGATACAACGTCTGAAAAAAGCAAAGACCCTTTCATTGGTAAATCCTTCTCTTTCTTTATTGAAACCATGAAACATTAACGCAACTGTTTTACTCCTATTTTAAAACCCAAAGTGTATTGTACCCTTTCAGAAGTAAATGTGAAAATAGACTGTATATTTTAAATCAGAGCGCATAATTATTTGCTGGCAGTTAACATATATAATCATTAATTCTCTCATTTTTCTCTGTGGTTTTTCATGTATTTTTTCTGGTATCTGAGTCCTGACTGAAATGCTGAATAAACTGATGTTTGTCAGATGCCTTCCAATATACGCTTGTAAATAGGGCCCTGTGTATCCCTTGATTGTGGAAGACACTTCTTGCCACAGAATTGGGCTCAAGAATTCAAGCTTTTTATTTTTTTTTAAATTATGTTTCTGGCCTGTAAAATTGCAGAGTAAATCTTCTTCCTAAATTTGTGACAACCAAGAACAATTGTACTGAGAGATAAACGGTTCTACTTATCTCAATGAGGTATTAACTCTGAAACATAAACACAATAAGCTGTGGCATATTGAAAATGTGCAACAGTATGAAATAATTGAAATTGAATATCATGTGAATATTGCAGTGGTTAATTGATTGTGGCATTAAACTTTATATGTATTAAAAAAAAAAAAAGCCTAAACTACTTCAGAATTTGCATAACATCCACCAGACTGTTGATAATATATCCAGTTTGCTGCAGAGTATGTGGGGCCTAAATTTAGTAGGAGTCGGGTGGGCAGGCAGTCCAGCTTAGTCCCTGCTCGCACCGGGTTGGGGACCAAACCCTGCTGTGGCTCTGCAATTTAAAACACAGTAGGAGCCATGGGGCAGGCTGTCCGGCTTCTACTGCCTTTTAAATTGCAGTGCTGCAGTGGGGTTTGGTCCCAGCACAAGCTGGGACTGAGTGGGACTACCTGTCCAGCCGATATCAGCCCCTGTCTGTCCCTGTCCGTGGGAGCAGCCTCCTCTGTCCGTCCCCTCCCCCCCCGCCGCCCCCGCTGCCTCTCATAGGGGTGGGAGCAGAGACCGTTTTGGGGGTGGAACTGGCTTTTAAGCTGGCTTCTGCTTCCCCCTTCCCCCTCCTTGCTGCCTCTGATATAAAGGCTGCAAACAGGGGAGAACGTGAGTAGTCAACTTGACTGTTCTCTTACATCCCTATTCTGGACTGGTACTCAAGCCACACTAAAATCAGAATTTGGTTTTACAGTTGTTCTGAATGGTACTTTTGTGGAAATGTTTATTTTGTATCCTATCCAATACTTAATTAAAACTCATGAAAGTCAGGCATATCACTCATCCAACCCAGAGGTGTCTCTTTCATTTCAGAAAACACTGACATATTTTAATGTGTGTAATTGCATTTTGTGTAATTTAATATCTAAACTACCTGTAAGGACACTGTTTTAAGCTTGTAAACAATAACAAATCCTAGTGGTATATAGATTTGCATATGCAATGCTGTAACCGTGTCAGTCATAGGGCATTAGAGAGACAAGGTGTATGAGCTAATACCTTTTATTATTCTGTGTCGCTTGAAAGCTTGTCTCTCTCGTTAACAGAAGTTGGTTCAAGAAAAGGTAGTCTCTCATCCACCTGGTTTTCCTATTTGTGTAGACTGTTATTTCTCTCAAATCAAGTGATTTATGAACAAAGGCAGCTAGTTTACACTTTAAATGAATTCATATCACTGTTGGCTTTTGGATATTCAGCACTTCTGAAGGTCAAGTATATGCCTAAATATGGATTTAGGAGCCTAACTTTAAGCTTCTTTTAAAAAAAAAAAAAAAAAAAACTTAAATATTTTGATTGTGTGAAATGCTGCACCCAACAACGCATTTTGTAGGCATGTGAAATTCTTGTGCAGAACTGGGACAAATGTGTTACAAAATTATTTTTCCCTTCCTGCAAAATTGCCACTGA
Source organism: Pelochelys cantorii (assembly GCA_032595735.1). NCBI lineage: Eukaryota > Metazoa > Chordata > Testudines > Trionychidae > Pelochelys > Pelochelys cantorii. The sequence continues at coordinate 71,908,280 of CM064327.1, forward strand.
AGTGTCACAAAATATGGTGACTGTTTTGACGGCTTCAGAATAAATCTAGCTGGGTAGAGGAACTACATATGGAGCCAGATAAAATATATGCATAATGTTTTCCAATCCTTCTGTCCTTCTTATTGAGTCAGGAGTTCCCTTTCTTTTGACTGTTTTAACTTTGTGGACAGGAATTTACTAATTAAGACCCTAATCCTGTATCCACTTACATTTGTAAAGTGACACACACAAATGAATATCCTCCCCATCTTCACTTTTTTAATGATATTGTGAATTATCCAGGAAGAAGATCTATCCTTGGAAGCTGTAAGAACTAGAGTGGTACAGCTTCTTGGATCTTTGGGAGGGCAAATCAATCGAAATTTAGTTACAGGTGAGCATTCAAAAATATTAAACATTTGTATGCACTCTCTTATTTACAAACGACTTTAAGTGCAGGTTCATAAATGTTACCCTTATATGAAATAAGGTGACCTTACCAAATAAAAGTTCCATTTTGTTAAGTTTTTCAGCTCACAAAAACAAGGGGAAACCTATTGTAGAACACCTAAGGATATGTCTGCACTGCAGCTGGGGTGCAGTTCAAGGCTTGAGTAGACATACCTGCACTGTCTCTGCTAAAAGTAGCATGCTAAAAATAGCAGTCTGGTCTCAACAGTATAGGTGATAGCTTGGGCTAACCATCAGAGTATGTTTCTAGGACCTCCGTCAGGGTTGTACTTGGTGGCTAGCTTGAGGCATCATAGCCATAAGTACTATTTTTAGTACATTAGCTTGAGCAGAGCTAGAGTATTGATGTCTATCTGAGCTGGACATTATGCCTCACAGCTGCAATGTAGGTGTATCCAAAAAAGTTACTTAGCCCTTAATCATGCAAAATCTTTCACATATACTTAACTTTACACACGAGGGTGGCCTCTTTGATGATTGTTAATGGAAAATGGTGAAATTTACTGTACAAAGGCAGTTGGAGTCCATTAACTAACCTGAGGAGTGGAAGGGGTAAATGGAAGGGGGCAAAAACTATAATTTTCTCTTTTAGTTGTAGACATTTTTGGACCATATCGTATAACTCAATACATGTGTTTTAGACCCTATGTTCACCACTGAGTCCTGTTTGAAACGAGTGAGTCTCTGTGCTTCTCCAGGGGTCTGCTTGCCTGGATCTATTTGTAGAATCTCAACTCTAAGCATTGCTTGTAACAGTAGAAGACCAAAAAAAAAATCATATTCTATTTTTTGAGTGAAGTGTTCTGAAACAGTCATGCTCTAATGTTCCAAGTTTAGAAGCTACTCTGCCATTGCCTCTGTTGGAGCTGGATAGCAGTATTGTCTTGTGAAAAGTTGAAAGCAATTATCCTTTCTCCACTGTTTTGCTGTGAAAGTGAGACCATCATTCTTCTGACAAGTACTTTGATTCACTAGATACTGCAGTGCACTCTTTGTTTGAAGTTGGAGGGATTAGCCAAACAAATCTATCAAAATGCCTGAAAACCTCAGTGCTTTATGATTAGTGTTTGATTTTATTATTATCTGGTTAGTTCCATAGTGTAATGCTTATTTTTGTTTTGCTCTCTAATACACTAGCTGCTTCTGCAGAAGAGATGATGAAGAAGTTTGTGTCCTGGGACACTGAGAAGAGTCTGAGCTTTGCTGTACCCTTTGCAGACATGAAGCCAGTCATCTATTTGGATTTGTTCTTGCCTCGTGTGACTGAATTAGCTCTATCTGCTAGCGACAGGCAGACTAAAGTATTGCTATTTTTGTGTTCACTATTAAATAATTGTCAGCTAATGCTTGTAAAAGATCTGCTTCCTTTCTGAAGACTTTTGCTTTTGACTAAATCTGAGACTGTCACATGGTTCCTTGATGTGGCTCTATAATCAGGTTTCTCTCTAAACTACAAACTAAAAAGTTATAGTACATAGACCCTGTAAACTTTACTGTGCAGTCATGTGCTTCTTTGGTTAGAATTGTAGTGAAAACGAGGGTTTAGAGAGAGCTGTGTGGTTTTTTTTGTTTTTGTTTTGTTTTTTTGTTTTTTGGTGTTGTCAGGCCTTCTTCCCTGGCATAGTATGCAAGCTTGCATTTTCCCTCTCTATTAGCCCCAGGGCAGGAAAGTTAATAAGCACATGGTTCAGTTCTTCGCTGCATTGGGATCATGTTTTCTAAAGAAAGATGGAGCCATAGGGGTCCAGCAATGCATAACTATGTATGGTTTTCAATAATGTTATTTCTCCAATTCATAGATTCCAAGGCCAGAAGGGACCATTGTGATCAATTAATCTGACCTGTTAAACTCAGGCCATAGAACTTCCCCTCAAATAATTCCTAGAATGTATATTTTACAAAAATGTCCACCTCTTCCCCAATTGTACACAATGAAATGGAAGGCAATAATGTACTATGTAAAACTGGATTAGCGTCTGAATTACTTTGTGAGCAGAATATTGACATACTTCTTAGTGCAATATTTGTTGCTAGTATGAGGGTACAGTATGGATCAAAACCAATTAATGAGCATTTATTAGTGTAAGAATTTCCCTTGCCCCAATTCTGTTCTTTTGCAAGTGTTGATGCATAACAATAAAGAATGATCAAACCTTTATTGCAGATTGCAGCATGTGAGCTCTTGCATAGCATAGTTATGTACATGTTGGGAAAAGCATCTCAAATGCCAGATGGACACTCAGGTTCTCCACCCATGTATCAGCTGTATAAACGAATGTTTCCTGTATTACTTCGGCTTGCCTGCGATGTAGATCAGGTAAATATATTTATTTGTGCGTCCTACTGAAACTCACACTTAGTACTGTTATATCTTAGAAAATTCCTTTTTAGCTTGGTTAAAAGTATTTAAATTTTGGAATACATTTATTATGTGATACAAAATAGTAGGATGCTTACTAGGGATGTTAAAATGGATGTAATTGGCTAACCTTGTAACTGCTGAAAATTTTCAGCAGTTAAGCAGTTATATGTGGGGTTGCAGCCAGCTCTCTGGGAGCCAGTGTGTGCTGGGAAATCAGTTTTTAAGCCAGCTCCTGCATGCACCAACTGCTGCCCCACGCTGTTTGCTGCCTCTGATATAGAGGCAGCAGCACGGGGTGGCAGGCAGCTCCTCAGGAGCTGGTGCACAATGGGAACCAGCTTTTAAGCTTGGTTTTTTGGTTCCTGCCTGCCTCTCTGCTCCCAGGAAGCTGGACTGGGAGCCGTGTGTAATTGTTAAACTCATGCTTATCAGTTACCCGTTTTAAATGGCTATACTCTTACCTCCCTAGCACTTACTGCTGCTTTCTTTTAAATAAATACTTTTGTGTACTGAGATCCTTATCTCCAAAACTTCTGCAGTTGAAGACGGAAGTGTAGAAAAGTCTAGTGATGGACTGCAATCCAGATTAACTGACAAGAGTATCATTAAAGGAACAGTCTTCTCTGATTTATTGTAAGAGTTTTCCAAAGTATGAGTTCTCGATTTCTATAGCAAAATAAATAAATTTTGCAAGAAGAGAATTGATCATTCCAAACACACAGTTAATGTGCAGCTGCCATGCTCCTGAAAAAAATACGAGGCACAACTTACTATATTTGGGGGTGATATACATAATTCTATGGGATTCTATAACTAGAACCCTGCAAATCCATGGATAGCTGCTTTATATCTGCTGATATCCACATTCACAGATATAAATGTAGATATCTGCAGCTCATTTTTGCAGATGTGGATACCTCAATCTCAAAGTATATTAACCTTTGCCTCTGTTATAGGAAGATATTATCCTAATTTTACAGCTGGGGAAGTTGAGTCACAGAGAGAGATTAAAATAACTGAACATACAAGGTTTTTTGGATTTTGAAACTTTTCATACTACAGGTTGTACCTTCCTTAACTGGGACTCCCTGGTCTGGCAACATCCATGGTCCGGCATGAACCATGGATGTTCCTGGACCACAGAGCCCAGGAATAGGGAGATCTAGCGGCAGGGCAGGAGCGCAGTAGGGGGTACTGGGAACCTATTGTGTGTTGCAGGTGGGAACAGAGAGCACAGTGGGGAGTTCTGGCCTCAGCAGTGGCTGTGGAGCTGTGGCCCCAGCAGCAGCCACGGAACTCTGTCCCTAGTTGCAGTGCTCCAGCCCTGGCTGCACAGCTCCAGCCCTGGCTGCAGAGCCAGGTGGCTGCTGAGCCCTGCTCCTGCTGCATAGTCCTGGTTGCGGAGCCAGGTAGCTGCTGAGTTCTGCCCCAGCTGTGCAGCTTTGGCTGTGGCGCTCCTCCCCAGCAGCAGCGGGCCTGGTGGCATCTAGAAAGCCCCAGAGGGCTGGGGCAGCAGCGGGGGCAGGCTAGAATCCTAGCCCTGTAGCACCACAGGCCAGGAGGGGAGAGAACTTCTCTAGTCCAGCCCCTTGTTCAGGATCAGTCAGGTCCCGAAGGTGCTGGACCAGCGAGGTCCAAACCGTGTAAAGGAATTTGTCTTAAACTCTGCTGGTGAGTTTGATCTCTTCCAGTGCACCAAAATAAAAAGATTAGCCATCAGGTCTAATTGCTGGTGTAAATGTGGGTACAGCTTCGTTGAAGACATTGGAGTTGTGCCCAGTTGTAGCAGAGTAAGTCTGAAATAGGTGTGCATGAGATTAAGTGGTTTTAACACATGAAAGTTTATGCCCAAATACATTTGTTAGTCTTTTAGGTGCCACAAGACTCCTTGTTGTTTTGGCAGGTACAGACTAACACAGCAACCCCTCTCAGACCTTTCATATTTTGTAAAGGAGAAACTTAAAAAACAACAAATAGTCTGATAGCACTTTATAGACTAACAAAACGTGTAGATGGTATCATGAGCTTTCATGGGCACAGCCCACTTAAGATCTGAAGAAGTGGGCTGTGCCCACGAAAGCTCATGATACCATCTACACGTTTTGTTAGTCTTTAAAGTGCTACCAGACTATTTGTTGTTGTTTAGTCTGTACAGGATAAACTTAAACAACTCGACTACCCCTCTGAATATTTTGTAAAGTTGACCTTCAAGTAAGAATGTAAAAATCCAATATGTTAAATAGTAAAGGTAAAAAAAATGCAATAAAATACAAAATGGAGTATGGTTTAAAAAACAAACTGCTATACCAACCTGCCTCCCTTTCAAAGGCTGGTGGTAGCAGCAGTAGGGTTTCCAGGTGTCCAGTTTTGAACTGGACAGTTCAGTATTTGATCTTTCTGTTTGGGAAACAAATTGAGAAAATAAAAATTAGAAAATAAAAATGTCCGGTATTTTCTAAATAAGATGTAATGTAGATTGTGATATAATGTCAAGTGTGTCCGGTATTTTTGTTGAAACCATCTGGCAACCCTAAGCACCAGTGTCAGCCAGAAGATTGTGATGTGTGATTTCACTGTGTGCGTGAGATTGATGATCTTTTGGTTTTGACATCCAAAAAGAGAAAACAGAGTCAAGATCAGCGTTTCTTAAAGTATGAGGCAGTTGGAGGTGTGCTGGGGAGAGAACAGAATTCAAAATGGCCTCCCTTAAAGGGACAAGCCTCTTTTTTTTTTTTTTTGACTCAACAACTTTTCCCTGCGGGCTTTTTTTTTCCCCTCACCAAAAATATCCTTGATGTTCCCCCATAAAAAAAATTGTGTGGTATTCCTTGGTCTTAAACAGTTTAAGAAACACTAGTCAAGATGATTGCAAGTCAACTGCTGCTTTTATCCTCGTTGTTAAATATGTGGATCTCTACTTATGAAGATATTGGCTTTTCACTCATTCACTTTACAGACTTCTTTTTTTTTAAAATGCTGTGTTTTCATTTCACAATGAAAACAAATTACAATAAAAATATATATTTTAACCTAGGGGCTTTTCATCTCTTCAGGTAACAAGACAGTTGTATGAGTCCTTAATCATGGAATTGATTCACTGGTTCACCAATAACAAAAAATTTGAAAGTCAGGACACAGTAGCATTGCTGGAAGCTATTCTGGTAAGTAGTTGTTTTTTCTTTTTATTATTGTTATGATTATTATCAGGGCTCGACAAACTGCGGTGAGAGCTACTCGCCAGCCCTGTACTGCGCATGCGCCAGACTGGCACTGCGCATGCGCGCAGCACCGGTGAATGGGGCACACGGAGTGAGTAGAAACAGCAGTTTGTCGAGCCCTGATTATTATTATTATTGTGTGATGTCTTTTAAAAAGTAAAGTCTGGTCTGTTAAAGGAGCTTTTAACAACAAATTTACACATTTTATGGACCTTCCTTTTATGTAAAGAAGAAATCCAATTTCTTTCTTTCTTCACAGGCCACATTTATTTGTTATTACTTACTTTTATGTTGGGCTTTATACTCCTATGAATCCTTCACTTTTTTTATTTTCACTTGATAATGTCTAAATAAATCATGTACTTAAAAATTAGCAAGCATATTGTTAATCTTGGAAAGATCCTAGCTACCCTTTTTATAGTCATTGTGTACAAGTACTAAAATACCTTTTTTTTTTTTTTAATAGCCTGTTTGAAAATTTTCTGCAACTGTTATTCAGGCATAAGTTTAACTACTTTTTGCATCATATGGATCTAGTAAAACAGTGGTTTTCAAATATTTTTCTCATGATCCAGTTGAAGAAAATTGTTGATGCCCACGACCCACCACAATTTGAATAGTGTGTGGATTCCAGGTGTGGCTGAGGTTGAGATTTTTGGGCTGCAGGAGGGGACTCAGGCTTTGGAGTGTGTGCGCCAGGGCTTGCCTTGTGTGGTAGGAGGGGCTTACCTTGAGTGGCTACAGATTAGCAGTGCAGGAGGGATGCTAAGGCAGTCTTCCTGCCTGTCCTGGTACTGCAGAACATGCTGAGCCGTAGAAGCAGCCAGCGCAGGTTTCCAGCCAATGGGAGTGCAGAACTAGTGCTCAAGGCAGGGCAGCGTGAAGAATTCTATGCACTCCCCCCTTCCCCCCCACACACACACTTCCTCTTCGCTAGGAGCTGGGCCTGCTGCTGGATGCTTCTGGGGCGCAGTGCAGTCTGCCGTGCCAGGACATGCAGATGGCACAGCTCACCGATCCTTGTGCAGCCACAAGACCCAGTGCCTAACATTTCATGACCCAGTATTAGGTTGTGACCCCTAGTTTGAAAGCCACTGCATTAAAGTTATCACAGTAGTCAGGTAAATGGAATTTTTAAACAAAAAGCTTTTGTCCCATTTCTTGGGCATTCAGCTGAAATAGGTGTGTGTTTAAAAAAAAAAAAAAAAAAAATTCAAAAAAACCCCCCACCCTACCTAGAATGAAATAGACTGGTTAAATATCCTTTTTCCACTCCACTCCTAAGATACACTTCATTAATATTGTGGTGTCGTTGTACTAGTTCTCCAGTTGTTCAGAAACTTCTGGGGGAAAATGGGTAGACAAGACGCTGAATTTCAAATGGAAAGCACAATCAGAAAAAAAAACTTAGTTATTTTTGCCACAAAAACACATAATTCCAGCTGCCTTTATATATGTAAAGATATACAAAAGGGGACCAACTTTCCTTCCCTTTGTAGATCTGTGAAGTATTGTCTTAATGTAGGAAGTTAGTTTTTGGACTAGGTACAGGGTATTATGACTTGTATAAGGAATTCTACGTTTCATCTAAAAGCTTACTTACATGCACTGATTTTTTTTCTCTTCACTGCCACATGTGCACACCGGTTTTTTTAGCCATTTATAATGTGATTTTTTTTTCTTTATCTTTATTCTTATGTTTATGTCCATAGGAGTAATATATATTTAACACTCATATCTGTGGCAGGAGGGGCTCAAAGTCCTTCACAAACACTAATTGAATAGATCTTATCTCCCCTATGAAATAACTATGATAAATATTTTCCCAAACTTGCCCATTATTAAGCAAGCTTGTGACAGCAAATCTAGAACCTCATTCTAGATAAGAACCTGGAAAAATTAGATTATCAGATACCTGTCACCATAGTATCTAACCACTTATTAATAAATAAAACTTAATATAAGTCAGTCTAACAAGTGGCATAGATTTTTCCCCTTTACTCTGAAAGCTAGCCATTTGTTCTGTCCAGCTCTTTGCCTTACACATTAAATTATTCTGTCTCCCACATATTGCAGGGGTTGATTCCTTTCATCTAGGCACTGAAGTTAAAATAGTTTATAATGGGGAGGGAGAAATCTACTTTAGGATGAAATAGTAAACCACAGGAACTCTAGGCTTGATGCTTGTATTTGTTGTAATGAAACCATCTGCTGTTAATTTCAGGATGGAATAGTGGATCCTGTTGATAGTTCTTTGAGGGACTTCAGTGGTCAGTGTGTTAGAGAATTTATGAAATGGTCCATTAAACAGACAACGCCACAACAGCAGGAGAAAAGTCCGGTGAACACCAAATCACTGTTCAAGCGACTGTACAGTCTTGCTCTTCACCCAAATGCTTTGAAGAGGCTGGGAGCAGCACTTGCTTTTAACAACATCTATAGAGAATTTAGGTGAGCTGAAAACTTGAACAGTAGCTAAACTGGACTAAAATAAACAAGGTGAATATATTAGAGGAGAGGGACATTCTGAGAGAACCTAGGTTTTATCCACTGATGTTGGTTGATGCTGACTACAGGAAACCTCCGCCTTATGATGACCCGAGTTGCAACCCCCCGTACTTATGACCATTTCTGTAAGTGCAGAAGGGGCCGAAAACCCCGACTTATGTCCTTGGCCCGCATTTACGATGGTGCACGGCGCCTATTGTAACTGTGGGTTTAAGTTACGACGCCTCCAACTTGCAATGCTTCCCCAGGAACCGATCGTGTCGCAATTTGGGGGCCGCCTGTATTAATATGTAAAGAAGCTGTATCAGTGGACTTGTTAAGACTGTGTACTCTGAATGAAATTCACTTTACCCACAGAGAACCTGTATGTGGGTTCTCTCTGGGGTGGAGAGCTGAGGCAGTGAATTTCCATTCCAAGTCCAGATAAGAATGATAAGGTAATAGTTTTCAAATAACACTTTTAATGATTGCTAATGTTTCTCTTTTGGTGTGGTGATGGTCTAAAATATTTTTGCAGTCTGTGTTAAGCAGCATAGGATGTGTCTTCCATGTCAGTTTGAAATGTGACACTACTTTAATTTTTTCTAAATTTCATATATGAGCTTCACATTCATTTGCTTATTTATGCTTCTTAGCATATTTACTATGTCCCTTGTTTTACAGGGAAGAAAATTCTCTGGTAGAGCAGTTTGTGTTTGAAGCATTGGTTGTATATTTGGAAAGTCTGGCCTTGACTCATACAGATGAGAAATCACTAGGTGAGATGAAACTGGTGTATTGAGAAATGGAGTGAATAAGCCATCCTTTCTCTGATATCCTTTTAGATTGTTTCATTAGCGATCTTTGGTAAACCAAACCATGACATTGAAGCTGTAGGTAAACAACAGTTCAATTTCCTTTGAACTTGAAGATCAATTCTTTTCCATTCTCAGCACACCTCATTAAATTGGGTTTCTGATTTACTGGCGTTTCTGTGCCAGTTTCTTAAATGTGTGGGATTTTTATGTCTATATTTGAAATAAATTAAGTTTTTACAAATGTTTTACAACAGAGCTTCAAAAAGTTCAGAAAGCATCTGAATGATGCTTCTGATCTATACATCTTAATCCCACAGTAATACAAAGTGAAAATGGAGCCCAGTGGTTTTTAGAGTTTAAAGGCATTTGTAACAAATGTGGGGCTCAAAAAAGCACATATTTCTGCATTATTAGAGAGGGCTTCACCTCCTTAGCAGCACCTTCAGCTACTATTCCTATGATGTTCTCATTCCTAGCGCCAAATGGAATTGTATGAAGAATTCATGACTCATTCCCAACATTAAATAATAACCTATATAATTATATTTCCTTGTATTTTTTCTAGTAATTCTTTGTCAACTACTAATAGTTAAAAAGTAAAACCAAAACCTTGAGCTTACAAAAGTTTTCTTTCAAAGAAACAGTTTTTTGGAAGTGATACTTTCAATAGGAGTGTTCATAAGGAAAAGAATGAGCTTCTTTGTTGTGTGAGTTGGGTCATACATGCCAAAGAAATGATCTCTAAATGATGATTTCCACAGGAGGTAGGAAAAGTTTTTGTGGCAGCAGTCTACAAGTTAAGATATGTAGTAAATGGGGTTTTATAATAGATGTAATATATCTGGACTTGAGTAAGGCTTTTGATGCTGTCCTGTATGACATTCCCATAAGTAAACTTAGGAAATGTGGCCTAGATGAAATAATTGTAAGGTGGCTGCACAGCTGTTTGAGAGAACATTCTCAGAGTAGTTGTCAATGGTTTGCTGTCACACTGGGAGAACCTATCCAGTGGAATCCTGCAGAGTTGTTTTTTGATCTGGTACTATCTGACATTGTCATTGACATTGAGAGTATGCTTAAAATTTGAGTGACACCAAGCTGGGAAGGGTTACAAGCACCTGGGAGAATAGGATTGGAATTCAACCCAAACTTGACAAATGGGAGAACTGGTGTGAAATCAATAAGATGAAATTTAATAAGCATGAGGTGCTAAGCTTTGGGAGGAAATATAAAATATGCAAATATAAAATGGGGAATAACGAGCTAGGTTGCAGTACTGTGGAAAATGATCAGGGGTTTGTAGTGCAATCCAAATGGAATATGAATCAACAGAGGTGTGGTGTTCTGAAAAAGATATAGTAATTGTGGGATATATTAACAGGAGTGTTGTATGTAAGAAAGAGGTATTTGTTTCACTATATTTGGCATTGGTAAATTCTCTGCTGGAGTGCTGTGTCCAATTTTGGGCACCACATTTTTGACAAAAGTTAACAAATTGGAGAGAGTCCAGAGGGGAGCAACAAATGTAAAGTTTCAGAAAACATGACCTGTGAGGAAAAGTATAAAGAATTGAGCATGTTTCCAGTCCAGGTGGAATTCTGCACCACTTTGCAATGCAGAATTTGTGCAGAATTAGTATTCTGCATACAATTTCCTTTTCCCTGCAGAATTGGTGCTGCAGATCTGCTGACTACCAGTGCGGGCTAGTGGACCCAGAGCAGCCCAGCTTCCCAGCTCACAAACAAAAGACAGTGCTTGGGGGGAGGGGATAGGATTGGGAGTTCCCAGCAACTGCATTTGCTAGCACACCCTGAGGGAAAGAGGTAGTGTGCAGAAAATGCCATATAGCCCAGGACCCAGTATGCGACTGTTTCTCCATCTGGATCCCTGAGCTTTGAGGGGAGGAGGTGGGAGTGTCTGCTGGGCTAGAAGGGCCCTGTTGCTGGACTGCATGTGTCTGGGCTGGAATAGAAGGGCACAGCTGGGCTCTGAAGGGAGATGCTGGCCGAGAGGCTGGGCTTGTGGGGGAGCGGAGGGGAGGAGAAGGGAGGGGAAGATCCAGGTGCCTGGGCCCATGGCTGGGCTCTGGGCAGAGAAGCAGGAACTAAGCCGTCATTGTGGTTTCTTTAACTCTCTACTCCTGGGGGATTTTTTTGTCTGCATTGTTACAGATATAGTTGTTGATAGGTATTTTGAAATAAATTACCAAAATAATTGAAACTGGTGTGATTACACTGTTTATTTTGACAAGTAAATATAAAGAATTTTGCAGAATTTTAAAATATTCTACACATAATTTTTAGATACAGAATTCCCCTAGGAGTAATATTTAGTCTAGAGAAGGAAAGGCTGAGTAGGACAAAAAGTAGTCAATTTAGTTTTCAGCAAGGGAGATTTATGTTAGATATTAAGGAAGATTTTCAAACTGTAAGGATAGTAACACTGGAGCAGGTTACTTCAGGAAGCTGTGGAATCCCCATTCTTTGAGGTTTCTAAATATAGATCAGATAAACAGCTGTCAGGAATGGTCTAGGTATAATTAATCCTGTCACAGGAGGGAGTATGCATGGACTAGACCTAGATGACCTCTTGAGATCCCTTTCAGCCCTGTGTTTCTATGATTCTCAACTGTTTCACAGGCTTGCTTTGTGACCTTGGGCAAATTATCATAGAAATGTAAAGCCTGATTATTACTACATATGATCCTGCATGTCATCCATGATAGAAATACACATTTCTGCAGCCTAGTTTCTAACACAGTTCTCTTATGTTTGGGCTGCTCTCTTTCTCTCTCTCATTTCTTGTAGGTGGTTTGAACTCATAGCACTGCTCATGCTAGCCAACACTCCTTTCTGTTGCTTGCTGTCAAATCTTCTGCATCTGCAGCAGCAGTCAAATGGTGGTTTATTTTACTTTTGTTCTTTCAGTTTTAGTTATTCAGACATTATGGACAGCGTCAAGCAGTTTTCTCTTCCAAGTCTCCTCTCCTTTCTGGTCCAGGTCTGAGCAGCATGATGGTCACAGCCACTTGAAGCTCTCACTGCAGTGTTTCCAAGCTGAGCTCCTCTGTCCTCTTTCAGGCAGAGCAAATGCATAACCAGTGGTATAAATCAAAAAGGATCCAGTGTAAGGCAACTTTCCCAGGTTCAGCTGAAAGTGAATTATCCTCAGCTGATCCTTCTCACCCGGTTGACCCCAGTATTGCTAGGGGATGGGGCTCTAAGGCAGGCAAGTTGAGTTCCCCAGCTTCTCTAAGGCATATTGAGTCCCCCATCTTTCCTAAGCAGCTGCAATTCCACATCAAAAAAGCCTGACAGAGCAGAACAGGGGGAACTTCTAAGGCTGAGCAGGACTTAATCTAGCTGGTCCAGGAAGTGAGTCCTGGGGCAACAAAGAACTATAAAGATAAGACTCTTGTGGGGCTATTGGCTTCCTCACAAGTCTTAAAATGCATCTTAAGCACTTTGGTGAGAGAAGCAGGGCTCCTATCCAGCCCCCCTCTTTTCCTATTCAAGTCTGAGTACTCTGATAATGAGGCTCTACCTGGGGAATGGAATCCTGAAGAGGAGAGTTTCAAGTGAGAAATTTCTAGAGGGCTCTGGGATCTACAGCAAGTCATAAAAGAACTTACTCTGGCAACAGTCATGGTGATCTATAAAGTACATCACAAAACCCTAAGAGAATGTAAAGGAAATGGAAAAACTCCAAAAAATATCTAAAAGGTACTCAGCCTCTGAATAAGACCTCTTGCCTTCCACTGAGGTACATTCTTTGTAAGAGCTAAGGCACTGAAGAACAGAGGCTACCCTGACTCAACATTGTACATGGCAACAGAATTTGTAGCTGATGCATCAGTGGATGCAGTGAGTTTTTCTGCTACACTTTGATATCCAGCTCAGCAGCCAGGAGTTCACAGATGGCTATGACCCTGGAAAGTAGATGCACTTCACACACAAGTTCTGTGCTCAGAGTTCATAAGGTCACTCCTCTCTGGATAAAAGTTAGATAAGATAGTGGCACAAAATGCTGCAAAATCTAAGTAATCCCTTCTCCCTCTACTGCATGCTCTCAGAAGAGATACAAACTTGCTTTCAGGCAGACACACTCCTTTTGTTCCTGCTCCTCTCAGAAATATCAGAAAGGCATGATTGGGATCAGAAGCAGTCCAAACCAGTGTTGAGTGATTGTTACTATTTGCCCTATAATCCTGGATGCCTCTCAGTGCTTTCCTGCTATGTGTCACAGAATGTCTGTGCTATACAGCCCTGGTTCAACAGCTGTGACTCCAGCAAACTCTCTGCTGTCCCACTGTGTCTTCCACCAACCTTGGTTACAACCAGCAAGGTGACCCCAACATACTTCCAATTCCAAATTTTCCTAAAACTTGGAAAATTGTGTGCTCTTTCCTTGTGTGCTCTTTCCTAAAACTGCCCAGCCCTCTCCCGGACAATTGAGAGAAGTGTTAGGGTCTGTTAACTGAGGTGAGTATACTCTTCCCTTTAAACATTGCATTAAATTGACTTATAGTAAAAATAAGACCTATTTATTAACAATAGAATGTAGTTTAAGTGATGGCGGGTAAAAGGAATACATTTAGAATGGGTTATAAGAAAATAAAGATGCAGATATGCACGTAACAGTCTAAAACAGTGGTTCCCAACCCCAGGGACCGGCAAACCCATTCACAAACTTTTGCTGGACCAGTAAGATTTTGTTTGTCTATTCAGGATGCAAATGACGAACATGTAAATAAAATTTTTTTGGTCTGCCAAAAGCCCAGTGCCAGCCCTAGCCTCTAGAGCCCCCCCCACCCCTCAACTACCTCTCAGCACCAGCCACTGATCCTAGAGTCCTGTGCACCCAACCCCCCCCCCCCAGTGCCAGCTTCCCATCCTCAGAGCCCCCCAGTGCCAGCTCCCCCCCACCAGATCCCTCAGTACCAGCCTCCTCTTTCCAGGGCCCCACTGCACCCAATCCCCCAGAGCCTCTCCCAGTGACAGCCCCCAATATTAGCCTTGTCCCCAGAGCCCCCCAGTGCCAGCCCTGCTCCCATAGCTCCCCCACTACTAGCTCAGCCTCCAGAGCCTCCCAGCACTAGCCCCACTCTTGGAGCTCCTGGTGTCTGCCCTGCCCCCCATAGCTCTGCACTGCTGCCTGCGTCCCAACGGCTCTGGGGACCAGGGCTGGGGAACACCACCCAGTGCTTCCCCTCCTGCGATGGCTGTTGGGAAGGCATGTCCTGCCCCGCCTCTCAGCTAACCAGCACTGGGCGGGGGAAGGATCTTCTCCATGCAGGGAGCTCTTCTGCAGCCAGGTGGGAGAGCTGCACAGAGTAGCTGTGTGGCTCTCCCGCCGTGCAGGGAAGTACTCTTCTGTGGTTGGGAGTAGACCCTGCCCCTGCCCGATGGTGGTTGGCTGAGAGGCAGGGCAGGACATGCCTCTCCCAGCAGCTGTGGCAAGAGCAGTGACCCCATCCCCGGTCCCCAGAGCCACCGCAGCCCTGCAGCCAGAGGTCTGCGGCCTGGCAGCCAGAGGTCTGTGGCTCGGCGGTTAGGAACCACTAGTCTGAAACATAGTTTAATAAGGTACATTGTTTGCCTCAGCAGGTTTTTCACTTATATTGAGTTTCCAGAGACTACTATCAGAGTACACAAGGCAAACTATAACTCAGTGTCTTAAGCTACCAGTCCTTTTGGTCTCATGCACTCTCAGGGCAAGGTCATACATGAGGTTTCCCCATGAAACCATTTCCCTGGGTGCATGACAGAGCACATGCTGGTTCCCAATCAGGTACTCGGTTTCTAACACAGTGGACAGTCTCAGGGAGTGCAAGGGCCTCCCTCCATATGACTTCCAGTTCCTTTGGTTGTTGGTTGAAGTATTGGAATGTATTTGGGACACAAAACCACACAAGGGATCTGAAACCCAGAACCACACAAGGGATCTGGAACCCAGGGAAAAGTGACCACATCAGTTTCCTGGAGATCAAACTGGTGAAACTAGCACTACAAACATGCTGGAGTCCCAAGAGGGGAATCACGTGCTGGTACAGTCAGGCAACTACTGTCAGATATATAACCAAGGAGAGACAAGTAGCCCAGTGCTACGTAGAGAAGTGAGGGAAGTAATGAGATGGGCAGAAACAGACCCAAGTCCGTAGTAATAGGTAGTCTGTCACACAGATGCCCACAAAATGTGCTATATGCATTCCTACTCTTCCAACTCTCAGGGAAAGTGATCTGAAAGATAAAGCTCGAACTGGCAAAGGTAATAATGCTTATCCCAACTGGCCAAGGGGGCCACTGTTTTCTAATTTGATAGAGCTGAGAGTGGAACCACCATGACAACTACTGCCTTAAAGCAAGACATCTTTTTCCAAGATCACTTTCTCCTTCCAGGCCCAGGTTGGCTATTGAAGGAGGACTGTTAACAAAACTCCATCTGTCCTTCAAAGTCATCAGGGCATTTCTATTATTTAGGAGAGCCTGTGTCTGGACCTAGTTCAGCATTTGATGCCTGGGACATAGTGTTAAAAAAACAAAAGATTCAGGGATTCCGACTATTTTGGACTTCCTCCAAGAGGGTGTGGATAAAGGTCTTTGACCCAGTTCCATGCCATACCAAATATCACCCATTTGTTGTTTTCTATATTCAGGGTCTTTGGGCTCCTTGGCAGAGAACCTCCATGTATCCAGGACTCTCAGAGCAGTCAAACTGGTCAGGCCAGTGTTCAGTTCAGTCTTTCCAAAATGGGACCTACTACTGGTGCTTAAAAGCCTTACTTTCTAATGCATTTGAACCTCAGACTTGAATAGTGGCATTCTACCACTCATTCAGAATCTTTTATCTGGTCACCATTACATCTGCTTAGTGAGTGTCAGAACTGGCAGCGAACCTTACTGCATTTTCAATTATGACAGAGTAGTAATGGGAACTATGGAATCATTTCTTCCCAAAGTGAACATCCTATTCCATACATAAGAACAGAATCACTCATTCTGTCCAAGACCACCGCACCCTCTTGAGAAACTATGGCATATCTGAGACATCAGAAGAGCACTGAAGATTTATACGAAGTATACAGAATCCATCTCAAGGACTGAGTTTCCAAGCTATGTATTGCCAGATGGATCAGACTGTGCATTCTTGGTGACTACAAGGCATCTGGTCTCCCTTTTGTGGAAGGAATCCAAGGCATACTCCATGAGATCATGGTTAGCTTCTTGGTCCAAATGGGCAAGGGCTTGCACCTCAGATATGGAGAGTGACTAGCTGGTCTTTTGGCCAATACTTTTTCAGACACTATATATAAAGTGCACTTTCTTTAGTCTGCAGAGGTTGCCTCCTGCACAAAAGTACAGCAAGTGATGGTCCAATAATAGTATTGCCTGTTGAGCAACTTTCAGTAAGGGGGATTCCCTTCCTGTCTCATTCTGTTTTACCTTTTTCCTCCCTGCTTCTGTTCATTGCCTGCTGTTTCCCAGATATAACACAATTTTGTGAGATGCTGGGCTTCAGAATGGAAAATTTCTAACGCTGTAATTATGCTACCAGCATCTCCCACAATTCTACACACCCTGGATGGCTTCGCTCTCAAGGGTCAGCTTTTCATTTAGATCATTACCATTTGGGCTGTATGCTTTCTATAAATGGTTATCGAGTTGGCATTGAAGTTATTGTTACTAATAGCTTTCCATGAGTTTTATGCAGCTTTGAAATGACACATACAGCAGCAAGTGAGGAAAGGGGGCATGACCAGTATGAGAAGTGTTGTAACTTTAAATCATCTCCAGAAATTGCAGAGTGGTGGGAAGCATCCCAGGCATAATAGAATTGTGAGAGATGCAAAAAGGAAGTTATTGAGTAAGGAATTATTTGATAACTGGGCCCCACTATTGGCACTTATTCATAGGTGAGCATTTCCCTTCCCTTTGATAATAGGTACAGTTCAACAATGTTGTGATGCCATTGATCATCTGAAGCGCATAATTAAGCACAAAGCATCGTCCCTAAATAAGGCAGAAAAACGACGGATACCACGGTTAGTTTGAATTTTTGCTTTTCCAAATATTACATCATTAGTTTATTACAAATGGCTTTTGTAAAAATTTAGGGTGGTAAGTGGAGTTTAGACACATGATTCCCATTAATGTGTAACTGCATTGCCACGTGCTGAAAGCTTTCTCCTGAGATGTCCCTTGAACTGACTAGAATAGCACGATGGATCGTGGTTTGAGACTCAAGAGCTATCTTTGATTCTTGAAACAGCTCATTCAGCTCCATAGGGAGATGGGGACGAGACTGGCATACAGTTCCCCACTGGAAACTCTGTGACCATCTCAGGGGAAGTGTTGATTAGCCTCAAGAAGGAGTTGCATCCAGCTCTTTCTAGGCAAAAATATGAGTCAGAGAGAGCAGGAAAAAATGAGACTGAATCCTTGGGGATATTAAATAGTCTTGGAAGATTTCCCTCCTCCAAAGGAGGGGGAAGAAGAGAAGATCTTTGTCTGATAGTTAACCTCCCCTTTGTCTGGAGTTGAAAGGATAGGAAAGAGATAGTTAAGTCTTGATGTTTTTCTTTTATTTCTCAATCACCACAACTAATTAAATTGGAGCTCAGATCAGGGAAATAAGTGAAGCGTATACCCATATATGATTTTGTATTTGTAGTGTGAATTATCTGACCCATCAAATCTCCCACCTCTGCCCCTACTTCTTTTAATGAGATAGTGGAAAGAGCATCCAAAATTCTTCATTAAATATTTAGATTTGCAGATGAAGCGGGATGGCATCATTAATATGATGGCTGTTGTGGCTTTTCTTTGAAACAAACAACGAAACACAGCTCTTGGGCAAATGTTAGTAAGGATTGTTGATATGTATTCGTTATTTTGTACAGAGGCTTTCCACATGCTAAATCAATATGTCTGTTGGACCTTGTCATGTGGCTGTTGGTGCAGTGTGGGCGATCTCAGACAGAATGCCGTCATAAATCCATGGAGCTCTTCTATGAATTTGTTCCTTTATTACCAGGTATTGTGGGTCATCACATATATCTCTAGTCTCCTGCTTCACATTAACTGCATTTCTGTTCTCATTTTCTGTGCAGTGTCAGTCTTCATTTATTGGAAGAAACACATTTTGAAATGAGTATCGATTAGTATTGAGTAAGAGCTGAGTAGCTGCTAGTATTTCATTCAGTATGAAAATGGTGCATTTTTTATTGTGTAAGCTTCTTCCAATCAGTGTGCCCCAGCTCTGACCCAGAGGGACCACCATTAGGTTCAGGAAAACTATTACAGCCAACTATGAGGGGCTCATCAGCTGATGCAGAGCCAGAGGCGTGGTTCCTAAGCCACACTCTTCCTTGCAGTTGACACATGCAATGTGTCCAAGGGAATCTCTGACTGCTGCATTGGCTGTCTCCTCTTCCAGAAAATAAGAGCAATTAATGGAATAGGTTTTTGAGTGTTGATTCATGTCCATAATACCTTGCTGAATGCCAGCTGCGTATTTACATACAGAACACTGATTTCTGTTTGCTGCTTTATCAGGAAACAACTCTCCATCATTGTGGCTGGGTGGTGTTCTAAAAAAACAAGGAATCTCTTTCCTCATCAACAAATTTGAAGGGGGAGGAAATGATGGTTACAATCTCTCTGGAATCCTTTCTCAGCCAACACTCTCTGACGTGCAGGAGCCCTTCAGTTTGCGAGCTGTTTTACAGTGGATGGATATGTTTCTAGCAGCTCTGGACTGCTACAATACCTTCATTGAGCTGAGAATGATCAAACCAAATGAAATACTAGGTAGGTAAATCCTAGCTGTAGCTTGGTCAGTATTGTCTGTTACATAAACTCACACTGAGAGGTTTCTAACTTGGACTTGCAACACTTGTTTCAAGAATACATTTGATTTACAGATCCATGACCATTTTCAGCAACAATTGCCTCAATGGATTTTTTTTGGTAACAGTGTATTATACTTTATTTACTTTGTGTTATAGAAATATTTCATTGCTATTATAAAAACACTAGTTTTAAATTTCTTTCCATCATGAATGTCTTTCTCCCTCATTTTGTTTAACTGTGTTCCACTTTCATAAGCCCTGCAGTGCAGCAACCCTATCTCCAGTTACAATCTCTGGGCAAGATTCTTTCTAAAGCCGATCACCATGCTCCTTCATTTAATTAAAAAAAGTTACCAGTTAGCAATGTGAGGTGCTTCCTTCCCTCCCCGCAGAGATTTTGAGTAGGGATGTTAAATTTAGATTAATTGGCTAATCAAATAGTCGATGCAAATTCTATTAGTCGATAAGGGTGCCTCTGCCTTTGAAGTGTAGCAACAGCTGATAGAGGCAGCAAGCGGGGAGGGAAGTGACTAGTGTGTCGACTATTGGATAATTTGCTTATCAGATAGTCGACTAGTCATTCACATTCCTAATTTTGAGTGTGTTGCTTTTCCCTTCAGCTGCAACTCTCCTGGGGAACTTAGCACTTGTAGTCTGATGACATAAATATCAACACCCTGTGCAGCCGTTAGGCCATTGGTTCTGCATCCAATATAAGTTTTTAAATTGTTCATGTATTTCTAAACAACATGTTTCTACAGTAGCAAAATACAGTGTTTGGATTAGAATCCCATTTGTAAAATACTGATCTGTGTGTCTCAGGGCAAAATTAAGGATGTTAAGAGGCAAGTAAATGACTAATTGTGTAGTTGATACAATTTGTATCGACTACTCAGTTGATAACAGAAGGCGCTCTGAACCAGCTCGTGCCGGTCCAGGAGCTAATCCTCCTGTAGCTCTACAGTTTAAATGTAGTAGGAGCTGGATGTACAGGCAGCCCGGTTCCTACTACATTTAAAATGCCAGGTCCAGCATCTCCTGTCCGTGGGGGCGAGGTCCTGGAGCTGCTGCTGGAGCAGCCTCTACCCGAGGACAACCCAGGCCGCCGTGGACAGGGGCTGCTGCTGGAATAGCCTCTGTTTGTGGCAGCTGACCCTGGGCCTCTATGAGCAGAGGTTGCTTCGTGGCAGCCTCCCTTACTCTCCCCTTCCCCTCCTCTGCTGCCTCTATCAGGTAGAGTCAGGTGGTACTGCAGAGACGGTGTTGGGGGGAACTAGGTTTTAAGCTGGCTCCCCCCAGCACCCGCTCCTGTTCTCCCCCCCCTTGTTGCTGCTTCTGATACAGAGGCAGCAAGTGGGGGTGGGGGAGGAGTCGAGTAGTCGACTCAACAATTCGCTTAATGAACCTATGTATTTTGCCTAGGGATGTAAAGCTGTACAATAAGGTTCTCTTAATAAATGCAGTTATTAGAGGGCTAGATTTTCAAAGACATGGGTTTAGATTTATATCCATATAATTACACATGCCTGACTTGTGTGCAGATACCTAATACACATATCCATTAAGAATGTAGTTGAATGAAAAGCTATCTTCTATGTCCAAAACTTAATCTTCAAATGTAATTGAAGTATGGTCTGAGGGGAAAAAAAGCTTTTTCTTTCACTGGTGGGGGAAGATTTTTGCATTTTGTTTCCCATATTTTTATTAAGTCACTTCATTATGTCGCTCTGTTTGTGCTGAGTATAAAATATATTTTAGATTCATAAAGTCACTATATATTTAAATTTTGTATAACTTTTCTAGGTACTAGTATGAGGTCTTCATTCCTGAGAGCTGTAGAATTCTTCCTTGAAACTATTGCTTTGCATGATATAGCTGCAGCGGAGAGGTGCTTTGACACTGGGTCAAAAGGCAATATGTTCAGCCCACAAGAAAGAGAAGAGTATAATTACAGCAAATGCACAATCATAGTCCGAATCATGGTGTTTGTCAGCATGATCCTGGAGACATGCCAACAGGATTTCTGGAAGGTAGTTGTTGAACCTCTCAGGCTGTAGCAGGTGACCTCTTAAATTGCTGAAATTGTTGTTTAAAATTGTTTGTTTAAGCACTAATGATTTGTGGGAGAGTGAGGGATGTGCTAGGAGAAGTAGATCATCCTTTGAAATACTTTGGACCATTCATCTTAACAGATCATTAAGCCCTAGGACGTGGCTTGCTCTTTTGATATTACTGCTGCGGCAAGCTGAAGGAAACCCTTGGTTTGTGGATTATTTTGCAATGAGTGATGAAGTTCTAATTAGGAAAAATTAACACCATGTATATTTGCCAGTCAGGTTGTTTGAATCACTATTAGTATGACATCCCCATGGGTTTCTGATGTTTTTGAATTTGAGAGTTTTTCTTACTGATCATAGCATGAGAAAGATGATGGCTATAGAAATGAGTGTGCTCTGCCTTTTTCCTCTTAAATTCCTTTTTGAATAATGAGCATTCAAGTCTCTCACTATGTTTGTGTATTTAACTTGATACTAAAACTTCAATTTATTTTAACAGTTTCTGAAGACTTTAAAAAAGGGCACGGCTAAGTCATTTTCTAGGACTGCAAGTGCATAACTGGCAGTTGCATAACTTGTTTAGATGCATAACTAGCAGTCTTCATGTGTGTAGAAGTCTGTAGTACTGCCATGTTATTTGAACACTAAAATTAGTGTGTTTATGTCTAAATAGGTGGTGCTGTTGTGCACCTGTGTCTTTAAAAAATGGGCATTTAATTTCTATAAATATGAGTTAAAATATATTGAAAATGAGCCATTTCAGAGAGAAAGAAGTTAAGATAAAAAGGCTTATTTTGCTTATTTTAGGCACAGAAAAAATAATGGAAAGTAGACTAGTTTTAGATGAAAAAGGATTAAGAATAAAATGTCTCCACCTTCATTTTCATCTTTCATTCTTTGTAGTTACTTGAGAAGGAACTACTTAATGCAAATCTGATAGAACTCCTTGTGAGAACAGTTTGTGATCCATCAAACGTAGGCTTTAATACAGCTGATGTACAAGTCATGAAAAATCTCCCAGATGTTTCTGTGAGGCTCATGAAAGCTTTGATGAGATCTCCCTATAAAGAATCCTTGGAGCTAAGCATAAAGAAAAGAATAACATCACAAAGGTAGGGGCTCTTTGATAGCCAGGGGGGGAGGGATAGCTCAGTGGTTTGAGCATTGGCCTGCTAAACCCATGGTTGTGAGCTCAATCCTTGAGGGGGCTATTTAGGGATCTGGGGCAAATCTGTCAGGGATAGCACTTGGTCCTGCTGTGAAGGCAGGGGACTGGACTCAATGACCTTTCAAGGTCCCTTCCAGTTCTATGAGAGAGGTATATCTCCATTTATAGAAGAAATGCAGTCCATAGTGACAAATGCAAAGTGAATGCACCATTGTAAGATGATGTCTTTTTTCCATGTTATACATCCATACATACATAGGCAATCAATATTTTTGTTTATTTTTCTTCCCCCTTTTCAGCATCGAGGATCTTTGCTCTGTTGAACTGTATAATCCAGATGCTCGTTTTGATCACATTAGACTTAACTCCATATTGTCTGCATGCAGGCAACTGCACAAGGCAGGCCTGCTTCATTCCACGCTTCAATCTCAGGTAAATGTTTATGCAGAAAATAACAAAAGTTAAGATTTTTCATATTCATGGCCTTTCATATTTGAAGGGCTCTTGAAGTCATGGGGAGTTGCTTGTGCAATATCCAATGGCAGTAGCTAATTCTCACATTTCCCAGTGATGTAGTAAATAAATAATATCTTTTTTATAGATGAGTATACTCTGCCAGAGAGGCTAAGTAACTTGCCCAAGGAAACACTAGGGAGTAGGTGTTGGAACCGGCATCTGAATTAAGGATGTGAAAGTGTAACTGTGTACATGGTTAACATTCACATTTACACGCAAGCTGCTGGTACACGTGGTTAGTTGGCTTAAAGCCGGCTCCTTATGTGCACTGGCTCTTGGTGAGCCACCTGCTGCCCCATGCTGCTGCCTCTGTATTAGAGCCAGCAGCACGGGGTGGCAGGTGGGCGCTGGTATGTGCTGGGAGTTGGCTTAAAAGTCGGCTCCTCTTGCATACCATATCCTGGGGAACCAACTGCTACTCTGTGTGTAACCGTGTAACAGTTGAAATTTTCAGCAGCTACATGGTTACTTAATTACACATATTTTAACATCTCTAATCTGAAGTCTGGAGTTGCCTATACTCCGAAGATACCTGTCCTAAATAAAGCTTTACATTGCACTCAGTAAGTACTGAACATTGGAGAATTACAATTGGGTAAATTTGATAGTGCAGCTAAAAATCTGTCCACATGTGTGCATGTTAATGTTCACAATGGAGGTCATATCAAGAAAATATCTGTGCTTCAAATTAAGTGGTAGATATTTAATTCCAAAGAAAACATTGGATGCAGACAGTAATGGAGGGTGGGGGTAGAAGAGGAAGATGTGCTTAGTTTTTGACAAAAGTAGAAAAACTTGATTTATGTTTAAAATTAGTCCAGAGGAAAAAGTGGATTTTTTTTTTTTGTGGTTTTGACAATGCAAGCAAACTTTTTACATTTTGAAAACTAGCTTTTAAATATGCAAAATGGCAAATAAGAAATATATCATTAGTTATGAACCAGTTGTGATATAGTTGGTAGCAGAAGGAAAAGGATTAAAATACTATCAGAATGAGAGAGAAGAGAATCAATTCCTCTGATATAGCACAGTATTCAGGAGAGAAGCTTACCATTGGATTATTATATGAGAAAATATAACAAATGGGAAAGTGTCAGAGAAGCACTGATAAGAGTAATTATAGGATATATATTATTTGGATGTATTGATGTGAAAATGAAGATTTTGGATATTTTGGCTAATAAATTGGCTTTTTTAATCCACGAATGTTGGCTGGTCTGGCCTTTAAAGAACAAATCTATTGTCTTTTAAAAAAAAAAAAAAAAAAAAAGTATGGATCAGCCTGTTGCTTTGCAAGAGACAGAGTTCAGATTGTGAAGAGCTGAGTTATTCAGCTTCAGGACTAGAGGGGGAGCCCCTTTCATTACATTAGCATGCTCCTTTGGCAAAACAGATCCAGCACAATGTAAAGATGTTAAAGCCCAGTTATTTGGCTAATCGTGTAGTTGATACAATTTGTATCAACTACACAATTGGTCAATAAGGGGAAGTGCCCTGTAGAGCCACAGTGGAAGTAGCTCCTAAAGCCAGTGTGAGCTGGGATTGAGCAGTCCTGGCTTGCACTGGCTCTGTACTGCTGCGACTCCTGCATTTTAAATGGGCTCTTACTACATTTAAAATGCAAAGTGCAGTGATCCCGGACTGGTGCGAGCCAGGACTGCTTGGTCCTAGCTTGTGCCAGGTCCAGCAGCCCCTGATGGCAGTGGCCCGAGCTCTGATAGAGGCACGGGGGGAGGGGGCAGGCAGCAGCATTGCAGCGACGGTGCTGGGAGGGAACTGACTTTTAAGTCAGCTTCCCCCCAGCACTGGCTCCTGTCCGTCTCCCCCCCTCCTCCCTCATACAGAGGCAGCGCACGTGTGGGGGAGTAGTTGGGTACTTGACTCGACTACCCAATAAGCTTAGCTTTCTTGGGTAGTCAGGTACTCAACTACTCGTGTACATCCCTAGCATGATGAGCCTTGTTTAGCCTTTTGAGTCACAGGAAAGTAGGATAGAAAGAAGTTGTACAAATCAAACATAAACCTTTACATAGCCTCCTAGGTATTCCTTGTTACCAGGGTTCTGGAATGCATGCATTGTTGGTATGTCACTATAGGTAATGGGGGAGGGAAGATTTAGCTAACAGTGTTTCAGTCCTAAATGTTTGCTGTTTGGTGATGGGAGCCACTTTTATAATGTTACAATATAAATGTTAAATTTTATGGAATTTTTGCCATTACTTCTATGAGGTCAGGATTTCAATCTTTATGTTCAGATAAAACCTATAGGGCTGTGATAGTAGGCCAGCATGTTGACTAGTGTCAGTGATACCTGTGAATTATATGGTGCCCCCTTAAGGGCACCTACCTTCTCATAAGATTTTTCTGAATGTCCATACTAGTGTTCAGAAGCTTCAGGGGGTAGCCGAGTTAGTCTGTACAGGAAAAAACAACAAATGGTCTGGTAGCACTTTATAGACTAACAAAACATGTAGATGGTATCATGAGCTTTCATGGACACAGCCCACTTCTTCAGATGACTGGAGTTTTGAGTTTAGGATGCGCAGACACAAAATAAATAGGAGAGAAGGGGGGGGAGGAGGGAAAAAAAAGGAGGGGAGTGGGAAACAGGGAGCAGAGGGTATGGAAAATCAAAGGGAAAAACAGGAAAGTAGAGCTGGGAGTCAGTAAGTATCTTTATATTGGGTAGTTAAAATGAAGCAGATAAGAATCAAAGTCAATAGATAGTATCCTTCCTAGTGTTGTTCATCTGCTGTTCATCTTAACCATGAAGAAGTTCAGAGTCATTGGACTGGAGTCCAAATTTTGGCTTAGTGAGTAATGATCCCGAAATGGGGATCCAGCTTATTCTGAAACGAAATGGTCATTCAAGTGTGGTTCCCAGAAATGTGAATAGTCTGCATGACAGTCCTATGTGCAGGTCCACTGTTAGGCCAACAGCTTGGAAAAAACAGAGATCCTGCACTGAAACCACTGTGGTGCTCTTTTCACAGACAAGTCTTCTAGAGATTTAGTTTGCTCTGCCTAGCTACTAAAAATAAACAATTTAAATTCTGTTTTTCTCCTGCACTCATAGAGACTTACAGTAAAAATCCCCTCCCCCCTTCATGTACATCCTCTAGGGATTGGGGCTCCATTTTGCAGTTGGTTCTAAGCTTCTTTCAGTTGTTTATAAAAGCATTGCACCAGGAGATGAGAGGAAATCTCTACCATCATTAGACATCAGTAGCAAGCGACTAGCTGATGGACTCCTGCAGCTGGCTTTTGCTTTCGGTGACCAGGTAGGAGGATCACCTCTTATGATGTACTATCTCCAACTCCATTTCCGTAGTTTTGGGTTCTGGCATGTTTATTTTTCTGATAGTTAATCTTATCTACGCTATTTTCAGGAATGTTGTAGAAAAAACTGGTTTATTTTCTGTAATGTGTATTTTTGGGACAGAAAACTGTATATGTATATGTATATAGAATGCTGTATTGATAAACGTCCCTTAACACTTCCAATCCGGAACCTGGAGTTTGGCCATTGTTGAGTGCCAGTGACCAAGGCAAACTATAGATTCCTTAGTAGGGGAAATATCCTGATACTGTTCTGGGAGTTGTTTTTTTCCCCCTTAAGTTTTAACATTTAGTTTTATGTAATAAATTGGGGATGGGGAACATCAGACCCAAGGACCGGATACGGCCATCAACTTGCTTGGATTGGTCCCCGAGGCTCAGGGGTCCCCCAGCTTTGGGGAGCCCCTGCTGGTGCTCCAGTCACTGCACTGCTTTCCCGCAGGGCTGGAGAGCGCACAGTCTACTAGGCTGGGCCTCCATAGGCTCTGGTGTACAAGGGGAATGTGGAGAGTGTCTTTCTCAGTTGAGGGCCACAGTGTGGTGGTTTTTTCTGCTTCTGACTTGTGTGCAGCCCCCGACTGATTTTTATGTGTTAGTGGCCCCTGACCCAAAAAAGGTTCCCCACCCCTGTTGTAAATATACGTACAATTATTTGAGAAGGCAGCTTTTTGTAGAAGACTTGTGATGCTTAGTGATTTCAGTACGTTAGGACTGACCTCTCTTCTTGTTTCCATTCCCACAGTGTGAGGAGCTGGTAAGTCTCCTGTTGAATACAGTGGTACTCTCTGTGCCACTATCAGGAACATCACAGAAGGGTCTGATCAACTTCTCCCATGGAGAGTATTTCTACAGTTTGTTCTCAGAAACAATTAATCGAGAACTGTTAAAAGACCTGGATGTAGCCATACTTCAACTTATGAAATCATCTGTCGACAGCCCAAAAATGGTATTAGACCTTTTCTTTAAAGGACACAGTCAACTGAAAGTGTTGTATCCTCTTTAATTATAAGAAACACCTAAGATGACTATAAATGAAAGGTTAGAAGTAGGGGATGTGATAAATTTTTTTTTAATAGCAAGATAGTATAATTCCCATGCATTGCACTCCACATGCATGCTCTTCCCAACAAGCCCTCTTTTAAAGGATGTCTGCCAGTTAAAGGGAGTAATGCAGCAGCAAAGCTGATCCTTCTAAGATTGGGCTCAGAATGCCTGCCCATGGGTAGGTAGGGACAGCAGGAACCCATGGGTAGGTGGGCATCTAGCTTCTTGGCTCAGATAGGGGTCTAGAGAATATAGTGACTGTAACCTGAGGTGGTGTGGCTTCTGCCTAGGATCATGGGGACATGTGGGTCTTCTTTCTTGGGACTCTTCTACAGGTCCATAGGAAGAATTTAGAAGTTGAGAGGCCTTATTTCAACATTTCTGCTAAAGAGTCCAACAAAGAGGTGTCAAGCATGTTTGATGATGTTGCTTTTGAGCCCACGTGTTCGTTCTTGGATTAAAATTCAGCAAGGAAGTAGACACAATACTTAAAAGTAATTTTTTAAAAATAGTCTGGAGATACGATTTAAAAGTTGTTTTCTCTCAGGCAGTTTTTAAAATTATCTCTCTGGTGACATTACTTTAAATATTTCCACTGTCATTAAAGCTAGTGTGAGCAGAAAAAAAGTGATTTTTTTTCAAGGCTAGCACTTACCTGTTTGATTCTCGAATGTGCTGCTTGTGCAAAGCCATAATAGCTGTTAATCTGAAAACTGGATCTCTTATATCTAATAGATTCCTAAATATTCACACTCACACGGTTGTAACTGGCAGTCGAGTTCTCTACAGTACCTGCTTTTTAAATTCTCCATTTCTTTTATTTACAACCTTCTTGTGACTGATATATGTGCTGGAAGTCAGACAGACATGGTCACTTAATTATTTTCCAAAACCACACTCCCTCCTTCTCCTTTGTTAGAACTTGGAGATTTTTTTCATGTTAGTGAAATTTTTTTCTTATGTTATCATTTTTGAGGATTTGGGAAGAAAAATACTCATAGTTTAACAGTAGTATTCTAAATCTGGTGGAATCCAAATATGATGTTTATGTAATCAAAAATGCAAATAATCCTTGGAGCATAGGATGCAAAGTTCAGGTATAATACTTTAGTGATTTTTGTTTATTCTCTGGTTACCCCCCATTTAGAAGAATTTTCTGTTTATGAAAACTGGGATTCCCATCCTATTACTCTCTCCTCTCAATTTTGAAAATCAGAGACAGAAAGCAAAAAATGCTTGACTGTTACCATGTATTATATACCTCTCTTCTTAGCTTCTCTGTGTACTTGCCAACAAATATTTTGATTTTCTTTTTAAATGTTGTTTCATTTGTATCTTAGATCTATTCTAGATAATAATTTAGAAGAATATAATTTATTAGATTACTGTATCTCTCACTCAAATATTATCCTTTTTCCCAAGTTTACACAAACTTTAAGCATGAGACAGAACTGCTGCACCATACATGGAATGAATATGGGAGCAATTTGAACTGTTTGCTTTTTATTTTGATCCCTAATGCTAATATGTCCTCCTGGAAAACTAAATTTAGCATTACTACTAAACGCATGAAACTATTCTTCACTTGATTAATATTTTAGGTTTACATTTTCAAAATTATCTATAGAATTTGGGCGCCATTCCCATTAAAATAGTGGAAATTGGCTGTCCAAGTCTCCCAAACTAGTGATGCTTATTGTTTGTAATCATCCATCCCAGTGATCAGATCTTATAATTACATTGAATTAAATGTTGTCACCATATGAAATACTTGGAATTTTTATTTTGTCTTCATTTCAGGTGGGTACCATCCTGAATGGTATATTAGATGAAAGCTTTAGAGACCGTGCTGTTCGCAAGCAGCAGGGAATGAAGTTGGTGACTGCAGTACTGAGAAACTGGACAAAGCTTGATAGCTGGTGGTCCAAAGATTCTGCTCCAGAGAGCAAAATGGCTGTGTTGACACTGTTGGCTAAAGTTCTGCAGGTATGGATTGTGTTTGGTAAAGTTAAAACCCCTTTCACAGCAATGTATAAGAACACCCCCCATTTTGGAAGAGTGTTAGTGTTTGAAGGTTTAGGTTTATTACTAGTTGGAGAATTTCAGTATTTTCTGAATAATGAATACTAGGTATTTTTTAAAAAATCAAACAGGTTTTGGCAGGCAGAACGCTACACCTTCCCATTTTTACTCCTGTGCCTGATGTTTTAAATTCCCCTCTCCTTCATAAGAAAAGTTATCAATGGAAGAAGTAATCTTTGGGAAGCAAACAATCTCTAATGGGATACTGCCTGTATTGTTGGCAGCCAGACAATTCTTTGTGGAGTGGCTGTCCTCAAACCAAATCATTTCAGAAAACTATTCTGTTTTGTAAGAACTTCAATTTCTTTGCCTCTCTCTTCCTTTACCTCTTTGAGACACTCTTCCTCAGCTTAAAAACAGAGCTTTATTGACAACTTGTATACCTATGCAAAATATCTAGGAAAAGAGTCAGGATTATCTCCCCTATTCACTTCTTCTTTTATTTTCATTCCACAGGTTTGAGGTTTATTACTCAAAGCTGTGTTTGAAAATATGCAAAGCAGATTGTCCTAAGAGCTTAGCTGGTAATAGTGCAGTGATCATAGGAGACCTAGCTTTGGAAGGGGACTTAATATTGTTTTTCATTGTCCCAGAAGAGTCACAGCACGTGATACCCAGCATCATGATGGATAGGAGTTTTTAGATTCTTGCTAATAACACATGTAAAACCAAAACTTCATCATATGTACATCTGCTGTCTGCTGAAATAAATTCCAGAAATGAATGATTTTTATGAAACTCCAAACAAAAATCATGGAAATTGTGTTAATACAGAGATTATTTTTATATATTAAATATTGTTACAAGTTTTATTTTTTGTCTCTACAGATTGACTCCTCAGTGTCTTTTAACACAAATCATGAGGCTTTCTCTGCTGTTTTTAAAACATATACCAGCCTACTTACTGATCAGAATTTAGGTCTGAATCTGAAGGTAAATTGTATGTGTTTTTTCCCCCCCCTAAGTTTGAATGCTAATATGACTCAGGGTATGTCTACACTAGCTCGTTAGTTCGAGCTAGGTAGGCAAATGAGGGCAACCGGAGTTGCAGATGAAGCCCGGGATTTAAGTATCCCGGGCTTCATTTGCATGTTCCCGGGCGCCGCCATTTTTAAATCCCCCTTAGTCCAAACTCCGTGCCCGCGGCTACACGCGGCACGGACTAGGTAGTTCGAATTAAAGATCCTAATTTGAACTACCATTACTCCTTATTCCATGGCGGCGCCCGGGAACATGCAAATGAAGCCCGGGATATTTAAATCCCGGGCTTCATCTGCAACTCCGGTTGCCCTCATTTGCCTACCTAGCTCGAACTAACGAGCTAGTGTAGACATACCCCTATGGATTAAAAACCAGTTTTAACTGGGTTATATCTCTAAGGGTACCTTTCTCTTGCTTTTCATAATAACCCAACAAATTTCCTTTTCTCCCATATCCTCCCATAGGTGTGCACAGGTCAGCAAACTAAAAATCATACATAGATATGTCATAATTTTTAGATGGCTCATTGTTCCCAATCTTCCTTATTTTTCTATCTCTTCTTGATCATGTAGTTTTAGGAAAAGTCAATAATATGGAGATATAGATATAATTATAAACTCACTTAAAATGTAAGAGCAATATAGCTTGATCAGAGATGTCATTTCACTTTTGAGCATTATCTGTAGGGTTTGAGCCAGGGATCTTTCTATATACAGCAGACTTCCAATAATCCGGGACGTTTGGGACCCAGGGGGTGCTGGATTATCGGATATGCCGGAGTATCAGGAGGTACTCTGGCAGGGGGGCTGTGATGGGTCTGGGGGGTGGGCGGGGAAAGGTGCAGCGTGGGGCGAACCGGGTGCTGGTGAGGGGTGGCGCTGTGGGACCAACCTGGCAGCACCCCAGCTGCTCTGCTCCGAGCTGCTTCCCCAGGTCCGCAGCTGGTCAGTTTCAGCAGCGGCAGCAGCGGACTTGGGGAAGCGGCACAGAGCAGCTCCAATTGTCCGGCTGGCCGGAGCACTTCTGGGTTCCAGTTGGTACCAGACTATCGGGAGTACCGGACCACTGGATGCTTTACAATTGGAGTTTTACTGTAGAAGAATTCGCGTCCTACTGCTTGAGCTAAATATCAAACTCCTAAATGTGTATGTGTAAGTCTAGACACTAGATCGGGGACTAAGAACCCTGTGGTAGCATGGAGTGAAAAAGATGCTGGACTGAGAGCTCTGCCTACAGAAGTAGTACTACTGTATGGTTACTTCCCTGCCAATGTGTGTCTGTCCTAAATTGTCAGATTACTCTGATGATTGTCTGCATATTTATATTTAGTTGAGTTTGGACTTTCTGCTGTAGCTTCCAAGAAGGACATCAGTTAGTGCAGTGTTAGTGGTGGTTTTCAGTGCTTACAGTTTACCAGAAAATGTACTGAGACTTTTTAATTATGTACCTCAATCATGAAATATCCAATGGAGGATAATTTTTGGTCATCACTGACCAGGGCTTGATTTTAGATCAGCAGCTTAAAAGATGAAAGGCTTCATGTTAACTCATTACCAACCACCTGAGCTATCCACTCACCTAACGCTATTAGTGAGTGTAGGGGTTCGCAGAGGGGCTCTTCCCCTCCTGGGTCAGTGGGTGGCCATTCCGCTTAAGTCCCCAGAGCCCCTTCAGTCCTGGGCCTCGGGCTGATGGTCAGCCCAGTTCAGTGGGCTGTCTGAAAGCCCGGCCCTGGTTCAGGCCAAGTTGTATCCACACAGTTCCCAGTCTGGCTCTGGTCAGGGCGGGTTGGCAACCCAACCAAAACAGTCACTGGTTACAGACTGGTGGGTCCACAGCTGGGTCAGAAGCTCTGGCCCTACTTCAGGGCGGGGCAGCGAACAAACACAGTTTGGAGTTCAGGTCTCCTGGTTCAGGCGGAGATCAAGAGCACGAGGTGGCTCACCTAAGATAGTGAAGGAGGGAAACTGCCACCCAGAAACTGGGTGGCAGGGGGGACGCAGGCCCATCCACTCCTCTGCATCCCAGCCTAGGGCCCTGACAGCAGCCAAGTAATCTGCTGCTGGGTCAGCAGGGAGTCTAGCCCGCAACACGCTGACTGCTGCTGCGGCCCAGTTAAGCTGTGGCTGACTACCTTTGGGCTACTTCCAGTTCCCCCTTCATGGGTACCGGGGGCTCCAGCAAATCTGTGGGGTAGTTGAGGCTTGTCAGCTCCAGCAAGTCTGCTGTTCCAAGCCAACTATCCGCGTCTGGTAGGTGTGGGGGTCCCGGCCAGTCCTCTGCCTCTTGCAGGCACGGGGATCCAGGCCAGTCCTCGGCCTTGCAGCCCGGGAGCACAGGGCTGACATCTGTCTCCTCTGTTGGCTGGGCCCCTACTGCTCTTCTGGGCTGGCCTTTTATAGTTCTGGCCTGCCTCCTGATTTCCAGTCAGATGGGGGGCGGGCTCAGGCTCTGTCCAAATGGGTTCGCAGAGAGACTCCTCCCCTCCCAGGTTAGTGGGTGGTCATTCCGCTCCACTACAGTGAGGAATAATTTGTAGTTTTTTAATATGATAAAATCTAATAGTTGGAGAGTGAAGATGTTTTTTCTATTTAAAATAACCTCTGTTTACTTCAGAGTCAAGCAGTGATTATTCTTCCATTCTTCACTAACCTGACTGGAGAAAGGATTAGTGAGCTTAAGCATGCCCTTGACCAACTTGTGGCTCTCAATTTCCCCATGAAGTCTGATGAGTTTCCCAAGGGAACCCTGAGGTACAATAACTATGTGGACTGCATTAAAAAGGTCAGTATCTTAAGTATGTTTAAGGTGTATAATTGAAAACATAAGTTAACTTTGTATTCAGAAACAATGCATTTATCGGTATGTTCTTTGAGATGACAGAATTGTTTCTTCTGAACCATGATTTAGTTCACCGAATTGTGTTAATTTTATCCTAGTGGTTGATTATTCTAAATGTCAGAAATTAGGAATATAAATACAAGGTTCAGTCCTGCAAACCTTTACCCTTGTAAATAATTTTTATTCATACAAGTAGTCTGATTAAGTTCAGTAGAATGTAAGGTTTAAAGGAAAGGGCCCATGGTAATTCAATCTGAATAAAAGTAATATGCCATATTTAAACTAATACAGTTATCTGATTACTTTATTGAAGAATACGTTGTTTATATTAGGGCAGTGCTAAGTTGTATTCCCTGTGAGCTACACGCTGACTGTTGAACCACATCCCTCTGTAGGGAAGGTACAGTACCAAAAGGAGCAATGGAGAGGCACAATGTCTTCTCAGGCTGCTTCTTCCACACATGGTAATGAACATTTTGTCCATCCATCCATAAAGTGGAACAAATTGGTGTCCTTGGTGTACTAGTTCCATCCATGTACCTGCCACCAACATTCAGGAAAAAGATGTGATTCTCTTGAATTAAGAGGGCTCCCTGACGGCTATTACATCCCCATACTCCTCAGAGGAAAAGGCTTTCTTATCACTAATCCTTTCTTGAGGATGGTCCAGTAGCATCTGCTGCTGACTTTTGTTTGTGATAGGATCGCAGATCTGTGATAGACCATTTGCTTTGATGCAGTTGGACAACTCTTGTATTCCTTTTTTTCCTCTATTTTTTCCAGTTTCTAGATGCACTAGAATTATCTCAGAGTCCAATGTTGTTACAGCTGATGACAGAAATCCTTTGTAGGGACTACAAACACTTTATGGAGGACTTGTTTCAAACCAGTTTCAAAAGAATTTCCAGAAGGTGAGCTTGGGCTATCTTTTTTTTTTTTTTTTTTGTGAAACTTTATTTTGCCAGTAGGTGCTAGAGAGTAACCACGGCCTGCTATACAAATTGTTATGGTTAGAAGCAATCTACCTCTATGTGCACATTTGAGCAGATAATTTGTCAATTTCTTTCTGATCTACCTTGAGCAATAACATCTCCTGAAATTCTCCCAAACTATTTTAACTAGTATTACTTGTAAAACACAAGTAATCATGGTTCTGATTTCCAAGTGATATTTCATGTATCTGGAAAAGTTTGCAAAGCCTTCACAGCTCAGTCTCTAATACAGTACAAATCAAGATAGTAATCTTGGCAAACATGCACTCTGAGATGTTCAGTTGCTCTTCTGCTTGTATATTTAACACAATTAACATTTTCTACAAGTAACTATCATGAACACAAGTAATAATTATTTTGTGCAAATGAGTATTATCTGGACAATAAGAATCATTTACAAAGTATTTGTGATATTCATAAAAGAGCATGTTTTTTATTATATCCTCATTGAAAGTGTTAAAGTTTCCTGACTTGAAGTCTTCTATGTCCAGATTTCAGTTTTGTATGTTTAGTTTTATGTGATTATTTGGGATAAGAGCCAATATGTGTCATATTTCTGACGAGCCAAAATTTGCCCTGTCAATTGGTGATGGACAGTGATTAAGTCCTTCTTTTTCCCCCCCTCTTTGGAGGTCAAATATGTCTTCAATTGTCCTGAAAGCAAGAGACTGAATAAAGCATAGCTATAACCCAGCTGACTCTTGATAAACTGTTATTTTCTGAATTCTCATTTTCTCTCTCTCTATGAATGATGCTGCTTTCATTGAAGTCAGTAGCAAAATTCAATTCAACTTTGGTGGGTGCATGAATGGGACTTATTTATATATAGTAGAAGACTTACCCAGCATTGCCCGGGTAAGCAGTGGTTGGTGGTGGTGCAAGACTCAGGCCAGGGCCTTGGGGATGTGTATGGGGGAAACACAGGAGACTTGGGGTGGGTGCAAGAGTGATGATTGGGGGAGTGAGAAGAGGCTTGGGGGGGGGGAGGGAAGGTCCCATCTGGCAAATCTTTTATCTCCCCCTGGCATCCAGGGTTTTTTTCCTCCCCCAGCCACCAAGAGCCTTTTTTTCTTGCCCACTCTGGTGCTGCAGCCAAGGGCTGGAGGAGGGAAGGGGGTTTGGGGCAGAGGGGCCTACTTACTCAGTGTGCTTTTGGGCAAGATGGCAGAGCCCCAACTGTGCTGGCCACTCCCTTGGTGGTACAGCTGCCCTCAGTGGACACTCTGCAGGATAGCTCCCTCCTGCGGGCTCACTGCCCCCGGTGGCCACTCTAATATCGTGTCCCTCCGAATAGCAGCCCCTCCCTTTGCATGTTATGGAAAACAGTGCTTTTTCTGGGGCTTCTGGATATCCTGGCACAACCAAATCCTGACTTTTCTTTAAGTTGGGAAAAGAGGAAACTGCATATCAAATTTCGTGGCCCTAGCTCTTACTGTGTAGGAGGCATTCTTGAACAAGTGGACTCAGACAGATACCCACTAATATATATACATAGATTTATTATCTGCTTATTACCTCATTTAGGTGATGTTTTGTACACATTTTAAAAGATATAACTGAGTTTTTTATATACACAGAGGACCTGATTCTAAATGCATTAGATGTTCAATACTGATAGATATCTGTTTCTTGAAAAATCTGATTCTGTGCTTTTGCATAGTTAGGTTGCAAAATATGTTTGGGCAGCTAACCCCTCAGTCTCAGGAATCAGAATAGAGCATTTGAGCCCTCCTTACAGTTCTGATTGTTGCTAATGCCATTGCTTACTTGCAAGCTGCTTCTGAAAATTAAGCAAAACTGAACAGGAGACTAAATCCTGTGAAATACTTCAAAGAATTGTATATAACAAGCTTCCTATATTTAGGCTAGTAGGTATTGGTTTCCTACATATAGGGTTTTAGTGGTTTTGTGTTTCAGCCTCTTATGTGCGCAAATACTATTTTGAATTTATATAGTGGTCTTTGTCCTGAAGGCTCCCAAAACACTTAAAATTATGTATGCACAAGAATTGTCATCTGCCATTGAAAGACAGCTGTCTTTGGGGTGAAATATGGCCTCCATTTAACAACACATATCAGCACTGCATTATAGTTTGTTAGGAAGTGAAGAAAAGCCTGACATATGTTAACAATGCAGGGGGGAGCTCATGTAGACAAAATGTAATTATCAAATCTGCAACTTAGCTAAGATGATGGGAGTAATCCTGTTTTGTAGAATGCTATAGAATCTTTCATGCTCACAGTTGGCCTAGACTTCTCATTTACAAACCATCAGATAGCACCTCCAGTGCTTTCAAATGGCATGCTGTGGTGTTGATTTAACAATGACTCAAAAAGCATGCCTACACTTTGCACTTCTTATGGTGTCATGCAGAGGTACATACATAGCTCCCCTTTGTCTTCCTCCCTCCTGCCTATCCCCAGTGCAGATACTAATAGCAGTGTAGATGGTAAAGGACTGCTTAGGCAATTAAGATACACATGAAGCCTGTGGGTATGTACCTGGGTATATATTTTGTGATTCTTTATAGCCAAAGAAGAGCCTTCCCTATCAGCATTGCTATTTTTTCAGCCTTTCATTACCACAAGGAGAGCCTCTGGGCAGGGTGAGGCAATGAGGAAGTGCTGAAGCCTCTTCCTGTTGTCTTTCCCTGCCAGAGCTTTTCATTGGCATGTGTAGCTACGCACCACAGAGTGTAGACAGCTAGCTTTTTAATGAGGAATATAGGTGTATGTGCCCTATATATCACAAACAGCAGGGTGCAGCATAGGTGTAGCTAAAGAGCAGAATGCTACTTACTGAATGACAAAAACTACCTCCTGCAATGCATAAGTTTTCCTCATAGTTATCCCACTACAGTGCTGACCTTGTTTACCATGTAATCCACAGAGATTACAAACCAAGTTGATATGACTACTGAAGAGAATCAAAAAGTAAATGTTGTGGAGTTTAAAATGGAAATGGAAATTTGATAAAGTGGTTCATCTAAAATTTTCATCCTGTTTAGGAGTAGCTGTGAAAAACAAGTGGTGCTGTTGGACACTGTGCATAAAATGTTCCAGAGTGAAGCTCTTCTTTCAAATACCTGTCGCCAAGCCTTTGTGGATCGCTCTTTCCTCACACTCTTGTTGCACTGCAGCTTGGATGCACTGAAAGAATTCTTTAGCAAGATTGTAGTAGAAGCCATGGATACACTGAAGGCCAGATTTACAAAGGTAAACTTCCTTTTTTCTTTAAGGTTAGAATTAGGGATGTTAAAATGAGGTTAATTGACTAATTAAGTAGTTGTTAGAATTTTTATCAACTGCTCGTTTAGTTGATAGGCAGCCGGCTCAGTTCCAGCTTGCACCTGGTCCAGGACCAAACCTTGCTGCAGCTCTGCAGCTTAAAAGGCAGTAGGAGCCAGGCAGCCTGCCCCCTGGATCCTACTGCATTTTAAATTGCAGAGCCGCAGCAGGGTTTGGTCCCAGACCGGAGCCGGAACTGAGCTGGGCTGTCTGCCCAGCCGGCAACAGCCCCTTTCCATGGCTGGGCCACTGCAGACCGGGCTGCTGTCGGTTGCCCTTTTAAGGCAGCTCCTGATTTCCCCCCTCTTGCCCTTGCTACCTCTGTATCAGAGGTAGCAATGGGGAGGGGGGGGAACGAGTAGTCGACTATTCCCTTATATCCCTAGTTAGAATAAACCCTTTAAAATGCCCATATTGTTCTGTGATATGTTACAGATTATATTTTTCTTAGTTATTGTCTTCAGTCAGGGTTTCAGGGTTGTCCCGATGCATTCCTTATAGGCCCTCTACTCCATCGGTGGTGATAAAGTCTCGGCTGCGTGCGTGAGTGCGTGCGTGCACTCCCTTATCTAAAGCGTTAAACCCCGTACACTTGGGTCAACACAGTAGATCTCTGAGAGCCCCCAGAAACGACAGATTCAGGCAAGGATGAAACCAATCGAGCAGGCTTATTGCCGAATGCTATGCATTAACAGTTGTCAGCAGAAAGTCTCAACACTAAGCCACTGTGCATTCTGCAGGTGTTGGCAATGTACTGACCATCAGCATGTTTGTTACCAAATGACTTACATTAACAGTTGTTAGTAGAAAGTCTCAATGCTAAGCCACTGTTCATTCTGTAAGCGTTGATAACGCCCCGACCTACAAAAGTGCATAAAGCACCCCCCGCCAGGGTCGGTCGGTGCTCACCTTTTACGGTGCCCTTTTATAGACATGTACAAACAACTTACATCGCTTCTTACATACGAGGTTGCCACCCTCTGTTGCCTAGTTACTACCCCTCCCCTTACAGAAGGGGGGCTTATTACTATCCTTTATGCTATCAACTTCGATCCGGTCCTGAACTTAGGTTGGTATGTACTTTCGTTTTTGGGGAGTCGTTTGGTACCAAGACGTTTCTTATTCAGAGGTCCCGCAACTCCCCACTGGCTTACAATCTGTACCTGGTGCCTCCCTATGTTCTTCCATGCTCGACCTAACTTACACAATCATACAGTTATCAATAGGGCCTCTTTCTTGGTTGCTGTGTAACTGAACCAAAGTCTTGCTCACTAGATTCCAGGCCTGTTGCTGTTTTCATGTTACAGGCCTTTATTCAGGCCTGCTGACTCCATGTTACCGACCCTCAACTTACTACAACTATAAATACATCATCAATATAAATATCATTTTTTCTAGATTTGAGCACATTATAGGTAGAGCCCTGCGCAAATACAAAATTGGTATTCGAATTCTCAAAACCGATCCACAGATATTCATATCTGCGAATGTGGATACCCATGGATATAAAGCAGATCTGCAAATTTTCAGAAATGAATTGTGGATACATATCTGTGTATACCTGTAGATTTGCAGAGCTCTAGGGCACAAATTAACATGTTAAAGTCACTGCAAGTCTTTCCATTGATTTTAGTATGTGTTGGATCTGACCTGAATATGAATAATATATTACCGTGAAGTTGATAGACAGTAACTTATATGTTTCTTATGAAAAAAGAGAAGAAATGTTATCTGTGTATATCCAGAGAGGCTTAAGGTACTGTTGAAGGCAAAATCCTGCTCAATGCTCAACTATGGTGTACCCATTTATCTGTAAGTTAAATTGTGTTATTGTATTCTTAAATGGTGTAAACTTGTACATTAACTTGAAATTATGATGACTATAGAAAAATGTTAGTACTTCCTGTGGTCAGTAATACTTTTTTTTTTTTTTTTTTTAAGGCAATTTAAAATTTTTACTGTTTTATTTCAAAATACCAAAGTGCTGACCATTCTAGGGAGAAACTCCCATTGACTTTTTTGCAGCCTGGATTCATATTATCAAGATTCTATTTTTAAAAATTAAATACATAAATACGAAAGTTCATTGCAATACAAAAAACAATAGAATTCTAAGCCTTTATTTCTATGGGCTGCCTTCTCTCTGATGTAAAACGTTACAGATAGATGTTATATTTCAGGCTTTTGTCTTTTGGCTCAGTGGGACTGTGATAAAATCTAAAGCTGTGGGCTTTTGAGTGCTAATGGTGACTAGTGTCCTAGATATTTTGTTTGATAAATATTTTTAATAATATTTCTACTTACATGATATATCTAACCAAAGATCTGAGTGCTTTGCAGTCATTTAAGTAAGACTCTCAATGCCTCTGTGAGGTAGGGAAGTTCTGTTTTCCCCATTTTACAGATGGAAATATGGGCACAGAGGTGGTGACTAGGGATGTAAATAACGTGTGGGGAAAAAAATAAGCATAACTGATTAAAATTATATTAGTTACACATTTAACCAGGGAACTAAGGGTGCAGGGGATGCTACAGCACTTCCACATTTTACATGGTGGCCTTCGCTTCTGCCTGCTGCTGCCTGTGGTCCCAGCATCCCAGTGCACTCTGGGTCCTGGCTGTCAGCCCCCAGGACTCCAGGCAGAGTTTAATCATTAACTGGTTACACTTTTACAATCCTAGTTGTGACTTGTCCAGGGTAATTCAAGAGATCTGTAGAGATGGAAATGGAACCTAGTTCTTCTATTTCCTACTCTTCTATTTCTACTTTATTTTTTCTCATGAAAAGTGGTTAGTTGATTTATAGAGCAGGGGTGGGGAACCTATTTTGGGTTGGAGGGCCACTAACCCACAGAAAAATCAGGGGCTGCACTCAAATGAGAATTAAAAAACCCCTGCTTACTGAGGTGGTCCCCAACTGAGAAGGAGAAAGACATTGTCCACGTTCCCCTTGCACACCAGAGCCTTGGGGGGCCCAAGCTAGTAAATTTTGTGGGTTCCAAACCGGTGGGGGAATGATGTGGGGGCTGGAACACCAGCTCAGACTCCCCAGTGCTGGGAGGGAGGAGCCCCGAGCCTTGGGGGCCAGATCCCCACCCCTGTTTATAGAGAGTAAACTTTTGAATATGGAAAAAAATGCAGTTTACGCTCTAGTTTCTATTGAGTAGCTTTTTTAGCTATAGTGTGAGGACAAAAGCTAAGCGATCTTTTTCTCTGTGCATCTTTTGTTTTTAGTCAAATGAACCGGCTTTTGATACACAAGTTACCAGAAAAATGGGATATTATAAAATTTTAGAAGTGATGTACTCCCGTCTATCAAACGAGGATGTTTATTCCAAGGACTCAAGAATTAACCAGGCTTACCAGGGATCCACAAATGTAGAAGGAAATGAACTTACCAAGATGCTAATAAAGTAAGACTTTCTCATCTGTTCCATTCATTTGTTTGTTACTAATATTATCTGAGTGCTAGACTTCTTTATAAAGGATGCAG
The DNA here is from genome assembly GCA_032595735.1 of Pelochelys cantorii. NCBI lineage: Eukaryota > Metazoa > Chordata > Testudines > Trionychidae > Pelochelys > Pelochelys cantorii. Next base: position 71,949,265 of record CM064327.1, read on the forward strand.
TTTAAATAAAAAATCATGGCCAAAGAAAAAATTTATTAGAAAACTGAATTTTTGCTTAAATCATAGCACTAGGAATTGAATTGAATTTATGCTAGGAAGTGAGGGTGTCCGAATATGAAAATAAGTATTTTTCTGTCAGAGTAGGTACCACTTTTTTTCTGGGGATGTGAAATGGGTGGGGGCTTTGTTTGGTTTGATTGTTTGTTTTTTAATGAAAGGTGTGAGGTTCGGCATCTTTTAAAATGACTCAGTGGATTTCCCTTATCTTTCATTGTTACTTATTACTAGAAGGTTCTAGATCTTTTGTATAATTTTTCTGTTATTATGTAGCCAGCCGGGCCTATTGGCACATCATTTCCTAGATAAGAGGTTGAGTGTGTATCTCCTGTGTGGGTTGAGAGATTGTCTCAAAAATGTTTTCTTGCTCTGATTTCAACTCATCAAAGTACAGGTTGAACCTCCCTAGTTTGGCACACTCAGGACATGACCAGTCTCGAATGAGGGACTGTGCCGGACTAGAGATGGTCATTCTGGCTCCTCTGCTGCCAGAGACCGGGGTCTCCCCATAGACTGCCAACCTCCTACATGGGCTGCCCTCATACCCTGCTGTGTTGCAGGCCCTGGCAGCTGCCAGTCACCCAGCTGGGGGACCAGCTCTGCTCCCAACTGGGCAGCTGGGCCACTGGTTCCCCGGCCACTGGACTGGCTCCGCTCCTGATGCCCTGGCCAGGCATTTGGGCACCGATTCCCCAGCCATGTTACCTGCTCCATTCTCAGCCTCCCCCGCTGGGCATTTGGGCACTAGTTCTTCAGCTGCGAGACCGGCTCTGCTTCTGACTCTCAGCCAGGATCCAGCCACCGTCCCCTCCACTCGCCAGTCTTCCAGCTACCCTGGTGACTCTCTGCTCCAGGGACTGTCTCATCCAGCAACATCCTTTGAATTGGGCTCTCTTTGGCCTTCTAAAAATGGTTTTGACAGTGTTTTCTGGTCTGTTTTGTTTCGAGGTCATGCTATGATGCATTTACAGAAAACATGGCTGGTGAGAGTCAGCTGTTGGAGAAAAGGAGACAGTACCATTGTGCTGCGTATAACTGTGCCATTGCTGTCATCAGTTGTGTCTTCACCGAAAGTAAATTCTACCAAGGTTTTCTCTTCACAGAAAAACCAGAAAAGGTGAGATTTAATGTAGAGGCTATTGTCATGTTAATAGCCTGCAAAGTCCCTATAGCATATTTTGGACACTAACTGAATATTTGTACTTTAAACTCAAGAACTGAACCTATATAATGCAAATTGCTATTGAAGAAACTGATGAGAGATTAAACAAGCAGAGGTGTAATTCTTGTGCTATACTTTGCTGATTAGGCCTCAACTGAGGTATTGTGTCCAGTTTTGGGTGCTACATTTCGGGAAAGATGTGGACAAATTAGAGAAAGTCCAGAGAATAAAAACAAAAATGATTAAAGGTCTAGAAAACATGCCCTTTAAATAGGGGCCACACCAAATTTATGGTCCATTTTGGTTAATTTCATGATGATAGGATTTTAAAAATCATAAATTTCATGATTCTGTTATTTAGATCTGACATTTCATGGTGTTGTAATTTTAGGGGTCCTGATTCATAAGAAGTTGTGGGAGTGGGGTCATGTTGTTGTACTGTTACCTTTATTTCTGTGCTGCTGCTGGTGGTGGCACTACCTTCAGAACTGGGTAGTTGGAGAACGGTGGCAACTGGCTGGGAGCTCAGTTCTGAAGGCAGAACCTTTGCCAGCAGCAGCACAAAATAAGGATGGCATGGCATGGTATTGCCACCTATTCTTCTGCGCTACTGCTGGTAGAGCACTGCCTTCAGAGCCAGCGGTTTTCCTGGCTAACCACTTCCATTCTTCAGCCTCACTAATCTCAAAGCAGCTCAGAAGTAAAGGTGGCAATACCACAGCCCCCCTAAACTAACCTTATGACTCTATCTGCAACTGTCTTTTGGGTCAAGACCCCCAGTTTGAGAAACACTCGTCTCTCTTGTGAAGTCTGTATAAGATAAGACCGGATTTCATGGACCATGACCCATTTTTCAGGCCAAGAATTTGGTGCGGTTCTTGCTATAAGGAAAATTCAGAAAAATGGGTTTAGTCTGAAGAAGAGCAGATGGGGGGGCTGACATAATACCAGATTTTCAGGTACCTAAAAGGTTGTTACAAGGAGGAGGAAGAAAAATTGTGCTTGTTCGAGGATCATACAGGAATCAATTAGTGTAAATTGCAGCAAGTGTGCTTTAAGTCGGATATTAGGAAAAACTGCCTATCATGGTCGTTAAGCAATGCAACAAGGAATGTTGTGGAATCTGTCGCTTGAGATTTTTAAATGCTGGTTAGTCAAACACCTGTGTAGTCTAGATAATATTTAATCATGGCTTGAGTGTATGGGATTGGACTAGAATAGTGTTTCTCAAACTGTGCTCCGCGGAGCCCCAGGGCTCCACGAGACATCTCCAGGGGCTCCGCGAGGTTGACATACTGGAAATATTGATAGGTACAACACATGCAATCAGTGGACCGCTGGGGCTCTGCATACATTTTTATGCATGTAAAGGGCTCCGGAGCCCCAAAAGTTTGAGAACCGCTGGACTAGAAGACCTCTTGAGGTCCCATCCAGTGCTATGATTCTATGTAGATGGCTCTCTTTGATCCTGCATAGTAATTGAATCGCTGATAGAGGTTTTGTTATCTTGTTGATTGAGAGTGCAATTACAATGCATTCAGCCTCTCTAGCACATTTCTAAAATATATAGATATATTTGAATCTGTCTGTTACTCCATGAGTCTCTTTGTTCAAGAGCTCCTCCTAAACTGTGAGAGCTAGGATCACGAAATTTGGTACCCAGCTTCCTCTTATCCTAACTTAAAGCAAGATCAGGGTTTAATTGTTCCAGGAAAACAGGAACTGCCAGGCATGGGACTGTTTTCCATAACATGGAAAGGGAGGGGGCACAGAGAGGAGGGACACAATACTGAGACTGGCTACTAGAGGGCAGTGAGCGCAAGGGAGAGCTATACTGCAGATTGACCACTGGGAGTAGCCACACCATGAAGAGAGTGGCTAGCAAGGCTGGAGCTAGCCTGCCACCTAACTGGGTAAGTAGCCTCCCTGCCCCCAACCCTCCCTCTTCCCCCTCCCCCGCCCCCCCCCCAGCCATTGGCTGCAGCATTGGAGGGCGTGGGAAAAAAAGGCCCCTGCCTGTTGGGGGAGAGAAGGCCCCGCTGGGTGGGACTTCAGCCCTGAGCCCCTCCTCACACCCTAACCCTCCCTCTCACACCCCCACCACATTCCCAGCTCCCTGCCCTGAGCCCCTCCTCAACCCCCACTCTGACTCCTGCATCCCGCATACTCCTAGTCTGCTTCCTAGTCCCCTCCCCCACATCCCCAAGGCCCTGTCCCGACTCCCGCACACACACACTCAGCAACAGCCCCCTGCTCTGAAGGACCAGGGCTACACTGGGTAAATCTTCTAATAATTGCTATTTTGTTATGAAAAATTCTTAAATATTACAAAAGCCTTCCAGCCATTTGAAATATTCTTGAATAAGAGAATGTTACGTGGTCTTTGTGTACCCTTTTAAAGTAACTAGTTACTTTACCATTATGCAGACATTTAAGAATAAGTTATTTCTCATAAATGAGTGTAATGGAATGGACTGTCAATTATCATTTTGTATAGCAACTTGAAACAGGTTTTTTTTTTTTTTTTTTTTTAGAATAAAAAAAATACTGCTAGTATCCCAGCTATTGATAGTCTGTTAATTTTTAAATTTCCAAATATGCTTTGGTTCACAGAATTTGTTTATTTTTGAGAACTTGCTAGATCTGAAGCATAAATATTCATTTCCTGTTGAAGTTGAGGTGAGTAGTAGTTCTGTGCTTTATTGTAATACAGTGAAAAAGTTCATTGTTTTTAATACTACACAATCATTGAATAGTGCTGTATGTATGTGTGTCACATTGAGAGAAATTATGCTGTTTGAAAGCATGACAAATATAGGTAGAGACCTCTGACCCTGTAGAACTTTACATAGTTTGCATCATAATCTTGGTGCCTCTGGAAAATCCCAAGTCCAAGGCAAGAAAAGCACAATTGTGCTGTACAACTTTAATGTATTGTTTTGGCAGATTTATTCCAAAGAAAAATCATCACTTGTGTCATTAGATCAGCTGATGTGATATATTCTGTAACACTGATTATTAGCATTTATAAGTTGGAACTCCTGTTTATTTTAAATAGCTTGAATTATTTTCCCCCCTGCATTGGTTCAAAAGCTATGTTATAAATCTAGAGTTTACTTGGTAATAAATATAATTCTCTAAATAATCTTTTTGTAAAAGATACTTAAAATAGAACTCTTATTTTTATCAGCTAATTTTTTTAATAGCAATTTTAACTAATTTCAAAGCTCATATTTTTGTTGGTGTTGTAGGTGCCCATGGAAAGGAAGAAAAGGTATATTACTATTCGGAAGGAAGCCAGGGAGGCAGTAAATAGAGATTCAGGTATGGCACGAATGTAGAATGATTAAAAAAACCCACTCTTTTTTTTTTTTTTCTTTAAACATATAATTCATCATTATGCTGACATAGAATGTGCTGATTTTAATAGAGATGCATCTAGAAAAAACTGATAACCATGTCTAAATTTCAGCTCTGCAGGTGGCAGTGCCTGTGCAACTTTTGATTTTGTGAGGCTTCATAGCTATTTTTTTCAGTAATTAGAGTGGAATCATATAAAGCAGTGTTTCTCAAACTGTGGGTTGCAACCCCCAGGGGGGTCGCGAGCAACTTAGACGGGGGTCGCAGTTGGATTCGGTTTTTCACTTGTGACCCCTCTCCTCCGGGCCGTGAAGAGCGGCAGGGCGGCGGAAGGCAGCCGCCGGCAAGCCGTGCGGCATGGCTGGGGCCGCGGGACTCAGGAGCGCGGCTCAGCTGCAGGAGGAGGCAAGGCGGTGGGAGAGTGAGGCCGGTGCAGGAGCGGATGCAGTAGTGGCCGGCCAGGGCACGGTTGCCGGGCGACCGAACGCTTCCCCAGCTGGGAGAGGGAGAGGTCCCTCAGGCAGTGGGCGGGGGGATTGGGTCAGGGCAGAGGACCCGGAGGTAAATAAGGGCACTTGGGGGTCAGAGGAGGAGACAGAGGAGACACGGGAGAGCAGAGGAGAGGAGGAACCAAAGGGACACGTAGCAGAAAAGAGGCACAGAGGAGAAAGACGGGGGAAGAAGCCTGCAGAGGGGAAGGGCGTTGAGGACCACAAACACCTTGAAGGAACCCCAGGAGGGCAAGGAGTCTGGTGAGAAGGGGGGAGGAAGCGACCCAGGGCAGTGAGGGTGGGGGGGGTCACAAATTCATTTAGCATTTTTGGGGGTCGTGGTATCACAAAGTTTGATATAAAGTATAATTTCCTTCCGTTTTCTCAGCAGTCTCAAGCAGATGAAGAACTGTTTAAGAATTGCTAACTTACACTGCATTTTTGCATTTTGACATGTTTGCTAAATGGTTTTCAAACATTTTCCCACTCCACTGTGTTTCATTTTTCTGGGGAAATGATCCTTTCCATGCCTTTCTAATTATATTAAAGTGCAAGAAACTTTGAAAAACTGATAGGTACAAATGTGTAGAATATTTGTTACATCTGTGGAGGAATAATACCAAGGAAGAGACCAACTTCACCATATTTATTAACAAACTTGTGTGTTATTGTGAAACCTGGACAGGAGACCACCTTTGTAAAAATGCCAGTGATGTGCTCAATATGGTTCTATGTGCAAATAAAAGACACTGTACCTGGTCTAGCTTTCATTAGAATACTACTTAGCTTAAGCAACCAAATTTTGTTGTTTTTCTTGAGTAGTTACTAAAAACAGTTTTCATTCTAATTAGTGTTGTGATTAACTATATATTATTTTTCTTGTTTAGATGAGCCTCAGTATTTGCCTTCTGCATCATATATGGTGGATAGCAGTCTGAGTGAAGAAATGAGCCAATTTGATTTCTCAACTGGAGTTCAAAGTTTTTCTTACAGTTCGCAAGACCCTACAGCTACCAGTATACACTACAGGAAAAAGGTAATTGAAGTTTTATACTGCACAGAGGAAATAGAGTATCGTAGTCTAAAACTCAAGTTTCATGGTGAGTTGTCTCTATAGGTTATTCTGTTTTTAATGAGAGGCTTGAGGGATCAGAGCAAGTGTTTTTGTTATTAATCTGGGTCCCTTTATTAATTTACTCTTACTTTAATTTGAACGGTGAGACTTGGTCACTAAGACAGAGGTCTTGCATTGTTGAAAGTAACTACAGTACAGAATTTCTAATCACTGAATCTAATTACAAAGAAAAATTGGTCACTAAATTAGTTTTAGAAGTATCTTATCTATAATAGGTTAAAGGGCCACTGCCATTTGTAGTTTTCTGAATTTAACTAGATTGGAAGTGGTTATATTATTTACATCTGTGCCTGAGTTCCCTTAAAATTTTTTTAAATAGTCACAGTTTCCTATTTCCCACTTCCTGCTTTACTGTTATTATGTGAAAGAATCATAGAAACAACACTGGAAAATGAATGAATGACTATGTAGGGAAAAATCCTGAAACTGTCCAGTTGGTATCAAATGTACACAATAAACTGAACAAAAGAGAGAGAACAGTATTATTTGTTACTCTAATCTTGTGTGATGATATAGTGTCTTGTGTTGCTTACAACAGTATGTTCTTACATAAGCCTGACTTGACGTTGACAGAGGCCTTTAACACTTAGATGAGTGGTTGTCATATTGAAAGTAAGATTGTAAGAATCACCTTCACTGTTTTAAAAATATTGGTCATCCAGGTATCCGAAGTATTTAAAGCAAGATCTATCAAAATAATTATAATGTTATCTAATATCAGCCACCTCTTTTCATAATTTGGAGTGAGGAGGATATTTTAGCAGTTGACTTAAATTATATGGAATGTACCATAAGCAACCTCAAAGAATTCTGATTTCTGCTTTTTTGTGATGGTGAAGCTAATTTTTTTATTTGCTGTTTAATAAGGATATGTCTACACTAGCCCCCTAGTTCGAACTAGAGTGGCTAATGTAGGCATTCGAACTTGCAAATGAAGCCCGGGATTTAAATATCCCGGGCTTCATTTGCATGTTCCCGGGCGGGCGGCATTTTTAAATGCCCCGAAGTTTGAACTGACTGCCCGCAGCTACATGCGGCAGTCAGAAGTTAATCCGAACTAAGTCCTTAGTTCGTATTAACTGTTGTTACTCCTGCAATGAGGTGTAACAGTTAATCCGAACTAAGGACTTAGTTCGGATTAACTTCTGACTGCCGCGTGTAGCTGCGGGCAGTCAGTTTGAACTACGGGGCATTTAAAAATGGCACCTGCCCGGGAACATGCAAATGAAGCCCGGGATATTTAAATCCCGGGCTTCATTTGCAAGTTCGAATGCCTACATTAGCCACCCTAGTTCGAACTAGGGGGTTAGTAAAGACATACCCTCAGATATTTTCTGGGAAGTATAATGGCTATGGCTGCCCTCACAGGAAAACAGCCTATGAATTCACCAGTGATTAATTACTTTACAAAAAGCTTGATTGGGAGTGAAATTTAGGAAAAATGCATAATTCTTGAGTGAAGTATATGGTGGTTGTGCACTCAGCTGTGGAGTGGAAGTATAGCCTTTATGGATACCAGTTAATTTTATATTTCTGATTGTTGCCACCATATTATTTTATATATCTGAATCAGTGACATGCAGCTGGCATCTTTAGACACAGAGATTTGGAGCTGTGCAAAATCAGGTTTTTTTGGGGGGGGGGGAGGGTGTGAATTTTGGTTTGAATAACCTATTTGTTCTATTGCTTATTTAAATACTATTGAATACAATTTTATTCTTGTAATTCAGTTGTATATCAGGAAATCAGCAAGAAAGAACAGTATAATTAAGATGTCTAAAAATGGTGTATAGACCCCCTCACGATTAACTGGCTCTCCTTATTTTGACAGGAACCCACAGAATCCATGGATCCAGATGATCTGATGGAGCTAGAGATGGATGAGCTCAATCAGCATGAATGTATGGCCTCTATGATGACCCTGATTAAACATATGCAAAGAAATCAGATTACACCCAAAGCAGATGAGGTCAGTATTGGTTCATATCTTAACCACCCTCTTAAAATAGAGAGATACTAAGTGTTGGAATAGGTCGCTAATTGAGATCGTGGAATCCTTGTCATCAGAAGCTTTTAACAAGTTAGACCAGGGTGGGCAATAATTTTTAAAAAGGGGCCACTTCAAAAATTTTTGAAGTGGCCCCAGGTGGCATTGGATGGGGCATGGCCCCAGATGACCTGGTGGGGTCAGGAGACTTCTCATGCTCCCCTACCCACAGACCCTGATTGGCCTGGAGGTGGGGGAGTGGCAGGGTGGTCATGGGTTGGATCCACCGGTTTGGTGGGCCGCATTCAGCCCACAGAGGCCCATTTGCACACCCCAGGTTAGACAAATATCTGACAGGAATAATCTGGATGTTAGACTTAGTTGTGACTCGAGTCAGGATGGATTAAATGACCTTGCAAAGTCCCTTCCAGTCCTATATTTCTATGATTTCTTAACCTCAAGAAAGGGGGTTATAATTAAAATCTTGTTTTGTAGCCTTTGTTGCTATCAGTCCATAGTATAATAGAATAAAACCTGTGGCAATCTTGAGTTATAAGTATTTAAAGTAATCTATTTAATTTTGATTTCAGGGAATAGTTCCACCAGACCTTCCTCCATGGATGAAGTTTATACATGGCAAATTGGGGAATCCATCAGTGCCACTAAATATTCGCCTCTTCTTAGCAAAACTCATTGTTAATACTGAGGAAGTGAGTAGTTTTTATAAAAAATTGTATCATGTTCTGTCTCTCTAGTAAAATATTATTTTACACTGATTACAAGTTCAGCTGTATAACCTTTTCAGAACAAAACCCTACACCAGCTAAACTTCTCCTGGTTACTTGACCTATTGAAGGGAAGGCATTCCTGGCTTAAGCTTCATCTGAAAACTAAATGATGTTAGTTGGTTCAAAAGAGTTTTAACAACTCCTGTGAACCAAAACTTCTGAGTTGTGTGCAGCTCTAATTGCAGCTGAATATAAAGCTGAATAGTCCCTGAACAAGGCCCTTGGTTACTATGTGGAAATATTCTTTCTTCCTCTGTTTCAAGTGTAAAATGTTTCAATCCTACTTCAGCTTGTCTCTTTAAAACAAAGTATTCTTGATCAAATTAATCATACTGTTCCATTACATTATGTATCCAATACTATGTGCTGAAGTTGATAATTCATTGAATTTCAGCAGTCAACACTATTTTCAAAATAGTTTAGTACCAGCCTGATGACACACAGATTAGCGCTTTTTGACATTAAAAATTATTTGAGAAATATTTGTATGCGCCTGTGCAAGTGTGCATGAGCTTGGTTACTTGCTTCATTCTGCATGGGTAAGTCACTTTTCTGACTTCCATCAAAGAGACTTAGGGTATGGGAAGCTGGTAGATGGGCTCCAGCAGAAGAAACCATGTTCTGTGCCAATAATGGAGAACTTGACTTTTGTGCACAGAAAAACAAATGGGGTATGTAGCTAATTGATCAATGGGAAAATTTTCTTTAGGAGCTTTTGAAATTACAATCATGACGCATCATACAATGTTAAAAATAGCCTTCTCTGTATAGTTTTTGCCTAAATGTCCAGTTTCAACTAATGGCAATTATACAACAGGGGATGAACCACTTAATAATTGTCCTGTTCATTCTCTCTGAAGTATTCAACACTAACCCCTGTTGGAAAACAGAATGATGGGCCAGATGGACCATTGGCATGACCTGATATGGTCATGTATATGTTTTTAGTAAAAAGTAGCTATTCCTGTAACAGTGTGATGCATAAATGCTCTTTGCATAGTAGGTTTGTATAGATGACTATTCTTTATGTCTCCTAGGTTTTCCGACCTTATGCAAAGCAATGGCTTGGTCCCTTACTGCAGCTTGTTGTTTCTGGGGAGAATGGAGGAGAAGGAATTCATTACATGGTCGTGGAAATAGTAGTTACTCTGCTTTCCTGGACCAGTGTAGCTGTTCCCAAAGTAAGGAAATGTGGAACATACAGGAATGTGAATGGGTAACAATTAACTGGTCACCCTTAGTGGGTGATGCTTATGAGTACTGGTTAATTGGTACCCAGGAGTAGAAGCCAGGCACCTCAAGTGCAGAGCGTGGGATGGGGAGGGGGGTCAGGAGCGGGATCCCGCTTATTTGGTTATCTGGTTAAAGCTAAGGTTTAACCGATTAACTGGGATTTTACATCTCTGATGGAAACAGTCACTAGCTTGATTGAGACCACATTTTATTTAGAATATCTCCAAGTTCTGTCCTCACTGGGATTCGGAGGTCTGTTGCACTGAGAAGTTGAAAATTGGGTGATATCTTTTCCATGCCACAAGTCCTTAACCATTGTGCTCTCATCTAGCACCATCATTACTCTACAGTTAATTTGCATGGAGCAATTCCATTGGTTATGAGGGACACTGCACAGATGGTATAATACTTGGATCAGTTGCTGTAGTTCAAAGTATGGATTTTCACCTAATGTTTCATAACAAGATGGAGGGGCTCTCGTACATAAAGTTATTAAAGTTCTGGTGAATTTGACTTCCCTAGAATATCCTTGTGAACACTGATGGTAAGCTTGTAATAAACATTGTGTTAGCTAATTGGATAATTAAGTCATATTTTAAACAATAAAGCGGTGGAGAACGAAAACATTCTATGTGTTCAGATTAAGAACAAAAATACGGTTTTATACAGAGTTACTGTGTTGTTTTTTGTTCTCTTTCCTGCTAGGGGAACATTAAAGATGAGATATTGGCTAACAGATTACTTGAATTCTTGATGAAGAATGTATTTCACCAGAAAAGAGCAGTGTTCAGACACAACTTGGAAATTTTAAAGACTGTTGTGGAGTGCTGGAAGGACTGTCTTTCCATACCATACAGGTAGTATTTCTCAGTATAAAAAGAATATAGGGACAATGTGAACTGAGCTCTTCAGAATGAAAGGGTTATCCCAGTGGCTTTCAAACTGTGATCACTAGCAACTTGCAGGTGGTCTGAGGAGTTGGTCCTTTCACATAGTAGTGAGACATCTGTCAGTCCTCAGGTGATAATGCTTCCTGGTAACAGTAGCTCAGTCCAGAATTGTACAAGGTTTTTAGTGGTTTTTTGACCACCTAACCATTTTTTTTAAAACAAACATCTTACTGCTCTAGCCAGCTACTTACTCACTTGGTGGAAAATTCACCTACATTTCTCCCTGTTGCCTCTGCAATTTTGGTGTTGACAACAAACACACACAATGCATGCTGCTAAGTGTCTTGGAGAGATGACAGGTACAACAGGTAGTAGGCAATGAGAGAGCAGAAGGTAAGAGAAACTACTGAGAGGATTTTTTTTTTTTTTGTGCTATTGAGTTAGAATCTGGCGATGTTTAGTCATTGAAGGTAGAACTCAGAAATCAAAGGATGGAAATTGTGTAGATGGAAGTTGTGTAGTGGGGGATAATTGTAAGGGCTTGTGAACATTTTATACTATATGTGCTCTCAATAAAGTACAGTTCATGTAGCCACTTTCACCAGGTTTGTACTGTCCTTAGCATGTACTGTCATGTGCACTTGTTTCTTTTTTTCTTTACATCCTTGTGCTGCAGGTTAATATTTGAACAGTTTTCTGGTGGCGATCCTGACACAAAGGACAACTCAGTGGGAATTCAGTTGTTAGGTATTGTTCTTGCTAACAACTTGTCTCCCTATGATGCAAAGTGTGAAATAGACAGCATGAGGTGAGAAGCACATTGGTTTGGGGAGTTAATTTTTCATTATAAACTGACCAAGAAGGTTGTTGGCAGCATGGAGGGTAGGATTTGGAATGCTCATCTCTTGGACCACTTTGTCTTTTCTTGGCTTCACCACTACCTCTAAGCATGTCTATTTAGCAGGTTGATACAGCTAAGTCTGAAGGTGTTTCTTACTTTAGGAGGTGAAGTGGCGGAGGTCTAGATATATCTGCACTTGATGCCATTGTGATCCCTGCCTTTACAGTTGTTGAACTCTGTCGCACAGAGTGGAATCAGGATTGGGCAAAACATTCCAGATGCCTTTGTAACCAGAAATTCAAAGGGGAAGTGTTGTGACCCTCTGAGACCTTCATGGATATGGGATGTTAGTGTAATAGTTCCACAAAGACTGTAATTAAGACTGAATGTGAATTCATGAAATGGAGAAGAGCAATGAATATTTCTAGAATTTCTTAGGTGTCTGGTTTTAAAGGAAAATCAAATACTTAGTAGATGAGTGGATCACATCTGATTTTGTTTGTATGCTAGATACTTTCAAGCTCTGGCCAATAATATGTCCTTAATAAGGTATAAGGAAGTTTATGCAGCAGCAGCAGAAGTGATGGGACTTATTCTTCGATACATGGCTGAAAAGGAAAATGTGAGTGTATTACATTGTATCTTTTATCCTTATTGTATTAAAGACTGTTTTATCTGTAAGTCTAAACTAAAATAAGAGAATAGTAAATGTAATGAGTCTTCCACAGAAGTTAGGCAGTAGCAGAAGATGCTATCACATGAGGATCAGAACTCAAGACTAAATCAGCACATTGGGAACACTTTGTCTCAACACCTATCAATATCTTTGCTATCAACTTTCTGTCTTTGACCCTCGCAGTGAATGGATGTGAGGGAGCTGTGTTCACCTCTTTTTTTTTTTTTTTTTTTCCTGCCAGTGGGACTGACACACTATGAATATAATGTTAAAGATAATGTGATTCTCAGGGCTCTATTTGATATAAGATTTCTGGAAACTTGAAAATAGGGCTTATAATGAAAATGCTTTCTTAGCTGCTACTCTTGGACTGTTACTGTGGTGCTCCAGTAAAGCTGGTCTTCCCTGTCCTGTACATTCCATTTTTGTTTATCCTTTCTCATTCAGTTGGGTGCACGACGTTGTTACACACAGGAGCTTTGCTAAGCAGGCAAGCTATATTTCATCCACATATATTGTATTATTCCCGTGAATTGTCATAAATGTCAAGATTAAGCCATTGAAGTTTCACTGTAACTTAAAATATTCCCCATGTAATAGTATTTTTACATTTTGAGTATTCCTGCGTTTCTGGTGTTGGCATTTGTTTAATGCTAAAATGTTTCTGATCTTTCAGATATTTGAGGGTCCAGTTTATGACTGTGTCATAAAACAGTTAAAACAGCATCAAAGCACCAGAGATGACAAGTTTATTATGTGTTTAAATAAAGTGGCAAAGAACTTTCCTCCTCTTGCTGACAGGTATAGTATGATACCCTGTATATAGAAAAATCATCATCTTTATAGAACCAATTGTGCAGTAACTGAGGGGGCTGTGGACAGATTTCATTACTCATAATGGGGAGCACAAAAGGAAAAGTTTGGATACCACTGTAATATAATTGTTTTTTTGTTTTTGCTTTCTGGATTCCTGGTCATGTAAAGGTTTATGAACACAGTATTCTTCTTGATACCAAAACTTCATGGTGTTCTGAAAACATATTGTCTGGAGGTAGTGATGTACCGTGCAGAAGAGATAACTGATCTCTACTTACAACTAAAAAGTAAAGATTTTATCCAAGTCATGAGTCACAGGTAAGAGGGCATGTCACCAAGGCACAATCCTCTTAGCAATATGGCTGCATAGTATGACTTTTATATCATCGTGTTTTTCTAGTAATGAAGGAAGTTTACATTCCATGTGTATTTGCAGTTTGACGGTTTTAGGTTTGGTTTTTTTTTTGGAGACAGAGAGAGAGAGCCTGGTTCTCTTCTTTGAGCAAATGTAGATTAGAAAATCTGGCAGGGTTTTTCTACTCCTATAGAAGTTGAAAACTGTGTTTACTGGAGCTTTTTTTCTTTAGTCATACTGTGAAATCCTGACATTGTGAGATCAATGGCAAAATTCCCATAAAGTTCAGTGGGACCAGGATTTCATCCTTAATGAGTAGTCAGTTTGGTTAGACTGATTATGCAACATGAAATTGTTAAAGATCATCTCATCTGAAGAAGTGGGTTGTGCTCACGAAAACTTATGCTACCATACATATATTTTTGTTGGACTCTAAAGGTATGTCTACACCAGGCAGTTATTTGGAAGTAACAAGGTGAGTGTCCACACTACCAAGCCCGTTATTTTCAAATAACGGGCTTGTTATTTCTAAATAATAACTCCTGCTTGTGAAGAGGAATAGCATTATTTCAAAATGGTTATTTCGGGAGTTATTTTGAAATAACTTAACTTAATTTGAAATAATTTCCCATTGTAGACATGCCCGAAGGTGCCATAGGACTACTTTTATTTGAAATTGCTAAATGTTATTTTAATGTTCTGCTGTATGCATAACTATAAATAGAATAATTAAACCGATGCAGTTGATCTTTGTCTCTATTAGAGATGATGAGAGGCAGCGAGTGTGTTTGGATATCTTATACAAGATGATACCTAAGCTGAAACCACTAGAACTAAGAGAACTTCTTCCTGGAGTAACAGGCTTCATCTCTCACCCTTCTCCAGTATGTCGGGAACGCATGTATGACATCTTGATGTGGATTTATGATAACTACAGGTATGGTTTTAGTTGCAAGTACTGTCTTCCAACTGGATAAGAGCAATTACATGAAAATGATCTGAATAGTTCCTTTCCCTGTGTAAAAAGTGAGAGAAAGGTATTATCACTTGAGTTCTAATTTTCTTCTTGATACAGACTTGGAAAACTCACTTAAACTTGTCTATCTTCATTTCCCCATCTGTTAAATGGGAATTATAATTATGTAGTTCTAGTCATGGTCCTTATTGTATTCCACTGTGTTTTACCTATGCACCCAGAACCAGAGAATTTTAAATTAGCGTCCATTGGTCTGTGCATGCACCTGGCTCACCACCTACCTCTGATAGAGAAGATCATGGATCGGGAGGACTGCCCATCTCTCCAGTCCCATCTCTTCTCTGCCTGGTCTGGGTTGGAACCTTTAATTTCCATAGTTTTGGCTTTGTCCTACAAGATAAGATTTAGATTTAGTATTGTTAGCAATTGTCATAGCTGTTCCCCACTCTGGCACTCTGAGTGCAGAAGAAGGCCCCGCAAGAGACCTTAAATACCTTGCCTCTATAGGCTTCTGCTTACAAAAACTCCCCAAGGTCACAGATTTCCTGCTCTTGGGAGATAGCTGCCACCATTAAGTGTAAAAACTCCTCCTGAAACCCAGGAAGAAAAACTTGACGTTTTTCTAGAGGGCTATCACAACCTCTTTTACCACAAGAGAGCTTGAAAAATTAAAAAACAGAAAACAAACTGCAATCGCTGATAGCTGACCTCACAGTGTAAGCAGGCACACACAGAGACGTTCTGTTACCTTCCAGGACATAAGAATCAAATCATTGCCTTAAAAAAAGGTGATTTTATTAACAGAACAAAAAAAAAACCTGACAAATCATACTTGGTTGCTAGGTGTTACAGAGCAACTGAGAAAAGAACAGATTAAAACACAGAGAAACATAGTATCTCTGGGCTACAGCTTAGACACAGTGAATGGGGAAGGAGGGAACACATGGAATTAGAGTAGAGAGGTTAACCAAACAACAAAACAAAGAAAATAACGTGATCGTGACTAAATATACATTTTCCTCCTATTTACTTATAATCCACTTCAAGGCCAATCCATTCCCATGCCCAATATTCCTTGTAGGCATGGTAATTCTGTCTGATTGACTCCTAGCTTAACTCCACAAAGAGAGCAGCAAGTAGGTATATCTCAGGTATATTTCTTCAATTCATATTTTAGCACTGTATCCCTTTGGTTCTCCTGGCTCCCTGCCCAATGCCTGTAGCTACCGGAGTTTAACCCTTTAGTCACCGAGTGCTGGCCAGTACTCTTATCCATCACAGTAGTTTTAACAACTTGTCAGTTTAGTGTTTAATAGATTTCTTAATTATTAGATTTAGTTTTTTTGGGAGAATCCTTCCCTTTTTGGATACCGGACCATGCTGCAGGCTTCAAACTGTGCACTTGCTGCCCACAATCATTTTTGATCATCGATGCCCACCAGTGTTTCCTTGGAGAAGTCTGTATCCTGATGAATTGCAATATCTGCCCGACATTCCTCAGCCTTATCCAAGAAAGGAAGGAACTTATGGATCCACAGGAAAGAGGCTCTTGAAGAATTCCAGCATTTCAATAATTTCCACCCAACCATCAAACTCGCCTGGACTAGTCCACTGAAGAGATCCACTTCATGGATACTATAGTGCAAATAAGTGACAGTCACATAAACACCATCTTATACTGGAACCCACTGACTGCTAGCTATACTTACCTGCATACCTCCAGCTTCCATCTAGGACACATCACATGATCCATTGTCTATAGCTAAGCCCCAAGATACAGCCGCATTTGCTCCAGTCCCTTAGAGACAAAGATCTCTAAGATCTTTAGCAAGATCTTTAGCAAGCATTCTTAGAACTACAGTACAGCCGGTCCCCAAGTTGCGAATGGTCGACTTACAACCGTTCGCAGTTACGACCAAAACAGTTGTAAATGACAGACCCCAAGTTACGAACACGATCCACGCTTACGAACAGCACGGTTGCGTGTAACTCAATGGGGTCCGACTTACGAACTAACCGAGTTACGACCAATTGCTTGGTCCGTAACCGGTTCATAAGTCGGGAAGAGGCTGTACTCACCTGGGGAAGTGATGTCTCCTCTTCTCAGTTCTATTGCTTATATTCTTGCACCATCCCCCAAGCACTGATTGTCAATCACTGCAGTGAAAAAACATAGGGACTTTCACTCGGAGAAGAAGAGAAAGTTACTGATTTGTAACTGGAAATTCTTTGAGATGTGTCGTCCCTATGTGTATTTCACTATTCATCATCCTTCTGTGCTTCAGATCTTCTCTTGTTTATGGCAAAGAAGGAAATGAAAAGACAGTTTTTTAGCCCTGCCCTTAATCCTATTGGTTACACGCATTAAGTAAGCCAGGGTACATGCCAGGCCAATGAGACTCTACTTTCAAATTCTCTGGGTCTGGGAGCATAGTGCACATGAGTAAACACACAGTAGAATACAGATGGGCATCACGCAGCTCAAAGAACCTCCACTTATAGATCAGTAACTTTCTCACACCTGTCATGGATTTTGTGAATTATTTAATATTTTAAAGCACTTTGAGACTAAGTGCTAAGTTTGATTTATTATAGGAAATTGGTCTTATTTCACCCTGTTACTAAATTCCTTTGCAGTGTATTTCTGCCTTCTGTTAAATTTTCATAGCGTAAAGAAAAGAGCTTGCCTTCTGTTGGGGGAAAAAGATCACCCCCACCTTCAAGTAGTGTTTAGTGCTAAGAATCCATTCTGGCAAAACACTGCATTGGGAATTGTGAATACCTTGCCGAACTGAACACAAAAAATGTTGTTTCTGGCCAGTAGTTGCATATCTTCTCTGAAACATCAGTTGTCTGGTTTCCAGCAGAAACTTCTGATGAGTAGCATTGCTTAGTTTCTTTCTATCTCTTCCTTCAAAAACAAATAATCTAAAATACAATCTCTCTACATGACTCTTCTTCGTCAGTCTTGGGATCGTGTCTGCTGGCCAATTATTAAGCTTTGTTGTTTTATGGCTGTGACTTCACTGCAGTGTATCTAGCCAAAATCAGTGCTATACCTTCTTCTTGAGTTTAATCTCGCCTAGCTACAGTAAAAAGCTGTATAAACCCTTGTTTCTGCTAGAGTTTTGCAAGGGGGAAGCTAACATTCTTTTTAGTTATCTGTCTCCAAAATAAAAAACAAATCATTTTGGGACAGTGAAGGCAGCATGTATGAGCCACGTGTACTGCAGTGAGGTCAAGTTGAGATTATTTGGGCATGTGGCTTCATTTCCCCCCTTTTTTTTCCTTTTTGTTGCAAATTGTGTGACAGAGACATCAATAAGACTGTCTTTATTTTTTATTTCACATCAGGGATCCAGAAAGCCAAGGAGATGAGGATTCTCACGAAGTGTTTAAACTAGCAAAAGAAATGCTACTTCAGGGACTAATGGATGAAAACTCTGGACTACAGTAAGTTAGCACACTGAGTGCTATGATCAGTCATCTAAGATGATAGTCTGAATATGATTTGGTTTTGTTTTGTACATCATATTTTTAGGGATTTTTAGGCTATTAAGCAGTAAACAGTATATGTAGTAGATACACCTCGCTCAAAAATTTCATGTTTTTCTGAAAAGTGATATCTTGTTTTTCCTTAATGTTTTTTTTTAATTGGAAGATATAGCTTTTTATATTTCAGTTTCTGATTACATTTCATGAAGAGGCTTGGGCAACATTATTGTTATTTATCATGTTTGTTTATGGTAGCCTAAGGGCTAATCCATTGTGAGGCCTAATTGAGCTAAACACTCTACAGACGCAGGAGATGTCCCTGTCCTGAAGAGCTTACAGTCTAAATCGTTTCTTAAAGAGGCAGTTGGAGGTGTGCCACGGAGAGAACAGAATTCAAAATGGCTGCCCTGAAAGGGACAAACCTCCTTTTTTGGAGGGGAGGGGCGGTCAACAATTTTTCCCTGGGGGCTTTTTTTTCCCTCATTTAAAAAAAAAATATTGTTTTGTGTTCCTCGATCTTAAAAAGTTTAAGAAACACTGGTCTAAATAGACAAGCAAAACATAAGGCGGTGGAAGGAATGGAACACACATGCACAATAAACCTTGTGATGATGTCAAAAGTCATTAATGCACAATTATTTTTGGGGAGTGTGGGTTTAGTTAGGAGGGGATATACTAAATGGAAAGGAAAGAGAGGTGAGGGAGACAAGACAGGGAAGGTGAGAGATGAACAGGCATGGAGTGAAGCTGAGGTGAAGAGGCTGCAAGGATGGAGGGACTGGGAGAGGGTTAGGGCAGAGAGTCTAACAACATTCAACAGTTTTGACTGGAATGTCCAAAAGTCCCTGCTTTGGCTGCTTCTGCTTGAACCAGATAGAGCCTCTGGCTGACTACTCTCGGCAGTTCTCTCCCAAAGACATGTGCCTCCCTGCCCTTCCAACATCTTCTGGGTTCTAGCATCCCCAGACTGGGCATGGTCTTCATTATACATTTCTGAGACTGGGACATGGTGGGGGAGAGGTGGCTTTGGATGGGCCACATATTATCCAATCCCATTCCAGACTTTGGCATCTTATTGTCCTAGCTTCTGATACGGTATCACTAACCGTGACAAATTTGGCAAGTACAGACAATAGTATAAACTTTTAAAAGTACAGTAGAACCTCATTTTACTGGTTTAATTGGGACCGGGGCCAGATTAAATTATCAAAATGCTAGATAAGTTGGACAATGTAAAAATATGATGCTGCAGTGCAATCAAGTGGCCTTAGAGGATATATCCCATTTCTGATCCTGTAGTCCTGGTTGTTCAGTAAATGTGGTGAATTGGTTAAGGGAGGGTCTTATAAATGAGGTTCTATTGTATAAAATTAACAAAAGGTCAACATTTTAGGAAGTATGTATGTATTCTATTCTGTTTCATTATGTTTAGCTGAAATATGGAGAATCAGAAAAAATGTTAACTGGCACCTGGCCCGACCAGAGCAGCCTGATACGGTGGACCCTGCCTGGCTGGGCTGGAACATCCCTTTGCTGATGGTGTGGTGCAGCGGGCCCTGCCTGGCCCAGCCCACTGCACCACGCCATGGGCAGGGAGCTGCTCCAACACCCTGTTGTCCATGGTGGGCTGGTTAACCTATTAAAACATATAGTTTTAACCGGTTAACATTTTAAATGTGATTTTACATTCTGACTTGGTCTAAAGCCTATTAAGTCAATGGGAGCCCTAAATCAGTAAGTATCTTTGGTTCATATTAGACTTAATCCTATATTAATATAAAACAGTTCCTATGCCAGCACCTAAACTTTTGATCTATAAAAAATAAATTAGATCTGATGTTGGAGGAAATTTTCGTTTTCCTCTTTTATAATGAAATCCACTAGGAAAAAAGGTGTGTTTAAATGTCTTTGCCCACAATCTCTCTTTTGTTTGGATGAAAATGAGTTAATGATAATAAGTAAAATTCAAACTGAGAAAATATAAAACAATTCTTGTGACCTTATTAAAGCTTTTAATATCATTTAGATGAACTTCACATTGGGGGTGGAGAGAGGAAAATGAGATGGTTAACCTAAGCCAGTGTGATGGTTGAGGTAAAGAAGTGAGAAATAATTAACTTAAGAACTAATCCTTCTTACAGATTTTTGTTATTTAAAAAAAAAAAACTTGGAAGTTTTAAAGTCAAGCCTTATGTAACTCTATAGTGTTCCATTTGTAGGTTTCCAAATATGTGTCTCCTCTCTCTTTACAGATTGATTGTTAGGAATTTTTGGAGTGATGAAACTAGGTTACCTACAAATACCCTCGATCGTATGTTGTCTTTGTTAAATTCCTTATACTCTACCAAGATAGAAACCCAATATTTGAGTTTAGCGACGAATTTTCTGCTTGAAATGACCAGTAAGAGCCCAGATTATTCTAGAAAAATATTTGAGCATCCACTTTCTGAATGCAAATTTCAGGTAAATTATAACTTTGTGTAATAGTATAGAACTGTGCAGCAGTGTCTAGTTATCAGTGTAGCAATACCTTAGCAAGAGTTAAACAGAGCTGTAATAATGAAGGAGACTTGAACGTGTGCTCTGTGCTATGAAGATAACAGCTGAGATAGTTATGGGATATGCACATTCTTAGAAGCTTAATATTTATTTTGGGAAAATAACTTAACATTTCAAATGTAAAGTTTTTTTATTTTAAAAAAGCAAAGATAATTATAACTGAAATAGTTATTACATATGTTGTATGCTAATTGTCAGAGATCCTTTTGGTAGACAATGCATTGTATGCCTTAAATAAAAGGGCACCTATAGCTTGGAAAGATAAGTGAATAAAGAATCAAGATGATGGTTCAGGCGTTATCACAGTAGAATTTATGCTAAGTGACTGTTGTGTATTTGAACCAAGATCTTACACTGTTACTGAAATACAAACAGTTGTCATATGTTAAGGAGTCCAGTCAATGCTGAATTTAAAGTGGTAAATTACATAATGTTAAGGCTGGATTAACTCTTCTGGGGCCCTGGGGCTAGTAGATTATGTAGGCCCCCACCAGTCTCTGGGCTGGGGACAAAAATGAGGGGTTCAGTGTATGGGAAGGGGCTTCCATGCTATGGGGTCTGGGCAGGAGATAGGGTGCAGGAGTGAGTGGGAGGTGTAGGGTCTGGGAGGTAGGATGCAGGAGCTGTCTGGGGGGTATAGGTGTGGGACTGGAGTGGAGGATTGGGGATCTTACCTGGTACATCTCCCATTTGGTGGGCGGGAACAAATGGTTCCATGCTACCATGCACTTCCCCTGCTACTCCCACACACCGGTCAGTGGAAGTGGCAGGGGAAAAGCCTGCAGGTGTGTGCAAGGACATAGAGCTCTCTGCAGTCATTGTGATGTGGCTGGAAAGGGTGAGGGAACGGCAGCATGTAGTACTGCCCCTCTCATCCGTTAGGCAGAGCCAGCCAGGAATACAGCCTGGGACCCTGGGCTTCAGCCCCTAAAGCCTCTTTCATAATCCAGCCCTGGATACTAGCCTTTTTATCTCACTGCTGGAAAAAGTTTCAATTCACTTTGCTTTTACTATGATCTTTTTACATACATAGGACTTCACTATTGATTCCAACTGGCGTTACCGAAGTACTGTTCTCACACCCATGTTTGTGGAGACTCAAGCTTCCCAAAGCGCCAAGAGGAATCGATCTCAAGAAGGATCCCTTTCAACTCATGGGTCACTAGGTGGTCAAGTGAGGGCTACCCAACAGCAGTATGAATTTACACCAACACAGAATGTCAGTAAGTACAGATGAGCATGTGCTGGAGCTCTTCTGTTTCCCAAAGGAACAATTCTGCTTCCTTTTGTGTATACTTCTTTTAAAACAAAGGTACAAGTGAATATAATGCTTTCTTTTTTAATTTAAACACTGGCCAGTGTAAATTGAAGTATGTTACTGATTTGTTCCAATTCAAAAATAGTAACCCCTGCACACTTTCTTTCCTTCGGTCTATTTTTTTGAAGTATCATATTGGCTGCTTCTTCGAGTGCTTGTTCACGTTGATTCCAAGCAGGTCACATGCACAAGTGTTGGAAACTTTTTCCCCTAGCAACTCCCGTAGGGAGCAGCTCCCCTCTTGCTGCTGCCCACCAAATTAGTGCATCTATACTACTGCCAACCCTAACTCCTCCCTCAGTTCCTTCTTACTGTCCGTGATGGCATTGGAACCTCCAAGTTGTCATGCCTTGGCAAGCTTCTAGTCCCTAGCGAATAGTGTTTTATCTTGTCTTCCTCCTTCAGTCGAAAAATCTTAAAAAGATGTGGGCAAGTGCCGAAGGACTGTTAGTCCCTCTGTGGCGCTGGGGTATGCCTAATGCCCCAGGCTTCAAGTCATGCACTGAATGTAAGTGAGCTATGCCTAACAGCAACCCACACAATATGTGTGTCTGCTGTTAGGTGAAGAACACCGCACTGAGAAGTGCAAATCTGCAGGAGTTTCAGGGACCAGGAGTGTAGGCTCCAGCAACTCCTCATGGAGGCTGTGCTGAAACCTCCTCAGGCTGAGAAATTAGCACTTGGGGCCAGCTTGCTGTGTAGGCAGGGCCAGGCATGGTGTAAACAGTCCAGTGCAGGAGGTCCAGGACTTGCCGTCAACTCTGGCCCCAGGGGCAGGGCCATTGAGTCCGGCACGTGGGCTTTCACCAGAACACACAAGTCCAGTACAAGTATTGAACTTGCCGTCGATGCCCAACACCTATGAGGCTGCCCAGGACTTCATAGAGATTTTGGAGACTGAGGCATCTAGGGTGAGGATTAAACCACTGGCACCGCTGAGACTACACCATTTGAGGGGCAAGCCCGCGATGCTGCAACACCCACAGTCTCTGGAATGGCACTGAGACAGATCATCGTCCTCGTCCTCGGATGGGTCATTTCTGCTGGCAGAGTGCACCACACCAGCGGCCCCAGCAGATACTCCGTCACTGGGCTCCTGAGGGGGAAGGGGAGATTCTCCAATACCAGCACTGAGTTGAGCCATGGTGCTCAGTGTTGAGGTTGCGTTCTTGGTCCTGGACCAGGTTGAGATCAAGAGGGAACCAGCACTGCTCCAGGTCTCAATTCTCCCAGTACCAGTCTAGGTCTCCAAGGGCATCCACTTGCACAGCACCGACACTGGTACTGGTATCATTGGCACCACATCGGTTGTCAGAGTCGGAGTCTGACGCAGCGTCGATGTGTTCCTCATAGAGCTGCACTGACCGTAGGAGATGTGACCCTCCCACCCTTCCTCCAACACCATGGCAACTACAGTGGCCGCTCTCTACACAATGGCCCTTCTGGACACCCTGGGCATACCACCAGTCCCAGGGTGCACCCAGGTTGATGGTCTCTACGAGCCACCGGTCCCATTCTCCCTGGGATAGACATCACTCAAGGGCACCTTCGGCTGCTGTGTCTCGCCCCTCTGGAGGGGATCGCTCCGCTAGCTGTGGCCCCAAACCAACTTTCATGCCCAGATCGGTAGGCTAGGCCAGAGGTGGAGGCTTATGACCACCATCCCCCAGAGACTTTGGGAGATATGCTACCACTGCATGCTGCTTCTTCCTCATCCCTGGATGAAGTGGTGGTGGGTATCTCCATGGTGGCGCCCCCTCCAGTTGATCATAGGGCATACCGAGAGCTGTTGCACCAAGTAGCCCAAAACATGAACCTCCTATGGAGGAAATAGAGGAACTGGAGGACCCCATGGTGGACATCCCATCCCAAGAAGGGTCATCAAGGGTGGCCCTGCCAATTATAAAAATTATTCAGTCTAACTACAGCAACTTGTGGTGGATCCCCACATTCATACCTCCCACAGAAAAGGGAGTGGAGAAGACATACTTTGTCCCCTCCAAAGGGTTGCAAGTTTCTATTTTCTCACCCCCTTCCTCCTTCTCTTGTGATGTCAGAGAGAGAGAGGCAGGGACAGCGAGCCCCAGCCCCCAGGCCAAAAAAGCCAAAAAGATTGACCTTTTCAGGTGGACCCAGGAGGAGGTGGTCTGTGCCAGAGTCCCATTCTCCATGCCCCTCCCAAACTTACGACTGGTGATGGACGCCTCTGACACAGAATGGGGAGCCCACATCAGTGACATGCAGACTCAAGGTATGTGGACTTGGGAGGAACTCTCCCTGCACATCAACGGCAGGGAGCTGTGGGCAGTCCTCCTCGCATGCCAGGCCTTCCTTCCCCATCTTGCAGAGGGTGGGGGGAGGGAGAAGAGGGACAATCCTCATCCTTTCCAACAGCACGATGACGGTGTCCAATATAAACAGACAGGGTGGGGCACATTCCCCTCCTCTGTGCCTGGAAGCCTTCAGTTATGGGAACTCTGTATTGGGGTGGATATTCACCCCACTGCCTCTTACCTCCCCGGGATACAGCTAAGCAGATCCTTCGCCATCCACACGTGATCTCTCAGGAGGGATGTGGCCCTCCAAATTTTCCACAAGTGGGATTTTCCCCTCCTGGACCTGTTTGTGACAGGTTCTGCTCCCTCATAGGGTTAGGTTGCAGGTCCCTGGGGGACGTTCTCATCACCCCATGGCCGGAGGGCCTGCTTTATGTGCTTCCCCTGTTCCTTCTGGTGCACAAAGTGCTTTTGAGGGTGAGGGAATTCAGGACCTCCTTCATCATCATTATGCCAGCCTGGCCCGCTGTTTCATGTCCCTGATGAGCCTCTATTGTGAGAGGCTGATCGCCTTCCTGCTGTATCCGGATGTCATAACGTAGGACTTGGGCAGACTTCGCCACCCAAACCTGCGGTCCCTACATCTAATGGTCTGGAAGCTCCATGCTTGACAGCAGCGGAGCTGCAGTACTCAGAGCAAATGCAAGAGGTCCTGCTGGGGAGCAGGAAACCTTCCACTAGGGTTACCTATCTGGCTAAGTGGAAGTGCTTGTTAGTCTGGGTTGACCAGAAGGGGATCTCTCCCACGGATACCCAGGTCCCGCTGGTTCTGGACTATCTCCTCGAGCTCAGGGTCCAGGGGCTATCCTCTTCCTCAATCAATCACATGGCAGCTATTTCCACTTTTCACCTGGGCCCCCAGGGCACAAAGCTCTTCGCACACCGATGGTCAATTAGTTTCTGAAGGAGCTGGACAGGCTTTACCTGCATGTCCATCAACCTGTCCCTCAGTGGGACCTTAACTTGGTCCTGAACAGGCTCACAGGGTCCCCTTTGAGCCTATGATAATATGTTTGTTATTACACCTCTCCCAGAAGGTATCATTCCTTGTGGCCATTAGGTTGGCCAGATGGGTGTCAGAGTAACAGGCACTTACTTCCAGACCCACCTACACAGGCTTTTTCCAGGATAAGGTCAGGCTACACCCCCATCCCAACTTCCTGCCAAAGGTGGTGTCTCAGTTTCACGTCTCCCAGGTCATTTTTCTCCCTTTTTTTTTACCCTAAGCTCCATGCTTCCAGTAAAGAGCAGTCTTTACACATGCTAGTTGTTAGGAGAGCATTGGCTTTTTATTTGGACAGGACAAAGCCTTTTCGTAAGTCCCCATAGTTGTTTGTGGCAATTGTGGAGAGGCTCAAGGGCCACCCACTCTCCACCCAGAGAATTTCTTCATGGATAACCCCCTGCATCAGGGAGTGCTATAGTCTGGCTGGAATTCCAGTCCCTCATCTCGCAGTCCATTCCACTAGGGCACAGGCCTCCTCTACAGCCTTACTGACTCAGGTCCCTATTTTGGATATCTGCAGGGCTGCCACATGGTCTTGAATTCATACTTTTGCCAACCATTATGCTCTGGCTCAGCACGCTAGAGAGGATGTGGCTCTTGGCAAGGCTTTCCTCTGCTCGGTAGAAGGTTAAAATTCCAACACCACCTCTTGGGGTTTCTGCTTTGGAGTCACCTACATGGAATGGGCATGAGCAATCACTTGAAGAAGAAAAAATGGTTACTTAACTTCATAACTGTTGTTCTTCAAGATGTGTTGCTCATGTCCATTCCAAATCCCTCCTGCCGCCCCTTCTTTGGAGTAGTTTGGTAAGAAGGAACCGAGGGGGTGGAGGACCAGCAGGGGTTATAGCAGTGCCACTCCAGAGGGCACTGCTAAGGGAAAAACTTCCTACATGTGCATATAACACGCATATACCTGCATGTAATGGATATGAGCAACACATCTTGAAGAACAACAGTTACGAAGTTAAGTAACCGTTTTCAGAATGGTCTCCTTGGCCACCATTATTCCCTGTCTGGATCTGGGTGACTGGTGACCTGCCTTTGACATACAGGATGCATATTTCCACATACTGATCTTTCCATGTCACAGACGCTACCTCAGATTCACAGTGGCTAACAAAAACTATCTGCAGCACTCCCCTTCAGCCTTTCCGCTGCCCCCTGTGTATTTACCACTGCCATACACTTGGTAGTGGCCTTTCTGCGCAAGAGGGGTGTCCAGATATTCCCCTACCTGCACAGTGGATTGCTGATAGCAGTCTCCCTAAGTAGCTTCACGCACATGTTAGACTCACGTTAGAGCTGTTCAAGTGCTTGGGCATCCTCTTTAATGAGAAGTTGGTTTTGAGTCTGGTGCAAAGAATAAATTTCATTGGAGCAACTCTAGACTCAACTCAGGGAAGGGTGACACTCCCAGAAGCGCAGTCTCAGGTGATATGGAACTTGGTGCACACTCTCACCCAGTATCCTGTCTCAACCATAAGGACATGCCCCAGCCTTCTGGATCACATGGTATCATGTTGCCATGTGCGCAGATATGCATGACTGAACCTCAGACCCCTCCAAAGGTGGCTTGTCTCAGTCTGCATACTGATGTGCGACAGTCTGGATTTGGTGGTGTCCTACTAAAAGCCCGCAGGGACAAGGTGCGCCTAATCCTGGTGGCGCCAGTGTGACTACGCCAACATTGGTTCTCCACTCTACTCAACCTGTCAGTGGAGGCACCGATAGCCCTTCCCCTGTACCCAGACCTCCTAACTCAATGTCAGGGCATCTCAGACACTTGAACTTGCACTCTCTCCATCTCATAGCGTGGAAGCTGGATGGTTCAATCCTTTAGAGCTTCAGTGCTCCGCCAAGGGGCAGGAGGTTCTTTTGGGAAGCAGGAAGCTGTCCTGTAGGGTGGCATACCTAGCCAAGTGGAGGAGGTTTTCTACCTGGTATGCAGAACGAGATTTCTCCCCCATGAGTGCACCTATCCTGGTAGTATTGGATTATCTTTTGCATCTACAAACACAGGGCTTAGCACCCACCTGTCAAGGTTCACCTGGCAGCTATGTCTGCTTTTCACCCAGGGTGCTCCCAATGTTCCCTTTTTGGTCATCAGATGGTAATCTGTTTTAGGAAAGGGTTAGACATGTTTTATCCATATTCTCGTTTACCTGTACCTGCTTGGGACATTAGCTTGATGCTCAATAAACTCATGGGACCCTCACTTGAACCAGTGACTGAGTGTTCATTGTTTCATTTCTCCATGAAGGTGGCCTTCCTGGTGGTCATCACCTTGGCAAGGAGGGTGTCTGAGTGGAGAGCTCTTTCTTCGGAACCTCCTATATGGTTTTTCACAAGGACAAGGTGCAAGCTCAGGCCACCCCCGAACTTTTTGCTGAAGGTGATCTCCCAGTTCCACCTGGGTCAAGATATCTTCCTCACAGTTTTTTTATCCAAAACCATACTCTAACGCTAGACAAAGGGTGCTGCACACACGGGACATGAGAAGGGTCCTAGCTTTCTATATTGATTGTACAAAACCATTCAGGAAATCCAGTCAGCTGTTTGTGATTGTAGTGGAATGGATGAGAAGGGATCTGGTCTCTGCACAGTATATATCATCCTGGATAGTATTGTGCATACGTACCGGTTATGATTTGGCAGAAGTCACACGACCACCAATCGCGGACCACTCCACTCAGCATTTATGGCACAAGTTCCCTTTTAGAAGATCTGTAGGGCAGCCATGTGGTCCTTTATTCATATGTTCACAGCCCATTATGCTATCCATAAATTTTCCAAGGAGGATGCAGCTGTCGGTAGGGCCATGTTCCAAACTGTGGTTCCTAACTCCATCCCCATCTCCAAGGGGTAGAAGCTTGGGAGTCACTTGATTGGAGTCAATGTGAACAAGCACTTGAAGAAAAGACAGTTACCTATTCACATAACTGGTGTTCTTCGAGATGTGTTGTTCACATATATTCCAATATCCATCCTCCTTCCCCAATGTCGGAATGGCCAGCAAGAAGGAACTGAGGGTAGGGTATGGTTGGCAGTAGTATATATGTGCTAATATAGTGGTGCCACTCTAGGGATCCCCACAACTGACTCTAGTGAAGCTGTTAGGGGAAAAAGTTTCCGACACTCGGGCACACAACGCGCGTACACTGATTGTATGTGAACAACACATCTTGAAGAACACCAGTTATGTGAACAGGTCTTTTTCCAGCTGAGCATTTTACTTCCTATTGATCTCATTAAGCACAAAAATGCTGCATGAATTATGTAATAATTAGACTTCTTCACTAATGAGTAATGTTCCTCAAGTGGCATGTGACCAGGATTCATCACTGAATTTGGTCTACTGGTTGCACCAACACGTGAATGCTGATGCTTCCCTTCCCCATAAATGGATTATTAATATGGGCACTGTACACTTTTTAGAGGGAAAGTGACCAATTTTGTACATATTTTGACTTAAATGAAGTCACATACTGGTATATCATTTTTCTATATTTTTTACAGGTGGAAGAAGCTCTTTTAACTGGCTAACAGGAAGCAGTATTGACACATTGGCAGAATATACATCCCCTTCATCCTCTGAATCATTGTCTTCATCCATGCTGTTTGTTAGCAAGCGGAGTGAGAAATCACAGAGGGCAGCCTTGAAACCATTGGGGCCCAATTTTGGGAAGAAAAGGCTGGGTTTGCCAGGAGACGAGGTAGACAGCAAAGCTAAAGGTATCCGTTACTCTTGGGAGCAGGACATTATTCTTGGAATGTTGTAATAAAAGCACAACCTGGAAATTCTGTTTCCTCTCCTGTAAGTAGCATGTCAGATGTGAGTCCTTCAGTGTGAGTTGGCTACTATCCCCTACTTAATGCGTCTGTCATTCATTGTCCCAAGATAAATATATCAATTGTGACTGTTTGTGATATAGGTGGTCATTGAGTAGTTGATTTATTTAGGTGTCTACAAAGTGGAATGTTGTTAGCTAAAATAATTGGGTGGTTGGATACATTGTCTAATACCAACATTCCTTATTTATGTTCCTTGTTCTAAGATGACCAGAAAGCAAATGCCAGGGAAATCTATATCATCTTGCGTCCTCTAATTTCTCTGATTATCTCCCTAAATAAACCTAACAAGTAGTTAAACTTTAAAAGTTTTTTTTTTTTTTTTTTTTTTTTTTTTTTTCAAATAATTTAAGTAGTGAACATTTTTCAAATGGATTCAAATTTGGCAATTTCTGAAAATAAGCTTTCATTTATCCATTCCATATTTGAAAAACACTAGCATCGTTCTTATTTAGAGTTCTTTTTGTATAGTTAGTTGGACTTTTCATGGAATACTAGAACTGGAAGGGACCTCAGGAGATCATCAAGTCCTGTCCCCTGCCCTTGATCAAGCACCGTCTAGAATAGATCATCCCTAATAGATGTCTGTCCAGCCTGCTCTTAAATATCTCCAGTGATGGAGATTCCACAACCTCCTTAAGCAATTTATTCCCGTGTTTAACCACCCTGACAGTTAGGAAGTTTTTCCTAATGTCCAACCTTAAACCTCCTTTGCTACAATTTAAACCCATTGCTTCTTGTCCTATCATCAGAGGCCAAGGAAAACAATTTTTCTCCCTCCTCCTTGTATCACCCTTTTAGATACTTGAAAACTGCTATCGTGACCCTTCTGTCTTCTCTTTTCTAAGCTAAACAATTATTTCAGTCTTCCCTCATAGGTCATGTTTCTAAGCCTTTAATCATTTGTGTTGCTTTCTCTGGACCTTCTCCACTTTCTCTACATCTTTCTTGAAGTGTGGTGCCCAGAACTGGACACAATACTTTGAGACCTAATGAGCACGGAGTAGAGTGGAAGAATGACTTCTCGTGTGTTGCTCACAACACTCCTGTTAATGCATCCCAGAATCATGTTTGCTTTTTTTGCAACAGCATCACACTGTTGACTCATATTTAGCTTGTGGTCCAATATGACCCTATATCCCTTTCTCCCAGTACTCCTTCCTACACAGTCACTTCCCATTCTGTATGTGTGAAACTGATTGTTCCTTCCTAAGTGGAGTACTTGGCATTTGTCCTTATTGAACTTCATCCTATTTACCTGAGACCATTTCTCTAGTTCAGTGTTTCCCAATTTTATTTGGCCATGGAACCCCTAGGGTTGCCTTTTAAAAAAAAAAAAAAAAAAAAAGCCCCACCACCGCATCTTGAGCAAAAAAAAAAAAAAAGCCCTGGTGCTGTGATTCACACCATGGCTCTGTCTCTTTAAGAGGGGGTGGGGAAGTGCCGGCCTTTCATGGAAACCTTGCTTTTGCTTTGCGGAACCCCAAGGTTGGGAAACACTACTCTAGTTTGGGAAACACTGCTCTAGTTTGTCCAGATCATTTTGAATTATGACCCTATCCTCCAAAGCACTTGTAACCCCTCCCAACTTGGTGTCATCAGCAAACTTAATAAGCATACTCTCTATGCCATCATCTAAATCATTGATGAAGACATTGAACAGAACTGGTCCCAAAACAGACCCCTGCGGAATCCCACTTGTTATGCCCTTCTAGTATGATTGTGAACTATTAATAACTACTCTCTGAGAACGGTTATTCAGCCAGTTATGCACCCACCTTATAGTAGCCCCATCTAAGTTGTATTTGCCTAGTTTATTGATAAGAAGGTCATGCGAGACAGTGTCAAATGCTTTACTAAAGTCTCAGTGTGCGACATCCACCGCTTATCCCTTATCCACAAAACTTGTTATCCTGTCAAAGAAAGCTATCTGATTGGTCTGACATGATTTGTTCTTCATAAATTAGAGATGTAAGTGACTAATTGACTAGTCGACTATCTGATAAGCAAAAGCTTATTGGGTAGTTGACTAGTCACTCTCTCCCCCCCGCCCACCTTGCTGCATCTATCACAAAGAGGCAGCAAGGCAGGGAAGAGGAGGGGTTCCCCCCAGCTGCAGCTCCATGGGATGGGGCAGGGGCACAGTGGCGGCGTTTAAAAGCCGGTTCCCCCCAGCTGCAGCTCCATGGGATGGGGCAGGGGCATAGTGGCGGCGCTTCCTCTTTGAAATGTACAAGAGCCCCAGGAGGGGCTCTTGTGCATTTCAAAGATTGAAACACCGTGTGGAACCCAGGGCCAGCCTGGAGTTTTTGCTTTGAAATGTACAAGAGCCCCAGCGGGGGCTCTTGTGCATTTCAAAGAGGAAGCGCTGGATGGAGCCTGGGGTCAGCAGGGGACTCCCTGCTGGCCCCAGGCTCCACGAGACGTTCCAACTTTGACATGCACAAGAGCCCCCACTGGGGCTCTTATACATTTCAAAGGCGGAACGCACACTAGTCCTTATCGACTAATAGAAAATGGGATTTCCATCGACTATTCGATCAGAAATCCAAATCTAAAAATAAAAAGTGAGGCAGACAGCTCTGCAGATTAACTCCTTCAGCATGGACTATGCATGTATCTCATGCTGCCAAGTCAAGGTACTTCAACCCTATTTTGAAAGGAACATACTTAAAGTAAGAACAGTTTCCAGTCTATCCATAGTCTTCTTGTAGAAGCTGCTAGCAAACGTTTCTGCTATGATGATGTAAGTTGTTTCTGAACAGCTCTTTACAAAGAGTTGAACTGCGATCAGACTTATTTCATATAAAACCCCACTGAACAGACATTGGAATGACTCTTGCCAGTTCCTATCCTGGGTTGGATTTGAACCAACAAAGCTTGAAATGGAAAGCTGTATAGTCTATTACCAAATCTTTTGATTTGTTTAACTCTATAGAGATCTGAAAACATGCTGAATGCTTTTTAGAACTTAGATAAAATACAGTACCTAGCTTGAGGAGCTTAAAACCTATTTTTCAAATAGACAGTAGTCACAGACTGACAGTAGTACAATTCACTTTCAAAATTTTACATACAGGTCAAACATAGAATGTAGATGAGGAAGTGTTGTTTAAAATTGGATGATTGAAATAACTGTTAAGTTTGTCTTTAAGGGGGATAGCTTTAAGGGTGGATACTCAAAACAAGAGTGTAAATTGTTGGTACTTACTCATTATGTATTAGGTATAGATGAACGGGCAGAAATTCTAAGGTTGCGGAGGCGTTTCTTAAAGGACAAAGAGAAGCTCAGCTTGATTTATGCAAGGAAAGGTGTCGCTGTACAGAAACGAGAAAAGGTTGGTTTGCTTCTTAATAATTAGTGATCGAAATCTTTGAGTAATAGGATGTGTTTGCTGTTCTTGAGAAGTCTGATATTTTGTCTATAGAAGCATCATATAATTGGAAAATTATGGTGGTGGGTGCTATCGGAAGAAACTAGATAGGCTCAGTTACAGAGATGGTATCTGAAGTTATGAGTTGCAAGGTGTATAATATATCATTTATATGGGTAAAGTTGAGTGTGACGTAAACTTCCCTAGTACAGAAAGCACTGGGGGTTTCTATTCCAATCTTCAATATTGTGTGAGGGTACTGGGGATAGGGATGTTAGTGTATAGTTATGTAAACATACACTCCCCCTCCCTATGCTGCAAGGGGGGGCAGGAGCACCGGCTCCTGCAGAGCCACCTGTCCCCTACCTCATGCTGCTGCCTCTGATAAACAGGCAGCAGCGTGGAGGGTGAGGGGGGCAGTCAGGCTCCATGGAGCTGTCTGCTCTCCTTGCCCCCCCACTCCACTGCCTCCCACAGAGGCAGCGGCAGGGTGGGGCGAGGCGGGAGTTGATGCTTGGGGAGATCCGGCTTAAAAGCTGGCTCCCACCTGAGCACCAGCTTCATGGAGCCACCTCCTCCTCCCCTCCCCTGCTGCTGCCTTTGTATCAGAGGCAGCAGCATGGTTGGGCCTGTAGGTGGGATGCTGGAGCAGCCCCTGTCCACATGGAGCTCGGGCCCCCACGGACAGTGGCTGCTCCATGGGATGCGGCCTTTGTCTATAAGGCGCTTGCCCCTCGCTCCCCCTCCCCTCCCCCATGGACAGAGGCTGCTGTCCCCTCTTCCTCCACACCCCCCCGGCTCCCTTCAGACTGGTTCCTGCTTGCCACCCAGCCCTGCTACCTCCGATACAGATGCAGCAGTTCTGGATGGCGGGAGCTCCCAGGGATTGGGGCTTGGGAGCACACTGCCTGCCTTCCCCACTCCCCGGACCATCAAATAATCATGTAATCGCTAAGATTTTATGCAGTTACACAATTATTAAATTAAATGATATCTAACATCCCTAGTATTGGACTGTGATTTTTGTGTACCATTTGTATCACAATTCCTGAGCGCAATGGTGCAAGTTAAAAATGGAAGCTCTATTTTTAACTAAATTCCTCAACTGTTATGGTGCACTGTGAAACTCTTAAATTTTTCTTGTATGCATAAGGCATAATTTTCCTAATAAGATATCTTATTTAGGTGCATAACTTTAATGTGTCCTAATAATCAGGCCACCAGCAAGTCCCAATATCATCAGTGAGAGTTGAGGGTACTCATCACTCTTGAAAATCAACCACCTTATCCTTAGGTTCCTAAATATAGATTTATATTGACTAATTTTAGATGACCTACATTGGAAAACTGTGGCCACAGTTTGTTCTTTGCTCAAGATGTGTAGGTACATGCACACCTGGTAATATACCCACTGAGCCCTGTTATATATATTCCATGTCTGACAGAGTTCTCCCTCAGGTACAGAATATGAAATGGCTGGTAGAATAACCAAACCTGAAATGTCACATAGCTATTATTATGCTAGGTTCTATTTGTACAGCACCTAGCACAAAAGTGTCCTTGCCCATGATGGACTCCTGGGCACTGTGTTCTATGAATAATATTTTAGCCTGTGTAAAGTGTGATACTGGATTTCTTTCAGGGTTTATAGATTGCAGATTACTGTGATAAAATCCTCTAAAACATTTGTAGCACCTGTTTATTTAATCCCTTCATGTTAGTTGTGTGTGATCATCTTTCTCACTTTTTTTGAGAACTCTAATAGCTTTAATAAGGGTCATGTTGCTAAAAATAGTAAGCACTGTTGCATGGAAACTGATATAGCTGGACAAAAGTGTTCTTAAGGAGAGAAGTACATCACATCAGTATTGTCATGTCTGATGGGGCAGCAGGAGAAAAGAGATGCCAGCCAAGAGGAATTTCTTGTGTTCTGAGAGCACTAAAGCTCTAATTCCCCATGACATATGTCTTGTGATCTTTTGAGAGTGTGATCCATTTAGGAGATAAAATGGGGCACAGGGGTGTGGAAGTGAGAGATGGGAAGCCCGGAAGAACACGAGGAGGAAGAGGTAAGATTTGAGTGTAAGGAAAGAAATTGCTATTCCCGTCTCATACTAGCACACAGACTTGTGCAAGAAATGCTATTCTAACTGATCTGGATAGTAGTAGCAATATGTATACATATTTTTTCAGGGGAGGGAGCATACTTCAAACCTTTTTGCTGTTAATCCTCCCTTCTGCCTTCTTCTCAAAGCCCATTGGTATTTTCCCTTATGTAAAAGGAAGAAGGCAGAGAAATCTGGCGAGAAGTAAAGGCTTGTGTTCATGAGTGGGTTGTACCTATTTAGTTTAAGATGTAATTTAAAACTGATTTAGTCAAACTGGTTCAAAAGGCTAGTTGGATAGTCACAGCTCAGTTTAAAACAGATTTATATTTGTTTAGCTTAAGTTAATTAGGAGTAAGTTTAAGCTAGAATGAAAACCACCATTCTTAAACAGTGAATCTACAGGTTTGCATTGATTTAGGTAAATTTGGTTAAAAATTGATTTAAGGTAAACTAGTGCCACTTCTGTAGACAGGGCCTAAAATGCAATCATACTATGGAGGTGTGAAGGTACCTTCAGGAAGAGGCTTTAGTTTGGCTTACCTTTGCAGAACAAGATCATTTTGTTTGCGTTTTAATTCCTAATTATGATTTCTGTAACCGCTTTTAGGCATTAACACTTACGACAATTTTAAAAGGAGTTGTTAAACTTGGATCACACTTATTATGTTTCCTCCATTAAACAAGAAACAGGTTTCACTTAGTAGGTATAATGTGATCTTTCATTTCTATGCATAAGCAAAGCTGCATTTTTGGTGGTAATTATTGCAGGAGATAAAATCTGAGCTGAAAATGAAGCACGATGCTCGAGTCACACTGTACAGGAGTTACCGACAAGGAGACCTTCCTGATATCCAGATTGAATACAGCAGCCTAATCACTCCTCTGCAGGTTGTGGCGCAGGTCTGTTTTTTGTTCTCTGGTCATTAACTGAATATTCCAAAATTGTTCTCTATAAAGCAGATTGAGTGTGTGACAGCCAAGCTTTTTTCAAAAGGGTTCATAATTTGAGGCGTTGCAGGTGTTACCAACTTGAAACACCCTAAAGAAGTCAGATTTTCAAGTTGTGGGTGTTCAGCACTTTCTGAAATTCGGGCCCCATTAAATTGTCTTTATTTGGGGCATCAAAAATGAAGAAAAAGGTGTAGCTGACTTTTGTTTCCCAGTTGAAATAGTAGCAATTATGAACTGGATTCTTTTTGCCTTTGATGGTCAAGCTGTCATAGTTCTTTGGTTACCCTTGCCCTCTCCCTGCCCATTACAATACTATAGTCAGGAATAAAGGTGCATAAGTCAGGCTCATTAATTGTTTACCTAAACTCTAGTCCCATCTTTGGATGGGTATCTGCTCCCAAGCAGCCAGGTTTTCAGGGGAGGTTGGGAAGGACACCTGAAAGGAGCTACTGCTTCTCAGAGGCCTTTCAAATGGCCATTCTGAGTGGTATGTGAAGAAAAAAAGGTTACTTACCTTCTCATGTCAGTTGTCCTTTGAGATGT
Organism: Pelochelys cantorii; assembly: GCA_032595735.1. Classification (NCBI taxonomy): domain Eukaryota; kingdom Metazoa; phylum Chordata; order Testudines; family Trionychidae; genus Pelochelys; species Pelochelys cantorii. Next base: position 71,985,574 of record CM064327.1, read on the forward strand.
GGTGTTAATGTCCATTCCAGTCAGGTGGTGTGTGCGCACACATGCACGGTAACCAGATATTTCCCTTAGCAGCTAGCCATAGGGTCAGTCTGGGTGCCCCCTGGAGCAGCACCTTCATGGCACCAAATATAGAGCCTTTCTCCTCAGTTCCTTCTTCCCATCTACTTTAACAGAGGGGAAGGAGGGTGGATATTGGAATGGACACAAACCACATGTCTTGAAGAAGAACAGTCACAAGAAGATGAGTAACCATTTTTCTTCTTCAAGTGTTTGTTCATGTGCATTTCTATCAGGCGACTTTCAAGCCCCCAAGTTCAGGTGGCGGAGTCGGAGTCTTGCTGAGTCCTGTCCAAATGCTGTATCATCCCTGGCTTGGTTTGAATGGTGGTGCCATCAGTCTGGAGAGAACTAGGTTGAGGTCCCAGGAGGCCTGGCCTTCATACTTAAGAGAGTGTGTAGAGACCTTTTAAGAATCAACTATGGGTTTGCAAACACTGAGCAGCCATCTATACCCAGGTGGAAAGCTGAAACGTCTGCTAAATAGACCCTTATGGAAGAGACCGAAAGCCCTTGCTGTTTGAAGTGGAAGAGGTATTTTAGAATTAGTGGAACAAAGGTCTGTCCCATTTTTTGTTCCAAGCTGGGCAATATGTTGACAACCAGTCATGACTGAAGAGGTCTCAATCTGAGTCTGGCATGTTGCATTATTACGTACATGCTGCCATGTGTCCCAGTAGTTTCAGGCAGATCTATGCCATGGTAGTGGGGAACTGTCTGAGGCCCTGAATAACAACCAGGGCATGAAATCTTGCTTCTGGGAGGTATGTCCTTGCTTGGTTCGAGTCATTACTACCCCAGTATACTCTATCCTTTGGACAAGGGGCAGAATGGATTTCACCTCATTAAGGAGGAGACCTAGATTTTTGAAGTTAGTAACTCTGATTCATTTTACGTGAGCTGTAACCTGAATCCTGGACTGTCCCTTGATGAGCCAGCTGTTGAGGCACAGAAATACCTGTACCTCGTGTCTGTGCAGGAACTCAGGGCCAATTGCCATACACTTCATGAACACCCAAGTTGCTGTAGAAAGGCCGAACAGGAGGACTGTAAATTGATATTGGGGGGTGGTCACCACAAATCTACAGTATTTCCTGTGGGGCTGATAGATCACTATATGGAAGTATGCGATCTTCAAGTTGAGAGCCACATATCCATGTGCTGGATCCGGGAGGGGATTATGCAAGCCAGAGAGACCATGCAGAAATTGAGTTTATTTACAAACTTGTTGAGTTCCTGTAGGTCCAGACTTGTCCTGTAGGTCCAGACTTGTTGCCCTTTTGGTATTAGGAAATACGGGGAGTAGAAACCCTCACCCTTGTGTTCCTGAAGAGCATTCTCCACTGCCCCTATAGCAAGGAATGACTGCACGTCCTGATTGTGGAGTTGAGGTAATAGTGGTAGTCCCAGGTGGATGGGGACCTTCTGTTCCTGTTGCAGCAGGACCAGTACAAGTTGGACTCAGACTCTGAGGTATCTGTGAAGGAAGACCATGGAGGAGCCATGCTGAATACTGAGCCTTGCTGCCTAGGACTCTGGGATCTGTGTGGCTGACTGCCTGTCCAGCACAGGGTCGGCCTTCATCACTGATATGCCACTTGAAGGTGCCCTGGATGTGACTGGTGCTGGCAACTTTTCCAGTCTGAAGGGAAAGAACAGCACTGTGCAATGAAGGAGTTTGTCATTTCTGTTGAATATGATCTTTCTAATGGTCCTCTCCTAAACACTTCAGGCACAAAGTGTGAGGATCACTTCTGGGCATAGGCTTGCTGCAGGTTTCAGAGGCTTTGAAGCCAGGAGACCCAAGCATGCCCTGGTGCTGAAGGCACATGAGAGAGAAAACATCCTAAAAAACAGTGTCTTATTTAGCACTAGATAATGAATGACTATTAACTCCTACTTAACAACTACAACAATAAGGAATGAAATAACAAAGTCAATGGATTGCTGCTGCCCTTGTGAACAAGAGCTGAGAGGAGTTCCAGCTAACTGTCACTGGCGATAAGAAGGAATGGAGGAGGCGGTGGTTGGCAGGGCTCTATATTGGGAGCCATACAGGTGCCATTCTAGGGTGTGCCCAGACCAACCCTACAGTTAGCTGCTATGGGAAAAATCTTCTGCACACCTGATTGGAATGCATATGAAGAAACACTCAGAGAAGAATAGGATACATTCTGAGCCCCCAGCTGTAGTCCCTCCTATCAACACTGTTATATACATTCACTGGTTTCATAGAAAATGCCTTATTTCATACAGTAAAAGTACAGGGTCACATGTCTTGCTCAAAACATTAGTTACATTTAGAAGATGCTATGTTAGGTAGAGCTTAAAATCTCTAATATGGTGGCTTAAGGAAGAAATATGATTAAGTGAAGAAAATTTATTGTCCCCGCCCCCCTCGCCTCTTCCTACAATCTTTCAAAAGACTTTGGCACTTCAAATTTGGTCCACTTTGTCTGGAATACACCATTCTTGGCATATAGGGAGGTCACTGAAATTACAGCATTGTTACCTTCTTTCTAGCACTCTGAGCTGAAACCAGTTATATTGCCTTAGTCACTTATCCTGTGACCTTATTGAAAATTTACAGAGAGATCCAGCACTGGCCAAGCAGCTCTTCAGCAGTTTGTTTACTGGAATTTTGAAAGAAATGAACAACTTTAAGAGTCCTTCTGAGAGAAACTGCATCACCCAAGAGCTGCTGCAGAATTTCAACCATTTTCTGAGCACAACAGTGTCTTACTTCCCACCATTCATAGCCTGCATTCAGGTAAAACTTTGTGTGATATGCTGTCTGATGAATTGTGCTATCACAGCTAACTCCAGTAAGTGCATTTTAATCTTGTTAGAGGGTTAAACTGAGGAAGGGGATAGAGTGTAAATGGAAGCAATGGTGAATGAAGATGGCAAAATAACTGTTCTATAAAAGTGAGAACTAGATGACATAGCAGATCCTTCCTACAGTTTTGTTGTTCCATCTGCACAAAACAATAGGTACCACAAATCTTAACTACATGACTTTGACCAGAATGCCTTAAAACAGCATTTCCTAAAGTGTTGAAACCCAAATCCCCTTCTATGAAGATGAAACCAGTTGTTTTACAGTCCCAACACATGTAAATTAAAGACCTGTCAATATTAATGTAAACATCTGTACGCTATCTGGCTCGTGTCTCACATGTGCATCAAATGTAACACATTGGGAAGTACAGGTATTTATCTTTATAATACTATATATACTTTCTTTCCTTTCTTACATAATTTGTTGTGCAGTTGAAAATAATTAATGGTGAAATTTAAAATATCATTGGGCAATTTAAAGTAACATTATGATGGGGTACGGTCACAGAAGACCCCTTGGGGTGCTTCCCAGAGTTCTGACAAAGCCATTGACACTAGCCTCCTTGCTCTCTGGAGCGTCACACCACCCTGTCCTGATGGGCCACATCTCCTGGTCTTCCCCAGCCAAGGCACAGGGCTGAGATCAGTGCTCCTCTGAGGAGCAATATAGACACTGGAAACTCTTCAGGTCTGAGGAAAATGCAGTTTTGGAACCAGCTTCCAGGGAAACTACTCTCCAAATGGGATCAGAACCCCAAAAAATTATTCAGGTAAGCCCCCTTTAACAATGGAAGGAGGATGTACACATTGATTGCTCCCCCATGTAACAGTTATTTACACTGGGCTTGATAGTAAATAAAAGTGATTTTTTTAAGTACAAACAGTAGGATTTAAGTGGTTTTAAGTGAAAACAGGCAGAGCACAGTAGATTACAGATTTAAAATAACAGAAAAAACATAGCTAGTTCTAAAACTAAAAGCTCAGTACAAACTTATCCAAAAACTGTTCTTGTTTCAGCTAAACTTCCAAGCTAGAGAAGATCTTTTTTCCTTGGGGTTTCTAGTTTATTCTCATGGGAGTGACATGCCAGCAAAACACCAAGGGTGTTATGCCTATAAGCAGGGCTCGCCAAGCGACCGTGAGCCTGCTTGCCAGCTGTGCGGTTCTGCGCATGTGCAGACCGGGCTGCGCCGGCTTTGCGGCTTGTAATCTACTCGCCACGGGCGAGTAGATTACATAATTTGTCGAGCCCTGCCTATAAGAAGGACACAGGTTGTTTTTAGGGAAATAGCCAAGATGCTGCGTTTATTAAGAATAAAATACCAAAGCAACTAGCATATGCTTCATAAAGATAAGAGCATGTGCGCACGCATGCACGCGGACACACACACCCTCACCCTGCAGATGTTGAATAGTTATCAGTCTGTTGTGGTTCAAACCAGTTTTACTGGCCAGGCAAGACTGATTGAGTGGAGGAGTCGGGTTTCATTGATTGCAATTCAAGGCTCCTCTGAGCCTTGGCTTGCAGGATTGAACCCAGAGTCTAATGGCAAAAGTACCCCTTTTTATACATGTAAGTTGCCATTTGAGTCTATGGGTTGTATCTCTCCGCTATACACATCCAGGGAAAGAAGTACCACACATGCAAAACAAAACAAACCTCCCCATCACCCTGTCAAAGTAACAGGTCCATTCATAAGTTAACAGCTGCTGAAGAGGGTTCATAGCCACCAGTTTCTTCTAATCAGGAGGAACTTTGGATACCACTGAAGAGAGTTCCTGTCCAGAGGTGAAAATTAGATATGGCTCTGGCTGTAATTTTACCATAACGATGAAGATATGTGAGAATCCAAAACTTCATTGCATCAATCATTTCCTATGGCTAAGGTTGCCGGTGCTATGCACCAGCTTCATTCCTTGGATGGGTTTCTCTAACTGCATCTGCTGAAATTCCTACTGAGGACATAGAGCAGTGAGGGGTAACCTAGGCGAATGAGTAGGCTGCATAGGTGGCCCTCCTTCTCAGTGGGACGCAAGATTATCATAACCAAGACAATTTCTTGGGATAGGATAGTTCTGCTAACTGCGCCTGTGCACCTAGAATTTGAATTGAACCATAGCAGCACTTTGATTGGATACAAAGGGAGTGCACGGTTATCACAGTCAATGTATGCAATCAGCATGCACCTCATGTCATGTGACCTGGCTTTACTTGCATGTCACTCTTGTAATTCTGGTAGGAAAAAAACTACATGGCTATAAACCAGCAGAATCTGGCAACCCTGTGCATAGCAAATGGTAAACAAAATGTCTTGTGGGCCACACGTAAAATATCAGTGGGCCGCAGGTTGCCCACCACTGAATAGAGACATGCACTTGATGCAATAGAAAATTGGATGATATTCTCAGAACAAATCCAGAAGCTATTATATTTGAAAGACAAGCTTACAGAATTTCATAGTATTTAACATTTCAGTTCATTCAGACATTTCTGTTAGGGCATGTTTTTATTTAAAATAAATAGAAAAAGCAGAACTTGCAAATGTGAACTGTGTCAGTCTAGTTGTCCATGCAGTCCAATATCGTTTAGCCAATGCCAGCCGCATCAGTAGTAGCTGCAAGAAACCATGTAGTGGGACATTTTGGTACTTGCAGAGGAAGTCTCCTACTAATCCTTGTAAGAGGTTGGCTTGTGAGTGATTATATCTCTTCCATGACTAGGGTGTAACCAGAGTGAAAGCTTTTCCTCAGCCATGGAAACAATGTCCTGGGCACAGTAGAATCTGCTGCCATTCAAGACAGTTCCCATACAAGATATAGACAAAAGGAAAATGAAAATTTGTGGTTCTCTTGTTAGACCTTCACTGGCCCAGTTGTCATGTAGGACTTGCTAGATAGCCATGGAATTTTCACCACGTACATGCAGAAAACACCACATCTCTTGAAACAGAGACTGTTACAGGAAAACCTGCAGTTAACCTGTGTGGGTGTTGGAAGAGAAGTATAATTTATGTTTGATTGTTACCAGACAGAACTCAGAGGTTAATGGAAAAAAATCACAATATTTCATTCACTGGTCTGGTCAGTTTTACATTTCTGATGCTTTTTCGGACAAGCACTGCAAATGTGTGTATCAGCTACAACAATGTTTTTATAGACAGGCACATTGGTTTCCTCTATGTGAGTAACTGTGCCAAGTTTAATCAGACTGATGAGTTAGACAAGCCATCACTGGCATTACCTCCAAAAGGCAGATGTTGAAATTAGTTTCTGTATCCATACAAGAATCACATTGCCTTTGTATTGGAGCTGCAGAAACCTTTCTCTAAGATAAATTCCTCTTTCCACAGTTCCTGGGAAGTAGTTCTTCATTGTGGTATTCTAATACTTGGAAGATTGTGGCATAAAGAGACATTCACAGAGCACTATAGATATGTCTCAAGCACATGGCATGCATATACCGATTGTAGCCTGTTGATTTCATTCTGTCCAAAATGCCATGGTATTAGGGCCTCAAGGTTGCTGACAAGTAAAAATACTGTACCAGCTGGCATGTGAGAAACTATTCACAAAATCACTAGATGCACTGTGGAGAAAATGAACCTCTTTGGAGGAAGAGTTGCAAAGAAAGTTCCCTTTCTCTGCAAAAGCATCCTTTGGTTGGGAGGGGAGGGAGGGGTCATGGCTCAGTTTCCCAACCTGACATTCAGAGTGCAGAGATGGGGAGCCGGCTTGTAGAATAAACTCTGTAAAACCTATCTCTGTGACCCCCAAGACAAACTTGTTTGATCTCAGTCCCCCAAGATTCAAAAAGACAAAGACTGATTTCTTGCTGCCACCACCCAAGTGAATAAATGAAAATATAAAATAAACCCTTTTCCAGGGAAGAGATCACTTGGGAATCCCCTCCCTAAGGCAAAGCTTTCCCCTGCCCCAAACTCCATTTTGCTTTGGAGTTGGAAACAGACAGAGGGAATCCGCAGTGAACAATAGACTCTGCCCGGGTAACTAGGCACGTAAACTTAAGGACACAAGAATCAACCAATACTGGTTAATCAAAACAAAAAGGAAAATACTTTTATTATCAAAACAAAACTACTGTTGCAAGCATAGTAAATGACTAGGTGTTAAATAGCTATGAAGTGACACAGACTGAGGGAAAATCCCTGGGCTGTAATCCTTAGTTACAAAAAAGAAAAACAACTAACCAGCTCAGACATGATTTTCAAACCCCCAAACAAGGAAAACAGTAAAACCTGACAGACTATCTAAACTTTTCCCTACTTACACATTTAAAGAAGTCCATTCCTGGGAAAGCCCATCTCCTTCCATACCTGGAAAAAACTGCTCTGATCTCAAACAAAGAAGAGAGGAAGAAAAATCCCCTCTCTGTTTGAAATTCGTATCTGCATTTCATTGGCTGAATGCCTGAGCCCCCTCCCTCAGGTACATCTCCAGTTGCTTAACCCTTTCCTCACTCTCCAGGTAAGTCCAACTCTCCTTAGTAGCTCCAATTTGACAGAGGGCAAGATGTGCTAGTCAATTGGATCCCACGTAGCTCCTTAGTAGTTTATAAAGCTCTTGCTTTTGAATTGGGGAGAATTTCTATTCCTGCCTAGTTATTTACTATAATAACTTAACTACTTATTGTTTCTCTTCCTACTTCTGGGATTCACTATTTGCTACTTCCTGTGAATAATGATCGAGGAGAGACACTGCAACAGAATGAGAAATTTCGTATCTGTTTATTTGATTTCTGTTAGCGCCTTCTCTTTTTGAATTGGACTCACCTTGGGAGTCTGTTAAATTATATTGTTTTACTGCTAATAATTGGTTGCTGGGGTATTTCCACAACTGTGCAAAAACTGCTCTAGTGGTTGGAGCTGAAGGGTGGAGCTTAGTCCTAGAGCCTCCAGCAACAGCAATGGACTAACTCTGAATTCCACAGGTAGGGGGCATTGATCCATGAATGATGGATTTGAAGAGAAGTTGCTAATTTAAAGAAAACTATCATATAAGAAATATTTTGTTCTCCCTTCAATTCCAATTTACTGCAGCATTCTCAAACTGCAGAGTTTAATTCAGTCTGAAGGTACATGAGTGGGAGGGAGAAAAATGGATTGGTTACTCTTATCTACTAAGCCATTCCTACTTGTGCCACAACTAGGAATTCTTTATGATGCACTGGCCTTTTTCCAATTCTTATAAGCTCTTTAACTGCACCTGTCTTTGTTTTACAGGAAATGTGTTACCAGCACAGAGAACTGCTGGACCTTGACTCGGCCACTGTGAGCTCTAGCTGCCTAGCTAGTTTACAGCAACCCGTGGGCATCCTGCTTCTTGAACAAGCTCTAACTCATCTTTCTTATGCAGAAGAACCCCTATCTAAACGAATGCGTGGAAGAACGGACCTCTCTCCAGATGTGATCAGATGGATTGAACTTGCTAAGTAAGTTGTGTAGTAGGGTCACCAATATAGTAGTTCAGGATTTACTGTTGTGGTGTCCTGACAGGTCTCCTGCTCCATCAGTGATGATAACCAAAAGGCTGCATGCATGTGTGCTGTGCTGACTTGCACAAAAATTTCGGAAAAGTGGACGCGTTCTTTCGCCATCCCTGTAAACCTAATCTCACAAGGAACAAGGGATGGCTCGAAAGAGAAGGTTTTTCCAAAATTTGACACCAAATTTTGGAAAAGCTTCTTTCGAATGAAAAGCGGAAAAATATATGCAAATTGCGGTTCGCAATTTGCGTATCTTTTTCTGACTTTTCTTTTTTAGTGTAGACCTAGTCTTTGTTGCTTTTGTCTGCATGCCAAATGATTTGCAGGAGTGCCCTTACATGCTGCAGTTAACTGTTTTGGGGCAACTCCATGTGTTAATACATCAATTCTAAGTGTTAACCCTGTCAGTCTCAGCTTTTCGCTTTCAAATGCTTTTTCATTCACTCCCCTGCAATGGAGTCCAAACTCCTTTCTCCTGATTTGCTCTGTGAACTGTTGCATTTTTTCCTTCATTTGATTTACCAATCCTGGGACAGTACTGTTTGCTACTTCCTCCTGGACACTTAGAGTATGTCTACACTACATGGCTCCGTTGACGGAGCCATGTAGATGAGCTTTGTAGACATAGCAAAATGAAGCGGCGATTTAAATAATCGCCGCTTCATTTAATCAAAATGGCTGCTGCGCTGTGCCGATCAGCTGTTTGTCGGCACAGCGCGGGAGTCGGCACGCTCGGCGGTCGACATCAAAAGCCTTTGTCGACCGCCCCGGTAAACCTCATCCCATGAACCATAACGGGGCGGTTGACAAAGGCTTTTGATGTCAACTGCCGAGTGTCCAGACTCCCTTGCTGTGCCGACAAACAGCTGATCGGCACAGCGCGGCAGCCATTTTGATGTAAATGAAGCGGCGATTATTTAAATCGCCGCTTCATTTTGCTATGTCTACAAAGCTCATCTACATGGCTCCGTCGACGGAGCCATGTAGTGTAGACATACCCTTACTTGTCCTGTTCCGAAAGGCACCAGTCTAGGTTTTAGTTCAACTAGAACCTGGCTTTTATCATATGATTGTGGTTGCAATGCAGTGTAACCCCTCTCATCTTTTAATTTTGTCAGGGCCACCTTAGAATCATAGAACTGGAAGGGACCTCAAGAGGTCATTGAGTCCAGTCCTCTGCCCTCACAGCAGGATTGGGCACTGTCTAGATCATCCCTGATAGGTGTCTGTCCAACCTTCTCTTAAATATCTCCAGTGATGGAAATTCCACAACCCTCCTAGGCAATTTATTCCAGTGTTTAATCACTCTGACAGTTAGGAAGTTTTTCCTAATGTCCAACCTAAACCTCCCTTGCTCGCATTGTTTCTTGTCCTATCCTCAGAGATCGAGAACAATTTTTCCTCCCTCTTCCTTGTAACACCCTTTTAGATTTCTGCCCCCATCTTACTCCAAGTTGACTGTGGCTTACTGTCCCACCTAGGAGCACTGAGGCTATGTCTAGACTGTAGTCTTCTTTTGGAAGAAGCTTTTCCAGAAGAGATCTTCTGAAAAAACTTCTTCCAAAAGAGAGCGTCCACACTGCAAAAGTGCATCGAAAAAGCGACATGTTTTTTCAACAGATAGCATCCATTCAGTGTGGATGCTATCTCGCATGTAAGCTCTGATTACTATGGGCGGAATGGCCACCAGGGCACCTGTGATTTTTCCTTTTTCTTCTTCTTCTTGTGAAAGAACTCCCTCTTTCCCATCCACACACGCCTTTTTCCGAAAGAACACTTTTGGGAAAAAGCTTCTTCCTTGTAGAAAGAGCTTTACCAATGTCAGAAAAACCCCTCGGTTCTTTCAATTTTTTTTCAAAAGAACGCGATTGCAGTGTGGACATAATTGAAGTTTTTTTGGGGAAACAGTTGTTTTCACGAAAAAAACTCTGTAGTGTAGACATTCCCTGAGACCATTTACAGAGAGGATATTATGTGTCTGCTCTACAGCCTTATAGGCTGTTGGCTTTGAGCTCGTGGGGTAGAGGGTCATGCACTAAGCTCCAGAGACCCCAGGTTTGATTCTGCCTGCAGACAAGTAGGGTCTGTTTGCATTATAAGTGCTTGTTTGTGGAAAAATTAATTGGGGTGGTTTTTGTTCGAATTAACCTAGCTAAGAGTTCCAGTCATATATAAGGCTTAATTTTTATAGTAGGAGATTTTTAATACTTCTGAGCTGATTATTGAGCTTTCACGCAGGGTTACTCCCATGTCAAATCTGTTCCAACATGATGTCTGGTGCAGATTCAACAGCTTTATTTTCAGTCCTGTTAAATGCTACACTCTTGCAGGGGATTTCAGAGTAGTGTGTGCAGCATTGTTTAAGTATTAGCTTGTTTGGAGTTTACACAATCCAACATAAATTTATAATCTGATAGAATAATATCCATATATCAGTAATGCATTCTATGCAGCCAGCCAGTTATAAAGCAGGCAGTTTGCTTAGACTGTCTTAACATTCATCATTTACAATACCGAAGTACTTTGTACCTGAAAACTTTGCACTTGAATAGAAAGCTATTCTTTTTCAACTATCTTTTTAACTTTACTAGGCTTTATCGATCAGTTGGAGATTATGATGTTCTTCGTGGTATTTTCAGTGGAAAGATTGGAACCAAGGAAATTACCCAGAATGCACTGTTAGCAGAGGCAAAAAGTGATTATGCTGAAGCAGCTAAACAATATGATCAGGTAAAGAGACTACATGGCAAATATTTTATTTTCTCTGTGATTTTTTTAAGAGTCCTTTGATACAAGATCCATAAAATCTACTTGCTCAAATGCAATATAAATAATAGTTCATAACACACAGTGCTTATTGGACCAAATTTTCAAGTTAGCTCCATTAGTGTCACACAGCTTTACAGACCTAAATCCAATATTATTACAATATACACAAAAGATCATTAGAGAGTGGAAATTAAGTGCCTATGGTCAGTACATGTAAGTTCTATTTATGTTCACAAGTTGATAATGGATAAAAAATGTTGTTGGAAATGATTTACCTATACCATGAAAGGTGGAAAAATGCAGATTGAATCTCACATCTGAACTGAGTTAAAGGTGTGACCGGCTTAAATTTTGAAGAATTCTTTGGAACATTTTCTTTCATACATCTCAGGTCCTATATGCTGATTCAATACAAGTGCCTCTATCTCCTTCTGATAAAGGAATAAAATAGTGTAATGAAACAGTGAAAATGTTATCGTTTCTCTTGAGGGTGGTCTAGAATATTAAAAATCTCATAATATTGCAGCAAGAATCGACTTGGTATTTCTCATCTGACATTCTTTGTCTAGGCTCTTTCTAAACAAGACTGGTTGGATGGTGAACCTACTGAAGCAGAAAAGGATTTCTGGGAACTTGCATCTCTTGAATGCTACAACCATCTGACAGAATGGAAGTCATTAGAGTATTGTTCCACTGTTAATATTGATAGCGGACAACCTCCAGACTTAAACAAAACATGGAGTGATCCATTTTATCAGGTTTGTGAAATGATTGCTAAATTAGATTTGATATCACACTGATTGCATTTGTACAGGGGCCGTTGCTGCTGTGCCATGACCAGGGATAAAGTGACTAAATTAAAACTAGGGGGCGGTGCCCTCTGCTGGCTATGCTCGCAAACCCTCCTCTCTGGGGGTACGCAGCCCTGGCTCTCCCCCCAGCTGCTGGGGAGGGCCAGGTCGAGATGTAGCAGCCCTGGCCTGTCCTGGCTCTCTTCCTTCCAGCCGCTGGGGGCGGGTGTTGGGCTGGACCGAAACTGGCCCAGCTCTCTCCTCTCTGGCCTCCTGGGGATTGGGTTAGGCCGAGGCTGGCCCGGCCCTCTCCCTCTGATATGGAGCGGGGAGGGAGAAGGGGACACAACAGGGTGTCATGTGGTTCAATTTTATTTTAGATCCAAGGGAAACCAGGACATTCCAGGGAAACTTAACCACTTTCTTATTTATTGCAAGATTTAAACAGTTAATACAGTTGTTTACATTTTACAAGACTTAAAAACAATTAATGCAGTGCAAAGCAATGCAGGCAATTAATAGAAGATCTACTATAATACAATAATAAAGCCTAGTTCACTTACACTTCACCTGTATGTTACCTACAGTACCAGGCAGGCGGTCATGGTTCCTTTTCTTCCCACACATCAGAACGCCATGTACTTGGCTTGCCGGTGTGAAGGGGCATATTTACTTCTAGTTACATCGAGCAGGACCAATCTTGCCCATTCCCTCCCATCGATTGTTCTTACTAAGCCCATTTTATAGCAAAGTAAGACTTGGGCGTTCTAATAATATTTACTAATTGATTATGTATTGTGTAAGATACGTAAAATGCCCAATACCCTATTTGGAGTACAGTGTTGCAGGATGTTGCTGCTATGTGAGTAGTTGACAGTTGTATGACTGCATCTGTAATTTTTGCTTATCAGAAACAGAAGTACCAGTACAAGGTTTCTTGACATGGTCTCACATACCACGTTTAATCTACATGGTTATTCAAAACATTCCTGCCTCTCACAGCTTCTTCCTCCTAAGCCATTGCCTGTGTGCTTATGTGCACCAGACTTGAGACAGGCGTGAGTTTTGCTTTTTACGGATCTGCTCTGTGTTAAAGGCAGACTTCACCATTTATTATCAAGGCGGGGTAGTCTAGGGTCCCCTACAAGGGGGAAGAGGGCACAGCGCATGGCCCTCTCCCTCTGGCAGGGAGGGGAAAGGGGGCCCAGCATCCTGCCATCTCTCTCTGACCGCGAGGGGGGAAGCCACACAGCTCTGGCCATGAGGACCCCCGCTGGTGAAGGGCTAGGCCACGCAGCTACTGTGTACCTCCTCCCTCTGGACCACTGGTGACACTGTACATATCCTGCACACCCCCCTCCGCCCACCCGAGTCCCAGTGAGGCTCTGCAGCTCCCGTGCACTCTAACCTCTGTGAGGCTGAGCGGCTCCCGTCCCCCCCCCCCCTCCTGACCCAAGCCCCTACGGCACACGCGCACCCCTTCTCCACACCCAAGCCCTCACAGCTCCCACACGTCCCCACCTCCTCCGACCCAAGTCCCCATGAGGCTGCGTGGCTTCCCTACTCCCCCACCTTCTCCCACCCGAGTCCCCGCAAGGCTGTGCGGTTCCTGCATGCCCACCCTGCCCCCAAGAGGTCGCATGGCTCTTGCACTGTCCCCTCCCCCCACCTGAGTCCCTGCAGTTCTCATGTGCCCCTGTCCTCCTCACGAACCCCCGAGAGGTTGCACAGCTCCTGTGTGGCTCCCCTGGCTCCTGCTCACTTCTCCTCCCCCGCCCCAGACAGCGGAGGAGCCATGTGGTTCAATTTAAATTCTGGCAGCCCCCTCCCATGTGGCGGCTGCAAGAGGAACGCTCACAGTCTGGTGGCGTGGGGGGGGGGGTAACCGCTGGCCCATTCAGGGCGGAGCCGATAGGGGATCATGGAGAGCGGGGAGAAACAGAGTAGGGCAGCCGTGCAGACTTTCCGTAGAGCACCAGGGAAGGCGGAAGCTGCATGACCTGGGAGCCACGCACCTTGCAGCTCCTGCCACCCCAGCCCTCACTAGGGCAGGTCGGAGCATGGGGGAAGCCGCATGCCTCACGGCTCCCACAGGGAAGAGGGAGGCCACATGGCTGAGGGGGGGAGGAGGGAGCTGTGGGATGCAGAGTGACACATTACATCACTCGGTTATCCCACAGGAAAAACCTTTTTAAAGTACAGTTAAATATTTTTTTGCTATTCTCTAGTTTCTCAAGTTGTCCTTGATTTCCATGGCTGAGCAAATGGCTCCACCTTTGTCACCTTGTTATCTTTGCACTCTTCATGCTGCTGTTATTTATTTTCCTGCTCCCATATTTGGAGGGACACACAGAATTTATCTTGAAGCTGACAGGAAATGCTAAGCACCAGTACCTGTGCAGCTGCATGACACCACCAGAAGATGGTGCTATGTGACTTGTTGGTGATGGGAGCCAGTCTGAAAAAGGTTAAGGTGCACTGAAATGTATAACTAAATTATATGAAAGGACAAGAAGCAATGGACTTAAATTGCAGCAGTGGAGGTTTAGGTTGGACATTGAGGAAAAACTTCTTAGCTGTCAGGGTGGTTAAACACTGGAATAAATTGCTGAGGATGGTTGTGAACTCTCCATCATTGGAGATATTTAAGAGCAGGTTTGATAAACATCTGTCAGGGATGCTCCAGATGGTGCTTGGTCCTGCTATGAGTGCAGGAGACTGGACTTGGTGACCTCTCAAGGTTCCTTCCAGTGCTATGAATCTATGATTTGATGATGATATATGTTAGTCAATTCCTAATTTGAAAATCTTGATATGTCTTGCATATTGTTCTAAATCACTAGTAATAGATGGCAGAAGTGATTATTCATTATCTTACCTTAGGAATAAAGAGACTTTTTACTTTTTCCCCCCTAGGAAACTTATCTGCCATATATCATACGGAGTAAGTTGAAGTTACTGCTCCATGGGGGCAATGACCAGTCCTTGCTAACCTTCATTGATGAAGCTATGAAGATAGAACAGAGGAGAGCCTTTATAGAAATGCATTATAGTCAAGAGCTGAGTCTTCTCTACATCTTGCAGGATGACTTTGACAGAGCCAGATATTATATCAGCAGTGGCATGCAAGCCTTCATGCAGGTAACAAAGCCACTAACATGTCTACTGATGATTTTCTGCAGGAAATCATGTCAAGGGCCACTCTTGCTGCTACTGGAACATGCCTTCAAGATAAAAATATAAAAGATGAACTCTTGACCTTCTTGAAGTGAATGGCAAAATTGCCATTGACTTTGCGAGGGCCCTGACTTAAGAAATGGAAATAGCCATCCAGTGCAACATTCCTACCCTATTTGGGGGTATCTTACTCCTTCCTTTCAGTTTATTCCCTTTGTGCTCTCCTTTTCCCCAGTATATCATAATGAGTTTACTCAGTCTAGTTCATTGATATGTCATTTTGAAAACCTAACTAGGGATGTTAAATTGCGTTTAATCAGCTAATCCAGTAGTTGATGGAATTTCCGTGAACTACTCGATTAGTCAATAAGGGGGAAACTCAGAGCCACAGCGGGAGCTAACCCCTCTGCAGCTCTGCCTTTTAAAAGGCAGAGGCATAGCCGGGAGGACTGCGTGCAAGCCAGGAATCAGCTGATTCCTGGCTTACGCCTGGTCCCCTGCTAGCCTCTGCCACCCTTGCCCCCCCCACCCTGCTGCCTCTGTCTGATACAGGCAGCAAGGGACTAGCTGAGTCACTACTTGACTACCTGATAAGCATATGCTTATTGGGTAGTTGACTAGTCACATCTCTAAACCTAACTAGGCTGTTTTTTATGCATATTTTCTAAGGATGAATGACTCATAATCTAATAGAGCATAGCCCATAAAACAATCAGCTGTCTTCTCTTCACTGCTTTACATATCATGTTTTTATTTAATCATTAAAAATCATTTCCCTTTTACTAGAACTACTCCAGTATTGATACTCTGTTACACCAAAGTCGACTAACAAAGCTGCAGTCTGTCCAGGCTTTAACCGAAATACAAGAATTCATCAATTTTATAAGCAAACCAAGTAAGATATCACCCCTCCCCAGTATTTTTCGGAAGAGTGAGTGTGGTTATTTTCATGTGTCAAAAGTCTTGGAATCTGTGTGTGATACAATGAGGATACTTTCAAAAAGCTATGTTATGTTATGTTTTATCTTTCTAGCCCTGGCAATAAAATTAACATCATTCACAGCAGAGAATGTATCATATGTTCTATTAATATCTATAATTTTAGGCATGAAATAGTTACTTAATCTTATCAACTTAGTACTAAACTTTAGTTAACATTGTACAGTTATACCCTTGTATTCCACTTTAATTCTATGAGGAACACTGGTAATAACTGTTGTTCTTTTCCAGTGACAGTTACTGCTACTTTTATTCTCTAGTAGTGAGATACAACAATACATGGAAAATAAAAAACAGACTGAATGATTTATTTAATAGAAGCCATGAAATTTGAGTGAGTTTCATTATGGTAACTGTAGTTGCTGCTGTGTCAGTCTTTTATTGGGTTCTAAACATCATTGTTTGATTTTCAGTTTGCCTCCATGCAGCCTTTTCTTAAAGTATTTTAATTGATTTTAGGCTGCTTAGCTTCTCAAGCGTCCCTTAAGAGACTTCTCAGAATTTGGACAAACAGATATCCAGATGATAAAATGGACCCCATGAACATCTGGGATGACATCATTACAAACCGGTGAGATACTTGTCTGTTAACTATGATTTTACATGTTAGTTAAGCTTGCTGTATTTCTGATATTGCTTGTAGAAATGTGTGGTTGGAATCCAGCACTTGGTGATTTCTAAGTACTATTGTATCTTGCCTTTCAGATGGAACAAATTGTTTTCATATTATTAACATATGGAGAATAGCAAAAAGGCAGATGGGGTGGGTGGACAAGAAGGTGTTTTCATATAAATAGTGTGGTCAGTAGATTGGATCTGTAGCTTAAAGCCAAACATTGTTTGACATACATCAGTAGCTAGGTACACAATAAGGAAATAAGAATTATGAATTGAGATTTTTATCAGCAGCCATTCTTGGCCCAATTCTGCAGTCCTTACACATGTTCAGGAGTATGTGCGTGAATAGTTACATATATCACAATTGGGCTACTCATTAAGTGCCTGTCAAATGCGAGTAAAAGTCACAAAATTGGGCTCTCAATTATCAAATGTCTTTGAACAGCTAGAGCTTTTAACAGGGTTTTATACAAAGAGCCCACCCTCAGTCATCAGCATGTTGTTCAGTTTTTTGCGTGGCTCCCTTTAACGATTACTATAACCAAAACACTGCTGTGCAACAGTTACTTGAAATGGCTGACCCTTGAGAGACTTTCTGTAGACAAGGTCTTTAAAAGGCTCAGATGTTTTGATATCTCGCTCCTTCCCATAGTATTTCTCCATATCCTTTTCTTTCGCTTAGCGCAACTTCAGATCACTCTGTCCCTCAGTCTTTATCATTACCTGTCTCTTAGCCAAGAATAAGAACCTTAAAATTTGCTGATTGTGGAGTTTCAACAGGCTTGGCAGAGCCAAAGTCTCCTATGCAAAGGAGCTTGCTTAGGTTAGAGGTGAACCAAAATACATTTCATGCTTTTATCCTTTGGGAAAGCCCCCAGACTCACAAGCTTGAAGAGTTACCAGATAGCTGAAAGCTTGCTGTGGGCTATTGATACTCACTCATATCTTGTCGTAAATTAGACTCTAAGGCTGCTTGAGACACCGACTGTATTTCTATGGTTTTTGCACAGCACCCATCACAGGGCTAGTCTGTGACATCCCTACTCAGATTGAATAACAGTTTGCACGATAAACAATACCACTGAAGTTGATGGGCCTTCTTACAGAGATAGGCAATAGTCATTGTGAGTAAGGATATCTCAGTGAGGCTTTGTATTGACTGGAGTTTCAGGGCATTACTGACATTCAGCTCTTAAAGGGCACTTATTCATACCTAAACAATAATTACAGTTGGGTCAGAGTTTGACACGAGATGTTGGCTAGAGCGAGAGCTGGTCAGGATTTTTCCAGTGAAACAGTTTCATTGGGAAATGTGGATTTATTGAACTTGACATGTTTCACACAACTAGTTTGAACTTTGATTGAATCTCAGACAAGTTTCCAAGGGAGTCCTGCTTGATTTCCTAACAGATTTCTGGTGAGCCTGGGCTTCTAAGGTCCATATCTATGGTCAGCCCCACCATGCAGACTGCTCCCAAGCCAGCTGGCTCTCAGGACCCACTCGTGAAAGATTTGGAGCCAGTTGGCCCAGATGTTTGGAAGCTCTGCAGTCCCCAGTGACAGAGCTGTGTACATAGTGAGGCTTTCCTGGACCCACAGCGGCTGGAAACCCTGTCAGCTACTGACTGAAACTGACATGATTCTTGTCAGCTTCACCAATGTTCTTTGAAATATTGAACTTTCCTGTGAACTGGAAATCCCATGTTTATCAGTCCTAGCTGGCACTTATGTTTCTTATAGTTATGTTGGCATCAGGACTAGGGATTTAAAATTTCAGTTATTTGGCTAATCGAATAGTCAATGCAACGTAGTCGATAAGGGCACTTCTGCCTTTGAGGTGTAGCAACAGCCCCTAGGACTGTTGATATGCTTCAAAGGCAAAAGCACTGCGGGGAGTATGGGGACATCGGGGGACTCAAGCAGTCCTCCGCTGGCTCTATGCTCCGCACGGCATTTCAAAGCAGCAGTGCGGCATGGAGCTTAGGGTCAACAGGGGAGTCCTCGGCTGACCCTGGGCTCCATGTGGCACTGCTGCTTTGAAATGCTGCATGCAGCCCACGTCAGCTGGGGACTCCCAGCTGGCCCCGGGCTGCATGCAGCATTTCAAAGTGGCAGCGTCATGTAAAGCCCAGGGTCTGGCCCCAGGCTCCACGCGGCACTGCTGCTCTGAAGCACCCCCTCGTCTTTTTCCCCTCTCCCCGCTGCTGCTTGTGATAGGCAGCAAGCGGGGGGTAAGTGACTAGTCAACTAACCTGTCGACTATCTGATAAGCATTTTGCTTATTGGATAGTCGACTAGTTGTTCACATTCCCAATCAGGACCAGGACCGTAGATTTGTCTCGTTGCAATTGTGGTAAGTATTCTGTTAAAATATGTTATTATCTAGAGTCCACAGTCTCCAATAAAAATCCTAACCTCATAACCAGGATCAAAAAATGAAATCTCTCAGGGACACCATTTCAAAACCTATGGTTTCTCAGTAGGTCAGTCCATTCTAGTTGTGACTATTCATTCTATTAGTTGAATATACCTACTCCTTACTGAGCAGGATCACAATCATAAGTAATAGTAACATCAGTCAGTGATTGAAGCTTCTTAGCCATATTTACCAGTGGGAAAGATTGCAGCATTGACTATAGACCGAGGAAAGGAAGAATTAAAATCACCTGTGTGCTTCCCACTGTATGTCAAAGTCTTATATTCCCTTTCACCATTGTGCAGGTGTTTCTTTCTTGGAAAAATTCAGGAGAAACTGCCTACCATCCAGGCTGATGATAGTATGGAAGTGGATGGAAAGGGAGATGGTGGTGACCAAATGGAAGGAAATATGCAGGAAGAAGACATTCATTCAATGATTAAAATCTGCAAATTTAACATGAAAATGAAGATGATAGAGTGCGCCAGGAAACAGGTGACTCTGCGCTGTCTGGTAGTGGTTCATTTGTCAGAAAGCCATAGCAGTTAAAACTAGAAAAGACAGATTGGGGGCATTCAGGTCATACTGCTGCTGATGTAGGCTTTTTCCCCCACAGGATGTTCTTGGACATCTAGTTCTCTTTCTCTAGAACTGTAGATGATTACTGTTAATTTACAACTTTTCTAAAATATGCATTTTCAGGAAATGTTCCCAAAGTCTCTTTTCCTTTCTGTCCCTGATCCTTTCTAGAGCAAAGAAATAAAGCATCAGAAATGTTACAGTTAATAATTTGGAGTAGATGTGGGGAAGTATGCAAGTAAAAATGGCATAATATACCACAATTTAAATCTTTTAAATTTCATATATTTATATTTCTAACATACTTTTATGTTGTACTCTAGTAAATTTACAAATCAATGTTCCATGTAAAACAATACAAACCAAACTGAGATTGAACCAATGTCACTTACCATGGCCCACTCACAAACACTGTAATGCTCTATATAACATTAATAGGTCTTGTGACCAGTGTGTCTCAAGTTAGCAACGAGGAGCTAGATTCACAAAAAGACTAAGATGTTGTGATACTCCATGTCATCATGCCTTTTAGATACACAAAGTCTGAGGTTCATGCTCAGACATCCTGTATGATGAATGGAGTGAGAGAAGCACCTAAAATAGGATTTACTAAAGCTAGCATGCTAGGATGCTCACTGCCTAAGCTAGTCAATGGGAGATGCTAAGGCAAAGGGCATGTGTCCTAAACCCCACCCTTCTCAGAAAGTAGGGCATCTGAATCTGGGCTTCAGGGAGATGCCTCCCTGTGCTTGTGAGTCTCAGTTGCAAAACTTCTCTTGGAGTTAGGTATCTGTAATTTTTGCAAGAGACTGGGTGAGAGGAAAAGGAGGAGGGAGGGGACTCTCGTAACTTTTTTAGCACAGTGGTTAGACGTGGCTGGCTCCTGGTTCAAGCTTCATTCTCTCTCTTGATGGGGAGAAGGGATCTGAAGAGGGATTTGCCACCATGTCTCAGGTAAATGCCCTAACCACTGGGCTATGGGCTATTGTTACGTGAGGCTCTCTGTCTTTCCTTTTAAAGCTTTTCCTCTCTGGAAAAATGAGTCATTAGAGCAGGGAAACTGAATCCTGGGTCTCCCACATCCTGGGTGAATCCTTGAACCACCAGATTCTCTGTTGCTCTCCTGCCTAATGACTTTTTAATTATTTATCTACAATGGAACTACTTCTGTGAGAGAGACTGAGGGAGATCCACATCAGAATAGGGTCCTCACCTAGTGATTCCTTGAACTGGGGATTTTTACACACCCTATAAGAGTACCATAAGTGCTGAGCTAACAGGCCCATTGGCTGCTTTGTATGAGCTTACCTTTGGGGCTCAATCTAGCAAGCAAGCTCTGAGTGTGCTTACTAGCTTAAGTCCTCTGCCAAGTTAGGTGGAGGAACACCTGTCTCCTTGGGTTGTGCACTCTGTATGCTTACGTGTCCAGATATCTAGAATGGAACAGCGGTTCAAATACAAAGACGCAGAAACTTAGGTGCCTAAAAACATTTTAAGAACATAAGAACAGCCATACTGGGTCAGACCAATGGTCCATCCAGCCCAGTATTATGTCTGCCGACAGTGGCCAATACCAGATGCCCCTGAGGGAGGGGACACAACAGATAATCCTCATGTGATCCCTCCCCTGTCACCCACCTCTGGAGAAACAGAGGCTAGGGACACCATTTCCTACCCATCCTGGCTAATAGCCATTGATGGACCTAAACTCCATGAATCTATCTAGCTCTTTTTTGAACCCTATTCCTCAGAGGTGCTGAGTACCCAAAGTTCCCACTGAATTCAGTAGTAGTTATGGTCAGTATCTTTGAAAGTCAACCACCCATTAATGGGTCTCAATATAGATTTAGATACCTAATTTTAGATATCAAGTTGGGAAATGTTGATGTTTGTATGTTAAATAGGATTTCGAGTTGAAAATGAATAGAGCTAGATTTTGTATTTTTTATCAAATATTAGTGCAAGCCTTTTTTTTTTTTTTTTTTTTTTTTTACACACACATCCCAACTGGCAGTGGAACCCCTCACATTTTGCTAGAATTCCAGGGACATTTTCTTTTATACTTTGTGAATCCTGTTATTGCAAAATCCTTTGATCTCTTGATTTGCTGCAAACAATAGTTTTATTCCCTACCCTTCTCCTAAAGCATTATTGAAAATCCCCATTTTGATCTGTTAATGTAGAACAGCTTCTCAGTCGCCATGAAGCTTCTGAAGGATCTGCACAGAGAGTCTAAAACCAGAGAAGACTGGCTCTTGAGATGGAATCACAGCTATTGCCGCTTTAGTCATAGTCGCAGTCAGAGCCAGAATAGTCCTGAACAAATGCTCACTGTGTTGAAAACCACCTCTTTACTGGGTAATCATGTTTTCTATTCCCTCCACCGATGCAGAACTCGTACTATGGATTCTCTTCCTGTTTGTAATGAGAATCCTTTTTACTGATAAATTTCAACTATTATTTCTGAATTTCAACAGATGAGAGCAAATTTGACTACCTGAGTAAGAATCTAGTGGCTTTCCGCAACCAAAACCTTCTGCTGGGTACCACTTACAATATTTTGGCAAGTGCTCTTAGCAAAGATTCAAGATGTCTTGAGAAAATTGAGGAAGAAAAAGCTAGAAAAGTTGTGATGCTTTCTGGAGAAAAGCCTGAAAACTCTGAGAAGGTAAATGAGAATGGAGTGGAACTTCTTACTCATTGCTCTAGATAGCTAATGTTGTTATGTACTTCATTAACTCAGTTACATTCAGTCTGTATTACTACAGTAGACCCATGCTAGTACTTCTCTGTTGCTAACAGTTCTCCAATGAACTGCAGCTGTGAGAGCAGTGTTATAGCAGCTGTTAGTCTGGCCTGGACCCCTTTTAGTCAGTCATGGGTTCCTGCCTTTGGACAGTCTCTATATTTGGGCAAAGGCCCCCCTCTCCCTCCCGCCCACATTCACTGCTGGATTCATTACCCTGAATACCCACCAGGATGGCAAAGTAAAACTTGTGGAAGTTTGAATCTGTTTTTTTTTTTTTCAGAGCCTCCATGATTGTGCAAGGGTTTGTCCCTGCTAACATCTTACATGGAGGAAGGAAGTCTGTCTTAGAGCATGTGCATGCATAAAGGCAAAAAACTTAATAGTTGGATGGGTAGTGCTCTTTCATACCCATGTTAACATCAGTCAGTGCTGGTAGCGTGGATCTCGCATGAAAATGGTCAACACCTAATATTAATACAACTAATTTTCTATTTACTATAATGATTGGTCAATCATTTTAATGATCAACCTCAGCTAGGAGGGTGCCAAAAAAAGTACGATTTGTCCTACTGTTCTTTGCTTTAATTGAGCAGGAGTACATTATGAAGAACATACAAGTGGAGACCCTACCAGATTGTCAAATATACGTACTGAGAGTTGTTCAAGATGCCCTGGAACTGAACGTGTCTTTCAAAGGGATCCAGATGGAGAGTTAACTACACATATCAGTTTGCATCTCCTGATCTTGATAGCTCCCCTCTATTAACTACAGTTAAAACAAACAAATCCATGTACTTGTCTGTCGGGGAACAAGCTGTAAATGAACAGTGTTGATAAAACAAGGACAAAAATTAGTTGTAATTCTTGCAAAGCAAAAGTAAGATGTAGAAAAGAAAGGCTCCTGAGAATAACAGTTGGATTTCTAGAGTATAAATATATCATACAATTAAGTTAAAAATGATTGTGCTAGTTACTCTACCACAATGACAACATTCATAACGAACAGTTGAAAAGTGATCATGAAATCTTTTGCTGTGATCCTTAAAAACTAAGAAAATCACTTATGAGAGACCTCCAGAAAGATACTTCAGGAAGTGGTGTCCAGGATTTTGTGGATGATTCTGTTCCCTCTGAGTTAATATTTTAACCGGTGTCATAGCATGGTGCTACAGGGCACTCTACTACCTTCTGGATAAGACACCAAACTGAGATTACATGGTACCCTCTTCAAGATCTACCGGTGTTAATACTTGTGTCCTGACCAAATTCCAAATTGTAGAATTTTTTTATAATATTGATTCCCTTCCACCCCCAAACAAATAAGGGGAGAGCAGAAAAGACAAAAGAATTGGATGGGAGGGAAAAGGAAGAAAGGAAGTGGGAGCAGGGAGGAGAAAGTGACTTTTTGGCTTCCATCCACTAGGGATTAATCAAATGTTTTTAAAAAGTGAGACCAACTCTTTTCAAATTTGTCTGAAGTTCCTGTTCTGGAAAATATTACCTGCTCTGAGCTGCTAGGTTAGCCAAGTTGCTGAGGCAAGCTTTTATCCCTGGACGCAGTTGACTCTTTCACCTAAGTAATATGAACCATTTAGCTACAAGGTCAGCTCTAGAGAACCAACCTTTCCTCGAGTTGTAGAGTTTACAAGACAATAGGACACATCACAAAATATAGTTCTAGAAAGTGATTTTTAAGGAGATACCCATTATCATATTAGTTCTCCTGTCTGCTTTTAGTCAAAAGGGTTGTATCCTGGACAAGGTTCCCTTTAAGCTGTGCGGTAGCACGGCCCCACAGCTGCTTAATAAGCCCTGCCTAACCAGGGCTCTGCACATGGAGTTGCCTGGCTGGGGAAGGGGCACTTCTCCCTCAGCTACAGCAGCAGCTCCCTGCTGAGGACAGAGCAGGGAGAGGTTGGGTATCCACTGGGAGAGACTCGCTGTACCCCTCCCTCAGCCAGGGAAGTACCCTTCCCTCAGCCAGGCAGCAGTGTGTGCGGAGCCCTAGCCTCTGGCTGGACGGGGCTCATTAAGCAGCTGAGAGGCTATGCTGCTGCACAGCTTAGAGGGCACCTTGATCATGAAACTGTTCCAACAATATCATAGTGTAGTTTTATATTGGAGACAGTGTTTTCCACTTGCTGTTCCTAAACTCTTGGGTGCTGTTGTTAAATACTGCTAAACAGCTGGCACATTACTGACAAGATGTGGGTATCATTGGTAAATGATAGAATCTGTATGCAGAGTTTAGGTAAGTTAGTTTGTAAAATGCTTTGCAAATTATTTCTTCCATTAAATATATTGTATTGGAAAACATCTGGGATGATCACATACAAGAAAAAGGACAAAGGGTATATAAATAAAGGTTAAAACTAGAGAGCTGGACAAAAGAACTTAACAAAACAAAAATTCCCCATTTACTGTCATGAACATTCATTCAGACTAAAAACCTTTTCTTTGACTGTGTTTGTGTCTCTTTCACATTAACTGTTTGCAAATAGTCTATTGAATGAGTTTGTTGGCTTGGAAATACCAAATTGTAGAAAGTGTCCACAGAAAGTGAATTTTAAACTATACATGTAACTTGCATTGGAAACCCCAATCTAAGACTTATGACTATTAAGGGAACAGAACTCCTAGCACGTGATCTGTGTATCCAGTACAGCTCAAATTTCAAATATTGAATTCTTGCAACCAAGAATGAGCTACAAATGAAGAACCGGTCACATTAAATGTTTGACACATACATGGTCAGTGTTCATTTGCATAAAACTATTCACCATGAACTATCTGCCGAACTCTACTTGTGGTTTCCACTTATGATTGAATTTTTCAGGTGATAGCAGGTCTGAACAAGAGGGCTTTCCAGTATTTCAGCATTGCAGTGAGGAAGGCTGAAGAAGAGGTGCAGTCTCATTCAATGGAGAACGTGGACCTGACTGGAGTCATAGATGCTTACTTGACTCTGGTTGATTTCTGTGACAAACATCTCCGTAAAGAGGAAGAAGGTTCATCTGGTAAATCAGAAATTAAAATATTTATCAGGACTTACAATCCCATTGTTATGCAAATTTCAGATCGGACAATGCCAATAGAGAGCAGTCAAAATACAGGGGTTAGAGGTGGGACACGGAAAATTTACAAATATTCTTGTAGATGGAAGAATTATTTGGTGGAAGAATTAAACAGGTGGTGTTTTACAACAAAAAAAGTAAGTTCCATTGTAGAGGATTTATCAAAAATGAATCATTTCATCCTGCTCCTGAAATCCCAACAGGTTATATGGCTTGAATTTAAATGTAAACAGATTGTCCTTAACACTGATGTTTTTTACATACTTTCTTATTCTTTCTGACAGCTGCCTCTGGTTTCACCATTAGTACTAGGTCTCTATTTTATTGGTGGGATATGCATCTTATCCAGCAGATACTCCTGGTCCTTTCCAGACCATGATAATGAAATGGGCAAGATACGAGTGATGATGCAGCCTCCTGATAAAAGCTAGTCCTTACAGTTCAAGAAGACACGTACTAGTGATGTGTGCATTTCAAACAAGTCTTCAAATGGGAAACAACAAAGTGTAAAAAAAAAAAAAAAAAAAAAAAAATTGTTACCCATTTCCTACAGAACACCAAGAAAGCACATGACACAATAAAAAGTAAAGATCAATGTTTTAGATGATCTAAGGCAGTGTTTCTTAAACTGTGTTCCGTAGTACACCAGTGTGCCACGGAGAACAGCAGAGTTCAAAATGGCCACCCTTAGAGGGACAGGCGACTTTATTTTTCGCTCCTTCAATAACTTTTCCACCTGACCCTATTTTCCTTTTTGTTGAGGGGAAAAAAAAAGTCCTTGGTGTTCCCCATTTAAAAAAAAAAATTGTTTGGTGTTCCTCCATCTTAAAAAGTTTAAGAAACACTGATCTAAGGGATGAAAAAAGATGGTGTTTCTGATCATTTGTGTTTGTTTTGTGTAGATATCAGTGCTCTGGATCTGCAGACATTCCCAGCCATTGTAGTAGAGAAAATGATAAAAGCTTTAAAACTGAATTCCAGAGATGCCAGGCTAAAATTTCCCAGGCTGCTGCAAATAATAGAAAGGTATCCAGCAGAGACCCTTGGCCTAATGACACGAGAGGTTAGTTACTTCCATTCTTGGGACAGCAAAGTTGATTGTGAACCAAATATTTATTGTTTTAATTAATGTTGAATTTTGGATTAGTGTGTAAATCTGTATGTTAGTTTAATAAGATGTTGGGAACTTACTGCATTACACTTCTGCTGAGTTGATTAATGAAGAAAAATGACTAGGGTACCATATACTTCACTTCTGTCAGACAAGTACTTTGCACACACCAGAGGCTCCTTCCATCTCTTCATGTTCCCCCTCAAGTTTCCTAAACCCCCTTGTCTAAGAACTCCTTGTAACCCATTTCCCCATGCCAATGGTAGTAAGACACCCGCTTTTCTCCCACATGCTAGGCGTATTTGTGACATTCCTGTCTACTGTGTCTACTATATCAAGCATGGTCTACACTGAAAAGTTCTGTTACACTCCTCTGATATGCATAACTATGCATAACCTAACTCTCTGTGTAGATACAGTGTTTTGATGGAACAATGCTTCCATTGATAGAAGCAAACTTTTTTCAGGGAAGTGGTGTTCCTACACCACTGGGTAGAAGCCCTTCCATCAGTGAAAGCTGTATCTGCTCTATAGATATATGCTGGCATTGTTAGTGCAACTTTAACCCAGCTGTGTTTCAAAACCCTTTCTAAATTGACCATATATGCTAGTACTTAAAAGATTGGAGGGCAGTTTATTGATATAAGGGCAACTGGAGAAGGCATAAGAAGAACAAAATCGTAGTTTGGTTATCTCCAGTGAGCTGAGAATGTAGTTCTGGAAGCCGTGATTGGAAGACTACAACCTGCTCTACACCTAAAACATAGGTCAATTTAGCTGCATTGCTTGAGGTTATGAAAAATGTACCTTTTGCAAGCTAGTTAGTTCAGTCTAACTCTACTGTAGATTAAAGTGTGTTGATGGAAGCGTTCTTCCATTGACCTAACTACCATTTCTCTGAGACCCAGATTAACTAAACTGACAGAAAATACCCTTTCATGGATGTAGCAAGCATCTACATTACAGTGGCTATTGCAGTATAACTGCAGCACCACACTTGTACTGTTGTAGCCACTCGGCATTAGACAGTTCCTAAGAATTGTGACAGTAATGAATTCTCTGTTCGAACAATATGGGTGAAGTCTGTCATAGCTGATGGATGCCACAAAAATGATAGCCATTCATCAGGAATCCTTTATTATTTCTTCATTATCTGGATAAGTAATTTATTATGTTGGCATTTTAAATTCCATTGGGATAAAAAGCAGAGCTAAGAAGGGGGCAGGCTGTGATGCTCTATTTTTCGATGTGTTTCTGCCTGCTGACTAGGAACACAGAGTAATTTTGTTTGCTTTTGTTCATATTCAGGATTTTTAAAGATATACAGAAGGTGAAAACACTGTCTGTGTTTTGCAGATTTCATCAGTTCCCTGCTGGCAGTTCATTGGTTGGATTAGCCAATTGATGGCAGTGCTTGACAAAGAGGAAGCAGTAGCTGTGCAACATACTGTAGAAGAGATTGCAAATAGCTATCCGCAGGCAATCGTCTATCCTTTCATGATCAGCAGTGAAAACTATATCTTCAAAGACACTGCAACCGGCCACAAGAACAAGGAGTTCGTAGCAAGGTGAAATGTTTTTCACAAATTTGTAAGACTCTGTAATAGGAAGTGATAATGAAAAGCAAAGGAAATATTAAATAAACTGGTATATCCTGTGCTTGATTCAAATGCTTGGGAAAAGAGATACTTAGGCCAACTTTTCTAATGTGGGTGCCTAAAATTAGGCACCTGCATCCTTACTTAGGTTCTTAAATACGTGGGTAGATTATTTTTAGAGGTGCTGATAACTCATAATCCTTGCTCATGCTTAGCATCCCGCAGCCCTGTAAACAAACTACAAAGCAAAAAAGAAATAGATTGGCCTTTTCTTGCTCCTTTGAAATATAATGTTTCAGGTGCAAAATCAGAGTGAGGTTCCTTCCTTATCTGCTATGCTAAGGCTGAGGGAAATTCACAGCTTAGTCTCCTGTTACATCACTATATCTGCTCATGTTTGCCAAAATCCTTTAGCAAAAAGAGGAAAGTAAGGTTCTGACATTTATCTTTCAAATGTAAAAACCAAGCAAAGACACTTATTAATTAATTAAAAATTTGTTAAAAGTACTTTTTTAAAAGTAATTTAACAAAACTATCTTTTGTACATCATAAACAGTGTAAGTGCCCATGCTTTCCTTTTTGGAAGGCTGCTCGTGTAAAACATGCTGCTCCCCTATTCTAGGGTTCTGAGCCATCATAGTCTCCCTGGCGTTGTTCTTCACCACCTTTTGTTGGTGGGGCAAGAGCTTTTATTCGACTACAGTACTGTAATGCCTAACTTTCTCATATAGGTTATCACACAGCCCTTGTAAAATTAATTTCATTGTATGTATCCCTTTGCCTTTGCTCATCATTTTTGCATGATGTCTTAATTTGAGAGAAGACGACAAAGGTCCACGCTTCTTGTGCTGCTCAGACTAAAATAAAACACACACAGCTTCAGTGGAATGTGCTAGATGTGTACAGCCTTGTTAATGCAGATTGCTGTACCCACCAGAGAGCTGTCAGTTCCAAAAGTTGGTATTTTCACAGGAGACTCTCGACAAATGTCAAAATATAACAAATTGCAGAGAGAGACAGACAGACTTGAATGAGTAAGAGGACATGAAGAGATTCCACTGTTATTCCTCTGCAGCCTGAGAGCAGCTTCCCATCCTCAAATCCCTCTTGTCCAAGTGCCCCTTAGAATTTTACTTGTTCAGGTTTTGCATATAGAAAGTATTTGTGTGAAGACTGAACAAGAATATGTTAATGGCAGCTTTTGTTGTCCACTTCTGATGGTTTGTTCTTTCACAGGATAAAGAGTAAATTAGACAGAGGAGGAGTGATTCAAGATTTTGTTCATGCCCTTGAACAGCTTTCTAATCCTGTGATGCTCTTTAAGGTACAGTAGGATCCCCTCAGCCATGTGCCAGTTGAGAGAGAGAGAAAATGGAGAGGTGAGCCAGCCAGTCTGAGGCTGGCAGAGCAATTGCAGGGATTGATGGGGGCTGGATCCAGGCAAACCAGGTGCCATATCTTGCTCCTGGGACCTAGGTTCCCCACCCATGCTTTAGCTCTTCATGTAGCTAATCCTTTCCTAATAGCATTTAAATAACAAAACAAAACCAGAAGACATGGTAGAACTAACATGTTAGCAATCATTGCTTTATCCCTTCTCTTTATACAGTATACTCTTTAATCCTACTTATATCTGTCTTGTGTAGTTAGAGTGTAAATTCATTACATTAGGGACTGTCTCATTCTGTCTCTGTACAGTGCCTAGAACAACTGGGCCCTATACAGGGATGTCAATTATTTGGCTGATCGAATAGTTGCAGCAATTTACATCGACTATTCGATTAGTCGATAAGGGTGCCTCCACCTTTTAAGTGTAGCAACAGTTCCAGGGTTATTGCTGCACTTCAAAGGCGAAAGCGCTGCCGGGAGCATGGGGTCGGGGGGGACTCAAGCAGTTCCCTGCTGGCCCCGTGCTTCCCACGACATTTCAAAGCTGCGATGAGAGAAATCTGCCACTTTGAAGCACCCCCTCCTGTCCCCGTCCCCCCGCTGCCTCTTTCTGATAGAGGCAGCAAGGAGTAGGAAAGTGACCAGTTGACTAGCATGTCGACTATCCGATAAGTACTGGCTTATCAGATAGTTGACTAGTCGTTCACATCCCTAGGTCCGCCTGGCACAAAAAATACAGTACACGAAACAGCATTTTATATCATAGTCCTATAGCTTTCAATTTGCTCTAAAATGATTATAGCAGACTTTTTTTAATTCTAATTCACATTATTAGTAAATCTAATACCATCTGATGGAGTTATAAAAGAGAAGGAATGTGAATAATTTTCTTCAGTAATCAGCCCCTTCTCTCTCTCCTCACAGGATTGGGTTGAGGATGTTAAAAATGAGTTGGGAAAAACTCAGAGAAATAAAAGTAGCCTTAAGGAAATGTATGAAGGAATGTATAGAAACTTAGGAGATTTACAAGCTCCAGGTCTTGGGTTATTCAGAAGGAGATTTATTCAGGTATGTATGAAATCCCTGTCAGTGATATTGAGTACTAATGGTATGTAATGGGATGGGAAGTAGGGATATGGTAGTGTATCAGTGTAAATGGTTAACCCAGGGGACTGCAACCTTTCAGAAGTGGCATGCCCCAGCGTACCCTCCTGCCCTGGGCCATGCCACTCTCCTGAAGAGGAAAGGGTTCTTTCTGCCCCGTGCCCCGCTTGGTCTCCTGCCCTCGGGTCCCAGGCAGTGGAAGGTCACATAGCTCCTGTTCCTGACTTCCCGGAGCACTGGGGAAGGTAGGGTGGATAAGGAAGTGCGCGCATTGCTGTGGGGAGGAAAGGAGCAGCGCATGCTTCCCCGCAGGCTGAATCTAACACAGAGCCTCGGGACTTCTTCCCCTCCCCCGCAGGAAGCCGGCACTGGCTCTAATCTTGTGGGGGGATGCAATGCTGGATTGCCGGCACAGGCTCCCCGTTGCAGGTGGGGGGAGCGAGAGGGAGCCCATTCATTGTGTGTACCACTGAAAATCATTGTGCACCTCTTATGGCACGTGTACCATACATTTCTGACCCCTGGG
Organism: Pelochelys cantorii; assembly: GCA_032595735.1. Lineage (NCBI taxonomy): Eukaryota > Metazoa > Chordata > Testudines > Trionychidae > Pelochelys > Pelochelys cantorii. The sequence continues at coordinate 72,016,875 of CM064327.1, forward strand.
TTAACTCTGGGCTCGTCAATTAACCTTCATGATTACATGTAGGAACCACCTCCCCCCTTGCATTGCTGCCTCTGATAGAGAGGCAGCAGTGTGGGTGGGGGAGCAGATGGAAGCCGGTACAAGTGGGGAGCTGGCCCTGCGAAGCTGCCTCCCCCCATGCTACTGCCTCACAGCTGCGCAGAGGGCATAGGGGGCAGGTGGCTCCACAGGAGCTGGTGCTTGCAGGGAGACTGCTTAAAAGCTGGCTTCCTGCCAGTCCTGGCTCCCGCCTGCCCTCCCTGTGCTGCTGCTTCTGATACATAGGCAGCAGAATGGAGGAGGGGGACAGGCAGCTTTGTGGGAGCTGTCTCTCCCCCTGCATGTAAACATGTAACCACTGAATTTTTCAGCAGTTACATGTTCACTTGAATTAATGCTTTTTTAATATCTCCAATGAGAAGGGTATACTGGGAAGTCCAAAAGGACAGTATCAATCAGATAAGACGGGTCGGCAACCTTTCAGAAGTGGTGTGCCAAGATTTAACTTATTCACTTCTATTTACGGATCTGTGTGCTGGGGAGAGGAGAAGGTGGGGGGAGGGAGGGGCAGGGACAGGCTGGGTATGGTGACCTTATTTTCTGAACCAGCTGCAGCTAGGGAGAACAGTTTAAATTAAATTATTAAACAGATTAAGCGTTTTAACTTTCTCATGTTAGTTTATCAAATTTCATTTTAAATAAAATAAAATATTAATTTATGTTTAGCACAAAAGGTTTCAATGTTTTCTTTATTTATAACAGGGGTGGGGAACCTTTTTGGGGTTGGGGGCCACACAAGTGAGAAGGAAAAAAAAATTCTCAAAACCCCCAAACTACACTGATGTGGCCCCCAACTGAGACACCTTACTCCTCTGGCACTCCAGACCCACGGGGTGTGGCAAAAGGAAAGGACAGGAAGGACTGAGGTTCAGGGCTTCCTAGAGGCCAGATTTACTTTTCTGGAGTCCAGGGTTTGTGGATTTTGTGGACCCCCTTAGTCTCTGGAGTGGGGACAAAAATGAGGGGGTCAGTGTGCATGACAGGGCTGCCAGTGAGTGGATGGGGTGCAGGATCTGGGCGGGAGGTGGGGTACAGAAGGGGTCTGGGTGGGAGGTAGGGTACAGAAACAAACAGGCTGGGAGGTAGGGTGTGTGGCTAGGGGGAAGGGAGCAGGAGCAAGGGAGGGTGACAGCGTGTGGCTGCGGGGGTACAGGAGGAGGCTGGGGGTGGGGTGTGTGTCCAGAAGGGAGGATGCAGGAGCAAGAGAGGGTGTCGGATCAAGCTGGGGGTGTGTGGTCTTGGCAGGGGGAGAGGAGTGAGTGATGGGGATTGGGAGTGGAGGTCTGTGGATGACGGGGGGGACACTTACCTGGCTTTGTGCCCCCTTACAGCAGGGTAAGCCTCCAGACAGCATGCTGCCATTCCCTCAGTGGGCTGGGAATGGGGAGGGAGCTCAGCCTCCCCCTTCTCTATGCAGCGAGGATCCCAGCGCAGTTGGGGGGGGAGTTGAAGAAACCCCAACCTTCTCTGCTAGACCTGGCTCGCTTCCATCCCCCCAGCAGGGTGGGTTGGGGTGGGAGGGGGGGAGAGCACAGCAGTGCACAGAGCATAGCAGCTGAGCCCCACTGTGCCCCATCCTGCAGAGCCCCAGCAGGTTCTGTGTAGCCCCTGCTGGGGCTGAGGTGACAACTCCAAGGCATGGAGACCTGGCACAGGGCTTTGCTGGTTTAACTTTGGATCCGTCCTGCCCCCCTGGCAGTGGCAGCAGAGGCCACTGTAACAGCAAGTGGCCTGGAGAAGGAGGCAGTGGCAATATGGCTGGACTGGGGGCTCACACGCCAGATGCAGTGTGGTGGGGGAAGGAAGGGGGCCACACAGTGCGCAGTGATGGGGCAGTGGGTGGCAGAGTGGCTGGAAAATGCGCACCACTGGAAGCTGGTTCAGCTGTCCGTGGCAAAGCTCCAATGGAGCCACCTACGTGCTCTGCGCGGTGAGGGGAAGTAGGGAGGAGTCCGCTGCGCAAGGAGCGATGGCAGTTAAAATCGGGACAGTCCTGTATGGTCAGCTGCCATATCCGGCTGCCAGATCTGGCGGGGAGGCTCGCATTCCAGTGAAAACTGGCTCACGTGACACGCAGTAGATTGCCGACCCCTGAGATAGGAGTTTCTGGCCCAATCATGCAGCCCTTATTCATATGAATGATTGAGTTAGGGCTGTAGGACTAGGCCTTTAATATTTGTTAATCAGTAACTGTAGTTATGTTACAGTTCAACTAATATTTCCTGACTGCTTTGTCCTGTAGAATGTTCCCATCTGAGGCATTAGTTTACTTGTTCAGCTATTACCCTCTGCTCACTTTCCAGTGACTTTGCCTCTGTCCCTACCTAAGGGCATGTCTAGACTACCCTTGGCTTCTGAAAGAAGATATGCAAATTCGGTGTGAATTTGCATATCTTCTTCCAATTCCTTTTTCGGAAGATGTTTTTTTGGAAAAAAAAACAAAACAGTCTAGACAAGGGTTTTCGTGCAAAACACCCCCTTTTTCGAAAGAACCCCATAAACCTCATTTTTTGAGGAATAAGGGTTCTTTCGAAAAAGGAAAACCCTATCTAGGCTGCTTTTTTCAGTTTTCCGAAAAAGGGATCGGAAGAAGATATGCAAATTTACACCAAATTTGCATATATTTCGGAAGCCGCGGGTAGTCTAGACATGCCCTAAAGCTTTCTGCTTATGTACCTCTATGGTGCTTGGCCTCTTATTTCTATGCTAATACTTTAAAAGGGACCAGATGGACAGTTACATTGGAGTCTTGTTAATGGCTGTGGCTCTGCAAAGAATCCTGAAATATCTGAGCCCTCAGTGATAAAGAAATGGGGAAGGAAAAGTTTGTGTACATATGTGTATAGTGTGCAGGGTTTGTTTGTTTTTTAATATTAAACATGTTGATGATTTCCAGCAATGTATTTTTAGAGAAGCAGTGTCATTTTAATGGGCATGAGTGGATTTGGGTTTGGAATCTCTGGACATTGCAGTTAATGATTAAGCCAACTTCTCTCTAGCTTAACTAAAAAATAATTCTGATATATTTCAAGAACACACAAAACCAAGGAGGCTATTTAATCAGACATGTGAATTACAACACACACACTACACTGATCTTGTCTTCAGTGGAACTTATTTTACTTCTGTGCAGCCGAGCCTACTTTTACCAAGTGACTTTGATACATGAAATTATCTGTATTCAGATCTTTAAATGGGCCATTTGTCATACAAAATCTTCTGTTCAGTGCATCCAGTGTGAGTGATATACACATTTAAACGATTTAAATGACTTTGAAGAAAACATAAAATTATTACTCAATACAATTTGCAGATAAAACAAAAATGGGGGTGTGGTAAATAATGAAGACAGCAAGGCCACTGATTCAATGCAATCTAGATTATTTAGTTAACTGGGTGCAAAAAATGCATTTTAATATGGCTAAGTGTAAGTGTATACATCTGGGAACAAAGAGTTTTAAGCCATACTTGCAGGCTCTGGGGGACTCTGACTCTGAAAAAAGATTTGGGGGTGGTAGAGCATAATCAGCTGACCTTGAGCTCTTTATATGCTGCTGTAGCCAAAAGAGTGAATGCAATCCTGTGATACATAAACAGGGGAATCTCAAGTCATAGCAGAGAGGTTATGGTACTTCTGTATGGGGCACTAATGTGAACACTGTTGCAATTCTATGTCCAGTTGTGGTGCTGACAGTTCAAAAAGGATGTTGTAATGATACACTCAAGGAGTGCAATCTTTTTATCTTATCAAAGAGAAGGTAAAGGAGTGACTTGTTTACAGTGGATAGCACACATTTAATAATGGGCTCTTTAGTCTAGCAGAGAAAGATATAACACATTCCAATGGCTGGAAGTTGAAGCTAGAAGTTTAGACTGGCAAGAGGGTATACATTTTTAACAGAGTAGTTAATCATTGGAACCATTTACCAAGGATTGTGGTAATTTCTCCATCACTGACCATTTTAATATCAAGTCTGGATGTTTTTCTAACTCTAGGAATTATTTTGGGGGAGTTCTATGGTGAGTGCTATACAGGAGGTAAAATTAGATGATTCAGACCTTGGAATTCTCAATCTAGTAAACAAACACGAAAGAAAACCAAATCAAAGCCAAAAAATGCTTTCAGCTATAACATAAATAATAGAAAAAATACTCTAAAAGTTGTCTGAGCCACCTTAGAATGTTACTGAAATCCTGCACTTGTGTGAACTTTTCTGAAAATCCTCATTTCAGTCTCCATGGGAATCAGAATGCAATTGCCCTTGATGGCTCATTTTATTTCTTTATTATTACAGTTGTAAATGTTCATGATGTTTTATAGACAAATAAAAATGATAGGAGTATGAACTAAGTTGCTTACAGCCTAAATAACTATTTGTTTAAATAAAATTTAAGTAAGAGAGGACTTGATAATTACTATGTTTAGGGATTCCAAAAATAAATCCCCACTAGGATGAAACTGATTCTCTAAAAATGCGGTGTTGTGCCTCTGAAGCACAGTGTGATCTTACTATATATGATGTGAACTTTAATTCCTTTTCTGTAAATTAATTTTAACTTCAGACCTTTGGGAAGGAGTTTAACTGTCATTTTGGAAAAGGCGGCTCAAAGCTGTTAGATATGAAGGCTGATGATTTCAGCAGAATTACACTCTCTCTCCTTTCAAAAATGAAAGACCAGAAAGAACCAGGAAATTTGAAAGAATGCTCACCTTGGATGAGTGACTTCAAAGCTGAATTCATGAGGAATGAACTGGAGATCCCTGGTATGCTACCCTTTCAGTACATATAATGAATTCTTATAAGAATAGTAGATACTCTACCTGGAAGTTCTAGTCTTCTTTAGCTAAGAACAAGACTCCTCTCAGTTTGATACCTTGTGCATCCTCCCAGTTTAATACTTCATACATCTTTTCTGTATGAAGAATGTATCTGCTGTTTCCAAGAGGTGTACTTAGAAATCTGGGAGATCTTTCCAGTCTCAAAGTACAAAGATTCTGTTCCTAAGACTGTATTTAGCTGAACTTACTGTTGTGATGTTTTAAAATGTCTTTGCTTTTTAAAAAATATCATTGAACATGTATGTTGTTGCCTATCTAACCCCTTGATACCAGCAGGTTTTGAACAAAGATTTAATGGATTTTTGCATTCTAGTTTGAAAAAGGTATGTCCTTTAAAAGCAGTAAGAGTTCCAGCATCTCATGGCATAGATTTCACTGAATGACCAATTGAAATACTTTGTTATTTTAACTACTGTACAGTAGACTTCCGATAATCCGGCACCTTTGGGACCTCGGTGGTGCCGGATTATCGGATATGCTGGAGTATCGGGAGGTTCTCTGGCAGGGGGCTGTCATGGGTTTGCCAGGACCCACACTGTGTCTGGGGGGTGGGCGGGGAACGGCGCGGCGAGGGGCGAACCCTCTGTCATTTTGCAGGAAGGTGGGGGAAGCCCCACGCTGCTGCCGAGAGTTTCCGGGAGGGGAGCGGGCTCCCCACCCCCCAGACTGCAGTAGTTATTGCCAAGCAGGGGGGTGAGGGGCAGCGCTGCGGGACCAACCCGGCAGCACCCCAGCTGCTTTGCTCCGCCGCTTGTCCACCGCTCGTCACTTTCAGCAGTGGCAGCAGCGGACTTGGGGAAGTGGCGGAGTAGAGCAGCTGGGGTGCTGCTGGGTTGGTCCTGCAGTGCCGCCCCTCACCCCCCTGCTCGGTGACCAGCAGCACCCCAGCTGCTCTGCTCTGCCGCTTCCCCAAGTCCGCCGCTGGTCAGTTTCAGCAGCGGCAGCGGTGGACTTGGGGAAGCAGTTGGGCAGAGCAGAGCAGCTGGGGTGCTTCTGGGCACCGAGCAGGGGGGTGAGGGGTGGTGCTGTGGGACCAACTTGGCAGCACCCCAGCTGCTCTGCTCCACCGCTTGTCCGCCGCTCGTCAGTTTCAGCAGCAACAGGCGGACTTGGGGAAGCAGCTGAAACTGATGAGCGGCGGAGCAGAGCAGCTCGGGTGCTGCCGGGTTGGTCCCGCAGCGCCGCCCCTCACCCCCCTGCTCGGTGATAACTACTGCAGTCAGGGGGGTGGGGAGCCCGCTCCCCTCCTGGAAACTCTCGGTGGCGGCGCGGGACTTCCCCCACCTTCCTGCAAAACAGCGGAGGGTTCGCCCCTCGCCGCACCATTCCCCTCCAGCAGCTCCAATTGTCCGGCTGGCAGGAGCACTTCCGGGTTCAAGTTGGTGCCAGACTATCGGGAGTGCTGGACCACTGGATGCTGGACAATTGGAGTTTTACTGTACTTCTAAAATCTTAGTCCTCTACTAGCTTAATAAGGTGCAGTATTAGGCTGAACCCACCATCATTAACTAAAGTTTAATATTTTATTTTAATATTTAAATGAAAAATATATGCCTTTTTTTTTTCTTCAGGTCAGTATGACGGTAAAAGTAAACCATTGCCAGAATACCATGCAAAAATCTCTGGATTCGATGAACGGGTATGCTAACAACTTTAAAGACAGTATCCCTTTTGGCTTCGAATATAAACACAAGGCTCAATATAGTGTTTTGGGGGGAAGGGAAGTAGTGTATGAGCAGATATCTAACAGTACACAAAGGATTTATCTTATTAATTAGATGTCCACTATAACATCATCATTAAATACTCATTGATATTAATTTGAGGTGTTTTCCGTACAGGCAATTGGGTGTTTTCTGCAGAAGGACTGGATTTATCCATACTTTCCTAAATTTGTAAAAAATAAAGCCATCTAAAGGAACAAGCACACAGGAAATGCAAAAGGCCCATGAGTTTGTCATAATTTGGCTGCTATAGTAATACATGCTTTCATTTGTGCCAAAAAATTTTTTTGCTTTTTTTCCCCTACCAAGATAAAAATAATGGAGTCTATCAGGAAACCAAAACGTATAAACATTCGAGGCAGTGATGAGCGAGATCATCCCTTTCTTGTCAAAGGTGGTGAAGATCTCCGGCAGGACCAGCGTATTGAGCAGCTCTTTGATGTTATGAATATTATCCTTTCCCAAGATGCTTCTTGCAGCCAAAGGAACATGAAGATAAAAACTTACAAAGTTATACCCATGACAACCAGGTAGGAACTCTGTGCTCTTGTTGTTCAAGAGTAACTATCCTCACATCAAAAGTCTCATCTCCTCTTTGTGCTAGAAGGTGAGATTTCTTTGTGCCAAATGCTGGTGCAAAAATGTTTGGCTCTGGGAATTGTTTATATGCTATGTTGTGAAAACAATGTAGACTACTTACATGATACAGGTTGTACCTTCCTCAGCTGGGACTCTCTGGTCCAACACTGCTGGATGTTCCTGCACCGGGGAGCCCCACACTGCAGGGAGCCCTCTGGTGGCATGGCTGGGAGCCATGCAGTATGAGGTGGTGGGGCTGGCCAGGGCTGGCATGCAGCTGGTGGTTGGCTGGGGGGCCAATGGCAGGGGAACTCCCCTGGTCTGGCAAATTCTCTCATTTAGGACCGGTCCCCAGGGTGCTGGACCAGGGAGCTCTAGCCTGTATTTGTAGATCCTCAATGAAAGTGCTGTGTCTGGCAATTATTTTTCTGAATATATTTGGGTTTATAATTATAACTTGGCAGTTACATCTTACAGATGTAAGATGTTTATATTTTACGGACACCCTATTCTTCTTCTTTAGGTTTTTGCTCATGTCCATTCAACATAACTTTGTGTGCTTGCCACATGCGCTGGTGCCGGAAGATTTTCCCTCAGCAGTTTCCGTAGGAGACTGGCTCCAGCGCCCTGTGGAATGGCATGCACATGCCACACTATATAGGGTGCCCTCCCTCCTCAGTTCCTTCTTTCCACCAGTAACAGTGCTTGGAACAGTGTGCTCCAGACTTGGCTGCAGCTTTAGATTAAGTTTTCCTATTCAGTTGTAAATAGTTTCCCTCTAGATAAGTATGTGTAAATAGTTGTAGATTAGCAGTTCTTTTGTTCCCTTTCATAGAATCATAAGACTGGAAGGGACCTCGAGAGGTCATCGAGTCCAGTCCCCTGTCCTCATGGCAGGATAAAGCTATTGGAGAATGCGGGCGTCGATCCCGCTACCTCTTGCATGCTAAGTGAGCGCTCTACTATTTCAGCTAATTCCCCATGTTGAGGGACTTAGCCTGGCAACAGGGCATGCCCACTCCTCTGGCTTTAAAGCAGGCGTGGCTAACCCGCGGCTCGCGAAGAAAAAAATTGCGGCTCCCGACGGAACCGGAACAGAACCCAGAACTGCTCAGGTCAGCCGCTCTCATGGCTGGGCTGCATGTGTGCTCACGGCCCCCAGTGCACTGTGTCATATCCTGCACATACAGGCCAGGTCCCACACACTGTCCCAGCCTGCACGTGCTAGCAGCCGGCTGCTGAGCGCAGGCAGTGGCAGGGGCTTTGGGTGTGGCAGTGGCGCCAGCGGGCATAAGGTTATTGGGGGAGGAGGATTGGGTTAGAGTGGGGAGGGGAGGTGTCTGGCTCTGGGGAAGGCAGGGGAGGGGATAGGGGTTGGGGAGGTGCGCACAGCGTGCCGGCTGCTCAGCACGCTGGCCACTCAGCACACATGCCCCAGTGCCTAGATGGAGACATGCTGCTGTAGCGGCAGTGGCAACTCTGGGACCCGAGAATTAGGTTAGAGTGGGGGAGGGAGAGGTCCCTGGCTCCAGTCTGGGGGAGGGGAAAGGAGAGGAACTGGGCTCGGGGGTGGGGAGGATGCGCATGGCATCCCAGCCAGCAAGTCTCAAGGCCAGCTGCTCAGTGCATGCGCCCCAGCGCCTGGAGAGAGTCTCATGTGGCTGTAGTGGTGGCTCTGCCTCCGGAACCAGAGAATTAGGTTAGGGGGAGGGGGATTGGTATAGAGGGGGGTTGGTGCCTGGCTCTGGGGAAGGGGATTGGGTTAGAACAGGGAGGGTGTCTGAGGGAGGGGAGGGGAAAAGCAGCCAGTGCGCTTCCTGAGACCCAGGATCCCCAGGTACTGGCCCCAGCTGTCTCTGTCCCCTCCTCCTGGCCAGACCACCCCATGAGTACCCTGCCCCAGCCCCAGCACCCTGTCTCCTGCCCCCACTAGCACAGTTGGGGCCACGTTACTGAGGCTTTGGGGGTTTTGAAGTGGTTGTTTTTTTGCATCTCACTTGTGTGGCCCCAACTGACTTTTCTGTGGGTCATTGACCCCTGACTCAAAACAGGTTCCCCGCCCCTCTCATAAATAAAAACAATGCTGAACATTTTGTGTTTCACATAATAATTTATTTAAACATGAAGCCTGGGCAACAAACCCGCAATTGGGGCCAGGCCTCCATCTGGCCACAGAATCATAACACTCCTGCACCCCCCCAGAACCCAAACCTGAACCTATCATACACTGGAACCCCCTGTCCTGAGCCTCTCACATCCCCAAACTCCTGCACCCCCACATCCCCAGTCTTCTGCCACCACACTCCTGCACCATCCACACACTGCACATCTGTGTCCTGAGCCCATTGTACTCCCAGCCTTCCTGCCCTGAGCCCCTCATGCACCTCAGCCCAAACTCCTGCACCCTCACAGCCACAAGCCTGCAGTTTGCTCAGCACCCCAACCCTCCACCTGACCCAACACTCTCCAGCCTGGAGCCCCCTCCCTGAGCCAGAAGCCTCTTCTCTACTTTCTTCTGCACCCAAATTCCCTCCCAGAGCTTGTACCTCTTACCCCTTCCCAGTGCTTTTTTTGTGAGCCACAATAGCAGTGGAGACAGCATGAAGAGCCAGGGCAAAGTTGTTGAGCCCAAAAAAAAAAGGGGGCAGCGCCATGCAGACCCGGGCAAAAGTTATTTTAAAAAAAAGAAGCAGCAGCTGTGTACCAGCACCTATTTTCCCCCAGCACGGCTTTTTTTTTTCCCCCTCGACAACTTTGTCTCAGCTCTTCACACTGTCTCCACTGCTCTTCGTCTAGAACGGGTTGGCCACCCCTGCTTTAAAGCCTGTACTACATGCTGCAGGTGTATGCCAGTCAGTGACCCGCTTGTTGAGTGCCTCTGCTGTCTGGGAGAAGTGCATATTTCTGACAAATGTCAGATCTGCAGATCTTTTCATCTAAGGACAATTAAAACTAGGGCTATACATTTAAAAGCCCTACTCATGGAGTCCACCCTCGCTCCCTGGGACTGGCACTCAGACTAGGTGCCAAGCACCAGTGCATAAGTGTGCAGCACTCTCTTAGCCCCATCAGCCCAGTGTTGGTTGCCTTCCATGGCTTCATCTAAGAAGACGAAGAAGTTGGGCAAGCACACGTCCCCTGCCCCCACACAAGGCCAGTGCCAAGAAAGAGGATCATGCTGGAGACCATCCAGCAGATAAACCCCCAGTGCAGACTGACCAGTGTAATCCTACCTTTACCCATTGCCTGCCCCGGACATTCAAGTCCCTTCCATGCTGGAAGCTTTTCAGGGGGTGCAAGACATTTTGACTGTGCCAATCCTGCCTGCTCTGCCACTGGTTGGGCTCTGCCATAGAGGGGAGCCGCCTTTTGCTCCTCGGTCGCCAAGTTCCCAGCATTCTTGCTCTCCCACCCAGACAGTCAGAGAGCTTCTCATTGCCCCCATTCAGTCCGTGAGAGAGACTGGGGTTGGACCCATTAGCATAACTGGACTCGGAGCACAGACCTGTGGAGGCATACATCTCCCAGAAACAGTGGCACTGCAGGGAGAATTGCTCCCAATATGCACCTCATTGCTCTCGAGGTAATTCTCCTCGACCACAGCACTGCCCTCCACACTGCCAGTACTCATGGGCACCGAGCTACACTAGTGGTGGCAGCACAGCAGATCCCGCTTGACGTCTCAGTGCCAATTACTGCCAGCCAGGAATAAGCCCGGGATCAACGTAGCTCTGTGGGCTGCCAATCGAAGCATTCCAATTAGTTACTGAGATCGCCATCATCACTGAGTTCTTGGAACTGGAGAGAAGACAGCACATACCCCTTTGTGGGCCTCAGCCAGCATTCACTCAGTAAGCAGACTCTGTCTCCCTGCTCCTGGTGCAATCTTCTGCACTGTACCCAGTGCTGTCTCAGCAGGGCAGACCTGCAGACAGCTTTGCAGAGCTCCCAATGGCTCCAGGCACAGTACCTGACACGGTGGTGCCATGGATCCCCCAGGATTTCATAGTTCAGCCCCAGGTTACCATGTATAGGTACTCAGAGGCTTCTTTGGTGCCACCCACTTGCCGTATATAGGCACCACAGGCAATTAGGCCAGTTATTCCTCAGATGGAGGAGCGGGATGAGCGATCAGCCCACATTGGGAAAGAGGGCCAGTTGGGCCAAGCCTTGTCTTCCTCATTGCAGGATGAAGCCATAGGGGCACCCCCTCCTATGGTCTGGCCTGACAACAAGACAACCCATCAGGACTTTCTAAAGAGGGTAGTCTAATCTGGATCTGCAGGTGGAAGAAGAACAGGAGGCCTTGCACGCTCTCTTTAGTGTCATTGGCCAGGCAGCACAAGTGAGGGCGTGGCCAAGATTGCTAAGGTTCCATGACAGATTCTCTCATCTATTTCCAAGAGGATGGAAAGAAAATACTTTGTGCTTGCCAAGGACTATGAGTATTTGTGCACTCATTTCACACCATACTCCCTTGTGGTGGAATATCTGTCAAACACAGGGAACGACAGGGCACCCTTCCCTACCCCAAGAAATAAAGACTCTGGCTGTAAGCTTTATTCCTCAGTGAGTTTTCAACTCTAAGGGTGTGTCTAGACTACAGGGTTTTGTCGACAAAAGTCCACTTTTGTCGACAAAACTATACCTGCGTCGACACTACCGCCGAGTTCTCGTCGACATAACGTTGACAGAACTCGGCAGTTTTGTCGACGGCGGTAAACCTCATTCTACGAGGAATAACGCCTTTTGTTGACCGAGTTCTGTCGACAGAAGGCATTATTGCATCTACACTGTCCTTTGCGGCTACACTCTCATGTCGACAAAGCGGCTTGCTTTGTCGACAGAACTGGCTGTAATCTAGATGCTCTTTGTCAACAGAAGCTTTGTCGACAGTATCTGTCGACAAAGCCTCTGTCAACAAAAGCCTGTAGTCTAGACGTACCCTTAGTGGTGAACCATCAGGTTCTCTTTGCCAACTACAACCTCCGTACATGGCAGGGAAAGTTCAAGTTAGAGGTCTCACTCCTGGAAGCTTTTAGGAAAGCATTTAAGGCTCTTGTGGAGGAATGAGCCTCTATAGCCAGGGTGGCACTGCAGGCGGCTTCTGATGTGGCAGACTCAGCTGCACACACCATGGTTTTTGCTGTCTCAAAGTGGAGGTGGCATGGTTGCTCATTTTGGGTCTGTCTCCAGACGCTCAGAACTCAATGCAGGACCTTCTGTTTGATGCCATGACCCTGTTTGATTAACAAACACAAAATTCTTCTTCAAGGATGTCCCCGTGGGTGCTCCACTATGGGTGCTGGGCTTGCCCTGGCGCCGCAGACGGAGACTTGTCAAAAGCAGTATCCAGCCGGACCGCCGCACATGTGGCATGGTGCTCACGGCCTTCGCACTCTTTTCCTTGGCACGCGGTCCGGCCTCCCGCCAGTTCCTCTAGACCGCCTCAGGCTGCAGATGGATGGAACTGCACTCTTCACCTCAACCCGTTGTGAGACTATACGTGCTCTAGTTAACTTTTACCCTTACCTCGTTCTTCCTTCCACATCTCCACCTCGTTACTTTCCCTTAAAAAACAAACAAAAAAAAACCCCCCAAAAAAACAAGAATTAAGAAGGCAGTTGTTATCCTCCTACATCCCTAACAGTTGACTCCCTGGTTCGTCTCCTTGTACATAGTTGCTCGTTGAAAGAAAAAAAAAAAAGAAAATAGATTCTTCTTAATGAAAACAGAAAAGAAACAAGAACTTCAGAGACATGCGTCTTACTTACAGGCGGAGAAACCTTAACCGCCGGACTAAACCCTATCATGCGGTCATCCCCCGGCTTTAAGAAATGTGGCACTTGCCGTGAGGCAATGCCAGCCTCCGATGGTCACTCCAACTGCATAAAATGTCTGGGAGAATCTCATGTTCCCCAGAAATGCCTCCACTGTACTAAACTTATGTCCAGGGCTAGGAAAGACAGAGAGAGGCGCCTTCAAATGCTCCTCTTCGACAAAGCCCTGCAGCTGCAACGTCCCACCACTGAGGAACAGCCCCCAAAGCGAGGGGCTTCATCCCCCACCGTGGGCATACCAAAGAAACCCAGGCTCTCCCCTACCAGATCTCTGCCTACTGCCCTACACGGCAGGGAGAGCCAGGGGGACAGACTGGGAATGTCCGGCATTTCAGAGCTGTGCTCCGGAGTGTCAGTGGCACAAAAATCTAAATGGCCACGGGAACCTGCATAGACTGTGGCACCGAGGGTAGCATCGGCTCCGCCTGCACCCCCGCCGCCGGCAGCTCTGAGCCACCAATGAGGGCACCCTCGGAGTCAACTATGACAGCGCTGACACCCACACCGCTTTCAAACCAGCACGCGATGCCGGAACACACCGCCGGTGTGACTGCCTCCCACCACCATGGCACTGACCGCTGCAGTGCCTGAGTTGTCGGCACCGGTGAGCACGGCACCAGCTATTGCTACAACTTGCGCCTCTAAAGTGGGAGCAGTGAGCCTTGCCCCCTTGACTCCACCGTGCTGGAGCCGCTCTCGCTCCCTTGTGTTCTCCCCGGCTCCATCACCATCTCCTCCGGCACCGCGTTCCCCATACTACCGCGGTAGCCGCCACAAGTCTCTGGATTCTCCCTCCAGGTTACCATCTCCATTCCTGGCTGCTTATCGCTCTCATTAAAGACACTACTACAGACAACTCTCCGTTCTTCTTCGAGTGGCCCCGTGGGTGCTCCACTCTAGGTGTCGGGTCCATCCCGGCGCTGCTGGTCGGAAGATTTCAGAGCCATCTTTGGCCGGTCTGCGCATGCCCCCTGTAGCGCGCAGCTTTCGCGCCTTTGATCACGAGCACAGACTAGCCCCCCCCGCCAGTTCCTCTCAACCATCCTCGGTTGCTGGCGGAGCTTTGTGATCTCCTCAGACACAGAGCAAATCCTGTCAGAAAGAATTGTAAAATAGTTAATCTTTGTTCAGTAGTTAGTTTCCTGTTAATTACTTAGTTAGTTTTGAAAGTAAAAAAAAAAAAAAAAAAAAGACGTCGTTCTAGTCAATTTCTGCCAGTGCCGCAGTTCGCCTAGTCAATTTCATCATGCCTGGGACACCAGGATTCAAACGGTGTTCCCAGTGCAAAGAGGCTATGCCAGCCTCAGACGGTCACGCAGTCTGTGTCCGTTGTTTGGGGGAGTCCCATGTGCCCCAAAAATGCGCTCATTGCTTGAAATTAACCCCTCGGGCGCGCGGAGACAGGGATCTCCGGCTCAAGCTTCTTCTCTGCGGCAAGGCTCTTCAGCCTGTACAAACTTCACAGGAGCAAATAACTGCTCCAAAGAGTAGAGCGCTATCACCAGGAGTGCCTAAAACAAAAAAGAAAAAGGCTTCTCCCGCCTGCTCCCTCCCCACCGTCCCCCTGCCGCGGGTGAGTCAGGACAAGTTGGACACAGCAGCAGTAGGCACTCGACCGGCATCTAAATCACTTTCCCGGTCTGTGGCAGAATCATCCAAGCCGCGCATGGCTTCGGCTCCTTCAGCAGCTTCTCCTACTTATAGGGAGCATACGCGAGCCAGAACCCCTTCGGGGGATAAGCTGGCCACGCCACTAATGCCACCAACGATGCCGCCTGACAGGGAACCGTCCCCGCAGTAGCGGGACGAGTCAGGAGCGGCACCGGAGTCTGCACCGCTGAGGGCACCCCCGACCCCTCCACAGGAGCGAGCACCGGCCGCTCCAGAGAAGAGACGGCGGCACCGGGAGACCACGGCTCACCGTGCCGTAGAGACGGTGCTGACAGGGCAGCCGGCACCGCAAGAGGGCAATTCCCCCGGAGCGCCCCGGGTGCCGTGTGAGATCATGCACTCGGTGCTGAGAGCTGCTCAGTCCTCCCACTCATCGGCACCGAGATTACAATCAGTCTCTCTGCCTCCAGGACACTCTCAGCCTGTGCGCGCTGAGGGTAACCATGGCAACTCAGCAGGAGACCTGACAGCTGCACCGGAGCCCGGGGCAGCAAGGAAATCAGCACCTAGAAATCATTCCAGGTCGCCTTCACCGTACTTCTCGCCTGAGCCTTCCCCACCTGCATGTCACTCAGACAGGGGGGCTTATTCCTCTGCATATAGCAATTCTCATAGACGCTCATGCTCGAATTATTCCTATAGATATGATCGTGGCTCTCCACATAGATCTCGCTCGCCGACATACTGTCCTCCCAGATCATATCGGCGCAGGCATGGCAGCAGATATTCATCAAGGAGATCATCTCCTGACTATGATTATCACGCTCACAGGAGTTATCATGCCCCTACAAGGAAGGGCAGATCACACTCCCATTCCCACTCTTGTTGTTGCCATCAGTCTTATCACAGATGGTCTTCACCACATGCTCCAGAATATCAAAGACCACAGTCACCGAGGCCACCCCTTCCCACGGCCCCCTCCGTATCAGTCCTTTCTGATCCAGAGGAGGGCCAAATTTCGGATACGGACGAGCACACACCTGCAGCTTCCCCTGGGGATGTTCAATCGTCCTCCCCAGATGACGCAGTTTTCGTGGAGGATCCTTCACCACCGGACGATGCCCGTGAATTCCAAGACCTATTCAAGAGGGTGGCACAGTCGCAGGAAGTTCAACTAACGGACGTGCAGGCGAAACAACATAAGTTGTGGAAGAATTTGCACCCGAGACATCAGTCCAGAGCGGCCTTACCGCTAGACAAGGCAATTCTAGAGTCGGCTTCAGAGATCTGGAACACGCCGGCTTCAGTTACCCCATCGTCTAAAAGGGCTGAGAAAAGATATTTTGTAGCAGCCAAAGGGGCAGAGTTCCTGTTCACGCACCCCCAGCCCAATTCACTGGTGGTGGAGGCAGCCTTGCAGAGAGCAAAGAGCCCACAGGTCAGAAATTCAGCAGCTGACAAGGATGCAAAAAAGCTAGACATTTTTGGACGGAAGGTCTATTCTTCATCCACGCTTCTCCTGCATATCGCTAATTATGCGGCGCTCTTGTCCAATCATAGCTTCGATAACATTGCAAGATTGACGGAAATTGCTCAACGAATCTCCGAGGCCGATAGGGTTCTCCTCCGTGAGATAATTCAAGAGGGTTATGCGTGTGCCAGAGCAGGTCTGCAGATTGCCAGTGCCATGGCTGACACAGCAGCGTGAACAGTAGCTATGGCAGTATCCATGCGAAGGGCCTCATGGCTAACAACGGCCGCAGAGAGCTACAATCCAAGGTGGAGGATCTCCCATTCGATAGGATTAAGCTCTTTGTGGAAAAAACGGATGACGTACTCCATACAGGGAAGGACTCCCGAACAACCTTACGTACTCTCGGAATGTACGTCCCACCTTTCCGCCGCAGACAATATTTTCCGTTCCAAAAAAGTTATGACTATCAATTCCGGAGACAGCAAAACCGTCCTTATGATAAAGGTCATTCTAAGCAGAGGCCACAGTGCAGACGTCCTCACCCGGCTAGAGCAAACAATGCCGGGACGCCCAAACAGCAGGTTTGACTTCCATGTCGAGGATGCATTGAACACCCCAGTTGTTGCCAGAGATGCCAAGCCCATTTTTCATCACAGACTACAACTCTATTACTATCAATGGGTTGCTATAACAACAGACAAATGGGTATTGGAGGTGATAAGATCTGGTCTCACCATCCCATTCACATCCCTCCCTCCTACCCCACCATCCCCGTCCCTTTTCAGGGACCCATCTCACGAGGACCTCCTGCTACAAGAGGCTTATTGCCTATTCCATCGGAGCGATAGAGAAGGTCCCAGAGGGTTTCAGAGGAAAAGGGTTCTATTTGCGTTATTTCCTAACGCAAAAGAAAATGGGGGGATGGAGACCTATTCTGGATCTGCGCCAGCTGAATCGCTACCTTCGAAAACAGCGATTCAAAATGGTGACACTCACTACAATCGTCCCAGTTCTGGACAACAACAATTGATTCACGGCCCTCAATCTACAGGACGCTTATTTTCATATAGCAATACATCCTGCGCACAGACGATTCCTGTGTTTTGTCATAAAGAACGAGCATTTCCAATATCGTGTCCTCCCATTAGGACTGGCTTCCACTCCATGGGTATTTTCAAAGACCCTCGCCGTCGTTGCTGTGCACCTCCAGCGACTGCGAGTCATCATATTCCCTTATCTGGACGACTGTTTGATAAAGGGTACGTCTCAGGAAGAAACGTCCCTCATGGTCACAATGGTCAGACGAGTGTTTGACTCACTTGGACTGATTGTAAACGAGTCGAAATCAACCCTCACTCCAACGCAGAACATACAGTTCATAGGGGCAGTTCTCGACTCGAGGATGGCAAGAACCTATCTACCGAAGGACAGATTCCAGGCAATAAAGGACTTGGTCAGTCTACTCAGCAAGGGCCCAGTAGTCTCAATACATACCTGTTTGCGTCTCCTCGGCCACATGGCCGCAGCCACATTTGTCGTTCCCCACGCACGCCTCCACCTCAGAAACCTGCAACACTGGCTGTCAACTGTGTATGTTCCGGGAAGACACGACATTCACAAGCAAGTTTCTCCTCCGCTCCACGTTCATGTGTCTCTGCGCTGATGGACCAAGGCATCAAACATTTTGATGGGAATGCCTTTCCACAGACTGATTCCGTCGGTACAGCCGATGTCGGACGCCTCCCTCATCGGATGGGGTGCGCACATGGGTGACGAATACATACAGGGTCGCTGGTCTCCTGCCAAGAGGCATCTACATATCAACAGACTGGAGTTGCGTGCCATATTCCTGGCATGCAAGCACTTCCTCCCTCACCTGAGAGGCAGGACAGTCAGAGTGCTTACGGACAACGTGGCGGCGATGTATTATCTAAACAGACAAGGCGGAGTAAGGTCACGTTCCCTATGCACAGAAGCGGTATGGTGCTGGAACTGGTGCATAAAGAACAATATCACCATAGCAGCATCCTACTTACCTGGCATAGCCAATGTCATTGCCGACTCCCTAAGCAGACGCTTTCCCGTCAATCACGAGTGGGAGATAAGGCAGGATGTGATTTCAGGACGTCTTCAGCAGATGGGGTTACGCCCCTGGTAGATCTGTTTGCAACGGCCTCCAACAAGAAGTGTCGCCTTTTCTGTTCCAGAGCAGGGATTGGCAAGGGATCCCTAGGCGATGCACTACTAACCAACTGGAAAAAATCACTACTGTATGCATTTCCTCCGATAGTTCTCATTCCCAGAACACTGGAGAAGATCAGAATGGAGGCAGCAACGGTGATACTGATAGCACCGGCTTGGCCCAGACAAGCTTGGTATCCATTCTTGCACAGGATGTCTCTACGGCCTCCGTGGCCTCTGCCTTTACACCAGAACCTTCTCTCTCAAGAATGGGGTTCTCTTCTACATCCCAAGCTAGAGACGTTACATCTGACAGCGTGGCTCCTGACTGGCTCGAACGAGATGAGAACCTTTGCTCACAGCAGGTCAAGTCCATTCTGATTCACAGTAGAAAAGATTCGACAAGACGTACTTACCTGTCTAAATGGCGCAGATATTCGTCTTGGTGCCTCCAGAACAACGTCCGACTGCTATCTGCTCCGTTACACCAGGTCCTCGAGTACATGCTTCACTTGCGGACTTCGAAACTCTCTTTGGCATCCCTTCGAGTTCATCTATTGGCCATCAGTGCTTTCCATTGTCCGATACAGGGTTTCTCATTGTTTTCACACCCGACCACCAAGCGATTCCTCAAGGGTCTGAATAATATAAGTCTACCTCGGAGACCTCCTCCACCGTCGTGGAATTTGGACTTAGTACTCGAAACGCTTATGTTTTCCCCCCTTTGAACCACTGGCATCTGTAGCGCTGCAGATGCTAACTATGAAGACCGTTTTCCTGCTTGCAATTATGTCAGTGTGCAGAGTCAGTGAGTTAGGAGCAATGATGTCGACTCCCCCATTCACATTGTTTTCAAAAGAAGCAGTGACGCTACGATTGCACCCAGCGTTCACTCCCCAGGTCTCCTCGTCGTTTCATATCAACGAACCGATTGTACATCCTTCTTTTTATCCAAAGCCGCATGCCTCAAACATACGCTGGATGTTAGACGTGCCCTTGCCTTCTACATAGACAGAACCAGACAGTGGCGCCGAACAGATAAACTTTTGGTATCAACAAACAGCGCAGTGATCCAAAGGACAGGTGCTTTCCACTCAACGCATAGCTAAGCTTATCTCCCTCTGCATAACCACGTGTCACTCTATTCGTAACAGACCGTTGCCCTCTTCTCCACGGGCGCATTCGATGAGGGCAGTAGCAACTTCTACGGCCTTTGCCAGGGGAGTTCCCCTAGCGGATATTTGTAGAGCCGCTATGTGGGCTTCAAGTACTTCTTTTATGAGACACTATGCCATAGTGCAGTGATGGGCGTCGGACCACGTGGTGGCTTCCGCAGTCCTGTCTTTTACAGGCAATAATTAATTGACCCGGAGCACTGGTGTTCCGGTTACTGCTATACAGTCACCTAGAGTGGAGCACCCACGGGGCCACTCGAAGAAGAACAACAAGTTACTCACCCTGTGTAGTAACGGTGGTTCTTCGAGATGTGCCCCGTGGGTGCTCCACGACCCGCCCTCCTCACCGCTCCAGGTCTCTCCCTTTGCTTTATCGTTTCAGGGTCCGAGCGGTGAGAGGAACTGGCGGGGGGACTGGTCTGCGCTTGTGATCAAAGGCGCGAAAGCCGCGCGCTGCAGGGGGCATGCACAGACTGGCCGAAGATGGCTCTGAAATCTTCTGACCAGTGGTGCCGGGATGGACCCGACACCTAGAGTGGAGCACCCACGAGGCACATCTCGAAGAACCACCGTTACTACACAGGGTGAGTAACTTGTACTTTCTCCTGCTTCTTCCAGTGTGTCACACAACCATTCTCGTTCGCCTTATTCTCCACGCCATCATTGGCATCGTTCACATTCTTACTATCCGGACAGACGCTCACCACTGGACGGTATATATCATCACGACGACCATTACTCCCGGGACTCTTGTAGCAGGTACTCTTACCGCTCACGATCTGCTTACGACTACGCTTCGTCTAGGCCTTCCCCAACTCCGGCTCCTCTCACCCCTCCGGAACAGGTGGCTTCGCCCTCTCAACTTCCATCGGAACCAGAACACACTCCCTTTGCTGACCAGCCAATCAAGATCTCGCCATCAGATTCCTCTCCGTCAGACGAAGCAGTCATTCCCGGCGAGGTTTCTCTACCCGATGACCTTCATCAGTTTCAAAAGTTGTTCAAACGAGTAGCCATCACTCAGGAGATACCATTGCAGGAACTCAAAGACAAGCAACACAAACTCTTTAGAAATCTTCAGCTGCAGCATAGGTCGCGCCTGGCCATCCCCCTCGATGAGGGCATCCTGGAGATTGCTGATGAAATATGGCATGCTCCAGCATCAGCTCTACCGACTAACAAAAGGGGAAATACGTCGTTCCCCGAAAGGGGATGGAATTCCTTTTTGCCCACTCACAACCAAATTCCCTAGTTGTAGATGCAGCCCAGCAGAGAGCTAAGGCCCCCCAATTCAAACAACAGGGCTCCGACAAAGAGATGAGAAGACTGAACCTTCTAGGCAGGAAAGTCTATACATCAGCAACGCTGCTCCTTAGAATTGCTAACTATACGGCACACTTTCCAACCACACCTTCGACACATTCTCACGCCTGACTCCTCATGGACCACCTACCAGATTCAAAAAAACCCATATTAAGATCAGTGATCTAAGAAGGCTACACGTCAGTGAGAACGTCCCTCCAAATGGCCATGGACGTCGCTGACATGGCTGCTCGCTCTACCGCCACTGCAGTTGTTATGCAGAGAGCCTCCTACTTGCAAGCGGCGGGAGTCCCAAAGGAGCTTCAGAGCAAGGTCGAAGACTTAGCTTTTGACAAAGATAAGCTTTTTTTGCTAAGAATAAGGATACTGTCCTACATTCTTCTAAGGACTCCTGAACAACCCTGCGAACATTAGGGATGTATACACCCCCCCTTCAGGAGGCGCCAGTATACCCCATACCAACGCAGATACGACTACTTGTACATCAGACACCAGTGGCAGCAGTAACACCAGCAACAGAGGAGTTTCGATAATCAACGCTCACACCAGAGACACCAGTGATGGCATAATGGAAATGGCCGGGCACACATGGCTCCCAACAACAAGCAGCAAGTTTGATACCTTGGTCAGGGGCACGCAAAGAGTTACATGTAGCACCACAGATCATTCTACCCAACTTTTTCACCACCTATTGAGGCCCTTTTTCCATCAATGGGCCAAAATCACCACAGACAGATGGGTACTGGAAATCGTTCAAACGGGTTATCCCATTCCCTTCACCTCCACTCCACCCACCACCACCTCTACCCCGTCCCTTTTCAGGGACCCCTCCCACGAGGTCCTCCTACAAGCAGAAGTTAACTGCCTACTTTCTCTGGGGGCAATAGAGTCAGTCCCAAACGAGTTCAAAAACAGGCTTCTACTCGCACTATTTCCTCCCCCAGAAAAGGTCCAGAGGTTGGCGACCCATACTAGACCTCCGCCGTCTGAACAAATTCCTGCAGAAACAAAGATTCAAAATGATCATGCTGGCTGCCATAATTCCCACATTAGACCAACACAACTGGTTTGCTGCCCTTGACCTCCAGGATGCCTACTTTTATGTCGCTATCCACCCGGCCCACAGAAGGTTCCTATGATTTGTTGTTGGCAAGGATCACTACCAATACAAGGTCCTGCCCTTCGGACTAGCCTCAGCCCCCAGGGTATTCTCAGAGGTTATAGCGGTAGACCTCCGACGGCAAGGAGTACACATCTTCCCGTACCTGGACGATTGCCTACTCAAGGGTCCTTCTGCCCCCGAAGTTTCTCATATGATCCAACTCACCGGACGAACCTTCCAGTCTCTTGGGCTCCTCCTCAACGAACAAAAGTCTCTTTTGCACCCAACTCAGGACCTCGAGTTCATAGGGGCTCATTTGGACTCAGTTGCAAGCAGAGCCTTCCTACCCCTGCAAAGATTTCAAACCATCTAGGACCTCATCCATACCATTACTGGCAGCCCCACTACCTCACTTATAACCTGCCTGAGGTTGATGGGCCATATGGCCGCCACAACATCCGTGGTCAAATATGCCAGACTATACACTGTCATGCCCTTCCATACTGGCTGACACTGGTTTACTACCACACCAGACATGACCTCCACAGACCAGTACCGCCTCCACCCTTCGTTACACGATCGCTCCTGTGGTGGACGAGCCGCAAAAATCTCCTATCAGGGTATCTTTTCATTAGCAACAACCCCACTACCAAATCACAACAGACACTTCTTTACTAGGATGGGGAGCCCACATGGGGCCTCTCTCAGCACAGGGCCAATGGTCTCCGGGAGAGATGCGTCTACGTATAAACCTTTTAGAGTTACACGCGATCTTCAATGCCTGCAAATGCTTCCGCGAGCACATCCAGAACACTGCGGTGAGGATACTCACGGACAACGTCACGGCCATGTATTACGTGAATCGTCAGGGCGGGGCTCAGTCCTGTTCCCTATGCACGGAAGCTATCCGCTTCTGGAATTGGTGAATTTGCCACGGAATAACACCTATGGCATCTTACTTACTTGGAGCCACAAACGTGACCGCAGACTTTCTCAGCAGGCACTTCGATGCGAAGCACAAGTGGGAGATGCACAATGGAGTCCTATGCGAACTCTTCCGACGCTGGGGGACTCCGCGAGTAGATGGGGGCTAATTTGGCTACGACAAATCAGGAAAGAGATCTTGGAGTTATCGTGGACAGTTCTCTGAAAACTTCCACACAGTGTGCAGCGGCGGTCAAAAAGGCAAATAGGATGCTAGGAATTATTAAGAAAGGGATAGAAAATAAGACCCAAAATATCTTACTGCCCCTGTATAAAACTATGGTATGCCCACATCTTGAATACTGTGTACAGATGTGGTCTCCTCACCTCAAAAAAGATATTTTGGCCTTGGAAAGGGTTCAGAAAAGGGCAACTAAAATGATTAGGGGTTTGGAACGGGTCCCATATGAGGAGAGGTTAAAGCAACTGGGACTTTTCAGTTTAGAAAAGAGGAGACTGAGGGGGGGATATGATAGAGGTATATAAAATCATGAGTGGTGTGGAGAGAGCCGATAAAGAAAAGTTATTTATTAGTTCCCTAAATAGAAGAACTAGAGGACAATGAAATGAATGGGTAGCAGGTTTAAAACTACTAAAAGAAAGTTCTTCTTCACACAGCATGTAGTCAGCCTGTGGAACTCCTTGCCAGAGGAGGCTGTGAAGGCTAGGACTATAATAGAGTTTAAAGAGAAGCTAGATAATTTCATGGAGGTTAGGTCCATAAAAGGCTATTAGCCAGGGGATAAAATGGTGTCCTTGGCCTCTGTTTGTCAGAGGCTGGAGAGGGATGGCAGGAGACAAATCGCTTGATCATTGTCTTCGGTCCACCCTCTCTGGGGCACCTGGTGCTGGCCACTGTCGGCAGACAGGCTACTGGGCTAGATGGACCTTTGGTCTGACCCAGTACGGCCATTCTTATGTTCTTATCTCTTCGCGACCTCCCGCAACGCAAAATGCCACAAGTACTGTTCCAGGGCGGGCTTTGGCCCCGCTTCCTTGGGGGATGCCTTTCTCATCAGCTGGCGCGGACCCCTCCTTTACGCCTTTCCTCCCATACCGCTGATCCCGAGAGTTCTTCAGAAAGTGTGGGCAGACAGGGCGAGACTCATCCTCAAAGCGCCGGACTGGCTGCATCAACATTGGCTCCCCTTCCTTCACCGTCTATCCTCACGCTCACCGATTCACCTCCCGGTCCTTCCGAATCTCCTCACTCAGAACTGAGGACAGCAGAAACACCCCCAGATACACACCCTGAACCTCACAGCATGGTTCTTAACTGGTTGAACCCATCCAAATCCCTTTGCTCAGCACTAGTTCAACTCATCCTCATACATAGTAGACGGCAAACAACAAGGAACACTTACTTACCTCTATAAGTGGCGCAGATTTGCCTCCTGGTGTGCCGCCAAACACCACTGCCCGGAGCTGGCTTCTATCCCTCTTGTGCTGGACTACATAATGCACCTAAAAGAGACAGGTCTTGCGTTAGCTTCCATCAGGGTGCACTTGGCAGCGATCTCGGCCTTTACATCGCTGGTGGATGGCGCCTCCATCTTCGCCCACCCCACTACAAAGAGATTCCTTAAGGGCCTCGCCAACATGAGCCCGCTACAGGACCCAGTCCCACCGATATGGAACCTAGATATAGTCCTCGAGGCCTTAATGATACCACCGTTTGAACCTTTGGCGACTATACCCTTGCACCTCCTGACGATGAAAACGCTTTTCCTCCTTGCCATAACATCGGCACGCAGGGTAGGAGAGCTTTTGGCCATGATGGCCACGCCACCATATACAATTTTTTGAAAAGATGGTGTAATACTAAGACTACACCCAAAGTTCATTCCAAAGATCGTATCCCGCTTCCACATCAATGAACCAATAATTCTACCAGTATTTTATTCAAAGCCCCATTCCTCACCACGGGAAGTAGCCCTACACTCCCTAGATACCCGAAGGGCCTTAGCCTTCTATATAGACCGCACCAGACCCTTCAGACACACGGATCGCTTGTTCATCTCCCTGGCACATAGATCAAAAGGACAGCTGATATCCTCCCAAAGGATATCTAATCTAATAACCTCCTGCATAGCAGAATCTTATGCAGCAAAGCACATACCCCTTCCCACCCAACCACGTGCCCACTCCACCAGGGCCATGGCGGCTTCGACGGCCTTCCTTAAAGGGGTCTCCCTTAAAGACATTTGTAGGATGGCCACCTAGTCGTCACATGAGACCTTTGCTAAGCATTACTCCTTATCCCTGGGCACCCGTTTGGACGGGGTGGTGGCGACTGCGGTGCTCTCCACAGCGGATAAATAGGGACTCCTCCTTCCATTCTGGCGACTACTGCTACGCAGTCACCCATAGTGGAGCACCAGTGGGGACATCCTCAAAGAAGAAAGCAAAGTTACTCACCTCAGTGCAGTAACTGTCGTTCTTCGAGATGGTGTCCCTGCGGGTGCTCCACTACCCGCCCTCCTCCCCGCTTCGGAGTCCGTTTTTTCTTTGTATCTTTCAGACTCCAAGGCGATCTCAAGGAACTGGTGTGAGGCCAGACCGCGCGCCAAAGAAAAGAGCGTGAATGCCGCGAGCACCGCGGCGCATGCGCGGTCCAGCCGGATACTGCTTTTGACAAGTCTCCATCTGCGGCGCCGGGGCAAGCCCAGCACCCATAGTGGAGCACCCGCGGGGACACCATCTCGAAGAACGACAGTTACTGCACTGAAGTGAGTAACTTCGCTTTATACAGACTCAAAGACTCCTGTACAACCCTAAACACCTTAGACTTGTACATCCTGGGGCCTGAGCAGAAAAAGTTTAAGTCCAAGTCGCCCCTGTCAAAAGTAATGTCGGTAATAGCGGCTTATCTGAAGTGTTGAGTTCAGTTGTATCCATTCCTTGATGACTAGCCAGTCAGGAGTCATTCCGAACTCATGGTTCACCAGGACGTTGCTCTCCTCCCTGGCACATGCTCACGGCTCAGTCTCCTGGTAAATGACAAAGTCATCGTTCATGCTCGTGCAAAGAATCAGTTTCATTGGTGTGATGCTGGACTTAACGACGGCCAGCACATCGCTTCCCCAACAGAAGTTTGATGCGTTACTGGCCCTGATAAAGCAGTTACCTCTGTCATCTCTGACCACTGCCTGAGTTAGCTTTCACATTCTCTGTCCAATCATGGCATGCGCTTAGGCCATGCACACCTCACCAGGCTCAACATGTGTCCACTCCAGGTATGGCTAGCATCAGTGCATTCATCAGCCCAACACTCACTGGACTGGGTGGTGATGGTCCTGATGCATATCCTCGTGCCCCTAACATAGTGGACTGTGGGACAGTGTCATGTCCAGTGTTCCCTTTCGGCAGTTTCCGCATTCAAGGGAGGTGGTATCCAGTGCCTTAAACCCAGGCTACTCAACACGTGGCCCGCGGGTGGGATCCTTTGAACATGGCCTCCACTGGGAACATGCTCCATGATGGCGAGTCAATATAATGGTCTTCTGTTGATATGAGTTTTAGTAGTTAAATTCCTGGACTGTCATTGCTCATTAAAAATGCTGTCATATGGGTGGAAATCGGGTAATTATTAAATTTTATTAATATCAGCAGAACTGTCTTAAATGGGGCCTGTGTGTTATGTAGTCTTGCCTTAAGCTTTGTATTCATGCCCATCAGTGTGAAAGAAGCTATTTGCATATATTTGCACATATATGCTACCACACCTAAGTTGAGTCTCTCAGCATGTGCTGTGAGTATCATTGTGGCCCCCAGGGCTTCCAAAGTTGAGTAGCCCTTCCTCAGACCATGGCTCACCTGGGACCACTCTGGATGCAGGGGAAAGGTCCACAGAAGACAGGACCCTGCATATAAACATCATGTGTTCAGGGTGGTCCAAAATTTGTGCAAAGTGTTTCTACTACGCCTGTCAGGCAGGGTGGTTTGGGTCCTTACGGATAACACGTCCACCGTATTCTATATCAACAGATTGGGAGGAGCCTGCTCCACATCTCTCTGCAAGGAAGTGATTTGGCTGTTGGACTTCTACATTCTCCAGGGCATCTCCTAGGAACCTAAAACATGATTACAAATCACCTGAGCAGAGAGTTCTCTCACCACAAGTTGGCTTCACATCTCGAGGTGGCCTCCACTCTCTTCCAACAGTGGGATTTTCCCCGAGTGGACTTGTTCGCAACAAAACTGAATGTGAAATGCTCCAGATTCTGCTGCTCACCCCAACCTAGTGGCCAGATAGATCAGGTGCGAGAGAGGGAGCTGGGTTTTTTCAGTCCAGACTGATGCTCCTCTTGGTCTTGATCTTAGCAGGACAGAACCCAAAGAACCATACAAGACACCCCATCTTTTATAGCAGGGGTTCCCAACCTTTTTCAGTCCCCATACTCCCTTGGCTTTTAGTAAACCTTCCCGTACCCCCTATTCAATATGAAAGGAAATAAATTCTAGAATCCACAACTTTTTTCACTAACACTACTACTTTTGGAATATTTCAATTAGGATAATCTAGTTATTTACCAAATATTCCCCTTGACAAGCTTCTCGTACCCCTTGGGGGTATGCATACCCCAGGTTGGGAACCCCTGTTTTCTAGGATTTTCCTTCCATGAAAGTTTATGCATTTTGCCTTGTAAGGCCTTACTCAGTCATTCAGCATCAAAATCAGTCTTCCTATTATATATGCTTATTGGGAAGAAGTTGTTCTTGGTATCAGTATGCTGACAACCCCTCCTGGGTGTTGTCTTTCCAGCGAAAGTTGTGATTGGTTCCCTATCAAGGGGTGCTTACCACTAACTTCAGGGTTCGTCAGTCTGCCCCGGTAGTCTGCGTCATCAGTGTGCTTTCACTTATTTGATAATTATTTGGTGCTTCTGAGTCTCCGGCCCCTCCTCTGTCCATTTGAGCATGCAGTGGCCTTCACATTTATCTCTCCTAAAACATTCTCTCTCTCGTTCACACAAACAGTACATTTACAGAATTGCAGTATGGAACAAAGGGGTACTTCTAGTCACTCTAATAAAGTTACAAAGTCTTTCAACATTAAACTTCTTTCTATCAACTACAAGCCTTATCTAACACTAACATCACTATGTATTACAATATTCCATCCCCTCACTTTAACATGCTAACATCAAACAGAGCTGGAGCTAAGTTAAAAAAGCTGCCTGGCCTGTCTGAGACCTACATCTTGTATTTAAGTTTAATCCAAACCTTTTGCTATAACATACATTTATTATAACTGACTTATTAGTTACAAAATTCTAATTCCAGTGCTACAATATGACGAAGGAAGAGAGAGACATCTCTATGCTTTAGAAGTCAGGAAGGTGTGGCTTTCTGCCTGGAGAGAATGAAGCCCTTCCATAAGTCCACACAGCTTTTTGTGGCCTATGCTGACCACATGAAAGGTCTTCCAGTATCTTCACAGAGGTTCTTCAAGTGGATCACCTCTGTGTTGCATTCTGCATGTCCTTAAACTCTTACCCGCCTCTGCAGATACTGCTTGCAGTCACATACGTTGAATGGAAATGAGCATGTACTTAAGAAAAGAGAGTTAGCTGTTTTCGTAACTCGTGTTCCTTTAAATGTGTTTTTGTGTCCATTCAACTCGCCACCCTCCTTCCCCTCTGTCAGAGTTTTCTGACAAGAAGGAACTGAATGGGGGGGAGGCAGGTCGGGGCATCCTATATAGTGCAGCATACACGCACCACTCCAGGGGTCACTGGACCTGGTCCCCTACGGATACTGCTGAGGGAAAATCTTCTGGCCCTGGTGCATGTGGTGAGCACACATACGTATGTTGAATGGATATGAGCAACACATCTTGAAGGACTCCAGTTACAAAAATAGGTAACTGTCTTTTCTAAGGAAAGGTAAAACGAGGCACAGAATTTGAGACTTGCCCAAGACTATGATTTTTATAGAATCAGGAACAAAACCCAGTCAACTGGGATTGCTGCTTTCTATTTATATTGCTCCTCTTCTTCAATTAGGATATGTCTACACAGCAAAGTTATTTCGAAATAACTTTCCGAGCATCTACACAAGCCAACTGCTATTTCGAAATTAATTCAAAATAGCGGAGGGCTTATTTCGAAATTGGTAACCATGATTTCTTTGTTTCAGATTAGGGCTGATTGAATGGATGGAAAATACCTGTACCTTAAAAGATTTCCTTATGGAAAGCATGTCTGAAGAGGAAAAAGATGACTATCACAGGTGATGCTAGTTTTAACTGTCTATGTGAATAGAAATAACCATCACTGGGCTCTTTCTGACATTCTGTTTATCTAATGAAAAACTTAATGGGGTGTTTTGCTTTTAAAAAAAATGTATTTGTAAGCTGGAAGTCTCTTTAGTGGTGCCTGACCTAAATTAGTAATTGACAGATGTTTAATTAGTACCATTGTACCTGCCATTCATATCCTCCACCCAGCTTGTTTAAACAGGGAATTTGTAATCTGTGACATTATTATCCCCATTTCCTTATCAACAGATGATTTTACAAGTCAAGGATT
The DNA here is from genome assembly GCA_032595735.1 of Pelochelys cantorii. NCBI lineage: Eukaryota > Metazoa > Chordata > Testudines > Trionychidae > Pelochelys > Pelochelys cantorii. The sequence goes on from CM064327.1 coordinate 72,046,319, forward strand.
TTGATCTCTTGCTTTGAACAAACAGGAAATGGACATAGGTCAGCAAGGATAGAGAGCCACTTAGAAAACTGTGTGTTCAGCAATGAGTCAGAAATTGAGGATATTGCCTGTAACTACATGAAATACAAGTCTATCTAAGTTTAAAAGAAATGTTGTCTTTACATGCAGAGTGGATTTCAAAATTCTTATTTTCTATCTCTGGGCTGTTGGTTTTCAAAGGACAAATGTTTTTAGAATCTGATGAATTCTAATTTTCTCTTATCTTTGTGAGGCTTTAGGAATTCAGGAATAATTAACCTGCTTTGTCCCCACTACAGTTTTGTTTAGATTTGTCTAACTATTGGCATGATTCATTTGCAAACTCTTGGTTTTGAGTCAGAACTGTGGGATCAAGTCCAACACCGAGGCTACATCTAGACTACATTCCTCCTTTGACAGAAGAATGTAAATGAAGGACTTTGAAATTGCAAATGAAGTGCTGATTTACAAATCTCGCGCTTCCCTTTGCATAATCGCATCCAAGTGCTTTTTCAGAAGAAATATTTTCTGGGGGAATAAAAAAAGCAGTCTGGAAGGGGTTCTTTCGAAAAACACCCAACCCTTTTTCAAAAGAGCCCTGTAAACCTAATTTTTTCCAGGAATAAGGGTTCTTTTGAAAAAGGGTTGTTTTTTTTTTTTTTTTTTTTTTTTTTTTGAAAGTACCCCATCCAGACTGCTTTTTTTTTTTTTTTTTTTTCCAAAAATATCTCTTCTGAAAAAGCGCTTGGATGCGATTATGCAAATGAAGCACGAGATTTGTAAATCAGCACTTTGTTTACAATTTCGAAGTCCTTCATTTACATTCCTCTGTCGAAGGAGGAATGTAGTTTAGACGTAGCCCAGGGCTAACATTCAATTTGATACATCAGTTGCATTAATGTCCTTCAGTTGAGGCATTAAACTGTGCTCCCTTCTACCTATCTTTTATTTGTACAAAACAGAGTTAACAATCTTTTGGCACTTTCACAATAGAAATGAGAGCTGTGAAAAGATATTTTTTTCAGTTTCTCAAGTGGGTGGTGGAGTAATCCCCTGAGCATGTAAGAACTCTGTGTTTCCCTCAGGGGTGGGGAATCTGCGGCCCCTGGCTTGCCTGGATCCAGCCCCCAAGGCTTGGAGCTCCCCCTTACCAGCATTGGGGAGCCTGCGCTGGCACTCCAGTTCTCCCTCCCCCCACTCCCGTCATCTGCCCCTGACCCAAAAATGTTCCCCCCCCCCCCCCCCGGCATACAAAGTCTCTGCATTACCAGCACCTTGCTCATTGCTTTGTGAGAAGTTTGTACCTTGAGGAAGAAAAGTCATTGAAATCCTATTTTGAGTGGTGGGAAAGTTGCGGGGAGCAACCACCATGTGCAAGACAGAATTCTAACTTGTAGGGGAGGGGTTCCCAAACTTTTAGACACAGGGACCAGTAAATCCATTCACGAGCTTTTGGAGGTCCGGTAATATATATTTGCATATTCATTAAGCAAATGATGAATATTCAAATACGTTGTTTCTGGTCCTCCCAAAGCCCCCAGTGCCAGCTTTAGCAAAGCTTTTGATACGGTCACCCACAATATTCTTGCCAGCAAGTTAAGGGAATATGGATTGGATAAATGGACTGTAAGATGGACAGAAAGCTGGCTAGACCAGGGTTTCCCAAACTTTTTACTTTAGTTGGACCTCATTTTTTTCAGTACTGTTTTTTGCAGCCCAAAAGTATAAACACATATTAAAAAAAGAATGAAAAATGAATAATTTTTTACTGTTTCACTCTGCTACATCCTCCACTCAGCCCAGGCCAAGGCTTGGGGGACCCGGCGCCGCACAGGCACTCCGGGAGGCAGGAGCAGGAGCAGACTGGGGGTAGGGTATCTGGCTAGGAGGGAGGGTACAAGGAGGGGTAGGGTTGCCAGGTGTCCGGTTTTGTACCGGACAGTCCGGTATTTGAGGCTTCTGTCCGTGAAACAAATTGAGAATATACCGGACATATAAAATGTCTAGTATTTTCTCATTAGGTAAGTTTTATTATTATTAGGTGTATCAGTTTGTAGTTGCAAACTGCCTGGCTGGTAGATGTGCTTAGGCTGCGTGAGTGTGTCTACCAGCCAGACAGTTTGCAACTACTCAAGGGGGCGTGTGTGTGTGGGGGGGGCAATATGGAATCCCCGGGGCCGGACTCACTTCGCTGAGACCGTGTGCGGGATAGGCAGCGCCCCGAGATCTGCATGCACCCAGGTCAGTCCCACTCCCTGCTGGCCAATTTGCTCCCCCCCCTCCTCCCGCTGCCCCTCCAGCCAGCCCCACTTCCCCCAACCCCCTCCCAGCCGGCTGGTTCTCCCCCACTTCCCCTCCTGATCTCCCCCGGCCAGCTGCGCTGCCCCTGGCTAGCCTTGCTCCCCCCCACCCCCCCCGACCCCCTCCCAGCCAGTCAGTTCTCCCCCGCTTCTCCTCCTGATTTCCCCCGGCCAGCTCTGCTGCCCCCGACTAGCCCTGCTCCCCCCCCCCGACCCCCTCCCAGCCAGTCGGTTCTCCCCCGCTTCTCCTCCCGATCTCCCCTGGCCAGCCCTGCTGCCCCAGTCCAGCCCTGCTTCTGGTGGCTGGTTCTCCCGTCCTCCTCCTCCCGATCTCCCCCGGCCAGCCACCTACCCCCGACACTGGTCCCCCCCCCCCCCCCCGCCAGCCCTGCTTCCGCCAGCTTGTCTCCCCCCCCCCCCCCATCTCCCCGGCCAGCCCCACTACGCCCGGCCAGCACTGCTTCCGGTGGCCAGTTCTCCCCTCCGCCTCCTCCCGACCTCCCCCGGCCAGCCCTGCTGCCCCCAATCTCCTGCCCAGCCCTGCTTCCCGGTGGCGGGTTCTCCCCCCCCCCCCCCCACTTCCTCCGGTCCTGCCCCGCTCCCCTCCCCTCCCCGCATCTGAGATCAAGTGTGTCCCGCATTTTTTTTTTTAACTCACCTGGTAACCCTAGCTACGCCTTTGCTGGGAGCCCGGAACATCCAGCTGCAGACTCCGGCCGAAGGCTTGGGGGGGGACCCGGCGCCACATGGGCATTCCGGGAGCCCGGAATACCCCAGCAGCCATGCTGAGGCCCGGTATTTTTTTGCCATGGCCCATAGTTTGGGAAACGCTGTTGTAGGGTTAAGTACTTAGTTTTCACAAAGATGCTAACATACATTTCTGTTTTATAATTTAAAACATAAGCCTATTTTATTATTGTAAACACAGTTTATTAATTATTTCTACGCTTGGGTGAGATGAACAGCAGTATTGCTAAAGCAAATACTGATGAGAATTCCCGCTGGCTAACCTTCAGTTTAAGGAAAGAGGGGAAAATAATTATATGAGGATTTGGAATGTCTTGTCTTTGCATATTAATCTTCTTTTTCTACTTTAGTCCCATTTATGTGCGATCCAGTTTCCCATTCCAGTCTATCTTGAAACAGTTCTTTGGAAACTCCACAGCTAATCAGATCCTCTTGTATGGCATCTTCCAACCCTTCACTTCTAAATTTAGTACCCAGTTTGATCAACTTTTTACACACACAAACTATGCAGGCTTTGATTCCCTAAGGTTTTCTATAATTGGTACTACCCTTTACTCTTCCCCTACTTTATTCATCCAAACATGGTCCATCCTTCAAACATTCATCTTAATGTTTTCATTTCCACTGTATTCCAGATCTGCTTCTGTTGCTTCAATGCCCAGTGTTTGGAGCTATTCAAAAGTGCAGCCCTAATTACCATCTTACAAATCTTAAATTATTTTTCAATTTAATCGGCATTCTCCTATTATAGACCACTCTGCTCACTTCTTTCCATTTAGCCCATCGCTTTCCTATGTTGTTTATAAAGTTTGTGATTTGAATTTATCTTCATCCTGCATTACTGAATTTAAGTACTTGAACTTCTATACCTTTGGTAGTGGTTGGCCCCCCAGATTTAGTCTCATTACGTTCTGCAAATACACATCAAATCTACAAGTCTCATTTATGCTTTTTTTTATGCCATTTCTTTAAGTATACACAGTTCCCACTCTCTAAATCTTCTTTGCACTTTCCCACAAGCCCTACATCATCTGTACAAAAGATGCACTCAGGATGACACTCTTTGAATGTAGTTTGTCTGTCAAGCACCAACAGTAATGCTAAGCCTTGATGTACCCCAACTCTTACTAAAATCTGTTAAGTTTCGTCAAAGAGCTTTCTAACTGGTAATAGGACCCTTGTGCCTGACAGGTCTGATACAGCCTTCAGTTATCTGTTTCATTCTCAGACAGATCTATATGAGAGATGACTGCTTTCAGAACATGGTCTTAAGCAGGGGTGGGCAATACTTTTTGAAGAGGGGCACTTCACAAATTTCAAAAGTGGCCACAGGCCTTGGGTAGAAGGGGCAGAGCCTCAGGTGGAAGGAGGGGGGCATGTTGAGAGCGACCCTACCGGGAGCTTTGCTTGGCCTGGGGTCCCTGTCCCCTGATTTCTGGCCACAAAAAGGGACCTGGAGCAGATGGGAGGGTGCTGGGGGCTAGCCTCCTCCCAGAGTTGTCTGGGGTTCAGGTTAGAATTCACGTAACACGACTGGAAGCTCCTGGCCCCGCTGCTAACCTGTTTCCTGGCAGCCGCCCGGCAGGCACAAGCTCTTGGAATAGAAGCAGTTGAAAGGGCTCATGCCTCCCAGGCAGTCGGCCAGTAGAACCGAGAACTGCAAGCCCTTTCAATTACTTCTGTTTAAAGGGCTTGCACCTGCCGGGTGACTGCCAGGCAACGCAGCCACCCAGCAAGCACAAGCCCTTTAAGTAGAGGCATTTGAAAGGGTCGCGTGTGTCTGGTTCCCTAGCAATGCGCTTGCAGCACTTGGGCTATGAGCCCTTTTAACTGCTTGTATTTAAAGGGCTCTCGTGTTCCCCACGGTGGCCAGGTATCATGTTGCCTGACAGGCGCGGGGAAGGCACGAGCCCTTTAAATAGAAGCAGTTAAAAGGGCTCGTAGCTTCAGTGCCACTAGTGCACTGCTAGGGAGGCAGAGACACATGAGCCCTTTCAACTGCTTTTATTTAAAGGACTTGTGCCTTACCTGCAGCTGCTAGGCAAGGTGTGGGGAAGACATGAGCCCTTTTAACTGCTTCTATTTAAAGGGCTCGCGCGTCTCTGACTCCCAGGCAATGCCCATGGGAATGGGGCCTGGAACTGCCTGATGGGCTGATCAAAGCCCTGGGGGGCCGGATCCAGCCCGCTGAGAGGCTTTTGCTGACCCCTGGTCTTAAGCCTTCTCAAGGTCAATGAATACCATGTGGAGGATTTTCCTCTTTTCTCTATATTCTTCCACAGGGAGTCTTAATGCAAAGGTAACATCCATTGCTGACTTGCCTGGCATGATTCCAATCTGATTGTCGCTGAATTGTATTTCTCTATAGTCTCTTCTTACTTTTTCCCCATATCTTCATTGTGGGCATCATGGGTTTAATTCTGTGGTAGTTACCTAACTCTTGTATGTCTCCTTTTTTCTTAGATGCTGGTACTAATATGCATTTTCTCCAGACCCAGACAGCATCTCATTCCTTGTGATGAAATTAAACAATTTTGTCAAAATGCCTATTTGCTCCAGGTGCTTCCATACTTCTGCTGGTATGCTGTTGGGATTGAGAGCTTTCTTTTTCATGTTCCTCAATGCTTGTGCAACAGCTTTTGGGACTTTTGCCTCTATGCCATGGATTGGTTTTATATACTACTTGATTCACTTGGAATCTCTTCATTCATGAACCTTTCAAAGTACTTCCTTTACTGTTTATTAAACTAGTTCTGATAAACATATTTCCAGTTCCATCTTTTAATTAATTTGAAATGAAGGAGGGTGAGAGAGAAATATATAGAAAGGCAAAGAGCCACAGTAAGAGAACTAAAGATTTTGTTGATCAGTCTGGACACGTATACTTGATTGAAGATTCTGTTTGAGAATAAAAAAATAATTAATGAATTTAACCTCAGAATATCCTTTAAATGCTAGGAAAGGACGCATGTGGCTATATATGTTTAACAGCACAAATCACCTGATACTGCAGGAAGAAAAAAATGAAACTGTAGGAGTAATTTAAGCAGGAAAAATGTACTTAATGTGAGTAGGAAACTTGTCAGAGCAGCTAAGTAGTACTTTTCTCCCTTATGAAACAGGATGATGGGACCTGCAGTAAGCCACAGGAGGTCAGGACTTCAGCTTTACATATTGTTTATGTAAAGACAGAACCTTCAATAGCATACAATGGCCCTTAGGGGCCAGTGTGGGTAGTTTATTCAGTAACAGTTGTAATTGTGCTTCATAACCATCTGAGGATCTACAGGCCCTTACAAACATTAAATTGGGCATCTAAACACCTCTCTGTCTGATATAGGAAAGTATTTACTCTTAACCATATTTTTTTATAGATGTGGAAAATTGATGCACAGAAGTGACCTAACTTGCCCAAGGTCAGACAGGAAGCCCCATCATAGGCCTTTGACTCTATTCTCATAGTACTGAGACAATGCCACCCACTGAACTACGGCACAATTTCCTACAGCAATTAAGTAGCCATCTAAAGGTCTCCTATTCAGATGTTGGCTTGTCCTGATGCTCCTTACCTTGTTACAATCTGTGACAAGCACATAGCAGCACAGCTGCAAGTTGCAGATAAGAGAGTAAGCAAATTTGAATCTTTCCATTGTTTCCTTTCTCTTTACTGTAGTGCAGATTCAGATACTGTATGATCCATGTTTAGAACAGCTTGGTAAAATTCCACTTGTTGCAGGTGAATAAAATACCATTTCGGTTTTTTCTCTATCACCAGTTAGCATTGTAAAGGATGGTCAAATAGATTTTGCATGAGTTACTAAATTTTCAAGATACTTCTTTCCAATGCTGCTTTAGGATCAGTTCGTGTGCTCTCTCACTTACTCCTCAAGTCCCTTTCTGTCCTACAAGAAAAACAGTTCAGCAAAAAGCACTGAGTCAAAGAGTCCTGTGGTTGGTGAAGGCCTGTCTCTAATATTTAATTTGTATGAACTTGATTGCATAATATTTACATTTCACTCTGGTTTATTGTTTTGTTACCTTTTGCTTTTTGCACATTAAAAAGTGGTGATTTATCTATGCTTTTGTAATTTTGTCCACAGTCGAAAAGGACCTCGTACCATGTACAGTGACTGGCTGTCCAAGATGGCTGGGAAGGAGCAAGGCATTGCACGCTATAAGACTATGTACAAGTAAGTTTCACCGTTATGTAATTTGCTGGAAAACAGTTGGTAAGAAACATAGAAAAATCATTTTTGACAGAATTTGCTAAATCACTTAAAGCAAAATGTTCCAGGGGACTGTCGATTTTGATGAAATTCTATCAGAAACAAGCTACAGTTCCAACAAGACCCTGCCTTGTTTCCTGCCAACTTTTCCATCTACCTCCTTAACAGCCCATCTAGTAGGCTGACCAGGAGCAGAAAGCCTGGAAGCTGAGAATCCCCAACTCCCGCACATCCTGCCAGCTAGCCTGAAGCAAAGTTTCAGTGCAAATGGATGGAGAATAGTAACTGTTTCACAGAGAACTTCCAAATGTTGGACTTGGTTTAAAGCTCCAGTTTGTAACCTAAGCTTTCAAAATCCTACACAAGATGAAATAGACTGTTCTCTGGCTCACCAGTGTGCTCCCAATCCCACACTCGGGGAGTCCATGTCACCCTGATACAGAGGCAGCAAGGGTGGTTTGTGTGTGTGTAGTCAATAGTATTAATCTATAAGGCCAGGTTTATTGGTTAATCATGTAGTCAACTACACAGTGACATCCCTAACTTTAATACTGACTTTTGTAGGTGATGAAAGGTAGGTTCTGAGTTACTTGTTATAAACTATTGAAATTGATATGCTTCTTGAATAATTCCCTTCAGCTATTGCTTTTTAATTTATATTTTTATCCATTTTCTGTATGCTTGCTGAGGGATTTAAATTGCAGAGACACTAAAGAGACCGACAGAGGAGATTATCTAGTTGGATTTTTAAGTTTCTGATTGTATTTCTGCATTAACTCTGAAGCTTGTCTCATCTATTTTATTTTATCCCTGGTTTTCACTATTGAATTGGTAAAGCAAAAGAGTTCACTCTGGAAATGGCTGCCTGGAAAATAGAAATGACCTGTCTTTCTATGACCAATCAATATTTTGTCATCTTTTCTCCTCTGTATATGAGGAAATGCTCCTTGTGATTGGTACAATTTCAGAGTTAGACAAAATAATAGTGCTTTGATATGAGAACACAGATTATGCTGGGTTTATTAATAATAGGTAGGATTTATAATTAGTAAAATCACTTTTGGCTAAGTGATCATAAGAGAGAGCAGACAGAATAAAGCAGGTTACTAAGTAAAATATAATAGAACACACAAACTAATCTAGATTCACTAAAACTGGTTACAAATTATAAATTTTCATCTTACATATTGTTCTAATAATTTCTGCACAGACTGGCTGTCTTTCCAGTCTGGGTCAAAGGCCTTTCTCCTGTTCAGCCTTAGCTGTTTCCAGTAGTTATTTTGGGTGTTTTCCAGAGAAGAACTGACAATCTCAGTTACCTCACGCCCTATCCTTAAATAGGCATAACATGGGAATCCCTTTGTGTTCAGTTTAAATTTTTTTTTTCTCATTTTGAGTGGAAAAGTACAGCATCCAAGATGGGTCCCAGCATCAGGTGATGTGGCCATGTGTCTTGGTAGGAACAAAATCATAGACCCTCTTCCCAGGCTTCCATGAAAAACAAGTCTATTCACAGATCATTGTTCTGAGTATTGGGCCATTAAGTTCCTTGAGTACTATTAATGGTCCTCACTTAGCATGTCTACATTTAGTAATACAGGTTTATAATTCATATTTCTAACTTCAGATATATGCATACAAATGGGATAATCATATTCAGTAGATTAAAAACTTTCCAGTGATATCTCACATGAAATATTTCACATAAAGCTTATTCCAGTTGTCTTATTCATAAGCGTATTTTCATAAAGCCTATGGAATGCTCCATTGCACGCTTTAATTATTCTATCTTCTCATTGGACAGTTGCAATAACTAGTGCATTCTGTTGTTGACTTGCAGTAGAGCTAATCGTACAGAAACAGTCATGTCTTTCAGAAACAGGGAAAACTGTGTTCCAGGAGACCTTTTAAGGTAAGCATATGGTCAGTTACTGTGTGTGTTGTTTACAACAGTTGTATCAATGTTTGTTTCACAACATTTGATTCTCTTGTTTTTGTTAAGGAGAGCATTTGTTAAGATGAGTACAGCTCCTGAGGCCTTTCTGTCTTTGCGATCCCATTTTGCCAGCTCTCATGCACTGATGTGCATTAGCCATTGGATTCTTGGTATTGGAGACAGACATCTGTCCAATTTTATGATTAATATGGAAACAGGTGGCATGGTGGGAATAGATTTTGGACATGCATTTGGTTCAGCAACACAGGTATTTTTCCTCTAATCCTTTTCGGTTGACTACATTATTGGGTGTGTTGGGGGCTAGCAGTATCTTAAGTGATTGGTTGTCAATCAATTATTTAAATTTTATATTGAATTAAAATTATTTTGTGCTGAAATTTGATGATTTCTCATGCTATACATCATAAGCTAAATAAATGATTCCTGTTATCATTAGAACAGAATCTTTTTTCAGATAATATCAGACAAACTAACAGTTTGATAAAATCTACAACGGTATGTGAGCAGTAAAGTATTTTTTAATATTGATATCAGGATTTGATGCTTTTTGAAAATGAGGCCTTCCTCACCCATGCTTTCAAACACTAATTATTGACAAATATTTCTAGTCATATTTTTAATCCAAGAGCACTATGGTTTCAGTGGGCTCCATATTGCTTTCAGTTCAGTAAAAACAATGAGTAGTCCTGTGGCACCTAAAAGACTAATAAAAATATATAGACCCATGAGCTTTAGTGGGTAAAACCCACTTCATCAGATGAGATGAGATGTAAATAATGGAAACCAAGAAATATATAACAGCAAAAGAAGGACCTGTCAATTGTAGGACCCGTGTTAATGAGGCTACTTGAATGGGTGGAATGTGTCCCATTTATAGCTTTTGATGTGAAAGTGTGAATGTTAAAGCAGGGGGGAGATTGGCTTTGTAATGTGTCAACCAGTTAATATCTTCAGTTTGACACTGTTACCCTGGGCTTGAATGAAGTGTCTCTCTCTCTCTAATTGCATAGTGAAATTCCTTTGTAGAAGAATGGCTACTTTTAAATCCATGATTGAGTGACCAGGCAGGTTAAAATGCTCCTCTACCGGTATATATGTGTTACCATTTCTGATGTCTGATTTGTGTCCATTTATCCGTTGTCATAGAGACTGTCTGGTTTGGCCAATATACATGGCAGAGGGGCATTGTTGGCACTTGATGGCATAGATCACATTAGAAGATGTGCAGTTGTGTGAGCCCCTGATGTTGTTGCTTATGTGGTTAGGTCCTGTGATGGTGTCACTTGGACAGCATCACAGGACAGAGTTGGCAATGGGGTTTGCTGCAGGGGTAGGTTTCTGAGTGAGTGTGTCTGAGGTGTGATGCATGGGTGCTGGAAAAGATTTGCTTAAGGCTAGCAGGTTGTCTGTAGCCGAGGACTGGCCTGTCTCCCAAGGCCTGTGAAAATAAGGGATCATTTTTCAGAATCGGTTGTAGATTGTCAGTGATGTGCTGGAAGGATTTAAGCTGGGGGCTGTAGGTGAATGACCAGTGGTGTTCTGTTGTTTTCCTTGTTGGGCTTGTCTTGAAGTAGTTGACTTCTGGATACTTCTCAGGCTCTGTCAATCTGTTTTCTCACTTCTCTAGGTGGGTATTTAAGTTTTAAGAATGCCTGATGAAGATCTTGTCGGTGTTTGTCTCTGTCTGTGGAGCAAATACAGTTGTATCTTAAGGCTTGTCTATAGACAATGGATCATGTGATATGTCCTGAATGGAAGCTAGAGGCATATAGGTAAGAATAGCAGCCAGTAGGTTTCTAGTACAGAGTGTTTTATGTGGCCATTATTTATTTGTACTGTAGTGTCAAGGAAGTGGCTCCCTTGTGTTGACAGGTCCAGGCCGAGTTTGATAGTGGGGTGGAAATTGTTGAAATCTCTATGGAAGTCTTCAAGGATCTCCTTCCCGTGGGTCCTTATGATGATGTCATCAGTAGAGGAAGGAGTACTAGGGGATGGGAGCTGATGATTCAATTCAGTAGCAAACAATGTTTTAAGGCTCAGACCAAAGACTTTTCTTTGTAATCCTTCAGTCTGAAGGTTTCTTAATTCATGGGTTTCACTTTCTTCTTGTTCTTGTGTAGTTTCTGCAAGTGCCAGAGTTGATGCCTTTTCGTCTAACTCGCCAGTTCATTAATCTGATGTTGCCACTGAAAGAATCTGGTCTCATCTATAGTGTGATGGTACATTCACTAAGAGCTTACCGCGCAGACCCAGACCTCCTGATCAGCACTATGGATGTGTTTGTAAAAGAACCCTCCTTAGACTGGCAGGTAGATTTTTTTCTTGTTCTTTCTTTTTGCCTTTCTATTCATGTACAAAGCCTAAAGTTGATTAGTTTTCTTTTTGTTACTTGATCATTTTTCACAAAAGAACAATTAAATCTTTCCTGATAGTTTACATTTTCCTTTTATATTTATCAGCAGCTTTATTGAGCTGGGAAATAATCTTTTACAGAAACTGGCAGGAGCCAAGTTCTTGAAACATGTCACATAATACATCAATATTATGGGGGTGTGAGATGGACTGGATAGAATGATAACTTTTATCCATTTATAATTTGTGTTATTTAGTTTCATTCCTGTGTTGAATGAGTGATCTTGAGATCTTCAAATTATTAGGGTGCAAGCATGAATCATCACAATGTAGTATAAATACAGTATTTTCAATTTGACAAACAGGGCAACGGCTTAGTTTCATGTACATGATGCCATGCATTTCATACAAAGTGCTGTTTATGAAAATACTTCTTAAATGTGTTTCTGAAATAAAAATTTGAGTGTAAATATTTTCAGACTACCTGTAAACTTACAGAATCTGCTTAGTTTGAGAGGCAGCAAAATTATGAGATTTCACTCAAGCAGATCTTAAGAAAATGTGTTTTCCTATGTTCAGGTTAGCACTGTTCATCCACTGTTCAGCCATTGACTCTAGGCTGGAGCAGCCTTCCCTCTGTGGCAGGCCATGGGTGGGGGCTGCTCCCCAGGAACTGGTTAACTATTACCTGGTAAGGGGGATGCTCACCAGGTAACCAGTTAGTAGTTCACATCCCTAGTGGCTGTGAGAATGTAGGAGAGGTTTAGCAGTTTATCTGTTCAATTTATGATAAATGAAGAAATATATTTTTCTCTCATTAGAATTTTGAATTGAAGCAGTTGAAAAAAGGGGGCACGTGGTCTAAGAAGGTAAACACAGCTGAAATAAACTGGTATCCCTTGCAGAAAGTGAACTGTGCCAAAAGAAAGCTGGCAGGTTCCAATCCAGCAGTACTCACATGGTAAGACAGTCACTCTCTTGGATTTCCAAGTCCTTTAATATGAACCATTGCAACTGAAAGAGTCAGGGACTTGTTACCTTCAGACTTAATGACAGAAATGGAAGACAGGGGGAGAAATTTAATCATTTCACTACTAGGCAGTTTTGGTGTTCAAAATTTGTTTGAATCATGTTGCTACACAAGCTACCCTGTATCTCTAGAGTGCCGTTGTTCCAGATCAGTTTTCTTCTGTACGCTTGAGCATTTAGGATAGTTGCAGCATGTGTGGCCACACCATGTAATCCTGATTATTTCCCAGCCCTCACAAGCTGTTCCCTTGTTACGCGGGGTTCTTTCAACCCAAACTTCTCGGTAACCTTTACTCTCTGCGAGGTGGTGTCAGGAAATAATTCAGGGGAGACACGGTCGTCCGACCGATAGATGGATGGTACAAACAGGACAACACAAGAGTGCTTTCACGTAAAGCTAAACTTTACTTAGTCTCAAGCACTTACACACGTCCGCAACAGGTTAGTAAAACACCCCCACCCTTGATAATTACCGAAGTTGAGTGTGGCTCTCGAGTGACCCCGAGCAGGCTTCCGATGGCCAGTCTCCCATCTGCTGGTGGGGACGAAGATGTGTCCAGATGTGAAGAGTCCTCAAGGAATCCCTTCAAGTGTTCCCAAAATTGTCCCCCCCAACTTATCCATTAGTATTACAATAACATGTCACTCAAAAACTTGTTAGGCAAGCACTTTTTAAAGGTTAGGCAAGAGGTTTTCTTCTGATCATCACTTTCACCAGATGCATTTTTTCTTTTTCAGAGACTTCATGCTCGGGGGCCCTGACAGATACATGTCTGAGGGCATTTAGACAAACTTCCTGTTTTCAGCGATTTCACTAGAGATTTGAGCCTCAGGAAGGACGCGGGGTCAAGCTGCCCTCTCTGTGGGACCCAAACTCCCCTTTTTCCCCCTCCCTGACTTGGTCATGCTGTCTAGGCCTATTTTGGGCCTGTTAGTTTGGTTGCTAAAGTTCAAACAGTAAGCAATAGGCGGTTCAGGCACATTACTGCATTTGCCGAAATCTCCCCATACACCCCTTCATAAAGCTTTGGAGGTAGTGGTTGAATTTGAATGGACTGTATACAAACAGAGGTCTAGCATGAATATTGAGGCAACTGTATGGGAGACATACAAGTAAACTACAGGTTGAACCTCTCTAGGTCCAGCAACATCCGTGATCTGGCATGATTTTAGTTAGCCAGATGTCCACTTATCAAGGGTATGGCCATGTTGCCCATGATCCTATAAAGTTTATTTCATGCCACCAGTCCTGGCTCTGTTCTGTGTGGTGTTTAGCTCTAATTTACCCCCACTGTCTTCTGAAAGCCCAATAAACAGTGGAAGTGTCAGATCCCAAGGGTGCCAGGCTAGAGGTTCAACCTATAGCTAGTTTTCAAAGAATTAGTTAAATTGCCTAGAAATTTAACAATAGCCTCCTGAGATGTAATCAGCTGAATTAGGATTGGCTGAAACTTGAAATAACAATATTTTAAGGTTTAAAATTCAATTGAGCCCTTCTATTTAAAGATCATTTTGAGTTGGTGCAAAAGCTTGTTAAAAAATGGCTGATTAGGAAAGTGCAGTTGGTATCACCTAAGAGAACTGTGGCGGCTTTGATTGTCTTTAGATTGCTGAGGCAGTCTTTGCATAAAGTAACTGGCTGCCTTTTTTTTCAGACGAGCACAGGCCAGGTGAGGGAGGGAAGAAACAGTACAACACAAATAGCAGTTTGGTTGAGAGGCTTATAGAAATTCTGTATCTGGGAATGAGCCTCCGAAACTAAGCCCAGAAACTTGTGGCTTCTAAAGTAACTGTGTAGACAGTGTTTTAACATTGCCGCTTAGAATCTGGGGTAGAAACGGTTTTCGGAGTCAAATTTGCATTGTCAAAGCACTGTCTATTCGTCTATTTTAGCACACCAGTGCAAGCCCTATTAATACAAATCTGTGGACTCAGTCTAAGAAGCTGGCTCCCAGATGCAGACTTGACATTAAGATGAAAATGTTTATAGTAAATGTTCACCAATGAGAGAAGAAAATGAAATCACTCGGTTAAGGAGCTGATGTTGACTTGCTGAGCATACTAAATACCTATTGAGTCAAGAATGCTCATTACTTCATAGGATTTAGGTCTTAAAGTTCTCATTAAAAAATCCAAGGACTGGATTGTCAGAGTTTTTTTCTTTTTTCAGTGATGAACTACGACTGGGCCATGAGAAATCACCAGCCTACAAGGAATATGTAGCTGTAGCTCGAGGAAGCAGAGATCACAACATCCGAGCCAAAGAACCAGAGGATGGACTTTCAGAAGAAATCCAAGTGAAATGCCTTCTAGATCAAGCTACCGACCCTAATCTCCTTGGCAGAGTTTGGGAAGGATGGGAGCCCTGGATGTGAAAGAGAGGCTGTTAGGAAATAATCAATTGGATTATTTCCTAAGTTAAACCACTGCAGTCAAGTTACTGTATAGTGGGGAGCAGCATAGATAGGAAAACCATTTCTGCTTTTATTTTCAACATGGTAAGTCCAAACTGAATATGGATTGTGACAATGTGCTAAAACTTACCCAGAGAAGACAATTGTGAACAAATGTCTCTGTACTTGGAACTTGAAAGGAGTATGGTAACTGTGCTGAAGGCTGAGGCCCATGATAGTAAGCTATTGTATTTAACAGAGGAAAGCACAAACAAAATAACCACATATCCTTTAAATTGATGTTTACATGCTGTATTGTTTAATCCACACAAAGGTAGATTAGATGTCAACACAGCCTAGAAAATGATCTCTCGTTTTGTAAAAGTATAAATCAGTTGCTGTAATAGAATAGGCTTTGTTGTGATCATAATTGCCAACAATTCTAGATGTTTTATAAGTTGTCACTGTATACTATAAAGATGTTTCTTATTGTTTTGCATTGATTCTTAAAACATGAAAACTTCGCAGTTTAAATTAAGTATTGAGACCAGACATGAAAACTGGCATTGCTGGTGTCTCCATTGTGATTTTTGTTGTGAATGAGCTGGGACAACAGCCTATTGTTCCCTATTACATGCTTACAAAAGAGATTTAAGGGGAAGGAGATCTGACTTTAGCCACGCCAGGAGTTTGCAACATGAGCCTCTACTGTAAAGCAGTTTTATAGGTAACCTCTGTGTCAAACAAAGTGCAGTAGGCATTATATAGGTTTCAATTATTGTCCTTCAAAATGTTAGGCTAGTTATTAACAGGAATTTATTTCTCATTGACATTAATAATGTGTGATTATCATGGAGCAGTGAACAAGTATAAAATCATTTTAAAAAAATTAAAAGCAAGCACTTTTGACTTACCTGCAGCTGCAAACTCTCCCGCACAACTGTTGTTATAGAGGTCATCTCAGGGCTGCTTCTACTCTGACTTCCTTTCCCTCGCATCGGTTTTAATCTGAGAGCAGAAGGATCATAAGTCCCTCTGCTGAAAAAGAACAAATAAGAATAGGTAAAAGTATAAACTGAAACTAATGATGCTCAGAGTTGGAAACTGAGTGGCACAAAGCAGCAACATTTCTGGGAGGTTTCCCCACCTCCTTTCTAAACATTATTGGCATTTTACCATCCTTACTAAACCATATATGCTAACTAAAACTTTATTGAGAAAATCACCTATTTTTATACTCACCTTTGTATGATGCTTTTGAATTTATTTTGCTCCTTTTTATCTTCGATATCAATAAAGGAGACATGACTTAAGGCTGTCTGTGTGAAAGGACTGATTGTCTTGCAAAGACTACCTCATTCTAAAGTAATAAAACACAGCAAAGAGACACATGAAAAGCTGAGTTCATGTTCAGAAGTCAAGTGGCAGACTCCAACGAGGTGTTAAATTGTCCTTTATGCACATTCCCTTTGTACTTGAGTACTTTAAACCTAAATTATTTTACAGGTCAAACAAGGTTTTTCACATAGGGGATCTGAAGCTTTCACAAGGAATTTAAACTGGATGCTTACTTTGCCCAAGATTCTCTGAAGGGGTCAGCTTAAGCCTTAAAGGAATCTGCAGTGGGATTTGAAGTGAGAGCCAACACCCATAACCATTGTCCCAGTCAGCCACACTGTTTCAAGATAAAGGGAGTTGGGAGGAAAACTCATGTATCAAGGAAGAAAAAAAAACAGAACACCAAAGAAATGTACATACCAGTTCTAAATACTCTTAGGCTGTGTCTACACATTGGCGCGATCTTGCGCCAAAGCGGCCGCTTTTGCGCAAAAACATGCTGCCTGTCTACACTGGCGGGGAGTTCTTGCGCAAGAACACTGACGTTCTAATGTGTGAAATCAGTGCTTCTTGCGCAAGAACTATGATGCTCCCTCTCAGGAATAAGCCCTCTTGTGCAAGAGGCCAGTGTAGACAGGCAACGTGAATTTCTTGTGCAAGAAAGCCTGATGGTTAAAATGGCCATCGGAGCTTTCTTGTGCAAGAGAGCGTCTACACTGGCACGGATGCTCTTGCGCAAAAGCACATGCCAGTGTAGACGCTCTCTTGTGCAAATACTTTAACGCAAGAACTCTTGCGCTAAAGAGTATTTGCGCAAGATCATGCCAATGTAGATGAAAGATAGCCCAGGTGCTGAAAGACACAAATTAGTGCTTTTGGACAATAATAATGTTGTATGCTTTCTACCTCAATGATGAATTTTAGATACACAAGTGATTACTTATAAATCAATGGATCTAGAGTAATGGCAATATCAGTCCTAGAGTAATCACACTGCTCATATCTCACTACCACTACCATTTCCTGCATGCAGGCATTAACCCATCCATGCTAAAGGTTTTAATCAGGAGGTTATTTGTATTTTCACTGGCACCACCACCTTGCTGCTGACTTTACACAAGTTACTTAAGTAAACCTCTGAGCTTTCACTATGTGGTTGTAGAAGTCTGTTTAAACCATCCCATCATTTAGTCCTTTCAACTCTCTGCTGTACTAAGTTGCAATTCTATATCTAAATGCATACATATAAAAAACCAAAGCCCCTGTTCTGGCATTTAGTCTAAGGCCAGATCTATATACTAGACCCAAAGGTTGGCTTAAGGTACACAACTCCAGCTACGTAAATAATATAGCTGGATTCGATGTAACTTAAGCGGAGCTTGGAGCTGTCTTCATTGCGGGAGGCTGATGGGAGCAAATGCTTCTGTGGTCTTCCCATATTCCTCAAAAATCAAGAAGTACCACTGCTAATCGAGTTCACCCTCAGCATTCAATTTATTGGGTCCTTACTAGACCTGCTAAATCAGGGCTACTCAACATGCAGCCTGTTTAGTTTGCGGTCCACGGTGCGGTTTAGGTTTACGCGGGGCTCAACACCTGGCCTGTGGGGTAGGATCCTTTGAACGTGGCTTCTACTGGAAACATGCTCCACAACAGCGAGTGAATATAATGGTCTTCTGCTGATATGCATGTTAGTAGTTAAATTCCTGGATTGTCATTGCTTATTAAAAGTGCTGTCATATGGGTGGAAATTGGATAAATATTGCATTTTATTAATATCAGCAGAACTGACTTAAATGGGGCCTATGTGTTGTGTAGTCTTACCTTAATCTTTGTATTCATGCCCATCAGTGTGAAAGAAGCTATTTGCATGTATATGCAACCACATTTAAATTGCAGCCTTGGGCATGTGCTGTGAGAGTATCGTGGCCCCCAGGGCTTCCAACGTTGAGTAGCCCTGCGCTAAATTGAATACCAGAAGATTGAGCTCTGGCGCAGCAAGTGGAGATGTGGCCCAACAGACATATGTATGGGAAGGTGCTGACAACCTCAAAAAGGTAGGTTTTTCATAGAGTGAGTTTTCAGAAGATGGCAACAAGAGGTATTTGGTACACAGGAAGTGGGAGACTTTTTCAACTTGATAACTAGACTAACAGTAATTAGTCACAAGTATGGGGTGAATAAAGATAAAAATATTACTTATTCTTATATTGAACTGTTGGTTTAAAAACAATCAGATTAACTAAAGCAAAATACATTAACTGCATGGAGAGAATTATGCAAACAATAGGAATAAATAATACATATAAATACTCTGCTGAACAACTAATAAAAACACTGTTTAGAGTATTTAAATACTCCTAATTACTCAATTCTTTGGAGGAAAAGACCTATCTATCATCGTTTTTCTCAGCATTGCTCTGCTGGTAGGCAATTTGGGATTTTTTTTTAAGCTTGGGGCTAGGGTATAACAAGACACTCTCTCCATGATGAACTCCAGCATCCATTCCTATTGCTGATGAAGTTCATGTTCTTTACACACCACTTGTCTCATACACATCAACACTATATTTTTCTCTTCCAAACTTAAGCTATGTCTATATTACAGATATTATGGCAACACAAGAGGGTTTTTTTTTTCCTGTCAGTGTAGTTAATTCTCCCTTCCAAGATTTTGACCAAAGGATTCTTTAATTGACCTACTGATATCTACACGAGTATTCAGGTCAATTTAACTCTGGTTCTCAAGAGTGTGAATTTTTTCCACTCGTGCCTCCAGCAGCCCCACTGACATAGCCAGGCACACCTACGTTTTATGTGTAGAGCATGC
Source organism: Pelochelys cantorii (assembly GCA_032595735.1). Lineage (NCBI taxonomy): Eukaryota > Metazoa > Chordata > Testudines > Trionychidae > Pelochelys > Pelochelys cantorii. The sequence goes on from CM064327.1 coordinate 72,065,509, forward strand.
TTAGCCATTAGTTGTAATACCTTGCTTTAGGTATTTGCACCTTGTTTACCTCATGGAGAGCTCAAAGAACCTGCAAGGTGTTCCAGGGCAGTTTGTTTGGTCACTGTGTTATAGGGTGAAAGTCCTTTCAATAATTGGCCTGCCCTTATACTAAAGGGTTTAGTCAGAAGCTCTGCGCAATTAGATAAAGCAACTTTAGTGAAGGAATGATATTCATTGAGAACTCTGTCTACAAACTTATTTTACACATATCTTAAATATGCTAAGGATTGTTATCCTAATATTATTGCTCTAAAACTCATTCAAAGTTGTAATCACTGACTTTTATGACCAAGCGTATAGGACTGTCTTCTGAGACATTCCATTGCTGTGAAAAGATTTACATATGAAATGTATTCTGAAACTTTGACACTATTTTAAAAAATAGCTAAGCAACAATACAGTGATTTAGCATAGGGGAGGAGAAGTCAGTGGCATTTTGATGTACATGATATTTATCAGTTCTACTTTCAATAGAAAGATATGGTGTGTAGAAATACAGATACTTCATTTTACAGCAACAGTTTTTATGGTTTCTGTTTTACTTAAAATTTCTTCCTGTTGTAAGGTGCTGCTTTTTCTAGGACTTATTACCTTGCTTTCAAGCAGGTGCTATAGCTGATTTTATGTTCATTAAAGAATATTAAGATTCCAATCACCTGAAATATTAAATGGTATACCAGTAAGCAGAAGCTTACGCTTACCAATAAACTGGCTCTTACTGGTGGTGAACTCCACTGGAGGACAGCCCCAGCTATAGACCCCTGGCAGGCCAGGTGGTGGTACCCTACTTGAAATACAGAAAGACATTTTCCCATTTGTTCTAAGCCTGATATCCTGCTTCTATTGCAGCAATGATAAAACTGACTTTAAAAAGGATCAGATCAGAGTCACAATGTCTAGGTTTGATTATTTCATTAGACAAGAGCAGAGTTCTCTTTCTACTGTAAAACCAGTATCTACAGCAGGGTTGGGCAAAATATGGCCATATTTTCTGAACCAAAAATAGGGACAACTTAGCCACCCCCCAATCCCTTAGGCCCTACCCACCTACCACAAGAAGTCCCTCCCCTGGGGGTAGTACTTCTGGGGTCAAGACGCACACATGACCGGAAGTAAAAGGTGTCGTGACCCTTCTAAAAACTCCTCCCACCGTCCTCTACCAATAGGGATGGGTTTGGGAACTAGAGGAGCCTCCCATGCAATTATACTGCAATTGCATTAACCCTGGACCCCAGACCTAGGGTCTCAGGACACTGCACCACTAGGGATCCAACCTCAATTCAAGATGAGATCCAGGATCTGAGACCTATTATTTTGCAAAGTAGATTCAGCCCCATTTGACTCATGGCCTGGGAATCATACAGAACTATCCCACAACTTTCCTCAGTCCTCTTAACAGATGATGTTTACCAGTTCCAATTAACAGGTAATCAGAGTGGGCTGGTGCAGCTTCCCACCTGCTGTGGGCAGGGGACTGCTCCACCCCCACAGAGGGCCGGAGGCCCCACAGGCAGGGACTGCGCCAGTGTCCAGAGCAGCCTCTCTCTGGGGAGAGTCCAGCTTGCTGTGGACAGGGGCTGCTCTGGAGGGGACTGGGAGGCACTTACTTGCTGCTTGTGGTGCTCCCAGACTACCTGCCCGGCCAGGACAGAGGGCCAGGGTCAGGCACCGCCTCCTGCTGCTCTTATTGGCTGCTTCCAGAGCAGTGGGAAAAATTTCTAGGAAGTCCCTGTGTTCCCAGGCAGGGGGAGGGGAAACAGCAGCGCACAGCTGCTTCAGGCTGTGCAGCTTTTTCCGGGACATTTTCAGTGTTTATGGGGGCACGGGGACAGGAGATTAAAATTTGCGACTGTCCCGGATTTTATGGGACATATGGTCAGCATACCCATGGACTGCAGCCAGCACACAAGCTGCTGGATCTGGCCTGCAGGAGCCTCAATCAGGCTCCCTCCTTGCCCCGCGCCCACGGAGTACTCAGAAAAGTCAGCTGTGAGACCATGTATTTCTATGAACCCTGCAGGCCTTGGGGGAGGGAAAAGACATCTCATGCTGTCTCCCTCTCCCCACTCCCACCAGCACAATCTTGTAGCTCCCATTGAATGGTCTGCAGGACAAGCAGCACCTACCCCCAGGCTCACAGCATTCACAGCAGCCCCTGCTCTGAGCACATACAGGTGCATGTTAGGCAGGAAGAAGAGGTTACTCACCTTGTGTAGTAACGACGGTTCTTCGAGATGTGTCCCCGTGGGTGCTCCACTCAAGGTGTCGAGTCCCGACCCGGCGCCGCTAGTCGGAGATTTCCAGAGCCATAGCCGGGCCGGACCGCGCATTCGCGAGAGCAGCACGCGGCATTCGCGCCTGTGCAACGTCTCGCGGTCCGGCCCCCCCTCGCCAGTTCCTCTCACCGCTCAGTCTCTGAAAGAGAAAACGAGAAAAGACCCGGAGTGGGGAGGAGGGCGGGACGTGGAGCACCCACAGGGACACATCTCGAAGAACCATCGTTACTACACAAGGTGAGAAACCTCTTCTTCTTCTTCGAGTGGTCCCCGTGGGTGCTCCACTCAAGGTGACTACAAAGCAGTAACCCAGAATGCGCTCCGGGTCAGTTACTTTCTACCGTGGATAAGACCGCAGAGGCCACCGCGGTATCCGAAGCCCACCTCCTACTTATGGCATAATGACGCGCGAAAGTTACACTAGAGACCCAGGTAGCCGCGCGACATATCAGTGAGGGGAACTCCCCTCGCAAAAGCTGTAGAAGTTGCAACTGCTCGCATAGAGTGAGCACGAGGTAAAGAAGGAAGAGGTTTGTTCCGGATCGAATGACAATTTGTAATATAAAGCGTAATCAATTTGGCAATGCGCTGGGTGGAGAGTGCCTTGCCCTTGGATCTCTGTGCCATTGATACGAACAGCCTGTCCGTCTGCCGCCATTGGCAGGTTCTGTCTATATAGAAAGATAGTGCGCGCTGGACATCGAGCGTGTGGAAAAGAGCATCCTTACTTGAAGAATGAGGCTTGGGGTAAAAAGCTGTGAGGACAATAGGCTCATTAATGTGAAAGGGAGAGCAGACCTTGGGGACAAAGGCCAGGTGTAATCGTAACGTTACCGCGTCTTTGGAAAAAACGGTGAAAGGGGGGGTTTGCCATCAGCTCACTCACTCTTCTCGCTGATGTAATTGCAAGTAGAAACACAGTTTTCATGGTTAGCATATGTAGGGAAACCAACGCTAGTGGCTCAAAAGAAGGGTACGTGATGGTGTCCAGCACTAGGTCGAGATTCCAAGAAGGGGGAGGTGCCCTTCGTGGTGGGTATAAATTCATGAGCCCCTTTAAAAACCTCTTTGTAATTTGATGAGAGAAGAGTGAGGAACCCTCTACTGGATGGTGGAAAGCACTAATAGCTGCCAAATGCACCTTTAAGACGACAACGCAAGTCCCCAATTTTGTAGATGTAGGATGTAGTCAAAAACGTGATGCAGAGGAGATGGAAGCGGCTGTAGGTTCTTCTGAAGATACCACTTGAAAAATCTCTGCCATTTCTCAAGGTAAGTATTTCGTGTAGATTCTTTTCTGCTATGCAGCAGTATCGCTTTGACCTGTTCAGAACACAGGTTTTCGCCTCCTTTTAACCATTCAGGAGCCATGCCGTCAGATGTAACGACTTGAGTCTGGGATGTAACAGCGAGCCTTGTTCCTGAGAGAGAAGATCTCGGTGGAGAGGAAGGGGGTATGGTGGCTGTATCGACATTTTGTGTAAAAACGGATACCAGGCTTGCCTGGGCCAGGCTGGTGCTAGCAAAATGACAGTCGCCGCCTCTGCTCTGATTTTTTCCAGTGTCCTGGAGATGAAGACCGTGGGGGGGGAGTGCCTTCTTCCAGGCGACCAGAAGCACATCGCCAAGGGAGCCCTTGCCGAGCCCTGCTCTGGAGCAATATAGGCAACACTTCTTGTTGTTGGTCGTTGCGAAAAGGTCTACCAGGGGCATACCCCATTTGCAAAATATCGCCCGAATCACATCTGTCCTTATTTCCCACTCGTGGTCCATGGGAAAACGCCTGCTGAGAGAGTCCGCAATTACATTGGCGGTGCCAGGTAAGTACGATGCTATTATGGTTAAGTTGTTCTGTACGCACCAATTCCAACACCACACCGCCTCGGCGCATAGGGAGCGTGATCGTGCTCCTCCCTGCCTGTTCACATAATACATCGCCGCTACGTTGTCCGTCAGTATTCTTACTGTGAGACCTTTGATATGTGGGAGAAAATGTTTGCGCGCATAGAAAATTGCTCGGAGCTCTAGTCGATTGATGTGAAGACGCCTCTCGATGAGAGACCATTTGCCTTGTATTCGTTCGCTGGCCATGTGAGCACCCCAGCCGAAGAGTGAGGCATCCGACGTTATCTGTGCCGATGGTTGTTGTCGGTAGAATGGAACTCCCAACAAAAGATTTCGCGCTTTTGTCCACCAACGCAGAGATCGTTGAACATGCAAAGGTAGCCATACTGTCTTGCGAATGTTGTGCTTCATGGGAATATAAACCGTTGACAACCAGTGTTGGAGGTTCCTCAGATGGAGTCGTGCATGAGGAACTACAATGGTGGCAGCAGCCATGTGTCCCAGGAGATGGAGGCAATTGTGAACAGAGACACTCACATTCCCGTTGAGTATGGTGATGAGATCTTTGATCGCCTGAAACCTCTCCTGCGGTAAGTATGCCCTTGCCGTGAGAGAATCCAGGTTCGCCCCTATGAACTTTATAGTTTGCGTCGGGGTAAGTGTTGATTTTTGTTTGTTAAGGAGAAGACCGAGGGATTCGAATGTTCGTTCGACCGTCGCCACCATCTGTGACGCTTCTTGCTCCGTGGAACCTTTTATTAAGCAATCGTCCGGGTACGGGAATATTACCACCCGTAGCTGACGCAGATGAGCCGCTACAACAGCCAGGGTCTTCAAGAAAGCTCTGGGCGCTGAGGCGAGACCAAACAGCAGAACTCGATACTGAAAATGATCATCGTTTATCACAAATCGGAGAAAACGCCTGTGAGAGGGATGTATGGCGATGTGAAAGTACGCGTCTTGTAAGTCGAGAGCAGCGAACCAATCGTTGTAATCGAGGGACGGGATTATGGAATTCAAGGTCACCATTTTGAAGCGCTGCCAGCGGAGATCTAGAATGAGTCTCCAACCCCCCGCTTTCTTTTCCGTTAGGAAGTACCTCGAATAGAACCCTCTTCCCTTGAACTGATCTGGGACCCTCTCTATCGTTCCGATGGTAAGGAGACGATGGGCTTCCTGCCGTAGGAGGCCTTCGTGAGATGGGTCCCTGAAAAGGGACGGGGAAGGTGGGGTGGCGGGGGGGCTGGAAGTGAAGGGGATGGTGAAGCCGACCTTTATAACTTCCAGTACCCATCTGTCCGATGTTATTTCGACCCATTGGGTGGTAAACGATGGTGGAAAATGGGATCTGTGTGCGCAATAACGATTGGCGGAGTTCGCATGCCCTTGACAAAGAAGTCAAACTTGCTGTTTTGAGGCGGATGTGCCGGACGCTCTAGGCAGTGGTGGGCACCTTCGCTGAGGCCGCTGTCTAGGGCGGGATTGGTCAAACGTGCGGTTTTGCTGTCTATGAGACTGGTAATCATACCGTCTCTGGTACGGAAAATGACGACGACGGAATGGTGGGACGTACATTCCTAGCATACGGAGTGTCGTTCTTGAATCTTTGCCAGTATGAAGTACCTCATCGGTCTTTTCCGCGAACAGTTTTACCCTGTCAAACGGGAGGTCTTTGACCTTGGAGTGTAGCTCCTTGGGTACCGCCGCTGTGGCGAGCCAGGACGAGCGTCTCATAGACACTGCTGTTGCTACTCCTCGAGCCGCCGTGTCTGCCACATCCATAGCTATCTGGAGATTTGCTTTCGAGCATGCGTAGCCTTCCTTGAGGATTGTCCGTAAGAGCTCTTTATCGGCCTCCGATGTTCTTTGGGCCAACTCTGTAAGCTTTGCGATATTATCGAAACTATGGTTTGCCAATAGGGCCGCATAATTCACGATGTGAAGAAGTAACGTGGCCGATGAGTATACTTTGCGGCCAAATATGTCCAATTTCTTGGCCTCCTTATCTGCCCCTACATTTTTTAGCTGCGGGTTCTTAGCCCTTTGTAGAGCTGCATCGACGACCAAGGAGTTTGGCCGAGGATGGGTAAAAAGAAATTCTGAGTCTTTAGATGAGACAAAATAACGCTTTTCCGCCGGTTTCGAAGTTGGAGTGGTCGAAGCCGGGGTATGCCAGATTTCTGCTGCCGACTGGAGGATTGCCTCATCAATAGGGAGAGTGACCTTAGATTGTTGCTTGGGATGTAAATTTCTCCAGAGTTTCAATTGCTTCATCGGGACATCTGATAATTGGACGTCCTGCGACTGAGCCACCCTCCTAAAAAGATCCTGAAATTCTTTTGTGTTGTCAGGAGGAGAGGAATCCCCCGCAAACACAGCATCGTCTGGGGAGGATGACGAAATATCCTCCGGAGATATAGGATGCGGGCGATCGTCTGTATCAGAAATTTGCCCTTCCTCAGGCTCCGACAGCTGAGCTGGGTCCGAGGGGGTCTCCAGACGAGATTTTGCCCTTTGACAATCGTGGATTGGAGGTGACTGTCGTGACTTATAAGAGGTATGGCAGCAGCACAGATGGGAATGGGACTGAGATCTACCATACCCATAGGATGAACGGTGACTCCTGTGGTCAACGTGCTCAGGGGATGATCGTCGTGAGGAATATCTGCTAGCATACCTCCTGTGATAAGATCTCGGAGGGGAGTAGCTCGGTGAGCGAGACCTATATGATGATCCCCGGTGATAATAGGGATACCGGTCGTAATGATCAGAGTGACGAGACACTGATCTCCATCGCGGAGAGGGCATTGCATGACTGTGAGATGCCGAATAATCCCTGACCTCCGCTGAATGACGTGGTGAAAGCGAAGGTTCAGGGGAAAAAACTGGTGATGGTGAAATTGAGTGCCTTGGCATTGATTTCCTAGCCGCGTTTGTAGGGACCTTAGCTGCACGAGCAGATTCACGTTCTTCTGATGGTAAAGAACGGGGGCAGAGAGGAGGGGATTGACCCTCCGTCAGGTGCACTGTGCTACCGTGCCGCTGTGCTGGAATCCCACACGGCACCGTGGGCAGCTCCGTCTCTGCCAAGACTGTTGACAGAGAGCGACTTCCCGGTGCCGACTCGGCGTGCTGCGGGGCGCTCAGCTGTCGGGCCCGTTCGTGCTCCTTCCCGGGCTCGCCCCTCATTGCCGACTCCGGCGCCGGCTTGTCACGGCTCATCGGTGCCGCTTGCGGTGCCGCTAGAGTCTGCGGCTGCGCGGACGTTGCCGGTTCAAGCACCTCTGGCGGTGCCGATCGCTCGCGGTGAGACACCGAGCGCTTACAGGGGTGAAGAGCCAGTGCCGATGCCAACCGGCTCGGAGGTGCGGGCATAACCGATAGTGCCCGGTGTGATCTTTCCGGCTGTCCCATCACTCCGGATGTACCCAGCTTGTGTGTCTGACTGATCCGGGACAGTGAACCAGCTGGAAGAGAGCGCGTAGGAGAAGCTCTCTTCCTTTTTGGCACCATCACCGCAGGCGATTGCGCTCTCCTTTTCTGCCCTGCGGGAGATTCTGAGCCATGATCATCAGAAGGCTGTAAAGCCTTATCGCACAGCAGGAGTTTTAACCGCATGTGTCTCTCCCTGTGTGCTCGCGGTGTCAATTTTGCGCAATGGATGTGTGAATTCCCCTAGACATCTGATGCATGTCGCATGCCCATCAGACGCAGGCATAGCATCCTTACACTAAGTACACCATTTAAACCCGGGTGACCCAGGCATGGTGCTCGATCAGCGTAACTATATACAATGACTAATCTAATAAAACTAAGAACAGTAACTAGAAATTTTTTTTTTTTTTTTTTGCTTTTCTGGGGAAAAAACTAACTACTAACTACCTACCTATAAATACTAGAGTTAAACTATTTGTGGTGTTGTGTTTGGTTTTTTTTTTTAACAGAACGGCTTTTTCTGAAGAGATAAATGGCGCTTCGCCAGCAACCACAGGCGGTTGAGAGGAACAGGCGAGGGGGGGCCGGACCGCGAGACGTTGCAAAGGCGCGAACGCCGCATGCTGCTCTCACGCATGCGCGGTCCGGCCCGGCTACGGCTCTGGAAATCTCCGACTAGCAGCGCCGGGTTGGGACCCGACCACCTTGAGTGGAGCACCCACAGGGACCACTTGAAGAAGAACCCTGAGGTTATTAGTTTGGAGCTGCCCATGTAAGTACCTCCCAGCCAGAGCTTGCCTCTGGCACCCCAGCTCATCCTGACCCTCTGTCCCCCTCCTGCCCCCATACTCCACATTATCTATACCCTCTGCACTCCTGCACCCATACCGTTTCCCAGATCTTGCACCACCTACACCCCTCCTCAATGTAAGAATCCTTTCCAGTACCTATACCTGCTTCTGGCCCCTACTCCCCTGCCCCAGGTCACAACCCCCTCCCTCATCCAAACTCTCTCCCAGATCCCATACCCATCTGGGTACCCTAATCCTTTATCCAAGCTCCCTTCTGCACCTGTATTTCATCCCAGATCCTGCACCTCCTCCATTAATATCATGGAAGAATGGGGCCCTTGACCACTTACTAAATTCTTAGAGTGGCTCCCCATCAAAAATGAGTGCCCCCGATCTATAGTAAAACTGAAAAGTGGCACAGTATGCTTTTTGTTAAAATCCAATCAATATTAAATAAAATACCTTTTGCTGGCATGGTTCCTTCCATCAGGGACACTTCATGACTGATTCTTCTCTGGGAAAAAGGACATACATTAGCTAGCTGAATAGCGACACAGTTAACTAAGTACAAACAATTATGCATGTGCTTTCTATAGAATAATGTGGTTTCTAAGATAATTTGTCATTTGCCAGAAACAAACTACCCACAAAACAGGTTCCTTCCAACTAATCTGTTGACCAGCCCATTAAGAGTGTGTGTGAAAGAAACACTTCTCTCTAGAATCAAGTTTAGTTCACAAGTGTTTTACTAAAGTCCTTTATCTTATGTTCAATACACTCATCTATGTAATTAATGACCTTTTAGTGCATCTGCAGAAGAGTACAAGATCACCTAAGTCAGGGATGGGCAAGCTACCTCTTGCAGGCCAAATCTGGCCCACCAAGCCACTGGATCCAGCCCGTGGACACCCTGTTGGGAGGTTCAGGCACACAGCTGTCCATTCTAAGTGCAGGGATTCTCTGTGTGCCTCTCTGGAGGGAGAGGAAGGCTGTGTGTCATCTCCCTGCCCTAACCCTATCCTCAGCTCTTACTGGCTGGAAACAACCAGCCAACAGGAACTGAGAGATTGGCTTGGAAGATGGGGCAGTGCAAGCCTCTTCCCCTCCCAAAGCTGAGAACCACATGGAGGGAGCAGCCTGCATTTTCAAGCAGTCTGGGGCTGCAGCAGGCAGGGAGCCCAGCCTGCTTTAGGGGTGCTGCAGGATTGCTGGCCAGGAGACACTTAGGTAAGCGCCTCCTAGCCAGAGCCTGCCTCTGGCACCCCTGCCCCTCCTGCACCCCAACTCCCTCCTCCAGATCACCATCCAAATCCTCTGTACCGCCTTGTCCCAGGTCACAACACCCTTCCAGACCTTGTACCACTCCTACACCCCTCCCCCAGGCCAGAATCCTCTCCTGCACCAATACTCCCTCCCTGATCCTACACCCCTATCCCCTGACCAGGGCACAACACCCTCCTTCACCCAAACTCCCTCTCAGATCTCACACCGTCTCCTGAACTCCAGTTCCTTACCCTGTGCGTCTTTCTGCACCCAACCTACATCTTAGACCCCACACCTCCTCCATGGAAAAGTGCTGCCCTTAACCATTTTCTGAAATTTTAGAGCAGTCCCCCCACCAAAAATCATTGCCCACCTCTGACCTAATTAATTAATACCTTTTAGATGACTTCCAGGCAGTTAGGCCAAAGTTTCTAGGGCACAATATAAATAGAGGCCATAGTGCTAGTGTAACCCACACACCTAGGCTATGTCTACACTGGCGGCTTCTTGCGCAAGGGTTCTTGTGCAAGAAGTCTTGCGCAAGAAAATGTCCACACTGCCATGTGCGCGCTGTGCTTTTGCGCAAGAGCTCCCATGGCAGTGTGGACGCTCGCTTGCGCAAGAAAGCTCTGATGGCAATTTTAGCCATAGGGCTTTCTTGCGCAAGAAACCCCTGCCGAGCGTCCACACTGCCCTCTTGCGCAAGAGCTCCTTCGCAGAGGGCTTACACCTGTTAAAAAAGAGCGTAGCTCTTGCGCAAGGAGCCCTGTCTTACCACACCGTACTGTAAATTTCCTTGCGCAAGAGCGGGCAAACAGTGTGGAGGCTCTGCAGATTCTTGCGCAAGAACGGCCGTACTTGTGCAAGAAACCACGAGTGTAGACATAGCCCTAGTGTGGTTACTGAGCAGTGCAAGTGGTACCTAGACCACAGCAACAATTAAAATCAAGAGACCTCTACAGCATGGGCTGGGAGCCAGCTGGCTTTTAGCTTAGAGGCTCCTATACTCAGCTCCAGAGGTCCCAGGTTCAAATCCACCTGGTGGTGGTTACACCAGGAACAACTAGGATGGGGAAAAATACCACAAAATTGGAGCATAGCACATTTATTTAGGTGAGAAAAGTCTGTAAAACAGCATTCTGTTTGTTTGGCATAGAGCAGTGTTTCCCAACTGGTGCTCTGCGGAACCCTGGGGTTCCGCAAAACAAAAGCAGGGGTTCCGCGAGGAGCCTGCCCCCTCTGAAAGAGAGAGAGCCGCTAGCCAGCTTCTTAAAGAAGCAGCACACTTGTTTCCCCTTTCTCCCTGGCAATGCAGAGGCATAGCAAGGCGGGGGCAGAGGGGAACAGTTGCTCCCAGCCAACACACTAGGGGGGTGCTGGACAGGGGTGACTCCACATGACCCACAGCGGGAAGGGAAGCACTTCCCCTCCCCAAAGGAGCCGGCACGCGCTGCCTGAATAGCTGGGGCTGTGGCACCGGGCAACTTAGTTCCGCCACCTTTCTGCATGGTGCGAGGGGGGGGGGGGGGGCGAGAGGAGGTCAGGAGACCCGGGTCTGCGCAGCTCTGACTGTGCAGGCAGCACTCTCTGCCCTGGGACTCCCTGCACCCTCCCCTCACCCTGCAGGACGGCATCGCAGAAGTAAGTTGCTGGAGTCCAACAGCCCCTGCTGTTCAGGCAGCGCACGCGCCAGCTGTTTGGGGAAGGGAAGTGCAGTCGCACGCTTCCCAGAACCCAGAGGTGCTGCAGGATTGCCAGGTACTGGTCCCAGCTGCCCGTGTTCCCTGCCCAGATCCCCCACGAGTACACTGTCCCCTTCCCCCACCAGCACTGTCCCCAGCACCCAGCAGCATCCTGTCCATGGCCCCAGCACCAGCCTGTCCCCAGCACCCTGCCATCCACCCTAGCACCCAGCAGGATCCTGTCCCCAGCCACAGCACCCTGCCACCGACTGCAGCACCCAGCACCACCCTGTTCCTTGTCCCAGCACCCTGCCACCCACCCCAGTGCCCAGCAGGACCATGTCCCTGACCCCAGCATCCTGCCCCAGCACCCCGCCACCTGTGCCAGCATCCTGCCACCCAGCAGCACCCTCTTCCCAGCCCCAGCACCCACTAGCACCCTGTCCCCTGCCCCCACCAGCACAGTTGGGACCACATTAGTGAAGCTTGGGGGTTTTGGAGGGTTTTTTTTGCATCTCACGTGTGTGGCAGCAACTGACTTTTCTGTGGGTCAGTGACCCTTGGCTCAAAACAGGTTCCCCGCCCGTCTCATAAATACAGTGCTAAAACCTTTTGAGATTGACATATTTTATTTAAATATGAAGCCTGGTCAACATGCCCGCAATTGGGGCCAAATCCCCATCTCACTGCAGCATCATAACACTCCTGCACCACCTGACCCCAAATCTGAGCCTATCATACACTGGAACCCCTGTCCTGAGCCTCTTACATCCCCAAACTCCTACATCCCCACATCCTCAGTCTTCTGCCACAACACTCCTGCACTATCCACACACTGCAAATCTGTGTCCTGAGCCCATCATACTCACAGCCTCCTTGCCTTTAGCCCCTCACATACCCAACCCAAACTCCTGCACCTTAACATCCACAAGCCTGTGACTTGCTCGGCACCCCAACCTTCCACCTGAGCCCAACACTCCTCAGCCTGGAGTCCCCTCCCCGAGCCAGCATCCCCTTCTCCTGCATCCAAATTCCCACCCCAGAGCCCGCACCTCCTGTCTCAACCCAGTGAGAGTGTGTAAGGGCTGGGGATAGCAAGTGATGGAGAGGGGAACAGAGAGGATGGGGCCTCAAAGGGGTGGGGTCTTGGGCAAGGAATGTGATTTTCATGAATTGGTGGGTTGTGTTTGACAAACCTAGGGGTTCCTTGAAAAGCTGAAAAGGGTTCCATGGCCAAATAAAATTGGGAAACACTGGCATAGAGAAATAGACCTTGCACATGTCACTATTGCAGGTATACACCACTGATAAAAGTGGTAGAACCCTCCCACATTGACACAACAAACCTTAGAAGACTAGCACATTAAATGTTCTCAAACTCAGTGTAGCTCCACTGCTATCATAACAGAAACTGTCAAATTATTTAGGCCCACTCTCTGATGGAACATGGATGGAAAGGATTCTTCACAATGTCAAAGATTCTTTCTTTGTTTTATAGGAAGGTGCTTCCCACTGTGTAGTGGCATCATTGTGAAAGGCGTCATAGCTCTGAGAACAGGTTTTGCTAACCAAGCCTTGCAAAGCCAAAAAAATGCTGAACTGAACAAAGACTGTCCGTTTCAAGATTAATAGCCCAAGGCCAATGTCAGCTAAAAGATTGTTTGATTAATATGCTTTTAAAAAATAGGCATTAGAGGCCTTTTTAAAGGTCAGTACAAATGGAATTACGGCATCATAGATTATGCCAGGAAAAATGAGTTTTAAATAGTAAGCCAGTTAAATTTTGTATCAATAGCTACTGTGCATAAGCTGACACTATTTAATTTTGACTACATATATTATCAGGGCTTGACAAACTGTGGCGAGAGCTACTCGCCAGCCCCGCACCGCACATGTGCGGCAGGCACAGTCAGGAGAGGGGTGCGTGTCTCCCAGCTGGAGCAGGTCAAAGTTCGTCTGCCCTTTGCTCTCCTCAGCCAGAGTAAGGAATACAGCAAACTCTGATAAAGGGAAACAGCCAGCAATGTTCCCGTACGAATTGGAGGGGGTGGGGGAAAGCTTTAGTCCCCCCACCCACCCTTCCTAAAAGGCACCTGGGAGGAGAGAGGCTCCGGGCTGGGGCAGACCCAGATTGGAAAGAGCACCCTGTTAAGACATAGTTGGTAAAATCAAAATGGAGTCAGGGTTTTGAAAGGGAATTCAAAATGGAACCCATCATGAGTGACAGAGACTTTGCTGTCAAAACACCTTTGCACACAGCACTGTGGTTCTGCACAAGGCACGTAGACTTTTCTACACACGGGACTCTAGCTGTTTTCCCGCCTTTGAACTCATAAATACACTGATTCCTGAGAGGCTCAGGTTGGCAGTTCTTCATCACACCACGGAGGAGAGTCGCTTGCTGTACCTGGGAGCCGTGGCGAAGGCCGGGACCATCTCAAGTTAGACAGACCTCATCCCACTGCCACCATCAGCGTCCTTGGACCCACTTTTGTGGCAATTGCCCAACACAGTGAGTCCATAGCTACCTGCGTCCCAAGTCGTTGGACATCAACTACACAAAGCAAGGCTTGTTTGCCAAGGCTAAGGCCCTCTGCAGTACTGGAACAGCTTCGTGAATACCGAGCAGCTTTGCTTAATCCTTGCCTTCGCGATGGAAAACAAAGACAGAACTGTTCATTTACCTTGCCAACTGACGCGCTCTAACATCGCTGAAGTCTACGCGCCTAAGTACTCCTCAGCGTTCCTTCCCTATGGCTGTCCGTAGCCACAGGGTAGAAGGTCCTGAGCATCTGTTCCTGTTCCATCGGACCTCTGACTGAGTACAGTATTCCACTGTTAGCCTATGGTTATCTTTGCTATCTCCTGTTATATCAGAGGGAGAGGGGTTGGAGTTGTTCAGTACTGATTTATTGTTATTGACTGTAGTGTTTCACCTGTTGTGTTGTACAATATATTCCTGTTAAATTGAGTCTATCTTTATTGGAATCTGTAAAATCCGCTGGTGATTAGATATGGCAAGTTCCAGGGCAGACCCTCTTCTGAGACAAAGGCATTATACCACCATTCCAGATCAGGCCCCATATTTAATAAAATTCTATTCTGTTAGTGTGCCTTTGCTAACAACCCCCAAGCAAGCCCCTTTCACCTATCTGATGATTCTGTCTCTTTTCCATATGGTTTTGTGAGAAGCAATCCTATTTCAGGCACATCCTATTTTCCTGGCAGAGCCAAATTCTTACTTTACTTTACTTTACTTTGTTATAAGAGGACGCTATATACTGAATTTGGTGCTACACGCCAACAATGGTACAGTTGAGCTAGAGGTAATGAAGAACATGCTTTTTTGACTGTGGTAAAAATGTTTGAGCTCTGTATAATACTCAGCTGAGCCATACCATTTTTGGCTCCTTTGGCAAAATGGAGCGGGGGGCAGGAGGCCAGAAGGATAGGGGATATATGAGTCAAAGCAAAGGGTGAGGATACACAAGTCAGGGCAGAGGGTTGGGAGGAGGGAGGCCTCAGGGCACAAGCTGGGGGTGGCTGCCAGCTTCTTCCCAGGCCCAGCCACCCAGCAGCACATCCCAGAGTGGGCCCAGGATGGTGGAGTGCTTTGCAGGCTGCTTACCAGTGCTCTCCATGGCTGGCCCAGGGCTGTGGGAGCTGTACAGGGTGGCAGTGTCTAGTTGCTGGGGTCCTTGCTGTCCCCCTGTGGTGATTGCTGTCCCCCTGTGGTCATATGTGAGTATAACTGTCCCTGCCATCACATCCCTCCCTTTCCATTTGATATGAAACAAATAAACCATCAATCTCATTCCACACACATCCCATTATCCTGACATAGCCAAACCGTGACCTTGCTTTAAGTTATAAGAGGAAGCTTATAGTAGTGTAGACACTCACATGTAGCATATGCAAATGCGTTTAAAATTATACTAAACAAAGAATTTATGGAAATAGTATTCAAAATCACGAATAATGAGAATGGACAGAAAAGAGTCTGTCTCTTCAGTGTCCAGATAGATTACAAAGATCATTGCTGCTCTTTAATTGTATATAATTCCATTGTAAATAGGTTGTATTGTAGTTAAGGTACCTGTTTGAGCCACGTAAATCTGAATAGTGACTTATAAATGTATATTTTGTTAAAAAAATACAATTATATTAGTATACCTCAATCATGCACTTCTAATTCATGTCAAAGTTAAACTCAGTGGAACTACTGATGTAACTAAGGGCTGCATGATTTGGTCCAGCGAAAGCAAACTAAAGCTATGTCTACAAGCTAGTCTAACTACCCTTGCATAATAAAGCAGTTCAATTTTTGTGTGTAAAGTAATACAACCCCCTAGTGTGGACATTTGTACTAGTATGAAGGTGCTTGAGCTTATTCCCATTAAGGAAAAAGTTATAGCTATGTAACTGCAACCAACATAGTAGAATGTACTACTGTAACTATTTTGGTTAAAATAAAAACAAAATGCACACCACCAATTATAATAGTTATACTTGTTCAAAAACTACTGTATGTAGACCAGACTTTAGTCTAGCTATGAAGAAAGAAATTTGGCAATTCATATTGATTATTAATTGATTTAGCTAATTATCCTAAAAACAAGAAAACATATTTAACGAAATTTTGTTTTTCCTTTTGCAAATAGTCAATGGACTATTTTTTAAAATGTTTGAGAGAGGAAAATACTTATTACATATTGTATCTTTAATTTTGTTTCAGGGATACTTGTTCATTTACCAATATCTATTACTGATTTTTAAAGTTATGAATATATTCATCCAAATTTTAATAGGCAACTGAAAGGAATGGGGAAAGAGATTTTAAAGAATAAAATGAAGACACTTTAGTTTCACAGTTATCTACACCATAAATCTACATTTTACAACCTTATTGCTGTCAAAAGAACATCTTGTTATGAAACGTACAGGCAAACATGCTGTCAGTTAAAATAGATTGTCCTACTCTGTCCCGCTGAGTTCTTGCCTTTTTAGTAATTGCACTAGGTTTCCCCTAAACCTCGGGAGGGCACTACTGTGACATTCACAGAGTGAAATGCTCAGGGGGATGGATGGATGTTTATTTTATAAATACACGGCTTTCTCTCTAAAGTCTCAGTGTAGAAAATACAACTTTCCCATCCCCACTACACACTGCAGAGTGACTTCCACAGCGTGCCAGGTCAAAAGTTTATCTATCAAAATGTCAAGCAAGCTAACACCAGTAGGCAATCCTCCAGCCACCAGAAACCCCCAACAAGGTGGTCATTTAACGAGGCAAGACTGTAGACCAATGGGAAGACTTCCTCCACGCTAAGAGTACTATTCTATTAGCTTCCACACAAAAAAATCTGAGCCCAATAATTAGTCTCATAAATAACTTTTCCTTTTACCCTGGAGGATCTCAAACTGTTTGTTTCAGAGCAAGCAGAGTATTTGTTTGCTATGCCATCATCAAATTCTCCATTTAGGGGAGGCAGCAGCTAATTAAAAGCACACAGCAAAAGTTCTATAAACCTGTAGTGAAAATATCCACGTGTAGAGAGGGAGGCATTCAGGAAGGCAAGCAAACTCAGTAGACTGGGTTTTGTGCCTGAGGTCTCTGGTATCCGATTCCCCCTGAGAGTTAGTGACTGTGGCATAATTAAAGGCAAGCTCATGTCATGAGGGCTAGTGCTGATAATGCTGGTGGTTAGATTGGCACTTCTGGGAAAGATCATTGTCCATAAATGCTTGGTTATAAAGCAAACAGTTCAGTTTTCGGGTCAATTCCACTTAAAGGGGGAAAAAACGGTAGCCATTCCTTCTTTGCTGGGCAACCCAAATTAACTATTTCTTCCGAGTGTTATTTTACAGTGTCAGCAGCTGCGACCTGGTCACAAGCCTGTGCAAACGCTAAAGCAATGCCACCAAGACCGCGCTAACCACTGTTGTAATTCTCCAGAGTCTCCTCAGAACGAAAGCGAGAAATGACTGTATTGCCTAAAGCAGCGCGCTTGTCATTTTCACTAGTTACACTATATTCACGACGTACCTCTAGGAAAACGGCGCTCAGAGCCTACGATGTGAGTGAGTGTCTAAAGACCGCAACTAGGAACTGGGGGCTGACAGGCTAACCCCCCCTCCCCCCGCCCCCCGCACACACTTTTCAAGTGACCCGCCTAGCAGCCTGCGCGGAGACACGCTGCAGCCACACGAGGGCGATGTGTACCAAGGCGGCGTGTCACGGGGTTGAGCGCCAAAGTACGTTCAAGGACTGGCTCAACTCTCGCACAGACAGCACAAGCCTGACTCCCTCTGCCCCGGGCTGCGTCGGGCGCTGCGTACGAGCCACCGCTTAACCTGTCAAGGCTGCGAGGCGCGGCCGGGCGCTGCTGGCAGCGTGAGCGCGTTTCTACGACAGGAGCGGGCGCCCTGAGGCGCGGCTCCAGCGGCCAGGCGCGTTCCCCCGTCCCCTTTCCGAGGCCCGAGCGCGGCAACGCACGAACCGCGAGCTCAGCACAATCAGGTGCCGCCGCCGCCGCCGCCGCCCCCCGGGCGCCTCTGAGCCATCTCCCCGCAGGCTGCAGCCCGGCTCCATGCCTGGCGCCCACATGCACTGACGGCCCCGGCGCCGCCGAGCTGCCCGGAATCAGCCGCTCGCTAAGCTCCGGCTCGCGCTTCCTTGGCGCCGCGCTGGGTCTTAGCAGCGACCCCGGGCCTGCCCAGGGGGCACGTTTGCAGCCCACGTGCGGCGTTCGTGCCTCTTTCGGAGCAAGCGGCCTCTCGCCCCCCTCCCCCAGAACCCAGCAGCGCAAAGCCCCATAAACAGGAAGGCGGGAAGGAGAACAGCCAGTCCTGCCCTGTCCCAGGACTGGCACCGCCGGAGCCGCGTTCCCTGCTTGCATAGCCCGGCCTCCCGCGGGGGCGGAAACAGCCCTCCCCGCAGGCCACTCACTGCAGCTGCTGCAGATTTACGAGGCTCGGCCCCCAGCAGCGGCGCAGGGCAGAGCCCTTTCCGCCCCTCCCGCTACACCGCCCCCGGCCCGAGGGATTCCAGTAACACGGGCTCCCCGTCACTGGGGCAGGAGGCGGGGCCGGGGCTGTATAAAATCGGGGCAGGCGGCGGGCTCCTAGGTTCAGACCAGCTGCCCCCGGGTGTCGTCGCTAGTGCCGGGCACGGGCCTACCAGCGGGGAAGGCGCCAGGCAGGGTGAGCCCCCGCAGCAGCTGCCTCCAGTACAGCCTGACCGCTGAGGGAAGCCACTCACCTGCCGCGGCGAGCCCCGGTGTCCGTGTGAGCCCCTGCCCGCTCTCCGATGAGCGCCGCCGCCCTGTATAGCCTGGACTCCCCGGCATGCTACCGGCACTGGTCCCTGGAGCCGGCCAACTTCTACGACACTAAGGCGGGCGGCGGGCTGAGCCCCTCCTGCAAGCCCGGTGGTGGCGGCGGCATGAACGCCGAGGAGCAGGGGGGCGGCGGCAGCAGCAACCTGGCCGAGCTGAGCGCCGCCGCCCCGGCCATGTACGAGGACGAGAGCGCCATCGACTTCAGCTCCTACATCGACTCCATGTCGGCCGTGCCTAACCTGGAGCTGTGCAACGACGAGCTCTTCGCCGACCTCTTCAACAGCAACCACAAGGCGGAGCGGGGCGGCGACTACGGCGAGTACCTGCCGCCCGCGGGCCGCGACCCCGCTAAGGACTTCGGCGGCGCCCTGCTGGGCGGCGAGCCCCGGCCTAGCTCCTCTGCCCCCCGCGTCGCCCTGAAGCAGGAGCCGGACTGGAGCGACAGCGACCTCTCCTCCTCGCTGCTGCCCTCGCAGGTCGCCACCTGCGCCCAGACCATCATGAACCTGAGCGGGCAGCCCACACCGCCCACCTCGCCCGAGCCCGCGGGCAGCAGCTCGCCCTCCAGCTACAGCACGCGCTCCCCCTCGTCCTCCTCCTCCTGCGGCCAGGGGCCGGCGGCGGCCGGGGCGCCGGGCAGGGAGCGCAGTGGCAAGAAGTGGGTGGACAGGTTCAGCCCCGAGTACCGGCAGCGCCGGGAGCGCAACAACATCGCCGTGCGCAAGAGCCGCGACAAGGCCAAGCGCCGCAACCAGGAGATGCAGCAGAAGCTGCTGGAGCTGTCGGCCGAGAACGAGAAGCTGCACAAAAAGATCGAGCAGCTGACCCGGGACTTGTCCAGCCTCAGGCATTTCTTCAAACAGCTGCCTGGCGCGTCCTTCTTGCAGCCCGGCTCGGGCACCGACTGCCGGTAACCTGGGCAAGGGGCGCCAGGGACTCACTGCCTTATCCTATCAATACCTCAAGAGACCTGCACGGAGCAGCCGGCGCTGCAGAGAGGGGACTGGCCTACCTGCAAAGGGGACGGTGCCTCGGAGGGGCCCGCTGCTGCTTCTCAACTCTTGGCGGCTCCCTAAGCGGCAGCAAGGGAGAGAGGAAGAGAGAACAGTGAAATTGTGCTGGGTTTCAGTTTCTTTTGAATGTTGTAGCAAGATTGGACTGGGCCGGGGTCTTTAACCGCCAAACTTGCAAAAAAAAAAAAATCTATCTATCTCTATATATAGAGAGAGAGAGAAAGGGAAAAAAGCTAAACTTTTGTGGTTTTCCCCTTAACTTATTTTTGTAATTGTAGTTTGTTCTTTTTCTACATTTTATTCATATTGATGCAGCTATGGTACATTTTGTAAAAATGATTCAAAAACCCTTTATACGGTAGATAACAGAAGGAAAGACTGAGCATGCTCAACATTTTATATCAATTTTTACAGCATTTCTAAGAATAAAAAAAAAAGCATTTTAAATCACTTCTGCTTCATGTCTTTACCCTAGGCTTTGGAGCCAGACTGGTGAGAGTAAAGGTAACAGATGGAGCTGTATTTTTCAGGAGCTGCAAACATTCATAGCATTAATATAAGCATGTAATTTCATAAGTAAAATCTGTAGTAAGGGTGTGAAGTACAATTTCTTACAAACTTCATTTTCAATATTATTAAATCAGAAAAATGACTAGGATTTCTTAGTGCACTAAATGTTTTAAACATTGCCAAAGTAAATGGAGACAACACTGTGTATTAAGATTAAAATTATTTTTTGCCAATATGGCAGTAATTATTATAACAGTTCAAGCTAATACTTTCCACCAGAAGCTGAACTGTTAACAAGTAGGCCATTTCCTACTACCATGGTTCTCAAGTAGCATAATAAACACAAGGGAAGCTAAGTTTTGCTATTAAACTGTGAAAACCTCAAGGCAACAGTTAAGAGTTCCAGCTGTAAAATACCCCCAAATCAGGTCAACCCATGTGTACTGTTGTACAAAAAAATTTTAAGGCTGTGAAAGAAAGGTGAATTCATTGCGGAATAAACATGTTGTTTACATTATTGCTGCAAGTACCTGAATCTTCAGGTTTTTGTTGGGACACATTTTGGTATTCTTAAATCATAATCAATATACTCATCAGCTTTGCTGTGCAGTTCTGACAGTGAGGGCTGCCATTGAAAATAACTGCATATATTTAAGTCAATTTAGTCACCTAAATTTGTGCATAATCTAGAAGTATTCCTCTTACAGCATAAGTGGGGGTGGCAACAGCCTGTAGAAAACTGATTTAATGCTGCAAACACTACCAGGGTGAAGTGCTTACCTGCAGAAAATAGATTTCAGTTGGACTATTCACAGCAGCAAGTATTACCCTGGGTACTATCTGATGGATGAAGCCCATCAGTTGTAGCTTTTTCTTAAGATAAAAGGGCTAAGGAAGAAGGGTACTTGTTGGCTCAAAAGGCTCAGTTATTTATTAACGCTCAAGAGTGCTATCATCAATCATGACACCAGAAATGACTAGGAGACAGTTTAGTTATTTGTTCAATAGCACACTCTTCAGCATGCAAAACCAGTTACTGCATAACTCTGGTCTACTGATCTTTCACCAAGTGCAGACAATGTGCTCTGTGCTGTACAGGACAAAGAAAAAAATCAGTTACTTGATAATCTTAGTCAATTTTGGTCTGAATACAAATGAAAATAAGAATCTCAGATATGGTTATAACCTTAATCTCTCTCTCCATATAGCTATCAGCACAGTTAAGTCATCCCTTAACCAGTTCGTTCTTTTCTTACACATAGTATATAATGAAATGACCACCATATGGGAAGTTAGATGCCACAGTATTTCTATAAGTCTCAGAGGGATAGCCATGTTAGTCTATCTGCAAAAACATTAGGAGTCCTGTGATATGTTAGACTAATTTATTTGGGCATATAAGCTTTTGTGGGTAAAAACAGATTGCATCTGACACATTGGGTTTTTACCCAAGAAAGGTTATTATGCCCAAATAAATTTGTTAGTTTTTAAGGTGCCACAGGACTCCTCATGATTTTTGCAGTATTTGTATAGTTAGAAATCACTAACTAAAACATTAGCTGCATATACTTTTGACACCATTTGTCACATCTTCTGAAAGATAATGAGGCTCATGAAAATCTGCATTTGTAATATTTATTGCAGTGTGCAAATAACATTACAATTCAGTATCAATGGTGTGCAGTGCATAATGCTTCTGGAAATTATTAAAACATACACTTTAATCACAGTCCACCATTCATGATAAAATCGTTATTCCTCAAATAACATTTACAAAAAGTTATTCTTTTGACACAAATAAAATATTTTTACCACCCACTATAAAAGTATCACAAAAACATTCTTTACAAACATTCAAACCTCCAGAACAAGTTGTTTTACATTCCTGAACATTTACTCCAAGAGATCAGTCTCAAGAACTATATTCTTAAATATTGGACTGAGCAAAACCATACAATATAAATGTTCTGAAAAATCAGTGTTTCTAAATATACTTGGTTTTTTTTTTTTTAAAGTTTAACAATAATTTCTAAATCTGTTTTAATAAACTACTTCACTATTTATCATGCTTGCATTTTACATTATCTCTGGGCATAGTTAACAAATAACCACATTACATTACAAAGTCCATAGATATTATAGTAGCTGACAGCATTCAGTTTACTTTCTTCCTGCTTCCAGTAGGACAATTTCCTCCAATCCAACACAGTTAGGATGGCTGCTAACAGACTGGACGTAGCAGTTTAATAACCCCACCTCCTTTCCCAGCACACTCTTCACCTCATAACTCTGTAGTGATAAAGGCATGTTGATTAAACAAACAGTACTGTACATTCTGTTCTAGTAAGCACACAACTCAAAGGAGAGGGTAAGGTCCTCTTCCAGTGTACATTTTTATTGCTCAAAAAGGAAGCTAAACCAATTACGACTGTGAAATGCTGCTACAAAGAACATACTTAGTCTGATAAATTAGATTTTCAGTAATTTTAGAAACAAAACATCTCCCAGCAGTTGTAGTTAGAATGGATCTCACTGTCATACCTACTGAAGTAGAGTTAAATAGCCACTAAAATCTAGCATCCAGTCCAACGCATAGCCTCTTTATATAGCTTTCTTGGATACCCAAGGATTGTGCATGTGATAGGGAATTTTGTGTGTGTGTGTGTGTGTGTGCGCGCGCGCGCACTCTGTAAGAAGGTAACCAAAGAAAAAACTCCCATTTGAAACTAACTCAAAAAAACAAAACCAAACATCTCCTTTACTGTTCTACCCATGGTTATAATAATTTGCATTTACAGTAAAACTCCAGTGGTCCGGCATCCAGTGGTCCGGCCCGATAGTCCGGCACCAACTGGAACCCGGAAGTGCTCCAGCCAGCCAGACAATTGGAGCTGCTGTGAGCCCCATGGACGCTCACGGCTGGGAAAGGGAAGGGGAAAAGAGGGGAAGGGGATTATACCCCTGTGACGGGTCTGCCGGGACCCACACTGCGTCTGGCCAGGGGTGGGCAGGGAACGGTGCGGCGAAGGGCAAACCCTCCGCCGTTTTGCAGGAAGGTGGGGGAAGCCCCGCACAGCTGCGAGAGCTAAGTCCCCGAACTTGCCCCGTTCCAGCTGCGCTCAGCCCCGCGCCGCCACCGAGAGTTTCCGGGAGGGGAGCGGGTTCCCCACCCCCCAGGCTGCAGTAGTTATCGCCGAGCAGTGGGGTGAGGGGCGGCACTGTGGGACCAACCCGGCAGCACCCCAGCTGCTCTGCTCCACCGCTTCCCCAAATCCGCCGCTCGTCAGTTTCAGCAGCGGACTTGGGGAAGCGGCAGAGCCGAGCAGCTGGGGTGCTGCCGGGTTGGTCCCGCAGTGCCGCCCCTCACCCCCCTGCTCGGCGATAACTACTGCAGCCTGGGGGGTGGGGAACCCACTCCCCTCCCGGAAACTCTCGCAGCCGGAACGGAGCAAGTTCGGGGACTTAGCTGTCGCGGCTGCACAGGGCTTCCCCCGCCTTCCTGCAAAACGGCGGAGGGTTCGCCCCTCGCCGCGCCGTTCCCCACCCACCCCCCAAACGCAGTGCGGGTCCTGGCATACCCGTCACAGCCCCCTGCTGGAGTACCTCCCGATACTCCGGCACCACCTAGGTCCCAAAGGTGCCGGATTATCGGAAGTCTACAGTAGATAGCTTTTTGTTTAAGGATCACAATATAGCTTAATACCAATTTGTGACTCAACATTTCTGTGTGATAAGCACTATTATATTCATTTTATAGTGTGGTAAACTGAAGTATAAAAGCTTCAGAGGGGTAGCCGAGTTAGTCAGTAACAGGAAAAACTTATAAAACAACAAATAGTCTAGTAGCACCTTAAAGACTAACAAAACATGTAGGTGGTATCATGAGTTTTCATGGGCATAACCCAGTATAAAAGTTAGGTGATGCCCAAGGTTACACAGAAAGATGGTAGACCCAGGATTGGAAAACTGGAGTATTCTTGAAGAGACATTTTTATTTGGAGCCCATACTAACTTTGTCAAAAATAACAATTTGAGGTGATATTCTCATACTTACTCTTTCCTTAAATGTGCTTTTTAAAGAAAATCATGTTGTAGTTTATGAATTAATGGAGTATAGGGGGTAAAAGTTATCACTGGATTTCAACCAGAATAAAAACCCCTCCAAACAGCAAGTTTTCAGGTATAATCTTTCTGGATAACTGACAAATATTAAGAAAATTCACGAAAATGAGTTTCTTTGGGTTTTGTTTGTGGAACTCCAATAACTCAAACAAGGACTAAATTATTTTGTCATACTTTCCAAACAAAAATAATTAATGGAAAGAAGCTTGTGTCAAATGACATTTTAGAATAGTGTACACAAGTACTGAATCAAACATCCACTTTGTATTTCAAGAGCTGCAGGATGATTATTAATCATTTTAAAAACAGTCTTCTATAAATAGTATGCCTATTAGCTTGTATCTACAAAAATAAAAGAGCAGGAAACAATTTACTGTAAAATAATTTTAAGAAAAACTTTCCAGTTAATATATTTTCTTATATACCAAACTAATAGTGTATTGTATAAGCGACATCTAAACATACTACATAAAACACAAAACAAGCAAATAAGACTATACTGGTAATATCTCAGATCAAGAGAATAATCACTTATGATTATGTCTTTTAAGTCATGGTTGCTTGTGTTTCATGTATCTATGGTTTGATTTATTTAGGTTCCAATAAAACACAATTTATGATATATTTTACAAGTTTCTGTAAATGGGAGTAATAAGACTATTTTTTCCTAAGTATTTTCAGATTCCCAAATAAAAGATGCTATACAAGAACAAAGTACTCTTAGCATGCTTTGTTCCAGAGTTTTCACATACAGCTCAGAATATCTATTGTCCACTATGGAATTCTGCCCCTAAATGAAACCTCAGGAAATTTCAATTTCTTTATCTTAATTTTACGTATACTTACCCCATCCTCAGTAGATAACATCAGGACAGAAGAAACTGTTTTTTGTAACAGCTGCAGTAAAAAAGTGGAAGGACAAGACAAAAAAAAATCATATACATGTGTAACATTCACTTCCATGTTAAAAATGAAAATTATTATTTTGAGTCTAGAATTGTCTGTCCTTTATTTTACAGTTCAGTTGACTGAAAAAAACAATTATATAATGGCAAGCCTGGGCCAAATCTGGCTCACCAAGACACTGAATCCAGCCCGCGGACACTGCATGCTGCCCCAGGCAGGCTCCCCGCTTGCCTCACCCCACCCGCATGCTGTTCAGAAACACGGATGAGAGACAGTTTTTCTTTAAAAACTGTGAGTCCGGAGGGGAGGGGGGAAGCTTTAGGAGCTGTTTCCGCCCCCAGCACAATCCAACTGCCTGTTTTCTGGTCAGAAACTGGCCAATGGGAGCTGCCTGTTTCAATAACAGGCAGCCATGAAACACAAGAGGCTCCAGAGCACATGGCTGCAGCCTGTGCTAGGGCAGGACAGGCTGCGAGGCTGATTCAGGAACTGTTGCTGGCTGGTAAGGCTACTGGCAGAGCCTACCTCTGGCACCCCAGTCACTCTGTCCCCTACTCCACATACCCAAATCCTCTGCCCCCCTCTGTACCCATTTCCCAGCCCAGATCCGGCACCCCAATCCCCTGCCCCAGATCAGAGTCCCTTCCTGCCCTAGCTCACAATCCAAATCCCTGCACCCCCTCCTGTAACCCAATACTCTGCCCTAGGTCACAATCCAACTCCCTTCACCCCAGTCCAGTGCCCCAGATCACAACTGCCTTCTTCACCCAAACTTCCTTCTGCACCCAACTTCCATCCCAGACTCCACATCTCCATTAATATCATGGAAGAGTGCAGCCCTTGACCACTTTCTAAATTCTTGGAGTGTCTCCCCCCCCCAATAAAAAATTATTGCCCACCCTTGTCTAAGGGCACTTTTCAAAAAGCACTTCAAGATGCAAGTCAAAACACCCCACCCATATTTCCTTTAAGCTTCATTACATTTCCAGGACTCATTACTATCAAAAGGGCCCAATCCAGCCAAGTTCTTCCATGGGAATTGATGATGCTCAGCACGTTGTTGGAAGCACTCAGCATTTTGTGGGATGAAGTTCTGAGTGAGCTCAAGGTGTGTTTTACCTGAATAAGGACTACAGGATTAGAACCTTAATCTCCACATTAATTTTAATATTTTTCTTTTTGTTGTATTAATAAAGTTATCATTTTTCTTCAATCAGGGCTCTGTAGACAATTGTGTCTCAAAGCACCTATATATCAACATATCTACCCTCAATGTACTGGATACAATTAGTATTTTTATTGTCTTAGCTCACCTTTACTTTTACTGTGCAATGAGGTCGGGATGGACATTGCAGAAAGACTTCCAGGTGCATTTTGAGAACCGGTAAAATTACAGCTTGGGAGCATAGGTTGCAGTAATATGATCGTCTGAAACACATGAACAAATAGTGATGGAAGAGACAGATAAAAAGATAAAATGTCATTTATCAGATCAGAAGGCAAACACGTGAATGATGTACTGATTTTGGCCTTAATTCAGTGAAGTGTTCAAGCAGCTGCTTAACTTTCAGCTCATGCTTAAGTCTCATTGACTTCAGTGGAACTTATCCCATGGATGAAAGTAGGTATGTACCTATATACTTTGCTGAATTGTGGTATGTGGAATAAAGTTTACATTAAACTATTAGCTAAATAAAAGGAAAATCTTCAAACTAGAGGGGTCAATCCATTGGAAAAAACACACACAGGGCACTACTAATTACATATACTTAAAACTAGGGATGTTAGATAGCAGGTAATAGAATAGTCAACTAACCACACTAATTTTTAGTGGTTGGCTGACTATTCTATAGTCCCCGGGGATGGGACCTGCAGCCAGTGCACTCTGGCCCCACTCCCGGGGAACCCCTTGACACCCCACGTTCAGCACCGGGTGCCAGGCAGGAGCCAGGCCGCAAGGGGAGCCAGTTTAAAAACCAGCTCTCCTCATGGACAATGGCTGCTGCCATCCCACGCTGGTGCAGGACGGCAGCAGCCCCTATTCATGGGGGTCCGAGCTCTCTGTGGACAGAGGCTGCTGGGGGTGGAGGGAGGAAAGGAGGGCAGGGGAAGTTGCTGCAAAGCACCCTCTGTCTGCAGAGGCCCAGGCTGGACGCAGACAGAGGCTGCTCCTCCAGCAGCCCCTGTCCGTGGGGGTTCCGTGGGGAGCTCAGACACCCCCCCCCCCCAAGGGCAGGGGCTGCTGCTGGGGACCAGCCTCTGTCAATGGTGGGCCCGAGCTTGGAGCCCTCGCAGACAAGGGCTGCTGCCACGAAGCAGCCGGCTTTCCTCAGCATCAGCTCCTGCTCCTCCCCTCCCCCCCC
Source organism: Pelochelys cantorii (assembly GCA_032595735.1). NCBI lineage: Eukaryota > Metazoa > Chordata > Testudines > Trionychidae > Pelochelys > Pelochelys cantorii. Next base: position 72,093,097 of record CM064327.1, read on the forward strand.
CCGCACTGCCTCTGATACTGCGGAAACAAGGGGGGGGAAGCGAGTAGTTGACTAGATTAGCCGATAAACCTAGATTTATCAGTTAATTGTCTAGTCGACTACTCGTTGACATCCCTACTTAAAACATACCAAAATATAGGGCAATCTTTGTGTTTTTGGTGTGCTGTTTTTCAGGGGAAATTATATATAACACTGAACAAACTGTATTTTAAAAAAATTGTTGTAAACATTCCTTTATCCTTTTGACTGCAAATGAGCAAAACCTGGAATCAAAATCACTCTCTATGTACGTTGTAGCACCAGAAGATCCCCTCTTTTCTTCCTTTACACTATGCCTCCAGCTTTATTGTCTTGTGTTGTCATCTTACCAAGGTCTCTGAAACTATTCAAGATGAGACTAAACAAGTACTTAATGGGAAACTTCACAAGAACTTTCTATTGGGAAGGAGCATTGGTAATTCAGTTGGTAGATTTTGTGGTGGAAACTAGTATTTATAATTCAATTGGGAGAAATCTTCCTGAGCCAGTACTGAACCAATGTCCCTTTCAACTGAACTCATATCACTTGCTTTGTGCCCTGAAGATTCTGAGAAATCAGACTCTATAGCTGTGACCTTTCTATTTGTAGAAAAGATTATATTAAGTCATTTTATAAGGGTTATAAACAGGCCTGATTCTCCTCTCATTTACATTAATGTATTAATAGGAATGTCACAGAAATTAACTAATACATATCAGTAAAGAGTGAGAGGAAAAACAATGGGATTCCCAGTTACTAAAGCACCTGGCTTTATAAATGGATGCAAGAAACAATAAAAGTTTCTTACAGCTTAAAATAGTTCACTGTAAAGTACATGACATGTTCATTGACACTATATCAGTACTTGTGTGAGGTAAAAAATCTATCATTGCAAATTTGTGTCACTTTGCCTCTATTTGGGTGTTCCTCAATGGGCGAATTTTATCCTTACCGGTTGTGTCATTCCATCAGCAATAAAAATCCTGCAGTTTTGTCCCCCACACCCTCACCGTAAGTAGCTGTCTGGGAGAATACATGCATAGGCTGCATTGTAGGAATGTGTGTACTACATCTGCCTCTTAAGGTTGCACCTGCACTAAAAAAGTCCTGGTACAGTAAGCACCAAACTGATTCTTACCTATCCTGTGGATGATGCTCCAGTTTGTCATTGCCACATCTGTTACATGTGGACCAATAGAAGGCCGTGCTCTCATTAACTCCAGAGATAATGCCTAAACAAAAAAGAAATTCTTACAAAGTGCCATGTGCTTAGTGGCCTGCTAGGCAAGGCTGAGCACGTCTTAACAAGGTTTTGATCCCTAAGCCCTTTAACACTCTTGAACCCTTAACTCCATGATAAAGGGGGCTTTAAAAACAGCTCTTACATCACCAGAAAAGTTAGTGAACAAGGAGCGGGTAACAGTCTTGGAAGGGAATGGGTGAGCTAGATATACCTGATTAACATTCTCTAAACTTAGGGCAATAAATACCATCCCACTCCTCCTCCCACCCTCAAAAAAAAAAGGAGATAAGCAAAACCCAACGTAAAAAGCTGCAGGAGTAAAAAGAATTCAGGCAAAATCCAGCAGCAGAGTGGGTTATCCAGTTTATTATACTGAATTAGCATGTATGATTACCTGCCTTAGGGACTAGTGGTGTATGTGTGCATTCAGGGCAATGAGCTCACAGGCCTCAGAGACCGAGTACAGGCTCTGGAGACCAGCATGGCTCAACTGGAGGAATAATGGAGAGGGAAAGATGAAAAAAAAAGAAATTTTCTGGTACATAGTAGAGTGGTCCCATGCCAAGCCTGACAGCATTGGTGCTACTGAAGAGGATGAAAGTCTCAGGAAAGGAGAACATCAAAATAGAGCAGATCCCATACTTGAGACTTTCAATCCAGCTCATGTTATGGTATCTCTCAAACTGAGGATAGCTTCCCAGGGGAGAGTCAATCACTGGAAATACAGATAGCTGGATTTGTGATGACCAGGAGAATTATATAGTGAATTGCCTGATGGGTGTAAAGTCTGGATCTCTTGAGGCTTCTATACAGGCTAATGTGCAATGATGGGTTAGAGACTGAAGTCCAGGACCGCGAGGGTAGCATTTTCTGAAATGCTTCCAGCTCCACAAACAGCGCCAGTAAGATAAGCAGAAGTGCAGGGTCTCAATGCTTTGATGAGATGATGACGAGAAGAGGGGTTTTTTTAAAATTTTTATTAGGAACTGGAGGACCTTTGGGCAAAGCAGTAGTCTATGCATCAGAAGGTTGGGTTCCACCTAAACCAAAATGGAGCTAGATTGCTGGCATGTAAAATTAAAAACGTTGTAGAACAGTTTTTAAACAAAGGGTGGGGGGCGGGGGGGGGGGAGCTAATAGGTGTAGAGGAGCACAGGATTCAGGCAAAGACAATCCTCAAAGAAGGATTTATAAGGATTCTGTATACCCTAGTAAGAAGGAGAGGACAGAAGTTGATAAAGAACAGGTAGGAAATGAAGAGAAAGAAAAAGCGTCCCATTCACACATAATGGCAGACAGTTAAAAAGTGATATGTTTTATAAATGGTTGTATACAAATGAGAGAAGTTTAAATACTCAGACGGGTGAAACAGAGTGCCTGGTATTAAATGAGGATACTGAGCATGTCAGATACTTGGTGGAACAACGATAATTAATGGGACACAGTAATACCAGAGTACAAAAGTATACTGGAATGACAGTATGGGTTACCAAGAATAGTGAGTGGCCCTCCTTCATTTCAGTGGACTGTAGTAGCCTACAGCCCACTGGGGTTCAACCTGCAACCTGTGGACCCCCTGTCTGCCCCTCTTCCCCATGCGCCTCTTGCACACTGGGGCACCAGAGCCCTGCACTTCCTACTCCTCCCCTTCCCTCCCAGCCATTTCGGAGTGCCACAAATTAACTGATTTGCACTATGTCTCCGCTCTTCCTCCTCCCTCCCAGAGCTTGAGCAGCTGGCATTCCAGAGATACTGGATAATTATTAGTGGACTCCCCATTATTGGCAAGTAAAGTAAATAAAAATAAATAAAAAATGGTATAGGAAGTCAGTAAGGAGTTTTAGAATAGTGATAATATGCTGAGATGACAGTTAGAATTAAGAGTGCACCATTCTGTGTCCATAAAAATTTTTGCATGGCATGATCTGAGACACCTGGCAAATGGGGATTTAGAGTAAACCACCTAGTACTTAATATCACAAAGACATAAACTGGTAATTCCAGATCTTTTTGAGCAAATATCTTTCATTTTACAATATATCCAATACAATTAAATAAAACCCTAGAAAGTTAAGGGGGTGGCTTATAGTTCTATGGCAATACATTCACTTTCCCATTATAAAAACATTTCTGAAAGGGATAGGCACGCAGGAGAGAAAACTTTCATTTTCTTTGGATTTTAGTTACATTAAATTTGAAGAAATGCAAGAGCAGACATCAGGAAAGCAATCACTGAAATTGAAACAGCATTTATGTGGCATTCAGGAATGGCTCAAAAGATCTGACAATTATGTATATACCCAGAGAAAACAGACTTTATTGATAAAAAGTAAATTTCAAGAGCAGTGTTACTAAAGAACAAACTATAACATATAAGCAGAGAACTCCAGGCATGACACAGCATGAAGTAACAAGGTAACTTTTTCATCCATCTTCTTTGTTTTTGTGATAAAAATTAAATTAAATTGTTTATATCTAGCAGATTTACCTAGCGTTGCTTGGGTCCGTAATTCAGGTATTCCATCGAGTATTTTGTTTCTTCATCCCTACAAACTCCTATCATTCACTATGTTTTAACAAAAATAGGCAATAGTCAATTTGGTTTCCAATAACATTTTCTTCTAGTTTTCAAACCTTAGGCATTGATGTAGCTGTACCAAGACACAGCACTAGTACAAATTTCTCCATTTTATCTCTTTTCTGTATGGTTTCTGAGAAGTAATTCTTTTCCTGGTTCATCCTATTTTTCTGGCTCATCTTGATTCATCCTCTTTTAACATTCACTCAATGATTTCAGTTTTGAGAACTGTACTTATTTTGGTTATTCTGTCTCATTTGTTTTGTTTTTTGAGAAACAATTCCAGGCATATCCCATTTTCCAGGCATAACCAAACCTTTACCTTGCTTTAAGTTATGATAAAAAGAAGCTGTATACCAAATTTGGTGGTCCTGGCTCTTACCATTTAGGCATAGTTCTTGATCAAACAGACAAACTCTGTAGACACGTGGGGAGGTGTGCAGGATAGATATAAAATTAGAATTTGCAATTACAAGCTTTTACATAACCTGCCACAATATATGAGTGCCTCTTTTCTGAATGGAGAAAAGATAGTTCTCCACTTGTTAAGTACATCTCTGCCCTCACTTTTTCCACCAGAACTTCATTTTTAAAGTTATTTTTAAATTGTCCTTATTTTGGTAGACCAGTTTCTTCTCTCTCAGCCTTCTGATTTATTTTCTTCTATTGTACATGTTTTAGAGACATGGTGCTGGTGCTAAATACAGTAATACAAAAAAACAGAGAGAAAAATAGAGAGGAATTTTATTGATTAGATTACCAAAAGCATTAAGATTCACTCTTATTTGGATGAAGATGTGAGCTTCCCAAGGAAACCATCAAAGATGATAGCAAAAGAAGAGTACTTTCCAAGCCAACTCAGAGCAGTGGGGGAGACACTGATCAGATTACAACAACACATGTTCCACTACAGAAAATGCTTTGCAGAGTCTAAACAGGTTTAAATGCTGTACAGAATTATCAAGTCCACAGTTTTTCCTCAATTTAAGGTAGTTTTAAACTCTGGCCCTGAGATCTCTCTCTCAAGGAGCTGATAGAGCAGGTATCTGAGCCTTTAGCAATCATCTTTGAAAAATCATGGAAGTCAGCAGAGATCCCAATAGACTGGAACAGGGCAAATATCTATAAAAAGGGAAATAAGAGCAATCCAGGAAACTACAGATCAGTCAGTTTAACTTCTGTGCCAGGGAAAATAATGGAGCAAGTAATTAAGGAATCCATCTGCAAACATCTAGAAGATAATAAGGTGATAGGTAACAGCCAGCATGGATTTGTAAAGAACAAAGCATGTCAAATCAATCTGATAGCTTTCTTTGATAGAATATTAAGCCTTGTGGATAAGGGAGAAGTGGTGGAAGTGGTATACCTAGATTTTAGTAAGGCATTTGACATGGTCTCGCATGACCTTCTTATCAATAAACTAGGGAAATACAACCTAGATGGGGCTCCTATAAGGTCGGTGCATAGCTGCATAACATTCTCAGAGAGTAGTTATTAACGGTTCACAATCATGCTAGAAGGGCATAACAAGTGGGGTTCCACAAGAGTCTGTTTTGGGAACGGTTCTGTTCAATATCTTTATCAATGACTTATATCAGGGCTATTCAACACGTGGCCCGTGGGCCACATGCGGCCCACAGCCTGTTTGTTTGCAACCTGCGGTGCGGTTTGGATTTACCTGGGGGCTCAACCCACAGCCTGCGAGTGGAAGCCAAAATGAAAAAAGTAGTCAATATAATAGTCTTCTGTTGATATAAGTTTCAATAGTTAAATTCCTAGACTGTCATTGCTCATTAAAAGTGCTGTCATATGGGTGGAAATCAGATAAATATTGCATTTTATTAATATCAGCAGAATTGTCTTAAATGGAGCCTGCATGTCGTGTAGTCTTGCCTTAATCTTTGTATTCATGCCCATCAGTGTGAAAGAAGCTATTTGCATGTACATGCAACCACACTTAAGTTGCAGCCTTCCGCATGTGCTGTGAGTATCATTGTGGCCCCCGGGGCTTCCAAAGTTGAGCAGCCCTGATTTAGATGATGGTGTCGAGAGTACGATTATTAAGTATGCAGATGATATCAAGCTGGGAGGGGCTTCAAGTGCTTTGGAAGATAGGGTCAAAATTCAAAATGATCTGGACAAACTAGAGAAATGGTCTGAGGTAAACAGGATGAAGTTTAATAAGGACAAATGCAAAGTACTCCACTTAGGAAGGAACAATCAGTTTCACAAATACAGAATGGGAAGTGATTGTCTAGGAAGGAGTACTGCAGAAAGGCATCTAGAGGGTCACAATGGATCATAAGTTAAACATGAGTCAACAGTATGACACTTGCATAAAAAAAAAAAAAATCAAACATGATTCTGGGATGCATTAATAGAAGGGTTGTGAACAAGACACGAGAAGTCATTCTTCTGCTCTGCTCTATGCTGATTAGGCCTCAGCTGGAGTATTGTGTTCAGTTCTTGGCACCACATTTCAAGAAAGATGTGGAGAAATTGGAGAAGGTCCAGAGAAGAGCAACACAAATGATTAAAGGCCTAGAAAACGTGACATATGAGGGAAGACTGAAAGAAATGGGCTTGTTTAGTTTAGAAAAAAGACGACCGAGAGGGGACATGGTAGCTGTTTTCAAGTAAAAAAAAGGGTTTTACAAGGAGGAGGGAGAAAAAATGTTCTCCTTGGCCTCTGAGGATAGGACAAGGAGCAATGGGCTTAAATTGCAGCAAGGGAACTAAACGTTTAGTTGGACATTAGAAAAAACTTTCTGTCTGGGTGATTAAACACTGGAATAAATTGCCTAGGGGGGTTGTGGAATCTCCATTACTGGAGATATTTAAGAGCAGGTGAGACAGACACCTGTTAGGGATGATCTACAGTGCTTGGTCCTGCCATGAAGACAGGGGACTGCACTCAATGACCTCTTGAGGCCCCTTCCAGTTTTATGATTCTATTAAAGTTTAAAAAAGGAACTATCCAAACTACAAAGCAGTGAATACTCATTTTAAACAGTATAAACTATTAGTTACTAATGTGAAAATACAAAGAAGAGAAATTATCTAAAGACAAAGACAGCTTTGCCTGTAATAGGAAAAAATACTTTAAATTCTGAATTAGTACTAAAGGACCAAAGAGTATATTAGTTTTAAAAAAAAGTTACCCTGACTGAAAGCAACTCTCAAATCAAAATGGGGTGAGAGGCAGAAGAAGTTCCACAAACACATATGCCCAGATCTCCAGCAGCAAAACTCACTCTTTAATTTCTTCCTTAACTTCTCCTCCACAACTAAGGAAGAACAGGGGCTGAGGTTATTTTGGGCACCTTTAGAATTAAAAATAGCTCTTCACTTTTATAATTATGTACTTTAACTTGCACAGGAACACAAATTTGGATTTTTTTTTTCTTCTTCAGAGGTTGAGAGGTGAAACAAATATCTTGCATTGATCCCATTGCAAAGAGTGGTGCAGACTGAAGGAGAGAAAGAAGAGCTTCTCATACTCAGTCTGTTTAAATATAACAGCCTATGAGTAACTATTTTTAGCATAAATTCTGGTGTGGTTGAAAAAAAAAAGAGCATTATTTCAAGTATGTTGATTGAAATACTATTAAAATAGCTGCTAACACAGATCTGAGACATCAGTGCTCATAAGGTACAGTTGTTCTTCATTATGCAGTGCCAGAAGTTAAGAATTTTCAATTTAACATATTCATGCCAGTGGCAGATATTCTAGCCCCACAGCCTGTTACCACAACAAAAGAATGGATATTTCTGGAAACAGTAAACTTAACTATATGGACCTGTGTTTGTAAGGATTCAGTACTACCCTGGTCACTACTGCTAATATTCTAGAAATCACTTGAAATGTTTTTAGCAAACAGTTGAAGGGTGCAAGGAAGGTAAATAGTTGTCTAGGACATACCTAGGAAAAATGAAATGAAATTTAAGGAAGGATTTTTTTAACTGAAAATGAGAGTTACTAGGCCGTGAATCTTGCAAAGGAAACACCACAACTTGAAACTTTTAGAAGCAGACAAAGCATTAGAAGATACATTGTAGGGAATATTCCTGCACTAGTAGTGGATGGACTAAATGATTAAACAAAGCAATGTCTAAAAGCAAAGACCATTGCTTGAGGAGCCAGTGGGGCCAAGTTGTGCTAAGGAGCCCGCACTAGAAACTGTTCTGTTTCAGCATATTCCTGAGGGAAAGATGCAGTGGAAGTATCAAGCCTACCTCTCACACTCAAGTCCTTACTTGCACACCTAATCTTTCTGTAAAAGAATAATTTTACTGCAGATAATATTATACCAATTGGTAAGACATATGAAGTGAAAGAATGAGACATTTTACAGCAAATATTTGTGTGTGTACACATATGCACATGAGCATACACAAGCATTAATGAATGGAAAAACGAACCAGGCAGAGCTAAGATGAACAATGGTGTGCAGGGGAAAAAAGTCTTCCACAGTAACATTTGCAAGTAAAAGGCAAGCAAAGGCCAGGAAGAGAGATAAACCTGATTATCCTAATGACACACAGCAACTCCTCCACACCATTCCCCCCCCCCCATTTTCTTCAATACATCATTTTATTCAAAATATTAATACTGGGACTTAAATGCATAAAATAAATACAAATACTTAGTAATATTCATTTCAAAAAAAGGCTGTACCAACCTTTTATGGTACAAATGGAATTGGCCTGTGTTGTAGAATCCAGTTCATCTAGTTTGACAGGGCCAGTCAGCTCACTAAAGTCAGCTTCAGCAGCTGTGTACAAAAGGGGCTTTTGTAACAAGAGAACGGTACGTTCAACACAAATAATCCTACCTGCCAACAAAGACATTTCAATTTATTACAATAACAAGGAAAAAGGTGACCATATTGTCATAGCCAATAAAGACAATGCTCTCTGCCAGTTACTAACCAGATACCTGGATTATTTCAGGTTTAGTCTGCATCAATCTATTTGGTTTTTAAATGAAACACACATAAACCTCTTGATGAAGTCAGTTGCTTCTGGGCAAAAAGATTTTGCTATGTCAAATTTTTTTAAAAAGAGTTTCAAATTCATTCAAACAGGATTGTAAGTTATTCACTGGAAGCTTGTGTTTTTGTCTGTTGTTTAATCATATAAGTATTTACTTCTCTTAGAAGTGTTCTTATTCTGTCCCAAGGCAAGGTACACACAGCACTTTTACTCTCCAAAGCAGGAATTGCCCAAACTTTCTCACCTTCACCTAAATACCTCACCTAATTTGCATAATATGGACCAGATTTCAGCTCCTACAGGTATATAAGTTGTTCAGTGGATTTGGCAACAAGATACGGAACCTTTCATAAGTAGGTATCAGTGGCTCAAACCCAGGCTAAATTGAAGGTAACTTTCATTCACTAATATCTGATGTCCTATAGTCTTAAACTCCCAGCCCACAGGCCATTTCCAGCCAGAGCAATTGCATAATCCAGCCTGGGACTCCCAGCAGGCCAGGGAAGACGGACTGTCCCTTATTGGCCCCCAAGCTCCACCCCTTCCCACCATCATTCTTCCCTTTGCCCTCCATGGTACCTGTCCTTGAGGATACGACCTCGGGGATCACCAGGGAGCCCTGGCGCCATGTGGCAGCAGTGGTCAGGCTCCTTCCCCCCCCCGGCATACTCCCTGCAGCAGCACTGGATGAGAATACTCGCTCCGTTGCTTTTGACCCACGAAAGCTTATGCCCAACTAAAATTCGTTAGTCTTTTATAGGACTACTTGTTTTTAAAGAGTGTCAGAACATTGCATGTCTGTAAAAGATTTGAATGGCCATGGGTCACACTGAAATTATTTTGGCTCCAGTTGCCTCAGGACCATGAATAAACATCTTACCATTTCCTTGTAAAGCATCCTTGAAGAAGATAGTGCAGTGGGAAGCACGGGTGAGTGCCTCCATCACCTTCTTATCAAGAACACAAGATGAGTCAAAATATACTGGTACAGTCTTTGGATTTCCACAGTTGCCTTTAGCCCCGTTCTGCAGTGTGAAGTCCGTCACAAACAACCAAAACTCCTTTTGGCCCACAGACACACTACATTTTACCTAGAATTTCAAAAAAGAAAGGGCAAAACATTTTCATTTAATTGTAATACAATTTAATTAAACTAATAGCAGAGCTGAAAACTAAAACAGGTCCATCTCTCATAACATACAAAATTCATATAGACCATAATGTTTAGGTTTGGACAGGAAGACAAATCAAGGTTAGGAGACAGGATTAGTTACTATGTTAACCCTCTCCCTGGCATAGATTCAGATGAACATCTTTTATTTTAATTTAACTAGTCAAGGTTGACCTGAGTAGAAAACCTTGGGTTAACTCAACCACTGAGTATTCAATACAGCTTGCTCCTTCCACACTAGGCTTTTAAAATACATTTTAACTAATGTGTTAGCTAACAACATTTTACCCCTTTTATGTTAGTCCGGACAAAGCCCTATATGAGTTCTGCAGTTAAAAAACAAAAAAGTCTCAGACTGACGTTATTCCTACATAAGCAAATTCATATTGTCATCAGACTCTTTCATATACACAACTTCCTAGGTAATAGCTCTTATACAGGTTACAAAAGTGGATGCTTTTCTTAATGGTGAACAAATACCTTCTGAAAAATAAACTATATCATTCATAAAGTATTCTGAGAGAAACAAGGGAACCCATCCTGACTACATAAGACTTCTGTCGGTTTAGGACAGTGAGCAATATATTCCGATGTTGCTAAAACAAGCAACATGAAAACAGATGATGTCACAGCCAAAATACCTAGACTTTGTTAGACTTCACATCTGAAAACATGATTAGCAGTACTTCATTAGTGTTTCTAAATGTCTCATATTACTCTGATGAACACATTAGACAGAGGGATATTAAATGTATTAAAAGATCTACCAATATCAGCTGGCTAACATTTTGCTATTTGTGTTTCTTGTGTCTGTTTGCAATGCTTTTGTAATTCTCTCTCTTTGTTCCCAATCCATCTTAAATGCTTCAGTGTTTTATTTTATGCCTACAGTTCATGCAAAGTCAACACTCAGGAGCAGCTCTATAATAATGAAATAGTGTATGCTCATGATACAGAAAAGATTTTTTAAGTAAATAAACTTATTTTAGATTCAAGATAATATTATGAAAGTTGTGTAATTTTTTTTCTGAAGGATTTATGATATTTAAAACAATATTTCAGAGCTTAGATAATATGGTGATGGGTGCTACCAGAACACCATGCACAGATGCATCTTTTTAATTTCACAATAATACATTACAATTTTAATTGAAGTATATATTTAGAATGCACTCAGCAAATTCCAGAATCTTTATAATCTCAATTATTTATTGGAATTTAATTCTAACTTCCTCTTCCTCACCTTGTAGGGCTGTAGCATGAAATCACCCATTTATAAATTATATCTACCACTGTAACCTCATGAACTGAATCCCAATCTTTATGAATGGGATTTGGATTACTTTGTTAGTAACCTGTTAAGAATTGCCTTTGGAGAATCTGTTACTGTAACTTTTTCTTGTTATATATTGTAACTGAAACCCCATTTAAAACTTTGTACTGCTTCAACTCTTTTTAAAATTGTGTGTGTCTCTATGTAAAAGTGTGAATGTGTGTGTAAAGGAATCAGTCCCTGAAGCCAGCCTGTGTGGAGACCAGCTGCCAGCATCACCTTGATGGCTGAAGAACAATGTGAGCAAGCCTTGCAAAAGAACCCACCAAAGAAAGATGGGAAAAAGCCCTATCAAGAAAAGATCCAAGTCCCATCTGCAGTTAATTCATGACTCATGGTCACACAGTGTCCTGGGGCAGTGGGACAGAACAGGCTCCATGGACTAAAACTTATAAAAAGATGAGTGCAGAACTGTAGAACTGAGTCTTTTGGTTCTATAATCATCCTCCAGGAGCATCAGTGTGCACTGACACAACCCAGCTCCTCTCCTCGTGTCTAGACCGCCAGGCCAGTGGAATAGCATGAGCAACTGAGGCTGGTAATTTTATCCCATCTGTAGAAATGTGTTCATGAGTGTGTGTATGTGTGGTGAGTAATTTTAGTAGCAAGGGATAGTAAATGAATTCTGCTTTCACAATAAATGTGGCATATTGCCTTATCCCCCTACCACAATTCTGCTAGTTCTATTTCTGCAAGTATCACAACCTCCTCCTCAAGAGAATGTCTGCATTTCTAAAAATAGATATATGAACTCTTAAAGCTATATGCAACTATTACAGGTTATGAAGCAATGAGAATCTCAGCTCGTTTCCAACAGCAAATTCAAACCTCTTGAAAAATCAGACTCTTTAAAACTAGCCATTTGTTCATATTAGTAGTTCCCAGAACAAATAAAACTGATCAGAAATGGTAGCTGGCAGAATACATAACTCAGATGCAACAATTTATTCTGGTTCCTTGATATATGTTCTTTATTGTACTTATCCCAAGTCTTTCTGTAAGACAGGGGTGGGGAACATAAGGCGTGGGTGGGAGGTGCTTGTGGCCCCCTGCTTGCTTGGATCAGGTCCCCTGAGGTTCAGGGCTCCCTCCCCTGTGCTGTTGCTCCAGCCCCTTCCCCCCTGCCAGCAGGGCTAGAACACACAAAATCTACTGGGTTGGACCCTCAGTAGGCTCTGGTGTGCAGGGGGAAGATGGGGAGTGTCTTTCTCCCCAGTCAGGGGCCACCTCAGTGAGATTTTGGGGTGTTTTGGGAGTTTTTTTTGTTTGTTTTTTTGCTTCTCACTTGTGCGTGGCCCCCAACTGATTTTTCTGTGGGTCAGCAGCTTCCGACACTAAAAAGGTTCCCCACCCCTGCAGTAAGAGCTACATTCATCTGATCACCTTCTATATGTGCACAGTTTTAAAACAGTTTTTGAAAGACTGACTTGTACAGCTGTCACATGAGAGTAACACTAGATCTTTAAAAGGCCAATCTTCAGAGGTACGCAACAGAAGAGTCAGCCAAAAAGTAAAATAATAAATAATCATCATCATCACAAGTCATTGTAAAATCATCATCTTTGTATGTGTGACAATTTGTTTGGAACAGAAAGGAAACAACAGACAAACAGCAGCAGGATTGAGTTAGGAAAAAGGACAATTCCTCAAGCACAGATGGAATTTATTTCCTCATTTTCCTTTTATACTACAGTCTTTATTTTGAATAAATAAATAAATAAATAAATAAAATGCATATTTCCTTTCCCCTGTCACCCACATAAAGCATTGCAGAACACTGATCAAATATCTATATGGATGAAACGGTGCTGCTTTGTACAGTACACTACTATAAATTAACTACAAAATGTACACAATCCAAAGAGAGCGTTTTCCCAGTTCCACATATGAGTCTGAAGAATAAATTAAAGCTGAATCAAGGTCCTCCCTTCACATTTTATTGCACAATGATCTTGCGTGTGAAGGACAAATCCTCTTGGCAAAAACTGAAGCAAACAACAAGTTGCTGCACATGACATTTTATTTCTGGAAGGATTAGGTGAGTGACATACAAATAGCAGGTAAGTTACATCCCAAGAGCAGCTATCCAAAACTCAAACATTTTTCATTGCCTTTGTAGTACAGATTTACAGTAATGTATGAGTCTTTACCTTGTTAACTTACCGATATCTAATGCATACAGTTAAATAGTGAATGATTACTTACAAAAATTGGCTTATCAAACATTTTAACATGGAAGTATATATAGCTCTCTCTCATTAGGCATGTGAATATTCTTTAAAGCAGGGCTACTCAACTTTGGAAGTCCCGGGGGACACAATGATACTCACAGTACATGCTGAAGGCTGCAACTTAAGTGTGGTTGAATATATATGCAAATAGCTTCTTTCACACTGGCAGGCACGAATACAAGGATTAAGGCAAGACTACAAAACAGCATGATCCCGCAGGCCCCATTTAAGTCAGTTCTGCTGATATTAATAAAACGAAATATTTACCCGATTTCCACCCATATGACAGAACTTTTAATGAGCAATGACAGTCCAGGAATTTAACTACTAAAATGCATATCAACAGAAGACCATTATACTGACTCGCCATTGTGGAGCATGTTTCCAGTGGAGGCCATTTTCAAAGGATCCCACCCACAGGCCATGTGTTGAGCCCTACATAAACCCAAACTGCACCACGGGCCGCAAACAAACAGGCTGCGGGCCGTATGTTGAGTAACCCTGCTTTAAAGCAATGTACATCCCAGAATAGTTAATCTCTTTTCTAAATCACAGGAATTTCTAGAATAGGATACTGCTACACAATATTGGTTCAGATATAGGCACATCTAAAATTAGGGTTGCCAGGTGTCTGGTTTTGAACCGGACAGTCATTTGAGCTTTCTGTCAGGGAAACAAATTGAGAAAATACCGGATATATAAATGTCCGGTATTTTCTAATTAAGTTTTATTATTATCATGAGTATCAGAACGTAGTTGCATGCTGCCTGGCTGGTAGCTGGTAGACACGCACTCACTATATGAGCATGTCTACCAGCCAGGCAGTACGCAACTACACAGTAGAGAGGAAGGAGGTGGGGGCGGGGCCGGAACGGGATGGAATCCCCGGGGCTGGACTCGCCCATGCGCCCCACCAGGACCATGCGCAGGACGGGCAGCATCCTGGGATCTGTGTGCACCCGGGCTAGCCCCGCTCCCCACCAGCCGGTTCCCTCCGCCCCTGGCCAGCCCTGCTCCCTGCTGGCCGGTTCCCCACTGGCCAGCCCCACTGCCTCCAACCCCCTCCTGGCCAGCCCTGCCTCCTGCCGGCCAGCACTCCCCCTTCCCCCCCCGCTGTCTCCCCTAGCCAGCCCTGCTCCCCCCCCCAACCCCCTCCTGGCCAGCCCCGCTCCCTGCTGGCTACTTCCCCCCCAGCCAGCCCTGCTCCCCCCAGTCTGCTCTCGGCCAGCCCTGTTTCCCACCGATGGTTTCCCTCCCCCTGGCCCCGCTTCCCCCGACCTCCTCCCAGCCAGCCCCACTCCTCTCCCAGCTGGTCCTCCCGCCCCCATCTGAGATCAAGTGTGTCCGGTATTTTTTTGAATTCATCTGGTAACCCTATCTAAAATCAGTGGCCTCCTAATCAGCCAAACAGTTTAACACACAATCTATTTTTCTGTGATTAAAACAATTTTTTAAAGCAAAGTTTATTTTGTTGGTGATGGTTTTTGTTTTTGAATAGGGCAGGAAGATAATCTGTGGTGCCCTCAGGATCTCATCATTCCATCTTGCTTTAAAACCCACACAAATGCCTATGCCATTTAGCTTGGGAAGTTGGGGGAATCATCACTAAACAATGAAAAATACTCATTTTTTAGGAGTCAGCTGCGCTGCTTGCCTAAGTATCAACTCATAACCCATGAACTCTGGAAGCAGGGTTATTGGCTTTGTTTGACACTATTTTTCTTGTCAAGGAATCCCCCATCTCCTGCATATCCAATAGCCTGAAGAAAAACCCTTTAATTACAGATATAGATGAGTGAGCATCACTTTGTAAAAAATAAATAAATAAAAAATCCAGAAGTAGAAAATCCAATGTAGATGGCAAACAGATTTATCTAAGGGTACATCTTCACTTGCTCCCTAGTTTGAGCTCGGGATGCAAATGTAGGCGACTGAAATTGCTAATGAAGCGGGGATTTAAATATCCCGTGCTTCATTAGCATGATCTCGCCGGCGCGTTACTCCGCTCAACAACTGTTCTGAAAGTGAAAGTGCGCGCCGGGATGCATTAGTTCGAACCAACCCCCTTGGTTCAAACTAACATTACTCCTGAGTAACATTAGTTTGAACCAAGGGGTTTGGTTCGAACTAATGCGTCCCGGCGTGCACTTTCACTTTCAAAACAGCTGTTGAGCGGAGTAACGCACCATTTAAGTCAGTTCTGCTGATATTAATAAAATGAAATATTTAACGCACCAGCGAGATCATGCTAATGAAGCGCGGGATATTTAAATCCCCGCTTCATTAGCAATTTCAGTCGCCTACATTTGCATCCCGAGCTCAAACTAGGGAGCAAGTGTAGACGTATCCTAAGAGTTTCTGATTTTATTAGTAAATTAAAAAAGCCAAATTCAGTTTTTCTAGGGTTTTTTTAAAAGAACCGCGTCTAGACAGTGGTTTCACTTTCAAATACCCGTTTTCAAAAGAACGCGCAGCTGCTATTATGCAAATGAAGTGCATGAAATTCAAATCCCAGTTTTATTTGCAATTTCGATGTGTCTAATTTACATCCCTCTTTCAAAAGAGGGATGTAGTCTAGACATAACCCATATGTATATGAATGGGGGCTTCACAGGTACATCTGAAGGCAGAATGTAATTAAAACAGATTCTCTTTTTGGTTGTTACCACAGATATACAAGGCAAACATCTGTCTCTTGATAAACAGCACTTGATTCAGAAGAGATTAGTTTTCTAAACCAAACAGAAGTGAGACCAAATAAAAGTATTCTTTTTGCTGCCCATTCACAGGGATCTCTTACCCGCGGATAATTCCACTCAGATAGCTCTTCAAGAGCCTCTGAAAAATAAATATTCTATCTAAACACAGCAAATATCTGCTTCTTCACACATATTACATTGGTTTTAGTATATTTTATTGCTAAAAAGTATAATTACCTGCAGCCTTTGATATATAACTCGTGCCCAAAAGCTACAACGTTGATTAAAATCACCAACCTGCCATACAATTTAGAACAGAAGTTTAGACATATAAGATATTATAAACCTATACAATTAATAATACAAAATACCTGTTATTGAACCTTTAAAAAAGTTACCTGAAGAATTTCCTTTAGACTATGCACAGTTGGGGGCAGGTACAAATTAGAAATCCGGCCTTCCTCACTTACATTAGCATGTCTTGTATCAGGTTGAGTCGTAAGAATGTAACAGAAGCTGGGAGGAGGAAGGTTACTTTTAATCTATTGAAAATAAATAAAAGAAATATGAGAATTAAAAGTATTTCAATATGACCAATAATGATAAATAATACTACTTAGGACTTATATCACACATTATATTTTCAGAGTGGTATGGAAACATTTATCTTATACTCACAACACCCCTGTGAAGTAGGAGCAAATGAAAAAGTAATGCTTCCACAAAATAAGTGAAATTAGTTTGTAAGATTCATCTTTTTTTTCCCTCATTAGACTTTGATCCGTGGACAAAAATATATCACACAACTAGCCGCCATTATGCCTGCTTTGTGACAGGGCAGTTGTCAGAGTTTTAATTCTATGATTTTCATGTTTTCAGAAACGATGTATTACTTCTGAGATTTGGGGATTTTTTTGCATGTGGGTGGGTGACAGTAAACATCTGAAGTAGCTTTACTGAGAACGCTGAAAGATGCCAAGTTAAATCCTGGGCAGCACAGGGAGAAAACGGAGAACAGCAATTCAGCAACAACATGAATTTTTCTCTGTGCTCGGACCAGCTCTTATTTCCCTTAAACATTTATATGATGGAATAGTTTCTCAGGATTCAGGGTCGTCTCTACACTTTTATTTATCGGTTTGTAAAATTCTACTCTGGGGATATTGTTTGGGAGTTAGTGAAGTACTTTATATAATACAAGAAAGCTGGATTAATGAAAACAGCTGTTCACCCATTAAAAATAAATTCCATATAAGAAAAAAAATGTCAAAATGAAATGTTTCCTTTTGACTATATAAAAAAGATAGTTTGGTGTACATACGGCATAAAAGAAGTCTATTCCAGACACCTCTTCCTACAATAACATTTTTTTCTCTTCAGCATCTGAGGAAGTGAGTAGTTCACGAAAGCTTGCGCCCTAACGCCCTTAATAAATTTGTGAGTCTTTAAAGTGTCACCTGACACCTTGTTGTTTTAACATTATATTGTTATACATAATTTTATTTACATCTATAAGAATGTAAGTTCTAAGCACATTTATATCAATAATAAATGTATCAAAATTAAACATACCTCCAATAATGGGCAGCGATAAAAAAATCATTGTGGCATCTTCAAATATTAGGATCTGAGTTTACGAAATACACTTGAAGTGTGTGACAATGGAAAGTTTCCTTTCTTTATTGAAAAGTCTCAGAGGGGTAGTTGTCAGAATCCCTCCAGCATGCAAAGGAAGTTAGAATAGCCCTGATTTTGACCTGTAGAACATCCTCGTCCTTTCTGAGTTCTACCATTATATTTTCTAGTTTGCCTTTATAGTGTCTGATCTAATTTGTATTTCCTGGAGGAGGAGAGGACTACAAAACTACTAATCCATGGTGTATTCCACCATGAAGTGTATAGAAAGTTAATGGTGAGGTAGCTACCACCTACAGTGGTGGATGAGATCAAAGTATTGGCCTAAGGCAGGGATGGGCAAAATCTGGCCTGCCAAACTGCTGCATCTGGCCCGCTGCCTAGTGGGAGCCTTCGGTAGTCTCCCTGCCTGCAGCACCCCTGCATGCATGTCAAAGCATCTGGCTGTGGGGCTATGCACATCTCTATGCACCCAGGGGGGAGGGCTTTGTGCACTGCCCTTACTCCCAGCACAATCTCGCAGCTCCCACTAGTTAGAAACTGGCCATACTTGTGGCACAGGCTGTGCATGGAGCCCCTCCCCAAAGGAGCACACAATACACAGAAATGCACATGGCCCCTGCATCCAGCCACACTGAGCAGTGTGTGAGTGTGGCCCGCAGGGAGCCTGCCTAAGGGTCCTGCTGGGCTGCACCAGGAGCCACCTAAGGTAAGTACCTCCCAGCCAGAGCCTGAACCTGGCAGCCTTCTTCCCTTTCCCCAGCCCTCTGCTCCCAGTCCTGCACCTCTGTTCCAGATCCACAACTCAAACCTCTGCTTCCCCACCCCTGCATGCTTGCCCCACATCATAACCCTCTCCCAGACCCTAAATTCCCTTCTACACCTCTCCTCCAGGTCAGAATTGTCTCCTGCAGCTATACCCATATACCTTCCCAGGCCCTGCACCTCCACCCCCTACCCCACGTCACAAGCTTCTCCTGCTCCAGCTCACAACCCAAACCTTCTGCAGCCCCAACTACACCCTAATCCTCTACCCAAGCTCCCTTTTGCACTCAACCTCCATCCCAGACCCTGCACTTTCTTCATTAATATCATGGAAGAGTGCGGCCCTTGACTACTTACA
The DNA here is from genome assembly GCA_032595735.1 of Pelochelys cantorii. Lineage (NCBI taxonomy): Eukaryota > Metazoa > Chordata > Testudines > Trionychidae > Pelochelys > Pelochelys cantorii. The sequence continues at coordinate 72,112,124 of CM064327.1, forward strand.
AACTCTTGCAGTGGCCCCCTAACAAAAATTATTGCCTACCCGTGGACTAGAGCATAGCTGGCTGAAAGGACTGGGAGAATCTGACACACCAAAAACATGTGCACGCTATACATGCAAGAACACTATACATGAAGAAACACAGTTCAGTAACTATACATCTTACCGCTTCACATTCTTGACTTTGACCAGGAACTTTCAGAGGCACTAATGGAGGCCACAAACTGTCTATCAGACTGAAAAGTCCCAGTGCCCTTAGGGAAAAAAATATAGCCTGGTTCAAAAAGTTTTCAATTTAACATGCTGCTTTAAAGACATTTAATTTGAATCTTCATATGATTGTGAAAATAAATTTAAATCACATTTGTTCATCAGATGTTGGGGGTTTGGCTGGCCTAATTTAATCCCCGTGATTTCTACTGCAGAAGGAGGGAGGAAAAGATAGATAATTAACTACTGAATATTGAAGTTTCATTTAATTCTTTGCCTATAAAAAGATACAAGATTACTGTTAAATGCTCCCATTGTACAAGATACATATCAATTCAGTTCCTTATTCAAAAGAGTTTTCAATCTAGAACATTTGCAATAAGCAGAGTAAAACGCTATTTGACAATGAACTAAAATGGTTTTACTTTCTTATTTTCCTCTGACTTCGGAGGTATATTGGCCATAGAATCTTTTGAGAAAGCCAGGAGAGATCTGAAATTCTAGTGTAAAGAACAAACAGGGTTTGCTTTTATTTATTTTTAAAAATAACCCCAAACCTTCATTATACATAATAAAGAAGCACAAATGGGATAGTCCCACTTTTTATTTTTCATTTGCAGTTCATTCTTTATCAATTTTTTAAACTAAGGATTCTATTTTTCATTTAGAAACCTACATACAAAATGGATACATTGCCTGGACAAATGGATTGCGGTAAGACAAGTTTGGGATAGAGGAATAAGACAGAAGAAAACTATGGGTGAACACAAATTTTCATTTTTCTTTATAATATTGTACTTTGCTCTTTAATGTCTTTCATTCAAGGATCTCAAAGTGGAAGATCAGCATTCACAAAGCTGATTTTACTGGGCTGTGTAACCTTTGATATACTATTAGCCATGCTTTTCAGATGGGAAAACTATGGAACAGCAAAGTTGAATACATGTCTCTCGTAGAGCCAGGATGAGAAAACAGGCTTGTTTACATCGGGACACTTAGACAAGTAAGACAAATTGCAGCTTTACAGAAATGTAAAGTTAAAGCACATTAGTTACAGTCCATTAAAGCCCTGTGTGATCACTCTCATTTATAAATAATGTGATCCTGATATTTGTGGGAGGCAGAATGGTCTCATGGCTAGTGCAGGGAGCTGCACCTGGGGATTAAGCTACAGGAACCAAAGCAACCTCCTTTCTGTATAGGAGACAGCACACAGAGGTTAGCATACGTGTGGAGTTCTCAAAGTGGGAGTGGAGTAGTTAGCACAAGCATGAACTATAGCATATAGCAGCTCAGCTGCACAAATAGCCCATGTCCTGCCTCCAATACCCAAGGGAGGTGTCTGTCTCCTCCCAGATGCTATGCTGGTGCCTCACACAGGAGGCGTGAAGTTTGCCCTTATTACTGACTTGTCTTCTCATTCATGATATAACCAAGGAAAGGCAACTGACTTTTCTTTAAAGAAGCATACAATCCAAAGAAGCCTACCTTGCTTGAACTAAAAGCACCTACCTACACAGTAATTTACCCTATTTGTTTACAAATTCATTCAGGGAAACAAATTTACTTAGCAACTGTCTATGACTAAATATCTTGGCCTCACGCTTTCCCTTGATGTTACTAGTAAGACTAGTCATGGGGGCTGTAACACCAGAGGGATCTGCAAAGGTAGAAATCACTGTACTTCTCGCTCTATCAGGCTGGAAATTCTGTTCTGGAGTTATTTGTCAGTGCTGGGGGAGTGTCAGTCACTGCCCCTTGCAAAGGACCTGCTTCCCCACCCAAATGGAGGTCAGGAGACATTGCCTTTACCTATCTAGACTCCAAACAGTCATGGACTTTGCTTCCTAGGTAGTTGAGGGAAAGGGGTTGGAAACAACATAGGGACTATATTCTCATCCCTGAAAAATCGTACCCCCTCAGAACACATGAAGTTAACCCTGCAAAACAAGCTGGTACAAGGCCTATGCAACCCTCATGTCCCACTTGAGCCCAACTTTCAGGATTAGGTGATGCATAAGTTGCATATAGGCAAGCCCCCAGAAAAAGGCTGTATTTCACCGAATATTTGTAGCACTCTGTGGAACTGAGCCAAACTCTAGCTGGTTCTGTGCTGCAGTGAAGGGTTAGGGGTTGACCCACAGTGAGTAAAGAATCTCTCAGGCTACATCTACACATTGCGCATTCTTACGCAAGCAGATATGCAAATGCTGCACCTCATTTGTATACCTAATGAGCCGCCATTTTTGCGCAAGGGGCTTTTGCGCAAGAAGGAGCAGTCTACACTGCTCCTTCTTGCACAAAACCCTCCTCTTGCGCAAGAGCCGTTCTACCTGAAAATAACCTAATGAGCCGCCATTTTTGCACAATGTAGACATAGCCTCATTGTATAACTAGAAAGGATTTTTGCTGTAATTTTTGGGGGGGAGGGAGTGTGTCCATGGTAGGGGGCAGAATAATGACAGTATTTTCTGAACATTTTCATGACAATGTTTTTGAATGTTTTCATGACCAAGGAAACAGGCAAAACAAAAGAGCCAACAGGTACAAGTAAAAAAATGTATATCTTATTTTGAATTATGTTCTTCTTACCTAAAGAAAAGAAATCTAAATGAATACTCTGTATTCTTCATACAAAACAAAGGATTGAATCCCTTTAGTAAATTAAAACAAAGAAAACCCAAAACCCCAATATAACCTTAACAAATGGGATCATGACCAGCATCTTAATAAGAAACTAAAATACACGTGTGGAAAGAAAAAATCCTTCCATTTCAAGGTGACCGTGGAAATGTGTTGTCTATCAATAACTATAAATAGGGTCCTATCAAATTCATGGTCATGAGAAACGAGTCACAGGCCTTAAAATTTGGCCTTTTGTGTGTTTTTATCTTGTACTACACAAATTTCATGGGGGAGATGCAGTTTCTTAAAGTGGGGTTTCCTGATCCAAAAAGGAGTTGCAGGGTGGCTCACAAGGTTATTTTAGCAGGGCCACGTTTCTGTCACCCTTACTTCCATGTTGCTTTCAGAGCTGGGGGGTCAAAGAGCAGTGGCTATGTCTGGAGAGTGGAGAATAGTGGCCAGGTGCACTCTGAAGGCAGTGTCCCCCCAGCAGCAGCACAGAAGGGTAGCAGTACTGCAACCACCCCTCCAATAATCTTGCAGTTCCCCCAAACTCATTTGTGTGTCAGGACTCCTAAAATTACAACACCCAACATTTCAGATTTAAATAGCTGAAATGAAATTTGATTTTTAAAATCCTATGACCATGAAATGGAACATAATTTGGTAGGACCCTACCATAATATATAAGAATGCAGGCTCTAGTGGTCTTATGATACAGGTCAACTCTCTGTGTCAACCGCTCACCCTTTATCTTTCTAGCTCTGCTCATACCCCACACCATTAGGAATTGTTCACATTTGCTTTTAATGTCCATGAAACTCGTAAATCATTATTTACAGCTTCACTTTGGAAAGCTGAACAAGCTGCCTTTTTTTTTCTTAAGATCAGTTACCTCAAGCTGTCCTGTCTAACTCCTCAGTGCTGGCTGAGGTTTTAATAAGCCATATTGTTAAACAAGTTCAACACATGGTTGACTGAATGGAAAAAACAACAACAAAAAAAGAACCCACTACCGCCTGCTTGTGCAGAAACAACTCGTGACCTATTTAATAAATCATCTTAAACCACCGAATGGAACAATTACTAGACGATAGATGTTAATATGAACACAGACAAGTATCTGCCATCCCCAGCCTGTTGGAGAAAGAATGTGCTGCCCCAGTCTGAGGTTGCTTTCATTTACACGCCTAACCACCTCCCTCCTCAGTTTCACATTTCAGCAGCATAATCAGGAAACACAAACCACCTTCTGTTTCTTACCTTTTGTCTTTTAGTGCATGTGTGTGTGTGTGTGTGTGTGTGTGTGTGTGCGCGCGCGCGCGTGTTGTAATCTTTGATTTTTGATAAAGAGGTAGATATTATTAACACCTGTTTAACAGATGGGTGAGCTGAGACTTTGACCTTGTTGACACTAGAGACATTAGTGGTAAATTTCCCACCATTGCAAACTCCAACAACATTGGAAGCCCTAATAGAGACAGGTGTTTTGCTGCTGATAACCTTTTGGTGCCATGTCACCTCCTCCTCCCACCTAGAGAAATTCTAACTGATGTGCTCCTCCTGGGTTTCTAGATTAGATAGATATTAGTTTTTATGCAGCAAAATGCAATTTATAAATATTTTTTACTTAGATATCATTTCACAGCAAATTCAGGAGAATGGATGAAGAGCAAGGATAAAGACCAAGACAAAAGAAGAAAAGGAAAAGGAAGAAAGACAGGAGAGAATGGATCTATGGCTATGTCTAGACTGCAGGCTTCTTTTGGAAGAAGCTTTTCCAGAAGAGATCTTCTGAAAAAACTTCCAAAAGAGAGCGTCCACACTGCCAAAGCACATAGAAAAAGAGATCTGCTTTTTCGAAAGATAGTGTCCATTTAGTGTGGATGCTATCTCGCATTTAAGCTGTGATTGCTATGGACGGAATGGCCACCAGGGCACCTGTGCTTTCTCCTCTTTCCTCTTCTTTCGAAACAACTCCCTCTTCCCTGTCCACGCACACATTTTTCTGAATGAGCTCTTTTGGAAAAAGGCTTCTTCCTCATAGAATGAAAATTACCAACGCTGGAAAAACCCCTCTGTTCTTTTGATTTTCTTTTGGAAGGATGTGATTGCAGTGTGGACGTAACTGAAGTTTTTTCGGAAAAACAGCTGTTTTTCTAAAAAAACTCTGTAGTGTAGACATACCCAACGTGAACTAGCAAAAGGCAAGATGCTAGGTAATGTAATGGTTGACTGCATGGAAAAAACAAAAACAAAAAAATAGGTGTTTCAGGATCACTAAAGGAAAAGTGCAGTAGTCCTGATCACAGCTGGAACTGGAGGAGAAAGTAATATATGAAGAGAATATTCTTCTTTCACTTCCAGCTAGAGAACTGCACATCTTATGAGAAAATTATATTCCAACCCTGTCTAAAGACCAAAGATATTAGGCTATTTACTCAAACTGAATCTTCAATTTTTTGGCTTATTCATCAATACTAGAGAACACAGTAGCAAATATCTGGCATTCACACCATCTTTCTTTTGGCTAACACTAGCAAATGGCCCTGTTAGTTTTCCAGGGAAAAGACCATCACTGTCTTAGAACACATATTATCTCAAACATGTTCATCATAGTACACTTAATGAAAAAGAATATGGTACTTGGATTTGGCAGCATCAGTGATACTAGAAGAGTGCACCAAAGAATGTCTAATGTCACGCCTGCTGAAAAGTGCAGAGATTATAAAACTCCTTGCAGGAAATGGCATCAGTACTCCTACCAACCCATGGGGCCTGCAGTGCTTCTGTCACCTAAATGCTGAGTAGACCAATTATTGCTTAACTCCTCTTATAACAATTGTAAAGTCTTATTTCCACCAATATATGCATATAGACCCTGTAATGCAAGCTGGGTATTTAATAAACCCTAGAGAGAAGCCAAACTGCTCTTAGAAAGCAATGGTCTTCCACTAACTTTGAAACATTCTGTAGCTACTGGACAAAAAAACAAAAACAAAACCCTCTTCAATATTATAAAAATCACACCAAAAAAATTATTTTACCTCCCCGACACTGCTGCCTTCCACTTTACTCTGAATATATTACAGAAAGAGACATGTTTAAGACACAGGTTTTTTGTTTTCGGGGTGGGGTATTGTGTGGTGTTTTGTTTGGTTGGGGTTTTTTTGCTTCCATCAGGCAAATATTACAACACAAAAATAATCTTAGAGTTTGTGGAGGGAAGTGCAATTACTTACCATCCATGAAAGATTTCAATGTGTTCAACACTAAAATCCAACAACTCTCCCCTCCCCTGAAACACATACTGCATACATATGATCAAAAGTCAGACAAGGCAAATGTAAATTTAATTGTCAGCCAGCACTGTTTCCTCAGCTTTCAGTTATGCATAGTCATTGCGGCATGTAGGATATGAAACAATGTTCACCCTTAGACTTCAGCTCTACATGTACCTATGGAGCATGCAGGGAGGGGAGAATCAAAACCTGAAACTAGTAACTCAGTATTTCAGTTAAAGTGTACTTTTCCTCCCATTTTTGTTAACTTTAGTTAATATAATTTCATTATTTATGGTACATTAGAAATGACATATACTGCATGGAATAATTTGGATAGTGCTAACAAAGTCCAAAATCCCTATCATATCACTAAGAGACTGAAATTTTTTCATGCTTACACAATACAATGCCACTGTACACTCTCAGATATAGACAGATCTTCATCAATTACATTGGCCATTTAAAATCTAAGCAATAATCAAAGTTTGTTAAATGAAAAAGAATACACTCAAGTAGAAAATAAATTAGTTTTGAAGATCTATAGTTATTAAAACAATAAAGAGTAAAAGTATCTTATCAACATTAAATTATCTCAGTTATGTTTTAAACTGAAGCACTCAACTTTATAACCAGAGCAATTACTAAATGGTTTCAAGGACCACAAAACCCCCGGAAAGTGGGTAGTTCCTTTAGTTGACACTCTTTTGGAGGAGGGAAAACCAAAAGGAAGGAAATTACTACTTCCTTGCTCTGTGGCCATTACATATTTCCTGTTACTATCCAGCAGTTGAAGAACCTCCTTATGGCAGTTAGCAGTCAGCTACATTGTCCTGCATAACCATGTCTTTCCAGAAAGCCAGCATGTGAAACAGAGTAAATCACAGAGTGAAGCGCTGGAGGAAAATGGAAGGGAGAGAGAAACTCACTGGATTTCAAAAAGGGCTAGATGATACACTTACACTTATAGCTAATTTACGTAAAGATTAAGATAGGTGTAATAAGACTTCAGCATGCAGAACATAAATTGCTTTTCACATAGTCAAATAAATTATATTTCTATAGTATTTCCCATCAGAGGATCTCATAAGGATTTAGAAATACAGTTCTGCCAAAACAATTTTTGCCAAAAAAATGAAGATTCGGGTTAACAAACATTTTCTGAATGTGTGTCACATTCTTCAAATTGTTTCAGTAAAAAAAAAAAAAAAACCTTTCAAAAAACTAAATGTTTTGTTTTGACTTTTTAAAAATAAAACACTTGTTTTTTTTTTTATTAAACACAAAAAGTTGCTTAATGTTATTAAAAATAAAAATGAAAGAGCTCAAAAACTAAATCAAACACTTTATTTTAGGTCGAACATTTTGTTCAATGGAAAATTATTTCCCCTATCTTTTTGGCTCACTGAACATTTTCATTTTTTGTTTCAAGTCAACCCAAAAAGATTTGTTCCCATCAAAACAGACAGTGAACTACAAAATTAGTTATTTGTACAACTCTATTTAGAAACATCGGGTAAAATCCCCATCAAAGTCAATGGTTAAAATTCCATTAAATTCAGTGGAGCGCAGATTTCACCCATCAGTGAGGTAAGCTTTAGAACAACTTCAGAACATGGGAATTGTCATAACAGACCATGCGACTGGCTAGTTCAGCATCCAGTTCCTGACACAGACAGAAGAACTAGATGTTTCAGAGGAAGATGCAAGAAACCTTGGAGTGAACAATTATGAAACCAACTGCCATAAGAAAAGTTTCTTCCCAAGCCCCATCAATTAATGCAACTATGGAGGTCTACACTGTCTAACTATAGAAACGTCTAATCCTTTTTCAAATCATGCTAAGCTTTTAGCATCAATTATATCCTAGGCTAGTTAGGTATCATGTTAAAGTTTTTTGTTTTTTTTTTTACTGCTTTCAAATTTGTCCTTTTTTTGTTGATTATGCTTTTATACTCTGAGTAAGAATAGCCAAAAGAAATGGCTTTTTCTCTCTACTCTGCTCATCTGAGGAAGTAGGTTTTGCCCATGAAAGCTCATGATACTATATATATATTTGTTAGATTCTAAGGTGCTACAGGACGACTACTCGTGGTTTCTAACAGAAATGGTTACTCATCCTGTGTAGTCACTGCTCTTCTTGAAGAACCAGAGTTACTGAACAGGGCAAGTAACCATTTCTTCTTCTTCTTCAAGTAGTGTCCCTACACTAGATGACTATGGAACTGTTCCCTCTCAGCAGGACGGGGCTTCAGAATTGAGCCCTATACCAAGAAAGTATATTCAAGCTGAACGCAACATTGGAAGCAGTGTCATGAATTACTGTGTGATACTCAGCAAATCTACGTATAGGGACACAAGTCACAGCTCTACATATTTCAATGCTGGGAACATTTTTGAGAAAGGCTTTATAGTGAATTGTATGTCCAAAGGTGTTTGGATATTGCAAGATTGATAGCAAGAACAAATGCAATTGAATATCCATTTGAAAAATCTTTGTTTAGAGACCGCAGACCCTTTTGTCGGCAAATCAAGACAATTTAGGAGTCTATCTGAAGAGTCTAATCCTATCAGGATAAAAGGCCAGGGCTCTCCTGCCATCAAACATGTACAACAGTGTCTCTTCCTTGCCTCGGTGAGGTTTAGGATTGAAGATCAGAAGATGAATGGGTTGGTTAACTTGGGGCTGTTCTGGGTCATCTGTGTGAGCTTTCAGCCACCTTCTCTTCCAGAGCACCTATGTCCTCCATCAGAAGGGAGTATGGTTCCCTCTGCCAAACTCACTATCCCCTGAATTTGTTCAGGCTAGTTAGTAGTCCGTGGTCAGTCTGAAATATCCTAGTTTACTGTCTTCTGAACCGAGGCTAGATTTTGGTCCTTAAAGTAAGTGCATGTTTACAAAAAGTAAACAAAAATTTTGGCTTTCAAATTCCCAAGACTAAGGGAGCAGAGCGCATTCAGACTACTTCAGTGAGATTCCAGTCATTGGGATTATGGGACAACAGACACATGCTGGAGCTCATCACCCATTTTGACTTACTCCAGACTCACCTGCCCAAAGAGTGATGGGGGGAGGAGAGAAAAATAACTTTTCCCGCATACTTTATACTTTTATTCCTTTACATTCATTTTAGAATCCACTGCTGGTTTTCCTGAAACCAGCACCATCCACGGCTGGTTTTCCTGAAACCAGCACCTTTTGACATTACCTACAGCATTTGAAATAGTCATAGCTAGGGACAGAGAGGACAGAAACGTGAGCATAAACAAATAATTGTGAGACTAAAGCATAACTTAAACATTGGGCAGTGAAATCATGTTGCAAATCATGTTAAATAACCCTGGATTTATATTAGCCTCCTTTCTTTAATGTTACCACAATGCAGCTCCAACCACTAGCACAAACTAGCCACTAGTGCTTTAAACACTGCATAGGAGGGTTGTCTGAATAGCTGAATGTTTGGTTTGGTTGCAGATTGGAAAAAAAAAAATTGGGTCAACCCAAAATGTTTAGATCAACCTGAAATGAAACATTTTATTTTCATTCTGAGGTTTTAAAACTTAAAAAAGTAAACAATACCGAGGGAAATACAAAAACAAAACACTTTTATAAAACAAAATCTCTTAACATTTAATTTCAGAAATGACTTTATAAACCGTTTCAACATTTTGGAGTTTTTTGGTCTTTCCTGATTGAAACAATTTGCTAAAATGGATCCCAATTTACAAACTGTTTTTGGTTGGCCCAAATTTGCATTTGTCAGTAATAAACGGTTGTATGAGAAATTTTTTTTACAAGCTTTATTGAATAATCTGACCCTCCTCAGGGCAACCAGAAGTGAGTTATTGTTCCTCTGAAATAGAAATCAAATTTTTAAAACATCTGTCTCTTATTTACAGGGCGTGCTGAAACTCACTAACATCCAGTTATAAGGATGCATTTGTATCCTGTGTTCCAAAGTCATTTTTTTCTTTGGAAAATATGTATTTTCTAAAAAAAGATCCAAATAATAAACTATGAATGAACGAGAAGTGTTTTTTCTTAAAGATACATAAATAATCCTAGAGATGATCTAAAAATGAATACTACCCTAACTGGTAGAGAGCAAAAAAGGGCAAAAATACACATATGCACAAAATTATATTAGTGTGGGCAGAAAACAACTATTCCATTTCATGATACAGTTCAGGATTTCAAAATTTGGTTTTATTTTTATGCAGCATAAAATTAGGCCTTTTGAAAGCTTTTGTGAAACAAATCTTTCTTTTTCTCTCTCTCATGTGCTGGATCTGAGAAACTTTTCCAACAAAACTTTTGCAGCAATGAATGTTTCCATGAAGCATTTCAGTTTCAAGTAAACATCATTTTTGGACAAAAAAGTTTCATGAAAATATTTTTACCATGTCTAATGCTAAGGATTTGTTTACATGGTACAAGCTAGAGTAAGAATTTAAACTGATATAGTTATACTATTTATGTCCCTTTTTGGGCACATTCACACCACTTCCTTTGGGAAGCTATTCCACACAAAAAATCTCATTAAAATAAATTTTCTGTGAATAATTACAGACATATTTAGGTTGAAAAATAAAATAAATTGCACACAATTAGCAAAATTAAGCAGGTACCATAGATTAATTTTGTATTCCAGATTTCTTGCTACTGTCTTTTTATAGGGCTTGTCTGTACAGGAAAGTTCTATTGTTTATATTGGTATAATTTTACCTGTATAGTTAAATCAATGTAATTATCCTTAAATAAGTCCCAGTGTGGACATGCTTATTCTGGACTGAAAGTGGCATCCCACTCCCTTTTTTTAAATCCCCTTCAAAGCAACATAAGCAAATCTGAAAACGCCTTTTTATACTGGAAAAAGCTGCAGTGCTTCAAACCAAACTGGACAAAACCGTAGAAATTATAGAGACGAATCCTGTAATGAAAAAGAGATGGACCTACTAGGTCTTATCCATGTTTCTGAGTCTTCGAATGTCATCACAATCGAGGAAAACAATTTGTATTGTAAACAATAATGAGCAGTATCAGTTTGCTTCTCCTCTTTCACCCCTTTTCCAAGAAAATACTTATTATCTAAACTTGCTTACTCCGAGTATAGTTGTTCAAATATTATATTTTTCCTTTATTGCTTTGCCACCTGCATGTGCTCTACAAATGGTGATTATAATACCACATCAAACAAAGCCTGCCTTGTGTTCTAAACTACATAAAGTGACATCACCTCTGCCATAATACACAGCGTATTTTTTCAAGGGACTGTTCTCACCTTCCCCTTGTGGTTCTCTGCAAAATTCTCATTCCAGTTAAAGTGCAGGATTTTCCTTCCCATCTGCTGCTATGCTGTTCAATGTCTTCTCCAGAACAAGGGGTCTGCAACTGCACTTCACTGAACATTCCATATGCATCCTGAACAAGGAGGCATAATCTGCAAAACAGTGTTTAATGGTTCCATTAGCAAATTGCTCATAGTTTGAAACAATAGATAACGAATTGCAGAAATCATGATTGTCGGTTCCTCAGAGTAGGTATTAGCCTGAAATGCTTTGAAAGTACTTTGCATATAATGGGTAAATAAATAAAAACAACAATGGTACTAATGACTTTTTCAAATATATTTGCAATAGACAAAGGATAATGAAAACTATGGAGAGCAAATGAAAATGGAATTGAAGGATTTACACTGGGGGTTAGGAAACAGCAGGTAAGTAATACTTTATTCCTGTTTTTATAAAGGAAGAGAATGCAAAACTGCCTGAAGTGTGGATGAATCTTCCAGAACAGACAGATACTATACACAGATAACACAACTAGTTATACAAACATTTCATCCACTTAAATAAAACACTGGATTTGATGAGGTGAGCAAGAGTCTTTTGAAGAAAAAGGAATCTGATGAATTTTTTTTTAATTTAATTGAAGTCAGAGTGACTCAGAAGATTTGAAATTGGCAAACACAACCAATTATTTAAATCAATTAATAAAAACCAAACCAAATAGGAAAATATACATCAGTGAGTTTAACGTTTGTTGTATAGAAAACTTAAAAACTATCTTCAGGGATGTGATAAGAGAACCCCAAACAAACAGTGGACAGTCCACATAAAATCAAGGTTGAAAAGTCACGCTCAACTAATGTGCTGGAGTTCTTTGAAGATATCACTGACATGGTAGATAAATCAGTGGATGAAATACATACAGATTTTCACAAAGGTATTTTATCACAAGGTTCCACATCAGAGATTAGCAGCTAAAACAGTATGAGTCATAGAAGAGTGGGTGAACAAGCCTGCTGGATACAAAACTAGCTTAACTGACAGAGATGGGTGGGGGAGGGTGGGTGGCGGGGGGAGGAGGAGGAGAGAGTTGAGCAAGGAAGCCTTTCAAGAGCAAAAGGAATTATGGAGCACCCTTGCAAACAGTGCCACCAACATCTAGAGGCACTCAATTCCTTTTTGGAGGAAACTAAGAGGTGAGACAGAAGGTAAATTTTAAAAGGGCAAGCACTGCTTCAAGAGGTTTTAAAGAGGCTTTTTCCAAAATCTCTTTGTAGGTCAGTTCAGGGATTGCAACCAGTGAATAGTAGAGAGAGTCTGGTATCTCTTCTTTCCGCTTATCTCTCTGGATCCATGGAATCATCTTTGTCCTCATCTTTCACCTGTACTTTACATGGAGCCCTCACACTATCCAGTCACATATTGGACTGCATACCAAGGATTCTGTCCAGCCTATTCAACAACTGACCCTTTTCCCTCCACACTGGACCTATTATTATCGACCCTCATTCCTTTCACATAACTTGCTTGTCCTTTTAAGGGAAGTCTATCACAGTTATTACCTCAGCTCTTTGGTTAAGCCAGTAGTCTTTTCTAAAAAGTACTGGAACTTCTCATTTCTTGAGAAAGATGCTAGTGCCTGCAAACGTGAGGCCAGACAGCAGCATGCTCATATTAAGGTCACTGAGACAGTCTAGTGGCCAAACAAAATGAACTCAGTTGCTGCTCAAGTTGATCATTAGAATATAGTGCACAAACGAGATCCAAATTGCATGCACTGTTCTTTCTTACAGAAAAGTAGCTTCTAGAAAGCTTGGTCCATGTGCAGTCAAGGGCAGGCCACGTGAATAATGATGGATGCATTGTGGAATAGCAGTGGGAGAATTATACTATTGGAGCTATAACATCAACAATACCACCCAGAATGGTACTGCATCAGTGATTACTAGTTGAGCAGAGAAGCACAAACAGTATATTTGCTCACCATGAGTTTAATCTAAAGGTCTATATGATTGCTTTTACCTTATTGTGAGAATATAAGTATGTTTATGGGTTATTACAAATGTGCTGGGAGCAGCAAGCAATGGTTAATATTGTTCTAATATACACAGGTCTTAAATGAGATTAGCACATCAATTTATCTGAAAAACTAAATTCCAGATTGGAACTCAAGATAAGGAACATCACAGACTAACAACAGGACTTGGGACATGACATAAAAAATATTTACCTCCTTTAAAATGTTTGCAAGCATAAGTGAAATAATGAAAAAACCTGAGAATTAGTTGTACTGATCATAAACCCAACATTTCTCACTATGTAAGAAAGAAAATGAGACCAACACTGTAAGTATCTAGTTAAGGACAATCAACTTTCCTCTTCACTTGTAAAAGAAAAACAACCTTGCAGCACAACAGGATCTAGAAATGTATTCACAGAACTCTTCATGTCATCATAGGTGCAGCTGGCTCAGTTCTTACAGATCCATTCAAACACTACTATCATCACTCACCACCACCGTAAATGGATGTAGCCTACTGGCTCACTGAGGCTGTTGATGCAAGAAACATACCTACATTACAAGAGACCAACCATGTAATCCAAAATCTAATTGTTCAGGACTTTATCACTCATCTAAGAAAATTCAGTAATACATTGACTACAAATACATCTCTCCCTAAAGTTCAATAGGCATCAACAGATTGAATAATATTGTACATTTTCTAAATAAATGTTTAACACATATTTGTTGTTATACATATTCCTGAACTACTATACAAGAAAAAAAACACTGTTTCTCAATGGTGTCTATATGTGTTGTGGGGATGAGGCCCATACAGTCTTTTTCAAAACACAGAGCACTCAGTTTGTAAGGCTCACTGATATGAAATCAATTGCATATAGTGATCAACCCCACTGGGACAAAATCATTCCTATGCTAACTAAAACATTCCACTTACAAGAATCAACCACTTATATAAATCAAAATCTGGGATGGACGTGATTCTTACAAGAGGAGTGCACTATAACAGCCTGGAAGACCTAGAATGTGTGTCCCTACAGAGGAATTTAATTTAAATGAGGGCTGTGGAAAAAGAGACTCCAGTTGAAATGGGACAGAGTTACTTCTAACATGGGAAACCGCATGAAGATGAGAGTGTGGGAAGACAACTAAGGAAGAAGTGAGGTGTGACTCATTGATAAGAGCAAAGGGGGCAAGGGCAGGGAATGATAAGAAATGAGGCAGAGATTAGTCAGTTATTTTAAAAAAATGTAATGACACAGTGAGTCTTATTTTAAACTTTGGGAAGATTTTGTTAATTTCCTAAAAGTCTTGGGGTCTGGGGGCAGGAACAGGAGAGACTGATTATTTTGCATTTTTGACTGCAGTAATATTAAGGACTAAATATTTCCCACTGGAAATATGATTATAGCATTGCATTGTCATGACCCTCCTAGATAGGCATCCTTCACAGTGAAGGAGTAAGACTCCATTTTCTTCTCTTTAATTATACACGAAACACACCATACAGCTATGGTGCTGCCTCAAATCTTGTGCTTTAGTCTCTTGGAAGGATGGGAGTGAGTAGAATCTGGTTGTGCTTAATCATTCCACAGCTGCCAACTATCTCCATGATATCTGCTAGTGAGAGAAATAATGTATGGTGAACTATGTCTAGTTCTGGAAGAGAGGAGAGGATGGCTGAGGATCAAGGAACAAGAAGGCTAGCAGCGAATGAAGATGCAGTAGTTACCCAGCCCTTGTTCACATCTTGTGGAAATATGCAGATTTGTCATAAACAGAACTTAACTAAAAATAATTGTGTTTTATCAAAGGTAAAAGGACCACACAGATTTTTTTGTTGAGTCACATTTTAAGGAAAACACTCCAGATTATGGTGAGAAAGACAGAAAAGCGGAAATCTGTGTGTACGAGTCCCCAACCAATCTCCTACAGTAAGCAAAAGGGACACTGTTAGTTGTTTCTTTGGAAGGGAAAGGAAAAGGGTGAGGAGAGTGGGAGAGAGGGTGGAGGGAATGGGAAAGCTTATACAAGCCTTAACACCAAAGTTTGCTGATCCTGTATCTGAACCATCAAAGTAGGGTATTGTTGATTATTATTCTTTGCTGGGGAAGATTTCTTATCTATTTTTGTGTGCTCCTAGCAGAGAGAAAAAGCACACCTACAAACACTCCCTTCTCTCTCCAACACCACAGGCACACCACTCTGCCTACACAATTCCAATTCAGCAACTTGTCTAGTCAAGTCTCAAGGTGGAGCTTCTTAACTCCTGGATGGCTTAGATTCAAACTGTAACCTTCAGAACACCACCCCAGCTGTATTTAACTTATCTGAACCTCACAAATGCACACAAGCCGCCATCCACCCACATGCAAATGAAGCAGCCCTTCTGATCATCGTACATGTCACCGTTGGAAAAAATCAAAGCTGGAGACATAGATAGGGTTGCCACCCATCTGGGTTTTACCCAGACAGTTGGGGTTTGATTTCTGTCAGGATACCATTTAGGGTTGCTAGATGTCTGGTTTTCAGTCAGAAAGTCTAGTAAAAAAGGGCACCTAGCAGCGTACAGAGTGAACACCAAAAGTCTGGTTACTGTGGGGCAGGGCAAAAAATGAGGTCATTAACATGTGCCAGGCCCTGCTCAGCCAGAGCCACCTCCGTCTCAGGTGCACAGCTTCTGGTCCAGCCCTGAAGCAGAGAGAGCCCAGCTGGTGATGGAGAGGAGGATGTGGAGATGATTCAGCAATTAACTGTGCGGGGTTGAGGGGAGGGTGGAGCAAGTGACAGGGGCAAGGCCTGAGGAGAAGAGATGGAGCAAGAGCAGGGAGTTGGGGGAAGAGGCAGGGCAGGGGTCTGGTTACTAGCAATTAGAAAGGTGGCAACCCTAGACACAAATCTGACTACTCTGCAGTAGGGATGTAAGCGAGTAGTCAAGTATCAGAGGCAGCAAGGGGGGGAGGGCAGGAGCCAGTGCCGGGGGAAGCTGGATTATAAGTTGGTTCCACCTAGCACCGTCTTCACAGAGTCACCTGCCTCCCCTTGTGCTGCTGCCTCTATACACGATGGGCCCAGGCTCAACATGAGCAGAGACTGCATGGTATCCTGCAGACAGGAGCCGCTGGTGTGACCGAAGACTGCGCAGTCCCAGCTCATGGCAGGTCCAAGAGCTACCCCACTGCAGCTCTGCATTTTAAATGTAGTAAGAGCTGGGCTGGCTCTTATTACATTTAAAATGCAGAGCCGCAGCGGTCCCAGACCCGGCATGAGCTGAGATTGAGCCAGGCTTGCTCAGTGTGGTTTGCGCCGGGTCTGGGACCTACCCCCGCTGTGGCTCTGCAGTTTAAATATAGTATGAGCCGGACTGCCTGCGCATCTGGCTCTTTCTATATTCAAACTGCAGGGCCACTGCGGGGGTAGCTCCTGGACCCGGCGTGAGCCAGGCCTGAGCACTTTCCCTTATCGACTGTGTAGTTGATACAAATTGTGTCGACTATTCAATTAGCCAGTTACTCACCTCTTAACATCCTTACTCTGGAGGATCATGATCAGCTTGTTCATCCTGTAACAAGACAGGGATTTTCCCATAAAAGAATACCATATTCAATGGCCCAGACATTGCTATGGTCTCCATTTAAATAATGTCTCCCTACTGTATTATTTCCACTGTAGAGTCATACTTTCCTGTTCCCCTTCAAAATACACATCGTATGTTGCCGACCACAGACAGTGATAACTTGCAGACCAGCAATAACTACAGCTTGAAGGATACTGACAAAAAATGCTACTATTAATACTTAGCTACCATATAGTCCTTTTCGCACACAGATCTCAAGGAGCGCTATGCTGGAGAGTAAATAGCAGTGTCCTCATTTTACAGATGGGGAAATTGAGGCATGGAGTTAAAATTATCCATCCACAAATCAGCACGATGGTTGGTAAAATCCAGAACTGCACCCACTACATCAAATATGGTCAGGGAAATGAGTGAGTCTGAGCTCTCGAAATCCTAAACAACAAATATGTAGCAGAGACCTCCAAAATGTTTAGTAAAATATTCTTAGCAATTACCTTCTCACCAGGGATGTAAACAGCAGAAAGTTTATACAAAGCAAACAACACATTTTGCAGTTCTTTATTCAAAAATTACAGGTTCTGTACATTTACTGCATTTATCTAGCCACTTGTGTTTTAATGACAATATTAAAAAATTGGCCTTTTATCAACTTTGTCAAAGAGCCAACAAATGGAGATCAAAATTAAAATTTAATGTACCTTCAACTAGGGCTTTTAAAACATTCCCTGCCTGCCTGCTTTCTCCATTTTTCTACCCAGGATATTCTTTCACTGCTTTCTTCACTGCTTTCTTTTATATCTTGAGGAAGAACAGCTGATAAAAACTGCTTCTGTAGAAAGAAACAGGCCTACAGAAGCCATATGGTGACGTAGATATGGTAACACCAAACATACATGACTGGAGCAGCATAGCTATTTACATTTTCCCAGTCAATGTGGAACACTCCAAATACCTGGTGAGAACTAAACATAAGCAATAGTCCATGGAAGTAGAATGTGGCACAGAAATGGAGTACTATTTATATTTGTAAGAACAAGAACACTGCTTCCAGAATTTCAATTGATCATTTTCAATAGAATACGTGTTTCCTATGCAGTTTTTTAAATAGCATCAATGCACTGTTTTAAATTTACTGAATGACACTCTCTGTAATTCACTTTCCTGTAATTCTTTAACTCCTGATATTTGTTTCTCTTTTATGTCTACACAGATAAGAACATAAAAGTACATACTGAGTCAGACCAATGGTCCATTTAGCTCAATATTCTGTCTTCCAACAGTAGCCAGTGTCAGGTGCTTCAGAGGTAATACACATCAGGCAATCATCAAGCGATCCATCCTGATATCCACTCCCAACTTCTGGCAAATAGAGCATAGGGACACCCAAAGCATGGAGCTGCATCGCTGACCATCTTCGATAACAGCCATAGATGGACCTATCCTCCATGAACTTTAGTTCTTTTTTGAACCCCATTATAGTTTTGGCCTTCACAAATCCCCTGGCAATGAGTTCCACAGGTTGTCTGTGCATTGTGTGAAGAAGTTCTTGCTTTTGTTTGTTTTAAATCTGATAACTATTAATTTCAATGGGTGACCCCTGGTTCCTATGTAAAGTGAAAAGGAAACAACACTCCACACCAGTCACAATTTCATCTCCCCTCTTAGTTGTCTCTTTTCCAAGATGAAAAGTCTTTACAGTCTCTCCTTAATCCCTTAATCATTTTTGTTACCCTTCTGTGCATCTTTTCCAATTCTTGTATAAATCTTTTGAGATAGGGTAATCAAAACTGCATTCAATAGTCAAGATGGAGGTGTATCGTTACTTAGATTTATAAAGAATCATAGAATACTAGAACTGGGAGGGTCCTCGAGAGGTCATCAAGTCTAGTCCCCTGTCATCATGGCAGGACCAGCCACCATCTAGATCATCCCTGAGATATTTAAGAGCAGGTTAGATAAACATCTAATGACAAAGATTCCACAACCTCCCTAGACAATTTATTCCAATGTTTAAACACCCTGACAGTTAGGAAGTTTTTACCTAATGTCCTAAACCTCCCTAAACCTAAACCACAGAAGCATTATTATATTTTGTCTTATTATCTATCCCTTTCCAAATGGTTCCTAACATTCTATTAGTTTTTTTTAACTGCAAGTGCCCATTGAGCAGATGTTTTCAGAGAAATATCCACAGTGACTCCAAGATATCTTTCTTAAGTGATAAGCACCAGCTAATTTAGACCCCATCATTTTGTATCTATAGTTGGGATTATGTTTTCCAGCGTGCTTCACTTTGCACTTATCAATACTAAATTTTATCTGACAGTTTATTGCCCAGTTACCCAGTAACTGAGTTATGTGAGATCCTTTTTATTTAAAAAAAACAAACGTTTACACCGGAAAAAAAGACATTTCTGTCATCTACTCAAGCTCAATATGAAGCTTAATTCACAGTTCCAAACCCTTTCAGAGATGCATTTGGCAAATATTTTCTAAATTTTTCTAGCTATTCTGACCATCTTGGACTCCTGAATATTGAAATCATTCTATTAGTAGTTGCAGCCAAACAAGTTACATGAAATAAAAACATATTCCCAACAAGCTGTTGCTGTGGTAAAGAAAACAGTTATTTGTTCAAAAGTTTATCCCGGAACTTGGATGATGTTTCAGGGAAGCAGTCCAGTGGGACAAAAATAAAGATGATAATTTTATAGATTTCTGTAATATATTTGGACCCATTCTGAATACCTCACCACTATAGTAAATTATACAATAAGAATAAAAGACAACCCATATGCATCTTCTATCCTTTCCATTTGTTTCTGGAGTTCAGGCATCAGTACTGCTATACAATAACTAAGAACAAGAACATCATCTTGGTTACCAATAAGTAAATAAACACCATGCCATATCACTTTGTTTCAGAATTGCTGCCACCAGTATCATTGTGGCAGTACACTCTAAATAGAATGTAGGTTTTTTTACAAATGTTTTTTTGTAAATGCTGACTTCCATCATATACTGCAATGTTTAATTATGGATAGCTTCCATATGGAGCCTCATTACAATTACTTGAATTGTTTGTATTGATCAGCTTAGAACAGGATACAATTTTTCTAAAGAAAATCATTTGCTAAACAACAGGAAAACTTTATGGTGAAGAAAGCCACAGACTCAGATGAACACCACCCATCTAGGGTGATATGAAATCTCTAAGAGAAGATCACATTTTAAATTTAACATACAATCACCATCATCAGGACACTTAAATAGCACTTTCATCCATAATTTGAATAGGCTTAATGCAATACCGACATTAAGGGACTTTTTATTTTTGAAGGAGGGGCGGGGTTACTGCTTTAATGTTGAACTACATATTGCAATGGGAGCTAGCAGAGGATCTTGTTTCGCATGTTGGTGGATGCCCTCAATTCCAAAGAGATCATAATTCAACTCCTGGCTCTGGCACAGGTTTTTTGTTTAATGTTCAGCAAGTTCACATTCCCTTATATGAGGAGGCCATATAAGTACCCAGAAAGACACACCTTTAAAACCATTCCACATTGTTAACGTCCATTTCAACTAAGGGAAGTTTTGTAAGTGAAAGGCTTGCAGTGTCAAGCCCATTCTTTTTTAGAAGACAGCAGCATCTTTGAGAGAACAGTAAGTACCCTTAACAGTACTCACGGCAAGCACTTTCAAATATTGTAGCCACTGAAATAAAATAGAATGCTGTTACAATACTAGTGGCACCATTTAATCTTTCAGTATTTGTGGATATAGTGGATTCATTTTTAAGAAACAGACTATAAATGGGCTGTTAGAAGAATTTATAAAATACCGTACAAAATGAACTTTAGTAATGAAAAAAGGAAACAAGCCCATATTCTGAAGAGTGATAGAACGTTCAAAAATGCACTCCAGGGAACAAAGCAAAGGAGAGACATAAAAAATGCATTGCTTCAGTGAACATGTAATGTGATGGAGCAGCAGCTACATTCAGGAAGAATTTTTTCAGTGTAACATTAACCAACTGAAACAATACTAAAATCTTTATCTATTATTCATCAAAATAAGCAGCAGAGAAAAAAACAGCAAAAAAGAAAAACACAAGTGAAGGTGTTCTGGGAATCCTTGTCTGGCAAAAATACAGCTCAGTTATTCCTTGAGGTTTCTGATGTTTTCACTCCTGTTTTTCTCTTTGCTCTCATTCACTGGCTCAATTTCATAGGTGTGTGTACAAGTGAAAGAGAGAGTGTGTGTACAGACTGTTTACAAGAGTTATGGTAGCGATTCTCAGCAGTCCATTGAGAATTCCAGGAAATGGCCCCTGTTATTCTATTCTAGGTCAATGTCAGCTCATGACAGGCAATAAAGATCACACAGGACAGTTCACTCAATCTCACAATCCTGTAGTGAGGCCTCAATGGGAGAGAGAAAGCCAGCAAGCTGTGAGTGGGCGGAGTGCCTTCTCAGCACACTACCAACCACAGCACAAGGAATTATGATAAACACCACTCTGGAAACCAGATACAACAGTACATTGTGTTCTTCTTCTGAAAAACAACCAGATTTCTCCTCACTTAAAGTAAACAGTTAATCCTGTTTATATTTTTTTTTCCTTGATGAGTTGTTAACAGAACCATATACTCTACAGAGAAAATTAAAGATTTTTTTCCCCTAAAATTGATAATGATTATTTTTCCTGCAAGGGGAAAAAAATCAAGTATGTAAACTTCCTAGTATCGGCAGGCTGTGAGGAACCTTTCTTGGCTTATGCTGACTTAACACGATGCCAAAAACTGAGTAAGACCTTTCCCTCTCTTACATATTTTATTTTTGGAGTCCCGAACACAGTATGTTATTTTTCTCATTTAACTTCTACTTTTCAGTCATGAACAAGCAAAACTGGTCAAACAAAACAAAACAAAACCTGTTACATGCAGTATCTTTGTAGGCTGGGTAAATGCTATACTGTATATATGAGATTCCTTTCCCCTCCCCCGAGCTTTGATTTAGCCAGTTTTTTTGCAAGGTGGCGAGGCGCAGGAGGGGAGTAATTTGTATGTAGTTTTCTCACCATGAATTGATAAATTGCCTGTTTTTCCTCTTTATCAC
Source organism: Pelochelys cantorii (assembly GCA_032595735.1). NCBI lineage: Eukaryota > Metazoa > Chordata > Testudines > Trionychidae > Pelochelys > Pelochelys cantorii. The sequence continues at coordinate 72,134,244 of CM064327.1, forward strand.
AACACATCCTGTCCTTGGCTTTGCATCCTAAGGAGAAGTACATAGAAAAGCAGCTGGAATTGATTATCTTGTTTTCATGAAGTCACCATGGCATACCTATTAACTACTTATTACTGGTGAGTCCCAGAGTGTCTTCTACAGGGTAAATCCTTTTCAATAGGAAATCCCAACCTCTGGCACTAAAAAATTAAAACTGTACAGAAAAAGGCAAGATTTAAAAAAGTTCTTAAGATCCTAAATCACTAAGTAGTTGTTTATCCTCCAATAATTATAAACACACATGATTTGGAAAAAAAAGTTTACCCGATTAGTCTGTAGCTTAGGATATTGGGTTTCCTAAGCAATAGAATGGATAATACCATCAGTGGTTAATGGGGTAAAAAACCAAAACTCTTAATTTGGGTCTTGGAAAATTAATAAATGGAGGCATTTTCATATATTTTATGAAAATGTATTGATAATTTTTAAGCTTACACAATCATTTTCTTACTGATTTGAACTCTTAAATATTCTTGCATTTAATTTATTTTTACACCTATCGAGAGAAGTATGTAGCACGATGCCTCCCAAAGCATCTATGGAAAACAGACACTGCCCCACTGCCTTTACAAAACCAGAGAGTTTGTGCAGGGGCAGTCATGGCTCTACCACTCCCTCACTTTTCAGAGAGGCTTTAGCAAAGAGGTCATGGGCAGCTGGTATGTTAGGCGGGGGCAGGCATTGCCTTCCCAAACCGCCAGCCTGCTCTTACCCACACTCTGCTCCTAGAATGCCTTCTGTAGAAGTACTGGGGCGGAGTGTTGCTGCCCCTGTGCGCCCACCCTCCCCTGTGCTCTGGGACTTGGGAGGCTGGAGTCTCCCACCCTCATCCCTCTCTGGTGCTCTGGGGCCAGGGAGGCTGCGACCACAAGCCCTCCTCCTTCCCTAGTGCTCCAGGGCTGGGGAGTCAGGGACCACACATTGCCCACCCTCCCTGTACTCTGGGGCTGGGGAGGCTGGGGCTGGCACCACCTGTGCTCCCCATGCTACAGCCAGGGGAAGCTGAGGCTGCACACCCACCCCATGCTGGGGGGGTGGAGCAGTGCACTGCACTGCCTCCCTGTGGTGCAGGGTGGGAGTGGGGAGGCTGCTTGGCTCCCATGGGGGGCAGGGGCCTTGGCAGAAGGGGCAGGGTTGGGGGCTTGCTTCCTCCAGCCCTACCTTCACCCATCGCCCATGAAAGAGGTCCACAAACTGTAGGATGCACTGAGGTGGGCATGGGGGAACAAGGTGGGGGAGCACCAGGACGTATACCAGCCCCCATGGGCCAGGGAGGGAGAACCACCCAGCCATGTTCCACTCCAAGCTCTGCTCTGGCACTAACCACAGCCCCAGCTATCAGTAGGGGTGCCAATTTTTTAACTGCACAAAACCCAACACCCTTGTCCTGCCCCCTTCACTGAAGTCCCAACCTTGCTTCACTCCTTCTCTGAGGCCCTACCCCACTCACTCCATCCCAGCCCTCGTCACTCACTCTCTCACTCACTCACTCATTTTCACTAAGCTGGGGTAGGAGGTTGGGATGTGGGGGGTAGCTGAGGCCTCGGGGTGGGGCTGGAAATGAGAGGTTTAGGTACACCAGGGGGTTCTGAGCTGTGGCAGGGAGTTGGGGCACAGGAGGGGTTTTCGGGTGCGGGCTCTAGGAGGGAGTTTGGGTATGAAAGGGGGCTCACGGCTAGGACAGGAGGTTGGGGTGCAGGACAAGTTTTGGCATGGTTGGGCAGCACTCACCTTGGGCAGCTTCCTGGAAGCAGAAATATGTCCCTCAGGCTCCTAGGCAGAAGTGTGGCCAGGCAGCTCTGTACTGCCTCCACCTGCAGGCACTGTCACCACAGCTCCCACTGGCCATGGATCCCAGCCAAGGCAAGCTGTGGAGTTGGTGCTTGAGGCAGGGGCAGTGCACAGAGCCCTAATGGGTCTTCCTCTGCTTAAGAGCCAAAGGATAGATCAGTGCTTCTGGGGAGACATGAAGAGCCAGAGAGGGAACCTGTTAGCCCTGTGCAAACTGAACTTTTAAAGGCTCTATCGGCATTGGGCATTCTGGTCGAAAATTGGACACCTAGTAACCCTAGCTCTCAGCTTTGACTCCAACCTTGGCTTCTGGCCACAGCTCCATTCCCAGGCCCAGCCATGTCCCCCACTGTGGCACTATTACCCCCCTGTCTTTTCTCCCCCCACCTCAAGCCAACGCTCCACTCCCAGGTCTGGTTCTGTGGGTCACAACCCTGAAAAGTTTGGGGACCAGTGCTCTAGCGAATGATTAAGAACTAAACCTAAGCACATGTAAATATGTTTGCCTTCACAAAAGGAAAGTTCACTTCATTCCTCCTTTTATGGCGACTCTGTGTAGCGTTGCCACAATTTGTCCACATACAGGTTGAATCTCTCTAGTCCACCACCCTCAGGACCTGACTAGTTCTAAAGCAGAGATTTTTCCGGACCCCGGGAAGTCAATATTGTCTAGCAGCATTACCAATACTTCCACTACTTACTAAGCTGTTAGAGGACATTTAGGGGTAAATTGGAGCTAAATAACAGCACCGAACGCTGAGAGCCAGGACTGGTGGCTGTAAACAAACTTTATGGGACTGTAGGAAACTTGGCCACACCCATGAAAAGTGGACATCCAGCTAACTAAAACCATTCTGAACCATGGATGTTTCCGGACCAGAGAGTTCTGGACTACAGAAGTTCAACCTGTATCAGAAAAGAATACAGTAGGAAGACTCGTGGGGGGAGGGAGGGCGGTAGCCATGTTAGTCTGTGACTTTAAAAAAAAAAAAGTAGTCCTGTAGCACCTTAGGGCACGTCTACACAGCAGGGCTAAAGTTAAATTAAGCTATGCAACTTGAGCTATGTCAATTGCGTAACAAGTCGAAATAGCTTAATTCAGCTTTTGGCGCTGTCCACACAGCAGGAAGTAGAAAGAAGAACGCTCTTCCTTCGACTTCCCTTACACCTCATAAAATAAGGGTTACAGACGTCAGAGTAAGAAGTCCTCCAACTCGCCATTATTTTGAAAAAATGGCTTGCAATGTAGACACGCTCTTTGTTATTTTGGAATAACAAGTTACTCCAAAATAATGCTGCTGTGTAGACATAGACTTAGAGACTAACAAAAGTACATATAGACTATAATGAGCTTTTGTGGGCAAAACCTGAGGAAAATCTAAGGAAGTGGGTTTTGCATTTACAGGGCTACTTGTTTTTTTACACTAGGAATCATCAGATGAGAAAGAAAATGCAGAAGAGTCAGGGTGCTGAACACAAAAAATGAAAATCAGGAAGAGATCTGTGTTATAGTGTTGCTTCCTATCACTAAGCTAGGGGGAGAGGTAGATAAGCTGGTGGGCAGGGATAGGGTCCAGAGTGACCTAGACAATTAGAGGATTGGGCCAAAAGAAATCTGATGAGGTTCAACAAGGACAAGTGTAAAGTCCTGCACTTGGGACAGAAGAATTCCAAGCATTGTTACAGGCTGGGGACCGACTAGCTAAATATCAGTTCAGCAGACAAGGACCTGGGGATAACAGTGGATGAGAAGCTGGATATGAGTCAACAGTGTACCCTTGTAGCCAAGAAAGCTAATGGCATATTAGGTTGCATTAGGAGGAACATTGCCAGCAAATCTAGAGAAGTGATTATTCCCCTTTATTCGGCTCTGGTGAGGACACATCTGGAGTACTGCATCCAGTTCTGGGCCCCCCACTATAGAAAGATATTTGGACACACTGGAGAGGGTCTAGCGGAGGGCAACCAAAATGATTAGGGGCCTGGAGCACATGACCTATGAAGAGAGACTGAGGGATTTGGGTTTGTTTAGTCTGCAGAAGAGAAGAGTGAAGGGGGATTTGATAGCAGCCTTCAGCTTCCTGAAGGGAGGTTCCAAAGAGGATGGGGAAAACCTGTTCACAGTAGTGATGGATGGCAGAACAAGGAGCAATGGTCTCAAGTTACAGTGGGGGGAGGTCTAGGTTGGATATTAGGAAAAACTATTTTACCAGGAGGGCGGTGAAGCACTGGAATGTGTTACCTAGGGAGGTGGTGGAATCTCCATCCCTAGAGGTTTTTAAGTCTCGGCTTGACAAAGCCCTGGCTGGGTTGACTTAGTTAGGATTGGTCCTGCTTTGGGCAGGGGGCTGGACTTGATGACCTCCTGAGGTCTCTTCCAGCTCTATGATTCTGTGATCCTTCCACTTCCACCCCCATGAGAGAATGAAAATATGTACACTAGACACGGTTCTCAACCGTGGGCCATGTGGCTCTCCAGGGGCCACGCCCTACCTCTAGGGGGCCACATGAAAAAAATGGAACATTATGTAAATTATGTACCTTTTTTTCCAACTAACAGCGGCTATGAGGGGGGCCACACAGGTAAATGAGGCTCAGAAGAGGTCCATGAGCAAAAAAAGGTTGAGAAACACTGCACTAGACTATTGTCAGGAAAAACAAAAATGTCCATCTTTGGCAATACTGGTGCAGCTCAATGGTGTGATGAGTGTTACTGTAGACAGTGAGTGATAACTCTTAGCACTTCTAACCCAAATTCATATAGATATGTTATGAGATTTATATAACCCCAAAAAGACAGCTGCATTTCTAAAGTGCATTAACACTAGTTGAGTTTCTCCAGCATTAGCAAGTGTGGGATATTTCTGATATTAAGTTACAAGAGGCACCACCAATGCCAATAAACTACATCATTAAGGGTTAAAGCTTTAAAACTAATTTTTAAAAGAAAAAAATTATAGGACTGATCCAAAATACACTGAAATTAATGGGAGTTTCCCTGCTGATTTCAGTGGACTTTGTTTAGACCCTATAGGAGACAATTATAAAAATCCCCCCAGAATAGATAAGGGAGCAGCATATTCAATATCCTTCACCTTGCCTTCATTTAGTCCGTTAATGAAATTCCATTGTATCTCCATTAAACTCAACATTGATCAAGAAGTTTCATGAACTATGAATACCTATACTTTTTTTTTTTTTTTTTTGAGGAAAACTAGCTTTATCACATTTTACCTGTAACAATGGCAATGGAACAGTGTTCTAGCAGACTGCTATGTACCTACGCTACAGACATGAGAATCTTTCCTTTGCCATATCCTGATTTTTGTGTATTCATAACCTTAATTCTGGACAAACATTTTCCCTACTGTTTACTATTGCTACATACCCAACAGGGAAACACTCATTCCCTGCATTACTTAAAGTCTAATTTGTTGTCTGTGGATATTTTGGAACCATGTGAGCTAGTGGAAAATGAGTGAAAAAGTGAATCTATCCTCCAGCAGTTTTATAATCTGAATTGTTGTTTATAAAGAATCTTTGTCATTTTATTTCTTCTGCATTGGGGCACAGTACTATTACTTAAAATTGTTTAAAATTTTAAAATATCTGTCAATACAGCTTAAGCAGATAATCAACAAATAAGTAAATGCTTTCTGTCTATAGAACAAGGCACACGATAGATAAGCTCTAAAATGTCACCCTGTTGGAAGTTCTATTACACTGCTTTTGAGGACCCTGCAGAATAACAACAACCCCTTGTCCCATTTAAATAGCAAATAAGGCTACATTTACATAGTGCCTTTCATCCCCCAAAAGTCTCAAAGTATATGAAAAACTAACTACATAATGGATATAGATTAGGGATGTTAAAAATCGTTTAATTTAATAATCATGTAACCGCACCAATTCTTAGCGGTTACATGATTATTTGATGACCCCTAGAGACAGGGCTGCCAGCCAGTGTGCTCCCAGCCTCACTTCTGGGAAGCTCCCTGCCACCCCACTCTGCTGCCTCTGATTTAAAACTGGCTCCCTGCACACTGACTGCCGCCCTGTGCTGCTGCCTCTGATACAGAGGCAGCAGTGTGGGGTGGCAGCAGCCTCTGTCTGCGGAGGGGGCCCAAGCATCCTGCCGACAGAGGCTGCTCTAAAGCAGCAACCCCTATCTGTGGGGAGCTCGGGGCCCCTGTGGACAGAAGCTGCCGCCACCCCATGGTGCTGACTCTGATATAGAGGCAGCAGAACAGGGTGGCAGGCGGGAGCTGGTTTTTAAACTGGATCCCGCATGGACCAGCTCCAGCTGTATCAGAGGCAGCTCCCCTGTGTACTCTTAATTTAAAATTTGGACTGGCAGGCTGGGACTGAGCAATCCTACCAGTATGAGTTTTAAAGACAGAGCTTATGGGGGAGGGGAGAAGTTGCGATTAACCAGGAACATGAAGTGATAAGATTATTGGTTAAACTGTTATCCAGCTAACCGCTAACATCCCTAATATAGATTCAGATTTTCTCCTCTCCCAGCATAAAACAGAATTTCGTTGAAATCAACAAGAATCAAATTTATTTATTATTGAAATACAGCATCTTTTTAATATTTCTGGACAGTCTAAGACAGTACCTCTCAACCTTTCCAGATTATTGTACCCCTTTCAGGATCCTGATTTCTCTTGTGTATATCTCAAGTTTCACCACACTTAAAAACAAGCTATTTACAAAATCAGACATAAAAATACAGAAGTCTCACAGCATGCTAATACTGAAAAATTGTTTATATTCTATTTTTTTACCATATGATAAAAATAAATCAACTAGAATATAAATGTTGTACTTACATTTCAGCGTACAGTATATAAAGTATACTTCAGCATACAGTATAAACAAGTCATGTCTGTATGAAATTTTAATTTGTACGAAATTCAATAGTGCTTTTTTTTATGTAGCCTGTTGTAAAACTAAGTTTTACAACAAGCTACATAAACGCTAGATGAGTTGATATATCATCTGGAAGACCTCTGTATTTCCCCAGTGGAGAACCACTGCTCTAAGAGAAACCACATCTAATCAAAACTACAGAACACTTTACATAGAAAGAAGGTAATAATGCACATTAGAATTGGACTAGAGCTCTTAATTAAATATCTACTGATACCAAAAGTGATGATTAAATATTTCATGACAAGTGGTTAAGACTTTGATTTTTGCTTTATCCAAAAGAATACCTATAACTGCTTATTGTTCTATTATCATGCTGGTATTCCTGGCTCTGGCTCAACACAGTCTTCATATAGAGGGAAAAGAATCACTACCAACATTTCCTGTAGCACTTGGATTTTTATTGGAGGTCTCCCATCTAAGTGCTGACCAGTCTATCAGAAAGAGGCAGCAAGGGGGAAAAGAGGAGGGCGTGCTGGGAGGAGCCAGCTTAAAAGCTGCCAGCTCCAGCTCCGTGGGAGGGGGCATCCCCCGTTGGCCCCGGGCTCCATTCATGGCTTCCCCCGTTGGCCCCAGGCTCCATGGGGCATTTCAATCTTTGAAATGCACAAGAACCCCTGCTGGGGCGGTATGCCACGCGGGACTTCAAAGGCAGTATGCCACGCAGGACGTCCACCTCTGATATGTAGCAACAGCCAGGTGGGTTCTTGCTACATTGTGTCCGAGACAGAACAACAACTATGGCTGCCCGTCGCAGGTGAGCCATAGCCTATTACACCTGAAAAGGCTGGTATAGGGGGCTCTGTCCGTGAGGCGGAGCACGTTCCATATAAGGGCATACAAACTAAACATCTTCCACTGCCAGCTCCACCCACTGCGGCAAGGATTAACCAATGGGTTGACTCGTGGTCAGGCCTGCTTACTCTACCCACTGCAGCAAAAGTCAACCAATTAGGTGTTAAGTGGTCAGGCAATAAAACAGGCAGCCGAACCCCCTCTCAGTGGGGAATCGCATTGAGTGAACGCCTGGCCTGATCAACCAGACACCTTGCACCCCCCGCTCTCGAGTCTTATTGAGCGTACTTCGAGTTGGTCGACCCGAGCTGAGACAGTTTATGGGCATGTGGCTGGTACTCGTGTTCCTGTTGTCTCCAGAACTGGTATAACACTCCTCCCCCGCCATTACTACCCCTATCCTGATTTATTACAGTTACCCTTGTTATCTATCAGTTGACAGTTAGTTGAAGAATCATTGTGCTAGTTAATGAGTAGTTATTAAGGGTTCACTGTTATCTTTTATAAAATAGTGTAAATAGTTAACCTTATGAACAACATCAGTGTTAATTCAACTGCCTCTAACCCCTGGGCCATTATTGAGAACTATTGTGATTTGGAAAAGCCTCAGGGGATTGTTTTGTATTGTTTAGTAATTTGTTTATTTTTCATTTTAATGATTGTCTGGCGCCCACACATGTGACTGAGTTCTTTATCACCACGTGCGAAAGTCATTATCAAAATAAAATCAGTTTCTTTTTGCCAACCCTAAGTCGTGGGTCCATTCTTTCCGGCATCCTTTTCGAACCTCGTGTATTGCGGGAACCGACACATTGCTACAGTAATTCCTCATTTAACACGTGCCTGCTTAACACGTTTTCACGATAGCGTTTTTGGAATTACACGACTGTCCCCGGAATAACACGATTTTCCCCAGCCGGCCCATTGCCGGTGGCTGTATGGGGCTTCCCCTGCCTCCCTGCAAAGTGGCGGAGGGTTCGCCACTCGCCGTGCTGTTCCCCGCTGACTCCCCCTCACCAGACGCCTTGCCCCCTCTCCTCCGCCCCCGCTTGCAGGCCGGAGGCTGGGTTTCCCCAGTGGGCCCATCACCGGCGGCTGCACGGGGCTTCCCCCACCTCCCTGCAAAGCAGCGGAGGGTTCGCCTCTCGCCGCGCCGTTCCCCAGTGACCCCCTCTCGCCGGACGCAGTGCGGGTCCCGGCAGACCCATCACAGGGGCATACTCCCAGCCCAATCCCCCTCCCCTCTCCACCGCTTCCCTTCCCCAGAGCCAAACACCTCCCCCCCCGCTGTAACCTGGTCCCCTTTCTCCCCCAACCTTATATCCCAGTCCCAACAGACACTTGAAATGCAACCCCCACCTTTTCCATTATTTTCAATGAGAAAATTGACCCTGCATAACACGTTTTCACTTAACATGATCATTTTCTGAAACATATCTATAGTGTTAAATGAGGAATTACTGTATTCAATTAGTTGATTAATCTAATTTTATCATCCCTAGCATTTCTGACAAAATCAAAATCAAGATAGTAGCATATGTTTTGTCTTTAATGATTCAATTTCCTGCTCATAATGCTTACTACTGTTACCCTCATTGTGTCTCAATTATTTCCTCTTATTCTTTGTTACATTCCATTGCCAATATTAGTCTTAAATTAGACTGTGAGCTCTTCAGGGAAGAGAGCAACTCCTCCTGTGTGTTTGCATAGTATTTGACAAAATGGAACTCTAATGATGATGTGATTATTGCATTACTAAACAAACAAACAAACAAAATAAATAAATAAATAAAAATTATGGCCTTCAAGAATGAAGCTGCTTAGATGGCAATTACTTACACTTAGCCTGCTGAATAATATATGATACGGATAGTACTCATATTCCTAGAAGAGAGAAAATACTTGTCAGCATTGTAGCATCTCTATATTTCTCTTTTGGGTTCTCCACAAAATAGGAATTCTGTTTGTTGAATGTGGCAAAAGCTTTCAAACCAGGTTGCATGGAAGATTTTTCAACCGTGGATATGTTCCTGGTAGTCCACAGAATCAAACAATACTTAAATAACAAAAGGTATTTTGACAAGGCAGGTGTTCCTTGAAGGGAGATCTTTCTTACTGGTCTATATAGTAATAAGGCTAGAGAAACACGGACATGTAGAAATGGTGCATTTTTACTCAAAACGGTGGTCATAAATTGTTTGAATGTATTATTTGTCACATTCAGTACTCAGTAAGTGGCATTATTTGTATTGCTAGACACTTTCAATTTTAACATTATCCCATGCTGTTTGTGTATTCATGCATGCAGAAGTACAGGGATGGAGAGTTCCTAAATGAAAAGGGAAACAGCATTCTAAAAGCAATATACACAGACAAAAAAGTATTCATGAGATCAGAAAATAAAATGTCAATATTTTTAATAATAGATTTGTTAGTGATCACACTTACCCCATCTAATAAAAAATACATCATGGAAGAAGCATCATAAGAGAACCGGGGGATCTAACTTCTCTCAAACATTGTTCTCACTCATTCAATTTATTTCAAGTTCAGTTTTCACAGTCCATCTTAGGTTTAAATATCACTCCTTTGATCAACTGGCAATGGATGACATTGAGAAGGATCAAGTTGCAGCTGGCAGCACAGTGCCAGGCATGGAAATGACATGCATGCAGCTCAATCAACTCATCAGGTAAAATGGCTTTGTGGCCAGTGTGGTAAATATTGTTCTTCCTCATTTGGTCTATGGAATCAGTTGGATACCCATTCAACTGTTCTTGTTGACCTCATCCTTGAGATTGAGGTGACTAGCATCCTCCTCATAATCATATATGGTGCCTGTTTTGCCTGCACCTAAGCATACTACCTTGCAAACAGTAGTCATAGAATCACAGGGCTGGAAGAGACCTCAGGAGGCCATCAAGTCCAGCCCCCAAGAAAAAATAAATACATTGATGTTTATTCAATAATGTACTTCCTCTGAATATGCAGGTTCACCACATGTGTGAATTTCCACCTGACGTATAGACTTGAATGAAGGAATGAGTGATGACTTGACTCTACCACTTCAGAACCGGATGGGAAACAATGTTTCCAACTTGTGAATATTTTCAAGATTTTAAAGAATACTCCATCCTGAATCAGAATGACAAGTACACATTTCAAAAATGTCTGTGACCAAATCCATGTTGTGGGTGGATTCCTCACTGACAGTCCGCTCTGCCAGTGTTAGAGCCCAGGGCTGGGACATGGAGTTCGGCAGGCCTGCACACCCCCCCTCAATACCACTCCTGTCATAGCAGTACTTCCCTCTCCTTAAGCTAGCATAGTCTGTGGGACATTTCTCAGGCATCTCTACAGAAGCCCCACAGACCATGCTTAGCGCTCACCTCACTGAACCCTATAGTGTGTGCTTGGTGCTCACCCTCTCTGAGCCCCATAGATTGTGCTTGATGCTCCCCTCTACCAGAGCCCCAATGCTGGGCAGATAAACTGCTAAGGTCTGAATACTGCCCCACCTGACTTAAAAGTTGGGGGGAAAATACTACTGTTATTCCTGGTTCCAGGGAAGAGCCCAGGACTATTTATGACCCTGCCTTACTTGAAGGCTGGGACCTAATGAGAACTGCTAAGTCCCTCCTTTGTTTTTTCTTAACAGTCCCAACTACGAGGATATGTGCCCTTCCTCAGACACAGACAGACAGCAACATCATCTTTTACGCCATCAAACCAAAGAAGAGGTTTTGAACCAAAACCATGGAAGTATTCTGACAATTTCAAAACTAGTTTTTTTCCAAATTAAAAAAAAGGGAAAGTCGCAAAACTGACCTTTCCTGTAAAAAGTTAAATCTGCGTGTTTGATGGAAAAATGTTTTAATCAAAAAATTCCTAACCAGCTCAGCTCTATCAGTAATACTTTTTCTAATACTGCAATATATTACATAAACTCATCAATGTGAAATTATATAGGATTTTTTTTAGAGCATTATGGCCAACACGTTCAAGATAAATGTAAGGAAAAATACCTAGCTATCCAGAGTGTGAGTGTGCATGCATAAAAAATAGCAAACGTGGCAATTGAGAAAAGAACTTACTAGGTTAAAAAAAAAATCCTTCTTTCTGTCCCTCATATCCAGGATTATTACTACTATGGACATTATTACTCATTTTTAAGAACTCTAATAATGTAAGGAAAGGCCCAACAAAGCTAATGCAAATATGTAAACATTTTAGATGAGAGGGAATTATATGAATTAAAGATGCACTTCTGGAGTAAGGTGAACTACCTGACTACGATAAAATTCATATTTAAGCATAGGCAAGGCAAACCCCACCTATCAACAATATTAAAATTTAAGGTTGGGGAAAGGAGGGAATACGCTCTACAGAAAAAAAATCAGGCAGTTGGAGGACTACATGGGAACATGCCTAGAGGCATAATATAAATGGCTGTGTTCCCATAAGTGCAGAACCAGTCTCAGTATATAAGTCTGATCCAAAGCCCTTATTCTGCAAATGATAGCACATGGGCAGACTGCTGTGTACACCCACTGAAGTCAATGAGGCTCTGCATGGGAACAGCAGATTTCTTGAATGCTGTTAACTGCAGGATTGGAGTCCAAATTTGTACAGAAGAGGAAAACTCCATAGCTGGATTAATGAATCTGACGAAAGAGACTTCAATGATAGTCTCTTCCTCTTCTAGGTCACACTGTGTAACATTTTGCAAGGGAGGAAAAAGTCTTGGCTTTGAACAAGAGTTGCAGGATCAGAGCAGACTGTAACAATTTTATGTAAAGATTATTTATTCAATTATTTGAATATATGGCCCAATGATGGCTAGTACATGTTTCCAATTTTTTTACAAAATATATTATTTCCTCGGTGGAAGGAAAGAAAAGGAAGGTAGTAAGTTTGACCTGGACTCAGTCCATAGCATCACCTTTGTTTTCAATTTGAAGATGATGTCAGGCATGGAATGGAAGTTTTTGTTCTTTTTTTTCAAAACCAGTTACTCAAATACATGGTCTTCTAGACAACCCCATGAAATATGATGTAAATGTCCCCCCTCCCCCCAGAACTGTATTTTTTTGGCATTAAAATTTAATTCCACACAAACTTTCCAGTCCACAAAGCATGTATATTTTAACACAGATAGTTGTACTCTATTTATTATTATTTAGACTTAATTTCTTAACCCAAGTAGGGAACTATTAATGCACAAAAAGCCTTCTGTTTCAATGATAAGAGATGGGTTGCCTGCCAACTGGAAAGTAAACGATTGAGAAGTTAAGGGAAATATTTTCCTCTGAACTTGCCCTGTTATGACTGGAGAAAAAAGACCCCAAGAAAAGAACTGGAGTTTAAGATAGATGCTGAGAGGTAGTGAGAACATTTCAGCTTAAGAGACTCATATTTTCCAATATGTCAGATAAATCAATGCTGAAGAGTGTATGCCCACAGCTTGCAAAGAATTAACTTACTTGTATTCCTAGGAGTTGTCAGTAGGAATACAGCCAATGATGAGGTTTTGTGAGGACGAGCAAATGTAACAGAGAAGCTGATTTTGAATCAAAATCAGACACTGAAGGAGCTTTTTAGGCAGTACTAAATTGGTTGGGATTTATAACACCCCCCCCCATAACCAATACATGACATGCATTTTTCAACACTTCACCCCAAGGCTCCAGGCTACATACTGAATACTTTGTACATTCTGTTCCCAAATTTCAATATTTATTGTCAATGAAAGCTTCCTGGTATTTCTGGTCTCTTCATTCTGTAGTTTGGATTTCAATTTCACAGCCTGGATTTTATGTATTAAATACTCTTTTGTGGAGTTGCCAATAATACTTATCCTTCATCACTATTCTATGGTGTAATGAGAGAAGTTTTTTTTGTACAAGTGAATGGTATTTCTGTAACAGCTGAGTTAAATTTCCAGCTCCAATACATGAGTTAGTCAGATACTATGGTGAGGAGGGCAGTATAGTACCCTAAACAGAACAGAAATTTTTACAGGCAAGTTACCAACTATTAGAAAATTTTAAGCACCATCAAAGGTTTCCCTGGGGTTCATGTTAGTTTCCTTACTGTGTATACTATTTCCTTTAGTATAAAAAACAGTAATTACCATCAGAGAGACGAGGGATATCTGGCTGGAATTATATTGTAATGAAGTCAATGGTAGCGGCATAGACTTAGCATCTTAAAAAATCAGGACACTTATTTAATGTGCCTAGATAGGGTATTAGTGCCTAACTGTAAACACCCATATTTGAAAATGTTTGCTTATTATATCCATTCTTCTTGCTGTTCTCTTTGATCCGTCCAGTCCGTGACCACGGGATGCTTGTTTCAGGAAGAAGGACTGCTAAGCAGAGATGGGCTCCACTTATTGAGAAAGGGGAAGAAAGCATTTGGATACAGACTGGCTAACCTAGTAAGGAGGGCTTTAAACTAGGTTTGACAGAGGAGAATCAAACCAGTATCTTAGTTGTTTGTATACAAATGCAAGAAGTATGGGGAATAAGCAGGAAGAACTTGAAATGCTAGTAAAAAAACACAACTATGGAATTTGGTGGGATAATACACATGATTGAAATATTGTTATAGAAGGATACAGCTTGCTCAGGAAGGATAGGCAGGGAAAAAGGGAAGAGGTTTTGCCTTATATTTTAAAAATGTATATACTTGGACTGAGGTTGAGATGGGCATAGGAGACAGCCCTGTTGAAAGATTTTGTGTAAGGTTAAAAGAGGTAAAAAACAAGGTTCATGTTACAGTAGGGATTTATTGCAGACCACTTAACCAGGAAGAAGTGGATGAGGCTTTTTTTTTTTTAAAACAACTAATAAAATCACCGAAAGCACAGAACTTGGAGTGATGGGGGACTTCAACTATCAAGATATCTGTTGGGAAAACAACACAGCAGGGTACAGATTATCAAACAATTTCTTGAAATATATTGGAGATGATTTTTTATTTCAGAAGGTGGAGAAAGCTACTGGGGGCAGGCTGTTCTAGATTTGATTTTAGCAAATAAGGAGGAACTGGTTGAGAATTTGAAAGTTGGAAGGCAGCTTGGGTGAAAGTGATAATGAAATCACAGAGTTCATGATTCTAAGGAATGGTAGAAGGGAGAACAGCAAAATAGAGACAATGTATTTCAAGAAGGCAAACTTTAGTAAACAGAGGGAGCTGGTAGGTAAGCTCCCCATGGGAAGCAAAACTAAGAGGGGAAAAAAAATTGAAAAACAGTTGGCAGTTTTTCAAAGGGATATTAAGGGCACAACAGCACACTCTTTATTCCACTGCACAGAAAAGATAGGATGAACGGCAAGAGACCACCCTGCCTTAATGATCTTGAATGATCTAAAAATAAAAAATGAGCTCAATCTAGCTAGTTACATAAAGGGTAACAAAAAACATTCTAGAACAATATTAGAAGCAAGAGGAAGACCAAAGACAGGGCAGACCCATTGCTCAATGAAGATGAAAATAATCATTAACAGAAAATGTGGAAATGGCAGATGTGCTTAATGACTTTGTGTCGGTTTTCACCAACAAGGTTGATGGTGATTGGATGCCTACAGTAGTGAATGCTGGAGAAAAGGAGGTAGGTTAAGAAATTAAAATAGGAACAGAGCGAATTAAAAATTATTTAGAAAAGTTAGATGTCTTCAAGTCACCATGGTCTAATGAAATGCATCCTAAAGTAATCAAGGAGCTGACTAAGGAGGTATCTGAGTCATTAACCATCATCTGTAAAGAGTCATGGAAAACTCCAGAGAATCCAGAAAACTGGGAAAGGAAAAATATAGTGCTCATCTATAAAAAGGGAAATAAGGACAACCCAGGAAACTACAGACCAGTCAGTACCAGGAAAGATAATGGAGCAAATAATTAAGGAATCCATCTTCAAATATCTGGAAGATAATAGGGTGATATACTGGGCACTGATAAAGTCAAGCTCTGGAATACTGGTAAAAAGCCCAAAAGCAGCTTAAGAATTCAGGGTGGGTGCAAGTATTAGTAGCAGAGATCAAATGCAAGGGGTTTTCTCCCTGGCATGCAGGGGGCTGCAAGATGCATCCTGGACTCAGACATCGTATATGCACATGGCACAAGTCAACTTAACTAAAACCTCATATAATGGAAGAGGTACACTCCTTCATCTTCACTCATACTGTATAGTAGTAGCCATAGACGAGCATCATATATACAGTGCTTAAATTGTGCCAGAGCTTACCAGGGCTGCGCCCCTGCACCTCTGGGTTTGCTGCCTCAGTTATGAATGTAAAAACATTGCTTTAACCCTGGAACCACTTTCATTACAAATTAATTAAATTTGCATGAGTATTACGATTCTACCTGTATCTCTGCAAAATTTTAGCATAGAGCATATGGTTTCCACACAGGCTTTATTCCTTCTGCAAGGGTTAACCAACAATTTTTTTCAGATGTACAACAATATCTCCACAGCAGCCAAAGGCAGCCTCACCAACCTGTCCTTGCAAGTGTTTTATATCATAACTTTGAAATCAAATCAAGATACAGAATGATTTTGATGAGGGTAAAGTGCAGTATGAAATTAACACACAGGAAAGTATAATGTGTAAAGAAATGCGCTACATCATTCTAACTGGACAGTATGGACAGCCACACTGTCAGAGGCAAGACTAGCCAAAAAGAAAAAAAAAGTCAGAAACGTCAAGGCTTACAGACAGATGTTCTTGCCATCAAGTTAATGAAGTAGGGATTGGATAAATGGAGTGTAAGGTGGATAGAAAACTGGCTAGATTGTTGGGCCCAACGGATAGTGATCAATGGCTTGATGTCTGGTTGGCGATCAGTTTCAAGTGGAATGCAGCAAGGATTGGTTCTAGGGTCGGTTTTGTTCAACATCTTTATTGATGACCTGGATGAGGGGATGGATTGCACCCTCGGCAAGTTTGCAGATGACACTAAGCTAGGGGGAGAGGTAGATATGTTGGAAGGTAGGGATAGGTTCCAGAGTGACCTAGACAAATTGGAGGATTGGGCCAAAAGAAATCTGATGAAGTTCAACAAGGACAAGTGTAGAGTCCTGCACTTGGGACGGAAGAATCCCAAGCATTGTTACAGGCTGGGGACTGACTGGCTAAGCAGCAGTTTGCCAGAAAAGGACCTGGGGATAACAGTGGATGAGAAACTGGATATGAGACAACAGTGTGTCCTTGTAGCCAAGAAGGCTACTGGCATATTAGGGTGCATTAGGAGAAGCATTACCAGCAGATCTAGACAAGTTATTATGCCCCTTTATTCAGCACTGGTGAGGCCACACCACAAGTACTGCATCCAGTTCTGAGCCCCCCATGATAGAAAGGATGTGGACGCATCGGAGAGGATCCAGCAGAAGGCAACCAAAATGATTAGGGGTTGGAGCACATGATCTACGAGGAGAGGCTGAGGGATTTGGGCTTATTTAGTCTGCAGAAGAGAATAGTGAGGGGGGATTTGATAGCAGTCTTCAACTTCCTGTTGCACTGTTAATATAAGAATAGAAAATGAAGAATAATGCAATTTTAACAAGGAGGCAACATTTTTTAAAAAAAGATTGTGTCCTCAGAAATCAGCATCAGTTTGTCTAGCCTTAAAGAATTACAGTTTGCTTCTAGCTTTAAATTGCCTTACTGGTGATAATCGAACATTTCTAATAGTATTTAAAACTAGTCTTATGAGATTTTTGAACATGGAACTGAATGTACTGCCAGCTAGGGCTTCACCAGTCATGGTTGTAAAAAGAAATTTTTCAACTTGACATTAGCTTGTTTATTGCCATGAGTATAATCTAACCTTGGATATTCAGTAAAGGGGATCGGTAATGATCAGAGAAAACATTAATACTAAAATATTTTAAATAGTCATTTCTTTTTATTATTGTTTTTTTTTTAAAAACATAACTAAGTAACCTTTAATGGATACAAATTTATTTAGATACATGTGATCATTTAGCATTCTGATATATTATGTAATGTGCCCATCACTTAGGTATCTAGCCCCATATACACAATTTTAAAAGATGCAGTTAGCAAAGAGGAGGTTATGTCATAGAATCCACCATATCAGAAGATTTAGCTGCATTGTTAAGTGGGGTTGTACTCCCTTTTTAGTGTCCTTGCAGAAGCACAGTAAGTTGCATGCACACAATATTTCACTTCTTGTCTAACGTATGAGATTTTCACGTTTTAAAATATATAATTTTTGGCAGCAATTTAAAATAATCATAACAGGAAACAATTCAAGGTTTTAATATTAATTGAATTTCATGATCTCTGATGCATCAAACTGGAAAAAGAACGGTTACTTACCTGTAACTGTTGTTCTTCGAGATGTGTTGCTCATGTCCATTCGAATCAGGTGTGCATGCACTGCGTGCACGGGTCTCCGGAGCGTTTTCCCTCGCGGTACCCGTAGCACTGTCAGGTCACCCCCTAGAGTGGTGCCGCTATAGCGGAGCATAAGTACCCCTGCTGGCGCTCCCCCTCCTCAGTTCCTTCTTGCCGGCAACTCCGACGAAGGGGAGGTAGGGGGGGAATCGAATGGACATGAGCAACACATCTCGAAGAACAACAGTTACAGTTAAGTAACCGTTCTTTTCTTCTTCGAGTGGCTGCTCATGTCCATTCGAATCAGGTGACTCCCAAGCAGAAACCCCTATGGAGGTGGGGTTGGAGTAAACCTCTAGGACCACAAACACCAGAGTTGAAACCAAGAACCAGACAATTTATTGAACGAAAATGCAGCAGAACAGTAACAAGTAACGTGTGTTTTCCAATCACAGTACAGAGCTGAGAACAGCACTACCCAACGCAGCATCGTCCCTGGCTTGCTGGGTGAGCGCGTAATGTGCCGTAAACGTGTGAACAGAGGACGACATGGCCACTCTACAGATTTCAAGAATCGGAACCTGTGCCCCGAACGCTGTGGAGGACGCATGCGCCCTAGTGGAATGCGCCCCAACCTGGGGTGGTTCTTTATGAGCCAACCTGTAACATTCTCTGATGCATGAAGAGACCCAAGTGGACAAACTTTGGGTTGAAACTGGTAGTCCCTTTACCCTTTCTGCAAAGGCAATAAACAGTTGAGGAGATTTACGAAAGCGTCTTGTTCTATCTATGTAAAATGCCAATGCACGCTTGGCATCCAGGGAATGCAACACTTGCTCCTTAGGGGAGCGGTGTGGCTTTGGGAAGAACACAGGTAAGTATATCTCTTGGGACATATGGAAGGGTGAGACTACCTTAGGGAGGAAGGCCAGGTGTGGGCAGAGCCTGACATTATCCGCCGAGAACACTAAATATGGTGGCTCTACCGTCAGGGCACTAAGTTCAGAGACTCGGCGTGCCGAGGTAATGGCCACTATAAACACTACCTTGAGACACAAATACTTTAGGGAGCACATGGCCAAAGGCTCGAGTGGAGGGCGACATAAGCCTTGTGAGGACCAGATTGAGATCCCACTGGGGAATGGGCACCCTCACATGGGGAAACAACTTGTCCAAACCTTTCAGGAACCTGTTGACCACGTGGTCAGTAAACAGGGAAGTGCTCCCACATCCCAAATGGAAAGCTGAGGGGGACGCTAGGTGCACTTTGATAGAAGAGGTAGACAAGCCATTCTGGCGCAACTCAAACAGGTAGTCCAAAACCACCGGGATGGGGGCTCAGGATGGGTCCAGTCCCTTTTGGGACGCCCATATTG
Organism: Pelochelys cantorii; assembly: GCA_032595735.1. Lineage (NCBI taxonomy): Eukaryota > Metazoa > Chordata > Testudines > Trionychidae > Pelochelys > Pelochelys cantorii. The sequence continues at coordinate 72,153,550 of CM064327.1, forward strand.
TAAACCGTTTCCACTTGGCCTCATAGGACTTTCTGGTAGACGGCTTTCTGCTACCTAACAGCACCATTTGCTTCCAAGCATGCCTTTTCCTCCTGCGTCAACCACGGATAAGCCACGCAGTGAGATGAAGCGATCTGAGGTTTGGATGGACTAGCAGTCCGCCTTGCCAGTGTTGCGTAATAAGATCCGGAACCATGGGTAGGAGCTGTGGCTCTGCACATGCCATTTCCAGCAATATGGGGAACCAAAACTGTCTGGGCCAGTTCGGGGCTATTAGGATGATCCGTGACCTAAACGCTTTGACTCTGGTTAAGACCCTGGGGACCAGCGGGAACGGGGGGAATGCATACAGGAGTCCATGAGGCCATGTCACTGTTAGTGCATCTCCCCTGGATTGCTTTCCCAGCCCCAGAAACAAAAAATAATAGGGGCACTTCCTGTTCCCTGGTGTGACAAAGAGATCCACCAGGGGATAACCCCACCTGCAGAAAACCTGATCCAGGATCTCCCCCTTCAGAGACCACTCATGGGCTCCGAAGAACCTGCTCAGTGCATCTGCCAACAAGTTTTTGCAACCCAGAAGGTACTCCGCTTGAATGTGGATGCTGTGCATTATGCACAGGTCCGATAGGAGTAATGCTTCTCGGCATAGAGGGGATTATCGAGCCCCCCCCGTTTGTTTATATAAAACACGGCAGCCATGTTGTCCAGGCGCACCAGAACTGAATGTTGCGAGATCATGGTCAGGAACACCTCGCAGGCTCTCCTGACCACCCTCAATTCCCATACATTGATATGCAAGACCCTCTCCAGAGGAGTCCACACCCCCTGCATCCTGTGTCGGTCCAGGTGTGTGCCCCAGCCCATGTTGGTGGTGTCTGTAACCAACGTCACTGAGGGGAGCTCGGTCTGAAATGGCACCCCGTCACATACCACCTCTTTCTGAGTCCACCATTGAAGGGAGACAATCAGTTCCCAAGGGACCGTAAGGATAACGTCCCAGCAGGTTCTGGACTGGTCAAACACTCTCGCTAATCAAGCCTGTAAGGGCCGGAGTCTTAACCTGGCATGGCGAACGACGTAGGTACGCACCGCCATGTGTCCGAGCAGCCTCATACAGGTGCGAGCCACAGTAAGGGGGGAAAGCGTGAGGTCATTCACCATGCTCACTATGGTATTGAACCTGACCGTGGGAAGAAAAGCTTGCGCCACCCTGGAGTCCAGAAGAGCTCCCACGAACTCTATGTCATGACAGGGAGTCAACATTGACTCTTCCTCGTTTAGGATAAGTCTGAACCTTTGAAAGAGGGCCCTTGTAAACACTTTGTGCGTTCTCACCTGCACTTGGGAGTGTCCACAAATCAATCAATCAATCATCCAGGTAAGGGAAAATCCTGATCCCATGTGTCCTGAGGAATGCCGCCACCACTTCCATACATTTTGTAAAGACCCTGGGGGCTGTAGAGAGCCCAAAGGGGAGCACAGTAAAGTGGAAGTGGCTGTAGGACACTATGAAACGGAGAAATCAATTGTGATTCAGCTTTATTGCCAGGGCTCGACAATTAGGGCAATCTACTCGCCCGTGGCAAGCAGATTTTAGCCTGGCACGGCGCTGCAGCGTGATCAGTGTCTGCGCATCCGCAGCGTGCCAAACCGCGTGGCTGGCGAGCGGGGCTCACCGCCACTTGTCAAGCCCTGCTTATTGCTATATGAAAATAAGCATCTTTCAGGTCGAGGACCACGTACCAAACTCCCAGCTCCAAGACTGGAATGAGGGAGCCAGGGTTACCATTCTGAACTTTGTCTTTTTCACTTCTTTGTTAAGGCATCTTAGGTCCAGAATAGGCCGAAGCCCCCCTTTTGGTTTGGGGATAATGAAACAGCGGGAATAAAACCCCTTGCCCTCTAGGTGGGAGGGGACCCTTTCTACAGCTCCTTTCTCGAGGAGTGCGAGGACCTCCTGCTTCAGAAAAGCCTCATGAGATGGGTCCCTGAAGAGGGACAGGGAGGGAGGGGAAGAAGGGGGGAACCCAGAAAGGGAATGGAGTACCCCATCTTTACCAGGTCGGGTACCTATCTGTCGGACGTGACTTCAGACCATGCTGGGCAAAATGGGATAATCTGTCCCCAAACAGGGGGAAAAAAGGGGAGGTTGGTATACGGTTCTCGAAGATAACTTCAAAATGGATGTTTGGTCTGCTGGGAGGGAGGCTGACCCACTCCTCTAATGTTATCCGTCCTAGGGCAGCGACGCCTTACACAATTAGAGGCCGAAGTTGCTGCTGCCGCCGTGCCCCCAGTGGGAGCCCGCGGGCGACGCCTCCAGGAGTCTCTGCGGGAGGGCTGAAATTGTGCTGTCCCCAGCTGTCTATAGGGGAGTTGCCGCCTCTGAGGGGCCGATGTGTGAATCCCCAATGACCGAAGCATGGAGCTGGTGTCCTTCAAAGTGTGGAGCCTGGAGACTGTGTGCTCCGAGAAGAGGGTATTTCCCTCAAAGGGGAGGTCCTGAATTGTGGACTGTACATCTGGCGGTATGCCAGACACCTGTAACCAGGCACTGTGGCGCATAACCACCCCAGATGCCATGGTTCTGTCGGTTGAGTCCACTGCATCCAGGGAGGCCTGCAAGGCCATTCAAGCAATTGTCCTGCCCTCCGTGGTCATGGCGGTGAACTCCTGCCATGTGTCGGGGGGAAGTTTGTCCCTGAATTTGTCCATTGCCTGCCAGGTATTATAAGCATAACGGCTGACCATCACCTGTTGGTTTGCGATGCGAAGCTGCACCCCCCCGGGGTGTACACCTTATGTCCCAACAAGTCTAGCCATTTGGGGTCTCTGGCTTTTGGGGTCAGGCCCGGTTGCAGTAGCTTCTCCTTTTGTGCCGCCACCTGGACCACCAGAAAGCCAGGGACAGGGTGGGAGTACAGATGTTCATGTGCTGTCTGCCAGACATAATACCGTTTCTCAACCCCTTTAAGGGTAGGGGTTAAGGATGCCGGGGTCTGCCATAGTGTGTTTGTAATTTTGGCTACTGTTTTATTGAGCGGCAAAGCCAATCTGGCTGGGGTACCCTCAAAGAGGATGTCCACCATTGGATCTGATTCCTCCGGAACCCCCAAACTGGCAGCGATGGAGGAGCTCCTGGTGCGACCTGGCATCCATTGCCAGCATGGATGGAGCAGGGTCCACGAGAGCCTCATCTGGTGAGGATGACAATGACTGCCGAACCGGTTCTGGATCTGGCAGCACCTCTGGCTGAATAGGCCCCTGGTGACCCTCTGGACAAGGTGGGGGTGGCACAGGCCCCGAGGGAGGGTGACTGGAGCCCTCCAATTGGGAAGCTTCCTCTGCTGATGGTGGCGGGGGTCTAGAGAGCAATGCAGATGGGGTGGTGTGTTGCCAGGAGGTGCTGGACACCCGGGAGGGCATCATGGGGCCCTGCCACTGGTGATATGCCCAGGGCATCCAGAAGGGCCAGGGGTGCTGTGACTGTGGTGGCCAGGTCTGCCGGAACCCGTGTTGCACCAACCGGTGCCAAGAGCGGGGAACGGTATCTCGGCGAAGATCTAGACGAGACCGCCGGAGTGACTCGACATCAGACTCTGACGAGTAGTCGGACGCGGACCAAGCCCGTGCTACAGAATGTCCAGGAGCCATGGTGGGTTTAAATCTGGCCATGGACTCTGGTTTACTGGCATGTGTCGGTGGAGGGAGTCGCAGTGGTGCCGGTGCCGAGCATCTGCTGGAATGCCCCTACCACGGGTTGGTGCCGGTAGCGGTGGCCGCACCACCGGTACTGAGGGTGTTGGTGCCTGTCCAGGAACGAGTGCCGGAGGCATTGTTGCTGTCAACGGCGGCATCTTAAGCGTCGGTGAGGGCTGATGGTACAGTGCACATACTGGTACTGGTGTCGGTACCGGTGTCAGAGCCAGTCCTGTAGCCGGAGCCAGAGACGAAGGTGGAGCCAGCGCCTCTACATGGCGTGGTACCGGTCGGTACACTGTCAGCTGCTGAGGCAGTGCGGCCACAAAGAGCAGTGCCGGTTGTTGATACTGCGCCGGCTGCGGGTCACTGGACATAGACAGGATTGGTCCAGGAAGTGGCAGCAACAACCTCGACGGGGCTGAAGCTGGTGCCCATTCTGCGCCCACCTGCAGTGCATGTACAGGCGGTGGTACGGACAGCACTCTTGCTGTCGTCTGGGGAGCCCCTGAAGATGCCGGTGCCGACCACGGCCATTGGCAACCGGTGCCAATGTGGCCCCCGGTGTCGGTGGCCATGACCCCTCCAGGCTCAACGAAGATTGCGGGGAGGCGGTGAGATGGATTAAGTCCTGCGCAGCCTCGAACGTCTCCGGTGTGGAGGGTCTGTGCGCTGGCATCATGCCTGGGCTACCGGGCAGGTCACCGGCTTTCTTCTGGGCTCCTGAGCCACCAGTACCAGGGGAGCCCCAACCTGATGACCGATGCCAGTGGTGCCAGCCCACACGGGACTTATGGCTTGGCAATCTACCCTGGAAGCTTTCGCCTTTTTTGGGGCTGGGGAACGTGAGCGGTGCCTCAGTGCCACTGATTTCGGCACGGATGTCTTGTCGTGTGCCAATGTGCCACGCGTTGATGCTGGAGCACTGCGCACTGTGGCCAGAGGCGCTGGTGCCGGTTGAAGAGCGGCTTCCATTAATAAAAGTTTTAAATGAGAGTCTCTCTCTCTCTCTTTGTGCGCGGCTTGAATGCCCTGCAGATCTTACAGGCATCTGCCAGGTGGGCCTCCCCCAGACACTTTAAACAGTCGTTGTGGGGGTCATCCTTGGGCATAAATTTTGCGCAGGACGCACACGGCTTAAAAACATGCAGCCCTGGCATTCCCCACCCCTGTAGGGGGGAAGAAAACAAAGGTGAACCTTAACAACTAAGTACCTAACTATTTACAGAAACAAAAGCCAACTGGCAAACAACAATGCTAACTAAGCTAAGACCTATCAACGCTCCAACGATGGTCACGGGTGGTAAGAAGGAACTGAGGAGAGGGAGCGCCAACAGGGGTACTTATGCTCCACTACAGTGGTGCCACTCTAGGGGGTGACCTGCCGGCACTATGGGTACCGCTAGGGAAAACGCTCTGGAGACCCGTGCACGCGGCACGCGCACACCTGATTCGAATGGACATGAGCAACCACTCAAAGAAGAAGATTCAATTTTTTACATTCAAATAGAGAATTGCAAAACATTCACTTTTGTTCAGGAACAGGATTATAGCATCCAGAATTGTATCTGACGAAGCGGGTCTTTGCCCATGAAAGCTTATGCTCCAACACTTCTGTTAGTCTATAAGGTGCCACAGGACTCCTCACCGCTTTAGCATCCAGAATTGTCATCCTGAATCATAAGTGGTAGATGAAGACACACAGCCATCTTAGAACCAGGATGGCTCTTTATCCCCACTGCCTTTTAGGGATTAGGGACATTTTAGAGAAAAAGCCTCTCCTCCTGTGTTGACAAGCTATGGGCATTATTGCCATTCAATGGGTAAGGGAGTTCACTTCCTGTCTGAAGACCTCTTAGAAAGGGGAATTTTGAAGAAGGGGTAGTCAGGAATTTGATCATGTAGCTGACTGAAGTGATGTCCAAGATCCATTTGTGTGAAGTTACATGCTGCCGCATCAGAAGAAAATTGGGCCTGGTGATCATCAAAGGGAAGCCGAGAAACTGGTTATGCGTGGGCTGGCTAATGCCTCTTGATCATCCCATTAAAATGCCTTCTTGGTAGACAGCATGGTCTGAAGCAGGGATAGCAGTGGTGCAGTATGTCTGGCGCATTGTACACTCTGCCATTTCCTTGCAGGCTCATAGGCTCTCTGTCCACTGCTTCAAGTGACACCTGGAAGAATGATCTGGGATTGGGGTGCGCATTCCTGCAGTAGTTTAATGGCAAATTCTGACAGCTTGTTGTCACTGACAACATTGTGTTTTGACATGACTGCCTGATAGTAGGCTGGCTGATGAACAATTATTTCTGATGATGCCATCTTGTCTCTTGGCTTCTTTGTTCAATGGAGTAGACCTGGGCTGATGATGCCTGTTTTGCTCCATGACCACTTGGAAGACAGAGCTCAGGTTAGCGTGGGAGAACAAGTATTCTGCACATTTGGAGGGCACAAAGTACTCTGGGGTCAGGGCACAGTGTGTCAAGCCTCACTGGTAGGGGGCACCACTTGGGACGGAGCCACAGATTTGGGCACATCCAGAAGTTTATGGATAGAAGCCTGAATCTCCTCCAGTCCAACCCAAAGAGTTTCTGTGACCCTTCTAGGAAGTCCTGGTATTGGCTATCATCTTCCTAGGAGAGGAGGAGTGGCTAGTGTTACCACCTCATCTCAAAGGAAATGCTGTTGACAGCTTTGTCAGTATTGGCTTTTCTGGCTCAGAGACATGCTCTGAGAGGGACTGAGGTGCTTCTCTTGGAAGCAAGCTCTTTGGAAAGTGGTGCCAAGGGTCCTCATAGTTTGGGGCCTGAAAGTATGGAGCCCAGGGACCCCAGTATGGCCAGCAGCTAGGTTTATAAGTCAGTCTTGGGGGTGTTCTGCAATTGCAAATGGCTACAGATGCAAAAATTGCACAATTCCCTTAGGACTAATAAGGGTATGGAAGCAGGCCCTGGATGGGTACAGTAACTGTGGTTTCTAGTCCCACAATACAGGTCACAGGATGCTGAAGCCTCTGATAGGCTCTGGAAGCCCCGTTCAAGTCAACATCTCATGCTTGTATGTCAGGGGAAATTCCGGTACTATTGCCTGTTCATCCAAGAAGTTCTATAGGTGGAGTTGACTATACTGTCTGTCTTGTAGCAGCAAATCCAAACACATGCAACAGAAAATAGTGCCTAAATGGTGTTGGAGCACCCATGTCACAGCTAATACTTGAAGATCAATATATGTGAGGTGATGATGGCTTTTGATTGAACAAGTTCTTCAACTACCTGAAAGGATCAGAGAGGATTAGTGACTCAGGAGCAGTGTAAATCATCAGCTCCTTAACAAGCGAGCAACAAGCTGGCTGGAATTTTTGATACAGGCTGGTTTGACCGTGTAATCTTGGATGTAGCGAAGTACCACCTGTGTGAAAGTCAAATGCTCCTTTCTATTCTTGCTTGATGAAAGGGGCTGATACCACTTCCTTCATGGACAATTTTGGAGTGCTGGATGCTCTGGATATTGTTGTTTGCAGTCCATATTCCCTATGAACTCCAAATGTACCCATTCTTGGATTGCACCTTTTCTGTAGATTTTCACTTGGTACTTAGAGTATAGGCAGTTCCGCTCTTAAAGGGCTTGTGTAGCTGTTTGTCTCTCTTTTATCTTCCTCTTGTCTCCACTTAGAGGAGTTCTTAGGTTTAATGGAGGATTCCAAGATGGAAAGAATCAGTTCTTCGGCAGGGTTTCAGCCCTGGGCCTTCAGTAATGTAGAATACGCTGCTTTCACTTGCAATACAGGTCTAACTATATTAGCTAGCAACAGAAGAAAGTTATTGTCCCAGAAGAGTTCGTGGTGGATGGCTGGGTCCAGGAGATCATTGTAGGAATCCAGGTCCAACCCCAGCCTCGTTCTCTAGCCTTCCTTCTAATATCTTCTCCCTTCCCCATAATTTGGGTAGCTCCTCCCCATGTAGTGCTCCCAGAAAGATGGCTTCTAAGACTCACTTGCAGGAGCCAGTGGGGTAGGACTGGGCACTCTACTCCAGCTCTCTCTCTCACATTCTGGAGTTGCAGAAGCTCCTGACCCATGTGATGCTCCCACAGTGGGGGTATGATCCACTAGAGCCATATGCTTGATCTGAAAGGGGGAAGTCCAGCTAGACTCTCCCATTCTCTCTTGGGAGCTTTGCAGGCATTCTCTGCACAGTGGCAGCTGCAGTTGCTGGGGCCAAAGTAAACAAGACACTTTTCTACCATGACGGTATTCCTCTTGCCTAATATCAAAGGTCTGCTGCAAACAGTGGAGGTGTGGAAGATTCTCAAATAAAAGGTCATCATACAATCTTGCTGACGTAACTCTTATCCATCCTCCTCATACCTTCTATTTTGTAACTTCCTTTATTGCATCATGACTAAAAATCAGACTTTTTGGGGAAGGGAACATATTTTACTTGTACTGTGAGATTCCAACTGCACTTTGAGTACACTAAAATAATATAGATGAACTGAGAACTCTCAGTCCCTGGACAGGTAGAAATCAGGCACATTAGAAAAGAGATGGAAGAAATTGAGTGGGAGAAGAGAGTTCCAATTGTTCTCTGGATTCTCCAGGGCTCCTCATTTGAGCATTGTCTACTGAACCAGTGAAAATACAAAGTAGACTCCTCTGCATTCTTAAGGTAATCACTTGCCTCAGAAAACTGAGAATGTTTTGCTTAACAACAACAACAACAACAACAAAAAGTTGTATCCTACTTTTCCATTTGGACATCTGAAGCAGGCACCAGAGAGCACATGCACACCTAAACAACCCACCAGGCTTGCCCACCCACCCATCCTTTAATGAAAGCTTAGTTCTCACCAGAGCTTGAGTCCTTCCCCAGGATTCCAAAAACCTCCTAGGTATATCTCCTTGACATATTACACTTATCCCATTGCAATGCCCTCCCCATCTGCCATAGTTGTATGCAGTGTTGCTGCAGCTGTGTTGGTCCCAGAGTATAAGGGTATGTCTACACTACATGGCTCCGTCGACGGAGCCATGTAGATGAGCTTTGTAGACATAGCAAAATGAAGCGGCGATTTAAATAATTGCTACTTCATTTACATCAAAATGGCTGTCGCACTGTGCCGATCAGCTGTTTGTCGGCTCAGCACGGTAGTCTGGATGCTCGGCGGTCGACATCAAAAGCCTTTGTCGACCGCCCCGGTAAACCTCATCCCATGAGGCATAACGGAGCGGTCGACAAAGGCTTTTGATGTCGACCGCCGAGCGTCCAGACTACCGCGCTGAGCCGACAAACAGCTGATCGGCACAGCGCAGCAGCCATTTTGATGTAAATGAAGCGGCGATTATTTAAATCGCTGCTTCCTTTTGCTACGTCTACAAAGCTCATCTACATGGCTCCGTTGATGGAGCCACGTAGTGTAGACAGACCCTTAGAGAGAAAACATGGGTGAAGTAATATTTTCTATTGCAGTGGCACTCGTTCTTTTCAAAGTACTGTACCACTTTCAGGAGTCTGGTTTGTCTGGAGTATCCCTAAGTTTCACCTCACTTAAAACTACACTTAACTGCTTGCTTTCAAAATCTGATATAAATATACGAAAGGGTCACAGCACCCTCTGAGTGAAAAAATGCTTATTTTCTTTTTCTTTTTTACCATTTAATTATAAAATAAATAGAGCAGTGTAAGCAAGACATTGGATGTATGAAATGTTAGTTTGTACTGACATTGCTAGTGCATTTTATGTAGCCCGTTGTAAAACTAGGCAAATAATCCCTGGAAGACTGGTGGGTTTCCCTAGAGGTATCACTGGTTGAGAACCACTATTCTACTGGACCAACTTCTGTTGGTGAAAGAAATAAGCTGTTGAAGCTTAATCAGAACTCTTCTTCAGGTCCTGAAAAAGACTGGAAGAGTTCTGTAAGCTTGAAAGCTTGCCTCTCTCACTTCACCAATCTTCTCGTCTCTCTAGTTGTCACAGTTTTCATAAAAGAAACTGAACTAAGATATGTTTATTCAAGGTGTGTTTAATTTAGGTCTTCTCTTTTATCATGTACATTTATTTTTTACTGTACTCTATTTTTAAAGAAACTTTATACTGTAAAATACTGTACCAAAAAAGTTGATATTTTGCAAAGAATAATATAGTAATATAGGAAAGGTAGTAATCTGGCTCCCAGCCCCAAGCTTGACGATTCTTTGTCACCTAAGGAAATATATATATACACACCTATACTTGTCTTTGTCCTAAATACACAAATTTGGATTGAAATATACATATTCTGAGCCACAAATGTGATAGACAATTGCACCTATCAAATTTCATTAGCTATTTTGGCCCTGATGAACCATAGTCTTAACATTTTAAAATTGTCTTTCCCATACAGGAAACTTCAACAATCTCAAAACTAAAATCTATGTTAAGAGTGGAACCATAAGCACAGAAATTATTGATAATTTCTATACCTACTATGATAATGTAGACACTTGGCCCAAACACATACAGGGCCAAATCCTAGCCCCCCTGAAGTTACTGAATATTTTGCTATTGATTTAAGGTAGAAGTAGGATTAAGTCAACTATGAGTAACAACATGATACTGAGTAGTTAACTATAATGAAGAACATAAACCTGGGGAAGAGACAGTAAATCGACACATGTTAGACATGCAGGTTTATCAACTCCCTATTCAGATCCCTCTGCTGGATTATTTTTCTCACCATATCAAGTTTAAAGTTCTGTCTTTGCCTTCAAGGCCTTGCCCTATGCTACCCTAGTCTATCTCTTGTACCTTTGTCTTTTATTGCATCCTTCATTTAGCCCCTCTGTTCAACCAATCTCTACACCCTATTTGTTTTTTACAGTAATGCCTAGAATCCCCAACAAGGTTCACGTCCCATTGTACTAAGCACTGTAAGACACACAGCAAAAGAAAGCCCCCATCCCAAACGGTGTACAATTTTAAGCTTAAATGCATAATGCAACAGATGAGGGAAATAACTATAATGGGAGGGGAGACAGGGTACAGGGGATCCCAGTATATGTTTCCCCCTTATCTGTTGTTTTGTGTATCCATGGCTCAGCAGTAGGGGAACATGATCCAATTCATGTCTGGCCTGATCTGCATATCCATCATTTGCAACTTGTACTGTACTCACTTCATCTTCTGCATCCCTTTTCTATGGGTGCTTACCACCCACTGGTGGATAGCACACACTCCTCCGCCACCATGTGGGATGCCAACTAACTCCTCCCCTTCCTTCCCAGTGCCTCCTGCCTGACATGATCAGCTGTATAGTGACATTCACGAGGCATAGGGGGAGAGAGGGAAGAGATGGGATGGGGCAAGCAAGGAGAAGGGGCAGAAACGGGCAGGAAGGAGTGAGAGTAAGTACAGTACTATACCCATCATGAGTGGAAAATGTATTCAAAGTGTTAAAAGTGGGCCCATGTCTAAGAGGCAACATAAGAGTGTAACACAGAAGCTAAATTAGATATTATAAAAAGTACTGAAAGAGGTGAGCATGCAGCTGATGTTGCTCATATTCTCAGTTTGCCTGCTTTGATGGTACAGTCAATTTTTAAGAGTGCTGATTGAATTTGTGAAAGTGTTAGAAGTGCTATGAAATTGTCTTCTACAAAAGATAACTAAACAGAGAAAAGTACAATGGAGAAAATGAAATATTTGCTAGATGTTTGGATAGATGACCTCAATGAAAAAAAAAAACCCAACCCCTGTGTTTAAGCTTAAGCTTGAGTTAGGGGAAGGCCAAAAGCCTGTATAATAATTTAAAGCAGTGGTTCTCAAACTTTTTGGCCTGTGGCCCACCTAACTCAATGCAAACCTTTCTGTGAACCACCAGTTGCTAATGGAAACTCACTGTTAATTACATAATTATACCCAAGCCATTTTACTAGTGTTGCAGCTAGGGAGAAAGGTTTAATTTAACCAGTAAGAAAGGAAATAGGAAATTATTAAACAGATTAAGTGTTTAACTTTCTCATGTTAGTTTATCAAACTTCATTTTAAATAAAGTAAAATATTAATTTTTGTCTAACACAAAAGGTTTCAATATTTTCTTTATTTATGGCAGGGGTGGGGAACCTTTTTTGGATCGGGGGCCACTGACCCACAGAAAAATCAGTTGTGGACCACACAAGTGAGAAGCAAAAAACCCTCCAAAAACCCCCAACTCACTGATGTGGCCCCCAGCTGAGATACCTTACTCCTCTAGTACTCCAGCCCCATTGGGCGAGGGAGAGGTACAGGGAGGACTGAGATTCAGGGCTTCCCATAGGCGGAATTTACTCTTCTGGAATTTCAGGGATAGTGAATTTTGTGGACCCACCAGGCTCTGTGGTGGGAACAAAAACAAGGGGTTCAATGTGTGGGACAGGGCTGCCAGTGAGTGGGATAGGGGTGAGAGTGCAGGATCTGGGCAGGAAGTGGGGTGCAGAAGGGGGTGAGGATGTGAGGTCTGGGCAGGAGATGGGGTACTGGAGCAGGCTGGAAGTAGGGTGTCTGGCCAGGGGTGAGGGGGCAAAAGTAAGGGAAGGTGCAGTGTGTGACGAGGAAGAAGGGTGTAGGAGCAAGGGTGGGTTCAGGAGCAGGGTGGGGTAGGGTGTCTGGCCAGGAGAAAGGGTGTGGGAGCAGGCTGGGGGAAGGGTATCAGACCTGGGGGAGGGGACAGGAGTGAGGGAGGGGGGAGGGACAGGATGGGTGTAGGGTGTCTGGCCAGGAGGGAGGGTGCAGGAGCAAGGGAGGGTACAACAGCAGGGTGGGGGGTAGAGCGTTTGACCAGGGGGAAGGTGCAGGAGTGGGTTGGGGGTGTCGGGTCTGGGCATGAGGGGGAGGGCACTTACTGCCCTGAGTGGTCACTCTGCAGTACAGCTGCCCCCCCCCATTCACTGCCCCCAGTGGCAACTGTGCAGTATCACATCCCTCTAATCAGTCCTCTCCCTTTCCATGCTATGGAAAACAATCAAATAGGGACATCCCATTTTCCTGACAAAACCAAACCATCACATTGCTTTAAGTTAGGATAAGAGGAAGCTGCATACCAAATTTGGTGGTCCTAGCTGTTTGGTGGTCCTAGGAAGAGTTCTTGAACAGACTTGCAAAAAAAATAGGACGTACAGACAGACGCCTCTAATATAGATTACTGCGTTTGCTGTATTAAAAGTCTGTGTGTTTGAACAGGGTTATTGGGATTTTACATTATTTTATTTAATGTTTTATGTTTAAAACGTGTACTGTGTAACTTGTCAGTGTAAAAAGGTACACTGCTTAGGCAAAAAGAGCATCATCATAGGCAAGTGCAGCGATGTTGTGAACACATTTTCCCCCCTCCCATTCCATTATTTCTTGTTGGGAAAAATTACCTGGTATATCTTGTTTCAGTATCCATCACCCTTTTCAAGCACACAACCCCAGCGTGTACTGGGGACCCACTGAAATAGCAACATGGACACTTATTAAAGAATCCCTGCGTACGTAGTTTGCAGAAATTTGATAATGTTCACTTATCACTGTCATTTCCTTATATTTTTCAATCCTGTACCTGAAAGCCTCCCAAACCCAGCCCACCAAGGCCTGCAACCTCTCATTCAACTCTGCCATAATGGCTCACTTTTCTGCAGTGCCCACAAGAAGTGAGTTAACCACAGTTAGTCCCCTCCTCGTGGTTTCCCAGTTTGTCTTATGTTCTCCATGTCTATTTGACTCTACAGTCCTTGGAGTAAGGGATTATCTTCTTTTTTTGTGTCTTGTAGAACACTATATTGCCAGTGGTTTATGTATAAAAATTGGCATTTACCTGTAGACATTTTTCACTCTTAAATACATGAGTGTTTATGGATGGTACCTAGCTATTTTGCAGAGTGATGGTGATTTTACTCAATTTGTGCATCAGAATGAGGCGTATGGTATAAATTCCTAGAGAAATTAAACAAAGTAGACTGGCATCAAGCTATCAATGGTCTATTAAAAGATCAGATTGTATTTTGCATCTGATCCCATGTCTCAGTTTATCCATTTGTAAAAATGGGGGCAGTTTTTCTCAACTTGGGTCACATATAAAGCTTTAGCTTGGTTCAGAACACTATTCTGTGCTATCCTCCCAATTGGCACAGTTGAACCAGGACAGGGAAGAGACATGGAGTAATCAGGTGCCCTGATATGATTGTATTTGTAGCACAAAAGTGCAGATGGGCTGAAAGAGTCACCTTATTTCAGTAAAATCCCAGATGTGGGGATCTGAATGAAGTGGATGTCAGCTCTGACTGTTCTATCTGAAAAACCCATACAAAAAGAAACTTAAAGATCAAAGTCTTATGGTTCCAGTGGATCAAGAGAGATGACAAACTCATAGCATCAGATTCAGGCTTTAGATTTGATCAACATGTCTAAAACAAGTCTAAAAAGGGCCAATGCCTGGAGGAAACAGATGACTAGGGGATCAAGAACTAACTCTGTTACATTAGACTCTCTTGGATTTCACTGAAGCATGAATTCTAAGGGAATTGACTCAAGGTTTTTGCCTAAATCAGTGATGTGATCTAGGAAACAAGTGATGGATGGATCAAACAGAGCTTGCATCAATTTCAAGTGAAAAAAACTTTTCTAAATTCAGTAATATGCTGCTGATGCCCCAGATCACCTTAAGTGAGAACATCAACAATACATCTTCACAGAAAGGTTAAACCTCTCACGCCATGCTGTCATTATCTTTTGCTCCTAAAGAAATGCCTTCTAGCATAAGCACATATAGGACAACATAAAATCAAATTATGGAGGATTGGAATCAATGTTCCCACTCATCTTTTCCATTCATGTGAGTATTTTTCCGTCCATGTGTGGAATACATTCATATGCACCCAGGCATGTGCAAATGTGCACCACCAGGAGAAAAAAATATATATCTGTGGGCATTCTGCTAATCATCTTGGAAGCATCTGAATCTTTCCTGAGTGGCTGAACAAGCTCTCAGCTTACATGGAACATTGACTGGGACCAAGGGAAATACATATAGAGAACTATGGTTCTGTCATAACAAAAAGTTTTCCAAGAATGTAAGAAATGGTTGGGAAAAAAAGGAAATGGAGCTTAAAATGCACGAGAAAGAGGCCTATCAAAAGTGTTCCTCCATCTTGGCACTGAGAATCAGCACCACGGTTGTCTAAAATGTTCCAGCCCAACTTAAGTGGTTTGTACTTGATTTAAGGAGTCTGTCAAATAGCATGGAGGATGACTATTTCAATGCCCCCTCAAGAACATAAACAAAAGTATCTTCTAACCACCATAAAGCCAGCCATTTTACAAACAGAGATAAATGAGACTTGAGCCATAGTATAAAAGCAGGCCAGATAACGTGGGACTATTTTGTAGGAAAATCAAGATGCTCTCCCAACAACTTTCCCAGCGACACCTTCTGGGCACAGGCTATTAGGAACAAAGACTGTTCACATTCTTTTGAAAGAGTAATGGAGAAAATTTATCCCAATAGGAAATGAGCAATTATTCAATCTTGGGAGATAACTAGATTTTTGCCCTGATTACAGAAAGTATAATTCAGTGTTAATTAGGCCACTGTAGCTGCCGAATAGTTTTAAGTAAGGGCCCTGTTGGTTGGGGATGGGGGTTTAAAAAGATATAGCATTATCAGACTTCTCTTTCACCGTGAAGTGTAGCTCCTATGTGACTGATGGTTGATGTACTGTGCTGTATTTTGAGAAGAATGGGATGTTTTTGTACAGATACATAAACTATGACAGTGAACTTTCTGAGGTTTCCTTGACTCAGAAAACTATTTCTCACCACTAGCATCTGAGGATATTCTTACCACTGTAGAAGTAGAAAAGAAGAATAGGAATTCATGCTATGGCCCCTTCACCATAGCCTATCAGTTTTCAAAATTCTCTCTCTCTCTCTCTCTCTCTCTCTCTCTCTCTCCAAAAAAAAAAAAAAAAAAAAAAAAGCAACCCCAAAAACAAACATACTTTCAGATTTTGTGCTAATGGAGGTACAGCAGGGGTGGGCAATAATGGGCCAGGATGCTTCTGGGCTACCCCACCCACAGACTATGATTGGTCTGGGGGTAGGAGAGCCCCATTGTCTCCCCCTTCCCACTAGGCACCCACGCCCCTGGCAAGGTGGGAAGAGGTTTTGCATGCTCCCCCACCCCATGCCAATCAGGGCATTGGGGGCGGGGGAGTGCGCGAAGCCTCCTCCCACCCTGCGAGGAACACGTGGCACTTCAAAGTGCCGTGGGCTCCTTGCAGGGCCAGGGCAGGGCAATGGAAGCTTCGCACAGCTCCCCCACCCCCAGGCCAATCAAGGGCTGGGGGCGGAGGGAGCGCATGAAGCCTCCTCCCGTCCTGCAAGGAGCACGTGGCACTTCGAAGTGCCGCGTGCTCCTTTCAGAGCAGGAGGAGGCTTCATGCGCTCCCTCCACCCCCAGGCCAATCAAGGCCTGGGGTGGGGGGAGTTGCATGAAGCTTCCTTTGCCCTGCCCCTGCTCTGTGGGAGCATACAGCACTTTGAAGTGCCGCGCGCTCTTCGCGGCGGGGAGAGGAGGAGGAGGGGAGAGGGCGGAGGAAACTTCGTGTGCTCCTCCCATCCCTAGGCCAATCAGGGCTTGGGGGAAAAGGAGCACGTGACATCTCCCACCCTGCGAGGAGCACATGGCACTTCAAAGCGCTGTGTGGTCCTCCCAGGGCAGGAGGACATTTCACGTGCTCCCTCGCCCCCTGACCCTAATTTGTTTGGGGGCGGGAGAGTGACAGGGCCTCCGCGGACCAGATCATTCCACTTGGCGGGCCAAATCCAGCCCACAGAGGCCCTTTTGCCCACGCCTGAGGTAGAGTGACTGTGATGGAGTGGAAGAACAGCCACTACGGCCTTGAGAACAGTGCTGAGCCTGCCTTCATTAGGAAGGAAATGCTGGTTAGGAGAAGGGCATACCTAGGATTAACTATTAGGACAACTAGGTTAGCTTGTAAAAGGGAAAGTGTTAATTCTACCTCTCCTACAGAAATGGTAGGCAGAGGAGAAACAAAATGTTCTATTTCTTCTTTGGATTTCTGTGCCGTAATCTGCCTGGGAAGAATTGTGAGAGTTGGTGAGGAACCTTAAATTTTATCAGGGAGAGAGACTGGATTGACAGGATTATCAGAGACCACCACAGCTATGTTCCAAGGACATTATTTCTTACCCCTTTTGGGTTTCCCCCCCCTTTCCTGACTAATTCTCTTTTAGAGGAGGAGTAAGGAAAAGTTTAAGAGAGAGAGCGAGGGAGAGAGAGAGAGAAAGAAACTGGAAAGGGTAATTGAGCTGTTATCCAAAATCTTTGCTCTAACAGCCAGTCACTTGGATCAATGCATAGCAACTAGAACTAAACCAACAGTCCAGACTGATGTATTCAAGACTTGCTGGAATGTGCCTTATCCCTAACTATTAAATGCCAATAGAAAATACTTTATGTAGCTGCATACTAGCAAAGCCTTATTTAAAATAGTAACTAAATGCACTGTTTATAAAACTGTAATTGAATTCTGTATCTCTTGTGTTTTGCTATGTTAAAATTTTATACAAAATCCCCTTGGATCCTGTAGAGTTTTAGTTCATTAAAAAGACACATGCTGTTCTAATATATATTCTATGACAGTACAAACAATTTTCATGTAAACATAGTCATGAACACCATGAGTAACAACTTTGTTTCCATCAGAAGCCCTTTTTCCTGCCTAAGAAGTCTGCACGCTAATAGACGTCCCAGGCTAATGTTAACCAGCTACAGCTGGCTCATAGCTATAAAAAGCATTAATGAAAACATAAATACTGTCTCCGCCCTCCTGAGCCAGTACGTCAAGGCTGCGCAAAAGCAGCACTTTCCAAGTGCTCTGTGTGAATGAACTGGCTGCTCTCAACCAGCTTGGGCTGGTTCTCTGAAGTTTGTTTACTGAACAGCGTGTGCAGAGAGACGTGCTGATCATGGGGGATGGAAAGAGAGACAAATCACATGATCAGCTGGCTTAGGCAGCCACTTTTACTGACAGTCTCGAATGATGTAGTTTTCGATAACAAATAGAATAAGGAGGACAGGAGTGTTTATAATAAAAAAATATTCAACTATAAACAAGATGTGACCATCTTTATCTGTGCTAAATACTATATGGTATTTTGAAATTTATTAATTTAGGATCTGCTTTATTACTCAGTAAAATTCAATGCATGCAAAGAGATACTGCAAGAATAAAGAGAGAGGAGAAACTACTATAAGTTTACCTCTTTGCTCTCTCAAACTCTTTTATAAATAAGAACACTTACTTTTTATTGTACTTAACATTATTTTATTGAGCTTCATCATTTAAAAATGAGCAAATGGAACAGACATGTACATACACAGAACCCTCTCCCCCATCTGTATTTCTATTTAATGTGAAAAAAGTGCAACATTCATGCAACGCTAAAGTTGCAAATCTAAACATAACCAACTCAGGAAATTAAAATGTTATGGGACTGCTAGTAGCAAGAGTAACAAACACACTGCATATATGTAAGTATTCTCGGGCTGCAAATTGTTTACAGTACGTGCAATTAAATTCAAAGTAAGTTAATAACAGCATGAGAACTGTTACCTTATCATTGCCAAACTTGTGTGTGTGTTTCAGTGTGTGTAGTTGATTGTAACAAACCCTCCATGAGCATGCACAGAGGAAACTTACCTGCTGTGCCTGCCACTCTTTCGAAGGATGCAGCAGAAACCAATCCAATCTGAGTTCCCCCAATTCTTCCAAAAGCACAACCTGCCCCCAAGAGCTCCTACTGGGGAAGGCAACACCTAGGCCCCCTTTGTAGAATTTACCTCAAAGTTCCATTAACATACATTTTTATTTCAATTTCTTTGTTTCAAAGAAATAAACAAAAATAAACAGCATTGCCAGACCTTGCAATTTCATATGAGTTTCAAGGTATTTGATATACTGTATTTCTTAAAGCCTCAGTTTCTGAAATTATGTGAATATGTGAGTAGCTCAGCTTTCAGGTTTTGTTTAAAAATAAACTAAACTATCCACAAGGGTGCAGAGAAAAGTTTGAGAATGTTATCCAAGTGTAAGTTAAAAGTTCAAAAACCAGAAAGTAAATAAAAGGAATTTAAAATGTAGTCTTATTTTAATATATCTCATTTTTCAAAGCCAGTCTCATGATTTTGAGAGGGCCTGGCTCTTGATTTTGAGCACACGGTGCTAACTATACTGAAACTGTCTTGCAGAAAACCATCTCAAACAGCAGCAGCAAATATGTCAACTCATCACTTCATTCCAACAAGATGCAACTTCCGAGACTAGTTGAGACTTTCAAATTAAAACAGTATGGGACATTAGACAAACAGTATTAGGGTTAGTTCATTAGTGTTAGGGTTAGCTAGGGTTTTTCAACATGAATGTCCTTGTCGACCCTAAAGACTAAAGTCATACATTTAACACAGTGTTCACTAACTTGTCTTCTAACAATTCATTTTCTCTTAGGCTTTGTCTATACTGGCAATTAAGTGACAAAGCTTTTGTTGTTCACTGGTGCTTAACTCCCCCCCCCCCCCCCCGACAAAAGTTCTGCCTCCACAAGTACTAGTGTAAACAGTGCTTTGTCAGCAGGATTGCTCTTCTGCCGACAAAAGAAATGCCACTTAGGCCTTGTCCACACTGGCATATTTTGTCATCAAACACTGCCTTTTGGCAACAAAACAGCGAGAGTGTTTACACTGCAATGCAACTTTTGTTGGGAAAAACACCCAGTTTTGACAACAAAAAATTTTCATCCTGCAAGAGACTTTTGTCTTTCCCCCTCCCTTTATTGTTGACAAAAGGTTAGTGTGGATTCTGCTATTTGTTTTGTCGAGTGAACTGGCTTTTGCCAGTATCCCACAATGTCTGCCCTCAATGCTTTGTGATATCTGCTGCCCTGCAAGCATGCACCCCTCCCCTTTCAAAGCTCTGGGAAGTATCTGACAGCTGAGTGAGCTGCTGTTTGGGGAACAAAGAACAAATTCCTGGAATGCTCCTGTTCTGCCCTGCTAGGAACACAGCAGCAGGCAGACTACTGCAACAGGGGGAGGGCTGGAGAGATTGCTGTGCTGTTTTGACATTCCTCTGCACAGAGAGCTCACAGAGCTACGAGTGAATCTCAAGAAATACAGGGATCAGCTGTGCCTTCCCAAAACACTGCACTGTGGGATGCTCACTCATATTGCTTTGCTCTGTCTGTTGACAGGATGCTAGCAATGTGGCCAGGAAATGTTGGCAATAGGAGGCAGAAAAATCGGTTTGACAGATTTTCACTTTTGGCAATTTTTGTACGTTGACAGCACTTTCGTCACCAACACTTTCCAGTGTAGACATAGCCTTAAAGGAAGTTGAAGTTTTTTTCATCAAAACTGCCGACAAACAGTGTTTACGTTGCCTGACTTTAAGCAGCACGGCTGTGTCAACACATCCTGGGCAAGCAACAAAAGCACAATGGTAAATATAAAAAAAAGTGACCATAAGAGAGATGTTGGAAGGAACATGGACAATTAGAATAGGGTTATAGGAGCAACAAGAAGAAAACCAGTGGAGGGAAATCGGCCCAATATCTTAGAAGCATATGCTCAAATGAAAGGAGAATGGAAATATTAGTACATAAGCTCAATTAGGACTTAACTAGCATTACAGAGACTTGGTGGGATAAGTGTCATGACTGGTACATTAGTATAGCTTGTTCGGGAAAGAAAGGGTGAAAAGGAAGAAGATGGTGCACTACATATCATGAATGCATACCCTTATTCTGATACTTATTCAGAAAGAGATGGAATACGGACCAGCTAAAAGTCCCTAGGAAAAGATAAAAGGAGTAAAAAACAGGGGGTGATGTCATGGTAGGAATCAATTTTAGACTACCAAATCCAAATTCAAATATGGCCAAATATGGCCTAGATTGGAGTTCTCATACTTGATTGCACCATGATACCTTTCTGACAACAAAAATTACTATAGAACCCCAGGTGGGGGAACCAAAGCCTAAACCACTGGAGCGGAATGGAAAAGGGATGAAGGCTAAACCAAAGCCCAAGGTTTGCAGCACCAGGGACAGGGTCCCAACCCACAGCTTGAGAATCACTGGTCTAGATGAAATTACTGTAAAATGGGTGTATGACTGGTTGAAAAGCCAATCTTGAAGACTAGTTATGAAAGGTTCGCTGTCTAACTGAGAAGACATATATAGTGGTATCCCAGTCCTGGTACTATTCAATATTGTAATGAATGATTTGGATAATGGAACAAAGAATATATTTATAAAATTTGTAGATTACACCAAATTGGGAGAGACTGCAAACACTTTGAAGGACTGGATTAGAATCCAAAAGGACCCAGATAATTTGTAGAAAAGGTCTGAATTCCACAAGATGAAATTCACTGAAGACAAGTGCTATGTACTTCACTTTTCAAGGGAAAATCAAATGCATAACTACAATATGAGGAATGACTGGCTAGTGTGTAGTACTGCTGTCCAGGATGTGTAGGTTATAATGGACCATAATTTGACTATGAGTGAATAATGTGATGCAGATGTAAAAAAAGCTAATATTCTGGGATATATTAATAGGAGTGTCATATGTAAGCTGTACATTTATACCCAACTAGCCACACTCTAAGTTTCCATGTGGACAAGAGATAAGCAACAGAAATTGGAGTTTAACTCAGGGTAGTTTTAAAAGCATGGAATTACCTAAGGTGATAGGTAACAGCCAGCATGGATTTGTAAAGAACAAATCATGTCAAACCAATCTGAAAGCTTTCTCTGAGAGGCTAACAAGTCTTGTGCACAGGGCAGAAGCAGTGAATGTGGCATACCTAGACTTTGGTAAAGCATTTGATATGGTCTCGCATGACCTTATCAATAAAGTAGACAAATACAACTTAGATGGGGCTACTATAAGGTGGGTGCATAACTGGCTGGATAACTGTTCTCAGAGAGTAGTTATTAATGGTTCACAATCATGTTGGAAGGGCGTAACAAGAGGGGTTCCACAGGGGGTCTGTTTTGAGACTGGTTCTGTTCAATATCTTCATCAATGATTTAGATCAGTGTTTCTCAACGTTTTTTTTTTATAAAGTACCCCCCTTTTAAAAGAAATATATATATAAGTATCCACTAGTACATAGTTTTCAGACACACAATTTTTTTCTACCATTGCAACACATTTGTTTAAATAACTTAATCATAACCGGGTGAGCAATGACATTTTGGGGTGTAAAAAGTACAAAAATAATAAAGTGTTGTAAAACAAGAACTCAGTTTTCTCCAAATATCAGTTGTGTTGACATACCCTCCAGACTTCTCTCAAGTACCCTAAGGACACTCGTACCACTGGTTGAGAAACACTGATTTAGATGATGGCATAGAGAGTGTGATTATTAAGTTTGCAGATGATATCAAGCTGGGAGGGGTTGCAACTGCTTTGGAAGATACGGTCATAATTCAAAATGATCTGGACAAACTAGAGAAATGGTCAGAGGTAAACAGGATGAAGTTTAATAAGGACAACTGCAAAGTATTCCACTTAGGAAGGAACAATCAGTTTCACACATACAGAATGGGAAGTGATCGTCTAGGAAGCAGTACTGCAGAAAGGGATCTAGCGATCATAGTGGACCACAAGTCAATAGTGTAACATTGTTGCAAAAAAAGCAAACATGATTCTGGGATGCATTAACAGGAATGTTGTTAGCAAGACATGAGAAGTCATTCTTCTGCTCTCCTCTGCCCTGATTAGACCTCAATTGGAGTATTGTGTCCAGTTCTGGGCACCACATTTCAAGAAAGATGTGGAAAAATTGGAGAACGTCCAGAGAAGATCAACATAAATGATTAAAGGCCTAGAAAATATGAGGTATGAGGGAAGACTGAAAGAATTGGGCTTGTTTAGTTTAGAAAAGAGAAGACTGAAAGGGGACATGATAGCTGTTTTCAAGTATCTAAAAGGGTGTTAAAATGAGGAGGGAGAAAAAATTTTCTCCTTGGCCTCTGGTGATAGGACAAGAAGCAATGGGTTTAAATTGCAGCAAGGGAGGTTTAGATTGGACATTACGAAAAACTTCCTCACTGTCAGGATAATTAAACACTGGAATAAATTGCTTAGGGAGAATGTGAAATCTCTGTAACTGGAGATATTTAAGAGTTGGATAGACATCTATCAGGGATGATCTAGACGGTGCTTGGTCCTGCCGTGAGGTCAGGAGACTGGACTTGATGATCTCTTGAGGTCCCTTCCAGTTCTAGTGTTCTATGATTTTAGAAGATTCTACGATTCTATAAGACACAGGAGGTAACGGTCTTCAGTACTCAGCACTACTGAGGCTTCAGCTGAAGCGCTAGGTCCAATTCTGGCTGCCAAACTTTAGAAAACATGGACAAACTGGAGAGAGTCCAGAGGAGAACAACAACAAAAAACAATAGAAAGTTTAGAAAACTTGGCCTATAAGGGAAAAAATGGCATCCTGAGTCTTGAGAAGGCTAAGGCGGGATCTGATAACAGTTTTCAAATATGTTAAAGGACTGCTATGAAGAGGACAATGTTCAATAATTTTGTTCTCCATATCGATTGAAGGTAGGACAAGAACTAATGGGCTTAATCTGCAGTAAGATATATTTAGGTTAGATATTAGGAAAATCTTTCTAATTGTATGAGTAGATAAACTCTGGAATAGGCTTTCAAGGAAGGCTGCAGAATCCCCATCACTGGAAATTTTAAAAAACAGGCTGGACAAGCTCCTGCCAAGGATAGTCCTGGTTTACTTAGTCCTGTGACAGTGCAGGAGACTGAACGTGACTTCTCAAGCTCCCTTCTAATCCTACATTTCTATGATTCTACGAAAGCACACCAGCCAACTTAATTCATGCAAGTTAGCACATGCAGGTTAGTGAGCTGTACATTTATACCCAGCTAGACACACACTAAGTTTCCATGTGGACAAGACATAAGCAACAAAAATTGGAGTTTAACTCAGAGTAGTTTTTTAAAAAGTACGGAGTTAAGTTCTGCACAAAGTTACATGAATACAATCCTATCAGTATTTACATGAATGTAGCCCACTCTCATGCATACAGTATGATTCTCATCTTATTTACACTGTTTAACAACCACAACACTCCACTTGACTCAATGAAATTACTTGTTGTACATTGAGGTAAAAGAGATCAGTAAAAGTCCCACTAATTTCCCTTATTTTGAAGGTGTTTACTTAAAATTTCTCTTTCCTCAAAACTTCAACACTACACAACTGGGTCCCCCAGCCCTGGCAGCTGGTCTCCTTAATGTGACATAATTAGACATTTAATACAGAGCATGACTGCTGCAAGCAGCCTTTGTTAGTTCAGCCACTGTGCCAAACAAACATTTAGTACTAGCAGACTTACCCGGTATTGTCCAGGTCCTTCAGGCAGGGAACTGGCAGTGGAGAGGTGGGGTTGGGGAGAGAGGTGGTGGTGCAGGAGTCAGGGTTGGGCCTTGGGGAAGTGTGTGTGTGTGTGTGTGGGGGGGGGGGGGGAATACAAAAGGTTGAGGGTGAAGGGTATAGTGCATGAGTGAGTGTTGGGGGATGAGGACGGGCTCAGGACAGGGGGGGGGGGGAGTTTCCTTCTCTTCCCAACCCCTTTCCCCATGCTGTCTGGAGTCTTCTCTCTCTTCCCAGTCCCTTGCCTCTGGCTGCTGGGGCATTTTCTCTTACCTCCAGCCCCATCCCCCCCCAGCCGCCAGAGGCGCTTTCACTCCTCCCAGTCCCCTCCAGCTGACTGGGGAGTTTTCTCTCTCTCCAGTCCCCCCCTGGCCATCAGGGGAGTTTTCTCCTATGGCCAAGGGATGGGAGAGGGAAAAGGGTTTCCCCTTATAGGGGGGCTTACCCGGTATGCAGGCAGACAAGATGGCAGAGCCCCAGCCCTGCTGGATACTCTCTTCGTGGTACGGCTGTCTCCAGTGGACCCTCTTCAGTATAGCTCTCCCTTGTGGGCTCACTGCCTCCACTGGCCACTCTAATATCGTGTCCCTCTGAATAGCAACCCCTCCCTTTGCATGTTATGGAAAACAATTCCTTTCCTAGGGCTTCCAGTTGTCCTGTCACAACCTAATGCTGACCTTGCTTTAAGTTAGGAGAAAAGGAAGCTGTATACAAAATGTGGTGGTCCTAGCTCTTACCAATTAGGAGGAGTTCTTGAACAAATGGACTCACAGACAGACAGACACAGACTACTAATTATATTTTATACAGAGAGAGAAAGAGAGCGCGCGCGAGAGAGAGAGAGAGATTAAGTAGAAGTCAATAAGAAATGGAAATGACTTTTGCCAAGAAATGAGGTCCTGAATTCTTTAGCTAATAAGCTCTTATATCTTGTATTTAGGCTTTCTAATATAGTTGATTAATCTGCAGCTCCATATATAAGAGATAACATAAAATATTTTGTGCCTAAGGATCGTATTCACTTGCTGGCACTTTCCTCTCTCATGTTGGATGGAGTGTTTAAAAATCAGGGCATATACTTGGGGGCAGGGTACAAGCCCTACAACATGAGCATTAGTCTAAACAAGGAAAAACATCTGCTACAATCATGAGTCAATCGTATCTCGATTCCATGGGGAACTCTAGCATTGATAAGTGCCCTGATCACTCACAAAAGTACTTGTGTTCAAGAACTGCATGCGTTCAAGGGACATTGACTGATAAACACCAAAAAATCAAAGGTACATTAAATAGTATTAATTTATTCCTAGTACATCCTATTGGACTGTGAAGAAATTAAGAGCTTTAGTAAATTCAGGAGTAAGCACTGAGATGGTAAACTCTGAACTGTGACCAAAGAACAGCGTCATTTGTCTTTTTTACTATACCAGACTCAATCACACAGAACCAAAATGTCAAGTCTTGGCATCATGCAATATAAAAATCTTGAAGAGGATTCAAGCCCATTCCACTTACATTCTGTACAGTTTGATGACATCATTCTGTCAATTTAAAAGAAAAAATCTCTCTGAATTATTTGCATTCAATTTTAACCTCAAGTGCTGCTAATATAGGTCATCCAGAGGAGTTCGTACTGCAGCCAAACCTAGGCCCCAAATCAAACATCCAAAACTCAGAGTTATAAAAACCATTTAAAATCTCTGTCAGTTTGTCAGAAAAGTGCAAATCACTTACTTACTTCCGTGGCAAGAAAAAGGAACAACATCAACAAAGACTCCCTCTTAACCCTTGTACAGATATATATTCACTGCAAGGTCTAATAAATAGTAAATTCATATTTATCTGCCGCAGTAGTTTGTCCGCGTATTACTTACACCATTTTGAGATATGTGCTCTTCTACACACATAAAGATGCAATTATTAATCTACTCAGGAAAATAAAAGGCGTTAGGAAACTATGTCTACGCAGCAGGGCTAAAGTCAAATTAAGCTACACAACTTCAGCCAGAGGCAAGCTTAGGACGTGAGGCACACTTATGCAGCTCCCAGCCAGCAGCACTCTCAGGCAGGCTTCCCTGCCTCCTAGCAGCCCCAGACTGCTTTGTTACACTTGGCTTTCTGCGCTGCAGGGGGAGGGTTAGTGAGCTGTCCCTGCCCTCAGCCAAATCCCTCAGAACCTATTGGCCAGAAACCAGCCAATGGGAGCTGAGAAATTGTGCTGCACTGTTCCTGCCCCCAGCAAAATCTCTCAGCTCCCATTGGCCTGTTTCCAGCCAATAGGCACTGAGAGATTTTGCTAGGGGCAGGGGTAGGGTGTGAAGTCTATTCCTCTCCCCACAGTGCAGAGAACCATAGGGAGCAATCAGCCACTTCGAGTAGCACTGCTTCCTGCCATAGAAATGAGCCAGATTAGAAGACTTGGTCGACTGGATCAGGCCTGTGGGCTATATCTTGCCCACCCCTGCTCGAGGCCCTCTTTCCACTCAGTAATAGCTTAGTCACAAAAGTATTCCCAAGTATATGAAGGACAGTATCCAACTTGATGAAAGTATTGGTATTGGAATTTAATTAGACAAATACACAAGTAAAACAGACCTATATGGCAGATGATGAGGAAGTAGAAAAAGTGAGGTGACAATACAAAAAGATACCAGGTTATACAAGGCTGGGATTTTGGTGGATGTACAAAAGAAAGGATATTTCAAAAATAGCCACAAAAGTCCCACTGTGAATAAGTGTAAAGTTATTATAATTTGTAACCTAAAATATGCCTATTCTTATTCAATCAGTGAATATGATTTTTTCTTAATTATGACATTAAAGGCTAAAGAGAGGAAGCAGAATTGAATGTTTAAAGCCCTGACACATCAGACCTTCCAGTCTGGCCAAATTAAATAAAAACCGTATGAATATAGATTAAGGAATGATCCTAATTTTTTAATTCTGAATCTAAAAATAAACAAATAAGTAAAATGAATTGGGTCCAATGGAGTAAGATTAAAAGGGCTAAGGCCACATTCCTATTTTCTCTCCCGTGTAATACATCAGTACCAGGCAAATTAGTTGAACCTATAGTGAAGAATAGAATTGTCAGACACATAGATGGACATAATTTTTTTGGGGGGGGGGGGGGGGGGGGGAAGGTCAACATGGTTTCTGTAAAGGGAAATAATGCCTTACTAATCTACTAGATTTCTTTGAGGGGGTCAGCAAGCATGTAGACAAGGCGGATCCAGTGGATATAGTGTACTTAGATTTCTAAAAAGCCTCTGACAAGGTCCCTCACCAAAGGCTCTTAAGTAAAGTACGTTGTCATGGGATAAGAGAGAAGGTCATTTCATGGACTGATAACTGGTTAAAGGACAATAAACAAAGGGTAGAAATAAATGGTCAGTTTTCAGACTGGAGAGAGGTAACTAGTGGTGTCCCCCCAAGGGTCTGTACTGGGACCAATCCTATTTAACCTATTTATAAATGATCTGGAGAATGGAGTAAAAATAAAGTGGCAAAATTTGCAGATGATAATAAACTGCTCAAGATAGTTAAGACGAAAGCAGACTGTGAAAAGCTTCAAAAGGATCTCATAAAACTAGGTGATTGGGCAGCAAAATGGCAAATGAATTTGAATGTTGAACAATGCAAAGTAATGCACATTGGAAAAAATAATCTCAATGTGCATCAGCAGTCAAAAAAGCAAACAGAATGTTAGGAATCATTAAAAAGGGATAGAGAATAAGACAAAGAATATCTTATTGTTTCTATATAAATCCATTGTACGCCCACATCTTGAATACCGCATCTCAAAAAAGATATATTGGCATTGGAAAAGGTTCAGAAAAAAGCAACAAAAATGATTAGGGGTTTGGAATGGGTGCCATATTAAGAGAGATTAATAAGACTGGGACTTTTCAGCTTAAAAAAGAGGAGACTAAGGGAGGATATGATAGAGGTCTATAAAACCATAACAGCTATGGAGAAAATAAATAAGGAAAATTATTTACTTGTTCCCATAACATAAGAACTAAGGGTCACCTAATGAAAATAATAGGTAGCAGGTTTAAAACAAACAAAAGGACATTTTTCTTCATGTAGCGCACAGTCAACCTGTGGAACTCCTTGCCAGAGGATGTTGTGAAAACTAGGACTTTAACAGGGTTCAAAAAAGAACTAGATAAATTCATGGAGGTTAGATCCATCAATACTTATTAGCCAGAATGGGTAGGAATGGTGTCCCTAGCCTGTTAGTCAGAGGCTGGAAATGGGTGTCAGGAGAGGGATCACTTAATCATTACCTGTTCTGTTCACTCCCTTTGGGGCATCTGGCATTGGCCACTTTTGGAAGACAGGATGCTGGGCTAGATGGACCTTTGGTCTGACCCAGTATGGTCGTTCTTATGTTCTATTTATTATTTTCAAATGACGGCTTCTCTGGAACTGATGATGACAAATTTTAAACATTAATATTGGTAGTCCTCACTCAGCCAAGCCTCTCATGAATCAACTTGCAAAATTAGAGGCTCATTCTGAAAGAAGTGTCTTTGTAAGTACAGTATGTTGTATGTGCAAATATTTGAATTTGCACATATAAACAGTGTTTATACAATTCAAGCAAAAATGTATTTGCATGTACAAATTCCAGGCAACATGTTTGGGATCATTTAGATCCTCACCCAACTATTATTTATTGGGGTATTTATAATGCATTTATCACCACTATATCTGAAACACTTGCATTTTGCACCCTGGTAGAAGGATAACAAATTCCAGAGACACAAACTGGTTTTTATAGAAGTTTAGGCATGCTGCTCCAGCATGACTAAACAACTGCCTCCAGGTCAGCCTCAAGTCATGTATTTGGGTGAGAGGTAGGGGTAAAAAAACACAATGGAGGATTTCTGTATTCAGCACCTCCTGCTGCACAACTTCCAGAGACACAAAATTCAAGGGGAAGAAAGGTCAAAACAAGGGGAGAAATTCCATACTTTTCAAATAGACCATCTTTGAATACTTCTTGACAAATGACAGACGTTGGAAAATTACTATCCCTCATTTAAATTCAATCTGAGAACAGTAACTGAATATACCTTGATTGTTGCTTTAGGGATGGAAAATTACCGGTGCAAATTGCTGGTTTTCTACTCCCTAAACTGGTTTCCTATCACTAGGTATTACATGCAGAATAACAATACTCCTTTTATAATTCTTCCATATTCTTTCCAGAATCATTAGGCTTTTCATAATTGGTGCATAGGCACAAAATTGGGAGGAAGGGAAAAAACACAGAGGGAATGGTAAGATGCTTATATGCTACAAAGTTTCCCTAACTATAGGCTGTGATTCACTTTAGGACCAGTCTAAACTACAAAATTAGGAGGCTTTTACGACATCAGTAGTGTGAAAAATCTACACCAAGCGGCAATGTAAAGTTGACCTAAGATTAATTCTTCTATGAACCTAGCTGCTTTTACCTATGCTGAAAGGAAAACCCCTCCTGGTGACATACGTATGACTACACTCAAGTGTCACAGCAGTACAATAGTACCCCTGTAGCATTTTAAGTGTAGGCAAGCCCTTAGTGTTGTATGCATTTAGGAGGAGAAGGGGAAAGGAAGTGATTATAATGTAGGTGATGGCGAATACAAAATTGTGCATAATGGTAGTTCCATGAGAAACAGTGAGTGAGTGAGTGAATGTGCATGTACATAATAATAGCAAAACCACAGATTAGCAGAAATCCTACTGTTTCTTCAACAAAATAGCAATCTTCAGAGGAGGCTACTTTCTATCTGTGTACTTACAGGGCACCCACCACTGAACATGCTGAAATGGAGTGTGATGCTTGATCATACCATTCCCACCTTCTCTCCTTTACCGACCATCACCTGCTTGGAACTTCTCTTGCACAACAGCTAGTCTACTACAATTCTGACAAAATATAGCAACAAAGACAACTTCTTAACAAAACATTCTATCATTTTATTAGTTGTTATCCAGGAAAGACTGCTAAGCAGAGATTAGGTCCATCTACTGAGGAAGGCAAAGAAAATATTTAGATACAAACTGGCTAACCTAGTGAGGAGGGCTTTAAACTAGGTTCAAGGGAGGGCAGGTGACCAAAGCCCACAGGTAAGTAAAAAAACATGGAGACCTGGGAGACTCATCAAAATTTCAGGTGAGCATTGTCTGTAATAGCGGGATAAAGAAGAGACAAGACAGAATGAGGATACAAGGGAGAGAAATCAAATTGGTATCTTAGATGTCTGTACACTGTGAGAAGTATGGAGGATATGCAGGAAGAACTCTAAATACTAATAAGTAACCACCTCAGAGAGACTTGGTGGGATAATACACAGGACTGAAATATTGGTATTGGAATTGAAGGGTACAGCTTGCTTAAAAAGGACAGGCAAGGAAAAAAGGGAGGAGGTGTAGTCTTGTATATAAAAATGTATATACTTGAACTAAGGCTGAGGTGGTAATGAAACAAAATAGTTAAAAGTCTCTGGGTAAAGATAAGAGGAAAAAAACAAGGGTAATGTCATGGTAGGGATCTACTACAGACCACCTATCCAGGAAGAAGAGGTGGATGAGGCTTTTTTTTTAAACAATAAAATCATCCAAAGCACAGGACTTGGTGGAAGACTTCAACTATCCAGATAACTTTTGGGAAAACAGCATAGCAGGGCCCGGATTATCCAATAAGTTTTTGGAATATATTGGAGACAATTTATTTCAGAAGGTGAAAAAATGCTACTGGGGTCGGCAAGCTATTCTAGATTTGTTGTAGCAGGTCTAGTAAGGACCCACAAAATTGAATGCTGATGGTGCCCCTGTCAACCCCGGTACTGAACAGCGTCGCAAGTAGCAAGGGAAGTTGACAGGAGAGTTTCTCCCATTGACTTCTCACAGTGGGACCACAGAAGAAATATGATTTAAGGTACATCAACTCCAGCTATGCTGTTTTCGTAACTGGAGTTGCTTATCTTAAGTCAATTTCTCTCCCAGTGTAGACCTGGCTTGAGGGAATGGGGAGGTAAGATCTCATGGGAAGCAACTCTAAGGGTATGTCTAGACTACATGCCTCCGCTGACAGAGGCATGTAAATTAGACATACCGACATAGTCAATGAAGCGAGGATTTAAATATCCCCCGCTTCATTAAAACAAAAATGGCTGCCACGTTGTGCCGGCTCAGCTGATTGTTGGCACAACATGGCAGTCAAGACATGGATCGGTTGACAGGGAAAGGGATAGGTCAAGGCATAAGGGATCGGTCGACAACGGCTTTCCCTGTCGACCGATCCGCGACTTGACTGCTGCGTTGTGCCAACAATCAGCTGAGCCAGCACAACGCGTCGGCCATTTTTATTTTAATGAAGCGGGGGATATTTAAATCCCCACTTCACTGATTATGTCAGTATGTCTAATTCACATGCCTCTGTCAGCAGAGGCATGTAGTCTAGACATACCCTAAGAGCAAAAACAATTGAAGACAACTGACAGTTTTTCAAAGAGACATTATTAAGAGCACAATAGCAAACTATTTCACTGCATAGGAAAGAGAAGTAGTATGACAAGAGACCACCCTGACTTAACCAGATCTTCAAATGATCTAAAAGTACATATGAAAAAAGTCCTACAAAAAGGGGAAACTAGGTCAAATTATGAAGGATGTATATAAACAAACAACACAAGTATGTAGGGCAAAATTAGAATGGCCAAGGCACAAAACAAGCTTAAACTAGCTAGAAACACAAAGGGTAACAAGAAAACATGGTACAAATACGTTAGAGGCAAGAGGAAGACCAAGGACAGAATAGGACCCTTATTCAATGAAGAGGGAAAAACAACAGCAAATGTGAAAATGGCAAAGGTGCTTAATGACTTTTGTTTCCATTTTCACCCAGAAAGTTAGTGGCGATTGGATGGCTAGCATAGTGAATGCCAGCGAAGATGGGGTATAATCAGAAACTAAAATAGATGTGGATGTGGGTGCAAATTTTGTATCTCCACAGGGCTCCCGTGATCAGGGCTATGCTTTCCTTATAGAAGGGACAAAGAAGGAAAAAGCAAACAACCCTATTGTAAAGAACACTAAGGCCTAATTTTCACTTAAAAATTAGATTGACCCAATTATGTCACTTAGGGCTATGAAATGTCATGCCCTGGGCACTGTAGTTAGCTCAACCTCATCCCCAGCACAGATGTGGCTAGGTTGGTGAATAAACTCTTCTATCTCTGAGAGAAGGGGAAAAATTAAGTTGACAGAAAATCCCCCCCTTTGTTGATGTAGGAATCATTTGCATTGCAGCATGCAGTGGTGTAGATGTAGCATTGCAGCTGCAGTATGGGAAGGATAGACATAACTCTACTCAGGAAAGAAAAAAAACCAGAGGAAATGTTTAGACCTTGGGCTGCAGTGGATATGTTTTCTCAAACTGTTAAGGAAACTATTAAAAAGCCTTTCAGGTAGCAATCAGACTACTTTATGAAAATATTAAAAGCATACATCTTTGCTCACGAGAAGCAGCTGAAAAGAGGAAAATCAGGAAAAATGTTCTAGTTCATGAATTGCAGTGAAGAGCCTTCAGTTACCTATTTCCTGTTTACTTCCCACTTGAAAAATTATACCCCAGAAATCTAATGCAATTAAAAATCCATCATGCATTTTAGCACACACTGTTGAGAAATGTTTTGTTGAAAAAATGAATGGAATGCTGTAAACAGAATAAAGTCTGACACAAAAGAAAACGTTCTGAGAGATGCTAACATCTGTGAGCACGCGTCTTTAAATGACTCTCCTTTCCACCTCAGACCTTTCTCACAATAAAAACCCACTAATTTTAAAAGGACCTTTCACACCTCAAGCCAAGACTTTCCTTAAGTTAGACACTGTGTCTTACCTAAACACCAGCAGAATTGTTAGAAATGGTAGCTGTAACATTTAGGACAAACTGGAACAAAAATATCCCAAAACTGCTAAAAGAAAGAAGGGAAAGAAGAAAGATGATCCTGATAGCGTTTACAAATCAGTTTCAGAGGACTGGTGCAGGTCATTACATCCTTTCTACATGGCATTACGTAGGCATACGCTGCATAGAAACTCTTAACAGCCTGCTAGGAAGAACAATCCCAGCAGACATGGCTGTTGTTTTTTGCTGCCCTAATCAAACTAGAAATGTACATTACCTCTATTCCTCTGTTTATACTCACAAACACTTGGCTTTCACTACTATTTTGCTTCTTTGGGATTCTGTTTGTATGGCAGAGTCAGCCTTGGCTACTTGTTAGGGCCCTGACAAAAAAAGTGACTGGAAAATAAAAGATAAAAAGAAGGAAAGAACTATTCGTAACTGAGAGGGAAAAGGAGGTGATATATCTTTTTTTTAAGAAGTATATATTCTGAGAATAGAATGTTATTGTAAGCTAGAATTTTAACATTCAGGTGGGAAGCAGGTCAGGAGATACACTAAGAGAATTAAACAGAAAATTCCTTTATTCACCCACAAAGATTCTAAAATGTGGATTCACAGCCATAACTAGCATTATTCTCTTGAAAGTTACTAAGCTTTTCCTCAAGAGGTCACTCCCTTTTTCCAACCCCAAATCTTCTGAGCTCTTAGACTGGTGAATTATCTAGTAACCCTTCAAACTTTGAGTATTGATTACACTATTACATAATGATTCCTGGCCTTAAGGGATAAAACTGACCAATTACATTTTCCTGAACCAAAGTAGCCCACCCACAACAAGCTGAGAACAAGATCCAAATTATACACTGCTTGATACCAAAAACACAAAATACAACGCTGACTCAGCAAGTCAGGAATCTCATCAGCAGAATGCTCCTTAAAACAACTGGAGTCTTTTTTTTGTATTTTCTTACCAATTAGGCCCTCTCTCCAAAAAAGCCAAAAAAAGTAATGTTGATGGGAATGGTTTCTGCTAACACTTCTGCTCCATATCTCCATCTAGGGATGGGCTGAATCTATTCAGGCAAACCTCCCCAGAATTCTCCAAACAGCTGTCTCTAAACACAAGTAAGGCAATTTCACTAATTTGTAAAAGCTGTTCTTAAAAGGGGAGAGCAGCAGCAATACGTTGTCAGACAATAATGGGAAAGAAAAAGAATCATGGTGAGGCACATTTCTTCCTTTTCCCGCTCTCCAAACATGAATAGGTAATCTACAAGAGCAGTTCTTAACTAGAGGGAATGGCAAATAGTATGGTTTTTAAGTTTCCTGGAAAATGTCCAGACCCCAAAATTTCATAGATTCACAGATATTAGGTCATCTACTCTATTTACCTATCAATAAAGGATTACACCTTACTGTAGGTACAAGCTATATAAATACCCTTGCAGTACGCTATACAAAGCTAGATATATAGTTTTTAGTACTTTGTCCATGTAAATTACATTAGCAATAGTTTTTGAAAATTTTTCCTAAGAGAAAATTCCAAAGTCCTGCTCAAAATTTATAAATATCTTTGCAGAACTTAAGGTACGCAGAACAAAACATTATATTCCAGATGTAAATCCAGAATAGCCAGGCAGACAACCAGGACTAACATCTTCTTGCTCCATTTTATTTTCTTCTGCCCTTTTTTTTTTTTTTTAAGGCAGTAAAACGAAATGCTTTTCCACTGCAGGGATGTTTAGATGCTATAACAATAAGAAAACTGTAAAACTATTTGTCAGAAAGAAACAGCTTAAATCAATGAATTGTTGGGCTGCCCTGATATGTAGTTCTAACTTCTGCTCACTCATATTGTCTCATAAGATACACATCTTGTTTTCATGACAGAAATGTTTTCTGCAAGGAAAAGAATTGGCAACTGGTTTAAGGGATTGTCATAAGGGATGGTCACTTGTCTCAGGAAATGCTTGTGATGAAAGATTAGGAATTGACTGGCCTCTGCCCAGCATCGGAAGGCTTACAGAGAAGTGAAGGATAAGCAATTTCAATGAATTTCTGAGGCTAGTGGCATTCTAACCAGCCTTCTACTGCCTACAGGAGTGTGACTATAAGAATCCCTAGTGAGGGCCCTAAGGCTTGAAGGGCCCCTCTTGAGTCTCCTTAGGTGCCCCAAGGGGTCTGAGGGACTTTATCTATGTATAACCTCACTCTTGTGCACCTCCAAAACTCCGCAAGAACTTCCTGAGGTCTTAAAAGGCATATGCACTCAAAACTCTGACAACCTGCAACCTTCACTTAACCGTAATAAAGCTTTTTGTAGGAGAACAAAATTTAATGCATTTTCTCTATAAAGTTTCAAATCAATGTGATATGAAACTGCTAAGATATGAAACCCCAGAAAAGGGAGATTTAATACAAATCCTGGGGTTTACAGCCACAGACACACTCATTTTATTTCATTCTTTTGCAATTCTGCTTTGCACTTCTAGGGTTAAACCAATGAGAACCAGAAGTTGCAACAATAGCCAGTACTGTTGGCATCAAATGGGAACTGCATTTGTAGAAGGCAAAGAAAAACATAGAAGAGGATGAAAATGCTGTCTCAGCTTCTAGGTGTTGATATGGATGTCAGTGACTAGTCAACTATCCGATAAGCAAACGCTTATCGGATAGTTGAGTAGCCACTCGACTAGTCGCTTCCCCCGCCCTTGCTGCCTCTATCAGAGAGAGGCAACAAAGGGGAGAGGAGCAGGAACTGGTTCTGGGGGAACCTAAGCAGCCCCTGTCTGTGGCCAGCCCTCAACGCTGCAAGCAGGGGATGGTCCAGCATCAGCCTCTCTTCGCAGTGGACAGAAATGTCCGCTACAAACAGGGTCCGCTGGATTCAGCGTGAGCCAGGACCGAGCAGACCTGGCTCACGTTGATCGCTGCACCTCTGCATTTTAAATGGCTCTTACTACATTTAAAATGCGGAGCAGCAGCGTAGGTGGCTCTGGAGCTGGCTCCTGGAGCTCTCTCTGCTGTGGCTCTGCACAGCAGCGCTTATCGACTAATCCTATAGTCGATACAAATTGTATCGGCTGTACGATTAGCCACATAATCGCATTTTAACATCCTTAGGTATTGAAGGCCTTGTGTGTACTGGAGATTTTGCCTAGATCCTGATGTAACTGTGCAGCACAAATCACTTTCACACTGATGCATGTAGGACGAAATGCTGGCCCCATTAAAGTCAATGGGAGTTTTGCTACTGAGTTCAGCAGGGCCAAATTTCCCCAATGGGCTCAACTGGTGCAACTACATCATAAGACAAACTGTTAATTACTCCATCTGTAAAATAAAGCTAATTTTTCTTTCCTATTTTAGAAGGGTGTTATAGGAGGAACAAT
Source organism: Pelochelys cantorii (assembly GCA_032595735.1). Taxonomy (NCBI): domain Eukaryota; kingdom Metazoa; phylum Chordata; order Testudines; family Trionychidae; genus Pelochelys; species Pelochelys cantorii. The sequence goes on from CM064327.1 coordinate 72,190,048, forward strand.
AATTTGTTAAGTGCTTTAAAGATTGAAAGAGTTCAGTAACAGTTAGGTAACAGAAATAGTAATTGTACAATGTAACATGTAATAATATAAGACAGGCACATAATAATAATCTATTTTAAATTATTATTCAGTCATTCATTTTAAAACTTGCTGCCAGTAGTTCTTGGTGTAGCACAAGAAACTTTGGCAACAGGTCAGCTCCTCCTCTCACTCATGTAACATTAGCGGTGCTCTGAAACTGTGTGTATTTGGGCAGGTATAATATTATTACAACTAGAACATTATGACTTACTTATTATATTTAGCCATTATTAGCTGAGGGCATCAGAATGCCAGACCCAGCTTCCCTTCCGTTTTGTATCCCTGATAACATAACCCTACTAGACCAGTTTGCAAGTGTTTTATTACTCACCTAACATTTAGCAGATCTGAATTTAAAATTGGTGTTCCATAATTAATTGGGTTATTTCCTTGATGCTGCCATCTGAAACCCTCTCTTCCTGGTAGATAGTACACCCTTTGGATCACCACTTGTACCTGCACTTCTTTCCACCCTGCTGCTCCTTGGCTTTCCACTACTTCAAGGAGAGAGTCATTCGGGGCATTGAGTGCAAAGAGAGGTAGTTTGGACTCAGCGTTGCTGTGAGTCTGTACAGTCTTTGGTGTAAAAGTATTGGTACAAGCAACCTGGTAAAGACAAAGTCATAAACTAAATTACTTTATGGACTATGAAAATATGTAGTGATGCAAAGTAAAATTCAACAAAGATTCATTATAGAAAAGCATCACAAGATTATTTTAAAAGTATTTAGTAAATATAAACTATAACTTACGTACCATGCTTTTATCTAGGATTTTAAATAAATGCACAAGAAACCCTACAGTTCAGCTCACAGTGCTCTCTTGTGTATAACTGCTGCCCCCCCCCGTGACCCCCGCCCCCATTAATGAAATTCAGTTCATGTGAGATAAAGTTGACAGGGGGAAGAAAATGAATAAGCATTAGTATTTTTCACCCTGTCTTATGTTTTACTTAATTCATGGTAGTTCTATTGCTTCCTTTTAAATTGCAGCAGTTGTCTTCAAGACACTCTACAACTTCTAAATTAAGGGAAAATAAAAGGGTGCATAGTTTTAGGAAGCAATAATTCAACTCTCAAATTGATGAGCTACAATTTCAAAGGATCCAGATTACTGAGGAGGAAAACAGGAACCCTAATCTATTTTCCATTCTTTCACTACAAACTGAAAAAAAGTAAGTTTATTTTGGAATAAAAACCATGCTGTCTGCTGCTTCAGTCCATAGCAATAATCACATTCATCCGCATTTTAAACATTAGCCATCTCTTATAGCGAAACTGTTGCTTTTTTCAATCTCTCCTCTGACAACCTTATTCTAAACCCTATTTTCAGTACTCTTTTAAGAGAAACACTATATAAAATTAATCTCTACTAGATGTCACTAGTAAGCATGGATTTGTCCTGATACTATTCAAATTAGTATCAAATTCCTTTTCACATCAGAGGACCAGGACTATCTCCAAGAACATGGTGCAGTTTAAAGGGCACTTGTTACCAGAAAGGATTCATGGCCACTCAGTCCTTGCTCATTACGAATTTTGTGCACTTGAGTAGCTAAATCAACATACTTGAGACCAGTACAAACTCCATTATAGATGCAATGAATCAATGTATAAAGAGATTTGTGCCTCTGCAGAGAAGCTATACTGGTGCAAAAATGCCCCATGTAAACAAGTTTGACATAATGAACTTTTAAGCTGAAATTTCGAAGGAAGTATTTTTGGTTTTTAGAAGTTTGTTGTGTTTAGTTTTGAAAAAACGAAGCCAATGATGGTTTGGATAAAAGACCCATTTTTTTCTGATTCCGCCAAAGAGCAGAAGCATGAGTAAATTATTCTGGTTTCAGCACATCTATATTGAAAATTGGTTAAAAACGTGAAATCCAATTAGGATTTGATTTGATATATCTAAAATTTTCATTCCCAGGTCTAAAAAAAGGGGTAAGATATGATGGGAACAGTGAAGGATTTGCAAGGGAGTCATCTGAGACTATTGCCAAGATTTTCAAAAGTGACAAGTTATTTTGGGTGCCTCAATTTTTGGGCATCCAACCAGAGGGGCTGAATAAGCTTCCACAGGCACAGATGATGACAGCACTGCATCCCCAGAAGGAGCATGGCTTCAAGCAGAAGGGGCAGCAGTGGGGCAGCCAGTCCTCTGTGCCACCTAGACTGCAACTCTGCCCCTCCGCCAACCTTCAGAGCCACACAGAGCATGCCACCTGGCACTTTAGAGGCAATTAATAGGGCCCAGGGTTCTAGCTGCTGCTGCAGTAACAGCATCGGCGGCAGGAAGCACCAGGCCCCTTTGAATTACCAGGCCTCAGGGCAACTGCTTGCTTTGCCCCCTGCCCGCCCCGGTTGGCAGACCTGCATCCAACAAATACTTTTCAAAAGACCAGAAAGTGCTAGACATTCACTATCAACCACATCTCTTTAAAGAGTCTTAATTATGTATCTGTCATTGAGATACCCACAATCACTGGTCATTTTTTAAAATCTTGATCTTCTTTCTATTAAAGGCAATCATTGGTGTTTTAAAGAAAGGATGAAGAGGAAGGGGAAGAAGGCTCAAAAGTGGGAGTATTGAATAGAAACACATTAATTTATTAAGAAAATAGTCATTTAAAATTAGCTACAAATAATAAGAGTGAATCAACAATTTTCAAAGCTGTGATAATGTCAGCAATATTATTCAGGACCGTAGTGAGGCACAACAAAATAATCTCAAAGCAGTTCAGCATTTGGCTGGCCAAAAGCCTCTACTTGTAAAATATTATTAAAACAAACAGCACATATTATTCAGTATTGGCTAAACAAGAGGGCAAGAAAGTACATCATCATTTCAATATTTCTGTTTTTGTTATTATTTGCAAACATCTGGTCACCAACATATTACAAAGTGCTAAACTTCAAACAAAATGAATCTTACCTGATTAACTGCAGATTCCTGGGGCAGACTGTCTCTGAGGTCATTTAATCGGAATATTTGTGCCAAAGATATAATGTTCCTTCTAATATGCAACGTCTCTGGACAACGTGTCTTATCTTTCACTTCTGTATGATCTTTGAGAAGGACCTTCTGACTAAAATATGTATTCATGATAACAGGGACATTTTCATTATGGAGAAGGAGCTTTTGCCTGGAACAAAAGAGTAATAGTAAAATAATGAACTATTTTTAAAAATTATATCACCATTAAACTATTTTAAAAACTTCTTCCATGTGTCTTTCTTCCTCTTTGTGTGTGTGTGGGGGGGAGGGAGCGGGCTATGTCTAGACTGCAGGCTTCTTTCAGAAGAACCTTTTTTGGAAGAGATCTTCTGAATAAACTTCTTCGGAAAGAGAGCATCCACACACAAAAGCGCATCGAAAAAATGATCTACTTTTCTGAAAGATAGCATCAATTCAGTGTGGACGCTATCTCGCATGTCAGCTGTGATTACTATGGACGGGGTGGCCGCCAGGGCACCTGTGCTTTTTCCTCTTTCCTCTTCTTTTGAAAGAACTCCCTCTTCCCCGTCCACACACGCCTTTTTCCGAAAGAGCTCTTTCAGAAAAAGGTTTCCTCTTCATGGAAAGAGGATTTACCAATGCCGGAAAAACCCCTCTGTTCTTTCAATTTACTTTCAGAAGAATGTGACTGCAGTGTGGACGTAATTCAGGTTTTGTCGGAAAAACGGCCGTTTTTCTGACAAAACTCTGTAGTGTAGACATATCCTGTGTGCGTGTGTCTCCCTCTCATGCCTTTACTGAGCTATGCTTTACTGCATAGTATCTTGGCTCAAATTTATTTTTTCCCCACTTAATGTTATTACTCTTGTAAAGCTTCCTTTCCAAACCTACTCTGGATCACTAGTATTTTGGCTCCTCTTACTATAGTAGATCTCCAAACAGTTTTACACAGAACAATTTTTCTGCTAGTTGACTGAAGTAACAATTGGAAAAAAAATGTATAACCTCAGAGTAATTCAGTGTCAAAACATGTTCTGATATTGACATTTGCTCTAACATGCACAAATGAGATAGTCTTATGTTTTAAGATGGGCATTTTTGTACTCCAAGAATTTAAATCTACTGAAGCCAGTTAACAAAAACAACCACTAATCTAATTTTCTAGTGCTTGTCAAAAAAATCCATTTAGTGAGTTTATTGAAAGCTCTTTTCTCCCAATTAGATTAGTATTACTTGGAGTAAAACAAGGCCTCCCACCTTGGCAGCAAAGATATGGCTGACCTGGGTTCAGAAGCAACCTCAGGGCTCTAGTTTCCCAGGATGCTGCATAACAGTGGTGTTTTGTTTGCTTCATGTCCTTGTCTTCAGATCTGGGATTAAATACTACAGTAATATGGCAAAAATAAAACAAGGTGGAAAAATTCCTCACAAGTATTTGTTTCATATTATCATAGATATCAATTCATTCCACCTTCCCAGGCTTCTTAATTTGTTCTTTCTGTTCATTATCAAAGTTGAGAAGCTCTACAGCTCTCTCACACAGAAACTGAACAGCCATAGTAAATTAGATGGCGATGGAATCATCACTCTTTGATATAACAGGGCATGCTTTCTTTTTAAGCAATGCTAAGCAGCTTGCGTAAGTGGAATCTACAGGGTGCTCATCAGTGAGACTGACCAGGTTTCCTTTGCAGTTAGGATTGGAAAATACAGCAATTCAGCTGGTGTCCAATAGGGTAACTTGCATCCAGTATTAGGAAAACAATTAAAAAATGAACAGAAATCTACACCGATATGCACTGAAACACAGAACACTGTAATATAGTGCACTACAAAATAAAACAGTAACTGTTATTAGTAGTAAGGTTTCTATTTATGCATCCTCTGGGTGCTGAGTGTTTGTAGGGTTGCCAGGTGCCTGGCATTTTCGCTTCCTGGCCGGGGAAAAATTCAGAAAATACCGGACATCTCAGGTGTCTGGTATTCTCTGAATTTTTTTACCGGACAGGAGGTGAAAATACCGGACTGTCCGGGTGAATACCGGACTCCTGGCAACGCTACCCATTGCTGGCATACAGAATAAGGTGTGCACTAAATAAGGTGGGGGTAATCAGAAACCTTTACCAAATTCATTATGAATTTCATGTGGGACAAGGCAGTGCCTCATTCACTATGTGAATTGTACAAAAATGACTTTCATGACTTCTGCATCTGGCACAACTAATGTAGTCTGTTGTAGTTAAGATATACAGATAAATATGTTGCTATAGTAAAATGTGGATGATGTCATGTTGTGACAAACAACATATGATGATCATATAATTAAACACTAGTTCATAGAGCATTCACAGAAAGGGGTGAAGTTAATATATCACATTCAACTCTTGATTTAGTATGTCCTGATTTTGAAATACTTAGTTGCACAAGTTTACAGAAGCTTCTAAAGTGGAGTTTATTATATATAATTATATACATAAATACTTTAAAAAATACCTTATTTTGTCAGTCACTTTTATTTCCCTGATTTATTTACACTGTACTTTATTAATAGAATTTACAATAGTTATAGTTCAAAGGGCACTAGCATTAAAAATGAGTTATAATTTTTTGAAACTAGCTCCACTTTGGGTTAATATTTCTCATGACTGGTAAATCTGAAGAAAAATAATAGGTTATAGATTACATTTCCAAACCATTGTGCAAACATTAATATGTCTTTGAATATCTCTGCAAGCTGAATTGCATTATTACCTCCATTTTATAGCTGAAACATCAAGAGGTAAGATGATTTGCAGAAATCTCACATTAAAAAAAAAGACAGTTAAAATCCATCACATGTTAATTATAACATTTTTAAAGACATCTTAGTATAGATTTTTTTTCTATGTGCCTTTTGTCTTACTACAGGTTAGACTACCCTGGTCCAGCACCCTTGAGACCTAACTGGTCCCAAAGGAGAGAGTTTGCTGGACCTGAGGACATTAGCCCCTCTACTGACAGACTCCAGGCTCTCTTGGGGTATGTCAGCAGATTATCAGATTCCTCTGCCCCCCGAGGCTACACTGCTAGTCCCAGGGACTCTGCTGCTAGCCCAAGGGCCACCAGAGCACTGCAGTCAGCTGCTCCTTGACAGGCCTCCTGGGGGGGGGGGGAGGGAAGGGGGAAGATCTCTGGTCCAGGGACTCCCTGGTCCAACAACATCCATAGTCCTGCCAGAGTCCAAACAAGCACTAGAGTTAGACATCAATAATCCTAAACTCAAGGCCTCTTGCTCAGTTCTCAAAATTATTCTGTCCCATTTGAGAGTCGAGTTAGCTATCCTTTTTACTTTTATTTTTTAGCATCTAATTATGGTTACTGAGTAAAGAAAAAAAATTAGCCATAATGAATATATTCATGAAGATATTAAAACTTAGCATATACAGAACACATACAAAATACTGTGCATGCATAAGAAGGCCAAGTAACATTAGATGTAAGATTCTTGACTTTTGTACTTGTAAAACTCAGCCATACAATTCTTGACAGTAGCATATACTTTATTCAACAATTTCCCTGTTTTGTGTATAACTAGTAAAATAATGTAGCACCCTGTGCAAAAATTCTGAATTTTTTAAAAGTATATATTTAAAATAATCTTTCATCTTAAAATTAGTTATAAATAGGATTAATTTTTAAAAAATCTGAATGTGAACACTTAGGAAAAAGTGCCAATTTGACAACATTAGAGACTGAATTCTTCTATTTATTATTTTTATCAAAAGAAAGTTACAGCACACAAAAGAAACTGGAAGCTTCATCACAATGTCCAGCTACCATGCTGAAACTCTGACTTCGAAGGCAAATAGTTATGTCTCCATGGACAGTAGCTCTTAAACTCTCGATAGAGATTGCTAACAAGGGTGACAAAGAGATTATGATAACTCATTTTATGTACTTAGGGCCACTAAATCTTTGTCTTCTGGTAGTAACTTTTGGCATTACTGATCTGGTCTGTGTTCAAACTGATGACCCATATATGAATGACTATTTTCACCTCAAATTTCATGAGCTATGCATGCATCCTAATACACACAGCTTCTAATATATTGTATATGAAATATATTTCAAAGTGAACATATTAATGATGCATAGTAATCTTAACCCTACTTCAGGCTAATAAAACAACTGTGATTTGATCAGATTTATAAACCTATAGGTATAAAAATGAATTACATATTTATTTTCTAAAAGGAAAAAAATCCACAATTTACCAAGAACCTTAAAACAATTCATTCCATAGCTATACCTGAACATATCCTAGAACAGGATTTTAGAATCTACTTCCGTGAAACTGCTGTATTCAGAACAGAAGTAAACAGGAAACATTTTAAACCCAGATCTTTATTACGTCACTAATGTTAGAAGAATACTTACTTGATCTAGCCATCTCATTTGCTAAAAAGACTGACGTGGGTAGCAAACCACTCTCAGGAAAGCTGAGGTTTATGCTTTTGTTTTTATTTTCCTACAGCACAGACATCTGATCAGCTTTGTACTAGGGTTGACAGACTTCACTGGCACATATTCTTGAATTGTGCTGTTTTGCTATATCTATTCCTACCATTATCTGATTACTTTCATTACCACTAACAGTTCATTCACCTTTTCTAAAAGCATTAAAAGAGTGATACCATAAATTAAAGTGTATGTCTGCATTTCCATAATAAAACCTATTTTCAAGTACAAACATGGAGTGATTGAAAGAGTAAGTTCATCAATATGTTTTAGTAAATAAAAGTTGAAGTTATTAAACAAACAAGCAAACAAACAATTAACAATGGTTATTTTCATGTCTATTCAAGGGGAATGGCTCCCATGATCCTTTTCCTGCCAGGCACTATGCCCTCAAAGTTGCCATATTTCCTAACAAAAGGCTCGGTAGTACCAACATGTACGTGTTACTTTTTTCACAGGAGTAATCTCACTGCACTCATGTTAATCTACCATTTAGACTTCTCACTTAAGTAAAGTGTTTGCAAAATCATGTCCAAAAATGATTAGCAAAAACAATTTTCAAACATCTGAGACAGGAATACAGTCTTGCTATTACTCTTTTTAATACTAAAATCATCCAGCTTTCACAAGATCACAGATTACTCCAGAGCACAACTCTCATGCTCAATTTTCCCCCACTTGTGACTTAAAAAAAGGGCATAAAACACTAATTTAGACTAATGCCCAAAATAATCTATTCTAAACATTCAATCTATATAACCAGCCTCCAAATAAATCAAACTGAAGTATTTCTAATTGGTTTGCTCAGCATAGTAGATGCAGGTTAAAGTCTCTCTCTGTTAATATTGCACCCCATTTTCACATCCTCTGTACCAATTTACTATAGGTGCTGAACTTGTATTGCTTGTATTGATATAGTTTGTTTTTATGTACACTGTTTGTAGAACAGTATGTGTTTTATGTAAATATACAATGGCAGTTGTTATATTTCCTGATAAAACAATCTTTTTTCAAAGTCCTTCTTGCATCCAATATAAACATCGAATCCACAGCCACTATTAACTGGTGTATTGTTTTAACACAAGAAGTCATCATTTGTTACTTCTGAGCACCAAATGAAGAGTGTAAATATCAAACAAAATTAGTAAAATGGTACAAAAATATACCTTCTTTTATATACTTCTTTTGGGAAAGGAAATAACTTTGCCCTTTTGAACAAGACTGTTTAGCAATCTGAGGAAACATTCCAGACAAAACTTACTCTACACAAAGATGACAAATTTATATATTTATTTTTGTTTTGCTATTTTCATGTAAATGTGTAGCACAAACCATATGCTTGCCACAGCGTTGCCCTTTGATATGTAACACTTTCCATGCAACTAATTTTCAGATATTTTAAAGTTATACTTTTCAACGGGATTAATAAAATTAGTTTATGGCCATGGACATCAGGAATAAGAGGTTAAGGGAAGGCAATTCCTCCACTGAGTCTTAGTGCTCAGCCTATCCCCTCCTCACTATTCTGAAGGTTCTTGAAGGCTCCCACAGCAGACGGTTCAGCTTGCAGACTTCTGACTCTTCTCCCCAAGTGGATCTTTTAACTTAAAAGTGAAAAGCCTACCATCTTACCAGCCTATTAGCATAACACTGAACCTGTGAAAGAACCATTAAATGGTAATGAAACCATTTAATAAGCATGTGCCAACCCTATTTACTGACCACACCAGTTGTGCTCTACAATGTATATAGTACCCTAGTTTAAAATTTGCTTTAAATATTTCATTAGTTTGTGGCTGAAGATTATGAAAATCACATCTCTAAAATAATCTGAGTATTCAGCTTTAGCCTTAAATGATTAGATCTTCATATAGTTTTTTTTTTAAATACATTCTTCAAAAGACTCCCCTTAACTAAAATACACATTTTAATTGTAATTACTATTGTACAAAAAATTGCTTCCAAAGTTTTCCTGTCCTTTCTATCCATTCACCCACCTGGTGATGGGTGCACTTAAAACATTCCTTTTCTTCCATATAGCTGGACAAACGAGTTACCCTTTCACTTCTGACTGTCTGATGAACTAGTTTTAGGAGAACCCTCCACTAAAATCAGCACCTTACCAAGATATAAAACCCTTTGCTATGCCTAAAATCTTTGGAAACATATTTTAACATGAACATATAGTCAAATTTCATAAACATGCCTTGTTATGAAAATCTCACAAACTAAATTAGCGTCCCCCTTTTCTATACGCAATGAACTTCGTTATGAACACCCTAAACTCTGACTGATTAATTTAAAATAATCTTTTGTTTCAGTGACTTTAAATGTGTAGTAATCTGGAATGATTATTTTATGAAGGCCGAAGAGTATATTTAAAACATAAAATAAACTCAGAAATACTAATGAAGAAAATGTAAAATAGAGAAGGGCTGCAATCATGTATTCCATAATATTTACTGTTGCATTCAGCACGACAATTGATTTGCCCTTAATAAAAAGTTTTCCAAATAAATTTCTGACACATTTCAGGGTATATAAAAAAAAAAAATCTGTGACTGTCATTTTTATTCCTAAATTTAGTGCTTTTAATTAAGGACCTTCTGCATGTCCACCCTTCACAATCTGGCATGTAATGGAAAACATGTTCCATTTTCTTTAGAAGAAATTTTAGAAGAGTGGGTTTTTTTCTCCCAACGCCATTTGCCAAATTTGGGTTTGGGGATCTGGCTGGAATGGGTAAAGAGCGGTATTCCCTCTAAGCTGCATGGCAGCACAGCTTCACAGGTGATTAATCAGCCTCACCCAGTTAGTGACCTCTGTGCAAGGAGCTCTGAGCCTCTGACCAGGCGGGGCTGATAATTCACCTGTGAAGCTGTGCTGCCACAGCTTAGCGGGAACACTGGAAAGCAGAGAGAAAAGGGAGAGCGAGGAGGGGATAGAACAATGGGGAGAGGGCAGGGCCTGGACAGAGCAAGAGTGGAGTATAGGTGGGACCACAGGTTAGAGAGTTTGCCATGTTTGTCGTTAGCATTATGTATTGCTACATCAGACACCGAGGCCTATTTGCCTGGCTTTATTCCTCACAGTAGTCAGCATACGGTGTTGGTCTTTAGTGAACCTTCTGCTTCACTTAGGAATGTCATGGATGGATTCCAAAATGAATCTCATCCAACTCAAAGAAGATGGTCAAAATCCAAGGCTTGGTGGCAGCTGTATGAGAAAATAGTTCTTTAAGGTACCCAGAGAACACTGGCGGACCTTCAAATAGTGAGTGCCATTTAATAGTGTATAGATAAAATCTGAATGACCTTAAAACATGTATAATGTAGTAAAAGAAGTTTCTCAATATTATAGGGAGCCATTTATTCCAATAAAACTTGGCCTCGCAGCACCAAGAAATGAAAAATATAAAAAACTCCACCATAGCAGCAGTTTCATAAAATCTACACACAAAAAAAATCTTCTTCTACTGTGCTAGCACCTGTCAAGCTGCTAACTAAGAAAAATCTACTCAGGTTCTGGGTTGACATCATTTTTGTACCTAGTGCACAAGTCAGTGATGATAGATCCACCAACGGATATTAACAAAGATGGGCAAGGATACAAACACATGATCTGTGTCTCTAGTCTCTGTTTTCCAGATGCTTGGAATGGGTGACTGGGGACGGATCACTTGATGATTGCCCTGTTCTGTTCATTCCCTCTGAAGCATCTGGCCTTGGCCATAATGGAACACATCTCTGGGCTAGATGAACAATTGGTCCGATCCAGTATGGTTATTTTTATGGCAAGTGGCATACAAGAAAGTTATGTTAGCTTTAAATTGTATGCAAAACATTGTGGAAGAATACACCCAAAAGGAAAAGGACTACATTAGAAAGTGAAAAACAGCAACTATAAAGGCATTACAAGCAATTGGGAGGTTATAAATATGACCACTCTTTAATAATCAGGATGTTATTATAAAAGAATTCTAGTCCCTGAGTTTATACTACACATCAACCGCTGATAAATTATCCACTAGATCATTATCCAAAAAACTTCTACATGCTGGCAGTGCTGAAGTGCACGACGGGTGTACAGCAGGCTGGGGAAAAATGATTAAAGCCACCCAGCAGTACAAAGAAATTCAGTAGTAGCTTTAAGAGATAAAACAGAAATAAAGAGAGAGACTTCAGAAGTAATGTTCTGTTAAGATGAATGGAAATAGTGGATCTCTCTTCTGAGCAAGTGATGCCCCATCCTCCACAGCTTTGGAGAGATCTATAGTAGCAGAATCAGTCTGGTTCCACTGCCCAGGAGAGAAGTGGCTACCCAAATCTTGCCATCTGAGAAGATATGTGCCTTTTGCACAGCAAGGAATTCAGGATTTGAGGAGTTGCAGGACAAGGAACTACATGAACCCACCAGTCACACCTATTGTGATGGAAACATAAGCAGAGTAGCATTTCTGAAACTGCAATGACAACTATGGGCTGTCACAAAAACAACAAGAAGGGCAGATTCCCCTCAGCCCCACAGGAGCTATTCAGTATGAGCCTGGCTGCTCCGGGCTGTGCATTATAGCCAAGATCTGGAGCACAGAGTTCACCCCTCAGATGTTTGTCTGAAGATTCAGAAAGATAATACTTTTAAAGGTGGTTCTAGTGCAGATGATTATCTTTTTAACTGCAAGGGAGTGATTTTTCTTTTAAATAAAAGTTAATATTTTGCACAAACTGCTGAGTTAGCCCTTCCCACTGTGACAATCCATATATGACACCCAGAAACACAGGCCAACATAAACAAGAAGTCAGATATCTTTATTTCTTGGACAATGAAACCTGATCTTATTAACTACAGCTCTAAGCCTGTGTTATTACATATATGAAAAAACACTGGGAACACTTTAGGCATATCTACACTCATAGGTAGATGCAGTGCTGACAAAACTTTACTTGGAAAGTCTCAAGAAAGCCTCCGCAAAGGCATTTAAAATGTTTTGTTTCTTCCATAATTGTAGATAAACTATTTTTGTCTGTAGCGATTAGAAATTCTTGGCAAAATATATACTCCATTCAAGACAACAAACAAGGACATAAATGTATAAAACAGCATATTTATGTCAGGTGTATGTATCTTGTCACAAAATATCGAACAAAAATAAACAACAATTAGGATGATTAAAATATTCAAATATGTGTTTAAGGCTCCAGAGTTTTGTTATTTTGCTTACAGGGAGTTACCAAAACTGCAAGTACTATCATCAGCATTTTCAGTGTAATACATAAAACCCACTGCTTGCAACAATAGCAACAAAACCAATAAAGAACCACAAAATATAATTTTAAAAATGAAAATGTATTTAAATTTTTGTGAAAATCCTTTGAGTAATAAGATCCATAGATCCATTATATTTGGTTTTCAAGCCCACTTGCTGTTCAGTGGCACAAACAGACAAGCCCATCATCAGCTTGAGAAGAATGCCCCTCTCTTTAAAGGTTCCCCATTTGAGACAACTTTCAGTATTACTGCTAAGTAGCAATTATTAATAAACTTCTCGTTAAGAAAATTCTTGTCAAAATACAAATGTACAGTCTGATTAGTAAATACTCTTTGCCAAGCATGGGTCAAATGTGTGGTCTTTCAGCTCGTGCTGTCATCATTGCCATAAGGAATGATTCCTTAAGGTTCAAAAAAAGTTTGATTAGCGTGCCTTTGAAATTCTCTGTTCGACCTTAAAACAAATTACTTGGAAAACTTCTCAAGCTTTAGATTTCCTGCAAGATTAGCATATCAGAGGACACTAGACTATTTCTTACAGTATAAAGAAAACAAAATTTAATTTGGGATGAATACTGGAGGTGAAGGTATGGACTACTTTGCCTGAACAAAATACACAAAGCTAATATTCTAATGAGTTAGCACTTAATGCAAAACAGAATACGCTGATTTCCTAATCTGTAAGGGTACATCTACATATCACCATTATTTCAAGATAACTAGCGTTATTTCGAAATAATGTGAACATCTACACAGCCATTTCGTTATTTCAGAATAATTTCAAAATAATAGACAGCTTATCCCGAAATCTGTAAACCTCATTCTACGAGGAATAACGCCTATTTTAAAATAGCTATTTCAGAATAAGGCGTGTGCAGACATTCCATTGCTGATGTTTCAAAATAGCCCCTTACCAGGGCCATTCTAAGTTATTTCTCCCTAGTGCCTCCTGGGGCTCTAAATCAAGATGGTACATCTATATTAGGGAAGCCTGTCTCGGACTAATTTTGAGGCTTCCCTGCAGTGTAGATGAACTATTTCAAAATAAGCTATTTCAGAATAACTAGAGGAGTTACTATACATTTTATATATATATATATATACACTAGTGGGCTGTGCCCCATGCTCGCTACGCTCGCCAGCCCCCACCCTCATCCACTTTTGTTTTCACGGCCAGAGAGCCTGATGATGTCATTCTGTTGTGCAGCAGGAAAAACTTTTAATAGAAAGAGAGATTATTTTACACACACATACACACAGAGCTTTCCCTAAGAAAAATATAAATAAATGCATAAACATTTCCAACAAAATGAGGAAGTGAATGGGAAACACATAATTCTGATGTGGTACATGCAATGATATGAGTAGAATTTCTCTGGAACTGTAAGTGAAAGCCAGGCTTGAATAAGGTGACCCTTTTTGCCTGGGACAGTTCCTTTTGTAAGCTTTGTGCTGGCCATCCCCCAGTGCAGAGGAATGTGCAGGGTGGAGACAAGAACCACTGCCAGCCCCATGCAGGGGGGACAGGCAGGGCTCAGGCAAGCAGTGACGCCACCTGAAGGAAGGCAGAGTTCAAGCCAGAGGCTCAAGCCAGCCTAGAGATGGGGTGTGGAGAAAGGGTGCTTTCAGGACAGCCCTGCATGATGTCCCATTTTTCCTTTGGGAAATATGGTCACCCTAGGCTTGAAGGGCAGAGGAATGTTCTAGAAAAAGGTCTACAGAGGGAGATTAATACCTCCTTCAAGACAGGAAAGAGATCTATCTTTGTGTTTCTACACCATCTAGCAAAATGGGGTCCCATTCTGACTAGGGCCTCTGGGTATTACTATGATATACTGAAATAAAACAACATTTTCCATTTTGAGCAAACCAATTCACTTAAATCAACAAGAATTCATTAAATGTTTCACTCAAATGTGTTTTTTAAACAAAAAACCATTTTTCAGACAAAAAAATTAATTCTGCTCTAGCTAAGAGTTCTGGAGAGACAGCATCTTCCCAAATGAAGGGAGCATCTTAGATGTCTAACAACTTCTCTTAATGGTTATGGATCAGCTCTGACAATGTCTGGATGGAACTGTATTCTGCCCGTCCTCCGGCCCCTCACTTGCTGGAAAAAATGGACACAGGCCCTTTGAAGTGAGGAAAGACATTTGGGTCCTTTGAGCCTGGAAGGCTTGGCAGGGGATTCTAGAATATTGAATATGCATGATCCTGTTACATTTCTGAGTACAGAACAGTGATCACTGCACCATGCTTCAGTGATTCTGGCTAGGGTTTGAGCCAAATTGGACCTTCATAATTCCACCCTCCATCGAGTATTACCCAGTCCAAATGTTGAGGAAGTTACAGCCCTGAATACTGCCTTTACAAGGTATTTAAGGTAGCCCTTATAGATACATACAGCTAAAGTATTCTTCTTCAAAAAAATTATTTTTTTTTATGTTTTAAAAAAGATTTTTGTTGCCATAACCAGAGAACAAAATGTAAGTCTGGAAGGAAAATTTCTAGAAACACATGTATGAACTCACTCCTACAACAGCCTGCTTATTAAGGTGAAATTCCACACATTAATTAGCTTGTTTTTAAGATTGTTATCTGAAAAACTATGCAGCCAAACTTAACACTAACCACATTAATAAAACAACTTTATTTGTCTTAACATTGTTCCTTCAGACTATATCCCCATATGCTTTAATCAAATAAAACAGTATAAAATAACTGTGTGAAAAAGAGAGAGTGAAAAAAAGAGGTATAAGCAAGGGAGGACATATACACATTGGAATGAGGTGGAGGGTCAATGAGGCAGCGAGATACAGGAAGGTGAACTATTAAATGGAAATAAATTTAAAATCCTGGCAAACTTAAAAAAAAAAAAACACATGGAGGAGGAGTTTTAAAGCTAAGGCTGAAATTCTGTCCCTAAATAACTCCACTGGGCTAGGCACATTTTTAGCAAGAGTAAGATCAGATAATATTTTTCATAAACATTGCATGTCTCTCCACATAAGAGGCTTCATCCTTTACTGAAGAGTCCCTCATTTTTGTGGTTTGAAGAAATCCTTAACAATTGTTTAATATACTTTATTATTATTTAAAAAAAAAACTGGTCTCAGGCCAAGCCCCTATATGCCAAGTTCCAGAACAAAGAAGAATTTTATGGCCAAGTTTTAATTTCTTAGAAACAAGGGCCTGTAATGAGAATGCTGAAAGGCTTAACTAGAGGAACTGTACTGCCGTTATTTCAATTGTCCTGAAGTAAAATAATCACTGATATACTTCACACAGTTGTATATAACTTCACTGAAAAGACTGTAGATATTACTACATGCTGCACAACAATTTAAAGATTCAGGAGTGGACAGTGGGGTGGGTCAGGGCCGGGCAAACTGGGCCCATAGCCAGAGGGTAAAGGGCAGTTGGGCATGGGTGATACTTGGCAAAGAGGGTGGAGAGTACTGAGCAGGGGGGTAGTGTAGTGGGGCAAGTTGGAAGTGCAGGGCTAGGGGCACAGGTGGGAGCAAAGTGCAAAGATTGGGATGAAGGGGGCACTCTGCAGAGATTAGAGGCAAAGGGGGCATAATGCAGAGGGTAGTGGCAAAAGGGGCACAGGACAGGGTGCACAGGTTGGGGAGCTCAAGGATGCCAGGGGAAATGGGTGGTGCTATGCCCACAAGGGTCAGGGGCACCAAAACACAAGTTTGCCCACGGTGCCATTTTCCCTAAGGCCAGCCATGGGGTGGGGGAGAGGCCAGAGGATAACTTCAACTGCAGATTCTGCACTTATATGCCTTATTCAATGGAAGCCAAACTTAATACTGAATCTGAATCCAAGCTTACTCAACCCTAGTATTGAGTGGGAACTGAAAAAAATGGGGCAACAGAGCACATTCTTGCTTAAAGTTGTGCAAATAATTATTTTTAGGAAATTATATTGTTAAAATGTATTTATAATGTTTCTTGGTAATTTCCTTTTGGTTCCCAGCACAGGCTGCATATTCTAACTTCACGTTTATGAAAACTAAATGCATATCTGAAGCCATATATGAATAATTATCTATTATAAATGCTTTTAAGAGAGAAGATTAAGGTTGATTTCCTGTATGTAAATGTGTTCAACTGAAAAATGCAATATTTCCAGAACATAATACAGTACAGAGGAGAAGTTCCCTTGTCTTGTTAATGTCAGAAAGAACACAAGGGATTCATCAAGGGACCCGAGGCAGTTCCATAATTACTGTTCTCTTTTCTCTTTTTCTCTGTGCTCCGCCAAGGAGGCAGATGAGCAATTAGAAGATTCCCTGCAGGGAACGACTCTTCAAAGTTATTCTGCTTTTACATTCAACTGACTACATAAAACATTCTTTTAAAAATATTATCTATTTGCTTGCTTGAAGCGTCACAAACATGATATTCATGTCTGTGACCCTGACATTTTCTGGTCAAGAGGCAGAGAGATTGTGCAGACCACATCACTTTCCAGCACCCCTACGACGCCAGCCAAACAGCAGAATTATAGTCTCAGAGGAGACAGTCAGATCATTCTGCTTTAGGCAAATGCTGCAATATTCTACAGAGACTGACACACTGGAAAGACTGAGGGTATTCTAGAACTGAGAAGTAAATCCAGAATTAAAGAGTGAATGAAACCAAAGACTTACAGAAATGTAATTCTGTAAAAATGCCCAATAAACAAACAATAATAGCAGAAAAAAACAACAAATGGTCTGGGTAGCACTTTATAGACTAACAAAACATGCAGATGCTATCACGAGCTTTTGTGGGCACAGCCCACTTCTTCAATGTGGAGACCATTTGTTATTGTTTTTCTGTAACAGACTAACTAGGCTACCCCTTGAAGCTTAACAACAGCAGAGACAGTGTCCATCTATCCTGTATTTCTGGAGAGTGAGTTGGGGACAATAAAGTTTAAAAAAAAACCCACTTTTTTGTTTTTAAAATGTTTGCTAATATATTACGGTGCACTTCTAAGCGAAGGCTCCAAACCAATTGAAACCCAGGGTGCGTCTATACTGCAGCGTTCCCCTGCCCTCCCCCCACAAACACCCCAGAAGCCATCCCCATGAAGCCACCCCCCCCCTCCAGCAGGGCTGCATGAGGGCGAGATGGCACAGCCCCCCAGGGATGGGACTCTCCCCCCCCCCCAGCCCACTCCCGCAACCCCACTCCCCCTTTCCCTAGGGTCCCCCTTTCCAGGACTCTCCCCCACACACACACTCCAGGGACTGCAGCCCGAGAGTGCCTGACCTCCATGAGGAGGGCCCTGACAGTGGACTTCCCCACACTGAACTAGTTGCCCACTGACCGGTAGCTGTTTGGGGTGGTGAGTTTCCATACAGCAATGGCAACCTACTTTTCCAGGGGGATGGAGGGCCATGGGTGGGTGTCCCATCGTCGAAGGGCAGAGGTGAGCCAGGCACACAGCTCCATGAAGGTGGCCTTCCACATGCAGATGTCTTGGAGCCACTACTGGTTGTCCCACTGCTCCATGACCAACCGGTCCCATCAGTTGGAACTGGTGTCCAGCCTCCAGAATCATCTCTCCACCATGAGGTGTGGGTGCAAGGGCATTGCTCTCGCATCCAGGCAGAGAGACTCGCTGATGAGCTCGGAGTTGAGCTGGGGCAGGACTGTCAAGATAGTCTGCACAAAGTGCTGCAGAAACTGCTGCATGTTAGTATGGGGCCATCGCATGCCTAGAGGCAGCCCCAGCTCTGTGGCAAGGAGTGCTGTGGCGTCCAAAAGATGAGCAACCAGAGCACGCACTGCTAAAGATTTGCTGTTCCTCGGAGAGGTAGGCAAGCAAGCAGCAGAAGCTAAGAAACAGCTGTCCAGAGGGTCCCTTTAAGCACGCATCTCAGATAGCCTTAGGGAACAGCACCCAGAAGCAACTACTGACCTAATGCCCTGCCTGAACTGGTTCCGCGTGGCCTTATATGCGAGATAGCATCCAACCAATGTGAACGCTATATTTCGAAAAAGCAGATCGCTTTTTCGTTGCATTTTTGGTGTGTACACACTCTCTTTCTAAATAAGTTTTTCCGGAAGATCTCTTCTGGAAAAGCTTCTTCCGAAAGAAGCTTGCAGTCTAGACATAGCCCCAGTTAAGGAAGGAACCATATTCAAACACACTTCACTTCAAACAGTTTTTAATCACAATCTAACCAGCCAGAGTGTATACATCAGGAGAGGCCAGTGTGGATGCAAAATTTTGTATCTGCATCCTCATATGTATCCACAAAAATGAACTGCGGATATCCGCATACACAGCTGCACTTACCCGTGGATATAAAGTGGATAGCCACAACTTTGCAAGGTTCTAGATACAAAATTTGTATCTGTATCCATATATGTAAAAATGAGCTGCGGTTACCAGCGTATATCTATGGATTTGCAGGACTCTATGTATCTAGCCAGCCTAAGTGTACAAGAAACTGTTTTCACAGAAACTATGTTTTAACCAAAATTGTACATAACTGTCACACTTTATTCCACTGGAGCCACTTAAGTATAAGGTCTGCATCAGAAAAAAGGACTGCAGCTTTCTGGGCAGATACAGATTGAAAAGAACCATCCCAACCAACAACTGAAATTTGATCATCTGAAAGCAAATGAGGATATTATAAGCCCCCTAAATTGCAAACTTGCATAAAAATTAGAAGGTTTACACAAAAAATTTAGGGACTTATAAAATCTTTGACTCTCCTGATTGTTTCTCCATCCCATCTTACTAGGAATGAGCCCCAGCCAGCTTGCTCTCATTCACACTTCAATCTCAACTAAATCATGGGATTGCACCATGTATGTTAGACAATATGGAAGCATAAAACTGGGGGTGCTCAGCATATTGAAGTGATCATAACTTGTCTTCTCACTACCTCCTAACAGACTAATGGATATGATAAGCTACAAGATATAAACCTCCAAAACAACAGAGGAGTACACTCTCAGGACAGACTAATCTAATGCTACCCCCTGGAAAGTTTCAGAAATATACAGAAACTTTACCCGCTCCCAACAGGGTCCATCAGTAAGCTAACACCACTAGCTGGGGTTTTTTTAAGGAAATAATCAATTTGATGAAAAATGCATTTTTTGGGGCACCAAAAGCAATTCGCAAATTCAGTGCAAGTTTACCAAATAATATTGATTAAAAAAATGAACACAGTTTTGGAGATGCTTTGATTAATTAAATTCACAAAGAACTGTTTCAAAGATGTTCAATCTTTTTCACATTTGATGTCAAAATGTCATTTCAATTCAACATTTTATTTAGAAAAGGTTGTTTCAATTTGACTTTTTTTATTCAAGTTAGTATTCAAAACATTTCATTCCAAACCAAATAATTGTTTTTTGTTTCAGTGAGAAAAAAAACAAAAACCCAACATATTCAGTTAGGGTTCAAAACCAACTGATTTCTTCCCCTCAGATTTTTCAGTTTGGTCACTGAAAAACACGCGCGCGCGCGCACACACATATACAGAGAGAGCACAGATCTAATATCATCATCAACAGGCTCCTGAACTTCATCCACTGCCAGCAAGAGGTCAAGAATCAACCAATCAAATGCTGTCTCAAAATAACCACCAGGTTCTATGGCTGGGATGATGCAGACTCTCACACTCACTGTGAAAAGTTTCCTACTGGCTTATCAATTTTTCAGATGACATCTATGAAATTAGCACTACTTCAGATTAGTAAAATTGAAAGGATTAAAGAAAAAATCTAGTTTACTATTCCATTTTCTATGTTGTTTGCTTTTTTTCCTGTTTTCTTATCGTGAGTTAAAGCAATTTCACCTTAAGGTACTCCATGCTTAATGTTTACATTACACACATTATAGGGTACTGTTTATTTGTTTAAAAATACTGTTTTCATTGGATATGTTCATATAGATTTAATATTTCTATGCTCCTTTGCTTTTGTAGAAACTTGTTTATATAAAATTTACATTTGGGATACATTTTTCCAAATGTTTCCTGAAACCACACCCTTATTAGCAGGTGAAAATCTTCCTGGAAGATATAATGTGGGTTCTGCTGATTCACTATGGTAGGTGGCTCATTATACCACCTGGCTATAAGGGAAGCGGATGTGGCTCTACAGAGAGCCTTAGATGTGGGCTGAGCAGTCCCTGGGGAGGAACCCTGACAACAGCCAAGTTTGAGCTAGATTTATGTTGTTTTAATTTTGAATTTCTTTTGTCAGTAAAGCCAAATGCTAGGAAGAGGACAAATTTTTCCCAACTGCAACTACTGATAGTTCTGTTGCAGTAGGATGGAGGGCACAGTGAGTATATTTGTCCTACAGCAGTGGTCTCCAACCTTTTTAACCACAAGACCATTTTTTCAATTTAAGTGCAATGTAACATCAACCTCAAACCCAAATACCCTTGCCCTGCTTCCTTCCTGCTTCTTCTCTGAGGCCCTGCCCCTGCTCCACCCCTTCTCTGAGGCCTCACCCTGTTCACTCCATCCCTTTTCTTCCTCTGTTCCTCACTCATTTTCACCAGGCTGGGGTAGGAGTAGGAGTGCAGGCTCTGTTCTTGGACCAAGGAGTTTGGAGTATGGGAGGGGCTCCAGGCTTAGCCCATGGCGGGGGATTGGGGTCCAGGAGGGGTTTCAGCGTGCAAGCTCTGGGAAGGAGTTTGGGTACAGCGGAACTCACATCTGGGGCAGGAGGTGGGTGCAGGAGGAGGTTCAAGGCTGGGAGAGGGGTTCAGGAAGCAGGTTCTGGCTGGACACTGCTTAACTGAGAGAGCTTCCAGATGGTAGAGCAGTGGAATTAAGGCAGGCTTACTCCTGCCCTGGCCCTGCAACACTCCTGAAAGCAGCTGGCATGTACAGCAATGGCTCCATGGCACCATGTGCTGCCCCATATCTACAGGCACTGAGGCTATGTATCCACTACAATGCTCTATCAGAAAAAGAGAAGCAAATTGTGCTTGGCAATTTGCGTACCTTTTTCCAATAGTTTTTTCAGAAGAGGCTTTTCCAAAATTTGGCCCGTCTACACTGGGCCAAATTTCGGAAAAGCCTCCTCTTTTGGAAGAGCCCTTCTTCCCCATGGGAGGAGGAAGACAGGGCTTCCGAAAGAGCATGTCTGCTCTTCCGCAAAAAAAAGCGGAAGAGCAGACGTGTTCCCTGGACACGGTGGAGATTTTCCAGGATACCTCCGGTATCCTGGAAAAACCCCACAGTGTACACATAGCCTGAGTCCACAGCTTCCACTGGCCATGGTTTCCCCTTATCAATCAATGGGAGCTGCAGGAGTGGTGTCTGCAGGCAAGGACAGCATGTGGAGACCCCCTGCTCTGCCTCTCTCAGGAGCTGCAGAGACATGCACAACTGCCATAGAGATAATTACTCCAGACATGACAGGTTAGGCATTTTAGGACTCACTACTCAAAGAATTAAATTTAAGCATAAGAGAGAAATGAAAATGATGAAATGCACAGACCAGTCAAAACCCAAAAATAACCTACTTTGCGAGCAGTAAAAGTACTAACATAAACCCCTCACGTATATGTTGGGTTAGGAGATGAGAGTGCGGGACAGTGTGTGTTTGTGAGAGTGACAGAGATTTGCATTGCCAAGCTCTCTCCATCCCCTTCTCTCTGTGTGGAAACGGGGTACGGGAGTGCGGGGAGGAGCGACACCCTAACATCAGCACCCACCTCTTCTCCCTCCCACATGCTGCACAACAAGCAGGAGGCTCCCATGGGGTAGCTCCAAGGCAGAGGGCAGGAGCAGTGTGACAGTGGGTGGAGGGGCAACTGAAGTGCCAGTGCTTGATAGCTCCCTAGCCAAACCAATCAGGATCACCAGTCAGAGGCTCCAAGAGCTACCGGCAGATCCCAGTCTAGTGGTTGGTGACCACTGTCCTATAGAAAGAAATATATCTGTTCTGGCCAATAAAAATGCACACATTCTGAGGAAAATCCTGACCCCCTGTACATGACACATGTCGTTAGACTGTGTGCTTAAGCAGATCATTGGGGACCTGATGCCTCACCCTATTCCACAGCCACTATTTCATCCTCAGGGATGCAATATTTTGAACGACTGGCTGCCACCCTCCCAAAAAGTAAAGGTGGGGAGAATGGCAGATGAATTACACAAAAACAATTCCCATTAGTCCCTCCTTTTCCCTTGACCTGCTTCTGCCAGCCAACCCCACATTCCATGTACAAGTGGTGCACTGAAGTACCAGGATCCTGTATCCAGCACAACAACTGATCTAGTTCTACTGCATCTGAGTCTCTCCATGTTTGTGGAATGGGAAGGGAAGAGGCAGGGATGTAATCCTATGCAAAACAATGATATCACCCTTTCAAACAAATAATTTTCAATCTCAACCTTCACCAGTAGTTGCTGAAGTAACTGAAGAATGCCATAATTTATAAAAATAATCATCATCTACCCTTGTGACTCAAATAAAATACAGCACATGGCCTAGAGGGAGAATCAACATGTTTATTCACTCAAGATTATTCACTTCAGTCACAGTACACTCATGCAAATGAAACTTTTAAAATACGCCAACCCATATTATACTATGGGAAAAATAAGATTATGGAAAGCTTGAAAAATTTATCAGACACCTATAGGTTGAACCTCTAAAATCCAGGACTCTTAGGTCCAGCAACATCCATGGTTTGGAAAGACCATGAATATTACTGGACTAAAGAGCCATGGCTGGCCAGATTCAGAAGCACAGCCTAGGTTGAACTGGTGGTGGGGAGCCCACCTCCAACGGTGCTGGCGTGGTGGAGAACACAGCCCTGGCCAGAGCTGGTAGCAATGAGCACAGTGTCAGCAGGGCAGGCAGCTGGGCACGCAGTCAGGGCTGGCACCATGGGGCGGGGCTGAGTCCTGGCTGGGGCTGGAGGCAGCTGGACAGCCACTGTCCAGGGCCGGCATGGTGGGGAACTCAGCCCTCACCAGGGCTGGCATGATGTGGGGGGCTGGAGGCAGTGAGGCAGGCAGCAGAGATTGCGGCTTTAGCTGGTAGGGAGCCTTGACCTCCCCGGTCCGGCAACCTCCATGGTTTGGGACCAGTCAGGTCCCTAGGGTGCCAAACCAAAAAGGTCAGACCTGTACAACCAAAGACTAATGGGAAAGACAGGAGATCATATCAGCAGGGTACAGAGGCAGTGCCCTGGTAATATAGCCAGCAATCCCTTCTCTACTGCTAAGAAGGGTGACTGAGTTTCCCCACCAAGGTGCTGGTCCAGGTGTCTCATGGGCAGACTTCTTTATTTACCCTGTGAAATCAAGGTGGACCTATCCCCGGAACACCTCCCTGTTTCCTGCCAGTCTGGAGAAAGGGGGAGCTCTTCGTTCAAGACCCTTGCTATTTCCTTGAAGGCAGGTCTTCCTTCATTTTTGTCTCTTGTATGCTAGGATGAGGAGCTCTTCCCACATAATTTTTAAACTAATATCTTTAAATGTGATAGAGTAGAAAAATATTTTGACTCTTTAGTTAACACAACCACTACTCAAAAGACTATTTTCTATATTCATTTACACATGTCCAACCTCACTGAAGTAACTGGAGGCAACATTTGGCAAAGTCCATTTAGGGCCAAATTTGCCTCCAAATGTGCATAGAATTATAGAACACTAGAACTGGAAGGGACCTTGAGAGGTCATCGAGTCCAGTCCCCTGCCCTCATGGCAGGACCAAGTACCATCTAGACCATCCCTGATAGATGTCTATCCAACCTGCTCTTAAATATCTCCAGAGATGGAAATTCCACAACATCCCTAGGCAATTTATTCTAGTGTTTAACCACCCTGACAGTTAGGAAGGTTTTCCTAATGTCCAACCTAAACCTCCCTTGCTGCAGTTTAAGCCCATTGCTTCTTGTCCTACGATCAGAGGCCAACGAGAACAATTTTTCTTTCTCCTCCTTGAGACACCCTATTAAATACATGAAAACTGCTATCATGTCCCCTCTCAAGTCTTCACCTTTCCAAACTAAATAAGCCCAATTCTTTCAGTCTTTCTTCATAGGTCATGTTCTCTAGACCTTTAATCATTCTTGTTGCTCTTCTCTGAACCTTCTCCACATCTTTCCTGAAATGTGGTGCACAGAACTGGACACAATACTCCAAGTGAGGCCTAATCAGGTTAGAGTAGAGCGGAAGAATGACTTCGTGTCTTGCTCACAACACTCCTGTTAATGCATCCAAGAATCATGTTTGCTTTTTTTGCAACAGTGTTACACTGTTGACTCATATTTAGCTTGTGGTCCACTATGACCCTAGAACTCTTTTGCAGTACTCCTTCTTAGACAGTTGCTTCCCATTCTGTATGTGTGAAACTGATTGTTCCTTCCTAAGTGGAGTACTTTGCATTTGTCCTTATTAAACTTCATCCTATTTACCTCAGACCATTCCTCCAATTTGTCCAAATCATTTTGAATTATGACCCTATCCTCCATATCAGTTGCAACTCCTCCCAGCTTGGTATCATCTGCAAATTTAATAAGCGTACTCTCTATGCCAATATCTAAATCACTGATGACGATATTGAACAGAACCGGTCCCAAAACAGACCCCTGCAGAACCCCACTTGTTATGCCCTTCCAGCATGACTGTGAACCATTAATAACTACTCTCTGAGAATGGTTATTCATCCAGTTATGCACCCACCTTATAGGAGCCCCATCTAAGTTGTATTTTCCTAGTTTATTGATAAGACCACCATGCGAGGCTGTATCAAATGGCACTAAAGTCTAGGTATACTCGCCCACCGCTTCTCCCTTATCCATAAGACTCATTATCCTATCAAAGAAAGCTTTGGTTTGACATGATTTGTTCTTTACATATGGTGTTACTATTGAAATTAACAAGAGCTCTATGTGTGCATCTTGAATGCCTGCTTCCAAATGAAGAAAGGGTGTAGAAGATAGGTGCCCTCAGCATGCTACCTAGGATTCTAATACACCAGTGGGTATACCCCCTACCATCTCAGGGTGGTCAGAAAGCACTTGTGTCCATATTCATAGGATGCTGTGCTGGAAAAAGAAAAGACTGTCTCCTATACCTACTCTAGGTGAGCCACAATATAGCATTTCCTTCATCAGCTTTTCTCATGGTTGCCACTACAAACAATTTTTCTCTTAGATTCTAACACATTTTCATGCCACATAACCATTCAACATGCTTTTTGTAGCTTATACTACATATACTTCAAACACATCTGTCTCATGACTTACCCATGGTTGGCAGTTTGTTGTTTTCTTGTACTTTACCTAGTTAATTCTTTAAAAGGAAAGAACGCAGAGAACAAGGATAAACCAAGTGAAATAAACAGGAGCCCAAATCTCTCACTGTCTAAAACAAACCACGTCACCAGCAACCACAAAGGATATTGAAGTCAACAGATAACGGTCAGATAAAGTATAAGATGTGGTACTGTGCACGTTAAATACCTCTCAGACCTTACTACAAGGTTTATCTGTAAAGCTACATATGTTTTATGTTTAACAATTAAATATTTCTTGTGTATCAAAAATTTAAAAAATATAAACAAAATGTAAGGGATGCTATTCATACTAAGTTTTATCATTTATTATTTATAACAATTGTTAAATATTAATTTTAGAACTGGCTACACCAGTGCAACTGCACCTAGACAGATATATTTTAGCTCAGCTGACAGTAGTGCTCCACTTTATCTAAAACCATGCTCGAGGCCTGGTCTATACCAGAAAATCAGGTCAGTTTATCTACATCATTGAGGGGTGTGAAAAATCCACACTCCTGACCAGAGTAGTTAAGCTGACTCAAATTTCCATGTAGATGGCACTAGATCAGGGTTTCCCGACCTATGGGGTCGGGACCCAAATATGGGTCACCATTACATTTTAAAAGGGTCGCCAGGTGTCTCCCCAGGTGTCTCTTAAGAAGCCATTCACACATTTTTTGAACTGCCCTGGGTCACCAAGTCTTCCTGAATTGTCAAAATGGGTTCTCACCTGGAAAAGGTTGGGACCTGCTGCATGACTAGATGGATGGAAGAATTCTTCCATCAACCTAACTGCTGCCTCTAAGGGAGATGGATAGCCCACACCGACAGAGCAGACACTGTTTACACTGAAGCACTACACTGGTGCTCGATGCAGTTGTGCTACTGCAGCAATTTAAGCATACACAGGCTCCTAAATAAGAGCTTTGCATCACTGTGCCACTCCAGTGCAGAAAATGTAGTGGGTACCAAACAAAATGTGGTGCTTCTTCCCATGTCCTCCCTCCTGTCCTTACTAGGGCCCTTTCTTGTACTTATTTTGGATACATGGAATATAAAAGTCACAGATAGAAATCATAATCCATAGGAAATTTGCCATGAAAATATTTTACATGTTCAAATGTTTTTTAAAAATTGCAAAATTCTTAACTTTCCCAGTATTTCAAGAATTAGAGTGTAGCCTGATGAGAACTTTAACCACACCCTTACCCTCTCATTATTTAAGTTGTACATTTTTATGTACGACAAGAGCAAAGGCTTTATTACTTAGAAACCCTCCAGGGCTGAAACAAAACCAAAAATATCTACAGTAAGTCATACTACAACAATGTTAAAAGCAAACTTCTGAAATTCACTATCTAACAAAATGCTTATACTGATGGCTTCCATTACTGGGTTCATTTCCAAGTGTCTTGAAATACTGAAAAACAGAAACCACCACCGCCATCCCTCTTCCCTCCAAGCCTACAAGATAGCTTGATTAGTCTGGAGGCCTTATTTTTTTTCTTATTTATATATGGGATTCTGAGGAAATTACTGATGAGATGCTAAATTGAAGAAGTTACTTTTACATTTAGGACTAAATATACTTAGATCCACGATCACTCATCTCCTGGGGAGAAGGAATTCCTTAGTCTAGGTCTGGAAAGTTCTGTCTCCCATGTTCATGTGCAACTCCCCCCTCAAACTGGTCAACAGCTTCACTATTCCAGTGAAACACAGATGCCATGGAAGGTCTTGTTCATGGAGAGGTTATTGAGGTCCAGTCCCATAGAAGGGTTTGATTATGATGACAAAGATCTTGAGATAGATGCTATTCAATGGGGAAATGGAGCAGAAAGTAGAGCACTGGGTGACTTGTTCAGAGACCTTCAAACAGAAGGATTGCTGCATTTTGTTCGAGATGGAGCTATTCCAAAACATGTAGCTTCATTCCTAAAACAATAATGAACTGCAGTAAAACAAAGCCTGAAAGTTATAAACATATATGGATTACTATGACCAGAGTTGTGCCTGAAATGGTTGATTGAGTACAGTGGGATGCACTCTTCACCGAGACAGAAACTTTATTACAATATTATATCATTATTTTAAGAGTATCCAAACATGCAGGCAATTTTTGGGGGAAAAAAAAAAGCATATATAGTACTTTCCAACTAAAGATCTCTGAGTTCTTCACAAACATTAAGGGTGCATCTATACTACACCCTTAGCTCGAAATAAGCTATGCAATTTGACCTATGCTGGTTAAATTAATTTGAGTTAATTTCAAAATAGCTTATTCTGTCATTTGGTGCTTTCTACACAAGTGCCAAATTTCGAAATATACTGCTATTCCAAAATGTCCCTTAATCCTCATGGAAGAGATATTTTGATACAATGGGGGCATTGTCAAGACGCAGAATAGCTATTTTGGGATACTGGAAGTATCACGAAATAATGCCACAATGTAGACGTACCCTAACTGATTAAGGTCCAAATATGTATAGGTATTTAGACATTGCAGCAGCTAATAATTTAAGATGCCTAACCTAGCCCCCCAATTCCTTTTAGACAATGAGATTTAGGCTTTCATATCAGTCGGGCATTGCAGCTTTAAAGCCTGACAAGATTTAATTAGTTTATTTAAATTTATTTTTATAAATTATTTAATTCTCAGCTAGGGATTGCTCCACCCGGGAGACACAGAGATGTTAAGTAACTGGCCAAAACGTCACCCAGAGAGTCAATTTCAGGGATTCTGACGCCCAGTGAAATATTCTGATTAGCAGACCATACCACCTCCCAGTCTTTCTATTGCATTTAAAGAAGCGAAAAATGAAACTCTCCCTCTCCCAACTACTGCCTTACTAATGCATGAGAAATAATCACATGCAATATCTTCAGACATCATCTCGTATTAAATCTATGAATGGTTAATGTTGGATTTTGTTCCACTGCATGGGAGAGGGATACCATCATTCCTTAAAGGAACTAAGAACAATGGGAGATAGGTGAATCACTCAATGAAACTAAACAACTCTAGAAAGGTACCACTCCTTAAAACAGACAAAGAAAGTATTTTTGGTATAAAAGGATGAGCTTGAACTGATTCAGGTCTTCTTTGAGATTCAGTAAATGGAACTCTAGAAAGGAGGAGTTCAGTGGAGGTCATAACTTTTGGGGGAGGGTTAGAAAATCTGTGTCACAATACACTATTTACAGCTATTGCAGAAAAAGCAAAGTACAGGTACTGGCAGATGTACCCAGCAAGCCTAACATCCTGTAAGATAAGAAGGTATCACAGTGTAAGGTAGAACTGAGACATGTCTGGGAACTCCTGAAGTGGACCACAGACAGGGGGATATTTCTGAGAGAAATAATCTGTTACAGAAACTGAATACAACTAGTTCTGAAAGGTGATAGCTATCCATTGAGCTCTCATCCATGTGAGCATTCAAAGCAAGCATGTTTTTCACAAGAGCCCCCTTAATCAAGGCAGGACTCTAGTATCACGTAGGTCATACTAAAACTGAACATGACACCCAAAGAGCCAAACCTTCACTTGATGACTAATCTGAGAAATAAGCTTTTAAAAAAAAAGTAAAGTAACAAACCAACAGGATGTTAAAGTGAATTTTAGATACTTATCTATTAGACTTCCCTATCTAATATGAGCTTCAGGGGATAGCCGAGTTAGTCTGTTACAGAAAAAAAACAACAAATGCCCACTTCAAGCTCATGATACCATCTACATGTTTTGTTAGTCTATAAAGTGCTACCAGACCATTTGTTGTTTTTATC
Organism: Pelochelys cantorii; assembly: GCA_032595735.1. Lineage (NCBI taxonomy): Eukaryota > Metazoa > Chordata > Testudines > Trionychidae > Pelochelys > Pelochelys cantorii. The sequence continues at coordinate 72,219,910 of CM064327.1, forward strand.
TAATATGAGTTCACTAGCAGATATATCCGGTGCTGCTCGGGTCTGTAACTGAAGGAATTCCTCTTTTTGGAAAAATAGACATGTGTTATTTCAATGATTCTATTTTTCAAAAATGAAGGATGGACAGAGTTCAGGGGTGAGGTGGGACAGGGGTAGGTGGCTTAGGGCAAAGGGTTGGGAGGTGAGGTGGGGCTCAGGCCAGGGGGAGGAGATGCTGAAGTCAAGGCAAGGGGAAGCTGCATGACTCAGGACAGGGGGCTGGGAGTGGGGGGGGATGCCGTGGTGGCAAGGGTGGTGCTGCTTCAGCAGCGACTCCTCTTAGGAGGCTGGGTAGTGTTCCCCTGCCAGCGGGCCCTCCCCCATGGCCTGCAAGCTGTCTGCGGGGGAAGGGGGGGGGGGGGAAGAAGAGACCAGGCTCTGGAGGCTGCTGCCCCCTCCAACAGCCTGCAGGCCATAGGAGAGATATCGGAGAAGGGAGGCTCCAGGGGTTGCCCCTCCTGCAGTGCTCCCCGCCCCCCTCCCCTCCAGCCTGCAGGCTGTCTGTGGGGAGGCCAAGTTCCAGGGGCTTCTCCCCCTCCAGCTGTTTCCCCCTGGTGGCCTTCAGGCTGTCTGGGGAGGGGCGAGGCTCTGGGGGGTTGTCCTCCCCTTCGATGCTCCCCCACTACGGCCTGAAGGCTCTCCATGGGGGGGGGGAGGGAACTCCAAGTCTTGGACAGGGGACTCCTTAATGGTATGCTGGCAGGCAAGATGGGGGAACCCCAGCCCTGCAGGCCACTCTCTTGATGCTGCAGCTGCCTCCAGGGGCCACTCTCAGTATTGCATCCCTCCCATCTCTGTGCCCCTCCCTTTCATATTCTTCCTCTTTCTGCCCCCTCCCATTCCATGTTATGGGAAATAGTCTGATTCTGGGCACTTCCCATTTTCCAGGCACAACCAAACACTAACACTGATTTAAGTTAGGGTAAGAGGAAGCTGCATACCAAATTTGGTGGTCCTACTTCTTACGTTTTAGGAGGCGTTCCTGAACAAATGGACAAAAAGACACACAGACCGACACACTCTAAAATGCACATTTCGATGATAAATAATAAAATAAAATAAATAATGCATTGCTTTACATGTGTTCCCTCTTGTCACAATATACATTATACTCTTATATACATTATACTCTTTTCATTTTTCCCAAATTAACAAATGTTATACTTTTGGCAGTAGGAAACAACAATCCCTTTTTAAAAAGTGTAACAGCAGCTCTATTATATTCATGGGAATGCTTTGGACTGGTGCCTTGAATGCTACGAAGCAAGCAGAAAATCTATGTACATTTATTCCACTGAAACTTCTGTTTATTTAAAAAACTTGACCACCTCTAAGCTGATTATGTTCAAGGTGTTAAAAAACAAACAAACAAATAACCTTGAACACAGACTACTGATGTAATTTCTGATCTAGAAATGACGACACTGGTTGTCATAGAGGCACATAAAATCAATGCCAGCTGCCTTGGCATTAGCTCTGGTAGATCTGGAAGTCTTTTCACAGATATCTAGTTAAAAATTAGCCAGTTACAGATTTGTTTGAGATACTAACGCTCCACAGTACTACTCAACCTATAAAGTATAGATAGTGTAATAAGAGGGAGGGAGAGGGAAAACAAAAACAACAAAGATAGACTATTTACTTTCAGAATCATCCTTGGTTAAAAGTTAATATAACTTATTCATGGTAGCAGGAAAAATGTTACAAACTCATTAAAAAAATACAAAAGAGTTGCCCTGTCCAGAAAATTGCAAGACGAACTTGATTGTCTGACATTTCATTCTACAAGAAACAAAAGCAGAAACAGGTTTATGAGTAGCATGGAAATTAAAAAAAAAAAAAAGAATTTTCAAATAAGAATTATTTTAGTACAGGTTGAACCTCCCTAGTCTGGCACCCTCAGGGACTGACCGGTCCCAGGCCAGGGAATTTGCTGGACCAGGAGAGGTCAATGCCCTGTGGTCACCACTTTTCCTCCTGGACGACCTGCTGCTGCCTGAGACCTTGCTCTCCCCATGGGGGTGAGGGGGGGAGGGGGAGAAGGGACTCCACTTCCCTTCTCCCCTCCCCCCCACCTCTGCTGCCCTCCAGGGCTCCGCTTTTGCCCTGTGGCTTTGCTGTTGCCTGGGAGGGAGGACTCCACAGTCAGCCCAGCAACTCTGCTGTCACCAGGGGCTCCCCAGCGGCCCTGTACCTGGAGCTCCATGCTCTGCCCAGCAGTCCCACTGCTGCCAGGGTCTCTCCCCAACAACCCTGCTGCAGTCCTGGACTCCACGCTCCGCCTGCCCTTGTCTGGTAGTGCTCCTAGCCCCCCTGATGATGTCTGTCAACACCCCTGTTCCTGCAAGGGAAGCCCGGATTACGGAGTATCAACCTGTACCTGTGAAACAAATGACTCTGTGGACCCTTTTTAAAACAGTTACTGAATTATATTCCACATTTTTTTTTTTATTTAATCAGACAGAAGTACTGGCATTTCTCACATGAGAATTTCAAATTAAAATAAAACTTCCTTTAAAAATAATATGTATACGTATTATAGAATCCTTTTGCTACAATCAAGTAGTACAGGTTGTTTTACATTTTGAGTAAAATTCAAGCAGAAATTTAAGGGCCTGATTCCGTCTGAAATTCCTAGGACTTAAATGGGAGTAAGACTGGGCCCACCTATCCACTCTGGAGAAATTCTTCACAAATTCTAATTGTCTTTAAAACTAATAGGAAACATAGTATGGACCAGCATGAAACAAATCAACACTGAAGCTCTAATCAATTTTAAAACAAGTTAGAAAAAAGTTAGAGTATTTCCTCCCCTCCTCCCCCATCAGAGTCTTAGCTCTGGTTTACATGACATGGTTAGGTAAACGCAAGCCAGCTTATGTCTACCTAGATGTGGATGTGTCTTCACTTAGGCTTGTTCTACACTACACCAGAGAGACCTATAGATAGGAATCTCCCCATAGCAGCCATAAAATTCCACATGGTGTAAGGGATTGCAGAATGTCCCCTACCATGCAATCAACAGGGACGTTAAAGACATTCACAGACGCACATACATTGATCGGGGAAAGTCACAAATGGACTTTCAGTGCATCTGAAATGAAAATGACTGTGCCTCCCTCTTCATAAGTCCTTTTCCCTTAATTTATCAAGTTATATTAAGTTATACATGTTTTTCTATTCGCATTGTTATGGAATAAAAATCTATTTTTGTAAACTTAATTCAGTTATTAGCTCAAAACATATGCAGGTTGATAGTGACAGACATTCACAAACAGTATTAATAGGTGCACTGGTAACATTATATTACTTTACACACATAGCACTCACCAAAGGATTCATACAGAGCTGCAAGAGAGCAATGCTGAATAGAGGATACTACAGCAACACACACTACAATGGCACATTCTTATAATAGTCTTTCAAAGCCTCCCTGAGCATATAATTATGTGTTGAGATCTTCTAAAAGCCCTTATATTTTGCTTTGAAATTCAGCACATAGCTGTTCCATCTACAGTGGGAACTTTCCCCCCTTTGACTCACAAATATTGCACAGGACAGTGCAGGCAACTATAACCATGGGGATATTTTTGTCACTGAGGGCCAATCTTGTAAGTAAATGACCAAAGGCAATTCAACGGTCATTCTGTACTTACTGAGCCTGTAGTTGAAGCACAGTTTGGAGCTGTAGAGGTGGCCAGCAGAGGCAACTGGTAAGGGGAAACCCAGAGGGTCACCAACCACAGGACACCTCTCCCCAGCCTGGGGTAAGGCTGGGATAAACCCCCTCCACCCAAGCCCTGCTTCTGCCTGCCCCTGAACATTAAAATTTGTTTACAGATTTTTAAAACTACAATTGCTTTTTGGTAAAAGAACTGATTCCATTAATGCCATCCTTAATCTAATCAAACAAGACAACAATAAAAAAGCACATAGGAATGTGCCCAGCTACAATTTTGGGAAGAAAACAATGCAGCAATCAGTTCTCACCTCATCTAACTAAAAACCTGAGTACACACAAAATGCAATTGATTAATTTAAAGGTCCTCTGAATGATGGGAAGTAGGGGAGTAAAGGGAACAATACAAATAGGGGTTATCTATACAAAAGTTGCAGACACTGGGACCAACCATATTAAGAAAATGGACATTTTGATGCTTTGAAACAAAATTTAATTTGGGGGACTGAAATGATTGTGTTTTAAAATTAAGTAAACTTATAATTAAAAGATTTTAAAAGGCCAAAAATGTCACTGAAAGGAAATGGTTTGATTGACTGGATCCAACTTTTTTTCCAGACTTTTGGTTTGCAAAAAACAGAGTTCAGCCTTTTATTCAGGTTTGGGCAGAGTTTTCTTTTTTTCAATCTCCCAAATTATCACTTGATGTAAAATCATTTTCCACCCATCTGTACTGTGTATGTTACTATAGCTACATTATTTCTAGAAGTTAATAAAGGGTTACATTTTTCTAATGAAGAGAGGGACCACTTACTTTAGTAATGTCATTTGCAAAAAAAAAAAAAAAAAAAAAAAGTTTCAAGTCACAATTGACCTTTCTGAGGCGGTTGGGCCCTCTTCTTTTTTCCCCCTCTCTCATTTTCCTCCTCTTGAACTTTTGTACTTTACCAGGTGTGAAAAGGAGTGGTAGAGCTTTTTTTAAGCAAAGCAGCAAAACTAAGCTTGCAATCACACCAGGACACTCTGCATTTCATTTGCTTAAGTAAACTCTTAAGATTCCAAGCTACAGAAAGATTGGCATTTACTTCTTTATCACTTGCAAGGATGACATTAAAAAAAATATTATCTTAAATCACCACTCGAACATTACAAGTGAAATTCTTATTTCAAAATAATGATGCAGTGTAACACAGAGCACCTATACAATCACTGAAATCAAGCAGTCAGAAATCCTGCAGGGCAATAACTTGGCTGCTAAAATCTAGAACAGTAACGTTAATTATATAAGGTCAAGGATTTAATAAAACGTCCAGTGTTCTCTTAAAAATGTGTCAACCAGCATTTAAAATCAACACTGATCCAGTCCAGGAACCCTAAGTCAAGCAAAATTCCTAGGTATGTCAATGGTATTTTTGCCCGAGTAAGGACTACAAAAAGCAGGTTGTATGATCAACAGCCCACTCTTACAGGGCTGGAAGTTACTTTATTATGTCATGATTAAGGTGAGTTTTTAGGTTTTGTTTTGTTTTTTATTTTGCTCTTCATGATGTGGCCTTACCTCTACCTAAACTAAAATAGGACTTCCCAAGATTAGAGAATTCCAGTTTATTCTCTACCCTTGAGTACCTTCACTCATGAATAAACCATGCATTGCTGCCAGACTTCAAACTAAACCCATGAATTCTCTTTGGAGTTATATATTTTCAAGCAATTAATTATTAAAATTGAACAACATTTCTGTTCGTCCTCACTGAGGAGTTACTAAGTGGAAAAACCCATATTTTCTCTAATTTAAATAAACAAATTAAGGAACAAAATAAACATTTTTGTGTGTAGTAAAAGGGAGCAAAGCACCTCAGCTTCCATCCCCCAAAAAGTTACAGGGAATCAGTCACTGGCTCCACTTTAACTAAGCTCTAGTTACTAGAATATTGCGTCATAAATTAAACTACATCTACAATGCAACGCTATTTCGGGATACCAGAGCATCCCGAAATAGCTATCCCATGTCTTCACAGCAAGCCCGTTATTGCAGGCTCACAGTTCCAATGTCCCTGTGAACCTCATTCTATGAGAAGTAAAGGAGGTTTTGGAAAAGCACTTTATTTCAAAATAGCGTCAAAATAAGATATGCAATTTACATAGGTCAAATTGCATATCTTATTTCGAGTTATGGTGTTGTGTAGACGCACCCCAAGAGATTTTACAACCACGATCATAATAAGTACGTCTTATGTTCTCAGTTTAGACCAACAGACAGAAGTCCCATAGTGGTTTATAAAATCTTTGTGTATAACACATAAAGCCTCGATTAATATTCATGTAGCCTCCATGTATAAATCAAAAGGGACAGGGGTCTCAATTTTATTTTGAATGCTAATTTTTCCTAAAAATTAATAGTCCAAACCAGACAATAAAAAATAGGGGCTGAAAATTATCCCATTGATAGTGACATAGTGATAGAAATATCAAGATATTGAGGACAAAGCTCAGGTGGACCACACTGCACAGTATGTGTATATAATAAAGTGTGACCTGACATTTCTAATTTTAATGAGGAAACTACATGGATTTCTTATTTTGAAAGGTAAATAATTTAAAGAACTTGAATAGTCCTTAAAAAATAAGGTCTCAAAGGTCTTTGAGTCCTTAAAAAATAAGGTCTTTTTTCTCCACTCATCTGAAGAAGTGGGTTTTGCCCATGAAAGTTCTCGTTTTCTCTCTCTCTCTCTCTCTCTCTCTCTCTCTCTCTCTCTCTATATATATATATATATATTATATATGTTAGTCTTTAAAAAATAAGTTAAAACTAACAGAAACAATAAAGGGCTACAAAGTTAAATTTATCACTTCAACATGCAAAACTATCATGTGGTAAGTAACATTTTTTCCATAAGCAGCATAACAATTATTTTTATTCTCACCTTCACATTTCCTCAAGCATCACAACACAAATAAAGCTCATACCATCATTTGGTTACGATTTTTAACTGTTTCTTCAACAATGCATCCTCCCCCACTCAAAGCATTATGGCCCTCACACTCATTGGATGAGCTGATCACATGCATGTGCCTTTTTTGTTCACCAAAATCTGTCAAAGTACTGTCTACACTCAAAAAAGTTTTACACTTTAACTACACTGCTATAAACACTGCTATAGTTAACAAGAGAGGGAATATCAACACTTACAGGGAGATTGACACTGTGGCAACCTACGCCTCGGAGTTGATTTACCAAAGACCCGCTAAATTGGTCACTGATTGCTCTCTCATTTACTTCAGTACCACCTTGGAATGAGATGTGTGAGGGAAGTTGATGGGAGAGTTTCTCCTATCAGCCCCCACAATGAAGACCCCGCAGCAACTCAACCTAATGTACATCGAGTCCAGCTATACTATTCACATAGCTGGAGTTGTGTCAATTAGGTCAACGTTGTCCTATAATATTTTTGCATCAACTATTCGATTAGCCAATAGGGTGGCGCTGCACCTTTGAAATGCCACTGTGGCGCTTCAAAGGGGCAGCGCCACATGGAGCCCAGGGTTAGCTGGGGAGTCCCCACCTGATCCCAGGCTCCACGCGGCGCTGTCCCTTTGAAATGCCATGGCGGCATTTCAAAGCAGCAGCGATGCACAGAGCAGCTGACCCCAGGCTCCGTGAGGTGCTGTCGCTTTGAAGTACACCCCGCACTTCTTCCCCCCATGTTGGAGGGAGAAGTGACTAGTCAACTGTCCTGTCAACTATCCGATAAGAATTTGCTTATCGGATAGTCGACTAGTCCTTAACATCCCTATTACAGACCTGCCCAGAGTAACCCCCTTAGCAGAAACAAAGATACAGAAATATAAAAATGCTTATACTGGTAGAGCTCATACTGAGGGCCGGATTTCCAATTAAATACAGTTAGACATGAGCCTAGTGGCACCTAACATTTAAAAGTAGATTAAAAGCTCTTTTTTTTACAGAAAACACTGAAGTGAGCTGCAGGTAAGTGGCTTAAGGGAAAAAAAATCAACCTCCTAACCAAAATAATTGCACTGGCCAAAATCTGTATGCAGACTAACCTAAAATATTTTCCTCCAGTATTAAGGATGTTGTGAGTGGTATGGTAAATAAGAGTCCTGCAACCACCAACATTTTGGAGTACTGATTTATCTAATTCTGCTCAGATCAGGTCTTCAAAACATCGTGCTCATAATACCACAGGCTTCCAGTTCTGTGTTACTGTACTCTACCACTGTTGCTACCAACAGTGGAACTGAACCAAATACAGTAAAACTCCAGTGGTCCGGCATCCAATGGTCCGGCACTCCTGATGGTCCAGCACCATCTGGAACCCGGAAGTGCTCTGGGCAGCTGGACAATTGGAGCTGCTCTACCCCCGGCTTCCCTGATTCAGCCGCTGCTGAAACTGACCAGCGGCTGACTCGGGGAAGCCGGGGGCAGAGCAGCTCTGCCCCCGGCTTCCCCGAGTCAGCCGCTGGTCAGTTTCAGCAGCGGCTGAATCAGGGAAGCCGGGGGCAGAGCAGCTGGGGTGCTGCTGGGTTGGTCCCGCAGCGCCATGGGGCAGATCCCCCCCCACTCCACCCCAGACCCCTCATAGCCCCCCCCTTCCGATAGTCCGGCATATCTAATAATCCGGCACCCCCTGGGTCCTAAAGGTGCCGGATTATCGGAAGTTTACTGTAGTAGCAGTGGCAAGAAATTTTACAGAAAAAGGCCTGTGTGTCCTCCCTGTTTTGGCTCTGGGCCCTATTCCCTGTTGTGCTTTCTAAAGGTAGAAACCCCTTTCTTGACCAAATCCATCATGTTTCTACTCACTACTTCCTTCTAGTCCCCCAAAAAACATTTTTCTGTAAAAAGTCCTTTCTTCGTCTTCTCCTCTGAAAAAGTGCTAACAAAACAAAGCAACTGAAAATCTTTTAGCCTTTAACAAATCTGAACAGAGAAAATGAAATAAATGTATCGCTAATATGACCAGCTTTAACCGCTCCTCATTCCCCTTACTGTGTTGATTAATTCTGTAGCTGAACCGTAAGCTATCTGGGAACGGGGATCTTTATAGACAAATATGAAGATAAGCATCTAGCATACTCCAAGCAGCAAATAATACTCGCTTCATATAGGACATACCAGTGGTAAGACTTAAAACAGCAAGCACGGTCACTGCTACTACCTGTGTTGCTTCAAGAATACTCACCGGAAAGGGGTGCTAATTTTGAAAACTGGATGTAAGAATGACTGTTTTAATGGAATAAAGAAGCATTATTATGCTGGCTGACATACAGTGAATTCAATCCTTACTTCAGTGCAATCTGAAATACAGTTCAATGGCTTTAGTAAGAATAGCTTTAAAGTTCTATCATGTGAGGAACTTCATGTTGACCAATGGCATAGTATGTACACGAACTCTTTCACCCTGCTTGGGTTTTCCCCTGTCTTTTCCCTGATCTTTAATGAGGATATCATGCTTGGGAGTAGCAGGCTAAAGTTTGCTTTGTACTTTCAGAATGGGCTGCACGCCAAAATACAAGTACAATGACTGGATTCAGTTTTTAAGCAAACACATCAGAATGGCATTCACCCTCATACGGGAAGAATGCTTTCGATCACAACTTTAACAGGAAATGTAGACCAAAGCAAAAATGGGTCATCTCCTAATTCATTATGGAGACTTTACACCTGGATTTTAATGCTGCCCTCTTCTAATGAAAGTTTCCTGTTATAGAAATTTTGCTTCCAAAGACCTATTTTTTTCAGCACAATGATTTTTAAAAGATGCATATTCTGTACAGTATGTAGTACAGTCTTGACATTTCTGCTTTTACATTATGATTTCAATAAGAAATCTATACACATGAACAACATTTACAAACTTATAAAATCATATTACATGCACCAATAAATTGGCTTACTGTCAATATGTATAATATTCATTTATTCTTCATTCTAGCATATGAATGCTTCACTAACTTTATTTTATTTGCACAAATTCCTTGTAAAGCTGGGAAATACTAATCAATCCTTCTGACATATGCAGAATTGAGGAACAGAGAAACTACTTGCTGAAGGTCATACAGGAACTTGATAGCACATAGCCAATCTCTGGAGTCCCTGTGCAGTTTCTAAAACACAAGAACATGCTTCCTCTTTCAGTAGACTGATGACCATTTAGTACACTAAATTAATTTGACAGTTTCTGAGGTAAATTAGGTGCCATACAATTCTGCTTCATTATCTGTCCAAAGTGCATAAAGAATTAGGAAAGAGTCACGAGGAAAAATAGTATGTGGTAATTTAAAACTGAACTTCAATGCTCATGCACAAGGAGGTAGAATTTTCGTTGCATTAATTAACCTTATCTTAGTTCCTGAACTTTTCCTGCATTACTTTGCAGCCCTAATATTCTTTTCATATATATATTTCCCTCCTAACAATGGAATTTCCTATTAATTTTTAAAAAACAAAAATCCACAATTTTCAGCTCTTTGATTTGGAGCATTACAATGCTCTATACTATGAAAGATGTCTAATCTGGGAGAAAAAAAACCCTATATGTATTGAATGCAAGGTCCTTGATTTTTTAATTTCCCAGGAATTTATAAATGTGTATTACAAAAAACCAAACAACAGATGAAAATAAGAGCAACAATAATTCTACAGTTGTCCAACACGTGGGGTTAAAACTGGGAGACATGAAGACAAAAAAAAAAAAAAAAAAGCAATAATTAGAGAAAAGTAAGGCTATTGAAAGTAAAAAACAGTTTGATGCTGTGATTTATTTAATGAACTGTAAATTAACTGAATGTTCATATATGCATGTGTACATCTTACTCACCATTGCCACAGTTTGACACCCTTGCATTTACACTTCAATTTGTTAACATAAACACATCTATCAAATGTAATTTATTAGCTTTTCTTAACATTCAGTATTTTCATGTATTTAAGTGGTCCAAAATGTGGGTGAAAATTGATAATAATTAAATAATAAATTTTGTATAGCTGGGAATTTTTAGTTAAAAAAAAAAATCAGCAAACACTGAAAGCAAAAGGCTTTAACTACATGTAAGGAGGCCAGATTGCTCTGAAAGCACGTCTCTTGCCATGCACAGCTCCTTCATAGATCACATTCCATAGTTCACTCAGTCTATATAAGCAATGTGCATACTGACAATGAAATACTGAGAAATAGATAGTTTTATCACCATTTAACCAAAGGCTCATTTGAGAGGGTTTTTTGTTATCTGTGGAAACCTTATAAACTGAGTTTCCTCAGACCAATGGAAGGTACACGCACAACCTAGAAATAATGCTTATGCCAAATTTCAAGTTACCACTTAAAATCTGTGTATTGGGCCACAGTTTCTTTATCAGGCCATAGAGAGGCAGAGGAAAGAGTAAGAGGTTACGTTGACAGGATATCAGTTCAGACTGTAAAATTACTTCAAAGATTATTGATCCAAAGAGAAAGTAAAAAATGAAATCTAGTAAAGATATGTATTGGCGTTTTCTCTACCAGAGCCCTCGTTCTGAAAAGGGGAAAAAAGCAAGCAATTCCAATTACTAATCATTGCATGTCATCTGAGATCTTAAATAAATAAAAAATAAAGTCAGAAAAAAGGAAGCGGAGAGATAGGAAGTAGTTTTCTTGTCATCAGCATTATGATCAACATATTATAACTGGAAGATCCAAGAATACAAAGTATAGAAATATAAAAGGATATTATTAGCATTCTACAAGGGCAGGGGAAAAGAGGAGGGAAGGAAGGAAGGCAAATAGCATTGCAGAGTTATTTAAAATAAATTATACTTTTTAAATTGGAGTAAACAAAGTAAGGAGAGAAAAATAGTATATTCTGAATATAACCGACTCAACAATGACTTCTTACAGCAAATTAGCAGATTTCTATTGTCTTGTTTGTTTATTTTAATATGAGGCAACAAATTATTTGCTAGACATGCTGCAATAACCAGCAAAATAAACCTAACACAATGAAAAACTGCTAAAATAAAAAAAACTCACTTAGCACTAGAATGCCCTTCCTCCTCATCCTGGCTCACTTTTCACTTTTAAACATAAAAAGGAATGTCATGCATTTCCAAACTATGTCTAGGAGTACAGCCCCGGAGATCATAAATAAAACACTGAAGCTCTTTACTATACAAATAAAAAATGTTACGTGACCTGGACTTAAACACAAGTGGTGATACTTTTACTACAGACTGTGTATCCCATCATGTGAAGAAACTTCTAAATATCATTTCTGACATCCTCCTTGTGAGTTATGCCCCTCTCCTCAGAACAGCAGCACAAATTCCACAGGATACTGAAAACTGTCAAGACAGCATGTTTTTTGTCTTCAGTGTAGTACATATTCTTGTATAAGAATGTGATACATTAAAAAAACTGTGAAGAAAGAGTGTTCTCTATATTATACATTCATTGTTGCCTCAAATGTCTCTATTATTTAAGGCAACTGGAACTCTGTGCCCATAGTTACATATGATAACTCAAGATTTACATGTAGCATAAAGCATTGGAGCCTTTATTCAGTAAGTTGGACTTCTACTATTATACAGAGAAAAGTCAAATATAAGTGTTAAGAAACACCATGACTAGGTGCCAGTCTCTTTGCTGTGCAACTACTGAGCCAAAATTCAGTCTTGAAGTGCCACAATTTATTGTACTTACACTAAACAGGAGAATGGACCATATGACTATTCCTCACTAACATATAATTCTCGTATATATTTTACAACATGCAAATTTCTGCTTAGTCTTTTTCAAAAACTAAAAGGTACTGACATTTAATAGTGTTTTTCCACAAATACTTTTCTTCTTTTTGTGAAACACAAACTTTTAATGTTTTCTATGCCCAACTCCTGAATTGCAATTTGTTTCCTTGGCATTGATGTGCTCAGGATGAAGCTGAATCCTATTAATAGCCGAGGTTAATTTTGATGCTGAATACAATACTTCTACCTCAAAGGGGTATTTGAAGAGAAGACTGTGAGGTTCTCAGACTATACAGTAATGGGAGACATACAAATACCATACAGAGAGAGAGAGAATGGAATAACTTAAGGCCCTGGCCTTATGTATCTTTTCTGAAAATTTTGCTGTTCCACTTAGGACATAGCTACTGTGGGAGATTATGGTCATGGAAGTGGCAGCAAACTCTCAGTTACCTTGGATCAGACCCACCCAGAGCTTCATATTTCAGGACAGAAATTTTAATCTGGACTTTGTTCAGAATGGTACAAAGACACATTCACTATAATCTGGACTGGCAAGCAGACGGATGTCTAGATCTTGTAAAGTTAGAGATTTTTCTGGGTGTGAAGCATCATTTCTAGATAAGAGTTTTAATAATCATGCCTAAAGACTGTGTACATGTAGATCAACTTGATTAGGTCTGTGTCCAAGAGGGTGAGCACAATCTTCTAGCTGATGCTTTTTTGATGACCTTAGCAGTGCTTGTCTTTTCTTAAAAGCACTACCTTAGTCTGCATTCAGCTTAAGATGGCTGCGCTGGAGGCATGTGTTGGGAAAGCCAGGAAGATAGAGTGAAATAAATCTAGGAGGAGAAGGCTCAAAGGAAAGATTCAGGCCTTGTCTACACTAGAAAATTAAGGCATCTTAAACTACATTGCTCAGGGATGTGAAAAATCCAGACACTCCTAAGTGGCATAGTTAAGCTGACTCAGCCCCCCCCAGTCTTCCACTGACTTAGCTACTACCTCTCAGGAAAGTGGGTTATCTAGAGTGGTAAAAGAACCCCTCCTGTCAGTTTAGGTAGCGTCTAACACCAAAGTGCTACAGTGGCACAGCTGCAGCTGCGTTGCTGTACCATTTTATGTGTGGACAAGCCCTAAGAAAGGATGTAAAGCAGCCCAGTGCAGACAGGTCTGTTTGAAGTGGAATATTTACGCAGATTTAGTGAACAATTATTTTCTTCCTCTCCCTAACCTACCAAGGTTAATTTTCATAAATAAATGCTAAGCTTTGTTTTGAACCAGTTAGTGATGAATTGCCATTGATTTCTACAAATTACTTATAAGCAAGGTAGGATTTTCTAATCATGCTACGTAGGGTTGCCAGATTGTCTCCCAAAAAATACCGAACACACGGGCTTTAAAAAAAACAAACAAAAAAAAAACCAAACCAAAACAAACAAACAAACAAAAAACACACACCGCACAGCCCGGCTTCAGCACGGTATTTTCTGAATTTTTTGACCGGACAGAGGGGGCAAAAACCACAAGTGATCCACCCCTTCTTGCCCATTCCCAGCATCCGGCAAACAGAGACCAGGGACACTTCACTGCTCGACTTTGCAGGATATTGGGCTGTCTATCAAAGCACCCTGGGATGAAGTGGGGGATTGAGGTGGGCTCACAGAGGGAGGTTGGGAGGAGGCACGTGGGAGGGGGTTGGGAGCTCGCAAGGGTAGTTGTGGGGTCTCTGAGGGGGGTTGCAGGAGCTGCCTGCCCAGGGCGAGGACCTAGCACCCGCATGTGCCACGTGTCTCTGACCTCGCATGGTGCTCTGGGTGCGGCTGCTGGGTCTGTGCGCGGGGCGGGTCCCAAGCCCGGCCAAGCCAGAGCGCTCCCGCTGCAGGGACCCGAGCGGCAGGTCCGTGTCTCGCACCGGAGGCGGGGCCGAGTGATGTCGCGGGGCCGGGGCAGCCACTAGCCGCAGCCGGAGTCCAACGGGCTGAGCCCCCAGCAGGCACTCCCTCTAGTTGCTAGCAGAAGCCGGGCAGGGGCGGGGGGAGTGGCTGGGATTCCCAGCCACTCCCCGCGCCCACACCCAGCTTTTGCACGCGACCACAGGCTCCCAGCGCCAATTGCAGCCCTGCCTCCCAGTCGCTCCCCCGCCCCTGCCAAGCTTCCGTCTGGTGCCCAACCGGAAATTCAGAAAATACCGGACATTGCACATGTCCAATATTTTCTTAATTTTTTTTACTGGGCAGAGAGCGCAAATACCAGACTGTCCAGTAGAAAACCAGACACCTGGCAACCCTAGCTATGTAAGATACTGGGATTTCCCTCATCATTCATTCTTGAAACATAATTTCCCCAGTCTCCTCTTCTTTTTCCAAATTGACACAGCTTCCCCCTTTTCCCTCTTGTCCTACCTTCTCACACAGAGCTTTCCCTGACCTCAGCTTCCCTCCTCCAAAGTGACATGGTGATATGTGAGCACCTCTTGGAATGTGTTGTCCTGAATACTGTGACACACAAGGAGTATAAAGACACAGTGAGAGTTATTTTAGCAACAGAGATTGCTTCCATCATCATCAGTTAAGTAGCTGTGGCAATAATAACAGGGCCATCTTAGTCTTCTACTGATGTGTGTGAGTGACAGAAAGAGAGAAAGAAAGACTACAATGGATGCCCTTCACATCATGTTGTCAGGAGGTGCTGAGAAGATTTTGAGAGGAATCACTGCATAAGAGAGGTGAGCCAAGTTGTTCAAGAGGTCAAAGATAGATTTCCATAAAAAGAAGATGAAGTTGTATAAAGCAGTAGCATAACTCGGAACACAAGCAATATGTATCAGTGTGATTTCCCAGGCAAATCAAAATATTAGTGCAGTTGATAGAACAACAACTCAAATAATGCAATTTGGACAGAGAAGGAAGCTAGACACAAAAATAGGTGCCAAAGGAAGAACAAAATATCAGAGAATTCTCTATTTTAAGACTCTAAAATAACTGTACTTTTAAAGGAGCAGACTCTGTGATGGGCAGGTTTGTATCAAGGTTGGGATAGCCAGGCCAGAGGAATAGGATTGCAAAGTCTGATGTTACTAGAAAGAACCCCTGGGATCTGGTGGGATGGGTAAAGTTACAAAGTGCTGACTGTAAAACGAGTAGATGTATTTGTTAAATTGGTACATGTTGTACTACTTTTTCCTGGAAAGCTGAACCGCTCTCATATATTTTATACATTCAGGGAACATGCAGTGCCTCTCCAAAGTTGAAAAGAAACAAGGAACAACAAATTATATCAGAAGTGACTGGAATCAAGTGATTCAGCTGATACATGTTTACCCAAGTCAGGTGACATATCTATCTGGAAGAGGACACTAGCATGGCTATTAGGTCATTGCTCTTAGCCTCTTGTTTACCACAGGTTTCTAAAGATAACATAGGGCCTATACACTTACAGTGGCAAATGGTCTGACACAAACAAAGATGAGTTAGCCCCCTCCTGAATGTAGGCAGTGGATAGCATAAAGAAGTTAAATCTCCTGAATTATCACATTTTGATTTTTGGGGGAAATGCTGTGGGATTTGGGTAATCTAGGGCAATGTTGTGGAGAAGCTCACCATAAGGCCTACATCTCAGAAAATATTTCAATAGAAATCGAGGAAGGTAATGGTTTCCCCACAACATAAAGTAAGAGGATAACATTATTCTCTGAGGAAGAGAGCCAAATTCTAGTCAGCAATAATTGTGTCGCTTGAGGCACTTACTACTAGAACAATAGTATCAAAGACCAGTTCCAGAAAGGTTTTGCTGAGACACTCATAGCAGAGGAAATATGAAGGTACTCCTAAAACAACAGTACGGTGGACTTCATAGAGGGACGAAAATCTAACATAAGGGATGAAAGAAGGCTGTGCTTTAAACAACATCTTTAATATTTTTTGGAGTAATTCTGGAACTAAGCAGTTCTGTGTTTAATAATTCTAAGCCCTATGCATTTGAAAACTCTTCCCACCCCTCACTCACACACACAGGTCCTGGGACATTGAAAGCTTGTAGTAACAGGGAATAATTGCAGGGTTGTCAACTCTTGCAATTTTATTGTCAGTTTCACAACAGTTGGCAATTTTCCCAAACCCCAAACTCCTGGAGTCATGTGATTATGTGATATCATCAGCTTTCATTTTTAAAAAATGTTGTCCATACAGTTGTAGAAAAAAAGCTTTAAATCCCGAATATAAAATGGATAAAAATGAGAAAGCAAAAAAGAACCTCATGAATTTTAAGCCAGTTTCATAAATTTTGGGAGTCTTCCCCATGATTTTAAGTACTTAGACTCTACAATACTGCAGCTGATAAGGTAGGCATAATTTATAGATCCACAGCAAATAAGTCAAACTTATCTCAAGTCTGAAGGATAGCCACATATACACCCTTGTTTAATTACTGGTAAACAGATATGTTTAGCTGCTATCAAGTGACAAGATACTGTCTTTACCACTAGATCAGCAACAGAAACCTTTTCAGTAATCTTGTGTGAAAGCCACATATCTTTGTGTTTGTTGTCTCCCATTTTGCTGCTGTATGCTGCTTTGAATGAACAGCTGCATGAAAGTTTAGAATATTTGTTAATGAGGCATTAATAATAATCCCTAGCTTTTATCAGAAGCTCTCATAGCACTTCATGAGCTCATTGTCATTACCCCATATTTGAAAACTGAGGCATAGAGAGGTGAAGTGGCTTGCCCAAGATTACCCTGGCGGCCAGGGGCAGAGCTGGGAACAGAACTAAAGTCTATGTCCAGTACTCTATCCATTAGGCCAGTCAGGCTCTCAATATTGAAAAGTTAAATTATCTTCAGTTTTTAACTGATAAATATTTTTCCTACAGACTGAGGTGAAGCTTTATGTTAGAAAGCACATACTAATATTTAAAACTAAATATTTGTTTCTGTTATTGGGGACACTTTGGGATGCTATAACAAAATTTTAAAATCTAATTTAATTCTGACATTTATTGCTATGGTTACTTATTAGTTTTTATTCAGCATGGATAATGAAGACAGTCTGATCAAATTGTTATTTAAATTAAACAAAAGTTTAATTTGGGGCTTGAGCTGTAAAATTCATAAGATTTAGTCCTAGACATTTCTGCAGTATTTGCTAGTATCATCTTTGGAGGTCAGCAACAGAGTTGCAAAGTACGTTTGAAACAAAAGGCAAATACCAGTTAATGATAGGCTCTACTAAAAATACTCATATTCTGTTTCCTGAATATTGTTCTATTTGAATATACTGGGGGCAATAATATAATTCTCTGATCCTACTTAAGATATTTTTTATGGTGGTCCAGTGAGGACAAATCAATCTAGGCTTGTAATCAAAATAATAATATTAGTGTTGAACACCACAAGATTCAAACCTGAAAGATTACCGGAATACAACAATTGCAAAGAATGGTAGACAAACTGGTTAGAAGAAATAATAAAACTACATCAGTCCACACCATGTGATTTACTAAACAGCTGACACACACAAATACTGACAGCAAATTTTAGAAAAAATTAGTCTATGGTGGCTTTTCCTTTATAAAGTAACATTCACTTTATAAAGGACTCTGTGAAACAATATATACATCAGAGACCTTTCTAAAATACAGCTGGTCCCCGAGTTACGAATGCATCGATTTACGACCGTTCATATTTACGACCGACCTCCTATACAGCCGGAACCCGAGTTACGAACGAAATCCGCACTTACAAACAGCGCGGCCATACGTCAGTGAATGTAATCCGACTTACAAACACATTGAGTTATGACCAAGTGCTTGGAACGTAACTCGTTCGTAAGTCGGGGACCAGCTGTAATACATTTGTTTGGCTCAGCAGAACAAGAAGAAAGGAAAGATTATGAAGATGGATTTTGAAGTTATCTTAAAAAATTACCATGTGCCTCAGCAAAATGAATATTTGAAGAACACCACCACTAAAACTTTGCACCTCTCCATCTGGCATACACAAAAAACAACAGGTAGCAGTTTTTGTTCAGAAAGAATTCTGTACAGGTGAAAACTCTCTAAATGGGGACTCTCTGGTCCAGCAACATTCCTGGTCTGGCACAGATGTTGCAGGACCAGAGTCCCAGTGAAAGGCCAGCAGAAGAGAGTCCTGCAGGGCTGGCAGGGTAACGGGCTGTTCGTAGCGAGCTGCCAGTAAGGCTACCCCATGCACAGCAGCCGGGCTGCCCAACGGGGCTGGGAGACCCAGCACATGTCTGCCTGGTGGGGCTGCGAGCCTCAGCAGCAGCAGGGGCAGCAGCAATGGCCCAGCAGGGCCCAGAGCCACAGTGTGTGGCTGCTCTGTGGGGTCAGAATCCCCGGTGCATAGCTGCCCAGAGGGTCGGGAGTCCCAGCACACAGCTGCCCGGTAGGGCTGGGTGACTCAGCTCATGGCTCCCTGGTGGGGCTGGGAGCCGCAGTAGCGGCAACTGCTCAGTGGGGTCCACTGGGCAGTGGGTTGGCAGCAGGTGGGGAGCCAGCTGGGAGGCAGGCCAGGGCTGGGGGAGGGAGAGGGGCCATGGCAGGGGAGCCAGAAATGACCTTCCTTGGTGCAGCAAAATCCCTCATCCGGGACTGGTCAGGTCCCGAGGGTGTCAGACCAGAGAGGTTCAATCTGTATGGGTAATGTGACAAATTACTTCTAAAGCGATGGCTAAAAATAAATACGAGATGGGGTGACAAAAGTGCTGGAGCTTTTAAATTAAACCCACCACAGCAGTAATCTCACATGTGCTACCTTTCACCATCTGAGCTGCAGCCCCAATTCTTTGAACCTGAGGAGTAGGCAAAAGTAGGCACTGAGTGAGATTCAACAACAAATAGCTACTGTAATTTTATACTTGGAAAGGCACTTGATCTGTAAAAGCCTTTCCTGCACAAACTCTTTAAGACACCTTTACAATAATCCAACTAGTGGGAAAATAGAGAAGAGTAGGTATTTTAGCAAAACCACCTGTTTTCTAAATTCTAAAAATAGATTAGAAAAACAGAGAACCTCAAATGTGTCTGTCATTTTGAAACCACCAGCAAGTATCTCAATCTAAGTAACACAGCCTTGCCCTCTTGCTAAAAATAAAACAGTACATTACAGCAACATTTTTTGCTTGCTTCAGCCAAGAACTCAAAAGCCTCCCTAAACCCTCCCTTAGCTGGTTTATTTGAATGTATACTATGAGTCAGCATTTCTCAACATTTCTGGAAAGTCCTCAGAATATAACCCCCCCTGAAACAGGAAACAGTCTATCCATTCCAGCATACAACATGAAGCGCTCATATATCCAAAAGCTTCACCTGAACTGTATAAATATTATTAACTGCAATTTACTGAGGCTATCAAATATGTCCCCTTTTACTCTAATAAGTGCAGTAACTCTCATCTGCAGTTAAAGAACATTTTGAGCAATGACTAGCAGAAGTAAATCAGATTATCTGAAATGCTCTACGTTATGCTCAAATCACTGCACATTCTTCTTAGAAATGTCAAACCTTTATTGTATTTACCCTATTTAGAACTAGAACTCTCAACATATTCCTGCTAATTATATAAGATTTAATTCAACCACATGGAGGACCTAAGGCAGGAAAACAAGAAGAATGTATAGAAAGATAAATCCCATCCTAGCATCCAGCCCAAATAGCTGGGCTGGGTCTTTGGTCGAGAAAAGGGAGCTGAGCAGAAGAATCCTCCCTGGCTCATGAAGCTTCTATGTCATTATTAGCTGAAATAAACCTGCATGTATTGTCATCACAGAGGATCAGTGCAGCAATGGATTGTGTAGCTCTAGTCATGCCCCTTGCCATGTGGCATGAGGCTTACCAACATGCCACATGTCTTTTACAACCCAGGGATCTCTGCAAGGTTCTTGAACATTCCCATCCAAATTTTCTTTACAACCATATCCACAGAGAGCAGCAAAACCACAAAGGTTTGGCCATCAGGGCAGGATTTGGCTCATAAATGTGAAATCCATCCCAATAGACTGGTTGTGGGGTTCTCTATGAAGTCAGGGAAAAGAATCTTTCTACACCCAAGGCCACAAAGCAGTTATGGAGTCGCCATACATCCACTACTTCAGAGAAGCTAGAGTTAGCTCCAACCCAATAGCTCCTGAAAAGTCCCTCTGCTACATAGCAATTTAAACACTATGCAAAACAAGAGTTCAATGATGGGCAATGGGTGTGTTTCTCCAAATCTTGCCCACTCCTATATACACTAGACTAGAACAAAATCAGTTTTGATACAAATGTAACCCTATGCATCCACTGAACTTGAGGGCAGAATTTATCTCTTAGCAATTTACATTAACTATTTGCATCAACACAATGGGTACTCAATGAATACAGCTGGCAAAAATATTCCTAAACCCCTCTTAAATTTATGATATTTCTCTTGTTTTCATATAGTCATTTCAAAAGCACTTTCCATAGTTAGTGTAACGTCTGCTTTATTAATGTCATATTTAGGCATACTACAATGAGCCATGCAGCTGAAGTCGACATACTTAGATTTGCTTATCATGGTATCTTCACAGTGGTAAGTCAACAGCTGATGCTCCCCGATGACCCTGTTTACTCTTCTTGTTTTGGTGGAGTAGTAGAGTGCACAGGAGAGCACTCGGCATTCAGTTTATCACATATATAATAGACATGACAAACCAATCCTTCTGGATCTACCGCTACCCATCAATCCAGCCCATAGTGAAGACATACCCTAAGAATCTGTTACTCTTTTGCTTTAAATATCTAACTGGATGGTGGTATTAAAGATTGAGAGAGTGAAAAAGGAAACATTTTGCAAACAAAGTGTTACACACTCCAAATCCTACAACGTGCACCCTGTATATTTTTCACGATAGCACAAGGTAAGAAATTCACGGCTTCAAAGACTGTATTCCTCAAAATTAAACTAAATTTTCTGATGAATAAAGACAGTAATAAAATCATAAAACAAACACACATTGTTGCTTTTTAAAAAGTGTATGTGTAGATCTCTTTTTTTTAAAAGGGTCATTGTTTATAATTTCTATAAAAGAAGCTATTTAAATCCCATCAACAAAAATCTGCTTCTCAAATGTTTTTAAATACAGAGAAATGAGATTAAAGTGCAACAGATAGACAAATACTTCAACCATCATAGTCATTAACAGATGCATTTAACATTAGTGCAGCTTTCAAAAGCAAAACATCTGGTTCTAATTCCAAATCTGGCTTATAATACAAGTTCCGCCTCCACAAAACTTTTATTATAAACTGTTCTTTTCCTCCTTTTTTTCCCCCTCTTTTTTGGAACCAGCTGTTCCTTCCTTCTTGCTGGAAGCCACCTGACTATTGCCAGGAAGAGGAATGCAAAACATTCCCAGGAGCAGCTCCTGACGTCAGTGCAGCATTCCACCTCCCAGTGGTCAAGACTGTCTGGAAATTCCAGTCTCCAACAGAACTAATTTAATGTGATAACAGCTGTAGCCTGCACTGAATCACATTAAAAACTCCTTCATGTTAAAGCAACACACAGTGATATTATCTGCTTAAAAAAAAAAAAAAAAAAAAAAAAAAAAGGATAGACCAGCACTGCTTGCTCTGAAGCTATATTACAGTTCTTACTGTGATAATACTTTTGTATAGTAATAATAGAAGAGCCATTACACTGGAGGTATAGGATGATATGCTTAGGTTAGATATTTTTAAATGGATCATGTACCATTTCTGAATATTTCATGAAAGAGGGGAAGGGAGAATGAAAGCCAGAAGCTTATTGAACATTACAGTGGGGCAATCATGAATCAGCCAGAATTCCTTATGAGAAGCACCAAACCCTTCACAGCCATTCCATAATCCTACCCTCCAGCACACAGGACAGTATCTTGGCTTAAAGTAGAAGCAGAAGTTTCTAGCTCAGACAAATGTTGGTTCTTTACTAAGTTTAAGTAAGAACCTGAGATGATCAGCTTGGACTCTAGCTTTTATGATTCTCTGACTTTACTTTTAAAATCTGGGTCCAAAGGTGCTGATGGACAGATATGATAGAAACATTCAAAATAGTTTCCCCTACAGTGCTCCTAGATAGTTCAAGTAGTGACAACAATACATCTAGATAGTACAGATTACAAAGCTGTCCTGTTTTGTCTTGTTTAGAGATAGGATAAGATTTAAATGTAGTATAAACAGTAAAGATTTGCAAATAGGGAATGCAGGGGAAGGGTGCCCTTTCTTCATCAGCAATAAACTCTGGGTGAAGGACACTTAAAAGCTAAGTTCTTTTAAATTATTAATGACTGCTGTATTTGAGGGGCAGGTGGGAAAGGGCCTTTGTAAACAACATAACCTTGGAACTCACACACTTTCAATATTTCCCATATTTCCAATAACATTCAATTTGCAATGTCTAGCAAAATAGGATGATTTTAAATAGAATTTCAGCTATACATTTCCTTGCTTTTGTGGTTTTAAAAACAAAAATGTAATAGCTGCATACATTAATATGTTCAAATAAAAAAAAAAGATAAAAATTCCTTCCTCCTAATCAGATTCAATTGAAAATTACAAAAGAAATATTCCTGTTTAGATTTAATGTGCACGCGCTCTCTCTCACTCTCTCCGTCCCTCCCTCCCACGCCCCGAGACATTAACGTTTTTAATTCTACTAGAAGGCGAACCACAAAGATGATTAATGAATTTCACTGAAATAAGACTAGTACAGTGGCATCTCCAACTTTTAAACACTATGTAAGAATCAGAAGAAGTTACTGAACCTGGGATAAAGCTGAAATGGTTCACTGATATTCTCTCATCACTGAGGACATGAGGGATGATGATCAAGAAAAGACCAAGAGGAAGTGAAAAAAAGGGGAGGGGAAGCTTTCCAAATACATGATTACATTTCATGTATTGCCGTTCACGAAAAAAAAAGTTAAAATATACCACTTCTCATTCCAAGAACAGCAATATCTTAAGTTTGGATCTACCTCTCTCCATTTAATCTCTAAATATTTTCCAGAAAAAAACAAAAAAAAGACAATGCCTCATCTTGAATACACAAAGAGGACTAGATATTGTGAACCCTTCCAGCATAGTTCTTTCTTCCAGCTATTTAATATCAAATATTAATGTAGCAACCTTGACTCACCATAGGCACACAGTTCTGGGACAGTCTTAAAATACCATCTGTAATTATGTACCACAACACTGAATCTGTAATAATGTTCAGTGTTCTGACATTGGCTCAGAGAAGCAATTCTGTAAGCTGTATGCATTTCTGAGACGGATATTGGAAGTTATTCTGATGATGGTTCCGGAAGACAAATGAAAACACAAATATGCAACATACAACGTGCTGCTTTACGATGATTCACTACATTCTAAAGAACTCTGGCTCTTCAAAATAATTGAAGCACCTAGAAACAAACATCTATTATGGACAGATAAACCTGAGAGATTTTTTTTTTTTTAAGAGGAGAAAACTTGAAGCCTTGAAAAATACATGTCATGGGGTGCCTCTCCCCATGCTTTATGGAAGTTGGCTTATGAATATAAATATGCACAACTCAAAGATGCTTTAGACAAAATGCCTCACGTAACCTATCCCTTTTAATGTTACAGTCTGCTGGATCTGTATATCCTATTTTGGTGCATGTATCGTTCTTGTACGTAACATTAGAAATATGAAGTATGAGTGTTTATCGCTTTAAATATGCTAATGAGAACCATTACTGGTGCTCCCTCCCAAAACCTTAACGATTTGGTGTGATCAACTTAACTTATAAAAAGCCTTGTTTGTCCTGTAAATCCAAAGGTGACTGGACTAGTAAAATATGTGACCATGCTATCTGGTACTGCGATTCCATTTTGACCCTGGTAGTTTTCCATGGAAGAGAAGATGGGTTCTCACCTTGGGGAAAAGACTATTTAAGCAATGCGAAGCTCTCAACCCTTTGTCTTCAGCTGGCCTGGAAAACCCTGAAAGGATACAAAGGGCTGGGGACCCAGGTCAGGGTAAAAGAATCTTTGACCTGAAGATTGTGCCCAGAACAAGAACAGCTCATTAGGGTAAGAATCGACTTGCAATAAGTTTCTAAGTGAATTAGCTCTAGCTATGAGTTTTCTTTTCATTTTAACTTAGTAATTTACTCTGATCTGTCTGTTTTCACTTGGAACCATTTAAATCCCACTGTCTGTACTTAATAAAAACACTTTTGTTTATTATTAGCTTCAGTGTAAATAGCTGTTGCCTGGAGGGAATGACCAGGGTGCATATCTCTCTTTCATTGATAAATAAGGCGAATATCCTCATGAGCTTTCCTTGTTAGGGATGTAAAATATCGATTAATTGGCTAATCGAATAGTTGATAAGGACGCTTACGCCTTTGAAGTGTAGCAACAGCCCTGGGTTGTCAGTTGCTTCAAAGGTGAAAGTGCTGCGGGGAGCAGGGGGCCAGTGGAGAACTCAAGCAGTCTCCCGCTGGCTCCGTGCTCCTGCAGTGTTTCAAAGTGCAGCATGGAGACCAGGGTCAGCTGACCCCGGTCTCCATGTGGCGCTGCCACTTTGAAATGCCCTGTGCAGCCTGGGGGCAGCTGGGCACTCCCAGATGGCCCCAGGCTGCACACAGTGTTTCAAAGCAGCAGATCCCGGCTCCACGCATGCTGCTGCTTTGAAGCACCCCCTCCTCTTACCCCTCCTTCCTGCTTCTTTCTAATAGAGATAGCGGGGCGGGGAGGGCCGAGAGTGACTAGTCAATGAATGTGTCGACTATCTGAAAAGCATTTGATTAGTGTTCACATCCCTATTCCTTGTGTACAATTTTTACGCAGAGAAAGACAAATTTATTTGGGATTTTGATCTCTTTTGGGGGTTGGTTTCTTGGATTCTGTGGCCTAGAACTGCATCCTCACAGAGCTGAAGTGGTTCAGTATTTGCATTGCTCGGCAAGAGGACAATTACTCCAACTCAGTGCCTTCTCTAGGGAAGACCAGAGGATCTGGCTCAGGAGGACCAGGTGTTGGGAAGCCTCAGAGGGCAAAAAGACAGGTGTCAGTGGCATGATCAGCACACAGAGGAACAACCTCACTGTGACAGAGTGTGGTCACAGAACACCCCTTGAGATTGTTCCCCGGTGTGCTGATCATGCCACTGGCACCTGCCTTCCATTAAAGGAACATTAAAATGAATAGGTTATATGAGGTATTTTGTTTAAAGCATTTTCAAGTTATGCATATTTATATTTCTAAGCCAACTTTCATAAAGCAAGGGGGTGCCCTTTGACAATATGGTTTAAGAAATTACAGGTCTTAAAGCAAAATGTAAACCACACCTTTGTTAGAAAAAATCTTCCTTGCCATATTAATGACATGACTGAGCAAGTCCAATGCCAACTGCTTTCAAAATTTAGGCTAAATCACAACTCAGATTTATGATTCAACCAGTGTTTCTGGTGCTGCACCACTTCTAGTATTTGTGGCTATTGCTTCTGATTATTCTCTTGGAAGATACTTGTTCATTTGTAAAGCTGTGCCAGGACAGATAACTGGAAAATGTTTATTCAAGATATTTCAGGAAGCTGACAGACTTCCACATTTACTGGGAATCAGATATAGCCATCCTAATAGGTGGTGTCAAGTCAATGGCTGGCAAGCATACATGCTTGGTCCAACATATGCTCAACACTGCACCTAATGGCTCACAATTTCAATCCCCTATATACCACCATGCTCTTGTTGCAAAAAATTCCCTAAAAACAGTGGCACAACTTACAAAAAACTAGAAGTGAGTAAAGTCTTCTAATTAACCACATAAGTGCATATTTTTCTGAGACATTAAACGCATCAGCAAAGGGAGATTTACTGATGATTCATTTTGGGCAGCAGATTCCAACAAATTCACTTTCTGAATTTTTTTTATTTGTTAAATTATGGCTACAGGTATTAAATTTTGCATCCCTATAGTTAAAATAAGAAGTTTTGGTGGGAGGGGGTCCAAGAAAGCATGTCTTTGTCTGGAAGGGAAACTGGAAAACCCTGGCTGTGTCTACATTGGCAAGATTTTGCGCAAAATCTTGCCGCCTGTCTACACTGGCCGCGAGTATTTGCGCAAGAACACTGACGTTGTAATGTACAAAATCAGTGCTTCTTGTGCAAATACTCTGACGCTCTTGCTCAGGGATAAGCCCTCTTGTGCAAGTATTCTTGCGCAAGAGGCCAGCGTAGACAGCAACGTTAATTTCTTGCGCAAGAAAGCCCGATGGCTAAAATGGCCATTGGAGCTTTCTTGCGCAAGAGAGCATCTACACTGGCACGGATGCTTTTGCGCAAAAGCAAATCTTTTGCTTAAAGGCACATGCCAGTGTAGACGCTCTCTTGCGCAAATACTTTTAACGGAAAAACTTTTCCGTTAAAAGTATTGCGCAAAATCATGCCAGTCTAGATGCAGCCCCTTATTTAATCTATTGCCTTGCCAATACAGAATCGCACAAAGGGGCATACAGTGCACTAATTTTACATAAAAAACATTTATACGAAGAGCCTGAGAAATCCAGGGACAAGAATAACCACATGCCACATTACATGCACAAATCTCTTTGTGCAAATGTACCCTTAACTGTATAGCATCACACTACTCCAACTCCCCACCAACTAT
Organism: Pelochelys cantorii; assembly: GCA_032595735.1. NCBI lineage: Eukaryota > Metazoa > Chordata > Testudines > Trionychidae > Pelochelys > Pelochelys cantorii. The sequence goes on from CM064327.1 coordinate 72,247,034, forward strand.
ATCAATGGGACATAGCTTTAAACTAGCTCTCTATAGTAAAGCTGAAGAAATGCATAAAAAAAGAAACAGCAACATTATTCAGACAATGCAACTAATGGAAACATTTTTTCCAAAATGTAAATAAAAAGATGAATTGCCTCCTGATAATTCTGCATGCTTTACACATTTGAGCCACTCACATTAATTGAAACTGAACTTTTTAGTGGTTAAACTGTTGCAGAAATTTTGGCACAAATTCTTTACGAATTAAGCATCTTTTTACACATCCCAAATATGTTATTTGGAATCATTATTGGAGGAATAACTGTCAGAACTCTGTAATAACCCTGTGTTAATTCTGAACTTGTGCATCTTGTTTTTCCTTCGTGACTGGATAAAACAGGCTATGGTATTTTGTACAATGCCAGGTCTTGACTCCATCAGTTGCTCATTAAATAAAACCTGGAATGTAGAATTGAATTGAATGCACATGGGAATGCATGTGAAGCTGCCCATATATCATTGATAGCTCTGTTGCTAACACAGAGTTTATCCAAGACTATGCATTTTTATATGACATGAACCAAGCTCCTCAAGCTGTTTGCCATTCTCTGTTTTGACGTCAGTGGACAACTACCCACTAACAGTATCTGTCACTGCAGAATGCTTGGAATTTCCTTACTTGTACGTGCTGGAAAGTTTTTAGTACAGAGCTTTTAGTTTAATAAAACAGTACACATTATTAAATTTTAAAATTTAGAACATCTTTTCTGCATCATCATTAAGAAATTTTCATTCTGACTAAATGTTTTTCTCCCTCAACAAACAGATTAAACTGTACTATATATTCAAGAGTGAATAACATTTGCACAGTACCAGGATACCGCATTTTAATGAGTCATATTAGTTAAAATTTTGACATATCTATTTTTTTCCCTCTTACCCCAAGAACTTAAGAGGGCAAATTAAAACAGCTTTTTTTGGACAATTTAGGACTGATATTTAAAAGCTGACCTATTTCTGCATCTCAGATTGTGGGCATAATTACATACAAATTAAATTAATATACCTTGAAATCTAAATACCACAGTCTAATATTGGGCTAGCTCACTGAAATTACCTGTGCCCACAAAGAAGCAAGAAAGAGATGTCAAGTTTGGAAAAAACATTACTAAGGAGTCTATAAAATCAGGACTTATTTACTTGTCATAACACAAGAACTAGCAATAACCAAATTAAATTAATAGGAATCAGGTTTAAAACAAACAGAAGGAAGTATTTCTTCCCACAATGCACAATCAACCTGTGGAACTCTTTGCCATATTGTGAAGACCAAGGTTATAACAGAGTTCAAAAAAGACCTAGATAAATTCATGGAGGATAGGTCTACCAATGGCTATTAGCCAGGATGGGCAGGGATCGTGTCCCTAGCCTCTATTTGCAAGAAGCTGGGAATGGGTGATCAGGGGTGGATCACTTTATGACCACTTATTATCTTCATTCCCTCTGAGGCACCTGTCATTGGCCACTGTCATAAGAGAGGATATTGGGCTAGACGGACCTTTGGTCTGATCCAGTACAGCCCTTCTTATGTATGTTTTTATGCTATAACTGGTGTTAAATAACAGCATAACAAGTCATTCCCTGAATATGTATTGCAGTTATCTTCTTACATGGCCTTCCTTTCTTATTAACATTGAAATGTTCCCTGATGAACTGACTCATACTTTTGGTTAAGACTCCCTCTACAACTCAGCAATAATTTAAGAACAATACATGGTACATCCTTTGTCCTTAAAGTTTCTACTGACGTAGGACTAGAGAGTCAGGACTGACACACCCAGCTCAGGAGAGATTATATAATACTGTAGCACTAGATCAGTGAGCTAGCACTTTACTGATTCCAATCTGACAAATATAAACAATAGCTGTTGAAGACTGTCCTTTCACATTATAGTAATTTAGACTGATAACTACAGAATCTTGAAACAAAATCCATATAATTTTAACCTTCTAGATAATTATAAGTACCACTAAGATGACACAGAATGTCTTAGCTAATCACCACTCTCAAATACTGTACAGTTACTGTTCCACAACTGCATGGTTAGGTCTCAAAACTTATATATCACACACAACCTTGTATTTTCATTTTCTACTAACTTCTGAATTCCCCATTCCACAGGCCCACAAGAATGGCATCTCAAAGATGTCCACAAGTCCTTTTCAACTCTGTCCTGATATCATCTGACCTACTTATGCACAAGCCTAATATAAACATATTATTTATCAGTCTAGCTAAAAAAGATTTGAATTATTTACCTTTTCTATCTTGAATGCATGGACACAAATAATACTGATAACTACCTGTTTAGTTCTTTTAAGATATATTTGAATGGCAGTACAAGTAACAGGTTTATAGTTTTTCTTTTTCTTCTATAGGATCCAAACCAAAACATGCTAAGTTTCTCCTCTGAGGTATGATTAATTTATCTTTCCTTTTTAAAATGGGCAAATCCTTAGTATTACTCTGTCAAAGTGGATATGAAAGCAATGGTTATACAAGAGATTGTGCCTTTGCTATACATAGCTTTCTGAGGTCACATCCAAACTACAAACTTTTGCTGATGCAAATTGTGTTGGCATGAAGCCACTCGCTGCAATTAGTATATCACTTATGTACATGCACACTTTGTGTCTTGCATCAATACCTTATATACTCAGCAGTAGCGCTTGTATCGATGTGCAATGCACCATGAGCAGGTATCTCAACATGCAGCTCGCCAACATCCAGCACACTGTTTGGGAAATTTTGGCAATGCCTGGTAGAGCACAAACAAGTCACAGAGGAGTAACTTGGAGAAAGGCGTCACATTCCCATCATGCAATTTTCACCACCTTCTTATGCACTCTCTCTCTCTCTCATACTTCTACCTATTTTGAAAATCCTACACCTATAAAGGACCTCCTGCTGTCTGCCATTTGAGACAGAAGCTTAGAGCCTGAACAGCTCTTCATGATTGTTAGGAGCACTGCAAACACAGGACACATGATCCTCCGGTATTTGCATAGCCACAAGAGCAGCCCCAGGGAACATAACAGTTTCTAGGAGGTCAGATGGGACAGAGCAAGATCTAATTCAAAATTGTTTATAGCATTCATGGAGCAGTTGCAAATGCTGGAGTGCTTGTTACTCTGGGCCTGAAAAATGAACACTGACTAGTGAGATGGCATGGTAATACAGGTTTGGCATGACAAGCAGGAGCTGCAGAACTTTTGGATATGAAAAGTCTTGGAACTATGTGCCAAGTTCACCCACACCTCCAGAGCATGGACACAAAAACAGGAACACCACCAACAGTGGAAAAGCAAGTGGCGATCACACAGTGGAAACCTGCAGTACTGAACTGCTACTGAACTGTCAGTGGGAAATTATTTTGCAAAATCTATCATGGAATCATTATCATGCAAAGTGTACAGGATCATTAACTGTCTCCTGCTACCTAGCATTGAGATTCCAGGCAATGTGCAGGACATAACGGATATATCTGCAGCCATGGGATTTCTGAACTGTAATGGAGTGATAAATGCCATGCATATCCCTATTTGGGTATCAGACCATATTACCACAGAGTACATCAACAGAAAGGGCTTATCTTCTATGGTTCTGCTAGCATTTGTAGATTACCCAGGATGTTTCATCAACATCCATGTGGGCTGATCACAAAATGCATCTTTAAGAACATAGAGCTGTTCAGAAAGCTACAAGCAGGGACTTTCTTTCTCGACTGGTGGATTACCATTGGTGATGTTGAAATGCTAACAGTGATTCTGGGGGACCAAGCCTACTCCTCACTCCACTAGTTCATGAAGCCAAACATCAGCCATCTCCACAGCACTAAGAAAGATTCAGCTACCAACTCAGCAGGCACAGAATGACAGGGTTTTTGGTAGACTGAAGGGGCCCTGCTTTAGTTTACTCATACAACTGGATCTCAGTGAGAAAAATATCCCAATGGTTATAGCTGCCTGTTGTGTCCAGCACAATATCGGAGAGACACTGAGGAAAAAGTTGCCACTAGGGTGGATGGCAGAGGTGGAGATGCTGTCTGCTGAGATTGAACAGCCATATACAACGGTTGTCAGAAGAGCTCAACGTGGATGTATAAAGGAGGAATGCGGAAATTCCACTGACTACTCGACTAGTAAAGTACTCGATATTTAACATCCTTAATCCAAAACACCACTCATGATGGTATCAAAGGCATAAAAAGCACTGTTTTATGTGATTTCTCAAAGCCACCTAGGCGCATAGGCTGCTAGCCTGTGTACTCAAATGGTACCAGCCAAAGCGATCACCCGCTGGCACTGGAAAGTGTTCTACTGCACAGGAAGGAATAAGGCTGCCACTCCTATAAACCTGAAGAGAGGATTGCAGAGTTACTCCATGAAAGTTGCACTGAATTACTCAGAAGTATTCAAGGGACATCTCTGTATACATAAACAACATTCCACATGGTCCCCCTGCTTAACTGTACAGGGGAATTAAAAGCAGATAACGACTACCCCTTTGTTCTACAGCAACCACTGTATGAGTAAAAAAATTAAAAGTTGATAGCTGAGTCCTGCTATTTCGAAGGTGCCAACACTGTAATGGGAAGTAAGCACACATACTCAAGGCTCTACTGCCTGCATCAGGCTTGCCCATGTTCGACTTCCAGGACTGAGTGGACCATGGTGGAGTCTCAAACAAGCCCGAGTTCGAAGGTCCCCTTATCCTCTTCTTCCTATTCAGCTTTGCTGTTCACATCAGAGGCCTCAGACTCAGGCTCCTCAGAGGCAACCATGGTGGTTTGCAAGGCAGTGGTGGGGTCTCTACCAAGAGTGCTTAGTAAAGTCAGCAGGTCTGTGGCTCAGCACTGGATCAACTATTGGCTTCCCTGGCCTTCTGGTATGCCTGTTGGCAATTCCTTTGCTTTCACACATTGCTGCTGCTGATCCCCATTGTACTCATTGTCTTGCACATCCTATGCAATTTGCTCATATATGTCCACGTTTCTATGGCAAGCCTGCTGTAGCTAGGTTTGTACAGCCTCTTCTCCTCACAGGTCCAGGAGATCCAATATTTTCTGTCTACTCCAAGCCAATGTGTTTCTGGATTGTGCAGGCTGCAGAGTCAGTCAGTTGGACAGTTGCACATAACTGTGTAGAGCTACTAGATATGCTTGCTAATCTGAACAATCAGGAAAAGGCATTTCAAAAATTTGCAGGGCTTTAAAGGCAGAGAGGTCTTCCAGTCAGTGTAACACCTGGACTGTGGAGTTCACAATTGTGACATCTGCTTCAACCATTGTGGGAAAAGTGCGGCTAGTGTCAAAACAGATAATAAAACATCTACATTTGCATGGTCAACCTGAATACATTGACCATGGCTCAATGCTATTTGGGGAGGCAGTATTACTTTGTAGGCATAATGGAGATCTTATCTCAGTGGGAGACAAATGTAGGCAGAACATGCACAAATAGGTTGACACAAGGCGGCTTATGATTACTTAACTTTGTAGTGTTGACCAGGTCTGAGAATCAATGGAGGGAAAATTATATTAATTTTAAGCTCTGGTTTCTTTTTAAGTCATTTTAATGGGACAGACAGGCTGTTTTATCAAAATATGTGGGGGATAATAAATGCTTTTCAGAAGGCTGCAGCTGCTTCAGTTTCTGCTTAAGGTAGCTTCAATTTTCCTAACTGCATGATCTTGAGAAAGTAATCATCTACAGATGGTAAGATGATATCTTTGCTTTGAGGCTACTGCTGTATCTACTTTAGAAATAGTCATCATGCTGGCTTTGGAACTTTTGTAGAATTTTATCTGCTGGCTGAGCGTCCTTTCCCTTATCAGGGAAATAATAGCCCAGTCTGCTATTATAACATCTTCAAAGGAAGAATGTAAAGACAGTGCTCACTCCTTTTTTTTGATAGTGAGGATTTGCCTGTTGATTTCTTTTCTTCCTCTTTGTCTGGTTGAATGTCTATTATATTGATATTTTTAAATGTACACATTGTATCAAAGAGCTCTGTAGGAAAACAATCTCTCTTGTTGATCCTGGCCTGACTGATCAACCTCTGATTCAGAGAACTGGCCTTTATCAGTGGAGCACGTAGAGGAATTGAGGTTTTGCAAAAGATGTCTCCATCCTTACTTTTTATGACTTTTGTAAAGTTTATGGGGAACAAAAGAATGCAAATGATAGAGTTCTTTTTCTGTTAGCACTAAATTTGGGAACACACAGTTCTTCTGTTTCATTAACAGAACAAGCCCAAGCTGCTACTTTATCATTATCAAACAGGCTCAGGTATTTTGTGATAGCATTTTTTAAAAGGCCTCCTCATTTGGAAAACAAGTGACATGGGCAAAATGCTTCTCTATTATCTAACAAAGAGCGTACCCAACCAAACAGGAAAAGTGAAGTTAGATCTATATTTGCCTATGCAAACTTACGTTGAGAAAGCAGCAGATACATCTGAACTTACTACAACTATGAAATCCAAGTTGGGGAAACACTCTGGGATCACTCTTCTTGTCAAGTTACATTAAAATGATAAACTTAAAAACAACAAATAGTCTGGTAGCACTTTAAAGACTAACAAAACATGTAGATGGTATCATGAGCTTTCGTGGGCACATGAAAGCTCATGATACCATCTACATGTTTTGTTAGTCTTTAAAATGCTACCAGACTATTTGTTGTTGTTTAATTTTATTCTGTACAGACTGTAAGAAGGAAATAGCAACTAGAGTAGCGAAAGCAAGAGTGAGTTTGAAGGCAATGGATAAGATCTGGAAAAGTAAAGCGATTAGCTTAGGAACAAAGCTGAGCGTCTTGAAAACGTGTGTATTTAGGAGCATGTTGTATGGATGTGAGACATGGGTGATAATGAAAGATTCTAAGAGAAGGATACTGGCATTCGAGAGGAGTTGTTATAGAAAGATCCTGAGAATAGGATGGATGCAGGTCACCAACGAGGAATTATATAGGAAGATACAGCCAAAAGAGAACCTACTACAGAAGGTTATACAACGGAAGTTACAGCTATTCGGGCATATCTGCAGAATGAACGATGAGCAAAAAGTTAAGACCCTGGTATTCGGCATAATGGATGGTCCGAATAGGAGAGGCAGACCTCACAGAGAATGGGGAGATGATATAGTAGATTGGTGCAGAGCTAGTCTACAGAAATGAAGCCACTTCGCACTGGACAGGGAAAGATGGAAAGAAATAGTGAGGGAGGCATCAGACACCAACAGGTCTTGAGCCCATGGTTGTTGATGATAATGATGATGAACCTGGATGAAGGAAGAAGGGAAGCTATTAGCATTCTCCCTGGGAAGCCGCACATGCTAGAAACAGAGGGAAGCCACCCTGCCCCGTCTCCCATGTCCCGCCTGCAGGAGCCAACCCTCTCCTTCCCCTCCTGCCTGCAGGATCATGCCGGGGCAGGCTCCTTCCCATGCCTGCCTCCGTGAGAGTCTAGAGGTTCCCTTGAGAACTCTACTGGGTACCTGCTGTACAATGGCCTCTTTAAAGCAAAACTTTGGCCTTGCACACAATACATATCCATTTTCTTTATGGAGACCATCGCTGTATGCTAACAGATTACGGTTAGGTGTAACATAATGCATTTCCTGTAACATGTACCCTTATAACTTTTCGTTACAGCAGGAACAGCAGCCAGCTCTAGGGTTGCCAGGTGTCCAGTATTGATCCGGACAGTCCAGTATTTTCGCCTCCTGTCCGGTAAAAAAAATTCAGAAAATACCGGACACCTAAAATGTCCGGTATTTTCTGATTTTTTCCTGGCCAGGGGGGGCAAAAATACTGATTATCGGGGTCAATACCGGACACCTGGCAACCCTAAGCAACCGGGCCCAGTCTGCTCGCTTTCCCCCGCCCCCATCTGGTTCTGCAGGGGAACTGTCTGGTCCAGAGCAGGGAGAGACGGCAGAGAACATGGCCGCTGTAGCGTTGCAAACAGCTGCCTCTCAAAGTCATACCTAGGGCGTACTGAGCATGTGTAGTGCAACTGAGCATGCTCAGTAAAAGCTGCTGTTGCTGTTGCCCTCACTCTGCTGCTACACAGGCAGCCTGTTAAGAAAGGCAGAGCCCAGCCCCTGTTCTTAAAGGGGCCATGATGGGTTTTTTGCTCAACAACTTTGATCTCCCCTCGCCTTTTTTTTTCCCCCCCCCCAAACAGAATTTTTCCCCCAGTGGTTTTTTTTTGTGGGGGAAGGGTCGGTATTTTTGGTTAAACCATCTGGCAACCCTAGCCAGCTCACTGAGTACTCCAGCTGTGTATTCACTGCCTACACAAGCTGTCTGCCTGGCGCAAGTGTCAAGGGAAGATATGTTCTAGGAACAAATGGACTGGATGAATACGCTCCCAGAGGAGATGCAAGCCGAGTGCCAGGACAAGTTCACGTCATGGAACAGCAGAAGAGAGAGTGCAGGGAGTTGCAGGCAAGGCAACAGGATAGTATCTTTGCCTCCCTGATAACAGTAATGGAGCACCTGGCTGCTTGCTTGAAGAACAACTCCACTCAACCCCAGAACCCTGTCCACACTGTGCATAACAACTTTCCCTCCTCCCCCAGTTCTACAGACTACACTCCCAAAGGTCCCAGGACATGGGAGGAGGAGAACTCAAGGGCAGCCTTAACCTCCAGGACCTAGGAAGGCAAAAGGCTATCCTTCTCATGTTTCTGAGCTTGCCCCTCCCCCTTTCAGATTCCCACCCTGGACTTCTATTATTTCCCTACTGTATTCCCTACATAAAAAAGCATGATTTTTGAACAACAGCCTCTTTCTTCATTGATTATACTGTAGTGGTAGAGTGGGGGATTACAGGCAAACACATTGAATGCAGGAGCACTTCATTGAGAGCAATGTGCATGAATCTCAAAACTGGCCATTCATAAAACTTTCCTTCAAAGCCTCTCTGATTTCCACTGTCCCGTTCTGTGCTCTCCTTATCGCCCTGGTATCTGGCTGCTCAAAATCTCTGGCTAGGCACTCAGCCCTCCACCCGTCCAGATAACTTTCTCCCTCACCCTTGCAAAGATTATGGAACACACAAAGGCTGACACCACAAAGGGAATGTTGCATATGCTGAGGTCTAACCTAGTCATGAGACTCTAAACCTTCCCTTTAAACATCCACGGCATGGTAGGTGATGACTGGTGGTGTTCTGTTACTTTCCTGTAAGCCCTACAAGGAAAATAAAAGAACATAAAGGCTTGAACTAGCACATAACAGTTAGTAAAAGCTAGAGAAATCTGCGAACACAGAGAGTCCGACTAAGGCCATGAAGTGGAAAAAGGAAGTAGGATGCACCAGCCTATACTACCTCTTAAGCCCTCAGCATGGAGCGCAAGATGCACACCTGTGCATGTGCAGACCAACGGACACTGCTTGTTAGCAGTTCCATATTCAGATGCATGGTGCACGTGTGTTGTACACACGAAACATACACAGGGATCAGCACACAATGAACAAGAGCTTCAGAGTGCGCCACTCAGACTAGGTCAGGAAGCTCAACCCCTTAAAGGCACAGTCCGCAATTCCATAGACACACTGCATTTATATTAAGCATTTTAAAAATATATTAATGTGCCATTGCTGGAACCAGATACAGCTATAACAGGATCTCTGAACTTCATTCAACTCACATTTCCCTTCTTCTTTTTAAATAATGTTTCAGTTTTTGCAGAAGGTCTGTAAAGCTTTACAACTGGCCACATGATTTTGGGAACTGTGCCATCTTATACTTGTCGCAGCCTGGTCATAAGGAACTTTAGTTGTTCCCCATTCAGATATTTGGCCAATAATAATCTACCAGACGGAGTATTGGGAAACAAATAGCTTGAAGTCCTGTGGCACCTTATATACCAGCGGTTCTCAAACTTGTTGGGCTCTGGAACCCTTTACATGCGTAAAAATTTATGCGGAGCCCCAGCGGTGTGTGTTAATTGCGTCAGTTTGAGGCGATTCTCAATTACGCTTTTGAAGGCTTTCCAGTTTGTCAACCTCATGGAGCCCCTGGAGATGTCTCTCAGTTTTGAAGGCTTTCCAGTCTCACAACCTCGCGAAGCCCCTGGAGATGGAGCACAGTTTGAGAAACACTGTTATAGACTAACAGATTTATTGGAGTATAAGCTTTCGCGGGCAAAGCCCCACTTCGTCAGATGCATCTGACAAAGTGGGTCTTTGCCCACGAAAGCTTATGCTCCAATAAATCTGTTAGTGAGTCTATAAGGATCCACGGGACTTCTCATTGTTTATGTGGATTCAGACTAACACAGCTACCCCTCTGATATTAAACAGCTTATTTCTTATATGTTCCTTGTCCTGGGAAGTACTTGCTGATGGACTCACCGGTCAAACCTGAACAGGACCTCCTCATCCAAGAAACCCCTCTTCCTAGTTTTACACAAATAAAAACTTAACCCCCAAGACCCTTTTAGTGCAGAGACTGGTATTCCAATATAATGGTGTTAATATCAGCATAATTTACTCCCATATAGGAAGAGAAATAAGCGATTGTTATATAAGCACCTTTATACCAAAATAACTCCATCCCTACTAGGGATTATACTGGCATAAAGTTTCATTAAAAAATTACATTCCTAATTGAAACAGTTATACCAATACAAAACCTGCATGTAGGACAGGCCTTATAAGCAACAGCAGTGTAAAACCAGTGCCAGTTTAGTAGCCTAACAAGAAGAGAGGGAATGCAAAAAGGGGAAATCAAACAGGAGATAGGGAATGGGAATCCATATTATTGGAAAGAGGAACAATGGAAACAGAGGGAAAAAAAGAGACAAAACACAAGATAGAATAGAAAGGAAGGGCCGAGGACCTACATATAAGTATTCAAGGGGATGGGAAACGACAAGCAAATAGAGCTATGGAGCTACAGAGAGAGACAGAGAGAGAGAAAGGAAAGAAAAATAATAAAAATTAGCTAAATATTTAATGCCATGCTAGAAATTGTGTTTGAAGTGCCTTTCAACTACTGCTCCAATTACATAAAGTCATCATTGATTACATCTGTAGGAATAATGGATTAATATCTAACATCTTTCCATTAAAATGTTCAAATCTCTTCCAAAAATGTTGATTGCCATTTTATAGATTGTTACTTGAAGCAAGTGGCATAGAAAAGATTTTCATATGTAACTAGGTAAAAATGAAGGTAAAGCTTTCTGTGTTATTCAGTAATTTGAGTTCTACAACCAGAAAAAAACAATTTTAACTGTATCACACTCAAATATAAGTCACATTTCTATCTGAAGATTCTTTTACCCACATCTGTTTGGGGCAATACCTAAGATGACTATGAGAGATATTAGCAGGAAAAAAAAGTTCTTTTTTCTTTTAGTAGTTTAAGTTTTTCCAGTTACAGATTAACACGGCTACCCCTCTGAAACTCTATTTTCAGTATGTACCTCTTGGATTGTGGGGAGAGAAGCAACCCTAAAAAGGCTCTAAACTGCTGACCCAGTACTACAACCCTACCATATGCATACATTCTGCAACCAATCCTTCACTCTAAAAATATAGTCTCCTGATGCTGTCCTCAATCCGGTGAAGTAAAACAATTCAGCCAAAATTATATTTTGACAAATTCCAGATGAGATGTGGAGTACAAAAGAAGTAGCAGTGGAAATGATAACCAGTCATTCATTGTAATGATCTTACTTATAAGTAATGAATGATTTATTTTACTTTTTCAGTCCCATTATCTTTCTATGGAGTATCTGCTGAACACTGAAGTGCTTTTCCACCAATTGGGATATACCCAAACTAAAGACACTGACTTTCCTTACTCACTTTACCACCACAAAAATGTATTTTATTGGCCTTATGGTTGTAAAATATTCTTCATAACTTTCATGAATTCTAAACATGAAAAAATTACATGAAAAACCAAATCAAAGCCCATAAGCAGGTATTACATTTTCTCATAATCTAAACTAACACTGCATTAATGTGTCTGCCAGAAATTCTCACAAGCCACCAAAGACACAAGGTCTGATTCTCTGAAGACTCTTCTGCAATAATGTGATGGTCTGATAAAAATACCTTATCTTTTAACACCACAGCTCGTGCAACCAATGCATTGTACTTACCAAGGAGGATAAATGTGGACAATATCCTGTGGACCTCCTTTGAGGTGAGCTGCTGTTTCCTTTGTAAAAAGAACTTTTAATCTGGACTCAGTATCAATGACATCATCTTCAGAGGCGCTGTCAGCAGGCAGCTGTCCCAACTGCTGGCAGAGAGCAACTTGCATAGCACATTCCTCATGCACCTCTAAGATCTTCACAATTAATACACCAGATTTGCCTCCTGAAAATTAAGCAAAAAGACAATAAAATAAAATAAAAAGTCAGGAAGATGTGTCCTACAGATCAGAGTAGGGCCATAAAAAAATCAACATCCCATTTCCAGTCTCCTCTCATTTATTTTTGACAAAGCAGTCTGGATGTGTTAAGCAAAGCAAAATAATAGAACACCAGGTTATGAACCTCCTGGGTTAAAAAAAAAAATCACATGGTCACAAAACATTCTATAGAGATGTCATGAAACGAACGAAACATGGAAGTCTCTGTCTAGCACTATAACGATGACAGTACCAAACACCATGTTTTTAAAAAATGAAAAAAAACCCACTAATTTTGTAGTTACTACACTGCCTTTTTAATGTTGTCTAACTTTCAATTCCTCACTTCTTTTATCCCTTTTATGGCCAAATCCTGTCTTATTCTTTTACAGGGATGGGAATCTTCCCCAGCAATGGGAGTAGATAGGTATATAGTTATTGTGCATCCAATATCCTGCCACTAATATAGTCCATAGCCCTTAATAGTACCAGGGCCTTCTCCATACCCCAGACAAAATTAATACAAAGGAGAACTTGGGAGACAGGCAACTCTGTGGGAGCTGATACATGTGGGGAGCTGGCTTAAGAGCCTGTTTCCTATGTATACCAGCTCCGGCCTGCCGCCCTCACCATCTGCGCTGCTACCTTTCTATCAGAGGCAGCAGCTTGACAGGAGGGAGGCAGGCGGCTTTGTGTGATCCATTGCTCATGCGCACTGGTTCCCACCTCCCACCCCCTCTTTGCTGCCCCTGACACGTTGACATCCTTCAAGCATACTCTCTGTATCAGCCGGTTCCCCCCCCCAGCACTGTTTCTGCTATCAGAGGCAACAGAAAGGGGGGGGAGGAAACATGACAGGCCCAGGTTTGCTGCAAGCAGAGGCTACTCCACATGCCACAGAGCAGCCTGGCTCAGTCCTAGCTCACATAGTGTCCAAGATGTACCCCCACTGTGTGCCTGGTTCTTACTACATGTAAATTGCTGAGCCACAGCGGGGGAAGCTCCCGGACCCAGTGTGAGCTGGGACTGAGTGCTTCCCTTATCGACTAATCATGCAGTTGATACAAATTGTACTACTCAATTACCCGCCTTTTAGCACCCTTAGTATCTTTCTAGGTATTGAAATTAGGCTGACTGGTCTATAGTTCCCTGGTTCCTCCTTGTTCACCTTTTTAAAGATAGGCAGTGTGTTCTCCCTTTTCTTCTGGAACCATTCTTGTCCTCCAGAAATTCTCTAAGATATTTGCTAATGGCTCCTCGTTTGCTTCATCTAGTTCCTTATGTACCCTAGGTCCAGGATGAATTTCACCAGTCTCTGCTGACTGGAATACATCCAACTTACCTAAATATTCTTTTAGCCTGTTCTTTCCTTATTTTGACTTGCATTCCTTCCCCCATGGTTGTCAATATGTTGGGTGTTTAGTCATCAATAGCCAGTTTAGTGAAGACTGAAGCATAGCAGATATTAAGCACCTCACCTGTCCCGCTTAGTAGTCATTTTACTCTTGATCCTCATGTGTTTAAAGAACCTTTTGTTATTGCCTTGCATATCTCTTCTAAGTCTAACTCATTTACTGACTTAACCTTTCTGATTTTGTGTCTACATACTTGTAAATGTTCTTTCATACTCCTTATCAATTTAACCAAGTTTCCACTTTTTGTAGGATTCCTTTTTGATTCTCAGGTCATTAAAGAGCTCCTGATGAAGCCATATTGGCTTCTTACTAGTATTCAGATTCTTCCTTGAAGTTGTGCCTTTAATATTGTCTCCTTGAGGAACTGCCAGCTCTCCTTCTGTCCTTTTTCCCTTAGATTTTCTTCCCATGGGACCTTACCTACCAGTTCTCTGAGTTTGTTAAAGCCCAATAACCTTATCCTACTGGTCTCACTCCTTCCTTTCCTTAGAATCATGAAATCTATCATTTCATTTCCTATCGTTTCAAACGAATGTCCTGGTGTATTCCAAGAATTGACTCAAGATTTCTTGTTTTGCTCTATTACAGGGGTGGCCAACCCGCGGCTCCTGACGGAACCGGAATGGAACCCAGAACCGCTCAGGTCAGCCGCTCTCACGGCCCCCAGCGCACTACATCATATCCTGCATGTGTAGGCTGGATCGCACACACCGTTCCAGCCTGCACGTGCTAGCAGCCGGCTGCTGAGCGCAGGCAGCTGCAGTGGCGAAGGCTCCAAGTGCAGCGGCAGCCAGCGGTGGCTCCGGGACCTGGGCATAAGGTTAGTGGGGGAGGGAGTTGGGTTAGAGCGTGGAAGGGAGGTGTCTGGCTCCAGGGAAGGGGAGATGAGGAGAGGGGAAAGGAGGGGGTGCTCATAATGTGCCAGCTGCTCAGCGCACATGCCCCAGTGCCTGGAGGGAGACACGCGGCTGTAGCGGCAGCGGCTCTGGGACCTGAGAATTAGATTGGGTGGGGGGGTGCCTGGCTCTAGTCTGGGGAAGGGGAAGGGGAAGGGGATTGGGTTCAGGGGTGGGGAGGGTGCGCACAGCATCCCAGCAAGCACATCTCAAGGCCGGCTGCTCAGCGCATGCGCCCCAGCTCCTGGAGGGAGACATGTGCAGCTGTAGTGGCAGCTCCGCCTCTGGGACCCGAGAATTAGGTTAGAACGGGGGGGGGGGGGGGGGGAGATTGGTATAAAGGGAGCCGGTGCCCGACTTGGGGGGGGGGATTGGGTTGGGGGGGGTGTGCCTGGCTCTGCGGAAGGGGAGGGGGATTGGGTTAGAGCGGGGGGGGGTGCCTAGGGAAGGGGAGGGGAAGAGCAGCCAGCGCGCTTCCTGAGACCCGGGATCCCCAGGTACTGGCCCCAGCTGTCTCTGTCCCCTCCTCCTGGCCAGACCGCCCCACAAGTACCCTGCCCCAGCACCCAGCCCCAGCACCTTGTCCCCTACCCCCACCAGCACAGTTGGGACCACATTACTGAGGGTTGGGGGGGATTTGGAGCAGTTGGTTTTTTGCATCTCACTTGTATGGCCCTGACTGACTTTTCTGTGGGTCAGTGACTCTTGGTTCCCCGCCCCTCTCATAAATAAAGACAATGCTGAAACATTTTGTGTTTGACATAATATTTTTTTTTAAATATTTTAAAAATGAAGCCTGGCCAACAATCTCCCAATTGGGGCCAAGCCCCCATCTGACTGCAGCATCGTAACACTCCTAGCCCCCCCCAGACCCCAAACTTGAGCCTATCATACACTGGAACCCCCTGTCCTGAGCCTCTCACATCCCAAACTCCTGCATCCCCACATCCCCAGTCGTCTGCCACAACACTCCTACACAATCCACACACTGCAAATCTGTGTCCTGAGCCCATTATACTCCCAGCCTCCCTGCCCTGAGCCCCTCATGCACCCCAGCCCAAACTCCTGCACCCTCACAGCCACAAGCCTGCGGCTTGCTCAGCACCCCAACCCTCCACCTGACCCCAACACTCTCCAGCCTGGAGCCCCCTCCCTGAGCCAGCATCCTCTTCTCTACTTCCTCCTGCACTCAAATTCCCTCCCAGAGCTTGTACCTCTCACCCCTTCCCAGTGCTTTTTTTGTGAGCGACAATAGCAGTGGAGACAGCATGAAGAGCCGGGGCAAAGGTGAAGACCCAGGGAAAAGTTGTTAAACAAAACAACAACAACAACAACAACAAAAGCTGTGCCCTGGGACGGATGTACCAGCACCTATTTTCCCCCAGTGCGGTGCTTTACTTTTTTTTTTTTTCCTCAACAACTTTGCCCCAGCTCTTCACGCTGTTTCCACTGCTATTGTGACTCTGTCTGGAACGGGTTGACCACCCCTGCTCTATTGCTTTTCCAACAGATGCCTGGGTAGCTATACATATTTCTGTTGTCTTAGAAATGCCTCAACCACCTCTGGAGGTTTACAGAAGACTCTTACCAGAGCATCACCCCTATTTTTACACTTTTAGTACCCAGAAACTCTCAGCTGGTCCACTCCACACCTTCTTCTGCACTTCAGAACAAATGAATATACCCTTTGGCTACGTCTAGACTACATCCCTTTTTCGGAAAAGGGATGTAAATTAGACGTATCGCAATTGCTAATGAAGCGGGGATTTAAATCTCCCCCGCTTCATTAGCATAAAAATGGCTGCCACTTTTTTTCCGCACGGAGCTTTGCCGGAAAAAAGCACCAGTCTAGACGCTGATCTTGCGGAAAATAAAGCCTTTTCCGAAAGATCCCTTATCCCTCTCTGAAATAAGGGATAAGGGATCTTTCAGAAAAGGCTTTATTTTCCGCAAGATCAGCGTCTAGACTGGCGCTTTTTTCCGGCAAAGCTCCGTGCAGAAAAAAAATGGCAGCCATTTTTATGTGAATGAAGCGGGGAAGATTTAAATCCCCGCTTCATTAGCAATTGCGATACGTCTAATTTACATCCCTTTTCCGAAAAAGGGATGTAGTCTAGACGTAGCCTTTATGTATTATGAAATCCCTTCTCCCTCTTTACCCTACCTGCCTTTTCTGAACAAGCTATAGCCCTGAATACCAAATTTTCCAGTCATGAGATTTATCCCACTCACTCTCTGTGATATCAACCAAATCATAACTTAGCTTATGGACTTCCAGTGCTTCTTGTCTATTCCCCATACTCCTTGCATTGGTGTATAGACATCCAAAAAACGTCCAAAAACCTTAAAATAGAACTTTTCAAATATATCAAAATGCTTTGTTTCAATTTTCATTTCAGAACATTTTTTTAACCAAAAGCAGCAGATTTCTATGAAACAATTTGCTTTCAACAAATCAACATTTTCTGATGGAAAACATTCTGTCAGAATTTCCTATCAGTCCTACCCAGGAGACCCAAGTTCTGTACCCAGATTGGCTGTAGGCCTGTTGGATCATCTTGAGCAAGCCACTTCAGTTCTTACTGCCTCATTCCCCACACACCCTTTTTTTTTTTTTGTAGAGAACTTGGAGATCTACTGATAAAAAGTGCTATTCAAGAACTGGATTTTATTACTACTATTATTATTACATTTCTTTCTCCTCCACTTCCTCCTCATCCTCTCAAGACACATTATTAGGTGACAATCTAACCTCAAGAGTTGTCTAAAACAACTGAGTTTGGTTAATAAACAAGTTTCTAATAAACCAATGAAGCTAAAGTTTGGACAGGTTTTCAGTGCCTAAAAACAAACTTTAGATTATGCAAGCTCATAAACTAACATGAAAATATTCACACTTTTGTGCTGAAAACTTAGCTAACTCTAAATAATCTGGCATTCATAAACCAGTTTTCCTGACCATAAAAACTCTGACTAAAATAATTTGATATTTACCTAACCCTAATCCTACCCCACAACTTAGTTTTTAGAATACATGAATATTTGAGTCACTCAAATTAATATACAAATGCACAAAAATAACCAAACTTTTTTAAAATTAAAAAAAAATAACTAAGGCCAATCTAGCATTTAAAATATCTAGCTCTAATAATGAAGTTTTACCATTTTGACCATACAGCAGCTCATTAAGACAGCTGATCTAGCAGTACATTAACAGTACTTCTTGCAATAAGATGGGATGATGATCTGACATGGTCAAACACACTGGATTCTGTTTTTTAGTAATAGTCATGAAAATGAGTCAGACCTGAAAATACAAAAATGTTCTTAAATATATTCTTAACTTTAGATGAAACCTTAGAAAAGCCAAGAGAAACCCCACTCCCACTATTCTCTCTGGTTGTTCTCCAGTCTGAAAACTGAAACAAGACAGAGTTAATACTGTACAGGGAAGAACATTTCCTCACCAAAAGAAATGTGTAATGAGCTACTTCAGAATCCTAATGAAGTCTAGCACATGGCAAAAATATAAAGTGTACAGAACCACAACATATTTGTTTATTTATATGCTTACAGATAGTTAAATTTAATTACACAAACTGTGTTCTTAGTGAGAACGCTCTCTCAAACAGGAAAAGCAGTGTGGATTGCTGACAAAAGATTAAACGGGAAAGCACACAATGCAGCTTTAATGTTTAATTGATTTGGCTCTTAGATTTTTATACCAATTAAATCATCAAAAGAGTGTGCGTGTATTGGTGAGGAGGCAGACTGGACATTTGTAATTTCAGCAGCTTCCAGCTTGGTTGTTTGGTTTGTTTGCACGAGGCTATTACTTGCATTGTTTTCCTTTCTACGTTGGATAATCTATGGAAGTTCTTGTCAACTTCCGAAAAACTTCATTCTACTTTATCCCACTGCCAAGGCAGAATTAATTTTTTCCCTACAGTGATGCAGAATCCAGGGAAAGCATGGTAAGTTGGTACCAATTCTGCAGCGCAAGGAGGCAGGTTTCTTAGAACTAGCCAACCATTTATGTTAAATAAACGAAGGTTACTCACTTTGTGCAGTAACTGGAGTTCTTCAAGATGGTGTTCCAGTGGATGCTCCATGCTTGGTCTTGGTGCCGCCCCAGTGCCTAGATCAGAGATTTTGCAGCAGTCCCTGCTGGGCCACGCATGCGCAGCACGAACCAGCGAACACTGTGCTAGTCAGCACCGTGCATCCATGGCCCAAACCCTCCAGTTCCTTCTCTACCCCAGAAGCCCCAGGTCTGAAGCAGGGGGTGGGGGGTAATAGGTCGTGGAGCATCCTCAGGAACACCCTCTCGAAGAACTTCAGTTACTGCACAAGGTGAGTAACCTTTGTTGCTTCTTCAAGAGGCCCCCATGGTGATTAACAAGCAGTTTAGCCTATTGCTGGCTGGAGCTTCAGAATGTTACTGTAAGCAGATGATAGTACTGCTGAGTCCACTGCGGTGTCGCCTGCATAGGAAAGCACATAGTGCTTGGCAAAGGTAAGTTGCAATGCCCAAGTGGCTGCCTTGCAAATGTCCATTCGTGGCACGCTGCGTAGGTACACTGTGGAAGCGGATATGGCCCTGGTGGAATGAGCTGTGAAGCGCAATGGTGGCTGTAGGCCCTTGAGCGTTTAAGTGGTTTTTATGCAGTCTGTAATCCATTTTGACAACCTCTGTTTCGATATGGGGTGTCCCTTCACTTGATCCGCAAAGGCGAGGAATAGGCAAGGTGATTGTTTGAAGGGTCTAGTTCTTTCTAGATAAAAGGACAATGCACGCTGAAAATCGAGGGTGTGCATGGCAGACTCAAAGGAGTTTGCACGTGGCTTTGGGAAGAACACAGGTAGGTTTACCATTTCGTTTATATGGAATGATAATGGAAACTTTGGTAGGTATCTAAGATGTGTACAAAGGGTAACCCTATCACCATCGAATACTGTGAAGGGTGGGTCGGCCATGAGTGCAGCTATGTCATCAACACAGCAGGCCGACATGACAGTGACCAGGAATGCAACCTTCACGGAAAGGTGCGAAAGGGAGCAAGAGGCGAGGGGCTTGAAGGGCGGCCTGGGCAAGGCTTGCAGCACTAGCCTGAGATCCCAGGCAGGTACCGGTTGTATAATATTGGGATGTGAAAGATGCAAACCTTTGAGAAACCTTTTGGTAATAGGGTGAGTAAACACAGAGTGGCCATCAATTTTGCAATGGAAAGCAGTAATGGCCGCTAGGTGTACCTTTATGGAAATAAAGGCGAGCGATGATTGTTTTAAAGTGAGTAGATAATCAAGGATGAAGGACAGGGGTGTTGAGGTTGGGTCCTGCCCCTTTGATGTGCACCATGTTGAGAATCTCTTCCATTTGTAAGAGTAGGAGGTACGAGTGGAGTCCTTATGACTGTGGATGAGGATTGCGCAGATCTGTTCCGGGAGGGCTAGTTCTATGTTGGAGAGCCACGGAGGAGCCATGCTGTTAGATGTAGCTTGCGTAGATCCAGGTAGGTTTGCATTATCTGCCTCAGAGTGATCAGACTGTGTTGGAGAGGAAAATTGATGGGTGTGCAGCTCGACATCCTCAGCAGAAACTGATACCATGGTTCTCTGGGCTAGGCGGGAGCTATCAGGATGACTGTGGAGCTGTCCAACCTAATCTTCTGAATGACCCTGACCAGAGGTGGTATGGGGGGAAGGCATAAGCAAGGTCATGATCCCAATGAATGAGGAAGGCATCCCCAAGAGATGCTGTCCCTATGCTGGCTCTTGAGTAAAACTGAGTGCATTTGGTATTGTGCGGCATTGCAAACAGATCTATTGATGGTCGGCCCCATCTGTAAAAGAGGGAGCATGCTATCGAATGGTCAAGTACCCCTTCGTGATGTTTAGGGAAGTGTCTGCTGAGAGCATCGGCCGTCATGGGGAGACACCTGGAATGTGGTTTAAGGAAAGGTGGATATTGGGGCTGATCAAAAATTCCACAGTTTTATGTCTTTGGTCCAAAGGGAAGGAGATCTGGCCCCTTCTGTCTGTTGATATAGAAGACACAGGTAATGTTGTCCCTGAGAACACGGACATGCTTGCTGGCAACAGAAGACAGGAAATGTCTGCAAGCATTGTGTACAGCACGCAATTCTAACAGATTTATGTGTAAAGACATCTCTGGGGTTGACCAGAGTCCTTGAGCAGTCTGATCTTGGAAATGAGTACGCCATCCGGTGAGGGAGGCATCGGTTGTAATCATGCTTGAGAAAGAAGGATGAAGGAAGGGGACACCTGTGCAAAGACTGGCTGATTTAGTCCACCAAAGGAGCAATCTTTTGACCTCGTGTGGTATCGTGAGCAAGAGTGACATGGGGTGTTTCCAAGGCTTGTAAGCTGTGGAGAACCATACTTGTAAGCAACGCAAGTGAAGTCGAGCATGTGGTACCACGAATGTTGTGACCACCACATGGCCAAGAAGTTGCAGACAATCCTTGGCTGTGGTGTGAGAGGCGAGGTAGATTGTTGCAGCTAAAGTCTGAATGGTGAGGAATCTTTCATGAGGAAGATAGGCCCAAGCAGCCGTGGAATATAGGCATGCTCCGATGAACTGTATGTTTTGGGAAGGGTGAATGGAAGACTTTTCCCAGTATATGCAAAGGCCTAGATTTTGAAAGCACTGTATGGTCCTTGCTGTTACGTGTGCTGATTCTGTCTGCGATGATGCCTTAAGAGGGCAGTTATCAAGATAGGGGAATATGATTATTCCCATGGAGTGAAGATGTATTGTGACTACGGCGCGTACCTTGAAGAAAACCTGAGGGGCCATGGAGAGACCGAAGGGTAGTACTCTATTGCCAGTGGATGTGGCCTACCATGAATCTCAGGAATTTTCTGTGGGTGGGATGGATTAGGATATGAAAGTATGCATTCTGGAGGTTTAGGGCTGAAAACCAATCACCTTGTTGCAATGCCGGGATAATGGTGGATAGAGGGACCATGCAAAAATGTTGCATTTTGATTAATCTGTTCAGTTTGCACAGATCCAAAATCGGCCTCCAGCCTCCTGATTTTTTTTGAGTTGGAAAATAGCGGGAATAGAAGCCCCTGCCTCTGTGCCCATGTGGAACTGGCTCAATGACCCCTAGATCTAATAGATGAAGGGTATCTTGTTGTAGCAGGCTGTCATGAAAGGGGTCCCTGAAGAGGGACAGGGTACATGGGTGGGTCGGAGCCTTGGAGAGGAATGATATGGTGTAACCAGATCGAACTGTGTCGAGCACCCATCTGTCTGAGGTGATGCAAGCCAATTGGTGGTAGAATGGGCAAAGACGATTCAGGAAGATTTGTATGGTCATTCTTGGCATTGAAATTTGTAAGGGGTTTTCTAGGCCCTCAACCAAGCGTTCAAATTTGTTTGTTGGCCGGTGGTGAGGTGCCGAGCCCAAAGACTATCTGCCTCTCTGAGGTTGGGTTCTGTTTCTATTAGAATTGTTATCCTGCCACTGGTTGAGATAGGACAGATAGCGTGGCCACTGGTATGGCTGATAGGCGTATGTTCACCCAATGTGCAGAGAGTGGCCGCAAACAGTTTTCTCGATCGAACGGAAGTTCTTCCACCGTGGATTGGATCTCACACAGGAATGTAGCTGGGGAAAACCAGGAAGCTCTGCGCGTCACAATGGCAGAAGCCGTGGTTCTACCAGCAGTATCGGCTGCATCTAGTGCCGCCTGGAGGGCAGCTCTAAAAATGGCCTGTCCCTCCGAAAATAAGGCAGAGAATTGAGGTCTCTTTGCTTCAGGGATATCATCAGCAAACTCCATGAGTTTGGAGTAGTTGCGAAAGTCATATTTAGCTAACAAGGCTCAGTAGTTCGAGATTCTGAACTGTAAATTTGCAGAAGCATACATCTTGCACCCAAATAGGTCAAGCCCCTTTGTGTCCTTGTCCGGTGGAGTGGTGTGAAAATGATGTTGTTTTGTTCGCTGGTGTGCAACTTCTACCACTAGCTAGTTCGGTGTGGGATGAGTGAAGAGGAATTGCAAGGTATCGGCAGGTACATCGTATTTCTTGTCTGCACGCTTGCACGTGGGTGGGATCAATGCAGGTGTTTGCCAAATTATGTTGGCCGTATCCAAGTTGGTGGGATTGATGGGGAGGGCAATTTTGTAGGATGGAGGAGACTGGAGTATATCAGTGAGCTCATGATGGGGTTATGCCCCCTCTCCGTGGCAATTTTGAGTTCAGCTGCAACTCTCTTTAAGAGTTCATTAAAGTGCTGGAAGACATCTGCAACTGATGATGGAGGTGTCACGATAGCCTCATCTGGTGATGAAGAAGAATTGGTGGGCGGTGATGAATCTGGCCATGACTCCTCTGTTGCTTGGGGTGCCTGAGGTTCCAATTGCTGCATCGATGAGGATGTGCAAGATGTAATAGAGGCAGCGTGTTTTATAAGGACTCGGTTACAGGCTGTGATGTCTCCTGTATAAGCCCCAAGGACTCCAGTAAGGCCATTGAGCTTGATGCAGTACTGGAGGAGGCACCCAGTGGTGTCCATACCAAGAAGGAATTGCCCTTGGATCGTATTGGGGCTTGTAATATTGCATTGTGTTACCTACCAGCCCTGTGCTCTTGGGGAGCCAGGGAGTGACACTCGTGGAAAACCATCCCCCTCCCCCAGGCCTCTGCTAGAATCAAAGACAAAGCAATGAAAAGGCTGGGGAAGACACACCTAAACTGCTTCAGACAAGGGTGATAGAATTAAGGAAACACCCCAGCCTCATCTTCACTGAAGACAGAATACAGAGTCATCTCCATTAGCATACAGAATGGAGACCAGCTCTTCCAAAGCAGGAACCGCACTGAACTATGGGATACTGAAAGCAGAGAAGCACTGACTGATGGGAAATCTCTGCTCCAGATGCTAATGAACCCAGGCCTGCTCACACCCAAATTAGTCATTATCAGACCAATTCTAGTAATGGATCTTATTGACATCCAAAATACTGAAACTGCCTAGTTGCATTGTGAGCTCCTTCAATCACCATAACCAGGTGTGATCAGTCTCTATTGTCTCACCTCTGTTTATCCATAAACAAATCCAGTGTTCTCTTCAAACTATTGTCCTCTCTCTATAAAAACTCCTACCCTTGCCCAAGAAAAACTGTTCTGATACCTGGATTTAAACTTCATCAGTTACATTGAGACTTCTTCATCTCCTGTCTGATCGTGCTGGGGGCTCTGCTCTGCTTGTCTCCTGCCCTCTGGACCCCCGGCTCTCATCACCATCTGGGAACCCAGATCAGTGCAAGCTCCATGGAGTGGTGAGGTATCTCCCTCTCTCCCTCCCCACCCCACCCCCGCCAACTACCTCTCTAAGCATAGCCTCCTGACTCCGCCCTATGTAAACTGTTATATGGTTAGCTAGCCCTAACATTTGTAATCAGTTTCAATTTAGATTTAATATTGTAACTGTTATGTATGTTTGGCTCCCTATATATATATATATATATATATATATATACACACACACACTACCCAGAAATAAATAACTTTAATTGTTAAGCTGGTTGCTTCTCTCTCTCTCTTTCTCTTTCGCTCATTCTTCCTCAAGGGGTGTTATTTTGGCTTCCCCATTCGCTCTGCAACAACGCTTCTTGTACCCAAGCTAAAGATCCCCGTAGTGCCCAAAATCCTGTGCGGTTTGCTCATCGTGTGGTTTACTAGTGAATGATTGTCGTGTGAAAGTGGGGATAGGAGGTGCTGAACCTAGGGGCTTATAAGGATGGCAGCTTAAAGTGCTGTTTAATCCAGCCCACTGAGTCCAAAGGCACATGAGGGTGCAGTGTGGCATTGCTGTTAAACCCAGCCTGCCGAGTCCAGGGACATATGAGGCGTCAGCCTGGGAGTGCTGATTACCCGGTCCTCTCAGACGTGCTCTGTTAATGGGTGTGAGTGTCTGTGTGTGTTGCTAAGGTGGGAAAAACCCCATCCTGAGGAACCTAGTCCCTGCAGGAGAGCTCCAGTGGGAGGGGGAATTGGCAGCAGGGAGAATTCAGCTCCATATGAGAGCGCAAGTAAGCACAAGCAGCACACTGATAGAATTGTTAACCTCTCCCCAGTCCCATAAGAGTGACCATGATAAATGAGCATACCCCAGAATACGGGGCAAATCTGGTAACAATTGGAGGGCTCTGGTGCGGAGAGAAGGAGGCTTGTGCCCCTTCCTCATCATCGCTAGAGAATTGCAATGGCTCCAGGATAGAACACATGATGTCGTTGGTACCGGCTGGCCCCCCGCCTGGCCCAGACAACCATAGTATCAGACTGAGGGGCAGATGAGACTGATCCACGAGGATCGGTGCTGGAGTTTGTAGTGTGTGTCTGTACGGTGCAGAAAGAGTGTTCGGCACGGATGGCAGAGAAAGCTGGTAAGTTGGCAGTACCGAGTATACAATTGATGCCGCTGCTCTGGTCAGTGCCGATGGTGCCCAGGAATGAGAGGGTACTGTTGGAATGGAGGAAGTGGTTGATACCGTGGAAGATGTCGGTACCCATGGTGTCTGAGCCAGTACCAATGTGGATGACGATACCGTGGTCTGTGCTGGTACGGTCTTAGGGCAACATTTAGGCCCTTTGCCGTCAGTGCCGCCAGCAGCTGACAGCGCCTGAACACCTGAGGTGCCCTGCGCGTCGTAAATGCTGACGCGCCGCCTCTATGCCGATGGTTTGGGCGGAGACCATTTTCTCAAATAGAGCTGGTGATGAGGCACAGAGGAGCTCCTCTTTTTTGGTGCCTTCTTGCCCTGAGGGGAGCCTGGGGATGAACGTACCTCCTTAGGCTGTCTTGCCAGATCTGAAGCCAGGTGTGCCTTCTTTTCCATGAGGATCAGTTTCAGACGAAGATCCCTGTCCCTGTGAGTCCTGGCCTTAACTTTGACCCAGTGGGAACAATCCTGAGATGGTGCTCTCCCAAACACCTGACACATTGTGAATGACCATCTGAGACAGGTATTGCGTCTCTACAAGAGGCACAACGTTTAAAACATGGGGAGCCGGGCATGATGGAATTTTTTTTTTAAACTACAACTAACTATTAAAACTATTAACAATGTGAGAAGAACACCACCAACTATCTAAAAACTAAGAATTAACACCTAATAACAGCTGAAGAGTGTGAATAAGGCAGAGAACTGAGGAGCTCCATCTAAGGTCAATGGCGGCTGAAAAGGAATGGGAGGGCTTGGGCTGCACCGTGCATGCGCAGTGCTGACTTGCACGGCGTACGCTGGTTCGTGCTGCACATGAGCGGCCTGGCAGGGGCTCCTGCAAAATCTCCAATCCAGGCACTGGGGTGGCACCAAGACCAAGTGTGAATCTTGAAGAAGAACAAGAAACACTTTAAATGGTATGCAGGAATCTTGACTGCCACAGGCACTAACTTCCCAATTTCCTGGAAAGTACTCAACCCCCATTCAGTCCCAAGTTCCCAGACTCAGACCGAGTCCTCTTGTTAACTGGTTACTGGGTAAGCGTGCCAGTAAAGCTAATGCTTACCGGGTAAGCACGCCAGTAAAGCTAATGCTTACCGGGTAAAAGGTTAACTGGTTAACTTTTTACAACCTTAGTCCCAGGCCTTGCCCCAACTCCACTCCTTCCCCCAAACCGCACCCCCTGCTCCACTCTGCCTCTTACCACCCCATTCTGTCCTCTCCCTCAGAGCACTCTATAGACAACTGGTGCTGGACACAATCTCACGGAGAGGTCTTATATCATCCCAGCCAACACCTCCACTACACCTAGCCCAGGATCACTACACTACAAACAGGAGGCGCTTGAATGGAAAGGTGCCTGCTGGTAGATGCTAAGTGTACACTATTTTTTTCCAGTGGGTGCTGGGGCACCCACAGAGTCAGTGCCTGTGCTGATTATTAACAATTGATTGGTTGAAGCAATAGCTATGAAACTGTGTAATATAGAGGGATTATACGGATACTACTACCGAGTATCTATTTTATATCAGTATACTATGCTAATTGGCCCATTATTTTTGTGTGTGTGTGTGTGTGTGTGTGTGTGTGTGTGTGTGTAAAATGAATCCTAGAACTGAAAGGGATCTCGAGAAGTCATCAAGTCCAGTCCCCGCCCCCCCGCCCCCCCTTGCCCTCACAGCAGAACCAAACTGTCTAGATCATCCCCGATAGATGTCTATCTAACCTGCTTTTAAATATCTCCAGTGATGGAGATTCCACAACCTCCCTAGGCAATTTATTCCAGTGTTTAACCACCCTGACAGGAAGTTTTTCCTAATGTCCAACCTAAACCACCTTGCTGCAATTTAAGCCCATTGCTTCTTGTCCTATCCTTAGAAGCCAAGGAGAACAATTGTTCTCCCTCTTCCTTGTGACACCTTTTTAGATACCTGAAAACTGCTATCATGTCCCCTCTGAGTATTCTCTTTTCTAAACTAAACAAGCCCAATTCTTTCAGTCTTCCCTCATAGGTCATGTTTTATAGACCTTTAATCATTTTTGTTGCTCTTCTATGGACCTTCTCCAATTTCTCCACATCTTTCTTGAAATGTGGTGCCCAGAATTGGACACAATACTCCAATTTAGGCCTAATCAGCTCAGAATAGAGCAGAGGAATGACTTCTCGTGTCTTGCTCACAACATTCCTGTTAATGCATCCAAGAATCATGTTTGCTTTTTTTGTAACAGTATCACACTGTTGACTCATGTTTAACTTGTGGTCCACTATGAACTTCTAGATGCCTTTTTGCAGTACTCCTTCCTAGACAATCACTTCCCATTCTTTATGTAGGAACATAAGAATATAAGAATGGCCATACTGGGTCAGACCAAAAGTCCACCTAGCCCAATATCATGTCTGCCAACAGTGGCCAATACAGATACCTCAGAGGGAGGGAACACAAGTATTCATCATGTGATCCCTCTCCTGCCATCCATTTCCAGACAATCAGAGGCTAGGGACACCATTCCTACCCATCCTGGCTAATAGCCATTGATGGACCTAACCTTCGTGAATCTATCTAGCTCTTTTTTGAACGCTGTTAAAGTCCTAGTCTTCACCACATCCTCTGGCAAGGAGTTCCACAGGTTGACTGTGCGCTCAGTGAAGAAAATCTTTCTTTGTTTTAAACCTGCTGCCTATTAATTTCATTTGGTGACCCTCAAGTTCTTATATTGTAGGAATAAGTAAATAACTTTTCCTTATTCACTTTTTCCACACCAGTCATGATTTCATAGACCTCTATCATGTCCCCCCTGCCCTTTTGTGTCCTCTTTTCTAAGATGAAATGTCCAAGTCTTTTTAATCCCTCTTCATATGGGACATGTTCCAAACCCGTAAACATTTTTGTTGAATCTTTTTTGAGATGAGGTGACCACATCTGCACACAGTATTCAAGACATGGGCGAACCATGGTTTTATATAGAGGCCATAAGATATTTTCTGTCTTATTCTCTATCCCTTTTTAAATGATTCTTAACATTCTATTTGCTTTTTTGACTGCTGCTGCACATTGAATGGATGTTTTCAGAGAACTATCCACAATGACTCCAAGATCTCTCTCAAGTAGTTGTAGCCAAATTACTCCTCATCATATTGTATGTATAGTTGAGATTATTTTTTCCAATGTGCATTACTTTACATTTATCAACGTTAAATGTCATTTGCCATTTTGTTGCCCAATCACTTAGTTTGGCGAGATCTTTTTGAAGCTCTTCACAGTCTGCTTTAGTCTTAGCTATCTTGAGCAGTTTGGTATCATCTGCAAACTTTGCCACCTCACAGTTTACCCCTTTCTCTAAATCATATGTAAATAAATTGAATAGTATTGGTGTCAGGACAGACCCTTAAGGGACCCCACTGATTACCTCTCTCCACTCTGAAAACTTACCATTTATTCCTACCCTTTGTTTCTTGTCTTTTAACCAGTTATCAATCCATGAAAGGACCTTCCCTCTTATCCCATGACAACTTACTTTACTGAAGAGCCTTTGGTGAGGGATCTTGTAAAAGGCTTTCTGAAAATCTAAGTATATTATATCCACTAGATCCCCCTTGTCCACATGTTTGTTGACCCCTTTAAAGAACTCTAGCAGACAGTAAGGCATGGTTTCCCTTTACAGAAACCATGTTGACTTTCTCTCAACAAATTATTTTAATCTATTCTTTACTATAGTTTCAACTAATTTGCCCAGTATTGACGTTAGACTTACCGGTCTGTAATTGCTAGGATCACCTCTAGAGCCCTTTTAAAATATTGTCATCACATTAGCTATCTTCAAGTCATTAGATACAGAAGCTGATTTAAAGGATAGGTTACAAATCACAGTTAGTAGGTCTGCAATTTCACATTTAAGTTCTTTCAGAAGTCTTGAATGAATACTATCTGGTCCCAGATACTGTTACTATTACTGTTAAGTTTATCAATTTGTTCCAAAACCTCCTCCAATGACACCTCAATCTGGGACAATTCCTCAGATTTGTCACCTAAAAAGAATGGCTCAGGTTTGGGGATCTCCCCAATATCCTCAGCCGTGAAATTGGTTGTTCCTTCCTAAGTGGATTACTTTGTATTTATCCTTATTAAACTTCATCCTTCACCCATAACTAAACAGACTCATTTTACCTGCTCAATTAAAACTACAATTCTACCATCTGTAGAAATCTTCATGAACATAGACAACCTGGAAAAACCCTATTTTTGTATGTCATATAGGGGACTGAAAACAGGAGGACTATAATTTTTAAAAAATATATATATATGTGAACTTCTTGGAACTACAACCTTTTCTCCATCTTTTGTCTCAGCTAAAGCAAGAGGACTATTGAATAAAACTATCTATGCAGTTTATATTTTACATCTAACTCTATAATCTGGGAAACCAGAGCTATTAATGCAGTCTGCCAGAAAAGCTGTAATTCAGTGAAAATAAGAATGGTACAATGTCTTCAGTGGTGGATTATTAAAGTGTATATTATTTATTAAACAGACAAAGAGGCCATATTAAGTAGAAATTAAAATGTGACTTATTCTTCAGGTATTAGGTACTGACCCAAAAACCACTGAAGTCAAATCTGTTATATGAAATAAGCAGTTTCCCATAAAACTAGATAAATAGATAAATTATAAATTATGTACAACCACAAAGGACTGTTCCAGTATATGATAATTACTTGCAGAGATTAAATAATGAATTATACTGCAGCTCATTCAGCCCCAGGGAAGATGGGGAGTGTAAGTTTCTCAGGCCAAAAAAGCATAGACAGCCCAGGGAAAGAATTGACGCATCTCTTCAGAAAACATACACAAGTGTGAAAATTGTAGTGGTGAGAGAATTCCAGGGGAAAAGGCTATGAGATGAGAGGAAGGGGAGCTGTACAAAGTACTTGGTCAACAGCAACTGAATCTCAGATTCTCACCTCTCTCTCTCTCCCTCCCTCCTTCCCCCTACGATTTAACGGCAAAATAATATATGCTAAGTATAGCCCTGCAAAACCATGGAGATCCATAGACCATGACAGTGGATTGCAGATGAATGAAGATGGAAATTTTGTAAGGCTCTAATAATAAGGTCAAGCTACAATCAGTGCTAGAAGAAATACAGGGGCACAGAATTCCTGCAAAATCAAGATAGAGAAATCTTAATACAAAGCCCTAAAAATAGATAATTTTGTTTTCCAAATTAAACCATAATTTAAAGCAAAATGAATAAATATTTTTATTCCTGTTTTGTGCAAAGGTAGTCTGGACAGCATATGTTTGGATTTATCATGTGAGCAGCTAAGCTCTGCATCTACAAAACTGACATCATTTGAGTGGATTAACTGCTCAGTTTCTGAGAAGGACAGATACTTCAGTCAGTCACTTATGATCAAATATAATAAAAAAACATGACAGAGCCAAATTGTATGATTTACAGATTACAAGTAATTTTGTAATACACTTGATGTATCAAAATAATTAAAATTAATAATTTAAAATTTGAATTTCCTAGGGATTTGCCATTATGGCTCCCAAGAAAATGACATATATATTCTATTAGATTTCTTTTGATTCTGTCTGCAACCCTGCACAAAATCAAGTCTTTCAATGGAAATGTAAACAGTCCCATAAATATAATATTGCAGACTGCATATGTAGTTCTAAGAAGTAAATCCGTATTATGGTGCTGTTTTAGAAGTGCTGAACAGAGTGCAACTGTTTTCAACTTGAGAGGATGAAGTACCCTTTTTTTCGCTTTTTTTTTGTTGTTTAAAAAAAGATAATAAGTTATCAATCTGTCCCTGTTGGTTATCAATTTTAAAATGGGACAATATTTTAAATTCACACTATTTAATTTCTACTTGTCTAATTTGTGCCTGATTTTGCCCCAGTTGGAAGGTGCAGAATGCTTTCAACTTCCATTATATTCACTGAAGCAATGGCCAATTCTGTATCTTCCAGATTCAGGCCACATATTTGTATTTTCTTCCCAAGTTAAAAAAAAAAAGTCAAACATTTCTTTTCTACATCAATAGTTTTTCAACTTGGCTTCCCTTCCTTTGCTCTTCTTCCTTCCTGCAGTAGAAGCCTCCAAGCGTGGGGACTTCAAATTCAGCCAACAGGTATAAGCCAATCCAAAGCCAATGTTTCAAAATCAGGAGGCATAGTGGGGCTTTCAGGGACTTAATAGCATGTGCAAACATATCTGGATGTTAGTCAGCTTTCAAGAAATATTTCTTCATGTGGTGAAGAGAAAAAGATATAAGTTAGTTACCTTATAGAAACTAAAGCTTTTTCGAGATGTGTGGTCTCTATCTCCATTCCACTGTGGGAGTACATGCACCCGGAGAATTTTCAAAGCAAAGTCCACTACTCCACACATGTGTCCTGGTTCACCTCATGCACCTCACCAAAGTGAGGCAGGCTGACTACCTTTTTAGTTCTTTTTTACCGCAAAATAGGGAAGATTCCAAGCAGAGGGAAAGGAAAGCATGTGTTGAATACAAATGGGGCCCACACATCTCAAAGAAGAAGAAGAAGTTACTCACCTTTGTGCAGTAATGATGGTTTTTCAAGATGTATCCCCGTGGCTGCTCCACTCTACGTGTCGGGCTCGTCCGGGCGCTGCTGGTCGGAAGTTTTCAATAGCTGTTGTCAGCCAGACCGCACATGCAGAGTCAGCGTCTCGCGCTGTTCGCGCCTTTCCCTCGTCGCACGCGGTCCGGCTCCCGCCAGTTCCTCTCACCGCTCGATATCTGCAACAAGAAACGAACAAGCTCCGGAGCAGGGAGGAGGGCAGGACATGGAGCACTCACGGGGACCCATCTCGAAGAACCATCATTACTGCACGAAGGTGAGTAACTACTACTTCTTCTTCGAGTGGTCCCCATGGGTGCTCCACTCTAGGTGACTGTAGAGCAGTAGCTGGCATGTGCTCCAGAATCAAAGTTTGTCTACGATCGACAGTACTGCCGAAGTGACAGTAGAGTCCGTGGCTAAACGCTGCATAATTGCGTAATGTCGCATGCAAGTAGTGCTGGAGGACCAGGTGGCCGATCGGCAAATATCAGTCAAGTGGGACTCCATGGGCAAATGCTGTGGAGGTAGCTACCGCGCTCATGGAGTGAGCCTTCGGTTGCGAGAGAAGAGGTTTATTCTGAATAGTGTGACAGGAGGTGATACATATCCCTATGAGTCTCGCAATACGTTGGCTGGAGAGCGCACTGCCCTTGAACTGTTCTGCAATTGACACTATTAATCTCTCTGTGTTGTGCCATTCCCGAGTTCTGTCAATATAAAAGGAAAGTGCTCGGTGCATGTAGAGTAGTAAAGCTTCTCACTGCGACGAGTGAGGCTTCAGATAAAAGGATGGTAATACGATGGGTTCATTGATATGAAACAAAAAGCAGACTTTAGGAGTAAAGGCTGGATGCAAACGTAATGTGACCGAGTCTTTAGTAAATGATATAAATGGTGGAGTTGTCATCAGTGCAGCCAATTCGCTGACTTTACGTACCAATGTAATTGCCAGTAGAAAAACTACTTTCACAGTCAACATTTGGAGAGGTATAGTTGCTAACGGCTCGAACGGAGGATACATTATGGTATCGAGTACTAAATCAAGATTCCACAAGGGGGGTGGTAGTCTACGAGGGGGGATGAAGGTTTGTCAGACCTTTCAGGAACCTTTTGGTGGTCGGGTGGACGAATATTGAAAGTCCCTCTATGGGATGATGAAAAGCACTAATAGCTGCCAAATGCACTTTCAGAGACAAGATGGAAAGTCCTAAGCATTGCAAATGGAGGACATAATCAAGGATTTGGTGAAAAGGAGACCAATCGGGGTTAACGTAGTTGTGGGAACACTATAGCGCATACCTACGCCACTTTGCAAGGTAAGTTTTCTGAGTAGATGATTTTCTGCTGTGCATTAGAACTTTTTTTACTTGCTCTGAACAGAGGTGTTCACTTGTCTTGAGCCAGTCAGGAGCCAGACTGTTAGGTTCAGAGACTCTGGTTTGGGATGAAGGAGAGAGCCGTGGTTCTGAAAGAGATCTGGCAGCAGGGGAAGCAGATAAGGTGGCTTCACCGACATTCTGTGGAAGAACAGGTACCATGGTTGTCTTGCCCAGGCTAGAGCCAATAGAATTACCCGTGCCGATTCTGCACTGATTTTCTCCAATGTTCTGGGTATGAGGACTGTTGGGGGGAAAGTGTAGAGTAGAGACCTCTTCCAACTGATTAGGAGTGCGTCCCCCAGTGATCCCTTGCCGATGCCTGCCCCAAAAGCGTAGAGCAGAGACCTCTTCCAACTGATTAGAGTGCATCCCCCAGTGATCCCTGCCGATGCCTGCCCTGGAGCAAAAAAGTTGATATTTCCTGTTGCGTGGAGTGGCAAATAGATCTATAAAAGGTGTTCCCCACATGCGGAAAATACGTCAAAGGATGTCTGGTCATACTTCCCACTCGTGGTCCAGTGGGAATTTCTGCTGAGACAGTCTGCAATCGCACTGTTGGTGCCAGGTAAGTAGGATACTGTGATGGAGATGTCGTTTTGAACGCACCAATTCCAGAGATGGACCGCTTCCGCACACAGGGGGTGTGATCTTGCTCCTCCTTGCCAGTTCATGTAATACATCGTGGCAATATTGTCTGTCAACATTCTGACAGTGGTGCTCGTTATACGAGGGCGGAAGTATTTGCATGCGTGAAAAACAGCCCTCAGTTCTAGGAGGTTTATGTGCATGCACCTTTCAGAATCTGACCATCTGCCCTGCACCTTCATTCCATTCATATGTGCGCCCCAACCGATGAGGGAGGCACCTGTTATTATCTGGTTTGAAGGTTGTGGACAATGGAACCTCCTGCCATGAGGTTGTATGCTTTCGTCCACCATGCGAGGGATCTGCGGACGTAGATCAGCGTGCTACTATTTTTTGGATGCTGTGCTTTGTGGGTATGTATACGGACGCTAGCCAGTGTTGTAGGCACCGAAAGTGTAGCCATGCATGGAGCATGACAAAGGTGGTGGCGGCCATGTGACCCATCAGCTTTAGGCAAGTGTGCACTGAGACTGTGGGAGCATTGATGAGAACCGCCACTAGGTCTTGTATTACTCAAAATCTCTCTATTGGTAAGTACGCTCTTGCAGCGAGAGAGTCGAGTGTGGCACCTATGAATTTTATATTTTGGGTTGGATCTAGAGTGGACTTCTGCTCGTTTACTATGAGGCCCAGAGTGTCAAGAGTCTGCCTGGCTAGCATCACCATGTGCGACGTCTCCTGCCATGTTCTGCCTGTTAGCAGACAATCGCACAAGTAAGGGAATATGATGAAGTTCAAACGGTGGAGACGTGCAGCCACAACAGAAAGGGTTTTTGAACAGACCCTGGGAGCGGATGCTAGACCGAATGGTAATACCCAATATTGGAAATGGTTGCTTCCTGTTACAAAACGCAGGAATCACCTGTGTGCTGGGTGGATGGTGATGTGGAAGTACGCATCTTGCAGGTCGAGGACTGCAAATCAGTCATCGTTGTCGATGGTGGTAAGGGTCACTATCTTGAACCTCTGCTTCTGGAGATATCGATTCAATCCCCACAGATTAAGGATGGGCCTCCATCCCGCCGTTTTCTTTTGCATTAGAAAGTAACAAGAGTAAAAACCCTTTCCTTTGAATTGATCTGGGACCCTCTCTACTGCCCCGATGGAGAGAAGGCCGTAAGCCTCTTGGCGTAAGAGGTCCTCATGAGATGGGTCCCTGAAGAGGGATGGGATTGGTGGGGTAGTAGGGGGGAGGGAGGTGAATGGGATCATGAGCCCCGATCATACGAGTTCCAGCATCCATCTGTCGGATGTTAGGGTGGTCCACTGGTAGTAAAAGGGCCACAGACAATGGTGGAACACAGGGGGAGTGTTGATGTGGCTTGCAACAATGTTTGGTGTTTGCATGCCCTCGACCGAGGAGTCAAACCTGCTGCTTTGAAGATGGCGGATTGGTCGCACGTGCTGGTTGAGGGCGCCTGCGCTGCAGTCATTATTTCGGGTGCACTTGCTCATATGGCCGTTGATGTTGTCTCTGATACTGATATTCGTATCTTCTCTGTTATGAGTAATACCGTTTGCGTCTAAAGGGTGGGGTGTACATCCCGAGAGTACACAAGGTAGTATGTGAGTCTTTTCCAGAGTGGAGGACCTCATCCGTTTTGTCCGCGAAGAGTTTGCATTTGTCAAATGGGAGGTCCTCCACTTTACCGTGTAACTTCTTGGGAACTCCGGCTGTGGCTAGTCATGATGCTTGTCTCATGGAGATCGCTGTGGCTGTGGATCGTGCGTCCGTATCCGCAACATCCATTGCGATTTGAAGCCCTGCTCTTGAGGAAGCGTAACCTTCTTGAACCACTGCCTTCAATAGTGGCTTTTTGGATTTGGGGAGATACTGAGCAAGGTTGGTTAGCTTCGAATAATTATCAAAGTTATGGTTCAAGAGCAGGACGGCGTAGTTTGCGATGTGGAGGAGTAGGGTGGCGGATGAGTAAACCTTCCTGCCAAAAGATGTCCAGCTTCTTCACATCCTTGTCCGCTCCTGTGCTTTTAAACTGTGGAGCCTTAGCTCTTTGTTGGGCAGCGTCCACTACTAACGAATTAGGTTGTTGGTGGTTGAATAGGAACTCAAGGCCCTTTGACGGCACGAAGTATTTTCTGTCGGCCCATTTGTTCGTTGGTGTCGTTGATGCTGGCATCTGCCAAATTTCCTCTACAGCCTCCATGATTGCCTCATCTATGGGAAGCGCGATTTTGGATCATTGTTGTGGATGTAAATTTTTCAGCAGACGATACTGTTTGGTCTGCACCTGCACCAGCTGCACTTCCTGAGACTCAGCACCCCTCTTAAAAAGTTCCTGAAACTGTTTCAGGTCATCCTGGGGGGACATATCCCCCGGGAAGACAGCCTCATCCGGGGAGGATGATGACTGGTCCGTTGGTGAGGTCCCCTGAGGTTGATCCTCACCGTCCGATATCTGCCCCTCCTCCGGCTCCGATTGACATGGCTGTGTTGGAGGGATGTTGGAAGGCGATACGGCAGGATGCTCCTCCTGCTGCGTGTGTGTCACCGGTAAAGAGTGACGATAGCGTGGGGAGTGGCAGCAGCATGATGACTGGGCATAGGAACGAGACCTGTAATGATGACACAATCTGTGATAACGGTCGTAATACCAGTCAGAGTACGTTGGTGAGGATCGCCTCGATGATGACATGCTGACGTGTCTGCTGTAATAGCTTGTAAAGGGGGAGCGGGTTGGAGAGCAGAACATCTGAGGTGAGCCCCTACCGGATGGTGGGGGTGACTGCGAGGTTTGCCTTTGCAGATGTGTGCTATAACCACGCGGAGGCTCTCGGTGCAGTGCTCTGGGATTGCAGTGTGGTGAATAAGGTGTCCTGGTGACACGAGACTGCTGCTTTCCCTGTATAGGGGAGTGGTGCATTGGCGGCAAGGGGGACAGTGCCGGTGAAAAGACTGGGGATGGGGAGAGCGATGGAAGGAATGTAGTCAATTTGCGAGCGACTTTCCTCAGTGCTGAAACGGTGCTGCTGTCCAAATCTGCCTGCTCTCCCCCGCCATCGGATTGCTTCTGCGCCGAGGTCCAAGTTGGTTCCACAGCCTGCGGCGCCGAGGTGCCTGGTGCAGTCGGTGCTGGTGTTGGCTCCAGTGCTGGCGTTGACGGTGCCAGAGATTGCTGTGCCGGCAGTGCCGAAGTCTATTTATGTGCGGCTCTCGGTGCCGGCACCGAGTCCAGTGCCGATAGGGCACTTGCGGCCGGTGCCAGGGTGGCCAATTTTTTGGAGGTGTGCGCCACTGAGGTTTTTGAGGCTACGGGAATAGTTCCTGATGTGCCTGGCTTATCCCCCTCCTGAGCCTTGTCATCGGACCAGTGGGCAGAGAGCATGTGGGGGAAGCTCACAGTTTTTTCGCTGCTACCGCCCCGGGGGATGACGCTCTTCATTTGTGCGCCAAGGCCACGTCTGAGGTCGAGGGCGGCACACTGTTTGCAGGTTGCAGGGCCTTGTCAAACAGGATCATTTCCCTGTCCCTGCGTGCCCTGGCCATGAGTTTGGAGCAATGGCCACACTTCTGGGGAATATGCTCCTCCCCCAGGCAACGGATTCAGGCTGTGTGGCCATCCGAGACCAGCATCGCCTCCCAGCAGAGGAAACACTTTTTAAAGCCTGGTGAACCAGACATGGTGGGGTCCGTGATAAGGTTCCCAGAATAATAAGAATGAAGAACTAACTATAGTGTCTATATTAATTAAAATTTTTTTTAACTATGAACTCACAACTAGAACTATTGAGCAAACACGAACTAACTATGAACTAATTTTTAACTTTTAACAGGTCGAGGTTTCATCTGACTGAGGAGAAGAGGGAAGCTCCGCCAGCAACCGAGGACGGTTGAGAGGAACTGGAGGGAGCCAGACCGCGCACGACGAGGGAAAGGCGCGAACAGTGCGAGACGCTGACCGCACATGCGCGGTCCAGCCAACACCAGCTATTGAAAACTTCCGACCAGCGGCGCCGGGATGAGCCCAACACCTAGAGTGGAGCACCCACTGGGACCACTCGAAAAAGAATCTCCACTTACTGTAAGTAACTTTCTCTTTTTCTTCCAGTGCTGGTTCCTAGGTGTATTCCACTATGGGTGACTGATAAGCAGGACTCAAACAAGAGAAGGGTTCATGGTCACAGATGACACACAAATGAAGAACTGCTATTCCAAAAGATACATCAGCAGAGGAATCCTGTACTGAAGCATAGTGTCTAGAAAACATGTGGACTGAGCTTCACATAGCAGATTTACGCGTATCAATGAGACACCTCTTGAAGCAATGCCATAGGTATTTCTTATGCTCTTGTGGAATGAGCTCTTATTCTATGAGGAGAGGGAAGATTAGACAGCTGATAGCAGAGCAAAATACAGATATCAAAATATATTTTTACAAATAAATAGAGAGTTGAAGCTTTGGACACTAGAGTTCTGACCTAAACTGTGAGGCAGTGAGTCAGAAATGGAGAGGTGATCTGTCTGCCCTGCCCGTTATCACCTTGGCTGGAGACGAGAGGTATGCCAGAGTGCATGTGTGAGCTAACAGACACCGCTTTCAGAGTATTCTGGCTCTGGACACACAGATGTATCCACACAAGTTGGTATATACTAGGGACCAGAAGCTGGAAAAAGGAGCAAATTTACATTTGGTTTTGTTTTCAACACAGAAACAGTTCATAAATGTTGCTGGCAAAAGAGGATACCAACAGAAATGTAGCTCTTCACCATTCTTCTATGGGCCTAAAAATAATAATGTATAGTATTAACTTTTACATAACCATTAAGTAAAAGAAATCTTGAGGAGCAAATGATGCTCAAACTCTTCCAGATTTTCATGCTCTTAGGGTTTGTCTACACAATTCATTATTGCATCTCAGCTACGGTATAAATTCTAGAACAGACAAGAGCATCACACACTAACTGTCCGTGGGACCCTGGTAGTGAGGACTACAAGTTCCTTAGTGCACACTGATGTAGTACTATGACCCTTCAAAACTGCACTACTCCTTTCCACTGCATAAAGTATATCATTCTTGTCCTTATCGTAAGGATTTTCATAACTCTGCCCCTCTACTAGTCTTTCTGTTTCTCTGTCATATTGAATTCCTGCCATGTCCCCTTCTGACTGTACACCCAAAAGAAGTTTGGATTGTAACTCAAAGTAAAGTAGTTTCTCATTAATAAACACATGCAACTGGAAGTTTCCCGCAACTGCAAAACATGCATCCTTAGTCTTTGTTATTTCTGTTCTTTGTCTCAAAGTCATAGAGCTTACATAAATAGTTAAAACAACCTATTCCATTTGCAACATAGGAATGTCTTAAGCCTCTGTAATGATTGTAAAAAAAGAAAATAAAAACAACACTTGGGTAAATTAAATGTACACTGTGCAAAGGTTCAGAGTTTTCTTTTTTAAAATCTACAGCACAATATCTCAGTTTGCCCCAATACCATGTGTCCCCTACTATAAAGAGCAGATTCCTCAAAGCACAATCCAGCACAACAGAGCTATTGCTTTGCATATCATGCAAGCCCTTTAGAAACTGCAGCTGCTTCCTCTGCAAGAGGCAGGCCTAGTCAGTACAAAGTTCAGCTGCCAAAGACTCCCCCTTGCTCCAGTGACATTTCCAGTCTGCAAGATACAGAGCTAAATGACCACACAGAATCTCACGCTCAATGACTGCAGATTCCTGGGACTACCTGTTACACCCACTCCTTAGAGATAAGGAGTCCAAAGGACTACACAATCTTCACAATCACATGCAGAGATGGGCCAAATGCCTATAAAAAACACAAACCCAAGATCAAAAGAAAATAATATTAGCTTGTTAGAGGGTGATGGTTGTTTCCCTCCCCAATCATTAGAGTGCCTTTGTGTATTCCACACACCTAACACACTGATACTGTGTTTGTGAAAAAACTCCACAGTTCAGTTTCCCTAACATGTGGGGGCAAGGAACCTGTCAACTCTCTATTGTGGAGAAATGTTGGTGGGATTTTGTCTCTTTTCTCTTATTACACTTTTTACAGACAGGGCAAGTGGGTTATTTTAGCCTCTCTCTCTCTCTCTCTCTCTCTTTGACTGGAATTATGAACCTAGAAGATCCCAATGAAGTTTGGCATACAACAAGCTCACTTTAAAATTGTTCATAATTAACATTCACATCCCCATGGTAGGCACACACAGGTACATTTGGTGTGCACTCTCTCTCTGTTTCTCTCCTCCTCACTTGAAAAAAACTCCAAAAGACCAACAGCCGTATTCAGCAATCAGATGTAGTACAGTCAAAGTTAGCCTGTCTTCCAAGCACGGGCAATTATGGAGTAAATCACTGGTGCTACAAGGGAGATAATTCTCTTGTAACAGAACCTACATCTTTTAACAGCAGAGCCCAGGAAACTCTCAGAGTCATTCCAAGCTGCTATGGAGTCTGAGTTAGACAAAAGCAACAACCTTCATGAGTAACCCTCTCAGTTTATTGTACGAAAGACAGCAAATGTATGCTTCAAGGGTGCAATGTTTTCTGAAACACTAATTCAGCTCTGCTCCAGAGAGGCAGCCGAACCACAGCAGTTACATGCAATTAAGCTCTGCAACAGAAAGGAGGTCAGCAGAGCAAAAGAAAGGAATTTTTAAACAACAAAGCCAAAAAGAAAGGTTTCATTGGATGACATGGAAGTTGACACAAAACACAAGATAACAACAAAATAAAAGCTTCAGTTTTTGCAACACGAAATGCCACGAAAGGGTCAGCCAGACCCGCCTGGAGATATTTCTCCTGAAATCACAAATAAAACCAAGAGCCTTGGTTTAATTTCACTGGGAATTCCTCCCTCCTTCCTTATCACAGAATTTCTGGTCTATATGAACATACAATACACAGCATCCAAAATGACTTCAGAGATCTTCAACAGCTAAACAGCTCCAAATGCCTCACGCTGATCACGGTCTCTTTTCTGTCTGCTTTTAGTAACAGAAGCAGAGACAAGAGCTGCATGAGAGTTAGAAACAATCCTGCATTTTAGAAATATCTGAGCAAAGAAAACCCAGAGCTGCCTGGAACAGTTCAAGGCCAATAGTGCCAGCATCAGGGCATACTGTCAGAAGCAGGGCAGAGACCCCAAACTGGTGGTATGTTCCATAATTAGATTATACCAATCCAGTAACAAATATGAATTCCTATATCACTATAGCAGTTTTATCTTGAAGTCACAGGAAATCCCTTTGGGCTCTCTAATCTATCTTGCCACATCATTAATATAAATAATTACTTACACCCAAAATCACAAAATATTCAGGTTGCTCCCAGTCCCAAGAGACCAACCACTTAGCCCAATCCAAACCTGTAATAATCTAAAGATTTATTAACCAGGAAACAGAAATAAGAGCAACGTACAGCAGGAAAGCACATATACACAAATGAATTTCAGTCTGTCATGCAAAAGGTGACAGAGATGTAGCCATTTGTCAACTATGAACGATTTTTAAGGCTCAATCCAGGTCAACCCTGGGGATTTCTGCTTTTTGTTTCTTAGCTCCCACCCTTGTGCGATTCCAAGCAGCAAAGAGATGAAAAATCTTCATGCTAGCTAATTGTATTGCCCTCTTCCAGTATTCAGGTGGATAGCACAAGGCCTTCTGCATGGACTTCTCTTTGGGTGAATGGAGAAGCTTAGTCCTACAATGGCCTACTTAATTTTTGATCGTTCTCCTGGATGGATGGGGTGGGAGCTACTCTTCCTGTCTGAGTGCACAAGTTCAGAGCAGGAATGTTTACAATCATAAAACAAACTTTATTGCATGGAATACAGACATTATAAGTGAGATTATTGCATGAAGCAATTTACAAACATTTCATAGAGTCTAAACTCGAAATGCTTTCTCATAAAACTAATACCTATTTTGAACAAAAACTAACATAAAGGTGAGCTGGTTTGGTTTCCAACTATGAGTCTGTCAGTTCTTAGTTAATGCCTACAGCCTTGGCCAGAGCTGGGACTTTGTTTACCAATGTTCTGAGCTTGAATTCCAATCAGATGAAAGCCGAAAGTGTAATAGTTAGCAGCACAACAAAAATATTACACTTAGATTACAGGAAATTACACAAGGTTGCCCAATTATCACAGTAATTTTTAACCATTCAGGCTGCAATTTTCCATATTGGGCATCTGACTTAGGCTGAATTAAAAAAAAAGGGCTAAAATAAATAAAAAACCTATTTTGAAAACCAAATTGGACTAGGGAAATATACATTATCTAGCCTATGTACAAAAACAAACCTAAAAAATAACAGCCATTTGGTTGAGAAGCTCTAATGCTTCTACATTTTGTGACAGATTTGAAATTTTGTAGTGAGGATGCCCTCCCAATTCAGCCAATAGAGTGAGCCTCTGGGGAAAAAAAATAAATCACAATTTGTACACACTCGGAATCTGACACTACATTCTTAGAAGATTCTGAAGGGCATGTGATCATATAATTGCAGACTGCATAATAAAAGACTGGCATGCATGCAAGGAGGATGAATTTCCTAATGTTTAAGCCCCTAGATAGAAAATTTTCACCTTTTGAAATTAAGAACTTCAGTGAGAGGGACATTATGAATACCTATTGTACTAGATAAGAGATGCAGTTCTGCAGAGTATCAATGCTCCACATGCCACAACTGAGAGACACTGCCTTACAGAATATAAACATGCACCATATTACTGGATGCACGGCATTGTAAAATATTTTTCTCATAAATAGATGTGATAACAAAAACATGTGCTTTTATATAACATGCTACACACATGGTTCTTACCTGAAGAGGTTTTATACTCTGAAATACATTGATGTTTCCAAAAGCTAATGGCAGACCTCTCTCTG
This sequence comes from Pelochelys cantorii, assembly GCA_032595735.1. NCBI lineage: Eukaryota > Metazoa > Chordata > Testudines > Trionychidae > Pelochelys > Pelochelys cantorii. The sequence goes on from CM064327.1 coordinate 72,289,750, forward strand.
TTCTGTAGCCGATTTAATCTCTCTGCAAGCCCTCCTCTAGAGAGAATAAAGGAATGCACAATTAAGCCAAGAATTAGTATTTAGTTTTGCCAAGTGACAAACCATAGGACAGCTAAAACATTTATTCTGTAACTCTTAGAGAAAGAGACAATGTAAAATTACATTCTATAGATTTGCTCAGACAATTCAGATTAGGCTACAATCCCAATAAAATGTGATCTTGATACAATAAACAAGACACACAAATTTTCATTATCCTGGCATTCAACATTTAAAGTCCCTCAGTCTCCCAGGAATGTGAGCTTAAAAAAGTGTTTCCCTACTCCCTCTGCACTTCCACTTTTTTTTTTTTAATTTAAAAGAAAAACACAACTATAGGACAATTTTGAAAAGGCCACATTTGTCAAGAGCCACACGCTGCTCAAAATGTCACCTTATCCATAACTTTCACCTACAATTCACTTTACAGCCACTTTTCCAAAGTTGCTTGTCCTCTGTGTGTAGGTAAACAGACGGCTTCTGGGTGGTGGAGCAATGGGTTTAAGGCAGGCTTATTCCTGCCCTGGTCCTGTACCACTCCTGAAAGCAGCTAGCATGTACAGCAATGGCTCCACAGCTTCATGTGCTGCCCCTCATCCACAGGCACTGAGCCCACAGCTTCTACTGGCCACGGTTCCCTGTTATTGATCAATGGGAGCTGCAGGAGTGGTGTCTGTAGGAAAGGACAGCATGTTTATAAAGGAAGCTTATAAGAAGTGGAAACTTGGACAGATGACTAGGGAGGAGTATAAATATATTACTCGAGAATACAGGGGAATAATCAGGAAGGCAAAAGTGCAATTAGAATTGAAGCTAGCAAGGGATGTAAAGGATAACAAGATAGATTTCTACAGGCATTTTAGTAATGAGAGGGTGACAAGAGAGGGTGTGGGGCCCTTACTGGATGAGGGAGGTAACCTAGTGACAGATGATGTGGGAAAAACTGAAGTACTCAATGCTTTTTTTGCCTCTTTCTTCACTGACAAGGTCAGCTCCCAGACTACTGCACCAGGCAACACAGTATGGGAAGGAGGTGGGCAGCCCTCGTTAGAGAAAGAACAGGTTAAGAACTATTTAGAAAAGCTAGACATACAAAATCCATGGGTCTGGATTTAATGCATCCTAGGGAACTGAAAGAGTTAGCAAATGTCATTGCAGAGCCTTTGGCCATTATCTCTGAAAACTCGTAGAGATTGGGAGAGATCCCGGATGACTGGAAAAAGGCAAATGTAGTGCCCATCTTTAAAAAAGTGAAGAAGGACAATCCAGGGAACTACAGACCAGTCAGGCTTACCTCAGTCTCTGGAAAAATCATGGAGGGGATCCTCAAGGAATCCATTTTGAAGCACTTGGAAGAGGGGAAAGTGATCAGGAATAGTCAACATGTATTCACCAAGGGCAAGTCATGCCTGACCAATTTGATTAGCTTCCATGATGAGGTAACTGGCTCTGTGGACATGGGGAAGTTGGTGGAGGTGATATCCCTTGACTTTAGCAAAGCTTTTGAGGCGGTCTCCCACAATATTCTTGCCAGCAAGTTAAGGAAGTATGGATTGGATAAATGGACCGTAAGGTGGATAGAAAGCTGGCTAGATTGTCAGGCCCAATGGGTAGTGATCAACAGCTCAATGTCTGGTTGGCGGTTGGTTTCAAGCAGACTGCCCCAAAGATCAGTTCTAGGGCCAGTTTTGTTCAACATTTTTATTAATGACCTGGATGAGGGGATGGATTGCACCTTCAGCAAGTTTGCATATGACGCTAAGCTGGGGGAAAGGTAGATACGTTGGAAGGTAGGAATAGGGTCCAGAGTGACCAATACAAATTGGAGGATTCGGCCAAAAGAAATACGATGAGGTTCAACAAGGACAAGTGCAGAGTCCTGTACTTGGGACAGAAGAATGCAAAGCATTGTTACAGGGTGGGGACCGACTTGGGTAGCAGTTCAGCAGAAAAGGACCTGGGGATTACAGTAGATGAGAAGATGGATATGAGTCAACAATGTGCCCTTGTAGCCAAGAAAGCTAACGGCATACTAGGAGGAGCATTGCGAGCAGATCTAGAGAAGTTATTATTCCCCTTTATTCGGCACTGGTGAGGCCACATCTGGAGTATTAACAACAAGAAGTCCTGTGGCACGAAAAGACATTTTGTGGCACATGCATCTGACAAAGTGGGTCTCTGCCCATGAAAGCTTATGCTCCAATAAATCTGTTAGTCTATAAGATGCCACAGGACTTCTCGTTGTTTATGCAGATTCAGACTAACACAGCTATTCCTCTGATATCTGGAGTATTGAGTCCAGTTGTGGGTCCCCACTATAGAAAGGATGTGGATGCATTGGAGAGGATCCAACGGAGGGCAACCAAAATGATTAGAGAGCTGGAGCACATGACCCACGAGGAGAGGCTGAGGGATTTGGGCTTATTTAGTCTGCAGAAGAGAAGAATGAGGGGGGATTTGATAGCAGCCTTCAGCTTCCTGAAGGAAGGTTCCGAAGAAGATGGAGAGAGGCTGTTCTCAGTAGTGATGGATGGCAGAACAAGGAGCAATGCTCTCAAGTTGCAGTGGGAAAGGTCTAGGTTGGAAAATAGAAAAAATTATTTCACTAGGAGGGTGGTGAAGCACTGGAATGGGTTACCTAGGGAGGTGGTGGAATCTCCATCCCTAGAGGTTTTTAAGTCCCAGCTTGACAAAGCCTTGGCTGAGATGGTTTAGCTGGGGTTGGTCCTGTTTTGGGCAGGGGGCTGGACTCGATGACCTCCTGAGATCTCTTACAGCCCTAGGATTCTATGTGGAGACTCCCTTCTCTGCCTTTCTCAGGGGCTGCAGGGACATGCCAGTTATTTCCAGGAGCAGCAATTACAATAGGAATAATTACTGCAGCCATGACAGGTTAGGCATGTTAGAACTCACTACTCAAAGAATTAAATTTAAGCATGAGAGAGAAATGAAAATTATGAAGTGCACAGACCAGTCAAAACCCAAAAATAACACACTTTGCAAGCAGAAATAGAAGCAACAACCACCCCCCACCTATGTGTTGGGTCGGGAGATGAGAGTACAGGACAGTTTGTGTTTGTGAGAAGGACAGAGACACATACAGTGTGTGAGAGTGACAGAGATTTGCATTGTCAAGCTCCCTCCATCCCCTTCTCTCTCTGTGGAAATAGGGTATGGAAATGGGGAGAAGAGGAACACCCTGACATCAGCACCCCCCTTTTCCCTCCCACACCCTTCACAGCAAGCAGGAGGCTCCCGAGGGCAGCTCTAAGGCAAAGGGCAGAAGCAGCATGACAGTGGGTGGAGGGACAACTGAAGTGCCAGTGCTTGACAGATTCCCAGCCAAATGAGACAGGATCAACTGTCAGAGGCTCCAACATCTACTGGCAGATCCCAATTTACTGGCTGGTGACCACTGAGTTAGACAGTATGTTTGTTATATAATAAATAGTATAGTTTGAGATTTGTATCATATTGCTTAGCACTTCAACCTTTCTCAAGAAAGAGCACTTTATGTGACAATTTAACATGTACATTCATTTAGCGACCTTTTATGCAAACATGACCAATCAAGCTGAACTTGATACATTCTCTGGTGTCACTATTTTATCCAGTGAAATCCCTTGGAGAAGACTCCAATTTAAGAAGCAGAATACATGCCCTAGTTCAGTACTTCACATGAAATTTTCATTGTAGGAACACCACCTCCCTGAGCAACAGTAGCTAAGTCTATTGAAGCATACTTCAATTTACCTAGCTGTTTCTACATGGGGAGTTAGGTTGGCCTACCTATGATACTCAGAGGTACGGATAGTTCATACCCCTGAGTAGGGATGTGAAAGACTAGTTGACTAATCAACTAGTTGCTTCCCCCCCACTGCTTCTATCTGATAGAGGCAGCAAGGGGGGGTAGGGGAGCGAGAAGAGGGGAGTACTTCGAAGTGGCAGCGCTGCACGGAGCCCTGGGTCAGTTGCTCCGTGCGTCTCTGCTGCTTTGAATACCACAGGGAGCCTGGCGTCAGGCTCCTCATGGCATTTCAAAGCAGCAGCGCTGCGTGGAGCCCGGCATCAGCTGGGGACTCAGCTGACCCCAGGATCCGCATAACGGTGGCTCTTTGAAATGCCACAGGGAGCCCAGCACCGCTTGGAGCCCGAGATCAGCTGAGGAGTCCCCAGCTGACCCCGGGCTCCGTGCAGCGCTGCCACTTTGAATGCCACAAGGCTAGCAACCCTAGAACTGTTCCTACACTTCAAAGGTGGAGGCGCCCTATCGACTAATTGAACAGTCGATGCATCCATTTCATTAGTCAATAACCCGATACTTACCACTCTTACCCCTAAGTGCAACAGACATGTCGATTAAATTTTTAGTGTAGACTGAGACTTCCTGGTCATTGGATCCAAACTCCAGTGAAGCTAAATTTAAAGAAAATCTATTCTGCACTTTGAACATGCAAGTGTAATGCAGGGGAAGCTGGCTTCTGAGATGTTTTATTGTTTGTTCCTTTTTTAAAAGTGTTAGAAACTCATGTTCATTATCTAAAATATCAAAAACAACCCCATTAAATATGGATCATCTAAGTTTACTGGTTCAGTTCATTTGAATTTAAGAGTGAAAAACAATTACAAGTTATGTCCTAAACATATTTGATTTCACAGCCACAGACCTCACTGCACTGTTCACCCACTGACAAAGAACTGTGTTTCAGAATCTTAGTTTCCAAACACTACTTCTCGTGGTTGTGAAAATTACATTCAGTTCAAATGTAGAGAATTTTTGATGCAGAAAATTTTTATAACAACTTTGAAAAGCGTTAGCTGCCCAATTCAGTCCAATAGGGTGTTAACTTAGAAAACTAATGAGTACTCTTTAACTGTCAACATTGTTAACTATTTCACAGTTGATCATTAGGTTATTAATAATTTGTATTGCAGTACTGCCCAATCATTTATACCCATTTGAGTACTTACTGTACAGAGTACTGATACATAAAGAAAGACAGCTTGGGGAAGTCTGCCCAAGTAGTTGTCTTGCAAGTCCCCACTCAGCCCCAGAAATGGCGTATCTGGACTACAGAGGCTATTCTGGTATAGCTAAAATGGTATATTCTCATAGTATAGAAGAAGCCTACTCAGACAGGTATTCAATTAGGGATGCAGTGTTCCTAGACAGACAGATAGAAGCTAGCTATGTTGATGGAAACTCTTTTTCCATCCTTCTCTTTTTCACATCCATGACCAACAACTACCCTGATGGTATAACTTTTCAGCGTAGATCAGGCCCAATCTAATGGAATGTGCAATTTAAGCTAGATCTATGCTTAATAGTTTTGATTGACCTGATCAGAGATGTGAAAAATGTATACCCAAGTCCCATGGTTATGCCAAGTTAACTCCCCAGTGCAGAAGAGGGTAGGTCAACAGAAGAATGCTTCTGTCAACCTAGCTACTGCTGCTCAGAGAAATGGCTTCCCTGGGGAAGGGCTAAAGCTAGGAGCTCTGCTGCTCCTGGGGTGGTGCAGCCACTCGCCATGCCGCCCCACCCCAGAGCAGCTGAGTAGCCACTGTGCAGCTCTGCTGAGGAGGTAGGCAGGCCTCAAATTCTTGGTGTGCGCCTGCTCAGCTGCACACCTTAGAGGAAACACTGGTATTGATCATCTATACACTCTACCCTTGAACATTATAGGAACCGTGTACAACAGTGCTTCTCCACCTTTCTGTTGCAATTGCCTGGGGCTCTATACCACAGTGGGCTCTGTGAAGATAAATTACATGCTTCAGCCCAGGCCAGCAGGTCTCTGGCTGTCAGTAGGAGACCTACCATCTTAATCTGAAGTATCAATTTTCTGTATTCCTATGTGCACTGGTGGTTCAGTTAATAAAGAGAAGCTGATGATGGAGGCTCAGATAAACAGGGTTCTAATGTACCTTTGTTCTTACTTCAACCCTAAAGCCTACCTATCCCCTGCAGTCTGACCTAAAAAAGCAGGAAAGTGGGAAAGAATTAATTTCTGTAAGGCATATTAAATCACTGTTAAAAGTGCTACACTTAGAGAGCTGGATCCAGTGCTTTTCTCATTTATTTCAAGACAGAAAATGCTTTCTCATTTCTTTTTTTACAGTTTGGCTGTTAGCAGATGACAGCATCTGAGTAAGTTTTTCATCTTCATAATTTTAATTTTAAAAGAAATTAATCTTATAGTAGATTCTAGTGTTTATGATAAATGATAGTTAACTCTGATATTTTCAATTGAAGTTTTTCCTTGAAAAAATATTGTAATCTACCTTAGTAATTTCCTCTTCTTTGCAGAATCTTCTGGAGTCCTTGAAGTCTTATCTGATTGTTTCTTAGGTGTCTGCAGAAGGGCCTGTGCAGATTTTAGCCAGTCACTTGCAGATCTGCTTGTAGCCTGCACCAGATCTGGTTCAGAAGTTGATTGCAGCTTTTTGCTAAATCCAAAATTGGAAGACTCTGCATCCACCTGGCCTTCTTCCAAGTTTTCACTATCAGATGAATATTCAAAAATTTCTGTAGAAACTGTCTGGACATATGAAAACAAAAACAAACATGGAGTATCAAGTCTGAACATGCATTGACAGGAAAATATATTTGATTTATCTTTTGGGTGTAGGTTTGTCAAGTTTGTTGGAGTCGACTATTTTCCCTAGCTAAGGTAAGGATGTTAAGGAATGGGTATTGGGCTAATCGTGTCGTCGATACAAATTGTATCGACGACACGATTAGTCGAGAAGGGGAGGCGCTCTGCAAAATCTGGCATCTCTTACTTCATTTAAAATGCAGAGGTATAGCAGTCTCAGACCGGCACAAGCCAGGACCTAGCAGTCCCGGCTCACACCAGGTCCCAGCCCTAGTGCTTGCACCAGGTCCAGCAACCCCTGTTTGCAGCAGCCCCTATTGACAGTGGCTAGTGGTGGCTTGGTGACAGCAGCCCCTCTCCATGGGGGGGGGGCCAGCTCCCTGCTGGGACCCCCACAGACAGGGACGGCTGCTGGAGCAGCCTCAGCTTGCTGCGGGCATAGGTTGCTTCGCAGCAGCCTCCCCTCCCCCCCGCCTCTGATAGAGGCAGCAGGGGTAGGCTCCCCCCAGCACCAGTTCTCATTCCCCCCTCCCCCCGCTGCCTCTCATACAGGTGCAACAAGGTGGGGAAGCAAATAGTCAAGTACTCCACTGAACTACCCGAGAAGCCTATGTTTATGGGATAGTTGAGTAGTCACTTACATTCCTAATTTGTCTACCATGTATTATGGCTTACAAGAGTGGTCCCAAACGTTTTATGTCATGGCCCTCCTTACCCATAATGTAATCTCTCCATGCCTCCCCTGGGAGAAGGGGCCAGAGGCTGAAGCCAAGGCTAGAGCTGCAGCTGGGACCATAGTTGGAATACAAACTGTTGCTGGGACCATAGCTGGGAGGACCACTGGCTTACAAATAGCCTTGAGTATGATGGATCTAGTTAGTTTAAATTGTTCAAGTTACCTTGGATTGATCCCAAATGATCCTCTTTATAAACATTTTAAAATTACTTACATGGGAATATACAAAAAAGCATTGGGGTACAGTATCTGAAAGTCATTACAAGTCTTAAATTATCCAAACATTTTCTACTGTGTGTGTGTGTGTGTGTGTGTGTGTGTGTGTACACATAGTTTATTAGTTTGATGAAATGATTTTATATTTATCAAGTCTACTATTATATTTATAAGTCTACTATTTTCTTATAAAATGAAAGTATAATTTAATTTTCCAGTTTGAGTCTCCACTTCTGGTATAAACCGTGTTAAAACTGTGAACCATTCCCCACAGAAGGCTTTCTTTTAATTTCAGTTGGAATAAAATTCCCAGAAAATATTTTAGGATTACTCCTACTCATAATTATTCTCTATTTCTACTCTCCTCAGGCAAAGGTGAGGTGACTATAATGAGTTAGGGGAAGCAGTTGGAGAGAATGGAGAGATGAATTATGATGACTTCAACCCCGAATTTTTAACTGAATTATCTCCTTGGGCTTTAGAAAAGTGTTCCCTTGTCAGTCTTAAGGCTTAAATTCAGCTACACACCACTAATTAAAAGTAGGGATATGAAAGGGTAACAGTTAACCGGTTCCCAGGGAGCAGCCCTCCCTAACCTAACCTTTAACCAGTTAACTGATTAATCAGGATTTTACATCCCCAAGCCTAAATTCTTGGGTCTAGACTTTTGTGTGTGTAGGACATACCACCTTTCTTCTGACAGCATGATCACAGAGACAGAGTCTATGAGATTAAATAGTAATGCCTGGTTTCAGTTAACCACAATAACAAAAAGGAAGCAATAAAATAATGAACTAGTGATTTATCTGTTTTTGGAGCTGAAAGCCCAAACTCAGAGGAGATAAATTGAAGCTTCCCATTTGGAGCAATAATATAATGTGTTCATAAGAATAGCTTATATGTATGCAAAGACTTTCATCTCAAAGGACACCTTATTACTTCACAAAGTACAGATCAAATTGTGGCTGCTTGTTTAGGTGCACAAGGGAAGGAGAAAGTACAGAAGTCTTCCTTGACATCCCTCTGAGCACATGCACTAGCACAGTCAGATGTGCTCTCTATCATTAAAGGTGGTGCTGAGTAAGCAAAATTAGGAAGTACTAGGGCCTGCTCTATGCCTCATATCCACTTCTGAATGTGTTATTCCTCTGAAGCTAACATCGCATGGAGTGCAACTACACCCATTTAAAGAACATAACAGTTGCCTGTTCTGAATGCACTGAATCAGTCACCACCTTTCCCCCAACCAAAAATCACTGCTGTCTCCACCAACCACCACTCTCAACCTCAACGAAAGCCACAATATAGCCCCTTTACATCAACACAGTGAAATGCAACCATCCTCGGGATGGAATGCAGTAGCTATTTAACCGTGAACAGAACACTACGTAATCATTTAGGACAAATAGTGAGAAAGAACGCTACAGCCACCACTTGAATCTGCAGAAGTTTTAGAGAACAAATGATAGTTTCTCATAACAGAATTTAACCAGAGCCAAATAGCCCATCTCTTTTAACCAGTGCTATAAGATCTTTAACCAGTAGCTAGCACCTCATTTTCAATGACACATCAAATAGACATGAATTTCAGCAGAACAGCTCCTTTCATGATGCCAGGGCATGGGTTCATTACTGTCTCTAACAGCTTCACTTCCTGGAACACATTGGTTTCTCTTTGGAGGCCTCATGCTGAAATTTTGACCAGCAGTACCAGAACTAAGGTTGGAAGTTCTGTCAAGATCACAATACCAGAAGCTGTGTTTGCATTACCTAATTTATTAGCAGCAGGTTACCCCACGTGTACATGTGATCAACTGCAAAGCATAATACTAACAGTATTATGTTCTTTAAATGGGTGAAGGAATTGGAAGGGATTTGGTCTAAGCTACGCAAATGTTCACAAACAAAATGCCTTACGAACATAAGAAGGGCCATACTGGGTCAGACCAATGGTCCATTTAGCTCAGTATCCTGTCTTCCAACAGTGGCCAATGCCAGGTGCTTCAGAAGGAAAGAAAGAATATGTAATTAAGTGACAATCTACTGTTACCCATTCGCTTCTGTGAAATCCTATAGTAACCTGGCACCTATTGAGAAAAGAGGAAAAAAAAAAATGGGACATTCCCCAAAATGACTGGAGATCAAAGCACAGTACTCAAAAGACACCAAAATGGTATACTCTTGCTTTGATTCCTGCACAACCACTGATATTTGTTCTAGACGTATCTCCTGTCAGAAAATTTTACATAGTCTCCTTTGATGCAGTTCATCTTCTTCAGATAGACAATAACTGTGATGATAGTCAAGGTCTGTTAGAGGAAACAGTAACCTCAGTAACAAGGGGAGAATGAGATCTTGCCCAAAATATTGTTCAAGAGTAGTGAGAAAGAGTTCAACCTCAATGAGGAAATTTTGTGGTGTCTGTTACAAGCAACCAATACCCATTGCCTCAAAAAGAGTAACAGAAATTAAAAACAAATTATGTGTGTTGTTTCAGAGTGGCTTTGATTCCCTGTAGGAATGTTAAAAAGTGGTTAATTAGATAACTGTGTAATCACTGAAAATCCCAGCTGGTACATGCTGCAGACTCCCTGGGAGCAGAGTTGGCAGCACTTCAAGCTTAGCAGTGTAAGCTTTATACTACGGAGCCCACACTGTGAGGCGGCAGCCAGCTCCCTGGGACTAGGGCCTGCGTGTAACTGTTTAAATGGTTATACTACTGCATTTCCTAATTCAGAGAAAACTGCCTTAGCTCAGAAAAGGCACAGCTGGCACCAGCTTCTCAAAGAAAAAAAATGCACATACTATCATACACACAATCCTAACTCCTTCCAATACATATGAAACTCATTTGCCACCATACTGCGTGCAACACAACTTGTTTTAGAAAATACAAATGAAAGAAGATGCTGAAACATGGTTTTGCTTCTCCAAAAACGCATTTTCTGTTGAAATTTTGTAAAATGTCAATGGAACAGTTTTGACTTGTGATAAAACAATTTTTTCCACTAACTAATGGGTAAGTGCCAGTTTAGAGAACCAGTAGTCAGGTAAAAAGGAGGGAAGAGCCAGTTTCAGGGATGGGAGAAAGAAACAGAAGCTACAGGCTTCCTCTACTCTCCAATTCTGAGCAGAAACAGTATTTTTTAAGGCAAACAGGTTTAGCAGGTTACATCCTGAAGATGTCTGCAAGCAGTTTCAGCCTGCCTGTTTCAGAACAGGAATGTGGGTCATCTGAAGAAGTGGGCTGTGCCCACGAAAGTTCATGATACCATCTACATGTTTTGTTAGTCTTTAAAGTGCTACCAGACTATTTGTTATTTTTACGTTTTTCCTGTTGCAGATATCCCTCTGAAGCAGGCATGTCAAACTGGCGTTTGGCGGGCCACATGTGGCCTGATCGAAATTTTTTGCAACCCACCAGAACATTTTTATGAAAGGATGAAGTGCGGCCCACTGGCCGCTCGGAGCACGTGGCCGAGTGCCTGCTCACAGCCGGCCAGGCCGCGCTGTGCCGCAGCAACTGCTCACGGATGGCTGGGCTGCTCTGCGCATGTGCTCACGGCTGGTTGGGTGCTCTTCGCTGGGCACTCCAGCAGGCACTCACAGCTGGCCGCTGTGCTCATGCTGCCCCAGCACCTGAGGTGGCAACGTCAACTCCGGGACCCACGTATTAGGTTGGGGGGGCCAGGCTCTGGGGGAGTGGAAGGGGATTAGGTTAGAACGGGGGTATGGGAGTGCCTGGCTCTGGGGAAAGGAAGGGGTTATTTCGTTAATATTTTGTTATTTATTTATTTATTCATTCCCAAATAAAATCACAAAATGTGTATTAATTTTATAGTGATAAATATGTTGATTTTTTGCAATTGCATAAATAATTATCTCTTATGCAAAATCTCAAACTTACAAAGTATCTGAAATTTTCACAGAAACCTGTTCTATTTGATTAACCATGGTCTATATTTGTTTTTATTTCAACAAAACAAAAAATTATGTAACATTAACTTTAAAATTATTTAATATGAATAAATAACAATTTTACACATCAAATTATTGTAATATAAAATATACCTAAAACAATCTATAAAATAAATAACTATGACTTTCCAACAAAGTAAGTTTTCTTTGGTGGCCCTAGGGTTGCCAAGTGTCCGGTATTGGTGCCTTCTGCCTGGCACCTAAAATGTTTTTTGTGCTTTTTTTTTTTTGCGCTCAACGACAAATTTTTTCTTTTTTGGTCAAACCATCTGGGAACCCTAGGTGGCCCTGAAAGCTATCAGTTTTCGTTTGTGCGGCCCTCAGTAGGCTTCGAGTTTGACATGCCTACTCTGAAGCTTTTGTTTCAGAATACGTTTGGCCTAAGGCATCGATCTATCTAACACAGCGTTTCTCAAAGTGTGGGTCGCGACCCCCAGGGGGTCGCACCTGCCGGCTTCCCTGGGGTCCTTCGCGCCACTTCTGGGGATTCCGGAAATGCACTCCCCTCCCACAGCTTTTTTTTTTTTTTTTTTTGGCTTAACTTTCTTTGGCTCCCCCCCCCCCTTTTTTTTGGCTTAACAACTTGGGGGGGGTCACACAAATTCAATGAGCATTTTAGGGGGTTGCGGTATCAAGAAGTTTGAGAACCCCTGGTCTAACAGAACTAGTAGAAGCAACTTGCTCAGCCCAAGTAAACTCTTTCCCCAAAAAGTGCTCTCCTTTTATTTCATTTTTATTTCAAAATGCACTTGTCAGCTATAATATTAAATTCAAAGTTCTGAATGTGCTAACAGATCAAAGTAACAAGCACAGTAAGACAAAGTGCTATCTATTGGGAGGAGGGATCCAGGTTAAAAGACGGAAATGACCGGCTCAGTAACAGCTTACAAGATGTAATTTTCAAGATATTTTGAGGCCCTGCCCATATTCTGAATATAATTGTGTGAAGAATTACTTTCAATCTATGCATTTGAAACAGTCATTTTGTAACTGAACTCCTTTATACCACTGTCCTTGTAATGTATGTAGGCCTTAGAATAATTTTCTACCTCAAATAGTGGTACTGTTCGCTCCATCAGCTTTTAGTACAGGTGAACAGAACCTGTGTTTTCCATTAGTCTGATAACTTAAAATCCCAGTGCAGAATCTCCAGAAATGGTTTTATTTCCTTGTCTAATCTCTAATCACACAAGAATATCTTCAATTTTCTTCCAGTTATTACAGGTTGAGAAACCATGAAGATTATGGACATTTATCTGTTTTTCAAATAGCACAGCTGAAGTTGATGTGTCTTACCATGGTGTCTTCCGTATGGTAAAGTCAGCAGGAGCTCCTTTCCCATCGACTCCAACTACTCTTGTCATTCTGGTGGACTACTGCAGTCAACAGGAGAGTGCTCAGAGATCAATTTATTGCATCTAAGGAGATGCAATAAATTGACCATTGCTGGATTGATTGCTGCAGCATCAATCTAGCAAATAGTGCAGACAAGCCCTTACATTCACTTATATCTTGTCCTTAATTAAGTTTATAAGTTCCACAGGACAAATACGATGTCTTCCACGTAACTGTATAGCAGTCAGCACAATTGAGTCCTGATCTGATGGAGTCTGCTGAGCACTACTGGAATATAAAGAGGTTCGAATTTTCAAACATAGGTATCTAATACTAATTTAAATGAGAGCACTCCTGAAAAATCAGGACAATTATATGCAGGAACTTAAATTTGCCTAAAGACAGACAACTACAGCCATCTAAATTAGAACATGTTGGCCCATAACAGCACTGAAGTCTCTTTATCTTTGCTGTCACCTATACAAGGACTATTACTGACATTTAAGTCACTACCTTTCTATCAGTAACTGTGGGCTTGTTGACACTTTAATTAGGAGATCGTTACTATTGATTGATCTCATGGTGAGAGATTTAGTGAGTCTAGTAAAGACCCACTAAATCGATTGCTGATCATGCTCCCATCAATGCCAGTACTCCAATGGATTGAGAAGAGTAAGGGAAGTCAATGGGAGAGCTTCTCCCTTTGACTCCCTGCAATGAAGATGCTATGGTATATGATCTAAGGTATGTCGACTCCAGCTATACTATTCATGTATCTGGAATTGCATACCTTTATTCAACACTGCCTGCTAATGTAGACCAGGCTTATGAGATCTATCACTACATCAACTGTTAAACTATGCAATATTGTTTTGTTTTCATTAGTTATACAGTTTCATTTATGAAAATGAGTGGCTATAGGCTATAAAGCCACAGTTTTTTGTGACTAGTAACCCTCTGGTTAAAGCGTAGACAAAATACAAGACGGCAATTGAAGGGCACAACAAAAGAGTCAAATGTTATTTGTGTGTAAATCCCAAGATACTTACACGGACTAAACTCCTCCTGAATTTAGAAAAAAATTGTTCTTATGTAAGGGTACATCTGCACAGCAAAGTTATTTCGAAATAACAGCCATTATTTCGAAATAACTACGCTAGCGTCTACACAGCCAAACTGCTATTTCGAAATAATTTCAAAATAGCAGAGGGCTTATTTCGAAATATGTAAACCTCATTCTACGAGGAATAGTGCCTATTCCGAAATAGCTATTTCAGAATAGGCTCTGTGTAGACAGGGAATAGGGGCTATTTCGAAATAGGGGGCCTCCAGCCCTTCCCAGGGTGCCCTGCTGGCCACTCTGGCACACACCAAGAAAACTCTTCTCCCCCTCCCCCACCCCGGAGCTCTTAAAGGTCTAGAGTCTGCCCAGAGCCTTTGTGGCTAGCACCAGGCCTGCAAGCCCTGAGCCACTCTGCTGCTGTCCCTGACACAGTGGCACCAAAATGAGCCAGCCAGCAGGTACCAGCCAGCCCTCCACCGCTCCCCGGGATAAGTCCTCCAGCTCCCAAGAGCCTGCCAGGGGCCAGAAGAGATGGGCGCCTTCCTGGTCTCGTGCGGAGGTCATGGATCTTATTGAGGTTTGGGGGGGATGCCACCAACCTCCACGATCTCTGCACTAGACGCAGGAACATGGCCGTATGGCTGCCAGCATGGCTGACAGAGGCCACATCCACACCCAGGAACAGGTGTGGATGAAGATTAAAGAACTGCAGCAGCCTATGCCAGGGCCAGAGAGGGCAGCTCCCGACCAGGGGCAGACACAGACAGCTGCCCCTACTTCGATGCCCTGAACTGCATCCTGGGGGCGGGTGGGATGGTCTGTTCCTCCCACGTGGCCATTGACTCTGGGGTGGAGCCGGCTGATGTTGTCCTTCCTGGTGGCCCGGATGACGGCACGGAGGAGGAGGAGGGGGGCCAGGAGCCAGAGGAGACCAGCGTCACCACCCAGCTGAGCCAGGACCCCCAAGCCGTCCCTGCAGACCTGTTCCAGGTGTTGGTCCAAGGCTGGGGACAGAACATCATGTGAGTGCCATCACTGTCCCTTTATGAAGGGGGGTGCGTGGGACCAGGGACTGCACGCCTGGGCCTTGCTGGCCATGGATCATGCAGCAACCTGTGCATGTGTGAGCATGTGCCATGCCACTCCTAAGTACACAGCCCTAGCTGGCTGCCACACAGGTGGCTTGGCCTATTAGCCACAAGGGTGTGTGAAGAGACATGACAAGCTCCTGACCCAGGGATGGGACATAGCAGGACGCCCTCCCTCCACAAGGAGGCAGGGGACATCCCCCCCAATACCCACACTGATATACAGCACAGGGGCATGGGCGCAGTCTCAGGGCAGTTCCCACTCCCGGGGATAGCAGGACAACCTAAGCATGGCCTGTGTTCAAGCACATTGGCTCTGATGGCACGGAGAACTGTCGTCCTCACCTTGCAGAGGAAGGCTGGGCTTCAGGCACTGTGTCCTCAGGGATGACTGACCATTTGTCCTTGTTCTTCACAGCCGGACCAGCTACGAGTGGAGGGTGCACCACACCACCCAGGACATCCTCCCGCACCAGAGGGCTCTGCAGGACCACCCATCCAATGGACGAATACCAGTGGCAGCACCTGGCACTGCACCCTCTACCACTGGGTTGAAGAAGACCTGCAGCTCTGGCGGGAGAGCTGGCAGGAGCAGCTTGCCCAGGGCCATGCCATCTGTGCCCATCTGCAGACCCTGGTGCAGAGTATGCTGCCTCCTCCCACTCCAGCCCCTTCTGCCGCCCCAACAATCGCTCCTCTTCTCACTCCCTCTCCCCCTCCTGCTTCTCCTTCTACACACCCTCAGGGACGCAGAGGCCACTGTACCCGTGGTGCTGGGAGCTGGTGGCCTATGCACTGCTCCGACCCTGAGCTCTGAACCTCTCTTCCCCCTTCCTCCTCTTTTCTCCCTCTTCCAGCTCCCTCCTCCCAAGTTTCCCCCTCCCCTCTCCCACCGTCTCTCCCACCTTCTTTCCCCAATCTCACCCAAGTTTCATTTCCCCCCGTTTTGTTGAATAAACAGAGTTTGGTTTAATCAACACACGTCTTTATCTTCCATCAGGAAAAGGGGTTAGGGAGGGGTAAGTGGAAGGACGTGAGGGAGGAATGAGGCACAAGCCCCCAGTGGGGCCGACCAGGGAGCACTGTTACTGCTCCTCCGGGTAGAAGCTCTCCCTGAGGGCCTCCCAGATGCGGACAGCCCCCCGATGGGCCTCCTGGATGGCAGCCGTGCGGGGCTGTATGTACAGGCTGGCCAAGTGCTCCATCTCTGCCACCCAGCCTGGCAAGAAGGCCTCCCCCTTCCTCTCACACACACTGTGCAGCACACAGCATGCTGCCACCACGTGCGGAATACTCTGCTGCGCGAAGTCCAGGTGGATGAGGAGGCACCTAAACCGTGCCTTCAGCCACCCGAAGGCACCCTCGACCACAATGCGGGCCCTGCTGAGCCTGGCACTGAAGGCCTGTCAGGAAGGGTTGAGGTGTCCCATATAGGGCTTCCTAAGCCAGGGCTATAGGGGATAGGCTGCATCCCTCACCAAGCAGATGGCATGTCCACATCCCCTACCCTGAAGTGGCAGTCAGGAAAGATGGTCCCGGCATGCAGCCTCTGGCACAGGAGGAGTTGTGGTACACACATGCATCGTGTGCTTTACCCAACCAGCCAACATTAATGTGCAGAAAGTGGCCCCAGTGGTCAATCACGGCCTGCAGGATGACAGAGTTTATAAACATCCCTTCCAGTTTATAAACATGGAGGCCTGGTGGTCTGGAACATGGATCGTGATGTGTCCCCTGTCTATGGCTCCCCCGCAGTTGGGGAAGCCCAGGGCACCAAACCCCTCGATGACCGCGTCGACATCGGCGAGGCGGATGACACTGCGGAGCAGGACTCTGTTAATGGCCCTGACTATCCGCAGAGAGAGACACAAAACCAAGAGTCACCGGGGTGCCAGGGAGCCTGAGAGTGCCCCCCTCCCTGCCACTGCCCCGCTTCCCCACTCCCCAGGAGCAACCCCTCCTCCCCCCCCCGCAATCCTAGCCACTGCAGACAGTCCTTAGTGTGGCCGGGACAGAACAAACCCTCTCGGGGAGGGGACTTGCACCACCTCCACCCCCCCATTTCCCTAGGACAGCCCATTCCCTCCTTCTACACCCCCCAGGCAGTCACCGGAGATTACCATACCTGCATGAACACGGCACCGACTATGGATCTCCCCACGTCGAACTGATTCCCCATGGATCTGTAGTTGTCTGGTTTTCAGAGAGCAATGGCAACACGCTTGTGGAGGGGAATGGCGGGCCTCAGATGCATGTCCTGTCACCTCAGAGCCAGGGCGAGCTACTTGCAGCACTCCAGGAAGGTGTCCATCATCCTGAAGTTCTGGATCCATTGTTGGTCTCCCCAGTGCTCCAGGACTATGTGGTCCCACCAGTCGGTACTGGTGTCCAGACACCAGATGCGGCAGGGCACGCCGGCATCCAGATCCTTCAGCCTCTCCGCCACATACCCCAGGAGGGTCTGGAAGAAGGCCTGGGGGTTGGGTTGCTGCAGATCCTGTAAGGCAGCCTGTAGAAAGTGCTGCCAGACTTGCAGGAACATGTCCAAGAGCTGCAGAGTGCCCAGGGGCAGCTCCGGCTCCATGTTAGAGAGCGCTGTGGTGTCCTGAGTAAGGACAACCAGAGCACAAAGAGAAAAAATGCTTTGCTGTCCCTCAGTGAGGTAGGCAAGCAAGCAGAGAAACCTGAGAACCTGCTGTCCAGGGAGGTCCCTTTAAGCATGAGCCTCAGATAGCCTCAAGCAGCAGGCACACAAGGTAACTACTGACCTGATGCCCTGCCAGAACCGGTTCTGGGCAGCCTTAAATGCGATTCAGCATACAATCAGTGTGGACGTGCTATTTTGAAATAGCAAAGCGCTATTTCGAAATGCATTGTGTGTGTAGACACGTTATTTCGAAATAACATTTTGAAATAATTATTTCAAAATATTTTATTTCAAAACAACACCGTAGTGTAGACATACCCTAAGGGATTAAGGTTCTAAATAGAAGCACCTTTTTGGCCCCTTCTACAGAGTTTCAGAACCATTAGTCAAATCAGTATAAATACAATGCTGGAGAAACTGGTTGTTAACAATTTGGTTGCCCAGACTGAACAGGGAAAAACTGCATGAGAACTAGGTTTAAAGACCATATACTCTTACCTAGGAAATAGGCGAGAACTGCCAACATTTTGACTTTGAGATGAGAGAATTTCACTCAGGAATAAATCCTATGCATTAGAAGTAAACTCTTCAGCATGTTTCAAGCTCTTCTCTAGAGAAGGTATCAGAACAGTCTGGTATAAGCACAAGTATCACTTATGCCATAAAATACTGAATTATAAGTGGGCATTCTATATCAGATTTACGCATGATACTGTGCCAGCAACCAAAACTCCAGCCAAGTCCATTTCCTCCTCTTCCAGCAACTTTAGGTAGTTCAGATCTGCCAGAGAGCAATCACAACCAATCTGTTTGAACTAAACTGGTTTATCTAAAGATCATTTCAGTCCTAAGGCCCTTTCATCTAAGCTGGCCACGTAGATAGATCTGTTCATAATTGGTATGAAACTTTGTCAAAGGATACATAAGTAATGTTCACTTATCAGTTCAAGAATGGGGCATGTGGGTGAAGGGAATTTCCTTTTCCAGTACTATGTCTGATGCTCCGAAGTTTTCATGTGTGAATTAGAGCAAAGTTTATTGATGGACTCAATCTTGCTTCCATTTACATCTCCACTCACAGCACCATCTCATGTGAATAAATCCAGGTGTACACGCAAATATAGGGTTAATGTTCTTTACTTTCAGAGCTTCAGCACACTACTTCACACCTACAGCTCCTACAATGCTGGAGAATTTAGGTTATATTGTGCTCATTTTCTCTCACTCCCACTACATTCCTCCCAAACCTCTTGCTTGATTGTCCTTCCCCTTTGCCCCACTTCCTGTTTCATAACACAAAGCTCTTTCCCCTATGCCTGGAACAGTCTCTCTCATCTCCTTCAAATAGCTCCTTAACATTTTTACTTGTCCCTACTTTCTCATCTCCCCTACAAAAACCTCCACACCTATCTTTCCTAAGATATCATTCGAGATTTTATTTTTATTAGTGTTGTTTATTTTAGACTATAAACTCTGTACAGCAGGCTATGTGACTTAATAATGATAATAACAATACATACATAATGACGACACTAGCAGCAGACTGGGGAAAGTATTAATTTGTTTTCCTAGTTAAATCAAATGTTATCTCCTAACTATACCCAAGAAAAGTGAGCAAAAAGAAATTTATATTAAATGCACTGTACTAGAATTATTTTGTTTTTGGGAAAATACCCTAAGTTTATAGATATACTATCAGAGATCACATGTTAATGTGCAGAGAGGTGGGACAGAGAGGAAAGTAAAGTCATCAGAAACTGGGCCTGGTGTGCTCTCCCTGGGACGCTATTGGGAAAATTAATTATATGTAGCAGAATCGCGTGCTTTATATAGACAAAAATATGCTGTCAACATTGCTCATCTGCTTGTAAAACACACCCTGTGAATAGTTCTACTTGGCCAGTCTCCAAGGATCTGAGTGGGGCAGTGGTAATGTAGAAGGCAGGGTTCAATGAAAATCCAATACCTGTGCTATTATAAAAAAAGCTTACCTATTTCAAATTTTATAACTCATATTTTTATAACCACACAAGCCACCAATGAGTAGATATTGAAATGCCATGCCTGCTAGACTCCACATAATGCACTGACATTACATTTCTATAGCTCTGAGAGGAATTTCAGGTTACTAGATTTAATGTTTTCTTTGATAAACTTTTCAAAAAGTTGAGTATGATGTTTGGGTGGGTTAATGCAGCCCTTGTTAAAGCCACAGAGAAATAAAAAGACAAGATATGGGGATAAGCAGTCATTTGAATTCACTCACTTCCATAGATACTTTTAATGTGTTCATCACCACAACAGCTAGGGCATTCCAAATGTAACATGTACCAATGGTGCCATGTGAGACTGTTGGAAGCATGTACCAAGAACTCTGTAAAAAAACTTTATGTTTCACACATAAAGTTGTTGCACACATTTCGGCACACCAGAAAATGCCCAAGCAGCAAAATGTACTGTCCTGACCACTTCCAGCCACAATCGTGAAAGACTCACTGACCATAATCATTTTATTAAGTGGCATGCTGTGGGCAGATGTGTACTCTCATCTGGTGCACATCTGGATGGCTTTCTGCTAACCTCAGCCTTCAGCTTGTGTTGAGACGAAACTACAAAAATCGATATTTCACCACTAGAGCTCCCTCTGCTTGAAAAGATGCAAGCATACAAAGCTAGTTCAGAGCAAATGCAAAACCTGCAATTGTAGGGAGCCCTGGGATTAAGTCCCTCCTCTCCCACAATACTATAGCAGAGCAGGAGTTCTCTATATTCCTTGCCCTGCAGAAACTCTAGTCAGACCCTTGCAGGACAGAGGCAGAGGATGCATGGGGAATTCCCTCCTGTCCCAACAGGGAAGTTGGCCAGTGGGGTGGACTGAGGTGCAGTCAGGACCAGTGGATAAAGACTGGCTACAGGATGAAAGAATTCGAAGGGCTGCCACCTTCCTAATTGCTAATAATGGCACCAGAGACCCTGCTTAGCCTCTTTCCCCAATATCTTGCCCCTTTTCTGCCTCTTCTCCCAAGGCCCCACCCATTGTATCGTCTCAAGAAGCCTGCCTAGCAGAAAGAAGGCTGCCCCTGCTAGGTAGGGACTGAATCAATAACCCACATCTTCCTTTACCCCGCAATAACTGGACTTCTGGTTCGGGTGCCATTTAGGGTTGCCAGGTCCACTTGTCAATCAGACTTTCCGGTTGAAAACCAAGTACCTGGCAACCCAAAATGCACCTGGAGACAGAAGCCAAAAACCAGATAGTCCAGATAAACTCCAGACAGGTGTCAGTTTCCATATCCCCTAGTTCTTCAATAACAGAGTAGCTGGCTGCAATTTGAGCCTCCTCCCTGATAAGAGCTCCTTTGCAGCTTGCCCAGCAATGCAGGCTTCCATCCAGTGACTGTGTTTGGGAGCATTAGTTTAGTTGCTGAGGAGCAAGAAACCTCTTGGAGTAGAAGCTGCCTAATACCCAGATAAAGGCCTGCATTCCTGTCCAAGACTCTCTATCCTCTCCCCACCCCCCCAACCACACACACACACACACACACACACACTTCTCGTCAATGGCACTTTTCATTTTAAGCAAGGGTTACTCAATGTTTTGTATTTGTCTTTGTTTACACTGTTTAAAAAAAAGGGAAGTAAAGTGAACTCTGGCTCATGTTCAGCAATAATCCAGATAATTAACAGAAACTTCAAACTCAATACAAGTTAAAAAAGTAAAGCCTCTTACACCAAAAGGAGTCAGGGCTTCATTTATGACATTTGTTTCTTGTAAATTGAGTAACGCAAAAGACTAATAAAATAATAATAATAATAATAATAGCTACTTTATTGCATTTCTCTTTGCTGAAGTCTGAAAACCTGAGATGTTTAAAATGGATGTTATAAATAAACATTTTTGTGGGGGGGGGGCATTTATAATATCAGAGAATCTGGAAATACTTAAGTGAAGCCTAATAAGGCTTCCAGCCATTAGATCACATATCAGACCTTTCTCTGCTAGATTGAAAAGCCTTTTAATTTAGTTTATCACTACAAGATAGCAGAGGAGGAATGGGGAACAGGGCATACTCCAAAGAGGGGGTAAGAGGAGGATGGGAAGGGTTGCATCAGGGGTGGGTACAGATGGGGGGGGGGGGGACACACACCTTAGGGGAAAATGTGGAGTGGGGGGACAAGGCCTAGAGCAGGGATTGATTACCCATAGGAAAAATTAGAAGTCAGCTTGGGGATCTGCAAAAAGTTTACATAAAATTGGGGTCCTCGGGTTGCTAAAGTATGAGTGTCACGGCTATAATGCAAGTTTTCTCATTCTGTAGTCATTATCATGGTTCCTCTCTGAACCATCTCCAAATTAGCAGCATACTACTTGAACTGTGGACATGAGAGCCGGACACAGTACTCCAGTAGCAGTCACATCAGTGCCAAATACAGAGTTAACATAATTTCTCTCTGCCTACACTAGATTCCCTTTAAGGTAGACAAGGATTGCATTAGCCCTTTGGCCAGAGCATATAACTGGGAGCGCCTATTCATGTTGTTATCCACTACAATCCCAAATCTTTTTTAACAGCCACTCCTTCCCAGGATAGAATCCCCCATCCTGCAATTTTGTCCTACATTCTTTGTTCTTAGATGTATAAATTTAGCCATATTAAAATGCCTATTTGCTTGTGCCTAGCTTACCAAGTAATTCAGATCACTATATCAGTGGTGTGTCCTTTTCATTTACCACTCCCACAATTTGTGTGTCATCTGTGAATGTTATCAGTGATGATTTTATATTTTATTACAGGTCACTGATAAAAATGTTATAGCATAGGACGAAGAACCAATCTTTGGATTCCAGTAGAAACACACTGGTTAAATGAAGATTCCCATTTACAATTACATTTTGAGACCTAGGAGTTAAATCAGCATTTTCTCCATTTAATGTGTGCCATGTTAATCTTTCTAGATATTTAATTAAAATATGAGGTACCAAGTCAAATGTCTTACAGAAGTATATTATATCAATTCTATTACCTCTATCAACCAAGCTTGCAATCTCACAAAATAAAGAGATCAAGTTAGGTTGCCAGGATTTATTTTCCTTAAGACCCATATTGATTGACATACATTGTATTATCGTCCTTGAATTGTTTATTAACTGAGTCCAGTATCAGCCATTCATGTATGTTACCCGGGACTGCTGTCAAACTGATAAATTTATAGCTACTTGGGTCATCCCATTTACACTTTTTATATATTGGCACAAAATTAGCTTTTCAGGCTTCTGGAACTTTCCCAGTGTTCCAAGACTTATTGAATATCAGCGTTAATGGTTCAGTAAGCTTCTCAGACAGCTTTTTAAAAATTCTTGGACTCAAGTTATCCAAACCTGCTGATTTTAAAATGTCTATCTTTAGCAGCAACTGTTTTAACATCCTTCTGAGATACTGGGGAATGGAAAAAGTGTTATAATTATATGATCTGACTACATCATCTTTTTTCCCCCCAAATACGGTTTTATGTATTAGCTTATTTTGGTTATGCATATTTGAAACTAGTATGTTTTAAACTGAAAGCTACAAAACTAATCATTTTATTTTATCATTCATGTTAAAGTTTTTAACTTTTGCAAGTAAGCTGTGATGATTTCAGGGAATCTATGTATAACCTACAAATACTGTTAATATTATTACATGGTTTTGAAAACTGCTGACAAGACTTTAAACATATACCTCCCAGAGCAGGGAAAATGTCTGAAAGGCAAGGACTATCAACACCTGAATAGACACTACTTAGGGAGAGCATCAACAACAAAACCTGCATCTTAGTGGAAAACAGTTCTCTATGACTTCCCTCAACAGAATGCTGGAGGGTTAGAGTGTGAAAATTTCCCAAGCAGAACTGAGGTGATAAAGGGTAGAGTGAGATTGAAGACACACGCAGGAAGTTTGTACAGAAGGGAAAGGGTATGGACCAGCCAAGGTCAGAATAAGTGAGCTGACAGAGAAGGTTTTAATGTGTTTTGGAACCTAACTCATGCACTGAAATATAAGAACCCTGGAGAGCCCCAGATGACCCTGATTCTAGCACAAAAAATGCTATGGAGTAGTGAGGAAAATGAAGGCAGGAACATGATATAGTTTATTATGTTTCTGTAGATCTATATAGTCTCATGTTATTAAAAATAGTGCATTAGTGTCTTGTGCAAAGTGTTTGTGCATTATTTGCTACACCTATCACATGCTCCTTGAAGAGGTAAATTAAAATGCTCAGGCGGAGTTCTGGGAGACTACGTATTTAAGCTAGAGGGAGAGACTGAAGGGCCAGCACTGGTTCCAGGGACTGGACAGCAGGCTGCATGGACTTCACTCTGAAAAGTGTACACACAAAAGTCTAAGAGAAGGGATATAGTTCTGTTCAAACTCCAGAAGATTAAGACACAGAAGCCAGCAGTTGGGTCCCCTCCAAGCAGTCCAGTGAGTGGCCAAAAAGGGAACACTGGTATTGTGACAAAATGAGGGAGCATGTCACACACACAGAATCCAAATGTCAAATCACTGCTGGAGTTTGGATAAGAATTCATTTCCTGAGACATGGTCTGAAGTGTTCAATATCTAATAAAAAAAGCCTTCAGAACTGGCAGAACCTTGCAGAGTTACAAAGGTGAGAATCTTGCTACACAGTATACATTAATGAGGTATATGATGCAAATGTTATAAGCATTATATAATTTGCATAGAATAAGATCATATTAAAATGATAAATAGAAAGCACTCTTATGCTGGTAGTTTAAAAAAAGAAAGCCTGGAAATGTGCCTGCACACTAATAAGTCTCAGATGAATTGCTGCCAAGATCTTTTGGCGTTATGCCCCCCATTACCTCAAAAAAGACCTAGAGATTGGCACATCTCAACTACTGTAGCAATTTACTTGCCACAAATTTCTCCATTTGTTACAGGGGGAAAAAAATCTTTAATCCAGACTTCTCATTTTCTTTTCTATTAAGTATAGGGCAGGTCAATTTACATTTACACTTTGAAACCTCAAGCCTACCAACACAAACTCTGAACATTTGACATTTAAAATGAGTTTGAAACCAATAATAAATAGACTGTCAAAATGCAACATATGCTTCTAAAACAAAACCCATTTAAATGACTGTTGGTGGAGAACATTATACATGTGAAGTATCCGCACTTTCTATAGTGTCTCTATTTCCTATGTCTTAATTCAAAACCATTGCAGTTTTAAGGAGGGGAACATGGGTGTGTGTAAAAGAATCAAATATCTTTCTTGTCAAAAAACAGGACTATAAGCCACATGGATATAACTCTCAAATATATGCTTTGGGCAAGGTGTCAGTTTGGGTCACTGTCCACCATTCTGGGCCACCAACTCCTATCATTTTACTTTTCTTTAATAAAATAGTTTCCACACACTTTCTTGCAACAGAAGGTTCTCTCTCTCTTTTCCCTATGGGCTTTATGAGCTATAGTTATCTTCAAGAGAAAACAAAGAGATTACTATCTAGCAAGTGTTGGTCTTAGAGCATCAGCTCCGTGTATGCATACTTGTGGAATAAGATAGGAATGGATGGAAAGAGGAAGAACAGCCAAATGGTAAGGGTGCAAAATGTAGGGCTTGGCAGACCTGGGCTTTTCTGCCAGAGACTTCCTGTGTGACCTCAGGCAAGTCACCTAGTCTCCCCTTGTTTCCCATATGTTAATGGGATAACAACACTTCCTTCTCTCAAAGGAGTGTTGCAAGGATAAATACTTTGAAGACTGTCAAGCATTCAGATATTACAGTGATGAGGTAGTGAGAGAGAGAGAAATGGGAAACGTCCTTTACTAGCAGCACAGACAAAAAATGTTTTCATTTCTGTTTATACCATTTCAGGGTAGAATCCTGCTTGGGATTACAATAGGATGGCTTGGTCATGCACTGTAGCGCTATTTTGGGAGACAGCACCAAATTACAAAATAAGCTATTTTGAAACTGACTCAAAATAAGCTATGCAATTTGCATAGCTCAAATTGTGTAGCTTATTACGAGATAAGGGTGCAGTACAGACGCACCCTCAGAGTAAAAGTGGGCCCACATTAGTCACCAGGTTACACTCCCCATCATAGACTAAATGGTATCTGGGTTGGAAGGCAGAATGCTCCACTGCTGCTGAGACATGATAACTGAACACAGAGGCAGTATTAAGGGGGTTCTCTGGCCAGCTGCAGATGATATTGATACCCATGCCAAAATGGCCAATTTGGCACCATTAACACAATATTTGCTCTGTCCAACTTGATCTTCAGTACAACCTTGGGTGCCTGGGAAATGAAATGGAAAACATGCAGAATGTGGGCTCTGAACCAGCAGAATACATCCAAGAAATAAATTTTGTTTGTGTGAAATATATATGGCATTTGAAGTCTTGTTTGGACGGGAGGTCTATTAGTGGGTGGCCCCATATGTAAAACAGTGCTCTGGTTGCTGCCAGTTCCAAGGACTTCCAATGTTAAATCCTGAGGCCTCCTGCTGAGTGAGTGTGCCTCCACACTTTCTCTCTCCTACAGTGTGAAGACCAGTGACATGTATTTGTTTTTAATGCATCATAGCCAGTTTTCTTGCCTCCACAGAGAAAAGGAACCACCACCCTCCTCCTCGCTGTACTATGTGGCTGTGGTGTTGTCTGTCAGCAACCGTACTACATAATGCCAAAGGGCTAGACAGAAGGCCTTGAAAGCCCACCAGAATACCCTGAGCTCCAATATGTTAATATGGAATCTAGACCTTTCTGACATCTAAGGAACACAGCCAACACTCCTTCTCTGACTGATAGGGCTTTGAAAAAAAAGACACAGATAAACGTCCTGACCCATATGAAACTAGAAGACTGCTTTGAGCATGAAGGCGTGGTGTGGACACAGATGGACCCTGCTCTTATAAAAGACTCTTTAGGGCAGTTCTGAGGTAAGTACCCTTACCTTAGAGACCCAGTAGGATAGGGCTGAACAATAATTTTTGACGGGGAAGGGGGCCACTACAAGAATTTGGAAAGTAGTTGAGAGCCGCACTCTTCCATGATATTAATGGAGGAGGTGCAGGATCTCAGATGGAGGTTCGGTGCAGAAGGGAGCTTGGAGTAAGGGAGGAATTTGGGTGAAGAAGGCAGTTGTGACCTGGGGCACTGGATTGGAATAAAGGGGGATGGATTGTGACCTAGGGCAGGGAACTGGGGTACAAGAGGAGGTGCAGGGGTTTGGGTTGTGAGCTAGGGCTGGAGGGAACTGTGATCTGGGGCAGGGGATTGGGGTGCCGGATCTGTGACCTAGGGCAGGAGGGGGACAGAGGATTTGGGTATGTGGAGTAGGAGGGCAGAGGTTTGAGGAAGGGAGGAGCTGGGGGTGCCAGAGGCAGGGTCTGACCAGGAGACTTAAAAGCCAGCAACCCATTCCTGAATCAGCCTCCCTGCCTGCCCCACCCCCGCACAGGCTGCAGCCATGTGCTCTGTGAATAACTATGAACCCCTTGTGCTTCATGGCTGTCTGTTATTGAAATAGGCATCTCCCATTGGCCAGTTTCTGGCCAGAAGCCAGTCAATGGGATTGTGCTGGGTGTGGGAGCAGATCCTAAAGCTTTTCCCTCCTGCCCTCTGGGCTCAGTTTTTAAAGTGAAACTGCCCTGCCGCCGCGTTTCTGAGCAGTATGCGGATGGGACCAGGCAAGCAGGGAGCCTGCCTGGGGCTCCACGCAGTGTCCGTGGGCTGAATCTGGTGGCTTGGTGGGCCACATCCAGCCTATGGGCCATATTTTGCCCAGGCCTGCTATAGGCCAAAGTTATTGCGACCAAGAATGCAACCGTTCCAAAAAAGGAGGAGAAAAGGAAGCTCAAAGGAGTGTGCCACGAGCCAGGAAAACACGAGATTCGGGTCTAACAGAGAGACCAGGTCCCAGACATGTGGGTAGACCAGGCCTGGGCAAAATACCGTCTGCTGGCCAGATGTGGCCGCGAAGCCACCAGATCCAGCCCGCAGATGAAGCAGGGAGCCTCAGGTAGACTCCCTGCCTGCCCTTGCACACTGCTGAGAAAGGCAGCCATTGCAAACTTGTTGGGCTCTGTTTGAACAGCTGTGAATCCAGGGGAGGGAGGAAGCTTCAGGCGCTGCTCCCTGTTTGTGTCAGCAGGCAGCTTGTGAAGCACCCTCCCCTCAGGTTCATAGCTGTTCAAAAATCAAGTGGCCCCTGAAGCCAGTGTGGGGATAGGGCAAGCAGGGAGTCTGCTTGAGAAGGCTGCTGGCTGGCAGTCAAGCAGGTAGGTCTCCCAGCCACAGCCTGCCTCTGCCCCCTATCTCTGCTCCCTACCCCACCTAATCCAAGCCCTCTGCCCTCCTCCTTTCCCCATATGGCCTCCCAGATCCTGCACCCCAGCCCCCTGCCCCAAGTCATAACCCACTCCTGCCCTAGGTCACAGCCCAAACCCCTCCACCCTGTCCTGCACCCTAGACCCCTTCCCCAGGTCACAACTCCCTTTTGCCCAAGGTCACAACCCAAACCCCTGCATCTTAGTCCCCTAATCCAGGTCACAACTGCCTCCTTCATCCAAACACCCTCCCAGACCCCACACCCTCTTGTGCATTCCAGTCCCTTATTGTAAACTCCCTTCTGCACTCAACCTTCATACCAGACCCTGCACCTCCTCTATCAATATGGAAGTGTGGGGCCCTTGACCACTTTCCAAATTCTTGGAGTGGTCCCCCATCAAAAATTATTGCCCACCCCCGGGGTAGACGTATTCAAGTCCCTTAAGGAACCTTGCAGTAACGCTGTGGGCAAAAACCGACCTGCCCTCTAGTGGCAGATGGAATGCTGAAATGGACCTTAGATGGACCTTAACTGATGATAGGGACAGAGCTTGTAGCTTGAGTTGCAGGATGTAGTTCAGAATTAACTGCAATGACATCCATTCAGGCTGAATGCCTTTATCGGAGGACTAGTACCTCCATAGGTCACTCTACTGAAGGGTTTTCTACTGCCCATCAAGGAAGACTTGATGGACAACAGCTGAGCACTCTTGCTCTTCCGCATTTAGCCATGCAGCAGCCAAGCCCTCAGTTGCAGTGCTGGTAGGTTCAAGTGCAGACAGGAGTCATGGTTTTGTGACAGCAGAACCAGCTAGAGCAGTAGCCAAAACAGAGCAGATATCGAGAGTACAGCAGTATGCCAAGTCAGCACTATGGGCTCATCTAGGCTATGCTGAAGTTTCGAAAGAGGATATGCAAATACAGTGGGACAGTGAAAGTAGTCGGGATGCGGGTTTTTTCAGCAACCCCCCCTTTTTCGAAAAGCTGCAAAATCCTCAAAAAATGAGGTTTACGCGGCTTTTCAAAAAAGGGAGGGAGTTTGCCAAAAAAACCCTGCGTCCCAACTACTTTCACTTTCGAAAGCAGAGCACAGCTTCGAAAGTGAGATCGGAAGAAGATATGCAAATTCCTCTTTTGAAACTTCAGCGTAGTCTAGACATAGCCTAAGAGGAACACCTTTGTCCCATCCTTCTTTAATGCATGAGGACTCTGTGGATCAATGGAACTGGAAGAAAGGCACACAGTAGGGCCCCCGACCACAGGAACAGAAAAGAGCATCCATCAGATCCTCAAAAGGAACAGAACACTTGGAATTTCCTGTTGTGTCTGGACGCAAACAAATCCATCTGGAGAGTACCTAATCTGTGGAAGACAATGCTGACCACCTTTAGATGTAATGGCCACTTATGCAAGATGAGAAGGACCAGGTGAGGTTATGTGCTAAAGGTTCCTGGCCCCAGGGATATACATGGCTATGAGATAAATGTGGTGTTGCACAGAGAAGTCCCATAGCCTCAGGGTTTCCTGGCAAAAGGCAGATGATTTGGCCCTGCCTTGCTTGTTGATACAGAACATAGCCACTGTATTGTCGAGACCACCTTGTTCTTCAGGTGAGCTAGGAAGGTGTGACTGGCCAAACTGATTGTTCTGAGCTCCCTGACATTGATGTGTACTGACCAAGAATCTTGCATACTAAGATTGTCCATCCCAGGTCCAAAGCATCCAAGATGGTCACCAACAGCCAGGGGTGGCAGAGGGAAGATATGAACAGGTCAACCTCCACCACAGAAGCAGGGTTTTGCCACCTTGCAAACTCAATGTGGTTAGGGGCCTTGACTATGTGGTCTATGCAGTATATGTTGGGGATGTAGATCAATGCCAGCTATGACTGCAATGGCCTGAGGAGGAGCTACATGAGCTAAACCACATAAGTAACAGGCTGCCTTGCGGCTGAACAGTTGCGGTGAGAGGGTAACCTTTTATATATACGAATCAGGTTTGCCATGGCCTGGAACCAGGCCTGATAGACAAAAGCCCTGAGTAGAGTGGAGGACCACTCCTCAATGGGATTAAGGTTGACTTTGTTTCATTTATCAATAATCCTGGGTCACGCCCGGTGGAACAAACCAAGTTGAGAAGACAGCCCTTTTATTAACCAATTGGGATCAGCCTTTTATCATCAGTCTTTTATTAACCGATTGTCAAGGTATAGGTAAACCTGCAAGCCTCTGTGCCTTCGGTAAGCAGCCACTGGTGCTATATGCATTGTAAAAGCTTTAGGTGAGAGAGGCTGAAGGGCAGTGCTGTGAATTGAAAATGGTGGTGGCCTAACGTGAAACAGAAGAACTGCCTGTGCCCTGGGAAAATGGAAAATGTGTGTCCTTCAAGTTGAGTGTTGTGTACCTGTCTCTTGGATCCAGAGAGGGGAAAATGGAGGCTAAGGAGACAATGTAGAACTTCAACTTCTTCAGGGACTTGTTGAGATGGGTCCTTGAAGAGGGACAGGGGAATAGGGTAGAAGGGAGAGTCAGATATGAATTGCAGGGTATAGCCCAAAGAAATCATTTTGAGCACTCAACAGTCTGAGGTCACCTTGTGACCAAGCCAACCAGAAGGGATACAGAAAAGCAGGGAGGTGGATCCTTGGCAACGGATCATCTCAAGAGGGGCCAAACTGGTTGTCAGAGCAGGAGGACGAAGGCTGCCATTGCTTCAATCCTTTGTCTTTCTCTTCCTTCTCTAGAAGCTGAACCAGAGAACACCCCACAACCTTGATGATGTTGGAGGAGGTGGCAGCCGGACGAACATGGTTTAAAGCAGGGCTACTAAACACGCAGCCCACGGTGCAGTTTGGGTTTACGCGGGGCTCAACACGCAGCCCATGGGGGGATCCTTTGAACATGGCTTCCACTGGGAACACGCTTCACAATGGCGAGGTGTCTCCCAGGTGGGGTGAGCACTGAAAGACGCAAGCGGAGAGGCTGGCTGAAACAGACAGGTACAGAGTGTCGGCATTTCTAGTCCTCAGGGAGGAGGTGCCAGGAGTGCCGGGGCATTGTGGGAAGTGCTTTGTATTCATGCCTGTCAGTGTGAAAGAAGTTATTTGCATACATATTTGCATGTATATGCTACCACACTTAAGTTGCGGCCCTTGGCATGTGCTGTGAGTATCACTGTGGTCCCCAGGGCTTCCAAGTTGAGTAGCCCTGGTTTAAAGCCTGGAGAACAGGGCATGCCCCACTCCGGAGCCAAGTCCCAGCCAGGACTCTAACTACTAAAACTATCTAATATGGTTAAACTAAGTCTCTAAAAAACTAACTACAAAGGAGACAGAATTCAGAGCTGAAAGACCTGTTAATGCTCTTGCAATGCAAGGCAAGGTGCTCCAATCAACCAACACAGAAGGTAAGAAGGAACTGAAAGCGCATAGGGTCAGCGGTGCCTGACATACCAATGACAGGACTATGCAGCACTTTAAAGACTAACAAGATGGTTTATTGGGTGATGAGCTTTCGTGGGCCAGACCCACTTCCTCAGATCAAATTGTGGAAGAAAATTGGCATGACCATATATACCAAAGGGATACAATCAAAAAAAGTGAACACACATAAAAAGGATAAATCAAATTTCAGAACAGAGGGGGGATGGGGGGGGGAGGTTAATGTCTGTGAGCTAATGATATTAGAGGTGATAATTGGGGAAGCTATCTTTGTAATGGGTGAGATATTTATTATTATCTTACCCATTACAAAGATAGCTTCCCCAATTGTGAGCTAATGATATCAGAGGTGATAATTGGGGAAGCTATCTTTGTAATGGGTAAGATAATAATAAATATCTCACCCATTACAAAGATAGCTTCCCCAATTATCACCTCTAATATCATTAGCTCACAGACATTAACCTCCCCCCCCCATCCCCCCTCTGTTCTGAAATTTGATTTATCCTTTTTATGTGTGTTCACTTTTTTTGATTGTATCCCTTTGGTATATATGGTCATGCCAATTTTCTTCCACAATTTGATCTGAGGAAGTGGGTCTGGCCCACGAAAGCTCATCACCTAATAAACCATCTTGTTAGTCTTTAAAGTGCTGCATAGTCCTGTCTTTTGTTTCAGCTAGACCAGACTAACACGGCTACATCTCTATTACTATTTGACATACTAATGGCACTGAACCGATGAAGCATGAGCATGACACTCAAGGGGCACGACAGCTAACATGAAGGATACTACTAAGGCAAGTCTCTGATGATTGCATGTGGGTATTCACACACCTAGAATGGAAACAACAAGAGCAAGCACTCGAAGAATATAGTATTAGTTTTATGCACTGTGCCATTCAGAGGGATGTTCAGTGGTTCGTTGAAAGCTTTATTCTTCTTTGAGGGTCTCTGTAACTCCACTAGTGGAATTTGGCACTCTAGCTATTGTGCTGTGGAATTACATTGAAAAGCAGTGGGGGAGTGGAAACATAAGGCTCCTTGAAAAAGATGAACTCATCACTTCTTTAAAAAAAACCAACACTGGTGAAAAACTCTATATAGAGAGATCTCTCTTCCCATGCCCCTTTCAAACACATACAAGATTAAATTCCCTACACACCCAAGTTGTTAAACAAGTCAGCCCTATCCTATTTATACAGAGGTTGTGCCAGTTTAACTGATCTTTATTTACTTAAATCTTTACTAGTTTCTCAGCTGAATGCATTCGCACTGCTGTGCCTCCACTGGCACAAGCAACACTGCTTGTATCTGTGGGCAATAATTTTTAATGGGGGGGCCACGCCAAGATTTTGATAAGTGGTCAAGTGCTACAGTTCTGTGGAGAGAACGTGGGGTCTGGGATGGCGGGTGGGATGTAGAAGAGGATTCTGGCTTGGGGAAGGAGTGTAGGAGGGGGTGCAGGGTCTGGGAGAGAGTTGTAACCTGGAGGAGGTGGAGAGAGGGGACACAGAGGGTTTGGGGAATGTAGTTGGGGGAGGCAGAGGGTGGAGTGCCAGAGGCACACTCTGGCTAGGAGGTGCTTACCTAGGCGGCTCCCAGCCAGGAGTTTTGCATGAACCTGAGACAGACTCCCTGCCCGTGGGTGGAGGGGAGGTGGCGCTGCCCCATGTGGCTCTGCTCCAGCACAGGGAGGGAGGGAGTACGGAGGCTTCATTCACTGCCCCCACCTTCAGCAAATTTCTCGGCTCCTATTGGCCGGAAACTGGTCAATGGGAGCTTGGGGATTTTGCTAGGGTGCAGTGACAACACACAAAGCTTTCTCCTCCCTTCCCAGTTTACAGAGCAATTAGCAAACTGCTGTTGCTAATTGTAAGGGTGCTGGTGAGGTGGCTGCGGGCCAGATCCGGCGGCTTAGTGGGCTGGATCTGGCCCTATAGCCACCTCTTGCCCACCCCTGATCTACACAGAGCCATGCTGCATCAATGTAAACATATAGTGTGAGGTAGGTATTCCAGAATACCTTATACTGCCTCCAAGCTCACTGCATTCTGGCCATTCTCCATAACATATTGGAAACTATGAAAGCACAGGTCAATTTCCCAACATCTCAACTGTATCCCACAACAAAAATCTTGCCTGCACTATTTCTTAATTGCTTCCACCAACGAGGCTGAGGTCCATTAGAAGATAGTGCTCCAGTCCATTATTATAGTAAGAAAGATTATTCTGTTCTATTCAACAAGACTGTACCTGAGATGCCCATTAGACAAATCCACCAGCAAAGGGAGTTCCAGGAGAGAACACATACTTACATGCCACTCAAGCATACCATTTCATCTCTCTCAGTGAAATTGAAGTCAGTGAAGCAAGGCTTTAAGGCCTAGCCAATAAGCACCAAATAGAGAGACCAGGTTGTTATGGAGACTTGAGATAATTGGCAGTTACTCCAAGACACTAAAATACAAAAGGCCACATTCCTGGAGCTGTGCTGAGCATGGAGACGGGAGTGGCAAAGTGTACTATGCTAGACTCAGACAAAGTCAGTTAAAGAGGGGAAATCCACACTGGGGACGTTTTGATGGAAACCTGCAACGCAATTTAGTGTGTCCTGTAGCACAGTTATCATGCTAGTTGATGAGACAAATGGAGCCGGGGTTACAACTAACTGTGACTCTGCTATGGACAGTACCCTTTGTACTCCCCAATGCCTAACCTTCAAGTTGACAAAATTAGAGAGCATCCTCTCAAGAATCCTGCAAACCCTAGTGCAGGGGTGGGCAATAATTTTTGAAGGGGGGCCACTTCAAAAATTTTGGAAGTGGCTGTGGGCCGACCTGGAAGGAGGTAGGGCCTCAGGCAGAAGCGGCACAGCCTCAGGCAGAAGGGGCGAGGTTTAGAACTACTCTACTGGGAGCTTTGCTTGGCCTGGGGTCCCTGCCCCCTAATTTGTGGCCAATGGAAGGGACCTAAAGCAGGGGGAGGGTGCCGGGGGCTAGCCTCCTCCCAGAATTGTCTGGGGTGGAGGCTTCGAATTCACGTAACATGGCTGGCAGCTCCTGGCCCCACTGCTTCTGTTTAAAGGGCTTGCGCCTGCCACGTGGCTGCCAGACAACAGACCAGTGGGGTAGTGCTGCGAGCGCTTTCAATTGTTTCTGTTTAAAGGGCTTGCACCTGCCAGGTGGGACTCCCAGGCAACGCAGTCACCAGCAGGCGCGAGCCCTTTAAATAGAAGCAGTTAAAAGGGCTTGCGCGTCTCCAACTCCCAGGCCATGTGCTAGGGGGCCAGGCCTGGAACTGTCATGCTGGCCAGATCAAAGCCCTAGGTGGACCAGATCCAGCCCGTTGAGAGGCTTTTGCCCACCCCTGCCCTAGTGGATCAGAGTCATATTTACCAACATTAACGCTGGATAATCTGGAAGAAGTCAATGATGCCACAATATTCTAAAATTCAGATTGCATTAAAAACTGCCTCTCCCCAATTGTCCAAAAAAACAATTTGCTGTCCCAATCATCACCCCGGGTGCTGCAGCCTACCCTTTTTCCCTCTGGCTCATGAAGGCAATGACCTCCTTTTGTATTTTGGAAGATGCACAAGGCATTACAACAGCTTTGGCAAAGTTAAAAAAGATCCAATGTTTAATACCTGCTTCCTAAATTGGTGGCTCACAAATGGGTCCTGTCAAGGTCTGAAGAATTCAAAGCCACAGATGACTTTCAATTATAGTGATCTGCGGGCAATGGAATGCAAAATGGTTAACACACAGGTCAGTCTTTCAATGAGCAGTGCAGTGTGGGATAGCAGTGGAACAACAACTTCCATTGCTTTAGTTTAGCTATATAGCAGTGTTTCCCAAACTATGGGCCGCAGCCCGAGAAAAAAATACTGGGCCTCAGCGTGGCTGGTGGCTGCCGGGAGGGGAGCAGAGTGGGGCAGAGCGGAGCCGGCTGGGAGGAGGTGGCGGCGGGAACCAGCCGCCAGGAAGCAGGATTGGGGGCAGTGGGGCTGTCCGGCGGAGATCCGGGCAGCAGAAGCAGGGTTGGGGGTAGCGGGCCTGTCCAGAGGAGATCCGGGCGGGCGGGGGGCCGGCAGAAGCAGGTTTGGGGGCAGCGGGCCTGTCCGGCGGAGATCCGGGCAGGCGGGCGGCCAGCCAACAGAAACAGGGTTGGGGGCAGCGGGCCTGTCCGGCGGAGATCCGGGCGGGCGGGTGGCCAGCAAAAGCAGGGTTGGGGGCAGCGGGGCTTTCCCGCGGAGATCGGGGAGGGCAGGCGATGGAACCAGGGCTGGATGGGAGGTGGGGGGTCTGGACGGGGGAGATCAGGAGGAGGAGGAAGATGGGAGAACCAGCTGCCGGAAGCAGGGCTGGACGGGGGCAGCAGTGCTGGTCAGGGGGAGTTGTCGGGCGAGCGGGACTGACCAGGGGAGATTGGAGGGGGTGGGGGGAACTGGCTGCTGGAAGCAGGGCTGGACGGGGGCAGCAGGGCTGGACTGAAGAGATTGGGAGGAGAAGGTGGGGGGGGGGGAGCGGGACTGACCTGGGCACATGCAGACCCTACTGGCAGACGAGTGAGTCTGGCCGGGGATTCCATTTTGCCCCCCCCCACATACCCTCCCTCGAGTAGTTGCGAACTGCCTGGCAGGTAGACACACTCAGGCAGCGTGAGCACATCTACCAGCCAGGCAGTTCCCAGCTAAGGACTGATACACCTAATTATAATAAAACTTACCTAATTAGAAAATACCAGACATTTTATGTCTGGTAATTTCTCAATTTATTTCCCGGACAAAACCCTCAAATACCGGACTTTTCAGTTCAAAACCGGACACCTGGCAACCCTACCCTTCCTTGCACCCTCCCTCCTAGCCAGATACCCTACCCCCAATCTGCTCCTGCTCCCACCTTCTGGAGTGCCCATGTGGCATCGGGTCCCCCTAGCACTGGCCCAGGCTGGGTGGAGGATGCAACCGGGTGAAACACTGAAAATGTATTCATTTTTCATTCTTTTTTTATATGCATTTATATTTTTGGGCTACAAAATACAGTACTGAAAAAAAAACGGGTTCCAACTAAAGTAAAAAGTTTGGGAAACCCTGATCTAGCCAGCTTTCTATCCATCTTACAGTCCATTTATCCAATCCATTTTCCCTTAACTTGCTGGTAAGAATATTGTGGGTGACTGTATCAAAAGCTTTG
Organism: Pelochelys cantorii; assembly: GCA_032595735.1. Classification (NCBI taxonomy): domain Eukaryota; kingdom Metazoa; phylum Chordata; order Testudines; family Trionychidae; genus Pelochelys; species Pelochelys cantorii. Next base: position 72,326,438 of record CM064327.1, read on the forward strand.
CTAATGCTGGCACTGGGGGCTTTGGGAGGACTAGAAACAACGTATTTGAATATTCATCATTTGCTTAATGAATATGCAAATATGCAAATGAATATTACTGGTCCTCCAAAAGCTCGTGAATGGATTTACTGGTCCCCACATCAAAAAGTTTGGGAACCCCAGATATATAGGAAATGGAAAGCATCTAAATTACCTGCATAATCAGTACAGAATTCTGTAGTTAAAATGTAAGACAATTACCTGACTTAACTATAGAGCTCTATAGATGGGCAACATGTACGGACACATTCCTGGTCCCACAAAACTAGTGCCATGTGTGTGTTTAGGCCAAGGCACCACACTAGTATGCCAATTTTTCCACAAGAACCTTAACAGGATTACTTGCTTATACTACCTATGTATTCTACAGTAGCAATGAAAAAAATATAAGAAGCCAATTACAGAAAATGACTGCAGAAGGCATTACAAGAACAAATACTTTGAAACACTAAACTATGCAACAGACTCAGTCAATTAAGGAAATTCAGAAAAAGCCAAAACTATATACTAGTGTCAAGATATTGGGAATCCTAGCACTGGGCAAATCTACCCAGTCTATTTTACTAGAGGTTTCAGGAGGCAATCTCAGACATGCATCTAAATTTTTTTGAATAACGCTGTTTCACAGCATTAATATAATCTTGAAATATTTTTGTTGCTTTTTTTTTTTTTTTTAACTGCATTCATTGTAGGTCAATTATTTAAATCCTCCTCTGTTTTCAAACCCAGTGATCTGAGATTTTAATTGGAGCCTCTGAAATCTATGGCATCAATTTGGCTAAAACTTCAAAATAAAAATCCTTCTGACAGGTTTACTGAGATCTACTATAGCCAAATTTTAAATTCTGAAATCTTAGCCATTTTAAATGTATTTTCCTGCCAAACTGCCAAAGGCAGCCAGATATTGAGAAGAAAACAGTTTTATTGTGTTTTAACTAAAATCCATTATTTGAATAATCTGAAGGAAATGCATTGAACACAACTGATTTTTTCTTTCATTATTCTTTTCACAAAAATATTGACAAATCATTCATTTTAGTTATTAGAAAAATGCTCCCATACAGCTAAACAACATAGTCATGAAATAACATCGATTGTAATCAAAGTGCTCCAGTTGAAATGCATTGTCTAGAGTAAGTAAAATAATGAAATTTTATAATATATTATACATTTTAAAAACTGCTTTATGTCAAGGAAACGTTTTGAAAGAATAACTTCTCCAAGAGATTTAAAATCAGCTAAGAAAAAAAGTTTTAAAAAAATCCCACATAATATATTTATTTCCTCCAACATAAATTAAATTTCAATTGAGTCAATTAATGAGTTTTTAAATAGCAATGTAATTCTGCATTTAGAGCAATATATAATGCCCCTTTGTTAGATTTATTTTTGTCTACATATATTATTATATACTTAGTTGACTAGTGAACTACATTGTGCTGAAATGATTGGACTGTTTCATTTTAAAAATGATTAAGCCACATGGGTTCAGAATTCAATCTGCTGTTGATTCTCCTCCTGGAGTGTGGAAAACTTAGTTAGCTTTACTTTACCACACTATAATGGGCTATTGAGTTTCAAGATAAATTTTAATCTAGCTAGGCAAATATAATGTTTGGATTCAACAGATAAACACAAAGAATGGAAGTTTCACATATACCATCAACCACTGTATGTATGCCAAAGTATTTAGGAATGTTTAAATAGTTTTACAATGTTATAAAGATTTTACAACATTTTGGAGTTGTTTTTTTTTAATCCCTCAACCTGTAAAACTAGATCACTTAGTTACCATGAGACCTATTGGACAAGTCTTAGAAGAGGAATGAAAACGCTACAAAAAAACCCAAACAAACCCCAACAATATAGCCTCTTCTGTATGTAAATATATACAATTTGAGGCCAATACCTCAGGAAGTTCCAGTGCTAAAAGCAAATGCTGTGTCATTGAAAAGCTAGGGCTCTCCCCTGTCCAATAATACAAAGCTCTCATTACTCATCCTGAAAAGTAAACTGTGGATCTTAAACTTGTCACTGATACAGGACCAACTATTCCCTCTTCTCAGGCATGGATACATTTGGAGGGAAAATTTTCACACTTGGAAGCAAAGGAAAAAACATTTTCTAAGCAGATCTAAAAGATATTAAGACAGCTTTCAGAAACATTTTAAAGATGTTACAAGTATTCCTGGTGGAAATGGTTTAAAGATCAAAGTGCATGGAAGGTGTTCAAAAGGGATATGATAAATAGCAATCTATTTTAGGAATAGCATCATATCTAAATATGCATGCACTTTATACCATATGCTGCTATATTTGAGATCCTTCAGAACTCTTGGGTGAATATTATCTGGTCCCAGTGACTTATTACTGTTTGGTTTATCAATTTGTTCCAAAACCTCCTCTAATAATTTGCTAACTGCTGATGACAATTGCCTTATGCCTTTTCTCAGGGCATGTCTACATTGCTAGCTTATTTCGAAATAAGCTATTTCAGAAGAAATACGCCAAAATAGTTTATTTCAAAATTGCACATCTACACTACAGGAAAACCACAAAATTAGTCCGAGGCAAGCTTCCCTAATGTGGACATGCTACCTCAATTTAGAGCCCCAGGAGGCACTGGGGAGTAAATTAGTTTGAATGGCCCTGGGGAGGAGCTATTTCAAAATAACAGCAGTGGAGCATCCACACTACTGCTATTCTGAAATATCTATTTTGGAACAGGCGTTATTCCTCGTGGAATGAGGTTTACAGAAGTCAGAATTAGCCATTCATTATTTTGAATTAATTTCAAAATAACGGAATTGTTGGGTAGACGCTCGCATTGTTGTTTCGGAATAATGGCCATCATTCCAAAATAAGGCTGCTGTGTAGATGTACCCTCAGGCATTTGGGGAGGTTAATGTTTAAAGAATAAGGACAGCTGCAAATTAAGAATTAATTTCAGGACCAATCTATTATCTTACGCTTGGATGGAGTGTGTTAAGTTTTGTGGGAGATTTCTTTAAACTATAAATTGGTAACTAGAACTGAAACATATAGTATTTTAAATTATCACAGATTTACGAATGCTTTGGCTTAGGCCAGCTCTACACTCAAAAGTTAAACTGACACTTAGGTCCTAAGTGAAAAACCTAACCTCCAAAGTAGACAGTGCTAGGCTGATGGAATAGTGTGTTGTGTGTGTGTGTGTTTTTTTTTTTAATAGATTTAGCTACTGCCTCTCAGAGAGGAAGATTAAAGCAGTAGTGGGCAACCTGCAGCCCAAGGGCCGTACGCGGTCCATTGGGTTCTATGTGCAGCCCATGAGACTTTTTTTTACCACCACTGCCCATGCACAGGGTTGCCAGATTCTGCTGGTTTTCATCAGCATAGTTTTTGCTTACTGGTATTGCAAAAGTGATATACACTTAAATAGGGATGTAAAGGACTAATCAGCTATCTGACAAGCAAATGCTTATCAGATACTCGACAGGATAGTCGACTAGTTGCTCCTCCCCCCCCCCCATCTGATAGAGGCAGCAAGGGAGGGAGAGAGGAAGAGGGTACTTAAAAGCGGCAGCACCACATGGAGCCCAGCGTCAGGCTCCTCGCGTCATTTCTAAGCTACAGCACTGCATGGAGCCCTGGATCAGCTGGGGACTCCCTAGCTGACCCCGGGCTCCGTATAGCGGTGCTGCTTTGAAATGCCGGGTGGAGCATGGGATCAGCTGGGGACTCCCCAGTTGACCTGGACTCCACGCGGCATGCCAGCTTTGAAATGCACAAGAGCCCCAGCAGGGGCTCTTGTACATTTCAAAGAGGAAGCGCATCATGAAGCCTGGGGCCAGCGTGGGACTCAGTTCTCCACTGACCTCAGGCTCCATGTGGCACTTCTGCTTTGAAATGCACAAGAGCCCCCAGGCTCTTGTGCATTTTAAAGTGGAAGCACCCATATGGAGCCTAGAGTCAGTGGGACCTCCCGCTGACTCCAGGCTCCATGTGGCATTCCAACTTTGAAATGCACAAGAGCCCCCAGTGGGGCTTTTGTACATTCCAAAGGCGGAATACGGAAGTGTTTATCGACTAGTCAATGGAAATTCCATCGACTACTCGACGGAGCAAATTAATCACTACTTAACATCCCTACACTTAAAGCAAGGGCACATGAGGTGAAGTGCGAGCCAGATGAAGCCCACAGCACAATTTAATGTGGCCTGTGGGGGAGTGGGAGTGTCAGGTGGCCACAAAGCACTGCTTCCTGAAGCAACCATCCGGATACTACTTCTGGCCTCTCATCCTGCACATGCAGATGAGAAGGCATGCACAGGAGAGGTGGCTGGAGTGGGCAGACTCATTGGGTGGCCAGGCAACAAAGCAGCAAGCTCCAGAACCCCTTTCCTGTCTGGACAGCTGTAGTAAGAAGTCATGCCGGCCAGCAGTGGGGCCAGCCCTGGAGCCTCTTCTTGCAACATCTGGCTCCAAATGGACACTGCTAGCAATCTGTCCTCCTGCAGACAGGTAAAAGAGGAATGCAGGGAGAGTTGGGTGGCTGGAGCAGGAGGGAATGGGCAGCCACTGGCAGGGTCCAAGCCCCTGAGCCTTTTCCCTGAATGGGGTGGAGCAGGGAGGAACGAGTGGCTGGTGGCAATGTGGCAAGACCTAACCTAGAGCCCATTCCCAGCCTGAGGTGTTTGCAGTGGGGAGCCATGCCAGAAGGCTGTGGAACAAGCCCCCTGAGCCGCTTCTTGAAGTGTTCTGCTCCAGATTGACACTGCTACCAAACCCTCCTGCTTCTCCTCTGGCTGGGGTGGCCACAGCAGTATTTTAAAATTTTTGTAATAGCAGTTTTAGAACATGCTGGCTTTCCTCATTGCAGATGTATTGATGGTGCAGGTGGCTGCTTGAAGGTAAAGATGTAAAGTAAGCACAGACTGTCATATTTTTAGTGAAAAAATGGATGACTACTTTTTTCTAGAGGTGAAATGCAAACCTGTTTGCCTGGTTGTGGAACAGCGATTTCTATCTTGGGGGGGAAAAAAAACTCCCAGAAAGACACTACAACACAAAACATATCAAATATGAAGAATATCATGGGCAACTGCATGGGGACAAAATTAAAGAATTTTAAAAGAATCTGAATATGCAGCAAACTGTTTTCATAAAAATACAAAAGGAGATGGATGGTACTATGCAAGCAAGTTATGCGGTGAGTGAACTTATCGCAAAAAGAATTCAACCTCATTCAGAAGGAGTGTTTATAAAGGAGCGAATCGTTGCAACTGCAGCTTTACTGGCACCAGAGAAATTTAGGATATTTGAGAGTGTGAGCTTCTCTTGCAGGACAATGTCACATAGAATTAAGCATATGCCTCAAGATACTGAAATGTGTCAAAGATTCTGCAGATAATTTTCAATTCTACTCTCTGGCTGTTGATGAGACAACTGACTATTTCCCTGTGTAGAACGTTACTCATTACTTGTCAGAGCTCATTGTCAAATTGCAAGGCCCTCACAAGCTTCTTACTTTCTTTCTTTCAAACATCAAATCATTTGAAGCTAAATAAAAGTTGTGGCAAATGCAACTGGGTACACTTCCCAACCCTTCAAAGACAAAAACCTGCATCAACAATAGATTATACCAAAGAGCGTGCAAATTTACTTCAGAAATTGTATGACCAATTTCAAGACCTTACAACTGAAGGAATGAGAATTAAACATTTTTTCCACATCATTCAATGTATACTACTCAAAGTGCCTGAAGCCTTTCAATATGAACTTATCAAAATGCAAAGCAACAGGGAATTTATGGCTAAATACAACAACCTGCCTCTGCTGGACATTTATAGACTACATTGGTGCTGATAAACTTCCAAACTTTGAGGAGCTATGTGCTGAAGATTGTATCACTGTTTGGCACTAAGAACCTCCTGTGCACCAGATTAACAGACATGACCCTGGAAAGCCAGTTGCAGGTAGCGACATCTTCAGTTCCAGCAGACATAATGAGGCTCACCAAGAAAAAGCAACCTCAATTGTCACATTAAGATACAAAAATGCATCATTGTGGGTTTTTGAGGTTTTTATGTGTGCCTATCTCTTAGGGGATATATATATATTTTTTTTTTTTTTTTGCTTCTCACGCCAATTGATTTTTCTGCGAGTTATTGGCCCCTGACCCAAAAAAGGTTTCCTACCCCTGCCTTACCAATTAGGAGGCACTTAGAAGTAGGGATGTTAGATAGCAGGTAATACAATCAGTGACTAACCGCATGAATTCTCCCAGTGCCAGGCAGAAGCCGGTCCGCGAGAGGAGACCGTTTAAAAACCAGCTCCCCTCACTGACCAGCTGCCTGCCACCCGCATTGCTGCCTCTATTAGAGGCAGCAGCCCCTATCTGCGGGGAGCTTAGATTCCCTGTGGACAGGGGCTGCTTTGCAGCAGCCTCCCCTTTCCCCGCCCTACACTGCTGCCTCTAATAGAAGCAGCGGCACAGGGGATGGGGGTAGGTGGCAACACAGAGCCAGTTCTGGGGGAACTGGCTTTTAAGCTAGCTCCCCCAGCACCTGCTCCTGTTCCCCCCCATTGCTGTCTCTGATACAGAGGCACCAAGGCGGGGGGTGGATGCAAGTAGTCAACCAGATTAACTGATAAGCCTAGGTTTATCAGTTAATCATCTAGTCAACTACTCGTTCACATCCCTACTTAGAAGACTTGAGTAAAAACCACAGAAACTGAAAGCATTAATAAAAATATATTATTGTGTATATAAGCCTGGCTGCAGACAGAAACATGGCAGATGGCCAAAGCCACCTGGCAAACTTGCTATTCAAACCTAGTTTGGTGAGAACACAGATGAAAGAACAACAACTTGTCCACAGTAAATGGCAGACAGAAAAAGTTTTTCAACGATGGCTGCAGAAGCTGAACCAATCAAAATGCTTCCAAGCCTAAATGTTCTAAAATATCTTTCACTAGAACCTAGAAAATCACTCACTATTACAAAGGAACATGGTTCAGGGGAATTCCCCAATTTGATACAGAAGAGGAAACTACTACTGTTCCCTCAAGAGCCAATAAACGTATTTAATGCTTAAGTGTTTTAACAAATTAATACTGCTTGAACACGTGAACCCTTGCAAAAAATCATGAGCTAGTGGTGTGAACACAGGACTATGAGTCAGGATATCCTGATATCTAATATTTGACCCTAACTGTATGCAGTCTGGGGCACACTGCTTAAGAAAAATGTTTGCCAACCAAAATTAAAGGCCACTTTTGAAATCTGAGAACCTAGTGCCTGCTCTTCAGAGGTACTGAAAAATCACAGAATCATAGAATACTAGAACTGGAAGGGACCTTGAGAGATCATCAAATCCAGTCCCCTGCCCTTATGGCAGAACCAAGCACCATCTAGTCTAGATCAAACCTGACAGGTGTCTGTTTAACCTGCTCTTAAATATCTCCAGCGATGGAGATTCCACAACCTCCCTAGTCAATTTATTTCAGTGTTTAACCACCTTGACAGCTAGGAAGTTTTTCCTAATGTCCAACTTAAACTTTCCTTGCTGCAATTTAAGCCCATTGCTTCTTGCCCTATCACCAGAGGCCAAGGAAAACAATCCCCCCCATCCTCCTGTGATACCCTTTTAGATATCTGAAAACCACTATCATGTCCCCTCTCAGTCTTCTCTTTTCCAAACTAAAGGAGCCCAGTTCTGTCAGCCTTCCCTCATAGCTCATGTTTTCTAGATCTTTAATAATTTTTGTTGTTCTTCTCTGGACCTTCTCCAATTTCAACACATCTTTCTTGAGATCTGGTGCCCAGAACTGGACACAACACACAGAAAAATATGCAGCTCCCACTGAATTCAATTTAAATTGAGAGTGCTCAGCATCTGTCAAAATCAAAGCTTAAGCCTCTCAGAGTGGGCACTGAAAAACTTAGACATTTAAATTTGATGAACTGAAAACCTTAGCCTTAATTGCTTTGGCTTTAGTTTCCCTGCCTATAAAATGGGGATATTGGTTCTACTTACCTATTTCAGAATGATAATGAAGTAGTATCTGTCAAGTGCTTTGCACATGAAAAACACTATAAGAAACAAGAACATCAAAATCTAGAGTCCCCACCCCCAGCAAACTTTGTCAAATTTATCACTGGTCAAATTATGTGTCTTATAATTTAGTTCTTTTGAGTAGTCCAATAGTCAACAGTGAAATTAGAATAATTTCAGCATTTTACTTTGACATACCATGACAAAGCATAACTTTATCTAGTTTTCATTTTTTAGCACAATGAGTTCCTATTTCTTTGTACACTTCCTCAATTCAGCCAGTGATGAAATTCAGGCAGCAAAGCTTACACTGGTTGGTGTTGCAATGCAGTCAGGATTTAAGAAAAAAAACCTCAGTATGTGATAAAAGTGGTCAGATAGGGCAGTACTCAATAGGAAATTGTTCCTCCAAAGGAAATTGCAAATTCAAGTCAAAGAGGAAGACTTTGGAACAGTTATTTCTGCTTTATAAACTTCAGAAATTAGAAAGACGGCAGTGCTATATGTGAAGAAAAATCATGTGACCACAAATACAACCTGAACATACTAAATTGGACGTTTGGGGAACTATATCTCCCTTTTATTAGCTCTAGATAAAAAACAAAAATGTGTCTCTTCTAAATTACACTCATTTAAAAAAAAAACAAAAAAAAGGAGGGGGGGGGCGGGGGAATATCTCAAATTGCAATCTCTGTCACACCGGGATCCAATAATGTATACTACATCAGTGCAGATGCCCTAAAAGCTAGCTGTTCAAGACAACAGGAAAACAATAGTTCTGTTATCTTATATCCCAGGACACAAGATATGCTATTGAAGCTTCTATTCCATTCTATTCTGTTCAGGTTTCTAAATCACCCTCCGTAGACCAGCATCCAAGTACCTGGTTTCAAATGGAAGATGAAGACCTATCCTGGTCCACAGTGTGAATGTAAGACCAGCCAAACCTTCTTATCAGCTAGGTTAAAAGGAACAGTTTTTAGAAATTGTTCACAAACACTGTTCTTGGCCCAGAGCACAGAGGGACTAAGTGCATACTAGATTTTTTTAATAAAGTTTAAAAAAAAAGCTAAACTGAACATTTTTTTCTAACTACTGTCTAGATGCTAGAGCAGTATTAACCAGTCAGCAGAGCCCCATCTTCACTCAGTCACAGGACTAGGCCAAGTTTTCAACAGAATCTAAATTGAACCCACAAAATATGAGTACATATAACTATTCACTTAGAACATAAACAAAATTCTCCAGCTACCCATGGTGTGTTCAGGTATCAATCTGAGCATGAATATTTTGCAGCATGAGTGGGGGGTCAGTAGGCAGTAGCCCCACCAGGTAAAGTGGAGGCCATGCCAGCAGGCATTGTGCCAAGAATGGCTGTTTCTACACTTTACAGGATCTGTGCCATTTAATGTGTTTATTTTAATTTATTGCCCTTATCCTAATGCTATTACAACATTGCTGTGAAGCGTTTGTATGCCTGGTAAACTGTGAGAACACAGGTGGTAAAAGGTCCTGGTTCGGACTGCCTTTTAGAAAAAAACACAAACTCTTGATGACATTCATTCATCATTAAATAAAAGGATGATGCTATAGGATGACTGGCCCTTCAAAGGGAGAGATGCTGCCAGCCACCCTTGTGCTACAAATGATCCTGAGATGATGGGACTAAGGAGGGTCAGGTGACAGATTAAAGGATACCTCTGCCTTAAAGACAGAATCAGATCAGCTGGGATTCAGGAGTTGGAATTCAGCGAGTGGGACAGCTGAAACTTCAGAACATAGGACTGCCCATTTTTGGACTTGTGGCCTTCAATTTTCAGATGTGGTAGTCTCTGCTACAAAACTTACAGCATTGTTTGCTGCCTTCCACAATTATATTCCATCTTTTAACATAAAATTAATCTCCATCTTTTCAGGAGAGAACAGAAAAAACAATATGTGCACCCCCTGACTATCTGCATGTACCTCGCCCTTCCTGCCAATTAACATTTTGATAGTATCACTCCATCTTCACTAAGTGCTATCTGCTGTCCACCCCTCCAACTGCAATAGAAAGGCATTCTTTGTTCTGCATTAAAAAAAGAAAATATAGCAGGCAGATATGAAACAGAGAAGATAAAGAAGAAATAAAAAGTAGTATTTTAGAAAAACACAACTATATGAGTGCTAGCCTGCTCATGATTTAACTTATTTAAAAGAACTGAAGTCAAGAGGATTAATTATGAAAAGCAAAGGCATAGATTTTATCTGCATTAGTGGGGAGAAGTTAAAACTATTACGCCCACCTTGTTAGTAGAACTCATTTCAGTTAGTAGCACCAACCCATCCAGTTACCCACTTCAGGGCTGAATTCTTAAGCTGCTAGAGGGCTGCCTCTAGTGTGCACAGAACAGAACAGATAAGAGTTGCTCTTGTTGTTTATATCAATGTGTTGCTCACTAAGATCAAGATGGGTCATTGTTTACTAGAATCTGTGGTCTCTGTGGCCTGTACCACATTCCACCCCCACCCCCAGCAGCTGCAGAGATACATGATAAAAACTGCTCCCCATAAGTTAAGAGTCACATCCTCCTCCAAAAACAACAGAGTGTCCTGTGGCACCTTAGAAAAAAAATGGTTACTTACCTCTGTAACTGTTGTTCTTCGAGATGTGTTGTTCATGTCCATTCCAATTAGGCATGCACACAGCATGTGCATGGATTCCAGAGCTTTTTTCCCTTAGCAGTACGCGTTGGGCCAGCTACGGAGCCCTGTGGAGTGGTGCCGCTAAATCGGCACATATATATCCCTGCTGACCCTCCACCCCCTCAGTTCCTTCTTGCTGAAATCCTCCAACAAAGGGGAGGTGGGTGGGATTTGTAACTGACATGAGCAACACATCTCGAACAACAAAAGTTACATAGGTAAATAACCGTTTTTTCTTCTTTGAAAGGTTGCTCATGTCCATTCCAATTAGATGACTCTCTACCAGTGTCCTAGGAGGTGTGGCTGGAGTCTATCAATACCTAATTCAAAATGGACTGCAGCACAGCCCTTCCAAAGTCTCTGGCCTGCTGAGCAATCACATAGTAATTGGCAAACATGTTAACAGAGGACCATGTAGCTGCTCTGCAAATGTCAAGAATGGGTACCTGTGCAACAAGTGCCATGGATGACACCTGCACCCTCGTGGAATGGGCCATAAGAGGCGGCGCTGGCCTATCAGCAAGGTCATAGCAGGCTCTAATCCAGGACGTGATCCAGGAGGATAAGCACTGAGCTGATACCAGTGAGCCCTTCATCCTCTCTGCTATGACAATAAAAAGTTGTGGGGTCTACAAAACTCTGTTGACCTCTCTATATTAAACACGAGTGCTCATCTAACGTTGAGAGAGTGTAGCACCTGCTCTTAGGTGTCAAGTTAGTTTTCGGGAAGAAAACCAGTAGGTAAATGTCTTGGGACATGTGGAAATGTGAGACTACCTTAGGGAGGAAAGGTGGGGACATAGCCTAACACCTTGTCCTTAAAGAAAACCACGTATTGGGGCTCTGATATGGGGGCCCTCAACTCAGATACTCTCCTGGCTGAGGTGACTGCAATCAAGAAAGCCACCTTTCATGATTGGTGCTTCAGAGAGCAGGTTGCCAAGGGCTCAAAGGGAGGCCTCATGAGTCCCATCAGAACTAAATTCAGGTCCCATAGTGGTACAGGTGGGTGCATATAGGGGAACAACCTGTCCATCCCCTTCAGGAAACGCTTCATCATCTTATTCGTAAACACTGTCCTACCTCCCTCCCCCGGGTGAAAAGCCACAATCGCAGCCAGGTGAACCCTCAGGGAAGATATGTAGAAAGACTCAGGTGTCTGAGGTGTAGAAGGTAATCCAAAATGAGAGAGACTGAGGAACCCATCGGCTCCATACCCCCTCCCCCTCCGCCTGTGCCGCCCACAAGGTGAACCATTTCCACTTGGCCACCATGCATCAGTGGGAATGGAGGGAAAGCATACAATAGCTCCTAGGGCCACTGAATCTATAGGACATCCCCTCTTATAGCACACCCAAGGTTCAAAGAGGAAAGCTGGGACAAGAGCTAACAGGTCTGGCAGTCACTCTTGCTCTAACTGGTGCTATACTGATGACTCCTACTCTGTCCTACCCACGGTTATGGTGTGGTTCTTAAATTATACACGTTTTCTTTCTGGGGACTTTGCTAAGTACAAGTGTGTACTTTTTTTGTCCTTTAATAATGTCACATGGACTCCTGCTGGTGAGAGTGAATGGGTTGTAAAAGGAAGTGAATGGACATCTTTTAAAAATTGGAAGTCAAATCCTACTAAGAGAATGGACTATAAACTCTGGCAAGTCAAGTACAATTAGGTAGCCCAAAAATATAACTTGAAGAGCAACTAGCTAAAGACACATATTAACAATTTTTTTTCAAAGTACTGTATGTACTTCAGACACAGGAAGCCTGACAATTTATGGGGCCATTGGACAATCAGGGTACATCTACAAAGCATTGTTATTTCAGAATAACATTAGTTATTCCGAAATAATATAGTCCACGTCTACACCAAAAGCAGTTATTTCAACGTAATATCAAAATAATGTCGAACTGGAGGACTTCTTACTCCGACTCCTGTAACCCTCATTGTACGAGGACTAAGAGAAGTCGGAGGAAGAGTGCTGTGTCTCAGACTTCCTGCTGTAGACAGTGCCAAAAGCCGAAATAAGCTATTTCAACTTAAGCTACACAATTGATGTAGCTCAAATTGCATAGCTTAATTCAGCTTTAGCCTCAATGTGTAGACATACCCTCAGGATGCTAAAGGAACACTCAAGACAGACAGGCAATTGTAGAGAAGCTAAATGAATTCTTTACATCCATCTTCACTGCAGGGGATATGAGGGAGACTCCTACACCCAAGTATTCTTTTTAGGTGACTGATATCAGGAACTGTCCCAACTCAAGATGGTTGGAAACAAAATGATAAATTAATTAAGGACCTGATGGCATTCACCCAAAAGGTCTCAAGACTCTCCAACATAAAATAGCAAAACTGTAGTATATAACCTATTGTTTAGTTCAGCCTTTGTACCAGATGACTAGAGAATAACTAATGTAATGACAATTTTTTTTTTTTAAGCTTATATAATCCTGGCAAGCCAGTAAGTCTGACTTCAGTAGCAGGCAAATTGGTTGAAACTATAATAAAGAACAGAATAATCAGATAAAGCTGAACATAATATTTTGGGGAACAGCCAACATGGCTTTTTGTAAAGGAAAATAATGTGTCAGTCTATCTGAATACTTTCAGGGGGTCAACAAATATGGACAAGGATGATCCAGTTGATATGAATATGTGAACTTTCAAAAATAATTTGACAGGGTACCACACCAAAGGCTCATAAGCAAAATATACAGTCATGAGATAAGAGTAATTCCTCCTATGTATGAGTAACTAGTAAAGAGACAAGAAACAAAATAGTTGGAATAAATGGCCAGTTTCCACAGTGGAGAAAGGTAAATAGTTGAGGACCCCAAGGATCTGAACTGGGACCACTGCTGTTTAACCTGACCCCTTTCCCCAGATCATCTGTGGATAACAGTGAAGTGGCAAAGTTTGCTGATGATACTAAATTACTCACGAGAGCTAAGTCCAAAGTAGATTGCCAAGAGTTAAGATCTTACAAAACTGGAAAATTGGGCAACAAAAAAGATGAAATTCTGTGTTGATTAATGCACATCATGCATACATAAAGAACATAAGAATGGCCGTACTGGGTCAGACCAAAGGTCCATCTAGCCCAGTATCCTGTCTGCACCTGTGGCCAGCACCAGGTGCCCCAGAGAGGGAGGACCGAAGACAATGATCAAGCGAATTTGTCTCCTGCCATCCCTCTCCAGCCTCTGACAAACAGAGGCCAAGGACACCATTTTATCCCCTGGCTAATAGCCTTTTATGGACCTAACCTCCATGAAATTATCTAGCTTCTCTTTAAACTCTATTATAGTCCTAGCCTTCACAGCCTCCTCTGGCAAGGAGTTCCACAGGCTGACTACACGCTGTGTGAAGAAGAACTTTCTTTTATTAGTTTTAAACCTGCTACCCATTAATTTCATTTGGTGTCCTCTAGTTCTTCTATTTAGGGAACTAATAAATAACTTTTCTTTATTCGCCCTCTCCACACCACTCATGATTTTATATACCTCTATCATATCCCCCCTCAGTCTCCTCTTTTCTAAACTGAAAAGTCCCAGTCGCTTTAACCTCTCCTCATATGGGACCCGTTCCAAACCCCTAAGCATTTTAGTTGCCCTTTTCTGAACCCTTTCCAAGGCCAAAATATCTTTTTTGAGGTGAAGAGACCACATCTGTACACAGTATTCGAGATGTGAGCGTACCATAGTTTTATACAGGGGCAGTAAGATATTCTGGGTCTTATTTTCTATCCCTTTCTTAATAATTCCTAGCATCCTATTTGCCTTTTTGACCGCCGCTGCACACTGCGTGGAAGTTTTCATAAACATAAAACATAATTCCAACTCTACATGCAAAATCATGGTGTTTAAATTAGCTGTTACCACTCAAGAAAGATCTTGGTGTCTGTGACGGGGCATCGCCACCCCGCACTCTAGACCCCTCCGGCTGCCGGGGCTGCTCGCAGCGCGGGGGACCAAATACCGGCACCGCGCCAGCTGTTCGCTCACCGCCAAGCAAGTGCACCGCGGCAAGGCACCTCCTGGCGCCAACAACAAGAGCAGGGGAGGGGGAATCGGAGGGACGGCGTAAGCCGGTGATGGAGGCGCGCCGGGCAAAGGGGGAGGGGCGTGTTGCGGGGGGGGCTGATGTCAGCAGGGGCGACAAGAGGCGGCGGGAGATTTAAAATGGCGCAGACGGGCGCTCAAAGGTGAGGAACAGGTGAGGGAGAGAGGGGCTGGGCTACTGAGCGGGGAAGAGGGAAGGGACAAGAGTGGTAGCAAGCACAGAGAAGGAGAGGGAAGGGGAAGCCCTTCTGCCAGATGGAGACTATCCCCTCCTCCCCCGGTGGCGGGGAACCGGGGATGCCACACTTGCGAAGGCAAAGAGTGGGGAGAGGAAGCAGCCCAGGGTAGGGCAACGGATACAAGCCCAAGGGCTGATGCGTTGCAATGGAAAGCCCCGTCAGCCGGATAGGACTACGACAAAGTCCCCGTCCTTAGGGCCCTGGGCTGGGGCCCATGAGTGAGGGTGGGCCCAGGCCCCCCTCTCCCCACCGTAACCCGGGAAGATAACTCGGTGGCCAGACCGCGAACTGTCGCTGCTGACTGCGGGGAGAAAGCCGAGTGCCACCGACTAGGCCAAAAACTGGTGGGAAAACTCGCAAAATACAGACTCAGAGTGAGGTGGAGGGGCTTTAGGTCTATGTTAATGAGGGGTCAATAAACAGACCAGGGCATGCCTGGTCATTGCAGAGTTTTCATTGACAACATCTACTCAATGTGCAGCAGCAGTCAAAAAGGCGAACAATATTAGGAACCATTAGGAAAAGGGATATATCATAAAACAGAAGGTATCATAATGCCACTACATAAATCCATGGTACATCCCCATCTTGCACACGAGATGCAGTCCTTTTTGCCCTATCTCAAAAAAGATCCATTAGAATTAAAAAAGTACAAAGAAGGGCAACTGAAGTAATCAGGCATATGAAACAACTTGTATAAGAGGAGAGATTAAAAAGACTAAGTCTGTTCATCTTAGGAAAGAGATGACTAAGAAGGGATATGACAGAAACCTACACAATCATGAATGGTGTGGAAAATGTGAAGAGTGTTTATTCTTTCATAGTACATAAGAGCCAAGGATCACCCAATGAAATTAACAGGCAGCAGGGTTAAAAAAAATATAAGGAAGTATTTCTTCATACAATGCACAGTCAACCTCTGGAACTCACTGCTAGGCAATGTAGTGAAAGCCAAAACTGTAACTGGTTCAAAAAAGAATCAGAAAAAATAATGGAGGATAGATCCATCAATGGCTAACAGCCAAGATGATCAGGGATTCAATCAAATTAGGGACACCCAAAGGATGAAGTTCCAAGAGGCTGGCATTGGATGATAAGAGAAGAATCACTTGATAAATTGCAGTGTTCTGTTCATTCCCTCTGAAGCATCTGGCACTAGCCAGACTGGAAGACAGGATTCTGGATTAGATAAACCATTAGTTTGATTGAATATGGCCAGTCTTATGTTCTCAGATGTTGGGTTGACAGAGGAAAGATAGGTGATAATGGGATATATTGGGGCATTGCTAAAGAAGGATAGAGTTAAGGATGTATAAGCAGTGTTAACTCTACATTTACTGCATTAAGGCAGACCAAGGGCCAGCACATGTCAGGGCTCACTGAACACTGACAAATGAATAGCTGGAAATCAGTCTGGCTAACCTATGTGTTAGCATTCTATTTTATAGGAATGTGTTTAATGTAATACCTGCATGCTACATTAAAAGATAATATTTAAGTGTTTCACTCTGTAAATAGAAAAGTGTTTGTGGTGAACCTGGAAATCCCATGGTCAGGAGAGAAGAATTATCAAGTGTGAGATTCTAATTTACCACAAGAGTATCACCTCCTGCCCAACAAATGAAGGCCTATATTATAAACACCAGACAAATCATTGTGGAACAGAGTCTTTTGTCCACTGATGTTTTCCCCACACCTATCACAGTTTGACCTCTGAAGGGAGGTTATAAAAATCCCTGACAAGAGGGAGCTGTTTCACTATGCAGCTTGGAATTTAAAGAGGGCAGTATTTCTAAGATCAAGCAAGAGATTCCCAAACAGCTAAGCTTAGGTTATCCCTAAAGGACTTACACCACTTGTACATTACAACAGCTTCTATTTTCATACCTAAAACTGTAACTTACTTGTATAAGTGTTTATTTACTGGCATTAACCTTGTAAATAATTCTCTTCCACCTATTCTCCCTCTCCACCCAGGAAGAATTTACATGTCCATGGGGCAGGGGCTGGCAACCTTTTCAAACCAAAAAGTCAAACCACATCAAAATTCAGAACACGTGGTCAACTAAGAACCATATAACAATGCCCATTTGCATGGCTGAAAATATACAACTTAATATTATTTATAATTGACATAACGATTAATAATAGCATAAATGAAACATTGTACTCACAGACTTTATTTAATGGGACTTCTGCTGCTGCATCTTTTTGTGCATTTCTTTGAAGTTTACATCATAACTGGTCAAATCCAGCTTCATGCACATATTCAGACTGTCTTCTGTCAATCTTATGGCATGGCCTGGGGATGTGGAGGTGCAGGAATCTGGGTTGCGTGTATGAGGGGCAGGGGGTTCCGATGTATGATGGGCTCTGGGCACAAGGTTGGGGTGTGGGGTCGTGTAGGAGTATTATGGCAGGGGACTGGGGATTTGGGGGTGCAGGAGTCTGGGTTGGTCTGTATCAAAGGCTCAGGGCAGGGGGTTCAGATATATGATGGGCTCAGGGTTGGTATGCGTGCGCACGCAGGAGTGTTACGACAGGGGGTTGGAGATGTGGGGGTGCAGGAGTCTGGGTTGAGGTGTCTGAAGGGCTCAGGGCATAGGGTTGGGGTATGTGTGAGGTGCAGGAATCTGAGGATGGGGGAGTATGAGGAGCTCAGGGCAGGGGGTTCAGAAGTACGATGGGCTCAGGGTTGGTGTGTGTATGTGTGTGTGGGGGGGGAGTGAATGTGTGTTACGACGCTGCAGCCAGATGGGCGCTGGGCCCCAACTGGGGGCTTGTTGGTCAGGCTTCATTTTTAAATAAAGTAAAATATGTCCAACACAAAAGGTTTCAACATTGTCTTTATTTATGGCAGGAGTAGGAACCTTCTTTGGGTCCAGGGCCACTGAATTTGGGTAGAGGCAGCAGCTGTTACCTGAGGCACGAGATTAGGGTGCAGGAATTTCTATTGTGACCTAGGGCAGGGGATTACAGTGCACGAGTTTGGGTTGTGACCTAAGGCAGGATGGGATTGTGATCTGAGGCAGAGGATTGGGGTACAGAGTCTGGGCTCAGGAGTGGGGCAGAGGGTTTGGGAGGAAGGGTGGAAGGGAGGGACAGGGATGCCAAAGCAGGCTCTGGCCAGGATACTTACCAGTGAGACTTCAGGACAGAAGCGCAACACATTTCTCAGGAGCCTGCCCCACGCCCACACAGGCTGCAGGGCCATGTGCTCTGTGAATAAGAGCCTGAAGGAGGGGGGATTGATGCTTCACATGCTGCCTATTCTTGAAATAGGCAGCTTCCATTGGCCAGAAATCAGTCAATGGGATTGTGCTGGGGTCAAGAACCACTCCCCCCCCCCCCCCACTCCCAGCTCGGTTTGCGAAAAATAAATGGCCCAACAGCAGCTTTTCTGAGTGGCATGCAGGGGTGGGGCAAGCAGGGGAGTCTGCCTGGAGGCTCCCTGCTGTGTCCACAGGCTGGACTGTTTTGCCCAGGCCTGCTGTAGCACCAGTGCGGGCTCCCTGCTGTGAGGGGAGCAAGAGGGAGCTGGGCTCAAGCTTCGAAGAGCCACATCTGGCTCCCTAGTGAGCTATATATGGGTTGCAAGCCATAGGTGGCCAATACCTGGAGAACGGGGAGGGGGGGGAAGAAAGGGAACTGCCACCTATGACTTACAAATTGTAGCAGCCTCCAGTCACTCAGTCCAACACACCTTGTGTCTCAAATTGAGGTTTCCATTTAATTTATCCTAATTATCCTATGTTAACTGAAGGGTGAGTACACAGTCCGCAAGCTCAATGAGGTCTGTGGATCTGTGCTGTCATTAGTAAGGGCAAGTTTACCCAACAAAATTAAGTCTACCTAAAGTACATCATTGTACAGCTATTATAGTAATTAACTTGCTCTGGCACATCCACACTATGCTCCTTACATTGATGCTTCATGTCCTCCCAAGGAGAACTTGAATTGATTTAACAGTCCCTATGGGGCACTGTGTCTAAAGTAAGAGCAGGACATATGCAGGAGCCCTGCTCCTCTCCATAGCCCTGCCCCCTGCAGCCCTACTCTTTGCACCTCCTCTGCTTCCAAATCCACCACCCCTTGCCAAGCTAGAGGTTGGAGCTGGGACAGTGTGCCAGAGATCAGCCCCTGGACCACGTCCCCATCCCTCAGGGCACAGCAGCCACGGCAGGGTGGAGGGTCCAGGCTCCCTGGGCTCCTCTTACCACAGCCCTGCTCCTACTTCTTGCCTGGCCAGAGGATGGAGAATCAGGAGGAAGAGGAGAAGCAAGGGCAGAGCCTCGTGGTGAGGGAGGACTAAACGCCCACCTCAACCCCCACACCAAACCAAGAAGAGGCTGGTAACACCTCTAAGCCGTAGGCAGGCATGAAGCATTATCACAATCTGGGACAAATGCTGTCCTGAAGTCATTTAACCCAGGATATGAATTCTGCATTTCAGTACTGTCCCTCCCAGTTCAGGACACAGGTTCACCAGTGTTCCCTCTAATTTTCCCCGCCCCTGAGCAGAATGAATTTGTAATGTGGAAGTGATCTGTGACACATCATCTTCATATTGGTGCACATAGCAAAATTCATATGGCCAGAGTGGATCCAAGGGGTTCTGAGCATGGGATACGGATGCAAAAGTTGTAATCGATTAGTTGACTACTCACATTCTCCCCCTCACCCCACTGCCTCTATATGAGGGGCAGCGGGGGGGAGGAGCCAGTGGTGCAGGGAGCTGGCTTAAAAGCCGGTTCCCCCAGCATTGTCTTCACAGTGCTGTCTCCCCCGCTGCCTCTGTATCAGAGGCAGCAGCACAGGGGGGTCAAGGGAGACTTCTCCAGCAGCAGCTCCTGTCCACGGGGGTCCCAACTCCCTGCCATGAAGCACCCCCTATCCATGGCCAGCTTGCCAAGGACAATGGCTGCTTCCCAGCAGCAGCTTCTGTCCGCAGGGAGTCCCAGCTCCCCACTGGGACCTCCAGAGGACGGGGCTGCTGCTGGCTGGGCAAGCAGATGCCAGGCCTGAGACCCAACCCCACTGTAGCTCTGCAATTTAAAATGCAGTAGGAGCCGGGGGGGGGGGCAGGCTGCTTGGCTCCTACTACCTTTTAAATTGCAAAGCTGCAGAGGGGTTTGGTCCCCACACGAACCAGAACTCAGTCGGCTACCTTTCCCTATCAACTAATCAAGCAGTCAATAAAAATTCTACTGACTACTCAATTTGTAAAATAACCTCATTTTAACATCCTTAGTGTGGGAGGGGGCTCAGGCCTGGAGTAGAGGGTTGGGGTGCAGGAGTGCAAGGGCTCCAGTTGGGGGTGCGGGCTCTGGGGTGGGACAGAGAGTTAGGGTAGAAGGAATGTGGCTGGGAGTATGGGATATGGGGTGGGGTCAGAAATGAGGGGCTCAGAGCTGGGACAGAGGGCTGGGGTGCAAGGGCACTGGCTAGTGGAGCGGGCTCTGTGGTAGGGCCAGACTGAGATGTTTGGGGTGAAGAAGGGTATTCTGGGATCACTGTGAGGAGATAGGTCTCTGCAGCTGACTGCTCCCCGGGGCAGCACGGACTAAACTGATATGCTGGCAGACCGGCCCCATCCCCTCCCATGAGCCTCCCCGACGGCGAACCCCATCCCCTCCCAATTCCCTGCTCTGACTCCTGATCCCCCACCATCTGCCCTGAACCCCCAAACCCTCTGATCTCAGCCCCTCCACATCCCCAACCCTGACTCTTGCACTCCCTACACTCCCAGCCTCCTGCCCTGAGCCCCCCACATCCCCAAGCCCCTGTCCCAACTCCTCCTCCGCCCTGCCCCCCCCCCCACACACAACCCTGCCCGAAGGTTCCGAGTAATGCTGGGTAAGTCTTCTAGTGTATTAATAAAATAAAAAGTGAAGGATCTACAGTATTTTACTATGATTAAAAGTGTAATTATATAGTTGGTCATGAAAAGTATTCTGATACCTACCATACTTCATAGAAATCAGAGGAAGTGGGGACAGGGGAAGATGAAACTGTTTTATTCATCAAAGCACTCTCTCAATTAAATTCAAATAAGGATGATGATAATAACTGTCTATTAGATAAATACGACACACTGCTGTAAGCACTTAGTAATCCCTCGGTAAAACAAGGAGACAGACGCCTTTACCCAGTGACCTTAAAGGGAAACTGAAGGTTTATGATTAAGCATTTGTCATAACCCATATAGGTATCAGCAGAGGCAGTATCTGTTTTTTTCTACTGTGCCATATAAAAAGTTAATGCTCTTAAAGCATCACTAAACTGCATAAAACCTACAACCAAAAATGCTACAAAGATAGAATTTAATAATCTGTATGAATTTACCTGCTTTTATATGGACCATGTTCAGCACTCAATCCAGGAACGAATGACCACGGACATCAGTGGGTAGTTTAGGCAGAGCAGGTAGATTATGGATCTAAAAAACCTGTTCAGGACTAACCCAACTGAAAAGCACTTCATCCTTCCTCTCACATTTTCTGAGCTCTGCTAATGACTTCCTGTGTAACTTAGAACAAGTCATTGTCTCTAGGTCTTTGGGTTTGTCTACATGGGAATCTTTCAAATCAATTATACCAGTATAGTTACATTAATATACCTCCACCCTACCGCTATGTGTGAACATTCTCATTCTGATACAAGAGTAGCTTTTTTCAGTTCAATTGGTCTCTCGGGAAAGAGTTTAAACTAAACTGAAAAAGCCACTCATACTGGAAAACAAGAGAGTGTCCAAATAGAACCTAATAACAGTACAACTATATTATTTTAAATTCACACTAGAAAAAAAGACAATCGCTTAGTTTCTTCATCCATAGACTGGGAATACTACTTACCTACTTCACAAGGCCATTGTTAACATTTGAAGAACATGGATATTCTCAGATAGAAGGTGCTACAGATCTAGCATATGAATTCTGAAGACACCTCACAACATCTAACTTGCCTGGCTACATAAAAATTTGACAGCACAGAACTGACCCTCTTGAACCCCCTGTGTATGTGTCAGGGGAGGACGCAAAGGGGAAAGAAGTGATCTGCTATGCAACAACTTGTCAGCAGCAGAGCTGTCTCTGCCTGTCAACCTATAAAAACAGCATGTCCTCAAAATAGATGCTTGTGTTCTATAAAGTGGACTAGAACCAAAATGTCACTCTCAAAGTCACATTTCAACAGAGAGGGTGGGGGGGAAAGGGGAGTGAGGAGAGACAGATGTACTTCTAGTTACATACCTTTTTACACTTTACCTTTTGTGGACTTATTTCTCAACCTGTAAATTCCACTTTTGGAGTAAACAGACTGCAGGTTAGCTAGGCATTCAGTAGTACCAAGCCATGTAGCTAAGTCATCACTGGCTAGTCCTTCCACCACCACAGAAAAAGTTTATGCGCCTAAAACTAAGGTATTTTACACTGCATAGTAATACAGACACCAAACTAACATAAAGATGCTGAAGGACACAGAGCAAAAGCTAAGAGAGGCACCACATTCCACATAATGTACTAAACAACAACAGCAAAATCATCTCGGCGCGCGCGCGCACACACACACACACACACACACACACACACACACACACCCTTGTCCCTCTCTTTTTTTGTATCATCACCCACTAGTTAATGCATCAGAAGGCATCAGCAGTTAACCCCAGTATAGAACCCCAGAGCTCTCCTTTTCCACTTCATGTGTACTACTTCAGTTTGGGGGTTTGGTTGTTATTTTTTAAATATGCCTTGAGATCCAACTGTTCTATCCTTTGCCTCCCTTAATTTATATTTTTAAAAACACTTTTGTAAAAATCAGATGTTGTTCTTTTTGCCTCTCACATACTAGTGAGCAAATGAAAAAAGCAACAATGGAAACACATGCAAGAAAAGTAAATGCCATCTCAGAGCATAACTATATAAAATAACCAAAAGAACAAAGAGAAAGGAATATGCCATATAAAGTGATCAAAACTAGTAAGTACCAAAATAGGACAATTTTATGGGGAGGGAGGTTATAGGATGGAACAGATCATTAGAATTCCTTGTCACTGCTCTCATTTCTTTTTCCTTTTGGCTGAGGAGGCAAGGAAGCAGACTGATTTTAGAAAAAAAAAAAATCTAACTCAAATGATATTTCAAATAATTGCAAGTGAGTGACACCTAGCGATGAGCATCAAGTTGGTCAACCTCTGCTCTCCCACACAGTCCAGATAAGCCAGCAAGCTCTGACAGGTAGCTGAAGAGTGGGTGTTGAACCATGGGAACCTGGTACTTCTATGTTTCTCTCCCTTAAAAACCAAACAACAAATGAGTCAAGACCCAGAAACATGATACATGACTCCCCCCCCAAAAAAAAAAAGTTAACATAGCCAAGGGGGACAAACATTTCAGCTCTGTGAAAGGGCTCTGTGAAAGGTCATGTCTCTTATTTTATACAGATACCCTTTCCTCTCCCCCATTTTTTAATCACTGAACTGTTCCAAATATTTTTTCATAATTAAAAAAATATAGGAGATTTGGTGGAAAAATGTATTTCACTTCAGATCTTGAAACATTTAACAGTTGTCTCAGAGACAACTTAATGACGTCCCTAACTTTATACATCTTAACTAGTGTCCTGTTGTAAGTTTTATGAACTTGTCAAACAGACTCTTATTTTGCCAGGGGTTCCAAAATTTATTGCTCACAGAGCAGAGTTACTGGAAGTGAAGGGGGAAGGGAGGGACTGGAGCGTGATTTGTGGTGAGGTTACAGGAAGGAAAAGTACACTAGTATGCAAAGCAGCAATAATACAGTCAGTCCCCTGACAGGGAAGTTGGAACTAAAGAACAACAAAATGAAGACAGATTTTCACCTCCATAACATAGTACAATTCTTTAGGAGGGACAGAGACCCAAAACAGAATAGATTTATTTTAACATGTATGTGTATATTAATAGGAGTATAATTTTATGAATTTATATATATTTTAAAGAACATCCCTAAACACACTGAAGATACGAGTGAAGTTCAGAATTTTAAACGGGGATGTGGGTGGAAGAGCATTGGCCTACATTCAAACATTGTAACATTAATGTAATTCACCATGTTATATCTGTTTCTGTCACAATCAAGGTTTTGCCACTGGGATTTCAGTAGCACACCCAGAGCTGAACAGAAAAATATATACAGACATGTCAAGATTGATGCAGGAAGGGATACAAAAAAAAATAAAAATAAAAAAATAAAAATCTGGCGAGGAAGAGAAAAAAGATCACAATATACAGGTTCTGTTTTATATTCTAGATATATTCTACCATTTCATTCACATGCATGAAAATTATTTTTGGGTGTTTACCAACTGAAAAAAAACCAATTTAAAACAAAACTGCTTAACTTATTTAAGAAAAACCTGACATGACAGACAAACTGATCATGTGAAGACAAGACTGATATTCCTCATCCAGTGAGAACCTATGCTGAAACGTATTTGAATGAACTTGACCCAGCTTGGCTTCAGGCCAGCATTCAACGTCACTGAATGACTTAACAGAACAGAGTGTTCTTGGCATGAGCACAAAAATGTGTTGAAATCCATCTGGAAAGAAAATCAGTTTGCATTTCAAATTAATAAAAAGAAGTGGTAATAAAAAGTAGTAAACACAAATATAGGTTTGCTGCAGGGTTTTTTTGTTTGCTTGTCTGTTTGTTTTTAAGCTTTCTACTGTTCTTTCATTCACCAAACAAGTTACAGTAAGTAGTTCTCTGAGACATATCCTTCTTTTCTTCTCCAAATCTCAGCCCCTGGCCACTCCCTTTTCCTTCCCACCTTCTCACCTCCCACAAGGCTGTACCTGGAAAATTCCAATACACCTTTTAGCTAGCAAGCAAAGGGAGTGACAGCCCATAAAGCCAGAAACAATTCATGACTCATTTCCGTCCAAAACTTTGAAGTAAAGGAGACACTGCAGGCATCTCACGCAATGCTTTTGTATAGAATACTTCGTTATAAACTTATGTTATTCCTAAATGGATTATGTTACTTCTCTGTCATGAGATGAAGAGAAAACAAGGAGATAGAATAAGTAAAATAAAATTATATATTCAGTGCTCTTCTTGCATGTGAATTTCTGGGTATTGTCTTCTTCCCTATTTCCATACTAGGATTCCCCCTTATTTTCTTTCAAAGTCTAGCTGCACAGCCTGCTTTCCCTTCCTTGTTCCACCCCTATTTCTGTCTCCAGTATACTATTTTCCTTTCCAGCCAAGGACAGTATTATTCCATCATCATCACCAGGAGCAGTAACAGATAAAGAGAAATCTCCCTGTGTCAATCACACAGCATTCCACCACCCATTTATCATTCCATTAACTAGGGAGCATTCCTGCCTTATGATTGCACTAGAGGATATATCTGGTGTCACCCAGGTCCTTGTGGGGAATAAGGGCAGGGAGCTAAGAAGTGCAGGACTCAGGGCAGGGGGTAAGAGGTGTGATGGGCAGGGGATGGGGGTGCATGAATCAGGGAAAGGGGGCTCAGCCCAGGGGTGGAGAGGTGGGGGCAGCAAGGGTGGCACTGCTCCAGCTGTGGCTCCTCCCAGGGGCTGAGGTTGTGGTGTCCTGGCTAAGGATGTTAAATAACGATTAATTTACTAGTCAAGTAGTTGATGGAATTTCCATTGACTACTCGATAGGCAATTCCACATTCCTCCTTTGAAATGTACAAAAGCCCCAAGCAGGCGCTCTTGTGCATTTCAAAATTGGAACTCCAAGTGCAGCCGGGGCATGCGGAAAGTTCCGCTAACTCTGGGCTCCACAAGGGTGCTTCCGCTTTGAAACGCACAAGAGCCTGGGGGAATGCCACGTGGAGCCCGGGGTCAGCTGGGGACTCCTGACCCAGGGGTTGAGAGTTTGAGTCCCCCCACCCCCACCCACGGGCAG
This sequence comes from Pelochelys cantorii, assembly GCA_032595735.1. Taxonomy (NCBI): domain Eukaryota; kingdom Metazoa; phylum Chordata; order Testudines; family Trionychidae; genus Pelochelys; species Pelochelys cantorii. The sequence continues at coordinate 72,352,430 of CM064327.1, forward strand.
CAACCACTACCTCCCAGAAGGATGCAGCTGGCATCATTGGAAGGTGGAAATAAGGGGGCCCATGAAGGTACAAAAGCTCCTGCTGTGGCATAATGGATAAGGCACCAGCCACACAGAGCTTGGGATCAGCTGGGAACTCCCCTGCTGACCCCGGGCTCTGCACGGCATTTCCGCAAAACCCAGGATCAGCTGGGGACTCTGTGGTGGAGTTTCAGAGGGGCACCGCTGCACAGAGCCTGGGATCAGCTGTGCGGCACTGCCCCCTTTAAAATGGAGCCAGCAACAAAGGGGGGGTGGGGAGGAGGAGTCAACTAGTCCTTAACATCCTTAGTCCTGGCAGATCCTTCCAGGGGACAGGGACAGAGGCTGCACAGCCCAGCCCCCGCCCCCCTCCTGGGGCAGTCCACTGGCTAGTGCCAGCATCTCCAATTCTTGCAGCAATTCCTTCCAAGGAAGAGCCAGGGCTGGGCTGCCCACTGCCCCCTTCACCCTTCCTACGGCCACTACTCACAGGGAAGGGGCCAGGGCTGTAACTGGGCTGCTTGCTCCCCCCGCCTCTATTTCCAGGGGAGGTCTGAGGAGGCCGAGGCCAAATTGCCCAACCTTCCCCCCAGCATCTACTCATGGGAAGCAACAAGGAGACAGCTCCCCCAACCTCTACTTACAAAGAAAGCAGGGCTGGGGTGCAGTCCTCTCTCTATAGCATCTCCTCATGAGAGAGGTTTGAGAGAGGCTGGGGCCAAGCCATGTTTCCCAGCCCCCACACGTCTCCTCTTAGGAAGAGTGCCTGCACTGCCCAAAGATTGGGGTGGTTCCGGGAAGGCTGTAGTTGCAGGGCCAGTGGAGCTCTCCCCACTCATCTAGCACAGAGACCTAGGACTGGGGAGGAAGGGGTTTAGGGCAGAGGAACCACTTACCCAGTCTGATGACCCACAAGAAGGTGCAACCAACTCCAGCTGGCCACTGTCTTGCTGGTGCCACTACCCCCAATGGTCACTCCGCAGTATAGTTCTCCTCCCCTTTCCAATATTATGGAAAACAGTTGAATTCCAGACACAACCCTTTCTCCTGGCACAACAAAACTCTTTCCTTGCTTTGTTAGTATAGGAGGAAACCGTATACCAGATTTGGTGGTCCTATCTCTTACCGTTTAGGAGGAATTCTTGAACAAACAGACTTCTGGATGGAGAGACAGATGCACATTTCTAAAATACATAGATCATTGATCCTCAAATGCAAGCCTCACATCAGAGCAACATCTTCCAGTTACTAAACAGGCCACACTGAGCAATGATCAGAAGAACAGTAATCTGGGTTCATTCTCATAACACGTCTCACAAATCCTTACACCAAGGCACTAGGAATTGGCCAGAAGCAAAGCAGGCATGCTTCCCATTGCCCTTGAAGCCCTAAAAGTAACTCAAGCTGCTCTGCAGAAACTACTTTAGTTTAATAACTGAAATAGGTGACTTGTGCCACCCTTAGTGACCCTCAATCCCCTGCTGGAAGAAGATTGGAGATTTGTTTACAATGGTTCCTTCAGCCACACACAGAAGAACTTCTTGGCAGGGAAGAAACTCTTTACCCCTCACTCATCCACCTCACATCCAGCACCTGCAGCATGTAGCAAAGCTGCACTGGTTTTTGGCTTCTGGGGTACACATCCACAATAGGGATGTTAGTGTGTAGCCATTTACACTGTTAACTGATAAGCCTGGACTCATCAGTTAATCATAACAGTTATAGACACACACCCTTGCTACCTCTGTATCAGGGGCAGCAAGGGAAAGGGGAGGCAGTGATCGTGGGGAGGCAGCTTTTAAACTAGCTCCCCGTGTGTCCCAGCTCCCACAGAGCCGCCTGGACCCTCCCTTCCCGCTGCCTCCAACAGAGGCAGCAGCGCAAGGGGAGGGGCGGTGGGAGCCGCTGCTCAGCTCCCACCTGCCCACCCTACATATAAATATGAAAACGCTAAAAAATCCAGCAGTTAAACTTTACATTAATACATGTTTGTTAACATCCCTAGTCCATCCCTAGTCTAATTAGTAATTAGAAAAAATTACTAATTTTTTCATATTAACAAAATTAAAACAGCTCTCCAAATGAACTAAGCAGCAAAGTAACTTGCATGGTATATGAATTAGGTTTCCATTTGGCATCTCAAACTAAACTCTCCCAATGCTCTTTTAAAATTGCCTGTGCCTCCCATCAGTTGACAAAAATGTCATTGTAAACATACTATAAGCAGCATTAAAGTCTTTGTTGGAGGTCCTAAATATAGGGTAGGAGTGAGGAGAGAGGAAGAAGCCTCCTTTTTTTGTAGAACTTTTTTGTTTGCCTGATTGTCTTTTTCTGCATAATTACATCCTAAAACAAAATGACTGGGGGATAAAACGATATGAATGTTGGTTCTCATGTAGATGAAAAGGAGATAAATCAGACTTAAAAACAAAACTCTACTAATCATGGAGGTCAAGGATAACACTCATCTATGCTTTAGTAAATTAAAAATCTCTTTGCAATTATATAACAGGAATCAGACATCAAGGGGGCATTTTTACACTACCTGCTTCCAGTAAGAATATGGCATTGGTGGAACTCAGCACTTTGTCTTCTCTCTGTGGTTTTCTACGATAGTCAGACTATGGAACAGAAGGGCCTAAATAAGCAGCAGAAATAGAGTTGCATTCAAGAAAGTACACAGATTTAGGGGCAGAAGAGAATAAAGGGACTAAAACTAGAAGTATGCAAACTGCTGCTGCTGCTGCTGCTGATGGCAATAGCATATAGGTTGATTTGCATTTCCTACTTTTAAAAGGATAGGACTTGTTGGATACTCTATCCATTAGGATTTTTTTTTTAAATTCAAGACCTCTTTTGCTGATAAATCTTAGACACACTGTAGCCCATTAGCACTGAGGCAGCCTACCAGCACCCTCACCCAAAACAAAAAATATGAATCAAATACATTGCTCTGTAACAAGGATAGAAAAGAGGTAGGGAAGGTGATGTGCATAAATGAAGGGAGACCAAAAAATAATGTCAGTATTTACAGTGAAGCATACTGGGCTAAGTCGGAAAAAAAGATCTTTGGAATGCATGAGATTTTATCAATCATAAAAAAAAATATGGATCAGTTCTACTAACTCTCTGAAACTCTGCCCCATTATCCTTGCCTCTCACCTAACAATATGCTGGCATTCCATGCCAAGTTCAATGAAATCTGAAAGTTTGCTTGAGAACCAGATCTACAGGTTAGTGAGGTTTTCTAAAGCCACTCCCCATCAGTTAGAGGGCAATCTATTGGAGACTGGCACAATCTCTAAGCAGGGCAGAGTTGAAAGGAGGATGTGACATATCCCATAGTCATATAGGTTACTTGTGTTAGTAATAATACAGTCCATAAAAGAAATCTTTGGATAAATGCATGAGACAATTAGCTCAGACAGGATGACACTAAACTGTAAAATTATGTATTGAGTGGGTTGTGCTTTCTCTTTTCTGTGTACTCTCTAATTTCGTATTCTTATCTATGACTGGAGAAATTGTTCAGCCTCTTGAAAGGTTTCGCTGTCAATTCAAATTTACAGTCTTATTTTTTAATTAATATGAAGACCAGCAACAGGGCGTCCTTACAAATTATGGGGCCCATGCAACTGAGGGTTCCCCACCATCACTGGGCAGCTTCTGCCAGGAGCCTGAGGCATGGGCTTCTCTACTACCCCTCTTCCTTTCACCCCATGCAGCTTCTAGCAGGGCTCGGGGGCTTCCCTGGGACCAGACCAGAGCTGAAGTGGCTGGGAGCTCCCTCTCTGAAGCATCTGGCAGAGGAGCATGTAGGGTTGGGGAAAGCAGAAGCCCTGCAGCAGTCAGGAGAGAACAGCCGGGAAGGGGCCAGAGAGGAACCAAGAGAAGCATATTCTCAGGTATACAAGAACACACACCTACATAGGGAAACCAGAAAATTTGACACACATTTTTCAGTGCCAACAAACATACCATTGTGGTATCACCTAGAGCAGGACTACTCAACTCATGGCCAGTGGGCCGCATGCGGCCCATGGCCCATTTGTTTGCAGCCCACGGTGCAGTTTGGGTTTACACAGGGCTCAACACACGGCCCGCAGGTGGGAACCAAAACAAAAGAAGTAGTCAATATAACGGTCTTCTGTTGATATGAGTTTAGTAGTTAAATTCCTGGACTGTCATTGCTCATTAAAAGTGTTGTCACATGGGTGGAAATCAGGTAAATATTGATTTTATTAATATCAGCAGAACTGACTTAAATGGGGTTTGCGTGTTGTGTGGTCTTGCCTTAAACTTTGTATTCATGCCCGTCAGTGTGAAAGAAGCTATTTAAATATATTTGCATGTATATGCAACCACACTTAAGTTGTGGCTCTCAGCATGTGCAGTGAGTATCATTGTGGTCCCTGAAGCTTCCAAAGTTGAGTAGCCCTGATCCTGAAGCCTCATTCAGGTCAGGAAATATTACACTCTGTACCAAAAATAAACGAAATAAATCATGACAGACTTCACCCCAAAGAGCATGTAATCTAAAGAGACAGGATAGCAGTAGCGTTCCCTCCAAACCAGTGGTCACCAATCAATAGTTCGGGATCTATCAGTAGATCTTGGTGCCTCTGACAGGTGATCCTGACTGATTTGGTCATGAGGCTATCAAGTGCCAGCACTTCAATTGCCCTTCCCCCCCACTGCCATGCTGCTCCTACCCTCTGCCTTAGAGCTGACCCCTGAGAGCCTCCAGCTTACTCTACCGGGCGGGGAAGGCAGAAGAAGGGAATGCTAATATCAGAGTGTCCCCTTCCCCTTGCTCCTGTACCCCATTTCCATGGAGAGAGCAGGATGGGGCCTTGGACAAGGAGTGGGATAAGGGAAAGGACAGGGAAGAAGGCAGGGCAAGGGTATTTGAGTGTGAAGTAGATCCTGAGTTGACTTAAATTCAGAAAGTGATCTTGTGCTTAAAAAGGCTGGAGACCACTGCTCTAAACTGCATGGCACCACAGCTTCAGAGGTGATTTAATCAGCCCCACCTAATCAGTCAGCTCAGTGTAGAGCCCTGAGCCTCAGACTGGGCAGGGCTGATTAGTTATCTGTGAAGCTGTGCTGCTGCACAGCTTAGAGGGAACAGTGGACAGCAGGGGTCAGACAGCAGAAACAGCCGCTCAGTTTGGAAAATTGTGGAAAATACTTTTCATGTGGAAAGAACTGAGTAGAGTGCTAGCATCTAGTGCTCTTTTCCAGAGCATTTATCTGTTGCATCATCACTAGCCCACAGCTCAGGTAAATTCATGACAATATTGATCAGTGTCTCTACTTTTGAAAACTGGTGATTGCAGCATTGCCTATAGTAGATGGAGAATACTTTCATGATTAACTGGTTACAAAAACCCATATTAAAAAATAAACCCATTTTCTCTTCTCTTTAAAATGAGCATAGTTACAAATCTACATAAAGTAACGTTAGTCATCTGTGAAGTCACACAAGAATTAGTGAACTGGCACACAACTCAGCAGCAGTCTTACTTTTGTGACTTAAGATGAAGAGGAAGAGGATTACAATAACGAAGTTTGCCTCAGAGCAATGATGAAGGCAGCAGTCACTCAACCACTGGCTATTCAGCATCTTTGGAGCGCACACACCACACGTTAGATAGAATATGGGAAGTGGCACTTCCCACAATTCTAATAAGCAAATTCAGTGACGAATGTCAGCTGAATGACAGATGAGAAAGCACCAAATGAGCATCTGACTCATGAAGGAATATTCCCATTTTTATTCCTGTAAAAGTTATCATCCATATTATAAGTTGTTTGTGATTTATGCTAGAAACTAAAAGCTATAATTACTGGTATATGGTCTTTGCAATTCCTCCAGAAAGACCCAATACAAACATTTAAGTTAATGCCAATCCATTCAGTCATACACACATGCCGCTATATGGATGTCATCCCCGTCATCCCCTAAATACTGATGCTTACAAATACTGTATCCTATTTCTCTGCATTAAATTATAATATGACAGTGAGAAAAATTCTATATGTTGATACCACCAAAATGTTCTTTAGAAATATCTGTACAATATTTTGTCCAACACAACAATGATCACCCAAGTATGAATAATCAAGGTTTAGGTGAATCATGAGATCCCCTGAAGTCTGAGAAGTCTCATCCTGTTTTGAACAAACAAGATTATAATCGCACCTGCGAAATGAAGAACTACAGAAAAGTTAAACTACATATTGCATTCCATTTTTTCTTCATTTCTTTAATAGGGGGAAGCATCACTGAAGTCCAAATTGTGTCCCACAAGCCAGTATGCAAAAAGTTTTTTGCCTGAACATAACCGATAGGTCAGGCACCTTCATAACACTGTACTTTTCTGCCTCAGGAAGAGAGGATCCTTGTTCTGAGACTCTACACATTGGAAGAGGCATATCTGGGAGGACCAGAGGTTAAATTAGGTTGGACATGCATTGTTTCTTCTGGCATCTAGGAGCAGACAATATGAACTATGCTAACTGCCCTACTTAGCTCTATTTGTGTCAGGAACTGGGGATGTGAATGTTTAAATGGTAAGCTTCACCTGTTAAGGTGGGGAATGGAGCAGTTCCCCGCTGTGGGGCGCCATGGCCTGATGCACAGCAGGGGCTGCTCTAGCCCAGAGGCTGGGGAGGAGAGGCAACCACCCCAGCCAGGCTGAAGCAAGCCCTCCCCTTTAATCAGTTAACCAATTAAATGGGATTTCACATCCCTATTAGGAACATCTTCTAAAGGAGGATTTGCAGGCTTCAACAATTTCACAGAACTCTGGCATTTCAATTCCACCCAAGCCTAGGATGACCAGATGTTTTATTTTATAGGTATAGTCCAGATATTCAAGGCTTTGTTTTATAATAGATACCCCTCTCCCCCACTCCCTGTCCCAATTTTTCACACTGGCTATCTGGTCACTATACCTAAGCCATAGGGCACCAACTCTGACATAACTCTTCTTTACACAGCTATGGATATCACTTCAGGGTTTTATATAACATTTCCTCCCTTTTGTCCTCTTTCATCTAAACATTGCTCTATGCCCTCACAGATACCAAAGATCCACAGGACTTTGGAAAAAGGTTCTGTTTCTTCTTCTACAGGGAAGGGAACGGTCTTCTCCTTTCCCACTCCCAAAAGCATAGGGAATCTTTGCAAAGGGAAAAGAATGGTTACTTACCTGTAACTGTTGTTCTTCGAGATGTGTTGCTCATGTCCATTCGAATAAGGAGATATTGCTGACCATAGTGCCCACGGTGGCCCCGGTAGGGGCGCCGTCTCTTGGGCAGTTGGACTCCACGGTGCCTTACTCGCAACTGGCACTGAGTTCGGCACCGCATGCAACCACTCAAAGAAGAACTTCAGTTTTCTGTTTCTCCCACTACTCAGAGGTTTTCTTAAGGCAGGGTATAGTCTGGCATTTAGTCACTTGATATAAAGCATTAGCACTGCTTTCAGTTGATCACACTGCATTGGTTAATAGTCCCTTTCAGAAGACAAGGGTTTTTGTTTTGTTTTGTTTTTTTACAGTGGCCTCAATATACAGTAGGCAGTGCCAACTTTTGAATATTTGGAGCAGGAAACAAATGTTAAAAAAATACACAAAAAGCTCTGCACCCAAAACTTTATTTTCCAATTATGATTTTTTATTTTAAATCCGGTCATTCTTTTACTCAGACCTAACAAAGCATTTCCGTAAGCATGTAAATTATGCTTCATACGGCACAAATCTGGCATAAATATAACTCTTCTGCCAGCTTTCTGAAATTCATGGTTTGATATATTTTCCTTCCCACCCACCATTTCCTTATCCTCCTCTTTCATTCAAGACATCTGAATTAGTCTCTATTGTCCAAAAGATTTCTAACTACAATACTTTTAGTTTATTTCTATTTATTATAAATGATGGTAGGAGGGAAAACAGCAGAATAAAGACAGTGGACTTCAAGAAGGCAGAATACTTAAGGAACCGAGTAAGGAGATATCTTGCCATTAGTGATTATCTTTAAAAACTCATGGAATTTGGAAGAGATTCTAGAGGACTAGAAAAGAGCAAATATAGTGCCAATCTATAAAAAAGGGAAATAAGGACATCCCAGTGAATTATAGACCAGTCATCCTAACTTCAGTACTCAGAAAGATAACGGAGCAAATAATCAAGCAATCAGTTTGAAAATCACTAATAAGATAAGCAATAATCAGCAAGACATGTCAAGAACAAATTGTGTAAAACCAACGTAAGAGATTTGTTTGACAGGTTAATAAGCCTTAGGGATGGGGGTGGGGCAGTGGTAGATATGATATATCTTGACGACCTTCTCATAAACAACCTAGGGAAATACTACCTAGATGGAGCTCCTATGCAGTGGAGTACAGTGCTTGGAAACCCATTCATAGACAGTAGTTATGTGGTTCACAGTCAAATTGGAAGTGGGTCCCACAGGGATTGGCCCTGGGTCCAGTTCTGTTCAGTACCTTCATCAATGATTTAGATAATGGCATATAGAGTACACTTAAAGTTTGTGGACAATACCAAGCTGGGAGACGTTACAAGTGTTTGGGGAAGATCAAAATTGAAAATGGTCTGGCCAAACGGGAGAAACAATCTGAAGAAAATAGGACAAAATTCAATAAGGACAAATGCAAACTACTCTGCTTAGGAAGCAACAATCAATTGCACAAACACAAAATGAGGAAATGACTGCTTAGGAAGGCATACTGGGGAAAGGTATCTGGGGGAGGGAGGGAGGTAGTAATGCATCACAAGCTAAATGTGTGTCACTGTAACACTGCTGCAAAAAAAATAACATAATTCTGGGATGTATTAGCAGCAGTGTTGCAAGCAAGACACGAGAAGTAATTCCTCCACTCTACTCCATGCTGATAAGGCCTCATCTAGAGCAGTGTTTCTCAACCAGTGGTACGAGTACCCTTAGGGGTACTTGAGAGAAGTCTGGGGGGGTACGTCAACACAACTGAAATTTGGAGAAAACTGAATTTTTGTTTTAAGTTTTACGGTGCTTTATTTTTTTACACCCCAAAATTTCATTGCCCACTTCGCTACAATTAAGTTGATTAAACAAATGTATTGCAATGGTAGAAAAAAATTGTGCGTGTCTGAAAACTAAAGGTACTGGGGTACTAATACTTTTTTAAAGGGGGTATTTTATAAAAAAAGGTTGAGAAACACTGATCTAGAGTACTGTGTTCCAATTCTGGGCACCACATTTCAGGAAACATGGAATAACTGGTAAAAGTCTAGAGGGGAGCAACAAAAATGATTAAAAGTCTAGAAAACATGTCCTATGACGGAAAATTGAAAAAATGAGTTTGTATAAACAAGAAAAAACTAAGAGGGGACATAATAGTTTTCAAGTACCTAAAAGACTTATAAAGAGAAAAGAAAAAAAATATTCTCCTTAATCTCTGACGACAGGATATGAAGCAATGGTCTTAAATTGCAGCAAGGGATGTTTAGGTAGGAATTTTTTCCTAATGTACTGTCAATGTGGTTAAACACTGGAACAAATTGCCTAAAGAGGCTGTGGAAAACCTCATCAATGGAGGTTTTTAAGAACAGGTAGGACAAACACCTAGAAGGAATGGTCTAGTTATTATGTAGTCCTGCCTTGAGCACAGAGGACTGGACTAGATGACCTCTTGAAGTCCCTTCCAGTTTTTCACTTGTATAATTCAGCACACGCAGAGAACTGTTAAGCAAGATCCTATGAGAAGCAAGTGTACGGGGAAAAAAAGAGTTCAGGAGAGTTGTTATTTTTAAAGAGACAAAATTAAGGGCACAAGAGCAAACTATTCCAATATACTGGGAAAATATTAAGTATTATAAGAGACCACCCTGATTTAACCAGGAGATCCTCAAGGACCTGAAACTCAAAAACCAAGTCATACAAACAGTGGAAACTAGATCAAATTTTGAGGAATGAACATTAAAAAAAAAAGCATATAGGGACAAAATTAGAATGGCCAAAGCAAAAATAATAATAAAATTATAAACGAAGTACCGGAGGGGGGGGCAGGGGGGGGCAGATGGGGAGGCTCCAGGGGCTGGCCTCTTCACGCAAGAGCTTAGGGGCCAGGCAGAAGGGTCTGGAGAGCTGGATGTGGCCTATTGGCCATAGTTTGCCCCCCTCTGACTCAGGCCACTTAGCTTGACAAAACTTATGTCGGACAGGGGTGTAAACAAATTTCTGAGTGAACTAAGTATAAGTGGTTGTGTGCATAGTGGTATGTTGGTTGCAGAGCTTTTCCTGCTGAGATAGCTGTCATCACTCGCTGGCAGATGATTTAATTATGTAAACAGGAGAGCCTTCTCCTGTCAGCATAAAGTAGCTACACAAGAGATCTTATAGCAGCACAGCTGCATTGGTTACAACTTTGCCACGTTAAGCTCTCTTGGGTAGACATAGCCTTAGACAAGTTAGATGTCTTCAAGTTGGTAGGGCAGTTGATGAAACAGTTGATGGTAGTTGATGAAATACTTTCTTAAATATTTAAGAAAGTATCTGAAGAGCTCTCTGAACAATTAGCAGTTATCTTTGAGAACTCATGAAGGACAGAAGATTTCCCACAGGATAAGGAAAGGACCAACATAGTACAGGTTGAATCTCTCTAGCCTAGTACTCGGTGGTGCGGTAACATCCATGGTCCAGAGTGATTTAATTACCATGATTTTAATTGGATGTTCACGTATGGGAGTGGCCAAGTTTCACGCAGTCCCATAAAGTTTATTTACAGTCACCAGTACTGGTTCTCAGTGTTCTGTAATGTTATCTAGCTTTAATTTACCCCATTTATCTCCTAAGAGCCCAGTAATCAGTGGAATTGTTGGTAATGCTGCTAGACAATACTGAACTCCTGTGGTTCGGCAAAGCTTCTGGTTCGACACTGGTCAGATCTCAAGGGTGCCAGACAACAGAAGTTCAACCTGTACTTGTCTATAAAAAAGGAGCATAAGGACAACCCAGGAAATTACAGACAAGTCATCTTAACTTCTGTATCCAGATGGATCAGGGAAGGTGGGTATAATAGGCTGGGGAAGGCATTGCCCTCCCAAACCGACACTCTGGCCGCACCTATATACTCTGCCCCCGAGTGCCTATTGGGGGTGGAGTGCTGCTGCCCCCAAGTGCCCAGCCTCCCCTTGCTCTGGGGTCGGGAAAGCTGAGGCCATGCAGTGCCCCACCTCTCCACGTTGCTGGCGGTGGAAGCTTGGCACCCATGGGGGGGGCAGAGGCTTGGCAGAAGGGGCAGCCCATGAAAGTGAAATAATGAATCTGTAAGCACCCATAAAAAACAAATTGATAAGTTACCGTCTACATGAATTTGTCAAGAACAAATTACATCATACCAAACTTGTATCCTTCCTTGACAGTATAGCAAGTTTGGTATATAGTGGTGAAGCAAATGTCATATACCTGGACTTTCGTAAGGCTTTTGATACAGTCTCGCTTGACCTTCTCAAATAAACTAGAGAAACACACTACCAGGGCATATTTCCCAGGGATGGCCTGAGGGTTGTTGGGTTTTTTTTAAACTAGGCAAAGGTAAAAGGCAAAAATCAAAGCCCCACCACTACCTAGGCTTGGGCTCTCCTGCACTTCACTCAATAGCTCACCGGGAGACATCCTGAACTTTGGCCCTCTTTGTCTGCCCCCTGCTCCCTCACCAGGAGGCAGCCCAGGCCCAGGCTCAGGCTCTCCCCTCCCCCTACCAGCCCTCACTGGGGACAGACAAAGATTCACAAACTTACCAAATAAGTCTGAGAGTCAATGGTCTACATGGACATATGATAAAGTGGGTGTGTGTCTGGTCGGATAAGTTCTCAGAAAGTAGTTATGGTTTACAAAAAAGCTGGGAGAGCATATCATCTGGGGTCCCATAGAGATCTCTCCTGAATAGGGCGTGGAGATGGCAGCTAGTGCATGCCTGCAGTCCATTAGAATTTAACCACAGCAGAAACCAATAAGCTGGCGCTTATTGGTTAATCAGTTAAACTCTCACATCCCTGATCCTGAGTCTAGTTCTATTCAATAGCTTCATAAATGATTTGGATAATAACAGAGAGCACATTTAACATGTGCAGATTAGGGATGTAAAACCCTGAACATAAAAACATAAGAATGGCTGTACTGGGTCAGACCAAAGGTCCATCTAGCCCAGTATCCTGTCTGCCGACAGTGGCCAGCACCAGGTGCCCCAGAGAGGGTGGACCAAAGACAATGATCAAGCGATTTGTCTCCTGCCATCCCTCTCCAGCCTCTGACAAACAGAGGCCAAGGACACCATTTTATCCCCTGGCTAATAGCCTTTTATGGACCTAACCTCCATGAAATTATCTAGCTTCTCTTTAAACTCTATTATAGTCCTAGCATTCACAGCCTCCTCTGGCAAGGAGTTCCACAGGCTGACTACACGCTGTGTGAAGAAGAACTTTCTTTTATTAGTTTTAAACCTGCTACCCATTAATTTCATTTGGTGTCCTCTAGTTCTTCTATTTAGGGAACTAATAAATAACTTTTCTTTATCGGCCCTCTCCACACCACTCATGATTTTATATACCTCTATCATATCTCCCCTCAGTCTCCTCTTTTCTAAACTGAAAAGTCCCAGTCGCTTTAACCTCTCCTCATATGGGACCCGTTCCAAACCCCTAAGCATTTTAGTTGCCCTTTTCTGAACCCTTTCCAAGGCCAAAATATCTTTTTTGAGGTGAGGAGACCACATCTGTACACAGTATTCAAGATGTGGGCGTACCATAGTTTTATACAGGGGCAGTAAGATATTCTGGGTCTTATTTTCTATCCCTTTCTTAATAATTCCTAGCATCCTATTTGCCTTTTTGACCGCCGCTGCACACTGTGTGGAAGTTTTCAGAGAACTGTCCATGATAACTCCAAGATCTCTTTCCTGATTTGTCGTAGCCAAATTAGCCCCCATCATACTGTACGTATAGTTGGGGTTATTCTTCCCGATGTGCATTACTTTACACTTATCCACATTAAATTTCATTTGCCATTTTGTTGCCCAATCACTCAGTTTGGTGAGATCTTCTTGGAGTCCCTCACAGTCTGCTTCTGTCTTGACTATCCTAAACAGTTTGGTATCATCTGCAAACTTTACCACCTCACTGCTTACCCCTTTCTCCAGATCATTTATGAATAAGTTGAACAGGATTGGTCCTAGGACCGACCCTTGGGGGACACCACTAGTTACCCCTCTCCATTCTGAAAATTTACCATTTATTCCTACCCTTTGTTTCCTGTCTTTTAACCAGTTCTCAATCCAAGAAAGGACCTTCCCTCTTATCCCATGGCCATGTAATTTACACAAGAGCCTTTGGTGAGGGACCTTGTCAAAGGCTTTCTGAAAATCTAAGTATACTATATCTACTGGATCCCCCTTGTCCGCATGTTTGTTGACCCCTTCGAAGAACTCTAATAGATTAGTAAGACAGGATTTCCCTTTACAGAAACCATGTTGACTTTTGTCCAACAAATTATGTTCTTCTACATGCTTCACAATTTTATTCTTTACTATTGTTTCGACTAATTTGCCCGGTACTGAAGTTAGACTTACCGGTCTGTAATTGCCCGGATCGCCTCTAGAGCCCTTTTTAAATATTGGTGTCACGTTAGCTACCTTCCAGTCATTAGGTACGGAAGCCGATTTAAGGGATAGGTTACAACCCACAGATAATAGTTCAGCAATTTCCCATTTGAGTTCTTTTAGAACCCTTGGATGAATGCCATCCGGTCCCGGAGATTTATTAACATTAAGTTTTTCTATTTGTTCCAAAGCCTCTCTAATGACACTTCAATCCGGGACAGTTCCTCAGATTCATCACCCACAAAGGACGGTGCAGATTTGGGAATCTCCCCAACGTCCTCAGCCGTGAAGACTGAAGCAAAGAAATCATTTAGTTTCTCCGCAATGACTTTATAGTCCTTGATTGCGCCTTTTATAGTTCGATCGTCTAGGGGACCCACAGGTTTTTTAGCAGGCTTCCTGCTTCTAATGTACTTAAAAAACATTTTGTTATTTCTTTTTGAGTTTTTGGCTAGCTGTTCCTCAAAATCTTTTTTTGCTTTTCTTATTACATTTTTACACTTGATTTGACAGTGTTTATGTTCCTTTCTATTTATCTCACTAGGATTGGACTTCCACTTCTTAAAAGATGCCTTTTTGTCCCTCACTGCTTCTTTTACATGGTGGTTAAGCCACAGTGACACTTTTTTAGGTCTCTTACTATGTTTTTTAATTTGGGGTATACATTTAAGTTGGGCCTCTATTATGGTGTCTTTAAAAAGTTTCCATGCAGCTTGCAGGGATTTGGCTCTAGTCACTGTGCCTATTAATTTCTGTTTAACTTGCCTCCTCATTTTTGTGTAATTCCCCTTTTTGAAATTAAATGCCAGGGTGCTGGACTGCTGAGGTGTTCTACCCACCACAGGAATGTTGAATGTTATTACATTATGGTCACTATTCCCAAGCGGTCCTGTAACGGTTATTTCCTGGACCTGATCCTGCGCTCCACTCAGGACTAAATCGAGAATTGCCTCTCCCCTTGTGGGTTCCTGCACCAGCTGCTCCAAGAAGCAGTCATTTAGGCCATTGAGAAATTTTATCTCCGCTTCTCTTCCTGAGGTGACATGTACCCAGTCAATATGGGGATAATTAAAATCCCTCATTATTATAGAGTTCTTTATTTTGGTAGCCTCTCTAATCTCCCTCAGCATTTCAATGTCAGTATCACTGTCCTGGTCAGGTGGTTGGTAATATATCCCTACTGCTAATTTCTTATTATTGGAGCATGTAATTACTATCCACAGCGATTCTATTAAGCATGTTGATTCACTTAATATTTTTATTTCATTTGATTCTACATTATCTTTCACATACAGTGCCACTCCACCACCCACCCGGCCTGCTCTATCCTTTCGATATATTTTATATCCCGGTATGATTGTGTCCCACAGATTTTCCTCATTCCACCAGGTTTCAGTGATGCCTACTATGTCCATCTCCTCATTTAATACTAGGTACTCTAGTTCACCCACCTTATTAGTCAGACTCCTAGCATTTGTGTAGAAGCACTTTAAAAATTTGCCACTGCTTATTTGTCTGCCCTTCCCTGGTGCATTGGAATCCTTTGTATGCGGTTGTTTGTCTGCTCTGGCCCATGGTTTGCCCTCTCCCCTCCTCTCTTTCTGACTACAGCTTAGAGACTCTCTATCAATGGATTCTCCTCTAAGAGAAGTCTCCCTCCGATTTACATGCATCTCCGCACCAATCGGCTTTCCCCCATCTCTTAGTTTAAAAACTGCTCTACAGCCTTTTTACTGTTTAGTGCCAGCAGTCTGGTTCCACCCTGGTTTAGGTGGAGCCCATCCTTCCTGTATAGGCTCCCCCTCTCCCAAAAGTGTCCCCAGTTCCTAATAAATCCAAACCCCTCTTCCCTACACCATCGTCTCATCCACACATTGAGACTCTGAAGCTCTGCCTGCCTACCCGGCCCTGCGCGTGGAACTGGAAGCATTTCCGAGAATGCCACCATAGAGGTCCTGGATTTCAGTCTCTTTCCTAGCAGCCTAAATTTGGCCTCCAGGACATCTCTCCTACCCTTCCCTACGTCATTGGTACCTACATGTACCACGACCACCGGCTCCTCCCCAGCACTACACATAAGTCTACCTCGATGCCTCGAGAGATCCACAACCTTCGCACCAGGCAGGCAAGTGACCATACGGTTCTCCCGGTCATCACAAACCCAACTATCTATGTTTCTAACAATCGAATCACCCACTACTAACACCTGCCTCTTCCTAACTGGCATTCCCTCCCCCTCAGAGGTATCTTCAGTGCGAGAGGATACCGCAACATCCTCTGGGAGGAGGGTCCCAACTACGGGATGGTTTCCCTCTGCTCCCATTGAATGCTCTGTTTCCTTGCGACTTTCATCCTCCTTAAGAGCACTGGGGCTCTCAGACTGGAGGTGGGACAGTACTACAATGTCCCGGAAAGTCTCATCAACATATCTCTCTACCTCCCTTAGCTCCTCCAGTTCAGCCACTCTGGCCTCCAGAGCCCGAACCCGGTCTCTGAGGGTCAGGAGCTCCTTGCAACGGGTGCACACATACGCCACCCGCCCACAGGGCAGGTAATCATACATGTTACACTCGACGCAATAAACAGGATAGCCCCCACTCTGCTGCTGGGCTTCTGTCTCCATTTTTCTAATGAATAAGTTTAAGCAGAAACTGGGATTCTTTTTAAACCTCTGGAATATAGATTATTATAAGAGTTGTTTTTAAGAAGGTCAGAAGTCCCTAGTGCCCTCTAACCTCCCCCTCTAAACTCCCTCTCCAAACTCCCTGTTAGCTGTTCCCGTTCACAAGCTCCCTGGTCGCTGAGTCACAGGCTTATATAGCTCTGGTAGCCCCTCCCCCTGACTGAGGCTCAGCCAATTAACAGAGGCTTCTAGATTTCAAACCTTTTTGAAGCTCCTTCAAACAAACCAACCAACCACACACAAACACAAGCTCAGCACACAGCAAATAACACCCCCACACACATTTTTTTGTTTAGTTTTTAAGGTGCTATAGGACCATTCATTGTTTTTTAAGTTACAGACTAACACAGCTACCCCTATGAGACTGTTAAGCTAAACACAAGTCAATAATGTAATGCTGTTGGCTTAAAAAAAAAAAAAAAAAAAAAAAAAAAAAAGGCAAGCAAATTTATGGGAGATTGATGCTACAGTCTAGTAAGATCCCCTAAATCAAATGCTGGTGGCACCCCTGTCAACGCTGATACTCTACCAGGTCGCAAGGAGTAAGGGACAGACGGGAGAGTTTCTCCCCTCTGCCTCCTGCAGTGGGGATGCCACAGAGATTCGATCTAAGGTATGTCAACTACAGCTAGGCTATTCATGTAGTTGGAGTTGTGTATCTTAAGTTGACTTTCTCTTATCGTGTAGACCTAGCCTCAGTGCAGTATGGAATACTGAGTCCTACCTCAGTGCAGGGGACTGTTCTAGGTGACCTATTTAGGTCCCTTCCAGGCCTACAATTTTAAGATTCTATAAAAAAAGGGATTTATCAGCACTTATTTTAGATGAGTATCCTATATATGCTATAGCTCAGGAGTAATGCACCTATTTACTACTCACTAGAAAGGAACCCATTTCAGAATCAGGTCTTTAATACCATACCTTGAGGTATTCCCTATTTAGGCAACCCTCCCCCCTCCCCCTCCCCCCCCCCCGCACAAAAAAACCCAGCTGCAACTACTTTTCTCAAACACGACATTCTAAATATTCCAATCACTTCTGACAAATACAGGCTATAATTATATAGCTCCTCTCATTACAAAGAATCCTACATTGCTTTATAAATTATATTTTACAAGAAACATACAGAATCACTTTTCCCATCATTCAAGTATGTCACTTTTCGCATGTGACTAACAGTGATTTAAAAAAAACCCACTTACAAACAAATGAAACAGCTTTTTTTTTTAAATTACAAATATAAAAGTCTTCAAACTACAATCTGAGAACTGTCTTCTGTATTTCTTTTAATGATCAGTAAATACATAAATCCAATCTCGTGAAGTGACTCACCACATTATCCAGAATGAGAAGACAGACTCCCAGAAATGCTAAGTGGTTTTTTTTTTTTAAGGAAACTGTTAAATCTTATAGCTCTCAGATAACCATAACCTAAGTATGAATTCATCTTGTAGTGGCCAAGCAATAAGAACTGCTGCTTCTAAATAGTGGGACTTACAGGTGCTCATAGATTTTAAGGCCAGTAAGGACCATCATGATCATCGAGTCTGACCTCTTTGAATACAGAATTTCACCCTGTATTGCATCCATACATTCACCTCCTGTAATGCTTCCATAACCCCAGCTGAGTTTTAAATCAAGATTTAAGGATTTCAGTAAAATTCAAGTTTCAGAGAATCCAACATTTACTGTAGTTTAAACCAGCAAGTGATATGCCAAAAGTGCAGAGGACAATGAAATCACACTCTCTCTCCCCCTCCCCGTTCAGGGTTTCTGCCAATCTGACCTGAAGGAAAATTCCTTCCTCGCCCCCAATATGTTGATCAGTTGAATCATGATCATGTTGGCAAAACCCACCAGCCAGACATCTGGGAAAGAATTCTCTGTAGTAACGCAGAGTCCTCCCCATCTAGTGACCCATCCTTGGCCATTGAAGGTTTTTGTTACTAGCAGTCAATGACACACTGCTGGGGAAGATGTTGCGAACACTGCAGGACAGAGCTAAAATTCAAAGGGATCTTGATAAATTAGAGAACTGGGCAATCGATTACAAAATGAAATTCAACAAATGTAAGGTGTTACACTTACAGGGAAAAACACATTCACAAATACACAATGGGGGACAGCTGGTTTAGCAGCAGCACTGCTGAGAAAGATCTGGGTCTTGTGGTGGATCACAACTTTCCCATGAGTCAACAACATGATGTTGTTGCAAAACAAAGCAAATGCAACTTTGGGTTGCATTAACAAAGGCATAGCGTGGAAATCACAGGAAGAGATGGTACTACTCTCTACTTGGCATTGGTTAGGTCTCAACTGGGCTACTGTGTCCAATTTTGACCAACATTGTCAAGAAAAATGATAGAGAAACTGGAAAGGATCCAGAGGTGAGCAATCCAGATGATAAAAGGGATGGAATGCAAGCCCTATAAGCAAAGGCTGAAGGAACTGGGTATGTTAAAGGGGAGACATGGCAATCTTCAAATACTAGAAAGGCTAACAAAAAAAAAAAAAAAAACAGAAAAGTTGTTCTATCTTGTCACAGAAGGCAGGACAAGAGGCAATGGGTTCGAACTACAGCATAGCAGATTTAGATTAAAATTAGGGATGTTAGCTAACCACAGGAATTCTTAGCGGTTAGTCAACTATTCTATAGTCCCCATGGGGCACGGCCAGCAGCCAGTGCAATTCGGCCCCACTCCCGGGGAGCTCCCTGCCACCACAGCAGCATGGGGTGGGCTGGTGGGAGTCAGTTCACAAGAGGAGCCAGTTTAAAAACTAGCTCTCCTCACAGACCAGCAGCCTACTGACCCACACTGCTGCTTCCAATATAGAGGCAGCAACCTGGGGTGGCAGCAGTCCCTGTCCAAGGGGAGTCTGAGCTCCCAGTGGACAGAGGGGGCTGGAGGGGGTGAAGGCAGGGGGAAGAGCTGCTCCGGCAGCAGCCCTGTTCACAGGGGGTCCCAACCCCCTGCACACAGATGGACTGCTGCCAGAGCAGCCTCTGTTTGAAGCCAGCACCGGCACCACTGAGGACAGAGGTTGCTTCATGGCAGCCTCCCCTGTCCTGCCCTCGCGCTGCTGGTTCTGATAGAGGCAGCAGCGAGAGGGGCAGGTGACACCCAGCACCGGACTCCTGTTTCCCCTCCCCTTGCTGTCTGTGTCCACTGGGAGCTCAGACCCCCCTCGGATAGGTACTACTGATACAGAGGCAGCAAGGGAGGGCGGAATGCAAGTAGTCGACTAGATTAACCAATAAGCCTAGGCTTATTGGTTAATCAACTAGTTGACTACTCATTCACATCCCTAATTAAAATCTCAGAAAAAAATCTTCCTAATTGTAAGAACAGTAGGACAATGGAACGAACTGCCAACCCAGAAGTTCCTTTATTAGGGGTTTTCAAAAAGAGGGTGGATAGTTAACTACCTTGGATGGTTTAAATCAGTAGATCCCAAACTTTTTTATACTGCAGACCGGCAAACTCATTCCAAAATTTTTCGTGGACTGGTACAGAAACATTTGCATATTCATTGTGGTAATTAATTCATTTACCTATTTGCATATCATTATGATAATTAATTTTAAGCAGTCATGTGTTAATTTGCATTGCATCTGTATGCACACAATCCCACCATTTTCTAAGTTTTCCCACTTTATAAGGGCCATCATCCTTCTTCGCCTCCTTCCCACCTCATTCCCTTCACCTCAGGAACTGCCCCCCACTCACAGGTGGCTCTTGCTACATTTCAAAGGGAGAGGCACAGCAGTCGAAACCAGCATGAGCAGGGTAGTCACTCAACTACCCGATAAGCATAAGTAGTCGATTAGTTGCTTACATCCCTAGTCTGCAAACCCATGGTTGGGAACCTCTGGTTTTGACACAACAAATCCCTCACTGTGGCAGGAAGTTGGACTAGAAGACCCTTGCAGACCCTTCCAATCCCATGATTCTATGGCTCTATATTCCTGCATTGCAATGACAGCTAGTAGGCCCTACGTCTATCCCTCCCTGCACCACCTGACTGTACACCCTCCAAGCAGGAGCCAGCAGCAGCATGAAAGTAAGTGTGAGTACATAATTAGCCTCTGTCATATGTAATAAAAAGGGTGCAAAGATATACGGATCACATCTGAGGAAAAGAACCTCATCTGTCTAAAAGATAAAAGACACTTGAGCCACAGGTGACCAGGCTTCTGGACCTTCCAAAATCCTCTTACAGCCAGAAAAACTTAAACAGTTTTGTTCCATATCATCATATTCAATAAATTCTGATAAGAGCAATAAACAGAACCACCTTGTTTTGTACCAGGGCTACTCAATTTTGGAAGCCCCGGAGGACACAATGATACTCACAGCACATGCCGAGAGCCGCAATTTAAGTGTGGTTGCATATACATGCAAATATATATATGCAAGTAGCTTCTTTCACACTGACAGGCATGAATACAAAGATTAAGGCAAGACTACACAACACGCAGGTGACCAGGGACAACCTTGAGTGTAGGGCAGCAGGGGTTGAGTATGACCAGTGAGTAATGACAGCCTTGAGTGAGGGGACAACCAGGGTGGCAGGGTTTGAGTGTGACTTGTGGGAAGACTATGGCAAGCAGCTGAGGCCAGCCCTGAGGGAGAGGGATGTCTTGGAGCACCCCCACATAGTCTTCCATTTTACCTTTGAGAAATATGGCCACCCTAATTTGGATGTTATTTAAAAAACATGGGGTAGGAGGAAAGTGTTTGGTACACATAAGCTGAAATAGCTATTCTGTCAGCTGCATTTAAGTTGTGGCTCTCCAGAGCTATGTAAGAAAGATGATGTGGTTTAACTGAATCTTTAAACAGAGCAGAGGTGGGGGATTAGTATACCCAAGCAGCCAAGAGTTTTCCCAGTTGAATAAGTGCAAATATATAGGTCTAGTACAGGGGTCAGCAACCTTTCAAAGGTGGAGTGCGGAGATTTGACTTATTCACATCTATGTACAGATCCAAGTGCCGGTGATACTTTTTAAAATCAATGTTAGTCCTACTTATAGCAAGCTGGGGGTACGGGGTCTTGGCAGGGGGAGGGGAGTGAGGGGTTTGGGGTGGGTGGGAGGTCTGGGCATGAGGGGCGGGGGGGGGGGGGGGAGATCTTCCCTGACTTTGTACCCCCTTGCAGCAACAGCTGCAGCATGCTGTCCCAGGCTGCTCCGAAGGGAGGCCCCACTGCCACTGCCAGGGCCTACATGGTCCGAGGCCAGCTCCGGAGGCCCCCCTGCCTCTGCCAGAGCCCACGTGATCCAGGGCCGGCCCGGCCCGGCCAAGGCACCACTGAGAAGCCTCAGACCCAGCACTGCTTCCTCCCACTGCAGCCTAACCTGCTGCAGGAAGGAGGAAGCGCTCTCCAGAAGCTGCATGGTGGAAGAGGGGAGGGGCTGAGCTCTCTCACGCATGCCGCTGAAAATCGGCTCACATGCCATAAGCGGCACAAGTGCTGTAGGTTGCCAACCCCTGGTCTAGCATGAACAGCATGCACCATCAAGGCCTCTTCTCCATTTCTTTAGAATGACATCAGACTCCATGTGAACAGCCAGGGCTCGACAAATTATAGAAAACCCTACTCGCCAGACAAAAACGGGACTTGCCACCCCCACCGCGTGACCCCCACCGTGCAGGTGTGCGCCACCCAGAGAACGGGACGACCAGGACGGCATGTTTGCTTCTGTGACGGGGTGGGACCACTCCGCAGCGGTGAGGACGACCCACCCCACACTTCAACAGCGTCAACCCCCATGCTGCACAGGGAGCGCGGCGTTCTGACAGCAGTCTGCGCCGCTTGCTCCCGTGCGGCCGCCCAGCTGAGCGGCATGCAGGGGGGGGTCGAGTCCTGGGACGGGAGCCGGAAGCAGGGGCGGGGCCGCACGCGGGCTTAAGGCAGGGCCAGAGCGTGTGTGCGTCCCTGACATCAGGGGGAGAGGCGGCAGCGCAAGAGAGCACCACATTCAAAAGGGGAGCAGAAGAGAGGAGGGAGGAGACGGAGGAGAGTAACGGAGGGAGAGGGGAGAACAGAGGAGTGAACTAGAAGATGGCGGTGGGTGGAGGAGTGACGGGTGAGAGCAGAGGAGCGCGGAGGGGGACGGGAGTCAGAGGAGGTCAGAGAAGGCAGGAGGGAGACGGGGAGCGGAGCAGAGAGCAGAGCGTGGGGGCAGAGGATGTGAAAGGAGAAGCGGAGGTAGGAAGCAGCCCAGTGCGGAGACACTAAGGAGCCCCGTCCTGGGCTGCTTCTTACCTCCACTTCTCCTTTCACGTCCTCTGCCCCCATGCTCTGCTCTCTGCTCCACTCCCCATCTCCTTCCTGCCTTCTCTGACCTCCTCCGTCTCCCGTCCCCCTCTGCTCTCACCCTTCACTCCTCCGTCTACCACCGTCTTCTAGCTCACTCCTCTGTTCTCCCCTCTCCCTCCGTTACTCTCCTCCGTCTCCTCTCCCCTCTGCCTTCCTCCACTGCTCTCCTTTTGAATGCGGCGCTCTCTTGCGCCGGTGCCTCTCCCCTGATGTCAGGGACGCATGCACACTCTGGCCCCGCCCTACGCCCATGTGCGGCCCCACCCCTGCTTCCGGCCCCCTTGCACGCCGCTCAGCTGGGCGGCCGCACGGGAGCAAGCGGCGCAGACCGCTGTCAGAGTGCCACGCTGCCTGTGCAGCACAGGGGTCGGCGCTGTTGAAGTGCGGGGCGGGTCGCCCTCGCTGCCACGGGGCGGCTCCATCCCATCACAGCTTGCCAGCTGCCAAAATCTACTCGCCACGGGCAAGTGGGCGAGCAGATTTGTCGAGCCCTGGGAATAGCCCAATATACACTATTTAAAAGAAAAACATCCTAAAATATTCAACTGAAAAGTGGCCACCTCTAAGCAACCCATTTTATGGAACAAGAGTATATGCACGTTTGGGGGGAGGGGAAGAGAATTTTGATCAACACTTCTACTCTCATAAAGCATAACATGGCTATTTAATGTCTATGCACAGCAGAAAGAGCTGTTTTGAGATTGTAAGATGTTATTTGAAGAATAGCCACTCAGCTGTCTACCTCAGGTGGACAAAGGACCAAGTCAACCGAATTTCAGCCCTTCCCAAACTAAATATTTTAAACCATCAACCCTTAAGTTTAGGCCAAATATAGATGCAACTCAACTTGCATCAGACTCTATACTCAGACTCAGGCCAAATTAATATGAATGTAGAGCCCTAAAGGAAACCAGCTATAAAACTCAGACTACCACAACTAATCCAGGAGTGGATAATGGTCTACACCAGTGGTCCCCAACCTTTTGGGGCTGCCGGGCGCCCGGGGGCGGGGCCGCACATGCGCCAGGGGCACAAGAATGGCTCAGGCCAGCCCTAGTCACTAGGCAGGCGCACATAAATGCCCTGGCAGGCGCCGTGGAGCCCGCGGGCACTGCATTGGGGACCCCTGGTCTACACTGAAAAATTAAAAATAGTCTATTTCACTGAAGATAACAGTCTCCTCTGGCTGTAGAAAGGCTGATTCCATTACAAGGATAGTATTTGGTTATATCAAGTGGCTGCTGTATAGTTAATTATTTTACCACACTGACATAACTGTAAATTGACAGTTGCTTCCTAAACCATTACTGACCTGATGCATTCTGCCCAACTGCTTATGACAACAAGCCTACTTAGAATAGAGTACAATCACAGACCAGTTTGTCCATAGAAAAGCACTTCTTTTTAAGTATAGCATAAGAGTTTCTAATAAGCTGGTTCATGCTTTTCTGGGGGCAGATCTTTCTTGTTTGTGAGTTCATAATTCAAACTTGCTCTTTATAGAAACACACTTTCACAAACAGCTGAAAGATGCTCCTTTGTCTTCCCAACTGACTAAATCCTGGCATCGTAATTAGCAAAACTGCAGGCACCAGGAGACTGTGATATTTGATCTCTCATTATGATCATTAATAGGTCTAAATTTATGCTTTGTAATGTGCCCAAACACAAGAGTCATAGAATCACAGAGCTGGAAGAGACTTCAGGAAGTCATCAAGTCCAGCCCACCGCCCATGGCAGGACCAATCCCAAATAAATCAACCCAGCCAGGGCTCTGTCAAGCCAGGACTTAAAAACCTCTAGGGATGGAGATTCCACCACCTCCCTAGGTAACCCATTCCAGTGCTTCACCATGCTCCTAGCGAAATATTTTTTCCTATTTTCCAACCTAGACCTTCCCCACTGCAACTTGAGAGCATTGCTCCTTGTTCTGCCATCCATCACAACTGTGAACAGCCTTTCTCCAGTCTCTTTGGAACCTCCCTTCAGGAAGCTGAAGGATGCTATCAAATCCCCCCTCACTCTTCTCTTCTGCAGACTAAATAAGCCCAAATCCCTCAGCCTCTCCTCGTAGGTCATGCGCTCCAGCCCCCTCATC
This sequence comes from Pelochelys cantorii, assembly GCA_032595735.1. NCBI lineage: Eukaryota > Metazoa > Chordata > Testudines > Trionychidae > Pelochelys > Pelochelys cantorii. Next base: position 72,377,219 of record CM064327.1, read on the forward strand.
ATTTTGGTCGCCCTCTGCTGGACCCTCTCCAATGCGACCACAACCTTTCTATAGTGGGGGGCCCAAAACTGGACACAATACTCCAGACGTGGCCTCACCAGAGCCAAATAAAGGGGAATAATCACTTCTCTGGATATGCTGGCAATGCTCCTCTTAATGCACCCTAATATGCCATTAGCTCTCTTGGCTACAAGGGCATACTGTTGACTCATATCCAGCTTCTCATCCACTGTAATCCCCAGGTCCTTTTCTGCAGAACTGCTACTTAGCCAGTCGATCCCCAGCCTGTAACAATGCTTGGGATTCTTCACTTGTCCTTGTTGAACCTCATCAGATTTCTTTTGGCCCAATCCTCTAATCTGTCCAGGTCACTCTGGACCCTATCCCTGTCCTCCAGCCTATCTATCTCTCCCCCAGCTTAGTGTCATCCGCGAACTTGCTGAAGGTGCAATCCATCCCCTCATCCAGGTCATTAATAAAGATGTTGAACAAAACTGGCGCTAGAACCGATCCTTGGGGCACTCCTCTAAAAACCGACCGCCAACCTGACATCCAGCCGTTGATCACTACCCGTTGGGCCCGACAGTCTAGCCAGCTTTCTATCCATCTTCCGATCCATTTATCCAATCCATATTACCTTAACTTGCAGGCAAGAATATTGTGGGAGACCGTATCAAAAGCTTTGCTAAAGTCGAAGTATATCACATCCACTGACTTTCCCATATCCATAGAGCCAGTTACCTCATCACAGAAGCTAATCAGACTGGTCAGGCATGACTTGCCCTTGGTGAATCCATGTTGACTATTCCTGATCACTTTCTCCTCTTCTAAGTGCTTCAAAATGGATTCCTTGAGGAGTCCCTCTATGATTTTTCTGGGGACTGAGGTAAGGCATGTGTGCCAAAATAAATGCTTGAAGCAAGACAAACGTAATAGTCTTTTATCAATATTCAGTCATCAATCTGGCTGGATGACACAGACTCCATTTGATATCATGATTCAATGCCTTAAAAATAACTTATTTTAAACTCTACTGCACAAGACAGGTGCTAGATTCAACTTTAATTTTACAGGTAGAAAAATATAGTGGTGCAAGAGGATGAGGACAAAAGAGAAAGGCCTACCTATATGCACAACATTTGTATGACTGGCTACATAAGACACTGCTTGCCTTTGAAGGATATTTTTGGGATACCATTGAAGATGTAAAATCTACTTCACACAAGGCCAGGGTGCAGAGAGAGAAAACTAATCACTTGTTACACTTCTACACCTTCCTATTTCATCATTTTTTAAGATAAGTTATTGAGACAGAAATAAACTAGTGTATCAATTACTGACCCATCCATGCTCTAATTCTGGCAGGTCAGAAAGCTTCAGATGCTACTCTCTGATGTGTATTTGAAAGAACTTCACAACATTCCTTGCCTAAGAAAGACAATTACACAGAAGAGCATTTTCTATACTACATAAATCATTTAAAAGTTCCCATCGCCAGTGCAATGCCAAAAAGCAGTAGGGCTTTTGGAACACTAGCAAAGATCCATTTTAGTGAAGTCTGAAACATTTAAAACCAGGTGATAGTCTAGTTTAAGGAATATCCTCCTGGAACAAGAATCTCAGTTGGAAACTGTTAGCATTTTCTGTTTATTTCTTTGAGAAAAAAGGTTTTTGAATCCAAATTTTATGGTTTTTGGCTAGGTTCTTTTGAATATAGTTTAGATTTTATTTAAAGATGCACTTACTAAGCCTGCTTGCAATGTGTTTTTTCAACAAAGGGTCTGCCTTAAATAATTACTATCCCTTACTTATTCTGCATGCCACATATAGAGAAAGATATAACCCCTGTTTCAAGAAATTAATAATTTAAGGGCCAAATTTTCCATGCTTCATTCATGTAATTAAATTCCCCTGGCCTAAATGGGACTAGTCACAAAAAATGAGCAAATCTGGTTGCACATGAGACTCATACAGTACACAGGTTGAACTTCCAGGATCTCAGTGGAGTATCCAGACTCCAAGCTTTGAAGCAGACATTATATATTTTAATAAAACAGAATTTACCTACTTTAGAGAGGATTAATGCTGAAGACTTCATAAAGAAGTGTTTTAGAAGGAATCTGAAGAAAGAAAAGGAGGCCATTTGGTATGGATGGAGTGAGGCAGTTCCTAGTGTAGGAGGTAGCATGGTAAGAGGCATGAAATCTGATTTGAACAACATTAGATTCTGTTTAATCCCTAGGAATGAAAATATTTAAAATATTTAAGAGTTTAATTTTTTTTGACGACACGAGAGGCCTTAAATCTCTGCGAGGAGGCCTTTAGCAATGGCCGCATTCTGGTTGGGTCATTCAAACTGCTATTTGTAATGCTGTGAAATGTGCTCACCCTGTGTTAGGGGTTTAGAGCCCTTCTAGATAGCATACTGGAAAGGAGATCACCATCACTGCATACCAGTGTTCCCTGTAAATTATGTGCTTGTGCAGGCGCTCAGGAGAGAGGCAAATGCCATATAGCAGATTAGCGGAGCACCCACAGCTAGGTTTTTGTTTCTACTAATGTTGCACATTTGCACATGCTTGATGTACAAACATTTTTTCTACACATGGATAAAAAAAGATTCGAAGGAACATTGTTGCACACCCTCAGAATCTCCAAGGACAAGGTTGCTAGTGCCTCTCCACCCCTTAGGAAATTCTTTCCAGGGCCAGACCTCGTCAGTACTACTGTCTGTCCTTCATTTTCTCAAGTAAATGATAGGGGGTGGGGGGGGCGGATTGCATCTGAGCAAAAAGCAACACACCCTTTCCATCTCCTCTTTCCTCCTTGCCCAAAAGGCAAAAAAGCAAACACATACACTCCACCCCACTCCAAGTGGAAATTTCAAAAGTGTGTGTATTGACATAACTCTGCACCCACCCATTCAAATTAATGAGACTGAGCAGTGTTAGCCCAATGTTATGCAGCTTTGAAAATTCTTTCCCCTATTTTTTAAGCGCAGGGCTTACACATAAGTATAAGTATGCACATGCACCCTCCTTTTAATTTTTTTTAATCTCCGGTGTTTATTGGAGAGAATAAACATCTGACATATTCATCTGACAGACCATGAAATCAGAGATAGAGCACACTGCAAAAAATGGATAAATATGCAGTAAAAATATTTTGACAGAACTGATAACCCTCTAGAACCCAATGGAATATAGCATATATTTCGGAGTAGTAGAAAATGAATTTCACACAAGTCTTCTAATTAGGAAACAATCCATTAGGTTTCAGAGATTTATTAAATATTGTCTCTCAAATGCTTGTCCATTTTACGTTGTTAGGCCACTAAATTAACAGGCCTTTGAAAAAGATTCATCTTGTAGAAAAAAGTTTTCCTGTAGCAATCACTTCTTTTGTATTCTCTGTTCTTTTGTGTTATTCCTCAAATAGTTTGCCCTGAATTATTCCTACAAGGTTACAAGTCCCAAATATTGCATAGCATGGCAAAATATGCTAAAGTTATAAGGAGCCAATAATTTAACTCTAGGAACTGGCTCATGCAAGAAGGTAAATCCCCAATGTAAAGTATGGCCCAGACTCATCACTCCCCTAGAAATTTCCACAAAAAGGAGCTCTGTCATAAGGAAAACTACAAAGGAATCCTTCGAGTCCTGGCCTACACACAATTTTTGTACCAATATAAGCTATTTTGCTTAGAGGTATGATTTTTTTTAACTAAAATATAGAGTACATCTTACACAGCAGGGCTGAAGTGAAATTAAGCTATGCAATTTCAGCTATGTCAATTGCGTAGCTTAAGCTGAAATAGTTTAACTCTGCTTTTGGCACTGCCAAAGGAAGAACACTCATCCTTTGATTTCACTTGCTCCTTGTGAAATGAGGGTTACAGGAGTCCCAGTCAGAAGTCCTCCAGCTTGCCATTATTCTGAAATCAAGGCTTGTAGTGTAGGCACACACTAAGGGTATGTCTACACTACCACCCTAGTTCGAACTAGGGTGGTTAATGTAGGCATTCGAAGTTGCAAATGAAGCCCGGGATTTAAATATCCCGGGCTTCATTTGCATCTTGCCGGGCGGGCGCCATTTTTAAATCCCCTTAGGTCGAACTCCGTGCCCGCGGCTACATGCGGCACGGAGTAAGTAGTTCGAATTAGGATCTCTAATTCGAACTACCAGCACACCTCGTACACTACGGAGCTGACCTAAGCTACACAATTTGATTCATGTTAGTAGTGAAACTCAAGTCGACGTAGCTTAGATCTACCTACAGTGGGGTTCACACCACGCTGGCTCAACAGACAAAACTCTCCCATCAACTCCCCTTATCCTTCTCGTTCTAGTAAAGCACTGGAGGGCAATATTCTAGATGCAATAAATTGACACACATACCCCTTGCTGTATCGATCACTGCCCCATTGATCCTGCCCATAGTGAAAACATACCCTCATTCTCAGATGCACCCTTTTTTCATAGTCTGCTAACTTAAGTGAAATTGCATCTACTTGCACCACAATTGCATCTACTTGCACCATTGTTTTCACACTCCAGCTATTGTTATAACTACAGACATACTGCTAATTTTTCCTTTTGTCTGGAATAGCACATCATACCTTATGTCTGCCCATACATCACCTTTGGTGTTGACATCTGCAATCATTATACCAAAAACAAAACAAACCACCCAACCCCCTACACTCACACAAACCCTTTTTGGACAATGTAATATGCACAATGTTTAATTGCCACTATAGTGCATTAAGTGTATTCAATTACATCAGAGTATACGGTTCTAAAACTAATTTTCTTTAGAATTACTAAGTAATGTATAAATGAAAAGTAAAACTGAACCATTAGTTTTTGGCACCCTCTACTGGAAACTTTAGGAACAATTGTATAGTACTATGAACTTTTTAAATGATAAATATTAGAAATCATGCTTGTTTTTATCTGTAACGTTTTAAACATCAAGTTTGCTGCATGCAAACAGCATTCGTGCACAGAAACTGTCAGCTAATTTTCCAGCTGAAGCACAAAAATCAAGTTGTCATACATCAATCCAAGATTTGGGGCACCCAAAAATTGCAGGAATCTAAAATTTAGGCATGCAAATTTATAGAGAATGTTTGTAAAACTGGTGCATAATAATAATGGATCTTCTGTAGAAGGCAACAGGTAATCATTTTGTTAGGAACATAAGAACAGCCATACTAGATCCTGTCTTCTGACCATGGCCAATGCATCATAAAATTGTGAAGCATGTAGAAGAACATAATTTGTTGGACAAAAGTCAACATGGGTTTTGTAAAGGGAAATCCTGTCTTACTAATCTATTAGAGTTCTTTGAAGGGGTTAACAAACATGCGGACAAGGGGGATCCAGTAGATATAGTATACTTAGATTTCCAGAAAGCCTTTGACAAGGTCCCTCACCAAAGGCTCTTGTGTAAATTACATGGCCATGGGATAAGAGGGAAGGTCCTTTCTTGGATTGAGAACTGGTTAAAAGACAGGAAACAAAGGGTAGGAATAAATGGTAAATTTTCAGAATGGAGAGGGGTAACTAGCGGTGTCCCCCAAGGGTCGGTCCTAGGACCAATCCTGTTCAACTTATTCATAAATGATCTGGAGAAAGGGGTAAGCAGTGAGGTGGTAAAGTTTGCGGATGATACCAAACTGTTTAGGATAGTCAAGACAGAAGCAGACTGTAAGGGACTCCAAGAAGATCTCACCAAACTGAGTGATTGGGCAACAAAATGGCAAATGAAATTTAATGTGGATAAGTGTAAAGTAATGCACATTGGGAAAAATAACCCCAACTATACGTACAGTATGATGGGGGCTAATTTGGCTACGACAAATCAGGAAAGAGATCTTGGAGTTATCGTGGACAGTTCTCTGAAAACTTCCACACAGTGTGCAGCGGCGGTCAAAAAGGCAAATAGGATGCTAGGTATTATTAAGAAAGGGATAGAAAATAAGACCCGGAATATCTTACTGCCCCTGTATAAAACTATGGTATGCCCACATCTTGAATACTGTGTACAGATGTGGTCTCCTCACCTCAAAAAAGATATTTTGGCCTTGGAAAGGGTTCAGAAAAGGGCAACTAAATTGATTAGGGGTTTGGAACGGGTCCCATATGAGGAGAGGTTAAAGCGACTGGGACTTTTCAGTTTAGAAAAGAGGAGACTGAGGGGGGATATGATAGAGGTGTATAAAATCATGAGTGGTATGGAGAGGGCCGATAAAGAAAAGTTATTTATTAGTTCCCTAAATAGAAGAACTAGAGGACACCAAATGAAATTAATGGGTAGCAGGTTTAAAACTAATAAAAGAAAGTTCTTCTTCACACAGCGTTAGTCAGCATGTGGAATCCTTGCCAGAGGAGGCTGTGAAGGCTAGGCTATAACAGAGTTTAAAGAGAAGCTAGATAATTTCATGGAGGTTAGGTCCATAAAAGGCTATTAGCCAGGGGATAAAATGGTGTCCTTGGCCTCTGTTTGACAGAGGCTGGAGAGGGATGGCAGGAGACAAAGCGCTTGATCATTGTCTTCGGTCCACCCCCTCTGGGGCACCTGGTGCTGGCCACTGTCGGCAGACAGGATACTGGGCTAGATGGACCTTTGGTCTGACCCGGTACGGCCGTTCTTATGTTCTTATGTTCTTATGTTCTTATTCAGAGGGAATAGACCGAACAAGGCATTCTCTAATGATCCATTCCCCATTGTTCAGTCCCAGAATCTGCCAGAGCACTATCTATCTGGACTAATGGCCTAACTATCTGAACTAATGGCCATTGATAAACACGTTCTCCAGAAACTTAATTTTTTTTTAACAACCCTATTATGCCTTTGGCTGTCACAATATCCCCTGGCAACAAGTTCCACAAGGTGACACTGCACTGTGTGAAGTAGTACTTTGAGGAGGGGAGGTTGTTTGACACCTTTCACGTGTTAATTTTATTGGATGTTCCCTGGTTCTTGTGTTACATGAAAGAGTCAATACTTGCTTATTCATGTTCGCCACACCCTTAATGATTTTAAATAAACCTATATCATACTTCTCTGAAGTCACCTATTTTCTGATCTAGACAGTCACGGTTTTTTAAAGCTCTCTTCATACAGAGTTGTTCCATACCCCTTATCACTTTTGTTACCCATCTCTGTACCTTTTTCAATTCTAATGTATCTTTTTTGAGATAGTGCAATCAGAACTGCACACAGTATTTAAGGTGTGGGCATACCATGGATTTATGTAGTTGCATTATGCTATTTACTGTTTCATTAACTATCCTTTTCCTAATGGTTCCTAGCATCGTTCGCTTTTTAACTGCACGTTGAGCAGATGTTTTCAGAGGACTATTGACAATAACTAAGAACTCTCTTCTGAGTAGTGACAGCCAATGTTCCCTCTAATTTTTTCTATCTATGCGTGGAATAAATTTTGTTATATGCACTGAGGCATGCACAGATGTGCACCACCATTAGAAGGATGTGCTGTCAGCTGTGGGACACTACAGGTGCTCTGCTAATCAGGTTGGTGGCATATGAATCTCTCCTGGATGTCCACCCATGTGCTCATTTTCCAGGGAACACTAGTGACAGCTAATTTAGACCCCCATCATTTCATATGTATAGTTGGGATTATGTTTTCCAGTATACATTGAATTTCATCTTATCTGGTCACCCAGTTCTGTGAGATCCTTTGTAGCTCTTTGCAGTCTGCTCTGGATTTGACCATTTCAAATAATTTTGTATCATCTTCAAATTTTACTACCTCATTGTTCACCCTTTTTACCAACTCATTTATGAATAAACTGAACAGCATTATTCCCAGTACAGATCCCTGGACAACACCACTATTTTCTTCTCTCCATTCTCAAAACTGCTATTTATTCTGACCCCTTTATTCCAGTCTTTTAATCAGTTTCTGATCTGAGAGGACCTTCCCTTCACCCCATAATTATTACTCACCAAATGAGTAACAGTGCATATCTTAGAGATTATCCTAGCATAGGAAAGCTACTGCAAGGTCTGATGCTGAAACGGTTTTGGCCTAGCACTCTTTAACGCAAAAACCCATACCAGTTAAAGTGCATATGACATTGTGTACCTTTCTTATGAATTAACAATTTATATCCTAAATCAGATCTCATGTGAAGTCTTAAGAACAATAAGACTCCCACTCTACTATAGTCTCTGGTCATACTGCTTATTTCTTTGTAGAATGGGGAAAGAATGAGAATTTGAAATATTTTTGTTTGTGAGGCTCTTTTTAGAGAGAAGAGGTAAACAAAACCAGAAGAACCTCATGTTCCACCCAAATCAGTTCTTCCAAACCGTAATATACTGCATAGTTATGTTTAGTTTTATTTTTTAAGCAGAAACATGTTCTCACCTTAGACAGTTCATCTTCCTTCTCTTCAACAGGCAGAGAATTACTGTTTGCACAGGAATCTGAGTCTGATATGTCCCAGGCATTGTCATCTTTTCCTGATCCATTACATTCTTCAACATCATCCCCAAAATCACTGTCCTTTTCCCACTCAATGAACTGTGGTTCACCTTAATAAAGTTGTTACAATTAAAATCGTTTTTCTTAATGAGTCTGTGTATTATTTAGAAATGAGTTCAACAGTAATGGTAATTTAACAGCATATTTATCTCTAATTCAAAAATATAAGTGATATTATTTTATGTACAGTCAGTCAATCCATATTCTTCTTCTTCTTTCCATAACACAAAACAATTTTGATAGCATCTTCCTTCCATAAAAAGCCATATTCAGAGCTAAATAGTATAAAGTATTGTCTCTTAGAATGTAGTGGGTTTTTAATTATTATGATTTCTCAAATTTCACTTTCTAAAAATGCTCTCTCATGTTTGGCTGAGTAAATCAGACAGTAAGTGAAGAAAGAGAGGCAGAAAAATTAAGTCCTCAACAGAGATTTAAAATAAAAACAGAGTCGATAAACCAGAGATGCATGAAGGTGGCCCCACTCCCCAAAAGGCTACAGTGACAAGATTATTATGGGTACATCTACACTGAAGCTGGCAGTGGGCTTCTAGCACAGGTAGACAGACATGCTAGTGCTCCGCGACATAAGCATACTAAAAATGGAAGTAGAGTTTGTGGTAGTACAAGCTAGTTATAGTAAGATGAAGGCCTAAAACAAAAGCCCACATAGCTAGCACGGGCCTAATTTGAGGCCTTAGGCCTAGCTAACAATGGACAAAACATGGCTAACATAAAGCAAAGCTAAGCTGTGAGCAAGAGGCAGGCCCCTGCTCACAGAACATGGCATAAACAGGGCTGAGTGCGCAAAACACGAATTGGTAATAGACTGAGAGGTAGCACAGCAATTGGTACTGGTCATAAGTGGAAAGCACATGGTACTACCAGCTCATTAAAGACGACCTTGGTACCCACTCCCCACAGATACAGGAAAGGGAAGGTTCAGGAAAGGATCTAAAATGGCAGCATGATGGACAGAGATGATGTAATCAAACCATGACGTACAGGGTGATGGGTGGTATCTAAGTAGCATCAGAGGGTGATAACCTGACAATGTCAGAGGGTAGCTACCTGACACATCAGCACTGACGTGTAAGTTGTTAGTACCTGTATATAAAGTGCTGTCTTGGGAGTACAGTCTTTGAATGATCTAGGGGGCAATGGAAATTTCCCATTGATTAAGTCATTCCATTGTTACGGGTACATATGCATAGTGGTTCAGCAGAGTCTACTGACAACTGTTACTGTACTTTGCTTAACAATAAACGTGGCCCGGCACCTTCGATCCTTTTCTGATTTGTGGTCTTTGGGGGCTCTCTTGAGGTCTGCTGTGGAGACTAAGTGCACAAGTCAAGACGGCACGCACAACTGAGCATACACGCGAGCAGCCTTCTGCAGTGCTTTTTTTGTTTATTTAAAAAAAAAAAGTGCCGGTACTCCAGGGGAAAAGTTGTTGAACTCTGACTGGAGATGCTGGTACTGCATCTGGAGGTGCCGGTACTGCGTACTGGGCAGTACCGTCACAAAAAAAAGCACTGGCCTCTTCAGAGGAGCCAGAGACCTTTGAGGACACCTCGGCAGTAAATCCGGACCCCTCCTGAATAACTGCACTAGTCACCCCCTGGGCACGTGGCTAGGAGATTCAGGTGAGTTTATATTCCAAACTAGTCAAAGTCATTACCCATGCTATCCCTGGTTACATTGCTATTTTTTAGATTTGTTTGAGCTATTGGATTAAACACCTGTCTGTCTGTAGCTGAGAGCACCCTTCTCAGCTCTGGTAGGGTAGACACAGAACACACAGGTTAATACCAGGTCCAATCATGCCTCCAACTCACCCCTTCTTTAGTCCAGTTTCTCCTGAAAATAGGCCTCTTCTCTACACTTATGGAACCCAGTTCTGTCTCAAAGAAGCATTAAAGACAGACAACAAAAATACAACTGAATATATGAACACAGAAGTATCCAGTTGCATGTTAATTAACACCATGCTTTTTATTACAGCCCTGTTCCTAGCCTACCTTTCAGCTGTACATTGGATATTTAAGCCCTTATCCTGCAAAGAGATAATATTTATGAAAACATGGAATCTAATTTACTTCAATGGGACTGCCTTAGACAGAGGAGTCTGCTCATATTGATCCCATTTCAAAATCTTGTGATGTCGGAGGGGCTCTGAATTGGTGCAGTGCTCTTCCCTGCCCTGCACAATAAAATTACAGGATCAGGATCTAAAAGCAGATCTAGATTAGAAGTGCTACAGCAGCAGAGCAGCTAAATTACCCAAAGGTATAGACACTTGCTATACCAATGGAAGGAGGTTTTCTGTCACTGCAGTTAATCTACCCCTCCAAGAGGAAGTAACAAGGTCAATAGAAGAATTCTTCTGTTAATTTAATGGTATCTACACCAGAGATTACTTGGTCTTAACTATGTCACTCAGGGTATGCATATTTCATACCCTTAAGGGACATACTTTAGTTAATTTAAGTTTTAGGTCTAGACACGGGCATAAAACCATAAACTCCTGAGCAGAGGGATCTTTTGTTCATGTGCTTTGCAAGCAAGACACTTTTAGCTCCATTCAAGAAAGTATAGACAGAATGGAAAGAGAGGAGAGACACTGTTGTCTGTGAAGCAAGTCCATGTGACATTTTAAATCTGAAGGAGGGTCAAAAAGAAGTATAGTTAGAACAAGTAAGGAATGTGGAACTGATTGAAGCAGAAAATTATATGAATACACTTTCAAGAATGTGAGAGAAAACAGGCTGAGGAAGGAACATTCTGTTCTTGCTGATGTCTAGAGACAGAGCTAAAGAAGAACATCAAGAACTAAAGAAAGTTACTACAAGATTATGTACCTAATGGTACCTGACTCCACACAGACTAAAGTCAGCTCACAGAACTGGTAAGTAAACCAATTTGGGGGGGAAGGGGGGAAAATAGGTCTTCTAGTGGTCTTGGTTGCACAAGATAATTTCCCCTCAAAACTATGCAGGAAATAAAAGAAGATGTCACTCACTTTGTGCAGCCACTGTGGTCCTTTGAGATGTGTCCCCTACCATGGATGCTCCATCTGAGGTGTGCGCGCGCACCTCTCAAGCCTTTGATCAGGGATTTTCCATTATAAGAGTCTGTTTATCCTCCATGCGTGCTCTATAAAACTTTCTGCCATGTTCTAAGCACATACAGCGCTCAACAGGTGAACTTCTCTGTGTGTCCAACAAGAACAGTCCAAAGAAGAAGGGAAGGAAAGCAGGTGGTCGAGTAGCCATAGAGACATCTCAAAAAACCCTCACAATTACTGCACAAACTAAGGGCAGCCTTTTCTTATTCTACAAGTAGTTTCTCTATGGTGACTTCCAAGCAGTATCCTCACAGGGAGGGAGCACAGTTGCAAAATCAAATCCAGTCTGCAGACAGCAAAGCAGAACCAACTGCCACATCAGATCTATCAACACAGACCAAGACACTGTTTAGAAAAGGTATGCAGAATGGCTTCTTGGGCTTCAGTGCGTATCTCAGACTTTGAAATGTTTGTAATGCTGTGGAAGTTGCTTATGATCTGATAGACAGCACTATAATATTTTGGGGAAGCAAAGCCTCTTCCTGCACTACAGCAAGCATTAATGCACACCCCAATCCATCTTGATAGTCTCTTCATAGAGACTGTGGTCCCCTTTGATCATTCTGCAATGAAGACAGAATCTAGGTAATTTCTGAAACTGATTGATTCCTATCCATTGCACATTTAATATATGAAGTGAAGTTTCCGGCTAACATTTATGTAGTTTATGAAAAAATACCAGTTGATAAGCAGACTGGTTAAGCTAGAAATCTGACAGTACCTTAGGTAAGAACTTTGGGTGCAATTATAAGAATACCATGACCTTGAAAAATATTGTTAAATGGGGAGGGGGTCTGCCATCCAATTTCTTCAAGCAAGTGTGCTGACATGAAAGTTACTACAAAGGCCATTTTCATAAATAAGTGAAGCAAGACGCAGGTTCAAATGGAAAGCCTAGAAAAAAGGCATCTAAGTACCAGGTTGAGATCCAAATAGGAGTAAGATTCTTTACCTGGAGCTAGAATCCCCAGACCCTTAATAAATCTTGAGAATGTATGATGTGCAAAAACAGAAAAAACCTCTAGTGGGGAATGAAAAGCTGATGCTGCAGTGAGAGGAACTTTAATAGAGCTAACTGATAAACCTGATTTTTAAGTCCAGGAGTTAATCCAAGATAGCTAAGAGTAGAGAAGATTCAGACAGAAGGCACTGACTAACATTAGTGGTTGAATCGCTTCCATTTCTGAGGGTAATTCAAATGGACTTCCTTCTACTGTTCAGTAATACTTGTATTCCTGTTGAGCAAAATGGATTCTAATCCTGTGAACCATCTAGGAGCCATGCTTGAAGATGCCCAGTTGGGGTGAAGCACATGGCCCATGCCCTTGGACAGATGAGAGGCCACCAGAAGTTTGAGCACCAGTTGGAGACATCTGTGAAGCAGGCAAGGATATCATGCTTACCTCACTCAGGTCATTACTATGAAGATAACCCAGGCTTTGTCCACCTTGTTTATTGCTCTTAGAATTTAGGGATGCTAGTGCGTAGTTGAGTGGAGTAGAGTATTGACTACTAACTTCACACCAGCCCTTGGGGGCGAAAAACAGGAGTTGGTACTGAGGGGAGTTGGCTTAAAAGCCAGCTTCGCCCAGCACCATCTCTCCAGTGCTGCCTGCCCACTGCCTCTATCAGGATATGTCTACACTACAATTTTTTTTCGGAAAAACTGCTGTTTTTCTGAAAAAAATTCAATTACGTCCACACTACAATTGCGTTCTTTTGAAAGAAAATCAAAAGAACAGAGGGTTTTTTCCAGCATTGGTCATCCTCCTTCTACAAGGAAGAAGCCTTTTTCCGAAAGAGCTCTTTCAGAAAAAGGCGTGTGTGGATGGGGAAGAGGAAGTTCTTTTGGAAGAGGAGGAAAGAGGAAAAAGCACAGATGCCCTGGTGGCCACTCCATCCATAGTAATCACAACTTAAATGTGAGATAGCATCTGATGTGTGGACGCTATCTGTCGAAAAAATAGATCGCTTTTTCGATGCACTCTGGCAGTGTGGACGCGCTCTTTCAAGAGAAGGCAGGCAGTGCACGTGGAGTTGGATGTGTGATACCACGAAGATCGTAGCTGCCATGAGGCCAAGAAGGTGTAGGCAGTCCTTAGCTGTAGTGTGTGCAGAAAAATAAACTGTTGTGACCAGCATTTGAATGGTGAGGAATCTTCTGTGAAGTAGGTAGGCTTGTGCCGCCATGGAATCCAGGCAGTCCCTGATGAATTGTATGATCTGAGAAGGGTGAAGAGGTAACTTTCTTTTTTTTATTCAAAGGCCCAACTTTTGAAAGCACTGTATGGTTACTGCAGTTAAGCATGCGGATTCTGTCTGAAATGTGGCCTTGAGAAGGCAGTTGTCGAGATAAGGGAATATGATTATTCCCATGGAGTGAAGATGTGCAGTGACCACGGCGAACACCTCAGAGAAAATTCAAGGGGCCGTAGATAGGCTGAAAGGTAGAACCAGATATTGGTAGTGATCTGGGCCTACCGTGAATCTTAGAAATCCCCTGTGAGCAGGTGTCGCAGCTGTGTCTTTAGGAGGTAGGAACCCAAGTCCTGGGTTTATCGGGGTCTACAGCCCTCCCCCGCGTACTTCACCACAAGCTGAAATAACCTGCTGGCCTTTTAAGCAGGGCAGGAGCCTCCCCATACAAAATCAAAGGCTGGCCCTTTAAAGCAAGGCCCAGTGGCCCACTGGCCGGAGTGTCGAAGCTGAGTCACTGGTGGGTCATTTAAGGTAGGGCCCGCTGGCCCATTGGCTGGAGACTCTATACAAAGTCAGTGGCTGGCCCTCTAATGCAGGACCTCCTGGCCCGAGTCTCTATATGCAGTCACTGGTTAGCCCTTTAAGGCAGGGCTGAAGGGCCTGCAACGGCAAGTCACTGGTGGGGTGGGGGTTACCTCCTGGTAGGAGGACCCAGGCCCATCCTACTCCACCAGGTCCCGGCCCAGGGCCCTGTGAGTGGCAGGATGACCCACTGCTCCCTCAGTGGGGAATCCGTCCAAAATGCGCCAAGTATTCCAGGGTGAGAGAGGCTGCTCCTGCACCCTCCCTGGGCCACTTCTTCGGCACCAGCACTATGGGGCTCTTCCACTCACTTTGGGATTCCTCTACTACGCCCAGAACCAGCATCTGATCTAGTTCTTTTCGGACGGAGTCCCACAGCTTTCAAGGGAGCGGGCGATGGTTATTCCGCACCCTCTGGCCTGAGGGGGTAGCGATGTGGTGGCTTATTAAGCTTATCTTTTCTGGTTTGGGCGACAGGACGTGGAGGAAGTCACTTAACAGCCTGCAGAGTTGAGCCTGTTGTTCTGGGTTGAGATCCGGGCCAACATCAATGAGGGATGGTGTGGGGGTCTTCCTCTGCTGAACGGCCCCAACTCTGGTTCCATGGGGTCTGGCATGATCAGCAGGGCCTCATGTTCCTTCCAGACTCTGAGAAGATTTACGTGGTACACTCGCATCTCTCTCCTTTGCCCTGGTTGCCGCACTTCATAATCCACAGCACCCACCTGTCTCACCACCTTAACGGCAAGTCACTGGTGGGGTGGAGGCTACCCCCTGGTAGAGGGACCTGGGCCCACCCTACTCCACCTAGTCTCAGCCCAGGGCCCTGTGAGTGGCAGGACGTCCCACCGCTCCCTCAGTACGGAATCCATCCAAAACATGTCGAGGACTCTGGGGCGGGAGAGGCTGCTCCTGCACCCTCCCTGGGCCACTTCCTACCCCACCAGACCAGGTATCTTCCCACATGCTCGCAGGGGCCTCTAATTCCCCAGGGGCTGCTTCTCCCTTGTAGACAGCCGGGGAGAAGCCCCAACCGGCACTAAAGTCTCCGCTGTCGTCCCTCTGGGCAGCTAGCTGATGCTGGTCAGGAGCTCCCTTCTGAAATCCTTCCCCTCCAGCAGTCAGCCTAGACTGAGCTTCTCCCCAGGCTTTTATACCTGGGCTACAAACTGAGCATGCCCAGCAGGGTTGTGGGGGCACGGCTCCTTTAGTCAGGGTAACCTGGCTACACCCTGCGAGTTCAATGCAGGGCTGGCTCGCCCCGTCACAGCAGGTTGTACTAGAACATGAAAATAAACGTCCTGGAGGCTGAGGGCTAAAAACCAGTCCCGTTGTTGCAATGCTGGGATGATGGCAGATAAAGTGACCATGCAAAAGTGTTGCGTCTTGATGAATTTGTTCAGATTGCACAAATCTAGAATTGGTCTCCAGCCTCCTGACTTGAGTTAGAAAGTAATGGGAATGGAAGCCTCTTCCCCTGTGCTGTTGTGCATGGAGTATAAAAACTAACTTGTTTCTAGGGTCTAGGCTGCACACTGTGGTGTCTCCTGTATAAGCCTCACGGGTTCCCGTAAGGTCATTGTGCAGGATGCAGTACCAGAGGAGGCATCCAGTGGCGACCATACCATGGTGGAGCGACCCATTGGTCATAGCGGCTCCTATTGACTACAGTGCTGAGAGAAGGAGGCCTGCACATGTTATCTTCATTGCTGGAAAATCACAATGGCACTGGGGACAGCACATGAAATGTCATCAGTGCCAGCAATGAATTGGTGCTGAAGAGCGGTGACTGAACAGCAGACGTAATCACAAGATTAGCATTTTGCATATACAACAACGGTGCCGCGAGTACTGGTGCCGGAGTCTGTAATGCCAGTCTATACAATGTTGACAGAATGGTCAGTGCGGATGGTAGCAACCGCTGATATGTTCATAGAGTCATAGAGCTGGAAGAGACGTCAGGAGGTCATCAAGTTCAGCCCACTGCCCAAAGTAGGACCAATCCCAACTAAATCAACCCAGCCAGGGCTTTGTCAAGCCAGGACTTAAAAACCTCTAGGGATGAAGATTCCACCACCTCCCTAGGTAACCCATTCCAGTACTTCACTCTCCTAGTGAAATAGTTTTTCCTAATATCCAACCTAGACCTCCACCACTGTAACTTGAGACCATTGCTCCTTGTTCTGCCATCCATCACTACTGTGAACAGCCTTTCTCCAGCCTCTTTGGAACCTCCCTTCAGGAAGTTGAAGGCTGCTATCAAATCCCCCCTCAGTCTTTTCTTCTGCAGACTAAACAAACCCAAATCCCTCAGTCTCTCCTCATAGGTCATGCGCTCCAGCCCCCTAATAATTTTGGTCGCCCTCCGCTGGACCCTCTCCAATGCGTCCACATCCTTTCTATAGTGGGGGGCCCAGAACTGGACACAATATTCCAGACACCAGAGCCGAATAAAGGGGAATAATCACTTCTCTGGATATGCTGGCAATGCTCCTCTTAATGCCTCCTAATATGCCATTGGCTCTCTTGGCTACAAGGGCATACTGTTGACTCATATCCAGCTTCTCATCCACTGTAATCCCCAGGTCCTTTTCTGCAGAACTGCTACTTAGCCAGTTGATCCCCAGCCTGTAACAATGCCTGGGATTCTTCCGTTCCAAGTTCAGGACTCTATACTTGTCCTTGTTGAACCTCATCAGATTTCTTTTGGCCCAATCCTCTAATCTATCCAGGTCACTCTGGACCCTATCCCTGCCCTCCAGCATATCTACCTCTCCCCCTAGCTTAGTGTCATCCACAAACTTGCTGAGGGTGCAATCTGTCCCCTCATCCAGGTCATTAATAAAGATGTTGAACAAAACCTGCCCTAGAACCGATCCTTGGGGCACTCCGCTAGAAACCGACTGCCAGCCTGACATCCAGCCGTTGATCACTACCCATTGGGCCAGACAGTCTAGCCAACTTTCTATCCATCTTACAGTCCATTTATCCAATTCATACTTCCTTAACTTGCTGGCAAGAATTCTGTGGAAGACCATATCAAAAGCTTTGCTAAAGTCAAGGTATATCACATCCACTGACTTCCCCATATCCACAGAGCCAGTTACCTCATCATAGAAGTTAATCAAATTGGTCAGGCATGACTTGCCCTTGGTGAATACATGTTGACTATTCCTGATCAATTTCCCCCCCTTCCAAGTGCTTCAAAATGGATTCCTTGAGGATCCCCTCCATGATTTTCCGGGGACTGAAGTAAGGCTTACTGGCCTGTAGTTCCCTGGATTGTCCTTCTTCGCTTTTTTAAAAGATGGGCACTACATTTGCCTTTTTCCAGTCATCTGGGATCTCTCCCGATCTCCACAAGTTTTCAAAGATATGGTCCAAAGGCTCTGCAATGACATTTGCCAACTCCCTCAGTACCCTCGGATGCATTAAATCCGGACCCATGGATTTGTGTATGTTTAGCTTTTCTAAACAGTTCCTAACCTGTTCTTTCTCCACCAAGGGCTGTCCACCTCCTTCCCATATTGCATTGCCTAGTGCACTAGTCTGGCAGTACCGAGTATATGGTTGGTACCACTAATCTGGTCAGTACCAGTGGACCGAAGTGCAAGCAGGCACTGTCGGTGCAGAGATAGCCGATGGTGCAGAATGCAGTGATAGTGCAACAGTGATGGCAGTGCCGATGGTGTATGTGATGGTGTCGCTGTAGTCGTCAGCACTGTAACAGGTACTGGTGAAGCTTTTGGGCATTGCTTGGACCCTTTGTAGGTGGACGCGGCTGCAGCTGATGGTAACACAATGCCTAAGTTACCCCGAGCATCCTAAGTACTGACGGGTGACCTCTCTGTCGATGGTCTGGATAGAGACCTTTTCTTGGAAGAGGGCTCATGATGAGGCACCGAGGAACTTCTCCTTTTTGGCCTCTTTTTGCCCTGCAGGGAACCTGGGGCAACTGTACCTCCATAGGTTGCTCTCCTGGGTCCATGGCAGGGTGTTCATTCTTTCCATAAGGAACAGCTTCAAACGGAGGCTGCTGTACCTGCATGTCTTGGCCTTGAGTGATACAGTGCAGACAATCTTGGGATGAATAGTGTTCCCTTAAACACCTGACGCATTGTGAGTGTCTGTCAGAAATGGGGATTTCCTCCCTGCAGGAGCATTTAAAGCCTGGTGAACCAGACATGACCAAAAATATTTTTTTTCCAATTTAACAACTAAGAGCAACAACAATAGCTGGTTAATAACTACAAAATCCACTAGAGAAATGTCAAGTAAAGCAGAGAACCGCGGAGCTCCGTCTCAGGCCACGGGCAGTTGAGAAGGAACTGGAGGACTGGGTCTGCGCATGCACACCGGTTGGTGCCACACATGTGCAGCCCCCACAGGGACTGCTTCAAAATCTCCGATCCAGGTGCCAAGACGGTACCAAGACCAAGCATAGAGCATCCACGAGGACCTCTTGAAGAAGAAGAAGAAGTGCTAGTTATCCCCAGCATATCTGCAGGGGCACCACTGTTAGGTAGCAGGGGGAGAAATCATGCCTTGAGTAAAAAAGCAGGCAGCAACACCACTCATTCTGTGAGGACTGAAAACTTGGGGAGGGTTCACAACTCCATTAACAGCATGGACAAAGGAGTTTAGTGTGCCATCCTATAAACAGGTCATCCTAGTTTATTTCAATATATTATAAATAGTTTTATTTGTACTGGATAGCTATTATCCTCAACCATTCCTTCCCCCCTTCATCCTACACTTTATACTTGTGTATAGTCCATTTTTTCTAAGCCTGTATAGGCCAATTCTGGCTCCCACAGCAGTTAGAGGGAATTTTTCCACCAATTTCAATTAGAGCGGGTTCAGAACTATAACATTTTGCGGCAACCTCAAATTATTTCCCCATAAACTATTTAAAATTCAGCAAACCCAAGATTTCTTTCAAAAAAGGATTTGCAAAACATTTCAACTCACCTTCACTACTCCTGTCCTCTAACAGTAAGTTATGACTGCTGCAAGTTTTCTGGGCTTTGGAAACATGACTCTTTTGGTTATACAACCTTGAAATCGATTTTTTATTCTCATCACCTGACAAATCACTGCCACTAGAGCTCCATACTATGTCTGCAAGCTCCTCTGAGTTGTCAGCAGTAGAAACTCCTATCAGAGAGAATAAGATAATGTTATAATAAACAATATCAACTGAATATGAGTTTGTAATCTAATGAATTTAAAATTAAACTTGCATTCTCTCTGAGCCAAAATAAATCATAAATCTTAACCCCCCGCCATTATCTGGTGCAACTATTTGAGTACTCACACTTACTACTTTTAAAATATAAAGTGTGTATCTTCATTACAGCTCTGTGAGGACAGCATTAACATTTCCATTTACAGAAGGGGAAGATGGGGCAAAGAAGTCACTTCATTTGGTCAAAGCCAAAGAGCAAGTCAGTAGCAAAGCCAAGACTAGAAAATCCTGACAATCCCCTGTTCATTCCTCTAGATCACATCATCATCCCCAAACTCCATATCTGCAAAGACACTTTAAATATTAAAGCCTCAAAGTAAATTCAGTTCTTAGTTTTTCTGCATAAATTACTTTATGTACTTAATAAAAAAAGCCAACAATGTGTCCCCATTAATTGTAATAAAAAAAAATTAAGATGCAGAACTTTAGAGCCTTTCATTGTCATAATAAAATCAGAACACACAAACTGTTCAGGAGTAACTAAGAACACATTGTCCATTTTCATTCACAGACTACTACTGAAATCATGTGTTTTTCAGATAAAGTAAAGAAACTGATATGCGTTCCAAAACACCTTTTACTTTTTTTTTTTCTTAACACATCTAAAGGAAGAGGATTACATTTAAGTAATACAATATATTTGCAGGCACAAGCAAATGAGATATCTTATTTCTGTCCACTTTGAAAGAAGTCTGACTTCTCATTCTGAAAAATCCAGCTGTTGAATACTGGGCAGTGGATTAGGGATGTAAACAACTAGTCCAACTATCTAATAAGCAAAAGCTTATCGGATAGTCAACTAGACCTTGGCTAGTCACTTCTCCCTTCCCCCCTCCCCGCTGCCTCAATCAGAGGCAACAAAGCGGGGGAAGAAGGAGCCAGTGCTGGGGGGAGCCAGCTTAAAAGCTGGTTTCCCCAGCACTGTCTCCGTGGGGGGTCAGGGGAAGCAGAGGGTAGTAGGGACCGGGCGCGAGCCGAGAAACAGCTGATTCTCGACTTGCACCCAGCCTCAGATGCTATGCCTCTGCTTTTTAAATGTATTAAGAGTCGGCAGACTCTTAATACATTTAAAAAGCAGAAGCGTAGTGGGAAGGACCAGGAATCAGCTATCCCGGCTCACACTGGGTTCCCAGTGCTGCATACCAGCCTTTTAAATGTATTAAGAGCCTGCCAGTTCTTAACACATTAGAAGTCTGGTGCATAGCAGGGTGACCTGGCGTGAGCCAGGAATCAGCTGTCCCAGATCGTGGGGGAGGGAGTCTCCCATGCTGCACACCAGCCTTTTAAAAGTATTATGAGATGGCAGGCTCTTAATACATTTAAAAGGCAAGGCCACAGCGGGGTTAGTTCCCATAGCTGGGAGCTAACCCCGCTGCAGCTCCCTTGCTTATCAACTAGTCGATTAAACTAAATTTAACATCCCTAGTGGATGAGGAAAAAAAAAAACAAAAAAACACACACCTTTTTCTACCCCCAACTCAGATTCCTTTAAAAAAAAAATGGAGTAGCATAATTTTGAACTCCAAGACAAAATGTAGAAGAGATGCCCCATTATCTCACTTATTTTTTTAAACTCATGGAACTCAGAGGCAGCAGAACCTCTGAGGCAGATGGAGAGACAAAGGCAGGACTGAAGGCAAAAGGGTAGAAGTAAAATACCCAAAGAGAGCCTGCAAAACTTGTGGTGGGTTCAAACCTCTATGAGGAAATGCGGAAAGAGTCTAGAGCAGTAGCTTCCCTACCTTGCACTTCCAAGAGTGAGGGAATTTTTATTGGAAGGGAGCCTAGGAGGTTAAGAAAGCTGAGAAGAGCAATATAAGAATGATTTTGACTGAAGAGCAGCCTCGGACACACCAAGGCTACATCTAGACTACGTTCTTTTTTCGAAAGGAGATATGCAAATTCAGCACTAATTTGCGTATCTTCTTCTGATCGACTTTTTTTTCCAAAGAACCCCCCCTTTTTCGAAAGAACCCTTCTTTAAAAAATGAGGTTTCGCAAAACCACCATCTAAACTGCTTTTACTTTAGAAAAAAACTGCTTTCAAAAAAGTGATTGGAAGAAGATATGCAAATTAGCATCAAATTTGCATATCTCCTTTCAAAAAAAGAACATAGTCTAGATGTACCCTAACACGTGATAGGGCCCTGTCAGATTTCACATATGATACGGTGTTGCAGCATGTCAGTAATTAGATAGGAAACTACCAAGAAACATCTTCTGGGGTGTTTCATGAAGGATGTTAGCGATTCCTCTTGCGGCACTTTACCCTCAAAGTAAACAGGATCTCAGAAAAGAGGTCAGTAGCAAAATGCTGCTGCAATGTTGTCTTCTGTGCACTGAAACCCCAACCATTCCCAGCACACTTAATTCATCAATGGAGTGATATCACTAGCCAACCAAGTGTAGACAAAGCCTCAGGGATCCAATCTATTTCTTCTATCATTCCCTGTATGTATAGATGCCATCACAGGTAATAGAAAATCATATATGGACAACGCAAACTGATAGTCTCTTTTACAATGTTAATGTAAAATAGTGATAGTATACCTAGTGTGCCTTCAGCAGAGGTAAGCAGTAGCCCAAGATGCTTATTAGCTCTAGAGTTCTTTTCAGAAGATTCTGATGCCTGTATGACAAAAATATATATATATATTATTTGTTCTATATACATACCCCCCAAATGATTAAAGGAATAAGATAATAGTCACTGTAAAATACAGTGCTGTACTTATAGCTTAAAACAATTCTCTTATTTATTCACATGAACACAGCAGTTCACTTTCCAGTCGGTGAGCTTTATTTTCTATTGTAAATTAAACAGTTTTACTGATTCTGAGTAATTTCCTTGTACTCTTCCAAAGAACCACACTTTCAGAACAACATAATTGCTGCTCTGGGTAAGGAAAACATCCACTCTCCCTGCCCAAAGCACTGACATTACTTTTTATTGGGGGATGGAAGGAGGCAGATAGAGATAGACAACAATTTCATCCTAATTCCAAAGGGGGAGGAGCAAGCTGACGGATGGAAAGCATCATCCTTAACTTATTCAAAGGGACAAAGGAAAGAAACAGGCAGCTATACTGACTTTGCTCTTATCAAATCTCACAAATCAAGCACGAATGGATCTGGCTAGTCCTCGACTAGGAGACTCCAGAGGAAGAACCAAGTGCAAGACAACGCAGAGTTGGCGATTTAGTAAATAGCATTCCTTCATTCTCAGCCAGAATGGAACAAACATCCCAGTGAGATATTAGAGGTAAAGGTACTGAAAATGCCATTTCGAATGGGACATAAAAAATGAAATATCACCTGAAATCAGCTGTGAATTCTTCTTGAGTATTGCTATGAACTTTTAAACTGCTGCTGTATTGCATCCCAGGAACAGATTAAAATTATTTTTGGATATTATAAGTATAGTTTGGAGATGCTCGGTCTCTTTCCAGATGATAGGTACTGGCCAGGAGAAGTGTAAAATATCAGATTCATATGCAGAGAAAGTTACACTTAGAAATGAACAATTCCTAACAGTCTTGTTTTTTGTTTCTGCCTACCTTGTCAACTGAACAATATGCTGTAGACACAGCTTTTATGTGGAGTTCCAAAAGGAGGAAGACAATTGACAATATAAGCAAACATGTCAAGAAAAGATGGAAAACATGTAACAAATGAATATTTCAACTGATGGAAATTTTGGGAGATGGATCGTATGCTATAAACAGTACGTATGCTATAAACAGTAGGTTTGTTATTTTTGGATTGTGCACAGAAAGCTAACATGGGGGGTGTCAGGGCTGTTCCCCCACTCTGGCACTTGGAGTGCAGAAGGTGGAGGCCCACAAAATACCTTAAATACCTTGCCTCTATAGGCTCTGCTTACACCCTCCCCACCCCCCGAAAAAAAAACCCCACACCTCCCCAGAGTCACAGATGCACTAACTCTGGAAAGTAGGCTGCCACCATCAAGTGATTTAAACCCTGAAAAAACAGGAAGAAATACTTGAATTTCTTCCCCAGGGGTACCCCAAGCTCTGTGAGCCAGACACACAGAGACTCCCCGGTTACCTTCCAGGACACAAGAATCAAATCACTGACTTAAAGGTAATTTTATTAACAAAAACAAAAAGATATACTTGATAAAGTATACTTGGTTGCTAGGTGTTACAGGACAGCTGAGAAAAGAACAGATCAAAACACAAAGAAACCATCTTTTTAGGCTGTAGCTTAAATATGGTGAGTGGGGGAGGGAAGGCACATGGAAATCATACAGAGAAGTTTAACCAAACAACAAAAACGAAGAAAAATACCCTGATCGCGACTAAATATACATTTTACCCTTTTTTACTCATACTCCCATCATGGTCCAGTCCACTTCCATGCCCCAAATTCCTTGGAGGCATGGTAGTCCTGATTACTGCATATAGCTCCCTCCAGCCCTTAACTTAGAATACACAGAAAGGAAGAAGCAGCTAGTTATCTATATACAAGTCAAATTTCAATAGTCTTTCCCATTGGCATTCCTTTCTGCCCGCACCCCTGCTAGCCACCTAAGTTTAACCCTTTAGTCACCGGGTGCTGGCCAGCACTCTTCCTATCCATCACAAGGGGAAAAGCCTTATGATCATCAGTTTGAATCTTTAGCAAACCAGGATTTTACCTCAAGCATGGAAGTGCTCTCAAATCCATCACCACATCTAATCCAGGCACTGGAAATGGAAGAAGTAGCCACTGCTGTCCCAACATTTGCTTTTCTCAACCCTAGAGGGCTCTCATCTGGAAAAGATGTACATTCAGCATCCCACACTCGTTTTCTCTACAAAGAAAATGGTAAATTCATTAAAAATAAATATGAATGGCCAATAGCTTAAGTGCAATAAAGTCTAGTTAATCTGGATTACCACTTGGATTTGAATAATTACTAAAGAACTGTAATTTCTGTTTTTTAATAAATTTGAAGGGTTCCAAGAAGAGCCATGAGAATGATTAAAGTATTAGAAAATATACCTTAAGTGTAATGGACTCCAGGAGCTACATCTGTTTATTTTAAACAAAAGGTTAAGGTGTAATTAGTCTGCAATAGGGATGTCAACATGTAGTGGACAATATGATTAACTCATAAGACTAGGCTTATTGGTTAATCCTGTCAGGATTAAGAGGCAGAGGCAGCAAGGAGTGGGAGAGGCGGGAGCCGGTGCCAGTGGGGAGCTAGCTTAAAAGTCGGCTCCCCACCCCCGAGCACCAGCTCCACCTCTCCCCTACATTGCTGCCTTTGGGTAGAAACAGCAGCATGTGGTGGGGCGGGGGAGCAGGTGGCAGAGGAGGCTGCTCAGTGAGATGCTGGAGTAGCCTCTGTCTGCAGGGAGCTTGGGCAGGGCTGGCCCGAGCCATTTTGGTGCCCTGGGCCCGGGCACGTGGCGCCGCCCCCGGGCACACGGCGCATGCGTGGGCCCGCCCCCAGGGTGCACGGCGCAAGCGTGGCCCGGCCACAGCTGCTGGCGCGCAGCCCGGGACCCACCCCCAGGGCTCATGGCGCATGCGCTGCGCAGCCTGGCCTGGTCAGTGCTGCTGGCGCGCGCGCCGCGCCGTGCAGGGCCCCACGGCCGTAGAGGGAAGGGTGCTGCTGGCCGGCGCTGCGGGGCCGGCGCTGCGGGAGCCGGACACGCGGCGCCTGATGGCAGCTATAAGGGACGCCACACGCCCCTTACAGCTGCCAACAGGTGCCCCCCATCAGTTGGCGCCCCGGGCAGCTGCCCGGCTCGCCCATCCCTCAGTCCGGCCCTGAGCTTGGGCTTTCTAAATTGGCTCTCCTGGCAGGCCAGCTCCTGCCTGCCACCCCATGCTTCTGCCTCGGATACAGAGGCAGTAGTACTGGGTGACAAGGGACTCCCTAGGAGTTGGGCTGGGAGTGCAACTGGCTGCTGGTCCTGCCCCCGGGGGACTATCGAATAGTCATGTAACCACTAAATTTTGATGCGGTTGCATAATTATTCAATTACACAATATCTAACATCCCTAGTTTGCAAGTAATTACACAGGGAGCAAACATTTGATAACGGGCTCTTTGGTATCAGACAAACGTATATCAAGATGCAAAGATGGATTCTGAAGCTAGACAAATTCAGACTGGAATAAGACAGTAAGGGTAAATTAACCATTGTAACAATTTAACAAGGTTCATGATGGCTTCTCCATCACTGGCCATTTCATTTTTTTTCCTTTTTAAGAAAGATGCTCTAGACTCAAAAGGAACTAACTATATTGGTGAAATTCTATGGCCTTCATAATACAAGTCACGACAGATGATCACAGTGGCCCCTTCTGGCCTTGGAATCTATTAATCTGCGAGGATGGGAAACTGAAGTCCATGCAATCATTACAGATCCAAAAACACTGACCAAGAATAAAAGATTGATCATAACATCCAAAGGAAATTTTATCACCAATAACTACCTTCTATTTTGAAACAAAAAACAGGACTATGTAGCACTTTAAAGACTAACAAGATGGTTTATTAGGTGATGAGCTTTCGTGGGCCAGACCCACTTCCTCAGATCAAATTGTGGAAGAAAATAGGCATGACCATATACACCAAAGGGATATAATCAAAAAAAGTGAACACACATAAAAAAGGACAAATCAAATTTCAGAACAGAGGGGGGATATGCGGGGGGGGGGGGGGAAATATCTGTGAGCTAATGATATTAGAGGTGATAACTGGGGAAGCTATCTTTGTAATGGGTAAGGTAATTAGAGTCTTTGTTGAGACCCCGGCGTAAAGTGTCAAATTTAAGCATGAATGACAGTTCAGAGGTTTCTCTTTCAAGCCTGGTGTGAAAATGTCTTTGAAGCAGTATGCAGGTAATCAAGTCATTGAGACAATGCCCTTTCTGGTTGAAATGGCAAGAAACTTTTTTCTTTGTGATACTGTCTGATATCCGTTTTGTGTGCATTGATTCTTTGGCGAAGCGTCTGAGACGTTTGTCCAATGTTATTAAGGTGGTATGCCCATTACAGGTCATTGTTAGATATGGTACAGCAGGTTGTGAAGTTTGAGAACTGGTGATATAAGTAGCACATATTGGCATATCCAATGTCTTCAGAATTTCACACTCGTTTAAACAATTCATATTCCCATGAATCATTAAGAACTACTCAGATGATGGTAAATATGTTTTCAATCAGGAGCTTACTGTACTCTCCAAGTTAAAAGCAGACATAAAACGTGCTTCATTTCAAAACTATAGGGAAAATGTTATAAATCCTACTGTGTATATTATACCAAAAAAGGTCATTATAAATATATATGCAGCCTAGGTATGTTAGATATTGTATAATTGTATAGTCATGTAACCACATGAAATCTTAAGTGGTTACACCCGTGTTTCTCAAACTGTGGGTCCCGACCCCCCGGGGGATCGCGAACAACCGAGAGGGTGGTTGCGGCAATGGAGAGGGGGGGTCGCAAGCAACTGAGGGGGGGGTTGCAGTATCACAAGTTTGAGAACCCCTGGGTTACACAACTATTCCATAGTCCCCAGAGGCGGGGCCACAGGCAGTGTGCTCCAGCCCCAAACCTGGGGAGCCCGCTGCCAGAGACAGCAGCATGGGGTGGCAGGCAGGAGCTGGTCTGTGAGGGGAGCCAGTTTAAAAACCAGCTGCCTGCCACCCCACGCTGATGCCTCTGATGTGTCTGTGGAGGGTCCGAGCTCCATATGGAGAGAGGCTACTCCATGGCAGCAGTGCCTGTCCATGGGGAGTTCAGACCCCCCACAGATGGGAGCTGCTGCTGCGAAGCAGCCTCTGTCCACATCAGACCCGGGCCACCATGGACAGAGGCTGCTTCATGGCAGCCTCCCCTGCCTGCTGCTGCTGCCAGCTCCTCCCAGCACCAGCTCCTGCCTGATGCTCCCCCATCTCTGTAGGAGAAAGTGTGTATGTGTGGGGGAGGGGGGGGTCCACGGATCCAGCATGTGCATGGAGCCTACTTGAAAGCTCGTTTCCCGCGTGTATCAGTATTCTGCCTACCCCCCTCACCCTCTGCGCTGCTGCCTCTGTATCAGACGCAGCAGCGTGGGGAGTGGGGTGGCAGGTGGATTCGGTGCTCATGGTGAGCTGGCTTTTAAGCCAGCTCCTCACAGGCACCAGCTCCCACTCCACCTGCCCCTTGCTGCCTCTGACACAGAGTAGGGATGTTAACTAGCAATTAATTTACTAGTAGAGTAGTCGATGGAATTTCCATCGACTAGCTGATAGCCACTTTCATGTTCCGCCTTTGAAATATACAAGAGCCCCAGTGGGAGCTTTTATGAATTTCAAAGTTGGAATGCCACGTGGAGCCCAGGGCTACTAGGAAGTCTCGCTGCCCCCAGGATCCAGGCTTCACTTCCTCTTTGAAATGCACAAGAGCCCCCCACTGGGGACTCTTGTACATTTCAAAGCTGGCATGCCGCTGGGAGCCCGGGGTCAGCTGGGGAGTTCCCAGCTGATCCTGCGTTCCACCCAGCATTTCAAAGTGGCAGTGCTGCACTGAGCTCAGGGTCAGCTGGGGAGACCCCAGATGACCCCAGGCTCCCAGTGGCATGCCAACTTTGAAATGCCGGGTGGAGTCCGGGGTCAGGTGGGGAGTCCCAAGCTAACCCTGGGCTCAGTGAGGAGCTGCCACTTTGAAGTACGCCCTTTTCTCCCTCCTCTTCCTGCCTCTATATGACAGGATAGACAGTGTTTCAAACCTGGAGAACCAGGCATCGGAGGAAGAAAAACAGCCAAAGGGGAAGACGCCCAAAACTAATTTTTAAAAAATTTAATAGTTAGATTGTTAACTAGAATAGTTTACCACCACCACCACCACCACCTAACTCTAATCTAACAAATTTGAAAAATATCAGGAGGGCAGCTATTGATTCCGACTGAAGCGCCGCAGCAGAGAAGGCACTGAAGGGACAGTTAGCTTTACGTGGAGAATAGTCGCAGTGGTGCATGCCAGCTGCTCCATGTCACAGCTTACCAAGGGCACTGCTACCTAAATTCTCCAACTAGAGGTACAGTGGCACCCCATATACCTAAGGGAGAGCACCCACTGGGACACTCCTCGAAGAAGAATTAATTATTTCACAACCCTTTCAAGTTGTAAATGAATATACTGGCATAAGTATAATTGTTGAAAAGAAAGTTTGCCTTTGCAGTCCTGATGATTTCTGGTAATTAGCGATTAAATAGTAATCATTGGAAATCAAAATGCAGTTATTAAAAAATTTCTGTTGCTGAAGAGATACATTTCTATTTTTTAAATTAAATTCTGTCTTCATGCCATCATCCCAGCAGGAACATTGCAATTTATTCACGAGTTTACACTCAACTGGTTTTTTTATGCCAGATTAAAAACGAAAGCCAAGAAGGATTTTGTAAAACAGAATTTTTAATCCATTTCTATTACTGTGTTTATCGGATTTCATATAAAAACTAGAAAAAGAGATACACTGCTTTCTATTAAAATTTCTTGCTCCCATTGTCCTTGAACTCCTAGTAAAGTTTCTTGGCACAGAGAAGTCAGATGCTTCCATCTGATGTGTAGCAGAGGGGGAAGAAAATAAAAATTCAATGGAGAAGAAAGCTGTAAGAGCAGAAGAACAGGGCAATGGTGATGGAATTGGTATTTTATGGTTGAGTCAGGAGTTGAGTGCTAAAATGAGATGATGTGGAGTAAAAGCTACTTTATAAAGCACACTCCTGTCCCCAGAGAGGCAGTTTAGCTGAATGAAGAGGTCATGTCTACACTCGGAAGAAGAGATGGATTTTAAAAACACGTGCGTTAATACAGAGAAGGCAAGTTGCCTTTTAACATGTTTCAGTTGACAGAAATCTTATATCTCCATGCTGATAAAAGATGCAAGACACAGCCATGACTGGCCTAGCTCAGCTGACTCAGGGTGGGGCTCAAGGGCTGTAAAAGTACAGTACAGTCATCTGGGTCTGGGACCAGGCTTTGAGACCTCTTGGGTCTCAGAGTCTAGGTCCAAAAGTTTACTAGGGATGTAAAAATGTGGTTAAAAATGTAACCATATAACAGCTAAAATTAGAGTGGTTACATGTTGCAGGATCTACAGGATAAAATTTAAATAGGCTTTATATATGTTCCAGCCCCTAACAGTTAATCAGAACCAGTTAACCTTTTACATTTCTAATGTTTACACAACAATTTTGTAGTCCTACAGCCTGAGCACTGCGAGCTCATCACCTGATCCAGGCCAGCCATTGTCCTTTATCGCAATTTAGTCATACTGATCTCGATGGATATGTCTAAACTACATCCCTTTTTTGATAAAGGGATGTAAATTAGACATATTGAAATTGTAAATGAAGCTGGGATTTAAATTTCCTGTGCTTCATTTGCATAATGGAGGCCGCAGCTTTTTTTCGAAAAGCCACTTAAAAAAAAAAAAAAAAAAAAAAAAACCCCACGCAGTCAAGACGGGGATCTTTCGACAGAAATGCCCCATTTCGAAAAAACCTGTAACCCTCAAAAAATGAGGTTTGACTGCGGGTTTTTTTTGGGAAAAAAAAACACGCCGCGGCAGCCATTATGCAAATGAAGCGCAGAAAATTCAAATCCCAGCTTCATTTACAATTTCGATATGTCTAATTTACACCCCTTTTTTGATAAAAGGATGTAGTTTAGACATACCCTATGGGAGGGCAGTTCCTTAATAGCTAATCATAGAATCACAGAACTGGAAGGGACTTTGAGAGGTCATCAAGTCCAATCCCCTGCTCTCACAGCAGGACCAAGCACCATCTAAATCAGTGCTCTCCAACCTTTTTACACCCAAGATCACTTTTTAAATGTCAGAACAAGCCAAGATCTACTCCATCCTTCCCCCAAGACCCTACCCCTTCCTTGAAGCCCTGCCTTCTCTACTCTCCTCTCCATCACTTACTATCCCCAGCCCTTATACACTCTCAGGGTACGGCTACACTGCCGCTTTTTTTTTATTCTTCTGTAGGAGAGGTTTTTCCAACATTTGGCCTATCTAGACTGGGCCAAATGTCAGAAAAACCCCTTCCTTCAGAAGCCCGCTTATTCCTCTTGGAACGAGCCACACAGGGGTTGCCGAAAGAGCACGTTTGCTCTTCAGCTAAAAAAAGTGGAAGAACAAACGCATCCATGGGCACAGAAGAGTTTTCCCGGAAAAACTCTTATAGTCTAGCCACACCCCCACTGGGTTGAGAGAGGATGTGTGGGCTCTGGGGTGGGAATGAGGGATTTGGGTGTGGGAAGTGGTGAGAGGTGCAAGCTCTGGGAGGGAATTTGGATGCAGGAAGAGGTGGAGAAGGGGATGCTGGCTCGGGGACGGGGCTCCAGGCTGGGGAGTGTTGGGCTCAGGTGGAGGGTTGGGGTGCTGAGCAAGCCACAGGCTTGTGGATGTTAGGGTGCAAGAGTTTGGGTTGGGTATGTGAGGGGCTCAGGGCAGGGAGGTTGGGAGTATGATGGGCTCAGGACACAGATTTGCAGTATGTGGATGGTGCAGGAGTGTTGTGTCAGAAGACTGAGCATGTGGGGGTGCAGGAACTTGGGGATGTGAGAGGCTAAGGACAGGGGATTCCAGTGTACGATAGGCTCAGCTTTGGAGTCTGGGGAAGGGGTGCAGGAGTGTTATGATGCTGCGGCCAGATGGGGGCTTGGCCCCAACTGGGAGCTTGTTGGCCAGGATTCATTTTTAAATAAAATATTATGTCAAACACAAAAGGTTTCAGCAATGTCTTTATTTATGAGAGGGATGGGGAACCTGTTTTGAGTCAGGGGTCACAGACCCATAGAAAAGTCAGTCGGGGCCACACAAGTGAGATGCAACAACCAATCCCCCCAAGCCCCCAAAGTTCAGTAATGTGGCCCCAACTGTGCTGGTGGGAGCAGGGGACATGGTACTGGGGAGGGGTGCTAGTGGGTGCTTGGGCGAAGACAGGGTGCTAGTGGGGGCAAAGGACAGGGTGCTGGTGGGTGCTGGGGCAGGGAACAGGGAGTCCCCAGCATGCGCCTCCTCCCAGGATTCTAACCTTCTTCCCCTTTCCCCCACTGAGGAGGAAAGTCCACGCGCGCCTCCTCCAGGGACTCCTACCCCCGGCCCTCCACAGGGGAAGGACAGCCCTGGCACGCCACAGACCTGGCCTTTCAGGTACCACACCAGCTGTTTGTGGGAGGGGGAGCAGCCAGCGCACTTCCTGAAACCCCAGAAGTGGTGCATAGCTGCGGGACTTCCATCCACCCCACAGGAAACTGGCACTACCTCCATTGTCATTGGGAGGCAGGTAGTGGGGCTTCTTGGGGGTGGGGAGAAATGGGGGGGGACCCAAACGCTACACGATCGACTAGTCAGGCACTCCCGATCAACCAGTTGATTGCGATCAACGGGTTGGTGACCACGGATCTAGATTATCCCTGATCGATGTCTTTCCAACCTGCTCTTAAATATCTCCAGTGATGGAAATTCCACAACCTCCCTGGGCAATTTATTCCAGTGTTTAACCACCATGACTGTTGGGAAGTTTTTCTTAATGTCCAACCTAAACCTCCCTTGCTGCAGTGTAAGCCCATTGCTTCTTGTCCTATCCTCAGAGGCCAAGGAGAACAACTGTTCTCCCTCCTCCTTGTGACACCCTTTTAGATACTTGAAAACGGCTATCATGTCCCCTCTCAGTCTTCTCCTTTCCAAACTAAATAAGCCCAATTCTTTCAATCTTCCCTCATATCTCATGTTCTCTTGACCTTTAATCATTCTTGTTGCACTTCTCTGGACCTTCTCCAATTTCTCCACATCTTTCTTGAAATGTGGTGCCCAGAACTGGACACAATACTCCTATTGAGGCCTAATCAGCACAGAGTAGAACAGAAGAATGACTTATTGTGTCTTGCTCACAACATACCTGTTAATGCATCCCAGAATCAGGTTGCTCTTTTTTTTTTTTTTTTGCAAGTGTCACACTATTGACTCACATTTAGCTTGTGGTTCACTATGACCCTAGATCCCTTTCTGAAGTACTCCTTCCTAGACAGTCACTTCCCATTCTGTAGGTGAGAGACTGATTGTTCCTTTGTAAGTGGAGTACTTTGCATTTGTCCTGATTAAACTTCATCCTGTTTACCTCAGACCATTTCTCCAGTTTGTCCTGATCATTTTGAATTATGACCCTATCCTCCAAAGCAGTTGCAACCCCTCCTAGCTTGGTATCATCTGCAAACTTAATAAGCGTACTCTGTATGCATCATCTAAATAGTTGATGAAGATATTGAACAGAACTGGTCCCAAAACAGACTCCTGCAGAATTCCACTTGTTATGCCCTTCCAGCATGACTGTGAACCATTAATAACTACTCTCTGAGAACAGTTATCCAGCCAGTTATGCACTCACCTTACAGTAGCCCCATCTAAGTTGTATTTGCCTAGTTTATTGATAAGAAGATCATGCGAGACCATATCAAATGCCTTACTAAAATCTAGGTATAATGTAGATCTAGATACATATTGTCCTTTCTGTACTAGGGTTTTAATATGTGTCTTGCTACAAGTTAGGACAATTTCTTGTAAGCTGTTCCAGGGGCTGCAAAACTAAAACAATCTCACTAAAGTAAAGGTATCTTAGGCCCTCAGAAACCTACCCAAGGTATTATAGAAGGCGGCATACAAGACTGGGAAATTTTAAAGTTTTGTTTCTTTCCTCCACACCCCAATCTGATTCATATTTTTCCCTGTTTTCACCCCATTCTAAATATTTGTAACAAAACATCCTGAGGACACATTGTTCCCACAAGAAATACAGCAGCAACAGTGAATTTTCTTATTCTTTAGTCACAAGATTGCAATAAAATTATCTTTCTCTCTGGCATGAAAATTGGACACATCAATAAGATCTTGCGTAATTTGTTGAATGTTATGCATGAAGAAACAGAACATCTGGCATGAAAAGTCGCTGAATCAGGCTCAAGAAAGCTAAATTAAAAATACCCCAAATGTGTTCCTCATGAAATCAAATTTTATTGCAGTGCAAAAATATGTTAAATATCAGTACATTGCACAGAACTTCTGAAGACAAAAAGTTGGCCTCTGAAGTCATACATAAAAAAAAAATAAAGTGCTTATGCTTGATGGCTTACTTTGATGGAAAATATTTGCTGCTTCCATTCAGGAAGGCATTCAACTTTGTCTGTGGTATTGTTCCTTCTATTGGAGTCAAAAGCTGTATTGCCATTTAAGTGGAATCATAATCAGTCCCTTTATGTAATTGATTTAGAAGCTAATCCTGTAACCATCATGCCTATAATCATTTCCAGATAAATAAATGGTCAGCCAGTCTACAGGAGAAGGAACAGAAAATTCAAAAGATACATAATGATTAAAGTAAGTGCATAATTAGAGTGAAACATGAGGCACAATGGTTGCCTACCCTTTAATATAGCACACCCATTTTGCTAGTGTCATAAACATAAACCCAATTCTGCACATTTTGGCTCATGTCAAGTAAACTGTTTGCAAACAATTCCACCAAAATCAGCAGAACTACTTGCATAAGGATTACTGACAGAGCCAAATTCTCCCACATATATTCAACTCTGGAGTAGTATTTAACTCTGAGTTGTCCCACTAAAAAAGGTAATGACATTTTCAGTTCTAGTTCCCAATGACTGATTTGACTGTGAATCAAAGAAAGAATGACGAAATCACCCAAATGAGTGGCACCGGCCACAGTTTCAAAAGAGTTAAGCATATTAGGTAGTAAGCCCTGAGGATATAAAAGTCTGCCTCTGAGCTTTTTAAAAAAATGCAGCTATCAGGGCCTGATCTTGCAACTTGTTACTCTGTTATCAACCATGACATCAAGAATTATTGAAGGCACTACTCATTGAAGTAAGAGTGGACATTGTCAAAGACCTCAGAACACCCATAGATAGCAAAAGGTTTTCAATACAGCTTTAGTATCCAATGTGCTCAACTTTTTAAAACTTGGCTACTTGTTTTGATGTCTCAATGGCAGTCTTGAAAATTCGAGCTGCAGTTTTGCATGCTGAGCTTTTCTGGCACAAGATATGGCCAAAGTAAGAGATTATGGGGCTGTAAGTATTAGGGATGTCACCAGTTAACTCAGGCCTGGGCAAAATATGGTCCACAAGCCGGATGTGGCCCACCAAGACACCAGATTCGGCCCGCGGACACAATGGGGAGCCCCAAACAGGCTCCTTGCTTCCATTGCCCCACCCGCACGCTGCTCAGAAAAACAGCTGCTAGGCCACTTCTCTTTCAAAACTGTGAGCCTGGAAGGGAGGTGGGGAAGGCTTCAGGCACTGCCTCTGCCCACAGTACAATCCCATTAGCCAGTTTCTGGCCAGAAACTGGCCAATGGGAGCTGCTGGATTAATAACAGGCAGCCACGAAGCACCATGTCCTCTCCCCTCCAGCTCATAGTTATTCACACACGCACATAGTCCTGTAGCCTGTGCAGGGGTGGGGCAGGCAGGCAGGCAGGCAGGCTGCCTGAGAAACATGCTGGGCTGCTGGCCAGGAGTCACCCAAGAAAGTCTCCTGGCCAGAGCCTGCCTCTGGGACTTCAGCCCCTTCTTTCCCCAACTCTCTGCCCCTCAATCCCCTCCCAGATCCGGCACCACAATCCCCTGTCCCAGATCACAATCTGCTCGTGCTCTAGGTCACAACCCAAACTCCTGCACCACCACCCATACCCCAGTCCCCTGCCCCAGGTCACAATCCCCTCCTGCCCTAGGTCACATCCCAAACTCCTGCACCTCAGTCCCCTGCTCTAAATCACAGCCCAGACCCCTGAATCCCAGTCCAGTGCCCCATGTCACAACCTCCTTCACCCAAACTCCCTCCCAGACCCCCATACTGCCTCCTGTACCCCAATTCCTTACCCCAAGCTCCATCCCAGACCCTGTATTTCCTACATTAATATCATGGGAGAGTGCAGCCCATGACCACTTATCAAATTCTTGGAGCGTCCCCCCCCATAAAAAATTATTGCCCACCCCTGGATTAACTGGCAAGCATCACCCTTACTGGGTGATGCTTATTGGTTACCAGTTAACTGGCGGCCCAGCCAGGCCTGCCATGGTCCCCCACCCGAGTCGCAGGCAGGGTGTGGGGGTGGAGGCAGGAGCACTCCAGCTGGGCTGGGCCCACTGCCCTGGTGACACATGTGGCCTCCTAGGCAGTTAACTATTTAAATTTTAACTTTAACCAGTTAACTGACTAAACAGGATTTTACATCTCTAGCAGCTATACAAGGTTAACATCTCACTTCTCTAGAAAGGAGAACAGACAACTTCCCACAGCTATGCAAAAAAACTGTAGTGATTTAAGCCACTGAACAACCAATATTTATAAAAAAAAAAAAAAAAATCAGATGTAATGACAAGTACTATACCTGCTTCTGCCCCCACTTGAGTCTATACTCTATAGGTCTCTGTCCATGTGGTTTTACAATCACATTTTCCTTTAAAAAAAAAATATATACTTCTCTTGCCATGTTCCTACATGAAAGAGGAGGAAAACGTCTTAGGTTCTCAACTTACTATGGCATGAACCGTCCCTATTCACATTGGTACAGCGCCCAACATAATAAGACCCCAATCTTGATCAAGATGTATGGGCACAGACCTAGCAATATCTCAGGAAAAACTCGTTTAGGACAGAGCACTGTAAATACTGTTTTAAACATGGATTTAGACAATGAAACTAGAAAAAATAATTGTATCAGTATCCAAAAAGTTAAGCAAGCATAGAATAAATGTTTTCTGACTTTGAATACATTCACGTGTTGGATAGACTGACTCAGTTATTTTGTCTTGAATGAAAGTTGGCCTACTACAGAATTCTGTATCTCCAAATGGACCAGGACAGGTAGTCGGCAACTCATCATGCTTCTGATTGCTTAATGCTTCAAGCTTACAACACTGCATTATTTGTCACTTTCATATAATCAAATCTGTATAGAATCAATTTTTAAAATTTGTTTATAGAATACTGAAAACATTTGAATCATGACATTTATAACTTACCAGAGAAAATACTCAACCAAAACATATACAGACATTCCAATGTTCAGAATTATAATTACTTTGTAAACATTATGCCCACTGGGTTTTACTTTTCTTTGTACAAAGAATGTCTGATGTAGCCAACTTGAATATGTAATTAAAACTAAGCATAATATGGTGCACATTACTGAAATGAGATTGAAAATAGAAAATGCCATAAGCTCATACTAATTAGCTTTCCTCCTGATTCTACCTAGTAAAATTCACCTCTGGTAAATACTATACCACCCCTGACATGGGAATACTATACATGTTAAATAAAAAACAAACAAAAGAGTGACACCTAATATTTGCAACTGCCGTCAAAGGCATTAATTAAACTAGGCATAGGTAAAAAGCAGGTATGTTTTCCTCCCTTCCCAGTTACCTTAGGTGCTGTTTGTAACACTAGTAAGTTTAAATATATGCTAGAAAAGTGGGATGTAAAGTTGTTTGTGTCATTTTACAGTTTCGACCAGAATCATACGGGAGGCTGAAGTGATAATTTATGTATACACAGACTAGTGGAATCCATCCAAAAAACAGAATTAACATAAATTAATAAATATACTTGAAAAATTAAAAAAATAATTTTTAAATACTTTGAAAAGATCCAAATTGCGTAAGAAATTCAACTTAGACAATTTCTCCAGGTTCATAATCTTATTTTGACTACTGAAACTAAGAACTGGTGCCAAAATGTCAATAGGGCTTCATCTGAGGAGTCTTTTATCAACATGTGCCCAAGGCCTGACCTGTAAACGCTTAGCTGTAACTAAGTTGCTTATTTGTCTTCTTCTCATCCCTTCCTCCCCTCTCCCACCGAAACCATGCATCAGAGATTGGCCACAGCTCGAGAGAGGATACAAGAGGGGTGGACCAGTACTCTGAAGTTGTACAGAAACCCATTAAAATCAGTGGAGTTCAACATGGTTTCAGTAGTCTGCAAACTCATTTTACAATGAGGAACTGGGGCTTAAGATGGTAGTATTCTTGGTGCAGCAATCACATATTTATTGTAAAGCCCCTACAACAATGAAACCCTGAAAGTACAAATTATTATGATCAATACCACAGCTAGTTGAGATTTCAGGAGAAAAGTGCTCTCATCCCACCTAAGTTACGATGATCATCACCAAATGAGAGTATCTGGATTACACTCATCTCTTTCAAGATAAATATCCTACCAAATGCTCAAAAACCCATGATTCCACAGATACAAAACAGTTATGATGGGCACGAAACCATCATGGCTAAAAGGAAAAGTGGAAGTGGCAATAAGACCAAAAAAGATATATACAGAATGGAAAAAGATGAAGTAAATGGTAGGGATGTTAAGTAGCGATTAATTTGCTAGTCGAGTATTCGATGGAATTTCCATTGACTAGTCCTGCCCCTTGTGCATGCACCTTGTTGGAGCAGGGCAGCTTATGTATTCTTATGATCCCAGGAGCTATGCCGGCGGGAGCTTAGTGCTCCTGGTAGGTTCAACTCAAGCCAGAAAGTTGGGGGGGGGTGGGGGGAAGAGAAGCCAGACTAAGCATGCACACCCCGGTCCTCCAGGATTGGGGGTTTGGCTCAGGGCTAACAAGCCTGACCTAGAAAAAGCTTTTGTTACGGAAACAGCAACAAAGAATTCCTTCTCAATTGTGTGTGATGGCCTTCCAGTTGCTGGCCAGAGTCAGACAGAAGTGGAGGACCTTTGTTGCTGCCCTATACGCCAGTGGGCGTGAAGGGCAATGATTGATTATGATTACTTGACTAGTCATTAGGGAAAGGCTCACTTTTGGATCTCAGCACCGCACCGCAATTCCCCCATTGCCGCTCTGGACTCTTAAAGGAACAGAGAGGAGCCAGTGCACAAAGACACTGGCTCAGTCTCTGGTCCCCTGCAGGTTCTCAGGACAACTGTCTCCCGCGCTGCCAATCTGCATTCTGAAAGGGACAGAGAAGCGGCAGCCCATCTCATGTGTCTCTTTCACTTTAGAAGTGCAGAGCAGCAACGGGGGAATGATAAGGGGGGACTTGTGTTAAGACAGATCCATGGGATGAGCTGCTGCTGCTCTGTCCCTTTAAAAATGCAGTGTGAGGGGGACCAAGTAGTCAATAGTGCTACCCAATAAGCTCCTGCTTATCAGGTAGTCAACTACTCATTCACATCCCTAGTAAATGGTAATAAATACAAGTTAAACATGTAGGCAACAGATAAAGGAAGGAATAAGTGAAATATCAATGGACCATGGGGCAGCATTTTTTCAAACACATTAGAAACAACACAATTCCTAAGTTAAGTAACCATTGCTCGATACAGATGATAAAATTGTGAAGAAAAAGACAGAAATATTTAATAGATATTTTTGTTCTAAATGTGGAATGAAGCAAGAGGATAATATCACCCCATGTGATGTGAGGGGATAGAATAGAAAGTTTATTGTCTGTAACAAAGGAAGACGCGACAGAGCATCTGCTAAAATTAAACATTTTCAAATCAATAGTTCCATTAAGTCTCCTGGTAGAAGTTATTGAGCAGCTCTCTGAACTACTAATGTTAATTTTTCATGTATCTTGGAAAATGGGGAAGCTTCTAGAGGACTGCCAACGTAGCTCCAATATTTAAAATGGGTAAAAGGAACTACAGACAGATTAGCCTGACATCAATCTCAAGTAAAATAATGGAATGATTAATTCTGTACTCCATCAACTGAGAATTCAAAGCTAAAAGATAATTAATTCCAGCCAACATGACCTCACAAAGACTCCACGTTATCACACAAACATGTTGCGTTTTTGACAGATTACAAGTCTATTTAATAAAGATAACTGTCGGGCTGGATGCTCATGGTGGTCGCATCAGGCCTTGTAATCCATAACTCTATAAGGTCCCTTTCTTCACAGTCATGGGGAGAACAGAATTTAATGCCTCAGAATGCTCAAAAATTTGCAATTCATCATTAAGATCATGACTATAATAAAATCTCATGCTTTATCTGACCACACCTGCAGGGGTCAGACAGGATTTTTTTTTTTTACCCAATGCATAATGGTCTTGTAACTAGACTGCTTGTTTGTCTCTCCCCCTGCCCCTGTAAGGATGAGAGACTTGCCACCATTAGAGAGAGGACACCAGAGGGGGTGCACCAGTACTATGAATTTGTACATAGAATCCTCTGTCTAGATGCCTGGCTGCTCACATGCTCAGTGTCATACAGACTGTCAGGTCTGGAGCCTGGAAGGAATTTTTCCAGGTCATATTGACAGGAATCTTGTGTGGGATTTTTGCCTTCATCTGCAGCAAGAAGCATGGCTTGCTTGCTGAGATAATCTGGGTCTCTCTCACCGAATCAATTCCTTACCAGTGCAGGGATCTTGGGCACTGATATCACCTTAGTCTCATCTGATTCCTACCTGTAACACACATCTTAGTCAGCTGAGGGCTTAAGTCTAAGGACAAGTCTATACTTAAAATGCTGCAGAGACATAACTGCATAGCTGCAGTTGCACCACTACAGCGCTTCAGTGAACATGCTGCTATACTTACAAGAGAGCTTCTTCTGCTGGCAGTTAATCCACCCCTGTGGGAGGCAGGAGCTATGTTGATGGAAGAAGTCTTCTAGTTGATATCGCACTATCTATGCTGGAGTAGAGCCACACAGCGCAGAAGTGTGGATTCTTTATACCCCCGAGTAATGTAGTTATACCAATGTAAGTTTACAGTGTAGACCTGACCTAACTAAAGTATTTCATCTTAATATTAAGACATCTGAGCAAAATGTAATGGCTTGTAATATACTGGGGCTCAGACTAGATGATGTAACAGTTCTTGGTGGCCTTAAAACCCATGAAATTATTAATTTGGAACAATTACAGAATTATTGAGCACAGGATACCCAGGTGAGAAGTTTAATTAGATTATCTGAAATGTTAAGAGCTTAAATCTTCTCTCTCTATCCTTCCCTCCCTCCTTAACTGGGAATAGCCTTATTCTAATAGAAGTCTGACCCAAATTCATAATAGCAATGTCTGTGGTAAGGCCCAAATACGCTATAAAATCCAAATACAGTCCACCACTAGTTTGTAAGCTCTGAAGCCTTTTTTCTGCGGTAAGCAGCAGCTGCCATCAGCTAAGTGGCTGAGAATCATGTCTTCACATTCTATCTAAATTGCATTAAAGCAAAGTAATATGGGTGTGTTAAGAGGGCGCACCAGTCCTAATAGTACCACCATCACCAGCTAAACAAACAGCTCCTATGATGTTTAAAGAAAACTTTGATAGCATTCTGTTGGGCAAGAAACCACTTAACAATTGTGATGGTGAAATCTATTCTATTGTTTTGCCTTTATGAGTCCTACTTCTTTAATGTTTATCTGTATAGTCTCTGTCCAAATCTTTGTTTCTGACTGTTGCATAACTAACTTTGCAATTGTACTAAGGTTTGATGTATAATGAGTTAAAGAACTGTTTCATAACAGGCTGGGATTGGTGAAAAATACAGTCTTGTAGTATTTTAGTTCAAAATGACTGATTAAGGTATAGCTAAGTAGTACCCAAGTTTTAACTATATAAACTGAGGTCCAAAATATATTTCTTTGGAACTTAACTCCAGGATACAGCCTAAGATCAGCACCGACAGACCTCAACACCCTGGCACTCATACTGTGTAAGAACTGGAGACTCAGACAATCTAATTTTGACTGGCCACCAAGAAAAGTTTGTCTGCTTTACTAGGAACAGTAAACACTGTGGCTACGTCTACATTGGCAAGATTTTTCGCAAATACTTTTAACGCAAGAGTTTTTGCGTTAAAGTATTTGCGCCAGTAAAAGCATCCGTGCCAGTGTAGACGTTCTCTTGCGCAAGAAAGCTCCGATGGCCATTTTAGCCATCGGGCTTTCTTGCGCAAGAAATTCATGTTGCCTGTCTACACTGGCCTCTTGCACAAGAACACTTGTGCAAGAGGGCTTATTCCTGAGCGGGAGAGTCATAGTTCTTGCGCAAGAGGCACTGATTTCTTACATTAGAACGTCAGTGTTCTTGTGCAAGAACTCGCGGCCAGTGTAGACAGGCAGCAAGTTTTTGCGCAAAAGCGGCTGCTTTTGCACAAAAACTTGCCAATATAGACACAGCCTGAATGTATAGCAAGTGTATTCTGTTTTGATAGCTTAATAAATAAAGGTTAAGGATATCACTGCATAAGGCTCTTTTACTGGTAAACAGTCCCACAAGCCCACAGAAGATTACACCCAGAGCCCTAGGAACTGGGAATAGATGGGGGTGCCTAAATTAATTAGGTTATGCCTTCAGACCATGGAAGGGTAAAGACAGGGTACCCTAAATCAGTAAATTACAAACTTTTTTTTCTCATGATGCAGTTGAAGAAAATTATTGATATCCAAGGCCCAACACAACTGTATCTTTTGACTCGAGTGCAGATGGAGCCAAGGATGAGGGCTTTGGGGTGAGAAGAGGGCTCCAGGTTTGGGGCCTCAGAGCTGAGGCAGAGGACTGTAATATGGTGTTGGGACTGGCAGCTCCCAATTAGCAACACAGCAGGGGTGCTAAGGTGGGCTTCCTGTCTGTCCTGGCACCACAAACTGTGCTGTCTCCAAAGCAGTAAACAGCAGGGCCAGCCCCTATGCAAAGGTGCACAAGTGACTCTGGGCGCTGCTCACATCCGCAGCCACCGGCACTGCCCCGACCCCTTGCTTTGCATTCAGGTGGAGGGAGCAAGGATGGCTGTCAAAGTGTTGTTCTTCCTCCTTCCCCCACCTAGCAGCCAGGCCTCTTGCTGGCCACTTCCAGGCACAGCATGATCCAGGCTGCCAGGACAGGAAACGTACCTTATCACGCTCACTGGTCATTCTACAGCAAGGCAATCAAGTGCCTGACATTACACAGCCCAGTACTGAGTCAAGACCTGCACTTTGAAAACCACTGCCCTAGATTGTGCAGATTACAATTTAAATATCCAAAATACCATCAGAGTTAGAAGAGACATTTGATGTTGGGAGTGAAGGGGGCAGAAGGAAAGGGAGGGAAGCAAAACTAAAACTCTAGTATGGAAGTTAATCTGCATTAAGGATGTTAAATATCGATTAAATTACCAGTTGATGGAATTTCCATCAACTATTGAGTAGTCGACAGGCATTTCCGCATTCCTCCTTTGAAATGTACAAGAGCCCCAGCAGGGGTTCTTGTGCATTTCAAAGTTGGAACTCCCTGTGAGGCCTGGGGCCAGCTGGAAGTCCTGCTGACTCCGGGCTCCACGCGGGCACTTCCGCTTTAAAATGCACAAGTGCCCCTGGGCTCTTGCACATTTCAAAGCAGAAGCACCCATGTGGAGCCCGGAGTCAGCGGGAGTTCCACTGACCCCAGGCTGCACGCAGCATGCCAGCTTTGAAGTGTACAAGAGTCTCCAGCAGGGACTCTTGTGCATTTCAAAGTGGCAGCGCTCACATGGACCCTGGGGTTAATGGGGGCTCAGAGTATCCAGCTAACCCCAGGCTCCAAGTGGCGATGCTGCTTTGAAATGCCACACAGAGCCAGGGTCAGCTGGGGAGTCCCCAGCTGATCCTGGGCTCCTCATGGCATTTCAAAGCAGCAGCGCCACAAGGAGCCCAGGATCAGCTGGGGACTCCCCAGCTCACTCCGGGTTCTGCGTGCTTTGAAATGCCATGCAGAGCCAGGGATCAGCTGATCCCAGGTTCCGTGGAATTGTTGCTCCAGGCTCTGCGCAGCATTTCAAAGCGGCAGTGCCGCACAAAGCCCAGGATCAACTGAGGACTCCCCAGCTGACTCCGGGTTCTGCAGAAATGCCGCACAGGGTCAGCTAGGGAGACCCCAGATGACCCTTGGCTCCGTGCGGCACTGCTGCTTTAAAGTACCCCTCTGTTCCCCCCCTTTTGCTCCCTCTATCAGATAGAGGGAGCAAAGGGGGAAGGGGGGAGCGACTAGTTGACTCGACTATCCGATAGATAGTTGACTAGTCTTTAACATTCTTAATCTGCATACCTTTATTTTCCCCTTGGTGCCCAAAACACACACACACACACACACACACACACACACACACACACACTACTGCACACGAGAATAAAAATAAGAGTACTAAAGAGTTTCTGAAAAGGAATTTTCTATTAATATAAAAGTAACTGTTTTTCCTCAAACTCAATGGCAAGGTTTCATCTTAAACCCCACCCTAAACAGTCAAAATATTTACAACTACATTCCAGATGAATGAAACCATTGCCCTTGCTTTTGGACCAGCCTCCCTGTTATCATGTGCCATCCACCCTTCCTTTAATCTTTATTTTAAAATCTACTTATTTTGCCTAGATTTCCCATCACTAATCAAATATGGTCTGACCTGCGTAAAACAGGCCATAGAACAAGGGACATAAACATCTAGTCCACTAGTCGCTGCCCCCCCTTCCTGCCTCTGTCAGAGAGAGGTAGAGGGAGCAGGAGCTGGTGCTGGGGGGGGAACTGGCTTAAAAGCTGTTCCCCCCCAGCACCATCTGTGCGGGGGACAGGGAGGTAGAGGCACAGCAGGAAACGGCATGAGCAGGGACTGAAGCAGTCTCCGCTCACTCCGGTTCTGCTGTGATTCTGCTTTTGAAATGTACAAGATCCCTGACGGGACTCTTGTACATTTCAAAAACAGAAGTCCTGCACAGGGCCAGGGGGAAAATACAGGCCCTACCCTCCCTGAGGGCTTCTGCTTTTGA
Organism: Pelochelys cantorii; assembly: GCA_032595735.1. Classification (NCBI taxonomy): domain Eukaryota; kingdom Metazoa; phylum Chordata; order Testudines; family Trionychidae; genus Pelochelys; species Pelochelys cantorii. The sequence continues at coordinate 72,421,702 of CM064327.1, forward strand.
ACTGAAGCAAGAGCCTGGTTGGGCTCTTGCTACAGTTCAAAGACAGCGGCTCCCTTATCAACTAATCGAATAGCCAATGGAAATCCCATCAACTATGATTAGTTAATCGATCTACATTTAACATCGCTACATAGAACTTCCCTGAATTAATTCCTGTTTGAACAAGTGCATTTCCTTCAGAAAAACATCAAAACTTAATTTAAACTTTTCTAATGATGGAGAATCTACCAGAAACTTTGGCTAATTAACCTCACTATTTAAAGTTACACCTTGTGTCCAGTATGAATTTGTTTAGCTTCAACTTCTAACCTTTGGATCATGTTATACCTTTTCTCTACTAGATAGAAGAATACCGGTACTTTAAATTTCTGTTCCTATGTAGGTACCAAAAGACCAATCAATTCACCCCATAACTATCACTTTACTCAGCTTAACAGACTGTAAACAGTATCTTCACTGTAAAAATGTTTTCCAGTTCTTTAATCCTTGTCATACCTCTTCTTTGAACCTTTTCCAGTTTACTGTAGTCAATGACTTCATTTTATCATTTGTTTGAGTGATGCTATGAGTAACAGATCACATTATGTATAGTTACTGTACGCTAAAGAAATTTAGATTGTAGAAGTATAATATTGATTAGTAGTTAGACGTATTAAGTTCACTGGGTATCTAAGTAAGTAGGGCTGAAATGTAAGGGTTATCAGGGTACGTCTACACTATGGGAAAAGGTCGAATTAAGATACACAACTTCAGCTACGTTAATGCGTAGCTGAAGTCAAAGTAGCTTAACTCGACTTTTGGCGTTATCCACACTGCAGGTAGTCCAACGCAGAAACTCTCCCTTCAACTTCTCTTACTCCTTGTGGAAGCAGGACTACCAGCATGAACAGGAGTGCCCCTCTCAGTTCAAATTAGCGGGTCTAGTTAAGACAGCTAATTCAAACTCTGGAAGATCGACAGCAGCAGCTTCTATCATTCTCTGTAGGGAAAACGCATCCTAAAATTTTAGCTTAGCAATACTAGGCCATCAGCTTAAGAAATGCTAAAACATAGGTAAATGACTAAAGAATGACCTTATGCCACAGAATTATGGGAACAGGTGTACCAATGGATCGTATTCCAAGAAATTATTTGTAAGAGTAATTTTAGATAACATATTGCCCTAGATTAGGGGTGGGCAATAATTTTTGCAAGGGGGGGCCATTTAATTAATTTTGATATGTGGTCACACAACAGCTCCACGCCCCCAGAAAGGGTGGAGCCTGGGGTGGACACGTGGGGGTGGAATCTAGCCTTCCCCCAGAGTTGTCTGAGGCTCTGAATTAAAAACACAGCAAAGGACTTGCGTCTCCAGCCCTCCCGCTACCGTGTTGCCTGGCAGCTGCCTGGGGTTGCTGCAGCTATTTAAAGGGCTCCTGCTCCACCAGGGTAGCACCATGACTAGGAGCTGAGAGTCATTTGAATAGGATCCTGCTGCCTGAGCCAATGCCTGGAAGTTCAATGGCAGCAGGTTATAAATAGAAAGTGGTCAGATGCAGTCGGCAGGCTGGATCAAAGAGTTAGGTGGGCTGCATCTGGCTCCTGGGCTGCATCCGACCCCTGGTCTGCATCCAACCCCTGGACCGCCTCTTGCCCAGCTCTGCCCTAGAGGCACATTTTTTCCCTAACACAAGCCTTAACTGCAGAATACAGGTTGTGTGTCAATGTTAATAAGAATAAAAGGAATTATACACAATTTATGAAAAACAGGGTACCTCAATATTCTTTGGGGAGAAAATACAAATAAGGAAAAAATAGAGTGGACATCTTCATGCACATGCACTGAATCATAAACTGAGCAAAATGAACTCCCTATAAGAAATCTCCAGCAAGAACCATCCCTCTCCAAATTAATTTGCCAGCAATGCAGCCATGAGACCTTATGAATGTTGTTAAAGATGTTAGTTTAACTACATTTGTAACTTCTGTATAGATCTTCATAGGATTTCTATATGCTTGCATAATCAGAACCTTTAGCACAATGTTAATAAAATTAAAACAGACTAGATCTGATACTTGTAGATGTACAGATGTGTGGTCACTACCATTGGTCTTTATGTTTTCTAGAGCAGTGGTTCTCAAACTTTTTGGCTCGTGGTCCACCCCATGCACAAGACAAACCTTTCCCTGGACCACCAGTTACTAATGGTAACTCGCCATTAAATTACACCTGAGCCATTTTGCTAGTGCTGCAGCTAGGGAGAATGGTTTAAATTTAACCAGTAAGAAAGGGAATATTAATCAAAATTATTAAACAGATTAAACGCTTTAAGTTTCTCATGTTTAGTTTACCAAATTTCATTTAAAATAAGTAAAATATTAATTTATGTCCAACACAAAAGGTTTCAACATTGTCTTTATTTATGGCAGGGAACCTTTTTTGGGTCAGGTGCCACAGGGGGGAAAAAAATAAATAAATAAATAAATCAGTCAGGGACCACAAGTGAAAAGCAAACAAAACAAAAAAACCCCACAATCTCCAACACCCACTGATGTGTCCCCCAAGTGAGACACCTCACTCTCCTGACATTTCAGTCCCTAAGGGGGCTGAGGAGGAGGGAGGGACAAAAAAGACTGAGGTTCAAGGCTTCCCATAGACCAGTTTACCTTTTCTTCGGGGTTCTGAGGTTGGTGGATTTTGTGGACCTCCCCCTCCCCCCCCCCAAGGCTCTGGGGTGGTGGGGTGGGACCACAAATGAGGGATTCAGTGTGCAGGACAGGGCAGCCAGCAAGTAGAATAGGAATGGGGGTGTGGGATGTGGGTGGGGTGAGGATGCAAAGTCTGGGGGGGAGATAGGGTACAGGAGCAAGCTGTGAGTAGGATTTCTGGCCAGGGAAAGGGGGCAGAAGGAAGGGTATGTACAGAGCCTGACCAGGAGGAAAGGTGCAGGAGTAGGGCGGGAGAGTGCATGAGAATAATGGAGGTGCCCCTACTGGATGTGAGGGGAAGGAGAGCACTTAATCGGCCTTTGCATCCTCCTACCCCGCGCTCCTAGCTACAGCCTCCCGCTTCTCCCATTAGCCAGATTCTAGCCAATAGGAGCAGAGAAGAAAGCCTCTAGGCAGCATGTCCCTGCACTGGTGTTTTCCCACCTATGGGAGGGGGAGCATGCAGAGGCACTTCTAGCTCTGCTTCTTCCCTATGAACCAGATCCAGTGGGGAGGCTGGGGCTTTCTCCCTTCCCCCAGCAGGAAGCTGGCACTCCAACCTTGGGGGTGCAGGTGCAAGGCTGAATCGCCAGGGCAGACTCCCCACTGCAGTGGGGGTTAAGTTCAAGCTGCAGCCCACCTCAAGGCAGCCATAGACCACTAGTGGTCTGCGGACTGTGGTTTGAGAATCACAGTCCCAGAGGCTCTAAATCTGAAGCAGGTAGCAGATACTGTTGCCAGCAGAGCTGAACTCAAAGCGGTATAATACAGTGTTTCTAAATTCACTTTAAATACAATTTTAGGCTACATTACTGACCTCCTTCTTGAATTGTTGTAGAAATCTCAGCAGAAATCATACCAGTGCCAATACAGACAAAATATACTCTAGCTAGGCCCACCCAATATTACCTTGTTAATACTTCCAAAAATTGCACTAGCCCTCTTAGGCTATGTCTAGACTGCAAAGAAAAGTCGGAAAAAGATACGCAAATTGTGACTCGCAATTTGTGTATCTTTTTCCGCTTTTCTTTCAAAAGAGGCTTTTCCAAAATTTGGCCTGTCTACACGGAGCCAAATTTCAGAAAAACCTCCTCTTTCAACACATCCCTTCTCCCTCATACAATGAGGATTACAGAGATGGTGAAAGAATGCATCCACTTTTTTAGAAATTGTTCCAAAAAAAGCAGACGTGTTCCTTGGATGCGGCATAGCTCTTCTAGGACACCTCCGGTATCCCGGAAAGCTCTGCAGTGTAGTGTGTCGACATAGCCTTATCCACAACCAAAGAAAACGTCAAGAACTATACTAAAATTTCAGAAGAGAGACCTACAGCTGGGTAGTTCTTTTTGCTTCTTGATGAAAGAAAAAGAAGAAAATCTAATTGGTTGGTTAATGAGCACTGCAGTTTTGTAGACCCAAACTTGGGAACTATCAACTTTCACACAGTGGGACAGGGAAATGTTACAAGACTTATTCATTATAATGGGGGGAATCATTAACCTGAGCACCTACATGGGGTGGAAGGGAGGAAGGAGAGGAGCAGGTGGCCTGCTATTTGGAAGCAATGGTGCACATAACATACAGTTGCAAGCTGAAAACAACATATAGCTGAACTATCATTTTCACACAAAATGCTGTTATTCTTTGACTATACCAAAGACATTTGCAGCATATTGAGATGGCTGGTCAGGTGCCAATTTTGTAAGCACTTGTGCATGGGCTTGAACTTTAAGCCTATCCTTAGGCACCATCTGAAGGTGAAGTTAAAGTTAAGCATGTTTGGACAAGTCCTCTGATAGTGATAATGCCATGCACATAATTCAGGGGGCCAGGGCTCCAAGCTTTCTTGCAAGATCCCTCTACAAGTTACCAGAGGTTAAACGGTAAGCCTGGGCTCTGCAAGTGCTTAAGAGAGGCCCACAATAGGGTTCACTTTTGTCCGTTAAAGATAAACATGCTGCAATCTCCACAGCATAGTGGCAATGGCCAGCTCTTAAGTTGCCTACCGCTTTCCGTCTAGAGAGCGGAACGCACTTCACACGGGACAGCAGCATCTCGGGAAGCGGAGGGGCACGCTCTGCAGTTAAGAGCCGACAGCGCACCCGTGCTGGGGAAGCGGGGGAGGGGGGACAGGCCGAGCCGCCCAGGCAATTTAGCTCCCCCGGTACATTTCATAGGTGTCTCTCACCAGCGCCTACCGCCCCCTGCGCCGAGGCTCCCATGCGTACCTAGGGGCCCGCTGCACAACAAGCCGGTGCCGAACCAGACACGCTGTGCTCGGCGCTGCACAACGGACGCCCGCGCGGCTCCTGGCGCCAGACCGCGGCGGGGCTGACTCCGCCCCCGCCCCCCTCCACCGGGCCCCGCGCCGCTCACGCGCCGGTACCTTCCTACTGGCCATCTCCCCCCTGCGCTGCCACAGCCGCTCCCTTGCCACGTGACAGAGACGCCCAAGCCGGGCGGGCGGGGGGGGTGGGGGAGGGAGCGCACTGATTCTAGTTCCCAGCTTCTCGGGCGGGGTCTGCACCCTTCCTGCCACGCCCCCTCCTTTCCAGTTTGGCGCCCGCGGCACCGCGGCTTCTGATTGGCTAGGCGAGCAGGAATACGCGTGACGTGCCACGGGGGACATTCGTTTATCGTGTTCCGCGGAGCAAGTCCGCTGTGGAACTCGTGCGTCCGGTCCGCCCCTTAGTATGCGCATGCGCACGATGGGTGCATGAGAGTTGGCGAAGGGGCTGGGAGCTGCTCGCCTTTGCCGAGCCGGGAGCCTCGGGGGGGAGGGGCGTGATGAGGGAGGCAGAGGGCGCGTGTACCTGTATCGCGCCCTTCTCAGTCCGCGTGCCTGCTACCCCCTAGAGGCCGCGCGTGGGAGCGGGTCCAGCTGGTCACTGGTTCTTTCCAGGGCCTGGTGACAGCAGGATGGGCAATAATTTTTTTACCTGGCCCACTTCAGAAATTTTTTAAGTGGTCCCAGGCCACATGGGAAGGGGCGGGACCAGGATATGTCCCTGCTTCCCCAGCCATGATTCGTCTGGTGGCAGAAGAGACTTCCTGTGCTCCCTTCCCTCCTCCCCAACATCAGGCCAAGCAAGGGCTTGGGGGTGGGGGAGCACACGAAATCTGCTCCTGCCCTGCCAGAAGCCTGTGGTGCTTCCAAGCACCGTGCACTTCTTGCAGGGTGGGGGCAGGGTACAGGAAACTTTACCTGCTTCCCTTATCCCCAGGCCCTGATTGGTCTAGGGGCAGGGGAAGTGTACAAAGTCTCCTCCTACCCTGTCTGGAGCACATGGCACTTCTAAGTATCACACACTCCTTGCAGGGCAAAGGAAATTTCGTGTGCTCCCCCCGCCCCCAGGCTATAATTGGCTTGGGGGCAGAGGAGCGGCAGGGCCTCCGCAGGCTGGATTGACCTGCCTGGTGGGCCAGATTTGGCCCAAGGAGGCCCTTTTGCCCACCCCTGAGTTACACAATCTGTTGGGCAGCTCAGTTCATTGCTACCCTGCGGCCACCCCCTTCCCTGTGTGGCAGGCAAGCCGCTGTGTAGGGCTGTGACAGCTGCCACAGGATCACCTGGCTCCCTGCGGTTTTACGAGATGGGAGTCAGGATGATCTGTTTTCAAACCAGGTTTTTGTAAAAGGAAGTTCTAGGATTGTGATGGAAGGTAGCCATGTGCTCACACCCAACACACGATAGTAACATTGCATGTCCCGTGAGAGATCATTTAAATGCTTGTAACTTGCTCATCAATGACATGCCAAAATGCGTGTCACATGTAAAATTATAAACATAAGCTGAGATCATGATAATAATGTTTTCAGGGATATAGGGAAAGTGGCCAAACCAGTTCCTCAGAAATCAAGTGGTAGGTAGCTGATGCCTCAGCCACAGTTAAATAAGGCTGATGGTCACTATTCATAAAAGTTGCTATTCTTTGACAGGAAAAGTGGCAGCGAGCAAACAAAAATATACATCTTAGAAAGAAATAGCATAGAGTTCCCATCCACAGTGATTCTCTGTGCTCCCAGTTGGCAATGCTTTTCAGAGGAAAGGATGGAACTATAAAAATAAGGGACAGACTCTCCAACAAACTGGGGATGTAAAGGGGTAACTGATTACCGGGTAAGCATTGCCTTACTGGCATGCTTACCAAGGTAACCAGTTAACCCAGTGTGTTACCCTAAAATTGTTATGTAAATGTTTATGTTAAAATGTTTACTCCATTATGATAATCTTGGTGGATTTGGGACCTAAGGTCGGGTTGGTATTTTGAATTATTTGATCGAACTAAGGTTGATCCCCTAAGGTAGTTCGGATTAATAAATGGTAGTTCGAACTTATCTAGTTCTCTTCAAACTTAAGGGCTTAGTTCGGACTAAGTAGATAGAGCGGGAATTCCGCATGGCAGTTTTTTCAAAAACCTTTGCACGTGACCCCATTTTAGCTTTGCACATGGTTCAAAACCTGTGCACTCCGCTCAAAATAGTTGCACTAGGCACTAATATCTGTGCACTAGGTACTAAAACCTATGCACATGGTCCTATTGGAATTTTCCCGCTTTTGCATCTATATAAACCCCTTTTGAGGTTTGTTCGTATTCTTCGTTCGTTCTCTGGGGTTCGTTCGTCGTTCCGTAGATTTGAATGGTGTACGTCTACCCTGTTTGTCTAAGTGTGACTGAGGTGAATGACTGGATAAGATAAGCATCGGGTTATTGGCCTGGAGGCGTCTTGTCTGTGGGAAGTCCCCAGATAAAAGACAGCCTATGTCAGGAAGATACTAAAGTTAGCCAGAGGCTTCGGAAGGAGTGCGGAAGGCCTTCGACACCGAATCCTGTCAACCTGATCGCGCAGACCTGTGACCTAGGATCTCTGACATCGAGGGACCGCCTCACTGCTCCTTCGTTGCGGCTCGCACTGAGCTAAAACGTCGAGGTCGTGAGCACCCCTTTCTCTCCTGCTTATCCGGGGCGAATGTAAAGTATATTCATTGTATCGGGGATTTTCTTTCATTCTTTTCTTCTGGGTTAGGGTGGACTTGGTTGAAATTTTACTTGTTGGCTATTTGAAATTCTTACAATATATGGTTTGGCCCTAAACTATGACTCTGACTCGTTTGTGAAACCAGGTAGCCGGTGATAGATATGGCCCCAGGTAGTTCCCGTCTTCTGGAACTTGGGACTTTAACATCTCCAAAAGCCAGAGCGTGCCAATTAGATTTTTAAAAATTAATCGTTACTGCTTCCCAGGGTAACAAGTGGTTCTTAAACATTTTAAGACCAAGGAACACCAAACAATTTTTTTTATAGGGAACACCAAGGATTTTTTGTTGAGGAAAAAAAAAAGTCGGGGGGCGAAAAAGGGTTGGGGGGGAAGTTATTGAGAAAAAAGGTCGCCTGCCCCTTTAAGGGTGGCCATTTTTAATTCTGTTGTTCTCCATGGCACACCGGTGTGCTGCGGAACACAGTTTAAGAAACACTGAGTTAACTAGTGCCCAGGTAGGCCTACTGCACCTTACTGCGGCTGGTGGGCCCTGCCCGACAAGAGCAGACCTCTGACCATGGCACGCTGTAGTTGGGGGGTTGCTCCAGCAGCCCACCACCCACAGTGCACCATGATAAGCTGGTTAACCAGTTAATATTTTCAAAAGGATTTTACATCCATACAAGAAGCTCCTCTCACTGCACCTGAATGGACAAAAAACAGCCACTGGACTGGAAGAGGGGCCCTGACCTAAGAAGTTTGGTCATTAAGTCTGCTGAAAGAATTTGATGAGAAAACTTTACTTTGAATTTAACATAGATAGTTAAGTTAGGCACCTGTTGTGTTTTAGCTTTATTATCCTTGTATAATTATTTCTGATTTTATGCCTCACTACTTGCACTTAAAATCTATATATATGTAGTTAATAAAACTTTTTATCCAATCCAATGTGTTTAAATTGAAGTGTCTGGGAGAAGGCAAGTTGTATGCATTATTATTCCTTTTAAAGGCCTGATAGACAATATAACTTGTATTGTCCAGGAAATCACAGGACACTACAATAACTGCTGATTAGTCTGACTTGGATCCTGTTAGGTCACAATTCTATTTAACTTTGTCTCAAATCCATTTCTCAGTGCAAAAGTGTCCATGTGACCTCAGAGCAACCATTGTCTTAAGAACTAATTTGTTGACAGTATCTGCAAGGAAGCCATGAATTAAGAAAAGTCATGCCAAATGCATTGTCTAACTCTTGGAGTGATCCCACATTAGGATAAGATTTACTAATGGGATACTATGGGGAATGCTACTACCAGAACTGTGTTTCCTGTAGAGACAGAGAATTTTAGTACCAATTAAAGTATGTCTATATGGCAACTGGGGAGTCTGACTGTAGCACATGTAGGTATGCATAAAGTAGCTTTAATAATACAAGAACAGCCATACTTGGTCAGACCAATGGCCGTCTAGCCCACTAGTATCCTCTCTGCTGAGAGCAGCCAATGCCAGAAGCTTGAAAGGGAATGAACAGAACAATGCAGTTATCAAATTCTCCAGGCCATCTTATCCAGGCCCAGCATCTGACAATGAAAATCTTATGGTATGTCTACACTACCAAGTGTTGTCACCAAAAACTGCCTTTTGGCAATAAAATAGTGAGCATGTGCACACCCCAATGCAACTTTTGTAAGGGGAAACGCCCAGTTTTGGCAACAAAAACTTCCACTCTTTTTCTTTTCCCCTTCCTTTATTGTCAACAAAGCCAGTATAGATGCTGCTTTTTGTTTTATTGACAGAACTGGCTTCTGCCATTATACAACAATGTGAAAAAAATCACTTAAATGCTCAGTCCCACTGTCCTCTTCTGTAAACAGGAATAGTTCTTCCTGCCTTGCAGAGATGCTTAATTCATTAGTGTTTGTAAAGCACTGAGACATTCTGATGGAAGGATCTATTCAAGTACAAAAGAGTATTATTAAAGTCTATGCACCATATTTATGCTTACTCTTTGGAGAATGTAGGCATCATTTGGTAAATTAGGACAGCCAGTCATCCTACCTGTTAATTGATTTATCTACTATAAATCACCCTGCAGCCAGCATTCCTTTAATCTGCTATTACTAATTCAAATGGATTTTGTGGGTGAGCAGATAACAGTCACACACAGTTAATATGCCTTCTCATAAGTGCTGACTCCCTGGATGTTCCAGGGCTGGAGCATCCACAGGAAAAAAAAGTGGGTGCTCAGCCTCCTTCCTTCCCAGTGCCTCCCACCTGCCTGGTCAGCTGTTCAGCAGCATGCAGTGGGACAGGAGCAGGGAAGGGAAGAGGTGGGGAGGAAACAGAACAGGGCAGGGGGTTGGGGCAGAATAGGTGTCCATCACCTTCAGGGAAATCACAAAACAGCACCTCTGTCTTCTTTAGCTGAGTTGTTCAAACAGAGTAACATTCATAATGTTCTCATGTCTGTAATCCATCTGCACTTTCCTTTTATATAGGTAATCTGCACATTGACAGATGTTCTCAATTGTATATGAAAGTGATCTGCTTTGATATACAAAAAAATATTGTTACTGCATTGTAAAGGTGCATTTAGCGATGCCAGCTGAAACTAGATCACAGGGGATTTTTTTTTTTCATATGGCAAAGGTCAGCCCCCTCTCCATGAATAGAGAGAACCTTATACCAAACTATAACCCTTCTGTGCAGAAGAAACCCAGCAAAGGAAGGGTCTCAGATCATAGACTCCAGCCAGAGCCCTAACTCCTACACTACTATTTTTAGCCTCATAAGCAACCTCTAAGCTGAGTGGCAGCACAGCTTCATAGGTGATTCATCAGCCCCGCCCAGTCAGTCAGCCCTGGGCAGATGGGGCTGATGAATCACCTGTGAAGCTGTGCTGCCACACAGGTTAGAGGGAACACTGCTCATAAGCCCAAATCAGTTGGCCTAGGCTCTGAGATTCAGTATCAAGGGGTTGTCTTTGCAGTGGATACAGCCAAAGAGACCTAACATGAGTAAAGAGGAATTCCTGAGTCGCGAAAAGAAGGCTGGCGTATGTGCAAAGAACAGTCACATCTCTCTTCCTGTACTACAGAGATTCTTCAAAAAGAAAATCTGAATTATCTTTTCTACAGATCTTCTCCCCAATAGTCCCAGAGTAGTTACACCTACAGGGAACTTTTCTTCCCTGCAACTGCACTGGCTATAGTAATTTTCCTTCAAGAGGGTAATCCAGGCCAATGACTTCTCTTAATTTTATGTACTCAATTTTGGCAACAGAATACATATAAGATATAAAATCCAAGTAATGTCATGTATACAACATCTGCTAAAACAAAAAACACAAGGAGAGAGAGTATATTAGACTATTAGAGGAACTTAACAGAAAAAAATTCCACACATTCAAAACAAGAGACCTTGATACTTTTAAAGTAAATTAATGTTGCTATAAAAGAATGGAGAAGGAATGGTATATGTCTAACAGCTTCACAGCAGAGGCAGATTTACAATTAAACATACCGTGCCCTGGCATGCCCCCCTCCCAACATGGGGCCTCCAGGGCCAGGGACTCCAGCACTGGGTCCAGCAACCCCTATGCCTCCATTCAGTGGGCAGCCACTCTGGGGAGGAGGTTGTGGGGGGCTAAGAAAGTAGGGAGGAACATTTGGCAAGTTCAGCAATATTGACAATTGAAAGTGCCTCTTCACAAAATATTACTTATGTAATCCTTCTGCCAGGTAGCACCAGCAGCAGCCAGGCCTGGGTTCAGTATCTAAGGGTTCCTCACCATCTATCTAAGACAAAACTGGCTTGAGCCCCTACCCAGTAACCTGGGAAATTCACACAGCACCCCTGGGTGCCTCCAGGAGGAAATGCTTCCCCACTTGCAAGCACAGAGTCTGAGTGTAGAAAAGAAACCTTTAATAAAAGGAGAGGGAAGTAACATGGCATTCATGTGGGAAAACACCACAAACAGAGTTCATAACCAAAATCATAAGTAATAGTCCCACCTCATGTAGGTTGAGCAATGTTCTTTCCTCTCACATTCTTAAGTCCATCAATGTAAATATCCCCTTCACATGCCCAACCCTTTTCTGCATTTCACTCACAGTTGCTGCCCTGGGTCAAGGCAGACCCAGAGTTCAGAGGTACAACCGCAGAGTTCACCTCCCAGCCTGAGTGCGGGGGAGGTAAGGAAACATCTTACTCACATTACTGGTTGTTCGCCATCCACCTGCTCATTGCTCTTTGCTGCTGCCTTGCTGGCCATTTGTCTCACCTCACTGCTTATCATGTTGCCACTGCTCTGCTAACTGCTCATTACTCCTCTCCATTGCCGCCCTGCTGGCTGCTCATCGTGCTGCTGCCACTCTGCTGGCTTGTGGTGGATTTGACTGTGGGCCAAACCTAGTGATTTCAGCTCTCAGTGAAGTCAGCTCTTGTCCCAAAGCACAGGCCAGCTACAAGAAATTCCAGCCTCCACTGGAGTAAATTTAAAAATAATTAAAAGACTCCTTATGGAGTCTGCTCTAGTTCTCTCATTAGAAGGGGTGAGGAGAGAAACAGATTTAACCAGTCTTACAGGTCATGCCTAGAGAGCACACAGACTGCTGTTTTAGAGTCCTGCCCTTCCCCCAGTTAACTTCACAGAGTTTTGGCAGAGGAAACCTTGTCCATCTGAGGTTCTTTACACTGACAATTTCTCTCCTCTGAACTGATTTAAATAAAGTCTGACTTTTCTGCAGTCCCACGATAACTGCAAGCATTGGTGATCATATCTCACAATTCCTCCGTTTAGTGTTAACAGTTTGTGACCCCATAGCAACCAAATTGGTTGCAATGGGCAAAACACCAATCTAACAGTTGAATATCTAGCAGGCCTAAGCAAATGGGGTGAACTGTATTTACATAAACACACCCAGGATTTCTTTCCCATTCCAGATGGCTGTAATGGAAGCATTGATTCAAACCCTGCTTACACTTACAATGACTTAATTGACAGTTTTGTAGAGAAAAAATATAGAAAGAAAGCTAGCTGATTTTTTCCCCCAAATTAAATACGTTTCTTCAGAGGAAGTTAACTTTTGTTTTTCCATTCATGCATTATCTATACATTTTATTTTTACACGTTTTTCATGTTGGCTTAATGCAAATACAAGCTTTCATCTCGACCAGAAGTTCTCAAACTGTGCTCCAAGAACGCCATTCAGGTGGACTGAGGAATGGTTATTATGCTATTTTTATAAAGTGTTCTTACCCAAAGCATTTTACAATAGTTAGCTAATAATACATTAAGTGGTCCACCAAGACCCTCAGCAATTTTCAATTGGTCTGTGGAAAAAATTTAGACAACAAAAACAATTAAGGTACCTCCTATTATTTTCATTATTTCTTATTATTTATAATATAGGAGGAGGATGAAGAAAAAAAAGAATGAAAATGGGAGAGGCAGGAAGAGTGAATGTTCTTTTTCTTGGCTGGTTTCCAGGGGGGCCCCAAAAATGAAGCTGAACAAAGGGCCCCACTAACTCTAAATTCACCACAGCCTCACAGAGTTCTCTAAAAGATTTCTAACATTGAAACATTTTTATGCAAGTTCACTAGGAAGTTCATTAAAAACATTCTTAAGTTAATTTTGGAAGGCCATCATTAACCTGATTAACCACACTATTTTGTATCCAAAAATAACATGATACATTTAATTACATGTCTCCATGCATACCCTAGTCTATATGGTATTTCATGTCTTCTTTTACCTGATTTACCTGAGTCAATAGCTTCACCATAATGTGTTCAAGAGCAGAGATGAAACAAAATAAATGGCACCTGCCACTGCACAATTAAAATTTTGTACTTTATCTGTGTGATATTTTTAAGGGAAACACACAAATCAAAATGTAAATTCCTGTTCGCAAAGAAAACATGTCTATGCTGGAGTTCACAGAGAATAGCAATTAATGATTTTCTATCATGCACTGATTAAGTGATTAATACTTTGCAATCCATATGCAAATAGTACTTGACTTGAGAAGAAGCTTATTTTTATATTAAGTAATTAGTTGAGAAAACTAAGAGTACCTGTAGTAGAGTAAATTGTGTGTTCCTATGGTCTAAACAAATTTGTATCTAATTCAAATATAGTTTAAGAATTCATTTTACCATGCATCTAAAGTTATAGCTCTTAAATGTTTCCAAAATATAAAAACTGACACTTTGTATTGAGTGCCAGACCTTTAAAAACCAACTGTTATAAATAATTTATATTTAAATACAGTAATTACTCATTGAACACATGCCCGCTTAACATGTTTTCGCAATAGCACGATTTTTTTTTAGGGAACTTTTTCAAATAACACGACCATCCCTGAAATAACACGAAAATAATCAAGTGACGGACTACTTTGTGCGGTAGTATAAGTTGATGAAAACAGTGGTAATACGCATGAGTGGATGAACACACGTGGGCACAGCGCTCCTCCGCTCACTCGCGTGTTTATCTTTGTGTTTTAACAAACCGCGGCAACTTGTGGTGCTAGATATCTAATGTTGACGTTGACAACCAAGCACCAACAAAAAATTGACTTTGCCACCACTACCTGAAACTCAACCCCCACATTTTCCATTATTTTTAATGGGAAAATTGACACCGCATAGCACATTTTCGCTTAGCACGAACATTTTCAGAAATGCATCTATGGTGTTAAATGAGGAATTACTGTAGCTAACTTTGGATTATTTTATAACAAAATGTGTTTCATAGAGTATATTCCATACAAGATATCATAAAATATTTTTGAATCATTTTTAAAGGAGCTGCACATTTGGCAGAGGATTTTCTTATCTGTTTTTGCCTTAGTAAAGATTGAAGAGTTACAAAATTCCAGGTCACTTCAATGGAAGGATGTTCAGTACTGAAGGGAAAAAATGAATAGAATGTCAGAATGTGTCCCTCAGTATTAGAGAGGGTTTGATGTTTATGAATATTTCTTGCAATGGATGTCCCTGAAGCAGTTCATTTGTGTTGCAGTTTTTATTTTTTGAGTGATTGCAGAAGTACGTTTCACTCTTGTGGTGTATCCGCCAGGAACACAGTTGTCAGAAAATTTCCCTCTGTGGTACCTGTTGGGTCACTTCAAGCATCCTTTCTGTTGCTGTATGCCACTGTGTGTAAAGAAAGGTTGCCCCAAGTCCCTCTCAGTTCCTTCTTACTGATGGTTGTTAAAAATCAGTTTGTCTTGCTTCAGGAGGTTCTTTCTGCATGTAATTGTGTATAAAAGTCTTAGAGAGGTAGCCATGTTAGTCTGTAACTTTAAAAAAATAATGAGTGGTCCTTTAGCATCTTAGGGTACGTCTACACTAGCTCGTTAGTTTGAGCTAGGTAGGGTAATGAGGGCAAGCGGAGTTGCAAATGAAGCCCGGGATTTAAATATCCCGGGCTTCATTTGCATGTTCCCGGGCGCCGCCATTTTTAAATCCCCCTTAGTCCGAAATCCGTGCCCGCGGCTACACGTGGCACGGACTAGGTAGTTCGAATTAAAGATCCTAATTCGAACTACCGTTACTCCTCATTCCACGAACTACCGTTACTCCTCATTAGGATCTTTAATTCGAACTACCTAGTCCGTGCCGCATGTAGCCGTGGGCACGGAGTTCGGACTAAGGGGGATTTAAAAATGGCGGCGCCCGGGAACATGCAAATGAAGCCCGGGATATTTAAATCCCGGGCTTCATTTGCAACTCCGCTTGCCCTCATTACCCTACCTAGCTCGAACTAACGAGCTAGTGTAGACGTACCCTTAGAGACTAACAAAAATAGATAAATAGTATCATGAGCTTTTGTGGGCACAAGCTCTGATACAGAGACAGCAGCACGGATGGGGGGCAGGCAACACACACAAGGAGCTAGCTCCCGCGGAGCCGTCTTCCCCCCCGCTGCTGCCTCCTACAGAGGCAGCAGGATGGGGGAGGCAGGCAGGAGTCAGTGTGTGTAAGGAACCAGCTTTTAAGCTGACTCCCCGCGTGTACCCTGTGGAGCTGTCTATCCCCTCACCTCTGATAGAGAGGCAGCAGGAGGGGGGCAGGTGGGAGCCAGTATATGCGGGAGCCAGCTTTTAAGCCAGCTCCCCCTGAGCCACCTACCCCCCTCTACCACACTGCTGCCCCCCCCGCCCCCGCCAGAGAGGCAGCAGTTCAGGGAAGACGGGGTCAGGCAAAAGCTGGTGCTCCCCCCGCATGTAAAAGTGTAACTGCTAACATTTATAGCAATTACACATTTACAAAATTAAATGCATTTTAACATCCCTGCTGTTTACTTGCAGTGTAGACATTCAGGGTCCAGCTGGAGCCCAGGTTCTAGGACCATGTGAGATGGGAGGATCCCAGAGCTCAGTTCAACATCTACAGTACAGTTAAACAGCTCCTTAACTGTAGCCCTGCAATCCCAAATCATCTGGTATGTGCCAGCCACAGGCGTCCAGTTGCAGTGTAGACATACCCAGAGTGGCCAGGCTAAATTTATTTTGATGGAGCCTGCTCTTAGATTAGCTTCCTGTCTTTCTCAGTCAGGGAGGGTGCTCAGCAATGTATGTGATGTTGTCTAAGTCCCAACACCATTGTTCCCCCTCAGCACCTCAACAGGTAGAAACAAGGTTTGCAATGACACATTTGGCAGAGGCAAATCACTGGTCCCTAAATCTGCCAACCAAGAACACAAAGGGTCTAAGAGAGTGCATGCAAAATCAAAGTACTCTTCCACTCACACACTGGTTAATATGGCTTCCAGAATGGTAATAGCTGTCTTTTCTAATAAGATGTCAAAAAGATTTTTGAAAGGCTTGAAAAAGTGGTATTCTTATGTAGAAGATCCTGTTCCCCCTAAACTTGATATTGTCAATGCGTATAAGGCTTCCTTTAGCAACCTGCATCTACTGTATCTTTCAATTAAGGTAGAATTTTTGGTAGCTATCACTTCTACAAGGAGGGTGAGTGAATTATGGGCACAGATGTCTGGCTCCCTTTATACTGTTTTATTTAAAGACACTGTTTACCTTGTTCTTACCTAAAATTTGTCTCAAAAGTGGTATCTAACTTCCGTATCAACAAGCAAAATATCTGCCTTCATTCTTTCCCAAGCCACACTCAAATCAAGATGGGGAAAGGCTGCACATACTAGATGTCAGGAGAGCCCTGATATACAGTGACAGGTCCAAACAGTTTGGTTTATCTTCCCAGATGTTTATAGCAATCACAGACAGCCCAGTTTCTTTGCAGAGAATATTATCCTGCATAGGATCCTATCTTCACTTGTGCTGCAATTTGTTTAATGTTACTCCATCATGCAGAGTGACCGCTCTCTGGCTGAAATTCCTATCCTAGAGATTTGTAGGGCAGCACCTTAGTCTTAAGTGCATACATTTGCTGCCCATCATGCCATTATTCGGAATGCTAGAAATGGTGCCAGATTTGGGCAAGTTGTGCTTGAGATCTTGTTTAGATGGACTCTGATCCCATCTCCTGATTTCAAGGCTAAAGAGTCACCAAAGCTGGAATGCACATGTGCAATCACTCAAAGAAAAAATGGTTACTAATCTGTTCCGTAACCATAATTTAAGATGTGTTTCCCATATGCATTCCACAATCTGTCCTTCTACCCCTCTACATCATAATATTTCTGCAAGACAGAACTGAGATAGTTTTGGGGACAGCTTCACAAATATTACAGAACAGGTTAGTAAACATTTTTTGTATGCTGGGTATTAATAACTTTTTGAGATGCATGTGGAATAACATGCAAATATAAGTGATCAAAGTATGAGAAATATGAAGTTTTGACACCATAAGTGTCATGCCACATCCACAATAAACTTAATGGGATCACTTGAAGATATGGTAGCTGGCTTTGCAGAGATGAGACTGGTTGTGAACATAAGCAATAAGTATAAAGTGCCAGATTTTGGTAAGATGCTTTAATGTTTATACCTTCATCTGAAGAACATTTTTAACACCTGTTATTTGTGGTTTTAAAAAAGAAGAGAATTTGAATGAAGCAATATAGTAATTTTGTCTTTGTAACTGCTCTACTTTTTCCTAAGTCAGTGATACTCAGACTGAGGCTTATGGCTCTTTAGCGTGTCTCCTGCATCTCTCTGCAGCACGATATTAAAACATATGTGATTTAATTATTAACCATTCAGGCTGCTCTTACTATGTTATAAACCAGTTATTAATTTGCACTAATTGATTAACTATTTACTATGATCATGTTTCCTTTTTCACAAAGAGTTGTTGAATATTAAATGAAACAGTGAATTCACACTACTGTGGCTCCTTTGGGTAATTTGGCTAATTTGGCTCCTGGGCCACTAAGGGCTGAGTATCATGGATTTAAGTCATATGGCAGTGGTTTGTGCAGGAGAACCCAATGCTGCTTCTCATCTGACCAGCAGAGGGTAGTTTTGTACAACACGGAGGATTTTCCAATGCATACCACACTAGTACAATGACAGTCTAGGAACTATAACAATGTTGCCAGGATCGGCACATATTTTATGGTGGCTGACTTTTTCATATTTGCTTTTTTCTTTGTATTCATTGCGAACAGTGGAGCAAGACACACTTTTTATTGATTGTTTTAGGCTGAGCTATATTGAACACAAGGGTCTTTGCATTCCTCCATTGTTCCCCACCCAGAGTGCCACTCTCCTATTCCCCTTTATTTCAGGGATTTGTTGCAAACTACCATCACCACCAGGCCTCAGCTATGCTTTAGAGCCGTGGTCACCAACAGGTCGATCGCGATTGTTGGGAATAATTCTTGGACACACTGGGTGCAGGTGAAAACAAGCAGAGGATTTATTGAACACACAGCACTGGTGGAGTGCAGACCAGGGGGTTAGCCTGAAGAGCACTAACTTAACCAAAACATACATTAGATTATATAGGTAGCAGATGGACGGAGAAGTGATTTGATAGGTCTAGCAGTGGAAGTGAGATATGCACATAAGCCAATGGTCTACGACAGTTACACAGCATCTCCAATTAAACATGTTATCACTAATACAGGTAGTATTCCTAACAAGCTAAATGAGCCAACATAAACAAAGGCATGTTGATGGTCATTTTGTCGGCTGGAAATATAATGCGTCTCCCGCGGGGGTAGTATTGCCTTGGCGCGATCTTTGGAATCCAAGCTTATTTTCTAGGAACAAAGCAGACAATGAAAAACAATCCCGTGCGGTTGTTTTGATTGTTTGGTACCGGCCTTATCAAAGTGAGGCCCTTTGGAATGTAGTTGCCAGGGGAACCAGGGTCACGGTAACTGTTGAACTGTATGCTTCCCAGGCTTGGCCTGATACTTTCAGATTTGAGTTTGTCAGTTCTCAGCAAGATACCATGGGCTGCCTCCATTTACCCTACAGCGATCAACTGGTCGATCGCGAGGTCTCGACCAGTCGATCACGAGGCATCCGGCCCGGCTCCCCCCCCCCCCATTTCTCCCCCACCCCCGAGAAGCCCCACTACCTACCTCAAGTGAAAATGGAGGTAGTGTCGGCTTCCCCGGATGGACAGAAGTCCCGCAGCTTAGCGCCACTTGCGGCGATTCCGGAAGTGCGCTGGCTGCTCTGCTGGGCGTACTGCGGGAGGGGACATCGGCTCCGGAGGAGGAGCACGGCGACTTCCCTGCATCGCGCAGGAGAGGTGAGTCAGCCCCAGGCCAGACACGCGCAGGGTTTCCCTGCGCACCTGGGGAGTGTTTTGGCCCCCAGGCAGGCATGCACAGGGTTTCCTTGCGCCGGGGGGGTTGGCCCCGGGGCAGGCACGCGCAACACTTCCCTGCACCGGGGGGGGGGGGGGGAATTGGGCCCGGAGGAGGCATGCGCTGGGTTCCCTGGGGCTGGGGGGGGGGAGAATCCTGGGAGGAGGCAGATGCAGGGGACTCTCTGCCTCCACTGGCACCCCGCCCTCTGTCCCCACTGCCCCATTCCCACTCCCCACTGCCCAGTTCCCTCTCCCCAGCCACAGAACTCTGTCCCCACTCCTCTCCCCACTCTCCGAACTCTGTCCCCACTCCTCTGTCCCCAGTTACAGAACTCTGTCCCCATTCCCATCCCCACTCTCTGAACTCTGTCCTCATTCCCCTGTCCCGAGCCACAGAATTCTGTCCCCACTGGCACCCTGTCCCCAGCTGCAGAAACCTGTCCTCTGCCCTCCCAGTACCCTGTTCCCTCTCCCCTGCCTCCAGCTGCAGAACTCTGCCCCCACTGGCACCCTGTCCCCTGCCAAAGCACCCACTAGCACCTTTCCCCAGTACTATGTCCCCTGTTCCCACCAACACAGTTGGGGCCACATTAGTGAAGCTTGGGGTGGGGGTGGAGGAGGGTTTTTTTGCATCTCACTTGTGTGGCCCCAACTGACTTCTCTTGGGTCAGTGACCCCTGACTCAAGACAGGTTCCCTGCCCTTCTCAGAAATAAAGACAATGCAGAAACTTTTTGTTTGACACACTATTTTATTTAAAAATGAAGCCTGGCCAACAAACCCCAAATTGGGGCCAAGCCCCCATCTGGCCACAGCATCATAACACTCCTGCGCTCCTCTTTCCCCCAGGCCCTACATCTGAGCCTGTCATACACTGGAACCCCCTGCCCTGAGCCCCTCACATACTCCAACCCAAATTCCTGAACCCTCACATCCAGAAGTCTGTGGCTTGCTTAGTACCCTAACCCTACATCTGACCCCAACACTGCCTGGCCTGGCGCCCTCTCCCCGAGCTAGTGTCCCCTTATCCACCTTCTCCTGCATCCAGATTTCCTCCCAGAGCTTGCACCTCTCACCCCTTCCCACACCCAAATCCCTCATTCCCACCCCAGAGCCTACACATCCTCTCTCAACCCAGCAAGGTTACGGCTAGACTGCAGGAGTTTTTCAGGATTCTGGAGATAACCCAGACAAACTCTTCTGCATCCAGGGATGCATTTGTTCTTCCACTTCTTTTACTGGAAGAGCAAACATGATCTTTCGATCACCCCTATATTCCTCTTTCCACGAGGAATAAGGGGTCTTCCAAAAGAAGGGGTTTTTCTGACATTTGGTCCAGTCTAGACAGGCCAAATGTTGGAAAAACCTCTTCCTACAGAAGAATTGGGAAAAAAAGCAGCAGTATAAGGGTTGGGGATAGCAAGTGATGGAGAGGAGGAGAATAGCGAGGGCAGAGCTTCAAGGAAGGGGCAGGGCTTCAAGGAAGGGGTGGGGCGGTAGATCTTGGCTTGTTCTGTCATTTAAAAAGTGATCTTGGGTGTGAAAAGGTTGGAGACCACTGCTTTAGAGTGACATAAGCTGTAAATTGCGAGAGAGTGAGGGGAAGAATTGCACCTGGAAAAAAGCCTGAGATTCTGAGGTTGAAGGGGAAGTGAAATGCTGACCAGGACAAATAAATGCCAACTCAAACACGAGGACTGGGACATGCTATGTCAACCAGAACAGCATGGGAAGGACAAACAACAGCACGAGAGAGAAACAGAGAGGGAGTATGATCTGGAACCGGCACAGCTGGGGAATCAGAGGCCTGATGAAACAGTAGATGGTGATAAACCACAGGAAGCCAGTTCTGTGTGGTTCATAGGTGCTAAATTGGTAGGTGTCTCTTCCTATCTAATCAGCTTTGGAAAAGCTTGTTATTTGTACCAGGTTCCCATCAGAGAGGATCTGATTCAGACTCCGTTGGTGGGGTAAAGAGTCTAGATGCATAAAGCCAAACAGAATAGAAATTGTGAACTATGCAAAATGTAAGACAAAATCCTTAAGTTTGAAGTGACCCCTGAGACTTACAGAAACTAACAAAAAAAGAATCAGGTGGATTCAAAAGCATCAAGGTGTAACTTATAGGGAGGTGACATGCCCGATAGATTATCTCAGAAAATAGATCAATTGTATGAAATTAAATAAATTGGATTTGAACAATTTAATGATTTGTGTTCATATGACCTGAAGTTGTGGGTGAGAGCTCAGAAGCAAGAAGACCACTGTACTGCAAATAGACTGGTTGCTAAGTTTATTGGTTATTACACTGAGTCTGAGGAAAAAACCAAGGTTGACTGGCTCATAGGCCACAGGAAGGGAAACATGTGGGATTCCCCAGAATTGGGGACCGGACAAAATCAAGCTCGGATAGAGGGAGGAGCAGCAGTCCCAAATCAATGCACTGGTAAGGACCCCCAAAGATCTGAATTACCATCACTTCCAGCTGCTGTACACAAATTGACTCTCTACCCAAGGCTCAGGCACTGATACCGAGTCAGTAGGTATTAATTCTATAGCAGCTTGGCCCAACAGGAGCTGGGATGGGACACTGGCCCACTAGCATAGCAGGGCAGTGCAGCCCCAGAGGGGATATGCAATATGAATGCAATTGAATTCACACCCCACAGCCATCTGTGTATAGATCCTGCTGCATCTTTAAGAGTCAAATACAGCCAAATCCCCAACAGAAATTGGAGGTGGGAACAAATGTTGAAACATTACAGTGCTCACATCACAGTGCTATATGTTGAATCCAGAGCAGATACTGACAGGTCAGTCCCTATGTGAAGGTTCCCATAATGAATCCCATTACTCTGTCTGTGGCCATGTCATCAGAAACACCAAAGAAGGTTCTGACTATGGGAATCTGACTATGGTGATCCTGGAGGATATTCCTTTTTGATGTGTTTGGAAATGTTCTTACAGGGTGGAGCCCAGAGAACTCAGTTGTAAATCCAAAGGGCCTAGCTCACAGACATTCTTCACCAGATAACAGAGCCAGTGCTAAGCATGCCAATGTCCAAAACTCTATGTGGAAGTGGGGAAAACTGAGGCACAGATGAAAATGCTATGAATCCAAACTCCACAGGTGCTGAGACACTCAGACTGCCAGGGGATACTGCCAAGCATTCTACCAACCAGCTGCTAGGAAGTTAGAAAAGCCCAAGTTAAGTGTTAAGCCAATGCTTAGGGGAATACAAAGCAAACAACAGCCAGGAGGTAGGGTAAGTGTCTGTGATGGGGTGCCACTAACCATACTGGCACCTTCTACTGGCCAACTTGGGCACTAGCTCCACAAGTCAGTACACCCTCTCGTGATGGTGCCTTACCACTATCACATCTGCTCACATTACTCCAAGGATTGCAGCATCCTCTTCATGATGTGGCACTATCATCATCTGTGTTCTCCCCTTCCAGGGAATCTACAGTCAACTGTCCAGCCCAGGGCTGGGCAAAATATGGCCCAGGGGCCGAATGCAGCCTGCCAAGCCACTGGATGCAGCTTGCATACCACCCTGCCGGGACCCTCAGAAACTCAGCTGCCACAGTTTAAAACATAGTCCCTGTGGCTCTCTGCTCTTCAGGGAGTGGGAGGCTTCCTGCAATCTCCCTGCCCCCCAGCCCAATCCTCAGCTCCTATTGGCCAGAAACAACCAGCCAATAAGAATTGACCTTTGCCAATCTCTCAGCTCCAATTGGCTGTCTGTTTCCAGCCAATCGGAGCTGAGAAATTGGCCTGAGAGACTGGGGCAGTGCAAGCCTCTTTCACCTGGAGTTGAGAGCCATGTGGAGGGAGCAGCCTACATTTTCAAACAAGCTGGGCTGCAACAGGCAGGGAGCCCAGCCTGCCTTGGGGGTGCTGCAGCCTGCAGGCAAGGAGACACTTAGGTAAACTCCTCCCAGCCAGCGCCTGCCTCTGGCACCCCAACTCCTTCCCCCAGGTCACCATCCAAACCCTCTGTACCCCCTACCCCAGGTAACAATTCCCTCCTAGACCCTGTACCCCCTTTATATCCCTCCCCCAGGCCAGGACCCTCTCCTGCACCCACAGTCCCTCCCTGACCCTACACCCCAATCCCCTGACCCAGGTCACAACCCCCTCCTCTACCCAACATGCTCTCAAACCCCACACCATCTCCTGCACCCCAGTCCCTTACCCCATGTGCCCTCCTGCAGCCAGCCTCCAACCTAGACCCCGCACCTCCTCCACAGAAAAGTGAGGCCTTTGACCACTTACCAAAACCTTGAAGTGGCCCCCCACCAAAAGTTATTGCCTACCCCTGGTCCAGCCCCTTTCCCAGAATCTGGGCTCACTGCTCCAAACTCCAGCCCAGGAACTCTTTGAATGCAATCACCTACTATGTTCTTTTGCCTCAACAACCACGACATTTCCCAGGGCCATTTCCCAACAGCCACAGCACCCTGCTCAGCCTCAACAGCCCATGTAGAACTCCTTCTCTACTCTGTGGGCCCCTGCCTGCACTGCTCTGTCCAAGGTGCTACACAGTTGCAGCCTACTGAGAACACAGTGTTCTCTCCTCAAGCACCTAGCAGAGACTGACTGACTGACTCGCTCTGGCTCTGCAGCTTCTTTAAAGTGAGCCCACATGTTCCTGATTGGCTGCTCCTTGTAGCCTCTCTCCTATTGGCTGCTTCCCCTGCAGCCTGCTTAGGAGTCTCTTAATTCCTTCCCTACCCGTATGGGGTGAACATCCCATCACAAGGTTTCCCACTATCTGTAACTGTATAATTACTTGTGAAAATGAAAATGGATCTAATGTAGGTGGGGGAGGAAGTGCAGCTCTCCTCAGTATATCATGAGCAGTGGAACTAGATTCAGAGAGCCAATATTCCCTGGAGGCACTGTTATTGAAGGGACAACAGGAGAAAAGGGAACACACAAAGTTAGGCTGGATGCAACTCAGTCACATGGAAAGCATGTAATAACATTTCACTTGTTCAACTTAATCTGCCATGGGTGCAGGAAGTAGGGGTGTGGATTTGCACCCAGCTTCCCTGCCCCTGGGTGCCAGCCCCACTGCCAACCCATCACTGGCTTCGCCAACCCATCACTGGCTTCACCACCCCCAGATCCCAGCTTCTGGGAAGCCCCTGTGGGGTTCCACTGGGCCTCTGGACTACCTCCCACATCAGTGGTTTCATTGCCTCTTGCTGGCCTTGTGGGCTCTCCTGGCCCTCGGGGGCCCATCGCCTGCTAGCCCTTCCTCCACAGGCTCCACAGTCTGCTGGCCCTGCCAGGTCCATGATCCAGGACACCGGCCCTGGAGGCTCTGCTACTACTCACAGTCCCGCTGCCAGCTTGGGGCTCTGCTCCTGGCCTCAGCCCAGGACTCAGCAGTTGCCTCCCCCTGGGGACAGCAAGAGGCTAGGATTGCCAACTCTCCCTGACCACATGGACTGGACACCATTCCCAGGAATGGCATTCAGTTGGTCCGGTCCAGGAGAGTTGGGAACCATTAGAGGGATATGAAACAGATGTAAGGGAGGGGGCATAACTGAGCACCCTTCCCTAAAATTTAATCCAGCACCACTGTAACCTGCATTCAGTTTCACTCTTTGTGAATTAAACATGTAGCAGGGATTTCACAGCCATCATACAGAATGCAAATGCAGGAGGAGGAGGGAATGCAACCTAGCTGTGTGGACAGTTTGAGGGTTCACCCCTGCCCATGGAAGAAGCCCCTTCCTCTACAAGAAGCACTATGGGGTTAAGATTTGCTCTGCAATAACCCAACCTTCTCATGGGTACCCCAAGTGATCAGAAGTATTGGGGTGACACAAGAACATATGGAGCACATGAACTCTGTTAATATGTATCCCTCCCATGAGCTCAATGGGGAGGAAACTGTTACAGTGAATTTGAAGTATTGGGGGCATACATGGGTATCTGTAGAGTAACACTGTGCCTATTCTAGAAAGAGAGAGACATGACAGGCTTGCGATTGCTATGTATTAGTCTATGACTACAGATATGTAATAAAGGTAAGAATACTGTAAGTGACCTGGTCAGCGAACTAAAGTTACTGCATTACTATGAATTGTAATTCCTTTGGTATTCTGCCAATTCTCTTCCAGAATATGATCTGAGGAAGTGGGTCTGGCCCACGAAAGCTCATCACCTATTAAACCATCTTGTTAGTCTTTAAAGTGCTACATAGTTTTTCCTTTTGTTTTAGCAAGATCAGACTATCATGGCTACCTCTCTATTACTATGAATTGTGTGACAGTTTTGATCTTAGTAAAAAGGGGGTATGGGAACAGGAGAGCAAAAAGAGACCGAGCTAGCACAATCACAACACACACTTGAAAGATGATGAGTAAAGCTGTTAGCTTCAAGAATCCCATTTCTGGTCTCTCATAAGTTGCCAAAGCTGTGAATCTAGGGACCAAAAGAACACTGAAGTGTTAAAAAACCCCTCTCAGGGGAAGAAAAAGAAATCACTTGTGAGCAGCTGCCTGAGGAGACAGGCTGACTCAGAGAGACTTTGACTTTCAAAATACTTTTGGTTAAATCAGCACTGAGGTATAGTAAAACCAGGAAAATAAATTACAAATGTAAAAATAATTGCCCATCTCCAACAGTAAAGCCCATTTCAGATAGTATACTTCTTAATAAAAAAATCCAAATAGCTTAAAATCCTTCAAAACCTTTTAAAGAAGGCATAGAAGCAATGAAAATCTTTAAAAAAAAAAGCCAATGCTAAATAATTTATATCGTTTACTTTTTTAAATGGCCATCTTTTCTTGACGCAAAATAAAGTTTGCCAGGCTGTGGCATACCACAGATCTATTTATGAATTTTTACTTAACAGGAGAAATATATACAGTAAGGATCAATGAGAATTTGACCTCCTTCTACACTGGGCAAAATACAAAATATTCTGCCTCAGACATACTAGCAAAAGTCCAAATGAACCTTCTGATCTTTTTCTGAAATGCGTGGAAGAGAATCCAAAGCAATATACTTATACTACCACATAAAAACAATTACATGACTAACAACTTCCCTTGGCAGGAAAGTCGAGGCAAACACCTTTGGAATTTGCCCCCCAACTTTTCCATAATTCCTTCTCAATTTCAACCTAAAATATTATTCAGCATAATTCCCCATGTCTTAAAGCTAATGCAGTTCTACAATAGCCCTTCCCCCACTATAAAGTTGAGGTGAGACTGGAGATCACCCAAACCCCTATCAAGAATGTGTCGCTCTTCCCTCCCCCAATTTATGCAAGCTGAAGAAGCCTTCTCAAAAGAGTCCTACATTCAATCAAAACTTGAACATCACAATCACGAATAATAAACTCAGTCAGATTGTCAGCATATGCAGAGACTTTTACTAGCATACAAATTTGAACAGGGGCTTTTGCTCAAAAACTTGCCAGCTGTCTACACTGGCCGCTTGAATTTGCGCAAGAACACTGACGTTCTAATGTAAGAAATCAGTGCTTCTTGCGCAAATACTTTGACCCTCCCATTCGGGCAAAAGTCCTTTTGCGCAAAACCTTTTGCGCAAAAGGGCCAGTGTAGACAGCTCAGTTTAGTTTTGTGCAAAAAAGCCCCGATGACTAAAATGGCGATCGGGGCTTTCTTGCGCAAAAGCGCGTCTAGATTGGCCACGGACGCTTTTGCGCAAAAAGTGCTTTTGCGCAAAAGCGTCCGTGCCAATCTAGACGCTCTCTTGAGCAAATACTTTTAACGGAAAACTTTTCCATTAAAAGCATTTGCGCAAAATCATGCCAGTCTAGACGTAGCCTAGGAGTATAGATATTAATCAAAAGAAAAGCATACTACTCAAAATTAGCTCACACCATCAATAAACATCATGGAACAACTTCCTGCACAACCACTAAGCTAAGCTGCACCCTGTCCTCAAAAAGAATTGCACTCCCTGTGCTTGCAGTGCAACCATGCTTCATAAGGGCCTTCCCTCTCCAATGAGCAAGCCAATTGGTTTGGTTGCCTGCATCTGTGTGTGTCTCTTCCAAAAATGATATGTCCAGCTTTGTGTGGAACAGATACTCAAAAAGATTCATACTTGTATTTAGGGTCACTGTACCCTTTTACATTCAGACAGCCACAAAATTATCAGACCAGTACTCATCAGAACAAAATAAGAAAAAGAAACATGTCTCCCAACCCTTAAATGAAAACCACCAAGTTCTCCTCAGCCCATTAATCCCCACCATTGTCACAGAGAAACACATATTGAAAAAAACTGATAATCAGTCTACACCCTTTCAATTCGTCAAACTCAGTCAGAGACATCATATAGTGAACAGACAACAAAACAGATTAAGTTCAAGAAGATCAATTTCTCCTTAGTCTCAGCCAGAAACCTATCAATGGTGTACACGATATTTTCCTCCTCAGGGATGTTCAGAACCAAAAGAATCTGTGAGTTCTTCATCTCCTGTTGCAGTTAGATTCAGAATCATTACTGACCTCAAGGAGGGGAGGGGTGGACCTTAGAGAGATTGGAATGAGGAGCCTGTTAAAATGGGAGGAAGGAGATAACTCACCAAGTCTTTGACCAGCTGCTCATTTTTATTTATTTATTTTTAAAAGAAAATGAACATTAGCAATAGCTCAGTTGGTTGAGAGGGGCACTACAGGGACAAATATATCTCACAAAACAATTATCTCCTGAACCAACTGCTCAACAAGGCAAATCATAACAACAAACACAAACACAGCCTTGCTCATGCAGGAGACATGCTGCACATTTTTAAGCCCAATCACCTTCCCCAAACCTAGAACACAAACCTAGCCCCCCACCCCCAGGCAGAGGCAAAATCTGCAGTCCATGGCCTCTGGTTAAGAATTCACAGTGAACTGAGGTTTCTGTCCTCCTGGACTGATCATGCCATCCAGAGGGCAGACAAAATCCTCTTGAAATTAAACAAAAGAAATCTTGAAATTAAATCCACAACCAGGCAGAGCTAAAAAGGAGTATTGGTATGTTGGAATGGGTTATTTTCTACCAGCAAATGATTCTTTGATCTCTAGAGAATTACAGAGATGACTGAAGCTGTAGCTCTGCTAAACAGATTCTACATGTGCCCCCTTTCTCATTTTGGTTCTTCCTATTTTACATAAATCAGTAGGGTTCTGCCCATTGGTGCTTTCAGTGCTTCCCTAAATTTTGGAATGGATTGGATGTGTTGTACAAAAGTTATCATGTTATATATAGCCAAACAAAGATATGCCATCAAGTTGAACATAAAGTCTCACAAACTCGGCCAAAAGAAATGAATGAGAAAAATCTATAGAAGGTGACATTTGCCTTATGCAAGCAAGTAGTATTGTTGAGTTGAAGAAGATAAAAAAATCCCATATGGTATGCTCTGCCATGCCTCAGAACAGCAATCCCAAAACACAAAGAAATCAAAGCAGCATAGGCAGGTCAATCAAAAACATGTAATAACCATGAACCAGTTAAATCAGCAGCAGTCTGAACGAAACATAAGAGCAGGGCCATTTCTTGCAGTTCTGGTGCCCTCCACAGCCCAAGCAGCTGCACCAAATTGCACAGAATTCCGTGGCGCACTAGGCAGCTTTGTGCTGCAACTGCGGCATTGCGAGCTCCATCAGCCAGTCCCATTCCCTGGCTGGGCCCCCCATGGGCTGTACCCAGCAGGGCTGTTCCTGGAGAGTGGCGAGGCCCAGGACAATCCCCACTCAATCCCAGATCTCTTTCCCAACTCTGCTCTCCCACTGTCCTTTCCCTATTCTATCCCTTCCCCCAAGCACATTCCTCCAAGCAGCATGGCCTGGGGGACTAGTGGGGAGATTGGTGTTGGCGGTAGGAGTCAGGCCAGCCCCTGCACTCATGAGCAGTAGTGAAGTGAAGAGACCCAGACCCAGCCTGCTCTGCTCTGCTCCCTTGAGTCCCAGCCACGTCACTCAGCTTCTCACCACTACTGGTGAGTGTGGGGTTGATTCCTCCCAGTCTTCCAAGCCCCACCCCGAGCGACTTGGCTGGGAGTTGTGGGGCTGGAGCAGGCTGGAGCCAGGTCACTCTGCTTCCCATCGCTGCCGGTGGGCAGTGGTGCAGGTGGGCCTGATCCCTGCTATTGGTGCCAGGCCCCTGTTAGTCCCCCGAGCCAACCAGGGCCCTGTAGGGCCCCCCAAAGAGTGGAGCCTGGGGTGGTTGTGCTGAACCATCCTATGGAAAGGGTGGCTCTGAGTGTAGGTATACTTAGTCCTTTCTCAATGTACGTTCAAAGGTCTAGGAAGCGTAGGGTGACTATATTTCCCCATGCCCAATATGGGACACTGGGGGTGGTACTGTCAGTGCTTGGGGCTTCAGCCCCACTGGTGGAGGGAGAGAAGCTGCCAGCGCTCAGGGCACCAGTCCCATAGAGGGGGGAGAGCTGCTAGCGCTCAGGAATTCAGCTCCACAGCGGGGGTTGAGGAGCCACTGGCACTTGGGGTCCAGCAGCTGAAGGTCCAAGCACTGGCAGCTCCCCACCCTCCTTGCCCCGCTGCAGAGATGAAATTCAGCCCCGCAGCATACAGGATGGGAAGGGGAGGGAAGCCACCAGTGCTTGGAGCTTCAGCCGCTGGAGCCGTAAGTGCCGGCGGCTCCTTCCAACACCCACTATGGGGCTGAAGCCCAGAGCACTGGTGGCTCTTCCGCCCTGCCCCCACAGTGGAAATATGGGACAATGTGCCCATTTTTTAAAAAACAAAAGTCGGGACGCCGGGAAGAGAGATTAGATAAAGGACTGTCCTGGTAAAAACAGGATGGACGGTCACCCTAAGAAAGCATCCAGAGGTACCTTCCAGCCCTACATTTCTATAATCTACTTTGAAGTCAATCCTGCCTCAGTCTCCAGCGAGGGGTATATTTCTTACACCCCCCAACTGCTGGTCATCTTTAACAAAGGTGTCCATTCCAAAGGAGGGAAAATGGGCTCTGCCCCCCTTTGCAGTACTATATGATATTTAAGTGTTCATTATTTTTAATCTAGTTGGGGATGTTTGTTTGTTTTTTACATTAGAAATTCAGCTCCTCTCTCACTCAAAAGACTGTATGATTGGAAAACTAGTGAAATTCTTAGATCACAAAGGCTACGTCTACACATCACAGTTATTTCAGAATAATAATTATTCCGAAATAGCTTATTTTGAAATAGCACGTATATACTTCAGGGAGGCCTCAAAATTAGTCCAAGGCAGGCTTCCCTCATGTAGAGGTGCTATCTCGATTTAGAGCCCCAGGAGGAATAATTTAGAATGGCCCTTGTGAGGAGCTATTTCGAAATAGCCGAAGTGGAGCGTCTACACAGCCCCTATTCCGAAATAACCGTTTCAGAATAGGCGTTATTCTTCATAGAATGAGGTTTACAGAAGTCGGAATAAGCCATCCATTATTTCAAAATTATTTTGAAATAACAGAATTGCTGTGTAGACGCTCGCATAGTTATTTTGGAATAATGGCTTTATTTCGAAATAACTTTGCAGTGTAAACACATCCAAAGATATAAGACGTTTGTCTATACATCATGAATGAGCAAAAAATGCCATAAATCTAATTTATTAAAAAAAATCTTTGGGAGTCACATTTCAAGCCTTGGTCCTGCACTGAGCATGGACAGTTGTAGGGGCCTGCTTGCATGGAATTCACCACGGGATCAAAGCCCATGACTGTTACTGGGGAGATGGACAGGGTGACATGGGTGATTCTGGCAACTTTTTACGGGGGGGGAACTTGCTTGCAGTACAGTACAAAGACAGAGATTAAAACTCCTGTATCAGAGGGGTAGCTGTGTTAGTCTGAATCTGCAAGAACAACAAGAAGTCCTGTGGCACCTCATAGACTAACAGATTTTTTGGAGCATAAGCTTTCGTGGGCAAAGACCCTTTTCATCAGATGCATGTGACTCCTGTAGAGATATTTACAGATTTCTTTCCTCATACTGAAGTCCATATACTACCAAAGTAAACCTGCAGTAAGATGATAGTTATCTTTTAATATGAAATATAAGTATTAATATTATCAGCTTTATTACAGCTGAACCTGAGGATCAACGAAGTGTAAACTATATAAAATGGTGACAGAGAAATTAAGAATTACATATTAATAATTTATGATTAGCGATGGGCCTGAACCAGAGCCCTGCCTCCTTCTACCAGGAGATGTGTCTTACATCTCTACAGTGGAAAAAAATCTCAGAGGAATAGTCATGTTAGTCTGTAACTTTAAAAATGAATAGTCCTCTGTGACACTTTAGAGACTAACCAAAATACATAGAATCATGAGCTTTCATGGGTAAAACCCACTTCATCAGATGAATTGGAGTGGAAATAACAGAAACCAAGAGATATATTCTACTGTTATGTCTATATCGCTCTTGGTTTCTGCTATTTCCATTCCAATTTAAATACATTCATCACATTTTCAGCTGATTGCGATTTAGAAGCAGAAAACAATCATGACTTTTAATTTCAGTAAAATATGTATTTACTTAAATTGCCACAAAAACATAGGTAAAATAATATCAAATTAAAAATATCTGGGGAAAATGGGAATTGCCATTGTGACATTTTATACCTTGGGGAAGTGCCCTGTAACCCCCATATCCCTCATTTATATATAATTGTGATCTTGTATATAAAGTATGCAATATAAGGTATCAGGGGAAAAAAAGGTTATGATCCGGTCAAAGTCACTGTTCTATCAAAATATGTATGTCATTAGTGGATATGAAGCTATGAGATTGTGTTGTATGATTTTCAGTAAAACATGTTGTAATTTGGGGAATTGACCAGATATTAGCTCCCCAGAGACAGCTGCAAAAAAGCAACCGGTGCCCAAGTGGGGGATCAAAGAGCTATCAACAACCATTGTCCAGCAAAGGAAATGCAATTCAATCCACACCAGGGGAATTGCTCAATCCTGCCTGGGGACTCAGCAATGCCCACCAGACATGCCTGGACTTGTGTCATACCCCGAGGCTAGGAAAGGTAGACATTTACCCACTCAACTTTGAGATACTGTACAAAGGAATATAGAAATTGCCGTCCTAGATCAGAACTAAGATCCATCAAGTCTAGTATCTGGCATGGGCAGTAGGTATCATAGGCAGGGGGAGATTATGCCTCCACAGACAGCCTAATGTGATCCCCCTGCACCCACACTCTGCCCCTAAGGCTAGGCCCTCTCCTGTTGTTCTCAGTGCTCTGCCCAGGCTGGCTGGGTCTGTCTGGCCTGTCGCCTTCAGAGACTTGGGGTGATTGGTGCTGGGCCTGCTTTTGGTTCCTGAAGGGGAAAGGGGTAGAAAGAGGTAGCAGAAGGGGAGGGATGGGGCCTTGGGCACAAGGGTTGGGGATGGGGGCTAGCCACCTAAGGTATCCTGTCTCTGTCAGTGCCCAACATCAGATGCTTCATAGGAAGATGTAAGAACCTCACAGCAGGCAGATAAGGGATAATCTGTCCCCTGCAGTAGATTAGCTCCTGATTATTGAGGCATATTGTACTGACTAATTTAAAAGCTTCAGAGGGGTAGCCGAGTTAGTCTGTAACTGGAAAAACTTAAAAAACAACTAATAGTCTAGCCGCACCTGAAAGACTAACAAAACATGTAGATGGCATCATGAACTTTTGTGGGCATCTGAAGAAGTGGGTTGTGCCCACGAAAGCTCATGATGCCATCTACATGTTTTGTTAGTCTTTAAGGCACTGCTAGGCTATTAGTTGTTCTTTAAGTTTGAGCAGTTTAAATGAAAGGAAGCAATGACCTTTATTTCTTAACTGTACAGATGACAGACCCATCAGTTATAGTATATAGTTATGACATCTGGGAACAGAATCAATAACCTTCTACTCCAATAAGAAATAGACTTCTGTCTGAGTAAGTAACTAAGCTGTTGCTCTATTAGTTCAGCCGCCAGAGGAACTTGAGTAAACATGAATAGATTTCATTTCATCTAGTACAGATAGCAAAGGTACATACCAAGCAGTTCATTGTACTCAATATTTTCCCTGCCTAATAATTGCCTCAAAAATGTTAAAACTTGTTTTAGAAAAATTATATGTGACTTGGGACCTTTAGTTTGTTAAAAAAAAATCACAGTTGCATAGTTTGTGCTATAGAAAATGAAACATTAAGCATTTTTTTTAATAAGTGATAAATAGGCTCCAAGTTAAATCATCAGCCAGCATTCCTAATAGAGGCTTTAGAATTGAATAATTTATACTAATAACAAGCCTTTTTTTGCTTCCAAATTACTCTGAGAGAAGTCTCCACCTTTCCCCCTCATTAGCAGACAAACAGTGATGGGCAACCTCCTGCACCCTAAAGTTTTAATCAGTGACAGAGCACTTTTGGAGTTGGGTTTCCAGAGCTCTTCCTTCCATCAGCAGTAACACATCATTGTTGCATCCTTTCTTTCCTTTGTGGGAGAAATTAGTGATAGGCTAGTAAAATGCTGTAAACTCTGTTTACATTTATCTTGAAATAAGTGCTATTTTCAAATTAGTACTGGAAGATCATTATTTTCAATACATCATTTACACAAGAGCAGTATTTTATATACTACAGCATAGCGATTTTATACTTTCCTGCAATTACCATATTTAATTATTTCTGTTTCTTGAAATTGTTTACATATATTTAAATTTTGACATTTTAAATTTGTGAAGTGGAGACAATTGATTTTCCACTGCCTTGTACCTTCTACTGTCATTTATATCTGTGAAAAGCAAACGTGGAGGAAGTACAATGATTTGGTGACCTTTTTACACACAATTCACACTCATTTACACAAATGTAAATACTGAACAAATAGCACTGTTCTCCAGACCTACACTTTTGGCTCGATATGGTAACACTTTAAAACAATCTGTGATGCTTTTTCAACATTTGTTATTTTGTCGGTATCTGGGCTCTTTATTTTATCTGAGCAGCATAAATCTGATAGAAAGTTGATATAAACAGTTAGCTCAGAGTTCCAATTAACACGTGGCAATCACTGAGTGGTATAAAATTGACGTAGCCAACTCTGTCACCTGTTCCTGGCTTGCTTCGGTTTCTGGGCAGACCACAGACGGCATAAGATAGAGAAGTCCACGGGCTATTGTGTCTTGTCCAAGGGTTAATCTAGCCCCTCACTATTCCCAGAACTCAATCTCACAGGAGATTGAGTCACAATAAGTCACTTATTCTTTTTTTGGCTTAGCTGTGATGCGTTGGGTCCAGTGAATGCTGTGAAAACCTGTTTTTCTTAAGCCACATTTAAGAACGAGATCTGGCCAATGATAGCAGCAAGTGCTTCTGAATGTTACGCCCTATGGTTAAAGTGGAAAAATGTTCCTACTTCAAATTTAACTAGTAAATCTGTCTTCACAATTTAAATGGATAAAACTTATGGTTTTCTTTCCACCATCCTTATAGTTTTATCCTGCTTGTAATTAGTTTTGTTTTATAAAATACTATAGATTATTTTTATGTCCTTCTTGGACTAATTTTATTCTTTTTATTAAAATCTTCAAGTGTTTTATGACCTTCATATAATGCCCCCTGTAGCTGTTAGTTGGCTCTTTCCCTGCGTGTATTGCAACAACAATTATACTCTTCAATAATTTACTATAATGCCAGATTTCTAATTCCACATAAAATATCAGAGACTTTATGCAACTCTGTCTTCTGTGTTCAGCCTAATACATGATTGCCACCTGATATATAGCATCTTTAAACTATTAGGTTTTTTGAAAAATTGGCTTTCCAGTCATTAAATTCCTCATAATCCTACTTCTTTCTTTTCATAAAAATGACCTCTTAAGTACAAAGGTGAGCTGAAACATTCACCCTTTATTTGAGCAATCTTGTATTTCTTATGCTTAAATTCTCTATATAAATTTGAAATATTTCAATAAACAAAACTTCTATCTCTTTCTCTACTGGCTTTCTGACCCTGGGGTGAGTCACAGCCTGTCTGTGCCTTAATCTTGTTATGTAAAAAGGAAATAATAGTACTATCTAACTCTCAGAAACTGATGAAAGAGTCAAGTATTTCTCTAGTGCAAGGTGTTTATTTACAAATAATGTTCACAAAGCCCTGTTTCATTCAACTTACTAGGAACAGACAACAGGAGTTTGCCTTTCCAGTGACTACTAAGTCCAAAATAAATTATTTTAGCTACTTTCTAGACTGCTCATGACTTTTTTCACTCACTGTGACTTTTCTCCTTTCACATACAGAAACACACAGCTAAAATCAATCAATGCCTGTATGTGCAATCAGTTCCAAAGGAAACGCCTTGGTCCACATCCCTTACCTTCCGTTCAGGCATTGCCATGCTGGCCAATGCCTTGGGCAGTGGCTTCAGATGTTTTAGTTATCAATACACAAAGAGGTATTTAATTGCTCCTTCAATTTAGCCTAAATAAAAGGTGGTCACTCATCAATTTTATCCAGGTCTGCCACGTATCAGAAACTTGCATAAGTGTAACCATTAACACCTTCCAACATAATACTTAGATCCAAAACTTTAAGAATTATAAAACTATTTTAAAATCCAATTATTTCCTCCTTGGAGTCCTTTATCTGTGGAGCCAATTAAGGTAGGATGATAGCTGGGTTCTCCCCTTCCACTCCAGTCCATTTGTGCCATGCCCAGCACAGTTCATACATTCCAGGGTCAGGAAGGATGATAGCAATTATCTAGTCTGTCCTGCAGTAAAACACAGACTTATCAGGAAGGCGAAAGCGCAATCGGAATTGCAACTAGCAAGGGATGTGAAGGGTAACAAGAAAGGTTTCTACAGGCATGTTAGCAAGAAGAGGTGATCAGAGAGGGTGTGGGGCTCTTATTGGATGAGGGAGGTAACCTAGTGACAGATTATATGGGGAAAGCTGAAGTACTCAATGCTTTCTTTGCCTCTGTCTTCACAGACAAGGTCAGCTCCCAGACAAATGCACTAGGTGACGCAATATGGGAAGAAGGTGGACAGCCCTTGGTGGGGAAAGAACAGGTTAGGAACTATTTAGAAAAGCTAAACGTACACAAATCCATGGGTCCAGATTTAATGCATCTGAGGGTACTGAGGGAGTTGGCAAATGTCATTGAGGAGCCTTTGGCCATTATCTTTGAAAACTCTTGGAGATCGGGAGAGATCCCGGATGACTGGAAAAAGGCAAATGTAGTGCCCATCTTTAAAAAAGGGAAGAAGGACGATCCAGGGAACTATAGACCGGTCAATCTTACCTCAGTCCCTGGAAAAATCATGGAGAGGATCCTCAAGGAATCCATTTTGAGGCACTTGGAAGAGGGGAAAGTGATCAGGAATAGTCAGCATGGATTCACAAAGGGCAAGTCATGCTTGACCAATCTGATTAGCTTCTATGATGAGGTAACTGGCTCCGTGGGTATGGTAAAGTCAGTGGATGTGATATACCTTGACTTTAGCAAAGCTTTTGATACGGTCTCCCACAATATTCTTGCCAGCAAGTTAAGGGAATATGGATGGGATAAATGGACTGTAAGATGAATAGAAAGCTGGCTAGAAGGTCGGGCCCAATGGGTAGTGATCAACGGCTTGATGTCAGATTTGTGGTTGGTTTCTAGAGGAGTGCCCCAAGGATCAGTTCTAGGACCAGTTTTGTTCAACATCTTTATTAATGACCTGGATGAGGGGATGGATTGCACCCTCAGCAAGTTTGCAGATGATGCTAAGC
Organism: Pelochelys cantorii; assembly: GCA_032595735.1. NCBI lineage: Eukaryota > Metazoa > Chordata > Testudines > Trionychidae > Pelochelys > Pelochelys cantorii. Next base: position 72,458,874 of record CM064327.1, read on the forward strand.
TGGGGGAGAGGTAGATATGCTGGAGGGCAGCGATACGGTCCGGAGTGACCTAGACAAATTGGAGGATTGGCCAAAAGAAATCTGATGAGGTTCAACAAGGACAAGTGTAGACTCCTGCACTTGGGATGGAAGAATCCCAAGCATTGTTACAGGCTGGGGACCGAATGGCTAAGTAGCAGTTCTGCAGAAAAGGACCTGGGGATTACAGTGGACGAGAAGCTGGATATGAGTCAACAGTGTGCCCTTGTAGCCAAGAAGGCTAATGGCATATGAGGTTTCATTAAGAGGAGCATTGCCAGCAGATCTAGAGAAGTGATTATTCCCCTTTATTTGGATCTGGTGAGGCCACATCTGGAGTAGTGTGTCCAGATCTGGGCCCTGAACTACAGGAAGGATGTGGACGCATTGGAGAGGGTCCAGCGGCGGGTGACCAAAATGATTAGGGGGCTGGAGCATATGACCTATGAAGAGAGGCTGAGGGATCTGTGTTTGTTTAGTCTGCAGAAGACAAGAGCGAGGGGGCATTTGATAGCAGCCTTTAGCTTCCTGAAGGGAGGTTCCAAAGAGGCTGGTGAAAGGCTGTTCACAGTAGTGATGGATGGCAGAACAAGGAGCAATGGTCTCAAGTTACAGTGGGGGAGGTCTAGGTTGGATATTAGGAAAAACCTATTTCACTAGGAGGGTGGTGAAGCACTGGAATGGGTTACCTAGGGAAGTGGTGGAATCTCCATCCCTAGAGGTTTTTAAGTCTCAGCTTGACAAAGCCCTGGCTGGGTTGATTTAGTTGGGATTGGTCATGTCTTGGGCAGGGTGCTGGACTTGATGACCTCCTGAGGTCTTTTCCAGCTCTATGATTCTATGATTATAGACATTCCCTAAAATAATTCCTAGAGCAGATCTTGAAGAAAAACAGCCAATCTTGATTTTAAGATTGCCAGGTATGGTGAATGCACCATGGTCCATGGTAAATTGTTCCAATAATTATTTACACATGTTGTTTAAAATGTACATCTTATTTACAGGAGCTCAGTATTAAATATTTGTTCCCCCTGATGGTATTTATAAATCAGAATCAAATTTGGGTTGCAAATTTTCTAATTGCACAAAACTGAACACTCTTGCCACATGCCTGCCCCATGGCTTCCTGTCCCTGCCCCTCACCCCTGCCCTCTTCTCACTCCGACCCCCCCTCCCTCCGTTGCTCATGTTCCCCCACTCTAACTCACTTTCACTGGGAGGGGCCAGGGGTTGAGGTGCAGGCAGGAGTGAGGACTGACTGGGAATGTGGATTCTGGGGTGGAGCCACAAATGAGGGGTTCAAGTTGCAGGAGGGGGCTCCATGCTGGGGCAAGTTGTTGCTGTGTGAGAGGAAACTTAGGGCTTGGATAGCAGGTGGGGGTGCAAGAAGGCATATGGGGTGTGGGCTCCAGGAGGGAATTTGAGTGTGGGAGGGGGCTCAGGTCTGGAGTCGGATTATGGGGTGAGGAAGAGGCTTCCAACCTGGGGCACTGGGTTGGAGTGCAGGAGTAGGCTTGGGGTTCAGGCTAGAGCCACGCAATACTTACCTGAGGTGGAGTGTGGTCCACAGAGCAGTGCTATATCCACCCTCTGCTTCCAGCTGGAGCAGCAATCAAAGGGCTCTGCACACTGCCCATGCCCACAAGTGTCGCTCCAATGCTGGTTCCCAGCCAATGGGAGTGATAGAGCTGTCGCTTGGGGTGGGAGCCCCTATGGCACTCCCGTGGCTGAGTGTCTAGGAGCCAGAGATGCTTGCCATTTCCAGGAGCCGCGCTGAGCCTGGGTAGTCAGGGAGCCTGCACTGCTAACCTGGCTTTAGTAGCACAGTCATTAGTAGTGATGGGAGCTGCCAGGGTCCATTTTTGACAGGCATTCTGCTCAAAAATCATCTGGAAACCCTAAATCATATCACACATAAACCTTCTCTTTGTTAAAGCTCCATAGGTTGATTTCCTTTAATCTATCATTTTAAGGTGTTCTTCAATCCTTCAGCGATTCTTGAGGTTCATTCTCTCTCTCGTTGTTTCTCTCTTGCTCCATTATTAATTATTATTATTTATTTTTATTGCTCCCTTTCTCTCTGCACTCCTGCAATTCAACAGAAGATTACATACCACTCTGAGGGGAAGCCTTTTAGAAGTCATGCTTGACTGCAGGAGCAGACAGAAGAGATGCATGGGCTGACAAGTTTCTTCCTGAGTCTGTAGTCATGTACATGTGAATTAGGGCTGTCGATTAATCACAGTTAACTCATGTGATTAACTCAAAGATTAATCGTGATTAAAAAATTCTGATTAATTGCACTGTTAATCGATCAACTACTATTAACCTTTATTACATATTTTTGGACGTTTTCTACATTTTGAAATATAGTGATTTCTCTTTCAACACAGAATACAAAATGTACACTGCTGAATTTATTTTCTTATTTTTAATACAAAATATTTGCACTGCAAAAAACAAAAGAACTGGTATTTTTCAGTTCACTGCATACAACTACTAAAGTGCAATTTCTTTATCATGAAAGCATAAAAAAAATCTATATTTGTAAGGCAATGTTACCAGCAAAGGCGCACTAGTAAACTAATTTAGGATAATTTAGACTGGGCTGCTGACTAGATGGTAAAGTGCCTTTGTTCCAGAAGGAGATCCGGCTTGGAACCCACTGTATCTATCACCAGCGGATTTCTCAGGTGGAAATAAACACAGACTTTGCTATCAAATTTAAAAGATGTAAAAATGTATTGAATACAACAGGTAACCAATAAACTTGAATAAACCTTGAACACAACACAACACTGTAAAACCAACCCCTCACCCTCTGAAATGACAGGAGATAGTACAGTATAAACAGATGACAAATTATACTCAGTCTATCTAGGAGGTATGATAGTTGGCTGCTGCTGAGGCTCAAGACCTACGACCTTTTGGCTTGGGATAGCCATGGGGGAGGAACACTGAGGAGTCCTTGGTGTTATTCCGTCGATGGTGTGACAGTAGTGCAGCAGGGAGAGTGGTTCTCGGCTCCGTAATTAAAGGGTCTTCACCACAATAATTAGAGCAAGCTGGAGGATGGCTCGGTGGCACAGGTAGCTAGAGTCCACTACACTAGGCTTTCGCCACAGTGGTGGGCTGAAGCACCCTATGAGTAGCTGATGGTAATCTGTTCTAAGCAGGTCTCGGCCTTCGCCAGGGTCCTTTGGAGAACGGCAGGCTGCTAGTATGACGCACGAATGAACCGTCCGAACCAGGAGGTGAAGAAGAATGGAGAACCCGAACTTCCCTGAGGCCTGGGTTTATAAGCATCTCTGGGCAGGAAGGCAGCTGGAGTGCTGAGTGCAAAGGATGGTGCTGCGTGCAGACAAACTGGTGCAGTGTGCACAGCCACGTGCCGTGTGCAAAAGATGGTTTTGGCGGCAAAAGGCCTCTCAGTCTGTTGGGTTCCATTTTAAAATCCCATCATGCACCACAACTCCATTTTGGATTGTCCTTTTAATTTGAGTCCCCATTTTGGTTTCAGTGCATTTCTGTTAATCTTAAATCCTTGCTAACAGCAAGTAACTGCACTCAAAACCAAAAACCATTTACAACTTTGTAGCATACAACTCCACTCAGTGTCACCTAAAAGTGAGAACAGGCACTTTTCTAGCTGGCATTGCAAGATATTTACATGCCAGAGATGCTAAACACGTATTTGCCTCTTCATGCTTTGGCCACCATTCCAGAGGACATGCTTCCATGCTTATAAAAAATAATTCATCAATTTAAATTGCATGTTATAGCAGTCTTGGATGATGACCCATTTGTTGTTTGTTTTAAGAACACTTTCACACCAGACATGACAAAATGCAAAGAAAGTACCCATGTGAGATTTCTAAAAATAGCTACAGCTCTCGACCTAGATTTAAGAATGTGACATGCCACCCAAAATCTGAGAGGGATGAGGTGAGAAGCATTCTTTCAGAAGTCTTAAAAGAGCAACGCTCCAACGCAGAAACCTGAACAATCAAAAAAAGAAAATCAACCTTCTGCTGGTGGCATCTGATTAAGATGATGAAAATGAACATGCATCGATCCACTCAGCTTTGTTTATTTATTTATTTATTTTTTTTTACAGTGAAAGCATTTGTAATCAAAATAAATATAAAATGAGCACTGTACACTTGTTGTTCTGTTTGTAACTGAAATCAATATATTTGAAATGTAGAAAATATCCAAAATATTCTATTATTGCTTAACAGTGCAAATAATCTTACAAGTCAATGTGATTAATTTTTGTAATCACTTGACAGCCCTAATGTGAATTATTCCCAGGTTTATTAGGAGCCCTTCCTAAAGCAGGAAGAAAAGGAGGGAGGCTTTCAAGGCACTGCCAGTTTTTCTTGGACACAGCAGAAATATGGTTGATGGTACTGCTCATGCTGTTTTCTCCATCCCGCTGCCTATAACTGCTCCCCCTCACTGACAGGAATCTTTATAGCAATGATATTTTTCATAATAAATGAAATATTCCTAATAAATCTGAACACCTCTCATGGCTATCAGTGAAAGAACACCTAAGAGTTCCTTTGTACTCCATTAAAGCTTGTTCACAAACCCATGGCTAGTTTCCTAAAAGGACTATAGGCATGTGCCTTTGATATTTCAATTAAAATAAATAAAATGGGATATATAAATAGTGTTTTAGTTTTGTGCCAGCAGCACCCTACCACTATTTTATTTTTGCAACAATAACTATCGGAAGCTGAAAATGAGCCAAATTCTGATTTTAGTTGCTCCGGTACGGCCACAGGCCTGTTGTATCCATTCACTTTTACAAAGTTCATTATTAGTATTATTGCAGTCATTACGATTTGGTGTTTAAATTGTAAGGCAGTCTGTTTCTTCGGTACCTTCATCTGTCTCCCTATTGTGGTGCTCTAAAACCTTGTCTACACTAGAAAAAAACCTCTAGTATTGCTAGAGATACATTTACAGCTGATTTAAACACACAGGAAGGATAGTCTAGTGGCTAAAACACAGGATTTGGAACTTGAAAAGAGACTAGGATTCTAAAAAGACACTGTAACAGAGTCTGTGACTTTGGGAAAAGAATATTTTTAAAACTTACCTCTAAAGCATTTTCCTCCTAGAAAATTGCGTCCAACTTTGGGTGCTTTAATATTCAGGTGATTAACACCAGGCAGCTAAGTCATAATTTTAAGTGGTTTTACGCATCAAACAACTTCGTTTGACTTCATTGGCAGCTGTATTACCTTTCTGACTCATTTTTCTGGCTGAAAAATAGGGGATTATAATACTTACCTCCCTCACACAAGTAAGTCTAACAATCAAGAACAATTCAGAGACCACAATTTAGGAACCTCTGTTTTATTGAATAGTTTGATTTCCTGAAGAGCCAGGAGCAACAAACTTAGGGTCTTGAAGTCTGTGGATGTTTTCTTTGGAACAGAGCCATAGCTTTGTGCCAGGTCTTATTTAAGTCAGCTGCTTTTTCCCCCAAGACAGAAGAATGTCTAAATGCCTTTCCCAGTACCATCCGCTTTACACATGTGTTTTTTTTCCAGTTTAACTAAAGCAGATCAGCAAATAAAAAGAGCAGGTCTCCATTCTAGTTCTTCACATCTTCCTGAACATTCCCCCACCTTCCAAAAGTGCACAGTTCATCCAAGAACCCAGGAGCCCTTTCTGCCTTCTTCCAGTGTACTGTAAGTGACCCTGTCACATATTGTGAACTGTTCTTGAAAAGTCTTCTTGTAATATGGCAGAATATTGCTACTGCCTGCAATGTTTTACTGAAAATTATGAGCAAGGCCCATATTTCAGACTTTGACACTCAGCTCTGGAGTTATCAAAGCTTGATGCCATCACAAAAAAACAAACAAACATAAAAACCACCACCACCCTGTCTTACAGAGAGCAATTTAAATGCTTACATTTTCTGGCAAACATTGATGTATACACATTTAAAAGCAATATAAATATTTCCAGAAAATGAGCTGACATGGGTTTTCTCACTGGGAGCAGGTAGAAGTTCTGGGGAGTGTCTGAGTATTTTGGTCAAAAAGCTGTATTTTATTGTTATTTAATATATGTTTCAATATTTTAATGGTATGGATGTGTTTAAGGGAAAAAGACCAAAAACCCAGCAAACTATATACGTGCATATAACTAAGATCTAATGATTTTTACAGAAGATAGTACATGTGCTTGTATAGTACAAAGTATTATAAATAGTTGAAACTGAACTACACATAAAAAAATAAAATGAGCCAATCAGATTTGATGATTGTTCCCATCCTGGGTTTTGTTAATCTGTGTATTGCAAGTTCACAAAATTCAGTAATTATCAGCAGGCTTACCAGGCATTAAGTTTTATAGGTATATTTACAGGCAGTTATAGAAGTAAATATACATACAAAATTGCACCCAAAAACTATTTTAAAAGCATTAGATGCAAAGCCAAGCATTTAAAAGGTAGGAAATGCCAGAATTAAGGTTACCCATGCAACCCTAGTTCTGCCCTCTTCAGCATGTGCATTATGATTCAGTGTTTAATGACACAATGATATACAATTTTTTCCACATTCCCTGATTCTGTGCGCAGACTGGCCTTGCTTTGGGGATGAGTCAAGGCTGTGTACTCAAGGAGGCTGTTATGTGTAGGATCTCTCTGCCTCATTCCTAGCAGAATAAGAAATATCTCTAATGAGGGAGGCAGAGGATGAAAGGAAAAGGAGGAACAGTTAAAGACAATGAAAAAACAGAAATTCCATCATGTGGCATCATTCTGACATCCACAGGGGCCACCACCAGGATTAGGACTGTTAGTTTCACTGGACAGAGCCTGGCACTTGAACAAACAGCGCTGGTTGTTATACTTTATTGGACCAGCAAGGGGCCAGGATGCACATGAATTTCACAGGGCTTTGCTGACAGCAGAGTGGTACTGAGATTCTGCAATCTTGGGCTGCAGGCTCTGGAAGGGTGCACACAGACTTCTACCCCTTTTCCTCAAACCTGTCTCTGTCCCAGTCCTGTCTCTTAGACGATCCCTTCTCTCCCTCGCCCCCCCACACACACCCAATGCCAGTTTCCTTACCTACATAGTTCCAGTTACCTTACCCCCTTTTCTCCTCAGCGCCTCACTGATCTTAGTGTCTCCACACTTAATACAATTGGTTCTCATTCCCCATTTCCATCACTGGCTCCGTGTCCCATTCTTCATCCCATCTGACTCCCAGTCCTAGGCCCCTTTCCTCACCCCCACCAACTTCCAGTCCCAGCCTTCCCTTTCCCTCAGGCTTCAAGTTTCCTTGTCCAACAAACCGTCTCCTCTCCAGATCCCATTCTCCTTGGCCAATTAGTCCCAGTCTCCTCTCTCAGTCATAGTTTCTCTCACACACCCATTCTATCCTCACCAGATTTCTTGGCCCAGTCTACTCTTTTCCCTTACTGCTGACCATTGTCCCTTTTTCATTCAAGTCAGATGGCTTCCTCCTCTACACTGCCTAGGTGCCAGCAAGAGGATCACTGAGAAGAGAGAAGAGACAGACAGGCACTTAGTTTGCTGCTGTCAGTTTCAGTGACCGTCTCAACCCTGACCCAGAGCAGCTGGGCACAGTCAATATAGGCTGGTCCTTTAGCCTGTGGATGGGAGCATACTCATTCGTTCTGGGCAGCCGGCACTTGCACATTCTGCTCATTCATAAAAGCCATGAGACAATGGAACATGTTTAGGAATCTTCTGAGATTTTATTTATTAAAATTGAAGAGTTTATTGAGGATGTGCAAATGGCAATTATTTAAGGCTTATAATTAGGGTTACCAATTGTCTTGGCCTGGTCTGGTCTGTCCGGTTGGGAGAGTTAGCAACCCTACTTATAATTTGGACTGATTTCACAGAGAAGACAAAAGGCGCATCTTTGACATAAAGTCCAACTCCTAACAAATGTCAAGTTCCATCTTCAAAACATGGGGGGCACTAAAGCATTTAATAAAAGAAAAGGCCACTGGAATTATTTAACATGGCAAAACAATGTATTTCCCCATAGCCTTGTTCTGGGAAATGATTGAAATGTATGAAAATAACAAAACAAGCCTGAGGCAGACACCCATTCTGAACATTCAACCCAAACAGTTAAAGTTTGGCAAAGTTATAAGCAACTGATCAAAGTGTCTTGTAAATAGGAAGTACTGGACAACCTTAATAATTGGCAGGCTACCAGCCCTGCCTATAATACACAGATAAATATTCAAGTATAAAAAATAATATGGTTTTATTCAAGTAAGAACAAAGTACTTGGTGCTGTATTGTTCTACAGAAGACAGCTCATAGACACTGGCTGTAGCATTATTATGCAGAAGTGAACACACACAAGTATTCAGTACATACGCGTTATCCAAAGACAAGCTAACATCTTCAGAAACAACAATGGGCCTTTCAGTTTTTAAATCGTTACCAAACTTTGTATTAGCAACTGACTTCCTGATTTTACACTGGAGCCTGGTAGAGCAGCCCCTCATACTTGTGTTTACTTCCAGTTAAGTTAAAGGAACATTGAACAGGTGCAGAGATCTAGGAACTCCCGATGCACAATCTGGTTCTGAGAACATTGCACAAGTTACATAGTCTTGATACTGACTGGTAAAGAAGGAATGACTCCTAATGCTAGCTCAGGAACAGATACCCTAAATGCCCTCTCTTTGGATTATGGTTAAGATTTCTAAAGATATTTAGGCACCTACATCACACTTAGTGAGATTTACTTATTGAAATGAATGGGAGTTATGCACTTTGATGCTTTTGAAAACCACACTTGACACCTATCTGCAGTTTAAGGAACTTTAATACCTTTACAAATCTGGCCTTTAGGCAAATTTTATTTTAATAACTTGGGTCTCTTTGGAAATGTTTTCTTACAGCAAAATTAGCTTACAATAATAGCATAGCTTCAGGGGGTAGCCGAGTTAATCTGTACAGGATAAACTTAAAAAACAACAAATGGTCTGGTAGCACTTTATAGACTAACAAAACATATGGTATCATGACTAACAAAACATATGGTATCATGGTATCATGAGCTTTCGTGGGCACAGCCCACTTCTTCAGATGACCGGAGTTTTGATATCCACGAAAGCTCACGATACCATCTATATGATTTGTTAGTCTATAAAATGCTACCAGACCATATGTTGTTTTTTGTTTTTAATAATAGCACAGTGAAGTCATGAATGATCATTTTGGCATGTGAAAGCTTCCTGGCTGTTTTCTAAATGAGATGTGTAGGAGAATAATGCTGTCGTTTTCTTCAGATTTCACATTCATTCTAGCAATATACTGCTGCTGAAAACATGCTTTTCAATAAGGCTAATGAAGACAATTTAACTAAAAAAAAGACATAAAACAAAATACAGTATTTTAAAAGGGTAGCTAATGAAGTCAATGAGAATTCTATGTCTATAGTGGTTACAGAACTAACCTGTACTAATACGTCCAAGTGAAATCAGTGTATGTGTATAGTATATATTTAAATCTAAGTCTCAGGATATTTTTCTTCCATTTGTCTTCCACAATATACATTTGTTATTGGCAATGTACTGTAAACGAGGTCAGCACATTTTAATTAAATTAAAATTTTATTAATGGCATTCAGGATGAAATATTCTTACACCAGTCAAATTTAGGTGGATTTTTCCTAAATGCTGAAGACCATATTCTATTTATGGAAAGCAGTGGTCACAATGTCTTGCATTTTTACACGTTTGTTTGCTTGTTCGCTCACAGTACAGTGCTGTGGGCACAAACTCTTTATCAGTCTATGTTATGCAGTCTCTCAGGAACTGAATGATAAAGGTAAAAATCTTATTATGCATTTATTCATAAGAACCATAAAATCATAATGCAGGGGTTTATTTTAAGGTGCAGAAAGTAGATTTAATTTTAAACTATACTGATTTTTGAAAAGCTGAAATAAATTATAAAAACAAACAGAAAATCCACCCACCCCAAAATTCTTACCACACCCCAGCTTACTGAATGGATATCTGTATTTGAGATGTGTATGTTTTGATTTTTCTGTATCTGTTACCAGTGTTGTACCTAGTGTGTGTCATCATTATAACAGAAAACATCAGTTGCCATCACATCCCTCAGTACTGATTTTTTTGAGTAGTCAAAAGACATCCTCAGTGCAAGTTATTTTTCCTACAGCATATGCTTTCCACCACCAGCATCTCTGTAGTCATTTGCACAACAGAAAGGATTAAAAACAAGTACTGTCTAATATTCTCCCAAGTGTACTTGCTCCAGGGATCTGGATATTTCTTTAACAAGCTGAAAATGGAAGCAGTTACCATGATCACCAAAAAGGTTGGGAGGTGCCATCACTTGGATACAATTGCATGAGCAGATTTCTTTTTCTTAATACAGCTGCTCACAATTAGATTTCCTGCTAGTGGGGTAAAACAGTAGCTAATAATTAGTCTCATATAAATCTGATTCTGTACTTATTCATCTTCCAGGAACTAATGGCATCTGTATAGGCTTATTAAAGGGGAATTTTTGTAGTGGAACAGATTTGAGAACAAATATCATATATAGTTAAAGAAATGGTTAAAAACTATGGGTAGTCCTGTGGAACCTTTGAGACTAACATATATCTATCTCATGAGCTTTCGTGGGCAAAACCCACTTCTTCAGATGAGCATTATGACTTTGCTGGCTGTGTTGTGAAATAAACAAGGAATAAGCATAAAAATTACTAACCATTTCTTTAAAAATCTCAGGAGCAGTGTTCCCTCTAAGATTTTCCAACCATGAGTGGAGTGAGTTTTGGTTCGTGCACCAATACTGAGGTCATGTACACTGGTTTGGACGTGTGCCACCATGGCACCCAATTTATTAACACACACACATTCCTGGCCGCCAGAGCAGACACCCCTCCTCCATGTCCCATTCCCAGCTGCCGGAGCAAATTCACTGCCAGATCAAATTCCAGTCACTGGAGCAGACACCCTCCCCCACTGCCATGCAGTACGTTCCATTCCTGGCCCCAGCTGCTAGAACAAGCCCCGGCCTCACCTGCCACATGCAGGGGCAGCCCGAGGCCGGCTGTGGCAGCTGACACCCCAGGCAAAAGGCGCGATTGGCGCCCCCGCCTGCACAGCTGTCAATGGCTATGACATCAACATCGGGCGCCCGGGCCAGCGGCGCCCTAGGCAACCGCCGAGTCTGCCTAGGCTCACGGGCCGCCCCTGGCCATGTGGCAGCCCCGGCCACCAGAGAAGCCCCCTACACACACACACACACACACACACAGCTACAGCAGGTCCCAGCCCCTGCCTCAGCAGCTCCCTCACCATGCCATCTTAGTTGGCCCCGCCCACCGGAGCAGCTGCCTGTTGCGTGAGTGCTGCTGCACAGCTCTCCAGAGGAGGTGGGCAGGGGAAGAATTTTTTGTGTGTGGCTGCACAGGAGCACACCTTAGCAGGCACATTTCTCAGAGGGTAGCTATGTTAGTCTGTGTCTTTAAAAATAACTAGTAATCCTGTAGCACCTTAGAGACTAACAAAAAAAATAAAGTACCATGAGCTTTCGTGGGCAAAACCCTACTCCACTCAAATTCATCTGAAGGGCTTTAAGGCCAGAAGGGAACACCATAATCATTTAGTCTGACCTCTTATTCATCACAGGGCACAGAACTTCCCCACACACTCAGCAATAGGTGACTTACTGAAATCCTCACATCGTGATTTAAAGTCTTGAAGTTACAAAGAATCCACTATTTAACTGTAGTTGAGAACAGCAAGTGATGCAGATCCCAAAACAAAAAAACAATCAGAGTTTCTACCAATCTCACTTGGGGGAAAATTCCTTTATGACACCAGATATATTAGTTAAACCCTGAGAATGCATGCAGGAGCTACTGGCTAGACACATGGGAAAAAATTCTCTGTAGTAACTCAGAACTCTTCCCACCAGTGTCCCATGTCTGGCCATTGGAGGTATTTATTAGTAGCAGACACAGATGGACCATATACCATTGTATGCAACCTCATATCATTTTCTCAAGAGCAGCCTCACACTCAGGACCTCAGGAGGCAAAATGCTGTCCTTGTCAAGTTTTGGTCCCCCTCCTCTTAGGGTCCCACCTTTTCTGTCCCTGCTGCCTTCCCTAAATAAAAATGTGATCTCTGAACAACAATGTTTTTATTGCTTGTATTGAAGGTGTGGGGGATTACAGGCAAACACAATGAATGCAGGAGCACCTTATTGAGAGCAATGTGCATGACTCTCAAAACTGGTCATTCATTAAACTTTCTTTCAAAGCCTCTCTGGTTTGCACTGCCTCACACTGCACTCTCATTATTGTCCTGGTGTCTGGCTGCTCAAAATCTCAGGCTAGATACTCTGCCTTAGTCCCACACCCCGCCAGACTCTTGCTTTCACAGATATTATGGCGCACACAGCAGGCTGACACCACAAAGGGAATGTGTATTCGCTGAGGTCTAACCTTGTCAGTAGGCTCCTAAACCATACCTTTAAATGCCTGAAAGCACATTCAACCACCATTCTGCACTTGCTCAGCCTGTAGTTGAACTGTCCATGTACAGCTTCATGAGCCACGGGAACAATAGGTAGACTGGATCACCAAGGACCACTATTAGCATTTCCACCTCTCCAATTCTAATTTTCCAGTCTGGCAATTTTCCACCGGTCCCTCCTACTGCGCTCCTGTCCCGCTGCCAGACCTCCCTGTTCCTGGGCTCTGTGGTCCAGGAGTATCCATGGGTATGCTGGACCACAGATGTTGCTGGACCAGAGAGTCCTGGTTAAGGGAGGTACAACCTGTATTAAGAATAGGTTTGAGTGCAGCTCCTCTCAGCCCTACAAAATTTTACTCACCTGCTCACCAAGAGGAATTTTTTTTAAATGATAAGTAGAGTAGTATCATAGTGGTAAGGATGGGTGAATATATATTCCTTAACTGGTAAATTTTGTAAACCACCTTTATTTATTCAGATTATTTACTTTTGTATTTGTATCCATAGTAAATACAAAAACTGGCAAGAACCAATAATCTAGCAAATAATACTGACCTTACAGTACACACTGTACCTCCCTTAACCAGGACTCTGTGGTCCGGCAACATCCATGGTTGTTGGGAGGTCAGGCAATGGGGCAGGAGTGTGGCGGGGAAACCAGTGACTCAGCTGGGAGCCCCATGCAGGGGGGACGTGGAGGGATTGGTAGCACAGCAGAGAGTTCTGCTCCCTGTGGCCAGAAGGTAGCAGGGGTCGGCAACGGATCTCTAGGGCCAGCCCCAGCCAAGGAGCCCCAGCCCTGGCTGCAGAGCTCAGGGTCTGACAGCAGCAGCTAGGGAGCTCCAGCCTGGGGAGCAAAAACTGAGCAGGCAGCAGCGGTGCCAGGCTGGAGCCCTAGCAGGGGGCAGGAGTTCAGCATGGGCAAATCTCCTCATTCGGGACCAGTCAGGTCCCAAGGGTACCAGACAAGAGAGGTCCAACCTGTATGACATTTGATTTTGATGTGACCAGAAAGGCACATCACAGTAGAGATGAGTTAGTATTTAGGAATGTTATTAGAAATGAAAAAAATTATTTGAAATTGTTTATTAAAAATCAGATAATAAAAATGTGTCTTTTGAGGACTGAGAAATCTCTTTCCTCTTTGTTCAGCTACACTGCACAATTTGCTGTACTTACATACATGCATATATACAAGATATGAATAAATGATATATGTTTTTGAATCCACGAAGCCAAAGAAATCTTCTGCACTATATTTCCTCTCTTCTTCATGCCCCAAGAGCAGTTAAAAAAAAAAGCACCTTGCAGAGCCAGTGAACAAAGTGTGATGGTGTATAAATATGGATGTTTGTGAATTAGATCTAGCTTTTTGTGTGCCAGTTTAACTCTATTTGTGGCACATGTATCTATGTATTCTAGAACACAGAGAAAAGCATCAACTTATCAGCTCAGCCCATGTTAATACACATACATTTACTGCATTATGGAAGACATGAGGAGAATCCAGCATTCAAAAAGAGGGAGCTATAGAGTAAGACAGACATATTCCTATCCCAAGAAGAGGCAGAAGACTATCCTATTGTAGCCGGTTTACACATTTATCTGAGTATTAGCAGAACAACCAAGAAATCCATGTAGGTAGGAGATTTGTTAGTGAGTGTATCTTTCTTAGATCTGGTATCATGCCTAATAGTATCACCATATGTTACTGTCATTTATTACACATTTTTTGGATGTTATAAACCTTCTTGGTTAGACATCTATTCACTTGCCACTGATTATCATGAAAAAAGAAAGTGGAGGAAGACTTTGGCTTCATGCCATGATTTTACAGTGTGCTAGGAGCATTTCTGTTATGCATGTGTCTACTGCAGATCCTTCCCATAATGAGACAGCATATGAAGACAAGCCAAACTACAGCATATGTATGCAAGCCATCTTTATATCTTAAGAGAGGACTCTGTGCAAAACACTTATATCCTGGGAAAGTAGAAAGATATTTTTGCTACAGGGATTTCATTTTTATTATAAAAGGATGCCTCCTATGACGTCCTACTGTTTTGTGGGTATATCACATCTGAAAGTATTTATAGAAAAGAAAGGGTTGCAGAATTACTGCCTGCAAAATTACGTATTACAATGTGGGGCTAAAGCTCTTTGGAAGATTGTTACAATGCTGCCTGGATGCTAAGTTACCACACTGTGGTGCTGCAGTCTTCTTGCTTTCTAGCATATAAAAAAGCATGAGAAACTTTCACTGTAGCACTTAGGAGAACAGAAATTACAATTAAATATGTACAGTGTATAAAATAGACCATTTATAAAACTAGATTATTTATAAAAATGTCACTAAAAGACTTGGGGGAAAAGACAATATTTAAGACGACATTTTCTTGCATATGTTCCAGATTTTTTTTTTTAATTTAAAAAATTGAGGAATCTTTAAAATTGTGAAATATTGGCTGACTTTGCACATATATAAACAACACATATTTTGATTTATAAGCAACATATATTTCTCTTTAGCCTTTGCAAATGTAATATATTCTGTTAAAATATGGTTTCTTCACATCAGTGTGATTTTTGTGTTTTAAGTATTTTTACAGATAGTGCCTCTGTGTATTGCTCCTAATTTTTTTTTTTTTTAACTTTTCTGTATTTCTGGTGATTTTAATTATTTTCTCTTGTCTTTTATGACTGGGCCTTCACTGTATCAGTTAATTATCCATTTGTTTTTTACAACTATAGAGCTTTTCAGACCACATTCTTGCAGATACCTGCCTTCTTCCCCCTCCCCCTTCACCTCCTCAGATAGACCTATTGACTTCAGTGGCACTCCATGTAGATGCAGGAGGTCTGCCTGACTACATCTCATGTGCAGAATTAGGACTGAGTTGCAAAGGCTCACAGAAGGTCATTTTGCTTGACTTCTTCACTATGGGTTTGGTCCTGTACCCATTAAAATCAATGATAAAACTCTCATTGAATTCAGTGGTGCAGGATTGGGCACCATCACAGTATTCAAATGCCATAGTCAGTTCTTCAATAAGATAATAAAAAATTTCAAGCATGATGTCAACAATGATGATTTGTATTTCCCTGGTCTGGCACCCTCAAAACCTGACCGGTCCTGGACAACGGAATTTGCCGGACCAGGGGAGGTTAGTAGTGGGGGATGCTAGACTCCCTGCTGGGCTTCTCACGCTGCTCACCAGGCTCCGCTGCCCCTGCCCTCCCATCTGCCACTGGCTCTGGCAGCCCTTCCAGCTCCACAGCCCTGCTGGGCTCCAGCAGCCCTACCAGGCTTTGCTGTCCCTCGAGCTCCTGCAGCCCTGGCTGTCCTGCCGGCCCCAGCAGTCCTATGGGCTCTGTGGCCCTGCTGGCTTTGCTGCCCTGATAGCTCTGGCAGGCCCCTGTGGCCCCGTTGGTTGCGGGCTTGGCAGCCACGCAGGCAGGTCAACTTTGCTGCCCTGCCAGCTATACTGCCCTGTGACCTCCACTGGCCCCGCCGGCTGGCAACCTCCACTGCTGGGGCTAAAGAATTTCATCTGCATTTCCACAACTTAAGCTTAAAGCTTAAACTTTAAACTTTCAGAATATAAAGTTTCCTTTGCTAGATGAGTCTTAGGCATATGTATTACATGACTGTAGTGGGTGGAATTAAAAGCCTTTTGGAGATGAATACCTCCGAATACACTGAGAAAGTTCAGAGCTGTAACTGAACTGTGACCTAGGCCCATCTTAGGACAAAACTATAAGTACGATATCCAAACTCCTCCCAGGTAATGCATGCTATTAAATCTTTTCTTCTGTAAACTTGATAATAGAGAGACGATCCAACATTAATCACGGAAAAATCGTATTTTTCCATGCCCATAGTTGGTTCCAGGATTATATTTCTCATGACCAGTGGTTCAAAAATGTACCAAGACAGTTTTGGAAGGAACCATACCTGCTGTAAATTTCTGCGCAAGGAAAAGCTAAGGAAGCATTAAGTGGCTGGGCTGTTTAAGTCATATATTTGTTTTGCCTCATCTTTGTGATTATCCACATTCAGTATTAGGATACATCTACACAGTAGTGCTTATCTCGAAATAAGCTATGCAATTTGAACTATACAAATTGTGTACCTTATTTCAAAATAACTTATTTCGAAATTTGGCACTGACTACACAGCACTTATTTCAGGGGTGGGCAATAATTTTTTGCCAGGGGCCACTTCAGAAATTTTTGAAGTGGCCCAGGGCCACACAGGAGGAGGCGGGACATCAAGTGGAAGGAGCAAGGGATCAAGCGGAAGGGGTGGGGCCAAGATACTTCCAAATTCCCCACCCCCAGACAATGATTGGCCTAGGGGTGAGGGAGTGCCTTTGCCCCCCCCCCATGTGCCTCCTAGGTTTCCATGCCCCTGGCGTGGGAGGAGACTTCCTGTGCTCCCCTGCCCGTAGGCCAAATAGGGCCTGGGGGCGGGGGAGCTCGCGAAGCCTCCTCCACTCTCCCCCCCGTCCTGCAAGCAGCACGCGGTGCTTCAAAGCACCATGTGCTCCTGGCAGGGCAGGAGGAGGCTTTGCGCACTCCCACACCCCCAGGCCCTAATTGGCCTGGGAGTGGGCGAGCAGCAGGGCCTCCACAGGCTGCATCCAGCCCGTGGAGGCCCTTTTGCCCACCCCGACTTATTTTGAAATAAATCGCTATTCTGCTGATGTCCTTAATTCTTGTACAATGAGGTTTACAGGAAGTCGGAGTAAGAAACTCGTTATTTCAAATTTCTTTCAAAATAATGGGCTTCTTGTATAGACAGCACGTAATGTTATTTTGGAATAACGGACATTATTCCAAAATAACTCTGTTGTGTAGACATACCCAGAGATATTTGACTTTTAGTAAGTGCTGAAAGCACCAGATTGCATTTAACACAGGCAGTTGCAGGAGGCCAAATTTTACTTTGACTTACACCCTGTGAAATCCTATAACACATGAAGAGATTTGAGATGAACATGGATAAATAATAGCAGAATTTAGACTTATACCTGAAAGTTGCAGGCATACTGCTATTTTTATTTGGAAACAGTCTCCATCTTCTCACCTATTGACAGACAATGACCTTGCAGTGTAACCAGTTTTTAAAAGCTTCAGAGGGGTAGCTAAATTAGTCTGTAAAGGATAAACTTAAAAAACAACAAATAGTCTGGTAGCACTTTATAGACTAACAAAACATGTCGATGGTATCATGAGTGAGCTTTCATGGGCACAGCCCATTTCTTCAGAAGTGGACTGTGCCAATGAAAGCTCATGATACCATCGACATGTTTTGTTAGTCTTCAAAGTGCTACCAGTTTTTAAGTTATCAGCCCCATACATAGGGTCAGTCAGAACTGCCTTAATATTCTGATCAACTGTTTCCCATTCCACAGTTTGAAAGTTCGCTGCTGAAGTTGAGTGAGTGCGTGCCATCTTTGCTTTCAAAAGAACAAACATGAGACTTGAATACAAACTCTCTAGAAACATGGTTTTAAATTTTGGTATCTCTCACTCTTACACCATACTTGCAGGTTTACACTAGCCATATACACTAATGTAAGAAAACGGACAAAGTTTGCATTTATGAACATTTATTGTTGGCATACGTTCAATGGGTTATGTCAAATTTAGATTGCATGTGCTTTAAGGCAGGGACCTACCACTGTAAATAAACAAGGATTTTAAAAATACCAGTAGTTTCACAGCCATCTTGTAGTTCTATGCAATTCACATTTTTTAAAATGCAAGAATATCAAGAAGCACTATATCAAGCACCTTCGCAAAAATCAAGATAAATTATGTCTACTACATCAAACTCTAGCCTATGGGCAAAGCTTTCCTCTCAGATCTGTATAACAAAACTGCACAAAAATTTCATTTATGTTATTAAAACAATAATGTTTAAAATTGCACAATGCATTGCACAATGTTAACTAATTAGTTGATGGGTAGGCTGCACAGAATCTGAATGAAGATATTTGCCATATCATCATTGTTCTCAAACAATGTTGTAGTCACTTCAGCTGCAAAAAGCTATTCTATATTTTCCCCTTTATAATATGAACATATCTGTAAGATTTCTGGGCCTCCATTATCCCTGAATTTAGTGAAGTGTAATCAATATAGATTGCTGATGGGGCATGTTGCCTCCAATTCACAAAAAACAAAACAAAACACCTTGCTTTAATTCTCTTTTACATGATGAGGATATGCACATACATCTGCTACCCTTCCACTCTTCCCCATGTCTTGCAGGTACCAGTCCTGGAATTGCTCCAACATGGTTATGGCTGTTTGTACCACCTTTTGTGCTTATGCTTTAGGCAAAGTATGACAGGAGAATTTGCATAACTGATAATTACAACATACTGGACAAAACAATGTAGTTAAGACGTTAGAAGGTTGTGAATAAATTACTGGCCGGTTCTCAAAGTACTGAAATGTAGGTGTTTGATAATGTGCTGAAAACATTTAACATCCGTAAGATGTATTTTTAAATCAACATTCTGAAACGTTCTATATTGGTAAAGGTTTAGCCTTGATAACTAACTCATCTCCCTTACAAATGTAAGCAGATTTTTTTTGTCAGCAAAACAGCATCAACCATTTTCTTGGGAAATTGTCATTAAATGTGACATTGTTGTTGGTGATATTAGTTACAGTTTTCCGCTTTCTTTAAAACATTCATTGTCATTTTGGGGTGTATTTTTTTAGTGGGGGATGATGTTAAAGAATGGAATACCTTTGTCTTACTTGTACATTTGCCTTTTCTTAAGAATGATTCATAGATTCCAAAGTCAGAAGGGATCATTATGATCATCTAGTTGGCTCTCCTGTATAACACATGCCATAGAATTTCTGCAAAATAATTCCTGGGGCAGATCTGTAGGAAGAAGTAGATCTGTAGGCATCCAGTCTTGATTTTTAAATTGCCAGGTGTGAAGAATCCACCATGTCCAATAGTAAGTTGTTCCAATGATTAATTACTCTCACTGTTAATAAATCATGGCTTATTTTCAGCTGGAAATGATGATGATTTTATGTTTTCTTCCAGGTAACTAATATGTTATATAGTGTAGGTCAAGAACTGATTTCTGTGGGACATCGCTAAAAACATACCTGTTCAACAATGATCCCTCGTTTGCATTTATATTTTGAGCCCTATGAGTTAGTCAGGTTTTTAAATCATGTTATGTGTATCATGTTAATATTATATTTTTCTATACTTTTAATCAACATGTAAGGTATTAAATCAAATGCCTTACAGAGGTATATTACATCAACATAATTATCTTTATGAACCAAACTTGCAATCTCATCAGAAAAGATACCCGGTTAGTTTGATGGAATCTATTTTCTATAAACTCAGATTGATTTACATTAATTATATTACCCTTCTGTAGTTCTTTATTAATTGGATTATGTATCAATCACTCTGTTATCTTGCGCAGGTTTGATGTCAGACTGACAGGCTATACTTACCCTGGTTATCCCATTTATCCTTTTAAAACATTGAAACAACATTAACTTTCATCTAGTCTTTGGTGTTTTCCCAGTGTTCAAAGATTTCTTGAAGAACAACATGAATGGTGCAGTGAATTCCTCAGTCAGCTCTTTTAAAACTCTTGGGTGCAAGTTTTTCAGATCTGCTGATTGAAAAAAATGTCTATTTTTACATTACATATCTGTTTTACATCTTTCTGAGATTCAAATGGAATGGAAAGACTATGGTCATATAATATGACAAGACTATATCATCTGTTTTTTCCCCAAACACAGAAAAGAAATATTGATTGAACTTTTGCCTCCCTGGATTATTATTTATAATTATGCCATTTTCATTTACTAATGAATTAATATTATTGTAGGATTCTTATTGTTCCTAATATTCATAAAAACGCTTTATTGTCTTTAGAACTGTTGGCCATAAGTTTCTTCTTGTCACTGTTTGCTTCCCATGTCAGTTTTCTACAATTCTTAGCTTCTGATTTATATTCATTACTATCAACTTCCCCTCTCTTCTATTTGTTGTGTGTGCGTGCACATGCACGTGTGTGTGTATCTGACACAAGTCTCAATTATCATTCACATTTTTCTGATTAAACTCTTCCTCCAAGTTGATCCGGCTCATAACTGTTTTCAGCTTTGTGAAACTGGTCCCTTTAAAGCAACAAGTATTTATCTCTGGTTTGGACTTTATTCCATTTGTACATTATAAATATTATCAAGGCATGCATGACCACTTATACCTAAGTTACCATTCATTTTTAGTTCTATGATCAGTTTCTCTTTATTTGATCTTGGCTTGACAGATATAGCATCTCCCTTTGCTGGATGCAACACTTTTTGAATTAGGAAATTGTCACTTTTGTCATCTATAATATTTAGAAATGCCAAGATGTTTTAGTACTGGAAGCATGAGACCTCCAGCACAGGTCACACAGAATGAAGTTCCCTATGATCACACAGCTTTTTTCCCTTCATAGTTTAGACAGACATGTAAGGAGGTGATTGTCCTGTTTTCTAGCGTCAGTTGGTGGTATGCAGAAGACAAACTAATACCCCATATCAGCCTTTATCTGTTAGGAAATGATTCCTAATGATTCAAGATAATTTTCTTCTGAGTTATCCATGAATTGGAAACAGGTAATGCTATTTTTGACAGAGTGGTATCCATCCTCTCCTTTGTCATCTTAATCCTTATTCAATAGGTTATAATAAATGGTTTAAACATTCCAGTTGTATGAATCACTCCCACCTGATTTCTATAATAACTACATCAAATTTATGAACAACTACAGTTCCTCTTGTTTGTTACCAAGATGCCTAGCATTGGTGTATAGGCAATTAAAAATTACTTTCTTTGTGTCCTGGGCTTCTTTGATTAATTTTATTCTCAACATCTCAATTTCAGTGCGTTTTCATATCCACACTCTTTATCTTACTCTGCCATTATTAGTTTAAACACTATCCAAACTCTTCTAGCCAGGCTTTCCTTGATGAAAAAATTGACCACAGATATCTGATAGGACTGTCCACCTGCCTACTAAAGAGAGTTTTTACGGAAAACACTGAATCTATAAGAAGCCCCCAGGTATCCACAACTACAGAAACTATGGGAAATAAAAGGCAAAGCAGAAAAAAAGGGAAAAGAATTTAGTGTTCTTGTTTTGTCATCCTAGTAGTCATTTGCTTATGCCCCTTGATCCTCCAGTGTTTGAGCAGAAAGACAATGTATGAACTATAGGTCTGGTTGGAAATGCATTTCATGATTCGGTTTCATCTAAGATTGCCCTCTTGGTGCCTTTTCTGCTCATGCCAACATTCATCCCATTTTCTGACCTTTCATTTTCATATTCATATTCATGTTTTATGCTATATTAGATTTGTGGGTGCCTCAGTATTTCTACTCCATTGCTGAAATTTGTGGTAAGATTATTTACTGACAGGGATTTCTGTAGCTTTATAGCCAAATACATGACTGGCAAGATCATTTTTGGAAGTTGATGATCAATTAACTTTGGCTAATAATCCTTACCAATCATCACAATCCGTGCTTCAAGGTCAATCCATTTCCATGCCCAGTACTTCTTGTAGGCACGGAGGTTCTCCCTGGATCAATTCATCTTGTCCCCCCAGCTCTGGAGTTAAACTCACACACAGAACAGCAGCAGGCAGGTATTCTTTTCATTTCAAACCTCAACACCTTCTCCCATTGGCTCTCCTGGCTCCCTGCCAACACCTCCTAGCTACCTGAGTTTAACCCTTTGGTTACTGACTGCTGGGATGTTCAGAAAAGGCCAGCACTCTTCTTATCCATCACACTGGATCCTCCATCTTCATCTTCTCTCATTTTTCTATCTGCTCATGTGACAATGGGAAGACTGGGATTTTGGTACACACATCTTTAAGCATTGTCTTGCTTAACTTTGTTTTCACACTGGGAAAAATATAACAGGTGTTCTCTTTCCTCCTCAGGGATATGATCTAAGCCAAGTGGTAAGTATTTATGATTCTTGTTTTAAATTTATGTTACTGTTTTAAGAGTATTAAATGAAAGAGAAAAATATTGCCCAGGGCAAATGAACTTGTCCAAGAAATTGAATAAGAAGTAGTATAACCCTAGAAGAAATACAGAAATGTTTGTGCATTTGGAAGGAAGGGGCATGCTCAAACAAATCATCAGTGTTATAGTTTCATTGCCTTATCAGAAAAATATGCCTTCAGCAAGTATAAATATCAGATGCCATAAATGAGAATGTCATTTAGCTGGATTTGATTTGTGACGTTCACTAAAACTATTGTTATATAAAACTGTAAGTTTAGCAGTTACTTCACCAGCATATGATTCTGGTGCACTGTATGAATTAGTACATATGGTATTTATTAAAATGCCATAGTCATTGCTCTAAGCCCTCCAGTGCCTTCACTGCCACTGCTTCATCAAACCTTACATCAAATGCAAGGCTACAAATGACACTATTTGCACAGTGATAATATGGTGCTCCCAAGTGATTTTATCCATGCAAAAGTTCAAAGTCAAGTACCTTTTCTTAAAATTCGACCTTTTTGATTGATTCCCCCAATCACAGCTATTTTCTGGGAGCTAACTAATCAACTTTTAGGTGGAGCACTTTCAGAAATCAGTTCCTATGCAGTTTTATTGCCATCATGCTTTCAGACTTCTCAGAGAGCAGGAGTGGCCAAGACAGCCTCCACTGGCCAGATCTGGCCCGCAAAACTGGTTGATGCGGCCCGCAAAACTGGTTGATGCGGCCCGCGGATGCCCATTGAGACCTGGGGACGGGAAGCACACACAGTCTCCTCCCCCGATTGGCCTGGGGATGGGGGAGCGCCAGGGGCACGCAGTGCCTAGAATGAACTGCTGTTCTCTCTAGATACTGGGGGTGGGGTGGGGAGGGAGTAGAGGGCAAAGACTTCATGGGCTCCCCACCCCCAGGCCAATCAGGATTTGTGAGTGGGGGAGCATAGGAAGTCTCCTGGGCTCCACGCCTTCTGCCCAAGGCCCTACTCCTTCTGGGTTGGCCTGGGGCCACATTAGAAATTGGTGAAGTGGCCCCCCCTTCCAAAAGTATTGCCCACCCCTGCCATAGAGGCTCCTTCAGCTTGCGAACAGGTGAGTGCTAACAGGGTGTTTAGAGAGGGAGTTCTCCAGGTAAAGGAGAAGCAGATACAGGACTCTTGAGGGAAGTGTGTGTTGTGTTTGGGGCTTTCTTACTGTGTGCTGAGCTTGTGTTTGTTGGTGTGTGGTGGTGGGTGTTTTGTTTTGTTTTTTTTCCCCTCTCTTCTCTTCTCTGTGTTTTTGAGTGAAGCTTTAGAGAGGGAGTTCTCCAGGTAGAGGAGAAGCAGATACAGGACTCTTGAGGGAAGTGTGTGTTGTGTTTGGGGCTTTCTTGCTGTGTGCTGAGCTTGTCTTTGTGAGTGAGGGTTGGTGTGTGGTGCTTTTTTTGTTTTTGTTGTTGTTTTTTTTCCCCCCTGTGTTTGAGAGTGAGGCTTCCCCTCCCCCCACTTCCCCTTTGCCCTCCCCGCCCCTTCATGGAGTGTGTGCTGTGATTGGCAGGTGGAAACTGTTGGCTTCTAATTAGTTTGAATTCTAGAAGCCTCTGCTGATTGGCTGAGCCTTGGTAGGGGGAGGGACTTTCAGGCAGTCCAGGGCTTTATAAGGCTCCTTGGGCAAGCTACCAAGGAGCTTGTGAACAGGTGAGTGCTAACAGGGAGTTTAGAGAGGGAGTTCAGAAGGGGAGAAGGAAGGGGGCAAGGTTCTCTTGCCTTTCTTTTTAAATCCCTTCTCCAGGACAGCAGGGATGGATGGTGATGGGTCTGCTGTTACCTGCACGGAGTGTGCCATGTTTGTCTTCCTCCCGGAAGAAAGAACGGATTTCATCTGCACTAAGTGCAAGCTGGTTGCCATTTTGGAAGAAAAAATGAGAGGACTGGAGGCCCAAGTGTCGACCCTACGTTCGATCAGAGAGGATGAAGACTTCCTCGACAGAAGGCAGCATTTAATCCTTCAAGCACGGGAGGTGGAAGAGTCAGAGCGGGCAGTACGTGACCAGGAAGAGAACTGGCAGCATGTAACTTCTAGAAGGGGAAAAAGGCCAGCATGGGAATCCCCCAATGCTATAGAGGTAAGTAATCGCTTTTAGGCTCTCTCCACAGGCTCTGCGGTGGTGAATGCTTTGGAAGGGACCTCACAAGGAAGAAACCGGAAGGGAACACCATCTACTGGAAGGCATGGGATGTGTAGTCCTAGGGATGGGGGTTCCACGGCCACCACCTCCAAAAGAAAATAATGGGCGGTGGTAGTCGGGGACTCCCTCCTAAGAGGGACTGAGCCATCCCTCTGTCGTCCAGACCTGGAATCTCGAGAGGTGTGCTGCTTACTGGGAGCTCGCATTCAGGATGTGACTGAGAGGCTTACCAAACTGATCAAACCTTTGGATCGCTACCCCTTCCTACTTCTGCACGTGGGAACTAACGATACAGCCAAGAATGACCTTGAATGGGTTACTGCGGATTATGTAGCACTGGGAAGAAGGATCCAAGAATTTGGAGCGCAAGTGGTGTTCTCGTCCATCCTCCCTGTTGAAGGGAAAGGACTGGGCAGGGATCGTCGAATTGAAGTAAATGTGTGGTTGTGCAAGTGGTATCGCAGAGAGGGCTTTGGTTTCTTCGACCATGGGACTCTGTTCCGGGCACGAGGATTATTAGGAAGAGATGGGAACCACCTAACGAAGAGAGGAAGGAGCATCTTCGTGGGCAGGCTTGCAAACCTAGTGAGGAGGGCTTTAAACTAGGTTCGTCGGGGGATGGTGACCAAAACCCTGAGGGGAGTGGGAAAGTCAGATACCGGGAAGAAATGCAGAGAGAGGAACGAGCAAGAAAGGAGGACCCCTGTTTCGAATGGAGAAGATAGGGCGATCAACTGGTTACCTGAGGTGTTTGTACACTAATGCGAGAAGCCTGGGCAACAAACAGGAAGAACTGGAGGCCCTGGCCCAGTCCAAGAAATATGATTTAATTGGGATAACAGAGACTTGGTGGGATGACTCGCATGACTGGAGCGCTGTCATGGAAGGGTATAAACTGTTCAGGAAGAACAGGCAGGGGAGAAAAGGAGGAGGAGTTGCACTATATGTAAGAGAGCACTATGATTGCTCTGAACTCCAGTATAAAGAGGGAGAAAAACCTGTTGAGAGTCTATGGGTTAAGTTTAAAGGAGCAAACAGCAGTGATGTTGTGGTTGCTGTCTGCTACAGGCCACTGAATCAGGTGGATGAGGTAGATGAGGCTTTCTTCAGACAACTGAGAGAAGCTTCCAGATCGCAGGCCCTAGTTCTCGTGGGGGACTTTAATCACCCTAACATCTGTTGGGAAACCAATACAGCAGTACACAGGCAATCCAGGAAGTTTTTGGAGAATGTTGGGGGATAACTTCTTGGTACAAGTGCTGAAGGATCCGACCAGGGGTCGTGCGCAGCTTGACCTTCTGCTCACAAACAGGGAGGAACTAATAGGGGAAGTAGAGGTGCGTGACAACCTGGGAAGCAGTGATCATGAGATGGTAGATTTCAGGATCCTGACCAAAGGAAGAAAAGAGAGTAGTAAAATACACACCTTGGACTTCAGAAAAGCAGATTTTGACTCCCTCAGAGACCTGATGGGCAGAATCCCCTGGGATGCTAACGTGAAGGGGAAAGGAGTCCAGGACAGCTGGCAGTATTTTAAAGAAGCCTTATTGAAGGCACAGAAACCATCCCGACGCGTAGCAAGAGAGGCAAACATGGTAGGAGACCGGATTGGTTTACGGGGGAAATCCTTGGTGAACTTAAGCACAAAAAGGAAGCTTACAAAAAGTGGAAACTTGGACAAATGACCAGGGAGGGGTTTAAATGTATAGCTCGAGAATGCCGGGGGGTTATCAGGAAGGCGAAAGTGCAAATGGAATTGCAACAGGCTAAGGATGTGAAGGATAACAAGAAAGGTTTCTACAGGCATGTTAACAAGAAGGTGGTGATCAGAGAGGGTGTGCAGCCCCTACTGGATGAAAGAGGTAACCTAGTGACAGATGATGTGGGGAAAGCTGAAGTACTCAATGCTTTCTTTGCCTCTGTATTCACGGACAAGGTCACCACAGAAGTCCAGGAGCCAAGTGACGCAAGATGGGATGAAGATGGACAGCCCATGGTGGGTAAAGAACAGGTTAGGAACTATTTAGAAAAGCTAAACGTACACAAATCCATGGGTCCGGACTTAATGCATCCAAGGGTACTGAGGGAGGTGGCAAATGTCATTGAGGAGCCTTTGGCCATTACCTTTGAAAAGTCGTGGAGATCGGGAGCAATCCCGGATGATTGGAAAAAGGCAAATGTAGTGTCCATCTTCAAAAAAGGGAAGAAGGACGATCCAGGGAACTATAGGCCGGTCAGTCTTACCTCCGTTCCTGGAAAAATCATGGAAGGGATCCTTAAGGAATCCATTTTGAGGCACTTGGAAGAGAGGAAAGTGATTAGGAATAGTCAGCATGGATTCACAAAGGGCAAGTCATGCCTTACTAATTTGATTAGCTTCTGTGATGAGATAACTGGCTCTGTGGATATGGGAAAGTCAGTGGATGTGATCTACCTTGACTTTAGCAAGGCTTTTGATACGGTCTCCCACAATATTCTTGCCAGCAAGTTAAGGGAATGTGGATTGGATAAATGGACAGTAAGATGGCTAGAAGGCCGGGCCCAGCGGGTAGTGATCAACGGCTCGATGTCAGGATGGCGGTCGGTTTCTAGCAGAGTGCTCCAAGGTTCGGTTCTAGGACTGGTTTTGTTCAATATCTTTATTAATGACCTGGATGAGGGGATGGATTGCACCCTCAGCAAGTTTGCAGATGACACTAAGCTAGGGGGAGAGGTAGATATGCTTGAGGGCAGAGATAGGGTCCAGAGTGACTTAGACAAATTGGAGGACTGGGCCACAAGAAATCTGATGACGTTTAACAAGGACAAGTGCAGAGTCCTGCACTTGGGACGGAAGAATCCCAAGCATTGTTACAAGCTGGGGACCAACCAGTTAAGTAGTAGTTCTGCAGAAAAGGACCTTGGGGTTACAGTGGATGAGAAGCTGGATATGAGTCAACAGTGTGCCCTTGTAGCCAAGAAGGCTAATGGCATATTAGGTGGCATAAAGAGGAGCACTGCCAGCAGATCCAGAGATGTCATTATTCCCCTTTATTCGGCTGTGGTGAGGCCACATCTGGAGTATTGTGTCCAGTTCTGGGCCCCCCACTACAAAAAGGATGTGGACACATTGGAGAGGGTCCAGCGGAGGGCAACCAAAATGATTAGGGGGTTGGAACATATGACCTATGAGGAGAGGCTGAGGGAGTTGGGTCTGTTTAGTCTGCAGAAGCGAAGAGTGAGGGGGGATTTGATAGCAGCCTTCAACTTCCTGAAGGGAGGTTCTAAAGAGGATGGAGAGAGGCTGTTCTTAGTAGTGACAGATGGCAGAACAAGGAGCAATGGTCTCAAGTTGTGGTGGGAGAGGTCCAGGTTGGATATTAGGAAAAACTATTTCACTAGGAGGGTAGTGAAGCACTGGAATGGGTTACCAAGGGAAGTAGTGGAGTCTCCATCCCTAGCGGTGTTTAAGTCTCGGCTTGACCAAGCCCTAGCTGGGTTGATTTAGTTGGGATTGGTCCTGCATAGAACAGGGGGCTGGACTTGATGAGCTTCTGAGGTCTCTTCCAGCTCTATGGTTCTATGATTCTATGATTCAGCATGTCAGGTACAGTTGGGTGAAGCCAATGAATTACTAAAGTTGAGCTTATAAATGGGACTACTTACAGAAAGCTGGTCACCATTGATCCAGTATTGAAAGTTGAGAGTGTTGTCTCTTAATCATGACACTTTATTAAAGAAAAAACATTTATTACAGGTGAAAGCACAGAACTGGGAACCAGCTGACCTGGGTGGTACTTCCGGCTGTGCCACCAACTTCTCATATGATCTTGGGCAAATCACTGCTCTGTGGCTCAGTTTCCCCATCTGTAAAATAAAGATGATAAAACTTAACCCACATCATAGTTGTGCTGTGAGGCTTAATTTAGTGGTGTTTGTGAAGAGCTTTGATGAACTCACATGAAGGTGCTAACAAAATATTTATTCCACCAACCACTGTATTGTTTTTTTATACCTCATTTCTCCATAATGACCCACTCACAAGCAGAGTAATAAGCAGATTAAACAAAGATCTGTTTATTACATGTAGAGATTGAGAGGATATTAAGGCAAGCTCTACATATGGGGCCCAGTTCCACAAAGGTACTTAAGTGTCGTGACACAGAGGGTACGTCTAGATTACATGCCTCTGCCAACAGAGGCATGTAAAATAGGCCACCCGACATAGTCAATGAAGCGGGGATTTAAATACCCCTGGCTTCATTAAAATAAAAATGGCCAGTACGCTGTGCCGGTTCAGCTGATCGTCGGCACAGCGTGCGAGTCAAGACGCAGATCGGTCGACAAGGGAAGCCTTTGTCGACCGCTCCTGTAAACTTTGTTTCACGAGGCATAAGGGAGAGGTCGACAAAGGCTTCCCTTGTCGACCGATCCGCGTCTTGACTCGCGCGTTGTGCCGACGATCAGCTGAGCCGGCACAGCATGGTGGCCATTTTTATTTTAATGAAGCCGGGGATATTTAAATCCCCGCTTCATTGACTATGTCGGGTAGCCTATTTTACATGCCTCTGTTGGCAGAAGCATGTAATCTAGACGTACCCTAAACGTTGTGGTGCCTAAGGGCTCATCTAGACTACGCTGAAGTGTCGAAAGGGGATATGCAAATTCTTCAGGAATTTGCATATCTTCTTCTGATATCACTTTCAAAAGCTCTGCTTTTGAAAATGAAAGTAGTCTGGATGTGTTTTTTTCAGCAACCGCCCACCCCCTTTTTCGAAAAACCACATAAACCTCATTTTTTGAGGAAAAGCGGCTTTTTGGAAAAGGGGGGGTTGCCGGAAAAAAACCTGCGTCCAGACTACTTTCACTTTCAAAAGCTCTGCTCTTTCTGAGATCCCCTTTTGACACTTCAGCGTAGTCTTGACATAGCCTCAGTTTTGAGCATCTAGAAAAAGCACAGGTGCAACACTGTGATCCACAAAACTTGAGTTAGGCACCTAAGCATCTAGACAATCCGTGAGGGGTCCACGTCATGATCTACAAACCCAGCACCCTGGGTGGGGAGCGGTCTAAGCTAGCCAATGGGAGACATTGACAGGAAGAATGTGCATAAGCCCCCTCCTTTATAGATATAGGAACCTAAGTCTGGGCTGCAGGAAGGCATCTGTCATTGAATATGGTCTATGAATTAGGGGAGACAGGTGTTCAGCTGCCTGCATGGTATGCAGGTTCCGAACAAAAAAGAGGCCGACCACCTCCCCTTTGACCTTTAGTGTACTACACAAAATATTCAATCATCCGAACCAGACACTGACTTCCCTTCTAGCCTGAGGGTGCTTGACCTCCTCCCTCTGCTGCAGGCCCTACCCGCACCCCACCTCTTCCTCCAAGCCCATACCTCTCCCATACCTCTGCTCTGCCTCTTCCTGCCCCTGCTCCATCCTGCCCCATCCCACCACTTTTCCCAAGCCCTTGTCCCACCTCTTCCCCACCTCCTCCCCCAAGCACATCACATTGCTGCTCCTCCCTCTCCCTCCTGGAACATCCTGAATGCCATGAAACAGCTGGTTGTGGTGAGCAGGAGGTGCTGGAAGGGAAGTGTGTGTGTGTGTGGGGGGGGGGGGAATTGTCAGTGGGGCCACTGTGGGCCAGAGGCATTGAGGGTTGGAGGGAGCTGGGCTGAGCACCCAGTAAGTTTTCCTTATCGGTGCTCCAGCCCTGGACTGGGCAAGCAGGCCCACTGTCTTGGTGGGGGCAAAGGACTCAGCTGCCCCAGGGCCTGGAAATTTAAAAGGCCTTTTTGAATCTCCATAGGACTAAATACAACACCGCTCTTTGTATTTACTGGGTACACATCATTCTGGGAGCATCCTTCTTGATATTGGATGGTTTTCTTTAAACAAAATTAAGGAATTGATCAGCTGCTCTCCATGTCCACTGAAGATAGCACAACAACTTAATCTGCAGCCAGGGAGAATTGGGGTTAGAAAGTGTTTCCTAATATCTAACTATAAAAGTAGTTTACTGCCTGTAGTAGGATTTCAATGGAGGTTATGAAATCCTCATTACTGGAGGTTGTAAGGTAGGAAACACCCATCAGACATGGTCCAGGTTTACTTGATCCTGCCTCAGAGCACAGTGCTGGACTTGATGACTTCTCAAGGTCCCTTCCAGCCCTATAATTCCATAAATGCAGATACCTTTGATCACCTGTCCTCTAGAAATGTTAAACCTAGTTTTCAAATTTGCGTGCCATTGCATCCTATAACTGGCTAGCTGAAAACAAAGCTAATTGGAACTCCAAATACAACCAAAACACTGTAATTACATTACTAATTATGATGAATCATGCAGTGACAAATAAAAGTGATCTGCATAAATTACAAGAATTTCTCTGTTTATAATGAGACTTTTCCATGATGAACCACAGCTATTTTCTATTCCAATTAAAATAGAAGGAAATTACAGAGGATAGTCTGCCATTGCATAGAATGAAGCTGTCTGATTGTCATCTGGTAAACTGCAAAAGGAGAGTTAAATTTTCATTAAGCTTACACAACTGCCATGCTCATACAATTTTATGATAAAGAAGTACTTCTATGCTGAAAACATGCCTCTGAGGGATTGGCTACCTCCAATTTAAAAAGACGACACTTTGGCAAAGTGGAGTGGAGTCATGTCAGTGCTTGAAGTAGTGGTACAGTAGTGTAACTGCCATTGAATGAAGTTAGAGTCCTTTTCTGGGCTGCTAGAGGCAATAATTATGCGCGCTCTCTCATACAGAACCATTCAACTTAACTTTACATACCATGAGTAAATCTCTCAAAGTTAATGCTGGGGGAGGGATAGCTCAGTGGTTTGAGCATTAGCCTGTTAAATCCAAGATTGTGAGCTCAATCCTTGAGGAGGCCATTTAGAGATCTGTGGCAAATCTGTCAGGGTTGGTACTTGGTCCTGCTTTGAGGGCAGGGGACTGGACTTGATGACCTCTCAAAGTCCCTTCCAGCTCTATGAGATGGTAATGGGGTTACTCCCAAGGCATAAAGTTAAGCATGTGTTAGTCTTTGCAGGATCTGGACATAAGTGTGCAAGGCCTATTGGAACAGTGGAGCTCTGTTGCACTGACCCTCACTCTGTTAGATTTAACTAATCAAGGAGCCTGTCAGTAAAATTATAATTAAAGTGGTTTGTGTGTGAAATTCCTTGTTTATTTTCCCTAATGAATATCTGCTCAATTCTAAATGCATAGCAAGATTTGAGTATCATCTTTTTACATGTGACTTAACTGTCACCCATTCACTACACATTTCTATATGTTTGAATTTATTGCACAATGTCAGCATGTTAAAATAAAAAAAGTCTGAAAAAATTCACATCAGGGTAAGTTTGGCATGTGTGCTAATCAGACCCAGAAGATTGCTTGGCTGTTTATTCTTATGTTCTAGAATAACATTTATGTCATGTTTATTTTGGAAAAAGAAAACTAATCTCCCATTGTAAATTATATTTTATTTGTTTGTATTCTCTAGAGGTTCATGTATTAAGTATGAACATAAAATTGAAAATTGTATAATTCAGATTTATTTAATCCTATTCTATTAGCCCCATGAAAATGAAAAGTATAAAACTTTAATTCTGATGTTACTTTTTGCAATACAATTAATGTTGATTTTTGGTGCATTGTAGAGACTTTAAAGGAACGATTGGGAGTTTCACATAACTAATTTTAAGTAGAACTTGGGGAAAATTATAAGAACCATTTTGTCAGTTTTTTGGGGGTGTAATGTAGCAGACCCAGCTTGTGTGTGAAATATGTATATGGAGAAGCGAGACCAAAACATTGCACATATTGTTGTACTTAAAGAATTGCACTGGATCTTCTTCAGGAGGAGAAGGCCAAATGCCACATTTGTTGGTAATATATATGTGTATCAATATTGTATTATATGCATATAATATACCACACTCATGTGCACTCCCACACACTCCATCTTGTTGTTGCTTAGTTATCAACTTGTGGGCCCCTTAACTTGCTGGCCAGGTGAGGTAGATGTGGGGAGGGGAAGGAGCCAGGCTTGGCTCAGTTTGGACCAATGCTCCAATATTGACAAGACGAGACCCAGGGCCCCCTGCAAGACACCCCCCATTTATAGGAGCTTCCCTCTCATGCAAATCTGTGCCAGTTAGTTCTTAATTAGATCTGTGGTGCCTTCTTCAGGGTGTTATCCTCAATGCGGCCACAGCCAGCTTCAAAGAGGGTGTTTGTTTTTAATTCCCCATTTGCTTCAAAAGAGGGTGCTTGCTTTTTGACTCCCGTGTGTCTGATCCTTTCACAATGAGCCCATTTGACAGTGTCTTGGTGTCCTTGGGTTTGGCTCCTATTCTTTCCCTTTTCAACTACAGCTACTGTTAATCCTCAGAGATGCTCTCCTTCCATGCCTCATTCATTTACACCTCATTCATCAAAAACAGAACCACTTTCAACTCAAAGGGGTAAGATCTATTCTACTTCTAGTACAAAGATATTTTCTTTACCTTGATCATGCTTAAGAACTATAACATTATAAAAAGGCTGAATACAAAGTTTCTATAAAGCATTATAAGAAGACTACATTATAAGGCTAATACAGAGTTTCTATAAGATATTATGATTCTTATACATTGTTTCCATAAGAGACATTATAAAATGACTAATACAAAGTTTATATAAAACATTATACTACTATTTATCTACAATATGAGCATTCAAAAATCTTCAGTCACAAAATTCCCTTTTGTGAAAGTTGAAAAATCTGGAAGAGTCAGTGCCTCTCAAAAATCACGAAGTGATTAATTACAAACCAGAAGTTTTTATGCCATGTATGCCACTTACCAGCATTAATAAGAGGTTGCACTTTTACAGAACTTTACAAATATTAAGTTATTACCCCCAATTTACACATGGAAGAACTGAGGCTAAATTACTGTAATTGCTATAATCATGACTACATAGCAAGTCAATATTTAGACTAGGTTTAGATCTCCATTCCTGGTGCCTACTCTACTATACCACAGACCCCAAAAAGCAAATAGCTTTTCCGATCAGAGTTTTCTAATCTACAAAATGGGAATTCATGGTACATACTTGTGCATATGGACATCTTAAACAAGAAGTGGAGAACCTCCACTGCACCAGCTGCACATGGTTTGTCAGGGTTAGCTGCTGGCGAGTGGCCAGATGGTTTGTTTATCAAAACATCTGCAGATACAGCCACTTGCAAATCCCAGTGGCCACAATTTGCTGTTCCCAGCCAATGGGAGCTGCATGAAGCAGTGCGGGCTGGGCCACCACTTCCTGGCCAATGGGAGCTGTGGGAACAGTGAACTGCAGTCACTGGGAGCTACAAGCCTGTGGATTATCAGGTAAACAAACCGTCTGGAGGCGTGCCAATGGCCTGTCAGCCTGTGTGAGGCCTGTGGCCAGAAGTTTCCCATGTCTGCCTGAAACAACTTATTTTCTGATTTTTGTTTGTGTTGGGGCATGTCTACACAGCAGCATTATTTTGGAATAAGGTCAGTTATTTGGAAATAAAATATTGCGTGTCTACACAGCAAGCCCATTATTTCAAAATAAATTTGAAATAACAGGCTTCTTACTCTGACTTCTGTAAACTTCACTGTATGAGGAGTAAGGGAAGTCAGAGGCAGAGTGTTCTATTTTGAAATAAGTGCTGTGTAAACATGCTCAAATTCAAAATAAGGTATTTTGACTTAAGTTATGCAATTAGTGTAGCTCAAGTTGCATAGCTTATTTTGAGTTTAGCCCTGCTATGTAGACGTGCCCTCAGTTACTGTTGTCTTCTTTTACAAATGAAACTTAAGGTACAGCTACACTGCAACACTATTTTGAAATAACTAGTGCTATTCCGAAATAACGTAGTCCGCGTCTACACAGCAGGCAGTTATTTCAAAATAGTGTCACAATACTGTCAAGCTAGCAGACTTCTTACTTGAACTCCTGTAACCCTCATTGTACAAGGAATAAGAGAAGTCAGAGGAAGAGTGCTCTATTTTGTAGTAAGTGCTGTGGAGATGCTTCCTATTTTGAAATAAGCTATTTTGAAATAAGACACACAATTGATGTAGCTCAATTTGTGGAGCTTATTTCGAGTTAAGCCCTGCAGTATAGATGCACCCTCAGAGACTAAATGGTTTGATGGTATGGCACTGGATTCTAGTGGAAGAAGACCTGGGCATGTCATTTAACATGGCCTTTTCAGGTTTACCATCTGCATAAAAGCAGATAATACTAGTAAGGGACTATCTACCTGCAAAGTATTATCAAGGCCAGTAATTGCCAGATGTAGAAGTAGAACTCCTGTCTTAGTCCTCTCTTTAATTCAGTTGATAAGGTAGCAATTGGTAATATTAGAGTATAATTTTTATTTATTTATTTAAAATTGCACCTATTCAATTCACACACACACACACACACACACACACTTTCCCACCTCCATTTAAAAACCATTGAAAGCAACCATCTTCAGCTTCAGTTGTACCTCCCAGGAATTTACAAGTTATAAAGAAGTTTAAAAAAACCCCCACAAAAGAATCAAGTGGTCCTATAGTACCTTAGAGGCTAACAAAAAAATATAGATAGTATCATCAGCTTTCATGGGCACAACTCACTTCTTCAGATGAGAAGTAGTAAAGAAGTAGAGCTATTTAAATTACCTCGGACCAGATTATGACACTCTGAAGCCCTAAATTATATCAAGTATA
This sequence comes from Pelochelys cantorii, assembly GCA_032595735.1. Lineage (NCBI taxonomy): Eukaryota > Metazoa > Chordata > Testudines > Trionychidae > Pelochelys > Pelochelys cantorii. The sequence continues at coordinate 72,494,414 of CM064327.1, forward strand.
AGAGGTCCCCATACCATAAAAATGGGTTTATTATTTTCACAGAAAGGACACTGAATATATCAACACCAAAGCTCTATGTTCTCCCAGGGAAACAATAGAGGGCACATCATTTTTTAAAACCATGAATAAAGAAAATTATCCTTTTCATATAAATAAATGAAAAAACGTTTGATTAATTTTGTTAGGGCAATGCAAAGTTTATCAAGACTATATATAAAAATATAGTCACAAATATTAATATTAATTTAATTTTCACTTCAAAACAATTAATTGTAGCTGGTGGGCTAATTTGCCTTTCTATATTTACACATCTGTAGCCTGATCTAAGATTGCTTATGAATTTCCAGTTACCACCTTTAGGGTTGACAAGGCTTTGTCCCAAGGATCAGGCCCAGTATTCAATTATTCTATGGCTGGGAACCCTGAGGTACACAGCTGCAACACTCACACTATGGGAATTCTTGTATATTTACAAATATAGTTTATTAATACATTTAGCACAGGCACAAACACCCCGATTTCATAAGATAGGGAATGCACATCTATATTTCCATACCATATTCTCACACCATTCCTTCTAGAACAACCTGAGGGGTTAGCCATCATCTTCCTTATCACCTGCACCTTCCCCATCACCACCAGTGACCATCATTCTGGCACTTCCCAAGGACTACATCATCTTTTCTTTCTGGGATACCCCTTTTTTTAATAGGTTATGCTCATGTTATGTTTGATATATATTCAGTAGGGGATGCTTCCTTTTCTCCTTATTTGTATTTTTTTCTCCTTGCTAATGGTGAAGTATCTTTTTCCTATAGGTCAGTATATATCACTGATCTCCACTTCTTATCATGGACATCAATTCATTACCATTGGCCTTTTGTGGTTGTCTATCACATTTTTTATTTCTGTCCTACCCAGGTATTCAGTTTAGTCTTAATCCTTTTTTCAGGATTTTCCACATAATGATGTACCTGCTAAGTTTGAGGGTATTCTTGGAAGTCCCTATACCATGAAAAGTCCTTCTATCTAACCACCATCTATCCAGGTGAAAGGTCACCAACATATGCAAGTTGTCTTTGCTATTTAGGTGAAAGGTCCCAGACAAAATACACTAACTTTGCCTTAGCTCAACAGAGGGCATGGTCTGTAAGTCCTTTGTGTTACAGCCAAACTGCCAATATAAACATACTGAAACTTATTATAATAAACATATAATCAAAACCATAAGGAAATAATAAATCTGTCTATAGGCAAGCAAGCAGGTTAGCCCTATAGGCTACAGAATTATTGGGATTTTTCTTTTGCCATACTATAAATTAGTGAAGGTTCTCAAAACTGACAGAGGAAAGCTAACACAAATGTATCCTCTTCAAGATCCACTTTAGCCAAGCCTTTTAGACAATCACTTGCAGAAGTCAAAAGCAGCATGCACACTAAAATGTACAATTGTATGTGTGGGTACAGATCAAAAGAAGAAAGAACACATTAACATGTAAGAAAATTAATAAAATCAGGAATGAAGCACTGTACAATTGAGCATGCCGGACCAAAAAAGGATGGTGACCTTCCAGCTATTAGCAGCCAATGGGGAATCTATATATGATGTCATTCCTAGGACAAGTCCCATTCAAGTATGAGTTTGGCAGGATTGCTTCACAATATTGCCATCTCTGACCTCACCTCCCCCCCCCCCCTCACTTTTATTGGCAGTGAGATTTTCTATTTATTTAAATAAATAATGAAAGCACGGTCAGAATTTTAGCAGTTGCAGCTGGCCAACAAAACACTGTGTTAGGAGCTGGATTGCTGACTTATTCATAGAAATACTAATTTTACAAGTGCACTTATAATTTTTTCTTAGCCCTGGTTTCCTGCCTGTCATTAATGGACAATTAATGAAAAGTTAGGGTAAGGTGAGTGCATTTGTATAACCAGATGTGCATATTTTGTCATATTTGAACAAAATTGTCTATATTTAGAGAATCTTTTTCCATATCTCCTTTATTTATCAACTGATTTTGATACCATTTGAAATGGAGTCAGTCTTTTCTTTTTTAAAGGCCCCAACCCATAACTTATTTAGTTTATGCCTTATTCTGGCACACAAATGATCCTGTACATATGCATAACTTTTAGAAGGAATGTGTACAATGATGTGCTTTTGTTTTCTCTCCTGCTTTACCCTCATTTTACAAGGATGGCCAAAATTGCATAATCCTTTGTATTTCATGGTCATAATATGTCCATTTTAAGTTCTTTGGAGAAAACATATGAAAAAAGAACATGCCAAAGAAATATCCCATGAATTTATCAACTCATTTTATGTGGGAATGTGCTTGAAATGCCATCTGGTGGCTGGAAGTGGAAGAGTAGCAAGATAGGGAATGATTTGTGCATAAGTTAAAGCACCACGAACACTCTGAAAAGATGGATGCCAGCTTGCCCAGAAGCTGGCTATGTGATGGTGTGATATGCAATTCTGAACTAGTCCATTTAGTGCAGCCTTCCTTTGTCAAGCACCTATCTTCCTTTGTGCCGGTCTTTAAGGCCTATGACAACCAGTTGAACAAGAAAAGCAATGGCCTTCCTTGTGCTTGACAAGCCATGGATGAAGCTTTAGTTCACACTGTTCAACATATTAAGATTTGTGGAAGGAAGGGAAGCTTGTTAAAGCTTTAAAATCTCCAGAAGCAAGCAGCCTCTCTTCACTTGCACTCAACCAAAACCTGCCTCACAGCAAAGCTTAATACCACTCAAGAATTACTAGGCTCTGTTTATATGTTGCAAGCTAGTCAGGCAAGGGTGAGGTGATTGGATTCTTGAAGCAACAGAATTGAATATTCTCTCCATCACGGTCTTCTGCAGTTCATACATATTTGAGAGGCCTTTAAAAGATCCTCTCTCACACAACAGTCACAATGCTCTTAGTGGGCAGATCTCATGGTTGGAATAAATATATATTATATTTTAACTATGAGGAAAACCCCCAAATGCACTGTATGTATTGGCTCAGTTATTCCTGTTTTCACAGCCCTTTGTAACTTTATTGAAATCAGTCTTCAAGTTTGTTTTTATAGACTCTTCAGTTACATTCTCTCATCTGCCCTCTCTTGCTTTGTGAGTTCTTGGCATTGATGTTGGGCTAGAATGCATTTGATTTAGCCTCTGTTTGTCTGGAAATGGATGACAGGAGAGAGATCGCATGATGATTACCTGTTGTGTTCACTCCCTCTGGGGCATCTGGCATGGGTCACTGTCAGCAGACAGGATACTGGGCAGGACCTTTGGTCTGACCCAATATGGCTGTTCTTGTGTTATCTTTGTGCCACATTTTTCAACCTGGCTTCAGTAAGAGAGACCAAAAGTGGTTACCATTTGATGACCGTCCACCAGCTTATCTGTAGGGTATATTTTGTCCCATACATGATTGCTAAAAATGGTGACAGTCTCAAAGACATCAAGGGCTGAACAGAAACTTACTTACCTTTGTATTCAGAAGTTGCCTCACCAGGTTAGTTGGTAGTGTGGGGAAGCCTGCACTAGAAGTGCATTTTATGGACCTGGTTGCATGTGTGTGTGCATAAAAAAAAAAACCAAACACACACACACACACACACACACACACACACACACACACACAGAATCCACTCTTGCAATTCAGAGCCTTTTACAAGCACCTATAAATAGAAAAACAGAGCAATACAACAGGACACTGACACTTTATAAGCTCATTTCCAAGGCCTCCAACAAATCTTCAACACTTGACGGTTTTTATTAATCACTGTTGACACTTTAACAATGAGCCTATATCTGCTGAATCAATACTTGGCAAAGTACCTAAATATAGGTTCATGCTACTCCTCCCCCCACATGCAGAAGCACAGCTGCTGGGCTGTCAAGTTTTTGGACAGTCAACTTAGAAGAGCAAGAGTGGGGCTTGCAAATGTCTCTAATGGATTTTCAACAATTGGAGTCCCTCAGTTATAACCTATTGGTGAACTTCACTCTATGACTGTGGTTCTCAACTGGTGGTCCATGGTGACTTTTGTGGTGGTCCATAAGAACATTGTCCAAAGTCACACAGTGTGAGCAGGTGCCGCCGTTAAGCTGTTTTACGCCTTTGTCTGCTCTTTTTTAATCATCTCAAAAAGGAGGTGGTCCATGAAAATTTTTTGATTGGCCTGGTAATCCATGGACTGAAACGAGTTGAAAACCACTGCTCTAGGCATTCTCAGTAGGCATTGTAATGTCACAGAGTGAGGCCTCGTACTGAAAAATGGAATTCTCATGACCAGGATTGAGAGTACATAAGATTTACAATAATGGCAATACAGATTGATAGGTTGCAAGGGCAAGGACAAATATGTCCTTATTTTCCTTTGAATCACCTTGCATACTCCGCGTGCATATAAGGAGGCCAGGGTCAGGTACACTGGACAGAAATCTCACCGGAGCCCCAGATTAAGCAGAGAAACCTCTATTTTATAGTATTTCTTCTGCCACCAAGTGAACACGCGCTCAGGGCAGCTCTTTTGTCTATATCTAGGTAGCAAACTCCTTCTCTCACAGCACAAGAGAAGCCCAGTCCCTTTTAAAAATTCAGACCCTAACTAGACTCAGCTGTACCTAATTACCTCAGCTCAGCAAGGCCCTCTCAGATGACACTCTCAAAGCCCTATGAGGATTAACCACAATTGCCCCTCAATGCTCTGTCTCATTAGGATCCCATAAGAGCACACTTGGACAGGATGTGTTATAGCTAGTCCAGGCCCCCCTATAGGGCAGAAATTGATATGAAAATGTTTAGAAAAACATCTTTCGCACATTTCCCAAGTGAATGTGGTACCTTAAATGAATCCAAAAAGCTGCCATAATTTTTTTTTGCTCACTTGAAAGAAAAAAAATAAGAAAATTTCCCTTCCCCACACACCACAGTGGTAATCAAACTCAGAGGTTAGAAAATTATTCTTGTGCTTGAGGTGCCATTAGAACTTACAGTGGGTTCATTGTATTTCATCGGTGCACTGGTAAGCACACAATAGATAGGCTGTTCTCTGATCCAGGCATCACTGTATGTTTCAGACCTTTGGGATTGCTCAATAAGGATGGATTTCACAAACTGATTAAAGGTACTCAGGTCTAGTCCAGGTTAGGCACCTAAGCCTGCATTTGGCTCTACTGTGATCCACAAAACTTCCACTGAACACTGTTGGCACCTAAACCCATTTGACACCTATGATTTTCAAAGTAAAAGTTACCTCAGTTTCTAAGTTTGTATCTCTAGGTATGTGCACTGTTGCCTCCCTCGAGACATCTGGACACCCATCTCCAATCTATGACCCCAAGCAATTTGAGAACTATGGAAAGGTAGGCATTCCACCACTTGTGTGCAAGGCCTGATCTGGAAGGAGTCCCTCAGAGGCTGCCTATTGGATCAAGGTCCATTCTAAATCCAGCTGGAGGAGCAGGAGGTGTCCTACCTTATAACTGTTAACCCAATGGTTTAAGCATTCACCTGGCTTGTTGGAGACCCAGGGTCAATTTCTCCTCTCAGCCAGAAGGGGAAAAATGGGGTCTGCCACCTCTGAAGACAGTTCACAGAGCATTGATATTTGTCTGAGGTGGTGCCCTCCGTTTCATCCACTGAAACAGTTTTCTGTGCTTAAATAATGGAAAAGGTAGAGGTACTGAACCCAGGGTTTCCCTCCTTCTAGGTGGGTACCCTAACTAGTGCCCTACTGGGTTATTCCCACCCACTCACTCCACTTTTTCTGGCACAATGACTATTTAAGTATTTTTCCATAGTGGAAGTAAGAGGCCCAGAGAGGTTGTGTGAATAACTCTGTAATCCAGTGGTTAGGGCCCCTCAAGCAGGTAAGACACCTCCAGGTCCAAGCCTCCAGCTTCAATCTCTCTTATTTAGCCACCCTAGAACAGCTTCAACAGAGAGAATGAGGGAACCCCTCATAAGAATGTCCCATATGTCAGTAGTTAGTAGAATGCTCTTGTAAGTGGGGTTATTTTTCATAGAAAATAATTATGTTAATTTGAGTATAACAAGCCACAGAAAAAGATTACATTGATTTTATAAAAACAAGTTTGCATTTTTGGGGAGGCTCTCATCCCTTGGTATATGTAGGTTTGTTAATACATACATAATAATAATTCATGATAAGCCCAAGGCATAACATTTAAATCATAACAAACAGGAGCTATCATTCAGAAACAGCTCAGTAGCCTGTACCATGGGCTCCAGAGACAAGTGCAAGAATCCTTGTAATCTACTCTTGATTCATCTTTAGCCTGTGGTGAGATACAACCCCTAGATCCCTTTCTGCAGAACTTCTCCCTTCCAATGTTGTCTTGGGGCCATGATTTCCACAGAAGAATTTCAAATTATGTAAAACACAGGGCTGTCAAATGATTAAAAAATAATCGTGATTAATTGTGCTGTTAAGCAATACAAAAAATAACCATTTACACTTGAGCCTCCATATTCCAGGTGTCCCTAATCTGGGAACACCTATGGTATTGAAGATGAAACAGCTCTGTGTGCTGCCACTTCCTCTCTACCCCAGCTTGGGGAACAGTATCACAGAGCCACTTTCCCTGCTATGGGCAGTGCCTGAGAGCATTGCAGCGTGGAGATCCCCAGGAGTGGGGTAGCAGGTAAGCACCCCACTCCACTCCTCACGTCCAGACCCTGCAGTGCCCTTCCTGTCTTTGCAAAATCTTTAATTTGGCATACCCTGTTTCCCAGCATTGCTGGATTAAAGAGGTTCAAATGTATTTAAATATTTTTGGCATTTTTACACATTCAAATATTTCAGTTACAACACAGAATACAAAGTGTACCGTGCTCACTTTACTTATTATGTTTGCATTGTAAAAACCAATAAATAGTATTTCAGCTCATCTAATACAAGTACTGTAGTGCAATCTCTATCATGAAAGTTGAATTTGCAAATGTAGAATGTGTGAAAATAAATGCAGTCAAAAAATAAAACCACGTAAAACTTTAGACCCAAGAGAGTCTACTCAGTCCTATTTCTTGCACAGCCAATCACTCAAACAAGTTCACTTACATTTGCAAGAGACAATGCAGCTCACTTCTTGTCTACAATGTTGTCATCTGAAAGTGAGAACAGGCATTGATATGGCATTATTATAGCTGGCGTCGCAAAATATTTATGCACCATGCTTCAACCACCATTCCAGAGAACATACATCCATGCTGATGATGGGTTCTGCTACATCGAGGAGGGTAGAAACCATTTTGGATTGGGGCCACTGACCATAGAAAAATAATTTGAGAGCTGCACATGAGCAGCAACAAAAAACAAAACAAAACAAAAAACCCTCACTGACCTGGCCCCCAAAGTGACGAGGAGGAAAAAAAAGACACTCCCCTCAAGTTCCAGCCTCACAGAGGGAGAGAAGGGTGCCGAGGTTCAGGGCTGCATTAACTCTTCTGGGTGTCCCACGGTTGGAGGTGAGGATCTGGGTAGGAGGTCACACTGTTGGCTCATATTTAACTTGTGGTCCACTATGACCGCTAGATCCCTTTCTGCAGTATTCCTTCCTAGACAGTCGCTTCCTATTCTGTATGTGTGAGACAGATTCTTAAGTGGAGTACTTTGCATTTGTCCTTATTAAACTTCATCCTATTTACCTCAGACCATTTCTCCTGTTTGTCCAGATCATTTTGAATGATGACCCTATCCTCCAAAGCAGTTGCAACCCCTCCCAGCTTGGTATCATCTGCGAACTTAATAAGCGTACTCTCTGTGCCATCATCTAAATCGTTGATGAAGATATTGAACAGAACTGGTCCCAAAACAGACCCCTGCTGAACCCCACTTGTTATGCCCTTCCAGCAGGATTGTGACCCATTTATAATTACTCTAGGAGAACGGTTATTCAGCCAGTTATGCACCCACCTTATAGTAGCCCCATCTAAGTTGTATTTGCCAAGTTTATTGATAAGAAGGTCATGCAAGCTCTGGCTTTGCCTCCCTCCCAGATTGCAGGGCCTGAGGCAAGGCCTGAATGTACTAAGGCTGCAAGGAGACAGCCAGGTTAGAAAGAGGCAGCAGGTCCACATTCCCTTGACAATGGTGAGCGGCCATTTCAGACTGCAGTTTGCCCTTGAAGTAAGGTGCTAGATGACGATGGGCAGTGGGTCACTGAGGCATGATGGGTATAGGGGACTTGGGGGGGAGGCCCTCATAGGAGAGGACCCCAGAGTGAAGAGACACAAGACTGTTAATCCCAGAAGGGGGATGGGAGACAACTGTAGCGGGCACTGTTGGAGGGCAGTGTCCTGAAAAAGATGCCGTGGTCAGAGAGCAACGTGGGTCCGGAATGGCGTGAGGACATGGGAAGACACCAGCTAGAGGGAGGCATCTGGTGGCCAGATAAGAGCTACTTCCCAGTGCTACCAGCAAGAGGCACCGTGGCAGTGAGTGCTTGCCCCGTGACAATTAGGAATGTGAATTGTTAACCGCGCGCACCTAGAATGGAATGGACATGAACAACACAACTCGAAGAACGACAATTAAAAAAAGTTATTTAATTTTTGTAAGGGAATTTCAGAAATCAAGAACCAAAAAAATCACTATTTGGACAGGAGTCAGAATGGCTCAATGACTGCATCACTGTGATCAGGTTAGAGTCTCACTGTGCGTTCTCTTCCCTGGATCAGCAGGGGCTAACAGTGATGCAGAAGCATCTTTTTAGTTGGTCAGTAGGAAAAAAAACAGACAGTCTTGATTAATTCTAATGACAATCTCTCGTCAGGCTTCCTCAGCTAAAAAGACAGTGGAAGCAATGGGCTGAAGAAATTGGGCAACTTCATAACAACTATCTTCCACCATGCACTCCAACCCCCTTCCTCAGAAAAGATTACATAGGGTAAAAGTTAGTTGTGGTGAACGGTAAAAAGCAGTGATTGGTGCATCTGTCCCCTCTTAGAGATAGAATTTTAGCTAGCAAGATTATCATTTGTGGTCAGTGTGCTATTTCTAACAAAAATGACACTTCATAAAAATAACAAATTGCTGGGCACTAATAGTCTTTGAATTCTATTTCTAGTGCTGGTCTTTATCTGTTCTTTTTGGTTGCTTTTCTTCTAACAAATCAAACTTCAGGATTGCAGCAGGAAATTTAGATTTAACCTCAAGAGTCAGTGTTTTGTCTCATGTCAGCTCTAATGTGATGCAGATGTTAGGACCGCTATACGTAACTCAAGATTTTATTGAGCTAGTCCTCCTTGCTTAATGGAAAACATAGCTAGAGCAGCAGGCTTGAGAATGTATAGAAGTATATTTTCAAAATATTTGGGATGTTTCTTCAAACTGCAAGTCCTCCAGTTGTTTGGTATAGAGGATGGATGTTTTTTCAAAGGATAGGGAAGGAGAGGGGGAAGATGAGGGCTAACAAACGCCCCCCCCCCCAAGATTACAATCTGAACTGTTCTTTTTTTCCCTCTTTTCAGAAGACAATTGACGTTTGATATTTATTATAAAAAATAGGCTATATTGACTAATCTCCATGCAGCTAGTTTAGTCTTCATTAATACAACTTTATCCTGACTCAGTGTCCCTACTATTCTCCTGTTCCTTTGTTGAGTTGCCAATCACCCCAAAATGTGTCAAAGACTTAGGTAGTTCTACAGTGGAGACTGACTAATGAAAGCCAAAGTCTCTACAGGAGACAAGAGACCCTGCTGTGCTATGTTTATCCCAATATATACTATTCTAAATTTGTTTTTGCCACACCATCTAAAAACAGAGGATCCTGCATCCTGAATTTCCTTGTGTTTACAAAAATTGTTATGAAATGCTAATGTTGTGACACCAGTTGAGTACTTTTTTATAATTAAACTTTTTAGGAAACTCAAAATTTACAAACTTTGAGTTTGTATCACCAGAGGGTGCAATTTTAGTGCTTAAACTATTAATCTTGCACAATTAAAAAAAACAACCGATCATAACAATTGTCCAACCATATAATAATAATAAAAAAAAAGACTGAGGCAGAGCCACCAAGCAACAAATAAACTAAGTGGAAAACACTTGCTGGCTAGTCAAAAAGGTAAATACAGTTCTACATATACAATCAAAAAAACTTACACCACAAAAGATCACAGGAGTTTCTCATACAGCCACTCCCCATCGTGCTGACTAGTATTGGCTCAGTTTCCTTGTACTCCCAGATCTGTTTTCATCTGTTGTCTTGTCTTACACTTAGGTTGTAACTTTCACAAGGACAGTCTTTTTTGTTTTTTTTGTACAGCACCTATCACAGTGAGGTACTAATCAATGGCTAAGGCTCCTAAGCACTATGGTAATACAAACACACACAGAGCTGATGGCATAGTTTAAACAAGGAAATCCCCATTCTTTTTGCCAGTTAACACAGATTCAGGTTAGATTAGATTTTTAAAACACCACCACTCCATTTTTAAAGTGAATATAAAAAATGAAAGTCAGTCAAATAGTGAAAAAAATCGGTCATTGTAACAGTGGAATATGAAAATATAAATAGAAACTTTGTATATTAAATTGTCAACCTAATACACACTCAGATCTATAAATCATTTTGATGTCTATTTGTGATTAATTATATATTGCAGCTGCAAGTTCTTTGTGGTAGGTCTGTCTCAATATTTGAATGTACAGTGTCTAGAAAAACAGGGACTTTATCTTAGCTGGAGCCAATAGGTACTACTATAGTAGAAATAATTACTGAACTGTGATGCAATCTTTTAGTTACATCATTACAGCATACACAGCTCAGAAAGTTTCTTAAAAGCTTGTATTGCTTGTCTTACAAAATGCAGGTGTCTATATTGTCAACCATTTGCAACAGCATCACTTAATAAAAATATGGGCCAATAGTGATAATTATACAGCTGCAACCAGCTTTTGCCCTCAGTTTACACACCCAGCGGAGAATAAGAAGGCAGAATAAGTCAGTTACCATGTCAGTAAAGATTTGATTCCATCAATGCAGCATAACCATAAAATAAATCTTGTTTCTTTCCAGGCTGGAGTATATTTCTTTCACTTCCGCACATGCTGTACAACATTCATAAGTTAAGTGTTTTAACATGAGCATATTATCCTATTTATTCATTGCATTTTATGCTTTCTTCACAAGAGACTATATGTATTTGAAAAAAAGCTATACTGTATCTCTTTCAATCAGTATAGCATTTGTGATTTTGGGGGCACAAATGTACTGTGTTAAAACTTGACTACCGAAAAACAAACAAACAATGTGTAACACTGGTTTTTCCTCTTCTGTTTATAACTCTTCCTGTTACTCTGTCATTTTCAGTCCTCCAAACACTGTAGTTTCTACACTACAAACTTATATCAGTGTAACTTTACATCCCTCAGTCCTGAATGACACTGTGCAAGTCTCCAGCGTAGACAGCACTATATTAACATGAGGACTCATCAACCTAGCTACCGCCCCTCACAGAGGTAGAGTATCTACTTCAATGAGAGAAGCTCTTGAAAGAGTTTCTCCCACAGGCATAAGTACCTCTTCAGTATAGAGAAAGAAGCCCACTGTCCAATTCAGTTCCTCTTTATAACTCTGACTCTTTAACAGGCAAATTAAACAGATGTATGCTGTAGGTCCGTGCTATCCACCCAGTTCTGAACTAGCCACACACAACTGGCCAAATAGACACATTATTCAAGCCAACTAGCCCCACTTAACCAGCCAAATAGGTTAGAGTGTTGGACACCATGGCTGTAGGTTAATAGTTCATTTTATTTGCGTCAAATGTGTTCCCTGATTTTCTCCAAATGTTATTGGCCACTGTAGATAAATTATTATTGTTGATTACCTAACACTCACTACACCATCTTATCCTCTTTGAAATCCCTCTTTCAAACTCACTGCTGCCACAAAAGCATGCATAAAACTACCATCAGGTAATGGGTAGGCAGGTGGTAAGTAGTCATCATTGCTAATGAATGGTGTATTACACTTATGAAGTTGGACACAGCTAATCTGTACTAAAATAGCCTATTTTCATTATAGATCCAGATTCCAAGCTCCTTAGAGCAAAGGCTGACATTTATTACATGCATATATAGTGCTAAGTACAACCTGGTTGAGATGTCTAGACATTAGTGCATTATTAGAGTTCTAAATTTAGATAGTTGTTAAAACAATACCTAGCACTTACACAGCATTTTTTATACTGTGGATTCAAAATGCTTTATAAAGACAAAGCCTAAGGAAGCAGGGAAGAGACATGAACATATCCCAACCTTTTTGCATACCAGTTTGCTGCACTACTGGAGTAGGTTACATGATTCAAAGAAATGGTGCAGTTTCTGTACTTCATCTGCATACTGGGTTACTCAGAGATTGTGCCTTCTGCAGCATATTCCCACCAGACAGGTCTCCTGTGTCATCCCCAAAATGGGCTTGAACCATTAAAGGACCAACCAACCAATTATGTGGGCTTACTGACCTTGAAAAGTGCCAGAGACATGGTAGAATTATAATTATTCTGATTAGTGAATTTTCTGTATTTTCTTTCTTCTTATTCTCAGAACTTTGTTTTGCTTAGCATTTTCCCTCTTATGTAATCATTTGGCAGGGCTCCTCACGATTTTCACTGGGTTATATCACTACTCTGAACAGAAAAGTACAGTAGTTCTAAACATCCAGCAAAGTCTGATTTATTGGATTCTAGTGGTCATGGTCAGACCCTGAGGTAATTAGAAATTCAGTTTTCTGGTAAACCTGCCCTCTTTCCTCCCTACGCTGCTACTCTGAAAATCAGCAGGTATTTTATCAGCACTTTTTTTTATTTTGTTTTGTTTTTAAAACAAAAATGTCACCAGACCCAATTCATTCCTCACTCCTCCCCCCCCCCCAGCAAGTAGTTGGGCATCTTTCAGTATATACTGTACCTAAAGTTGTTCTTTTTAATCATGAATATAAATCAGTGACCCAAATTATATAATCCTTTGTGATGCACAACTCCCATTGATTTAATATAATATATGCTCTATGGAAGTTTTGTAGTAGCAAGACGACTGAGTACAGACACAATCCCTGTTTACCTTACATTTATCTTTTCCTCTGGCAGACAATGAATTCTTTACCACCTTTAAAAGCACAAAAGTTTAACAATCAAGAAAAAACAAACCTTATTTTGCTGTATTTAAAATTGATTCTACATTACAGTAGCATTTGGGTAATGCTACAACAAATTTTTTTAGCAGAGACCTATCTAAGCAAATAATAATGTGCCATCATCAAGTGCTAGCCGTAATGGAAGAAAATATTTCAGCAGCCTCTAGGTAAGTTTTCATCATCTAAGTCAAGTTGCACAGCATATGGAGTTCTGTGAAATGGGATGAGAATTGCAAAAAACCACACAGCTACTGCAAATCACTCTGGGTGTGTCTAGACTACAGAGCTTTTTAAAAAAAAAAAGTGGCCTTTTTTTGAAAAAACTTCCCAAGTCTAGATTGCCGCCGTGTTCTTTTGAAATTAATCAAAAGAATGTAGCAGTTTTTTCGACTGCGGTAAACCTCATTTTACAAGGAAGAATGCCTTTTTTCGAAAGTGCTCTTTTGAAAAAAGGTGTTCTTGAATGCAAACAGGGCTTTTCCTAAAGAGCATCCAGACTAGAAGTTATTGCAATCTAGACATTCTCTTTCAAAAGAGGCTTTTAAAAAAGATTCTTTCAAAAAAGCCTCTTTCGAAAGAGGCTTGTAGTCTAGATGTACCTTCAGCATGAGGCTTGTGTTTTATTGCTAAATAGTTACAAATAGGTGAAGCTGAGCAGAGACTACTACTATGGATAAAACAATCGAATTTTAGCCAGGTAAGAAGAGTTGCATGGGTATCCTAGGATCTCTTAAAATGTTTAAATATCTAAAACATCTGCATAGTGGTAATAACATTTGAGAGGTGAACTTTTAAGATTCATAGATCTTGTTCAAGCCAGAGTTTTGAAATTATAGATAACATGCACTTCACTCCATAAAAAATAGTATTCTAAGTATGCTCTGCAAATAAAGAAAACACTTGAAGAAAGATTTTTTTTGTATGAAGGACTTCTACCTCTAGTGTTTCCTCTGTTGCTGTTGGCTCTCCTTACTATCTGGGTGATTTTATTGCCCCATGATATATTAGCTAAACAAGGCCGTTTTTATGGATGGTTGGTGTTGTTTTCTCCAATGTTATTGTAGGTATTCTTGGCTATGGTGTATATTTAGAAACACTATGAGTAGGATTAAACTATTCTTTTAGTTGATGTGACTAACAGAGCAATGTTTTTTTAAAAAACCTCACCAGAATCACACTGCTCTTGTGCTACTGGAATTAAGGAACTAAATAGTGTGTCCTCATTACACACTTGCTTATAAAAACATACTATACCAATTACCTAAAATGCCGAAGCTTTTAGTACAGGATTTTTTATATTTATTCCATTGTAAAATTTTATAAGGTCTCTTTTTTCCAGGGTTTTATTAACAATGCTGTATTTATTTCATGAAACATACCAGATATCCTCCAAAATGTAGGCATAATTGGATACTCCCTCTGGATGAAATTCAGCCCCCAGAGGACCACCACAAATACTATAGGATAAGAAAATAGAACATAAGAATGGCCGTAGTGGGTCAGACCAAAGGTCCATCTAGCCCAGTATCCTGTCTGCCGACAGTGGCCAGCACCAGGTGCCCCAGAGAAGGTGGACCAAAGACAATGATCAAGAGATTTGTCTCCTGCCATCCCTCTCCAGCCTCTGACAAACAGAGGCCAAGGACACCATTTTATCCCCTGGCTAATAGCCTTTTATGGACCTAACCTCCATGAAATTATCTAGCTTCTCTTTAAACTCTATTATAGTCCTAGCCTTCACAGCCTCCTCTGGCAAGGAGTTCCACAGGCTGACTACATGCTGTGTGAAGAAGAACTTTCTTTTATTAGTTTTAAACCTGCTACCCATTAATTTCATTTGGTGTCCTCTAGTTCTTCTATTTAGGGAACTAATAAATAACTTTTCTTTATCGGCCCTCTCCACACCACTCATGATTTTATATACCTCTATCATATCCCCCCTCAGTCTCCTCTTTTCTAAACTGAAAAGTCCCAGTCGCTTTAACCTCTCCTCATATGGGACCCGTTCCAAACCCCTAAGCATTTTAGTTGCCCTTTTCTGAACCCTTTCCAAGGCCAAAATATCTTTTTTGAGGTGAGGAGACCACATCTGTACACAGTATTCAAGATGTGGGCGTACAATAGTTTTATACAGGGGCAGTAAGATATTCTGGGTCTTATTTTCTATCCCTTTCTTAATAATTCCTAGCATCCTATTTGCCTTTTTGACCGCCGCTGCACACTGTGTGGAAGTTTTCAGAGAACTGTCCATGATAACTCCAAGATCTCTTTCCTGATTTGTCGTAGCCAAATTAGTCCCCATCATACTGTACGTATAGTTGGGGTTATTTTCCCCGATGCGCATTACTTTACACTTATCCACATTAAATTTCATTTGCCATTTTGTTGCCCAATCACTCAGTTTGGTGAGATCTTCTTGGAGTCCCTCACAGTCTGCTTCTGTCTTGACTATCCTAAACAGTTTGGTATCATCTGCAAACTTTACCACCTCACTGCTTACCCCTTTCTCCAGATCATTTATGAATAAGTTGAACAGGATTGGTCCTAGGACCGACCCTTGGGGGACACCACTAGTTACCCCTCTCCATTCTGAAAATTTACCATTTATTCCTACCCTTTGTTTCCTATCTTTTAACCAGTTCTCAATCCAAGAAAGGACCTTCCCTCTTATCCCATGTAATTTACACAAGAGCCTTTGGTGAGGGACCTTGTCAAAGGCTTTCTGAAAATCTAAGTATACTATATCTACTGGATCCCCCTTGTCCGCATGTTTGTTAACCCCTTCAAAGAACTCCAGTAGATTAGTAAGACAGGATTTCCCTTTACAGAAACCATGTTGACTTTTGTCCAACAAATTATGTTCTTCTACATGCTTCACAATTTTATTCTTTACTATTGTTTCGACTAATTTGCCCGGTACTGAAGTTAGACTTACCGGTCTGTAATTGCCTGGATCGCCTCTAGAGCCCTTTTTAAATATTGGTGTCACGTTGGCTACCTTCCAGTCATTAGGTACGGAAGCCGATTTAAGGGATAGGTTACAAACCACAGATAATAGTTCAGCAATTTCCCATTTGAGTTCTTTTAGAACCCTTGGATGAATGCCATCCGGTCCCGGAGATTTGTTAACATTAAGTTTTTCTATTTGTTCCAAAACCTCCTCTAATGACACTTCAATCCGGGACAGTTCCTCAGATTCATCACCCACAAAGGACGGTGCAGATTTGGGAATCTCCCCAACGTCCTCAGCCGTGAAGACTGAAGCAAAGAAATCATTTAGTTTCTCCGCAATGGCTTTATCGTCCTTGATTGCGCCTTTTATAGTTCAATCGTCTAGGGGACCCACAGGTTTTTTAGCAGGCTTCCTGCTTCTAATGTACTTAAAAAACATTTTGTTATTTCTTTTTGAGTTTTTGGCTCGCGTTCCTCAAAATCTTTTTTTGCTTCTCTTATTACATTTTTACACTGTCAAATTAAGTGTTTATGTCCTTTCTATTTATCTCACTAGGATATGTAATATTCTGAGGCCCTAGAGAATGCCTTGTGATGGTCCTCTGAAATTCTTACATTACTTGTTCATTGTGCCCTAACACCCTCTTTCTTTATCTAATATAGATGGAAGATTAATCTTTGTGAAGTGGCAATTTAGAATACCATCAAAGGTTAGGCCTTGATTCGGGACAGCACTTGATTTCAATGGGATGTAAGCATGTTTTGCTAAATCAGGGCTTCATGTTGAAAAATATGCCTGCCCTAGGACTAACCATGAATAACTGGGCTTCACGCATGGCAAAGTTGTGGAAACACACCGAATCCATATACCCTAACCTGCAAAAATGTTGCACAACAACAAAAATATTTGTTTTCTTAAGGAAATAATGCAACTGAATATATGAGGATGAAAAGATTTTTGGAGAATTGTATGATGTGAACAATTAGCTTTATATAGAAAGCTGCAAATGAATTGAAATGTTCAATATTATATCTGTTTACACCTTTTCAATATAATCTTGTTCCTCCACAGGTAAATATTTCAGTACCTCCAAATTTAGCATGTACAGAAAATGAAGTTTCCTGCATTCTAGGAGATCTATAATCCTGGCAATTCAGGATGGAAGCCATGAGCTCTCATTGGAGGCCTCTAAGTATTTATGATGTAAAACCAGAAACGGATATTCATGTATAGTGCTGATGTTCAACTATCCTTTTAAAAAATACCTTTGATAGTCACAAATGAATTAGCCCCATCTTGGGGAATGCACTCAGCCATGAGGGGAGCCTCATTTTTAAGGGTACAAGTTTCATTCTACACATAGAAATGTAAATGGAATGATCCATTCAAAGAGAGCTGTGTATGTTCTAAAGTGAGAAACTGCATTTCCCACTAGCGAGGGAAATCTGACTGGCAGTAGGCAGATATCACACACACCTCAACCAATGATGAACAATAGTCAAGATAGTTTTAACGGGAAAGTAACAAGGTGAATCAAAAGATTTTTGTTATGCAACAGTATATTGCAGCTAAATCAGTATAGTGTGTATTTCAAGATCCTGTCTTACTGAGATAATTACTGGTGAATTAGAGGTTTATATCAATTAAAATGTATAAATAGTAACTGCAACTACTAAACACTTTTAAAAAAGCTACCCTACCTCCACTGGAATCTTATGCATATTCCCTTCAGAGACTAAGTAATGGGTGTCATAGTAATAGTGTTTCATCCTGAGATTCTGACACATTGGGTTTTCATTATCTGCCCTGAAGACCACAACAAATTGCAGCCCACTTTCTCTACCTGCTCGCGTCTTGCCCTTCTCTTTCCTTTCACAACATATTTGTCCACTGGACACTTTTGACTTAAAGCCTGCTTTCAAATTTGACCTCAAAGCCATGCAACGTCAGACTAGGTAGGTAAAGCAAGGGCCTTATTGAGGATACAGGAGAAAGAAAAGCCTCTAATGAGAGGCTGTAAGACAGGCAGTTCCCAATATTCCCAATATTTTTGCATCTAACGGTGGAAAAATGAGAATAAAAAAATAAAGGTGAGGTGTCTATCAGCAGCTCATCTCCAAGAGAGAGCTCTTACCCTCTCCCCCACATACCTCGCCCCTTCAAAGTCATGCTACTGCCACTGTTGGAGACACTCTGTGCACCCCAAGAAACTTCTCCTAGTTTGAAACAAAACTTTCTCCCCCCTTTTCCTTTGAGGGAACTCAAACGTATCCTGGGAAATGTTCAGGCAATATTGTTGACTGGTCTGTGCACAGAGTCACAAGAGGCAAATATCACACTTCTAAGTGCAAGCACACTTAGAAAACTCTCTTAAGACAGGCAGAGATTTACATTCACAACAGTAAAACACTTCATATTGAATATTTGGGAGGGAGAATGGGTGAGTTTCAGCCCTTTTGGACCTCCTCACGGAGCTTCATGAGGACACTGATTGAGGGATATCAGATTCACTGCTAATAAATGGATGGAGTGGAGATGAGTATTAACTGCAGAAATGGTTAGTGAGAATTCAAAGCGGGAGAAGACTGAGGATCTAAACTGAAATACAAGACAACTGGAATACATACATGTTCAAGATCATCATAGCCAAACAAGAATACTTAATCATTTTCCCAACCCCACAAGCTATTCCTTTTCCTTCTTCTCACAACGAACACCATCCATCCATCCATCCTCACCACTCAGTCCCTTAACTAGGGCATCATCTTCAGATCTGCTCTCTCTAGAGCCTCTGATCTGGGCTATGTCTAAACCCGGCCAGTTGTTCACAAATACAATACTAAAACAATGGCAACAATAATAGAAAGAGAGGCTACTGCATAACCTTATAAAGACAAAGTAGCTACAGTATGGTCAACTAATGGTTTAGTGGGGAATACAAGTCAAAAGATACCTGTAGTATTTGAAAGGTGTAACATTAAGGAAAGAGGAATTAGCTGAGTTGACCCACAGGCATGAGGTTTACAGGATGGAATTAAAAAAGAAAAATTTTAACCTAACACAATTAGTTTGTGAACTGGAATCAACACAATTAGGTGCTTTTGGAAATCCTACTAGTAGTTAGTCTGGATCTGCAGGTGCCTAAATACATTTAAAAATCTGGCCTGCAAAAGCACAAGTCATCTTTGAAAACAGAATTAGATGCTTTTGAAAATATTATGTATGGTTTGGTATTGAGTCATTTTAAGCTGAAAGAAATTTTGGTTAAGGATATGAAAATGTATGTAGCGAATATACATAGGAGATCAATATTATTACAATTTCTGGATCTCAATAAAACACTAATACTTTTGATTTATACATCACTTTATATGTTTATTCCATAACTGATCCCTCTACCTCAATCCATTGCTGTAAAGAAAACGTTTGATTTAGTATTACATTTTGAGTTTCTTTTTTGAAAACAAGCTCCCCTTTAGGGCAACCGAAATTGCTAATGATGCATGGGATTTAAATATCCTGCGCTTGATTAGCATATTCCCGGACGGTCGCCATTTTGGAAACTCACTAGCCCGAAGTAACTGCCCACGTCTACACGCGGCAGAGAAGCGGGATTCCGAGATAAACCCCTTAGTTCGAATTAACTGTTAAACCTCATTCCACGAGTAGTAACAGTTAATTCGAACTAAGGGTTTATCTCGGAATCCCGCTTCTCTGCCGCGTGTAGACGTGGGCAGTTACTTCAGGATAGTCAGTTTCCAAAATAGCGACCGTCCGGGAATATGCTAATCAAGCGTGGGATATTTAAATCCCACGCTTCATTAGCAATTTCAGTCACGCTCATTAGCCTCTCTAGTTCAAACTAGGGGGCTAGTGTAGACGTACCCTAAGAAATTAATCCAATGTAGTTAAAACAGAGTAAAATACAAAATAATAATCAAAATAATTTTATTGTGAATGTACAAAGCATCATTCCACACACATAATCTATATTGTCCTTTCCACTACCTCCAACATGTATCATTGTGTGTATATTCTAGGAATACTTTTCAAAAGAATTCAGATAAGCTGAATACTGTTTGATTTTTAGGATTTATCACTATCAATTACTGATCAAATTCATTCTTCTGCAGTCCACAGCATTTTGTCCTGCCAGTAATCTTTAAAACATGCCTTAATTTGACTTTGCTCTTAAAACTAATGTCTCAAATAACTGAAATTTCAGTTAGAAAGGATCTGTCTGACGTTCTTTTATTTAAGACCTGGGGCTGCACTGTATGAGGAAAATATTGTTTTGTCAGTGTGTAGATTTTAAGACATATGTCAATCCAGGCCAAAAGAGCACAGATTAGAAGTGAACTATTTGACCCAGATTCATGCCTGGCATAAGAGGGCCCAATTCTATTGGCTTTTTATGCCAACTGAGAATTTGGTCTACAGTGACTTAATCTCTCATCAATACTCTACATGAGGAATTTAAAATCAAAACTCACTAGGTTTAATGCTTAAAATTCAAACCTAAACTCTGAATGAGTGACACTACAAGACTTTGTATTCTTATGCAGGTACAAAATGTTTTCTAATCAAAACAGCCCTCTTTAATTTATCTTTAGGGGAGACAACTGAGCAAGCATTTCAACAGTTACATCTTTTCCGTGAAGAAACACATTCAAGAATGAACATCTTTGCTGTGACAAGAACATAAACCTTATCATGGAACTTCTCATCTGTGTTTGTGATAAAAATAGTGACACTGTTGATTAAAATAACCAAAGAGTACAATGGGTTAGAAACTCAAACTTCAGAGACAATGAACTATTCAGCAAGGTTTAGAGAAAGCTAGTCCACCAATGAAAGGATCACTAGTCATTCTGCTGCCTACATTGCCTCTCACCTATCTTATCTGCTTCCACTTTGCCCCGAATATCAAAACCTTGCACACATCAGCCCTAGGCTGTACTACATCACTGAGCATTTTAAATCATGCTCTCTCCATCCCGTTCTTTCACCAATGAAGCCAGTTTTAATGTCCCTTACACTTCATTCCCTGGCTCATATCTTTGTGCCTGCTTCAAGGACTGCAGTATTTTTTTGGAAATCTAATAGGCCAGCCACACTACATTTCCTTCCTAAAATCTCACTTCTCCCACACTGCTCCTAACACTAACCCATGTCAAATGCTTTATTTACCTCAACCAGGGAAGGGAATCAGACCAGGAAACTGCAAGCAAAACAAGGCCCTTTAAGTTCCATCTCTCAGTGATCCATGCCTGATATGTTATTAAGATGGCAAGCTCTGCAGGGCAGCTCTTACATTTGTCTCATACAGCATAAAGCACACTGTTAGTGCCTACTTAATTGACAACAAGCAACATACCCCACTCTAAGCTGGTTGTTTAATGAGAAGAAAACTTGTCCACTACAAAGCTGTCGCAGCAAAGAGTTTTTATACAATACTCAGATATGTTACTTCCCAAAAACAGCGGTTAATCACACAACAGTCAAGTTATTGGCAGGTTCCTTGAGTTTTCACTTCACCCATTTGTTGATTCTGAGGCACCATTTTTCTGGCTTTGTTTCATCTTCACTCTTCTCCCACCAACATGCAAACCTTTATCCTCTTGAGACAGCTTTAAGTCTGTCATCTGCACAATGCTGTGATGAGGGTGGTTTCAGCTTGTCCTCTCTCAAATTTCAGTCTGGGTAACATATTACAGTAGATGGCTTGACCTTGTCTTCTAACTACAAGTCATTCTTGCTAGGGGTTACTCTCCCAAAGTTGTAATGCAACATGTGTGACCTTCAGCAAGATTATGTCTATTTGCCTAGTTTTCCCATCTTCTAGACATGACTCCTACTTTACCTTTGTAAACCACCAATAACTACGGATTAAAATTCCAGGTATGTTATATGCTGGTTCCTATATTAATCTATCATTCTGAGTGAGCAAGTGCTCAGGACAGAGTGCAATATTCTGGCTTTGCTCAAAGAGGACACAAGGAACCTACTTACTCCTCCCAATTCAGAGAGCTATTTAGACTCAGAGGCCCAGAGTTCTACTCACACCTATTCAGGTGTGTGTCAGTTATGCTCGTACCACATCAACTCAAGCCAATGACTGAGTCAGCTGTGCTGCCACATCATTCTGGAACGATCAGTCTCCAGCCCTCTAACCCAGGGGTGGCAATAATTTAAGGGAGGGGGGCACTCCAAGATTTTGGCAAGTGGTCAAGGGCTGCATTTCTACTGAGGGGGTGCAGGGTCTGGGGAAGTTGAGTGCAGAAGGGAGCTTGGGGTAGGAAACTGGGGTATAGGAGGGGAATGTGACATCTGAGAAGGAGTTTGGGTGAAGGAGAGGATTGTGATCTGGGGCAGAAGCTTGGTGTGTAGGGTCTGGATGGAGGTATGGGTGTAGGAGAGGATTCTGGCCTAGGGGAGAGGCTCTAGGAGGGGTGCAGGTTCTGGGAGTGAGTTGTGACCTGGGAGAAGGAGGTACAGAGGATTTGGGTGGTGGCCTTTGACAGGTAGTTGCAGGGGGGAAGTTGGGGTGGGGTGCCAGAGGCAGGCTCTGGCTGGGAGGCACTTACCTAGGCAGCTCTCAGTCAGAAGCCCTGCAGGAACCTGAGCTGCAGTCACAGGCTGCTCCAGGTGACACTGCTCTGGGCAGGGTGCGGGGGAGGGAGGAGGTTTCACTGACTGCCTCCAGCAAAATTTATCAGCTCCTATTGGCTGGAAACTGGCCAATGGGAGCTGAAAGATTTTGCAGGGTAGCAGGTCAACACACAAAGCCTCCCTCCTTGCTCACCATCAGCCAGAGCATAGAGCAGCCACCTTGAAAGCAGTTGCAGCTGCACTGTGCCTAAAATCTATCCATTAAAAATATCAGGAAAACGTTTGTGTGACTATAAACAGACTGTAAATTTAAGTACAGCATATGGAAAGTATGTATAATAGAAAAATACACTTCAGTTTAAGTAGTTATATCAGGATCTTGTATTGTTTTCTCCCCTATTTAATTTGTAAACAGTTGGAAATGCACATGTACACAGAAGTGACTTAATTTGGCACACTACATTTTAGTACCTTGAAACAGTTCATTAACTTTATGTCAAAACTTGAAATGTCACATGCTGTCCACATTTCTACTATCTTGATTTTAAAAAAAATGTATAGAAGAGGTTTTCTTGTACTATTTAATGTGGACGCTCTAGTCTAGAACATATGCAAGTTATGTCCATTTAAACAAAATTACTGTGTCACCACAAGCTACAGTAATGCAAATTGAAGTATGAATGCAGATGGTATACTGTACTCCGTACACTAGAGAATGCCTTGGAAAATAAGTTAATTATGATTTCACAAAACAGAATAAAGAATGTTATATTCACAGCAGGAACAGACTGACTGACTTTTCACAAGGTCTGCTAAGGACTATGGAGAAGATAAACTGGACACCATGCATGTAAATGGTGTATCTATGCAACAGATCGTTAGTTTCTCCATCATTTTCAAATGAAAGTTATCTAACAAGTGAAATGTACATTTGTTATGAAGTGGGATGTTGGACATCAGAACAGCTTTGCATACTCGTTCTGAGGAAGGGCATTTACTGTAATCATCTTCTCACTGTGACAATGAGCTCAAATCTGCTTGAACTGAGTGGGGTTACTAGGTTTCTGCCCACCCCTTTCTGGCCTTTGCTGTCCTCCCCCCACAAAATTTTAAGAACAGTTGAAGTATACACTAAAAATGCTGAATACTCTGAAGCTTTGTAAAAACACTAAGGCAAACCTCTAGGGGGAGATCAAGAGCAATTTAGAATAGATCCTCCTTGCCTCTACCACAACAGGAAACATTCCCTGCCCTCCAGTGCTATTCCCTAAGGCTTAGCAGCAAATACCTAAACACACTTTCCCACAGTACATGCAGTCAGATCCATAGGATTAGCTTTAATGCATTCTCTCAGCTATTGCACCGCACAGAGCAAGTATTTCGGATCCCAATTTAAATCTCTTAGAAGTTGCACTTAAGATAGCTTCCCTACCATTAGGCCACTACAGCAAAGGTCTATTTGCAATTTCCCTGTAGATCTTAACTACAGTGTTCCCCCTCTTTACCTCTTAGTTTACTTTTGCTGTATCTACATTCAAACTAAATTACAGCTGCAAGAGATTTAGTACTCAAACTGGAAAGAGAGTTTGCCAAAAGAATAATCTGCATTTTTTTTTTATTTTTTATATTTTCACTTATCTCATCTTGAGATTTGTAGAAGAATGATACAATTGTTGGGGTCCTGAAAAGAGGTTTCTACATACATTATGAACCACATTTCCTTTTAAAGCATTTGGCTTTTTTCCTTGCTCGCATTTGCAATTAATAATGAAACAGTTTAATATATAAATAAAAAGCTACCACTTTAAACTGTTTTGAATAGTCTCTAGAGCTACACAGATTTTAACATAATTTTTTATTAAATATGTAAAAAGATAAACGCAAGTCAAGTTATTCACATATTCAGAGACAAAAAAAAGTCTACTCTATCATGCGACAATTTATGTAAAATGACCAATACATCTGAATAAGACTTTTTGCATCTATTATGTCATGACTTATCTATTTATAATTAACAATACATATGTTTACATTCCTTTCAGTTTACATTTAATATATAACCAAAGCTTTATGGTGTGCTATTTAGTAAAAGTAATTACAAATGCATATTAAAACCATAACGGAATAAAGGTGTTACTCACCTGGATGGGAGGACAACTTATCCCCTTCCAGAGTATCACTCCTCACCACAGTAGAGGCTCTCTGGCTTGAGAACGGAACTATCATTCCTGTGCCCTACATCAATCACTTCCTGCCTAATACAAAGCAGTGAAAGATTATACTCCTCAGACCAATTACAAGACAGAATAGGAAGAAAGGTCAGGGTGGCTTTTTTAAACTTCTATTTAAAAGGGAGTAGGGCAGAGTGACCTTGTCTAGCATCACCTTGCAAACAGAACAATCTAATCATTTTGCAGCCTTGGAAAAGCAGGTTTTAAGGAAGCACTATCCAATGTTTGCTTGCCTACATCTGTAAGGATGACAACTGCATTAGTGATCACAATCTGGTGCTGATGCCTGTAACAGGGTAGGGTCTGATCATGAATTTCTTGCACTAGCAGAACTTCTACAGATGCTCGTGAAAGTTTGGAAACAAAATTAAAAACTGGGCCATCCATGCTAACTTTTTAGATAGCAAATATCCTAGATTGTCTGTCTATGCTAGATCACAGTAATATATTTTTATCCTTATAAAAAAAAATCTTCACTTTTAAATTTTCTAAGCTTTAGGATTTTAATTTAAACCAAGCAAATTAATTAAGCTAAAAAAAAGTAATGAAAGTGCTAGACTGCAGGGTACAGCACTTTCACTACCTATTATTGGGTAGGACGTGAGGGGGTTGGAGGTCAATGCTGGGATCAGGACCAGAAAGCTCTTTCAATCCACAGAGACTGGATACTATGCTGTTGAGCTGAGGGAGCAATTGAGGAAATGAAAACACCTGTTCTAATATTTAAAGTATTTTATATACTGGCTGTGGTATGAAACTCAGTGGGAGTGATCGCTCACATTTAACTAAATTAGAGTCACTTTGCTGCAAAAGATTTGAGAACTGAAGGTTTTTTAAATTAATAGCCTTCTGTTTCAGTATAAATTCAGTACCAGATCTTAATCAGTAAAGCAACTCTATAAAGATTTTAAGATACACCATTCAGAAGGTTTTATTGAGCTTTTCAGTGATAATTGAGCTTTTCAGTGATAACCTGGGATGAAACTTTTCCTTGTGCTTGCCAAATCAGATAATTAAAGTAATAAATCTAGAATTAGGAAATCAAATGACAGAAGCCAGGAACACCAAGTGTAAAAGAAAGGCAATACACATTCAGAAAGACAAAAATGTGCAATTTCAAGATTTAAAAAATAAGGAATGCTATATTTCTGCCTATAAAATACCATAATTTAGAACAGTATAACAAGGACCCTAATTAAGAAGAAATAAGCTTGGCACAGAAGTCTCTAAAGTCTGGTTCTGCACTGGGCCAACCTGTCCAGTAGTAAGGTCAGTTGATGTTCTTGTTTCTTGTGGGTGATCCCCTGCTAATGTGTTCTTTATCTCCAGCAGGATTTCTGGCTGGCTCACTAAACATGCAAGCTGGCCTAAGCACCAACAGGGAAAATACTGATTGAAGGTGTATTCAAATCATTTTATATTTAAAAAGAGAATTTCACAAGAGTTTCAGGACTGGTTCTACAGCTGGTTTGCTGCAAATCAACCTTGGTCATGCCTAGGCCCAGTGAGGAAATCTTCAACTTCCATACGTGTATGTCCGAGGGGAGAGGAGGCAAGAGTAGGAAAGAGGAATGGCTGACCCACCTGATCCTCATTTGGGGGAGGGGGGTGGAGGAAGGGGGCAGAATACAAGGCATTCTGCAGATGCAATTGCAGGAGAGAGGAAATTGTTGTCTCCTGAATCAGGTCTGAGCTGCAGGCAGACAGAATTTCTAATATACAGGACCTTCGAAAGAAAGCAGCAAGGAAAGCTTCTGTTGAAAAGTCAGGAAATTGAGAGGAGTCTCAAACAGTTAAGTATCTTCTAAAAGAAAACCTATTGTGCAGCTTTCTTACATGCTTTGGTGTAAAACACTCAAGGGGTTTTAAATCTTTATTAGAGAAACTCTTTCTTTGACCATCTGTTTTGTGAAGACAAAATAGGAAAGATGTGAGTCACATAAGCCTTTTCCCTCTACAAACACACACATCATTATAGCTTGAGTATCACTTCTGAGTTATCTTTTTGTTCCAATTGTTTGACCAAATTTATGCCCCAAGGCAGATATATTTGAAAATACCAAAGCACCACCAAGTGACAAACACATCTCGTGGTACAGGACTTCTTGCCACAAGAGATGCCAATATAAACATTTTAGAACAAATTACAAATGCATCATACTTAAGACAAAAAGAAAAAATAAATATATATATTTTTTAAAAAGCAGAACAAATCTCAAGCAGCCAAGTGGTGAAGTTGCAGTGATGTAACAGTAGGTGAGGTAGTCCTACCACCTCTCAGGTAGAAACACTGAAAGAAGACTTCTGCAAATGCATCTTGGCAAAATATAGGTACAGAATGCAGTGGCTTGCTGGCACTCACTAGGATGCATAAATGTTAATGGCAGACTGGGAGTGACTGATTTCGAGTTTGAGGCCACACACGTTCCTTTCTCCAGAAAAAAAGTCCCCACACAGAATGAAAATTGTCACAGATGTTGGACGGGTCAGTATTCTTCCTGCTGCTGGGGCTGTTCATGAACTGGCTCCTCGCCTTCATGCTCATCTGTGTGGCTCTCCTGCATGTTTGGAGGGGGGGAGAGGGGAAAACAGAGACTTTAACAGAACAAAACAATTCGATATATTACCATAGCACTTAACCTAGTCTATGGTTTGGCTCCTAATTTTTGTTCAAGAGCAAAGATAACAATTAGCCATAATTTCAAGCCTACCAACACAATACATCTGTGTTGAACAGTCCCAAATCTCCTTTATTCTCTATATCCAGATTTTGCAAGTAAATTCCTTTGCAACTAAGGGGTTAAAATTTGAAGGTTTCCAGTGCAAAAGAGACACGTTCAGTGGAATAAATGTTGCATAGTAGGCAACATGACTCATTACAGTTTTATGGAAAAATAAGTTTCAGAGCACTTTGGGATAGCATTTTTGTTTTACTTAAAGACTTTTTAAAACTGGGATAAGACCATATTTACTACAATCTGCTGTGGTGGCCGGTGGAACGTGACAGTGCTAAACAACTTAAAACTACACAAACAGTCCTAGGGAATAATTCAAACAAATCCAAATATATTTATGCAAGGTAGAAAACTGTTTTCCGTTTCTCAAGTATCATTTGACCTGTAGCTATTAGGGAGCATAGGCTGCAGCTAATAGCTGGAAAAAAACACAGATCAATCATGGAATTACATTATAAGTAGGGTTGTCAAACAATTTTCTTAAATTTCAATTAATCACAAGATTAAAAGTAATTATGATTAATTGCAGTTTTAATTACACTGTTAAAACAATAAAATAATACCAATTTAAATTTATAAATAAATATTTTTGGATTTCCCCCCTAAATTTTAATGTCTTTATTTCAATTACACAGGAAGTGTACAATTACACACTTATTTTTAGTGCAAATATTTGCACTGTAAAAAATAAAAAGAAATAGCATTTTTCAATTCACTGCAATACAAATAGTGTAGTAAATATCTCTAAAATGCAATTTTCAAATGTAGAGGTTTGTTTTTGAGTGCAGTTATGTTAAAAAATGTAAACTTTAGTCTCAACAACACATGAAGGGCACAAGAACATGTAGCATATCTGGCACTTAAATATCTTGCAATGCCGACTATAAAAGTGCCATCCTAATGCCCGTTACTTTCAAACAACATTGTAAATAAAGCTGCTCGCTTATCTCCCATAAATGTAAACAAACTTGTGTGTCTTAGCAGCTGGCTGAACAAGAAGTAGGGCTGAGTGGACTTGTATGAGTTGAACTGAAAATACTATTTCGCTTGTTTATCTTTTTTCACAGTGCAAATACAAATATTAAGTATGCACTGTATATGTTGAATTCTGTATTATCACTGAAATCAATATACTTGAAAATATAGAAAAATATACAAAACTGGCTTATCAGTTAATCCCATCGACTACATGCACTCCACCCCCTTGCTGCCTCTGTATCAGAGGCAGCAAGGGGGCAGAGAAAACAGAGGGAGGCTGCCACGGAACAGCCTCTGTCTGGCTCCCCTGTGGACCGGATTCCCCTGGCACCCAGGTGAGTGCCAGGCAACCTAGCCCCTGGGTTTTAGGTTCCCCACCTCTGTTCTAGAGAATAAGGGATGCAGAATATGGCTTTTTAGAGTTGGTGTCCCAGTGAAAATGCTGAGCTGGTTTCCAAGAGTAGGAAAATTCCATATTGAACAATCACCCACCACTTAGGAAGTTAGGGATGTTAGCGATTAACTGAATAGTCATGTAACCGCACAAAATATTATTGGTTATACGACCATTTGATAGTCCCCAGGAGTGGAGCCAGCCCCACTCCCAGGGAGTCCCCTGCCACCCGATGCTGCTGCCTCTGATACAGGGGCAGCACCAGCGCTTGTCTCTGGAGGGTGTGTGTCCAAGCTCACTGAAGACAGAGACTGTGCCAGCATCCCATGAAGCACCCTCTGCCCACAGCGAGCCTGGGCCTACTGCAGACAGAGGCTGCTCAGCGACAGCCTCTCCTACCCATGTGTACTGGCTCCCACCTGTTCCCCCCTTCCCCTGCACTGCTGCCTGTGATAGAGGGGAGCGGCTCGCATGAGTGGATATGTGCAGGAAGTTGGTTTGAAAGCTGGTTTCCCGCGTATACTGGCTTCCACGTGCTCCCTTCAATCTCTGTGCTGCTGCCTCTGTAGGAGGGGGTTGGGGGTGACGCAGGCGGCTCCATGGATCCAGTGCTCATGGCTTTTAAGCCAGCTCCCTATGGCACTGACTCCTGCTCTCCTCCCCATCTGATACAGAGGCAGCAAGGGGAAGGGGAGTGTGTGTCGTCGATAAGATTAACCAATAAGCCCAGGCTTATTGGTTAATTGTGGACTTGAGTACGCATTGACATCCCTATAGTAAGCTAAAGGCAAAGCCATTTTCAGGCAGATATTGGGTGTCAATCAGAAGAATTGTGACTTAACCTTTTGAGACCCCTTGGAAGAAGTGTCTTCACTACATATATTATTGGTATTTCAGGCCAAAATGGCTTTTAAGATTAATATTAAACAGCCCATTGTCACAGATGCAATTTTAAGGGTTTAAGATTCATAAAACTTTAGGACCACATTAAGTAAACCTGGGCTGTGAGAATGTGTTCCAGCATTATACAGTAACACAGGAACCTGAACCTTCTATACCTATTTACAGTTACACTTGAGCAATGATCCTTCTCAGATGGGAAGTTAAACAAAATAAAAACAGAATGATACACAGAAGTGAAAATATCAGCATTGATTCTCCTGATCTTGAATGTTACAGTGAATTCCCGGGAGTGTGTTTGTCAGATAAGATCTACAATTGCTAGGGTGGATTAAAATAATTAAAAAAAGTTTTCTTCCTTATTTAATTTGGATTTTATTGAAATTAAGTATAGTTTTTTTTAAACACACTATATTAAATTAGAAATTGAGAACTTATGCTGAGGCCAAAGCTTATTAGAATCTTAAAATTATTTAAATTAAACATTAAAATCTTAAGGAATACATGTTTACTGCCAAATTTTAAAGACTGTCAAAACCACAAAACTGGCAGAAGTCACAAGCAAAGAAGCTGGAACCTGTATTTGTTCAACAGTTTTCGACAGTGATAACCTTTTCTGCAGATAGAGTATTTTCTTCTTTACATTTTATTCAACTAGTGCTGTTCAATTACAAGTGTATTTCAAGTTAAGAAAGCAGCTGGGAGTTGAAAAAGCAGGAACACTTGTTTTACTCTACCAATGTACAAACAAAAAGCTAAATGAGAAGATGAGATCTTTAAGTTCTAAAATCTTGAAAATGATGATGATGATGATGACGACCAGAAACCTTTCATTAGTTCAATTTACTACACACAATACAGGTTATAAATTAGTTAGTTTTAAAATGTAAATAAAATGTGTTTTGTTAAACTTTTCTCTTGTATATCCAGCATATTTAAAGCAATTTTATTTAATGAACAAACTGCCAGTTTTGTATATTTTAAATTGTATTTTAATTGCCATCCAAATAAAACAGTGGTTCCCAAACTCTGGGGCATGCCCCCTTAACATTTGGGATTGCAGGACAAGGATGCTCTGCCTCTAGCCCAGATCTATTCTAAACACAGCTCTACTGTGCCCTCTGCTCTGGCCTCAGCTGCAGCTCCACTCTACCCCCAGCCTAGCTCTGCCTTCATTCCCTCTTTACTCCCAGGCCAGTTCTGCGAGCCCTAGCTCCTCCCCCATCTCCAGTTCTGCCCAGAGCTCTGCCTTCTGCTGAAGGATCCTTGGCTATGCTGTAATGGAAAAGGAGCATGAACAGTTTCTATTAATGGTAAGATGGGGTGTGACAGGAAAAGTCTGGGTACTACAGAAAGAGAGCTTAGCACAAATCACAAGCAAAAAATGAATATAATTGCTTTTAAGAAGTGGATAGATATCCTCCTGACTCTCAAAAATAAACACCAGATGTAATGTAAGCACTATATTTAGTTACAAAATCAACACGTTTTAATGATTACCAAGCAATGAGAATTAACTTTTTGGGGGGGGGGGTTGGTTTGTTTGGTTTTCTGATGTAAAAATCAATTAAAATCAGTGATGTCATCAGGAGTTGCAGATTTTATAAAAAACACCAGTCAGAAAAGATATGCATAATACTATACATTTCCTGAAGTTGCTCTGCAATTTGGGCACACGTTTTTCAGTTTACACTGTATATACACCTATATAAATGAAATGGGAAACTCAGACTTTCACTATGCACAAACACTTTGGGACTGTATAGTCTATTTGAACAGTTACAGCACCCTTAAAAAGTAAACTAATAGCATTTACTTCTGGCTTATATCATATGACTGCATCATCTCAGGCTTCCTTTAATAGAGATGCTACCTTTCAGCTGTGAATAACCTCTTCAATCTGACTCACACAGCAAGCCATCTAACTGCTCAGGTGTCACTATAACTAGCTATTATGAAGCCAGACTGCTTCAGAAGCACCTCTTTCAGCGAAGGTTTCTCTCAGAGATTGGAGCAATACAGTGCTAAAAAGTACTAAGTTCAGAGAAACTGCTTGAAAACCTGAGCTGAGTACCTGACAGGCATAGATAGATACTAGAACAACTAAACAAGCCTTCAGCTTCCATTGAATTGCTGCAAGAGACTAGACTAGACTGTTTAGGGGAGAGAAAAGCAGCAGCATTTTTTTGGCTCCATCCAGAATTGCATAGCTCAGGAATTCACAGCTAGATATGAAACCTTTCACCACTGGATCACAAGACTGAATTCCCTCAGTTCAAAAGTGACCAAAAGCTGCAAGGCTAAAAAGACTATCAAATGTTTTACTTGCTAACAAATCTCAATTAAGTTCTCGAAAAATCCATTTCACAAGCAATACATTTATTAAAAAAAAAAAAACAAAAACAAAAAAACAGTATCTTTTTTTCCTCAAATGCTCCTGAGACTTCTGAAATTTTTAGTCTTTCCTCTTAGTACTCTCCCTCTTCACTTCTCTTTATACCCAGCTTTGATCAGATATCTACCAATAAGTGATTTTTACTTGCTAATGTTATTCAATATTTCTCTGGCTGATCTGTTTGCATTCCATTCATATCTTTGTTACTGAGTTAAAATTCATATAAACAAATATTTAACAAGCAGAAAAGAAAACAACTCATTCAAGTTGGTGCCTATACTGTCAATCTCGGCAAAGAAAGTCCACTGACTGAATAACCATGGGAGCTGCTTTATTTGTACCCTAAAATTGTTGTCTACAATTCAGTATAGAGGCAACACAGAGAAGCTGATAAAGCCACTGACCATATTGTGTCTTATGGATTAAATGTAGGGCTCCATGTCTGCCAGAGAGATCATGAAAGTCCTGTTCCATGACTTCCAGCAACCTCCATGACTCCTGCAGCGGCCAGTATGGCTCATCCAAGGGCCATCCAAGCAGTTGCCCCTGGGACAACCACACCTTCTGCTACTGGAGTGGCTTCACAGCCATCTCCTTGGGCAGCCCCAAAGCCAGCCACGCTGACTGCTGCTTGCGTGGCCCCAGGGACCAACTGAGTAGCAGCAGTGCAGCTGGCTGCAGAGACTGTCTGAGCAGCGATCTTAAGGGTAGCAGGAGCAGCTACAACTCAGCAACTCCCAGCAGTGGTCCTGGGAATTGCCCAAGAGCACTAAGTGTAGCAGATCCCAGGGATGGCTTGGGCAGTGATCCTGGGAGTGGTGGGAGCAGCTGCAGCTTGGTGGCCCCCAGGTTCCCAGCCACCCAGACCAGCAGCTCCCTCATGGGGCCCGGCCTCCCACTTCAAGAACAGTTACTCCCCCAAGGACTCCCATCTAATATTTAGTCAATGGTATTTATAGTACAAGTCACAGACAAATCACAGGGCCATGATTCTTGTTTATTGCCTGTGACCTGTCCATAACTCATTAAAAATATCCATGACTATATCATGGCCTTAATTTAAAAAGAGATTAAACAAATAGGATTCTATAAAAATGTATAAATGTTATCTAGAAATTTCTGTACCAATCTACTGCATTTAATAGAGAACGTCTGTATAAAACTTTTTTAAATTCTGTAATGAATTCACTTTAGGGGCAGCTGATCAGAGAGGTGAGCTCCGGTCTCTAGTGCTGTCAATCCAAAACTTTTCACAAGCATTACATTTATTTTAAAATAAAGAGCTTTTAAAAAACACAATGCACACCTGTCAAATTATGGCTAAAATGAACCAGATGTGAGTGTTATCAAAAGTTATTGGAAATATGAAATGAAAACAAATTTAAGTCAATGATATTTCAAGCATGAGGCCTTTGCCAGGAATAATTTGTACTATGTGTTCCAACTATAGTTTTTTCCCCTGAGGAGAGCCCCAAGATCCTTGATTTCTAAGTGCACCCTGAACACTAAGTTTATCCTTTTGCTTCATTGACAGGATCTCTCCCCCCCAAACTCCACCTCTCTCATTAGCAGTTTGGGACTTTCTGGACCAGAGGCTAAAACCAAAGCAGGATTTATCAAGAACTCATTAGCAACAAATCAGAAATGTTGGAGATGCTTGTAGCTTTGGGAGTTGGGGCTATTTTTCATTTAAGGCTCAGGAAATCCTAACTGCTGTTACTGAGGGATTAGTCTATAAAATGCTGAGCAATAAAAAGAAAATTCAACTTGGAGCTGAAGAACAGATTCCCCACACAGGCAGAAAACCAAACTCAAAAGTAAGCCAAGGAAAAAGAAAAAAGTTGCAAAAGAAACAACAGGCAAAATATGCTATCCTCTCCACTGCCAGCAACAGAGCACCTTTGGCTCTAAGTGCTAGTATTCTGATGTCTTGCCTCAGGAAAAAACATGGAGCACCTAAGGAGGTAAGGAGGAAAAAGACACCCAGTAAAATAAGGGGTTTGATTTTCCCATTGTAGAATATGAATAATTCATTGGAAATTATTTGAATACAGATGTGGGTGAATAGGGCTGTAATTGTAAGATAAAACCCAAAGACTCTGCTTGATCACAGACTTCAGGTGAGAATGCACTGTATATAATAAACTAATTGCTGCACAGGAATATTTATGACATTTCTAGTGGGGGGAGGGGGGAGAATAAAAAGGAACCCAGATAAAAGGTCTGAAGTAAGCTGCATTTTTTGATGTGTTTTGCCAATGATGAAAGCTAAAGAAAAGGGAATCAACAAACATTATTTAAGTCACTTAGCAATTTGAGCCAATGAATGTGTGATAGGGACATGGGGAGAAGAGATTCCTCTGGCTTCCCTTTACAAGTAAATCATGGTTCTTGCATCCAGACATTTCTTTTGATCATATATACATATGCAGTTCTTGTGACTTTGCTCATGTATCTGGCCAAGGTCCTTCCCCCCCGCCATGTTTGCTCCTATCAGTATTGAAAGATTAGTTTGTTCCCCAAGGAAATCTCCAAAAATCCCTCAACTTCCAGTCAGTCTTAGCTGTGAGACTATAAAGATCTTGATACTATTCTGAAAAGTACACAAGGTAAAATATTCTAGCCTTGCTTTTAATGATACCATAATCTTATCTCAACACTACAAACTACTACTGAAGTTATTACCTTTCAAAAGGTGCTAAAAAGTAGTGTCTATAATATCATAGAACTACTGAGAGCTATGTTGATTCCAATACATTCCAGAACCAAAGCTATGGTCTCTTGGAAACTGAGGGGCACAGAGAGTGTGTGGTGTCAATCTTCAGAATGGTGCGCACAGAGATTTAGCTAACAAGAATGGGAGTAGTTCCAACAAAATTCTCATGGAGTATCCTTTGTCAGGCTTCTTCTTCCTTCTCTATTAAATGTCTACAGTGCTATGATACAAGTGAGACTTTGCTTAATCTTCCAGATGAATAGTTCTGAAATATTGGTAGATTGAAAAGGGAAGACAATTATTGGATTCTGTGCACTGAAAAAATTCAGTCTTTAGCAACAGGATAAAAATGCTAAATAAAAAAGAAAATAGATTCCTTGTACTAGAATTGATCTTACAGTGTCCATTTCCATAATCATTTTTACATGGCCTTAAACAATTGAGTATTTTTAGATATTTAGGCACCTCTATATTTCAGCATATTTAACATAGTCTTGAAAAACAAATTGCATAAAGCACAGGATTACAAAGAAATGTCTGCGTAATTGCAGCAGTAGACACAAAGTAAAGCCAGGAACATGAATATATGAAAATCCCTCAAAATGCTTATGATGTCCCCCTTCTGTTTCAGATTAACGTCAACAAAATCAGAACATATAAAATGTACTCTGCTATGCTAAAAACTACCAGTCCCTGAAGCACATTTACCAATAGCAAAAAATGATTGGTTTTAGATGCAAACTGTTTGTTTAAACTGACATTTGTAAAAAAGAGTAGGTTGCAACAGTCTATGCTGATCAACCTAGAAAACTTCACCTAATATGCTGATAATCATTTTTCAAAGGAAATTAAGTCTCTCTGTTTTATTTAAAAAGTGTACTAGAACAAATAATATCTTGCACTTACATGTTCTTCTGAAGCATAAAGAACTTCCATTAGCCTTTGGACAAGATCATTATTTTCTTGCCCATGTTCTTGGCAGAGAAGTTCAATCTCCCTTAATTTTCCAAAGTAGAAATCCCTTTCCTTCTCCACACCTTCAAGTGCAAGTTTTAACGAATGTACCTATAAATAAAAAAACATACATGTTAAAACGACATGAGAACAGCACATGCTCTCTCTGAGAAAGACTACAAGTGAGGCTTTGTCTACAGTACAGAACAGTGCATACAACAATATAAGCTTAAACACACACTTTAAGTTTAAAGGATTGTAAAAAGTGTATTTAGTAGTTGTTCAAGGTGCCAGACTATCTGAATACAGAAATCCTCGTTCACAGAGCAGTATGGGTAAAGCAGTGTAGATTTCCTCATAATACCTATCTATATACCTCAACCCCAACTCTGAAGGAGTCATTTCTGCAGAATGTTTCAGTGCTGCAATACATAGCAATAGTAAGCTATAATGACAGTGGCTCAGGATCTAGGACTTTAAAACTTGCCTCCCATGGAGGTTGCTCTAAGTGGCACAGCTTAGCCCTTGTGATGACAATTAACACAATATTCATCATGACTGCATTTCTACTTTGTCTGAATTAGTGTACATTTGTCATAAGCATTGTTTATCCTAAAAATTGTCATCGGAAACAAAGCTAATCTTCTATCAATCCTGCTCTGGCAGAACAACAATTAGATGACCGAATGTGTCTTTTTTTTAACATTTGAGTGCAAGTACCATATATAGCTGCTTATAGCTTTCTTTGGTTGTTTAACTGGTATGGTGGTGTTATTTCAGAATTCTCTTATGCTGGCATAAAATGCAGCAGTAGTTCTGAAGTACCAGCTTTGAGATGGTTGATCAAGGTGCTCCACTTGCTCAAGCAGGGGCAGGCAAAATCCAGCCTGTAGGCTGGATATGTCCCACCATACCTTCAGATCTGACCGCCACAATCTGGGTGGCCAATGTCTCATGGCTCAGCATGGCCCTCGGGCAGGCTCTCTGCCTGCTATGCCTCATGCGCCACAGAGGGATCTGTACGCTGCCCCCAACCCCAGCACAATTCTAGCAGCTCCCACTGGCGGGAAGCCAGTGACTGGGCCATGCTTGTGGCACTGACAGTACACGGAGCCCTTTCTCCAAGGTTTATGCTGTCCTGGGACACATATGGCCCCAAGCAGCTAGCCACTCTGAGTGGCACGTGGGGCTGTGGCAGGCAGGGAGCCTGCCGGGGATCCCGTTGGGCTGCTGGCCAGGAGCTGCCTTGGGTAAGCAAAGCCAAATCTATACCTGGCACCCCATTTCCTCCAAATCCCTGCCCCAGGTCACAATCCAAACCCTCCGCACCCTCTCTGTACTCTTCCCTGGTCACAACTCCCTCCCAGATCCTGCACCTCCTTCTTGGACCCCCAATCCTTTACCCTAAAGCTTCATTCTGTGCCCAACCTCCATCCCAGACCCCACACTTCCTCCATTAAAATCATAGAAGAGTGTAGTCCTTGACCACTTACCATATTGTTGGAGTGGCTCCCATCATCTGCTCAAGATTCAAAATACCTCTCAACTCACACCTGCACATGAGAATCTAGTTCCAAGATACAGTTTGTTACTCTGTCTCACCACTCTCCCTGTTGCACTCATTTGCTAAGCACTGATTGATGGTTTATCCTGACTGTATAAAAAGAACAGGTACTAGAACAGAGCTCGCAAAAGAAAGAAAAAGTAACTTTATGTGAACAAAAAAAAAAAAAACAAAAACTAATAAATACCTTGGTTGCTGTATACTTAACCCATGCTACTACTCCATTGGTTTTATTGGGATATTAATGGAACACAACAGTAGAACAGCTCAAGGTGAGGACCATGAAGGGTAGCATTGCCAAATGGAAAATGCACTGATATCCCCGATCATATCCAATTTAAGATAAAGATAACATCAAAGTCGGGGTGGGAAACCCAAGGCTTGGGCATGAATGTGGCCCTCAGCTTGCCTGGATCTGGCTCTCGAAGCTCAGGGATCCCCCCAGCATTGGGGAGGCTGTGCTGGTACTTCAGTCCCCGTTCTGTCGCCCCACGGCTCTGGTGTGCGAGGGGAATGTAGAGAAGGTCTTTCTCCTTCTCAGTTGGGGACCACCTCTGAGGTGTTTCTCTTTTGGGGGGGCTTCTCACTTATGTTCTGCCCCCAACTGATTTTTATGTGCTTCAGGGGCCTCCAACCCCAAAAAGGTTCCCAATTCTTGCTCTAAGTCAGTGGTTCTCTAC
The DNA here is from genome assembly GCA_032595735.1 of Pelochelys cantorii. NCBI lineage: Eukaryota > Metazoa > Chordata > Testudines > Trionychidae > Pelochelys > Pelochelys cantorii. The sequence goes on from CM064327.1 coordinate 72,532,699, forward strand.
TACACCCCTTTCAGAAGTCTGATTTGTCTTGAATAAATTCATGTTTCACCTTACTTAAAAATTACTTGCTTACAAAATCAGACATTAAAAAGACAAAAAGTGTCATACTATTACTGAAAAACTGCTTGTTTTCTGATTTTTACCATATAATCAAAATATATTGATTGGTATGTAAATACTGTACTCATAGCTCAGTGTCTAGTATATACAGCGGTGCAAATAATTGTATGAAATTTTAGTTTGTACTGACTTTGCTAGTGCTTTCTAGATTGCCTGTTGCAAAAACTGGTTAAATATTTAGTTGAGTTGATGTATCCCCTGGGATACCTCTGTGTACCCTAGGGATGTTAGATAGCGGGTAACAGAATAGTCAACTAACTGCATGAATTCTTAGCGGTTAGTCAACTATTCTAAAGGCCCCATGGGCAGGGCCAGCAGCCAGTGCAATCTAGCCCCACTCCCGGAGAGCCCCGCGCCACAGAGGCAGCAGCATGGGTGCCAGGCAGGAGCAGGTCCACAAGGGGAGCCAGTTTAAAAACCAGCTCCCCTCATGGATCGGCTGCCTATCACCCCACACTGCTGCCTCTGATACAGAGGGAGCAGCCCCTGTCCGCGGGGGTCTGAGCTCCCCACGGACAGAGGCTGTTAGGGAGAGGGAAGGGATGGTGCAGGCTGCCGCAAAGCAACCTCTGACTGTGGCAGCCTGGGTTCGCTGCGGATAGAGGCTGCTCCAGCAGCAGCCCCTGTCCACAGGAAGCTTGGAACCCTGAGGACAGGGACTGCTGCTGGACCAGCCTCTGCCATGGCCAGCGCAGACTGCCACAGACAGAGGCTGCTTCCTGGCAGCCTCCCCCCGGCTCCCCCACGCTTCTGCCTTTGATAGAGGCAGCAGTGTTTGGCGGGTAGGGTGGCAAGATGGCACCACGGCACCACAGAGCCGGTGGGGGAGGGGGGAGGGCTGGGGGGAGAGAAAGAACTGGCTTTTAAAGCGGCTCCCCCCAGCATTGGCTCCTACCTGCCCCCCTTGCTGCCTCTGATAGAGGCAGCAAGGTGGGGAGAAATGTGAGTAGTCAAGAAGATTAACTGATAACCCTAAGGTTATCACTTAATTGTCTACTTGACTACTCATTCACATCCCTAGCATATCCCTGATTGAGAACCAATGCTCAAAGTCAACAAATTTTCAGATTCAAGTTCTCCCTACAAAGAAAATAGGCCAAATTAACATTTTATGACATTTTCCATAACCTGATAACATGTCACTTACTAGAAAATTAGTGGTGTACCAAGATGTTTCCTTTTGATAGCCCACTGTACTGTTAACACAAACCAGTTTACTTCCTCAACTAGTTAATACTCCCAAAGCAGAGTTGAATCAATGGCTCTACAGTCGAGCAAGTTTTGTTCATTTCATGCTGTCATGGTTACATGGCTAGCTACACCTTTGACCCCTTCTCTGGCCTTCATTCAGATATCAGGCGTCATTCCAGAACTCTTCTCAGTGTGGAATCTCACCATTCTTCTGTTCTTTAGAGCAGGTGTCAAGCAAAAGCACCCTTTGTTCCAACTGTGATTTCTCAGCTCATCTACTCGACAGTGCCTGACACTCAGCATTTATATGTACGGAGACTAAATCACAATCATGTAAGGCAGGGTATAACTCAAGTGAATTTCTGTGCTTCATTTTCCTAGACAGCAGTACCCCTCTGTAACACACAATTCATTCAGCAATGGTCTAATGGCTTTTATTTCTACTGGACTTTCTACTGATGTGACTAATCAATAGTCTGAACATTTATAAGAGTGCTCAACAAAAATACCTTTACTGTCCTGAATTGTCATGCTGTAAATCAACAGCCAAAAATGTTTAGTATACAACAACCTGGAACATTTTCAGAGACATTCCCTGTTTAATTTTTCCTGGCAACCTGAAATTGTCATGAAGACTTAGAAAGCTAGTTATTCATTAAATAAAGCTATAGTGGAAAAAACAATAAGTGGATGAAGAGCACCAAAAAGTTGAGATTTTCTAATTTTGCCAATATACATAAGGTAACAAGGCAATAGTTCACAATCTTTTTGATCTGCAACCCGTAAAAAGGTGGAAAAAAATTGTCCCATGACATGTCAATTCCCCAAATATTTGGGGATACAACGGACTGTGGTATTCCAGGCATGGGATGATTTTCTGGCCATTTTGTTGCTTGTGAACCAACAAAACGATGAGATGGGGATGGCTGTCACTGGTGAAAGACTTGTTGGGTGTGGCAGGCTGTTACTATAGTGCATGGGAGCATCTCCTTGCCTCTTCTAGACATGCAGCACTGAGACTATGGGTAGTATGAAGCTGGCTCCACAACCTTTAGATGAGATTTCTCTGACTTGTAGCTGAGCACTATGCACGCAGGATGCACTACAGGTGGAACGTCTCTAATCCGTCAACATCTGTGGTCTGGCACAATTTCAGTTAGCTGGATGTCCACTTATTTCCCACAGACCCATAAAGCTTATTTACAGCTACCAGTCCTGGCTCTCAGTGTTCTGTACTGTTATTTAGCTCCAATTTACCCCAAAATGTCTTAAGAGCCCAGTACATCTTCAGATGTACCAACAGCTGAAGAGTTGGTAATGCTGCTAGACAATACTGACCTCCCATGGTTCGGCAAATTCTCTGGTTCGGCACTGGTCAGGTCCTACAGGCGCCAGACTATAGGCCCTATAAGCTTAATAGTCACTACAGAAAAAACTTGCTAACAGAAACAAGTGACCTCTTTAAAAAGTAAGATTTAATGCAAACTTGTCAACTTCTCAATAACTACTGCATACTCCACTTAAAATCATCATCAAACCCTTCAGTGTAAGTCATTTGTATAAAGCCTTCAGGATTCTTACAAATTTTTACTTGTTAAAAAGGTGTCCATGGTAGATATAGCAGCAACTTAAGCCATAATAAATATGAAAATGTAAGTTTCTAAATGCAGCCCAAGGTTTTAAAGGTGTTAAGCATCCACCAGTTCTCGCAGAAGTACACAGGAACTGCTGGGAACTGGGTACTTTTAAAGGTAGGCCTCTTAGGCTCCTGAATGCCCACTTCAATGCCCAACTTTAGGCACCTATCATCATCTACTAGAGTAGCATTTTTTTAGTGACATCACTTTTCTGTTCTTAGCTGAGCTACTCCATTTATTAGATCCTTCACCAGTGTGAAGTGACTATAATCTAGATTGAAATCGTAAATTCATTTTTCAGTTCAGTATTTTACCATGTCTCAGTTTTACTATCAGTACAGAGTAATCTTTGGTTTCATGAATTTTCGTTATTTTTCCTAATGCTTCTGGATAACTCATTTTCTGGTTGAAGCAAAGTTACCTGTTCACTGAGTTGTATGACTTGTGTTTCCAAATCTTTATCTGATTTGGATGCTGAGCTGCTTGGTGTGGCTTTTTTTGCTGATGATGGACGAGAAGGTGTGGACCCTGGTTTAGAAGCCGGACTGGATTTAGCAGCACCTGAATGCATGAGAATAAGCTATTATCAGAACACGCTTAAATATAAGATTCAAGTATTTATGTGCAGTATAAATATTATATTCCCAATAATGTAGAACTTTTACTCCTTCCAGATACACAAATTAAACACCATTTTGTGTATGACCATTAATGCTATTATTTCCCACTTGTAAGTAGAAAGATGCTTCCTTTGAAAAAATCTTGCACTAAAGGGAAGTCAATACCATAAACTGAAAATAACATTCTTGTTAACAGGACAAAACAGCTTACTGATATGCAAAGAAAGGTGAATAAATAACATTCTTTTAATTACTACCACACAGTTTTAAAGGTTACACTGGCAACAAATATTTAGCTTAATGTTCAATATTTAATGCTTAATATTCTCTGGTTTCTCTTCAACTCGTATAAATCTTTCACCTTTTACTAAAAATTTCTTGATTTTAAAAAGTTATTGGAGAAAGGCAAATGATTTTATTTCTAAGTTTACCTGCTTCTAAGCTTTAAAACCAATTCCATTATTTGTACAATCACATAGAAATTCAGCAGATGCAAACAGAATTAAATCCATCAGTGAGCACTTTTTTGTTGCAGTGTCCAAAAGATCATGTTTCTGATCAGCTTAGGACTTTTTTTTATACATCATGTGAGAAGCAAAGCTGATAGTGTACCCGAATGTACAGCAACACTACCAGCAGAAAACAGTACTCACACCAAGTAGGTATTCTACTTTTACAAGGGTCAAGTATGCACAAATGCTTAAATACAGGCACAGGAAAATGTATAAACAAGGACCAGGGCTATCTTTACACACACCCAAGGGCTGACAACTAATGCAACATCGGTGCCCCTCCTTTCTCCTCTTTAGGGTTTGAGAGATTACTAAAGCCCCAGCAGGGCTCTGAGCTTACCATTTGTGGAAGGAGATGTCCAAGCTTCATGTACTGTAATTAGCAACATTGATTCCCAAAGCACAGGAGATCCCACTCCAAATATTCTTCAGAAGAGACCACTTATTTTATGGCCTCTACTTGGCCTGCCATCTGAAACTGCCACTTTGACCACAGACTTCTAATTCCAGTTCCAGCCCTCCTTTACATGCACGATTAATTTTGATGGGACTACATCAACATGATTGCCAGAAACAACTTCGAATTAAAAAAGCATAGAAATGAACTCCCTAGACCTCTGCCAACCTGAATTATATTTAGGGCCTGAAGGGAAAAAAAATAGGCTTGATTAGATCACCTATTTTCCTATAAGGAATGGAATAAAGAGTAAAAACTGTTTTTTCACTCAAATAATCCATAAATAAGCTTTGATGTATCAAGATTCTCCACTGCCCACCCTCCCTCCCACCTCGTCCCCACAAGGAGTCCTCAGGCTTCTCTGTCAAGAAGCTCCAAAGCTGATGGGGGGAATTGCAAAGAAGGGGATTCAGTTAAGTTTGTCAGGTTCTTGTGATTTAGTCACAGACTGCACTGGCTACTGTACTAAGATCTGTCACTTTATATTCTCTAGTGACAGTTCTGCGAGTATAAACAATTATACAGTTGATCTGTTTTTAGCAGATGCCACCACATTTTTTCATATTTATTACAAATAAAATTGATACATCAGAAAGGTACCTTGCCAACTGAAAGTAAAAACTCCAATCTGACCAAAACATGGTAACTTCCAATATGAAGTCCTTACCAGTTATGCATGGACCATGCCACACCTTGATAACAGAATTTACTATGTGGGGTTGGTAAAGATGAAATTTCACTGTTCTCATGCCTAAAATTACTTATTCTTTTGAAAGAGCACTTAGTATTGACAGATGTCATCAATCCAACTCTTTTCTTGAGCAATAACATTTAGTTCACGAGGTTACCATGAACTAATACTCACTAATGGTGCCCTACAGCTCTCAGAGCAGTAAGTCATTTTTGGTAAAGTACTCTGACAACTGAGTAAGATTTTTAAGTTGCCATTTCTTCCCCTTTGTCAGACCAGCAGATCTTGGTGTATAATCTTCACTAATATTTTCCTCAAGGGCCTGGTCAATATTTTAAATACAAACTGAAATCACAATTCATTAAAATAAATCAGCATCCTATTCTGACACTTAAGTGATCCATGCTTCCCATATGACAATAAGCTTTATTTTTCATACCACCACCATATATTTTACATAGGTAGAACAGGGATGCTTTCATCAGGGTTTCTAACTCTTACTCTTTCGTAAGAATCAGAATAATAATCCTCCCAGACACATGGGGAAGCTTTTTAAGGGAACAAGGGTGCATATTTTAACAGCAAGTGCAAGAGCAGCCTGTTTTTCCTCTCCATCTTGTTTCCACACAGAGTTCAGCAAAACCCTTTTGAAGATCAAGGTGTTAAAACATAAGGAATGGACATTTAAAGGAAACAAGCCCTACTAGGGAGATATTCCAAGCCAGAGAGTAGAATAGAAATTAATATCACTGTAAGCAGACTAACTAGGTACGATCTCATTCTTCCTGTCTCAGTACTGAGGGCGGCTGCAGGCAACACAGCCATATGGGACCAGCCACCGGTCTCAGTGTACATAACCAGCTCAGATTGACCAGACTACAGCAAAGCTGCTAGTAAAGGCAACCTTAATGGAACCTGGATCACTACCTCTATGTCAGTCTTCAAATGCACATACTGAGTGTATTTCACACTGAAAAGATTACAAAAGGGAAAAAAACCCTCTTTATTTTGCTTAGAAAGATATTAGACCCTTTGCATAAAGTTGGCTACCTTATTAACAAGCACTGCTTCATCAAATTTGGTGCAGTGACTCACAAACTTAAAAACAGAGAAAAAGCCGCAGAAAAGAAAGGTGAAGTTTCTAAGCTGTGAAAACAAGTTCAATGTGAATCCTTGAAGACTAGTTAGAGGACAGAATGTGAAGATGCCTCATTGGCAACAAGACAGGTGAGAGGAGTAGGATTTAGAGTTACAGGTTAAAGTGAACAGAGGTTTTGAAAAGATCTGAATAGCTTAGAAAGAAGGCATTCCAGAAATGAGACCCTTTTTCCATGTCTATAGTACAGTGCAACGTACAGAATTATTAATATGCTGTGCTCGTAAGGAAATTAGGTAGATACATGGCAGGGATGTAAAATCCCGTTTAATTAGTTAACCAGTTAAACATTATGTTTAACCAATAAAATGAGGGCAGCTAGGCTGGAGCACCCCTGGCCTGTGGTGGGGCAAAAGGGGCTGCTCCAGCCCTCCGCCAGTTAACCATTCATATACCCTAATACATGGCCTGATGTATAGGGAGCAGTAAGCTCATGAGGGCATTTTTGAGTTCATCTGTCTCCTATTGCATCTACAGAAATGGCAAGACAGTATAATATGGACGCATTTATTCAGTAATGTCTAGACCACGGGTGGGCAAATACTAGCCTGTGGGCCAGATCCAGTCAGCCAGGGTTAGCCACCCTGCTATATTTAGCTGTGCCTCCGCAGGTACAGACAATTGCAACTCCTGTGGGCTGCAGATTGCCGTTCCTGGCCAATGGGAGCTGCAGGAAATGGTGCAATCGCCAGAATCTGCAGAGGCACAGCTAAATATAGTGGCAGCAGCCTATCAGGCGAATCATTGCAGTTTTATTGCATGCCCTCCCCCCCCCCCCCCCATGAACAGAAGAAGCTACCTGATGAAAAAGCAGCACGCACACACACACGCACACACAATTAGATAGTTGTTACCAGAAAATAACTGAATGTGCCTTTTTTAAGCATATCAAGACCAAGGATCAAGGCTTATTACCTCCTATTTACCTTATTACTTCACTGCCTACAATGGTAGAAACTAATACCTTAGAATTCCAACTTTAAAAATGATGATATGAGTTTAGGAATTAGTAATAGGGTATGGCATGTCAAACATGTAAATCACTGGACAGAGCATATGTTGATGTGACCAGAAGTTACTATTTGATGTTATATATTTGATGTGGCCTAAGTCTACCTCAAAAAACATTGACTCAAAGTCACATGAACTGAATACGTGCAGAGAGAATGGACTTGAAAGTTGTCTCTCTCTCTCCCTGTGTTTTCATTCAATTCCAGTTTGAGGCACTATAATGGAGAGTTCTAGGAAAACCTCAGTCTGACCCCTATCAGTGGTCAGAGATTATTTGATAATACTGCTCATACAGCATCTTTTACCAGCAAAAGAATTATTTAAAAGGACTGTGCTTTAAAACACTAAGCCTATGGCTTTTTTAAAATGTCTTTTCCTAAGTGACGTTAAGTACCTCAAACTCCACTAAAGTCAGCAGGAGTTGGTTACAGTCCCTACAGCGCAGGATCAGGCCCTAAATGCACAGGATGTTCTGATATCCATAATCAGTAATAGTTTAAAAAAAAAGCTAAATAATCTGAGTGCTCCAGATGGCATGAGCTACAGACCGTTCAAAATGAAATATGAAAAGCAGAGGATGCCAAGCAATTTCTAATTGGAAATCTTTTGCATCAAACCAAGCTTTACCTCCAGATTTACTCTTTATTTGCCTCAGGGAAAATCTTTGGCAGGGTGCACAGGAGAGGAAGTGTATTTTCAACAGATTCTTTAAAATGTGTAACACCCTTGGCTAAGTATCTGCACTTGCACTCTGGCTACACTGGTGGCTTCTTACACAAGAACATCTTGCGCAAGAAGTCTTGCGCAAGAAAACGTCCACACTGCCATGTACGAGCTGTGCTTTTGCTTAAGAGCTCCCATGGCAGTGTGGACGCTCTCTTGCGCAAGAAAGCTCTGATGGCCATTTTAGCCATAGGGCTCTCTTGCGCAGAAAATCCCTGCCGAGCGTCCACACTGCCCTCTTGCGCAAGAGCTCCAGCACAAGAGGGCTTACACCTGATTAAAAAAAAAAAGAGCGTAACTCTTGCGCAAGGAGCCCTCTCTTACCACGCCGTACTGTAAATTTCCTTGCGCAAGAGTGGGCGGGCAGTGTAGACGCTCTGCAGATTCTCGTGCAAGAACGGCCGTACTTGCGCAAGAAGCCGCGAGTGTAGACATAGCCTCTCTGTTTATTCTTGCTCTGGGATAGAACACTCCCCCCTGTGGCTATGAACTGTCTTTGCCTTTACCTCAGGGCTTTGTCCAAAATAAAGTCCCAGCACCCAACTCAGGGCTCTTTCTCCTCTTCCAACTCCTGACAGCCCTATTATGTCCAGGGCGCTGCAGCTCTACTAGCCAGCCACTTCCCATGCTCTTACAGCTCCAGCAAGGAACTCCCTGGCTCTGGCCCAGCAGCTCTCTTTATGCTAGCTTGCTGATCCCCGATTGGCTGCTTGTCACAGCCACTCCAGGGAGCTTGGAGGATTTCTCTACTGCTCTTTCCGGGGGCTAGATATGGTAGGGCCACAAAACCTCCAGCAGGAGACCTTGGAGCATACTCCATCCTGCCACAGCATGCAATCCGGAACCACAATTAACTAAATTATTTCAGACCGGATCATTTTAAATCAGTTCGGTACCTGTAAATTGGGACTCACAATGGAAAACTTTCATAGACTGAATAGCTGCACAACTGAACACCAAGTGCAGATATTGCACTTATTTACACTATTGTAAGTCTGGAATAGTTCCATTAATTCTCCGTGGAGAGGTGCTATATTTTCCATACACAAATAGCCAACATGTTCTTCCAGCCTAGATGATTTATTTTAGAATGCAGATTCCAAGCCAGAATCCCATGGTACTCAGCAGTCTCTCTCACTAAAATCCCTCCATCTTGAATTGCCCTTACCACTCTCTTACCATCTCTTCATTCTCCCAGAAGATAAAGTCCTTACATTCAAAGATGCAATACACAGAAAATAGAATATCATCTCCTCAGAGCTGAATAGCAGCAGATTTCACAATATCTTCCTGTTTATTTCTTTATTGAGAAAGAATATTTTACTTTCATTATTAATTTTTGTCTGTGCACTTACTCCAGACAATGTGACTAGATTATTATTTATTGTACACAGTATTATGGAATCCAAGGGCACTAATGAGACTTTCAGGTCCACACTGTACTACTAGTTCTCATGATAGATATGCAGCAAAAAAAACAGTCCCTGCCCTAAATAGTTTAAGATACATGCCCTGTGCATTTCTTTGTTCATCAGTGTGGTTTTGATTGCCGCCCATCTTAAGTCTGTGCCTGCAAGTTGTTCATTTTACCTGTAAATTCATTATTTTTTGGGTAAGAATGACACCTCATTACCTGCAAAAGTACCAAGCACTTTGCTAGTGCTACAGAAATAGACAGCAATATCTATTACACTATCCTGCCTAGACAGCAGTCCATGACAGTTTCATCTGTGCTTTCAAAAAGATTTATGCAAACAATTAAATGAATCCCCTAGATATCATGTTATGTAAGCAGTTCCTTTCAATCACTGGCATATGAGGCATTTCATTATCTGCATCTGGGGTGTTACCAGGCAGCTTCAACTTCCAGTCACACAGGGTTAATACAGGTAAGTGTCCAAAACTGACGTAGTGTGTTATGATTTTGTTAGGTCACAGCCAAGTTTTCAAATGCAGCATGTAACTGAGCTTGTCTGAATTAACGCTGTTCATTTTTGTTTGTACCTGGCCACACTGCATCTTATCACCATGGTTGTAAAATCATTTCATATACTGTTCATAAAGACAGCAATTATTTTGTCTTGACAAAATAATATCAATTGGATAGAACAGCTATCAAAAACATTACAAGTTTCAAGCAGTATATTTATGATGCCCTAAAACCATAATTACTATCAGTCTCATTATGCCTAAGTATTTCCTCCTACAGCTTCTATTTTAGCAAAAAGGAAAGAAACAGGAGGTTTTTAATGTGCAAATTAAAAATGTTTAAGCTTTGTGTAAACTGCTACAAACCCAAACCTTTTATTGCTGATTACAAAAATGAGGAATCAGAATGCCAGGTCACTTAATATTCTGACGAAGTATTTATATTATTGGATCCAGGATTCTAAGGAGGCCTTCTGAGATTTAACTGTAGTCCTACAGACAAAATACTGCCCTCCCCCATTGACTGCCTCAAGGACAAATTATCTCTGAAGCTATGTCAGTAGTTAGTACATTGCTTAACATTTGTGGAAAATGCTACAATGTTCTGCTCATGTGACAACTGTATGAATGCACTGCAAAGAGACACACCAAAACATTGTATTCTGCTGCCTCATCTTTCCCAGTCATTGCTGGAATTGAATTTGGGACTCACATTAACTGCAGTTTTTGTTCTGTCAAATTCATTAAAAAGGGCTAAAATAAGAAATTACACTGGTGACGTGCTCCTGAGAAGATACAATCTTTCAGGAAAATTCAGTTTTAGAAAAGGTTATTTACATTAACAGCTTCACCACTAACTAAATCATTAGTGAGAGATTCCTCCATCTTTCCCACACATTTTAAAGACAAAGTAATTAGTGGTCATGCATGCTCCCCATCCCAGCTTGCTGGACATGCAGGAGTCTGCTTAACAGTGTCAGGTTTCTGACACCCTACCCTGTTGAATGGGATCAGAGACTTAACTCATTTGTAACCCATGACAAAAATCTCCTCGGTCTTCACTGGAATTGTAACACTATTGCATTGTTTAGGACCCCTCTTCTACCCACTGACATCCCCAGACCAAACTCCTCAGCTATTGCTAAAGTTTATTTTGCTTCTTACATCTGCCCCATACCCAAAGGAAATAAGCGTATGTAGCTCAAGACATGTCTACACTGCCTTGCAGTCTTGCCTTAAGGGGTACAAACAGCAGTATGCATCGGAGTGTTGTGCTGTTTCTCTCCCATGTGGAGGCTGTGGGAATGACCCATTCACGTCCACAGCTTCTAAATGGGAAAGTTACATCTCAGAATTTTATACTAGCATTTTAAACCTTTAAAATCAGGGCAGGCAAAGTGAAGGATCAGGACTAGACAGTGTCCACTGGAGGTTGCTCAGATCAAATTGGAACACTACTACATGGATTGATAGTCTGATTTTCACCCTAACATTAACAAAGGCTGCCCACAATTTGCTTAATATTAAACAAATTAGGTAGACTTCTAGGCTCATAGCCAGCTGCCAAAGCCGCTTTAACTGGGCAAAGTGAGAGCACCCGGCTTAAAAGCGTATCAAAGGAGGCTTGGCATTTCACTCTTGAATGTCGTCCATCTCTCCGAATAGAGCACTTATGTTCTATATTACTGAACACTATGCAAGAGGCCTAGAGCTATATATAATGAACCACTTCAGCATGTGTATAAGTATAATCTAACATAATAAACATTAAAGCCTATTTTTTTCAATGCAATTTCAACTCCTTTCATTAGATATTAATCAAAGAGCACATATGCTCTGCTTGCCACTTCAGGCAGTTTTTTGTTGTTGTTGAGGCAGTTGAATCCATCAGGAATGTAAATTACAAGGCATCATGGAGGGATTTGTTGGAAAAATTATTGTTTCCAGTAAAATCTTCAATTGATCATCAAAGAAGAAGGCATGACTGGAGGCAGCTGGTCTAAAACAAACATAGTTCAAAGTTGTAAATCTCATCAACATAAGCAACATGCTCAACTATCATGACTGTACACTCCAGTAACTTGGCTGAAACTTAGAATCTTTTCTCCTCTGGATCATGTGAAAGTCAGAGGATCAATAGATGGACTATAGATTTGGTTCTCAAATTTTTGTACTATTCAGAACTGAAGACAGAACTTTTCCCAATCCTGTTCCACACCTTCCATTGCATGTGGTAGCTGGATTACTCAGTTACATTAAACAGTACTATACCATTATAGAGATAAGTTGAAATAAACTTGCTTGATAATGCAATAGGTTCAGCTGCTTGACATTATCTGTGCTATTTATTTTCTCTCCATGGATGCAGGACTTTACATTAGTAACAAATCTCTTCACCTTGCCTTCAGCCCTCACTGACCTTGGGCTCTTTGCAGTTTGGATCTGCCCTCTGAATTGGATAACCCCAAAATGACTGTTTGCCATGTAGCTGACAAAAAAGTATTCGAAAATAAACTTCAGCAACTTAACAGGATTACACGGTGGAATCTCTACTTGTGAGCCAGTATATGCACAGTTAAGGATTTCTTAGATGGAGTGGAATTCAGTTATACATACTTTTTCCTTGTGATGAAATAGGCTCTGTAGACGACTATTTGAAAGTGTTTGGGAAAGCCACTAAGGAAGATATTATCACTAAAGCTGGCTAGAAAATTGGTTATTGCTCTGTGGAAAATTTTGATTTGTCATCCTAAAACAAAAAATTCAATATTATATGAGCTTTTTTGGTTTAGATTTTTCAAGGAAAATTTGACATTTTTGAATGTCATGAAAAAAAAATTGGTTAACTGAAAATCCAATTTTCAAAGAAAACAGTTGAGAGGAAATTTTCAACTGGCCTTAATCACCACCAAATGGCTTGCAAATCATATCTGAGAGATTTTTTGTTTTTGTTTAGATACTCAGAATATAGCAACATATATCATGAAAGGGAAGTCTGAAAGAAAACTATGTTTCCTTCTGTGCAGTTTAACAAAATATCCTCAGTTACAACTATATTTACATACTAGAGGCAAGGAAAGAGTAAGAGACCCAAGCAAGATCAATGTTAAATGTAGTTTATAATTGGCAGCATCTTGATAGTTCCATATTTTTCTAAGTTTTCAGTCCAGTTTCTAGAACAGCAGTCCATGTCATCTTGTATCAGACTTGCTACTCCTCTAGCAGAGAGACCACTACTTTTAGTAGGCATGGAAACTTGAATGATCTTCTCACTTTTACAGGTGGTTCCCATATCCAGGTGGAATAGGAAAGCTTACACTGTCTGCAAAAGGACCACTTCAGTCTCCCATGGTATTCCAACTCCTTCCCTGAATGTCAAACACCAAGTTTTAAAAATAAATACTTTTGAATATGCCCCCTCAGCATGTGAGGCTCATGTACTGACTATGCCTCCATAGCATTCTATATCCTTTGCAACAGTAAGACATGAGACAAGGTGGAAAAACTACATATGAAATGAAAACAGATGTGACTATATAGTGATTACCAGCTGTGCCTGACCTACACAAAAGGTTTGGTGAGGAAGGAAAAAGGAGAGAGAAAAGATGGCAGAAAGGAATTCTTTTGAGGAATTCCTGCTAACTCAAGTCTCCAGGCTTGTCAACATGTCACTGACCGCTGCATTTAAATTTTATTACACAAAGACTAAAAAAGAAAAAAAACTATTTTGGTCAAAAATTAAATTTACAGCACACCTAGTGCATGATCCCATAACTTATGCAATCAAATCTCACATATTTCTTTCAATAAAGCATTATAAAGAACATCAGTTCTTGCACAAGAGGCCTGTGATGGTGGTTTCATTCCCTGTAAATACTCATGGACAAACAGTTAATTCTGCCCTGGTTATTTTCCCTGTCACAGATGTGCTTATTTTTAGCCATCATGTGACTCTCCAGTATTTTCCAGGAACTGCATTAGGCATCCGATTCTCACAGGATACTTCAAAAGCACAAGGCAAAACATCCTTCAGACTGAAGAAACTTCTGCAATTTTAACTTAATAAAAACTATGTGTACACACATTGATACTCCCCACCTGCAAAATACTGTGGCCTATTGAGGTGTGATTTACATTTGGGAATGCTTGCGTAAGATGCTGAATTGAAATCACAACAACCTGATCTGAGTCTCCAGTCTGATGAGGTGAAGTTTTCAGGCCATTTTTCAACAGGCAGAATTAAAACAGGCAAAACACAACCACCACCACCACGAAATTGTATTTTAATCCCTCACAACAATATCAAGCCTATATCTGTTGACTATTTACTATAGCATAAGAGAAAAGCAGAGTTTATAAGATATTTAAAGAATCTGAGCAATACTGAGCTGGCAGATGGCACTATATTTGAAGAAGCTATGGTGCAGGTGGGAAGTCTCTAATGGAGTACATATTGTTGGTGCCAATCTTTATGAAAACATGTACATCTACTCCCTTCATACAGTAGAACAGTATGTGGTGAAGTGGAGGTCCTTATTCCAGAGTACTGCCACTTCACGTAGTCTGAAAGATACAAATATCAAATTCCATCCATAGTTCATACTGCATATCAGCTCCTGACAAACTGCCTCTGCCTCCCCAAGGAAGAAAAGGCAACATGAGGGTGCCACAGAAGATTAGTTCCAGGGAACTATTTATGCTGCAATTTCCAAGCTGCTTTATCCTTGACCTGCCTTGACTTTTAAGAGTGACTGCTCTTTGAAGGTGTCAGAGAAAGCTCCTTGGAACAAAGTTAATACTTCTTTTCACATTTCTCCTTACTCTTCATTTTTACAATAAAACAAACTTAAGGTGCTGAACACAATCTGGGGACAAAACCTAGCATTTGTACAGATATGGTTAAATACCTATTTACAGAAATGGCAAACAGATGTCAAACTCCATCTGGCTCTGTGGGTTTGGCATCAGATTAAGGCACACTGATAATAATTCTAGCGTGTTACAGCTACCTTTCAGGGGTAAACTTTCAAAGCAGCCTTTAGGGATTTAGCAGTTTAATTTTGTTAGTGGGAGATTCACAGCTAAATCTTTTTGCACCTCTGAAAAAACAGATCAAAACATTATGAAAAACATTAGCTAGTTAGAAATAATAACAAAGATTTACATGTTAAGAATCTGATTGAAGAGAAAATATTTTGTGGAGCAAATCAATAATATAGATACTTTTTCTATCTATATAGATTTATTGGTAGCTAAATATATTACTTAGGTTCTTGGAATTATGTGGCTAATTTATAGAAGATATTAGCCAGAATTAAAAGGAAAAACACATACTTTTTAAAATTTAAAAATAAGTTGGTGTCCATATCTCTTCTTGACATTCTAAGTATACTATGTATCAGTAATCATTCCCACATCTTCATCCTCAGGACTTTCCCTGAGCCAACTTAATCCATACTTTCAGAAGTTTTTGTATGTGCTTACCTGCACTCTCATGCCTCATACAGTTTAATTAGCATTTGGGCCAGATGTCACCTTCATTTTTGTGAAATGTCAAAAATTTGAGGGAAAAAAAGGTTTCATAGTATGTACAATAGTTAACTTCATTTGCAAGCAATAATACTTGTGCATTTTTTGCAAGTGCAGATATTACAGAACAATTTGAGACAGTTTTTTAAAATCTGACCAGTAAAGTTTTCCCACACATTTGGCACAGTTTTAGTCCCGTAGAAGAGTGGGTGAATACTCATTGTATAATTTAGCATTTTTCTAGCAAACTAACGTTAGTTGCAAAAAGGCATCAGTTTTATTTCTAAACACCTTTAAAAGCAGCTTAATATACTGCACCATGCATGCAAAGTGCACTAAAGATAGAATTTTCAAAAGCGCTCAGTGGTGACCTTACTCTGTCCCTGCTTAAGTATATGGGAGTTATACCACTGATGTCAACAGGAACAATGTTAGACCAGTGCTGACTGCATCTGAAAGTTCTACAAAATGATTTGATTGCAGTAGACAGAATGCAGCTATCTTTATAGACACATGCAACCAATATCCATTCACAAAACTACATCCTCAGGGCAGTCCCTGCACCAAGTGATCACTGCTTACTTATATTTGGAGAGCATCAGAATGGGACCAAGAAGTTCTTGTAGCTTCTGTGCTAGTCCCTAGTAACTGCAATTTTAAAATTTCTTATCCTAGGTTTTATTACTTCAAAATTTGAAATATTTGAATGATTGAGCATCGTTCACTTATGTTGACACCTTGATTTTACTTTTCATTTTATTCTTTTACGCTTGGTTAATGAAAGTAAATATAAACCTATGTTAATATGGCATTATGTTTGAGATTTTAAACAGCTCTTGTATTACCATTCAAATACTCAGTGATGAAAATACTATAAGAACTTAAGACCAAAAATTATGAAATTCAAACTTCTTTTCAATAGTAACAGTTATTTTGTCACATATACTGACCTGCAGTTAATGTTAGTTAACATAACTAGTTAAATCCTACTAATCTTACTCAAATGAGCAGTCATATTGAAGTCAACAGAGTATAGTATTTGAGTGAGTAATGCAGGTAGGATTTAGCCCTGGGTGTGTAGTATGGACAACTTACAGCTGCTACAGGAACCATAAAGTTTGAATTATCTGATTTTTATTGCACCTAAGATTAATCATAGTACAGGTTGGACCTTCCTGGCCCAGCACCCTTGGGACTTGACTGGTCCCAGATAAGGCATTTTGCTGGACCAGGGAAAGTCATTTCTGGCCCCTCTGCTGCCAGCTGCACCCCCTGCACCACTAGGTTTCCTGGTCCCTGCCCCCTCCCCTTGCAACCCAGCTGAGTCATATGCCAGCTCCCAGGGTGCCCCTTCCCCGGCAGCCCAGCTGAGCCGTGCATGGGCTCCCAGGGAGCCCCCTCCCCTCCCAGCCGACCTTCCTCCCCTTGCAGGCAAGCTGAGCGCACCAGTCTTCCCAGCTCCTGGCCCTCCACCAGGACACTGATCTTGGAACCACGGATGTTGCCAGACCAGAGAGTTCCAGTTTATAGAGATGCAAGCTGTACACAAATGTATGTGCGTACACACACACACACACACACACACACACACACACACACACACACACACACACAGAGTTCAGAGATGTACATATGCCTGATCTCTTATGCCAGCTATCCTCAGTCATGAAGTTCATACCAATGTAACTTGCTCCCTAATCCTCCAGATTACAGAGACATCAGGTCAAAAGAGATCAGCTAAGAATGCATATATACACACAGGATACCAACAGAAATCCCAAAAGAAATATAAGTACAGGCTGTCCCTGACTTGCGACATGATCGGTTATTGGGATAGCATCGCAAGTTGGGGGCATCGTAACTTAAACCTGCATTCATGACAGGCATCATGTGCCATCATAAATGTGGGGCCGAGGACGTAAGTCGGGAGATTTCGTCCCCTTCCACCCTTACGGAAAAGGACGTAAATGCGGGGGGGTTGTAAATTGGGCTGTTGTAAAGCAGGGGGCCTCCTGTATTCTCATCCAATAAGAGACATTATTTTTAGACAGTGCAATATATATATTAGACTGGGACTTTTCATTTTAGAAAGGGGAGACAAAGGGGGGATATGATAGAGGTCTATAAAAACATGATTGATGTGGAAAAAGTGAACAAGGAAAAATTATTTACTTGTTCCCATAACATAAGAACTACGGGTCATAAAATGAAATTAACAGGTAGCAGGTTTAAAAACAAACAAAAGGACGTTTTTCTTCATGCAGAACAGAGTCAACCTGTGGAACTCCTTGCCAGAGGATGCTGTGAAGACCAGGACTTTAACAGGGTTAAAAAGAACTAGATAAATTCATGGTGGTTAGGTCCATCAGTGGCTATTACTCAGGATAGGTAGAAATGGTGTCCCTAACCTCTGTTTGTCAGAGGCTGGAAATGGATGACAGGAAAGGGATCATGTGATGATTACCTATTTCGTTCACTCTCTGTGGGCATCTGGCATTGGCCACTGTCAGAAGACAAAATACTGGGCCAGATGTACCTTTGGTCTGACCCAGTATGACCGTTCTTATGTTCTTATTTGCCCATCATGACTTAATTAAGGCATAACATATTGGTGAAACTAAAATAAACATTGCTCAATGGGTTAAGTCCACTCTCTAGTGACCTACCAATACTTGTGATTAAAAATAGAATCTTGTTCTAAATATAATGGACAACTGATATTTAAAGTATACACAAATTCTCTATTTGGTAGAAAAAATATTAAAATAGATTTGCAGATAAACACTAATTCTAGACTATACAGTATTTAAATTAATGGAAATGAAATCAATGTACTTCCAGAGTCTTCAAATTTGTCAGAAGACCTCTATTGTTCCACTAAGCAACTGAACTCAGGAAATGTCTTGTGCGTCTCAGTTTTTCCTCCAGTATCACTTTTAATTTTCTTCTTCAAACTAGTAGCAGCCTGAAGATGGAGGACATGGCATTCCCACCCACATCTCTCTTTCCCAGTTCAAATACTGAAAGCTATTCCATTTTCTCAGGATCTTCCAGCTATTAGCAACACTCACTAATTTCCTCTGCA
The DNA here is from genome assembly GCA_032595735.1 of Pelochelys cantorii. Classification (NCBI taxonomy): domain Eukaryota; kingdom Metazoa; phylum Chordata; order Testudines; family Trionychidae; genus Pelochelys; species Pelochelys cantorii. The sequence goes on from CM064327.1 coordinate 72,551,360, forward strand.
GATGGTCTGTTTTGTTATCCATGTTAAGCTTAGATTTATCAATAAGGACTATTTTAAACCATTAACTTTGAATTAGCAATAGAACTCAGAAATTTTCCTTTTTTGAAGGGGGTAGGGAACTTCCCCTCAGGGAAGCACACACAGGATTGGCAGTCAGGATTTTTTACCTGAGTGCCAAACTAGTACTGTAAGATGGGGGAGGGAGGGAATTTAGCAGTTCAGAGGGCATCAAAATCATATATTCCACCTTGTGTGACAACATGCTTAAGGCCATCTCTCAACACACAAAAGGCACCAGCTTCTCAGAAATTCAGAACTAACAGTTAAAAATACATGAGGTACAAAACAAAAAATGGCTGGCAGTGCTTGCTGGGTACAGCCCACTATACTAGCAGTAGGGATGTTAAAAGTGCTGGGTTTTGGGTAAAGGTGTAACGGCTGAAATTTAGTGATTACACTTTTACACATGGGGAGGAAGGGGAGGCAAGTGGCTTCATGGGAGCGGTACATGCAGGGAGCCAACTTAAAAGCTGGCTCCCTGCTCATACCGGCTCGCTTCTACTCCCCACCTTGTGCTGCTGCCTCTGTATCAGAGGCAGTAGAACAGGGGAGCAGGCAGCTCCCTGGGAGCCAGTGTTTGCAGGGAGCCTGCTTAAAAGCTGGCTCCCCCCGAGCAACAGTTCCCACATGCTCCCCCACTTCCTGCTCTGCTGCCTCTGATACAGAGACAGTGGAATCAGGGTAGGAAGGGGGGCTTGCATGTAACCGTGAAGGTTAACTGATGAGCCTAAGCTCACTGGTTAACCACTTAAACATATACACTATCATATCCATAGCTACCAGATGTTGACTTTGCTGAGAAATGGTTAAGTAGGTGTTGGTAATTCATGGAGGTGAGTGGTTCAACCAAACACAGATATAAGGGAGAGAATGGAGCAGCACATGCAGTGTTCCATCTCTCAGACCTAGGGTTTGGACCAAACTGAGGAAAGAAATATAGCAGCAGCTAAGCCTAGGGTGGAATTTTGAGCTGAACTTTATGTTGTTAATTTCCACATTAAAGGAGAACTTCAGGAAAGAGGGAGTATTTGACACTACACAATGTGTGGATTTTGTTTCAGAGAAGGCTAGAAAAGGACTTACTCAAAACTATGAAAAACAGATTAAAGCAACAAGCACCACACGTATAGGATTATTTTAAAGCTGTTTCTGTTGCCCCTTTGTGGTTTAGTCCCAGTGATAAAAAAGCATCTGGTTTGTGAACCCACACAGTCTGTGACTATTGTAGGGACAACTATAAAATGGATCTTTGGTGCTTATTCCCATTTCAGATACACACTGAGTAATAATGATATTAAAAAAAATCAATGATACTTTGAAAATGTAGTACATTACTGTATGTGGTGCACTTAGATTATTGCGTCTGAATGATCAGCACATTTAAAAATACAAGCAATCCATTTTCCGCTTTTTGGGCCAGCACTTAGGATTTGGAAGTGTTCCAGTCACCATAAAACCAGACTATGCTAACAATTTCCTGTGAAGATGAGTGTGTATGTGGAACTATTTGTTATAAACTATACAAGAAAGTATCACCCATGCTCAGCAGCAAGACAGTCAATTGGCTTTGCTTCCAACATTAGGTACCATTGGGAAATTGTCAGTAACGTGTAAGGTCAGAACAGACCAACAAAATGAATGCCCACAAAAATTCCATTTATATAATCCAGGATGGTGAGACCCAGATAGTGCAAAGTGCAAACAAAAAGCCATTGAAAAGTAATTTCTAATTTGACCCCATATACATATATTATATATACACACATATATACAAATAATTGTTAGATTAAAATATTGCTAGATTAAAACGCTGTTATACCATTACCAGTAAGAAGGGAATAGAAATTGCCAAGATTTACAATACCTGCAGTGGGGGAGTTTGCATGATGTGACTTTTTTGGTAAGTTAAAGATCTGTTCACCGGGATCTGGTGGGGGAAGAGCATCTTGTCCTTGTCGAGCCTCCACAGGATCATACTCTTTACCATCATAGTTAGCATCAAAAAACTTCTTAAACCATTGGATAAAATCTAAGTTGTCTTGGAAGCGCCCTTTCACCAATTTCTCCACTGGAATCACCTGTAAAATGGTCAAAGGTTCCAGTGACATTGTGTTGCTAGTACATGCACAGTTCTCAGATTATCTAACAAGTTAACTATCAATGTGGTATCTCCTGCATCATTCTGGATTTAGAGTTACATAGTTAAAATCTTCTCAGCTGTGTGTGTGGTTTATATATAAGACCCTTTAAATACGCATTTCCTAGCACTATTTTTCCATGAGCAACATCTATCCTTCTAAAAGGTGCCAAAGTACAGAGTCTTGCAACCTGACCCAAACCTCGGGGGACCAGTCTGCAAGTGGCAGGTTCAGCTCAGGTCTGAAAATAGCCCAACATCTCCTGCCCATGGGGCCAGTGAGGCAAAGCAGTGAAGGCTGCTAAGTGCCCTGCTCCTGCTAGCCATGGTCTTGCTGAACTGCATGCACCATGGATTGAGTATGCTGAGGAACTGTAATGCCTATCATGCTGTAGCACACACAGTGCAGTGAGGTGGGAGAAGACGGCAGCCATTGCAGACACTGCTGTGATCATCCCAGGAGGTAAAGGGAGATGGATTGTGGACACAGGGTGTGGGGAGTCCCCCCCCCCCCCGCTATCAGGCCAAACCCCAGCCATGAGGTGGAGGCAATGTTGACACAGACTGGGAAGATGGGGAGGAATGTCAGATTAGGATTAGATCAAGTCTGAAAACAATTTGACACTTGAATTGAATTTGGGCAGCCATGAGCTAGTCAAGTTTGGTTTTTAAAATTAGACCTTTGCAGACCTATATCATTCTACATAAGCCTTGCAACTGCTCTTCCTCAGATGCACTTCTTTTAGCTTTGAGCAACTAGTGGGTTGCATGTAGCCAATCTGAAACTATGGTCATCTTTAATAACAAGCAACAGGGAGTCTGTTATTTTTTAATTAACATATTTCATGCAATGTAAAAATGAACAATTCCTTCAAAAAGCAAAGACAGTAGGCATGTAAGGAGCTGTCAGAAAACTCAGGGAATCTTCTTTCACATTGCCCTGTGTGTGCACGGTCTGGAACCACAATCTCAGGTTTGTCTAATATTCATTCTTATTTAAGCACTATTAGTGCTGAGTATGTCTACAAAATGCTCAGAAAAAAAAAATCAGAAATATAGGGCTGGAAGAGACCTCAAGATATCATCTAGTTGCCCCCACTGTCCTGAGATAGGATTAAATGTACCTAAACCATCCTTGGCAGACATTTCTCTAACCTGTTCTTAAAAACATGTAGTAATAAGGATTCCACAGCCTCTTGATAATCTGTTCCAGTTCTTAGCTATATTTACAGTTCAAAAGAGCTCACTAATATCTAACCTAAATATCCCTTGCTTAACACTAATTCAATTACTTCTCATTTTACCCTCAGTGGCTATGAATACAATTGATCACCTTTCTCTAACAGAGGCAGCAGCAGGAGGGGGAGGGGTAAAAAGTATCGGAGGCTGCTGTGAAGTAGCCCTAGTTGAAGTCAGCCTGGGCTGGCTGCAGACAGGGGCTGCTGGACCAGGCATGAACTGGGACCTATCAGTTCCAGCTCATGCTGGTCCAGGACCATGGTGGCTCTGCATTTAAAATGCAGAGCTGCAGTGTCCTGGACCTGGCGCAAGCTGGGACTGCTCACTCCCAGCTTGTGCTGGCTCCAGAAGCTACCCCCGCTGCGGCTCTGCAGCGTGCCTCCCCTTATCAACTAATCATGTAGTTGATACAAATTGTATCAACTATACGATTAGCCAACTATCCACTCCTGAACATTCTTAGCAAGACCAGGATTCAAATACCATTCCCAGTTTCAAAGTGGGTCGATAAGGAATGCTGGGAGTGCCACCCTGGCTTCTTTAGCAACAATTAACATTTCAGGAAGTTGAATGAACCAGAAGAGAATCCAGTCTTCAACTGGAAAAGGGGTTCCCAGAGCCTCAGGAGGAATGGAAATTTCAAGTCTTAAGTGGCACCACTGTGTTTTGAAAAAAGTTAAGAGCTAGCCTGTACAGTACTCCACAGATCATGTGACATGTTGTACAATAACCCCTTAAGTTTGTTATGCTTGTATTTTTAATGATGCACTGAAACTGAGTTTTTTCCCTATTAAGAAAGAACTGACAGACAACTTTATTAGGCTTTTCAATGTTTTGCTGAAAGAATCTGTTTTAAATAGAAGCAACTGAAGCATTGTGGTAATAATGAATTATTATTAAAATTGTCCTATAACATTTATTCATAAAACAGCACTTTTTAAAACTGTTTAAGATTTGGAATAAAGAGGTTAAAAGCAGGCATAGAACCATTTTTTCCAAATCTTTACAAATATAGCCATTTCATATACACAGAACAGAAAGCATGACAGCATTTTTAATGAGTTTAATCTGTTTAGATTCTCATATTGCTACTGCTTACACAAACAGGGCAAACTGATGTTTTGAGAAAATTAAATTATTCAACTTTGTATTTAGTCTGAGTGAAACCTAGGGTAGGATCTTATCTGCACATAGATTAAGCACCTGACTGTATCAAGGGGAAGAAAGTAGTGCGGGGAACACCGGGTCAACGTTGTTGATTAAAGGCAGAGAGAAGAGAGTTAAGACATATTTAGCTTTACAGAACAAACAATGCACAACAATTGAGAAATTTAACAAAGAAAAACACTGAAAAGCTTCAAAATGTGTATTTGTTAGGAAAGTGTACTGGGTTAGATAAAGGAAGAAAACTTATAAAATATGTACAGCATTTTAAGAAACGCAAGGCATGGTTTGATTTGTTCAGAGGTAATAGTCAAAAGTAAATTCTGTATAGATTGAATGGTTTCATATGCTTTAAGGCCAGAAGGAACTAGTATTATCATCTTCTCTGAACTCCTGCATTATGGGCGATAGACCTTCACTCAATTTTTGCATCAAGCCCATATCTTGTGGGTGAGCTAGTTTGTTTATTTAAAGACAGACATCCAATCTTAATTTAATTTACCAAGCAACATGGTGGCTTCTCCATAATTTGGAAAATTGTTCCAATGATTTAAAATGTAGAAGTATTCCTCATCCTACCTTGAATAAGTAGTTCTCAGTCAACAACAGATACAGAATACTTGTTGCTTACCTGTATTGTGAATTCTAGGTGACACCACATGTGAAATTGTGGTGATCCCCTGAGATTATGAGGATCCCAGTACTTATTAATTTTAAAGATCTTCCAGAGGATAGCATTTTATTATGAGGCCCTCCGGTGGACTTGGGGATGTAATGAGTGGCCCTTTGATTCCTTATCAATTAACTATTATGGGCCCAATTTTTCATCTTGAGCAATTCTCTTTTTGTACCCAAATACCCATTTTAGAAGTCAAAATGCCAGTGAGAACATCTAAATACAGAGCTGGGATGTTTAATTAAGGCTGTTAAGTCTGAAACTGTGTCTGGATATTTTTTATTTTAGCTCCTAATGTTCATTGTACACTATCCAATACAGAAGTCAGTCTTGTAAAACATTAATATGATTAGTATGTTTAAATATTGAAAACATACCTTATCCACATTCATTCTTTTAAACGATGCTTGCAGAAGTTTGAAATTGTGAATATATTCATGCTCCAGCTTTGCCTGAAATTTTACTTTCTTCAAGCTAATGCACCCTGGGAACAACATGTCCATGAACTGGCAGTAAGCTGCTCCTATAACAAGAAAATACATTGACATTAATCTTGATGCATCCAGCTATAACTAAGTGGCATTTACAGTCAGAAAAGAAAGTAACCAGGCTTAATGACTCCTGTAATTCATTTCTAGTGCCATGTACCAAATGCCTATCTGTCCACCACACGCTGAATAGTGTAAGTGGCCTATTAATATCTATATTATCATCATTCAGTCTGGATGCACCAAGCACTGTTGTGTAACATCTAAAGGATGACCATGACTGAGGCAATGAAAAATAATTTTTCCATTTACCACTGCTATTCTCACGTAGAATCCCCGGAAACCGGGTGTCTGTATAGCAAGTCCTTAGCTATCAGTTTCAATGGAAGTCTCTTATGTCTTCAGACCCCCACAACTTCCCAAAGTTGGACATGGGGAAAAGATTTTCATTTCCTGGAACCAAAGTAGTCAAGGACACAGATATAGGGGAGTTTGCTCAGTTCTCAGCTCATCTTACATGTATTCCCATCAAATAGAGATTTAAAATGAGACATGGCAAAAATGAGAGTGACAAATATAGGCTGAAAATAAAAGAGTTTCAAGAATTCTGGCATTGAAAGCCATTTCTCCTTGCCCCACTTTTCCCAAAACAAAACAAAAACAAACAAATCAAGCAATTTTTCATCTCTAAAGCTCAAAGAAAACATTTGGATAAGGAGACATGCAATCACCTCACAGCCCGCAGCCTTCAGATACTGGGCTCCTCTTAGTGCTGCCAGTTTTAATTATCTCACAATAACAGGGTTACTAAATTTAACACGAGGATTCAGTAAATTTAGATGCCAACCACGGAGTGTAAAAATGTGCAACTATACAAATTGGCGTATGGGGGGGGGGGAAATGTGAAGAGAAAATTCAATATCTTAGTGGAACAATGATGTCCTCTGCTCTGGGAGAGTATTCCACCATATTAGCAAATTTAAAGGCCAATGTTCAGATGTGTATAAGATCAAGCACCTATACCTGTGAATGTATGTCAGGTTATCACACATTAAATGTTATTTTCACAATAAGTTTTATATACTCAAAAGGGCTATTTTATCAAATCACAGATGTTTGAGGCAGATCTGACAGGCACAACATGGGTTTCTACATTTGACAATTTGGCTCATTGTCACACAAATATTCTTTTTTAATCCCAGTGTTGACAATTGTGAGAAGTTTTGCAAACTGACAGAGGTGTTAGATCCTAGACTGTCCTCTCTTTAACCACAGGACAGATAGCTACAGTTGAAGTGCACCACACTTTTCCATCAATATGCCTCAAACATGTTCTGGAGGGCCTATTTTCTCTATATTCAGTCAACCATCACATGGCAGAGGCGGTCTTCCAAAAAAACAAAACAAAACAGAGTTTGAACTCGAGTCACAGTAAAATGAGTTTCATAAGTTATGAATGAGGCTTTCATGTGACTTTGTCAAGGCTGTGACAACAGCCAAGACTTAGAGCTTGAAATTGTTGACATTTTACTGAGCTACTTGCAATGGTTTTGGTGTACTTACGATATAAAATAAAGAAATAGAAAAAGAATCTTGTGGCAAGTTAAAAGTTTCAGATATTACAGGTGCATTATCATACAGAAAGCTTTGTAAAGCAGATGAATTGCACATAGCTTACATTTACATTGCATGAGGACTAATAAATGCCCACCAACAGAAAGTATGTGAAATATTACTGCTGAAAAAGAAAAATGAGTAGAGTGTTACAGTATTATATGGCTTGACTTTTTTATAGTGTATTTATTACAGTGTGGATTTATCTAAAATGAAGTGTTGGTCTAGCCATGTCAATCCCAGGAAATCAGAGACAAGGTGGGAGAGAATATTTTTGATTAGACTAACTTCTGTTACTGAGAGAGAGAAGCTTTTGAGCTACACAGATCTCTTCTTCGGGTCTGGGAAATGTACTGAGTGTGTCATAGGGATGTAAAATACCATTTAATTAGTTAACTGGTTAAATGTAGTATTTAACCAGTTAACTGATTAAAGAGGGGCTAGTTGGGGAGTCTGCTCCAGCCCAGCTGCTTCTGGCCTCCGCATGGGGCCAGCAGGGCTGCTGGCTCCATGTGGGCTGGGATCCAGCAGCTCCACACAGGAGTGGGGCTGGCGCAGCCCTCCAACTCTGGTGGGCCATAGGCTGCTCCCAGGTACCGCTTCCCTATTCACATCTCTAGTGTGTTACAACTAAATACTATATTGAATAGCTAGTTTAGTAATAAGTAGTTAGCACGTATTCTAAGGAACCATTCAATGTGAAGTGGCCCACTAAACACATGTAGTCATGGGCCAAAAAGAGGGAGGGGATTAGGGGTACAGATTGTTGAAATAAAACATAAGACCAGTGGTCTTTTAAAAAAGCATGATTTTTAGTGTCTAGCAACATTTTGAATTTAAGCTGCCAGCTCATCTTTCGGAAGTTCTGTGCAGATTTCCTTTGAGGATGTGGCCTGGTAGACTGAACAAAGCGATCACTCTATATGTGACCTAAGAGGTCAGTTATGTAACTGATTCATGATAGAAAAGGAACTTGCTCAAACTCTCTCTCCAGACCCTTTTCCCATATATAAGCTTGTACTCTAATTCCTGATTGTCAAGAGTCACTGGTCATTCCACAACTGCTTGTGTTAAACATATTCAGAACTTTATCTATAACTGCCACTTTGTAAGTATACATGTGTTTGCAATGTCATCTTTTATTGTTTCTGCTGGTAACAGACTTCTTTTGCAGCCCCTGGGAAGTGGCTTACTAGCTTTTAAAACCTTGTGATGAAACTATCCTCTGTTCTCTTCTCCCTCTCAGTTGGCAGTTGTTTTCCTGTATTGTGTGTCAGCCAGTAGGACAGGGGTGGGTAAAAATAAGGCCCAGGGGCTGGATATGCCCCACCAACCATTTCTCTCTGGCCTGCCTAGCTGATTAGCAGAGCATGCATACTTACAGCCTGCAGCATGTGTTCAGTTCCCCCTCCCCCCTCTTTCTCTGTCCTGCAGCAGAGCTGCTCCCAGGATTTTCCTGCTAGCTGTGCAGTGTGTGGGAGAGAGGGGGGGGGGGGGAGAAAAAGGGGGGGAGACTGGAAGGAAGTGCTTAAGTCAGGATGTCCCTGGGCCCCTGTAGGAGGCAACAGAACAGGCCAGCTTTCCTGGTCTTCGTGCATGACTTCTCAGAAACTTACTGGATGCGTGCACTGGCTGGGTCACTGCAACACACACTCCCCCAGTATCTGGACAATACACACTCAGTGTGTGTCAGTCTGTCTGTCTCAATGTAGCCCCTAGCCCCACTCCTACCCAAGGCCCCACCCCTTCCATGGAGCCAGCCTGTGACCAGGTGCCCCCTGTGAAAATTGTCCACCCCTGCTGTAGGGGATTCTGTGAAATACTCATGTGCCAGAAACCCTGAATACACCCATATTACAGTACTGACCTGAACTGTGATCTCTGATCACAGCAAGGTTTGCTCCCAGACTACTCCCTCTACAGTAAGTTTCATTAAAGTAACCAACACAAAAGTGGAGTAGAACAGGCCAAATTTGAAGTCAAAGATTAACTTACATCAAATCACAATCACCGGCTGATGTATGATATGAACTCTAGAAAGAATAGTGGTGTCAGAGCTCAAATGTGTCAGGACAAGTGTCAAGAGGAGATCTCTTATATCGCTAGAGGCTATATCCTGAGCACTGTGAACACTGCTGTCTTGTGGATAATACAAGAAGTAAGGATGCATCCTATGTCCCTTTGTTTCCCAGCACAGTGTTATACCACAGATTATTTGGTCTGTGTGCCTAGTTAGTTTAGTCACTTTCCCACAGAGAGGGCTTAAGGGCAGATAAAAGTACAGGGTGAACCTCCGAAATCCGGGGCTCTCTGGTCTGGCAACATCTGTTGTCTAGCACCCTGGAGTGCAAACCTGCTGGGAGCACTGGTCAGCAGGACCAGCGAACCCAGTCCCCAGGGGAGCCTTGGTTGGGCAGGACAGCAGAGGGACTGGCAAGTCCAGTCCCAGGCAGGGCAGTAGCAGGGCAGCCAGTGGCAAAAGCAGGACAAGCCCCATCCCCGGGGATCCCCAGCAGAGCATGGCAGCCAGCAAGCCCTGTTCCTGGGAATTCCTGGTAAGGCGGGGGAGAAGTGGGGCCATGGCGGCTGGGGGAGTTCCATCCCCAGGGAGCCCCGGTGGGCTGGAGCCCTAGTCCAAGCCCTGCAGGCTGAAGCCCAGTGGCAGTGGGGCCAGAGCAGAGCCAGTTGCAGGGAGGGAATGTGTCCTGGGAGGCTGGTGTCGGGGACCACCCGATATGGCAAATTCCCTCATTTGGGACTGGTCAGGTCCCAAGGGTGCCCGGCAAGGGAGGTTCAACCTGTAGTCAAATATTAACTCTCATATTGACTAGTTTAAGTTAACTATGTCCCTTTATTGCAGCTGAAAGCTTTAACAATGAAACTGTATTTTAAAAATATAATAGCTATTGTGTAATTTACATAAATGAGGTTCCTACAGCAGATTTCCCTTATTTACTTTATCTTAAAAAACTAAACCTTCTTTAACTTCTCTCCTCATTAAGAAAGCATGAAAGTGGATCTTGAAAACAGTACAGCCACAGCCATAATAGAACAGTCTCTCATGGTTACTCAGTCTCGGTCCAGCCACAACTGCCTCAGAACTGTCATCTCTCATGCTTAATCTGCCCTCACTCATCCCTACTATAATCTTATTTTTTGACAATATTATTACCAGGACACCACTTTTTTAAATGAAATTATAATCAGCAATACAGCAAGAGAGGTTACTGAATTTTGTAGATGCACCAGTGATGGAATAAGAAAGTATTAAACAATTTCTATGTAAATCTTATTTTAGTTGTTCTGGCATATTGATTTGGTCATTGACTTTTTAAATATTCTGAGGCTAGATTACAGAAAGTATTTGCAAGCATAGGCACTACTTTTGACCCAGTTAGTATGTAGAAATTATATGCACATTTTAAAATTAAATGGCATACCAAACAACTGCTTTTTATACATAGCAGTAATGCCTGCACCTCTTATTGTATACAGCTGGCAGAAAGACACTTGAAGTTGATTTGTTTTAAGTATTTATATTTAGAAGAAAATAACTAGTTTCCCATACAGTGAAGTTACAATTGATGGGTTTCTGTAACCTTGAATCAGGCTAACATGCCAAAATATTACTACTTTAGGCCCCTGGGACATTTGTGAATAATACTTTCCTTCCCTCAGAGATAAAATCCCACTGTGATTAAGATATAAAAAGCCAAACATCACTAAGTCTTCATAATTTGGCATGGATGCGTGTGCTGGGTTGCTCTACCAGCCGGCTCTTTACACTAACAGCTTGTTCTTGGTTTCCTGAACAGAGATTACTACACAACATGCCTGAAATGTAAATGACAGGACTACTCACAATGCTAACTAGGATGAGTATAACAGTAGGAGGGGAGGGAACTGGATTCTGCAGCAGAATGAAGAAAGGCCTGGAAGAAGAACTGCTTATCATAAAAGTGTCAAATGATTAAATTTAAATTAAAACATTTCAATATGTGCAATACTAAGGCTGACATTTGCTGCTGACTGTATATTTATAATCAGATCTACAGTTAAAATAGTAAGTGGTAGCTCTTCATAATGGTTTTCCAAGTTGCATAGTCATTTTCTTGATAACTTGCTTTGCCTTTAGCTTAGCACATCCAGGTTCCCTTCTTGCTCTTCTCCTCCCCCCGTTCTCTCTGCCCCCCTCCCCCCCCCCCCCCCAAGAAACACCTGCAGGTGGGAGCTTTCTTATCTTTAATACGGCCCAGAATTTTGTATTCTGGGATTTATGGCATTTCAAAAGGGTCAATCGCTCACTTTCACTAACACAATGGGACATGAGCTGCTGTTTTTAATACGAATCACATACAGCTTTACTGCATTAAAGGGTGAAACACTATCACTATTTAATAATAATTGCACCAACCCTATCTCAGCATTGAATGGGAGTGTTGGTGCAATTATTAAGTAGACAGCAGGGAGCGGGGGGAAGAAGGAATGCCCCCTGCTTGCTACACTCACCAACCCCATGTCTGTGGGGGTAGGGAGGCCCAAATCTTCCCCCCGGTCCCGGCTGCCAGGGAGGTCCAGCAGTTTGCCTCTCACCCCCCACCCGCAGCCAGCCCCAGCTTCTCATTTCCCCCCACAGCTGCTGGGGCCACACCTCCCTGGCTCTCATTCCACCCCCGCCATCAGAGAGGGCTGGGCTGCAACAGCACCAGCCCAGGCCCCTTCTCCCCAGCCAGGGCCCTTAATCTGCCCCCCCCCCCCATGACCTAACCTTAACCCCGCTATCCCGGCGGAGGCCAGGTCAGACCCTGCTTTGCCCCCGGGGTAGGAAGAGGGGAGGGGAGCTGCTCCGAGGCCTTGTGTGCCCTGTGCTCTCATCCCAGCCCTGGGGGTAGGGGTGGGGATGGTGCTCCCAGGCCTCACAAGCCCTGCGCTCTCCTCCCAGCTGCCAAGCACAGGGGAGGAGGGAGGGAGGCATGGCAGCCAGCACTAGGGAAAGGGGAGGAATGGGCTGTGGGACACCAGAGTGATGTGATGTCACTCTGTTATCCCGCAGGAAAAACTTTAGAGGTATAGTAAGATATCAATCCAGAGTTCACATGGAAACATTGAGAGTCTGATTGCTAAAGGAGACAGAAAAGTGGAGAAATGGTTGAAAAGGAGTACTGTACCCAAGAAGGAATCTACAAAGTTGCTATTGGATTCCTAAATGATATGGCACTCTGCAAGTTTACTGTTCAAAGATGTATTTAGCTCTTGGTTTGCTTCCCTAAATAATTCCAGCTCGAAGTGGAAATCAGTCATGTGATTTTTGCACAATTATACAGATAGTATTTTTAAATTATACTAGGGGGTCACTACACTTGCCAGCCCCCCTTTGTCTGCTGCAGCCAGATCATGGCCTCTCCTCCCACTTGTGCCACAGAAGGAGGGGGGGCCACCACCAGCCCTTTCTGGAGCCAGATGGGGCTGGACCATGGGTCCAGGGCTGAGGATAGGATGCTCTGGCCAGATGGGGACTGGGCCCCAATTGGGACCTTTTTGGCCAGACAAAGTAAAATATTATGTCCAACAATAAACGGTTTTCAACATTGTCTTTATTAATAGCAGGAGGTCTAGAGCCACTGACCCACAGAAAAATCAGTTAGGGACCACACAAGTGAGAAGGAAAAGAGCCCCTCCAAAACCCCTCCAAGCCTCACTGATTTGGCCCCCAATTGAAATACTTTACTCCCCTGGTACTCCAGCTCCATGGAAGGGAGAAGGACTGAGATTCAAGGCTTCAGGCCAAATCAACTCTTCTGGGATTCCAGGGTTAGTGGATTTTGTGGGCCCACTATGCTCTGGGGTGGGGCCAAAAATGAGTGTTTCGGTGTGTGGGACAGGGCTGCCAGCGAGTGGGATGGGGATGCAGGAGGGACAGAGGGTGTGAGGTCTGGCGGGGGGAAGGGGAGCAGGAGCAGGCTGGGGGCAGGAGTAGGCTGGGGGTGGGGTCTCAGCAGGAATGTGAGTGAGGGGGCTGGGGGTGCAGGGTAGGAGCAGGGTCAGGGTAGGTGTCTGGCCAGGAGGGAAGGGGCAGGAGTGAACGGGGCGGGGCAGGGCAGGGTCTCAGCAGGAAGGTAAATGAGAGTGTTGGGGAGCAAGGTCTGGGCATGAGGGGGTGGGGGCACTTGTCTTCAGGCCCCATGCTGGTACAAGGCTCGGCCTCCCACTGCTCCCATTCGCCAGATTCTGGCCAATGACAGCACAGGGAAAGGCTCTAGACAAGGCACTGCTGTTCCCCCAGCCCAGGAGGGGGAGCGCTTCTTCCCTGAACAGGAAGGCTCAGGACTTTCTCCTTCCCCCACTCGCTCCCTCTGCAGTAGGATGAGCTGGGCCACCAGCTCCTGCCCCACCATCTCCTGCCCTGACTCCACCACCTTGGGTGGTGGCTCCGGCTTGGGGCTCTGCGATGGTGGCACCTGGAAGCAGCTGCCCAGGTTGCAGGCCGCCTCTGGCAGGGGCAAGCCGGAGGCGGGGGGGGGGGGGCAGGCGAACCATGCACCACCTCAGGCTCAGTGCTGTAGTGCACCAGGGTGGAAAGTCTTGAGCACCTAGTTCTTCTTGGCACTGCTGGGGCTGGCCAGCCTCAGGCTGCTCACCCTGGACAGGGGGAGGTCTCTCCACTGCCCCCCACCATGGGAGAGGAGGAGGGGGTGAGATGCACAGCTGAGGGCAGAGGGTGGCAGGATGAAATAACTTCCTGTGGGATGCAGACTGATGTGCTGACGACATTCTGTCATCACGCAGGAAAAAGTTTTTTTTTTTTAAATGCACACAGAGATTTGCACATTTGGAGACAACAGGATGATTGGTAAAAATAGAACCTAATGACTTTTGATACAAAATGTCCTTAATAAGCTAAATTAGGGAAGTTAGCACAGACCCGTTTAGACAATTAACTGATAAGCCTGGGCTTGTTGGTTAATCCTAATGGTTACCTACACCCACCTTTGCTGCCTCTGATACAGAGGCAGCAAGGGGGAAGGAGGTGGGAGCTAGTGCCCACAGGGATCGGGCTCCTATGGAGCTGCCTGCTCCCCTCCTTGTTGTCTCTCTCAGAAGCAGCAGCACAGGAAGGCAGGTGGGAGCTGAATCCCCCTGAGCACTGGCTCTTGCACACCTACTGCTGCCTCAGAGAAGGTAATGCAGGAGGTGGGATGGGGCAGATGGGAGCTGGCACATGCAGAGTGTCAGCTTCCAAGCCAGTTCTCCATGTGTACTGGCTCCTGTGGAGCCACCTGCCCCCACTCCCAGCCCGCTGCTGCCTCTCTCAGAGGCAGCAGTGCAGGAGGGGCAAGCAGGAAGGTGGGAGCCAGTGCTCAGGGGAGCTGGCTTAAAAGCTGGCTCCCCACAAGCACTGACTCCTGAGGATCACCTGCCCCCCCCCACCTCCCGTGCTGCTGCCTTTGCTAGAAAGCAGTGAGGTGGGCAGGCAGGAGTGCAGTGCATGGATGTTCCTAGACCACAGAGCCCAGGAACAGGGCGGTCTGGTGGCAGGGCAGGAGTGCAGTGGCAACCCAGTGTGTGTTGCGAGGGGGAGGGAGTGGAACAGGTGGCACAATGGGGAGTTCTGGCCCCAGTAGTGGCCGTGGAGCTAGCAGTGGCTAGGAAGCTCTGTCCCCAGCCGCGGATCTCCAGCCCTGGCCCTCTGCACCCCCAGCCCCGGCCGCGCAGCTCCAGCCCCGGCCGCAGAACCAGGCAGCTGCTGAGCTCTGCCCCTGCTGTGGAGCCAGGCAGTTGTGCAGCCCTGGTCATGGGAGTCAGGTGGCTGCTGAGCTCTGCCCTGGCTATGCAGCTCCAGCCATGGCGCTCTGCCCCGGCAGCAGCGGGGCCGGCAGCATCAAGAGAGCCTGAGGGCTGGAGCCCTAACCCTGTGGCAGCACAGGTCAGGAGGGGAGGGACCTTCCCTGGTCGAGCAGATCCCCTCATTTAGGACCAATCAGGTCCTGAGGGTGCCTAAACACTTCCTATCTGCCACTTTTCATCATCTGCAGCAGGAGCCAGGTCAACTTCTCTCCCCACAGATATTCCCTTCACCCTAGGATGCACATGAACAGGTTCTGCTCACCTGCATGAACAGAGCCCCTGCCAATTCTTGGCTGTCCTAGTGGTTCTGTTCTCCCAATGCTGCTCTCCCATTTCTAGTGCCCAGCCTGATAGGATTACAGGGGTTAAACAGAGCCTGGTACTCTGTTGCCTAGACTTTTAACAGGACAGCCAGAAAGTCCACCACACAACACTACTGATAGTCTTTAAGAAAATCCTTGGGAGTGGGATATTCCCTAGGGAGGAAATGCCAGGTGTCCTGAAACTGAAGTCTAAATTTGAGCGTCACATGTTAGTTAAGCAGAAAACATTGATTTTATTGATGAGTTTGTATACCTGAAGAAAATTCTTTTTAATGATAATGTCAGATAACTGATAGGCTTGGCAGTCACAGGGCTTGCTGGGTAAACGTTCAATGAAGAGTTAATGACATGAAATCACTTGTTAATGAAAACAAGACAGTTTTGCAATTTTTCAATATATTAATTCCTTACAACTAAATTAAAAATTCAGCCCTTCAGTTCAAACCTATTGAAGACAGTAAGTTTGCACAGATGTCACTGAAGGGTTGGTCCTGCTTTGGGCAGGACTCGATGACCTTCTGGGGGGGTCTCTTCTAGCTCTAGGAGTCTATGATTCTACTGTATGATTTTTTGCCTACAATATCTTTGTACAGGGCTATCATCATCATCAGTAATGGAAAGTCTACCTACATCTGATCCACTAACATGGGCTGCAGATATCAAAATCCACAGATATGGACATCTGCAGACAAAGTGGATAATTTCACAGATTTGTAGGGCTCTAACCCTGCCTTACTTTCAGACCCCATTCTAAAGCTGCAGGATTGGCAGAAAAAAAACTATTTTAACATGCATACTGTTACTCCTGGGGGAATTCTGCACTTGTTGCATTTGGAGACATAGTAAAATTGCAGCATTCCCTAGAACTGATACTGAGGAAATCACATTGCCTTTTTACTGTGTCACTTCTCAGCCTAGAATACCACTGCACGGAAACACAAACAAGTTATGTGCTGATGTCAGAACTATGGCAACACAAAATCCTGGACTGTTAACTAAAAAATAAGGAAAGAACTGACTTGATCTAAAATGATGTGTTGCTTAGAGCCAACATATTTTAACTAGGGGTGTTAAAAATCACGTAATATGGTAACTGTGTAATTGCTAAAAATTATCTTAGTGGTTGCATGTGCCGTGGGCTCTGCAGCATAAAGCTTAGCTTAGCTTTATACTGCAGAGCCTGCAGTGAAGCTTCCTAAGGAGCCAACTGAGTTTAACAGATACCATTAAAAGAGAAAGATGGACTTTCCACCTAAGTCGCCTGCAGGGCCCAAACACAATCTGACTTCACCTATCCGACCAGGCCCCTATAGGCAAGTTTACCCAAACCAGCTAGGGGAAAAAGGAGGAAGAACTCCCTCATAACTTAACTCGATGCTTAGGTTAATCAACTGGGAAATGGGAGACCCCATGTTCAAGTCCTATCTCTATTAAGGATGTAAAAGACTAGTCAACTATCAGTAAGCATTTGCTTATTGGATAGTATTTTGACTAGTCGATACCCCCCTCCCTTTGCTGCCTCTCTGAGATAGAGGCAGCAAAGGGGGGGGGTACTTCAAAGTGGCAGCACCACACAGCAGCATTGACACTTTGAAACCCCCAGGTGCCTTTTCAAAGGGGCAGCCGCTGCACAGCAAATCCGCCTGTGTGCCTTTCAAAGGGGCAGCCATGGAGCCCAGGGTCAGCTAGGGACTCTTGTACATTTCAAAGGAGGAATGCGGAAGTGCCTATTGACTAGTCAATTAACTGCATTTTAACATCGTTAATCTCTACCTGATGATGAGAAGGGATCTGTTGCATTTCAGGGGAGTGCCTTAACCACTGGGCTCAAAGATGTTCTGATGTGCATGCCTTCCTCACTCTCTCCTGTTGAGGCTGATCCATACTGAGTAATGAAGGAATCATGGGATCTGGGGGAAGAGCACAGATGCTCAAGCAATCATGCCAATGACTCTGTAGCTTAGTGGTTCGGGCTCTCACCTAAGACCTCGGATCCATTCTCCCTGCTTCAAATGACATTTTAAAATTAATTTACCTACAGTGGGACAGCCTAAACAGGAGAGTTTGAGGGATGCCCACATCAGAATATCATACAATACACTGGTTTGAGTACTCAGCGGAGAAATGGCAGATACCAGTTCAAATCCCTTCCCCACCTCAGATGAGGGGACTTGGAAACTCCCACCCTGCAGGTGAGTACCCTATGCACTGAACTAATAGTTTGAGGGAGATTTCCCCTTCTCCTGTCTTGCTAGAAAAGACATAGGTATCCAACTCCAAGACAGGGTTTGCAGCTGAAAATTCCAAGAAGAGGGAGGCACCTCACTGCAACTTAGGCACAGATCTCCAGAGAGGGAGAAAACTTAGTATACACCCTTCAGTATGGCCCCTCAGACTAGCTTAAATGAAAAGTCACTCAGCATGCTGGTTTTTGTGAATCCTATACTGAGGCAACCCTTCCTTCCCCATTTATGATAAAGGGAGTTAAGACACCTAACTCAAACTTTGTGAATACCAAGGATTTCAAGGCACTTAGGTCAGTATTACCACACCTAACATCTAAGTCCTGTTTTCAGGTAATGACACTTGAGCACTTTAAAGAATTTTATCCTAAGATCCAGATTTTGAGATATTTAGGTATTGCTGTCCCCTACCTTATTTAAGACCCTACATCAATTTTCAAAATGGATTTACGCACTTAGGAGCTTTAACAATTGATGGGATTTAGGTTCCTAAGTGCTTAAATCCTTTTTTAAAAATAGAAGAAGATTCCTAAATCAGTTACATATTAGAACACTGAATACAACAATTCCTAAATGGCTTTAAAAATTTAGGTATAAGTGCCTTCACATATATTACAAATAAATTGGGAATCAAGAGGGTTTTTTTAAAAAAATTTTCAGCTAATCTATAAATTAAAAAAACCAAAACAATGAAATGAGATGCAAACCCCTCCAAGTTACAGTAAGTTGGAAGCTGTGACAAACTGACAAGCTATCCATCTTAAATTTTGAATCTAATCTATGCTTTATTGTGAAAAGAAAATGGGCAAAGCACACACAAAGTAATACATTAAAAACAAAAGCCCAGCATTCATTCTGTAGATATTAGTCATTAAACATTTTAGTCCATAAAAATTATGGGCATTAACATTGTTGGGAAGGGACACACTCTGTGGGGGGGGGGGAAGCATCTAACGAGTATGCATGACAATAGTTTCAGTGAGAATAAAAAACCTGCAGAGTACAGCAGTGACTGTTTTAGAGCTATACAGCATTTGAGGCATAATTTTCATATTTTTAGACTTCCTAAAATTGCTTCCCTGAAAATGATTTTGATGTTCCTATTTTCAATGGCTACAGAGTAGGCTAGGCATTAGCTTCCAGTCTCTATATCAGATTTAGTTAACTAAGAAATCTGAGAAAAAGCAAGTGATTTTTGTTTTGTTTTCAAGAGACCCAATGGGATGTTTTTTCTATTCATATGCACTTTCAGACCACTTATGAATTTTTAAAACATCTCTGCCACTAGCAGCATGAAAAAGTCATGTTAAATGTATCCATATGGTTAGGATTTATTATAACGCACACAGTCCCCATTGAGTAATAGAAGTTACTGAATGCATATCAAAAGCACCTAAGTGATTTAGAAGCACAAGTCCCATTGACAGTTAATGAGATTTGTGCTTCTAAATCACATGGGTGATTGAGAATCCCATCCCATAGGTCTAAGAATCAGTCTGATGCAGTCCAGTTATCCACTGACCACTTGAATTAAACAACACATTCTGGACTGTAAGACCTCAAATCCTAACGGTGTGTATTAGCCTCAGGCATTCAGTTTTAAAAAAACTGCAGTGCTTATTCAGCACTTAAGTACCAGTAACACTTATTCTAAATTTAATATAAAGAATTTATTTTCCCTAAATCTTTTCCTGTCTAAATTCATTCTAAGCATTTTGCTCTAGACATAATGCATTCCATGATGATTGTAAGCCAAAACTAGAAGAGAAATACTTATTCTCAAAAAATAAAGGACAAGTAACGAAAAAGCTTCATATGGGTAAAAGGCAATTTGACTTTAAAAGTGACAGTGAGAAGAAAAAACAGTAGTTTGACTATAAATATGCAAAGTTGCTGCTTTACTTTTAAAATATTATTCCTTCTGAGTTTCTGCAGAATTACTATTAATGCTTGTTTTAAAAAAAAAAAACTGGTGGCTGTTTAGTGAGTAACTGCTTTGCAAGCTTCTTCTTGAAGCACTGCACATGGTCTTTAAACAAGATTGTCAACATCCACTTTATTCCTCTAATGCTAATCATCATATGAAGACATTAAGAAGTCACTTACACTGAGAATCTACCGGGTAGCAAGATCTCAATACAGCATGATAGTGCCTTAAAACATGGTTCAGTTTCACCGTACAGACAGGATCAACCTATGTTTTAATTAGGTTTTCAAGCCAAACTGTAGCCTTGACTTTGCTCTCTAAACACACTGCAGTCCTACAACATTGAAATGTTCACTTCTGCCGGCACTGCCATACCAAACTTTCTGAGAACAACTGGTCTAATAGGGTCCCACAGTACAGGCTTTCACTGCATGCACAATCTTACTTATCTGGCTTAAAATAAACACATTAAGTAACATGTACTGAAGTATTTATGTATCCTTTTCCATCAATTAAAAATATCATCGAAAAATATTAAAGCAAAAACAAGGACATTCTTCTGTTGTATACCACCTCAAGACAGCAAAACATACTTTTTCCCACTTGTGGAATCCACAAGTAAACTTCACTCAGCCATATTTACAAATGTGGTCTTTACAGCATACTCTGAAGGTAAACACATTTGCGTGCATCAGACAAATGGAGGCATTACAGGAGCAGATTCTAAGGCCAGTCTACACTAGACCTGGAAGGTCAGCTTACGGTATGTAACTCTACGTATTCTAGGAAGCTGGAGTCCGTTTACCTTAAGCTGAGCTTGGCAACATTCCCACAGTGGAAGGCCAACAGGAGCAAGCACTCCCATTGGTTTCCCTTACTACTGGCAACTTCAAGGAGTACAGGTGCTGTCCAGCGCTGCCATCAGTGTTCAATTTATGGGTCTTAACTAGACCCACTAAATGGAATGCCAGAAAGTTGACCTTCAGCACAGCGAATAAGATGTGCCCTAAAAGTTGAGATCTCCCCACGTAAGTGCCCAGCTGACATTTCCCTTTATGTTAACACTAGGGATGTTAAAATGTGTTTATTCAAGTAAATGTGTAACCACTGAAATTTTTACATGTGAGGAGGAGGCAGGCAGGCAGCTTTCTGGGAGCCAGTGCATGAGGGGAACCAATTTTTAAGCCAACTCCCCACATGCATCGGCTCCAAGCTGCTTCCCCTGGTGTTGCCTCTAATACAGAGGCAGCAGTGCTGGTGGTGGGGAAAGGCTTTAATTGCATGCACAGGAGCTGGTGAATGAGGGGAGCAGGCTCTTAACTGGCTCCCTGTGTGCACTGGCTCTCGCCTGCCCCTCTGCACTGCTGCTTCTGCTGGGCTTGGGGGGGAGAGGGGGAGAAAGAAGAAGGGAGGTGGCTCCCCAGAAGCTGGTGTGCACTGGGAGCTGGCTACCTGGACATACCAGGAGCCTGCATGCTGAAAACACTTGGTAATAGATGGATAGACTGTCAGCAGCAAGAAATTCTCTTTCAACACAGGACCAACACTTGTACTTCCTGTAAAGCAGCTGGCATCCTGCCCTACTCAAAGGAGATGGTGACAATCTTCATCAGCAAAGGACTTAGTACTTCCCCACTAGACTCCACAAGCCAGGAGACACAAAAGATCCAAAGCACAGACTACAGCATGAAATTCTCCCAACACGTCCAAAATCTTCAGAAGCGACCCTTGCTGAAATGACCTAATTTTTGTCCTATTCTGATGTCACGCTCCCATCCATTGGCAAAGACAACAGTTTGAGTACCAACAATTTTATCTGCAATGTGATAAGAAATGTCCCAGAGCGGAAGGGACTTGTATCAATAGTCAAGCAAAAGAAAATGCAGATTAACAAGACTATTCACCGCCTGAAATAAGTTTCCTGATCAAGACTTTGTAGATATCCTGGTGAAGACAAATGCCATCGTATAAAAATTCAAAATGTGTGTTGGTTTTACGATGTGGACTGGCATTCACTAAAAACAAGGAGTAGAATATATTGTGTACACACACACAAGTCCTCTATTTTCCATGGAGCCTTGCATGACTCTTTTAGAGCAAACATTCAACACTAGCAGCAATACATTCACAAGCAACTCTATAACAAAAACCCAATCAGTTGTGCAGATACCATGGAGCAAAACCAAGGCAGATTAAAAATCCTTAAAATAAGATTTATAATTATTCATTATAAAAATAACCTGCCTCCTATGAAGATGACAATGGAGTCTGCCTTCAATTTGAACTAAAAGAAACATAGAACTAAGGCTGCAACATGGAGGGATCCCAATTAATTAAAACTTTGGTTTTTTTGGTTCAGCATCAAGGACTGACAATCTACACCGCTGTAGATCCTTAGGAGAACATTGTGACAGTAGATTGACATGCTATAACATCATATGTAGTTGAAGACACATTTTCATATTCAGCTCAACAATCAAATGCAAAACAAATCCAACCTTTTTGGAGTAAGACCAAAAATGACCAAATACCCACACCCCCAAAGTTAAGAGAATCCCAAGGAGTTTATATGTTTGGAGAATGTTCCCTGTCTAATGTTGTCAAACCTAAATTATGAGAGCTCCAGACTAAATTTAGATTCTCCAGGGATGAATTCATCCATAACCCAATCCTTTTGGCACATCACCACTACAGCAGGCATTTTGAAAGCACAGGGGACACTATGCTGCACTCGACCTACTTAGCAAGGACAAAAACACATCCAAGACTCAAGATGAATACAAATACTGTGTAACTGAAAAAGCAGCCTCTTCCTTTGCTGCTTCCCATCCTAGCTTCATTCATTTAACCAGCTATATGGAGAAACAACCTGGTTTCTCTGTAGTACGCACACCAGTAAAGCCCACTCCTTAACTCTTAACAGCAATGAAAAATCAAGAAAGAATTCAGTGGCTTCAGCTGTTCTTCCTTCCATTAAAAAGTCAACTCAAGCTTTTCACTGAAATATTTTATTATTTAGAACTCAAAATCTTACCTAAAGGCACAGTGTCAGCCTATTATATTTTCTTTATATTCAAAATATTTTAAATTGCCTCTGATGTACACTATATGCCTTTACTCCAATGTATGTATGCCATTATTTCACCAGGCATGAGTGGAAGCTAGGGATGTTCATCATTCTACAAAACAGGGCCTTTGTGTTTTGCATTCAGACAGTAGATATATTCCCCTTTTTTAAAAAGGGCTCTATAGTTAGCTTTTTCTGGCATTTGGATTGCTTCTTATTGCCAAAAATGAGCACAAACTGAAAATGCATGAGCCCGCATTACAAATTTTAATGCTTTCTTTAAAAAGCAAAACATCCTTACAGTTTTATATTAGGTGATAAAATCCAGTTATCTTAGTCACTCTGTAGCTCACTAGAATACTGTGAAATGCTTCCAAGTGTTACAAAGCTTCTCACATCCTCCTTCCCTTTGAAGTCTTCTAGAAATACTCATATTTTATGGAAACTGATGTTAAGCTGCATGAAGGTTGCAAATGCATTAAGGAACGATAGCCAAAAGAATGCTAGCATGAATGAATTTAGATCAGCAGTTCTCAAACTGTGGTCCATGCTGCCCTTGTTGGTGGTCCACAGACAGCTGGCAAAATGCTAGCTTGTCTCTTTGTTTTCAACTTAAAAAAAAAATACAAGTGCTTCCTTAATATTACTTTACCATGTAAACAATCCCTATAGATGCTATGGGAGTTTTCCTTAACAACATGGGCAGAGAAGTGGGGGAAGAGACTGTCTGTAAAAGTCAAATAGCAAGGGAAGTGGCTCATCAGACTGTTGTGGTCCATGTTATGAAAAGTGTTTGCAAAAACCTCAATTAGTGTCAATAATTCAGACACTGATTTTTGGACTGTACAAAGGACTCTCGCACAGACAAAAAAAAAAAAAAAAAAAAAAAAAAAGCAAGACTGAGCTGATGATGGTATCCTAATATGAGAATTTAGGCAGAAGAAGAAGAATGCCTCCAGCACAAGTTACAGTTCTGTAAAGAGCCAGAGTGAACCAGGACAGTGCTAGGAGCCATACTCCCAGGCCTGTTAGTGACTCCCCTCATGGAGGTGGTTTACACAGAAGGCTGGGAGAGCTCTCTCCCATTGCTTGTGCCATAGCCATGCTTTCAGTTTAAAGTGTTGCTGCGGCTGTGCTTTTAACTTCAAAAAGTGTAGACAAAAACTGAGCCTTCTTTTCTCAAGACTAAACATCCATTTTTTTCATGGTGGATAAAGATATATGATTTTTAAATAAAAATTAGATTTTGATACATTATAACTCAAAGATATCTCATCAGGGAACAGGGATTATAAATTCTAATTCTAAAGTATGAGACAATATATTCATGAAATGTTTAAGAGAGTTTTGTAATGAGTTCCAATAGTTCATGGATTAGGGACCCAATCTCATGGGGTTCCAGAGCCTTCTGTATAGATTATTTAGGTTAATCTTTCTATCTCAATTGGACTCAGTGCTCAGACTGGAAGATACCATCAGAGATGTCTAGTTCTGCAGGTCTCAAATTGTGGATTTGTGTCTCCAGAGATAACATGCTTTTTAACAGCAAAAATGTTAACAAACAAACAAAATAGAAATAACAGACCTCCACTCTATTGTCTCTCTACAAATTTGTGTACACGGAGTCAATCCCTTATCTCTCAAAGTGCAAAGTTTCAAAAAGTTCAACGAACAGAAGATTTTTTGGGGGAAGAATAGATCTGGACAAGGAGAAGAAATCTGGAGATAAATGTGAGAAGGGAGGGGCAATAGAAACAAAAGTGAAACTGTTTGAGTAGCATATTCCAGAAGTCTTT
Organism: Pelochelys cantorii; assembly: GCA_032595735.1. Taxonomy (NCBI): domain Eukaryota; kingdom Metazoa; phylum Chordata; order Testudines; family Trionychidae; genus Pelochelys; species Pelochelys cantorii. The sequence goes on from CM064327.1 coordinate 72,575,939, forward strand.
CTGAGTGTAGCCTTAATTCTGTGGTCACCAACCCATCGATCGCGAGGAGTTCAGGTGTCTCATCTCCCCCCCCCCCCAGAAGCCCCAATACCTACCTCCAGAGACAATGGAGGTAGTGCCAGCTTCATATGGGGTGGACAGAAGTCCTGCAGCTGCGCACCTCTTCCGGGGGTTCCAGAAGTGTGCTGGCTGCTCCGCTCCCCCCGGTCTGTGGTGTGCCAGGAACTTGCGGGGGGTGGGAGGAGTCACCAGAGGAGGTGCGTGCCAGGGCTTCCCTCCTCTGCAGGGAGGAGGGGGGAGAAGGAGGAGGAGTAGTCCCGGGAGGAGGCAGGTGTGGGGGACTCCCTGCCCCCAACACCACCCTGCCCCCACTCCCCTGTACCATGTCCCCTGTTCCCACCAGCACAGTTGGGGCCACATTAGAGAGGCTTGGGGGTTTTTTGGAGAAGGTTTTTTTTTCCCTCATCTCACTTGTGTGGCCCCCCAACTGACTTTTCTGTGGGTCAGTGACCCCTGACTCAGAACAGGTTCCCTGCCCTTCTCATAAATAAAGACAATGCAGAAACATTTTGTGTTTGACATTGTATTTTATTTAAAAAATGAAGCCTGGCCAAACAAACCCCCAATTGGGGCCAAGCCCCCATCTGGCCGCTGCAACATAACACTTCTGCACCACCACCCCCGCAGACCCTAGATCTGAGCCTATCATACACTGGACCCCCCCTTCCCTAAGCCCCTCACATACTACAACCCAAATTCCTGCACTCTCAGATCCACAAGCCTGTGGCTTGCTTAGTACCCCAACCCTCCATCTGACCCCAACACTCCCCAGCTTGGAGCTCCCTCCCCGAGCCAGCGTCCCCTTCTCCACCTCCTCCTGCATCCATATTTCCTCCCAGAGCTTGCACCTCTCACCCCTTCCCACACCCAAATCCCTCATTCCACTCCAGAGCCCACACTTCCTGTCTCAACCCAGTGAAGGTACGGCTAGACTGCAGGAGTTTTTCCAGGATTCAACAGATATCCTGGAAAAAACTCTTCCGCATCCAGGGACGCGTTTGTTCTTCCGCTTTTTTTTAAGTGGAAGAACAAACATGCTCTTTCAGTAACCCCTGTATTCCTCATTCCACAAGGAATAAGGGGCTTCCGAAAGAAGGGGTTTTTCTGACATTTGGTCCAGTCTAGACAGGCCGAATGTTGGAAAAACCTCTTCCTACAGAAGAATTGAAAAAAAGCGGCAGTGTAGAGTATATAAGGGCTGGGGATAGCAAGTGATGGAGAGGAGAATAGAGGGTGGGGCTTCAAGGAAGGGGTGGAGTCTTGGGGGAAGGATGGGGCGGTAGATCTTGGCTTGTTCTGACATTTAAAAAGTGATCTTGGGTATAAAAATGTTGGAGACCGCTGCCTTACTTGATTTGAGATATACCATACCTTTCTCTTACGAGAAGGGAAAACATAGCAGCAGGATGTAAAAAGACCCAGATTAAACTATTTCCAATGAAGTTCCTCTACCAGTGGGTAAAACAGGCATGAATGCAAAATGCAAACAGCGCAAAAAAGAAATGCAAGGCCTGGCTGCCCGAATGAAACACCATGAAAAATGTTCCTTCAAGAGGAAGCTCCATTAAGGATAACCAAAGGAACTATCTGAAAATGCAGGATCTTTAGGTTGGTAAGCTTTATTTCATAATTCATTCCTAAGGACTGCCTGTCTTCCTTCTAGATGATTCTTGAATTCTCATGTTTGAGCTATTTATTTTTTTTCCTGGGCAGCACAGGGTGGTGGGTTTGACTCCGGTCCTCCACAGGCAGCTCAAATCCCACCACACTGGGAGTGACCAGACAAGGGACCCTCTGAAGGTAGGGAGGTGGTGTGGGTTCTTGAATGGACTAGGGCATATGCCTAGGCAGCACAGGGTTGGGGGCTTGAGAGAGCACGCACGCACACACTTTTGATGCAGTTGTGATCATAGAATACTAGAACTGGAAAGGACCTTGAGTGATCATCAAGTCCAGTCTCCTGCCCCCACAGCAGGACCAAACACCATCTAGATTATCCCTGATAGACGTCTGTCTAATCTGCTCTTAAATACCTCCAGTGATGGAGATTCCACAGCCTCCTTAAACACTGGAATAAATTGCCTAACCACCCTGCCAGTTAGGAAGTTTTTCCTAATGTGCAACCTAAACCTCCCTTGCTGCAGTTTAAGCCCATTGCTTCTTAACCGATCATCAGAGGCCAAGGAGAACAATTTGTCTCCCTCCTCCTTATAAAGCCTTTTTGTATACTTGAAAACGGCTATCGTGTTCCCTCTCAGTCTTCTCTTTCCTAAACTCAACAAGCCCAATTCTTTCAGTCTTCCCTCATAGCTTATGTTTTCTAGGCCTTTAGTCATTTTTTGCACTCTTCTCTGGACCTTCTCCAATTTCTCCACATCTTTCTTGAAATGTGGTGCCCAGAACTGGACACAGTACTCCAACTGAGGCCTAATCAGTGCCTAGTAGAGCAGAAGAATGACTTCTCTTGTCTTGCTCACAACATTCCTGTTAATGCATCCCAGAATCATGTCTGCTTTTTTTGCAACAGTGTCACACTGTTGGCTCATTTAGCTTGTGGTCCACTATGACCTCTAGATCCCTTTCAGCAGTACTCCTTCCTAGACAGTCACTTCCCGTTCTGAATGCATGAAACTGATTGTTCCTTTCTAAGTGGAGTATTTGCATTTGTGCTTATTAAACTTCATCCTATTTGTTAACTATAAACATAAGCTGTGATGCAATATTTCTTTATAGTTACTGATTCTCAAAAACAACTATAACACTTACTGCCCACAACCACCACTTTCCTAGCTGCCACCCAGTTTCAGAATCTGCTGGCTTTTTTCCCCTGAAATCACAGACTTCCTCAAAACATCTCCTGTATTCTTAGATCTCATTGATTACACTGCCTACAGCAAGGGCCTGTCAGATATGCACAGGAAATAATCAGATGTGCCTGGCACACTTTTGGAACACCTTGCAGCAGAGTTAGGCAAGGATTTCTTCAAACCCCCTATGTCCCACTTCATTTCATATCACCACATTTTCTGTGCCCTCCAACAATGATTTCAAGACACTAACCAATGGAATATTTTATTCATCTGGGTACTCACCATTTCCTTTGTGTATAACGGTGCTTTCGCTAAGGTTGTCGCTTTTCAGATAATTTAATTCCCAATCATGTAACATGTTTTGAAAAATACTTTCTTCAGTAACTGTACTGTATTTATAATACAGAAATTCTCTATTGCATTCCTTTCCTTTTCCGCTCAATCATCATATTACTAGATTTTTATCTGCTTCTTTATCTAGACTCATGTTCTGCATTCATTTTGCTTCCTCAAACAACCTTATTCTTCCATAGCTTATATTTAACTCATCAATGCAAAAAGCACAGTTGCATATTTTCTTCGGACTGTTTTCCCTCAAAAAAGCTATCCCCTGGTACAGAAGGCTTTAGAGGCATACATTTTCATCAAATTTCATTTTTAGATTCAACACATTATGAATACTTGAGATTTTAAATTAATATCTTACCTGAACAAAGTTGTTCGACTTTTGTGTAGTTTAAAGCTACTATGTCATTAACCCATGCAATGATGTCATGTCTGCTCATAGTCTCTTGAGTTATAGAGGTAGAATACACGTTGACCGCCATTCCCCAACTAGAAAATAAAAGTTAAAATAAATAAATCTGTTGGCATTTCAATTAACATATTTGATAGATACATTTTAAAAAGGAGCAAGTTTCACAGAATTTCCGTCAGGAAAACAAAAATCCACAGCCTGCAAGGAACAACCTGCATTAAACAAGCAACCCTTTTCTCTTTTCTGGAGAACGGAGGCTAACTCCATTTAAATTTTATAACACTTTGGCAAGGGGTGATCTCCCAAAGGTCCTCTCCTATGCTCAGCACCATAACTAGGTATTTTTGCACCCCCTTTCCTTAGGTTAGCATGTATCACGCTCTTTACTTTTGCAGCTTATTATTTTTACTTACTGCGTCTTTACGCCACTGATTTTGATGCACCCAGGGCAAGAGTCCCACTTGTCCTGCCCTTGTTGCAGCCCTGCCTATACCAACTACAGCAGAAGGGCGAAAGGGCAAACTTTAAAGAAGGGAATAACATACAAAAGTTTGCAGCATTCAGGATGGTGGCAATTCTTTTCAGTATACATCTAGTAGGAGCAAAGCTGAAAGATAATTCAGATAAAGCAGAGTCAAAAGGATTTTGAACAGGATTAGGACTAGAACTAGGATTGGGACTCTGAAGGTCTAGTTCCGTTTGCCACTTACTGCTGTGTGACTCTGCAGTCGTTTAATATCTCTGTATCCATTTCCCCAACTACAAGTTTCCTTATATAGGTGCTGTGATTAGTTAATATACAAACTATTTACTAAAAAATAGGGTTTGGTCTGGAAAAATATGAGAGGAGTCATGACCATGCATAAATATAATGCGTGGTATGTTGCCCTGCCAAAAAAAAAAAAAAAAAAAAAAAAATCAAAATAATTTGTCACAGAAAATTGACATCTGAGAGTGAAGCTAGGTTCCCTCCTTCATAGTAAAGGTTCTATTTGCCATATTCTGCTCTCCATGAAAGCTTTGTAGTCTCATTGTTGTGATGACTGGTGCTGAAGATTGTTCACTTGGTAAACATTAAAGCAGGAACAATTTTCCAACATCTGAACCGAGTTGAGGACTAAAGAAAAGGATTTAGCAGCAAGGAGGGCATGTTTACTTTTTAAAAGGTCCATTATTATAGCATGTTAGAAAGTTAGCTTCCAAGGCCAGAAATGATAAGAGGTTGGGCAGGTATAAAATTCTGTTACTGAACAATATCTGAAATTTGAACTTCATTTTTGCCAGCCCTGAGACAAGGGATCATCACTGCAGGTTTACCACTGGAGAGTACAGTTGCCCTGTTGGCTCTAAAAACAAATAAATAGTCAAAGACATTTTAAATGATAATTTATTAAATTAAGCCACTGGCTTCAAACAAATTGTTTTTCCAGTTACCAGCAGTTTGAGGCCAGCAAGTTTAGCCCATGAGATATACAAATATACAGCTGTCAAGGAGGAGAAAGAGTAAAAAAAATCCATCATAGCACTCTTCCAAAAGCTAATACAGCAGGAAAAACAAACTACAAAGCTTATGTTCAGTTACAAAGGTAACATGAGCTACATGCCATACTATACAAAAATCAAGACTACACAAAGGAAAAGAACAACCTGAAATTTAAAGGTATGCCCTGAAGTTACTCTGTAATATTCCTATTTTCATAGTGTTAGTACAAGGAGGAAGAAAACATTACTAAAACACTGATTTCTTAAGGTTAAATACTAAAGAGATGACAGTTTTATATTTACAGATCTAGATTTATATTTTGGCCATACCATGCCAATTTTAAAATATGACCCATTTTAAAATAGAATTTTAAGTGAAATCAATGGGGAATGGTTGGGGCTGCCACTCCATTAGTATAGATTGGACCTCCCTCGTCCGACACCCTCAGGACCTGAGTGGTCCCAAACCATGGAGTTTGCCAGATCAGAAGAGGTTTCTCTGGGCTCTGGGCATTCCCAGAGCCTGGGCTTCCCTCCCCACTGCTGGCCCCATGCCAGGGGATCAGCCTGCTCAGGCTGAGATTCCCCCCAACTGCCGCTGGCTCCTCTCTGCCGGGGTTCCTGGCTGGCTGGGGCTTCCTGCTGGCTCCACTGCCACCGGGATTCCGGGCTGGGGATCCCCTGGGCTGCCGCCAGCCCTGTTCCCGCTGGGGATCCTCCCGGCTGCCACCAGCCCTGCTCCCACCCGGGATTCCCTCTGGCCACCGCTGGCCTCGCTTCCACTGGGGATCCCAGCTGGGGGATTCCCCACACATGTCGCCAGCTCAGCTGCTGCCTGGATTCCCAGTCAGGGCTGGGGATTCCTCCCAGCTGGCACCAGCCCTTTTGCTGCTGGGGTTCCTGGATGGGCTGGAGATTCTTCTCAGCTGCCACAGGGACTCCCCAGGGCTGGACTTCCCACCCACCCCAAGACCAGCCCCTTCCAGCCCAGCTGGGGTTCCCCAGCAGCCACAAGACTCCCAGCTGGCTTGTGTCCCTCATCTCCGGGGCTCTTGTCCAGCAGCATCCGGGGTCCTTCCTTTCAGACCATGGATGTTGCTGGACCAGAGAGTCCCGGATTTGGAAGTTTCAACCTGTACAAGAATAAAGCCCTTTAGTAATGGCTTGCATTGCATTCCTGAATCTTCCCTTATTTCTTCTTTGAAAGAGCTTACAAGATACAACTAAGTTCTTTTTATCCCACCTCGAGCTTTATTTCAAATGGAGATTTTGTTTTATTTTACATAAACAAAGGAAAAGCTAAATTGTAAGTTCACGTTTATAAATTGTTCTAAATTGTTGCTCATTTCCTGTATGGATGCTCAGAGACTATCAACAACTACGCAGGAAAAAAAAAAAAACCCCAAAACAATCCCCTATATGTAACATGGCCAAACTTTTTGTAGAGCACAGTACCCAACAGGCTAAACTCTTTGGAAAGTCTGACTCAAATTTTTTTTAGATAAGTTAATAAAAATCAAATTAGGAAATAGTACATAATACTCATTTGTGTGTATCAAGCTGCAGATGCAGCAGCAGTACACTAGGAATGACAATAACTAAATCATACAAACACAATAGCACTTTATATTTTATTAAACTAAATCCTAAATATTACATAAATGTTTCACATTTGCAACTGAAACAGTCTCCTGAGTTGCTGGCTGATGATTGGTCTTCAACATTTGAAATAAAAATAAAAAAAACATATCAGACAAGTTTTCAGAATGCTGAGGGTGTGTCTTCACAGCCGGGTTTAACTCAAAATAAACTAAGCAACTTGAACTATGTCAATTGCGTAGCTTATTTCGAAATAGAGCACTCTTCCTCCAACTTCCTTATTCTTCGTACAATGAGGGTTACAAGAGGGTTACAGGAGTCGGAGTAAGAAGTCCTCCAGCTTGACAGTATTTTGACATTTCGAAGTAACTGCCTGCTGTGTAGATGCGGACTAAGTTATTTAGAAATAACACTAGTTATTTTGAAATAATGTTGCTGTGTAGATGTACGCTAAATGTATGGTATCCTTAAAGTTTCTACAACTAGCTCAGCTTCCCCACCCCCACTCTCATGCAGTTCTGATTCCAAATAAGCTAAGACTGACTGTGCTTAGAATGCACTTTAGTTTTGGAGTAAACATTATTAAAAACAAGTATAGGATGGATTCCTTTGGGAAAGCTGCATTATGCTGAAGTAATATAGGGAATAGATTTAAAAGGCATAGAGAATCTTGAAAAACGATGGATTGCAAAGCTGATCCACACTGGTTTTCAGCAATATCCATATCATTTTATCCCTATAAGCAGTTTTCCTTATGATGTTTCATTCTTGCAGCTAGGCCCTTCATCTTCATGCTCTGCTTCCACATGACAGGTTTTCCTTTATTACCCAGGGAATGAATTTCTTCAAAATATTCCCAGACAGGGTTTCTTTTACACCCAGAAACCATGACAGTTTTTCTGTGGCAAAAGCGTAGGGGAATATAGGAAGCTCTGTGTGTGCTGAATAATGTCTTCCCTTTTCCTTTCCAGTCCACTCCACTGTTCCTTTCTATGCTGCTTCTGTCTTTTCCTATATACTGTTTTTAGACAAGGTCTTAACTCCTCTGCTGTGCTTGGCCCAGGTTTACCACCACATAAGCACAGAACCAAAACAATCCCACCCAAACTGTGTTTGTCTTTGCACATGTTTCTCAGCAGACTTACAGAAACTGAAAACCCAGAACTTTCAAGGAGTAAGAGCTGATGGTTAGGCTGGACAGACTAAAGTCATTAATTCAGTTTTATACCTATGCTTACAGTCTCATAGTATATTTGTGATTTAATCGTGACTTATTTTTACATGAGAAATTTAGTATTTTATTCATAATTTTAAAAAAATCTAATGTTTTAAAAATCCATTTTTATTCACCCTGGTTTAGAAATAAAGCATCAGCTTTATAATAATTGATCCCCACACCAATAGTGTCCATACTCTGATAAGTCATGTGATGTAACTTGCAATGGAGATTGTGATCACAAACATGATTGGGTGTGTAGTACCCAAGCTTTTTTTATGTACTAGAGCTCACACATGAGAGGAGAACAATGGCAGTGCATCAAAGAGACTCACCATTAAAACAGGGATGGGAAAGTCTAAGGTAACCATACGAGATGTATAAAAACACATACATGTGAGCAGCTTGGAACTAATAATTCGCAATATACAATATAAAATGGTGTATTGCAATGATGGCTGGAACAATACCCAAGGACACTTTTTGAACTGGCCTTAAGGTAGCAATTTAATGTGGCAAAGCTTAAAGCGTCAATGGGGTAACACTGTCAAAGCTGACCAGACTGTATGTAAAATATTACTGCTGAGGCCTTCTTCAGCTCCAGAGATTTAAGCTTGAATTACTCCTTTGATGCTTTATTCCAGAAGGAGATTAAATCTATAACATTTTCAATGAGCTAGGCAATTGTGCTTGATTCCCCTTTTTTCAGGGCTTTTCATCTTATACAACTGTACATTATTCATTTCTGTATTAGATCTGAGTAATAAAACTTTAAAAATCTACATAAATTTAGATAAGGTCACCAAGGATGAGTTCTGATCATATGTGACTGCAAGGCTTTGAAGAGATTAATAAATCTGTGGTCAGTGTCCCATGAAACAAAGCTTGAATCCACCAAGAAAGACTTTGGATTTAAAAAATTCTCTTGATGCAGTAAAAGAGTTGCCAGGCACACTTATGAAGACAGTACAACTGCATCTGTGGAGCAATTTACAAAAGGTTAAAGGTAGCATGATATAAATACATTGCCACTTTATTAAATTCCTAAGTAACTCATCTTTTGTTCTGAGCAGAGGATGATTAGCAGTGACATGTTTTTCACCAGTATAGGAGATCTCAAAGTGCTTTAACAAAGATTTTATCCCCATTTAACAGATAGGAAAACAGGCACTTTGAAAATTTGGCTTTAGGCATACAGGCAAATTTTGAAGAGATGCTAAGCACCTGTCACTGACTTTAACTGATGTTGTGGGTGCACAACCACTCCAGAAGGCCTGGGACTGTGCAGGCTCTCTCATAGTTCTAACTTTAATCCTGACCACTGCTATTCAAGTTCAGAGACTGCCAATAATGTTTAACTGCAAAGTAATTTTCAGATGGACGAGATTCAGATAGTCAGGATGAAATCATCAATTTAGTCTATGCAGAATTTTCACTTGCATATTCTGCACACTGATTTACTGAATCACTTATTCAACATATGCAATATTCTATACTCATCCTCACTGAGAGGCTAAGCAGATTCAAAACTCCTCTCATACTTGCTTACAACTAAGTATACCTTATTCAAGCAATAACTAAGCAGGAGTGAGCAACAGAACAATTTATGAAGAATCAGTGAGAATGGAAGCATCAAAGAAAAAAGGAAACTCCTTAGAGCTGTACAAAAGGGAATGACTAGAATGAAACTGACAAAAATTGAGGCTAAATGTGAGGAAGACATTCCTGACAATGTAATCTATCAGACTATGGAATAGCCTCCCCAAGAAAATTCTGAAAGCCCCATTGCTTAAGACATCTGAAACTAGGCTAGATACTATAAAGTGTCCTGTAAGGAATAATCTTTCACTGGCAGAGAGATGAGCTCAATAAAATATTTTTTATTCTTAGCTTCTATGATTCTAGCTACAAAGAACCATAAAATGGTCAAGGACCAACCCTTCACTGTTTGACGCTCCTACCCTCCATATTTCTAAAGACAAAACATTCCTAAGATTAAAATTCCTATAAAAAAAACTTTTCAGGCACAAAACACTGTAAAGACGACTGATACAAAGTATTTCATAGCCACTCTGGGGTTATACTTAAAGGAGACAAGGGTATGAACAACACGGACAAATCTAATTTTAATTAGCTAATCTTCAATTAACCTCTAATTGTATTTTCATGGGGTCTAATATTTGTTTACATGCATTCATGCCATTTCTTTCACCTACCTGCCATTCTCTAAATATACACCTCTAGATTTTTCTTACATGAACAATCTCTCAAATCACTCAGGGCCAAATTAAAGCAATACGGAGCCTCCACCAACACCACGTAACACCTGAACATCAGGGATTCCATACAGTCCCCCATTTTTTCCCCTCCCTACTAACACCCTCTCAACAGAGCTGTGATGGAATGGCAGCACTCAGTTCATATCGTGTGTCTTCTGTTATGTTTGTGTTCTCAAGCTTTCCCTCCCAAATGCACCCATAAGAATTAGAAACATACTGCATCACTCTCCTCATATTTTTGTTGTCCTTTGCTGTACTCTCTCCAGCTACAGTGGGTGTGCTTGGAAAGCGGATTCTGGTTACATAGCTATTACTAATATGTTTAAACTTGAAAAGAATACGATTAAGAACCAACATATCTCTAGAATAAGAATGAATTTAAGTCAACACGCTCTTTAACTTCCAAATTAACTTCGGGTAGGGTGGCCAAAACTGGACTCTACACTGCCTTGTGGAATAAATTGACCTTTGCTTGCTCAACATCCTTTGATTTATGTAATAAATTCTTCTTGATACAGATCAGTTTTTCTATTAGCCTATTTGTTGCTGCTGAACAATGAATCAGTTCAAATATTGGGACCAGGATAAACAAAAAATTAATTTAAATCCTTGGATTTTTTTATTTAAAATTGGTTTTGACTAGTTACACTTTTTTTCCTTTTTGTAAAATTAACATTTAAATTAACATTCAAACCAGAATACAATACAACATATGTTAAGGTCTAAACTCATTACAATTTCTTAAAATATTTAAGTAAAAATTAGGCAGTCTGAATTCATGAGCCTCCATTAAAAAACATGGAGTCAAAAGATGTTTGTCCTTTGAAAAAATCAGGGTGGGAAGACCTAAATTTTGGAGTTCAGGATTTATAAATGTGGCATCAGTCATGCATTGTCTGACAGGCTCAATCCTGTGGGGGACCCAGGAGCTGTGCTACTGGATGCAGGAGACCAAGTCATCAGGACTTGGCCTCTGCCTCAATAGGAGACACCATCACTATCTCAACAGAAGCGGCGAGGAGTCCTGTGGCACCTTAAAGACTAACTGAAGTGTTGGAGCATAAGCTTTCGTGGGCAAAGACCCACTTCGTCAGACATGCATCTGACGAAGTGGGTCTTTGCCCACGAAAGCTTATGCTCCAACACTTCAGTTAGTCTATAAGGTGCCACAGGACTCCTCGCCGCTTTTGCAGATTCAGACTAACACGGCTACCCCTCTGATATCTCAACAGAAGTATCCAATAAGCTCACCTGGACACTGTCTCATGCCTATTTTATTGCTTCTCCTTACTTGAGCTCTAATTGTCTCAGTTCTCAAATTATGAATATTTATGACTCCACCCACCATGGAAACTTAAGTTTCTGGTCCATGGGGAACACTGATATGCTCATGCCCCTCATACAGCCCAACCCTGACTTCTGCCCCTCACACCCCAACCTCCTGTCCTGACTCCTGCATCCCCCACACCCAAACCCCTTGCCCTGAGCCCCTCATGCATCCCAACTCTGACTTCTACACTCCATCCCACACTTACATTTCTTACAAGTAAGGTTGTATCACAACCTCACCTCCCTGCCTTGGGGAAGTGGGAGAGGTTATGATAGCACAGTAATGTAAGTTACGTATTAATCCTTCCTTGCAGATAACTGAATATTTCAAGTAAATAGTCTTCCTCCATATCCTTGCACATATAGGCAGCCAGATACCAAGAGAAATCCATTAGTTTCTCAACTGCCCCCTACTTTAAACAAATAAAATGCTACACAGTGCAAAAGGCATATGGGTTACATGAGCTGAAGTCTTGGATTATTGTTTGTTTGTTTTTCCAGTAGTAAAAGTGGGAATGGGGCAAGAAAGTTAAATGAGAGAAAGAACAGTGTATGCAACAAAAAATGATCAACACTGTCAAAGCAGGATGCTGTGGGGGAAAAGGGTTTCAGAGAGGTAACCGTGTTAGGCTGTTTCAGAAAAAACAAGAAGAAATCTGATGGCACCTTGGAAGACTAACAATTTTATGAGGACATACAACTCACTTCCCTCAGATGCGTGAAGTGAAAGAAAAGTAGGGATACAGGGGTGGGAGTGTAACATCAGTGCTAATTAAATCAGGGTACATTAGCACTGATATTACACTCCTGCCTCTATCCCCTGCCTTTCTTTCACCTCAAGCATCTGAGGAAGAGAGTTGTATTTCATGAAAGCTGATGCTCACACATTTGTTATTCTTCTTTGGTGCCACCGGATTTCTTCTTGTTTTTGTGGGAAGAAGGTACAACATTCTTCAGAGTGAAGTCTTTAGTGCTGATTTCAACACCAGGGAACATGGCAGAAAAAGAAACCTGCCATGGCTGCAAGTTGTAAAATAAACACTATTTGGGAGTATTTGCAAGAAATTCCTGTACTTCTGAGTAAAAAAGGGAAATGTGACAAATGTAAACACTGCAACAAAAGGAGAGGCAAGGCTGATTATCAGAACAAAACAAAACAACATTATGAAAAATGCTCCTCAGAAGGCAATGACTTTGAAGATGATGATGAAGATGATGATGATGATGCGGACGAGCCTGAACAATGCTGGTCAACTAATTAGTAAGCTTATTTTTGCACCATTTGTATGGACTGCCTACCACGTTCTATTACGCTAATAAACATTAAATTATATAATCAAATTCATATTTTGAGTAGATTACTTAAGTGTTGAAATATAATTGGTTGTTTATTTTTGTTATAGAATTATGTCAATGTTTTATTTCTGCTGCTGGACTCCTAAAGTGATTTCTTTATTGTTCAATATAATCAAATCTCCTAGTTGAAAAAATCCTGTTTAAAAGTAAGATGTATTAGGTATTTATTAATTTCCACATTTAAAACCTCTCCCCCCCCCAGTGGTTTGGTATAATACTAGAAATTAAGGTTTAACCTAAATTTAGATAATCCTGAATCGAAAATAAAACTAAGTTTAGAATAAAGTTAAATCACTGAAACAGTAAAAACAGCTGCAATAGAAGGAATCTTTGATTTACAATTTCATTTTTTACAACAGTGCACTGAAGTCACTCTCACTGACTATTACTTTTTCTAGGGAAGAAAGTGATTGGTCAACTAGTGACTTGACTAGTTGCTTCCCCTGACTCCCGCCCCCCCCCCCACCTTGCTGCCTCTATCAGAGAGAGGCAGCAAGGGGGGAGGAGGGAGCAGGATCCAGTGCTAGGGAGAGCTGCCTTAAAAGCCAGCTCCCCTCAGCACGGTCTCCATGGGGAGAAGGGGCAGGGGCACAGCGGGAAACTGGCAGTGCTTCTGCCTTTGAAATGTAGCAAGAGCCTGCTCTTGTTACATTTCAAAAGCAGAAGTGCTGCAGGTAGCCTGGGGCCAGCTGGGGACTCAGTCCCCTGCTGGCCTCTTGCTCCCTGCTCTTGAAATGTACAAGAGTCAGGGGGGCTCTTGTACATTTCAAAAGCAAAGCACCATTGGGAGCATGGGGCCAGAGGAGGACTCTGAGTGCCCTGCTGGCCATGCCCCCCGCAGCACTTCCACCTTTGCAATGTAGCAAGAGCTGGCAGGGCACTTGCTACATTTCAAAGGCAGAGGCGCCCTTATAAACTAATTGAATAGTCGATGCAAATTACACTGACCATTCGATTAGCTGATTAATCTAAATTTAACATCCTTAACTGCCACCATTTTCTTTCAGGATCTACCTTAGACGTAAGGAGTTATGACTGCCTATCATTTGAAATGTCTACAACTTCAGACACTTCTGATGGTACCCCCAATCATGCTGCAATTAAACATATATCAGACAATAAAATTACCTATATTTAAAAAGCTTGTTGATCAGTGACATGCTCCTCTCATCCAGTAATATATGTTTGCATCCCAACAGATGGGGTTTGTGTCTTACAGGTACAACTGATGCATCAGGAAATGCTCATTCAGCAAATTGCTTAAGTAGCAGTAAAAGCTGTAACGAACTGCCAACAAATACTTAAGTATCAAGTGCATAGCTTTATTACAGACAATGCTAAAAAATGTAGCAAAGAGAAGAAATCTAGAAGATACTCTTCATTATCTCAAACTTGCAACATATGGGAATGTTTTAGTCAAAGATTTATACGCACCTCCAGGAATAAAGGAAAATGTTTTTGAAATTTCAGAAACTACTTCTGTTACAACTGCTTTTCTTCAGTGTCACTGAAAGGAGTAGGAAAATAATTCTCTCTGAAGATGTAAAATGGAATTCACTGGTTGACTGTTTTGAGCTATGCATTATTAAGAACTGGCCTATCTTGATGACAGTCTGCAAAGAAAAGCCATGACAAAACAGATGGAACTATCAATGGAGCCAAAGTAGTCAGCACAGGACAAAAGAGAAGTGTGGAAGATATGCTGAATATACTGAAGCCTATTCCATAGCACTGGAAAAACTACATAAATATTGGTGAGGTGGTTGAAATTTGGAAAAAAAATTCATGAGACACTGAAGAAATAAAGCTAAATTCCAGGCAGGAGAGAGCAGATGAGTCAAACACTAACTACACCTCATTTTCTTGCCAATATTTTCAACCCAAAGCACCAGGAAAGATGCCTGCCTGCTAAAGGTTATGCTATTATGGCATGGGCATCTAAACCACCCACGAGTCATGCCAATCATAATAAATTTCAGGACTGGAAGTGAACCATTCAAGCAGTTCATGTTTGCTGATGTTGCACCACTGAACCTGTGGCAGCCACTAATTAAGGGCACCTGGAACTAGAATTTGTTGAAGTGTGAAATTAGCTTTCAACAGCAGTAACCTCTCCTACAGACAGAAGAATATTTTCTTCATTTGGACAAATTCATTCCAAGAAGAGACATTAACTGGGAGTTGAAAATGCAGAAAATCTTTTTTCCTCTCTTCCAGTCTACAAATAAAAACCTAGACAGGAAAGGATGAGATCAACTAGTTTTCAAAGTTTGAAGGATACCCTAATTTAGGAGATTTTCATCTTATTTTCAAAAGATGTCACGGAGGCATTTGAAAATTTTTCCAGGCTGACTTGAAATAATCAGTTGAATTCACAGACTACAGCTAAACTCTCATTTAATAAAGCAAATTTAGCTAGTAAATGTGAAACATGTTTTGATATGAATTGTTTATAAATCCAAAACATCTAAGGTTTGCTTTAATAAAAATAAATGTTACTTTCTATTGTGTTTACATTCCAATTAACATCCCAGTACAGCTTGACACAAACCATAACCAAAAATTCATTATCTAGTAAATAAGCAAAGTTATTCATCATTTTCTAACATACTAAAAATTTGAAGTTAATAATCTGAAAATACAAATCTATATACATTCTTAAATTAATATATGTGATTAGACTGTACCCTGCTAAGTAGCAAAAAGATGTACCAAATCTAGTATAAAAGTTCTATGTTTTCATAATTGCCTCAACCAATGAGAATGCAACTTTAGAAAACTGAAGTAGAAACAGGAAAGTTGATTAAAAGCAGTCATTTAAATCAAGACTTCCCACCTGGTGATTTAAACAATTTATACTGCCTTGATTTAAATCAAGTCTGCCCTAGTTGGAACTATCAATACACTAAAATATTATCCCCCAAATCTCATTTCCCCCCAGAACACATTGGACTCTGGTGGAGCTTCTGCAGTTCTTAAATGTTTAGGCCACAAAAAGGAACACACAAACTTAAAAGAATCAGCTGGATCCCTCCTCTAGATTGCGATTGTTGCCTTGATGCAACTGCTTACCCCAGGAACAGAATTACCAGTGTCTGTTCAAACACTCCTTTTATCTGAAAGGCCTAGAAAAGCTGTGTCCTAGTTCACCTTAAGCTAAGAGAAGGGTGGATGTACTGTTTAATAGGATTTGCCTCCTTTTGTGGAATATTTAAGGTCAAGTTCTAAAGTACACTCCCAGCTGGCACATGGTGACCATGGTGTATTCAATCCCCACCATAAAAAATAATAAAAACAACATGCAATTTAGCTGAACTCAAATCCGTCATACAAAAACACACACTTCAACATGCAATTACACATGCAGTAACTTATAGGTGCACTCTGATATGTAAACTAAGTCGCATATTTTAAGTGTGTATTTATTAAACCATTGGACTGTCAATCTGCTTACAGGTTCATGTGACAAAACCAGCTCACTTGATAGCCCTGTTAACTAGTGAGGCTTCCCCACCTCCCAGCATTAAACCATATGCAATAATAAATCTAAATATCACATGAACAATGTTGTAACAGATTAAGGATATTCAGTAAAAATCACAGCCCCAATGTTAAGAGTTTAAAAAGAAAACAAAAGAAATAGTATTTTTCAAGTCACTTCACACAAATCCACTCAGTCCTACTCTTGCTCAGCCAATCACTAAGATTTACAGCAGATAACGATGCTCTCTGATTTACAATGTCATCTGAAAGTGAGAACAGGCATTCACATGGCACTGCTGTTACCAGCATTGCAAAGTATTTACAGTCTAAATACACTAAACAGTTACATTCCCCTGCATATTTTGATCTGTAGACTCTAGGTCTTACATTGTTATGTTTGAGTGAAAAAAATTAGTAATTCTGCATTCGTAAGTTGCACTTTGTTGATAGAGAGATTGCACTCTACTTGTATTTTTCAATTCACCTCATATTATTTCTTTTATTTTTACAGAGCAAATAGCTATAATAAAAAAAATAAAGTGAGCACTGTACACTTTGTATTGTATTGCAACTGCAATATTTGAAAATATAGAAAACATGCAAAATATTTACAGTAAATTTAAACTGGTATTCTGTTAACAGTGAGATAAAATTGTAATCATGAGATTTTAAAAAGTCATGATTAATTTCAGTGATTTTTTAAAAATCATTTGACATCCCTGAAGAAAAATCATAAAGTGATGTCATCAGGTCATTCAAAAACCACTCTATTATCCAGAAACCAATAGGCCCCTCCCATTTCCACTGCCCTATGAACTTGTTGTCATTTTTGTATGGTGATATTGTAAAAAGTAATGCCCTATAATTTGCACTCTGCCATCTTGCTGGATGAAATTAGGTGACAATGCATTTTAGGAACAGAGACACCACTCTGGAGCAGAACTAGCGGTCAGAGAAGCATAATCTTGTGGCATAATTAGAAATAAGCTTTAACACCACCATCCTCATGCAAGTCATGTTTTTCTAGCAGGAAATAAGATAGATGTTGGCATAGTCTCATTTTCTAATTATCTTAAATAAGAAAGGGTGGATTTCTCTTTGGTAATAGTAAAGAGTTGTTTGTGAACTGACTAAGTGGGATCCCAGGCAGAGGACTGCTCCAGCTCAGTTGGAGCAAACCCCAGTCTGTGTGGCTCCTGCTCCCAGCCCTGTGTGGTGCTGGCTGCCAAAGCCAGCTAGGGTGGAACAGCCCTCTGCCCATGACTGGAGCTGCTTGCAGGGAACCCATTACCCGTTCACATCCCTACTGAGAACAGGCTGTTTTCAGATTCTGAAAAAGAATCTGCACGCATCTTATGTAATATTTTGTAGGGCATTCAGTTTTTAGTGCTGGGCAAAACTATTTTATATAAAAGTTATTTATTACATTACAGCAGAGCCAGACACAAATCATTCGAATTTAGTAAAATTTTGTGAGTTAATCTCAAGAGTACAAGATTACAACAGAGTTCTGTTATTTGTGAACTAATGCTGTAGTTTCAACATAAGAGATCCCTTTTATTTAACCAATTTTAATTTCAAAACCTCCATGTTTCCAAATCTCACAAATGATATTCTTTCTGTAAATCAAACTCCCCAAGGGGAGTGTCTCTCACTGACTAGAGCTATATACTCCATCTCCACATAGCAAGCTATTACTCAGGATTTCTATAATGGTTTTAATGGTAAGCTACCCTTTGTAAGTTACTGAATATTGTAACAAATATTTTAATGGGATATATATTGTTTTAATGCATCTCAGACAGCTATTGCACTATTTCCACAGGGATTAACCTTAAAAGGTTTTCCTCTTCATAATAATGTACAAGTCTACTGGAGGCATTTTTTTTATAACAGTACTAACAGCCCTTCTGAGAATACACACTCTGCATTCCAGAGTGATAAACAAAAATTTGCATTCAAGCGCATCTCTGACTAAATGCAGCTTTAGATGGCAGACTTCCACTATATTAAAATGAAACCCTGCTGCATGATGAATGATCAGTTTACATACTCCTAATAATACATTTTCCTCTGAAATGTCACTTGTCCACAGCCTTTTGAACTGACCATCTCCTACAGCTTTGCCAGGAAATGTAATACTGGAAAAAAAAAACACCCCTAAAGAGCATCTGAAAATACACCCACAATACTTGCCCACACCATTATATAAAAACCCCCGCAAAAGGACATACAAATTCCAAATTGATTTTCTGCATCTCAGATGAAGCACAATGATTGACTATCCCTTTCTTCAGCTGCACATTGCAGGACTAAGGTTCAGAAGCATGGTAATGCAGACAAAATCTTGGCTAGAGGATTTTTTTTTTCCATTTGAGAAACAGTTTCTTGGTCTATTCCACTATGTTTTAAATATTACTCTATAGCACTTTTAAAACCTCCACATTTACGCAAGTTCAATTTAATAATCTTTCCCTGCCTTTGCTATCCATGGCTATGTCTACAATCACGGCCTTCTTGTGCGAGAAATATGCAAATGAGGCCAAGCGTGGAATACTGCCAAGCCTCATTTGCATACCTAATGAGCCGCCATGTTTGCAGAAGAGGCTCTTGCGCCAGAAGGAGCTGTCTACACTGCCCCTTCTTGCGCAAGAAAAACCCTCTTGCGCAATGCCGCTACGCTGATTATTTTCAGGAATAACGGCATTGCGCAAGAAGGTTTTTCTTGCGCAAGAAGGGGCAGTGTAGACAGCGCTTTCTGGCACCAGAGCCTATTCTGCAAAATGGCGGCTCATTAGGTGTGCAAATGAGGCTTGGTGATAGCCATGCTTAGCCTCATTTGCATATTTCTCTCGCAAGAAGCCGTGAATGTAGACATAGCCCATATGTCCCAGATTCATAAGTGATTCTTTCCTGACAAAGCAGTAGATGAGAATTGCCCCCCATTGATTTCAAATGAATTAACTGATGTAAAACTTAGCATAAATAAAAGAGCTGGATCTGGCCCATGGTCTGCATGGGATATTCCTCTTTACGCAGCTCAGTTTGGCACGGTTGTAGGATTTCCTTTGAAAGCTACATCCTTAAACCTCTCCTCACTGATTAATGTTTACATTTCCTCTTGATGAACCAATCCTTTTTGGAAAGCATGACAGAGAAACAGATTTAACTGAATTATGATTCAGTGAGTTTGTTTACAGCTATACATGAAAGGAAAATCAAATCAAATTGGTCAAGCCAGACCTTTAAAATACATATGATTTCACCAGATGGTCCTAACCTTCCCTGTGGTTTGGTGTGCAGTTAGTCCACAAAACTTTCTCTTCAGCAATGCCAGATAAAGGGCTTCACAGCCAGATTATTACATTCAAATAGTAGATCCTAATGTTCAATGATGTATTCATTTTAGTATTGAAAGGATTACAAATCAATGGGATTGACAATGTATGATGAAACCACTAGTTTTCTATTATGAAATCACCAATAGCATTGGTTGGTGGTAAGTAAATCTGCAGGACTAAAAAGTGGACACAAGAATCTGCTTCTTCACCAAACTTAAGCTACAGTTGCCTTTGAATGGGAGAAAGGAGGGAGGACGAATGCAAGAATTTCTCTAGTTGTTACATTTCAAAAAGTCACTCACATTTTGGAGTGAGTTATATAGTGTAGAACTATATTTAAGGCTCTTTGTTTTCATTCCCTATCCTCCAACCAATCCTATACACAGGAAAGATTACTGCCTGATCTAACTTCATTCACTCCCTCTCATCTTAAAAAGCACAGACTTGGTATTAAGGATGTTAGCATGTAGCTGTTTACATGATTAACTAATAAGCCTGAGCTCACTCGTTAATCATAACGGTTACATGCACACACACCCTGTTGCTGCCTCTATATCAGAGGCCACAAGGGGGGGGGGGGCGGGGTAAGGCAGGAGCTGGTGCCTATGGGGAGCTGGCTTTCAAAATGGCTCCCCATGAGTGCCTGCTTTCTCCCTCCCCCAGGTGCCTCCCAAAGAGGCAGCAGTGTGAAGGGGCAGGTGGGAGACAGTGCTCAGGGGAGTGGGGAAGCCAGCTTCCCTCCTCCATCCCACACACTGCTGCCTCTGATAGAGAGGCAGCAGCCTGGGGGGGAGGAAGGGAGGGCGGAGCTAGTCCACCTGCAAAGCTGGCTTTCAAGCTGCAGAGTCACCTGCCCCCCATGCTCAGAGGCAGCGGGGGGAGGGAGCAGGCGGGAGCCAGTGCTCACAGGAAACCGTCTTTCAAGGAAACTGGCTCCCACCTGCCTCCCTGCATGTAAATGTGTAACCACTAAAAAAAATCCAGCAGTTACACATTTACACGGATACATGTTTGTTTACATCCCTACCTGGCATGGTTCACAAACTTCTCCAACATCTGCTCTTTGTCTAATGAGAGGGAGATTTTTGTGCATTTACATAGGGTCACCGACCTGCAGCCAGTCTTCTGGTTCCTCCAGAATCTCCTCCTGAGGTTCGGTCTTCGCTTTCCCACACATTCTTCCTGATCCACACACATCCTGTCTATGCCACAGTTACAAGACCTCCTCAGTCTGTTCCTGGCACTGACCAAGGCTGCCATCCATCACATCATCAGAAGGATGAAGGTGTATGAGGAGTGCTTTACAATTGTGGGGCCTACTGTCTGTCCCTCCTTGAGTCACATATCCAGGCAGCGTTCCTCTGGGAGGTGTCCACTGCCTTGCTGGACACCTCTGAAGAGCAGTAGGTCACTGTTCAGGCTTCTCTGCTCAGTGTCCTCCACTGAATCCCTGACCTTGTCCCTGTGACTTTCACTCCTATCCCAGTTTTCTCATTTGTTGTTCACCAGATTTAGCTGATGCCCGGGTTTGGTGGCTTCTTCCCTTACGGTGTCTGTGTATGTTGCAGGGGAGGGAGGAAGGGTTAGCAATAGCCAGGCCCAGATCCACCCACCTCCAGTGCCTCAATGGGTCCATCACACTTCAAAAATAGAACCCTCTCTGCAGGTTCTGTGTAGTACAGCCCAAACATGACAAGGCAGTTGGATCCCACTCTCTCCACCCACATAGCAAAAGACTAAACCGATTAAAGTTTGTTCTACCTTGTTCCTATCAATTTACTTAATACCTTTCTTCTTGTGGGCAAAAGTTCCCCACATCTATGTCCCCCAAGCTACCCAACCCTTTCTTCCATAAAAATTCTATTAAAACATTTTTCATTCCAGTTGCAGTGGCAGCAGGAAACATTAACCTTACCAGCAGGAAAGTACCTAGGCAAGAAGGTCTCCACACTAGGGATCTGAAAGTGTAATTGTGTACACAGGTAACCAATGAGCCTGAGCTTATCCGTTAACCTTCATGGTTATAAACAGGCTTCCAGCACACTTGAGGAGCTGACTTAAGACAGCTCTCTGTGCGTATCAGCTCCTAGGGAGCCACCTGTCCCCTGCATATAACCTCTGAAATTTTCAGCGGTTACACGATTATTTAAATACATTTTAACATCCCTATATCCCACAGAGGGAAAGACTGGGGGCAAAGCCAAAATACTTAATCCTAAAAGCTATTTCAGTTTAAATTCTCCAGTATCCTAAATCTACTCTCCTTTCGCTAGCACCCACACAACGCTCTGATGGTGACCGTATGAATGAGCAGCTCAACAAGCTGTACATTTAAAATAAAAACCACCTAGCCACAGGATGCTTCATAAACCCACACATGCAACATATAGCTCTCAATTCCATCCAAAGCACTTTAGTCAGAAAAAGTTTTAGTTTCATTTCTTTACGTGGCCTATTGCTAGGCTCTCTTGTAAGCCAAAGAGGTTCTCTTCAACCCTCAATGTAAATTATAATCAGAATAGGATCTGCCACAATTTCAGGCTGAATATACTATGCTATTGCATAAATGAGATCAGCTCTACTGCTTGAGTATCCTCAGAACCTTCGTTTTGCCAAAAAAAGTTCTCTTGAACTAGAGCTCCAGCGTGTGCCACACCGGCCCATTTACGCACGGAGGATATCTCAAATGGGCTATCTTCATTGAAACAGTTTCTCTCAGAACTAGCTCACTCCACCTTTTATGGAGAAGATAGCGCACAACCCCCCACCTTGTGATAGGAAATGGGATGAGAGAGGAATCCAACTGGTATGAGAGTAAAGAGAAACAGATTCATCTGACAGGCAGACAAGAGGTAAGCAGGGATGCTAATTGCTTACTTTAAGTCACCATGTTATTTTTTCACAACGTTACTCTGGATATTACCTTCCCATAGTGGTAGCATTTTACTTCAGTTGTTTGAAAGGCAAGAGGGGTAATCAAAAAGAGCCCATATTTAGAGGGCTGGACCCAAACACACGGGATATGATTTTCAAAAGCACTCAGAACTGATCTAAATCTGTTCCCACTGATGTCAAAGCTAAGACTCCTATCAACTGCAATGGGAGCAAATAGATCATCTCTGACCTTTATATCTAATTTATAATATAATTTCTGGTAGTACTTGCCAGGACTAACATTTAAGTTTTCAGAAACAGAAGGATGTGGTACTCAACTGCCCTCTGTCAGCCTTACTTATCCAATCCCACAAAACAAGTGTACTTGTTTATTTAGTACCATCTACTGTCATTCCTTGAAACAAGACCTTGAGCCCTAGTCTACTCATATCATCCACATGAGTGGTCTTTTTTCAAGTTGATTGAACTATTTGTTGGAGGGGAGCAAGCAGGAGTTGTGCTCTGTCTAACCAAACTAAGATAATGCAATAAAACCTTCTTGACGAAGTAAATACAGTTATTTTGTACCAAAAGGTAAATTCCACTGCTCTAGACCTACTGAAGGAATAGACTTTCAAAAAAAGTTAAGTCTCAGTGGATGAAACTCATTTAACAATATACACAAAAGCCCTCAACACCTATAATACAGGTTTTCTTAAGACTATATGAAAGTAGAAAATATCTCCGAGAAACAAAAGAAAACATTGTTAAGGATGATTATATAATTAGATTTAAATCTAACTTCTATAGGTCACAGAAATTACCATCAGAAAATCCTTATACCTTGACATCAACTGAAGTGCTGGACATAACCTGTCAAACAGTTTTTTAATCAGTGGATGAGGACATCATTACTTTCATTCCATGTTTGTTATTATGTACAGAAGACATGCATATTAGTGTAAATATCGGTTTCTCTTTAAGACGACAACAGTAGGCAAATACTTACAACTAAACAAAGATGTGTCAGAAAAAATACATCTATACTCAAGGTGCACATACATACAAAAAGCCTGAAACAGTTCTGAAAACAATGTAACATTCTTAATAGCTTAGGGTAGAGAAGTAAGTAATATAGGTAGTGGCCAAGAGACCAATTAATAATACCGATTTCCCAACTGTAGCTGGATAAAATAAATCACGATTGGTATCCTGTGAAAGAGGGTGTAAGACTCTACTATCCTGGTAAATAACAAATTTCACCACAGATTTGTAATATGAAATTTGATAAGCACTTTAAACAACTGTATATTTGGTCCTCGAAAGAGGCATGTGGCTGGTGAACTGATTGAACTGCCTAGATTGTGGCATAGTGTGCTGTGGGCATACAGGCACCTGCTTAAAGAATGTCCCCATACAGTTCTGTCATTCCTGATTTGCTACTTTACTGAATTACTTATTTTTACCTATGGCAGAGAATTATAGTTATGAGCAAATAATGGGCTATTTTCTAGTGGGAGCCACTAACCATTCTTAACCATCAAAATTCATTAAACCTTAGTTCCAAACCAAACTCACAGCCAAAACGTCCTGAATGAGAGGTACCAAATTAACACCCTCTCATTCTTACTTTCCCTCTCGGAAATAACATTTTAATAAACTAATATAAATTCAATGTTATATAATGTAAATGTAATGTTTACTAAAGAAAGATGCCATTCTAGCCTGCATTTAATTGGATCATTCATTTAACTATCACAAAATGATGTATAGTGTTGGTGTTGACAGGCAATGTGCTGTACTCCATTCTCACAAGTGGTTAAATTGATAAAGAGCTTTTAAAACACCTTGAGGCCTGGCTAGTCTGCGGGAGAAAGGCTAAATGTAAGTAATTTTCATGTGATTTCGTGTAAAGTATTATTCAACTGATATATTCATTTCCACTGTAATGTCTCCTGTAGTCTTAATACTGCATTGCAAAAATTCAATTTTTGGATAGTCCTCTTCATGTGGATGCCAATGCATTATATATTACTGTTAACAAAATAGTCAAGAAAACTGATTAAGTGCAAAAGTACTAAATGTAAACAGTGATTCATATCTGGTGCAACAATACAATGTGACCAAAACAAACATTGAAGATAGCACTGTCTTTTGTAAATCGAACTGACCTGCCTAAAATTAAACTTATTTCTAGCAAAAGATTGTTACCAGTGTACAGTCCAAGAGCAAGGATACAGCAGAATGCTTCCATTTATCTCTGTGGTAAAAATCCAGCTTTCCTCTCAAATGCAAGTATGCTACATAACAGGAATTTAAAACGTACATGAAAATGAAAACTTCCATCTTCCTGCCAGCAGGAATGATTCTTTATAATCTGAAAAACCTATTCGTTTTAAAACAGCATTATTAAAATATCCAAGTCCAATGAACTCTATCAGCAACTCTAGGAAGCAATAGGATTCAAAATAATTGCAGGTTAAATGTTTGTGTAGCATGCAGGGTAGAGTAAATGTTTGGATTCCACAAATATGACACCTCACCCCCATTAATATGAGTGATAGGCTTCCAGATATAGGGGAGCCGTATGGATACAGCCAAGTTTGACATTGGCATAAACTGAGTTACAGGTTGGACCTCCCTCATCTGGCACCCTTGGAACCTGACTGGTCCCGAACAAGAGGATTTGCCGAACGAGGGGAAGTCCTTGCCAACATGGCCCATGCTTCCCCTGGCTAGGACTCCAGCTGAGCCCTGCTGCTGCCTGCCTGGCTGGCACTCCCCAGGCTGGAGCTCTGTGGCTGCAGAGGCCAAGGCTCCACAGTTGCCGGAGCCAGGGCTCCATGGCTGTGCAGCTGCCGCACCTGCTGGAGGTGGCCACTGCCAGCCCCTGATACCACCCAGCAGCAAGGGCCAGAACTCCCTGCTGTACTGCCTGCCCCTCCCTCAACACAGGGCTCCTGGCTGAGTCATCCTGCCTACCCCCAGTGCCTCTCCTGCCCTGGGGCCCAACTTCCTTACACCTAGACTCTGTGGTCTAGGAATAGCTGTGGGCCAAACCAGAGAGTCCCGGTTAAAGGAGGTACAACTTGTATTAGGACCAGGTTTTTCCTAATAAAAATAAAGTTAAATATTCCCATTTCTTTGGCTAACTAAGCAAAACTCATTTATTTTGATCCAGTGCTATGTGCTATCTAAATATTTAGCTAATATTTTAAGGACAATATCATTTCCTGTTGCTTGCTTGAGAATATAAGCTTTGAAAGATGTGTGTTCTCTGAAAAGGTACAGCTCGCTGTCATCAAGGCAGTATTCAAAATAACTGAATGACTTTAGAAGAGAAAAGACTGTCCATATTATCACACTTCAAGTCTACAGCTCAGAGCACATAAAACCAGTTGCATTCAAATGATTCAAGGCTACATTGTTACCCTTATCAAAAAATGAAAACAATTTTAATTAGCTTATCTACTGGACCATATTGTCAGATATGTTAATGTAAAAATGGTGCCAACAAAGCATGCCAAACCATTAATCAAAAATGCTCACAACTGCGACAAAGAACAGCCACCATCCTCAAATCACAGAGTCAAAAATGCAATGCAACTGCCTCCCAACTGGAAAGAAGGGCTGTGTTCCCTGCAACAACCCAGAAGCAAAGGCACAATGATATGCTGTGTCTTCGAGAAACGGCCGCAGCCCACCTTGTCTCTAATAACCCCTGGGTATCGAGGAAGAAATTTTAGTGAATGCCTGACACCATGACCTCTGCTGTCAAGCTTTCCGCCAATCAGGGAGCCGGATTCTTACAAAGCTCCATCAATCTGGCGCTTTAGCATCACCCCAGACTGCAGTTTAATCTAGAGGATTCCATTTTTCCCCGGCACGCAGCAGGGCAGGCACAAGCCGTTTTCACTCCATCCCATCGCCTTGGCTCTTCACGCCTAGCTGCTGCCCGGCGTCGCAGGCGCAAGAAGAAATGCGGCGCTGCAGCCCGCTTCCCTTCGGGCGACCCTACAGCTCTCTCTCTCGCTCGCTCGCATTTTGTATGAAGACGTAAGGAAGGAGCGGTGGGGAGGGTGCGTGGGGCGGGAGAGCCCCTGCAGGCAGCAAGTCTACTCGCAAAATGTTTTCCAGCTGGACAATGCAAACGCTATTTCCCAGAGCCAGGCTTGCATGCGCAGGCTAGGCAGGACCCCGGGCGAATAGGTCCCACCTTATTTTTTAAAACCCGCTGCGGAGTGGACGGTGTTTTGTTATGCAATCCTCCCACCCCCCCTTCCAGTGCCTGCAGCCCCCCGCGGGTTACCTGTAAGAGCGCTCCCCGCGCACCGTGTGCTTCCTGAAGGGGATGATGGTCCCGTTATCCTGCTGCAGGATGTCGTTGTTGTTCTCGCCATTTGGGGACAGCGCTTGGGTAGGTCCCGGCATTGGCGCGCGCTGCCACCCCCACACGGCTGGCTGGCTGGCGGGCTGGCGGGCGGGCGGGCGCGCGGAAGGTCGGCGGAGGGGCTGCGCCGGGGCTGCTCTGCTGTTGTGCCACAGCGGCTCGCTCGCGCTCCCCCTGCCTGCCTCTCTCGCTGCTGACGTCAAGCCGCCCGGAGCAGCACCCTGGTCACGTGATGCGGCCCCCTCACCATAGCAACCAGCTAACTCATCAGATCGCCTCGGCTCGCGCGCAAAGGGCACCGGCGTGGCCGCGCCAGTGCAGCCGGAGAGGCGGGGAAATGGGATGATGGGGGGGGGGGGGCGGGGGCGAGAGAGCGCGAGCGCTACATCTGGCTCGCAGCGCGCGCCAGCCCTTCCCTTCCTGCCCCCACCCTCCCCGCGCGCTCCTGACAACAGCCTCGCCGCCTCCGCAGCCAGCGCGAGCCCTTCCTCTCCCCATTTCCTCTCCGTCCCTTGCGCGCAGCGCAGCTGTGCAGAGCCCGGCGCGGCGCGGCGCGCAGCGCATGTCGGCTGCCGACAGGGAAGTGACCAAGCAGCAGGCGGGCTGCGAGCCCGAGCGGTGCTCGACCGTGGCTCTGACACGGACCTTTCACCACTGGCCTGCACACAGACTCCGCCGTGAATGGGCAGAGAAAGGGGGCGAGCTGGGGTGGCCCCCCCAGGTCTCCCCCCCCCTTACAGTAACTTTCGCTTTGTTGCCCCCTGTCAACATAGGCTCTTTTCAAACGTCTGGTGGCGAAAAGGGGGCAGGGCAAATAATCCCCCGCCCCCCCCCGCGACGCAGAGCGCTTCAGAGGCAGAGATGCAACATGTTTTTTGAGCCTGCTTCATGTGACTAGTGGAGTCATTTATTGTTCGACCTACATTTATGGAGGGAACCAAACAAGCGGGTTTAAAAGAGCATAATCCACCACCACCACCGTCTCTTCCCACTAATACGCAGTTATTTTTGGTCTAAAGCTTCTGGAATTAGCATGGAAGCTTCACACTCTTTGGGCATACAAATGCCCAGATGGCAGTGATGTGTTTGAAACAGGAAAACACAGCAACCCCCCATACCTTAGTCCCCCTCTCCACACCCCGCCACACTATATTAATGAAACAACAAATGGTCTTTGTTTTTTTCTGTACAGACTAACAGCTACCCCCTGAAGCTACTATATTATGTGCATGCAATATGTGATCCCCAATAATGCAAATATTTCCTCTTCTCCCACTTTAAAATGCTGCAACTTTTGAGGAGTTTTCTATTAAGAAATCTGACCCAGATTGAGATCCAGTCTGACCCAAATCTGATTGAGACCCAGTCTGTAAAGTGGTATGAAAGGCTAAGAAGAGTTACTTTCCTTTTCCTCTCTGCTACACTCAGACTGTTTCCCGTAAATCAGTAACAATTATGAGATCCTCAAGCACTATTTTATACCCTCTAGCTTCATCTGAGAGTACGCATAAATGAACTTTACAATTTTTAAAGTTTCCAGATTTCAGAATATGTACTAAAACCATCTGATAACTTCCTGTGTTTTAAAATCTTGTTAGGGGAGGGTAAAAAAGGGGAAAATGAGGCAAGTACATGGTGAGAAACTACTGGATAACTAGCATTTCTAATAGCATTAGCAGTTATGCAAATGGATAAGTAAGTACCTCTTCCTTCCTTTCCACCTGGCAGCTGAGCTCCCTACCCTCCAGGCTTTTTTGCCCCTTAAACCACTCTGCATATCCACAATTAGTTAAAACCTCCCTGCCTATTTTCTCCACCTCTGTGGTAGCAAGGTAAGTGATCTGCAGCTTGAAATAAAATATGTATTTAACAAGAAAGTCATTTATATAAAATTAGATTAAAAGCTTAATTATGGCACCCACCATTATGAAAGGTTGAACCACAATGGTTCACATTAGCTATGTTAACCAAAATCAAACCATTTAAATGAGTTTCTCTGGCTCTGCTCTAAAACCCACATAAGCAAAAATGTGTATTGAACTGTGTGGGAGAGCAGTCTCCTTTAATTAGGTCTATGGGAACTCAAGGCTGGGAATTGGAAAAGAGTAATGAGTAATTGGGCAGAAGCCTTATTATAAAGTTTTGGTCTCAAAATTAAAAAATACTTAAAATTCACCTTTTTAAAATAAAGTGTTTGATCAAGGGGTAATCAGGAGGTATTTATGTGATTAAACCTGAGTGACAAGATTTAATCAACAAATGGTCTGATAGCACTTTATAGACTATCAGGTTAACAAAACATGTAGATGGTATCATGAGCTTTCATGGGCACAGCCCACTTCTTCAGATGACCAGAGTTCTGAGTTTAGGATGTGCAGACCCAAAATAAATAGGAGAGAAGGAGGCAGAGGAAAAAAAGAGGGGGTGGGAGACAGGGAGTAGAGGGTAGAGAAAATAGTGGGGTTAAGGGAATCAGTGAGTATCTGAAGATTGGGTAGTTAAAATGAAGCAGATAAGAATCAAAGTCAGTATTTAGTAACTTCACAGCTTTCTCAGCATCATAAAAACAGACTGACCAGATTTACATTTTCTAATAGGGTTAGCATCTTCCCCTCCCTTCCCTGTGAAAGTCAACTTCACAGTATAGTTTTTTGTGATCTGTCAAACAGACTTGATGCTCAGGAAAAAAAAAAACTGTCTTAGTTTATACAGTTGCACCTATTGTATAAATTATGGGGTTTTGTTTTGTTTTTTTTAAATCGAGAGAAGTTCAAGTATAGCTAATTTGGCAGCAGTTCAACCACAGAACAAAGCCTACTGTATTGCAGGGAAGCCTATCCAAACTTAAGTCATGGTGCTGAGTTTTGTAATATAGGCATCTATCTCTGAGGCACTCAACTGAGACCACTGACTCCACTGAACAGACAAGACAGATGGATTTGAACTGGAAAGAAAGGTGGAAAACTTTTCAATTACCACTCCCATGATATACCCACTTTACTTATGCCTCTACACTTGGTTGAAGAATCTTTCTATTACTAAATGCAATTGAAATAACATGGGAAAGACAGCAGATTCACAGTTAGCATTGTAACATTAGCAGTGAAAAAAATCTCAACACACATCTCACAGGTACCTTACAAATGCATGAGATTATGCAGATGCAAGAGCAGTTATATAGTGACAGACAACATAAAAATAGTCTGTAGCAGGTCTTTGGCTGCTAGACAATCCTATATGATCCATCAAACCAGTAAGCTGTAAAACAGTCAGCCACCTCTCACTTGTAAAATGAGCAAAGGCTACTTTTCTGAGGTCACCAAAATAACTTGAAAACATGCACCAACAAAGCTACAGCACAGCAAAGTGCAGATGAAGACAGCATTATTTCAAACTCATGTTCACATTAAGATTCCAGTTCAAATCATTAGGCTAGAGTTCCAGTTTCCTTTTGTAAGCTGTGCCAAGTCTGGACAAAACTACAAGTTGTTTTTTTAAATAGAAAAATATTTCTATATTATCTAATGCAATTTGGAGAAATATGGAGGCGGGGGGGGGGGGGAGGAGTGATTTGGGTCCCATATGCAAGACCATCCTTCTGCCTGGCACTGGTTGAGTCTCTAATTTGGAAACACTGCAAGTGCTATAAATGTAACTGGTTTTGTACGTAAAGCAAGCAAATCGCTACAAGTACACCAAATCATTCTGTACGTTTCTTCCTCCCACATTCCTAGCACTCTGCAAAAAAGTCCCTAGATCTAAACCCAGTGATAGGGAACAAAACCAATAAGCCATAAGAAATTAGGAAATGGCTGTTTATCCTTGCTGATATTATAACTTTCACATTCAGTGCACACACACAAACAAATGCAGCTTTACGAATGCAGGTCAAGTCAGAAACGTAGGATTTTTATCAACACCAAAGGTGCTGGAATTAGGGTGCTTCTACACCATTTGGCTTCAAATGCATTTCATTATATACACAGTTTACAGTTTGGTTCAATGGCTCTCAGCATCCCCTCTATAAAAATGGTTTCAACACTAATTAATAAAAATCCAAATGCTCTTTTAATAAAAATGCAAAATTGACACTATTTTCACTAGTTAAGCAAAGCAAAAAGAGCCTAGAAACTCTGATTAGTGTTAAAACTCTTCCTTCTAACACCATCCCTGTGCATTGTACCATTGGAGAGTCCCCTCCAAGTTCCTCTTAATTCCCATCACAAAGGGCTACACTATATCCACTGGATCCCCTTGTCCACATGCTTGCTGACCCCATCAAAAATTCTAGTCGATTGCAGATTTGCAGGGATCTACTCACCAGCTATAGATGTACATATCTATGGCTCATTTTTGTGGATTTAGATACAAAATTTGTATTTGCATTAGGGATGTGAAAGGTTAGCCATTAAGTATCACCCTTAACAGGTGATACTTACTGATTCCAGTTAACCAGTAAGGGCTGGAGTAGCTTCTTGCCTGCTGCAAGCAGGGAGCAGGTCCAGTCCCTCAAGGCCTGCCACAGATAGGGGGCTGCTCCAGCCCGGAGCACACCTTAGGCAGGCAGGTGGGGAAGGGGACACTCCCCTGCCTGCTTTCTCCTTAATTGGTTAACTGACTAAACATTATGTTTAACCTGTCAACCAATTAAATAGGATTTTACATCTCTAATCCACATAGGGCTTTATTGGTGAGGCATCATTGCCCTTTTCAAAAACCATTTTGGCTCTTGCCAAAGAAATCATATTCCTCTAGCTATTTGATAATTCTGTTGACACTATAGTAAAGAACAATTTGCTCAGGATTGAAATTAGGCTTTCTAATCTAATTTCTAGGATCATTTTAAGATCTTTTTTAAAATGGTGTGTCATAAGCTTCTGTATCTGACTAGAGGATAGCTAATCTAAATGATAGGTTACAAACCTCAGTTAGTTCTGTAGTTTTACATTTGAGTTTCTTCACAATTCTTGAGGGAATACTATCTGGTCCTGCCTGCTGACTTATTACTGTTTATCAATTTGTTCCAAAACCTCCTCTAATGACAACTCAATCTGGGACATTTTCTCAGATTTGTCATAAAGAAGAATGGCTCTAGTTTGAGAATCTCTCATTTTCAGGCCCCGAAGACTGATGCAAATAATTAATTTAGTTTCTCCACAATAGTCTTATTGTCCTTGAGTGGTCCTGTATCCAGTAGATGTACTGGTAATTTAGCAGGCTTCTTATGTAATTAAAATTTTGCTATTACTTTGAGTCTTTGTCTAGCTGTTCTTCAAAATTCTTCTTTGGTCTTCCTAATTATATTTTTACAGTTAGTTTGCCAGAGTTTGTTTTCTTCACTAGGCTTTAACTTCTGCTTTTTAAAAGGGTTTTTTTAATTTGGGTTCTACATACAAGCTGAGCTTCCATAATGGTATCTTTAAAAGGCAAAGACAGAGTATAAACTTTTCTGCAGCACCTTCACACTATGCCTCAACTCCAGTCTGCAGAACTCACCACTAGGGACTAAAGATCAGACACTCCATCTACTAGAGATGTTAATTAAATGCATTTTAAGTAACCATGTAACCACCGAAAATTCCAGCAGTTACATGGTTACACATTGGGGGAGGTGGGCGGGAGGAAGCAGGAGAAAGAGGTAGCTCCCCAGGAACTGGTGCGCATGAGAAGCCAACTTAACATACTAGGAGCCTGAATGTAACCAAGAACGTTAGCTGATGAGCCCAGGCTCATGAGTTAACCGTGTACATGGTTACACTTTCACATCCCTACCATCTACATAGCCATTCAATCTTTGGCCTCTCTAATTAATACTAGTTTTTATGACCAATATTGTGATTGGGACAGTTGTCCAGTCTATTGGGAAGTCAAGTGAGATCAAGCTTGTTTCATATGAAGTGTTAAATGGTAACATCTCATCACTAGTACAGCGACAATGCACTGAATTTCTGATTAACGCAATTTCAATTTCCTTAGTTCGTTCAACAGTCACTATTGTTGTGCTCTTTCTATTCACTACAAGGAAATGTACAGTTATCTGAAAAAACTCAATAGGACTTTAAAATTAATTTTCTGAATGTTTTGCTTTAAAAGTTATCTTTTAGCATCCTAAAGCATGTTGGGTATTTCTCAAACCTGTAGAAATGTTCCTGACTGAAGAGATTGCACACTAAATACATGTAAAAAAGAAGAAGTGATAAGTGGGGAAGAAAATGTTTAGGATAAATTTACAATAATAAAATTATGGCTACTCAAAGGCATGGACACATCTTAACAGTTTAGATAGACATGTATCTCATTTTAAGCACAGGCGTAGTTCCACTAATCTCAGTAGAACTATTCATGTATTTGAAGTTAGCTTGAAATCAGAGTGTATATTTTCTTTCTACACATGCATCTAGAATGCATTTTCTGTTGATGTTTTCTGTTTAGTAAATAGTTAAAATTGGTATCGTGTTAGGTAGCCCACAATTAAGATGCCATCTAACAGAAGCGTGAAACAGACAAATGTAATTATACATATGTATTATAGCACATAATCTATAATAATCTGGCACAAGTCTAACATACTGTTCTGATGTAATGACATACATTAAATGCATGCATTTAACAAATGCTTTAGAGGAATTAATAACAGTTGACAATAGTGTTACCAACACATTGAGCACATCAAATCAGATGTGATTGACTGTGCATCTTAAATTCATGCTAAACTAGGTTATTCCGACAGAAGTACTCTGCACATATTCTTCCCCCATGACATGTGACCAGCGTCACTGATTAACATCACCTCTGGATTGTCCCTTTGAGGTAAAGTGGTTGTAGTGAAAATTCAGATTCTAGGCCTTTTATGAACTTTACTGGCCTGCACAGTACCTAATAAAATCCCTTTGGGCACTTCCTCTGTTCTTTAATGTTTATGTCACATTAGGCTTAAACACTACATACCTAAATGGTAAATGCTGTTTCTGGCATTATGTAGAGAAAGAAACATAGCATGTGGCTTACTAAACAATTCCTTATTCCTCCAGCTATCTTGCAGATAAGTAATAAGGCACCTATTGTCACTTCAGGTTAGACCTTAATTTGCTTGCTCTGGAGAAAGCAGGCTGCCCAATGACCCCACATGCATGGACTACATGCAGAATCTCTCTTTTTTAAAAAAATGAAGATGGGGGGGGGGAGATATTGAAATTTCAGGGGTCTGGTTTCATATTTTTAATAAAAGTGTTCTGTGTCTGATGAAATGTAACAGGAAAGACTCATTGTTTGCCACTTAAAGCTAGGTTTTCAAAGAGTGCTCAGCAGATGATCTGATCCATAGTTGAGAATTCATACACATGCTAATGCTCTCCATGCCAGCCTGTGGGAACCTATGCTTTTTTAGCAGCAGTCAACCCTTTAATTACTACAATAATCAGTGGATCAGTCACAGATCCAAACATTTTGGAAATAGTCACTCAGAAAACGGTCAACATTTAAAGTATTTTTAAACTATTACATTCTGGAGACACTCCCCCTAAATTAGAGGTATTTACTCAGATTATTAGGTAAATGCTCCACCACCATACAGTGAATCACAAGATACAATGCTATGCTTCAATTCACAAGGTTAAAGAAACCAAATTATGGAAAAGATTAATTTTTAATTAGACAGGCTCCAAAGCAACTTGAGCTCCACTGGGCCATAAAGCCAACAAGTCCTTTAAAAAGTCACCCTCAGATACTGTATCCAGAAAGACAAAGCCTTCAGTATACTCTAAATCTCTCCTGCTTATCCAATTATAAGAAGCCCACACCAAATATCCAGCATGAGCCTATGAATAAACACTTCACCAGCTACTTATGATCATCAAAGTCATCAGCTGAAAGCACCTCAGTATAGTAGAACACATCCAGCGAAGGAAGGCTCAGTCTGGTAAACTAAAAAGATTCTCTTACTTGCATAATTTCCAGACCTAGCAACAATGAATAGAATTCTTACAGGGACATTTTACACTTGTGGCATACATTTGATTAAACTGTACCTAGAACTCAATTGAAAAGTGTTAATTTTGAACTATATAATGTCATAAATTGGCTGAGATCAATTGAGGCAGTACCTGTCTCTGTCATAGCAAAGGGCTGATTCCTATGCTATTTATACCACCAGTTTTACTCCAGTGCAAAATTCACAGTTGCTCCATTTTCATACTGGCATTTAAAAAAAAAAAAAAAAAAAAAAAAAAAAAAAGAGAGAGCAGAGTCCAGCCCAGTGTGTTTACAGAGAGGAGTCCTCAATGCTGTAACTAGTTCTCTCACTTTGGTTTGCCAGTATTCAAAATTTGAGGATGGTACTGAACATGAAAATTATGTCTACACTGCAATAAAAACACCCATGGCTGCTTTGGGTTGGCTAACTCAGGCTCACAGGGCTTGGGCTGTAAAATTATTGCATAATTGCTAACGATCAGGCTGGAGCTCGAACTGTGGGACATTTACCCCAATGGGGTCTCAGAGCTGTGGCTACAGCTGGATCCCAAATATCTATGCTGCAGTTTTACAGCTCTGTAGTCCTAGGCCAGCTGCAGGTGTTGTATTTCATAGTAGAAATACCTGCAGTCTTCATTTTTGGGGGGGAAAGGGGGAAGTCAGGGAAAAGGGGTAATGCAGGTAATATATATTCCCAGACTTTTTTCTGGGGATGAAAAGAACTTGATTGGGTGGGAAGCAGATGGGATGTTCTGGAGAGGGATTCTTGCTTTGAGATCTGGTCCAATTTAAGTTGGACAATTTATTTGTTTTAGTGTGCTAAATGTACAGAAATCCACATTTGACAAAACATATCTATAAAATAAATATGTTAACAAGCTAGAAATCTGGGGGAACAACAGAGAATATCTGAGAGGGTGAAGGTAGGAAAACTCCTGATCCATTTAAAAAACTTAAGTGTTTTAAAGGCTGCTCTCCATTTCCCAAACATTCAATTTTGTCCCTAAGTGGCCCAAGCTGGAGCTGGAAAAGTGCAAATGGAAAAAAAATTAAAACTGGTAAGAAGAGACATTGGTCTTCTAATTTAAGATGTTGCATGAAATCACATTTTATGTCCTTCATTGGAAAAGAAACCTTTTTAGCCAACTGGCATTTCCTCCCCCCAACAAAAGTTAGTAGCATTGTGTGATTGCAAAGGAAACACTTCCAAAATGTGAGTCTGGCATGGTGTCCCTACATCTCTCTTACCTTGTTGGCAGGCAACATACACCAAGCAATCATTTTAATGTGGCAATTCACTTGTTGAATTGCAATAACACAAGCTGTTGGCCCTTGTGTTACACAATGGAT
Organism: Pelochelys cantorii; assembly: GCA_032595735.1. Lineage (NCBI taxonomy): Eukaryota > Metazoa > Chordata > Testudines > Trionychidae > Pelochelys > Pelochelys cantorii. The sequence continues at coordinate 72,612,236 of CM064327.1, forward strand.
TCCAAAAAAAGGGAATGCTGGCTCTTGAGATTAATAATTCTGCACTACATTGCAAGATTCTGATTTAAATGCTTTCCAATAAAAGAAATGTAAACCCTCACACAATACCTGTTGCATGTGTACAAAGCTTGCATAAGGAGCAGAGGAAATGAGAAGATGTTGGAACTGTTCAATAAAACTCTTAGATGCTGCGTAAAATTTGGTCATTAGAAGCTGATCCAGCATACAGTACTAACATGCCTGGAATCAGTGGTAGGACTCTTGTGACTTACGAGTTGCACATGAATTGTAACCTAACACAATGAGCACAATGCCAACCCCTGTCAAGAAGCTGTAACATCAGTACTTAAGCAAAATGAAGTTCGAGAAGGCTCTTGCGCAAGTGTAGACTGCTCCTTCTTGTGCAAAAAGCCCCTTGCACAAAAATGGCGGCTCATTAGGTATGCAAATGAGGTGACATTCATTGCCTCATCTCATTTGCATATCTTCTTGCACAAGAATGCGCAATGTAGACGAAGCCTTAGCATACAAGAGTAAAAAAAAAAAATAGGGTTTGGCATCAACAAAGACCCATTTGAGAGAGCCAGAACCAAAGTCCTGTGGGAGGCTTCAGGGGGTAGCTGAGTTAGTCTGTTACAGAAAAACAAAAACAAATGGTCTGGTAGCACTTTATAGACTAACAAAACGTGTAGAGGTCATCTGAAGAAGTGGGCTGTGCCCTCTACACATTTTGTTAGTCTATAAAGTGCTACCAGACCATTTGTTGTTTTTTCTGTGGGAGGCTGTTATTATCCCCTGTTGGGGCACAATCTATTGACAGTGATACAAGCAGTCTTTTCAAAACATGATAACCTTTTATTCGTTACCTGGCACATAGCTACATAAGCTACAGTCCATCCTGGCCAAGACAAGGGCATGATGAGCCAGCCAAGGACTCAACCCCTCCTTCCCTCCTGGCTGGGTTCTGGGGTCCCAAAGATCATCCCCTTCTTCTAGTCTTCCTGATACCTTGTCCTCCAGTTCAGTTTATAAGTCCTTACCTGTAGGGGTTTCCAGCTGCTAGACTTTGATTATTCAATCATTGGGGTGTCTTTGTATTGCTGGACCCCCTGTTGATATGGGTCTGTTTGAGCCAGTTCTTTAATGACTATTCATTCTACCCAGACAGGGAGGTGACATCCTCCCCCCTCCTGTCTGCTGCATTGCTACAAAAGCATTCTTAACCTTACGACACCCCCTGGGTAGCCATGCGACATACAGAGGGAAACAGAGCTATGCCTAGGATTAAAAACAAAAAAACAAAAACAAAAAACCCCAGAAAATTTCCAACTGTCACAGTTTTGCATATTCTCTTTGAAGAAAAAAGGAATTTACAGCAAGTGTTCTACTCACTAAATCATATCAAGAAATCACACAATATTGTTCAATATTTTTAGTGCTTTCATTTGAGATGCTTAACATAGTTTATCAAGAATAATGAACTTCACCTCAACACCCCTTTAGCAATTATCTTCATTTTACAGATTTGAAAATTGGTAGATGTTAATAACCTGGTTCTCAGAGGTGCAGAGCATCTGCATCTTTTATCAAAGCCCTATGCCTCAGGTCATAAGGACTTATTGTCACAAAGCAAAACATGTCCATAACTAAAGTAAACTCCTAAGTCTCCTGTCTTCCAATTCTGTGCCACAAGTCTGCCATTCCTTCAACAGAATAGCGACAAAACATAACATGCTTATTAAATGCAAGTATCAATAATCCACTTTAATTTACTATATATTTTAGAAATGTGCATCTGTCTGAGTCCTCCTAAATGGTAAGAGCTAGGACCACCAAATATGCAGCTTCCTCTTATCATAATGTAAAGCAAGGTAAGGGTTAGGTAAGGGTTTGGTTGTGCCAGGAAATTGGGATTGTTTCTCATAAAAGCATAGTCACACACAGACACAGAGACAAAATTACCAGGTAGGTGAAGAGGGAATCACTGGGGTGCATCCCCTCTATTCGGAAACTGTGCCAGCCCTGAGCCTCCTATCTGAGATGCACTTTAGAGAGGGCAAAGGGGAATCAAAGCTTCCTCCCATCAATTTTATATGAGGACATTGCTAGCTTTTCCCCTTCATCACCATCAGGGAGCAGGGGGGATGTGCATAAACTTAATTGGGTTAAGGACCCGAGCAGTGCCGGGTAAATATGCGAATGTGCTAATATAATAAAAAAACCTCATGGTTAACTCATCTTTCTGTAACTATTGTTCAAGAGATATTGCACATGTTCCTTCCAACGTAGGTGTGCGCACCTGGAGCACAGTTGCCGGAGTGGTTTCCTTTAGTGGTATCCATTGGATTGGCTCTAGCAACCTCTGGTGCTGCATATTTATAGTGCCTGAATAAAGAGCCCTGTCAACCCTTTGTTCCCCTCCTTCCCCCAGTTTCTTCTTAGTAGTTGACTGATAAGAAGGGAAGGACCATAGATTTTAGAATTGACCTGTGCAATCTCTAAGAACAACTGTTACAGAAAGGTTAGTACTGTAACTGTTTTTTTGTCAAGTGCTTGCACACGTCCATTCCAATGTAAGTGACTCAAGACGCTGCAGAGGAGGTGGGCTTGGAGTTAAGAACAAGCTGATTGCAAGGAATGATCGACACAGAGTTTAGGTTGAATTTAACTGCATTAGATCAAATTTTCTAAACTGCATGGCCAAAGTCAGTATTGTTTCTGGTCTGCTGAATGATGGCATAGGAACATTTAGAATGTGTGCACCTGGAACCAGGTTTCTGCCCTGCAGATATCCTGAATAGAAGACTGGGCTAGTAGGAGGTGGAGGAGACCCTCAATCTTGTGGAATAAGTGGTCAGGTTAGCTGCAGCTGACGTGCCAGCCAGTTTTCAACATGCATGTTGCAAATCTATGACAAAATCCTCAGGTTGGAAGTGGGAAAGTCTTATTTTGGGTGCTATTGATATGAACAGCTGGGTTGATCTGCAAAATGGCTTGGTTCTTTGTACACAAAATGCCAGGGCATGTTGAACATCGAAGGAGTGTAGACGTTTCTTCCTAAAGCCAATTGGAAACAGGGAAAAGCAAAATGGTTGAAAGATTGCTTGACTGCAGTAGAATTGTGAAGCCACTTTCAGGAGGAATGCCAGGTACAGATGCAGCACTTTCACTTTAAAGACAATTGTGTATGGTGGCTCTCTTGTAGGGCATTCATCTCCAAAACTCTTCTGGCTGAGATGAGGGCCACTTTCCAGGAGAGGTGCACCGAGCACGCTCCTAGCAGCTCACATTGGGGGTAGACAGACTGACCGTTGACCCAGGGATGGAAGGCAGGTATTGCTGCTAGGTGGACTGGGACTGAAGAAAGAGACAAACCTCATCGTTTTCAATGCAAAAAAACTACTCCAACATGAGAAGGTCCAACAACTCGAGATGGATTAAATGGGTTACACAGAACTCCCATAGCTGGCATAGTGAGGAGGAGTGAGTTCTGTGTATTCTCATCTGTGTTCCTGCTTATGTGTTTTTGTGTCACTAATCTGCTACAGATAGCTATACATAGCAGAGCTGCTGTTCAGTTTTTTGCAGACCTGAAATTCAGATTTAGCAGGAAGGGCCCTTGCCAGGGTATCTAGAGGAAGAAAATAATGGGTCAGGGTGGAGGCTGATGACCTGAAAGAGATAATTGACTTTCAGAAGTCTGACAAGGGAAAAAAAAAGTTACACAAGTATTAAGGGAAGGAAGCATAAAGAAGAAGGATTTGTTAGCAATACAAGTAAATATAAATGAAAATAGCATTAAATGTAATTGAATTTTGCTGTAGCCTTTTAAATTTAGTCAAATTTTAATTAACACTTCAACACATCTAGGAACAAGAACATATAGGTCAAGTGCGAGGTCTGCTAAAAAAAAAACCTACAGTTAAAATAAAATTTATAGAGCAGAAGAAATTCAGTGTAAAACTCATCTCTCTCTCCTCCTAAACACAGAACTCGATTAAAAATGTAAGTTCCTCCTTTCTGAGTAGACAGGAGCATACTAGAAGTACATACATCCTATTGGGAAGAGAGAGCTGGATTTACTCCCTTTCATTAAACAATGACCTACCTGAAACACAGGGTTTAGACTTAAGAAAGGATTACATGTAACTTGTTCTTATGTAAACTCACATGCACACTAAGGTCTTAATCAAGAAACCAAGTCAGGAAATGTGAAGGTAGAGGTTGACTACACAGCCTTAACTCTGCTTCTCCCATTAGAAAAGAAACTCTGGCAGCGGCTCCAGTCAGCACTGCTGACCTGGCCGCTGAAAGAGTCCAGTCGGTGATGCAGCAGGGTTAAGGAAGGCTCTCTGCCTGCCCTAGCTCCATGTCAGAGGCAACACATGGAGAGCATGGAGTCACATGCCCCAAATGCGGTGGACGGGAGGAGCTGGCCAGCAGCCAGGGTGGAGACTAGCGGGGGAGAGGAGCCTGGTGCCCACAGCAAAGGTCCATACTCCCCACATACCAGCAACAGCAAGGTAAGTGGAGGAAGGCGGCCCCTTTGTTTTGCATTCTGTGCCACACTGCTCCAGGGAGGGGGCAAGACAGTCCCCACAGGTAGAGTGATGCAGTGACCTTGGGAGCAAAACAGTGGGGATGCCTTGCTCCACTTATCCTGCTGCTGCTGGTGAACTGCAGCCACTGCCAACCTTATTAGTCAGTTAAAGAGAATGAGCCAAATATGAGCCTTATATAAAATGGGTGGAACTTAAATGGAAGCCAATTTGCAACCTTAACTGATAGGCACCACCAGGGGCCTGCTGCAATAAGTTTATAGAAAGATGTGTTTTCCAGGCAGTTAAGAAATCAAATTATAGCCATGCCACTTAAAAAGTTACAGACTTTGGGAGCAGAATTTTCAAAGGCAAAGAGTACATAGGTACTCTGTTCCTACTGAAACAAGACATTTTCAATAGCTACTTCTTTATTTTTGCTTTGCTTGATATAGTCTTCTATTGTAAGTAAAATTTTAGCCCACATGATAGTTGCTTAATCACACTATTAGTTGAGAGAACAACTCTGTGTAGGCTGAGCAGATAATTATATACAACAACATCTAAATTTTTATACATGAAGACAACATTTTCGAGTTAACATTAGGTGAAAAATTTATCACATCTATCTGACCTCAGCACTCAGCACTTGAGATTGTATTATGTGTCTCATAATAGTGGTGATTTTCTCAAGCTTCGTGGAATGATGTAATTTAGGGATGTTAAATATCGGTTAATTGAATAGTCAAGTAATCTCATGAAATTTTATCGGTTAGTTGACTATTCTGTAGCTCCCAGGGGTGGGGCTGGCAGCCGCTGTATCAGAGGCAGCAGCGTGGGGTGCCAGGCAGGAGCTGGTCCGTGAGGGGTTCCAGTTTAAAAACCAGCTCCCATCACAGACCGGCTGCCTGTCGTCCTGTGCTGCTGAGAAAGAGGCAGCAGTGCAGGGTGGCAGCAGTCCCTGTCTGGGGAGAGAAGGGGGAGGTCTGAACTCCCAGACCCGGCACAAGCCAGAACTGAGCTGGGTTGCCTGCCTGCCCGGCTCTTAATACACTTTAAATGCAGAGCTGCAGCAAGGGTAGGTCCCAGACCCATTGCAAGGCAGGATTGAGCCAAGCTGCTGGACAATCTGCTAAAAAAATTTACTGGCAGGGAGACGGGGAAAGTGAAATGCGTGTAGTCTATGGCAATAACCTATAAGCTTTTGCTTATCGGTTAATCAACTGTACTATTACATCCCTAATGTAATTACATGAAAATCAAGACTTTCATTTCAAAAGAAAAAACCATAACCAAGTTTCCAGCCCTCCTGTTTGCAGAGAACAGTGTGGATCCTTAAAGATTCCAAAACTAAAAGTCAAATAAGAAGAACCCAAAATGCATTTATGTTTACTTCGATTTTTACATCAATCACATGGCTGGTGGGGAGGAGGGTCTGAATCATGATTTCTGAATGTGTGGAACTGGCAACACTGATGTACTTAATATTCAGTTGCCTGATGCAAGTAAGTACTGTTTCCTAAGCATTCATGCTATTCCCACGGCACTCTCTACTCTTAGTAGAGGCAAGCTTCAGTTGCACTGCAGTAATGTTATCTACTTGCAAGGCAGAATTAGAAGTGTTAAGGGCAACTACGCACCATCTGATGCTGCCACTAGGTTTCTTAAAGAATTCACATAAACAGACCACAACTAACACAGGCTGTCAAACATTCTATGGAGAGGACTGACGTCCATTTCTAACCATGGTCCTATGGCAGAAGCACACAGTTAGGACTATGTGCTTCCATCTTTACATACCTGATCTCCCACGGATGTCACGAGAAGTTTGCACAAAGGGAAGAACAGTAGACAGCCCTTATACAGTAGCTAAATTCTTCATTACATGTCCAAGACTGAAAAAGTGATGAGGAGTCCTGTAGCACCTTATAGACTAACAGGTTTATTGGAGCCTAAGCTTTCATGGGCAAAGACCCACTTCGTCAGATGCATGTCACATCTAACAAAGTGGGTCTTTGCCCACGAAAGCTTATGCTCCAATAAACCTGTTAGTCTATAAGGTGCTACAGGACTCATCACTTTTGCAGATTCAGACTAACACGGCTACCTCTCTGATACATGTCCAAGACTGTCACACTCATGACTCAGTGGGAAAATATGCTCATCTTTAGGACCACTGCTATTTTCAGCCCTTTGTATCTTTTCCCATTCCCTGTCTTTTCTTTCATCTGCATATTCCTCCCAGAAGCAACCCCCAATAATCACCCATCACTTTACTTCCACCCCTTTCCAACTACTATTTAATTGTTAATCATTTTAGTTGGTGATATTTAAAGTGTTACCAGTAGGTTTTGTACACTCTAGTACAGGATTGGGCAATAAATAAGTGATCCCTGGGCTGGAGGCAGTTCACCAAAGTTAGCTCCTGGTGGGCTGCCAGACACTGTATTTCAATGAGCTGAAATGGGTCTTAAATTTATAGTAATAAGTTACTCTGTTGTAAAAATCCTGCTTTCTAAGTATTTTAAACATAAAAATATAGCAATGACATTAAAATAATGTTTTGTTCACAATGTTGGAAAACTACATGATTTTATTTAATGCAAAGTAACAAAATCCATATAGTTAATAGTTATGAGTTATAGTTAACTATGATAGCTTGGCCATTGAAATGGCCTGTCATTAACAACTTTGAACAAAAACATACATATGATGCATTTAAAAAAAAAATGCAGGTTTTTTTTAAGTCAGTTGCACTGATGAATTCCTGTGGGATAATTCCTTGTATTAGGACCGTGGAGGGGGGGGGAGGGGGAGGGAGGGAAACCACTCTGGTTCAGAACATTTTCAGACAAGACCATAAAAGGATATTCAGTCTATTCAATTTCTAATTAAATCAGGGAAAAGGTACTGTTTAGCATTAAGCCATAAACAAACATTCCATTCAAGTAAACTTTGTCCTTTAGGTTCAAAAATTTACAAACATACTATAGCACCCTTCCCATATTAAATCAAAACTGACCATAAAACAATTATTTTTACGTAGGTGTGAGTGCCATAGGATGTTACGCTGCACTGACTTTTGGGAGACCGTTTCCAATAGATGAAAATACTGCCAGCATTGCAGTCAGCCAAAGGATTAAAGTGATTTGTTTGAGTGACCCCCTCTGGCTAATAATGAAGATGCAGGAGAAGTAGAGAAATGTTTTTCTTCCTGGAATGAAAGACTGTTGTTCCTCTACTTTTTTCCTGCTTTCAAGTAACCAAGCAAAAGTTTTCTACATTCCAGACAGACACAGAGCAAATAATGGAAGTCTCTTTAGCAAATACAGATTTGGAAAGTTTTAGCTTTAGCGAAGTAAAGAAAACCTACCAGGATACTGAAGTTGTTTTATTGTGTTCCTTTCCTGAACAAATTCTGTTTTCTAATCCACACTCAGATGCTTTTGGCTGCCTATATTGCTAGCCAAAAAATACTGAATAACTGCAAGAAACAAACTAAAGCACCATAGAAACAATAATATTTTTGATGTTAGGATGCACTTAAAAATCTTTTAAAATTCCTTGCTTAATGCACTGTATGTTTAACTGCCAATGAAACCTTTCTGTATATCCTGGGGGAATATTCTAAATGAAAGTTGTAAAACTGCCTGGATACTTGAACTTCCTTTTCTATATGGTCTTCCTTACAACTTTAACAAGTAAAGCAAGAACAAGAACTCCACTAACCACCATGAACGTGTCAAAAGTAGTATGAAAGAGCACCAAAATGCCTTGCATATTGATATGTAAAACCTGGATTTTGTCCATGGTCAACTACAGCTCAGCTACCTTTGTACCAATATGACAGACCTCTAGCATTGAAAAGCTGATGGTGGGACTTTATTCTGATATTCAATGTGCTACAAAATTCCAGGGATTTTGGGAGGAAAGACTACACAGTAGGCAGCAGACCACAGAGAGTATGCTAGAAATCTGCCCTTTGGTTTGAGGGTGGGGCTACTCACTCCAGGAAATCTGTGTGTCCCAGATAAGTTGTTAGGCAATGTGTAGTTAGTTATAAGCAGACTTTTGTAAACTGTATCCCTGCTGCCTCTACACTTGTAGTTTTTGCCAAATTTCCTATAATTTCACATTGGTAAGAGAACTAGTATAATCAGATTGTAGCTGTGAGTGTTTTAAGAGCATCATCCAGACATGTTTTGAGGAGGGTTAGAAAAATAAGTGATTAAAATGCCATGCCCAATCTATGTTAGACACTTCCACTGCTCTATCCCTACCTATGTGCAGTGGGGGAAATCCACTGATGGATTTGAGTTTCTCAGCTTCATGTGGCCCAGATTCTTTGCTTCATCTCAGACTCATTCTAGGTCTCTTCCAGCTTCTTTTGGACTACAGCAATTACCCACTGTTTTTAGTATGAAAACTCCCAGCTTAAATATACTGCATAAGCCTCCTGGATGCTCAAATCCTCTTAGCTCTCATCACTTCAGACTCAGCTTCTAAAGTCTGCACGTATCCTCTTGCACTTCTCCCTATCATCGTTTCTGTTTCTCTTAACTGCTTCCCCTTCCCCTGTTAAACAAGGTTCAGTGCCAATTTGTTTCCTAGGAACTGTTCTAACCCTAACCTATCAACATATCCCAGTTATCTGCATTCAGGTTTCCCATCCTGTTGATCCGAGCTTAAAAACACCTTTTTAAAAATACTCCTGAACTATGTCAAGATATTCAAAACTCTTAGTTAACAGTTGAATCAGCTCCCCTAGTTCCATTGTGAAACAAGCGTTATAGTTTAAAGAGCACAGGAAAAAAATAGGACTAATCTTTTCTTAGATTATACAACATAAATAATATATTCCAGCAAGTAAGACATGCCTTATGCCCCCAAGCAAAGTCAGACTTTATTAATGGTAGCATTGAGACTTACACTATTGGAGAGTCCTATATTAAAATGTAGTGAGTAGGGATGTATCATTTTATGTATATGTTAACTGAAGAACTACACAATACATTGCAATACAAGATGCCACACAGTGCACTGTACTCTCTGTATCTTGCCAGAAGAGACTCCACGTGTATATACTTTTGACAAGATCATATTGCATGCCAGAAGATGGTTTTATTAAAAGACATAATAGTGAATTCTAGTCTCCATTTTGAAGAAAGTTTAGAATTCAAGACAGACACTTGGCAACAATGATATTACAAAAAAAGACAGTAACTATGTGACATTTCTTTTTATCAACAGCAGCTCATGTGTTAAAAGAATTTAGAAACATTGCCATCTTGTGGACCTACCTTTAATTATATCATTGTTCTCTGCTGTTCCTACAAGTGAGTCAAATTATGACTGCAAATTGCAAACATGACAGATTGGAGGCTGGATCGATTAACCCAGTGTCCAATAATTAAATTGAAAATTTACCAAAAAAACCAAAACAAAAAAACACACCAACCAACCATTCCTTATCAGATATGCATTGTTAACCATGTACAGTACCATTTGTTCTAGCTCTTTTCCTCCATTTTACATTGGGAAGGCTGCATTATTTAACTGGTGGAGCGGTTAATGAAATAAAATGAGCATTGGAGAAAGAGTATAAAACAGTTTTCCACAGAATTCCTGAAACAGGAGAGAAGGAGAAACAAGGAAGAGGAGAGAGAAAGAAAAGGGAAGATAAGGAGAGAAGATTACTCTCCCACCTGTAGATTCCCTCTTCAAGGAGGCCCTCCCTGCTTGCAATACTTCTCTTCCCTTCTTTATTCCCCACACATTTGCAATTTTTTTAGAAGCAGTTGTCATTTGTGGTGTTAGTTGTAAACTCACTGCAATTTGCATTGCATGGACACTACTACTTACAAAGACACCTTATTCTGTCTTGTACCTATTTATTCATGCATGGTAAATCTTGCTACAAAGGAATTTCAGTAATTATTGATATACTGAAAAATCACTTAACTGTTGCTTTGATTACATTTATCTTTTTTAAAGAGTAGGGCAATGCTGAATGCAAACCCTCATTACTTTTTTAATAAACTTAAAAAACAACAAATAGTTCGGTAGCACTTTAAAGACTAACAAAACATGTAGATGGTATCATGAGCTTTCGTGGGCACAACCTACTTCTTCAGATGACTAGAGTGTTGGATGTCCAGAACTAAAATAAATGGGGGGGAGGGAGGAGACAAAGCAACATACTGTACATTTTATTACACCATAGAAGGAGAAAAATAAAAATACTTACTTTGAGCATCCAAGCACTTTCCCTGGTTGCTGAAATGAAGTATTCCTTGCAGCAATTTGATACTAGAAGGAAAACATCACAACAATTAGCTCCAGAAATAGGAAAATAAATAATGAATGGCCTTTGTCTATACAGGGCATGCAGCAATGCAATAGCCATGTCTCTTCTAAAACTGAAACAAGAGGAGAAATCCTTCCTCACAATACCTTAATTCAGCTGAGTTCACACAATAGCACAATGTCTGGTACAAATGCATAACAATCATATGGGTCTCCTAGATGGTAATAAATCTATTAAGTCTTTTGCATGGCCACAGTCACAGTTTATTCATAGTTGCAAGTCAGATTTTTGCTTCTTGATTTTGCCAGGTTTACTGGAGCATGAATGTAATCATAATAAATTTATGAGCAAATAGTGGTCTTCCTGGCTATGACCCACTTAAAAAAAAGTCTACCATTGAGAAGTACGAGCAAAACAGACTATATTCTTGTTAGTGATACATTATGGTGCAGTGGCTGCCCTTAAAAACTTTCCAGTTTTACCATACGAAGCTACATAATGTTCTCAACTTATGTAAATGTTTCCCATAATTTATTTTCCTATACACAAAGGCGGCAATATTTATGATATACTGAACATACTGAAACAGCAGCATTTAATTGCCTAAGCTAAGGAAACTGGGCATCTTTTGACAGGGACCATTGCATGACTACATTTTCCCATGTAACCCTTACACTAATAGTTAAGTTGCACTCTTAGGACTCCAAGTGGACATTAAAAGTTATTTCATTTCCTTTTCATAAACTAAGAGCATGATTGTTGCCTGTTTAATGGAATCTTCTATTGAACATCATCAGTATGCTAAACACAGTACACGAAGAGTGCATTTTACTGAGGTTCTGTCCCAAATTTTCTGCTCTCTAGACTCCATACTTTCACTAAGTAGCCCAATGCAGGTGTTTTATGAGACTGGCACTTATTTTTAAATCATTTGACTATTAAGGCACCTATCTACTTTAACACCTTCTACTCTGGTAAGCCAGTGAAGAAAAAACAAATGGCTAAGGGGCAGAGAGGAAACTGGGAAATAAAGAAGAGGATGGGAAAGCAAAAGAACACTCAACAGGAAGTGAATGCTTTTCTATGTAGTTCAAGTTTAATTTTGTGAATTTCAGAAAAGCAACTGCAATGAACCAAGCACATAAGAAAAATGGTCAGGTTATAAACTTTTGAAGGCAGATGTCTTATTCGAGGTTTTGTAAAGTACAGTATATGCATACTGGTCTTAACTTACTGCATTTTTTAAATTTTTATTTAAAAAAATTCAATCATTTTTTTAAAAGAAAAAATTAAAAAGAACAGAGGGATAAGGAGGGAATGCAGGATCGATGGGGGGGAGGGGGGAAAAAAATCAAGAAAATGAAACAGAGCAAAGTGAGAAGAGGCAGAGAACACAATCTACAGTAACTTGTAGTTTTATATCCTCTATATTGCTGTATTTCAGGACTGTTCAGAGATGAAGTTATGCAGAAAGCTGTTAATTCAAGCAGGGTAAATAATGGAGCTGGTTTAAAAGCTGGTTCCACCTGACCATCTCTGCAGTGCCACGTGCCCCCCCACCCTGCGCTGCTGCTTCTATGAGAGGCAGGGGAGACTGCTGCAAAGCCATCTCTGCCCGTGGCTGTTCCGGCAGCAGCCCCTGTCCAGCAGAGAGATCCCAGCTCCCCACTGGGACCCCCTGCCAACAGGGGCTGCTGGACCCAGTGCAAGCCGGGACTGAGCAAGCCTGGCTCAGTCCTGGCTCATGCTGGAACCAGGAGCTACCCCTGCTGCAGCTCTGTATTTTAAATGTAGTAATAGCTGAGTGGGCAGGCAGCTCGAATCTTACTGCATTTAAACTGCAGAGCTGCAGCTGGGGTAGCTCCCGGACCCAGCACGAGCCAGGACTGAGCACCTTCTTTTATCAACTAATTGTGTAGTTGATAAAAATTCTATCAACTACACAATTAGTTAAATACCCCGTTCTTAACATCCTTAGAAGGAATTGCACTTTATCTACAGGAAGTCACCGGAGCAGAAACTGGAACGTTGGTCTCCCAGGCAAGCGCACCTAGTACTTGACTACTGAGTCACTCTCACTATTTCCTGGCCCAATAAAGAATAGTCATCATGAATGACTATGAATGGCAATGAATTCATACATAATTTCAAGTCAATCAAAACTGCATTTTTCACAAAATAAACAATTTGCCATTTTAGCTCTATTGATTCAATTTGAATCAGGTGGCTTTTTTATTTGGGCATGTATTTCTAAGAGCTTAATGACTCAAGGGTGGGTATTTTCTTCCAAGTTTCAACCTCTGTGTTCTGCTTCTGTCTCTCAGGGACTGGATGCTTCCCATCCTATTAAGTAGACTTCCCCCTCCCCAAAGCACTGGGAATTTAATGCTACATGATGCAATCCTTACAACTTGTTGTAATGCAAAGAGACAGCAGCTCTACATGCTAAAAAGTTTCCTTTCATGGTTTTGAAGGTCTTCACTTTTTGCAAAAAGAAAACATGATAATTTTTAGTATCTAGAAAGGAATTTTAAAAGGGACCATATTTGCACAATGAATGACCAACTGCCCCATCCATAAAAGGTTGCAGAAATGGATAAATTCAGGATATGCCTCACTGCAGCAAAAAGGTGTGATTGTGGTGTGGGTCGACTTACATGAACTAGATTTGATCTACAATAGAACCTCAGAGTTATAAACTAAGCGTTTAACCACACCCCTCATTTGGAATCAGAAATATGCAATCAGAGCCCTGAGCGATACAAAATTGCTATCTGCACCCACATCTGCAAAAATGATCTGCAGATATCTGCAGTGATATCTACTGATGCATTTATAAAGTGCGTATCTGTGGATTTGCAGGGCTCTAGCTATTAGGCAGCAGCAGAGCCAAAAATGCAAATACAATACACTACTGTGTTAAATATAAACTTAACAAAATAAAGGGAAAAAGAGATTTGATAAGGTAAGGCAAGGAAACTGCTTCTGTGATAGTTTCGTTTAAAGCAAGATGGTTAAAAACAGCATTTTTGTTCTGCATAAGTTTCAAAGCTGTATGAAAGCAATATTCAGTGTGAACTTCTTTTAAGAGAACTCCCATAATGTTTTGCTTGAGGTTATGAACTTTCAAAGTTCTGAACAACCTCAATTCCTGAAGCTTGATTGTAATTAGCTAGCTCAAGTAGCAATAGCAGTGAAGCTACAGCTATATGGGCAGCTGTATTGCCTATGCCCTGCCTAACAAGAAGCCCTGGTTACATACTCGGGCAGCCACTACCTCTCCTGAGATACTTCTTGGTTATTGTTGCTCATGGTGGCTTTGATGAAAGCTAGCACAAGTAGGTCTATATGTGTTCCAATAATACTTTCAGCTGCAGTGTGGACATATCCTCAGTCATAGCATGACTTTCTGCACAGGTAAAATAGGAGCAGCAATTGTAGGAAGAGAGCTGAATTCAGTGTGTTCAACTAAAACAAACAAACAAACAAACAAACAAACAAACAAACCACAACAAGGTATCCATGTTTGACTCAGATCAGTTCAAAGGACAGACAACACATCTTGACAATTCCAATAAATGGCAAACTTTTCATGCTCCTTACACATTTGTAAGGAAATACATTTTATATGTTTATTCTGATTTGTGTCCATTGCCCTAATTTCACATTGCACAATGGCATGAAAAAAAGGCCATGGACTGCTAAACTTTTTCTTCTCCTTGTTTACAAAGCCACCAATAAATCTGAGTTATTAAAGAAAGTGTTATGCCCTTAAATCCAACATCATAGGCATAGAACTAGGACAAATATGCACCATTCCTCACAAGTGCTTGCAGCCCTTACCTCTAAGAGGCATCAGATTTCCTCCCCACGGAGGAGGTAGTCACCCAGCTCTATTTTGGAATACAATTTCTTTTTGCTGCGCAGTTACAAAATGTAGATGCATGTAGATAGGATTGCCAGATGGTTTAAAAAAAATACTGAACACCCCTGCCCAAAAAGGGAAAAAATTCTGCTGAAGGGGAAAAAAAAGGGGGGGGGGGGAGAGAGCAAAGTTGTTAAGCAAAAGTTGCACCACTCCCTCCAGTTTGGGGCCACACACTAACCCCCAATGCACCAACCCCACTCCCTGAGCCAGGCTCCCCAGTCACCCCATCCCAATGCACTCCCCCCTCCCCCAGAGCCAGGCCTCCCTACTGCCCCCCCCCATCCCAATGCACTCACCCCCTCCTCAGGCTGCCTGAAGCATCCCCCATCCCAGTGCACTCACCCCTCCCCCTGAGCCAGGCATCCTTAGTACCGGGAGCGCCTCCCCCCACCGCAGAGCCAGGCACTGGAGGAATGGGACGGCCGGGTAAGTTAATCTTACTTTTAAAGTTGCTGCTCCTGCCGCCCGGCCCGGCTGCCTTGGCTCACATTGTGTAGAGGGAGGCATCACGTGGCCAACTCCCGGGTCTCTGCTAGTCACATGGACCAGAGCAGCGTGCACTCCGCTCCCACCCCAGCCCGGCGCTCCCCTAGAGTGGTGCCCCACAAGTGTCCCCTACTGCCCCCCTTCGCTACAAATCTGCCATGCTCCTCACTCGCCTGCCCCCACCAGATGCAGTAGGGGAAAATTGTCCCTGCTGGGCTTCCATCCAAGGGAAACGGGAAATACTGAACAGTTCACATGTCCAGTATTTTCTGGGGTTTTTTTTTTAAACTGGACAGAGCCCACAAATACCGGACTGTCCGGGTGAATACCGTACTCCTGGCAACCCAACATGTAGAGAGAATACAGGGATCCAAGGCCTAAGCAACTATGAATGAAGATCACATTTGCGCTCTCATGAAGGCCTAATTCCCTTCCGAAACAACAAGTAGTCCTGTAGCATGTTAGAGACTAACTATATATTACAAACACGTACATACATAGAGATAGATAGCTAGAGAGAGAGAATGAATCGTGAGCTTGTGGGCAAAACCCGCTTCTTCAGATGATATGATCTTGAGAGATCCCTTTTAATTCCAATCCCTTCCAATGCTTTATAAGCTTCCGACCTCTTTCTGTAAAGGCTTTATGATACTATAGCTTTCAGCTGGGAAGTTACCAGAGATCTGGCTTCAGAGTTAACTGATGTCATACTAATATTAACAGCAATTATAAGTATTGCCAACCAGTTCACTTAGTATCTACGGAAATGGTAGGCCTACCAGAAGTAACTGGTAGAGGAGATTAAGAATAACCCAAAATGGACAAACTTTGTAAGTTTCTAATTTGGTAACAAGCTGCCACACTTTGCACAACAGTTATTACTTCCTGAGGTTTCTTCCCTTTGCCACTTTTAGCAACCAGTGCTGTTTTTTGATCATGTGAGCACATCTCCCCTCTTGTTATTCAGTACAGAAAAAGTAGAAAGTGTCTATTTCAGTTTCTCCTGCCACACTGATTAAAGTCTTTCCCACTTGTATTTTCAATGTGTCTGATGTCTGTTGGCTTCTACATCTTGTGTGCAATCACTGCATAAGGATGTTAAATGTTTGTCTGTAAAAGGCTAGCTAATCTGGTGCTCCTGCACAGAGGTTATACCAATGAAGCATGTTTTGATCTGTTTTTACCACTAGGCTGTCTACTGTTTGACAGTTGGGTCTAGTAATTTGAGTATGAATGAAATTGATCAGATTCCTGAACTTGTATTAGAGGATGGTTGGTAGTTTCTGCTATATCTATTATATGCCCCTTTGCATACTTACTTTTCCAGCACATTTTTTTGTCAGTGAAATTTCTCAAGCTTTATCTCTGCCATAGCTTTTTCTTAAAAGAAAGTTTATTTAAGTAAAATTGTCAGTTTTTGGTTTGGTAGAGGTAAAAAACCCACTCGCTTTCCCATTTAAGAAATTCTACTGATGCTTCTTTAAGTCATAGCCATTGTGAAATCTACTACAGTTAGAAACTTAACAAGGGGAGAGCTCAATGAGAATCAGCAGTTAATGGGTTTGAAGTTACCAGTGTTATAATCCTTCAGAACCTGGTAATTGATTATTGCATGATAGAAAATTTTGCTTAAAGATGTGAGGTGGTCTTGGAAATTCATTACAAATAATTCCCAGCAAACAGTGTGCCACTTTCAAAGTTATTTTAATAGATTTAAATGTTTCCACCTTTACAACTACTAGCCTTATTGAAGCAAATCAGTTTGATAGACTTGAAGGTAGGTATTTAAAGTGTAAGCAATTCCTTGGGTCACCTAGACGGATACTTCAAAATACATCATAACATGCATAAATTTAGTTTGCGATTCTAAGACACGAGGCCAATTTTTCATCGATGGCTGCAAATTAAGATTACAGCTATGTAGTTTATTGGTAACAATTAAAAAGCACAAATCAGCTTTGGCTGTATTGTGTGTTATGGAATTGGGGATTTATTTTGAAGATTTTTTTTTAAGTAGTTAATAGTTAAGCGCTTAATAAAAATCAAATGATAGGCAAGTTTGGCCCTTTACATGGGTTGATGTAAAAATGCCAGCATTGTACTCCAGAGAACTGCCCACTGTCTGCATCTGGAATCATCTCATCTATCCAGAAGACTGTCTTGTAATTAAGGCACTAAACTGATATTCAGGACATCTGGATTCTATTACCACCTCAGCCTCAGCCTTCCTGTGCAGCCTTAGTTTTCCCTGCCTCACATGGATATTGTGAAGATGATTAAATTAATGTTTGTGAGGTGCTTATATACCAGGTAGAGCTATAGAAAACCATGTATCTGCTAATTTTAGTGATGCTATTTAGAGTTGGTGTCTTGCTGAGATATGAGTTGGATACTATTCCTTCTTGTGGATAAGAAGAATTGTTTGCAAGTAAACAATTACACATGTACAAAGCCACTGAAGACAGACACTACAGAGGTCAGAGGACTTAAAGACTGTATGTTTACACAGGTGTGACTGAGGTTATATGATGGTCCAGTAGTTAGGGTGCTCACCCGAGACTTAGTGACCTGCCTTTGTCAGAAACTTCCTTTGTGACCTTGGGAAAGCCATTTAGTCTCTCTGTGCCTCACTTCCACATTTGTAAAATGGGAATAGTGGCACACCAAGGACACCATTTTCCCTTTCCATCCATGACCTCTGAAATTTCCCATATTCTCTTCATTGTTAGTTGTCGGGGAGATAAGTCATTCAGGGAGTCAACCTGTTAAATTGTGTGGGGTGGGTGAGCAGAGAGATTGGGTGTTCTGCTGGAAGACAAAGAATGTCATCAACCAATACATTGCAGAGGTGCTCAAGCCAGCAGTTGTGTGAAAGCGCTGGCATGAGTTTCATGTGTCTACCATTTTCTCCTTTTTGATTTTCCAATTTTTCCCTTAAAAAAAAAAAAAAAAAAAAAAAAAAAAAAAACAAAAACACACACCAGGGGGGAGTCAGGCCATTAATGCAGCAGGGGCACCAGGAGCCATGGCCCCATTACTTTTAGAAGTGGAAAGGTTATGCCCTGCCACTTTTTACCAGTGGTACGGGCAAGCAATGTGGGGTGAGAGGTCAGGGAGAAATATATAGGGGTGGAATTTTGGGGAGGAAGAAGTGTCAAAGGGCCAGGGCCAGATTCAGCCCCCTCCCTCCCCTGCATTGATACCAAGAATGTTCTCTGAAATTTTGGAATGGATTATATGTGGCACTCAAGATTATTCCCTAAAAACCCATATGAGCCAGCAAATTGAGTCTCATCTTTGCAAGCTTGTCCAATTACAATAATGAGCAGGGAATATAAAGTACTGATTATAAGCATACTTTGGTTGGCTGAACCTTTATTTCTGATGTGATACTAGAAGAATAAAACTCAGTTTGACTTTCAGATCTCAGGCTACATTTGGAGACCTAGAAGCTAGAAAACATCTTTTTACTTGATACTATCAGTAGACAAAAAGGAAACCCCATAATGCCATTCACAGTGTGACTTTTCAGAGTAGATTCATACTTTAAGGTTAAATGTGTAGCTTTACTCCACCTCTTTGCAATTACAATAGACTAATTCCATTAGTCTAGCTTCTAAGATACAGATGTATTAGAAGTTGAAGAGAAATGGATCAAATTTAGCATAATGGAGAAACAACATGTGATCACAAATACATAATGTAACAATGAAGTAATATTGCACAAGCAAGAGATGAGGAAAGTGGGTTAAAGTAAGACCGTCTGCTCAAACATCTTGGCTTGGCATTACCTTGCTTTGGAGTACTTGTATTTAATTGCTCTTTGGACTGCACCTGTGAATGGCAGCGTTTTCTCATCATGGCATTAGTGCAAAACTGGCATTGACTACCTCCTCCTTAGTCACTTTACTCTTCAGAGTAGCACCACCGAACATAACATGCTGGGCTGTGCTCAACTGAAAACACTTTTACCATTCATTAGAAGAGAGTGGAAATAAAGTAAAGAGAAAGAACCTGAATTCAAATTCCTGCATGAGTTTTCATATCAGAGACACACCAGATCTGCATCTGCCCATTCCTCACTGTCTGTCCAGGGAGAGCTCTCCCCAATCTCCTCTTTCAAATCTGTTGTAAAAATTCACTTCTGCATTGTCCATGAAGAGTTCAGCAGCCACAGCTATTTCCCTCTTTACCTTTCCCAGAGGTTCAGACTGTTCTCTGAGTTCTGGCCAGTGTTAAGAGCACTAATATCACCTAAAAAGGATGGAAGGGCTCCTTTGGACTCTCACCTACTGCTAGTGCACACACAATGCTTACCACTTGTTAAAGGTTTTATATGCAATACTCAGTAGGCCACAGTACCTTTTATTTATAGACAAAGCTTTTAATATTCAGAAAGAACATTATGAAAACAATACAGGGTATATAAAGTAAGTAAAAACTGAAAATCCAGGAAACTGAAAGACGGTAACTATTACCATCATGCCTTTCTAATGCATCCTTTCCACCATCCATATATGCTTCTCTTCGGAGTTCACTGAATTTTAAAAAGCCATATGGCTAGAAAAACTAGAAAAATAGCATTGTCCCTTTAGCCCAAGTGATTAGCCAAAACTTGGGGCTTTGAAGGGTTTTTACTGTTAGGGAGAAGAAGAGGTATATTTTTGCAGTAATCGTATTTGTTTTTAAAGTCCTGTTTTCCTGCATATAGTAGAAACAAAACAGTAGAAGGCAGTTTTTCCACTCAAAAACTTGCCAGTTTATCACTCCAGTGAGTTGGATGGCTAAACATCTTCCCCCTGCTTTCTCTGAGGGTCAGACTTAGAACTTTTCCAGGCAGCCTGCAACTGACATTCTACCCTTTGGGATTGTAACCAGGTAAACCATTCAGTCCACACAGTTAGATCCTCTTTCCTGTTGTCCCACATGGCTCATGGCACATGTGAAATATACTTTTATATCAGTGTGTATTTCTGATAGCAGTGGAAAGGTTCCAATAAATTTAGGAAACCAAGTTGATGCTTCTTTAAAAAAAATCTGATTCTGTATGTTCGGAAACACAAGCCACACATTTTTAGCACTTGAGTGGTGAGTCTGTACCAGAACATGAACATGTAGCTGGTAGCATGCAGAAGCACAAATATCAAGTGATGCCACAGTAGAAAATCCATCTCTGGAAACTATTTTGTTTTTGTTAGTTTTTAGAGCACAGGAGTGTATGCATTATAAAAAAAGTTATACAATTGTATCCTCCTGTCTTTAATAGCTCTTCATGCCATAATATGTTGCCTCATTTCAAAATACTTCACCAGTGTTCAAGTTGGAAATGAGAGCTCAGCCAATTGATTTTTATGGAGAATCGAGTTCTCAGCACCTTGCAGGATGAGTCCCTATTTGGTTTGCTCAACACCATGTGCAAATTAACTTTAGAGCTGGGATTAGGATTCAGTCCCTCTTTCAGGCTTCTGCTTTGAGCACATCTTTCCCAGGACTTCAGTTTTTAAAATGTTATCTCTATTAGCATGCCAATGTGACTAAGAGAGTTGTAGATATCAAGTCTTCTGTCTCTCTACTGTGTACACAGCAAGTGGACTGAGGGCTCCATTCCATTGTCTGCCTGTATCTGGTAATACACCCCTTTTTGTAATTTTGCCAAATGGTTGCAAAACCATCATGAAACATTTTTCTTTAATTTGTGTAAAACTTCTGATGAGAATCTTTGTGAAATATTCCTCCTCACAGGAGTTTTGTAAATGAATATAGGTTTAAGCCTCCTGGGATGTTGTCCATCCACCTGTTGGGGTGAAACAATGAGGTAAACAGAGACAGTACTGACTCAGTCTGAAAGGATTTTATAAGGTTTTCTTTGTTTTAAAAAAAGTGAGGCTTAAAAAGGTGTTCCTTTAAATAAAGTTTCCTTTCATAATACACAATACTAGCATATTTCCCTACATGTTTATGTGTTGCTCATCACTACAGTTCCAAAGCACTTAATTATAGCAAATTATTCAGCATTTAATAAAAGATCCTATAGGACTCTTAGCAAAGAGCTTTTAGAAACGGATGTTTTTTCCCCTCAGAAATACTGGAAGAGTGTTTGGCATTTATGCTTCCAAGGACTTGCAACAATACTGTCAATCTAGTTAAACTGTGGTGGTGTCATCATTCCTCAGTAAGAAACAACACAATAATTGGACCATGTCACATGCTAGAAATAAAGATGATTGTATTAAACAAAAATGTAACTGATTAATATAATTATAGGGAATTAGAAGAATACAACCACACCTGTGCAAAAGCGACTGAAGAGATATTTAAAAGGCATTTAACTTTCCCGAAACTGTTTGTACAGTCATGTAATTTCTTCCACCCCAATCTTGCAAAATCCTTCAAAAAGCCATTAAATTGAAAGTTAGAACTACTAAGAGACCTAGTTTATCCCTGTACCAGTGCAAAAAAATTGCTTCTCTGAAACAAAGGCTGCAAGCCCACAAATCATGAATAACATTAAACCAGTCAACATGAGAGCCATGGTGAAAAAGAAATGTTCATTAGCAGATTACAACTCCAGTAGGATATCAAACATTAAGGGCCAGTTTCTGATGCTTACTGTCAGAAAGAGTAACAGTCCCATTGACTTCAGTGGTAGTAACTCAGCAATAAGGTCCTAATCACTGTAAGCCAAAGTATCACAATCCAGTAGCACTCCCAAGATAAATGGAGTTTAAAGTTACTTAAAGTATCCCAAGAAAGTTCCTTAAAGGACGGCTATGGTATGGGGTACCAGTAATTATAAAACAAATTCCACCCGGTTACAGTTTCAAATAACCATTGCATTTGTGAAATATTCTGGTCAGTCTGTTTCTCATGAAAACCAGCTTGTGTGACTACTCTGGAAGTAACAGAAGTTGCAAATAAACATCAACATGGTAGATCAGAAGCTACTTTTAATAAATAAAAAGCCTTGTCCAAGCTCTCAATTCCTAGACAGAGTAGATGAAGAAGAAATGAATACAAGATGACATTTCTTAACAATACACCATAAGGTAAAAAATTAACCTTTGCATTTTTATTTCTTCTATAGAACTGATTGAAATATAGTATGATC
Organism: Pelochelys cantorii; assembly: GCA_032595735.1. Taxonomy (NCBI): domain Eukaryota; kingdom Metazoa; phylum Chordata; order Testudines; family Trionychidae; genus Pelochelys; species Pelochelys cantorii. Next base: position 72,634,603 of record CM064327.1, read on the forward strand.
TGCAATGCAAGCAGCAAACCCACAAGAGGTTTTCCTAACTCATTCATAGGAAGTACTGTAAGAGATCTGCATTCCTTCCAGCCCTTCTGTGTGACTTATTGTCTTGACCAACAAAAAGCAGTACCAGTAGCTATTTGTTCCTTTCAAATACAAACAAACTATAAAGCTACTATCAGTCAGACAAACATTTCTTGTTGCCCAGCAAATCCTCAGTTCCATAAGCCACACAATCACTTCCTTGTCACTTAAAAACTGCATTAATAGTATTTCTCTGACCATGTTCATGGTCTACACTACTTCTACAGCCTGTATTTTTCGAATGATGTACATGCAAAATGGGTCACAGTACATACTTACATTAATGTGGCCTTGAAGTATTTGACAAAGGGTGCATCTACACTGCAGGGCTTAACTCAAAATAAGCTACGCAAATTGAGTTACGTCAATAGCAAGGCTTATTTTGAAATAAGAGTGTCTACGCAGCACTTATTTCGAAATAGAGCACTCTTCCTCTGACTTCCCTTACTCCTCGTACAATGAGGGTTACAGGAGTCAGTAAGAAGTCCTCTAGCTTGACAGCATTTTGACACTGTTTCAAAATAACTGCCTGCTATGTAGACATGGACTAAGTTATTTCGAAATAGTGTTGCAGTGCAGACATACCCATACTCTTCAGAGGTGTCTCTGGTTAAAGAACATTTCACCAGAGATCTGGGTGATTGGCTGGCATACCAATTTTCAATAATTTATATCCAGAGTAGTACTAAATATTCCAACAGCCTTGTTCAGCATTATTGACTCTTAATTTCCAGGAGATGCTAGAAGAGTAAAACTTCAGGCTTCTGCTTTGTGATAGAACTATTGGCTAATTTGCATGGCTAGGAAATGAGAAACGATACTGAAATAACCAGAATTAAAGTTCTACAAAATACCATTTCTAGTGCTAGTCTGCAGCAAGAGACAGGGGATGTTGGCTGACATTTTAATCTGGCATTGATCCCCATAATTCTATGACTCTCTCAAACACCTCTCCAGGGAGAGTAAAAAGGTCTCCTTAGTTTATGTTGCCGTTCGAGGGATACTCCTTTGGAATCTTTGGTTTGATACACAGGACTCTGAGGTGACAGTAGAACATATTTTCCTTTCCATCTCTAATACAATGACTGGCCCAATGATTTGATCAGGGAAATGAAAGAGCCCGTCTCATGCAAATATTCTGGATATAATAGTAACACGGTGATAAGATCCTTTATGTTTTATATACAGCTGGTTTGAAGCACATGCAAAAGCTATTATTTTAGAAGAGTTAAGTGATATAAACAAAGTTTAGTTCAAGCTTGAATCCAGAACTGGCTTTAGTACAGTGGTGGGCAACCTGTGGCCTGAGGGCTATATGCAGCCCATCAGGGTTCCATGTGTGGCCCATGAGACATCTTGTTTACTGTTGCCCACATGCAGGGTGGCCAGATTCCACTGGTTTCTGTCCAGATAGTTCCCCCCCCCCACTGATATTACTAGAGTGACACACATGAAAAGCAAGGGCATGTGAAATGAGGTGCTTGCTGATTGCACACAACATTGACTGTGAGTCATGTGCTCCCTCTGCATTCAAAGTGCTGCTATGATTCAGCTGATGAATCCCGCAAATTCTAAGTATGCGAGCACAGTTAGCAAAACTACCCTCATCTGGGAGACTCTCTTGATAATGACAATATTGCTGCTGGGGGAGCATGACAGACTTGCCAAGCCCCTGAGTGGGGGCAGTTCCACACTCCCAGAAGGAGCAGGGCTTTGTGTGGAAGGGGTAGGGCTAGGGTAACCAGCCCTCAGCACTGCCTGGAGTGCACCAGGCCAGCCCACCCAACACTGCAGCCATTTAACAATTGTCTCAATTTCCTTACTTCAAGAACAGGGACAACTCCTACCTCCAGGGCAATGTTTCCTCTTAAGATTTTCCATCTGTGTGGAATAAATTTTATTCTGTTTGCCACCAATAGAAACACATGCTGCTGGCTGTGGTCAGTTGTGGGCACTCTGCCAATCAGCTGGGCGGCACCTGAATCTCTCCTGGGTGGCTGCCCAAGTGCTCAGTTTACAGGACACTCTGCTCCAGGGTTGCTGTGACAACATAACACACTTCAGAGATGAAGTTCACCAGAATGCACGCAAAGCACTCCAGAGGCTGAGGGCCTGGCATATTCCAGACTTCTAGGCTATTTGGGCAACTTTCCCTCAGAATTGTTTTAACTATTGTTAACCATGCATCAAGTCCAGCAAAAGCAGCTGGACTGTAGCAGGAGACTTTGAAGGCAGAAAAGCCTGAATCAGAAGAGTTTGGGATCCATCCCCAGAAATTCTCAATACTCTTTTCTATTGTCTACAGCAGTAGTCCCCAATGCTGGGGCATTTATGTGCACCCGCCTAGTGACCAGGGCTGGCCTGAGCCATTCTTGCGGCCCCTGCCCCCAGGCACCCAGCAGCCCCAAAAGATTGGGGACCACTCGTCTACAGATTGGCCCACAACATAGCAGTGTGTTTAATCACAAGAGGCTGAAGTTTCCTACAATGAAGGTGGGCAGAACAAGAAAATTGGTTTGAGGGTCCACTCACAAACACTAAAGCCAACTCTCCTTGCTTGCATCTTTGAATAGCAAAATATTTATTTTAATGTGAATGGCAGTTAGATAGTAATAGATAATGCATCTTGTTCAGGATTGTTCACATTGACAATCATTCTTTCATATTTCATTGTTTCTCTTTGATAGTGCATGTGCAATATATTATTGTAAGCTAAGTTTCCCCAGGCTATTTATTACTTAGCAAACAAATCAATCAATTCTCTTTGGATTTCTTATAATTACCTTGGAGGCTTTTTAGAATCTTCCAAGCTGTGTACATATTAGTATTTGTATTTTGAAAGTATTTTTATATATATTAATTAGATGACAATTTATCAAATAGGATTATGAATTTACATATAATAATTTCAAATATTTTAATTTGAAATTGGCTTTTAAGTCTGCAATTAGCAAAGACAGAAGTGCTATCATGTTAAACAGGTAACATGACAGTACAAAGCCATAATCCAGTTTCTCTCCCGGATGAATGGGAATTGGGACTGCATTAAGCAAACATTTTTCTTTAGGTGAACTTTCTTCTGATGTTCAAATGGACAAATCTAGTTTATTTTAATTCCTACATCAAATCTCACACTGCAGATAACAGAAGTCAGTGTATCATTTATATCTAAGTTTTCAAAAGTGATGATTGATTCTGGAGTACACAATTTCAGAAAGCTTATATAGTGAGGGAGAGAGACACAGAGAGAGACAGACACACACACAACATTGTGCATCAAGCTGCAGGATAAGTCACATTAATTTGTTGGTAGGGAACAAGTGCAGCTATATCAATTATAGTTAAACATACTACAGGTACAAGTTTAATGATGGCATAACTGAAAAAAAAAATGCAGCCTGGGTAAGGTCAGTAATGACCACTCACTGTTTGGCTTGTTGGAAAAGGTGTGCGCCCTAAGGGCTAGAGAGTGACATGCTACAGAAGTTTCATTCCCCATCAGCACAGGGTTGCTGATCCATCCTCTCCAATCCCCATATGAGAGAGGAGGCTGTTTAGGTCCATGCTGGTGCAGGAAGAGACTTTTTACCTGACCCAGCAAGAGCTGCACCCACCGTTTTTTGCTTCTTTAAGAATGGGATAGGAAGGAATTTTTGTCTTTACTGCCAGATTGGCCATGGTGAGGTGAGACAGGAACTAGGGATGTGAAATTGTGGTTAATCAGTTACCCGAAATGTTTCGGTTATCCCATGGGCAGGGGACTGCTCCAGCCCAGATGAGCCCACTATGCCACAGTCTGCTTTGGACATGACAGGCCGAGCCATCCACGCTGCGGGGCTGCTCCAGCTGGGCTGGAGTGCCCCCCATCCACAGTGGGGTATAGTTGGCCTGGCTGGGCTGGAGCACTCCCTCTCCTCCCCCTGCCCACAGTGCACCTGGGGCACAGCAGGGCCAGGGCTGCTACTGCAGCATGGCTGGCTGGGGTCCCACCTGTCCCCACCCAAGCTGCAGGGCTGGGGATACCACAGCTGGGGTCCTGCCTGCCCCCTTTCTGAGCCAGGGTTGCAGATGTGGATGAGGTAGGGGCTGCCAGTAAAGTCAAGGTTGCTACAGCTGCTGCTGAGGTGGCTGGGGACTCACCTGCTGCCCTGTATGGGTTCCCGCCACCCAGTCTAGTTAACTGTTTACCTATCCAATAAACCTAAAGCTTACTGGTTAACCGGGTGATCATTTACATCCCTTTTAGGAGTAAACCATGTCTTGACTGCAGTAATTTCTGAACAGGTGCTTGTTTTTGCAAATCCATTGGCTACACTGGGATGGGGAGCCACCAGCCAGCAGACTGCATGAGGTTCATCAGGGTTACCCACCAGTGGGCTGCCTAACTGTTTCTTTACCTGAGCATCTGCAGACATGGAGGTTCACAGCTCCTAATGGCCAGAGTTTGCCACTGTTGGCCAATAGAAGCCGCAGAAAACTTCCCGCACCTCCCAGTGGCTAGGAACAGCTAACTGTGGCCACTGTGAGCTGGGAGGCTGTGCCTGTGGATAGTCAGGTCAAACCAACCATCTGCTGGCCTGCCATTGACTATCCCTGATGAACCTCATGTGGACTGTGAGCCAGAGATTCCCTACCTCTAGATTACACCAACTAAAACCCATCAATCAGTGTCAGGAAACCACAACATCTGAGTTTGTAAAGAGAACTTATCACCTTTAGAACAACTAATTTCACCAATTCACAGATCTTTCTGCACTTTGAAAATGTCTATCCTATCTTTGTGGATAAATACAATTATTTTTTAAAATTAGTGGCTATTGCCCAATAATATGTTATCATCTTGAAAACATGTGTATTTAGCAGCATGTTGTATGGATGTGAGACATGGGTGATAATGAAAGATTCGAAGAGAAGGATATTGGTGTTTGAGAGGAGTTGTTATAGAAACATCCTGAGAATAGGATGGATGAAGGTCACCAACGAGGAATTATATAGGAAGATACAGCCAAAAGAGAACCTACTTCAGCAGGTTATACAACGGAAGTTACAGCTATTCGGGCATATCTGCAGAATGAGCAAAAGGTAAAGACCATGGTATTCAGCATAATGGATGGTCCTAATAGGAGAGGCAGATCCCACAGAGAATGAGTAGATGATATAGTAGATTGTTTCTGGTGTGGAGCTAGTCTACAAAGCCACTCCGCACTGGACAGGGAAAGATGGAAGGAAATAGTGAGGGAGGAATCAGACACCAACGAGCGTTGAGCCCATGGTTATTGATGATGAATAATATGCTAGGAACTTAGCAAGACAAGTAGAAGATAAGTCTATATGCTAACAATTTGTATTTCAGAATAATACAAGCCAGGATAATGAGTGACAAAAATACCAAAACTACTCCTTCAGATGTGGCAACTCACAAATGAAAAAAAAAAAAAGTTGATTAGTCCTAGAGCCAGTCACCTACTTAAAGAGCACACTGCAAGCAAACCCATCACAAGTGTCTATGTTCAGATGCGTGTTAATCTTTATTCCCAAAGTTCCTGTGGTATGAATATTCTAGGTAATGAAGGGCAATGGAATACTAATGGGGTGGCCAAGGCTATGTCTACACAGCGGTGTTATTTCGGAATAACTGACGTTATATTGGGATAACAGCGAGTGTGTCTACACGATAAGCCCTTATTTTGAAATAACGGCGAGCTGGAGGACTTTGACTCCGACTCCTGTAACCCTTGTTTCACAAGGAGTTAGAGAAGTCAAAGGAAGTGTGTTCTTCCTTCGCTCTTCCTGCTGTGTAGACAGTGCCAAAAGCAGAATTAAGCTATTTCGACTTCAGCTATGCAGTTGACGTAGCTGAAATTAGGTGTCCCAATTTGACTTTTGCCCTGCCCCAAATGTATAGACATACCCCAAATGTTTCCATCAAAAAAGCAAAGACAGGTCTAAGTATTCATAGATTAATAGGACAAGTTTACACTTTGAACTGGGGTGTATAATTCCCATCTTGGAGACATCTGTGCTAGCTTGTTAAAAACAGTGTAGTTACAGTGACGGGAGCAGCGGGAAGGGTTAGCTGTCCCCAGCACATGCTATCCGGAGACTCTGGAGACACATTGAGGTAGCCAACTCCCTGTTGCTGCCACAGCTACACTCTAGTTTTATGAGCACACCAGTTTCACTGTTTCTGGTAAGTAACTATGAGGGTATATGGACACACCCATCGATTATAAAACCAAAAGGGAACAATGGGATCATCTAGTGACTCCTTCTATAAGGCATCGGCCTCAAAATAATTCCTGTTGGAGCTAGAGCATATGCAGGTTGTACCTCCTTTAACTGGGACTCTTTGGTCTGGCAACATCTGTCGTCCAACAGCAGAGCCGGAGCCTGACATCCAGCAGCCCAGACATAGGCAGGCTGGCATCTTGTGGGGATGGCCAGGGCTGGCAGCAGCAGGGCTGGCATCAGACAAGCCCAGCTGGACCAGAGGCAGGTGGACCAGCAACACAGAGGGGTGGTTGGCTAGGATGCCTGTGGCAGGGAACTTCCCTGGGGCTAACAAATTCCCTCACTGAGGACAAGTCAGGCCCTGAGAGAGTGCTAGATCAGGGAGGTCTAACCTGTATTTAGGAAAAGCAGCCAGTCTTGATTTAAAAATTGCCAGTGATAGAGAAACCACCACAACCTTTTGTAAATTGTTCCCCTAGTTTATTATTAAAAAGTTGCATGTAACTTCCAGCCTGAATTGGCTTAGCTTCAGCTTTCAGCCACTGGATCATTAGGATACCGGTCTGCTAGACTGGTCAGTAGGTATGATAAAGGGCTGTTTAATCAAGTTACCCTTACCCCTTTTCTTTGTTAAATTAAATTGTGTCATGGCGCACAGCAGAAGACTTTGGCATCTGGGGGAGCGGAGGTGCCTGGTAGCTGAACAGCGTAAGGACTGGGACTACAACTGAAGTCTAGAACAAGTCTCTGGAGCAGGTGAAAATGTTTTCAAGCTAGAATGAGGAGGTTGTGCGCTCAGATTCTGTTTTCTTAGGAGGAAAGTTTGTCAGTCACTAGACATTACAGAAAGATTTGGAACCTAGGACTACAGGTGGTGTTCTAGACCAGGGGTGGGCAAGATATGGCCATTTGATGTGGCCCATGGCCCGCCCTGCCACTCCTCCACCCCCAGGACAATTGAGAAGGGGGGGCAGGGGTGTACATGAAGTCTCCTCCCTCCACCAGGGAGGCAGGGCACCAGAGGGAACCACCAGCTGTACAAAACAGCTGGCAGTTCCCTGTAGGCATTGCATGCCCTGGCAGGAGACTTTGTGCACTCCCCCCACCCCCAGGCCAATCAAGGGTGGGGGAGTGTGCAAAGTGTCCTCCAGCCCTGCCAGGGGCACATGCTACAGAGGGAATTGCCCTTTTCACCTGAGGCCCCACCCCTTCCAGGGCTGGCCTGTGACCACTACCAAAAGGGTGAAGTGGCCCTTCCTAGAAAAATTATTGCCCACCTCGTACTCAACAGTGGAGTGTCTGGGAACATTTGATAGTGTTCGTCATTGATAGGGGATGTAAGAGGATTTATTAAAGGGGGTCAGGTTGAGGGTACTTATGTGGCAATGACAGGAAAGTGATGGAGTTGAGAACAGGATGGATAAAAATCAATGATTTAACAAATAAGTTTTTATTTTAGTATTATTTTTTAAAATTCCAATTTAATTTCTCATTTAAAAACAGTTACAATTATCTCTCATAACATACCACACACACACTTACAGTCTCATAAAAATGAATTAATAAATCTAGTCTGTCCAGCCTAACTACCAGCTCTCACTTCTTGAAAGTTCTGAGCTTTCAATTTCTGTTTCTTAGCAAACTAAAAAGTAACATGTGCAAAAAAAAAAAAAAAAAAAAAAGAGACAAGCTGGATAGGATTGTTTTTGTTCTGTGCTGGTGGACCTTGACCAACCACTGCAGAGGAGTTAGTTAAGACATCATCTTAGAGAGACTATATACAGGAAACCTCTGAGGCAGCATAGAAAGGAACAGTGGACTAGAAAAAAAAAAGGGAAGACATTATTCAGATCACACAAAGCTTCCTATATTCCCCCATACTTTTTGGCACAGAAAAAGTGGCATGGCTTCTGGGTGTGACACACACCCTATCTGGGAATATTTTGAAAAAATTCTTTCCCCTCAGTTAAAAAAAAGGAAGTGAAAGCATGTCAAGTGTACATAGTGCAAGAAAAAAAAATGCAGAGCCTAGTTGCAAGAATGAAACATCATAAGGAAAATTGCTTATTGGGAGAAAGTTACGTGGATATGGCTGAGTGGATCAACTGGTTAGTAACTTAAATAATTCACTTTGCAATACATCACTTCAAGATTCTCTCAATGCCTTTAAGTATGTGAGCTGACAAGTAAATTCCCAAGCTATTTGCTGTGCTATATGTTGCTACAAAAAAGAAGAGGCTTAACTTAGCTGATCCTTATGGCTTGTTTAATTAGTTAACTAGGTTTAAAATCTATCACTCAAGTATAGAATACAGAAAGCTGTAGCAAGAGAAATTTAAAGCTGCCAATTGCCACTGAGTATCATTTTCTTATTTTATATTATATTAGAGGACTGTGCCCTCTGTTTGCTATGCTCACCTACCCCTCCCCCGCCAGCTACTTTCGCTTCACTGAGAGCCTGTTGATGCTGATGATGTAACATCATTCTGTCACCCAGCAGAAACATTCTGTCATCCAGCAGGAAAAAACCTTATTTATTTATTTAACTTCAGCATAACTCAGCTTTTCCCAGGGAACCCCATTCTATACTTGTTTTTCCCCAAAAAAGAGAAGTCCTGTGAGTTCAATGGTATTTACTCCAAAATTAAGTGCATGGTAAGCAGAGTCAGTCTTAGCTTTTTGGAAACTTGTTTAAAATCAATTTTTTTGGTGATTTAAATCGCCTGGATTTAAATCAATTTAAATCAGGGGTGGGGAACCTTTTTTGGGTTGGGAGCCACAGGGGGAGGGGGAAAAACAAAAAAACCCACACCAGTCAGGGGCTACAGAAAAGTGAGAAAAAAAGCCACCCCCCCCCCCACCCTCAACCTCACTGATGTGGCTCTCAGTTGAGGAGAAAGACACTCCTCACATTCCCCTCACACACCAAAGCCTAAGGAGGCCCAGGTTAGTAAATTTTGTGGGACCCCTAACCTCTAGGTTGGGGCTAAAATGAGGGGTTCAGTGTGGGGAGGGGGAGGGAGGGAGCTGCTGGGAAGCAGGCTTGGGGTGTGGGTGAGTGCAGGAGTGGGCTGGGAGGGGAGCCCCAAGCCTCAGAAGCCAGATCCAGGCAAGCTGGGGACTACATTTGACACCCAAGCCTTAGGTTCCCCACCCCTGATTTAAATCAATACATCCTTGTTGAGCACAAGGTAGGAATATTTCTGGTTGGCAGGCTCAGGTGAAATCAGGGATAGGGAAAAGAGGAGGAGCAGAGCACATAACTCTTGCAATGTGCTGAAAGTCTGTGCAGCTGCAAGCAGATGAAGTCAGGGCTGTTTGCCGGGATCTGCATGCAGGAAGAAGTGGTATGGCCATAGAGTTACATTGGAGGCACTGACAACTGAGTGTATATAACTGGGAAACAGTGATCATGGTGGAGCTGATTCTCCATTCATCCTGCCCTTCCAAGCAAACACTGGCATTTTCTTCTCGCCCAGGAGTGGTAGAAGGAGCCTAGTAGTAGGTGGGCCACAGGTGCCCAGACCTTGGCTCTGACCCTTCCTCCTGGGACTTTGCCCCTACCACCTGCTCCTTTCCACCTAAAGCCCCTGTTGCTTGCCCTTAAAGCCAGTAAAAGAGGAATTTATCATCCATGGCCACTTGGCCCTCTTTGTTGCAGCACCCTTGCCTTATTCTACAATATTTAGTGGGCTCAGCCACTAACTAATTACAATGTAAAAACCAGCTCAAGTTTTGCACACAAGTGTGGTACTTTGTATTATGGGGCATTCAAAATAAGGCAAAAAGACCATTCTGCAACAGTGTTTCCCAAATGGTGCTCTGCAGAATGCCAGGGTTCCGCAAAGTGAAAGTAAGGGTTCCAGGAGAACCCAATCACTCCCCACCCCCTTAAAGAGAGTCAGAGAAGAGCCTGCTGCCACTCTGCATTTCCAAAGCTCACTCGGGACATGCGTGACTGCATTTTGGCCCCCAGGTCTCCCTGTTCCACTCCCCAGTAGTGGTTTTTTTTTTTAAAATTTTGTTTGTTCCCCCCCACCCCAAACACATTTTCCTGGTAGTGGGTTTTTTTTTCCCCTCTGCTTGACAAATCCCCTCCCCCAGCCCAGTTGTAGGGGTTCCTCAAAAGTCATCTGAGCTGAAAAGGGTTCCATGGCCAAATAAAATTGGGAAACACTGTTCTACAATATACAGCAAGAGTTTTATTTTACATATGGCTGTATCAGGACATGGTAGACTAGCACCACAGCTTAATTCAGAAGCATTTGAGTCACCACATTATTATAAACTAGGTAGAGCAAAGTACAAGAGAGCTCACAAGCATTTCCTTTTCCACCCACAAAGATTCCCATTTCTATTAACAGGCCCTTACAGAATCTGATTTCAGTAAAAGAAATAAATTGTTTATCAAAAGGGGCCAAGTCACAGGCTATTGTATGTAGTAGTACACAAAAATACTGTTGTAAGTCAAGTCAAAAGTAATCAGATGGTTCAGGGAAGCCAGGTAGATTAAAAAAAAGCACTGGCTAAGCTACAATTATGTAATTAAACACAAGACACATGGTATAGCCTAGGTGTAACAACCAATAAAGACAGAATAATCTATCTTGGTCACAGGGGCAGGGTGTTGTGAATTAGACCTCATTTGTTCCAGATATTCAGGCAGGGCTTGTGGAAAATAGAATCCATTTACAAGATTATTATGTTAAGGGTGTGGGGTATTTTTAAACTTAAATTTTGCCCTGAGTTAGCTTCATAGAGAGCAAGTGCTATGGAAAACAAAACTCAAATTCACATGGTAGAGACAGAGAGAGAGAGAGAGAAGAAATCCTTTAATATACTGTAGAAAGAAAGCCAAGTTGTATTTATTGCCATAAGATCAAAGGGCAGATAACTATTTTATAATAAAAAAATGAAGTAGTAAAGCAGGCTCCATGACTTACCTTGCATTGCTGACTGTTGTAGGATGTATTTAGAGAGCTATTTAAAGAATCATCCCCACTGGAGGATGATTTATAATGTTTTGGCATGAGTGCAGGGGATAAGGAAGTAGGATAAAGAAGACCTCAGTGCAAAACATTCAAGTTACTACTAACTTGTAGATTTTCCCTTAGAAAGACACCTCCTTTTATTAAGGTGATTGGCAAGCTCCACCCCCCTAATCACACCCAGAATATGGGAGCAGCTATCAAAAGAATTTTAAGGAGTCATTTAGGGTTGTGCAAGCTTGTTATATATTTGAGTTACCAAGGGTGTGAATTGATGTAATTTACATTGTGTTTTATGGTGTGTATTCACTGGGGCAACTTGGGAAGTAATACTCATTTTTAGGCTTGACTGCTTTGCAAAAATCATGCAAGTTAGTGCTAAAGTGTGGTTGTGGCTATAGCTATCTCTAATAAGTTTTATTGTCTGCTAACTTTTTATGAGCAGGTATGTTCTTTTAAAGAGGAACACTACCCTGATCACTTAATGCATTTGTTCACTTTGTGGTGCTTCATTGTCAGCCGCAGTACAGTGTGGAAGGGATCCTTGTTAATAATCTCATATCTCTATAGCCTGTGATATGAACAAAATCACTGATCTTTGCTGTTGAAACACTGTACTGAGGTAGAAACTTAACTAAGGTGGCTATTTTCGGTTTAATTTAACCACCTACTATCAACAGTAGAATTTTATGTTGTTTCAAGATGACTAGTCACCAATACTATTGTCTTAAATTAACTTCTGTATTCATAGCCTTTTATTTTGACTTTGTTAACTTTGTGCTTCTGCTGAATTAAATGAGGTCATCCCTACACTTCTGCATGGGATCTGGTGTGAAATCTGAGTTCTTGAGCTGCCTGGCAAGATTCCAGCCACGCTTCAGGGTTCTGACTATGATCTGGTATGCTTTCAAGGGAGTGATTAGGTGATTATGTACTTGTTAACGGGATCTGCACAAGTAATGGCTGTTACAGTCAACATGTCTGATCTTTCCTTCTTCACATGAAGAAATGAATTTTGTTTCTGAATTCATAGAGCCATCAGCTCAGACTCTCCGAAATTCTTTAGAATTTTTTTAAATAAAGCTAAGTATTAGATGAAAAATATGTAACCTTTCTCAGCAAAAAGGGACACTGATTGTTTCACTGTAAATGTTAAATTGGCCATTACAAATTTAATGAAAACTCCAATGTGTGTTTTTAGCAGCAGCTCCCTAAATTTGGACCCTCCCTCCAGAAAAAACGTTGACTCAAAATGTCAGTTGAAAAAAGAAGAAATCCTCAAGACAACAGGAAGCTCTGCTATGGTACTAACTTTCACTATCTCTATTGCTTGCTTTAAGAACATAAGAACGGCCATACTGGGTCAGACCAAAGGTCCATCTAGCCCAGGATCCTGTCTTCTGACAGCGGCTAATGCCAGATGCCCTAGAGGGAGTGAATAGAACAGGGAATCTTCAAGCAATGCCTCTCCTGTCGCCTATTCCCAGCCTCTGACAGAGGCTAGGGACACCATTCCTACCCATCCTGGCTAATAGCCATTGATGGACCTAACCTCCATGAATTTATCTAGTTCTTTCTTGAACCCTACTACTTGCTGCAGTTTCTACTGCATTGATAAAGTGATGCCATTTTTGAACTATAAACCTAACTTCTTATAGCATATTCAGCATAAATGACCCAGATGTGTCTGTCTGTGCCTGAACAGATTGATAGTTTGGTCTTTTTTGATATCTGAATTATGAAATGAATTGGAGTTTAAATGAGCTCTAAAAGTAGTTCACTTTGCTTAAAGATTGCTTGCTGAATGCTAATTTAGGAGAAGACCACATCCTATTGAGCTGTCCCCTGCCAGAAACTGAGCACAGAATAAGGAAGAGAAAAATGGGTATATAAATTCAATGCAGCTTCCCAGATTGCCCTGCAGAGCTATTTAAACTGCCAGTTATGAAATCTTGTTTTGGTAATTTGCCCTTAGTGTTAATGATGTGAATTAAATTTGATAAAAGGAAGGCGTATCTAGTGGTTAGGTTATTAGCCTGTCATTTGAGATGCTAGTTCAATCCTCTGGTCTACCACAGTCTTTCTGTGGTACTGGTAGAGTGGCCAGGTATATGTTTTTTGACCACAACACTTGGTTGAAAAGGGACCCCTGGCAGCTCTGGTTAGAAACACCAACTGTGTTGTGGTGCCAAGGCAGGCTAGTCCCTGCCTGTCCTGCTGAGCTATGGAAGAAGCCAGCAGGTCTGGATCCTAGGTGGAAGGGGCCACTGGACTCTGTGCACTGCCCTCACCCTGAACACTTGCTCTGCACTGTCATGGGCTGGTTCCCATACCTGTTTACCTGACAGCAGAGGTGCTGGCTACAGTGGTCACCTAGGTACTGTGAGATAGCCTGTGGAGGCTAAAAGTTTTAAAACAGCAAGAACTTGTCTTCACTTGCACAAAAGCATCACTGGTAAGACCTGGGTTTTCTTTTTGCAGTGAAACTTCTGAGTGTCACCGCAAAAAGTCACGGTAAGTGTAGATGCTCCCACAGATTTTATGCATAAAAGGGACCTTTTCCACTTTAAATGGAAAGTGTAGACATGCCCTTAGCCTAAACATGCACTACAATAAAATCTAACGTGGGATGCTATTGAAATCAGTTTGATTTTTTTTGCTACCTATATCGCATTCAGAGTCTATAGGATTAAGTGCAAAACTTCCATGAACAGACCAACATTTGAAGACCATTTAAATCAGGGGTGGGGAACCTAAGGCCCAGGAGCCAGATGTGGTCCCTGGCTTGCCTGGATCTGATCCACAGGGCTCAGGGCTCCTTCCCTTCCGCAGTGGGGAGCCCACACTGGCACTCCAGCTCCCACTGCCCCCCACCCAACTGATTTTTGGGGGGGGGGGTCAGCGGCTCCTGACCCTAGAATGGTTCTTACCCCTGATTTAAATCTTTCATTCTGCATTAGAACAAAAACAAATTTCAAAACTTTGAGAACATTCACAGAATGGAATTTTCTGGCCAGCCCCATTCATAAATGCTTGTTTGAACACTTGATGTGAGTGCTCCTATACTTCCAGACTTACTACTTCTGCAATGAGCCCAGCCCAGAAGGATTATGGTTGCTGAAGTAGGGCACTGGCGGCATCAGATGTACATGTGGTGAAGGGATCCCTGGAACTGGAGAATGCCGAGGTACAGAGAGAATAGCATCTGAATGTTTATGGTAACTTTTAAAAGTTACCAACAGTCACATTGGTCAAGATCTTCCTCACCATAATCAATCTCTGGGTTAAAAGCTCAAGTTATACAATCTTCTCAAACAAGCGAAACCCTTAGCTAAAGTAAGTCACTAAACAAATCTCATGTACCATCAGTGCCTGGTATTTCTGAATTTTTAAAAATACTTTAACTACCAGTTAGTTTTAATATAATCCTACCACTTTAATCTATTGATCAGTAATGGCACTATTAATAGTTGAACAGTTTGCGGTTGCCATTAAGCCAGCTAGAAAGATTCTAATGTTTATTATGTTATTCAGCATATTGAGTGCCAGGAGTAGTTATCTTGTTTTGTTGAAGCAGTCTGGTAACTTGAGTTCTTGTTTCAGCAGTAAGCCTGATGAGGTAGGAGCTCTGAATTAAAAATATCCCCTATACGCCTAGTCTATTTACAGAGTCTCTTGTTTGATCTCTCCTTGATTGATTAAATTAGCTGTCATTAACATTAATGGAGTCTTAATGCATATCAAGAATGCTTCCAAGATATTTAGAAGGGAGGCCTATGAGTATGGTGGTGATAGTGGGAAAAGTATTTATTTGCCCCCCACCCACCAAAGTACACAAGATCAAACTTTTGCCACCATAAACAATATTAGTATTTGAGCATATTGGTGAAAGTACTATCTTGTTATTGGCTGTCATCTCTGACACTGACAGTTCAGGAATCCAATGGAAAACTAGACCAGTTTTACTTACTTAGATGCCTGTTTCATCCCTAAAATGTGAATAGGTCATTTCTAGTATTGTCAGTGTTGTAGAAGCATTGTTGGGAATTAGTTTAAAAAAACCTCTTCTCTTGGGTGTTGCACTGCTGGTGTAATGATGGTGTAATTTCTCTGCAGGATTTCCAGGATTAACTTCAATGCCTACCATGATGAAATTAGATTTGTCGATGCATTGTATTCTTTCTTATTCTGAACTTTAGTCCACTGAACTGAACAAAACAGATGCTGTTTTCCTTCCATCTAATTTAAAATTGTCCGGAGAATATTTTTAATATCAGCACTGAACACAGTAAGGGTGTGTCTAGACTACAGGGTTTTTTTTCGAAAAAAAGTGGCCTTTTTTCAAAAAAAACTTCCCCTGTGTCTAGACTGCCGCCGCGTTCTTTCGAAATTAATTCGAAAGAACGCGGTGGTTCTTTCGACTACAGTAAACCTCATTTTATGAGGAAGAATGCCTTTTTTCGAAAGTGCTCTTTCGAAAAAAGGTGTTCTTGAATGCAAACAGGGCTTTTTCAAAAGAGAGCATCCAGACTGCTTGGGTGCTCTTTTTCGAAAAAGCGGCTCGCTTTTTTGAAAGAAGTGGTCGCAGTCTAGACGCTCTCTTTCGAAAGAGGCTTTTTCGAAAGATTCTTTTAAAAAAGCCTCTTTCGAAAGAGGAGTGTAGTCTAGATGTACCCTAATGTACAGACTGCAGAAAGCCCAGGAGCAAGCAAATCAGTCTTAATGAGCCAGTCGCAATTCTCCATAATCATAGAATCGTAGAATCATAGAATACTAGGACTGGAAGGGACCTCGAGAGGTCATCGAGTCCAGTCTCCTGCCCTCATGGCAGGATCATAATGACAACATTCATTCTTTTAATGGTATATATTTAACTAGAAGATAAAAGGCTTTGCAAGTGTATGTTTTAAGGTGGGACTGGAATCTAAGGTTGTTAACAAACAAGTTGGAGAGAGTTCCTAACCTAAGGAGTTGTAAAAACTAAGGAAGGCCAGGGGACTAGAATATGAAACCATGTAAACCGGGTCTCTTTGGTCCAACAACATCCGTGGTCCTGTCGGACCATGGGTGTTCTGGGATCAGAGTCCCAGTGCAGTGCGAGGGGTGTGTGGAGAAACAGAGCCTGGAGCGATGCGGGGGGGAAGGAGGAGGGCTGGGCGCCTGACCCAATGTGGGGGTGAGGGAGTGTGTGCCCAGTGTATGGCCCAGCTGGACTGTGGCTCAGCTGGACTTTGGGGGTGGGAGCTAGGAAGCCCAGTGCACAGCCCACCTGGGCTGTGGAGAGGAGGTGGGAAAATGGTGTATGCAGCTCAGCTGGGCTATGGAGGGTGGGGAGGGGAACTGGGAAGGCTGGCAAGTGAGCAAGCTGGGCTATGGGGGGTTTAGAGGGAAGACAGAAAGCACAGCACATGACCCAGCTAGGCTGCTAGGGGAGCCAGGAAGCCTGGTGGGGCAGCAAGGCAGAGGGTGGGACTGGCAGCAGGGGAACCAGAAATTACTTCCCCAGTCCAGCAAAATCTTTCATTCAGGGCCAGTCAGGTCCCAAGGGTGCCAGACCAGGGAGGTCCAACGTGTAATTAGAAAGGAGCCTTGTGCAGAGTAAATAAAACAAGAATAGAAGGAAATATGTAGAGAGGTATAAGTAGGAGCGTGATGTTTGCCTGGACTTGAAGGATGAGGAAAAGGAGGATTATCCCTGCCTCTCAGATGGGGAAGATGAGGTACAGCAAAATGTGACACTGCTTTCCAAAGATTACAGTGTCTCTGGCACACCCAAGAACAGATCCCAGATTTTCTGATTTCCTGTCAGTACTATCTGTAAAACCACCCTCCCTCTCAAACAAACCAGAGCGCAATTTAAATAAAAGATGGCTACTACAGAAAGTCATGGTCTGTATAAGATTCCAGTGGAAGAAAGAGCAGGCCTACAAGCCATTATGGTCCACTCTGCCATTTCATATTGCCCCTTCCAAGTGTTGCACAATTGCAATATGTGCTGAGGTCAAAGGCAGGTAGTTTACTTTGAAGGGCTTTTTAAGTGTTTCACAACTAAATCCATAAATGGATTTACTTGACTAGAACAGTTCAGATGTGTAAAGCTCATCTCTGATCACCTTAAGTGTAACAGATTCTTCTCATCCCTCAGATCTGTGCAGGGAATCCTATTTCACAGCAGTTTACCAGTGTTGTGTGGTGTTTTCCATGGTAATGATAAATTGATAACTAATACAAACTGAATGCATGTGATTTCCATATGTTGTGTGCTATTGAAGACTAAGATTTTTCATCACTACATTTTCATGCCTTACAATCTGAACCGAGCATGAATTATTACAGGCTTTTGGATGCAAATTTATACTACTTACCCAGAAAAATAGTTACTTCAAGAAATATTGGCTTCTGCTCAAGCTGCAGAAACTTGTGACAGTCTGCCCATCAGGCACTAGTGGTTGAAGGAGAGGCCTTCCCATGAAATACTGACTGACGGAATCTGCTTCTAAAATTTTAAAACTGCAGAATCCTAAATCAGAAGCCATTTATGCTCCCACCCCAAAGTGAAAATGGACACACACTCACTATCCCCATTTCTTATATGTAATAATCAGCTTCAACTGAAGTGACAAGAACCTGTGCAGGCAGAATAATTGTTCCAGGTCACTAATGTATACAGCTATCCTTGTGGAAATTATCATGACATTTTTAAGTAAGATAGTAACCAAGATCTCAGGTAAGCCTCATACAAAGACAACATGTGTACCACCATAATGAGGCACTGTTTATCAATCACTCAGAGGGAATAGTGCTACCTAAAGAGTCATCAACACTACTTTTTAAAACATGGGGATTTTTTTCAGCTGTCTCTCAAATGCTGACCCAGCCCAACTGTTATGAGACAATTGGAAGGTTAATATGATATAGCACCATTTTCCAGAGTTACCACTGAACACCTTGACAAGTTAGTTGAAGTTCCTTTAAAAGAACTAGAAATGATTGTAAGAGATTTGACTGTAGAACTCAGAAGGGAAGAAGTTTCAAATGTGTTTCCATTTAAGAAGAGGGGGGAAGTCTGGGGTACTTGTTACTTTAAAGACAAATGACATTTTGTAGCTAAAATTACATTAAGCTTGAAGGCCCTTTAAAGATGATAAAAATTAAAATTAGAATGTTTCAGTGACAGTGAATTCAGTTTCCTACCCAGAAGCTTAACTAGGGATTAAGGTAGCAGTCAATTAAAATTGCAGTAGAACTCAGGGACTGCAAGCATCAGGTAGAAGAGACAAAGGTAAGCAATGGAGATAACTATTACAACACGAAACTAAGATGAGGAAACGAAAGCATGACTCAGTTTTAGCTCAAGGTAGAGTCTGATATAAGGTTGGCAATATTAAACAAATCTGTCTGGCAATTAAATACTATCTGGCAAGAGCACTAATGAGAAGCAAAGACATTACAGAAGATTCCTGTTCCGTATAATTGAAATTGACATAATGCAGGAAGAATTAACCTTGCAAGAAAAATCACCAGATAGATGGCCAGCTGCCAAAACTTAAAAAAAACCACAACTGCAGCTTTATCCATATTCAGCATGAGAAAGTTCCAGTGCAGCCAGTTAGAGCTGTTTGCCAAACCATGTAAAATTAAGTCATAGCACAGCCCATAAAGTGAGGTCACAGAAAAATACCTGTACATCTTGGGTGTCTTTCAACTTAGAGGAATGTAGGTATGTCATAAACAGGCACCTAGTCATGTTGAATCCAGTCCTACAGGGTACTAACTACCTCCTGTAGTGTTTTGGTCCTTTTACCTACACTTGCAGAGTCAAGCCTGTTCCATTTATACAGTTAGGCCTAAGTTTTCTGAAGTGGCTACTGATGTCAGATGCCTAATTTGAGGCACTTGAAAGAGGCCTGACTTTCAGAAGTGACAGAAAATGGGTGTTCAGAAAATCAGGATGCTGAAAAATCTCTCACGCTAAGCACTGAAAGCACTGGTCAACTCTGAAAATAAAGACACTATGTCTATGGGCCAAACTGCACCCTTACTCAGATTTCTGTATTAACGGTAAGATGAAATTTCTCTGCTTCAGACAAATCACCACAAATCATGGCTTACTTCATGAATATACCTCTTGGAATTCATCTATTGCTACACCCTGAGCAATACTCCGCGGATGGATGAGTCATGATCCTGCCTCCACCCCACAATCTTTGGGGTGGCTTGTGCTCCATGGGCACTACTAGGCAGCAGCCTTTGAACCCAGGAATGACTATTGCCTGCTCCACTGTGAGGAGCATAAGGTGTAAAGTTTCCATTTCCCTTTCCTCCAATTCTGTGAGAAGACCCTCTCCAAGCTGTCCTTGTTTTCCTGCTCACACAAACTGTCAATGTTAAAAGCAGGAGTAATCAGTCTTTTTTATTTAAGTATTTACATTATAAAACTTTCCAGTAGCTCAACTCATGACTTAGGCACAGTGCTGTGACAGTTGTGGTTACAGAGATAAATGAACCTGTCATTCACAAATGAAGAACTCTGCGTGAGCTTGAAAGCTTGTCTCTCTCACAGATAGAAGTTGGTCCAAAGAAAGATATTACCACACCCGCCTTGTCTTATTCATAAACAAACCGCTGAAAGTGTGTATAGAAAAGGATGGAATGTTTCCAAGATGAATTCAAAACCAAAAATATGTAAAATTCCGTAACAAACTACTTTAGCTGAAATGTTTTGTTTTCTAAAACTAGACATACTTTGCTACAAAATGGCAAAAACCCGATAAGAACTCTGAATGGATACTCCATCAAAATTGCCTAGGGAGGTGGTAGAATCTCCATCAATGGAGATATTTAAAAGCAGGTTAGATAGGCACCTGTCAGGGATGATCGTTAGTGTTTGGTCCTGCCATAAGGGCAGAGGACTGGACTTGATGACCTCTCGAGGTCCCTTCCAGTTCTAGTGTTCTATGATCAGTAACTTCCCTGTAAGCCCCACTCATTAAACTATTGACGCTTTCCATGTTTTGAACAAGTCATATTTTAAACAAATCAGTTATTTTAAAAAAGATAGCATTAGTAAAGTGTTTTAGCTGCATATGATGACCTTTAAATAGGAATAATGTTAATGGTTTATTTTAAATCTGCTTTGTAATTGCATTACAGAAGTCTGACCTCTGTTTTCTTTTACTTTTTGTATTTCCTTAAAATTAAGTGAAATAGCCACAACAGGTAATACAGAATCTTTCTTTGGGTTTCTTATTGTTTACATTATGGTTTTATACTATTGTTAAAGCCCACTCATTTTCTGTTTTTATACCCCACAATTTGGAGAGAAGCAGATAAAAGGAAATATCAATCCAGAGAACAAGTTTTTTATATTTTCACCATTCATCACAGAAACAATGTGGGTTTTTTCCTACAGTGCAAGAGATCTGTGAATGAAACACATGAACTATGGCAAAATATAGTTAGCAAATGGGGTGAGCTGTTTCACAAACATCACATTTTCTATACTATTGAGTATGTAGCTTGTTGCTTCCATAGATGTTTAATATCCCTTCTGTTATTACTGTAACTTTCTGTGGAATGATGGCTACATCTTGTCACTGAGTGGAATGTGCTGATTCATCAGGCTTTCTTAGTTGTATTCCCTGTAATAAAATGTACCTCTTTTTGAACTTTCCTATTAATCAGCTTTCAGAATGGTTCCTTTTACAGTTCTCTTACCTGAAGTGTAGAGACTTGTGTTGGACAGGTTCTCTGCATGTCTCCAAATTATAGAGTTAGCTGCAACATTCAAATGGGTTTATACTGCAGTAACTTTAATTAATGCAGAAGGAGGAGTCCTCTTTAATGACACAGCAATGTGAAACCCTTTGAGCCACGGCCAGGAGCTAATTACACATTCACCCAAAAGCTTTCCTGTATTCTATCAATGATGGCACAATGGCAACCTCCTCTTAAATTACAAAACTCTTGTTTGAATTTCCATGCACCCTGAAACTCAAAGCCTATATAACATTCACTATTCTCAAAAAATATTTGCAAAACTGCTAACTTAATTAAGCAGCATAGCTTCGTGGACAGGGCACCGAACGTGGAGTCAAGAGACCTGGAGTTTCTGGCTCTCTCTCTCATGTCTATACAGCTATCATATATCACTGGGGATCCTTTAGCTGCTCTGTGCCTCAGTTTCCCCAATGATAATGCTGATATAAAACTTACTCCTCTCTTGCAGAGTTTGTTCTGATATACAGATAAAGGATGTGCCTATTTTTACTACAGTACTATTTAACCTGGCTTGGAGCAGGTTTAGATACCATAGTAAAAACCAAGTGGCCACCTGAGTTTACGGTAGCACTCCTACCACTGCTAGTACTAGTCTTAATGGAAATGTGGGAGGTTTCAGAAAATATTAGAATGTAGACAAAACTCTGATTAGGCCATTATATTGTAACAAGGAGTTCAAGGTTGCCATGAGATTTGTTTAAGGATATGAAAGGCCATATCAGGGTTCTTTAAACAACTGTAGGTATTACAGAAACAAAAAACAGGACTATGTAGCACTTTAAAGACTAACAAGATGGTTTATTAGTTGATGAGCTTTCATGGGCCAGACCCACTTCCTCAGATCAAATTGTGGAAGAAAATAGGCATGACCATATATGCCTATTTTCTTCCACAATTTGATCTGAGGAAGTGGGTCTGGCCCATGAAAGCTCATCAACTAATAAACCATCTTGTTAGTCTTTAAAGTGCTACATAGTCCTGTTTTTTGTTTCAGCTAGACAAGACTAACACGGCTACATCTCTATTACTATTAGAGCAAAACAGGAATCTAAATGACAGAGGGGGAGCTCAAGCAAGCCAGCAGTTATGGCAAAAACTGTAAATCGAAGCTGAATGCTTCCAATACCCATATCAGTAGAAGTTACTCCTACATATATATGCCATGCCAGTAAACATATTGTAAGTCTTCTTTAAATGTAGTATACTCTGCAACATGTGCTGTAGCTGGTTTATTTTTGGTCTCACCCTTACTCTAAAGAAATGTTCCAGCAACAGGGTGGTAAAAATGTCAGTACTCTGCCTGCACTAGACAGCCAGCACGGTCATTGTTGCTATCATTGGCATGGTGCACTAGTGGCAGTTGAACAGTGGACTATTTGCTGCAGAAGTCTAGTGTAGATAGACATAGGCCTTGAGCACAGCAGGGGAGAAGACACACCAGCTGCTTCTGGATGCTGGGGAGTCATGGATGTTAACTAGCTGGTGAGGTCACACCAGTTAATGTTCAAACAGCTGTGTACTTTACACACTCTCTCTGAATGATAAACTATGCCCTAACCACAAATTAAACCTTTTGCCGGAAACTGACAACCTCAAATAATCCCATTTACTCCTGGGGTGCACCTTAGCTCAATACTGCAAAATATTTGTTTCCCTCTGCAGCAGAGCCCTTGATGCGCTAACCATGGCTCTAGTAACTTAACAGGTATAGGAGAAAACTATTTCTGTGGGGCTCCTTCAGTCATTTAGCTGACACACAGGGTCTATTTCCGGCTGGGCTTTGGCTGCTAAGGAGATCTGCCTAACAGAATGGCTTGAAGAAGTGATCTTTTCCTATACTAGCCGTTTCACACACAAAACCTCCCTCTCTCCCCCCTCTTCTCCAAACCAACGGGCAACCTCCACCCACCGGGGATGAATGTATTGGCTCAACTTGCTCTCCATCCAAAGTGAGCGCTCGTCTCAAAACAGATCCCCGTGCCACACAAATGCCTGTGGCCAGCGGACCCTCCTAGCGGCCCGGCCGGGCCAGGAAGGTGTGTGTGCGGGTAGGGAAGGCGGCGCAGACCCCGCACCCCGACCGGCTGCAGGGACAGCAAAGCCAGGCGCGCTGCAGCGGCGGGGGAGAAGCCGCGGCACTTCCTGCCAAGCGCTTCTTTGTACCTTGGCGGCCTCTTGACAGCTCAGCCCCGTGCCCCTCACGTGGGGGCCGCGCACGCAGGCCAGTGCCTCTAGCTGCTGTGGCGCGGACCCTCCGGCTGGTCTCCCAGGCAGCCCACCTCCTGCCCTGCGGCTCCCTCCCGCCTTCCCTCCACCTCGCTCTGCCAGCGTGGCAGCGCCTCTTCCCTTCGCACCCCGCAGCTCTCCCCGCGGGCGCCGGCCCGGAAGGGATTAAAGCGGGGCTGGAGCCCACATCTGTGCAGCACGCGAGGCACAGCGGCTCTGGGCAATTGCAACTTCTTACCGCCTCCCCCCCCGCTGCATCCCTCCAGCCGCCTCCTCCGCCGCGGCTGGCCCGGGTCCCCCCAGCCAGGCGCCTGTACAGCTTTAAATGCACTTGACTCACCTGCCTCCCCCCGGGCCGCCGCTGCCGCTGCCGCTTTCCCTCGCCCGCGCCGCTGACAGCTGGGCTTTGTTGTCTCCACCCACCCGCAGCGCCCCGCCAGCCGCTCCACCCCGGCAGCCACGTGAACCAACCGGGCAAGCCCCTGGCTACCGCGGGGCTCTGGCTCGCGGCGGGGAGGGGCGGCTCCGGAGCAGCAGGGAGGAGGGGGAGGAAGTGGGGACGAGCGGCGGGTGCGTGCCTGCCTGTGGCGGGGGGAAGGGCTTTGTCACCGCGGTGAGCAACCACCCACTCGCCCGCCCTTCCTCCCTTATCGCCGGGCACATTCTCGGCGGCGGGGGAGGCCTGATGTTTTCCTCCGTCCCTGCAACGCTGCGGTGTCGCGGTCTCACAGGCCCTGTGCGGAAGGAAGGGCAGCTACGCGAAAACTTCCCAGCAGTAGATGGCAGCTAGAGAAACCCGGGGGAATAGGCACCCCCACCCCCTCCCACCAGCATAAAATAGTGCCCAGGGACTGATACATTTTCACGCAGAGGAAAAACACCCCCAGCTGAACAGCTCGCCATCCTCCCATCCTCCCACGCGGAGCTGCTCTTTCCCCTCTTGCTTCTTGCTGACTGAACTGTAGCACTAAGCCCCAGGTTCGGCGCTTTAAGGCGAGAAGACAAGGTCCCTGACGCCAGGATCTTCCAATCTAGGGCAGGCATTACAGTCTTAAAGACAGGACCCTGCAAAGAGCGACGCTCAAAAATCTAGTTATTCCTGCACGGAGTCCCATTTTTGGCATTCTGCCAGGGGAGTCGTTCTCTTCATCGATGATTTTTATAGGAGGCCTATCTCCATGGTATCAAACTGCTGTGGTAACTAAGCTGTACTTCTAGGAATGGCTGGCTGTAGGATGAGGCTGTATATTATCTTTCCCTTGTTTTCTCCCTGAAGTTGCACACCACACAATAACCCTTGAACCCATTTAGTTCATGTTCTACCATGGGCACAGGATAAGACCCACCTGGAGGAAAGAATTTGTTTTTTCTATGCAAATCTTAGAAATCACACTCTTGGTATTTATCCAAACCATCCAACCTGTTCCGAAGAAATGAGATTCCCTTGTGAAGCTGTCAACACCATGTCTTTAATAAATTGTTTCACAGATGGACCATTAGTGAAATTGTGCCCACATGGGATCCAGCATTTTATGTCTTTTGGTTTTAAGCTCTCATGTCCATATAAGCTTAAATTAAACATTGAGGATAGGTGATCTCTTCTGTACATTTCCTCCCACCCCCAGTTTTCATGCCTTTATAAGGGCAATACATAACACTATAAATAAGGGTTTGAAGTTGGAAGAAATAGCAATGGAATTAGTTGTTAGCTGGTGGTTCTCGCTTGGTGCCCTTTTCTCTTTCATTACTGCTGTTTCTTTTTTCTTCCTTTCTCTTTCCCTGAAAGTTCACTTTGTGTGCAGGTTATAATACGATGAAATCGGATGGAATTAAGTACAAATTAAATGTAAAAAGTTCCTTCCAGTGAGATCCAGAAGACTATGGAATGATATCCTGAATTATGGTAGCTCCATTGATTGATTCATTTTAAGACTAGACTGCATAAAGCACTAGAAATATAATACAGAACAGTCCTGTATTGCCAGGGGGATGGACTGTGTGACCAAACATACATTTTAATAACCAATTGGTAATACCTCATCACACCAAGTAATCATGTTAACTGCCTTTCCCTATGAAATCAGGGGTGGGCAATAATTTTTAATGGAGGGGGGCATTCCAAGATTTTGGTAAGTGGTCAAGGGCCACACTTCTGTGGAGGGAGTGCGGGGTCTCGGATGGCAGCTGGAGTGTTGACGGGAGCTTGGGATAGATGGCTGGGGTGCAGGAGGAAGTGTGGGGGTCTGAGAGGGAGTTTGGTGAAGGAGAATGTTATGATCTGGGACAGGGGCTTGAGGTGCATGGTCCAGGAGGGGTTTTGGGTGCAGGGTATGGCTTAGGGAACAGGTGTAGGAGGGGGTGCAGGGTCTGAGAGGGAGTGGTGACCTGGAGAATGTGGGGAGAGGGGAAATAGAGGGTTTGAGTGAAGGCCTGAGGCAGATAGTTGGGGGGAAAGAAGGGTGGGGTGCCAGAGGCAGGCTGTGTCTGGTAGACACTTTTCTAGATGGGTTCCCAGCCAGCAGCTCTGCAAGAACCAGAGATAGTCTCCCTGCCTGTGCTCTGGGAGCACTGGTCCACACGGCTCTGTTCCAGCACAGGGGGGAGGGAGGAAGGAGGTGTCATTCACTGCCCCTGCCTGCAGCAAAATTTCTCAGCTCCTATTGGCCAGAAACTGGCCAATGAGAGCTGAGGGTTTTTGCTAGGGGGTGGGGACAGTACACGAGCTTTCTCCTCCCTGCCTGGACTGCATAGCAATTAGCAGCCTGCTGTTTAAAGTGGCGGCAGCTGCTGTATAGTAAGGGTGGCGGGGAGGTGGCCACAGGCAGGATCTGGTAGCTTGGTGAGCCGAATCCAGCCTGCTAGTCACCTCTTGCCCACCACTGTATTAAATGATGAATAGTGAAATAATTGTGTTGACATTCCAATTGTTACACTTAAACAAACATCAGACTCAATACTGCATTGAGGTGAAGTAGGGCAGTTCATATTTCTCTGAATTACTGCTTAAGCTTGATTAACAGCAGACTTAGGTCTCAGAGGGGTAGCCATGTTAGTTTGCATCTGTAAAAACAATAAGGCTTGTGGTACCTTAAAGATGAATAGATTTAGTTGGGCATAAAATGAAGAAGTGCACTTCTGTCTCCCCCAGATCTCCTGGCTGCCAGGGGCTTTCTGTCTCCCCTCCCTCCCCCTTCCCCCTCAGGTCTGTGGCCAAGGCTAGGTGGGGAAAAAGGTTTGGGACAAAGGTTTGCCACAGACCTGCTGGTCTGGTGGCAGGCAAAATAGCAGAGCCCCAGACCTACTGGCTATTGTCTTGATGGTGTGGCTGCCCCCAGTGGTCTCTCTGCATGTAGCTCTCCCCTGCAGGCTCACTGTCCCCAGCAGCCACTTAGTACCACATCCCTCCTCTCTGTACCCCTCCCGTTCCATATTATGGAAAACAGTCCCATTCCTGGCACTTCCTATTTTCTTGGCACAACCATATCCTTGCCATGCTTTAAGTTAGGATAAGAGGAAGCTGCATACTAAATTTGGTGGTCTTTGCTCTTACCATTTAGGAGGAGTCCTCGGACAAACAGACTCACAGATGGATAGACAGACAGACGTGCATTTCTAAAATATATAGATAGAATAAGTACCATAATAATATATTAAAAAGTACCATAATAATATAGAGGATATGTAACTCCTCCCATCTTTTCATTCTTTTTTTGCACTATAGCATGCAAATGACAATAGTGTACCTTGAAGAGAGAAAGTAGCTTAGAAATGTTCCAAACACTTTGTTTTGAGATTACTTTTTAATATATATTTAAATGAATTATTTCCCCCTCCCCCAAAGTCTTCAAAAAGAAACTCGCAAGTGCTGGATGGAAGAGTAGAAGAATTGTTTATAAGAATGCACACAAACTGTCTTGTTTGGTATCTGCACTTTTGAAGTTGCACAACCTGTCCACTTTACCTCTTATTAGTCTGCTTTGAAGTATAAATTATTAGAGGTGCATCTGTGACATCCTTAGGCAAAGCTGAATGTAGTTAATCATTGGAAATGTTCCACTGCAGCAAGATAGGCTGAACTACAACAATTCTGAAGTTATAGTCTTTAGGATGTGATCATTTGTTTGTAGTGCTATCTTAAATACACTGGGAATATTATTTATGCTCAGCATCTGAATGAAACAATTACTTTTAAGAAAGTATTTAGTTAAAGAAGGTCAAATATGACTTAGGGTAAAATGTGACTGACTTAAAAATGATTTTCTAGAGAAGACTTTTTCAAGTTCAAATACTCACCATTTTGGTGAGAAGAAATATTATTATTAATCCCTCCACCAACCCCCCCCCCCACCACACACATACAGTATCATTTTTAAATAATGCACCCTATTTGTGAGCTCTTCCTGCTTGCTTTGCAGCAGCTAATCAAGGTCCAAAAGAAGGAGATGTATTGGTACTTTCTTGAACAGGAATGTTTTCTTAAATCAGGTTTTAACTAATCTTATTCCCAAGATGATGCAGTCATTTTGGATGATCTGGTTTGGTTCATTAAGATGAAAGTTTTGGGCATACAGTACTCATACTCTGGGTAGCTAGCACAGGATATCAAGGGTGGGCACCTGCTAGCTGAATTTGTCTTCTCATTGACACTGTTATCATCAGTATGTGTCAACCTGAATGGCTCTTTGTCAGGTTTCTGGCTGCTGTCTCACTAGCCATGAGATTTCTGGATCAGTTCATCATGATACAGATGGTGCATAACCATCTAAAGAAACAAAAACACTCAGATTAATTTCAACGTCATTAGCAACAGAGGAAAAATATTTGTCAAACAGAAGTAGGTGAAATAGAGAAAGAGTTGCATTTGCAGGGTTTAATGGTGGTTATGATTTAAAAAAAAGTAACTCTTCTTTTTTAGGGCCCATATAGCCATCTCTATGAGGTCACCTGTCAGGTGATGATGATGGGGAGAACATATGGAAGGAAAGGTGCACTGACTCAGTAACAGATGTCCCTTTCCCTGCAACCTATGGAATCTTGGGGTGCATTGAACTGAGGTATTTGAGGGCCAGAGGTGGGGCAAGCACAGAACAGACACTTTCCATGGCATGCATGATCCCTGATAACCTGATATCTGTTTAGGAGTTTATCCTGCCCCAGGATTATTAATTCTTACTCAGAAATGCCACCTCTGAAGAGCCACAAGGAAACCAGTAAAGGATAGATTAAATGCCTATTAAAGGAATCACGTCTCATGAGAGAGGTATTGGCCTGGGCAGCGTTGCAAATGCTTCACAATTGTCCCAAGAGCCATGCAGAACATGGACATCTGTTGGTGCAAGAAGCCAAGCTGCCTGTAATATAACTGGGACAACTCCTTCCCATGGTAGAACTGAATTTAAATTTGAGTAATTTGCTCTTTATGCTGTCTCTCAACCCCCCTCATATAAGACAGTCTGGCTCAGAGGCTAAAATTATTTTAAAAAATAATTTTCTTTAAGATAACATACACTTCTCAGTGTCACCAAGAGCAATATTATTTTTTTCACAATCCTCAGCAATAGAATAAATGAAATAACATGGTATGGCCAACAGAAACAAACCAAGCAATTGTTTAATCTGAAAAACAATGACTTTTTTCCTCTCTTTTGTGGCACAGAGGTCATTTAAGATTTTCATACCAGCTGAGATCATTTCCATTCTCAGGCATAAATTAATTCACATGATTAACAACAGAGGCTAATGTGATTCAATCTGTGGCATCTGGCACACACGTAAAAAATCCTTGAATTAGCAAATACAGGTAATGAAAGAACTGTTTTAATATCTCAGAAGAAAGGCAACCACCATGAAAAGCAGATGAATTCTGTTTAGGGAGCTGGATCCGGACTTGTCTAAATGAATCTACAAGGAATAAAACTAACAATGGTGGAAGAGTCTCAGAGATTGAATATCACCAGTCCATAGCTCTTTGGAAAAACAAAACAAAAAACAAAAAACAACTTCCTTCCCCCCCCAAAAAACAAAAATCTAACATCATGCTACCATGTGTTTCTTTGTTCTCTCAGACAGTTAATTCTGTACACCACCCATGAATGCACATTTGGCTTCCTCTCATAACAAGTAACAGTAAGAGAATTTTAAACAAATCCAATTAGGTTGCAGGTTTTGTGTAAGCAGTTTAATCACAACCAGTCAGTTTATACCAAAATTTGTTTTATTAAACTTTCTATTTGAAAGTACATAGTCAAGCCAATATCATGATAGTCATTTTCAAGTATCTAAAAGAGTGTTACATGGAGGAGGGAGAAAAATTGTTCTCCTTGACCTCTGATGGTAGGATAAGAAGCAATGGGCTTAAACTGCAGCAAGGGAGGTTTAGGTTGGACATTAGGAAAAACTTCCTAATTGTCAGTGTGGTTAAATACTGGAATAAATTACCTAGGGAGATTGTGGAATCTCCATCACTGGAGATATTTAAAACAGATTGGATAGACATCTATCAAGGATGATCTAGATGGTGCTTGGTCCTGCTCTAAGAAACAGAGGATTGGACTTGATGACCTCTCGAGGTCCCTTCCAGTTCTAGTGTTCTATGATTCTATGATAACTGTTTACTCATTACAATCAGCAATATGGAAACTGATAAATGACTAAATCTTCTCTCATAGAACAATACAATTTGTATCAGTAATACCCAGCTTTACAGAGGACTTTCCATCCTTTAATTAGAGTAGATTTTTAGACTAAACGTGATGAGTGAGGAACTCTTTCTAAAGCAATAAAAGGGAAATAACATACACCTGAATAAAGACAGTGACCTTTGAACCCTAAAAGTTGCGGATCCTATTTGAAGTAAACATCAATAGGAATATCTTCTCAGTAACACAAGCAGTAAGTGGAACATTGGACAGGGCTATGTGACTTGCTGGCATAAAGCCTCAGCCTCAAACATCCAGTTATTGTCCAATGACAACTTGGCGCGGGATCCATGAAAGGACTTAGCTGCAAGGGAGGAATTTTGGGAGGTTGAGGGGGCAGAAGTTGTGCACTCTGGGACATGGTTTGCTTTTCATCCGGGTCCCTGGTCACTAAGGGAGTGAGGGGAAAGTACTTGCATTCCATGCATGCCTCTTACACCTGGCTGGTGAAGGGGCTCACCAGCCAGATGTGAGAGGCATGCACAGAATGCAAGTACTTTCCCCTCACTCCTTTAGCGTCCAGGGAATGGGATAAAAAGCAAGCCATGTCTCCGAGTGCATGACTGCTGTCCCCCCACCCTCCTGAAATTCCGCCCTTGTTTAGATGTTGCCACGCTGAGCATCAGAGCATCTAACTTTTGTGTGTCTACAACATCACCATGTCAACACCGCAATCCACAAAACTAGGTTTGGCCCCTAGGCTCCCCAGACAGGGTATGTCTACACTACAGGGTTTTTGCACAAAACAGGCATTTTTGCACAAAAAAACGTGGAGCATCCACACCTCAAGCGCGTTTTTGCACAAGAAAATCTAGTCAATCGACAGAACAGAGGGCTTTTTGCAGTGTAGGCATAACTCCTTTTTGCACAAGAGTTCTTGCGCAAAAAGGTGTGTGGATGGGAAATGGGTTTCTTGTGCAAAAAGAGCCTATTACAAAAAGCACAGGTGCTCTGATGACCATTCTGTGAATGGCACTCAGAACTTTCTTGCACAAGAGCTCTGTGGCTCCATGGCCGGAGACAGTAACAGCTGCATGGGCAGTTGTTAGAGCCTTGGTCCCTCCACCTCCATCTGCCTTGGCTAGGGATGTGGGCCCCGGGGGCAGGAGCATGGGCCAGTGGCTACTTTCATCCCCGCCTGCCCAGCAGTTGCCTGGACTCTCCAGCCAGGCTCTACCAGCTGCTGGTCTGGCCAAGGGGATGGGACTTTGGGGGATGGGGAAGAGAAGGGAAAGGGGGCAGGGTCTGCTGTGGTAAAAAGTGGATGGGCCAGGCTTCTAATCCAGCCCTGCCAGGTATTCATTACTGCAAATAAAGCCCTAATATGTAAGGCCTCTTTCCCAGTGAAGCACCTATGGAAGTGCTGGGAAGGTGGGCAGTCAAAGGTCCCTCTCCCAGCCTAATAGGAGGAGCTACTGAATCCGAATCTCAAGCAATTTTGGGGAAAAACTAATGAGAAAATAGGGACAGAAATGGGGGTTATAAATTCATAATTGGGGTTCAAGAAGGGGATGCTGACCAGAGAGCCCCAGAGAGCACCCACTGTTCCTTGATGTTGTCTGGGGAACCAGCAGATACAGCTGAGAGGAACTCGCCCAGATTCATGACTGAAGGGAGGAGTGGAAATAGGCCCCATAACTGCAGAGCACCTCCCCATCCAGCATCCTCCTACTGGTTTTATAGATGACTACCATGGCCAGTGCTAGAAGGAAATTGATGAGCAGGACTTGTGACTTCATGAGATGTGCATAAATTAGGAGGTGCAGGGACAAGTGTAGCCAAAACCTAAGGAGGTTTTTGGGGAGCCAGAAAAGAGGCTGCAGCCTGGCTCTCTCTAGGTATGTATGTGCCATTGTTTCCCTCAAACCACAGAAGGGACAGGTGTCAAAGAGAGGGGTGAACCATGCCAATTACCCACCCCTGTTCATGACTGCATTAAGGAGCTGCCAACAAATATTCCCAGTGGGCTGTGGGACCAGGGTGGAATAAATGCTGGCCCACCAGTGTTCCTAACCCTGCACTGCTGGAAGGAGATCCTGTTACTTGGCATTGGTGCAGGATATGAGGATGAGGAAATGAAATGTGTGTCCGGGGCATGTTTCAGAAATGCAGTGACTGTAAGTCATGCAGCCAGCTCAGGTTACAGAAGGGAGGGGACCAAAGGGGCTCATGTGGCTTGGGGGCTGGATAACAAGGTCCAGAGGGCCAAGGGCGAGGGGTGGGCAGGAAGACCCACCCAAGGAAAGCCCGAGAGGCAGGCCTAGTGCAGCAGCTGAGCAAGCAATTACCTACTTTAGGAGTTAATTCTACAACTTACTCACATTGAGCAATATGATACTTACAGACAGAAGCAGTCTCATTATAGTCCATGAGCCCACATGCAAAAGTATTACTCCAACTAAGGGCAACACCTCTACTTTAATACATGTATTGACAGAGCATCAAGTTTCCAAATTCCATCAGTGACTGCCACAAGCCGCTTCTCTGTGCCCATACAAAACTGGCACTACCTCTATGTTATGACATTTCATCACGGCAATGCACAATCACAATATCAAAACCTGTTGCTCAACTTTGAGGGAGGAGGGTGATTTGTTTGCGGGGGTTACCCAATAAAACCCCCTTCTGGTTGACAGCCCTGAATGGGCAGGAAATGAGCCAGCATAGAACAGAAATAATGGAGTGGTTCACAATCTAGGGAATGCAGGATAAATACTAAAATGCTAAGCAAGAAAAGATGTATCATGTGGTGATGTGAGTGAGACTGTTTGGCAGGTAAATCATGTCATTAAAATTGTCTCACTTGCCTAATTTAAAGTAAAAATGTAACTCCCTAGGTAGTGCAAAGGAAAAGGAATATCATAATTATACTTGTTTTCAGTAATGTCATCTCATATTCATTCAAGGGCTCCATGAATAGAACTGCTTACACACAAAACATTAATCTGTTTGAAGTGGCTTCTAAGCCTACCTCTTTCTTGCAAATTGTATGTGAATAATATTCATCTATACATGTTGTTCCCTGTGTATTGGTGCTGCCAATTCCCACGAGTTTATTACATGTTTCATAGCTGGCATTTTTCTTAAAGCCCCATCTCCTGGAGCAAAATGATTATAAAAGAATCTCAGCTTTCCTTAAAATCAACAAAAGTAAATTTCTATCCCTCGTGGTTGTAGAGAAACTCTTGGTTGTACAGAAAAACAAACAATGTGAATTCTGAAAGTTCGAATAAAAATAACCCCCAATCTCATGATTTTTGGGGTCCTGACTAGTAATTGGGGTTGACAGTATGGGCTAATGAAGCACTCATCTGATATGCAAAGAAAATTCCAAAAAGGAAAGTAGAAAATGGTGAAAATAAGCGTGTTATTATTGTTAAACATTTTTGAGGATCTGGAGGCATAATAGATTAGACTGCTGCTTTGTTTAACTTTGGTAAAAAGAGCCCAGATTTTTGGAAGCATCTTTAGCAGCATTACAGGACAATATATTTTTTCTCCATCTATTTTCCTTCTCGATAATGCTTTATGTGCTTGATGCTCCTTAATGGTTTATTGCATATTTTAAATAGGCTTGGGGTTTCCTCTGATAACGATCACACATGTGCATTTTACAAGAACTAAAACATTTTAAATGTTGCCTTACATGAATCAAATCAAAATGTACTGAGAAAGAAAATCTGATTTACATACTGGCAACTTAATTGAAATCAACAAAGTAACACTGGAGTAAAACTGAATCAGTTTGTGGATGTGGCCCACAACATTGCTTTGCATGTAGCTTATTTCTTCCCCCTCCAATCTATCTTTTAAAGTTCTGATTAATGAGTCCTGCTCCCTGGAGAAAAAAAATATTGTTCAGAATTAACAGACTGTATGGGAAACAGATTTAAGCATCTCTTTGATTATCTCCCTTTGCCAGGATGAGAGATGATCAGCAGTTCATGGCTTGTTCCTCTTAGCCAGTGAGGCAGAAATGCAGCATAATGAAAACAGATCAATAGAACGTACTTGGTTACAGAAATATGAGCCAAGACATCACTTCTGAAGATGAAAATTAAAAGGGTCTAGCTATAATTTTTCCCCTCAGAAAAGTGAATGGATAGGTAGAAGACAGACAGTCACCGGATGGAGAGTTCCTACATGTGATACCTACATTTGAATCTTAAATTTTTAGGTGAAAAGTAATAATAAAAAGCAAAATGAAAAAATAAAATCACTCTAGTACTGCATGTCCTTGTTGCTTGCCAGATGACTATCTTTTGGCAAATGAAGCATGATTCTCTGGCTAAGGAACAAGCCTGGGAGGAGACAGACTTGAATTTAATTCTCTTGCTCTGTTGGGGTATGTCTACACAGCAGAGTTATTTTGGAATAACTGATGTTATTCCGAAATAACATAGTCCGCATCTACACTACCAGCAGTTATTTTGACAATGTTAAAATAATGTCAAGCTGGAGAACTTCTGACTCCAACTCTTGTAATCCTCATTTTATGAGGATTAAGGGAAGTCGGAGGAAGAGTGCTCTTCCTCGGACTTCCTGCTGTGTAGACAGTGCCAAAAGCCAAAATAGGCTATTTCGACTTAAGCTACACAGCTGACGTAGCTCAAGTTGCGTAGCTTATTTTGGTTTTAGCTTTTTTGTGTACACATGCCCTATCAGACTCTCTTTGCAACAAAGGGTAAGTCCCTTAACTTCTCTATGCCTCAGATTCTTCTCTAAAATGGGGATAATAGCACCTCGCTTGGAGAGTGTTTGTGGTAATGAACTCATGTGTAATTAATTCTTTGAGTTCCTTGGGTAGCAGGTGCTATAACAATGTCAAATATGGTTATTATATTTAAATAAGTTAATTTCCTCTCATCTCAGATACAGGCCTCTTATCCGTGCAAATGTCTCATCTCGACTGTCTGATTTCAATCTTTCCCCTGTTTATAAAGCCTCAGGCTTCCACTTGGGAAGCAAAATCAGTATCTTTTGATGTAGGTGAGCAATCATAGCATAAACAAACTATAACTAGTACTGAATTACTGAGAGCACCCTGTAGGCTAAAATGTGTTCACATAAAGCACTCATTAAAGAATGTAGAATAGCAAACCATAACCACTGATGTCTAATCACAGATAATTCACTGCAAACAGTTTATCCAGCTTCATTTACTTTAATTCCACTGTGTGCTCAATCCAACCATTTTTTTAATGTTGAAACAATTGGGAACAATTCCTGCCCCACTGACTCCAAACATCTAGAGTTGGTTTACCACACTTTACAGTCGTGCCAGCAGACTCCCACAAATAAATATGGGATTCTGGCTTCTCTGATCCTATACCTCCAAAGGCCTCCTATTCACATGCAACATAGTTATTCATGGGAAATCCGGGGCCTTACCCACCGATCTGATCAGATCCCTGCAGAGAGCCAGTCTGTGTATAGAGTATCCTGCCCTGTCATCCCTATGACAGCACAGACGGCTTTGTGACGGTGCTGGCATTGATCCATAACTAGGCACTACTTTCACCTGACTGCATAGAAGCTGTAAGTAAGAATTATACATGTGATATGCAAGTGTCTTGGATAGACATGATCTTGGCATGCTTAGCATCACCACTGTGTGATCCTGGCACTTCTGCCAGAATGGGGAGCCCAGCATTGTGTGTTGAGGGGCTATTCCTTGGCACTGTGCCCTGCAGCTCACCATAATCATACTGGAAGTGTCCTAAATGTTAGAGATGTGGTACAGAGTGGCTGTTAGGCCTCAGGAGACAAGGGTATGCATGCCACATTGTCTCCACTCCCTTCTGTGATTTACAACTGTATATGACTGGTTTTCCAGGTCATTTGCTCCCTTACACAATAAAGATCAGAGGCCTTGCTATTGCCTGATTCATCAACATACACTGAAGAACAGATATCTAGTACATCTAGGGGTGGAGGAATTAATTTAGTCTGTATGTAAGCAAGCAGAGCTCACTATGGGACCTGTCCCTGTTTAAGCCAGAGTAAGTTTGCTCCAGAGATATGCTCCTTGTGATGTTCCTTTTGTTCACATTGGCTTCTAGCTGGATTCCATTTTGACAGGTACTTCAAAAGATTAGTTGGGGGGAGGCAAGCTCCTCTTTCTTTTTAGTTTTCAGTCTACAAACAGCACCAGGTAGACTAGGCCATTGTATGGTCTCAGTGCTATTTTTCTAGCTACAACAAGCTGAGTTTACATGTAAAACAATTTACATGTATGTAAGAGAGGTGCTAATTCCTCTTTTTGAGGCACTGCAGAAGGTAGTGGGAGAAAGTGAAGGACTAAAATACAACAATGCAGAAGATGTGCCAGCAGGAAGGTATAGACCCACTAGACTATGGTTTATAACAAGGCCTCCATATTTGGATGCACGAAATTGTGCACAAATACACATTCCACACATTTTACTGGCGTAAACACCAGCACACAGGATTAAACCTTTCTAATATCTGAACATGCCATTGAAATCATTCCACTAATACACAAAATTGATAAAATCTGTATCCATAAAACTCACTGAAACAACTGAGAGTGCCAAGCAAGTGTTTATATATTTTTGCACATGATCATAGGTCCTGATCCAATGCCCATTTCAATCAATGGGAATCCTTCTATTCACTGCAATGGGTCGGGCCAAAACAGACAGCAGGGACTTTTGGGGAAGGCAAATTCCAGTCCATGCTTGTTCCATCCTCCTCCTGTAGGGACCCTGGGCCTCTCCTGGCCAGGAGTCTCCACTCTTTCTCTTTCCCACACAGTGCATGAGCTAGTGCCTTCAAGAGTCAAGTCCTCAGTGGACTCCTTTGTGCTGACAGCAGATCGTGACACCATTTGTCCCAGCTGCTTCTCCATGGAGGTCATGACAGGCTGAGGAGACAAATTGCAGTGGCATTGTAACCATCCAGCTGACACAACAACACTCCAGCCTGCTCTGACAGAAGCTGTATAGGTTGGACCTCGCTGGTCCGGCACCCTTGAGATCTGACCGGTACTAGATGAGGGATTTTGCTGGACCAGGGGAGGTCATATCTGGCCCCCCTGCCACCAGTCCCCTCCAGACCTGGCCTGACCACAAGCCTCCCAGACAGCTTCCCCTCTTGCTGGCCCCTAGTACCTTGTCAGCCCTTGCTACTCTGCCTGGCAGCCCCACCACCTCTGTGCGTTGGGCTCTCGCTGCCCTGCTAGGAAGCCTCACTATCGCATGTTGGGCTCCCACTATCCTGCCAGGAAGCCCTGCTGTGGTGTGTGGGGCTCCCAGGTGCTAGCTCTCCACTGGGACTCTCTGGTCCTGGAACATCTGGGCCGGAGCGTCCCGGTTACGAGAGTTTCAATTACTGTACTGATTTAGTATGGGACCACTGCTTACAAGTGATTGGGCCCCCCGACTCCAGAACTCAGAGCAAGTGTTAAGACATGGATATTGTGATCCTGCTGTAGACCTCACTCAAGTTTGGCATCCCATTGTGCCAGGTGCAGTACAAACATACACCTAATTAGCTTAGGGTTTTAAACTGCTGCCCATCATCATAGTACCTGCTGCCACCTAAAACTAATAGCAGCATCAGAATCCTTGGTGGACTTCATGGAGCCCCTGGCACTTCTCCCTTTACTGGGTAAACACTAGACACTGTGCCAGTTTCATGTTTATTTTGAGAGCTCCGCAGTTTTAAGTTACTGAAACTGTGCAGACTGAAGCAGGCGAGAACTGGAGTAAGGGCAGGTATAGTGAAATTTAGTGGGGAAAGGTGTGAGGGTAGGGGTGCATATTGTTTATTAAATATTTGACTTACCTTCTGAATAGGCAGGCAAAGGATGGAAGAAAGCATTATTGTCTCATTTAACTGATGAGCCACAAAGAGAGAGTAGGTAGTTTGCCCAAGGTCAGACACAAAGTCCATGGCACGTCTAGGACCTGAACCTAGGCCTTCTGAGTCCCATTCTGGTTCCTGAACTGCAAAGTACCACGATTATTTTATATTTTGTCATTTAATTATTATAATTACTATTAATAATTGCCTGTTCTATTCACTTCCTCTGGTTCCATTCCAAATTTTGGAGGGGAACGTGTTCTCACAGGCTGTTCTGCTTATCCTCCCCTAACGTGTGACCCCTTCTTCTCCGACCTTTCCCAGTCACTGTATGTAACAAACACATAAAAGTGGATTTCCCTTCAAGGACAAGGCCAGGTGGGTAAAATGAGCATCACAGCTTCTGAAAGTAACAATTCATGATTTATGTTATATTTCATTCATAAAATAAGCCAAGATGACAAGCAATGTCAGGTAGATACCTGTGCACAAGCAAACAACCTGCCCTATGTTGGGCTAGCATGTTACAGGCTAAGGTCAGATCTCCCCTAGGAGATAGGTTTGAATTAAGCTCTGCAACTCCAGGTACATTAATTGCATAGCTGGAGTTGATGCATCTTGATTCGAACTTTGGCACTATCCTCACAACGTTCCCATCAACTTCCTTTACTTCTCATGAGGAGTAGGAATACTGATGTTAATTGGGGGCCCTCAGCATTCAATTTAGCAGGTCCTTACTAGACCCACTAAATCGAATGACAGGAGATTGATGTCTGGAGCGTTGGCGCATGGGGTCTGTGTGGCTTAGAGGACATGACCAGATCCCAAGACATAAAAAAGGCCATACTGGTCAGACCAAAAGTCCACCTAGCCCAGTGTCTTGTCTTCTGACAGTGGCTACTGTCAGGTGCCCCAGAGGAAGTGAACAGAAACAGGTAATTATCAAGTTATCCATCCCCTGCCCCACTGCCGAGCTTCTGGCAAGCCAAATGCAGACTGTAGCAGTGTTCCCACCAAGGGGCTCACAGGGAGGGGCCACTCCAAGGAATGCTACCGTGAACAGCACAGAGTGGTGCTTCCCCTACAGAGAAGGCTGCAGGCAGTATCATTACGCAGCTAGAGTAGGATTTGGCCTCAACATTTTTAAAGCAAGTTGTGGCTGTTGCGTGACACATGTGGCCTGATTTGCACATTCTCTCTCTCACATTTGTGGGTTTCAGCAGAGGAGGGATTAGGAGAACAATGCTAACAAGCTTTCCGAGTCAGGGTTCAAATATGTAAATAGGACAAGAGCATAGAGTAGTAACATGAGAGTAGTGAGAAAATAACATTTCTGCCACCATTTCCCCACCCCTCAGGGGAACAATACAGATAATTAGAAACATCTTGTATATTCCTCTACTGTGATGTTCCACATGAATCAGCCCAGAACATTAGGCTATTGATGCTACAGCCAAACTGTAACACAGCACTAGCAGTTTACCAGGGTTTGTGAATTGCAACCTCTGTCCCACAATGGCCATTACTTACATACTTTCAGCTCCCATTGAGTTCTGAAGTGCACACAACTGACCACAGTAGCCGTGGCTAATAAAGGTGTGTCTATACTGCACCGTTATTTCAAGATAACCAGCATTATTTCAAAATAACAATGCTAGCATCTACTCAGCCATTCCATTATTTTGAAATAATTTCAAAATAACGGACGGCTTATTCTGAAATCTGTAAACCTCATTCTACAAGGAATAACACCTATTCCAAAATAGCTGTTTTGAAATAAGGCATGTGTAGACGCTCCACTGCTGCTATTTCAAAATAGCCCCTCACCAGTGCCTTGCTAAGTTATTCCTCCCCAGTGCCTCCTGGGCCTCTAAATTGAGATAATGTGTCTACATTAGGGAAGCCTGTCTCGGATTAATTTTGAGGCTTTCCTGCAGTGTAGATGTGCTATTTTGAAATAAGCGTGCAGTGTAGATGTACCCTAACTCACCCCTTATAGCACTGGCTACTTACCTCTTGCTGTCGGTCTTGTATCACTCCTGGATGCCGTAGCCATGCCCAGGTGTGTGGAACCAGCCTGAGTTGCTGTGCATGCTGTGCTGGAAAACAAGGCAGGGAGCGTGGATTTCTCACCAGTGATGCAGACAACATCACAAATGTGAGGCAGAGATGAGGTGCTCATCAACTCCCCTCTCCGTTGCAGTGGTATAGTGTTCTCTCTCTGCACCGATGGGTTAGGAGATGTGAAATAATGGAAAACAGTAACCTGGCATTCTTCTGTTCTTGGTGGCTGGGAGTTCAGGAGGAGAGGTTGGAGCTGTGCACTGGAAATGCTGGGAGATAGGCCCTCTCCTCAGAGAGAGGGCTTTAGCAATTTCAGGTGGTCACTGGGATCTTCTCTTCAAAGGAAGAGTGGGAATAGGGAAGAGATGAGAGGGGGGCTATGGCAGTTGGAAGGAGTTGGGTAGGATGTGCTCTGCTCCAGGGCATGCACCACTGCCATGCTCACAGGTTCAAACAAGCAGGAGGCAGGCTCCCCCCCCCACACACAAAAAAATCATGAGATTGTCTTAAAGAGCATAAGGGTTTTGAGCTTTTTACCAGCTTTAGTTTTTTACACAGAGGAACAGCTCTAACAGACAGCAAGAAAGTTATTCATCTGGGCTATAGGTTCAAAGCCCTGCTCTGAGTTATACAGAGCAGGAACTAGAGCAGAAGTTTTCAGACTTTTTTTCTCAGGACCCAGCTGAAGAAAATTGTTGGTGCTCGGGACCCAACATAATTATAGCTTTTGACTAGAGTGTGGGCTCGGGTGAGGGGAGGGCAGGAAGGAAGGGTCTAGGGTGTAGGATGGGGCTCTAGGTTCTGGGGGGGCCTCAGGCTTGGGGCAAGGGGTTGATGCTCATGGTTGAGCATGGGCTTATCCCCACTGGCTCCTGGTCAGCAGTGCAGTGGAGGTGCTAAGGCAGGCTTCCTGCCTCTCCTGGCACTGAGGATCACACTGCCCCAGAAGTGGTCAGCAGCAGGTCTGGTTCCTAGGCAGAGGCACACAAGCAGTTCTTCATGCTGCTCTGGCCCATAGGCACAGACGTCTCCAGCTCCCATTGGCTGGGAATTGGTCAATGGGAGCATGGAGCCAATGCTCAGGGTGCGGGCAGCGCATGGAGCCCCATGCTTCCCCCCCCACCTAGGAGCCAGACCTATTGCTGGCTGCTTGGTGATCCACAGTGCCAGAACAGACAGGAAACTTGCCTTAGCACCTGCACTGGTCATGGAATTACCCTACAGCAAGGTGACCCAGTGCCTGACATTTTGTGACCCAGTATTAAATTGCAAACCATAGTTTGAAAACCGCTGTAGTAGAACGTGTGTGTGTGTGTGTGTGTGTGTGTGTGTGTGTGATATTATGCAACAGCAGGCTAGGGCTGAAGTGCTGTTTTTTTCTTGTTTTAATGTCAAAATGTCTCAGATTGTGCAGACTGGGAAAACCATTTCCCAACCAGCCCAAGCACTAGTCTGTGTATACAATACATGCATGGGATTGTGCTACTCTTCCCAATGCTTGCTGAGCACTGAAAACATCCATTCATAAAAATCAAGCACAGATTTTAGAAGAGTAGGCCTGGGGAATGGAAGGAATATTTCCCTTAACTAATTTTCTTCCTTGGGGTGAGTAATGATTTTTCAGAGGGCAAACTGGATAATTTGTCCTGACAGATGCTGTCATGCCAATACCCACACTTAGGTTCCTTATCAATCAACCAGATTCAGGCTTTTAAGAAGCCCATGGTTTAAACTGATGTAATCATTTTATCTGATGGATGTTGCATACAATAGATTGACAGTTGCTCGCTGTGCTCGCTACTGCCCTATTATACTCTGATTGATTTAGCAAAAACAGACTTACTATGTACTTTAATCAATCAGAAACCAGAGTATATGTAAGAGAACAGCTGTTTGAGAATTGTACATTGCACTTTTATAAATACACTGCTTTATACTTTTTGTGATTTGATAATGGGGAGATAATAAAGACTTTGCCTGGCACAAATTCCATTTGGCACTGTACATAACACATTCCACAGGATTTCCAGCTTTATTTCAGAGAGCCTATTACAGGGAAGAGTTTATGATGACTTTGCTGTTGGCAGATATCAAATCTGGATGGCTTAGACCAGTTCATCAAGCTGGTGCTTTTCCCTGGGAACTTCCGGTTGTGGTCTGGAATCTATACATTTATTTTTAAATTAAATTAAGTCTCTATCCTTCATGTGTATGAAAATTTCTGAGATGTGAAATGGATGAAAGTCAATAGCCTGAAACAATAACTCTGAGCAGTGTCACCTGCTCCATACATTTCAGTAGGGCTCCAATTCTAGTGAATAAGGTAAAGGTCAGCTCATTAACTATTTCACTAGTGATCAAAGCCTGTAAGACAGACAAGGGACAATCTCAGTTCAGTGATATGTACCATCTTTTTTGTGGCCTAAGTCAGTGGAGCTGTAATTGTGAAGGAGAAGCCTCACTTGTATTTTTTCCATGTTTGTTCTAGTTACAAGAGATTCCTAACTACTAGATAAGACACTTTGGGTCACAGACATAACACGTGTAAGTTGTCATAGCTTTTTGGAGTTAATGGAGTTATGATAATTTATTTCAGCTGAGGAAATAGCCCTTTGTTGTTCCTTGCTGCTGTTCACAGCAAACAAACTAGCTGGCTTAGGGTCCAAATATTTTCTCCTAGAAAAGTATACTCCTAGGTACACTCGGGCCAGTGCAGTAATAAATCTTCTTTCCTTGTGCCCCATAGAACTTTATGGGGAGAGCCTTTCCTGTTATTTCCATAAGGGAAGAGCTTCTATGTGACTTCCATCTTGTTAGCACTAGGTGTATAAAAGTTGGGTGGGGAGAGATGCAGATTCAGAAAGCGGTGTGTTGATAGACGGGGAGATGTATTGTGATTCCTGGATGATCTGTGCAATCAACATTGGGGTTAAACAAAATGGGGGATACCTGACAGAAAACAAAATCTATTGCAAATCAGTATATGAAAGTAGGGATGGGGGAAATGAACATTCACATATAGCTTATTAGACAACGGAAGGAAGTTTGATGAAATTACTCACAAAATACTACATGATCATCTAGAGAGCTGGTTAAATAAATATAAACAATATTTGTGATGGATTCCTGAACAAGCCCCTACCCCCCAACAGTCATTGAGTGAATTTTAGTTACTTAATCAGCTCTAATACATAGCAATCAGATAGATCAAAAATAAAGTTGTCAATATGTTATCTTTAGCTGGTTTTCATATCTTGTTACAACAGTCTCCAATTTAAAAAAAAAACCCTCCATTTTTAGTATACCAGTAACAACTCTGTAGAACAAACTGAACAGGCCTGTCTTTGCTTAGCCTGAGGAGCCGTCTGGAGTGAGGAAAGCTCTGTTGGGGGGTTTATCTGCACTGCGGATTACTGTATGCTTCTGCTTCCACCAGTGGTGGATTAGCCAATGGGCCAATGGGGGATGAGCTGAAAAATGGGACCCCCATGCCCTGACTCCAGCTCATTCTGGGCAGTGGGGGAAGTCCCAGCACCCCAACCCCACTCCTGGCTGGAGTGCTGGACAGGCAGGCAGAGCAGGGCAAGTCTTTGTGCCCTGACCCCAGAGGTCAGGGTGGTGTAGGGATTGCAGTCAGACAGGGTGGGGGAGAGGCCCCCACTTGCTCTGGCCCAGAGGTACCATCATACCCCAATCTGTCCCTGCCTTCCACCAGCAAAAACATTCAACAGTTTGATATACAAGAGGGGGTCCAGAGTGGGGAGATTTAAAATCTTGTGGGAAATATTTTTGGTTTGTTTAAAAAAATAATCAAGGATTATGGAAAGCTCCTGATGCTACAATAGTCATATGCAAATATTTGAGGGGATTGGGATTCTGTATTTTACAAGGAGGACAAAAGTCCACATCTGTGAGGCTGATTTAGTAATTTTTGTATTCATTTATTGCCTTTTCTTACAGGCGCCAGGAGAAGCCCTGTGCTTTGATCGGTGCTTTGGAGAAGGCAGCAAGTCTCTAACCCTTGGGGCTTTGATCATCTCTGCTGTTTGAAGTCTCAGCGTGGTTAATCTCTCTCTGGTGCTGAGGGGTGGAGCTGAGCTGAGCTAAGCAGGGAGACTTAGTATAAAGAGTTACTTGCTATGTGAACTGTTCAATCACTAGCCATCTTGAAACCACACGTAGAACTGAGCCTGGAAGGAAAACCTCTCAAGAGGAAATTAACGGAAGAGTTTTGGCAGGAGTTTAGAGAAGGAGTGATTTTCTTCCCAGTTCAGGTCTATGGGTGATTTCAAGGTGGCCAGTAATGGAAGAGTAGTGGTGACCTGCAATTAATATGCCATATTTTCTTTCTTGCCTGAAGCCAGAAGGGACTTCCTGGGCATGAAGAGCCAGCTGGAGGCTGTGCTGAAGATTCTTGGATTGGAGGGACAAGTAGAGGTGCTACTGAGAGTCAGAGAAGCTGATTTGTTCATAGACAGCCCAATTAAAGAACATCAGTACCCCAGGTTCGAACAAGAAAGTGGCTTGACATCAAGGAGCTGGGAAGAGAGAGGATGTCAGAGAGAAGGCCTGGCTGTTCATAACCAGCAGAGGTCAGAGGCCACAGCAGCATTCTACATGGCTGGAGATAAATGAGAATGGTCTGGCTGTGATCACCTATGAGAAGAGGACCAGAAGGAGTTTCACACAGCTAGAAGTTTCCAATTGATACCAGGTCCTTAAAGTAGAACCCATGGAAGATAATTCTTAAGATCCAGGGATCCAAGGAAACAGAGGGATGCATGAGGCAGTATTTTATTAATCAC
This sequence comes from Pelochelys cantorii, assembly GCA_032595735.1. Classification (NCBI taxonomy): domain Eukaryota; kingdom Metazoa; phylum Chordata; order Testudines; family Trionychidae; genus Pelochelys; species Pelochelys cantorii. Next base: position 72,679,300 of record CM064327.1, read on the forward strand.
TTAGTAGATGCTGAATATGCCACGAGTATCTTCCAAATGCTTGGCCCACCTGTAAGAAAATCAAGCTTGTTCACAAATAGTTCTCCTTATATCCCAGGAACTTTCCAGTGCTTGTTGAGGGTTTGATACTCAAAAGGATCCAAAAATGTTCTGCAGAGACAGATGAAGAACATGATGATATGCGTCCTTCCCAGAGCTGAGACATGAGATGTCATTCTTAGTTTAGATAGACTTTTGAAGTTAACAAGAGAGGATCCATTGGTGATGGTTCACATAGGGACCAATGACACTGTGCCATAGTAGATGATGTCAGGGAATTTGGAACTAGGCTGAAGAAGAATGTTCATGTGATCTCTGAGATCCTTCCTGTCCTATCAGCAAAGGAAAACAGCAGGCAGAAGAATCTGGAAGAGGCTAGAAAAAATAGTGTAAGATGAAGGGTTTTAGTTTTGTGGAACAATGATCCACCTTCTGTGGGGAGCAGGATCTGAATCGTTTGGATGGCCTTCACCTCAGTAGAAGGGCAACCAATCTTCCCAGAGACAGGCTGGCTAGAGTAGTCAATGGGACAGTCACCTAAAAATAAAAGGGGAGGATAAAAAAAACTGAAGATACAAGCATTCAGTGAGCACGAAGTTGAGATATTGAAAAGAAAATTAATCAAGGATTCAAAGGACATGTGGAGAAGAAATTCTTTAATTATCTACATATCAATGCTAGGCGCCTGGGTAACAAACAAGGAGAACTGGAATTAATTATTTATGAGCATATATTTTATCTAGCTCATATTATTAGATCTAGTAGGATAATTCCTGTGATTGAAATGATTTAATTATTTATTATAATCTATTTAGGAGGATTGAGTGGACAAAATGGGAGGGGGAGAGCAGTCTATGTTAAAAATGGCTGCTTCTGAGTCACTGATAACTCAGGAGAAAATGATCTTGAATACTTACTGATTAATGTTCCCAAAACAAAATGGGATATTAGTTTTATACAGACCACCAAATAATTCCAGGGAACAGGATCACTGGTTCCTTATGGATCTATTTATAATATGTAGGGAAAAAAGCTTCATAATCATGGGGGGGAGGTACTTCAGTATAAATGACATATGCTATAGATCCCATGCTGTCAGTACTAAATCATCACTGGAATTTCTAAATATTACAGATGGCAATTTTTAACTCACAAAGTATTGCATCCAACATGGGGCAATTCTATATTAGACCTCACTCTGACAAGTAAAAAGAAACTGATCACAGAACTAAAAATTAATGGTAACGTAGGTAGAAGTGATCACATTTGCAAACAAAATAAAATTCACACCAGTGATATATAGATATTCTAAAGTCCATTTCACAAAGCCGAAAACAAGTCAGCTAAATCATCTGGGAGGAAAAATTTAGTCAGAAAAATAGGAATGATAATTTGGAATTATTTAAGTACTTTTTATTAGATGCTCCAAAAGCCACAATCAAAGAAGAATTCTGATTGGTTTAAAATGACATGATTTAAAGGGGAAGTAAAAACAGCTATAAAAATTACATAAATGGAAGAAGGGTGAAATTGATAAAAATCAGGTTATATCAGAATCTAAGAATGGTCAAAAATTGACTAAGGAAATATAGGGACACAAAGAGAAATCTATGGCCAGCAGAGTTAATAGACAATAAAGAGAGTTTTTAACTATAATAAGAATGAAAAGAATTCTAACAATGGTGTAGGTTAATTACTAACTGCAACTGCTAGAATTATAAATAACAATGCTGAAAAGGCAGATGTGTTCAACAAATGATTCTGTTATGTATTTGGGGGAAAAATCAAGTGACACTCTTTCCATTCCACCTGTATCTCAGGAAAATGTTAAACAGCAGTTACTAAAATCAGACATTTGAAACCATCAGAGCCTGATAACTTATAACTTAAAGTTGTAAATGAGCTGGATGAGAGAGAGGTTTCAGAAAACCGAAAGATAGCTAATGTTGTGCCATTAGTTGAAAAGGGTAAATAAGATGCCTTATTATATATTATTATTACAATTATAGGGCTGTCAGTCCGACATTAATCCCCAGCAAGATAATGGAACCGCTGATATGGGATTCAATTAATAAAGAATTAAAGGAGGGTAATATAATTAATGCCAGTTAACATGGGTATATGGAACATAGATCCTGTAAAAGTAAATTGATCACTTTTTTATGAGATTACACATTTGGTTGATAAATGTAACAGAATTAATATAATATACTTAAATTTCTATAAAGCATTTGACTTGATAACACATGACAGTTTGATGAAAAAACTAGAAAGATAAAATTAACATGAGACATATTGAATGGACTAAAAGCTGGCTCACTGATAGTTCTCAAACCCTGGTCTACACTAGAGAGTTATTTTGAAATAACTTCCCTTATTTCAAAATAACAAATGGAGTGCCCACACTACCAAGACCATTATTTTGAAATAAGGGGCTGATTATTTCAAAATAATAACTCCTGCTTTCCACAAGGAGAAATGTTTATTTCAAAATGGTTATTTTGAAATAGTGATAGTGTGGATGCTCCACTGGTGCTATTTCGAAATAACTACTCCCCAGAGTCATTCAAAGTAATAACTCCCCAGTGCATCTTGGGGCTCTAAGTTGAGATAGCGAGTAAGGGAGACTAATTTCGAGGCTTCCCTGTAGTGTGGACATGCTATTTTGAAATGGTTATTTCGGGAGTTATTATTTTGAAATAAGTTATTTTGAAATAATTTCCTAGTGTAGACATGCCCAAAGTGTAACAGTAAACAAGGAACCACTGTTGTGAGATGTATTTCTAGTGTGGTTCTGTGCAGATTGGTTTGTGCCCCTACAATATTTACCATCTTTATCAGTGGAAGAAAACCTAAAACTATCGCTGATACAGTTTACAGATGACACGTGAATTGGGGAATGGTAAATAATGAAGAAACACGTCACTAATGCAGACAAATCTGTATTGCTTGATAAACTGGGCACAAGCAAACTATGATTTTTTAATACAGATAAATGCAAATGCATACATCTAGGAACAAAAAGTGTAGGCTATACTAACACAATGAGGGATTGTACCATGGGAAGCAGTGACTCTGAACATGATTTTGGTGTGGTGGAAAATCAGCTGAACATGCACTCCCTGTGCTATACTGTGACCAAAAAGATGATGCGATCATTAGATGCATAAACTAGAGATTCTCAAGTAGCAGCAGAGAGGTTATTTTACTTCTGTACTTGGCACTGATGCAAACACTACTGTCTAGTTCTGGGATCCACCATTCAAGAAGGATACACTGATAAATTAGAGAGAGTTTAGAGAAGATCCACAATGATGATTAAAGTATGAAACAGACCCTTCTAGAGAGAGACTTGGAGAGCTCAATCTAGCTCAGCAAAGAGAAGTTTAAAGGGTGACTTGATTCCAGCCTATAAGTACCAACATGGGCAACAAGTATTTTAAAATGGGCTCTTCAGTCTAGCAGAGAAAAGTATGACATGATCCAGTTGCTGAAGTAGAAGCTTGACAATAAGTAACCATCAGAACCACTTACCAAGAGTTATAATGGATTCATTATCACTGACAATTATTAACTCAAGATTGGATGCTTTTCTAAGAGAAACAGTGTAGGAATTATTTTGGGGTAGTTCTGTGGCCTCTGTTTTACAGGATGACAGACTAGATGAGCACAATGATCCTTTCAAGCCTTTGAATGTAAGAAAAGGTGTTCTATATTGCTGCATTTGGTATCTTTAAGATGCCCTCTTTGATCTGCAATTAGAAAACGACTAAAGGATGAAATATGAGAGCATCTTGGTTTTGTGAAATAGAGCTTTGAAACAAAATCTACAATATTTTCAAAGTAAGTATCACAGAATAACCTTAATACTATTTAGTCCTACTTCTTAGATAAGTGGACAATTTGCCTATAGGCTCAGACTTTGTTTATATAATTTTTATTGTTTTTTTTTTTAGGTATCTTTAGACACATCTCTCTGGAAACCTACTGAATGTGCATACTCTTTATAGTTTAATTAGGTGTAAAGAGAGGCAAATAAATACAATCTATTTATGCCTGCACTTAACTGGAAGTATAGGGTCACATTCTCCTTAATTACACACATACAACCTGTTAGCTCCACTGCAGTTACACGGATGTAACAAAGAGGAGATCTTGGCTTTTTGCATTTCAGTGGAGAGTTAACTACTTTTAATGGACAGTTAAATATTTTACATGTAATTATGTGATGATTTGCATCATGAGCAAATGTATATTAAACTTTCATTTGCAATTTGTATGTGCAATGTATAAAATGCGATCATGACAGGCTCTAGAACCAGTTGGTGTTATTCTCTCTCTCTCTCTCTCTCGCTCTCTCTCTGTTTTTCTTTAAGTAGTTGTAGTGTCTCATTGACTGAGAAATTCTTTTTTATGTGTTGTTTGGATTATTGCACTGAAATAATTTTCTGATAGATAGAAAATATTTTATATGCTACATTTCACAAAATCTTACACTCCTCCTATATGTTTGGAGGCTAGGAAAAAAACTCCTAAATTAATAGCTTCAGGGGGTAGCCGAGTTCGTCTGTACAGGATAAACTTAAAAAACAACGAATAGTCTGGCAGCACTTTAAAGAGTAACAAAACATGTAGATGGTATCATGAGCTTTGTTGGATGTCCAGAACAACTTAGTTCTGGACATCCAACATTCAGGTCATCTGAAGAAGTGGGTTGTGCCCACGAAAGCTCATGATACCATCTACATGTTTTGTTAGTCTTTAAAGTGCTGCCAGACTATTCATTGTTTTTTAAGTTTATTCTTAATTAATGTCAGGATTGTGAAAACTCTGTAGGGAAAATGATAAATATTTAGAGTAAAAGTATGTGACATTAAAATACATTTTAAAGGTGATCTGTGTAATGAGTTGCCCCTCTCTTTCAAGGTACCATATTTCATGTACTGGGGTTCCACTGAGTCCACCTATTCCAGCAGCCTGGATTTCCGCACCCTGTTTCACTGTGCACGTGCACACACACAGGTAGGAACACACACAGCTGCAGAATGATGTTAATATTGAAATCAGTGCTTCATGGGAAGTCTTTCAGCTAGGAAATTTCCTAGCACTCAAGTGTACACATCCTCTGTTGTTATACTGTGCTGAGTTGTTCAGATATCTATACAACGTAAGCACATGAAATCCATTCCCTCCCTCAGTGTGGAGGAAGATGTGCATAGCTTCCCCCCTGCCCAGTTTTTGAATTATACAAACTGGTTTTAGAATAAACAAAAACAAGTTTATTAACAAAAAGGAAGACTCTAAGGCTGTGTCTATACTGGCGCGAACTTGCGCCAGAGCTATGCAAATGAGGCTCAGCGTGGAATATCGCCGAGCCTCATTCGCATAACTGATGAGCTGCCATTTTCGCGGAAGAGGCTCTTGCTCAAGACAGCGCTGTCTACACTGCCCCTTCTTGCGCAAGAAAAACCCTTTTGCGCAAAGCTGTTATGCTGATTATTTTCAGGCATAATGGCTTTGCGCAAGAGGGTTTTTCTTGCACAAGAAGGGGCAGTGTAGACAGCTCTGTCTTGCGCAAGAGCCTCTTCCGCAAAAATGGCGGTTAATTAGTTATGCAAATGAGGCTAGGCGATATTCCACGCTGAGCCTCATTTGCATACCTCTGGCGCAAGATCGTGCCAGTATAGACACAGCCTAACAGTATGTCTACACTGCAATGCTATTTCAGGATACCAGAGGTCTTTTGAATGCATCTGTTATTTCAAAATATAGCAGATGCGCTATTTCAACATCTCTGTAAACCTCATTCTATGAGGAGTAAGGGATGGTTCGAAATAGTGCTTTATTTCAAAATTTGGCACTATGTAGACAGTGCCATTGTGTATCTTATTTTGAATTTTGGGTGCTGTGTAGCTGCACCCTAAGTGAGCATAAGGGACAGATAATAGAGGGAAAAAAGGGGGAAGATTTGGTAATATGACTGATAAGGGAGAAGGAGCAAGAAAAGTAAAATGGTGGCATCAAGGCTGCGATGTATAAATTCCAAATCACAATTAGGAAAATTTTCTGTGACCCACAAATATAAACAAAAGGCTTCTGGACTCTGCTATGTCCCTCAATCCAAAGTTACAGATTACTTATCCTAATGAGTTAACGATGCTTATCCATGTAAAATACAAGGCAATTCTTATTCAAAATAACCCCCAAGTGTTCTTTGTTAATTCCTGGTCTCATTCACATTGCTCTGTAGTTATGACACTTCTTATGCAAACCTGAAGGAGCATGGCCAAGATAAAGGGGTCAGCTTTCAGAACCTAATAATAAGTTAGCTGTAACTGCTTGGAGGATGGGAGGAGTATGTGTGTGTGAGGACTACATAAAGTCCCAGTGAATTGGCTCACAAAACACTAAGGCCATTGTCTCTGCATGCAACAAAAAGTGCTGTTCAAAAATTCATAATGCCAAAATCTTGTAATGCCAAAAATCTGTGCTTGTCATTTTCTGTGCACTTGCTATTTAAATGTTTCATTGCTTTTCTGTTCCTGCAATTAGTTATCTCTACAGAAAAGTCCTCCAAGTCAACAAATAACATAGCTTTTTCAGTTTGTGTATTATTTTTTGGATTTAAAAAAAATGCTCCAGGTCTATGCCTTTGTCATGTGTTGCTTTTGTATAAATAGCTGCTCACTGCTGGGAGAGAGTGAGTGACAGTGCAGCAGGCTTCCCTAGATCAGAGATTAGCTAATAGTTACTTAGTGTTTGTGCATAATAGAAATGCATACCTATTTCCATTTTCATGCACATGCTGTTGTTATACAAATGGACATTCTGTTCCCTGGCTTGTGTAGCCGTAGTTTTGCATGGGGCTGCTACCTCTCTCAGCAGGGGGGAAAAAGTAAATCCCTTTATATAATCTATAGCTGCCTCTTTGTCAAACACAAATGCATTTGATGTCCTCTGACTTGTGTCGAACTTAGCCAACCAAAACCTGAGGGCTGAAGGCCTCTGTCACTCATCACCCTGCAGCAACCACTTCCTCAATGAGAATGGTTGTGTGATTAGATGGTGGATGTTAAGGCTGTCCGGCAGGATTATCAGGTAATGCAAACTGGTGTAGGTGCATTGACTACAGTGGAGCGATGGTAATCTACACCAGTTGAGAACCTGGTCCTCGTGCTAAATGATCTCCAGGTAGGTAATGGTTTATGGGCCAGGAGATGCACTCTGTGGAGCAGTACCTCAGCTATGATAATGCCAAACACCTTGGCCTTAAATCAGGTAACTGGCTTTTTATTCTACTATTCAAGTGCTGAGTACTTGATTAGGACTAAATGCAAAGATGTCATGCATGGGTGTCAAGTGTAGTGCTGGGGGTAGGATTGTAGGGCTACAGCCACCCCAAAATTTGCCTTAGCTCCTGGCCATCCAACTCTGAAGACAGTGTGGAGAAAGCAGTGCTGCTGGCCAGCTTCCCAGCTCTGAAAGCAATGCTGCTGCCAGCTGCAGTGCAAGAGTAAGCCTGGGCCATGTTCTCAGGGTGGCTGAGAACAATCCCTGTCTCATATCCCTTTCCATTGGGGTATGCCACTCAGGGCAGGTGGAGGGCCTTGAGCTCCCCACAGAGGCCTTGATTGACCTGCTATGGCCTTGTCTCCTGGGCCCTGTCCCCCATGGTTGCTACTCCTCAAGGGCTCCACTGGTTTCCCAGCTGGGCCCCCCAGCCCAGGCTGCTGTTACCAGGTCTGAACAGTTGAAGCATGGTTGGAGGCTGCGAAGCAACCACAGCCCTCAGACCCCATGCACCAGCAGCAGCAGGGATAGGAGATGGGGAAAAAGGGGGAGCACCATTGCTGCCTTCACCATGCTCCAGCCACTGCAGCAGCCACTCTACATTGCTCAGCTCCAGTTTCCAGCCTCTGACCGCACCAGGAGTCAGGGCCTTTGAAGGGTGAGGAGAGGAGGCAGCAAGGCCCTCCCAATTTTCAGGAAGATGCTGGTGCTGCCCCTGCTGTGTGATCTAATTGCCCTCAGTATTTCTAAGAACATTGCCACTCGGAAAGCCAGATGTCCTTGTGCACAGATAGTGGTGCAGAAATAACTTGACCCAGCACAAACTGGTTGTTGCAGATGTTGCCAATAACGAGACATGTTTAGCATAAAAGTGGTGAAAAAACAGCTGCAACTTAATTAACATAGCCAGCAATGGCTAAAGCCCAATGATTCTTTCCAGACAATAAGAGAATGGCATGTGACCTTTTTTTCCCTGTCCTTTTCTATTGGTTTTGAGGATTCTGTCCCACTTCATCTGACCTGGGCATTAAAGAACCTCTGTGTGAAGGCACGAGCCTTCTGGGTCCAGCTAATAAACAATCTCCACTTGCTTACTGCTGTGAATACTGGCTACCCAATTTCAACAGGAGTTGGGGACAGTTACCTTAGATCAGACCTACAGTTTCATTTTTTGCAGTAGCTAACCCTCTTCCAGAGACAACATGCCAAGCTAAATAGATCTCAAAGTTTGAGAAGCAGCAATAAAAGGTAAACTAGAGTTATATTATTGACTGCCCAGGAGTCCAACATTGGACCAGACTTGATGAACCCATGTAGGTTTGTTTGACTAGCCTTAGTTTCAGCAAAACTATATTGTATAGCATTTATTATATTCCTATCCATTCATTGTTGGACAGGAAAACCATTTCCTACCCAGCCCATGTCATACCTTCTAATTTATATCTATTGCAATCCATTTCCCATGTTACTTAGTTTCTTTCAAACTTCAATGAAAACACAAATCATTTTCAATTTTGCATCATAAAACTGGGAAGTGTGTGTTTGTGTGTGTGTGTGTGTGTGTGTGTGTGTGTAACCCAGTCTTTTTCTCTTTAAAAAATGTTCACAGAAAATACATTCTCTAACCATCTCAAACAGAGATTTTTTTTCTCGCCCATGGGTTGGTAGACATGTGCCTGTAGACATGGACAGTTGAATGACCAGCTATGAACAAAGGAAATCAGGTGGGAGAAGCTTCTCTCTCCTGAGTGCAAGTGCAAAGAGGTTCCAGGATGCTAGTGTGCAGCATTAGGTAAGCTGATCACTATGGGGCAACCCCTCCACCCAGGGCTCATTCAGAGTGGTCAGGCTGGAAAGAAGTAGAGGGTTTAAGGAAGTAACGATAGCCCTGCTGTGTAGTCTGTGGAGTCCAGGGCATTGCAATGGCTGAAGTAAGGGGGAAGAAAGGGCATACATAGCAATAGATGCTTTGGAGCTACTGCGGCCCTGTCCCCCGCACACTGTCGTGAAAGGAGCCTGTCCTGCACTTCAGTAGGATTTCACATAGTGACACTGCACTGGTTCCTCTGTCAAGAGAGTAGAAAAGAACTGGACTTTCCCCTATGTGAGTCTGGCTGCAATGGTTACAGCCTCACGCTAGCCTTTTCAAAGGACAAAGTGCTGTAGCAGGGGCCAGTCGCTAGTCCCCGTCTATGCAAGAATGGGTTAGGCTAAGGACCTCATGGATTTGTGAATCTGCTGAAAAGATTTTCCTGCAAGGACCTTCCTGCCTTTTAGGGGTATGCACACATCCCTTTTTACACAGCACAGTAAAAACAAACAATTACGTCCTGATCCAGAAAAGAAGTCAAGCGTCTATATAAACTCAATTATACTGCCCATGTGCATAAAGTTAAATATGTTTTAGTGATTTGCTGGATCATAGCTATTCTGAGCAAAAAGTGTTCAACACTTAGGAGTTTTCTACTGCATTACATATGGTTGCCTGACCAGGCATGTACTTGCCAGGGAGTACAGTGGTGAAAAAGGGCCATCAGCTTTTAGGTATTACAAAAGTGGTTGTGTTATCTGTGTGGTATCTTTATGCTCATTGTTCACTACATTCTGGTTTTTCAGTCATATGACAGCCAAGCTGTACAGAACTAACACAGACTTTGTGCAGCATCATATAGAGCAGGGCTACTCACCACGCAGCACGCAGCCCGTTTGTTTTTGGCCCATGGTGTGGTTTGGGTTTACGCAGGGCTCAACACATGGCCTGCGGGTGGAATCCTTTGAACATGGCCTCCACTGGGAACACGCTCCACAACAGCGCAGCATCTCTCAAGCAGGGTGAGCATTGAAAGACACAAGCAGATGGGCTGGTTGGAACAGATGGTTACCGGGTGTCGGCAGTTCTAGCCCCCAGGGAGTAGGTGCTGGGAATGCTAGGGATTGTGGGAAGTGCTGGCTGCTTAGCCTTGCGGGCACAGCCTATGAAGTGCTGACTGGCTCAGACTGGCCACGTTTGGCCCGGCGCTGTGGCTTAAGGTTTAATCTTTGTACTCAGGCCCATCAGTGTGAAAGAAGCTATTTGCATATATTTGCATGTATATGCAACCACACTTAAGTTGCGGCCCTCGGCATGTGCTGTGAATATCATTGTGGCCCCTGGGGCTTCCAAAGTTGAGTAGCCCTGATATAGAGCCTGATTCTGCATTGCTGAAAAGAAAACACATTTTGCCATTGACTTCAGTGAGAACTGGATAAGGCCAATACTCCACAATGAGAAAAGACATGTGTTAGTCATCTTCTCTGATGTTAACTTTTGCCATACAATCATGGTATTGGCTCATTATAAATAAGGGCACTTGTAACTGAGACAGAAAAGCTTAACCTCCGTTAATGACCTCAACTAGTAATATAACTAAAATTGAATTATTTGCCAGATCAGAATCCTTATGCCAATTTATTATTTTTAGAGGTTCATTTGGCATTTGGTATTGTGATGTCGATATGCTGGAATTTAGGAAGCAAATATATTGGGGGTTCCTGATCAAATGTAGTTTCCTGTGTTTGCTTTTCCCATTTCATGGTAGATCTTCATGGATTATAATTTGTTTCAGACCTCATTAATGTGCCATATGATTTCAGGCAGTCAGTGAAATGGAGGAAGCAATGTATGAATTAGAATGGACTGGGTTGTTATCTTTAATTCTGGTAATCTGACTTCATTTATGAAGGCTGCCAACATTTCCTTGAAAACAGATGTTCATAGACGAATGATTCTGCAGCTGTTGAGGGAAAACCACCACATTTTCAATGAAGGTTGAGTCACAGAAAATATGAGGCACCTGGATAATTATATTTAGGGTATGTGGTACAGAAAACTTTTGATTAATAAACCTTCCCATTATACTAAAAATTAAACCATGCAGTGGCAATGTACTTTTATCAGTTCCACCCATTTCAAATGTGGTTATAGTAGAGTGGAATCTCTGAAAAGGATATCTGTCATTCTGTGTCATTTTTTGCTACTGACTTCCAGGTCAAATGTACTAAGGCCAAGGTTTTTAAAGGTATATAGTTGTGGCTGTGCTTAGCATTGCAACATGTAACAGCTTTATCGTGTAACTCATATAGGCATGGCAATGCTGAGTGCAGCTATGCCGAAATAACTTTTAACATCTGCACCTGGCTTTGTAATTTTTACCAAGATTTTTTTCTAAACTACTGGCTCATCCCTGAAAAATCAAGCTGAACTCTTTTTGTGCTTTAGATTGACTCTTACAACATGCTGGAATGGGAATTTAGCTGGCAGTGTTGCTGCTGCATAAATATAGGTAGGTCTTCTTCCCAGCTCTCTTAAAATCTTTTTGTAGAGCAACAACTTGTGGTAAGAAAAAACAACAAAATGACTCCTAAGAGATGGGGAACAAATATTCTCATCAACAAGGTTATAATCTCCCTCACAATTGCCCATAACTATACTATGGCTTCATTATGAACTGAACCTGGGCTATGAAGGTAGACAGCAGAGATTATAGATCTAATTAATAGCTCCTGTTTATATAGCCTGAGCTAACTTATTTTTAGGCCAGTTAATTGTGCCCATTGCTAGTTCATATAATCTTATGTTCCTATCAGTCTTAACCCTCTTCCACATTCTTTTTGTTGTGTCATCTTAATTTAGATGGTAAGATTTTGGGGGCAGGACCCCTTCTTAGGCCAGGTCTACACTAAAGGGGACGGTCAAGTTAAGATACGCAACTCCACCTATGTTAATTATGTAGCTGGAGTTGATGTACCTTAACTCACATTTCCACACAGTCTCCACCTCAGGAGGCCGATGGGAGAGTGTTAAATCGAACTCACTAAATCGAAGTCCAGAAGATTGATCACGGCAGAGTGGATTTTCCTCTTAGTGAAGACATGACTGTGCTATGTGTTCACACAGGCTATGTCTACACTGGCGCGTTCTTGAGCGAAAACGGCCGCTCTTGCGCAAAAACATGCCTACACTGGCTGCGTGTTCTTGTGCAAGTAAACTGACATTGTACTGTAGAAAATCAGGGCTTCTTGTGCAAGAACTCTGACACTCCCTCTCAGGAAGAAGCCCTCTTGCACAAGAGCTCTTCCAGAAGAGGCTAGTGTAGACAGGCAACATGAATTTCTTGCGCAAGAAGCCCCTATGCTTAAAATGGCCATCAGAGCTTTCTTGCGCAAGAGAGCATCTACACTGCCATGGATGCTCTTGCGCAAAAGCACATCTCTTGCGCAAAAGCACATGCCAGTGCAGACACACTCTTCTGAAAGACTTTTTGCGCAAGAACTCTTCCGCAAAAGAGTTCTTGCACAAGAAGCTGCCAGTGTAGACGTAGCCACAGTGTCTAGCCCAGTGAGCCCTTGCTATGCATTGCGGCCTTTGCATGCTTTTAGAATGCAAATTAGAAACAATAATCAATGTAACTGATGTGTGAAAGAGGTTTAGCACCTCAGGCATTTGGAATCGCACAATCCACATCATACAAACTGCCAACAGAGTTGGCAATCCAGCATGGGCAAGCTGAGCAGAAATCCGAGGCGGTGAATATGAAGACTGGACTACGCTCTCATCTGCATCCCTAGAGGGTCACTCTAATGGCCAAATGTGAGGAAGTTTGCACTGCAGCTATGTCTGTGGTGGTGTTTAACAGAAGACTTCAGTGTTCAGTGCTAGTATCCAAGCACCTTTCACAAGCACTAAACTTCACTTACAAGCAAATCAGTGGCTTGAGGACAGAGAGACTCAAGACAAATAGCTGATGGATTGTCATAACATTTATCTTCCCATAGATTATGTGAAATAGAGATGGAATGCAGGCTTCTGTTTGCCATAACAGGGAATATATTCATCAGAACATGTGTACCCATGGCTAAACTGAGTTTGGTTTGAGAAATGTGATGGAGCAAACACGCCTTTTATTGGAAATGGCTCTGCTACATGCCTGAGTTTCTAGCTCATGGTTAGAATATAAATGTGATGCCACACTCCCATATTTTTTATGGAAATGTATTTTAAAATATGAATACACATAATTCCAACGTGCTCATGCAAAATGTGACATGTAACTGGCCATTGAGAAGCGTGTCATCTGCTATGTGTATTCTATGTGTGTGCATTTATTGTTCTTGTATGTGAAGTTAGGCATATAAAGCATAAACCTGTTTATTAGTCTAGGTCTTCTAGTGAAAGCCATTAGTGGTACTTAAGGAACTTAATTGTCTGGTGCTCAAGATAATGATCTATAAATAGTCTCATTTTTTCCTGTAAGCCTGTACAATGGTTGGTCTGTCAAGACATGTGGCCAGGTCACAATTTGCCGGAACCCATTTTGAATGTACTTTTCCATGGCATAAAGTACTCTTGCCTTGGAATAATCTATTTATAGGTAGGGAACCAAACAATAAGGGAATTGGCAGTTGGGAGACACCCCCTGCTTACTACCAAGATGACTGCTGGAAACATCTGAGACTGCACTGGGGGAAGAACCAGGCTCAGGCTAGCCTAGCTTGTGAGAAAAGAGCATTAAAACTACTGTTAGGGTAAGGAATTGCATGTAACAACTAGCTCCTTAGAGTACTAACTTTAGATGCCATTCTTTGTTTTATTTTTAGCTTAGTAACTTACTTGCCTGCTAGCACTTGCAAGCTCTTGCATCCTTTTCACTCTTAATAAAATCAATTTTGTTTATTATCACACCCAATGGAAACAATTGTTACCTGGGGGAGAACAATAGCTGCACATCTCTCTCATTGATAAAGGGAACGCACTTTATGAGCTTTCTCCGTGTAAAACTTTTATACAGAATAAGATAAATTTATCTGGAGTTTTGATCCGACTGGGACTGTGCAGCAGGATGCTGTGTCAAGCCCCAGAACTAAGCTGTTCTCAGTGTCTGTGCTACTGTGCTGAGGGGGGGGGGGGTGGGCTGTTACCCCAACTCTGTGCCTTGGCTGGGGGAGAACAGAGCTTACACTCAGCAGGACAGGATGGTGAGGCACCCCAGAGGGTAGGTAGGTGGGCTCAGTGGTATGATCAGCCCATACGGTGACAGTCTCAAGGGGATCTCTATGACCCAACCTATCACAATAAACCTCTAAAGAAGCATGACTGTCTAAATCTAACGAGCAACATTTTCTCTTTCTCCCCTTCTGGGTCTTGTTTGTTTCTAATTTATAGAAGCAAAACACTTAGCTTTTAACATGGTAACAGCTTTGCGACCGGGTGCTCGCGAACAGGGTGAGTGCTAACAGGAGGGAGTTTTGAGAGGCTCTCCTGGAGGAGGAGAAGGAAGGAGCAAACTAAAGCACCTTGGGGCCGTGTGCTCAGGCACTATTTGGTGTCTGGGAGGACCTCCCCCCAGCTTGCGGGGAGGACCACAGAACCCAGGAGAACCAACTAATTACTGGGGACAAATAATGAAAAAACCTGGACGGGTGTGAGGGTCAAAGGGCTAAAATGAGGGAGCCGGATGGGGATACTGAGCAGAGAACCCCGGACAGCGCCCACTGCTCCCCGAAGGTCTCGAGAGAGCCAGCGGACGCTGCCCATTGGAACTCTGCCCGGATATGTGAGCGGATACAGCAACGGAAATAGGCCCCACAGTCGCAGGCCCCTCCCCCGGCCAACCTCTTTTCCCTGGTTTTATAGATTGCCGATTTGGCAATTGCCAGGAGGAGGTTGACCAGGAGGTCCCGCGACTTTGTGGGGCCACGGATGGGGTGTGCGTAAATTAACAAGTGGGGGGAAAAATGCAGCCAGAACCTCAACAGGAGGTTCTGGAGGAGCCGAAAGAGGGGCTGTAACCTGGCGCACTCGAGGTAGATGTGCGCCAGGGTCTCCCTCACGCCACAGAAGAGGCACGTTTCAGGGGTGGGGGTGAACCGCGCCAAGTACACGCCCGTGCTCACCGCGCCGTGCAGGACTCTCCAACAGATGTCCCCGGTGGGTCGTGGAACCAAGGTCGAATAGAGGCTGGCCCACCGGGGCTCCCCACCCTCTATTGATGGTAGGAGGTCCCGCCACTTGGTGTCTGGGCGGGACACGAGGGTGGGGAAGTGGAGCGTGTGAAGCACGAGCGTGTACAGGTGACTCTTTGGCGCGGTTCGGAAGGGGACTGGCTGCAGCGAGTGCAGCCGGCTCAGGTGACGAAGGGGAGGAGGTCGGGAAGGTACGCGGGGCTGGGGGCCGATGGAGAGATCGGGAGGGCCGGGGGTAAGGGGTGGGCGGGGTGCACCCTCTCGCAGGACTTTGTTTAGGTACACCCGAGCAGTGGGCGGCAAAGAGTCCTTCACCTCCTGAAGTACGCGCCGGGGAGTACGTAGGGTGGAGAGCCCCATGCGCTGGGCGAGCGCCTGAGGATCCACCCAGTCTCCCCGGTCGTAGTCCAGGAGGTCTCCGACTCTGGTGACTTCTGCCAGGACCAACCTCTGGCGCACCAAGGGGGACTCCGCCGCCTGCACACGTAGATGGGGATTGTGTAGCAGGGGCTCCGTGAGGAGGTCTGCCCCCACGGTGGCTCCCAAGGACCTGGTCGCTGCAAGCAGCTTCCAGGTCCGGAGGAGGTCCTGGTAGAAGGCCGGCAGCCCGGAGAGGTCTCGCGGAAGACCTCTCAGATAAAGGAGCTGCCGGTCGTATCGGAGCCCTCGGAGGCGGCGAAGGAAAGCGTGCGCAAGCGTGCTCCATGCCGGACTACCTGCATCAAATAGGAGTCTCTGCAGGGCCCGGAGGCGGAGGACGTGAACCCGCGTGCGCAAACACGTCAGGCCCTGCCTTCCCTCCTCCGGGGGGAGATGGAGAACCCCTGCAGAGACCCAATGCAGTCCTGGCCAGATGAACCGCAGCATGAGCTGCTGGATACGGACCAGGAGGCCCGGGGGCGGGACCAGGGTGCCGAGGCGGTGCCAGAGCATGGACAGGACCAATTGGTTGAGTACCAGTACCCTCCAACGCAGGGAGAGGCACCGGAGCAGTCCCGTCCATCTCTGCAACCGCTCGACCACCCTGGCCTCTAAACCTTGCCAGTTCTCCGGCGGGGAGGGATGCGTGGCAGAAAGAAAAACGCCGAGATAGAGCAGCGGACCCGCGCTCCACCTGATGGCCTGAAGCGCGGGTGGGAGGGAGCCCGCCTGCCACCCGGCCCCTACCACCAGGCCAGAGCTCTTGACCCAGTTGACCCGGGCGGAGGAGGCCGCCGAGTAGACGGCTTGGCAAGCCTCCACCCGCGCCAGGTCTCCCGAGTCCTGGACCACGAGGAGCACGTCGTCGGCATACGCCGACAGGACCAGCCTCGTCTCCGGCTCACGGAGCGCCAACCCCGTCAACCTCTTGCGAAGGAGACGGAGGAAGGGCTCTATGGCCAGAGCGTACAGCTGGCCCGACAGCGGACAGCCTTGACGTACTCCCCGCCCGAAGCTGACCGGTGCGGTCAGGGTCCAGTTGAGCTTGACCAAGCACTCTGCGGAGGCATACAGCACCTGGAGAAACCCCACAAAATGGGGCCCAAAGCCGAAGGCCCGCAGGGTGCCCAGGAGGTACCCGTGGTCCATCCGGTCGAACGCCTTCTCCTGATCCAAGGACAGGAGGGCGAACGACAGACCGTCCCTACACCCGAGCTCTAAGAGATCCCGGACCAGAAAGAGGTTGTCGAAGATGGTTCGGCCCGGGACGGTGTAGGTCTGGTCTGGATGGACCACGTCCGCCAGCATGGACTTCAACCTTAGGGAGATGGCTTTGGCGACAATTTTATAGTCCGTGCTGAGGAGCGAGACGGGACGCCAATTCCTCAGATCGCGGAGGTCCCCCTTCTTGGGCAGCAAGGCGATCACGGCTCGCCTGCACGATACAGGGAGGACCCCGCTCTCCAAGGACTCGGCCCAGACGCTAGCAAGGTCCGGGCCGAGGACGTCCCAGAACATGCGGTAGAACTCCACGGTCAGCCCGTCCATGCCTGGGGATTTATTGGTGGGCATGAGACGGAGGGCTTCCGAGAACTCGGCCAGAGAGAGAGGCAGCTCTAGCCGGTCCCGGTCACCCGCGCTGACCGTCGGGAGTTTGTTCCAGAGAACCCTGCGGGCGTCGGCGTCGGTCGGATCCGGGGAGAAGAGAGAGGCGTAGAAGGCGCGAGCCCTCTCGCGCATCTCCACCGGATCCGTGAGGGGGGTGTCGTCCTCCGCCAGAAGGCAGAGGACGTGTTTTTTGGCCCCCCTCTTTTTCTCCAGGGCGTAGAAGAAGCGGGAGCCTCGATCCATCTCCCGAAGGAGACGGATGCGAGAACGAACAAAGGCACCCCGGGCTCGAAGGTCCTCGAGGGCCCGGAGCTCCTCCCGCTTCTCCCGGTACGCTCCGCAGAGGGGCGGATCCTCGGGGCCGGTGGCCAGCCGCTTCTCTAGCTCTAAAACCTCCCATTCCAACTGCTCTATCGCCGCATCCCTCCGCCGGCTGGCCCCCCGGGCGTAGTCACGGCAGAAGAGCCGCGTGCGCACCTTCCCCACATCCCACCACCGCCGCGCCAAGGGAAAGGCGCACCGCCGCCCGCGCCAGGCCAGCCAGAACTCCCGGAAGGACGCTACGAAGCCCACGTCCTCCAGCAGGCTGTTATTGAAATGCCAATAGGCCGGCCCCGGCCTCTCCGAAGAAAGAGAAGGCCGTACGGCCACCAAGTGGTGGTCCGAGAAAGGGGCCGGCCGAATGCCGGAGGAGTGGGCCCGGAAGAGATGATGACGAGACACATAAATGCGGTCCAACCGGGAGTGGAAAGACCGACGACCCGCCACCTGGACGTAGGTAAACACCGTTTCCTCGCCCAGGTGGAGGTCTCGCCAGACGTCCACCAGGGAGTGATGGTCTATTATCTCCCTGAGGACGTCTGCGGCGGCCGGGCACTGCTCGAGCCCCGTACGGTCCCGCTCCTCGAGGGTGCAGTTGAAGTCTCCGCCCAGGACCAGGCACTCGCGAGGATCCAAAGTGCCGAGGAAGGCCGACGCCTGCCGAAAGAAGCGGAGCCTCTCCGGGACGGACGTCGGGGCGTAGATGTTGACGAGATTTAGTGTCAGCCCTTCCGTCCGAACCCGGAGATGCAGCAGGCGACCCTGCACGACCTCGGCGGTCCCCAGCACCTCGGGCTGCAGGTTCGGGGAGAACAGGGTAGCCACCCCGGCTTGACGGGCCGACAGGTGGCTAAAATAAACCCTGTCCCCCCACTCCAGCCGCCAGCTAGCCTCGGCGGCCGGAGCTGTGTGGGTCTCCTGGAGGAATATGACGGAGTACCTGCCCCTCCGGAGGAAGGAGAGGACCTGACACCTACGGAGGCCCGACCCGCAGCCCCGGGTGTTCAGAGTGGCAAAGATGAGCGGCGGCATCGAGAGGGCTGGGGAAGTTCCTGATTGGCAGGAGTGCCGACGGCCCCCATCGGGCCCCGCAGCAAACCACGACCGTTCCCAAAAGTGAGCAGGGCGTCACGGAAGCTGCGGACCCGCTGGTAAGCCGCGGCCCCCCGCCGCCCGGTCCCTTTACCCTCCCGCAAGAGGGCTCTGACTATTTGCAAAATGAGATGAAAATCTCCCCAGCGCTGAAGGGCGAGAGCGACCTTGTTCTTGGAGCCACGGATGTCTTCCAAGAAAACACGCATCTCGCCCTTCAGCGCGTCTGGCGTCGGGGCTTCGGGCCCTCGAACGCCTTGGGGCCAGACCCCTCCGTGAGCCCCGCGACCCATCGGCACGGGGACGCAGGGCGTTTGAGGTCCCTGCTGAGAGGACAGTGGCGGAGGGAGATCAGCCCCAGATGTGCTGGGAGCAGAAGAAACGAAAACCGCCTCCCGGGGGCCAACGTCTGGAGTAAACGTGGCAACCCCAGGGGCGGCAGTAACAGAGTAAGGGGAGGAAAAGAGTTCAGGGAGGGGATCGGGAAAAGGAGGGAGACAAGGAAGGAGCGTAGGGGGAGGAAGAGGTGAGGGATTAGGGAAGAGACAAGAATGGCGGGGAGGAGGAAGAGGGGTGGGAAACTCGATTGAGAGGGCGTTTGAATAGGGAGCAGGAGAAGGAGCAGGGCGAGATGCCTCAGCAGAGGAGGCACCGGGGTGCGGTGCCTCCTTGCAGCGCAGAGAATCGATGGCAGCGGTAGGGGTAGTAATAGTCTCCCCAGCACTGGGCTCCAGTGCCACAGAGAGTGCAGCACCGGAGGCCTCAGCGCCGGGGGTGACAGATATTAACGGGATCTCCCGCCCGCTGAGAGCCTCAAGGGTTTCCGCGGCCGCGGCCGAGGTGTTGTCGATGGCCAGGCAGACGGTCGCACCCCGGGGCAACTCAGAGGCAGGGAGAAGGGATAGCAGCGGGTCGGAAGGGGAAGGAGAGGTCGGTTGTTGTCCCTCCAGGACCTGATGATCCCCCTCTGAGGCAGCCGGGGTCAGCCCCAAAGCCTCCACCTCCTGAGAGAGGAAGGCGAGCCCGCCGCCCGCCACCAGGTGCTGATCTCTGTCGGTGGCAAGGTCAGCGGCCGCCCCCTCAGTGGAGGCGGGAACAGTGGGAGCATCCTCCATGGACACCCCCTCTTGCAGGGACCCCGGGAGGGAGGTGTTCACCTCTCCCGCGACCGCCGCAGTCACCTCGACCGCTTCGTGGTGCTGTGAATCGCTTGCGGGCTCAGAGGGTGGAATGGCTCCAGCGTCCACTCCCATGGGTACAGGGAGGTTGTCCTCCCCCTCAGAGGGCGGGGTGGAACGCCGAGCACGCTTTCGGCGCTTCCCCATTGCGAGCTCCCATCCCTCGGAGGAAGAGGGCTGGGCCTGAATGGAGGAAGAGCCAGGGGACAAGGGCAGCGTCGGGGGGGCAAGGGTAGATGGGGGCTGGGCAGCAGGGGAAAAGGATACCTCCCCCCGAGGTAGGTCCTGCCCGAGTCCCGTCACTGACCCCGCCGCCCTCTCCTCCGCGGGCCCAGCCTTGCCGCTTTTGGCGGTGGCAGCATCAGCACCCGCACGCTCGTCTGGGCCCTGCGGAACCCGAGCGGGATTGACGATGGTCACGGTTGGAGGAGGGGCGACCCCAGGGTCCGGACCGTCAGGGCCACCGGCGATGGTAGGGCCGGTGCCCTCCCGGGCATCGGGGGTCCCGGGTGCCTCTCCAAACCGGGCCAGGGGGCAGTCCCTTCGGACGTGCCCCGTCGCCCGACAGAGAAAACACCGGGCCTCCCCCATGGTGTAGTACACCCGGTACCGGGCCCCTTGATGGGGCACCAGAAAAGACCCTTCCAGGGCTTCTCCGCCACGTCCCGCCGGCAGTAGTAGGATTTGTACCTGCCGGCGAAAGGAAAGGACGTGGCGGAGGGTCGGGTCCTTACAGCCCAGAGGAAGGGGACTCAGGACTGACAGAGGCCTCCCCAGGGTGGAGAGGAAAGGCAGTAGGGCGGCATTGGGGAGGAAGGGAGGAACAGAGGACAAAACCACCCGTACGCCCAGGTCCTCCAAAGGCTCGAGGGGAACGTGGACTCCCCCCACCACCAAACCCCTTTCCACCGCCTTCTGGGCGGCGGCCTCGGACGCCAGGAAGAAGACCACCTTCCCGAACATCTTAGAGGCCGCCACCACGGCCGCGGGCCCCACCACGCGTGCCAACGCCCGCACGTAGGTCTCCACGTGGGGCGAGGCCGCCACCAGGAGACAACGGACCCCGTGCCTCCTGGTCAGGGTGGGAAAGGGGCCGCGGCCGCCGGGGATGGTATTCCGGGAGGCGGCTTGGGAGGCGACAGGCGGGGGGGTGGCGGCCACCTGGGTGTATGCCCTGGGGCCCGGGACACCGTTGCCCCCAGAGCTGGTGGAAGGAACAGGGGAGCGGGAAGGAGGGGGAGCCGCGGCCAACATGTGGGTCGCGGCCGGGGAGTGAGCCCTCGCCTCAGGAGGTTTTGCCTTCCGGGCGGGGCTCTTGCCCTTTTTGGTCCCCAGGCCCTTCCTACCCTTCAGGGGGGCATTCTTGATGGTAGCCGGAGGTGCCGTGGCAGAAGCGGTCGAGGCCCCGGGGTCCTCGTCCATGTCCGCCCCCTCTACCGTAGTGACGGGGGGCCCGGCAGCCTCAGAGGAGTTGTTGTTTTTAGGGAGGGGTGGGGAAGGTTCTGCAGGGGTGTCATCGGACAACCCCTTCATTGTGGTCATGGGTAGGGAGGAAAGGACAAAACAAACAATTAGGGGAGAACCAAAAAAAAAAAAAACACCAGGGAAGGGAACAGGGAGGGAAAGAGAGGGGAGGAAGGAGATTTACCACTCCCCCCCACTAGGCTGGAAGTGGGGTGGGAGGGTGATAATTCAGAAGAAAGGGAAGGGGAAAAGGTGTAAGGAATACAGCTCCCAGCACAGAATGGAAAGAGTGGCTCCTCCGGCTGCACTGGGGAGATGAGGGGTAAATAATCATTAAAAGGACATGGGGACAAGTGAAGCTGTGTGTGTGGGAAGAGTAACTAAAAGGAGGGGGAAGCTCAAGCGCCTAACAAAAGAAAGCGGGTGGGGGGGGGGAAGCACTGGCACCCAAAGGGGTGGATGGGACAAGCAGTGGAGTGGGAAGGCAGGCAGTTAAAAGATGCCTGTTCAAGGGCGGGAAGAGGGAGGAGACACTGCTGAGGGAAAGGGAAACAGTGTACCCACAGGCACCTGAGCAGCAGGCCCACAGTACCTGCTGCAAGGCCCAGAAGAGCAGAGAAGGGCAAGGAGACAAGCAGTGGGGCTGAGAATGGAAAGGCCCCTACAGCAACCGGGGCTTGGAGAGGGAGCAGCAGGAGAAGTGTGAGGGCCGATGAACTATGGGGAGGTAAACCACCCCCTGCCCTCAGCACCCCAAAGGAGCTGCACCGGCCCCCCCACCCAGGAGCCCTGATGGAAAGGGCCCCTAATCTCCCCTCCCCAGCACCAGGCAGGCTGTGGGGAGAGGGAAACCCCAGGGGCTGCTTTAAAGCAGCCCCCTTACCGTCTCTTCTTTGGGGAGAGCAGCAGCAGCAGGAAAGATGAAGGTCCGTCCTGCCAAGGTGGAGAAAAAGGGGGGGGGGTCAAAATAGATCCCCAAGAAAATGGGAGCCGTGTGCTCAGGCACTATTTGGTGTCCGGGAGGTGGGCGGGCGTTAGCCCGCCCACATCAAAAGGACCTCCCCCCAGCCTGCGGGGAGGACCACAGAACCCAGGAGAACCAACTAATTACTGGGGACAAATAATGAAAAAAACAGGGACGGGTGTGAGGGTCAAAGGGCTAAAACGAGGGAGCCGGATGGGGATACCGAGCAGAGAACCCCGGACAGCGCCCACTGCTCCCCGAAGGTCTCGAGAGAGCCAGCGGACGCTGCCCATTGGAACTCTGCCCGGATACGTGAGCGGATACAGCAACGGAAATAGGCCCCACAGTCGCAGGCCCCTCCCCCGGCCAACCTCTTTTCCCTGGTTTTATAGATTGCCGATTTGGCAATTGCCAGGAGGAGGTTGACCAGGAGGTCCCGCGACTTTGTGGGGCCACGGATGGGGTGTGCGTAAATTAACAAGTGGGGGGGAAAAATGCAGCCAGAACCTCAACAGGAGGTTCTGGAGGAGCCGAAAGAGGGGCTGTAACCTGGCGCACTCGAGGTAGATGTGCGCCAGGGTCTCCCTCACGCCACAGAAGAGGCACGTTTCGGGGTGGGGGTGAACCGCGCCAAGTACACGCCCGTGCTCACCGCGCCGTGCAGGATTCTCCAACAGATGTCCCCGGTGGGTCGTGGAACCAAAGTCGAATAGAGGCTGGCCCACCGGGGCTCCCCACCCTCTATTGATGGTAGGAGGTCCCGCCACTTGGTGTCTGGGCGGGACACGAGGGTGGGGAAGTGGAGCGTGTGAAGCACGAGCGTGTACAGGTGACTCTTTGGCGCGGTTCGGAAGGGGACTGGCCGCAGCGAGTGCAGCCGGCTCAGGTGACGAAGGGGAGGAGGTCGGGAAGGTACGCGGGGCTGGGGGCCGATGGAGAGATCGGGAGGGCCGGGGGTAAGGGGTGGGCGGGGTGCACCCTCTCGCAGGACTTTGTTTAGGTACACCCGAGCAGTGGGCGGCAAAGCGTCCTTCACCTCCTGAAGTACGCGCCGGGGAGTACGTAGGGTGGAGAGCCCCATGCGCTGGGCGAGCGCCTGAGGATCCACCCAGTCTCCCCGGTCGTAGTCCAGGAGGTCTCCGACTCTGGTGACTTCTGCCAGGACCAACCTCTGGCGCACCAAGGGGGACTCCGCCGCCTGCACACGTAGATGGGGATTGTGTAGCAGGGGCTCCGCGAGGAGGTCTGCCCCCACGGTGGCTCCCAAGGACCTGGTCGCTGCAAGCAGCTTCCAGGTCCGGAGGAGGTCCTGGTAGAAGGCCGGCAGCCCGGAGAGGTCTCGCGGAAGACCTCTCAGATAAAGGAGCTGCCGGTCGTATCGGAGCCCTCGGAGGCGGCGAAGGAAAGCGTGCGCAAGCGTGCTCCATGCCGGACTACCTGCATCAAATAGGAGTCTCTGCAGGGCCCGGAGGCGGAGGACGTGAACCCGCGTGCGCAAACACGTCAGGCCCTGCCCTCCCTCCTCCGGGGGGAGATGGAGAACCCCTGCAGAGACCCAATGCAGTCCTGGCCAGATGAACCGCAGCATGAGCTGCTGGATACGGACCAGGAGGCCCGGGGGCGGGACCAGGGTGCCGAGGCGGTGCCAGAGCATGGACAGGACCAATTGGTTGAGTACCAGTACCCTCCCACGCAGGGAGAGGCACCGGAGCAGTCCCGTCCATCTCTGCAACCGCTCGACCACCCTGGCCTCTAAACCTTGCCAGTTCTCCGGCGGGGGGGATGCGTGGCAGAAAGAAAAACGCCGAGATAGAGCAGCGGACCCGCGCTCCACCTGATGGCCTGAAGCGCGGGTGGGAGGGAGCCCGCCTGCCACCCGGCCCCTACCACCAGGCCAGAGCTCTTGACCCAGTTGACCCGGGCGGAGGAGGCCGCCGAGTAGACGGCTTGGCAAGCCTCCACCCGCGCCAGGTCTCCCGGCCACGAGGAGCACGTCGTCGGCATACGCCGACAGGACCAGCCTCGTCTCCGGCTCACGGAGCGCCAACCCCGTCAACCTCTTGCGAAGGAGACGGAGGAAGGGCTCTATGGCCAGAGCGTACAGCTGGCCCGACAGCGGACAGCCTTGACGTACTCCCCGCCCGAAGCTGACCGGTGCGGTCAGGGTCCAGTTGAGCTTGACCAAGCACTCTGCGGAGGCGTACAGCACCTGGAGAAACCCCACAAAATGGGGCCCGAAGCCGAAGGCCCGCAGGGTGCCCAGGAGGTACCCGTGGTCCATCCGGTCGAACGCCTTCTCCTGATCCAAGGACAGGAGGGCGAACGACAGACCGTCCCTACACCCGAGCTCTAAGAGATCCCGGACCAGAAAGAGGTTGTCGAAGATGGTTCGGCCCGGGACGGTGTAGGTCTGGTCTGGATGGACCACGTCCGCCAGCACGGACTTCAACCTTAGGGAGATGGCTTTGGCGACAATTTTATAGTCCGTGCTGAGGAGCGAGACGGGACGCCAATTCCCTCAGATCGCGGAGGTCCCCCTTCTTGGGCAGCAAGGCGATCACGGCTCGCCTGCACGATACAGGGAGGACCCCGCTCTCCAAGGACTCGGCCCCCAGACCCCGCCTAGCAAGGTCCGGGCCGAGGACGTCCCAAACACGCGGTAGAACTCCACGGTCAGCCCGTCCATGCCCGGGGATTTATTGGTGGGCATGAGACGGAGGGCTTCCGAGAACTCGGCCAGAGAGAGAGGCAGCTCTAGCCGGTCCCGGTCGCCCGCGCTGACCGTCGGGAGTTCGTTCCAGAGAACCCTGCGGGCGTCGGCGTCGGTCGGATCCGGGGAGAAGAGAGAGGCGTAGAAGGCGCGAGCCCTCTCGCGCATCTCCACCGGATCCGTGAGGGGGGTGCCGTCCTCCGCCAGAAGGCAGAGGACGTGTTTTTTGGCCCCCCTTTTTTCCCAGGGCGTAGAAGAAGCGGGAGCCTCGATCCATCTCCCGAAGGAGGCGGATGCGAGAACGAACAAAGGCACCCCGGGCTCGAAGGTCCTCGAGGGCCCGGAGCTCCTCCCGCTTCTCCCCGGTACGCTCCGCAGAGGGGCGGATCCTCGGGGCCGGTGGCCAGCCGCTTCTCTAGCTCTAAAACCTCCCGTTCCAACTGCTCTATCGCCGCATCCCTCCGCCGGCTGGCCCCCCGGGCGTAGTCACGGCAGAAGAGCCGCGTGCGCACCTTCCCCACATCCCACCACCGCCGCGCCGAGGGAAAGGCGCACCGCCGCCCGCGCCAGGCCAGCCAGAACTCCCGGAAGGACGCTACGAAGCCCACGTCCTCCAGCAGGCTGTTATTGAAATGCCAATAGGCCGGCCCCGGCCTCTCCGAGGAAAGAGAAGCCCGTACGGCCACCAAGTGGTGGTCCGAGAAAGGGGCCGGCCGAATGCCGGAGGAGTGGGCCCGGAAGAGATGATGACGAGACACATAAATGCGGTCCAACCGGGAGTGGAAAGACCGACGACCCGCCACCTGGACGTAGGTAAACACCGTTTCCTCGCCCAGGTGGAGGTCTCGCCAGACGTCCACCAGGGAGTGATGGTTCTATTATCTCCCTGAGGACGTCCGCGGCGGCCGGGCACTGCTCGAGCCCCGTACGGTCCCGCTCCTCGAGGGTGCAGTTGAAGTCTCCGCCCAGGACCAGGCACTCGCGAGGATCCAAAGTGCCGAGGAAGGCCGACGCCTGCCGAAAGAAGCGGAGCCTCTCCGGGGCGGACGTCGGGGCGTAGATGTTGACGAGATTTAGTGTCAGCCCTTCCGTCCGAACCCGGAGATGCAGCAGGCGACCCTGCACGACCTCGGCGGTCCCCAGCACCTCGGGCTGCAGGTTCGGGGAGAACAGGGTAGCCACCCCCCCGGCTTGACGGGCCGACAGGTGGCTAAAATAAACCCTGTCCCCCCACTCCAGCCGCCAGCTAGCCTCGGTGGCCGGAGCTGTGTGGGTCTCCTGGAGGAATATGACGGAGTACCTGCCCCTCCGGAGGAAGGAGAGGACCTGACACGTACGGAGGCCCGACCCGCAGCCCCGGGTGTTTAGAGTGGCAAAGATGAGCGGCGGCATCGAGAGGGCTGGGGAAGATCCTGATTGGCAGGAGTGCCGACGGCCCCCATCGGGCCCCGCAGCAAACCGTGACCGTTCCCAAAAGTGAGCAGGGCGTCACGGAAGCTGCGGACCCGCTGGTAAGCCGCGGCCCCCCGCCGCCCGGTCCCTTTACCCTCCCGCAAGAGGGCTCTGACTATTTGCAAAATGAGATGAAAATCTCCCCAGCGCTGAAGGGCGAGAGCGACCTTGTTCTTGGAGCCACGGATGTCTTCCAAGAAAACACGCATCTCGCCCTTCAGCGCGTCTGGCGTCGGGGCCTCGGGCCCTCGAACGCCTTGGGGCCAGACCCCTCCGTGAGCCCCGCGACCCATCGGCACGGGGACGCAGGGCGTTTGAGGTCCCTGCTGAGAGGACAGTGGCGGAGAGAGATCAGCCCCAGATGTGCTGGGAGCAGAAGAAACGAAAACCGCCCCCGGGGGCCAACGTCTGGACTAAACGTGGCAACCCCAGGGGCGGCAGTAACAGAGTAAGGGGAGGAAAAGAGTTCAGGGAGGGGATCGGGAAAAGGAGGGAGACGAGGAAGGAGAGTAGGGGGAGGAAGAGGTGAGGGATTAGGGAAGAGACAAGAATGGCGGGGAGGAGGAAGAGGGGTGGGAAACTCGATTGAGAGGGCGTTTGAATAGGGAGCAGGAGAAGGAGCAGGGCGAGATGCCTCAGCAGAGGAGGCACCGGGGTGCGGTGCCTCCTCGCAGCGCAGAGAATCGATGGCAGTGGTAGGGGTAGTAATAGTCTCCCCAGCGCTGAGCTCCAGTGCCACAGAGAGTGCAGCACCGGAGGCCTCAGCGCCGGGGGTGACAGATATTAACGGGATCTCCCGCCCGCTGAGAGCCTCAAGGGTTGCCGCGGCCGCGGCCGAGGTGTTGTCGATGGCCGGGCAGACGGTCGCACCCCGGGGCAACTCAGAGGCAGGGAGAAGGGATAGCAGCGGGTCGGAAGGGGAAGGAGAGGTCGGTTGTTGTCCCTCCAGGACCTGATGATCCCCCCCGAGGCAGCCGGGGTCAGCCCCAAAGCCTCCACCTCCTGAGAGAGGAAGGCGAGCCCGCCGCCCGCCACCAGGTGCTGATCTCTGTCGGTGGCAAGGTCAGCGGCCGCCCCCTCAGTGGAGGCGGGAACAGTGGGAGCATCCTCCATGGACACCCCCTCTTGCAGGGACCCCGGGAGGGAGGTGTTCACCTCTCCCGCGTCCGCCGCAGTCACCTCGACCGCTTCGTGGTGCTGTGAATCGCTTGCGGGCTCAGAGGGTGGAATGGCCCCAGCGTCCACCCCCATGGGTACAGGGAGGTTGTCCTCCCCCTCAGAGGGCGGGGTGGAACGCCGAGCACGCTTTCGGCGCTTCCCCATTGCGAGCTCCCATCCCTCGGAGGAAGAGGGCTGGGCCTGAATGGAGGAAGAGCCAGGGGACAAGGGCAGCGTCGGGGGGCAAGGGTAGATGGGGGCTGGGCAGCAGGGGAAAAGGATACCTCCCCCCGAGGTAGGTTCCTGCCCGAGTCCCGTCACTGACCCCCCCGCCCCTCTCCTCCGCGGGCCCAGCCTTGCCGCTTTTGGCGGTGGCAGCATCAGCACCCGCACGCTCGTCTGGGCCCTGCGGAACCCGAGCGGGATTGACGACGGTCACGGTTGGAGGAGGGGCGACCCCAGGGTCCGGACCGTCAGGGCCACCGGCGATGGTAGGGCCGGTGCCCTCCCGGGCATCGGGGGTCCCGGGTGCCTCTCCAAACCGGGCCAGGGGGCAGTCCCTTCGGACGTGCCCCGTCGCCCGACAGAGAAAACACCGGGCCTCCCCCATGGTGTAGTACACCCGGTACCGGGCCCCTTGATGGGGCACCAGAAATGACCCTTCCAGGGCTTCTCCGCCACGTCCCGCCGGCAGTAGTAGGATTTGTACCTGCCGGCGAAAGGAAAGGACGTGGCGGAGGGTCGGGTCTTTACAGCCCAGAGGAAGGGGACTCAGGACTGACAGAGGCCTCCCCAGGGTGGAGAGGAAAGGCAGTAGGGCGGCATTGGGGAGGAAGGGAGGAACAGAGGACAAAACCACCCGTACGCCCAGGTCCTCCAAAGGCTCGAGGGGAACGTGGACTCCCCCCACCGCCAAACCCCTTTCCCCACCGCCTTCTGGGCGGCGGCCTCGGACGCCAGGAAGAAGACCACCTTCCCGAACATCTTAGAGGCCGCCACCACGGCCGCGGGCCCCACCACGCGTGCCAACGCCCGCACGTAGGTCTCCACGTGGGGCGAGGCCGCCACCAGGAGACAACGGACCCCGTGCCTCCTGGTCAGGGTGGGAAAGGGGCCGCGGCCGCCGGGGATGGTATTCCGGGAGGCGGCTTGGGAGGCGACAGGCGGGGGGTGGCGGCCACCTGGGCGTACGCCCTGGGGCCCGGGACACCGTTGCCCCCAGAGCTGGTGGAAGGAACAGGGGAGCGGGAAGGAGGGGGAGCCGCGGCCAACATGTGGGTCGCGGCCGGGGAGTGAGCCCTCGCCTCAGGAGGTTTTGCCTTCCGGGCGGGGCTCTTGCCCTTTTTGGTCCCCAGGCCCTTCCTACCCTTCAGGGGGGCATTCTTGATGGTAGCCGGAGGTGCCGCGGCAGAAGCGGTCGAGGCCCCGGGGTCCTCGTCCATGTCCGCCCCCTCTACCGTAGTGACGGGGGGCCCGGCAGCCTCAGAGGAGTTGTTGTTTTTAGGGAGGGGTGGGGAAGGTTCTGCAGGGGTGTCATCCGGACAACCCCTTCGTTGTGGTCATGGGTAGGGAGGAAAGGACAAAACAAACAATTAGGGGAGAACCAAAAAAAAAAAAAACACCAGGGAAGGGAACAGGGAGGGAAAGAGGAGGGGAGGAAGGAGATTTACCACTCCCCCCCACTAGGCTGGAAGTGGGGTGGGAGGGTGATAATTCAGAAGAAAGGGAAGGGGAAAAGGTGTAAGGAATACAGCTCCCAGCACAGAATGGAAAGAGTGGCTCCTCCGGCTGCACTGGGGAGATGAGGGGTAAATAATCATTAAAAGGACATGGGGACAAGTGAAGCTGTGTGTGTGGGAAGAGTAACTAAAAGGAGGGGAAGCTCAAGCGCCTAACAAAAGAAAGCGGGGTGGGGGGGGGGAACACTGGCACCCAAAGGGGTGGATGGGACAAGCAGTGGAGTGGGAAGGCAGGCAGTTAAAAGATGCCTGTTCAAGGGCGGGAAGAGGGAGGAGACACTGCTGAGGGAAAGGGAAACAGTGTACCCACAGGCACCTGAGCAGCAGGCCCACAGTACCTGCTGCAAGGCCCAGAAGAGCAGAGAAAGGGCAAGGAGACAAGCAGTGGGGCCGAGAATGGAAAGGCCCCTACAGCAACCGGGGCTTGGAGAGGGAGCAGCAGGAGAAGTGTGAGGGCCGATGAACTAGGGGGAGGTAAACCACCCCCTGCCCTCAGCATCCCAAAGGAGCTGCATCGGCCCCCCCCCCACCCAGGAGCCCTGATGGAAAGGGCCCCTAATCTCCCCTCCCCAGCACCAGGCAGGCTGTGGGGAGAGGAAACCCCAGGGGCTGCTTTAAAGCAGCCCCCTTACCGTCTCTTCTTTGGGGAGAGCAGCAGCAGCAGGAAAGATGAAGGTCCGTCCTGCCAAGGTGGAGAAAAAGGGGGGGGGGTCAAAATAGACCCCCA
The DNA here is from genome assembly GCA_032595735.1 of Pelochelys cantorii. Classification (NCBI taxonomy): domain Eukaryota; kingdom Metazoa; phylum Chordata; order Testudines; family Trionychidae; genus Pelochelys; species Pelochelys cantorii. The sequence goes on from CM064327.1 coordinate 72,709,463, forward strand.
AAAAATGGGAGCCGTGTGCTCAGGCAGGCAGGGCAGGCAGTTGGAAGCTGATTAGGTTTGAATTGAAACACCGTGTGCTGATTGGCTGACTGTAGGCAGAGGGAGGAGCTATCAGGGAGGCCGAGCACTTAAAACCCCTGGTAAAGCGACCAGGGAGCTTTGCGACCGGGTGCTCGCGGACAGGGTGATGCTAACAGGAGGGAGTTTTTGGAGGGGAGTTTAGAGGGGGAGCCAGGACTTTCTATTGCCCTTAAACTAAATCCTTTATAACAACCTCTATCTGAAATTTTTAATTAACCCTCATATATAATTAGAGTAGGAAATGGAGGCAGAAGCCCAGCAGCAGAGTGGGGGCTATCCTGTTTATTGTGTCGAGTGCAGTATGTATGACTACCTACCCTGTGGGTGGGTGGCGTATGTGTGCGCTCGATGCAAGGAGCTCCTGGCCCTCAGAGACCGAGTGCGTGCTTTGGAGGCCAGGGTGGCTGAACTGGAGGAGCTAAGGAAGGCAGAGGTGTTTGTGGATGAGACTTTCCGGGACATAGTAGGGCTGTCCCACCTCCAATCTGACAGTCCTGATGCTGTTACGGAGGATGAAAGGCTCAGGGAAGGAGAGCAGTCAATGGGAGCAGAGGGAAACCATCCCATAGTTGGGACCCTCCTTCCAGAGGGTGATGTTGTATCCTCTCGTGCCGAGGATACTTCTCCGGGGGAGGGAGCTCCAGCTGTTAGGAAGAAGCAGGTTTTAGTAGTGGGGGATTCGATCATTAGAAATATAGATAGTTGGGTTTGTGATGACCGGGAGAACCGTATAGTTACTTGCCTGCCTGGTGCGAAGGTTGCGGATCTCTCGAGGCATCTAGACAGACTTATGGGCAGTGCTGGGGAGGAGCCGGTCGTCGTGGTACATGTTGGTACCAATGACATAGGGAAGGGTAGAAGAGATGTTCTGGAGGCCAAATTTAGGTTACTAGGAAAGGGACTGAAATCCAGAACATCTTTGGTGGCATTCTCTGAAATGCTTCCAGTTCCATGCGCAGGGCCAGATAGACAGGCAGAACTTCAGAGTCTCAATGCGTGGATGAGACGATGGTGCAGGGAAAAATTTAGATTTATTAGGAACTGGGGACACTTTTGGGGTAGGGGGAGCCTATACAGGAATGATGGGCTCCACCTAAATCAAGGTGGATCCAGACTGCTGGCATTAAACATTAAAAAGGTCGTAGAGCAGTTTTTAAACTAAGAGGTGGGGGAAAGCCGACTGGTGCGGGGGAGCACCTGGATCGGACGGAGACTTCTCTTACACGAGGCTCCATAGATAGGGATTCCCTAGAAGTTAGTCAGATAGGGAACGTGGGAAATAATATATGGGCAAGATCAGATGTGAAACAATCGTGCATAAAAAAATCCAATGTGTCTGTGAAAGGCGGACATATAAATAGTGGTAGTTTTCTAACATGCTTTTACACTAATGCTAGGAGTCTGTCTAATAAGATGGGTGAACTGGAGTACCTCATATCAAAGGAGGAAGTTGACATAATAGGCATCTCAGAAACATGGTGATGAGGACATTCTTATGTTCTTATATAAGCCTTGTTGGGTATGAGCCAGTTTGTAGCAGAAGGGGATGGTAGCAGAGAGTCTGCAGTCAATCTTCAAGCACAGAGAAATGGGGAGAGGCAATCAGGGGGGGCAAAAGCCCTGAGATACTGGTCCTGTAGGCCAGGTTTACTCAGAGGTGTTGTGCGGAAGAAATCCAAGGAAAGAACAGTGAGGGCTGAGACTATGTAGGCTTTGTATAGGGTTTGTGGGATGGAACCATGAGTAGCATGTGGCCCCAGGTTTCTCTACCAGCCACTGGGAAAGTGATACACACTTGGAACTGGAATTGAGGACTGCCTGGGATGGCATATGAACAGTTTACCTAGAGGGGTTTTCATACCCTGGAATGTGGGGGAATGTACAGTGAGCTGGCCAGAGAACTGAGACATAAAGAGCACCTGAGTCCTAAAAAGTGAGAGCGGCCAAGGGTGAGTGAACAATCGAAGAGGGCTCTAGACCGGATGGAAGCTGAGTCCCTGACCCTGCCAAGAAGAGTATCCACTGTGGTGAGTGCACTCTGTTTTGGGTTCCTTTTTTTCTTGCTAGCAGGTAAAGGTTTTTCTGTCTATACAGTACACACTGAGCTTGGACTCTGATTCAAGTTTAAGCCCAAGCCCTCTTCCATCCACACAGAAATCATTCACCCAGGGACCTCCAGAATTTCAATGTTCCTCAGAACTTGCTATAGTTCTTCCATCTTGCCAGGCAGGGCTAATAACTAGACCACACATAAATTCCTCCTACCTCCCCAGAAAAAAATGAAGAGGTTATAGAAATCATTTCAGTTGAGGTCTGTTAGGTTTGCCTTATCCTGATGGGTGAGGGTTTTCATTATTGTTCCAAATGATGGCTGAAGTGACTTATGTCTTGTGTGGCTAAAATACAACCACACTGGGGATCAACCCTTTCTATATCCAATGCCCCCTTTCGCTGCATGCCCTGCTGTCCTTCTCATGATCTATGACTCAAGGTGCTCTGTCATTCCCTAGAATGATTCCCTAGAAGTTAGTCAGATAGGGAACGTGGGAAATAATATATGGGCAAGATCAGATGTGAAACAATCGTGCATAAAAAAATCCAATGTGTCTGTGAAAGGCAGACATATAAATAGTGGTAGTTTTCTAACATGCTTTTACACTAATGCTAGGAGTCTGTCTAATAAGATGGGTGAACTGGAGTACCTCATATCAAAGGAGGAAGTTGACATAATAGGCATCTCAGAAACATGGTGGAATGAGGACAATCAGTGGGACACTATCATACCGGGATATAAATTATATCGGAAAGACAGAACAGGTCGTGCGGGTGGCGGAGTGGTACTATATGTGAAGGATAATATAGAATCAAATGAAGTAAAAATCCTAAAGGAATCAAAATGTTCCATAGAATCATTATGGATAACAATTCATTCCTCTAATATGAATATGGCATTAGGAATATATTACCGACCACCTAACCAGGACAGTGATAGTGATGCTGAAATGATAAGGGAGATTAGAGAGGCTACCAAAATAAAAAACACAGTAATAATAGGAGATTTCAATTATCCCCATATTGATTGGGTGCATGTCACCTCAGGACGGGATTCAGAGATTAAATTTCTTGATGCCTTAAATGACTGCTTCTTGGAGCAGCTAGTACAGGATCCCACAAGGGGAGAGTCGATTCTCGACCTAGTCTTGACTGGAACGCAGGATCTGGTCCAAGAGGTAACTGTTACTGGACCGCTTGGAAATAGTGACCACAATATAATAACTTTTAATATTCCTGTGTTGGGAAGAACACCGCAGCGGTCAAACACTCTGGCATTTAATTTCAAAAAGGGGAATTACACTAAAATGAGGAAGCTAGTTAAACAGAAACTAAAAGGGAGAGTAATTAAACTAAAATCCCTGGAAGCTGCATGGGAACTGTTTAAAGACACCATACTAGAGGCCCAACTTAAATGTATACCCCAAATAAAAAAACACAGTAAGAGACCTAACAAAGAACCACCATGGCTAAACAGCCATGTTAAAAAGGCAGTGAGAGAGAAAAGGGCAGCTTTTAAAAAGTGGAAGTCAAATCCTAGTGAGGAAAATAGAAAGGAACATAAACACTCCCAAATTAAGTGTCATAATGTAGTAAGAAAAGCCAAAAAAGAGTTTGAGGAACAGCTAGCCAAAAATTCAAAAAATGATAGTAAAATGTTTTTTAAATACATTAGAAGCAGGAAGCCCGCTAAAAAAGCAGTGGGGCCCTTGGATGATAAAGATATAAAAGGAGCGATCAAGGAAGACAGTGCCATTGCGGAGCGATTAAACGATTTCTTTGCTTCAGTCTTCACGGCTGAGGATGTTACAGAGGTTCCTAAATCTGAGCCAGCCTTTTTAGGTGACAAATCTGAGGAACTCACTCAGATTGAAGTGACATTAGAGGAGGTTATGGAATTAATTGATAAGCTGAATAGTAACAAGTCTCCGGGACCAGACGGCATTCACCCAAGGGTTCTGAAAGAACTCAAATGTGAAATTGCGGAGTTATTAACAGTGGTTTGTAACCTATCCTTTAAATCCACTTTGGTACCAAATGACTGGAAGATGGCCAATATAACACCAATATTTAAAAAAGGCTCTAGAGGAGATCCTGGCAATTATAGACCGATAAGTTTAACATCAGTACCAGGCAAATTAGTAGAAACACTAGTAAAGAGTAAAATTGCAAGGCACATAGAAGAGCACGAATTGTTGGGCAAAAGTCAGCATGGTTTCTGCAGAGGGAAGTCGTGTCTAACTAATCTGTTAGAATTCTTTGAAGGGGTTAATAAACATGCGGACAAGGGGCACCCAATGGATATAATATACCTAGATTTCCAGAAAGCCTTTGACACGGTCCCACACCAAAGGCTTTTACGTAAATTAGGTGGTCATGGGATAGGAGGAAAGGTCCTTTCATGGATCAAGAATTGGTTAAAAGACAGAAAACAAAGGGTGGGAATAAATGGTAAATTTTCACAATGGAGGAGGGTAACTAGTGGTGTTCCCCAGGGGTCAGTACTGGGACCAATCCTGTTCAACTTGTTCATCAATGATCTAGAAAATGAGGTAAGCAGTGAGGTGGCCAAGTTTGCAGATGACACAAAGTTGTTCAGGACAGTCAAAAGCAAAAGGGATTGTGAAGAACTACAAAAAGATCTCAGCAAACTGAGTGATTGGGCAGCAAAATGGCAAATGAAATTTAATGTGGGTAAGTGTAAGGTAATGCATGTTGGAAAAAATAACCCAAATTACACGTACTACATGATGGGGTCAAATTTAGCTACGACAGATCAGGAAAGGGATCTTGGAGTTATAGTGGATAGTTCTATGAAGACATCCACGCAGTGTGCAGCGGCAGTTAGTAAGGCAAATAGGATGTTAGGAATTATTAAAAAAGGGATAGATAATAAGACAAAAGATATCATACTTCCCCTATATAAAACTATGGTACACCCACATCTCGAGTACTGCGTGCAGATGTGGTCTCCTCATCTCAAAAAAGATATATTGGCATTAGAAAAGGTTCAGAAAAGGGCGACTAAGATGATTAGGGGCTTGGAAAGGGTCCCATATGGGGAGAGGCTAGAGAGACTGGGACTTTTCAGTTTGGAAAAAAGGCGATTGAGGGGCGATATGATAGAGGTATATAAAATCATGAATGGTGTGGAGAAAGTGATTATAGAAAAATTATTTATCTTTTCCCATAATACAAGAACTAGGGGACACCAAATGAAATTGATGGGTAGTAGGTTCAAAACTAATAAAAGGAAATTTTTCTTCACACAGCGCACAGTCAACCTGTGGAACTCCTTGCCCGAGGAGGCTGTGAAGGCCAGGACTCTATTAGGGTTTAAAAAAGAGCTTGATAAATTTTTGCAGGTTAGGTCCATAAATGGCTATTAGCCAGGGATAAAGTATGGTGCCCTAGCCTTCATAACAAGGGCAGGAGATGGCTGGCAGGAGATAAATCACTTGATCATTGTCTTCTGTTCTCCTTCTCTGGGGCACCTGGCATTGGCCACCGTCGGCAGATGGGATGCTGGGCTCGATGGACCTTTGGTCTGACCCAGTATGGCCATTCTTATGTTCTTATGTTAACAGGAAAAGCCATAACTATGTAAAAAGGAGGCCAAGCAAATGAATCTCTCGCCCAAGCTATTAAACTATAGCTAGCTGGTTTGGAAGAAACCTAAGTTCTCTTGGCTGAGTTTTACATCCACTGGCAATTATTTTTTATTCAATATTGAGGTTTGGCTTGACTGTCTTATTCTTACCCCCCTACCCCCCCAAAAAAGAGCTTTTCAGATGAAATACATCGGTTTTAGAGTCCACAGAATTATAACATATTTAGAGAGACCAAGTACCTGTGGTAATTTTGTTATTCACCACGCCACTCAGTGGCTACCATGGTGTTTAAAGAAGGAGAACGAGGAGAAACTGAGGGAGAGGAGTTTTGGGTTTTGCTGACTTTTAAGATTGCAATACACTATAACCTAATGTAAAACTTCATCATAAAATTAGTCTAAGCCATGCTTTCCTCAATGTGTAATTCATTTCCCATTCTACCTGTTAGGTGACCAAGACAGGAACATCATTCCCTAGCAATAATGGTATCAGCTATGGGGGGAAGTGTGCTGTGGTTACTCAGCAAGTGCTTGTTACAGGGTTGAATAAATGCAGTTCTGTTATCAACTCAAGGGCTGTACTAGGGCAAACTTCTCCCTGCTGCAAGTCACTGTAGTAGTCAATGGCACTGCATCTAGGATGAACCCGATTGTAGCTGGCCTGTGAATATCTAGTTTAGTATTGATCTGATGTGTTTTGTTTTTAGCCACGCTTACTTGTTTCCTTTGGGATGGAGATGTAGAAAAAAAATCCACAATGGAGTATAACATCTTGTGTCTCAGTAATAACATTGTGAGGCGTGGTAAAAAGAAAACCTTATCTTTTCAACCTTCCTGCATAGATTTCTCCCAACAGTGAAGCTAGAAAATAATTCCGCAATATCTTTTGTTATTGGTGCATTTGTAGAGCTCAAAACCTGAAGTATAATTTTAAAATTTGTCTTTCTGCTTAGTTTTCCTCAAAGAAAGATGTGGCTATCGAGAAGTGGAGCGATGAGTCCCTAGAAGCACGGTCCCCTGGAGTGTTAATTATTATTTGCACCACCTATAACAAGGGCCTTTTAATAAAGACAAACAAGACGTTAAAAGCCTCAGTCTGCTCAGGGACTTCAAGTTGCATGAAGGGTTGGTCTCTGAAAACAAATTAGAAGAGAACAAACACACATGTGTTTGCGGTGCAATTAAAAATGGTGCAGCATGTGTACAGTGAGAGCCATTTAAAAGTGACATTTTGCTGCTCTTCGGAGATTGCCATAGGGTACTGTCTTCAATTCTAAATGTAGTCCACTTCTGTGTGTATGTGTGGTTGTCAAACTGTAAGGAGACCCACTCCAAGAAATGCACAATCATGAGAGCTGCTTGTTCTGCAATTCAGCAGATACTTGTGTCTATATACAATCAGACTGTACTACAAAGCAGATTTGGAGAGAGTGCAGAGAACAAAAATTAAGCGGTATCAGGGACTAATTTAACAGGCAATATTAAAAGAACAAAAAGTATCGATGTAGCTTGACCTAACAACAGTAGGTGTGTGGGGGGGGGGGGGGGGGAAGGGAGGAGGTGGATGAACCAATAAACAACTTTCTATAAGTATTTTGAACTGTGTGAATGCAAAGGAGAAAGCAGAAGTGTCCTGACTCTAGTTCACCAATCAGAAATGGGATGGGCTCTGGATAATTGTATAACAAAAATTAAAGTGTTGAAATTCCAGCTGCAATTTCTCACACTTTCCAGTGGTAAAGCATTTAAAACCAAATATATTATTTGTGACATATTCAGTATTTGCCTCATGGTAGCATGCAGAAATACCAATGTGATATCAAGCACCACAGTGCCAAGCACTGAACGTACACCTATACATGGTCCCTGCCTCATAGAGCATGCAATCTAAGGCTACGTCTACACTGGCAGCTTCTTGCGGAAGAACTGTTTTGCAGAAGAGTTCTTGTGCAAAAAGTCTTCCACAAGAGCATGTCTACACTGGCATGTGCTTTTGCGCAAGAGATGTGCTTTTGCGCAAGAGCGTCTATGGCAGTGTGGACGCTCTCTTGTGCACGAAAGCTCTGATTGGTAGCCATTTTAGCCATAGGGGTTTCTTGCACAAGAAAGCTCTGATGGCCATTTTAGCCATAGGGGTTTCTTGCGCAAGAAATTCATGTTGCCTGTCTACACTGCCCTCTTGCGCAAGAGGGCTTATTCCTTGTGGGGAGAGGAATAACTCTTCTGGAAGAAGCTCTGTTTTCCGACGCTAGACTGTAAATTTACTTGTGCAAGAACATGCGTGCAGTGTAGACACCCAGCAAGTTTTTGCACAAGAACAGCTGTTCTTGCACAAGAAGCTGCCAGTGTAGACGTAGCCTAATTGTATGAGGAGACACAAACAGCGGATACACCAAACAGACAAGGCAGCACAAGATAATGGTTGGTAATTAGCATAATGTGTGGCTATCCCAGCATACCAGCTGCCTAGCTTTTATCAAATGTTGCAAAGAGCAAGTCTTCTGGGAATTGAACTGGAATTTTATAAGAATAAATTTCAGTGGTAAATTATGCTATATAAAATCAGCAAATGGCGTGCTAGCATTGAGGCCAGAAGCAGAGGGCCACAGAAGCCCTCATGTATTTTCCTCCCAGATGCACAAAAACAAATATTCTCTTTCCCCATTCATGTTTTTTCAATCTTTCTTTCTCTCTCTTTCTTTATCATCTTGCTTTCAAATTTATATACCACACAGCTACAGTCCACTCTCTCTCCTCCGTTAAGACTATTTGATTTATCTACCCAGTCCATCCTTTCTCCATTTCCTTACCTCAATTTTTTGTTTCATACAATCCATTTTCTGGTTCTGTCCACCATCTCAAACTCCAAGCCCTGGTCCCCTGCCCTAGACCTCTACATCCCTTCCCTCAACAATTCATCAATTCTCAACCCCTCATCCCATCTAATTCACCAATTCTTAATCCTTGTACCCAAATCAATCAATTCTAGGTACTTTCTCTCCCAGACAATTCAATTCTTGGCCCCCTTCTCTTTCTAAATCTAATACATCAGTGTTCTGCCCCTTGCCCTTTCTCATCCTCTCTTCAGGTGAGTACCATACAAAATATCTCCCAAGTAATTAGGGCAACACATCATTCCCTTCTCCGAATCTCTGTAACTCAACTCATGTGCCAGCTCAATAATAATTCTATTCTAATAATAAACACCCATTTTCCCATTTCATTACAGCCTTCATCCACCCTCTCAGTTCCATTCTGAGTTCCCTTCTAGCAATTCTTAGACCCCCTTTCCTTGTTCTCCACCAACCCATCAATTTTTGGCCTTTCTCCCCTGTGACCACTCATCTCGGAGAACTTCGTATCTTTGAACAGTCATCTCCTTCACTGTTTTGTGGTTGCTTGCTCTCAGCTCCTCATAGACCAGGCCAGATGTCACCTCAGGGCCCAGCACTAACTTTCTGAGTTATAGGAGGATACTGTGATAAGGAAGCATCTCTCCAGCTCCATGGCAACTGTGGTCTTGGCCCTGAGGCAGAAGGAGGAGCAGGTGAAGAGAAGCAAGCTCCCTGCCAGTCAGGATGGTAAGGATCTGTCAGTGCATCAGTTTTCTGCCTTTTCAGCAGCAAGAAGGGTGACCAGGGAAAGAAGAAAGGGGCAGTGAGTGGGGGCGGAGGGGAGGACACTGAGGGGCAGTGAGTGGGAAGGAGCCAGCGGACGAGAGGATTATGTGAGGGGAGTGAAGAGGCAGGATGATGGTGGCAGGGGGCAGTGAATGGGAGGCAGGACTCCAAAAGGAGGCACTGTTCTCCATTGATCAGAATCATTATGTGGGACAAATACTTTAGCCAGTATTTCTCTGCAGATCCACCACCTATGGGGGGGGAAAGAATCAGTCCAACGTAAGGGTGAAGCAGTTCAAGAGGGCTGGGTGCCAGATGATGCTGAATATGGGCTCTCGGGTCACAATATGTTATGCTCAATTGTGGCTGCTTTTCCTCATTTGCATCCGCCATAGGCAAGGCTGGAATGGCTTAAAACATTTTTTTTAATGAAAAACTGATTGATGAGCTACCAACATATAAAACGTAATGAACAAAAAAATCATGAAAAAAATCATGCGGGAAGCCGAGTGGACACTGAGTAAGCACAGACTACACTGCACCTTGGGCAGTCATCTAGAAATAAAAGGAGATTGGGGCCTTGGACATCTGCATGGGGGGGACAGCCACTCCCAATGGACACTGCTATCTGTAAGGCTCCAAACTCCTTGGCCCGAAAACATGCATAGCCAAGAGTCTGACCCTCGCTGGGCAATTCCCAAAAAAGTACCTTTAGTTTCCGACTCTCCCATAACACAAATGGGCATCAAGAATTCTAATGCCTGTGGCGTTTTCTGTTGCAGACCAGATGAAGAGTTCTTGTGGTTGCAGTATAGCCTATCCATGCTAATCCCCATACGACCAGTGCATGGCAGTTATTCATACAAAGACAAGGGAAGGCTTTAATCTATGGATTATCTGGGCATTTAGCTAAAGTGATCCCCAAATACATAAAACTCTTCAGTTCCTGCTTCTATCTGGAACAATAGAGGCAGGGCTTTTTTCAAACCTTTTGGCTGCGTCTAGACTGGCATGATTTTGCGGAAATGCTTTTAACAGAAAAGTTTTTCCGTTAAAAGCATTTCCGCAAAAAAGTGTCTAGATTGGCACAGGTGCCTTTGCGCAAAAAGTGCTTTTGCGCAAAAGCATCCATGGCCAGTCTAGATGCGATTTTGCGCAAGAAAGCCCCGATTGCCATTTTCGCCATCGGGGCTTTTTTGCGCAAAACAGTTCTTCCCTGTCTACACTTGCCCTCTTGCGCAAGTATTCTTGCGCAAGAGGGCTTATCCCTGAGCGGGAGCATCATAGTATTTGCACAAGAACACTGACAATCTTACATTAGATTGTCAGTGTTCTTGCGCGAATTCAAGCGGCCAGTGTAGACAGCTGGCAAGTTTTTGCGCAAAAGCGCGTGCTTTTGCGAAAATCTTGCCAGTCTAGACGCACCCTTTGGGTACAAACAAGTCCTGCAATATGCGGATTGTTCCTATCGCTGATAATCTTATTGTGTTCAAACACTCTCCATAGAGAGCAAACACCCATGTTTCAAATGGAATATAGACCTGCTAAGTAACAAGCATCTGACATAAGCGGGACACATGCTCTTAGATGAACAGGCTGCTGAATGTACCCCAGTGTGCCAACCAGAGGCTTCTAGACATTTTCAGTCACATTACAGGGTTGCCATGGCTGAGGAGTTCCTTCTTTCAGGGTCTAAAAGGAGACTCAATTTGTATTCACAATTGAGATTTAGTTTCCAGTGTGAATCTGGCTTTTCTTTGGGCATGGTGTGCATGGAAAACTGAGAAGCAAATAGGATAAACAGCTTGTGCCTAAAAGTTGAGTTCTCCAGGCACCACACCTCCCAAATTACAATGGTTCAAATGTTGTTTGTGAAGCAAAAACAGTAGAATTGAAACACATGCGGGATTATACATGGGGTATATAAATGCGGGTATATACATGGGGTAAAATTCAGCTACTCTAACACATTTACAATGTAAAGTGATTGGTTTTGTTTGAAGAACATTTCCAGGCAGACCTAGGAGTTAAGGGCAAATCAGCTTTAGCAAGATGGAGTTAGTGTTGATACAGGAGTCAGTCGCCAATCTGCTGCTGCCTTTCAAGTATCAGGTCTCCTGAAACTATATGATAGCAAAAATGAGGCCTGGTAAATTACTTTTAAAAATCCTTTTTAATGAAGAAATAATTCCATTCCAAAATATAGACACACAATTAAATAGATTAATCACTTCAAAATATAACATGTCCCCAGTAGGTTCCAACACACACATACACAAAACAATACATAACGGCAATACAAAAAACCCATACAATAGTAGTTCTGTTACAATATGAATGAATAGTGTGAAATCATTAGTGTCTCTATATCTGTCTCAAGTGGTGTCAAGTACAGTAGTTTAAAAACGTCTTACAGTTGTTAGCCTCAAGATGTAACTCTTCATACATTTTTTGGTTCAAAGATAAAAATGCCCTCTCGCTTTAGGACACAGTGGAGTGCTTGTTGTTTGTGGCTCCTTCTGCTGAATTGAACCAATGTGATTGCAGCAACCTGAGGTTGCAATATTTACAAGGTCTATCTACAATAACTGCCAAGAACTAATAAAGATGGGTGAAAATAACTAAAAGTAAAGGCAGACACCTGTGCTAAATAATGATTCAACAATTTGGCTCATGCATATAAGAAAATACATATTATATCACAACAAAGGCCACACACCTTATTATGCAGGTTAGTTAACATTACTACGTACAGATAACCTATTCTCCTCTTCAACTTTCAACATTCAAGAACCCTATTTATCTTCACGTCCCTGTTTCCTGATTGCAAACTCATGAGTAGTCCTTCCATTCTAGTCAACCACTCAGGGAATTTTGACTGCTGTAGTTGGCCTTTTGTAGTTAGAAAAGGCCTGTACTGGGGACCATTTCTGGAAGTTTGTTTAATGACCATACACCAGAACCAATATAATACCTGACAAACAGTCAAAGACCAGCTGGGCTGAAATGTAGCCAGCTTTACCATTGGAAAAAAAAAAAAAAAAAAAGCTTAAATTAGAGATTTGGAGAGCCAAATAAAAAGTGCTTCATCTCAGCGTTCTAAAGTAGAAGAGGTCACCTAGAACTCTGTTTGGGATTGCCTTGCGAACACCAGACTGAGAGAAAGCTGCTTGGTTTGTAATCCTGGATCCCTGGCAATGGATTTACGCTATTGCACTTACTTTCAGCATGATAACAATGTGTACATAGACATGAGAGTTATGTAAGGTAGCTGTTAATCCAGAGGCAGTTAAATGTTGAATGAGTCAGTCATGGCATGTAGTTTTCTGTTAGCTCACTTTGTGTTTAGGAAATGTTTGACTATAATCCTAAAATGACAACATTGGCCGTGACTTCACTGCAGTAGTTTTCAGTGTTGAGTGCTAGGTACTAGTGGAAGGCTCACCCATTCCTGAGAAGAGGCTGTAGCAGGTGTATGCCAGCATAGGTATGGTGCCTACCTTTTTAGTCTGGCATATACCACAAGAGCAATGATCAGTGATTGGGTGGAGTGGGGGGGGGGGAGTCTAAATGAAGTGTCAATTTGGGTATCTGAGGCCAGGGTCAGATATACCAGAAGATGTGAGCGAAAGGTCTGCATAAGCAATCACTCTGTATGAATGTAAAAAACAAACAAACCAGGAGTAACTCTTTCTGACAGATGTTCTGTACCTAGCAATCAATCTCAATGAAACAGCCACAAGACTAAAGAGTGTATACACACGGTGAGTGAATTTATTGGGACAAGCTATGGAGCAACCCAGGACACATCCTAAAATGTTATCATGAAACAGAGACAGACATGCTGCAGCCTGTTTCACATCAGTACCTGATCGCTCACTGAAGGCAGTCGGTTCCAGGTGTGGCCCTATTTGTATGAAACCCTAGAATTTTTAGGGCTGCTGGACAGTGTCACTACATTCCTAAGTAATATCCTGTGTGTGAGATATTGCCAGCTATTTCACTTCAAATTCTGGCCAGAACAACATGTAGGATAACAGTAATGGCAAGGCAAGTACGCTACAGCTAACATGTTCATTTTGTTATCCTGCAGGATGGAAAAGGCCCACTTTCTCTCATAATTCTCCCATGAGTAAGATAAACAGTTAAGAGTTACTAGAAGAGACAATAATTCTGTAACCCTATGCCTAGTCTTTCAAAAACAACAGCTCTATTTTCCTTGTGCATTTCACTGATTGCTATGTCTCCATTCAGCTCTGAAAGTCTCACTACACATTTCCAAGAACGCATGCAGAACATCTGGTGGCTGGCTAAGGCAATACACATTTGGAAATGAATGGAAACAGTTGCAAGCACACTTTAAGCGTAGATATTTAAAGCTGAAGGCCTCAAAAATAACATGATGGGGTGGGGAAAAAATAGAAAGAGCCGATTTGTTGAACACGTTTACTAAAGCTAAAACATCAATGAAACAATACTATGGAAGATTAATCATGACTTCAGTCAGTTGAGGGATCTTATGGCACCTGTGGTTTATAAACAGCTTTAGTAACGAGTATTTCAAAACATAGTTCACAGTTTTAAGAAGATCTGTGCTGATTTAAAAACTAGATTCTATATAATTTGAATGTTGCCTTTTGTATATGATATCTATTTGGAAAAAAGTATTTACACTAACTTCTATGGCTGATTTGTTAGATTACTTTGAAAGAAAACATTCCTAAGTTACATGTTAGCCCTAAATTTTGGGGGGGGAGGGAATAGTGCATTTTGTGCAAGTCTTTTACGTTAAAGACTTTTAAACAAATTGCAAACATAGTGTGGTACTTTGCTTTTGGGCTACTAAATATATACACTCAGGATTATAATTATTCACTGTTAAATGCATAATTGTAGCTTTTTTATTTCTTTTGTGAAAGAAAAATGTATAGTAAACTGTTCTACTAAAATCTTGAAGTATTCAGAAATCATACTGCAATCTATAAACAGTATTAATATTGTCATTGTAAACTGAACAGGTTCAACATCATGTGCAAAGGGTTTACATGTTTTGTGGATACTGCTATTATTTGTAACAGCAGTGCACATTTCAGCCTGCTTTCTTCATCGGTAATGAGCCATGTTACAGAATATGTAGCTAATATAAGTTAGCTTTAAACAAAAGTCTTTTTCTCAAAACACACACCTACAAACTACAACTTTTAGAACAAAAGTACTGTGCTACAGTCCTCGGAACTTTGTTAGTCATTTGATTTTTTTGTCAAGAGATGCTGCACTTGTTGGTTCCATTCTTCTGTGAAGTTTGCAGCCAGGTTTTCTTCATCATCTGTTCGAATGCAGCTCTCCTCATCATCAGTTCTTACATAGCTTTCGTTGTCTCTCTGATTGTAGCTTGCCTGCTAAACAACATTTAGGATAACTTTTAAAAGGGAAAGACATTTTAAAACACACACACAAACATTTCAAACAAAATCTTCATGTGCTGCAGTAACAACAAAACAAAAAGCCACCCAATTCTTTGGGTTACAACTTAGGCTTAAAGATGAAACCTACTACACATCAATGCAAATCTCAACTATTTGAGCAGGTGAAATTGCAGAGGATGAAATCCAATCCCACAGAACAGGACAGAATTTTGGGCTGCTCTTCCAGCCCTAGTGGGTACGAGTAATGGCCTGACACCTTGGCTACGTCTACACTGCCAGCTTCTTGCACAAGAAGCCTTTTGCACAAGAGTTTTTGCGCAAAAACTTCTTGTGCAAGCGCACATCTACACCTCAAAGCGCATTGCAAAAGTGATGTGCTTTTGCTCAAGAGAGCATCCACACTGCATGGCCATCAGAGCACCTGTGCTTTTTCCCATATGGGTTTCTTGCACAAGAAACCCCTCTGGAGTGTCCACACTTGCCTTTTTGCGCAATAGCTGTAGCGCAAAAGGGAGTTATGCCTCATAGAAGGAGGATTTACCTACACCAGCAAAAGCCCTCTGTTCTGCCGTTTTACTGCTCATTTACTTGTACAAAAGCACATTTGAGGTTTGGACGCTCCAGTTTTTTGTGCAAAAACGGCCACTTTTGTGTAAAAACCTTGCAGTGTAGACACAGACCTTCTGTTCTATGTACGCAGCCTATTGGGGCAACTAGAATTGTGTAACAAATCTCTAGAAGCTCCAATTTTGTGCTTCAATGCGTAGCCCTCTATGCTGCCTGAGCTGGTGTGGATTTAATTTATAATGTGCACAAGTGGTACAGATACTCATGTGCAGCCACTTGGCTAGCAGCACCTCCCCTGACAGCTGACAGCTAGGAATTCAAACGGGGTTGAGAATCTTGCATTGGACCTATTCACTCAAGTGAATGTCACCTTATGGATGTAAAAGCTGATCTGCAATTAATGTAACTAAAGCAAAATGCTTCTCCTTGATGAGGGTTTTCGTATCCTGCACAGCCTGGCACGATCCTGTGTTTCTAGAACTGGATGCTTCAAAGTTTTATTCAGTGATGGAAGACTTTTGATGTTCCAATGATTATCTGAGGAATTAATTTTGAGAATACAGGGAGTATGTTCTTTTGCTATATTCCTCCTGGGGAAAGAGTTCATTCATCCTCTTTATACCTCCCCACTTCAAAGTTAAAAGGGACTATAGTTTATTTTACACTCCTTCCATGAACTACTTAGTATAGTCAAATTACCTCACAGTACTGCTGATGGTAACATATGGAATGGCAATCTATGGACAATGGATCCCCTTCTATTTATGTCAGGCTAAAACTGGGTTCTACAGGTTTAGAGCTCATCTGCCATATTTTTGAAAATAATGACTAAATTAAGTCAGATGAACTGAAAAAAGTTGGACAGAGTTAGGGTTCAAGAACACAGGAATAGCCATACTGGGTCAGAACAAAGGTCCTCCTGCCCAGTATCCTGTCTTCCGAAAGTGGCCAATGCCAGGTGCCCCAGAGGGATTGAACAGAACAGGTAAACATCAAGGATATGTCTAGACTACATGGCTCCATCGTCGGAGCCATGTAGATGAGGTTTCTCGACATATGGAAATGAAGCGGCGATTTAAATAATAATAAACCTCATTCCACGAGGCATAACGGGGCGGTCGACAAGGGTTTTTCTTGTTGACCGCGGAGCGTCCAGACTACCGCACTGTGCCGCCAAACAGCTGATCAGCACAGCACGGCAGCCATTTTGATGTAAATGAAGCGGCAATTATTTAAATCGCCGCTTCATTTTCCTATGTCTAGAAACCTCATCTAGATGGCTCCGTCGACGGAGCCATGTAATCTAGACATACCCCAAGTGATCCATCTCTTGTAGCCCTCTCTCAGTTTCTGGCAAACAGAGGCTAAGGATACCATCCCTGCCCATCCTGACTCAAAGCCACTGATGGATCAGTCCTTCATGAATTTATCTAGTTCTTTTAGTTTTCTTGTTTTCCTTCTCTTTCCCAAAGTTTTCTAATTCTGTTCAGTTCTTCAAGCACAGATGCTGCTACTGGATTCAGGAATACCTGAACATAGTTAATTTAGTATCTCCTCTCATTTACAAAAGACTTAATATGAATAACAAGGAGTCCTGCAGCACCTTAAAAACAAACAAATATAATTGGGCATAAGCTTTCATGGGCTGGAACCCACTTCATCAGATGTATGAAGTGGAAATTTCAGTTTGGAGGGTATATATGTGCAAAGATGGGTGTTTTACATTACTATGCGGAGGACAACCAATTGCTAATGAGGTCAATTCAATCAAGGTGGATATAGCCCATTCCCAACAGTTGATGAGAAGGTGAGAATGCCAAAAGAGGGAAAATTACTTCAGTTTCAGATCTCAGCCAGAATGAAGAAGTGTGCATAAGAGCCTGAAAATTAAACTTAAAGTAGTGGAAAAGAGCAGTTATTTGAATTTATTTAAAACCTCAAAGTTTTAATTTGCATTTTAGGTTGGTTCTTTTTCAGATAATTTAAGGATATATAAATACAGGTACATCTCGTAGTTTTTGATGGCATCATTATAAACCACAAGAGCAAAGTAAGAGTGGTCTGTGAGGCATCCAGAACATTAAGATGCTTTTATAGCATTGTGTATAATTTAGTTTTTTATTTACTGTACATAAATATGCCGTAGATGAGCATTAGTGGGTATGAAGAGGGGTTATTACACATTTCCAGCTTTTTTCTGTTCCAGACCTCGCATTGGGATGAAGAGGTGGTTTTTATGCAAGAAATAAGTACCAGTGAATTACAGAATTATAAATACATTGAAGGTTTCTACTAATGACATAATAAGTCACAATTTGAAGCTCAAGAGATTAGTAATGGCACAGGCTCCTTCTCTCCTTCCTCCAGTATTTATAATGTCAGCCACAGTTTATTTCCTGTTGCACTATAATTTAATGGTTAAAAAATCCTAGCATTCATGCAACATTAAAGCTGAAAAACGATGCACTGAAAGTTCAGGTTGATCTTCCAAAGTTAATTTGGCCACTTTACACAGCTGACATTTTTATTTTCTATGCTACTAATAAGGAATATTATATTAAAGTTATATAGAGAGTTATAATAAAGATAAAAAGAAAATATTATACTTTTGGTCTGTAGCTTAGTTTATACAGCAGGATGGGGGCAACCTCATTTTTGTAATGCGTTCAATAATGAAAGTTAGATTTTTTCAACCTTAATGTTCCACCTAATGCCATTTTTACATTTAATATGCCTTTTTAGAATAATACATAAGCCTTGACCTGTTTGGCTTTGGGATCCCATATGTTTTGGCAGCGGAATGTGTAATTAGAGCTGAATGCAATTTTTTTTTTTTTTTTTGGCAAACAGTAAATGTGCTGTGAGAGTTGCATTTTTCAGGGGCCCCAAACTATTTGCAAATTCAGGTCAAATTCAGCAAATAGTTTTGGCTGAAAAAATTTGAAAACAAACATTTCTCAAATGTCAGCATAAACCATTTTGATACTTTCGTTTTTCAAATAAACATTTCCTTTGGCAATATAATTTATGCTGATTTAAATCAATATTTGAAATGTTTTGTTCAATTTTTTTTGTTTTGTTTTGATAAAAAAAATCTAAATTTTTCTGTTTAGTTGAGGCAACCCCTTCCCCTCTTCCTAGTTTGGTAAAGCCACCAAGCCAAAACAATCAATTATTTGCTCATCTCTACATGCAAGTTTATTGGTTCTGCAGCCATGCTAAAGATTCCTTATCACAGCAGCTCTCTTATCCATAGACAAGTGTCCTGGTGACTGTACTAGAGCTGACCATATTACACACATTCTTTAATGATTATTTTGTTCACAAATTCATAGAAGAGACCAACTGTGATTTTACCTCCTGTAAAACGCAGACCATAGGACTTCCCTGAATTAATTCCCGTTTGAACTAGAGCATACTTTTAGAAACATTCAATCTCAATTTCAAATAGAAAATCCACTATAACCCTTGGTAAACTGTGCTAATTGGTAATTACCATCTCTGTTAAAAATGCGTGCCTTAGGTCCAGTTTGAACTTGTATAGCTTCAACGTCAAGCCATCAGGCATTATTATGACTTTATCTACTATATTGAAGAGATCTCTATTATCACATTTCTGTTTCCTAGATAGTCATTTAGGCCATGTCTATACTAGAAGATTATTTCAAATTTACTAAGTTCTACTTCTGGGCACCCGATTTTACAAATTCGAAGTTCCATGTCTTCACTCGGGGGAAGAACTGAATGTAGTCCGAGGCAGGCTCCATTAATGTGGATGCACCACTTTGGACGTAGAGCACTAGAAAGCACTCTGGGGAGCTAGGGGAGGCCTCCCAGAGGCCTATTAATTTGAATTAGTGGCACCGGAGCATCCACACTAACATTATTTCTGACGTACGAGTTCAGGAATAGCATTATTCCACATGAAAAGCAGAACTACGGAGTTTGAATTCCACGGCCCCTTATTTTGGAATTGCGGGCTTGGAAGCATGGAAGCATCGCTTACAAATTCGACCTTGGGAGGGGTTACTTTGGACTAAGGTCCTAGCGTACACCAGGCCTTATAGACTGTGATTAAGTTACCCTTTAACCTTCTTTTTGATAACCTTAATAGACAGATTGCTTGCAGGACCATACGCGGGGTGTGTGAAGGGTGCAAACGCACTCCCTGCATGATCCCCCAAGTAAGCATGAGGGAGCTCTGTGACTCGAGCTCAGCCTTCCTCTTTCCCCCCACAGCAGAGAGCCCATGCTGGTGCTTCAGCCTTGCCCTCCCTCCCGGTGAGGTTGGAGCACCAGCATCAGCTTCCTGCCGGGGGTGGAAGAAAGCCTCACTGCGTGATCTGGCTCATGGGAATAAGCGCTCCCCCTCTCTCTCCTCTGGCTGGGGGAACAACAGTGCACAGATGCGCTGCCTGGAGGCTTTCCCCACTGCTCCCATTGGCTGTATTCTGGCCAATGGGAGCAGCGGGAGGCTGTGCCTGGGACCAGTGTGGGGCACAAAGGCAACTAAGTGTCCCCCACTCCCTCATGTCCAGACCTTTGCACCCCTGCATCCTCATGCTCCCCCATCAAAACCCCATGCCCTCACCCTGCTCCTGCACCTTATCCCCTGGCTAGACACCTACCCCCAGCCCGCTCCTGCACCCTCCTCCCTGGCCACACACTGCACTTTCCCTTGCTTTTGCCCCTCCCCCCTGGCCACACACTCTACTCCCAGCCTGCTCCTGCAACCCTACATCCCATCCAGATCTTGCACCCTCACCCCTCCTGCACTCCACCTCCCAACCAGATAGTGCACTCCCATTCCTCTTTCTGGCAACCCTGACCCACACACTGAACCCCCCCATTTTTGTCACAACCCCAGAGCCTACGGAGTCCACAAAATCCACTAACCCTGGAACCCCAGAAGAGTAAATCTGGGTTTGGTTCTGCTTTGGGTAGGGGGCTGGACTCAAAGACCTCCTGAGGTCTCTTCCAACCCTATGATTCTATGGGAAGCTCTGAACCTCAGTCCTTGCTGTCCCTCCCCTTTCCCTGGTGGGCTAGAGTGCCAGAGGAGCGAGGTGTCTCAGCTGGGGGCCACATCAGTGAGGGTTGAGGGTATTTGGAGGGGTTTTTTTGGCTTCTCACTTGTGTGATTCCCAACTGATATTTCTGTGGGCCAGTGGCCCCCGACCCAAAAAATATTCCCCACGCTTGCCATAAATAAAGAAAACATGGGAATCTTTTGTGTTGGACAAAAATAAATATTTTACTTTATTTAAAATGAAGTTTGATAAAGTAATATGAGAAAGTTAAAGTGCTTAGTTTGTTTAATAATTTAAATTAATATTTCCTTTCTTACTGATTAAATGAAACCATTCTCCCTTGCTACAGCACTAGCAAAGTGGCTTGGGCGTAATTATGTAATTAATGGCGAGTTTCCATTGGCAACTGGTGGTCCACGGAAAGGTTTGCATTGAGCCAGGTGGGCCATGGGCCAAAAAGTTTGAGAACCACTGTGTTAGGGGGATGGGAGAGCGCTGTGCTGCAGGGATATGGGTGGGAAGTGCGGGTGGCAGAGCAGCAGGGCTGGGGGAATGGCGCTCCCCACCTGTGAGGAGTGGCCTGGGCCTGGCCCCACTGGCCAGAAGCCCTACCTGCACTCACCTGGCGCTGGCCTCACCAAGCAGGTAAAGCAGCAGGAGGGAGAGGTGGCCGAGGGAGCAGGGGGCCATGGCGGCCATGCTGCCTGTCATGATCCCAGAAGATAATTTCTATAAAACCTTTATTACTGTGTAAATTTTTAGTATGTTATAACAAAATCATTTTACCAATCACTGTTTCCACTCAAATTTTTTCATTAACCTTTCTTATGCACACTTATTGCTTGACTATTTTGAACTCCTTTATATTTAAAAAAAAATTGCAGTCCACATTTCCAAAAAAAGCACCCCCTCGACAGAAATTCCTGCATACGGGCCTGCCTTGAGTCTATCACTGTCACTATACCTATTAAGTTTGTGGACCTAATACTACTTGGCTTGTGGAGCTTACAAGTTCCATTGAATTTCAGAGGAGTAAGGTATCCTAAACAAATATACTGTTAGCCAAAACATCATTACAATGCATTTGAAAAAATATTGCACAAAACAATCTAGTGTCCATGTGTGATGTTTCTGACTTCAAACACTCATAAAACTACTGAACTTCCTTCCCACTTGTTTTAAAGTCTCAGATGGATCTAAAAGAAAGACATGCTTTGTTGTATCAGCTTCACTCCTTTTTTGATTTGATTAAAATATTCCTGGGTGGACCTTAAGTGCAAATTGTTCCTTTCACATTCATAATTTAGGGCCTGATTTAAGCTCACTGAAGTCAAAGGAAAATAGTCCTTTTGGCATCAACGGATTTTGGATTAAGTTCTGAAAGAACTGGTTTTGCCTGAAACTTTGTCGGGAAAAGTCTGTAGAAACAGAAAAATACAAGGCCAGTTTTTGCATAAAGCAAGGTAGCGGACAACAGAAAGCGGATGGAAAAGACTGCAGGCACTTTCTGTGTGGAGGGTGTTTGTAAGTTGGAAAATCCTAAAAAGGGAAGCCAGATATATAGGGTAGAACCCGAGAACAGTGGGTGGGCCTGGCCATCCCTAGCACCACTGGCAGAAGACCCAGGAAGGGGACAAACTCGAGGGAGTGTACTGATTTGGAACCTGGGGGCAGTGCCAATATCAGGCAAGGCACTGGGATAGGCTCTGGTGGACTTTTGTGAACTGAACTCGGAGACAGGGTTGCAGACAGACTCAGTTGGACCTTTTAGCCTGGAAGGGTAAAAGGGAAGTGACCTAGCCATGACGGAGAGATGCTGAGGGTCCTGGAGTGAGAAGTGCTGCAGACCACGGCGACAGCATGCAAATGGTGGACAGGAGCATCAGCCTCAGTTTAACTCGCAGAGAGACCAGGAGGAGGTATTAGCCCAGTGGTGAGCGGTCACCCTGTGAGGTGACCATTTTGAATTCCTTAGGGGGAAGGAAAGAGAGCGTGCACTATTCTTTGCCAGGCACGTATTAAAAAAAGCAAACCACCAAATACATCCAAGCAAAAGCAAAATAAGCACTTGATGCATGAGGGAAGATCTGAGGGGGAGGGGGCTGTTGAGGTGAATATGACTGTACTCCCTGGATAGCTCAAAGGCACCTGAAGGAGCAGATGGCACTTCACCAGCTGGAGGCATTTCTCTGTGGTTGCAAGGAAGCTAGATTTTAAATTACTGCAAGCAAGAATTGTGAGGTCCCACTTATTATGGAGGTGAAGAGGCAACTGCCTCGTATGAAGCAACTGCCAGAGGATTCATTTGGAGGTCTAGGAAAGGTGCTGCAAAGCCCAAGGCCCATTCACCCCCACTACTAACCCACCAGCAGGCACAGTCGCCAGCTCTCTCTTCAACCTGGTTCTTGTTGTAACTCCCTAACTGTCCTAGGTTCATTCTCAGCCACGTGGGCCCAAACATTGCTGCAACTGGGCTCCCGGTGAGTGTGCTCTGCTAGGGAGCTACTCAGAACTGGAACAGGAGGCGGTGGCTCTGAGAGCTGAAAGGGGGTCCTTGCCAAGTTTAGTGACTGCAATGCCAGCTCAAAATCCCACCTTCTTTCACCCACCCACTATGGGGCACTGCAGCTGAACAGAGAAATCCACTAGCAGATGGCCCAGCCCACTGTCTGTAAGACCTGGCCAGAACACCCATGCATTGTAAAGATGAGCCACAGAACTGCAAATTGAAATAGTGAGAGAAACGCCAGCCTAAAAAACTGTTCCATCTCCTCAAACCTTGGAGTGGAAGGGGCTATGACCCCACAATCCTATATGGAGTCCCACAGAGAAGCTCAGCCCCTGCGCACAGCATGATGTGCCTGCCCAAAACTTGCAGTTTGTGGGGGCAACACGGCCCCCTGCCCTCGAACAATGCCCCCTGTTTCAGTATCCCTGGGCAGCAGGTCACCCTCAAAGACATGCAGTTCAGCTGAGCTGATTGCAGGTTTGGCCAACATTTATGGGTACAGTCTCCCAATTGAAGCACCATGTTATGAAGCTCAGTCACCATTCACAAGTTGGAGTGACAACACAAGTGTTTTGTTTTTTTCTAAGTGGGATGAGATGTTGAAAAAAATTAATAATTTTGAAAAGAGCAGACTGATGCTTTCCAAACAGACTTTTTTTTTTTTTGCTGAAAAAACCCAGGAAATGTCAAAGAAATAGACATTTGCACTAAACAATTTGTTTTCTTTAAAACAGTATTCTACAAACAAAAAAAATTGTTCCATAAATTTCAATCAACACCGAAAAAACAATATCACCTATTGGCCAAGATTAAGCATGGAATTTTTTTGCTCAGCACAAGTTTTTGAGAAATGTTTGAGGGTGGTAATGGATGAGAACAAAATGTAGATTTCCACTATAGCAGAGAACTAAAATGCAAATCAATCTAAGTTAAAGTGAGACTTAATAAAGAATCACCTTCTCCCTGAGTCTCCTACATGCTAGTGCCTTAAATCACTGCTTTTAGGAGCTTTTCACACAGGTTTAAAACAAACAATAAGCATCAATTGAAAAATGAACTGGATGTGACTAAGTAAATGTTGCCATGGCAACACCAACAAGCTATTGCTTTAAAAAGTTCAGCTAGTTGAAGTTCACTCTCACACCATAAGTGACCTCTTTTTAATAAGTCACACCTGCATGCAATAATAGCCTACTTCTGCTCCCATCAATGCCATTGGCAAAAGTCCACTGACAACTCTGGGAAACAGATTAGGCCTGAAGTCTATTTTAAGTAAAATAACTTTAAAGTTTTATGCTCAGACAATTTCAAGTTCTATTTTTAGCTGCGGCCAATGAAAGCTGAAACCACTTTCCACCTGGGGCTTAGACAATGTCAGTCTGTTGCTCCATTAATTTATTTATATGTATATACATACATTTTATTGCCACTTATTTTAATATGAAAAATTTAAATTGAAAACATGATTAAATTATATTTTATACATTACTAGAACCCTCTTGCTCTCTTGAGAATCCATTTGTTATATTTATACCAGATGTCTTCAGGATCACTTCCAGAAACTTTCCTGTAGCATTATTCCAAAATGCAAATAGGATATAATAATTTTAAATAATAATGATAAAGGTTATAACTTTATAACTCAAGAAACAACTTTATAACTCAGGAGCTCTGTGACAGTCTGTCAGTCATGTAAATGTGTTCATGTCTATAACGCACAGATCTGACTTGTCCTTTCAGTCTTCTTAATAAACTTCATTTTATAAGAGCAGTTCCAGTAGGTTATTGTTTTCGGGTAGAAAAACCACTTGGCCTTTCACCCAACACCTGTGCAGCACAATGCTGATAGTATTTATACACATAATTTGTTAGCTAATCCAATCTCTAAAAACAACTGCTTTTTCATATTCGACAGCAGGGGTTCTCATGAAACAGAAATGCAGATCTGTTGCCCCCTGCTATAGTTATGCAGTTGGCAGGACTCCAGATAGTGTTTTAACCACTACACCCTGTCTAAACTGTGGTTTCATTTTCCAAAGTGATGAAATATTACCAACAAATAAAGTACAGGTTGAAACTCTCTTAATTGGGATTCTCTGCTCTGGCCACATCCAGGGTCCAGCATGATGTTGCAGGACCAGAGAGTCCTGGTGGAGGGCCAGTGGCAAGGATACTGGTGAGCCAGGCAGGGCAGTGGGCTGTCTGCAGTGAGCTGATGGCAGGGCCACCCAATGTGTGGCAGCAGGTCTGCTCAGTGGGGTTGGGAGACACGTATGTGGCTGCTTGGCGGGGCTGCAATCTGTGTTAGGTCAGTGGGGCAGGGATCCACGGCGCACAGTTGCCCAGAGGGTCCCAGAGCCCCAGCGCAGCGCACATGGCTGCCCGGCGGGACCCAGAACCACTGCAGTGATGGCTGTTCAGTGGGTTGGCAGGGCAGCAGGACCAGAGGAGGCGAAGTGCCGGCTGGGAGGCCAGCGGCTGGCTGGGGGGGGCCAGCAGCAGGGGGTTCAGAAATGACCTCCTCTGGTCCAGCAAAATCCCTCCTCTGGGACTGGTCAGGTCCCAAGGGTGCCGGACCAGGGAGGTCCAACCTGTACAAAGGACATATTGTTTTTCCTTGAAGTAATGGGCTTCCTGTGGATTCTATCCACTACTTGAGAGGGCTATTTTAGACTGCATCATATAACCCTGCATCATGTACTCACCTTCAATGGGGCTCTGTGGCGCCACCTGCCTCCACTTGCTGCCTCCCACAGAGAAGCAGCAGCATGGGGGGGGGCAGTGAGATGCCGGAGCAGCCTCTGTTTGCTGGGAGTTCGCCCCCCCGCCCGGACAGAGTTTGCTGCTGCCCCATGCTGCTACCTTTGCATCAGAGGCAGCAGTGCAGGGCAGCAGGCGAGAGCTGGTTTGTGCCAGGTAGCCAATTTTTAAACTGATACAGAGGCAGTGGTGCAGGATGGCAGGGGGCCCCCTGGGAGTGGGGCTGGAACTAGGAGCACATTGGCTGCTGCCCCCATCCCTGGAGGGTAGCATTTTAGTAACCATGTAACCACTAAAAATTGTTGCAGCTACACATTTACTAAAGTAACTGATATCTAACATCCCTACCTTGTCTACCTTGGGGGAGCTCCCAGATTGCCTCATCTTTACATCATTGTGTTTGCATGTAAAGCATGTCTTGTAAAGTTTCAAGGGAAAGATTATGATCTGCTGAAAGCAATTTCTTTATCACTATATTTATACAATTAACGCATATGAAGTTATGAGAATTCTGCAGTATGGCTGTCACTAAAACATACTGTAAGTTGGGGATTCAGCCAGATACTAGCTCTCCAGAGGCAACATCAAGGGAGCTAGCCAACCTCTGGGTGAGGTGTGAAACAACCCTACAGTCACTGTCCAGCAAGAGAGCTACAATTCAATGCCTTAGCAAGACCCCCAGACATGTCTGGACCCCTGCTCCCCAAGCACATGGTATAAAACAGAGGGTATAAAACAGAACACAGTGGCCCCATGCAGGGCCTTTCTTCTTCACTCACCTAGGCTGAAAGCAACCAGGACACTCAGAAGACTGAAGATTCCAACTGAGGAGGCTGGCCCAGATTTCAGGGGTGAAATCTGTGTACTATGGACTGTAATATCCACTGGGGTGAAAACAACTGCTTGAGCTAGTTGTTGGCCATCTTAATAGGGTTGAGACTTTGGACTGCATATTTATTTTTTATTTCTCTTTGCCAATTACTGAAATCTAGCCTCCTTTGTGATGAAATATGGCAGACACTTAACAGTGCACATCAACACTGGTTGGAACAGAAAGAAAAGCCTAGTTTCATAATTTGAACTCCTGTTAGAAGTGGCATGGGTCAGTTTACTGGTTTTACATCTTATCTGCATATGGCACCAGAAGCAATGCACAGTACTCCTTAACGTCTTACTGGGGCACTAGAAAAGCTCAAAAGTGATCAACTGGTACTTCACTGGAGATGATGGGTACTCAGTGATAGCTGTGGATGATGGCATTTGTTACATGAGTGCTATCTATCTCAGGCACTTATATAGCACCCATTCCTGGAACATCTGAGTGCCTCACAATTTGTAATGTATTCATCTACACAATACCTCTGAGTTAAGGAAGTACAGAGGAGAAACTGAGACACAGGGCAGGGAACTGAAGCTATGTCTCCTGAATTCCAGAGCAGTGCTCTCATCACTGGATCATTCTCAAACTACTGATGGCTTATTAGGTGCAGTGTAGAAATAGTTCATGGATAATTCAGATTTGGAAATAAACAACGGAGGAAACAGCAACATCATACATGCACATGAAGCAGAAGGTGCAGTGTATCTGAGTTATAAGTTACCAGCTGAAAACTTTCTCTTATACAAATTAAATGACATATTAGTTCATACTTACTTGAGAGGAGAGTGATAGAAGGATATTGTACTCAACTTTGCAAACTGACCTGTAGATAACAAAGAACATAAAACAAGAAGATGACAAGTTAAGCCAGTGAGCAGCCAGGCCAGTGTGTTATTCTGAATAAAGCCATGCAGAAGAGAGGTGATAAGAGAGAAAAATAAGGGACACCAGAACTAAGACTAAAGAAAACGGTCTCATACAATACATTCTGCAAGAAACTATAACAAGAATGTATCTGCTAAGAGATATGGAAGGGTAAGCAGTGTTAGCATTTAGTTTTGTGCATTAAACATGTTTCTCCTGATAACACTTGTTATTTGCTACATGCTTCAGAAGAAGTGGAAAAAAAAGATGCTTCTGAGGCTCCTCGTCACAGACTCACATGTACTATGTGTTCTGCTGCCACATAGCAGAAAAAGCACTTTCTTTGTGACAATCTGGTTTCACTTAAACTACAGTGTCTCAGGGTTTCATTTCCAGAAGCTTGCTAGGTCACACAAAGCAAAAACAATAGATATTGTGCCATTATCTCCTATGCAAAAGTAAGTCTACGTGTCCATCTGAAAGTATTGCTTTTACATACAGTGAGTCAGAGAAGACCTTTAATATCTGGTAAACCTAGTACTGTAGTAGCAATTTTCTTATCCAGTTTTTTCAGTTGACAGTTGTATTATGAGAGCAATTAGTCATCTTTCATTTTAGGCTATTTGGTCAAGTGGGAAATGTACATGAACCTGATCAATAAGAAATACCGTATTAACGTCTAGAGACTAGATTCAAACTGTATAGTTTTTCCCACCACCATTCCCTGGAGCACTTGAAAAAGAAATTTACTGTTTTTCTTCTTTCTTTAAAAATAAAAATGAAGCTAGCTCTATGTTCTTTGACTTTAAAGAGTATCCAAGGCCATCAGTGGAAAAAGATCTTGAATATGAAATACTGTGCATTAAAGCCAAATCAGGGAGAAGGAGAGAGAGAGCAAGAGAAAGTCACATTAAATGTTCTAGTAATTCAAGAGGATATAACCTTGTTAACTCTTACTCATCCTACTAGCTATTACTCACCCAGGTAGTCCCAATGACATCCACTTATGTAAGTAAGGGCTACTAATACAATTGAAGGTCTGCATATTAAAGGCCACAGACATCAATTAAAATTTTTATCAAACAACTGTTTTCTGTTATCAAACAAATTCTGAGTAGACTTCCACAGCATAGAGGCAAAGTGTTGTTTATTTATGAAAAGTTCATATCAGCCAATGTAATCATTTTTGAAAAAGTTCCTTTCTGTTTTTAATTTATATATTTTTCCTACTGGAAACAAGCCAGGTGTAATATTCACCCTGTGCTCAATCCTACCCCAGTGAAGTTTTCCATTGACTTCAGTGGGGACAGGATTTAACATGTTGTCTGTCTTAGGCTATTTTGGGACTGCCAAAATTTCTCTCTCCTGCCTCACAAATAATGGCTGTAATTCTGCAGCATACGCATGCGCACGCATGCGCGCACACACACACAATTTTATGCATATGCATAATACCATTGTAATTGCAGAACTACTCATGTAAATTTAAACACATGTGTATTTGTTAATGGGGCTGTGCAGCAGCCTACTGATGTCACAGTGCTTGGCAGATATATTTTAAATGTGTTCATGCTACATAATAAATTATTTCTTTCCATGTTCTAACTCAGTAACAGCAATTCTGCTTACTCAACAGAAACCTAAGGACTGTACTCTTTTGTCATTTGTTATCTTGGATAAAAACACTGACACAACATTGAGGTGTTGCACAGCAAGGATGATGGCAAAATGTCATTGTGTCCTCAAAGACGGTCACAATGAAATGACTTTGTGAGCTACCATAATCTTGTACAACAGATTGATGTATGAACTGTGATGGTCACCTGAAATTCAAAACCAAAGGCAATCTTGATGTGAGCAAATAGACATTTTAAACTCTGGCTCACTCTGATATTTACATCTGGGTGCCCAGAGGAGGAATAATTTAAAACAGGCACTGATCTCTTGCACCATGCAAATGTGCACATCATTTACTAGACAAGATACTTGGAGAATCCAAATATGCCGGGCCAGTTGGCTTGAATCCCTTTGCAGCTCTTGAAGCTACAGGTGCCTGGAGTGAGTGAGTGACCTTTGCTAATCATCAGGTTATTTATTCACAAGCCAAGTCCCAGTGCTGAGTTCTCACTGCCCTATTTCACCAGATGCAGCATGAGATAGCATGTGACTCACTCCAGGCTCTTTCCCTCATCCCAGATTCTGATAAAAACATTCTATTTTAAAAACAATGGCTCAGGGGCTCTAGTCCCCTAACATGAAGAGATCATCATAGATGCTTTAATGTTATTAAACAAAAAACTGAGCGCAACATGCAATACTGTGTTACAATAAGAAGCATTCTTGTTTGAGTGGCTTGGTAGACATTGATTGGCAGTGGCAATTACGAAGGATTAGTTAGTGACCTAGTGAAGGTTAATGCACCCCTTAAGCAAGTCAATTGATGAGTTCTTCCTGAGCACTTTGTGTGTGCATGTGTGTCTGTGTATGTGTGAAGTTTATCTATCTGTACTGGGGGTGCATGAGAGGGGAGAAGATTGAGAATAGCATATATTTTTTTAAATCTGGAAGCACCATCGATTGACAAGAAATTGCAAACAGTGGGCTACTGCAGCATGATACCTTTTAAAGTCAGGGGACTAATTGGTGGGCTAGTTTCTTACCTGGTAGGCTTCATCTTGCAGCTTTTGTTTCAGATATTCTTCCATTTTGAGTTCATTTTCCAGCTGGCGGACAGAGTCGTTTTCATAGTTCTCATCATCTGCTCTAACATAGGGGTCTCCATCTTCTGTAACCCTAAAGACAATTATTAAGAAATAACTTCCTCAGATGTTAAAAGAACTTCCCTCCTTTAGGATACATCTAGACAGCAGCACTATTTCAGGATACCTTCGGTATTCCAAAATAGCACTTTCCACATCTTAACAGAATGCCCATTATTTCGAAATGCAATCGACATAATGGACTTGCTATTCCGACATCCTGGTAAACCTTGTTCCATGAGGATTAAGGGACTTGTTGGAATAGAGGTCTATTTTGAAACTTAGCACTGTGTAGACAGTGCCAAATTTTGAAATAAGCTATTTCAAAATACACTTGAAATAATCTCCTAAATCTCAGATTGGAATCAGGAGTATCAACTGATCACTCTTTGCCATGACTCCTTTAGCTTAGACAGCTCATTATAGGCCCAGAGCACCCCTCTGTTAGACTTAGTTCTGTGACTGAGGGGAAATATATACATGCACATTCTTATCATCATTTCAATACAAAAAGAATTAAAAAAGAGAGAGGATACCCACATGTCACTGCGAAGGGTGCCAGTGGCAGATGCACTGTGAATATACCCTGGCTTCCGGGCATGAATTTGTGCAAGGAAAGCCTTTTCAGAAGTTGGTGATGGAACAAGATCATCAAAATGAGTCCGTCCAAACTCAGAATCCACATTGCTCTCTGTCTCGCTGCCCATCTCTGTAAGCCACAAATGGAGATTATGGCTACAATTCAATTTCACATGTCCTAGTAGGCCTGCGTTCATTTAGCTAAACATTCTTCTGCTTCTCCAAGTTAGAATTCTAATATCTCTCTATCATGAATACACCAGTATGTTTCAGGCAACATGGATGCTGTCGCAGTACGTTCTCTATCTATCTGCAGAGCCAACTTTTGTTACTATGGTGGTACAGCATAATAGAGCCTCTGCAGACATTTGTATGTATTGCTAAAAGGCACTATAGTCGGTCTGGCATGGATACTGCACATCAGAACAGAAGTACATTGTTGTGTTACTGATACCTTTTTAAACATAATTACATATGATGCTATTTACAGATGCACCAAATTGTTATAATCTGAAAAAAAAAATGCTAAGCTTTAATTGCATCTGGATGTCTGTAGCTTTCCAAATTACCACATTTAGGTTTTCCTTCCATAAAATACAAAAATATCCAGAACTCCATTTAGGTATTTTTTTCCTCAGCTCCACTTTACTTGTTTTTAAATATACATCAAATGACTATACTGTGATTATGCTTTTAAGCCTCACGCACCTGAGTTTAGCTCTTTCACCAGAGAAGACATGGTATTGGTAATTGAATCTGCTGCCACTAGCAAATCATTTCTTAAGTTTCGCCTTGCGCCTGAGGCAGGAGAAAAAAAAACACACAATGCTCAGATTTTTCTTAAGGAACAAGTTAGGATTTTGAGCATAAAGTAGTTTTAACCTTACACCAAGTTGTCAATATAATAATTCAAGGAGTCAAGTTTTCCAAAGGGACACATGCAAAACTTATATGCATAACAGTTTCATTTTCTTACACTGCATTCAGCTGCAGCAGCTCAACATCATGCTTCATTTACTCACAATGCCAGAAACTTGGTTGTTATTAATTACAATCAAACTCGTATTTGTGTGGTGACACTAGGAGACCAGGGCTAAGAGATGAAATTGTCTGTGCACCCATTTACAATGTCTGGGGGGAGTAGATTAAAGTTATTTCCCCATAAGTTTCCACAGCTCTGTTTAATGATACTCTTACTATACAAATATGGTCAATGTTGAAGAAACATGATTGATTTGATTAGGCCTTTTACACATTTTCCTTTCCTATCCCTTTGTGGTATTTTTTGGAGCTCAGGAATCTTCTTCTATTTTCCATAATCCACTCCCCTTAAAAAAATAATAAAACAGTAGGGCCAGTGGAACTGTGGGGGGTGGGGATAGTGGAAACCAGTATGGAAATATTGGGGGTGAAGGAGTCTGCTCTCCTAAACTCCTGCACATCTGGGGATGGAAGCAAGAGGAGGACTCAGAGGGGCTGCAGCAGCTGCTGAGCAAGTAGGAACCACACGGATCCCACTTCCCTTCCTGGAGCTGGTTGCCCCTGACCCAGGACTGAGTAGCTTCCTTTGCTTCTATCCCCCCATTCACAGCAAATGTCTGCCCACCCTGAAAACTACAGCTGCTCCCATCAGCAGTCAGGTGCCGCTCTTGCCCTCTTTCCAGTACAGTAGGATCTAGATGCTGTTTCTTGCAGAACTCCTCAATGGTGCCTTAAGCATCTATCAAGGAAGATTATCAGAGAACAAAGTGTAAAACTTCATCCTCAGAGCTGTGATGACTGGTACAGGGTGCTCCCTACAGCATATGCTATCACAGAGTCCCAAACTCATATACTAGTGTAGCTGAACCAGCTATATGTAAATAGATTCACTCAACCTTTAAAATCCTGGCTAACTTCAGGGTGGATGATGCATAGAAGCTGGCAGAATTTCACATCTGGAATGTCTTTTAAACTGACAGCCCTTAAAATTGTTGATCTCAAGTCATGAATTCTCCTGAAGAAAATGACTATAGGAAAGTTACTCAAAGCCTCCTGCCCCATCCCTCTCTTTCTCTGTCATACGCACTTCTGAGAAGAGTTGTAATGCCTTCTCAGCTTCACATCTACACAGACTTTTACATTTATTCTCTAAAAAGACAAACTATAGGAGAGCTATTGCTCTACTTTATGGAGTGCCTTCACTATGGGCAAATTAAAAGAACTCTGGCAGTACAACTATTTGCTTAAAAAAATAATCTCCACATGGGAAGGCGTTTACACAAGGGTTGTTCTTAAGAACTGCCTAGTTTTGCCTTATACAACATGAAGAAGGTAAATACTGAGGATAAATCCTGCATCTACCAAATGCGGTTGTTTTTAAAGTGTGATCACTGTAGGGATGTAAGCGACTAGTTGACTGTCCAATAAGCAAATGCTTATCAGATAGTCAACTAGTAACTCAGCTAGCCACTTCCCCCCCTTGCTGCGTCTAACAGAGAGAGGCAGCAAAGGGGGAAGCAGGATCCGGTGATGGAGGGAGCCGGCTTAAAAGCCGGTTCTCCCCAGTACCATATCCGCGGGGAGAAGGAGCAGGGGCACAGCGGGGAATTGTGGCGCTTCCGCCTTTGAAATGAAGCAAGAGCAGAAGCACTGCGGAGAGCACAGGGTGAGCTAGGGACTCAAACAATCCCCTGCTGGCCCCGCACTCCCAGTGGCGCTTTGCTTTTGAAATGTATAAGAGCCCTCCTGGGACTCTTGTACATTTCAAAAGCAGGGAGCACGGGGCCAGCAGGGGACTGCCACTTTTCAAAGGAGGAGGCACCCTTAACTAATCAAACAGTCGATGCAAATTACATTGAATATTCGATTGATTCATCTAAATTTAACATCCTTAGATCACTGTACATATGAGAATATGCTTTTACATTGCCATTTCACTTTCGCAGAACATACTGCTATAACTAAAAGCAGTTGGCAGAGGCACTCCATGTATTATTTATGGGTATTTTATTGGAACTACTAAATTCCTTCTCGTTGAACCAAGTTCTGAAATAAACCACTCTTTAAGAGAATGGTTGGTTGGATGTGTCTCTATTTCTTTCTTTCTTTCTCTATTTTTTTTAGGCTGAAAGAGGAAAATTTCATGCTGTCTGTTCCCTTCTCACAGAATACACATTGAGCAACCTGGTGCCATGGGACAAGGGACAAGGAACAATCCTCTAGCTGGATGGGGTTTAATATGAGAATTAACTAGCTCTTAAAGGGAAAACTTCATTTGTACTTACGGCTAAATCTTATCATCAAATTCATGGATGCAACTCCCATTGTAATCAAAGGACACTGCAAGGGAGGGCAGAACTGACCCCATGAAGGCAAATTATGTTCTCTGTTACAGCAGAGTATATCTGGGGGAGGGAAGTCCACTGACATTATGAGTTTCAATGGTGCAACTGAGAGCAGAAATTGGCCCTTTGCCTTCAAGGAAAGGAAAAAAAAATATTGCAGGGATGAAAGCATTAGGGAAAGAGAGTAATTCAGCAGGGGAGGGAATATTTCCATGTTCAGGTCACTATCAGTCAGCAAAGGATGGCTCTTCCATCCTTTTGCAATTTGATGAACAGCTTTAGACACAATGGAAAAGTTTATAGTTCATAGGAGAAGTAGCACAATGCTCCCCTCCATTCCATATCCCTTCCCCCAAACCTCCAGATTGTTGAACCAGCTTGCAATGGTCAGTAACAAGTCTCTATTTGCTGGCAAACAGACTGAGTTGCACTGGATAGAGCACTGAAATAGGGTTCAAGAGCTTTGGGTTGTATTCCTGGATTGTTCACTGG
Source organism: Pelochelys cantorii (assembly GCA_032595735.1). Lineage (NCBI taxonomy): Eukaryota > Metazoa > Chordata > Testudines > Trionychidae > Pelochelys > Pelochelys cantorii. The sequence goes on from CM064327.1 coordinate 72,744,018, forward strand.
ACAGCAGGGTGACCTAGTGCAAGTCACATCTCCCCATGCCTCAGTTTCCTATGTGACACTTGGATATGTTCTCTGTGTCACCAGAAATAACTTAACAATGCAACTTACTTTGTGCAAAAGCTTCCTGCACATCTCCTCCCACGCCTGTCAGAGAGTCCTGAGGTGTATGGGTTGGGGTGGAGCAGGCAGATGCAGACCTGATGGGCATAGGAATAGGCCGGCTGATAGTGTGACTGGGTGAAGAACGAGGGGAGCCTGCCCCTTGAGTCTGGAAAATAAGAACAATTGGTTAAATATGTCTTTACAAGAAAAAACACTCAAGCTGTTATCATCTTCATTCCATTCCTTAGCTTAGTTGAGTGAAACCTCAGCTGATATCATGCAGTTATGCAGAAAAATGGGGGAATATTAAGTCAGTTGACATTGCACCCAACTTCTTGTTGGGAAACAGTGAGGGCAACCCATAGTAAAACGTAGTATGTAAGAAAGACAGATTAGAAGGGCACCCTGAAAGATGGGAGGCTGGGTTGCATATTAAAATTTAAAGAAAGATTTAAAGACAAGAAATATCAAGGTCTGGGCCTCTGTTGGCAATATTCATACATTCTGTGGGAAGCAGAAGGATGCTGGCACTAGAACAGCTTTTAGTCTTGGTAAGGTGTTGAAGCTACTCCTGAGGGTGTAATAATTCCATATTACTGATCAAATTCATGCCCTTTTACCTCCACCACTGTTACAAGAAACCACCCATGCAATAAAGTTTTGAAATGTGAATTAAACCTATAAGTGAAATAAAATTGTAGCCTCACAACAAATAGTACAGATTTGTGCTTTTCTTCTTGGTTGGCAAGCTATTTAAGCCACCCCTAAATCATTCACTATCAAATTGTTCATCCCATAGGACAGGAGTTCTCAAACTCTGTGATACCGCAACCCCCCTCTAAGTTGCTTGTGAACCCCCGGGGGGTCGGGACCCACAGTTTGAGAAACGCGGCCATAGGATATACTTAGCTTCTCCCATAGTACTGTTCAGCTAAGCAATTTAAATTCTTGTTATGGGTCTAGTGGCTGGAAGTTAAAATGTTTTCACACCAGTCATATAAAATGTCATGCTGTTAGCACCTCAAAGTTAGTATCATTTAAACCAAAATTCAAGCATATGTTGAAGAATCATAATTTTTAAAAGCAGAGGTGGGTGAGCGATACCAAGGGACACAGTGGATTAATGCACTTTTCCTTTACTGCGTGACAGTTCCTGGAAATATATGTCAACATAAGAAAAAGAGCGAAACAAACCAAAACCAAATCTCACACTAGGTAGCATGATTAAGACCTGGGGTTCAGCAGAGGCTTATGACTAAGGTAACATGATTGCCAAACAATAGGAACCAGTGCTCATGTGCATTAGTTTACAGTGGAAAATTACATTATTTATAGTGAGGTTCCCCTCTAATTTATTTGGACCTATAGTAACAATCAATTAAGAAAATTCATTTGGATTCCTTAGCTTCTTCAGTGTCACATGCCTTCAGTGTTCTGGTGACAGACTCCTCAGAGACAAAGATCAGATATTGATAACTGCATGCCAAAAAAGCAGCAACAATCCCTTATAAAACTGGTCTAGTTTTCTTTTTCTAGATTTGTAAACCAACTTATGTTTTCTAGATTTTGGCTGCTAACCATGCCTACCTTGCACCTACTGTAATGGGTCTTAGTGACTGGAAGAGGAGAAGCATCATTATACCCAGTGAACCTCCTACAAATTGATCAAGATTTTTTTTTTTTTAAAAAGGGGGACAGTGCCACTGCTGAAAAACAATGCTATGGAAGCTGAAACAAAAGGTGTGTTTTTGACTATAAGGAGCTAGGCTAAAGTAGTTATCTGAGAGGCTTGAAGCAGGACTTTGCAAGGGAAAGTTACATTTATGTGAGACACTCATTTCTGATAGGAGAATGGCAAGTGTAATTTTAATATTTTCTTTTGGAGTAAAAATATTTAGGACATTTTATTAATAATGAGGGGAAATCTGAATGCCCAGGAACCGATGATGTTCTGCTTTCTGACCCCTCCTGTCTCATTCTTGCGGGGCAAAAGCACATGAAAGTAGCTGGATCTGGCCAGCTGAGAATTCTGCCAGACCAGGGGAGTTTTCAGCTGTGGGGACCTAGGGATCGGTACCAGCTGGCAGAATTTAGAGTAGCCTGGTGACTCTGTAAACTCCACATAACCCATGCCAAGGGCAGATCAGACAAAACACCAGACAGCAGCAAACTGCCTCCATGTTGCCTCCACTTCTCTACTGAATAGATATTGTCCATAGTTCCATGTTGTACTTTTCCATGTTCTGTTTCCCTCCCATTCACTGGGAGGCGAAGGAAGAACAGAAAAACAACAAGAGCGCTCAAGGAAGTTGAAGAAAGTGCAATTTATACAAATAGTGTCCAATTAGTCACACTTTAGAACTCTAAAATCACATGATGGGCATTTGGTTTGTCCCTTAAATCCTTAAAAAGATGGACATTGTCAGGCATTCCTTTTCTAGAATTTATTCTCATGGGGAATACAAGAAAGGCCAGCATACTTACCTTACAGTAAGTAACTATAGATCTTCCAGATGTTTTTTTCCCTATGATTGCTCTACTGTAGCTACGCCATATGATATGCATGCACCTGTGCTCTCTTGGTTGAAGACTGCAAAGTCACGCCTGGGCAGAACCACACACTCTGTGCTCCAAATGAGGGACACAGGTAGGCACAAGTCCAATGCCACTCAATTCCTTTTCAGCTGCAAAGCCAGAGTCTCCACAGCAGAGGGGAAGGAGGGTGGAAAATGGAGCAGCCAGAGGGATAAAAATATCATGAAGAACTTAAGTTGTTGTTAGATAAGTAACCCCCCTCCTCCGAGAACATGTCCCTGTGGATGCCCTACTGTAAGGGTACATCTACACTAGCCCCCTAGTTAGAACTAGAGAGGCTAATGAGGGCAACTGAAATTGCTAATGAAGCCCGGGATTTAAATATCCTGCACTAGATTAACATAGTCCCGGACGGTCGCCATTTTGGAAACTGACTAGCCCGAAGTAACTGCCCGCATCTACACGCGGCAGAGAAGCAGGATTCCGAGATAAACCCCTTAGTTCAAATTAACTGTTACTCCTCGTGGAATGAGGTTTAACAGTTAATTCGAACTAAGGGGTTTATCTCGGAATCCCGCTTCTCTGCCACGTGTAGACGCGGGCAGTTACTTCGGGCTAGTCAGTTTCCAAAATGGCGACCGTCAGGGAATATGCTAATCTAGCGAGGGATATTTAAATCCCGGGCTTCATTAACAATTTCGGTCGCCCTCATTAGTCTCCCTAGTTCGAAATAGGGGGCTAGTGTAGACGTACCCTCAGAGACTCCCAAGCAGTAATTCACAGTGGAAGTGGGTACTGGGGTGCTAAGTCAAGACACAGTTTGCAGAACTGAATCACCAGAGGAAGTGCCATCTCTGGAAGCAGATAGAATGGCATAATGCTTGGCAAATGTATGAACTGAAGCCCAAGTCATAGTCCTGCAGCAGAGCCACAGATGTTTATTGAGCTCTAGTGGAACATACTGTTAATGTGTAGCCAAATACAAATAACCTGATACCCACTTACATATAGGTTGCTTAGAAACAGGCTGGCCCTTCATTTTTTCTACAAATGATAATCCCAGGGAATTGAGGCCGTAATCTCCCTGGGAGCAAGTCAGATGAAATTTGGAATTATTTGGGATGGCAAAGAGACCTACTTGTGGTGGAGCCGAGGTCTGGACTCTCTGAGCTACTATTCATGGTCTCATCAGAAGCATTTGCTCAGGGAGTTTGCAATTGTATTTTGAAGGCTTGGCAGATTGACCGCTGATACGTCTATGCAATGGGAATTGCACCAGTTCCAGAGTCTTAATGACTGCACATAAGGGTGGTACCGGTGTGAGCCTGTAATCGCTTCTCGACATCCTATACAGCTGATCACCAAACTGGCTCCAAAGATGCCAGTAACCGCATTGAGAGGGATAGCAAAAGGGTCCCTAACAGTCATAGTCCCTGGGACTACAGTGCCTGATAGATGGTTTAGGATCCTCCTCAGCAGAGGGACTCCTCAGAGTTGGATGGTATGTTACTAGGATGGATTTCTGTACTGAGATTTCAGAGTTGGAGAATTCTTTTCCTGAGCTAAGTGCTGGTGCCTCAGGCATCATGACCAGTGGGGGCGGGGGTCATGTTTCAGTCCACAGCCACCTTGGCAGTACCACTCAGGGAGCTCTGACAGATCTCCACAGCTATGGTGATTCAAGCTAATCAGAAATGATTAACTTTTCAGAGGGCAGAAACCTAGAAGGAGCCAGAGGGCTTTGATAGCTTACATCTGAGGCTTGAGTTGGTATCAGAGGTGAAACTGTGAACCAGTGAGATAGCGACTGCTGCAGAACTGAAATTTATGCAAGCTTCTATCTGACTTCAGATCTTGAGTAAGAAGCCAGTTCTGGAGGGATGCATAGTGACTCTATGGTTGCATCTAGACTGGCATGATTTTCTGCAAATGCTTTTAACGGAAAAGTTTTTCCGTTAAAAGCATTTGCAGAAAAGAGCATCTAGATTGGCACGGACACTTTTGCGCAAAAGCACTTTTTGCAGAAAAGCGTCCGTGCCACTCTAGATGCGGTTTTGCGCAAGAAAGCCCTGATCGCCATTTTCTCCATCGGGGCTTTTTTGCGCAAAACGGTTCTCAGCTGTCTACACTGGCCCTCTTGCGCAAAAGCATTTGCGCAAGAGGGCTTTTTCACGAACGGGAGAGTCATTGTATTTGCGCAAGAACACTGACGATCATACATTAGATCGTCAGTGTTCTTGCGCAAATTCAAGCGGCCAGTCTAGACAGCTGGCAAGTTTTTTCGCAAAAGCAGTTGCTTTTGCGGAAAAACTTGCCAGTCTAGACACAGCCTATGTGTTTCACAGCGCCATGGAAAAATCAGGCAGTACTGCTGTGGTAGGTTGTCTGGTAAAATGCTTACCTAGACAAGGCTTCTTACATGGTACCAACACCTTGCTACCAGACTAAGTTAGAGCCCCTCCCTTACCCTTTAACAGAGGTGAGGTCTCCTGAGAATGAGTCTTTATGGAGTGACCTACCCCCTTTTCTTCATTTCTTTGGTGGAAGAGGTGTGTTTATTCCTTTTTGAGGTATATCCATGATCATAGATGAAGCTACATGGGTGACTAAAGTATCTTGCGATGTTGTGGCCAATGAAGTGGATCACACTGAGAATATTCCATTCAGAGGCATAGTTTAGCCTCCCTATTTTTTTGGGCCTACTCTTAAATTCCAGACAGACCTTGAACTTTGAGGCTATGTCTACACTGCCCCCTCTTGCGCAAAAAAATATGCAAATGAGGTGAAGCATAGAATATCGCCTTGCCTCATTTGCAAAATTAATGAGGCTCCATTTTTGCGCAAGAGGCTTTTGCGCAAAACCCCCCTCTTGCGCAAGAGCCATTCTTCCTGAAAAAAGAGGAAGAACGGCTCTTGCGCAAGAGGGTTTTTTTGCGCAAAACCAGAGCCTCATTAATTACACAAATGAGGCACAGCAATATTCCACGCTTTGCCTCATTTACATTTTTTTGCACAAGCGGGGGCAATGTAGACATAGCCTGAGGGTTTTTGGGAGACCCCCCCAAACATCACATGGCACTCGAATGTCCGTCACTGGGGGGAAAAGACCTGTGGCAAGGCTGGCAGAGTCTATATACCGGGATCTTAGGCATGACAAACTGTGCTCTAGCACAAAGGTCCAGAAATAGAGGGGATTCTCCCCCCCGAGCACAAAAATAAAGTTAAGTAAATAGCTAAGGAACAAAAATAATGAATAGTTTCAAAAGATGGAAAAAAGTGGGAAGCTGAAATAGCTGACAGCAAAGATGCATGTCTTGAGCCACAGGTGGCTATGAAAGAACTGACTTGTGGCAAGGTAGTGCCTGCCTATATCCCTTTGTGTGGAGCATGGAGTGGTATTCTGCTCAGGAGCACTACTTTGCAGTCTTGGATCAAGAGTGCATGGTTGATGCACATCCTATGGTAGAGCACTTGTAGGGACATATGCTCAAAGAAGAGCTAAGCTCAACATTTTAAAGTATATCCTATAATTACTATGCTGACCTAGAATGCATGGTAAATAATGCACTGTTAACTGTAAATTTACTTTTCTGGAACAAGACTTTTGCAGGGCATGAGAAACTTTAGGTATTGGGTATTCCATCTATTATGATTTTTTTTCTTTTAACTACATCGTTTAGGTAATATTGGACAAAATTAGCCAACAGAAATTTGAAATATGTAAAGGTCTAGACTCTGGATGGTTTGAAAGACTGCAGCTATTTTTTTAAAATTTTTTCTACTTTGCTAGATCAAATTCAGTCCATATCTATGTCAACTGAATGTTGTTACCATTGGATGTCTGTAGTGGCATATGCCAAGTGAGGTTAGTGGTCTTCAACTAGCTCTCAAGAGACAGATGATAATGTCTGAAAAACTACGTTTACAACTGACACTAAGTGACTGACTTGCTTGTAAGTCTCGGCACTAACACCAAGGACTGAATTACTTTTAATCCTTAGTTAGACCCATAAGATCAGGATTGAGACATGTTGACAAGGGAGTTTGGGGAAAGCTGCTACGATTACTGTGGTGACCTAGAAAACTTCAGCCTTCATTTCTTAACTGATTGCAGCTGTCAGCAACTGAATGCTTTTTTATGATACCTTTGTGTTGCACACCATTTAGATCAAAGTGGTAAGGATTTTAAATGATCCTTTGTTAGACTGGAAAATGGTTACCTACTGTAATGCATAACTCAGTATAATACATTTGACTTGAACACTGTTTTTATTGAATCTGTAGTCCATTGCTCCCTCTGCTGGAGCTCAAACTATCTCACAGGAAAAAAGTCTGCCCAGGAAAATAGTACTGTTGTGTTGTAACATGACAATTAGGAAAACAATGCATATGTGATCACTTCATTATTCTTTTGGGAGGAAGTGTCTTTGTGGAAATACAGTAATGGAAAGTACATAAGCACTAAAAACTTATCTAGACCATTAATTCCAACTGAGTTACTCCAGGGATGAATACAGCCCTGCATCTGAATGTAGCCTATCAAAGAACATAATATTAGGGATCAATGGGGAACATTTCAAGGATATGATGAGAAGTAGTGTAAATAAATAATTAGTGTAATCACCTGACATTCTGAAAGTTAAGTCACTATTCAAAGGCCCTAAATATTACAGTGTGGAAAGCAAAAACATATTTGTAATATCCTCAGATATATTTTAATTAAACAATAAAACACTATTTTTGTTTGATTTGGTTTTTAATCTGTTCACTTTTAGGGCATCTAATTTATATAAAAAAGCTATTAACATTATTAGGTAAAATTAAAAAGCAAAAGACTTATTCAGAGGGGTCTTCTGGTAGGTCTTCCCTTCTCGACTATAGCCAGAACTGTCTTGCTGCAACAGATTCATTTTCCATCCCAAAATGTATTAGTCTAACATGGCTGTGCACTAGTTTATTTGCTGCTAGTACATGACCACCCCTGTAGCCAGTGTACATCAGACTGTTTACTGTACCTAGCACTGACATCTTTTGATGAAACTGAGGGGCTCAGTGTTATTGTGTTACGATGAAATATTCCTCATTATGCTCCCTTTTTAAATGGGATGGCTGTCTCGGCAGATCACTTTTTTTTTTTAAAACCAACTAACCTTCACAGTGTCCATTTTAATTCTATACAAGGCTAAAAACCAATTAAATCTTCCAAAAGTCAATAATATTAATATAGACTCACACTGCTTTGAACGTGAAACTATTGTTTTGAAGGGGCACTTGGCTGCTGCTGCCATTGCCAGCTTTTGAAGATGTAAAACCAAGATCCTGATGGCTTGTAGACAAGAAAAATCCCCTGGCACTTTCTGAATGACAAGGGATTCCAAGTCCATTATCCTGGGTTAATTACAACTCAGGTAATTATATTCTATTTACTGAAATTACCTTGGTAATTTCAAATGGCTATGAATGGTGATGGTATTCTGTACTCCCTCTTCTAAGTTGTGGTGTACTATGATTGTATACAGTTAAATAGTTGCTCTTTTTACCCCTAAAGTGGCCTCATCTAGGCTATGTCTACATTACAAGTTAGGGGTGTGATTCCCAGCTAGCATGGGCAGCAGTAGCACAGGCTTGCTGGAATACATACTCATGGGTTTCAGTCATGTTTCTACTTGGGACGGTTGCTATCTTCAGGGCACTAGCTCAGATGAGAAGTTGTGCACGTATGTCTATGTGAGCTGGGAATCACACCCCTTGCTCATAATATAGATGTAACTTTAGAGGAGTGAGAAAAATATATCAAATTATTGGTTACTTCCAAGAGCGGACTGTGAGATTTAATTCTGTAAAGTGCTTTGAAAACCTCAAGTAAAACTTGTTAAAGAAGTGCAACACATTATCAATATCCTCAATCCAAGGCATGAGCGTACATTTCAAGCAGAAGGAACAAAAACCATGTATTCATAGCCCTGTTGAAGAGTTAGTGAGACCTACAATAAGGTAACTTACTCCCTGTTTCAGTTCTTCTTCCTAAGGAAAAATTGGATCATCAGAGTTAGAATAGCCAGGGTTTAAGTGAAAAACTGAAAAATAGCAGTTCTGGATTCACTAATACATACCTGGTACACTTGCACAGAGCCACTGACCATTGGAGGAAACCCTCCCCACCAAATACCCACAGACAGGAAGGGGGCGGGGGGGGGGCAAGGTGGCATGTCCTTGGAAGAGAGCCCCTCTGCACGCTATGGTGAGAGCCAATGGGCCACAGTGAGGAGCTGGGTCAGCCTTACTGAATAGGAATCACTGTAGGGTAAGTGAGGGGTGGGCTCACTTTCCAATAGCCTCTGGGGACCTCACTCGCCAGGGGCAGGACCTGGTTTCCCTCCCAGGAGCTTCTCTTCCTTTAGGGAGTCAGGGAAGGTGAGAAAACCATCAAATACCATAAGACACAGTCCCCAAATTAGTGATTTCCAAGATTTTCTGCAGTGAAGCACATTGGAATCATACTCTAAATAAAATGGCTAGTCAAACTCCCCATTCTAATTATAGTACAACTCCTTTGCGTCTGAAGAATGCATCAAGGCTGGCCACCACCATAACTCAAGAAAGAGCATGACCCTTGGGCCAAAACTCTCCTCTAGACAACCATATTACCGATAATTCAGTGACAGGGCATATTCAAGCAAATTCCAATTATTTTGTGGTAATACTTAGTCTCCTACTGCTCTCAAGTGCTGCCTAATTCATTTAGTGGTAGGATAACAATAAAGACGTGGTGTTAATACAGGAACAGTATCAACTGGGTACATTACTGATCCTGAAAAACCAATGTATTAGAGTGGCCAGAGCTAAGTGAGAGAATAAAAGATGGGAAACAAGGATTACGTGGGAGTAAACATTCATGTTCAGTGGAATTTTATTAATATGACACATCTCTCTTTTGTTTGCTAGTCCCCTGTTCATTTCCTTTGACTTTCAAGTGGAAACCTTACTTACCTTCAGCAGTTTCATGAGGCCTTCTAACTGTACCATCAGCTCTCTCCGGCTTTCCTGAAGAGCAGACATCCTCTGTTCAAGTTCATCCTTTCGCTGTCTGAAAAAGAAGCAGTTAGGATCAGAGCTGATACCACACAGTCAACTTTACAATTTCTAAACTTTATAATTGTACAGTTAAGAGTGGAGAGTATATGAGGCTACAGGAAAGCGAACACATTCTGTGAATTCAAAATAATGTCCAGATTAAGGGAAGACTAAGAAACTGGAAAATTCCTCAAGTTAAGAATAGAAAAGGTTCAGTATGCTGACTGGGCTAAAATAAATCCTGACACAGATCTCATCCCAAAACACTGAACAAGGATGATTTGTTCAGATTTATACAAGTTAGCTTACATTTGGAAGAATGTTACAATATATCTTAACGACATGAGAGTGTGGCTGAGTTATTGACACAGGGCAAGTAGAGATGGAAAGGCCCAAAAGAATTCAGAAATTCAGCCAGACAGCAGAGAAATGTGGCTTTTTTAAGGTTGGAGTCCAAGTTATTACATGTATTCAAATTTAATTATTTGAAAATAGCTTTTGGTGCTACAAACCAAATTCTGTTCTCATTTATAACCATTTAAATTCTAACTCCGTGCATGTAACTGAGGTAACGCTAGACTTAAGCCTATGTAACTTGGAGCATATTTTGATTCTGTACAAGTACAACCTGTAGCAATTTAAATAGAATAATGTGATGCAATTCTGCCTTCAATTATACAAGTCTAGCTCCCACTAAGGGCATGTCTACCCTTGCTGCACCAGAAAGAGACGTTCTGGTGTTCAAATTAGCAGGTTTAGTACAGACCCGAAAATCAAATGCTGAGGGAAGGTCCAGCTGGTTCCTGTCAGCCTCCCGCTGTGTGGACACCACCAAGATCAGCTTAAGGTAAGCTAACTCCAGCTACATATTCTGTGTTGCTGGAGTTGCATACCATAAGCCAGGGCTACTCAACACACGGCCCATGGCCCATTTGTTTGCAGCCCGCAGTGCGGTTTGAGTTTACGCGGGACTCAACACGCAGTCCGCGGGTGGGAGCCAAAACAAATAAGTAGTCAATATAATGGTCTTCTGTTGATATGCGTTTTACTAGTTAAATTCCTGGACTGTCATTGCTCATTAAAAGTGCTGTCATATGGGTGGAATTCGGGTAAATATTGCATTTTATTGATATCAGCAGAACTGACTTAAATGGGGCCTGTGTGTTGTGTAGTCTTGCCTTAATCTTTACATTCATGCCCATCAGTGTGACAGAAGCCATTTGCATATATATTTGCATGTATATGCATCCACACTTAAGTTGTGGCCCTCTGCATGTGCTGTATCACTGTGGCCCTCGGGGATTCCAAAGTTGAGTAGCCCTGCCTTCAGGCAACTTTCCAGGTCTAGTGTAGACCTGTTCTTATAGCTGTGGGAGTTATACCAATATAACAGAGGGCTGAATCGGGCTATATGGGATACATAATTAGATTTTGATGAAGTCTGTATCATATTTTACCTGTAGCTGCTACCCCCTGCAAGTTACAATATAACTGACAATATTTTATATGATGTTATTTTATATACTCGCTCTACTATATTTTTAAATCATATATATAATATAATAAGAGACAGTGTTTAATGCATCCTGCAATGCCTGTAAATTGGTGGTTTTGCCCTAACCTCTCCAAAATGGAAGAAGGTAGATGTCAGTAATGTTAAATATATTTCCTATATATTAAAAACTAGACTATGAGCTCTTTAACAACAACGGAGTTACTCACACAAACAGCATCACTGACTTCCATGCAACTACTCACATGAGTTATTGCTTACCAATATGAGTAGATATGGCCCTAGTATACCAAGGTTTTGGGTAAGGTATTGTTTATTCTGCCAGAAGATTAATATATTTTCTACTTGATATTTCCTGCACTTGGATTTTCCCCTTTCTGAGTATCTAATGGTTGGAAAAAGCTGACAATTATGGAAAGGAAAATGGGTTTAAGAGATTGCAAACAAAAATAAGAGAAGTCTCAGAGGGATAACCATATTAGTCTGGATCTGCAAAAACAACGAGGAGTCCTGTGGCACCTGAAAAACTAACAGATTCATTAAGGCATAAGTTTTCATAGGTAAAACCCATGCCATCAGATGAATTGGAGTGGAAGTTACAGAAGATGTGATATATAAGGAAGAAGTTGCTTGTGTTAATGAAGCTAATCAACTCAGGGTGGATGTGGTCATTCACAGCATTTGGAGTGGAGAATATCAAAAAGAGACATTACCTTTGTAATATGTGTGGTGTTTTAGATGCTGCTTGTAATTATTAGAACTGGGAGCATTGGCTGTTGGGAGTCTGGAAGCACAGGAAACAGGAAGGAGTGGGGAGAAGATTGGCAGGGGCCAACAGCCAATGCTCCCAGTTCTAATAATTACAAGCAGCATCTAAAACACCACATTGTGTTAACCAGTTGAGATTCTTATTCAATCCTAAAATGATTGTGCTGAATTTACAAATGAATTCCAATTCGGCTGTCTCCCTTTATAATTGGGGTTTGAAATTCTTTTGTAGGAGGATGGTGACTTTCAAATCTATTACTGAATGTCCAGGGAAGTTAAAGTGTTCCCCTTCAGGTTTATGTGTGTTACCCTTCCTGATGTCTGATTTGTATCCTTTGGCATAGAGACTATCTGGTTTGGCCGATATATAGGGCAGAGAGGCATTGCTGGCACTTGATGGCATATATAACATTAGTGGATGTGGATTAGTGGATAGCATATATCACATTAGTGGATGAGCTCCTGATGGTGTGGCCTATATGGTTAGGTCCTGTGATGGTGTTGCATGTATAGATATGTGGACAGACAGATGGGAGCTGAGGAAACATTGTTCTAGGTCAGCTATTAATGCATTAGCATATTGTGGGGCTACGCGGGTACCCATAGCAGTGCCACTGACTTGAAGGTATAAATTGTCCCCAAATAAAAAATGGCGGTGGTGGAGAACAAAGTCACATAGGTCTGCCAACAGGTGTGCTATGGCATCATCGATACTGTTCCTGAAGCTTGTAGTCCATTCTGTGTAGATAATTGGTATAGAGAGCTTCTACATCAATAGTGGCCAGGATGCTGTTTTCAGGAAGATTACAGATGCACTGTAGTTTCTTTAGGAAGTCAGTGGTGTCTCAAAGATAGCTAGGAGTGCTAGTAGCATAGAGTCTGAGGAGAGAGATCACATAGCTAGATAACCCTGCCATAATGGGCCGATGCCTGAGATGATGGGGCATCCAGGATTCCAGTGTTTATGGATCTTGGGTCGCAGATAGAATACTCCTAGTCAGGGGTCTAGGGATGTGTCTGCATAAATTTGGTCTTGTGCTACTGCAGGGAGTTTCTTGCACAGATGGTGTAGTTTCTTTTGGTATTCCTCAGTGGGATCAGAGGAAAGTGGCCTGTAGAATGTGGTGTTGGAGAGTTTCCTGGCAGCCTCCTGTTTGTAATCTGAGAATAAGAGAAGTTATCCACCTAATTCAACCTGGAACATCTAGAAGAAGTCTCTGTGTTTACTCATGTTGTCTTTTAGATTTATTGCACAGGAAAAGCAGCATTATGTTTTGTACTGATTCACTTGACATACGAGTTTCCATGCTCATTTCATCAACTGCACTCTGGAGCTGGGCTTAGAAATGAAGTTATTTCTATATCCTCTCATGAGAAGGTGGATTATATGCAAGTCCCATACTGAGGCATCTGAGAACTTCCGTAATGAACTGATATGTATTTCTTGCTATCTGTGCTATTTTGTAGATTGTAAATACTGTATTTTATACTTCATTGTTTCAGGAGCACCCACATTGCAGTTAACTGTGTTTGTATGCATATTTTACGGGACACCTCACTAGCCTTTATTACCTAGAGTTAGTCAATTGCCAGTTATCTTGATTTACTTTTATTTATTTATTTATTTTTGTGTAGGCTAATGCAAATGCTCCCCACATGATAGTGTTTTGAAATATCATCATTTTTCCCCACATTAGTATGATTAGGTGTTATTTATATATATTGGGGTAGGGCATGATTCCTGTTCCAAAGAATTTGCAGCAACCTAAGTTCCTGAGCCGGTATCACTTACACACATGCTTAATTTTATGCTAATGTAGTAAAAGGGACTACCCACATGTAAAATTTTAAGCATAAATGTAATTGCATACACAGTCATGGCCTATACGGAATCTAAACTAAACAGAAACAACATTACACTGTTTTATGTTTTTAAAAAAATCAACAACGTTGGGATAGGAACATTTTGTATATTTTCCCTTATCTAAGGAATTCTCCATGGTATATATACCTACCTCAGGAGTCGGAGCTCTGCAAGGAGAGTGGGGTTCTGTTGTGCCTTCTCTGGCGTGGGCTGAGATGCCTGCTCATGTTCAAGCCGCAGCCTCTGGATCTCCTGTAAAATTTCTCTTGGGGAAGGATAGTAAAAGACTAAAGGTCAGTGTATTCCCATAGAACCAGCCTAGAACCCCACTATTACAAAAAGAAGGACTGTCTGTAGCTCTGAAACAATAAGGATATCATGTCTAGGCTCCAAACAATAGAACATTTCAGCTTTAGTGAAACAGTCATCACTGGAATACGTTTGCTGATGTTTGCTATAGCCCTCTGCAAGGCATTTCTGCAAGACCTGCATAAAAGAGACCATAAAATGAGAGCTAAATTTAAGATGCTTTCTGTGGAAAGCAGAGACAGAGATCCTGTTTGGCCCATCTAATGAATTCCTCACCTTCCTTCTTGCAAGTGAATATTCTATGTGCCACATGAAATTAAGAGAAACTAGAATAATATCTAGTTAACAGGTGCATTTTGAGCAAAACACGAGAAGTCATTCTTCCGCTCTACTCTGTGCTGATTAGGCCTCAGTTGGAGTATTGTGTCCAGATCTGGGCACCACATTTCAAGAAAGATATGGAGAAATTGGAGAAGGTTCAGAGAAGAGCAACAAGAATGATTAAAGGTCTAGAGAACATGACCTATGAAGGAAGACAAAGAATTGGGTTTGTTTAGTTTGGAAAAGAGAAGATTGAGAGGGGACATGAAAACGGTTTTCAGGTAACTAAAACGGTGTCACAAGGAGGAAGGAGAAAACTTGTTCTTCCTGGCCTCTGAGGATAGAACAAGAAGCAATGGGCTTAAACTTCAGCAAGGGAGGTTTAGGTTGGACATTAGGAAAAAGTTCCTAACTGTCAGGGTGGTTAAACACTGGAATAAATTGCCTAGGGTGGTTGTGGAATCTCCATCTCTGGAGATATTTAAGAGTAGGTTAGATAAATGTCTATCAGAGATGGTCTAGACTAATGTTTCTCAACCTTTTTTTGCTCATGGCCCCCTTCTGAGCCTTGTTTACCCCTCATAGCCGCTGTTAGTTGGAAAAAAAGGTACATAATTTACCTAATGTTCCGTTTTTTCCATGTGGCCCCCTAGAGGTAGGGCGTGGCCCCTGGGGAGCCATATGGCCCACGGTTGAGAACCACTGGTCTAGATAGTACTGGGTCCTGCCATGGGGGCAGGGGACTGGACTTGATGACCTCTCGAGGTCCCTTCCAGTCCAGTATTCTATGATTTTTTGATCTGTCCTGTCTTCTACATCAATCAGGCACATGCCATTTGTACTTTTAAAAATGTTTTTAATTTAACTGTGGATCTGAGAGACAGGAGCTCTTCTGGGGAAAATACATTTAATAGGATTTACTATAAATGAATCTGTGCATAAGAGTGCTCACAGATCAAGGCTGCACAGCTTTGTTAAAGTGGAATGAAGGTTATTGATGTTAGTGACAGACTCTTTCTTCATTATACTGTGGTAGGCATGAGACACTAAAAAGCAGATCTGAACTCTACAAAGCAAACTAACACTAGAGCTGGTGGAATTATTTTACAGTGACAGAAGGCATCACAAAAGTCTGGGATATGAATGCATCTGGTTTTGGTCACTCCTCATCTGTCTACCAGTACAAGCAGAGAACACAGAACTTAGCTCTATGACAACATTAGTTACCATTCAGTGATATTGAGTCTGACACACAAGGCCAGATTCTCAGCTGGTGTAAATCAGTGTAGCTCCACTAAAATAAATGACATTAGTCTGATTTACTCCAATTGGGCATCTGGCCCCTAATTCCAAAGACTTCCCATTGCCTGTCTCTTAATTTCAGCTATTTCTGTATCAAAAGCCTAATTTTCTGCTAGTCTTTTTACAATCACTGTTTCTTATATTTATCACACACAGATTGTGTTCTAGAGAGCTTGAATATTCTTCTCTATAAATAGAAAGAGGGCACCAAAGATGTTTTTGATTTTGGAATCATAATGGGATTTTTATTTTTAATCCTCTGCAAGGATAATGGCAAACAGTAAAATATTCACAACTACTCCATAGCATGTAACAGTGTACTTTGGAAAACACAGGCTGATTCTGTAATGCCTTAAAAGTGGCTTGCCATAATTTTGCCACATGTACATTGATATTGGCTATCTAGGCAACCTGTTTCCTGTCTTGATAAATAGATCCAAATCTAAAGAGAGTGTGTACACAAAAACAAGTGAGAAGAAATGTTAAAAACAAACAGATGTAAATTGCATGGTACTAAACAAAGGCAGGCATTTTCTAGAGACTTACCGGTTCTTGTTTTCAAGTTCTGCTATCAGCTGCCTTTGTTGCTTATTTGCATCAATGGTGAAAGAGATATCTGAGGCACCTCTCTGCTGACCCTGCTGCTGCTGCTGCTGTAGTAAAAAAGTTTGGGCTCATTATTAAAAATCTCCATGCACTCATCTGCACCTAAAAGTATGGTCAACAATATCCACAAAGGTGTATCTAAGTTGACAAGGCATCCTGGTATCTCAATGCTATTGATGACCTGGGCCCTCTACGCTAAAATAAAAAAAAATTAAATTAAACAAAAATCCATATTGCACTATTAGTGCAACTGACAATGTAGCAACAACAGCGTAAGCACTAAGCTAGATAATGCTTGAATGTTTACCACCAAGTCATTGTAACTCGCTCCAAGGAATTTTCCAGGGAATGCTGATAAAAATTCCTGACCCCATCTTTAACAGGGGCTTAGCACTGATGAAGCTGCACTGTTACTGGTAGCCTCTGTAATATGGTTCCTAATTATTATGCTGTAGAGAAGGCCATTGAAACTTGCCACATGAGAAAAAAGGAATTTCCACTCAAATGAAAAACAAGAAAACATTCATCCCACTTCACCATGTTTGGAAAAGATACTTGTCCCAAGAAAGCACAGCAGATTTCTCTGTGTTAAATCCTCTTTCGTCATCCACTTTTTATTCAGGATGTAGTTCAGTGCGTCTGTATGACTGAATCTCTGATACACCTATTGACACTTTCAGCAGAGCTGTTCCACAGCATTTAATGTTCAATCGATCCATTTTCTAATTAGTGGATTTCACACCAATCTCATTACAACTTTGTTGGGGTACTCCCTTTGCACATTTGTCATCAATAACCAAAAGTTACTATGTTCTTAAAAATATTTTATACATCCTGATGCAGTGCAGGGATGAATTCAGCCATTAAAAGTATTCTAAGAAAGACATCTAAATTATTATTTTGTCCTCCAGGGTGTACAGATAAGGATTTTGCAAGTGACAATCTAACTGAGTACCCTCAACTACTGCAAATGGGACTCTCTCACTTTAAGGATGATCTGAAGTGTAAGTTTTACAAATGGGGCCTGATCTTGTCATAGAATCTGAAGGACTGGAAGGGACCTCAATAGGTCATCTAGTCCAGTCCACTGCATTCATGGAAGGATTAAGCATTATCTACAGTGCTTGGCAGCCTGTAGCATTAGCCCTCAAAAAGAAATATATTCTTCTCCTTGCTAGACTCTGTTTTTATACAACACATAGGGGAAACACATTTCTGGTTTTAGCTAGTTACAGAATTTGTGATTGCCACATCTGTTCTGAGAGCTCCACTTCACAGAAGACCATTCTTCACTTTCTCCTTTGAACTGTCAATTTAAAAGACATAGAAAAAGGTGGGATATTGATGGGAAGGAGAAAGTTTAGCATATCCATCCAAACCATATCTGTTTATTGTTTATTTAAATACTATTTCTCCATACAGATTCATGGTGCTAAGATGTCCTGATGGTAGGTGCTGTACAGAAAATGCAAAGAGATAGATACAGACAACATTTCAGTCTTCAGGAATAGAGTTTTCCAACCCATGCACATCATTAGCAGGGCATTTTGGTTACATAAAAAATTATCATCCTTCAGTGATAAGACGAATCAGCTACAGATGAAAGGTTGCCTTGAATTTGAGTGGAGCTGCATTCTGAATCTGACAGTGACTGATTATCAGGCAACTGATACTGAAATGATCAGATTGTGTGTGCATTCCTCCCTGCTGTCCCTGCTCCTTGGACGCTGTGAAGTCTTATATAAAATAGATGGCTAAATACCATGGGCCAAATTCATCTCCACAGTAGCTTTACTGCTTGCCCGATTTGAATTTGGCTCACGGTTTTAACATGAACAAACTTGCCTTATTTGGCTCTCTCAGCTGACTTCACTGTGTACATCAAGAGTGAAAATATGCTTCCTGACATCCTGTCCAAGTTCTGTTCACCTAACTTTCATTTATGCTTCTTTGTTCTATCAGATGTGCTGAGATGGATATCAAGGTAACTGGGCTGAACTTATTTATGCCATTTAAGGGTGAGTCTACATTCCAGGGCTTAATTTGACATAAGCTACACAAATTGAGCTATGTCAATTGCGTAGCTTATTTCAAAATAGCTTATTTTGAAATAGGGAGAGTCTACACAGCCCATATTTCGAAATAGAGCGCTCTTACTCCGACTTCCCTAACTCCTCGTACAATGAGGGTTACAGGAGTCGGAGTAAGAAGTCCTCCAGCTTGACAGTATTTTGACACTATTTTGAAATAATTGCCTGCTGTGTAGACGTGGACTAAGTTATTTTGGAATAGCGCTAGTTATTTTGAAATAGTGTTGTAGTATAGACATACCCTTGGATTGTATACACTTCCGTTAGGTTTCTCTTTTAGTCTGAATAGAGTAAGCTTTCACAAGTCATCCCATTTTATCCTGAGATTTAGAGTAGCATAGTTATTGTTCTGATGAGGGAGGGCAGATGCGCAGCTGGTTAGCATCCTCCCAGGTCAGTGCCTCTGGCTGGGGGAAGAAGTGACCAAGGCTAATGCAAGGGTCATTATAATCACCCTGTCCAAGATCATTAATTAAAATACTCCGCACATAAGGCTCTGGTGGCTATCGTATTTGAGCTAAGAAATGAAACAGATTCACCCCTTTCTTTTTACCTTTAAATTGTTAACCTATGTTAACAATCTATCTTCCAATCCAGTTTGAGTTCAGGTGTCCCAAGCGATCTTCCTGTTTTTGGATTTGGAGATGGTAGAATAATGGTGGGTGAGGGCAGCGGTTTCCTTAGTTTGAACTGTTTAAACATCACCAGATTAATGTATACACTCGTCACTAAGCTAGCTGCAAGAAAGCATTAGTGTTCTTTATTACATAACAATATCCCCCAATAAACTTATCTGTGAACCATCAAGGTTGCCAGATGTAAATTTTCTGATGGTGACAAGTCCTTGCACTTCAGAAACAAGAACAATCAGAAACCTTTACCTTCCCCAATTAAAACCACTTACTGATGCAGTAGTCTCTGCTGCCAGTCTCGCTGCATACCTGGCGATCAGTCTGTGCTCTTCATCTAGACGACTCGCACTGTCAAGCATGCTGCTCAGATTTGGGGGTGGGGGAAAAAGGAGAGAGGCATCAGTGTACAAAAGGCACAGCTGTCACTTTGTTATAGCGTCCATTATTTCCCATTCTACAATTTACAAGAAAAATACCCAGAACTATGTTAAAACAAACAATGACAATGAAGACTGCTCTTAATAAATAACCTATGGTGCTCTGAACATACTGACGAGGTGAGAGAATTCAATTCACCTTGTGTTATGTCGGCCATACATAGCCCTGACTCCTCCTTGCAGAAATTCGGAGTGAAGTGAGCCACGGTGGCATAAAGGACTCATCTGACTGCACTGAGAGGGAGGGCAGATATTCAGCTGGCTAGCATGCTCCCAGGACAGTGCCTCTGTCTCGGGGAAGAAGTGGCCAAGTCCCCCAGGGCAATTTCTCTGGCATGACTTCTACAGAGGGGCGGATCCTTCCTAGAGTCCTGTAGCCTTTGTTGATGCAGAAGGGTGAAATTAGCAGACCGCAGTCAAATCCAAGGTCACTGATCAGCGTGTGATTTTTCTATATTAACTTTTGTTGAATCATCTAGAAACATAGTAGGTTTCAGCTTCTTCTCTGAGTTTCTGATACTTGGAGGTAAATTGTCAGATCATCCTGTAGGGACAAGCAATTGCCCCACAACATCTATTGATTTTAAAATTAATAAAATCATCTCTCTCTTAAAACTACATTAGCCATTACATTTTCTAAAAGAGTATACTTTTAGAGGTCCTTCATTCAGAATATTAACAAAGATCTGTTATTAGGTTAAAATATATAAAAAAAAATCTTACTGCTCATACGCTAGAATCACTTTAAAATATCTCATCTGTTTATACTTCTTATTCCAGAAATATCAAAGGCAAATCAGATCTTTCACCTATAGACTAGTCACTTGACAAATGTCATTATTTTAAATGGAGGCCATATTTTAGTTAAATTAGTGCAAAATTAAAAAAATGAAAACCTTTGAATTTTCTAAATAGTTACAACTTTAAAAAGAGTCAAGCAGACCAAAACCAGTTAAAAGAATGCTGAAAATAAAGACTTGAACCTAAATAATACCTTGAAAAGCCAAGTTTTAGCTCACAGACTGTTGTTTTTAATTATATACAAGAGAAAAGAAATTTCAACTCATAATAAAAAGTGTTGTATACAAGTGTTCAGCTTTGGGATGCATTAGAAATTGTAGTACTTCTTACAGGTATATCCCACAGTAACTCAAGGAACTACAAGGTGAATCTTTTAGTTGGGGGTCTAATGCTTGAAGGATTCCACTGGGAGTTAGAAGTTAAGCTTGAAGTGTGGGTAGTGTCTTGGATTCATTTGTTGGCAACTTGGAGCCAGATGCCATATTGAATTGTTCTGAGTTGCTGAGGTAATGGTAAGAGAGGAAAGGAAACAGTAGGACACTTTAAATAATCTTTATCTTATCTTCAGAATACCTGTAAGACTAACAGAGTGAAGGCTAGAAATTCACCAAAACGATGAAGAGTTAAGCAGAGATGGCTGCTGGTTGAATTGAATGTTGGCGCCTGGCTATTCATTTGACTTCTGATACTAGCAGGAGTAGAAAAGAATTAGTGGTCATTTTATTTTAGTAAAATTATGTTTAATTTATTGTATATACAAAAGATTTATTTTTCTTCTCACACCATTGGTTGCAATGTAGTCCTGATTTACACTTTTGTGAAAGAAGAGCCAAGCTCAATGTGATTTTCTCTTTTTATTGATTGTGCAATTGAATAAATTCCCAATTTATAATCAACTGTGTTTCTTCCACACACTTAATCCACAATACTACTGTATTACTCAAGCAAAAAACCAAACAAACAATAAAATCCCTCCAGGTGAATAACTCTCAAACCCAAAAAATTACACAAATCACAATAAGGAATAACATAGTTCATTTTCAGTGTTTTCCACTAAGACACTGTATAATAACTGTAACAAAAGTAGGTATTCCAGCCTCAATTGTCACTTGTGTGGCAATTTACAACCATATTATAAATCCTGAAAAAATCACAGATTATGATGTGGATTGACAAAGTAGCAAATGTCTGAAGTCTAGCTAAAAGGATTAATTAAATAGCAATTTTACAAATGAATAAAGTCACTTAAAATTTCTGGTTTTTACAGTTTATCTCATTTTATAAGCAATGTCTTAGGAAGGGTGAATGAGATATCCCTTTGAGAAATCTCATGATTTCATTACTTCTAATGTAAAGTGTTTATATGAATAGCTGATGAGCCTCAGATATTTGGCTTCAGAAATGCTGCAGAAATCCAAGGTGTGAGCAGGTAAGGGAGGTACAGTGTGGGGACCCACTCTTTAGTATCTGCCCAGGGTCCCAGCAAGCCTAACACTGGCCCTGTACACAACACTTTCAAAAGACAAGCCTGGGAACTTAAATTCATAACTTTGCTCAATACTAAAAACCATGGACTCAATAGAGACACTGGATTTATGGTTTATTACAACAATCATAACCCACTACTAATTACCTCTCTTCCTTTCCTCCTTACAACTAGAGGTATGTCAACAGGACAATAATGAATGCGTTTCCAGACATTTCAGCCATTCAGTTAACTAAATTGCTTGTGAACATTAAAACCATAAACAGTGGGTCCTAGAAAGTCTCCAGAAATACTAGAGAAGCAGGAAATGAGTTGGCAGGAAGCTAGAAGAGCCAATGAAAACAGAGTGTGGGTTTTTTAATTGGAAGCAGTGATCTTTCTGTTCCAGTCTTTGTGTGATCAGAAGAGAGTTGGGAGATATGAACTGAGCCACGGAACTGCCCATGGAGGATCCATCTACATCCATTCCTAAGAATGGTCTAAACCTTGGAACAATGGATATGTGAGTAGAACAGGGTAGGGATGTGAACAATAAGCAAATGATTCTCATATAGTAGACAGGCTAGTCGACTAGTCATTTCCCCCTCCCTTGCTGTCTCCATCAGAAAGAGGCAGCAAGGGTGGGGAAAGAAAAAGAGGTGCTTCAGAGTGGCAGCGCCACGTGGAGCCTGGGGCTCCAGGCTTCACGCGGTGCTGCCGCTTTGAAATGCTGTGTGCAGCCCGGGGCCAGCTGGAAGTCCCCAGCTGGCCCAGGCTGAATAGGGGAGTCCCTAGCTGACCAGGACCCCAGGCTCCACGCTGCACTGCTGCTTCGAAAAGTGCATTGAGCCTGACAACGGGCTCCCCACGGTGTTTCAAAGAGGCATTTGAGGTAATGGCTCAAATTATCTATATGTCTCAGAAGGTTTATTATCTGTGGAAGCAGTGTCTCGTAATTCAGTTAAATGAGACTACTCCGATCTCAATATCTTCAGCTTAGAGATGGGAACTGAAGTATATGCTGCACTGTGAACAATGTGGGGCTTCCTGCTATAAATTCAATCACAATTGTGCAGTAGCTTCAAGGGAAATGGGCATTGGCTTGCCCCCAAAGCCCAAGAAAGTCAATAATCACAGGGTTATATAGGCTTCTCGTTATGTGACTGACGGTGTCATTATTGGTTACAAATGCCCCCAAAATGCCAAACCACCCCGGCTTGCAATAGCACTATTAAATAAGGGCTTTATGACATACTCGTATTCTACAGAACCTAAGCCTTTATTTCAAACAAACAAACAAAAGCAGCAAGTTTCTAGCCATCACATTTGTAGGGATATTCTTCCAAATGTGAATGAACCAAATACCTAATTCTGAAATCAAATGCACAATCTAAGCAGTTGAAAACACTGTAAAATGGGAGTTGTCTTCTGATTTTTGTAAAGGTTTGTAATATTTTTTAAAATTTAAATAATCACAATTTTATTATCTGAACACTGGTGAGAGTACTGTGTACACATAGTATCTTTCAAATAAGGCTAAGCTTTTGTTACAGATATGCTTAGTAAAAGTCAAGGATAGGTCATGGGCAATAAAGAAAATTTCACCCAAGTCTATTACCTGCCCCTGATTTTTACTAAAAACATCCATGACAAAAATGGGGGAAGAGTGGTAGCTGGGCAGCTTCAGGGGCTGGAAATTCCAGGGCCCCAACCAACTGTGAGGGCTCAGAAGCCTAGGGTCTACTTCTGCCTGCAGCTGGGAGCTGTAGGAGGACCTGGCCAGTAGTTGCAGGGTCTCCCTACAGTTGCTCAGAGCCTCCCCTCTGCCTGCAGGGGCCAGGAACAGTGGTGGTGGGGGGTCCCCCGGCCACCTATTAAGGTTGGAAGCCAGGGGGTCCCTCCCACACCTATTGCAGCTAGGGGAAAATGAGGTTCCCCAGTCCACAGTGGTTGGGGGCTGCATTGGGATCCTGCTGTGGCAGTGGGACCATGTGGCTATCTGGGGGTTGAAGTCATGGAGGTCTTTGGAAGTCCTAGATTCCATGACTTCTGTAACCTCCTTTACAAAACCATAGCTGTACTCAGTGTTCCCTCTATTCTTTTCCATCCATGTGCAGATTTCTTCCATCCACATAAGGAATATTATTTTATGTGCACTGAGGTAAGTGTGAACGTGCACCACCGGTAGAAACAAACAAACAAACAAACAAATCTAGCTATGGGTGCTCTGCTAATCAGCTGGGCAGTGTCTGAATCTCTCCTGAGTGGCCATACAAGTGCACAGCTTACAGGGAACACTGGCCTTAGTTATAAATAATGAGGACTATATTTAACACTCTTAGGTCTGCAACAGCACAGAAATATGAATCAATGTAGTTCTGTACAGTATATCCAGGTGTCTTTAAAAACCAGGAGAAACCACTTTCTATCAAATGAAGATCCCCTCCTATTTACATTTTACATTTTTGCTTAAATTACTACAATATGTTATGTCTAACTTATGTGAATAAATCCCAGAAATTTCAGAGTTAAAGGGGAATTTATAAATGGTGATGTGATTTACGAACAAAGATTTTCATAGAATCATAGAACACTAGAACTGGAAGGGACCTCAAGAGGTCAACAAGTTCAGTCACCTGCCCTCACAGCAGTACCCAATACCGTCTAGTTCATCCATGACAGATGTCTATCTAACCTGCTCTTAAATATCTCCAGAGATGGAGATTCTACAACCACCCTATGCAATTTATTCCAGTGTTTAACCACCCTGACAGTTAGGAACTTTTTCCTAATGTCCAACCTAAACCTCCTTTGCTGAAGTTTAAGCCCATTGCTTCTTGTCCTATCCTCAGAAGGAGAACAATTTGTCTCCCTCCTCCCTGTGACACCCTTTTAGATATCTGAAGACCTCTATCATGTCCCCTCTCAGTCTTCTCCTTTCCAAACTAAGCAAGCCCAATTCCTTCAGTCTTCCTTCATAGGTCATGTTCTCTAGACCTTTAATCATTCTTGTTGCTCTTCTCTGGACCTTTTCCAATTTCTCCACTACTTTCTTGAAATGTGGTGCCCAGATCTGGACACAATACTCCAACTGAGGCCTAATCGGCACAGAGTAGAGCGGAAGAATGACTTCTCATGTCTTGCTCACAACACTCCTGTTAATGCATCCCAGAATCACGTTTGCTTTCTTTGCAACAGTGTCACACTGTTGGCTCATATTTAGCTTTTGGTCCACTATGCCCCCCTAGATCCCTTTCTGCAGTACTCCTTCCTAGACAGTCACTTCCCATTCTGCAAAGTGGAGTACTTTGCATTTGACCTTATTAAACTTCATCCTATTTACCTCAGACCATTTCTCCAGTTTGTCCAAATCATTTTGAATTATGACCCTATCCTCCAAAGCAGTTGCAACCCCTCCCAGCTTGGTATCATCTGCAAACTTAATAAGTGTACTCTCTGTGCCACCATCTAAATCGTTGATGAAGATATTGAACAGAACCGGTCCCAAAACAGACCCCTATGGAACCCCACTTGTTATACCCTTCCAGCACGATTGTGAACTGTTAATAACTAATCTCTGAGAACAGTTATCCAGCAAGTTATGCACCCACCTTATAGTAGCCCCATCTAAGTTGTATTTGCCTAGTTTATTGATAAGAAGGTCATGAGAGACCGTATCAAATGCCTTACTAAAGTCTAGGTATACGACCATCCACTGCTTCTCTCTTATCCACAAGACTCGTTATCCTATCGAAGAAAGCTATCAGATTGGTCTGACATGATTTGCTCTTTACAAATCCATGCTGGCTGTTACCTATCACCTTATTATCTTCCAGGTGTTTGCAGATGAATTCCTGAATTACTTGGTCCATTATCTTTCCTGGCACAGAAGTTAAACTGACTGGTCTGTAGTTCCCTGGATTATTCTTATTTCCCTTTTTATAGATGGGCACTATGTTTGCCCTTTTCCAGTCTTCTGGAATCTCTCCCAACTTCCATGATTTTTATGAAATCTAAAATTAATCAAACATTTTCAAGAAATAAGTGATACTGTTTTACATATTTATAAACTGTACAACATTCTAAGATTTCAGGGCCAGAATGCAGTGGGTGCGTTGGACATACTAGTTTATAACAAACAGGTTGCTTCCTCATTTATGTAGTCCTCTGAAATAGTGAAGACTCAGACTCAACCACATTAAACCAAACTGTGAGAAACAGTGAAACTGATGAGACTGGGCCATAGTTTTAATGTCTAAATGATAGAAAATGAAATGGAAGAAGTAAACACGGATGGTGAAAAGTATTTTAAAAGTAAAATTTATTTCCAGGGCACGAAAGGATTATTTTAAAAAAATGTACTAGGGCTGACTGATCCTGAACTGACACAGATCAATGTATTCCACTGACTTCACTTGGACACTGATTTATATCCATAGATGATCTGGGACTTCAGGTTTTTGGGTATGACTGGTTTTTTTTGGGGGGTGGTGTCCTTTAAGGCCTATACAGTCTTATTTTACTTTCTTGTGACTATTATGTAGGCATTTTAGGGGGGAGGGGTTATTTGTTACCAAATGTGCTGTAATGACATGAGTTTCAAGTGAAGTTCCAGCCCTAATCATTAATTTTGTTGCTGGTACGGGTTCATGTTAGACTGCCAGAAATATCATTGAGGCAAGAGCCTCAATGCTATTTGAAGCTGTGTGTCATATGATAGCTGAAGTACCATGAAATGATTAATAATAATAATCATGCGTGTCCTGAAAGCAGACCTCATCTAGCACTCCATGATAATAAACTTCAGTTAGTTACTACAGAGTATAGTGCACATCTGATGTCCAATATCTATAGTAATGTATCCCCGCAGAAACACAAGACGGCTTCTGAATGTTTGCTTTTCTTATCTTTCCCCAGATGGAAGTATTTTTTTCCTCTCTATTTGTCACTTGGGAGCTGAGAAGAATGTAAAAAGGACTATCGGTGGGCACTGTTTGCTGCATGCCTAAGACTACTGTCTTTTGAAGCTAATTTTCTGTGTCAAAGACAAGTTGGCAGCTCATGTAAATTATTGAAGCTTTTTTAAATCAAGGATGCTGGGACTGCAATCTTTAAATGTCAGTAATTTGATGTTTTGTAGCACGGTCTGCTTCAATTATTTGCACAATTAAGAGCTTTGTCATTCATTACCCATCTACCCTTCAGCAACATGAAAGGCATGTGCTAGAACACAATTTGTATCTTGTCTTTGCTGCACATGTGGATATTCTAACTGTATTTATGTGAGCTTGCCATTATAACAGTAAGATACTTAATAATCAGGTACAATTCAGAGGATAAAGAACAAAAGCCAACAGGGAACCATGACAGTGCTCTGGCTGGTGTTTTTCTCTGAAGTCTAAATATATCAGAAATAAGACACATTCAAGCTTCACCAGCGTAGGGTGGGAGCATCACTCTGAACACCCTTCCATCCAGCCCTCTTCCAGTCTTATTTGCCAACTGCAAAACAAACGTTACAAAAAAGTCTTGCTTGTTGAAATATTGAGACAGAAATGAAATTCCACAGGCTAGTAGTATTTGAAAGGCTTATTATCAAATCTTGTCTTGACAAATAAATACAGTTTGCTTGTTAGTACAGCAACAATGAACTGTATAGGTTGTACCTCCAAAATCTGGCACTCTATAGTCTGGCAACATCTGTGGTCTGGGAGGACCACGGACCTCCTGGACCAGAAAACCCAGGAGCCTAAGGGAAGGAGGGCCAGCTGGCCAGGGTATCAGGGTAGGCAGCCTGGCTGGGGGCAGCACAAGACCAGGGCCTGAGCCCCACAGCAGCATCCAGCAGCCCCCAGGAGGGCAGGGCTGAGTCCAGAGCCCTGTGGCCACACGGGGCCAGAGTCCCTGCGGCAACCCCCAGGAGCACGGGGTTGGGACCAGAGCCCCATGGCTTCCTCTAGTTGAGTGGGGCTAGGGCTGGAGCCAGAGCCCCAATCCCGCAGCTGCCCCTCTATGCACGGGACCGGAGCATCGCGGCAGGAGCTGGAGCCTGTGCTGTGCTGCCCATGGAGCCAGCAGTAGGTGGGCAAGCAGCCCAGCCAGGTTGGGGGTGGGGAGGGTGAGGCAGGGTTCCCTGCTGGGGCAGCCTGCCAGTAGCAGGTAATGAGCTTGGGGGCCAGTGGCAGGATACCTCCTCTGGTCCAGCAAATACTCTTGTTGCCCAACGATGCCAGACCAGGGAGGTCCAACCTGTAGTAAATTTAACCTGGATCCATAGTCCAGGAGCAGTCTGGACTTTACTCTCAGAAGGGAAGCTGCTTGCTGTCTTTATAAAAAGGGCATTGACAAAACATTTCCTAGTGGATTATCTTATATGACATGCTACTGCAGCTATAGGAAAATCTGGAAATATAAACAAAACTGAAAATGGTTGGCATAATTTCAAAAGAAAATCCATGCAGCTTATTTCAGACCCATTTTACAAAATGGGGTTACTTACCTGTAACTGGAGGCTCTTCAAGATGCACAGTCCCTATCGGTATTGCACATGTGGGTACACATGTGCTGCATGTGCATGAGACCAGAATTTCTTTCATGTAGTATCTGCTGGCCTGCACCTTGGATCTCCTTGTGCTCAGTATCAAGAGTATAAGGGGAGTTATGGACCAACTGTCTCTTCAGTTCCTTCTCTACCATGAATGTAGTCATGATTCAAAGTAGAGGGGAGGAGGGCAGGCTGTGGAATATAGATAGGGGCCATACATCTCAAAGAACCTCCAATTACAGGTGAGCAACCCCCATTTCTTCGAGTGCTAGTCCTTATATATGTTCCACATTGGGGTGACTGAGAAGCAGTCGTCAAATATCATACTGTGAGGATGCGCAATTCTAATAGCTGTGTTGGCAGAAGAAGCTTGTACCAAAGCATAATGCTTTATGAAAGCATGGATGGAATTCCAGGAATTCCAGGCCTTACAAATCTTCAGCACTTCTCAAAGAGTTGCTACTGAGATTGCCTGTGCACTAGTGGAATGGGCCCTCAGCCCATCCAGGGGAGGTAAATGTGCTGACAGCAAAGGAAGATACAGGGAAAAATCCACTCAGAGAGGCCCTGAGCAGATACCATTTGTCCCTGTATTCACATTGCTATAATAACAAATAGACTAGGTGATTTTCTAAACAGATTTGTTCTTTTAAGATAGAACACCAATGCTCATCTGACACAGAAGATAAAGTCTGTTATTCTCACTGGAGGCATAAGGCTTCAGGAAAAACAGGAGTAAATGAACTGGTTGGGTAATGTGGAGCCTGGAAATTACATTCAGCATGAACTTTGTATTGAGGTGCAAGGATACCTTCTCTTTATAAAACGTGTTGTGTGGCAGGTGGGCCAGGAGAGCTCTCAGTTCACCCACCTTCCTGGCCAATGTAATGGCAACCACAGAGGCAACCTTTAACATAGCAGGTGAGCTATCAAGCATGTGTCCAATAGTTTCAAAAGTGGCCCAGTAAGTGCTGAAAGTATGAGATTGTGACTTTGGTTTCACTACTGGTGAAAAGATACAAGACTGGCCTTTAGTAATCTGTTTGTTCCTGGATGAATAAAAACAGAATAGCCATCCACTGGAGAGTGGAATGCACTAACTGCTGCTATGTGGACCTGTAGCAAGCTAACAGAAAGGCCCCATGATCTTGAAAGTGAGGAGGTAGCTTAAAACAGCGGGAATACCTGCTGGCCCTGATAACTGGTTCCGATGCACCAGGTAGAAAAATGCCTCCATTTGGTGAGATAAAATTTTTTGGTAGCATCTTCCCTGATGCACTTAAGAATGGTTTGAATGGCCTTCGAACATGAGCATTTTAGGTCTGATGACTATCCAAATACCCAAGTCATGAGATGAAGAGCGTCTCGGTTGGAATACCCAATACTGCCATTCTTTTGAGTTAGCAGCTCTGGGAAGGGCTGAATGCTCATGAGATTGCTGGACTGATGTTTGTAGGAGGTCTGGAAGCCAGAGCTCTTTGGGCCAATTAGGTGCAATGAGAATGACTCATACTTTGTCATGATAAATCTTCTGTAGAATTTGTTGGGGGTAGTGAGATTGGATGAAGGTATTCCTCAGATGCCCTGTCCAGGGAAGGAGAAGGGCAATGCCCTTGGACTCTAGATTTTGTGCTGTCTTGGAAGATGAGAAACTGAGTTTCTTGTTTACTTGGGAGGCAAACAAATCCCAAGATGGCATTCCCAACTAAGTGAAAATGCTGTCCAGCACCAAACGGTATCTTCCTTTAATGATCGGTGGCAAAGGGCCTGAAGGGTTTGTTTTCCAATGAGTTCTGAGCACCACAATGGTAAGTCAAAGATATCATTATGTAGTTCCAGATACACCAGGTATAGAAGTTGATGGCTTTTATACACAGTGAGAAGGATCACTTGTTTGTGTGTGTAGAAGATGGTCATCATGTTTTCTGGCATTATCCAGACATATCTAGATCATATGAGTGGTAGGAATGCACTGCAGACCTATCTGACTGCTCATAGTTCCAAGGGATTGATTTGTATCCTGATCTGTCAAAGTGACCATGTAGCTTGAATCATATGATTGTCCATGTGGGCTCCGCAGCATAGGAGGTATGTACCTATGATTATGGTCACATGGGAAGTAGCAGGCAGGAAATTGACTCTAACCCATGTGTGTTTCAGATATGTTCACCAGATGAGAGAAGCCCTGATCTTGATAGAGACTGGCAATTATGTGTTCATGCTGTCTGTCGGGCTTATATACTGACCTAAGCCAGGCTTATAATTAATAGAGATATAGTTTGGCAAATGGTGTGATGTGAGTTCACAAGGTTATGTGGCCCAGCAGAAAGAAACCTGGATTATTTGGGGTTTGTGAGTGATTTGGTTTATCACAATGTTCATGGCATGAAATCTGTAGGTACACTCCAGCTGCAGGCAACTTTGGTGTTGGCCCTATAAAGTTTATAAATAGTGTGGGAGCCAGAGGAGATTCTTCCATGTTTAGACAGATTCCCAATGACACTAGAATACAGAGCAACAATAAAGTTGCTCTCTGGATGTCCAGGCAGAATCTACCTGTTAGAAGACAATTGCTCAAGTAAGTGAAGATAGTGGAGCCATTTTGTCTCAGTGGTGGCAGTACAGATGAGAGGACCTTCATGAAGATCATGGATGCTACTGCCAGCCCCAAACAGGGTAACTTGAACTAGTATTTCTGTCTTAGCAGAAACCTCAGGAATCTTCTGTGGGGTGGGTGAATGTCCTCTTGAAAGTAAGCTTCTTTCATGTCAAGAGCCGTGAATCATGTCTTTTTTCCAAAGAGGGAATTATTGATGGTAGTGTACTCATGCAGAATTTTAATTTATGAATAAAAATAATTAGCTGAAGTAGGTTGAGAATGGGCCCCCATCCTTCCATTTCTACTCTATGAAATACTTGGAGTAGAGCCTTTTTCCTCAATGCTCTCGGGTCTGAGGTGGGAAGGAACAACAAATATTGCACTTGGTGGAGATGCGTACCTCCCCAACACAGTAAAGGTAGAAATTGCTGACCAAGGAGAGAAAATGAGAGTTAGCTTTTAAATCCTGGGATTCTGGGAATAGTCCTGCTCCCAAAAGCAGGAACAGAGAAAACACTAAGCTACATTAATTAGGAGAATACTATAAAAATCATGATAAAACCACTCACAAACTAAGTAGACTTATATTTACAGAGACAAAGGCAGAATGAGGATAACTCCAGACACAGAGGATTCTGACTCAGGCCATATAGCAGTAAGTAGGAATTGGAGAGAGATTTAGTCTGCACCTTTCCTTATACTGCTAGTATTGAGCATGATGAAATCTGGGGGGCAGGCGTAATGCCTAGACCACCCATCTATTGAATAAAGACCAGCACTCAAAGAAGAATCTGTAGTTATTTGCATTAAACTCCTCTCCATGTTCCTGTGTGTACTGCACAGAAGGCCAGGTTTCCCCACAATATGCTGGCCCGCTCAGAGTGACCATCTATAATCCTGATGGTAGTATATTTTTTAGGGTAGGGACATACAATTAAATGTTTAGTCAAGTACAACTAAAGAGCACTGGGCAACTTACCTGCTTCGAAACTGGCTGTACTTG
The DNA here is from genome assembly GCA_032595735.1 of Pelochelys cantorii. Taxonomy (NCBI): domain Eukaryota; kingdom Metazoa; phylum Chordata; order Testudines; family Trionychidae; genus Pelochelys; species Pelochelys cantorii. Next base: position 72,775,983 of record CM064327.1, read on the forward strand.
GCTCTGAGTTAGAGATAATGGCAAATCTACATATGTATGGGCTTAAACATGGCAAAAGTCAACCAGATTGAAGAAGAATGGCTGACTTATGTACAAACATACAATTGAAACAATGTTCCTCCTTTAATGGGCCAATAAACCATTTTCTCTTTTGGACTGCACCACCACCATTTCTCATTTACACAATAAACTGGAATTGCACATTATATGCCAGCACAAAAATTAATTCCTTGAAAGAAGAAAGCTTCTAAATCACTGGTGTGGCTAGGTTTACATATCATCAAGTACAGTACTGACTACTAAACAGTATCACAAGCCAGTTTGCATGGTAATTCTTAGCCAACCCATTATGATATCTTTGCTATTTAACATTCCTAGACAGAATGCTAGCAAATCTATGATCCACCATGACCCATGAGGTATCATGTCTTGAAATCACCAACATCCATTCTTTGGGTTAATGTTTTAAAATATCTGCTTGCACTAAAGTGATTAGGATATACAGAGTGCATTGGCCTGTAGCTTTAATTTAAGCTGATCAATGTCTCTCTGCTGAAGAACCCCCAAAGGTGCCAAACCTGCACTAACCGTGAGGGGTTGCTCTGGAGCATGTTGACATACAACCCGATGAGTACATGTTCATCGGCCAGCCTGTCTGCAACATCGAGGCTGTACTGTAACCTGAAACAGGGTTGGGGGGAAAAAGGGTGTGATCCAGACAGACAGAGAGAAATAAACAGAAAAAGCAGGAGCAGGTAAGACTGTGAAATGGGAATTTAAGAATGAGCAATAAATGTTCTTAGAAAAAAACTAAAGAGCTGAAATTCTTTTTTACTCTACTTGTTTACAAAGATATAATTCAACTTGATTAGGCAACCAATCCTGCAAGATGGGTGGAATCTGCTAGAACATGCAGAACACCTTTAACTCCTGTTTAAGTCAATGGAAGCTGAAGGAGCTTCAGCACCAGGAAGGATCACAACATATGTTAGTCCTATACAGAAAATTACTTTAAAATAGTACAGCTTATGAAGCCAATTTTAATATATCATCGATAGTGTATATATGTATTATAATCATTATATGGGTAATAAAAATAATATATGTAGAATATACACACACACACACACACACACACGATTAACAGATTAAAATTAAGAGTTACGTATGTTTGGAAGTGTCAGATAATAGGTATATAAACATATTCATTTAAACAAAGCCTACTTAGTTCAGTGGGTTAGTTAGGTTAAAGAAATACTGTAATTTTCTTGTGAAAAAAGTGTATAGATTAAAAAAAGGGGGGGCAAGACAGAATTTTTTTCTGTAGTTGTGTTAGTGCAAGCTACCAACATACTCTCTCTTTAACTTACCCTTTGCCTTTCAAGAAAGCTGGAGCAGCCCTAGCCAGCAATTTGCTCTGCTCTACTTCATTATTCTTGTAAGGAGAGCTAGTTAATAAGACAAGAAAACTAAGAAGAGGGTAAACAATGATGACTAAGTTCATTACAGAAGAGAGTCCAGGGAAATTGATTCAAGAGCCTTGAGCTGAAGCAAAATGTCGGCAGCGCCTAACAAATTTTGAAAGAGAAATCCCACCAAAGGCAAGATTGAGACTTAGAACTATCCCACTATGGAATCCTCGGAATTTTGTTTGGGCAGAAGCTTGTTGAGGTTCTTCCTCCTCTCAACTATAATACCCATCGCAATAACCAAACAAAACAAGCTTCAACCAAAAATAGCTATTTGAAGATTGGTGTAGTTTCAGCTGAAGTTGACACTCACACCCCTCATACTGAATTTTAGCATACCAAGCATTTACAGCAGATGAGGAAAATTCCTCTATAGCAGCCAGGGTATTCCTGGGAGGATTCCTGTTGAATTAACTTTTCTCTTTATTTGCCATTATTTGTTGAATCTCAGTGTGGAAGTAGCCAAGGAATATCTACATCTAACTGAATCTGTTCTTCTGAGGATAGTTCCGATATACTTTGGAAAATGCACTATGTTCTTTTTCAGCCCTAATATATATTTGTTGTTTTTTCATTATAATCCGTTTATCAATCATGCTTTCTTTTTAGGTTTAAATATTTTAAGGGTCACAATAATTTTCTGATGCTGAAATGTCTGAGTGCCTAGGGAAGAAAAGAATATATTGGATAAAAATGGAGAGATTTAAATCTTAGTACATCTCTCATGCTGTTGCATTTTTCGTGAAAGTTATTTCATTTCTCTTTCCATTTTAATCAGTCACCAATTTTCTTTAGGGTCTGACTAGGCACATTCAGGCATTTTCTGACCAGAGAGCAAGGTGCTTGCGTGTGCTATTCAGAGGGTCAGCTACTTTTGATACATCTGAGTAGACAACATTCTGACAATCTAGACAGTAAAAATATCAATGGTACAACAAATTAATCATTCCCTGAAACTGGTGTTATCACATTCTGCCATCACTCTAGCAGCTCCCATGTGAGTCATCATTCATCAATAGTGTTTTCAAAGGATTACACTGAGGCTACGTTTACACTACGAGTTTTGCTGCAAGAGCCTATGCAAATGAAGTGCAGATTAGCATTTTCTCGTGCTTCATTTGCATACTTTCTTCCAATCCGTTTTTGTGCTAGGGGTTTTTGTGCAAAAACAAGCAGCGTGGACATTTCCTTTTTGCGCAAGATCCCTCAGGGGTTTTTGCGCAAAAAGGAAACATCCACATGCTTGTTTTTGCACAAAAACCCCTAGCGCAAAAACGGATCGGAAGAGAGTATGCAAATGAAGCGCGAGAAAATGCTAATCCACACTTCATTTGCATTGCCTCTTCCGGCAAAATTCGTAGTGTAGATGTAGCCTGAAGGAGTCGCCCCAAAGATTCTAACTTCACTGCTTTATTATAGTCTGAATGGGCTGTAGACCAGTGTTTCTGAAAGTGTTCCGCGAAATCACTTTCAGAAACACATTAACTGGCCGCCCCGGTTTGTTTATTTACTGGCGCTGCAGCCATGGAGCCTCGCGGCTCCCATTGGCTCCATTTCATCCTTTGCAGCCAAGGGGAGCCGCGCTAAGGGGTGGCCCAGCCCATCACCTATTAAACCATCTTGTTAGTCTTTAAAGTGCTACATTTTTTCCTTTTGTTTTAGAAAGATCAGACTAACACGGCTACCTCTCTATTACTGCTCTAGGTCAAGTAATTTTGCATGGCAGGAAAACTGTTTGCTATTTACCTATGTTTTTATACAATGCTCATCAGGGGCATTTATAAAGAACATAATGTAAGAACGGCCCTGCTGAGTCAGACCAATCCATACAGCTGGTTCTTCTGATGACAGATGGCAAACTTCCATATGCAGTGCCGGACCGAGCCTTACTTGCACCTCGGGCAGCGGGCGCGTGGCGCACGCGCGTCCCCACCCCGGGCGCGTGGCGCCTGATTGACATGGTAAGGGGCACCGCGCCCCCAGGCGAGTGGCACATGCGCGGCCCTGCCCCTGGGCACCAACCTATAGGGGGCGCCTGATTGAAGTGGTAAGGGGTGCTGCGCGCCTGGGCACATGGCGTACGCGCAGCCCCGCCCCCGGGCATGCAGCGCCCCTTACCACTTCAATCAGGCGCCCCCTATGGGTTGGTGCCTCGGGAAGCTGCACGGCTAGCCCCCCCGCTTAATCCGGCCCTGGCCATATGGAAGTCAGAGGCTTGGAAACATCCAGCATCCCTGACCATTTTGGCTAAAAGCCACTGATGGACCTTTCCTCCATGAATTTCTCTAATTCTTTTTTAATCATAATTTTGGCCTTCACAACATGCCCTGACAAGGAGTTCTACAGGCTGACTGCATGTTGTTTGTTTTAAACCAGCTCCCTATTAGTTTCATTGGGTGACCCTTTGTTCTTGAGTAATATGAAGGGGTAAATATCACTTCCATATATTCACTTTCTCTGCACCACACATGATTTGATAAACCTCTATCATATCCCTTTTTAGTTGTTTCTTTTCCAAGATGAATATTCCCAGTCTTTTTAATCTCTCCTCATACGTAAGCTGTTCTATATCTTTACTCATTTTGTTGCCCTTTTCTATACCTTTTTCTATTCCAATTAATATATGTCTATATCACAGTGACCAGAACTGCATGCAGCATTTAAGATGTCAGCATACCATGCATTATATTTACTTTCTTATTATTTATCTCTTTCCTAAATTTCCTAACACTGATAGCTTTTTTTATTGCTGCTGCATAAGGAGTTGATATTTTCAGAGAACTAATCACGATGACTCAAAAAATCTTTTTGAATGGTAACAGCTAATTTAGATCCCATCGTTTTGTTTGTGGATTACTTTGCATTTTTCTACCTTGAATTCTAGCTGCCATTTTGCTTTACGTTCAAGCAGTTTAGCGAGATCTCTTTGTAACACTTCACAGTTTGCTTTGGACTTAACTCTCTTGAGTAATTTTATTATCATCTGCAAAGTTTTATTGATCATTTGTGAATATGTTTATCTCTCTCCATCTTCAAAACTGACAACGTATCCCTACCCATTGCTTCCTGTCTTTTAAACAGTTAGGCTACATCTACACTATGTGTTTTGCCAGAAGGGGCAATGCAAATGAAGCGCAGATTAGCATTTTCTTGTGCTTCATTTGCATATCTTCCGATCCGTTTCTGTGCAAGAGGTTTTTGAGGAAAACATGCACTGTGGACATTTCCTTTTTGTGCAAGATCCTTATGCCTGTGGGGGTTTTGTGCAAAAGGAAAAAGGGGTTTTTGCACAAAAAGGAAACGTCCACACTGCATGTTTTTGTGCAAAAACAGATCAGAAGAGATTATACAAATGAAGCACGAGAAAATGCTAATCAGCGCTTCATTTGCATTGCCTCTTCCGGCAAAACACGTAGTATAGACGTAGCCTCTTATCCCATAATTTCATAGTTTGCTTTAAGAGTCTTTAGTGAGGGACCTTGTCAAAGGCTTTCTGAAAGTCCAAATATACTTTATGCACTTGATCACCTTGGATCACATGTTTGTTGACCCCCTCAAAGATTTCTAATAGCTAGGGGAGGCATGATTTCCTGTTATAAAAGCATGATGACTGTTCCCCAACAAATTGTGTTCCTCTATGGCTGCGTCTAGACTGGCATGATTTTGCGCAAATACTTTTAACAGAAAAGTTTTTCCGTTAAAAGTATTTGCGCAAGAGAGCGTCTATACTGGCATGTGCCTTTGTGCAAAAGATTTGCTTTTGCGCAAAAGCATCCGTGCCCAGTATAGACGCTCTCTTGCGCAAGAAAGCTCCGATGGCCATTTTAGCCATCGGGCTTTCTTGCGCAAGAAATTAACGTTCCTGTCTACACTGGCGCTCTTGTGCAAGTATTCTTGCGCAAGAGGGCTTATGCCTGAGCAGAAACATCACAGTATTTGTGCAAGAAGCACTGATTTTGTACATTACAAAGTCAGTGTTCTTGCGCAAATTCTCGTGGCCAGTGTAGACAGGCGGCAAGTTTTTGCGCAAAAGCGGATGCTTTTGCACAAAATCTTGCCAGTCTAGATGCACCCTTCATGTCTTATAATTGTGTTCTTTATCACAGTGTGGCACCTGAAACATACATTATCATCCTCGGTCCTGCCACCCACCACGCCACCCCTTCCCCTCCATCCACCCACCCTGCCAGCATTCCATCCCTGTCTCCAGGGTCCCGCCCATGCCCTGCCCCTATTTGGCTTCTGCCCCCACAAGTGATGCTGAAAGCCGGTGAGGTGGGGAGGAATGGAGAGGGGCAGGCTGGGGCTGGGTTGCTTGCTGTTGCCAGTGCCAGGCCCTCCACTAACGTTCCAGGTCACGCTGGACCCTGCGTCCCCCTGAAGCATGGGTCCCAGGGTGGTTGTCTCAGAACCATCCTATGGACAGGGTGGCTCTGACTATAGTTTCAACAAAAGTTCCAGCTAACCCCTGGAAGGCTACAATTTTTACTGCATTTCACACCCAGCTAAAAGAAAAAAGATGCATTAAAAAGGACAGAAATGATAGCATACCACTTAACTCAAAAGATGAAGCATTCATCTATTACGGAAAACTAAACTTTCTGCCTTCACCAACTTTTCCACCACCACCTTTGCTAGGCATCATGACAAAAATGCATATCTACACCAGCACTGCCCTTCACTCCAACTTTTTAAAACTAGATATCTGAGAAAGTTAAAGATGAAATTCTGGTTCTACTGAACTCAACAAAACTTTGACGTAACTGGAGACAGAATTGCACCCAAAGGGCTTTACCATTCACTGGCTCAGATGTAAGAAAAGCAGCACCAAAGCAATGACAGAGTCCCCCACTGGTCCCTCTGGGGCTTCTGGTTTTGAAATGCACAAGAGCCCTAATGGGACTCTTGTACATTTCAAAAGCAGAACTGCAGCAGAAGCGGCACAAGCAGAGACTGCATCAGTCCCCACTCACGCCATTTCCCGCTGTGCCGCTACCTCCCCCCCCTTGGAGATGTTGCTGGGGGGAATCGGCTTTTAAGCCAGCTCTCCACAGCACCAGCTACTGCTCCCCCCCCCCCCCACTCCCCGGCAGCCTCTAATAGAGGTAGCAAGGGAGGGAAGTGACTAGTCACATCACTAGTCTACCAGTCACTTACATCCCTAGACTGTTCCAGAGTCTGGAGAAGCCACCAGTGAAACTTACATGTGGAGGAGAGCTGTCTAAGTTACAGCAGCCTGTCTATAGACCATAGCATTGACCAAAATCTCTGCAATGCTATATGCTGCAGGCCCAACCTTCACGCCCTCCTTGCCCCAGGGCTTGCCCAATGAGAAGACATGCATAATTCTTTTAATCATCCATATAGAAGAGTAATGTTTTAGAAAGCACCCCACTGTCACCAGAAAGAGTCTTTTGGAGCTGAACTTTCAGGTCCAGTTTCCAGTTAGGTGAGCAACTGATTCTGACCACAAAAATGAGCTTATACCAATTTTGCACAGGGAAACTGGGAAACTGGATGCCCAGCTACATGATTTATGAGCTAGAGATGGCATTCCCAAACAAAAACAGGTGTCACTTATTTCTGCATGTGCAAAATGGGTAAGTAGAGAGGCTAATTTGCATCTGTAGGGGACACTTTCATGAGTGGCAAAATGCTAACTTAACCAGCTGACTATGGTCTTCAAAGGACCTTAGATCAGTTCAGCTAGAGAAAGTGCAGATGGACTCCACTTTGCCTTCACCTCTCCTCCCAAACCCAGGCTCAGGAAACGCAACTGGCAGAAGAATAAGTTATGTTATTTTATACTAGCTGAGAGCTCCATCCCCCACAGTAGAATTTTCAGCTGGCCATTTAGGGCCACATTCTGGCACTTTGTGCCACCTTCACTCAGTGCAAAGTGGACAGAACATAGGAGAGACCCCTTTGTTTCTAGCCAGTTAGTGCCTGGCCCTGCAAACACAAACACCCACTGAAAACCTGTATGTGAGAAGTTATTCATGTATTTAAGTGTTTGCAGAACAAGGTCCAGAGCTAGTTTCCCACCTATGTGAAGCTTTGACACAACGGGAAGAGAAAAAAAATTGTAAAAAGAAGAAAATGTAATTGCAAAACCAGAGATAATGGCTATGGGACTTAAGGATAAAAGCAAACAAACTTCTAAATCTTTTTCAAGTCACTAGACTTCAAATTGGTTAAGCCCCCCCCCATTACAGAGTCACATGTGTTTTATCAAACAAGACAATACACAATGTTGCTATCACTTTCCATTCATCTTGAAAATATTGTGTTCCGTGGTACATGTGCAAAACAAATATAAGACCTAGACATCTTCTCATGTATACATCTACTGAGAGAGACGAGAAGCTATCTAGGATGTATATTTATCTGGCACAGATATCTTAGTACACAACACACACACACACGCACGCGCCAATTCTCCTAATTTGCTTTTATAAATTTCATAGAAAAGAGGCTGTCCAGGGTATGTCAGCATAAAGAAGCAGGAGCAACAGTGAAAGTTGTGAAATCATTAACTACTGTATTTCCAGTAAATATGCACATGCTTGAGAACTCCAGCATACTGTGTGTTTCACAGTATATTTAGAACACTGACTACAAAAACAACATTTGCTAAGTGAGGAAAATGAGATACCAACCTATGATTTTGCACAAAAAGGAGAGGGTAAAATCTCTAATTCTGAGCAGAAGTAACCTAAATGATCTCATCTCTACACAAATAGCACAATTTTTAGGTTGTACACTTGAACCTCTTTAATCTGGCAACCTTGGGACAGATTATGGAAATTTTCCAGACCATGACTATTCATGTATACTTTTTGTTTTGAAGGTGAAAATAAAAACATTTTGCAAAATACTGAATTTTTATTACACATGTAACATAGACAGCAATAAACATGGGATCCGGGAAGGAGGCTGCAGGAGTGCCTGGGGGGTGGAAGTGCAGGGTCTGGGAAGGAGGGAGGGTGCGAGAGGTGCATGGTCTGGGTTTGAGGGGATTGGGAGGCACTTACCTGGCACCCTGCTCCTAGGGGCGCATGTGGCTCCACACTCCACTGCCCCTCACTGCTATGGGAGCAGTGGGAGAAAAGCCTCCGGAGAAGCATTTTGCTGCATTGCTGTTCCCCCCCAGCTTGGGGAAGGGGGAGGAGGAGCAGCAGCACAGAGACATTTCCTCCTCCCTCTGCCAGTGTTTGAACCACAGGTGTTCCCAGATTAGGGACACCCGGATTATGGAGGTTCAAGTGTATTTAGATAGTTTCACAATCAGAATTTATAAGCAGGCTGATGGTTGGCCAATCTGACCAGAGGTCCTGAAAAAGGATTCCTACTCTGCTCTGAACAGACTATCTTAAGACTATATGTAGTTCAAGTGACCAAATCTCCAAAAGGAGGTAATTTAGACATCACCAGTAGCCAATATCTCTCAGCCTAACCTTTGTGTTTGTGCATGTATAGGTCTGAAGTTGACCTCATCTGCCCCAATTCCTTCTGCTGAGGGGAACTATCCAACACCTTTTATATCCTGTTTGGAATTAAAAAGAGGCTCTTGCCATTATGACTCAACAGTAATTACCCTGTGACTGCATATAGGGTTTGGGCATCATGAAAAGTTTGTGTGTGACACACATTTGCAGCTAATTTAATGTTAATGATAATGTGTTGACCAGGTCTCATTCACACCCATCCTAAATATTTAAACAAGAAACAGCTTACTGAAGGAAAAAATGTAGATAATCATTCTTATACTTGCCTCTTCCCCAAGCCCCATATATTGATAATTCTAGGGGAACAAATTAAATACAGAGAAAGAAAGAGAGAGCTATCGCATCCATCACCATGGTATCTGAACACCTTGGATCAGCACCGACAGACAGCAGATACAGTACATAGCTACCCAAAGGGAAAATACATTTTAATTAAATTGAAGCAGTGTTTGAAGTTATCTACCCGGAATTGGACAACAGGCTCTGCAATGCCCAATTCACTTATTTTTACATTAAGCCAGGCATTTAGCTAATTGAATTTACATGGGTATTTCCCACTGTACACTCTGATAACTGCACTACAAGTGAAGCCACTAAATTGTTTTGCAGCCCTCCAGGTAGCCCCAGATCACAAAGAAAGAATGTTAGCCAAGCAAAGAAAATACAGGACTTGTGGTTTTAATTATTTGTAAGCTGGCGGCACAACTAATGACTAAGTTTGTATCAGAAGGTTACAGATTTGTGCTTGGTTATATGTATCCTATTTTAAAATATGGTATTTGAATGTGGATCCTGCACTGCACAAAGAAGTGTAAAAAAATCACCCTGAGCACAGTTTATTTTTAAAGCTACCGGTGGTGCTTTTTGTAGCTATAAAATGTTTTTTATGTCTCCAGTGACAGATTTTACAGGTAGCAGAAGGCCTCCTCCAGCTGTTGCTCTCACCTGGCCATTGTGGCTCAAACTAGGACAGTTTAAATGAACAAGGAGAAGCAGTGAAATTTAAGAGGGACTTTTGTTGTGGGGTAGTTTAGAAAAACTATCAAACAGATCAGGTGAAAAAAAAAATACCAGGCTGAATCAAAAGCCTGAATCTGAACAGTCATGAATGTTGAGAAAGCTTGATTATGAATCCAAACTTCATGGCTTGAACCCATTTCAAATAGCAAACAATGAAAAACATCCATTTTCTCTTTCAGATGTTCTTCCTCAAAGGTTTGCCCCTTGCCAATGCATTTTTCTTTGTCTCATTCGATCCAGCAGTTAGGATGATATAGTGATGAATGCATGATGCCTCCTCCATTTCCATAAGCAAAGGACTTTGACGTTATACACTCAGGATGCAAGATGCATGGGTGGATGGAGCAAACTGAGAAGCTGATTGTGAAGAAAAATGCTTCAATGCAAATATCAATCAAATACAAATATTTGATACAATTGCAAAGAGAATATGGAAAATGTTTTATAAAAATGATCTCTATTTGTGTGAAAATCTTTCTTCAAAGTTACCCAAACTGTCTGAACCAGACCACAAAACACATTAAAGCGATCACGAATTTTACCCTGTGGAAAACATGGCTCGGCTAGCTTTTAGGATATTACGATCAACTAGAGAATCAAAGATTAGTCTGAACAATTTTGATTGTGACATGAATCACCAACTATTTAGTATTAACCTGTCAGACTTGCAAACAGAATTATCAAAACCTATTTTATGATGTATGATAGGAAAGACTGATTTTACCAGGGCAAGTCACAGAGGGGTAGCCGTGTTAGTCTGTATCTGCAAAACGAACGAGGAGTCCCGTGGCACTTTAGGGTATATCTACACTTGCACCCTCTTTAGAGAGAGGGATGCAAATGCAGACAAGCAAAATTGCAAATGAAGCGCGGATTTGAATTTTCCGCACTTCATTTGCATAATCACAGACTGCCGCTATTTCAAAATACCCTATTTCGAAATAACCAACACTGTGTGGACATGGTTATTTCGGGAGAAAACCCTTTTTCCGAAATAACCGGTAAACCTCGTTGTATGAGGAATAAAGGTTATTTCGGAAGAAGGGTTTTCTCCCGAAATAACCGCGTCCACACAGCGTTTGTTATTTCAAAACAGGGTATTTTGAAATAGCGGCTGTCCGCAATTATTCAAATGAAGCGCGGGAAATTCAAATCCGCACTTCATTTGCAATTTCGCTTGTCTGCATTTGCATCCCTCTCTCGAAAGAGGGTGCAAGTGTAGACATACCCTTAGAGACTAACAGATTTATTAGGGTACTACAATTCATCTGATGAAGTGGGCTTTATCCATGAAAATTTATGCCTGAATAAATGTGTTAGTCTTTAAGGTGCCACAAGACTCCTTGTTGTTTTTACCAGGGCAATAATAACAAAACCTATGAGGATGAGTGACAACACTATCATTGCTCTAATATGAATCAGGGGAAATGGTATTTCAAAAACTAGCATCTCAGCACAAATATTTTCTAATAGAAGAATAACTAATGATCAAGGACTGACTGACTAATAATAGAGGTGACTATGCAGAAAACAACCTGGGATACTAGTCTTTCTTGGTCTGCACCACTTCCTTCTTTGTACCAAGTAAAGCAAAGTCTCATTCGGAGTTCAAATGAGAGGGAATAGTGAAGAGGGGTGTGGTGGTCAAACTCCTGGGCCCAAACCAAAGCTCAGTGTGTGACTTCAGTGAAGACTCCCATTGATTTCAGTGGAATTCAGATCACACCAACGATGTTTTGCCAACGATGTCTGGTTGGTGGTTGGTTCCAAGCGGAGTGCCCCAAGGATTGGTTCTAGGGCTGGTTTTGTTCAACATCTTTATTAATGACCTAGATGAGGGGATGGATTGCACCCTCAGCAAGTCTGCGGATGACACTTAGCTAAGGGGAGAGGTAGATACATTGGCGGGTAGGGATAGGGTCCACAGTGACCTAGACAAATTGGAGGATTTCTTGAAAAAAAAATCTGATGAGGTTCAACAAGGATAAGTGCAGAATCCTGCACTTGGGACAGAAGAATCTCAAGCATTGTTACAGGCTGGGGACCGACTGGCTAAGTAGCAGTTCAGCAGAAAAGGATCTGGATATGAGTCAGCAGTGTGCCCTTGTAGCCAAGAAGGCTAATGGCATATTAGAGTGCATTAGGAGGAGCATTTCCAGCAGATCTACAGAAGTTATTATTCCCCTTTATTCAGCACTGTTGAGGCCACATCTGGAGTATTGTGTCCAGTTCTGGGCCCTCCCACTATAAAAAAGATGTGGACGCACTGGAGAGGATCCAGTGGAGGGCAACCAAAATGATTAGGTGGCGGGAGCACTAACCTATAAGGAGAGGGTGAGGGATTTGGGCTTATTTAGTCTGCAGAAGAGAAGAGTGGGGGGAGGAGAGGATTTGATAGCAGCCTTCAACTTCTAAAGTTGAAGTTCCAAAGAGGATGGAGAGAGGCTGTTTTCAGTAGTGACGGATGGCAGAACAAGGAGCATTGGTCTCAAATTACAGTGGTGGAGGTCTAGGTTGGATATTAGTAAAAACTATTTCACTAGAAGGGTAGTGAAGCACTGGAATGGGTTACCTACGGCGGTGGTGGAATCTCCATCCCTAGAAGTTTTTAAGTCCCATCTTGACAAAGCCCTCGCTGAGATGACTTAGGGTTGGTCCTAGTTTGGGCAGGAGGCTGGTCTCTTCCAGCCCTAGGATTCTATGATTCTTTGTGGACCAATTTGACAAGGAGAACAAAGTATTCCTGTTTGGTGCACTGGAAGGTTGGCCGGGGGGGAAGAGAGAAGGGCTATTGTATTGATCCAAAGTGATCACCAGCAGCAGCCTCACTGTGAAATTTGGGATGGTTTTCAACTTATGTGCTTTTATTTCAGGTTCCTTTTGAGTGTGGAAAAGCAGTGGTTACACACTGAAGATGGAAATGCAAAGGTGTGCCGCGGTTTGAACAAAACCCTATCCCTGGTAAAACTATTAAAACATTTGAAAGATTTGTGCTATGCAAAAGCAAGAAAGCTTTGCAAAGTCTAAGGCCCGTGTGAAGTTTAATCAAAGTCTAATTAAAACCACATAAGTCCTCTATCCCTACAGGATCCCCCTTTAAGAATATCTTTAGCAATTTAGCAAAATTACTAATGATTTAGTGCATCAGCTACGGAACTACAGTGATTAGTGATTTAGTGCTCTCATACTGACCGTGAATTGTTGTGAAGCTGATTTACATACAGCTTTATAAGAGAATGCTCATCAGCTACAGGACTGGCTATATTTATACCCTCAAGTAACCTGAATAATTCAAACAATGAAACCTTGTTAATATCCTATGCAAATACATAGAGCAGCATGCTGACAGTGGTTTCAGTGTTTTGAAATCAAAACCATTTTAGATAGAACACTGTCTTTTTAAATAAAATAAAAAGATGTGATTCAAGAGAATTGGGATTGAAAACAAAAATATTTAGAATAAGCTGCGTTGCACTTAAACAAGTCAGGGGGATGGAAAACCAACAAGTTACAAGAGGCTTAATATATATTATTTTACATTTCGTGGCATTATTAACTTTACAAAAACCAGGGATATCCATGGTATCACAAGAACATTTCATAATGGAATGGTACCATATTACCCATCTACTGGTCAGTCTATCTAGAGCTCTGGCTTTTAAAATTCTTCTTGCCCTACAGCTCCATTTCTCAAACTGTGGGTCCTGACCCCCTGAGGGGGTCACGAGCAACTTAGAGGGAGGTCGTGGTATCACAAAGTTTGAGAACCCCTGCCCTACAGGAAATTTTCTATTGATAAATCCTGTATAAAAGGACAATCTCTCCAGGAGAAAAGGAATTGTAAAGTGCCAGAAATGTGCCTTCATTTGATCCTGATAATTAAAGACAATGACTTAAACTGACAAGAAACTAAAGCAAAAATAGTATCAGTAATTCTTTCTGTGTAGAATGGAACACAGCACATTAAAAACCACTTTAAGTACTGTAACTAAAAATCATCTATTGGGTGTCCTGTTTTATAGCATACTGTTTTGCTGATTGAACATTGTGATTTCTTGGCGGCTGCATATTTTTTAGTAACAATGGTAGTTTATAGGTAACAAAACAATTTTTAGGGGAGCACATCTTTATTCTTCAGACTATATTATAGTGGGGCATACTATGTCTTTGGTTTTGGTTCTGAAAGAATAACCGTGAATATTCGTGTTACCAAGATTATAACTGGTAATTTTAGGTCTCCGCAGCACTGAAACCAAGCAAGAGCAATTCAATTGGACACAGTCAAAGGTTATGCAATGGCTTACCTTCTCCATCAGAGCAAGGAGTACTTCTCCTTCCAGTATCCTAACTATAAGCATTTACTTATAGGTTGTTCTGTGGAATATGTAATTGGTAGCACATGCTGCAATCATATTTTGACAGCCTGCATATATAACTGTGTATGTGGTTGCATACCCCTTTTCTTTAGGAATGATGTTTCCAGACCTTTCTTTTCTGCTTTGTTTCCTAAAGGGCCATTCTATTTCAAGACACTTCTTTCCTTCTTGTGGCCTTTAATGAATATTTGATTTATATAACAATTGAAGGAATGTTTCGAAATCTTTCCAAACAGTGGCTTATCATGCTTCTGCCCTCTACGGGCTAGATACGTGGGACAATCAGAAGCCTTGATATCATTAGCATATTTGCAGAGCAGTATCAATTGTTAATCTACATTTCTGGGTCTTAGGACTGAGTCAGTATGTAGCAGCTGTTTTATTCAATTTGATATTCTGTGTTGCAAAGCTTTGCAGTGAATGCTACAAATGAACTTGTGAATCTACAATGAAGCTGCAAAGTTCGGATCTGGATTTGAACGTGCCCACAATTCAGGGCTGCTTGTTCCAGGTGGTCTTGATTCAGTTCCATCTCTAGTTAGTACCAAGTGAACATTGGGTGTAAGTGAGATATCTATATATCCTAAATATACTCTACATTATATAAAAAATACCTTGGCTAACTTTTATATAGTCCACACAGAATTTGGAATTTAGATAGATTAATTATACAGCATCGTAAAAATGCAAGGAATTGGGGTTTTTTTTGTAACTTATCTTCCAAAGATCTAAATTAGAACATCAAAGTCATTTCCATATGTGATATACAACAGACTTCTGATAATCCGGCACCTTTGGGACTCAGGGGGTGCCGGATTATCGGATATGCCGGAGTATCAGAAGATACTCTGGCAGGGGGGCTGTGATGGGTCTGCGGGGGGGGGGAGAGGAGGTCGGGCGGGGAACGGCATGGCGTGGGGCAAACTGGGTGCTGGTGAGGGGCAGCGCTGTGGGACCAACCTGGCAGCACCCCAGCTGCTCTGCCCCATGGCTTCCCCAAGTCCGCCGCTGGTCAGTTTCAGCAGCGGCGGACTTGGGGAAGCCCTGGGGCAGAGCAGCTGGGGTGCCTCCTGGCACCAAGCATGGGGGTGAGGGGCGGTGCTGCGGAACCAACCCGGCAGCACCCCAGCTGCTCTGGTCCGCACCACTTCCCCAGGTCTGCAGCTGGTCAGTTTCAGCAGCGGCAGCAGCCAATTGTCCGGCTGGCTGGAGCACTTCCAGGTTCCAGTTGGTGCCGGACTATTGGGAGTGCCGGACCACTGGATACCGGACAACTGGAGTTTTACTGTAGTTGAAATTTTAACTCAGATCCCCAAAGATGACAAGTTAGTATATTAAATTGCTAACCCAACTTTTACTCCCTGCCCATTACTTAGGATCTGAAGCCCTATTTTCAAACATCAGCATCTAAATCAAGGTGCCCAACTCTGCATTTCAGAAATTACAATGAGAATTAGGCATCCAAACGTGCATTGTAGCATCCACGTAAGCATGCCAGCTTAGAACTCAGTGCCCAAATTTAGGAGCATACATTTAAAATGTAGGCTTCTCATCTGAATAACTGAAACACAATACACAAAAGACTGTAATATTGCTGAGACAGTGTTCTACCAACATTTTCGTTGAGTAAAACACAAAAAATCTAAAAATCAGGGATTAATTTTCCATTCATGTGAGTTGCTTTAAAGTAAGGAAGGATGAACACTCACCTTCTATTTGTGAAAGCATTTCCTGAGGGAACCGAGTGGGAGAACAGTGTATCATTCATGCTGGTTACAGGTCTGGGAGGCCTAAAAGACGACAAAATAGCTAATTATATTGTATTTGTATTTAACAAATCATCAGCAACATTTACACATAGAGATTAATGATATTCTTACTCAAGGTAAACTGACAGAAAATATCTTTTGCTATAAATAAGCAATTTTCTCCAAACTAAAGGGTTATTTGTGTTTTTTAAAATGTGGAATAAAAAGCCATAGCAGGACTGAGAAATAGACAAAATCAGATTTTTTTATATGTTCTGAGGCACATTTTGAGCAATTTGCTTGATTCTTTTTCCTACTCTGGCAAAACAATTTATTGTGAAGCATATTTACCAAGTCCACTGAATTGCTTCATAAAATATAATTACTGCAAAAATAGTGAACCATTGTCAACAGTGTTTAAACCCACACAGACACATCTGACTATAAAATAATGTACTGTAACCACTTTAAAAGGACACTCAACTTAAGAGTAACTTTTCTGCTTGATACTGTTTACTTACTGTTGTTACTAAAACTGAGATTAAAAATTATTTTCCTCAGCTTTTTGCAGTTTTTAGTTTAGGTATTTGACAGCTGATAGTGTACAACTTGCTTTGTGGTTTCCTTTGTATAGACATTTTCTTTTACATTTGTGTGCGTGGGGGGGTGGGCGTTCATATGACAAAGGGGGAGAGAAAACATTTTGGAAAAACACGTGATTTGGAAAATATGATTTTAAAATTATAAGGGTCAGCAGGGGGATTATGGGCTGCGTGCAGTACCTGAAGTTGTATTTAACTTGAGTTTTAAATTGACTATATTCAAGTGGAAAATACCCTTGTCAATTCTGTGACAATTTCATCTCTCTTTTTGGACTAGTAAGAGTGTGGGTCAGGATGCAATAACAGTCTTCAGAAAACCAAGCTGTGCTTCAATCCTCAGGATAATGGGGAAATCCAAATTAGACCTGTCTAAGAAGGGTGGATGGGAGACACATTATGCATCTAATCATATTATTCCACTTCTGCTTTAAAGCCATTACAAACATACAACCCCCAAAATCTGCTCCAAGAATTCTGAAGGGAGGACTTGGGAGTCACTACCTATTGCCATGGAATACTATATTGATCAAAGCAGTGTTAAATTAAATGTACTCTTTTTCACGTTGTTTCATTATAATGGAGATGTGTTTTTTGCCCTTCGCCTGTGACTAGTGACCCATGTGAGACACTGAATTCCAGGTCTGGTCTCTGACTTCAGTAGGGCCAGGATTATACCCTGTCCTTCCATCTCTTGGTCCTCTTGTTTCTTTCTCTATGGGAAGAGTCTTACCGCTGTACCTCACAGTGTTGTCAGATGCATCAATGATACGGTGTTCTCTTTTAGAGTGCTAATTGTGTATTTCAAATTTAAAATGAGACACATGGAGTCAAGCAGCATGTTGAACCATCACTTCTTTTCCATTCCGAGAAGTGATGCATCAAACATCAAGAAAATCCACTGTGGACTAAGAATATTCTCCTTTACTATTTGTACCACCTGGGAACCCCAGTCATAGACCAGGGCCCTATTGTTCTAGGCACTGTCTACACCTATAACAAAAAGACTCTCTCTGCCCCCAAAGAGCATATAATTTGCATTGTTTCAGCAACAAATCAAAATTATAAATCACTTATAGGAGGCTGTACCTACTAATCTGTGAATAGCAAATCTTTCTGACCAATGAAAAATAATCTGATCTCATTTAATTGGTAAAATACTAACTGCCTGGAAGTTTTATCTGTAATTTTATGTGGTGAACAGTAGTATTAGCATTTCACATCAGCTACATGAGAGTTATATATGTGCTGCATTTCATTTTTAATCTGGGTAATGAAAACACTGGACTATTCAAAGGTAACTACACACTAGAGGCTGGACTCTGCTAAACATTCTGTGAGCAACAATGAAGATGTAATAAGATTTGTTACAAATTTTTCGTTTCCTTAAAAACATAAACTAAAGGAGAATAAAATACTTACCACGTATCTCTTTTGCAGCCCAAATGAAATTGAAAAGAGAGACCATTAATGAAAATGGCATTTTGAAATGTATCTGGATAAAAACAGGCCATTGTTTTCTTGTCAATTTTCATATCAAGAAAACTGGTATTGAAACTAATTCAGGCTTTGTCAGGCTGAGCTCTTTAAAGCTACTGCTCCCCGGCAACTGTGTTTTTGTCATCACTTTTCTCAAGTTCAGTTTTAACAACGTGTGTGTGTAAATACACAAAGTGGTTGTTTGGTGTAAGACAGCTATGTATAGCAGACCTTTTAGAAAAATCAAGGACAAATTCTAATCTTGGATGAATATTTTCTTTTTTTTAGTTCTGCAGCTGATTATGGAATTTACAACCTCCTGGATAGACAGAGGTTGACCATGAAAAGCAACAATCTCACTAAAACAAACCAAAACAAACAAGTGATATTATTTGAAACGTTTCAGTAAAAAAAGAAAAAAAACTGAAAAAAAATCAAACATGTCATTTCAACATTTTCAGAATGAAATGTTTTGATTTTTTTATTTAAAAATTACTTTTCATTTTAATATATACCTAAATTGTATTTTAAAATAATTTTTAAAAGTTGAAAAAAAATCCAAAATGAAACATCTTATTTTGGGTTGAACGGAATGTTTCACTTGACCCTCAAACAATTTTTGTTTACTTTTTGGTACTGCAAGGAAATAAACATATGCCAGATATTCACACAGCTTTATATTTAGGCTTGGAAGGATTAGATTAGAAATGTTGGTAAGTATCAATTTTACTGTACACATACAAACCAATGAAAATATTTCCATCTATAATAATAGAAATGTACATATGGGCAAAATAAGAAAAATGCTGCTTGATAACTTACTGGAGTTTGACTTAAAGTTATTTACATTGTATAGTTTGTCATGTGAGATAGACAATTTGTGCTTTAATGGTTACAAAGCTTTAATTTTTTAAATCTCCATATTTCTCATTAAATAATTATTGTTTACCCCCATTTAATTTCCCACAACTGTAAAAATGTAAATAGATAAAAATAAAAAATATAAAAACAAATATAAATATAAAACATCAATAATTTTTCAGCCAATATTATAACAAAAATTAAAATTCTCCCAAGCCTATTACATTATTCCTGGTGGAATTTTGTATCATTGAGCAATACAGAATTTGGCAGAAATTAATGTTGTGTGTACAGAATTTCCTTTCCCCCACACCAGTGGGCTCCAACAGAATCCAGATCACACATAGAAGAAACTGCTGGGGGAAGGCGAAGGAGCTAGAGCAGAGACCTGCAAATCTGCAGATATCCGTGGGTATCCACATCTGTGGATGCAGATATCCGTGGCTTACTGTTGCAGGTACAGATGGGGGTGCAGATACACATTTTGTATCTAGAACCCTGCAAATCTGCAGATATCCGTGACTCATTTTTGTAGATACAGATGCAGACACATAATTTTGTATCCACATAGGGCTGTACAGATAGAGGATTCCTGGCAGCCACAGTAACCTGCATGCCCTAAGGAAAGGAGACAGCAGCACTCAGGAATCTGCACAAGACCCAGACCCAGCATCAGGCTTTTTCTCCCTCTGCATCCTTGAGCTCTGAGGGGTAGGAGGTGGGTTTCTGAGCAAGGGGGGCATGATTGGACTCTGGGAGGAGGAGGTGGGTGTCTGGGAAGGGAAGCATGACTGGACTTGGGGGAGCAGAATGGACAGGTGGCTACACCGGGATGACCTGTGGCTGGGCAGAAGGGGTCCAAGTATCTGGTCTGGAAGGCACTCTGCAGCTTCACTCTGTGGGGGAGCAGTTGTGGGTATCTGGCTGGGAGACCCCATCGCTGGGCTCTGGTGAGGAGAGGATGTGATTATATGGGCTGGGGGCATGGGGAATGGTTAACTAGGTTCTGGGGGGATTCGAAGCTGGTTCTGGTGGGAGAGGGGTTGTTAGTGTCTGGCCCCCTGGTTGGGCTCTGGAGGGGGGGAAGGCAGAGAAACAGGAACTAGGATGTCATAGGGATTTTTATAACTCTACTCTTGGGGGAATTTTTGTGTGTCTGTATTGTTAGAGAAACACCTGCTGATGGGCATTTTGAAATAAACTACCAAAATAACTGAAACTGGTGTGATTACATAGTGTTGCTTTTGCAATTTGCAAAATTTTAAAATGTGCACAGAACTCTTTTTTTTTTTTTTTTTTGGCACAGAACGCCCCTGGGGTATAGCATACTAAATGACAAAATTGCAGATGGGATTTCCAAAACTTTGCGGTGCTGGCCTAAATCTGCTTCCACTGAAGTAAATGGTAATACAAGTTGAGCCTCCCAAATTCAGGACTTTTTGGTCTGGCAACATCTGTGGTCCAGCAGGGCCACGGATGTTGTTGGGTCAAAGAGTCCCAGAGGCTAGGAGCATGAGCCAGTTAGGAGAACATGGGGGCTGGGATTCCTGCTTGGACCAGCAGTGGCTGGGCCAGGAACCACCAGGCAGGGGCTGGAGAGCTCGGGCCCAGCCAGGGAACCTCCGGTGGTAGTGGGGCTGCTGGGCTGGTGCCAGGCGGGGACCCTGGGAAGCTCCTGGTTGCAGTGGAGCCAGGTGGTAGCTGGGGGAGCCATGGCTAGGGAACCCCTGGCAACAACGGAGCCAGTGGCGTCCAAGTGGCCCTGGCCAGGGAACCCAGGTAGCAGTGGCCAGGTGGTCCTGGCTGGGAACCCTGGGGAACCCCAGTGGCAGCGGGTGGGCAGCAGGACAGGGAGCCCCAGGTAGGCCAGTGCTGGCATGGTGGAGAGCCTGCCCCAGCCTTAGAAGCCTCAGGGAAAGGAGCTGGCAGTGGGGAAGCACTGACCTCCCTTGGTCCGGCAAAATCCCTGGTCTGGAACTGCTCAGGTCCCAAGGGTGCTGGACAAGGGAGGTCCAACCTGAACACTCACTGACTTCAGTGGGAGCAAAACCAGACCACGGTTAAGTACACTCAATGATCTCACCATCATGCAAGTAATATAATTGAATCTTTTTATAGTTAGGGCTTTCTTTTTGGTTGGCAATTATGTTTACGATACATAAAAACCCCACCAAAAAGTTCCAGCATCAGCTTAATTCTCATAGGTTATAAGATTCCTTCTTTAAGATTATCATCACACACATTATTGATTATTTCTTGCATCATTGTGAATGGCCTGTAAGTGTGTATATTTGATATGTTTTGCCTTGCAATTTTAATTTGAAATGTTGAGTAGAGCCCATAAAATTGAAAAATTAGACAGCTCTTTGTGCACTCTACAGTAAGACGAGAACAATGAAAAGGAGGATTACTACCTTTAAATAAATCATATCAATACAGAAAGTCTTTGTCCTTATTTAAAGCAGCAACTTTTGAGAAAACAGGTCTCTTTTGTCATAGGAATTCTACCATTAAATGTTTATTAAAAACTCCTTTTGCTTGGATTCTTGCCCAGATCTGTTTCTCTTGATACCTTTTATTTTCCATTATATTTAAAAATAAAATTCATACCAGCAAGAAGATATTCTCAATGGGTTACTATAGCATATTTCCCCCCTCACTTAATTTATGTGAATTACGCTGTAGATCATGCCATATCCATGAAGGTTTTTCATTCATGTATCATTATACTCAATAAAGTCATATTGCTTTCAGTCTAAGCAGAAACTGTGCCATTAAACAAAATAGATTGTCTCTGATCTGAATATTCATTCACACTAAATTATATCTATATATTTAGAAAGAAGGCAAAGTCCTAATTTTACAGCAAAGATTTTGGAAAAGATCCTATTCAATTACTATATCTTTCCCTTTTTTGCCTTTGTTTGAATTCCTTCATAATAATCCAGTATTTTCTATTACTGCAGCATGTTATCTGTTGTCTAAGATGTTAAGAGTGTTTTTGCAGGATTCTACAATCATGCTGTGAAACCGATTTATTTTAAAACAAGTTTTTCATTGTAGTTGTTCGCAGTGTTGTTGTAGCCATGTTGGTCCCATGAGAGACAAGATAGGCATGGTAATATAGGTTTTATTGGACAAAGTTGTTGGAAGTTGGCCCAGGAAAAGATACTACTTCATCTACTTCGTCTCTCATATCAGAATACAGGTAGATCCTCCTACTAGAGCTAGTTTCAATGTCCCACAATGAAAAACTCCAGATAGCACAAAGAGGAGGTTTTAATTTCACTTTCACGATCTCTCTTTCTATCCCTCAGAAATATGCCCAGTTTCTGCATGTGAAATTATTATCTATCCATCCATGTGTCTCGGCTTTTATACCATACTGATCACCACGATATCTGAGCAAATCCATCTGATTTTGTTTTTTAGTACAATATGCAACCATTCCATTCTTATGATAGAGCAGTACATTTATTTTAAGAGATTATCAGTTGTAACCATCACTAAATTAAATATCTGTGTGAGACACCTCACATTTTAAAAAAGAGGGACAGCCATACTGCCTTGGAAAACTCCCATAATGGCCACACAAGGAATATAATCAGCAGTATAATTTATTTTTAAAACATCTGAGCAGGCTAAGAGAGGGTTCCCTCGGCCTAAAAAAGCCACTGTCACATATTCCTTGTAGTCGCTACATAAGCCATTCAGTACTGGCAAAAGTAAATGTGAAACAACAGCCATATATATGACAAGTGTGGTCCCACCAGGACTCAGACATACAGCACGCAAATAAAACTTTATGGTTTTCGCCTGTGCTGCTTTAGTCAGTAGCATGATAGAGGTGGTTAAAAGAATGACATTTTTTTAGAATGACTGAAGCACTTTTCATGGGAAGTATTTTAAAATAAATATCTATTAAATCATTTCAGCATATCTAATTGCTTTGAAATGTTTTTCCAATCGTTACTTTAGTTTTGCTTTGAATTCCAGTGAAATAATGTCACTTTTAGGTCAAATGTGACCAAGAAACCATAGATCACCAGAGAATCCAATGTTACAAAGTCAGATGACAATGTAAGATCATCTACAAGATGATCATAGAATCATAGGGTTGGAAGAGACCTTAGGAAGTCATTGAGTCCAACCCCCCGCTAAAAAGCAGGACCAATTCCAACTAAATCATCACATTCAATGCTATATCATCTGAATTTCCCCACTGTATGCAAATCTAGCCTTCCTTCTGCTTTGAGTTCTTTGAGTGCTAGGGAGGAAAGTGTGACTTGTTTATATGAGCTTTAAATAAAAGAGAGAGCAAAAGGGAAAACTTAGAGACAATCTACAGTATTGAGTGAACTGAAAAGGATCGATGAACTGCAATCCAAGATTAGAATAAAATGAAAATTGAACTGTATTGCTTTAAGACTTTGGATGAAATCCTGGTTCAATTGAGAACTTTGCATTGACTTCAAGAGGGCCAAGAGTTCACCTCTTGTCTGGCACCTTAGTTCAAGACAATGCAGTGTTGTGTGGAAGTTTGGAGACTCATGAGAATATATCCACATAGTGGAATCCTGACTAAATCTTACTGTACTAAACCATGAAAACTGCACAAATTTAAATACTTGTACTTTCTCCTTTCCCCACTTATGACTGTGGTCCATTATCTGTGTCACCTGTATCAAAATCATCCATATGTTTTTCCAACAGTTTTTCCAGTAGTTTTCCAAACGTGGCTTGGACCACCAAAGTAAATTAACAATAACAGAAAGCCCGTCTTGTGATTTTATACAAAGCACTTGATTCATTTCATGAGACATGAAACGGCCATCTTCCATTTCCTCCACACCCATCAGAGATACAATGTGTAACGTGTCAACTAGAACGAAGATTACTTTCTCTACAGCACACAGATACTTACACAATATGAGCCAAGTTTAGAGGTTTTTCAGGCTGATCAGGGAACATTGGGTGTAAAGGTTCACGGCTGGAAGCACAGCTTAAAGACTTGCTAAGTGCATTAGTTAGCTTCTTAGCAGGTGATTTCTGGGAGGAACAAGGAAGGTACAGGTCATGTGGACAAGTAAGGTGCAAACGGTTGCTACAGTGAAACTACAGGAAGTGCAAAACAAAGCCTTACCACTTACAATCATATATTCTTAACTTTTTCCTCCCTCCATTCCTTTCTCTAGGGATCCAATGAGCCAAAGTCCATTTAGGCCAATGGAAAGATTCCCATTGTCTTCAGTCGGCTCTGGGATCAGGCCCTAGAAGACACTCTCTTCTAAGGTAGTGGCATGCATGCAAGTCAGTGCATTATATCCCTTCTCTCTTCTCCTTACTAGTGTATCACTAGGTTCCTTCATTCTTTAAATGTTTTAAACTAACACTTCTCTCTTTGCCTGCCTTAGATACTGTTGCATTTGCTATGCTGTAAAATAAGGGCAAATGAAATTTCAGACACAATGCTGATGTAGTTTCATCGACTTGGAGGCAGTGAGCTAAAAGAAAAGACTGATAAGCACTCATTTCTTCCCAAAAAAAGGAACATCTCTGCTCTCACTGTGTAAACAACATGCATTAAGCTTTGAAACTCGGAATCTCATAAGTCATGCCAATTTTAAAGCAGCTACATCATCAGCTTTTATAAACATAATGAGATATTACATACAGTGAAACCCCTATATAGCGAAGTAATCCCCAAACAGCTTCATTCTAAGTGAAGAAAGAATGGCCTTATGGCTATAGCACAGGGTTGTGAGATCTGGATTGTATTCTAGGCTCTGCAACAGATTTCCTGCATGATTTTGGACAAGCCAGTTAGCCTCTCTGTGATTCAGTTTCTCCATTTGTGAAATGGGGGTAATACTACTTTCCTATTTGCTAGAGTTTTTAAAGTGCTTTGAGATCCTCACAAGGAAGGCATATACCCTATAGACCAGGATATTAATTATTTTATTATTGGAACTCCAAATTATACATGACAATGAATCTGAACAATTTAGGACGGTCACTCTAGAACAAATTCACTCTGAATTCACCATAATTCAATTCTATTGCACATCCCCAATTTACACGCATGTGAGGTACGTGCATGAGTTAGGCACACTGCAGGTGTGTGCATGAGTCTAACTTCTAAGATTTGGCTCACTACATATTACATTAATACACAGGAAGTGTTAAGGACATTGTTATCAAACCTGTTTTGAAAGAAATAATTAATACCCAAGTACACAACAGTAAATCAATTTCAGACTTCAGTTGAAATATTCCTATCTGAAAGTAAAAAAAGATTTGGGGTGCTGGCGGGCCTAGACATGTGTTCATATGTTGCTTTTTTGCTGTGTTTGACAATGTTTTGAAACAGCTTTCAAGTGAAATCACCAGATTCCCTCTCTACCACTGCAGCACACTTCATACAGCAAGAAAAATATCATTCCACAAATACACTGTTAAATGATGAGAAGAGCCAAGTGGCACATTCCCTCCTGCCCAAACCTAAATTCAAGTCATCCATGTCCACATAGTGCGAGCCCACAGGGCATTTGTGCACCTAGTCTCCTGTGAAGCTTAGCAAAGCCATGTGCCTAGCATACTGATAACCAAACAGTGCTTTTATAGTTTACCCTTTCCTGTTCTATGCAACATTAATATCAGGCAGGCAGCTACTTTCACAGGACCAGAGTTCTAGCTGTTTTAAATGTGGATTTAAAAACTTAGGTCCAAACATATAGCCACACAAACTCTGTGGTATGCATCCTTCGTGAGTAAAAGACCACCCCTCTAATGTACAACAATGCAGCACTGTGACATCTCAGAGCGGCTAAAGTGCTTTTGCTGACAGTCCCTGGGTATGAATTCTGGGCATGCTCTTAGTGGTGGGACCTCTGCTGAAAACTTGCTTCACCTTTGGCTTTGCTGGAGCCTGGACGTTAGGGAGAAATTGCTAGATTTAGTGTTTTGGTGAAGCATTTGGGCCAGCTGAGTATAAACTGTGGATTATTTTTTAAATGATGTAAAGGTGGGTGGTTATTTAATACAGGCTGTATGATTTCTTATGGATGTAATTATGTTAATATACTCAAATGGTATTATAATGGGAACATAATAGATAATATATTGAACACACACACTTAAATTACTTCCTTAAAAAGATTTCATAGACAGCTGTATCATACTTTAATAGTCCCCGTAATTTCATTTACATATAGTCATTAGCATATAAATCAGAGAAAGCGAGAGAAAGGCTAACAAACAGTTTACTATGGGTCCTACAAAAATGGAAAACTTACTGTGAAAGGAGCATTATATTCCAAGACCTTCCTGCAGCTGTCCTGACATCCAGCACAGTATTAAAGTGTTAGACTGCTCAAATCCACTCTCAGAAAAGAAATTCTTGTCTCAGAGCTTAATGGGGAACAGGGACCACAGTTGTGGAGGCTCCATACTTATCTAAATTGGCTACCACCGGTTTATATTTTGCAATATAAAACGACTGAGTTGGCCAGTTCCTACTCCATCTTTGGGATTCTCTCTCTGACTGCTGGAGTTCAAACAGTCTGCAGCAAAGCAGGAACCTTGCCTTACCCATGATGTGTATTCTTTCATTTGGTGCTGGTTGCTATGGGAACCACTGGCATGTCCCCTCCAGAAGCAGTCCTGACAGAGCTGGTAATTGTGACACTGCTGGCACCGATAGCGAAATCCCATCATGCTCTCACTGTGGCAGTAGGAACACTCAACAGGGTGGAAGACTGCAGGGGAGAGAAATAAAAAACAAAAACAAACAAAAGAAACAATAAGAACGAGATTAAAAATGAAGCCCCAAATGGTGACTGAATCCTTCCTTTGTTTGCAGTAAGTTTCTAAATCAAATGCCATTCCTGGTCTTTGGCTGAGGAAAATATATATATGAAAACTTCACACACATTTTATGGGCTTACTTCTTTCCCCACACCAAATCCCTTATCACTGCTGAAGCAACATGCACAGTTTGCCACACCCCAAATATATTTAAACCACAAAGCAAACTGAGCTTATTACAGAGGAAACAAACAGTAAATTAGGAGGAAATCTTCCTGATTCTGATAGGCTGCTATCCTGAAAAGGTGAAAGTTTGTACTGTTATTATTAGCAGTTGGGCTGGTGATCCTAAGGGTCAGATTTTCAAACATGGGGGCCTAAAGTTAGGTGCTTAAATCTATATAAACACATCCAGAGTCCTATCTTAATGAGCTAATCCTGAGGTAGTTAACTAACCACATTTAGCTATGGTACCCATGTTTAAAATCCTGGCCCTAGGAGTGTGCTCTATTTTATCCACCATTCCAACCAAAAAGCATATAAAAAGGAGGATTTGTGTCACCCAGAAGCACTGCTCTGGAATGTGTCACCCAGAAGCACTGCTCTGGCTGATCTATGGCATCTTTTACTATTCATGCTGGTATGAGTGATGTTTTCCCCCCACTTGGCAATCCCATTGCCTCTACCTGCTCTTGCATGCAGCATATACTGTATTTACGTGCAACTGAGTACATATATGCCCCCCTCCCCACTTTGAAGCTCCAGTGGACAGCTGGGAGGGAGCACATGAAACGAAATGAGCTGGCAGCACTTTCCCAATGACCTCTGCTAATAATAACAGAAAATCCCTTGCACAACAAGTCTTGTCCCTCCTGACTAAGAAAGTGAGGCTCTTTAGTTTATTTTCAAACATGTCTGCTCCCTGAGCTAGCAGCTACACCATTAGACAGAGAGCCTCAAAAGAGAATTTTTTTTTTGTCTGCCTACCAAGGGAAATATGGGGAAGCAAATTGTTTGTTTTTTGAAGATTTGTTTGTATTGTTCATTGAACGTTTAAATTTAAAGGCTTAAATATTTCCTTCTAGATCACAACATTAAAGGATATATTGTCAATGACATTTGCAGTGGATTAGATGACAAAATCTTCAACAATCACGTATAGGAAATACCATCTTAGGGGCAGATGTGCTCTGTTCAGTAAGACACTGAACATGTACTTACACTGTAACCTTTTCTTGTTTAAGGTCCAAATGCAAGTCATTGTGCACAGTAGAAGCAAAAGGCTTTGTGTAAGGCCTTGTCTCCGCTTACCAGGAGAGTGACACTGCCGAGATCCATCTCCTGTGGGTTGATTTAGCAGGTTTAGTAAGAACCCACTAAATCGACCGCTGATCTCGCTCCGGTCGACTCTGGTATTCCTCTGGGTCGTGAGGAGTAAGGGAAGTTGATGGGAGAGTTTCTCTCAGCAGTGATGCTGTGGTAAATCAAATTAAGTTACACCAACTCCAGCTACGCTATTCCCATAGCTGGAGTTGTGTACCTTAATTTGACTTTGCCCTCCTAGTGCAGACCTGACCTTAGAGAACAGTGTGGGGGAATTGCCAGAACTATCTGGAAAACCACACAGATCTTGGAGGTGTGGAGGGAGGATAGAATCCAACAGTACTGGGGTCTTTCTGTGATTGGGAATGCACTCTCAAGCTATGTCTACACAGCAGCTTTATTTCAGAATAACTGACATTATTCCGAAACAACAAAGAGCGTGTCAAAACTGCAAGCCATTATTTCAAAAAAAATGGTGAACTGGAGGACTTCTTATTCCGACTCCTGTAACCCTCATTTCACGAGGAGTAAGAGAAGTCGAAGGAAGAGTGTTCTTCAACTTCCTGCTGTGTAGACAGCACCAAAAGCTGAATTAAGCTATTTCGACTTAAGCTATGCAATTGATGTAGTTCAAGTTGTGTAGCTTAATTTGACTTTAGCCCTGCTGTTTAGATGTGCCCTCAGTGCTGTGGCAGTGTTTGCATTCTGTTACAGATTCTACGTGTGGGGTTAGATTAGGGGACTGGGATTTTTGTGAGGTTATCTGATTTCTTCTCCCAAACAGAAGTTGTGTGTTTGATACAGAAATTACTGGGTGGCATTCTGTAAGCTGTGTTATATAGAAGGTCGGACTAGATGATCATAATGGGACACACAAACCTTAAAATCTATGAATATCAGAGTCAGGGGATGGTTACTCTGAGAGCAGTATTCCTCAATTAAATCCTCATCCTTCATGTGAGAGATAAGGAGGTTCTGAGGTGTTCCTGATTTTGTCTCCTGAGTAAATTATTTTGCAAGAAGGTGTTTAGTCTCCTCTTACGGACTACTTGGACATTGTGGCAATTAGTTTACAATCTGTAGTGGACTTACCCTGCCACACAGACTGTGTGAGAAGGAGCTGCTTTGCTGTTCCACATTTAGTGTTGTGATATCATTGCTAATAAATGCTGGGCTATTTTATTTTACCAAATGTGTTTGTGTCATGGATGGGCCACATACAATAGCTCCCTGGCTACTCAGGGTGTAGAAAGTGAGGAAAAATTTAGTGCAAACTCCAGAACACAGCAACAATGAAACAAGACCACCCATGGAATGACTGGTAAGCCATCCCATTTGATTAGCCACTATATGATGGTACATGGAATCAACTTCAGTACAGTAGCTTTTATAATGCCATCTGTAAACTGAGAAACTCATAGTATATAGCCTAGATGTTCCCACTGCATTGCAATTGCTAGTCTGTAACTAAACTTGGTGAGCAAACCATCACTTACCATTTTCAACATTTGCCAGTCGATGCAGAAGTGGTAACCAGACCAGACACTGTGGCGGGGGGTCAGACATGAGAGTATCCAAGAAAGCATTTAATGTGACTTTTTTCTGCTCAAATAAACAAACACATAGACACAAAATCAGTGATCACAGTAATCAGGGTGACATGAACATGTTTTTATAAAAGCATTAGGGAATGAAGAAATTAAGTTGTTAAACCTCAGGCCATAAACCAAGAAGAAAGTGACATTGCCAAAAATTGGAAAAACAGAAGATGAGGGTATTAGTGGTTATAAAATCTGCCACCTATAACTAGCAATTCTCTCCATGTGGTGAATTGATGCCATTTATTAAATAATAATTCACTTTAAAGGTTCTGACCAAAAGTTTGTTCCCCAAGATCAAAAGATCCTTCCTGAATATATCATCTAGGGCTCATCTAGATTACGCTGAAGTTTCGAAAGAGGATATGCAAATTCCATGGGAATTCGAAAGTGAAAGTAGCCGGGATGCGGTTTTTTTCGGCACCCCCTCCTTTTTTCGAAAAGCTGCGTAAACCTCATTTTTTGAGGAAGAGTGGCTTTTTGAAAAAGGGGGGGAGGGCTTGCCGAAAAAGCGCGTCTCGACTACTTTCACTTTCGAAAGCTCCACTTTCAAAAGTGAGATCAGAAGAAGATATGCAAATTTCCGGGGAATTTGCATATTCTCTTTCAAAACTTCAGCATAGTCTAGATGAGCCCCTACTGAACCTGTTCCTATTGCTACAGGTTGAACCTCTGTAGTCTGGCATTCTGTAGTCTGGCAACATATGTGGTATGGCATGATTTTAGTTAGTGAGATATCCGCTTATCATGGGTGTGGCCAAGTTTCCTGTGGTCCCGTAAAGTTCGTTTATAGCTGCCAGTGCTTGGCTCCGTGTTCTGTGCTGCTATTTAGCTTTAATTTACCACAAATGTGTTCTAAGGGCCCAGCAAGCAGTGGAAGTGATGGTAATGTCACTAAGCATAAGCATCATTTTTATGCTTTATCTACTTATTTCCTTGTGCCAATACAATAAAATTGTGAAACACAACAGTAACACTTTGTATGAAGACAGATAATAACCCTTGAATAGGCACAGGCTTATATAGGGTGTATCAGTACAGTCGTTTATTATTTAGCAGCATTGCAATCATTGTTCCATTTATTTGCCTCAGTGAAATAAAAATAAAGAGATCAACTCACTATAGTACTGATCTCCCATGGTTCAGCAATTCTCTGGTTCGGAACCCATCAGGTTCCGAGGGTTCCAGACTAGAGAGGACGAATGGCATGTACAGGGTGTACCTATCTAAATCACATATACCAAACAAAAAGCCATGGCCTTCCACAGAGTTGCAGACACCACTCCAATATCTACTAAAGTTAAAAAATAAAAGGACAAATAAAGACAAAAGTTAACATTTTCACCAGTGTCTAAGTTCCATTTTAAAAAGAGACGTAGACAATAAGAGTAAATCCTGTTGTCTCTCAGGCCGCTCAGGAGACTAATCCTCACTAAGTCTCTTTGGTCTTGGAAAATGGGACATTGGCACTCTTGAAAATTTGTATCTCAAATATTACTCTAATGAGAACTGTACCCAGACTCCTCTCTAAAACCTGTCCACTGAGAAGACAAACTTTTCCTTTTAATATACTTTTCACAGTATGCCTCAGACTTCCTGACAATAAGTGTTAATGACAGAATTTAAGAACTAATGCCTTCCCATGAAGAAACTAATTATTTATAAATATTGAGTCCTGTTTGGATTATTTATAGATACAGTGATATTTGTTTGTATAGCATACTGCATTAAGGTGGATCCCAACCCAAAATGCTTCCGAGGCTATATTAATTGATTGTACAATCCCCCTATTTTACCCGCTAGTGAAATGACAGCTTTACAATATCACCACACAACAGTGTTAGGAGTGGAAAAGTAATGAAGGAAACTGTTGTAACTCCAGAGAAAATATCTAAAGGCAGCATGTAATCACCCCAACCTGACATTTGTAAAGAGTGTCATGGGACCTTCAATGAACCCAAATAGCCAGTAACTCAGTTTATCATCTCATCAAAAGATAAGGCTTTTCTGGAAATTACAGTGTCTCCTAGATACAATCTCCACATTTTTTTTCTATTTTACAGTCGAAATGCTCAGTACTTTACAAATGTAATCTGAAAGTCACTGATAGTAAGTAAAGATCTGCAGGAGTACCAAAAATGAGCCATATCAATAAACACGTTAATAGGATGGTTAACATCTGTTTACATTACACCTGCTCTTTCCCTCATCTGAAAATGAATGATCTCTTCCCAAATAAACAGGAACTCTGCACTGTTAAGCACCAGCTCACAGAATAATAATTTGCTTTAGAGGGCTCCAATGTGGATGCCTGCCATGGCTTAGCTGACCATTGCCATCAGCAAATGTCACTATTAGCAGCAGCAGAGCTGAAAAGAGTAGGCGAAGGGCAAAGAAAACTAGCAAATGAAATATCATCCAATTTCCCATGCCATAAATAATCAAGCAGTGTAAAGCATTCTCTCTGCTCCTGGAGAGAGACTAAGTTGGCTGCACACACAGTGGTGCTCTGAACAAGTGAACAGATGTGGAGGCAGGCACAGCTTTTCCACAATGGAATTCTCTTTGGAATGGTGCTATAAATTAAAACTTGATTTGCATCAAATAAAATAATTTCTGCTTCACTGATAGCTTTATGGATGCGCTCCTTTGGTGGTCACCGATTTTTATGGATTAAAGAAGCAATGTCCCTTAAAAGGACACTGAAAGTAATTTCCATACCTTTAAAAGTCATTTTTTTCCTCCTGCAGTTTTTATCATCTGCTTGGAAATTTAAAACTAAATATACACTTTGAGAGGAAGGAGGATGGGATCTGTACCCAACCCAACTCCTGATGGATTTAATGTGGGCCTGAGGGGCCGTTAGAGTACTTAGTTGCTATACCTGTAGTGAAAGCCAGGCTTAATTGAACAAGAGGCTCAACTGGGCCAGAGTAGGCTAGATTATAAAGCTAGGAAGTTTGCAACAGAAAGAGGCTCTGGGATCAGAGGCTGTAATCACTCACTCTCAGGGAGCAGAGAGGAGTGGAGGTGAAAACTCTAGTGGGAGAATAAACCCTGCAGTTCTAGCCCTAGTAGAAAGATCAACCTCAGAGGTGTTGTGGGGGAAAGAAGGCCTGAGAGAGCTTGTTAGGAAGAAGCCCATGGAAACAGCACGAGGGGGAGGACTGTGCAGACCTTGGCTGCTTATTATAGAGTCACTGGGCTGGTACCCTTTATAGAGCATGGGCCACAGTTCCCCTACCAGTCACTGGGAAGTGGCATAAGAGCAAAAAAGATGCCAGCTCAACTAGCTCTATTACCGGCAAGGGAGGACTACTGTGACTTGGCTGGCAGACTAGTCCATGAAAATGAGGCGCTATAGCTTCTGAGATGCAAGAGAGGGGCTACAGGGTGAGAGAGTGAGATATCAGGCTGGGGAACCACAAGAAGAGGGTATCTCGCTGGCAAAGCTAATTCTCAGATGTGGCCAGAAGGGGACACCCTCATAGTGAGTAGACATCCCCATTACATTAGATTGTGGAGCAACCTTTTATTCAAGAAACAATTAGTACAAAATATTAGTTCCACATCTTCAGATTTCATGTTTTAAATCAATCCCTGCTATTGCAATATGTTTTTGATAGGAGGACAAACATTTCATATCATCATTATCCTGCCTGTCAGGAAAAGAGGAAATGTAAATTCCTTTTGGAGCCACAGCTCTGCATTTTGGGAGGACAGAACAGAAGAAAGAGAAGGAAAACACTGCGTTGTTCTCAATGTCTTCTCAGCTTCAACATCTTCCCTTACTTTGCATGTATTGAACTACTGAATTTCTCGTGGGTGATAAGTACAATCAAATATTTTTCTAATGGTGTAAATCAATGCATTAGCCAGAAAGGAATTCTCTTCTTCCATTATAGTAAACACTGAACAATCAACTAGATGTAGAATTGGGTATTTCTGAGGCCTATCCCCCCAGAAAACATCGGGAGTTGGACACTGGTAGGATATCAGATTCAATGCATCCATATAGTCTAATTATTCTAATTATTACAGTCTAATAATTTCAGCACTTTCTTGAATCCTACTGAGAATTTCTGTAAGGGAAATCAGATATTCAGTTGTCTGTAGGATTCTATTTCCAACAAAGAAAAGGTGAGAATTTTTCAGTGGGTATTCCAAGTGTATCTACTGTGTCATCATGGATATGTACAATTAGATTTTTGGTTTAAGGACTGGATTTCACCATGACAGATATATAAGGTCAGTATGCACAATTGTAGCAGGCAAGAGGAGGAGCATTACTGTGCACGCTTGTGTGTGCATGTAAAGGAAAAAAAGAAAGAATGAAAGAAAACCTGATTAGTCATGTGACTGACAGCATACATCAGTGATGCCATCTTTCTTTACCTGTTGAGAGAAACAGGATTTTGCCGATTGTTCCGTGTAACCAAATGAAGGCCCTTCGAAAACTGCAGTGGGAAGTTTGAGAACCTCCCGCAGAAACATATCATACCTTCCATAAACCATCATGCCACCAGAGTCTGAAATCATTGAGAAAATATCTGGGGAAATTAAAACAAAAAATAAGGCAAGAAAAGGTTTACTTCAATTTAAACTGCAGATCTTCTCTTAGTTCAACAACATATGAGCTGAACTTAAAGTGATAAGATTATATATAATATATTCTGTTTATGGAAAACTTTAGGATTATTACACCTTTAATTTTAGCCTAATTTGCCAGAGGCAAAAGAAAAATGCACATTTAAGAAAACTATCAGATTTCTATGTTAAAATATTCCTGCTTTCTGTGGCTCTGCAGTGTTCTTTTTTAGCTTGTGCTTGATGCATAACATAAAGAGTGTAATTTAGTCAGATAGGATGGATCCAATTTGAAAAAGTGCAAAACATCAACTACAACTTTTTGTCTGGAGCCATTCTGGCACCAAGTTCACAAGGCTATTTATTTTTTTTAGACATGTAGAACATTCAACAAATTTAAAATGCATCACTTGATTCTTATCACTTTTTTATCTTAAATTATTTGTCATGTAAATATTACAACATTTTGTCATTCCATAGCTGCATCTTACTCTTCTTTTATTTTCCTTGATGGTAAACACCACTTTCTTGCTTGAAAAAATAGTTTAAATGGATCCAAACCTTAGTGGAGGATGCTAGACTTAAAGACTAGTATCATTTTTCAGGCTGTTATGACCACTTCTGCTCTAGATGACAGCTATCACACTGGGTACATCTGGAGGGAAATTCCAAGTGAAGGACCCTGCAGTTCACTGCTGGGAAACCAGTGTCACACTACATCCTGTCACTGCATACGGTCTATAGACTCTGGGAATCAATAGCTATCCTTCTACACAATATCACAATAAAGGGAAACTAAACTTTTGATGAAGCTGATCCAGAGGGACAAGAATACTAAAAAAGGAAACCTCTCAGTGCGTCTGTAGCTAGAATAAACCTTGGCTAGATTTGTTTGGGAAATGAGCATAAATCCTGTAAAATAGAAGGGACAGACATGTGCCCATGAAAAGGAAATATAAACAGTGTATATATAAATGGTATTGTTTTTCTAACTGTGAAAATGAATGAGATGTCATGAAAGAGGAAATTGTCCAGTGATGCTTCATAATGCTAGGCATTTGCTGCACTTGACTGCACTGCCTTTGAATTCAATCAGTCTGAACAGAAATCAAATTTGTATTGTGTTCATCAGAATTATATATGTGATCTGGCTCCCAAAATATAAAGCATGTTTGAGAGTCCTTCCAAACACTAAACTGGATTTATCCAAACTGTTTCAGGAACATCCAACTGACACCAAATATAAACACACACCAATCCCATCAGGTGACTCTACCATTCTGACAAAATTTGTTATCATGCCAAATACAGTGATGAATAACTGACAGAGAAAACAAGACTTACATCTTAATTTGTCCATGATCTTTCCTCCACAAAGAGTTGCCAAAGCCATTTTGACAGCAAAAACTGAAATTTTACCATGTCCTTCCCTGTTAAATAATAATAAAAAATTGTTAAATGGCATGATCTTAATAGTATGAATGTACATTTTAAGTGCATCTCCTTGACATGACATAATGCATCATACACATATTATAAGCAGATACATAGATTAATGTATTTTTCTTTTTAGATATTTGTTTTCTTTTAAGAGACCATACAATGGCAGATTCCTCTGTGAAGCCATCAGAGACCAGACAGCGACAACGAGCATTTTAATATTAAGTTTATCAGAGCAATGTTTGAACGCTGGTTAGCACATCATGCATTAAGTTGATTATTATTAATTAATGTTATTATTTATCGTTATTTGTTACTGTAGTGCTCAAAGGTCCCAATCAAAATCAGGGCCCCACTATGCTAGGAAAGGAGGATGAGGATAAGGGCTAAAGAACACAGCTTTTGTACAAATTAATGGTTCCAAACCATTTGCCTTTTCAATGATACTTCTGATTCACATGCAATTTTAGAGGGCACTTAGTTAAAATATGGATACTATTGTGCAATCAAAACTCCACTGAAATCAACAGCAGATCATTTATTTTCTATGGACTTTGGATGAGGTCCTATGTTGAAATTATTTTATAGTCAAGAAAAGCCTCCTTTCAATCCAACCCTTGGATAATGTCAGATTTTATTATTCTAAAGCACGGACTATACTATACAGGATTTTACGAGCCCCATATGGCCACGAAGGATTCCACACTTTTCCCTGCAGGAATGATGACACAATCCATGGGTAACACTGAGGAGTTAAGCATTTAATATATTTAATTTCAAACAAATCCTGTTCTATTTAACTCTGTTTAACATATACAAGACTATCCAATATAAGAAAAAAGATTTATAAATAATTTTCCTACACATCTAGTCATGTCCCAGTCAGATCATAAGGATCCCTTTCCTCCTTGGAAGTAACAAGTTTGTGCATTGCAGCATCTGTATGCAATGTACACAATTTTAGGAATCGTTGATCTTTTCATGGAAGCATTTTAAGGCCAAACTCAATTGCCCCATTTCCATTCCAATTATCCTGCAGCCATCTCAGTGATTATTTATCATACAGTAACTTTAACATATTCCAGTTTCTGAGCCAGTACCTTCCATCTTCATTATAAGGCCTTCTGCTTTAAGTTCTAAAATCACTTTCCCTTGATAGGAGAAAAACATAGCACAAGTTGTTCAAAGGAATTATGCTATCACAAGCAGAAGCATGAACATGCTAAAATGGAAAAACTCACTAAAAATAATAAATTCCTCCTTTTATGTATTAATTTTTTTGGTCTCAAATTTTTCAAATTTACATTTTCTTTTGATTTCTCAGCACCTTCCCTCAGGGCAGCTAAGATATAAATTATGTTGGGGCAGCTTTTACCTATTATCTGTGGAGATATTTAATCGGTTCCTATCTCTCTGTTTAACTAAATCATTGAGAGCATGTTCTCATCCTAATAAAAAAGATAATGGTTGTTTCACTGTCAGCCAATACTTTTCAATTTTACAGCACAACAAACCCATTTTTCTTTCTGAGTCCCATCAGTGGGACTAATAATGGAGCAGTGTACTACTCAGTATGAGGGTGGCAGAGCGAAGCCATGAGAGTCTATGTCACTCTGTGCAACTAGATGTTCTCTGACCTCCACTCTATGCTCCATTAGAGACTACTACATAAGGTGTTCGTCTAGACTCCACAAGCCAAATCCATGTATAAGGATTATGGACTCTGGATATTAAAAATTATATGGCTATTTTAATTGCTTTGGAATAGCTTTATTGCTTGCCAGTCATGTCCAGAATGGAATAAATTATATTTTCTAGAATGAAAAGTATGCCTTATTTCTGAATACATAGTCCCCACAACTGTGTCCCTCTGCTCACTCCCAAATCTGAGCAGCATGTGTACATAACTCGTTTTATTTTGGTTATTAACAGCACACTACTATCCTGTTGTTCCATAGAAATCCTCTCAATTTAGCATATTAAAATGTGCTGTGTCCTTTCTGCCCAGGAGGACTCAAAGTTTTCAAAGGGATTGACTGCTTGGCATTTCTTAAGACTGGGTTAACAAAACAATCTTTACAGCCTCATCCACTTTTTCACTTATAGATCAGTGTCTAAATATGACAACATTGTTTTAACAATCTGTCGAAACATTTCCTTCTTTTGGAAAGAAAGAGAGAGAGAGAGAGAGAGAGAGAAGAGCGCACAAAGTGAAATGATTTCACTCTGGCAGTATTTAAAACAAAAGGGACACATAAATAGCAATCCCTGATAGTCTTTAATGCTGTTTTTATGTGCATGTTCTCTTTGCATTCTGGCTGTTGTACTATTTCTTTATCCAATTTCAAAAGATTAAATCAGATTGTGAAACCTGTTCATCTCCCACAGTTCTGACCTTTTCATTTTTTACTGACAGTGGACCAGACTCTCAGTTAGTGTAGCTCGATTGATTATCTACCAGCTGAGGATCTAGTTCACTATGTGTATTCTGTTACCATTTCTTTTGTGTGACATCTTCTAGCCCTTCGTTAAGTTTTTTACTCTCAATCTTTGACACAGAGATGTTCATCTGTTTTAAAATACTTGTTAAATGTAACAAACATTAATGCTAAGTGGAAGCAATTGCATTTCTAAAGTGATAATGAAGAAACTACATGAAGAAATAACCATGTGGAAATGCACTAGATTTAGCTATATTTCCCCAATAGGTTTAGTTATATTTACCTACAAGAGGTTTTTTTTGAATGGCAGGCACATCAGTTAGCCTTCAGGTTTCCATCCAGCAACGGAGCCTTTTCCCACATGGGAGCCGGGGAGGTGGGAAAAGAATACATTACATGTATGTTTTTAATCTTTCAGTTTGGGTACGTCTATACTAGCTCGTTAGTTCGGGTAATGAGGGCAACCGGAGTTGCAAATGAAGCCCGGGATTTAAATATCCAGGGCTTCATTTGCATGTTCCCGGGCGCCGCCATTTTTAAACCCCCCTTAGTCCGAACTCCATGCCCGCGGCTACACGCGGCACGGACTAGGTAGTTCGAACTAAAGATCCTAATTCGAACTACCATTACTCCTCATTCCACTAAAGATCCTAATTTGAACTACCGTTACGCCTCATTCTATGAGGCGTAACGGTAGTTCGAATTAGGATCTTTAGTTTGAACTACCTAGTCCGTGCCGCATGTAGCCGTGGGCACGGAGTTCGGACTAAGGGGGATTTAAAAATGGCAGCACCTGGGAACATGCAAATGAAGCCCGGGATATTTAAATCCCGGGCTTCATTTGCAACTCCGGTTGCCCTCATTACCCTGCCTACCTCGAACTAACGAGCTAGTGTAGACGTACCCTTTGATTTGATTTGTTCTGATACTATTTTGCATCAGTCATTTGTATTCATAAATAAACTAGAGCCAATGTAAATTCAATTTGCCCACCAAGGTTTATTATATATATGCACACCCACACATAAGACTAATGACTGGACATGATAATGGGATCTAGGACTTTCCAAAGTCCCATGGCCCAGAAATGTCCTAGGCATCTTGGCTGTGTAGTACATAGCTCCCCTCTATTAGCAGTACTAGGATCTCTTGAGTAAAGTGCCGCTACATAAAAGCAAATACCTCAACCATCATGCAGATATGGACAGAATTCAGGGTGCCTCAACCAAAGTGTTCATAAAACATCCCAGGCTGACTAACAGAAAGAGATTTACAATTTTTGTCAGCAGAAAGAATAGAGAACAAAAAAGATTTTTGTATACAGGAGACCCTTGCAATTTGTGGAATTGCTATTCACGGGTCTGCATATTCACGAGGCTCTGCTTTCCTGGCCTGCAGGAGGTGGGAGGGGGCAGGAGTCACAGGGAACTCACCGTGGGTCCCAGCCCCTGGTTCCCCACAGCTGACATGGTGAATTCCCTGTGCCTCCCAACCCCCACAACTCCCAGCCTCCATGGTGAGTTCAGAAGCTTGCCGGGAGCCATGGTTCCCAGTATTTGTGAATTTCGCCATTCACAGTGGTGCCAGGAATGCAGCCACCACAAATGGGGAGAGTTTCTTGTAGTACTTTTCATATTAAAAGGTATCCCCCAAACTTTTCATACATAGTAGCTTATGCATGCTCAACTACAGTACACAAAGATTACTGAGATCAGGGAATGCTGGAACTAGGGGTATTTCCTAGTGCTGGAAAAATTGCCACTTGCTTATATCACTAGAGTGGAACAGAAGGTCCTCTTTTAAACACAAAGATGCCCCTATGTACTGAACTGTAGCACCAACAATGAGTATGAGGCAAGGTCCTGCTCCAGGACTTGAGCCTGCAGCCCTCTGCTCCAGGTATGAGAGTAGTACAGTTGAACCTCTCTAGTTTGGCACTCTTCGGTCTGGCAACATCTGTGGTCCAGCATGATTTTAATTTGCCAGATGTTCACTTATCATGGGTGTGCCCAAGTTTCCTGTAGTCCCATAAAGTTTATTTACAGTCACCAGTTCTGTGCTGTTATTTAGCTCTAATTTACCCTTAAATATCTTCTAAGAGCCCCAGTAAGCAGTGGAAGTGTTGGCAATGCTGCTAAACAATATTGACCTCCTCTGGTTTGACAAATTCTCTGATTCAGCACTGATCAGGTCCTGAGGGTGTTGGACTTGAGGGGATCAACCTGTATCAAATGAGCTGCACTGACACCTGTTAAGCTATCCACCTGTACTGATGCTTAAATTGCCATAAACAAAATAAAAAAGTCTAATGCAGAGAACAAAAGAAAAATAAACCATATATTTGGAAATACAATAAATTTATCTCATTAGAGGGACTCACAAACTCTGATTTTATAATTGATGAGACATGAAACACAGGCTTTTAAAACTAGAGTATCACTAGGAGAGCAGAATTTCTTCAAATATTTATGGGAGCGTTTAATACCTTAATTATGACAGTGAACTCTGAACTGTCACAGCTTATAATTAAGAGTTTCCTTTTTCAGAAATATTTCAGTAAAGAAATTAATTGGAATCAAGCTGAGCTCTTTCATTCAGCTGAGCAATGTGTTTAATGGCCACATCTCTGAACAGCACGTTTTGCAGGCCTTCCTTCTGTTTTAATGGGTAGCAGGACTATATAACTTGCACTGATTAACAAAGCTGGAGAAAGCAGAGAATTTAACATTTTGCAACTCTGAATGGAAGGGCAAATGAGAAGCTGCTTTCAGAACAGGTACTGAGCTTCTCCACAGACTGACTAATTCTAGGAAAGACATTTGTTCAAAGAGGGGGTGAAACCAAAGCCCCTCAAATTATGTCTCATAACTTTTGTCAAGATTTTACAACAGCTTATTGTCTTCTACTGCATTTTAGAGCATATATAAAAGCAGTATTACACCAGTTTTTTTTCCAAACTGACTGAACTGTGCATTTCTGTGCTAAGGCATTTATGGCAAAAATCCTGCCCCTGCCGGTACCATCACAGCGGGCCTCCAACACAGCAGAACTGTGTGGTTCTTCTAAGTAGGCAGAAGATGCATGAGCTGAAATGTGCATCCCCTGCCTCTGAACCCTGCCCTATGCTGTACACGGTGCTTTTGGGGCTCTGATGTCTCTGCTGTTACGTGGACCTGTGAGAAATGTGGTCAGTTACGGTACACACCAGCAGGTTCCAAACAAGACATTCCAGCTCTGAAGCAGGAACAGAAGTTGTGGAGCTGGTCGGAGGCCTGAGTAAGTAACGCCCAAGGTTCTCCCCAGGGGTGACAGGAGTGGAGCTTAACATATAAATGTCTGATGTTTACAGAGAATGTAGAAACTCTGCCTTTAAAATAGATTCATATCCACTATTTCAGACTTAAGGAGAAAAAACTTTCCCTCCATTTCTCTGTAAGGACTCCTGATAGAAGGCTGGTCCCTTTACCCTGGCTCTGATGTGCTCCAAAACAAAACATAGTATCACTGGTCTCACTTTCAAAGCCATTAGTTCTTCCCTCTTAAAACAAACAAACAAACAAACAAACAAACAAACAAACCAACCAACCAACCAACCAACCAACCCAACAGCTGTGAAATTTACATGCAGCGCCTCCCAGTACATATGTCCAGGTGCTTTGCTTTGCTTTCCTTGTCAGTAACGAATTCAGGTTTTTTCATTAATTAAAACACTCCATTACGTGTTTTATTGCCCCTTAAAAAATCCTGAAGGCTATAGTTTCACAACCTATTGACTTTTTTTCCTTTGAGAGGGGAGACAAAATACAGACACACTGTACCTCTGCAGCTCTGTCATGTGGAACAACTGCCTGTCCCCCAAGCTGTTACCATGGTGACTATACCATACCCGTTGATCTGGATCTCAAAAGATGCACAATACCAAGCAAGAAGCCCATCAAGTCCGGCAGAGCGGGAAGGGGGAGATACTTATTTTAAGGCTTCTCAAACAATGTTTTCAGCTGGTATATTTTCAAAATATAAATGGTAAAATGGTAATGGGCGATTTGCATGTGTCAAACTAAAAAGATGTATTGAGAATTCAAGTTATTCAGATGCTTTTAAGAATGGCAATAACATATTGATGTCTCTGCATTCAGTAACCCATAATATATATTTTTACACTGCCTATTCATCTATAATGTTAAGTTAGGAACTTGTCTTCATCTTGAGCTCACCCCTGTTGTACTCAGGTATTCTGACACATGGTTCGGATAGTAAGAAACAACATTTAATTTTATTCCATCTCCTTATCTTTATCTTATTTCTTCCATGGTCTTAAAACTGGCTGCAATACCAGGAACCAAGAAAACTGCAGCAAAAAGAGTTCTCT
The DNA here is from genome assembly GCA_032595735.1 of Pelochelys cantorii. Taxonomy (NCBI): domain Eukaryota; kingdom Metazoa; phylum Chordata; order Testudines; family Trionychidae; genus Pelochelys; species Pelochelys cantorii. The sequence goes on from CM064327.1 coordinate 72,818,607, forward strand.
CTAAATAAGTGGTCAGAAACGTACGTCATTACAGTATTTTCCCATCTCTGATATTTCAATACATAGTAATGCCAATTAAATGTGGCATCACTCTGCTCTGTGAGTAATTCTATCTCCATTTAAAGCTGAGTAAGTCTGGAGTAACTCTGTGAAATACACCAGATATACTCAATTATATCAAGAGTAACAACAGGACCCTGCCAAATTCACGGTCCATTATGGTCAATTTCGCGGTCATAAGATTTAAAAGGTAAATTCACGATTTTAGCTATTTAAATCTAAAATTTCACTATGCTGTAACTGTAGGGGTTCGTATCCAAAAAAGAATTGTGTGAAGGTCACAAGGTTATCATAGGGAGGGGTTGTGGTACTGCTATCCTTACTTCTGTGCTGCTGTTGGTGGCGACGCTACCTTTAGAGCTTGGCAGCTGGAGAGAGGTGGCTACTGGCTGGGATGCCAGCTCTGAAGGTAGAGCTACTGCAGCAGCAGCAGCACAAAAGTAAGTGTGGCATGGTAAGGTAAATATAATTACCTCCTAAAATAACCTTGTAATGTCCTCTGCAACTCTCTTTTGGGTCAGGACCCCCAGTCTGAAAAACGCTGGTTCTCCCTGCCCCCCAGTGAAATCTGTATAATATAGGGTAAAAGTACAAAAAAGGCCAGATTTCATGGGAGGTGACCAGATTTCATGGTCCATGATGTGTTTTGCATAGCTGAGAATTTGGTAGGGCCCTAAGTCTAAATGAGATCAGAACCTAGCTCCTTTACTCCAGCTCCCCTTACAGTATTCACTCTATTTATATTTTTATTAATTTGGATAGACATTTTAATTTTGTATCTGTTTTTGAAAGTGACACAGCAGACAAAATCCTTCTACTCATCAGGAAAAAGAGGCACATATACTGATAGTAGAAGTCAACTTACGGATCGAAGGCTGCTAGCAGGAAGTTGAGCAGTAAGCTGATGGATTGCTCTACGTTGATCTGGTGAGTAGTTGGCATCCGTTTGTTGAGCTGGTAAAAAATAGTTGAAAGCACAGCTTCCAGACGAGCCACATTCAATTCTATGTTTGGGTCCAAGTTGTTTAATGCATTTTCTCTCAATGCTTCTATAATGTTCCAAATGTCCACCAGATGTACTATGTGCAATTTAAGAACAATCATCAGATACTCACATATACATATAAAAAAAACCCAGCCCCAAATCAAGTCATGAACTAGTACTTTGGCATAGTACACATAGTTCAGGTGATATTTTATGTACAAAAACATTTCTTTCCATCTTTGGCATTTAATCCAATCAGGAGAAAGAAGCAAGGAAAATACCAAATCTGCTAATAAAAATAATTATATATAAAATGTTAGTTTAGCTGAGATGTCATTCAAAGTTCTGTGTGTGGCTCCAAAATAGGAAAAGCACTTACGTGTTAATTTAAGCCCCATTAGTTAAACAGAAATTAAGCACTTGCATAAGTGTTTTCCTGAATCATAGCTTTATGGGTAGCAGCTTGATAATTACAGGCTGAACCTCCATAAACCGGACTTCTACTTCTGGCATCATTGGTGACCCTGTGGGAGCACTCATGGAGAGAAACCAGTGGGCTGGGGCCAGGAGCATTGCTGGACTAGGTGACTGCGGGCAAGCAGAGCCATCTGGGGTGGCAGAGGAGCCATCAAGGGAAAGCAGAGTCTTAGCAGCTGCCTGGGGAAGTCGGGGCAGTGGACTGGCTGGAGGAAAGCAGAGCCCCTGATAGCAGTTAAGCTGCAGGAGGATGGAGGAAAGCGGAACCCCAGGCTGCATTGACTTCCCTGGTCTGGCAAATTCCCTGGTTTGATGATGCTGGACCAGGGAGGTTCAACCTGTATTCTTATTAAGTTACAGAGCCGGTGGGATTTTAAAAGGCTCGTAAGAAAGTCCATTACTTAGCTCACATTGACTTTCAAAATCACTTAGTCACTTTTGAAAATCCTGTCCAGAAACTTGCACCAGAGTCAAAGTGCTTTACAAAACAGAGCATAATTACATTTGGACAGATTAAATTATCGTTTAAAATAGAAATTATGTAGCACAGATCTTCAAACAATATTTCATTCTCTTAAATTCATTTGCCAAGTGTTTTGTAAATGTTTTCTGTCTCTTTAGCTTCCCTGCCCAATCTAAACTCTATGACTCCGTCTTTTCATGAGAGTAGTTTAAATGTCAAAATATCCAAAATTTAGTGTCAGAGGGAAAACCTTGTGTGTATGTTAATGTTATTATGATGCCATAATTAAGATAATTACAAGTCAAAATTTCCAGCTGTGGATGATCATTCAATATGTTTTCAAAAACTGCTCTAGTTCGAATCTCTGGATTCATTCATAAGAACATAAGAACAGCCATACTGGGTCAGACCAAAGGTCCATCTATCCCAGTATCTGTCTGCCGACAGTGGCCAATACCAGATGCCCCAAAGGGAGGGAACACAACAGGTAAACTTCAAGTGATCCCTCTCCTGACATCCATTTCCAGACAAACAGAGGCTAGGGACACCATTCCTACCCATCCTGGATAATAGCCATTGATGGATCTAACCTCCGTGAATATAGCTAGCTTTTTTGAACCCTGTTAAAGTCCGAGTCTTCACCACATCCTCTGGCAAGAAGTTCCACAGGTTGACTGTGTGCTGAGTGAAGAAAAACTTCCTTTTGTTTGTTTTAAACCTACTGCCTATTAATTTCATTTGGTGACCCCTAGTTCTTATATTGTGGGAATAGACAAATTAATTTTTTCCTGATTCACTTTTTCCACACCAGTCATAGTTTTATAGACTGCTGTCATATCCCCCCCTTAGTCTCCTCTTTTCTAAGCTGAAAAGTCCAAGTCTTTTTAATCTCTCTTCATATGGGACTCGTTCCAAACCCCTAATAATTTTTGTTGCCCTTTTCTGAATCTTTTCCAATGCCAATATATCTTTTCTCCAAATCTGAGTTCGAAGTACGATTCCAGCTGTTCTTAGCCTTATTAGTATTTGTATCCCAACTGAATGGTTAATATTTCAGAAGATACACAGAGTAAAGGTACAAGTATAGTATGGATTGTTTTATTACAGTGATAAATGTAGCATTGCCCTTCTATCTTACAGTATAATGAGGTACATCTGCACCTTGGAGGAAATGCCTATTATTATGGATAAAGACATTACCCAACCCCTCTTTGAATGGTCAATATGTCTTTCTTTTGTATAAGAGGATTTATTTCTACTTTCTATAATAGCATCTATGGTATTCTGCTCCCATTTGCATGTGTTGTAATGCCAATGGAGGAAAGGTACAGAATGCAAGGTGGAGACAGCAAAAACTCCTGGTATGTAGTAGGCAAAGAATCTTCCTGCTTCACTTCCCATAAGTTAGCAGCAAACCGGGAAAGGTTGCATGATGCAGTTCCACAGTCAGAGCTAGCTGCTATCTGAGGGTATGTCTGCACTGCCACCCTAGTTCAAATCAGGGTGGCTAATGTAGGCATTCGAACTTGCAAATGAAGCCCGGGATTTAAATATCCCATGCTTTACTTGCATGTTACCGGGCGCCGCCATTTTTAAATGCCCCGTAGTTCGAACTCCCTGCCCGCGGCTACACGCGGCACGGACTAGGTAGTTCTAATTAAAGCTCCTAATTCGAACTACCGTTACTCCTCATTGCAGAGTTTCAGGAAAGGAAGCTTCATTTGCAAGTTCGAATGCCTACATTAGCCACCCTAGTTCAAACTAGGGTGGCAGTGTAGACATACCCTTAGATCTTTGCAATACATAAAAACCTCTACAAGTGACCTTCTCAGAGGCAGACAGAACACACAGATGGTAGCTCGTTCTTTCTGATGCTCTTGCCACCTATCCTCCAGTAGAAGTATTGGGATGGATCCCAAGTCCCTTTTTTCTGGACCTCCCAACTGGCCTAACACCAAGGTAAAGTCAACTTGTTTTAAAAGAAGCACCCTTTTCTTCAGATAATCAGCCACTCCTACGTGCAGCTTGTGTCAGGGGATGTAGTAAATCTAAGTACAAGTCTGATGACATGACTAATACTTAAATCCAACTGCTAGAGTCAGAGTGGGGAACAAACGAGGGAACCAGATGCTAGGCCAGTTGAGGGTCAAGGAGATGGAACTATCTAAAAGTACTTTTTAAAAATTTTTTACTCTGGCCCAGTAATGAGGTGGGGGGGGGGGGGCAGACAAACAACAGAAAGCAAGATGCCAAATGATGGGATAAGTGGGCTTAGAACACATAAATTAGGTGGAATTAATCTTCTTACTATATACTAGGGGTCACCACCAATTGATTGCAATTGACTAGTTGATCGCGGGGGCACTGCCGGTTGATCGTGAGGTAGTGTTCCCAGCTCCCCTTTGTTCCCCTCCCCACAGTGAGGAGCCCGCGCTGGTGCTACAGCCTCCTACCCCCTGCAAAAATGGAGCTAGCTCTGGCTTCCTGCGGTGAGGGGGCAGGGGTTCCTGAGGCTTCTCAGGAATTGCGCACACTGTTGTGGGAAGGGGAGGAGCAGCAAGCGCACTTCCTGAGAAGCTGGATCTGGTGCGGTGCCTCGGGACTTTCCCCCCATGCTACAGAAAGGGAGGACGGCAGTAGGAGGAAGGAAAGACAAGAAAGTGTGCGTTCCTCCCCTCCCCACAACAGCGTTCGCTTTCTTGTCTTCCCTTCCTTCCCCATGCTCTGAGGAGACTGGGGGGGGGGCATAGTTAAGATGGTGGTGCAGGATCCGGAGTGGTCTGGATTTTTTAAAGGAGCTACATGTGTGCTTCTTCCAGCGCTGCCTGCAGATCCTGCCCTAGAGATCCCGGTCCCTGGAGACCTCCAGGTACCAGCTAAGCTGTTCCTGCCCCTCCCCCCTGTCCAGACCCCCACTAGCACCCTGTCCCTTGGCCAGACACCATCCAGCACCCTGCTCCTGCCCCCTCCCTCCTGGCCGGACACCTACACCCAGCTTGCTCCTGTACCCTACTTCCCACTCAGATTCTGCACCCCCATCCATATCCCACTCACAGGCAGCTCTGTCCCACACACGGATTCCTCATTTTTGGCCCTACCTCAGAGCCTAGGGGGGCACAAAATCCACTAGCCCTGGAACCCCAGAAGAGTTAATCTGGCCTGAAGCCTAGAATGTCAGTCTGCAATGTATTTACATGCCAGATATGCTCAGACTTTGCTGGGCCCTGGGCAAGGGGTAGGGGGGCATGGCTGTAGAACCCCAGAAGGACCTGGGGGCTAGGCTCCTCCAGCCAGCCCTTCAGCACTGCCTGGCACATGCCCAACTGGGGCTCTGGTGGCAATTTAGAGGGCCTGGGGCTCCGGCTGCTGCCATTGCCACTGTAGCAACAATGGTGATCAGGAGCTCTGGGGCCTTTTAAATTGCTGGGTCCTGGGACAGCTGCCCCTTTCCCTCCCCATATTAACGGGCCTGGATATATTAACTTGCCTTATGTCCCTATACTCTTCTATTGGTAAGCTCTACATTGTTTTGTTTCGGAGTGTAATTATGCGGAAAAATATTATAATTCTATATTTGTAATTTGCACTTTCACCATAAAGCGATTGCACTACAGTTCTTATAGGATGAGAACTGAAAAATACTGTTCATCTTTTGTATGATGCTAATATTTGTAATAAAAGTTATAATGTAAGATGAATACTATACACTTTGTGTTGCACATTGTAGTTGAAATTATGTTCTTAAATAATATGCTTTAAAAATGTAGAAAAACATCCAAAATATTTACTTGTCCTTTTAAGGGCTAAAATCAAGTGTAGCATCTGTTGTTTAACTTCAGTTAATCATGACTTTTAAAAAAATCTTGCAATTAATTATGATATATTTTAAATAGTTGGATAGCCCTAAAAACTATCGATATTTTTTGTGTTACAGAAAGATGAGTGGCACTCAGGAGAAAACTTGGTATCAACCATCCATGTGCAGAATAGTAATATGCAAAGTTTATGCACCATGCATCTTTCAGAGCCCTTTCATAAAAGGCTTCACAAATGGTGAACAGCATGGCTATTGATCTAAAAAGCAGATCATTCCTCATTCACCCAAGTATGAAAAGAAAACGTATGTAATTTTGCCATCAATGGCCAAGCTATAGGTTACCATTATATCTTTGTTATATCATTTTTACAGTCAATGACCAAGCAAAATGTGACCATCAGAACTTCAGAGACAGATTATTTGTTATTTTAACTCACAATTAAAGATATTTATAAATACAATCATGGAGAGCTGGAGTTGGTTCTTTTAAAGATAATTAATGGTTAGTGTAAATAAAATTCATTAAACTACTAATTCATTCTGACAGAGGTGAACAAGCAGATGAACAACCTACTACTGGCTGCTATTCAGTTCCTCCCCAGCTAGTCCAAGTACAATTTAATCTTCATATTGTTCCAATTTTAGTAATTAACATGTTCTGATTGATCCTACAGGATCAAAAGTAAACATACCATAAAATACAATTCAATTAATACAATGCATGTTACCTAACAGATCCCCAGACCTGTCATGGCATAGTCTGGGAAGTGGTTCAGCTAATCTTTATTCATTCCAATAGCCCAATAAGACTACTTGTCTGGATAAGAGTTAGTAACATGGGACCTCAGGTTTCTAACTGTGTATTAATAAAGAACCTATATCCCACTCCACATTACCTGAAATAATAATTATGATGCCACCTTAATCTTATCAGTATGACCAGTACGTTAAATACTTTACCCTTCCCAGCTTTGATCTGATAGATAAATGCCCTTCTTTGTTTATTAACAATAATGCTTGTATAAATAATGTATAATGTGGTAGGCATTGTACAATACATATAGTACAACATATAGTAAGTTACATACCCTGCCTCAAAGAGCTTAATCTAACTCACAAGAAATAACAGGTGATGAAGCAAATAAGTGGGAAGGTGGAACAGGAAAAATTGGGGAATAAAAATAATGGGATGTATTAGTATAAAATAGCAGTGGGAACAATTTATAGTCAAATCAGCAGCAATGACCTTAGCTTGCCAAATTCTACTCCATTTCAGCTCAGAGGTTTGTTTTTAAATCATCTAGCATTATTACCGGTGATAGGTCACAACGAACAAGTTGAACAAACGGATTCACTGAACAAGAAAAAGAAAACCAAATCAGATATTAAACAAAAAGACACCAGCCTCGTATGAGTAATTTGGATTTATGATTCATAGAGACAGTAACGCCAAATCACCAAATAGGGTGCCCTACAGAAACAAATTTAGTTTTATATAGCACTTGTTATATGCATGAAATCCTGTGTACTACAGAAGCTGACAGAATTTAGACCAAAATTCTCTGCTGGTCTCAGCATGGTTCCATACAGGCCAGGGATAGGAGCATCAATTTATGTCTGTTGAAAATTCTGCACTCAAACTCAGACATTGGTAACTTAGCTCCAGTCTACAGTAGGGAGTTATTTCAAAATAACAAGCAGAGCATCTACACTACCAAGCCCATTATTTCAAAATAAAGGGCTGATTATTTCAAAATAATAACTCCTGCTTATGAAAAAGAATAAGCTTACTATGAAATAGTTATTTCAAAATAACCTGGTAGTGTAGACATAGCTTCAGTGAACATACAGGTAAATATGATAATTGCATTTACTAATAATTCAGACAAAACATTATCCATTAGAACATTTAATTGTGAGGGTTTACACTGCAGGGAAACTTAGTCCGAGGCAGGCTTCCCTAATGTAGATGTGCTATCTCGATTTAGAGCCCCAGAAGGCAGTGGGGAGGAATAACTTAGAATGGCCCTGGTGAGGGGCTATTTCAAAATAGCAGCAGTGGAGCGTCTACACATGCCTTATTTTGACACAGTTATTTTGGAACAGGTGTTACTCCTTGTAGAATGAGGTTTACAGATATCAGAATAAGCCATCCGTTATTTCAAAATTATTTTGAAATAATGGAATGGCTGTGTAGATGCTCACATTGTTATTTTGAAATAACACTAGTTATCGCAAAATAACGGTGCAGAGTAGACGCACCCTTAACAGAGTTGGAAATCCTCATATGTTTAATTCAGTGTTCTAGTGTACAAGTTATGTTTGGTACTTAAAACACTCCAACATATGAAATAAGCATGAGAGAAATTGACTGAAACAATGCTCATTCATACTCACAATAGTTTCATTTATACAGAGAAATGATGTATTCTGTTATATTATACAATTTATTTAGAACTCCAGTGTGCCCAGGTGATAAAATCTTAGATACATAACAAAACTGAAAGGAGGTAGATTACCTCCACTATTAACTGTGAAGAAAAAATTCTGCTACCAGCAAGTAAACGAATAAATAAAAATAAAGTCTAAAAATAATTAATGTATTTTTAAGACTTCTGAGCATGAAATGGATTTTCTCACCTCTAAAATCCTAATTTTTTTTTCATTCTATCTGAAATTATGAGCTCTACTAAATGAATTTGGAGAAGGAGAGATTACATTTAATCAGTGATGGAAAGTGACTCAAACAGGGGCATAATACATTCAGATTTACTTAACCACACTAGGTTTAACTAAATGCAAATTAAACACATGCACTGTCAACAGTTGACAGAGAAATCTTACTCAACATATTTTTTCTTGTTGCTTTAGAAACAGTAACAACTTTTATATATATCATTAAAATTACTTCCAAAGCCAACATATATATTTCATGAAAGCCCCAATTGAGCAAAGCACGTAAGTACATGCTTAAGTTTAAGTATATGTGAGCAGTAGTAGAATTTACATGTGTCAAACATTTTTGTGTGGGTTTCATTAAATGTGAGTACGTTTATCATGCTTAGCAAACTTAAAAATATTATAAAATGGGTTTGAATATTTTTCTTTTACAGCAGACTCTATGGAGCCTATTACATATGAGAGCACTAGAGCATTCCTTATCATAAGCCCCACCAACCCACACCAAGTCAACCCCACTCAAACCATCATGCTCACAACATTTTTCATTCTCTCTTCTTCCTGTCTGCAGCTGCACAACAGTGCACACAGCTAGATGAAGTTTCCAGTGAAGGCACCTCTGTCTGTGGCCAGACTGCTCCTGTAGTCACTCAGGCTACGTCTACACAGCTTCCCTCTTCCACAAAAGCCTATGCAAATGAAGTGTGGATTAACATATTGCCGCACTTCATTTGCATAATTAATGAGGAGCCATTTTTGCGCAAAAGGTTCTTGCACAAAAAGAGCCATCTACTCAGCGCCTTTTTGCGGAAACCCCTCCTCTTGCACTGGAAGAACAGCTCTTCTGCAAGACGGGGTTTTTGCGCAAAAACGACTCCTAATTATTTATGCAAATGAAGTGCAGCAATATGCTAATCCACGCTTCATTTGCATAGGCTTTTGTGGAAAAGGGAAGCTGTGTAGACGTAGCCTCAGAAAAAACACTCAAACTAAAGTCCTTTCTCAAAGTTTTACCAGCAAGTAATCCAACATACCAGGTACAACGTTCCATGCCATGACCCAATGACATTGAGGGGCAATCTAGATTAGTGAGTGAGCCAAACGAATGGCCCTCCTCCTTCTCAGTGGGCTGTGAGATTGTTGTAACCAAGACAGTCTCCCAGGATAAGGTCGTTTTGCTAACTGTGCTGGTGTACCTAGAATTTGTAGGGTGTGCGGAGAGAACCAAGGCAGCTCTTTGATTAGATTCAGAAGGAGCACATGGCTCTCACAATGTTACCTCATGTCATGTGTCTCTGCTTTAAGTGTGTGACACTTTAGTAAAGCCAGTAGGAAAAAAAAATCTATGTGGACGAAAACCAGCAGAAGCTGGCAATTCTGTGCATGTGCAAAGGTAAACAAAATGACTTGTGGGCCATACATGGAACCCCCATGGACTCCATGCGGCCTTTGGGCTGCAGGTTGCCCTCCACTGCCTAATGACAAACTTGAGGCTTGTCATTAGGTGACAGGATATTTATATTATATTATAGTGTATCATGCTATAAAAAAAAACATACAACTTACTGCTTTTCAGTAGAAAAGATCAGTACTGACACATTCAGTGTAATAGGCTAGTACACAGGCATACTGTGCTCAACGTCCCTCTTATGCTACATGCACTTAAAGAAAGGACACAGGGCCTGATCCAAAGCCTATTGAAGTTAATGGAAAGATCCCCATTAACTTCCATGGGTTTTGTATCTGGCCTATGGATAGCCTTTATGCAGACCAAGCACTCAATCAAGATTTCCTTTGACCACCCCCACCTCACTTCTCTCCCCCCTCCACACTCCTGGAACTTGGGAGGCAGCCCTTTGTTTCAGTTTAGCTAAGTGTGGCTTTTCCATTTTTCTGCTGCTGGAGAGTCACAATTTGTTTTCAATGTTGTGGGGTGCATATGGAGTAGAAAGCTAGAAGAAGACAATTGAGACCTACCTGGCCACTAACTGTGACATGATAGATTGAAAGAGAGCATCTTTATAATTGACCGAAAGTAAATATTAAGTAATGCTTTGTAAACTGAGTCACTCAATTTCTATTTATTCAAATGTGAAATAAGAGGTTCCATTACAATAAGCAGCCAATAAAGAAGATGTTTATCTGAATTATCCAAATCCTTGATTTCCTGTGATGGGTTATACAAACACCACACTGAGCAACAACGGATTACAGAACTGCTCTGGGCTCAGATAGCTCCATCTACAAGGCCTGCACAGGTGGGAGGAGGAGCAAAGCAGCTCACTGGTTGCCAGACCAGGGAAGAAAACAGACTGTCAGCTTCTAAGGAAAGGGCTGAGCAAGCACGAGCTTCCCATACAACCACTGATTGAAGGTCCCTCTCTGAGGGAAAGGAAAGGAGAGTTAGATCCTGATGTACTCTGAAAGGGAATCTTTCCCCTCTGTCTCATTTTGTTTATTTTCATTAATACTCTTTGCTTTCTGTTCACAGACTACCCCAGAAGGGAAGAGACTTCAAGACAAACGAGGAGGCAGGCAACTGCAGTGGTGGAGCTGCCATGGGCAGAAGACATCCAGGAGAGGGAGAGGTGTTATGCCATGCCTAGCCATGAGAAGGTGCCAATGATGATTCAACATCTTCATTCTTTCTTTCCTAGGTCCCAAGATATTTCCTCACAACCTAATGTCTGTATTGCTCCTACTTTCCCTGTCATGGACTAAAAGCTATTTTATTGGATTTTAGAGTTCTGATCACAGGAGCATGATGCATAAACTCAGTCTGTCGAAGGCATTTATCAGGTCAGGCTCTGGTTATTACTGATTTAATAGGAGCACTATTAAGTTACTAATGCACTGAAATGTGCTTTCTTTTTTCTTACTCTTGCATCTCCCAGGCTCACAGTGGCTCAGGAAGAAATAGGCCCCACTACGGTAGTAAATACTTTTCTTTTGTGCCATAAAAGCTCCTCTTCTGCCCTGCCATTCTTTCCTGAAAATGAGAAATTTTGTCACTGAAAAGTTATTTGAGAACTGAAGGGAGGTGATGGGAAAGGCACTTACTGGACTTTCCCATGATCAGGACCAATGTCTGTCAATTTTTCAAAAGGTTGGGTTCAGGAAGCAGTTGTCACTAGCTCCTCAAGCATAGACTAGGGAAATGGTCACTCCTTTTCCCTTTTAAATGGAAACAGACCAACTGCCATTAAACAATCGATTCAAAGGCCGAATAAAGGAGAAAGTTCTATAAAACAAGCCAAATCTGTCTCTAGGCCATCAACACTATGGTTACTACAAAGTCAGAGAACTCATTTACAACATAGTGGTCTACTGATCTGGTAAAACCATGGTTAAAATCTATAGTGTATATAGAGTGGGCTGAAACACTTGGACATGCCCGGTCTTCATTTATAAAGCTCCAGTACAATACATGCCATAACAGAGCTACCTGATCAAGTACCTATACATTTAGCAAATACCCCAAAATTAACAAATATATGGAGACAAAAAAATCATAATAGCTCAATATCATTGATAAACTACTGTGACACTAATTCAATTTTAAAACAAGAAATGGGAACTTTGAGTGTGCAAGGAATCCAGTATCACGCTTTTATATGAGAAAAAAGGTTTTCTTTTAAAAATGTATTTCTACAACAGCACCTGTAAAAATGCAATACAAAGAAATTCGGGTATGTTTTCTCAACTTGTAATGTACAATAGTTCTCTCACTTCCCTTAAAATATACTGTATCTAGGCATATACTACACTGATGGTTCAAACAGCAACATTGTTGTTACCTTTCATAATTTTTAATAAATACATTGTATTTCAGAGTATAGAAAACAATGTATTTTAAGGAAAAGTTACATATAGATCAGAAGATGGGGGTAGGGGAAGGAGGAGTTCACACAGTATCAAACAGCAATGTAATTAAATAGACTTTGAATGAGGAAGTTCCTTTTCAATACAACATCTTCCCTTGATGACAGAAATTGAATCAAGGGGACTAAGAACCTCCAGTTTAAGAAGACATGCTGAAAGATCAAGCTAATTTGAAAGACTGCAGCAGTTGATACTAGGACATTTGAGAGGAAAGTCATATTTTTCTGTCTGGTATAACTATTCGATTCTGTGTAATATCCTGAGGCAGACGTCATTCAGAAGATAAGCAGAATGCTGGGCATAAAAACCTTTAACAACAGTAATAACCACTAGATGGCACCTTGCATATTTTAGTAAGTGTGGTATGTATTTGCTATCAGATTTTAACTATATGTTGGCATTATGTCAGGCAGACCAACACAAATCAAACACTGTGGATTTCTGCTGTTCCCTCAAGAAAATAGCCTGGCCTGTGTATTTACTTGAATAAACACAGTAAGCTTAGAGATTTGGCAGTGTGAGTAGCTTATGAAGGATAATGCATGGGGTAGGTAAATAATACAGAACCTACAGAGAACAAATAGATATTTTGTATGTTGGTTTAAATATTGTTATCATGGTGATAAAGCCTCTTCCAGATTTATATGTATGCTTTTTTCAAAAGCTAAGCCTGGAGCACAGTGCACTTTTTTCTTTCATGGAACTTTACATATTTTTCTGTATTTTCTCCTCTGACAAAAAATCTTAAGGTACTAGGCTGAATTCATTGTTGCCCTGTATGCTGTGCAGCCAGTACAAATGAGTGCCGTGTATGCAGCCAAACCGAATGTTAGTATTTTGTACCCACTTCACAGTGTTGCCAACTCTTGTGATTTTTATTGTCAATTCCTTGATCTTTTCTAAAAGCCCCATCTCTTGGAATCCTGTGATTCTGTGAGGATCTCTATTTTCATTTTTAAAAGAGTTTTCAGCCTTCATGGCTACAGAGAAAAAGCTTGAAAATGTGCATCTAAGGGCACGTCTAGACTACATGGCTCCATCGACAGAGCCATGTAGATTAGGGTTGTAGGCAAAGGGAAATGAAGCGGCGATTTAAATAATCACCGCTTCATTTAAATTAAAATGGCTGCTGCGCTGTACCGATCAGCTGTTTGTCGGCACAGCGCTGTAGTCTGGACGCTCCGCGGTCGACATCAAAGGCATTTGTAAACCTCCCCGGTATGCCTCGTGGGATGCGGTTTACCGGGGATGTTGACAAATGCCTTTGATGTCGACCGCGGAGCGTCCAGACTACACCGCTGTGTCGACAAACAGCTGATCGGCACAGCGTGGCAGCCATTTTAATTTAAATGAAGTGGCGATTATTTAAATCGCCACTTCATTTCCCTTTGCCGAGTAAACAAATCTACATGGGTCCGTCGATGGAGCCATGTAGTCTAGACGTGCCCTGAGTGTACACTAAAGCTCAGAAATCAACAGGCAAATAAAAAGATTACATCATCTATTAGACTTTAAAATCTCAGGATTGTCTTAGCAGATTGGGGGGCTGACTCATGATTTTTCAACATTGGGGTTGGCAGTGCTATAAGCTGCACAAGGTGCAGAACAATGATGAATTAAGCCCAGATAATCATTGTAAAAAAACCAATGTCTGTGCATTCACTTAGATGGTAGGAATTCTTAAGCTGATCCAATATTTTTTGCTTTTCTGAAATAATATGGATAGAATTTGTCCCATTAAGATTTCACTTAATGTTTAAAAAGCTTCCCTTGACATACAATCTGCAAATACAATAAAAGAAGCAGTATAAAATACAAATGTGACAAATAGATGGATTTAAGGTAAAGTATAAAAAATGTACACTTTGCCTGAGTGTGGCAGAAGCTTTTCAATGATGTTATAATAACTCCTAGATGCAGTATTGATACACATGGTTACTTCACAGTTATCTTTCATTTTACACATGCAAGATTTTTAAAATCCCTGCAAATCCAAGCCAAAATAGGGTTTCAAGAAAGAAGCAAACCTCTAGATTATTTAATAGAAACACAATGAATGTGAAAATTGAAGCTAGGGAAAGATCGAACACTTCAGAGGTGATACAGTATGAGTGTAGATTCTGCTCGTTTCAAGAAACGGAGTAAATCTCTTCAAAGACAAACTACATCAAGGGTCTGATTCTTCTCTCACTTACCATTGTTTTAAATCAGTCACTCCAGTGACATCAACTGGGTTACTCCTAGCTGTAAATCAGCATAAATTAGGCAATAATAAGGCTCTATAACCGGATGATGAACAAATATTATATAAGTGCATATGCCTAGGAACAAAGAATGTGGGCCATAATTACAAGATGGAAACTCTCATGGGAATCAGCAACTATGAAAAACATTTGAGGGTTGTGGTGGATAATCAGTTGAACATAAGCTCCCAGTGTCAGGCTCTGAGTTCAAGGTAGTCATGCCTCCTAGTTTGAGATGCAGTAAGAACAGGTACAAGGATCAAAGCCAGCTGTTGATTTGGGACTGGGATTAGGGCAGCACTGAAACAGAGGTCAGAGTCAGTAGAGAAGCCAAATCAGTAGTCCAGATGCAGGCTAATGTCAAAGCTTGGTGGGAGTCAGAGGGTTGGGGTGGTCAGGAGGTAGATGCAGGACTGCAGGGGTCAGTACAGAGCTGTAGCATCATCAAAGTAGGGCATGGGCAAGAGTTGAAGTGGGCTAGAACAAGGCTGGGGCAGGAAGAGGAACTGGAGGAAGGGCAGGCTAGAAGTCTAGGGAACCTATAACACTGCGAGGCAGCTGGAGAGTTCCTGGCTCAGTAGTGCTATTGCACAGGATAACCTGCAGCTCAGGTGGGCTCAGTGAGATACCGATGTTTGGGGATCAGCTGACAAAGGCCTTGCCCAGAGATAGACTGATGCAGCAGCCTGGGTATGAGTCACAGCAGGCTCCTTTAGAAAGTGAATGGCAGCTGAGGACTGGCTGTGGGTTTGCCACACACTTAGTATGATGCTGTGGTGAAAAGGGCTAATGTGATGCTTGGCTGCACAAGCAGAGGAATCTTGAGCAGGATTAGAGAAGTTATTTTACCTCTGTATATTGCACTGGTGGGATTGCTGGTGGAATACTGTGTCCAGTTCTGGTGTCCACAATTTAAGAAGGACGGTGATAAATTGGAGAGGGTTCAGAGAAGAACTACGAGAGCGATTAAAGGGTTACAAAACATTCCATGCAGAGATACATTGAATTATTTGAGTTTATTTAACATAACAAAGAGCTGGCTAAGGAGCAACTTGATTACAGTCCATAAGCATCTATATGGGGAACAAATATTTAAATCATAGGCCATTCAGTCTAGCAGAGAAAGGTATAAAATGATCCAAAACTTGGAAGTTGAAGCTACACAAATTCAGAGTGGAAATGAGGTGTACATTTTTAATGATGAGAGGAATTAACCATTGGAACAGTTTACCCAGGGTCACGATGGACACTCCATCAGTGACAAATTTAAAATCAAGACTGGCTAGGTCTTTTTTCTTCAAAATTATGTTTTAGGAAGAATTTTGAGGAGGTTTTATGGCCTGTGCTACACAGGTAGGGTGAGCAATTCGGACTGAAGCTATCCCGGGAGATTTTTTTCTCCAACATGACAATGTCATTTTCTTAAAATATCCTGGAAATTCCACTATGGAATGGAAATCCATCAACTATACAAAATATCCTATTAAACATTTCCAGAATTGCTTTCTATAGTCACTGGGAGATTGGTGCTGATTCTGGGAGACTCCAGGCTAATCCTGGAGGGCTGTCAACCCTATACACAGGAGGTTAGACTAGATGATCATAATGATTTCTTCTGACCTTAGAATCTATTAATCTGGCCTTATGACTTTGGTGTACAGCCTGGCCTGTGCAAAATATTAACAGTAAAGTCACTTCACCTAATAAAGAATGAAAAGCTGTTTTGGTTATCAACAGTGGGAAATTTAATATTCATCGTGCAGATTCCTAAAAAGTCCTCAAGACCTGAATATACAATGATGCGTAATCCCTACAATAGTCAGGAAATTATTATTAAGGCCAACATTTTATCTTTCAGTAGCCCTATTATTTCTCGGTATATCAGGTATAGGGAGTATGCAAAATCTGAAAGCTTATAAAAATAATACCATCTGCGACTCATAGGCCCAACAGTGTGAAGTTAATGATCATTATCTTTCAATTACCTACACTGTGCATATAAACCAGGGCATGAATAGTATGTTAACCTATTTTTTATGAAACTCTTTCAAAACAAAATGAGCAATGCTTAGATGGGAAAATCTCTCTTGTGAAAGTATGCAGAATGCCCTCTGTATAAAGAAGGGGGCTATTGCAGGATATGAAGTCAGGGCCCAGAGCCTGGAACACCATCCAGCTTTAAAAAACAAAGGCAAATAATTGCTCAGAGGGGGCACATTCCAAGTCAGATTCCTTCATGTCTGTTTTACATAAAAAGTTACTGGGCAGAAAAGGCAGAAGGGAATGAAGTAGTGAGGGTTCAAGGAAAGAATCAAGAGAAGGGTCTTTGTGGGTTATAGGGGGGCCAGAGAAAAGCCATGACCTTTGGACAGAAAGATGGTGGACCTGAAGGAGGTAATAATTCATGTAGAAGGGAGGAAGTCCATATGGTTCTTAGACATTCCCCAGAGATGTGTGACAGCAGAGAAGCAAGAATAGAGAAAAAAGATGCAAGGGGAGAACCAAGTTTATGCTAGAGTGCAATAGACTGTTAGGCACAGGACTGGCAGCAAGGAGTTAAGTGTGAAGGAAAGAACATGACTGAAGCAGAAGTGCATGGAATCAAGAGACTGAAGGGATGAACAGTGAGCAAAGGTGCAGAGGGAGGGTTGCAGAGAACTCAGAACTGCTGATAAAGTGAACATCACAGGGTGAGGGTGTGTGTACTTTAATGCTGTCTTTAGTCTGATTTTTAAAAAAATACTACAGAAAAAATAATAATAGGAATAATTCCCCCCCTTTACTGAGTATTTTTTAAGGCAGTGGTGGGGAACCTAAGGCCCAGAGGCCAGATGTGGTCCCTGGCTTGCCTGGGCTCATCCCTTGAGGCCCAGAGCTCCTCCCCTCCCCAGCACTGGGGAGCCCACGCTGGCACTTCAGCCTCCGCTGCCTCCTGCCCGACTGATTTTTCTGTGAGTCAGCAGCCCTTGACCCAAAAAAGGTTCCCCCCACTGCTTTAAGGGGATTGAAAGGTAATGATTGACAATGAGATATATTGAACCTTTTATTTATGGGTATCTACTTCCAATCATGCCAGGTCACATGACAGCTGTTCAGAGACCTCAGTTCAGGAAATGATCCGATGGTCCTATTTTAGTTCCTACATCACAAAAAGAGGCACAAGTAGCATCCTGCTTGGCAGTCTCAGCAGACGGCAAGAAACAGGTGAGAACAGACAGTGAACTATTTTCTAACAACAAGAAGTCATATCAAGCCTGACCTGAGGCACTCTTAATCAGGTCAACTCACCAGGACACTATTTTAAGATCTGATTTTCAGAGGTCCTGATCGTACCCAGCTACCATTGAAGTTAACTGAATTTGTGAGTGGTCAATACCTCTGAAAAATCAGTCCCTAAACAAATCAACCTTTTGATGATTTATATTTCATTTTCACACCTCCTTTTGAGGGATAAAATGAACCCAATAATCAGGTAGGCAAAACATCTCTATTCCTGAGGTCTGACAGCTGCAATGGTGGCCATTAAAAGAAAACCATCAACATTTACCTACAGTTGCATGTGATATTCTACAGTTTTTTCCTGTTCCATTGTCTGGTAACTATGGATAAATGTTGAGCTCCTAGTGGCACCCACTCTGTAAGAATTTCAAATGTACATTACTCACCAGCTGTTATGCTCTATCATACATATCCATATTTATGAACTTTTAAAAGACAGATTTTTAAGACACTTTGGAACAGTTTCAGGATATTGTGCTGCCAGTGAATAACTTACAGCTTTAAATCTCCATGGAGCATTTGGTTGCAGTGAATATGATTAAATAAATCCTCATGAAATTTTGATTAAAAAACTAGAGCATCTGTACAATCTATATACTCCTTTGTCCCTGTACACCCACTGCAAAAGCTTAGAAACCCACAAGGTACTAGGCTGTCTTATGCAGCATTAGGTCCCTGACTAAATAGCTGAAAAAAACAAATGAGCACATGAAACCATTAAGTCGTGAATAGTTTAGAACTTCACAGATGCCCACTCTTACAATTTTATCACGAGTCTCATAATATTTCAAATTCTTCATAAAACCTCATCTCTTGGTGTCATGTGAATATGTGCGCATGTGGGGTTTTCTTAGGAAAACAACCCCTGACATTGCTAGCTAACATGGTTACAGAGAAAGGTTTGAAAATATGACCTAAGTATACCACACACGCTCAGTAAAGCAAACAAAGAGTTTGGGTTGGCTCTTCTGTCAGACTGAAATTCCTAAAGTTTCAAATTCCAAGTTAGACCTTTTGGGTTTCTCATGGGCACTACAGTGAATAGTCACAGTTTAATTTTTCTTTGGGTATAGATGTCTCTTACTGAAGGAGTATGACCCTGCAGCCAGAGGTCTTTCCTGCTCCTTGGTGTTTATTTAAAAAAAATTAAGTGGTTAGTCAAAAGAGAAAGTTTTTGTTGTTGTTAGTAGGAATCAGGCATGAGATTGATTGCCCTGGAGTTCTAGCTGTTGGTGGAGGAGGATCCCATCACAGGCTGCCCAGAAGCCTGCTGCAATTATGCTCAACCTGCCAAGGCCCATAGGGATGCAATACTGGGATGCAATATATGACAGAGTTGCATAACAAGGGACATGAAATATTATTTATACAGAAATGCTGTAGGATTCATTTCTTGTATATGCATATATCCATAATAATAGTTTCTTGCTGCTTTAGTTCAATGGTAAATATTTTTATCCAGAATAACAACACTGAAATAAATCGCCTAGGGAGGTTGTGGAATCTCCATCACTGGAGATATTTAAGAACAGGTTAGAAAGACAGTTATCAGGGATGATCTAGATCATATTTGGTCCTGCTTTAAGGGCAGAGGACCGGACTTGATGACCTCTAGAGGTCCCTTCCAGTTCTAATATTTTATGATTCTATGAATAAGGGGGAAACCAAATTTGTGTGGAATGCAGGTAACATCAGAAGTAAAGTGAAAGACATTTAAGAGTTATGGATAACTACACATTACACAGCAAGCCTGACTTGCACAAACACCATCTCATAGTTTTATACCCAAATTGTTAATTGCCGTTACTGGCTTGATAATATCAAGTTGAGCATAGTTTGCTATAATGCCAGACTGAGAATCATGGCACATCTGAAATTCATATATTTACAGGCAATTATTTTGCAGGCCCAGAAATTGAATTATTCTACATTAGGAGGGCGAGTTATTAGCCTCATGTAAACCAAACTTAAAATGGCAGGCCAGAGCAAAAGAGGGCTGAAAACAAGCTGATTTGACTATGTTCCACTCCAGGGTAACTTTCTGAACTCAGGGAAGGAGGACAAAAGAGGTGTAAGGGAGTTATCATGGAAATTAACAAGGTCACCATCACAGTCATGGGCAGCAGCTCTATCCATATGAAAACAGTTGTACTATGCTTCAGAGCAGACAAAAGAAAAATATCTTTTACAGAGAAGAAAATAAAAGGGAAACACAAAACTGTGAAACCCCAAGGTGTTGGATTTAAAAGCATCAGAGAAATGAGCTCCCTATTTGTCTACTTTAATTAAACCCCCTATTACAATAATCAGCATGAGTTTAAATTCAAGGCTATCAACTGCCAACGGTCTATTCTGATCTAGGGAAATCAGCAGCATTTGCTTCTTCTGCAATCATGGAATAATCTCTCAACATGCTGAGCAAAGTCCATCAAGGACGGCAGCAGCTTGCCAGCTGTACAGTCCTGTGTTGCTCGGTAATGTTTAATTGCATAATGGTTTTTTATTACAATACGTTACATTCCACTGCTGCTGCCTCGATAACCCAGAGGGAAAGTGAGCATGATATTTCATCTCAGAGCACTTTTCTGTTTAAACAAATTGCTTTTTAATACATGCAACAAAAACAAACACTAAAAACAAACACTACAGTTTGATATTCAGATATCTTTGTAAACAAAGACAATTTATGGGTACTCCCAGTCAATTTCAGTGCTGGACAATGATGTGCCATACATTAGGCAGAAGTGGTTAGTCACCTGTCCTCCCCAATTTATGAAGTGTCAACACTCTTCTAGACACAACAAGCTATGACTAAAATACTAGCAACAACTCAACCTTGATAAGGCAGAAATGATCCTGATATAGCAGTGGGGAGCCATTTAGTGGACTGCGTGGAGTACTGTCTTTGCTCTCTTTTGAGGATGTTTACCTGCCTTTCACAAATCTGTCTGGAGTCCAGCTGAATATCCCATTGCTCATAGATTCTTCATAGCAGCAAATGTCCACAAAGGCTTCCGCATTCTGCAACTGGCCAAGAGATTGCTGATCTCATAATATTTACCCACACTTTTGCTATCTCCACTCTTCACTCAGGTAGTGAGCTGTACTTATTTTAAGATCACCCATAAGTTGCAATGGACCTTTTGAATGATGTAGACTGCTGTGAATATGTAATACCTTGCTCATATTTCTGCACTGGCTTTCTGTTTGCTTCCAGTAAAATATGAACTCCATTACTGTATACCACATCTTTACCCTGAGATGTTTGACTGAGAAAGGGATTTCACCAAAATCCCTAGCCTAGTGGATTTCACCAAAACTTTTCAATGCATTCATAAACACTATGGAAGATCTTACAATATGAGCTTCCTAGAAAGACGGTGTCACTTGTCAAGATGCTGTAATAGGCTCAACATTTTGTGCAAAGACAGAAAGTGGAGAGAACGATTTATTTAATAACATCACTAGATTACAACAGGGTTAAATGTTATCATTACTTCTTTTCCATATTGTGAGAGATTCACTGGTCTACAATTTTTTAGAAGTCGTCTTCTTTAGAGATAAAATGTGCTATTTATTATGTATTTTAATGTGCTGAATTCAAATATGACAATTAAAACAACTGATTGGCTACTGTTTCCAAGATATTTAAGTTTTTACATTTTACGTTTATGTATATTGTGTAGATAGTAGAGTTTTAAATCATAAATTGTAAACCTAGGTCTTTTCATATGTTTATGGTTGCTTTACATGATAATATTTCACCTGTCCTGTTTATGTTTAAAAATCAGCAAAAGGGTTATATAAATAAAATTTATTATGAAACAAAAGGCAAAAAACTATTATGTACATAGTTTAGTCCTATTCAGTGTCTACTTGGCGCTTCTTGGCTTGTCTCTTGTATTCATTAAATGGAGCATCTCTTGTCACTGTCCAGCAATAGTCTGCAAGCATTGATGGGCTCCATTTGCCCTGATAGCGTTTCTCCATTGTTGCAATGTCCTGGTGAAATCGCTCGCCGTGCTCGTCGCTCACTGCTCCGCAGTTCGGTGGAAAAAAATCTAGATGAGAGTGCAAAAAATGTATCTTTAGTGACATGTTGCAACCAAGGCTTCTGTATGCCTTGAGGAGGTTTTCCACCAACAACCTGTAGTTGTCTGCCTTGTTGTTTCCGAGAAAATTTATTGCCACTAACTGGAAGGCTTTCCATGCCGTCTTTTCCTTGCCACGCAGTGCATGGTCAAATGCATCATCTCGAAGAAGTTCACGAATCTGAGGACCAACAAAGACACCTTCCTTTATCTTAGCTTCACTTAACCTTGGAAATTTTCCACAGAGGTACTTGAAAGCTGCTTGTGTTTTGTCCATGGCCTTGACAAAGTTCTTCATCCGACCCAGCTTGATGTGTAAGGGTGGTAACAAAATCTTCCTTGATTCAACAAGTGGTGGGTGCTGAACACTTTTCCTCCCAGGCTCCAATGACTGTCGGAGTGGCCAATCTATCTTGATGTAGTGGGAATCTCTTGCACGACTATCCCATTTGCAGAGAAAACAGCAGTACTTTGTGTATCCAGTCTGCAGACCAAGCAAGAGAGCAACAACCTTCAAATCGTCACAAAGCTGCCACTGATGTTGGTCATAGTTTATGCACCTCAAAAGTTGTTTCATGTTGTCATAGGTTTCCTTCATATGGACTGCATGACCCACTGGAATTGATGGCAAAACATTGCCATTATGCAGCAAAACAGCTTTAAGACTCGTCTTCGATGAATCAATGAACAGTCTCCACTCATCTGGATTGTGAACGATGTTGAGGGCTGCCATCACACCATCGATGTTGTTGCAGGCTACAAGATCACCTTCCGTGAAGAAGAATGGGACAAGATCCTTTTGACGGTCACGGAACATGGAAACCCTAACATCACCTGCCAGGAGATTCCACTGCTGTAGTCTGGAGCTCAACTGCTCTGCCTTACTCTTGGGTAGTTCCAAATCCCTGACAAGGTCATTCAGTTCACCTTGTGTTATGAGGTGTGGTTCAGAGAAGGAGGATGGGAGAAAATGTGGGTCCTGTGACATTGATGGTTCAGGACCGGAAGTTTCATCCTCTTCCTCGTCTGACTCAAGTGAGAATGATTCTGGTGCATCAGGAACCGGCAGTCCTTCTCCGTGGGGTACTGGGCGTATAGCTGATGGAATGTTTGGATAATGCACAGTCCACTTTTTCTTCTTTGACACACCTTTCCCTACTGGAGGCACCATGCAGAAGTAACAATTGCTGGTATGATCTGTTGGCTCTCTCCAAATCATTGGCACTGCAAAAGGCATAGATTTCCTTTTCCTGTTCAACCACTGGCGAAGATTTGTTGCACAAGTGTTGCAGCATATGTGTGGGGCCCACCTCTTGTCCTAATCTCCAATTTTGCAGCCAAAATAAAGGTGATAGGCTTTCTTAACCATAGTGGTTATACTGCGCTTTTGTGATGCAAAAGTCACTTCACCACAAACATAGCAGAAGTTATCTGCACTGTTCACACAAGTACGAGGCATCTCTGCTCACTTTGGCTAAACAGAAATGTGTCCCTTTGCAAAATCAAACACTGACAAATAAGAGAGCACAACACTGTATGATTTCTAGAGCTGATATAGGGCAATTTGTTCAGCAGAGTGATGTAAGCTTCGTTATGATTGCATCATCCATGACTTCTAGGAATAACATGATGCAATTCATATCATGTATGACGCAATACCAGCTTCAGATTGCATCATTCATTGTTTTGCCTAAAAAGCAAGTACTGTCCAAACCCAGTCACAGATCCAGTCAAAGATGTATTTTAGTCATTTCTGGTTTAAATTGAGATCCCTTCCCTTTATAACTCACTTATCCTCCGCCATTCCCAAGTCAAGGGTCGTATATACTGACCCAATAGCATATCTTGAAAACTAGAGCCAATCAACAATTTTAAGCATCATTTTCGTTCTCAGTGACCCAGAATTAGTAAAGTTTGACTACATTTATTTCAGAAGCATTTTGGCTGTAGAGCAGTGTTATGTGATGCAAAGAGCAACAACAGAGGAAGATGCAGGAGTCAGGTGGAATTGAGGAAAACTTCAAGATCTTGACTTTGCAGATGAAATTGCTAGGATGATGCCAAGAAAAAGATAAATATCAATGTTAAATGTGAAGCTGCCAAAGCAGGATTAAGAAAAAGACAAAAAAACTCCACAAGTCCTCATTGTTGAAAGAGCAGTCAACAACAATGGTGTGTATGTGAGTGATAGTGAAGGACACAGCACAGTTAAGTCTCTGTATATCATGGAAGCACATCAGTGCTGATGGACAACTCCATAAGGAGACAGAAACAAGATTCTGGGAAGGCAAATAGAGCTTTTTCGAGACTGGCAAATATTTTGAAAAATAAGGAAATTCAAGATAAAGTTATACAATGTCATTCAGTTACCAACACTCTTATATGTTTCTGAGAGTTGGCAAATGCTAGAAGCCCCCAACAGGCAACATGACGCACTGCATCAGAGATGCTTGTGGAGAATACCTGGCATCTGTTGGTGGGAGAAAGTAACTAATGCTGATGTATTACATACTTCGATGACTTGTGCCTTGTGATGGGGCATCTGCCTGGCACTGGCCTTTTAAGTATTAAAACCCAGCCCTGGGAGAGGACTGGAGCTCTGGAGCCAGCAGCTGTGGCCAGTATGAGCCAATTAGGGCCCAGCTTAGGGATGTATAAATAAGGGCTCCTGGAGGGGTGGAGATAGACACACTGTTGCTCTTGCTGGGGAGCAGAAGGAACCTGGCTGCCAGGGAAGCTGGAGGCTTCCTGAGACAAGGCAGTGCTGGGGAGCTCTGGCCCGACCTTTCTTCCAGGCTGCAGGACTTGGGACAAGGCCTGAGTATACTAGAGCTTAATTAGAGCAGGACTGGGGAAAGGCAGGCAGAGTTGGGGAAGCTCTGGCCAGGCAAGCTCCCAGGCTGCTGCAGAGAATCAGCCAGGGTAGACAAAGACACCAGGTCCACATCCCCTTGCCAATGGTGAGTGGCCATTTCAGACTTCAGTTTTCCCCTGAGGTAAGGGGCTAGACAAAGACTGGCAGTGGATCACTGAGCCAAGGAGGGCATAGGGGGTTGGGGATTCCCAGAGGGAGAGGACCCATAGTGCAGAGACATGGGGAGACACCAGCCAGAAGGGGGCGCTCCAGCACCAAGAAGCTAATTTCCAGAGTGTCCAGTAGGAGGTGCCCTGGCAGTGAGCTGGCCCTGTGACATGCCTCCACATACCTTTGGGGCTCAATCTAAAGGGGAGGATATATGACTGCTCCTGCGCTCAGCCTGGGGCCACTGGGCCAAATGCAGGGCAGGGGCTTCTCATCCCATGTTACCTGTGGGCAGCAACGTGGGGCTCTGTCCTTCTCCCCCTATGGCTCCCTCCAGCCCATCTGGCCACTTTCTCTGACAGCCAGGTCTGAGTATGGAGTGGCATGATGCCACTTCTCATGCAGCTGAAGTCAGCCATGCTGGGTTGCTGCTCTGTGCAGTGCAGCAGCTGCCTGAGAGAGCCTGGAGCTGGGGACAGAGGCTGAGTGAACCAGAAATATGCTGGGGGATTAGGAAGGATTAAGGAATGGGGACTGTGGGTCACTCAGTCTGCCTTTGGCAGCTGAGCCCAGGCAGAGAACAGGTGGCCTCTACCACCTCCCCAGCCAGACTCTCTCTCAGGCAACTTATGCTGCACAGAGCAGTGTCCCAGCAGCTGGTATGCAAAGTGACTGGTCCCATCTTCTCTGGCCCCACAGCCTGGTTGCCAGGGACAGGGGTCAAGTATGCCAGGAGGCAGACACAGCAGGAGAAGGGGACACCTCTCCCTCTGCCCAGGTAAGCCAATCTTGGGGAAGAGGGAGCACGACTGCACATGCGTTGCCTCTGGTTATAAAAGACTAGCCAATGGACTGTACAGACAATGATTCGAGCAAGAAGGCTGAAGCGAGTTGGCCATGTTGTATGGACGTCAGAAGACTATTACTAGATAGGTCCTTTACTGGGTACCACTTGTAGGAAGATGGAAAAGAAGAGGACAGCGTGTAACTTTAAAACAGGCTTTGAAAAGGATGTTGCTGTCACGGAAACAAACTATAATGGAGCAAGAAATGTGGCAGTAGACTGATGGAGACAGAAACATTGGGTTGCCTCATGTGTCACAAGATACAAGAGCAACTAAAAAAAAAAGCAGCCAGAGTACCCTTAACCAGTGGTTTTCAAAGTATAGATTGCGACCCAATGCTGGGTCATGGAATGTCAGCCACTGGGCCGCATTGCTATAGGGTGACCAGGTGACCAGTGAGGGTGCTAAGGCAGGCTTCCTGCCTGTCCTGGCACCCCAGCAGCAGCAGGTCTGGTTCCTAGATGGGGTGGGGTGGGGTGGGGAACAGGGCTCTGTGCACTGCTATTGGCCAGGAAGCAGGATGGTGTTTGGAGGTGAGAGCAGTGTTCAGAGACACTTGTGGCCCTATGACTAGGAGCTGGACCTGTTGCTGGCTGCTTCCAGGGTGTAGCGTGCATGTCATGCCAGGACAGGCAGGAAGCCTGTCTTAGCACCCACACTGCACCGCTGACTAGGAGCTGCGGAAGGTAAGCCTGCACCCCAATCCACTGCTCCAGCTCTGAGGCACACCCCCAAATCTGGAATCCACTCCTATACCTTATACCCTTCATCCCTGGGTCCACCCCAGAGACCACACTCTAGGCAAAAGATGTAATTATGCTGGATCACGGGCACCAACAATTCTCTTCAACTGGATCATGAGCAAAAAAGCTTGAAAACCACTGCCCTAAACCCCAGTGATTACAGCAGACACCGGGGAGGTCAGAAACTGAAGTTAAAGTCCCAAGTTGACATCAAACACAGTGAAGATTTGAACCTGAGTCTCCCTCATCATAGGGGAGTAGTCTGGCTTAGGGATGTAAGCGAGTAGTTGAGTACTCGACTACCCACTCCCCCCAACCCACCGCCTCTGTATCAGGCAGAAAAGCTGGTTCCCACCAGCACCGTCTCCACAGTGCTGCCTGCCTCTATCAAAGGCAGCAGCAGGGGTGTGCAGAGGTAGGGGAGGCTGCCGCGAAGCAGCCACTGTCCGTGGACAGCCCTGGCTACTGCAACCAAGGGCTGCTGGACTTGATGTGAGCCAGGACCGAGGAGTCCCAGCTCGTGCCAGTCTAGGACCACTGTGGCTCTGCAGGCACCATAAGTAACACAGGCAAGGGAACACTTTGTTTGGGAATCCAGCCAAGATTTAGGTGCCAGCTTGGCATCGTCAGGCCTTAGTCAGTTTTGTTCTGCCCACTGGCAGAAACATGGGTGCCTAGAGAACAGAGGTGCCTACTATCGGATTAGGTGGCAGCTGAGTAGGGGTTTTAAGGGGTTTGGACTTAGGCCTTCAAAATTGCAGTTAAGTGCTTTGTGGATGTTGGCCCACATGATCAGCAGCAAGTCCTTCTCAGCTTAAGACCCCTTTCCCCACACTGAGAATCAATTTACCGCTCCAGAGCATCAAAGCCCAAACCTGAAGTCCTTCAGTTTGATACAAAATATTTTGTTAAGCACTTGAGTTTTTTTTTTTCTTTTGCAGATGGACTAACTAGTTTGTGTGGGTTTTTTTGTTCTTTTTATAATGCAGGGCCTACCTGCAATAACTACAGGAGCTATGCCAAGTAATATACTAACACAGCTCTCAATTGTTACTCTTTAGGGACATCACACAGTTTTTGGCCCTCTCTAGTATCCAGAGAAGCACTGCTTTGCTCCTCAGACACCCTGAGCCTGCAGCTGACAGCAGCTCCCTGCACTTTATTAAATTAGTTCTTTGAAAAGAGCCCTTTAAATACACACACTCTTCTTTTCAATGCCTTGTCTGGTCTGAGAGAAGAGCTGATTCAGGGGCAGGGCAGAAGAACACAGCTGAAAGAAGAGAGATGGCTTGAGTGACAAGGGTTGCTAAAAGCTGGGAGTAGAGTTGTCTTTGAGTTTTTCTTTTTATAGCCACTCTTAAATGAAGCAGTTCAGATATAGCTGAACCATTTCCCCCTATTTCACTTTTATCTCCTGAATTGACTACTGCTCAGCACATACTCAACAGCAATTTCAGTGGGGAAAAAGAGTTGCTAATGTTAGCAAAAATGACTGTATTATTAACCACTTCAGAACCATCACTTTGTATAGTCTTGTAATGTCTCAATATTCCATCTTGGATGGTCTTTGTTCAGAGCTTACAAATGTTTCAGGAAAATTAACTAACTCTCTCTCCCCAGCAATCACAGCACACTCTAGTAGTGTAAAACTTCAGGAAAAAGAGAGGCAAACTATTTCAACAATGGGAAAGATGCACAGTTCAACCATTTCAAAGCAACAATAATTATTTCTGAAGCGCTTGAGAAGGAAATAGTTTCACACAGACCTTCATTCTGAAGGTAACATTTTCATAGTTTTATGCCTGTGTCTAGAGCTAGATTACATCGGGATCTTGGTACAAATATGAGGGAGGGCTTTTAAATGACACAATTACTTAAACAAACCATTACCCTCTCTTTCATTTGGAAAACTCAATAGGATATGTAAAGGATAAGGTAACCTACTTTATTGTATTTAAAGGAAGCATTCAAAGAAATACAACTGAATAAAGTAAACAAAGATTCTTGAATTCATTGCTTTCCTCCACTCCACCTTTATTTATTGCCCATCTTCTTTATAGAGGACAACTTGTTTTTATATAGCACCCTTTACACTCAAAAGATCCCTAAGCAAAAATAAGTCAGTGACCATGTAGGCAAATGAAAACGATCATCCATCACATGCTTAGCCATAGTTCACACATGGTCTTAAAACCAGTACCTCCTTTATGCTACTACTGTGGGCTTTGGATCAAGCCTGTCGAACTGGGGAGGTGAGGAGGATTTTGGTTTAGACATGCATACAGCTGTTAATTCTTGCAAAAGTGATACTTGGAGTTCACAAGAACACCTGACCGATTTTTACATCAGTGCTAATTTAAGGTGGAATTTGAGCATTCCACTGTAGCAGGGTGTTCACATGTAAAAACTGCATTAACATCCTGGTGTAAATAGGTGAACAGAGATCTTCTGTCTCAGACCTCTGATCCTACTCATTCCCCCTCCTGTAAAAGTCAAATAAAAATAAAATTTAATACACCATATGACCTTTGTTCCTGTGTTACTGTTCCTAGCTAGATAGCATTTTGGTCATGATATCATGCATGAAGTGTACCACAAGAGAATAATAGTAGATATTACTGTGTTCTCCTCCCTAAGATATCACTTATTTCCACACATGGTCTTTAGAAGTGCACTTAGTGCTTATACATAGTGCAAGATTGATAGCCCTAGAGACCAGAATTTTTGGATCTTTGGTACATTTATACAATTTTGCTAAATTACAGTGCAGATATTCTACACAATGTCCTATCACAGTGCCTCGGCCTTTATCGAGAAGGACCGTTTCTTCGTTCACCCACTTTGGGCACAAGTGTATTTCGGTTTTTATTGTCATTCAGTCTTTTTCCTTCCTGCTGAGGCAGCCAAAACGGGAGCTAGTCATGGTGTTGTATAATGGTGTGCAGAACTAAGACAACATACTTGTTTCATATAGGCTACTGAACAACAATACAATGGTATTGATTTTTAATCACCAACTGACTTTGTTCATACTAGTGACTTAGAGGTGTGAGATACAAACACTACATAGTTCATAAATTCTAAATGTAGTTCTGTGTTCTATTACCAATATCTATAGCCATCCAGTCTTCCATATGAGGAGATTATATCCTTGAACTTTTCCATTTGACGTGGACACAGTTATCACAATTAGTGTTATTACTTTGCAGTAGCTATCAGCTCAATTAGATTTTTTGTTGTTGTTGTCGTCGTCTCTCAAGATCAGTGTGTGCAGTTACCGTGGAAATTAAGTGAAAATTCCATCCTCTGACATATAAATCAAAAAAATAAAATAAGGAAACATGAGCACATTAGATATATTTTATGGTTCCTTCTGAAAGGAACATCTCTGAGATATGGCTGAACTACTGTAGCTGTAGGAAACAGTACTTGACAGCCTACTTGTGACATGGACCAAACCCTGTGGTCCTCACTCAAGCGATAAATGCCTAATAACATGAGAGCTATGCTAAAGAGATGATTGCAGGATTTGACCTGTGGGCTAGTGACCTCCTGAGTATTCTACAGATACGTCTTTAAAAAAAAAAAGCCTTTCAGATTGGCTTTTTCCCAATATTGTGGGCCAAAAGCTGCAGATTTTCTGCAACACAAATATTCACAAGCTTAACACAAAAGCAAGCTGCTGAGCTGCATAGGTTGTGTCTATTTCTTTTAAAAATTCCATCCAGTTGCAGCTCTTCCTATGGGAGCCCAAGCATTTAGAGCAGCCGCTGTTACGATTGGTGGAGCTACATCAGTGGGATTTTTTAATGACCCAGTGTAAATAGGCCATGTGAGAAACTTCAAAATTCTATCTGCAAAACAAATCACAATGTATATGGAATGGTGGTTTTTTTTAATCCTCTTTAAAGCTCCTGGCATTTTTCATAACCCTGTGTAGTGGGGTGGCTGCCTCACGGTGGCAAGGGTGGGGGCTAAGGCAGGCCAGAGGGAGACTGTGCAAACCCCCTCCAATCAGGGAGATGTTTATAGGGAGCCAATCAAAGGGCACCCCTGTTTATAAGGAGTTGCTCAGCAGACCAGAGGGCAGTAGGGTCCTGACCAATAAGAGTGCAGGACTGGTTCACAGGAAGGAAGCACCCTGGGCAGAGCAGAGCTGGGCAAGTTCAGAGAAACTGGAGAGAAGCTCCTGCCTGATACATATCATGCTGTACATCTTGATACAAGGCCAAGAAGGTGCAAGGATCACAAGGAAATGGCCCAGGGAACAAGAGCAGTCAATGGGAGAGAAGGAGGGCAGAAGATAGCTGCTGTTGGGACCCAGAGTACTGGGCGGGCCTGGATCTCCCCTTTCTCCACACCTAGCCACTCTGAAGTGTGGCCTTTACAAACTGCAGCTTGCCCCTGAGGTGTGGGGCTAGACTTTGGGACTGCAGTTGGCCACAGTGGCAGGTGTAGACTGAGGACAGCTGACACCGATAACAGAGTGGTGGGCACTGCCAGAAGGCAATCCAGAAGAGGATACTGTGGTTCAGGTAGTGATGTTGATCCAGCCACAGATGGTAGAGATAGTGGATCAAAGAGAACAACAGGCAAGACACTGGCTAGATGGCGCTGCACTCCAATGAACAGAGCTAATTCCCACATAATCAGTAAGAGGCACCGCGGCAGTGAGTCAACCCTGCTACACCTTGCTAACAGAAACATTTTTTTAAATTACATTTAAAAGAACCATTAAAGAACCTTTCCCCACAACAGAAATATTACCACACACAATGCTTTGAGAATAATCAACAGTATGGAATTATTCGACATTTCTTTTACTACTTGGGCTTGTTAATGTCTCCTAACTGTACATTAAAATAAATCCCTACTTTTCCTTTCACCAGAAGAAAAAAAAATCTCCTCCCATGGTAAAACTAATGATGGTACTTGCAGTTAACAAATGACATACTTACAGTTGCATTTCTTCTGTACAAATCTAAGCTTGCATGCTGTTCTGTAGGTGGATAAACGGATGCGATCCAGATCTTGAGCCCCTGGTGGAAGAGAATGATATATATGCTGTGACATTTCCATAGGGTAGAATCCACAATGTCTGCAAGTACGGTGAGACACGTGTACTTCTTCCTTGTCAAAAAAAAAAACACATAGGAGAAAGGACATAGAAAGCACATGCTGTTGAATATTTTTAAAGTGTTGGGGGAGGGAGGGAAGGGAGGGAGTGTCCTGGTGTTAAAAAAACATTAATGAAGAAAGTCAAAGAATAAGCCTGAACTTTCTGTCACTTTGAAGAAACAATCTGGTCAAGCTTCAGGCTAAAAGACAAACTGGCCAAGCTCCTGTATCAGAGAAAATCTCCCTCTAATTTTAAATTTGAATGACAAAGCTCACAACAACTATCTTCAGCTGTCATGACAGCTCAGAATAAGAGCAAATTAGAAACAATATAACAGCTGAACTTAGAGACTGGTGGATCAAAGGGAGATTTTTTTTTAGGACAAAAAATATATACTTCAAAAGAGTTGGCTACACTCATCACTGATGCGGAGATTCATTTTTTTGCAGTTGGAGACTCAAGAAGTCAGTTCATACACACATTGACCTTGTATGCTCTAAATATACAAACCTGGCAATGTCTCCAAAGCAGCTGCCAGCCATATGAGAACAGTTGCAGCACAGCAGTGCCCTTCCTGTCCATGTCTTTTCCCTTTTGCCAGGGATGGGAAAGGAGGCAGTGTAGGAGCCAGGTAAGATAGGTCTACTCCCACTGAAAGCTCCTGGGTGCCACCCAAGGAGCCATAAATGGCTCAGAATGAAGGCACGAATCTGGCATAGTGTCTTTAAGCATCAAGTCACTGTTCACAATATTTTTTAAAACTCAAAGGCAGATGATTAGATTTTTCTTGTTTAATGTATTTTCTCCCAGGCTGACACATCATACAAGATCTAGGCAAAGAGAATTGCTACTAAAGAGTTAGTTATGAAATAAAGAATTCAGAACTCTCAATTGTGGCACACAGGTTTATTACCATGTGGCATATTAATTTTTACTAACACAGAGTCAATGGCATTTACAGATATTTGTGTTTTGAATGTGGCTGCACCGATGTAAAAGAGGAGAATTTACCCCATCAACTTGAGCAATTTCATCTATGATACTAAACCACAGCTACACAATATGAAGCTGCTTGAAAAACGGTCTAAAATCATGTTTATTTCAAAATACAAATATTACAAAATTAGATTGTAAATGGAGTGCAGTGAAGTAAAAATATGACTGTCCTGTTTGTTCACCGGTTTCCCAAATCTGTTCTCTGAGATAGACACTCACACTATTAGATCTGCCACTGTGCTTTATAACTGTACATATGCTTGGGTTGTTCCTCAACAAGCGGATGAATCAGGCATTAGTTGGACCCAAAATTTCAAACTTGCACTGATCGCCATAGAAAAGAAGAATTAGATTCTTCTTTCTTCTCGGCCCCTTCCCCACTATTGACTAGATTCTCCTTCACCACACTCCCAGTATTCTCTCCTTGTCCTTTTTACTATTGGCTGTCCACACCATCAGTCCCTGGCAAAAGGTACTCTGAACTACTTAGCACCAGGTACTGAAAGGTTTTGGTTTTTCTCATGACATCATTTACTGTTCACAAAGCCTGAACGTAGCTTAGGCTTCCATTGCTGTCTAAAGACGCATCTACACAGCACCCTAAACTCAAAATAAGATATGTAATCTGAGCTATGCAAATTGAGTATCTTATCTTGAATCCATTTTGAAACAGCTTATTTTGAAATTTGGCACATCTACACAGTGCCAAATTTCAAAATAACGTGCTATTTCAAGCCATCCCTTATCCCTCATGCAACAAGGTTTGCCAGGATGGCGAAATAGCATGCCCCCATTATTTCGAAGTATTTTTCGAAATAACAGGAGGCTTGTGTAGACGTGGGGTAGCTATTTTGGGATACGTCCAGTATCCCAAAATAGCTGTGCAGTGTAGATGTACCCGTACCCTAAGTTATGTTAAAGGCCCTGGAGCAGTCCTAGTAGCCTTTGGGAAAGGACCAAGGTGGCATTAAAGATCATGCTCTGGTCCTGGACTGTTACTGGTGCCACAGAATCTTCACCAAAGTGTAGAAATTACATTTATTTATTGACTGTGCAATATGAGCACTGTAGTTATAACAAGTATCTAGGGGTATGTTTACACTAGCCACCCTAGTTCGAACTAGGGTGACTAACGTAGTCATTCGAACTTGCAAATGAAGCCCGGGATTAAAATATCCCGGGCTTTATTTGCATGTTCCCGGGCGCCGCCATTTTTAAATGCCCGGTAGTTCGAACTCCCTGCCCGTGGCTACACGCGGCACGGGCTAGGCAGTTCGAACTAAAGCCCCTAATTCAGACTACTGTTACCCCTCATTGCAGGAGGAGTAATGGTAGTCCGAATTAGGGGCTTTAGTTCGAACTGCTTAGCCCGTGCCGCGTGTAGCCGCGGGCAGGGAGTTCGAACTACCGGGCATTTAAAAATGGCGGCGCCCGGGAACATGCAAATAAAGCCCGCGATATTTTAATCCCGGGCTTCATTTGCAAGTTCGAATGACTAAGTTAGCCACCCTAGTTCGAACTAGGGTGGCTAGTGTAGACATACGCTAGGAGACATGATTGCCGAGCGCTCTTTCTGGCTTTCTTACCAATTCACTATGAACTTTGGGCAAGTAACATAACTTTTCCTCTGCAATTTATCAATCTGCAAAATAGGTATACTACCACCTCTCTCAGAGACTTATAGAAAATTATTTTAAGTTGGGTAATAAGACCTTTGAGAGGCACTTCAAATGGTACTGCAAAAATAAACCAATATTACTTTGTTTATGTTTTTATGGCAACACAGTAATGAACCATTATAAGATCTCTTACAGTATATTTAATAAGATTCAGGTGCCATCCAATAGCACAGGCATAAGAGTTTGACAATCAGTTCAAATTTAATTAGCTCAATTTTTATGGAGTAAGGAAAGGTGCTCTATATATCAATCTGTTTTATCATACATGGAGTGGCTACAAAAAGAACTGATTTGTTCAATTAGTTCTACCAAAAAAAAAAGGAATGACTCAGTGTTAGAGGAACTGCAGTACTCTGCCTCAGATACTTCCATTGTCCCCAGTGTTGTCATGAAATTATTAATGGAGAAGAGAAAAACTGAGTCTGTGAATAGTAAATGATGTGATGAGCATAATTTAGGTTATGCTGCCAGGAATATTCTCAGCACCATATGCTTTAGTCCCATGTGTGGCATATCCCTCCTTCCAGCAGCTCCACCACACTCCTTATGCTGGGCCTTGAGATGTGCTCCTCTGTAGGCAGCTTTACAGATGGTCTCACAATACCTGTCATGGGGAAATTCTTTCCTCGCTTTTAGGGCTCCCTTATACCACTACAGGTTGAACCTCTCTAGTCCAGCATCTCTGGGACCTGATCAATGCCAAACCAGAGAATTTGCTGAACCACGGGAGTTCAATACTGTCTAGCAGCATTACCAACACTTCCACTGCTTACTGGGCTCTTAGAATCAGAGGGGTAGCCGTGTTAGTCTGGATCTGCAAAAGCAACAAGGAGTCCTGTAGCACCTTACAGACTAAGTCATTGAGAGCATGTTCTCATCCTAATAAAAAGAGAAAGAATGAAAGCACAGGAACAAATCAACATACCCATAGAGCCCCGACCGGGGTTATTCTATCTACTACCAAAGATCCACAAACCTGGAAATCCTGGACGCCCCATCATCTCGGGCATTGGCACTCTCACTGAAGGACTGTCTGAATATGTGGACTCTCTACTCAGACCCTATGCCACCAGCACTCCCAACTATCTCCGTGATACCACTGATTTCCTGAGAAGACTACAATGCATTGGTGATCTTCCAGAAAACACCATCCTAGCCACCATGGATGTAGAGGCTCTCTACACAAACATCCCATACATAGATGGAATACAAGCTGTCAGGAACAGTATCCCTGATGATGCCACAGCACAACTGGTGGCTGAGCTCTGTGACTTTATCCTCACACACAATTATTTCAGATTTGGTGACAATATATACCTCCAGACCAGTGGCACCACTATGGGCATCCGCCTGGCCCCACAATATGCCAACATTTTTATGGCTGACCTAGAACAGCGCTTCCTCAGCTCTCGTCTACTCACGCCCCTTCTCTACCTACGCTACATTGATGACATCTTCATCATCTGGACCCATGGGAAAGAAACTCCTGAAGAATTCCACCACGATTTCAACAGCTTCCACCTCACCATCAACCTCAGCCTGGACCAGTCCACACGGGAGGTCCACTTCCTGGACACCAAGGTGCAACTAATTGACAGTCACATAAACACCACCCGATACTGAAAACCTACTGACCACTATGCCTACCTTCATGCCTCCAGCTTTCATCCCGGACACACCACACAATCCATTGTCTACAGCCAAGCACAGAGGTACAACCACATTTGCTCCAACCCCTCAGACAGAGACCAACACCTACAAGATCTTCACTAAGCATTCTTGAAACTACAATACCCACACGAGGAAGTAAGGAAACAGATTAACAGAGCCAGACGTGTACCCAGAAGCCTCCTGCTGCAGGACAAGCCCAAGAAAGAAAGCAACAGAACACCACTGGCCATCACCTGCAGTCCTCAGATAAAACCTCTCCAACGCATCATCCGTGATCTACAACCCATCCTGGATAATGATCCCTCACTTTCACAGGCCTTGGGAGGCAGGCCAGTCCTCGCCCACAGACAACCCGCCAACTTGAAGCATATTCTCACCAGCAACTATACACCGCACCAAAGTAACTCTAACTCAGGAACCAATCCATGCAACAAATCTCGGTGCCAACTCTGCCCACATATCTACACCAGCAACACCATCACAGGACCTAACCAGATCAGCCACACCATCACTGGTTCATTCACCTGCACGTCTACCAATGTAATATACGCCATCATGTGCCAACAATGCCCCTCTGCTATAAACGTTGGCCAAACTGGACAGTCCCTACGTAAAAGAATAAACGGACACAAATCAGATATTAGGAATGGCAATATACAAAAACCTGTAGGAGAACACTTCAGTCTCTCTGGACACACAATAGCAGATCTAAAGGCAGCCATCCTGCAGCAAAAAAACTTCACGACCAGACTTCAAAGAGAAACTGCTGAGCTACAGTTCATCTGCAAGTTTGACACCATCATCCCAGGATTAAACAAAGACTGTGAATGGCTAGCTAACTACAAAAGCAGCTTCTCCTCTCTTGGTATTCAAACCTCCAGATCAGTTGCTAGAAGTGGGCCTCATCCTCCCTGATTGAATTAACCTCGTTATCTCTAGCCTGATTCTGGCCTGCATATTTATACCTGCCTTTGGATATTTCCACTACATGCATCTGACGAAGTGGGTCTTTGCCCACAAAAGCTTATGCTCCAATACATCTGTTAGTCTATAAGGTGCTACAGGACTCCTTGGGCTCTTAGAAGACATTTAGGAGTGAATTAGAGCAAAACAACAGCACAGAACAGAGAGCTAGGACTGGCGGCTGTAAACAAACTTTACGGGACTGTGGGAAACTTGGCCACGCCCATGATAAATGGCCATCCAGCTAACTAAAATCATGCCCGACCAGGGCTGCTGCTGGACAAGAGAGTGCTGGACTAAAGATGTTCAACCTGTACAGACTTTTTATGAGATATAAATAGGGTTACCAGGTAGGTTTAGAAAAAATACCAGACAGACCTGATGGGGGGGGTGACCAGCCAGGAGGGGGGGCGGGGCTGGCGGGGGAGGGGCGGGGGCAGCGCAGCTGGCTGCGGGAGATGGGTGGGGCGGGGGGGTCAGGGGCAGCGCGGCTGGCCCGAGGAGATGAGGGAGGGGTCGGGGGCAGCGCGACTGGCCGGAGGAGAATGGAGGGGGGGGCGTCGGGGGCAGCGCGGCTGGCCGGGGAGATCGGGAGGAGAAGAACCGGCCAGCAGGAAGCAGGGGTAGCCGGGAGGGGGTCGGGGGCAGCGGAGCTGGTCGGGAAGGGTCGGGGGAAGAGGGGGGGGGGAGGGGGCGGGACTGACCCGGGCACATGCAGATCCCGGGGCACTCTCAGTCCCGCGCACGGTCTTGAGAAGCGCAAGTGAGTCCGGCTGCGGCTCCACCATGTGCTCAGGAGCAGGGACAGGGCTTCTCCTCTTCCCCAAGGTGTCAGACGCAGCCAGGGCTCCCAACGTCGATCGCACCCTGCCTCCCAGCCACTCCCCAGCCCCCGCCAGGCTTCCGTCTGGCGCCCAGCCAGAAATCCAAGAAATACCGGACATTGCACATGTCCGGTATTTTCTGGATTTTTTTACTGGACAGAGGGCCCAAAAACCGGACTGTCCGGTAGAATACCGGACACCTGGCAACCCTAGATATAAAGGGTCGGGTGCAGAAGTAAGTATCTTCAACATGTATTTTGTAGGCATTAAGCAGAGTGGAGCAATCTTATGGCTTATGGCATTTTGCCATTTGTGCTGTTTGCAGAGTGATATTTATGAGTTGGGTGAAAACATTTTTTGAACAGACTGACTGGGCAATGCAGGAAGTTTATTACTCTTGCTTTTGTCCCAAACACATCTAGTGTTCTCAGTTCAAATTTTGGCTACAGTCAGAAATTTATCCTTCCAAAAACTTTTGTTGAAACAATATCTATCTTACACATAAACTAGTGAAAAACAAACAGAGACCTCGTGTGGGGCAAATCAAAATTCAGTTTCTAAGTTGCCTAAATGATTGCAAATAGTTTCTCATGCCATTTGATCAGCTGCAGCATTACAGTTTGCTCCTTCTGGGAATTCTCATCACATTTCATACTGTTGGCACTGTGAAAAGATAATAAAGCAATAAACTGGAAGCTTTGTCTCATGTTTCCAATACTTTGTAACAGTATTTTCTGTCTACTGGATAACGTATGTTGGCAGCCACAAGTGAATACATGTTCTCTTCTCCATATTTTATGGTGCACGTATCAGGTCATTCCTGTCTAGATGTATGTAAACATGTCAGCTAAAACTACTGATATTCTATTTATTTTGACACCCTAGTGTGCCTTTTCAGTTTTAAGAAACAGAATTTTGACCTCAGAAAACCAAATAAGAGAATACTAGATATGACACTAATTCACAGAACATTCTAAGTGGCAGCTGGAAGGCTGTGCCCTCCATAAGAAAACAATCAATTTTTTAGGAGTAATGTATAAACACTAAATACAGAGGAACCTCAGAATCCATCTACCACATAACAATGACTATCATAAAAAGATCAATGCTGTTGTGCAGGAATCTCTTTAAGTAACCTAAAGAAGAGTTCTGCATAAGAAAGCTTGTCTCTTTCACCAACAGAAGTTAGTCCAGTAACAGATATTAATTCACCCACCTTGTCTCTCAAGTCCCACTGATCTTTATTTATTCTTTAAAATGCATGTTTTTTCTTTTTTTCTTTGCAAACATCAAGGAAAGGTAAACATTAAATAAATAACCATACATAAGGAAATAAAATATTAACACACTCTATGTTCAATATGTAGAAAACGGTGTATAATAGCTATTTGTGTATGGCAAAGGCAAAAACAAAACTTGAAACAAGTGGTAACAAAAGTGATCATAAATGCTTAATGAGGTTCAAAATAAAATAAAAGTTTTGTTTAAAAGTGTATATATTAGATTGAAAAAATATCATCCTGTGTCCGGACAGCAAGATAATACAGGTTGATGTGTTTCTCCATTGTCAAGATGAACAATACTTTATTGAGGGCTTGATCCCATACCTATTGAAGTCTGCCTCCAATGGCACATGAGGATCACAGTATTGGGTAACCACATAAAATAAGGAGGAAATAAACTTTTCTAATAGTTGAATCATCAAGTCCTAATCCCTAAAGACGTCCTAACCTCCATTTGATATTTTCCCCAAAAGTTCAAAAATGAAAAATCCTGCCACACCTTTGGAAGAGCTTTAAACACAACTACAGCACCAACAAATCCCAGAATCAGTCTGGCACATGTCTATATAATAGCGGGGTATCAAATATATTTTCTACAACAGTGAACATGGGCTATTCAAAGAGTCAATGCAACTATAGGTTTCCAGAATTTCTCTCAAAATGTAGAGCTAACATAAAATCCCTTTTGTTTTAAAGAGGGATTCTCAGAAACAAACAT
Source organism: Pelochelys cantorii (assembly GCA_032595735.1). Taxonomy (NCBI): domain Eukaryota; kingdom Metazoa; phylum Chordata; order Testudines; family Trionychidae; genus Pelochelys; species Pelochelys cantorii. The sequence continues at coordinate 72,858,446 of CM064327.1, forward strand.
GCAGCATTGTCTTAACTCTGCTTCCACTGAAGACAATGGTTAAAAAAAACCAAACCCAAACCTGTCTGGGACAAGAGCTGGGCAATAACTGAACATTTTTGAAAACCCCAATTTTAATATTTAACTCTCCATTTTCTATGTATCTTTTTGATGGAAGAGCCAAAACCTAGAAAAACAGCATAAATATAGGTCATCTGCCAAGCATATTTGTCAGATATATTTCATATTTTTTCCTTCAAACTCTAGTAAGAGTCTAGCAAAGTTCATAGAATCATAGAGCTAGAAGAGACCTCAGAAGGCCATCAAGTCCAGCCCCCTGCCCAAGGCAGGACCAATCCCAATTAAATCAACCCAGACAAGGCTTTGTCAAGCAGAGACTGAAACACCTCTAGGGATGGAGACTCCACTAATTCCCTAGGTAACCCATTCCAGTGCTTCACCACCCTCCTAGTGAAATAATTTTTCCTAATATCCAACCTAGACCTCTCCCACCGCAACTTGAGACCATTGTTCCTTGTTCTGCCATCCATCACTACTGTGAACAGCCTCTTTGGAACCTCCCTGAAGGAAGTTGAAGGCTGCTATCAAATCCCCCCTCACTCTTCTCTTCTGCAGACTAAATAGACCCAACTCTCTCAGCCTCTCCTCACAGGTCATATGCTCCAGCCCCCTAATCATTTTGGTCACCCTCCACTGGACCCTCTCCAATGCATCCACATCCTTCCTGTAATTGGGGGCCCAGAACTGGACACAATACTCCAGATGTGGCCTCACCAGAGCTGAATAAAGAGGAATAATCACATCTCTGGATCTACTGGCAATGCTCCTCTTAATGCAACCTAATCAACCTAATATGCCATTAGCCTTCTTGGCTACAAGGGCACTCTGTTGACTCATATCCACTTCTCATCCACTGTAATCCCCAGGTCCTTTTCTGTAGAACTGCTATTTAGCCATTCAGTCCCCAGCCTGTAACAATGCTTGGGATTCTTCTGTCCCAAGTGCAGGACTCTACACTTGTCCTCGTTGAACCTCATCAGATTTCTTGTGGCCCAATCCTCCAATTTGTCGAAGTCACTCTGGACTCTATCCCTGCCCTCCAGCATATCTACCTCTCCCCCTAGCTTAGTGTCATCCGCAGACTTGCTGAGGGTGCAATCCATCCCCTCATCCAAGTCATTAATAAAGATGTTGAACAAAACCGGTCCCAAAACCGAACCTTGGGGCACTCTGCTAGAAACCGACTGCCATCCTGACATCAAGCCGCTGATCACTACCCGCTGGGCCCGACCCTCCAGCCAGCTTTCTATCCATTTATCCAATCCACATTCCCTTAATTTGCTGGCAAGAATATTATGGGAGACTGTATCAAAAGCCTTGCTAAAGTCAAGATATATCACATCCACTGACTTTCCCATATCCACAGAGCCAGTTACCTCATCATAGAAGCTAATCAGATTGGTCAGGCACGACCTGCCCTTCATGAATCCATGCTGACTATTCCTGATCACCTTCCCCTCTTCCAAGTGCTTCAAAATGGATTCCTTGAGGATCCCCTCCATGATTTTTCCAGGGACTGAAGTAAGACTGACCGGCCTATAGTTCCCTGGATTGTCCTTCTTCCTTTTCTTAAAGATGGGCACTACATTTGACTTTTTCCAATCATCCGGGATCTCTCCTGATCGCCACGACTTTTCAAAGATGATGGCCAAAGGCTCCTCAATGACATTTGCCAACTCCCTCAGTACCCTCAGATGTATTAAGTCCAGACCCATGGATTTATGTACCTTTAGCTTTTAAATAGTTCCTAACCTGTTCTTTCCCCACCAAGGGCTGTCCACCTTCATCCCATATTGCGTCACTTAGTGTATTAGTCTGGGAGCTGACCTTGTCCATGAAGACAGAGGCAAAGAAAGCATTAAGTACTTCAGCTTTCCCCACATCATCTGTCACTAGGTTACTGCCCTCATCCAGTAGGGGCCCCACACCCTCTCTGATCACCTTCTTCTTTCTAACATGCCTGTAGAAACCTTTCTTGTTATCCTTCACATCCTTTGCGAGTCGCAATTCCAATTGAGCTTTCGCCTTCCTGATAACTTCCCTGCATTCTCGAGCTATACATTTATACTCCTCCCTAGTCATCTGTCCAAGTTTCCACTTTTTGTAAGCTCCCTTTTTGTGCTTAAGTTCACCAAGGATTTCCCTGGTAAGCCAATCCGGTCTTCTACCATATTTGCTTCTCTTTCTGTGCCTTCAATAAGGCTTCTTTAAAATACTGCCAGCTCTCCTGGACTCCTTTCCCCTTCATGTTAGCATCCCAGGGGATTCTGCCCATCAGGTCTCTGAGGGAGCTGAAGTCTGCTTTTCTGAAGTCCAAGGTGTGTATTTTACTACTCTCTTTTCTTCCTTTGGTCAGGATCCTGAAATCTACCATCTCATGATCACTGCTTCCCAGGTTGTCACCCACCTCTACTTCCCCTATTAGTTCCTCCCTGTTTGTGAGCAGCAGGTCAAGCTGTGCACGGCCCCTGGTCGGATCCTTCAGCACTTGTACCAAGAAGTTATCCCCAACATTCTCCAAAAACTTCCTGGATTGTCTGTGTACTGCTGTATTGGTCTCCCAACAGATGTCAGGGTGATTGAAGTCCCCCATGAGAACCAGGGCCTGCGATCTGGAAACTTCTCTCAGTTGTCCGAAGAAAGCCTTATCCACCTGATTCGGTGGCCTGTAGCAGACACCAACCACAACATCACCGCTGTTGCTTACACTTCTAAACTTGACCCATAGACTCTCAACAGGCTTTTCTCCCTCTATATACTGGAGCTCCGAGCAATCATAGTACTCTCTTACATACAGTGCAACTCCTCCTCGTTTCCTCCCCTGCCTGTTCTTCCTGAACAGTTTATACCCTTCCATGACAGTGCTCCAGTCATGCGAGTCATCCCACCAAGCTCCATTGTTCTGTCAACATTTATTAGTTTGGAAGTATGGCCGCTCATGGATATAAATTATAGTATGTCTGTAACACAGCTAAGGGATATTTCTGATCATTCTGGCCAAAACTGTAGGTAAATTTAGTAAAATCATGAAAATCCCAAACTTTATACAAGGATATACATCTCCAAAAAAGAAACAATGGATTGTTCACAAGGGAGATAAGAGGAGCAGGGAGTTTTTAGGAATTGGGGGAAATATTGTTCATATAATATTTGTGGAAAGCAAAGACACATCTAGATCATAAAATAAAAAGGATACACTAGTGAGATAGCTGGGATTTGAAACTGTTCCTTAGAAAACTAGTGTTTTGAGGATTATTGTTTTCTTTTCCCATGTGTTATATTTATATACCTGTCAGTATTTTAACTTCTTTGGATGAATCAGCTATTATTGAAACAGAGGTAAAGTAACAACCTGACTTCGAAGATCACAGAAATCAGGGATGAAAAAGATCTATTCTGCAGTCCTGGGTTAATTAAATTCACCCTCCTGCATTTTCTTACTCAAAGTAAGAGCACATTTTTAAAAATGAGATGTTGATCACTTGGGATAGCTATTTTAAGTAAGTATATTAAGTAAGGTTTACTGATATTATGTTGTATATGATTCATTTTTGCAGTGAAGCAGTTATTTCTCAAAAAACATAGTACTTACGCATTTCTGCAAACAGCTGCCTTCTTTCTGCCATGGTATTTCCTCTTTTCCCACAATCTTCAATCATTCTAGAAGACAAAGTCCCAGAAGATATTTAATATCTACAAGTTGAACATCAGCCCTTGCCAGCCCTACAGTGGTATTGTTTGGGGAAAACATCATATTATCCTCTGTGGCCTAGACTTTGCTTTCATACTTATTTAGTATGCCCTAAATAAGGGGATTTTACTGGTAAATTAAATAAAGAGAGAAGAAATCTGAGTGTAATATCTCTCTACCAAGTAGGGTTGGACTCAAACCATTGCCCATAAAATGAAAAGCTATGTAATCTTATTAACCATCTCTGGAGCTCTCTAGTACTGCATAATTTCTAGCTGAACTTCTAATAGTACACATACGGGTGCTTGTAGTAAGTCACCAGAGATCTAAGGGGCTGCTGATTAAAAATCTTTTAAAAGAATATATCTTTCAGTCATCAACTGAGTTGAGCAACTAGTTCATAATGAATAAAATTATTAGCTGAATTTAACCTCTTTTTATTATGAATTATCCAAAAGCGGCTTACATTAAAAAAATTGGTATTCAAATTTAGTCACCCAATATTCTCTACACCTAGTCTATTCACAAGCAATTCATCTTACTATATATTTTAGAAATATGCATCTGTCTGTCCATCTGAGTCCATTTGTTCAAGAAATCCTCCTAAATGGTCAGAGCTACGAACACCAAATTTGGTATGCAGATTTTACAATAATTTAAAGCAAAGTCAGGATTTGGTTGTGCCAGAATAATGGGATGTGCACAGAATTTGATTGTTTCTCATAAAATGGAAAGGAAGAGGTCTGGCAGGAGGGAGTTATACTGTAGAATGACCATGGGGGGGCAGCAAGGGGCCAGAGATGGGGAGCAGGGCATCTATAATCCCATTGGGCCAGCAGGGGTGGAGAAAGGGACAACTATCTACCATATATTACAGAGAGTGTGTCTGTTTGTGTGTCTGTCTGTCCTCTAGCCAGGGGACATGCACCCCTCCTCCCACTGTGCCCGCTGCAGTTGCAGCATCCATAGACAGGCGCTTCTCACCTGGCCCCCAAACTGCTGTGGTGAGAGAGGGCCTGAGCTGTCCTCTCTCCCCGGGCAGCCTGCATCCTGAACCCTTCATTTCCAGCCCCATCCCGGAACAATGATTTAAATGAAGAAAAACAAAACTTATTTGAAAGCTTCAGAGGGGTAGCCAAGTTAGTCTGTAACAGGAAAAACTTAAAAAAAACCCAAACAATAGACTAGTGGCACCTTAAAGACTAACAAAGCATGTAGATGGTATCATGAGCTTTCGTGGGCACAGCCCACTTCTTCAGATGACCGGAGTGTTAGAACACTCTAACACTCCGGTCATCTGAAGAAGTGGGCTGTGCCCACGAAAGCTCATGATACCATCTACATGCTTTGTTAGTCTTTAAAGTGCTACTTGTTTATTGTTGTTTTTTAAGTTAAAATTTGAGTTAATGCTGGGTAAATCTTCTAGTTACAAAATCTGAGAGTCAAAATTTGACCTGGATTGGGTTAGCATTGATTTAGTACAGGGTTCACATGGTTCTATACCGATTTCCTAATTAAATTATCTTATTATTTAAGAGTAAGGTCATCCGTTTGTATATTCATAATTATTTCCCCACAAATATTCCCTAACCCTTGCATAATCTGGACTGCTTCTCATTTGCAGAAATAAAAAAATGCAAAAGGGGCACAAATATAGGGTGGTTTTTTTCCTTGCAGAAAAATGATTAAAATATTTACCAATGCCTAGTTATTAATGTCTATTTGTGACTTCCAAAGGGCAGCATGTGGTTATGTAACCCCTTTTGATCTCATGTGTGGCCGCTATGCACATGGAAGGGCATTCTCTACTGAAGGAAAATTAGTATTTTCCAAACCACGTGCACCATTTTCTTCCAGCAGCGTATTGCTAAAATCATTTTCCTGACTGAAAAATCCTTTAGTTTAGCAACTATTTCCTTCTTCACATCATCCTGTCACTTTGCCCATATTTGTTTTTCTGTACAGGTGTTTCTTCGGCACACATCATAGCAGTATCTGAGCAGCCAACATACATTAATGAATCCGTCCTCCTTTGAGCTAAAGAAATCCCATCTCATAGATAAAGGAAAAGGGATTATTAAGACTGACTGGCTTCACAAAAGAACATCTATGGCAGAACCTGGCGCAGAATCCAGGTTTCCTGAATCTCATCCATGTAGTCTCTTAACCACAACACTATTCTTTCTCTGAAATGTTATATTTTTACAGCTGTTCTTTAACTGGAGGGCACACTTTTGAGATCTTTAACTTCTATAAATAGGCCCGTTATTATTAATTTTCCTTATATACTGTAATCCAGTGGTCCCCAACCTTTTGGGGCTGCCAGGCACCCGGGGCCAGGGCCACTCACGCGCCGGGCACCCGGGGGCGGGGTTGCGCATGCGCCCGGCGGCAGGGCCACCCATACACCGCGTGCCCAGTGCTGGCGCCACCCATGCACCGCACTCCCGGGGCCGGCGCCACTCCTGTGCCGCACGCCCAGGGGTGGGGCTGCCCATATGCCACATGCCCGGGGCCGGCGCCACTCCTGTGCCACGTGCCCGGGGCGGGGACGCCGATACACCACGCACCCAGGGCTGGAACAGCCCATGCGCTGCATGCCTGGGGCCGGCGCTGCTCCTGTGCCGCGTGCCCAGGAGCTGGCAGCACCCATGCGCCACACGCCTGGGGCCGGCGCTGCTCCTGTGCTGCGTGCCCGGGGCGGGGATGCCCACACGCTGCATGCCTGGGGCTGGCGCCGCCCCTGTGCCGTGCACCCGGGGTGGCACAGCCCTTGCGCTGTGCACCCGGGGGCGGGGCTCCCCATATGCTGCGCGCCCAGGGGCTGGCACCGCCCATGCGCCCGGGGGTGGGGCCAGCTCTGATCACTCGGCGGGCGCACAGAAATGGCCCGGCGGGCACCATGGCGCCCGCGGGCACCGCATTGGGGACCACTGCTGTAATCCATATATAAACCAAGCAAAGGCCTCATTGTGCTAGACATTTTATTGATATATTGTCCCAAACAGTCTTTAAAAAGACAATATATGTCAGGTGGGTGAAATAGGATGTGAGGAGGTAAGGTAACAATGACACCAGCAAATTATTGCTTAGACTGCGTCTTTGTGCAATGCAATTCATAAATGTCACTAAACAAGTAACAGTAATCTCATTTAGTCACTTCCTATTCTTCAACTTTTACTTTGCTTCCTATTCCTGAGAGAAAGTAAAACTTATGGTATTGCATGAAGCTAAGAAAGAATTATTTTCAAGCCCCATGGGCAGAAATTCAGTCATATCCTACATCTTCAAAATCTTTCCATGTTAGTATGAATTTACAAAACTAGTATGCATCAAACCCTTGACAAAATAAAGACATTGATGTAACCCACTGGTAATTGTTCATTGTGTCCCCTCTCTATGACAATCCACAAAAGATTGGAATCTGTTTCAGCTCTTAAATACATAGCTAGACTTTTTTAGTTTAGAACAAACTGTGGAGACTCATATTTTCACTTCTGGACATCCTCACCATCAGCTGAGACAGCGGCTGCAATGTTATTTTACTTCACAGATTCTATTGTGCTTATAGTGGATGACAGTGAACAGAAAAGCAGCAACCACTGTTCTAAGGTGAACCTAACGAATGTTCTAAAGTTATTCCCAATAGGAAATAACTTTTCTATTGCAGATAAGACAAGCACTTGTACTGTATTTAAAGACAGTTATTTTCATGAGCTAATTAATAAGGATAAGCAAGGCAATTAACTTCAATGTGCTGCCATTAACTTCAAGGTTTCGAGCCTCTAAAAATATTATTTAAATTATACTGATATATTGATCAGATGCTTTCTATGTTCACTAGTCCATCTTCAGGGAATAAAATAAATAAATAGTTTAGTCCTGACTGAGTCTGATTTAGCTCTTTCAAAAGCAATCCTTTTTTCTATTTCTATAAAGCACCAAGCACACTTTATCTATCTTAACTTTTTTTTAAATCAGGAAAAAAAATCAAATGCTGCAGAAGAGAATAAAAAAACCCTAAATATACTTCTTCCTCCCAGCCTCCTTGCTGTTTATAAATTTTGTAACTGACTATGATGAGAGTTGCCAACTTTCTCACTGAAGAAAACCGAACATCCCTGCTCTGCCTCCTATCCCGAGGTCCCACCCCTTCACCAAGGTCCCACTCCCGTATACTCTTCTTCCTCTGTTGCTTGGTCTCCATACTCTCCCACTTGCTGCCTTCTCTCCCAGGACTCACCTGATGCCTGCAAAGCCACGATGGAAAAAGCTGACACAGAGCCTGCCTGGAGCAAGCAAGGGGTCAGTCTCTGTAGTAAGAAGACAGGGCTGGGGCAAATGGAACATGGTGGAACAGGAAGGGAGGAGGACAGGATCCCCCTCCCTGGTGGTGGTGCCTGCCTCTTGGAGCCTGGTCTGGAAGACAGCCACTACTCTCTGTCAGGCATCAGTCTCTGGGAAGAGAACAGCTCCTCCATGTGGCTTTAGCTGCAGCTGCTGCTCTTCCCACCCCCCAGTGGCAGAGGCTGGACAGTGATCACCCTCCTATGTCCAACCCAAACAAACAAAAAGCACCCTCCCCCTAAACAGCATCTCCCCAAAATCCTCAAGAGCCCAAACCAAAACAGGTTTCTCCAGCTGCAGGGGGAAAAGGATTGATTCCCAAACGCAGGGACCAGGAACATCTGCCTTCCTACAGTCCAACTCTACTCCCTCCTGATCTGCAGACCCCACATGCAACCCTCTGTCCTACCCTTCCAGGCACAGCCAAATACACCTAGCTGAACTTCCCCCTTGCTTAAGCCGTGCAAATATTGCACCCCAATACCCCTCAGGAGTGACTGCCCTCCAACACACAGGTTGCAACGCCCAGCTCTCAAAAGCCCTGCCAGAGGCCCTACATTATCCCCAATAAAGTGCACTCCCAAACACCCTGCAGCATGTAGTACCATGCCCTGCAATCCCCCCTTGTCTGCATGAGGCAGGGAGCCTGATTTTCATCTTGGAACATCTTACTTCTGCTGGCTGCTGGTGCAGCTTTTACTCTCCCTCCACCCCAGTAGCCCAGCCCCAGCAGCAGAAGCCAGCTTCCACTCGCACACAGCCAGGGTGCTACTTACTAGGGTTGCAGCAGTGGACACTTCCCCCACCAGCTGTGGTGAGGATACAGCATGAGAGATGCTCCCGAGACTCCAGCTCCAGTCGGCTGTCAGCCCCACAGCTAATGCGATGGCAACACGGATCAATGCTGCAGCGGTGGCCACTGTCGCTACCTCCCCAGCGCCAGCCCAGGGAAGCCCTTCAGCCACGGCTGCCACCCTACTGCAGCAAACCAAACTGCTGACCAGATGCTGCCAGAGGCCCCTTTCAACCATACATTCTGGTTGAAAACCAGACACGTGGCAACCCTAATAGGATATGTCTAGTCCACAGCCTATGAACTGGACTGCCATAGTAAGAATTGAGGATTTTAATCATCTCCATTTTATAGTAATTCTTCTTACTGCAGAAACTTTTCTGTATCTTGAACTATGCTCTATTAGCTTCAGGGGGTAGCCGAGTTAGTCTGTACAGGACAGGATAAACTTAAAAAACAACAAATGGTCTGGTAGCACTTTAAAAACTAACAAAACATGTAAATGCTCTATGAAGCAGTTCTTTTGCATGGCAAGTCGTGCTGCGATTGATCTTGCTTTGAATCATTAACCCTAGAATGGGAAAAATTAATTGCCTAAGATACACAAATTTTGATCTAGGTGAACACCCTCATTACCAGCCTAGGCAATCAGTGAATTTCATGGCTCTCTCTCTTTGGCTTTTCATTAACATTTCTGAAAGGTCTTGGTTTCGTCCCTCAGCTGAACACAAAAACGTCTGAAATCTCAAAAATCTTTGTGGGACACTAAAACAGTTCCCTACCCTTCATAATCAACACCTTCCTTTGGGAGGACAAGGCATTAGCACCTCTTATACAAGCAGTTTTCTTGTCCACGTTCAAGAAGCCATTTGAAGTGATACCTTGTTGGAAAGGCATGAAAGTTAGATGTGAAATCAAGGCCTTAAGATTGCTTGAATGATGTTACTTTCCTAACCACTGACTACTGTACATAACAGACAAAATGAGGAGTGGTTTACACAGCTGGTAAACTTTTTAAAAACCAGCTTTGAAAATAATATTTAGTTTTCAGTACAGACTTTCTATCTTTAAACCCATTATTTACACATTTCTTCTTTGTAAGTTGATTAAACTCTTACACTTGCACGTGTCACTGCTGTTACTTGGGTCACTCTGATTTAAATTGCCTTGTGCAAACTGTAAACTATTATTTCTTACTGTGACCTAGTAATACCAGAAATATTGGTTTATGAAAAGGAAGCTACCCTCCAATATCTAAGCAACAGTTATTTTAAATATATCTTCAGAGCTGCAGCCATACCCACACAAGGTCTATAGTAATATAAGATAATTTAACATTAATTCCTCTTCCCTTCTGCCCCCATCGATAGTTACTGTGAGTCAAATTCAGTGAAAGTGGGTGCCCCTGTGCTGACTGAAGTGGAGTCAAGTCTACTTACTTCAGAGATGAATTTTATCTGGTGAATCGGAGGTTAAGAGAGATCTTAAGCGCTAGATAAAACCATATTTGCAAAGTCACCAACTTCAGCCATCCTTGAAGTTAGTAACTAGACTCCAGAACGGCCATTTCAAGACCCTTCCCCCCATTAATGGATTTATTGGTGCCTTAAGAATGACTTGTTCCATTTCTTTTAATGAAGTAGACCTCTAATAGGTCTCTCTCAGCTTTACATTCCAGCACTAATCTTTGGCAATATAATACAATTGTTCAGTGCTCTTTCCTGAGGCTAGGTATAATTGCATTGCACTTACAGTACTTGTTTGTACTTTATCTAGATGAGCCACTTACAGTGTAGGAGAAAAAAAGCAGTTACTGAGCATGTATCAAATGCGTACCTCAGCAATTCTGCCTCTTCAATAGTTTATCTTGTTCTGCAACTTTAAATTAAAAGAAAAAAATAAAATCCCTTGTCTCGATTCATGCATTTAGTAAAATGTTTTCTGCATTTTTAAGAAAGAATGTGATTACAGACTGTTCATTAGTGTTCCTTTTAAGAGTCCCCTAAACATAGAATAGGCTTTTTAAAAGCACACAGCACTAGTTTAGTTCTTCTATCATTGAAGTTTATGGTAAAACATCCATGGGAGCATTACTGGGCTAATGCTGAATCTTTCTGAAAAAGGTAACCCTTAAAGCTTGAAAAACAAATAATCTTCATTAAAAAAAAACAAAAAAAACCGAGCAAGTCACCAGTTGCAGTCACCACATCATGCACAGTAATATCAACATCAAGCACTCAAAAATCATGAATCAGGCCAGAAATAATTATGAGAGCCTAAATAGTTACATTAAACCTTTTGGGGCAGGGGAATCTTTCTCTTTGCCTTCTGATTTTTAGGCCTTGAAGGTACACGCAATACCCAGTTTTTCTTCACAACCATGAGGACTGGGAACTTATTCTTTTTTTATATAAGCCCACATATTCTCCCTACTCCAAGAGCATGACCTAGAAGAAAAACGCCAATATTCGAAGACTCGTGATAAAATTGGGGAGATTTGACAACACTGTGTATTGCATAAATTGTTGGATAAACTAAGGGCTTTTCCAACCTTGCCCTATCATTGGCCTATTGAATCTTAAGAGGCAGAACAACCAGTCATCCATTAGGTCAGTTTGTGTGTTTCTTTGAAATGCTAATCTATAGAGAACTAAAATGTTGTATATCACCTGGAGTGAGGTAAGATTACTCACATTTTGCTCTAAATACACTTACCTCAAATACTTTTCAGTGACTGAACAAATCAGCTCTGAGCAGCCTTACAGCAGTGCTTTACGTATTATCAAATATAATGTGTAACAAATTAACTTTGTTTTAAAACTACAGATGTAGTGATAATCCTTCATGGCTCTCTCTCACCTCCAGATTCCTAACACTGTTTAGTCATAGCTTATTATACTTGCGGTAAGTTTAAGAATTTTACAACAAAAAGTACCAAACCAATTGCTCCTCCACTCAAATGTGAAATTTCAAAAATATTGATCATTTGAGAATGGTGGGGAGAACTGTAGCCTATAACTCCCCATAACAATAATTTCAACTGGTAACTTTAAATTCCCTTATCAACACACTGAAAATGCATCTCATAATAAAACATGTTGACAACATGCAATATGTCAGACTTGTTTGCCTGTGCTGGTTTTTTAATGCTAGGGTGAAAGCCTGTTTCCAGTGAAGACAATGGGGGTTCAATTCGTGATTTCAAAGTGGCCAGGATTTCACCCTTCAGCTATCGTTAGTTTATTCAATATGTTTGCATACTCTGTTTTTAAATACAAAAGTATGATCAACATTAATATTAATTTATGCCACTCCCGTATCTGATTTGCTCTTCTACTTCCTTTGACTTGGTCAGGAACAGGACATTTTATAGAGAAACCCATAATAAAACAAGGGATAAGGTGGCAGAAGGTCCTAAAGCAAAGTATCATGTCGCTAAAAATCTCTTTCCCGGAGACAAAGCATGTTGACTCTTGCTTTCACTTAGGCTCTTCTTTTTCAGGGCAGTGCCACAAGGCAGGCTGGAGCATTGCACGTATAATTAAATTCCTACAGAGTCAAAAGGATCTCTCAGCTTTCCTTGTGCTGGTACAATTAAACACAAATTAATTTATAATAAGCTAGCAGAGAAAGAAGTAGGCTGGGGAGGGTTTACTTAGTTCAGTGCTGGTTCTAGTTTTTGGTACAGTGGATTTGATGCCTATTTTACTGCAGGACAACAAACAGTTGTTGTTAAGAAAACTATTTCCACTTATAATGATGAAGAACCTCAGTCAACAGCTCCAAGTATTACATATCACTTTCAGGCACTTCACTCAATCATATATTTTTCCTAGCACTGATGTCCACATCATGCTGGTCAAGAATAAGAAATATATTCTTGTGTATTAAAAAAAAATAGAGACTTGTAGCCACTACAGCATTATGATAATATATACAAATACATCACCTTGCTGTTGTGGGTGACAAAGAGGTGACAAACATCTCATTGCTTGGATTGCGTCTAAGAATTTGAAAAAATGTAAATGAAAGGAAATTATAGACCAGTACAAACATTTTCATCATTTATAATAGTGAGTGTATATGGAAGGTAAATTTATATAGACCACAGTTTAGTAAACTATTCCTATCCAGCAAAGCTTTAGGCATATATCTAACTGTAAGCATGTGCTTAAACTCTGTTGAAGTCAGTGGGATTTAAATGGATGCTCATCCAGTACTTTGCTAACTAGAGATGGGACTGCTGGAGGACAGGTCTGCCAATGGCTATTAGCCAGGATGGGCAGGGATGGTGTGTCTGGCCTGTGTTTGCCAGAAGCTGGGAATGGGTGACAGGAGATGGATCACTTACTTGATGATTACCTGTTCTGTTCATTCCTTCTGGGGTACCTGGCACTAGCCACTGTCAGAAGACAGGATACCTTTGGTCTGACCTACTCTGGCCAGTCTTATGTTCTTATGCTGAATCAGGGCTCTATAGATTAGATTTATTGCTTCTCTCTAAATTGAGGCTAGAATGGACATATGACTGACAAGATAGCACACATGGGAAACAAATATAGTAGGATAAAACACTCAGACATGACATTTCAAAAAAACCCACCAAGTATATTGCCTAATAAAATAGAGAGAAACAGATAGCTTTAACCAAGAAATCATTACAGCATGCGTGAGTGCATAACTACATTCAGGGACATATTTAATAATAATGAATGGAACTCTATTATATATAGAAGTCTTTAAGGTACAGAGATTTCTTAGTAAAGCAAGTGATGAAAAAGAAAAATTAACAGAAGCTCTTTTTCTACCCCATGCCTCCCTACATTATTTTAATATATGCTGAGAAGCACAGATGTCTGTAATTTAGGGGCCTTGAGTTTAAGTTCTCCTACCCCAAAAGAACCGAAGAAGTAAGTTCTTAATGTCCATCACATAAGGCAAGCTTATGTTCCTGGCATAGCCTAATACAAAAAGTTATGTGGTTGTCCATAATGGGGTTCAAGAATAAAGGGGCCCAGAAGACCCCATTCCAATATTGGAATGAACAAAGGCCAGAAAATGGCCTGAGCAGAAGAGAAGTAGTAGTCCTGGGGAATTAGGAGTTGGATGAGAAGCACAAAGATCACTGTTCCGTTATAGGGCATAACTTGTATGCAATGTAACAGATAGCTGAGCAAAGGAAAAAAAGGACTAGATATAACTTTTGTATTGGAAGGGAAGGTTTTGAAATATTTTGAGGTAGAGATTCCTTGTGCTGAGCAGCCAAAAGATCTATACCAGGCCTGGGCAAAATATGGCCCACTAAGCCACTGGATCCAGCCTGCAGAGGAAGCAGGGAGCCCCAGACAGGCTCCCCAGATTGCCCCACAGGCCATGTAGAAATGCAGCTGCAGGGCTCCCTTTCTGTTTTAAAACTGGAGGGGAGGGGGGAAGTTTTAGGAGCTACCTTGCCCCCAGCACATTCCCATTGGCCGGTTTCCGGCAGAAACCGGCCAATAGGAACTGTTTGTTAAACTAACAGACAGCTAAGAAGAATCATGCCCCCTCTCCTGGGCTCAGTTATTCATGATGCAGCAGGCAGGCTGGCTGGGAAACATTTTAAGCTCTGCAGGCAGGCAGGCTAGTTTGGCAACTGGCAAGTAAGTCTCTTGGCCACAGCCTGCTTCTGGCATCCCAGCCCTTTCCTGCCCCACAATCGACATATCCAAACCCTCTGTCCCCCTCTTACACCATACCCACTCCCAGATCTGGCACCCCAATCTCCTGCCCCAGATCGCAATCCCCTCCTACCCTAGATCACATCCCGAACATGGGCGGCGAGTTATATGGGCTCGTGGTGCCCAGTCTCCAGCAATATTTAGAGCCGGGGGCCCTGCGCCACTAATATTTGGAGCTGGGTCTCCCCCCCGGCCCCTTAGCGTCCCCGGAGGAGAAGAGGAATTGTAACAGGGCGCCCGCAGCCCCGATGTGACGGAGCGCAGGGGTTCTACCACTGGGCAGATGCCATGGCAAGCTATAGCGGCAGGCTGGCCCCGCCCCCGTGCGCTTGCAGCGCATGCGCACACTGCGCGCCAGACAGGAGTGACGGGATTCAGAGGCCTCGCCCCTGGGCAGACACTGCAGCAAGTGGGCGCGGCAGGCCAGCCCCACCCCACCCCCGCACCCTTGTGGGGCATGCTTACGCCACATGCCGGGTATTTTAAATGCCGGCGGCGTGGCAGACAATGAGGAGGGAGTCCACCCAGGCCCGGGCCCATGAGGTGAACCCGGCAGGCAACCCTGCGGGGCGGACGCTCAGACTCCGCAGCCCCAGAAGAAACGGGCAGCGGACGCCAGAGCGGCCTATGTCCCCTCGACGGACAGCAGGGCAGCGGGGCCTGATCGCAGACTCCAGCCCCGCTGCCCCGCAAACTGGAAGGCAGAAGGTAAGGGAGGGGGAAAAATAGGGGGAACGGGTGAGAGAGGAAAGGGCTTGTGCTGAGGGGACAGGTCAGGAGAAGAAGGGGCAGGCACCAAGAGACAGCGTGGAGGAGAGACAAATGCCCGGGGGCCAAGTGGAGACAATGAGGAAAAGGGCAGGAGGGGAGGTGTCAGTGGGAGGGGGGACAGGGTGATGCTGGGAGAGGAGAGGGAAAGGGCACTGGGAGCTAGAGGGGGGAGGGGGAAGTGCTGGGAGAAGGTTTGAAAGAAGGGATGGGCATGAGGAAGGCGGGGATGGAGCAAGTCATGTGAGGGCACAGGGGCATGAGGGGAACGGGACAGAGGATGGGCATCAGGGAAAAAGAGGACAAAGGGGGCAGGGGCAGTGAGGGAAGGGGGAGGCACCAGGAGGGTACAGGGGATTCTGGGGGTGAAGCAGAAGGGCAGACACCTGCAGGGGAGGGACCAGCACCAGAGGAGAGAGGCAGGGCAGGTGTGTAGAGGGAGGTGTTAGGAGAGGGGATAAGGAGGGGTAGCTCACATGATCAGAGTGGGGCTACTGGAGGAGTGGGCACAGGGGGGAGAGAAGGGCTGGTGGAGGGGGGCAGATCTCAGGAGGGCTGAGGGCAGTGAGAAGGGTAGGAGTCAGGACAGCAGAGGAGGGTGAGGGGTTGGAGGGGCAGCAGGCACCAGGGGAGCTGATGGAACAAGGGGAGGAGACATGGCAGCAGAGAGAAAAAGTAAAGGTTTAAAAATATTTATTAATAACTTGGGTGCCACAGTGGCACATCCATACAAGCCACATGAATTCAGTACTGATGCACAACACAAAATTAATTCTGCTCATGGGAGGAAACTCTTAGGCTATGTCTACACTGACGGTTTCTTGCGCAAGAACGTCTTGCGCAAGAACATGTCCACACTGCCATGTGTGAGATGTGCTTTTGCACAAGAACATCCATGGCAGTGTGGATGCTCTCTTGCCCAAGAAAGCTCCGATGGCCATTTTAGCCAGAGGGGTTTCTTGTGCAAGAAATCCCTGGGGAGCATCCACACTGCCCTCTTGCGCAAGAGAGCTTACACCTGTTAGAAAAGAGCATAGCTCTTGTGCAAGATGCCCTCTCTTACCACGCCGTACTGTAAATTTCCTTGCGCAAGAGCAGGCGGGCAGTGTGGATGCTCTGTGGGTTCTTGCACAAGAACAGCTGTACTTGCACAAGAAGCCACGAGTGTAGACATAGCCTTAGAGGGAACACTTCCCCCAGCTCTCTGCCCCCGAGTTAATGTCACACACATTGGGTTAATGCAACTGCAGGATAGTTGCATGCGGGGGGTTTGGTGGGGGCCAAACTAATCCCTGTTGGTAGGAGGATGGTGGGAAAAGCCCTTCGAGAGGGGTGATATGACACCTTTTACTTCTGGTCATGTGTCCATCTTGCCCCGAGCGGGTTACCTCCAGAGGCATGGCTAACGGGCGGGGTGTGTGTGTGTGTGTGTGTGTCTCGGGGGCGTGGCTAATGGGACACCACCAAAAATTATACTAACCTGCCGCCCATGATCCCGAACCCCTGCAATCCAGTCCCCTGCCCTAGGTCACAACCGCCTGCTTCATCCCAACTCCCTCCCAGACTCCAGTCTCCCTCCTGCAGCCCAATCCCTTACCCCAAGCTCCCTTCTGCACCCAACCTCCATCTCAGACCCCACCTCTCCTCCATTAATATCATGGAAGAGTGTGGCCCTCAACCACTTTCTAAAATTTTGGAGTTGCCACCCGTCAAAAATTATTGCCCACCCCAATCTATACTGACTGGCCTCTCTGTTATGTGCGTTGTATTTATGTTGTTTTGATGCTTTATGGAATAGGTCCATAAAGCATCAAAACAACAGACAGCTACATATAGTTGACGTTACAAATATGACTTTTACACAAATATTAGTATTAATGTTAATTAATCCTAGACCAATACTAGCATATGAGCATCCGTGCTATAGTTTTATACTGATCTTCCCCTAAAGCAGTGTTGCTAACCACAATCTTATGCGCTTCATATAAAAAAGAATCTTTCTTAACAGCTCTTTGGGGTTTTTAAAAGGATCAGATGTCTTTTCAAAAATACCTGCCACTTTGTAGCTGCTCTTCTCCCGAGCTTATCCATTTCTCAATCTCCTCCTCCATCCTCCACATCCCCTCCCCAACCATCTGGAAGGTAAATCCAGAACACAGATATTTATCCAGCTACATCTGTGCAAGCAAGGATGAGGGCATGAGACAACATATTTCTATCAAATAGTGTTATATTCTGTAGCCTATAAGCTGTTTTATTGAAAATGTTCCCATCATACAGTAATTATAGTTATTTAGCACAACAAATAATTTCAAAATAAGCATTATTCCTCATGGCAAGGAGGAGTTATTTCAAAATAACCAGCACGTTATTTCGAAATAGTGGGCTTGGTTGTGTGGACACTCCGCTTGTTTTTTTGAAATCAGGCGAGCTATTTCGAAATAACTACCTAGTGTAGACCAGAGCAGTGTATGTATTTGTGAGGAGTTGAGCAGCAAAGCATTACAGAGCACAGGGCCGGCTTTAGGAAGCGTGGGGCCCAATTCGAACAGTTTCGACGGGGCCTCGGCAGCCAGGATTTTTTGTTGAGCAAAAAAGTCACAGCCCCTTTAAATCCCCAGCTACAGGGCATAGTCCCGCCTTCCCGCCAAACCCCAGGGCCGACTCCCCCTCCCGCAGCGCAGGGAAACCCCTGCACTCGACTCATACCTCCTGCAGTGCAGGGAAGCCGCCGCACTCCTCCTCCGGGGCCGACGCCCCCTCCCGCAGCGCGCCCGGCACACCAGCACACTTCCGGCTTTAGGACGCGGGGCCCTCTTAGGCGCAGGGCCAGATTCAGGGGAATCGGGCCAATCGGCCTAAAGCCGGCTCTGAGTCAGAGCAGTGCATTTTTGTCTGTTTACTAGCACAACTAGGTATTAACTTTGCATGCAATATTTCATATATTAGTTTTGCATTCTGGCTTTTTGTACAAGTCCATTTTCTGCATAATTATATTGTATAACATTTTTCCCTGTATGCTCTTCTAAAAATTATAATGTCAGATTTTAATTAGGTTAACAGTAATTCAATATATTAAGCTTTTTTATTATTATTATTAGGGAGCAGAAACTACCTACTAGAGCTTTCCATCCTTTTAGTTAGCATTTGCTTTTGTATCCTGCATCCTGCACTTGCTGTAATAAGGTATTTTTTGCTCTTGGATTATGCAGTATTCTAGTTTTTCATTGCGGGTACGTCTACACTTGCTCCCTAGTTCGAGCTAGGGATGCAAATGTAGGTGACAGAAATTGCTAATGAAGCGGGGATTTAAATATCCTGCGCTTCATTAGCATGATCTCACCCGCGCGTTACTCCGCTCAACAGCTGATTTGAACCAGGAAGTGAGTGCCGGGATGCATTAGTTCGAACCATACACCTTGGTTAGAACTAACGTTACTCCTCAAAATATGAACCAAAAAATGAGGAATAACCAACCCAAGGGGGTTAGTTCAAACTAACGCGTCCCGGTGCGCACTTCCTGGTTCAAATCAGCTCTTGAGCGGAGTAACGCACCCGCAAGATCATGCTAATGAAGTGCGGGATATTTAAATCCCCGCTTCATTAGCAATTTCGGTTGCCTACATTTGCATCCCTAGCTCGAACTAGGAAGCAAGTGTAGACGTACCCTGCCAGATAACAAACACTCTGTGTTGTAGGGAATCCAGATATCCCATTAGTTAAATTCATAGTTTTTGGTAATGTTCTTGCCTCCATTACATTTCAGATATTTATTAATCACTAAAAATGTTGAACCAAACAGATCTGTAGCAAGATGTAAGGTAGCCGGATGGCTGGACGCGGTTCTTTTGGAAAAAAAAAAAAAAAAACCTTTCAAAAGATCCTGTACTCCTCTCAAAAAAGGGTTTTTTCCCCCCCGAAAAAACCGGGTCTAGACAGCGGTTTCACTTTCAAAATACCCTTTTTCAAAAGACCACTGTGATGCGATTATGCAAATCAAGCGCAGGATATTTAAATCCCCGATTCATATGTACTTTCGATCTGGCTAATTTACATTCCTCTTTCAAAAGAGGGATGTAGTTTAGACATGCTCTTATTGAGAAGTGAGAAGCTAGGGTTTGTTTCTATTGCAGTGATTTAACAATTTATACAAAGTGGAACAGCACCAACCAGAGAGATTATGAGACACTCATCCCAAAATACCCTGATGGGTAGGGCATTAAGATGGAATGTGGGAGTCCCACATGTAAGTTCTTGATTTCAATGATAGAGAGTAAGGATTTGAACCTGGTTCTCCCACGTCACCTGTATCCCAGGTGAATGTACTAACCACTGGGATACTGATGATAATAGGAGCAGCCTCTCTCTTGAACAGTTCTGAAAGATCTCAGTTTTGTCCTGGTGCAGAAGGCTTTTTCCAAAATACACAAAAATTCTCGTGTGATGGGAAAGCCGCTTCATCTCTATTACAGTATAGCCCCTCTTGACTTCTCTTAAAGCAGCAGTTCTTCCTGACAATTTTTTCCAGGGTCTGAAGACATTTATCAGCAGCAAAGGTTACATGAACTAGTCATGTCAATACAGAGGCAAGAGATAAGGATGGGGTAAAACATATTCCACAGTAGCAGCAGCATTGGAACTCTTCCAAACTGGCTATTCCTGATGGAATCAAACTGCCTGTGAAGGTTTTAAATTGAAATTATCACTCTCCCAGGGCTATATATAACCTCTGACATTAATAAGGGAACACTGTCAAGGTAATGAGAGCTGAAAAAGAAAAGAAATGATCTCCTTTAAAAATTTATTTCCAATGTGGGTCTTAAATTTAAGATTACATCAAAGCATGTTTTGAAACTGATGCTGGCTACGAAACAAAGCGATCATGGTCAAGATTGAGAAGCAGAAACACATGTTGAAATTTTCCTGTTTTCTGAATGGCCATTTCAAGATGTATAAACATCAGCTATCAGAAATATAAAATAAGAGGCTCTACAATCTTGGAGAGGAACTAAGAAGTTAAAAAAAAATGCAGAATTGAAAAATCAGTAACTCTGAACTGTGAGGACATAAAAATTACAAACGAATAATGTCAAGCAAAACTGTTTGTTAGAAAGTCAGGCCCTGGTTACCACCGAAAGTGCAGAGTTCTGGTTTTTAACTCAACAGTGCACATATATCTCAGCTCCCTGAACTGTTTTACTCTAAGTATGAATAATGACATATACCATTAGAGGAGCAATATTGACCACCAAAACCCATGCTTTCTGGGTGAAAGACCTTTCACTTCACTTTTAAAACTGTAGCATAAAGCAAAGCAAAAAACATCACACTTGGGTAATTTGTTTGCCAGGACTGTAAATGCACCCATGATTACATCATGTGAATCTTCCTCTTGCTAGCTCACTTTTTGTGACACTGCAACTAATTAAAAATGTACAAGATATCTACTCTCTCCACTGTCCAAAAAAATAAATTAATTAATGTGTGTAAATCACAGTCCTTTGTTGGCTCACTAGAAAGGATAGTGTATATACTCGGGTATTCTCACACTTACCCAGGTCAGAGAGCATGGATTGTCACACTAGCTGCCCAGAAATTTTTTTAGTTCCTAATTTCACACATATTTTACTTTATAAAATGTGTCTTCCAACAAGCAGATGTCACTTTTAGTCTCATCAGCCACAACCCTCTACTAAAGGAATAAATGCTATACCCCACACACGCTACAGTGGTCCTGCACATAACAAGTGTTTCTAACAGATACAAAGGTAGCCAACTCTCTCTCCCGCCCCCCCCTTTCACCTGCTCTTTTCCTTACTCATTCTGAACAGACAGAGATCATGTGTGTACAGCCTGGGTTATATGCTGCACAAATAATCTTTTGTTTTGTGTTTGTTTCCCCAGTACTGCAAACACTGGTTTCAAACTAGAGAAACACCTGAAATTAATGCACATAAAAACAAACCTTTTAAAACATTTTTAAATCTCCCAGTGCCAACCGGTAAAAATAGCAATGTTTTCTATTAATTTCATTTTTTGATACAAAAGGCCAGCACTTATCCGGATGTGCTATGATTCCACAGAGGAGATACCAATAACTATAAGATATTCCTAGCAGATGAGATGATAAAATCTCCCCTTCTGCAAAGACACACATTTAGCTTTGCACCAATGTTCCCTCTAATTTTTTTCATCCACATGCAGAATAAAGTTTGTTATGTGCACCAAAGAATGTGAGGATGTGCGACAACAATAGAAACACATAGCTCTGGGTGGCTATGGGCACTGTGCTAATCAGTTGTGCGGCATGTGAATCTCTCCTGGGCAGCCGCACAAGTGCTCAGCTTACAGGGAACACTGCTTTGCACATGCCAATAATGCCATTGACTTGAGTGGGCCTACTCACGCAGACAATTTTAAGCACATGCATCAGTTTTTGCAGGATGGGTGTAATGGTTTGATGCACATATCTATACTTAGCATATCAGTAAATTTGGAAACAAAGGAAAGTTGGACATATAGCCTGCAGAGTGTGTCCTTGAGAGGGAAAAACTTCCTTTGTCATAGCACTGTGACTTTCTTCACAGTATAATGGAACATTTTCTTACCACTCCAAAAATGTAGTTCTGTTGCAGTGTAAATGTTTACTTTTTAATGTTGCTCACTATAGATAACACTGTTTGCAGGATCCGAGCCACTTATACATGGGACAACTTACATCAGTAAAGTAAGTCCATGTGCATTTGCCTAATGTGGACCACCATTATCTACAGTCTAACCTTAAATAGGGATCAGTTACTCTGACACACAATTACATTCCTCGTGTACCAGAAACTTACTGTAGAAAACTTGGTATCACTGTATAGTTTCCTTTTTATAGTCATCTTCTGTAAAATGTAATGTTCAACTTCCCTTTGTGTCCAGTTAATCTGGCTACCTCACATTATAAATACCTGAAACAGAATAAGGCTCTGATTCTGCAAACCTCCCTATAATCGGTAAGCGTCTGCATGCACAGAAAATCTTGCAAAAATGGGATGTAATTGTGCAACATCAGCTTCCATTTTAAATTAGAGACATTTGGTCTCAATCTAACCATAACTTGTTATTTGCATAGCTGACAGCAAACACTTCCCCCCCTCATTGTTCTGCCCGACACATTGTTCTATGCTGTTTTAACAATATATTTTACATATGCAACTTGCTTATTATTTAATGTGGAAATGTCACACACAGAACTGGAAAGTATCAGTGAAAATGTCTGCATTTTCTACTTTAAGACTGGGGAATAAAACCTTTTGAAGATGAACTGAAAAATCAATGCGAAGGAGGTTTTATTTGCAGTACTGTCAAATGAAATATCTCTTTGGAATGAAAAATATTGTCTGATGCATACAAGCATAATACTTGTCCTTCATTGATTAATGTTTCTTTGCCAGTGCCATGACATCTTTCATAAAGATCATGAATTTAAGTAGCTCTTTAATACAGAACATTTATAACCAACAAGAAAGGTCTGAGAGAAAAATATTAGTTCATCCAGTTATGTATAAAAGATGTATAGGATGAAATTCTGGGTCCAAAGAAGTCAATGGCAAAAATTTCCATTGATATCAAATGGGCCAGGATATCACACTTGATAAATTTAATAGGGACATTGATTAATCGCAGTTAACTCACACAATTACAAAAAAAAAATTCATATTAATTGCAGTTTTAGTTACACTGTTAAACAATAGATTACCAAATGAAATGTATTAAATACTTTGGGTGTTTTACTACATTTTCAAACTTACTGATTTCAATTATAACACAGAATATAAAGTGTGCAGATCTCACAAATATTTGTACTGTGAAATGATAAAAAAGAAATGGTATTTTTCAGTTCACCTCATACATATACTGAAGTGCAATCTCTTTATTGTGGAAGTGCAAATTACTAATGTAGTTTTTTTTTTTTACATAACTGCATTAAAAGGCAAAACAATGTACAACTTTAGAGCCTGCAAGTCTACTCGAGTCTACTTCTTGTTCAGGCAATTGCTTAGACAAATTCATTTTTACACATTTAGGGGAGATAATGCTGACCATTTATTTACAATGACCTCTGAAAGTTAGAACACACATTCGCATGACACTTTTGTTGCCAGCATTGCAATGTACTTATATGTCAGATATGCTAAATATTTGTATATCTCTTCATGTTTTAGCCACCTTTCCAGAGAACATGCTTTCATGCTTATGATGCTTCTTAAAAAAACGTGTTAATTAAATTTGTGACTGAACTCCTTCAGTTAGAATTGTATGTCTCTTGCTCTATTTTATCCTCATTCTGCCATACATTTCATGTTATAATAGTCTCAGATGACGACTCAACACACGTTGTTGGTTTTAAGACACTTCCAATACAGATTTGACATGACACAAAGAAGGTACCAATGTGAGATTTCTGAAGACAGCTACAGCACTTGACCCAAGGTTTAAGAAACTGAAGTGCCTTCCAAAATCAGAGAGGGACAATGGATGGGGTGTACTTTCAGAAGTCTTAATGGAGCAACACTTTGATGTAGAAACTACAGAAACCAGAACCACCAAAAAAGAAAATCAACCTTCTGCTGATGGCATCTGACTCAGATGATAAAGATTTAACGTGTCGGTCTGCACTGATTTGGATCATTATTAAACAGAATCAGTCATCAGCATGAGCACATGTCCTCTAGAATGATGGATGGAGCATGAAGTGACATATGAATCTAGTTTAGCACATCTTGTATGCAAACATCTTGTGACACTGTTTACAACAGCTTTAGAGAAGGCCTGTTTTTGTTTTCAGGTGATATTGTAAACAAGAAGTGGGCAGCATTATCTCCTGAAAATGTAAAGAAACTTGTTTGTCTGAGTGACTGACCGATAAAGAAGTAATACTGAGTGATCTCACAGGCTCTAATGTTTTATATTAGATTCAAAACCAAAACAATTATATAAGAACAATCTACATTTTTGCAAGTTGCACTTTTACAATAAAGAGATTACACTACAGTACTGGAATTAAAGTGAATTGAAAAATATTATTTCTTCTGGTTTTTACAGTGCAAATATTTGTAATAAAAAAATCAAGTGAGCACTATGCACTTTGTATTCTGTTTGATAATGGAAATGAATATATTTGAAAATGTAGAAATCACTCAAAAATTAAATAGTATTCTATTGTTTAATCACACTATTAATTTTTTAATGATGTGATTAATCACAAATAATTTTTTAAAGTTACTTGACTGCCCTAGAATTTAACAGTAACTATAATGGCCAAGATTTTCTGAAGTGACTACTTATTTTGGGTATGTCTATTTTTGACATTCTCAACATGAGACAACATTAGGGTCCTGCATTTCAGAATATAGGGAGCATTCATCCTCAGAAAATATCACGTGGGGAAAACAAGTCTAAAGTATTTCAAGTTGGACACCCACAAATCACCATTAACTTTTGACAATGTAGTACAGTAAGGCCAGGTCTACACTAGACCTGGCAGCTCAGCTTAAGGTATTCTATGTAGCTGGATTTGAATATGTACCTGGAGTCGGCTTACTTTAAGCTGAACTTGACCGTGTCCCCATGGCGGAAGACCGACAGGAGCAAATGCTCCCATCAGCTTCCCTTACTCCTCGCAAAAGCAGGAGTACTGGATGCCGATGGGGTGCCCTCTGAGTTTGAGTTAGTGAGTCTTAGCTAGACTCACTAAAATCAAACTCTGGAAGATTGATCATGGCAGCAGCGATCTTTCGTTTAATGTAGACAAGGCATAAGCGTATTGCACACTGCTCACAGAGAACATGTTGCATAATATATTTTCAACAATATGACAATACTGAAACAGATTGGAATGCTGCAATACTAAACAGTAATGTGAAGAGACCACTGTCAAGACAGAACTGGCTATTGCAGCACAAAATTAATAAAGCAATTAAATTACTACAAACGTGGAATGACTGTCACTTTTATTTTTCTACTGTCTTAATATTCTCAATGAAAAAGGCCAGTGTTACAAAATGTTCAGTCTCATGCAGCAGCTGTGACACCCTCACTGAAGGGAGATCTCATGCATCATTATACATCAGCTCATTTTTCTGTATCTCTAGCCACTTCAGATAATTTAGGATTTAAAATTATATGCTGTTTGACAAAGACAGGAAATTAACCTAATGACGGTTGCTTTAATCATTTTAGTTACTCATTCCAGTAAAACTCATCTACCACTTTCCTGTCCAGAATTTTGGTATGAAAAGGGTAGTCAATGTGGCAAATATAGACAAAAAGGAAAAGCACAGACAAACTATGATGCTCTCACCACAGAGAAAAGTTGGAAATGTTGGCTACTTTCATGCAACAAATTATCTTCAAAATATCTTTGAAAAGATGAAAACAAAACATTGACAGTTATTTTTAAATACATGGCCCTTTAACAGTTCTTCTTGACCTGCAAGCAGTTACATATAACAGGAATTCAACTTTTCACTCTCTAGAGCAGGAGGAATTTTAAAGGGCCAGGTCCCTAATTACCAACATCACACAGAGGGACAACCTATTTTAATGAGAGAAAGAACATTGCTTAAGCATTAGATTTTGCCCTATTTTTTGTAAAGCATATCAGAAGGATCTTTAATTTTCATCAAGCCAGTCACGTTAGAAGGAACCATGGTTTATAATAACTAGCATTATTTCAAAATAATTTAGTCCATGTCTACACAGCAGGCAGTTATTTTGAAATAATGTCAAAATATTGTCTAGCTAGAGGACTTCTTACTCTGACTGTATGAGGAGTAAGGGCAGTTGGAGGAAGAGCGCTCTATTTCGAAACAAGTGCTGTGTGAAAACTCCCAATTTCGAAATAAACTACACATTGACGTAGCTCAATTTGCGTAGCTTATTTTGAGTTAAGCCCTGCTGTGTAGACACATTCTTAGATGGGTGGCACCCTACTATTGAAACAACTAGATGTCAACTAAAACTTCAAAATAAGTTTAGTGACTGATGTGAGTCAAACTCATTACAGTGTAATCTTACTATAGCTAGGGTTGCCAGGCTATGTTCCCTCTAATCTTTTCCAACCATGGGAGGGATTTTTTCTATCCATGGGCAGAATAAATTCTATGTGCATCAAGGCATGAGCAAATGTGCACTACTAATAGAAACACAGAACCTAGCTGTGGGCTCTCAGCTGATCAGCTAGACAGCATTTGAATTACTCCTGAGCAACTGCACTCCTCCTCTGTGTGGATATAACTGCACTAGTGATCTATGCCATCAAATGCCAACAATGTCCCACTGCCATGTATATTGGCCAAACTGGACAGTCTATACGGGAAAGAATTAATGGACACAAATCAGATATCCGAAAAGGCAATACACAAAAACCTGTTGGAGAACACTTTAATATACCTGGACACTTATTAATAGATCTCCAAGTCACCATTTTTGTTTCAGGCCAATTCCACAAGCCAAATACACAGAGAAGGATTGGAATTTAACTTCATTTACAAGTTTAATTCTTATGCAAATAGTATGAACAAGGACATCAGCTGGCTCTCAAACTACCTTCCACATCCTATGACTTAACTTACCAACCAAACAATGGAGGTGCTAATTGTTCTTATCAGCCTGTTGTAAATATTTGAACCATCTACTCACGGTCTCTCTCTTTTTATTTTTTTCTCCTTTCCCCCTCCTTTTTTTTTTTTCCTTTTCCCCCCCCCCCCGCTTACTTATTCTTGGATCTGGACTTCTAATACTCCAGTCATCTAAAGAAGTGGATTGTACCCATGAAAGCTCATGATACCATCTACATGTTGTGTTAGTCTTTAAGGTGCGATGAGTCTATTTATTGTTTTTTAAGTTTTTCTATGAAGAATAACACTTATTCTGAAATAGCTTCACTGCTGCTATTTCGAAATAGCCCCTCATCAGGGTCACTGTAAGTTATTCCTCCTCACTGCCTCCTGGGGCTCTAAATTGAGATAGCACGTCTACATTAGGGAAACCTGCCCCAAACTAATTTTGAGGCTGCCATGCAGTCGACGTGCTATTTCAAATTAAGTTAGTTCAGAATAACTATTCCAGAATAGCCTATTCCAAAATTGATGTGCAGTGTAGACATAGCCCCACATGCTGCTCCAATCCCAGCAGCTGGCTCTGTAGCTCCCATTGGCTGGAAACCACAGCCAACAGGAGTCGCAAAAAGCAGTGGCACCTGACTATGCCGACGCACAGGAGGTGCAGGAAGGACTTGCTGCTGCTTCTGGAGGCTGCTTGAGGTAACTATGCACCCCTGAACCCATTCATACTCAAACACCCACTCCTGACCTCCTTCCTACTCTCCCAGCCCATTGGCCCCAGTCTGGAGCACCTTCCAACACCCCAAAACTCTCATCCCAGCCCCATTCCAGAGTCTGCACCTCCATTAAAGAGCATGTACCTCCTTCCATACCCCAACCTCTGCCTCAGCCTGGAATCCTCTCCCATAATACAAACCCTTGGGCTCCACATCCCAGTCCAGAGGCCCCTCCTCCTTCGTTAGCCTGTCATCCTTGGCCCCACCCCAGAGCTCATGACCCCAGCTGGAACCATCACCTCCTCCTGCACCCAACCCTTTGAGGCAGCCCAGTGATAATGGGCAAGTGAGTGAGGGTAGGGAAAGTGAGAAGGGGTGGAGCCTCAAAAGGGGAATGAGGCAGGGCAAGGATTTTCAGTTTTGTGCAAGTAAAAGTTGGCAACCCTAACTACAGCACAAGTTTTTATATCTTGGACTGACATTTTACTGAAGATCAGTACAATCATTAACACAGAAAGATGTGATAGAAAACATGTTTCTTATGTAGTACAGTATTCACTTTAAAATACACTGCCTAGAGCATTTCATTACTATTAGGAAATGAAATTTATACCGAAAACTCAGGTTTGGCGGGTATTAGGAGCATGGGCAGCACATCACAGATAGAGAGAAAATGTAATTTTTGTTCAGGTTTCTGAAGCCACTGCATACATTTCCCTTAATCTGTTTACTAGATTACATTATCCTGTTGTGATGCAGAAACAATTTAAAGATATAAATACCTGTCCTGAGGCCAATTGAAGAAAAATGTATTTTAAACTGCTTGTCTTACAAACTTCTTATATTTTTAGCTGTTTGCAACTTTGCTCCTAAATTTAGAGGATCACTTAGCAATTTCTGAGCTTGCACTACTTATACTTATGGACTGCTGTTTGAGGTCCATGTTTTTCCAAGGTTTTGGACAGAAGAATGGGAAGAAATACAGCGTCCTGGTTAAAGTCTGAATTTATATTTAAAACTAATTCATTTGAACTGTGAGGAAAGCTTAAGGAACTGGACTCTGTGGATCAAAAACACATTATTTGTAGCCTCAGAGATCCACCCTGTTCATCCTCTACCTTCCTGAAATTATTTCTTACCATTTGAGCATATTTACATTACTTCTCCCCCTATGCACAGTATCACTGCAGGGGAGATCAGCTGAACCACTATGTTCAGCTATGAGGGAAGGCTAGCCATCAGGATGAGTAGCTTAGCTTTAGATTAACATACTTCTTTGTTGATTTAATACAGCCCAAGTCTGTTGATCTTTAATATATGTCGCAAGGACCATCTCTTTCTTAGGCTTTTGAATGGAGGGAAGGCTAGAAAGGTGTTCATTTATGTTCATTTACAGTCTATTGTAAAAATTACTGGGTATTTTTGTACCTTCACTAGAGCATGTGCATATTAAAATGCAGCTAAAGACTAGTCTCCGGGTCCACATTCTGCTCATTGTGGTTTGTGGAGCCCTCAGGGAGCCAGTTATGCTTCCAGGCCTCAGTGCAAGTTAGAGCAGTCTATAGGACCTTAAAGCAGGCCCGGCCAAGAAGCTTGTGGGCCCAAGGCAACACACTGACAGCGGCTGTACCGCATAGCCAGGTGGCTCCCAGCCAGAGCAGTGAGTGGGGAGGGGGGCGCCAGGCAGCGAGTGGCCCAAGGCAACCACCTGGCTCGCTTTGCCCTAAAGCTGGGCGTGCCTTGAATCAGTGAAAGATCAGCGTAATGAAGCTGTGACACACCCATGACTCCTGCAGGCTCTCTCTTTTTTGGGATTGCCAGGTGTCCGGTATTCACCCGGACAGTCTGGTATTTTCGCCTCCTGTCCGGCAAAAATATTCAGAAAATACCGGACACCTAAGATGTCCGGTATTTTCTGATTTTTTTGCCCGGCCAGGAGGCGAAAATGCCAGGTACCTGGCAACCCTACAAACACTCAGAGCCCGGCCTGCCCTGCCCCCCTCCCCCCCAGTCCCAACCCCCCCCCCCAAACCCAGACCCCATGCTTACCTGGTTCCGCAAGGCTGCTGGCACAAAATGGCTGCTGGCGAAAGACCAAGGGGAAGCAATGATTCCCCTGGGTCTTAGTGCTCAACCGCTCCCCTGTTTCTATCCCTGCACTCACCCTTAAAGGGGACATGCTGTTTTATTTTAATTTTTTTTTTTTTTTGCTTAATAAATCTTGGAGTCCTTTTTTTTTTCGCAACAACTTTGGTCGTCCCCCCCCTTTTTTTTCCCCTTCAACAGAATTTTTTCCCAGTATTTTTTTGGGGGGGGAGGGGGGTGTTTGGTATTTTTGTTTCAACCATCTGGCAACCCTAATTGCGGGGGCTGCTGAAGTAGCCAGTTCTACCATAGCACCCCAGAGTTATGGCACGTTGGGAGTGGATGTTGTCTGTAACTCTGAACAAAATGAAGCTCTAGCTCTTCACACTCCAGGCCAGGTTCCAGAGGCAAATAGGAAGCTTCCTCTTTCCTGGGCAGGGCAAGCTTGTCCTCCTCTCAACCAGGTGTGTGTGTGTGTGTGCGCGCGCACGCGCGCGCACGCATAGGAGGGGGAATGTTGGTGAAAACAGCCCATCCTCCTCTTGGAAATGAGTGGGGTGAGTAAAAATACCACCCACAGCCTACAGGAAAGCAGCACAGACTGAGTGCTGCTCCTCCTCCGGTTGTCTGTCTGGGTTGGCAGCGGGGCCTTACAGTTTTGCCTGCAAATCTCAGTTGTGCTGGGGCGGGGGTTAATGCACTTTTCTGGACATTCCAATCATCCTTAGTAGTTAAAACTTGAGACCTAACCTTAACTGTCTTGCTTGTAAGTATTAAAACCATAGACAGTGGGTTCTAGAGAGTCCCAGGAATGCTATGGAAGCAGGAAGTGAGTTGGCAGGAGGCCAGGAGAGCCAATGGAAACAGAGTATGGGCTTTGAATTGGAAGCAGTAACTCTTTCGGTTCCTGTTGTGTGGCCAGAGCAGAGGCTGAGAGGACATAAAAGGAGCCAGGAAGCCAGGCATGGAGAATCCAGTGACATCCATGCCTAGGGAAGGACTAAGTCTTGAAAGTATAGATATGTGAGTAGAACAAGAAATGTTTAGTCAGACACAATTAGGTTATTTTCGTGTTTGTTGGACTTTTCTGTTCTGAGCACACGTAATTACCCTCTTACACTGTAACTTTTCAAACTGAATCCCAGTGAAGAAATTCTCTGTGCTTTTTAATCTTTTTTTCCCCAGTTGTTCTGTAATACCTAGCAACCAAGAAATGTTTCACCAACTGTGTTCTCTTCTTTAGTTGTTAATAAAAGACACACTGGACAGAAGACATCAGGGAAACATTTTTATGAGGTGACCTCCTTATCATAACCCTTCTGAATACTTCACTGTGCCTTTACATTCATAAAATAATTTTTCCTTTTCATGGGAAACAATAAAAAATAGGCCTTGGGATAAAAAACCCATTCTCTTAGGGTATGTCTACACAGCAAAGTTATTTTGAAATAACAGCCGTTATTTCGAAATAACTTTCCTAGCACCTACACAAGCCAACTGCTATTTCTAAATTAATTTGAAATAGCGGAGGGCTTATTTCGAAATTGGTAAACCTCATTCCACGAGGAATAATGCCAATTTTGAAATTGCTATTTCGAAATAAGCACTGTGTAGATGCTTATTTCAAAATAGGGGGCTCCAGCCCTTCCCAGGGTGCCCTGCTGGCCGCCCTGGCCAGAAGGTAACTTCTGACCTGATGCCCTGCTGGAACCAGTTCTGGCTGGCCTTAAATGTGATTCAGCGTCCAATCAGTGTGGACGCGCTATTTCAAAATAGCAAAAAGCTATTTTGAAATGCATTTTGTGTGTAGACGCATTATTTTGAAATTAGATATTTCTAAATAACGCTGTAGTGTAGACATACTCCTAGACTATTCTTTCTTTTAAGTAATGTTTACTGCCCCCAGAGCCAAACAACATTTATTTTATACACACACACACACACACACACACACACACCCCTTTTTGTCTTGTTTCTGTAATTATTCAGTTAAGCAACTATAAACTGGAACAAACAAATGAACTGTCCAGGTGTAATATTTCAGTTTCAATTAATCTTTTAAGTTCAGTGTTCACATTCACAATTCCTATATAATTTAAAGCCAACAAAAATCTAAGAAACCTTCAACATAAATGAAAGACAGCTTGACTGAAATGGCAATAGCTTCTTTGGTAACATGTCAGCAGAGATTTCCTGTACAAACTGACAGTGAGGAAAAGTGGTGGATTTCTGAAACCTGAAGTATAGGTAAAACAAAACATTTTTCTGTTTTGCTCTGCTCTCACTTCAGTAGAATTACAATCGAGGTGTTCTTATTTTTCTAGTTTAGCATTCCTTAACACATGCTCAGCTTCTCCACAGTTGTCAAAAAGAGCTCAAAAGTCTAATCTGCCACTTTTAATTCTGAGCTGCAATTCCACCCAAAAATATCTGTAAGTGAAGGAAGCTAACAGGCTTTTAGTTTTCACCTCATGACACAAATGTACCCAAAGTAGCATTCTTAATTACAGCTAGTAGGTAGGTGGCACAGTGGGTTAATGCACTCGCCTTTCATTGCTGCAAACTTGGTTTCTTTAAATCCAATTTCAGGTCACAAGTGAAACGAGTTGATTGAAGGAGGCCTAATCTGCAGTGGCGATTATGTGGTTGCATCACAAAGTCATTACACAACTTGACACAACTGGCAGTTTGTCCATTCCCTAAGGAAGCATGCAACCTGTGGCTGTTTTGCACTTACCTCTAAGCAGCGTGACATCAGTCTGTCACTTCTGAAACAATTCATATTAAGCCTTCTCCTCACTCCTTGATAATTTGAAATCATGAAAAAACTGAGTAATTCACCTCACATTTGATAATTTTGTGATTACTGATTCACAACATGAATGTGGGGGCATCAATACATTTGCCCCCTCACCCCCCTCTCTCCACCTAGGAGGGCGATTGTTACATCAGAAATCATAAATTTCTTGATAACAAGTTGGCAATTAAAGTAATATATCCTGTATCAGGCACCCCAAGAAAGGAACCAGCAGTGAGATTTCACCCTCAGAGTGAGTGTTTAAAAGTAGTTTGAAAATATCTGATCCCACTGAAAATTGTAACCACACACACACACACACACACACACACACACACACACACACAGTGTCTCTCTCTCCCCTTCTCCCCCCCCCCCACTCACATAAACAAATATGAAGGCCTGATTTTCCGTTGCCTCCTGAACAGTACACAAAAACGAAGAGATGCAACAGAGGACAGAGAACCTCCCTCGCACTGGGACTGGGTATGATTTTACTCTTTGTGATCCCCTGAGCTATACTGCTGGAATCTAGCACCTCAACCAGTACCATACACTCCAAGGCGTGAGGGCAATGGATTTGTGGAGAGTAATCTCATGCTGTATCAAGCATGGCACAGAAGCAAGGCTCCCTCTTCCACTTCAAGAGTCAATATTTCCCTGAGCTCCCTAATGTGGCATATTAATTTCTAACCAGTAGTAGCTATACAACCCATATGGCCATCCATAACAAACTGCAGTCCTATAACTCCCTGCCTTGAAACCCAGCTGACTCCGGTGCCAATGAATCATGGTGTAATCGCCTTCTCCTGCTTTGAAGTTACACAGTTTGCCATTACCTTCTGAATGTATGTATAGTATGCCTCAAAGATAAGATCGCTCTCACTTTTAACTTAAGATTAGGAATCACCATAGGTTACAGCTCAGCTTTTGGAATCAAGAGACTGCATGGTAATCTCAGCTTTCATTAAAAAAAAAAGTCTCTTGTGCTGAAGATTGCAGAGAAGAGCTTGAAAACATGAAGCAAGTCAACAGTAAAGGCTCAGAATGATCAACAGGGCTCTATAACACTTATGGTGGTGGGGAAATATACTTTCTCTCTCTCCTTTTCACTCTCTCATACACAAACCTACTTTGCTCAAATTTGCCATTGTTGTGATAGAAATTCCCACAAGAGACCATGAACTGCTAGTTCCCCAGGTGTCTGATCCATTTTGATAATGATTTTGAAGTCTTTGATCATTCAATCTGAATGAAATAATATAGTAAAAATAACACCTGAAGCTAACAAACAACATCTTCTGATATCAAACTTTCTAGTTCTTTGGACTCCAAAGTAATACCACAATCTCCTGAGCACCATAAAAAACTGAAAAAAAAATTTCAGTGGTGGTTTCAGTGTAGCTATTTTCCTATGAGAATACCTCTTCTTCAGAAGAAACTTCTTTTATTTTTATATATATATATATATATATATATATATATATTATATATATATATATATATGCATGGGCTTAAGTTGGATGGATTTATTGGAAATATCAGGCCTTAAGAATGTAGTTCCTGCAATCGAAGGAATCTTCTGAACCAACTTGTTCACATGCCTACTACAAATCTGAGAAACACGTGAGCATAACATTTCCTGAGCCTTTGGAACACCTTCTATTTTGATGTGTCTCCCAAACTCTTAAAACTGGCATCTGTTGCTTTTATCACTCTTGTACATACTTACCGTATGAAGAACATTACAGCCATCCAATGCCCAAATGAAGGACTGTATCATGGTGCCTGGTATGGATCCTCTACATTCATTAGTCATTGCTAATGGTTTCAGTGACAGAGACAGACTTAGCTCCCTTAAATGGAAATTTGCCCACATTATTATTTGGATAAAGATGCATCAGACTTAATAGCCCCAAAATTGATCTGACTGTAAATTTTGAATCTGTTTTGTTCACCAACAAATTGCTCATTGCATTTTCAAGTGTCTTTCTTTTAAGATACACACCTTCCTCATGGTCAAGTCTGCTAGATGGAGTAGTTTGTCCTTTTTGTTTTTTTCCTGTTAAGCCAGGATAATAGAGAACTGATCGTATCAATGAATGATGTGTGCTGAAATGGTACTTCTCAATAGACTTTCCTTATACACATTCTTTCAGAATCGGTAGATGTGATAAATGCATTGTATTTGCATTATCGGTATCAATACAATAATACTCTTAAGGTACATCTAGACTGCATTGCTATTTTGGGATACTGGAATTATCCATGAGGGTTAAAGGATTTGTCGGAATAGTGCCTACACAATGCCAAATTTCAAAATAAGCTCTTTTGATGTAGACTCAGAA
Organism: Pelochelys cantorii; assembly: GCA_032595735.1. Taxonomy (NCBI): domain Eukaryota; kingdom Metazoa; phylum Chordata; order Testudines; family Trionychidae; genus Pelochelys; species Pelochelys cantorii. The sequence continues at coordinate 72,893,380 of CM064327.1, forward strand.
TAAACTACACAATTTGCTTAGCGCAAACTGCATAACTTATTCCAACAGCAGGGTGCTGTGTAGATGCACCCTTAATGCTGTGTAGCATCAGAACAGTAGATTCAGAAGCTACGTTTGGAATATCTGAAACCAGATATTAAAAAAAAAATTAGAGATTACTTTCCAAAACCAGGGTCTATTTCTTAGATTGTCTATTTTAATGTGACTCTAGAAATCATACAAAAGACCCAGTTGATCCTATGGTAGTGGAAGAAGCTATTTCTCTCACTATAGCTATTTTCTGAGTAATGCCTGTGTTTTTGTCTGCTGGGTCCCATAGAAATTATGGCCTTCCAACCCTGAAATGACTAGGTTTTGAGATGGTGCTACTGTAGCAAAGATGAATGAATGGAAATAAAAACGAATATATTTTTCAGAACCGTAAATACACTGCCAGTTAAGTCTTCTCCTCTGAATAACCTAATACAGGCCTAGATGTACTTCATAGAGAAAACATTCTTATCAAAAGCTGTTTCATACTTACTATACTGGTTCCCTTTGCATTCACTGGATCAAATTCATCCCAGGAATAACTAGCACTCAAGATCATCTCATTTGAGGAAGTAGGTTTTGTCCAGGAAAGCTCATGACACTATACATATATTTTTGTTAGTGTCTAAGGTGCCACAGGACTACTTGTTTTTTAAAAAATTGTTTCTATGGTACTCAGTTAGATGGGAACAGTTGGGCAGTTACACCAGTGATGAAACAGTGAGACTATTTTACTATGGATAAGCCCTCCTGGCTCTCTGAACTGGATTCCTCATTCGCAGAATTGGGCAAGTTTCCTAATGCTAGAAAGATGAAGGGATTAACTCAGACTCAGTTTTCCATGCTTTACTTGGTCTAGTGGAGTCAGAACTAAATCATAGCCCTATTTCATTTGACTATTTTCTCATTTTGGCTACTCTTCCACATTAAAGATTCTGCATTAATTAATTTTTAATTCTTGTCAGATAATTCCACTCCCACTAATTCATTTCATCCTGGGAGCATAACAGGGTGGCTCATTTATGAGCTTCTTAATTTTGCAACCCCAGTCTCGTGAATGGACAGGCACAAGACAATGCTTGCTTCTTTCTCATGCTCTGCTCAAAGTCACCTCTTTACAGCAGAAGGAATATAGTGTAAATTTGTGATATGCTCATTCCCTGTGATCTAGGGTAACATACACTTACTCTTTGCCTGTGTCAAGCTTCCCACCATTCAGGCTTCTTTTCTCAGTTACACCATTTTTGGAATCTGCTTTCTGAAGCACTAAAGTGATGAGAAACCTCAACTTGCACCATTTGAAAGTCGCCACAGGAATGCTTCTGATTTAGCTCCAATTAGGGATGTCATAGATTAACCGGTTAACAGTTAAGAATTACTCTTGCCGGGCGAATCTTACTGGTTAATGCTTAACTGGTGGCCAGATGCAGCCTGCCCATCTGTGGTGTCCTGGAGCAGGTGCCTGCCTTCCTGCTGTGCTTTGGGGCTGGCCTGGCTGAAGCAGAGTTGTTGGGCCTGGCCAGGTCAGAGCAGACCCCCATCCCCGCTTGTGGCAGGCAAGGGTCGACTGCAGCCTGGTTGGGCCTCCTGTGCCACACCGCGGACAGGGGGCCATCCCAGCCCAGCCAGAGCATCCCCATCTACCGTGGCCCGGCCTGGTCAGAGCAGCCCATGGTGCAGCAGGACCAGCTGGGCTGGAGCAGCCCCCTGCCCGGGGGATCCTGTTCAAGCAGTTAACTGGCTAATCATAATGTTTAACAGGTTACCTGATTAAACGGGATTTTACATCCCTAGCTCCAATGGGAATGAGATGGAGACTTCTTCCTCTGGTTCATCCTCTAACCTAGGGAATCTAAAACCTTATTGCACTGGAACCCCTTATGGCAACAATAATTACTACACGATCCCAGGGGGGAAAAGGACAAAAGCCTGACCCTGTCCAAGTCCTACTGTTGTGGGCAGGGTGGCCAAAGCCAAACCCTGAGCTCCACCACTGTTGGTGAGGGGCCCAAAACCAAAGCCCAAGGGCTTCAGCCCCAGGCAAGGGTCCTGTAACTTTAACTCCCTGCCACCCAGAGTTGAAGCCCTCAGGCTGAGCTTTCACTCTGGCCCTGAGAAGTGGGGCTCAGGCTTCAGCTTCAGCCTGAGCCCTGAGTCCCAGCAAGTCTAATGCCAGACCTGGCTACCCACTTTGGGGTCTGACGCACAGTTTGAGAACTGTTGCTCTAAACTGGTGATACATCTAGTCCGGCACCCTCAGGACCTGACGGTGCTGAACTAGAGAATTTTCTGAACCATGGGAGATCAATATTGTCTAACAGCATTACCAACACTTCCACTGCTTACTGGGCTCTTAGGGTACATCTACACTGCACGCTAATTTCAAAATAAGCTATTCTGGAATAGTGATTCTGAAATAGCTTATTTCAAAATAGCACATTTACACTGCAGGGAAGCCTCAAAGCCTTAGTCTGAGACAGGCTTCCCTAATGTAGATGTGCTATCTCGATTTAGAGCCCCAGGAGGCACTGGGGAGGAATAACTTAGAATGGCCCTGGTGAGGGACTATTTTGAAATAGCAGCAGTGGAGCGTCTACACATGCCTTATTACAAAATAGCTATTTTAGAATAGGCATTATTTCTCACAGAATGAGGTTTACAGATTTTGGAATAAGCCGTCTATTATTTCAAAATTATTTCAAAATAATAGAATGGCTGTGTAGATGTTTGCATTGTTATTTCTAAATAACGCTAGTTATCTCAAAATAATAGTGCAGTGCAGATGGACTCTTAGAATACTTTTGGGGTAAGTGAAAGCTAAAAAACAGCACAGAACACTGAGAACCAGGACTGGTGGCTATAAGCAAACTTTATGAGACCACAGAAATCTTGGAGACACCCACGATAAGTGGACATTTGGCTAACTAAAATCATGCTGGACCATGGATGTAACAGACAGAGAGTAACAGACAAGAGAGGTTCAACCTGTATTAACCTTTTGTAATCTTGGGAAAGGTACAGAATAGGCACATTGGAAACCCCTTTATTCAGGCTGCGGAGACAGCACATTTCTGATAGGTTTCTTACACACTGTATGGAAGGTGTGAGGAGGGCACTTTTCTTGCTATTTTGTCAGCATCTGAGAAAGGCTCCATAATACTGTCACACTGATCATTTTCTCTTGGCCCACCCAAATATATGGAAATTTTCCTCTCAAGAGTGATTGTATATTGTATTTTTGACAGAATTATAAGAGCAACCCAACTTTAGACTCCCCATTGGCTCTAAATCAATGTAAACAGCATTTGGATAATGGAGGTGCCTTTGGTGCAGTTTTGTTCTCTGTGGAGGCAGCATTTTCTAGAGGGCCAATGTAAAGGGCAGTCCTAATTTTTACATGAAGCTCTATTAACTGCCTCTGGGCTTTCATGAGAGAACGGTAACTATACACAGTGGCGGAACTATGGGATACAACACTGAGGAAAAAATATGTCTGAAATGTCACATGATAGACATTTTCCAAAACATTGGAGTCTCCTCAGGGCAGTCAGGATGGGCACTGCCTATTCTATCTTGAATTAGATCCATTAAAATTATTAATCATTGTTGTAAATTGTCTCCAAGCCCATCTTTGGCTAAGAATTTTGCCTTTCAACTTTCAGAGGTCCCCATCCAAAACGTGCCATTTGAAAGCCTGTCCCTTTTAAGAAGGAGTGGGGGGGAGGGGGCTCCATAGAAAATATGGGAGTGTAATGCTTCATTGAACTGGGACTATGGCTCTTACTAAGTAGGTTAATCCCATGCCTTTATTAACAGTTTATATTTGCCTATCCCTGGATGAATGGTTAACAGGCAAACATTTCATATTCACTGCTCACTTTTTTCTCATCCCTACAAGTGTGGTGAAGTTTGGTTCAACTATGCAAAAGAACTGGCAGTTTTAAGCAGAGACATCACAAAGTCTGAAATGAGGAATAACAAGAGAATTAATTTACAGGTTTCAGATACACTTATGCAGCCGAAGAAAAAAAGTCTTAATAAATGCAATACTGTTTAAAAGCTTGCTAGTAAGACATTGTTCTGAATGATTGTGAGGTTAAGAAAAATAATTATTGATATTTTAATATCTTGAAACAATAATGAAAATCCTCACATTTTCACACTGATTTGAGGGAACTCACCATCTACAATTCTAATATAATTCCTTATCTTTATGCAGTGTAAAAGAAATCTCCCAAAATCTATAAACCTCTGTCCACATATTAACACTCTCACATTAGCAAAAACTGTAGATAATATACTTTGAGAAATGAAAGAGGAAAAACTCTAGGAAGTTCTTACCCTGAGAAGGTAAGACGACTTCAGTTTAACAGATACAGCTTTACCTTACCTGATTCTGCAGTTTAATACAGCAACACACCCTTAATTCTTCTCTTTGAATACAACATATGCGGGGAACTATAGCATTTGACCTTCCACATTTCTACAGAAGAAACTCCAAAGTAACCTTTAACTTCAATAAAAAGCCATGTTCATTCTCCCCCTTATGCTCAGCACAGAGCAATCTAATACACCTCATCATGTGGTGTGTTGCCATAGCAGCATTGAATCCAGCTGCTGTAATACAAAAGACTGACAAAAAGTTGATTTTTTCCCCCTCCACCCACCTTGTAAAAAGTCAGGATGCTTTTCTTGTGCAGTAATTCTAATCCAAATAGATTTCTGCTACCTACATGATCTCAGTTTGTGTTAAGAGTCTAAAAAGAAACACACTAACATTGAAAATTTCACTTTTTTTGGAGGGGCAACTAGGAAATAAGAAAACCAAATGACATGAAATTGCCACTGATCATTTAAACAGCTGGTCATTACCTATCTCCTCATGCCATTTAGTGGCATCAAAATTTCAGATCACTGCCTCTGTTGGAAAAGAATCACACAATTTTACTCCACACATAGAAATACAACAGTAAAGCTGCATAGTAGGTGATGAACATTACATGATCAAATATAGAAATAAGCCAAAGGTGCTACTTCCACCATGTTGGCCTTGGAAAAGATTTACACTGCTGCTTAACTGTGGAACAGAACCGTATTTCACTGGACAACACCAACACATAAAAATTAAGACTTTATTATAATTAATTAAATAACTACCATTATGTAACTACTAACTACAGCAAAATTGATTTAAATGTGGATGGTTTACATTTCTATACAAATTCAGAGGTGACATAGTCTTCGCAGCAATGTCATTAAAATATGGTCTTTGGACAATGGATGGTTCTGGAACTGTAACAGAATATGGAATCTTCTGACTCTAAAAAAGCCCCAATCTTGAAACTGGATCCATGAGGATAGACATTTGCTATGTGCAGAGCCTTGCATGACCTTAATTACCTGTATCAATTTAGCAAAAATCAGGCTAAAAGCAGTTACAATCTGAAAGTTGTTCTGAGGCCTATGAAAACAGAGGGTCTCTAATGAATTCCTAATATTCAAGTGCCCACAGCATGATTGCCATTCTAATCAGTACCATGTTTAGCAGTTGCAGGGGAGATGTGATAATTAGACAGGCATGGGCACCTTTCATGAGTAGGTGGTTCCTCCAAGTCAAGTTTATGGCACACTGGCAGGGCTGTCAATGTCATGTTTCTTAAGAACTACATTCACTCGATGGTTGTCTAAATAGAGATTCTGCAGCAGTAACTCTGCACTGACATGCTGGGTATCTGAGTGTCTCTCTCTCCTTCTCAGGGTTACAAAAACTATTCCAAGGGCAAAGCATGGCAACCAGTCAGGAAGGCTCTAAGTAAGCACCAAGTTCTACTACCATTGTGGCAGCAAGCTATGAGTTTTTCTGCACAATATGTTATATGTCTGAATGACAAAGCCAAGCCAGATGGCAGTAGCATGAGACAGAGGAGGGCCTATCTTGAAATATGGCCAGCCGCCATCACCACCATCTCTGTAATCTCCTGCTCACAGATTTGTAACAGGAGCCAATCTACTTCCAAATGAACTTTTACTGTGTATAGCTACTTAAATGAAGGAACTTTCAAAACCAATAGGGGCATATTTAGTTTAAATCAACCAATTAAAGTGAGTTTCTGAGGTCAGCTATATTACATTGGGGGGGGGGGGGAGAGGAACAGAGCTACAGATACTGTAATCCTTTGCCATAGAAGCCTCTCAATTTTGAAAACAGCAATGTCATTTCCTGGATGAATCACCTTACTATGCCTCAAAGACATACAGCTATTTATTTTTTATTTATTTAAAAAATGCTTCCTGGCACTTCAGATATGTGGATAAAATAGACAAGTTATGGTACAAGAGAACAGAATTCTAAACACAATGACGACTCATTTTCAGACTGCCTTTTTTACACTCATGTCAATTTCTTCTCTAAATCACTCTTACCATCAGGAAAACACTGAGGGAATTGATAGGCTTTAAAACACTTTCTGAAGTTACACACCTGACTACAGTTCTGGTTCCTAAATGTTTATTCACAAACCCTTTGAGTCATACTTTAAATGATAAATTACAAATACAAAAGCTGTAAACAAAATGAAATTCCCAGGGACAATGCCTATTTTATGATCTTTCATGTGTACTTTTGATGGCTTAAAAAGCAGGCAAAGCAAAAAAAAAAGTCTATTGAAACAGCTTAATAGAAAATTAAAAGGAAGTCACCTGTATCAACAGAAAATGACTATGAAGGAAAGGTTTTGAGTAGAAGTATTTCCTCTTTTTCTGAAATAAATAAAAAAATCCAGTTCAGATGATTGAAGTACTCTTGAGTCTTCTAGGACAACTTGCTGAAAGTCTCCAGAGCCCGTGATTCATGGTAATGCCCTGCTGAGTGGGCATGTAAGGCAGTGTCTGCACTGGAAATACAGCATCTGCTATCTCTTTACAGACAGGGAGATGAAGCAAAGATTAATAGAACTGCATTTTGAATAATTCATGTTTGCTCTTGTGTGCAATGGCTAAAAGCAGACTTCTGTGTCACTCATAGTTACTGCTCCCCCTGAGGCATTTTTCCTTTTCTTTCTTCCTCTCTCTCTCTCTTTTCAGAGTAGCATCTAACTATGGTGGGTTCATTTAAAAATTCATTTTTAGCCCAAGAAGAATTGCCAGTTTGAGTGGTATTCTCCATTCATTGGGAATTTGGGGAATAGCTCTGAAACCTTCTCTATCTAAAACTGATAGGCACTTTTTAAAAGCATTCCTGTTGCATGTGGGAACTAGCTTCCAGATGGTGTTTGCTTTTGGAAGAAAAGGTTCTATTGTGGCTTGAAGCAACAAGTGCTTATTGTTGTGGAACATAGTAAGTTAATTTCCTCTCTGGAAAAAAATTATGTTGGGCCAATATGAAATATATTCAAATGAAGGTATGTCTGTTTTCTTTTTTTAATACATTCTGCTTAGGGACTGTTCATTTTCTTGTACAGCATCAAGCACATTGTTGCTTAAAAATTACTATCTATATTTATGAGATCAATGTATTTTTGTTCGACAAATATTTTTTTCCTGATAGAAATGCTGTTTATTTATTTAATTTCTACCAAAAGTAGATCATTATACCAAAGGTTCTGATCATTCTACCTTTATAGGTAGAATAAATGATCATTATAGTAGCACTTGATCATTTATGTAAAATACCCAAGCTATATAAAATAAAACTAGCAAAACCAACTATGACTCATACAACAAAATAGTCAATTACTGCCAAACAAATCCAGCCCAGTTCAGCAGTTGGAGTAGACTATAACCTTACGATCAGCATTCAGTGGGAGGTTGTGAGTAGCTGTACTACACCAGAAGCAGAAGTGAGTCCCACTTCCCCCCTGCTGGCTCTATGGAGTGTGTAAGCTACTTCATTTACCATGTTTTCATGGAGGACTTATTCCTCCCTTACACACCAGCCAGCTATTCAGGCCATTATAGCAGGGATGGGCAACCAAGAACAGAGAGTGGGTCGCATGAATGGCCCTCCTTCACCTCAGTGGGCTGCAACAGCTCATGGCCCACTTAGGTTCCTTCTGCAGTCCCACTGTCTGCCTCCTTCCCCACACACCTTTCGTGCACTGGGGCACTGGAGCCCACACTTCCTACTCCTCCCCACCCTCCCAGCACTTTCAGAATGCTGCTCCAGCCCCACTCCTTTCCCTCCCTCCCAGAACTTGAACAGCTGATTTGTGGTGTTCCAGCCCTAGGACAGAGAGGGAGGAGTGGGGACAGGGCGCAAATCAGTGGATTTGTGGTGCTTTGTAAGTCATGGGGAGAGGAGGCGTAGGAAGTGCAGGGCCACAGGCTGCCCACTACTGCAGTACAGGCTTGCCAACTTTCTTATCTCACAAAACCAAACATCCCTTCCCTGAGGCCCCACTCCTGCCTTGCCCCTTCTTCCTGGCCCCACCCCTTATACTCTCCATCTGCCTCCCTCTGTCATGTACACACTCCCCCACCCACACACATCAGGCTGGAGTGGGGGGGCATTGAGGTGGGGGGTGTTTGGAGGGGAGTGAGGCAGGTGTATAGCCACCCATGGCCCACTCACTTAGCATCCAGACCCACCTCCCACTCCCTCTTTACTATGGGCCCAGCACTTGCCCACGGGAGCAGGGTAGGAGGCTTGACCTGCTCCATCCACCCAGCTCTCCTGCCAGGGGGCAGGGGCAGGGCACTGGGGCTTGCTCTGCTCTGTGCAGCCAGGGAGCAGGGGCATTAGGACGGGAGCTGAGAACATAAGAACAGCCGTACTGGGTCAGACCAAAGGTCCATCTAGCCCAGTATTCCGTCTGCCGACAGTGGCCATTGCCCATGGAGTATAGGGTGGTGCCAGGGCCCACGGAGGAGGGGCCTGGCCAGAATATCCACTACCCTGCCCGCAAGCAGCATTTTCAGCTTTAATTTTCCTTCTTGTTTCTGAGCCTTCAGTTTACACTCTGGTCACATTCTGGCTTTTCTCTGCATCGATGGGGGCTAGAAACTAAATGAACTTTATACACAAGCTGGGACTTTAACCCTGTTACATGCCTCCAGGGACTTTAAGGGAGGGAAAAACCCACTAAACTTCATGATACTTGCAATAAAATTGCCAGAGCTGGCAACTCCAAGTGTCCATCTCTCATTATCCCCTCACTATCCATTTGCTCACAGCAGGATATATTGGGAAAATAGCAACTTGCTCTCATCACTCCAACTCCAGCCAGAGTTGCATTCTGAACAGGGCTAAAAAAGGAGTAAGAAGGAGAAGTGAGGGAGGCTTAATTTCCTGAGCAGCCTAACAGGACTGTGGCAACCTTTCCCATAAAAAAATAGTTCTTTGTTCCTGGAGGAACAAATGCCTTACACCCTCCAGATATTCCCTCAAGCCTAAGGCTATGTCTAGACTACCAGAGGTATCCCGGAAAAACTCTGCCACATCCAGAGAATGCGTCTGCTCTTCTGCTTATTTTTGCAGAAGAGCAGATGTGCTCTTTTGGAAGTCCTGTCTTCCTCCTCCCACAAGGAAGAAGGGCTCTTCCGAAAGAGGGTTTTTTCCCCCCCAAAATTTGGCCCAGTGTAGACGGGCCAAATTTCGGAAAAGCCTCTTCCAAAAAAACTATCAGAAAAAGAGGTGTGCAATTTGCATAATTTTTCCAATAAAGCCCTGTAGTGTAGACATAGCCTGAGAAACTAGATCACTCTTGCAGTGTGCCAACAAATGCAGCCTATTTTGCACAAAGGCATGGGAAGAGTGAATCTTATCATTCAATGAGTAGCATATTCCTCACCTGTCTTTGCCATTGGTTGTGGTCCCAGCATCAAATGCAAACTGAAGCTTATTGGAACAATTTAGGATTGTGGAGCTTAGTCAGAATAAGCAAGTACTGTAGCATCTTGTCAGTCTGAACACTGAAATGAAGATTTTGCTTCAAAGTCAGTCCAAGTTGGAAGTAATGAAAATTTCAGTGAGAGGGAGATTAAATTGCCACCAGGATAAATTCTATTGCTGATCTGGACAATAAGCAATAATTTACAAGGGGCTGGACAAAGTATCTACCAGCTGAGCTCTTGATACTTGTTCCACATCTGACCACAAAAAGGGCACAGAGAACCTCATGTGGCATATCACATATATTTGGCATGCTCAAGAATGTTGTAGGTTGCAGGATGAGAGAAAGAAGCAAGAGAGTCCTTTAGAATTAAAGTGACACTAGTACAAAAAACAGCTACAAAATAATTTTTCAGACCTCGAAGTCTCATAGAAGGAAGCACTCATGGTTAAAGGACAGATCTAAGAATATGGAGATTTATTTTCAGTTCCCAGTGATACCACAGTTTTTCTTTCTAACCCAAGACAAGTTACTGAGGCCTGGTTTGTGCAACTCTTATTTATATATTGATTAACAGCTACTCACACAATTCTAGTGAAACTACTGTGACTTGTCTGTTTCTTGGCAGTGAGAACAAGGGGTTCATAAACCTGGCCTTTAACCTCTCTGTGGCTCAGGCTGTCTTGTCTGCCAAGAGGATAATCCTTAGCTACCTTACAGAGCTGTTGTGAAGCTTAGTTTGTTAACATCTGTAAAACACTTTGAGCACCCCAGATGAAAGAGAATTATACACATATGAAATATTATTATTCAGGTCACCTGAAAACTGTTTAAAAGCCTGATCTAATAAGATTTCTGTCTCCATGGAGATTTCTAAAGACAGTCACACAGTCATGAATTAACATGAAACCATTTTGTCAAGGACATTTTAACTGGTAGTTTTTGTTTGTTTGGTTGGTTTTTTGTTGTTTGTTTGGTGTTTTTTTTGGGGAGGGGGGGGACTAGCTAGAGGTACCAAAACCAAGAGGGGCAGTGTTGTGTGCTTATTGGATTGAATCCACCAGAAAGTCTGGAGTCACTGAAAGCTGACATCGGCGACCTACTTACAGTAAACCTGTCAGTTTACTTATGGATGCATCTACACTAGACTTTCTTTGTTAACATTTCCCCACTATGCTATGACTATTTAGCTCCAGAGGTGGGCCAGACCACTAGCATGGACTAGCTGTCACTATTTTAACCTCTGTGTCCTCTGAGTAGGGTTAGAGACATGATGGTTAAAATGGACTGGTGACCAGGGTACACCAGGGCTCACCATTGCCAACATCAGGGCAGCGGCAAGAGTGGAGGCAGTTGTGGGAAATGATGATGAGTCTAGAGTAAACAGGGCTGACATAAGCTGAAACCATGTGTGAAACCTTTCATACTATATGGTTACAGTCAAGAATAGATGTAACATTGTTTGTGTCCACGCCTAAAGTGGATGCAAGACATGTCTGCCAGGGAGGAGGGTAGAGAGCATGGCCTACATTGGCATGGTTCTCAAAAACAAAACATTCCCTCTTCACAATAGCCAGACAGACCATGCTCGAAAGAAGCTATGTAGAGTTTCCACATGCCCAGGTTTTCCCAGACATGACCCATTTTTTGGTCCTCCGATCTGTGTCTGAGTATATTTTTTTAAATATAAACAAATGTCCCTGATTTTTCCTTGCTTGATTTTTTTTCCAACATTGATTCTGGTAGAACTACAAATCCTAGCATGCCCTAATAGCAGCATGTATGTTTACTGTATTTACTTCTGTGCTGGCAGTGGCGCTGTCTTCAGAGCTGGACAGCCGGAGAGCAGCAGCTGAAGTAAGGGTGTCATTTTATGATACTACCACAGGAACTGTGCCCCCTTCCAGTTCTTCTACCCCTAGCAGTATCCTCTGTTGGAGAATTTGAAATATGATAACCGTAAACCAATGCAAGTAATGTCTGGTAAGCAGGCTTGATATCTAGTTCTGAGTATGTTGCTACTAGGACAGTTCAAACATTTTGCTGCCAGGACCACCAAATGCTATGTTTCATGTCTTTAGGGCACAGCTCCTGTCAGGGGGTCTCCTATACTTGGGGCAAACTTCATGGGAACTCCCACTGTTGCACATAAGGGTTCTATCAATCTCGCTATGTATACAGCCCTTATCACTGAGTTTCTCAAATAGGTCTTAGTTTATATTTGCACCACACTCTAGAGGGACAGAGCATCATTCTTATCCTTATTTTATAGATGGAGAATTTAGGTTTGGAGATATTAAATACCTTGTCCAAGGACACACAGGAACTCTGCAGTACAGCTGGGACTTGAATCCTTACAGCCTGAAGACTTGGGTAATTATTTCTCACAATTTGGGGGAGGGGATTGGAGCAACGTAGTTATTCAGAGTATGTTAGGACAACTTAAATCTCCTCTTTCGTGTCTCACAGAACTTGAACTGGTTATGCACTGCAATACTAAATGCATTACTATGTTCTGTGATCCCTTGGTTGCCTTGAGAGAAAGGGCAGGTTACTTTTCTCATCTTACTTTACACCTTTGGATTGCCTTTGATTTTCTTGCATGTAGCGATTTTATATACTCCTCACTCATGCCTGAAAATATTCACTATTAAATATAGTTCCTTCTCTGGCCAAGAATCCCAAGGAACTCATTGGCACATCTCACCAGAGTAAGCACGAGAGTGTGTTTGGGAGTAAGTGTTCAGTGACTGGCAACAATGCTAAATAACAGAGTGAAAATTAAACTATCTCCAATGCCTTCTAACGAACATGCAGGGAGAACATTTCAGGAAACACTGTGCTGAGACAACCGACCTTTTTAGCATTTCTTAATGCACACTGTTAAAATATTTACAAGGAAAGTGGGTCCCTTTGCCTCTTTGGGTATGTCTACACTACAGAGTTTTGTCGGAAAAACGGCCAGTTTTCCTACAAAACTTCAGGAACATCCACACTGAGATTGCGTTCTTCTGTAAGAAAATCAAAAGAACAGAGGGGTTTTTCTGGTATTGGTAATCCTCATTCTACAACGAAGAAGCCCTTTTCCAAAAGAGCTTTCGCAAAAAGGCGTGTGTGGACGGGGAAGAGGGAGTTCTTTTGGAAGAAGAGGAAAGAGGAAAAAGCACAGGTGCCCTGGTGGCCATTCCGTCCATAGCAATCACAGCTTACATGAGAGAGAGTGTCCATTCAGTCTGGATGCTCTCTCTTGAAAAACCAGATTGTTTTTTCAATGCACTTTTGCAGTGTGGATGCTCTCTTTCAGAAGAAGTTTTTTCGGAAGATCTCTTCTGAAAAAAGCTTCTTCCGAAAGAAGCCTGCAGTCTAGATGTAGCCATTGGTCACTAACAAGCTCCAGAATATTATATTGAACATCACCCTTTTCATCTTCATATTTTAGCATGTGACTTCTAGGAGAGCATCAGTATAATCACATAAAACCATCTGGGGTAGTCAAGCCAGCAATAAGTCTCCTCTCATCCACCTGAAACTAATGTGGATGCTTCTGTTCTTTCATTGAAAGCTCCTCTTGCTTTCTGACATACCTCCCACTGGTTGCTAGGCAACCACCACAGTACTGCAGCACATGTACATTAAGCATGATGTGTGTGCATGCACATGTGTTTTAATGAGCAAACAGCCATGATGTAAAATCGATTTTTTTTAAATTGGAAAATATGATTCTATGACAGTTTGACTTGCAGAAATGAAATGATAAATAGCATTTGAAGACACAAACACATACATGCAACAGATTGGAGTTTAGAGATTAGTCTGTAATATAAATACCAAGTGTCCACTTCAATTGAATGAACTATACCCTCTTCAAAAAAATATTTACTGTTATAGGACTAGAGAGCTCAATCAGCACAAGGCTAGAAGATACACTCCCCAGAATCTCTCCTTGTTCCAAGATGATTGAAAGTACTAACAAATATTTTAAAAAACCAAATTAATGGTATTAATTTACTGAGCTATTTTATGGCAGTCATACTGCCTGAGGTTATAAGCGGTACAGATCTTGCAAGCAAAAGTATTTGGCTAGAAACCACAAAGGCAAACTGGGATGCCCTTATGAATCAGTAGGTGGCACTCTTCCCTTTGAGTCAGTGCTGATACAATGTTCGAGGGAGGTGTTAAGTCCCAGTATATGTTATATCTATGGCAAAGATTGTGATCACCTATCTTTAAAGAGCCCACTGCACTTTTTGATATTCTGGCCAAAATTACAATTTGGGTAACTACATTCTGTTTGCTACAATTCCCTTTGCAGTTTCAATTTGATCTAACATTCTTCTTCACTTCTGGACCATAAATTTAGTGTTCTTCTGGAAGTAGTGGTTGTAAAGTTCCCACAGGTAAAGTGTTGTAAAGCACTTTGGAATAGGGATGTAAACATTTAAAAAAAACATTAACTGTGTAACTGGCTAAATGCTCCGTGGACTCCTGGTGAACCCACGGGCTGCTGTGGTGGCCGGGAGTTTAACTAGTGAGGTTAACAGATAAGCTAATGCATATAAATTAACTGGTTGAACTCTTCCATCCTACTTTGGAATCCTTAGGCTATTACCCCACTACATCTGCATACATACTGCCTTTGGCAGAGCTTGTGCTATTTTTTTAAATATTAATTTTGTCATTAAAAGCCTCACATAACCTAGTAAAAGGGTGGGCTGAATTAAATCCAAGGGCTTCTACCTTGAAGAGATTGTGCCCAGTGATATTTTACTTTGCAAACATTTGTTAAGAATGCTGCTAGCATTTACACAGCTCTTTAGGTATTTATACCATACTTTGAACTCCAGTATCTGAATACCTTAGAAGAAAATTAATAAGTGCACCATTTTAGCATGGTCCTCTCTGTTCGCTTAACCTTATGTGGAAAAGGTTTTTTTCTTTTTAAGTGGCACAGGCAACACCAATGAAACTATTAGAAAACAATGCCATCATCCTCTCTGGCAAACTAGAAGTGGACATGCATAATTATGGGCATTTCTTCAGGGTACTGGTTTAAAAAAAACATTAAGAGATGTACAGTAGGATTTAGAGACCTAATTGTTCATCTTTGGCTACAATCCCTGGAATAAACTCCAAGTGAAAAGATAGATTAGTGAGCTCATTCCAGGATTCATTTATCAGAACTGCCAGGTCACCATACAGTTTGGAATAATTAGCATACCCTATTCAAGAACAACTAAAGATGCTGCAGGCAGGGCTGGATTAAGGCAACAGAGAGCACTAGGTACATTGCACCATGCCATACTTGGGGTGCAAGATATTGGGTAATTGAATAGTCGTGTAACCGCATGAATTCTTATCAGTTACACAATTATTCTACAGTCCTCGGGGGCAGGACTGGCAGCCAGTGCTGCATCAGAGGCAGCAGTGTGGGGTGGCAGCAGCCCCTGCCTGCAGGGATCCCAGCTCCCCATGGACAGAGGTTCCTTTGTTGGATGTGTAGCAGCCTCTGTCCACGGGGAGCTCAGACACCCCCCCCCGTGAACAGGGGCTGCTTCACTGCAGCCTTTCCTCCCCCCCACTCATCCTGCTGCCTCTGATACAGAGGCAGCAAGGGGAGGATGCATGTAGTTGACAAGATAAACCAATAAGCCTAGGCTTATCAGTTATTCGTATAGTTGAGTACTCATTGACATCCGTATGGAATACTTGGGGCTATGCGCAGTGATCCACCCCCAACCTCCACCTTTGGAGTGGCGGAAGCCAGGGAATCCCAGTCCTCTGCAACTTTAGAAGTTCCTCCACCCTGTAGAGAAGAAGGAATGGCAGAAAACCTCAGCACAGTACTTATCTCAGCCCCTGGAGTGTATGTGTGGGTGCATGTCTGGGTGCATGAACCACTGCACTCTTCTCTTGCCTCTTCTCCTCTTGAGTTATTCTCTACTGGGGTCATGTTGACAAAAATAACACTCTCTCAGAATTAATTTTAGGCTTTCTGCAGACACACGCAGCATTGCTGAATGAGTTATGCTCAGCTCACATTTTTGAGCTTCTCTCAGCCAGAAAGACTAGGAAACTTACTTAAAAATGAACATTGAAATTCTGACCTCATTATGAGATTCCAAGAGACAGGGAAACTAAATATGGGCCTATAATGTCTATGCCTTGATCCTGTCTACAGGTCAGTATTATGGATTCACAAAGTAAAGAGAGAGTAGCAAAGATTCCTCTAACAGTTGAAGTAAACAGTTCTCAAAAACCTTAGCAACAAGAACAGCTAGCTGATTATATACCAGTGTTTTCTTTCTAAATGGCTGCGGTGTTACCATCCCTATTCAAGCAGCATCTGTATTGTGCTGTCACACTGCAACAGCATGCCTTAATTTTTTTTAAAAAGTGCTATGAAAGGTTTTTTGGGGTTTTTTTGGTTTTTGTCCTACTGCTGCATTAAGCTGCATAGTTTATTTTGTTTGCTAAAGCAGCGGTTCCCCTCTGCTGGTCCGCAGGCTGATGGGGGGCTGTAGACCACTGGCTGCTTAACCATGGCAACTTTGGGAAGCATTGCCCAGTGCCTCCCCTCACGCTATGGCTGTTGGGAGAGGCACGTCCTGACCCACCTCTCAGCCAACCAGAGCCGGGCAGGGGCGGGGTGTCCTCCTGGCCATGGAAAAGCGGTTTGCTGCACGGCGAGAGGGCATAATGACTATGCAAATAAAATGTTGCTGGTCCACCAATAGTTTGTGAATGGCTTTGCTGGTCCCCAGTATCAAAAAGGTTAGGAACTACTGTGCTAAAGGACCACACTATCTTTATAAAAGAGCCTTTAATGGGATAGTCAAGTTAAAACAATACCCCAAACCATCTTTGTGTGATTTTTAAGTTGCTATTGTGACACCTAAAATGACTTCAATTGAAGAGATAAATGACATTTTTTCCTCTGATTTTTTCAGTTTGTTTGATTTGAGCTTTTGACAGCATGTTATGTTTTGTTTGATTGATTTTCTAGCCTGTTTGTGTGGACTTTCCATAAAGTAACAGGGAAAAGAAACAAAACATTTTTTTAAATAAAGAAAATGACTATGAAATAAAAAATATGGGGAGGTGGTTGAAAAACAAGGACAGTACATGAAACTATTTTTAACTGTTTTTTTAATAAGATGAGTAGATTTCAACTTGACAGTCCATTTCAGCTTTAGGAAGGCAAAAAAGCAGTGATAGTTTCTGTAATTTTAAAACTGGTATGACTATTTTATTTCAATTGCTGCTCCGGATGGAGTGACTACCACTTGAAGTAGGGCCCCACTGGGCTGAACTCCCACCCCTCGCCTACTCCAGCCTCCTATGGTTAATTGTAACCTATAAGCATCACCCAGTAAGGGTTACTCATTCACATCCCCTCCCCTCTGATATCATTACCTAGAAAGGTTTCTCTTAAGTAACTTATGTCTTGCGCATTTGGAAGACCAATAGGAGATACAGACAAAGCTTCAGATAGTTTAGCCTCCTCACTACTTGCATGGAGCTAAGACACTATACACTTACTTTACACTATGTTAGGAGTCACACTGATCCCACGGACTGCCATTAAGCACAGTCTAAGCTAGCTATGGGCAACCTAGGATAGTGAGCAGGCTGCATGAATGGCCCTCCTTCATTTCAGAGGTCGCAAGTTTGTCATAACCAAGACAGTCTCCCTGGGCACAGGTAAACAAAGTGTCTCACAGGCCACACACAGAAGCCAATGGGATGGACGCATGCAGCCTGCGGGTCGCAGGTTGCCCACCACCAGTCTAAGCCCTTCATTGGCACAGATTTAATGATTAAATGGCAGGCACATCATTTCAGAATAATTCTGGGATGGGGGCAAAGTTGGGGAGTGGTGGCAGAGCAGAAAACACAATGGAACACAAAGACCTATGAAAAATCTGGGGTGAGAGGACAGCCAAGCAACTGTCCCCCTTTTCATATAGCAAATGACCCTCCTGCTAAACAGAAATAAACCCTTGATTATCTTTCAAGGGCTTGTAGCACTTTTAAATTAAGGCACTGGAATGAAGTACTTTCTCTTTTCCCTAAATCTCTCTGAAGGAATATTGAATTTTTATTTAATTGAATAAAAAGATAGATGAATCCAGAAAATTTTACACTACTCAGAGATGACATGAAATATATAAGCCACTGCACCATCAGGCAACAGTTACAACAATGTTGCAGCATTACTATATCCATCTGTTATTAGCATGGAAGATAAGCATGAGAAATAGAGTTGTGATAAATGAAAAAAATCTTCCTAGTCACACCTTTGAGGAGGATCAAAAAACAGGACTATGTAGCACTTTAAAGACTAACAAGATGGTTTATTAGGTGATGAGCTTTTGTGGGCCAGACCCACTTCCTCAGATCAAATAGTGGAAGAAAATTGGCACAACCATATATACCAAAGGATACAATCAAAAAAATGAACACATATGAAAAGGACAAATCAAATTTCAGAACAGAAGGGGGATGTGGGAGGGTAAATGTCTGAGAGCTAATGATATTAGAGGTGATAATTGGGGAAGCTATCTTTGTAATGGGTAAGATAATTAATGTCTTTGTTTAGACCGAGGCATAAAGTGTCGAATTTAAGCATGAATGACAGTTCAGAGGATTCTCTTTCAAGTCTGGTGTTAAAAGGTCTTTGAAGCAGGATGCAGGTAATCAAGTCGTTGAGACAATGCCCTTTCTGGTTGAAATGGCAAGAAACTGTTTTTTCTTTGTGATCCTGCCTAATATGTGTTTTGTGGGCATTGATTCTTTGGCGAAGTATCTGAGACGTTTGTCCAATGTACATAGCAGATGGACACTTTCAGCATATGATAGCATAAATTATATTTCTGGATGAGCAGGAATATGTGTTCTTGATCTTATAACTCAATTGGTTAGGTCCAATAATGGTGTCAGCAGAGTGAATATGTGGACAAAGCTGGCAACGGGGTTTGTTGCAAGGGAAGGTTCCAGGGTTGGTATTAGTGTGGTATGTCCTGTGGTTGTTGGTAAGAATCATCTTGAGGTTAGGTGGTTGTCTATAGGAGACTATGGGTCTGTCTCCCAGAGCCTCTCGGAGTTTAGTATCCTGTTCCAGTATAGGTTGTAGTTTATTGATAATGTGTTGGACAGGTTTAAGTTGTGGGCTGTAGGTGATGACAAGTGGTGTTCTATTGTTGGTTTTCCTGGGTCTGTCTTGAAGTAGATGGTTTCTAGGTATTTGTCTGGCTCTTTCAATTTGTTTTTTTATTTCTCCAGGTGGGTAGTTGAGGTTTATAAATGCTTGGTAGAGATCCTGAAGTTTCTGGTCTCTGTCAGTGGGATTAGAGCAGATGCGGTTGTATCGAAGGGCTTGGCTATAGACGATGGATCGTATGGCGTGTTGTGGATGGGAGCTGGAGGCATGTAGGTAACTGTATGAGTCGGTGAGTTTTCTGTAGAGAGTGGTGTCTAATTTTCCATTGGTGATTTGTACTGTGGTGTCCAGGAAATGGATCTCTCGTGTAGAATGGTCCAGGCTGAGATTGATGGTGGGGTGTAGGTTGTTAAAATCTCTGTGGAATGTCTTCAATGTTTCTTGGCCATGCGTCCAGATCATAAAGATATCACTGATGTAGCGTAAGTAGAGAAGGGGCAAAAGGGGACGGGAGCTGAGGAAACGTTGTTCTAAGTCAGCCATAAAGATGATGTTTGACTATGAAAAGTGGGAGAGTTACAGTGTTATTTACCTGACTTAAGGTAAAATAGGCCTGTCATTCCTGTTGGGTCTGTACTGAAATGCCAAGTTCTTTAGGGAGGGCAGGGAACAGGAGGTCTAAAACAACAATTCTTAGGTGATTATTGTCTTTCACTGAATCTTCCAGGATTCTGTGTTCAACAGATGAAGTACAATGGGCTCTCTCTGCAGGTTGATATTTACACGTGTGGATACTTCAACAGGACTTCCAAATCCCTCGTATGGGCTTTTAGATATTATATACACCAGTGTTTCTTAAACTATGTTCTGCAGAACACTGGTGTTCTGTGAACAACTCACAGGTGTGCCACGACTTCTTATTTGTTTTTGTTCCTTCTTTGGGTTTGTTTTTTGAAGAAAATTGTCATAGGTGTTCCACGGGTATTTTCTAATTAAGGAAGTTTTTCCGCATTTCAGCCCCACCTCCCGAGGTCTCCCTGGTTACTCTGTGGCGCCTTTTTTTTTTTTTTTTAAATCATCTGGCAACCCTAGGTGTTCCACATAAAAAATATTGTTTGGTGTTCCATGGTCTCAAAAAGTTTAAGAAACACTGATATATACAATGGTCAGTTATGTGCCTAAATGCTAATTTCAGTGTTCAAACCAATGGATTACATGCCCTATATAGAGGTTTTCATTTGTAAATTGGCCCCCATTCATCAAAGACACAAATTTATTATTTATTGTCCTTTGTGTATAGTGCTTAGGACAGGAGTCCACTCTGATTAAGACAGCTCACATGTTCTAACAGATCTTTTTTGGTTAAGATTTTAGAACATTAAACTCTGGTACTGATTTTCAAATTACTACAACTATTTTATTAATTTATAAACTGTAATAGGTATTAGTTAATGTGGTCCATTTTCACTGATAAAGTTGGATTCTTTTCCTGTTTATATCAAAATGTAAATACATTTGATATACTCCCAATGATTTTTCTACACCACAAAATTCCCCACTCAGGGTATGTCTACACTATAGAGTTTTGTTGGAAAAATGGCTGTTTTTCTGACAAAACCTGAGTTACATCCACACTGAAATCACGTTCTTCTGAAAGTAAATTGAAAGAACGGGGGGGGGGGGGGGGTTTCCAGCGTTGGTAATCCTCCTTCTGTGAGAAAAAAGCCTTTTCCCAAAAGAGCTCTTTCGCAAAAAGGCGTGTATGGACGGGGAAGAGGGAGTTCTTTCGAAAGAAGAGGAAAAAGGAAAAAACACAGGTGCCTGGAGGCCACTCCGCCCATAGTAATCACAGCTTAAATGCAAGATAGCATCCAGACTGAATGGACGCTATCTTTCGAAACAGCAGATCGCTTTTTCGATGCGCTGTTGTGTGTGGATGTTCTCTTTCGGAAGAAGTTTTTTTGGAAGATCTCTTCTGAAAAAAGTTCTTCCGAAAGAAGCCTGCCGTCTAGACATAGCCTCATACTGGGAAGCTCTGTCTTTGCTCAGGAGGGGCAAAGGTGTGAAACAGTGAGTGATTCAGATTGGAGCAGAGGTAAAATGGTAACATCAAGTATGGAGAATTGAAAAATTCTTGTATGAACTATTAAAACTGGTTTCTGCTTTCACTGAATTATTTGTCTGGATAGAATCCTTAAGGCCAGACCCATGATAATTTAAAATGCAATTTACTCAAACTGCATTTACAGTAAGTGAAAAAGTAGTTTATAGGAGCTTTCCTAACAAGGAACTTCCCTCAGATTTTAAAATATACACTCCATTAATTTGTAATAGTTTCCCTGTTGTTAATTTACACACTGTTCTTAATACCAACTGGGAAATTTGAAAAAATTTCCTTTAAAACCAATTTGTCATCTTTCATTTGGAAAACCCTGATTTCTTCCTGTCCTGAGCTAAAATTAACCCTGGCTATTCAACAGCAGCTTCAGTATATAAAGACCTAACCTCTCAATGCCAAGACATCTTCAGTTGTGCACCCACTTCATTAAATACTAGCAAAATAACACCAGAAATAGTTTATTGCTGAACGAGGCATTTTGTATTCAGGCCCAAATTTCTCTTTTATTTTGCCAAAAAAATAATCTGAAAACAAATAGCTGGCATAGTTTATACTTGGGTGCTCAATCTGGATTTGGCAACAACAAACAAGCTACAAACCACCCAAACCTCCAATGCTGTTGTTTTCAAGGCTCCTCTATGTTCCAAACCCCCAATGGGAACATACGGAGAACCTCCCACTAGACTGCAAGAGGCAGTCTGAACATTACTAAACTAAATTTCTGACTATGGTGCTCATCAAAAGTAAAAGAATAGCAATGGCCATGTCCTGATGCTGTGAAATCTTCCACATTAATACACACCATCCTAGCTCATGATACAACCATCTTCCACTAACCAACAACAATCTGGTAAACCAGCAAGGACCAATTGTGTCTGTTCATTCACATGCTTTTATTTTTCTTTCTACCGACATGAATATGAGTATTCCAGCATAGACCTATTCAGCACACAATTCCTTCCTACAACACTCAACACATGACTCTCTCTCTCCTTTCCCCACACCCAAGAAGCCCACCCTTATCCTGCTGTGTGATTTCCATGAGGCAGGAGAAACCAGGCCAACATTTCTGTTACCTACCACACCGCACCTGTCTCCATATCTTCAAGAGGAAGCCTAACAGCCTGGTCCCTCTCTTCTTTCCAAGGATAAACTCAGGCCTTCCTGAAGACGAATGAGTAATCTACTTTCATGTCTGGCACAATGCAATAAACAGTCTGAGTTTTGTTTGCTGGCTACTTAAATTTCAAAGGCAAAGTGGAATCTTCACCTATCGTCAGGGCCAGAGTAAGAAAGGGACTTTTTATGGACTGCAGAGGAGCCCTGCAAAAAAAGTCTCCAGGCTGAAAAAAGTTCAAACCTTTTTGCAAAACTCCTTTAGCCCAGGGTCCTGGGCTGCATCTCCTAAAGCCCCTGCACATTATCTGGCCCTTCCTTGTGAGGTGGCTCCATGAATGGACATTCCTTCCCACTAAGCTGGAGCTGTGTCTCTGTGAGCGCTGGGGAAACTGCCATCTCTGTAGCTCCCATTATCTGGATTCCCAGCCAACAGAAGCTGTAAGAGGTGGTGAGCACAGGGCAGAGTGGCCCACCTGCTTTCCCCACCGCCACTAAAGGGGAGCTGCCCCAGTAAGCACCCCTTGCCCCAACCCACTGTCCCAGGTCTGAGCTCCCTCCCACACCCTAACTTCCTTCCAGATCCTGTCCATCATCCCCCTTCCCTGGCCCTGGGCCCTCTCCTGCACCCTAAGTTCCCAACTCACTTGTAGACCCCACACCCCAACACTAAGCCCACTTCAGCACCCTAATTCCCACCCAGACCCCACACCCCCATTCCAACCTCCTGTCCTGAGCCTCCTTCTGCACTCCAAATCCCTTGCCTGAGCCTGGAGCCCCTTTCTGTCCCCCAAACAACTCATCCCCAACCCCACCCCAAAGTCCGCATCCCCAGTCAGAACCCTCACCCCCTCCTATTCAAAACCCTGCCTCAACCTGCAGCCCATTCCTGCACTCTGAACCCCTCATTTTTGGCCCCACCATGGAGCCTATGGGTCCCCACAACATCTAATAGCCTCCGATTCCCAGAAGAGTTAATTAGGTCCCAGATATAGTATGAAATTCCTTCACCTGTTCATGCAAGAACCAATGATCTCTCCCTCCTTCCCTCGCTGTGCACATTTTAAGTGGTATATAAATTAACCAAACATCAACCTATCTTGGGGTCATGAAGGAGAGGTGGTATTTGTGGGGAGCACTGCTTTTAAGGAGCACAAGCAATAGCCAGCCTGAACTGCCAGGCCCCTGGGCAAGGTGGTGGGGAGGGGCAGTTCCGCTCGCCTGGAAGGGGCAGGGCCTTAGGTGGAAGGGAGGGGACAGGATATCTGTCTCAGTGGCACCTGGAGCATGGCAAGTCTCTCCCCCAGCCTCAGCACTGCCCAGAACATGTCACGTAGCACCCCCACCACTCACCTGAAATGCAAACAATAAAGTTACCCTAGAATTTTGAACATCTTACAAAAACAAAAACAAACAAAAAACCAGTTTCCACTGCAAAGCCTACCCCTCATCATTAAAAAAAAGCCGGGGTCTTGAGCAGGAACCCAGAGAGCAGTTGCAAGGAAAAAGAGAGGGGGCTGAGCCAGCCACTGAAGGAAGGAGTTCAGGCAAACTATTGCTTGCACTCCGTAAAAGCAGCACTCCCCACAAATACCACCCCTCCTTCATGACCCCAAGATCCCTGTGCCCAAATAAGTGAAAATCTGAACAACCAAGTCTGGCTATTTGCTGACCAGGACAGTCACTTTTTGGATCGCAGGGAAAAAAAAGATATAGAATCCTGCCACATTTTAAAAACACACTCTGAAGGGAACAAGGCCTTTACGTCATTGCACCATTTGTTCATTCTTGGAGATGATTCCATGTTAAGTGCCTAAAAATCTCTACAGTCCGATGGATTAAATATTGCACGCATATGGTCAACAAGCCAGAGATGACTGTCCTCTTGGGATCCAAGCATATTACAAATGCCTGATAAAATTGTGCTGCTGACCTCCACATAAAGAGCTTTGGTGAATAGTATCCATGCAGATGTGGGAGGAAGAAATTTCTAAGACCTTGGATATAAAGCAATCAAGTTAAATACAGCTGTGAACACAGCTAATTAAAACAGTTTGTTTAACTAGTATTGAGGACTCCCTCAGTGCTTGTGTGCAAGACTAACAAAGTATTTCTTTGTGTGATACAACAGGTATGTGAGAATCCTGGCATTTTGCTTTCTCAGCCTATGCAGTGGTCATTACAGAAACTGCAGCATTTCTGAAAATATGCAGATCATAAGCATCGCAGTTCCAAACAACCATAGCTAACATGAATATGACAGATCATTCAAGTGTGGTGAAGAGATGCCTGCAAAACAGATCAAGAGGACTGCATTTAAAAATGAAAGCTTTCTGGGACCAGACTAATTCCCAATATAGAGGCCACATATAGGAATATTTTTCCATCATGGTACTCCAGGGACAGCAGCAAATACAAGCTGCATCACTTCCAACTGCACATGCCCCACAGCATTTTATATGCCATAAACATCATTACAAAATCATCAGCTAGCATCAGTCCACCAGGGCATGATTACACGATATGAAATAGATTTTTATTGTGATAAACATCTCAGAGATTCACAATAATGTAAAAGCCGTTTAAAAAGATTTACAAATCGTATTTAGGTCATAATTCTTCCAATTTATTTACTTAAAAATCAAGACAACAAATACTGGAGGAAAACAGTGTTATAGTTTTCTTCTTTCAAGGAGCCCAAATAAGTAGCACATACAGGGCATGATCTTCTCCAATTGACACCAATAGCAAAATTCATATCCACTTCAATGAGAGAAGGATTGGACTCACTGTAACAATAATTTCAATGGCAAAGTATGCGACCTATTGTATAAATGTCCGGAAATGGGAAAAATAATTTGCAATTAACAGCTAATTATGTATTTGTATTTTTAACCTCATCAGTTGTTTATATTTTTAAAGTTATTTCAGTGAGGTGAAAGAGGTTTGCTTTGCAGGCTAAGAAATGCAGTAAAGGCAACATGTTTCATGTCTCAGTGTATTACTTCTGGCTTTCAGAAGAAAACTATTTGTACAAATTGACTTGAAAGGACTACTTGTGGCAGCAAGCGCTGTCTTGCACCCAGTACTAAATGTTTGCAGACTAAGGCCCCAATAGAAAACCCATTCTTCTGTTTTATTGGCTTCAATCTGTCTTCATGAAGTTTCACCTCCTATTAAAAAAAAAAGAGATAATAGGGCCAAGTCTCTCCTGTGCCTGTGAGGGTAGAGAAAGCTTATGCCAGCCAAAACTAAGTTCCACTGCTGGCGTATGGTCCTTCCTGGACATTGAGTGGAAAGTTGCAGTGGCTGAGTGTCTGAACCATAAACAGGACCTGTGGCTCTGCCTTACTCACCTTAGGGAAGTTGAATGCACAAGCCAATTATAGACATATTATACCCAGGGGCTGCGTCTAGACTGGCATGAATTTGCGCAAATGCTTTTAACGGAAAAGTTTTCCGTTAAAAGTATTTGCGCAAGACAGCGTCTAGATTGGCACGGACGCTTTTGCGCAAAAGCACTTTTTGCGCAAAAGCGTCCGTGGCCAATCTAGACGCGCTTTTGCGCAAGAAAGCCCCGATCGCCATTTTAGCCATCGGGGCTTTTTTGCGCAAAACAAAACTGAGCTGTCTACACTGGCCCTTTTGCGCAAAAGGTTTTGCGCAAAAGGACTTTTGCCCGAATGGGAGCGTCAAAGTATTTGCGCAAGAAGCACTGATTTCTTACATTAGAATGTCAGTGCTCTTGCGCAAATTCAAGCGGCCAGTGTAGACAGCTGGCAAGCTTCTGCGCAAAAGCGGCCGATTTTGCGGAAAAACTGGCCAGTCTAGACACAGCCATGGTGTGTTCTGTAAAGGCTACTTTGCTTTTCTTGCATTGTACCAATACGCAAGAGGACAACGAACCTCATCTCTGACTCTGCTGGTTGGGGCCAAATAAGAATGAAGCAGCAGCCTTTCTTGATCAGTCATCACTCCCACTGCTAGCATTAACATAAAGATAAACTGTCAGGAGCATAAATGAGGGAAACAAACAAGCAAGCAAACAAACAAACCCAGCTGATACTTGGCCCTCACTAACACAGTATACCAGACTAACCTGAATACTTAGCCCTTAATATTCCATCAGGTATCCTGCCAGTGACTTCCTGCTCAAATACTACATCATGAAAGGAGATTAGAGAATGGCAACTGGTGTTACAGCTTGGCTTGCACTGGTCACTGTCAGACTCTAAACAGACAGAAGTAAAGCAGAGCTCTGGTATATGGCGCCTGATTTCTCTCTCTAACTCACTAATTTACTAAAACAGCTTTAAAACTTTTTTCCATAGATATGAAGAGGAAAAGACACTTTTTAAAATAGGCTGTTATTGTGGAAGCTGCTCATAGAAGAAGAAATGTAGAGCGCTCACAACTTCTCACACACATTGTTAAAATGCATTTTAATAACTGAGCAACAAATCTAGTCTCTCTTTCATACTTATCCCTCTCCTCCAACTCCTTAGAATGACTGCAAAAGCCTTGGGCTTTATGGTTAATACTGCTTAACTCTCAGCCCTTACTACTCAAAGTATGAATACTACTCAGCTAGCAGGACTTTAAAAGAAATGGCCAAATATAGCTCTCGCATAAAAACAGGCTGAGAGCACTGCAATAACTTTCCAAAACACCATTGTTCAAAAGCATGTTTCCCATCCAAACCATAGGAAAAGCATAATCTAGGGATGGAATGTACAGATTCGCCAACCAACTCATACAGGTATAGCACTACGATTCCTAGTTATGCAGGCTGAACGTCCCTGGTCTGGCACCCTTGGGACCTGACTGGTTCCGGACCAGGGAATTTGCCGGACCAGGGGAGGTCAATGCACTGGGGTTTGCACCAGTGTTCCCTATAAGCTGGGCAGCAACACAGCTTCATAGTTGATTAATCAGCCCTGCCCAGTCAGAGGCTCAGGGCCAAGAGCTGACTGACTGAGCAGGGCTGATTTACCACCTGTGAAGCGATGGGGCAGCACAGCTTAGAGGGGACACTGGTCTCCACTTTTGCTGCTGACCACCCTGCTGCCACCTGGGGCCTTGCTCTCCCCATGGGGGCTCCACTCCCTCCCCCCCTCCACTGAGGCTCTGCTGCCACTCAAGTCTCTGCTTTTGCCAGGCAGTGTTGCTCCGCCCAGGAGGTGGGGACTCCATGCTGAGCCCAGCAACTCCGCTGCTGCCAAGGACTCTCCCCAGCAGCCCCATGCCAGGAGCTCTGCACTCCGCCCAGCAGCCGCACTGCCACCAGCTCTTAGAGAGCAGACAAGCCTGTTACATACAGTAAATGTACAGCAGGTGAATAAGTAATTTGAAAACTGTAGTAAAACTCTACCCCAGCTTGCAAAGTAAAACTCTACCCCAGCTTGCAGAGGCTGCGTCTAGACTGGCATGATTTTGCGCAAATACTTTTAACGGAAAAGTTTTTCCAAGAGAGCGTCTACACTGGCATGTGCCTTTGTGCAAAAGATTTGCTTTTGCACAAAAGCATCCATTCCAGTGTAGACGCTCTCTTGCGCAAGAAAGCTCTGATGGCCATTTTAGCCATCGGGCTTCCTTGCGCAAGAAATTAATGTTGCTGTCTACACTGGCCTCTTGCGCAAGAATACTTGCGCAAGAGGGCTTATCCCTGAGCGGGAGCATCAGAGTATTTGCGCAAGAAGCACTGATTTTGTACATTACAATGTCAGTGTTCTTGCGCAAATACTCGCAGCCAGTGTAGACAGGAGGCAAGATTTTGCGCAAAATCTTGCCAATGTAGACACAACCCAGAGTGTTTAAAATCAACAGATTAGGAGTTCATTTGAAAACAATGAAGGATTTAATTTTTTTCCGCTGTCCAAAGAAAATATGCTTACTCTGTATGCAAAAAAATGTAGCTTTCGCTAATGCGTCAGGAAACTTCTCAAATGTAGGCAGGCTGTTTTATAAATCTTGCACCAAGTTTCTGCTACAAGCTGGTTTCAGACAACCAAAACTGTTCTTTCAAACACTGCAGGCTTGTCTACCTGGAACGTTAGGAAGAGTGTATGGAAGAGTGCCTGTGAAAGTACAGCCCTTTCGCCTGCTGCGCACTAACTGGTCCTGGGGAACCTCATACTGTACACTCGGTCCCAGTAGTCCTATTATGTCATCAAACTGAGGTCATGTAATATATATATTAGGCACAACAATTTCCAGCAAACCTTCTCCTTCCTCCCCCTGGATCTAAAGTCTGGGAGAGAACATAGGCCTTGCAACATATGCTGAGGGCTCATTTCAAAGGGGGTTGAGGGCATGAAGCATATCCCCTAGTCAAGTTCTCATCACAGAATGTGCACGACTGTCAGCCCTTTTAGACCCATTACAACAGCTGTGATATCAACACAAGGGAAAATAGTCGGTCTCTAAAGAAGGCAGGGCCCAGATCATCTAGGGAACAGAGAATGGGAGGCCCCCTCTCATCTTGGGGAGATGAGAACACAGGTTGTACCTCCTCCTCCCCCAATGTAGCCCGGGGGAAAGAGCAAGGGAGCCAGCTGGAGTCAGCAACTGGTAGCAGCAGAGGACATTCGTGTAACTTTCTAGTTTTGCCAGAACTTTCTCTGTCCAGAACTGTTTGGTTGTTTGCCCCAACACTCCTGCTCCCCCAGGTATCTTCGCCTCGGCTTCAATCCACACCTCGCTTTGCTCTCTCTTTGTCTAATGGAGGCCTGAAAGTAATTCGTACAAATTTGTGTATAAACACCACATACATGTGAACCTTAAATTATACCAGCAGCTCTATTGTTCAGTTGCTACTTTCTTCAAATGAGGATGCAGTCTGTGATAGGGAAGCATGATTCCCATGTTAGGATTTAGGAGGAGGAGACACCATTTCAGCGGTTCAAATAGCACAAAAGGAGCAGTGGAGACTTAGTGGAACACCCCTGTTTTTGATTCCCCTCTTATCCAGGAGTCCTCAATTGGTACTAATCAGTGCAGTAAACTATTTAGCCAACTCCTATTTAGGCCAACTCCTGCCCTGCCCTGTCTGCAGCTCCAGGCACAGAAGGCATTTTAGGAGCTACAAAGGGCATTGGCAGGAGAGGGACAGTGGAAGCTGTTAGAACACAAAGTGCTTCAGCAATCCCCTGTCACTGGGCAGTCTCTCATGGATCCTGGTCAGCTAGCATGGGTTATACCAACCCACACTTGGGGCTGGGCCAAGGAGAGAATGGGAGAGATGTATCCGAGACTCTGACAGTCCCTTATTTCATTTCTCTTGTGCCTGGTGTAAGCCGGATTTCGAATCTAGGCTCAAATGGCTTCTTCACAGTAAGGATTACAGACAAGGACTGGTATTTTCTATTTGTCTATGCGAAGAGAGACAGCAGTGTCTTGATTCTGCAAATGTTAAATCAAGAAATTCCCTTGCTCTTGGACCTTGAATAGAATTTGCATTGTTTTTGTAGCTGTGCTCACTGTTCCTGCTTTATACATCACATTTTATGTACTATACTGTGGATCCAAACACATTTAACAGTGATGGAACAGAGCTGAGAGTTAATACTTCATCACTTGCCATTAAACATGTATTCAGAAAGGTTCTGTTTTGATACTTATTGTCCTTGTAACTATAGACCTTCACACACTTTCTGAATGACTGCATTCTTCATTTGTGCCCTTTGGCAGACCTGCAACTCTCAAATAATCCGATGGACTGAAACACAATTGCTTCTACAAGTACAATACTTCATTATATATTTGTTTTGAAAACGGTTTCCAGAGCTTAGAGCATGTAAGCGAAAGCAAGAGAAAGAATGTTGATGTTGTTACAAGGTCAGTTTTTCAGAGACCATAGGCAGTAGTCACTGGCATACTGTCAAATTATCACTATGGCAAACATGGCAGCCCCCAGACAATGATTCAGCTGCTTTGACAATACTAAATCTCTAGCTAAATCTGAAGACAAGTTACTCACACTCCCTAACATACTTCTGCCCTAATAAGTCTGTTAGTCTCTAAGGTGCCACAGGACTCCTTGTTGTTTTTACACAACCTCAGGAGATTTTTAAAAATGAAGTTAAAGAATGTAAGAAGTGAAAAAAACAGCAGAGGTAAGGCTGAATAGCCCTAAGTGAGTGCCCCTTCTTCCTTTGTATATTTTACCTAGACCCTGTTTATAGACAGAAATTTATAAAAAGAAAAAAACTATCAGGCTAGGACCTGGGCCTTTTAATATGTGTTAATAGGAGTCCCAGTGTACTGTGCTTACACTAGAAAAAAAATCAAGGACAATTTGGCACATGATGCCATCCCTCGTCAAGAGCCCTGTGCTCAAAGTGTTTTAGAAAGGAGAATCCACAGCCATGTTGTTTGCAGTGTAGTATCTTTCCCAGGCCTCAAGAAAAGCTCTCTGTAGCTTGAAAGCTTGTCTCTTTCATCAATGAAAGTTGGTCCAATGAAAAAATACTGTCTCTTCTCACCTTGTCTCTCTTAATCCATATCCATTTCAGGCCCCCGGGGAATAGAGCTGCCAGGGAAGCAGAAACATGAGACTGTGCTGTTGGTATGCACATGCCACTTGCACCTGTGCTGAACCAATCCTATTTAATGCCCCTTTAATTATACACCTGTACTCTATTCAGAATGGGAGGGAAGATAGTTCTGCTCTTTAATGTATCACAAGCAGTGCCAACTATCTTTGGCACAACAGGACTTCAAAGAAAAAATATTCTCTTCCAGAAGTCTTATGACTGATGTTGATCTGCTCCACAATGATTTATGAATTTATGTATGTGACCAGGTTATTGGGATGTTCGCTGTATGAATAAGTGGGTTTAGTTTAATAGGGGTGTCATTTTTCTTGAATAGGGAGTATACTAAACAATGACTCTAGATAAGCCATGCTACCTTTAACACCATCTCAGTGAACACTTCAAGGCTATTAAAGACAATACCTGAGCTAGTATCTGTGAAAGTTCTACCTCGTGGCTCCAGCCAAGTTCTAACATTTGTTTCCAAGATTAAGAGGTTCTGTGTCTGGATTCAAAGTGTTAGTGTCCTTCTGTTAAAAAAAAAAAAAAAGTAGTTGGGGAGATGTTCAGGCTGATACCCAGGAACCTATTAGGTAGACCTGTCTAGGTGACTCATGAACCTTAGGCAGGATCGTCTACATGCATGTAAACTATTTGTTATTTTAAAATAATCTCTTATATTTTGTTTCTATTGCTGAAATTGAACAATACTTTGTTTTTTAAGAAGATGGTCTGATTTCTGTATTTGCTACTGGCAATCGAGGGGAATAATTGCAGAGGCCAGAATTCTATCAGACCTTCAGGTAAGCACATTTGATGCACAACATATAATAGCATAGGGCCTGGTTTAGGAATGGGATTCCATAGGTAAAGACATGAGGCTTGACACCTGGAGGGACACTCAGACACTAGGGAGGAGACAGGCAGCTAGCTCTCTAACTGTGACAGGTCCTAATCAGCATAGTGCACACAAAGGGGAGCACTAGAGGCTGCACTTACCTCTGCACAGAAGGCCACCAAGGAAGGCGAAGCAGAATCCCTTCCAGAGCCTCCGCTGAGGCACCCTGCTGCCCTGTGCCACAATTTGATTCTTAGACTGGCCCTTCCCCTGGGAAAAGAAGCTGGTTTGTCCTATGCCTTTGAGGTGCCTAAAGTGCTTGTATATGCTGGTTAAATAAACAATGCCTCAGTAATCTTGTACAGCCCTACAAAAAAGCAGGGCAAAAAAAATAAAATAAACCCAAGCTGCTAAAATTGCTAGCGTAATCCTTCTGCCAAGTGATGTCGGCAGCAACAAGGTCTGCATTCAATACCTACGAGTTCCTTTTAACATTACACAATAGAATCAGAAAATTAACTGCCACACGATGCACCTCCAAGAGGCAACACTTCCCCCTCACAAATAGTAGGTCTGTGTGTAACCCAAGAAAACTTTGACTGAAAGGGAGAGGGAACTCAGCATTGATTTGGGAAAACACCACAATTCAAAAATTGGCAAACCACATGTAAACTCCCACCCCACACTATATCAGGAAGTAGTCCTCTGCCTCAGTTTCCCACTTGGCTCTGTGAAATTCTGACAGATGTGTGTCTCTAACACGTCACTCCCCTTTCCTGCCTTTGGACAACAAACCATAAGTGGTGTGGAGCCGAGGGAAAGTCCCAGAATTCAGGGTGCATTCACATGGGTTCACATCCCACCTCTGAAGTGGGGAGGAAGAGCAACATCTCTGCTTCTGTTTGCCACTATTGCTGACACTTTTACTGCTTCTCCCCATTGTCGCTGTTGTTTCTGCCACTACTTGCTGCTGTTTCAGCAGACTTTGCTGCTGCTCATCATTGTCGCTGCTGCTGCCGCCTTTAGCTACAATACCAAGTTCTAAGGCAGTGGTTCCCAACCTGTGGTCCATGGACCCTTGGTGGTTTGTGACAGTACTGTAGGGGGTCCATGGAAAGTTTAAAAATAAGGATGGGCTCAATCCTTTTTCTTTTTCTTTCTTTCTTTCCTTCCTTTTCTTTTCTTTTTTTTTCTCCCCAGGGCGTGGACCCCATGAAATTTTAATAGATTGAAAAGGGGTCCGTATGCTCAAAAAGTTTGGAAACCACTGTTCTAAGGATTTGTTACTTGGACCATTTCTTAACGATTTCACACGTTTGTGAGGATCCTCAGTGCTTCTGCATCCTCTGCACTGTCTTTTATGGCAGTACTGGCCTCATACCAGGTCTAAGGTTCAACCCCTAGATCAGTTCATCAGTGATAAAACCTGTAGCGACTACTGAGCAAAAGTAAAGACTCCCCGGTAAACCTAATCTGCCTTTAAACACCACAGGGGTAAGGCAAAATGGTACCACGGACTCTTTAAACAGAGTCCACCTGTCCGCATCCACACTAACTTTCGCCTGGATTTGGCTTTCTTTGCCCCTTGCTTAGTGAGTCAGGCTATTGGGGTGACCCACTCAGGGCATATCTGTTCTGCTGCCCTTTAAATGCACAATAAGCATAACAACATATTACTTCCCCTTGTTCAAGACTGAAGTGATTTTAACTCTAAATTGATCATGTCAGCAAAGTAGACGTGGCTGGGCATAATCCAGGCTGCTCCTGAAGTCTCCCACCAGTTCATAAGATGGCAGGGTGAGCTTATTCATAGCCTGGCTTACGTTAGTGATCACTAATAGGTATTTCTGTCACACTTTCAACCAGATATAAGAACAGCCTCGGCTGCAAGGGACTGCTCACTACTGAGCTACTTCAGTGGGAGTAATAAAAGAGCTCTGTTATAAACCCTGGTAGAAGCAGAAGACTGGCCATAGGTGTTAGCACCTGACAATGAAAAATTATAATCACGCACTGCAGCGCTTACAGTGTTGTCAAAGGAAAGGTTTTATTAGTTAGTGCAGTGGGAGGCAGGAAAGAGGATAAGAAAGCAAGTCATAGATGACTGCCAGGGCTCTGGAGAAGGCATCTCTGGAAAAATAAAAGTTGCTCTACAGATGTGAGAACTAATGCAATATCAGGGGAGAGATTCACATATGAACCTTTTAACTAGCCTATTAAAGCATGTGAGACAGTAGGTGGAAGTGGACCTGACTGATAGCAAAACAGCATTAGGAGGTACCTTCCAATGATCACTGATGGGCAGACCAGGAACCTCCCCACCCCCAGTTTCCTTGAAAGGGCTGCTAAAACTGCAGCATCCCAGACCCAGCTCTTTCATTAAGATTTGTCAAAGGTGAGTGAAAGAACATTGACCGTTGAATATTCCCGGGTGACTAGAACAAACATCTCTCTCTAATGACAAGCAGATATGCACCAGCTGACAAGAAGGGAAAGCTGAAAACTGGCATGAAGTCCCTCAAAGTCAGCGGTTTCTTTCAGCTCACTGGAAGTCTGTGTCCTTTGCAAGTGGAGACCATTCAGCCATGCCCTTGCCTTTTTTCATTTGTTAGTTTGGAGTGAGTTTGGTACTTATGCAACAGTGTCCCTTGCCCTTGTGTGGACTCCCCCCTCATCTTCATCCCTGCTCCTCTCGCAGTTGGCTGGGTGTGGGTGAAGCCTAATTCACTACCCAACCAGACACTACTATTCTGCTGTTTATGAGGGTGAGGAACCAATCACTACTCCCTACCCAGAGAAAGGAAGGGGCTTGCTGAGGAATGATGTTTTTCCCCCTGCTCTGCACATAGGTTAACATAGCTACACATGGCCCCTTACACTGAGCAAATGGTAAAACAACAATTTAGACCCAGGGTTGCCAAATGGTTTAACCAAAAATACCGACCCCCCCCCCAAAAGGGGGAAAAATTTTGTTGAAAAAAAAGGGGGGGGGAGACCAAAGTTGTTGAGCAAAACCAACCAACCAAACAAACAAAAGACCCAGAGAGTTATTAAGCAAAAAAAATGTTAAAAAACAGCATGGCCCCTTTAAGAACAGGAGGAGCTGGGCTCTGCCTCTCCTAACAGGCTGCTGGCAGCTGGTGGCCATCTTGCCTCCCTCCCTGCAGAACCAGGTAAGTGGGGCGGGGGGAGGCTGGGCCCGATTGCTGACTGTGTGGTTGCCAGGTGTCCGGTATTGACCCAGACAGTCTGGTATTTTCGCCCCCTGGCCGGGAAAAAAAAAATCAGAAAACACCAGACATTTTAAGTATCCGGTATTTTCTTAATTTTTTTATTGGACAGGAGCCAAAAATACCAGACTGTCCAGGTCAATACTGGACACCTGGCAACCCTATTTAGACCCATATTCTTTTATCTAAGTCCTGTTCATAATTTTAAGTTAGACCAACAAGTGCTAAGAAAAACAAGGCCTTTCAGTTCTTGGGTCTTGAGTTGATAGCATATCCAGGGATAAAGAGCCTACACGTAACTCCAAGAATTATACTACTCCAGATACAGACATGTTACTAGATTCTTAATTTATTAGAAAAAACTAATAACAAAAATCTAGGAACCAGTCTTCTGATTGGCAGAAAATCTCTTTAACATTTAACCAATATTTACTTCTGTTTTTAACACATACTTTACAAATCATCCCACACATTCAAGGAGACCATAGATGTCATTTAATTGTTTCTGATACTTCTCAACAGAAAGGAAAAAAAGAAACAAAGCACCTCAATAAAAAGTTAAAAGATGCTTCAGGATTGTTCAGCGACCCAAAAGGTGAGAGTATTGACCAGAGACACATCACAATTCCTTTAATTATCCAACTGCTCTGAAATGAAGGATAATAAATAATTCATTGATTTTTAATCACCTAAAAGAACGAACTACTGTGGCAATGTTTGCAGGATGAAATTAAAAAAAAAAAAAAAAACCCAAAAGAACGCTCAAGTGTCTCTCTCATTCAGTTCCAAACATATAGTTTATTCCACCTCTGCTTAGAGACTTAAGGCATGAATACTGCAAGATCATTAAAATTGAAGGTGAAAATACTTAGAAAAATCTAATCAGACAAAGAGTACACACAGTTAACACAGGGTGAGAAACTAAGGACAATACAAATAACTCTAATGAATATTTGAAAACATCTATGATGTTGTGAAAACACAACACAACACACTGGGAAACACAGCTAACTGCGGACAGAAGGAAGCATTTTAACACTTCACTGATTTTGTAGTTTTGGATCACTTCTACTTAAAATTTTATGGTGAGAAGCAATCTGAATAAGTACATCTTTGCAAAAATGAGTTTTCACAGATGTAGAATTTTTGGTTAGCTATCTTAATAAACATGCTATCAGAGATGAGGTGAACAGAGCAGTTATATTTTAACTTGCAATGTAAGCGTTATTTAAAGAGGTGACTTTCTAGTCCCCATTCACATGATTAAACAAAACAAAACAAAAAACAAGCAGAGTAGAAAAGACAACTTGAGAAAGTGTTTCTTTGGTTCAGGCTACTGGCACCCCTTCAAGAATTCTTATTTTAAAATCTTTTAGCAGCCCTTGTTGTGGAATGTTCATAAAGGGTGCGTCTGCACAGTGGCACTAGCTCGAAATAAGCTATGCAATTTGAGCTACGCAAACTGCATAGCTTATTTTGAGCTTATTTCAAAATAGTCTATTTTGAAATTTGGCACTGTGTAGACAGCACCAAATTTCAAAATAGACTGCTATTCTGACAAGTCCCTTAATCCTCATGGAACAAGGTTTATCGGGACATCAGAATAACAAGTACATTATTTCAATTGCATTTCGTAATAACGGGCATGCTGTTAAGAGGCAGAAAACTCTATTTTGGGATACCAGATGTATCCCGAAATAGCATTGCCGTCTAGACATACGCAAGCAGGCCGCTATTCCCTCAAAGGACACTAAGGCTACGTCTACACTGCAGAGCTATTTTGGGATACCGAAAGTATCCCGAAATGGCTATTCCGCATCTTTTGAGCGTGCCCTTTATTTCAAAATATAACAGGCTTACTATTCTGACATCCCTGTAAACCTTGTTCCATGAGGATTAAGGGATATTTCAGAATAGTTGTTTATTTTGAAACTTGGTGCTATGTAGATAGCTTATTTTGTAATTTTGAGCTATTTCGAAATTACCTAAAAATAAGCCCTTATTTCGAGCTAAGGATGCAGTGTAGACGCACCCTAACAAGGAAATTGCAGTTACACAAAGAAACCTCTAGGAATGGAAGAATATATGGCAGGATAACAGGAGGAGATGGTATAATCAATTCTCCATACTGTCCTTTGAAAGGACATTGTCAAGAGAATAATTTTGTTAAATCCCTATGTGCATTATTCCAAAAATATGATTTCCAATGTAATTTATGATTGAATTGCACTCAGATAGTGAAAATAACCTAGTCAGTTTCACTTCCTAGATTTTTTTTTTCCATGAGCTAGCACAAAGTTATGTTGGAAATTTAAAGGCCTCTACTGTGTGTCAGTTACTGGGATGTGAACAGGTAACTGGTCAATCGGTTACTCAGAAAGCATGATCCGGGAGCAGCCCCCTGTCCACAGTCCACTATTCCTGTGTGGGAATTGGGAGCCAGCAGCTTGCTCCTGGCCCCAGCCCCACCTGCATTCGGCACTGTCAGCACCCCCCATGGGGGACAGGCTGGGAGCAGGCAGCAGCCCTCGTGTGGCCAGGAGGCTGGCCCGGATCAGTTCCCCCCTGGGATCCTGTACTTAATCAGTTAACCAATTAAATCTAATATTCAACCAGTTAACTGATTAACCAGGATTTTACATCCTTAGTCCATAAACTATATAAATGTTAACAACAATCTCAATGATTTTTACAGACATTTGTTTAAAAATCCATGAAGATGTTTTTACCTCATTTGAATGTTAGGCATCATTACTTCATGATGCCCCTTTAAGACAGGGGAATAAAGGTTGAAATGTATTGGATAGAGTTTGGAGAAAATATGAAAATGTTAGTGGAAAGAAAGCTACATAAATCAAAATGATTATGAAGAGCTATGGTCACAGGGTGCAGCCCTCACCAACACAGTGGCGCCTCCTCCTGGTTGTACTGGGGATTAGCGTGAGGATGATGCCCATGTCTGTGGTCTGTACATCGTCACTCTGTCTCTGCTCTTGCCTGCGGCTTCTCTCCCAACTTCCAAAGCTGCAGCATCTTCTTCTCGACTCAGCCCTCTGGCTAGATCATCATCTGTGTTTCCCCCTTCCAGGGAAGGGGGGATGGTATCTCTGTCCCACAGTCCAGCCACTTCCTCAGTGGTGAGTGAGGGGGGGTAGCCAAGCCTGCCCACTACTCCAGACTCCAACCTGGGGGACCCGTAAATAGCAGCCTCTGCCAGGGTGGGGTGGAGGCTCCATCACTGTTACAAAATACCCCCCTCTCTCACCTGATCTGTAAGAATTTGGTGGGCTACTGTTCTGCTGCTTTCTCCCACCGTGTATCAGAATGACCATGGATTCCACCACCTTCAAAACTCAATGGAAATCTCATTTCTTTACCCTCGCTTTCCTCACGGATAACTAAAGCACACGCTCGCTATAACCAACCTCTGGGTGTGTGTGTGTGTGTGAGAGAGAGTGAGAGAGAGAGAGAGAAAGAGCTATAACAAACCTCGGGGGGGGGAGAGAGAGAGAGAGAGATGATGGAAGCTGACAGCTCCTTCAACCCTGAGGCTGGGAGGAGGATGACATCTCCTCTGTGGCCAGCCCCAGCCCCCGATTGTGGCCCTGGGACTGGAAAAGCTCTCAGCCACCACTGTCCCTCAGGGCCTGAGGTGCGATTTCCAGACTGGGTTCATTATTGCCAAAGATTTGTTAATGATGGCGGGCATGTTAGCAAGGGTGTAGTATAGTCTACATTGTCACATAAGTAAGGGTGGAGATTATAGGAGAATATTGTCTTACAGACTGACTGGTTGCTTTGTTCTCTTGTACAAGGCATCAGAAACAATCAATACAGCTAATGAGATTTTCAGATAATGACAGCACCCACTACTCACCTGCCTTCGGTGAAATAGTCTTAGGGAAGAAGAACCTTTCTTTTCAATGAAAAGCACTCAAGCAATTCTTAACCACAATGGGATTATTTATATGCTTAAAATTAAGCACACAAATAAATCTTTTCAGGATCAATGCTTAGAGTAGAGACCGAAATAAAAAAACCTAACCTAAATCATTGTGAAAGACCCTGTGTTATAGAAAAAATTAATGATGGTTGGGCAACAGGAAGAAATACTATGTACTGTGATGCAAGGACTCCAAGAGCAAATGGGCTGCCCTCCTTATTAGTTATTTTACAGGGCCCACAGATATGCTAAGCTCTTTTATGTGTTATCTGTGAAGACAGGCCATTAGCCCAAAGGATTTACATTTACATTCTGAGGCAGGGGTGGGCAACCTGCAGGCTAGAGGCAGCATGTGGCTTCTCAGGGCAAGCCACTGATGGGCCGACAGATGTTTGCAGGTAGGGCAAAACAACAGCTCTCCTTGGTTATGAATCACCATTCCTGGCCAATGGGAGCTGCAGGAAATGATGCAGGCCATAGGGACTTGCTGGCTGCCACTTCCCGCAGCTTCCATTGGCTGGAATGGTGAACTGTGGCCCTGGGAGCAGCGGGTGGCCATACCTGATGCAAGGTAAACAACCTGTCTGGCAGCTCATGAGCAGCTTACCCTGGTGAGCTGCGTGCAACCTGCTGGCTGCAGGTTGCCCACTACTGTTCTAAGGGCCTGATCCAAAGGCCACTGAAGTCAGTCAGAGTCACAAACACAATTCTTACCCATCCCTATAAAATATTTAACAACATATTACAATCCAGGGTAACTTAATTCCTTCTTTAATAACAGAACAAAGTTTAAAATAAAGGAAATTAAATAAAACAAAGAAAAAGCAAGTGCAAAATACTAAACTTTTGAAGCAAAAATCAAATATACATGTAAATATGTATATAAAGAAATGTAAAATGGGCAATAACTGGCTAGGCATTAGTACTGCAGAAAGGGATCTGGGGAATTATAGTATGTCAAAAATTGAATGAACCAACAATGTGAAGCAACTGCAAAAAAAGACTCTCATAATTCTGGAGTGTATTAATAGGAGTGTCATATATAAGACACAGCATGCTATTCTTCAACTCTATCCTGCACTGTGAGGTCTCAGCTGGAGTCCTGTATCCAGTTTGGGCACCACACTTGAAGAAAGATGTGGACAAATTGCAGAGTCCAGAGCAAAACAACAAAAATTATGTAAGTTTTAGAAAACATGACCTATAAGGAAAGGTTAAAAAAAAGCTGTGCATATTTAATCTCGAGAAAAGAAGACTGAGGGGGGGAACCTGATTAACAGTCTTCAGCTATGTTAAGAGCTGTTATCAAGAGGATAATGATCAATTGCTCTCCATGTTCACTGAAGCTAAGTCAAGAAATAATCAGCTTACTTTGCAGGAAGGAAGATTTAGGGTAAATATTAGGAAAAAGCTTCCTACCAGCAAGAACAGATATGTACTGGATATTAGCAAGAGATGTTGTGGAATCGTCAT
The DNA here is from genome assembly GCA_032595735.1 of Pelochelys cantorii. Taxonomy (NCBI): domain Eukaryota; kingdom Metazoa; phylum Chordata; order Testudines; family Trionychidae; genus Pelochelys; species Pelochelys cantorii. The sequence goes on from CM064327.1 coordinate 72,933,653, forward strand.
CAGTGGAGGTTTTTAAGAACAAGTTAGATTAATACCATCAGGGATGGTTTAGGTATACACAGTCTTGCCTCACCTCACATGGGTGGACACAAGACCTCTCAAACTCCTTCCATCTCTACAATATTATGATGAAATTTATTTCCTATTCCCCAGAATACTCAATTATATAATCATATAAGGGACGGCGAGGAAAATAACACATTTTCTGTCACAGAGAGGAACTCAGCAGAAGTGTACTTGCTCTTTTATCTCAGATTTAACCTTAGCATTAATTAGGTTCTTTAAGCAATGATCCCATTGTGGCTGCTAATGACATGCTAAGGTGCTCAAAGGACATGGAGGTCAATTATCCCAAGTGATAAACCTCAGAATTAAAATGACTCTTGCTATTCAATAAAACACGTTATTTAGGGCGAGCCAGGACATTATTCTGCAAAGGGAATTTTCTTACCGACAGAGTCAGCAAAGATTGAGGAGGTAATTCATTTAGTGCTCAAGGCAGAAGCAACTTATGTCATCCTCCAGCAACACTCACAGACCAAGTTAAGTTGAAAAGTGCAGGTGATAGTTGGATAGAGAACTTTCTACTCCTGCTCAACAAAGAGAAGACCATAGCACTTTAAGGCCTATGAAAGAAGGCCATTGACTAAAAAGGGGAAATAGCGGGAGTCCACCCAAGCCATTTAAACACAAGAGGGTTAGTAATGACCTCACCAATGAAGCTGTCAAGGGTCTTTTCCAATTACCTTTTAATGACATTTTATACATAGGCCATAACATGCAAGCTCTGAATTACAGCGGAACTCTCTTTAGAGTAAATGTTAATTCTTAACAGCATCTAGGTTTGCTGCTGAGTGACGGAGAGGAATTCAGCCACCAGCTATCTTATAGACCAGGGATTCTCAACCTTTTTGAGCTCAGGCCCCATTTGTAAATGTCTATGGTCTGCCATGATCCAGTAAATAGTCTGGAGTGGAGGCCATGGGATGGTTTTGGTCAGATCTGGTACTGCAGGTTAGGTCCTGCCCAGCACTCACTCCCCAGAGGTTGCTCCTGCAGCTCTCCTACTGTGGAGCTGGCTGGGCTTGGTTTGCAGTGCTGCTGGAGTTTGGGCCCACACCTCTGATGGAGCCAGATTTGAGTGACTTAGCTCATAGGGTTGTAGCACTGCTCATTCACATTTGGCCTACCAGGGCTCCCATCACCATGACAACTCAGCCAAACCTGAGTGGCTCTGGGACCCCAGAGGTTGCAGTGCCTGAGCAGGTAGGTGAGACCAGACAGCCTCATGGGAGAGGAGCTGCCACACAGCTCTTTCGAACATTCTTGTGACCCAGTTTTGGGTCCTGATCAATGGGTCGAGAAACGATGCTGTACAGAAAGAGGCCAGAATCAGGGCATCAAACCTAGCTCTCCCACATTCGACCAAGTGTGGGGTTTTTTTTATTTAGGAGATACACATTTTGTTTTTAATAGACTTGCTTCGTACTTGTTAACATTGAAAGATTCAGGTAATCCAATATTTTAAAAGATGACCTAATTTGCAACAATGCTTAGGAGAACTTTCTAACAGGAGTTAGAACATTCTGAGGGAAAACAAACCAACTTACATTTCCAGAATGTTCTAACCAAGGAGTACTGTTCTTTCTAATACAATAGCCAGTCAAAGGTTGAAAAGCATAGATTTCATCCTGCCGGGAACACTCTAAAAAGGGAGCATGGTTGTAACTGCCAAGAACTGCATGCAACCTAATGAGGGGTTACACGGATTTGAATGGGCTAGAATTTTACTCCAAGAATTTTGTAATACAAAACACCACTTTTAACTAAAACCACCACTTCACAATATTACAAGTTTGCAGTAAGCGCTCAGAGGCAGAAAAAAGTCTGAAAAATGAACTCACTATTTTGAAAAAAAAAAAGTGCAGTAAAAAACATGTAGAGCCTCTAGCAACATAGGGAATGGACAATTTATTCTACAGTTTTGTGTTTACTGCTTAGAATTAATTCATCATCTAATGGTCCAAACTGAAATTGGCAGGCTAGTACTCAGATTTTGAGGTCAGATACATTTCATACCCATATTAGGTTGTGGAGCAAATTCTGAACATGATTCAATAGTTCTTCTCTATTTGTACCATTAAAGAAGTCTTAGAGGCAGAATACACACTGTTATGAAAACATCAAAGGTGAATTCTGCCCTCTTCTTGAATTAGCTGTACATATATAAAACAATGGGCATTAAACCAGAAACCACACCAACTGTATCACAAGGTTCAAGAAAAATTAAAATATCTAAAAGGGGATGAAAATATTGCCAATGAAACAGGAAGTTTTAGACCAAAGCCTAAATTAAATATCAAATTATATTTGTGATTTATATAAAAGACACGTATAAAATTATCCTGATTATTCAGTCAAATTAAGAAACAGATCTAAACCCATTTGTAATTTGTAAAAAGCTGTACCATGATTACTTTTATAATTATACTATGGATAAAAAAAAAATCAATTAAATCAATCTGAAATGGGGAGCTATAAGGCACTACATTGTCACTCCCAGAATCTTTTTCTAGGCAGTCTTATTACCCAAATATAGTCAGACAAAAACAACTCCTCAGTTCATCCAGAGCTACAGCTCTCAGGGTTTTCTTTCTTTTTTCCATGTACCCCTCCCAGTCTTTCCTGCTTCAGGGCCTATTACAGGATTCTTCTGTGCTCTGTAAATGGAGACCGCTCTCCCTTTTACAGTTTTCTCCCCAGAAGATTCCCTCTGCCTGAACTCCCAGGCCACTGTCACAGCTAGAGTTGCCAATTTTGGTTGGACATATTCCTGTAGCTTTTATCACTTAATATCGTTAATGAAAGATTATTTTTTAATCCCTTGCATGACAGGTTTCAGACATAGCTGTGTCAGTCTGTTTCAGCAAAACCAACAAGAAAAGTTCTGTGGCACCTTAAAGACTAACAATTTTGTTATGGTGTAAGCTTTTGTGAGTGGCAACTCACTTCATCAGATCCATGAAGTGAAAGGAAAAGAAAGAGATACAGGCTGAACCTCTCTAGTCTGACATCTCTGATCCGGTCTGGCATGATTTTAGTTAGCTGGATGCTCACTTATCATGGGTCTGACCAAGTTTCCCACATTTCCATAAAGTTTTATAGCCACCAGTCCTGGTTCTCAGTGTTCTGTGCTGTTATTTAGCTCTAATTTACCACCAGGGCTGCGTCTAGACTGAACATAAGAACATAAGAATGGCCGTACTGGGTCAGACCAAAGGTCCATCTAGCCCAGTATCCCGACTGCCGACAGTGGCCAGCACCAGGTGCCCCAGAGAGGGTGGACCGAAGACAATGATCAAGCGATTTGTCTCCTGCCATCCCTCTCCAGCCTCTGACAAACAGAGGCCAAGGACACCATTTTATCCCCTGGCTAATAGCCTTTTATGGACCTAACCTCCATGAAATTATCTAGCTTCTCTTTAAACTCTTATTATAGTCCTAGCCTTCACAGCCTCCTCTGGCAAGGAGTTCCACAGGCTGACTACATGCTGTGTGAAGAAGAACTTTCTTTTATTAGTTTTAAACCTGCTACCCATTGGCATGATTTTGCGCAAATACTTTTAACAGAAAAGTTTTTCCGTTAAAAGTATTTGCGCAAGAGAGCATCTACACTGACATGTGCCTTTGAGCAAAAGATTTGCTTTTGCGCAAAAGCATCCGTGCCAGTGTGAACGCTCTCTTGCACAAGAAAGCTCCGATGGCCATTTTAGCCATCGGGCGTTCTTGCGCAAGAAATTAATGTCGCTGTCTACACAGGCCTCTTGCACAAGAGGGCTTATCCCTGAGCGGGAGTGTCAGAGTATTTCCGCAAGAAGCACTGATCTTGTACATTACAACGTCAGTGTTCTTGCACAAATACTCGCGGTCAGTGTAGACAGGCGGCAAGATTTTGCACAAAAGCGACCGCTTTTGCGCAAAATCTTGCCAATGTCTTCTAAGAGCATAGTAAGGAGTGGACAATATTGACCTCCTGTAGTTTGGGAAATTCTCTGGTTCGGCACCAGTCAGGTCCTGTAGGCGCCTCACTAGAGAGGTTCAATTTGTAGCAGGGATACAGAAATGGGGAATGTTACATCAGAGCTAATTTAGTCAGGGTGGATGTGGATAAGAAGGTGAGAACACCTAAAGTGGAAAATTACTTATTGTAATGACTGAAGCATTCCCAGTCTGATTCAAACGCATTCTGAGGGTGTCAAATTTGCATATGCATTCCAGCTCAGCAGTTTTATGTTGCATCTCTGTACCCCATGAGATGACATGTCGGGGTTCCCCCAACACTCTGCATCCCCATAGCAGCAAGACAGACTCCGCCAGCCAGTAGAATAGAGGGGGTTTATTGCTTCTCCAGGATACAGCACAGCATAGACGTGATGCATCTACAGGAGTCTGGGCCAGGATGCCTCAGCCCCCTTGAGATGGGGTCCCTGGGCCCCTAGATTCCAGCCCCCTCCTTAGACTGGTTCCTTCATGATTCCAGCCCAAGACTGACCCTTCCCCTGCATGCTCACTTCCTTGCTGCCCTCAGCCAGGTGTTCGTCTCCACCTCTCTTCCTTTGTCTGTCCCTCCGGGAAGAGACTTGTTAACTCCTCAAGCTGGAACTAGGCTTGGAACTGGGCCAATACACGTGTGGGTGAGTCAGTGGGAATCACACATCACAGCGCAGGGGAACACCAGGTGACAGAGCAGACAGCACCCCCACTACATTACACCCTATTATCTGTTTCTTTTCCTTTTCTTTCTTTTCTTTTCCTTGCATCTGATGAAGTGAGTTGCAGCTCACAAAAGTTTACATCATAATACAGTTGTTAGTCTCTAAGATACTACCAGACTCCTTGTTGTTTTTTCTTTAATTCCTGGAGACTCAAGGAAAGTCCTGGAGGGCTGGGAACTCTAGTCACAGCCACCGCTTTATGGAGTTTTCTGATATACTTAGTTCTGTTATCCAGACCTTTTTACTTTCTTTCCTTTTCCCAGAGAGCAGGCAGTGGGATCCTGATATCTGCTCTCACTCACATTCTACCTCTCATTCAGTGACAAGATTTCCTGGTGAATGTTTTAATAGGTTTTGAGATCAAATCCATAATGCCTTCTAAAAAACCTGCTGATAGGAAGATTCTCCCTGACAAGAGACAAGTGATCAAGCTGAGACCTGGCATTTCTCACTGAAAATTTGTTCCAAGTTAAGACTGCTATGAGAGGCAGTTTGCCCAGACTTATGGAACAATCTATTACTATCTGCAGTAGAGTTTGAAAGCAGCATTTTGAAACACACAGGAGGGTAATTAGAACCACCTTGTTTGTTTTATTCTTTATTGGACTGTTCTTTTCAGTGATCATGATATGTGGAATTATGGATACGTGAGGACAGAAGGAACAATGTCTCTGTGCAACTGTCTGAATGTTTAGTTCCATCTAGCATATATTTTATTGCACAAGAAGGCAAAGATATGAAGAGTTACATTCCAAGTCCACTCCCAGAAATAGTCTTTGTAAGAACATCGTAAAATTCATCACCTGGAGTAAAAAAACCGAAAAACCCAAATTTAACTCATAGGTTGGAATTACTTAATAACATGTAATGTTTCCTGTAGTCTGCATGTGTCCATTTACCAGCTGCTGTGTTTCTCACTCAGTATTTCATGATCCTCTCTGTGTAATATGTTAAGTGTTTGGGATGTAGCTCAGTCCTGTGCAGACAGCAAGCACAAGGCCTACACACTAGTTATGTCTCACTTAAGCCCAAATTACAGACTAACTCCGCTACCCCTCTGAAGCTTTTAAGCCCTATGAGCTGTTTATAATTTCAATGGGAAACTGAAGAAGTTTATTAAGATTTATCATTCAAGTATATATTTTTAAGTGAGATTTTCAAAAGCACTCACCATATGTCCAACTCTGTTCTCACTGTCAGAGGATGTTTTACCTCTGAATGCAAAGAGAGAAGATTTAGGCCAGCACAAAGTGCCTTATGGCCTCATGTTGGACTTTGAAGTGGCTTCTGATGCTACCATTTATCACACCATTCAATACTACTCCACGCTCATTCTGCAGTCATCCAGATCTGCAAAGATTTGAGGAAGGGGCTCAAACATGATTTTAAGGTTAAGAGACTACGGTTGCATTAGAAGTACAAAGACCCAGAAAAGAGCATCCAATATGATGCGGAGCACGGAACAGGTTCCATAGGAGGAGAGATTATAAAGACTGGGACTGTTCAGCTTAGTAAAGATATGACTAAGTGGGGATATGATAGAAGTCTATAAAATCATAAATGATGTGGAGCAGGTGAACAGGAAAGTGTTATTTAGCCTTCCCCTCCTCCTAGAAAACTACCATGTCTCATAAAAGTTATTTCAGCTTTAATACCTTCTCTAAGACCCATTAAAGAAGGTTTGTGTATCTTTTCCTCTAATAGAGGCTATTAAAATAATAGGTACAGATTTGAGTTAAGAAAAAAAACCCAGTTAAGTATGGAAGAACACATTGTACTTCAAAGAAGAGGTTTTCTTAGAAATATTACTTGTGTTCTTATGGACTGTAAACACTATATTCTTCCAGCAAAGAAGAAAAATAGATCGGATGGATTACTAATATTCTTCAAAGGAAGTAGTTTAGTAGTTTTGCTGTGATGCCAATTAACTAGTGGTTTTTACAATGACACTATTGAGAAGAAACACATCGGAGATGGAATTTGATAGATTTATTAACAGGATTTTTATGATAGGGTTGCCTGCAATAAGAGGGGACTGGATTCGATGACCTAGAAGATTACTTGTAGCCTAAGTTCTTACATCTAAGAGAAAATGTATCTGTATTGCTTAATACAATGTGGGGTTCATGTGATAAGAAGCATGTTATTACAGCTTAATGCACACTCTGAAGTGTGAATTTTAATTGAAATAAGGAGTTTTGCACGCTCCACCATCTGGCCTCACGTAAAGTCACTACTACAAAGTAATGTGTAATGTTGGTTGAGTAAGACCACAGCATTAGAGATATTAAAACCTGTTTCCCAGAGGATAAAACAATCAGAAGAACTTTACTTTTTCAGGGCTGCTGAATGCACATAATATGACAGTAGTGCTTAGAAATGTGCATAACAGTACACCACGCTCAAGCTTTACAGTCTTTTTAGTTAAAAACTCTGGATTTTTTTGTTTTTAACTTTTCCTACCAACGTCCGCTTGTAAACTCAAGCTTTAATTTAGTCCACATATACAACTCAATCAACTTCTTATTTTCTTGCTAGTTATTAAGAGAATAGACTCAGTATTTTCTATTCTCAAGCACAGTCTATCAGTTTGATATCAGAGCCGGAGAATTTGAATACAGGTTTAATCTCTGTAACCTGGGGCTCTTTGGTCTGGCAAGACCACAGATGTTGAAGGATCAGAGTCCCAGTACAGGGCACTGGGCTGTCAGCAATAACCTGCCAGTGGGGCCAGGAATCCGGCGCAGCAGCAGAGCTCCACAGTGGAGCTGGAAGCCTGGTGCGTGACAGTGGGTCCGGGAGCTCTGCACATGGCAGAAGGGCTGCCAGGTGGGTTTGGGAGCCCAGCTTTCAGCAGTGCTGCCCAGCAGGGCCGGGAAGCCTAGTGGTGCAAGCAGGACAGCAGGGCAGTGGTAGAGGGGAGCTGGCTGGGAGCCTGGCAGCCAGGCCAAAGCTGGGGGAGGGGTTTTGGCAGGGGGGGGGCAGAAGTGACCTCCCCTCATCCAGAAAAATCCCTCATCTGGGACTGGTCAGGTCCTGAGGGTGCCGGGCCAGGACTATGCTGTGACAAAGTTCCCCCTCAACCTTGGTGGGTTTCATGCTTTCAGGCAAATTTAGACACCAGCTTGCTGTTTGTTGAGCTACCCTCATCGTTGGCCAGCATAGGAAAAAGGGGGGAAACCAAACTTTACAGTCTCTGTGGTCCCTCCAAGCGTTACAGGGCAGGACAAACCCTTGTACTGGCTATGATGACAATGGCCACCTTGTCATGATCATGCACTGCACTCTGTGCTAGAGATGCGAAAGGTTAATTGGTTCTGGTTAACCAGTGGGGCTGGAGCAGCTCCCCACCTACCGTGGGAAGGGGGCTGCTCCAACCTCGCAGGGCCTGCCATGGATAGGGGCCACTCAGGACAGCCGGAGCAGCCTGTGTCTGCAGTGGGCCCTGGCGTGCCACAGGCAGGGGCTGCTCTGGCCAAGCTGGAGTAGCCTCTGCCTGCTATGGGGGGGCCCTCCCACCCACTTCCCCTTTAATGTTTAACCAATTATGTGACCATTGCGTTCAACTGGTTAACCAATGAAACGAGATTTTACATCCCTATTCTGTGCACTCCACTTCCTTCTTTTTGGCCTTCAGAGAACTGCAGCTCCAGTTCAGTCTCTCTCAAGCCATCAGCTGCTTCTCTCTTTGGAACCACAGACATTCATATTCTCTGTCCCTTTCTGAAACTGCCACATCACTTCTGGTACTACACATACAGTATGAAACTGTAGGTATCGGTGTGACCATTGAGAAGTCAAGCTATTGCCAAAAGCTGTATGTGTTTTGGGGTAACAGTTGGCAGCCCCACAACCCTACATGCCCAGAAGGAGATCAGAAACAGATCACAATGTCCAATAAGAAGATGATCTGCAGTTGAAAATTTGTGCTGCTGATTCCCTCTCTAGTCACTTCTAGAAAGTGTGGTAGAATCTGTGGGCAATCCCTCCCTAGTCAAAGCCCCAGATTCTCAAGAAGTCAGCAGGAGGTCAGGTGTGAGGTGATTTATGTGTCTTTAATCTTTTCGCTGAGACACCTGACCCACCCAAGATAAGAAAGGGCATGGGAGCAACATCAGTCAGACAGAATGCAAAGAAGGTGAGCACAACATTAAAAAGCCTGCTGAATGCATAGTGACACCAAGCATTAAATTGTAAAGTTAAGTTTTTACAATAGAGAATTTATTTAGAGAGATGCATAAAGGTCTGGAGATTGATAGAGAAAGGGATCCAGCAGCATCATGTTGAAGGAAGAAAGTCAAAAGACACATATGTCTCCTCATATGCTATTTCAATACTGTCCTCAAATGAGAAAGAAAACTGGAGGGCACCCTGCTAAAAATCCTGAGAATGGAGCTCCTATTCTAATAAGCAAGAAATGAATGAGGACAACTATTTGACTATTGAAACATAGGAGAACTTAAAGCAAAAAACCTCAGACTTCAGGTCTGTCTACATCAGCTACAAAGCAGGGATACAGCTCAAAGACATGCAGAAAGATGCAGAAAGTAAAAACAAGAAGTGATTTCTAATCCCAAAGCAGAAGAAAGATGCTATCTACAGCAAAATAAACCTACAGCATTTGGATTATTTCCTATTTACTACTGGCTAATATTTTGTAGCTCACATTTCAAACAATGTATGTATTTATTTCTTTTTCTGTTGTATAGTTAGCTGCTCTGTGTTTTATCAAACACCAAAAAGATTTTTAAAGACAGTTTCTTAGCAAGCCTCAACTCAAACACTTTCTACTGTATATACTTATTTTTGCAAAATATTTTCCTTGAAAATATTATTATTCCCCCCTTATCCTAACCTGTTATGGAATGCTGCTTTGTTAAATATCTGCATTCATTCATTTCATCTCACAAATATTTAATTCCAGTCTTGGCTGCATTTCAGTGGTGGGTTAAATGATCCCTCCATAACCCTTACCTGCCTCGTGTGGGAAATATGAAGCTTATCTAAATAAATTTAGTAAAGCACTAGATACTTCGATGAAAGATACTTTGATAGCTAAGTACTATTGCACTATATCAATCACTGTACATTTTGTCATACTTACTCAACAGAATGAGAGGAGTGAATGGCATACATATTAAACTATATTAAAAGCATTTAAGTGGTAAAGTCAAAGACTCAAAGTCAAAGTTAGGAAATGCTAGAATTAAGGTTGCCTATATGATGTTAATTGAGCCTCTTTGTGTACATAAATTACAAATAATACAGTCTTAAATGTAAGGTTGCTGGGTGTTCAGTTCTGGACTAGAATGCCCGATCAAAAAGGGATTCTTGTGTCTCCACTCAGCAGTGCTGACTGAATTGTTAAAAGTCCAGTCTGTAGTGCAGCTCCCTACCTGCCCTGGCTCCATGTGGCTCCTGGGAAGCGGCTGGCATTTCCCTCCAGCCCCCAGGCAGAGGCGTGGCCAAGAGGGCTCTGTATAATGCCCTCACCCCCACAGCAAGCTCTGCAACTCCCATTGACTGGGAACTGCAGCCAATGGAAGTTGCGGGGGTGGAATTGATGCCCGGGCCAGTGAGCAGAGCCACCCCACCGCGCCTCTGCCTTCGAGACAGAGGGAAATGTCTGCTTCCACGAGATGCCTGAGGTAAGCGCCATCTGAAGCCAGTACTTTTCGCCCCTTCCTGTATCCAAACTACCTCCCACAGCCTGAACTCAGTACCCCTCAGTCCCATCCCAGTGCCCACACCCTGCATCCCTCAGCCCCAAGCCTGCACCCCATCCAGAACCCTCGCCCCTCTGCATGCCAGCTTCTGGCTCCAGTCCAAAGCCCCCCCACACACACACTCTGAACCTCTCGGTTTTTTACCCCATCCTGGAGCTCACACCCCCAACCCAGAGCCTTCACCCCCTTCCACACACCAACTACATGCTCTATCCCAGACCCCCCACATTCTGAACCCATTTGCTGCCCAATCCCAGAGCCCGCACCCCCCATCCAGAGCCTGTACCCCATCGCACATCCTATAGCCCTGCCCTAGCCCAGAGCCCCCTCCCACAGCCCAAACTCCTCAGCCCCGCCTCCTAGCCCTGAGCCCCCTCTCACACTCCAAATCCCTCATTTCTGTTCCCAGCCTGGCGCCTGCATCCAAACACCATGCCCAGCCCAGTGAAAATGAGCAAGTGAATGAGTGTGGGGGAGAAGGAATGAGGGAGGGAGAGAGAATGTAGTGAGTGGAAAGTGGGGCCTTGGACAAGGGGTGGGGTAGGGTAAGAGCCTTGGGAAGGGATGGGGCGGGGCAATAATGTTTGGTGTTCTACATTCAGAAAGTTGCCATCTCTTCTTGAATGACATGATCACATGCCATCTTTTCCCAGTGTACCCTGCTTCTTTCAGTGCACAGGCTAGATGGTGCTGAATCAATGAGCAGCTATTCAGTATTTTGTTTATCCCCATTGTTCAATGTGGGCCCCAGATCTTATTTACTGCCCACTATTCAAACCCCGCTCAGAAGACAGATCTGGCTAACGTCCGCATGGAATTTTTCTCTGGTGGTCATCAGTACGATGTCGGTCTTTCACAAACCCATTACAGTAGGAAGTGGTATCGTCCCCTCTTTACAGACGGGAAGCTGAAGCACAGAAGAGACTGAAGCCCAAAATATTCATTAATTTCAGGTTCCCAACCTGAGATGCTTAGAACCTGATTTGTCAGAATACTTAGCGTTGTACAGAACTTTGTGTGCTCTAGTACAGCTCTTGCTGACTTCAGTTACAGCTGTAAGCACTCAGCACCATAGTTCCCTCTATGCTGGGTGGCCACGCAGCTTCCTAGTAAGCCATAAAGAGAAGCTATTCAGGTCCACACAGAGACTCAGGGCAGCAGCAGGGAGAGATGCCTCTCTCCAAGCCCTGAAGCTGCCGGGCCTGCGGGGAGGAGCCCCTCCCCGCCGGTTCCAGCAGCAAGCAGCCACCATCAGTGGAGGGGAGCTGCTCCCTACAGACCCCAGCAGGGAGCAGCTGCCGCTGGTGGAGGAGAGCCCCTCCTTCCAAGGCCAGCCCCAGCACAGAGCCCCAACCTCCTGCCCCACAGACTCTTGCACCCTGAAACCTTCTTCCCTGGCCCCACCTCAAATCCCACACCAACAGCCTGTCCCCCATCCTGCACCCCAAACCTGGCCCAGAGCCCCTCTCCAAACCTGGAGCCCCCTCCTGCACCTTAAATCCCTCATCCTCCGCCGCATCCCAGAGCCTGCAGTCCTAGCCAGAGCACTAGGAGTTTTGCCCCAAGGCTCTGTCCCATCCCTTAGCCCCTCAACCCTAGCCCCACCTAAGAGCTCACGGCCCTTGCTGGAGCCTATACATTCCTGCACCCCAACCCTCTGCCATAGGCCTGAGCCCCATCCCACACTAAGACCCCTTGGCCCCACTCCTGCCACAACATGAAAGCGTTATGGCACACATCACCTCCATGTTGGTGCACATAAGAAAATTCATTCTGGGGGTGGAAAAAATTAGAGGGAACACCGCTCAGTACTTGTGCAAATCAAGCCTCACGGTCTCAAACTGCGTACTCAGAAAGTGAGAAGCACACAAATTTATGAGCACCTCTAAAAAGTTTGATTTAAATTACTTGCTTAAGGACTCTGAGGCTGAGAGAGATAGAATCTAATTCTCCAGGACAGCATTCATCTTTCTTAGCCATATCTTTCAAGCACATCTACGTAAAAGTGTCTCAGAGTGCAGCTCCTCTTCTGACTGTACTTTTCCCTGCCTTTCCTGATCCACTTGCATCCCCTCTGTGGCCTCACAAAGTCGCAAGATTTCCTTGTTAATCTCCTGGCACTGTCCAAGATGGGCATCTATCCATCATACCAGGGAAGGAAGACGGTGGGGGTAGGACCTATTTCTGGTCCCTTAATCCAAATGTGCCCAACCTTATTACACGTTGGCCACATCAACCTGAGCACAATCCTGTGTGGACCAAACAGATTCTACATGTTTTAATAAGATTTAAAGTTGGTTATATTGATTTATATTTTAAGTTCAGCTTGCATTGTATGTATTTAGATAGGTTGTTTCAAAGGACAGTGTTGTCTGTTTACACACTCGTATAAATTATAATTATATAAACCAGATGACAAAATATTAATACATTGGCCATTAATGTTTTGTGTTGAAGCAGGATGCAGGCTTATGAAAAGCTACGATGGGCCACATAGGGCCCACGGGCTGTAGGTTGGACACCCCTGCCTTAATCGATCATGCCTCCAGCCAGAGTTCGTTTGGACAGTTTCCACTGAGCAGTTGGCTGAACTTGAATAAGTCCACAGAAAATCTGTGGTCAGTCTAGACAGAGCAAGAAGAGTACAGGGCAAATGAATATATATGGCATATTATAAAGATTACTCAGAACTGATACAGGAGGTTTGAGCAATATGATAATTTTTTTCCCTCTCTCAAGGTCATACGTGTGAAACCCATGAAGCTAGACAATTTGGCACTACAGTCTGAACAGCATATATAGTCTGATGAGATAAAATTAGTACAGTCATATTTCAGTAGTGGAAAAAGCAAACTGAGATGGATGCCCATGTTAAATCCAAGAAAGAGGATACTTGGAACATACACTTCTATTCTTGTGCTGAAAGGAACATCTAATACAGATTTCTCACCAAATCAGTAAATAGGGCACTCCCGTCAGCACCGGTAGTCCTGCTTCTCACGAGGAGTAAGGGAAGTCAATGGGATCATGTGCTTCCATAGACCTCCCACTGCATGGATGACACCAAAATGTGATTGAAAATAATTAGGTAGCCTGAGTCGAAGTAACATAGCTGGAGTTGGTTATCTTACCTGGACTTTCGTCTTAAGTGTAAATCAGGCCTAAGAAAGTCTCAACTTTAGCTCAGATCTATTTCTCATGTCAAAAAGAACAGTCAGCAACAAACACCACTTCCTTTTTCACAGCAATGAATTTAAAATTGTACTGGACACTGAAGATTTCAGTCTAGAAGCAAATATTTTTAGTATACTGTAAAATACACAGCATGGACTTTTTCTGAATTAAACAAACAAAACAAAAACCAGGAGGCTATGTCTACACTGCCCACATTTTGCGCAAAAAATATGCAAATGAGGCGAAGAGTGGAATATCGCCATGCCTCATTTGCATAATTAACGAGGCTCCATTTTTGCACAAGAAGCTTTTGCGCAAAAAGGAGCTGTCTACACGGCACCTTTTTGTGCAAAACTCCCCTCTTGTGCAAGAGCCGTTCTTCCTGAAAAAAAATTAGGAAAAATGGCTCTTGCGCAAGAGGGGGGTTTTGTGCAAAACGGAGCCATGTAGACGGCTCCTTTTTGCACAAAAGCCTCTTGCGCAAAAACAGAGCCTCATTATTTATGCAAATAAGGCACAGCAATATTCCATGCTTTGCCTCATTTGCATATTTTTGTGCAAAACGGGGGCAGTGTAGACATAGCCCAAGAGTTTTGACAGCTTTGGAATTTATTTCCATTTAATATATAAAGAATAAATTATAAAAGGAAACAAAAATATAGCCTGGGCAGCTTCTGGTGTGCATGTGTTATTTGTTTTCATTTGTAACTGAATAAGGTGTGATATTAGGGCCTTTAAAAAAGTTATCACCAATTGCACAATAGCTATCAGACTTTTTAAGGAAATGTTAATTCGTTTATTGTACAGTCATGTTAAAAACAGCATTAGACTCTGCAATGGTATATTTCATTTCCTGGCTTTTTCCACTGAACATTATAATCTTAAGATTATATAAATGAAGTTTTTGTACCAAGTCAAGAGAAATTCTGAAGAGCCAGAAATTCTCTTTCTTCCACTATACAGGACAGAACTATCATTTTAAGGATAATAACCATACTAGGGATATTGGGAAGCAAGTAATGAGCTAATCATGTAGTCTACAGAATTTCTATTGACTACACATTTAGTCGATAAGAAACAAAGTGCTCAGTCCTGGCTCGCACTGGGTCCAGGAGCTACGCCCTCCTGCTGTGGCTCTGCAGCTAAAATGTAGTAAGAGCTCAAGCATCCTCTGTTTGTGGCCAGCCTGGGCTGCCGCAGACAGGGGGTTGCTCTTTGGGACACAGAGCAGCCTCTGCTTGCAGTGAGCCTGGGCCCACCGTGAGCAGAGGCTGCTTCGGGGCAGCCTGCCCTGCCCCTTCTCCCAACCCCAGAAATGCGAACTGTGTCATATAAATAATATAGGAGGTCTGTCCTATATTATTTGTATGGGATCAAAGCTCAGTTACACCTAAGTGCCCCTTGGTGCAAGGTCTGTTACAGATCTTATGCAACTGGAAGAAGTTAGTGTAGCCCTCTATTGTCCCACCTCCCTAAGGAACTGAGCAACCACAGATCGAGAATCCATCACTGGCTTCCTGAGACTCCCACTCTTTCGACTCAGAGTAAGCACAGTGCTCAGCCAGAGTGGAGAAATGGTTCCCTCCCTCTTTATTCAAGCGCCTTTATATAAAATCTTCTGACATTTTTTCCATTTCTGTTATCTCTGACATTTTGAAACACAAAGATCTGGCTCTCCTAATAAAGATATCCATGGTACAAAAGATACCTCAGCAAGGTCTAGACTCTATCAGAATTCAGTCTGTTTGAGAAATCTGCCTCGAATGATCATAGCTTCCATTCTCCCAATGCATCTGGGCAGGCAAAACCCTTGGGCCCATGTGTGTCAGCTGTAGTCAAGTGTCCAGTCTAGGTCACACGCAGATGGCCGTGAGGGGATGAAGCCACTGGATTCCTTAGGTATTTTAAGCCCACCAATTTTGAACAGAGTCCAGGCACTGTTGGTACTTTCAGGATACAGATCTTTTCTCTGGCACTCCTTCCTCAGAGGTTGGCTCACATGCCTTTTGCTACAAGTCTTTAGAATTCCAGTGCAACATGGAGGTAATATGAAAACAGAAGGCAATGAACTCCACAAGCAGTTTGATAAGACACATATGAAGACCCCACAATATCAAAGAGAAATCATAAGTTGTATATATAGATTTCCCTAATCATCACACCATGCAAAGCCCCACAGAAATGAAGAGTGTACCCAGCAGATTTGGGGACTAACCTACCGAGATACAGCTGTAGGGTCAGGCCTAAAATATATATAATTTAGAGTATAAAGATTGAGTATAATGTAACCCGCAGGCATCCAAATAATTGACTCTCTCTTGTCTCTTTGTGGCAAGTGTGTAACTAGAAATTTAAGAAAATCTAAGCAAAAGGAAGTTTGAAGAGTCCTTGAACATCTTCACTGGAAAGCCTCTCATATTATATGTGAGCTCATCTTACAGTATTAAAAAGAGATTTATTTTAAAGTCTCTCTCCTTATAAATGATTAATGGACCATACTGGCTGTAAGTGCTGTCCCATTCATAATGAACATCTAGTGGGGTAAGTTTCATTTGTGATTAATATGCCTGCTATCTCATAATTGGATCATAAAGAGAGGTGATAGGGAAGTATTCTTTAAAAGTTGGGCATTACAGAAGATATCTGAGTGTAATAAAGTTCATAGAAAAGGATGCATTGTGCATGAAAAAACAACAGTATAAACACATGTAACTCTGAACATCAGGGTGGCCTAAACTTTTTGTAGCAATTCTAAGTCATGGAGACCCAGATTCAGATGCAGAAACTGACCAGGTAAGGTTCACGTATGTCCCAAAGGCCATATGCTTGAAAACATATTCTTCAAATGTCATGGTTTCTTATCAGGGAGATTAAGTTCCCACTAACAGGAAGACTTTGGCTATGCTCATGACCTTTCATATTATATTCAATATGGCGTTTGGGCCCTATCATTATAACAAAAATGTATCCAAATGTAACCTCACAAGTGGTTATAAATATCTAAACCGAGGAGCATTTAAGGAAGCATACAATATTTATCCCATTGGCCAACGGAGTCTGAATTCAATGATTTGACCTCCTATTTGCTTCCCAAACATATACCCCAGCCCAGGGCCGGATTAAGGGGGGGCTAGCCGGGCAGCTGCCCGGGGCGCCAACCTATGGGGGGCACCTGATTGAAGTGGTAAGGGGCACCGCGCGCCCAGGGCCGCGCATACGCCGCATGCCCAGCGCCCCTTACCACTTCAATCAGGCGCCCCCCATAGGTTGGCGCCCAGGGGCACGGCGCCCCTTACCATGTCAATCAGGCGCCGCATGCCCGGAGGCGGGGCCACGCATGCGCCACGTGCCCAGGGTGAGGCCATGCGCCCGGGGCGAGGCTGCGCATGCGCCGCACGCCCACTGCCCGGGGCGCAAGTATGGCTCGGTCCAGCACTGCCCCAGCCTGAGATAGAAGTCTTACGAAAATTTACTAGTTCAGTCAGAGAATCTACTCGTCTGACCCTATGATAACGATTGATGAGAATCCAGAAAAAACTACTCATATTTTACTTGATTAAAATAAATTACATTCCTAAGATATGTGGCTTAGCAGAATTCAGGATAGCTCTAAGAGTTTTTAAAGTAACAGTAGTGACTGGAGTAAAGTTTGTTCTATTTTCATTGCCTACGAAAACTTGATGGGGATTCTGAATTAATACCATGATAATAACTGGAAAATTGGTGTATTTATACCTATAAATGTATTTTCTAAATCTACAATCTCAATTGCAGGGTTTCCCCTTTTTTCTCAATAAAAATGTCACAGGCAACAATGACCAAACTGGCAAGCAATGATTTTTTATGCATTTCTCAATAATCATGTCTATCATCTGCTGTGGGATTTCCCATCCTAAAAAGACTAACCCTGACATGATTATAGAGACCCAGGCAATTTAGGATTAAACATTTTATTAGACTACTATTATAGTTAAAATAAGAATTTTTAAAGAGTTCATTGTGTAAATACCAAAATGAGATAGGCAGCATATATTTTACCTAAAGAAAGGTCACACCAGATCAGTTGATCAACTGAAGGGAAATGCAAAGCTGAAAATAGTAACAAAATGTCATTGTGCTCCTTTGATCCATCAGTGTGCATATTTTATACACAGCAATGCCTTTATTTAGGTAATGTGACCAGGCAGGGAGAGAGGATGAATTCTTTGAGGTCTAATCTGCACTGAGAACTCTGTATCTGAATATCCAAACTGCAGAAATACCAATCTAACATTCTCTGTGAAAGGAACATATGGGAGAGATGAAAGAGCAGCCCTCAAAATTAGATCTCAAGATACTATAAATTTCCAGTTGAAAAGTGCTATCACTCAAGGGGAGTAGGCATTATCTTATTTCCCTTAACTGTGAGATCTCTTAAAGTGGGCCTAGTTTCCCCAAGGAAGTGATGGCTCTTCAGAGCTGGCAATGTGATCTAGGGGAGTATTGGTCAGTTTTTTCAGGTTGGTAACCCCTTATCTGAAGTCAGATGTTCACAATTGCCTTATATTTACTACAAATGTATCAATGACAACAATAAGTCTGTATAACTTGAGGGTGCATTTTGAGAGATTGGTAGAGAATACTTGACCTTTGAGGGCAAACGGATATAGGGATTGGAGGAGAGATTTTCTTTGCTTTAGAACATAATCACATTTTTAACCCTATGTTTGCTTTTCATGAATCCTCTTGTGGATCCCAAACCACTGGTGAGAAATGTTATCTACTGGATAGGAAACTAGACCAGGATCTAGGAAAACTGGGTATCATGCCCAGCTGAGCCGCTAGCAGGCATACAGCAATCTAGTGGCTCAGTTGGGAACAGAACTCCATTTTCTTGTGGCTGTCTTCCCTTTTATTCCTAGCCTGCCTTGTCTATGTGTTTATGAATAATGTGACCCTGATCATAGTTGGGAATCTAGACACTACCGTAATATAACTAATAATAATGGAAGCTCATTGCTTTAAATCATTTAAATCAAAGGCCAAAGCATTACAAATATTGTGTAGGAGACAAGCCTACTCTGTCAGCAGTACCGTGATGTTGACCTAATTTCTATATATTAGCCCAAAACAGCCTGAGAAGACCTAAGCACCTCTCAGAACCTGAAACTGTGAGAAGAAAAGCCTCAATAGGAAATGCACAGAGAACATCTTCTGTGATGGATGGGTGGGTTACTACCCTTTTCTAAACATCCCACCATGTCAAGACAGTTCCCTTCTAGAAAAAGGTTGTACCCCTCTGATCCATCACACCTTCATAAGCTTCAGAATGACATCCTTTGAAAACTTCAGTCTTTTCCTATTAAACAACATATAGGTGGACAAAAAATGAAGACACCATAGGACATTCTCTATTGTTTCCACTTCAATGTGTAGTCATTCACATGTGTACAACTGTGACTGGCAGACGAATTGCCAGCTCTTGCCAAGGTAGTGGGTGTAAGCTTTTGTAGCTGGAAATCAGACCAGCTCACCTGTTTGTTATGTTCAAGACTGAGATGTTAAATTTCAATTAGTCAGCTAATCGAGTAAGTCAATGGAATTTCCATCGACTACTCAATTAGTTGATAAGGGGGGGGCGCTTGCTATCCTGCTGTGCCTCTCCCTTTGAAATGTACCAGAGCTGCCTGCGGCTCCTGTATATTTCAAAGCGAGAGAGGCAGCAGGAACCTGCACCAGCAGGGACCAAAGCAGTGCCCCCCTAGTGTGGGTTCCTCTCTGTGCCTCTTCCTTTGAAATGTACAAGAGCTGCAGGCATTTCTTGTACATTTCAAAGGGAGAGGAGCAGCAGTCGGAACAGGTGTGAGCAGGACTGTTTCAATTCCCACTGGTATCCTTTCCTCACTGCCCTCTGCCTCCCCTGCCCCCCGTGGAGACGGTGCCAGCACTGGCTCCTGCTCCCCACATTGCTGCCTCTCTCTGATAGAGGCAATCAGGGGAGGAGGCGAGGTGAAGCAACTAGTAGTCAAATTCCTACTCAATTACCCGAAAATTGCTTATTGAGTAGTCGACTAGCTGCTTAAATCCCTAGTTCAAGACAGGCATTAGACTTGTAAAGATGTGATTAGATTGTACAAAATGCTTGTAAATTGCTACATGTATATTCTTACTTGTCTGTTTTCCATGCTGTCAGGTAGTATGTAAGTTTTGCTTTATAATTGTAAAAATGCTTGTTCTCAACTTGTGCACCCAGGGAAGAGGAATATATTTCTCCACCCATTAAGAAATACTATGACAACTAAGTGGGCCAATGTGAAACATCATGATATAAACACTGGGTCAATGGCCCTCTCACACTCCTGAAGTTGCTACATGCAAGAAACCTCATCCCATCAGTCTGAATTTTGGAAAAAGGACATAATGATAGCAGACATGGAAAATCTTCATCTCTTTGCTGTTTAAACTTTCACAGGGCTGGAGAGGGAAACACAAGCAGAGCTGCCCAGCATCTATCTGGGTTTGCTGAAAGATTACTAAATCTCTGTCACATTTTGGAACCACAGACATTTAGTTTCTTGGGACTGGGAGCAACCTGAGTCTATTGTGATCTTTGGAGTAAGTGGCCATTCATTACTTAGTCCAGCTTGCCTGGGTGGCGAAATAGGCTGGGATGCCCATGGTGACTGTCTGTGATTCCACAGTAAAATTGTCATTATGCATTAGGACTTCACATTTGTTACCGAATATCCAATTATACCAATACACCAGTCTGGAGTTTCTTCCTTGCTTTTTCACAGTCTGTCCTGAGACTGCTTCACAGGGGTAACAGTCACTCCAGTCAGCATGACACCATTTCGAAGTGTGTGTCAAACTTTGCCACTCTGATCTTATGGTGTTTGACACAGATTTTGCATTCACTTTGAATAGGCACATGTAAATTGATATTTCTTTGAATCTATTGGCTATCCCGAAGAATTGAAGATGAGCACAACCAGCCTGGGAAAAAGACAGCGCTCTCCCTTCCTTGCTTCCTTCATCTGTGCCAGAGCACTCACATCAGACCCACCCAACAGGGTAAGTGGATTTAACTGCTGAAGGTAGTTGGATTTTAGGACTGGAGTCAGGGTGCAGTAAGGTCTTAGAATACTGAACTGAAGCATAAAAGAGACCCATCAGAATGCACAAACGCTCAGGGTTTGTCTACACTAAAAGGAAGATTGCCACTGCCGTAATCAATCTTCCAGATTTTGACTTAGCAAGTCTAGTTAAGGCTTGTTAAAAATCGAACTCAGAGTGCACCCTCGCCGGCATCCGGTACCAAGTTGATGGTAGCATTTGCTCCCATTGGCCTCCCACCAAGCTCAGCTTAAGGTAAGCCAACTCCAGCTATATATTCTACATAGGTGAAGTTGCATACCTTAAGCCAAGCTGCCGGGTCTAGAGTAGATCTCGTCTTAGGGATAGAAGCACAGGTAACTGCATTCTTCTTTCGAGAGAGGAATGGAAATGCAGCTGAGCGAAATTGCAAATGAAGTGCAGATTTGAATTTCCCGTGCTTCATTTGCATAATCACATCCAGACGCTATTTTGAAATACCCTATTTGGAAATAAAAAATGCTGTGTAGACGCGGTTATTTTGAAAGAAACCCCTTCTTTCGAAATAACCCTTACTCCTTAAAAAATGAGGTTTAATGGTTATTTCGAAAGAAGAGGTTTCTTTCAAAATAACCGCGTCTACATGGCGTTTTTTATTTCATTTAGAAATAGCGGCCGGACGCGATTATGCAAATGAAGCACAGGAAATTCAAATCCGCACTTCATTTGCAATTCGCTCAGCTGCATTTGCATTCCTCTCTCGAAAGAGGAATGCAATGTAGACATACCCAGAGATTGTCTTAATCTGAAATTGCTGGATACCATCTAGCAATAAAGTAAATACCCCCATTATGTTAAAACAACCTGACGTACCAGAGCATTTTTATAGTATATAAAGAGTCCCACCCAAAAGCTGTTCCTATTCCAGTGCTATTCCCAGTTCTGTGGTTTTAATACCATGTCCATTAATTTAATTTCCCTATCAGTGTAACTATAGGTTACCTTTTTTTAAAGATTACATACACACACACTTCAGATCAAAAACATTTCCAGTGTAAAGGAAGCTTAGTTAAGAAAACAGCAGCTCAGCTGTATAAAGCTAGCTTAGCCATGAAAACACATCCACAATCGATAGCCATATAATGGGGATAATTATATGGAAGATGAAGATGAAGATGAAGAAGATAATTAGGAATAACCTGCTCTCTCACCTCCCCAGCTCAAATTTCTCATGTGGGATTTGATGAGCTCTGGCATGGGGGTGAAGGCAGGCCTAGCTGACCATTGCTTAACATGTCTGGTTATTTTTAAAATACACATAACTGCTTGAAATGACTGAACTGCTCTGTTTTTAATTAATTTTTTCTTTGTGTGAAACACTGGAGATAAATGCATACAATCTTTTTTGTTTGTTAATTCCAGCTCACTCCTACTGTGTCTTATTAAGTGAACGCTGCAATGACTAATGCTTCTGACAATATTAAATTAGCAAAAAGTACCTTGTAAGGAATGCGACTTGATTGGCATAAAAAGGATTAACTGCAGGTGTTTATTTCCAAATACAGATGGTTTAACAACTCAGACATACAATAATAAACAAAAAAACTGTTCCATGCTCAAAGCTGCACAAGAAAGTTCTCCAGTGTAACTTTTACTTAACTTTTCTTAAGACTACAGCAATGACAGCATTTCCAAGCTTAGGGGTGATGGTAACCACCACATAATAGATGAAGATGCAGTACTACACACATAAGCTCTGGTTTCTGTGCATGTCCATGATTTGTGGGGACACACTGTTTCTCACAACTGAAAATTTGACCCAGAATGTGCAAGTGAGCTGTCCATTAATTACTACAGTCAGTTTTTCAATCATACCTTGCTCCTAAAGAAGCATAAAATTACTGAAGAAAAATTATTATATTCTTACTAAAAGATTTATACGGTGTTGCTTGGGTCCTTAACTCAAGTAATTTATGTCTTTTGGAAAATAAAATGGTGGGGGTGGGGTTGAATAGTTCAATACCCAGGGTGCCCCTAGGGTTGCCAGATGGTCTCCCAAAAAATACCAAAACACGCGGGCTAAAGATTTGTCGAGCAAAAAACAAAAAAATAAAAAAATTGTGCATGCTATTTTCATTGTTTTCTGTTCCTCTAAAGCTAAGGCTATAGAAGAATTTAAAAGAACTCCTTTTTATCCTGCAGCTGAAATGATCGTAGAGAACTCCCAGCACCGATCGTGCCCCGCCTCTCAGCCACTCCCCCCGCCCCCGCTAGGCTTCTGATGCTCCCAGAGCAGTGATCGCAGCCCCACCTCCCAGTTGGGATTCCCAGGCTGGGAGGCGGGGCCACGATCGGCACTGGGAGCCTGTGATTGCACAGAAGCCTGGCGGGGGCAGGGGAGTGGCTGGCCACTCCCCTGCCCACACCAGGCTTCCGTCCGGTGCGCAGCCGGAAAAATCAGAAATACCAGACATTGCACCTGTCCGGTATTTTCTGATTTTTTTTACCGGAGAGCACAAATACCGGACTGTCCGGTAGAATACCGGACACCTGGCAACTCTAGTTGCCCCGGGGAGAGAGGACAACTCCAGCCGGCTCTCACCAAAGCAACTCGGGGGCAGATGAGAAGCATCTCTTCGTGGTTGCAGCAGCAGGCACAGCCGGGGGAGGGGTGCATTCCCCCTCACTGGATCAGATGCAGGTTCATCTGTCACATGTGCTCCGCAGCCAGAGGGAGGACTGCAGCAAACTGAACACTTTCCCTGACAAAGGGGGAACAGCCTGCCATGTCCCTATATGAATGGGGGGGGGAGAAGAGGGAAGCTTCAGACTCGGGATACCTGAGAGGCTCAGGGCTATGATAGTCACGGGAGAGGGGCACCTCCAGCCAGCCCCTTTCACCTGCCCTGATTCTGACTCTTTTCTGTATGGTTTTATGAGAATCAATCCCATTCCAGGCTCATTCCATTTTTCTAGCACAACCAAGCCCTGACCTTGCTTTAAGTTAGGATAAGAGGAAGCTGTATACCAGATTTGGAGGTCCTAGCTCTTACTGTTTAGGAGGTGTTCTTGAACAGACAGACAGACACACTCACAGACAAACTCTCCCAAATATATAGTAGATCAAACCATTAGCTCTCCTGTCTTCTCCTCCCATTCCCAGCTTCTCCCTAGCTAAAATAACACGTAACATTGATATTTTTGGAAGGTGAAATACATTGCTAAATAGCTTTGTCCTAGCCTGAATATTCATCTCTGCCCCTTTAAGGCGCCACACAATGGAAGTTTTGAGCCAGCTGGCACTTGACAAAGTAACTCTGTCATTTGGGTTGCTGCTGCTGTGAGAGGGAAGCTCACTGGGGAATTTTTCAAAATATATGATTACCTTTGAAAAGAAAACACCTGGAAACACCTTTTATTTGAAAAGAAAACACCTACCAAAGACCCTCCCTCTCACGTGAAATAGCCTGTGCAACACAAAGCATTCAAAGTGCTAACAGAGCCTGTTCTGTGCTAACTTTGCATTACCAATATGCCCAAAGGTGTAAATATTAATTAACCTTTTACAGGCACTGATCTGGATCTCTACAGTCGCCACAGAAGGGCCGCCCATCATTCCTAACACCACCACCGACTTAAATCGGTGCCAGTGTCTCACATTCACAAGGCAGCCTTGAAAACAGCCTGCACGGGCTCTGAGAGGTTTTGTTTTTTTCCTAGTTCTGTTAGGAGCCCATGTAACATCTATAAAATATTAATTAATATTCACGTTTTCAGGAATGAATGAATCAGACATCTGCTTCCAAGCATAGGACAGGTACTTAACAGGTTTTGCCACAGGCATTATTGGGCCATTGTGCAGCTGCTAGCCCGGCAGCAGCACTTAGGAGTGCTCAAAGGCGTAGTTTCATGCTTTGAAGGTTTTCCTCAGCCAGAGCCCCACATTCTGTCATTTTAGCCTGGGTGTAGGACACAGTAAAGGTTCAGAAGGACTAACAGAGTAATAAAATAAATACATTGCAAAAGCACCTTTCACACTTCAGGGTCCCAGTGCAGACAACATAGATATCACTGCTCCGACATACAGTTATCTCAAGCACAGAAAGGTGGCAACCAAGCACACAACAGACTGCATACCACATGCTGTTGGAAAATGGCAGAACCAAGCTTTTGATGAGGGGAACAGCCTTGCTACGCCAGTAGGTTTCCAAACATAGGCGCTGTGATGCGCTGTTCTGGGAGCAGGACGCTTCATTATGGAGGCCCGTGTCACTTATTACACATTTCAGAAGGGCACTGTGTTTGGAAAATCTGTCCATCATCCTGCAGGGCCTGGGCCCAATTCTGCAAATCTTTACCCATGCAGGTAGTCATACTGCAATCCAAGGGCTATTGAAGTGAGCAAAGGTTCGCAGTATGTAAAAAAATTAATAAGAATCCAGAGAGTCACTGTGCATATTATAATGCCATAGTCACCGTACAGGACAAATTGCTACCAGTGGCAACACTCCATAGGTTTTGCATTACAGCACCAATTTCACAAGGTACTTAAGCATGTGACTAATTTTAAGCATGTTAGTGTTCCCACTGAAGTCACTGGGACTACTAACATACAGTACTTAAAGTGAAGCATGAGCTTAGTTACTGAACTAGAACCAGAAACAGTATCAGAACCTCCAATTAAGCCTGTTCACGTTAGCTTTTAACTGGAAAGGCTGAAAAAGCAATGTATTTTAGAAAGGGGATCATGGGAGAGAGAGGAACTTAACCTGCAGGAAAAGGAAGAGGATGACAATGTGATTCCCAGTAGAAGAAGGTCCACTTGCATAAATTGGGTTCACAATCAACTCCTCATTCTTCAGAACCAATGAGGAAAGATTCTGACATAGCAAGCCAGCTTCCTGTTGGATTTAGCCCATGTGACATACTCTGCCCACCCAGAACAAACTATTTTTGTAATTATTGCAGCTTCCTAATTATTGCTGCTGACCTAAGCAGTTCAGTTTTTAACACGCTCTGATGGAAACAAATGTATTGAGAGGAATAGGGAGAGCTGCAATAATTACAAAAATAGTTTTTTCTGGATGGGCAGAATATGTCATGGGGGCTAAATCCAACAGGAAGCTGGCTTACTATGGTAGCAACATTACAGATTGGACAAGAAATTCCTAGTATTAAGTGTTTGAAATAATGGTATTCTCCTCTCCAAATCCTCCTGGAATAGCCGAAATTGCCAGTTTGCTCATGTGCAGTTGCACTATAAAATTGCTGAACAAATCCATTTTGTTGTAATGAGAAGGGACGCTTTTTCTTCCCTACTGTAAGTAGGTCAATGGAAACACGTTGTGGTGAGGATTAAACTGTTTCTCTGTCCTCTTCCCCTAATGGTTGTTTCAAATTATTCTGATTTAATTATGTTTCTAATGTCAGAGATAATAACATAAGATAATAACATAATAATTATTAACAACTGGTACCCTGGGTGGTCCCAAGTTCTGACATTTGTGTATTAGGGGATTCATTCTAACCTCAGAGTATGTGTGTTTAGCTCCTACACAGGACACAACATTGCCAAGTTAAGAAAAACCTGCCACAAATTTGATCATAGATAAGCAATTGTGGTTTTTGACAGATGAAACATGTAAACCAACATACATGTTGGCTGGTACATGAGATTAGTACCAAGCCTTTATATCAAAATACTGTCCATTTAAAGGCCAAATTCTAGTCACACCAGTGTACAAAGTAAAGTCACAACAGTCAATAGATTTACTCTGTCTGGCTTTACACTGGTGTAACCAAGACCTAAATGTTTTCAACTGAGCTATGTCATTTTATACCAGCTGAGGATCTGGACATATGAATTTCAGCACAAAGACTTAACTACAACCTAAAGAACTATTTAAGTGAAGTTTATACCAGTCAGAAATATTAAATTCAAATAAAATAGTTACGGTCACAAAAAATACATTTGGAAAAAAATTCCTTTCCTCTTTTAATAATAAAACATTACATTAAATGGAATATCAATAATCTAAAACACAAGTCAAATTAAATCTAATAATTTTAAAGTTTAAAAAATGTGTGCTGCTTATTTGCTTTTTGCATTCACTGTCTGAGCACATGAGAGTGAAGTTAAGCAATGTGCATCACTGTTTGTTGGATCAGAACCTATGGGTGGAATTCTGGCAACAGAGAAATCAACGGCAAAATTCCCATTGACTCTGAAAAGGGCAAGATTTAATTCTATGCATCCAGATTGGTTTCAAATTCAGGATTCATTTTTACATGGCTGAGAGACTGGTGCCCACAGATATTTGTGACTGATCACATACTAACTAAACTACAAAGACAGAAATCTGAGATTTTAGTAAGTATAAACTAAGTAACTTCCAAAGTATAATAGTTAAATCTCTGTGCAGCTCAGTGCATACATACCACACATTGTGTCACTGCTGCTCAGAGATCTTTGAAATCGGACTTTGGTGCATACATTTTGTTGAACAGCAGCAACAACAGAACAGATTCAAGTTGCAGCCATACTGCCAATGTCAAGAACAATCAGCATAGTGCTGTGAGTACACATCTCAATTTGGACAAAACACGCTGCTGGCTTGTATTTTCATAGTGAACCAAGTGTGCCTTTGCAATGATGTTTCATGAAAGAATCTGATTTGTGTTCAAAGACATCTCTTTGTAGCGCTGAAATAAAACACCACAATCAAAAACACTACAGAATCCTGCAAGAACTGGCCAATATTTGAACAACCTTCACCTCTTTCATTCTGGTACTTAATCAGCTGAGGATAGGGTAGAAAAAGTGTTTAAACATATTTTCTTCAAAGGAACAAATCCAATTTTTATTTCCTTGCTTTCTACTGAGCACACCAGCATATGTGGTTACATGTAATATCAACCCCTAACATTCATCTACAGTGGTATGCAACAGAGAAAGGGCAGGATTTAATGACCTGTGAAATAGGTACAGTCAGAGCTGGTTAATCTATGCTTGGTTTAATCCCAAAGGCTGGGTATCCCATAGATATAGCACAGTAGCTGTGCTCAGTTATGAATACTAAGCAGGCAGTAAGCTAGTACTGAAGGAATTATTTCCATTTTTGGGAAGGAGTACTGATATATTACCCTAGTCTATTTATTCTGGATATTAAATAGCAAAAGCAGCACAGATGAAGCTCATTTACTCACCGATTAGAGCAAGGGCTTCTCATGAATAAATCTGTCGGTTTTTCAGCTTGCACACACACCTATACAGCCCAATTAGAGAGGGAAGAGACCTTTTAAATCAAACAGTCCATCTTGCTGAAAGTGCTGAACTATTCACTACAGTATGGTCCACACCAGGGCTAAGCAAATTCCAGCCCTCAGGTTGGATCCAGTCTGTCAAAGTTAACTCCTGGCAGGCCCCCACCACTATATTTGCCTGTATGGCTTCAGGTACCAACGATCGCAGCTCCTGTTGGTCAATGAGATCACAGTTCCTGGCCAATGAGAGCTGCGGGAAGCAGTGTCCTAGTCTGCAGCCAGCTGGAGATAGGTAGCTTGCAACCATTTTCCCTCTGCCCAAAGAAATCTTTCTGAACGTAAACCCAGGGCAGATGAGGACAATTGAGTCCCAGATCTCTCCAGTTCAGTTCCAGCCTGTTTGTAAATGCCTAATTTAATAAATTACTGGTGTTTTTAAATTGCCGCAAATAGCAAATGTTTCATTTTTTTTTCCTATCTAAGGTTTCAGTGTCGTATGTGAGCACTTTTCACATACAAGCACTTTCTTTCCACTAGGAAAGTCCTCACTGGGCCACTGAGTTTCTGGCACTTTTCTCTTTTCAGAACAAAAACTCTGCCTAGGGTATGGGTCTTATTTTTCATTTTTTTAGATTTTATTAGTGTCCTGATTTTGGTTGGTTGGTAGGGGTTTACTGAGTAGAATAGGGAGTCGGAGTTGACTGTCATTCTGAAAGTGTAAAGGCCTTTTTCTCACATGCTCATTTTGCCTGTTGGAGATGTTTGTGGTGAGGGAGAGAGGGCATGTCAGTGGCTTACCCATGCTGGCTTGTAGTTACCTTCTTTATTGTGACTTTGAAACTCAGAAGGAAATCTGCTTTGTAATGTGCTCATCACTATCTGAGTACCTCAATAGTATCTGGTGCACTTCATTCACAA
Source organism: Pelochelys cantorii (assembly GCA_032595735.1). NCBI lineage: Eukaryota > Metazoa > Chordata > Testudines > Trionychidae > Pelochelys > Pelochelys cantorii. Next base: position 72,962,583 of record CM064327.1, read on the forward strand.
TGCAGAGAAGTTACCTAAAGTGCTTCTCACTTTTCCAGTGACCATGCTGTCTGACACCTTCCAGTGAAATGCATCATCTTGCTGTGGATTCAGCTGATGATGGAAAAATAAATCTTTGGTCTACAAATGACAGATTTCAAAAGTCCAGTGCAGGAGTCTTGGTAACCTTGCAGTGGATGTACTGCTGGCCGCTCTGGGAATTAGCTCATGTCAGTTAGGTGGGCAGCACCCTCCTCCAGTGGTGTTACTCCCACCCTGTTGTCTTCACTATCTGTGACCTGCATCACTTCCTGGACTGTGTCATCATCTTCTGAGCACTGTCCTCCAGCTGTGTCCTACTCTGCTGTCTCCCCACCTTTGGTGAGAACCGGCAGTCTACTGTCGAGCCATTTGCTTCAGTGGCAAACTACAGTCTTTCACTGGCCATTCCCCTCAAGTGACTAGCAAGGGCAAGAAGTGGGAGGACCCACCACCAGTCTGGGTCTCAACTCAGGGACCCTACAACTAGCAGCCACTCACTGTCCCTCATCTAACTCCTCTGGTGCCTCTTTTCCTTGGGTCACTTCCCCCAGGGTATGTCTAGACTGCATCCCTCTGTCGGCAGAGGGATACAGATTAGGCAGGTCGACATTGCAAATGAGGCAGGGATTTAAATATCCCGTGCCTAATTTGCATAAAAATGGCCACCACGTTTTGCCAACTCAGCACTTTGTCGGCAAAAAGCAGCAGTCTAGAGGGGGATCTATCTAGAAAGAAAGCCTTGCAGGAAGCATAAGGGATCTGTCAAAAAAGGCTTTCTTTCTCGACAGATCCCCCTCTATACTGCCGCTTTTTGCCGACAAAGTGCTGAGTTGGCAAAATACGGTGGCCAATTTTATGCAAATTAAGTGCGGGATATTTAAATCCCTGCCTCATTTGCAATGTCGACCTGCCTAATCTGCATCCCTCTGCCGACAGAGGGATGCAGTCTAGACATACCTTCATTGACCTAGCATCTTTCCAGCTCTTTGTATCAGGGCCTCAATATGGCAGTCTTCAAGCTAGAGTTCCCTATCGGTCTCCTGACTGCACAGAACTGCTCTCTAGGTGTGCCTCAGCAGCCAGTTCTTCTCCCTTTCCCTTCATGGAGAGACTGCCCTCTGCTCTACTGAGCAGCCCTTTATAAATGGGCCTCTCCAGCAAGCCTCCCTCCTTATCTTATTGGCTGTCTCAATAAGCCCTCTTCTGATTAGTGGGTTCTGTGCAGCCTCACCAACGAATCATTAACCCCTTTTTCTCCCTGTGTGGGGCAGCCTCCCCACCACAACCCTATTTTCAATTCCTTTGTCAAACTTTTTGGGCTGAAGTTTTGGTGATTGGATGAGGCTGGATTTTTTTTTAAGTCTAATCTAAAATAATTGAGCCATTTTTAAGAATAAGATTGGGGAATACATTGCTTTGTCCATGTTTTAAAAAAAAAAATCTTTCCACAGTTTTGTTGAGAAACCTTGTTTTGAAAGAAGACCTTGAAATTTTCCTGGACTGTTATCTTGGTGTTAAGGAGGAGTCTTTCGCCATCCCCAGAAAAACAAATTTGACCAAGTTATAAGCCTTTGAAAACAATCTCAGTTTGTGCATGCTCATTAGAAACTTCTCAGAGTTTAGCTGCTAAGCTAAATTAACGGAATACTGCTTGCACTGTGTATGCCCCAGAGTCCAGCCTAGAGCTGGATGACTTTCCCTGCAATTGCTCCTTTCAGCAGCTGAGGAGCACTGGAAATCGGAGAAGGGAGACACTCTATCCTGTGCTCTGAATGAGGCAGAGGCAATATGAAGGAGAAGGAGTAAGCCTGAGATGCAGCAGGGAAAGGAAGGAGAGAGAAGGGGCAGCAGAAGACAAGGCAGACAGGAGCTTCGGTACAGGAGGGAGGCAGAAGCTGGAGGGTGGGGGCAGGTGCACTGGGATAAGAGGAGAGAAACCCAGCTTAGGAGAGGATATGTGCAGAGGAAGAGAGACAGGCCAGGGGCACAGAGGTAGAAGGATAACTAGAGTCCTCTTCCCTCCAGGATGTACAATGGAATCCAGGAATCTTGAATCTCAATAGCAAAGTGTGTGTGTCTCATTTCTCTAGTGCTGGTCCACAGAGGACCTCAAATACTCCATTCATTGAAGCAGCAGATGGCTGTGCTGTGGGCACAGTGGGCCAAATCCTGCTTATAACACAAGTTATGTGGAACTGAACTGAACAATGATAGAATTTCTGTTTCTTCAGTTTGTTTGGTTTTTTTTAACATATGAAATTATGTTCCAAAACACCACATTAAATAAATGTTGAGACAAGCACACACAAGTTAGGAAATGGCCAAGTTAAGGTTGCCTGAGAAATTACACAGAGGGTTTTTTTTTTAAAGTAATAGTGGTCAATTTGATGTCAGTTTACAGGACTAAAGGGTGAGCCACTCCCACCTCAAGGAACAGTGATGCATTTTTATTTAAAATGAATGATACATCATCTCTTTTGCTCAGGTACAGATGAAAAACATACAAATATGGCACTGCAGCCAACACATTCTTGGCCTGAAAATCTCCTAGGACTCAAGAACATTCCAATGTAATGCCAGTGCTCGTTCACTCCCCCCACCCCCCCACCCCCAAAAAAAACCTCTCATCATGTAGGAACAGTGACAGAGGTAACAGATAGTAGAAAATTGTTATTCTTGTTAAAATATTGTATTTTTAAAATGTGGCAAATCAGGATAAGCTTGCTGACTCTTTTTATCTGCAAATCATTCTTCTCATTTGTCATTGGCTACTCAAAGTATAGTTCTGCTAACCCAGAGAGATTCTCCTGTATTTTATTTTAGTTCTCTTTCAAAAAATGGGTTGTCAGAGCTCAAACATGGTTTTTTTAAGTCTAATTATACTTCCCAAAAACTTCAGTATTATGCACTACCTTTTCTTTGCAGTGCCCAAGCTTTGACAACTGTACAGCAAAGCATATTATTGGAGAGAGGTTTTATTGTGATAATAAAAATATTTTCCAGCCGTAAGTTTCAAAGCATTTTACAAGGCTGGGCAAATGTAATGATCCTCATATTTACAGAAGGGGAAACTGAGACACAAAGTCAGTTAAGTGACCTACCTAAAGCCAAAGACAGAAACAGAATCTCTGATTCTCAGTCTAGTGCCTGTATCCATTGAACATTTCTGCCTCAGGAGAGGTGCAATTCAGTAAACAGATACCATGAAAGTAAGATACATGGTTGGATATTCAGGGCATTATTTTCACAGCGTATGCACTGTGTCCTTGATTCTTTGGAAAGATCCCCACATCTGTTGTCACTGCCAGATACAGTAAGAGATGATACACCAAGCCAGATCTCAGAGACATCAAAGTCTGAGTTCATGATTTCTGCTACATTTCCCTTTGCCCCCAAACAAAGCATATTAGGATCTCTCTCACCTACCACAACTGTAATATTCAGCATCCCATTAATGGGAGGCTTCATTATACTTTCAAGTCCTTCACCCAAATAAATTAGCATCAAGTCCCTGAGCTAGCTTAGTAAGTTCCTCATCTTGTGCTACTAAAACAACCTAATCAATAAGTTGTCAGACATCGAAAACCACTTGATGGATTGAGGGGTTTCCATGATGTTCTCTCTCTAGTGAATGGAACTGAGGGAGCACACAGAATCAGGGGATTTGAAAGATGGCCAAGCAGGCGTGATATTTTGAGGCTGTACTGCAATACCTCTGCACTTATAAAGCTGAGCTTCTCCAGGATGCAGTGCACCCAGCAGGAACTGCAGGCCAGATCCTGCCAGAACAAACATATCCTCACCTGTGGGAGTAGAATTTATTAATACCTGAAGGAAACAATTACTGCAGAAGTCTTTTAGGGGTACTAAGGCTCAAAACAAATACTTGCATTGTCAAAACGTTGAACGTTTTATTTTGAGTCAGTTCAACAAACCAAAACAAAATATTTCAACAAACTGAAACTAAATATTTTGGGAACACAAAATATTTGATGCAGAAGAAGAGTTCTGTCATTCAAAAGTTTGTCCCTTACACCAACAGAAGCTGGTCAATAAATGACAATACATTCCTGAGACAAGGTGGGTGAGGTAAAATCCCATTTAATTGGTTAACCAATTAAACGTAGTGTTTAACTGGTTAACCTATTAAAGGGTGGACAGGCATTCACCCTGCAGGCAGGGGCTGCTCCAGCCCAGCCAGTACAGCCTCTGCCTGTGGCATGTCAGGGACCTCCATGGACAAAGGCTGCTCAGGCAGGGCTGGAGCACCCCTGGGTGGGGAACTGCTCTGCCCCTTACTGGTTAACTGGAACTGGTAAGCATCATCTGTTAAGGGTGCACTTCATGTGTCAATCTTTCACATCCCTAGTCATTCTATGTTCAATTTTGATCTAAGATGTCAAAACAAAAATGTTTGATGTTTTTAAAATATTTAGAAATATTTTGTTCCATGTAATTTTTTAAATATTTAACTTTTCATCCCAATTTGAAATGAAAACCCAATGTTAAAAGATAAAAATTTCTCAAGAAATGGAAATTCTGATTTTCTCTCAGCTCTAATTCTCAGCCTCCCACTGTCAGGTTTGGGAGTTAACACACACACACACACACACACACACACACACACACACACACACACACACACACACACACACACACACACACACACACACACACATTCATCTAATGAGCCAACAATCCCTAATCTCTTATTTTTTTTTATTACAGCAATACCTTGAGGCCCCACCTGCGAACAGAAATCCATTGTGCTAGTCACTGTCAGAGACAGTCCCCAGCCCACAGACTTTGCAATCTAAGCAGACAAAATGAACAAAGGGTGTAAGAAAGATATTATCAGAGAGATTATGTGACTTATCCAAATGGAGCTCTCCTATGTCCCAGTTTGCTGCCTCACTCACAATACCATCCTTTCTTGTCAACGTTACGTCTGATTCTTTATATATCATCAGCTAAGAAATAATATTTTTACAATGATGCTATAGTACAGTGGTTTTCAAACTATGGTTCATGACCCAGTACTGGATTGTGCAATGTTAGGCACTCAGTCTCATTGCTGCAGGGGGATCAGATGACCAGTGGGGGTGCTAAGGCAGGCTACCTGCCACCACAGACGGCGCAGCAGGCCCAGCTCCTAGGTGGGAGTGGAAATGCGCACAGGACTCCCACACTGCCCCAGCACCAAGCAGTAGCTCCATACTCCCATTGGCTGGGAAACTGCCTCGGGCTGCTTTTACGGTGCAGCATAGTCTGAGGTGCCAGGAGAGGCAGGAAGCCTATCTTAGTACCCCTGCTGCACTGCTGACAGGGGCTCAAGGAAAGCCCTACCTTGCCCCCCCCTCAAAGTTAGAGCCCCCTCCTACACCTCAAAGCTCTCATCCTCAGCCCCACCCTGAAGCCCACACTCTAGTCATATTATGTTGGGTCATGGCACCAACAATTTTCTTCAGCTGGGTCATGAGAAAAAAAGTTTGAAAACCCCTGAAGTAGTGTAAATAATCATTGTAATTTAACAGAAATAAGACCCAGCTACAAGAACACAATGGGGCAGAGCCTTAGTGTGTGCGAACTGTCAGAGATCCACTGACTTCAACACTGAGGATCAAGACCTAGACCATAGTAGTTAGGTGGGGTCATTATACCCTCTGACATTTAAGGGAAACCTGAAAACAGTGTTCTGCAGTTTCTCCCACTCCCCCACCTCTTGATTTAACTCACACTATTCAATACAAACTACACAATCAAAGCAGAAATTAGCTTTTACTGGACACAAAAGATGCTAACGATATTACAAAATTCTTGCAAGTTGACTGGATATAAATGAAATCAATCAATTAGAAAAAGAGTAACATCTCAGAGGTACCTCATTTTTCCTTCAAAATGAAGGAGATGCGTTTCTATTTTAGTCAAGTGCTACTCAGTATATTCTGCAAAGCAAAGACTGAATTGTGGCATTAAATAACTCTTAAGCTACATACAATCTATAAACAAGAATGGCAGGACATTAATTTCTCTATTAAAAGCACTTTGCTCCCTATGACGATTATGGGCAGCATGTATGCAGAAGGAATTCTGTAAAGTTTGGGTTTGCTGACTCAAAAGCTTAAGCCAGGAGTTACATTTTACAAAAGGCACAGAAAGGCACAGAGCGCACTGAAAAAATGACTCATGCAGTTTAAAAATGCTGATAAAAATCAGTTTTATATGAAATACTTGGAATACAAGTTCTTATTAGGAAACAAACTTCTCAATGGCTTTGTGATATTAAAAACACACGTTGACTCATACAAAAACATCTTCTTTGTTAGAAACATGTACAATTATTTAACAAGCCTTAAAGTACCTCTGTTCAGTATAATGGCACATCTGTGAGATATAGTACATACTTATTTTCGAGAAATTGTTAATCAGAACAATAGCATCCTAAACCTTTCTGTAGTTCCACTTTTAAAGTACATATTGTCATATTTTTTATTTAACCCAAAAATGATTTAAGAAGACAAAACCAGCCCCCGGTGAAAGCTCTACAATGCCAAGTAATAGCATTCATGTGGTGGGGTGAAACGACCAGTGTAAGTAATGAAACCTGTTTTGTGTTTCACAATTCACACATTAGAAACTGGCAGATAAGTGAATCCACGAACAATACATAACTAGAATAAGTCTACAACAATGATTACATGTCTTCTAACCATGGTAAAATAAGTTTATTTCACCTTTGCTGAAGCACGATTTACAACACCCACCAAATCCTACTAGACAAAGTATGGCGAGGGGGTGGGGGTGGGAAATCACAGGAAAACTATTCACAACTATAATGCTGTGATTATGAAAATGTAAAATGTTTTAAGCATGTCAAAACAAGCATACTTGTGCAATTCCAGCTAACTGAAACATAAAATCCACATAAGTCATAAATGGCAAACTACGAACGTTACTTAAAAGCATACCTCTTTTTAAATGAACTGCTGGACTGCTCTGAATCCCAAGAAAGAAGAGCCCCATGAACTTGCTGTAATGAAGTGGTATCCAAAAGACAACTTTCTACTTACCCTTCAGTGTGCACCATGATTTCCTATGCCACCTTAGTAATTTTAATGACTCCAGAGTTATTTTGTATTTAAAGGAGTACTAACAAAGTCCTTAATGTGGATAGAGGAACGCTGACAAAACAGAACTCTGTGAGAAGCTAGGCAAAGAGGGATACGTTTAATCCTGGCTCAACATGCTGTGTATTCTGTGTCTATCTTTAACTTGTAAATGATTTGGTTTCACATTCCACTGAAGTCCTGCTGGCAGATGCCTTTGCAAAGTTTACCAATCACAGGCACTCTGGTACACTCCCTTTCTCTCTTCCCCTTGCCACTCCACCCCCAGACCCTCCCCCACTATTTTCCCACTTCCTCTTAATAGAGATGCAGTCAGCTGTCTTTTACCTGTCTTCTACACAAGGAACGGAGATGCTTTCACCGGTTGTTGTTAGACAGGAAAAGCAAAGCCATCTGTTCTCACTGTCTCCCCTTCGCACATACACACTCCTTTCAATTTGCACCCAGGATCAACTCACTTCCAAACTTGGCTGCCCAGGGAAGGAATGTTCTGTGAGTGACATTCCTGAGCGCCTCCAGCAACAGAGTTCAGCAGCTATTCTCAAAACACTACTACTTTTGCATGTTTACACTGTAGGCTGTACACAGTTTTCCAAGGTATTTTATTTAAATAAAACAACCCTCTTCTTGCCTTCCAAATCACAAGCAGCATAATTTACAGAAATCAAATGGCTATTTTAATCACATTTTCCACTGAACGTGATGTTTTACAGTTAAAAAATAAACTTGGCTTGTATATAGATAAGCTAAAAAAAAATCCAACCCTTCCTTCAAACCTGTTTTAAAAATACTTGGGATTTGGAAAACATGCTGTTGCAGTACATCAAAACTAAAATGGCAAACACTCCGTGCTTGCTCTGTGCAGTGGAAAGGTAGCTGATAGTACTGCTTGTGCCAGGTCTAATATTAGTCAAAGGCAACGCCTTTGAGTTTGAATCCTGGAATCACTGATTATATAGCTATATGAAATAAGATCGCAAGTCAGCACTATCTACAGAACGTTACTAATGCAGCCAGTTCCAGAGGGAGGGAAGGAGGAGCCCCTCAACCTCCCTGTGCTGTTTCACATAGCTGTCATAGCAGGCTTTGGCAGGGGATCATATTTGGAAGCTTACAGCAGTCCTGTCTGTACAGGGGAATCTATATCGAGGGACAGTGTGTAAAAAACAAAAAGATCATCTTACCAGATATCAAACACGAAACATCTAGGAATGCCCCTTCGTAAATGTTTATCTTCCTACTGATAAATTACCACTGCAAATTGCATATTTGTTCAGAAGCCAGACCCCTGATACCGCATATGAAATTAAAAAAGACTGCCGATTAAGGATAGCATGGAAGGTGGCAACCCAGAAAGTCAATAATAGCAGTGATGTCAGCAGTCATACCTGTTGATACAAGCCTTTTACTCATTGGAAGCTGCAAGAAAACAAAAGGAAGTTTTTCTTCACTCCCCACACAGTGGAACTCCTTGCCAGAGGATGTGGTGAGGACTAGGACATTAACAGGGTTCAAAAATTGCTAGATAGCTTGATGGACCTAACCTCCATGAGTCTATTAGCCAGGATGGGTAGGAATGGGTAGCCTCTATTTGTCTGGAAATGAGTGACAGGAGAGGGATCACGTGATGATTACCTGTTGTGTTCCCTCCCTCTGGGGCATCTGGTATTGGCCGCTGTTGGCAGACAGGATACTGGGCTAGACGGACCTTTGGTCTGACCCAGTATGGCTGTTCTTATGCAAGTGTTTAATTTATAAATACACATTCAGTTAGATATTAGTTGCAAACAAGGGTGTCTTATCTTAAACATCACACAAAGGCTACGTCTACACTGTAGCCTTATTGTGGAAAAGCTTATGCAAATGAAGCTCAGTGTGGAATATCGCCGCACTTCATTTGCATAATTAATGAGCAGCTGTTTTTGCACAAGAGGCTTTTGCGCAAAAAAAGAGCCGTGTAGATGGCTCCTTTTTGCACAAAAACCCCCTCTTGCACAAGAGTCGTTCTACACTGCTTAACTTTAATTCTTTGAGTAGTGAGTTCTAAAATGCCTAACCTGTCATGGTTGGACTCATTATCCCTGTGGTAACTGCTGCTTTTGGAAGTGGCTGGCATGTCCCTGCAGCTCCTGAGAAAGGCAGAACAGCAGGTCTCCACATGCTGTCCTTGCCTGAAGACACCACTCCTGCAGCTCCCATTGATCAATAACAGGAAACTATGATGAGTAGAAGCTGTGGACTCAGTGGCTGTGGATAAGAGGCAGTACATAGCACCATGGAGCCACTGCTGTACATGTCAGCTGCTTTCAGGAATGGTGCAGGGCCAGGGCAGGAATGAGCCTGCCTTAATCCAACTGGTGCACCACCTGGAAGCTGCCTCAGTTAAATGGTGCCCAGCCAGAGCCTGCTTCCTGAACCCCTGTCCCAGCCCTGAACCTCCTCCTATACTCAACCACCTGCCCCAGATAATGAGCCCCCTGCACCCAATCTCCTTCCCACAGCTTGCACCCTGAAACCCCTCCTGGACCCCAATCCCTCACCCTCCAAACCCCTTGGTCCAAGACCAGAGCCTGCACTCCAACCCTCTACCCCAGCCTGGTGAAAGCAAATGAGGTTTGGGGAGGAAGGGAGATGGAGTGAGCAAAGTGAGGCCTCGGAGAAGGAGTGGAACAGGGCAAAGCCTCAAAGTAGGGTTACCAGGTAGACCCCCCAAAATACCGGACACACTTGATTGTGGGCGGGGGAGGAGGATGGGGCTGGCCAGGAGGAAGGGGGGGGCAGTAGGTGGGGCTGGCAGGGGGGGGGGAGAGTCGGGGGCCACGCGGCTGGCCAGGAGAAAGGGGGGCGGGAAGCAGAGCTGGGGGGGGGAAGGAAGGGTGCAGCCAGTGGCCACAGCTGCAGTCCAACAGGCCACGCCCCCGGCAGGCACTCCCTCTAGTTGCTAGTATAAGCCCGGCTTCTGCATGAAACCAGAGGCTCCCAGCTGGGAGGCGGGGCCACGATTGGCACTGGGAGCCTCTGGTTGTGTGCAGAAGCCAAGCAGGGGGAGTGGCTGGGAGTCCCAGCCAGTGCCCCCACCCTGCCCCACTTTTACACGTGACCACAGGGCTCCCAGCGCCAATCACGGTCCTGTCTCCCAGTTGCTCCCCCGCCAGGCTTCCATCCGGCATCCAGCTGGAAATTCAGAAAATACTGGACATTGCACATGTCTGGTATTTTCTGAATTTTTCTACCAGACAGAGGGCACAAATACCAGACTGTGTGGTAGAAAACCGGACACCTGGCAACCCTACCTCAAAGAAGAGGCAGGAAGGAAGTGGGGCAAGGGTATTTGGGTTTGAGGTAGATCTTACATTGCACTTGAACTGCAAAAGTGATCTGCTGATTAAAAAGATTGGAGACCACTGCTATAGAACATGCCTTCAGAAGTCTTAAAAGAATAACACTCTGATGAGGAAACTATTGAACCTGAACCACTTCAAAAAAAGAAAATCAACCTTTTGCTTCTGGCATCTGACTCAAATGATGAAAATGAACATGAACATTATTTTTTTTAATCACTTGACAGCCCTGCTAAGACAGAAAACAGCTCAGGTTTTTGCAAGTGAATACTGGAGAATACCCACAGTTCCACAGAATATAACTCCGGAAATAAACATCAGTTGCCACTCTCCACACATAGTCAAGACCTTGTTAGTCAACAGAGATTCTTGATCCTCTGACAACAGACATTTATCCAGGCAAGGCCTAAAGGGCAGTCATCTTAGAAATTTAAAGGTGGGTGCATTTATGGGGAATGCAGTACACCTGCACTATTTCCTGTGCGCTAATAACCACTACTGCAGCTGTCAGTCCTCATTACTGAAAATGTGCAAATCTTGCACTACTCTTCTGTAAGCAATTGGGGGAGATAAGGTTTGATCAAAACAAATGACTCCATAGCCATTTCCAATTTAAGTCTCAGTATACTAAACTAGCAGCTCCTCACAAATTAGAATCTGCTGCAGTTTATTTGTGTTCCATTACTCTGGAAGAGCTGGAAGTAAGATACAAATATTGAAGACTGTACTGCCTGACATCAAGACTCCTCAAGAGTCAAACAAGCTGTTTCAAATCCCTAACCTTTGCTACCTTTAGCAAACATTGCCTTAAACAAGTTCATCACACTCCTGTGCACACAGAGCTTTGAAAAAAAAAAAAACCCCACCAGCAAATGAAAAGTATGCCATGGACTTCTGGTGTAACCTTACAGAATTGCAGAAGACATTTAACATCTTTTTGTCTCAGTTTCCCAAAATTGTGACTTATGAATGAAGTTTACTTACCTTTTGGTAGGGTGCAAGGCTTAGAAAGAATTACAAAGTATTATCACACATCAATGCTCCTTATGCTACTTGAATTGATAGATACATGCAGTAGTAGAAAATATGCTGATACCAAGTTTCTCTTAATAGAAAAAACAAGCATAGACATGCCGCAGTCTCTCCTGTGTCTTGAGGCAGGGTGGCTGTTGTACCACCTCTAAATTAGGTCCATGCCTAATTGGCACCATCTGTCCCTTTGTGTTCTACTATTTACAAAGTGCACAGACTTCATTCATTCCTGTCTCTTGTTTTTGAATATTTTTCATTTGTCTCAATAATCTTAGATTTTGAGCTCATTGAAGCAGGGAGGAATGTGAATTACCCTGTGGGCCATATCCTACAAAAATCTTATTCACAAAAGTAGTCTGTTCTTACAAGTATTCCCATTAGCCTCAAAGGAATGATGTGAGTGAAGATTGCTTATAATATTCACAAATTCCAGGGCCAGAAGAGATCATTGTGATCATCTGGTCTGACTTCATGCATATATCACAGGCCACAGAACTTCCTCAAAATAATTTCAAAATTGCCAGTGATGGAGAATCCACTATAACCTTTGGAATTGTTCCAGTGGTTAATTATCCTCATTGCTAAAAATGGGTTTCCAGTCTGAATTTGTCTAGTTTCAGCTTCTAGCCACTAGATGATATTACACCTTTCTCTGCTACAACAAAAAGCCCATTATCAAATACCGTGTTCCTTATCTTGGCAGTTATATACTATAATCAAGTCATTACTTAATCTTCTCTTTGTTAAGCTGAATAGGATGATCAGAGGAATGACAAACTTACCTTATGAGAGGAGACTTCGGCCTTAGTCTGCACTACATGGATAAGTTGACCTAAGTTTGCTACTCCAGCAATGTGAATACAATATCTGAAGCCTACATAACTTAGGTCAACTTACTGTGGTGTCATCACTGTGCTGTGTCAATGGGAGATGTTCTGCCCACTGTCCCACATCGACTTACATTATTCCTCTTGTTCTGGTGGAGTAACAGAGTCAACCAGAGAATACTCATGGCTGATTTAGCAGGACTTCATAAGACCCACTAAAATGACCCCGGCTGCATCGATTGCAACAGTGTCCATCTCTGGTAAGTGTAAACATAGTCTCAGGGAGCCTGGTTTGTTTAGCCTAACCAAGTGAAGGCTGAAGGGAGATATGATTGCTCTCTATAAAAATATCACAGGGATAAATGCTGGGGAAGGGAAGGAGAGGAGTTGTTTAAGTTCCCGTGTTGACACAAGACCAAATGGATATAAACTAGCCATCGTTCTATTTAGGTTTGAAATTAGAGGAAGGTTTCTAACCATCAGAGGAGTGAAGTTCTGGAACAGTCTTTCAAGGGGCCAGCAATGACAAATAACCTAACAAGCTTCAAGACTGAGCTTGATGGCTACATCTACACTACAGGCTTCTTGCGCAAGAAGTCTTTTGCACAAGAGTTTTTGAGCAAAAACTTCTTGCGCAAGAGCACGTCCGCACCTCAAGGCACATCGCAGAAGCCATGTGCTTTTGCGCAACAGTGCGTCCACACTGCATGGACACTCTCGCTCAAAAAAGCTGATGGCCATTCTGCGAATGGCCATCAGAGCACCTGTGCTTTTTCCCTCTGGAGTGTCCACACTTGCCTTCTTGCGCAATAGCTGTAGTGCTAAAAGCAGTCATACCTCAGAAAAGGAGGTTTACCTACAGTAGAAAAAGCCCTCTGTTCTGCCGTTTAACTGCCCATTTAATTGCACAAGAGCTCATTTGAGGTGTGGACACTCCGCAGGTTTTTGCGCAAAAACAGCTGTTTTGCGCAAAAACCTTGTAGTGTAGATGTAGCCGATATGTTTACAGAGGAGATGGAATGATAAGACTGCCTACAATGGTATGTGGCCCCTCTGTGATTGCTTGTAGCAAAAATCCCCAATGTCTGGAGATGGGGCAGTAGACAGAGAAGGCTCTGAGTTACTATAGAGAATTCTTTCCCGAGTATCTGGCTCGTGGGTCTTGTCAACATGCTCAGGGTTCAACTGACAGTCATATTGGGGTTGGAAAGTACTATTCCCCAGGTCATACTAACAAAGACCCGAGGGGGTTTTCGCCTTCCTCTGCTGCATGGGACACAAATCACTTGCTGGTGTAAATGAGAATAAATTATAGATTCTTTGTAATTTAAAGTCTTTAAATCATGATTTGAGGATTTCAGTAACTCAGCCAGAGGTTAGGCATCTATTACAGGGGTGAGTGGGTGGGTGAAGTTCTATGGCTTGCAATGTGCAGGAGGTCAGACTAGATGATTGTGATGATTCCTTCTGGCCTTAAAAATCTATGGATCTATTATATGGAACTTTTGAATCTATCACTATAAAGCATGTTTTCTAATCCTTTAATCATTCTTATGGCTTTTCTCTGAACCCTCTGCAGCTTATAACTATCCTTCTTAAATTGTACACACCATAACTGGACACAGTATTCCAGCAGCAGTAACTGATATACCAGGTAAAATAAGCATTCTGTTTTTACTAAGATTCCCTGTTTATGCACTCCAGGATCACATTAGCTCTTTTGGCCACAAAATCTAACTGGGAGCTCATGTTCTGTTCATTATCTACCAAGACACACAAACCTTTTCCAGACTCATTGCTTCTCATGAGATTTTATGTTTTCTTCTAGGGCATTGATAAAAATGTTCAAAAGAGTTGGGCCAAGAACCAATCTCTGGAAACAAGCCCACTCAACGATGATTGCCCATTTACACTCACATTCTGAGACTTATCAGTTAGCCAATTTTAATCCATCTCATGTGCCCCACATTAATTTTATATTGTTCTAATTTTTAATCAACATATTGTGTAGTATCAAATCAAACACCTTGCAAAAGTCTGTAGCATCAACACTACAACCTTTATCAACCAAACTTGTAATCTCATTTAAAAAAATCAAGATAGTTTGACAGGATATATTTTCCATAAGCCCATGTTAATTGGCATTAATCATACCTGCCTTAAATCTTTATTAAACAAATCCCTTATCAGCTGCTCCATTATCTTGGCCAGAATTGATGTCAGACTGACAGGCCCGTAATTCCTCAGGTCACCCTATTTGCCCTTTTTAAATACTGGCACATTAGCTTTCTTCCTGACTTCTGAAACTTCCCTGGCATTCCAAGACTTACTGAAAATCAACTGAATGGTCCAGTGAACACTTCAACTAGTGATTTAAGAGTAAGTTGTAAGAGCCTTTCACCATATGACCCAAACATATCCCATTCCTGACTTTATTCATAGTTACTTTAAATTAATCTAGACAAGCTCCACCACAATCCACTCCAAGGCTCAGAGGTCCTGCCCAAGGACTACTCAGTCACTCTGACTGCTTTAATATCCAGGTGGGATACTGATCCACCTTCAAGAGTGAGCCAATAAAATCCACTTACAATTTCCTGGAGGATTGTCTCCTGCCAGCCTATTAAACAGTTTGGCAGGGTCACATCCTATATTTATACAGTATATTTAAAGTTAAGGTGCTATCCAAATTATATTATTAGTAATAATACATTTTAATAAAAAGATGGGACAACACATTTGGCAATATGCTTTACAGAGCAATCTTGCATTGACAGGGGTTGGACTGTTTCCAATGTCTATAATTGTGTGAATGCTTCTATCACAGTGGTGTAAATTTAAGATGCTCAAGGTCATAAATATAACCTGTCCAGAATGAATCATATTTTTAGGACACAAATTTTACTGAAGTGAAACATATGAGTAAATTGCTTTACTTTTGAGTAATTCTACCCTTTCTTATATATGTACCAAATATTGGACCACATATGTTCAGCCCACGCTAATCCCACCTGGACCTCTCGAGCAGTGCAAAGATGCCTTATGGGGCAGCTCAGAATGCTGCTGATTGAAAGGAATCTCCAGGTAGCAGGCTTAGGCCATCTGCTCACTATCTCTGTCTAGTGGCTATGCCAAGCTAGCCTGAAAGGGAGAGGGAGATGCATATGTACAGTGTGTGCCTGGAACTTGCTGTGTTCTGGGCTTATTAGGTCAGAATAGCCTATAGGGGACCCCTTCCAGCCAGTGTTACACCAGCCCTGGGGTTGCTCTAGCTTATAATGAGACTGGCTGGCTCTATGTCTAGCTTCCTAGAAACAGAGGAGATGGAAAAGGGGGGCAGCTGAAGATCAAACCCTGTTTTTAAGCACAGATCTCATTTCCTCTCTTCCTTTAATGGCTAACTCCATTTTCTAACTAAAATGACTTAAAAATGCAGTTCTCCTTGATTAACAATATTAAGTTTTCCCAGTTTATATAAAAGAGACCTTGTTATGCATCAGAATAATAAAAAAGTAAGATTTCCATGCGGCATGCATGTGCCATTAGATTACTATGGTGCTGAATCAAGGTCCTCAGCAGTCAAACCACCAAATGGTCAGGTACTAAATACACTCTGTTATACCAAGCAGGTATTTTTCCAGCTAATTTGGGCCATGTCAACACTAGGAGATTATTTTAAATTTACTAAATTTGACTTCTGGATTCTCAATTTAACAAATTTGAAGTGCTGTGTCCTCATTACGGTGAAGAACTGAATGTGGTCTAAGGCAGGCTCTGTTAACGTGGATGCGCTACCTCAGATTCAGAGCCCTAGGAAGCACTCTGGGGAGCTGTGGGAGGCCTCTTGGAGGTCAATACATTCGAATTAATGGCACCAGAGTGCCCACACTAATGTTATTTTAGACGTGCAAGTTCAGAATTAGCGTTATTCCTCATGAAAAGAAGTACAGAATTACTGTCTTTTCGCGAATATACCCCGCACCTGAATATACCCCGCAGTTTTTACTGTTTGAGTTTAGAAATCCCTGTATACCCCGCGCACAAGTATAGCCCATGCGGGCGGGGTTTATTCGGGTGCGGATATATTCCTGCCTGCCCCCGCTCCTGTGCACCGTGGCTGCCTGCAGCCTCCTGCTGCTGCTGCTGGCCACTGAGCCCTGCGCCCACAACTGCTCCGAGGTGTGGCAAGGGAGCTACAAGGAGGGTTTGCAAGGGGGCGCAGGGGAGATTGCAAGCGGGTTGCGGGGAGGGGGGTTTCCAGGGGGCGCAGGCGGTTTGCAGTGATCCGGGCTCCTTCCCTTTGTCAGCCCGGACTGGGAGCCTCCTGCCTTGCGCCTCTGCTGGGGATGCCTCTGCCTCGGCTCCGGAGTGTTCCCAGAGAGCAAGCCGGGCTCCCGGGCAGACTTTGCCCCCCCGCCCCCCGTAAGTTTCCCCGCGTTGTTCAGCCGCAGGCAGTTCAATCTGGCCCCGGCTCTCTGCGGGGGCAAAGGTGTTTGCAGCTCTCAACCCCAGCCTGGCAAAGGCTCAGCCGGGAGGGGGTCTCAGAGCGGGGGGGCGGGGGCATTCTCCGAGGCATGTGCTGCATGGCCTGCCCGGCACTGTGCCCCGTGACACTTGCCTGTGAGCCTGATCCGGGCGGGGGAGCACTCACCCCCCTGGTAGCTTTTGGAGGCCAAGCCTCCCGGGGGGGGGGGGGGAACACTCACCACCCGGTTCCCGCGCAGCCACACTCACCCCCAGGTGAGTAAAAAAAGTTTTGTATACCCCGCACCTGAGCATACCCTGCGGGTTATATTCACTAAAATACATTGGAATTCCGCAGTCCCTTATTCAAGAATAACAGGCTTGGTAGTGTGGATGCACTGGTTACAAATTCGAACTCAGGGGGGGTTATTTTGGATTAAGGTCCTAGTGTAGACCAGGCCTTAGGGTCCATCAATGGGATATCCTTCTGTCTCAGAGGGTACATCTACACACAATTTTTATTTCAGGAGAAGGATGCAAATAGTGCTGCGTATTTGCATACTTCCTCCAGGTTTTTTTTTCAGAAGACGCTCTTCCGGTATTTACCCATGTCTACACGTGGCCAAATTTCTAAATAAACCCCTATTTCAAAAGTCCCCTATAAACCTGCAGCGCTGTTTGCATCCTTCTGCCGAAATAAAAATTGTGTGTAGACATATCCAGAGTGACAAAGAGGAGGATTAGTGTTATAGAGCTATTTTCCTAACACTGATCAAGCACAGCTTTCAAAAACATCTACTCCTTAGTAAAATTCAGCCTTTGTGATATTAAAAAATCCAATCTTAGCCAACTTTTTAAAAGTTAGTATTATTCTCTCCACACCTTTCAGCAATCAAACTAACAAAATCAGAAAAAGCACACATAGTAGTTCGTACCATTTCTGCCAATCCAAGAGATGCCATAGAAACAGAGAGAGTAGCAGAGTAAGCACTTTCTTTTCCACAAGAGGCAAAAGCATGTCAAATCTGCATGAGGCCATGATAAACACAGCTCACTACTGACCCAGGGACAAAATATAAAGTGTAAAGAAGAAACCCACAGCTAGTGAAAGAGCATGAGAACATACCTTGTAATTTGCAAAATCAAACCACTATTTATCAGATATAGCTGTACACTCAATTTGTTTGAAACTCACCTACTACATTTTGATACATTTTTCTATAAAGGTAATATTTCCCCTTAGAGGCAATAAGAGCAGCACTGTTTCAAAGGAGCTAGCCTTTAGAAACTAAACAATCTCAAAGAAATACATTATACCCACACAATTGTCCAGTACTGAAAGGGAATAATCCCTGAAATAATTCAAATAAACCTTTCTTCTAGTTGGCCCATGGAAAAAACAAAACAAACAAAAGAAAACCTTCTCACTAATTCTCTAATATAAAATTTGATATTAAATTTATAACATTTGATATTAAGCCTCAGGACAGTGGTACTGGGGTATGGAACCTTTCAGCTATAGATCACTGTCACTGAAGTTCACTGTAACTTAGTCACTACCAACTGAACAATTCTATGTGATAAAAACAGATGTTCTCCGGGCAGTTTTTTATGGATAAGTATCTGTCAAAACTGCCTCCCCTCCGCTGACCAGATAGCAAGTGTGAAAAATTGGGACAGGGGATAGAGCGTAATAGGCACCTACTGGGACTGTCTGAATAAACTCAGGACATCTGGTCTCTCTACCTCACTTCCTGTCCCTACTATAGAAAAAGGTACACCTACAAATCAAAAATTGGCACCCTTACTAGGGTTGCCAGATGGTTTCAACAAAAATACTGGACACACTTGACATTACATCACAATCTACATTATATCTTATTTAGAAAATACCGGACATTTATATTTTCTCAATTTGTTTCCCGAACAGAAAGCTCAAATATTTGGCTGTCCGGTTCAAAACTGAACACCTGGCAACCCTAACCTTTACCTCTGATAAGGGAGCAAGGACTGAATGGATGTTTTAGATCAAACTATTCTTTCTCGTCTAAAGATCCAAGCCAAGGTTGAAGCAAATGGGCTAAATAATCTGAAGAAAGCTTGCACTATTGCTGCCCCTGCTGTACCAGTTCTGTGGATAAATTCCAAATGTCCGTATTTGGATCTGATACCTTTCGCAAGCAACAAATCCACAGGAGAGACAGACCTGAAAAAAGATAAAGAAAATCGGGACTGCTAAAAAAACCAAACAAACAATGAGAGGATGCTTCACAGATTTTATGTATTTAAAGCTTTGAATCCTTCTCTCTATCTCTTGGCAGGGAGCTAATGCCACAGTCCCAGAGTGGTGTAAGGCATGTAGCAGGAAATGCCTTTTCTTGGGTTTGAACTCTTCTTTTCTTTTTACAATAGGTGACTTATTATAGATAATGATCTCATCTTAAGATAAAGATGGATGTCGTGATTAGCTGCACTGCTCACTCTGTAAAGAAATTCACTTGAAGCTGGCCAAGCATAGTTGCTGATAGCAGTAGAATGACAAGTTATATAATGTAGTGAGCAAAGGCTTCACACACTGTGGTTCATTTGCAGTCTTCAAAAGGGAAAAAAAAACCAGAGTTACTGAAATACCATGTTGGATTTACAAAAAAAGGGGAAAGGAAAAAGAATTTAATTACTGTTTTGAAAATTAACAGTTTGGTTTACAAAGAGGATGATTTTTAAGTTCAGTCAATAAAACTATTATACACAATATTTTTGAAGGCAGATAAACTGTGATGTTAGATACTACAACATCTGCAATTGCCATCCTATGAATCCATTAGAGATCTTGTACTTTAAAAAGATATATTTAGGCTCCATGTTAGTTCTCAGCTGATCTTCTAAGTAATCTTTCAGTAATATCAAAATTCCCCATTTGACCTGAGGATTTTTTAAAAACAAGCTAGATATGAGGCTGTTTCAAAGACAGAAGTGATCTTTTTAACAAATTTTGTGAGAAAGTGCAAAATAACTCAAATAAAGGAATAAATATATAAGAACATAAGAACATAAGAATGGACGTACTGGGTCAGACCAAAGGTCCATCTAGCCCAGTATCCTGTCTGCCGACAGTGGCCAGCACCAGGTGCCCCAGAGAGGGTGGACCGAAGACAATGATCAAGCGATTTGTCTCCTGCCATCCCTCTCCAGCCTCTGACAAACAGAGGCCAAGGACACCATTTTATCCCCTGGCTAATAGCCTTTTATGGACCTAACCTCCATGAAATTATCTAGCTTCTCTTTAAACTCTATTATAGCCCTAGCCTTCACAGCCTCCTCTGGCAAGGAGTTCCACAGGCTGACTACACGCTGTGTGAAGAAGAACTTTCTTTTATTAGTTTTAAACCTGCTACCCATTAATTTCATTTGGTGTCCTCTAGTTCTTCTATTTAGGGAACTAATAAATAACTTCTCTTTATCGGCCCTCTCCACACCACTCATGATTTTATATACCTCTATCATATCCCCCCTCAGTCTCCTCTTTTCTAAACTGAAAAGTCCCAGTCGCTTTAACCTCTCCTCATATGGGACCCGTTCCAAACCCCTAATCATTTTAGTTGCCCTTTTCTGAACCCTTTCCAAGGCCAAAGTATCTTTTTTGTGGTGAGGAGACCACATCTGTACACAGTATTCGAGATGTGGGCGTACCATAGTTTTATACAGGGGCAATAAGATATTCTGGGTCTTATTTTCTATCCCTTTCTTAATAATTCCTAGGATCCTATTTGCCTTTTTGACCGCCGCTGCACACTGCGTGGAAGTTTTCAGAGAACTGTCCACAATAACTCCAAGATCTCTTTCCTGATTTGTTGTAGCCAAATTAGCCCCCATCATACTGTACGTATAGTTGGGGTTATTTTTCCCGATGTGCATTACTTTACACATATCCACATTAAATTTCATTTGCCATTTTGTTGCCCAGTCACTCAGTTTGGCGAGATCTTCTTGGAGTCCCTCACAGTCTGCTTCTGTCTTGACTAGCCTAAACAGTTTGGTATCATCGGCAAACTTTACCACCTCACTGCTTACTGTTATAGCAAGAGGGGGTGGGCACGAAAGGGATGATGAAGGTTGGAGTGGAATGCACACATTCAGACTTGCTTGCCTTGAAAGAATCATCATACACAGAGTTCATATTCAGTGAAATTATAAATACTGTATCGAAGCCCAGCCTCAAAATACTATTAGTACCATGATAACACTGAGTAATAAATCAAGTCTGGAAATGCAATGTCACAATTAAGAGTTCCCTTGTTTATAGGCCTTTGGATATTATTTCTTTTTTACATTTTCAAATAAGGTACAAAATACAAACATTGACATTTGCTATAGACCCTTCATAAAGTGAATCACACCATATTACCTACAGTCAGACTTGGCTTGATTCAATAATCAGTGGGATCTGCTGAACAAGGCAAGTTTAAAGAAAACTGGTTCAGTAATTTGTGAATATTTAGCATGGGATTTTCACAAGGGGTCAGCATTGGTTAACTCTGCTCCTAATTAAGCCAATTTAAATTCTATTTAGTTCAATGTGAATGGGATAGGCCAACACTGAGTGCTTTTGCAAATTTCTTTTACAGCTGCTGCCCCCAATGGGAGAATGGGAAGGCTGCATGTGGAAGGTAAGCTGTGCTTGTAGATCTGGGGTAGGCTGCAGGTGGAGACACAGCTCAATGGATTTACTCCAGATTTACCTGAGTGTTAATAAGTGCAGAGTGTGGTTTCAGTCTGGGCACAATTCAAGGTTGCCCGGATTTGTTTGAAGTGCCAAGAACCATCAGATCCAATTTTACTGGAGAAGCTATATGAAGTACAAAAAGTTAGTTAGCAGCATGGATGATGAAAAGTTATATTTGATATATTCTTTTATCATCAATAATCTAAAATAACACTATTAGCCCAAGTTAGAACTTTTAAAAAAATATTATTTTATCTTAATGGTGTCTCCTTAAAGAAATTGCATTATAAAAAGCCCACGCATGAACAGCACACATACACACCAGGCACAGTCTTATTATGACTCCCATGGTAGAAAACTATCATGAACGAACACATTCCTGTACTAAAGCACTTCAGCATGTGTTTCCTAAATGAGTGAAGGGTGTTCCAGGGTGATAGATACCAAATAGATACCAGAATTGTTCCCCATAAGAGATAATGAAATAAGATGGAGATGCGTTCACAATGCCACCACACTCGCTGAAGACAATGCTCTTTTGGCTTAAACTGGGTACCTTTTTACAATGATAGGTTATGAAGTACTGTACACATTTTACACATAAAACATTGAATAAAATAATGTAGAATCCTACGAGCACCATGCAAACACAAAGAACCTTTTAATAATATAATATAATATAAAACTATATTAATTGTGCTTCCCTTAAGTAGAGTTGGTGGCTGGGTTTTCTTGGGCTGGCTTTTCTATGGTTTGCTTTTTGGTTGAAGAAGTAAAAAAACAAGCACAACCTCCCTCCCCGCCCCCATTTTATCAATGTCTGCTCTCCTGCATGAGTCTTTGATTGATCCCCTGGTAGCAAGCCACTGCATTACTGCGGGTGTGTCTACACTGCAGGGCTTAACTCGAAATAAGCTATGCAAATTGAGCTATGTCAATTGTGTAGCTTATTTCGAAATAGGGAGCATCTATACAGCACTTACTTGAAATAGAGCACTCTTCCTCTGACTTCCTTTATTCCTCATACAATGAGAGTTACAGGAGTTGGTGTAAGAAGTCCTCCAGCTTGATAGTATTTTTACACTATTTGAAAATAACTGCCTGCTGTGTAGATAAGGACTAAGTTTTTTCAGAATAGCGCTAATTATTTCAAATAGTGTTGCAGCGTAGATGTTCCATGAGGGTCCTGGAGACTCTGGCAGACCATTCATGAAAAGGATTACCTCTTTGTATGATTTCCGTCATCTCAACTAGCAAACCAAAGAAAGAGGAGAGATTCTTTGTTGCCAGATTCCTGCTCTATGTTGTCACTGTCCTTGCTTTCTTCAGATATCCATTGTTGGTCCAATTCAATCAGTTCCTCCTTTGTCAGTTGCTCAGCATGAGATTCCAACAACACCTCTACATCATTGCCTTCCACTGCCTTGAAGTGACATCTCTGCCAATTTGACGATTTCTTGCTAGAGAATAGGAATGGCACCAAATCCCACAAACCTATGGTCAGCACATGATCATGAGTGGCACCAAACAGTTCATACTTTGCAAAGTAAATCCCTCCTACCATGTGCTAATGTTTTCAAGATGTACGACTTCCAAAACCTCTTTACACTGGTTTTCCTTCACCTGACATCTCCTTAATCGCTATGGAGAACATACTATGTAGTTAATAAGCCTTGAATATGGTGATTACACCTTAGTCCATAGGCTGCAGCAACAATGTGGTGGTGGGTGGCAAAAATATGACCTTGATGTTCAGCCAGCAGAAGGAGAATCTTCAAAGACAACGTTTTCTTTTTGACAATAAGACTTAAATCCTGAGACAGCATGGTCTACAGACCACTCATGGAAAATACTGCATGTTATCCGGGCCTTTCAGTTTGAATTCCAAATTATGGAGAGACTAGACTTGACATGCCCCCCCACCCTGCTTGCTCTTGGGTTTTCACTGTGGTAGATAAGCAAGGACTTCAACTTGTAATTGCCTTCTGTATTTCCCCCAGGAAGAAGGGTTAGGTGGCTTTGAATCCAGGTGTAGTCTTCTTGTCACAAGAAATATAAGTCCTCATTGGCATCTTCTTCCAGTACAGGCTCGTCATGTCATTGTTAAAATCTTGTTTCAGAGAGCAGCCAGACTGTGGAATCTGTGGAACCACCCATGACTAGAACTGAAGGTCTTTTCCACTGTTGAGCCCTCTCTTTCCTTTAAATCATCATACAGAGTTTTGGCTCTCTCATGAGATGTTTTCTTTTGGTGGAGGTCATTGAGCCTATCAGCCAGCAACCGTTCCACCTTCTCCATTGTATCGCTTCTGTGTTTTGTCATCTTCCTCTATGACAATTTTGTAGCACTTCTAGCACCTTCACAAATTTGATCAGCACTTTTAAAAATTGAGTGTACTATCATAGCAGGCAATCCAAGAATATGAGCAACATCAGCTGCACCCAGACCTCTTTCAATATGCTTTATAACATCTAATTTCACTTCTCATTTCACCTTTTACATTGCTTCTTTGAAACAGGCCCACTCTTAACACTTGGAATGTGTTTTGCTCTTATAATAGACATTCACAGTACAGTAATCTCAGAGATATTTTAGAATAAAACTCAAAGATCCCACATATAGTTTGAATGGCAAAAAGGCCAGACAAATATCAGAGATGCTGGTGCACATTTATAATAGATACCCAGTATGCATCTTTGTATCATTTTCAGGTATGAATCCACAATGAAAATTACTGTATTAACGGAGCATCTCGGGAAAGTAGGCAACAGAAAAGCAATGCAAAAGGTAAAGCAAGTAAGTTGCAAATGATGCATTTGCAGATCAGGTTTGATGTGAATCGAAACATGTTGCCCTACTGATCAGCGATGGATACACTGTACCACTGATATGATGAGGGAGATGTATATAGTGGACCCTCTGTAGTGTTTTATCCCATTTTTCTTTCAGCTTTGAATACTATACAGTTGATGTAAGAGTCCTGGGGTGTGTCTAGACTACATAGCTCCGTCGATGGAGCCATGTAGATGAGTTTACTAGACACAGCAAAATGAAGCGGCGATTTAAATAATTGTGCCTCATTTACATAAAAATGGCCGCCGCGCTGTGCCGACGATCAGCTGATCCGGCACAGCGGAGCAGTCTAGACATGCCGCGGTTGACAAGGAAAGCCTTTGTTGACTGCTCCAGTATGCCTCATGAAACAAGGTTTACCAGAGTGGTCGACAAAGGCTTCCCTTGACCGTGGTGCGTCTAGACTGCCCCACTGTGCCGGATCAGCTGATCGTTGGCACAGCGCGGTGGCCATTTTGATGTAAATGAGGCACAATTATTTAAATCGCCGCTTCATTTTGCTGTGTCTAGTAAACTCATCTACATGGCTCTGTCGATGGAGCTATGTAGTCTAGACACACCCCTAGACACTACAATGTACTATTTTATGTATAGTTTCTTCAACAGAAGCCCTGCCCCAGAACTTTGTGACTGAACACTGAATACATTGGGGAGTTGAAATTAAAGGCAGCTGGAATAGATTTATTAGAGGCATGCTTTCCCATACATACATTTGTCAGTTAACATATCCAGAGGCACTGTGACAGTGAGGCTAATGCAAGGCATTTTCTCTAGAACACCTCTGTATTTCACGTTTCCTGTTACCTGTTGTTGGTTGTTATTGTTGTTGTTGTTTTTAATAAGAGATGACATGACAATATTGACAGGCACTCAGGTTCCTTAAGGCATGTCATGTGATCCAGGAGACAGCTTTTCAAACCATACATGTCATGCAGCTACCGGTACTCAAAGTAAATAAAATATGAGCTTCAGCTTGAGGATACAATTGGGATTGTTCTAATATTTCTTAGGGTTGTCCCAGAGTTAAAACGTGAGTGCACACGGGAGTGGAGCCTAAGAAGCCTTCTGCCTGCTGCCCTTAATTCCATTTCTATTTGTTCCTTTTTTGCCCTTTTAACAGGGGATAGTCCCTTCATGTGACCCTGGAAGATAAATTCTTCCTCTAAAAGGATGGGAAGGAAGACAGTCCATAGAGGCAGCCCCCCTCTACATCACAATGCAGCGCTGGCTGTCATGAGAGACTTGGTAGGTAAGATCCCATAGGGAAGCAAGTGTAAGAGGAAAAACAATTGAAGACAGTTTGCAGTTATTCAAAGAGACATTATTAAGGGCACAAGAGCAAACTACTCCATTGCATAGGAAAGATAGGAAGAATGGCAAGAGATCACTTTGGCTTAACCAAGAGATCTTGAATGATCTAAAAATGAAAGAGTCCTACAAAAAGTGAAAACTAGGTCATATTACAAAGGATGAATAGAAGCAAATAACGCAAGTATGTAGGGGCAAAATTAGAAAGGCCAAGGCACAAAACAAGCTCAAACTAGCTAGAGACATAACAGACAACAAGAAAACATTCTACAAATACATTAGAAGCAAGAGGAAGACCAAGGACAGGGTAGGCCCATTACTCAGTGGAGAGAGAAAAATGTGAAAATGGTGGAGTTATTTAATGATTTCTTTGTTTTGGTTTTCACCAAGAAGATGGTGGCAATTGAACACCAAACACAGTGAATGCCAGTGAAAATGGTTCAGGAACTAAAATAAGGAAAGAACAAGTTAAAAAATTATTTAGACAAGTTAGATGTCTTCAAGTTACCATACCCTGATGAAATGCATCCCAGAATACTCAAGGAGCTGATGAAGGTGATATCTGAGTTATTAGCTATCATCTTTGAAAGCTCATGGAATATGGCAGAGATTCCAGAAGACTGGAAAAGAGCAAATATAGTGCCCTTCTATAAAAAGGGGGTAAATGGAGAACCCAGGGAATTACAAACCAATTAGTTTAACTTTTGTGCTCAGAAGGATAATGGGGCAAATAATTAAGGAATCCATTTCCAAACATCTAGAAGATGATAAGGTGATGAGTAATAGTCAGCATGGATATGTCAAATCATGTCAAACCAACCTGATAGCTGTTTTTTGACAGAGTAAAAAACCTTGTGGATAGCAGGAAAGTGGCAAATGTAGAATATCTAGACTTTAGTAAGGCTTTTGATATAGATTCACATGACCATCTCATTAACAAACTACAGAAATATAACTAGATGGAACTACTATACGGTGAATAATCATTCCCAGAGAGTAGTAATCAATGGCTCACAGTCATACTGGAAGGACATAATGAGTGGGGTTCCACAAAGATCCGTTCTGGGATCAGTTCTGTTCAATATCTTCAATCAACTATTTAAATAATGGGACAGAGTATACAGTGTGGATGATACAAAGATGGTAGGGGTTGCACATGCTTTGGAGGATAGGATTATAATTCAAAATGATCTGGACAAACTGGAGAAATGGTCTGAGGTAAATAGGATGAAGTTTAATAAGGACAAATGCAAAGTACTCTAGTTAGGAAGGAACAAAGAGTTGCACACATACAATGACTGTCTAGGAAGGAGTATTGTGGAAAGGGATCATGGGGTCATAGTAGACCACAAGCTAAATATGAGTCAATAGTGTGACACTGTTGCAAGAAAAGAAAAAAAAAAGCAAACATCATTCTGGGATATATTAGCAGGACTGTTGTAAGCAAAACATAAGAAGAAATTCTTCCACTCTATTCCAGTTGATTAGGCCTCAACTGGAGTACTATGTCTGGTTCTGGGTGCCACATTTCAGGAAAGCTGGGGACAAATTGGAGAAAGTCCAGAGAAGAACAATGAGAATTATTAAAGGTCTAGAAAACATGACTTATGAGGGAAGACTGAAAGAATTGGGTCTGTTTAGTCTGGAAAAGAGATGACAGAGAGGGGATATGAAAACTGTTTTCAAGTGTTTAAAAGGCTGATACAAGGAGGAGGGATAAAAATTATTCTCCTTTGCTTCTGATGATAGAACAAGAAGCAATGAGCTTAAATTGCAACAAGGGAGGTTTAGGATGGACATTAGGAAAAACTTAAGATGACAGAAGGGAGATATAGTCCAACCAGGGAACCTAGTCCATAGATGAGAAGGGAACGTGAGGCATCATACTGCAACTCCCATGAGGAACAGTAACAGGCCTTTCCAAAGAGAAATTCTGAATTTCTGATTTTTCACCACATAAGCTCAAGAATGGGATGGTGCTGAGGAAGATAAGAGACAGAGCTTTCGTATTGGGGGGCACACTGCAGTTCTTACATCACAAAGGAGGGATCCTTGGCAATACCAAACAAGCTGACATGCAGGAATATTTAGGAGCGAGCTAAGAAAAGCGCCATGACATCTGTGGCAACATTGATCCACTGACCCACAAATCTTTATACAGCTGCAATAGCCTCCATTCTCAACTGTTTTCTGTGCTTGTTTTGGCCTATGATTGGCACTCCTAGGCTCTATCACAATATTATTATTTTATTCATGTTTATTTGTAATGAAAATGACTACAAAACAGTAGCAGTAGAGAGTCCTGCCCATAGACTGGGAGTTGTGCAAAATATTTCCCTCATTCTCTCCTTAATGCCCAACACAAACCTCATTTATTCTGACTTTGATTGGAGGGGTGAAATCTACCCTATGTGCCTACCTTCCCCCAGATGACACACCTCAGAGGGAAACCTTTCTCTGAACATCTTAGATTAATAAGCTGAAAAATTAATGCATTTATTACCTCTGTTTTTTTCACAACATTCATAGGACTCAATTCTCTTTCATTAGGGGTACGTCTAGACTACAGGCTTTTGTCGACAGAGGCTTTGTCGACAGATACTGTCAACAAAGCCTCTGTCGACAAAGAGCATCTAGACGACATCCAGTTCTGTCGACAAAGCAAGCCGCTTTGTCGACATGAGAGTGTAGACGCAAAGGACAGTGTAGATGCAATAACACCGTCTGTCGACAGAACTCTGTCGACAAAAGGCGTTATTCCTTGAAGAATGAGGTTTACTGCCGTCGACAAAACTGCTGAGTTCTGTCGACGTTATGTTGACAGAACTTGGCGGTAGTGTAGACGCAGGTATAGTTTTGTCGACAAAAGTCCACTTTTGTCGACAAAACCCTGTAGTCCAGACACACCCACAGGTTTTACTTGAGTGGATTTACTAGCATGTGTGAGTAGAGAATGCAGTTATTGTGGGTAGAGGTTGTTACCCTTACTTCTGCTCTGCTGCCTGCAGAGCTGGGCCCTCAGTTAGCAGCTACTACTCATTCACTACCCAGCTTTGAAGGCAGCAACACAGAAGTAATGGTGGCATGATATGGTAGTGCCACCTTTTCTTCTGTGCTGTTGCTCGTGGGATGCTCCCATATTACATAGGGCAATGATTCTAGTCATTTTTATCAGAATGATTTTTATGTGGGTAATCTTTTCATTGATATTTTCCCATCAATGTTTTTACAAACCCCGCACCCCTCCCCCCCGGGCGGGCTATAGTCGTGTGCGGGTTATATAGGGTTTTTTTTTTACTGAAATAGCAGAGGATCCCCTCCCCCTCACCCCTTTCACTAACTTTGTCGGGCTGGGGTTAGGCTCCCAGCCCGAGACCAAACAACGTGGGGAAACTTACAAGGGGCGCAGCAGCCGGGAATGCTCCAGAGCCGGGGCAGAGGCATCCTCAGCAGAGGTACAAGGTGGGAGGCTCCCAGCCTGGGCTGACAAAGGGAAGGAGCCCGGAACAAGTTGCAAGTTGCGGGTGTGAGGCTTGGTGGCCAGCAGCAGCGGCAGGAGTCTGCAGGTGGCCACAGCTCACAGAAACAGGGCCAGGGCATGGTGCTTGTTGCTCCTGAGCAATCCAGACGGGCGCCCTCCCCTGCCTGCAGCCACCGCCGCCGCACGCCGGACTTGCTGCGCGCTCGCTTGTTGCTCCTGGGCCAGGGCATGGTTCAGGGCGGCGGGGCCGCCTGCTCCAGGCTCCTTCCCTTTGTCAGCCCGAGCTGGGAGCCTCCCGCCTTGCACCTCTGCTGGGGATGCCTCTGCCCCAGCTCCGGAGCGTTCCCGGCTGCTTGTAAATTTCCCTGCATTGTTCGGTCGCGGGCTGGGAGCCTAACCCCCGCACCCTAAATATACCCCCAGCACAGTCTTGTATAACCCGCGGGTTATACTCGTGCGCAGGGTATACAAGATTTTTTTTACTGAAATAGAAAAAAACGCAGGGTATATTCGGGTGTGGGGTATATTTGGGTGCAGGGTATATTCACTAAATTACAGTACTCTCTGCTAGTAATAAATATTTGCTTGTAGCTTACTAGTTACTTCTGATGAAATTGAATCAAGATCTTTTCACCAAAACACTAACAGTTTGCTCTTAAAATAAAATGAATATGGAAGTAAGGCTTATTTTATGAAATGCCTAACGAAAGCTTATTTGTTGAGTTTTGTAAAAACATGTTAAGCAATCCAATCATAATGTACTGAAAATTCTGTTCAGTAATTCTTAGTTGATCCTTCTGCTATACAAAAGACACAAAAATAATTAACCTTGTTTGCTGAGAGTCAATGTTTTTATGACATGACAGAAATACCAACAGAAGGTGACACACACAGTTAATTGTGTGGATGATTTCCATATAAAGTATTCACATGGCTAAATTAAAGTCATTTGCCCATCTCTTAATTTCAGCTCTATATTCTGATGTACAGTCACTGAGAACCTCCAATCTACCTCAATCCTCAATATAGCGGAAAGACAGATGGATAAATAACATAACTATTCTCTCTTTTTAAACCCTTGTCACTTCATCTTTACATTGGGAAAGGAACTTTTTCACATGCTAAAAAAGTTTGCTCTCTCTGCATCGAATAGGACTCAAAATTGTTATTTTTTTTTCAATTAAACTCAGCAATTTCTAAAGAAGAATTTTCCTGGGGTAACTAAGCAAGCGAATTACTTTGCCAGTAATGTTTCATTGAACTATCCTGTAGTTTAGACTGAAGAATCACCGTTCTCAGCTCAAACTGTACTCTTAATCCTCCAATACCTTCATAATTAGGGCTACGCCAAATTCACAATTCATTTTGGTCAGTTTAATGGTCACAGGATTTAAAAAATGGTAAAAATTTCATTATTTCAGCTATTTAAATCTGAAATTTCATTATATTATAATTGTAGGGGGCCTGACCCAAAAAGGAGTTATGTGGGGGGAGGAAGGGGAGGAGGGTTGCAAAGTTATTGTGGGGTGGAGGTTGCAGTACTGCAACCTCCTTACTTCTGTTCTGCTGTTGGCAGTTGTGCTACTTTCAGAGCTGGACAGCTGGAGAGTGGTGGCTGCTGGCTAGGAGCCCAGCTCTGAAGGCAGCCACTGCCAGTAGCAGCGCAGAAGGATGGCATGTTATGATATTGTCACCCTTTTGCACTACTGCCTACAGAGCTGGGCCCTCAGTCAGGAGCCACCACTCACTCACTACCCAGCTTTGAAGGCAGCAACACAGACATAATGGTGACATGTTATGGTATTGCCACCCTTTCTTCTGTGCTGTTGCTCGTAGGGTGCTGCATTCAGAGCTGGAAACTTGGCCAACAGCTTTCTTTGGCCACCCAGCTTGGAAGACAGTGTAGAAATAAGGTTAGTGTTACCACAAGTCCACCCTAAAAAATAGGGTTGCCAGATGGTTTCAACAAAACTACCAGACACACTTGACATAACATCGCACTCTACATTTCATCTTATTTAGAAAATACCAGACATTTATATTTTCTCAATTTGTTTCCCGAACAGAAAGGTCAAATACTGGACTGTCCGGTTCAAAACCGGACAGCTGGAAACCATATAAAATAACCTTCAAACTACTTTGTGTCAGGACCCCCAATTTGAGAAACTCTAGTTTCCCCCATGAAATCTGTATAGTATAGGCTAAAAACACACAGAAGACCACAAAAAGGTCTGTGACTCTTTTCTGGCTGTGAATTTGATAGGACCCTATGCCCTGGTCTACACCAGGAAGTTATTTCAAAGAAGTCCCCTTATTTCGAAACAACAAGCAGAGCGTCCACACTACCAAGCCTGTTATTTTGAAATAGTGGGCTAGTTATTTCAAAGTAATAATTCCTGACTTCCACAAGGAATAATGCTTATTTTGAAAAAGTTATTTCGAAATAACATGGACACTCCACTGCTTCTATTTTTTTTTTACTCCCCAGTGCTTCCTGGGTCTCTAAGTCGAGGTAGTGCTTCCACATTAAGGCAGTCTGCCTCGGACTAATTTCAAGACTTCCCTGTAGTGTGGACACACTATTTCAAAATAGTTATTTTGGGAGTTATTTCAAAATAAGTTTTCAAAACAATTTCCTAATGTAGACAAGCCCTTTCATTGCACCAAAATGACTGCATGGCAGGGCTTATTTGGTGGGAAAGATGTGCTATCAAAACAGAATATTTACTTTTAACACAGGTAGAAAGTTCAATCCTTCAGACTATTAGAGAAAATTCCATCACTTTTGTTCATAAGAAAGGCCATACTAGGTCAGACTAAAGGTCCATCTAGCCCAGTATCCTGTCTTCCAACGGTGGCCAATGCCAGATGCCCCAGAGGAAGTGAGCAGAACAGGTAATCATCAAGTGATCCCTCTCCTGTCATTCATTTCCAGCCCCTGACAAACAGAGGCTAGGGACACCATTCCTACCCATCCTAATAGCCATTGATGGACCTAACCTCCATGAATTTATCTAGGTCTTTTTTTAACCTTGTTAAAGTCCTGGTCTTCACAACATCCTCTGGCAAGGAGTTCCACGGGTTGACTGGGTGCTGTGGAAAAACTTCCTTTTGTTTGTTTTAAACCTGCTACCTATTCTTTTCATTTGGTGACCCCTAGTTCTTACGTTATGGGAACAAATAAATAACTTTTCCTTATTCGCTTTCTCTGAACCTATCATGATTTTATAGACCTCTATCATATCCCCCCCTTAGTCTCCTCTTTTCTAAGCTATAAAGTCACAGTCTTTTTAATCTCTCTTCATATGGTTCATTCACTGTAACAACTTTTACATATTTTTCTTAATTTTTGATATTTTTCAAAGATTCAAACTTAGACCCAATCCTATTAACCTGCACTCATGTACCAACATAAATGCAGAATTCCTGCTGATCTTCAGATTCATTCTTTTCTAAACCCAGACATATATAGAGAGCAGACAATGAAAATGAAAGAGCAAAACCCTGAAGATCCCAGTATAGATATGAAGATAGTTACTTTGTGTTGGATTGAAGTACTGCATATGACTTGTGTAAACCCATTACCCTGGAGTAATTTTCACCATTAGGGGCCTTGTTCGTGGCTTGCAAAGCCAACCCCTTCTTCTCATCCTTCTTCATCAACACATTCTTTTTAGAAGAAGGTACAACCTAGTGAATTGTCTGACATCTTCTAAACCAATTCACCCTGGCTCAATATCATACTTATTATGCGTAAATCCTTGCCTGGCAACCACTCCAATGAGCAACAATTAGATTATGGTAGAGATTTTCAAAAGCACCCAGTATTAGTCTTCGAAGCCTATGTTAGGCTCCAGTGGGAACAGAGTTAGGCCAAAACTGAGAGCTTTTGAAAATCCCCAAATATGTATTTTTTAAAAGTTTAGCATAGATCATATTAAGCTTGTAAGTATTTGGAGTTACTGTGTATTATGCACACCCATATTTCAATTAGAAAAGAGACTGAAGAATCATTCATCAGGATTTAATTCACTACATGAATTTTATGGTTGGTCAGTTACACTAGACACACTTATGCTGTTGTATGCAATTTGCACAGTGAGCTCTATCAGATAAAGTTTCAAGATCCAATTAATCTGTAAGAAAAACAATTACCTCGACAACGTCTTTAGTTAACAGAAGGAACAGGTGTAATATAGCATGTGTAAATATAAGATGTGGGAAATCCTGTTCAAACAATGAACATTTTAGTGTAGTTTTTGTAAAATATTCATCGTAACCCTTAACAATCCCAATCTGAACAGATATTGGCCCAAACCCTAACGCATTTTTGGCTTCCCTTTTACTCTGTTTTTGCTAGGTAAGCATGCACCACTTCAGAATAAAGACCAAGAAAGTAGTAGGATTAGGCCCATTGTTACCGTTTCAGAAGAGAGATTTCCCATTTGCGATACCACTTATGCTGGTGGCTTGACTAAGCAGATTGAGACAAGTTGGATGTTTCTGTTTCTAACTTGTATTCATAGACGTTAAGACCAGAATTGAGCATTGCGATCTAGTCCAGTGTTTCTCAAAGCGGTCTCTGGACCCACTCGGAGAAAACTGCTACCGGGCTGCTCTGGTTTGTGGCTCCCATTGGCTGCGGTTCGCTGTTTGATCTATTCTGAACTCCTGTAAACTGCAGGCCACAGAACCTCACCACCCTCTCCTCTACTAGAACCTTTGGCTGAATTACTGAAGTCCACGAATCGTGACTTAAAGACTTCAAGTTACAGAGAATACACCATTTACATTAGGTTTAAACCTGTCGGTGATCTGTCCCCCATGCTGCAGAATAAAATCCCACCAGGGTCTCTGCTAAACTAACCCAGGGAAAAATTTCCTTCCCGACCCCAAATATGGTGATCAGCTGAGCCCTGAGCATGTGGGCAAGACCCACCAAGGGTTGCCAGGTGTCCGGTATAGACCCGGACAGCCCGGTATTTTAACCTCCTGACTGGTAAAAAAATTCAGAAAATACCAGACACCTAAAATGTCCAGTATTTTCTGATTTTTTTCCCTATCAGGAGGCAAAAATACTGGACACCTGGCAACCCCACATCAGCAATTGGGCCCAGCAATTGGCCCCAGACCACCAGGAACACCCCATTCCCCCCTCCCCTCCCCCCGGACCCTCCACTTACCTGGTTCCGCAGGGGAGCTATCTTCGGTCTTGGATCAGGAAATCAAGATGGCTGCTAGCAAAAAGCCTCAAAGGCTTTTCTTAAAGGGGCCATGCTGTTTTATTTTTTTATTTTTTTAGCTTAATAACTCTGGGGTCCTTTTTTTTCTTCTCAACAACTTTGGTCTCCCCCTTTTTTTTCTCAACAGAATTTTTTCCCTGGTGTTTTTTTTTGGGGGGGAGGGTTGGTATTTTTGGTTAAACCATCTGGCAACCCTAGACCCACCAGCCAGACACCTGAGAAAGAATTCTCTATAGTAACTCAGAGCCCTCCCTCATATTTGAATGAAACTGAAGTCCCTTCTACCAATCTTTGGGGTCCATTACACAGCTCCCTCAGAACATTTTACAAAGTGTAGGCCCTAAGCACTTGTCAACATTCCCTTTTTCAGCAAGGAACTAATCCAAAACCAATAGACTTCGGTAAGAATATTCCCATTTACTTCAGTGAGCTTTGGATCAGGCTTTAAAAAAGTTCTAAAGTTCAAGGGCTACATGAGAGCTATTGCTGAGCATATGAGAGGAGCTGTATGTGCCTTCCCCATCTCCATTACCAGTATTACTCTCACTCGGTGTAAGGTGGATGCTGTAACTAGAGAAGATGTAATGTAACATTAAGATCTATTTATTGTAATGCTCAGGTGTAGCCACAATTATCAATATGCCCTTTTCTAAATTCTTCATTGTCATTGCAAGCATTTTCTAGGAAAATCTAAGCCACATAAAAGATAAAATCACTTCACAAGGCAGAAATCATAGCTCAGGAATAAAACTGCTGAGCTTTACCTCTTAAAACAATAATTATTTCCAACTGGATGCTACCTTCTACCCTTGTTGAGGTGGGGAGTAGCTGGAAACTGGAATTTCATGGAAGGAATCAAGAGCCAACTCATTAGGATCATGGGAAAAGTCAGAACTTAAGAGACTGGTGTGAGAGTGTACCCTAGCTGTAGAATGAGGGTTGGGCAGCAAAGAAGAAAGTTTTGCAGGACAGGAGAGGTCAAGGCTAGAAGGAACAGAAGATCTAACATTTGTCAGAAGGCTGATAATGGGGGAGTATTCCACAGATGGGATGAAGAGAAATCAGATTTCTGCTGAGCAATTTTGAATGACAAGCCATTTAATTACCTGCCTTCGTAGGAACATAGGATTATTTACATTGGAATGTTGCACCAGTTTAACTTAAATCAGTTTTAAAACTCATAGTTAAACAGGCACAAGTCCTGTGTGGACACTTATTTCAAGAGTGCCTTTTGGTTTAACTTAAATCAGTTGGGTACAGACTTAAGTTAAACTGGAAAAAGCAACACTTAAAGTACCAGTGTCTAGAGAGGGGTTTACATCAGATTAACTATATCAGTTTAAACTGACAACTTTCTTGTTTAGATAAGGCTGAGGAAACTTTTGGCTCACACTTTTGAAAATTTTAGCCATCATTTGTATTTATTTCTAGAGCTGTCATTAAAATCAAGCTCTAAAATGTGGTCATTTGTTTTAATGGCTTTACTTAGTGCCACTAGACAAAAGCCACATTTGTAATAACTATGGAGAGTCATAATAACTATGGAGAGTCATTTGTACACCTATATGTATGCGCACATACAGTTACTACAAATATATGCATATATTAGAAATTAGCAAATCTGAGCCTTTCAAAAATCCTCGGTGGGATCATGGAAACATTCACAGTGGGTGCTACAGAGAAAAATGGGATTAAGTTAAAAAAAATGAGTATCAACAAATATATTTTGACAGTGGGATCGATTATACTTTGGAACAGTGTCCCAAGGGAAGTGGTGGGAGCCACATCACTTAAAACTACACTAGCAACAAAACCAGTAATTGTACAGCACAGTATACAATAATTCTATATAGGCAGGGCAATGAACTAGATGACTAAATTTTTTCTGTCACTAATATCTATGATTCATGTGAGCCTGCCTGGAGTTGACAATGTATGTGCAGGGATGGTAATTCAGACAGATAGGCTAGCACATGGTACTAGCCAGTAATGGTTGGAGGAGTCAATTTTTCATATGCAATAAGACATAAATATAAATGTTGAAGTGTCTGCTTAAAGTCTGTGGAGAGCTTGTGTAATGAGGCTTCACTTTTAAAAAAATGTAACAACAACACATTGACTGCTAGTTCCACTGTAACTGATGTAGTCTTACTTTACTGAGACAATAGTAAGTGCGTTATGCCCTCTTAATGGACAGACTGCATTGAACAAAATTCTGAGCTACATTTGTGGGGGAGAGTATTTGTGAGAGAGAGAGAGTGACCTAGTGTGCAAATGCTTTCTGTATCAACAGGAAAGACCGTGGTGCATTATGGAAGATGTAGTCTAACCAAGGAGCCTAGCCTATACAGGAGAACGGGAGCATGAGCCATCTAAACTATAACTCCCTTCCACTGAGGCACTGCAGTGCCATTTTAGAATTGGACTTTGGAAAATGTATACCCATGAAGTGTTCAGTTTTCAGCCTCAAACCCAAAATTTCTATTTAATATGCCACTCCAGTGCCTCATAAGAGCTGTGGTTTGATTGCCTCATGAGTTCATTCTCATTCATAGGTCAGCCTTCCCATCCAAGCTTAATATTCCAGGATGTACTACAGCCGTACTACTCCAATAAGCAAATGCCTCCCCTCCTCAACAGGGAAGACCATGGTGCATCATGGGAGATTCAATTTAACATGGACCCAGGCCTATGTAGGAGAACAGGAACAAGAGGCACCTGAACTACAAACCTCTCCCTATGAGGCACTGCAGTGGCATTCTGGAATTGAAATAATTTAGTTTTTAGCCAAAATATTTCATATTTTAATTTTGCATGAAAAGTCTTAATTGGCTGTTGGAAAAATGAATTTTTGACCATCTTTAGCAGTTATTTTTGGCTGTCATTCTTCAAGTAATCTTATAAGTACGAAAAAAACCTCTACACTTATACAATGGCTGTGAGATAATCACATGCCTCGAGTACATAATTCTGCCACAGGGCCATATGTCTCCGGCACTGGAGATGTCATATAGGGCAGTGTTTCTCAACCAGTGGTACGAGTACCTTTAGGGGTACTCGAGAGAAGTCTGGGGGGGTACGTTAACACAACTGAAATTTGGAGAAAACTGAATTTTTGTTTTAAGTTTAACAGCGCTTTATTATTTTGTACTTTTTACACCCAAAATTTTCATTGCCTGCCCAGCTACGATTACGTTGTTTAAACCAATGTGTTGCAATGGTAGAAAAAAATGTTATATGTCTGAAAACTGTAGGTACGGGGGGTACTTTTTTTTTTTTTGAAAAAGGGGTACTTTATAAAAAATAGGTTGAGAAACACTGATAGAGGGTATATTATGTACTCTCTCTCCTTTTTTTTTTTTTTTTGCAAGCAAACACATAGTCACATATAGTACTTATATGGCTTTATTACTGGAATAGCTGAGACAATACAGTTATTTTCTTTGTGCTTTCACAAAGAACCAGCAGAGGGAACCTTGGAGAGAGGGAAACCTTGCATTAAGAGGATTTTACCCATATCATATCGTAAAAAACCAGGGGCAGGGTACTAAAATACAAGCTGGGACTGACTGAGTGGATGTGGTCAAGTCTGGTAGGTCTAAAAAATTAACTTACCTTGACATGGTTCCATCTGGCTTTTTATGTATTTCTTTTTCAAATAAACCCATACTGAAAGCAGAAAAGCTAAAGTAAACATAATAGCTACTGACTCACTTTGGGCGCATCCACACAGCAGGGCTTAACTCAAAATAAGCCATGCAAATTGAGCTATGTCAATTGCGTAGCTTATTTCTAAATCAATTATTTCGAAATTGGGAGTGTCTACACAGCACTTATGTCTACACAGCACTTATTTTCAAAATAGAGCATTCTTCCTCCAACTTCCCTTACTTCTCGTACAATGAGGGTTGTAGGAGTCAGAGTAAGAAGTCCTCCAGCTTGACAATATTTCGACATTACTTTGCAATAACTGCCTGCTGTGTAGATGCGGACTAAGTTATTTTGAAATAATGTTGCTGTGTAGACATACCCCTTGAGATTAACAAAATAAAACAGTGTATTAGAGCTCAGAGCAGATCATTTTGTCATGGAACTGTATGGTAGTATTCCTTTAAAAATCTTACATTAATTAATGTCTAGGGGTACAATCCACTGGAGAATTTGTTTAATAATTTTGGTCAGCTGAAACAGATCTACAGTTAAGGTACTTCTAGCCATATATCAAACCATCTTTCTGCTTAGAGAGCCAAAGTGATTCAATTTCTTTTGCCTATTTAAAGTGAAGGAATCATAGCCTAAGGATTTAACTCTGATGTAACCTAATACCTGGGAGATTTAACTAATAGTCTAAGAGCATTTTTAGCTTTCAGAGTAAACAATAATATACAGTCCAATCAATAGGACTGCATATATTATATGTAGTTGAAAAATGCTACTTTTGCAAAAACTTTAAAAAAAATTCTAAATAGTTTGTTCCACAAATTTTTAAAAATAAACATTTTTCAGTTTTTCATGTTTTGATTACATTGTTTTACCATGACCGCTAAATCTGTCAAAAACATTTTCAACAAAATCAGTTTTTGTCCTCCCACCCTCTTCTTCCTTTTTCAATTTACAACTGAAGAATAAAAAGGGCATGGGGAGAAGAGATCCAAAAGGAGACCAAGGAAGAAAAAATAAATTCCAGATAAAGAGAAACTGAAACATTTTATTCATCTATATAAATTTCAAGGAATTTTTCATTTTTGAAAAAATGACATTTTTTCATGGAACAAAAATGTTTCAAATGACATATTTTGACAGCTCCAGTATAGTATATACACAAAAGAAATTTAAGAATGAGTTTGTTCCTGCAAGATGCTGAATATCTCGTGTGATGTGCTAAATGCCCTTAACTCCTTTTGTTGCGAGCAGTATTCCAGTAGCCACGTTGGTCCCAGAATATTGGAAAGACCGAGTGGGTAAGGTAATTATTTTTAATTGGACCAATTTCCTAGAGCTCTTCTTCAATTCTGGAAAACATAAGTTTTCTGGGTAAGCCAAAAAGGTTGTTATGAACAGAAGATGGTCCAGTAAACAATATTACCTCAACCTCCTGGTCTCTCTCAGCTCCTTTTGGCTGTATTGGGAATAGAGTGAAAGTCAGCATCTCCCAAAAATGTGTCTGATATTATTATACCATTGGGTAAAATAAAGATAGAGGTCACTTACACCAGCAACAGTGAAAATATCATACATACATGATACAATGATCAGGTATAAAATATGCAACAGCAGCGGAAATCATGAAACTATCAAAGTCAATTGCAGAACTCACATTGATTTCCATGGGGCCAGACTACACCAGGGTCTTTAACTAATCATGATCCTGACAATAACCTTTGAATAATGAATCTTTGCAAGCTTTATATCATTTATGAACTATCCTAGCAATTTGACCAGTGTGGTCTCCTTCATAATATGCAAAGAGGAACTGATACAGAGGCAATAGTGTGGGGAGGGGAGTGAAGGGGGACAGGCAAGAGCCAGTACGCGCAGGGAGCCGGCTTTCACGTACCAGATGCCCCAGAGATGACTGTCCCTCCCCACCCTTCCCCTCCTGCTGCCTCTGATACAGAGGCAGCAGTGCTGGGAGGCAGAGCCCTGGGTAGTGAACAGTCATTGACTCCTCGGATGTTAACAAGGAACATAAGAACATAAGAACTGTCATACTGGGTCAGACCAAAGGTTCATCTAGCCCAGTATCCTGTCTGCTGACAGTGGCTAATACCAGATGCCCCAGAGGGTGGGATCACAACAGGTAATCCTCATGTGATCCTTCCTCTGTCACCCACCTCCAGAGAAACAGAGGCTTGGGACACCATTCCTACCCATCCTGGCTAATAGCCATTGATGGACCTAACCTCCATGAATCTATCTAGCTGTTTTTTGAACCCTGTTAAAGTTCTAACCTTCATCGCATCCTCTAGCAAGCAGTTCCACAGGTTGACTGTGCGCTGAGTGAAGAAAAACTTCCTTCAGTTTGTTTTAAACCTTCTGCCTATTAATTTCATTTGTTGACCCCTCGTTCTTTTATTGTGGGAATAAGTAAATAACTTTTCCTTATTCACTTTTTCCATACAAGTCATGATTTTATAGACCTCTATCATATCCACCTTTAATCTCCTCTTGATGAATTGCTTTTTCTTTTATATCTGACCAAGGCATTTATATCTGACCATTTTTGTGTTATAACATTTTAAATGCAGAATCAGGTTTAAAAGGCAATCAATAGCAATCCAGTTTCAAGATCTCTAATGAAGAGCAGCGCAAAACAAAAAAACCCCAAACTCAATATTAGATTTAATCTAAAACACATAAAAACCAATATCCTTCAGTGACATTTTTCTGCACACACAACTGCTTATAAAAATAGGGATAGAGGTATTCAGCTACATACCTGTCCCTGATCCTTCAAAGAAATACTCGCATGCTCAGGCAATGGACCAGTGACTGCATAATGTTAAATGTGTGTGTGTGTGTTGGGGGGAAACCTGGAGGATTGTGGCCTAGGTTCTCTTTGTCCTGCTCATGGCCATTCTGCACATATTTTTTTCAATATTTTAAATATAATATTTAAAGGCACACTGTCCAAATTTTTCAAACTGTCTAGTGTATTAGAAAACTATCAGTTTTGAAAAAATTCAAGTTTTGACAAGGGACTCCAACAATAGCCTGTACAGTAGTTTGTTTGTCACTGTTAATATAAGAATTTTTCTGCTCATCTACTGATATTTATAAAGGTTCTTGCAGGGGGATAGTAGGGCAGTACTAAGACCCCCACCAATCCTGCTCTGGATTCCTCTCCTTCTCTGGTTGCTTATCTGGATGTGCCATTCTTCAGTTTTGCTGCTGTGTTGCCGGGATATGCAGTAACCCTGGAGCACTTCATGAGAATGATGTCATCATTCGAGTGCATGAGACGGGAAATGAAACTGACTAGGAACAAAGTGCTGCCAAATACATGAATTAAATTACACGTGAAAGGAGGGGAGAGAGACACACAGAGGAAATTATCCATTCCTGTAATCTATGTTGGCTATATTTAACCTAGGCATCATATGTAACAACAATGGGTACACATTTTAAGACACAAATGTGATTTTTCAAGTTGATGGTGTCTCTAATGTTCATAAAAAATAACAGATTGATAGTACTGTAAGGGTCAGGCTTAGTACAAGCTTTCCCACGCAGCTCTGCCCATGCACAGCAATTCTCTCTACCATTACCCTTGCTGTCTCACTCCTAAATCCATCTTCAGCTGAGACTGGAAATCATTCTAAATTGATATTTTATTGAAAGCTGAAAAATGTCAGAGGAAAATCATTTTTCTTCTTGGCGTGGGAGCTGTATTTCAACACAGAACTGAAACCCAGCACCCCAGCTCACCATTCCCTTCTCCAGTTCCCAGCTCCAGTTCTTCCTTCTCCAGTTAGAATCATACAATCATAGGGTCGGAAGAGACCTCAAGAGATCATCAAGTACAGCCCCCAATCCCAACTAAATCATCCCAGCCAGGGCTTTGTCAAGCCGAGACTTAAAAACCTCTAGGGATGGAGATTCCACCAATTCCCTAGGTAACCCATTCTAGTACTTCACCACCCTCCTAGTGAAATAGTTTTTCCTAATATACAACCTAGACCTCCCCCACTGTAACTTGAGACCATTGCTCCTTGTTCTGCCATCCGTCACTACTGAGAACAGCCTTTCTCCATCCTCTTTGGAACCTCCCTTCAGAAGTTGAAGGCTGCTATCAAATCCCTCCTCACTCTTCTGTTCTGCAGACTAAATAAGCCCAAATCCCTCAGCCTCTCCTCGTAGGTCATGTGCTCCAGCCCCCTAATCATTTTGGTTGCTCTTCGCTGGACCCTCTCCAATGCGTCCACATCCTTTCTTTAGTGGGGAGCCCAGAATTGGATGCAATACTCCAGATGTGGTCTCATCAGTGCAGAATAAAGGGGGAATAATCACTTCTCTAAATCCTTTTCGGCTGAATAAATCATGTTTTGTTAGTCTATTTGTTGTTTTTTTCTGAGAATTCTCTGGTGCTCTAAGCTGCAGGTCAAACCATCCCATACACAATAATACATAATAATCAAAGTTCGGCTCCATCAGCAGAAAGTGGAGCAGGCAGTAATTTTCATTTGCCTTTTAAAATGTATTACTACTTTTAGGTTTTAGATGCCCAGTGAGTGCCCTTTAAAACCCAAAATGATCCTGTTTTCAGATGAGCGTGTGAGACGGAAGAAAAATCAGGACTGCCGACGGGGGGGGGGGCTAAAGGGGCAGTTACCCTGGGGCCCGATAATTTAAATTGTGAATGAACCCCATGTAGCACAGGCTGGGCAGTGCTGAGGGGTGGCTGCTCCTAGCCCTGCCTCTTTTACCTGAGGTCGAGGGCCTGGCAACATCAGTCACCAGCCCCAAGAGACAGAAAAGATTCCTGTCATATTTTCTTCAACACAAATATGAAAAAATAAACATACACGGATGGGTTTTATGTAAGAGTCTACAGTTAAATAAAAGGGAGAGACGTGGTCAGCATCCATGTTTCCAATCCCCTTCTGGACAAAAGGGTCCATTCACATTGGTGGGTTCCATTCTGGAAGGACAATGAAATTAAGGGCTTTGGTAAAGAATTGGCT
Source organism: Pelochelys cantorii (assembly GCA_032595735.1). Taxonomy (NCBI): domain Eukaryota; kingdom Metazoa; phylum Chordata; order Testudines; family Trionychidae; genus Pelochelys; species Pelochelys cantorii. The sequence continues at coordinate 73,005,688 of CM064327.1, forward strand.
TTTTCAGGGTCAGGGACATCTCAACCAGTTACTGACTGGAGCTCACAATGCTTAGAACTGCTACTGCTGCACTGAGGGAAGTTTGCTTCCTTGATTTAGGAGGGATTTGAAGGTCAGGCTCATATGGCCTGCAGCGTGACAAAAGTGAGGTGAAGTGGTGTGTGCCTGTCCTTATGGGCAATGGCCTGGCACACAGAACCAGAGAATGGCCTTCTTCAAGACACATCAAATAGCAGGGGTACACACATCTGGCTTGAGAAACATAAAGGGTCACAATTCACAAATTCATTCTCTGTGTCCCAGATTAGCCATGATGCTACTGGAACCAAGACCAGGGTTGGTCTGGGAATTTAAGACATGCAACAATTCAGACTCTAAGTAAAATATCTAGAGCACCATAACCTTCCTAAGTTACTAAAACTTACAAACCTATAATACAACAAACACGAGTTTGGTTAAAAATATAGAAGTTCTTCAGGCAGAGAGAGAAGGTTCCTAGGACCACAGTTAGCTGCTGAAAAGAAAAAATTCAAGTGGTTGGGGCCACATGGCCCATTTTATAATCTCAGCTCCAAACTTTCAGCATCACTAGAGGGTGGCTGAACAGCCCTCGGAGGCAGTACTTTCTGGAAAGTATTTCTAAGTGTGACTGTGCAAGGCAATTCTCCAAAATAAATTATTCACACAGGGTACATCTACATAGCACCGTTATTTCAGAATAACTGATGTTATTCTGTAGTAACATACTGCTTGTCTGCACTATAAGCCATTACTTCGAAATAACGTCGAGCTGGAGGACTTAGACATCTGTCAGGGATAGTCTAGAGCAGTGTTTCTGAAACTGTTCCACATTAACTGGCCGCCCCGGCTTGTTTATTTACTAGTGCCACGGCCACGGAGCTCCCATTGGTTCCGTTTCATCCTTTGTGGCCAATGGGAGCCGCGGGAAGCCCAACTCAAAACAAAAAACTTAGTGCCACTAAAATTAATGTTTTAAACTAAACTGAAATTTATATTTCCCATTATTACATTTTGTATGCAGTAAACATTTCCTTTTGTATTTGTTGGCCTTTTCTTTCCTGGATGAAAATTCATTTTGTTTATTCTCTGTTCCTAGTATTGTGAATGCCCTTCCCTGGATCTTATCTCCTACCATCCTGCTTTCTATTCACATTCTCCTCTGTCCTGGAAGAAAAGTTGTTTGTTTAGTGAAAGAGATTTTATCCAGCTCAAATATATTTTAATAGTTGACTTTCTTTAATAACATTCCTATGTAAAGGTCACCAAAGCTATTCAACTTCCTTTATCCAAGCAAAGCTATTATATCAAAGTATAATGCTAAGCATATAATCACATAAATAAGACCATGCCTGAATCACTATAAATTTTCACATCCTTTATGATGTTTTATTGTAGTTTTATACACTCTCATATATCTCTGGGATTTTCTTTCTCCCCAGTTTCACAGCTTATATGTGAATTTGGGGTTTAAATTGTTTTTAGGAAGAGTTGAACATAAGGAATCAAAGCAAAGCTGGGTCAGGGCTGTGGGACGGTTCAGTAATGAGGAGAGTAAGATCAGGTAAGACCTGTTTGACAGTGTGGACGCAAGGTAGAAAGCTCTGAAAGTCTCTGAACAGGCTCATCAGCTGGAAGACTGGAGTCAGGGTTAAATGCTGGTCAGAGTTAATTAGCTGGATGGGATGTCAAGGAGAGGCCTTAGAAGCTGGGGAGGCAGGGAGCTCATTTTGCCTTGAAAAAGGGTTCAGCTGCTCTAGGGTCATTAGTAATGTGGTATTTATGACTCATCTGCGGGGTTTCTCTCTCTCTCATGCACACACTACAATTTTTAGTTCTTTTAACACAGAATTGGCCAAGGCTTTCAATTACTGTGTAGCATGTTGCTAGTAAAATACAGAGCTTGCACTTTAAAGGTTTCTTCCTTTAAGCAAGACAGCCCTGGTTCTGTCAGGCCACCATTTTATAGATACTGGGAACACTTCTGAAAAAGAACCTTTTTATATGCAACCATATAAAGAAGAATACGTAGTAATTAGATTAGCGCAGCTCAGAAAAATGGTTTTCTTTTGTGGGAAATTTCAACTTGCTTTTGCACACTAAGTTTCCCTTGGGGGAAAAAATCTAAACAAAATACAGTACGACCTGCCAGAGTAACCACTCATGGGAGTTAGCAAAGAAATCTCTCTTTGAAGATTTCACAGTGGTGGTTTTCCATGGCTTCTGCAAATAGTCTCAGATAACAAGTGGTCTCTTAAAGGCGGGTTTCACTGTATTTCATTCCAAGTCAGTTTGATCAGAATGGAAACATTTCAGTTTTGTTCTGGAGCAGTTCCACATTGAGCTTTATCTGACTGCTTGCTCAGTGCCTCATGGGAGTTGTAGTTTGGGTGCCACATTTTCCATGATGGACTGGGCTCCTTGGCTAGACTACGTCTACTGTGATGCACTGCAGTCTCCTTTCTTGCTGACCCATGGGTATTTATCATGGAAGTCGCATACCTATGCTTCATCATAGGAAATACAGATTGACTGGTAAGCCCATCCAGAGAGGAAAATGGAAGAATGAGGCAGCTAAACTACAACTCCCCTGGTGCATTATACTGGCTCAGAAGGACACCATCTAGTTTCAAACTGAACTGAAACAAACCATTTTAATTTGGAAATGTTTAAATGTTTTGTTTCAATCAAATTAGTCAAAAGAAACATGCTGACATTTACAAAGTAAAAGTGTGATTTTTTTTGTTTTTGATTGTTCTGTTTTCAACGGAAAGTTTACATTTTCATGAAAATGTCATATTGTTGAAAGCTCATATTTCCGTCAAAAACAGTCTGACCAGCCCTACTTTGAACTCATTCAGCAAAACCTGCTATCAATTACATTAGTGTAAAACCCAAATCAGTGCTGTTAATCTTCATTTTCAGATGTATAATGAAAAATTTGGCCCTATCTGTCCTGATCATTCATACATACACACACAAAAAATATATTTTCAACATAACACAAGACACTCAAAAACCATCAAACCATATTTATATTCAGTGGGAATATAATTTTATTCTTGTTTATACCCCTTGAAGTAAAAACACAGCATACATACATTAGGAACATACATTAGGACAGCACTTTAACTCTCTTTGTTCAGAGTGGCAACCATTTGCTGTTAACTGTCTAGAGTATTAGTAACACATCTAAACTATCACTCAGTATTTTCTTTAAGAATAAGACATGCCGATTTTTGAGGCACATGACAATGTATTTCTGTATCTTAAAATATACTGTGTGTGATTGTTCCTTTCTTTTCATCACAGCTGTTTCTTTCTCTGTTTTGAAAAAGAGCGATACAATTTTTAGAAAATAAGCATCACAAATGATTCATCAAATTGTAGTAGTTAAACGCCAATCTTTGAAGACACTTCTTCAATGGGGAACACTAACGGATTGCTTTAGGTGTTCATACTGTATTGTTGATTTGACCTTTAGTGCAAACTGTACTTGTTCAGGAGTGCTTCTGCTGCACTTACGGGAGGTTAAGAGCCGAAACTTAATAATTGCTTTGTGTGTAAGAGGATGAAGGGCACAGACTGTAAACTGTGCAGGTGAGCTTACTCACAGAATTCTTACACTTTTGGCTAATGCAAGCTCAAACAGGGCAATCAAAATCAAAGGGCTTGAAGGAAAAGAGCACTGGTCAGCTAACAGGGTAAATAACCGTGGTTCCTGCTGTTTATCTTTTTTTTTTCTTCATTTTCCAGTTCCTATTCATCCTAGATCTTTAAAGTATTCTCCTCCTGTCTGTAAGTTACATACTGTGCCTTCAAACAGAAAAAGGGCCATACTCAGCAGAACACAGTACAGGGAATTGTGAATTACTCCTCCTTGCCTCAGCCTGGCCTCTTCCCCAGGAAAGAGTCACCCAAAAGGAAAGCAGTAGTCAATCTACTGTTCCCTTCCCCCCACACCTGCCCAGTGCTTTACATGGGGTTACTCCTGCTGGGAGAGGCTAGTTTTAAATTATTCACTGATTTCATAGGAGCCCTACAGACAGTTGCTTGTGGGAGGCTACATTACGAACTTGATCCAAAGATCACTGAAACAAATAGAAAGATTCCCAGTGACTTGTGTGTGTTTGGATCAGGGATCTTCCAGTTGCCCTGACCATGTCCTGTTGCCACTCAGCGCCACTCACTTCCTGAGATTTCATACACTTTGCATAATCACAGTCCTCCCCATTGTACCACTAGGGTCTATACCTGGATTAAAGGCCAGCACAAACAGATCTAAACTCAGGCATAGTGTGGTCTTAAAGTACATTAGAGCACCAAACTCATGACACCTTAACCATGGCTGAGAAACTGCACGTGTGTTTATAACCCTATGAAAAAATACCTTTTTCCATTCTTGTTGTCAATTCAGAAGGTGTCTTAAAAACAATTCGGCAGTTATTTTTGGTTATTTGAAGATAAAAGAAATCACTGGATGAAATATGCAAACTTCCAAATTATTATCATTCAGCTTTGGGAGGAAACACACACACACACGCTTTCTTTGCCTTTGGATCGTTCCACATCAGATTGTTTTATAAAGAATGAAATATATCATGATTGTCATTAAAAATTAGCACTTGACAAGTTATCAAACAGCATTATCTGTGATGCCTCTGCTTTCCCTTACACTAATACATTAGATCAGGTTCAAAATTTTAAAAGAATTTGAAACTGACAAAAAACAAAACAAATTCTGTCCAAAATGTTTTCCAGTTTTGTTTGTATCAATGCTAATTAACTTTCTTTTACATGTCTCCATCTGACACGAGTACTTTTAATTTATCATTTCTGATGGCCAACATGATAGAACAATTGCAGGGAAATCAAAATATCCCTGCCCCCCTTTAACAAACTGGTTGGGGATTAATATGGGGTTGGACCGCTTACATTTGAAAGGGCCTCTTACCATTTCAAAGCAGATCATGCTTCAGACTTTGACCTCATTTTTGTCATTCTTTTTGATTCACTGCAAAGAGAATATATTTCAAAGAGGTAGCTTGAATATTTATACTTAATTTCCATGAGATTTTTTTAAATGCATGATCATCTTCCCTTTTTCATCACTAATGCTGTATTTTGTCTCCATCCAGTCACCATGTGAGTGTGTGTGCATGCACGCACACATGTATGTAGAGCCATGTATAGACATGCTGGCATTCATTTTCTTGCTTCATTCTGAGAGATGCATTTGCGTTCCAGTCCTGCTCCATTGAACTCACTGGGGATTGAGCATGAATTTCTTCAGTGAGAGGAGGATGAGACCCACAGAAAACTCCATTGATTTCAGTGGAGCTATGATAATTTGCAGCAGCTGAGGATCTGACCCACAGAGTATAAGCCTATGTCATACAAATCTTATGTGCGTGGAATCGTTATAGCTTTACTGCTTTGTACTCTGCCATACCGTTGTCTGGACTGTGGTGTTTTTTGCTGCATCTGCTGTTAATTGTCCCAATGGTATTAGTGTGATAGCTATATACCACACTTTTTTTTTTTAAAATAGCAGCCTCTATAACTTGCTCTCACCTGAGATTATGATTTGCAAAAACGAAAAAAAGTAATAATTGAGAAAACATCTATGGAAGTAGATGCTCACACTGGTGAGGGGCTTGATATAAAAGCCTCGTTCAATAACTTGATACTAACATTATTGATATGAGTCATTAATCAGTGAGTAAGACGGTGTCTTTGCTATCCTGCTCCAAAGCAAAGTTCACATGCTGCATGGCAGCCGACCCTCAGCACTTCTTGGTGGGTTGGCTTTATCAAAGGGTATGTCTAGATGGCAAGCTTCTTTCGAAAGAGCGCGTCCACACTGCACAAGCGCATTAAAAAAGCGATCTGCTTTTTCGAAAGAGAGCGTCCACACTCACTGGACGCTCTCTCGCATAAAAGGCCACCCGGAACCACTTCAGCCAGGGCATTAGGTCAGCAGTCAGCCTTGGGCAACAGCGCCCAGAAGTATCGGAGACGTGTGCTTAAAGGGACCCCCCAGGACAGCCGTTTCTCAGGTTCTGCTATGGGCTTGCCTACCTCTACGAGGGGACAGCAAAGCTTTAGCAGTGCGTGCTCTGGTTACCCAGCTTTGTTGGACGCCACAGCATTATTTTGTTTTTTGCTCTGGAGCTGGAGCTGCCCCTGGGCATGTGATGGCCCCACACGGGCATGCTGCAGGTTCTGCGGCAGTTTCAGCAGACCGTCTTGACGGTCCTGCCCCAGCTCGACTCTGAGCTGATCTGTGTGTCCCTCTGCCTGGATGCAGACTCCACAGACTCCACGGTTGAGAGACGATTTTGGAGGCTAAACACCAGTTCTGACTGGTGGGACCGGCTGGTGATGGAGCAGTGGGACAACCAGCAGTGGCTCAACAACTTCCGTGTGTGGAAGGCCAACTTCTTGGATCTGTGTGCCTGGTTTGCCCCTGCCCTCCGGAGACACGACACCCACCTGCAGCCTGCCACCCCCCTGGAGAAGCGGGTCGCTACTGCCATATGGAAGCTCGCCACCCCCGACAGCTACCGGTTGGTGGGCCACCAGTTTGGCATGGGGAAGTCCACAGTTGGGGGTCCTCCTCATGGAGGTAAGGCATTCTCGGGCTGCAGTCCCAGCACGTGGGAGGGGGAGTCCTGGAAAAGGGGAACTCTCGGGAAAGGCATGTGGGAGGTGTGGGGGGTGTAGTGGGGGTGGGAGGAAGGCCCGTCCCCAGGGGAGTTGTGCTGTCCCGCCCTCACACAGCCCTGCTGCTGGGGGGTGGCCTCCTAGGGGGTGGCTCCTTTGAGGGAGGAAGGGGGGTGGGCACCTCCCAAGGGCTCAGGCACTCTCTCTCATTCTATGTTTTGTGTGTTTCTTTGTCTCCTTCTGCAGGTGGTGAGGGCCATCAACTCCGTCCTGCTGCACAGGGTCATCCGCCTGGACACCTGGACCCAATCGTGACTGGATTTGCTGCCCTGGGGTTCCCGTACTGCGGAGGAGCGATCGATGGGACCACATTCTGATCCGCACACCACAGCATCGAGCCACCCAGTCCATAAACAGGAAGGGCTATTTCTCCATGGTGCTGCAGGCCCTGGTCAATCACTGTGGAGAGTTTCCGGACATTTTTGTCAGGTGGTTGGGCAGGGCGCATGATGCCCGCATATTCAGGCACTCTAGCCTCTACCACAAGCTGGAGGCTGTCACATTCTTCCCCCAGCGGGACTTTCGGATGGGGGATGTACAGATGCCACTGTGAATTGTTGGGGACGCGGCCTACCCACTCATGCCATGGCTCTTGAAGCTGTACACTGGCCATCTGTCCCCCCCCCCCCCCCAGGGAACAATTCAACGCGCACCTAAACCAGGCCCACACACAGGTCAAATGCTCAAGGCCAGGTTCAGGTGCCTCCTGACTTGCCTTGACGTGGGGGAGCACAACATCCCCAAGATGGTCATGGCATGTTGTGTTCTCCACAACATTGTGAAGAGCAAAAGGGAGGCCTTCCTCCTGGGGTGGGGAGCACAGGCTGGCCGCAAGGGAAGGGCCTTGGAACAGTCGCGGACAGCTGCCATCCGCCAAGCCCATCAGTTGGGGGTGCACATGCAGGAGGCCCTGAGGGAGAGTTTCTCTGAAGGACTCCAGTAATTCTCCCCAGAGCCTCCCCAGGGGGGGCCCATGCCTTGCCACCCTATACCTTTCGCACCACAACCACTCCCTGCCCCCCTTCCCTGTACTATCAATAAAAGCAACAGTTTTGTGTTGATCAGCGAAAACTTTGTATATTTCTTAAACAACAAGTAACTGGGGTGGAGGGGGACTCAGAACCTGGATGGGGGAGTGAGGAGTGGGGGGGATCAGGGCTGCGAGTGGCATGTGGTGTGCCTGCAAGTGCTGCCTCAGATCCGGGGACCTCAACAAACTTAGGGTTGGGTGGGGCCTGGGACAACAGACGGGTGGACGGGGGGGGGGGCTGGAGCGGGGTCAGGTCTGGCGGGGGACAGACGGGGAGGGGCATGGGAAGGGCAGGTGTGGAGGGAGGGGGGAAGCGGGAGTGGGGAGGGCTAGAGTGGAGCCAGGAGCCAGGTGTGCCATCAATTCCCGGATGGTGGCACACATGTTTTCGCCCTGCCGCACAAGCTGGTCCCAAATGTGATTGCGCCACTTGGCGTCATCACGGACCTTTCGGGCCAGGGTTTGCTGCATGTCACACAGGACTATAATGTGATCTCTCATGAGGTCCTGGTGGACCCTACAAGGCTTGCGGCTCCCCCGGCTTTGTTCGGCTGCCTGGGCTGGTGTGGATTGCCGCTCAGCGACAGCTGAGTCTGGCTGGGGAGGACAAGAGGGAGAGGCCGTCAGTCATCCATGCAGACATTGTCCCTGAGGCCGTGCCCTCCTCTGTGAGCAGGAGCAACTGTCCTTGGAACAGGGGATGGTGATGTCCGAAGAGAAAGGCCATGTGTGGGCTGCACAATAGGCCCTGCCTCACAGGGCCCCGAGGTGCCCGGGGGACCATCCTGCCCGCCCCCCCGCTTCCCCCGCCCCCTCCCCCGGAGAGGCAGGCAAAGGAAGTGTCCAGCTACAGTGGGATCCCATGTGTGAGAGAGGGGCCTGGTGGGACCCACACGCACATATCTGCACTTGGCAGCGCTGTCTGCAGGAGCAGGTAGTGCCTTGTGTGTGCAGGCCTAGCCGTTTGCGGCACTCCTCGGTCTGTGTGGGGTCTTGCATTTGCCCTTGTGCCCAGCCTGCTTCCAGCGGTGGCTGGTGGGGGGAGGACATCCCTCCCAGGGGCAGGACATGTGTGGGGCCTCCTCACAGCCTGTGAGCAGAAGCCCGTGTGTGCTCCGGGGCTGGCCCTGGAGACCACGTGGTGCACACTGCTGCTGCATGTGCTTACACGTGCACGGACAGCTGCACACTGTCCAGGCTGAGCATGCCAAGTGATGATTGCATCCCATCCCCTCTGAGCCCGCCTCCCCCGTCCTGTGTGTGTGACAAAATGAGAGCACTCAACTGATGATCCCCAGGGCTTGGGGTACCAGCTCCAGGCTAAGGGTGACGACGCTGCCAGTGTCCTCCTCTTCCTGCAGCTCAGTCCTCCTCAAGGAGCTCCAGGCGGGTGAGCACTGGCGTCTCCATGCCCGAGTCTACCAGTACAGGGGGGAAAGGGCTTCATCACCCCCCAGGATCTGATGCAGCTGTCTGTAATAAGGGCAGGAGTGTGGTCCTGCCCCGGAGCGAGAGCTGCACTCCCTGGCCCTTATGTAGCCTCGGCATAGCTCCTTGACCTTGCTCCTGACTTGGTCCGAGGTGCAGGGGTGGTGTCCCCTCTGGCCCAGAGCCTCAGCCATCCTGCCGTAATGTCTGCATTTTGCCTCCCGGAGCGGAGATCCTGCACTGTTTCTTCCTCCCTCCATAGCTCCAGGAGGGACAGGATCTCTGCCCCGGTCCAGGAAGGCACCCGGCTTTTGGTGCCCTGGGTGGGACCTTGGAGCCCTGGTGCAGGCCAGAGGGATCTCGGGGGGCTTGTGGCTGTGCCCTGGCTCAACAGCCCTGTAGCAGACACAGCCGCGCAGTCAGGGTGCTGCTGCAAGGCCGGCTTCCTGCCACAAGGCTAGTCCAGGGTGCCTGCAGCTTTAAGAGCTGGCAGGAGACAGGAACTATAGAGCTGTGATTAGTGTGGATGGAGTGTCTACCAGGGCACCTGTGCTTTTTCCCGGAGGCCTCTTCTTTCGAAAAAACTCCCTCTTCCGCATCCACACACGCCTTTTTCCGAAAGAGCTCTTTCAGAAAAGGCGTTCTTCCTCGTTGAATGAGGTTTACCAATGTCAGAAAAACCCCTGCGTTCTTTCAATTTTCTTTTGAAAGAACGCAATAGCAGTGTGGATGTAAGTGAAGTTTTTTTTTGGAAAAACAGCCATTTTTCAAAAAAAACCAAAAAAACCCTGCAGTCTAGACGCACCAAAAGAGAAATTAAGAATGTCAAAGTTCAGATCAAGCCTTCTCTCATACTTGGCTGCTCTTAGAGCTCCGAGCTCAGGATTGCTCGGTGCGAGTCATTAACCTTCTCTCTCTCGTCAGTCCTTCCTTACATTTGAGTGGGCCAGTAAGCACCTGCCCCATTGCAACAGCCGACCCTACTGAATCCTTTTCTACCAAGGATTCCTTTCCTTCTGGTAAGAAAGGTGGGGTGATTGAGACAAACACTGCCATCTGGTTGCAATAGGACTATACAATGTTGATTTAATGCACTGAAGATTTATGCACATACTCAAGACAGCTGCCCAGATTCCTGCACGCATCCTTCCATTGTATGGATATAGGCACACAAAACTAAATGTGGTCGTATTTCTTTTAATATCTGATTACCCATACCTATGACAACACCAACATAAAGAGCATATATTGTAATAAACTCTGGTTTCATTACGACAAAATCAATTAAACAATCTGCTCAAGTTGAAGTAATGATGCATCTGTGTCCTGTTCTCTCTGGCAAAGCTACATTACCCAGCATGACCAGGGAGGCACCAAACCGTGCTTTGTCCGATTACCGGCCTGCATGGCAGTTGCAGGGTTTTCAATTTGAAGAACACCAGTGCATGAAATTAAAGCTTCTGGTCAGTTTTAAATAACTGTGGCCATCTAGTAGGTTTGGCAGCAGATTTTTGCTTTTGTTCTGTTTAATTTCCAGGTCTCGCACAACTGGTGTCAGTTCATGGAGGCAAAGTTTCAAGTTTCAACGACAAATCCCCTCGAAAAGCTCATCATTAGGAATAGAGAAACCTTTAGGCACAAAACCTATCACCAAAGAGAGGTCTAATTTACATTTTAAAAATTTCCACTTAGTTCTGAAGATACAAGCAAGAAACGTTACCCATTCATGGAGCAGGAATATGAAGGTTTCTGCTAGCACTGTTTCTAAAATTGCCAACTTTCTAATTTCTGAAAAATGGATCCCCTGTCCCACCTCTTTTCCCCTCCAGGTCTCACCCCTGTTCCACTTCTTCTCCCCCAGGCCTTGCACCCCACTTGGTTCTCTCCATCCCATACCTCCCTCATGGGATCCTCTGCACCTCCCAACCCCCACCAGCTGGGCTTCCCTAGCTCTGCAGCTGGGATGAAATCTAAAATGGAACACAGAGACTGCTGCCTGCCTGTTCGCCCACAAGAAGCAGGTGACCCTGGCTGCATAGAGGCTGATGAGGGTTGATGACGTCCCCGCTCTCCCTCACATGTGGTAACTAGACTTTTGAGGTCTGGTCCATACACCTAATTGGATGTTGTCAGGTCCCCTTTTTATTGGGCTTTCTGGTTGAAAATTAGATATCTGGCGACCCTTCATCCTGTTTGGATAGAACCAATGCATTTCTTAATTACATACTTAATTGCTTATATGGGTTTTAATTATGGGTGCCTGAGAAATACATAAAGAAAGAGTTCACCAAAACAGCACATGCATGAGGAAATGGACCTTTTTGTTCTCCCTATTAAAAGAGTAGATGACGCGTGGGTCTTGCTGAGGGATGCAAAAGGTCCTTGCGGCTGGGTCTCCCTGGCAGTGGGGTAGCCTAGTGGTTAGACCCCCAAATTAGCTGGCAGGAAAGGGGTACAGATAGGGTTGCCAGGTGTCTGGTTTTGAACTGGACAGTCCAGTATTTGAGCTTTCTGTCCGGGAAACAAATTGAGAAAATACCGGACATAAAAATGTCCGGTATTTTCTAATTAAGTAAGTTTTATTAGTATCATGAGTATCAGTATGTAGTTGCATACTGCCTGGCTGGCAGACACACTCACACTCTGTGAGTGTGTCTACCAGCCAGGCAGTACGAAACTACACCGTAGAGAGGAGGGGGGCAGGGCCAGGGGCGGGGCTGGGCTGAATGGAATCCCCGGGGCTGGACTTGCCCATGCGCCCCGCCGGGACCGTGCGCGGGATGGGCAGCACCCCGTGATCTGCGTGAGCCCAGGCCAGTCCCGTTCCCCGCAACCCCCTCCCAGCCAGCCCCGTTCCCCCCCCCTCCCCACTCTCCCCGGCCAGCCCCGCTCCCCCCAATCCCCTCACAGCCAGCCCTGCTTCCTGCCAGCCGTTCCCTCCCTCCCCATCTCCCCTGGCCAGCCCCCCCCCCCAATCTAAGATCAAGTGTGTCCAGTATTTTTTTGAAATCACCTGGTAACCCTAGGAACCCTAGGTACAGACCACTGCCACTAGTGCCCCTGGCCTAGGAACTCCAGCCCACTATGTTAGTACAGTCCTTCAGTTTGGGGCATAGCCCCAAGAATCCAGGTTTCCCTTCTTAGTGAGGGTTTCTAGCAGGTTCCCCTCCACCCTTTTGTCTTGGGCGGGGTGAAGGCTTACTGTCTCCAGTGACTGTTTAAGTAGATGGGCTTGGGTTCAGGTCCTGAGATTGCAGAACCACACTCCTGTCTCCTTGCTTGTCAACTGCTAACTGAGCCAGGCTCCTTCCTTTTATCCTCCCTCCAGGCTTGGCATTGGCTGCAGGTAAAGCGGGGCAGGGCTAGTTGGGCAAAAAGCTTTATTTAACCCCTGCAATGCCAGGCCCTTCTCTCTTCACTCCCTCACAGTCCTGAAGCCTTCATAAGATAAGATCCAAAGGACTGCATTAGATCATATCCTTGAAATTGGCTGATACTTACTCTCAGACGAAATAGCAGTCATTTTTAATCTGCTGCGAATGCTCAACATATGTTATTGCACAGACTTCTAAAAAACAAAGTGGAAAAAAAAACAACTTAAGGCATGACCCTTAAACTTGATGTACTCTTTACTTATGGCTCAAAATAAAGATATAAATCCATACCCCTTTTATCACTTACAAAGCAAACTGTAGGCCTACAAAAGCCAGCCAGATCCCAAAGTACAAACTGAGGCCTCATCAGCATGTGCAATTTCACTGAGCAGTGGTTTACCAATGTTGCATTTAGCTTGATGTCTCTGTATTAATTTTATCTAATGTAAAAATACTCTGGATACACACGACATTTTCGAACTTCAAAATGTTCATTTTTCTTTAAGTAGTAACTACAAATGCTTTGATAAATAGTCTGAAACACTGTCCAGTTTCACTGAGGTTTCTGTCAATAAGACAGCTAAAATGCTTCTCTGTAATTCCTTGCCTCAGAGAATCACAGCAGCTATACCTGCACATCTCCTACAATAACACATTGCCACAATTGCTAAGGTTTGTTCTACTCTAGGTGACATTTTAAGCAAATTGTTTAACAAGATGATTTGCGTCTTTGTGAACAATTTGCATGTACCTGTGCTCTTCAGTTTAAGTGCCCCAATCTGCATTGGAGATAAAACATTGAGCTGCAGAAAATTTGGTACTGTGGTTGAGGGGGGAAGGGAAGTACGATGCATTCTGGAGAGTGTTTGTGGGAATAGCTGGGTATTGGCTGTGAGTGCCAGGAAGGGAATGCAAAGGTGGTGGGGGAGGGAATGCTTGGCAGCTGAGGATATCTGGGTGGGAAGTTGGTATGGGTGGAGATGACTGAGAGCAGCAGGGGAGCTGGGGGGAGGGTAACTGGTCCAGATACTGTACTGGGACTACGAAAAAAACTTTCAGAAGGGACAGTGGCTACATCATTCTCTCTGTTTAGCTGTTGGGGTTCTAAGGGTGAACATGCAGCTGGGCTTCCTTCATTTCCAGTTCTCTCTGGATTGCTTTGGTTAAGGGAAATATTGTGGAGGTACGTGCCAATGAGTCAGAGTGTAAGGTGCGGGTGTGGGCCAGGAAACTGGGGAGAACATGGACATAAGATGTGAATAGGGTTACCAGGTAGGTTTAGAAAAAATACCGGACACACTTGATGGGCGGGGGGGGGGGGCCGGCCGGGAGGGGGGCAGGGCTGGTCGGGAGGTAGGGGTGAGGGCAGCGCGGCTGGCCGCGGGACATGGGCGGGGCCGGGGGGCGTGGCTGGCGGGCGGGGGCAGCGTGGCTGGCCCGGGGAGATGTGGGAAGGGTTGGGGGCAGCGCAGCTGGCCAGAAGAGATGGGGGAGCCAGGGGCGCGGGGCTGGCAGGCGGGGGGTCAGGGCAGCGTGGCTGGCCCGGGGAGATGGGGGAAGGGTCGGGGGCAGCGCGGCTGGCCAGGGGAGATCGGGAGGAGGAGAACCAGCCGGCAGGAAGCAGGGGTGGCCGGGAGGGAATCGGGGGCAGCAGAGCTGCTCAGGAAGGGTTGGGGGAAGCGAGGGTTGGACTGACCTGGGCACGTGCAGATCCTGAGGCGCTGTCAGTCCCGCGCACGGTCTGGAGAAGCGCAAGTGAGTCCGGCTGCGGCTCCACCACGCGCTCAGAAGCAGGGACAGGGCTTCTCCTCCTCCCCAAGGCATCAGACGCAGCCAGGGCTCCCAGCACCGATCGCGCCCTGCCTCCCAGCCACTCCCCAGCCCCCGCCAGGCTTCCGTCTAGCGCCCACCCAGAAATCCAAGAAATACCGGACATTGCACATGTCCGGTATTTTCTGGATTTTTTTTACCAGACAGAGGGCCCAAAAACTGTACTGTCCGGTAGAATACCGGACACCTGGCAACCCTAGCATGTGAATGGGCCAGTTGCCTATTCTGCAAAACTAGGGAGAGGGACAGAAGAGCGTAGCTCCCTCTGCCTCAAGGGATAGTATAGAATAACAGAGTCTTCTCTTGGCAGCAAACAGGGAAGGCTGAATTGTGCGAGTGTGTATTTAAGGCTGACTTTTGCAGCTGAAATGATAGCTGCACGTCATGGGTGGGCACCGTCTCCTAAAGGTGAAAGGCTGGGGATGCAGGTTCCACAGTGGGGCCAGAAATGAGGGTTTCAGAGTGCAGAAGGGTTGGGGCAGGGAAGAGAGCGGTGCGGGCTCTAGGTGGGAATTTGTGTGCAGGAGGGGACTCAGAGCTGGGACAGGGGTGAGGGAGGTGGTGCAGGCTCCAAGAGGGAGGTGGGCGTGAGAGGGAGTTCCAAGTGTGGCTATGCAGGAGGGGGTGGAGTGTGTAAGCTACAGGAGGGAGTTTCAGTGCAGGAGGGGGCTCAGGGCTGGGGAAGAGGGCTGGGGTGCAGGCTCCTGGCGGCACTTACTCTGGGGGAGTCCCTGGCAGTGGCAACACGTCCCTTGGGTTGTAAGCATAGGGGTGGCCAGGAGGCTCTGCACAGTGCATGCTGCCTCTGCCCACAGGCACCGCCCGTGTGGTTCTTGGCCAATGGGAGCTGCAGAGCTGGCACATTGGGTGGGGACAGTGCACAGAGCCCACCCTGGCAACTCCTGGGCCTCAGAAGCTCAGGGACTTCCATGAGCCGCATAAAGCAAGGTAGGGAACCTGCCAACTCGATTTCTAACAGCCCTGTCAGCAGCGCCGACTGGAGCCACCAGGATCCCTTTTCAACAGGATATTCTGGTTGAAAACTGGACACCTGGCAACTTTAGGCTGGGCTAAGATCCCCATTTCATCCTTAATGGTATTTCCTCTTTAATCTCGAGGAATTTATACAGTGTTTTACCTTTTCAAGTATCTCTACAAATTCCTCATAAGATCTACAGCACAAGTGGAACCTTTTTATGATAGTAGGACACACTACATTCCCATGCTAGAGTGTTGCAGTCACCATAACCTAGCCTATTGCTTCACTAGGCCCATAACATTACATTAATTATTTGGAGCAGTGTTTATGGTTAAGATGGCTGCAGTCTTTTATTCTGATAGTCAATTAGACCATCAAAGACTGATTGCTCACAACAAATCGTAAGAGTCTTATGGAGCCTGGCAATATGGTTTTTAACACTTTGCAAGGCAATAATAAAGGTCCTTCACCAGAAAAGAAACTTCTACTAACTCACATTGACAAGTAAAATCAGCATTATTTAAATATAAATGTAAACAGCAATCACAGAGTGCTCTCAGCACATCAGTAATAAAAAATTGTAGCATTTCCTGCTAAAACAGAAAAGGAGCATTATCCTGGGATATATAAAATGTATTTATTACAAGAACATATTGTGTATGTAAAGTGTGTGAAAAAGGAATAGTTAATCTCAGCACACACAAATTTACTAAGCAGTTGCACTTTCAATTATTAATGTTGTACACCAATTACTGTTTACCTAAGTAAAGCACACAAACTTTACACATAGCCATCTAGGACAGTGTCACAGTTTTAACGTGAATATCACTAATAGGGACTAGGGAAGAAGCCAGAAGAGAGAAGCTGATAACAAAGTGTCCGCTTGGATTATGCTGGTGAATATCTCAGGCATATTGATTCTTTTTTAATATGAGTTCTATCTGCTCAGATCAGCAGGGACCGCAGAAGAAATACCTTCAGATATTAAGATATTTTAATGTGTCTATCACCTCTCTTTGCATTGCATTATTTGGAATGATGTTTCTCCAGAACCCAAATCTGGAGCAACATGTTTTCCCTTTTTGATTCCAGCTTTTAGACATAGCAATGAAAAGGACATCAACACTCCATCTACAGACTTAAGCAAACACTGCTTAAATCGCTGTGACTGTTCACTTTGGGCTTGACTCTATAAAGATTTTCCTCAAAAGAGTAACCCTTCCTCGGGCAAGTAGTTCCATTCAACATGATGCCACTACTCTCCTAAGAAATTCTTTGTAGGATCAGGCTCCACAGAGAATGGAACCAAGTTTGGGCTCACATTAGTATTCATTATCACCAGGCACTACTCATTTTATAAGCCTCTTGTCTGCCCCATCCTTCTCTCTCCCTTTGGTTTTGTTCTTATTATTGTTTTGTGCCTCTCCCCTTTTTCCCTCTATCATTCCTTCTTCCTTCCCTCTTCCTCTCCACTGCAGATCCCATTCTCCTGGGTTTTGGTCTTCTATGTCACGGTTTCCTCTCCTAACATCTCACCCTCCCTCCTGTTTTTCTCGTCCCTTGCCCTCACTTAGTCTTTTTGAAGGATTATGCCTCTGCTTACTGAACAAATGACACCAGGAGCAGTTGAATAAAATTGATAAGAAAATTGATCAAAATTATAGTATCCTTAAGCTTCCAGGTTTGCTAAGGAAGGACTAAGTGCAGGAAGCACAAATGCGATCCTCCTATACCCCTCGTAAGAGAATACAGGCTGAATCTTTCTAGTCTGGCACCCGTGGGACCTGACCAGTGTCGATCCAGAAAATTTGCCAAACCAAAGGAGGTCAATATTGTCTAGCAGCATTACCAACACTTCCACTGCTTACTGAGTTCTGAGAAGACATTTAGGGGTAAATTAGAGCTAAATAACTGCACAGAACACTGAGAGCCAGGACTGGTGGCTGTAAACAAACTTAATGGGACCCCAGGAAACTTGGCCACACCCATGATAAGTGGACATTCAGCAAACTAAAATCATGCTGGACAATGGATGTTGCCAGTAGGGATGTAAGCAACTAGTCGCCTTCTGATAAACAAAAGCTTATCAGATAGTCGAGTAGTGACTTGACTAGTCGCTTCCCCCCCTCTTGCTGCCTCTGTCAGAAGCAGCAATGGGGGGGGGGTGCATGAGCTGGTGCCGGGGTGAGCCGGCTTAAAAGCTCGTTGCCCCCAGCACCGTTTCTGGGTGGCAGGGGAAGTAGAAGCACAGCAGAGAAACAGTGCGAGCGGGGACTGAAGCAGTCCCGCTTACACCAGTTCCCACTGTGGTGCTTCAGCCTTTGAAATGTAGAGCTCTTGCTATATTTCAAAAGCAGAAGCGCTGCAGTGGGAACATAGGGCAAGCAAGTACTGCTTGAGTCCTCACTCGCCCCGTGCTCCCTACGGCACCCTCACCATGCTGCCTCTATGAGAGACAGCAAGGGAGAGGACACAGGAGCCGGTGCTCTATGAGAGGCAGCAAGGGGGAGGACACAGGAGCCGATGCTGGGGGGAGCTGGCTTAAAAGCCAGCTCCCCCCCAGCACCATCTCCGGGGTGCTGCTTGCCCCCTCCCAGAGGCAGCAGGGAGGGATAGGGGAGGCTGCTGCGAAGCACCCCTGTCTGCAGGGGTCCCAGCGGGGAGCTGGGCCCCCCTGTGGACAGGGGCTACTGCCACCAAGCAGCCCCTGTTCACAGCAGACATGGCTGGCCGTGGGCAGGGACTGCTCTGGCATCAGCCCCTGTTCATGGTGGACAGGGCTGTCTGTCACAAACAGGGGCTGCTGGACTCCACGCAAGCCGGGACCGAGTAGTCCCGGCTTACGCTGGTCCCAGACACTGCACCTCTGCATTTTAAATGTAGTAAGAGCCCAGTGGCTCTTACTACATTTAAAATGCAGAGCTGCAGTGCAGATGGGTCCCAGCTCGAGCCAACTCCTAGAGCTACCCCCTATCGACAGAGCGATCCTATCGACTAAACATATAGCTAGGTAACCGCCATTTAACATCCTTAGTTGCTGGACCAGAGAGTGCCGGACTAGAGAGATAAAGAATTAGGCCAATGAGTGGTGATGAAAGAGTCCTGGAAATCCACAATCTCTATGCACCAAATTTAAATCTGAGTAATTTCCTTTAAATATGGATCCCACAGTTATACTTCTAGAGAGAGTTCGCTACTCCAAATCAGATCAGCCTTTCTTCCTGAAGAAAGAGCTTGACTTTGGACCCATGAAGTCAGCATTCATGGGTCCCCCGGAAAGTTCTGGACTGAGAAATATAATCGAGAATCTCACCTTTCATTCTGAAATATAGATAATCTTTGTAGCCTTTTTTGTTGTGAAGACAGCCTTGAAAATGTAACATTATTTCAATGAATTCTAGAGTTCAAGGCTTATGATTGATTTTGCCTAAGGATCACAGATTATTCAGATTATTGATGTTAAATATTGATTAATTGAATAGTCGATTAATGTCATGAATTCTTATCCGTTACTTGACTATTCTGTAGTCCCCAGGGGTGGGGCTGGTAGCCAGTGCACTTTGGTCCCACTCCCGAGGAGCCCCCTGCAACTCCACGCTGCTGCCTCTGATACAGCTCCCAGCTCCCCTCGCGGACTGACTGCCTGTAACCCCATACTGCTGTTTCTGATACAGAGGCAGCAGCATGGAGTGGCAGCAGCCCCTGTCCAGGGTAGGTCTGAGCTCCCAGACATGGCGTGACAGCCAGAACTAAATGGGGCTGTCTGCCCGCCTGGCTCCTAGTACACTTTAACTGCATAGCTGCAGTGGGGGTAGGTCCTGGACCCGGCGCAAGCCAGGACTAAGTTGGGCTGCTGGTCAGCCTGCTAAAAAATTTACTGGTGGGGGGAGAAGGGAAACGCATGTAGTCTATAGCATTAACCAATAAGCTTTTGCATATCAGTTAATCAACTACACTACTCCATCCCTAATTCAGATACTTTTAGGGTCAGTGAAAACTATGATCACAGGCACATTAGAGTTTTGAAAGGATCTCAGATCAATTTGCAGCTCTGGGGGCAGACTGCAGTAGGACCACTATAATCTTTTTCCCAGCAGGAGGGCTGGATCTTCCACCAGGATGCCAGCGTGGCCTCTGGCTCGAGGATGGACAGGGCCATACCATCAATCTAGTAGATTAGGCAGAGGACTCAGGGACTGCTGCAATCTAAACCCAACTTTCTCAATGACTTCCTCTTCAGTCATACTCAAGTCATTAGCTTTTGTGTCTTGTTATCCCCATTTTAAGATGGAGGGACTAACATTTACCTCAGAAGAAGGGTGGGTGATGACTATGTATGTGCCAATGTTTGCATAGTTTATATACCTGCTAAAATTCACTACAGCTTGGACCTCCCTGGCCCAGCACCCTTGGGACCTGTCCTGTTTCGAATGAGGGAATTTGCTGGATATGGGGAGGAACCCTGCCACCGGTCTTCCAGGACACTCCCACTCTCTGCAGCTGGCTCTGCTTCGGCCCCACTAGGCTCCATCCCTGCTACCGCAGGGCTTGGGCTTGGGCTCCAGCCCACTAGCTCCAGCCAGCTGGTGCTCCCTGTGGATAGAACTCCCCAGCTGCCACGGCCCCACTTCTCCCCTGCCTGGCCGGGGCTCCCCAGGTACAGGGCTTGTTTTTTGCCGCGCAGCTTCTGCTGCGGCTCTCCGGGATGGGGCTCACCGGCTGCCCCATTTCTGCTGTACCCTGTCGGGACCAGAGTCCCAGATTTAGGAGGTTCAATCAGTAGCATACATATGGTTTTGAGCTTGATGGTTCCCAGACACACATGCATCTGCATGCACAAATGTATTTTAATAACTGTCTACTGGAGAAAATTTTAAAATAGCAACAACTACCTGTGTACTCCCAATAAAAGCATCTGGACTGGACTGTAGCAGAAGAAATGGTCTCCCCACCCACACAAATACTCTATCTATATAAAACAAACATGTTCCTTTTGGGTGTGACCCATGTAATCACTTTAGTAACCCATTAGGCCAACGTCATAGATAATGGTGTGACCATTGTGGAGAAGTATTGTTTACAAGTTTTGGGAAAGCACAGAGACATGCAATTGTTTGCATACTCACACAAAAATGCTAAGGCTGACTTTGGGTACAATTTTTAAAAGCCTCTAAGTGAATAGAGACCATAAGTCCCATTTTTAAAAGTAATTTTGACTCCTAAATCTCACTGATCTCAATGGAATTTATTCTCTAGGGCCCAGATCCTACCAGATGATTAGGTGCATAACTCCCATTAAAATCAATAGAAGTTCAGTACCTAAAGACATTTAAGGATCTGGACTGAAGGGCATAAGAAGCTTTTGAAAATGGGACTTAGGGTCCTGAGTTACTGAAGTGCTTTTGAAAATGTCACTCTGCTTGAAATTAATAGTTTGAGTTTATCCAAAAAGGACACTATTCTACTTGATAGATAGTGACAGCTAAGGATTCTGATGGAGAATGACTTCTCTTTAAAAACTTCCGTCATCTGAAGAAGTGGGCCCATGAAAGCTCATCTACATGTTTTGTTAGCCTATAACGTGCTACCAGACCATTTGTTGTTTTTTGAGTTTATCCTTTCAATGCGAGTTATTTGCTGTCATCATCTGCTGGTAGAGAGATAGGAAGCATAAATACTAGTCCCCATGTTAGAACAAAAAAGCAAGCAGAGGAGAAAGGATCGTTATATCCTGTACAAGTGATTGAAAGTTCAATGCAACTCTTGCTCTCTCAACGAAATATTTTATGCTGTGATTACTTCATAATCAAGATCATGGCATGCAGTGATTCTCTCAGATCATGTTACTTTAGCAAATGCTTTGACAGGATCCCAATTACTAGCAAGCAGGTTAATGAGGGACATTCATTTGAAGTAGGTAATATTTTTCTATGTTAATATTATCCCATTAATGTTTTCTATGTTAATGTAGAACTCCTTGCCAGAGGCAGTTGTGAAGACCAGGTCTTTAACAGGGTTCAAGGAAGAACTAGATACATTCATGGAGGTTAGATCCATCAATACTTATTAGCCAAAATGGGTAGGAATGGTGTCCCCAGCCTCTGTCAGGGGCTGGAAATGGATGACAGGAGAGGGATCATGTAATGATTACCTGTTTCTGTTCACTCCTGGTGGGGCACCTGGCATTGGCCACTGTTGGAAGACAGGATGCTGGGCTAGATGGAACTTTGGTCTGACCCAGTATGGCCGTTCTTATGTTCAGTCACGTGCATGGATTCAAAAAGCTAAAGAGCCCCTTTAATTTTCTATTAGAAAATAACAGAAAGAAACAAAAAGAGGACCAGTCTCTTTACCCAAACAGTTTAAAAGCTGAAAGTGTATCTTGGCTCGCAGTTTAAAAGTTCAGCCTTTCAGTTCAGAAGCTGACATTTTCACATTAAGGATCTCCAGTTATTAATACATGTACCTACATTCATGACATACACATATGCCCTGACGACTGCTTACACTAACATCTCTCTGTGTGGATGGCACTCTGCCCACTGACAAGTTGGTTGGACCATTTCACTAAAGCATAGCTGCCAAACCAGGATGGGCTTTGATGGGCAGCCAACAGCCATCTGTTTCTTTAGAGAGACACTCCTCGGCAACAGAACTGAAGCTTGCGCACTGTGCCACATGATTGCACTTATTGACACTCAGCCCAGCCAAAGAATATTTCAAGAGTGAAAGAAAAGAGAAGAGTTTATAGGCACTTCTGCCTGGGATTAAGACATACTGCACTGCTGTGGTTACAGTGGGAAGTGATTCAGTGGCAAAACGGATTCACCACTAACCACACCATTTTTGAGATATGGTAATCTCTTTCCAGAGAAATAAACAGAGGTTGTCAAATGATTAAAATATAATCACAATTAATCATCAGATAAAAAAATAGTGATTAAGCACAGTTCTAATCACACTGTTAAACAATGACAAAATACCATTTATTTAGACATTTTGTATGTTTTTCTACATTTTCAAATATATTGATTTCAATAACAACACATAATATAAAAGTGTATAGTAGATTATGCACTATAAGTGTATAATAAGTGTGTATTATTTTATTGTAAATGTTTACTCTAAAAAAAGATAAACAAAAGAAATAGGATAGTTCATTTCACCTCAAACAACTATTGTGGTGTGATTTCTTTATCATGAAAGTGCAATTTACAAATGTAGATTTGTTTTGTTATATAACTGCACTAAAAAACAAAACAATATAAAACTTTAGAGCCTACAAGTCTACTCAGTCCTTCAGCCAATCACTGAGACAAACAAGTTTTGTTTACATTTACAGGAGATGCTGCTGCCCACTTCTTATTTACAGTGTCACCTGACAGTGAGAACAGGCCTTCACATGGCACTGTTGTAGCCAGTGCTGCGAAGAATTTACATGCCAAATATGCTAAACATTCATATGGCCCTTCATACTTCTACCATTCGAGAGGATCTGCTTCCAGGCTGAAGATGGGTGTCACTCGATAATGATCAAAAGCAGTACAGATTCATCATCTGAATCAAAAGCCACCAGCAAAAGGTTGATTTTCTTTTTTTAGTGGTTTGGATTGTGTAGTGTCCAAATCAGAGTTTTGTTCTTTTAAGATTTCTAACAGTATGTTCCTCACCTTGTCCCTCTCAGATTTTGGAAAGCACTTCAGATTCTTAAACCTTGGATCTCAAGTGCTGTAGCTGTCTTCAGGAATCTCATAATGGTACTTTCTTTGTGTTTTGTCAAACCTGCAGCAAAAGTGTTCTTAAATCAAACATGTGCTGGGTCATCATCCCAGACTGCCATAACACAAAATATACGGCAGAATTTGGGAAAAATCATGGAGCAGGAGACATACAATATTCCCCCTGAAGGAGTTCAGTCACAAATTTAATTAATGGATGTTTTGTGAACAAACATCATTAGCATGGAAGCATCTCCTCTGGTGGTGAAAGCACGAAAGGGCATACCAATGTTTAGCATATCTGGCATGAAAATATTTTGCAATGCCGGACTACAACAGTGCCTTGGCGAACACATGTTCTCACTGTCAGGTGACACTGTAAATAAGAAGCGGGCAGCATTATCCTCCTATAAATGTAAACAAACTTGTTTATCTTAGTGACTGGCTGAACTTAAAGAAGTAGGACAGCAGACTTGTAGGCTCTAAAGTTTTACATTACATTGTTTTGGTTCTGAGTCTAGTTATGTGACAAAAAAATTACTTTTGTAAGTTGCACTCTCATGATAAAGAGATTGCACCACAATACTTGTCTGACTGAAATATATTATTTTTGTTTATCTTTTTTACAGTGCAAATATTTCTAATAATATAATGTGAATGCTGTACATTTACTATTCTATGTTGTAATTGAAATAAATATATTTGAAAATGTAGAAAAACATCCAAAATATTAAATTTAAGTCGGTATTCTATAATTGTTTAACAGTGCTATTAAAACTGCAAATTAATCAAGACTAATTTTTTAATCAAGTTAATTTGTTCTGAATGAATTTCATGAGTTAACTGCAATTAATTGGCAACCTTAAAATAAACAAATGGTCAAACTAAGGTACAGGTTAGGGATGTAAAATTTCATTTAAAAATGTAACTGTGTAACCACTAAAAATCATAGCAGTTACACAGCTTAAATAAGCTTTTTACTGCAGAGCCCGCAGCAAAGCCTCCCCAGGAGTGAAGTCGGCAAATGCTGCCAGTCCTGCTCCCGGGAATAAGGCTTACTTAGCTCACGCAGCGAAGCCACCGCCCTGGAAAAGGGGCCAGCAGGCTTTGCTGCAGGCTCTGCAGCTGGCTCCCTGGGAGCAGGGCCGGCAGCCCCTGCTGACCCTGCTCCCAGGGAGCTAGCATGTAACCTGCAGTGAGGGGACTGGGTCTGCCATGGACAAAGGGCTGCTCTGGCAGGCCCTGCGGAGCTGCAGCAGCCCCCCTGCCTGAGGTGGGCAGGGAGCTGCTGCGGCCCCTACTGGTTAACCAGAACTGATAAGCCTCACCAGTTAAGGGTGAGACTTACCAGTTAACCATTTCCATCCCTAGTACACTTACAGCAGAACCTCAGAGCTATGAGCATGTCAGGAAGAGAGGCTGTTCATAACTGAACAAAATGCTACAGCTGTGCTTTCAGAGATTTACAACTTTGAAACATTACTATGCTCAAATGAAGTGTGTGG
This sequence comes from Pelochelys cantorii, assembly GCA_032595735.1. Classification (NCBI taxonomy): domain Eukaryota; kingdom Metazoa; phylum Chordata; order Testudines; family Trionychidae; genus Pelochelys; species Pelochelys cantorii. The sequence continues at coordinate 73,030,296 of CM064327.1, forward strand.
TTGACTGGTCAGTTCACAATTCTGGTGTTTGGAATTTTGAGGTTCTACTGTATGTGATTTGACAATGCTCAATACACATGGATCACAAACATAAAGAACAGTTTAATCAGATACAAGGGGATGTAATTACTTGCACAAGTTAGCTTGAGCTCATCAGCATCTTTCATACATGAGCCTGGAGTTTGAGCCATACACAACCAGTACCAGAACTTGGTTTCATCCCACATCATGTTCAGGAAGAAAGCACATAACAGGAGTTGCTCCTACAATATACTTTTTTAAAAAAAATTAAATCTGGTCTTCATCTTTTCACACATTTTTTAGTCTTTGATGTTTGAAGAAAAAGGTGATTTGTGATTTGGTTTTTAAGTTTTTGAAGGTACACCAGAAAGTAATACATTGTTTGTTTTCTACTTTTCTCTCTCTCCCACTGTCAGGAGGCAGAAGGATGCCTCATGACCACTTGTCATGGTGGCTCTTCTCTGTGGGCAAAGAGACAACAAACAGCTCGGCCACATTCCACGTTGAAGTTAGTGTAGTTCAGAAACAGTTCTACTCTCCTGAATACCCCAAGATGAATGACTCCAAGTTTCTCAGGGCATGTTATTTCAAAATAACAAGGCAAGCGCCTACACTACCAAGCCTGTTATTTCAAAATAATGTACTTGTTATTTCGAAATAACAACTCCAGCTTGTGAAGAGGAATAAGCTTATTTTGAAATAGTAATTTTGGGAGTTATTATTTCAAAATAACTTATTTTGAAATAACCTGGTAGGTAGACATAGCCTCAGAGTCTTCAGTAGAGCTATTTATGCATGATTGGGATGACCCAGTTTGGCACTAATTTAGCAGCATCTCTGTCCCTAGCAGGCCCAAAGGCAGGGGAGAAAATCAGACTGTTTGTTAAAAGTGACATGGTCAAAGTTACTTCTAGCAGGGTTTTACCAGTTATACCAACTTAAAACCAAAAGCTGCACTCCAAAGTTATAGGGTTTGGTAACAGGAAAGCAATTTCTGAGATATCTGAAAATCCTTATGTAATACAGCGGGATTTCCTTTCTTCACTTAATTCTCATCCTGTCAGGAGTATTTTATACGATGACTCTTACATCACAAAAGTTTCTATAAGCTGCTGTCACATCACATTTTAATTGCTGTTACCATTTTAGATAACAAAGCAAAGCCAGAATTTGCCAGCATCAAGAGAACAGACAAATCAGTGTGCTTTTTAGATCAAATTTATTTTTAAACATTGCAAGGAGAGAAATCTAGGACACTACCCAAGGAAATTCCAACCTAAACTTCGCACTTCACTTCTGTGGAACTCCCTTAACTCTCCATCACCACCACTATTGTTGTCAGCAAGAGTAAGTCTCAGGTCCAACACTGGGTTCTCAAAGTACAAAGGACGGTACACAGGTATCTGTCAAACACAAGTAGTTTATTTCCTGACAGCTAACAGCTGCACCCCTTAACTAGAAGGGCAACATAACAAAGAATCGGCATATCTTACGTCCCTTCCTGTTAGCCGGGGATCCCGAGTCGGCTGCAGACAAAGTGGGAGGTTGTCTCAGCTTCCGAGGCGCCGGTACCCAAAGCCCATCGGTGAGGTCCAAATTGCTGTGCTTTGGTGCAGCCTTAAATACAGTTCTCTTGCCTTGTTTTGCAGTTTGGAAATTTCCAGGGGTTACTCATTACATGCTGATGTAGGGCTTAGCTGTTAGTTATCGATCTGGTTCTGATCTAGTTCTACTTGTTCTTTGGCCTTGTTTACGTGATCAGTACGTTAGGGTAAACAGAATTGTTTATGCATTCTTGCCCTTTATACTTGTTCTTGCTATACTGGCAACAACGCTTATCTTAAATGGCATATGTTCCCAAAGACTTGCTTCTGGCTCATCAGATATAGGGAAAAGGGAAAGGGGGAAAGAATGCAGGCCTCACCACCCCTAAACTTGCACGTACAAAGTTCTTCCGCAATTAACCCCTACAACTAGCCACAAGATCATCTTTAACAGTAATTTTACTACTTAGACTGCATATGGCAATGGTCTGGAAGTGGTACATCTACATGTGGCTGGGAAGTGTAATTCCCATTTGCTGGGTAGATGTACATGGGCTTGCTCTGCTAGAGCATTAAAATTATCAGTGTAGCACTAGCGAACATGGGCAGTAGAGATATTGTGATCTGTGGGCCTACAGCTTTAATTTTAAACTCAACTGTTGAAAACCAGGTAAAGATTCATGAATTTTCACAGTGATCACTTATATAAAATGGAATGATAAATAAATAAAACTTAAATAAAACATTATTAAGAAAAAATGTGAGACGCAGACAAAGACTGAATAAATATAAACAAAGAGGGTTTATATTGATTCCACTCAACAGTTATGTAAAGATTATGACTGGTAAACAAAGGGCAGGAAATCAGAAATCAAGGAACCAACACTGGAATTTAGACCTACTTTGTGGACAAAATAATTAGAGCATGGCTATTTAGCTCATCACTCCCTTTGGGGTCTTTAAAAAGAGATTTTGTGGGAGAGCAAGGAGGCCTTTTACCATCAGTGTGGCAGAAGGATTGTTGTCAACATGACACCAGACCATGATAGTCCAGTAGGAACATTTGACCATCATTGCTGCACCAGCGAGGACCCCAACCTGATAAGAGTTGAAAACCTGGTTAGTTTTTGTGTGTGTGTGTGTGTATGCTTCTTTCTGTCTACCCTCACCATCCTTCCCCCGATCTCTGTTCAGCTTTTCTCTGGATCCTGAAATCAACTGTACTGCATGGAACAAGCACAGTGAGATAAGACAGCCAATCCAGCTCTGCCCAGATTGAGAAGGACCAGTGAAGGGGCAGGACCTGACTAGACCAACCAACCAGATGATATTTCTGATGGGGAGGAGAGTCAGGGTCCAGATCAACAACTGCTGTGGCTGACCTGCCATAAGAATGCACCCATGACCCAAACGGTGGACTGGAGCCAATGGGAGCTGCGAAGTTCCATGGCTATGGACCCTTTTGGTGAACAGAGTGGTGCAGGTCTGTTAGCTGCTTTGCTAAAGCAGGCCCACAGCCCATTTTGCAGTGTTTCTCATAAGTCTCTCCCAGTTCATTCTCATTGTCCAAACAATTGGTTTGGTTTGTTTGTTTGCTTGTTTTACATTTTCAATTAGAATCTGCAAGGCTATGTCTACACTACAAGGTTATTTCATTTCAAAATGATAACTCCCAAAATAATTATTTTGAAATAGCATGTCCACAATACAGGGAAGTCTTGAAATTAGTCCGAGGCAGGCTCTGTTAATGTGGACACACTACCTTGACTTGGAGCCCCAGGAAGCACTGGAGAGTAATTACTTTGAATGACTCTGAGGAGTGGTTATTTTGAAATAAGACCAGCTGAGCATCTATAATAACCCTATTTCGAAATAGCAAATTTGAAATAGGTGTTATTCCTCGTGGAATGTGGGGTTATTATTTCGCTATAGCAAGCCTGTTATTTCAGAATAATTTTGAAATAACAGGCTTGCTGTGTGGAGGCTCACCTTGTTATTCCGAAAAAAGGAGAGTTATTTCGAAATAACACTGTACTGTAGACATGCCCTAAGGAACTGGGGCCTAGGCTATATAGTCTAGCAGTCATAACTGGACTGGTGTCCACATGTGAAGAATGGACATAAGGCAGTAATCAGTGAGCAGGTATCATATAATCACTAGATCTGGGATCTATAGGCAAGAGTCAGGATTAGAGTCAGGCCAGGATCATAGACAAGAAGTAATTACCAAGATGGAACCAGGGAACAAGAGTCAGCATCAGGATATGGTCAGAGCCAGAGATTGATTGGTATCTGATGGCATGAGTCAAGCTGGGTTTGGAGACTGGAAAAGAGAAAGCAAGCTGAGGTCTAGAGTCACAACAAGCCAAAAATCTGTGTGATTACCCAGACAACTTCCTGGCCACTCTTCAGGATTAACTAGAAAGCATGGACCAATCAGAAGGCCACAAGTTGTTGTCACTCTGGATCCTTTAGGCGGTACTTCCTACAGTACCGAATCACCACAGTGCTCCTTGGCTGTGAAGCTGCATAGCATCCCTGTGGCAATGTCAGCTATCCCAGGCTCTATAGATGTAGGTTCTACTTCCACAGATTCTTACAAAATTGCATTGTTGTGGTATTTGTTATCAGTAAAATGGATTTCAAATAGCCACTCCTAAATTACTGTAAATCAAGGAATGCTCTGTTATCTGTCGAAGATAAGTGCCATAGCAAATTCAGAATGCATTTCTAATTCAAGATAATGGTACTGTAAATGTCTTGGTTCGTTTTTTAATATAGTGAGAAGTCTTCCCTGCCATCATCTTACATATTGCTGAAACTATCATCCCCGTAGTACTTGGGCATTATTTACATTAATTTGGAACTATCATCAGTTTCCCTTGGAGAAAGGAACAAAGCTGTCATTTCTCAGCATCATCTCTAGACAGATTAAAGTCACTTACCAGAGTCAACCATTGGGGCCTGTGAAGCCACAGGTCCCTCCTCACTCCCTTGTCCTGGGTCCAGTTTTGGAACTGTAAAAATGTTAAGGCCGATTTCAATATTCACAAAGTAAGTCAGCATATGGCTCCACTGAAGTCAGTGTCAAAAGTGGGCCCAGGACGTCACTCTATGCCTCTGCAGCCTCGTGTAAACTGCCTACTCTGTGAAAGTCTGTCACTGACTTTTCCTGAAAACTCAGGTTCATGCTGTTCGCAGTGACATATGCTGCTTCCAGCATTGGCCTTTGAGGCCCATGCAAGACACTCAGCTGTGGTTCTCTAGATTCTCGGAGGGCCCCAAATCAACTGAAAAATGTATGCTGTGTTCTAACCGGGCTGCCTGAACTGCAGCAAGCTCTGATTCCCAGCTACTAGCCAGCTGCTTTCCTCTACTGAACAATTAATGTGGTCTCAGGCAATAAGGAGAGAACACCCCTATTGTGAGGGGCATCCTGGTCTAATAGACTAAGCCAAAGTGTGGGATTCTGGAGCAAGGAATTCCTGCATTTTAATCCCTTTGTGGCCTTGATCAAGTTACTTCAATTTCCTCAGCTGTTAAATGATGATATTAATACTACCTACTTTGCAGGGTTCTGAGCCTGCTAATGAGTTATAGTTAGTGATATAAGCACTATTACTTAGCAAGAACAGTGAGGCATGGACCTCAAAGTAAAAAGGCAAGAAAGGTGGGAGAAAGGGTGACAGAAAAGTGAAACTGTGGAGTAATATTGCTCTCTCATGCTACATTACTTAGGGCACACAAGTGTCTGGCATCATCCCTGCCGAGATTCACAGAGGAGAAATCCTAGCTTCATTGAAGTCAATGGGAGTTTTGCCACTGACTTAAAGGAGCCAAGATATGTAAGATGTTTTAAAAGCAAGCTAAAGTTTCATGTTTAAATGTAATTTTATTAATGATGAGCACAACCTCACTAACATCCCAACCACAATTCACACTGAAGTCAATAGGGCTCCAAGCAGGTGAAGCTGTCTACCCCCAGGGAAATTCCAGGATCAATGCCTATTATGAGAAAGTGCTATTCAGTGACAAACTCCACTCAATATTATAGTATGGCTGATACATGGATACGGCTTGGAGTCAGTATATCTGAGTTCTAGTCTCACTTTTCCCACTGGCTATCATGCACCCTTGGACAGTTCATTTAACCTGTCATCTTTAAAATGGAGATAAGGAGATTGACCAACCTTTGTCAAGCACATTGATATCTACATGTCAGACTGTGCAATATAAGTGTTAGTGTATCCCATACACTACCAGGTGGGCACTTAGGCGACTTACAGAGAGAAAAAAATGAGTTTGTTCTACAGCAGGGGTGGGCAAAAGGGCCTCTGTGGGCTGGATCCAGCCCGCCAGGCGGGTTGATCTGGCCTGTGGAAGCCCTGCTGCTCCACTGCCCCTGGGTTAATTAGGGTCTAGGGGAGGGGGGAGCATGTGAAGTTTCCTCTGCCCTGCCCCCACCCTGCAAGGAGCATGCAGCGCTTACGCTATGTCTAGATTGCAGGCTTCTTTCAGAAGAACTTTTTTTCAGAAGAGATCTTCCAAAGAAACTTCTTCCAAAAGAGAGCATCCACACACAAAAGCGCATCGAAAAAGCGATCTGCTTTTTCGAAAGATAGCGTTCACACTGAATGGACGCTCTCTCGCATTTAAGCTGTGATTACTAGGGAGGGAATGGCCACCAGGGCACCCGTGCTTTTTCCTCTTTCCTCTTCTTTCAAAAGAACTCCTCTTCCCTGTCCACACACGCCTTTTTGCGAAAGAGCTCTTTCGGAAAAAGGCTTCTTCCTCATAGAAAGAGGATTACCAGTGCCGGAAAAACTCCTCTGTTCTTTCGATTTACTTTTGGAAGAACGTAATTGCAGCGTGGACATAACTCAGGTTTTGTTGGGAAAGCGGCCATTTTTCCAACAAAACTCTGAAGTGTAGACATACCCTTAGAAGTGCCATGCGCTCCTGGCAGAGCGGAAGCAGACTTCACACACTCCTCCGCCCCCAAACCCTGATTGGCCTGGGGACAGAAGGGGGAGTGAGCAAAGTCTCCTCCCACCACCAGGGGCATGGGCACCTAGGGGGAAACTTGGGGGGGGGGAGAAAGGTGCTCCCCCACTCCCAGACCAATAATGGTCTGTCAGTGGGGAAGCAGGGAAGTATCCTGGCCCCGCCCCTTCCACTTAAGGCCCTGCTCCTTTGGGTGCAGCCCGGGGCCACTTCAAAAATTTCTGAAGTGGCCCGCAGCAAAAAATTATGGCCCACCCCGGTTCTATTGCCTTAGCTGAGGGGCTGCTTTTTTTTTAGCTCATGTAGTAGAGGCTTGTGCAGTAAGCTCCAGAGATCCCAAGTTTGATTCCACCTGCCACCATTACTCTAAGCAGTATTACTACTGCACATACGACCATATGAGAAACTGGAATTTTTACTCTATTAAATCATATGTTATTTGACATATAAATATATAATGATATCCTGCACCAATGAAATCACTGGAAGTTTAGCCACTGATTTCAATGGAAGCAAGATCAAGCCCATAAAGAAATGCCAGTAATTAAGGCTGAGTGTTCAGTAACTTTTTCAATTGCATTTTATGTTAGTTTCTTGCCTGGATTCATAATGAATGTAATGCACACAGTAGATACATACAACTTAAATGTAAGGGTCTTGACTCATCACTCCAGAACACCAGTTTTATGCCTACCTGACTCCACATTCTTCTGTCATGACTCACATCTCAGACTGCCCACTCCCCACCCATAGCTGGTAAAGACACTCATGGAGTCCCCACACAGCTAGTCATGGACAAGCCCACACTAATGAATAGTTAAATCTCCTAGCACAATTAATCAGTCTGTAACAGTCCACAGTACTTATATTTTGTAACTGTGCTGAGTGGGTGGAGACTTATATAATTAATGTAAAAAACAATAGTTTAAAACATAGTGATTAGAATTTAACATGCCACACTTGGCAGTATACTTAGGCAGTCTTCTTTAAGAAAAGAGTCTTTGCCAACTGTTAATAATGAGTGTGCAAGTTATGCTTAACACCACTAAATTAAGGGCATGGTGCTTAATCAGTTTAAATAAGTTGTTCTAGAACAATGTTAACTCCAAGACTGTAGTCCAGAAAACTGCTGAACATAAAAGAAACTTTCTGGACTGCTGTTAGAAGGCAATTCAGTAAACTTCTAAAGAAGGACATGGTGCGTTTGTAGCCTTTGTTCTTCACAACTAATTCCCTCTGACTTTCAACTGCACAAGTGTAAAAGACTAGGAAGCTGATTCCCCACGCACACCAATTTTATACGGTGTATTTCCTTTGACTTCATTGCACTAACAGCTCATAAAGGCTCTGATTCTGGAAACAGATATATGGGTGCTGACCTTTACATACTAAAGTCAACAGAATTTTACACTTGTAAAATTGGTGCAAGGGGAAAATCACTCTCTAGGCTTTTAAAATGCATAACAAGGTCGGAGGAAAGTAGTTGGGAAGAACAAAGGCCTCAAAAACAAAACAAAAAATCACCCTTGTTTTTCTTCTAAAAAAATTAATTTGCTATCTAGCAGATTCCCCAAACCTCTCTCCTATTTTTCAGCAGTTTTTAGGTTGTGAAATCAATAAAATTCCATATGGATATCACCAGCACATCTACCAGGGTCAGGGTCTGATACTATTATAAATGAGAGCAGAATCAGGAGTATGTGTAACTTGATGTTGATTATTGTCAATATATATTATATTATAACACACAAAAACTATACATGGAACAGATTACACTGACACACAATTCAGGGGGCCACATACACAGTGTCTCATTCTTAATTTATGTACTCAGGAAGTGACTGAGGCATAATTACTGATGCATAATTTTGTATTTATTCCTACTCTTGATGAGTGTAGCTCCTTATTTTGGTTGTAACTAAATCTCTAACAGGTCAGTACAGAATTTTTTACTTTATCCATTACTTTTTAAAATACATGAAGTATTCATTTTCATATTTAATTGTAATCATAATAATAACCATGATTGTAAATTTTGTTCATGTGGTAAACCAGTAAACGCTACCAATGCATTCAACACTGATATTGGGTAAATATAGGAATTTTGCCGTGGGAGCAGGATCAAGCCCTAAGAGCTGACAGTAGTTATCCTCGAGGTGGCACAAAGCACAAGTTATGAAGTTGAATTTGAACACACACTTCTAACATATCCTCTGTCAACAGGTCACCATTTTTTCACAGCACTAATTTTTTTACACTTTTTACCACTTCTTTTGTGAACAGTGTGCTGAATGCCAAAAGTGTGACAGATCCCTATAATGTGTTTGCCCAGTGCTGTTGGTAGTACATATGTGATATATGCTGACATTCAACTGAAAGCTTAGAAAAATACTGTTGGATTCTACAGCAATGATGGAGTTAAAGTTGAAAACATTCTCCTTTTTTTGGTGATTATTATATAACCATCTCCAATACCAGAATAATCAGGGAAAATGGCAGCAAAGTGTTCAAAAGAGAACAGTAAGTTACACAACTTTGAGCTTGAGACAGGATTTAAAGTCTAGAAATAATAAGCTTATGATATTGCTTTAACACTTTCTATTTCATGAACCTCTCATATCAAAGCCTGCACTTTATTGATGTTCATCTGACCACAGTACCTCTAAAAGCTTAATTTAATTTTTAGGTAATAATTATTCTATGGTATAAATGCTATTATAGTATGAGCTAACTATTCTACAGTGACTAGGATATTCATTGCAAATGAAAGTTTGTGAAATAGCAAGTGGACAGGCAATTTCAAATACAAATATAATGCATTATCAAGTATATTTCAAACATTTATTAGCCAGTTTTTGATTAGTTGGTGATAATCCTTCATAGCACACCTGTAAAAGTGATCTGATACATTTAGTATAAATTATAGACTCCACTCAGTTAAATTTCTAGGGAAAAACACATACAGAGCTGGTGTTTAATCAGACCTAGATGCATCTCTCCCTCTTCCAATCGCCCTGTATGTACACACATATACAAACATATTACAACTGCCAGGGTCATCAATGGAACAGCCAGTATATTTAAAGCCCAGGGGCAGGCAACATGCACGTTCACTATTGAAAAAAACAACCCCACAGAAAAGCTGAAGTACAGTAAAAGTCATATAACATATGTCCTTAGGCCTACGAAAAATTCCTTGGGCTTCCAACCTATAAACACACATACACATTCCATCTCTGCACATGAGTGTATAAATTGGTGATGTTTTGTAATGAAATGCATGATGCCAATAACCAGGAAGCTTTATCCAAAAGAGACCTCTCCCACCGGGACCTCCTTAACAGCAGACACCAAGTTCTCTCTTCCTTCCTCTTCCCCTGCTTACCCCCTCAAGAATTCAGTATCAGCATCCCTCCAGCTCTCTCTGTAGCAGGACAACTCAGCTTGGAAAAATGAATCCACAGCGATGAACCAATGCAAATATGAGTCACACCAAAATATATTTATATCTAAATGGGCAACAGGCTGAATAACCCTCTCTCTGTCAGCACCTCCTTCCCCTGAGCCATTTCCATTGACACCGCAGTGCATTGCAACACTAGCAGCCGCCTCTGGCTCAGAAATTTTCACTCCCCCCCCCCCCACTCCTTCCAGTATTAAACACTCCTCAGGCTCTTTGCAGTGCTGGGAACCATCCTTAATGGAGGCTTCAGCATCCTCTGTAAGCCTTTTGGCTTTTGCATGGAAAAAGGGGTGGGGGGGGGGAAGAAGTGGGACAAGATGAGTGAAGGAATGAATGAATTGCTACCTCCAGAAAGGCTCTGTGGGCTGCTGCTTGCTCCTGCTCCTGCTGCTGTTGCTGCTGCTGTCACAGCGGATCAGCTGATATTTACCTGTGAGGTAATGCACACTCTGTAAGGTCACCATGCACCCACTGAAACAGAGTGCAAAGCAGGAGGCAGGCAGAGAGAGGGAGCTGCTGCTGCTGCCGCCGCTTCCCGCTGCGAGCCGAGAGGCTGCACCGCGCGCTGGCTGCTGATGCTGCAGCTCCTGGCACATGCTGCAGGTGTCAGAGCAGACGCTGCCCTGCCTCACACGGGACCCAGCGCGCTTCTGCACATGCTCCAGCCCCCGCCCGCGCCCTCACGGGCATGTGCGCCCCCTCTGCACATGCCCAGTGGGCCCCTGAAGCCACAGGGAAGCCGCTGCCCGGCCCTGCGCCGGGAGCCTCGCTGCGCTTTCCCCCGAACGCGCCCTGGCCGAGCGCGGGGGAGCCGGGTGGGGAGCGGGGCGCAGGAAGGGGCCGGAGGGGGAGGGGGCTGCCGCCCAGGAGGAGGGATGACGTATTGGGGGATGGAGGAGCAGGAGGGGCTGAGGAGAGGAAGAGCCGCAGATTTGGGGGTGGGGAGCAAATCGAGGGTTGCAAGGAGCGGGCCAAGCGGCCGGAGGGTGCGGAGGAAGCAGGAGCAGAGCGGGGCAGAAGCGCTTCGGCGGGGCGCTCTACTGTTCGGGGGCCGGTCGGCAGGCGGGCGGGTGGAAGGGGCTGATCAGCTGGAAGGGTGATGGGGCGCAGCTTGGCGGGGGTGGAGGGGCAGAGCAGAGGGTGGGGGGGGTGATGGAGGAGCAGATCAGGAGGGGGCTGCACATCCTGGGGGGGTTGGACTGTCCGTATCCAGACCCAAATCTAGAGTGACATCCAATGTCACAGCGTCACGTAATGACCATCCCTGGTGCTGGAACCGGAGTTGTTCCCCTCTATTGTGCTTCATTGTTAGCCGGGCAGTGACGTCACCCTGTTTCCCTTTGCACATTCCCTCCCAAGAGAGACGCGTTTTCTTCCAAGAGCCTTGCACCCGGCCTTGTACAGCTGAATCAGTAAAGCTAGAGAATAGAGAGCCCCTCTTTTTAGTGACAGTCAGCTATTTGAGTTTTTGCCTCTTTTAGTGTTTGTTTTCTAATTTTCATGTGCTCGCCTGCTCTCTCTCGCTCTATTTAGTAATGGCTTTTCTGTTAATGTCAAAAATGTGCCACCTTGTATAAACCTTCATAATTGTTTTGCTAATGAAGCACTTTGTCAATTCCGTCCAATTATTTTTCTACAATCTATAAACCTGTTCTGTTGGGGTGATGTGTAATATCTCTGTGTGTGTTTAAATTGACAGAGAGGCTATTTTCATTACTAGTTAATAAAAATTTGAATAATCCTATTACAAACCTGCATGAACAGGATTTTTCTCATGAGAGGGAAACCACTTACAGTACTAGAATCTTGACGATGTAATGTATTTTCTTTCCTAAATGCTAATATGTCTTGAATCACATTTTTTACTTCCTAAAACCTCCACACTCAATCCTCATATAGCCTTATTATTTGAGCTATAGTGGGAAGAGATGATGTAAGTCTTAGTGCATTAAAACACAGTATGCATAGGCCCAAAGTGTCCAATTTCCCAACCTAAACTTACAGAGCTACATACAAATTTAGACCCTGCTCCAGTAGGGAGTTATGCATGTGCTTAGCTTTGTTCATATGAGCAGCTCCATTTAAGTCAATGGCACTACCCATATGAGCAAAAGTAAGCGTGTGTATAAGTGTAGGATTGCAGCCTTCAGTACACTATAAGTACCCTGATTGTCAATGCAAAGTAATGTGATTTCCTTCCCCACCCCCAAATATGGCTTGTCCAACTGTTCAGGACCCATTCAGCATGGACTTAATACAGCGCTTAGCAGGATAGGGTTTTCAAGTGCACATCTTTCTCTTTCACACATTACCAGAAAATTAGAAACTGCTATCTTTATGGCAAATCTAATGCATATAGCTTCAGAGGGGTAGCCGAGTTAGTCTGTAACAGGAAAAACTTAAAAAACAACAAATAATCTAGTAGCACTTTAAAGACTAACAATACATGTATGGTATAATGAGCTTTCGTGGGCACAACCCACTTCTTCAGATGACCAAAGTGTGTTGGAAGTCCAGATCCAAAAATAAATAAGGGAAGGAGGGAGGGCGGGGGAGAGAAGGAAAAAAATTGAAGGGGAGGAAGAAAAAAAGACAGTGAGTAGATAAGCTTCAGTGGGATAGCAGAGTGAGTGTGTAACAGGAAAAACTTAAAAAACAACAAAAAGTCTAGTAGCATCTTAAAGACTAAATAGTTACAAGAGGCTGATAAGAACCATTAGTTAGCGCTTGGAAAGGAAAATGACCAATCCCAAATTCTAAACAGACATCAAGAACCATTAGCACCTTCATTGTTTGGTGATAATGTGCAAGCCATCCAATATCCCATCCGGATTCAAACCATTAGCATAAGAATTAAACTTGTGAATGAAGTTAAGCTCCAATCCTTCTCTGTGTACTTGGCTTGTGGATTTGGTCAGAAACAAAACAGTGACTTTGCAGATCCATTAATGAGTGTCCAGGAAGATTAAAGTGTTCTCCAACAGGCTTTTGTGTGTTGCCTTTTCAGATATCTGATTTGTGTCCATTAATTCTTTCCTGTAGAGACTGTCCAGTAGGCCGATACACATTGCAGTGGGGCATTGCTGGCATTTGATGGCATAGATCACATTAGTGGATGTGCAGTTAAATGAGCCTGTGATCTGGTGGCTGATATGGTTGGGTACAGTGATGAAAACACTTGGGTAGATATGTGGGCAGGGTTGGCACTGGGGCTGATTGCAGGGGTGGGTTCCTGGATGCTTATGATGTAGCCGTGTTGCGTGGTTACTGGAAAGAATTTGTTTCAGGTTAGGAGGTTGTCTGTAAGCCAGAACAGGCCTTTCCCCCAAGGCCTCTGAGGCTGAAGGGTCATTTTCCATGATAAGTTGTAGATTTTTGATAATGCGTTGGAGGGATTTAAGTTGTGGACTGTAGGTGATGACAAGTGGAGTTCTGTTGTTTTCTCTTTTGGGCCTGTCTTGAAGGAGTTCATGTCTGGGTACTTTTTTGGCTCTCTTAATCTGTTTTTTCCCTTCTCCAGGTGGGTATTTCAGTTTTAAGAATGCTCTATATAGATCCTAAAGGTTTTTGTCTCTGTCTGTGGGATTGGAGCAAATCCAGTTGTATCTTAGGGCTTGGCTGTATACAATAGATTGAGAAATGTGTCTGGGATGGAAGCTAGAGGCATGAAGGTAAGTGTAGTGGTCGGTAGGTTTCTGGTATATGGTGGTGGAAATTTGTCCATCATTTAATTGTAGTGTAGTGTCAAGAAAGTGGATTTCTTGTGTGGACTGATCCAGGCTGAGGTTGATGGTGGGGTGGAAGTTGTTGAATTCCTTGTGAAATTCTTCAAGGGTCTCTTTCCCATGGGTCCATATGATGAAGATGTCATTGATGTAGCGTAAGTTAAGGGGCGAGAGCTGAGGAAACATTTTGCAAGGTCAGCCATAAAGATGTTGGCATATTGTGGTACCATGTGGGTGCCCATGGCTGTGCTGCTGACTTGAAGATACAAATTGTTTCTGAATCAGAAGTAGTTGTGGGTGAGGACAAAGTCGCAGAGCTCTGTAACCAGGTATACAGTGCTGTCATTGGGGATGGTGTTCCTGATAGCTTGTAATCCATCTTCATGTGGAATGTTGGTGGCCAGGATGGTATTTTCAGGAAGATTACTGATGTTTTGTAGTTTCCTCAGGAAGTCAGTGGTGTCGCGAAGGTTGCTGGGGTGCTGGTAGCATAGGGTCTGAGGAGAGAGTCAGTATAGCCAGATAATCCTGTGGTAAGCGTGCCAATGCTTGAGATGATGGGTCGTCCGGGTTTCCAGGTTTGTGATCTTGGGTAGCAGATAGAAAACTCCTGGTTGGGGATTAAGGGAGGTATTAGTGTAAATCTGGTCTTGAGCAGCATCGGAGAGCTTCATGAGAAGTTATTTCAGGGTTTTTTTGGTATTCTTTAGTGGGATCACAGGAGAGAGGCTTGTAGAATCTGGTATTGGTGAGTTGTCTGGTTGCCTCCTGTTCATAATCTGTTCAGTTCATGATGACTACAGCGCCCCCTTTGTCAGCCTCTTTGATTATGATGTTAGAATTGTTTTTGAGGCAGTATATAGCATTGCGTTCTGCATGATTCAGGTTATGTATTATATGTTGTTGTTTGCTGACAATGTCAGCTTGAGCATGTTTCCGGAAGCAGTCGATGTAGAAATCAAGACTCTCGTTACAACCATAGTAGGGGTCCACATAGAAGCCTTCCTCTTGTGGGATTGGCAAGGGGGAGGGGAGGTGCAAGGTCAGTGTGTTGTACTGTGTGTTGGAAATATTGTGTTGGAAATATTCCTTTAGGCGGAGGCGGCGAAAATAGGCTTCCACATCTCCACAGAACTAAATCATATTCATAGGGGTGGTGGGGCAGAAGGAGAGTTCTCAAGATAGGACAGATTCCTCTGCCAGGCTAAGAGAGTGGTTGGATATGTTGATAATGTTGCTAGGAGAGTTGAAAGTATATGGAATGAGAGATCCTGAGGCATGTATCAGTTTGGATAGTTTATTGTCCTTTTTTTTCTGAAGGGAGATAAAGTGATCCTTGTAGGTGGTTTGTTGAATTTTAGTAAATTCTGGAAAATATGAAGTGTGTGTGGAAGCTTGGTTTTTTATGATAGTTTCTAATGTTAAGAGCTCCTCCTTGATTTTCTTCTGTTTGTTGTATAGTATGCTGATAAGGTGGTTCCTGAGTTTCTTTGGGAGAGTGTGGCATAATCTCTGGCTGTAGTCTATAGGATATGTAGGTCAGTCCCTTAGGTATGATGCTCATCTGTTTGCACTTGGAAAGAAAGATGATGTCTGTTTGGATCTGTGCGAGTTTCTTTGTGTAGCTGATGGATTTCCACTCCATATGGCTGAATGCAGTGCCTTGCATGTTCAAAAGCTTCAGAGGGGTAGCCGAGTTAGTCTGTAACAGGAAAAACTTAAAAAACAACAAATAGTCTAGTAGCACTTTAAAGACTAACAAAACATGTAGATGGTATCATGAGCTTTCGTGGGCACAACCCACTTCTTCAGATGACCAGAGTGTTGGAAGTCCAGTCCAAGAATAAATAAGAATAAATGCATATAGTGTTTCAAACAATAATATTTGTCTGTTTCTCTTCTGCTTTCGCAGAGATTTTCCCATCTGCTCCAGGATGCACATGAAAATTGTTAAGTTACATTGTGTGTAATTCTTTAGCTCCACTTCACTACTTATCTGAGCACAAATAACCCTTGAGAGTCTGATGCTTCCAGTCATTATTCCTCACACAACTTCAAGGAGATTCGCTATTGGCAGAAAGGTCTGTGCTAAGTAGACCTTGTTGTAGGATTTGGGGCCTTAATACAAGCACAGTGACAACACTGGTGACAAGCACAATGACAACACCATGATAATGCTGCAGGCCAAAATATGGGTTGTGAGGTTTATGGCACTTTTCACTCCCTTTAAGGCCCCTTTATGCTGTGCTAGCATCATACAATGCATAGAGCCCAGCAGTTGAACAACAAAGTACAATGGGATTCTTGCCCAGAATACTGAGCACTTATTTCTAAATATCTCAAGTTCTGTGTGTGCACACTGATTCAGAGGGAAGTGGGGAAAAGCCAGCTGTGTGAATGCAATTGTTTAGGAATAGCTATATCTGCACTAACAGTTGCACAAATCTTAATCTTCAAAAACCCCACTATGTGGAGTAATCCTTTGTGTAAATGAGAATCAGGTCCATAACCAAGAGAGGAATCCTAGGCATAGGAGACAGAATGAATAAAAGGTGCGTAGGTGAGAATGGTAAAAGAATGGCAGATACTACAGAGCTTGGTGTTATTCTTCTCTTTGACAGAGCATAGAGGGCATAGGGTGAATAAACGGTGACAAAATAGAATTGAAGGAAGGTGGTAGGTTGTGGAAGACACTGAGGTTGAACTGAAGAGTTTAAATTAGATACAGAAGTCAGTGAAGGAGCTTTAGGAGTATATGAAAATGGTTTTCATACTGGGAAAGGTAGAGTATTTTCATTACAGCATATTGGACAAATATCAGGGAATTTCAGTGTCAAGCCTGAAAAGAATGTGGACTTGACAAGGATTCTTATTGTTTTGACAGTTCAGTAGACTTGCAGACAAGAACATGTTTGGAGTCTTAGTTCTAAAAGTGAAGAAATGGAGATACATGTTTTTGAAGTATTTGAAGTTCTGATGCACCCTGACATTATGATGAAGGGTTCATACTTGTATTGTCTGATATATTTTTCCCATTTGCTCATGTTCTTGATGTTTGGAAAGCCATTGCCTACTGTCACATGTTTATTAGTAAAGAAAAAAAAGGAATGATTAAACTCTGAAGAGTGTAATGATCAAGCCAAATGGTTACAGTGAATTAATGAGAACATAAGAATGGCCATAATGGGTGAGACTGATACTCCATCTAGCCCAGTATCCTGTCTTCAGACAGTGGTGAATGCCAGATGCTTCAAAGGGAATAAATAGAACCGTCAATGATTGAGTGGTCCATCCCCTATCATTCACTCCCAGCTTTTAGCAAACAAAGGTTTAGGGACACCCAGAGCATGGGGTTGCATCCCTGAGCATCTTGGCTAATAGCCATAAATGGACCTATCCTTCATGAACTTATCTAATTCTTTTTTGAACCCCATTATAGTTTTGGCATTCCACCCAACATCCCCGGGCAACAAGTTCCACAGATTTACTGTGTGTTGTGTTAAAAAATATTTTCTTATTTGTTTTAAATCTGCTGCCTATTAATTTCATTGGGTAATCCTGATTCTTGAGTTATGTGAAGAAGTAAACAACACTTCCTTATTCACTTTATCCACACCATTGGCAATTTTATAGATGTCTATCATACCCTTTTTAGACAACTCTTTTCCGAGCTAAAATGTCTTGGTCTTTTGTTTTAATCTCTCCTCATATAGAAGCTGTTCCATATCCCTAATCATTTTTATTGACATTCTCTGTATCTTTACCAGTTCTAATATATCTTTCTTTGAGATGGAATGACTAGCACTATTCAAGATGTGCATATACTATGGATTGAAATAGAGGCATTTTGATGTTTTCTGTCTTATTATCTATCCCTTTCCTTATGATTCCTAACATTCCATTAGCTTTTTTGACTAGCACTGCACATTGAGTGGACATTTTCAGAGAATTGTCTACAGCCGTGGTCACCAACCTGTCAATCGCGATCGACTGGTCAATCGGGAGGGCTTGACCAGTCGATCGCGAGGCATTCGGGGCCCCCCCCAATTCCCGCCGACCCCAAGAAGCCCCACTACTTACCTCCGAAAATGGAGGTAGTGCCAGCTTCCCGCAGGGTGGAGGGAAGTCTGGCAGCTGTGCGCCACTTCTGGGGTTTCTGGAAGTGCGCTGCCTGCTCCCCTCCTCCAGGTCTGTGGCGCGCTGGGAGGAGGTAGGAGTCCCGGAGGAAGGCATTCACTGGGGCTCCCCTCCTCTGCTGGGGAGGAGATAGGAGTCCCGAGGGTAAGCGTGCTCCGGGGAGGAGTCCCAGGGGGAAGCGCGGACTAGGGCTTCCCTCCTGGGGGGGGGGAGGGAGAGAGGAAGGGAGGCGCACACTGGGGCTCCCATCCTCTGCGGGGGAGGAGGTAAGAGTCCCGGGGGGAAGCACGCGCCAGGGAGTGGGGAGGAGTCCCGGGGGGAAACGCACACCGGGACTTTCCTCCTTTGCGGGGGAGGGGGGAGGAGTCCTGGAAGGAGGCTCTTGCCAGAGCTTCCCTCCTCTGGGGTGGGGGGGAAGGTGCGTGCCAAGGATTCCCTGCCCCAGCCAACACCCTGCCCCCTGTTCCCACTGGCACCCTGCTCCCACTAGCACCCTGTCCCCACCCCCCGCTGGCACTCTGTCCCCACCCCGGCACCCTGTCCCTTGCCTCCATTGACACCCTGTCCTCTGCCCCAGGCCCTTGCCCCGGAACCCACTGGCCCTCTGTCCCTTGCCCCAGCCCCGTCACTTGCCCCAGCACCCATTGGCACCCTGCCCCAGCACCCTGTCCCCTGCCCTGGCACCCAGTCTCCTGCCCCAGCACCTACAAGCACCCTGTCCCCAACCCCAGCACCCATTGGCACCCTACCCAGCACCCCGTCCCTTATCCCGGTACCCCCCTGGCACCCTTCCCCAATACCATGTGCCCTGCTCCCACCAGCACAGTTGGGGCCACATTATGAGGCTTGTGCGGGGTTTGGAGGAGTTTTTATTTTGCATCTCACTTGTGTGGCCCCAACTGACTTTTCTGTGGGTCAGTGACCCCTGACTCAAAACAGGTTCCCTGCCCTTCTCATAAATAAAGACAATGCAGAAACTTTTTGTGTTTGACACAGTGTTCTATTTAAAAATGAAGCCTGGCCAACAAACCCCCAGTTGGGGCCAAGCCCCCATCTGCCCACAGCATCATAACACTCCTGCACTCCCCCTTCCCCCAGACCCTCAAGCTGAACCTATCATACACTGGAACCCCCTGCCCTGAGCCCCTCACATACCCTAACCCAAATTCCTGCACCCTCATATCCACAAGCCTGTGGCTTGCTTAGTACCCCAACCCTACATCTGACCCCAACACTGGCCCGTCTGAAGCCCCCTCCCTGACCCAGCATCCCCTTCTCCACCTCCTCCTGCATCCAGATTTCTTCCCAGAGCTTGCATCTCTCAGCCCTTCCCACACCCAAATCCCTCATTCCCACCCCAGAACCTACACATCCTGTCTCAACCCAGCGAGGGTATGGCTAGACTGCAGGAGTTTTTCAGGATTCCGGAGATATCCCAGAAAAACTCTTCTGCATCCAGAGATGCGTTTGTTCTTCCGCTTTTTTTAGTGGAAGAGCAAACGTGCTCTTTCGGTAACCCCTATGTTCCTCTTTCCATGAGGAATAAGGGGGCTTCCAAAAGAAGGGGTTTTTCTGACATTTGGTCCAGTCTAGACAGGCCAAATGTTGGAAAAACCTCTTCCTACAGAAAAATTGTGAAAAAAAGCAGCAGTATAAGGGTTGGGGATAGCAAGTGCTGGAGAGGAGGAGAATAGAGAGGAAGGGGAGGGGCTTCAAGGAAGGGGTGGGGCGGTAGATCTTGGCTTGTTCTGTCATTTAAAAAGTGATCTTGGTCATAAAAAGGTTGGAGACCACTGGTCTATAGTGTCTCCAAGTACTCTCTCGTTAGTAGTAACATTTTGTATTTTAGTTGAGATGTTTTCCAGTGGGCATTACTTTGCATTTATGGACACTGAAGTTCAATTGCCGTTTTGTTACCCAATCACACAGTTTTGTGAGAACTCTTTGTAACTCTTGGCAGTCTGCTTTGGACTTGAATAATTTTGTATCATCTGCAGATTTTGTCATCTCACTATTTATCCCTTTTTCCAGATCATTTATGAATATGTTTAATGGCATTGGTCCCAGTACAGACCCCTGGAAGAAACCACTATTTACCTCTGTCCATTCTGGCTACATCTAGACTGCCACTTTTTTTTGAAAAAGATACACAAATTGGGCTCTGCAATTTGCATACCTTATTCCGATTGTTTTTTTGGATGAGACTTT
Organism: Pelochelys cantorii; assembly: GCA_032595735.1. Taxonomy (NCBI): domain Eukaryota; kingdom Metazoa; phylum Chordata; order Testudines; family Trionychidae; genus Pelochelys; species Pelochelys cantorii. The sequence continues at coordinate 73,050,398 of CM064327.1, forward strand.
TCCAAAATTTGGCCCGTCTACACTGGGCCGAATTTCGGAAAAACCTCCACTTTCGGAAGAGCCCTTATTCCTCATAAAATGGGGAATACAGGGCTTCTGAAAAAGCATGTCTGCTCTTCCACAAAAAATGTTGGAAGAGCAGAGACATAGCCTCAGAAAACTGAAAAACAGATAACATAGGACTCCAAATGTATTCCCACTGAAATCAATGACACTAGTTTTCGAGTAAACAGTCCTGGGGGAATTCTGCAATGAGATCCAAATGTTACAATTGCAGAAATCCCCCAGAACTAAGTAAAGTATTACTCATTTTGAGAATAGGTATTTCAGTCTGGCCCAGAGTACTTGTTTTCAGTTTGAAGGGTTCATACAAGTCCAGACAACAGTGAAATCAAATGAAGGATCAGATTTAGGAAGGATATTTGGTTGATACTGCTCAGAAAGTGCTTTACTGTGGAGCAGAGTTGAAAACAGATGTGTGGGTGTTTCCTGAGCAGTGTACAAATACTTCTCTGCATGTAGCTGCTTATGGACTGAAAGCCTGATTCACCACTGCTTTACTCCAATTTTACACAGATATAATTATATAGATTTCAGTGGAGAACTATTATTTAAGTGGAAATACACCAGCATAAAGCTGGAGTCACACACAACTGTAAATCAGGGATCTAGAGAGCAAACTGAAGCACAGGCATTGTTTGAAGGATGTCTTAGCCGTCAGAATTTACAGCCCATATATTTGAGTTGTCCTGTATCCCTCAGAACTTGCAACCCATAGATTTCAGTGCCAGAAGCTAATAGGCACATTTGGAGGCAGATGCATAAGTTGGGTTGGTTATTTCCTGCTGACTTTGCCAATTGCAATGCCTTGCATTGTCCCTTCCATCCTCTTTCCACTTCTGCTGCTGTCCTCCTTGCATCTCCTGGATCTGCTGTGTTAATAGACCTTCTGTGTTAATGGGCCATGCACCTTCCCAGTTCACAGGGCGGGCCACTTATGTGCTAAGTAGGGTAAGCTTGAGCTAGCTCAGCCCTAGCCATGTGCACAGAAGCTTTGCAGCCCCTCTACCAGGCTTCAGAGAGTGATTTTGCTTTTCTGAGCATCCAGCTCTCCGTTTCTGTGAGATCCTCTTTGCTGGAGATGTCCTCATTTCTCCCACGCGGAGCATCTGACATACTCTGTGCTGGAGCTGTCCACAATTTACACCCACCCAGACTCCCTCCCCTCTGTTCCGCAAGTGACTTATTTTCCACCCTCAGGCTGCGTGTGTCATTCTTCTCTGCTGGAAGTGTCTTCCGACCCCCTTCCCCACTGCATGTAGTACAGCCTTTGTGCTGGAGGCATCCTCCCTCCAGCCTGTAATATAAGGCCACATTTTTCACATAGTGTTGCCTAAAGCACCTAACTCCATCCTTAGGAACCAGTGTAAAAGAGGCCTCATCTGACCATTCACAAGGACGTCCCCCAGCAGTGAATGGGAGCTGCAAGTTCTCAACGCCTCTAAAAATTAAGCCATTTTACACGGGTACCTAAACATGCAGTTAGGGATCTTAGTGAACCTCATTTGGACATTTTTGTTTTCATGTGTTAACTTGTGTTGGAGTAAATGTGTCTAAAGCAATAAAAGCATCCCTAGTTCTATCACGGTGGCACCTCGGTCCCATTTTATCAGATCAAGTGTCTGTGAAACCAAGTTATAAACAGACTTTGTTCCATTGTGATATGTGCTCATTTCTTCTTTATTTAAAACTAACAGCTAATGCATAGCATGGAGTAGCTGTATTATTTTGTGTGCCAATAGTTTGCTTTTCTCAGTACAGACTACAGTGTATAATACAATCCCTTTATCATCTAAGGGTATGTTTACACAGCAACATTATTTCAAAATAACTAGTGTTATTTTGAAATAACTTAGTCCGCGTCTACACAGCAGGCAGTTATTTCGAAATACTGTCAAGCTGGAGGACTTCTTCTATGACTGCTGTAACCCTCATTGTACGAGAAGTAAGGAAGTCAGAGGAAGAGTGCTCTATTTCGAAATAAGTCTTGGGTAGACACTCCCAATTTTGAAATAAGCTATTTCAAAATAAGCTACGCAACTGACGTAGCTCAATTTGTGTAGCTTATTTCAAGTTAAGCCCTGCTGTGTAGACACACCCTAAGTGTTTATTTAACAGGAAGAATTGATTCATGTGCGGCTATTTAAGAGTTTGATAAGATGTTAGCAAGAAAACAAGTTCGCCCTTTGTGGTTGTTCCATTGATTTTATTTCTTCTCCCCCACTCCTCGCACTCCCTCTAAAAAAAGTCTGTCAGGGGCTATCTATGTCTACATTGCCGCTTTTTATCGGAAAAAAGTATGCAAATTGTGCTCTGCAATTTGCGTATCTTTTTTAGATAGTTTTGTCAGAATAGGCTTTTCCAAAATTTGGCCCATCTGCACTGGGCCAAATTTCAGAAAAACCTCCTCTTTTAGAGGAGCCCTTCTTCCTCATGGAAGGAGGAAGACAGAATGCATCTGCTCTTCCACACAAAAAAACGGACATGGTGGAGTTTTTCCGGGATACCTCTGGTATCCCAGAAAAACTCCATAGTCTAGACATAGCCTGGGTGAATATGTGCAGATTGCATCAGTAACCTGTATGATCTGGGGCTTTCTCCAAGCTGTAGGAACTTCAGTCTTACCAAACTAATGGCTTTGCAGCATCTGTATGAAATTTATGCAGAAGATTATGGCAGCCTCCAGAGAGGGCAAAGTGCATCAAAAAGACATTGCAATGGACATTTATCTATTTTCTTGCAGTGTGATGCTACAATTGCCTACTTAGGAAATACTAAGCATCTGTTGTACATATTGCCCATTCTGTTCCAAGAAAAGTTTAAAATGTTTTAAAACTGTGTGAGCTCTGGAACATTTTGTGTAAGTGGAGAGATCAAGAGATATCCCTGTCTTCTCTGTTTAATGTTGAGGTTGTGTGAGTACCATAAATCATTTATAAAAGGCTCACTCCTGTGCCACACCCATTCAACCTGTGTCACATAGAGAATAAAGAATCTCAAGGGAGCACAAACAACACTCATACTATTTCAAAGGAAAAAATAGACATGAACTCTTGGACTAGCCACTAAGAGCACAAAGCTAGAAGCACAGAGAAACAAGTGGCTGTGAGCAAAGTGATTGATGTTTCATTAAATTATTTTCCTTTAAAACAATTAGATATCAGCCTTTCTAAGGGGTATATTTTTAAGAGGAGTAAATGCTATTCAAGACTGACTTGCTTTTGCATATTATCTTCAAGAAATAAAACACTCATGACGGAGGCTACGTCTACACTGCCAGCTTCTTGCCCAGTTAGAACTTAAGCACTGAAATAATCAACAGTAACTATATGGGTCTGTATGTATGCTTTCATTTGAATATTGCTATTTTGCATGTCACAGGTGGGCCAGCCAGAGGACAACATTTGATCATGGAAAATGAAGGTAAACGTATGTAACAGTAAATCATGGCTAAACTTTAAGGACTCATTAGTAATGTTTCATTTTTTAAATTAAACAGTTGAAACGTTCTGCTCAGCTAAATTTTGGGACAATGTTGACAACATATTTGAGGACAATACTGGAAAGTTAATATATTGACTTACCAATACCTGTCATGATACATTGTCATTTCTTTCCTCTTCTGGATTCAAACCTGCAAACCTCCATTGCTATTAGTAGTCCTTACTCATTGAGGGTCACTAGCATGAGCATGTCAGTGAATCTGCAGGATCAGATTCTCTGATGGGACATTCGCCCACACTCAGCCATGCACCTTGGGGAAAGGCAGAGCCTAATAAAGGCTAACAGATGGTGAGACTTGGACTTTTCAGCTTAGAAAAGAAGAGACTAAGGGGGGAGATGATAGAGGTCTATAAAATCATGACGGTGTAGAAAAAGTGAATAAGGAAAAGTTATTTACGTATTATATAAGAACTAGGGGTCACCAAACGAAATTAATAGGCAGCAGATTTAAAACAAACAAAAGGATGTTTTTCTTCATGCAGCACACAGTCAACCTCTGGAATTCCTTGCCAGAGGATGTGGTGAAGGTTAGAATTTTAACAGGGTTCAAAAAAGATCTAGATAGAATCATGGAGTTTAGGTGCATCAATGGCTATTAGCCAGGATGGGTAGGAATGGTGTCCCTAGCCCCTGTATGTCTGTAAATGGGTGACAGGTGAGGGATCACATGAGGATTACCTGTTGTGTTCCCTCCCTCAAGGGCATCTGGTATTGGCCACTTTTGGCAGACAGGATCCTGGGCTAGATGGACCGTTGATCTGACCCAGTATGGACATTCTTATGTTCTTATATAAGCCTTGTTGGGTATGAGCCAGTTTGTAGCAGAAGGGGATGGTAGCAGAGAGTCTGCAGTCAATCTTCAAGCACAGAGAAATGGGGAGAGGCAATCAGGGGGGGCAAAAGCCCTGAGATACTGGTCCTGTAGGCCAGGTTTACTCAGAGGTGTTGTGCGGAAGAAATCCAAGGAAAGAACAGTGAGGGCTGAGACTATGTAGGCTTTGTATAGGGTTTGTGGGATGGAACCATGAGTAGCATGTGGCCCCAGGTTTCTCTACCAGCCACTGGGAAAGTGATACACACTTGGAACTGGAATTGAGGACTGCCTGGGATGGCATATGAACAGTTTACCTAGAGGGGTTTTCATACCCTGGAATGTGGGGGAATGTACAGTGAGCTGGCCAGAGAACTGAGACATAAAGAGCACCTGAGTCCTAAAAAGTGAGAGCGGCCAAGGGTGAGTGAACAATCGAAGAGGGCTCTAGACCGGATGGAAGCTGAGTCCCTGACCCTGCCAAGAAGAGTATCCACTGTGGTGAGTGCACTCTGTTTTGGGTTCCTTTTTTTCTTGCTAGCAGGTAAAGGTTTTTCTGTCTATACAGTACACACTGAGCTTGGACTCTGATTCAAGTTTAAGCCCAAGCCCTCTTCCATCCACACAGAAATCATTCACCCAGGGACCTCCAGAATTTCAATGTTCCTCAGAACTTGCTATAGTTCTTCCATCTTGCCAGGCAGGGCTAATAACTAGACCACACATAAATTCCTCCTACCTCCCCCAGAAAAAAATGAAGAGGTTATAGAAATCATTTCAGTTGAGGTCTGTTAGGTTTGCCTTATCCTGATGGGTGAGGGTTTTCATTATTGTTCCAAATGATGGCTGAAGTGACTTATGTCTTGTGTGGCTAAAATACAACCACACTGGGGATCAACCCTTTCTATATCCAATGCCCCCTTTCGCTGCATGCCCTGCTGTCCTTCTCATGATCTATGACTCAAGGTGCTCTGTCATTCCCTAGAATGATTCCCTAGAAGTTAGTCAGATAGGGAACGTGGGAAATAATATATGGGCAAGATCAGATGTGAAACAATCGTGCATAAAAAAATCCAATGTGTCTGTGAAAGGCAGACATATAAATAGTGGTAGTTTTCTAACATGCTTTTACACTAATGCTAGGAGTCTGTCTAATAAGATGGGTGAACTGGAGTACCTCATATCAAAGGAGGAAGTTGACATAATAGGCATCTCAGAAACATGGTGGAATGAGGACAATCAGTGGGACACTATCATACCGGGATATAAATTATATCGGAAAGACAGAACTGGTCGTGCGGGTGGCGGAGTGGTACTATATGTGAAGGATAATATAGAATCAAATGAAGTAAAAATCCTAAAGGAATCAAAATGTTCCATAGAATCATTATGGATAACAATTCATTCCTCTAATATGAATATGGCATTAGGAATATATTACCGACCACCTAACCAGGACAGTGATAGTGATGCTGAAATGATAAGGGAGATTAGAGAGGCTACCAAAATAAAAAACACAGTAATAATAGGAGATTTCAATTATCCCCATATTGATTGGGTGCATGTCACCTCAGGACGGGATTCAGAGATTAAATTTCTTGATGCCTTAAATGACTGCTTCTTGGAGCAGCTAGTACAGGATCCCACAAGGGGAGAGTCGATTCTCGACCTAGTCTTGACTGGAACGCAGGATCTGGTCCAAGAGGTAACTGTTACTGGACCGCTTGGAAATAGTGACCACAATATAATAACTTTTAATATTCCTGTGTTGGGAAGAACACCGCAGCGGTCAAACACTCTGGCATTTAATTTCAAAAAGGGGAATTACACTAAAATGAGGAAGCTAGTTAAACAGAAACTAAAAGGGAGAGTAAATAAACTAAAATCCCTGGAAGCTGCATGGGAACTGTTTAAAGACACCATACTAGAGGCCCAACTTAAATGTATACCCCAAATAAAAAAACACAGTAAGAGACCTAACAAAGAACCACCATGGCTAAACAGCCATGTTAAAAAGGCAGTGAGAGAGAAAAGGGCAGCTTTTAAAAAGTGGAAGTCAAATCCTAGTGAGGAAAATAGAAAGGAACATAAACACTCCCAAATTAAGTGTCATAATGTAGTAAGAAAAGCCAAAAAAGAGTTTGAGGAACAGCTAGCCAAAAATTCAAAAAATGATAGTAAAATGTTTTTTAAATACATTAGAAGCAGGAAGCCCGCTAACAAAGCAGTGGGGCCCTTGGATGATAAAGATATAAAAGGAGCGATCAAGGAAGACAGTGCCATTGCGGAGCGATTAAACGATTTCTTTGCTTCAGTCTTCACGGCTGAGGATGTTACAGAGGTTCCTAAATCTGAGCCAGCCTTTTTAGGTGACAAATCTGAGGAACTCACTCAGATTGAAGTGACATTAGAGGAGGTTATGGAATTAATTGATAAGCTGAATAGTAACAAGTCTCCGGGACCAGACGGCATTCACCCAAGGGTTCTGAAAGAACTCAAATGTGAAATTGCGGAGTTATTAACAGTGGTTTGTAACCTATCCTTTAAATCCACTTTGGTACCAAATGACTGGAAGATGGCCAATATAACACCAATATTTAAAAAAGGCTCTAGAGGAGATCCTGGCAATTATAGACCGATAAGTTTAACATCAGTACCAGGCAAATTAGTAGAAACACTAGTAAAGAGTAAAATTGCAAGGCACATAGAAGAGCACGAATTGTTGGGCAAAAGTCAGCATGGTTTCTGCAGAGGGAAGTCGTGTCTAACTAATCTGTTAGAATTCTTTGAAGGGGTTAATAAACATGCGGACAAGGGGCACCCAGTGGATATAATATACCTAGATTTCCAGAAAGCCTTTGACACGGTCCCACACCAAAGGTTTTTACGTAAATTAGGTGGTCATGGGATAGGAGGAAAGGTCCTTTCATGGATCAAGAATTGGTTAAAAGACAGAAAACAAAGGGTGGGAATAAATGGTAAATTTTCACAATGGAGGAGGGTAACTAGTGGTGTTCCCCAGGGGTCAGTACTGGGACCAATCCTGTTCAACTTGTTCATCAATGATCTAGAAAATGAGGTAAGCAGTGAGGTGGCCAAGTTTGCAGATGACACAAAGTTGTTCAGGACAGTCAAAAGCAAAAGGGATTGTGAAGAACTACAAAAAGATCTCAGCAAACTGAGTGATTGGGCAGCAAAATGGCAAATGAAATTTAATGTGGGTAAGTGTAAGGTAATGCATGTTGGAAAAAATAACCCAAATTACACGTACTACATGATGGGGTCAAATTTAGCTACGACAGATCAGGAAAGGGATCTTGGAGTTATAGTGGATAGTTCTATGAAGACAGCCACGCAGTGTGCAGCGGCAGTTAGTAAGGCAAATAGGATGTTAGGAATTATTAAAAGAGGGATAGATAATAAGACAAAAGATATCATACTTCCCCTATATAAAACTATGGCACGCCCACATCTCGAGTACTGCGTGCAGATGTGGTCTCCTCACCTCAAAAAAGATATATTGGCATTAGAAAAGGTTCAGAAAAGGGCGACTAAGATGATTAGGGGCTTGGAAAGGGTCCCATATGGGGAGAGGCTAGAGAGACTGGGACTTTTCAGTTTGGAAAAAAGGCGATTGAGGGGCGATATGATAGAGGTATATAAAATCATGAATGGTGTGGAGAAAGTGATTATAGAAAAATTATTTACCTTTTCCCATAATACAAGAACTAGGGGACACCAAATGAAATTGATGGGTAGTAGGTTCAAAACTAATAAAAGGAAATTTTTCTTCACACAGCGCACAGTCAACCTGTGGAACTCCTTGCCCGAGGAGGCTGTGAAGGCCAGGACTCTATTAGGGTTTAAAAAAGAGCTTGATAAATTTTTGCAGGTTAGGTCCATAAATGGCTATTAGCCAGGGATAAAGTATGGTGCCCTAGCCTTCATAACAAGGGCAGGAGATGGATGGCAGGAGATAAATCACTTGATCATTGTCTTCTGTTCTCCTTCTCTGGGGCACCTGGCATTGGCCACCGTCGGCAGATGGGATGCTGGGCTCGATGGACCTTTGGTCTGACCCAGTATGGCCATTCTTATGTTCTTATGTTCTTATTGTGGCTTGGCCCTCTGCTCAGGTTATTATGGCCCTGCAGTTCTGGGATATCAAAGTCCCTCCTTACAAATGGTCTCAGACAGTCTTATTCATTACCCTGTCATTGACACTTCCCCAGTGGTTGGTAGGAGAATCCAGGTCCCCTTCTCTACTCCAGTTTCCAGTTCAAGGACCTTCCAAACGGGAGCCAAGGCCTGCATCATTCTAAACTTTGCTGCCTTTCCCTGAATTTTTCTTAAACCTTCCCTCTAGATTTGCCACCCAAGTTGCTGGATAAATTCCATAGCCCAAACAAACTTCCCTTCCCCCAGGCAGTGACTGTAGACTACTTTCCTGCCTCCCCATTTGCTAGCAACCATATAGGTTAACCATATAGGTTAACTGGGTGGCTGGCATTAACCCCTTCAAGGAGAGTATGGGGAACACATCCTATCATACTTGTACATACAAAACACACATGGAAGGCCAAGAAGAACAGAGGGGACATCCAGGAATAGCTGGACATGTTATTTGGGAACCTGTGCCTTTTATTTTAATACAGAGTTTATTTGTTATGCTGTATGTTTTGAGGGCAACTGGTCTCCCTTTTGGGTTCTTATGCTCATTGGTAAATACCTGTATAAAATAAAGGGTTAAGTTTAGACACAAGGCTATAACAGCAAATTTTATTATATATCCTGGTAAAAGTGGCACAAACTGTATGTAATGTCATCACATGCCCATTCTCAATATTTTTCATGATAAAAATGTACACAGTTGTCATAATCCATCACCCGAGGTGCAGTATAGGGCTGATGCTCATCAGATTTATGAAGATGTTATCCAAGTGTTAATGAAATTCATAATATTAACACACTTATGAACTTATTTCCACAGCTGACCCACACTCATACACAGCACAACCTCAGATATATTTAATTCCCTGTTTTCCATTGTGCACATGGGTACACCAGTGGTTCTCCTTGAGCTGTGCACAAAGTTTGTCTAGACACCTGCTCCCCCCCCAGTATGTCAGACTACATAAACACTAGTATACAAATTGTTCTGAAGACAGAGCCAATGGGGTTTCAGTCTGCCAAAGGCACAACTACTGCCATCCTACAGTGACAGTAGTTTCATACAGGGTCATAATTCAAAATGATCTGGACAAACTGGAGAAATGGTCTGAGGTAAATAGGACAAAGTTTAATGAGGACAAATGCAAAGTACTCCACTTAGGTACGAGCAATCAGTTTCACACATAAAGAATGGGAAGTGATTGTCTAGGAAGGAGTACTGCAGAAAGGGATCTAGGGGTCATAGTGGACCACAAGCTTAATATGAGTCAACAGTGTGATGCTGTTGCAAAAAAAGCAAACATGATTCTGGGGTGCATTAACAGGTGTGTTGTGAACAAGACACAAGAAGTCATTCTTTCGCTCTACTCTGGGCTGATTAGGCCTCAGTTGGAGTATTGTGTCCAGTTCTGGGCACCACATTTTAAGAAAGATGTGGAGAAATTGGAGAAGGTCCAGAGAAGAGCAACAAGAATGATTAAAGGTCTACAGAACATGACCTATGAAGGAAGACTGAAAGAACTGGGCTTGTTTAGTTTGGAAAGGAGAAGACTGAGGGGACACATGATAGCGGTTTTCAGGTATTTAAAAGGGTGTCACAAGGAGGAGGGAGAAAAATTATTCTCCTCAGCCTCTGAGGATAGAACAAGAAGCAATGAGCTTAAACTGAAGCAAGGAAGGTTAAGGTTGGACATTAGGAAAAAATTCCTAACAGTCAGGGTGGTGAAACACTGGAATAAGAGGACCCTGACAGCAGTTAAGCAAAAAAAAAAATTAAAAAATAAAAAATCAGCATGGCCCCTTTAAGAAGAGGCTTTTTTGCCGGTGGCCATTTTGTTTTTCTGTTCCAGCCACAAGACAAGCCCCTGCAGAACCAGGTAAGTAGGGGGTGTGTGAGGGGGGCATCTGGGGGGGGGCCTGGCGGGGCGGGGGGATGGGGGGGACGACCGGGGGCTGGGCCCGGTTGCTGAGTGTCTCGTAGGGTTGCCAGGTGTCTGGTATTTTCACCTCCTGCCAGGGAAAGAAAAACAGAAAATACCGGACATTTTAGGTGTCCGGTATTTTCTGAATTTTTTTTACCGGACACGAGGCGAAAATAGTGGACTGTCCGGGTCAATACCAGACACCTGGCAACGCTATCAGTAATTTCAGAAACATTTGTAATGCCCACCACCTTTCGGTACACTGCAGCTCTGATTGCTTTTCAAACAGCTGACACAGCAACCCTCCCCCCCACACAGACATTTGATTTGGGAACTCCAAACTGGATAGCCATCAACCTGTAACTGTCTGAGAGAGCCAGCTTTTCAGAAGGTTTCTGAACCAGCATGATCTCCCTCATGTGGGTGTCCTGATACTGGAGTGTTGGCTCAGGCTAGTCACAAACCTCCAGGAACCTCTGCTTCTTCCTGTGCAAGCTCTGGATTCACTGTTGGTCATCCCAGGTCCACATGACAGTGGATCCCACCAGTCTGTGCTTATGGCTTTGTTCCAAAAGCACCAGTCTGCATGGGGGTGGAGGGAAAGGGATTCGGCAGCTAAGGTAACAGGCATGAGCAGCATTATCTGGGTCACAGTATTCTCTTTCCAGAGGTGTCCTTGACATTTCACAAACAGCTTCCAAAATGTCCATCAGCATCTTGCTATGTTTCCCAAAACAGGACTGAGATCAGCGGCGGATATAGGGCAGGGCGAGTGGGGCGGCTGCCCCAGGCCCTGCACTGCAATAGGCCCCACACCGAGCCACCGCGCGGGGCCCAAACGGCCGCTTGTGCTGCTTCCTCCCATGCGGCTGAGTGCTGCAGAACTCAGCAGAGCGCCATGGCGGGAGGCAAAGGCCGTGACAGAGGCTCCAGGTCCCGCCCTCTGGCCGTGTACATCACCGCCCCACCCCCCTTCGCCTCCTGCCGCGGCGCTCGACTGAGTTCTGCGCTGCTCAGCCGGGCCGCCGTGCGGGAGCAAGCGGCACAAAACGGCGGCTTGGGCTCCGCGAGTGAGAGGCAGGAGAGGGAGGACTAAGGAGAAGAGAAAGAGAGAGTGAGAGGCAGGAGGGGGAGCAGAAGAGACAGAGAGTGAGGCAGAAGGGGGAGGAGACTTAAATACAAATGAAAATTTTTAATTATTAATGCAGAATTTTGTTTAAGAATGACTTACAATATAATTAAAATAAAAATTATCCAACTAAATTAAGTTTCTATCAAATTTCCCAATTCACATTTAATATGAAAATAGCCTTCAATTTGCGCATTTGACTCCTTTTTTCTATTTTTTCTTCAAAGGGGGGCCCCGTGAAATTGTGCTGCCCTGGGCCCCACAAAACTCTCATCCGCCCCTGACTGAGATCATGAGGTGGAGAAGTTCTTCCATGGGACAGGAGGATCTGCAGTGATGACTTCAGCTGCTGGCAGTATGTGGGGACACAAAATGCATCTGGTTGCTAAAACGGGGCTAAAACTACCCCAAAGTCTTTCAGATACCTCCTGCGGGAAAGACAGAAAAGTTCTCCTACAACCCACCATGTAACAAGCCCTACGGCAACTTCAGCTAGTGCATGTGCTAGAACCCCTGGAATATGACAGAATAATCCCAGAGAAGTTCAGTCTACATAGTGCAGTAAAGATGCACCAGCATGGTTGTGAGGCCTGGATGTCCAGAGTAGTGTGGATAAAGCAACGGGTTTGGAAACTTTGAGTCTGCAGGTAGGGAAGCCGACAGCATCTTCAGGCCATGGTGTGTGTGGGGCCAGCTCCACACTCCCAGAAGGGGTGTAGTTTCTTACAGAGGGGCTGGGGCTGGGGCAGCCAGCCCTCAGTGCCACCCAGCCCGTGCTCCGCCCTTTCTCCTTCCCTGCAGTGCTGTCCAGAGCATGCAGCATAGAGTTCTGGCTGCAGTTTATATGGTCCAGGACTGCAGCTGCCACTGCACCAAGAGCCTGGAGCCTCTTTGAATCTCCAGGCCCCGGGGCAATTGTCCCCTCCCCCGCCCGTCGGCAAGCCTACTTGCTGGAGAGGGTTACACAGCCCTGGGCTTAGTGTGCAGTGTAGACATACCCTAAAGTGTTAAATAAGTTAATAAGGCAGTAACATATTCAAGGCTTGTTTCTATCAGTACTTGTTGACTGAAGCAGTCCAACCCCAGATTAAGTGCATGAAATGAAATGTTAGAAACGCTTGCGTTTGCACTGTGTTTAATGCTCAGAGCAAGCTGCTGCTTTGTGGAATGCTGGCCATACAAGCTCAAATGTGAAAATGGTGGGGAATGCCTCCGTGAGAATACTTCAGTGCAGTCCTCCTGAGCTCCCTAGCTCTGTTTATATCAGCTGAGAATCTGGCCTTACATTCATTTGATAGCAGAATCATAAACACACATGAGCATGGGGAAACATTATATTTTGTTGTATTCTTGTATCTTCCTTCCCTTCCTTTCCAGTACCCATGACTTGAGAGCAGAAATGATGTCACTGTTCAGTGGCATAAAAGCAACCAGGCTGCAGTGAAATGTCTAGACTGGGCCAAATGTCGGAAAAAAAACCCTCTTTCAGAACCCCTCTTCTTCCTCATAGAACGAGGAATACAGGGGCTTCCAAAAGAGTGCATTTGCTCTTCTGCAATAAAAAGCAGAAGAGCAAACATGTTCCGTGGATGCAGCAGAGTTTTTTCAGGATACCAGTGGTATCCCAAAAAAACCCTGCAGTCTAGCCATACCCTTCCTGTGTAAACTCTGTTTGAATCTTCACAATTAAGTGCTAAGATCTTTCTTTCTTTCTTGTTGAGGATGGGAAAGATGGCAAAAGCGGTTTTTGCGTTCCCTCAGCCCTTGATCAGCTGAACCTACTTCTGCCCCCAGCAAAAATTATAGTCCTGAGATTGCTCATCTACCGTCTTTTAGCGTATATAACTCGTGGGTTATGCAAGGTTTTACAGTCCCCCCCCCCCACGGGCTATACTCATCTGCGTGTTATACAAGTTTTTTTTTTTACTGAAATTACAGAAAGACAAGACTGATTCTTATTTGATAAAAGCAGCATATTTTAATTTAATAATAGCGGCAGTGAAACAGGTGCGTTCATGACCGGTGGTTGCTACACTGACTGTTTTCGATCCAGTTTCCGCAGCAGACCATCAAATGACATAGGCACCTCATCCATGTTAATAACGTTGTTAAGAAGTTTTAAATACTTTTTAAACATTCATTACAAGTTAAAACTGCTAAAGGAATAAATAAATGGTAAAACGGTGTGGTTCAAAGGGGTTCTATACCAACAATAAGGGTTGTAGCATACTTACTGCTCAGCGTCATCAGCTGCAGTTCATTAACACTTCATTACAGGTGCTGTTCATTAACAGTACCCGTGCATGGTTCATCTCCCACGGGCTATACACGTGCGTGGGTTATCTAAGACTTTTTTTACACAATCAGGAAAAACTGTAGGTTATGCACTGCTGCGGGTAATACATGTGCGTGGGTTATATACGCTAATTTACGGTAACTTGGGCTAGTGTGTAATAGCTCCCTAGATAGTGTTACACCTATAAGGATTGCTGGAGCACACTGAACTCTGGTCATTCCCCACTCCTGACTCTGGGAGACAGGCAGAAATATGTCCACATCCTCCAATGAGGACAGAGTCCATACACCTCCACCACCAATGCTGGAGAGGGCAACACCATCCTGGGAAGGAGAATTCCCAGCTTCCTTAAAACAGCCATCTGGCCTCTTTATGGCATAGAATCAGAAAAGAAGCAACAGAGTAAGGGCCAGGCAACTGGCCTTTGATATATAAAACTTAAGAACAGCCATACTGGGTCAGACCAAAGGTCCATGTAGCCCAGTATCCTGTCTGCCAACAGTGGCCAATACCAGATGTCCCAGAGGGAGGGAACACAAGAGGTAATCCTCATATGATCCCTCTTCTGTCACCCATTTCCAGACAAACAAAGGCTAGCGACACCATTCCTATCCATCCTGGCTAATAGCCAATAACCGCCATAAATCTATCTAGCTCTTCTTTTTAACCCTGTTATAGTCCTAGTGTAAGGGGCTTACGCCTCATAACCCCTTGCTCCGCGAGTCAAACCCCCTTGCCTGTGCTTCCTTCCACCTACACCCCAAGTTTCCAATCTTTGTCTAAAGAGTCAGGGGCCCTTGGGGCCAATCCAGTCTTGCAAGGTAGGGGTATCGCTCCCTTGCGTGCGCTGCTCACGAGGGAGGGTAGGGGGACCCAGGCCCACCCCCTCTCACGGGTCCCAGACCAGGGCCCTAAGGACCAACACCCACTGGGTTTGGTATGACTGGTGGGGCTCTGGCCGCAATGCACCACTCCTCGGGCTCCTGGTTCCAGCGCCCGGCCCTGGGCTACTTTCTACCCCCTCAAGCACAGGCAAGTCCTCACAGGGAGTCTCCGTCACCTCAGGGGGCCCTGGCCTGACTTCCCCGCCGCCATACGTCCCCCCTCTCACTCCCGAGGCTCACCCTTTTAATCTTCCTGCTGGGCGTCCTTCCTCCCGGCCCCGCCCTTCCAACCTTGCATGCCCCCGCACACTGCCCTCTGGCTCTGCCCCCAGCCCTGACGCAAGTCCCTCTGCCATTCCCAGCTGCTGTCATCGCTGCTGCCAGCTCCCCCGCCTCCCAGCTGACGCCGTGACCCAGCTGAGCTGTGGCCGCCGAGCAAGCGGCGCAGGTGGGCGGCTTTGCATCCGATTCCTCATGCAGGATGGGGATTGGCGCACGCCAAATGCAGGACAAGCCTGTGTCACCGCGACAGGGCTCAGCCACCCCGTCGCACCTAGTCTTTACCATATCCTCTGGCAAGGAATTCTAGAGGTTGACTGTGCGCTGATTTGTTTGTTTTAATCCTGCTACCTATTAATTTAATTTGGTGACCCCTCGTTCTTATGGGAATAAGTAAATAACTTTTTCACACTTTTTCCATACCAACTTGTCTTCCTTGTTTCAAAATACTTTTTCTTTTAAGTTCAGAGGTATCTTCAAGGCAGTGAGTGTTTAGTACAAGAGAACAGTCTCCAATGGTATATACGATCTGTGTTATTTCTCTATTTCAAGATAAACCTCAGGATCAAGTTTGCTCTTAGACAAGCATAGGTTAAAGTGCAAATTTTGTTCAAAACCTAAAAAACCTTGGCTTTTGTTTTCAATAAATTTGTGGTTAAATGTTCAGGGTGTGAGGAATCATAGGACTTGAAAGACATGTTATCTAGTCCAGTCTCTTTTGTACCCACAGCAGGACAAAACACCATTTAGATCGTCCCTGACAGGTGTTTGTCTAATTTGCTCTTAAGCATGTCTAATGATGAAAATTCCACACACTGGCTGTGTCTAGACTGGCAAGTTTTTGTGCAAAAGCGGCTGCTTTTGCGCAAAATCTTGCCAGCTGTCTACACTGGCCGCTTGAATTTGCGCAAGAACACTGACGATCTAATGTATGATCGTCAGTGTTCTTGCGCAAATACAATGACGCTCCTGCTCGGGAAAAAGCCCTCTTGCGCAAATGCTTTTGTGCAAGAGGGCCAGTGTAGACAACTCAGAATTGTTTTGCACAAAAAAGCCCCAATGGCGAAAATGGTGATTGGGGCTTTCTTGCGCAAAACCGCGTCTAGATTGGCACGGATGCTTTTCCGCAAAAAGTGCTTTTGCGCAAAAGCATCTGTGCCAATCTAGACGCTCTTTTCCGTAAATACTTTTAATGGAAAAACTTTTCCGTTAAAAGCATTTGCGGAAAAATCATGCCAGTCTAGATGCAGCCACTCTGTAGGCAATTTATTCCAGTGCTTATCCACTCTCACAGTTAAAATCTTTTCCCTAATGTACAACCTAAACTTTCCTTGCTCCAATTTAAGTCCATTGTTTCTTGTCCTATCCTCAGAGTTGAAGAACAATTTGTCTCCTTCCTCCTTATAACAACCTTTCATGTGCTTGAAAACTGTTATTATGCCTCCTCTCAGTCTTGTCTTCTCCTGATACCTCATGCCCCGCTCAGTTATCAAGGTGCTGGATACATTACAAATGTCTAGAAAGATAATTAGTTTCGACAAACTGAGTCTACCACCTCTGTTCAAGATCACTTTTCAACACTTTGCTCTATCTATACCAATAACAGTATTGATTTTTGCCTTAACATTCCTTGAGGTGGATTGATTTAAATCAAAGCACTTTCAATCATTGATTTTTAATCAGGAGCTTTAATTTAAATAATTGATTTTAATCTGATTTGGCATTTGTAGTTTTTTGTTATTTTCCTGAGGATGAGTTGATTCTTGGTTGGTAACCATTAAAACATGCAGATTTGCAACCCAACATAGCCTTTACACTAAATTTGGTGCTTCTTTTTGCTAACCAGGAAGATGTAGACATGACCACATCTCCACTACAGGTACAGGTTGGACCTCTCTGGTCCGGCACCCTTGGGACCTGACCAATCCTGAATGAGGGAATTTTCTGGACCAGGGGAGGTCCCAGCTCCAGTCCTGCTGCCACAGGGCTCCCAGCCAAGACTCCTTGGTCCAGCAACATCTGTGGTCCTGCCGGACCATGGATGTTGTCGGACCAGCGAGTCCCAGTTTTTGGAGGTCCAATCTGTACTATAGCAGCACAGCTATATACCATGCCTGTGCCACCATGACCCCATGCTGCAGAGACAGACTAGGCTGAAAGAAAGTGCTTTTCCATTGCTATAGGAATTCCACCTCCCCAAGCAATGGCATCTGGACCGACAGAAACATTCTTCCATCAACTTAGCTGCATCTGCAGCAGGATTGGGTTGGCATCATTAGAGCACACAGTGACAGGTTTTTTCATGCTCCTGTGCATTGCCACTAAATTGTCGGTGTAAACCCATCCCATGTATAGCCACATGTATGTTATGCAATATAACTGTTTACATACATTTATTCAGATTCACAATTTTTACATCTCTCTGTCAAGTCAGAAATGGCAACTGATGCCTTTTTATTTACTGAAATAATTTTTTGTTTGTGATTTATAAAAGCTCTATTTGCACAAAAATCAAAATGCAATTAAAATGTGCAGACAGCAAAACTACCTTAAATATGCTGGATACATCAGAAAGAGTTTATCAAAAAATGCTTTGCATATAAAACTAACTGATTTATTAAACACTGGAAGTATTATCTCCAGTTAGTAATTGAACAGAATGTTTCTGGTCCCCACGTCCTTCAGGATTTTAGAACTAATAGCTGTCATCCCCTCACATCTAGTTTTTATTCACAGTCTGTATGAGGCAAACAAGATTTTCTGCTGTATCAACTCCCAATCAGTTTCTTAACTGAATGAACTCAGCATTGAGCTGAACTTGCTGAATAAAGTGAAATGAAGAAAACATTCTCTCTGCGTCTGAGAAAGAGGCTATTGCTGTCAAAAGTTAGATTTGCATGCACTTCAGCAACCTATGGTTCCAGGTACTTAGCTATGACTCCCACCAACTCAGTGCTTTGACTTTTAAGTAAAGTTCAACAGCAAACGGTAATATTTTTGCTTAATATTAATCTTAAAACTGCTTACTATCAAGTTTTAAATTTAAATTAAATGATTTTAATAGGTCATAGTAAGTTAAGGACTTAACATACATTGTCATAATTTCAAATTTAATTTTAAATAGATTTTTAAAAAGAAAAGCTATATTTAATTATTTTTTAAAATCTGATGGTCTTTTTAGTCATTTTTTTCCATTCTGAAATTCTTTGTTAAATGGGGCACTACATAGGTAGGTAGTTCTCCTACTATGTTCTCAGTCAGTGCACAGCAATTCACAAAACTTTTGTTTAAAAGGATTTGTTTATTCTGTCAGATGTTTGATATATTTTAATTTCACACATTACCAGTGACCAGGTTGAAACCTTAAATTAAAATCTAAAAAGCTGAAAAATTTTCAAGGAAGATCATTTTTTAAAAAAGCCTATTGATGATAACATTTTAAAGACAAACCAAGATATACGAAGCTAACCGATTTCAAAGCACCATTTGAATATTCTTTTAAAGCAGTGTTTCTCAAAGTTGTCTGTGCATCCACTCTGAGAAAGCTGCTAACTGGCTGCTCCAGCTTCTCTATTTACCAGCTCTGCAGACATAGAGCCTCATGGCTCCCACTGACTCCATTTCACAATTTGCAGCCAAGGGGAGCTGGGAGAAGCAGCAGCCCAGCCACGCCACTTCCCACAACTCCCCTTGGCTGCAAATGGTGAAATGGAGTCAATGGGAGCCATGAGGATCCGCTGTTGCGGAGTCACTAAATAAACAAAATGGAGTGGCCAGTTAGCAGGTTTCTCAGAGTGGATCAACGGACTACTTTGAGAAACATTGTTTTAATGTCTGCATTAAACATCAAGGCTGTGTCTAGACTGGCAAAAACTTGCCAGCTGTCTACACTGGCCGCTTGAATTTGCACAAGAACACTGATGATCTAATGTATGACCATCAGTGTTCTTGCGCAAATACAATGACTCTCCCACTAGGGAACAAGCCCTCTTGCGCAAATGCTTTTGTGCTAGAGGGCCAGTGTAGACAACTGAGAACCGTTTTGCACAAAAAAACCCCGATGGCGAAAATGGCGATCGGGGCTTTTTTGCGCAAAACCACGTCTAGACTGGCCACGGATGCTTTCGCGCAAAAGCATCCGTGCCAATCTAGACGCTCTTTTCCGCAAATGCTTTTAATGGAAAAACTTTTCCGTTAAAAAGCATTTGCGGAAAATCATGCCAGTCTAGACGCAGCCCAATAGTTTAAACCCTTATTGCCAACTCTCTTCAATTGTACTTGATTTTTACATCTTTCTCTGCAAAAAAGAATGAAAAGTTTGATGACAGGCCTTTCTCTTACACTGATATTTATAAATATTTGTATTTGTATTTCAGGAGTGCTGAAAGATCTTAACAACACTGCAGCCTCATCATACTTGCTGCTGTATAGAGTCATTATAAAATATCCCTTTAAGTATATTTGCATGTTTTCCTACTCAGTAGAGTTCAGTATCTCTTAAATGCAGGTTGAGAGAGATTAAACCAAGAGAAATATGGAATTTTAAGACAGTCTTTATACTGTGACTATTGTGGCAGACTGTGAATTGCAAATATCTCGTAGAAGGCAGCTATATTGGGAGGTGAGTTAATGCCTTCTTGTTTCCCAATTAGACTCACCTGAACACAGCCTGGCAATCAGGGCAGACAATGGAGGCCTAATTAGGAGTCAGCCTGCAACAGGGGTTAATTAAGCACCTGTTGCTAGTTAAGGCCTCCGGGTCCCTATATAAGGTTTCCTCCCAGGCAGCCAGGGGAGAGGGGGAGAGAGAGTTTTGAGAGGTGCAGAGCCGGACCGGACCGGACCGGACCGGACCGGACCGGACCGGACCCCACCCCACCCCACCCCACCCCACCCCGAGGTAAAAGGCAGAAGATAATAGAAGGAAGCGGTGGGTGAAGTGGCCCAGGGGAGAGTTAGCAGTATTAGGGTTTTAGAAAGAAGCCCTGCCAGCCCCCCCTCCTGTAGGGCTCCTGGTCTGGAGTCCAGTGGAGTAGGTGGGCCTGGACTCCCACCCCCCCTTCTCTTGGAGGATTACCCTGCTGGGGAGATGGGAACAAACCAAAGGCCAGGAAAAGGGGGTTTGTCTCCCCCCCACACAGACTCAGGACTTGCCTGTGATGAGAATGACTCGGTAAGCAGGGACCCTTGCCTCTGGGGAAGTCCCAAGGCAACAAAGGGATCACCGTTAGTCTCTGAGGCACACAAGAATCCATCAAGAAGTAGGGTTGCCAGATGGTTTCAACAAAAATACCAGACACACTTGAGATTACATCACAATCTACATTACATCTTATGTAGAAAATACTGGACATTTATATTTTCTCAGTTATATTTTCTTAATTTGTTTCTGGAACAGAAAGCTCAAATACTGAACTGTCCGGTTCAAAACCGGACACCTGGCAACCCTATCAAGAAGCGCAGAACCCATGGAGAGCTAACAAGGGACTTTGTCACACTATGCTCTGCTGAACAGTTGAACATTTGTTTAAATGCTCTTGGCTAGTCGTATACTATTTGATAGAAACATAATTCTTTCTTGAGAAGCTTCAAACATTGGAACTGCAAAAGCAAGTGAATAAGAGTGAGAGTGGAGTATCAGAAGGTGTACAACCTTAAAGCAGAACTAGTTAAGGAACTGAATATAATGGTACAATTTTGTCAAAGGATTACTATTGATGGAAAATAGTAGCTGGACACTAGGGGTGCTTGTACACAGCACGGCTTAACTTGAAATAAGCTATGCAAATTGAGCTACGTCAGTGGCGTATCTTATTTAGAAATAGCTTATTTAAAAACTGGGAGCGTCTACACAGCATTTATTTCAAAATAGAGCACACTTCCTCTGACTTCCCTTTCTCTTTGTACAATGAGGCTTACAGGAGTCAGAGTAAGAAGTTCTCCAGTTTGACAGTATTTCCACATTATTTCGCAATAACTGCCTGCTGTGTAGATGCAGACTTAGTTATTTCGAAATAATGTTGCTGTGTAGACATAGCCTAGAGGAGAAATTGTATTGTGACTTTGATGTACCAATGATTAGAATGTTTCTTGTTAGACATTGACGTCAAGTGTGCAATACAAGACAAATACACAATCACTCACATGGATAGTTTATTTTTCCTATGGAACAGCTTTTAGATGTTACTAGAACAGACTGAGTAGCATAAAGAAATGTCCAGGAATCTACAAACTCAAGTGACAACTGCAGTGCGGTATTATATGATGTACTTATCTTTATCTTGTGAAGAAAAGGATAGAAATAGACAGAGAGGGCCCATAGGGTTGGGGATAACTAATGTCTTATAATAGAAGGAACAAACAGATGGGTTAAACTTTTGTGCACAATTATATAGAAACAATGGATAAAAATAGCAAGGCAAAGATAAGACACAGCTGTGCTTCCTAATAAACATGCAGGGAAATGCTGGCTAGTATTCTTATTACCTGAATGTAAATATCCAGTTGGATGACAGTGGTTTATTGTCTCTACTCTGGAGCTTGACTGCTTGAGAATTCTGATCTGAGCCACATCTGTTTATCTATGCTGATACTGATCACTCCTTTTGATCTTAGTATTCTTGAAACTATGTTAGTCATGGAAAATAGTTGGATTGTTTCTTTAAAAAGAAATCACGTTGTTGGTGAGCACTTGTACCATGAATAATCCCACTGATTTCAGTACAATCACTCGAGTAAGTGCAAGCCCCCACAATTTGGCCTTGACGGAAATAAGAAGGGAGATATTTTCTTACCTTCCTTATTTATAAATTGTGAACAGGAAAAGTCTTACTTCATTTAAGAAAAAAATTCTCCAACATGTCAGTTCCTTCATTTTAAACCCAGGGTTCAATAGGAATTGAGGGCTGTGGCTACACAATCTCTGTGACAATTTGGGAATCTGTACAGTTTCTGACTTCTGCATGAAGTCATCAACTTCATGTATCTGAATCAAGCTGCAAACTCCATTTTGAATGTGCAGACTTTTGGCTTATCTGTGTCCTAGTTACCTCCATGTTCATTTGGCTGGTGGCAAAAGAATACAAGAGAATTGTTGACTTAAAATGCTTGACCATTAAAATATAATAGCTATAAACAGTAGCCTGGCTTCTAGCCAGCAAAACTTGTTTAGCAATGGAGAGGTGGCCCGGGCAAGGAAGTCATCTTGCATGGGTTTGTGCTCTCATGGGAAGCTGTCAAGGATATTATCCGACAGAGGGAGCTAAAAGTTATAAACATATTGAAATTGATCTGTCTGGAGTCTTTGAAACCTTTTGTTTGCAAGTCAAAAGGAGAGAGAAGCAACCCAGCCGCAAGGGACCTGAGTTCCTGAGCCCAAGTGGTCTCAAGTACTTAATGGGGGTCAAAGTGGTCCAGAGCAAAGGAAGCAATGCTAATGTGGAATGAAGAAGAATTCAAGGTCTAACCCACAAATGATGCACTGAAGTAGCAGAACTCTGAAAACCAAGAGGGACTGATGTCAGCCCAAAGAATGCCCTGGAGTGATGAGGAAATGGAGGCAGAGAAATCAATGTAGGGTGACTTAATTTGTATGATCTATACACACTGTATCATACCTTCACATATCATTAACATCTGATGAGTTCCCTGCCAAGATAAAAACTAGGAACAATATAATCCACAAACCAGTCAGGACCAACTAGAGATCAGAGATCTACACCTTGTACACAGCCTCTTTGGCCCTCATTCTCAGGCAGCTGACTATTGCATGGCCTCATGGCAACTAATGTACCTGTGAAACTTGTTGACTTGCAGCTGAATACTGCTGTGAGTACTGTGACAGGTGTGCTCAAGTCAACACCTTGAGTTTTGTTTCCCATCTTTGTCCATATCTTACCACCATCTTTCAAAACAGAAACAATATTACAGGAATACTGCTGTGAGATAAGAAACACAGATTTGCCCATCTATGAAGATCTCCAACTTTCCTCCTGATCCCAAGATGCCACCTTAAATCTAAGAACCCTTCTTGGTTAGCAGTCAAAGATTGTTGCCAAAAAACAAGTGGCAGAGGCTGTGGAAAAAAAATGGGGTCAAGAATGAAGACCCAATCACACATCCTATAGACCTACCACCTGGCTTCAACATGCCAGGTAAGATACAGATCTAGATCAGAGCCTCACACAAGCATTGCAATTACCTACTATACATGCAGAAAATGAAAGACGGCCCAATATGTGAAGATGGAAAAGACAGCCAAATCATGGGATATCTTGTGAACTGCTGGCCTCTAAGGCCAAATCTACACTGGCAAGTTAATGTGAAGTAAATCAGCTCCAAGCACTGTAACTTCTGAGGTAATTTCTGGCAAGGCACTTAGTGCACAGTAGCTCTGTAGTTGCTGCTCTCTAGGGTAAACCAACTAGACAAGAAACCTAAAGCTTGATATGCTCTGGATATTGTGCTGCGGGGGATTGGTATGGACACGTGAATTAATTGTTGCATTCTGACTAGCCTCCGGAAATGGCCCATAATCCCTCAAGTCCCATATGCTTTTTGTTTGGAACTTGCTGTCTGCCCTGCTGGCCTGCACATATCCCCTTTCAGAGCTGTTTTGGACAGCCTGCACGCTGTGTTGATTTGCTCTGTGACACAAAGAAAACCAGTCAGATGGAATGCTCATGCTGTCGAATACAGAGTCAGGCATCTCTGTGGGTGAGAGAGAGAGAGAGATTGCTGTGGAAAGAGCTGGGGAGGAGATGGTGGGGGGAAGAGCCACTGAGATGGAAGGGTTGTTTCCTGCAACTGGCTGAACTTACAAGATAGCATGCTGATATCCCCAAAACATACTGTCTCCTTCCTCTCCCCCCCCCTTACACACTCTCTCCCTTTCCACAAACTTCTGTTGAAAAGCAGCTGTCAAAGTAGTAGAATGACCATGGAACAATAGGACCCTGAATCATGTGATGGTGACTTCCCCATGTGGCACTGAAAACCCTTTCCAAAGCACCCTGCAGCCAGTTGCACAGTGGGATAGCTACTACAAAGCACTGCTCTCTATGACATTGCAAGAGCTGCTAATGTGGACATGCTCCACCATCACAAGGCACATTGTGCAGGACACACAACAGCAGCTTCCCTGCAGCGCTCTCTGTGCAGTGCTGTAACTACCAGTACATTATATCTGCCAGTGTACATGCTGTTTTTCCAAGATTTGATTAGTGTTCATAGAATTTAAACTAACAACAACAACAAACCGAACAAAAACACACTTTGGAGAATTTGTGGTAAGTAAAATATCATGTGATGGAAGGGGAGCATGGTAAGAATAAGCGCTTAAAAAGTTCTTAAGGCAAACAGTAGAACTTTTAGCTTGGTTCAAAATCCTATCAAATTCTGACTCCTTTTGCTTGCTGATACGATATGAGAGGCCCATTTATATTCTTCACACTGCATCTTCCACCTACTACCAAACACCCTTCCTCTCCATTTAAATTCATCCTTAAAATTCTCTTCTTCCACAAGTTGACTATTGAGAAATACCTAAAATTCTGCATTGTGATTATGCTGAGCTCTTGCCTCTCACACAGTAAAAAGGGCAGCTGGACCATTGTGGATTTTATACAGTGATCTTCTTGCTCCCACTGGGTCTGTGTTTTTGCATTTGTGCAGCACTGAGAATATGTACAACACACCCCTCCTGTGTAAATGCTAGTAGTAGCCTCCAAAGCCCAACCAGCTAATACTCTCAGTAAATAGCTTTGGTAACTAGCAGAACAAACCAGTTATTTCAACTTATATTTCTGAGATGATAAAAAATGCAGTTAGTTACAGCTCTCGTGTTCACAGAGCATTAAATTGGAATCAGTAATTATCCTATGGTCTTTTTAACAATAGAGGCAAATAAAAATGGAACCCCATTTAATGATAAGAGAGCAAGTGTGTGTGAGTACTCCATGGATAGCCTCACATTGTGATCAGGGTTCAGTTTCAAGAATATAATTGCCTTTTAAGAGTCAGTCTGAAATTGAACACTGAGGAAAAGAGTAAGGTTGGGCATTATTTAGTTAGGGTATGTCTACACTACAAAGTTAATTCGAAATAACTTTAATTCTGAATTAACTTTAATAGCATCTACACATACAAACTGCTATTTCGAAATAAATTCGAAAAAGTGGAGCCCTTATTTCAAATTTGATAAACCTTATTCTGCGAGGAATAACACCAAATTTGAAATAGCTAATTCGAAATAAGTGCTGTGTAGACACTTATTTCGAATTAGGGGGCCTCCAGCCCTTCCCAGTTTCCCCTGGTGGCCACTCTGGGCACAACCAGGAAAACTCTTCTCCCCTTCCCCAGCCCCGGAGCCCTTAAAGGGGTAGAGTCTGGCCACTGGGCATGTGCAAGAGCCAGGCCTGCCAGCAGCCACAGACCCTCAGCCAGTGGCTGCACAATGTCAGCCAGTGGCAGCCAGCCATCCCCCGCCCAGTCCGCCAGTACCCAGGGGCCAGCCAGGGGCCATAGACGGCACGTGCCCTCATAGACTAGTGTGGAGATCATGGACCACATTGAGGTTTGGGGGAAGGCCCCCAACTTCCATGATCTCCGCACGAGGCAGAGGAACACGGCCATCTATGGCCACATAGCAGCCACCATGGCCAGAAAGGGCCACAGGCGCACCCAGGAACAGGTGTGCCTGAAAGTCAAGGAGCTGCAGCAGGCGTACGCCAGGGCCACCAGGAGTGGCGCCGCAGCAGGGGCTGCCACCTGCCCCTACTTCCCTGCCCTTGACCGACTCCTGGGGGGGCGGGATGGTCCGCGCCAGCCCAGGAGGCAGTGAGCCAGGAGCTGAGGACCCTGACCCGGGTGCACCAGAAGGGCCACCCCCAGCTGTCCCGGCACCGGAGTTGGCCGGGTCATCCAGGGAGGCCATACCAGGTAAGTGCTAGCACTGTCCCCTACCCGGTGGAGGTGGAGAGGGAGACCAGGGACCACGCGCGTGGGCCATGCCTCCCACGGATCACGCAGCCACCTGTGCACGTGCCATGCCACCCTTGGGCAGGTGGCTCCAGCTGCGTGACACCCAGGGGCCGTGGCCCAATAGGCACATGTGTGTGTGAAGAGACCTGACACGCTCCCAACCCCGGGGCGGGACCCAGCAGGACGCTCTCCCTACACATGCCCCCTCTACAGAGAGGCAGGGGACATCTCCCACCCCGCCCCGGCCACACTATACACGGCACAGGGGCACGGGTGTGGTCTTGGGGCAGCTCCCAGTCCTGGGGAGAGCCAGACATCCTGACCATGGCCTCTGTGCAAGCACATCGGCTCTGATGGTGCAGGGCACGGATGCCTTCACGTCGCAGGGGGGGCTGGGCATCATCCACTGTGTCCCCAGAGAGAACTGACCACTTCTCTTCTTTCTCTACACAGCTGCACCAGCTGCACCACCCCCCCCGGGACATGCTCCCGCACCCGCGGCCTCAGCAGGACCACCACCATGCGGCAGGGGTACCGGGACTAGCACCTGAGGGCCCTGCGAGCCCTGCACTGCACCATCCAGGCCTGGATGCAGGAGGACCTGCAGCTCCGCCGGGAGCAGCTTGCTCAGGACCGTGCCATGTACTCAAACCTGCAGGCCCTGCTGCAGAGCATGCTGCCCCGTGCTGGTCCTGCGCCTGCTGCCCCCCCAGCTACTGTTCTTCCTCCCACTCCTGCCCCCCCCACCTCTTCCTCCTCAATCTCCACACCCCCCACCTCAACCTCTGCACCCTCCTCCCCATCCCCCCGGGGACGCCGAGGCCCCCGCATCCGCCGTGCTGGGAGACATGTGGCCCAATGAGACCCCCACCCCTGAGCCCTGAGCTTCCCCTCCCCCTTCTTGCCCTTGCTTCCCCCTTCCAGCTCCCTCCTCCCAGGTTTCCCCCTCCCCTCTCCCACCTCCTTTCCCCAGTCTCCCCAGAGTTTCATTCCCCCCTCCCCAGTTGTGTTAAATAAAGACAGTTTCTATTTTTGAAAATACGTGTCTTTTATTTGACATCAGGAAGTGGGGGCTAGGGAAGGGTAAGTGGAAGGACGAGAGGGAGGAATGGGGCACAAGCCCTCAGTGGGGCAGACCGGGGAGACTGTTAGCGCTCCTCAGGGTGGAAGCTCTCCCGCAGGGCCCCCTGGATCCTGACAGCCCCTCGATGATGCTCCCGGATGGCAGCCTGCAGACAGTGCAAGCCAGGCTGCTGGCAACGTGTCCACGAGATGAAGCAGAGTCTCCGGGGACAGGTCTGGTTCCATGTTGCAGAGTGCCATGGTGTCCTGAGTGAGAGCAAGCAGAGCACTCCGAGACACAAATGCTTTGCTGTCCCTCAGCGAGGTAGACCAGCAAGCAGAGAAACCTGAGAACTGTCTGTCCGGGATAGGGTGGTTGAGTCCCTTTCAGCACAGATCTCGGATAGCCTGAGGCAGCAGCCCCACACACTAAGTCCGACCCTGATGCCCTGCTGGCACTGGTTCTGGCCAGCCTTACCTTGGATTCAGGGTCCATTCAATGTGGATGTGCTATTTCGAATTAGAAAAACGCTATTTCGAATTAGTTTTTGTGTCTAGATGCATTATTTCAAATTAGCTTATTT
Organism: Pelochelys cantorii; assembly: GCA_032595735.1. Classification (NCBI taxonomy): domain Eukaryota; kingdom Metazoa; phylum Chordata; order Testudines; family Trionychidae; genus Pelochelys; species Pelochelys cantorii. The sequence goes on from CM064327.1 coordinate 73,078,079, forward strand.
CAAATTAACTAATTCGAAATAAGTTAATTTGAAATAGTGCTGTAGTGTAGACATACCCTTAGGGATAGAGGTTGAGAATCTCAGAGGTATTTACGCAAGTAACTTTCCATGGAAGTTAAGTGCCTACATATCTTTGAGGATCTGGGCTTGATTCAGGCCCTTTACAATTAGTGGTACCTATTCTGGTGAGTAGTCTCACAAAGGGACCATTAGCATCAATACTCAAAAGTAGTACTCAACAAGTTAAAGGGTTGGGCCCTGGAGATAGTTATATAGATGCCCATCACCAAGCTCCAGGTGCCTCTTATGCATAAAGACAGTCATTTAGGGTATGTCTACACTGCAGCGTTATTTCAAAATATCTTATTTTGAAATAACACATCTACACACAAAATGCATTTCAAAATAGCGTTTTGCTATTTCGAAATAGCGTGGCCACACTGAGTGGACACTGAATCGCATTTAAGGCTGGCCGGAACCAGGTCCGGCAGGGCGTCAGGTCAGGAGTTACTTTGTGTGGCTGCTGCCTGAGGCTATCTGAGGCCTGTGCTTAAAGGGACCCCCCCTGGACAGCTGGTTCTCAGGTTTCCCTGCTTGCTTGCCTACCTTGATGAGGGACAGCAAAGCATTTTGTCTCTGCATGCTCTGCTTGCCCTCACTCGGGACACCACAGCACTCTGCAACATGGAGCCAGAGCTGTCCTGGGCACTCTGGAGCTTCTCGTGGACACGTTGCTGTGAGCCTGGCTGCACTTTCTGCAGGCTGTCATCCGTGAGGTCCATCGGGGGCCTATCAGTGTCCAGGAGGCCCTCCACCCTGTGGAACACTAAGACCCTCCCTGGTCTGCCCCACTGAGGGCTTGTGCTTCATTCCTCCCTCACATCCTTCCACTTACCCCTCCCTAACCCCCCTTCTTGATGTCAAATAAAATACATATATTTTCATGAACACAAACTCTCTTTATTTAACAAAACTGTGTGTGTGGGGGGGGGGAAATGAAACTCCGGTGAGACTGGGGAAAGGAGGCGGGAGAGGGGAGAAGAGAGGGTGGGAGAGGGGAGGGGCAAACCTGGGAGGAGGGAGCTGGAAGGGGGAAGCAAGGGGAAGAAGGGGGAGGGGAAGCTCAGGATTGGGGGTCTCACTGGACCAACTTGATTTTCATGCAAACCCGCTCCTGGGTTTGCATGTGGCCTTTGGTGGCCAGGCTGGCAGCTATCCTACCATAGACAGCTGTGTTCCTCTGTCTAGTGAGGAGATCATGGATGTTGGGGGTATCCCCCCCAAACCTGAATAAGGTCCATGATCTCCACCCTGGACCAGGAAGGCACCTGCCTACTCTGGGCCCTGGCAGGCTCCTGGGAGCTGTCAGACTGCTCCTGGGGAGTGGTGGAGGGCTGGCTGCCAGTGGCTTGCTGGTTCATGTTTTGGGACCACTGGGTCAGGGGCAGTGACTGCTGGCTCCGGGCTGGCAGGCTTGGAGCTGGCACAGGCACTGTGGCCAGAGTCTACCCCTTTAAGGGCTCCAGGGAGGAGGGAGGGAGAGGAGTGTCCTTGGTTGAGGCTGGAGTGGCCACCAGGGCACCCTGGGAAGGCTGGAGGCCCCCTATTTCGATGTAAGTGTCTACACAGCACTTATTTCGAAATAGCTATTTCAAATTTGGCTTTATTCCTCATGGAATGAGGTTTACCAAATTTGAAATAAGTGCTCCACTATTTCAAATTAATTTCGAAATAGCGGTTTGGCTGTGTAGACGCTAGTAAAGTTATTTTGAAATAACTTTGCTGTGTAGACATACCCTTATAAAGTGACACAAATTTGGTGGGAATTAAATTCGTATGCTGCCTGGGTAGCCATGACATATTTGAAATCTTAAAAAAAAAAAAAAAAAAAAAAAAAAAGACCACAGATCTGATCATGCAGCCTTGTCAACTCCAGTGTGGTCTGAAATTATAAACAGTTTAATGTGCTCCGTGGACACATCAACAAAAAAGGTTTGAGACAAAGTAAAGAAAATTATTATTTTTCTTAAGAATAATTATTTTTGCTTTCACAGTTTCAACTACAAGTCCCCACAGATCCAGCATGCACAGCTCTGTGCTCTTATCCAGTGGTGGCTTTACATTACTAAAGAAACTCATTCATCTCTGAATGCTATCTGCACATCCTGAAACAGCCAGAGAATCACAGGCCCAACTGGAGTGACAGAAGGAGTGGACAGGGACCACATTTATGTTGCAGAGGGGCCTGCATAATGTAGGTCTAGTCTTGAAGTGACCCACTAATAAATCCTGGAGAACCCAGAATACAACTGAATAAAAAGGTGCTAAAAAGAGGTTACCTACAAAAGGGTATACCGTTGCCACTGATCAGCTATATAATCTATATAATCAGATAAAAGATCTAGTGACTCCTTGCATTAAAGACAGCAAACAGTTTGAGTTGAGTAATTAAACTAAACAATACACTGACTGTGATAGGTTTTACCTCTTTGTCTACCCCTTGGGTTGTATGTAGTAGCTCTCTTCTCTTGGATGTCTGTCTCTGGACAGCAGCATGGCTGTAGTCTGGGTCTCAGACTTCGGGTGCAGCCCTCCAGCCCTACCTCTTCAGGAGTGTTGCCTTCTGGTGAGGGGAAGGGCGGTGTATTGAAGTAGTTAGAGGGCCAGTTCCCCATGGTCTTGCACAGCATACAGACCAATAGTCCTTGGTAGGAAAGTCTGGCTCTTTGTCTCTTGCATGTCCAAACCACCAAGGCTGTCCCAGGGCTCCAAAAATTAAAAATATGAGAAAAAATGGTTCTTCTGCTTCTTTAGAGGATGAGGGGGTGGGAGGGTGGAAGGGGAAAGATGGTGATTTCATGCAGTTTCCATGGGAGATTACCCTTGTTCCCTGAGGCCAGGAAGCTCTGTGCACTAGTTCTGCTTGTTCTTCAATGCCGACCAGCCCTACTCAGGAGACTCCCATTTAAGAATTTGCCTTTCTTCAACACTGACAAGCCTAAGTGTAGTGGGTTGTGGCTGACTGAGCCCAGAGGAGCTCTTTAACCCCTTCTCGACTGCTCTCTGACACACCAATAGCAGCACAGATAAATATAGACTCTGAGCAGAGCAGTAGCGGTACTCTCAGATGACATGACACAAGACTGAAATCACCTATATCAGCTAATCAGTTCATACATATTATGTCATTTAGTCTTTTTAAAGTTGTGACATCAAGGATAATAGTATTTCGAGAAAACAAGTGAGCTCCTACAATGTCTGACGGGCTGGGATCTACTCTGAAAAGACAATCCTTTCAAAAGCAGTCGCAGATCTAAACATGATGAGGTGGTTCAGAACATTCTTACAAAAGGCCCTTTCAAGTTGATTGGAAGATCAAGCTCCTCCCCATTCCATTATAAAGCAGCCAGTGCTTTTCAAAGGGAGTGTACTTAGAAAGTCTTCCAGCCAGCTCTTTGGGTACTGACCAGTGTGAATTACAAATTAGCTAAGAGGAAGGCACAGAAATAACAGGCTTTAATAACGTTAGGCCTAAGCTAGTATTAGTCCACTTTTTAGCTGAATCTCATTAACAAAAGGCAAGCCCCTAGCACTTGCTTAAATTAATATGCTGAGCTGAATGGGCTCACAGACACCATGGCATTGCGTTAAGTCAGGTTGATCTTTGATCTCTGTGTAAGAATGCATCTTTCAGAATCGTGAGCAGACTGATTCAATTAAAATGCCACTAAAAGTATCAGAACTCAAGTAATAAAACAAAACTGATGTTAAAAACTGACCTGTTCTCAAACCCTTAATAATTCATTAGTAAAATACTGCTATATTTCATTTAGCTTTTACACAAAATATACCCCCAAGTGTTTGTATAATTGAATAATTCTTGTTAAAATGTGCAGTAAATAATAACCAAGGTTAGCAGAAAAAGATTATCAGATTTGCAGGCAGTTGTGGGGATTTCACCAACACAGGCAAAGATTTTGCAGGGATTTTCTCACTGCTTAATCTGTACTTCAGTGAAGTTGCTGCAGTGTTACTGTATTGGTTAAAACACACAGGTATGGTCCCTCAACCTACAGACAGCTCAGCAAAACTGTATATAGGGACCTCTGTACAGATACATTATAGGACCCTGCATGCCACGGTGTGTCAGAGGAGTATGATAACATGCAGCACTCTACCAGTCCTGTGTAAACTCTGCTGGTACACTCTAAAAGGTACCAGATTTATGCTAACATCAGCATGAGCTAGATACCTTTTAGAGAGCACCAGTAGGGTCTACATGGGACAGTTAGGGTGTGTCTACACAGCAAAGTTACTTCGGAATAATGGCCATTATTCCAAAATAACTATGTGAGCGTCTACACAGCAAAACCACTATTTCGAAATAATTTCAAAATAGCAGACGGCTTGTTCTGTAAACCTCATTCTACAAGGAATAGCGCCTATTCCAAAATAGATATTTCATAATAGGGGCTGTGTAGACAGGGAATAGTTGCTATTTCAAAATAGGGGGTCTCCAGCCCTTCCCAGGGTGCTCTGCTGGCCATTCTGTCCACACTCAGCAAAACTCTATCCCCCCCGTGGAGCCCTTAAAGCTGCAGCCTCTGCAGAAAGGTTTTGTAGCTCACAGAAGGCCTGACAGCCCTGAGCCACCCTGCATCTGCACCTGCCTTGCTTTCCCCCCAGGATAAGCCAGTCTGCTGCTCCCACCCAGCCCTCTACTGCTCCCAGGAGCCTGCCAGGGCCACAAAAGACATGCACCTTCCTGGTCTGGTGCAGAGATCCTGGACCTTATTGAGGTTTGGGGGTCGAGACCAAGCTCCAGGATCTCCGCACCAGATGCAGGAATGTGGACATCTATGGCCGGATGGTCACTAAAGGCCACATCCGCCCCCACGAACAGGTGCTGCTGAAGGTTAAAGAGCTCTGCCAGGCATATGCCAGGGCCAGGCAGGGCAATTCCCAATCCGGGACAGAGCCCCAAAGCTGCCTTTATTTTAAGGAACTGGACCGCATCCTGGGGGGCGGGGCATCCCTTCCCCTTCCCCGGTTGTAGACACCAGGCTCAAAGTGCCCATCGTCCTTGCGGGGGAGGGAGGAGATGAGGACGAGGAGGAGCAGAATCTGGACGAGGCAAATATCACCACCCAGCTGACCCAGGAGCCCGAAAGCCTCCCTGTGGACGTGTCCCAGGCATCGTCCAAGGCCGGGGAAGTTACATCATGTGAGTGCCATCACTTTCCCTTCATGCAGGGGGTGGAGGGGACGGCCGGAGGGTATGTGTGTGTGTGTGGGGGGGGGGAATGGGGAGCTGGGCACTCCATGCTTGGCCCTTGCTGGCCATGGATCGTGCAGCAGCCTGTGCATGTGGGATCATGTGCTGTTCCACTCCTGGGCACATGTCCCCAAGAGGCTGCCACAGAGGACCCTTGTGCTATTGGCCACAGGGTGTCTAGAGAGGCCTGCCATGCTCCTTACCCCGAGGTGGGACACCCACTCTCCACAAGCCATCTCTAGAAGGAGGCAGGGGACATGAACACAAACACACACACACACTCAGCAGTCCCACACATGGCACACGGGTATGCCCACAATCTCAGGGCAGCACCCACTCCCAGGGACATGTGGGCCCACTGGCCAGAGTGCACATGGCCTTGCTCCAAGCACATCACCTGCGACAGAGATGAAAACTGTCGCTCTCAGGTCGCAGATGGGGGCTAGGCTTCAGGCACTGTGTCCCCTGGGATGACTGACCATCTCTCTTTGTTGTCCACAGCTGGACCAGCTGCGAGAGGGGGTGGTGAACACACCCAGGACAGGCTTCTGGACCCGAGGCATCTGCAGGTGCCACTGTCCCATGGACGAATTCCAGCGGCAGCACCTGGTGGCACTGTGAGCCATGCACCACACCATGCAGGGCTGGGTCCAGGAGGATCTGCAGCTGCATCGGGAGAGCTGGCAGGAGCTGCTTGCACAGGGCCGCTGCATGTGTGCAGATGTCCACTCCCTTGTGCTGAGCATGATGCCTCCTCCTGCTCTAGCCTCTGCTCCCACTCCCACTGTAGCTCCTCCTCCCCCCTCTCTCCCACTTCCACTCCCCCTCCCGCTTCTCCCTCAACATCCTCCCTACCTCCTGTGGATGCTGAGGCCCCCACACCTGTGGTGGTGGTGGGATCTACAGAGCCCAGCACCACTCCCGTCCCCATCTCTGAGCTTCTCCTCCCACTTTCTCCCCCTTCCAGCTCCCTCCTACCTCCTCCAAGGTTCTCACCACCCCCCCCTTCTTCCACCCTCTCTCAGGTTCTTTCCCCAGTCTCTCCCCAGTTTCTTTGACCCCACATAGAGACTACAGAGTTTTCAGTTTTTCAAAAACAAATGTGTTGTTTATTGCTCCAGCAGGAAATGGGGGAAGGGAGGAGAAAGTGGAGGGACGGCAGTGATGGGGGTGAGTGGGGCGGACCAGGGGAAAGTGTCACTGGTCCCCCTGGGGAGAAGCTCTCCCTCAGGGCCTCCCAGATTTGCACGGCCCCCTGATGGGCCTGCCGGATGGCAGCTGTGCTCGGCTGCTCGTAGGCCCTGCCTATGTGTTCAGCCTCTGCCCCCCCACCCTGGCAGGAAGACCTCCCCCTGCGTTTCACACATGTTGTGCAGAACACAACATGCAGCCACCACATGTGGGATGTTGGGCTCTCCGAGGTTCAGGTGAGTTAGGAGGCATCTAAACCGTGCCTTCAAACAGCTGAAGGCATCCTCCATGACCATGCGGGCCCTGCAGACACGCTCTTTTGGAATCCCTGTAAATCCATGAGGAAAAAGGGCTCTTCTAAAAGAGGAGGTTTTTCCAAAATTTGGCCCAGTGTAGACGGGCCACATTTTGGAAAAGCTCTTCCAAAAAAAGAAGCGGAAAAAGATACGCAAATAACAGTTTGCAATTTGTGTAGCTTTTCCCGGAAGAACAGTGTAGCGTAGACGTAGCCTTAGAGTGCAACGTGTTAGCATAGTCTTCAAATCACACCCCTCTAGGGCATGGGCAGTGGGCGAAGATACTGTTGCTTCCCAGCCTGTGGCTCCGCCCATACTCCAGCCCTGCTCCACCTAGGCCCCACCTCCTCCCCACTGTCTCCTTCTTCTCTTCCCTCCCCATCTCTGCTCATCCCTTCCAGCCAATTCCCTGAACCCAAATGTAGCAAATGACATTTGAAAAAAAAAACCCCACTCTTCTAAAATTCCTTTCCAAAGAAAATTGAACATTTTCCCACTGAATCCCGGATTGAGAAGACTGGACACGCAGAAGGTACCTAATTAAAAACATTATATTTGGGAATAAAAAATGTCAGTCACAGGTTTCTTGATATATCATGAAGTTTCTCAGAGAATTATGTGTAAAAACTTCGTAGTAAGGGCAAGTCAGTTGTTCTGCTGAATACAACATTAAATATCATGGAATACATGATGCAGCTTTTCTCTGTTTTACATTTTTTGAATCAGTATTTCGAAGCAGATTTTATATTTTAAATGTACTTTTAAGCCTTCATGAAGTAATCATTCCAGATTACTACATATTTAATGAAACAAAAACATTATTTTAAATTCATCAGAATGGTTTAGTATTTCATTTCATTGCTTTTAGAAGAAGAGAACACTAAGGGTATGTCTACACCCTTAGTTCGAACTAGGGTGGTTTATGTAGGCATTCGAAGTTGCAAATGAAGCCCGGGATTTAAATATCCCGGGCTTCATTTGCATCTTGCCGGGCGGGCACCATTTTTAAATCCCCTTAGGTCGAACTCCGTGCCCGCAGCTACACGCGGCACGGAGTAGGTAGTTTGAATTAAGATCTCTAATTTGAACTACCGGTACACTTCGTTCCACGAGGAGTAACGGTAGTTCGAATTAGAGATCCTAATTCGAACTACCTACTCCGTGCCGCGTGTAGCCGCGGGCACGGAGTTCGACCTAAGGGGATTTAAAAATGGTGCCTGACCGGCAAGATGCAAATGAAGCCCGGCATATTTAAATCCCGGGCTTCATTTGCAACTTCAAATGGCTACATTAACCACCCTAGTTCAAACTAAGGTGGTAGTGTAGACATACCCTAATTTATTTTGTGTGATTGTGTTTTAGATAAGGGTGGTCTTTTGAAGAATTTATTTTTAAAACTATAGCTAAAGATCCAAACATTTAAGCTAAAGCTGAATACAGGTTTGACGTCCCTGATCCGGTACCCTCAAGACCTGAGTAGTCTGGACCCAGGGACTTTACCAGACCAGAAGAGGTCAATGCCCTCTGCTGGCCACCAGTCCCACTCCTGGAATCCTTTTTGAGCTGTGGGACTCCCCAGAGCCTGGGCTCCCTACCCGGCTGCCAGCCCCATGCTGCCGGGGCTGCCTGGGGTCAGGATCCCCTAGCCTGCTCTCTCCAGCTGCCGCTGTCCCCACTCCATCTGGGGATTCCCCAGCTGCTGCCAGCCCTACTGCCACTGGGGGTTCCCAGCCGGGGCTGGAGCTCCCCGGCTGTGGCTGGGCCCTGTAGCCTCTGGGAGTTTCTGGCTGGGGCCAAGGCTCCCCAGCCACTGCCAGGGCTCACTGGGCTGGGTTCCCCAGGGCTGGTTCCCCAGCCACAGCTGGCCCAGCCAGGGCTCCCCAGCACCCATGGGACTCCCAGCTGTCTCGGGCTCCTGGCCTTCAAGACTCTTTAGTCTAGCAACATCTGTGGTCCATCTACCGGACCACGGATGTTGCTGGATCAGAGAGTCCCAGATTTGGGACGTTCAACCTGTAGTCAAAATGTGCATCTAAAAATCTATGCAAGGATTTTTTTTAGATATGTGATTTTATAATCTCTAGCAACAAACTAATGATATAATTAAAGCAAATTTTAAACTAAGGTCCTGTAGACATAGTAATGCACAACTGTTTTGTTAGTAAACTCAGGGTTGGCACATGCCTGTTAAATGGCTACATTATCACTTAATGGCTCTTTCATAGGTTTGATGTCATGGTCATGGGTCTGGCTTTTCATTTTAAGTTAATAGATCTATGGGGTAGAGAAGGAGGAGGAGATTCATCAATGAAACAGCCTATTGTGGGAACCTTTAGGAGTGGTTGGAACAGGGATAGAAACGGGAGTGGTTGAGCACTAAGACCCAGGGAAGATTGAAAGCCAGACATGTACCCAGAAGTCAACTACTTCAAGACAGATGCAACAAGAACAATAACAGAACACCACTGGTCATCACCTACAGCACCCAGCTTAAACCTTTCCAACACACCATTGACAATTTACAACCTATCCTGGAAAATGATCCCTCACTCTCACCGGCCTTGGAGATAGGCCAGTCCTTGCCTACAGATAATCCCCCAACCTGAAGCAAATCCTTTCCAGCAGCCACACATCACACCTAAGATACACTCACCCAGGAACGTACCCCTGCAACAAACCCCACTGCCAACTCTGTCCACGCATCTATACGTGTGACACCATCACAGGGCCTAAGCACATAAGCCACATCACAGGCTCACATCCTCTAATGTGATCTATGCCATCAAGTGCCAGCAATGCCTCTCTGCCTTATATATTGGCCAAACTGAACAGTCTCTATGAAAAAGGATAAATGGACACAAATCAGACATCAGAAATAGTTGCATGCATTTTAACCTGCCTGGTCACTCAATCTGCATTTCCACATCAAAAGGTATGAATGGGACACATCCAGCCCACTTAATTAGTCTCATTAACATGGGTCCTACAATTGACAGGTATTTCTTCTGCTGTTATATATATATCTTGGTTTCTGTTATTTCCACTCCAATTCATCTGATGAAGTAGATTTTATCCATGAAAGCTCATGATTCTATATCTTCTGGTTAGTCTCTTAGGGCATGTCTACACTAGGAAATTATTTCAAAATAACTAAATTCAAAATAATAACTCCTGAAATAACTATTTTGAAATAAGCTTATTCCCCAAGAAAAGCAGCAGTACAGATTTCAAAATAACCAACCCATTATTTCAAAATAACGGGCTTGGTAGTGTGGACGCTCCATTTATTATTTCAAAATAAGGGGTGTTATTTTGAAAGAATTCCCTAGTGTAGACCGGACTAAGGTATCATGGGACTACTCATTGGATTTGAAGGGAAGCAAACAGCTTTCAAGTGGTTAATGTGGGTTGTGTCATATGCAGCACGTTTACCACTTTTAACTCTTTTATTTCCCTTAAAACAGTTTAAAATAATGGTGGTTATCAGGCCTGATGAATCTGAGGAATCAAATATTGGTCCCAGAGCTAAGTGTGGGGTTTTGCTGCTTTATGTAATAACAGAGACAACTGGCTGCTGATTTCCTGATAGGGGAGCTGACAGACTTGCAGGGTCCCTGGGCAAGGTGTGTGTGGGGGGAGTGTCAGATCTGTGTTCCTGGAACAGGCAGGGCCTCAGGCGGAAGGGGAGGAGCTGGGAGTAGCCAGCCCTCAGCACCCCCCGGAGTGTGTCATACTGCCCCCCAACTCCCCAGCCAACATTGAGAGCCACCCGGAGCGTGCAGTGTGGCAGTTGGGCAGCAATTTAATGGGCCTGGAGCTCCAGGTTCTGTCATTCCTGCTATAGTAGTGAGGATGGCCAGAAGCCCCAGGCTCTTTTGAATTGCCAGGCCCGGGGTCAACTGTTCTCTTTGTCCCCCAAATTGGTGGGCCTGTTTCCTGAGTTACTGCTATCGGCCTGAATGCATATGCTTATGCTATTGTAAAGAGCCATTAGCATCAGAGCAACTTGATTTAAGTAAATAACTTTAACAAATACTGTGAGTATGGGACATACTAGTGGAGACTTCATCGGCAAGCAATTACATTTCAAATTGGATTCAAATCCCTCTTACCTTCACCCCATCACCCTATGACAAGCCAACCCTGAAAAAAGTTTTTAGAGATGCCTTTGAATATCTTTGAATGCAGGGGAGCAATCAGGAAGGCAAAAGTGCAATTGGAATTGCAGCTAGCAAGGCATATGAAGGGTAACAACAAAGGTTTCTATTGGCATGTTAGCAATAAGGGGGTGATCAGAGAGGGTGTGGGACCCTTACAGGATGAAGGAGGTAACCTAGTGACAGATGATGTAGAAAAAGCTGAAGTACTCAATGCTTTCTTTGCCTCTGTCTTCACAGACAAGGTCAGCTCCCAGACTACTGCACTAGGCAACACAGTATGGGAAGGAGGTGGGCAGCCCTTGGTGGAGAAAGAACTATTTAGAAAAGCTAGACATACACAAATCCATGGGTCCAGATTTAATGCTTCCAAGAGTACTGAGGGAGTTGGCAAATGTCATTTTGGCTGTTATCTTTGAAAATTCATGGAGTTTGGGACAGGTTCCGGATGACTGGAAAAAGTCATATAATATAGTGCCCATCTTTAAAAAAGGAAAGAAGGACAATTCAGGAAACTATAGACTGGTCAGCCTCACCTCAGTCCCAGGAAAAATCATGGAGTGGATCTTCAAGGAATCAATTTTGAAGCACTTGGAAAAGGGGAAAGTGATCAGGAATAGTCAACATGGATTCACCAAGGGCAAATTATGCCTGAACAACCTGATTCGCTTCTATGATGAGGTAACTGAGGCTGAGGAATTTGAGCTTATTTAGTTTACAGAAGAGAAGAGCGAGGGGGGATTTGATAGCAGCCTTCAATTTCCTGAAGGGAGGTTCCAAAGAGGAAGGAGTGAAGCTGTTCTCAGTAGTGAGGGATGGTAGAACAAGGAGCAATGGTCTCAGGTTACAGTGGGAAAGGTCTAGGTTGGATATTGGAAAAACTGTTTCACTAAGAGGGTGGTGAAGCACTGGAATGGGTTACCTAGGGAGGTGGTAGAATCTCCATCCCTAGAGGTTTTTATGTCCCGGCTTGACGAAGCCTTGGCTGGGATGGTTTAGTTGGGGTTGGTCCTGCTTTAGGCAGGGGGCTGGACTCCATGATCTCCTGGGATCTCTTCCAGCCCTAGGATTCTGTGATTCTATGATCTTGAAGTGATTATTTCTACCAAATGCAGACTGGCTGGCCTATTAGCCCAGCAAAGGTTTTAGCAAGTGTTCCATTGTAATCAAGCACATATAATAGTTATCTACAAAATCTACTGAGCTAGGGAAAGAAACAGCAAAATTGTTACTCGCTTCATGTAAAAAGCCCACCTGAATGTTGTGAAAAGAAAGTCAATGATCATTTTGCACACTGTGCCTCCATTTCTTTAGCCTGATTCCTCTGTTCCTGCATTCTCATTGGATCCCCGGCAATTGATGAGACCATTGGCCCAATTCTTTCCTAGAATGTAAGATTTTGGGGCTATGGGGTTTTGTACAGCCCTTAGCACAAAGAGTTCCTGATTCTAACAGAGGCCTCTGGTTGCCACTGCAATATAAATATTACCTGAGGAATGATCATTCATATCATGAGCCTGCTTCACATTGAACAACACTTCAGAGGGAAAAATAATACAAAGATTTTGGAACTACAAGACTGTGTGCTTATTTCACTCCTCAGTCATATTGTCTTGTCTCCCTCCATGTTGTCTGTTCAACTATAAAATCTCTGAGCCAGGGACAACACCCTCTGCCCAAAAAGTGCCTTCCATTCCAGGTGTACTACACACATTACAATAAAAAATGAACATTATCAATCATAAGGAGGCCTGACCCATGTGACCATCTGCTTTTGTGTCAGTGAAATATAAGGCAGTTTATCTGTAACCAGCCATAACTGCTTTGGATACCTATGGATTTAGATACAGCATTGAGGTGATAAGATTTCAAAGGCATTGACAAGTAGCCAAGAAATAGAGAGCCTTCTGGTGTAAACTGGCATAGCTTACTTGAAGTTAATGTTGATTTACACCAGATGAGGATCTGGCCCAGGTAGTGCAATACAAAAAAAAATTAGTCAAAGACAGGATCATTTTTCTGCATTGCTTAGCAAAATGGTGCTTGAGTACCACAGAGAATAGTGGTTCCCAAACTCTGGAGGAAACTGTAAGACTTTATTAGACTGAGAACTGAGCTGTACCAGCCAGTACTCCCCACTTCGCAGTTATTCATGGTATAGTCTTCACTGGAGACTGGGATAAACCCGAACACACTACAGAAAATGTGTTCAGTAAAGCAGGGAGCAAAGGCTATGGAATACAAGTCAGAAAAGATGGAGGCAGCCAGGTGGCATAGCATTTATTGCCAATAACATTTCCATATTTCCAGAGGAACATTTCCAATTCACACGATCTATGTCTCACTAGTACATGCATTTTACACACAGTACTTAAGGGATAATCCCTAATGCACTGTACTATATGAAGCAGTAAATGGCTGCTGAGATTAATAGGCCAAGGAAAGCTGAGGCATTTAATCAATCTACAAAAGCATTTGTTGCCAGCATATTGCAGAGTGAAAGAAAATTATTCCTACTATTACCACAAATGATAACAAGGAAAAATTTTCCCCTTAGCTGCTGAGGGTTTGAATTCTGGGTTGCCTCTTTCCTTGACAGGATTTTGTGAGGGCGGGGGCTTCACTGGGATTCATAGCCAAACAAAGGAAGTCTTTAATGCCCTGTGTGAAAAAGGATGTTACATCTACACTGCAGGGTTTTTGCGCAAGAAGTCTTTTGCGGAAGAGCTCTTGCACAAAAATTTCTTGCGCAAAAGCGTGGCCACACCTCAAAGTGCATCACTTCTGCAATGCGCTTTTGCGCAAGAGAGCGTCCACACTGCATGGATGCTCTTGCTCAAGAAAGCTCTGATGGGCATTCACAGAATAATAGGCTCTATTTGCGCAAGAAACCCCTGCAGAGCGTCCACACATGCCTTTTTGCGCAACAGCTGTAGCACAAAAAGGAGTTATGCCTCGTAGAAGGAAGTTTACCTACACCACAAAAAGCCCCCTGTTCTGCCATTTTACTGTCGATTTACTTGCACAAAAGTGCGCTTGAGGTGTGGACACTCCGTGGGTTTTTGTGCAAAAATAGCCGTTTTTGCGCAAAAACCTTGTAGTGTAGATGTGCCGGAGAGATCTGACTAGACAAATACATTGCCAGGGAGGGATTCTGTGCCATTTGTGAGGGGAGATAATTTTCTTTTGAGGAGGAGGGGGCTGTGCAGAGTGGCTGAAATACTGGTGTAAGGCAGAAAAAGAATAACAAGAGTTAGATTCTCTCTTGTGCCAGAGCTTTGCTTGGTGAAAGGGGACACCAGGAGGTCTGTAACAGGTCTTTGATCTTAAGGGCCAACTTTGGTGCAGATCCAATTTAGAGCGGCTGTCAGAAAAGAGCAGCACTGGCCCAGGAAGAATTGGACAGGAGAGAAGACAAACTGGGGAAGAGGACTCCATCACAGGGAAGCACTCCAACACATAAGGGGCCTGCTTGAGGAAGGGACCCTACCTATGTTCAACTCCAAGAGAAGGATGAGCTAGTGAGAGGCATTGTGTTTAAGATGTTTATTGTGTTCTAAATGGTCTGTACTCTTTTATGCTTTACTTGTTAAGCAAAAGAGAAATAATGTATTAGACTCTGGACAAAGCATATGTGTGCTATAAGCCTCACAACTATATGCTCCTGCATGCTTCACAACTATCACATGCCTTGTGAGAAAATTAAACAGTAAACCAGAAGTCTCACATTTTGGGGTGGAGGTCTGGGAGAAGGTACACTGTAGCAATGGAGAAATATAAAGGGTCAGCACCAAGCCTGCGGAGTAGGCAGCTTTCAGGAGCAGGCACTTGACAGGGGGTATGTGCCCTTTAAGTGTGCTTGGAGACTCCAGAGATGGGGGATTGGCAGAACTCTGTTCAAGTCCCGGACACTTAAACCACTTGGAGATCCAGAGGCTTAGACTCCCTTGACAGCAGTCTGTAGTGCGACCAGTAGAGGAAGTCTGACTGGATCTGTGACAGAGTGGTAACAGCATGTTCTGTGTTTGTCCAGCGCCTAGCACAGGTTCATGACTAGAGTTCTAGACACTACAGTCATGCAAATAAATAATAACTAGGCGTATGTCTAGACTACATCCCTCTGGCGACAAAGGGATATAAATTAGACATACTGAAATTGCTAATGAAGCGGGGATTTAAATATCCCGTGCTTCATTAGAATAAAAATGGCCACCGCTTTTTGCTGACGCGGCAATTTGCCTCGTGCAACGAGGTTTACAGGATCGGTCGGAAAAGGTTTTCCTTGCCGACCGATCCCCGTCTAGACTGACCACTTTTTGCCGGCAAATTGCCGTGTCGGCGAAAAGGGGTGGCCATTTTTATTCTAATGAAGCGCGAGATATTTAAATCCCTGCTTCATCAGCAATTTTGATATGTCTAATTTACATCCCTCTGTCTCCAGAGGGATGTAGTCTAGACATACCCAAGGGGCTGCCCCCTCTACTTGCTACGTTTGCTTACCCTCCCCACTCTGGCCGCTTTCACTTTGCTGAGAGAGCCTGATGACGCTTATGACATCATTCTGTCACCCAGCAGGAACATTCTGTCATCTGGCAGGAAACACTTTTTTATATATAGAGCGAGAGACAATAACAATGTCATAATGCAAAATAGTGATAAAAAGGAACACAACGTCAGGTGCCAGGGATTCACACCAAGGCTGCAGGAAGGGAATGGGTAGTAACAGGAAAGACATCTAACAGGAGAATGTGAAATACAGGTTGTTTTAATTTATATGGAAGCATCCCTAATTCTTTGTGGCCTGACTGAATCTTGGGTCCAATTGCATGCTGTTCTGTGTGATTCTGCCTCTGCTTTTCTGCTTGACCACAAAAGCGCTAACAACTTTGCTACCATCTTGCTTGCTGACTCAGCCTCAGTTTTGTTTGCTTTTTGAATCAGCTGCCACCTATTAACTTTTCTGCCTTCTCCCCCTCTAAGGGTATGTCTACACTGCAGCATTTTTCCGGAAAAATTGCTGTTTTTCCGGAAAAACGATACTTATGTCCACACTGGTATTGTATTCTTTTGACAGAAAGTCAAAAGAATGGAGGGGTTTTTCTGACAGTGGTAAACCTCTTTCTGTGAGGAAGAAGCATTTTTCCAAAAAAGCTTTTTTGGAAAAAGGCGTATGTGGACGCAGAAGAAGGAGTTATTTTGAAAGAAGAGGCCTCCAGGAAATAACACAGTTGCCCTGGTGGTCACTCCGTCCATACTAATCACAACTTAAATGCGAGATAGCGTCCAATAAATGTGGATGCTATCTTTCGAAAAAGCACATCGCTTTTTTCTTGAGCTTTTGTTGTGTGGACGGTCTCTTTCGAAATAAGCTTTTCCGAAAGATCTCTCCCAGAAAAGCTTCTTCCGAAAGAAGCCTGCAGTCTAGACATAGCCTAAGTGTCAAACTAGCCTTGTCCCTTCCTTCTCCCTCACCCAGACCTTTCTCACTCTTCTGGCTCCTTCCTCTATGCCAGTGGTCACCAACCTGTGGATCGGGATCTACTGGTAGATCTTGGAGCCTGTGACAGATGATCCTGACTAGTTTGGCCAAGGAGCTATCAAGTGCAGCACTTCAGCTGCCCCTCACCCCATTGCTGTACATATCCTGCCCTTTGCCTTGGAGCTGCCCTCCCCCCCCACCCAGAAGCCTACTGCTTGCTGTGCAGAGCAGGTAAGGGGAGGAGGAGCACTGATGTCAGGGTGCCCCCTCTCCTACCCTGTATTCTAGCTCCACAGAATGGAGGAAGGGGCATGACAGGGCTTGAGAGTTTGCTGGCTGCTTTTGGGAGTGGTGCAGGGGCAGGGCAGGGGTGAGCCTGCTGTAGCCCCACTGCACCACCACCCAGGAGCCACCTGCGGTAAGCGGTGTCCATCTCTGAACCTCTGCCCCAAGTCATGAACCCCCTCCTACATCCCAAGCCCCTATCCTAGCCCTGAGGCCCCGGACCCAAACTCCCTTGCAGAGCCTGTACCCTGAACCTCCTCCTGCACCCCAGCTCCCTACCCCAGGCTCAGCTCAGAGCTCCTCTATCACTCCAGATCCCTTAGCCCAAGCCCAGAGCCTGTGCCCAGACCCTCTGCCACTGCCTGATGAAAGGGAGGGAGAATGGGGGAGGGAGGAGTGAGCAGGGGCGGGGCCTCGGAGAAGGGGCACAAAGGAAGCAGGGCAAAATTATTTGGGTTTGAGGTAAATCCTGGATTACATTTAAATTCAAAAAGTGATCTCATGCTTAAAAAGGTTGGAGACCACTGCTCTATGCATACAAATATACTCTTACTTCCTCCACCTTCAAAAATCAGGCCCTTGTCTTCATCTATCTCTCCATCTACCTTCCCATCTCCCTCCTCCCCTTCTTCTCTAAACACATTTTGGGAGCCTCAGATTTTAGTCTGCATTTTGATACAGTTTTAAAGGACCATAACTTTCAGTGAATGGGTAAAAATCAGGCCCCTTGGAGAAACTCAGAGGCAATAGTCACTTTTGAAAATGTTGTGCTAAATAAAATATTTGCTAAAGACTCAGGAAGAATGAACATAAGCAAGACTTTCCTGTGTTTTGTTCAGATGCCTCAAAGCAAGAAGAAGGGGACATTTCTACCCTATGGTATAACACCATTGCAGAGTTTACCACATTCTTTTTCTTTAAAATGTTAGAGTGAGCTAAAAGAGTAAAACAAAGAAGACAATGGTTGTTCATTACAAGGGCTTAAAGGAACAGAATTATTGTCTCCTAAATTCAAGAGAATCTGTCTTTTGTAGCATCTTAGTAATGAATTCCCATTTGTTTACAAATTGGTTACTAGCACCTTATCAAAGTAGATAATGTAATATGCCATTTTTTATCTTCATTTGTCTGATGGATACCAGTAGTGTCCAGGGGATGATCCATTTGATGCTGAGACAGGGGATATTTCTATTAAAACTGAATCTTTTAGTTAATGTAGTAGAAATTAACAATTTTCAATTAATGAAATTTACAAACAAGGTGTCTGACCAGTGCTGACAGGCTTATCTGAATAGACAATACTGACAGAGTTATTTTAGTGGACCAGGAATAATACTGGTCCTTATTCTCTCTGATGTACTGATCTCAGGGTGCATCTACACTGCTGGGCTTAACTCAAAATAAGCTACGCAAACTGAGCTACATCAATTGCGCAGTTTATTTAGAAATAGTTTATTTCGAAATTGGGAGCATCTACACAGCACTTATTTTGAAATAAAGCGCTCTTCCTCCGAATGCCCTTACTCCTCGTACAATGAGGGTTACAGGAGTCAGAGTAAGAAGTCCTCCAGCTTGACAGTATTTCAATATTATTTCAAAATAACTGCCTGCTATATAGATGCAGACTAAGTTATTCCGAAATAATGCAAGTTGCTGTGTAGACATACCCTAAATCAACTGGCTTTGGTGGACTTACTCATGATTTATGCTGGTGTAAATGAAAGGAGACACACCCATTATATCTTTTCATCAGTAAAATTAGCTCTTCAGAAATATTTTCAGATCAGAGGAAGCTTATATATATATATATATATTAATTTTTTCACTGAGTCTAGAATGGTAGAATCAGTTGAATGTGTTTTATTTCTTCCACTTTGAAACCTATGCACACCTGTGGGAGTTTTCTGGAGCCAATTAAGTTAACCAAACCTTATCATAACCAATTCAGAGACTCTTAAGACCCAAGTTAGAGCATTTAGCATTGCTAACTTTGAAGAAAATGGTCTAATGCTATAGGCTTCATTATCAATTTCTGATAAATAGCTTAAAACTATATCCACATTACAGAGCTGTCGGCATCTTTATTTTACAGTTTTTATTAAGAATGCTCCCATCAAAAGTTATATATGTTCTCCAGAGAATTTGGGAGATGGAAAAGTTTGTGCTTATGCAAAAGGATACATTTTGACATGATGATTAGCAATGAGTTTTAAAGGCCATTATCAGTTAAATATCCTATTTTGTCTCTCTGAGCAGTAAAAGAAATTCTGATACAATCGTCATTTTATGTGTGATTTTTGTTGTGCGGTTGCAGAGAAAGTGAAAGCTATCCAGCTGTAGATAAGACAAATTAACAAATCAGGATCTAATCCCCTATTCTTCACTCAAACAAAACTCCTACACTGTAGGCTAAAGTTGAATTAAGCTACACAACTTCAGCTACATTAATTGAGTCCTGGCGCCCTGGGGCAGCCTCTGGGCTGGGTAGTGCCAGTGGCCGTGGGACTGGCTGAGGAGCCCCAGCAGCCCCAGAGCAGCTGAGTCCTGGCGGCCCCTGAACAGTGGAGCCCCGATGATTCTGGAGCAGTGGAGCCCCAATGTCCTGGAGTAGCAGAGCTGCAGTGCCCCTGAGCAGTGTAGCCCCAGCAGTCTGGAGCAGCTGAGCTTCAGCGGCTCCGGGGCTGTGGGATCTGGTAGCCTTGGGACAGTGAAGCCCCAGCACCCCTGGGACTGACTGAGGAACTGGGAGCCCAGTGGCCCAGGGGTAGGGGGAGCCTGGCAGAAGGGCCAACCTCCCCTGGTCCAGCAAACTCCCTCCTTTGGGACAGGTCAGGTCCCCACGGTGCCGGACCAGGAAAGTCCAACTTGTATTGGTTTCATGGTATTTGTGGACTCTGCTCATGTCTTCCCTAGTTTTCTCTCTTCTAGACTATCTGCATTTAGCTGCCTTAGCCATCCCTCATGTATTTTATTCTCCAATCCTGTTGTTGCACTGCTTTGCATATTATCTACTTTTAATATCCAATGTATGAATCAGAACTCCTCACAGTATTCCAGGTGTGGTAGTAGCTGAGCCATGCTACCTCTAGATTTACATATGATTCTTCTCATAGGTACATCCAAGAATACTTTGATTTGATGGCAATGGTATCACACAGGAAATTATTATTTACTTTCATGCTATTCAGGAAGGCCCTACTCCACCCTAGGGAGCATTGACAGTAAAAGTGCTGAATTAAAAAAAATAAAAGGCTGAATCACCTTGGAGTAAAATCACATAGAAGGCAAGGAACTGAAGGGAAAGTAGCATAAAAGCAGGTTATGACTACTCAAAGAGTTACTATCCAGAGTTATGAAATAAATTGGAGTCTTGTTTATCCATCTGAATGAAAATGTGGATCAATGTATGAAGTACCAAGTGACATTGAAACCAAACTGTTCTTGGAATCCTTATGCACATATCTCTCATTACAGGACACGTAACAGGGGACGAGGCATGAGAGATGGGATTTTCAAAAGTGTTTCATATTGATTTAAATATATCTCCATCAAAATCTATGGGGATTTTTCTATTGACTTCAATCGGAGCAGTGTTAGGCTACTGCTGAGAGCTTTTGGAAAGTCTCACATAAAATCTCACCATTTCAATACAAATGAATCCCTCTCTGTGGATACTGTATTATAGTAATACTGCTGGTGGTATGCTGATCCGGATCAGATATAGAACCAGGGTGAAGTACAAAGCAAACGAGATCTCCGTTCAGGTTAGGTAGCACTGAAATGTTGCAAGCAGTATTTGTGGATTGGAGCCCAAAAAAGCAGAAATCTTCACAAAATTTCTTCCCCTTTTAGCTGAAAGACCAGCTGTCATCATAAGATTTTGGTCACGTGCACCAACATATAGGTAACACCTAAAGCTACATCACTTTCTCGGCTGTCAAATACTTGTCACAATAAGTGAGTTTTTCACGTGGGTGAAGACAGCAGCTGTAGCAAACTGACCTTGGGGAAGATGGGGATGATGTGGCTAGGAAGAAAGAAACATTTCCAAAACACTGACCTGAACTTCTAGTGAGGCCATCTGCCCATCCATTGTTAAGGTGGTGCCCGGTCTTAGTGTCATGTCGGAGTCAAAATTATTGCCACCACAAGAAAAGCTATCTTTTCATTGCTGTCTTCTCCTTTTGTATTAAGACCCAGCCACTAATCTATCATTCTAAATTGGGCTATTGTGAATACTGGGTTTGGGCAAATTAATTTAGAAACTGCTGTACAATATGCAGCAATCTGCCTACTGAGCAAAGAAGATAAATGTGAACACAACACTAGCGCCGCCTGCTCTCTGACTCCCTGTTTCATTTCAGATCCAGTTCAAAGTCCTGGTCTTAATCTACAAGCCTGCAGTAGGATAGGGTCTGGCTACTTTCTGATTCAGAAAAGTGTCCCTATTAATTGCTAAGTTCTGCTGAGTGGGAACAGCCCCCTGGAGGCCATTATGCTCGTGAGGAGTAACAGAGCACATATTTGGGGCATTTTGGACATGTTCTCCCAGCTACATACAGATCCTCAGTGGGTGGAAGGCAGGACATGGTGCAAGCTACAGCAGCTTTATGATGCCCAGGTATTCCCCTATGTAAGGCTGGCCAGCTGTTGAAACAAGCCTTCAGCCTGCAGGCTGTAACAAAGGGGTTGGAGCAAGCAGGATGTGCCACCATGAGCTTTACCAAGGTAGGAAAGGCAACAAATATTATCAGTCAAACCTTTTCCAAATACAGGTTGAAACTCTCTGGTCCAGGACTCACTGGTTGGACAACATCCGTGGTCCAGCAGGATCACAAATGTTGCTGGATAAGACAGCCCCTGGACCAGAGAGCCCCTGGGCTTGGGGCAGCAGAGTCCAGGCACCCCAGGGCAGCCACAGGACTGTGGAGTGCTGGCAGCCCACGACTAGCCATGGAGCTCCACTGGGCCCAGAACAGCTGAACTCCAGCAGCCCTGGGACAACAAAGCCCCAGCGACTTTGGTGGCTCCAGAGCAGCTGAACCTGGCAGCCTTGGGGCAGTGGAGCCTCAGCAACCCTGGGGCTGGCTGAGAAGCTGGGAGCCCAGGGGCCCACTGGCAGGGGAGCTTGATGATTTGTGGATGGAACCCGGGAGAGCCCAGAGTCTGTCAGCAGAGGCTGACCTCCCCTGGTCTGGCAAACTCCCTCATTTGGGACCAGTCCGGTCCCAAGGGTGCCAGACCAGGGAGTGGATGTCATGACTAAAAGCCCCTGTTTACCAACTGTGTTAACACATGCCCATCTTGTGTTTGGCACCTCTAACCCTTTTCCTCCAGGAACCTGTGGAAGCAGCTGATTAAAGTGACTCAACCATCCCTTTCCCCCACCTTCTTTAAACCATAGCATTATTTATTCACCCAAAGATATATAACACTCAGAGACAAGGGTAAAACAATGAAAAAATATTACTCCGACTACACTGCAATCTCTCCATGGAAGCTTCAGTAAATCCCCTTCAGCTCAGTTATCTCCTTCTCTGGGATGGTGGAAATAGGCCTACCCTGCTGCATTTTTTAAGACAACCTATTGACCCTCTTCCTTCCCTAGGCCAACCTTTTTAAGATTTATGGCCTTTTGATCTTAAACTCAAGTCTAGGAACAGTCAGCCTTGACAGCCCGAATCAGGTAGGGGTTGTTTTCTACTAATTCTTCAAGAATTCTTGATGTTCTCTAGACTGTAACTTATCTTTGCCAAGGGTTCATTTCCTGTTTGGTTTCCCCTTGACAGTGTACTTTGATTTAACTCCTTGATGTCAAACAGGATAATATCATATAATCATGAATTGCAGTGCATATGATATTTATAAGAAATAACACATATAAATTCTTTCATTCCCCACAGAGGGGTTTGAGGATTTCACACTAAAATGAATTGGCCTTGCTTCTGAAGTGGTTGTGAAGAAGAATAATTTGCAATGGTGTGCAGCCCTCATCTTTCACAGCCGTTATTCTTATACTCTTGTGCACCAGACAGCATGTACAAATCTATCTGCCATACTGCCATGAGAATTCATTCACATCTTTAGTGACAGTTTCCTCCCCGTGATTAGTTTGTGTCTGTTACTTAGTCAATGAGAAATACAACTTCAGACACCACCAAACAAATTGATATTTCGGCTAATAAAAATTCACTCTGATTTGCTGGATCACCCTAATTATTTACTATTAATGCTAACACTAATACTAATACTAATACAAGTAGGTTTGATTTATCGGAATATCTTTTTTCTCACCAAAATGGCAACTTGGCAATGCCTGGAGTTTTATTTGTTGCCTCATTATTCTTTAATTGAAATTGACCAGTTGCACCTCTATTCAGAACTACAGCTCTCTCTGTATTACATTTAGAGAGAACCCTTCCAGTTGGGCTCTGAGATGTACTGTGGTAAACTGTAAAGCACTGGAATCAATCACTTGGGCAATGTTGCAATTAATATCCATTCTTCCCTGGTCCGGGGCTGCCAGACTCAGCTGCTCTGGGGTCGCTGGGGCTATGCTGTCTCAGGACCACCGTAGCTCTGTTACTACAGGGCTCCATTGCTCTGGGGCTCCGCTCTTCTCCAGGGCTCCATTGTGCCATGGTTCCATTGCTCCGGGACTTCTCTACTGAGGTCTTATTAGGCTAATGGAGAAGTTTGTGCTCTCTATATGTGATGAATTTTTCATTGCTCACCAGCTCCACACCTGGAGTCGGTAGTGAGGGGAAAAGCAGATGAATATAATTGTGGAAGGAAACATTATGTTTTAGGGCACTGATAGTTTCACTTGTTAAATTTGGAATGTTTGTACATATTAAGGCTAGAAAAGCAACTTTCAAACACAAGAGATACAATGTAAGGGCTAAATAATTGTTGAGCACAGAGAACAGTTATTTTACCATTATCTGATTCTGTATATGTTGGCTGTCATCTGTCAATTAATGGTACACATTTTGCCTGGAGATTTGTAAATGCAACTCCCTTGAATTCATTTGGAGTTATGTAGGTGTATGTGTGCGTGCATGCATGTATGTGAGTTGAACTTCATCCATTATATGAAGGTATCTCCCATGAGCTACTAACATATGCAGATAGAAAAGAGAGACTTCTAAAAGCATGTGACACAGAAGCTGAAGATATAGTTATTCAAACCTGAAAAGCACTACACCAGCAATCACCAATAATCACAGTATTGCTAATGAAGTTACCTTTTTTTTTCTTATGACCCTACAGTATATTAATAATATAGTGTTTTAAGGGCTTTAGCTACTGGCAATACAAGATCTGTTTAGCTTCATTTCCTTGAGGGAGGAACCTAACCACTATTAGTAGCAGACTGCACTGGCCTGTAGGGAGAATGTGATATATATTTTATCCTGGTCATTCAAATCTGCTAATGTTCCAACTTTACTTCAACAAGAGGAACAGGGATGAAAGGGAGAAGCATTGGCAGATGGCAGCCCATGAGGTGGTGAGAACTGCATATTGCATTTTGGCACTAAATGCCAAAGATAATATAAGATTAACCTAATTTCCTTATTTATAAAAATATGCTGATTGTTTGCCATTTTATTTCATTGTAATATTGTAGTTAGACTCAAGCACTTTACAGGGCTCTTTACATACTAAATAAATTAGGGAAAAAACTGGTTCAGTAGTAGGAACTTGTGATAGCTGTCAAAGCATTAGAGAAGTTTTAACTTTGAGAATAGTGAAGTTAAAACAAAACATTCATTTAATGTTGTCACTTCCACATCAGATCCAACAACCACAAAGAGGATCAGAGAACTGGTGAGAAGAGGATCGAGAGTATCTTGCTTAACTGGAAAGTTAAAAAGAGCTAATCCATTGTAATTTGAAGCTATCGCATATCTTTTAATATGGCTGATTTTTTTTGTTTTTCTTTCTAAAATAAATAATTCTCTGAGCTAATTTTAACTAAATACCACACCAGCATTTTGCTCTGAGTTGACTAATACAAAAAAGCCTTTTGTTTTTGTAAATTTTGTTAGGGTTGGTTCTAGTGTAGGGTCCATTTTACCTGAACTACACTGTCTGTAATTATTTCTTAGCTCTATTCACTCTGGCAGTTTAATTAGTTCCATGTTTGCTAGGGAAACTTTTCAAAAAATCCTCAGTTATAAACAATGGTTGAATTCCAATGCTATTAGCAACAGTGGGAGCTCTTTGTTTTAAACACTATATTAACTGGAGCTGTTCTGAGCTAGTGACACCCAGCACCCTAGTGACATTAACTTTCCAACATTGTTAACTCTGGGATGATAAATCAAAAAGCAGGATGTGAAAGGCAAATTTCAGTTGTGCCAGAGACCAATTTCGGGCATGCATGTATTTTGTCAGTTTGGAAGCCACTACTGCCCAGAGAAGATGGTATGCCTGGAAACCTGAGGAAATAAATAATTGCATTCTGTGTTAGTGCTATCAAGTTTAGCACAGGTTGAATCCCTCTCAACCGGGACTCCCTGGTCTGGCACGTTGCTGGACCAGAGAGATCCGGTGGAAGGCCAGAGGCAGAAGCCCTGAAGGAGCCAGGAATCCAGCCAGCCTGGCTGCAGGGAGGCCAGAGGCTGGGAGCCTTGCTGCGGGAGTCTGGCTGAGCCAGTGGCAGGGCGGACGGAATGCCAGCAGGCTCTGGTGGGGGCAGCGGTGTGCTGTGGTGGGGCCAGGAGCCCCAGCAGTGAGGCCAATGCTGCCCCAGTAGGGCTGGCAGGGTCGGAAACCCCCAACGGCTGAGCAGTGGTCTGCCACAGGGGAGAGAGGGCAGGAGTCCCGGCGACGGGACTGTGGGCTGGTGGACTGGTGCTGCTGTGGCAGAGCTCGTGGCGGGGCAGCGGTCTGCCGTGGTGGAGATGGGAGCTCCAGAGCTGGAACCGTGCTCTGAGATGGCAGGACGGTGGGGCTGCTGGCACGTGGGGAGCCATCTGGGAGGCCAGGCCAGGAGCAGAGCCAGGTTGGACAGCCAGTGGCAAAGGGGTCAGAAATGACCCTGAACTTCAGTGCATATGATATTTGTAAGAAATAACACATATAAACTCTTTCATTCCCCACAGGGGGTTTGAGGATTTCACACTAAAATGAATTGGCCTTGCTTCTGAAGTGGTTGTGAAGAAGAATAATTTGCAGCAGTGTGCAGCCCCCATCTTTCAGAGCCATTATTCTTATACTCTTGCACACCGGACAGCATATACAAATCTATCTGCCATATTGCCATAAGAATTCACTCACATCTTCAGTGGCAGTTTCCTTCACATGATCAGTTTGTGTCTGTTACTTAGTCAATAAGAAATAAAACTTCAGACACCACCAAACAAATTGATGTTTCAGCTAATAAAAATTCACTCTGGTTTGCTGGATCACCCTAATTATTTACTACTAATAAATACTAATACTAATACAAGTAGGTTTGATTTTTTTCTCACCAAAATGGCAACTTGACAATCCCTGAATATTTATTTGTTGCCTCATTATTCTTTAATTGAAATTGACCAATTGAGCCTGTGTTCAGAACTAGAGCTCTCTCTGTATTACATTGAGAGAGAACTCTTGCAATTGGTCTCTGAGATGTACTGTGGTAAACTGTAAAGTACTGGAAGCAATCAGTGGGGCAATGTGGCAATGAATATCCATTCCTGTGCCCTGGAGTATAGGTTTGGCCTCCCTGGTCTGGGGCTGCAAGACTCAGCTGCTCTGGCGCTGCCGCGGCTCTGGGGCTCACTTGCTCCAGGGTTCCAAGGCTCCGCTGCTCTGGACCTCTGCTCTTGAGGTCTTACTAGGCTAATGGAGAGGCTTGTGCTCTCCATATGTGATGAATTTTTCATTGCTCTCCAGCTCCACATTTGGCATGAGTAGTGACAGGAAAAGCAGATGAATATAATCATGGAAGGAAACATGTTTTAAGGAACTGATAGTTTCATTTCTAATTTGGAATTTTTTTATATACCTAAGGCTAGAAAAGCAACCTTAATTTGACCGCCTTGTGCCTATGCATAATAATACTGTCTTTAATTACATGCTGATTTTTTTTTACAGGACTCCGGCCTCAGAGTACAGGCTGAACTTGCTCTGGGAATGAATCAGGGTTATGTAGTGATGGAGAGTACTTTCTGTAGGACTTCTGCCTGATTTGTTGCTGAAGTTGGAAAGTGTGTGGTGAATGAGAAGAAAGAGAGAGGCTGCGCTCTTGACTAAGGCAATTGAAAACTGTTCCATGGAACTGGATTCTAGCACTTACTGGCAAAGAATTCCTGTGTGGTGCTGGGTAAGTCACTTATACCACATTATATGATCCTTAAATTATATGTTCCCCATTTTCTGGGACCCTGACTTCAATCACTGAAGTCTGATTTATAGAAAAGCTGAGCACTTACAGCTGCAATTGAATAGATAAAGTGCTACATGCTCTGAAAAATCCAGACATTTGAATCTCAGATTGGGGATGCCACAATTAGCAATACTTTTTACTTTAATCTTTCTGGGGCTCAGCTCCCCTCTGTAAAATGCCACTTCCTGATTTCACAGAAGGACAAGTGCTACTAATAATAGGGCCCAGATTTTCATGGCTGTTTTAACAGACAGATTTCTTCACCAGATAGTCATTGAACTAAAAAGAGCCAATAAAATTTTAGATTTGGTGTATACTGACGACCTCCTAGAAAAACTGGTTGTAAGAATCAAACTTGGTTTGAGTGATCATGAGCTAATTCACTTCAAATTAAATGGAAGGATAAACAAAAAGGGATCTGCAATTAGGGCTCTTGATTTCAAAAGGGCAATCTTTAAAAAATAAAGGAATTTGTTAGGGAAGTGTACTGGACTGAAGAACTGCTTGGAGTTACTTTAAGTCAAAATTGTAGAAACTATCTGAAGCCTGCATCCTAAGCAAAGGGGGAAAATAATAGGGAAGGCAGACTGAACTGGATTAACAAGCATCTCAAACAGGTGATTAAGAAAAAGCAGAAAGCCTCAGGAGTGGAAGATGAGAAAGATCAGCAAGGAAAGCTACCTCTTGGAGGTCAGAAAGTGTAGGGACAAAGTGAGAACTGCCAAAAGCTGAGCAGAACTGGACCTGGAGATGAAAGATAATCTAGGCATGGCCGAACATGTAAACAAATACTTTGCCTCAGTTTTTAATAAGGCCAATGAGGATCTTAGGGGTAACAGCTGGGTGGCTAAAGGGAATGAAAATAGAAATTACCACACCTGAGGTGGATGTCAAACTCAAACAGTTTAATGGGACTAAATTGGGTAGCCTGAATAATCTCCATCCTAGAATACTGTAGGCACTGGGAGATGAAATTGCCAGTCCAAGGGCAAGAATTTTGAATTAATTTATAAACTCGAGGGTCATACCCTATTCCTGGTGAACTGCTAAAATAGTTTCTAATGTTAAAAAGGGGGGGAGGGGGGAAGGGAAGTGATCCAGGAAATGACAGGACTGTGAGTTTGACCTCATTTGTATGCAAGGTTTTGGAATACATTTTGGAAGAGAAAGTAGTTAAGGACACAGAGGTAAATAGTAATTGGGATAAAACATAACATGTTTAACAAAAGGTAAACTGCGCCAGATCAATCTGATCTCCTTCTTTGAGAAGATAGCTGATTTTTTAGACTAAGGAAATGCAATACATCTATATTGATTTCAGTAAGACATTTGATACAGTTCCACATGGGAAAGTATTAGTTAAATTGGAGAAGATGGGTATTAATAGGAGTATTGAAAGATGGATAAGGAATTCGTGAAAGAGGGGACTACAACAGCTCAGACGGAAAGGTAAACTGTCAGGCTGGAGGGAGATTACTAGTGATGTTCTTCAGGGACAGGTCTTGGGATCAATCTTATTTAACACTTTTATTAATGACCTTGGAACAAAAAGTGTGAGTGTGCTAATAAAATCTCTCTCTCTCTGTCTCTGTAATATGTCATATAAGCTCACTATGGATGTGAGGCATGGGGCTGGCTGCTTATTGTCTTTAGTAGTAGGTGACTGTACATTCTGATGTGTATAACTGCACTTAAACATTATAGCTGAAATTGTGTTTATATATATATATATATATATAAATTATAAAATTAGTTTGAACAGTTAGTACCAAATGTGCCTTAAGGATCCTTAGAGAAAAATTCCACTTGCTGTTTTCTGTAGTTTAGCAGTGAATATTTAACTTTGCAATGTGTCTTTTTTTTAATTTAAGAAGCCTTTTCTATTTTAAAATTAGAACTGAGTTTATAATTGAGACATTTACATTTGAAACTCAGCTTTTATTTGAACAGGGCTATTTTCCAAACAGACAAGTATTTTGCCTACTTCCTTACTCCAGTACCACTATCACCCACACGTCCCATCAGAGAAAAATTCGGTGAACAGTATGAAGGTGATCTTGGTGGATGCTTTCCAACCATGAGAAGAATAGGAACTTCTATAAGAGAGGTGGAAAACCTTCCAGTGGATCTCTCAGTCTAGTGAATAACCTTTGAATTATACAATACCTCTGAAGGAATGCATTTTGATGGCAAGGGAAGTACACGCAGAAAAAGTGAGATATTGGCAATTTCAGCAGCAGATATCTTATACTCTGAGGTGGGGGGGCAACAGACTTGTTGGGCTCCAGGGTATGGTGGGCCAGAGATAGCTCTGTGATCCCAGGGCAAGGTGGGTGGGGCCTCAGGAGGAAGGGATGAGTCAGGGGGCAGCCAGCCCTCAGCACTGCCTAGAGCACACAGTGCTGGCTCCTGGACCCTTCTAGCCATTCTGAAAACCACTTGGAGCACAGTGCATGGCACTCCAGTGGCAATTTAAAGGGCTGGGGCTCTGGATGCCATCGCTCCTGCAATAGCGGCAGTGACAGCTGGGAGCCCCAGCAGCGCCATATCTAGGTGTTTTTGCGCCCAGGCAAAATATTAATTATGTGCCCCCTCTCCTTAGGTTGGCACAAATCGCGCTCCTTACTTTTGCAGCTTATTGCTTTTACTTATTGCATCTTTGCACCCTTGTTTATGATGTAGCTGGGGTGAGTGCCCTGCTTGCCCTGCCCCTGTTATGGCCCTGAGCCCCACGCCCTTTTGAATCACCGGGCCCCGGGGCAACTGCCCTTTTGGCCCCACCGTCAGCAGGCCTGCTCTGAGGTTTTGTAAGACCTCACAGACTACTGATGGTCACAAAACAGATGCCTGTATGGTCCCCACAATGCTTCCATTTCAGGGCTTCCTGAGTGTGTAAGTTCTTTCAGTAATGTGGTGAAATTTATAATGTCCCTCTGACTATCACATCGGGGTCCATGGAATTTAGAAGCCCTGCTGGAAAACTGGCACTCACTCACATAAACTGAGCAAGAATAATCTTCGTTAGAGTCTGCTCTTGGTTCCATCTTACTCAAGGGAAGCTGACAGAAATGCCAGCCCCCTGGGCAAGATGTGAGGGGTGCCGGCTCTACACTCATAGAAGTGGCAGGTCCTTAGGCAGAAGAGGTGGGGCTGGGGAAGCCAGCCTCCAGTTCTACTTGGAGCACATTGTGCTGGCCCAGAGCATGCCCCATGGCACCCTTCAAGAGTTTATACATTCCACATGACTAGTAGTTAGGGCGCAAGGAGTTTGCCGGCATTGCTGGTTCAGGTGGAAAAGCTTGTGAATGAATATGGAAGGTGTTGTGGGGTTTTGCTTTGAATGGAGAAGAACAGAGTAATTCGGGCTTCCTCAGAGCAGAATGGGAGAAACTGTAGCTGATGGATTACATGGAAAATAAGATGTGACATGTTGTGATCTGTTGACATAGTAGGAAGCGGGATATGGAAGAATCAGATCTCTGGTCTACACAAGAAAAAATGTGGATGTACTTGGCCCATCAGGACAAGTTTAAATAGTGGGTTTGTGGACAATATTTGATGAGTGGTTGGCAACTTTTGAGGGCTTATAGTGGAATTTTCAAAACTATCCAAGAAAAACTATTCAAGAAAATCTCTTACTGATCAGTGCTCCGAATTTGCCTGACAATTTTGAAAATTCAGTTCTTGTAGTCCATATTAGAAATAAATGTGAGATTTTTTACTGAGATAAAAGCTGGCTGTGGATATGCTCCAAAATTAAAATTGTTTGTGAAATCTTCACTATGAATCTTTTAATTTTCATATAATATATTTTTAGAGTAACAGTACTGTGGTTATTTAATGAACATTTATTTATAAACCAAAGCACTGGAGCCAAACACATTTGAGCTTTAAGACTAAAAAATCCAAATTCAGACTTCTGGAAATGATTTTATCTTTATAATAGGCCAAACCAAAATCCTAGATCTGAATATTTCCCAACGTTGCTTTGGAATTTTGACTTGAGCCTATGCCTACTTAGTTACAATCTTAAATCTGCCTTCACAAAGTTTTTAGTCTGTAAATAAAAATTGCAGTTACACTGTGATGCTGTGCTAGTTTCTGCACAGATTTCTCAAAACAATCTAAACATTTCTAAAAAGAAACCACAGATAATAATTTGGCCAAACTCCTCCATTCCTCATCCAAGTATTTTTAAGCAAAAGAAACTGGATTTACAATATTTCTGAGTAGTTAACAGCTGTCAAAAAGATGAAAAATAAGCCATAATGAATGTGCTCGATCAATCACTCTTTTTAATATCGTATGAAGTCCACACAGGCATTTATACTAAACGTAGATGTGTTTTATGGAAAAGTAACTGGTAGTTTTATACAAGAGATGGAAGGGTAATAAGTAATAGTTTCCCAGCACTTTAAAAGGTATTCCAAACACATGGAATTTTAGGGAAAACTTAGTTTGCATTTTGTCTGCATCTAACATGTTTGTTAACATGCACTGAGAACTGTAGCTAGATCGCCTTTATACTACTCAGTGTTTTTGTGAATTAACACACGAAAGGCTTCATCCAGCTCCTTCCTTATAAATGGCAGGATCTCCTCCACCTCCATATACCAACCACACTCTCCTGGTAGGCAAGTCATTTAGGCCTCAATCTTGTACATATGTACTGAATTTCAAGGGGACTATTCATATAGCTAAAGTTAAGTGCATGCATAAGTGTTAGCAGAATGAGGGCCTTCATTTTTCTGTGCCACAGTTCTCCATCTGTAAAAAAGGAGGCTTCCCTGCCTTACAAGGTGAGGATGCATTCAGTAACATGCATGATGTGCTCAGATTCTGTGGTGAAGAGCCCATAGAATCACCTATGTGGCTGACCTGCCATGCTGTCCACTAGCTGAGCATTCCCACATGTGCCAAAGTGATGAAATAACTGATTAAGTACCAGCTACTAGCCAATCAACAAGGGGATTCAGCTCATGAGCCGAGGATGGTTACAAGACACACACAGGAAGGGGGAGAGAGGGAAGGGCCAGAAGAAAGGGCTAGAGAAGCTCAGCTTCTTAGGGAGGTGAGATCCATTCTCTCTCATGCCCTATGTCTAGGGAGATTAAAAAATCCTTACATTGAGCAGCGGGAGGGGGGGTCAGGACTTGCAACCACATTGTAAATAAAGCACAGGGTATTGAAGTTGCCATGGCAATGTGTGAGGCCCATACATAGCACCCACCAGCAGCCAAGCTCCTCCCCTCTGTTTCCCCTTCCCCAGAGCCTCCCACTCATCAGAGGCCCTGATGATCTATTTCTCCTCACTCCCAGCATCTCCTGGTGCTACAAAACATCTATCTCATGGTGTTCAGAGCTGTAGGAGGAAGAGGGTGAAGTGACAACATGGTGCGCTTTTGAGGGAAGGGGCAGAAAGAGGTGGGGCAGAGGCTTGGGGGAAGGAGTTTAAGGGGGCAAAGCCTGGAATGTGGGGGCCATTTGAGCAACCTGCTAGCTAGAGTAGAAGTTGGCGCCTATGGTGAGGACTGTTGGCCATAAGTAATCCAGAGGGAGGGAACCTTGCCCTCTGATACCATAGCTATCAACATTTTAAAAAACGATATTAGTATTGGTGAGAGATGCCAGCTTGGTAGCACTGGAAAATGAAGAGCTCTATATTTGTACATGGAAAAGGTGCAGGACAGTCTGAAGCATTGCTTATAGACCTGGTCTCTACCCAGATTGGCGTTGCTCCTGACTCACCCAGGAGTAAGTGAAAGGAGACTCAATCCCTGTGTATTTCATCCTTTTTAAAGAGGAACTTATCTTAGAACATTGTTCATAATAATCCAGTTTTTTGTCTCTCTGGTAATACAACTGTTATGACAGAGGCTAGCCATTCAGTCCAATTATGATGGTATTTTGTGTATTGTGGACCTCTGCACACTAGGAACTGGATCGAAACCCCAACTTATTTCTCAGAGGCCAAAACATAGATGATTTTCACTTACCTTTGGATTCATCTTAAATCTGAGGCCTGATGATGTTGCGGTCTTAGTCTAAATTATTCCTTCTAAGAATATTATTGATAAAAAAGTAGAACAAGGAAGTAGTTTGACTGCAGACTGAAGTATAAGTTAATGATACACTGTAACAGTATTAATCAGAAAAATAACGAACAAAATCATACTGTTTTCCTTTCTATTTCTAACTTTTGCAATTATCTGTCAAGCTGGTGAGATAGTGTACATCTTTCATTTAATCAGTTTTGCAATCTGTCTTTCTAATATATTGTTTGTC
Source organism: Pelochelys cantorii (assembly GCA_032595735.1). Taxonomy (NCBI): domain Eukaryota; kingdom Metazoa; phylum Chordata; order Testudines; family Trionychidae; genus Pelochelys; species Pelochelys cantorii. Next base: position 73,111,428 of record CM064327.1, read on the forward strand.
CATTTGCTCATCCAGAAGCTCTAATTCTACAATACTGGAAAGGTATCAAGCAGTGGAAGTGATATATATTTAATGACAGGCTCATATTTAGGATAAATTATTAAGTCTTGACATTTTCTATTCTCCTTTCTAGATCTGAAGGGGGTATCTGGGCATTTTTATGGGTAATTTCAAAATAGAAACTATGAATCTCAAGATGGCTATGGGGGTAGAACTGTCATCATGATTCATGTCCAGCCTGAGGCCATCAGTAAAATAAGTAGTGTGGTCTCAACTCAGTTCCTTGCAGACATTACTGTATAGCATGAAAACCATCCCACAGATGATAGTCTCTACAGATGCAATGACCAGGGCCAGGCAAGCGTAAAGACTGAATCATCTGCAGAGGCGATGGTTTACCTAGTTCAAGAACAAGGTCACCTGTAAGGCAAAATCACATTACACAACTGCATGCAGCCTGTTATGTCAGTGTGCAAAGATGTTCACTTTCCAGCCCCTCAGCTTTTATGAGCATCGTTGTTTCCTGATGGTATTTGCATATCATCTACAATGTAACTGGCTAAATATCTTAAACTGACATATCATGCTTTCTCTGACCCTCACTTGTTTGTTTCTTCTTTTTCTACAAATTGCAACTCATAGTAATACCAGGTATTAGTGGCAAATGTACCGTATCACAAGCTTTACTAACAAAGCCCTGAATTTCAATACTGCATTGTCTTGCTGAAGAGAACTGTATAAGTACATCCATTTGTTTTTCCCCTTTCATACGTAAGTGTCACTATTCTTAGGTCATCTTCTTTGCTCTAGAACAGCTTGATCCTGTGAGATGCTAATTTCTCCTGATATGTGCAGAATGCTGTTCACTTCCACTGCCATCAAACAGTGGATTAATCCGAGGCCCCAATTCAGTAAAGCATTTTAAACACATGCTTCAGTACCATTGAATCAATGGGAGGTAAGCACATGCCTAAATATGTTGCCAAAACTAGTTAGACTGCTGAAGCGAAGACTGATGGAATAAGTCTTTTTTCTTTGCTGCCGTGACTGTGCACTTTGACTCATCATAAAGATGTTGATAAATAAACCACTGCCTATTTAACACAGTGCAGCTAAGTTGGAGTCAGCCTGTCAGTTTGGGAGTCATTAATAAGGTTCCTTTTAATGGTGTATTTGCACTTGCAGCACAGAAATCCAGATATTATATTTCCTATATAAACCACTCAGTCAGCGTAGTACATCCAACAGCTGAGATACATTTCACAAATACAGCTCGTTGGAAATAAATGTGTCATTTTGTAAGGTCAAGTGGTCTCCTTGTCAATCTGTTTCCAATGCAAAGGGGAGCTGCTTTTCAGATTCACTTGTAGACACCACCATCACCTAACTGAGCTTCATGATTCAGCAATATTATAAGTGCTGGGTACCCAGGCCCATACCAGCGTCCCCTCAGTTCTTTTGCGTTCCTCTTTCTCATCTCTGCAGTGAAGTCCCCAGGCTTTATCATCCCTCACCATGAAGCCCACATGGAAGGGAAGTTATAAAGAGGTTAGGACCCTTGAGCAAAGTTCTGACCATTTGGAAATGTGCTCTTTATCTCAAGAGAAGACCTCCTCCTTCTCTGAACTTCCCTGGGAGCTGTGTGACCCACGGAATCCAAATTGATATATTATTATCGTGATCTGCCACATGTTGCTAAGAAATTGTAGGTAGGGAGACAATGCATGGGAAGCTCTGTATGGCTGCTCTTTTCCTTTTCCACTAAAAAACAGAGCGGAGACCTCTTTCCTTTCTTGTGCTTCTTGCCAGAGGGTTTACATATAACCTTTAAATTATTTCCAAACATTTAAGCTTGTATCACATTAAAGATACCTCATTTAGAAACAAATGGATGAGTTTTGCTTGAAATTCTCACAAATAAAATGTATGGTTAGCAGCTCTTGGGTTTCCTTACCTATGTGTATCTGTCATTCACTAAGAGTGCCACTTGGTATGTAACTTTTACTCCCAGTCCCTAGTTTTGCAAGTAACTGAGTGCTACTTACTTCAGTAGGGATTATGCCTGCGACTCAAGCCTGTGGGACCAGACTCTATGTCATATGCCTAGGAAGAAATGTTATGCATCTTTGATTTTCTGAGAGAGTATACAATGTCCTCAAGGCTGAAATGAAAGCCAAAAAGAGAAGTAGAAAGATGTCGGAAAAATAATGTACAAACTTTAAAATGGAATGAAATAGTATTTTTCAATCTAAAATTGAGGTCAGCTAGTTTTAATTCATACTGTAACAGACTCTGTACTGTTTCCGGTTTATAAATGAAACTCATGGGCTACGTCTAGACTGGCATGATTTTGCGCAAATGCTTTTAACGGAAAAGTTTTTCCGTTAAAAGCATTTGCGGAAAAGAGCGTCTAGATTGGCACGGACGCTTTTGCGCAAAAGCACTTTTTGCGGAAAAGCGTCCGTGCCAATCTAGACGCGGTTTTGCACAAGAAAGCCCCGATTGCCATTTTTGCAATCGGGGCTTTTTTGCTCAAAACAAATCTGAGCTGTCTACCCTGGCCCTTTTGTGCAAAAGCTCTTGCGCAAAAGGACTTTTGCCCGAATGGGAGCGTCAAAGTATTTGCGCAAGAAGCACTGATTTCTTACATTAGAACGTCAGTGTTCTTGCGCAAATTCAAGTGGCCAGTGTAGACAGCTGGCAAGTTTTTGCGCAAAAGAGGCTGCTTTTGCGCAAAATCATGCCAGTCTAGACGCAGCCAGGTTGTATGTTAGATTTAAATGAAGCACAGATTTTACACGATGCAGTGTATTTTCTTTTCAGATCTGAAAAATGAAAAGCTTTACTTGTTTTGTTAGATTCTAATTGCAGTTCCATCATCTAACAAGCAGAGATCATCTCTGAGAGACATGTTTTTACAGTGACACTCGAATGCATGCAGACAGACAGAACTATGAGCAAAACAATCAAGGAATTCCTAATCCCATATGTTGAAATGCAGTGTTATGAAAAATTCTAAAGATGATTTTAGTTTGCAAGTCAGATGGCTTCTGAAGCCTCAGAAAAATTGAATTCTATTTCCGTACAAAGGCAAATCCTTTGTTTTCATTATCAATGCACAAGGTAAAATGAACAGTTTGTTGTTTATTCTGCCATTGTTTCTTTGAAGGTCATATTCCATTCAGCATGTTCAAAAGTGCTAGTGGTGTTCTGCTACTTGAATGTGACAGGGTCAACTTAATGTGTAAGCATTATGGGAAGGATCTGCCCTTGGCTCTGCCAAGAATGCAGCTCCATTGCCCACACATCCTCAAGAGTTGGCAAAAGCACACCACAGTACAGGAGCTGCAGAAAATTGCTGCCAGCAGAGAACACCCTGGGCTTTGGGGTGTTGTATATGTAGAGAGAAAGAAAGAGAGAGCAGGTGCGCCTTTGTGAGCATGTACCTGCGTGCTGGACTGGTGTTTCGTCCCCATGAGCTGGGCCTGTGCAAGATCTGCAGCACTGTCCCAAAGACAATCTTCCTACTGGCACAGATCATCCCCTTATGTGGTAAAAGTCATGGGAGGTGCCTCTCTGGAGGAAATTTCTGGATGGGTTCCTGTGGGGAAATCCCCCACATTCACTCATTGAAGGTGCAGGTGGACAAGGCCATAGTGCCAGCCTTCAAACCTAGAAAATCCTAGAGGAACCACAGAAATCCAGAGCTATCCACGTGGCGGCTCCATGTTCTTCCATGGATTCTAGGGCCCAGCTGAGGCCCTTCTCCTGGCTCTACTAGATGCCCCTGTGATGCTGGTAAACCAGATGCCAGCTCTTGCCAAGTCTGTATGCATCAGCTGAGCAATGACAAACTCATATGTGGAAACCAGACCAGCTCACCTCTATGTTTTTTGTTCAGAATAGGTACTAGTCTTATAAGAACGTAGTTAGTGTTGAGACTCTTACACTTGTAAAGCTTGTGATTTTCTGCATCCTTTTCTCTCACTTGTAATGTCTGTATTCCGTGCTACAAGGAAATATGTAAGTTTTGCTTCATAATTTTGCAAATGTTTGTGCTGAACTTGTGAATCTGGACACAGGAATCATCCATTGGTCCACTGAGGAGGTCTAACAAGATTAAAAGGACCACTGAGGAACACCATTAAACAAAGGATTGGTGAATGGTCCTATCATATGTGGAAATCCTGTGTGCAGGGGATTTTGCCTCAGGGACTTGGAGGTTAAATGTAAAAAGATAAAATGGAGTCACAAGAAAAATGTTAATCTCTTGGGCTACGTCTACACTGCAGGCTTCTTGCGCAAGAGCTGTTTTGCACAAGAGTTCTTGTGCAAAAGGTCTTCCACAAGAGCACATCCACACTGCCATGTGTTTTTGCACAAGAGATGTGCTTTTGCACAAGAGCATGCATAGTAGTGTGGATGCTGTCTTGCACAAGAAAGCTCTGATGGCCATTTTAACCATAGTGGTTTCTTGCACAAGAAAATCTTGTTACCTGTCTACATTGCCTTCTTGTGGAAGAGCTCTTGTGCAAGAGGGCTTATTACTCCCAGGGAGAGGAATAACTCTTCTGGAAGAAGCCTTGTTTTCTGACGCTGTACTGTAAATTTACTTGCACAAGAACACACATGGGCTACGTCTAGACTGGCATGATTTTCCGCAAATGCTTTTAATGGAAAAGTTTTTCCGTTAAAAGCATTTGCGGAAAAGAGCGTCTAGATTGGCACGGACACTTTTGCGCAAAAGCACTTTTTGCAGAAAAGCGTCCGTGCCAATCTAGACTCGGTTTTGCGCAAGAAAGCCCTGATCGCCATTTTCACCATCGGGGCTTTTTTGCGCAAAACGGTTCTCAGTTGTCTACACTGGTCCTCTCGTGCAAAAGCATTTGTGCAAGAGGGCTTTTTCCTGAACGGGAGAGTCATTGTATTTGCACAAGAACACTGATGATCATACATTAGATCGTCAGTGTTCTTGCGCAAATTCAAGTGGCCAGTGTAGACAGCTGGCAAGTTTTTCCGCAAAAGCAGCTGCTTTTGCGGAAAAACTTGCCAGTCTAGACGCAGTCATGCAGTATAGACATCCGGCAAGTTTTTGCACAAGAACAGCTGTTCTTGCGCAAAATGCCTGCAGTGTAGACGTGTAGACGTAGCCTGTTTGAACTCTCACAGGGCCAGAGACACTGAACTAAGTCAGAGAACCCAGGACTTACTCCAGGGTCTGCCCCAAAAGACCTTTTAAACAGATAGATTACTATATCTCTGTTTTCTTGGGGAACCATAGATGGCAACTCATTTGTGTGCACTGGGGCAAGGTTCTCACTCAGGCCCCTTGCCCTAGGACACCTTCTGGTCCACAAATCAGCCAGAGACCCCTTCTGGTGCAGTCACCTGTGACTTTTATTGTCAGTTTCCCACCACCTTCTATTTACAAAGCTGTAGAGTGCAGCAAGCTCAGTCAGCCTCTCCTTTTGCCTGGGGGGACACACTCAACCACACCCTGGCTCCTCTCTCTTCATGTCCCCTCTGGCTGCTTATATAGCCCGCTAGCTAATTAGGCCCACAGCTGCTTCCATTAGCCCTTCAGGCCTGGGCTTGCTGAGCTGTTTGCCATCAGCCTTATCAACCAGGCTCTAGTGGCAGAGCTCTGTCTTAGCCAGCAGTCTGTCACAGTACATGCCTGGTTTAACCTGTAAATAATAGTTTCTTTTTCCTGGTTAATAACAGTTTAGTTAGTTTATTACAAAATTGGTTACAAGCATGTGAGATCTGAAGAATTGTCTGTGACTCTGTGGGAAGCCTGTTGTAGTGATCCAGGAAATCACATTTGTTAATGGGTGGGTGAAATCTCATTATGCACTATGCCACCAGTCTGGGGCATCTGCCTTGCTTCATGACTGTCTGCTCTGAGATTAGCCCTGAAAGTCATGAGCCACTCCTGACAGCGTGATGGTCCCCCTTTCTGTAAGGCCCCCAAGACCACTGGTGGAGATTACAGTATTGGCAGTTCTCCTGACTTTTATCTAAACTCCTACCATTTGTGGTGTATTTGTTAAGGCCTTGGTTTCTGGAATAAAAAGATGACAACAGATTCTGATTTTTGTTTTTTCACAAAGTAAGTCAGTTTCTTGCCCTTATTGTTCAGGAGAAAACCCCGAGAGCATGATCTGAGTGGAGCCTAAAGGCTCAGGAATCAGATGGCACACCAAGAGAACCCCAAACTTTTTTTTTTTTTTACAAAAATCTTGTGATATTTAAGCCAATCTCATAATTTTGGGGGACCTGAAACATGATTTCTGAATGCCTGGGTTTGGTGATAATGTGATCATCACAGTGAGTGACCCAGAGGTATACTGATCGGCTGCATCTAGACTGGCATGATTTTCCGCAAATGCTTTTAACGGAAAAGTTTTTCCATAAAAAGCATTTGCGGAAAAGAGCATCTAGTTTGGCACAGATGCTTTTGTGCAAAAGCACTTTTTGTGGAAAAGCGTCCGTGCCAATCTAGAGGCGGTTTTACGCAAGAAAGCCCCGATCGCCATTTTCGCCATCGGGGCTTTTTTGCACAAAACGGTTCTCAGCTGTCTACACTGGCCCTCTTGCGCAAAAGCATTTGTGCAAGAGGGCTTTTTCCCTAATGGGAGAGTCATTGTATTTGCGCAAGAACACTGACGATCATACATTAGATCGTCAGTGTTCTTGCGCAAATTCAAGCGGCCAGTCTAGACGCAGCCATCATGTACATCCCAAGTAGTTCTATCTGCAGCCTGCTCAGTCTGCCCAGCCTGTGCCTTCTATTGTCAGAACTCTCAGAAAGACAGTGTAATGCCTTAAGGGGAGAGAAAGGAAAGTACAAAGTGCAGCAGGGCTAGCTGAGAACTTCATCTGAACCGACAGAAGGATTCAGATCCCAAAAGCAAATGGTCCTCTGCCTGCTCAGAATAATTAATGAGAATGGGTTGTAAAACTTTGGTCTAGAAAGGCCTATTCTTTCATTTAGTTTTGTAAAGCCAGTAGTTGGCCCAACTCCCTATTTTAACAATATTAGACTGAAAAATCAGATCAGGAACCCATTTGGTAATATAGTTCTGTTGTAATCTGTTTATAAAGTGCAGCAGCTCTATATTACTTAGAAATGACTTCATGCCTGAAGAATCCTTGTAACCCTTTTTCTCAATTGATTGCTTTATTTTTCTCCCACATAAATGTCATGGAAAGATATGATACAACATGATATTAATGTCAAAGCTTTTCCTTTTATCCTCAATTGTCCGACAAAATTGTAAAAAAATTGGACTGGACTCCAAAATCTGACCTCCACAAAGTTTCCTTTCCATTAGAAATTGTGGGAAAGAGGTGGAAGAAAGATTTTAACCATATGTACTTCCATGTGCAGTTTTTAAATATGCTGATCACCAACTACGTCTACAGTGGCAGCTTCTTGTGGAAGAACAGACGTTCTTCTGCAAAAACTTGCCAGCTGTCTACACTGCACAAGCGTTCTTCCAGAACTAAATTTACAGTATAGCGTTGTGAAACAGGGCTTCTTCTGGAAGAGTTATTCCTCTCCCCACGAGGAATAAGCCCTCTTGTGCAAGAGTTCTTCTAGAAGAGGGCAGTGTAGACAGGCAACATAAATTTCTTGCGCAAGAAGCCCCTATGGTTAAAATGGCCATCAGAGCTTTCTTGTGGAAGAGAGCATCTACACTGCCATGGATGCTCTTGAGCAAAATCACAGCTCTTGCGCAAAAGCACATGGCAGTGTAGACACTCTCTTATGGAAGAGTTATTGCGCAAGAAGCTGCCAGTGTAGACGTAGCCTTGCAAGAGAAATAATGAATATTAACGAGCTCTTCATCATATTGTATCAACTTACATGGGAGCACCTTACTTAAATGAAAGTTTAAATTCTGCAGAGTGGTAACTAACTAACTAACGTTATTTTGAAATAACAAAATGAGCATCTACACAGCAAGCCTGTTATGGGCTTCTTATTTCAAATTCTGTAACTTTCATTTAATGAGGAATAATGCCAATTTTGAAATATTTCAAAATAGGGTGTGTATAGACAAAGAAGCGAGAGTTATTTCGAAATAAGTGGCCTCCAAGGCTTCCCACAGGTGCCCTGCTGGCCACTGTGTCCATAGTCATCTGAACTCTATAGTTCCCCTTCCCCTGCAGCCCTTAAAGTCACACCCACGTGGGGAAAGGGCTTGTAGCGCAACGCAGGCCCTGTGCCACATAGCAGCAGCATCACATATCCCTGCTGCCATGAGGGAGCCCTATGCTCCGTCCAAGCCCTCCATGGCTGCAGCCGAGCAGGCAGCCAACTCCCAGGACCCTGCCCAGGGAGTGAAAGAGGCACGCACCTTCCTGGTCTGGCGCAGAGATCCTGGACCTCATTGAGGATGCAGGAATGTGGATTTCTACGGCCAGATGACTGACAGCCTGAGCCACATGCGCACGCAGGACCAGGTGCGCATAAAGATCAAGGAGCTCAGGCAGGCCTATGCCAAGGCCAGGGAGTGCAGCTCCTGCTCTGCGGTGGCACTGCAGACCTGCTCTTAGTATGACCAACTCCACTGCAACTTGAGGGTTCAGTCCCTTCCCCCCATTGTTGTGGACTCTGGGCTGGACACTACCGTCATCACCCGCCTGGGGGGCAGAGCTGGTGCAGAGGAGGAGGAGAAGCCAGATGAGGCCAGCACCATCTCGATGCCCACTGGTCAGGAGATCATGCTTGCCCTGGAGCCAGTACCCCCCTCCCAGGATGTCTCCCAGGCTTTGTCCAAAGCTGGGGAAGGTCCATCAGGTGAGTGCCATTACTTTCCCTCGACACACATGGGGGGAGGTGGCAGGCGGCGAGGGGTTGCTGCATGCTTCTCGCTCAGCCTTCTTGGCCTGGTGATCATGCAGCAGCCTGTGCACGTGGGTGCATGTCGAGTGCCAGTCTGGGGGACACAGCCCTGGGAGGCTGCAACAGAGGACTCTTGTGCTCTTGCTCACAGGGTGTCTGGAGAGGCCTGCCTTACTCCTGACACAGGGTTGGGATACCCTCCTACCTCAAGCTACCACTAGAAGGAGGCTGGGGATATGGACACACACACACACACAGAGCAGTGCTGCACATGGCACATGGGCATGCCCACATTCTGGGGGCAGCATCTGTTCCTGGGGACAGCTGAGCAAGGTGGAGGACACCAAGCTCTTGCCAGGGGAGCCTGCTGGGAGAGGAAGGAAGTGGAGGGGACCCCCAGAGCACTCTCTCTGGCAAGTGGAATCTGCCCCTCACACACATTTCCCCCCAACACTGATCCCCTCTCCTCCAGTGGCCAGAGATACAAATCCTCTCTCTGTACAGGATGCAGCCACTGCTGCACCCGTTGAGTGTGCAGCATGGAGGGAAATTGAGCCACCCCATTGCCACCCCCTCCACAGGCTCTTGGCCTGCCTGGCACGTTCCCATGCCTGCTTGTCCCCCATGGCATGGGGGGTAGTGAGGTTCCCCCCTGGGACTTTTGTGTCCCTGCAGGAAAGGGCTCACTGTCCAGAGCTCAGGTGGCGTTGCTCAAAGCACATCCCCTTCATCTGAGCTGAGACCTTTTGGTGTCAGCTCAGAGACGAGGGTGTCGGCTCAGAGATGTGTCTTCATGCACAGTGTCTCCTGGGATGACTTCCCTTCTCTTTGTTCTCAACAGGTGGACCAGCTGTGAGTGAGGCATGAGCCACATCTCCTGTGCCATCCTCCCAACCCCTGGTGACCCACAGGCGAAGATGAGCCCAGGAATACCTGCAGTGGGAGCACATCACTTTCATGCGTACCCTGCAGCTCTCCCTGGACTGGCAGGACCACAGACTGGAGGCGGACCTGGAGCTACACCGAATCACCTGGCAGGAGTGGCTGCAGTAGGGCCGGACCACAAGTGCGGTTTTCACCTCTGCCCTCAACTGCCTGGTGGCCACTCCTGCTGTCACTCCTACTCCCACTCCTGCTCCTCTGGCTTCTTCCCTAGCCCCCCCACGAGGCAGTGGGACCACCTGAGGCAGGCACCACTCCCATCCCCATCCCTGAACCTCTCTTCCTCCCTGCTCCTCCCTCTTCTACCTCCCTCCCCCATCACAGGTTCTTTCTTCAGTCCCTCCCCAATTACATTTACTCCCATTAAACAAAAACCAGTTTATTCTTTCAAAACAAGATGTGTGGTTTATTGTGTCTGCAAGGGAGGGGGAGGGAAAATGGGAAGGGGAAACGGAGGAGCGGGGGAGGAAAAGCACACTGGACCACACCAGAGGCCCTTGTGGGGAGGTCCAGGGGAGAGTCTCACAGCTGGCCCTGTCTGAAACTCTCCCTCAGGGCCTCCTGGATGCTCACAGCCCCCAGTGGGCCTGCTGGATGGCAGTAGTGCACAGCTGCTTGAAGGCGCTGGTGAGCTGCTCAGCCTCTGCCCCCGACCCTGGCAGGAATGTCTCCCCCTTATGTTCACAAAGATTGTGGAGGACACAGCATGCAGCCACCACTTGGGGGATGTTCTGGTCACTGAGGTCCAGCCGGGTGAGGAGGCAATGGAACCTCTTTTTCAGTCGACCAAACCACGTTGACTTTCCCCCAACAAACTATGTTCATCTGTTTCTCTGACAATTTTATTCTTTACTATAGTTTCAATTAATTTGCCTGGTACTGACGTTAGATGGCAACTTTAGTCACCGGGACCAGATGGCACTCACCCAAGAGTTCTGAAAGAACTCAAATGTGAAATTGCGGAACAATTACCTGTGGTTTGTAACCTATCCTTTAAATCGGCTTCTGTATCTAATGACTGGAAGTAGCTAATACGATGCCAATATTAAAAAAGGTAATCCTGCAATTGCAGACTATTAAGTCTAATGTCAATACCAGACAAATTAGTTGAAACTATAGTAAAAAAAAAAATTGTCAGGCACATAGATTAACATAATTTGCTGGGGGGAAAGTCAACATGGTTTCTGTAAAGGGAAATCATACCTTACTAATCTACTAAAGTTCCTTGAAGCGATCAACAAGTATGTGGACAAGGGGGAAATCCGGTGGATATAGTATACTTAAATTTCCAGAAAGCCTTTGACAAGGTCCTTCACCAAAGGTTCTTAAGTAAAGTAAGTTGTCATGGGATAAAAGGGAAGGTCCTCTCATGGACTGATAATTGGTTAAAAGACAGGAAACAAAGGGTAGGAATATATGGTAAGTTTTCAGAATGGAGAGAGGTAGCTTGTGGTATCCCCCAAGGGTCTGTACTGAGACCATTCTATTCAACCTATTTATAAAAGATCTGGAAAAAGGGGTAACCAGGGAAGTGGCAATATTTGCAGATGATACCAAACTGCTTGAGATACTTAAGATCAAAGCAGACTGTTAAGAGCTTCAAAAAGATCTCACAAAACTAAGTGACTGGGCAACAAAATGGCAAATGAAATTTAATGTTGATAAATTCCTAGCCTTCATAGCCTCCTCTGGCAAGGAGTTCCACAGGTTGACTACACGCTGTGTGAAGAAGAACTTTCTTTTATTCGTTTTAAACCTGCCACCCATTAACTTCATTTGGTATCCTCTAGTTCTTCTATTATGGGAGCTAATAAATAACTTTTCTTTATTCACCCTCTCCACACCACTCATGTTTTTATATACCTCTATCATATCCCCCCTCAGTCTCCTCTTTTCTAATCTGAAAAGTCCCAGTTGTTTTAACCTCTCTTCATACGGGACCCGTTCCAAACCCCTAATCATTTTAGTTGCCCTTTTCTGAACCCTTTCCAAAGAAGACCTCCAAGTGTCTTATTACAGGCCTGATTCTCATTTTTAAACAAATAGTATATCTTTATTGCAGTCAGAGGTGTGATATATTCATGCTAGCTTTGTTGTAGCTAGCTCATCTTAACAACAGCAGTCAACCATGGATCGCATAGTACTGGCCAGCTGCCTGACTACATACCTAGGTTCCCAAGCAAGCTTGTTTAGTGACAGCTCTAATTGCAGTGTAGACATAGCCTATGTCTCCTTTATACCATTATTTATACTCACTTTATGGAATCTTAGTGACAGTGAGATTTCAGGGAAGCATGTCAGCTGAGAAAGGTGGGAAGAGACTGAACAAACCAAGTAGTCTGGGAGGAAACTGTCTGCAAGGAGGCTCAATCTCTGTTCATAAAGTAGAAAATTATGAATGGGACAGTGGTGTAGCTAAAGTCTGCTGGCCTCTCATTTGCAATGTGAACGTCCACTGGATCAAGCCCTAGCCAGGAAAGGGCAGGAGCAAGCACCTGGTCCTTGCACCTGGCAGTGTGAGATGTAGTCAGCTGAGCTGCCAGGCTAGCTCTTTGAAACTGAGAATTCCACCTCATATCCCTGCAACGTTTTTGTGAGGGACAGCCTTTCATTTGGGTTGTTCTGCTTCTGTAGGGTTTTGCCCTAAAACTATTTGTATATAAAATCTATACCTTTTTCAAAGATTAACTGATATGATAGTCGAGCAATCTGGCTTAATGCAGACTGACAATGATGGACTAGACCAGTGGAACAAGGCTGCTTAGGACAGAAATGTTAACAATGTGGGTATATCTAGACTACATGGCTCCGTCGACGGTATGCCTCGTGAAACGAGGTTTACTGGAGCACTCGGCAAAGGCTTCCCTTGTCTACCGCGGAGCGGCTAGACTACCACGCTGTGCTGATCAACTGATTGTCGGCACAGCGCGGCGGCCATTTTGATGTAAATGAAGTGGCGATTATTTAAATTGCCGCTTCATTTTCCTATGTCTAGTGAACTCATCTACGTGGCTCCGTCGATGGAGCCATGTAGTCTAGACATACCCTGTAAGTATTAAAAAGTGATGAGTGGAGTATGAGCTCTATACTTCCACTCTGTTTCTGAGGTGTCTTGTACTGCAAAGAGTGCTGGCAGGGACCAGTACTGAAAAGGGCTAAGTATTGTAAATCTGAATGGCCCCTGAAAGAGAATGCTTTGTGTGGGATAGTGTTCTTTTGTCTTCTTGGTGTCTATCAAAATAAGTGACAGCTAAACTTATTCTAGAAATACTATTGCAAATTGCTGTGGCTTATATCATTACTATAAAGCTATCTGTTAGTTGCTGTCTGTGTAGCTGGAATTGTACATATCACAAAGTAAAACCAGTCCCAGTCTTGGAAATCTTGCAATCCAAAAGTTGATTCCTTCAGTCACATCTTTATTTAGGAGATGTCCTATTGACTTCAGCTGGCATGGGGCAGTTTATAACGATGATCAGATAGCAAGTGTGAAAAAGTCAGGACTGGAGAGTGAGGGGTAAAAGGCACCTAGGTAAGAAAAAGCTCCAAATATCAGGACTGTTCCTATAAAATCAGTCACCCTACTTATGCAAAGCTATGGACATACTGGCAGGATCCAGCCCTAAAACACTGACAAAAGACCCAAGAAGACCAAGAGAAGGGAATTACCAGGAAATTTATTTTAATTATTATTTCTAGTTGTGGCTGATGTCAAATAGTGTAGCATTTATTCTAGCAAGATATGAAATGGGGAATTAATGCTTGAGTAAGTAGTACATAATTTCTAAAACATTTTAATCTTTCAAATAAAATAAACAAAAGGACAAATGTGTGTCTCAGACCTCAAAAGTTAATTTGCAAAGCATTCAGGCTGGTATTTAGTAACATCACCAACATACGGGCTTTAAAGCTCTAGATACAGGAATTCATAAAAGAAGCACCACATGGTGGCGCTCTGGTAGTGCACAAATTAATGGTCTTTTCATTTTAATGAAACAAATTTCTCAGTGTGGTAAAAACACATCCACTTTCCCTTAGAATCTGTCATGTGTCATGGGGAAACACTGTCTTCAATGCTTTTTCTGCCTCTCCCCATGCTCTTTCCCCTACAGCTGACAGGGCTGTAAGAGACTTTTTCTCTGCTGCCCTGGTTGCAGCCACTGGTGCACCAAATGGAAAGCCACAGCCGTTCTTCCCACAGCAGTGCCTGTCCAATGGTGAACAACAGGGGACTGGTTTAATGATGCTCCTAACCCCTATTTCTGAGTTTCATTTCTTTCCTCCATTTAGAACAATAGAGTCCCTCCCCTATAGGAGAAGGGCTTTTGCTTCACTTTGGTATTTCCACCCAAACTATGTTTTCCCAAAGGCAGCAAAGGGATTCTTGCAACTACACCAGAAATAGTAATAAGCAAAAGAAAATATAAAAAGTCTGATGACTGGAGCTATGAGATGGAACTATTTTAACTTTGGACCTGATCCAAAGTCCACTTCAGCCAATGGACAGATTACCAAGTGGTTTTGGGTCAGGGTCTTAAAACTGAAAGACATTTAACAGCTTTCTTTGTGAATAGTCCCACCACATGGTGAAGGCACCAGTCTTACTATAACGTTCTAGAGCTCTTGTCTAGTGGCTAATACAGACACTGATTTATTAGACCTCTTAAACACACATTTAAGTCCTATAGAAGTGATTGGGACATAAAAAGTTCAACATGAGCTCAAGGCCCTAATAAGGGTGGGGGGTCTGGAATATGTTAACATTCAAAAAAGGCAAATGCTTGGCTCATAATAGTTGTGGCTTGCAGTGAAGAGTGGGCAGAGAAAGAGAAATGCTGTTCAGAGAGTACCAGGGAGTCGATAGTACATAGTGATAATTGATCATGAAAGCTTTTTCTCTGGAATATCAAGGCTACGTCTAGACTTGCTTTCACTTTTGAAAGAAGATATGCAAATTCAGCATGAATTTGCATATTTTCGTCCGATCACTTTTTTGAAAGAGGGTTTTTGAAAAAGCAAGCAGTCTAGACGTGGTTCTTTTGAAAAAAAAACCCTTTTTTGAAAGAAAGCTGTAAACCTCATTTTTGAGCAAGAAGCATTCTTTCGAAAAAGGGTGTTTTTTTTCAGAAGTGTCTAGACTGCTTCCTTTTTTGAAAAAACCTCTTTTGAAAAAGCGATCAGAAGATATGCAAATTCATGCCAAATTTGCATATCTTCTTTCAAAAGTGAAAGCAAGTCTAGACGTGCCCCAAGTTAGTGACTAGAACACATTTCTAGAGTAAAAAGCTGTCTGTTAATAGCAAAATAGTTACATCCTCACCCTCTCCCCATTTTAATCCTTCACTCTCCTGGGCCTGTTTCACTGCAATCAGCCTTCTGGTCAAAGAGAACTAGACTTCAAGCACTTGAAGGACAGAATTGCTAGCTTTAGCATTTATATAGGAACAGACTCAGGCTCCAGTTACCCAGAAAAATGCTGTTGAAACACATGGTACAAACCTGATCTTCACCTAGACTGAGGGTGTGTGTACACAGCAAAGTTATTTTGGAATAACGGCTGTTATTCTGAAATAACTATCTGAGCATCTACACAGCAATAGCATTATTTCAAAAGAATTTCGAAATAATGGGAGGCTTATTCTGACTTCTGTAAACATGATTCTACAAAGAATAACGTCTATTCCAAAATAGTTATTTAGGAATAGGGGCTGTGAGGATGCTCCACTGCTGCTATTTCAAAATAGCTCCTCACCAGGATCATTCTAAGTTATTTCTCCTGGGTCTCTAAATCGAGATAGCACGTCTACATTAGGGAAGCCTGCCTCGGACTAATTTTGAGGCTTCCCTGCAGTGTTCCAGAATAGCTCATTCCAAAATAACTATGCAGTGTAGACATAGCCTGAGAGTGTTGGCTCCTTGGAGCTGCCAGTGCTGACTTGACATTTAAAATCACTTTTAACAACAAGCCTCTATTCTGTTGGTCTCCTTTTATTAGGATCAGAACTGGGATAATGTGTGCAGAAACTGAGTCTGAGCTTCAGTTTGCTTTCTGAGGACCTGATTCTGAAAAAAATGTTCCAGCAAACTCCCACTGAAGTAACCTGGGCTATGTCTACACTGGCGGGTTCTTGCACAAGAATGGCCTTTCTTCCGCAGCGTGTCCACACTCGCTCTTGTGCAAGAAGATTTACAGTAAAGTGTGGTAAGAGAGCGATTCTTGCACAAGAGCCACACTCTTTTCTAACAAGTGTAAGCCCTCTTGCACAAGAACTCTTGCGCAAGAGGGCAGTGTGGATATGCAGCAGGAGTTTCTTGCGCAAGAAAGCCCTATGGCTAAAATGGTCATCGGAGCTTTCTTGCGCAAGAGCGTATCCACACTGCCATGGATGCTCTTGCACAAAAGCACATCTCTTGCGCAAAAGCACATGGCCGTGTGGACATGTTCTTGTACAAGAGTTCTTGCGCAGGAACACTTGAGCAAGATTTCTTGAGCAAGAACCCGCCAGTGTAGACATAGCCCAGGAGTTTGTCTCAATAAGACCTGAATAAAAACCTCAGGCTTTGGCTGTAAGTTTGGCCCCTGGCCTACACTGCCAAAAAAGACCTGTGGCTGGCCTGTGTCAGGCTCACTCAGCTCTGGCTGCAGAACTATAAAATTGCAGTGTAAACATTCAGGCTTGGGCTGGGGCCTGGGAGTGCACAAGAGGGAAGGGTCCAGCCCAAAGATTGAGACTACGATTTCACAGCCCTGCAATTCAACCCCCTACAACCCCACATCAGTTGGCATGAGGGTCTGTTATCACAGCATATGTAACCCACACACTTAGCCTATGTCTGCTCTGGCGGGTTCTTGCGCAAGTATATTTGCGCAAGATCTCTTGCGCAAGCAAATATCCACACTGGACAGAACCGCATCGTAAGAACGCTGAGCTCTTGCGCAAGAAAGCGTCCACACTGGCGGGAAGCCCTTGCGCAAGAACATGTCTCTGGAAGAAATTCAGCCATGTCAAGAGGTCACCAGCAGCGGCTGTGGGCGTGCGCCGGACCCCCACTGGGAAATGTACTTAAAGGGACTCCTGGCCGGCTGTTTCCCTGTGGCTGCATGCTCACACACCCTTTTTGAGGGAGCGAGAGCCACAACAGCACCTGTCACCTCTGTTCCTGGCAAGTGCCCCTGGGCACCGTCGCTGCCACCGTCACAGCCATGGAGCCGGAGGAGGACCCCAGCAAGCAACGTCCCTTCATGGCCATGATAGAGGCTCTGGGGCTCCTCCACCAGGGAGTCACATTGCTCCAGCGGGAGCTGGAGACTGGGCAGCACGTGCAGGACCTCACCACAGCTGCAGCTGGGCTCAGGCACCCGCACCCCACCACTGACAGGCGCCTCTGGAGCTACGACACCAGTGGGGACTGGTGGGAGCACCTGGTGCTGGGACAATGGGGCGACCAGCACTGGGTGCAGAACTTCCGGATGCGCAGGGGGACATTCCATGAGCTCTGCACCTGGCTCACCCCTGCGCTCCAGAAGCAGGACACCCGCCTGCGCCCCGCCATCCCCATGGAGAAGAGGGTTGCGACTGCCCTGTGGAAACTGGCCACCCCGGACAGCTACTGCTCCGTGGCGAACCAGTTCGGGGTAGGCAGGTCCACTGTCGGCGTGGTCGTCCGGCAGGTAAGGCCCTCCGTGGACCACAGACTTGTCCTGGGGGAGGGAAGGGGCCAGACCGGGCGGGGGGAGGCTGTAGGGGCAGGGGGAAGCCCCGCACCCAGGGGATCACGCTGTCCCTCCTGCACACAGCCCCGCTGGTGGGGGGGGGGGGGAAACCCGGGGGGCATAGGGCCCTGGCCTGCGTGGGGGGAGGAGCCATTAAAGGGAGGGTGAGCACACCCCAGGGGCCCATGTATGCACTGTGTCTCATTGCATGCATCCCCTGTGCTCTCATGTGCCCCTCTGCAGGTCGTCAACGCCATCAATGACGTGCTGCTCCAGAGGGTGATCCGCCCCCATGACGTGGACACCACCGTTGCCGGCTTCGCCAGCCTTGGGTTCCCGAACTGTGGGGGAGCCGTAGATGAGACCCACATCCCCATCCAGGCGCCAGAGCACCGAGCGGCCCGGTTCATAAACCGGAAGGGCTACTGCTCAGTGGTGCTCCAGGTTCTAGTGGACCACCAGGGCTGGTTCCAGGACATTTATGTGGGGTGGTCCTGCCGGGCCCACGACGCTCGCATCTTCAGCACTTAGGCCTGTGCCACAGGCTGGAGGCAGGCACCTACTTCCCCCAGTGGGAATTCACCATTGGGGATATCAGGATGCCGGTCTGCATCTTGGGGGATGCGGCCTACCCCCTGATGGCCTGGCTGATGCGGCCATACACTGGCCACCTGGACCACAACCAGGCCACCTCCAACAGCCACCTGGACCACGCCTGCAACCCCGTAAAGTGCGCCTTTGGGCATCTGAAGGCACAGTTCAGGTGCCTCCTGACCCGCCTGGACATGGGGGTGCAGCACATCCCAGAGGTCATCTTGGCATGCTGCATGCTCCATAATATTATTGAGGGGAAGGGGGAGGCCTTCCTCCCGGGGTGGATGGCAGGTAAGGGCCAGGCCTACCAGCAGCCCCAAATGGCTGCCACCCGGCAGACCAACTGCCATGGGGTGCTGGTCTGGGAAGCCCTCCGGGTGATGCTGGACCAGGCCCCACAATAGGCTGCCCCTACACCTCTTGACTGCAGGGATGCCCCCGTGCCCACACTTCCCACTCCCATCACCACCCCTTCCCGCCCCTCCCAATAAATAAAATACACTTGCTTTAGATTAGGCACTTTTATTTACACAGGGAAGGGAGTGCACTGTGGGGAGGAGGGGACCCTGAATTGAGAGGAGGGAGGAGGAGGGGACCCTGAACTGGGAGGGCCTCATGATGTGAATGGAGGCTTCTCTCACCCCCATGGGTGCGGGGGTGCCTCTGCCCCTCGTGCCGGGTTGGGGCAGGCTGCACCAAGAGTTGCTGAGGGTGGGGGACCTCAGGAGGGGGCATGGGCAAGGCAGGGGAGACCTCGGGAGGGGGCATGGGCAAGGCAGGGGGGAAGCGGGGGGAGAGCTGGGGGTAGCAAAGGGGGCCCTGGCAGCATTGGGTTGCTGCACAGGGCCTATCCGGTCTGCAATGGTGCCCAGGAGAATGCACACACGGTCACAGCGCTCCAGGTACTAGCCCCACACCCGCTCCTGCCACTCCGCATCTGCGCAGATCTTCTCCGTCAGAGCGCGCTCCATGCGCTCAATCGTGGAGACGTGGCAGCGGAGCAGGTGGTGGTGGTCCCGGGAGCGCTGCGATGGGCCCTGGATCCTTTGCGCCGGCGGGATGGGGCTGGAAGGTCCCTCACTGGCAGGGGGTCCCACTGCAGGAGAAGCAGAGGAGAGCAACATGGTCAGTGAGCCCTGCCCCAAATGGTGTTCCGGAGCCCCGTGCCCTCCTCCCAGCACGTCACGATGCCCAGGGACAGGTGTGGCTGGTGAGGGGGAATTCCCCCGGGGCAGCGGGAGGGGGGTCCCAAGGTGGCCCAGGAGCCCCCGGGGGGCCTCATGTGCTAGGGGGGGCCTGTTGTGCCTTCCCCAGGGGAAGCTACAGTGTCCCAGAGGTGGCCATGGATGTGTGCTGTGTGCAGCACCCTTTAGGCTGTGTGGGGTCAGGCCTGCAACCTTGGGGCTGGCCTACTCCTGGCCAAAACCCGCCCCCCCGGTCTGGTTGAGCGGAATCCCTGGGGTCCCAGGCGTGTGCTGGGGCTAGCTGCCGCTTCTCTGTGCCACTTGGTCTGGCTGCACGTAGGGTTGCCAGCTGGTTTCAACAAAAATACCGGACACACTTGACGTTACATGACAATCTACATTACATCTTAGTTAGAAAATACCAGACATGTATATTTTCTCATTTATATCCTCTCAATTTGTTTCCCAAACAGAAAGCTCAAAGACTGGACTGTCCGGTTCAAAACTGGACACCTGGCAACCCTAGCTGCACGAGGTTGCACGTGCTGCATGCCTTTGCGCAGCATGTGACCAGGCTGTGCCATGTTCCACTACCTCTCCCCCACCCTGTGGCCCTCCCCCCCCTTCTCCAGCACACTTGCGAATGGTAGCCACTGCACTCACCAGACAATCCCTCGCCAGCTTCGGAAGATGCCCAGGACACATCCTGACTGGTGCTGGGCCGGGATGGTAAGATCTGGCTGCTGTCCTCTGCCACCTTCTCCTCCTCGTCCAAGGACCGGTCTCCCTCCTCCTCCTCCTCTCCTCCGGTTGCCTGGGTTGGACCACTGGGGTGGCCACCGCTGTGTCCACCTGGGCCAGCAGGGGACTAGCCCCTTTGTCCCCCAAGATCCGTTGCAGGCGGTGATAATGGGGACAGGCAGTGGCTCCACCGCCCCCACGCTCGCTGGCCCGCACATAGGTGAGGTACAGGTTCTTCACCTTGGCCCGGACCTGTTCCAGGGTCCGGGCCGGGTGTCCCTGCGTGGCCAGCGCCTGGGCCATCTGCGAGAATATGTGGGCATTCCTCCTCCGGGACTTGGGGTCCCAGAGGGCCTCCTCCTTTCCCCAGAGGTCCAGGAGGGCAGTCACCTCAGCGGTGCTCCAGCATGGAGCCCGTCGCTTGGTGCCCCTTTGGGCCTGCTGGGTGATCTGGGGTGGTGTCTGAGGGACCTGGCTGAGGCTGGGCAGCTGCCATTCCTCCCTCTGGCTGCTACCCGGGCCGCAAATGGCTGTGTTGCCTGCCTGTGCCTTTAAGGGGGGGCCAACTAGGGGGAACCAATGAGTGGTGATTGCTTGTACAGAGTGTCGGAGAGGCCACCTGTGTTTTTGACTGGAGGCCAATTCTTGCGCAAGTACGCGTTTGCCGAACGTCCACACTGCCCTCTTGTGCAAGAGAGCTTACGCCTGATAGAAAACAGCGTAGCTCTTGTGCAAGGAGCTGTCTCTTATCACGCCGTACTGTACATTTACTTGTGCAAGAGCGGATGGGCAGTGTAGACACTCTGTGGATTCTTGCGCAAGAACGGCCATAGTTGCACAAGAAGCCACGAGTGTAGACATAGCCTTAGTGTGCTTCACTGTCCCATGCAGTGGCACCTAGACCACAGCAACAGATAAGAACAAGAGACCTCTACAGCATTCACTGAGAGCCAGTGGGCTTATAGCTCAAAGGGTTGAGGCCCCTATACTGAGATCCCAGGCTCAAATCCACCTGGTGGTGGTTACACGTAGACTTACCCTTTGTCATTTTTATACATGTGTGATGGTGTGCCAGGCTCATGCAGCCTCCTGCTGCCTTGACCCTCTTCTCCCTAAGATGATGTCCTGCTGGAAGGGAAGAATAGTGAGAGAATTGTGAGTTCAGACCTCCGAGGATGCCTGTAGAGGCTTCCTATGATCGCCTGCAGGCAGAACCAGTGACAGTTGGTCCTCCAGCACCTCAAATGGCCAAGAGGAAGCAGAGGCAATCCGGGCCTAGTAGACCAGATAAAAGGCTATCTGTTTCAAAGTGGGGGGGGGGGGAAGAGACAGTTCTAGGTGGAGCTAGGACAGGGCAGGAAGGTTCTCACTGCCCTAATCCAAGGAATTTTTCCCAGTTGGTGTCTTAGCTTGGTTCACCATGCAGGACTTTTAATACCCAAGTGACTATTTGGAACTGAGATTTAATTTGTTTTCTGTTAACCCAGGAACAGGGCTGGTGTTAGACTCACTAAAGCCCAGGAAAAAACCTAAGGAGCAGGCCCCAACCCTGCCTCCCATACCTGCTCACACACTGGATTTCCCCAATGTTTCTGAAGCCTGAGCCACACTGTGTGGAGCTGGAGCCTGAGCCTGACCCTCACCAGGTCCCCCATGGTGTGGGGCTCCAGGCAATTCCCATTTCTGCCCTAGAAGGGAAATGGACTGTAAGCTGATCTGTCTGGAGGGCTAGGTCACAGAAGCAACCTCTAGTTAGTTGGACTAGTGAGGAATAGCCCCTACCATGCTACCTGCTAACAAGAGGGGTGGCCTGGTGGTGAGTGCACTCTATAACATCTCACAACAAACTTACACATTGATTTCTCTGTGCAGCCATTGTCTGAGTTTCAGGGTATCTGCAGCTTTGATGCCCTCCATGGTCTGTTCCAGGAATGCCCTCTCAGGCCTGTAGCTCTCACCTCTCTCTCGACAGGAATCTGCAACCTCCTCCCTTCTGGAAATGGTTTTAGGCCACATCCAGTGATGGAGTGGAAACTTCAAAAGAAAATTGGGTGAAGCCCAGCATCAATGTCTCCAGGGTTTCTGGTACCAACCTTCATGAGACAGTTTTAAACCATGACACTGCATAATCATTAACAACCAGGCAGTGGCTTCAGATCCTTCAGTTCATTTAGATTAATTTGTGCCTTTATTATAAAAAAGATGTTTTCTAATTAATGAATGACACTTCCCAATACAAATGGAGTGCAGATGGATGTGACTTACCATTTTCAACGTGACCCAGCACTATAAACTCCCCTATACAACCGAAATCAGTGCCAACACCTAAGAGGCACCCAATATACTAGCAGTGAACCATTGAGTTCTCCAGATGTTTGTATCATGGTGAATAAATGGCCACACAGCATTATTTGATCACCAACATTGCTTCTGCCATTTAATTCTCTCTTTAGATTGCTTTACTGAAGTGGTGATCTGTGCAAGACAGTGACTCAGCTGTGAGATCCTGATGACTTCAAAGCTGAAGATCAGATCCAGCGTATGAACAGCTGTGTGGACTGGACCATGATCATAAAATACTAAAGAGGCAAATAAGACGAGCTTTGGGGCTTTGATGTCTGCTGCCTTGTCAATAAGCATGTTGAAATCTGAGAACTAGTCTGGGGTATTTCACCACCAACACTGACTAGGTGTCAGTGTGCTTCTAGAGTTTGTGGTGATCTGTAAATAAAACTTGTGTTCATTTTGATTCTGGTTTCTGTGGTCAGATGAATAAATCCAAATGGGGTTGTTTTACCTGAAGCCCCTCACTAGTATTTCATGTTTGCAGAAAGATGAGTACAGTGCCAACTGTTGTCTTCTTCTGTCTAGCTCTGTGGTATACCCAGCATCTCTGGGAAGGATGATGTGGGCTAGCACAAAGTTTGTGTATTACTTAGTCAGGTCTTGGTGATGTGGGCTATATCAGATGTTTTATTGGTGAAGAGTGTTTGTTTGGTTATTGTTGGCAGTAGATCAGCATCAACTTTAGTTGACAACACTTTGTGTTGTCTGCTTCTGGATTATGCTTGAGTAATGCTTTTCTGCTTCCTTGGATAGACCCTCCCAGTTCCAACTTCAACAGGCAATGAAGTGGATGGTGCCAGGGCATGGGCCAAGGGGAGGAATAGTGGTCTGGTTTGCCAGCTGCCATGAGAAAGATAGATCTGTTGAATACCAGCAGGAGTGGATCCCTGCTGCTACTGTGCCCCTGTTGGGGGGAGGAGGAGAGACTGAATTGCTGCTCCCCTCCACCTGTATTCTAAACCTACTTCTCTGCAAAGGAAGCATCTGTTTCAAGTCGCAAATTCCCATAATAGGAAAAAAAAAGACTTCATAGCAATACATTGTTTCTTTGGAACCCAGCAGATTTTACAGCAGAAATCAAAAGTCAAAGGGCAAGACCTGTAAAAACTCATTTCAGTAACTCATGGGGAGACAGTAGCTATTTTGGCATCTCTAGCTGGTTTCTGAAAGCAAATAACTGCTCTCACTTAATACTACTAGCCTGAATATAAGATGTCAGTATTAAAGATTAACTCAGCATGACAGCCCAGGATATGTCCTAACGTACTAAGGGTGGGAGAGTGACAGCAAGTGATTGAGGACAAGCCACTCTAGAGAATCAGGGTTTAAGACTGACAGAAAATAGTGAATCTGATAGGGCTGGGGGAGAAAGAATACTAAACAAACATTGACTGAGGTCAGGAAGATTTACATGTAAAGAGGGACACGGAGAGAAATATTAAACAGGTAATGACAATGTAAACGAAGGGGAGATACTGAACAATAACACTGTATGAAAATCAAAGCATGGGGTACACACATGAATTACCTATTTAGGTGTTGGTTCATCAGCTGAGCATGTAGCTGTAACTGCACTAAAAAGAAGAGATTATTTGGAGCCAGCAGTAGCCAGCATGCTGAACAAGCCACCCATCACGTTGTGGCAAGATTGTATTTTAGCCAATAATTGAAATGTTTTACACCCTTGGCTCAATCCAATTCCCACTGAAGTAGATGGAAACGCCCCAGTAGAGTGTATACAGGACAACGAGTGTTCAGGGTGGAGGATGAAGTCAGCCAGTGTTAGGGAGAACAAAGTCACTGGTATTTAATGCATGGACACAAACTGATGCAGCTTGGAGAGAGGAAATTGTTAAATTTAATTTATATTTTAAATTGCACCACAGTACAACATGAAGAACTTACAGGGCTGTGTGCTGTCTGATGGAGGTAGCTAGGTGGCACTAAATCGTATGTACTTATCCCTATTGTGTACTAACATAATCCCTATTAATGTTCCTATGGCCCAAGCCCCTGTTTGTTCTTCATACTGCTGTCCTCACCATAGTATGAGTGCCTAACACATTTTAAAAATAACATATAAGGTCTAATTTTTCTCTACCTATTCCCAAGATGAAGGGAAATTTGTCTGCATCTTATCCCAACTGTCTGGTTATGGCAGGAAAGCTTGAAGAAATGTGCTTTGCATTTTGTTTTGAAGGCTCATGCTCATTGATGTGTGCCGGATGGGAGTGCCAGAGTTGTGGGCCTGCTGCCCAGAAAGCTCTGTCTCTGGCATTTGCTAGTCTCATGCGTGCAGTCGCCAATGCCGTTCTTCTAGAAGAGTGTTGCTGTTGAGGGCTACCATGGCTGTAGAGTGCTGTTATTCTGTGGCGATCACAGTATATAACATGTATGTGGAATATTAATGCTTTTATTAATACAGCTACTGATTCAGCGTTACCGGATAACATTGCCTCCATACAATGCCATTAACATTCTTACCTTTGAAGTATCAACAGTCATTCAAATATTGCTTCTTTAAGCAGTTCAAGTGGGGAGGGAATAAAAAAAATGTGATCCAGAGGAGTGCATCTGTTATCACCTTTCTGGCACATGTGAACTAGAAAATATCAGGATGCCAACAATGCTGCTCCCATTTTAGCACTTTGTAGCACAAGAACTTTACAACTGGAAAGGTCAGGTTGATATTGCAGCTGAAAATGTTCAGATGGCATCTACTGCTTCCATCTGCTAAGAAACTTTTAGACAAGATAGATCTTCAGCTCAAGTCCGCAGAGTAGCTGAAGGATTCCAGTGGAGTCTGCTAGAACATCCACAAGGAAAGGTAAATTTGATTTGAAAACACATGTTAGTTTGAATTGTCTAAGGTAGTGCTAGGCAACCTGAAGACCCACAGCCTGCCTGCGACCCAACAGGGTTCTGTGTGTGGCCCATGAGACACTTTATTTACCCTTGCCCACATGCAGAATTGCCAAAGTCTTCTGGTTTCCATCCACATAGGTTTTTTTCCTACCAGTATTACTAAAATGACATGCACATAGAGCACGTTAAGTGAGGTGCATGCTGATTGTACACAACATTGACTTGACAGCCGTGCATTCCCTCTGCATCCAATCAAAGTGCAGCTACAGTTCAATGGGCACACCCCACAAATTCTAGTTATGCAAGAGAAGTTAATAAAACTATTCTATCCTGGTAGACCTTCTTGATTATGACAATCTTGTGACCCCTGAGATAAAGGAGGGACGCTCATGCAGCCCACTCACTAGCCTCGGTTGCCCATCACTGGTCGAAGGTATTGTTTTAACTAGCTATGCTGTCAACAATATAAAAGTATTGGAGCCAGATTTAATTTTCAGTCATGTTTTCCTCATTTATATAAATAATCATTAAGTAACAGCAGAAAATTGACACCACTAGTGTCAATGACTGTGCTATTGATTCATGTACTGCTCACAACATGAAGTTTTTTTCTCTCTCAGGTAGATTTAGCTCTGAGGAAGTCAATTTTTGTTGAAATGTTGAGTTATTTTGTTATTAGTCATGGACTTATTTAATAATATAGTTGAATTCTATTTGTGCCTTTTTTTTCTCTTTAGTTGTGCCATAGCACTTTCCTCTGTAATTTATGCAAACTGGTTCTCCTGACCATAGTGCAAATTAGATATTTAGTCTCTGATTAAGAGAGTGGAGAATATAAATCCATCTTTCTGAAAGCAAAAGAGATTTTTGGAAATGCTAAACCAATGACAGTGGCAGATGCTTAGCTTTTATGAATAATTGGCCTCTTACATTTACTTGGTTGAGTTAGAGGAAGCATTTTAGAGGATTGCTTGATAACCTGGGCCCATTCAAACAAAAATCATTTGAATACATCCAAATGAAAAGCTCATCTAAAAAAGGAATACTCATCTAAAAACAGGGAAGGCAGGCCATGCTTGCAGAATGGGGAACTTTATCCTGGAAAGGATTTGGGGGCATAATGGGAAAGCAACTAAATGAGCTCCCATTGTACTGCTATTCCAAAAAGGGCTAACACAATCCTTGGATGTAAAAACAGGGGAGTAGCACATAGAAGAAAGGAAGGGATTTCATCTCTGAATATAGCATTAGGGACATCTTGGGGATGGGGTAGTCTGCTTTCTGTGCTGCCTGGAGCGCAGCAGCCCCCCTTCCCCCAGCCCTCAGAGCCACCTGGAGTGCACCAGCATGGTGCTCCAGCAGTGATTTAAAGGGCCCAGAAGCAGCCGAGAGCCCTGGGCCCTTTTGAATCGCTGGGCCCCAAGGCAGTTGCCCTTTTTATGCCGCCCCTGTTGGTGGGCCTGCTTTTACTTGTATCCAGTTCTGTTGTCCACCTTTTTCAGAGGAAGGGTGCATAAGAGAGCCACGTGATTTGGGGTCTGGAGAAAATACTTTGTGGTGAGAGACTTACAGAGCTCAGTCTGTTTAGTTTATCACACAGGTTAAGAGATGACTTGTTTAGTATGCAAATACATTCACAAGCCAAATACACAAGGTGCCAAAGAGTTCTTTAATCTGACAGAGAAAGGCATAATGGGAACCAATAACTGGAAGTGGAAGTCAGATAAATTCAAGTTTGAAATATGGCATGCATCTTTATCAGCAAGAGTGGTTAACCATTGGAAGAAACTAAGGGAAGTGGTGGAGTCTCCCTTTCTTATATCTTCAGATCAAGACTGAATGCCTTTCTGGAGGTTAAACTTCAGCAAAGCAAGTTATTTGGCTCAGTATGGAGTTAGCTGGATGAAATTCTATGGCCTGTGATATAAAGGAGTTCAGAACCAGATGCTTAAAGGTCCCTTCTGGCTTTATACCCTGTGAATTGTGTTATGGTTAAAGAAGCTTGGGAGTTAGAACTTGGATTTTATTACTTGATCTCCTGCTGACTTGCTATGTGACATTGGGCAAGTATTTATTTCTCCCCTCCCCCACCAAGCTTCTGTTTTCCCATCTGTAGCATTATCCCTATTCCACAGAGGTCTTGTGAGGCTTGATTTTTTTAATGTGAGATGCTTTGAGATCCTTGGATGGAAACCACAGAAGGAATATTAAATGTTTATTATAGAAGCTGTCCTGAATTCCAATCTGTTTCTATTTTGGACTGCGGTGGAAAAAGAGGAGGGTTGAAATCTTGGTCCGTTGAAGTCAATGACAAACTACTGTGGGCTTCAGTGGAGCTAGGATTTCACCAAGGTGAAAAGGGTGTACTGGTCCTATGGCTGAATGAACTTGTAATTACCTTTTATATGAAATATTGGGTGAGGAGTGAAAGCTGATGCTGCAGCTTATTCCCACTCCACAGGTCTTGAGGAATAGGGTTGTTTTACGGGTGTTTTTTGTGGTTTATATAGTGTTAATTAACTACTGTAATTGCCATGTTAGATTGTTGTCTCTCAAAGGACAGAGGCTAAGAGACCCTTTGTCTGAGAATTGTCCCAATAGAGATTTGAGGTGCATTGAAAATAAAACAGATGTTTGACTTACTACAAAATTATTCTTGCCTTGTTTACTCCATATACGTATGCTGGTCTCATTTGCTTCCTTGCTAATGCTGGAGCCAAGTACTATGAAGTTATCTTTTTTTTTTATAGTGATGATTTTGTTGTGATGAAATTTCCCTCTGGGGGTGTAGTCATAAGTTTGTGGGTGATTTTTTCTTGCTCTTGCTGCATTATGGGTGGAGACTCCTGCATACAAAGCAATATGTATATTGTATATAGATATTAAATGCTAAAGAGCCCATGAAGCAGAGGACATCTTCTTTGTTATAGAAAGGGAAGCCTGTTGTGAGGTCCTCTGTAGGAGAAATTCTCAATTGGAATCCTCTCACAGCGAAAGTTTTGTATCCATGATCTCTTTTGTTCCACAGCCTATTAATGACATGCCCTGCCCATGCATGACCTAGTAACACGCAGGCCTGCCCACCAGGAGAGGGGATAAAGAGGGCAGCTGCCCCAGAATCCAGCAATTCAAAAGGGTCTGGGGCTCCCATCTGCTGCTACTGTGGCAACAGCAGGGAGCGCTGGGCCTTTTAAATCACCACAGGAGCCTCAAGAGGTACACTCTGGGTGGCACTGAAGAGCTGGCAGGGGAGGCTAGCCCCCAGTCATGCCCTTCTAACCAAGACCTTGCCTCTTCTGAGTGCGCAATTTGGGCCCCATCCCATCTTTCCCAAGGGCCCAGCAATTCTATTTCCCTGCTTAGTAACAATGATGTGTTCAAAAATACATCTGCTATTCTATGTCTTATCTGCATATACTGTTTCTGTAGCTACATGAATGAATTAAGTAACAGTCATATTTTAAAATATTTTTTCTTTAACAATGCCCCTTAAAGGATGAAGGAGTTTTTTCTAAATGGTGGAAGACAAATGGACTTTCATTGTTCTTTATGAAGACTAGGCTTCTGTATTTTGCTAGTTTATAAACAGCAATAGGTATAGCAGGTATATTCTCTGATGTGAATTTCGATGAGCAGTAATTTGATAAACATAATGTTGGAAAACACAGCTTAGACAAGTTCCTTTCATAGGTGCAATCTTATTGACGTCAGTAAGAATTTGTACCTTGTCTCCATATATTTACCACAGATAATTGTATATGAATTCAGATGACTGGTGGAGCATATTAGGGGAATAAAATATGAGCCACAGAAAAATATTAGTGATTGCTAGTCACTGAGGGTGCATCTACACTACACTGTTGTTTCAAGATAACTAGTGTTATTTTGAAATAACAATGTGAGCGTCTACACAGCCATTCCGTTATTTTGAAATAATTTCGAAATAACGGAATGCTTATTCTGAAATCAGTAAACTTCATTCTATGAGGAATAACTCCAATTCTGAAATAGCCATTTCAAAATAAGGCATGTGTAGACGCTCCACTGCTGCTATTTTGAAATTGGCCCTCACCAGGGCCATTCTAAGGGTATGTCTACACTGCAAGGCTATTTCAGGATACTGGAGGTATCCCGAAATAGCTACCCTGTGTCTAAAGAATGCTCCCATTATTTCAAAATATTTTTTGAAATAACAGACATGCTATTTTGCCATCGCTGTAAACCTTGTTGAATGAGGAATAAGGGATGGCTCGAAATAATACTTTAATTCGAAATTTTGCACCGTGTAGATGCACCAAATTTCAAGATAGCCTATTATGAAATAAAATCAAAATAAGATACATAATTTGCCTAACACAAATTGTGTATCTTATTTCGAGTGCTATGTAGATGCACCCTGAGTTATTCTTCCCCAGTGCCTGCTGGGGCTCTAAATCGAGATAGCACATCTACATTAGGGAAGCCTGCCCCGGATTAATTTTGAGACTCTCTGCAGTGTAGACGTGCTATTTTGAAATAAGCTATTTTGGAATAACTATTCCAGAACTAAATGAATATGAATAGGTCAAAAATAAAATCTCAGGGCTTGAGTTTCTCAGACTGATTTTGTTTGGTCTTCATCTTTCTACATCTGATGAATTCTTGGTCCATGATTTGTGTCACTTGTAAGATGATCATACACAGTAAGTACGAGCTTTCCAAATGGACAGGAATATTGGCCTTGCCTCCTAAAGAGCTGTCATAGCTAAAGTGGGTTTGGGGATGAGTTCTTACTCGAAAATCTCTCATGTGCCCTATGCAATATATATCTGTTGACAGCTAAAAATAACAATGGATGCAGTTTTTGCAGCCTGAATAGTTTAGGAGCACTATAGGGAGAAATGCAAAGAATTGTGTTTGGTATATGTGGATTTAGAGAAGACGTATGACAGAGTTCCGAGAGAACTGATACAATGGTGCCTGCGATCATGCAATCTCCTGGAGACATATGTTCAGACTATCATGGAGGTGCATGACAATATTGAGAAATAGCTGCAGTTACTATGAGTCATTAACAGGGTATGAAGGTAGGTCTACATTAAGGATCAGCCTTAAGCCTATTCCAATTTGTGACTATAGTGGACTCCTCGATACAGGGGTTAGGGCAAAGGCTCCATGGAACATGTTTTGTACTAACCAGAGTGTGTTGTGCTGCAAAGATAAATACAAACTGGAACGGGACCTAGAATAATAGAGGACTGCCTGCATTCACAGAAAATGGCTTATCAATCAGTTTATAAAAGACAGAATACATATGATCCTTTAATTAAGAGGGACAATGAAAGGCCAGTAAAACTAGATGGTAGAAAGTTAGTCTTTGCAACAGTTTAAATGCCTCAGTGCAATTTGGAGCCATGATGGGAATGTGGATGTTAGGAGCTTCATGAAGAGCTCTTAATGCAAATGAAGGGAGATGATGGGAATTCTGTGATAACAATATGCCAAATAAACTTGTGAGAGAAGTGCATAAGATCATGACTAGTGAAGATATGAGGTACAGGTTGGAATATTTGATGGTGAGGAAGAGAAGAATTACTACTTCACACTGCCAGAATGGGAATGCTCTGGTGGATGTGGAGTAAAGCAAGAGCTGACAGGCCACACAGTCAAATGGTATGAGCCATGATACAAGTAGCTCCCACATTACAGAAAAGTTGAGGGAATATCAACTGAGATGGCTGTCATGTGAGATGAGGAGGTGTGAAGTATGTTAGTCAGAGAATACAAGAGGTAGTAGTCATGGGCCAAAGACACAAGGAAGATCCAGACAAGTTGTTGGAGAATATGAAGGAGATTGGTGTTAGCCTGGAAAGATACACTTGACAAGAACACCTGGAGATGAAGAACAAGAACAACCAACCAGATTGATGGGATAAGGCAAAAGGAGAAGAACCACCAAGAGTGGTCTTGTGTTTAAAGCACAAGATAGGAAGATAAGATCTGGGTTCTGGTTTTGAACTCTGATGCACACTTGT
Organism: Pelochelys cantorii; assembly: GCA_032595735.1. NCBI lineage: Eukaryota > Metazoa > Chordata > Testudines > Trionychidae > Pelochelys > Pelochelys cantorii. The sequence continues at coordinate 73,142,682 of CM064327.1, forward strand.
TGGAAATGATTTGCCCAAGCTCATTCATTAATTCTTCTGTATCTCTGAAACCCTTTTCTTCACCTTTCACCATCTGCAGTATGAGGACAATAATGTTTACCTACCTCTACGGTGTTGTGAGATCTAATATTTACAAAGGCTTTTGAGAAGTTGGTACAGACTTGCAGAGTATAAAATGTCATGCTTTGCAGTTGATTTCCTTTCCCCTCTCAATTTCTAAGTGCAAGTAAACACTCCGTACTAAAATTCATATGACTGCCTGCTTGAAATTCAGTTAACTTAGCATGGAGGGGATTCAAATAATTTAGTGCCATTTGCCACCTGAAAATAATTGTAAACAGTGAGATTCAATTCCACACACAGCAGTTTTTTCTTCATAGCACTACTGCATACAGGTAAACTTGTAAGTGGTGACAAGGATTAGAAGTAGCTATATAACTTACGGCTTTTCACTGTACTGAAATAGCTTCAGTCTGATGATGGCTTTCATCAAATTCATTCTTTTTATGATATGGAGAAGTGAGCAATAGAGTCTCCCATGGTAGAGTATACATGTATTTATACAAGCCACATTATATAAATGTATGTGTATTGCAAATATTCTGCTAGCTCAAGTACACTAATCTATACAGCTCAATCTATACACATGGGAGTTTTTCCCCTTCCTCACAGTAAGCAGTTAACAGCAGAGTTGTAGCAAAATTTTGCACAACTAATGAAGTGTGTGTAAGACAAAATACAATACAGAAAAATTTAGTTTTACTTATCATAAAGCTTAGCCACTTTTGCCAAATGCATAATACATTTGACATACAACATCTCTGTCTCTTTTTTAAAATAATGTTCATTCATTTACTACCTCATTTGTACAATTGTGTACATTTCAATGTGCCTGTCAGGGGTGTGCACTCCCCACCGTGCCTCAGTGCCCCCTGACTGTCCTCATCTAGCCCCTCTCAGGGCAAGATACAGTCTGTACAGGTTGCTCATCATAGGCATTGGGGTTATCTCTACTGCCCCGCTTACCTAGGCTGCATTGTAATCCATCTCCGAACCCTGGGCCTAGCCTCCGGCCCCTAGCCAGGGAGAGTCCTGGCTGGCCCTCTCCCAGCCCTAGCTGGCTATCCCCGGCTGTTCTCCCTTCTGGGAGTCCCTGCTTCCTCTACAGTCAGCCCTTCACTGCCCCCCCCCCCTTCCTAAGCAACTGTGCTTCTATATAGCTGCCCGCTGGGCCCTCACCCCCCTAACGGCTTCAGCTGGCCTCTTCAAGCAAACTGTGCTTCACTAGATAGCTGCCAGCTGGGCTCTCACTAGCCCCAACGGCTTCAGCTGGCCGCTCTGTTCTCAGCCCCGGCTCAGGGCTTGAGTCTTGGCCTTAAAGGGCCAGTGCAGGGCAGGCGCCCTGTCACACACCTTCGCCTTTGGATCAAGCTTCCCTTCTTCTGCCGGCCCCCAACCGGGCCTCTCATATACCTTCCCTCGGGATCTGGTTTCCCCTGAAGGCCTTAGCTACCTTCAGGTTTGCCCTAGCTGCCTCTGAGCATGCGCCGCAATATCGGCGGGTCGGCAGGTGTGCTCCCCAGAGGGTCACCCCACCGCTGTCAGTGTGGGGCAGCAATGCCCCATCACTCACCCCCCTTTCCAGGACTCTATCCCCTTCCGCCATCTCGTTATTGCTATGGACCTAGAAAAAAAAGTCGGCGTTGTTATGGGCTCTCCCCGGCCTGTGGCAGACCTCAAATTTATAAGGCTGTAATGCCAAATACCACCTCATGATATGAGGGTTGGTATCCTTCATTGACTGAATCCATCGTAATGGTGCATGGTCAGTTATCAGCGTGAAGGCTCCCCCTAGCAGATAATAGCGCAGGGCCTCTACTGCCTACTTAACTGCCAGGGCCTCCTTCTCAATCGTGGTGTATTGTCATTCCCGCGGTAGTAATTTCCTGCTTAAATACAGGATCGGGTGTTCCTCCCCTTCCTGCTCCTGCGAGAGGACAGCTCCTAGTCCCTGGTTAGATGCATCCGTCTGTACTATGAATGGTTTTGTAAAGTCTGGTTGGTAAAGAACCGGTGCTTGCATCAGTCGTTGCTTTAACGCTTGAAATGCTTTCTCTCACTGCGCGGTCCACTGGACCCTTTGGGGTCGTGTATTCTGGGTTACGTCCGTCAAGGGTGCAGCAATTGTGGCGAAATCTGGTATGAATCGCCAATAGTAACCGGCTAGGCCCAGGAATTGGCAGACTTGCCTTTTTGTGGTGGGAGCTTTGTAATTTCTCAGGGCTTCTACCTTGTCCACCTGGGGTTTTATCTTTCCCCGTCCCACTACGTAGCCCAAATAGGATACTTCCTTTTGTCCAAAGTGGCACTTACTTGGGTTAGCAGTGAGCTTAGCGTCGGCCAGGGCTCCCAGGACCGCCTTCAGATGTTGCAGGTGTTCCGGCCATGATTCACTGTAAATGACAATGTCATCAATATATGCAGCAGCATACGCACGATGTTCATATAGTACCTTGTCCATCAGCCTTTGGAATGTCGCTGCCGCCCCATTCAATCCAAAAGGCATTGTGGTGAACTGGAACAAGCCAAATGGTGTGGCGAATGTGGTCTTGTCCTCGGAGGCTGGTGTCAGAGGGATCTGCCAGTATCCTTTAGTGAGGTCGAGCGCAGAGATATAGTGAGCCTTACCCAACCATTCCAGCAGTTCATTTACTCTGGGCATAGGATATGCGTCAAATCGCGAAATTGAGTTTACTTTCCGGAAGTCTATGCAAAACTGTATTGTGCCGTCAGATTTAGGCACCAAAACGATGGGACTGCGCCACTCGCTTCTTGATTCCCTGATCACCACCATTTGCAACATACGCTGCAGCTCTTCCTGTACTGGCTCCCACATCTTCCACGGGAGTGGTCGTATGTGATCCTGGACCGTTTTACCTGGGGCCGTCGCGATATGACGACTCATCAGAGGGGGTCTTACCCGGTTGTGTAGTTAGGGCCTGTTCAAATTCCTGAAGGAGGGAGCTCATCTCTCTTTGCTGTTCCTCCGTCAACTCTGCCCCGATATGCGTTGCCCCTTCTGCCTTCAAGTTGCCTCCCCAGGGTCCCAGCTCCGGTTCTGATGGCTGTAAGGTGATAAGCATACCCTCTTGGGCGTTCCACTTCTTTAGTAAATTGACATGGTAAATCTGCTTGTCTTTCCATTTTCCTGATAATTCAATTTCACAATCAACTGGTCCTACCTGTCGTATGACCTCGAAGGGCCCTTGCCATTTGGCCAATAATTTCGAGTCTGGTGCTGGTAAAAGCAGGAGTACCCTGTCACCTGGTTGGAACATTCTGGATTTGGCCCCTCGGTTATAATATTGGGCCTGCTTATTTTGGGCCTGGAGGAAGTTCTCTTTAGCTAACTCTCCTACGGTACGGAGTCTCTGTTGTAAGTCCAAAATGTAAGGTACTGTACCCTTCTCCCTTGAGTCCTGCTCCTCCCATGTCTCCCGCAATAAGTCCAGTATTCCCGGGGGCTGTCTGCCGTAAAGTAACTCAAACGGGGAAAATCCCGTGGAGGCCCAGGGCACCTCTCGCACCACAAATAACAGTGCCGGTAGTAACCAGTCCCAGTCCTTTGGGTCTAGCTCAACAAACCATCGCAACATCCCCTTTAAGGTCCTATTAAAGCGTTTGACAAGTCCATCTGTTTGCAGATGGTAAACTGAGGTACGTAACGACTTAATGTTTAAGAGGCAGCAGAGTTCTGCCATCAGTTTAGAAGTCACATTGGTCCCTTGATCTGTTAATATCTCCCTCGGGATTCCCACCTGGGAAAATACTTGCACCAACTCGTTTGCCAGTGTTGATGCCATTGTGTTTTTGAGTGGAACGGCCTCGGGATACCGGGTGGCATAATCAATTATAACCAAAATATACTGGTGTCCCCATCAGGACCTCTCCAGGGGTCCCACTAAATCCAGAGCCACCTGGTCAAATGGAACATCCACTACGGGAAGAGGGACTAAGGGGGCTTTTGGCACCACCCCCTGCCCCGTCCTCTGGCATTCAGGGCAGGACTCACAAACGTCTCTAACCTCCTTATAAATCCCTGGCCAAAAGAACCTTTGCATTATGCACTGGAGAGTTTTTTCCCGCCCCAAATGTCCTGCCCAAGGATTAGCGTGTGCAAGGTCTAATATCTGCCTCCGGTATCGTATGGGGACCAACAACTGGCTAACTTCAGTCTGCCCATCGGCCGTCCACACAATCCGATACAATAGGTCCGCTCTTACCTCGAATCGCGGGAGTAGGCGGGTAGCGGCTCCCGTGCCGTGGTCCCCTGTCCCTTCCGCTGCCTGTTCCCAGGCATGTGTCAAGGAGGAATCTTCTTGTTGGAAGTCCTCCTCCCCTCCTACTTCCTCCAAATTGAAGGTTTTCTCAGGGTCATGATCCTTCGCTGGGCTTTGGGATGTTCCCCTTTTCAAATCCTCAATCCTTGCCGGTGGCGGCTGCGCCGGCCCTTCCCAGCTACGCAGGATGCATCCGAAACCCGGCCAGTCTTGCCCCAGGAGTACTGGGTATACAAGTTTCGGGGCCAGTGCTACCCGGCAGATCACCTCCTCTGTCCCATCAGACAGACAGACCCACCCTGTGGGGTAGGCCTTGACATCTCCGTGTATGCATTGCATCAAGACGTTACCACCTGCCGCCTCCCACTCTGGGACCAACTCCGTTCGAACCATTGTCTGGCTGCACCCGGAGTCCACCAGGGCGGTCACTGGCTTTCCCTCTAACCTTACCTGAATGGTAATCCTTGTCTGATCCTGTGGTCTCGCACAGAGGTCAGCAGCCATCACCTGGCCGTATGCCCCATCTGTATGGCTGTCGCCTGCTTGCTGGCGTCCAACTTGTCCCGGCCTGTAAGACTTCTGGGAGGGACTCCAATCTGAGCTCCCTTGCTCATTGGTTTCACCCGTCTTCTTCCAGGCGCTTTGTCGCTTCACCCTTCCCTGCGTGCTAGCCGGGGCTCCCCAGGTCCCCCTAAGGCACCCCCTCCTTATGTGTCCAGGCTTCCCACAGGCCCAACATGTTCATGCCCCCCCTGTTGCCTTCCCAGGGGATGCTCTCCCTTTATCCCTATTAGCTGGGTGGGGCCTCCTGGCTCCCATCCCTTAGGGGCACTCCCTCTTCACGTGTCCCCTGAGCCCACAGGCAAAACAAGTTTTCAGTCTTGGCTCTTGCTCCCAGTTCTTGGAGCCTGGTTTATTATGGAGTCCAGGGTCACGCCTTTGTAGTGGCTGGCTCCATCTTTTCCACGGCCTAGCCCGTAGGGCCTCCCAGACCCTCCAATACTTATTCATAACTTTTTTCCCCCCCTAATTCCCCCACAATGGGACAAGGCTACCTTACACACCCTAGCCCCCGTTCGCCTTGGGGTGGGGTTACCATACCCACATTCTCCACCATCTGTCAGGGGTGCACGCTCCCCGCCGTGCCTCAGTACCCCCTGACTGTCCTCATCTAGCCCCTTTCAGAGCAAGTTACAGTCTGTATGGGTTGCTCATCATAGGCATTGGGGTTATCTCTACTGCCCCGCTTACCTAGGCTGCATTCTACTCCGCCTCCAAACCCCAGGCCTTGCCTCCGGCCCCTAGCCAGGGAGAATCCTGGCTGGTCCTCTCCCAGCCCTAGCTGGCTATCCCTGGCTGTTCCCCCTTCTGGGAGTCCCTGCTTCCTCTGCAGTCAGCTCAGCCCAGCCCTGCCCCCCCCCCCTTCCTAAGCAACTGTGCTTCTATATAGCTGCCCGCTGGGCCCTCACCCCCCCCAACAGCTTCAGCTGGCCTCTTCAAGCAAACTGTGCTTCACTAGATAGCTGCCAGCTGGGCTCTCACTAGTCCCAACGGCTTCAGCTGGCCGCTCTGTTCTCAGCCCCGGCTCAGGGCTTGAGTCTTGGCCTTAAAGGGCCAGAGCAGGGCAGGCGCCCTGTCACAGTGCCTCAGATATTAGTTAAAATTACCCAGGTTATGCTGTATAACCAGTGGATGCAAAGGTTAGAAGTAAGTAGCTTTTTATTCTAAAGGGAGAATGTTTTGTTCTCTTTTGAAAAAGAAAAGTGTATTTAGAATGCCAATCAGACCACAGTGTAGTAAAATCTGTATCAATATTGCTTAATGTTTAATCCTGCACATACCACTTCACATATGTATGTGGTGATGACCTCCATACAACAGTGAATGCTTCTCCTGCTAATGGCCTGAAGACTAGACACATGGATTCTGCCCTTGACCTACAAACAGGGATATCTTCTGTACACTTACCATTCTTGGAAAGGAGGGCCCTATTTCTCTTCATGAGGGATTTCATGCCTTCATTCCTGCTGCTGGGCTTCTAGTATGTGGTGATGTTTGAGACCTGAGAGCAGCTGAACCAAGCCATGTCGCCATCTCTCTCTGAACATGCTGATCAGAACAGTTTAGAGCCTGCACACCAACTTAGCCTAGAACATTGCCTTTTCTATATAATATTTTTATATTAAGACACTTAATGTAAATACTATAAATACCAGTTACTCAGAGGAAGAAAACATTTAAAAATGTTACTATTTTCCCTGTAAATAATCCTGGAAACTCAAAGGTGATGTGATGTTACACTTAACATCCCGAGGACACAAAATTAGGGAAAGATGGAAATCCACAGTGAAAGTCACCCAAACCAGTGTCTTTTAGCCAAGGGGTCCAGGTTCCCTGTGGTGCCATGAATGCGTTTTAGGGGGCCTGCCAAAATAAACCAGAGAGGGTCTGGTATTAGACTTGCCAGAGCACAGGGCAGAAAGCTGAAGCCCAAACAACTTAGCTTCGTGGGGCCCTCTGTAGCAATTGCCCTACTTGCTACTCTCTGACACTAGCGCTAGCTTTTAATATACTGGATATGCAGAAAAGCAGTTATGGCATAGAAGGGCTGTAGAAGTTTTATAGCTTGTTTGGGGGTGGGGCTCAGAAAGAAAATGATTGAGGACCCCTGATCCATACCACCTTCATTCGACCAAGCTTGCCCACCAATCTGTGCACATGCATTCTGTGTGAGACAGAGACATTTGAAGGACTTTTAAGAAGTTTACAGCCTGTGGCAGTGGACATGTGAAAAGCACTTTATGTATTTTCCCTGGGATAGGTGACTTTGGATTTGTAAATACATGCCTATGATTGGTAAATGTGATACTCTGTCACCCTGTGCGCTAGTTTGAAAGCAATAATGTTTACTCTGGATATTAAGTTTATAGTTCAAGATATGGTAGCTATGTGTCTTAAAGTCTGAGCATGCTTTGTTTTTGAAACCATGCACTCTTTGGGGAAATTGTCCCAAATGTGATCCCCTTGGTTAACAGTTGCTGTTTAAACCTCGCCTCTTTCTGGTGACTGCCTATAACCTTCAAGAAGGCAGACATACTTAGGTACAGCAATGTATCGACAAGTACAGTTCAGTTTTAATGCTGCTGCATAGTTGTGCTGCTTCTTTCTGTCAGATACTATCATTCACTTCACTTTATTTGGAGAAATTATTGATGAAATTAAGATGCAGGGGGAAGGATTGAATGGGTTCGAGGCTTGTCTCCTGATTTTCCTTTGTTCTATGTAGCCCTGATATGGAGCAGAGTTAAGGCTGGATTTGTGGCATTTTCATTTAAAAAAAATGTTTGTGTAAATGTAGTATTTCTAGGCCCTTTAATGTTTGTAGCTCCTCAAAAATAAAGCATCTGGTTTGAGAAGGCCAGGAAAGAAAAATCAGGAGAGTGTAACATTGAAGGCCCTCAGCCAATAAGTTTGGAATACATGTAAGTGCTCTTTTTAGAATTCATGGAAAGCTAAATATCCATGAGTTTCATGTCAGGAATATGCATGACTGTGGATGCACGAGCAGCCTTCTGATAAGAGAAGTCCTCTTGTATAAGTAGCTGTAAGTTCTTTAGAGCTGATTCAATACATTAACATGAACTCTCTGCTGCTGGCGTGATACACACAGAAGTAGGAAAACATTTCTAAGTAGAAAAGGTTGAGATATTTGAAGCTAACTTTGTGCACATTTGTGTGTGTATGAGGGATAAGGTTTTATATTGAGAATTTGCAGTGCTTTATCTTTGAAGGAATTTCATGAAAACCTCTTTGAGTTATTTCCATCAATGCAGAAGAAAGCTGAAAGGTTTCATTAAAATTTCACATGTCTAGCTGGTATGGAAGAGCACAAAGCAGAAGTTGAAGGGATTGAGCACAATGAATATTGTCTCCTTATAGTGGTTCAATTTTTAGTAGTTAAGTTTTGATATTGCCTCATTGCATGGAAATGGAAGCTACATCTAGACTGCATCCCTCTGTTGACAGAGGGATGCAAATCAAGCACATCGAAATTGCTAATGAAGCAGGGATTTAAATATCCTGTGCCTCATTAGCATAAACATGGCCACCACTTTTTTCAAAACTGAGTTTTTTTAGAAAAAAAACAGCAGTCTAGACGCCAATCTGTCGAAAATAAAGCCTTTTGACAGATCCTGTATTCCTCAAAAAATGAGGTTTATAGGATCTGTTGAAAAAGGCTTTATTTTTGACAGATCCGCGTCTAGACTTCCATTTTTTTTTCAGAACAACTCCCTTTTGAAAAAAGCGGCGGCCATGTTTATGCGAATGAGGCACAGGATATTTAAATCCCTGCTTCATTAGCAATTTTGATGTGCCTAATCTACATCTCTCTGTCGACAGAGAGATGCAGTCTAGACACACCCTGATAGACAAACGTAGGCGTAATATGTTGCTGAATAACCACAATGTTTCTTTAACTATTACCCTTTTGAAAACACACATTTACTGGTGAAGATACTAGATCTTCTTTTGTTTTAAACTGATTTATTGAGTTTCAGTCAAAACACCCCCACTGTAGTTACACACTATTTAACACAGTTATCAAGGATACCAGTTTGCTGGTTGGCACTAACTCTACAAAAAGAGAATTTAAAAATTGTTGTGATATTGCAATGTAGGATACTACTACAGTAAATCTTCATGACATGAGCAATGAAGGAAGCTGGGAAAGAGGAGTGCTGCAGTTTTGGTATTGTAGTGTGAAAGAATGGATGTTCTAGGCAAGATTTTCAAATATACTTAAATCAACACACAAGTCCTATTGACTTTCACATCTGTGCTTAAATCAATTAGAGCCAGATTGTTAAAGGTATTCAGAGAGACAAGCACCTAACCTATTTTGGCATTTTTGAAAATTCTGCTAAGCACCTATTTGTATTGTTAGCCAGTGATATACCTATGAAAATCTGGCTGTTGGGCACTTTGGAAAATCCCATCTTACATCATCATGAGTCCTGTGTTCAGAGTTATGCCAGTGGTAGAATTAGCCATGACATGTTAAGGCTCCTGTCTTGCACTGAGAACCATATGAGCAGGGACTGCACAGAGTTCCAATGGCTTGAGCAAATCTCTACCGGGCATGAGGGGGGGGGTCTAACAGTGTGAAGCAGTCTGTTAGCGTGCTTCAAAATGTAAATTCTGTCTTTCAGAAACATGGGATTCTTTATTATCACAATCCATAGACACATTGGCATACCTGCACCTGTAACACAGGGAGAAGCAAGGGCATCTGTGCAAAAACAGAGCTCCAACACAAACTATCTACTCCCATACCAGAGCAACCAGAGCCCGTAAGGCCAGGGAGTGACTAACAATTACCATTTGTGGGAAATACAGCAGAGAGCTGTCCAAAAAGTTCAACCACAGGCCACTCCCTGCATTGTAGGCCTTACAGTGGGGTCTCACAAAGTCTCAATATTTGTCAGTTCCCCAGACCAAGTACCTTGAATCCCTTTCCTTGATCACTTTGAGATGTTCACATAGCTCCATCTTTTAAATGCAAGTTTGGTGTACTATTTTTAAATAGTCCCAGAGATGTAGCCATGTTAGTCTGTAACTTTAAAAAATGAGTAGTATGATAGCACTTTAGGGTGCATCTACACTGCACCATTGTTTCAAGATAACTAGTGTTATTTTGAAATAACAATGTGAGCATCTACACAGCCATTCCATTATTTCAAAATAATTTCAAAGTAACAGACAGCTTATTCTGAAATCTATAAACCTCATTCTACGAGGAATAATGCCTATTCCAAAATAAGGTGTGTGTAGACACTCCACTGATGCTATTTCAAAATAGCCCCTCACCAGGGCCATTCTAAGTTATTCCTCCTCAGTGCCTCCTGGGGCTCTAAATTGAGAAAGCATGTCTACATTTCCTGAAACACATTCCCCAAAATGCCTCACAAATCAAGCCCGAGATGTACTTCACACCCCCATAATGAACAAAATGGCTAATAGCTGGTTTCAGAATGTCCTGGATGCTATCCCTCAGAACCTTTCCTGGCTCCTCCTTTTCTGTGCCCCGGCCTACCTTGCCACAAGCAGACATATTAGCTAGGTTTACAAAGTGGGTGATTCTTAAATAATACTCTGATTGAATGAGGGAGTCCAGTGAGGGGGAATGAGGTGGCGTGAGTTTATAAAAGCAGGAAGCTCATAGCAGAAGGGGCTGCAGAGAAGTAGTCTGCAGCCATTCTCAAGAAGAAGGGAGGTGTATTTTGGAGCTACAGAGGGAAAAATGCTCTAAAATTACTTCCTGGGAGGAGGGAGTTGTGGGACTGGCAAATGTAGAGAACTGAGGAGAACCACAAGTAAGGAAGTGCTTGCAGATAAGGCAGTAGAGTATAGGATAGAACAGACCATGACTACTGACTAGAGAGTCCCTGATCAGGAACCTGGAGAAAAGGGTGGGTCCAGGTTCCCCTGACAACCACTGAGGAGGTGACACTGGTTGAGCAATGAATGAGAAACCTGCCTGAGCCTGTTCTTTAGAAAATACTTTGATTCCTTGGAAGTGGGAAACATGGAAAGTGACCTGACTGGAGGGACAAGTCAAAAGCAGAAGCACTCAGGGTTGCAGAGACAGGGGGTGCATCTGCACTGCACCATTATTTCGAGATAACTAGTGTTATTTCAAAATAACAGTGTGAGCATCAACACAGCAATTCCGTTATTTTGAAATGAATTTGAAATAATGGATGGCTTATTCCGACTTCTGTAAACCTCATTCCACCTCAGAATAACACCTATTCCAAAATAGCAATTCCGAAATAAGGCATGCGTTGATGCTCCATTGCTGCTATTTTGAAATAGCCCCTCACCAGGGTCATTCTAAGTTAAACCTCCCCAGTGCCTCCTGGGGTTCTAAATCGAGATAGCACATCTACATTAAGGAAGCCTGCCTCGGACTAGTTTTGAGGCTTCCCTGCAGTATAGACGTGCTCTATTTCAAAATAAGATATTTTGGAATAACTATTCCAGAATAGCTTATTTCAAAATAGCTATGTAGTGTAGATGTACCCAAAGAGAGAGAGAGTAGCAGTAAGGCATGCGATAAACAGCAGAAGGACGGGGGGCGGGGAAGGAAGGACAGACCTGGAAGGGGCTAATTCTTAGAGTATCTAGGAGAAGGTGCCCAAACCGGTGAGTGGATACCGAGACTTATAGGCTATGTCTAGACTGCAAGCCTCTTTCGAAAAAGAGCATCTAGACTACAACCAGTACTTTCGAAAAAGCAAGCCACTTTTTCGAAAGAGAGCACCCAGGAAGTCTGGATGCTCTCTTTCGAAAAAGCACAATTTGTATTACATAGCGCCTTTTATCAAAAGAGCATTTTCGAAAAAAGGCGTTCTTCCTTGTAAAATGAGGTTTTCCATGGTCAAAAAAACTGCCGTGTTCTTTTGATTTACTTTCGAAAGAACGCAGCAGCAGTCTAGTTGCAGGGGAAGTTTTTTCGAAAAAAGGCTACTTTTTTTCGAAAAAACCCTGTAGTCTAGACACACCCATAGGAACATGTCTTGTGAGGCTCCATCTTATTGTCTTGGGTGTTGCATTCAGCAATTTACTATTGAGAAAATGGAGCAATACAGAATTCATGTCTGATTGGGACTGTACATCTAATACTAAAGATCCAATACCACAGCCAATCATTTAGGGCACGTCTACACTAGGAAATTATTTTGAAATAACTTAATTTTGAAATAACTCTTGAAATAACTATTTTAAAATATCATGTCTACACTTCAGGGAAGCCTCAAAATTAGTCTGAGACAGGCTCCCTTAATGCTACCTTGACTTAGAGCCACATAAGACTAGTCAAATTGGGTAAGATCAAAGGTCCATCTAACCCAGTATGCTGTCTGCCGACAGTGGCCAATACCAGATGCCCCAGAGGGAGGGAACACAACAGGTAAACATCAAGTGATCCCTCTCCTGTCATCCATTTCGATACATAGAGGCTAGGGACACCATTCCTACCCATCCTGGCTAATAGCCATTGATGGTCCTAACCTCCATGAATCTATCTGGCTCTTTTTTTGAACCCTATTAAAGTCCTGGTCTTCACAATATCCTCTGGCAAGGAGTTCCAGAGGCTGACTCTGAGCTGAGTGAAGAAAAACTTCCTTTGTTTGTTTTAAACCTGCTGCCTATTAATTTCATTTAGTGACCCTCAGTTCTTATATTGTGGGAATAAGTAAATAACTTTTCCTTATTTACTTTTTCCATGCCAGCCATGATTTTATAGACCTTTATTTTATCCCCCCCACTTAGTCTGCTATTTTCTAAGCTGAAAAGTCCAAGTTTTTTTAATCTCTCTTCATATGGAACCCATTCCAAATCCCTAATAATTTTTGTTGCCCCTTTCTGAACCTTTTCCACTGTGAATATATCTTTTTTGAGATGAGGCAACCACATCTGTATGCAGTATTCAAGATGTGGGCATACCATGGTTTTATATAGAGGCAAGCATTGGGGAGTAATTAGTTTGAATGTCTCTGGGGAGTAGTTATTTCAAAATAGCAGCAGTGGAGCATCCATACTACTGCTATTTCAAAATAGCTATTTCAAAATAAGCATTATTCCTCATGGAAAACAGGAGTTATTATTTTTAAATAATCAACACTGTTATTTCAAAATAATGGACTTGGTAGTGTGGATGCTTGCTTGTTATTTCGAAATAAGGGGAGTTATTTTGAAATAACTGCCTAGTGTAGACCAGGGCTTAGATCAGTTTTTCACTGTGTGAATCAAAATGTTGCTTTCCAATCAGCTGAACACTGTTCAGAATTTGGAAATCCTAACTATTCACTGGCATACTTGTGACTTTGATGAGAGTGAAGATAATGTTGTTCTGTAAGGGTACGTCTACATTTGCTCCCTAGTTCAAGCTTGGGATGCAAAAGTAGCTGGCCGAAATTGCTAATGAAGCAGGGATTTAAATATCCCGTGCTTCATTAGCATAATCTCTCCCACACTTTATTCTGCTCAACAGCTGATTCGAACCAGGAAGTGCACTCCGGGACGTGTTGGTTTGATTCAAACCCCTTGGTTCGAACTAACGTTACTCCAGACGTACCCTAACATTTTTTCTCATTCCTTCTTTAGATCCATATATTTAACATCCACACTGTCATTCATATTTATTTAATCTGAGTAATGTCTTCAGAAGTGCATGTAATCAACAATAGTTTAATCATGACAGTGAGAGGCTAGATCTGAGTATATTAAAGGTGGCCTTCTAGAGATAGCACTGAGCTAGACATGAAAATATTTTCACTAATGGCAATGAAAAGATGGCACACAGGCAAGGGAAGGAGACACTTAGCACATAACTACATTTCTAATATCACTTTAAAAATGGTAGTTTATTGATCCCAAAGTTCTCTGGCAGCTTCAGTAGATGCTCCAGAAAGTGCCATTTAAAATTTAGCTGCCAAAACTGCAGCTACAGGAAGTCCCATGCCTTGAGAGCCTTTTGGCCAAGGTGAGAATGAAATTTTAGGGTGTATCAGTGCCATTGTTTGGGCTGTTTCATGTCACTTAGAGCTTTTTTCGCAATTGTAATGTGTCTTCTGGGAAATCAGGATATTTCCATGGCCAAAACTGCAACACATCATAGGTTCCTACTGCCTATAATTTGGAGGAGAATCCCTATCCACACTGCCCTTTACTTCCAGTTATATAATGGAATTTGAGTGGAAAACCATTCATATCAAAGAGAGTTTTAGCCATTGGCTTCAATTGGACGATAAAGCCAACATTTTTAAAAACTTGACTTCTAATTAGGTGTCCTGCTTGACACAGTTGGGCCTAATTTTGCATTGCAAGCTGGAGGTGTCTGGCATTTTTGGAAATGAGATTATAGGTGTCTCAAGCTGAGCACCCAAAAACTGAAGCAACTTTCAAAAATATTGTGGCATTAGAGAGAAATATTCTCACGAGTAGTCGCAACGTAGGAGAAATTGGAATGTTGCCATACTATCCAAATGCCATACTATCCAAATGCATTTATTGTTCAAACACAAACATAATTCAATATCAATCAAAACAGATAAATCAGCCTCTCCTAAGACCTATGTCTGAGGGCATAGGCAGCAAGTTACATGGAGTGGTGCCCTGGCACCAGGAATATTTCTGGCCCTGCGCACCATCAAAACTTGCTGCAAGCCTGCCTGTGCTCCCCGTGTGCATCCTCCGGCCCCGCCTGCTGCCACAGAGTGATTTAAAACACTCTGCAGGGGCCCACTCCTACCATTTGTTTCTGGCCAGTCACTTATCCTGGCTACCAGCATGTGTGTCCCTGTGGTGGGCAGGGTCTTCATGCCATTCACTGATCCAGCAGCTGGAGCAGTGCATGGGGACCCCTTTCCCCAGGCTTCAGGGACACACATGCTGGCAGTTGTGGGGAGTAAGCAGCCGGAAGCCACTCTAACCCCCACTGTGCTGCCAATGGTGGGAATGGGACATTTTTAATCACCCAGGTCTATAGTCAGGGCTAGGGGAAACACGAGTGGAGTGTGTGAGGTGACATGGGTCCAGGGGAGCACATGGGGACAGCAGCACCCAGAGACCCACCATAGTCCCAGGAGCCATTGCCAGAGGTAAGTGTGGCACCCCCATCCCTTACCCCCACACCCACTTATGCACTCCACTCCTCCACAGCCTGCACCGTCTCCTTCCTCCCCCCATTCTCCTCCTAAACTCCCTTCTAGCACCTGTACTCCAGACCACCACTTGCACTACTTCTCACCCCTCCTGCACCCAAACTCCCTCCCAGTGCCTGCCCCTTCTTTTGTTCCCCAATCCCTGCTCCAGACCAGAGCCTGTGCCCAGCATCCCAAATCCCTTCTAGAATCCAAACCCCTCCCCCACCCAACTCCCTCACAGAGCCTTAGGCAGGTGGTGGTAGAGGGAGAATTTGAGTGGGGGAGAGGTGTAGACTCTGGGCACCACCAACATTTTTGCAAACCAGCCCCCCTTACCTCAGGGTGGCATCTATTGCTGCTGTAGCCTAGGCAGCAGATATCCCCAACAAGGTCTTTTGCCTGTCTGGTGTAATAAGCCCCTTTCATTTTGCTGACCCAGTCTCCTGCAGTAACCTCCTTGCTCCCTTAAGTGAGCTGTTTGTCCTCTTTTATCTCCCCAGATGGGAGGCAGCTGATTAATCACTAGTTGAGACTGAGCCTTGCTCCCTTAAAGGGCAATCTGACACTGTGACATACAACTTTTCAGACTTGGTAAGAACAATTCCTGCCTTTCTGGAAGATAACCTTTAGTCAGCCACAAGTTATTGGGCTCAACACAGGAAAAAGTGGGTGGAATTCTCTGGCCTGTGATGGACAGGCCAGGTCCCAAACTGTCTCGTGGTCCTTGCTGGCCTAAAAAATCTAGAAATGTAACTATTATCTGGCAGTGTTAGATTTGATGTTCTTAAATCATTCACTTCCTCCCTTTGAAGCACTTGGGTTTTAAATATGATCTGCCCTCGGCAGTGATAACATTATTCTGACACTAACTGTGGGTTTTTTAGATAAAGTACTTTACTTTATATTAAGAGGGCTGCCTGCACTGATGCACAAATTGGAAAACTCGCAAAGAAGTTGCTTAATATTTGTCAGTTCGAGATTTTAATGCTGTTTGTAACGTGTACTTTTGTCCATGCTGCCTTTGTTTATGAAACAAAACTTTCAGAAATTGTGCTCTGGTGTCTGAGAGGAGTGCCGTAGGGCAGAGGAGAAAAGTTTCAGCTGGCTGATTCTTGCCTGAGCCTGCAGCCCTGTGTGGGTGAGCTGATCCTGTGGCTAGTTACATTAAGGGCTGCTAGGAGAGTAGGGGGAGACTTCTGAGCAACTGCTTATTCCGTCACTCACAGCCTCAGCTCTTGGCTGCACATTGGCAAGGAAGTGTCTAAAATAAATTTGGTGTCATGCTGCTGCTGCTTCTTTCCTCTGCTCCACATCTTCCCAGACTGGCTTGGTCTCTGGAGGGCCCAATCAGTACATTGGGAAATTCTGTTTAGTACCTTAGATGCCTTGAAAATGTGAATTACAGCCACTGCCTGGCTTCAGTCTGCCTACGGCAGCATCCTTGTTGCTTGCTCTGAACAGAAAATGACTGAAGCCTGTTTGCTCTTCAGCAGGTTTTCCAGCATGTAATATATGGGGTTGGACATGGTAGCGATGCCTACACATTGATGCTGCAGAGAGAGGCCCAGTCTTGCTTTTCTAGCTTGAGAAGTTTAAAAAACAGCTGCAGAATAATGCCTAGTGTGGCAGACCAGTTTCAGGCTGACCACAGCATCTCTCTAAGGCTTGTTTTAGGAAAGCATCGTTAATAATACCAAATGGAGGGATGTGAATAAAGAAACCCAATGGGACACTGTCCAATCATTGGAGCCTTTTGCTGATTTCATAGTATCTATGTAACTGTCTCTAAGATTATGCTCTTTCTGGCAGTCTGATGCTGACATACAAGCTAGAAAGGCATCCTGTATAATTTCTGTATGTCTGCTTTTGGAAGAGCCACCAATTATCTTTTGAAAGCTTTAATGTCTCAGTGGGCTGAGAGACAAAAAAAAAAAAAGGCTACACTTGATTATCTCACAGTTGCATGTCTACTGTGATGGAGGGGTCCATCCCACAGAAAAGGGGTTAAAATCAGCCTAGAGAGACAGAGCAGGGAGTATACAATCCAAGGGAGGCTGCAAGGAGCATCCAATCAGGTGCTAGCAAGCCCTCATAAAAAGAGCTGCACGGTCAGAGATAGTGAGTTGCTGTAGGGAGCCCAGGGGAGAGGATTGGGTTCCTAGAGGGCTGCAGGAAGATAGTACAGACAGGGCAGCTGCTAGCAGGAACTGAGGCAGCTAGAGAGAGGGTGAGAGAGCTCCTGGTTGGCTGCTGAGACTAGTAGATTTGAGGGTAAAAAAGATGCTGAGGTTGCAGTAAAGTGGCCCAGGAAATGGAAGCAGCACTCGTGAGAAGCAGAATGAGCAAGTAGTTACAGGCTCCCTGAGGCAGGACCTGGAGTAGCAGATTGGCTTGAGTCCCTCTGCCCACTTACCACTGGGGAAGTGGCTAGACTCCAGAACTGAAATATCATCACCAGCACTGCCTCAGTCATGGGGGGGGGGAGGGGTGGAGAGGAAGGGGAAGACATGAAGAGTGACCCAGTTGTAGGGCTGAGTCATGAAGTGGAGGATGCAGTACTTGGACTGGATTGAGATGGAACTGCAAGCAGTAATGACAGGTGAGGCACCACTAGGAGATAGCACATTGGCTATCAGATCTATTCCCTTTGGTAACTAGCAGAAGGTGCTGCAATGATGAGTGAACCCAAGACATCTGAATATGACAGATTTCATATCTGGATTCATATCTAGATCTCATATCCAGTATTTGTAAAATTGTGGGATTGGATTGGGTGTTGTACTGAAGTTCTAAAAGTCTTGATAGCTGCTCAGATTCTGAATCT
This sequence comes from Pelochelys cantorii, assembly GCA_032595735.1. Taxonomy (NCBI): domain Eukaryota; kingdom Metazoa; phylum Chordata; order Testudines; family Trionychidae; genus Pelochelys; species Pelochelys cantorii. The sequence goes on from CM064327.1 coordinate 73,160,555, forward strand.
TCCACACTGGGCACTGGCTGATCTTGGGGAATATGGATCTTGAACTTTGAAGAATCAGCCTTCCCTTAGATCCTAAGGGTGACAGAATTTTCCATGGTTTTCCATATGAATAAGAGTCAAGTTTGAATGTGACAGATGAGGGGCTGTGTTACAAAACAGCATCTAAGTAAAGGGAGTTTAAGGTACCTCCAGTGAATAGCTGGGCACCTGAGACACTCATTGCTAAAGAAACCAGCTCTGCCCAGGCAAAAGGGGTCCACCTGTGTGCATTCATTTGGGACTTGGTAGTTGATGTACTATGCTGAGAAAATGGAATGTGTAAATTCATTAGTGTGTGACCTATTGTTGCATTTTATTCCCTCCTCCAAAAAATAAAGGGGCCATGAAAGAAGCTCATGATTCTAGTTTGGTTAGTCTTTAAGGTTCCACAGTACCACTTGTTTTTTTCCATCTTCAGAATGGTTACTCTTCCTCACCGAGGAATTACACGGCCTATTTTGCACTAGTGATTTCTGATTTAAAAAATTCCCACAATTCCTAACAGAATGCCAGTTCCATCCATAGTGGCACTTTTGGCAGACCTAGGGCAAGCAAGCCATAAATGGCCAGCAGCATTTTCCTACAATGTTGCCTGCAGCTAAGTGATAATTTTGAAATCAACTGAGGCACATTAGTAGGAATAATTCTTTTAGGTTGCAAAATAGTCATGCAAAAGATTAAAAAATACTAGGATTGTTTTTTTTTCAAATACTAGTGCCAGCTTGTGATTACACAGCATCACAAAGATACTTTTCTGAATGGATGATTTTTTTCCAAGTAACTCAGTGTTCTCATGAGTTTATTATGAAAACTAAACAAGTGTCATTAACTTTTATTTTGAGTAAAAGAACAGCCGATAATATCTATACTCATTCCTCTTAGCTCTTCACTCCAGACTGTGTTCATCACATTGAATATTCTTTCCACTGGGCTATTTGTGTCTGTTAAACAGAGAAAATTTGATTTGTTACAGTAGTGTTCTGAATAAATATTTTTAAATTATAAAACATTCTTTGACTGAGTGAAATGAAAAACCAGGACATGTCAGGTGTTATGAAAGAAATTCCTTTTATCACATCAAAAACCAGGACTTTCCAGCAAAACAATTATGTATAATCTCTTCAACCAGATCCCAAAAGGAACCTATGTGCTGTAATGCCTAAATTTTAGGCACCTAGAAAATTCCTGGAATCAAACCCTGGGCTAGATGCCTAATCTCCTTATACAATACACTGGACAGGGAAAGGCATTTAAGAATAGGATCCATAAAAGCCAGCACAGTAGGCAGGAAGCCACATAAGTTAACCAATCTCCCCTGTTCAAACTGTTCTACTATGTGTAGCGAGTTGGGCAATGGGACCGTAGGTCTTCTACCTCCCACATGAGTGCCCTAGAGAAAATCTCTCCCTTAATAACTATTGAAATCTCTCCTTTTTTGCCACTTACTTATTCAGCATGAGTGATTTGTATAGCCTTCTTCCTAAACTCACGATTGTATGCCAGGGTGTCATGCAAATTAGTCTGAGGTCCACTGATATCCAATTCATTTACCATGTTTTGGTCTCCTTCTTGTTCATTTTCCACCTGAATCTAGGCCTTCGATGTCTAAGTGCCTTTGTGGATTTGGGCCTTTAACCTGCTTAAGATAGGTATAATTGACCCAGTATTACAAATGCACATGACAGTGGGATTCTCGTGTATTCTGTGGCTTCCAAAGTTGCTGCTCCTTATGTAATAAAACCACAATTAGTGGTGGAAAAATGTTGTCCCAAACCTGGAAGGGGTGGGGCCAGAAGCAGCCAGCTCTCAGCACCACCTGGCTCATGGCGCATGCCCCCACTCCCTGCCCCCTCAGCGCTGCCTGGAGCATTTAAAGGTCCTGAGCTGAAGAGTCTTCATTTCTGGTAGGGATACGGTATGGTGATCCCACCCTCACTTCTACATTGTGTGGAGGAAGATTATTTCACGTACTGCCTTTTTGCACTTGTTGGTTTAATGTTGATAGTTTTCTTTTGGACAGGTAACCAGATTTTTTTTTTATTTGCTACCATAAGCTTTAAATGGGAAATGTTTTCTTTTAAAATTTTGAACGAATATGGGGACCCTTTTCTGAAATTGCAGTACATTTGTGACAGGCAGTACAATAAAGACAAGTTTAAGAAAACAAGGTGTCTGGCTCTCTGCCAGAATTTTTTTCCCCTTTAAGGTTTTTATCCAATAGCTTTTTTTTAAAAAAAGTTTTTCCATTCTTTGATTTCTTAGCGCACATTTCCAGTGCATGTGAATTAGAGCAAATTCATTATGATCTGACCCTTCATACCAAAGGTGATTGCGACCCTTTAGGTGGTTATAGCAAATAGGTTCAACCTGATTGTGCATAACATGTGTACAGAGACATTATCCATGAAGTAAATAAGATAAATTAATAGCTCAGCTTGTGGATCAATCTGCCTTGTTATTGCTATTTTTACATTATTCCAAATTACAAATATTCATGTGGGGAAAATGGCATGGCCACTGACAGCAATTCCCGACTCCAGGGTAGAACAGTCAATGGGTCTCCACACGTGCACAAGTTGCACGCATGCGGACATGGTCTGCCTGACATTTGGGCGGTGCTGCACCTGTGCTGTCCGGTGCCAAGTGAGCTGCCAACATGACCAGGGCTTCCACATGCTTTCCAAATAATGTTGCCGACCGCCTAATTGCACAAATCCAAAGACCCTTGTCCCAACCCCTGCCCTGCCACTATCCTGAGGCAACACCCTCTGCTCACTCCATCCCCACTTCCTCGATCTCGCTCACTTTCGTCAGGCTGGGGCAGGAAATTGAGGTGTGGGAGGGCATGCAGAGTGCAGGTTCTGGGAGGGAGTTTAGGTGTAGGAGGAGGTGAGGGGCTGGAGTCTGGGTGGGAGTTTGGGTTCAGGCTCAATGCTGGGACAGGGTGTTGAGTGCAGTCTCTGGGAGGTAATCTGGGTTCTGGCTCTGAGCTGGGACAGCACTTAGCATGTGAGCTAGGATGTATAATAAAGGTATGTAAAATGAGTCAGCTAGTGAGTTCTTGCAAATAATTGGAAAATTGTATGAGCCACCTTCATTAATGACAGTAGGAGAACACCAGACAAGGTATTCTACACAAACTATTTGATATTGTTTTTCTATTCCTACATTATACATTGTGATCATCTAACCTGTACAACTCAGGCCCAATAAATTCTGTTTTAGCAAAACATCCAATCGTGATTTTAAAAGCGCCAGTGATTGTTCCAGTGGGTAATTACCCTCACTGTTTAAAAATTAGCACCATATTTTCAGAATGAATTTGTCTAGCTTCAGCTTTCAGGCAGTGGATCTTAATAAGCTTTGGTCTGCTAGATGGAAGAGCCCTCTAATTAAATTTCTGTTCCCTAAGTAAGAATTTATAGATTCATGATCAAGCCACTCCTTAACATTCTCTTCAATAAGTCTCCCTATAAGACCTGTTTTCCAATCCTTCAATCATTCTTGTGGCTCTTCTTTGAGTCCTCTCCAGTGTATCAACATCTTTGAATTGCTGACACCAGAACTTGACCAGTATTCCAGGAGCTATCACACCAGTGCCAAATACAGAGTTAAAATAAACTGTCTACATCTACTTTATATATCCGAGGATTGCAGTTACCATTTTGGTCACAGAGCCACACTGTATACTCAGCTGATTATCCACCATGATGCCCATGTTCTTTTCATTAGGGTCCTTTTACTTAAGGACACAGCCTGATGAATAGTACCCAGGATTTGGAACTGTGCCTGATAAAGATCACGAGGCCAGTAATTTCCAATGTGAAAGTGACCCAGACATGGGCCCTTGTCTGGTCTCTGAGAAGGAGTGGAATTTCTTAGAATGTAGCTCAGCCAGATGAGTTATCTCCTTTCTCCTGAGCAGACCTCTGTGGATCCTGCTGATGTCAGAGGTTACTACAGATCTAGGAGGCAGTAACCATTGGAACTCCTGCAGTAAGAGTTGGGAGAAGGTCCCATTCTCTTATTTGTGGAGAATGAAGAACTGTACTTTGGCAGGAGAAAAGAAAATTTAGCAAAAACAAACAGTTCTGTTTCCCCAGTGTCATTGTGTGGCACTCAGGTGAGGAAAAATGATGGACTCTGCAGCCAGCCAGGGCTGAGTAGGTATCAGCTTATGAGGTTGTCCTCTGGGTGCGTTCTCTCTCAGGATATACATAAGCCTTTGCACCTGTAAAATCAAGCTAGATAGCAAGTGCTTATATATTAAATCCATGCAGAACTGAAGCGAGGGCAGAAGGCAGCAATCAACTTGACAAGCAGAGTATTTTGCTATGAGCACATCACACCTGTGCTCCAAAATCTGCACCTGTAGCCTGTGTTCTGGGTGGCTCTTAACAAGTCAGTATTGACCTCTAAAGCCCTGAATAGGTTGGGAGCTGTATGTCTCCTTGTTTCCCACCTTCAGGGTGCGTCTAGACTGGCAAGATTTTGCGCAAAAGCAGCCGCTTTTGTGCAAAATCTTGCCGCCTGTCTACACTGGCCGCGAGTATTTGCGCAAGAACACTGATGTTGTAATGTACAAAATCAGTGCTTCTTGCGCAAATACTCTGATGCTCCCGCTCAGGGATAAGCCCTCTTGCGCAAGTATTCTTGCGCAAGAGGCCAGTGTAGACAGCAATGTTAATTTCTTGCGCAAGAAAGTGCCTACACTGGCACGGATGCTTTTGCGCAAAAGCACATCTTTTGCGCAAAAGCACATGCCAGTGTAGATGCTCTCTTGCGCAAATACTTTTAACGGAAAAACTTTTCCGTTAAAAGTATTTGTGCAAAATCATGCCAGTGTAGACGCAGCCCCACAGTTTAGATTGTTGAACCCCTGGACTGTCAGAGGTGGCTGCTAGCAGGTGATATGTGTGAAGGCCACTGTCCTTTGGAATTTGCTCCTCTCCATGATGGCACAGAATAACCTGAATTCACTGACTGACAAGGCTTATTTCAAGCCTCATCATCTGAAAGGGCTGTAGAGGTAATACCTAGTGGTGGACAGAGACATTCTGCTGCAGGCACGAAGGAGATATAGACTGCCTTCTATTCTGCGTGGCAGCCATAAGTTTGTGGAGCAGCTGTTTGCTTTCTCTCTATGTTGATATATTTATTGTCCTTTTAATTATTTCTCAGAGGTGCCTAGAGCCTGTAATGCTCCCCTCTTGTTTTCTGAATCTAAATAATTAAAGATTGGAAAAGCCTAAGGTGGGTAGCTAGGCTATGCAGCTCAGGTGAGCTCTCTAGCAGATGAGAACCAGACTGTCAGAGCTTGGCCTATACTCTTTTGTATTAGTCAGCTAAATGACATAGAATGTTCTGAGAATACAAGTAGGTACCATTTTGCCTACATTTACAGAATTACAATGGAATGCCGTTGCCTGTGAACTCGGATCCAGTGCTGCTATGGAGGCACAAGGCCCTTCAGTCTTTTTACTACTGCTGGATCTGAGCAGTGGCAAATATAACTTGCCTCTTCCCCACCCATCCCTTAGCCCAGCGTGCTACCATGTAGGAAGCCCATCTGCCACATCACTCCATACAGGAGTTGTGCATTCCCTGTGCAGAAGAATAGGTTCTGTCCCCCTTTACTCCATGCAATAGAGTTGGCCTCAAAGGACATGTTGGCTGCTGCTTGGAGATATGGTCATAGCCTCCTGTATATAAATATGAACCACAGAAAAAACAAGATTACTGGTTATTTACATGGCTTCTGAAAGAACTGCTTCACAACTATCCATAAGCATTTTCCAAGATACAATAGACTTCCGATAATCCGGCACCTTTGGGAGCCAGGTGGTGCCGGATTATCAAATATGCCGGACTATCGGGAGGTGCTCCGGCGGGGGGGCTGCAACGGGTCTGCCGGGACCGCACTGCCTCTGGCGGGGTTGGGAAGGCGGGGGTTTGGCGGGGAACGGCGCGGGCCGAACCCTCCACCATTTTGCAGGGAGGCAAAGCCTGCAAGCGGCAGCGGCAGAGAGGGGGCGAGAGGCAGGCAGCTGCTTCAAGAAGTTGTTAGTCAATTACACTACCGCAGGCTGACTTCTTGAAGCAGCTGCCGGCCTCTCGCCCCCTCTCTGCTGCTGCCTCTTGCAGGCTTTGCCTCCCTGCAAAACGGCGGAGGGTTCGGCCCTCGCCGCGCCATTCCCCGCCACCCCCCCCCACCCCTGCCCCTGCCAGAGGCAGTAGAGGAAAGATAAATTGCGAGCCTGTCACCTGCGGATCCAGCCGGTGGTAGTGTAATTGACTAACAACTTCTTGAAGCAGCTGCCGGAGCACTTCTGTGTTCCAGTTGGTGCCGGACTATCGGGAGTGCCAGACCACTAGACGCCGGACAATTGGAGTTTTACTGTATATGCCCAAAGTTTTCATAGTTCAGTACCTAAAGTTAGGAATCTAAATCCACGTTTAGATTTTGGTGTATTATGTTAGACATCCAACTTTTAGAATTTTGGCTTAAGACAGTCTTGTTTTAAAATTATCTGCAGCAGCACCATCTAGTGACTCAAGATGCCATTATAGCAATAAGTAGGGCACAACACTCCAGCCAATAACTGTCTCCTCCAAGATCACATCAGTCACTTCTGTGGCAAAATCTGCAGGGCCTGAACTGGAATTCTCACCCACCTAAACCCCTTCCTCCCTAATGAACCTCCTTTGGCAAATGACATCCTCAGAATGAGGGACAGCCGAAGAAGAATAGCAATAAGTGTTACTGGGATGTGCACTTTTTTTTTAAATAAAAGCAATACTCAGAGAGTCATCCTGCCTATGCTGATTCACATCTCTCTCCCCACTAAGCCCTAGTATGCCTAAGACTAACAAAGACAAGATCTGCCCCATAAGTTGGTGGTGTATTATGAATATGATGAATAAAGTTCCCCCTCTTGAACTACCACTTATGTAGTAATTACTTAACAAATTGCACAGAATTTGAATACTGCATATTTTTTTTCCACACATGAACATATTTTTATCACTGTATTTATTTGAGAGGATATACCAATATCAGAAAACAATGCACTCTTCTGGTTTGTAAAGTGATTGTTTAAAGTACAAATAGCCCCAATTTCACTTTCTTTCATAAAATCCATTATGTAAAGTAAAATGGGAATAACATGCAAATATATGGAGTGTAACAGTGCAAAGGCCAACGTGTGTTTGAAACAGTGTGGCAATTAGAAAGCCAGTTAATGGTCAAAATGAAAATATTCTTGACATTTTTAAATTTCAAGCTTAGTGATAAGAGGAATGAAGAATTCTTACTAAACAATTGTTAGGGCCTTGATGCCCCAGCCAGGAAGCTGTGTTTTTCTCTATTCGGCTTTTCTTCTCCTCTGGGAAAAATGAAAAGAAAATGAGATGAGAGAACTCTGTATTTTAAACATTACTAACATGCGGTCTTTAGCAGTGATGGGCAAACCCCAAAAGTTTCCTTGGAGACTTTTTCAGCTAAACATAGGGCATTAGAGTGCCTTTTCTGCTAAAGCCACTTTGCACTGCTTATGTAGCCTTAAAATGGTTGGAAATAGTCATTGGAAGATTCTCCTTGCTTAGGAGAATGCAAAGCTTTGATGCAAAACTTGCAGAGGTGACTTTGCTGCATCCTGCTTAGGCTGCCTCCTTTCCCAGAGCAGGAGGAGAGAGGAAGTGTGTAAAAGGCCTTCTGGCAGTGGGATGTGAGTAGGATGTGACCAAGAGGCAGAGAGACTTGAACTACTCTTATTCTGCTGCTGGTGTAAAGTCACTGAGGCTACGTCTAGACTGCAGGCTTCTTCACCAGGGCATCTGTGCTTTTTCCTCTTTCCTTTTCTTTCGAAAGAACTCCCTCTTCCGCATCCATACACGCCTTTTTCCAAAAGAGCTCTTTCAGAAAAAGGCTTCTTCCTCGTAGAAAAAGGTTTTCCAATGTCGGAAAACCCCCTCTGTTCTTTTGATTTTTTTTCTCTCGAAAGAACGCGATTGCAGTGTGGACGTGAGTGAAGTTTTTTTGGAAAAACTCTGTAGTGTAGACATAGCCTGGGTCTTGCTCAAAACTAATACAGGAACCACAAGGCTACGTCTACACTGCAGGCTTCTTGCGCAAGAACTGTTTTGCGCAAGAGTTATTGTGCAAAAGGTCTTGCACAAGAGCGCATCCACACTGTTATGTGCTTTTGCTCAAGAGATGTGCTTTTGCGCAAGAGCGTCCATGGCAGTGTGGATGATCTCTTGAGCAAGAAAGCTCTGATGGCCATTTTAGCCTTAGGGGTTTCTTGTGCAAGAAACCCCTGTTGCCCATCCATACTGCCTTCTTGCGCAGAGCTCTTGCACAAGAAGGCTTATTTCTCATGGGGAGAGGAATAACTCTTGTGCAAGAAGCCCTCTGTTCCGAAGCTTTACTGTAAATTTGCTTGCACAAGAATGCGTGTGCAGTGTAGATGCTCTGCAAGTTTTTGCGCAAGAATGGCCATTCTTGCGCAAGAAGCCTGCAGTGTAGATGTAGCTCACGAGTATAGTGGGGATGTGTCAAATAACCACATTTCCTAACAATTAAAAAATGCAGTGGCCTACTTCCATATACACAATGCTACTCTGAAAGGCTTCTGAGTTTTAGGCCAGAGAGGGCCACTAGCAGGCTCAGAAATTATTGAATGGAATACTACATAATTCCTATGCGCTGTAGTCATTTACAGACATTACATTAAGTAGAAGAAGACAGAGTAGACTTGTGGGGCTCTAACTTTTGCAGGGACTAATTGGCCAAGGATTAGGGAACCAACGCCAGCCCCTGTGGCCTCTGCTCACTACTACTCTTGAAGTGTGGGACAAGGTGCTTAGCTGGAGTTTCTTGAGGGCCATGTGACCCTCTGACAGTCATCCCCAACTCCTTAAATCCTAACAACTTCTTAGTTATAGTTCTCTTTAAACAGCCTCTAACTCCTTCTCTCTGTACCTCTACCCTCACCCTAATGTTGGTAGTTCTTTTTCAAGGGATGTGGTGGGAGGGGGATGGGCTGCCTCTCATTTCACGTCTTCCGAGGTAGTGCTAGAAGAAGCAATGGGGCCCAGCACCTCTGACATGCCTTTATTCTAGGCTTATTCACCACAGAATTTACATGCTGTGAGTTCTGAGGCTGTACGTCTGGTACTGCGCTGCATGTCCTACATCAGATAAGTATTTAATTAAGTGCTGGACAGGAACCCACAGAGACCCTTCTGGGGTGTTGGGGCCCTACAATGAACCAAGTCAGGAAATGAAGTATCAGAGAACTGGTAAAAGTAATGAGTATGGCTCTTCGAAATTCATGGTCAATGTCATGGTTATAGGATTTTAAAAATCATAAATGTTGTGATTTCAGTTATTTAAATCTGAAATTTCACAGTGTTGTAATTGTAGGGGTCTTAACCCAAGCAAAGAGCTGTGGGTGGGTTGGAAGATTATTGTCCGGGAAGTTGTGGTATTGCTTAGGGTTGCCATATGGTTTCAACAAAAATACCGGACACACTTGTCATTACATCACAATCTACATTACATCTTATTTAGAAAATACCGGACATTTATATTTTCTCATTTATATTTTGTCAATTTGTTTCCCGAACAGAAAGCTCGGAGTGAAGTGGAAGAGTGAAGAGAAAAAACAACTGAGGGCAGATTAAGGCTGTTCATTTTTGCTCAATGTGAATATTAAAAAGAGAGTCAGTGGCTTCATGATACCCTCACTCAGACCACCATGCTAGTGGGAAAAACCTTCCACTCAAAAAACATGCACATCTCACTGACTGACTGTGGAAATGGTGACACCATCACACAACTATTTTCAATCCGTACTTTTGAATTACCTCTCTGTGACCCTAAAAATGTCACCACAAAACTTTCCCAGACCTTTAATTTAAACCTGCAGGGACATGACTTTGGAAAGGGGTTTTCAGAGGATTTCATATGCAAAGCAGGATTAAACTAGGTCAATCGTCTGAATGGATGACTTCCCAAGTAAACCCAACTAGTGAAGAAAGAAGGATATATAATTAGAGATGTTGCTCATTCTTCAGTATAAAATTAATACCTATATATGGGGGGGCAAGCACTGTTGAAGGCTATTTTTGGATGAGATGCAAAATTGTGGTCCTGATAACCTGTATTCATTTAAGAAAACATGGCATTTTACACGCCCTTACCAAGAGCAATAGTGCATTGTAAGTGCAGTGATCTGGCCAAATATTCCAAGTTTAGTAATTACTATTTTTTCTACTTAAATTACCTCTGCAATTCTATTCTTCTTTGCTTCAATCATGTCCTAAGTTATTGCATAGTATTATTTTGTTAAACAGCTATCCTATTCCACCGCAGAACTAGCTGCATTTCAGTGATGGTTGAAGTGATCACTGTATAACCATGTCCATACCAAACTATTTTTTAAATAAAATGTCAATGCAATACAGCTCTGCTTGCGGTACTAACACTGGGAATGCTAGGGTAGACAAAGTAACAGCACATTAACAATTTTGTCTGCTGAGTTGGACAATACAGTGGCTGGAATTCCAGTAGCTGATCTACATTAATACTAATGTTTGAAGATGCACTGATGCTTGCAGTACTAGAAAGATTTAAGTGGAAAAAATCTAGTCAGTGTATACAAAGCCCATCCTTTAGTAGCTGAGATGAGAAAATAAATGTGTAAAGCATTATTATAACCTGAAAGAAAAGCTGATGTCATCTGCTTATCTTAAAGGCTCTCATATTTGAAACATTTCTGCTATAATGTATGTTATATATTTGCTCCCTTTCCTTCATCCGTTATTACTAAGTAAATAAGGATATTTGTATGAAAATAAGGGTTTAGTTTCTCAGAGTTTTTCTCTGTTCCTGCCATATATTTCTCATGTGAAGCCATCACAACCCTCTGTATGTGATATCACAGTCATCTCTACAACTAATTATGATAAATAAGAAACAGGAATTCTTAAACAAAGATCCTGTTTTCATGTAAATATGCAAAGCAATAAAGCATGAGGAAAAATAAATATGCAAAGTTATGTTTGAGGGTGTTCAATCCACACAAGGCAGAGCAGGTAAATTAGGCTAATTAACTGGAAATGCTGCACCTGGGGGAGAGCCTGGGCTTGAAAGGCTGATTGAAGATGGAGCCCAGCTGAGAAGGAACAGGTGGGGTGGATATAAAGCTAGAAAATTGGCAACAGGAAGGGACTGCAGGGGAAGTAGACTATAGTCACTCATTGAGGACAGGGAGGTGTGTTTGAGGCTATAGTGTTCAGTAATCTATACTTCATCCCTAGGAAGAGAGCATTTGAGCTAGTAGCTGTAGAAAGGAATCCAGGGGAAGAACAATGGGCTCTGAGGGAAAGCAGATTGCAGTTGCCAGACATAAGGTCCCTGAACTAGAACCTGGAATAGAGGGCAGATTTCCCTACCAAACACAGGGGGAAGTGGCACAGCTGATCAGAGAGCAGAAGACTATGTGGGATAGGTGGCTGAGGACTTTAATTCCTCAGAAAGGAAGAACTTAGAGGGCCAAACCATGAAGAGAGATCAGACAGTGATGCAGAGAAGAGTGGCAGGGTGCATGAACAAGGAGGAGAACTGGGTGTTGGATCTGTTAGGAGCTAATCCATAAAGCAGCTAGGCATAAGCACCCTTGTGGTGGGTGGACCCCATGACATCATGATATATGGAATCATCATTTTCAAAGCAAAACACTTCACATATCAAAACACAGCCTTGGTAGTAAGGAAAAGCAAGTGTGTGCAATTTATAGATAAGAATCAAACTATTTGTAAGAGAACAAGAAAATATGTATCCTTCAGACTACTTTATTTTTATTTATATATATTAAGGTGGTATTCAAAGCCCTCAACAGGATTGTGATCAGAGCTCATTGTGCTGGATGCTGTACAAACACATAAGAAGAAAGCCTTTGTTCCAAAGTCTTTATGATCAGATTTTACTATTAGTCTCATTTATCTAGTTCTTATTTTGTTCTCAGCTTCCAAATTATGCATAGCAACTGACCAAGAGCTATTGAAGCAAGCGGAGTAAAATGAAATGTACTATTCCTAGATTCTGGAAAGATACAAAAGTACTCAAGGACTGCTTAGATTTAACTGGTATTTTAAGCTTTGCTTAGCAGAAAGCATGGCTCAATAGGTAAATCTAAAACCAGAGCTCTTGGTTTATTCACTGTTTTCAAATAATATTTATGACCTCACTTACTAATAATGTCCATCTCTCTGTATATAATTCTCTGTGCTACCAAGCAGTCATGCCTTGGGTCTCTTGCAGGGATGTGATAGTGTAAATGTGTTAATGGTTAGTTCAGTGGTGTGCCACCCATGGGTCGCGACCCCCAAGGTGGTCGTGGATGTCTTCCTGGGAGGTCGCCGCGCGGCTGCCAACGGCTGGGCCCAGCCCCTGGCCGCCTGGATCTAAGTGTCGCACTGCACGGCCGCCAACGGCTGGGCCCAGCCACCCAGATCTAAGCACCGTGCGGCCACCAATGGCCAGGCCCAGCCGTGGGGGTCACGGTTGAAAAAAGGTTGCTCACTACTGGGTTAGACAATGAGCCTGTGCTCATACGTTAACCTTCACAGTTACATAAACCCTCCCTCTCCCTGTGCTGCTGCCTCTGTATCAGAGGCAGCAGCAGAGGGGAGAGAGGGCAGGCAGGAGCTGGTTTTTGCGGGGAGCCTGCGTAAAATCTGGCTCCCTGCGCACACTAGCTCCAGGAGAGCCGTCTCCCCCCTGCCCTGTGTAAACGTCTAACCACTAAGTTTTTCAGCGGTTACACACTTACCTGAATAAATGTCTTTAACATTCCTAATGTTAAACAACGTTGTAGTAGCTGGTCTGTCCTTTGCCAGCACAAAAATTTGGCATAGGAATATAAGTATGGCAGTACTGGGTTAAACCAATGGTCCATCTAGCCCAGTATCCTGTTTTTTGAATGGGGCCAGTGCCAAATGCTTTAAGAAGAATAAACAGGACAGGGCAATTATCAAGTGATCTATCCACTGGCACTCATTTCCAGCGTCTAGCACAAGCCTATGGGCACCCAGAGCATGGGGTTGCATCCCTGACCTTCTTGGCTAATAGCCAGCGATGAGCCTATCCTCTGTGAACCTATCTCATTCTTTTTTTGAATCCAGTTATAATTGTGGCCTTCACAACGTCCCTTGGCAACAAGTTTCACAGGTTGACTGTGTCTTTTGTGAAGAAGTTACTTTTGTTCATTTACGTTTGCTGCATGTTAATTTCATTGGGTGACTCCTGGAACTTTTGTTATGTAAGGGGGTAGGTAACGCTTTCCTAGTCACTTTCTCCACACCATGCATGATTTTATAGACCTTTATTGTATCTGTCCTTAGTCATCTTGTCCAAGCTGAATAGTCCCAGTCTTTTTCAGTATGGGAGCATGTCCATACCTTTATACATTTTTATTGCCCTACTCCATACCATTTCCATGTCCAGTATATATTTTTTCAGATGGAGCAACCAGAACTGCACACAGTATTCCAGGCATGGGTATACCATGGATTTATATAGCAGCATTATTTTCTGTATTATATAACCCTTTACTAATGGTTCCTAACATTTTCTTAGCTTTTTCAACTGCCGTTGTACATTGAGTGAATATTTTTAGAAAACTATCCAGAATGACTTTCTTGAGTGGTAACAACTAATTTAGACCCCCTCATTGTGTATCTTTAATTGGAATTATGTTTTCCAATGTGCATTTTTGTTGCCCAGTCATCCAGTTTTGTAAAATCCCTTTTTAACTTTTTGCAGTCTGTTCTGGACTTAATTTTTTTAAATAGATTTGCATTATCTGCAACCTTATTGTTTACCCCTTTTTCCAGATCGTTTGAGTATGCTGAACACTAGTCTCAGTATGGATTGCTGGGGGATACCATTATTTACTTATCTCCATTCTGAAAACTAACCATTTATTTCTACCTTTTGTTTCCTGCCTTTTCACCAGTTATTGAGCCAAGAGAGGACCTGTCCCTCTTATCCTATGACTGCTTTCTTTGTGTAAGAGCCTTGGTGAGGGACATTGTCAAAGGCTTTCTGAAAGTCCAAAATACACTATATCCACTGGATCACCCTTGTCCAAGTATCTTAAACCCTCCCCCAAAGAATTCTAACAAATTAGTGAGGCTGGACTTCCCATTACCAAAGCTATGTTGACTTTTCCACAACATATTGCAGTTATATATATCTGATAATTCTGTCCTTTCATTATAATTTCAAATTATTACATGGTACTGAAGCTAGGCTTACCAGCCTGTTATTCACAGGATTGCTTCATGGGCCTTTTAAAAAAATGTTGGCATCACATTACCTATCTGCCAGTCATCTGGCACAGAGGCTTATTTTATGTGATAGGATACTTACCATAGTTAGGAATAGTGTTTTTTGTTGCAAGTTGTGTAGCATTGGAGGTATACCTCCTCAAATAAAACTGTTTGTTTGATGGAATGCTCAGTTAATTTTGTCATGCATCTGAGACCAGAATGATTACATATGTGAGCAATCATAAGCTGTATATAACAAATCCTCTCTCTACAAAGTTAGAACTGTTTTTCATCGTTATAGTGATCATCAATAAAAAGATGTCTTCCATTAGAACCCTCTTGAGGAGGTGGTAGTAGTATGCACACAGTTTAAAGTATATTATTTCCAATTATCTATAGCTCCTTTTTAAACTAAACCAGTCTTTTCTCAGTTTAGCTAAACTTTCCTTACTGAGGATAGCTTTTCCATTGAGGCTTAGAAAAAGGGCAAGTTTGAAATGTTAAAATGAAACAATTTTCCATTTACTAAGACAAACATAAAGGATACTGAGAAATTTCTTAAAATGCCTTTTCTTGTACTCTGATAACTCAAAGTGCCAAACAACATGCAGTAACATGATCAAATGTTTTCTGGACATTCTTTTTTGGCAGAACAAGGATGAAAACTTCCGGACAAAAGTGTTTTCTTTCATCAGCAAGTTTTTAAATGCCTGAAAGTTTGTCCTGAACAATAACTCTAGCACAGGGGTGGGGAACCTAAGGCTCGGGGGCTGGATGTGGCCCCCAGCTTGCCTCGATTCAGCCCCCAAGGCGCAGGGCTCCCACCCACATTGGGGAACCTGTGCTAGTGCTCTAGCCCCCCACCATTTCCTGTGGGGCTGGAACACACAAAATCTACTACCCTGGGCCCCCCAAGGCTCTGGTGTGCAAGGGGAATGTGGGGATTGTCTTTCTCCTTCTTAGTCAGGAGCCATCTCAGTGAGGCTTTTTTTTTTTGCTTTGTTTTGTTTTTGTTTAGGTTTTTTGCTTCTCACTTGTGTGCAGCCCCCAACTAATTTTCCTATGGGTCAGAAGTCCCTAACCTTAAAAAAGGTTCCCCGCCCCTGCTCTAGCACCATAAGTATCTTTCCATACTACAGTGGTAGAGTTACCATCTCTCCATACTAGAACATCAGTGAAAGACACCTTCACTTTTCATTCTCTGTCTTTTAATGAACTGTTACATGACAAAACATGTAGATGGTATCATGAGCTTTCGTGGGCACCGCCCACTTCTTCAGATGACCGGAGTGTTGGATGTCTTTTGGTCCTAGACATCCAACACTCCGGTCATCTGATGAAGTGGGCTGTGCCCATGAAAGCTCATGATACCATCTACATGTTTTCTTAGTCTATAAAGTGCTATCAGACTATTTCTTGTTTTTTCAGTTTACCTGTACAGATGAACTCGGCTATCCCCTGAAGCTTCTGTTACATGACAGTTAGTGTTCATAATTCTCAATATGCAATATTTATAAATTGCTTTATTTTAGACTCCCCATAACAATTTTGTGCATCGGAGGTACTTTAAATGGTCAAAACACTTCTTCATGGTTAATGCTTCGTTACAATGAATGGGAGAGTTCACACATCTGTTGGAGCAATATTGTTTCAGTCTGGCTGCAAAGCCAACACTAGAGCAGTCCATTGAGCTACTGTAGGAAACCTAGGGTCTGCAGAACACAGCAAAACAAAGACATAAAAAAAAGACCGAACAAAACTCTTAGGCTGTGTCTACACTGGCGCGATCTTGCGCCAAAGCGGCCGCTCTTGCGCAAAAACTTGCTGCCTGTCTACACTGGTCGTGTGTTCTTATGCAAGTAAACTGACGTTCTACTGTATGAAATCAGGGCTTCTTGTGCAAGAACTATGATGCTCCCGCTCAGGAATAAGCCCTTTTGTGCAACTGTTCTTGCGCAAGAGGCCAGTGTAGACAGGCAACATGAATTTCTTGCGCAAGAAAATCCTATGGTTAAAATGGCCATCAGAGCTTTCTTGAGCAAGAGAGCGTCTACACTGGCATGGATGCTCTTCAGCAAAAGCACATGCCAGTGTAGACGCTCTCTTGCACAACTACTTTAACGCAAGAACTCTTGCGCTAAAGAGTTTTTGCGCAAGATCATGCCAGTGTAGACGCAGCCTTAGTCTACTGAATCTATGAATTTTTCTTGCCCCTGCTTTAAAAGATGTTAAAATCTTAAAGTTCACATGATTCTGGGGAAGGGAATAGGTTTTAAGGATTTCTGAAAGAAATGGATTAATTTCTTTGTAAGGAATCCAAACTTCGCAAGGAAAAGGGTGAGAATTTTTAATGAATAAAATATACTTTTTCATATTAACATTGACAGAAGATAGTTTTCAGCAACACAAATGAATTCCACTTGTTTTCCCCAACTTATAAAACTCATAGGCTACGTCTGCACTACGAGGTTTTTCGGCAGAAAATATGCTAATGAGGGACTCATTAGCATGAGTCATGACATCATTAGCATATTTTCTGCTGTTTCTTTTTGCGCAAGGCGTTTTTGCGCAAAAAGGGAATGTCCACACTGCTTCTTTTTACACAAAAACCCCTTGCACAAAAAGAAATGGCAGAAAATATGCTAATGATGTCATGACTCATGCTAATGAGTCCCTCATTAGCATATTTTCTGCAACAAAAACGTGTAGCGTAGACATAGCCATAGGGCTTGTTTAGTTTAGGGAAAGTGGTTGAGGCTAGATCAGAGAAAGTCAAGCCTACGATTTGAACAGCTAAATCAAAGTAAAAGGTTTTTATCTAACTTCATTCACTGTTTCTAATCCAGGTAAACTTTAAAGTCTTA
The DNA here is from genome assembly GCA_032595735.1 of Pelochelys cantorii. Classification (NCBI taxonomy): domain Eukaryota; kingdom Metazoa; phylum Chordata; order Testudines; family Trionychidae; genus Pelochelys; species Pelochelys cantorii. The sequence continues at coordinate 73,177,798 of CM064327.1, forward strand.
ATTTCAGAAACTACTTGTGGTGATTTAAAAATCAGGGGCCTGATCTTGTATTCCAAATGCACTATCAATCCCCACTGAAATCAATGGCATATATATGCTGATCTGGAAGTCCTAATATTCACACACTATTTAGATTGCTAATACTTTGCATCATGGACTTTTTGTTACTGGATTATACAATGATGCCTACCATCATGGGGTCTTGTTCCATAACTGAGGCTTCTAGGTACTATCTCCATGCAACTGATAAATAAAATGATTAGGGCTGTCCAATGATTAAAAAGATTAATCACAATTCAAAAATTAACAGCATGATTAATCATGATTAATAAGATACCATTTATTTAAATATTTTGGATGTTTTCTATGTTTTCAAATATATTTATTTCAATTACAACACAGAATACAAAGTGTATAGTGCTAACTTTGTATTTTTATTACAAATATTTGTATTGTAAAACAAAAGAAATAGTATTTTTCAATTCACCTAATACAGGTGCTTTAGTGCAATCCCTTTATCATGAAAGTTGAATTTATAAATGGAGACTTATTTTCAAAAAGTAACTGCATTCAAAAATAAAACAATGGAAATCTTCAGTGCCTATGTGTTCACTCAGTCCTACTTCCTGTTCAGCCAATCACTCAAATATGAGAACAGGCATTCATGTGCCACTGTTGTAGCCAGTAATTCAGGATATATATGTGCCAGATGTGCTAAAAATTCATAAGTCTCTTCATACTTCAACCACCATTCCAGAAGACATGTGTCCATGCTGAGGACAGGTTTTGCTTGATAGCAATCCAAAGCAGTGAAGACTGATGCATGTTCATTTTCATCATCTGAGCCAGATGCCACCAGCAGACAGTTGATTTTCTTTTTTGGTGATTTGGGTTCTGTAGTTTCCACACTGGAATGTTGCTCTTTTATGACTTCTGAAAGCATGCTCCACATGTGGTCCCTCTCAGATTTTAGAAGACATTACAGATTCTTATATGTTTGAATGCTGGAGCTATCTTTAGAAATTTTACATTGGTACCTTTTTGCATAGTTAAACCTGTGGTGAAGGTGTTAATAAAATAAACATGTACTGGGTCATCATTTGAGATTGCTATAACATGAAAGGTATGGTAGAATGCCAGTAAAAATGAGCAGGAGACATAAAGTTCTTCCCCCAACTAGTTCAGTCACAAATTTAATTAACACTTTTTAACAAGTGTCATCATCATGTAAGCATGTCTTCTGGAATGGTAACAGAAGCATGAAGGAGCATACAAATGCTTAGCATATCTGGCAAGTAAATACCTTGCACTGCTGGCTACAAAAATGCCATGCAAACACTGATTCTCACTTTCAGGTGACAATGTAAATACCAAACTGGCAGCATTATCTCCTATAAATGTAAACAAACTTCTTTGTCTTAGCAATTGGTTGAAGAAGAAGAGGGACTGAGTGGACTTGTAGGCTCTAAAGCTTTGCACTGTTTAGTTTTGAAGGGCACTTATGTAACAAAAAAATCTGCATTTGTAAATTGCACTTTCACAATAGAGATTGCACTACAGTACTTGTATGAGGTGAATTGAAAATATTATTTCTTTTGTTTATAATTTTTACAATGCAAATATTTGCAATAAAATAATATAAAATGAGAAATGTACACTTTGTATTCCATGTTGTAATTGAAATCAATATATTTGAAAATGTAGAAAAACATCCAAAATACTTGGATGGGCTGTGACCTCAGGAGATCATCGAGTCCAACCCCCTGCTAAAAGTAGGGCCAATCCCAAATAAATCATCCCAGCCAGGGACTTTGTCAAGCCAAGACTTAAACACCTCTAGGGATGGAGATTCCACCACTTCCTTAGGTAACCCATTCCAGTGCTTCACCACCCTCCTACTGAAATAGTTTTTCCTAATATCCAACCTAGACCTCCCCCACTGAAACTTGAGACCATTGCTCCTCATCCTGTCATCTATCACCACTGAAAACAGCCTTCTTCATCTTCTTTGGAACCCCCCCTTCAGATAGTTGAAGGCGGCTATCGAGTTCCCCCTCATTTTTCTCTTCTGCAGACTAAATAGGAGAGGCTGAGGGAACTGAGCTTAAGTCATGTGCTCTAGCCCCCAATATTTTGTCTTGCCCTCCGCTACACTCTCTCCAGTGCATTCACATCTTTTCTGTAATGGCGGGGGAGGGAGCAAAATTTGATGCAATACTCCATATGAGGCTTCACTGGTGCTGAATAAAGGGGTATAATCATGTCCCTATGTCTAATGGCAATGCTCCTACTAATGCACCCCAGTATGCTGTTAGCCTTCTTGGCTAACTCATATCCAGCTTCTCATCCACTGTAATCCACAGGTCCTTTTCTGCAGAACTGCTGCTTAGCCAGTTGGTCCCCAGCCTGTAGCTGTGCTTTGGATTCTTCAGTCTTGCTGAACCTCATAAGATTTATTTTGGACCAATTCTCCAAATTGTCTAGGTCATTCTGGACCCCATCCCTACCCTCCAGCATATCTACCTTCCCAACTACCTTAGTGTCATCCACAAACTTGCTGAGGGTGCAATCCATCCCCTCATTCAGGCCATTGATAAACATGTTGAACAAAACCAGCCCTGGGACAGACCCTCTACAGGAGGTCTGATGAGGTGATTGCAATTGTGCCTTCTGGCCTTGGAATCTAGGAATCAGAACCCACTTTGTAGCTGTGGGTTTAGAGTTCCTGAATCTCTGTGGAGTTGGCCTTTGAAGAGTTTGGTGTAGAATGTCCTAATGCCTGGAGAAGCCACTAATTAGGGTGTTATTGGTGACAGTCCTGCATTTGTTAAAAGAGGATAGGCCAAACAGTTGGAAGCTATCCTGCTGCTCCCAGGCCTGGCGGGGGAACAGAAGAAAGAAAACCAGCAGCGTTTTTATTTCAAAATGGATAAACTGTTCCATAAAAGGTCTCCATGTCCCCCTTTTAATGGTAACTGGTGTCATTTGCTGTCTTTCCTCCAGCTGTGTTTGTGCCCTTCTCCAGATGTGCCACTCCAGCTGGTGGGCTGACACCAAGTTCACAGGCCAGTTCATTCTGGAGACATCAAATATTCCCCCACCACTTTTGCGTTTAAAAAAAAAAATAAGTAGCAGGCAGGGATGTGCGTGGGTGGGTGCGGTGCAGCCAGACTGTGGTCTGCTGCTCCCGCTTCTAGAAACCCTGCAAGTTAATGAGAATCCACCCGGGACTGCTGAGCTCTGCCTCGTCCACCGGGTGCAAAGGAAAATCGCTCTGCCTCCTGCAGCTGGCCCTCGCTCTCATTTGTTGCTCCAATAAGCAATAATTAGGTCCTCAGCTAATGATGTCAGCTGATCTGCTGTGTAGAGGGGGGGGACTCGATGAAATCTCCATGGAAACCCTCCCCTTGCATTCCCCCCAACCTGGCTCAGGATGTGCTCGCAGCCGCCTCTGCTTCTCTGCGCCACCTTGCTGCCTGGCCGCCTCGCCTGCCCCGCGCTCTGTAACCTGCCGCCGCCTGCAGCATGCGCACTGCCCGGGATCCCTAAATGGGACAATTCTGTCCGTCACGTAGCTGCTCAGCCGTCTCCACAGAAACTTTTGTCCCGCTGGCCAATCAGCGCGCGGCCGACGGGGGGGGGGGGGGAGAGGTTTAGTGTGGAGCTTTGCTCTCGCTCAGCCTGTGCTGCTACTGTCAGTCCCGGCTCCAGCCGCCGCGAGACCTTCCAATAGAGCCACTGAACGGAGCGCGAGCCGGGGAGGAGGCTGAGGAGGAGGAGGAGGAGGAGGGACTGACCATTTTGCAAGTGCCTGCCTGCGTGCCTGCCTGGGACAAGGCTGCTCCACGGTGCGCCAGGGTGGCGAGGCGTTTCAGTCCTGACTTCGCTTTCGTTCTGGAGACCAGAGGAGAACATACATGTATCATGCGTACACACACATAACAATGGGGGAATGCTGGCTGTGAAACGGACCAGGAATGTGTGTGCACTTGTCTGGCAGCCCGTTTAGCGGAGGAGCTGAACAGGACGGGTGGAAGCACACACAGAGAGAGTGGGAGTGTGTGTGTGTCTGAGACAGGGCATCTTGCAGAGGCTGGGAGAGGAGGATGGGAACTCCCCTTTTCCTGGTTCCTTTAATGATTGGAAGTAGGTGTTGAATGGAAGAGCTGCAGACTGCATTTGCCTTGGAGGACGGTCAAGAGGAGCTAACAATTTGGCTACTTTCACCAGAGAAAGGGGTGCCCTCCATTACGTGGTAGGGGAAAAGAGGGTGATCAGAAATCTCCAGGGTGACTCGAAACTGGCAAAGCCAAAGGGAAAAAAAAATCGATCCCTTAAAAAAAGGGGGGGTTTCTATTAAGCATCCGCATGCAAACTTACTTGTACAATGTCTTGTAGCCAGTTTAGCACAGTCACCAAATGAAACCCCAGACCAGAAGAGTCCTGCATGTGTGAGCACCATTATAAAATTGGCAGACCAACCGACAGCCGCCTTTTTTCCTTTACCAACATCTTCCTGGGACTGATCTGCTTTGGTCTAATATCTGATCATATCTTGTATATATGTTCCTCCATCTGCTGGGATTTCAAATAAATAAATGAGAATTCCTATAAGGGCATCTGAAATTCAATGGGACTGAGTAGGACCAAGTGAAATTTTCACAGACCTTTTTTTAAAAATATATATTAAAAATGTGCATGGAATTTGTTAGGAAGGAAAATAACAGGTAAGAACTTTCTTTCTTTCCCGTACTTTTAACGCCCAAAGCAGAGAAATTTAAAGCAAAACCAGCCAAGGAAAAGAGGGGGAACAAACCAATTTGCCCTTCAGTGTTTCCTCCATCCTGCACAGAGGAGAGGCACGGTCCTCCAGGACAGACACAGAAAGCCCTTTGAAAAAAGCAGCGAGAGCTGGCTGGGGTGGAGAGTGTTTCTTTATTATTTTTTTCACCTGCACCATCCAGGATACAGCCGGGTGGAGCTGACGTCTGAGAGAGGAGAAGACGGGTCACTATTCTATTTTCTCTTTTTGTTAAGCCAAAGGGTAGGCTTTTAATTATTTATAAATCAAACCCCTCTGGGTAGACGCCTTCGGAGATACTGGGATAGTCCTGCCTTGCACGATATTAGCGATCACGTACAGGGAGAAGGATAAGAGGAGCCTCTACAAGACCCGTTTGCCTGCTTTGGTCCGGCACAGTTACAAAAATGAACAAAAACATTGCTACACTACTGGATTGATTGCTACCCCCTCTCTCCCTTCCCCTCCCCCCAACCATAACAACAAAAAATCAGCTGGGATCTGCTCGCACCGGGACCTCCTCTGATTCCATCTCGGTGGTGGATGCATTTTTCATGAGCACTAGGTGAACAGGTGCAAAGTACATTTGGAAGACCCCGGCACTGCCCGTTTTGTAGCGTGCGTGGTGTGTCTCGGAGGCGATGATGGAGAGCGGCGACCGGGACATGTACCGCCAGTTCCAGGACTGGTGTCTCAGGACTTACGGGGACTCGGGGAAAACCAAGACCGTGACCCGTAAAAAATACGACCGGATCGTCCAGCTCTTGAACGGCTCCGAATCGAGCTCCACGGATAATGCCAAATTCAAATTCTGGGTCAAGTCGAAAGGCTTCCAGCTCGGCAATTCGGACGAGGTCAATGGTGCTGGTGGAGGAGCGAAGCAAGTGCTGTACGTGCCAGTCAAAACCACGGTTAGTAGAGAATTGTCTTCCTTGTTATATGTCGACCAATGCAGCTTAGAGTGGGAGAGAGGGAAAGGGGGAGCCACAGCCACAGTTGGCTCGTTTCTCTCTCTTCCCCTAAGTCATCACCATGTTGTATTTGCATGGCACATTGTGCACAGGTTAGGGCTTTGTGGCCCTTTTTAGTTAAAGTCATCAGCGCCCCCCCCCCACTCTCCCCCCTGGCTCTGTGCTGTTATTTTGGGGTGGGCTATTGTCCCGGCTATGTGGTGTCTGTCGCGTGCCGAGCCATTGTAGAAAGGCCACACAATTACGCTTACAGCTGCACATTTTCATAATATGCTATTTGCGATCGATAGAGCACGGTGTATCCTTCCTGGCGCAAAGCCAAATGTGGCGCTGGTCGTTTATTTGGGGGCTTCCCCAGGATATCGGGCTTTTTTATTGTTAGACCGCAGCCCCTGAGACACAGAGCAGCAGGGATATATGCCTGGATGACTCTGGAGCGTTGCTATTTTATTAAAGGAGACGAGGAGAGGATGATCAACAAAGAGAGAGGGAGAGAGAGAGGTTCCCACATGACCAAATAGCAAATTTTGTTTCTCTTTCTGGGATTGCTCAAGTCTCACAGATATAAAGCTGAAACTCAATTGATGCCATCCAGTAGAGGCACGAGCCTTCCCAGGGTCTGAATCTGAATAGCTAGACGCAGTTCTAACAGCGGCGGAGCTGTTATGCTTGGTGGTGGCAGGAACTACAGCATTTCCTCTTTAAGAAGATGGGAACGATTGGCTACAAGTAGGTTTGCATATTGAACTCTTTAATTTATCATTTTCCTCTTTAATCTTCCTCAGAGAATCTAGACTCCTTATTTTGGGATCTAAAGATGGAAACACGGGTAATCTTTTATTTTTGCTTCAATACTTTGATTTGATAAACAGTATTTTCTTTTGCACTGAAATCTCATCGTGGTCTAAGGAAAATCTCATGCTCTTGGATGGCATAAGGCAGAATTCTTTTTGAAAAGTATTCTAGGTTTAATTAAAACATATAGTGCTGGGAAAAATCTGGAAATCCTGTATAAGTATCTTCTTCAAAGTATTAATACATCAAGGCATTGGGGTGCTGGTTTATATTGTCCTCTTTCTAATAATCAGATTATTGCCAGGAAATATAGATGTGGAATTAATTTTGTGAAGGAGTTAAAAAGCAAGGGATAATAGAGAATGTTCTGAGCAATGTTTTTGTTGCCTTCTTACCAATTCTATTCACAGAGGGTTCTAGGTCTGCCTATAGGTGCAGCCTTTTCATGGAAAAGGGCATGTTACTTTTCTAAAGTTAAGCAGCAGATTATTAATATTTGATCCTGAGATTTACTGTAGATTATATATATTTTGGGATGGAAATTGAAAATCAAGCATAGAACAAAGGAAAAATTATCTCAAATATAATTATACTTCTCTATGCTATCTTATTTTATTCTTCCACTAACTGGAGCAATGTTTTTTTTTAAGTGTCTTGCGTGAAATATCTTTTAATTCTTATGGGTTTACATTTCACCACAATTTCAAAACTGTGAGCGAATTTCTTATGTTAGGGTAACATTAAATGAATTCATGGGCTGAATAAAAAAAGACTAACTTTATTTTTACAGGATTTAGTAAAAGGTAGAGCTATTCTGGGCCTTTCAAAAACAACATTACTGTATGTCACCAACTTGTACATTGTTTGGCATCTTCACTAGGTCAGGAGGGTTTGGATTTCCTCCCTGCTTTTGTTGTTGTTGTTGTTGTTCTTGATTTTTTTCAGTCTCAGGTGTCTAGGTCACTTCTTGGTGTGTTTACTTGTTAAGAGATTTTACTTAAATGTTGATCTTAATGTTAGTCTTGCCACTACTCGCATTTGGAATCCTGTGAATATTTGTGTATTTCTCTCTCAATAGATAGATAAACATTATAACAATCAACCAGGCACCATAGCAAAAGCAGGACAAAAGAGCTACCATGATATAGCCATAAAAATTTAAAGTTTTTTTGGCATTACATTGAATTATTAAACATAAAATATTAAATAACAGATCCTGCAGTCTTTGCTCAGGTAAAACATCCCTTGTTTTCCATGTGCATGAGTGTTTGGTTTCCAAAATCTGTTTCCCAGTATAAACAAGAAAAGAGTATGTGCAAACTAGGGTTGCCAGATGGTTTCAGAAAAAATACCGAACAAAAAGAAAAAAAAGGACCCTGAGAGTTGTTAAGCAAAAAAACAAAACAAAACAAAACAAAATGAAAACAGTGTGGCCCCTTTAAGAAACAAGTGGTGAGGCTTTTTGGCCCTAACAGGCTGCCAGCAGCCGCCCGCCATCTTGCCTCCCTTCACGGGGCCGGACAGCTCCCCTGAGGAACCTGGTAAACACTAGGGTTGCCAGGCTGCCTCTGTATTGAGCCAGACAGCCCGGGATTTTCTCCTCCTGGCCAGGAAAAAGTCAGAAAGTACTGGACGTTTTAGATGTCTGGTATTTTCTGAATTTTTTTACCGGACAGGAGGAGAAAATACCAAACTGTCCGGTTCAATACCGGACACCTGGCAACCCTATGCACAACATTCAGGTACAATTTATCAGGTGCTAAAAAACAAATGTCATCCTCCACTTAAACACATGCAACCAACTTCATACTCTAGTCACAAAGTAGGATTGCGTAAATAGGGCTGTAGACTGGTATCTATTTATCTGATATGCTACTTTATGCTAAAGAGTGCCAAATGCTCTACGCTCTGAAAGGAATTGTTTTATATATTATGGGTGAAATCCTGACCCCACGAAAAAAAGTCTCAGAGGGGAAGCTCATCTGAAGAAATGGGTTGTGCCCACGAAAGCTCATACTATATTTATATATTTGTTAGACTCTAAGTCAGTGTTTCTCAAAGTGGTCCACAGACCCACTCTGAGAAATCTGCTACCAGGCCACTCTGGTTTGTTTACTTACCGGCTCCGCAGCCACGGAGCCTCGTGGTCCCAATGGCTGCAGTTTGCCGTTTGCAGCCAAGGGGAGCTGCAAGAAGCAGTGGCCTAGGTCACTCTACTTCCCGCAGCTCCTCTTGGCTGTAAACAGCAAACAGCAGCCAATAGGAGCTGCTAGGCTTCATGGCTGCAGAGCTGATAAGTAAACAAACCGGAGCGGCCCGTAGCAGCTTTTTCAGAGTGGGTCTGCAGACCACTTTGAGAAATGCTGCTTTAAGGTGCTACAGGACCACTAGTTTTTTAAGGGTTTTTTTTATTTTTGTTTTTGGTCCCATGGAAGTTAGTGACAAAATTTCCATTGACTTAAATGGCACTGTGATTTCATTCCATAACTAAAAAATACGTTTTATGTAGGAGTAATCTGATGTTTATAAGATTATTGTTATAAGATATTGTTTTAGTGCTCAAAAGCCCACCGTTTCATTCATTTAATGAAATCCACACTAACTATTGAAGAGTTTATTCATTTCTGATCATTCAGAACTAGCCCTAATTGTCTAACCCTAATTGTCTAGTTTGTACATACCCCATTTTTTGTCTTACTTTTGTCACAGACATGTGAACTCCATCTGTCCACAGAAACAGCCACAAACAGTGTCAAAGTCTAAAAGAGTAAAAACTTTTCCATCACTTGACCTCACAATAGGTAAAAGTAATTTCAGTATACAATTAATCATCAGTGATAATTCTGGCCAATACAAACACTCTCTCTGCATTAATAAGGTAAATGAAATTACAGTTAACTTCTGAGTCATAAACTGGTAACATATAAGCAAATAATATTCAACGACCTTATTAGAAATTATTCTTTCCTTGAAGCTCTAAGGTTTGCTGCTCTGCTTTGCTGTCAGCCACAGAGAATTGCTCCTGATGGTGCTGTAATCCACTGCTGCTGGTAATTAGACATCATTAGTGCTGCGTTAAAGGGAAAGAGAGAAGGGAAGAGGACAGTCTGGGGCTAATTAACTACTTGATTCTAATGAAAGAAAGAGAGACTGATAGCAACTGGGAGGTTGCACCGGAACAGACTCGACATACAACGCAGACGTAATCGGAGCAAGGGTATCTTGTAGGCTTAGAGTACAGAAGCTTGGTCTACTTTTTGTATTTCATGGGCAGTGACATGCTAGGTTTTATTCCATTTTTCCCATTGCTTGTTTGGTGACCATCACAAAATTACAAGCCTGTTTTAAATATCAACGTAAATGTGCAGGCAAGTGGACTAATAGATAGTTACACATAGACTTCTATTTTACTGGCCTGGTCTCCTCAAGAGCAGCAGGAACGAATCAATCTCTGAATGTTCACATCTCTCTGTGGCCTAGGAGATGCACTCTTGGTCACCAAGCAACAGCATCCTGCAAAACAGCCATTTTAGGTCCAAAGTGGGACAACATACAGTGAATTATGTGCATACAGTCCAGAGAACATCTTACTTCTGCTACTTTTCACATTGTTACTGTTATTGTCATATATTCTTTTTCATTAAACCCAAGCTGCATTATGATATCAGTGAAATGATGCCGAATCTAAAGGTATTTCATAAAAGTGTTAAATTGAGAAATATGCTAAATGGCTGACAAAAAATTATTACAAACTTTTAATGGTGGGTACTCACAGTCACTTAAAAAGGTGGAGAACAAATTTACTAATGCAGTATCTTCTTTTGCTAATGCAAATGACTGTTGTGATTGGCTTCCTTGTGTTCTCTATCTAGACACTCTTTTGAAATTGTTAGCTGATGAAAAACTGGAGAACAAAATAACAATAATAATTAATAATTATTACTTGTATTTTGCTTGATTGTATTATTCTTGGGCAAAAATATGGTTCCGAGAATTTTCCCAGGTTTAGAAATTGCTCAAAAATAAGCTACGCAATAATGAGCCAATAAATACAATCAGATTTTACGCAGAACTGCACACTTAAATAAGAAATTATGCCTTTTTGTGCAGAATATATTTTATACGTAAATCTACAGGAACAGGAGCTGAAGGGCCATATTTGATAACAGTATAAATCTGGGGTAACTTCACTGACTGCAATGGATTTACTCTTGAACAAATGACATCACAGTCTAGTATTCTGTATGAATTTTCCCATATATTTATATAATTTTCCCACTTGAGAACATAAAACCAATCTTCATTCAAAAACAAAAATATGTTAGCTTGTTTTGATCCCTAGATCCTGATTCTCCAGGTTTATATGCCTTAGTGGAATATTGGAGCTCCAAACAAGCTAACAGTCTGCACTAATTGATTTGATTACTGAATTGGGGGCTTAACATTAAGTTTTATTGGGTTCAATAGACCAGTCTGTATCTCCATATATCTATTTATGAAGTCATTTCCTGATATTATAATTTGAAGGGTGCAGTTTTGGTTATGAATGCTAATATACAAGAAATACATGAAAGAACAAATAGTTTGTATGTTAAAAGAGAAGGTGACATTGTCACCATGTGTTTTCAATTATTTTCTTCTAGTGGGAAATTTTACTGTAATCTAAAAGTATGCAGTGTCATTTCAATAATTTTCTCTTTATTTTTGTAGCAGTTAGTATTAAAGGTAAACAAACGAGTCTGGAAAATATATGTTGGTAGCTGTATACCTTAATGAACTAATAAATGTAACAAATTTAAGTGACACACAGAGTGAAACAATGAAATTAAGAGGGTGATGTTGAAGGCTGGCTGTAATTTAACCCAGAATACACTTGTGCAGTAGCTCTTAGTCCTACTAAATGTTTCTCCATTTCTCAAAAACTCCACTCAACCCCTCATATCCTGAAATGTCTTGCTCATTCACCTTCCCCTCATAACCACATCTTTGCTCAACTCTTCACAGCTCCATCTGTTCCTATTCCTCTTACCCATTCACTATACCTCTACTTCTTAGCTTGCTTCCTGCTCTCCCAATGGTTTCTGTGACTAATTGATGAATCAGGAAGGATACATCTACACAGCAAGGCTTAACTCGAAATAAGCTACACAAATTGAGCTGTGTCAATTGCAGAGCTTATTTAGAAATTGGGAGCGTCTACACAGCACTTATTTTGAAATAGAGCACTCTTCCTCCGACTTCCCTTTCTCCTCGTACAATGAGGGTTACAGGAGTTGGAGTAAGAAGCCCTTCAGCTTGACAGTATTTCAACATTATTTTGAAATAACTGCCTGCTGTGTAGACACAGGCTTAGTTAACTAGCATTATTTTGAAATATTTCAAAATAATGTTGCTGTGTAAATGTACCCAAAAGCATACTGGTAGTGTTAGAAAATGGACATAGCTGATGAAATTAGGCAGTTCAGATGGTTATTTTTTATATAGCTCAATTAGGTTTTCATGAATAAAGGGAATAAATCTATGTCATCAAATTTAAAATGTCAAAAGTGGCATATATTTAAGATTCTATCTGTATGTGTTTACATTTGTGATACTTTGGAGTTTGAGTTAACTAGAACTACACAAAGAAGTGTGAGGAAAAACAACAACTTTTCGAAAAGAAAGCATCTGTAAATGTTTCCTCTGTAAAATTAGAAACTATTTTATTTTAAGATTACATACCAAATACCATTGTTCTTTGAATAATGTGTCAAAGCTAGAAACCAAATGAAATCACTTAAGTGTAAAACAATAATTTTAGTCTGAACAGAAGTCACTCCTGACATCTCTGTTTTATATATATTCATACAACACAATCTGATACCCACCTACTTCATCAAAAACGAATCACCCCAATAAAGAATCAACATCTAGCATGAAAGACGAAATCTGTAAATCTGCAAACTTTTGATCCCCATCTTTCTCCAGAAAATGTCTTGTAGATGCAGTATTCCAAATATATGTTGCAAATTGAATTTATGCAAAATGTTGGAACTTTGCTTGGAATATTATGGAGAAAGAGAACTTGATTCTCCCTCTGTTCTTTGGGCATTAAGCTTCCATCAAAGTGCAGCAGGCAGTTTATGAGAGTGAGGCACAGCCAACAGACAAAAAGAAGAGCTAGCTAGAAGAGGCAGTAGAATTGGCAAAGAGAACATTGAGGAAGTAGATTAGGAAACATAAAAGAGGGACAGATCAAGAGAAAGTAAAGCTGCCTCTGACTAGTGAAGTCCCTGAAGGAGGACAGATGGCCAATTTAGAACATGCAGGTGCAGTTTATGTTACTCTGCACTAGCAAGAGTGATCCTGATCTTCCACCTTTTTCACCTAAGACTTTTTACCATATTTAAGTAGATGAGCATCAACATATTAAACACCACTTCTAAACAGGTGCACTGAATTAAAATATCCAGATAGGTAAGGAACACTTGCCAAAATTAATGAATGTTGTGCATTCTTGTATAAGCAAGGGACCTTGTTAATGGTCACCATTTCTTTGTCTGATGAATGGAAACTTCCTACCCATTCATTTCAGCATGAGTTTTATGGCTATTAGTACAGAGTTCTCCACACTTAGTCCAGAGTTTTGTAAATTGAGTACCTTGCCACTAGGATAAATATATATACACGGACTAAAGATAGTCCCCTAAATTTAATGTAGGATTTGAACCACTTACTTGTACCGGGGAATTCTTATCAATTTAAGGGACTGTCTGTAGTGGACATTTTACTTAATAAATCTGATCTATGGCAGAGTTCACCTTAAGCAAAGACTTTTTCAAACATACATATATAGTATGAACATTGTTAATTTTTATTAAATGGCCTACTTGAAACTATGATGAAATCCATTCAACTATTTTCACCTGACAAGTTGTAAATGAGCTCCTCTGGGAAATGACAGGCCAGAATTTTACCAATAAACTCACTGTATCTGAAAGCCTTGTGAATTATTGTTCCCCAAGATTCTTTGATTTAGCAACAAACTATCAATGCTACAGATTGGACCTCCCTTGTCCTGCACCCTTGGGAACTGATTGGTCCCAAATGAGGGAGTTTGCCTCACCAGGGGAGGTCAATTATGCGCCCCCCTCCCGGCACCAGCCCTGCCCCACCCAGCTCCGCTCCTGACCTGGCTGCCGGCCTCCTGGCTGGCTCCTCCCCACAGCCACTGGCCTAGCTGGGCTCATGGCCACAGCAGGGCTGCCAGCCCCACTGCTGCCAGCCCAGCAGGGGCTGCCAGTTCCCCCTGCTGCTGGCCTCCCAGCCAGCTCCCTGCCTGCGTCTAGCCCCACTGGGCCTACCAGGCTCCTGGACTCACTGGAGTCTACTCCTGTGCTGTTCTACCATCCCCACCAGAGTCCGGACCCATGGGATCCTGCTGACATGCCAGCCCTTCTGGGCTCATGGCTGCCAGCCCCTGCTGTTCTGCTCACCCCATTGGAGCCCGCTGGCATGCAGATGCCTCTGCTGTCAAGCCCAGCCAAACTTTTATGGCAGGGATCCTGGCCATCAGTCCCTCTTCAGCCAGCCTGACTGAGCTCCCAACCCCCGCAGGGCTCCCAGCCACTGGGACTCTTGGCTGGGCCATGGATGTTGCTGGACCAGAAAGTCCCGGTTTAGAGAGGATCAGTCTGTATTACGTCTTGGCCTTTTTTTTAAAAAAATACATTTTGAGAGTGTGGCCACTTACACTTGAATCACTCTGACTGCAGACAATTTCTAACATGGAGAAATATGCTTTGTATTTAATCTCCATGTCTGCTAGCCAAAAGCCTAGTCACAGTTACCTATGAAACTGTGCAAGGTCTAAACTCAAGACAGACACACAACTTGAGTAGCTGATACTACATTATAAGCTACTCTTGTGATAAAGCAGCAATTTTAGTGGCATGTGGAAAATCAAACTTTTAAAAGTGCCGTGTATTTTCTCAGCCTAAATTGACAATTAACAATTATTTAAATACATTGTGCACAGCAAGCCTTTGATAGGGCCACTGATTTTACCAGACTACGAGGGTAATCAAAGAGGATGAGAAGTTTCACTGTAAACATATTATTTCGTTCCCACTGTGAATGATGAGGAAGTATATATTCCCAGACTATGGGTATGTCTACACTACAGAGTTTTTTTGGAAAAACAACTGTTTTTCCGAAAAAATTTCACTTACATGCACACTGCAATGGCATTCTTCCAAAAGAAAATTGAAAGAACAGAGGGGTTTTTCCAACATTGGTAATCCTCATTCTATGAAGAAGAAGCATTTTTCTGAAGAGGGAGTTCTTTTGAAAGAAGAGGAAAGAGAAAAAAGCACAGGTGCCCAAAAAAAGCACAAAATGCTTCCGTCCATAGTAATCACAGCTGAAATGTGAGAGAGCATCCATTCAGGGTGGACGCTATCTTTCGAAAAATCAGATCACTTTTTTGATGCGCTTTTGTAGTGTGGACGCTCTCTTTTGGAAGTTTTTCCAGAAGATCTCTTCCAGAAAATCTTCTTCCGAAAGAAGCCTGCAGTCTAGATGTAGCCTATGCTTTTCAGGTAATGAAATTGAGGCACTGACAGAAATAGAGGTATAATAGAAGAACTGATGGACAACTCAAGATAAATTGCAATAAATCACCAGGACAAATCCAAGAGTTCTGAAGAACTAAAGAATGAAGTAATTAAAATATTAAGATTTTTCATTTGCAATTTAGTTATGATACGGGGGGTATGTGGCCAAAAATCTATAAAAAAGTGGCAAGGATATTCATAGAAATGGTAGATCTGTGAGCTGTATTTTAATGCCAAAAAAGAAATTTTTGAAAATCATTCCAGAGTTGAGTCCTTAGATGAGAATAACATGATTGATATAAACCAGCAAGGCTTCTGCAAGCGTTAATTATATTTCTCTAGCCCGTTAGAAGCCTTTGATTTAACACAATAAAAATCTGGTATATTTAACTTTAGACTTTCATGTCTTTTTATAAAATAATTCGGAAGATGAAATTTAGGGCCTAAGTCTGCTTGCACTGAATTCAGAATGAGTCTGATATTGACTTTCATGGGATTGGATTGGATTGGAACCTCAGAAATGATGGCATAAGAGACAAAAAGTCTGCCAAAGACTAAAAACTGGGTAAAATATGGGAAACAAAGAATTGGAATAAAAGGCTAATTTTCAGCACGGGAAGTGATTAATAATGGTTGGAATGGAGTCCAATATACAGAATGATTTGGAAGAGAGGTGATAGCAGGTTGTCTAGTCTAGGGAGCACTGGCAGGGGAGAAAAGTAGTACTATAAAAAGGGGAAAATAAAAAAATGTCAGATGAAATTCACTGTAGACCAGTGGAAGGTAATTCACATGGCGTATCATTGCCCTTTAATCACTGAAAGAAAAAAATAATAAAGTTTTTGGACACACTTGAGGCTCCTAGATTATGTGTAACTTCTTAGGGAAAATATATAGGAACAATCATTTTAATGCATTGTAGCAAAAAAAAAAAAAAAAAAAAAAAAAGAAGATATGTTAGGCTGTGTTAAGCAGGGGTTAGAGATTTATATGGAAATAATATTCTGCTAATTAATTCAGTGGTGTACCCTTGCTTTTAATAATGTGTTCAATTTGGTTACCTCTTCTCTAAATGAATATAGGAGATAGAAAAAAAAAGTCCAGAGAAGGGCAACAAAACTAATTAAAGGCATGGCTACATCCAAAAGAGGAATGATTAAAATGAAGATTAAAGATTAAAAAGAGTATATAATTTTGAAAGGAAAAAGTTAAAAGAAGGTATGATAGGAGGACATTAAATAGTGAATATAGACATGGCCACTCACATAGTGTTTTTTACCTATTCCATCAGACAGGAATATGTGACAGCTGACATTAAAAATTAGCAAATGCAGGGCTAGACTGTAGTTTTAAATCCCCTGGAAATTGGGTGGAAGTCTGCACTGCAGCTCCTGCAGGAATTCTGACTGACTCAATCAAAATTTCTACTGCAAACTATACAGTGCAGTGGCAACTCCCACTACCTTTTGGAGAGGTGTAAATTGCATTCCTTTGTGCCAGTTCAGCTCTGCTGATTGGGGCAGAGTAATCAACAAGGTCATGATCCCACCTTCACCATGTTCCTCCCATTCTCATTTCAGGTTGCTAGTATCAGTGATACATTAACCTGAAGAATTCCTTAATATTGCAGAGGGAGGTGTCTCTTTGGGTCCTCTTCCAATGAGCTCCACCGTGGCCAGGTACATTCTGGCCCATAAAATCAATAAAAGGAAGGACTATTGGTCAAATTTATAATTAACCCAAGGTGCCTGGTAAACTCCCTGAACCTTTCCTTGCAGAACACCCACGGCCCCCTCCTTCATTCTGTCATTTCATATATATCTATGTTTAGTCCTCAGCTAGTAGGTTTCATGTACATATGCTGATATTGGCCAAGGTTAAAGAATAAAATAATTTAATGGTATAGTACTGTGTAATTGCCTGGGATATTATGTTTTGGGATTTAGTTTGCTATTTTCACTGGAAACATGATGTATAGGCTGCCATGGCAACAAAGACTAGCTCGATCACTGGTCAGTTCCACTATGGCAGTTCCTATGTATTTGTTGCTGAAGTGATATTAGTCTAGAGAAGGAAAAGAGGTGTTAGCTGTAATGTCCTGGAAATACCCTATATGGATCTGTAACAAGATTTGCACACAGGCTCCTTAACCTTTGGCCCGTTTTGTGCCCATAAACCAACTGGAGACCCTTCTTTTGGTGCAACCACCCGTGTTCTTTTGACGTGTCAGTTCCCACCACATTTTATGTACAAAGCTTCAGGGACTGCTAGCTCCTCCAGCTAGCAGGGGAACACAGCCTTTGACTCCCTGGCTCCACTCCACTCCTCTCTGCTCCCTCGCTCCCTTACTTCCTTCAGCAGCCCTGTGGCTAATGAGGCCCACAGCTGTTCCCCATTTTACTTTTCAGGTGTGGGCTTACTTAACCAGCTCCAATGACCTTTTCCTGCTGGAGCTGGCATGACAGAGATCTGGCTCAGGTTTCCTAGCCAGCAGCCTATCACACACCTCCTTTCTTATGAACTACCAGGTTTGGCTGGTCTAGGCCCCTCTGGCCCCTGCTGGAGGAGGCCCTCCAGGAAAGCTCCCTGCCCTTTTTCAGGCAGTCCCCGGTGACATCTCCTGGGGGCTCCTTCATCCCCCATTCACAAAAAGTACATTAGTTGGGGATGGAGGAGGATGCCCCCATAATTCCACCTCTGGCCATAGGTTGTCATATCAATCACATCCTACATGCACCCCCTCTCTTGTATCACCAGATAGGGGATCAGGGACCATATGCACGTCAATTTCCCGCAACCTCCCGAGTAAGGCGTCTGTGTCTCCTCCCCTGGATACTGTGTTGTGGGGAGATCCAGTTGTCCCTTTTCTTCCTCTAAGGGGCATCTCTTCCATACATCTTTCCTTCTGGTCTGCTCCCCTTGGGGTCTGTTGTCTAGGATTCTCTTGCTCACTTCTGTGAGGATTTTTCTCCTCTTTCTCACTGGGGCTTCCCAGTCTAGGGGACCTACAGCCTCTTTGAGATACCTCTCCTTTTCTCTTTGTGAAGTGGGCCCTAGTCCCTACCTAACACCACTGGATATGGAAACTCTTCTACCATCACAACCCGCTTCCACTTAAAGCTGCCCCACACTTCTAGGGTCACCTGGGCCCTTTGGCAGGACCTCATGTCCCCAAGAATACATTCTAGCACCATTTGTGTACCTGGAATCATCTAGTGCAGTTTTACCACTCCCCTCTGAGTGAGTGAGCACGGTGAAGAAGTATCTACTAGATCAGGGGTGGCCAACTCGTTACAGACAAAGAGCCAAAATATTGGTGAATACAGCGCAATGAGCCGAGGGAAAACCCTATGCTGCCCCTTTAAGAGCCACGTGTGGCCCAAACAGGTTTCCGTTGGCTGCAGCGTCAGATCTCGCTACCCCAAGCAGCGCCCTGACCAGACAAGGAAAAAAGGTCAGAGCAGGGGAATGCAGAACAGCCATTGGTGTAGGAGCCGAGCCACGGGTGCCGCAATTTTTCCTTTGAAGAGCTGCATGCGGTTCGCGAGCCGCTGGTTGGTCACCCGTGTACTAGACCTCTCTGCAATTTCTTCCCCATGCTCACCAAGATAGGTGACAATCTCTGTCCTTTTTTCCACCCTCCAGCGTGAGTCCAGCCACAGAATTCATCCCATCCACATTCCATATCCAGGCAATCTTGTTTTCTGTGTCATGCCCTCCCACACTACTAGCAAACTATTGTGCCAGTCCCATCCTTATTCCTTTCTGGGCCTTTCCCAAGAGTGGGTTCCCTCAGTTTCCTTCCCAACTGTGTCTTTATAGAATCAGCCCTACCTGTGGGGAACATCTGCCTCCATATACTCTTCTATCAACTCAACTGCTGCATCCACTGTGTCAGGCTGGTGGCGACTGACACATATGCAGATATTCTCAGGAAGAGTGTGAAACAGTTGTTCAAGGACAAGTATGTCCATTGTTCCCCCACTGTTCACATCTCAGGTCTCAGCCAGCAGGTTTTCCAATCCTATAGCTTTTGGGCAAATGCCCAGGGTCACACTGCCACTGTCCATCTGGATGACCGAAACTTTTGCCGATATGTTTCTGCCAATAGGCCCATCCAGTCTACAATGGTTGCCCTCATTGTCTCATAGCTCTGGGCCCATTCATGGCTCAAGGCCATATAGGCTGCCTGAGCCCTCTCCTGGTAGGTATGGAGCCAGTGTACAACCCAGTTTGCTATCTGCTATTTGGCACCAATGGCTACCCACTTGAATATCCCTAGGAAGGCATTTGAGTCATCTGGTAGGCCCATTTTGCAGAGTCCTAGGACTGGCAGCTGAGTGCCCTCCCCTCCCATGGGAGTTACCACTTGTAGGAGTTGCTGCTGCATGCTGCTCTGCTCCCTGATAAAGTCTCACAGACTTTGCTGTTGTTTTGACTGACAGGTTAATAAGGCCTATCTCTCAACTGGTGGGACTGCTCAAAGCTTTGCAGGGCCTTCTGCATCTTGTATTGTTGTTTGATAAACAATTGCAGTGTCTCCTCCATCTCTGGGCCAGCAACCACATTCACTGCTCCCAGATGATAGCCTACATGTAACAAGGTTTGCACACTGGCCCCTTGACATTTGGCCCCCTTTGTGCCCACAAACCAACTCGAGACCCTTATTTTGGTGCAATCACCCGTTCCCTTTATTGTCCATGTCAGTTCCCACCACTTCCTACATACAGAGCTTCAGAGACTGCTAGCTCCCCTGCTAGCAGGGGAGCTCAGTCTTCTATTCCCTGGCTCTTTCCCTTCCTCCCTTCCTGCCAGCCTTATATAGCCCTGTGGCTAATGAGGTCCGCAACCAGAGACCCCATTTAGCCCTCAGGTGTGGGCTTGCTCAGCCAATTCCAATTACCTTTTCCTGCTGGAGCTGGCATGACTGAGCTCTGGCTCAAGGTTCCTGGCCAGCAGACTACCATAGGGTCAATCTACAGTAACAGTGATAATGACTTGGGCAAAAACTTTATGACCAATCACCCTCTCCAAGATATTCCTCCATGTCTGATTAATAGTAATATATGTTGTTTCCACCTAAACTTTTTTTTTCAGAGCTGCTATGCTTGCATATTTGGTTGTTGCTGAAATAATATTTAATTATTAAGGTGACAAGAAAAGAACAGGAAACGATACCAGAATAGTTTGTGAAAAGAATGACAAACACTAGTCACAGTTACCTCATCCAAATGAAAGATAATTTCTAGAAGGCAGTGTGGGATTTTTCTCCATCATGGTTGATAACCTAGACCTCTGAAGGGAATATGGCACGTAGGTGTATGTTTATATGACATGTCCATCACACTTGCCTTTTCCGGTGGGCCACACGGTGTCAGGCTCTTCCACATTTGGATTTTCTGCAGATGGCCACACAACTTTGCTTCAAAAACTCGTATTATTCTCTCTTTATTGAACAAACTGATAGTTTATCGTGCCTCTTTTGGTAGCTCTCTATTGTTCTATAAATCAACAAATCATATAGTGTTCCCATATGTATATGTATGGTGTCCCTAGCCTCTGTTTGTCAGGGGCTGGAAATGGATCACAGGAAAGGGTTCACTTGATGATTACCTGTTTCTATTCACCCCTTCTGGGATATCTGACATTGGCTGCTGTTGGAAGACAGGATACTGAGCTAAATGGACCTTTGATCTGACCCAGTACAGCTGATCTTATAATTCTAATAAAAGCAAGCAGTCAAACCCTTCAGTTGTCATACTTTTTATCAGCAGATCCTATACTCTGATACTATGGTGATAGTTGCCAGTGCAAAATCCTGAGAAAGACAGAACTAAAAAAACCCCCCATTTTCCTCCCCTCTTGCCTAGATTTAGGATTTCCCAACAAGGTTCAAACACAAAATAAGTATGAGGGACACAACACCAAAAAGCTATGCTCATTTCTAAAATCATGAGAGTTTCAACAAGATGAATAATGTAAATTGTTTGGGAACTATAATTCCGCCCATTTGTCCTTGGAGTAAATATATGCTGACAAATACTTCTGTTATTTTTACCTGTGCAACCATATTGGCTACAGACAATTTGGACTGGTGTAACTGAGAAATAACTTTGGCACATGGTGGGCATTCAAGGAGTCAAACACGCATTTAAAATATAAAACAAAGTTTTCCACCTTAAGAACATCCTATTTTTGCAAATACACCTGGAATTTGGCTCAGGAATGTGATAATGAAGTAGTACATCTGTAAATATCACTTTAACTTCATTCATGCCTGTCTATCTGAACCAAAGAGATCATTTTCAAAAAAGAGTGGGAAAATGTGCTCTTAAACAGCACCAAATTTCAAAATAGCCTATTTAGAAATAAACTCGAAATAAGCTATGCAATTTGCATAGCACAAATTGCATATCTTATTTCGAGTTTACAGTGCAGTGTAGACATAGCCTAAGGTGCTACAGGACCACTAATTTTTTAAGCTTTTTTTTTAAGTTACTGAATAACATAGCTACTCCTGAAACTTCTGAGTAAGCTGTTTCTAAGGGTCCAATTCTGCCACTCTTATTGGCATGGGGGTGTAATTCACCACTGGGAGAGGACCATCACATGCATATAAATAACTTCATAGCACAAGGATTATGCATCCTATTTTGAGGGCTTTTATAGGTCTTTAGTGATGAATAGGCCTAATACCGATCTTCACCCTGTGAGTGAAGTTCATCTATTGAGTAGTATACCATACTTACTCCATGATTAAGTCCATTGATATCAATGAGTGCTGGTGGCAGATTGGGTTTTCAACAAGGCATCAACATAATTTATTAAAATAAAGTTTTATATTTTTAAGATTAGTTTAACTATAATTACCTTACTATAAAACATTCCAGTGTGAGAGAATATTTTCCAATAAATAAATTAAATGGTTAAAGGTGGTTGATTTTATATCATTCATTTCAGTGCACACTTACAGGCAAATGTAGCCTTGATGTAATCCTCAAAGTGATCTCAGTGAGTTGCACTAGTTCACCCCCTTGAATATGGCTTTTACTCTTTGCTTATAACATACTCTACTGTCACTGTATCCTCCAATCACAATAAAGTGTATACTTACTTCTTATTTATGAAAATCTTCACACTGATTATTCAAGAGGGTCTGAGTTGGAAAATGTTTCATAGGCTTTAGATTTTTTTTTTTTTTTTTAAATTTACATACATAAGCACATGAAATGTAGTTATCTTACCTTCTCTCTTTTCAACTGAACGTTCTCCTCACACATATTTTTGTTGTGTTTATTTTAAAACATTTCTGTTCTTCCTCTTCCATGATTTCTGCAACAGTAGTTCCAATGGCAAACAGTACCAAATTCAAAATAATAATAACAAAGGTAATAAGCTGTGAAATAAATCAGGTAAAAAGTAAGAAAGTTTTCCATATATTAGGCTACTGGTCTTTCGCTTCAGAGTTCAGGAATCCCAGCATATAATGCTATCTGCAAATACAGTAATTCCTCATTTAACACTATAGATATGTTTCAGAAAATGATCGTGTTAAGTGAAAACGTGTTATGCGGGGTCAATTATCCCATTGAAAATAATGGAAAAGGTGGGGATTGCTTTCAAGTGGGGGTGTTTGTTGGGACTGGGAGAAAGGGGACTGGGTTTCAGCAGAGAGGGGAGGTGTTTGGCTCTGGGAAGGGAAGGGGAGGAGAGGGAAGGGGGATTGGGTTGGGAGTATGCCCCTGTGATGGGTCTGCTGGGACCCGCATTGTGTCCGGCGAGAGGGGGTAGCCGGGGAACGGCGCGGCAAGCGGCGAACCCTCTGCCGCTTTGCAGGGAGGCGGGGGAAGCCCTGCGCAGCCGCCGGCAATGGGCCAGCTGGGGAAATCGTGTTATTCCGGGGATGGTCGTGTAATTCAAAAAACGTTCCCTAAAAAAAAAATCGTGCTATCGCGAAAACGTGTTAAGCGGACATGTGTTAAATGAGGAATTACTGTACAGCAATCACAAACTATCAACTGCCTAACTACTGGAAATATTTGGAAAATGGGGGGAAAGAATTACATTTTCCATTTTTCACTAAAGTTTTATTTCAGCAGAAATTTGCTCTTAATAGCTATCAGTACTGCCACATCTTATTTCCAAGTACAGTTTATTGCTCAACTGTGCAGTATTATTTATTTTAAACATTAGTGTAGCATCCGTCATCATAATGAATTGGTAGCTATCTAGAAGCATTTATTGCTAGTATTTGAAAGCTTTTTCTTTACATACATGTTTAATCCTGAATATAAACATGACGTATATTTTTAGAACGTAAGAACATAAGAAATGAACATACTGGGTCAGATCAAAGATCCATCTAGCCCAGTATCCTATCTTCCAATAGTGTTCAATGCCAGATGCTTTAAAGAAAATGAACAGAATAGGGCAATTATCAATTGATCCATTCACTATTGTTCACTCACAGCATCTGGCAATCCAAGGTCTAAAGACACCCAGAACATGGGGTTGCTATTGATGGACCTATCCTCCATGAACTTAACTAATTATTTTTTTAACATAGTTATACTTTTGGCCATCACAACATCCCCAAGCATTGACTGTGCATTGTGTGAAGAAATACGTCTTTGTTTTAAATCTGCTGCCTATTAATTTCATGGGTAACCTTTAGTTATTGCTCCAGATGGTTGTGGGTGGATTGGACCGAATAGATTCTCCAGTTAATTGATTTTTTTAAATTTTACAGTAGCCTAGATTTAGAAGCCCATTTGTAGATCTCCTTTTGCATGCAATTTAGGCTGCATCTGGTTACTCTCCAAAATAATGTGCTTTGAGAGCAAAGATTAATAAAATTAAAATGCAGGCAACACAATGGTTCAACTAACTAATATTACAGAAGTGTACTGATCCTACTACCCATAGATGAGACATACATATGATTTTAGCATCTGCAATTGGGATGGAATGCATAGTTAGAAGCAGCAACTCTCAAGGTCTGGAAGGACAGACAGTGTAAAGAAACAAAAATCTATGGTTATTAGTAAATGACAGTCTGCAATTGCAAAGGCAGAAATGACAAAAGTTGAAGAAGAAAATGGGTAACACAACATGTATCAGATTGACATTAATGCTGTTATCTAAATGTATCAGACCACATTCATAAACTAAAAAGTGATGTGTAACCTATCATTTTCTGTACCAAGTGACTGGAGGCTGGATAACATGATGCCAATTTTTAAAAAGGCCCCAGAAGCAGTCCTAGCAATCACAGGCTGGTAAGCCTAACATCAGTACAAAACAAACTGGTTTAAACTACAGTAAAGAACAAAATTATTAGACATGTAAATGAACATGGTTTGTTAGAGGAAGAGTCAACATAGCTTTTGTAAAGGGAAATCATGCCTCACCATTCTATTAGAATTCTTTGAAGAGGTCAACAAACATAGAGACTAATTTGATCCAGTGAATATTATATTCTTGGATTTTCAGAAAGCCTTTGACAAGTCCCTCACCCAAGGCTCTTAAACCAAGTAAACAGTCCATGGAATAAGAAAGAAGGTCCTCTCTTGGATCAGTAACTGGTTAAAAGGCAGGAAACAGGATTGGAATAACTGTTCAGTTTTCAGAATGAAAAGACTTAAATAGTGGTGTCTGCCCCAGGGATCTGTACATGTGCATGCAGTTCAACATGTTCATCAACGATCTGGAAATCAGGGTAAAAAGTGAGGTGGCAAAATTTACAGATGATACAAAATTACTGAAGATAGTTAAGTACAGAGCAGACTGCAAAGAGTTATAAAGGGATTTCATAAACTTAGGTGACTTAGGGTATGTCTACACTAGCCCCTACTTCGAACTAGGGTGGCTAATGTAGGCATTCGAACTTGCAAATGAAGCCCGGGATTTAAATATCCCGGGCTTCATTTGCATGTTCCCGGGCAGGCGCCATTTTTAAATCCCCGTAGTTCGAACTGACTGCCTGCGGCTACACGCGGCAGTCAGAAATTAATCCGAACTAAGTCCTTAGTTTGGATTAACTGTTACTCCTCGTGGAATGAGGTGTAACAATTAATCCGAACTAACGACTTAGTTCGGATTAATTTCTGACTGCCGCGTGTAGCCGCGGGCAGTCAGTTCGAACTACGGGGATTTAAAAATGGCGCCCACCCAGGAACATGCAAATGAAGCCCAGGATATTTAAATCCCGGGCTTCATTTGCAAGTTTGAATGCCTACATTAGCCACCCTAGTTCGAACTAGGGGGCTAGTGTAGACATACCCTTAGGGATTTCATAAACTTAGATGTAATATTCAATATTGATAAAGGCAGATGAAATTCAATGTTGATAAAGGCAAAATAATGCACATTGGAAAACATAATCCCGATTGTAGATACAAAAGGATGAGGTCTGAATTAGCTGTTACTACTCAAGAGAGAGATCTTGGAGTCATTGTGCATAGTTTTCTAAAAATACCTGCGCAATGGCAATGACAGTCAAAAAAGCTATGAGAATGGTTAGGAAATATTAAGAAATGTTAGATAATAAAACAAAATATTATAATGCCACCATATAAATCCATGGCACACCAACACCTTATATTGTTTGCAGTTCTGGATGTCCTGTCTCAAAAAAGATGTAATGGAAATGGCACAGAAAAGGGCAACAAAAATGAATAAAGGTGCAGACTAGCTTCCCTACAAGAAGAGATTAAAAAGCCTGGGGGTACGTCTTCACAGCAACATTATTTTGAAATAACTTAGTCTGTGTCTACACAGCAGGCACTTATTTTGAAATAATGTCGAAATACTGTCAAGCTGGAGCACTTCTTACTCAGACTCCTGTAATCCTCATTGTACGACAAGTAAGGAAGTTGGAGGAAGAGTGCTCTATTTCGAAATAAGTGCTGTGTAGACACTCCCAATTTCGAAATAAGCTATGCAGTTGACGTAGCTCAATTTGTGTAGTTTATTTTGAGTTAAACCCTGCTGTGTAGATGCACCCTGTAATTGTTCTACCCGAAAAAGACAAATAAGAGCAGATATGATAGAAGACTATAAAATCATGAATGGTAAGGAGAAAGTGAATAAGGAAGTGTTATTTACCCTTCATATAACACAAGAATTTACCTATCTTGTTTATTTATTTAAACAAAATGTTGGGCATGATGAGAGTGAAAATATGGTAAATATGCTGAGTTTAGTTGAAATCATTTGCATGTTAAGTTTATCAAATTTTCAAGGCCAAAATGATTGAACTTAGGAATTACTGAACAACAATATCATTTTAAACCAAAATTCACAGTTCTAAGGCCCAATCCTCTTGGCACTGAAGTAAGTATCAAAATGCCGTTGTTTTCAATAGAAGCAAGATTGGGCACTAATACTACTACAAATTCAAGATGGTAATATAAATGGTACTACATTTGCCCATAATACTACACATTACCACAACAGCATTTGGCTGTTAGCACTTTCATTACCTTTTAAAAATAAACTGGGTCAGGTTTTCAGGAGTATCCAGTTTCCACACCACAGTGGGCTTGAGCCGTTTTATGGTGTTTCTATTCAGGCTCAGAACTCTTTGGTAGCAAATTAGGCTTTAGCTGGGTGCAGATGAGTCAAAGTCATGGCTCCCTTCTTACGTGCTAAGGATTTCTCTATAGGAGGGAGAAGTCCCGCCAAGAGATAAAGTACATCTGTACTTATGGTGTGCAATGACACTGAATATCAAATATGCCTATCCTGAAAAGAAACATCTAAGGTGAATGCCCTTAAATGTTTCAGGTTCTTTCAAACTAATTATGGGCAACTATGCCTCTCCCACACATTATTCAGTAAGGATCTATGTATTATCACCTCTTGTTATTCAACATCTATTTTTAAATCACTGGGAGAGCTGGTGAACCAACATAGATTAAAAGTACAGCTAGTATACAGGCAATACCATCTCTTTATGTCAAAACTAAACAGCACCATCTCCGAGCATTCTCAATAATTTACTCAAAATTTACATCTGGCTAATGCTGAACACACAAGACCAAAGAAAGAAAGTCCACAGGAAATTCTATGGTTAAGATCACCAATGCAATATTAACTTCATCATATTAAAGCATATCTTTAACAGCACAGCCCCCAAAATATTACATCTGTTATGTGTGTGCCATGGCCAAGCTATCGTTGCTGTAGGAACCTTAACTGAATTTTGTAACTTTTTGCATGTTGAATTTTGCAATAACATACCCCTTTGCATTTAATTTTAGTACTGTTTTCTAGGATCATATGCTGCATGCTTTTTTCTTTACAAGCATAAAACTAAATCCTATGACCTCTTTAAATGACTGTAAGATCTGCATAGATATTAACAGAGGTAGGAACATGGTTCAGCAACAATTACCAAATTTCAATCTGGTTATTTTTTAGTGTATAAAATAAAAAAAAGGGAGTGATAAAATTATTATTGTGTTTTGAGCATGGTACTGAGAATAGACCCTTGCTTGTTATATTGATGTGTTTTCTGGAACCATTTAAACTCTGTTCAGATCATGCAGTAAAAGGAAAACATCTCAAGCCTAATTGGTGAAAAAACCTTGAAAGTCCCACAGACAAATACCTGTGATGGCTAAAATATCAATGGAAATTAATTGGAATAATTTGAATTTTTGAACCTGTTAAACATTCATTATGTATTATTCTGACTCGTGGATATAATGAATGAACCGAGAAATACATATATCTGCCACTGGTTTGGCAATTGGCAGACATTTCTTTCTCCCTTCCCCCTATAGCCATATGGTACAGTAAATAAATGCTCTAGTCTTTCCTAAGATAGGTACAGTCTAAATTTCTTGTTGAAAAATACAGTTCTTATATAATGACTGTTTCACAGTATATGTTTGTCCCCTACAAGTACCTCTCCCTGTCTGTGCGTTCAACAGCCGGATAATAACCTAGAAACTGATCTCACGCACCCTGTGTTTAACATACACCATGGGACAGAGAGACGACAGGGTGAATCAGAGCTTCGTGCTGGCAGCTTAGGAGGCCATATGCCCTGCTTGGCTGCTCTGGTGGTTCCTCTAGGTTAGTCTCACTCTGACCCACTCTGGGGCTCAGTCAAACAAAGGAGGAGTGGGAATGGGATCCCCCCTGTAACATCAGGGGGAGCAGCAGGGGAAGGCCTTCAGTTGGGGCTGACCAGGTCCCTAGGAGAGGGGAATGGGGCTCTTTCCCGGGGCCACGTGCAACACTGCGGGGCGGCGGCACAGGTTGGGCACAGAGTCCGGCCCCCAGGGGCTGCGTGTGGCACGAGAGTTTCCCGCCCTCTCTCCTCGGTCCCAGCCCCCCATCCGTCCCCGCGGCGGCAGGACCAGCCCCGCCTCGGAAGCAGCTCCCCGGGCCCGAGTGGGGAGGCGGGCTGGGTGCGGAGGCTGCGGCGGGGGACTGGGTGCGCGGGGGCCCGTTCCCCTCCTGCTGCTCAGGCTGCGTCTCTGCAGCGGCCTCCTGGCTCCGCCGCGGCGGCTGCGGGGTTAATTGATGCAGGGCCCGGCCTGGCACTCAGGGCCCTGTGGGGCTGGGGAGCGCACCCGCTGCCTCCCACCCCTCCTGTTGCTATAGTAACACGGAGCTACCTCCAGCGCCAGCAGGGCCCGCGGCGCCTCTCCGGATTGGCGGGTCTCTGGGTGGGGAGGGGAGGGGGCAGAGCAGGGAGCGGAGCTGGGGCAGGCCCGGCAGCAGCAGCAGAGGCTGAGCGCATCCTCCTCCTCATCCCCGCCCCCACCGAGCCGCGGCCACTCGTGTTCCCATGGAGACTGTGAGTGCAGCAGCAGCCGCGCCGGGATGGGCAGCAACCCGAAGAGATGCAGGGCCATAGCAAGGCACCCGCCAGAGCTTACACCCCAGCGCCTGCTGCTACAGGTGACACTGGCACCCACACCCCAGCACCTACTGCTACTGCCCAGTGACACTGACACCCCAGTGCGTACTGCTACCCAGTGACAGACACTGACATCCTAACACTGACACAGGCTGACACCCCAGCACCTACTGCTACTGCCCAGTGACACTGACACCCCAGTGCGTACTGCTACCCAGTGACAGACACTGACATCCTAACACTGACACAGGCTGACACCCCAGCACCTACTGCTACTGCCCAGTGACACTGACACCCCAGTGCGTACTGCTACCCAGTGACAGACACTGACATCCTAACACTGCCACACGCTGACATCCCAGCGCCTGCTGCTACAGGGTGACACTGGCACCCACATCTTAGTACCTACTGCTACTGCCCAGTGATACTGACACCCCAGTGCGTACTGCTACCCTGTGACAGACACTGACATCCTAACACTGCCACACGCTGACACCCCAGCGCCTGCTGCTACAGGGTGACACTGGCACCCACATCTTAGTACCTACTGCTACTGCCCAGTGATACTGACACCCTGGCACCTACTGTTACTGCCCAGTGACAGTGACACCCTAACACTGACACACACTGACACTCCAACACATACTGCTACTGCTCAGTGACACTGACACCCTAACACTGACCACCAGGGCCAACAACCACTGCAGGCCCCAAGGCAAGATGGGGAGGCCATCTCTGCACTCCTGGAAGGGGTAAGGTCTTGAGTAGAACGGGCGGGGCTGAGTGCAGTCAACCCTTAGTGCTGCCCAAACCGTGGTGTGCACCCCCATCTCTCAGAGCTGCATGGAATGGTGCTCTGGTGGTCTGGCGGCCATTCAGAGGGGCCTGAGGTGCTGACTGCCCTGGTTGCTTTAGTAGCAGCTGTGGCAGCTGAGAGTTCCAGGTCCCTTTGACTCTCCAGGCCTTGGGGCAATTACCCACTTTGCCCTCCTCTCCAGTCGGAGGGCCTGACATTGACACACACTGACACACCAACATGTAGTGCTATGCAGTGACACTGATACCCCAACACGTACTGCTACTATCCAATGACACTGACACTGACACACACTGACATCCCAACACATACTATTACTCAGTGACATGGACACCCCCACACTGACACCCCAACAGTCACTGCTACTGAGTGCAACTAACACCCTTACACTGACACACAGTGAAACTGGCACATGTGCATCACACACACACCAATACTGACACACACAGTCATAATGACACACATCCCAAAGCATATGGCTACCAATGATACAGATAACCCCAAAATTGACATTCAGTGACTCTCTTGCTCTCTCTCTCTCTCTCTCTCTTCTCTCTCTCTCTCTCTCTCTCTCTCACACACACACACACACACACGCACTTGTGCTGACACACACAGCGGGGTTGACAGACTTGCTAGGCCCCTGGGCAAGGGGAGGCTCTTGGAAGATGCGAGGATGGAAGGGAGAGGGCTGGGGGCAGCGCTCCCCCTTCCCTCCTGTCAGGCCTCAAAGTCCCCTGCAGCACACTGCATGGTGCTCCGGTGGCATTTTAAAAGGCCCAGGGCTCCAGCCACTGCTGCTGTCACAGTAAAAGTGGCGGCTAGGAGTCCTGGGCCCTTTTGAATCACTTGGCTCCAGGGCAATTGCCCCTTCCCCATCAGTGGCCCTGCACATGCATGCACACACACAGAGCCACCCAGTGACAGACATCCCCCCAATATTGACATACAGAGACATTGATACACATGCACACACACGTGCATACCAGTACTAACACACAGAGTCATTGTATACACACCAACACACATTACTACCCAATGACACTGACACTGCACCACTGACATTCACAGTAACAATAATATACTTCCCGGTACTGACTCGTGCATTGATACTGAAACACATGTACCACTTAGAGCTACCGATACTTACAACCTCAATACTGACACAATGATACACACATACACCAGTGCTAACATGGAGTGACACTAACACACACACAAACACACACATTGCTGCACACACAAACATACACCAATACTGACATGCACAGTGACAATGATACCTCTCATGCTGACATGCAGTGACAATCACACTCTCATTGCTGCACATATACACCCTCCTCATTACTGACACATGCAGTGACAGACATGTTGCTGTACAGCAAAACAGACACACATACGTTAACTTTCACACACATATGCTGACACTGATGCATAGTAACATAGACAACAAAAAATCACCTATGTGACAAGGTACTCTTGAATAAGGCAGGTATAGGAATAAGAATAATTGCTAGTCTAATTAAAGATTCAGCCCTGGACTCAGATCCAATAGACCACTCAGATAAGAACTGGACAACAGATGACTTCAGCAACTTCCCCCGCATTACCACCTACACAGAAAACCTCCAGAGCATCAATTCATGTTGTAGCCCTTGCCCCATCTCTAGCTATGGGCCCACAGTAATAGAAACATGCATAAACAAACCTGCATACAATAAGAAGACAGATACCAATAAAAACACAATAGAAATAAAATCTATTCACACACACACACACACACACACACAGAGTCCAGTAAACTCTCACTTCCATATTCTGTATGCTCTTCACAAACCAAGCATAATTCCTGTTCACACTACAATAAATAGAACCTCATGTGCTGTAAGTATTTGGAAGATACAAGGCTGCCATTGATCTTTGGACACAGCTCTAAATCTCTGATTTATTCAGAATGCCATGAGAGGACCATACTACATGAGACTTGGCTAGGCAAAGATAGCACTGCCCACTGCCACAGTAGCAATAAGGAACAGCAAGTACATGCTGTGAAGTTGTGATGTCCAATCAGTGGCCTTAAAGGCTTTAACTTGTGTCTTTCAAGGACAAAATGCATTAAAAAGAAAACTTGTATTTGGTTACAATTTGAAAATATGATCCCTGAGCCCTGCAATTTTAAATCTGATGGGTTTGAACCAGTTCTGTCACTATGGGAATGAGAATGAAGGTTGTTTGCCCAAGTGCCTCCCACCTGCAGCCCTAGGACAAGTTCTGGCTTGAGCAAAGAGCATGCTGAACTATAGGCACGGGAACTAGGGATGCAGGGGTGCTACACTAATCCCAGATTTCATATGCAGGGCCATTCTTAAGATTTATGGAGCCCTATTCAGTATTATTAAACTGGTGTCCCTCCAAAGAACCACCCCCATTGCTGACACACATTGAGCATTGTGCATAGTAGACGTTGCAGTAGCCCAAACTTGCAGCCTCGTGGGGTGGAGGGGCGGAAAGGAAGGGAAGAGATGAGGTAGCAAAAGACACCAAGCTTCTCTGCCCACCTCACAGTGGCAGAGTCACAGTTCCCTGCAGAGATCCCCGTACCCTCTCTCTCATGTAGAACGCACTGCATTGGCACATTTGGCTGTGTGAATACGACCCCTACCTAAAAAGACTGCAGTGTGCACTGGGCGTGTGGGAACTGACCTGCTTTTATCTGCTATCTTGGTGGTGCTCCTAATTTTCGGAGGCCTTACGCAACTACATATGCTGCATATATCTAAGGATGGCTCTGCCTGCATGTGGGTTCTACTGCTGGCTCTGCACTCAGCATCCCAGCTGCTGAAACTGCACCTGGGTTCCTGGCTTCTGGCCTCCCAACTGGTCCCAGCTGCTGGACTCACACCTACCTACCCTTACCTGAGGTCTCAGCCTCAGTCCCATTACTTCTGTCTGGGTCCCCCCCTTCCAGAGACACGGCCCTGCTCCGGGTCCCAGCTCAGGATGGGAGGGGCAGATCGGTTAAGGGGGTTGGCTTTTAGTATCCCCCTACTGAAAGTATTCCAGCACCAATGCTCTGACCATCTGCTTCCCCTTCTCTGCTTCAGCTGTTCAGTTGCTCCCCTGCTGGATTCCAGCTACATTGCAGGGGGGAGGAAAGAAAGAACTGCACAGGCTGCTCTATTGATTGCTTTCCTGCTGAGCTATGGGAGCCCTAGGGAGAGCAGGTAGGAATTTGATTGGCTCTACTTCAGTGGAGGTGATCACATTCCTTCTCCTTCCCAGTTTTCTGGGGCAGATCAAGAAATTGGGGAGGGGAAGAGGGGAGCATAGATGTCTTTAACCCCAACAGCTACAGAGATTTCTGTTTTAGGTGCAGGAGCAGCAAACTGTTCTATAGCATCTTCAATAAGGGCCTGATTCTATGCTATGGAAGACAACTGAAAAACTACTATTGTCTACAGTAGCTCAGGACTGAGACCCCAAATGACAATAAAATACCAGACCAATAACAGCACAAATGATAATAAAATACCACACCAATAACAGCACAATCTATGAAAATCAAATTGGTTTTCTCTGTGAAGAAGAAAAAAACCCACCAGCCAACAACACACCCTACAACATCTATGCTTTAAAGATTAACAGAAAAAAATAGCAGAAAGGTATCTGCTTTCCTTACAGACTTGAATATAGCTTTAAAATAGATTGATGCCAACTCCGGTGATCTTATTGCAAGTCTCATGATATATGCTATAAAACCTCAGCACCTTTAGACTGGTGATTATGTGAAAATATCAGTTTTCATGGGGGAAAAGGGGGTTGTAGCCCTTATGATGGCAAAGTAAAGCTTGAAAATGTAACCTGACTATCCTAAAGGCTCAGAAACCAGAAAGCAATAGAAGGAAACCAAAATGTATTATGTTATTAAAATCACACATTTTTTGGGGGCCTGAGCCTGACTCATGATTTTGAAAGCTTGGAGTTGACAGCGCAAAGCTTTTGATTCATTTTGGCAACTAGGACTGAACTGTAAATTGGTATAAAATAAAACTCACGGGAAATATATGACTTCAATCCATGTATGAATCCATCATACATAGGGTAAAATATAACTAACATGGGAACAGAAACCTTAAGGAAGAAGGAGGAGTGAAATGGGGATGTCATCTCAGTGCTATGCTTTCCAACACAAGATCTACTAACCTCTTTGCAAAATACGCCAAACCTTGCACAGCAGGGCTTAACTCCAAATAAGCTATGCAAATTGAGCTACGTCAATGGTGTAGCTTATTTTGAAATAGCTTATTTCAAAATTGGGAGCGTCTACACAGCACTTATTTCGAAATAGAGCACTCTTCCTCCGAATGCCCTTACTCATCGTACAATGAGGGTTACAGGAGTTGAAGTAAGAAGTCCTCCAGCTTGACAGTATTTTGACATTATTTCAAAATAACTGCCTGCTGTGTAGATGCAGACTAAGTTATTTCAAAATAATGTTGCTGTGTAGGTAGATGTATCCCAACTAAACAACTCAGTGATTAAATGATTATTGTAGGCTATTGCCATGAAATACTATCTCCTACACAAGATAGTCTACAAGGAAGCCTACATCTGCAGTACATGGGCCCTACAGAATTAATCTGGGGGAAAAAACAAAAAGCTCTAAACAAAATGGAATGCAATTTTATAACAGAGATGTGAAAACTGACCACTCCTTAAATTACACATATCTGGGCTTCATATTAGACTGGTCAGTGAATTTTAGATTGGCTATAAAAGTATTATAAGAAAAACACTAAGTGGGCATATCACTCCAATACAACTACTGATAAAGAACATTCCATTTCGATGCCATCCCACTCAAAGCAGCAAACACTGTCTCCATTGCAAAGATTCAGAGGATCAAACATTAAACCTAAATGAAAGTATGATCTATAGACTTCCACTTTCTTGGCTGCATAATTCTCATGTCCTACACATTCAATGAAAACCCCATTGAAAACTGAAAAATGGTAAGATGCTAGAAAAATACTCAATGCATCAGTAAAAAAGAACTGTGAAGAACAGATCTATATACAACAGGCTCGACTACTCACTGTATCACAGCATCAGGCTACTACCCTATAGTGAAATGTGCAGAGCTCAGGCAAAGTCTCACCAAATATAGAACCAGAGACCATAAACTAGAAGTAGAAAAAGGAAGACACAAACAACAGTCCAAATTGAAAGAGGGTCTGAACAGCCAATGTAATAAAGATGGAATGTTGCTTTTTACATCAACATCCCAAATATGATTGAGTTTGGGAAAGAAATTTTACTAAATTATCAGGAATCATAAAAGATTTTTGTCAAAAAGCATTGAGAGGGAAACAAAATAAAACAAACACAAATAAAATAAAACCCCAAACCCAAACAAACCCTGACCCAGAGAGAAAAATTTCAGTGATGGAAATATTATGTGTGGTAACCTGCCAGCTGATCATTTGATAATAAACCATTCATAAACTACAAAAGCAGGATCAGTAATGAATTCCGATGGCAAACAGATACATGCCTTGTGTAGGAGATAGTATTTCAGGGAAACAGCCTACAATAATATTTTGATCTTTGAGTTGTTTAGTTGGAGTGCAAGGTATGGGGCATTTTAGGCACAGTACAATGCCACATCCTGGGGAGTTTGTACCTGTCATTGACAGGTGACTAAGGGAGTCGATTTTCTTTTGCCCTGGAATATCTGTAGAGCTTGTGATGCCAATAAAGTTTTATTGAATCAAACTGAATTTGATTTCACAGATACACACACTAACATGTGCACAGACACATACACATATACAAACAGTCTCATGCACGCACACTAATAACAACAGAGCTGCAGCTGCTCCTGCTCCTGCTGTCTCCCTGGCAAACAAGCCTCTAGGATACGCTCCACCCCCCCCCCCACACATACTTAAGAAAGCCCTGTAAGTCATTTCTCTTTGATGAGAAATAACCATATATTTTCCTTCATGAAGACACTGCACTGAAGCCCAAACCACAGTATTGCAATAATTCATCATAGGAGGACAAAGTAAAGGACTAGTCTACACTGACCAGTGAAAATGTGCTAGCATTTTTCTAGTGAACCACATTTCCTCAGCTAGTGTAGAGAGGGCTTGAAATTCATAAGTTCTTTGTCTCAGAGGGGTAGCGATGTTAGGGTATGTCTACATTGCATTCCTCTTTCGAGAGAGGAATGCAAATGCAGCTGAGCGAAATTGCAAATGAAGTGCGGATTTGAATTTCCCGTGCTTCATTTGCATAATCGCGTCCGGGCGCTATTTCGAAATACCCTATTTCGAAAAAAGAAATGCAGTCTAGACACGGTTATTTCGAAAGAAAACCCTTCTTTCAAAATTACTGTTAAACCTCATTTTATAAGGAGTAAGGGTAATTTCAAAAGATGGGTTTTCTTTCGAAATAACCATGTCTAGACTGCGTTTCTTTTTTCGAAATAGGGTATTTTGAAATAGCGCCCGGACGCGATTATGCAAATGAAGCGCGGGAAATTCAAATTCATGCTTCATTTGCAATTTTGCTCAGCTGCATTTGCATTCCTTTCTCGAAAGAGGAATGCAATGTAGACATACCCTAAGTCTGTAACTGAAAAAAACTTAAAAAACAATGAATGACCCTGTAGCACCTTAGAGACTAACAAAAAATGCAGATAGTATCATGAGCTTTTGTGGGCACAACCCACTTCTTCAGATGAATGGAGCAAGGGGTCCAGGGGTACAAAGAAACAGCAGAAAAAGAGGGAATGGGAAGCGAAAGAGAAGGAAAAAAATCTTGTCAATTACACTGTCCATGCTAAATGAGGCTAATAGAGTGGGCTTAAGTACCCAATACTTGCTTTTGATGTCATTAGGGTGTTGAATGAAGCGGCCTATCCAGTTCAGGTCTTTGTTCAAGCCTTGATTAAAGACATCAAATTTGCAAATGAAGGCAAGTTCCACAGTTACTCTTTCCAGTTGGTTTTTGAAATTTTTTTGTGATAGTATAGTCACTTTTAGATCCATTAATGAATGCCCAGACAAGTTAAAATGTTCCCCAGCAGGCTTCTGTGTCTTACCATTTCAAATATCTGATTTGTGTATATTAATCCTTTGTTGTAGAGATTATCCAGTTTGGCCAATATACATGGCAGAGGGGCATTGCTGGCACTTGATGGCATAGATCACATTAGTGGATGTGCACTTGTATGAGCCACTCATGTGATGGTTTATGTGGTTAGGACCTGTGATGATGTCACTTGTATAGATGTGTGGACAGAGTTGGCACCGGAGTTGATTTCAGGGGTGGGTTTCTGGGTGAGTATGGTGGAGGTGTGCTGTGTGGTTGCTGAAAAGAATTTGTTTGAAGTTAGGAGGTTGTCTGTAGGCGAGGATTGGCCTGTCCCCAAAGGCCTGTGAGAAAGAGGGATTATTTTCCAGGGTAGGTTGTAGATTGTTAATGATGTGCTGGGGGCTATAGGTGATGGCCACTGAAGTTCTGTTTTTTGTTTGTTGCGCCTATCTTGAAGCAGCTCATGCCTGGGTATTTGTCTGGCTCTGTTAATCTGTTTTTTTACTTCCCTGGGTGGGTATTTAAGTTCTAAGAATGCCTGATAGAGATCCTAGAATCCTAGAATCTAGGGGACATGATTGTATTCTTTAAATATATTAGAGGGATAAATACCAGGGAGGGAGAGGAATTATTTCAGCTTAATACCAATGTGGACACAAGCACAAATGGATATAAGCTGGCTAGTAGGAAGTTTAGACTTGAGATTAGACGAAGGTTTCTAACCATTAGAGGAGTGAGGTTCTGGAACGGCCTTCCAAGGGAAGTAGTGGGGGCAAAGGATCTATCTGGCTTCAAGATTAAACTAGATGGGTTTATGAAGGGGATGGTTTGATGAGATAACATGATCTTGGTAACTAATTGACCATTCATTATCAGTGGTAAAAGGTCAATGGAGGGATGATAGGAGTTACTATAGAGAACTTTCTGGGTGTCTGGCTGGTGAGTCTTGCCCACATGCTCAGGGTTTAGCTGATCGCCATATTTGGGGTCGGGAAGGAATTTTCCTTCAGGGTAGATTGGCAGAGGCCCTGGAGGTTTTTTGCCTTCCTCTGTAGCATGGGGTACAGATCACAGCTGGAGGATTCTCTGCATCTGGGGGTCTTTGAACCATTGTTTCAAGGACTTCAATATCTGAAATATAGGTGAGAGGATTATTCTAGGAGTGGGTGGGTGAGATTCTGTGGCCTGCATTGTGCAGGGGGTCAGACTAGATAATCATAGTGGTCCCTTCTGACCTTAGAGTCTATGAGTCTATGAGAATCCTAGAACACTAGAACTGGAAGGGACCTCGAGAGATCATCAAGTCCAGTCCCCTGCCCTCATGGCAGGACCAAGCACAGTCTAGATCATCCCTGATAGATGATCCTGTAAGTGTTAGTCTCTGTAGGATTGGAGCAAATCTGGTTGTATCTTAGGTCCTGGCTGTAAAGAACTGATTGGGAAATGTGTCATGGATGGAAGCTAGAGGCATGAAGGTAAGTATAATGAACAGTAGTTTCCAGTATAAGATGGTGGAAATGTGGCCATTGTATAATTGTACTATAGTGTGAAGGAAGTGGATCTCTTGTGTGGACTGGTCCAGGCTAAGGTTGATGGTGGCGTGGAAATTGCTGAAATCCCTGTGGAATTCTTCAAGGGTCTCCTTCCCAAGGGTCCATATGATGAAGATATCATCAATGTAGCATAAGAAGAGTAAGGGTGCTAAGGAGCAATAGCTGAGGAAGCGTTGTTTCGAGGTCACCCATAAAGATGTTGGCATATTGTGGGGCCAGGCATGTGCCCATAGCTGTGCTGCTGACTTGAAGATATAAATTGTCCCCAAATTTGGAAACAGTTATGGGTGAAAATAAAGTCACAGAGCTCAGTAACCAGGTGTCCTGTGACATCATCAGGGATAGTGTTTCTGACAGCTTGAAGTCCATCCTCATGTGGAATGTTGGTGTAAAGAGCTTATACATAGTGGCCAGGATGGTGTTTTCAGGAAGATTACTGATGTTCTGTAGTTTCCTCAGGAAGTCGGTGGTTTCTTGAAGATAGCTAGGAGTGCTGGTAGCATAGGGTCTGGGGAGAGAGTCACCATAGTCAGATAATCCTGCTGTAAGTGTGCCAATGCCTGAGATGATGGGATGTCATCTTTGGTCAGTGCAACCCAGTCTTATATTTGGTTTGAGTAGGAAGTGTGGTTCATGAAAAAAACAGCTTGTTTTCATTAGCCATTCAGAGCCTTAGGTTCTATAGGTGCTGCGCACACTCTGTTCACATAGCTAACCCCATCCAAAAATGCTAGTGCTTCTGAGCATTTCTGGCTGTGTGAGCACTGTGGTTGTTATGAAAGGTAGAAAAGGGACTGCGTATAATATACTAGTAGACTTAGCCAGCATTGCCCGGGTCTGGCTGGAGAAGGCTGAGGGGGTATTAGAGTGAGGATTGGGGGGTAAGGAGGGGCTCAGGGCAGGGGGGTCCTCCCCCACCTGACAGGGGGGTCCTCCCCCGCCTGCCAGGGGCATGTTCTCTCCCCCACTCCTGGAACAACCAAACCCTGACCTGCTTTAAGTTAGGAGAAGAAGGATTGTTGTAGATGGTCTCCCAGGTTGGAGTAGTTTTGCTAACTGTGCTTGCATACCTACAATTTGCAGGGTGAACCAAAGCAACACTTTGGTTGTATGCAGAGGGAGTACATTACTCTCACAGTCAATGTTGTGTACAATCAGCATGCACCTCACTTCACCTGCCCTGACTTTACGTGTGTGTCACTTGAGTAATTCTGGGAGGAAAAAAGCTATGCAGAGAGAAACTAGTAGACTCTGGCAATCCTGTGACATGGGCAACAGTAAACAAAATTTCTCACAGGCCACACATAGAACCCCAATGGACTGCAAGTTGCCCACCACTATCTCAGACTATGGTGCATCATGGCAGATGGTGTCTGGTCAGAGAGGCTGTGTCTACACTATGGAGTTTTTCCAGGATACCAGAAGTATCCTGGAAAAACTCCGCCACATCCAGGGAACACGTCTGCTCTTCTGACATTTTTTGCAGAAGAACAGATGCGCTCTTTCGGAAGCCCTGTAAACCTCGTTTCATGAGGAAGAAGGGCTCTTGAGAAAGAGGAGGTTTTTCCGAAATTTGTCCCAGTGTAGAAGGGCCAAATTCGGAAAAGCCTCTTCTGAAAAAACAATCGGAAAAAGGTACGCAAATTGCAGAGAGCAATTTGTGTATCTTTTTCCAAAAAAGAAGTGTAGAGTAGACATAGCCAGAGCTAAGCCCATAAGGAAGAATGAGGCCATGAGGTTCCCAAACTGCAGAATAAGATTCAGTTCCTGAACCTAAACATTTATATGTAAACAAAGAACATAAATAGTGAGAAAACAATTAGATTTTAAATTTGTTGAATGTTGAGTAATCCAGCATGCCATACACGTTTGTTTTCAAGAGATGGCATTTAAAGTAACTGTCCCTTTAATACTAAAATTTGTGAGTGAACTAGGGTTGCCAACCATCTAATTGCACAGATCTAAACACCCTTGCCACACTCCTTCTCTGAGGCCATACCCCTTACCCATCCCTTCCCTGCCTCTTCTCCAAGGTCCTCCTCTCTGCTCCCTCCATTCCCCCTTCTTCTGTTGCTTGCTTTCCCCTCACCCTCACTCACCTTCACTTCCAGCAGGCACCACCGTCACAACTCTCATTGCCATAGTTTCCGGCCAATGGCAGCTGCAGCGTCAGTGCTGAGGGTAGAGGCAGTGTGCAGAGACACCCTGGCTGTCCCTGTGCCAAGGAGCCAGAGAGATGTACCAGTAGCTTCCTGGAGCCACGCGGAGCTAGGACAGATAGGGAGCTTGCCTTAGACACACTGCACTGAAAACCCGACTTTTAGTAGCTTATTAAAATGTCCTGGATTGGTTTCAATAGCCACTGGGAGACCAATTGTTATTCCAGGAGACTCCCAGCCAATCAGGGAGACAACCCTAGCGTGAACCCCCAAATTATTCTAGTGTAGGCACACATACTATGGCTTCTTTTACTTCCTCTGCATCACAGCTGCTTGATCTGGCCATGACCATCCTGCTCCTCCCTGGCCCCGAAGCCATTTGAGATCTGGGAACAGGGGAGTGTGCAAAGTCTCCTCCCCCCGCCAGGGGCTCATGGTGCATAGAGAGAAGTGCCAGCTGTTCAAAACAGTTGGCAGTTCCTCTAGGCACTGCATGCCCTTGGCAGGGCGGGGGAAGGGGGCAAAGACTTCACGTGCTCCCTGCCCCCAGGCCCTGATTAGCCTGGCAACAGGGAGAGCGCATGAAGTCTCCTCCTGCCGCCAGAGGTGCATGGCACCTAAAGTGAACCGCCAGCTATTCAAAATAGCTGGTGGCTCTCTCTAGGCACTGCATGCCCGTAGCAGGGCGAGGGTGGGGGGAAAAGACTTCACGCACTACCCTACCCCCTGGTCAGTCAGGGTCTGTGGGTAGGGGAGCATGCAAAGTCTCCTGGCCCCACCCCTTCCATGGCAGCCTTGACCACATCTGAAATTTGCAAAGTGGCCCCTTCAAAAATTATTGTCCGCCCTCTGCTCTACAGCTTGAGCTAAAAGCCAGCTGGCTTTCAACTAAGGCTATAGAGGAAACTCATTATTTCTCTCTGTAAGTGCTGCTTCATGGGACAGAGTACCACACCAAAAAAGTGTGGGGGTTACAATATCACAAACCAGAAAATGC
This sequence comes from Pelochelys cantorii, assembly GCA_032595735.1. Lineage (NCBI taxonomy): Eukaryota > Metazoa > Chordata > Testudines > Trionychidae > Pelochelys > Pelochelys cantorii. The sequence goes on from CM064327.1 coordinate 73,219,462, forward strand.
AACCACCTCTGGGGCAGCTGGTTGCAGCCAGCAGACTGCCTGCACACATGTTGTAAGATAATGAAGAAAAGCAGGAAACCCTTATTATAATTTTTTATTATTGAACAAAAATGAGTGCTGTATTCCAATATTTTAATACAGCCAGTGTACACACAGGAATGAAAAAGTTGGCATGTCACTGAATGCTGTAGTTCTAAGATTCACCTGTGGATGTGATACATTAGAGACAGGGAAACAAGTTCCAGTGAAACCTCTAAGAATTTACTTTGTTGTATTTAGAACACCCTGTAATTCTAAGTCTTTGTTTCAGATTGATTCATGTTCTAAAGCACAGTAACAGTTAAAGAATAGAAAACGTTCTTCCTTTTGACATGAAGAGAGAAAAAAATGTGACAAAAGGTTCCAGCTGCTGGAAAAAATGTGAGCACAATACTTAGTTCATACTCAGTCAGAGCACGGGATACTGCTAATAACAATTATGAAGATCCTTACCAGGGGCAAGTTAACTCTTGCCGAAATAAAAGAATAATAATTAATCTTAATTGTCCAGGAGCAGGCTATTTCATCTAAATCTTTGTGTTGGATAAATTGACTGTGCCTTAAGTGTATTGGTATAAACCCATTCCAGGCATTAGTAGCCACAAGGGGATAAATAGAATAGGACAAGAGGGTTTACATAAGTGTGATTATAATAGTGATCACTTTTGAGGGACGTTCTTTCTTTCTTTCTTCATCAAAACAACATTCTTATGGAACAAAATTGTATTTAGACTCCTGCTTTTGTGATCGGTGACATCTATTTATCTTTGATATCAGATTGCAACCAAATACTGCAAATTAAAAAGAAAAGTTTGTACAGTAGTATCCCTCTCAATTTAGGCATTGAGAAATGTGGGATCTAGTGTGGACCAAAGATTTGAAAAGAGGAACTGAAAGCACCGAGTTAGTGAATTTTCATTGCTAATTGTGATTTAGAGGTAGGTTTTGATTCCCAGCCTTCAGTGGAGTGGTGCCTGAACATGCCTGAACATACAGCCCTGTGGAAGGTGCAAACTGTAAATCTGTTAAAGCTCTGAAAGAAGCCATGGTCTTGGATTACAGGAGGAGTAGCAGATAGACCAAGGGGAGGGAGGAGTAACTTGGAGAAACATGGTAGGAAAAAGTACATTTTATTATATTGCTTATACACACGGTTCCCAATTCTGCTCCCCTTACTCATGCAAGTATAGTAAGTAGTCCCATTGCTTTCACTATAGAAGTGTTTGCACTGTGACTACGTATGAGTAAGGCAGGAAAGATTTCTGTCTTATTGCACAGATTAAAAAGAAGGCAGATGGGTTTTATTTTAAAAAAACAAAAACAATACTGGGTCCACTGGGTCTTCAAAATAATTAAAAAAAATGTTTTAGCTCATTCTGTTCTCTTACCATACAGCCCGAAAGGCCAAATAAAGCTGGTATGTTGCATGGCTTTTCTTAAGGATTCAACAGATTTAATACTGGCAAGGATTCCTACAGCATGAATAGCTCTGGGGTTGCTTTTGACTAAACATTTGCTATTGGCGATTTTCCCTTCCAAAGGAAGTTACCAAAATGGCTTGTATGGGTTCATTTTTTTCAGTTACTAACTCAACATGCATTCTGTCTTAGATCTCCTTCAGATATTTGGTTCTTCACATCAATGGCTGTAGTGAAAATTAATTGGAAAAATGAGGCTATGTATGTGCCATGGCTGAAAATTTCTTCTGAGCAAAACCCTGCTAACACTGACTTCAATATGCAGGAGCTGCATGTTACAGCTGAATGGCAAAAAGTGCTCTCCATCTGCAGATGTCAGGCTCCTAATGATCATGCTAGTCAGGACTGAACATATGGTTGAGCCTTGTTTTTCTAATCTTAGTTCTGATGTCAGGGATTGGCCTGTTAGTGCTGCGACTTTATTTACAGTGGGGGAGGGGAAAGAAGAGTGAGGGAGTGAGAGTTGGAATAAATGGTTTGAACAGTCCCAACTGTCCCTTCGCCACAGAAACACAGGCTTTGTAGTCTACATTGGCTTGTTGTGTAAGTCATCCATTTGGGAGGAATTGATTTGATTGCTTCTGCCCTTGCAAATTGAACTGCTGTTGCAAGAGAAATAAAAATAAAAGAGGGGTTGTCTTTCAAATAATGGAAATATAATTTAGTCAGGCAAAAAAACCCCAAGTAATTATTTAAAAACCATCAACCATGTTTACTTTAGAGCACTTTACTTCTCAAAAATCAATCTTTGCGCAAACAAAATATAGTACAGAATCTATCTTTCAAAACAAAAATCAGCCAGCGTATTTAGTGTTTGTGAAAGGTGTCAGCCTAACAGCCGCAGAGATCAAACTGCACGACAAGGAAAAGCAGGTGCAGTGCCAGTGCCAATACCCACCTACCACTTTCCCATGTCTCTCAACCCCTTCCTGTAGGCTAAGTAAATCTACTCAGCTCTGCCCCAGAGTAGAGTGCATATTTGGTCAGGAGGATGGGTTAAGGATGGAGTGCCTCTGTACTCTGGTGTTTCCTGGCCCCTTTGACATTGCAGCTCAGTGTGATTTACAGTATCTGCTCTGAGCTGTACTAATACATAATGTGGACGAACCCACCAAGATCCACATTTTATAATTGGTTATAATCTACTGTATATTTGAGTTTGTCTGTTTGTCTGTTTAAGAACTCCTAAACGATAAAAGCTAGGACCACCAAATTTGGCATACAGCTTCCTCTTATCATAACTTAAAGCAACGTAAGGGTTTGGTTGTTCCAGGAAAATGGGGTGTGCATGGAATGGGATTTCTTCTCATAAAACTATACAGAAAACCAGGCAGATGAAAGGGGCTCACTGGGGGCACCCTCCCACCTGCCCAGTACTGCCCCAGCCCCAAGCATCCCACTCCCAGGCGCCCTGTAGGGACATGGGGAGTGGGTTGAAGCCCTCCCCCCCCCGATTTGTATTGGAGACATTATTGTCTGTTCCCCTTCATCAGAGAGTGAAGGAAAGTGCACACTTCACTTTGTCTGTTGAACGCAGATGAGCTGTGCCCTTTGTGGTTCTGGTATGAATCTTGGGGGGGGGGGGGAGGCTTTGCCTCCCAAGTCACCTACACACACACACACACCCACACACCCATGTTCCCTGTTTGGAGCCCCTCCTCCCCACCAATCCTGATTCCTGCATCCCCCACATCTGTAGCTGGAGCCCCTTCGTAAGCACCAAAGCAATGCTGGGTAAATGTGCTTATTATATCTATATAACCAGTCCCTGGTTGGTCCAAGAATGGAGGGTTTGTAAAGATGATGTAAAGTCACTTTTATATCTTTATCTGACTCTTACATCCCCTGCACTAGGTACAGCATCAGTTCAGCTTAAAATCTGTCTGTGGGTCTCTTTGTTGTGATTGCTAACAAGAGTGCCAATTAATGGTTTGTTGCAGCAGTGCTTTTGGCGTTGGAGACAGCTGTCCATTGAGAGCTGTGCAAAGACCACGGACCCTTTACTCAAAGACCATTGAAAGGCAGTCTCCAAAGCATAGATGAAAGAGATTAGGCCCTCCAGTCCATCCCTGTGCCAGTACAGCATTGTTCCCTACAGCATGTCAGACAGTGAGTAATAACAAACCAAGATAAAATTTGAACCAGTGATCTAGAGGTAAGAGCTCTTCATCCTGTTAGAAGTCTCCAGATCTTTCCTGACTTTTCAAAGTTTTCTGTGATTTAGCCGGGATTATTTTTAAGTAATTTAATTTTGTTTTTTTCGTTTTGTTACTGAGCTGTTTATCTATAGCTGAAGAATTCTCCTGGAACCCAATTATAACATGTGGATCTTGGTATATTCATATCATGTTATTTATTAAAAATGTTCCCTCTGGGAACATCGTTACATCTGAGGTTATGAGTATTTGAAAAATAATTCAAAAACACACATTTAATTTCACTCGTAGCACTTTGGAATAATGAGTTCTTGTGTAAACTTCGCTTCAGTGTTAGGTTACTTCTGGCATACTGTAGTTGCATTTCATTTGTCTGAAAAAAGGTGGCATTATAGATCTATGTTGCTTTCTGCTAGTGAGTGCATGATTACCTGAATGAATATCACGCTTTAAAATCTAACAAGTTAGCTGCTAAATTTTGTTGAAACAAGAAAAAAATGTTAAAAGTGAAAATTTAATTAGTAGGTTTCTTATTACTTTTCAGAACCCTGAAGCAAATAATTAATAGCAAGATTACAGGACCAGAGAATATAGTCTTCTTTTGAAACCATACATGAACACACCCACATATACATATATACCCCAAACCATCATCATTAGGAATAGACTCAGTTGCTTTACCACAATAACCTACTTGGGGGGAAAAAATATCTCACTATTACTACATATGCCACAAATATCTTGAAACTGGAAGTTTCAAGATAAGGAAAAGCATTACATTAAAAAAAAGGTGAATTTAATGCTGAGGTGTTGAATTGCGAGCACTGGGAGCTGAAGTTCTCTATGCTCAGAATATATAAAACAAGAGTAGGTTTCAGAGAGGTAGCCGTGTTAGTCTGTTTCAGCAAAAACAACAAGGAGTCCTTTAAAGACTAATACATTTATTAGGGTTTTAGAGCAGAGTAGTGACAGCAAGAGCTGACCCAGCCTGACTCTATAGCACTGAAAGTGTAGTTTGCTCTCCAAGCTTAATCAGTTCTTGGCCTGTTCACTGAAGTGTCCCTCATGAAATTATTTAAGTACCTGTTTGCAGCTTGAGTGATGATAATCACCGTACAAAGCAACTTGAAGAGTGAAAAACTTGTTCTGTCCTGTGAAAAATTAATTGAGTGTTTTGATGTCAATATTTCTACCATTCATAGGGTGCTCCAATATTTCTGACCTGTTATCCTCCCACTCCCTGGGTGTGTCTACAAAGCAGCGTTATTTCAGAATAACTGATGTTATTCCAAAATAACTTTGTGAGCATCTACACAGCAAGCCTGTTATTTTGAAATAACGGGTGGTGTATTCTGACTTCTGTAAACCTCATTCCACAAGGAATAATGCCTATTCCAAAATAGATATTTCGGAATAGTGCGTGTGTAGACAGGGCAGCTGGAGTTATTTAGAAATAAGGGGCTTCCGGGAAATCCCACAGGTGCCCTGCTGGCCACTCTGTCCACACTCATCCCACCTCTGTAGTCTCTCTTCCCCTGCAGCCCTTAAAGCTGCAGGCAGAAGGGAAATGGCTTGTGGCAGGAAGCAGGCCCTGATATTCCTCTGCCACATTGCAGCAGCCTGCATGACTATCACTGCTGCAATGAGCCACCCCCGTGCTCTGTCCAAGCCCTCCCCAGCTCCAGCTGAGCAGGCAGCAGGCTCTCAGGACCCTGCCAGGGAACAAAAGAAGTGTGGACCTTCCTGGTCTCGTGTGGAGATCCTGGCCCTCATTGAGATCTGGGGTAAGGAGGCAAACCTCCAGGATCTCCACACCAGATGCAGGAATGCTGAAGTCTATGGCTGCATGGCTGAGAGCCTGGGCACAAAGGGCCATATTCGCACCCAGGAGCAGGTGCTGATGAAAGTGAAGGAGCTCCGCCAGGCCTATGCCAAGCTCCGGGGCTGAATCCTACACCTGCCCCTACTTCTCAGACCTGCACCACATCCTAGGAGTGGGTTAGTCCCTTCCCTCCCCCTGTAGTGGACTCAGTGCTGGAAATGCCCGTCGTTGCCCTCCCGGGGAACAGAGACACAGCGGAGGAGGAAGAGGAGGACGGGGAAGAGGAGGAGCCAGACGAGGCCAGCACCATCACCATGATGGCCCTGGAGCTGGTACCCCATGCCCTGGATTTCTTCCAAGCATCGTCTGAGGCTGGGGAAGGCCCATCAGGTGAGTGCCATTACTATTCTGAAACACATGGGTGGAGGTGGGAGGTGGCGAGGGGTTGGCATGCGCTCCTTGTGCAGTCTTCTCAGCCTGCAGTTTGCACAGCAGCCTGTGCACATAGATGAACATGGAGCACCAGTCTGAGGCACACAGCCCAGGAAGCTGCACCAGAGGACCCTTGTGCTATTGCTCGCAGAGTCTGGGGAGGCCTGCTACACTCCTGACACCAGGGTGGGCCACACTCCCACCACAAGCCACCACTAGAAGAGCCTGGGGATGTGGAGACACACACACACACATATACTCAGGAGTGCCGGACATGGCACATGGGCATAGCTGCATGCTTGGGGAAGCACCTGCTCTTGGGGACAGTGTGGCGAGGCGCAGGAGTGTCTGCTGCTCACACACACCTCCCACCCAACACCCTGCCTCCCTGTCCTCCAGCGGGCGGGGATACAAGTTCTCTCCCCGCGGGACGCCACCACTGCTGGACCTGGTGTGTGCATGGCATGGAGGGAAATCCCGTTGCCCTGTGCCCCACCCCTGGTGGTAGACTTCCAGTCTGGCCGGCACCTTCCCATGCCTGCTTGTCCCCGGGACATGGGGATATTGAGGCTCCCCCCTTGGACATTTGTGCCCCTGCAGGAAAGGGCCTGCTTTCCAGTCCTCAGGTGGCCTTGCTCCAAGCACATCACCTCCATCGGAGCTCAGAACTGTCAGTCTCAGCTCACAGATGAGAGCGAGGCTTCAGGCACAGTATCTCCAGGGATGAATGACTGTCTCTCTGTTCTCCACAGCTGGAGCCACTGTGAGAGGTGGGTGATTGACACCACCTGGGGCAGCCTCCCAATCCCACGTGACCTGCCAGCACAGGAGAACCCAGGATGAATTCCAGTGGGAGCACATCTCTGCACAGCGTGACCTGCAGGACACTGTGGTGGGGAGACAGAGGAGGCCACCCAGCTGCGGTGAGAGACCTGGCGGGAGATGCTGGAGAAGACACACCATCTGCGCAGCTGTGCAAGCACTCATCGCCGGCATAGTGCATGCCCCAGCTCCTGCCCCAGCTCCTGCTTCTCCCCCTACCCCCACCCCCATGGCTATTGAGGTCCCCGCACCCGAGGCTGTGGAACCACCAGAGCCAGGCGCCAGTCCCAGCCCCAGTCCTGAGCTTCTCCTCACCCATCCTTCCTCTTCTTGCTCCCTCCTCCAAGATTCTCATCCCCCTCCCCCTCCCTCTCCTCTTTCCCCTTGCCTCGCCTCTCCTCTCCTCTCCTCTCCTCTCCCCGGTTCTTTCCCCAGTCCCTCCCCAGTTACTTCTACCCCAAATAAAAAAACAAATAGTTTATTTTTTCCCAAACAAAAAGTGTGTTTTGTTGTCTCTGCTGGAGAGGGGAGGGGAGGGAGGAGGAGAAGAGGAGTGTGGGAGGAAAGGCACAGAGGGGCAATGCAGAGGGCCCTTGTGGGGAGGCCCCTGGGAAAGTGTCACTGGGGTCCTTGTGAGAAACTCTCCCTCAGGGCCTCCTGGATGCACACAGCCCCCTGATGGGCCTGCTGGATAGCAGCCATGTGCGGCTGCTCAAAGGCCCTGCTAATCCGGTCAGGAACTTTTTCCCCTTCTTTTCACATATATTGTGAAGGACACAGCACGCAGCCACCACTTGGGGGATGTTCTGCTCCTCGACGTCCAGCTGGGTAAGGAGACAATGGAACCTTGCCTTCAGACACCTGATGGTGCCCTCCACCACAAATTGGGCCCTGCTGAGCCTGACATTGAAGCGTTCCTTGGTGGGGTCAGGGTGTCCAGTATAGGGCTTCATGAGCCAGGGCAATAAAAGGTAGGCCACATCCCCCATGATGCACATTGGCAAGTTCATGTTCCCAACCCTGATGGTGCAGTCAGAGAAAAAAGTCCCGATGTGCAGCTTCTGGAAGACACAAGAGTTGTGGAAGACGCAGGTGTTGTGCGCCTTCCCTGACCACCCAAGGTAGATGTTGGTGAACTGCCCAGCGTGGTCCGTGATGGCCTGCAGGACCATCGAGAAGTACCCCTGCTGATTGATGTATACAGATGCCTGGTAGTCAGGGGCCCGGATGGGGATGTGGGTGCCATCAATAGCCCCACTACAGTTGGGGAAGCCCATGTTGGCAAAGCCAGCAACGATGGGGTCCACTTCACCCAATTTGATGACCCTGCACAGCAGGATGGTGTTGATGGCCCTCACCACCTGTAGAAGGAGACAAACAGAATCACAGGGGTGCCAGAGCCCTTGGGAGGTCCCTGAGCCCACCTGCCCCTCTCCCTCACCTCCCCACCAGGAGCAACCCCCTAATAACCCCATCCCCTGGCAGTGCTTTGTGAGGGTAGGACTGAAAAACCTCCCAAGGAGGGTGCTTCCACCACCACCATCAACCCTCCCCCTTTCCCTAGGGTACCCCTTTCTAGCACTTCACTCCCCTCCTGGGACATAGCTGCATGACCAGGGCCATGACGGTCGATCTCCCCACACCGAACTGGTTCCTGATGGATCTGTAGCCGTCCAGCATGTCGAGCTTCCAGAGAGCGATGGTGACCCACTTTTTGAGTTGGATGGCCTGTCACATGTGGGTGTCCCATCACCTAAGGGCACTGGTTGCTCCATAATGAGCTGGTCCCACCGGTCGGAATTGGTGTCTAGTCGCCAGAAGTGGCGGTGCATGGTGGGGTGCAGCTGCATAAGCTGCGCTCGCAGAGAGATAATGAGGTTCTTCATGATGAGTTGGGGGTTGCATTCCTTCAGGGCCTGGGGGGCAGCCTGCAGAAACTGCTGCAGGACCTGTAGCACAAGAGATAAGAGGCGTTGAGTGCTTGGAAGCAGCTCTGGCTCCATTGCTAGAGTGCTGAGGTGTCCGCAAGGGCAACCACAGCAGGCAAAAGAATGGGTTTGCTGTCCCTCAAGGAGGTAGGCAAAAGATAGGAGCTTGAGACACAACTGTACAGTGGGGTCCCTTTAAGCATGAACGTCAGTTAGCCTCAGGCAGCAGCTCCAGGAACTGCTATCCTGATGCTCTGCCTTAAATGTGATTCAGCGTCCAATGAGTGTAGACACTCTATTTCGAAATAGCTAAACACTATTTCTATGGGCATTTGCTGTGTAGACGTGCTATTTCGAAATAAGATATTTCAGTGTATTTCTTCCACAATAGCTTATTCTGAAACAAGTGTGCAGTGTAGACATACCCAGACCTGGGTTAGCCAGAGAGCATCCTCAGTTTTTCTCTTTTTTGAGGATAACTTGTGCATGATGGGATTACCCTCACCCTCATACCTGTTTGAATGTTTTTCATATTTTTGTCACCTTCCTGTTAGTGGAAGTTTGTGTTTTACGGGTAGCTTTATACTTAACCTATATCCAATTATTTTTCTGGACATGAATAACACACTATCACAGCCCTGATCTGCACTACAGTATAACTTACATTTCTCAGCGACGTGAAAAATCCACACCCCTGAATGATGCAGTTATACTGACCTAATTCCTGTTATAGACAGTATTATGTGGATGGTAGAATCTCTCCCATCAAAATAGCTACTGCCTTTTGGGCAGATGGAATACCAATGCCAAGGGGAGAAGCTCTTCCATTGGCATAGGTTAAAACACTAGTGCAGCTGCGCTACTGCAGTGCTGTAAGTATGGACAGACCCTGAATGGGGTCAATTTTTTCACATCTTCTGCACTTTTCATGGTGAAACTAAAGTCTTAGCAACAATGAGAGCTTAAAAGTGCAGATTTTTGTTTTGTAAACCAGGTCTGCATAAAAGTCCTTTTCTGGCATAGCTGTGCTGTGCACAGGTGTAGTGAGGTGTGATCTCTGAGGGTACGTCTACACTGCACGCTTATTTCGAAATAAGCTATTCTAGAATAGTTATTCTGAAATAGCTTATTTTGAAATAGCATGTCTACACTACAGGGAAGCCTCAAAATTAGTCCGAGGCAGGCTTCCCTAATGTAGACATGCTATCTCAATTTAAAGCCCTAGGAGGCACTGAGAAGGAATAACTTAGAATGGCCCTGGTGAGAGGCATTTCGAAATAGCAGCAGTAGAGCATCTACACACGCCTTATTTTGAAATAGCTATTTTGGAATAGGCGTTATTCCCTGTAGAATGAGGTTTGCAGATTTCAGAATAATGGAATGACTGTGGATGCTTGCATTGTTATTTCAAAATAACGCTAGTTATTTCAAAGCAACGGTGCAGTGTAGACATACCCAGAGGCTACGTCTGGACTGCGAGCCTTTTTAGAAAAAGAGCGTCTAGACTACAACCAGGCAGTCTGGATGCTGTCATTCGAAAAAGCATAGTTTGCATTACATAGCGCCTTTTTTTGAAAGAGCACTTTCGAAAAAAGGTGTTCTTCCTCATAAAACGAGGTTTTCTGCGGTCAAAAAAACTGCTGCGTTTTTTTGATTTACTTTCGAAAGAATGTGGCAGCAGTCTAGACGCGGGGGAAGTTTTTTCGAAAAAAGACCACTTTTTTAGAAAAAACCCTGTAGTCTAGACACACCCTGAGTGATGTAGCTATGCTGGCAAAAGGCTCTACTGTAGACAGTTATGCTGAAAGAAACCCAGTAATACAAACATTAATAAATAATAAAACCGTGCTTTTGCTGACAAAACGTATTTCAGTTATGGGAGCTGGAATAAACCATACTGGAAAAAGCACAGTTTTGCTGGTATATTTTGCATCTGGCATAGTATACTGGTATAGCTACACTCACAAAAGCATCTCTTGTGTAGACCAGGCCTTTGTATTCACACAGTTGTGATTGTGAAAAAATATTGGAGAAGTTGCACATACCTAGGCAAATCCTCGAATGAGTCAACAGTAAAAAGAAGCAAATACCTGAAAACATTGTGCATGAATATTGGTTCAGACAAACCCTTGGGGTTAATTTTGGCTCTGTTACACTTCCTTTATGTTCAATTTCTATTTTTATAGCTGACAAATATTCTAGCAGAAATGTTTGCAGTAACAGCAATCTGAAGTGAGCATTAGCAAATAGTCTCAGAAAGTGGCTTTCACAATCAGAATTTGAGTTTTCCCACTAGAAACCTGATTATAAAACTTGCTGTCTTTAATGGAACAGAAAACAATACCCTGTGCCTAATAGGCACAGTAAATACTAGTCAATGGTTTGCAGATTTCCAATATAGAATATTCAAACAAATTGTTAACAATAATTATTTTCCAGACTAGTTTAATAAAGAATGTAGTGTTGAAAATCACAGACAATAAATGAGAAAAATATGCCTGTTACAGAAAGATGGGGGCATATTATGAGATCAACCCAAGACAGTGATACAGGACCAAGGCCCGCCGACAGTGATGGGTGGGCAAAGGAGAGAGTTGCCCTGGAGCCCTAGTGATTCTAAAGGGCCCAGGACAACTGGCTTCTGCACTTGAAGCCATGGGCCCTTTAAATCACCACTGGAGCACCGCACGGTGCACTCTGGGTGGCTCTAAGGGCTGAAGGGTGCTGTGTGATGCACTCCGGGTGGTATTTGAGGGCTGGCTGCCTTGGCCCTGCCCCTTCCAGGAGACCAGAGTAAGGTTGCCAGGTGTCCAGTTTTGAACCAGACAGTCCAGTATTTGAGCTTTCTGTTCGGGAAACAATTTGAAAAAATATAAATGAGAAAATATAAATGTCCGGTATTTTCTAAGTAAGATGTAATGTAGATTGTGATGTAATGTCAAGTGTGTCCGGTATTTTTGTTGAAACCATCTGGCAATCCTAGCAGCAGAGCCTGCCCCCGCTTTGCTCTAGAGCAGTGTTTCCCAAATGGTGTTCCGTGGAACCCTGGGGTTCCGCGAAGTGAAAATAAGAGTTCAGCGAGAAAATTCCATTACAATAACATTTTATGATTTTTAAAAAATAATAATTAATATTTAAGCAATTATGAATTGTGTTGAAAACAATTTTCATTTGTGTTGATCTCATGACCTTGTTTAGCTTTTGTTTATTATTATCCTTACTTACTTGTGGTCTACTTTTTCAGCTCCATATATTATTATTAGGGGTTCCACAAATTTCTTTAGAGTTTAAAAGGGTTCCGTGGCCAAATAAAATTGGGAAACACTGGTCTAGAGGCCCCTGGCTGGAACACTTTTAATAGTCGGACTGCTGAAAGCCAACCCACATACTTCTGTCTGCCACCCTGCCCCCAGAGGTGAGGCCAAGAACAGGGCTGCGTCTCTGGGAGAGGGGGACCCAGACAGAGTTAAGGAGACCAAGGCTGAGACCAGCAGATGGAAGTAGTGTAAAAATCAAATCCAGCCACCATTTCAATGAAAGCTGCCATCTCACTGTAAATGATATACACATAATTCATAGATTCCAAAGCCAGACAGGACCATTGCAGTCTTCTCATAGGCCATAGAACTTCCTTAAAATAATTCTTAGAGCATCTCTGTTTTGAAAAACATCCAAACTTGATTTAAAAATGGTCAGTGATGGAAAATCCACTGCAGTACTTGGTAAATTGTTCCAATACTTAATGTGTATGACTGCTAAAACCATATGATTTATTTCCAGTCCAATTTTGCCTTTTTCAACTTCCAGCTGTTGGGTCATGGTACATCTTTGTCTGCTAGATTTAAGAACCCATTATCAAATATTTATTCCCTGTGTTGGTATTTATAGACTGTAATCAATTCACCCTTTAATCTTCTCTGTGTTAAGCTAAATATATCGAGCTCCTGGAGTTTATCACACTAAGTTATGTTGTGTACTTCTTTAGTTATTCTCATTGCTCTTCTTTGAACCCTATCCAGTCAGTCAACATCTTTCTTGAATTGTGAACAGCAGAATGGGACATTGTATTCAAACTGAGGTTTTACCAGTGCCAAAACCAGAGGTAAAATAACCTCTGTAATCCTATTTAGATACACCTGTTTATGCATCCGAAGACTGCATTATCCCTTTTGGCCACGGTGTCATTTTTCAGTTAATTATCTATTATAAACCCCAAAACTTCCCAGGATAGAAACCCCATTATGTTGTATGGCTCACATTTTTTGTTCCTAGATGTACACGCTGACATTTAGCCATATTAAAATGCATATTGTTTGCTTGTACCAGTTTACCAAGTGTTCCAGATTGCTCCATATCACTGACCATTATTTTATCACTCTCCAAATTTTTTGTCATCTGCAGACTTTAGAAGTGATGATTTTATGCTTTCTTCCAGGTCATTAATGTAAAAAATATTCCAGGTCACAAATCTTAAATAGCACAGGGCAAGAACTGATCCTTGTGGGGACCCTCGAGAAACATACTTGCTTGATGAAGATTCCTTTTTTACAGTTACATTTTCAGACCTTTCATTTAGCCAAATTTGAATCAATTTAATGTATGCCATTTTACTTTTATATCTTTCTAGTTTTTTAATCAAAATGTGTGGTAACAAGTCAAATGCCTTATAGAAATCTAAGAATATTATGTCAACATTACCTTTATCAATCACACTTGTAACTTCATGAAAAGATATCAAGTTAGTTTGACAAAATGTATTTTCCATAAACCCGTGTTGATGGGCATTAATTATATTATCCTCATTTTGTTTTTTATTAATTAAGTCTCATATAAGCAACTCCATTATTTTACATGGTATCAATGTCAGGCAAACAGGCATATAACCTGAGCCATCCCATTTACTCTTTTTAAATATTGGCACAGTGTTGGGTTTCTTCCAATCTCCTGGAACTTCCTCAGTGTTCCAGCTCTTGAAGATTAACATTAAGGCTACGTCTTCACTGCCAGTTCTTCTGGCAGAAAATATGCTAATGAGGGACTCATTAGCATAAATCATGATCTCATTAGCATATTTCCTGCTGTTTCTTTTTGCACAAGGGGTTCTTCTTTGGGTAGTGTCCCCGTGGGTGCTCCACTGTAGGTGTCAGGCTCATTCCGGTGCCACAGGTCGGCGATTCATTAGCCGTGGTTTAGCTGAACCGTGCATGCGTGGCGGTGTCGCGTGCCCTTCGTGCCATTTCTGAGGCTGCGTGCAGTCCAGCTCCCGCCAGTTCCTCCTAACCGTTCACGGTCGCAGGCAGAGTGAACTGCTTCTCCTTACCCTGACTGAAAAAATTTAGAATTAGTTAGCTATAATTAGTTTTTAGTCTTATTTAGTTGTTTTAGATATAGCTTCACTTGTTAACATTAAAAAAAAGTATTTTTTTTCCGTATATATAGTTCTACCTAGTTAATCTGTACATAGTTATACTACTTACAAAAAAATGCCGGGTTCCCCCGGTTTCAAGAAGTGCCCTACATGCCGCGACGCGATGCCAGCGTCCAATGGCCATTCCAGCTGCATCAAGTGCTTGGGCGAGGGTCACATCCCTCAGAAATGCCCACACTGCTCAAAGCTGATGGCGCGCGTGAGACGGGACCGTGAAATGCACCTGAAAATGTTATTGTTCAGCAAGGCACTACAACCTGCTGAGAAAGACTCAACTGTGAGCCCTACGACTGCAGGAAGGCCACCAGCCAACAGGCTTAGCACAGCTGACAAGCTGGGCATATCTGGCTTATCTTCTAACACCCAGGCTCATAGATACAAAACGAGCCATACGGTGTCCGAGCTGAGCCCAGTCTCGCACAGAGAGGCGGCACAGGCAACGCCAATAGCACCTAGAGCCAGTTCAGCAGCTGCGCCGGGCAAACAAAGGTCAGCGGCACTGACGAAATCGGCACCTAAGGCGCACAGGACGGCACTGACTCCGGCACCGAGGTCACTGTCCCCGGCTCCGTGCCCAAGCCCTTCAGCATCTTTGGGTTCTCCAGCCAGTTCAACGGCGCCGACTCATGTGGCACCGATCCATATGGCACCGAGTCATTTGGTGCCTGTTCACACAGCACCGAGTGCATCGGCACTGAGCGCGTCAGCACTGAGTCCAGCGGCGCCGTCCCCAGTGGCACCGTCTCCAGCAGTGCCTCCCTCTACACAAGTGCCGCACCGTCCAGCACGAGCACCAACCTCAAGAGGACAGCCCGTACTGTGGCTTTCTCCTCAAAGGCGGAAGGCTACCCATAAATCTAGGAGAATAATAACACCATCTCCTAGTCCGGAACCAGTGGTATTTTCTCCGCAACCTTCTTCACCATCTTCACCGACTGCAGTCCCTATGCAACGCGAAGACTGCCCTAGTCCAGACAAGAGGCATTCGCCATGGTATTCCCCATCTCTGCAACACTATCACAGGTGGCCACACTCGCCAACATACCATAGAGGAAGATCTCGTTCCCCAAGGTCACCTACGAGATCCTCCTACACTAGATACTGCCATACATTGCAAAGGGGATACTCACCATACTATTCTTCTTCTCCTCACCATGGACATGACAGATATCATCGCTACAGGGATTACTATTCCCGTCGATACTCGTATAGCCACTCCTGCTCGTCTTCTCCACACTATCACAGAAGGCACTCACGCAGTACCACCAAGTTACCATCACCGCCGCAATCATCCACAAGGCCTCCAACCCCCTCAGGGGATGCACCTCCAACAGTACAGCAACTGGAGCAGCAGGAAACGCTTTCAGAACATGCTCAACCACACACACGGTCCCCAACGGACCAGTCTTCTTCATCTCCGGATGATGCAGTTTTTCCTGGAGATTCTTCCCCGGTTGATGCCATCAAACAATTCCATGACCTCTTTAAGAGGGTGGCAGAATCTCAGGAAATACAACTACGGGAGGTGCAATAAAAACAGCATCGACTACTTAAGAACCTTCAACCTTCACAGAAAAGCAAGCTTGCTTTGCCCTTGGATGAAGCAGTATTGGAAATTGCAGATGACATCTGGCAGACCCCAGCTTCCATCCAAGCAACACATAAAAGGTCGAACAAAAAGTATTTCGTCCCCTCCAAAGGGATGGAATTTCTATACATGCATCCTCAGCAACCATCAAAGACCCCTCAAAATAAAAACACCGCATCAGACAAGGAGGCCAACCATTTAGATCTTTTTGGAAGAAAAATATACTCATCTGCTACGCTAACTTTACGAATGGCAAACTACTTGGCACATCTCTCCAACCACAACTTTGATAATTATGCAAAGTTGGTGACACTTCTCAAACATCTGCCAGAAGAAAAACGTCAACTTTTCAAATCGGTGGTACAAGAGGGTTATATGGCCTCGAGAACAGCATTACAAATTTCGTTAGATATTGTGGACACAGCGGCCCGTACCACCGCTACATCAGTGGCAATGTAGCATTCCTCTTGGCTTCAGATGGCATCCGTACGGAAAGATCTACACACAAAGGTAGAGGACCTACCATTTGATAGGCAGAGTCTGTTTGCAGCTAACACCGACCAAGTGCTGCACTCTGGAAAAGACTCCAGGACAACGCTCAGGACTCTTGGCATGTACACGCCACCATACCGCCAAAAATGATACATGCCCTATTACAGACAGCAGCCTACTCCTTATGCTAATCCTAGGGTCAGACAATATGAACCTCAACAAAGAGGGAAACCTCAACAACAAAGACGACACCCACAGTCGAACAGGGTGCCCATCCAGCACAACAATAAACAGCCAGTTTGACGGTATAGTCGAGGGACTACAGACCATCCCCCTAACACATCAATCAGAAACCTGAGAGTTATTTCACCATCGCTTACGGCCCTTCCAACAAAGGTGGTTTGCCATCACCACTGACCGCTGGATCTGGGAGTTGATAACATCAGGTTACACTATACCCCTTCTCTCTCTGCCACCCACCTCTCCCCTGCCCCCGTCTCTTTTCAGGGACCCATCTCACAAGACTCTCCTCATGCAGGAGGCTCTTCGTCTTCTCAATATTGGCGCAGTAGAGAGAGTTCCAGAACAATTCCATAGCAGGGGATTTTACTCCCGATATTTCCTCACCGAGAAAAAATCAGGAGGATGGAGACCCATCATGGATTTCCCTCGCCTCAATTGACACCTCAGAAAACACAGATTCAAGATGGTGACACTAGCTTCTATTATGCCAGCCCTGAATATGGGAGATTGGTTTATGTCCCTCGATTTACAAGACGCATATTTTCACATCACAATACATCCTGCACACAGACGTTTCCTCAGGTTCACCATAGAGAACCATCATTTTCAATTCAAAGTACTCCCGTTCTGGCTTTTGTCCGCCCCCGAGTTTTCTCCAAAACTCTGTCCGTAGTGTCAGCCTATGTTCATCGCCAGGGCATTATGATATTTCCATATCTGGACGACTGCCTAATCAAAGCACCTACATACCATTAAGCGCTACAAGCCACTCACATTACAAGAGACTTATTTACAGCCCTAGGTCTCATAGTCAACATTCAAAAATCCTTGCTCATTCCTCAAACGTCCCTCGAGTTCAGGGACACAGTTAGATTCTACAACAGCGAGGGCTTATCTTCCAATGGCCAGATTCAACAAAATACAGGATCTCGTCCATACCATCTCTATCAGCCCAAGAGTCACCATACTTACCTGTTTAAGGCTCATGGGCCATGTGGCAGCAACCACTTATGTGGTACAGCATGCGAGGCTTCATCTCAGATGCCTGCAGTACTGGATAGCTTCAATCTATCGCCTGGGCAACCAAGATGTTCACATACCAGTCACGGTACCCGCTATGGTGAGACATTCCCTGAAATGGTGGACGTCCACTGCCAACATGCTTACAGGTCTCCCTTTTCATCGTCCTTAACTGGACATCCAAATTACTACAGACGCGTCTCTCATGGGATGGGGAGCACACTGCACAGGGGAACACGTACAAGGACAATGGTGCCCGGCAGAAGCGCTCCAGCATATCAACCTACTGGAGCTAAGGGCAGTATTCAATGCCTGCAAAGCATTTTTGCCCAAAATTCGACACCACACAGTCCAGATTTTTACCGATAACACCACCACGGTATATTATATCAACTGCCAAGGCAGAGCCGGATTCAAGTCCCTTTGTACAGAAGCCACGCACTTATGGAACTGGTGCATTCACCACGGAGTCAACATCGTTGAACATACTTGCTGGGCAAGGACAATACGATCGCCAACACGCTCAGCAGACACTCCTTTCCCCAACATGAGTGGGAGCTGAACCCACGCGTGGCACACTTTCTATTCCGCTGCTGGGGGTATCCGCGCATAGGCTTATTTGCTACGCACATTAATACAAAATGCCCAAGGTGCTGCTCCAGAGCAGGCCTCGGACTGAACTTGCTAGGGGATGCTTTTCTACTGCATTGGGGCTGTTGGCTACTCTATGCTTTTCCCCCAATTCCGCTTCTTCCGAGAGTACTGGAAAAAATAATCACAGATAGGGCCACGGTCATACTCAGAGCTCCATACTGGCCCAGACAAACATGACTCCCGCTTCTAATACAAATGTCCCTACGACCACCATATCATTTACCGGAGAGCCCAGACCTCCTGATACAACATGGGCAAACCATGATATACCCTCAAATTGACCTACTACATCTTACAGCCTGGCTCCTAGCTGGTTCCATCAGACAGAGATCATCTGCTCTCAAGATGTAAAGCATGTCTTGTTGCACAGTAGATGCGACTCCACGCGAAAGACTTACCTTTATAAGTGGCGGTGATTCCACTCTTCGTGCAACGACAACAGCTGTGATGCTATGACACTTCCAATCCATCGTATTTTGGACTACACACTACACCTTCAACGCTCCGGTCTCACCATACCATCCATAAGGGTCCACCTATTGGCGATCTCCACCTTCAGACAACCAATAGAAGGATACTCAGTATTTGCCCATCCCATGACCAAAAGATTTTTGAAGGGACTCACAAATCTTTATCCTGTGTGAAGTCCCCCAGCACCCTGGGATCTTCTATTAGTCTTGGACACTCTTACATGTCCATCCTTTGAGCCAATAGCCACCTGTAACTTTCCCATACTTACCATGAAAGTTGTCTTTCTTCTAGCCATCACCTCAGCATGAAGGGTTGGCGAACTCGCAGCTCTTTCAGCTGACTGGGCTTACACTCTCTTTACTAATACTGGAGTGATATTACGGCCACATCCGAATTTCCTTCTGAAAGTGAACTCGGAATTTCATATTAACGAACCAATAATACTTCCTACCTTTTATCCCAAACCGCATGCCTCACCTCATGAGGCTTGACTTCATACGCTAGATGATCGGAGGGCCTTAGCATTTTACCTAGAGAGAACACGACCCTTCCGACAATCACAACGCCTTCTACTATGCACGGATGAGTGATCCAAGGGTCAGCCGTTATCATTGCAATGTATTTCTAAACTAATTGTGAAATGCATTGCACACTGCTACTTGCTACACCATAGAACAGTACCTGTCTCGATATATGCACATTCCACCAGAACGACAGCTGCAACCACAGCCTTCCTCTGAAGCGTGTCGCTACAAGATATTCAAAGAGCGGCAACCTGGTCTTCGGATGTGACACTTGCAAAACACTACACAATTGACACCATTGTCCAGGACTCGGCACTAGCATCGACAGTGGTTTCCACAGTGCAGAGCTCCTGACTCCGATCCCTCCTCCGTAGACCAGACGACAGCTCGGTACTCACCTACAGTGGAGCACCCTGGATAGTCTTCAGGGACACTACCTGAAGAAGAAAAGGAAGTTACTCACCTTGTGCAGTAATGATGGTTCTTTGAGGTGTGTCCCCCCGTGGGTACTCCATAACCCGCCCTCCTCCCTGTTTGGAGTCTTCTCTTATGTTTTTCAGACATACCCATTTAGGAGGAACTGATGGGAGCTGGACCACGTGCAGCCTCAGAAACGGCGTGAAGGGCACATGGTCTGGCTAAACCACGGCGAATGAATCTCCGACCAAGCCCGACACCTACAGTGGAGAACCCACAGGGACACACACCTTGAAAAACCGTCGTTACTGCACAAGGTGAGTAACTTCCTTTTTTTGCTCTAAAAGAAGCAGTGTGGTTGGGGATTTTTTGCACAAAACCCCTGTTTTGCGCAAGATCCTTATGCCTCTCTGGGACAGGCATAAGGATCTTGCCCAAAATGGGGTTTTTGCGCAAAAAAAAAAGTTCACGCTGCTTCTTTTTGCGCAAAAACCCCTTGTGCAAAAAGAAACAGCAGAAAATATGCTAATGAGATTGTGACTTTTGCTAATGAGTCTCTCATTAGCATATTTTCTGCCGGAAGAACTCGCAGTGAAGACAAAGCCTAATGGTCCAGCAAGTTCTTCAGCCAGCACTCTGAAAACGTTTGGATGCAAGTTATCCATACCCGTGGAGTTAAAAGTATCTAACTTTATTAGCTACTGTTTAATATCCTCCTGAAATGTTAGTGGAATGGAAAGAGTTTTTTTATATCATCTGTTTTTTCCCAAATGCAGAACAGAAATATGTATTGAAAACTTCTACCTTTTCTACAATATTTTTGTTAAATCTACCATTTATATTTAGTAATCAACCAGTACAATTATTAGGATTATTTTTATTCCTAGCATGATTAAAAATTCCTTCTTACTATCCTTAACTCTGCTGACCATAGAATTCTCCTTGTGTCCCTTTACTTCCCTTATCAATTTTCTGTAGTTCCTATCATCTGATTTATTTTCATTACTATCAACTTATCCTTTCTTCCATATTACTATTTTAAAATTTTTATAACATGTCAAAGTTGGGGAGGGAGGTGAGTCCAAGGCCAACAATACTATCTTGCAGCAATACTCTGGATTGTGTCATATGTGGGGAGAGTTAATGGCTACTTCACCTAGCAGCTGGAGTCAGTTGCCGTGTCAACCAAAGGCGGGTGCCAGTGGCTTCTTTGCCTACCAGCTGGAGTCATGGCTATGTCACCAGTGGCAAGAATTGGTGGCCACTTTGCCTACTGACTGTAGTCAGTAGCCAGGGGTAGAGGAACTGAGGTCCTTTCTGCTCCACTGGGCCAAAAAAAAAA
This sequence comes from Pelochelys cantorii, assembly GCA_032595735.1. Taxonomy (NCBI): domain Eukaryota; kingdom Metazoa; phylum Chordata; order Testudines; family Trionychidae; genus Pelochelys; species Pelochelys cantorii. The sequence continues at coordinate 73,240,318 of CM064327.1, forward strand.
AACAGTAGTTCAAAGTGTGTGGACCAAGGGGTGAGTGCTTATGCCTATTCCTGAGACACTTCCTGATGTGACTTTGGTTCCTCTGCTGATGCCACTGGGCTGTATTGTGGTTCCCCTTGCAGTTCACATGGGTCAGTCTCCAAAGAGTCTCCTGCCCACAAGCAGCTCATCATCCTCAGCCTCTGCACTTTGGCACTGTGGCAGTTTGACCCGTAAGCCTGGTCTCAGATCTTACCAGCTTCTTTGCAGGAGGCTGTGACACCCAACTGCTCTCCTGCTCAGTCCACCTGGACTGAGCTGAGCCTGCTCCCTTGTGAGCACTGTGAGCATGCCCAGCAGGGATGGAGGAGGGCTGTGGCCTCTTATGTCCAGATGAAATCCTCAACCCTTGCTTCACCAATGTGGGTTTGTCCACCCTGTCACATCACTGCCTTCACTTCCTCTCTAAACCGGTCATTTCTTTTCTTGCCTTCTAATTCTAGCATCAGTTTAATTGCAATCATCCCATCCTCATCACTATGTATGATTTATATTATGTATGGGCTTATCATTCTTCTATTAAGCACAGTAAGGCAATATTGTTCTATAGTCAGCACACAGAGATTTCCTCTCTCTCTATCTCTCTCTCTCTCTCTCTGCTACAGAAACAAAGCAAGCAAGCGACAGACCATTTATAAGAAATACTGGTACTGAATGGTGAAAGAGTAACCTGACATTTAAACAAGTTAGGCACTAGCTAAGAATTGAAATGCACAACAGATCCCCCGTGTGTCCATCAGTCTGGAGAGTATTCACCACAAACGACATCATATGCTGGACATATATACAAAAATATATTTTTCTTATTAAAGAGGCTGGCGTGCCTCCTTAGTCTATTACAGGTAGCCCCAAGTAGTAATTTGTGACTTGTGCTGCGATCATGCTACCCCGACTGCTATTCTGTGACTTTCCTCCAGTATGGCCTATGTAAATCTGCAAGCACCAGCTATCTAAGAGTAGGAACAGCAGGCTTGAGTGCTCAGTTGGACAAAATCAATCATTACATTGTTTTAAGTAATCCATCTATCTTTAAAAGCAATGGCTAAACTCAAGCCAAGGCTCTGCCCCAAATGTTCCACATTTCACAGAACCCTTAACACCATACACCATCCCTTCAAGGCTCTGAGGTTGGTTTGAGAAAAATTCCTCAGTTTCAAGATCTTACTCCTAGTAACCATCTCTTTCTCCCCTTCCCTATTTAGTTTTATTACAAGGCATAGGGGTGACAGCACAGTTTCCTTGTTTCCTGTCTAAGACCATTTTCTGCATCAACTTGATGGACAATATGATAGTTCTGTCCTTCGTCCTCACTCCGAGGGATGAAAAAGAAAAAGTTTCTGCACACCCAACATATAAATATAGCTTGAATTATCTACTTAAACTGAACTGTGGTGGCCAATGTATAAGGCCAGTCCAATATGGAAGCCAAAAAGGCTGCATAAGATTGCAAGGGGACTATGAATTGTGATATTGCATCAGTGGGGCCTATGTTACTAGAGGCAAAGCTCCTCTCTCCTCCTCATTGTACTAAAACACTTATTTTCATGGAGAGAAAGCGGCAATGTCTCCCCATTGGAGCTCTGCAGTATTGCAGTACTCTCAGAGCTACACAATTCAACAGAGTTACACTGATTCCCGTCAGATGATGACCTCAAAATGTACAGATGACTTGGTCACTACTTGATTCTATACACAGTATCCCAGTGGCTGTCACATTCACCCTTTTGTTCTTGTGTCCGAATATTATTTTGGGAGTTCCTGTCTTCTGGACTAGCCGAGGAGACACTAGGAGGAAGGGACTTTTAGTTAATCTGATTTGGTTTCTCCAGATATGTCTACACTGCAGAGTTTTTTTCAGAAAAATGGCCGTTTTTCCAAAAAAACTTCAGTTACGTCTAGGGTTGCCAGATGGTTTCAACAAAAATACCAGACACACTTGACATTACATCACAATCTACATTACATCTTATTTAGAAAATACTGGACATTTATAGTTTCTCATTTATATTTTCTCAATTTGTTTTCCAAACAGAAAGCTCAAATACTGGACTGTCCAGTTCAAAACCAGACACCTGGCAACCCTAGTAGGTCCACACTACAATCGCATTCTTTTGACAAAAAGTCGAAAGAATGGAGGAGTTTTTCTAACAGCGGTAAACCTCTTTCTACGAGGAAGAACACCTTTTCCAAAAGAGCTCTTTCAGAAAAAGGCATGTGTGGATGGGGAAAAGGGTTTTCTTTCAAAAGAAGAAGCCTCCAGGAAATAACACAGGTGCCCGGGTGGCCACTCCATCCAAAGTAATCACAACTCTATAGTTACTGTCTCCTGGCACCTCTTAAATCTGCAGTCATCCTGGACAAGCCTTGTGGCAGGAAGCTGGCCCTGGAGCAGCACCCTGACCATGCGTCTCTCCTTACCGCAGGCCTGCTGACCCATGGCACAGCCACAAGTCCCCCAAGACCCGCCTGGCCCTCACAGGGAGCATGACCAGGGCTCCTAGGACCCACCAAGGGGTATCAAGTGGCAGGCACCCTCGTGGTCTGGAGCGGAGATCCTGTCCCTCCTTGAGCTGTGGGGGGAGGAGGAGACCCTACAGGATCTCTGCTCCAAACATTGCAATGCAGATATTTATGGCCAGATGGCCAAGGTCTTGCTGGAGTGGGGACACCCACCCTAGACCTTAGAACAGGTCCGGAGTAAGGTGAAGGAGCTCCGCCAAGGCTATGCGAAGGCCCGAGAGCACAGCTTGAGCTCTGGGGCAGGACCCCACAACTGCCCTTACTTCAATGAGCTGCACCAGATCCTGGGGGGTGGGGAAGCCCTTTCCCCACCTGTGGTCGTCGACTCCGGCCTTGAGATGCCCATCATCACCCAGCCAGAGGTCGTGGCGGAAGAGGAGGACGAGGGACAGCAGGGGCAGGAGGAGGAGGCGGACAACATGATGACCATCGTGATGCTGTCCCTGGAGCCAGTACCCATGACCCTGGATGTGTCACAGGCATCATCTCACACCAGGGAGGGATCTTCAGGTGAGTGCTCTCAGTTTGTCACATACACAGGGCGGGGGAGGCGGGTGCATACGGAGTGGGGTGTGAGCGTTGCTCTGCCTGCTCGGGGTTGACGTGCTGCAGTCCGTGCGCATGGAACCATGTGCAGCATGATTGTGCACCACGCGGGCTCAGCAGGCAGCCCCTGAGCAGCCCCAGGCTCCTGCTCCCAGGCTCAGGGGAGACCACACACACGTCTGGCCCTGGAGGGGAGGAGGGGGAGGTATGCCCTCCCACCACCTGCCATGGGTGGAAGCAGGCTAGTCAGAAGGGTACAGGCACGACCCCAGACACACTGAGGAGTACTGCACACAGCACACGGGCATACCTGGACGTGCAAGGCACCACCCGTTCCAACAGACAATGCTGCGAGGTGCAGGTATGTGTGCGGACCCCAGGCAGGGCCAGGCTGCTCCAGGCCCCTCTGCAGCCGTTGGGATCCCACTGTGGTCAGACACTTCCCTTGCCTGCTTGTCCATGAGGGGTGGGGTAGGGAGAAGCAGGCAGCATGGTTCCCTGGGCACCTCAGGGCCCCTGTGAGGCAGGGCCTGCTGTACAGTCCACACATGGTCTTGCTCTCAGGACATCACCGTCCTCTAGCCCAAGGACTGTTGGTCGCTGCTCACAGAGGAGGGCACGGCCTCAGGGACAGTGTCTGCATGGATGACTGACCGCCTCTCCCTCTTTTTATTCTCCACAGCTGGACCAGCTGGGACTGAGGGGCAAGCCATGCCACCCGAGCCAGCCGTCCGACCCTGGAGAACCCAAAAGTGCTCTAGGGTCCAGGAAGACCTGATGAGACAGCATGTGGGCGTCCTGTGCGACATGCAGCAGACCCTGGTGCAGAAGGTCCGGGAGGATGCAGAGTGGAGGATCCATATGTGGGACCAGCTCGTGTGGAAGGGCGATAACATGTGTGCCATCATGCGGGAAATGATGGCACACCCAGCTGCTGTTGCTGCTCCTGCCTACCACCCTCCTGCCCCCCTTTGATGCCCATTCCCCCTCCCTCTGCCCCCCAAGCAATGCCTCTGCTCCCTCCCCAAGCAATGCCCATACCCCCGCCCCCTGCCATCCCTCCCCCTGCTCCAGCTCCCCTCCTGCCAACCCCCTGTGGTCCCAGAACCCACCCAACCCCAAGTTTGCCGAGGTCCCCACACCTGAGGTGGTACTTTCAGCTGCCCTCCCAAGCCACTCCCAGCCTTGAGCCCCCCTCCCCCTCCCAAGTTTTTTTAATGAAATATAAATTGATTGTGTTAAATTCCAAACAGATGTCTTTATTCAGAGTTCAGGGAAAGGGGGAGGGGTTGTGGTGGGAAAGGAATATTGGAGCAAGGCCCAGGCCCCTAGCGGGGAGGCCCTGGGGAATTGCTGGGGTCCTTGAGAGAAGGCCTCCTTCAGGGCCTTCAGGGCCTCCTGGATTCGCACCCCCACTTGATGGGCCTGGTGGATGGCAGCTGTTCACAGCTGGTTGAAGGGTCTCCCTTTGTGCCCGGCCTCTTTCCCCTACCTTGGTAGAAAGGCCTCCCCCTTCCTCTCCACAATGTTGTGGAGGACACAATACGCCGAGACAATCTCAGAGATGTTGTGCTCCTCCATGTCGAGGCGGGTCAGAAGGCACCTGAAATGTGCTTTGAGGAGGCTGAAGGCTCACTCCACCTGCATCCTTGCCCGGCTGAGATGGGAGTTAAATTGGTCCCTCCTGGGGTCCAGGTGGCCAGTATAGGGTTTCATTAACCACAGCACGATGGGGTAGGCGGTGTCCCCCACAATGCACAGTGGCATCCGCATGTCCCCAACCGCAAAGTCACAGCAGGGGAAAAATGTGCCCACCTCCAGCTTGCTATCGAGGCTTGAGTTTCTAAATACATGGGCGTTGTGCACCCTGCCCGACCACCCGACAAAAATGTCGGTAAACTGTCCAGGGGGGTCGACTAGGGCCTGCAGCACCATGGAGAAGTAGCCCTTCCTGTTAATATACTGGGCCACTTGATGTTGTGGTGCGCAGATCGGAATGTGGGTCCCATCTATGGCTCCACTGCAGTTTGGGAACCCCAGGGCAGCAAATCTGGCCATGATCGGGTCCAGGTCTCCCAGGTGGACGACCCTGCGCAGTAGGATGGAGTTGATGGCCCTCACAACCTGCAGAAGGAGACAAATAAACACACACAACAGAGAATGAGAGGGAATGCCTGAGCCCTGGAGAAGTGCCCACCCCATTTTCTTCCCCCCCCCAAATGCCCCAGGAGCCACCCCCTCTGAGGCTGCCCCCCCAGCAACAGGGATATGTGAGGGTGGGACGGCACAATGCCCTGGAGATGGGGCTTCCCCCCAACCCTCAGCCAACTCCTGCTCCCCACCCCACTTTCCCTAGGGTCCCCCTTTTCCAGGACTACCCACACCCTGTGCAGGGACTGCAGCCCCAGAGTGTCTTTCCTCCATGAGGAGGGCCCTGACAATGGACTTTCCCATGCCGAACTGGTTGCCCACCAACTGGTAGCTGTCAGGGGTGGCGAGCTTCCAGATGGCGATTGCGACCCGCTTCTCCAGGGGGATGGCAGGCCACAGGTGGGTGTTGCATCATTAGAGGGCAAGGGCGAGCCAGGCACATGGCTCCAAAAAGGCCACCTTCCACATGCAGGAGTTTTGGAGCCACTGCTGGTCGTCCCACCGTTCCATAACCAGCCGGTCCCACCAGTCGGAACTGGTGTCCAGCCTCCAAAACCCTCTCTCCACTGTGGTGTGTGGTTCCATGGATCTTGCTCCCGCACTCAGGGAGAAGGTCTTAAGAATGAGTTTTGTGTCCAGCTCCTGCAGGGCCACAAAGGCAGCCTGCACAAACTGCTGCAGAAACTGCAGCATGGCCGTGTGGGGCCATTGCATGCCCAGGGGCAGCTCCAGCTCCATGGCAAAAAGAAAAATGCTGTGGCGTCCAAAAAAGCTGGGCAACCAGAGCATGCACTGCTAAAGCTTTGCTGTCCCTCGAAGATGTAGGCAAGCACGCAGCAGAAGCAGAGAAACGGCTGTCCAGGAGGGTCCCTTTAGGCGCGTCTCTCAGCTAGGCTTAGGCAACAGCACTCAGAAGCAACTGGTGACCTAATGCCCTGGCTAAACTGGTTCCGGGTGGCCTTATATGCGAGATAGGATCCAATCAGTGTGGACGCTCTCTTTCGAAAAAGCAGATCACTTTTTCGATGCACTTTGACAGTGTGGATGCGCTTTTTCAGAAGAAGTTTTTTTTTTGGAAGATCTCTTCCAGAAAAGCTTCTTCTGAAAGAGATCTGCAGTCTAGACATAGTTTCCTACTTCCTGCTGGGTCCATTGAGATATTCCCATATAGAGCCAGAAAACATTATTTCACTTATGGCTTTTATATAAATCTTTTTAAAAATAAACCACAAAAAAATTATACTTTAATGTAATGAAGACTGTGTTACTTATATGTAGTCTCTTATCTCTGTGACACGTGAATTAGCAATAAAGGTTGCCCATCTTATCTCACTTGATTTCTCTTTATTTTCATGAATTGTTTTCACAATTTGTTTGATGTGTTCATTTATTAGTTTATTCGGTGTGGATCTTATAGCTCAGGAAGTTTCAGAAACTGGATTCTTTAGCTGAAACTGACCCTTTATATAGGCCTGACAGAGTAAAAGTCTTTGATTTCCCTCTCTCCATCTGCTGGTAGAAAGAGATATTACCCATATCAGTACCAGTAGGGAATTGCAGAAACTATAAATTAGAGTAGGTAAATTTTCCTTGTAATGCTATGTATACTTCCTATTAAGAACTGGTAGTTTATTTCACTTAGGCAACAAAATGCTTGCTATCAAATGAAAATAACTTTAGATCACTTACAGATCTGAGCTTAACAGAAAGGAATAACTTAAATGTTCAATATTATGTATCTCATTTCTAAGTCTCTGGCACATCTATTCTTCAAAGTGTATAGTACTTTGAGTTATGCTGAAAGGGTTGTGGTTAAGATTCCTGCTACTGCAGATTGATGTGCTGATGCAAGATGGAGATTTGTTAATTTAGGATGGTGCATGAGATCTTTCTGAATAGTTTTCAGTTCTTATATGGATTAGTAGTTTTTTTTTTTTACATTTACTGATAGAATAAATGGAGGATCATATAGCAGGGTTTCAACAGGTTCAGCAATGCATTTCAAAGGTTTTTCAGAAGGCAGGTGTACCATGCTTCTACTTTACATACTCTACAATTACCTTCTGCTAATAATTACAATATATTTACAATATTAAGTACAGGAAATGATAAAATTAATTATATGGATAAGCTACTGCAGGTGTCACCAGATAGTACTGTTACACAATTTAACACATTCTTCTTTTAAAGTATTTGAGCAGTGTTCAGCCTTTGAAGAAATGTTGTATTGTTAGTTTGGTAATGCTATTATTTTTGAATGATTGTTGTAAACAGCAAGAGAATTTTTTCTCTGCCTTAATCTAAAATATATCAGTTTTTGGTGCAGAGTAACTTCCTGGAAACTGAACTCTAATCTAGGGCTGATATTTCTGAAAGAGAGGGCAGGGAATTTGGGGCTCTGGGAGGAGGGAGCCTTGGACATAGACAAAGTTTTACTTTTATTGTGTGTGTGTGTGTGTGTGTAGCGGGGGGGGGGGGGGGGGGGAAGGGGAAGGGGAGAGAGGGGAAGAGCTGGAGGGGTCCAAGGAGGGAATTCCACCTCCACCCCCTGACTCACCTCAGCAGGCCATGCAGCCTAACTGGCTGTGGGGAGGATGCAACCAAAAATAACCAACAACAAACCACAACTCAAAGAGGAGACTCAGCTCAAAAAATTTGAAAACTGCTCAAGGGATAGCTAGGGGCCATGTGAAATGAGTGGTGTAGCTCAGGGTGAAGGGAGAGGGTAGATTGGCTGTGTATGGGCAGGGTGTGGGCAGAGTGTCGATAGGGGTTGTGTATAGTGTGGGGGGAGCTTCCAGTATGGCTTCTAGCTTCAGCAGGGGCAGGGACACTGGGGCTCCTGGCTGCTCCTGGCTTGGGGGAGGGAAGCTGGGGGGGGAGGACTGCCAGCTTCGGTCCTACGCTACTCCTGGCTTCAGCCCCATGGGGGCTGCTGGGTTTAGGGGCTTTGGCTCTCTGCTGCTGGGCTCCATGGCCCCCCTAGAAGGGCTTGTGGGCCACCGACCCCGACTGAGAATTTCTGGTGTAACAAAACAAGTTATATCAAGAATACATCCAGACTCCATGTTGCTGATTTCTCCTCCGCTCCAACTAGAAACCAGTCTGCAAGGCCTCAAAATCTGCTACCACCTTCCTGATTTAGCTCTGCTGCTCTCATAAACTAGTAGGGGTCAGAATAATTTTAGATATACTTTCTGCTGCATTCCCAGTAACACCAAGTTTGTGTGTAATTTATAACTTGCAATAAAAAATATGTATGTTGATTGCTGTTGATATCTACTCATAATGTTTTGTAGATGCTGCTATTATTGGTGTTTTATAGCAGAGGTTTTTATGGACCTACGCACATTTTTATAGATCAATAAATCTTATTTTTTTCTTTTATTTAGATCCATCATATGTTTTGTTTTATAGGACTATTTTTCAAAGACTGCAATGATTCTGATAGTCATATTCAAGCTGAAGAGAACGTTTTATTAGGCTAATTTTTCCCAAGAAATGTAAACAAGAGTGTGACATGTTTCAGGGTTAACTATGATAAATCTAGGGCAGGTGGAGGATCCAGGGCTTCCCACAGCAGTTCAGGCTCTCTGGGTGCTCTTACTACTTCCCAGCTCTGGCTTGGCCAGGAGGCAGGACCTCAAGAAGGGAGGAGGAGCAGAACATGATGGCTAGGTGAAGGAAGAGGTTGGCACTGCTTGAACCTCAGACAGGCACAAAGTGGGCCCTGGGGGAGTTTGGGACAAAAGCTGTCCCAGAGTCATTTAGCCAGAGACTTGAGCTTCACATTTTGGGACTGTCCTGCTCAATTCAGGAAAGGTGGACACCCTACATGAGTCACTACCAACTGCCTCTGTAACCCACACACCTACATGGTACACAGTCCCATATAGTGGCACTTAGTCCACTTACAGAAAGGAAGAATGAATCTCCTCTAGTGCCCTAGCTGAGAGCCAGCTAGCTTTTAGCACATGTGGTAGAGGCTCATGCACTAGGCTCTAAAGGACCCAGGTTCTATTCTGCCTCTTGGGGTTACACTTAGCTATGTCTACACTGCAGGCTTCTTGCTCAAGACTTTGCTCAAGAGCGCATCCACACTGCCATGTGCTTTTGCGCAAGAGCATCCATGGCAGTGTGGATGCTCTCTTGCGCAAGAAAGCTCTGATAGCCATTTTAGCCATAGGGATTTCTTGCGCAAGAAACCCCTGTTGCCCGTTCACACTGCCTTCTTGCACAAGAGCTCTTGCACAAGAGGGCTTATTCCTCATGGGGAGAGGAGTAACTCTTGTGCAAGAAGCCCTCTGTTCTGACGCTTTACTGTAAATTTACTTGTGCAAGAACGTGCGTGCAGTGTAGATGCTCCGCAAGTTTTTGCGCAAGAACAGCTGTTCTTGCACAAGAAGCCTGCAGTGTAGACGTAGCCTTACAGGTTGTGAGGGATTCTTCTGTGCCACCAGTAGCACAAACACTCTGCTCTGGGCTTCATGAGCCCCACTCTTTCTCTCTGCAGACTTTGTTACACATAAGTGCCCAGTCTCATGTCTTCCCCAGAGTGTACATCGACCCCTATCTCCATGGAAGTAGTGAACCTCATTTTACTGGCTTCATCTCAGTTCAACAACTCTCCTTAGCACAGACACTTAGGCTAGGTCTACACTAGGGGAGAAGTTCAAATTAAGATTTGAACATTAATTGCATAGCTGGAGTCAAAGTACCTTAAATCGAATTTTGACACCATCCACACTGCGGGAGATTGATGGGAGCACATTCTCCCTTTGACTTCCCTTACTCTTTGTAGAAGCAGGACTACCAGTGCCAATGGGAGTGCCCTCTCAATTCAAATTAGCGTGTCTTCACTAGCCCCTCTAATTCGAGCCCTGCGGCTGCTTCGATCTTATCTCTAGTGTAAACATGGCCTTAGATGTATTTTTACCACATTAAAGTTTATTTGACAAAGTCTGAGTTACAGATTCACATAAAAGAAAGTAAATGGATTTGGAAATACAAGCTTACAAGTAAAAGACAAATATAAAATGTAAACTATAATCTGTTAATAAGAATAAGCTACTTTCCTATCCTATAACAATTTCCTCACCCAGTGGTCAGTCCTTACAGCGCTTGCCCAGTACAGAGGGCTGGGGTCCACTTTTCAGAAGACATTCCCACTGGCAAAGTGTTGCTTCCACAATGGATATAATTTGTGTCCTCTTTCCTTCTCTAATTCAGTCACAGACTCTTGTCTTTGTCAGTACTCAAGTCTCCCTCTGTCCCACAGTATAAACACAAGACTGGATTGAATCCATAGGTGTCAATTGTTCTCAGTGTTGATTGAGTCATCTGAGACCCAGGTGACAAGTTTCACTTCTGCCAATTTTGGAAGCCAATATTCTACATATTACATAACTACAAATGTTTTCCATACAAACATCCCACAGTAATCATGACAGCCAGCTACTTGTTTAATATTTGGTAGAGAACCCCTTTGGTGAAATATTTAGAAGATGTTTGAAGATAGATGTATGCCTGCCAGGGCATGCCTGGGTGTATCTGGGCATTGCTTGTGTCACAGAGAGATTGCAATGAGATTTTGGTTTCTAAGTCACTTTGAAAATGGGATTTAGGTTCCTAAGTCACCTAGGCACTTTTGGAAAAATTACCCAAAATCATCTTTCAAAGTAGAACTGGATTTTCATGTTTTTAACGAATTATAATATTTGAAGAAAAACATGATGGGACGGCATGTGGCAGCAAAGAACTTGTGATAACTGGTGCCAACGTCACAACTCTTCCATTCTGGATGGAAATGTTGGGTCTTATCATCCCCTTTACTTTTCCCAGGCTGAGTTTGGAGAATTGGGAGATCATAGTTTTCATTTTGTATTGCACTGTCAAAATCTTTAAAGCCACCTGTCACAACTGTTCCCCACTCTGGCACTCTGAGTGCAGAAGGTGGGCTCCCACAACAACCTTAAATACCTTGCCTTTATAGGCTCTGCTTACAAACAAACAAACAAACAAACAAACAAAAACAAACCAAAAACCTCCCTAGAGTCACAGATGCACTGGCTCTGAAAAAAAAGAAACCAAAAAAGCTGTCACCATCAAGTGATTTCACCCTAAAACACAGGAGGGAACACTTGAATACCTTCATCAGGGGTACCCCAACCTCTTTTGCCCCAGAAGAGTTTGAAAAAGGAAAAGAGAGAAACAAGCTGCAGTCTCTGGTAGCTGACCGCCTAGTCGTAGGCAGGCAGACATGCACACACAGACACTTGTTACTTTCCAGGACAAAAGAATCAAATCATCACCTTAAAAAGTTATTTTTATTAACAAACAAAAGATATATTTGATAAAACATACTTGGTTGTTAAGTGTACAGAGCAACTAAGTAAAACATATTAAAACACAGAGAAAATCTCTGGGAACGACTCTTAGGCTGTGTCTAGACTACATCCCTCTTTTGACAGAGGGATGTAAATTAGACGCTTTGAAATTGCAAATGAAGCCGGTATTTGAATTTCCCGTGCTTCATTTGCATAATTGTGTAATGGCGCTCTTTCGAAAAAGCGCCATTTTGAAAGTAAAACCATGGTCTAGACGTGGTTCTTTCAAAAACGGCAGGCTTTTTGAAAGATCCTGTACTCCTCAAAAAGTGAGGTTTACACAGCCTTAGATAGTGAATGGGGGAGGGGAGACATGGATTCACACAGAGAAGTTCAAATCAAACAACCAAAACAAAGAAGAATAACCTGATCATGACTAGATACACTTTTCACCTTTATTTACTTACAATCCCTTCCTGGTTCAGTCCACTTCCATGCCCCAAATTCCTTGGAGGCATACTAGCCCTGTCTGGGTTTAAATCATTCTGTGTCTCTCAACTCCTGGCTTAACTTCCCCACATAAAGAAAGCAATCCATATACAATCCATATTTCAGCTCTGTATCCCCATTGGTTCTTCTGTCCCCCTGCCAACACCCTTGCTAGCTACCTGAGTTTAACCCTTTAGTCACTGGGTGCTGGCCAGCACTCCTCCTATCCATCATAAAACCTTATTATTCTTCAAGATAATCATCAACACTCACCTTTGCTGTAATGCATACAGGAAACTGAAGTCTGATCATTGCTAGGCAGGTGAAGAGCTAGATACTGTTCTGGAGTGGCTAAGAACTGTTTACATTCTATTATTTTTCTTAGAGTGGTAGCCATGTTAATCTTTAACTTTAAAAACAACAAGTAGTCCTATGGCACTTTAGAGATTAACAAAAATATATAGTATCATGATCTTTCGTGGGCAAAACCCAGTTTGTCAGATGAGCTGGAGTAGAGTTATTGTAATACCTAACCCCAACTCCCTCTCTCCATACTGGCTTGCTTGTTTGTCTTATCTACCTGTTATGACTTCCCTTTTAGGTTACAAGCTCTTTGGAGCCAGGTTTGTCAGTGTATGTTTGTACTGCACCCAGCAGAATTAACTTCTGTCTTGGCTGGTCTGTAGGGCTATGTCTAGACAACTGGGCTAATTCAGGATACCAGAAGTATCCTGAAATAGCAATTCTGCATCTTTAAATGCACCCATTATTTAGAAATATATTTTGAAATAACGGGCGTGCTATTCCAGTGTCCCTGTAACCTTTGTTCCATGAGGGTTAAGGGACTTGTCAGAATAGCACTTTATTTTGCAATGTGGTGCTGTGAAGACAGCGGCAAATTTCAAAATAAGCTATTTTGAAGTAAGGGAGTAACCAACCCACCTGCTGGGTGCAGTGTACTGTCCCATCTAGTGGCATGGAGACCATTTATGAGAGAATAATGAATCTCCTCTACAGCCTTTGCTGAGAACCAGTTGGCTTTTAGCTTATGCGGTAGAGGCTCATGCACCAAGCTCCAGAGGTCCCAGCTTTGATTCACACTGTCGGTATTGCATAGGCATTGCCACAACATAAGGGTATGTCTACACTACAGAGTTTTGTCGGAAAAATGGCCGTTTTTCCAACAAAACCTGAGTTACATCCACACTGCAATCACGTTCTTCTGAAAATAAATTGAAAGAACAGAGGGTTTTTTCCGGCATTGGTAATCCTCTTTCTACGAGGAAGAAGCCTTTTTCCGAAAGAGCTCTTTCGGAAGAAGGCGTGTGTGGATGGAGAAGAGGGAGTTCTTTTGAAAGAAGAGGAAAGAGGAAAAAGCACAGGTGCCCTGGTGGCCACTCTGTCCATAGTAATCACAGCTTAAATACGAGATAGTGTCCATTCAGTGTGGACGCTATCTTTCGAAAAAGCAGATTGCTTTTTTGATGTGCTTTTGTGTGTGTATGCCCTCTTTCGGAAGAAGTTTTTTCTGAAGATCTCTTCCGAAGAAAGGTTCTTCCAAAAGAAGCCTGCAGTCTAGACATAGCCTATATCTAATATATAAAGGAGAATGTTTGTAAGTTTGTGCGCTAATAACTTGGACACTATAAGAGCTACTGCAACCAAACTTTGCATGGGATAACCTTTCATCCAGGAGAAGGTTTTAAGGTACTTTTGGACCCGCTCAAGCCCGAGCTCAAGCTGTAAAAATAAAAAAGTAACTTGCCACGCTGCGCTGCAGGGGCCGCCCTGCCTACCCTAGGTCCCGTGCCCAACGCCCCGCCCACCCTAGGTCCTGTGCCTGCCACCTCTGGCCCCCAGCGCCGTCCGGGACTCGCCCTCTCCCGCCCGCGAGGTTACATAAGCTACCCTCTTTCCCTCCCCCCGCGCTGGCACACAGTGCCCCGACCCCCACGTGCACAATGGCTCGGGCACCCGCCCTACCCCCCGCGGCACCTGCAGCCCCGGGCATGATCTGGGGTGCCCCTCCCGCGTGTAACCTCCCTTCCACCCGGAGTCGCACCTCCCCTGGGGATGACGCAGACCTATATTTTAATCCCTATAGAAATCAGTGCAACTTTTCTACCATTCAAAAAAAGATAATGGACTACTGTTTTTCTACATTTTGTTCCTCCAGTTTCCTGAGCAACACTGGGTAACTCCAGCTAGTGTTAAATAATAGTACTGGTTTTATATTAAAGAGTGTGTATCATTTATCCTGACAGCCTCAAATCTGAAAGTTTGCCTTGATTGTCTGATAAGAAGTAATTTAATGCATGGTTGTGAATGGTGGAGGTCTTTCTTTCTTTCTTTTTTTTCTTTCTTAGTATGGGCAACTTCTAAAAAGACCTCCGCACACTGCAGACACGAAAAACCCCAAAACAAATTTTCTCACAATTTCCTCTACAAGCTTATTCTTGAAGCATCTTTATGATGCAGTGGTGATGAACCATCTCTATATTCAAATTAATATTTCTATAATGCATTTATCTTTAATTACAAGAGAACGCCCATCTAGGATATTTCCTAACAATACTCATTAGTAATAAACAGATTATATCCTTATCAGTCAATCAACACTATACACTTCTAAGTGTTCTGAAAAATAAATGAAACAAGCCTGTCACTACTTGAGTGCTTCAGTGCAGTGCTTGCATGCATTATGGAATCCATTGTGCTTTCTGGCTGGGGGAAACGGAATGATGAGAGATGAGCCTGAGCTGTAAAGTTTTAGATACAAACTTCCTGAGGTTTAAGGTTGTTCAGATCTGGGGTTTTAGTTGGGTCCATTTCTAGTCAGGATGTAAAATGTATAAGGAGGGGACTGGGGTGGGGTGCGGTGGGGTAGGGGGAGGGGGAGGGGCAGCTTTAAAGCACATTGTGTACTACTGAGAAACCCATTGGTGACAATGTACGTTCTTTATGATTCTCGAGTGGAAAGTGCTACAAAAATACAAAATGTTTGTGTGAACTGTGAGATGAGTCCATTGGTGACCTTTGTTGAAAATAAAATAAGAAGGTAAGTGGGATAGAATAGAAAAGAACAAATCAAACATTAGAATGTGTTTATTCAGATCTAGCAGGCTTTCAAACATTCTTAAAACTTAAATACCCAGCTGAGGAAGTGAGGAAACAGATTGACAAAGCAAAATGAGCACCTAGAATTCACCTACTTCAAGACAGGCCCAACAAGGAAAATAACAGAACACCATGGATCATCACCTACAGCTCCCAGCTTAAACTCCTCCAGCATATCATTGACAATCTACAAGCTATCCTGGAAAATGATCCCTCACTCTTATAGACCTTGGGAGACAGGCCAGTCCTAGCTTACAGACAGCCCTCCAACCTGAAGTAAATACTTATCAGCAGCCACACACCACACCACAGAAACACTAACCCAGGAACCTACCCCTGCAACAAACCTTGTTGCCAAATCTGTCCACATATCTATATAAGCGACACCATCTCAGGACCTAACCACATAAGCCACAACATCACAGGATCATACCCTTGTACATCCACTAATGTGATATAGGCCATCAAGTGCCAGCAATGCCCCTCTGCCATGTATATTGGCCAAACTGGACAGTCTCTGCGACAAAGGATAAATGGATACAAATCAGACATCAGGAATGGTAACAGACATAAACCTATAGGGGAACATTCTAACCTCCCTGGACATTCAGTAAGGATACGTCTCACTTGCTCCCTATCTCGAGATAGGGATGCAAATGTAGTGTACCGAAATTGCTAATGAAGCACGGGATTTAAATATCCCGTGTTTAATTAGCATAATTGTGTCCGGCTGCCATTTTGAAATCGCATTATTGCGAAATAAAATGCCCCGTGTAGCAGTGTTATTTTGAGAGAAAATCCTTCTCTCGAAATAACTGTTACTCTTCAGACAATGTGGTGTACTACTGAGTAGCACATTGTGTACTACTGAGAAACCCCTTGGTGACAATGTAGGTGCTTTATGATTCTAGAGTGGAAAGTGCTACAGAAATACAAAATATTTGTGTGAACTGTGAGATGAATCCCTTGGTGAACTTGTTGAAAATAAAATAAGAAGGTAAGTGGGATAGAATAGAAAAGAACAAATCAAACATTAGAATGTGTTTATTCAGATCTAGCAAGCTTTAAGCCTCATACAATGAGGCTTTAAACCTCATACAATGAGGTTTAACAGTTATTTCGAGAGAAGGGTTTTCTCTCGAAATAACGCTGCTACACGGGGTGTTTTATTTCGCAATAATGCGATTTCAAAATGGTGGCTGGACACGATTATTCTAATTAAGCGTGGGATATTTAAATCCTGCGCTTCATTAGCAATTTCAGTACACTACATTTGAATCCCTATCTCGAGATAGGGAGCAAGTGTAGACATACCCTAATGGATTTAAAAGTAGCTATACTTCTACTAAAGAATCTGATCACCTGATTACAAGGGAGACAATTGAATTGGAATTCATTTACAAGTTCAACACTATCAGCTTAGGCTTGAATAAAGAGCTTAACTGGTTAACATACTACAAAGGCAATTTCCCCACTATTGATATTCACATCTCCACATCAAATGGTATAAATGAGACACAGCCACCCTGATTTAACTAGCTTCATTAACACTGGTCCTACAATTGACAGGAAACTTCTTTTGCTGCTATATATCTCAAATTCTGTAATTTCCACTCCAACTCATCTGATGAAGTGGGTTTCACCCACAAAAGCTCATGACCTAATAACTCTGTTAGTCTGTAAGGTGCCACAGGACTGCTCATTGTTTTTAAGTTACAGACTAACACAGCTATCCCTCTGAGATTAGCAAGAATTTATTAGTGGTGGATTGCAGCTTGAAGTGATAGTGAAGCTATTATTGTTCAAATTTAATCTTAGGTCTTTATTTGGTAACAGTGCCAGAACTGCAAGTGTTTTGTTATAAATGGGCCAACATAAGCCTATTTCACAGTAGCACTAAACAAAGTAATAATAATAGTATTTTGTTGTTAACATATTAAGTTTTGAAATAATTTTTATGTGAAAAACACACTGAGGATTAGGAGGCACTGTAGTCTCTGGAGGCCTAAATTCAAATTCTATTTTGGCTCATGAGTGAAAATGAATTAGGTTTTCTCATCCTAGTCTACGTATGCTTGTATCATATCACCAAAACCTGTCCATGAGACTGCTAGCCTAGAAAACCAGGAATAGTGTCACTCAAGACTTATCCTCATTGGTAGGGTTGTATGGAGAAACTTGAGCCAGCACTGCCTTTACTGTGGTCCCTTTCATGAGTACAAATTCATTCCCTTTGGGTACGTCCACACCGGGGTGCTATTTTCAGATAACATCTGTTATCCTGAAATAGTGTTCTGCATATCTTAACAGCAAATCCATTATTTCAAAATACATTTAAAATAACAAGCTTGTTATTCCAACATCCCATAAACCTCGTTGCACAAGGATTAAAGGACTTGTTGGAATAGAGCTCTATTTCAAAATTAGCGCTGTTTAGACAGTGCCAAATTTTGAAATAGGCTATCTCGAAATAAGCTACGCAATTTGCCTTTCTGAAAGACAATAATTGAATTGTGCTGATTAACTCCTCAGAAATATGTGTCTGATTTTTTAGAACTGCCGAGCACCCATAGCTTCCACCACCTTTTAAAATCAGGCAATATATGTCCACAATTTGCTGTCACTTTTTGTAAGAAAACATCAGCGTGAAAAATTTTAATATTTAAAAATAACTTTGTTTTATCCATGGTGTGGTGAGTTTTCATAAAGGAAATTTTCAAAGAGGTTTTCTAAGGAATGAACTCTTTATGGCAATAACTTCCTTTGCATTTGTAGTTACTATCTACTAAGTTATCTATGAATAAAAATCTTTTATTAGATAATTTTATAAAATGCTGTTTGTGGAGCAGCAGAAAGAAGCGCAAATTAATTTTTTAAAATAGCAAAATGTAATGAAAAGTATTGTCTACCTAATATGATGGTTCAATCAAATGTCCTGTTTTTAAAAGAAGCCTTTTAAATTATTCTTATGATCATACATTTATTGTATAATGATGTTACTGTAATATATTGAATTGTTAAGTATTGCGTTGGGATAGCAAACTTCAGATCTCTATGCAAGGGTCTTTATTTAATCAGATCTCACTAAAGGGGAATGTGTTCCATGATTATCATAATTCATCTATTCATCTTGCATTCCTTATCTTTTTTTCAGGATGGAGTAGGTGTAGATGAGAAGCTGTCTTTAAGGCGGGTAGCTGTGGTTGAAGATTTCTTTGACATTATCTATTCCATGCATGTGGAAACAGGGCCCAATGGAGAACAAATCCGAAAGCATGCTGGACAAAAGAGAACTTATAAAGCAGTAAGTAAACAAAAACCAGAATATAAGTTAAAATATAATATCACAATTGCATTTTTTTAAGATTATGAGTTATTTGGATTGGTGATTTTGTGTTTTTCACAACTGAGTCAGAAGTAATACAGCCCACCAATTTCAGCTTTATTTCAGAGATCTGTCTGGGAACATGTATGTGCATATATGCAAACATATAGGTTGAAAATGCTAACGGTTCAATTTTCTACTGGAGCAATGGGTGCAAGTCTATTGACTTCTGTGGAGTTTTGTCCATTTTTGCTAGCAGGGAATTTGGCTGTTTTAGCATTATTTGAAAGACAAGGTTGGTGAGGTAATATTTTTTACTGGACCAACTTCTATTGATGAGAAAGACAATCTTTTAGGCTTGTCTTTCTAATCTCAAAAGTTTGTCTCTCTCACCAGCAAAAGTTTGGTTTAAGAAAAGATATTACCTCATCCACGTTGTCTCTTTAATATCTTTGGACCAATAAGGCTACAACTACATTGCATCCAAATATGTTTTGATAATTTATAAAAATGAAGCTCCATGTTAACAGTATTTTTAATTATTAAATTAAAGTGCAGATGTTTTTTCCAGTTTATGAAAACTGTCAAGATACAGCCATTAAGGTTTGTTAATGAAACTGCTGTACTTCAGCAGATAACAGAAATCTCCATTATATATGGTTATTATAGAGTAAATATATTTGATTTAATTGTCCGAAGATTTGTAACACTTTTCCTGAAAACAAAAAGCTGAAAAGCAAGTAGATTCAATGTCATATCTGTTGACTGATCAGAAGTTAAACCAGTATAAACTGGCTGACTAGAGAGAAAATTCTTTCTAACTCCTGAAGTGTGTTTTATAGTTTGAACTAGCCACTTCAGTTCAACTTTGGTCTTGAAATATTTGTAAACTGATGTTTAACGGAGCAGTATCTTTCTGTAAATATGACATTTTCCCTTCTTAAAGAGAGGTAATAAAATGTTTACTGCTACTTCCCAAGGTGAATAAAATATAACTCTTCGTCTGTATATCAGTGACCTTACTTCTATGAGTAGTCTCATTGGTTTTAATTGGGCTATTCATGTGAGACAAATAATCAAATTTAAGATTTGATTATTAACTCCGTAGTTAAGCATGTATCACTTTTCTTCTGTTCTGGGACCATTATCTCAGTGGTTTGCAGTTGCAGTAAGCTGGAACTTTGCACACATCAGCCTGAATGCAATCTTTAGAAACAAAACAAACAAACAAATACATGTAAATCATTTGAGCCATTCTCAACATGAAGAGAAACAAAATTTGTAAAAACTCAAAATGTCAGATGCATAGAGTTAAAATTATATTACTGTTTTTTTTTCTAGGTGATATTGAAACTTTGTAGATGCATAATAATTTTTTGGCTCATTTACTGCCTTTTAAAAAAATTTGATATCTAGATTATTTCATATTGTAAGGTGTGGGCTAGGTCTTTGTAAGAGTTCTCACAACATGACCTCAGCGTTATTGACCCACATGATATATATGGATAAGGGATGACACTTGCAGTCATCATGACAAATACGTTATTTAGCGATCTTGCAATGTGGAGAAAGAGTAACTGTGTAAATAACTTTTACCTGTCACCATAGTTAGTTTTGAAGGATGGTCTTCAGAGCACTAATGAAAGTAGTATTTAACTTAATTGGTCATTAGTTGTACATTAATAAAAGTAGCATTCTCTTCACTATCTACCAGCTATGCATTAGTTTTGCTACTGTGGTCTATTGTAATGAACGGGTCACTTGCACTCTGAATTTCAAAGGGACTTCACATAGTAAGTATATCGAATGTTTATTGCCTGTAAATAAAGTACTTTAGAGCACAACCTTGCAAATATATGTCAGATATAATACTTACTACTGTGAGTAGTCCTATTGAGTTCAATTGAATAAGGCCTTTATATATTATGAATAATGTGTGCAAAGGCAACTAATATGCCTTTTGAGCAATTTGTGTAGATTAAGCAGCTTGTATAGTGGCTTCTTTTGATGTTAATTTTTATTACAGTGGTGACATAAGTTTATTGCATAGTTATCAGCTGATACTGCAGCAGCCCATGTGTAAGTGACTGTGTAATTATCAACATGTGTGTATGTGTTATTTGTTGATTTACAAAGTGCACCCAATTACATGTTCCAGAGTCAAGCTGCATATATATAATTTTAAAAAATACAATAATTCTGTGAAAAAGGAAAAGCTTCAAACCAAATTCACATCAGCTTTTGCATTCCATCTTAATTTGACTCTGCTGGACTAGCTGGGAAAGTAAATTACACTGTCCTGGATCTCTTGAGCCCCTAGAGGATTTTATATAGGGTCTGTTAACTCAAGCAAGCCAGCTGACTTCTACTGTGGTGCCTTGCAGAGAGGGAGAGCATCTCTAAGTACTCATGTTCCAAATCATTAAGCCTTGGAGTTTTATAAATCGAAATCAATTCAGCAGCTACTTCAAAAGTGTTAGGTGGATCAAAACTGGCAATTTTCAGCCTTCACATATCATAAGCAAATCATTCCTGATTTCTGTGAATGTATTCATCATGACTATTCACTCAATTGTTTAGGTGAACAAATTTTCATGGTATGGGTGATTCATGAATTGTTTTCTGCATTTATATGGCATTTGATGTTCACAATTCATGGCGTGTGGCTGGTCATATGGTATTGCCTCTGGGGATGTTAAATCCCAGTTAATCAGTTAACTGGTTAAATTTTATGCTCCAACCAGGCTGAGCCTTCTGCGGACAGGGGTGCTCCGGCCAGGGTGGAACACCCTCCGCCCACGACGGACCCCACAGGGCTGGAGCAGTCCCCTTCCCGTGGCGGGTGGAGGGCTGCTCCAGTCCACTGGTTAACTGTTACTGGTAAGCATCCCCCAGGAATCACCCTAATCACTTCTGCTACCTGATGGGATGACTGAAGTTTTTTAACAAAGGAATGATGAAAAAGAAATTTCTTAATGTCATCTGTTTTCTGATGCAAATTCATAGAACTTTGGGAATTCACACATATCTTCATAAGTATCAGCAGTTTCCGGAATACTCACGAATAATGAATATTATACCCCTATGAACGGCAGCAAATTAAATTTGAATAGATTAGTAGTGAACCTACCTACTTTTTCATAATTATAACAGCACTAGTTAAAACTTTGAATATTGCCCAGGCATGATTAGTAAGGCCAAAGAAACTGGCAAAACGTATTGTAACTTAAATTAACAATAGCTTGTATTCATCTGGGTAAACAAGTTTGGAAAATGTAAGAAAAGGCCTGAATCTTCACCTTGTCCCTGTTTGGAACATAGTTTAAGACTTCTTTCAGTTTTGAACGAGGACTCCCCTCCCAGCCCATTTCTGATGCTGAAGTGCTGGAATACATCAGCGTGTCATTCTGCAAACTTGCCCAGCATATCATCCTGGCATATCTAGGCTCAATTTATGAACTGACCATCCTTAGTCTTCACCACAGGTATTAATTTTAAATTGCAAGACTTTGTGGAAATGAATGGCACTTGTACCATTTCAGTGGGACTTTACATAATGATGCTGCACAGGAAGATAACTATTCTGTATGGTGGTTCTGTGATAATAGTATTTTGGAGGAAGCTGCTGTACATTTTCATCACCTGAAAAGTATGTCAAACTCAAACTGCAGGATTCCTCAACACAGAGTCCGTTAATTGCTTAGGAAACTACCTGTGTTACAGTATATAGTTATAGCGTAAGCTCATATTCTCTCCTTCTACCTTCACTCCAAGTACCCTGCAGGGATCACACAAACTGTATCGTGCAGAGCTAAGACTTTTTCCCTTATGGCTCAGTATATTAACCTTAACACTGGAAAAAAATGAGAGTAAGTTGGTAATTTAGATAACAAAAGCAGGTACATTCTTTATTCTTCTTACTGACTTACTCTGCTACATATAGGTGTCCTACTTCATATGGCATGTAAGACCACCTAGAGACTGATGCTATTAGATTACACTGTTACATGTCTATGAGCCAAATTCTCTGGTGATGTAACTCTATTGATGTTAGCAGAGTTGTGTGAACAGAAAATTCGGCCCTACATATATTGCAGTGAAATAAGAGTTTTCTTGCTTTTGGGATTTTAAATCATAGCTATTAACATTTTAAAACAGATTTTTGCAAGTATTGACTAGAGAAACAATGTATACAGTGTTTATTATTTAATTAGTTTCAGAACTGCTTGTGAAGTTTACAGACATTAAAAAACAAGGTCCTTATCCTGAGGAGATTGCATTAACATACAGATGGTGTAGTTAACACAAAGCCAGGTTATGCCTGGCTGTTCTGCAGGCATACAGATTGTTAAGGGAAGGGAGGAGAGTGAAAGGAACCTATTCTGTGCAGTACAGGATCTGCATCCTATCAGGTATGTAGCAATACTCCACACATAGCTAGTTGAGTAGACAGGGGAATGTACCTGAGCTCTACAAACAGGTGTATCAGCCAGCACAATCCTCCTTTGCAGTTGGGAGTCCAGGAAGAATTCTTTTTCCTTGAGACAGAATTCTTCCTGAAGTCTTGCCTATACTATTATGGCTTAAAGGTACAAATGAGCCCACAGTCCTCAAACCATGGAAGGAATATTGCAGTGGCAAAATGGGGGATGGGTGAGATGGAAGGGAAATGCTTTTAAGAATTAAACTTTTTTTTGTGTGGTAGCGATAGTGGTGATGAGAATTGGTTTTAAAGTTTGTTTTCTCCTCTATTCTGACACAGTTCCTCCAAAGCACTAATATTCACTAATATCTCCCTGCCTTGCCTTCAGTCTGATCTAAGTTGTACCAAAATGGCCTTTGATAAGCCCCAAGATCAGAGTCACCTTTGGCTCCTTTTGGGTCCAGTTATGAGCACAGCTGGGCCAGGATCAAGGAACAAGTCTTAAATTTTAGAGCAGTTTCTTCTTTCCCACATAAGATGTTAACTTAACCCTAAAACTTTCTTTATTATTTATTTTCATACAGTTTATGCAGATAATTACATACAAATGTTCTGCTTTGTAAATTGTATGTTCCCCTACCTCTATGATTCATATACCTCCCAATTGTTAGTATAAATCCTTACTTCATCCATAGGAAGGTGAGTAGGTTCTTAACTAAATTATTTGTCAGAATGTGTTATTGAGCATGAAATGGGGTCCTTCCTGGTATATGATCAGCAGTGCAAAAGCTAAAAGAGAAAAAAAGAAAAAAAATCTGAAGTAGTTTTGCACTGGCATAATTGAAACAGTGCTGATCCATGAAACAAAACCATGGACCATTTTCTGTCATTCTGTGGTTCAAATTCTGCTTTTACGCCAGTGTAAATTCAAAATATCTGCATATTGCAGTCAATGGACCTACCTTGGATTTATATCAATGTGAGAGCAGAATTTGGTGTTTAAATTAGACTAGTCTTCTTGAAGCAGGTCCTGAGTACACAATTATTAATTATTAAGTATTTATTAACAGAGAATTATTCTGTGTTCACACAAATATTCTAACCTTGTGAGTAAAGAATTCTATAGACCTTAAAAAAAAGTCTTAGAAGAAATGTGGATGTAACACAGTCTACAAGTGAATTCCCTTTTAGAATAAATAATTATTTCTAATTTCAATTTTTTCTCTTCACTAATGGTACGTCTGCACAGCAGGGCTAAAGTTGAATTACACTACACAACTTCAGCAACATCAATTGTGTAGCTTAAGTTGAAATAGCTTAACTCGGCTTTTGGCGTTGTCTATACAGCAGGAAGTCGAAGGAAGAACACTCCTCCTTCGACTTCCATTACAGCTCGTGAAATGAGGGTTAGAGGAGTCGGAGTAAGAAGTCCTCCAGCTCAACATTATTTCGAAATAATGGCTTGTAGCGTAGACACACACTATGTTATTTCAAAATAACATCAGTTATTCTGAATTAACGCTGCTGTGTAGATGTATCCGAACTTTGATGACTACCATAGCATTCCCCATGAATGCCTCTTCCCCATGCTACCTTTGCTCACTTAAGGAAAAAGTTGTAGTTAATTTTAAAAAAATCAAAGGGTCAAGAAATAAATTATTAAAGTTATACTTAAAACATCATATCCTTTCCAACCTCTTATTCCCGCCATATAAGGAAGGCAGGGTTCTATGACAACTATCACAGATATCTGACACAATAAAAGGGCTTAACATGTTCCTAGATGTCTAAACAGCACATTTGAAATGAGGCTTACAATGTATTAGCAGCAAGACCAATGTGAATAGAAAACAGTTAATAATTTTGCAGCACTTGGAGTGAGGAAAGTATAACAGGAAGATGAGATGGGAAGGGTGGGTCTGTGGTGTGTATATAAAGTATAAGATGCTAATGTTGCTGCCCACTCAAGGAAAAGCAATTTGGTGGATAGACTCTGATCCTGTGGGTGGCACATACATACATAGAGTATGTTCAATGTGAGTGGTCAGATAAGCCAGTGTTGAATATGGGTTTAACAGTTTGCCCAGGTGGCTCAACAACAGGATTTTCCAGTTTGAGTGTCCAAACTTTATGTAGCTCTCTCCTCTTCTACCCTCTAAAACAGGTTTGAACAGTGCCAGGCATGTGATAGTTTGAAAAATCAGATCACACAAATGCTTTGTCCATTGACCCCTAAACATTACAAACCTTGCTTCCAGGGGAAGTGCCACTCTTTGACAGGGTGCAGCATGAGGTCATGAGGTCTCTTCCAGCCCTGGGATTCTATGATTCTATGTGCTCCCATATTCCCGCCTACCAGGCCAGCTTCACAAGTCAGCACTGAGGCAGAGCAGGGTCACAGGCCAGCACTTTACCTCCACCAGCATCACTTACTTACCTGGAGTGGACCTTGTTCTCAGGGAAGCATAAAGACTGCAGTTGTGCCCAGACTGAGCACAGGCCTCAAAGCGTGAGAAAGGTTCCTTGTGTTCTCTGCGTCTCTTCACACAGCCACACGCACATTGGGCACAATCCACTCCTGTGTATTTTTAAATTGGCATATTTGTTCTGGCTTTCTATGTATTGCAGTTTTGGAATCACCTACCATTTCATCAACTGATTGCTATTCCCCTTCTCTAGCCCATTCAGGAAGTTGGTTCCACTACTGAAAGCTGGGAATGGGGTTGCACAGCATAAGCTCCCTGCAGTGCTATTTGGTCTTGATATAAACTGTAAACCAGGCATGAGGAACCTTTTTAGGGTTGGGGGCTACTGACCCACACAAGTGAGAAAAAAACCCAAAATCAAAACAAAAAACAAAATAAAAAGAAAACAAACAAACAAAACAAAACAAAAAGAACCCCTCACTGATGTGGCCTCCGACTGAGAAGGAGAAAGACACTCCCCACATCCCCCAGGCACACCAGAACCTAGGGAGCCCAGGTTAGTAGATTTTGTGTGCTCCAGCCCTGCAGTGGGGTGGAGTGAGGGCTGGAGTGCCAACATAGGCTCCCCAGTGTTGGGGTGGAGCCCCAAGCCCTAGGGGCCATATCCAAGCAAGTCAGAGGGCTGCATCCAGCCCTGGGGCCTTAGGTTCCACACCCCTGTTGTATACAGTGCCCCCCGTTCCCTATAAAACCGTACAATACTAGTAATAATGGAATAAGTTTGTCTTCATTTCTTAGCCTGATGTCAGGAAGGAAGAGGGCATCCCTGGACTTCCACCACTGATTCCCTTAATCAGAGAATCAGATTCAACTATCTGATTTGCTGGTGGGGGCTCTATTCCACTTTCTGTTTTATCCCTCTGGTTTCTTTCTGAATTTCTTTTAAAAGAAAAGAAATGAAACTATATGCTTTTCTGACACATCATCTCTTCCATACTGTACACTTGTGTACTCTCAGTTGTTAATGCCTTAAAGGTTAATAAGTTCACTTGCAAAATCTTATTGCTGCTCCTCATATTTGTCACATGTGCCCTAAAACCTCTCTTTTACTTTAGTGCTTGTTAGTTTTGCAAAAATAATGTAGCTAAAAAAGGGGACATCATAAACAACACAGAATGCGCTAAAATAAACATTGAAGGCAGAACACACAGGGAATTGTTTCCCCATATTACAATTACAATGGAACAGAGGAAGTTTCAAGGCCTCATTATGTGCCAGAGGAAATGATGACCAGTCAAGAACCAGCATGCCTGTTAAGATGGCTTTCCCGCTTCTTCTCAGGGCACTGTAAAGTGAGATTGGGATGCAGGAGTTCCCCTGTAATACCCAAAAATCCCAGAGCCAGACCAGGGTCTTGACCTCAAGCACTGCAGACAAGTGTTTGTCTTGAAGTTTTGTTTTGTTTGGTAGGTTAAAGATGCGGATTGCCAAGTCTGTGTTTGTCATATTTACCTGATACCAAGTTTGATACCAAGTGTATGGCCACAACTGGTGGACTGGGACAATAGACACTAGCAACACTAAGCTTGGCCCTGATGTGGGTCAGCCCTACCTGCCACAGTCTTATAGTTATGCTTGTACTTATGGCATTTTCTAATAATCTGTATAAGACTCCCTCTACTCTTCCATCTTTGTGTGAGAGAAGCTGATGTTGAGCATGTTAGGCAATTACAAGTCCTTCTCTCTTGCAGTATAGCCTTTACTCTACAGAGCAATATCACTAAGAGCCCTACGAATACTCATGTGAACAAGGGTTGTAGAATTGGGCCATTACTGGCTCCTTATGATATAACTGGAAAAACACAAATAATGTTTTCTGATAAAATCAGATCATTGACCAAATCCTGCTATCCTCCCTGACATGAGGATAGGCAGTGTTATTTATTATGTCCCCCAATTAACTCAACAGGACTCTTTCTGTGTGGAAGATTTTGCCCCACAATTTTTATTTTTCTGGTGGAGGAAGCAAAAATGTATCACTTACCCATTTGATACCTTTTGGATGCACACGCACAAGCAGTGCTGTAGCAAACTACTGGCAAGCAGAATTTATTATTTACAAATCAATGCATAAAGATACCTGGGCCAAATTCTCAGCTGGTGAAAACTGACATAGCTCCAATGACTTAATACATGTTGAGCAAAACCATATTACATCAAGTGAATATTTGGTCCATATAATTTAAATAATCTGAACCAACTCACTAGGGAAAAGAAGCGAGAGGTTGGTCAAGGTTAACATTATATAGGGGTGGCATCCCTGAAAAAATATTATAGTGAGAGTTGGGAGACAGAAGGAGCTACCATGTGAACAAATTTAGTTGTGGGAGTTGATGTTCCCTTGTTGTCAGAGGAGTACTCCCACAAATTGGGGTCTTAACTCAGTTGTTCACAGTTCTAACCCACAGGATTTCAATCCTATTTGATGGAACCAGAATTCGACAGAAATGTTTGATTAGAATAAATGGAGCATTCCTTTCAAATCTAGGCTACTAATGAATCCATGGGTAAGGCCCATTAATTTCAATACAGCCAAACTCCAAAATGTGTTAAAATGTTATGAAAGAGAATTGGCTGCATATGTGTACTTACTAATTTCTAAATGTTAATTTTGAGCTGATTTTAAGTTTTTTTTAGAGGCTGTGAAAACTGAATCCAACTCATGTTTTCATGCTTTAAAAAAAAATCAGCTGTTTTTGTTGGGTAAAAGTGGGCAAAATTGATCTGAATTTTTTTTTCAATTTGCAGAATTTCTAATTCAATAAGTGATTTAGTTTAATGTTTACAGACAAGCTCTTTTTGAGGCTAAGATAATATGTGCCAAATTTCAGCTCAGAAAGAAATTTACTCCTGTTATAATACCACTGAAAAAGAGGTTTAAAATGGAAAAAATCCAACAGCCTTAACACTAGTAGCATACACATATGGTATAATTCACATTCTTAATGATTTTTAATTCATAGTTTGCTGCTTATTTCAACCTTCAAACCAAATCTATGGGTGACACTCAGAGCCCATCAATGTATAAATTACATCTGTGTAAACTCACACCAACTTAGTAACATTTTCACTTCTGAATTTGCTATACTGAAGTGTTTTAAGGGAGCATAACTTATAGCAGTGAGTAGCCAGGAGGCAGATTGCCAGAAGAAGGAGATAAGATGGTTAAAAAATGCCAAATCACCTTCTGCCAGCTCTCTTATGCTTAATTAGACCCACTTGCACATATTAATTGCATTTACATCCATGCACTGAAATGTAACCTATCCCACTCTACATATACCTCCTCGGAATTTAGCCCTCCATCTTTTCACCTTAGTCTCCCAGGTCAACTTGCATCAATATTGCCACCCTTCAGTAGCTAAGTGGGATCCAGCTACAAGCTTCTCAGCAACAGAGCACAAGTGGGTGTCAATCTATTTCTTTTTTAATTTCTGCTACTGAGTCTAACTCTCTGCTTAGGGGCTATTGCTTTGCAAAGTCCTTTCAATTGGCAAAGTGAGGCCTAGAAATTCATTGAGGCTGATCTGCAGGAGACCAGATGCACATACTCTCCAATGTCAGACTTTATGGTTGTGTTTGTGAACATAAAATATGAAAATCTGATCATTCTGGAGTCTGGACTGGATGGCCAAAACATATGACTTCCAAGTACACCAAAGGAACTACTGAGATTGATCGACTGTTAAATTCTAGAGTGATTAGTAGAAAGGATTTATTTAAATCTGAGCATTTATCTTCAGACTCTGAAGATTTTCAGCAAAAGGTATAACAAAGACAGGAACAGAACAGTGATGAAGAAGATTGTCAATATTCACAATCTGTTGGCTATTTGTTGATATATTGTTAAAATGAAAATAAATAAAACCTGTAAAGTAAGGAAGTTTTTGCAGTACAAGCTGTAACAAAAATATCTGGGAGCTTTTCGGTATGTTTAAAATAAACCCCCTCACTTGGGTGCCTGTGATATATGAATATTTTTTGCTGAACACATATTGCCAAAAATATAAATAAGGAAACAAAGTGCCTTTTTAAATGGTGTATTTTAAAGAATTGACTATTATTCACCATTAAATGATAAATAGCCAGATTAGGCAGCTGTTTCTGGAAATGCTGTATAGGATGTAGTACATGCTTTCATTGTGCTTCCTGGCATTATGGAATAATATACCTTATATGGAAATATAATGATCAGGTCTGTTAAATCAAGTTCAGTAAGCTTATATAATAACACCTATACTTCGTTATTCATTTCAGATTTCAGAGACCTATGCCTTCCTGCCGAGAGAAGCGGTGACACGATTTCTAATGAGCTGCTCAGAGTGCCAGAAAAGAATGCATTTAAACCCAGATGGAGTGGATCATAAAGGTAGTTTTAGTGTCAAATGGTGGGATGTAAAGTAATTTTATTCCTAATACCCATTTATATTTTCCTAGATTAAGTGAAAGCTCATAAAAATTTGGTAGACTAGAACAGTTTAACAAGTCAGATCATCTCAATTAGTTAAGTTAGAAAGTAGTGAATCTTCTCCATTCACGTAAGGGATGGAGTGAAATGACATGCTCATTTTCAATAGAAAGATGATACTACCTGGAAGAAATCATTTGTTTTTCTATGGAAATGTTTGTACATCCATTTAAAAGTAGGGAATAGATGGGGTACGTGCACTGTAGTGATTTCGGATAAATGAGCTCCTAATTTTTTTAGTTGCTTGTTCCCGATTCACATATTTTTTTCATGGAAACGTCTGTCTGTCCAGCCAAAAAGCAATTGAAAATACCAAATTTAGAGCCAAATGACAGAAATGGTCTGACATTTGACTGCAGATTAGACAGAAGTGGCCTCCAATATATCATGCATAATAAATATATTTGTGTTACAGATAATGGAAAACCTCCAACTTTGGTGACCAGTATGATTGATTACAATATGCCAATTACTATGGCCTACATGAAGCACATGAAACTGCAGCTACTAAATTCACAACAAGATGAGGTAAAAACTCAAAGATTCAAAGTTTGTTCACAGTTGCTGATATAGGCCCAATACTGGCAGTTCTCCTTAGACCCAGTGGCTTTGGTGAAGCACTCTGCTGCTGTACTAGAGATATTAGGTCAAGTGTTAGACATTGTCTTTCATGTGACTGTGCCAGAGGGGGCTGCAAAGAGTATGGAGACAGTAAGTCCAGTCTGGGATTAGTGCTGTGCTCATCAGTGACCTCTACCTCCACTTTCAGAAGGGACATTATTATCAGGCCCTGAAAATGCCATCCAGTTCTGACGGACAGTAGCCAAGATGCAACCCAGTAGGGGAATGCAAATGGCAGCAATAACAAAATTGGTTGGATCATTAGGATGAAGGATCTCACTGGGAAGCATATAGGGATTTAATCCATCCTTCCTAGAATGTCCTTCCCTAATTCAGCAGACACTTAAGTTTGTGCTTAGAGTTAAATGCCTAAGTGCTTTGCTGAATTGGCATTTCTATCAGAATGAATAAAAAGGGAATAAGTGTAAGAACTGGGCTTCGTCAAAGAGAATTGGAACCAAACTGCTTTTTTGATGATTTATTTTCTTTTCCTTGGTTCATGTAGGGCTTTTTCAGATTTTGGAAAGTGCTTTATGATTTGGATAAGAGCCGGCAAATTATTTGTAATAAACTCACTTTGATAGAAATGTGTTCATTTATGTGAGCTGCCACATAGTTAGGAGCTGAGCTCTGTGCCAGCCAGAAAACAGTTTTGCATGCTGTGTTCTTCTGCCTGCCTGCAAGAAATAATCTGAATTTGATTTTTTTAAAAGGAAAAAATCTTTAAAAACAACCCCAACAGCTGGATCATGGTAAAGACCCTGACTGACTCTTGATATTCTGTAAAGTCAGCCAAATTCTCCTTCATAATAAGTAGATACGGACTTTTGATGGAGATTTATAAACTACTCAAATCCCTACAAAAACTGGACTATCAATACTTCTCTAAAGATATCAGGGATCT
The DNA here is from genome assembly GCA_032595735.1 of Pelochelys cantorii. Taxonomy (NCBI): domain Eukaryota; kingdom Metazoa; phylum Chordata; order Testudines; family Trionychidae; genus Pelochelys; species Pelochelys cantorii. Next base: position 73,271,733 of record CM064327.1, read on the forward strand.
CTTTTCTTTATTGGGGGTTTTCTGCAATTCCCTATGAGAACTTCTCATAACCGCTGCCTGATTTCCTCTTCTTCACAGCCAGGTCACCTGGGTTGACTTCCTCTAGTTGGGGAACTAGTTCCAGGACCACCAATAGCAGCAGATTGGAGGCTTTATCCTTGTAATGTTGCTTAAAGCTACATTATTTTTCTTTCATTTTTCCCTTTCTTCTCACTGAGAATGCCTGTTGACATACAGAGCACAGCACTAATGCTGGATCAGGGCCATCTACGACAGCATATTCCTCCTCTGCTACAGATGGAGCCTTTCAGTACTTGAGCTAATGGCAATATTCAAGACCCCTGCAGTGTACCAGTTTTCCACCCAGGTCAGCCAGCAGGATCAATATAATGGTAGTAGGAAGCATTCACTTCCTCCCTCACTCCCACTGTACTTGACAGCATGGCCTCTTCGATCATGCAAACCCCGTCTTGCTATATAAGAAATCTTTGCCACCATGTAGTGAGGAATGGTGTTGCCATTTGTAATGTATTTCATTTGCACAATGAGCATTCACTAATGAGCAGCAGCATCACAAGTGAAGTTCTCATGGTCATTTTTAAACTTGCTCACAACCGATGCATACCTAGATACAAGAACAAAATGGCAGTGAAAATGTAACAGTACAAAGTAGGAAGCATTTCTGATGCACATCTTCAAACTATCGCATGCAATATAGTGCACTTTAAAAATCCATCCTTTGATTTATACTAAAATTCTGTTTCCAAGGTTTCACTTATCATCTTTGTATCATTGTGGGTGGGGAGGATCTAAGGTTGGAACTAATGTGTATACCACAGTGAGCCAGCATAGTAATCCAGTCCCTCATAAATAGGAATGTCACCTCTACCACATTGGACTAAGCTAAATTGTAGTTTTTAGATTCAGCCCTTGATAAGGGCGGTGCAGAACCACCCTAGCCCAACAGGAGCTCTCAGCAGCACTGGGGAATTTACCTCTGCTACAGCTGGCAACAGCTGTCCATCCCTCTCCATGCATTTCCCTCCCACCCCCCGTCCCCCTAGAGAATAGGGTACAGCAGGACTGCTAATTTACACAGCTACTGAACCTCTAGGTTATTCTGGAGCAGGCCAGCAAGTGGAGAGATGTGTGTCCTTTATCAGGCCTGCTGATGGGGCAAGAGGGCTTAAAGGGAGAGCTGCCCCAGGGCCTGGTGATTCAGAAGTGCCTGGGGCTCCTGGCCACCACTGCCACTACTATAACAGCGGTGTCTGGAACCTCAGACCCTTTAAATCGCTGCTGGAGCACTGCACTCACATTCTGGGTGGTTCTGAAGGCTGGCTGCTGGGGGCAGGGTGGTGCTGAGAGCTGGGTGCCCCAGCCCTGTCCCTTCTTCCTGAAGCCCTCTCCCTTCCTGGAGAACGGAGCTGCCCCCGCCCTTGCCCGGAGGTCTGGTAATTCTGTCAGCCCCCTGCCCAGCATTCCCCTAAGCTTTGTTATTCCCCAGCTGTACAGACTGATAGGGGGTCATGAATGGCCAGGATTGCCTTACTCTGCTCTGGGAGCCAAATCAGCCCTCAGCAGCCCCAGAATTAGCAAGGTCTGAGCTACCTGCCCTTGGTCCCTATGCTGACCCTAGAATCTATCCCATTGTGCTTGAGGGCTGGAGGTGTGTGGATGATGATACAACCTTTGAAAGAGTGCAATATGCATTTCCCCTGTAGAAGATGGTGTGTACCCACACCAAATTCTGTGCTACACACAGGGCACTTGCTTTTACTCAGTTGCTAGCACTCAATGCATTACCCACTTGATTTAGGCACCCTCATCTTTTCCCTGATCCTTAGGCTCTGGGTGAAAGGAACATACTTTTACCCAATTCCCAGGGCTCGAGGCCCCCCTCATCTAGTTCCTAGAGTTCGGGGCATAAACTGGTTAATTTAAATACCCACCCTTGCCCAGTTCCTAGGGCTCAAGGCCACCCCATACCTGATTCCTAGGGCTCAGGGCATAATCTTTTGTGGGTTTAAGGATCTTTTATCAGTGAAAGAATCTTACACAGTAATATACTTACCCTCTATTTATTAATAAACACCAAACCAGAATACACTAAGCATAGAACATTCACCCCTCCCAGTCAGGCAGACATGGCCAGTCAATAACAGGTAATATGGGGACTCTAGCTTCTGCACACTGCAATTGGCAGGCTGTTGGTTCCAAAGAGATTTTTTTGGACTCCAGTTTATATGGTGTTACTTGAGTCTTGTTTAGCTGTACCTTAACCAATCATTTTACTAAAATATTAGTAAACAATTTTCTAATCAATCCTAACATATTTTAAAACAATTCTTTAATCAACCATGCCCCACCACCATAATTGATTTACATCTAGCAAAATTAGTTTTTTAACAGACAGAAACAATCACAGAGCTAGGCAGAGACCATACAGAGAAACAATAGAGAAGTAGAGACCATAAAAGCAAAACAATAGAAGTATAGATTTCGCAATCACAACTGTTGTTAAGCGGCTTCTTGCCAGACAGAATGCTATCAAACATAGTTTTCTTTAACCATCTTAAGAGCTGTTTCTTTATCTGATAATGGTGGGTACTATCAGAGCAGAAGCTCCTTCTTAACAACCCAATAGTATATTGTTTTAATGTAATTTAGATGGAATGTGAAGATGCAGGCCTGACAACAGGAGGAGAAGGGGGCAAAGGAGGCAATTGCCCTTTGGCCCAGTGGTTCTAAAGGGCCTGACATGTTCCAGCTGGCTTTGAGGGCCAGCGGGGGTGGAAGGGCGCCATGCCATCCTGGCAGTGCGGGGGGTGGCTGCCATAGCCCCATCCCTTCAGCCTGAGGCCCTGTCCATTTCAGAGAGCATAGAGTCACCCCTCTCACCTCATTGCCTAGGGGCCAAACAATTCTGTCAGTTCCCCTGTAAGGATATTACTTTCTGCTTCCTGGATCCTGGATGTTGCTCTTCTAATATCTCTGCAGAAAAAGACCTTATACTATAACTACGGGAAAAGGCCTCATCCTTATAGGTGCAGAGGGAGACAAGGTCTTGCCCTTACATCTCCCCTTCCTATTGGGAGGCTAGTGCTGCTGTGGGTGCTAGTGTCTAGCAGCTCTTACATTCTAGCTAGTCTGTCCGATGGCTTTATTGTGGTACCCACCAACCTAGTATCTGAGCAACTCCCACATTAATGAGATTGCATTACCATGATGCCCTTTGTGGATGTTCTGTCTCTTCCCTCTGTTCAGGTTTTAAAAAGCTTTGATTGGGGTAGGGTGTTTGGCTTATTTTAATGCAAGGACTGGATTCATCAGTATCTCCTGTGTTGAGGCACAAGGGGGAGTCTTCCAGCATCCTCTCCCCACTCCAATGCCTTCCTGAGGCTAGGAAAAGTCTAGCCCTTAATGATATTAATCTCCATCCAGACCATTTCATTAACATATTTACAATTAATTCTAGCATTAGCTGAACTTTTCTAGATCACTCATAGTTACTAACAAACAAACAAAATCAAAAGATAATCCATTGCCTGCTAGTTGAAGTTCAGTCTACTTGAAGTTCAGTCTTTATAAAAGAACAAATAAATATGCCTCATGTTCTTCTTCAAGCACTTAAAACTCTTCTTCAGTGCATACTGCTTTAACAGTCTTATGGGGTTTTTTTTAATTTGTTTTTTGCATTTTTTCTAAACTTTCTTGTTATAAACAGACAAGCCTTTGGAAAATGTTATACTCTTAACAGTGACTACAAAAATGTCATGGAGACTTTCCATGTTTGTCTCTCAGGCCATGTCTACACTAGATGATTATTTAGAATTTACTAAGTTTGACTTCTGGGCACCCAGTTTTACAAATTCGAAGTTCCGTGTCCTCACTACGAGGAAGAATCAAATGTAGTCTGAGGTAGCACATCCACGTTAATGGAGCCTGCCTTGGACTCAGAGTCCTAGGAAGCACAGGCCAATTCGTTCAAATTAGTGACACTGGAGCATCTATGCTAATGTTATTATGGACTTACAAGTTTGGGAATAGCATTACTCCTTGCAGGACTACAGAGTTCGAATTCCACGATCCCTCATTCCAGAATAACGGGCTTGGTACAGTGGATGCATCACTTAGAAAATTGACCTTGGGGAACTGATTTTGGACTAACGTCCTAGTGTAAACCAGACTTCATTGACTTCCACCTCAAGTTCAAAGCCCTGCAAACACTCGTGAGCACGCTTAACTTCACACACATATGCAGAGTCATTGGCTTCAGTGGGACTGCTAACCTGAGTAGAGTTAAGCAGGAGGGATGACATTAGTTGGACTGTTTTCTCTACAACGATCCACCAGGGAACTAAAATTCCAGCTGGATCTCTTCTGGCTCCTGCATCATCATCACTAATAAAGATCTGTAATCAAAATTAGTCATTAAGAACTATATTGAAGATGTGTGAGCCTGAATAAAATCCTGCTCACTCACCAGGATTGAATTAGCTGCTTTTGCCTTTGATTTCAATGTGAGCAAGATGGGGCCTGGGGACATTGAGAAGATACCACTTTTGCACTCACTTTTCTTACTGAAACTACAGCTTGAGCTTGGTATCTTGCTCCTTTGATGTCAAAGATCATTTTGCTATTAATTTCACTGAGGCCAGAATTTCATCTTAAAGTTTCATATTGTCAGTGGCACTGCCCATTCTGGTAAGGTGAGCAATTCAAGCACAAAAAAATGGAGAACTCTCCTGTTCCACCAATACTTAATATCTGAAAACTGCCTTAAATTCTCAGACTACTAACACTTTGTCTGTATGGAATATTTGAGAGAACACTTACTAGTATTTTATACGGGTATTGTAATTATTTAGTGAACCTGAACTGCGCTTGTCAAATAAATGATCATGGTGCATTTTCTGATGCATTATCCTTGATCATCTTCTTATGTTTATTTCCTTACTCACTAATTTACCTAGATGCCCCAGTCATTAGTATGAATTAGCAAGATAGATGTAGCATGAACATCATATTTGAAAGTTATCTTGACATTTCCTAATACAACTGAAACACAACATTTTAAATTTGCAGGATGAAAGCTCCATAGAAAGCGATGAGTTTGATATGAGTGACTCCACCAGGATGTCGGCTGTGAACTCTGACCTCAGTTCCAACCTCGAAGAAAGAATGCAAAGCCCCCAGAATCTTCAGAGCCAGCAAGATGGTAAGCCATATAATACTTCTAGTACTGATACTACTACTACTAATATGAACAAAAATAGCTTTGTTGTTATTCTTTTGTGCAGCACCTGCCATTCAGCACCTGCCATGTCCTTTCCTTGACAATCTCTTTTAATAGGCAGCTTGAGACACAGCTTCATTATGTCTCAACACATAAGAACATAAGAATGGCCGTACTAGGTCAGAACAAAGGTCCATCTAGCCCAGTAGCCTGTCTGCCGACAGTGGCCAGCACCAGGTGCCCCAGAGGGGGTGGACCGAAGACAATAATCAAGCGATTTGTCTCCTGCCATCCTTCTCCAGCCTCTGACAAACAGAGGCCAGGGACACCATTTCTATCCCCTGGCTAATAGCCTTTTATGGACCTAACCTCCATGAAATTATCTAGCTTCTCTTTAAACTCTGTTATAGTTCTAGCCTTCACAGCCTCCTCTGGCAAGGAGTTCCACAGGTTGACTACACGCTGTGTGAAGAAGAACTTTCTTTTATTAGTTTTAAACCTGCTACCCATTAACTTCATTTGGTGTCCTCTAGTTCTTCTATTATGGGAACTAATAAATAACTTTTCTTTATTCACCCTCTCCACACCACTCATGATTTATATACCTCTATCATATCCCCCCTTAGTCTCCTCTTTTCTAAACTGAAAAGTCCCAGTCGCTTTAACCTCTCTTCAAATGGGACCCGTTCATACTACTGTGGCTCTTTTGAATGATGTTGATTGCTTATTGGGCTCCTGAACCACTGAGGCCAGAACATCACTGTACTAGACTATGATTCCAGGATTGTAAATATAGTTCCACCTATTCATTCTCAAAATATTCAATTAGGGGCCCAATGTTGTGAGCTGCAGAAAGCATGCTGGAAGAATTGTGACTTATGGATGAGTCTCAGGGTATGTCTAGACTGCATCCCTCTGTTGGCAGAGGGATGCAGATTAGGCAGGTCGACATTGCAAATGAGGCAGAGATTTAAATATCCTGCACCTAATTTGCATAAAAATGGCCACCACGTTTTGCTGACTCAGCACTTTGTCGGCAAAAAGCGGCAGTCTAGAGGGGGATCTGTCAAGAAAGAAAGCCTTTTTCGACAGATCCTGTAAACCTCCCTGCAGGAGGCATTAGGGATCTGTCAAAAAAAGGCTTTCTTTCTCAACAGATCCCCCTCTAGACTGCCGCTTTTTGCCAACAAAGTGCTGAGTCAGCAAAACGCGGTGGCCATTTTTATGCAAATTAGGCATGGGATATTTAAATCTCTGCCTCATTTGCAATGTCGACCTGCCTAATCTGCATCCCTTTGCCGACAGAGGGATGCAGTCTAGACATACCCTCTGAGGGGCAGCTGTGTTAGTCTGCATCTGCAAAAACAATGAGAAGTCCTGTGGCACCTTAAAGACTTCTTCTTAAGGATGCTCATTGTCCTCTAGTGCATTTGCTGCACCTTCCTTGATCAAGCTCTTTGAACTTAAACCCTCTAGGGATGGATACAAGATGTGTATACAGAGTACAAATTATGCTATTTTGCTGGGCCCAAGCAAAGCCCTGTACATGTTTGGAAGCTTTCTAGTAGCTATGCACAGAGCAAACAAGGGCATAGGCAGATCAGCTACATGCTGTGGCTCCTGAAAAGCACACAGGAGTCTGTGTCAGTTCCTGGAGCCGAGGGAGGATTGCACAAAGGGTTTCAGTTCATACATGCAAATCCTCCCATAAAGTCAACAGCAATTATTTCACCAACAGGCACCACATGATTGCCTTCCAGCCCTGTGCCATGCCTAGGGACTGAGGGTAAATTCCATTCCCCAACCTGCATGCTGTTCTCTACACAAGCCTTATTACTCAGGCTTTGTGGATGGGAGGAGAGGGGAATTTCAGCTATAGCACCTGCTCTACAAAATCCTTAAGGGCAGTTCTCACTACAAAATAGACTTCATTCTGTTTTGAACAATAGGGACTTCATTCATACCTGCAGGACTGAAAAGGATGAAACTAGCACCTGCACCTGCACCCACGGGGGAGGAGATGAGAAAGAGCTGCCCCAGCTCTAGTTTACAAACAATAGATTCCCTAGCTCTCCTGGCCATATCCCCTTCTGGGGCAGCCCTGGCAGGCTGGTCTCCCAGTGGACTGGAGAGTATATAAGGTGGTCACAGTAGTCAGCTGGATAACAGGATTGCAAGCTATTTAAGTGCTCCATCTGTGAGTCGAGGTCTCGGGTCTCGCTGTCCTCTTTCAAGCTTCCTATCCCTATGTCTAAAGCTGATTTCTTGTGAGACCCTATTTATCATTTACCTGCAGGCAGAGATCCAGCCAAACAGCTAGGCTCGCTTTGTCTGTTCCTAATGTTGCTCTGGGCTCTCAGATTCACTGGACTTAAGGGGAGTGCTCAGAACCTTAAATGACATGAGGCCAAATATGGTGCAGAGTTATTCTTGGTGTATGAATCTGAGTTTTTAGATTTTAAAAAATCAGTGAACTATTGAAATGTTATTTCTAATATGCAAGGGTTACTGAGAATATAGTATGTTATAAAATTATAGCACACTACAAAGAAAGTAGCCTGTCAGTGTATTCCCTCCTTTTTATTTTCTTGTCAGTTGTTGTACTAAATTCACGATATATAAAACTTTTATTTATATCCTTCCAAAAGCCTACTTTTAGGCTGGATTTTTGGCCTTACCTGATCAGTTTTATTTTGTGATCTGCATGCTACAGTGAGGACAGCTGCAATACTATGAATGTCCTTTGTGCCTAGTGTGTCAGATATATTAACATTTTAATCTTGAAAACAAGTGTTTTAAGCAAATTAGTCTCAGCTCCTGTTTACTGTTGGAAATTTTGACTGAATTAAGGATAGCAGGATGTTGTCTTACGGCTATAGAAAGAACAGGGACACTATTTTGTTCTAAAATTTGATGGGGCAATTTGTAACCTGCAGGGGTGGCCCGAGGCAGCCCGCTGGCAACTGGCGCCCCAGGCAGAATGCGCAATCGGCGCCCCCGCCTCCACAGCTCTCAATGGTGTGATGTCATTATTGGGCGCCCCGTTTAACGTGGTGCCCTAGGCGACATCCGAGTCGGCCTATAGGCACGGGCCACCTCTGGTAACCTGTAATGTAAATGATTAACTGGGGGAGGGAGGAGGGCTTGACTTCTGTGATGTGTTGTGTCCCTTGAATATCACTGGAGTCAATAGGGACTAGAGATACTCTACAGCAGATTCTCTCTTTGCACAGCAAAGAATTCTGGTAATATAGAAGCTTGACTTTCTAGCTGATGTCTAATCCAGGATACTCATTCATTTCATGGCTGTGCCCCCAAAAAAGTAATATAAGAATATAAATACAAAGACATTGTGAATTGAGTTTAATGATATTAGTCCTGTTCCTATTAGACAGCTGGCCACATCACAAAAAGCCACCGTCTAAATTGGTATTAAATGGCATCTTTGGGTAGTCTCAGCTGAAGGAGTAAGGACTAACTAGTCATAGAAACCCCAAGGACCTTTGCCTGAAAGATTGTCTAAAATATGAGAGCTGAGGCAAATAGGCAGGGCATCATGAGGCATCTCTTTCTACTTCTGCTGTGGAGCATTAGGAGCTGTTAATCTGCCACTTTTTGCAGATTCACTTTTGAATAAAGAGGACTAGATTGTTCATTTTTAGTTGTTTTGGAAAAAAGCCATGGGCTGAATTGGTGAGAAATTAAAACATTGCCTTATGCATGTTAACATCATACAAGTTTATTCAGTCAGGAAACAAGATTATAGCATATTATTCAAACTCTGCATAGGTGAACAAGGCATATATTTTTTCAGATTAAGTAAACTTGAGACTGTGGTGTATTGCAGTAGTATTATTTCACTTCAGTGGAGTTACGCACTGGTGTGAATTTGGCCCATTGGATTTGCTTAGGTGTAATGTAATTCTCAAAAATAAATAAATAGACTGCAAAAAATACACTAAAATAATCATTAATAGCAATACAGTTGTTGAAATCAAGTTCCATTAACATTTTGATGACTTCTTTGGAGCTGATATGGTACTAGTGCAAGTGAATGAACAAGCCAGTGACACTGCAATATCTCTTTGGCACTGATATGATGTCCATGATAATGTACTGTACTAATAATGTATAATAACTCTAAATGTCAATGCAGCTATATTAGGTAGTTATAGTCTTTAATATATCACTATGGTTCCTTTGAAGGTTTGAGTGGAATTTTCAATGTCAAGTATTTTAAAATACCACCTCCCATGGGTATGGCAACCGATTTTGCATTGTCATCAGAATGACTCCATAGTTAGGCAAGTATGTGATGTACATTCTTGGATGGTAGTAAATAATCTGATTTTGATATTCTATCTGGTGTGGCCCCAACCTGGGGTGAGCTTAGAATACCAGCACATTTCCATCAAAGACACTACTTTCTCATCCCATCTCCCATATTCATGTCATTAAGTGTTAGCCATATCCCAGAGTTCAGGGCTCTACCTTTCAAACATATGCCATATGTGGGCAGCTTCAAGAAACAATAGTGAGATCAGGATTAAGACACATGTCCCTTGTGTGCAGTTTGTGACAACACTACCCATGTGCAGAATTCTCTCTTCTCATTTGTGTTGCAGGTCTGCAAGCACTTTATGGGTGCATTGTGTTAAAGAACTTATCAGCTCGCTCTCATCTGTTTTAATTACCAACTACATATGTTCTCTAATCATTTTTCTTAAACTTCTGTTTTTTTAAAGGGCCTTTGTTTATACTCTAATTTGCTTTAGAGACTAAAATATTACTGAACATGAATTATGCATTTAGCAGACTCTGTGCTGCACTCTGACTGGCTCCTTGCAACCAGGGAACAATTGCATTTGCCATACCATGCTCCCAGCTGCACAACTGTCACTTTCTATTATTTTTGTCTTGAACAATTGAGGATGGCTTGTAATGACAATAATTGTCTCAAAATTGTTTGTCATGTTTGACTTGTTAGCAACCAGCTACTTACTGTTGATTGTAATCAACTTCTTAGCGGTTGCATAATTATACAAGGGAATATTTTCAACCAATAATGGTTCAAAAATGAAAATTATTCTTACATAAAAACACTAAAATACTTGCTGATATTCCATTCTAGTTAGATCCATCATGTTGCATGACCTACCCAGTCCCAAGAATGAAATTTAGAGATTGCTTAGATATGTAGGTTTGGAACTGATTTTCTACCTTGTGGTAAGCTTCCCGTATGTAGCGAGCCAGCTCCAAGCCTGCATCTACTTAGTCCCTATTTTTAGGATTTAAGTCTTGCACTGGTATCATAGAATCATAGAATCCTAGAACTGGAAGGGTCTTCAAGAGGTCATTGAGTCCGGTTCCCTGCCCTCATGGCAGGACCAATCACTGTCTATTGTGCTTAGTCTCTGCTGACATGATTTTCATCCAATAGAAATAACCAATAATTGTGCAAAAGAATGCTTCCCTTTTTCCGTAGTAACTTTTCTACTAAGCCTATTTTCCGTAGATTTCAGCAGAGCAAGCCCTAAAGCATTTACTCCACCTCTCTTAAAATGCTCTATTTCAATCCTTCATATGTTTTGGTTTTTTTAGTAATCTCAACATTATGGAAGTCAAGGTGTTGGATGTGGCTTTACTTTCCAGTGGCTCAGTTTTACACGGTTCTTCTTTTTGGATATACACTAGTTAGTCTTCAGGGGGAACTGCACATACACATTGACTAAATTTGATCACCTCTTCCAGTATAAATGTACAGGTTGCTGTCTCGTTAAAATGTAAGCTAGAGACTAGTATTTTATAGAAACATGAAACATAGCATAAACTAATTTAGTGAAAATATCTAAACCCATTTTTACTTTAATAAAAGGGGTGTAAAACAATATGCCAAAGAGAAAATTAAATTAATCAGTTCTTTACAGTTCTGTTTTTTTAATTAAGGAAGCTATTAAATGCTAGTTTTTTTTTTCTGAACACCAAATTCCCTAATGATATTAGGCTGTCCTATAAAAGACTTTGGTTTGTTATAGTAGTTTAAATGTTTTTCATTTTATAGAATGTTCTATGATGCTGAATAGTTGAAAATGTAAAATCATTTGCTAATCAGAAACAAGTACTCTGCCTATGAAAAGAAGATTGGTTCTTTTCATCATTAAAGTATTTGTAATGTTTGCTATGTTGGAACATAAGTGGTTATATTCTCTACCTGAGATGTGAGAAGCAATATTTTCAAACAGACCTTACTTGATATTGGAAAAATGGCAATTGTGGCATTCGTTATTCTGTGCTAAGGCAGCTAATGCTGATGAATCTCTTTTATAAAGATGACTCCTCTACATGGCAGTTGATTTATAAATAATAATTTGCAGAACTAGCAGGCACCTTGTAAGTAAAGGAAAGCAAGTGGATAATTAGGAAATAATGTTCCTGTTAAGTGCAGTGAATTCTAATTGCTGAGTTTTCTTAGTATTCTGACCTTTCTGCTTTGCTATAAGGAGAAATATAATAAAAGCATGATCCAAAGTAAACTGAAGTCAGCAGGAATTGTTCCGTTGACTGCAATGGGCTCTGGCATTATGCATGTATCTGTACTGAGAGTGTGACTGCAGCATGGGTAGGCAGACCCTGGCTAGCTTTAATGTAACGTGTTACTTCTGGGGGAATTTGGTGTCCCAAATTAAAAATTCTGCAAAATTTTGCACATTTTATTTGTCAAAAAACCAGAACTGGCGTGCTTCTATTGTGATAATTTTGGCAATTAATTTAAACTACAGTACAGTGGATGGAGAATGGGAGAGAGGGGAGCATTGGAAGAAAGCCCCAAACCTCTTTGTCTGATACTAATGTAGCTAGGTTTGAAGATTTATTTGTAAATATGCAGCCATATACTCAATGTTACACCATTTGGCAACTGAAGAGCAAGTAAGGTCTGGAGAATCAAACTCACAATTTATGTTGGCTACTGCCATCTGCAGAAAAGTCAGTAGCAAATTTTGATAGGAAATACACTCAGTCAAAAAATTTAGACCAGTTCTAATCACTAAAGCACCATAAGCATTTATAAGCTACACTGCTGTGCACAGAGAATCCAGGAAGTTTTTGAAGAGTATTGGGGAAAGCTTCCTGGTGCAAGCGTTGGGTAGAGCCAACTACGGCTCATGCTCATTTTGCCCTGCTGCTCACAAAGAGAACATAAGAATGGCCATACTGGGTCAGACCAAAGGTCCATCCAGCCCAGTATCCTGTCTGCCAACAGCGGCCAATACCAGGTGCCCCAGAGGGTGTGAACCAAACAGGTAATGATCAAGCCATCTCTCTCCTGCCATCCATCTCCACCCTCTGATAAACAGAGACTAGGGACACCATTCTTTATCCATCCTGGCTAATAGCCTCCATGAATTTATCTAGTTCTCTTTTAAACCATGTTGTAGTCCTAGCTTTCTCAACCTCCTCAGGCAAGGAGTTCCATAGGTTGACTGTATGCTATGTGAAGAAGAACCTTCTTTTATTTGTTTTAAACCTGCTGCCCATTAATTTTACTTCTTATATTATGAGAAAAAGTAAATAACTTTTCCTTATTCACTTTCTCCACACCACTCATCATTTTATATACCTCTGTCATATCCCCCCTTAGTCTCCTCTTTTCCAAACTGAAAAGTCCTACTTTCTTGAATCTCTCCTCACATGGGATCCATTCCAAACCCCTAATCATTTTAGTTGCCCTTCTCTGAACCTTTTCTAATGACAGTATATCTTTCTCTGAGATGAGGAGACCACATCTGTATGCAGTATTCAAGATGTGAGTGTACCATGGATTTATATAAGGGCAATAAGATATTCTCTGTCTTATTCTCTATCCCTTTTTTAATGATTCCTAACATCCTGTTTGCTCTTTTGACTGCCGCTGCATACTGCGTGGATGTCTTCAGAGAACTATCCAGGATGACTCCAAGATCTCTTTCCTTATTAGTTGTAGCTAAATTAGCCCCCATCATATTGTATGTATAGTTGGGGTTATTTTTTCCAATGTGCATTACTTTACATTTATCCATATTAAATTTCATTTGCCATTTTGTTGCCCAATCACTTAGTTTTGTGAGATCTTTCTGAAGTTCTTCACAGTCTGCTTTGGTCTTAACTACCTTGAGCAGTTTAGTATCATCTGCAAACTTTGCCACCTCACTGTTTACTTCTTTCTCCAGATCATTTATGAATAAGTTGAATAGGATTGGTTCTAGGACTGACCCTTGGGGAACACCACTAGTTACCCCTCTCCATTCTGAAAATTTACCATTTATTCCTACCCTTTGTTTCCTGTCTTTTAACCGTTTCTCAATCCATGAAAGGATCTTCCCTTTTATCCCATGACAACTTAATTTACGTAAGAGCCTTTGGTGAGGGACCCTGTGAAAGGCTTTCTGGAAATCTAAGTATACTATATCTACTGGATCCCCCTTGTCCACATGTCTGTTGACCCCTTCAAAGAATTCTAATAGGTTAGTAAGACATGATTTCCCTTTGAAGAAACCATGTTGACTTTTGCCCAACAAACTATGTTCTTCTCAGTGTCTGACAATTTTATTCTTTACTATTGTTTCAACTAATTTTCCTGGTACTGACGTTAGACTTGCTGGTCTGTAATTCCTGGGAATGCCTCTAGAGCCCTTTTTAAATATTGGCGTTACATTAGCCATCTTCCAGTCATTGGGTACAGAAGCTGTTTTAAAGGATAGGTTATAAACCCTAGTTAATAGTTCTGCAATTTCACGTTTGAGTTCTTTCAGAACTCTTGGGTGAATGACATCTGGCCCCGGTGACTTGTTACTGTTAAGTTTATCAATTAATTCCAAAACTTCTAATGACACTTCAATCTGTGACAGTTCCTCAGCTTTGTCACTTACAAAGGCCAGCTCAGGTTTGGGAATCTCCCTAACATCCTCAGCCGTGAAGACTGAAGCAAAGAATTCATTTAGTTTCTCTGCAATTACTTTATCATCTTTAAGTGCTCCTTTTGTATCTCGATCATCCAGGGGCCCCACTGGCTGTTTAGCAGGCTTCCTGCTTCTGATGTACTTAAAAAACATTTTGTTATTACTTTTTGAGTTTTTGGCTAGCTGTTCTTCAACTCCTTTTTGGCTTTTCTTATTTCATTTTTACACTTAATTTGGCAGTGTTTATGTGCCTTTTCTATTTTCCTCACTAGGATTTGACTTCCACTTTTTAAAAGATGCCTTTTTCATCTCTCACTGCTTATTTTACATGGTTGTTAAGCCACAGTGGCTCTTTTTTTAGTTCTTTTACTGTGTTTTTTGGGGTATACGTTTAAGTTGGGCCTCTATTATGGTGCCTTTGAAAAGTGTCTATGCAGCTTGCAGGGACTTTACTTTAGTCACTGTACCTTTTAATATCTGTTTAACCTCATTTTTGCATAGTTCTCCTTTCTGAAATTAAATGCCACAGTGTTGGGCTGCTGAGGTGTTCTTCCCATCACAGGAATGTTAAATGTTATTATATTATGGTCACTATTTCCCAGCGGTCCTATTATAGTTACCCCTTGGACCAGATCCTGCGCTCCACTCAGTTCTAAATCGAGAATTGCCTCTCCCCTTGTGGGTTCCTGTACCGGCTGCTCCAAGAAGCAGTCATTTAAGGTATCGAGAAATTTTATCTCTGCATTTCACCCTAAGGTGACATGCACCCAGTCAGTATGGGGATAATTGAAATCCCCTACTATTATTGAGTTTTTTATTTTGATAGACTCTCTAATCTCCCTTAGCATTTCATAATAACTATTACTGTCCTGGTCAGGTGGTCAATAATATATCCCTACTGTTATATTCTTATTAGAGCATGGAATTACTATCCATAGAGATTCTATGGAACATGTTGATTCATTTAAGATTTTTACTTCATTTGATTCTATATTTTCTTTCACTTATAGTGCCACTCACCCCCTCGCCCCCGCACTACCTGTTCTGTCCTTACAATATATTTTGTACCACGGTATGATTGTGTCCTATTGATTGTCCTCACTCCACCAGGTTTCTGTGATGCCTATTATATCAATATCCTCCTTTAACATGAGGCACTCTAGTTCACCCATCTTGTTATTTAGACTTCTAGCATTTGTGTACAAGCACTTTAAAAAGTTGTCACTGTTTATTTGTCTGCCATTTTCTGATGTGTCAGATTATTTTTTATGTGAATGTTACTCGTCTGATCTGGACCATACTTTATCCTCTTCCACCCTCTCTTCTTGACTAAAACGTAGAAAATCTCTATCAATAGACTCTCCTTTAAGAGAAGTCTCTGTCTGATCCACGTGCTCCTCTGCACCAATCGTCTTTCCTCCCTCTCTTAGTTTAAAGGGCAGAGTTGGTAGGGGAAGCAGCAGCAGATGGCAACTTCAGCAGCCATGACCATGAAATGGTTGAAGGTCAGGATCCCGATGAAAGGAGAGCAGCAGAATATGGAAGCTGGGCTTTAGAAAAGCAGACTTTGACTCCTTCAGGGAACTTATGGGTAAGATCCCTTAAGGCTACGTCTAGACTGCAAGCTTCTTTCGGAAGAAGCTTTTCTGGAAGAGATCTTCTGGAAAAGCTTATCTCAAAAGAGAGCATCCACACAGCAAAAGCTCAATGAAAAAGTGATGTGCTTTTTTTGAAAGATAGCGTCCACATTCATTGGACGCTATCTCGCATTTAAGTTGTGATCAGTCTGGACGGAGTGACCACAAGAGCACCTGTGTTATTTCCTGGAGGCCTCTTCTTTCAAAAGAACTCCCTCTTCTGTGTCCACACAGAAAAAGGCTTTTTCCTCATAGAATGAGGCTTACCGCCGTTGTAAAAACCCCTCTGTTCTTTTGACTTTCTGCTGAAAGAACTCAATGGCAGTGTGGATGCAAGTATTTTTCTGGGAAAACGGCAGTATTTCCGGGAAAATGCTGCAGTGTAGACACATCCTGGGAGGCTTATATGAGGGGGAAAGGAGTCCAGGATAGCTGGCTCTATTTTAAAGAAACCTTATCAAGGGCACAGGAACAAACTATCCTGACATGCAGAAAAAATAGCAAATATGGCAGGTGACCTGCTTGGCTTAAAATAGAAATCTTCAGTGAGCTTAAACACAGAAAGGAAGCTTACAAGAAGTGTAAGCCTGGATAAATAAATAGAGGAAGTATAAATGCTGCTTGAGCATGCAGAGGTGTAATCGGGAAGGCCAAAGCATAATTAGAGTTGCAGCTAGCAAGAGATGTGAAGGATAACAAGAAGGGTTTCTATAGGTAACTTAGCAACAACAAGAAGGTCAGGGAAAGTGTGGAACCCTGACTGAATGGGAAAGGCAACATAGTGACAGATGATGTGGAAAACGCTAAAGTGCTCAATGCTTTTTTTTCCTTGGGTCTTCACAGACAAGGTCAGCTCCCAGACTGCTGCACTGGGCAGCACAGTAAGAGGAGTTGAGCAGCCTTCAGTGGTGAAAGAACAGGTTAAGGACTATTTAGAAAATCTGGACATGTACAAATCCCTGGGGCCAGATCCAATGCATCTGAGGATGCTGAGAGAGTTGGCTAATGTGATTGCAGAGCCACTGGCCATTCTTTGAAAACTCTTGGTGATCAGAGAAGGTTTTGGACGATTGGAAAAGGGCAAATGTACTGCCCATCTCCAAAAAAAAAAGGAAGAAGGAGAATGTAGGAAATTACAGACTAGTCAGGCTCACCTCAGTCCCTGGAAAAATCAAGGAGCAGGTACCCAAAGAATCCATTTTGAAAGCACTGGAGGAGAGGAAGGGGACCAGGAACAGTTAACATGGATTCAACAGGGGCAAGTCATGCTTGGCCAACCTAATTGCCTTCTATGATAACTGGTTCTGTGGATATGGGAAAAGTGGTACTATGATATACCTCAACTTGCTTTTGATATAGTCTCCCACAGTATTCTTGCCAGCAAGTTAAAGAAATATAACTTAGATGAATGGACTGTAAGGTGGATAGAAAGCTGGCTAGACCATTAATCTCAACAGGTAGTGATCAATGGCTCGATATGTAGTTGCCAGCTGGTATCAAGTGGAGTGCCTTGGATCAGTCTTGGGGCCAGTTTTGTTCAACATTTTCATTAATGATCTAAAGGATAGGATGAATTGCACTCTCAGCAAGTTCATGATTGATATTAAGCTGGAGGGTAAGTACAGGGTCCAGAGTGACCTAGACAAATTGGAGGTTCAACAAGGACAAGTGCAGAATTCTGCACTTAGAATGGAAGAATCCCAAGCACTATTACAGGGTGGGGCTAAGCAGCAGTTCTGAGAAAAAGGATCTGGGGATTACTGTCAATGAAAATCTGGATATCAGTCAACAGTATGTTCTTGTTGCCAAGAAGGCTAATGGCATATCTGGTTTTGGGGCCCCCACTACAGACAGGATGTGGACAAATTGAGAGAGTCTAGCAGAGGGTTAGGATTAGTGAGCTGGGGCACATGACTTCTGAGGAGAGACTGAGAGAACTGGGCTTATTTAGTCCTGAATCTCTCTTGGGTGGCTGCACAAGTGTCCAGATTACATGGAATATTGATGGTGAAGCACTGGAATTGATTACCTGTGGAGGTGGTTGGAACCTCCACCTTTAAGTTTTTAAGTCTCGGCTTGACAAAGCTCTGGCTAGAATGATTTAGTTGGGTCTGGTTCTGCTTCAAACAGGGGGTTGGATTCAATGACCTCCTAGGATTGGAATAGACCTTAATATTTACGATTCTATGAACTCTTAGTAGCCAGATCACCATACTCCATTAAGTATTAAAAATAGAATAAAGATAGTGTTTGCTGATGAGTGTGCAGTCATGGAGCCTAAAATCTCCTACCCTGCAAAGTGTCTCTTTCTAAATAAAGCTGTTCTGGACATTTTGCTGCTTGTTTTGTTTTGACTGTTCAATAGGGCACATCACCCTGATGCTCCATTCTTTGCGTTGCTCTCCACTGAACTCAGAGTACTGGACAAAGATCGAAATCCTGGCCCACTGAAGGCTGGAGAGGAGTGAAGTAGTGTCTTGTATTGGACCAATTTTGGTTAGTGAGACACACAACTTTTGGGCTACACAGAGCTGTATAGACATACCTTCCAAATACATTCTCCAGACCCAAAGAAAAACCTGCATCTTGCCAGTGCCAGCCAATTCAGGCTTGTGAGTGTAGGCTCAGGGGCTGTTTAATTGGTGTGTAGACTTCTGGGCTTGGGCTGGAATCTGAGCTGGAACCCTTCCACCTCCTAGGGTCCTAGAGCCAGAGCTTGGAAGGTTTTCTTTGATGTGTAGAGGTACTCAGCCAGGTTACATAACTAAGTACAAGGAGGAACAGATTGTTTAGCATATGTAGTTAACACATAGTTCAAGGGACCATTCAAGATGAAGTGGGCTATTTACATCTTTCCAGTCATAGGTGGAGGAAATAAACGCTTAGGCTATGTCTACACTGCACATTGTTGCACAAGAAGATATGCAAATGAGGTGCGGCGATGAATATTGTCGTGCCTCATTTGCATACCTAATGAGCCGCCATTTTTGTGGAAGGGGCTTTTGCGCAAGAAGGAGCTGTCTACACTGCTCCTTCTTGTGCAAAAAACCCCTCTTGCGCAGGAGCCCTTCTGCCGCTTATTTTCAGGAAGAACTTATACCTCAAAAAATGAGGCTCTTTCGAGGATCTTTCGAAAAAGGCTTCTATTTTTGGAAGAACCGTGTCTAGACTGCGGTTTCACTTTTAAAATAGCGCTTTTTCGAAAGAGTGCCATGATGCGAATATGCAAATGAAGCATGGGAAATTCAAATCCCAGCTTCGTTTCGCAATTCAAAGTGTCTAATTTTCATCCCTCTGAACAGTAGCGTCTAGACACCCCATAGTGTATAGAGAGACTGTATTATGGCTTATTACAACAATCTATATCCCACTAAATCCACACCAGAGCTTATTTTCCCTTTTGATCGGAGAAGTGTTTTAAAAGCCACTTCACTTTGAATGATCTTTGAAATAACATGTTAACTACTTATATTAAACAATATGTTCCACCCCCTGTTTAGCTATGACACACTAGGTATACTTCCCAGACCTGAAGAAGAACTCTGTGTAAAGTTCAAAAACATCTCTCTCTCTTCAAGAAAAGTTGGTTCAATAAAAAATATGATCTCCCCTACTTGTGTCTCTAATGTCCTGGGACTAACCGGGCCAGCATAACATTGCACAGAACTGTGTTCATTCTTATAGGGCCTGACATAACCATAGTATATGAATGTCAAGTATTCAAAGCTCTCCAGGGGACTGACCTTACCTGAGAGATCAGTATTTTCCCTGTGACTATGACATCTACATTCTCCTGGAATAATAAAACTTTCAATCCATAGAGTGAGGCCTGTAACTATGAGACTGACCATGAGATGGATCCAAATTCCATCAAAGAAATCTTCTTATGCTATTGGGTATTTAAATTGTAAAGACCAAAAAGAGGTCACTGTCTAAAGTTTTTATATAGGTGGAGAAACTACAGTCTATTTCAAGAAAATAGTTTTCCTGCCCACAGAACAGGCATTCGACAGGAACCATCTCACAAGTCTCATGCTACATCTCTCACCAGGAGCAGTTATTGGGAGGGTTGGATGTTAATATTTGTAGCACCTGTAGCATTCATTTTTATCTGAGACACAAAAAAACCGTGCAACAGCAAGTCTTAGAACCTGGGGCAACTGTCTGGGGCATGTGCTACAAGGCTGAAATATCAGTGTAGATATTTGTGCTCAGGCTGGAGACTAGGCTCTGAGCCCTCCCCTCTCAGACCTTGGTAACCAGATACTAGAATCTGGGCTCCAAATGTGTGTGCTGCTATTTTAGGCCTGTAGTGTAAACCCAAGTTGGCTTATGAGACTTGCTGCCACGGGTATTTTAGTGTGGTGTAGACATACCCTGAAAGTCAACAGTAGTCTTATAGGGTCTTAAACAATGAAAGAACAATTCTTCCTCATCTTATGTGTAGAGCAGATGGAGACATCCCCATTTTAAACATGTTGAGGTAACTGACAGAGGAATTTATCTTGGAGTGTTACTTATGTTTCTGTGAAATCGAGTGTATTTCAATATTCACCCAGTTCCAAAAACACTCTTGTGACATCAAGACTTATTCCATCAGTACCTGCTAAACACCGGTATCTTTTTCTACACTGGTATGTCAGAGATTTGTGACTCTTATATCATGACCCTCTGTGCCTGGCTCCAGTTTCATTCCCCTGGGCATACTCTGATCTGAAACAGAGTTTGGACATCTCCAGTTCTCAGGCTCATGAAAAAACACTTTGGAGCAGTTAGAACTCATCTGACATTTGCAGCATGCACAATTAAATGGAGGGCAGTGACCATTATCTGGTACAGCTAAGATCTGAATCTCATAAATTGGTCCACTTTCCAGAAAGCACAGAATAGTTCCCAGTCGATCAGCTATATCTCTCTCCCACTTCTTTCTCCCTACTGCTACAGGTACAGTAATGAGCATTCTGAATTGAATAAGGAACAAAGAGTACAGATTTCATCATGAATAAGAAAATTATATCTGAGTGCCACAAATTATTTTGCCAGCCTCATTTTTGTTTTGTCTTATTTATATGGTTATTATCTGCATAGTATCTGAGCAAGTATTTAAAAACAGAAATACTCTTTTGCATACTCTCTTTTCTGCCTGTAACAGAAACAGAATGATTACTTTATCATTTTTAGTGAGCATGTGTGTGTGAGAGAGAGTGACAGGAATTTATTAAAAAAGGACACATCTACACAGCAGGACAAAAGTCAAATTAAGCTACACAACTTCAGCTATGTCAACTGCATAGCTGAAGTTGAAATAGCTTAATTTGGCTTTTGGTGCTGTCTACACAGCAGGAAGTTGAAGGAAGAACACTCTTTCTTTAACTTCCCTTACTCCTTGTGAAATGAGGGTTACAGGAGTCGGAGTAAGAAGTCCTCCAACTCTCCATTGTTTCAGAATAATGGCTTGCTTTATAGATGTGCTCTTTGTTATTTCAGAATACCATCCATTATTCTGAAATAACACTGTTGTGTAGACATAGCCAAAGAGAAAACTTTATATAGGGAAATCTATGTCAAAATAAGTTTGATTGCTAATCTCTTGCAGAAGTGAGTTCTGTAATTTAGATCTAGCTCCTTCCACACTCAGAAGTCCTCACATCCTCCTGCTGGTCAGCATTTCACTCTTCAGTGCACCACAGCTGTTGGGGGAGGTGATGGTCACAAAGGGAGAGGCATTCTCTTAAGTAGCTAGAGCCAGTCTCATGGAAGGCTTTGGATGCAGGACAGAATTACTGCAGAGATTACTTGGATGATGTGGTCATGGCAACCTGTATTGCTAGGCAAATGAGCTGCTGTATTTTGTACTAGTCAGAGCTTTTTCAGAATATGAGGCTTCTTTGTTGAGTGTAGCAATTGCACTAATCCAGACTGAAGGGTGCAAAAGCTTGGATCTCCATGGCTAGATCTGTGCCTCATAGGAAGTCATAAAGTCTGGCTGCTTGCAGGTGGAAGATAGTGTTTTTTGCTACTGTGACTATTTGGGCAATCAATAATGCTGAGTCCCAAAGGTCCTCAAAATTGCAGCTTGATCAAATAATATGAAGACAGATATTCTCAATAGTGGGAGGTTGTCTGAAGGAGACAATTTCTTTAAATCACTTCTCTCTTTTTACCAGCATCACCTTGATCTTGCCTAGTTTCAGCATTAGATGGCATGGCAGCTCTTTCTCCAGGTGCTGCTTTTGTCTCTTAAATTGAGAAAACTGGGAAATAAGGCATTTTAAAATTTGAGATAAAGAGTATTTAGAACTAGCTTTTGCAACTGCTTCATACAACTGTTATGTGGAGAGGATTGATGATTGTGGGTCTCTGAAGGTGAGGGCTTTGGAGGTGAAGACAGTTGCTCATAACAATACTAAGTTTTCAATCTGAATTGAAAAAACAAATGCTGGATTCAGTAGTTTTATCTTTCTAAATAGTAATGATAAAGGACAAATTTCAGTTGGAGCCTCTGGGGGACTATTACCATCTTTGTCAAATGTTACCTATCCATAGAAGAGCGATGGCAATCTTCAGTGAGTCAGAGCATTGCTAATTCATAAGGTACCCTGCTACTAGCAGGGATTTCAAGTCTTAGGTTGCTTTCATATCTTTGTAGTTAATTTAGAAGGCCAATGGGACTGGAAAAATGAGGCAAGGAGGAGCCATTGATAGAAGGAAAAATACCCAGGTCTCAACTCTTATAGCTTATTCAAAGCCTTGAAATTCCAGAATTAGCCAGTAATACGATGGTCAGAACAGAGGTTGTAGGTTGTGAAATAAAAAAGGCCAGCTCTTATAAGATTATCATTTGAAGAACTGAATTATCAGTTTGAAGAGGTTGGGGTTTACTGAGTTCGGGGTTTACTGAGTTCTAATTAGCATAGCCTGGGTCTCTCCAAAGAGGATAAAAAACAAAATGGAGATCATACATTAAAGTTGCGTACCTCCCTTAAGAATGAAGGCAGGTGCTGGATGTTTATTGGCTACCACAAGAGTGGATGGGGAGCTGTAATGTTAGTGGTTAAAATTCCACCTTGGGCTAAATCTGTGGAAACTTTAATGAGATATGATCAGCGTGTGCAAAAAGAGGCTGGTTGTTTGACCCTGAAACACTGGAATTGGTTTGGAGTTGCTCTCTCTGGCAACCTTCGCTAATTCAATGCTTCCTTCATATTAAACATGGGTTTCCTTCCCTTTACAAAGCTAGTCAACCACTTCTGAGATTAAGGGGGACAGGCTTTCAATGTTTGCCACAATTCTGGGCAATATTTTAAGATTCATATTTATGAGAGAAGTCGTCTTTACCACTTTGGGTAAAAATTCATTTTTAAAAAGGTTCTCTGAACATGCCCTATATGTCAGAAGCCAGTGAGATGCTCGTAATACTTTGCTTCAAACCACGTGAAACAAAGTGCCTATTGACAGATATGTTCAGACAAAGAAGAAAGGGGATATAAAGACACACCAGCAACTTTTTCCTGGGTGTATTATCATTTGCTGTGTGCCATTAGCGTATTAAGATATGCAGGATCTGATGTGATCTTAGGGTCAGTGGCTTGCTTGGTTTCATGATTTTTGGTTAATAATTTTGAGTCCTGTTCTGAACTAGATTTGTTTTTCAGTCATAGAGCCTATGCAAGGATTACGTAGCCATTAGTACAAATATTGTGTTTCTCAGTCTTTTTAACTCCACTTATCACAGAACCTTTTAAAGCTTGCTAATAACTAGTGGCCTTGATGTTTTAGATATGCTTGTACTTCAAGAGCCTGCATTTTCATTGCAGGATTCGTTTACAGTTTTCCGATGAAGCAGGGTCTATTATACACAAACTGGTGCACGCTTCTGTTATATATGTATTACCAATAATGATAATTTCATAACAGTAGGTTCTTTCTCCATGTGAAATTACCTCTTTGACATGTTATTAATTCTTAGGAATAAATGGATATGGTCTGTTTATAAAAATTAGTCATATTCACTAATTTATTAAAGATTCCTCTTTGGTCTTACTATCTGCTATGTAGAACTATCAGTAATACTTGCCAGTTAACATATGTTTTGACATGACTGAAGTATAATGTTTAGGAGAAGAGTCAGATTAGTTGGAGAGAAGTCTCAGTGCTTTTAGCAACTATTTGAGCACCTAATGTGGAGTAAGACTGCTTACACACAATCTCTGCAATGAAACACTAGGAGCCTTAACTCAAGTATTAGCGTAGTCACTCCCATACTAGCATTACACCATCTCATTAGTAGTCATGACTATAATTTTAAAATATCCTTTATATAGAGATTATCTTCCTAGGTTTCAATACTAAAAGTATCTATGAGCATCTTCTCATGCACAATCCATTTGCAATGTTATTTGTTGATCAGTAAATAGCCAAGAGAGCAATTGCTGGAGTATTTGATGGGGGCATGATTCCTCAGCTGAAACTTTTTAAAAAGCTGTTTGTCTTGCACTTCTCAGTCTGTGGCAATCAGCAGTGAGTGTGATTAAAATAAAACAAATTCCATAGCCATGTATTGGTTGTTCTTTCTTAAAGGAAGGATTCTTACAATGGCCAGTGAAGACTACATACTCTTCAGCACAATGCCTCTGTCTCCCTGTTAAAATTTACTGTTAAAACTCGCTTTAGCCATATTGTTTCAATGAAAATATCCTGGCCTTGAATGCACATACTCTTCTAAAAAAATCCTGTGACTGCATGAACCTTCGTTCTTTGAACAGGGTGTTGTATTTGTTTTTATGTATATATATGAGATTGTCAGACTGTACTCTTTGGGTCTAATTTAGGTTGTAGGTACGTAGGCTCAGAGACCACGTTATCTTCTATGTTTTTACATGATGAAATTCATGATGTACAAGACAAACCCTGCTGAGAGTTTAACTGGGACTTCAGGGTAGCATGGGCCCTCTTCATGGGGTGAATTTCACCCATATTGTGCACCCAGTCACACAGTTGGCCTCAAATATAATAGGCTTTTCCCAATATTAGATTGCTCACTTATTTTTGTAGAGAGTATACCAAATATTCTAGGGCATCAATTGAGTAATTTTTACTTTATATATAGTACTTTCGAAGTAGTGTTTTAATGCAGATATGATAGTGTGCAGTGATAAAATGGTAGTTTTTAATAGTGGACAAAACTTTGTATACATTCATAATTTAGAGGAGAACTCAGGCAGTACAGCATAAAAAACCCAGATCATATGAAAAGAGAGATGGAAGGAATGTGATCACTGAGATTGTTAGTTTTCATAATGTTGTATAGATGGGTCCTGCAAGATGCTAAGTGCATCCTGTGAGGAACTCAGCACCCTATCCTTGCAAAACAAATATATATGTTCATGTTAACATTCAAAAGCCACCTTGTTAACTGTGTATAAGGCAACATTAAGATGCATTTCAGCCATGTGCCCTGCAGTAAACCATACTGTTCCCGTGTATGCCTTTCTATATTGAGTGATTGTAAAATAAAACCCTTTTCTTTTAGGAATCTGGTGTGGGGAGGGAGGGGGAGGGCAAAATATTCAAAAGTCTACGAGAATCCAGTATCTATTAACTAGTTGCTTATATTATTATGACCAATGCAAGATGCCACAAGAGCAAAATAGCGATCTCACGTAGTCCACACACCATAAATTACAACCACCCTAGCCCTGGGAAAGAGCCAATTGGCCAGTACATTCTGCGTCTTTGCTATAAGGTAATGTAGAGATCTTTCTTTCATATTTTCCTGGAGTGTGCAGCGTTTATAGAGTGCCAAAGGTGTGGTAGGTGGCTTTTCAATATTTTAGGCCCTGCTGAGTCCTTTAACATGTTCTGTGTTCGTTTTGAAAAGTATCAGTGTAACACTGGTATCCAGGATCTTAGTGCCCCAGCTGGCGAGACTGATATGTGTTTCTTCTCAAGCTGCAATCATGCCTCATGACTGAGGCATAGACATACCCTACGTAGCCTGTTGCTCAGAAGTGCCGAGAGCCTGCAATGGCTTGAAGTAAGCAGTATCTGCGGGTGCTGAGCGCCTCTGAAAATCAGACTATTTTTGCATAGGTGCATAAATATAGATTGGGTACCTATAGCCAGGCAATGGGAATTTGAGCCTATATGTATGTACTATGCAAGTATGACACCATGTATGTACTATGTAGTAAATATATAGTATGACACCATTTTTTTTTTGTGGTTCTCTCCAGAGGTCACTGTTTATGTACTCTGTCAGGCATGCTGTCACTTGGTTTGGAAGACTATCCATTTTACTGAGTCCTCTCATTATAGCCACAAAGAATATTTGGTAATTTAGTAGAGGTTATATTTAATGTATGTAATGCACATAGAGCTCAGGATAAGTGTGAACCTAAAGAAATAAAAATACCACAAATATTTTCCTGTTTTTCATAACTAGTGTGAAGCTAGGGCAGCACAGGCTTCTGTGCTATGCCCATATAGTACCCTGTTAATTACCTGGGCAGCTAGCTCACAGTGAAGTTCTTGCTGCTGTGTTTTCACTGCTTCTGATGTCTGAGCTACCTCTATTAAACCTAACTCATGTGCATCCGTGCAAGCTGCACTCACATTCTGTGATTGTAGTAGCTATGGCATTAAGCACTAAAGTATAGCTTGAGATGCTTGTCTTTAGGTACCCAGCTTTGACATTTGTAGCCACAGTGAATTAGACCCAACCGGCCCTAAAATGGAAACATCATCGAATATGCATTAGTCACTATACTGCACTTTCAGTGAGCTGGGAACTTAATATATTAATTGCTTCTGGGCCAGTCAATATTTAGTGTGACAATGTATGTTTACATGATGTTTAAAATATATACCGGTCTGTCTTGTATAATGCATCTTATGTGGTGCATAAAAATTGCTCTATTGAAACAAACTGTCAGTTTAATTCAGTATCACGTGTTTTGCAGGAGCTTAGGATTGATGCTTCAGGAAAAGGTGTAGTCCCCATAGTGAAACTGGCAAATTATGATGTACTATCCTACAGAATGTATTTTTGGCTCAGTTGTAAGGCTCTTGAAAGTAAGCTGCTTTGTTATAGGAATGCTGACACAGTCTTACCCCTTCTGTGTAATAACGTTCTTAGAAATGACAGATCTATTTTTTTTCATGAATTATCCACCTTTATATTCTCCACACGGAGGTTTGGCACAACCAATATGGACAAACTGTGTTTTGACCACTGTCTATGGGATCCATGTTCATTACATTTCACAGTTGCCTAGATCTATAGTGAGAGACAATGTTGAATATCTCCCTTTCAGTCAGGAAACATACTTCCCTGCTGCACTTTCATTGAGTTTGGAATTTGTTTTCACCATCAGAATTTATTTTACTTCTTAGGACTAAATCTTCATTTTTGGCCAATACTTATATATAATTTGATTAACTTAAAGCATAGGATATTTAATATGCTTTTTGTAGAAATAGCTTTTTCATTTGATTGTAGATTCCTTTGGTCAAAAGCTACTTTCTTTCTTATTGTATGTCAGTATGAAAAATATCCACCTGAATAAAACTGGCAAATATACTTTAAATAAATGCATTTATTACGCAGGATTCAAGAGTGAATATTAAAAGATGCAGCACAGTCTCGGGGTCAGTGGTGTACCTTTGTTGGCAATGTTGAAATCAGGTGCTTAATACTATTTCTGTGTACATACGTAGCACTTTTGTTCCTAAACAGTGTTTTCATTCTAGGGCAGAAAAAGGAAAGAAACATAATGTAATAATCAATTACTGTAGTAGCCACTAGAGGTCTACTGATATCAAAATTCTGCCATCATCAATTATTTCTGCGAGTATTTTGGACAAAACAGTAATTTTTTAATAATGTGTCTTTCATTAAACATTAATTGTTTTTTGCTTTGTGGTATGTATTTCATTCTAATTTTTAGCTCATTAGTGTTTTAAATTAAATATTGTACTAATAAAGTATAGAAGAATTACAATACAAAAATTGTAGTTGAATGGAAATTGAGAAAACAAACTCAACTACATCCAACTAGGAACTATGTCATAATATCATTCAAAGACTGTACCTTTAGCTATTAACCTTGTAGCAAATGCTGTCTTTAAAATGTTTTAAATTAATAATTGTATTATATTTAATTTTTTTGGTTGAGGCTCATTTTTATTTTCCCAGTATTTAAAAAAACAAACAGAATTTTCAGATCTTTTTTTAGATGTTGATAACTTACAATGAGGCTATTCAATTTCCAAAGAGAATTGTGAATAAGATGATTACGTTTGTTGTTAGCATAGTTAGTTTTTCATCATGATAGCAGGAGTGTATTCATTAGTGAAAAGAGTTGCATGTGAGATCCATGACTTTCCTTTGTGGCTTTCCCTGTAATCAAGATAACAGTATTGCTGCTGACTCTAAAACAATACATTACTGTATGGATTACACATTTGACTAATGACTTGAGTGTTCCTTCAGAGAGTTTGCAGGTGTGCACATGCATCTTAGTAAGTCCCATATAAGGACTGGTATTCACAAATGAATGCAAATTGGTTCTTTTTTGTTTTTCCATTGCCCCAGACCCACCATGTAATGGTACCACAGAAGCATATTCTTCAGTTGTCACATAATTACACACTTTTCATTGTCTTTTACAGGATACTTGCAATTCTGTATCCTGCAAACTAGATTCATCCTTACTTTTTTGAGAGGAAGAGAAGGGAAATAATTTTCTTCTCTTCTGCTCCAAAAGACCATTATTTGGGCTCTTTAAATCAACACAAAAGAATAGATTTAAACACTCTCTTTCAAACAAACAAGCCAGGTTATACCAATCTAGTAAGTCTTGGAGCTGTCATGCTAAAAATCCAAACAAACCCACATTCAGTGAATTTCAAGAGTTTTGCTGAATCCAGGCCTTAGGTGATGAAGGTTTCTTGGTAAGAACACCAGCTGAACTGTTGTATTAGTTCATGCTATCCCTCTATTGTTAGGGCAGCATTAAGAGTGACTTCATAATCTCCCTGACTGGTCAGTGAGTACCATAGTGGCAGTGACAGCTTCAGTTAGGTGTATTTGTGGAGGTGCTGGTGGATGGCTGGCATTTGGGAAAATATATATCTAAGGGCGTGTCTACACTGCACGGTTATTTCGAGATAACTAGTGTTATTTTGAAATAACAATGTGAGCATCTACATAGCCATTTCGTTATTTCAGAATAATTTTAAATTATCGGAATACTGATTCTGAAATTTGTAAACCTCATTCCATGAGGAATAATACCTATTCTGAAATAGCTATTTCGAAATAAGGTGTGTGTAGACACTCCATTGCTGCTGTTTTGAAATAGCCCCTCAGCAGGGCCATTCTAAGTTATTCCTCTCCAGTGCCTCCTGGGGCTCTAAATCAAAAAAGCATGTCTACATTAGGGAAGCCTGCCTCGGACTAATTTTGAGGCTTCCCTGCAGTGTAGACATGCTATTTTGGAATATGCTATTTCGGAATAATTATTCCAGAATAGCTTATTTCAAAATAAGCGTGCAGTGTAGATGTACCTTAACTCAGTCCATTTTCTATGCATTTATGACTAAAATTCTGGAAACCACATCTGTCATTCTTAATATTGTACAGCATCCCCTGTATTCCAACTACAATATCCTCTGGAGTGTTTTCCTCTCCCAGGTGCAGAGCTCTGTGCATCACACAGATAGTTTCATTAGCGTGGTACTGGAACAACTTCAGGTTTCTCTTTTCATTAAATAATTTGGTAACATCTTGTGTAAATGGCCAGAGCACACATTAATGATGCTCGAGGCACATCGAACTGATTGTCCTTTTTGGAAGTGTTCAGTTTTTTATCTCTTACACAGAATTTACAACATGAAGGTGGCTCTTTTTTCCCCTCCTCTCAGAAACACCCGGAATCAGGTTTTTAGTGTCCTTCTGATTCCCACTTCTGAAAGGTGCAATAGCCAGTTAGTTCTTTGCACAAACGTCTGGATTCATTTAAGCAGGTGGTGTGAGCCACTGCTTGCACTCCCTCAGGGGTTCTACTAGGGAAAGATAACTTTTAAGTTGCAGTCAGAGCTCTATAGGAGTCTTGCCATGAAGCTGCCTAGGGGAAATATTAAATTAGCGCATCCTCTAGCCACTCTGCCTAGGTCAATTCTATTGAGGTTGTGGTAATGCACTTATCCTTCTGATATAGAAAGACTTCCCTTGGATTACACCCAACCTTGGTCCACTGTTGGGGCTACTGAAAAATTAGAGTAATAGTCTATTTTTAACTCTCACAACCTCCCTTTCATTCCCTCCCCCCACCTCCCGGCGAATCTTCTGCCATCTCGGATCTCTGCCAGTATCTATATTGGTAAATTCAGAGTATGCCCGTCAGGTGGTCTGTGTTTGAGTACAGGGTGAAAAGCTACATAATGAAATTGCCTAACTTTCTGAGCATTCTTATTGTGCATGAGTAGTCTAAAAGTGATTGGTGAAATAAATATGCAAGATATATTATCCACATGAGCTGTTGTGTTTATATTTAAGTAACAGCAGGTGTAAGCTGTTTGAGGTTAATGCAGTATCTTTTACAGAGTCTCAATGTGGCTAAGCTAAAGGAAACATTATATTTTAACTCCAAAACAGAGTTTAAAGAGAACTGTACACAAGCAGGGGTGGAGCCAGCACTATTTTCCCCAGATGTTGAACTCCTTATCTTTGCCCTTCAGTTGTGATTTCCCTTTTCAGTAGTTCACTTTCTACACCCATCCATCTCCATAGTACATGAGTATCCCACAGATATATATATCAATAGTATATCCTATCCACACTCCAATGGGGTTGGAAACCATGGTGCAGGTGCCAAAAAGAAATCTCCACAGGTACTTTTGGCACTACAGGTTGGACCTCACTGATCCGGCATCCTTGGGACCTGACTGGTCCTGATTGAGGGGATTTGCAGGACCAGGGAAGGTCCTTCTCCTCCTGACCTGTGCTGCCACAAGCTTAGGGCTCCAGCCTGCCCCCGCTGCTGCCCCAGCCCCCAAGGCTCTCTAGATGCCACTGGCCCCGCTGCAGCCGGGACGGAGCGCCACCGCCAGAGCTGCACAGCCGGGGCAGAGCTCAGCAGCCGCCTGGCTCTGTGACTGGGGCTGTGCAGCCACTTGGCTCCATGGCAGGGGCCAGAGCTGCACAGAAGGGGCAGAGCTCAGCAGCCGCCTGGCTCTGCGGCCAGGGCTGAAGCTCTGCAGTGAGGGCTGGGGCAGAGGGCCGGGGCTGGAGCTCTGCAGCCAGGGCTACTGCTGAGGCCAGAACTCCCCACTGTGCTGCCCCCCCCGCCCCAACACACACTGGATTGCTGGTGCCCCCTAATGTGCTCCTGCCCTGCCACCAGACCTCCCTGATCCTGGGCTCTGTGGTCCAGGTTAAGGTTAAGGTTTGGGGGAATGGGAGTAGAGAAGCCCAATTTATTAGTTTTTTTTCCTTCCAGGAAGAATGTAAGAGGAGTTGAGAAAACCCACTTCTTGGGCAAAGGGGTGTGGCTCTACCAACTCCCACCCATTTCCAGGAACCTCCACTAGAAAGGCACTAAGGGTCAATGAAAAGAAAGGTGGCCATTTTAAGTCTTCAACCTCAGCCTCATGCCTGCCCATGTATCAAGCAGAGTAACAAAGGTTAAAATTTGGAAACTTATCTTTGGAATGACAAGAGCCAAACAATTTTTTTTAAGATTTCTTCCAGAAAATGATAGGGTCATAAATGGGGTCAGTTTGGAGAAAGTTGTGGGTGGAATGTCTTAAATCTCTGTAGCTCTAAGCATTGTATGAACAACCCCACCTCTCTTCTCCCCCAGTTTATCAATCTACTTGCAGTGCAGAGATGCATCTGTTTGGAATTTGGGTTCCTATTTTAGGTTAGTAGCAATGCATTTGCAATTCACCTGCTATATTTTTCTTATCCATTTATGTATAAGACCAGAAACCATAGCACCCTAAACTATTTAGATACTGTGCTCATATGAACATTAATAAATCTCAGAGACTGGGGCTATGTCTAGACTACACAGTTTTTCCGAAAAAAGTAGCCTTTTTTAAAAAAAACTTCACCTGCATCTAGACTGCCATCACATTCTTTCAAAATTAAATAGAAAGAATGTGGCAGTTTTTTCAACAGCGGTAAACTTCATTTTATGAGGAAGCATACCTTTTTTTCGAAAGAGCTCTTTTGAAAAAAGGCGTTCTTGAACACAAACAGGGATTTTTCGAAAGAGAGTGTCCAGATTGCTTGGGTGCTCTCTTTCGAAAAAGCAGATTTCTTTTTCGAAAGTGTTGTTGCTGTTTAGACAATCTCTTTTGAAAGAGGCTTGTAGTCTAGACGTACCCTCAGTGAACTGAATATTGATAAAATACTGGAGAAAGGCAGCTTTGCTGGTTTTATTAACTGAATCAATGTACTGTACATTACTTAAGACAAAGGTATCTATAAATAGAATACTCTCCAACCCTTGTGACTTGCATACACAAACCAGGGGCTTGTCTGTCAAGTTGGGCAAAATGAGGCTTTGAAAGGGATTCCCTCTGGCACTGAGCAATATACATTTGTATATATGTAGAGAGAATGTATATGATATATACTATAGCCTCAGTGCTGAGCATATTAACAAACCTGTGTTTAAATTTTATACTCACCATGACAGCCTACTGAGACACTCAATGGTGAGGTCTGCTATTCTAGACCTTGTGCACTGCATCATATTGTTTGTGGGATACCAATGGGCGTTGGGGTAACTGTCTGATTGCTGTCCTGTTGGGAAGCTGGGGAAGTCAAGAGATACTGAATCTCTTATGAGGCTATCCTGGAGAGCAGTATCTTATATAAATATGTTGCTATGAGGATCCTTTAAGTCAGTAATCATTATGTAACAGTATTAGCCATATATTTACAAACTCTGGAGTTTCAGTTAAGATCCATTCCTATGGCTGAAATGAGCTGTTGTGGGTTTGCTGACGGTTCTTAGATGTGTATGCTTGGAGATTAGTGTAGGATGTTTTCAATGGAAGGCTCTGAAATTTGCTTGCACTGGCATTCTGCCAGAACCAGAACCTGCAGAGCTTCAGAGCATGATGCAAGACATGTTTTGTTCATATGTCCGCTTGACAAGGGGCTATTATTGAATTGTTGGTATGGTAGGATGAGTGCCCTGCTTGTAGTGGGTTTTGATGAAGACTTGAGATGTATAAATTTTCATGGCAGTGGGTGCATGTAAAAAAAATCAACCAATCAAAAAATAAGTGCAAGCATAGAAAATTAATATATTTTAAAAATCAGCATCTTGAAGTTGGATGAGCTTAGGAATCTAAAGCTGCCATTCTACAAGGTCTCCCTACACTGATGTATACATTTATTTGGCTTGTAGTCAGATTAAATTGACATATTAGCTAAAATCTGCAGCTGTGTATTAAATTTCATATATAAGTTGTTTATATGCAAATTGTGTACACATTATAAAAATCATTATAGAGATTGCACATAATGAAAATATTCCCAACTTCACCTCGGATAGATAAGTATGGTTACTGCAACATATGTATTGTTCCCAAGGGCTTCCCTGTACTTGCTACAGGAAACTGAGGTTAGATAACAGCAGAAATCTAGTTAGTTATTTAAGCACTACCTCTGTATTGCAAGGTACGTGTGTTCTATGTGTGTCTACTGCACAAAACAAAACAATAAAATCTCTCATCCAAATAGGTAGAGCCCTACGCTTATACCAAATTGGTGTCTGTGTTGGCAAAAATGAATCACAGATATTCGCATCCATATCTGCAGATATGAATACCTGTGGATATAAGGCAGATATCTGCAGATTTGCAGGACTCCACAAATAGAAATATTTACTAGATTCACGCACCCCGATACATTAGCTGAAGCAGTCTAGAATGATTCAGATGAAAGAGTAATAGAGTAGCCTGTGACTCTCTTTAGCATGCTGTTTGAACTTGCAAATATGGTATACTGATTATCATTATGCACCATCATAATGGCTAACTGCTGCCCATATTTTTGTCTTATTTCCCCCAGTGGCCTCATCTGCACAGTGAACAGCAGGAAGGACAGAATTTTTCATGGAGAAGTGTCTGATAGATTTGTATAAAAGAGTTTGACACACCCATCTTTAGCATTTTTTGACAACATTATGTTTACTACTGACAATTATTCCTTATTTTCTTGATCTCTTTAAAATTTAATTTTAATGGTTACATCAATTCACTGCACACACAATCAAATGTGTTGTTCCAGGAGACAAAGGATTTCAAATTTATGCATGAAAAAATAACTTTTTGTTTTACATGGGTGCAGAAGGTGCACAAGGGATAGCAAGCGCGTGCTATTGTGCAGGCCCTGTTTCAGAGGAAACAGAGGAAGATGGTTTTGTGGTTAAGATATTGGAGTTGGATGCAAGCAAACTGGGTCCAGTTTCTAACTTTGTCCCAGATGCCCTTTGTGTGACCTTGGACAAGTCATTCAATCTTTTTTATTTCATTTTCTTATCTGTATGGTGAGAATAATAATATATCTTGTATTCCACTCTGTCTTGCCTATTAGACTGTGGCCATCCCCACACTTCAGTTAGGAGGGGTGACTGCAATACCTTTTGTGGTCCCTTTAAATGTCCTCTCCCTTTAAATATCTGCGTACTCTCCCCTGCCCAGGGCAAAGCCTTCTTTCCTGTAGTTTGTTTTGCAGATAGAACAATAAAGTGAGCACAGCAGACAGCTGTGTTTTTATCAGCTCCCTCTGTCTATCTCCTTCTCTGCTGGGTCCAGAAATGTAACATTGGCACTGCCAGATTTATGTCCCACACATGTTCAGTACTCCCATACCCGAAATTGCTATGATCTGCCCAGATCAAAGCCAGTTTGAAGCTGCAGCAGCATGGGCAGTGGATGCTCCAGTATCTAGGCAGGGTACCCCCGGCAGGCAGGCGGGGATAGCCTGTGTCACAACTTTTGCTGCTGTGTCTTCACAGCTACTATTCCTCAAGATAAGCTAGACTGGATGAGTCTGCATGTGCTGCAATTGCACCTCCTGACTGCAGTATGGGCATAACTAGTAAGCACATGTGTAGTGTTCAGAACAATGGGACCCTGATCTAAATTGGGATATCAAAGAGTACAGTAATGTAGATGGAACTTTAACTCTTCCCTCCCCTCACCCCAAAGAATTCAATTACAGAGAAACAGTATAAAAGTCTCAGAGGGGTAGCTGTGTTAGTCTGTAACTGAAAACTTAAAAAACAATGGGAGCTGAGAGGCTCCATGCCTGCAGCCTGCATGTCCCTCAGCCTGCGCCAGCGCCCTGGGACTAGAAATCTGTACTCTGGAGTGGGCTTATAAACGGGTCAGTGACTTTTAACCATTTTTTCTCTGTAAGTTTGGGGGGTTGGCTTATAAATGAATGGGCTTATGTTTGAGTATATATGGTACTTCTTGCACTATTTCAGGAATTCTAAGTAGTTAGTGCGGAAGCTCTCTTCAGTGTGCTTGTTGACCAACCTACTGTATGGTTTATCTGCACCATGTTGTTAAAGTTACTGAGATGACCAACAGTGAGGGGGAATTTTGATTGCTGGGATTTTTAAACTACAGAAGATACATGAAAGATTTTTCTCTGATTGATTAGCCACTGAACAAGCTGCTGCCAGCCCAGTGAGATGCCACATGCTGTCTTGATATATTTATTTATTTATTTTGCCTAGGGGTTCCTTATTAATCTAGTCCACTAGTACCAGTTCATTTCATTTTCAGCATTGTGATACCATTGGTTATGATACTCTTCATCTCATGCTGCTCCTTTACAATGAATGACCTGGAAATAACTGGGTAACTTTTGTGGGAACCTATCTTAATTCTGTTCTTATAAAAAGTTTCACCACTGGACTATTGCGTATTTGAGAGAAATGAGGGCAGATGGAGTAAGCCATCAGGGCTATCACTCAGGTAATACCCTAGCATCCCGATTGTAATCTGCAATATAGAACTGATTACCTCTGTGGAGTTGTCCTTGGAACGTTTTCCTCATATAATCCTCTAGCTCTGATGCTTGTTGAAACAGTGTATTAGATAGCTATTCTCTCTTCTGGTCAGTATTTATGAGTAACATTAAAATCTGACAGTTCCACAATCCACATAATTGCGGGAGAATCGGTTTAGCTGTTGTTTGGATGTAGGTCAAAGGGTTATTCTCTATGTACACAGTGAAACTTGGAGCCAATTGCAAACTGCCCACTTCACTGTGAGGAATTCATATTTTCCTACTATTTGTTTTTCAGAACTTATGTCCACATATTAATAGTGCTTGCCATT
Source organism: Pelochelys cantorii (assembly GCA_032595735.1). Taxonomy (NCBI): domain Eukaryota; kingdom Metazoa; phylum Chordata; order Testudines; family Trionychidae; genus Pelochelys; species Pelochelys cantorii. The sequence continues at coordinate 73,307,924 of CM064327.1, forward strand.
GCTAGATTGGCACCTCACCCTTTCAGAGTTACATTTGTATATAACAGTGTGGACTGTATGCTGTGTAATGGGGTGATAGGAAAGCAGCTGTTTTATTGCTTGTGCTTTCTTCTGCAGTCCTTCATTCTTTTTTTCCCTAGGTTTCTCCCAATTTTCCTGCTTTCTCTATAAAAGGCCTTTCAAAATAAACTGATCATCTTGTTGCAAAGCTGCTTGCATACCTTTTTAATAGGACGCTTCCCATAAAGGAGGGACTTTGTATAAAGCTACAACTATTTTTTAAAAATCAATCTGATCAATAAAGTTGAAAACTTACCTTCCATATTCATGTCCAAGGATTCCACTGCCAATGAGGATTCATGTTTAATTTGCTGAAGGGAAATAATTTCACATTATAAATCCCTCCTCTGTCCCTTGCCTGTGGAGTATTTTAACAGATGGAATCAGAGCTGCTTAAATATTTGGAATGTTTCACACATTGCCAACTGGTCTTTGATGGCTCTACAAGAAGCCCTAACATTAGTGATGATGGATAGACACTTGTGAGCTCAAATTTCACTGGGAGCACATTTTTTTCCTCCCATGTATGAGGTTTAGCTGATGACCATATATTGTAACAGTACATTGTTGCATGCAACTGCATATATACTCGGTCACATACATGTGCCATGATAGACTAGAATTTACACCCTTATTTCCAAAATAAATCTCTTACTGCCTAACATAATCTGTCTAGGTTCTTTTAGTGTGCAGCTGAAAACTTTCTGTTTGGGTTTACTGTGTGTATTCTTTGCACGGCAAACAATGGTGGTTGAGATAGCTAGAAATGTTTCAGCAGTTGCATTCTTTTACACAAACACAGACTAGCCACTACATTACAGTTTCTGGTCCAGAGCCTGCTTTCAGGACATTAAAGAGAGGCTTCAGGAGAGCTCTGAATTTACACAGAGTAACTGAATGCATAATCTGGCTCTGTGCATATGTGTTGGTGAGAAAAAGAAATTGTTTGAATTTGGAGGAAAGCACTTGGAGTCAGTCATAGGAGATCTCAGTTCAGTTCCCAATTGTGCTATAGACTTCCTTTATGACCTTGAGCAAGTCACTTAAGCTTTGAACCTCATTTCTCTCTTAGTAAAACGTGGTCAATAATACATCCTTTCTCCTGGCCTCTTTCTGTCTTCTCTGCCTCCAAAGAATTTAAAAACTAAACACAGACTGTCTTACTGAATTTGTATGATGCCTAAAGCAATGGGGCACTAATCGTGTTGAGACCTCAAGACATGCCATAATACAAATAACGGATAACAATGTAACCACTGATAATACCCATAAAATATGTGCTTGGTTCAAAATGTGCACATCTGACAAACTGTTGCCTCAGTCATGTCCCCCAAACACCCAGTTGTGCCACACTAATGCTATATTTGGCATATATATAATGGAAGCACTGCTTGTGGTTCCACTGGTGATGCTGGGTTTTGCATTTAATACGGTGGTTAAAACTCTGTCCACTGTATGTAGAATGTTGTATTCATTTGAGAATTATAGCACTAACTGATGGAGTACAGAATGTTTGTTCTGGTAATTTGCAAGTTAGTTAATTAGCTTGAGTTAAAATAATTAAAGTGTGTCTTTTAAGAAATTTAACAGGGGTATCAGACTGTTTCTCCAGAATGATCTTAATAATAGAATAAGACATTCCAACCCCCCCCATCATTAAAACTCTCTGAAATTTTATGCGTATACTATTTGAAAACTCTTAAAAACAGATTTGTAGTAAGTTTCCCAAATATTGTGCATAGATGAAAGTTTTTTTTAGTAGAGGGTGACAATGTTCTGCTACAGAAAATTCCACATAGAACTGCCCTCTTTTAAAATGGCTTGCGACCTCCCATTATACTCAATAGGATTGAAATCACAGGGTTATGCTTAATAAAGATGGCTGCCAGCTTCACTGGCACTAGAAGTAGTGGCCTTTTTAAAACCAGATACTTCATTGAAAGACCAATGTGGCCTTGAATACACTGGGAGAGGGCAGCTGTTTTAAAAGACCATTGGTTTCCCTGAAGAATTTTTATCCACTAGCCTCTGCTGACAAACTTAGTCATTAAAACTATGGCAAAATACCATTAATTTAAATATTTTCAAAATCTCTCTCTTGCCTCAGATCTGCTCAAGTAGAGGGCAAGAGGATACAGTTCAAGGTGTGGGAGGAGGTAGGTGGGATATTTTACCAAGGAGGAGAGAGTCATGAATCAGCTGGCCATCTTGTTCTCTCAATTGCCCTTTAGCCTGTCTATCTAGGCCTGTCACTATTGAGATATATTATAGACAAAGACTCATTGTGTTCTACAAACACAATGCACATTAGTAAAACTAAACAACTCAATGAGCAGTTATAATAGTTAACTGTAACTGACCTTGTAAGTTACAGAATCTGAAATGAAATGTCTAAACAGTTTCCTGCATAACATACTGTAGTTGCTATCAGAAGTGAACCAGGAAAAAATACTTTTGTAAACCAATTCTAATATTCTGGAGTTTGATAACTTAAAAACTTTAGCTAGAGAATTCCATTCACACTAGTAATTTTTTCTTTATTTTGCGTTTTTCAGCTATCTGAACTGAACTTTCTTTGCAACAGTGTTTTTGTATGATAAATAAGATAACTAATTTTATTTAATTTCCAGGCTCCAAATTTTCCAAATTGGGTACTTAAATGAATGGCCTGATTTTTTGAAAGACGGTCTGCCCCCACATATCCATTGTCTCCAAAGGAAGTTGTGGGTGCTCCCGCATCTCTGAAAATGGAGCCACTTTTGTTTAGATGCCTAATATGAGTAAGATGCCTAACTTCAGGCATTTCAGTTGAAAACTTTCAGGCTATGCGTTGATGCTTAGGCAGTAACTTTTTAATGTGGTTTTGCTATTTTCTGCACATCCTCTCTGAACAAGCATGTCTATCAGTTCAGTATACAGTATAATTTTTATTGTCAGTCTTGTTCATCAGAAACTGCTCTCACACAGAATAGCCTGATGTAATGACCTGCTTTAAACAGTGATGAAACTCAATTTTTTGAAGATGTGTAAATAATGCACATTAACAAGAGCAATTTTGCCATTGATTTGCCTCTCAACCCCGTCCAAGCAGACAAACCAATCTTCCAGATCTGGGAGATATAACATCCTATTATATCTTAATGCAAGACCAGATAAAAAATTGATGATTTTATGTAGAAATTATTTTGTTTATGTTGAAAAGCTTCTGTCTTACTCTGTTTGTTTATTTTGCAAGTACCTATTTACGCCTCTGCATTTACCAGTACAAATTCAAAGAGCAAACTACTTATGCGGGAAGACAAACTAATATATTCATGTGTGCAGAACTCCCTATTTTCACATATAAAAATAAATTGTTTAGCATGAAATTGTAGTAATTTATAGGGTTGTTTTTTTTAATAATCTCCTCTTTTTCATGGGATGGGATGATGCAACTCTTCTGATTCAGAGACCATGAAAGCCTGATTCTTCTGTCTTTTAGTCTGCACTAACTCCACTGAAGTCAGTGGAACTACAAGTGGAGAAGACCAGAGTAAGTGAGAGTAGAATCAGATCCTGATTGCTTAAATGTAGCAGAGGATGAAATTGCAGGATGAAAAAAGTGAGACAAAATTACACATTGGCAAAGGTAAAATAAGGTGGTGCTTTGTATGTTGAAGTGTAGATTTGCGATTCTCACATTTCAGTGCAGGCAGGGATTTCCATTTACTTGTTTAAATTTATTCTCTGTATTAACTCAGCATCATGTTAGAATATTAAAACTGATGATCTGATCCTGCAACACTGTCAGCTAGTGTTGCCTTCCTGTTGATTTGTTTTTTAACTGCCAACGTAGTTCAGGATACTCAGCACTTCAAATTAGGCACTCATTATCTGACAGAATCAGATCCTGAATTAGCAAGGAGCATGAAAAAAAAAGAGAAGCGTTAAAAATCTGGCACCAAAGGTTTGATTCTACAAAGTGTTCAGCACTGTGGCCCTAATTCGGTAAGGCTTATGTGTGCTCACATTTTTTGTAATGGGCCGAATACTTTGCAGAGTCAATGAATAGTTCAAACAAAAATATATCCACTTGCAACACATGGTGCCTTTCATATAAAGATCTCAGAAGATAGTACATATACATAGATATAAAAAATTCAGATAAAATATTCATTGTTAACGTTTCACAGTTAAAAATAAAAATAAAATCAGGGAATGCAAGAGCAAAGGTCCCTGTGTCCAAAATAACTTGTCTATGTTGGACCCACACAGTATTTTTTCTTTTTTTTTTCCATAGTGGGTCAGGTCTTTAGGATCTTTATTTATGCCCAGGTATTAGTCCAAGCTGTGTAGCTGTCAACATACATAAGAGGAAATATACCCGCTAAGCCCCTGCTTGGTCTCCTTGCACCTTAGGTCTGTGTGCACATGAAAAGTATTTACTAGGATTTTGGTACCCCACAAAGTAGATGTGTAGAAAATGGACAAAGTCTGGATTCTACCCTGGATGCCTGGCAGCCCAGCTGAGAGGACATAGGGGAGGAGGAGTGTAAAGGGCTCCGCCCTTCTTGTGAGCGCCCCTCTGTGTCCGAGGGGAGTCTTATAGTTTCTCTACCCAGTTGTCTGCAGGAGAGGAAGTGTCCGGTATGTGGCCTGGGACCAGGTTTCTTCTTACCCCCTGTTGTAGCTGCTGGGGGTTGGAGGGACCCAGGCCTGCCCACTCCTCTGGGTCTTGGCCCAGGGACCCTATAAGTAGCAGTTACCTGCTGAGTCTCAAAGAGGTTGCTGTCACGTTCCCTGGGCCACTTCCCCAGAAAGCTGCTCTGTCCAGCCCTTTTTCTTGAGTCGTGGTCAAGTCTTCCCTTGTCCAGGGTTCTGCAAGGGTTGCTGTTGGCTTACTTGCTGTTGGCTAGTCTTTAGCCACGGGACCTGGTTCTGAACAGGTCTGAAGTCCAGCTCCCACTCGGAGCTGTCCTGAATGCTGCTGTTCTCCCAGTCAGCCCGTAGGTCAGCCTGGGTCATGCTCCAGGAAGGAACTGCCAAGCCCTGGCCCAGCAACTTCTTTTATATTGGCCCTGATTGGCTGCAGCAGAGGCTGCCACTCTATTCTGCTTGGAGGACCTCTGTTGCTGGGCAGGGTGCGGAAAGGCCTCCAGTAGGGATATTGGGGCCTACTCCACCCCATCACAAGGAGTAATAAGGTGATCCTAGTAAGGAGCAAAGGCAGAATAGGAAGGACTTATGCTTCTGTGCACTGCTCCTTTGGTGATGCAGCTACATTCTGTTCATGCAAATTCCCACTGAATTCAGTAAAAGGAGCTGTCTTCCTTGGGGTCTTTGGGTACCAGTATGGAGCGGTGGTGATTCTGGGCTCCTGAATATCTCAGTAGATCTCTGAGCTTTGGAAGTTGAAACTCTTGATTCGGCTGAGAGGAATAGAATGATCAGGCAAAACTACTGAGAACCAAATCAGAAAGTTTCCAGCTCTGTGTTGGAATAATCAATGCAGTGGAAGGCTTATGCCCATGTTATTAACTATCTGCTATGTGACTAGGGTGCTGGAGAAACAAACAAAAAAATAGCCATTGGATATTTAATAACTAAAAGTAGTGAGGACATATTTTTGAAATGTATATAAAATGTGGCATCTCCAGCAATAGTGTCCTCTGATACCATGCTGCATTATCAAGTGGCAGTCCTGTTCACGATCTATAACGATGTCATATATGGACAGTCTGTAAGAAAGATATGACAGGAGAAATCTGTAACATCATCTAACATCTGCTTACATGCTCCCTGCCCCCTGAGCCAATTTGCATGCCTACAAATATCAGTGTGTCCCAGTGGAGTACAGGGTATAAAGTATTACTGCTTGTGTTGAAAGTTATTTAACGAAGAGTTTCTTCAGTGTTCAAGAATTCTGGTTGGTTGGTTTTAAAAGTAAACCATATGTTGTTTACCTGACTTAGCCTTTCTCTAATTTTGTAAATGTGAGTAGGAAAATGCATAAAGGAAGAAACCTCACACTAATTAGATGATAATGAATACAGGTGCAATAACTGTTTAGTGAATTACATTAATATGTCTTCATAGCATGCTGTGGGAATAGAGTCAGGGCCAATAGAGTTTTTTGTTTTGCTTTTTTTTTTGTTTTTAGTGTTGTGTACATGTGTATTGCAGAGGCATGCCAAGACTCAAATTAATACAAATATAAATGGATAGTATAATTCTACAGATACTGTCTTAAGGGCTATAATGGGCCAGCAAGTGAGGTATTATATGGCCTTGGAAAAATACATTGCATGTCATTTCTGGTTTGTGAGTTTCTCAGTGTAAATTCATTCAGTGCAGTATTGGGACACAAGGTAGATACAAGGTACATTACAAATCACATGCAAGGAAAGTTGTTATATAGCCATTCACTTGGCTGCTAGCCCAATAAGAGATTGGGATCAAATCTAACCTCTGGCTTTTTGCACCTCTGGATGACAAGAACTATTTTGCAGTGTTTTATTTTTCTCCATGGTTTCCACTAAGGGTGAAGTGCCTTAGGGTGGTATAAGATGAATTCCTTTGTACATACTTACAGGGAAGCAGTGGAAATTTTGAGGTGTGGCGATTGATCTACCACAGGTTGATTTAGTGGGGCTAGTGCTCACTAAATTGACTGCAGCTCACACTCCAGTACTCCACTGCAACAAGAAGAGTAAGGGAAGTCAGTGGTAGAATTTCTCCCATGGACCTAGCGCTAAATAGATCAAAGCTGAGTTTACTTGAGTTTCACTACTAATGTAACTCAAATTGTGTATCTTAAATCAACTTTTCCCCATAGTGTAGACTTGCCCTTGAGGTGAAGGTTCCTTGGCATATGACCTTGACTGAGATAACAGAAGAAGACATGATAATGCTAAGGTCGCCAAGGGCTATGCAATAATAAAACATTAGGGTTTTTTCAAATAAAGGCAATTACATTTTCATGCAAAGTTTTTAATTTTAATTTAAGACTGAATGTTTAAAATGTGTAAATAAAAATATACAGATTCTGAAATCTTCGTATTATCACTGAGGAAAAAATATTTAACATGTAGTCAGACAATCTGCAGCAATAAATCTCTGATATTTACAGTATGGATTACTCAATTTCCTTTTTCCTTGATGATGAACAGACCTCCCTAAGCTTATTGTAGTTGTTCTCTGATTTATATGAGAAATGTGGCTGCTGGGATTTGCTTTTGTCGGCATCCCCTCCCCCACCTCTGGAAACCTTAGAGCTTCAAACACTGAGGCTGTGTGTGTGTGTGTGTGTGTGTGTGAGAGAGAGAGAAGAGAGAGAGAGAGAGAGAGAGAGAGAGAGAGAGAGTCTAATCTTAAAAGAAATAGTGTATGGATAATAGGAAACCAAAGTTGAAGGACTGGACTTGTGACTTTTTTTCTTTTTTGTAGTGAGATGTTAGTGCAGACTAAGCACAGGCTAACGTTTATGAACATGTAATGGTTTAAAAACAGCTACATTGCATTTAAAATCAGCAATTTAACCTAACTGGAAATGGCAGCTTCATTAAGTAACTCCGTGATCTTCCAACCATATTCTTAACTAGTAATCTCCCTGTAGGAAAGTACATAGATAATCAACATCCCAGCCTGTCAGTAAACTTGTTGGGGAATTAAATCCTAGAGGAAGAAGCCCGTAGCCCTAGAGGAAGGCTGAGTACATGTTTCACTGTCGTCTTTTCGGCTCATCTCAGTAGTCCCACTGCTAGAATGTGCTCAGTTGTCATAGCAACACCATCTCCTGCTTCATACAGGAAAGATTAGCTCTTACTGTGCAGTGGAGAGAATTTAGGGGAAGTCAAGCTAATCCCTGGGTGCACTGTGAGAGAAAGGTTGGACCTCGCCTGAGGGATGCTGTATCTGCAGTGATAGAATTGGCCTGCCACAGACACTGGTATTTAAGTTGAAGAGCAGAATTCACAGTAAGTGTCAGCTCCTCCAGAGTGGAATATTGAATAAGATTTCCTAAGTCTTGTTGAAGACTGTCCCATGCCAACAGTGGAATGACAGCAGGAGGCTGTGTCTGGGATAGCAATATGTTTCGCTAGTTGAGGTGGTATTTCAAATACTGATGAAAAGCTTTAACTCTTTAGAAACCTAGGGGGTAAATTTTTAAAACCTCACCTTAAGGTGTACACCTAAAAACCTTAAGTACATCTCGAGTGCAAAACTAGACAAGTGAAGAAAAGCATGACTTACAAATATTAGTGAGTATGCAGTTGTGTATGCAATATACTGCACACTTCAGAATACCTGTGTGCCGCACAATAAGTGGGAAAGTGTGAGGAAACCTATTTGTGCTGCTATAATCCTCAACTGCAAAATGCTGAACTATGCATTTTAACCATGAAAATGTAGAAAGTGTTTCAACAATGATTTGTGTTATTCATTTAAAATAAAAAAGTTTATATTAAATGGATAATCACATCATAATACCAGTTTTTCTTTGAAGAGGAGTAAAAACTATTTTTTATTTAGTTTACTTGTGATGCTGTTATGACTTGGCATGATACAATATTGAATATGTGGCTGTGTGTCTGTATTTTGCTGGATAGAAAGAGTGTATTTTAATTGTTCCTTGGTGTGTGTATTTTGGGTGTTGTAGTTTTTATTTCATGTGGTCCTGTCTTCCACTTTTAGTAGATGCTTAAGTCTTCTAGTTTTTTTTAAATTACAATACTGTAATCTCTGAAATGTCTGATGTTGACATTTATTTTTACTGTCAATTTTCTCTAAAAATTCATTTTTGTGGACAGATTTAGACATTCTTTAGCAAATACACAGACTATGAAAATGCAACATATGGATTATTCACATTGTATGTAATAAAATGTTATGTTGACTTTTGACTTAAAAGTTCTGGATATTTTGACATCTACAAAAAATTCAAAACAAGTACATCTATACTATTTGTCCCTCATTTCTCTTATTCTCTTATTAATAAGAGGATTTCATAGTAAATTACCATGGTAATATAGCACAATTTGAGAGGTTATCTTAACATTTATTTAAAATTACTCTGGCATGGAGGAACAGTTTTCAGTTTCTAAAAATAAGGTATTTCCATACATGTGAAATATTTTGTTTTTTGAAAAAACTCAATTTATTCACACAATCCGCTTAAAAAACCAGCCTGATTTCCACTTCTTATCACAAAAGAATGTAGACCTCAGTGTTTTGCCATGCCGGATACCTGAGTCCCCCCCCAAACAGTGGAGGAAATTAAGAAGCTTCAGAAAATTTAGAGCTCTGCCTGTGATGCTCAAAAGGTACCAGACTTGAGCCCTGATTTGGTTAATGAAACAGCTTTCCTCTCCTCTTGGCTATTTTACAGATACTGTAATAACATTGCTGCTCTGGGAGGATATCTGTTGTCCATTCAGATAAGCGCATAAATAATAGATATCTGCTACAAAGAGTGAAATTTAGGAATAAACAAAGAAGGGTACTAAAGCATTAGACCATAGCTCAGAGTGGCCTTTGAATCAAAGCCATACATAGTGATGCGGAACCCCCACAAAAAGACAGGCAGAGAAGGGATGTTTAAAGAGATAATTTACAGGTAATCTAATGCATCAGTTTTAATTAGAAAGCAGTAATTTCTGTGAGTTCTAATTCAGTTCAATTTAAAATGAAGTGTCTGTTTTTCAAAAAGTCCTATAACATTTAAAACACAAGGAAGTATTTATCAGAGAGCTTATTTGCTTGCTTTCAGTCCTTTGTACTCTACTGTGTATGGAAATATTGAGAGACAAAGTAGGTGAAGTAATACTTTTATTGGACCAACTTCGGTTGGTGGAAGATACAGTCTTTCAAGTTACCTGATTCTCTACACAAAGCTTAGGGGAACAAGCTGTGTAGCTCAAAAGCATGTATTTTTGGCAAAAAGAATTTAATGCGATACAGGGTAAGTTAGATAATATCTTATCTTTTCTTATGTCCTGGGACCAATGTAGCTATGACACTGAAAACAATATATGGAAGTATTTGCAACTTAACACGGGTATCTGTAGATTTACAAAAATTATAAACAATCAATGGCATGAATGTAGCAGATTTGTGTATCTCTGTGAACACAAGGTAAGCAAGTTGTTGGAATTTCTTTCATGCTGAAATCATGTGACTAGCTTTTTCAGTCTTTAATCTCTCTGTAGGACATGGCTGAGTGAATTTTTGCTGAATTGGTATTTTAGAGAGCTTTTAAAGGCAACTTTTTTTTTCTTTCATGAAAGATGAGCTTTATATTGAGTTAAAGTCTTCTGAATTCTCTCTATGCCCATTTCAGAAAGTGGCCTATAATATTTTTCTGGACTGATTATCCTAGATGCTGAATCTGTCTGAATTTCTTGTAGCTGCCCTGAGGGAGTTGAGTTTTTGTTTTATATTTCTACACACATTTTAATAATTGCATGAATGGAGCTGCTTGCATGAGTACTAAATAAAAATAAATGTGAGTTGCTAAAAAAGGTCTAATGTATTATCCAAAACAGCTATGCATACAGTACACACCCTTAGGAAGATTCTGCATATAGTGTTCTTGAGGAATCTTCACATAGATTTCTTCTCCCAAAGCACTATCCATCTGGCTTTTGTTTAGAGAAAAACACTTCTTGACAGAAAATGGAAAGATTTCAGAAAAAGTTAGACTTTTCCTGACAAATTTTGATGTTTATGGAAACAGCATTTTCCCTTGAAAAAAAGACTGAACATTCCTAACCAGTCTAGTCACAATACAACCTAGCTTTCCATATTCTCAATTCAAAAAGTGTTGAAAGTTGCTGTCCAGTTACTTCTTAGAAGATGTACGCAAATTTGTTTTCCGCATAACTCTGCTACTAACACCAAGGTACCGCTCAGTTTCTTTGTGCTGCATCATGGTCTTCTATAGCAGCAGATGAATTATTGTGTGTTGCAGGTATTCGAGTAATCAGAATATCCTGAGATTGTAGTATTTCAAGGCTAAGATTAGAAACTAACCCATTTGGGGCAATAATCTGCTCACGTTACAAAATCTGGTGACTGGTTCCACAGAAAGTGTAGTTTTCGTCCCGTTGATTAAACTCAAATTATCCAAGATTGATCTAAATACTTGGGCCATACATTGCCATTGATGAGATACAGAAAGAAAGAAGCATTTTCAAATTTTTAAAAAGTAGCTTGGTCCCTGATTCTTAAATCCTCTAAAGGTATCTACATGGAATGGACAATCAGGAAAAAATGTCTACTGTTCAAAATCTCCATATACATACACAAACATTTCTCTAAATGGTTTGGTTGACATTTTTGTCCTTGCTTGTCTATACTTCACATTTTTTAGCATTCATTAGCTTACCATATCCATTTAATCAATGATAATAAAATTATAATTTTCCAAATAGCTTCATAACTTTTGAAGTGATTCACTGTATAGTTCTAAAATATTGTTTGATCCCAGCATTCAGAAAAGAATGAATAGGGGCTTCAGAAACATTTATAGCTGCAGCACCAGTTGACAAAATCAGTAAAAAACCTTTCAGACTCAAATTCACTGTTCAAAGTGCAAGTAATAGACTTGGTTGCAATGCTTTTACTGCTCCCAGCTTTGCCTTGGATTATGACTTCTTTTGTCTCATTGGTTGTATTATGCTGTCTGAGGCAGCTATTTGCCTCTGCAGTAAATCTAAAGTCTGCTTTTTTTTTTTTTTTCAGAAAAATCACATTTGGCATTTCATATTGCGGATCATTATTGGGGTTTTATTTGTTTTGTTCTTTGTTTGTTTGTTTGTTTTGCTGTGGGTGTAAAATAATCAAAGGTCACCTGTATTGTTATAGTTATTGTAAGTGGTGCTCCAGTCAGACTGAGATCTATAAACATGCATTCCAGTTTCAACATGCCCAGCCACTCCATTTGGTCCCATATCATAAACAGCCAGCCATTCATGAATAAAAGGATTTTCCTTAACACCAATTTTGTATTCATCCTTGACTATTGTTAGAAATTCCAGCTGGAGCTCTTGCTAAACTTTTGTCTTGAAGTTATTTTCCCATGTAGGAAATCTGTTTGCCATACTATCTGTTTCACCACAGCACCTTCAAAATGACTTGTTGACAATAATAATCATTCAGATCATGTTTGTATGTGGCTTAAGACACAAAAACTAACATCATGTTTTCCTTCATTTAACAAAGCTTTTCTCCTTTTTATATTTTGAACAATTTTCTGCATTCTGTTGGATTATTTTCCAAACCAGAATTCTGTGTATAAAATTCTCTGCTCTCTGTGTGGATTGCTAGCCACTGTCCGGACTGAGCATTAGCTGATTCAGATGTCCTGCTGGAATGCTATAATGGCCATTCCATCAAAATGTGAAATGTTACTTGGGCTAAGCAGTCTTGTTCCTAGCAAGTTTTTAGGGGGAAAATTGTGTGGCAGTTTTTCCAATATCATCATCCATTACATCATTGCTTAGAACATTGCCAAACAAATGCTTTAGGGCTCTTGACCTGAGCTCCTCTTTTACTAATATTTAGTTATGTAATTAAATACAGTCTCAGGGCACAGGATGCACTGTGTGTATCAGTGTTGGCCTGCTGATAATGTTAACATACAAATCTATTGGTCCAGTTCATCCAAGAATCATTTCTTGGAGTTTTATGTTGTCACTTGCCTTCAGTCTTGACCAGAAATCTTATACGTGAAAGTGGATCTCTTCATTAGTGACTTTTTTCTCCTAGATGGGCAATGCCATTGGCAACAATTATAAGCTGTATATAAACTTATTAATGACACATTATTTCTGAATAGTATTCCATGCATGCATGCTTGACATCATAAGGATGCATTGCCATCAGGGTGTGGTGCAAATATTTTGCTATCATTTATCACTGTTCTTAGTCAGCATTATCAAGCATAGAAACACTGAGTGCTTCGTTGAGCCACAAAATACCAAAGATATGGGGACTTCCAGTCTTGAAAGTTGGTGTGATACCAGGTTCCTTAACAATAGAGTGCAGCCAGAATTCTTTATTTGTAAAGAAATCAGCCTGTTCTTGGAAGAACTATATACAGTAATAATGGATATTTGTTAAGAGGTTTTGAAATCCTTCTGTTTGCAACATTTCTGGCATTGCTAAGTATTCTGTGTTTGGATCTACCAGTTAATATAGTTCAGGCCAGTGCAAGTCACCTGGATTTAACATGAAGAACAGTGTCAGATGTCCCAGATGCAAGAGCTTGCTGCAAAGTGTGCGCCAGTAGATGTCAATTATAGTAGGGAGCAATTGTAAAAACATTTTTCTTCTCCATCTTTGGGCTCCAGTTTTACCCCCCTTTTTTTAGCTTATATATGGACATTTGAATTAACCGCATAAAAGAGAAGCCATCTCAGACTCTGAGCAATTTAGGCAAACTTTTAACAAAATGCAATGTTTCCGTAACAGACTCTAACAACTGAACCATCCAGACTTTTCTGGCAGCAATCTGAATTATAGAGCACTGTAACAATAAATCTGTTACAAAGCTAACAATGGAGTCCCAAATTTGGATTCTTACACCCAAGCTATCAGAGTGGATGTAAGTAGATATCAGAGAGCTAAGCTGGTCTGTCTGACACACTGAGGAAAAGGCTGCAAGAGACAGTAATTTTAAAGAAATTCCCACTCTATATCAACATGCACTTCCTGTACCTCTTCTGGGTGTAAGTTGCTGGTCCAAGATTTTTACTGGTGCTAGGCGCAACTTTAATGACTAGTCCTATTTGAAGTCACAGGGCACTCACATGAATGAAACTGTTTACATTTTTTAGGACTGACCGTTTTATCTTCAGTGAACTTTCGTAGAATCATAGAACACTAGAACTGGAAGTGATCTTGAGAAGTCATCCAGTCCAGTTCCCTGTCCTCATGGCAGGACCAAGCACTGTCTAGACCAACCCATTCAAAAATGAATAACTGCATTATAATAATTTATGCTGTAAACTATTTAAAAAGATGTTGTCAAAATGGATATGCAGGAAATGTGGCCCTGATCCAGCAAAGACTTACACCCATACTTACTTTGATGATAAAATAGTAACAGAGGTCACTGGGACCACTCGCAGGCATTTTTAAATGTGTGAAGGCTTTTGCCAGGATTAATGCCTAAAATAAGACTGAAAATAGTTCACATGGCTCCACAGAATTCTGGAAAAACGATATGTTCCAGAAATTAGGGCACAAAGCTACAGTTTTGGATTTCGTTGTGATCCATGGTATGTGAGACTCTCTCATTTCTACTTGTCTCATCCCTTTTAGTGAGTAGAAAGGGTACTGTAATATGAGTCCTGCTTTCTGTTAAGAGAAATCTTTTGTTTCAGTTCCTTTTGTTCTTACAGGAATAGAGAAGATAGATAGACTCTTGTAAAGTTTGGGGCCTCAGGCAAAAGCTTGTGGTGAACGTTGTGGAGGATATGTGGGACCCAAAACAATCACAAATTTATCTTTGTTCTTAAGGCCTTCCTCTGTTGTCTTGCTGCTGGAGATGGTACTGAAGGAAGAGTTTTAGCCTATTCATGCCATAGCCTTTCCCTCCTACCAACTCCGCTGATCTGAGGTGACAGCAGGCTGGGAGGTTGATAAGGGTATGCAGGGCCCCCAAGCAGACATTTGTCTTGTTTGATCTTAAGGCAAGCCTTCAAGAGTGGAATTCAGAAAAGAATACTTTTCTGCACCCACAAACCAAAATTAAGCTGGTAATTCTAATGTAAGGCCTCAATGGTGACTTTAAAAGTACCTGTTAGAAATACCATGTTTAAAATGGATGCCATAGACTTGATTTTTTTTATCTCCCTCTTAGTCTCCTGGCAGACCTTTGTTTGCCTTGGCTCTGAAGTAAAGTATGACAGTATAAATATAGGCCAATTTGAACAGTGGGGCAAAGGTAGGGATGGGCAAATATATCTATTCAGACATCCAAGGTTCAAAATAAGGAATCAAAAAGGACCCTCTTTTGTTTCCATTCTGTGTTGAGATGGCAACATTTCAGTTCCTTAAGGTGGCTGAGAGTGGCAGCTGTTCTTCTCAAGAGTTGAGCTTTGTTGCAGCTCCTATGCTTCTACAGTCCTGAGCAAGAAAGACAAAAAAAATCAATAGAGCTGGGGAATGCAGAGTACTCTTGAACATTATGTCATTTATTTAGGTACTGAACTACAGAGGTAGAGGAGGCTTAACATTGAACTCTTGATTTTTAACATGTTGGTACTTGTGCTTCGTGCATGTGTTAGTATTACTGATCACTTTTTTCCAATTGAGCTATGTCAGTAAGAAGCCAGTGTCTCTAGCACTCTTCCTCCCCAGTTGAATTTTATCTTTCATATTGTCTCTTCTAAAATAGACTTTATACCTTTTTTCCCTTTTTTGAAGTGCTTCCATCTCAACCTTCTCTTCTCCAAATGTCTTTCCCCTTTGATTCATCTCTCATGTACATCTGCAACCTTGGCTGACAGTTCTATGCATATGAAACCCAACTTTACATCTAAGTGAATTGCCATCTTTTTCCATTTGTTCTGTGTCAGCTAATTTACATGTGCAATTATGGTAATTGTGCATGCAAAGTAGGTGCATAATTATGCAGAGATGTTATACATTTGTCCTTTTCCTGCGACATTGCTTGCACTATGACTGACATGGCTCTTACTTTGTCAGATGACTGCTGATGCTGTCGAGTGACAGTTCACTAAACTATTAAGTGCACTGTAACTGCATAAAATAATCTTCCTGCTTTGTGTTCCTACCAATTAGGTAAATGTATTTTTATGGATAAACTTTCTCAAATCTACTGTTAGCTTATAAAAAACTCTTAAATTGTGTTTAATTTGTTTTCTGAAAAGATATCCACTTGTTGTTGATTCCATTCTAGACAAGTGTGTTTCTGTGTGTGTGTTAAACCTACTATTTAAAGAGTAGATCCTACTGCAATTGAAAATGGTGGGAGTCTTTCCATTGACTTCAGAGGAAGTTGGATACGTTCTAAATGCTGTTTTGTTTTTTCTGGCTATGTATTTGTGAATGAGCAGGATTTCATCAATTAAATAACTTAGTACTGACTCCTGTGTTACTGAAGCCAATGGCAAATCATTAATTGATTTGAATTATACAGGACTAGATTTTTTAATGTAGAAGCAGCTTAGTTTAATTTATAGATGGAATAATTTGCCAGTGGAGTAAGAAGTTATATGCACTGAAAAGGGAGAAGAACTTGCTAATATCTAAAGAGGACTTATTGCACATATTCATCTTTCTTCTAATGTGAAAAAATGCATTGCTGATTGAGTTAGAGTTGCTCCTGGTTGTCTGAGGCTACAACTACATGACACACTTCTTGTGGCAGCATGTAAGACACAAGCAGCTCCATGGCACAGTGAAAAGCAGGCTGTGTCCACAGTGTGGTGTATAGGTACATATGCCAATTAAGGACTCTGGAGGAGAAGAGACAGCAAAGAAAGGTTTCAGCAGATCCTTCCTGCCAAAGCCTTTCATTGTGGTGAGGAAAGGCTTAGCAATTAGGAGGCAGTTGAGAAAGACTCCGTGCAGGGAAAGACTCCTCCAATGGGATCTGGCAGAGCCTTTCCCTGTTGCTGGATTTTGTCCCTGTGACAGACAAAGAACTACAGTACCATGCATGGAACAGCCAGAGGCTTTCCCCCCTGCCAGTGGAGGCAAAAGGCTTTCTTCTCTCCCTGCACCGTATCTTTCCCTACCACAGAAGGAGGTTCCACTGAGGGAGCTGCCTATGTACCTAAGCCTTTCATCACTGTCTTCTCCCTGCCAGAGGCTTTTTCTACTGCCAAAGTCTTTTCCTGCAGAGGGAAAGGCTCCAGAAGTGGAGAGGCAATGGGTTACAACACTTTTAAAAATAGTACACAGAAGGGTGGTGGGCTTGGACAAGTGGAGGGCACGTAGAATATGTACTCACAAACATACTCATGCCTTCCAGGTGTTACTCCACCTGCCTACACCAGGCCTCACTGGCTACACTTCTGTTGATGCCTTACTCAGGGGCTATGCAGGTATGTACTCTACATGCCACTGAAAGAAGCCTGCAGGGTAGATGTACTCTTAAAGTTGTGCCCTAAACTTGTGGAGAATACAAACAGTGTGTGATTAAAAATGAAATATACCCAACTACATGATTTTGACAAATTGATACTAAATGGTAACTATCAAAGGTAGCAGAAGTGAAATTGGACCACATAGTTACTATATATTGCAATGGGATTCCATGACTGTTCACGTTGCACTATTTTGTGTGTCACCATACTCCTATTCCAAAGCCACATCCACTTGCTTGCAGTTCTCTCATCTTTTTAATCACCAAGTTTATCAAGGTTGGAGAGTGCCCCTTTGATTTATAATAGATATGTAGCCGTGTTAGTCTGGTCTAGATGAAACAAAAAACAGGACTATGTAGGTCACAGACATTTACCTCCCCCCCCCCCCATTCCCCTTCTGTTCTGAAATTTGATTTGTCCTTTTCATATGTGTTCATTTTTTTTATTGTATCCTTTGGTATATATGGTCGTGCCAATTTTCTTCCACAATTTGATCTGAGGAAGTGGGTCTGGCCCACGAAAGCTCATCACCTAATAAACCATCTTGTTAGTCTTTATAGTGCTACATAGTCCTGTTTTTTGTTTCACCTTTGATTTATGGAACCCAGAAAGTTGCAGTATTTCTGAAAATAATGTAACTAGCAATTTAAAGTTTAAAACATTTATTTACGTAGCATTTGGTTTTCATTAAAAATGTTTAAACAGAAAATGCACAACTAGCAATGGAAGTCAAAGAATATAAAATATACTTGCAATATACATGCAAATAGGTGGTAAAAATAAAATAACTTGGGGCATTTACTCACATAGCATACTATATATGGCAAGAGGGCCTACTAAAATTAGATTACTCATGGCGTAAGGCACCATGTAGCAAAAGTATAAGTATGGAGGCTTACACTAATAGGGTGTGTCTACACTGCACTGTTATTTTGAGATAACTAGAGTTATTTATAAATAACAATGCGAGTGTCTAAACAGCCATTCCATTATTTTGAAATAATTTAGAAATAATGGACGGCTTATTCCAAAATCTGTAAACCTCATTCAGTGAGGAATAATGCCTATTCCAAAACAGCTATTTTGAAATAAGGCAAGTGTAGATGCTCCACTCCTGCTACTTCAAAATAGCCCCTCCAGGGCCATTCTAAGTTATTCCTCCCCAGTGCCTCCTGGAGCTCTAAATCAAGAAAGCACATCTACATTAGGGAAGCCTCAAAATTAGTCCGAGGCAGGCTTCCCGGCAGTGTAGACGTGCTATTTCAAAATAAGCTATTTCGGAATAACTATTCCGGATTAGCTTATTTCAAAATAAGCGTGCAGTGTTCTGTCCTTGTAGCTCTCATTCCTGGTTCTGGGCCTATACATTTAATAATGATTTTTAACTGTAAAAAGGATGTGAAAGTACATAACATTTTACAATAACCTATAATACCAAATGTTCGTGGGAAAAGGTATGAAAAGGAGAATGAGTCAGAATGAAAATACCAATATGGTTTAAGAACTGTGTTAAAATGCATGGTAAAAAGAGAAGATGTGGAACCAGAAATTAATAATAAACAAACCAATTTCAGTTTTTCAAATATTCGTTCTAATTGGTGGACAAAATAATGAATGACTGGTTGGGCTAATCCATCCATGACTTCCTCTTTAGGTCCTTAAGAGACATTGGGGTAAAATAGAGAAGAGCAGATGGAGGCTATTGAAATGAGCTTCACAGACTCATGACTGCCACCTTCTAAAACACCATGGTGTGTTTGCCATGGTACTAAGCAGGCTAATGGCTCTTTGTACCGGTTCCCAGGCCTTGTTTAACACTGGTTCACGTTGACCAGTGGCTAGGTCATGTTAATACCTTTGGCTCATTTTTTCCATCTAAATTAACACAACAGAGTGCCTGGCTTTCATGCACAAAAGATTAGAAACTTTTAAACCAAGAATGTCTCTTGGAGCTGCACCTGAGTCCTGCACCAATTTTCCTCTTTGTCTTCATCCACCTGGGAAATAAAGGTGGAGTGACCCCAGTTGTCACTCTTTGTCTTCACTGTACAGAATCTCAGGTAATAGGACTGCATGGCAATGGGGAAGGAGAGTGAGTTGTGGGTAGGATCCACATGGACAGAGCATTTCCAGGAACCAGGGTCACTATAAGGTGTCACAGTGCCTCAGAAGGTCACAACTGAGGATGCCAAATTCAGGAAAATCTGCTGAGAAATAGGGCAGACAGACTCCAGACTGAGTGGCCATTATTCCATAAAATACACCACGTCAGCAACAAAAGTAAACTTCTGTTTCACCACAATGGCTAACAAGAAGTCAGAAATCTGGCATCCCAGGACTCCTTTCATGCCCAGAAACTAGACTTTATGAGGAGTGGTTATTTAAAACCAATTTAATCAAACAAAGGGGTCTTCCTATCCCAAGAGATCAGCCACATAGCTCAGATCTTACTCAATAATCATACTGCTGCCAATCCTATAGTATCTAAATATTGGTTTATAAGAGAAAAGAAAGAGGAGAAAGTTAGAATAATCAAAAATCATAGACATACAATCATAGCAAAGTTCGAGGATCAGTTTTGAGACAGTGACATTACAGATTGAGGACTTGTAAAGTGTCTGGTATTTTCCGAAAGACTGGATGGTCCTCAATCCATTGCTTGGAGTGCTCCTTTTCATAGATGACTAGTGCCTCCTCATATTGGTGGGTGGCACAGTCTAAAGGGGAGGACATGTGACCACCCGTGTGTCCCTCCCCAGTTATCATCCTCCGCTGCCCTGTGCCCAGCCTGGGGCCACAGGACTCTCCTAGACCCATGGTATCTGGAGGGTGTGGGGGCTCAGTCCTTCTCTTCCTGCAGCTCCACCTCACACACCTGGCCACTCCTCAAAGCAATTGGCTACTGAGAGAACCTGGCTGGGAGGTAACAATGGCCCATTCCCTGCCCAAGTGCAGCTGATGGGGACAGGCGCTGAGCATACTGGGAGGGAGGGGCTTGTGTCCTAGACTTTTGAAGGGCTATGAAAAGTCAGGACACTTTTTTAAATTGTTTTGTTCTATGAAGGAAATTGGAGAAAGCCCCTCAGTAAGCCCAAATCATGGTGTTTTACCTCCACAACAGATTTCTATGGCTTTGGAAACAACTAATAAATGCATATAATGAAATTCTGAAGCTCTCTTTTGATGTAAGTTTCAGGTGAGTTCTTAAAGTTACTCTTATGAAAAATAGATTACGAGAGACCAGTCATTATGGCCTGAATCCTGCTCACCATCTGAGTGGAGGTAACTGTTACTAAGAATACACTCTTAATTAATAGGTAGAGATACAGAGAATTTGACATCACTGGTTCAAAGGGCAAATACATAAGAGAAGCAAAAACCATACAGAAGAAATCTATTTGTAGGGAATACATGAATTAGCGCTTTCAGAAATCTAGATGACGTTGGGTGACAGACTATTGTATAGTCTTATAAAGATGGATTGCAGCGAAATGGATTATCACTGAATTAATTTATAGGCAAGCCTGCTTTAGAGACAACAGATAGCGCAATATGTCAGGAATGGAATTCTCCAATGGATGAAAGTGACGTTGAATAGCCTACTGTGATAAATGTTTCCATTTTACCTTATCTGCTAATCTAATGAATGCTTTCCTCCTCTGAATCAGAATGTACTGTACCTCTGCCGAGCAGCTCTATCCATAGGTGTCAAACAGCCAGCATCCAAGCTGTTAATTGCCAAGACAATGGGCTGAGGTTTTGTGAAACTGTTTTAAAGAACTGGGAGTGTAGTGGGTGTGTGAGCTGAGATATGCAATAGTTCTGAGAATCAAATTCCACACAGTCAGGCTGGTGTTGTAAGTAGCAGTTGGGTCTTGTCCTTCCTTATGAAGGACCATGGTAATTATTGGAAATGGTAGGAAGATCTGCCATCAGGGGTTGCTCCAGTGAATGAGGAGAGACCATCTGAGCTGAAGCCTGGACTCATGCCATTTCAAGAGCAAAATGTGACATTTTGTATTCTGATTGGTGGCAGAGATCTTTAAGTGAAACTCTCCACTCCTGAAACACTTGAGTAAGAATTCCTTTAGAGTCCATTTCTACATTGAAATGGTCCTTTAGATGACCATATAAATGTGGAGCTCTTAGTATACGTAGAGCTATAAGACTGCTGTGATTCTGAATGCACCACTGCTATGGAACTGCTCCTTCTTGCCCGTTGATGTAATTCATTACTGTAGTGTTGTCTATTGGGGTAGTTGTTCCCTTTAGCAGAGGCAGAAAAAATCTGCATGTTGTCTCAGTTGTCTTATCATTCTGAGTTTCAAAACATTAATATGAGATTGTAAGTCCACATAGGACGATAGCCCAGTGAGGCTGGAAAAGAGCTAGATATATTCCCCTGTCATTCCAAAGATGGGAGGCTTTGGATCTATCATTTCTAGTTGAAGTAGAGTCCACTTGTTGAAGAGACTTGTAAAAATGATTCTTTAAGAAGTGTTAAATGACTTTCAGGTCCTATGGTTAAATGTAATTTCAGTCCATGCCTCCTTGAAAAAAAAAAGAAAGATGGGGGGGGGGCACCAGCTGTTGGAAGGGGAGGAAACAGTAAAGATCTGTACAGATTGATCAAAACTCTTGCTCACGAAGTCAGACTTGCTGGTCTGGGTTAAGTCCAGGATGGGATGTCACCAATGAGGAAGCAGAACCTTTCTTCTTATATCAGGACCTCTTCCTAAAAGATTCAGCCAATCTCTTACAGAATTAGGAAAAGAATTATTTCTGCCTGGAGGTCACCTGCAGTTTGAATTTCTTTTCTATTTTGTGCTGGGATATAAAGGCTAGAGATCAGAGGGATGCTCTTGAATTCTTTAATGTGTAATTGCTTCATCTCTTTTTGAGAAAATATGTCATAACCTTCAAAAAGCAGGTATTTTGTTGCTTTGAACTTCTTTTGGTTCAAACCTGATGCAATCAGCCAAGATGCTCTTCTCATGATAATCAACAAAGCCATTGACCTTTCAAGATGCATCTGCAGCATGAAGTAACACTTTTAGTACTGTCTTGGAGACTTAAGTTCCTCTTTAGATTCTAAAAACCATGAAAACCTATCTCAGAGATAGTCTGTTGGCTGTCAAAGCCTGTCAGTTGGCCAGTTCTGACCTCTAGAGTATCTGGATCACTTTGGGAGAAAAATATATTCTTCAGTCTTTCTGTTCTGGATGCTTTGGGTTCATTTGATTGACCAGGTCATCTGGACCTTTCCTTTGCTGCCAATACAACGAAGAGATAGATGAGTATAAAATAGTTACAGTGCCAAGAAAGGTGCTTTATATCTGCAGTCTGTCAACTTAGATGCTGCAGCAATGGAATCTGGAGCCTGTTAAGATCCTTAATGGGGCCTAGAAGACCCTCATTAATGGGCATGCTCTTGTCCATCCTCATTAAGTGGTCTTGAGAAAACTTTGAAGTTGTCTGTCACAAATGGATTTAATGGAACAGCAGCTTCATCTGATGATGAAGAAAAAGCCATGTGTCACTGGATATTCCTGTTCAAAATGATCAATGTTCTCTGCATTTCATGATCCTGTGTGCAAGCAACTTCAAGTTATGGTAGCTGAACTGTTTTGTGTAAGGTTTCATTTATACAAAAGATTTATTTCTACAATGACCCACACAATATGACCCACACAAGCTGAGAAATGAGAATGAAGTCTCCAAGATGGTCATTATGTCCGGTATTAAGTTATGCGGTGCCATGGAGGATGTATCCCTGGGTTTGAGATCTCTCTGATTTGTGTCTCATATGATGAATCTCCTCTTTGCTGGCTGAGGTGACAAGTTAACAGCTCCTGGAGAAAGACTTCTGTTAGACACATGTGAGGATGAACAGTTAAAACTCCTTTCTAGGAGGTCCTTTTCCTCATGGAGTGTTAGGAAATTAGAACAACTCAAAAGTATTCAGTGAGAAGTTGGTTCCAGTGAAGAAAGATATGATGACATTATCATAGTTGGCATTCTAGGTGCCAGTACTATTCTAGATTTAGAAATTGCAGAAAGGGGCAAAATCTCTAGTAAAGGAAACTGAGGCTCAGCAGAGACCCTCAGATGAGGTAAAAGTTAGGGGGACAGGTGGAATTGCAGAGTGTAAACTCGCGGTTGATGACTGGGGCAAAACGCTTACTGAGGCAGAAATGGCATGCGGTGCTGACTTAGGTGGAATAATCATGTTGGCATCCAAAGCTTTAAGAGTTAATAGCTTGTTATTTGAAAAATACCTGGAAGAGAGATAAGTATCAAGCTCCAGCTTTGAATGGTGCTCTTTTCTTCACATGGTTGCTGACTGATCCAAGGGAATCTGCACCACAGTTTTAGAGACCTTTTTCAGTGGTCCCTTTGATCCCAAAGAAGTGGAGTAACCTCTCTACTATCTGGGGCACTTGCTGAATGAGTTTTCAAAGAATGAATAGTACACGCAGAAACAGGAGGAGTTTGTCAGATGCCCCCTTTATAAATTTCCTCAACAAAAACCACTTCACAGTGGTTCTTGTTCTCTTGAATTCTTTGGGCAAAGACACCGGGGAAAAGACATGGAAGTGCACTTTAAGTTCCTGGGGATATGTTCTTGCCCTAAACAAAATAAATAAGCAAACAGTCTTTTGATGTGGCCCTCATTAAGTGATGTGGCTAGACTGCTGGACAGGCAGGTTACTGGAGAACTTCAGGTCAGTCATTCAGGTGAAGGTTTGCTACTAGATCCTCCAGAAATTAAAGTAATTATACTCCTGGTGGTGAGGAAGAGGTGTGTGTATGTGTGTGTGTGTGTGTGTGTGTGGTGGTTTTGTCTATGGGTTATTAGAAATAAGGCAACATTAACAACTACAATTAAGAAAATTAACTACTACATAACAGTGATACAAGAAATAACAGAGGGATACTGAGGTTGTTTCAGCTCACAGGAGGAAGGAATGCAGTGACTTTTAGGTCCATTCCACCCCTTATGCCATGAAGGTGTGGGAGCAATAGCATGCAGTGCATGTGCATGGCCTCAGTTGATACTGCTGGCTAAAGATTCCAGTCTCACACACACGGGGGGCACATGCATACCAAGAGTGGGCTTCGTATGGTGAGTTACTCAGAGAAGAAGTTGTAACCAATCACAGCACAAAACAAAAATCTAACTGCCATCCTGATGTCATCAGATTCCACACGCTGCTCTCCACATAGGGCCTGTGCTTGTGTGCTCGCTCACTCTCTGTGCTGCTACAACAACCCATTTTCTCTCTGTTGCTAAAGGCCCTGGATGATCAGGTTTTTTTCCCTCCCACTTCCTCCCCCAGGAAATGCTTCAGTTGTGTGGTGGTGTTTTTTCTAAAAACAAATCAACGGAAGCTGTCCACTAGAAATATGCATAGGTTACATTGATGGAGTGTTTGAAACCTAACTGTCCATTGACCTAATATATATTGTATCCAGACATGTGACTATTAGGACCCAGCATATATCCCTATATTCCTGAACCTCTCCAAGTACAAACCAGTGTCTGTTACTGGATGATGGAAGGAAAAATATTTGGTAAGGAAACAGATTTTCAGAGTCAAGAGTTTATTGCTGCTGACAGGTTATGACAGACATTAGAAAAAATATTCTTAATACCATGACAAAATACCTTGTCTGTAATTTATATGAAAACAACAATATACTAGATGCTTCACAGATCAATTCTCAGATCAGAACAGTTTATAATCTGAGACCAGATTATGCCTTGGATGCTCCAGTGAGGCACAAGGTTCTGGCAAAGTGCAAGAAGTCACCCCTGTTATGCCCTTATACAAAAGCGAGGTTTAATCACCAGTGTCACACACCCTGAACGCAGAGACTACACTGATAGGGCACAAGACTCAAAGCAAACAAGAGAATGGGATGGGAAGTACCAGGACCATGGCAGCAGAGCTGGCCAGGTACATGGGCTGGGCTGGGAAAAGTAGGCTTCACCTCTTGGGTCAGACTCATTGACCTTTCCTAGAAGTCAGTGGGACTATTTGTGTGAGTAAATTCTATTCACATGGTTAAGAGTCTCTAGAGGATCAGTCTCAGTCACAGAACAGCTGTTGTTTTAATGTTCGTGTATTCTCTGCAAAAATAGCTCAACTGCCCAGGAATGAAATGTGCTAAACTGTGTAATTTAGTTACCTTGGTAACACCTGTAAGAAGCTATCAGTGCTAAAATGCTTTTATTTTCTTGGTTCTTTTGTGGCAATTCATATTTATATTTATGTGGCAAAAGTGTGTTAATAGCCATACCTCTGAACATTCTTCTCCTAAGCATAGATCTTTATTCCTAAGGAAAAAGGTAAAAAGTGTATAACTGCATTATTTACTGAAGGAGTTTTACTTTATAAGAGAGAGAAGAGTTTACCATACAGTAATTAAGTCATTTGTAAGTGCTGCCAAAGTTATGTTGATAATACTTGTATCATTGTTTTAATTATAGTGTTTTGAGTGCATTTGTTAATTTCTAGGGATATTTCAGTAGTTAAGTAATGAAGAGCTGTTTATATTTAATACATTTTTTCTATCTTCTGTTACCAGTTATCCCAATACATGTGTTAATCAAGGATTTTCTCAATCTTTGTTTGGACTTTCCATAAATACAATTACAATTCTGTATTTTTATCTTATTTTTGAGAATAAGGCCATGTGTGGCAAGTTATAAACATTATTCTTTCTGTAAAATGATGTGCATCTTGAATTACACCCTGTGTTAGCAGATATGTAGATTCCCGTTCCAATATCGTGGTAAAATAGCTGTCTATTTCTACAGTTGAAGAAGAGCTTTCAATATTTCATTTTATTATGCACTGTAGGGATGTGTCTGACCAAAGGCTATCACATATAGTATATTCCTTTCGTAGGGTTAGACCTCTATTGGGGTCAACTCCTGTTTGCTGTACTTATTCCAATCATTTCACTGAAGCCATGGATTTGGTGCAGATATTAATTTATAGGCGGTTGCAGTATATTGAACTGGTGACCAGAAGACGCGGTATGTCCATCTAACAGTTTTGTACTTGGGACTTCTATATTTCCTATGTTCATTTATAAAACACAGGATGTGTGAATTTGCTATTCTATTGCAGCTGTTGCTTGTAAAGTATTCTGTTACGTGGAAAGATGTTTCCTTAAATTGAAGTAATCCCAGAATGCTATCACTATTGCATGTTTTCGTTAAATTACATATCTTTTCAGACATTAAACAAATGCCCATATGTAGAATTTAGACCAAATCCTTCTTGCTTTACTCAAGCAAGACCTTTTATTGGGTGAGTACGGCAACCTGGATGTAGACATATGATGGCCTCACAAATATGTTTCTGAATGCGATTTTCATATTACTTACAGTGTATAAGATTACCAAATCTTATTTGGTACTATTTTTAGCTAGTATTTTTGGCACCTTTTTACTTCTGGTCTAAAGTTAGTGGGCATTAGGTAACTATTCTGTCCATGATAAAGATACACAGACAAATTTTGCTTTAATTGACCAATTTCAGAAAAAAACACGTTACACATTTGTGTGTATGTGCACACACTGACGTGTGCACCCCCCAGCCCCGCCCCCCACACACACTGTGCTTCTGCTGATGTTAAGGAAGGTCTGAGAGCAATTATATGAAATACACTCTGCTCAATTCCAATTCAAGCCTCCAGTTTCTTTCTGTGCACACTCTTGACTGTTGCCTCTTCATCAGTTTCTGCATTACTGTTACTGATATTGATAAACAGCCTTGGGGAGTTTGGGGAAGCATGTATACCATTAGCAAATCAGAGACAGCAACTCTTCAGATACACTGTTAAATGCATCCAGTAAGCAATCTGAGGCCAGATTCTGACACCTTTTCCCACATTGTGTAGTACATTGCTGTTCAAGAAACTCTGTTGATTTCAATGGGACTGTTCACTGAGTAAAGGCATCGAAAGCACAGGTGACAGAATCTGGCTCTGAAAGGTTAGAGAAACATATTTTTATGTTTGGTTTCAGCAATTTTGGAAGCTGCTTGTAACAACAATTGTACAAAAATTTGTGATGAAAATCTGACTTCTCTGATTTTTTTATTAACCAATAATTTTAATTATTTCAGTTACAATTGACATATAGTTTGAGGACCACTGAGACATCATCTCTTGTACTGGGAATCAATGTCCAGTGCTAGCAACGAATGCACAAAGTCAGGGAGCTAAGGAATGTTTATTAACACTGCTTATGACAGTGTTGTTGTTTTTTTAAATGACCACTTGTACTGCATTTAAACATCTAGTCTGTAGTACAATATTTTCCATATCTTTGAAAATGGAGCCAGATTCTGCCCCTCGCCACCTGCAACTACACTGACTTTAAAAATGGGATATTACAGTGGTGGATTTGGTTATAAGAGCCTAAATAGATGGCTGCATGCATAGCTGGACAAAGCCAGAATTTGCTCCTAAAAAGTCAATGTGACGCTTAGTTTTTGTGTGCACAATCATAATAGTGTGTCAACCCAGATCCTTCCCCTTAACTTTGACTAGCATTCCATAGATTTATTTCCGAAACTTAAATTTACTTCAAGACTGTTGTGTTCTTGCAAAAACATATTAGATACTAGATGTCTTTCAAACAGTTTTAATTTTGCTATGCAAAACAGTGTGAAGCTATACATTTTATTTGATCTGGTGCAGAGATAGTAATGGTGACATGTTACTGAAAATATGTTTTTTTAAAAATAGATGATTCAGCGGCAGAGAGCTTTAATGGCAATGAGACTGTGGGACACAGTTCCAATGCGTCAGGTGGAATACACTGCAGGGAGATGGCAGAAACCAACAGTAATGGCAAAACAGATCTGGAGCAGGATGAACAGCCTCTGAACCTGAGTGACAGTCCCCTCTCTGCTCAGCTGACTTCAGAATATAGACTAGATGATCACAACAGTAATGGAAAGAACAAATACAAGAACCTCCTAATTTCTGATCTCAAGATGGAAAGAGAGGCAAGAGAAAATGGAAGCAAGGTAAGATGCTTCCACATTCTCCAGATATAAAATGTGTAGCTTAGAAAAAGGAAAAGATTTACAAGACAGAGCCAAAGGTTATTTATTGCCAGTTGAGCATTTAATGCATTTTGTGCTCTGAGTTGCATTGTTACTTAGATACTGTGTATAAACTTTCACACACTAGATTATGTATACAGCATGTACATATCATGTTTATATACTGAAACAATTAGTGTGCTTCCCTCTCAAGAACAGATGTTATAATGCATTTTAATAAACTATCTGAGGCATTTGATATATTTTAGAAGGCGATCCTATTGTATATATACTTGTGTCCATAGAATGAATCAGTTTAAATGTATGCTCTGTGGATTATTACATGGAAATCATCAACATTTGAAAAGAAATGGATTTGGTTCCTTCCTGATTGTTTATGTATTATGCAGCCACCTAACTTGAATTAAAACTGACAAATTTGCTCTATGAAGCTGGAATTCCCTTAGGTCTTTTCTCTGTAGTTTCTATTTAAGGGCAGGAGAAAAGTAAAGTGGTTATGTTGTGGAAAAAGTCAGACCCTACATGTTGGATAGCTAGCCCAATAGGAAGGCAATTGTCATGAATGTGCATTCTAAGGAACATGAAGAGATGATCTATTTAACAGAAGTTTTCCATTGATTTACTCTGCTCCTATTGATAAGTCCTGCTTTTTGTCTGACACACAGAATTGGACAAGTACCTTCTAAAATTCAATTATTGCTACTGTAATATTGGATCCAAATGATATTAATGCTGGCCACTAGCTTTGAGTAAAAGGATATAAATTAATTGGCAATATAAATATACTTTTTGAACTCCTCTACATTTTCTTGCAATGCTTTGTAATGGGAGTGGCATGGAAAAAACTCTTTCTAGATGTGTTTGGCGATGGGCTATCATTACTGCTGTCCAGAGGAAAACAATTCTGTTTCACTGTAACTTTTCAGGTTTTGAAATTTGTTGTTCTGTATTGGAATGAAGCCAAAACCTTTTGAATGTTTCATGAAAAACAGATTGTGATGGCATTGAAACCTGTACTTTTTGCCTATGTCTACACTGTCTCCTCTTATGCAAAAAAATATGCAAATGAGGCAAAGTGTGGAATATTGCTGCACCTTATTTGCATAATTAATGAGGCTCCATTTTTGTGCAAGAGGCTTTTGCACAAAAATGCAATCTACATGGCTCCTTTGTGCACAAAAGCCTCTTGCGCAAAAACAGAGCCTCATTAATTATGCAAATGAGGTGTGGCGATATTCCACGCTTCACCTCATTTGCATATATTTGCGCAAGGGGGTGCAGTGTAAATATAGCCTTCGAGTTTGAAAGGAGACATGGCCACATATATATGCATGCTCCGCCTCCTGCTTGGTGCTTAGGATGCTGGCATGGGATGTGGAACATTTAGGTTCAAATCCCTGTTCTTCCTAACAGAGAGAACTGGGTTGAGAGAATCAGAGATTTGAACCAGAGTTTTCCACATTCCAAGCCACTGTCCTAATCACAGGTAGAATGTGAATGTCTCTGATTTTTTTTTTAATATCCGTGAGCCTGGACCCAAAAGCCTCCCTGATGAAAATTTTGTAGAAATTGGTGTCCCTGCAAAGTGTTTCCACTTCAGCTAATGTTATTTTATCAACAATCTTCTGACTAACTCTGTGTCTTAGTATTATATATATTCTAGTGCTGAAATTACTCAAGACTTCTACCAATTCAGAGTGAATCCTTACTTGGCTAAATGTAAGCCGTGTCTTCACTTGCTCCAGGGCATACTGTTGCAATGATCCCTTTGCAAGGCAGTCACCCAGATATTGATAGACACATAGGCTCTTTTGCCTGAGGTACATTGCTGCTATTGCCAGTACTTTTGCAAATACACAAATAAGCTTGGAGAGGGAAGGAGGAAGGTCTTTAAGGTGGAACTAATTTACAGCTATGACAAGAATATGGCTTGGATTTATGTTCCCAAATGCAATTAGAACCATAGCACCATAGTATATTCTGAAACAAAAAAAAGTTGTTAGAAAGGGTTAACGTTGAACGTGTGTGTCAGTGAATTCCAGCTAACATCCAAACCAATGTTACACTTTATTTACTCCAATTCTATACTTTAACAGTGTTAAGCAATCCAGTCAGTAGCCTACAGCCATATAATCTTTCATATCACTCACTACAATCCTACCCCATTTCCTGACATAAATTTTGCCCCCTTGTTGTGGCCTGTAATGGAAAAATGTTAATGTCCATGTTGATTTTTATATATTATTCATTTCATGTGTAGTTCAGATTTCATAAGGAAAGTACTTTCTGAGGGTATGTCTACACTACAGAGGAGATCAAAGCTGCTGCGTCCATCTTCCAGGGTTTGAATTAGTGGGTCTAGTGAAGACACGCTAATTCAAACTGAGACTGGCACTTTGGTAGATGCCGGTAGTCCTATTTCCACGAAGAGTAAGGGAAGTTGGAAGGGAGAGTGTTCTCCCTTCGACTTCCTGCAGTGTGGACAGCACCTAAAGTCGAGTTAAGGTACTTCGACTTCAGCTACGCAATTAATGTAGCGGAAGATGCATATCTTAATTTGACCTTATCTCATAGTGTAGGCATACCCTGAGTAAGATATCACACTTTTCCCATAGTGTGGTGTGTTGGTGGGATAAAAGAGTATTCTTATGAAATAATTCTATTCCTAATTATATTGAAAAATAAGAAAGTAGTTACGAACATATTTATATGCAATAACAAATTTAAAGTACTACAGTGCAATTGTCCTCGTGCAAAACCTGATAGCTGTTGTTAACACTCTCTCTGACACACACACTCACACATACCAGTAATTAATAGTATTTTACCATTAAAATACTGAAGACTATTGAAAGATATTTTTATGTTAAAATGTTTTGCAGTGATTGAAAAGGTCCTGAACACTCGAACTCCCAATGAGATCTGAGGATGCTTAGCACCTCCAAGGACTCTGCCTCAAAAGAAGACTCAATATATAGCTGAGCAGTTTAAAGCAGAGCAATATATAGGATCAGGTTGTCAGCCACCCAGTGGCTACTTCCATTGTGACACATTCTCTGAGCTGTGGCCAAAAGAGGTAGTTGCAGTTTTTTTATTCTTTGGCCAGTTCTTCTCTGGCTCCGATTTAGTTTACAGCATAAGTGTTGTCACTTGTTGTCTGTGTGCTGTATGGCTCTGCACAGATAGGTGACCCAACAGACCTCGATTGAATTGTCCAAGAAGACCAGGGATTTGATTTGGTAGTGAAAGCATTTGGCCAGATTTATTGTTTATGAAGCACAGTACTAGTATCCCATTGACTCCACAGGGCTATGAATACATGTATGCCTCTTACAATGGACTAGTTCAGTGAATGGTGGGAGCCTCTCTTCCTCCCCTCCCCACAGCCAGAAAAAGATACCCCGTTTGTGACTCCTCTTTTATGCACTGATACAAACAAGATATGAATTGCCCCTCTGAGGTGGTTAGTTATAGCTCTTTCATGTTGGTTCAATCCAAACATCTCTATCCATCATCCTGTCATCCTGACTTATCTTTTGGAGGGGACAATGTGTTCCTCTATTTGTACCATAACCTTGTATTGGGGTGCTCTGATACTATCCCTCTGGAATATATTTATATTAATTGATAATATCTAGGAATTCTTGTGTTTCTGGAATGCCAATCCTGTTCTTGCCAAGTTCATGTATCAGATAGTGAACCTGCAAGCAGGAATCTGCTTTGTAACAGGGCCTGACTTTTGTTCATAACTTGACTCTTGCTAACTTTGCTTTATCTCAGCAGGGGTTGACTTTAGTTGAGGCCTTAGGCCTTATACCAGATCCCTTTATACCAGGCCTTATGTCTCAGGCTCTCTTTCTACTACATAACAGTGGCAAGAGTGGGTCAAACGAGTGGTCCATCTAGCCCAAAATTCTGTGTTCCAACAGTGGCCAACGCCAGGTACTTCAGAGGGAATGAACAGAACAGGGCAATTATTAAGTGACCCATCTCTTGTGATCCATTCCCCCCTTCTGACAGTCAAAGGTTTAGGCACATCCAGATCCTCAGATTTGTTACTTATAATGAAAGGTTTGGATGTGGAAATCTACTTCTTTACAGTGAAGTCTGATGCAAAGAATTCATTTAACTTCTCTGCAACACCCTTGTCTTCCTTGGGGGGGTTGTGCTAAGCTATGTGTCTGGCTATCCTACCACAGGGACCATCCACTAACAAAAAATAGTCAGAATCCAGAAATGCTTTGGCCATCCTCCTAGTGTCCAAATGCACCCTGCACATGGGGAGCAGGGGAGTAGAAATCATCTAAAGATTCCCCCATCCCTGTCAATCCCCACATAGCAAAAATGGCACAAAAATATTAGAATGCTGCTGAAACACTGACCTGGGGCCTTCCCAACATATAAAAATATCAGCTCTAATCAGACCTGAGCAATGGCATCATTTACAATTCTGATTATTGTTGAAAAAAATGATTTCATTCAGAACCAACCTGTTTCCTTTTTCTGATGAGGAAAAAATCAGATATATAGTTTACCAACCAAATTCATATACATTTCTTATCTATGTTAATATTTTCCCGATAATATATTTAAGAACCATGTGGGAAATGAGGGTTGAGAAATATTATATTAAAAGACAATGGGAAAATATCTGATTTCCAGTATATAAAATAGTGATAGAGGTATTATTCAAACAGTTAAATGTGTGCCTAAGGTAATTATCCAGTTAAGGCCATGTGTAAATACTTGCAGCATTGAAGTTTTATTCTAGAGCACCTAAATTTCAGGTTAATCGTGATGAATGTATTGTTGTCCTCTGTTAGATTGTAAATTTCCTTTATGGAAGAACCTTTGGGTGTACAAATCTTTATTTCTATCACATAATTTATTGGAATATAGTAAACCATTTCTCCTTTAATTATGTTTTTTTCTCATTTGTATCTTGAGGATGAGATTAGATTGACACTATATGGAAAAATATTTCTTTGATTTAGAATATCAGAAATCACAGTTATATAGTTTTATCACACATAGTTAGAAGAGTTAGAGATGATTGATTTTATTTATCATAGATTAGATCATCTGGCCAATATAGTGAAATGTATTATAAATAGTTCATATGCTTAGACAGTTAAACTTGACGGACAAGCTCATAAGATTTTTTTCCTTTGATAAAAAATGAGGGCAGAGCAATAAATAAAGAACACTGCACTCTATGACTTTTCACTTTAATTGGATTACATCTTTCTAATGTGCACATCATTGTCATTTCTGCTTGCATTATCAAAATATGGGGCTTTTTCACAATATCTCTGAAAGGAAGAACTTGTCTCCAATTCCATCTTTAAACTGTTGTCTTATTGTGGGCATAACTTGGCAGCTGGCTTTCCAGTATCCCTTGTAATGATGATTCATGACATTATTAATTGATAACTGCCTAGTCGATAAATGGGTGCTGCATTATGCTCAGGGCCCTATGCCACTGAAGTCAGTGGAAGGATTTCCCCATCTCCTGTGGATGCTGGATCAGGCTCTACATGTGGCAAGGGTCATACTCAGCATGATCTGCGATTCAGGGGTAGCTGATTCCACAGTCATGTTCCTTCTACCGTGAATGTCTTTCCCCCAAACCTTTTAGATTCAAACTTGGTTTCTGTTGGAATTAGCATCCCTACTGAACATGGCTGTCATAGTGCATTATAGGAAGAGAGATGGTCACTGAGCTGCATGGATCCTGGTGTCTTTTTCTGTTCTTCTGTAAATTACAATAACATCCTACCTCAGTATCAAAATCAGACTTAATGTCTGGTGGGAACCTCATCACAACTGACCAGTACATCTCTTAGGCTGTGTCTACACAGCAGCATTATTTCAGAATAAAACATAATTCACAACTACACAGCAAGCAGTTATTTTGACATAATGTCAAAACAATGGTGAGCTGTAGAAGTTCTTCCTCCAACTCCTGTAACCCTCATTTTATGAAAAGTAAGGGAAGTTGGAGAAAGAGTTCTCTAACTCGGACTTCCTGCTGTGTAGACGGCGCCAAAAGCCAAAATAAGCTATTTCGACTTGAGCTACACAATTGACACAGCTCAAGTTGCATAGCTTATTTCGGATTTAGGCCTGCTGTGTAGACATATCCTTAGGTAGTGGGAGACACTGTTTAGCTAGTTACCTCCATTTGTATTTTGTACATGCTTGCTTAATGAAATTTTGGGAATGTGGAGTCTTATGGCCTTTTCTAGAGCAAACTGTCTCTTTCTTGAGATGATAGTGTTCTTGATATAGGCTGTAGTTCTTTATGGAATTCCTTTGTAAATAGTTACTTGAAAAGACGTCTGGTAATGGGAACTGTTTCAAGAAGCATGGGAGGCATGGGTAAAATAATCTGATATCTTCCTCAGTAGAAGTTCAACAGAGCATAGAAGATAGAATGTGTGAGTGTGATAGCACTGAACATGAATGAATGTGAATATATTTTTTCTTTGAGCTGCTAAAAGTCTTTTTTTTCTTTCTCATTGTCATTGTCATCATCATCTATTGTTTGAATTACAGTAACAAACATAGGTTCCAACTAAGATTGGAGCATCATTGTATGGGCGAAGGGAATCTCAAAGGCTCTTTTACCAAGACCTTTAGAATTTGTAATCAGTTGGTGGTTTTTGTGCAAAGACTGTATTTCCTTTCTTTATGCATCATTTGGACTAGATGAAGCTGGAGAATAGAGATGTGCCAAGATACGAATCATGAATTTGAATCAGGATCCCAGACATGGGTTTTGACTTGCGCCTCTCTTTTGGAAAATGTGTTACTCTAAGCATGTCTCTTTCTGGTGGTGCTCACCATCTTGATAGGGCATAGCAGGAAGTTGGGGATTTTTTTTATCCTGAAGTGTTACTTTGACCTCAGTTCTTCAGGCAATTGGAAATGCCTCTGGGAATTATGTTCATGTCTGTTAAATGTTAGTTTTGCTGATACAATTGGAAATATTTCAATAACCTGTGGACTGGGTATTTGACATCTGTGTTTTATTGCTTAATTATAAGACTAGTAGGATCTTCAGAATGAAATTCTTTTGTGTTAGTGTATTGGCTTTAAATTGCTAGGGAGAAAACAAAACATATGGTAAAAGGTAATGTTCTGCGTGACATTGGACTCTTCAACATGCAAAGAGTTTATGAGGCGGCATGGTGCTGTTCTAGCAGGACACCTACCTTCTAATGACATAGGGCATGAACGATCATCCTGGGGCTGAACAAAGCCTAAAACATTCTTCTGGATAGTGCTGCTCTCCCCAGAACAGAGAGAAATGCAGTGAACTCCTTCAAATGCTCAATATTGCAATCAGATTCAGTCCACATTTATTGTCTTTGTTTAAATTAATAAGTACATTTTGTGTTGAGATTCAAAGGTACAGATGTTAGAAATAATGTAAAATAAATGAGGGATTCATTAGCTGGGGCAGAATACGTGCATTGCTCACAGCCTTGGGTGAGGATTGTCTGACTGAAAACTACACTACCCCAAGGAGCAAACTCCCAGATCTTTGGCATGTGCATAGTGGGGAATACAAAGGCTTAAACATCTTTGTGGATGGTGGAGCCATTTATCCCCAGTGTCCTTGAGCATAACCTCTTTGGAATCTAATTGAATTTGGAGACAGTCTGTCTCTGCTCTCCCTGGCTTTTGAGGAAGATGCACAGGGAAGGTTCCTTGTATCTTCTTCCCCCATTCTAGCTCATCCACAAAAAAGCCAGGGACAGTCTACCTCTTCATGTCTTTCCTTTCATTTGTAGTAGCTTCTCTAAGGCCATCATACCATGAAGAGTTAGCCCTTTATCAACTCACTGTTCACTTCATTTTTCTCTGCTTCTAGGAAATGAAAGGGGCTGCTGAAATAGCTCCAGAAATCAGTCTATTGTCCATTTTTTGGAGAAGATTATATAACTCTAAGAGCAAAGCTTCTCTGAAATCTTGTGTGTGGTATGGGGAATCAAATTTAATGGCATAATGATGAAGGCTACTGAGATGCTGCCTGGGACCAAGGCATTCAAGGTTACCTTGTTCCATGTAGAAAGTGATAGACTGAATCTTTCCCTTGAGGTAAAAAAAAAAAAATTTATGAGGCTCTGTGATTGTCATGATTTTAGTTTGAGGGGTTGCCTGGAACTAAATGGTTGGGCAGAAAAGGGTTACTTAATTCATTTCTTTAACTTGACATGTAAACAGCTAGTGCAGTGTTTATCAGAAACATGTAGATGCTCTAGCAAAAACCGTTAACTCCTTTATCTGTGATGACATCTTTTGAACGTCTAATTTCTCCCACATAGAGGTACATTTAATACCTGGGGCTCACGTTCAGAGAAAACTATTGACAATGAAATAGCTTGTTTGCATGGCATTTGTGATAGTGATGTAAATCCACAGTAATCCTATTAAGTCAGTGAAGTTACTCCAGATTTATACAGGAGCAGAAAGCAGAATTTGACTTTTAAATCCTGCCTTCTTAATATACTGCTTATCTGGTAGAGAGTGTCTTTTGGAGTGATCTTTCCTCAAATCACATTTTCTCTGACTTTTTTTTTAAGTGCATAATGGTCTCTAACCAAACAGTGGTGCTATTAGTTCCAGGTTGCTTGTGCATTGCTCACAAATCCAATTATTCATTCTTATTTGCCTGAGCTTATTTGCCTGATGCTGAAGCAGGAGCAATGGCAACTCCAGGGAATGCTTGGGCTCTGTCTAACTACATCTGGATTTAGTAGCTGGGCATTACCTTGGATAAGGATGAAAGATTTTGAAGGCAGCAGCAGCAATAGAGGTAAGGAGATTCTGAAACTCCCACCTGCTTCTATCTGTGTAGTCTACAACTTTGTTAAGCTATGCATACTGGAGACCCAAATCTGCACCATTCTGGCAGCTCGCATTGCTTCTAGTGTGGGCTCAGGGCTGTTCTGGAACAAAGATTTCAGAACTGGGCCTTGAATTTGTATTAGAATTCACATCCCCCGATTCTTTTATATTTGTTTTCCTCCCACTTAGGAGGTTGATTTCTGCAGGGCATATTCTAAAATCCAACCAGATCAGATGGTTCAGAGCAACTGTCTCCTTCTCTCTGCTACCGTGTTCATGCTTTTCTACCAGCTGGAGAAATACTGGGGGCGGAGAGGTAGTCCTGGTTTTAGAAAATTGAATATCTGATTGTAAACTGAAAAAAAATCATTACTATTCCTGTTAACTGTATTTAGTCTTAATAGTATTTGCTTCTATCAAACTGTTATCTTTTACTTTGCAGATGTCAGAGGTTGAAGAGCTTGCCCTCATACTACTCTCTGATGAATAGCTTGTTAATTGACTACTTCCTACATGCTTTATAGTCCTCCAAAACTGTATTTTTATTTAAGGAGCCATCTATCATAGAAAGGTGTCTCTCTTTTTTAGGTATAATACAAGTGGCAGCCATGAACAGAGGAACGAAACCACTGCTGTTTCTCATTGTTATGATTAAAAGCTTATAGGTTTGTTTTAAAATGATATTTTAAACATCTTTAAATAAATAACAGTTTGTTACTAACTACTTTAATGTATCTCTCTTTTTAAACAATGAAGATGTTGGTCGGTTTTTCTTGAGCAAAAGCCAAAAGCAGTCACATAATTTACTGCCAATTTATAACTACTTCTTACCCACTGTGCTATCTGTGGGCAAATTTCTCCCTCTCTCCAATCCACAGCAAGACTGAGTAACATTCATTATGAAATTTAAAGAAAGCATGACGAGGCAGGAAACATAATACTTGTAAGGACCCAGAAGCACTGGCTTCTCCAAAATCATTACCGTTCAGAGAAATTCCTGGTGTCAAGCATCTACAAATACCAAAGTGTGCAAAGAAATGCAGGACTGAATGTTCTCTGGAGCTTGTCAATATAATCGTCCCCATGAAGTCTAGTCTAGCAAGTGAAGTACAGCCTTATCCCTTTAGTTAGTATGTTGGAAGTGGTGAATCCAGAATACATAGCCTGCAATCTTGCCAAGGTGAAAGAAATGAATTATTCCCTGGGGCTCTTCCTCTTTGTGTGTGTGTGTGTGTGTGTGTGTGTGTGTAAATCAATTTGGAAATAATAGTGTTTTAACCCTCACTTTCCCTTTTGCTACTATTCTTTCTATTCAGTTTTCCTACCATTCATTTTCCCCTCTGGTTTAGTTTCCTGGAGAGGCATTGATCAGACTTGGTTCAGGTCATCAAAATGGACAGCGTGGATGGATACAGTACATTATGGGCAAGGAAAGCACAAGAATAACAGCCATCACTCTTGATTCTATATCATGAGTACTATGTGGCACACTAAGGGTACGTCTACACTGCAATACTATTTTGAAATAACTAGCATTATTGGGTGTGTCTAGACTACATCTCTCTGTAGACAGAGAGATGTAGATTAGGCACATCGAAATTGCTAATGAAGCAGGGATTTAAATATACCATGCCTCATTAGCATAAACATGGCCGCCACTTTTTTTCGAAACGGAGTTTTTTCTGAAAAAAACAGCAGTCTAGACACAGATCTGTTGAAAATAAAGCCTTTTTCGACAGATCCTGTAAACCTCATTTTTTGAGGAATACAGGATCTGTTGAAAAAGGCTTTATTTTTGAGAGATCCGCGTCTAGACTGCTGGGTTTTTTCGAAAAAAACCCCTCAGTTTTGGAAAAAAGCAGCTGCCATGTTCATGCTAATGAGGCATGGGATATTTAAATCCCTGCTTCATTAGCAATTTTGATGTGTTTGATTTGCATCCCTCTGTCAACAGAGGGATGCAGTCTAGACGTAGCCATTCTCAAATAACTTAGTCTACATCTACACGGCAGGCAGTTATTTCAAAATAGTGTCAACCTGGAGGACTTCTTACTCCAACTCCTGTAACCCTCATTGTATGAGGAATAAGGGAAGTTGGAGGAAGAGTGCTCTATTTCGAAATAAGTGCTGTGTAGATGCTCCCTATTTCGAAATAAGCTATTTCGAAATAAGATACACAATTGACATAGCTCGGATTGCGTAGCTTATTTCAAGTTAAGCCCTGCACTGTAAACACAACCTAGAAAAAGAGGAAAGGTGGACAAATAACACTTCCTCAGTAGAAGGATCTTAATTTTCAGTGCATGATATTTTTATGAGATTATGGTTTATGCTGCCTGGCTTCCACATCTGTTGCTTCATGTTTACTTGTGTCAGTGATGTCCATCAGGGGCTACCTGATGATGCAAATCAGCAAATATCAGGGAAAGATTAGCTTGATATAGCAATGCAGTTCGTGGGCACTTAAACCTCTGCTGATCTTGCTGCTTGGGTACAGTCTTGATCCTGGTGATATCCAATTTGAAGAGGGTTCTGGCGAGGCACTAGGGCAGGGGTGGACAATAATTTTTGACCAGGGGCCACGTCAGAAATTTTTGAAGTAGTCCTGGGCTGCCCCAGAAGAGTCTGGGCCTCAGGCGGAAGGGGCGGGGCCAGGACTCTTCCGTGCTTGTGCGGGAGTGCGCAAAGTTTTTGCCCCTCCCAGAGAGAACCGCCCTGGCAGTGTGAGGAGACTTCGTATGCTCCCCCATGCTGTCCCCAAGTCAATCAGGGCCTGGAGAGGGGTAGCACGTGAAGTCTCTCACTCCCCTTGCCCTGCAAGGGAGTGCAATGCTTAGAGTCAACCTCCATCTGAGCAGCAGCTGGCAGTTGACTTTAAGTGCTGAGCCCCTGGCAGAGCGGGAGGAGACTTCACGCACTCCCTCTTCCCCCAAGATTGGCCTGGGGGTGGGGAGAGTGCACAAAGTCTCCCCCCACCCTGACACCGTCCTGCATGGAGCATGTGGTGTTCGAAGCACCGCACCCTCACAGGGCAGGAGGAGACTTCATGCACTCCCCACCTCCACCGCCAGGCCAATCAAGGCTTGGGGGCAAGGGGAGCGTGCAAAGTCTCCTCCCGACCTGCCAGGAGTGCGCGGCGCTTCTAAGCACCATGCACTCCTTGCAGGGTGAGGACAGGACAGGAGGAAACTTCATGCACTTCCCCCCCGCTCCCAGGCCCTGATTGGCCTGGGGGCGGGGAGAGTAGCAGAGCCTCCTCAGGCCAGATCAACTCACTTGGCGGGCTGCATCTGGCTGGCAGAGGCCCTTTTGCCCACCCCTTCACTAGGGTGAGGTGAGAAGAGAAAATAGACCTTCTTCTGATTCAGGAATCTGGACAAATTTGCATGAAGACGGCTTCTTTGATATGACCTTCTGGAAGTGGTAGAAAGGAGGAAAAGATCCTGGGGGCTGAGCAGTTGAGATGCTATCATTTGAGAAGTATTACCAACCTGCTTTTCACTAGCTCAAGGATAATCAAAGTCAAGGAGCATGAAAGTATGCCATTTTAGCATCAGAGCATAAAGATGTTTAAGGATGTGAAGACCCTGAAGGCTTGTTATCAGATTTGGCTTTCTGAAAGAATTCATCATGGCCATGCAAGAGAGAATTGGTGAATTGCAAAAGGTACTTAATATTTCATAAATTTCATAAACAACGGGAATTTTTTGACAGAAACACTGTTTAACTGGGCTTCCAAACTGTGTTTCTATTAAATATTGCAGGTCACCACCAAGGGCAGATGTTGGACCTAGTCTGATGCTTCTGCAAGCACCTGCTTTCTCCTATTCACCATTTCTTGCTGTGCTATCACTCCACGTATCCTGCACACCCATTTCAGCCTGTGGCTTGCTGACCCTTCCTGTCACTGCTCCGCACTTCTCCCTGGTTCTGATGGGTGTGGAAACTTGTATGAGCTCCTGTTCACATGTTTATCTTCTGCCATTATTGGAAATGGTTCTGTCCAGCATCAGTGTGGATGTGTACCATCAAAACAGTGCCTATGTTCTCATACACAAGATAATCATAATGGCAAGCTGGGAATATATTCAGAGCCCCCTGACACTCTATGTGTGCCTGTGCATGTCGCCAAGGGATCCACTGTGATAAATGCCAACACCGTTCAAGGTTGGTGCACTAGCAGGTAAGGTTATGTGTGTCTTTTGTATATATTTTAATTAAAAACCAGATGATCAGTTTATCATCCCTGTCTCTGTTTTACTTTTCAGTCTTGTGTAGTGATGATGAATTAACATTTTCCTCTTCTTGTGTTTTCTTCTAGGTGCCATCCTTGGCAGTGAGAAGTAACTTCATGAGGGAAAATACATCTTTGATTGAAGAACTCAGAGCTTTTGCCTCATGTGACTTCCACCTCCTGTTCCACTGGAGCCTTGTTCCCAGGGTTGCTTTGCACCTCAGAGGAAAAAAGGAAGCTGGGTAGTTGTCTAAGGAGCATGGAGATGTAAGTGAATTTCCTTGATGGAGGGGCTCATGCTGTGTGTTCTCCATGACATCCCTGCAGAATGTTTTCTGTCCCAATGCTTAGGACAGAAGGGAATGCTCTTTTGGATAGACCCCAATGATGAATTTGTGTTTTCCTTCCCCCACCCCCATCATGGTGTGAAGGGGTGTCGGTCTTCAGTACATTTAGCTTAAGCCATAACTCAAGTTTTGCTCCTACTCCAACTTCCATCCACACACAAACAAAAAATCTCTAGTTCAGGTTAACTGTTGCTTTAAGCTCAAGCTAGCTGACCCATTGGAACAAGGACTGAGGACAGCTCTAATGCTGCTGAAGTTTGATCTAATAATGCTGGGGGACTACAGCATCTTGAATCACAACCACCCCGTCAGTTGGTAATTCAAACACCTAGGATAGCTCCAGCATTGTTCAGTGTAGTGTGGTGGTTACTCTCATTCTGCTCCTATTCCAGCTAGAGCAGCTAGAGAGTACAGACTGTGATAACTCTGCAGTGAATTAAAGCCATTCATTTATACACTTTGTCATTTTTAAAAACTTGTTTTACAGATGGAACCCCGTGGGAGCGCACTTTTCCAAAGCCTGTAGTAAAAAATCAAAATAAAGTTCTTAAAGCTTTTCTGGATCCTGTGTACCTGCTTAGACTGAGAGGGTTTTGTGGGGAAGGGGTGAGTTGGGACCAAATGTGTGCTGTTAGGACAAGCAGAACAGGGAATGGAGGGAGGATTGTTGGTAACAGGCAGAGAGTTACCAATATTCTCCTTCTGAGGCTAGGTCTACACAGCAAGCAGTTATTTGGAATAACATCAAAATAATGTTGAGCTGGAGGACTTCTTCCTCCAACTCCTGTAACCCTCATTTTACAAGGAGTAAGGGAAGTGGGAGGAAGAGAACTCTTTCTCGGTCTTCCTGATGTCTCGTGTAGACAGCGCCAAAAGCCAAAATAAGCTATTTCGACTTAAGCTACGCAATTGACGTAGCTCAAGTTGTGTAGCTTATTTCGGCTTTAGCCCTGCTTTGTAGATGTACCCTGAGTTAGTCTTGCCTCAAGTGTGACTTATCCACGTGCATAAGTGATAGCAGTACCAGTGTCTTTGTCAGGTTCACTTGTTTTCTGTGGGTTTTTAACAATTCAGAGAAGAAACATTTTTATAAATCAGAAAATGTGATTATAAAGGCACAAAAATTGGCAGGGATACTGAGGAGTAGGCAAAGTACTTAAATTTATTTTGAACTATTTTTATTATTATTGTTAATATTACTATATTATTAATACTACTATTATTATATTTAATCTGTCCTCAAATAGTAACTTTTTAGGTTTCAAAATGACTGTGTCCCTTTCAGATAAGGGACGTAAACGGATAATCAGTTACCCAGCAAGCATCACCCTTACCAGGTTAAACACCACCTGTCCTGGCAAGAGCACCCTTCACCCGCAGTGGGTTGGGCCGATTTACTGATTAAACGTATAGATTAACTGGTTAACATTTTAAATGGGATTTCCCATCTCTATTTCAAATTCGGGAAGGTATAAGCTTCTATGAATAAAGGGAAGCAAATATATCTTAATAGTTCTTAAGCATTGTACTAAAGGATAAAATGGAGGGCTCATTTTCCAGGGATGCATATGTGCATGTCCCATAAATATTAACGAGAGATATGTATATATATATATATATGCATTGATGACAGAATTAGAATCTGAAAACGTAATATTAAAGGTTTGCTGGTAGCCTATAAAAGCATATATGCCAACTTGAGGAATTTTGCTACAGATTCTACTATAAATTTTACAAGAATTATTTCTTTATTTTTGCTCACATGAATATTAAGAGGACAAGTACACAAGAAATAAACAGACTGACATGATTGCATTGAATCATTAATATGTTACATAGACGTACATTACAATAGCTGTTTCTAAGATGGCTTGGATTCCAATAGCAATATGAATGGCTGAAAAAAATTCCAAGTTCTGCAGGCCGTGGTTCTGAAAAACCATAGTGTTCAGCAAAACAAATCACTGTGAAGTGGTGTAAATTAGATTGCCTTCTACTAGTGTGAATTCCTTTATGCTAGGTTAGGATATATCTACACAGCAAAGTTATTTCAGAATAACAATTGTTATTCCGAAATAACTATGCAAGCGTCTACACAGCCATTCTGTTATTTTGAAATAATTTTGAAATAACAGGCAACTTATTCCAAAATCTGTAAACCTCATTCTATGAAGAGTAGCATCTGTTCCGAAATATTATTTCAAAATAAGGTATGTGTAGACACTTCACTGCTGCTATTTTGAAATAGCCCCTGATCAGGGCCATTCTGAGTTATTCCTCCCCAGTGCCTTCTGGAGCTCTAAAACAAGGTAGCATGTCTACATTAGGGAAGCCTGCTTCAGACTAATTTTGAGGCTTCACTGCAGTATAGATGTGCTATTTTGAAAAAAGCTATTTCAGAATAACTATTCCAGAAAAGCTTAC
Source organism: Pelochelys cantorii (assembly GCA_032595735.1). Taxonomy (NCBI): domain Eukaryota; kingdom Metazoa; phylum Chordata; order Testudines; family Trionychidae; genus Pelochelys; species Pelochelys cantorii. Next base: position 73,352,034 of record CM064327.1, read on the forward strand.
TTTGAAATTGAGGTGCAGTGTGGACATAGCCTTAGAGTCCTTAAAACCAATTTACATACACTTAAGGTGTAAAGCAGTTGAATGTGCATGCCCAGAAAACGGAACATATAAACCCAGGTAAACTGGGTATGGAAAGTGGAAAATAAAAACCACTCCCTTTTTGGCATATGGGAAATACCAGAGGAAAAGTTTGTAGGAAGAATTTGTCCATAGCAGTAAGTGTAAGGGATACAGAGAGAGTGCAGGGTGTCTCAAACCCATCAGGGTTCTTCCATTTGTAACTATTTCACAAATTTTTCTGTGGATATGTATATGTGCGTGCATGCCTTTTGTTCTCTCTCACTTTGTACAATAGGACTGCACATTACTGGTGAAATTAGTTCCCTTTTCCTTAAATAAACCAGGATAGTCCTGGTTTCAGGGACATGCTAGGGTCACCATGTGGAAGTCTGATTAAGCGTAGCACCCAGAATTTATCTGTACTTAAAAACTACTTGAAGCCTCATATGTCACACAGAATGTCTTAAGATTGGGTCCTAGCTAGGTAGTAAGTTGATAGACATACCATTCTTCCAGACATATTGCTTTATATCCATTAATCTACCAAAAAATTCTTAACTAAAAGTGGCTGCTTAGCAAGTAAAATCTTTTAAAAAATTATCTTATCATGCCATCCCCAGGTTTTCTACAACCATCACTTTACAGCTTGATCGAAGGCCAGAAAAGCTAAAGTGAAATTGTATTAAATAAATATAGAAAGATTACCTCGCAGTCACCACTCTCTATTGTGCTCTGCATAATAATGCCATGACAAAAAATCATACCTCAGCACATTTCAAGAAAATAAGGGGTGTGTTTTCATAGCAGTAAAGAGATGATTCATAAATACATGATTCTTCTCTGCATGGGTAGCTTCCACACAATGGTTTGAAATTCACCGCATGTAGAGAAAGTATTTGCAAGGTACATGCTAGAGCTTTTCTTCACATGACTTTCTGCAAAAAATATTTAATCTCCTGTAGAGATTTTATACAAGATTTGACATATATCCTAATGTGATATGGTACACAGATTCTGCACTGGGCAATAGAAGGTTAATGCGTAGGTGGCCCTAACCAGCTGCTCCTGGGGAAGATGTCAAAATTAGAAGGAGGAGCTTCAAAGGGAGGAACCCAGATCAGCTGGGGGCAAGGCAGTAAGGACAGGCAAACTCCATCCTTAACTTCTGGAATAAGGCCTAGTTAAAGGCAAGGATGACTCAGCCAACTGCTACTTGGCAACCTGGGTTTTCTGAAGAAAGGGAAGACTTGTTGTGGATCCACATATGATGGGACTAGACTAGCTTATGTGTCTAGCAGGAGGCTCACAGATTTATAGAAACTCTCTCAGGGTAGAGGACTCACCCCTCCATGGGATGTTTCATTGGTGGTTAGTTCATTTGTGTTTCCTGACAAACTCTGGGAGGAGAGGACTATTCTGAGCTCAGCCAGAAGGATCTTTGAGGCCAGACTGATGTGGCCTTTCTTTGTGGCCTTTCTTTGTCACCCGATCCCCATCTTGACAGCCGCTTTTTGCTGACAAACTGCTGACTCGGCAAAATGCGGTGGCCATTTTTATTCAAATGAAGTGCAGCAGATTTAAATCCCCGCTTCATTTGCAATGTCAATCTTCTAGGGTTCAAATTCGCAGTCTAGTTAAGACAGCTAATTTGAAGTTAGAGGCACTCTGGTTGATGCCAGTAGTCCTGCTTTCACAAGGAGTGAGGGAAGTCGAAGGAAGAGTATTCTTCCTCCAACTTCCTGCAGTTTAGACCGCGCCAAAAGCTGAGTGAAGCTACTTGGACGTCAGTTACACAAATAATGTAGCTGAAGTTGCAGAGCTTAATTTGACTTTGTCCTGTAGTGTAGATGTACCCTAAAGCTACAATAAACTAAGGAGCCAGTAAAGTGTATGGTATCAAGGCTTTATTTTGTATATCTTGTTGCACGTCATGATGGAGCCCTTTCAGTCTTATCTCAACTCCTACATAGAGGTTTCTTAGCTTGTGGACCAACAATAGATTAAGCCAAACCCAAGCAAAGGCAACATGGGTGTGACTCCTTCTGGGTATGAAATCATAGAACACTAGAACTGGAAGGGACCTCACCGAGTCCAGTCCCCTGACCAAGCACCGTTTAGGACATTCTTGATAGATGTCTGTCCAACCTGCGCTTAAATATCTCCAGAGATGGAGATTCCACAACCTCCCTAGGCAATTTATTCCAGTGTTTAATCACCCTGTCAGTTACGAAGTTTTTCCTAATTTCCAACCTAAACCACCTTTGCTGCAGTTTAAGCCCATTACTTCTTGTCCTATCCTCAGAGGCCAAGGAGAACAATTTTTCTTCCTCCTCCTTGTGACACCCTTTTAGATACTTGAAAACCACTATCAGGTCCCTTCTCAGTCTTCTCCCTTCCAAACTAAACAAGCCCAGTTCTTCCAGTCTTCCTTCATAGGTCATGTTCTCAAGACCTTTATTCATTCTTGTTGCTCTTCTCTGGATCTTCTCCAATTTCTCCACATCTTTCTTGAAATGTGGTGCCCAGAACTGGACACAATACTCCAATTGAGGCCTAATCATCACAGAGTAGAATGGAAGAATAACTTCTTGTATCTTGCTCACAATACTCCTATTAATGCATCCCAGAATCATGTTTGCTTTTTTTTTGCAACAGTGTCACACTGTTGGCTCATATTTAGCTTGTGGTCCACTATGACCCATAGATCCCTTTCTGCAGTACTTCTTCCTAGACGGTCGCTTCTCATTCTGTATGTGTGAAACGGATTGTTCCTTCCTAAGTGGAGCACTTTGCATTTGTCCTTGTTAAACTTCATCCTGTTTACCTCAGACCATTTCTCCAGTTTGTCCAGATCATTTTGAATTATGACCCTTTCCTCCAAAGCAACCCCTCTCAGCTTCGTATCATCTGCAAACTTAATAAGCATACTCTCTATGCCAATATCTAAATCCTTATGAAGATACTGAACAGAACCAGTCCCAAAACAGATCCCTCTGGAACCCCGCTTGTTATGCCCTTCCAGCATGTTTGTGAGACATTAATAACTACTCTCTGAGAATGGTTTTCCAGCCAGTTATTCACTCACCTGAAAGTAGCCCCATCTGAGTTGTATTTGCCTAGTTTTTTGATAAGATCATGCGAAACTATATCAAATGCCTTACTAACGTTTAAGTATACCACACCCACTGCTTCTCCCTTATCCACAAGACTTGTTATCCTATCAAAGAAAGCTATCAGATTATTTTGACGTGTTTTGTTCTTTACAAATTCATGCTGGCTGTTATCTATCACCTTATTATCTTACAGATGTTTGCAGATGAATTCCTTAATTACTTGCTCCATTATCTTTCCTGGTGTAGAAGTTAAACTGAGTGGTCCGTAGTTTCCTGGATTGTTCTTATTTTCCTTTTTATAGATGGGCACTATATTTGCCCCTTTCCTGTCTTCTGGAATCTCTCCTGTCTTCCATGATTTTCCAAAGATGATAGCTAAAGGCTCAGATACCTCCTCTATCAACTCCTTGAGTATTCTAGGACGCATTTCATCAGGCCCTGGTGACTTGCAGACATCTAACTTTTCTAAGTGATTTTTAACTTCTTCTTTTTTTATTTTGTCTTCTAAACCAACCCCATTCCTACCAGATCCAAGCAAAGGCAACATGGATGTGCCTCCTTCTGGGTATGAAATAGGTGTGTCTTTCTCAAACAAGAAACATCTATGTCATTCTCCCATCTCTTTTACTCCTACCTCTGGTTTTTTTTAAATTCATTTGTTGTAGTTAAAGATGAAGGGGCCTTCTCTTAATGACCAAGTGATGCAAGTGCAGTATAGGGCAGTAACTAGACAGACCTGGATACAAACAGATTCAACAGTTTGCACAAGTTCAGATTCTGTTCTGGATCCAGATCTGAAATTTTCAGTTAACCCTGTTTCCATAATAGGCTGAACTTCAACCCTGGATCAAAGCCCTTTCCTCCACATTTTGAGGAAGTTCAGATTCAGAACTAGGGATCAGTTCTTTTCGGCATCTGAGCTCTGTTTGGCATAGGATGTGGAGATGTTTTCTGCACTAATTTAGTTCTGGCATTAAATAGAGAAGCCCAGGGACTGTTCTGACTTATGCCATTAGTCTCCATCCTTCTGCTAACATGTCATCCTTCCCAAAGTTCTTTCCCTACATGACATGGGGTGGCCAGTCCAGAGATGGCTTTATGACAACAAGGAATTATCTTTCTATGAAAGGATTTCTCCACTGATGGCTTGCATCCAGATTCCACTTCTTCACACTGGCTGAGTAGCACAAAAAGTGTGGTGTTTACCACAGAATCTGGTCCCTAGATGTCACAGCTCAAGTTCATCTCTAATAACAGTAACATAAATAGTGTTTGTCTTATTCTTTGTGCTAGGCCACATTGTGATGTAAACTGATCCCATAATGGCTTCTGTATAATATGAATGCTAGACAAGCTTGAAAATGTCTGTGCTTCTTGATAATTGTGCAATTTCCTCTAATTGAGGTAAAAATACACTGTAGCAAGAAATATTCTCAGACAGCAAAGCTTAGCTAGCTAAAAGAAAACACAGAGATAGATGCAATCAAATGTCAGATTCTGAAGTGATTTCTACCACTGTGCCAAGCAAGAAATTCAGACCTACCTTCCAAAGTGGCAGATGTCAGGAAAGGTCACCCATGTGCTTTGCAGCTTTGCTACCAAGAGGAAGTGGAGGGCTCTAATGGCACTAAGGTTAAGAGGTTATATGTAAAATCATGATGATATCTCTTGATAGAACCACCAACAGACTTGAATCACTTTTATATAAAAATCCCTACCACTCCGTTTGTTTTTAAAAATGCATCAGGACCAGCCTTTGAATATGCAAAATGGTGGGCTTCAGTGAGAACTTCTATCAGCATAGGCCCATAGCATGCGTGGCACAATGAATGTGTTAGACCAATTTCATGTTATTACAGGTTGAACCTCTGTAGTCTGGCACCCTCAGGTCCTGACCAGTGTCAAACCAGAGAATTTGATGAGCCACAGGAAGTTAATATTGTCTAGGAGCATTACCAACACTTCCACTAGTTAGAGCATATCTACACTAGGAAATTATTTTGAAATAACTAAATCTGAAATAACTACTCCTGAAATAACTATTTCAAAATAAGCTTATTCCCCAAGGAAAGTACAGATTTCAAAATAACCAGTCTGTTATTTCAAAGTAACATGCTTGGTAGTGTGGATGCTCTGCCTATCATTTTGAAATAAGGACGGTTATTTTGAAATAACTCCCTAGTGTAGAGCAGGGCCTACTGGGCTCTTAGAAGACATTTAGGGGTAAATTAGAATTAAATAACAGCACAGAACACTAAGCGCCAGGGCTGGTAGATGTACACAAACTTTATGGGACTGCAGAAAACTTGGCCAGACCCACGATTAATGAACATCCTGCTAACTAAAATCATGCCGCACCAGAGATGTTTCTGGACCAGTAAGGATATGGAGGAAAAATAGATATCAGGTAAAGGGTTGCTCGTATAGCTCTTCTCACACTGGATTCACAACCATGTTTAAACATGGTAGCTTGCTAGTAGGGCTGTAGTACGGCTTTCCTGGAAACAGGTCAATTGCCAACCCCTCTTTTGATGTCTAGTACCAATGTGTAAAGTTTACTGTTCAGTTCTGAACAAATAATTATGGATAATGTGCACATCATTAACTATTTGGCTTTCCTTTGGGATGAATCTGTGTCTCAATGTGCTACCATTGCTGTCTTCTCCAATCTATACTTCTCAAGCTTTAAATGTTCTGTCCAATTCACGTGATCAGAAAAGCAGGTATGATAGGACTGTCTCCTCTCACCTGTTCTGGCATATGACTCCAATGACTGAACATCACTCTGGAGGAGGGAAAGTCTAAATTTGTCTAAAAAAATGGAGATAGGTGAGTTGGTGTTCTCGCCTCCTCTGTTCCACCAAATGTTTTTTTAATTTCCTCCCTATCCTGCTGTACTTTTGTACTTCCACAGTGATTAGAGTGGAATGGAGACAATGGGGGGAAACTTCTAATGCTGTTTTTTAGGCATGAAATAGGTGGGGGAGCAAGACAGTGCAGGGTCTATGATAAATTACGAATCAGCAAATCTAGAAAAGTCTTTTTTTCTATCTTCTACCAAAATGTGAAAGCTCCACATATTTCATACTTTGGTGCTATGCACCATGTGCCTTTTTATATGACTCAGTAAGAATTAAAATTAAATTCAGACATCCTTCCTTTGGGGGGGAGAAGCATAACAGCTCAGTTCCAGCTTATTGGGAATATTGTGCTCGCTCGCTGTGATGCTAAAGAGGACCTTCAGGGGCTTTAGCCTGCCTGCCTGCCTATCACATGTATGCTCCACATGAGGAATCTGACCAGGTCTTGGACCTGCCACAACCAACAAGTAGCTGTGTCCACTGAATACATTCCGCATTCATCCAGCTGTGTGGTCTGAGGCTGGCTTTTGAAGAGGGAGCAGTTGAATTCTCCAGACTGAAATGGAAGTCTCTGTGCTACACAGGACAGCTTGTGAAAGACAGGCCTTGCGAGGAGGACAGGATCATTACTCCCTGTACCTAGCAAAACCAGGAGATATTTACCTGGTAACAAGTTGGTTTATCGGCCACTTTTACTACACATTCCAGAGCAGGGCAAGGGATATGGCACAGAAAAGAACGGGGTGAAAAAAGACAAAAGAACAGGTGTAAGGAGGAGTCTGTTTTTTCCAATGTTTGTAGTCTCTAAACCACGACTAACTCCTGGATGACAGCCTCAGCAGGCCTCACAAATACTATTAAACCTGATATTCCATGCCTGGAATTTAAGGTGAACATTTTGAACCAGTAAATGAAGAGAATGGGAGAAGAGAGAAATTAAAGGAGAAGTGAGGGAAACAATATGGGTGGTGAGAAAAGGAAAACTAAAGATGAAAACTGAGGGAGTAAGAACAAAGTGAATGAAATCAAAGCAGAAAGAAGAGGCTTAAAGTTTCTAGAAACATAACATGGGGTAAAACAGACTTAAATATCTAGAACAAAGATCACAAACAGAAGGAGTAAAAATGGAGGGGAAGAGAAAAACAAAGGGAATGGCATTGTTCTAGCATAAGTTTTGTGTAACAAGTTCTGTGTAATTTATAATAGTGAATTAAGAGTGGTTTGTAATCCATAGTATTGAAGCACTATTGTCCTCAGTGCTGTGTACAAGTGGTGCACTCCAGACTGAGAATGGAGCAGAGCTCTTCTGTCCAGCAAAAAGAAAATGCCAAAATATTCCATTCTTGCCAAACAGAACTGCTCCTGCCCTGTATGCAGTTGTTTACCATTACTAGGCAAATTAAAAGGTAACATCAAAGCAACTAAGGTATCTTTTAAAAATATACTTTCCTCCTCTACTGCAGCTGCTACCCCCCTGACCAACATCATTGGCTCCAAACGAAACAGCCTGTGTTGACAGCAAAGGCTTAGGAGCTCCTTCAAGAAGTTTGCTAGGTGTCCATGCTGAGTATTTTGTTTTCTAAAAACCTCAGCAGCTTTAGATTCCTTGACCATCAGGTGCAATATTGTTGGCCTGAATGTGGGATCTTGCAGGATGGAAAGTGGTTCTTCTGCTTCTTATCAGAGAGTTCAAAGAGCGGAATGCTTGGCAATCCATGTACTTCCCAAAAGCATGGGTCCTTCTGGGTTAGATTTTATTACTCTTCCCGTGCATTAGCCACGAGAGGCAAGAAAGACAGCAATGGCCATGTCTACACTACAGATAATATCGAAGCAGTGCGGTCGATCTTCCAGAGTTCGAATTAGCAGGTCTAGTGAAGACACGCTAATTTAAACAGATAGGGTGCTCCTGTCGATGCTGGTAGTTCTGCTTCCACGAGGAGTAAGGGAAACCAAGTGAGAGTGTGCTCCCTTCAACTTCCCACAGTGTGAACAGTGCCAAAATTCAAATTAAGATATTTTGACTTAAGATATGCAATTAACATAGCTGAGGTTGCATCTCTTAATTCAAATTTATTCCCTTGTGTAGACCAGGGGCAAAAAACTAGGGCCTGTCTAGTCCTTATGGGTGTGTCTACACAGCACCCTAAACTCGAAATAAGATACAGGAGGCCCCCAACTTGGGACGCGATCCATTCCTGGGGAAGCATCACAAGCCAGAGTCGTTGTAACTCGAGGCCTCATTTATGAGCCCCTGTCATAAATGCGGGCTGAGGACATAAGTTGGGGGTTTCCAGCCCCTTCCGCACTTACAAAAATGGTTGTAAGTGTGGGGGGTCAGAACTCGGGCAGTTGCATGTCGGGGGCCTCCTGTTCACAATTTGCACTATGCAAATTGTGTATCTTATTGCAATTGAATTTTGAAATAGCGTATTTTGAAATTTGGCGCATCTACACAGCACCAGATTTCTAGATAACACATTATTCTTCTTCGAGTGGTCCCCGTGGGTGCTCCACTCAAGTTGTCGGGTTCCGACCCGGTGCCGCTAGTCGGAGATTTCCAGAGCTGTAGCCGGGCCGGACCGCGCATGCGCGAGAGCAGCATGCGGCGTTCGTGCCTTTGCAACGTCTCGCGGTCCGGCCCCCCCTCACCAGTTCATCTCAACCGCCTGTGGTTGCTGGCAGAGCGCCGTTTATCTCTTCAGAAAAAGCCGTTCTGTTAAAAAAAAAAGGCACACACAAATACTTTAACTCTAGTACTTATAGGTAGTTAGTTAGTAGTTAGTTGTTAGTTTTTTCCTCAGAAAAGCAAAAAAAAAAACAATTTTTTTTCTAGTTACTGTTTCTTAGTTTTATTAGATTAGTCACTGTATATAGTTACGCTGATCGAGCATCATGCCTGGGTCTCCCAGGTTTAAACGGTGTTACCAGTGTAAGGACGCGATGCCTGTGTCTGATGGGCATGCAACATGCATCAGATGTCTAGGGGAATCACACGTCCCACAGAAATGCGCCCATTGCGCAAAATTGACACCGAGAGCACGCAGGGAGAGAGACATGCGGTTAAAACTCCTGCTGTGCGATAAGGCTTTACAGCCTTCTGATGATCATGGCTCAGAACCTCCCGCAGGGCAGAAAAGGAGAGCTCAATCGCCTGCGGTGATGGTGCCAAAAAGGAAGAGAGCTTCTCCTACGCACTCTCTTCCAGCCGGTTCACTGTCCCAGATCAGTCAGGGACACAAGCCAGGTACGTCCGGAGTGATGGGACAGCCGGAAAGATCACACTGGGCGCTATCGGTTATGCCTGCACCTCCGAGCCGGTCAGCATTGGCACCGGCACCGGCTCTTCACCCCTGTAAGCGCTCGGTGTCTCACCGTGAGCGATTGGCACCACCAGAGGTGCTTGAACCGGCAACGTCCGCACAGCTGCAGACTCTAGCGGCACCGCAAGCGGCACCCATGAGCCGTGACAAGCCGGCACCGGAGCCAGCGCCGGAGTCGGCAATGAGGGACGAGCCCAGCGAGGAGCACGAATGGGCCCGACAGCTGAGCGCCCCGCAGCACGCCGAGTCGGCACCGAGAAGTCACTCTCTGTCAACAGTCTCGGCAGAGACGGAGCTGCCCACGGTGCCATGTGGGATTCCAGCACAGCGGCACTGTAGCACAGTGCACCTGACGGAGGGTCAATCCTCTCCTCTCTCCCCCCGTTCTTTACCATCAGAAGAACGTGAATCTGCTCGTGCAACTAAGGTCCCTACAAAGGCGGCTAGGAAATCAATGCCAAGGCACTCGATTTCACCGTCACCAGTTTTTTCCCCTGAACCTTCGCTTTCACCGCGTCATTCAGCGAAGGTCAGAGATTATTCGGCGTCTCACAGTCATGCAATGCCCTCTCCGTGATGGAGATCAGTGTCTCGTCACTCTGATCATTACGACCGGTATCCCTATTATCACTGGGGATCATCATATAGGTCTCGCTCACCTAGCTACTCCCCTCCGAGATCTTATCACAGGAGGTATGCTAGCAGATATTCCTCACGACGATCGTCCCCTGAGCACGTTGACCACAGGAGTCACCGTTCATCCTATGGGCATGGTAGATCTCAGTCCCGTTCCCATCTGTGCTGCTGCCGTACCTCTTATGGGTCACGACTGTCACCTCCAATCCAGGATTGTCAAAGGGCGAAATCTCGTCTGGAGACCCCCTCGGCCCCAGCTCAGCTGTCGGAGCCTGAGGAAGGGCAAATTTCTGATACGGACGATCGCCCGCATCCTATATCTCCGGAGGATATTTCGTCATCCTCCCCAGATGATGCTGTGTTTGCGGGGGATTCCTCTCCTCCTGACGACACAAAAGAATTTCAGGATCTTTTTAGGAGGGTGGCTCAGTCGCAGGACGTCCAATTATCAGATGTCCCAATGAAGCAATTCAAACTCTGGAGAAATTTACATCCCAAGCAATAATCTAAGGTCGCTCTCCATATTGATGGGGCAATCCTCCAGTCGGCAGCAGAAATCTGGCATACCCTGGCTTCGACCACTCCAACTTCGAAACCGGCGGAAAAGCGTTATTTTGTCTCATCTAAAGACTCAGAATTTCTTTTTACCCATCCTCAGCCAAACTCCTTGGTTGTTGATACAGCTCTACCAAGGGCTAAGAACCCGCAGCTAAAAAATGTAGGGGCAGATAAGGAGGCCAAGAAATTGGACATATTTGGCCGCAAAGTATACTCATCAGCCACGTTACTTCTTCGCATCATGAATTATGCAGCCCTATTGGCAAACCATAGTTTTGATAATATCGCGAAGTTTACAGAGTTGGCCCAAAGAACATCGGAGGCCGATAAAGAGCTCTTATGGACAATCCTCAAGGAAGGCTACGCGTGCTCGAAAGCGAATCTCCAGATAGCTATGGATGTGGCAGACATGGTGGCTCGAGGAGTAGCAACAGCAGTGTCTATGAGATGCTCGTCCTGGCTCGCCACAGTGGCGGTACCCAAGGAGCTACACTCCAAGGTCGAAGACCTCCCGTTTGACAGGGTAAAACTGTTCGTGGAAAAGACCGATGAGGTACTTCATACTGGCAAAGATTCAAGAACGACACTCCGTACGCTAGGAATGTACGTCCCACCATTCCGTCGTTGTCGTTATTTTCTGTACCAGAGACGGTATGATTACCAGTCTTGTAGACAGCAAAACCACATGTTTGACCAATCCCGCCCTAGACAGCGGCCTTAGTGAAGATGCCCACCACCGCCTAGAGCGTCCAGCACGTCCGCCTCAAAACAGCAAGTTTGACTTCTTTGTCGAGGGCATGCGAACTCCGCCAATCCTTATTGCGCACACAGATCCCATTTTCCACCATCATTTACGACCCTATTATCACCAATGGGTCAAAATAACATCGGACAAATGGGTACTGGAAGTCATAAAGGTAGGCTTCACCATCCCCTTCACTTCCATCCCCCCCCCACCACCCCACCTTCCCCGTCCCTTTTCAGGGACCCATCTCACGAAGGCCTCCCGCGGCAGGAAGCCCATCGTCTCCTTACCATCGGAGCGATAGAGAGGGTCCCAGATCAGTTCAAGGGAAGAGGGTTCTATTCGAGGTACTTCCTAACGGAAAAGAAAATGGGGGGTTGGAGACCCATTCTCGATCTACGCCGCCTAAATCGTTATCGCTGCAGGCAGCGCTTCAAAATGGTGGCCTTGAATTCCATAATCCCGTCCCTCGATTACAATGATTGGTTTGCTGCTCTCGACTTACAAGACGTGTACTTTCACATCACCATACATCCCGCTCACAGGCGTTTTCTCCGATTTGCGATAAACGACGATCATTTTCAGTATCGAGTTCTGCCGTTCGGTCTCGCCTCAGCGTCCAGAGCTTTCTCGAAGACCCTGGCTGTCGTAGCAGCTCATCTGCATCGGCTACGGGTGGTAATATTCCCGTACCTGGACGATTGCTTAATAAAGGATTCCACGTAGCAAGAAGCGTCACAGATGGTGGTGACGGTCGAATGAACATTCGAATCCCTCGGTCTTCTCCTGAACAAACAAAAATCAACACTTACCCCGACGCAAACTATAAAGTTCATAGGGGCGAACCTGGATTCTCTCACGGCGAGGGCATACGTACCGCAGGAGAGGTTTCAGGTGATCAAAGATCTCATCACCATACTCAACGGGAATGTGAGTGTCTCTGTTCACAATTGCCTCCATCTCCTGAGACACATGGCTGCTGCCACCATTGTAGTTCCTCATGCACGACTCCATCTGAGGAACCTGCAACACTGGTTGTCGACGGTTTATGTTCCCGTGAAGCACAACATTCGCAAGACAGTATGGCTACCTTTGCATGTTCAAAGATCTCTGCGTTGGTGGACAAAAGCACGAAATCTTTTGTTGGGAGTTCCATTCCACCGACAACAACCATCGGCACAGATAACGTTGGATGCCTCACTCATCGGCTGGGGTGCTCACATGGCCAACGAACGAATCCAAGGCAAATGGTCTCTCATTGAGAGGCGTCTTCACATCAATCGACTAGAGCTCCGAGCAATTTTCTATGCGTGCAAACATTTTCTCCCACATATCAAAGGTCTCACAGTAAGAATACTGACGGACAACGTAGCGGCGATGTATTATGTGAACAGGCAGGGAGGAGCACAGTCATGCTCCCTATGCGCCGAGGTGGTGCGGTGTTGGAATTGGTGCGTACAGAACAACGTAACCATAATAGCATCGTACTTATCTGGCACCGCCAATGTAATTGCGGACTCCCTCAGCAGGTGTTTTCCCACGGACCACGAGTGGGAAATAAGGACAGATGTGATTCGGGCGATATTTTGCAAATGGGGTATGCCCCTGGTAGACCTTTTCACAACAACCAACAACAAGAAGTGTCGCCTATATTGCTCCAGAGCAGGGCTCGGCAAGGGCTCCCTCGGCAATGCGCTTCTGGTCGGCTGGAAGAAGGCACTCCTGTATGCTTTTCCCCCCACGGTCCTCATCTCCAAGACACTGGAAAACATCAGAGCAGAGGCGGAGACCGTCATTTTGCTAGCACCAGCCTGGCCCAGGCAAGCCTGGTATCCGTTTTTACACAAAATGTCAGTACAGCCACCATACCCCCTTCCTCTCCACCAAGATCTTCTTTCTCAGGAACAAGGCTCGCTGTTACATCCCAGACTCGAGTCGTTACATCTGACGGCATGGCTCCTGAATGGTTAAAAGGAGATGAAAACCTGTGTTCTGAACAGGTCAAAGCGATACTGCTGCATAGCAGAAAAGAATCTACACGAAATACTTACCTTGCGAAATGGCAGAGATTTTCCAAGTAGTGTCTTCAGAAGAACGTACAGCCGCTTCCATCTCCTCTGCATCACCTTTTTGACTACATCCTACATCTACGAAATTCGGGACTTGTGTTGTCGTCTTTAAAGGTGCATTTGGCAGCTATTAGTGCTTTCCACCATCCAGTAGAGGGTTCCTCGCTCTTCTCTCATCAAATTACAAAGAGGTTTTTAAAGGGGCTCATGAATTTATACCCACCACGAAGGGCACCTCCCCCTTCTTGGAATCTCGACCTAGTGCTGGACACCATCATGTACCTTCCTTTTGAGCCACTAGCGTCGGTTTCCCTACATATGCTAACCATGAAAACTGTGTTTCTTCTTGCAATTACATCAGCAAGAAGAGTGAGTGAGCTGGGGGCTTTGATGGCAACCCCCCCTTCCACTGTTTTTTCCAAAGACGCGGTAAAGTTACGATTACACCCGGCCTTTATCCCCAAGGTCTGCTCTCCCTTTCACATTAACAAGCCTATTGTCCTCACAGCTTTTTACCCCAAGCCTCATTCTTCAAGTAAGGACGCTCTTTTCCACACGCTCGATGTCCGGCGTGCACTATCTTTCTATATAGACAGAACCCACCAATGGCAGCAGACGGACAGGCTGTTCGTATCAACGGCACAGAGATCCAAGGGCAAGGCACTCTCCACCCAGCGCATTGCCAAATTGATTACGCTTTGTATTACAAATTGTCATTCGATCTGGAACAAGCCTCTTCCTTCTTTACCTCGTGCTCACTCTACGCGAGCAGTTGTAACTTCTACAGCTTTTGCGAGGGGAGTTCCCCTCACTGATATCTGTCATGCGGCTACCTGGGTCTCCAGAGTAACTTTCGCACGTCATTATGCCATAAGTAGGAGGTGGGCTTCGGATACCGCGGTGGCCTCTGCGGTCTTATCCACGGTAGAAAATAACTGACCCGGAGCGCATTCTGGGTTACTGCTTCATAGTCACCTTGAGTGGAGCACCCACGGGGACCACTCGAAGAAGAAGAGGTTACTCACCTTGTGTAGTAACAATGGTTCTTCGAGATGTGTCCCCGTGGGTGCTCCACATCCCACCCTCCTCCCCACTCCGGGTCTTTTCTGGTTTTCTCTTTCAGAGACTGAGCGGTGAGAGGAACTGGCGAGGGGGGGGCCGGACTGCGAGACATTGCAAAGGCGCGAACGCCGCATGCTGCTCTCGCGCATGCGTGGTCCGGCCCGGCTACAGCTCTGGAAATCTCCAGCTAGCGGCGCCGGGTCGGGACCCGACACCTTGAGTGGAGCACCCACGGGGACACATCTCAAAGAACCATCGTTACTACACAAGGTGAGTAACCTCTTCTTTTGAGACATACCTTAACTCTCATGGAACGAGGGTTACAGGAATGCTGAAATAGCGTGTTCACTATTTCAAGACCTATCTCAAAATAGGTTCAAAAACATGGGGTAGCTATTTTGGGATACTTCCAGTATCCCAAAATAGCCCCGCTGTGTAGATGTACCCTTAGATGTTTAGTTCTGTCCCCATTTTCTGTACCCTCCCAAGTGCTTGATCAGGATAGCATTCTGGATAAAATTAACCTGTGTAACTCAATCCAAGTAAGACAGAAGAATTGCTTGTTGGCAGAAGGAATCATCGGGATGAATCGCCAAAGCTGGTTTTTGCATCTTCTCTTGAGGCTTTTTACCCACGTCATTTGTAGCCTGGATTATGGAGGCCCAGCAGAAGTTAACAAGTTTGTTTTATCACCTTCAGCTAGCCAAAGACGCAACTATACCTCACCAAAACATGGAACTCTCAATAGATTGGCTTTTTCCCCGTGGAAAATTTGACTTTGTTTGAATAACAAAAATTTTCAGCAGGGAATTTGTGTGTGTGTGTTTTTGGATAGAAACTAGAAAGTTTTTTAGTTTTCTGATGAAAGATCAACTTTTTCTACAAAAAGCAGATGCATTTAGCAAAACAGAGGAAAAGGTGTACCTAAACCCCCAATTTTTCATCAAACACTAGTTTTGACAGAGAAATGTCTGCCAGTCATATACTCAGGCCTTTGTCATCTCAAGGCTAGACATTTCAATATAGCCTTCTGATAAGTCCCTTTTGAAGCCTACCTACTGGTGCAGAGTGCAGATGCCTATGTTCTGAGAAGGGCCAGTCATGTGTGAGTACTGCATCTTCACTCAAATCTTCTGCTTTGATTCTGGGTGAAATCCTAGAGATTGGTGATAAATATTTAAAGCCTTAAATGGATGCTCTTTCTCAGAAAGACTGCCTCTGATGTTATGTCTTGTGGTGGTAGGTAAAAATGAGCACTTTCTGTTGGTTCCCAGGATAAAAGTCTTTAGAACTGGTGAATAGAACTTTCTCCACTAAGAGTCCCTGTTTCTGAAATCTGCTTGCGGGGGGAGGGAGGGCCTGATTGGCCTAGGGGCAGGGGAGTGGCAGGGGCCGGATCTGACCTGCGGAGCCCACTTGATGGGCCGGATCTGACCTGCGGAGCCCCTTTTGCCCACCCCGATCTATTCAGATGAAACCTGCTGGAATGGAAGTGTTTATGTAACTGAGACACAAAGGTGGGTAAAGTACAATCAAAAATATTTTCTTACCCACCTTGTCTCACTAGTATCCTGAGACTGACACAACTTCAACAAATACACTGATTAAATGTGTCTCTGTACTCAGGAACATCACAGACAGATATCCTGTGGTTTGGTTAAATAGCTTGTTAAGAGAAGGTGCATTGGTGGTCTTTGGTACAGAAACAGTCATCATTTTGTGAGAGACTATTACAGACATTGGGGGTGCAGGAAGGGTATGTCTGAGATGATTTAAATATATATACCCTTCATCTACTCATTACTATCATAGGTAGCTCAGCAAATCTCTTCCTGGAAATGGCCCTCTGGCTAATGGAGGATGTAAATGATCCCTTTATATTACAATAGTAACATACAATACAGCATGGTTTTATTTAACATTTTTCATATAAGCAGTATCAAAAAGAGTTTCCCTATTAGATAATACCTGTAGAATTAAATCCATGTCATACAGTTCCATATTTGTGAGTCTCAGCTCTTCCACAGTGAGCGCCATTGCCCTAGATGCTGCAAATGGCAGGAGAAGTGGGAGAGAAGGCTCTTGATAGGGTGTATGGAGGCGCAAAAGAGGTTGATGTTCACTGGTTTTGGAACATTCATAGTGGGGCTGCAGAAAGCCATTGAACAAACATGTAAGCCCCATATGAGGGAAAGCACGTAAAGCCAGGAGGTGCTGCTGCCCCCCTCCCATACCCTGAGTTCCAGCACTGCTGCCAGTGTTGGTCTAGCAGAGGGATTAGGTTGAGTCACTGGTGAGACATGAAGTCCTGAGGGAATCGGAGCAACTACATGATGGGCTTAAAAATAAGGAATGGAATTTGTGAATTGGATCCTGAAATGATTGGAGAGCCACTGGAATGGTTTGAAGAAGAGTTGCTACACGTCTTTATATAGGGAGAAGAGGGACAGCAAGGTTCTGTACTTGCTGTAGTCTGAAGAACTTGGAGAGGCCACGTATATGGGATTTACAACACCCAAAGCTAGACGAGACAAAGGCTTTGTTGTCTACGCTACCAAATTTTATCACGAAAACCTGCCTTTTGGTGGCAAAACAGGGAGAGCGTACACCCCGCAATGCAACTTTTGTTGGGAAAAATGCCCAGTTTCAGTGACAAAAAACTTCCACCCCACAAGAGACTTTTTTTCTTTCCCCCTCCCTTTATTGTCAACAAAGAGCCAGTGTCCCTCAGTGCCTGCCCTGATTTCTGTGCTCATTGTTTTGCTCTCTGCTGCCATCCCAAGATGCACAACAATCAGCTCTTGTCTTCCTACAAAACTACAGTGGGGGATACATACCCACGGAGCATTGTTCACACTATTGATGCTGGTGCTCCCAGTGTGGATGTGATCTGACATGCACAGCCTTCCCTAGTGGCCAGAGCAGGAGGCTGGAGCCAGGCCGTGTCAGATACCAGAAGATCAGAATTTGAGAGATTCCAGAGGGAAGACCTAGAGTCAAGTGTCCGGAGATCAGAATCAAGCAGCAGGAGCAGGTAGCCCAAGGGAAACAGGGCTACGTGGGGGAAAACCAGTAGTGAGGACAACTTCCTGTTCCTGGGCTTGGTTTAAGTAGAAGCAGGGAAACAGTCCGAACCACCCAGAACTCCATTGATCCGATCCCAGGATAGGAGTTCTCTGTCATTTGAGCTTCTATTTCTGGCAATTATTAGAAGTCACTGGGTGGGAGGTTGGAACTTACTGGCTAAGAGCCATGGGGACTGGCATTCAAAGGCAGTAGTCCTGCAGAATATAAGAGCTAAAAGTGGAGCTGGAAAGTTCAAGGTAATGATGAAGCTAAAACTGTAGACAGGACAGGCAAAGGGAGGCAATTATTTTAGGAGAAAACATCAAAGGAGATGGAGCAGTGAATGGAGGTGTTCTGAATGCCAAAGAGGAGCACAGCTATCTTGACGATATTTAATGTGTTATTTAATTATTTAGTTTTAAAGTACAAAAAGACTCCCGAGGTAAAGCGCTGTGCAGTGGAGCAACAATTAAACTCACACTCCACATACGGAAAATACCCAGCAGTGGAGCTGGAATATAACAAATGAACACACCAGCCAAAAGGGAAAAGATATTCTGTTCCTTCCCTTATAAAACCTGTGTCCTCAGCTTTCCTGAAAAATAGCCCTATAGATGTTTTAAGTATTTTACTACACATTATAAACTTGACTTTAAAAACATTACAAAATATAATCTCTGCAGCACTCTCCAAAACTCACTCTCAGCCATCCTTCCTGGCAGAGATCTAGCATTATAATCAGAGTTGGTTACCAGATTTTAAAAAAATGGCAAGAATATTATCACTATTCTTTTCCTGCATTCTTCACTGATTTTTGACAATTTTTCATCAAAAGGTAACCAGGTCTAAATATAGATATTTTAATTGCATTCAGTATAGTATGATATAGCTTTTAGAAGCGTACATGCACAACTGCACATGGCAAAATGTGTATGCAAATAAATGCATGCCTTATTTATGAGCACAATTACTGTGATTACTGATTTAAATGCATCTGGTGTGGGGGAAGGATTAAGGAGATTGAAATGTGCATCGAGTTCCACGAGGAGTAACGGTAGTTCGAATTAGAGATCCTAATTCGAACTACCTACTCCGTGCCGCGTGTAGCCGCGGGCACGGAGTTCGAACTAAGGGCATTTAAAAATGGCGCCCACCCGGCAAGATGCAAATGAAGCCCGGGATATTTAAATCCCGGGCTTCATTTGCAACTTCGAATGCCTACATTAACCACCCTAGTTCGAATTAGGGTGGTAGGGTAGACATACCCTTAGAGCTAAATAACAACATAGAACACTGAGAGCCAGGACTGATGGCTGGAAACAAACTTTATGGGACCATGGGAAACTTTACCACAGCCATGAAAAGTGGACATCTGGCTAACTAAAATCATTCCGGACCACAAATGTTTCCGGACCAGAGAGTTCTTGCCTTAGAACTGGAAGCTGCACCTGGTAATGAATACAGTGCCCTATGAGTGAACAGCTGTGAATTGGTGATAATACTCATGCTGATACAGAGGCAGCAGGGTGGCGGGGCGGGGGAGGAGCATCTCCGTGAAGCTGGTGTTCGGGGGGAGCCAGCTTTTAAGCTGTCTCCCTCTGAGCACTGGCTCCCACCTGCCCACTCACTTCTGTGGGAGGCAGCAAGCAGGGAGCAGGCAGCTCCGCGGACCCAGCATGCACAGATCCAATTTAAATGCTGGCTCCCCATTACACCAGCTCCCACTTGGCCCTCACCCTCTGCACTGTTGCCTCTTTACCTGTGGGAGGCCAGCGGGGAGGGGCAGGTGTCTCCACAGGATCGGATGCTTGTGGGGAGCCAGCTTAAAAGCTCGTGCATCCCCTCCACCTTGCTGCCTCTGATCCAGAATGTTTTCATGCTTGTTGCATCTTGTCTTAAATCCAACTGCAAACAGTTATACATATGCTTAATTTTATGGTGAAAAGACAGGAAACAAAGGGTAGGAATACATGGTAAGTTTTCAGAATGGAGAGAGGTAGCTAGTGGTGTCCCCCAAGGGTCCGTACTGGGACCAATCCTACTCAACCTATTTATAAATGAACTGGGAAAAGAGGTAAACAGTGAGGTGGCAATATTTGCAGATGATACCAAATTGCTCAAGATAGTTAAGACCAAAGCAGACTGTGAAGAGCTTCAAAAAGATCTCACAAAACTAAGTGGTTGGGCAACAAAATGGCAAATGAAATTTAATGTTGGTAAATGTGAAGTAATACATATTGGAAAAAATAATCCCAACTATGCATACAATATGATGGGGACTAATTAGCTATAACTACTCAAGAGAGAGATCTTACAGTCATTGTAGATAGTTCTCTGAAGACGTCCACGCAGTGTGCAAAAGCAGTCGAAAAAGCAAACAGAATGTTAGGAATCATTAAAAAAGGGATAGAGAATAAAACAGAGAATATCTTATTGCCTCTATATAAAACCATGGTACACCCACATCTTGAATACTGTGTACAGATGTGGTCACCTCATCTCAGAAAAGATATATTGGCATTGGAAAAGGTTCAGAAAAGGGCAACAAAAATGGTTAGGGGTTTGGAATGGGTCCCCTATGGAGAGAGATTAAAAAGACTGGGACTTTTCAGCTTAGAAAAGAGGAGACTAACAGGGGAGATGATAGAGGTCTATAAAATCATAACAGGTATAGAGAAAGTGAATAAAGAAAGAACTAGGGATCATCAAATGAAATTAACAGGTAGCAGGTTTAAAACAAACAAAAGGAAGTTTTTCTTCACATAGTGAGTCAACCTGTGGAACTACTTGCCAGAGGATGTTGTGAAGACAAGGACTTTAACAGAATTCAAAAAAGATCTAGATAAATTAGGTTAGGTCCATCAATACTTATTAGCCAGGATGGGTAGGAATGATGTCTCTAGTCTTTGTTTGTCAGGGTCTGGAAATGGATGACAGTTGAGAGATCATGTGAGTATTACTTGTTCTGTTCACTCCCTCTGAGGCATCTAGCATTGGTCACTGTTGGAAGACAGGATACTGGGATAGATGGACCTTTGGTCTGACCCAGTGTGGCCATCCTTATGGTTTATGCATATGAGTAGAGCTTATTGAGTCAATGGAATGCCTCCTACACAGGGTACTATTTACATGTTTTTTTACTGACCTGGCTGGGTTTTTTTTATGGATTTTCCAGTTTCCAGAAAAGATAATTTAATCTGCTAGTGAGATTTTTTTGTGTGTGTCTGAAGCTTTCATTATTATCACAATACTCTGGGATATCTAATGTTGAATATTCCTGTGTCCAGGTAAAGATGCTGCCGAGCTTCATTTCCAAAGCTTAAGTGATGATAGAAAAAAAACTATTGAAAATATATCACGTCTGCTCACCAACATGCAAGTGTGCCATGTGTGATAGCATCTGAGTCACACAAGAGTGAGGAGACATGTGATGTTGTCAGACTTCTCTATATGTGTTCTCTCTCTAGATACTATAAATGGTTGTGGAAGGAGGGAGATGTAGAGTTACTTTGTGGTTTGAGTTGCAGCTGGCTCACCTTGTGGGGACAGGGGATGGGAGGGATGAGGACTCTGGCTGAGGGGTATGGGCTCTGGGATGGGGCCAGAAATGAGGAGTTCATGGTGCAAGAGAAGGCTGCAGGCTGAGGCATTGGGTTGGGATGCAAGAGGGCGCGAGGGCTTCAGCTGGGGTGTGGGTTCTGGGGTGGGGTCAGGTGAGGGGTTTGGAAAGCAGGAGGAGGCTTTGGACTTGGGGGTGGAGCTGAGGATGCACTGGGCTCAGGCAGGGGTTGGTGTGTGTGTGGGAGTACAAACTATGGACTGTGGGTTTTGGGATGAGGCCACAAATGAGGGGTTCAGGGTGTGGAAGGGGGACCTGGGCTTGGACAGGGGGTTGCAGTGCAGAAGTGTGTGTGAGGGCTCTGGCTGGGATGCAGGGTTTGAGGTATAGAAGGGTGCTCTGGGCTGAGGCCAAGGGGTTTGGAAACAGGGGAGGGGGGAATCAGGGCTGGAGCAGGGAGTTGGGCCCCTAAGGAGTGAGGGCTCTGGGATGGGATTGGGGATGAGGAGTTTTGGGTGCAGGAAGGTGCTCTGGGTTGGGGCTCAGAGATTTGGTGGTCAGAAGGTGATCAGGACTGGGTCAGGAGGTTGGGGACTCAAGGGTGCAGGCTTTAGGCAGTACTTACCTCTAGCAGTCTCTTCTCGGGATCCTATATGAAGGTGTAGCCAGGCACCACTGCTCTGAGCATTGCCCTGTCTGCAGACACCACCCTCACAGCTCCCATTGGCCACAGTTCTGACCCAATGGGAGCTGCAGAGGTGGCAGATGGGGCAGGGGCAGCATGTGGAGCACTGGAGCACCCTGACCGCCCCTATGTGTAGGAACGGAAGGGAGACATGACTCTGCTTCTGGGAGCCATGTGGAGCCATGGAATTGTCGGGGAGCCTGTCTTAGCCCCGCTGCACTGGTCTTTTAATGGACCGGTCAGTAGTGCTGACCAGAGCTGCCATGGTCCCTTTTCAAAAGGGCATTCCAGTCAAAAACTGAACACCTGGCAACTCTAAACATCATACTGGACGATACTGCACAACTATTACTGTTGTAAAAAGAGGAGCACTGTAACAAGTTCTACATCAGTGAGGGGCAACCTGGGCTAGTAAGTTGACTGCATGAGTGGCCCTTCATCTCAGTGGGCTGCAAGATTATTGTAACTGAGATGGTTTCCCAAGACAGGATAGTTTTGCCAACTGCACTTGCATACCTAGAATTTGTGGGGTTTGCCAATTGAACCATAACAGTGCTTTGACTGGATGTAGAGGACAAATGTGCCCTTGCTTTCAGTGTGGGTCACTTTTTTACCCTACAAGCATTACAAAACAACATGGACAGAAACCAGCGAAATCTGGCAATCCTGTGCATTAAACCCTGTTCATCAAACAAAATGTCTTGTGGGCCACAAATAGAACCCCGATGGGCCACATGTGGACCACTGTTCTATGTGGTGAGCGTTGGGAGCCACTGTGTTCAGGCATTGCTAACTCCTTTGTGCATGCAGGGGCACAAAAGTTTGGCAGTGCAAAGGGAAGCAGCATGGATACTTGCTGTAGTTGGTTGTCTCTGGAAAAGAGATTGTGGAAAAAGAAGAGATTTTTTTTTCTCCACCATGCAAAGATCTGGTAACTTCATGAATCAGACTTTAAAGAAAATTGCTAATAAAACACTTCATTTCATGTTCTGCACAGCTCATAGCCATGTAAGTTAAATGCTATTGCTTGTACATGCTGAAGTCTTGTGTGGCTCTTTGACACAACAGGACTGTTTCCTCAGCCATATCAAGAACATTTCTCTCAGGGCCTGATTCTGCAGTGGATGCAGCAGGCAAGGGTTGTAACGATCTTGGGGTTCATTAAATAAATCAGGTATTGAGACAGGAATAAAACGTTAATAAAAAAACTGGAGAGCATCTCTGATAAAATGCTACACACAGCCATGCCAAGCTCCCAAATCCCCTCCTCCAATGCACACCTTCAAATTCCCACATTCACAACACAACCCCTTGCAAGGGAGCGTCTCGAAATCACAATCTTTCATAAAAATCTCTCTACATTTCCCTCTTAGAAATGAATTAACTCTTATACATATAGAAATAAAGAGTTCACTATCTAATAACACCGACATTAAATGTTCAGCATTTCTAGTGCATTTCTGTAAACCCAATCTGTTAACTACCTAGAGCAGTTACCAGCACATCACTCTGGAATGAGTCTTTACCACCAACTTTCCTCAAATATCCATTCTCCAGGCAGGGTAGAAAACTCCAACTCTGATCACCTGAGTATCAGCCTTTCATTAGAGTCTGGGTTGCTCTCTTGTTCCCTGGCAGTTTCTTCTTTTTATGTCAATGATAAAGGTTCAGTCAAATGGGAAATGCTAGAGTCCACATCATGTGTTGGAATTTTCTGGGATTATTTGTAGTCCCCTTCAATTGCATCAAAATGTGTCTCCCTGGTCTGTTCACAAAGTTCATTGCACTGTGACCTTTTCTCCTGACAACCAAAATTACTACGTGACTGTGGGCGGGGTTGTTCAGGCTTCAGCCCTGGGAGGTAGGGCTCAGGCTTTTGCTTCAATCTCAGCCCTAGGCCCCAGCAAGTCTAACACCAGCCTGGATGACCCATTATAATGGGGTCATGGCCCACTTTAGGGTCTCAATCCACCATTTGAAAATTCTTGGTCGAAACTACATGAGACATTGGATGCAGCTATTCTTTAATGGTACCCCTTGGGCCCCAGCATTAGAGATGTGGAGCAGTAAAAAGAAGTAAGTGGGGGCTGGAGGCTGAGAATCAATGTGGGAAAGAAATAGGAGAATTCAGAAGACAGAGACAGAAGTAATAGTAAAAATCATTAAAGGAAGGGAATGGGAAGGAAAAGACAAGAATGAAACATGACGAGAGAAAAGGAAAATTAGAGAAAAAGAAAAAATGATGTACTAAGATTGGGCATATTTATATTTGTTTTCCTGTCAGACTTTTCCTCCTCTATTCCTTTACCCCCAGCCCAGCTGAGCAGTGGTACTGTTACTCACAGTTCATTTGCACCTGCCTATATGGTTCCAGGTGTTTTCTATAGATTTTTAGTTGTTATTTCGTAACACCTCTCAATTGAGGCATTTGCAAATAAATCCAAACTCATGACTTTAGATACCTTGCTTGATCATTTTGGCCCATTTTATTTTAGGCTTTGTGCTCCTGAATTTTATGCAAGACTTAGATTACCACTGTGATAGGAGCTATATAAAAATGTATGATATAGTTATTCATCACATATGGCTAGATTGTAAACCCTCTAGAGTTAATTGACTTTAACATACTTTGGATGAGTTATATGGATGTGCATCTAGACAAATAACAATGTCAGTGGAGTTACTCTAGGCCTATACTATTCTAAATGAGAAAAATTTTGTCTCTGTACTTTGATGTTCTCATAGAGTATTTTACTACTGTTTTGCATTTTGTGATTTACAGTGAAGTGTATGCAAAGAATAGCAAGTCAGCCAAAATCTAATATTGTTAGGGGAAACTCATTTTTTGACACTCTTGATAGTTGTTGTGGTTTTGACACTATGAGTGGATACGACTTTAATGAAATTGTCATTTGTTATTTATCCAAAAAAACCCACTAATGCTGCTCAGGAGAAATTTTGAATACTCTTGTTTGCCTAAAGAAAGGCAAAACAGGAAGAGGTGTGTTAGCCCTTTTTACCCTTGATTTTATTGGTGTTTAGGTGTGTATGTGAGTGCGTGTGTTCCTCCTCTTGAGGTATTTTAGCAGGTTTTATGTGTGCCCCCCCCCTTTGGGGTTCCGTATATTAATTTTTATACATTTATTTATTGTGTTTTTTAAAAAATTGTAATCCACCTTGAATCTTTAGAGAGGCGGGATAAAAATATGTTAAGTAAATAAAACATTATTAAACATAATTAACATAATTTCTATGAAAACTATAAAAATTTGACTACTTAAATTCTGCTTGAATTTTGTAAAGTTGTCTATTAAGGCATTATTATTTCTATTTTTTTATGAATAACTTATTACAGTTCTAGACAGTCATTCATTGGTGGGAATTATTATGACCATTTGTCCCTTTATTCTGCGTTGCCTTAAAATTTGTCATTTTTGTTCTATGAAATTTTGTATGAAACTGCAGCAATTTAATGCAATGTGGAAGAAACTCTGCAAATGTAATCAGGAAGAAACTTGAGTACAAAACAAGTCTTTGTGAAAACATTGCATCCAGAATTTAATTATCACCGGAGAGTCATTTATAGATTGATTTACTTGATTTTTCCTCAGACTGCTGCTTTAATTTACTGACGTAGACAAGATGAGAGGGAAACGTTCTCTGTTACAATGATCATGAGGGTTTGTGTTGGGGTTGGAGAAAGTAATTTGAGTATACTAAAAAAAGTGGTATTTTTAAACATCCTTTGATGTGCTAATTTGAAAACAAATTTATATGATGAGGAGCCCAATAAACCTGTTAATCTGGTACATTATAAAAAATCTTTTCTTTATTCTCAGTCCCCTGCTCATAGCTACTCTAGCTATGACTCTGGTAAGAACGAGAGCATAGGCAGAGGTGCTGAAGATCTGTCTCTGAATCGAGGAGATGAGGACGAGGATGACCATGATGACCACGAAGATGCTGAAAAGGTTAATGAATCTGATGGGGTAGAAGCAGAGCGACTGAAGGCTTTTAATGTAAGTCCCACAGCATTAATGCCTTGCTTAACTTTACTAGTTTCCTTTTGTACTGTTACTTATGGGTAAGTTTGGCAATATTAGAGGCACATTAATTTACAAAAGGATCCTTTTTAAAGTACATTAAACTCTTGCCAGCAGACACCAGATTTACTGTGTTTTATTTAGAACTATAAGGCAAAGTGCCATATTTATCAGTGAGGAGAACTAAGCTGTATTTTATGTATATGTGCATGTTCACCCAGTGGATGGGGGCGGAGGGGAGGAGAATTGCAGCTAATTTAGTGGAGGAGCAGTGGTCAACTATTTTCTGTTGTCTTCCCACTGTATGTAATGATGCATGATAACACAAGCAATTGTTCAAACCAGAATAGTAAATATGCAGTTCAATAAAAACAGGGAGCAATCATAACTTATTATTAATAACAAAGTTAAGTGCTGCCTATTTTCACAATCCACTGTGGCTTATCTCACAATTTCTATACACTGTAGACAATTCTTTTCTTGTCTTTTTTATCAGCCCTAAAAAAAGTCCTTTAAAGAGTTGTTTGCTTAACATTTCTGGCTTCCCATTACATAGCTTCTTCAGCACACAGAAAAAGTATCTTCCTATCAGTAATCAAGACTAGGAAGAGTCCTCCAAACCCTTTTCCTCTGTCTCCCTCTTACCAACAGATGTTTGTCAGGCTGTTTGTAGATGAAAACTTGGACCGAATGGTCCCAATCTCTAAGCAGCCCAAAGAAAAGATCCAGGCTATCATTGACTCATGCAGGCGACAATTCCCTGAGTATCAAGAGCGTGCCAGAAAACGCATACGTACTTACCTCAAGTCCTGCAGGCGGATGAAAAGAAGTGGTTTTGAGATGGTGAGTTTTGATTTAAAACCCAGCCCTAGTTTCCATCAAAACCCCATATGTAAATCCATGGCACTATTTTGTTTTCATCTTAGTGTCTTTTTATTTGGTAATGTCAGGTCAGAGGTTTCTTTCCCCCTTTCCCTTTTCATCTTTCCTGAATTTATTCCCTTTGTTCACTGATTTAAAAAAAATATCTTGTGAGGATATAGTTCACAGGTCTATGTGAATCCATAGAGAGTGAGGACTCAAGCAAGATGTGAGGAGAGACCAATGGGAAGAGTATCTCATTTATATTTTTTTTCATTTCTGACACCTTTAGAGAGGCTATTAAGTTATTAATATCTAGCTCTGATGTGGAATTTCTTTGGAATTCTCATAATTGTTTTTTCTGGATGATCATGAAATCATAGGAGTTGTCAGAGAAGGACAGATCATGATTGCAAAGGTGAAAGAATTTAAAAAAAATAGTAAAACCAGGTTTTTATGGCAAGTGCATTGACTATGTCTTTAAGTTTTAGGTGATTTGTTTGTACTTTCGGGTTTATTGAGCAGTCAGTGAAAGTATACCCTCCTATCTTCTTTGAAGTTGATGTTCAGGTGTACAGATGGCGATCAATATATTAAAATATCCCTAGCAAATTTTAGAGTTCTGTCATTTATTTCCCAGGGTTTATATCTTACTATTTATCCACAGACTATGAAGGCTGTGTTAGGGTATAACTGACAATATTTTCTAGACACTGCACATTCTTAGACTCTTGTGTTGCACAGAAATGGAAAGGAATAGCTCTCCTTTCAGTTTATCAGTCAATTTCAAAACCATTGGAGAACTTTGATATTTTCACAATCCAGAAGAGACGCAAGCAAATGAAATTGTAGCATGCTACATTTTATTTTTTCTCACCTTTAGATAAGATAAAATCACTTCATCATTACAAACATCATTTATTAATTAAATGTATAATTTTGAAGAATAAATCATTTGAAAACCCATCCATATTTTAAAATACCCGGTTCAACTTTAATTTTCTTTTCTCTTTCTCTCTCTCTTTTCATACCAGTCTAAATATAGTACTTGTGAAGTTCATTTGATGGTTTTAAAAATTTTGTTAACAAGTTTAAAAACAAAGTACCACATTTGATTGTGGAGCAGACCAGAATAACATGAGAGATAAAATGTAGAGGCAGAACCTTTTTTTATTTGTAAATTTTTATTATTCTAATTTGCCATACAGTTTTATTGCCTTAGACACTGGGTTCATGCTGCTTTCAACTAATGGAAACTAGACAGAAAGAGACAGAATAGTACAGATAGAAGAGCTAAACACTGACAGACTGTGTCAGGTTGTAGCAATCCAGAGTAGGAGATGGACAAAAAAAATATTATACAGTAAGTAACATCTTTTCACATTCATTCTCTCTGGCTGAAGATAACCCAGGAGTGTGAGATTTAGATATCACTGTTCACTGTTACAAATATTACTTACACTAGCACCCAACATACCTGTTATACAGTTAACTGATGCTAATAAAAGGTTTTATTGTTCTGATCTCTAACCGGATTGCTGATTGCTGGAGTAAGAGGTTCACAATCAAGGCTAGTGAATGGGCCTCATCAGTGGCTTCCCTTTATCGCAGTGGGCTGCAAGATTGAAATCCGGCATATGCACTAACCATGACCCCAAGATTAAAATTAAATACATTGCACTTGATTCCCCTTCTTTATCATGCCTTTTCAACACAAAGTGATCCATTATTAGGGGCATATTAAATTGTCAGCAAAAGTAACTCGAAGAGGCAGAGGGAATGCATGACTCTGACATTAAATTGTGCAGTCAGCAGGCACCTCACATGTACTCTTGCTTTAAATATGCATCACTTCTCATTTTGCCAGGGACTGCTCAACCTTCTGCTGCAGGCCCCGCCCCTCACTCCACCCCTGCCCTCATAGCCTTTTTCCTGCCTCCTCCCGCAAGCACACCCAGTCCCTTCTCCTTCCCCACCCTCCCAGCATTTCTTGAGTGCTGTGAATTGGCTGATTTGTGATGTTCAAGTTCTGGAAAGGAGGAGGAAGAGTAGAGCTGGGGTGCTAGTCAGTCAATTCACAGCTCTCCAGAAGTGCTGGGAGGGAGGGGAAGGAGTAGGTAAGTTCGAGATTATAGTGTGAGAGAGGCACAGTGGAAGCGGACAGAGGGGACCAGTGTGTGGCTGCATATAGAACCCTGATAGGCCACACGTGGGTTGCCCACCACTGCCTTACGTGCATTGGTGAGCGGTAACTCACATGAGTAGGGTCCTGTTGAAGTGACTGGAGATTCTTGTGTGAATAACTGCTCACTGGCGTGAGTAAGGGGTTCACAATCTGGTCTATAACAATTAGGTTGATTTGACTTGAGTGGACTAGTTATGATTATAATGATTACTCATGTGAGGACTGTTTTCAGATTCAGGTTTATATTCCTGTGCTTTTGAAAAATATCGTGAGAATTATTATAAAGTAGGCAACTTTTATGGCAGAAAAGTCCCCCGTCCCCTTTAAAAATGTTAAGTTTAATCAGACCTAGTTTGTGGTTTCAACCTACTCTAAAAAAGAATGGGTTTTGATGTATTTCAACGGAGTGAGGAGAGCATTGTTCTCAGTCCTGGTGGCCAAGAAGAAAACTTCTCCTTCCTTAACTCTCTCAAATTGAATCATAAACCAAAATCTTTTAGAATTCACCGGAAAATCTCCCATTGACTTCAAGTCATTCTGAAAGATAGCACCTATCAAGAAGAAGTTACAACAACACTCTAATTTTTAAATTAGCTTATCCATCTCTAACTCATATCAGAAAGCTATTTTGAAAAATACTTCATTGTACAGAGATACTTGACTAGCCGATTATTATAAATTTACTTACCATTTCACCAGGGGGAAATTATTTTGTCTGGGTAATGACATTTGTGCAGGACCATCATAAAAAAGACAAGACATGTTGGTGTTGATTTGAATCAGGTATTATGCTGAAATACAGTGAAACCAGATAATGATATCCTCGGGAACTGGAGCAGAACTGTTGTTATATTAAATAGGACGTCAGATAATGATCTCCACAGGAGATGCCTTTTTACCCTAGATGTATTTAATACAACTTATTTCATTTTGTTCAGGGCAAGAACTATACATTTTGAGCATGTCATTTCAAGAGGAAATAGAATAATGTGATAGTGTATGTGGCATATGACAATTAAGGCATACTTGTGGAATAGCACAGCTTTCTACAGCTTGGTGCTATGGTGTTAAAGAGAAAATGTAAACACTAAGTGTAATTAGTGAAAGACTCTGCATGGTAAAGAATATAAAGCATGCCTGAGGCTAGCTTCTGTCACTTATTTGCCATTTGTAATCCAAACAACACCTCTTATTGAATAACAGGCCAGTTGTAGCTCTGAGGCACTAGAAAAGGTTTGGTCTCATGGTGTTCGTGTTGTTAGATAATGTGCTTTTCAGTATTAATATCCTGTTTTTAAAAGATTGCTTAGAGTTACCCTATTTATACTTGTGACAGCCGATCGTTGCATGGACCCCAAATCTGTTTGCTTAATTTCCTGTTAAAAATACTCAGCTGAAAGAGTGCTTTCTGTGTCTGACATCTTTTCACCCTTTGATTACTTAGCTCTTAAATGTGCACCATGGTTTTTGTTCTGAAAGAAACATATCAATTGAAAGGCCATTGACAAAGTATTTCTAGTTAATTGTACAATCATGTTTCTCCTCCCACTCTCTGTGGTTTAAAATAATCCATTGAAAGATTACAACTAGATAATATTTTCTTAATCTTACCATTTAATAAAAAAGGAAGCTGGTTAGTGGGACTGGAAATTGGGAGATCTGGGTAATACTCCTGGGTTATATTCTACTACCAAAGTTCTCTATGATGAACAAGTCATTTAATTGCTTTATCTTAGTTTCCAATCTGTAATACAGGGTTCATAACACAGGTCTACTTACTTCATGGGGTGATGAAAGGCATAGGTCTACTTGAGAGCCTCAGATGAAAAATTCTCTAAGTGCAGTGGCTTCTCCAAACTGATCCATATGGCTACTGCACTTTTCTTCAAATTCTTTCTCAAGACTCACCTCTGTTTAAGTATCTGTGGGAAGCCAGCACCTGAGAAAAGCTATATTGAAGACCACTAGTGCTTGCATATGTTTCTTTTCTGGAATATAAATAAGTAAACAAACAAACCTTTTAAAGCAACAAGTTATGTATATAACTGCCTAAGTAATATGTGGTCTTGTTACTCTTACCCTTCTCCCCCACTTTCACTTATTGTTACTCTCACTTGCTATGCCCAGTCTTACCTTAGGCCCCAGTTCTGCAATGTGATATGTATGGGGGGACCTTTCCACCCACATTCATCACTGTTCGAGATCAAGGTTGCAAGCTCTGTGAGGCAGTGATTGTGAAAAACATACAGGAAAAAAAAAACAGCACAGTAAGGTACTGATCCTGACTGAGGCCAAACTAATAATATCAAAGGGCACATTATTATTGATTACAAACTGGCAAGTACAGGCTAACCATACATGGCTTTCCCTGTGTGAGCTCAAGAATGGATTTGACAGCAAAAATGAGTAAGGAAGGAGACCGAATACCTGAGCATATTCTCCCAATTAGGACCTTAACAGCAACCAACCCTGAACACCTTATTGCACCAGCACAACAAAAAATGGCCAATTTTCACTTTTTTCCCTGCTCCATCTCTTTTACCACTTCCAGTTTAGTAGCACTTGACTGTGGCATGAGTATAGACATAACTGGAAAGACAACTGAAGGGGGTGAAAAATCAGGATTTCCAATTGTGGTGATATATTCATGTTCCTACTGCTGGTGCACGTCTGCATATATTTCAGTGCACATAACAAAATGTGTTCTGCACATGCATGGAAAAAAAATAGAGGGAACATTGATCCATACCTTACTCTACCCTTTCTCTAATGCTATATCATTTGCATTTTCAAAGCACACAATTCTAGTCATGGTGAATGATAGGATTTGGGTAGTAAAAGGGCAACAATGAGTAATCCAAATAAGCCTGATAAATACAACTGGTTGGAAAATGTATAAACAATTTTGTAAAAAATTTTGACATGAATTTTTTTCCAGAATTTGAAGTGAAGGTTTTGGGAATAGTTGCAAAAATATTTTTTGAAAAAGTTAAAATTCTTGAATTTTCAAATTCTTTTTTTCCCTCTTATTTCCCTTTTCCCCCTGACAGTACAATATAATTGAAGATGATGATATGGTGATCAGACTTGGTTTTTAATTTTCTTATTTTCCTTTTGCTACTTTAACCTTTCAAAACTTCTCCAACTTTTGAGAAGCTACCGAGTAACAGAATTAGTGAGGAGAAATGAAATTAACCTTGCAAAAGTTGAAGTTTTCGGACGTTAGACTCACATACAGCAAAATTTTGAAAATGAAGAAACCCCAATGCCTACACATCATTTATTCTGTTATATTTGGTTGTAAAAATGGGGCAGAGTAAGAGGGTTAAACCCCAAATTCAGAATATTGAAATTGTCAATTTCAATGAAGGTCTAGAATTTTTTTAAAGAAAAAAACAAACCCCTTTTCCCAACAGGGTTTTGATTTTGAAAACCTCAATTTTTCATCAGAAAGAAGTTGAAATTAAGTTTTGATAAACTCTATTGAAAAGCTCAAAATGACATTAAATATTTCTAATTTCCCCTAGATCGTGGATCTGGATTTATATCAGTTTTTTGCCAAAATAATATTTCATTAGGTGTACATATGTGTAGTATAGCAGTGGGGGACTGGGTGAGTGCATTTACTTAAGACAAAGAGGAAATAAAAGTCAGGCATACTTCATGTTTTCTGGCCCTTTGAAGTGTTACTGTTTAATCATAGCTGTTTACTGCCTGACAGCCCAATCCATTTAAATGTTGTCTAGGCAGCAGCGTGGACAGCCACTGCAGGCCCCAGGGCAAGGTGTGTGTGAAGGGCTGACTCCATGCCCCCAAAAGGGGCGGAGTTGAAGGGGCGGGGCATAGGGCCATCTGAATTTAGTGCCACTCAGACTGGGGCATCCCCCCATCCCAGCTCTCAGAGATGCACAGACCTGTGCTCCAGCGGTAATTCACAGGAGCCTAGGGAGCCATCCCCCTTTGACTCCCTCCCCCGTCAGTGAGCCTGTGTCTAGGTGCAGGCTTTTTCCAAATCCCTCTGTCTCCTTCCCACCCCCCTTTTCCCACTACCAGTACTGTTCATACATCTGCCTACCGTAAGATCATATGGAGGTAATATGGAAGCCCAAAACACTGACCCAGAGAGGTGGACTATCCAGTCATCACCCATCCAAATTGTGGATATTACCAAAACCTCATTTATACCTAGAAGTGAGTGACAGCAGAAGACTACCGCTTGAGTAGTACGAACACTTAGGCTATATCTGTGATATGAGGAAGCAGTGTGACTCCCAGCTCTTGTGCACATACTTGCGCTACCTCTCATCAAGCTAAACATGCTAACAGTGGTAGTACAGCTATGGTAGGGAGGGCAGCTGAGAGTGGTGGCTCAGGCTAGCCATGAAGAGTGCAAACATGTCTGAACCCTTCTGTGCATTCTCTGGATAGCTAGACCATGCCACCACTGCTGCTGCTGCCCACATTGCTGCAGCTATGCTAATTTCAATATACTAGATCAGATAGGAGCTAGCACAAGTGTGTATACATGAGCTGGGAATTGCACCTCTAGCTAATTAGCATGGCCAGATCTATAGGTATGTAATTGTATCTGTCAATGGTTTCTGGCATCCAACAATCGCTAAACCCCTCTGTTTTCACTGTGGAGCACCAGTTAGCATGAAGCACTGAATCCTGCTCGTCTTGCTAGTACAAGTAGTCCCACTAACGTCACTGAGACTACTTGGAACAGGGCTTACCCCTTTGTGTATGCCCAACCCTTAGGTTTTCATTGTTGGCTGGGTGCATTCTTACAGGTTTTATCACATGACATAATCTTTAATTAAATCTTAATCATAGAATCCTAGAGTTAGCAGGGACAGCCAGGGTTATCTAGTCTGACCCCTTGCCAAGGTGCAGGCTTTGTTGTGTCTAAACCATCTAAGACAGATGGCTCTCCAGCCTCCTCTGGAAAATCTCCAAGAAAGGATCTTCCACAACCTCCTTGTTCCATTGTCCCACGGCTCTTACAGCTAGGATTTTCCCCCTGAGATTTAATCTAAATCTGCTAGGCTATAGTTTAAACCCATTGCCTCTTGTCTTGCCTTCTGTGGCAAGAGAACAACTTTTCTCCATCATTTTTATGACAGCCTTTCAAGTATTTGAAGACAGCTATTGTGTCTCCCCCTTAATCACCTTGTTGCCAGCTAAACATACCCACTTCCTTTAGTCTTTGCTCAGATGGCTTGCTTTCCATCACTTTGATCATCTGTGTCACTCACCTCTTGATTCTTTCTGGTTTCTTCATATCCTTTCTATACATTGGTGACCAAAACTGGACACAATCCTCTAGCTGATGCGTAAGCAATGACCAGTAGGTTGGTACTATGCCCTCCCAGGACTTGCCTAGGATAATGAAACCTAGGATTGCACTTATATTTTTTTGCGACAGCATCTTACTGCTGACTCATATTGAGGATTACCACTCCCGGATCTTTCTCTGCAGTGCTGCTGCCAAGGCAGCTATGTCCAAATCTATCTTTGCACACTTGTTTTTCTTCCCTAAGTGTAACAGCTTAGACTCTGTTGAATTTCATTGTGCTGTCTATAGCCCAGTTCTCAAATTGATCAAGATCTCTCTGAATGTTAGTCCTAACCTCCTAAATAGTGGCTTTGTGTTATCTGCAAATTTGAAAAGTATGCTTTCTAGTCATACATCTGGGTCATTAATAAAGATGTCAAACAACTGTGGAGCTCTACTTGAGATCTCCCTCCAATCTGACATTATTCCATTAATAGTTCCTCTTTTGTGCAGTTGTTCAACCCATCAGGTATCCATGTAATGATATTTCCACCAAGCCCCATTTTTCTCCCCATTTTTAACTTATCAGAATGTCATATGTTATGGTGTGAAAAGTCTTGTTGAAGTCCAGGTATGTGATATCCACCGCCTTCCCTCTCATCCACCTGCAATCTCTAATCTTTAATTCTTACAGACTCTAGGACAATCCTGGAGAGCTAGCAATCATAAAGATCCAAGGGAGGAGATTTGTGATTGGCTGGCATGTGTCACTTGGTTGCCTTTATCACCTCTTGATTTTCTGTACACACATCACAAAGTAGTACTTACTACAGCTTCATCTGTCTGACTTGGAGCAGGGAGTGCTTAATGGGCAATGTAGGCCATTTTGAAATGAGTGGACTTTGCTTCCTTTTTGTTTTGGAAGTACTGCTAATCTAAGCTACTCTTAGGGATCTACAGCACATACTCCTGAACTTTGGTACCAAACTGGATTCTGAAGTAACAAAGAGCATATCGAGATCCTTTTTCCAGTACAGATTGAACCTCTCTAGTCTGGAAACATCCAAGGTCTGGCATGATTTTAGTTAGCTGGATGTCCACTTATGGGTGTGGCCAAGTTTCCTGGGGTCCCATAAAGTACGTTTACAGCCACCAGTCCTGGCTCTCAGAGTTCTGTGCTGTTATTTAAGTCTAATTTACCCCAAACGTCTTCCAGGAGACCAATAAGAAGTGGAAGTGTTAGTCATCTTGCTAGACAATATTGACCTCCCGGGTTTCAACAAATTCTCTGGTTTGGCACCCGTTAAGTCCAGAGAGTGCCGGACGATAGCAGTTCACTCTATACATATTTAAAGTATGTGCAGAAGGAATATAGCATTGTAGTTTAGACACTGTGATAATGAAACAGTAATACATGATCGTTCAATTAAATATTCTTCTCTTCTGAAAACTGAAAAATAACCTGACCTCCACAGGGCATGAAAAAAAATCCCCTACATTTTTACTTTTTCCATTTGTTCCTTTTATTTAACTAATAGATGTTGGAGTTGGATACTCATCATAGCATCTTTGTAGACTGAAAGAATAAGGTAAAATATGTCAAAACTCTAGGGGAAACAGTGCTGCAAGCATTAAAATGGCAATCAAATTCTTCATATTTTACAAAGAGCTAGTGCTAAATAAAAATGATATGAATACATCCAATAGAGTGCAGTACTGTACTTCAATCTGTAAACAGCATAAAGCTCAAACAAGCCTATTGTGTTAGGTTTGAATTGCATGCTTCCTAGACTATGTGAGTGCTTCAGAAAAAAAACACCACCACCACATTTCTCAAGAACATTTTGCAATCTTAATTCTTTAACAAGATGTCGGTGAGTTTAAGTTCTGTGGTGCTTTTACACTGGAGATTTTTCTATTTAATTGACATCACAGTATTGTGTAGGCCGAAAAAAGTGAGACAAAATGTAGTTACAGCACAGTTCTGTGATATACAATTAAAATTGTTAAAGATCTGCAGTTTGAAGATGATTATGACTTTCTCTTGTAAATCAATTAAAGTTGTTCATAGGAAATGTGTTATATAAGAGTTAAGTATTAATATAAATATATATTTATAAATAAAATACATATGTATATGTAGAGGATCTTACTTATTTTGATAAAAAAAAGTTGTGACATAATAATGTGTATGTTGTTATTAAACCAGTCTTAAGCTGTGTATTACAACAGCTGAAGTACAATAAATGCACTAGAGGCCAAAGTTATTTAGGTACCCAAAGATGCAGACAGGCACTTAGTGACTAATCAGTGGGAATTAGGCACTTAGGCCCTTTTGAGAATCTGAATAAGTATCTGTCTACATCTTGTGGCATCTACATACTTTTGAAAATTTGAGCCCATACGCCCTTTTTATTAAGGCAACATTTAAGGTTCATTCCCATCCATCCATTTGTACTGATGTCTGCAAGCAGTATGCACAAGTCTGTGTTTACAAGTAGCATCACCTGGCATGTGGAGATTCTAGTTTTTTACATTAGTTGGCTTCAGTGCCGGACTGAGCCATACTTATGCCCCGGGCAGTGGGCACGCGGTGCATGCGTGGCCCCGCCCCCAGGTACGTGGCGCCCCTTACCACTTCAGTCAGGCGCCCCCCATAGGTTGGTGCCCCAGGCAGCTGCCCGGCTAGCCCCCCGCCCGCCTTAACCAGCCCTGGTTGGCTTAGAATATTGGGGAGTACTTCTGTACAAATATTCTGATGTAAAGTTCAGTTTTCTAGTGGAGATTGGGGGGAGGCATGTGTGCCACATCCACTCACTCCTTACTGTTAGCTCTAGGTTTTTTATGTATTGACTTAGACTGGTGTGAAACATAAATCTGAGAGCACTTACGCCAGATTTGTGCATGAAAACTTAGGCATTTATTTGTGCTTGAATTCAATATTAGCCTTCATGAAATGTGCCAAAATAGTAATCCTATCAACTGCAGCTCTCTCTTTAGAATATGTGCAGTAGCATTGCAAACTTCTCCATATGGAATATCTGGACAGTTTCAAAAAATGTCTCCCAGGAAATCATTATCTAAATTTTGTCAGACTTTTGCCAATAAATATGTGTAAACCTAAAATATAATGGCCTATTTATATTTTATATAGAGATATGGGGTTTGCATTTATGTTTTCCATAAAGATGCTGTTTATGTACATCATGTTAACCCGAGAATATGGCTATATCATATTTCGGTGACTTGCACGATGGTTTTATATTATAGCCATGCTATCAAATACGATTATCTCTGTTATATTAAACAAGCAGGTAGCATACACAGGCAAGCCATATTTTTGTGATTCACGACCAAGCTTTTCAAGTTTCAATTTAGTAAAAGAATTAGCCACCTTGCAGTACTTCTCCACTGGTATAGTATGCCTAATTAAATATGCTATTGATTATTGATGTACCATTTTTTAATGCCTGATCCAAATCTCATTACAGTAAAGGCAGATAGTCCATTGACTTAAAATTGTTTTAAATCAGGCCCATTATTCTTTGACCTTCCATGTTACAGAGCAATGCATCAGCTAATTTAATTTTGTACAATGAAATTTGCAAATACAGCTTCAAGTCTTTTGTAAGTTTTCTACAAAAGGAGAGGTGGAGGTGCATAATTGTGAAGGAGTAGAGAGTGAGCATGTTCATGCTAGTGCCAACCTCTGTTTCTGATGTGGATAAAATAACCATCACCTTAAACCTTACATAATGTTACACTGAATGGGATGGTTTTGTGTTCACATAACGAAATCATCATTTCTTTAAATACAGATAATTGCCTAGACAGAAGCAATATTGAAACTATCTCTGACTATCCCAGGATGAGGCCTGAAAATGAAGCAACATATTGACAATTTAATTAGGAGTAGGGAGCATTTTTCTGCTACCTCAATAATAGAAGTGATCCACAAGTGTTCCATCCACAACACTTTTCTAGGTATCATCCCTGTCCTTATGCTGCCACTCCGGAGGGACTCAAATGCCATCCAGCAGATTAGCAGAGTGCCCACAGCTAGGTTTTTTGTTTTATGTGCACATGCCTCAGTGCACATAAAAATGTATTCTGCACATGGATGGAAAAAACTGCATATGGATGGAAAAGATTAAAGGGAACATTGCTTTCAGTCCTTTTGCAAGATACATTTAGGGACTTATGTGCAGTTGAGTAACCTGTAGAAATAATGATTCAATCATTCCTGTTGACTTTCTCTATTTAATACTCCTTAGTAGTATAAGGATTATGTGTGAATACCCTGGAACCTCAGCTTCAGATCTTGAATGGGTGAACTTCACAATTCCTGTCTGAGATTTGTAAATGGAGTTCCATTAAGCTCAGTGTGTGTCAATCATTGGAAGAAGACTTTAAAAACCAAGGTCCCTTCTACAGGGCTGGCTCTAGAGAGCGCAGGGCCTGATTCCGGGGGTGGGGCCGCACATGCGCAGGGCCCCAGGCAGCACGGCGCATGCATCGCGCGCCCGGGGCACAACGCATGCACCATGCATCCTGGACGTCATGACGCATGCTCCGTGTGTCCCGGACGTCATGACGCATGCGCCGGACATCACGACGCATGCACCGTGCACCCGGGGGGGGCCCCACACAAGCATCGTGCTCCCAGTGCACTGCGCATGCGTCGCTCACCTGGGCGCGGGTCCCCCTCAGGCGCGGGGCCCCACGCCAGGGAATCGGTGGAATCGGCCTAAGGCCGTCCCTGCCCTTCTAGATAGATGCCAAATACACAAACCGGAGAGTAACCCTTTTGCCCTTGGCCAAAATTTCCTTGCTCTTCTGCTGTGGTACATGCTGAGCACCAGTTGGTTGTTGCACTCAGAGGTGTGTAGATGAAAGACACTGCAGTAAAACCTCAGAGGTACAAACACCAAATTTATGAACAGACTGGTCAACTACACACCTAATTTGGAATTGGCAGTAGGCAATCAGGCAGCTGGGGGAAAAAAGCAACTACTGTATAGTACAGTAGTTTTATTAAACATAAACTACTAAAATATAAAGGGAAAGCTGTTAAAAGATTTGACAAGGTAAGGAAACTGTTTCTGTGCTTGTTTCATTTAAATTAGGATGGTTAAGAGCAGCATTTTTCTTCAGCATGGTAAAGTTTCAAAGCTGCATTATGTCAGTGTTCAGTTGTAAACTTTTGAAAGAACAGCCATAATGTTTTGTTAAGAGTTACAAACATTTGAGAGTTACAAACAATGTCCATTTCAAAAGTGTACATAACTATGAGATTCTATTGTGTATACATATACACAGTAGTACTCTTGTTTATATGAGTGAACAAATGGGGAATTCCAATAAAACTGTTATGTGGTGGACCGAGGTATATGCTATTTTTCAAGGGTCTATCTACAAAACTGCTATTAAGCGCCTCCTTTAGTTTTATCCATTCATGTTTTCTCTCCATCTTAAAATTACTGAAGCATAAATAAAGGAGGACACAGATATTATCACTTGCCTCTCTTCCATGTTCCATATTTTCTTTGCCCTTTTGAAACAATTTGTCTTACTTGACACCACAGGAATCAAAATAGCCTTTTGAATCCTTTACATTCGTGTATAAAAGATTAGAGGTCCAATTCCCTGGCATTTTAAAACATTTGTGTAATTCCAATGGATTTTTTTCCTGATTTATACCAGTGTTAAGTTTAATAAGAACCAAGCCCTCACTGTGAGTAGGAGAAAGTTATTATATATGAAACAGCAATACTAAGGCCAGGAAGGTCAGGGTAAGGTACGCAACTCCAGCTAGGTAAAATATGTAACTAGAGTCATTTTACCTTAAGCTGAGCTTGGCACAATCTTCACAGAGGGAGGCGGACAGGACCAAACACTCCCATTGGCTTCCCTTACTCCTCGTGACTGTGAGAAGTCCTCGCGCTGACTAGAGCTGCCCTCAGTGTTCAGTTTAGCAGGTAATTAACTAGATCCACTAACTCGAATGCCAGATCAATCTCCAGACTGGCAAGTGAAGACATGACCTAAATGTACCCTACCAGTAACAAAGGGCTTGATGCTTCCATTGAATTAATCCCAAACTAAGATATTTCTCAATGTGAGTAAAATCAGCAGAATCTGAGCCAAATTTAGCTTCCTGTATGATATGTTTCTGAGATAATTCAGGCTTACCCTGAATTTTCTTGATAAGTTTGCCCCAGTTTATCCTTTACGCTAGTGTACCAAGAGTCATGCATAACAATCAGGATAAAAGACAGGGCATTAATAGCACATCTTGCAAGAAGTAGATGTTCTCTTTTTATTTTCCTAAGAACATCCCATTTTCTGATTCAAAGATGCATCTCTGATTGTCCGGATGCTAACTACCAGGTTCTATAATCAAGTGATAGACTCTTTTGCCACTTTCTAGGTCTGTGAAGATAGCTTGACTGCTTGATATTACTAGTGGCCAAAACATTGTTTAACAGATATTTCAGTGAACCTCTTTCCTCTATCAGAACCTAATCCAGAAGAATCCAGATTCATTTTAATATCTGGTTGGACATGTAATTTTATGGCACATTTATTTGCCTATAGGACTCCTGGAGGTATGTTTGTTTGCACTCTAACTAAAGATTCAACCTGAAGGAATTTGCTAGATGTTTCCTTTTGGTTTCTGGTACTCTGGAAATCAGATTTGCCATTGTGTGACTGTTTCCATATCATCTGGCAGACTTCATACCCAGTGTACCTTGGGGCAGTGGTTCCCAACCACCAGTCTATGGACTGGTGCCAGGCCATGAACCGCTGGCTGCCAGGCTGCAGCACACTGCCAGGCCATGCCCATGGCTTGATGATTGGTTCAGCAGAGTTCCCTGTAAGCTGTGCGGCAGTGTGGCCGCATAGCTGCTAATTGAGCGGGTGTGCTGCATCTGGAGCCGGGGCTGCGGTGAGGCTGTCCCTACTGGGGCAGCCTCACTGTGGCCCCAGTTCCAACTCCAGCGGCTGCTACGCAGCCCAGCTGCTGGGGCTGCATGGAGGGCAGCTGCAGCTAGAGGAGAAGCTCCTGGGCGCTCCCAGGCCAGTCTCCCACCACGCTTCTCATGCGGGAAGAGACCAAGGAACCAGCTGCCCCACGAGCCCGCTCTCCTCCCACTGATGCTGGTGCTGCCAGGCAGCTCCCTTTTCCCTCCCCACTCGGCGGGAGCCTCCCCCTGGCCTCCAGCTGCTCCCAGCCCAGCCAGCGCGCACACACAGGGACCTGCCACTGCCCATCCATGCTGAGCCTTAGGGGCTGGCTCAGGGACCCTTCGGCAGGGCAGCTGGGGCTGAGCAGAGGCTGTCGCTACCCAGAGGGGACAAGGCAGGAAAAGCCCTCTGAGCTAGAGTCAGCACCCCACCACTTTCAGCCCAGCTTCTCCCTGGCTTGGTCCCCTCTTTCACTCACAATTCTCGCCCCCTTCTTCCCTTTCCCTTCCCTTCTTCTCCACCTTCCCCCAGTTCCCTTATTGGGTGCGTACAGATGCAGTGTAAAATAACATGTGACTGTTCAAAATTAATTACCATAATGAATATGCAAATAAATGAATTACCATAA
This sequence comes from Pelochelys cantorii, assembly GCA_032595735.1. Taxonomy (NCBI): domain Eukaryota; kingdom Metazoa; phylum Chordata; order Testudines; family Trionychidae; genus Pelochelys; species Pelochelys cantorii. The sequence continues at coordinate 73,393,735 of CM064327.1, forward strand.
TGAATATGCAAATGTTTCTATACCAGTCCGCCAACCATTTTTGAATGTGTTTGCCAGTCCATGGTATAAAAAAGGTAGGGAAACACTGGCTTGGGGAGTTCATAAAACAATGGCATTAATAGTGAGACACAGCCACTTAATACATAGGAGGACACAGCATGCAAGTGGCATGGACAAGTTAAGCAATGATGCACTCTGAATACTCCAGCAACTCTAGAAGACTAAATTAGTTCAACAGCTCTACCTCAGTTAAATATCCCTTTCTAATAAGGCTACTGCGTTGATCTAGAATTCTAAGGAACACATCTATTTGTGTTGTATTATTAAAATTGTTTGATAGTTTATGATGCCACGATTTAACATCAGACACACAAGTCTCCTCTTAAACTTGATTTTCTTCCTTCACTCATGAAGACGCATTGTTTATGTTGAAAAACAAGTTCTTATACTTAATTTTTGAACTAACATGGCAGAATGTAATTCTATAATAGGATAACAACTAATTTGTCTCTTATATACATTTGCTTACACCAGAGGAGCACCATTGTTTTCAGTGGATTTTACTTCTGATTTACTCTGGTGTAAGAGTGGGGGGAATCAAATCTGTAGTATCTGGAAATGGAAAAGACACATCTGTTCACTCATTGCATCTTTCTGCAAGGATAGGATATATTCCACCCATTACCGGAGGTACAATATCAGATATTGAATTGATACTACACAGCTAGTGAAAGCTAAGAAATATGGTGTGTTCTTTTGGTTAAAAATAAAGTCTTGTAGTACATTGCTCATAATTTTGCTATGTTGTTCAGAATGTGAAGTCAGGTGTGCCAATTCAAAGAACCTGTTCTGAGTTTGTTTGGGAAATGCCTGAAAATGCTTTAAAATATATGTTTCTGATTATCAGTCAGATTTTGTAGTAGATACATATTTATTCTGTTGACTAAAATTTGATGAAATTCTATACAGAATAAATGTCAGGCCATTTACTCAGCAGGAAGGAGAGCTATACAAACTTATGCAAGTTGAGGATCTGCTCCAATATGTTTTAGCCCCCTAAGATGTGCATGCTTCTATAACAATGTGTATGGCATTGTCCTCATTTGGCTTATTTTCTTGAAATCTCTGATCTATCTTTGTATGTAGCTTAATTAAGAAAAGATGTTGAGATGATCATTATGGGATTCATTTTTCAATGAAATGATTTTTGCATACCATTACACGGAAAGGAATGCAAATAATCTGTGATTGTCCTTATGTAATTGTTATAGCAAGTCTTATGCATTCACAGCCAACTGTAGAGCTAATAAAACTTTAGGATTCACTTGATTTATATGCAACTTAGACCTAAAATATGTAAATGCTGTAAAAACTAGTGATGCGAGTTTTTTTCAGAATGTAGTTGGAACTTTGAAGACTACACAGATTGATAGGGGCCTGACATATGTTACTATGTCAAAATACATATAGATTTAAAAAAAAATTGTAATGACATCAATCATATTGTTGCAAGAAATGTAAATGTTCATGACATTACATACGGACTGCTCTGAAATGTTCTGACAATCTGTTACATTTGAGTGATGTTTCAACTCTGTCATTTTTTTTACGAGTTTAAAAACACTGCTCATATCTGTCATATGCTGTACAGGATAAAAGCCTTTTCCATTTTCTTAGCAAGAATCAGACAGCCAGAGTGCTGCTGGAACACAGAGAATATGCTGCTGTCTGTTCAAAATGCAGCCTAATGAGCGAGATTAAATACAATGGACAATAGAGCTGTGGGAAAAGAAAGTGCTTTTGATGGATCTGTGCGGATCAACTGCAACTTTAACCTCCAACTAGTTTTCATTTTTCATCTTTACAATTTCCATTTCCCCTTTTTGTTGATATAAATTACATTTCAATGAATGGACACTCCTGCCTATGTGCCAATGCTCCGATAAGGAAACGGCGGGTCTAGTTATTATCCCAGTAATAATTTTTTTGGTCTTTTTTTTTCTCTTTCTTAGTCACGACCTATTCCCTCACACCTTACTTCAGCAGTAGCAGAGAGTATCCTGGCTTCAGCCTGTGAGAGTGAAAGCAGAAATGCTGCAAAAAGAATGCGGTTGGATAGACAACAGGTACTGTTATTTATAGTCTACCACATCCATTTTATAATTAGCGGAGTGAGGGTAATTTACATAGGGCATCACACAGAGGGGTAGTACAGCTTACATATACTGTTAGCAAAATTAATTAAATGTCTAAGGATTTTATGTTTTAAATAAATACATGAAAATGCCATTGTGTAGGTGTTTAAAAATGTGTTGAGCATATCGAGTGTTAATGGATTCATAAAGAAATTATTGTAACATGTATGTGTAATAATTGCATACTTCATGTGCTGTAGGAGTGTGCATACATAATATACAGTACGTGCATCAAATTTATATGTAGATAAAATTATATATTAATATTTATATCTGGGTATTACTTTCCTCTCTGTGTGAATTTATAAATATAATGAAGGGTGAATATACCTAATTATTTTTAGTAGAAAAGGTTATTGAGATATTTCCCAGACTACTGTATTGTCACTTTTCTTTTAAATCAGTTTTTTAAAACTCATATCAATATTTATCTTATTTCATTCTGATGTTATTCAGTATCTAGGATAATGTATGTTAGAATTTTAACTTTACATTTTATTTGTTGGAAACTTCATGCTTCTTTTTCAGTGTCTGACCTTTTTTTAAAAAAAAATCTTTTATTTTATCTAATGATATCGTGCAGCAAAAGCTCAAGGATGCCACAATTATACTGAAATTTGATTTAAACTCATGGCTCATAAACTTTTTATTTGTATGCACTTTTCCAAAGAGATGGATATTTTGCCCTTATCTACTTTCTGTAGCCTTCCTTCACAGCCTTTCTTGGAATAGTGGGATGTTTAAGATTATCCTTACGATGCTGATAACTGAGAGTCTGGACGTGTATATTGCTATGTCTTTTTGGCTGATATATTTAGTCTTTTGTGACATTTCAATTAATGTTATGGATATACCTTAAGGTCTACTGGTTACAGGTAAGTAAAAAACAGCTAATATTAAGTCCTGGTTAGTTTACTGGCTGTTCTCATATAGATTTTGAAGTGTTTATGTTCTGTTCTTTGCTTTCTGGGAAGCCACAGAGCTGCAGAATCTATATGCTTCGCTCATAGAGAAGAGGGAAAGTGTTATATTAACAGCTGTTACTTTGATTGCATTGATAATCTCCAAAGGGAGAGTTTCCTGGCCATTCCTCCATGATCGCAAAGATGGTGTCAGGCCAAATCAGGGTGACAAAGAGATTGACAATGAAAAAACCAGAACCCTCAGGATCCTCTCCAGAATCTGAAAGATTGTTTGAAATGGAAGCACCTTAAAATGATAGGTGGAAGCCTGAGTATCAGTGACACATTTTCTGGGTTTGAATAATTCCTTTTTGGTATTATTCAAGTTTTAGTAGCACTTACAGTAACTTCTTTTAATTTGTACTTCTACAATGCATTATCTGGAGCAATGAAAATTCCACATTAATCTTTTCAATTCAAAAGTTCATGATAAGGACACAAAGCTGCCTGAACAGAACGTATGTTGGAGTCTTGACTCTTTCAGCTTCCCCACTGTTTTTGGCAGTAGGGGCTTGGGGCGCTACGGAGACAATAGTAAGTAATTACAGTAATGTCATAACTATAACATCCCATTCTAAACTTCACAGTGTGTTTTTGAAATACAGGGTCAGATTCACTTGAGTGTTATGCCTGTTCACACAAGCTTGAGTGTTATGCCTGTTCACATAGGCTCTGCCAGAGCTCCCAGCAGTGGAACCTGTGCAGGGATGAGGTTGCAGTGGTGAAAAACAACTATTTCATCATTTATGCCAGGCACAGCACAGCACAGAAATTGAGTGGTCCTGGCAGGAAGACTGGTAGCGTGTCTGGTGAGCCTGCTCATATGACACCTCCCTTCCTTGTCTCAGGTCATAGGAGCCTTGAATTAAAACTGCTCCACTTGTGCAAAACCCACTGGAGATCAGTATTGATGTCACCACTTATCTTCCAAAGGAGCCAGAGGGTATGTCTTTTTGGAGTACCCCGAAATAGCTATCCCGCATCTTCACAGCATGCCCGTTGTTTCGGGCTTGCTATTCTGATGTCCCTGTAAACCTCATTCTGAGAGGAGTAAGGGATGTTTTGGAATAGTGCTTTATTTCAAAATTTGGTGCTCTGTAGACAGCACCAAATGATGAAATAAGCTATTTTGAAATATAATTGAAATAAGATACATAGCTCAAATTGCATATCTTATTCCGAGTTACAGTGCAGTGTAGACACATCCAGACTGTCCTGCAAAGCAAGGTATAACACGCATCTCTGCTGCCAGCTTTTTAGAATATGGCCTGTAAATTATCTCTCTCTATTATATGAATAACGTATAAGATAGGGTTTTCAAAGGTGTCAAATGGAGTAAATCAGTGGAGTTAACCATATACCTTTGCAAACCACAGTAAGTTAAGTATTTAATTCCCTTAGATTCCTAAGAAAATTCTAGCTATAATTACAATATATAAATCCCAGCTGTGGAGAAAACTTGTATCTGTCTATACTGAAAACTGCGCAGAGTAGGTATATTGCCACACAGAGTTCACACGGGTTGTATAGTTTTTGATAAACCCTTTCAAGTTCTACAGCATTCATTTCCCACTGCATGGACCCATCTCAGGAGTAGATGGGGAGGATGGCAGGTACCCTTCCTTGCTTCTCTCCAAACACTTCAGAGATTCTACTGCTGTTGATGCTACAATTACAGTCCTGAGCACAAGGACTGGGATTGTGCCTGTGTCCTACACTGGGCATTTGTGGCAGGGACTTCTTAAACTCCGTTCTCTCCAGAACAGGCTGTTGGAAACATGTGGTATACAGATCTCAAACAGAGGTTTGAAAATATTTTACCTTCCAAAATTAGTATTTTGAAAGTGATTTGGTAAATAGTGTCAATTTTAACAACAGTTTTGATGAATAATCAGCCCAGCAACAGTTTATGTCAATTAAAAGATCTAATGCAAAAGTAAAATCAAAGGTAATCCCAAATGGTTTTCAGTTACTTAATTTTTATTTAAAAACAAGCAGAATTGTCGATAGTACCAATTATTTTCATTCCCAGAAATTAAGTGAGAAGGCAACAAATATAAAAGAGAGAGTATTTGATATTCAGTGCTTTATTATATTATCCACATGCAACATTTTCTCCGCTAGGGAGAAAAAAACATCCCCAGTAGTGTCTAAAAGGCAACGTAAGGATGCAAGCTGTCTTTGTGTACTCTTTTTTGTGTGACAGTGACAAATATTGCATTTTATAAGCAACTTCCTTGCTGTATTCTGACAAACACAATGATAAATGTGGCCCTGATATAGAAAAGCGCTCAAGCCTGTGTTTAACATGAATCATGAGAGAAGTCATTGGGACTCCTTCTATGCCTTGCTAGATGGAAGCTCTAATGCGCTCCATGCAAAAACCCAATTTTCTAAAATAAGGTAGTAAAAACTGGCCCTTAGTGAAGTGGTTATCTATTTTCAACATATGTGATTTATTAAAATCAGACTCATAATGGGAAACGAGCTTCAACCTTAACGACAGTGAGACCAGCATCATTCCATAATGTTAGAATGTGTAATATTAAAGCATTGTTCATTTGTGGAGTTGTTTATTTCCTGCAAGCAACACAAACATTTTTACTAGCCTGGACTACCATGTTTTGCTGTCTGACTGGGTTAGATGTTACCCAGCTGCTCTTTTTAGCTGCATTGTATCTGGATTACCGTGAGGATGGGCTCAAGTGGTTGACCTGAAAACTGAATAAGTGCAGAGGATTTACATAGAAGATGAATATTACCAGACTTTGGAGTATTCTCATTTCAATTTGTGGTAGCCATCCAGCAGCCAGTGTTTATATTTTGTAAGTACATGGATTTATCCCGCCATACACTGATAACTCCCTGAAGAAAAAGAAATTGTGGATAAGATGCTGGGATTAGGTGATCTGCCCAGAGGTCAGGAGGAGTTATGCAAAAGGAGTACTGACTGCACCTTTACACCATTTTGCTCCTGCCTTATCTCTGTTCAGGATCAAACCCCTTGGCTGAATTCTGGATGGAGTTGCTTCCAACCTACATGTTGAGGGCTTCTCTAATTTATGTTGAATTCAAATGGCCATAAGGGGCCAGAACTACAGCTGAAAGTCGTCTTTTGGAGCAAGGAGGAAATATGGCATCATCAGAGCCTCTGTGCTTCGGAAGGATCATGTTTACCAATGGGGTGATCTTCCCTGAGTCAGTATTAAGCTGGTTTAAGGGCCATATTGCACCAGCGGTGAAATGCAATGCCAAGTAGTTGCCCTGAGTCATAGGGTCTAGCCATTGTGAAATGGAAAGTTTTGAATGGAATTTAGCACAGACACAATCTGCATGCCTACAGTGCTAATGGTGAGTAGGTTTGTGGCAGTGATAGTAGTTTCTTTTATTGCATGCTTCCTATTAGAGCAGGCCTGCACAACATATGGCCTGAGGGCTGCATGCGGCCCTCAGGGGCTCACTGTGAGGCCCGTGCCAACTACGGGTGGCGCAGCCCCATCTGATCCACCAGCCGGGTGGAGGAGCGGAGCGCCACCGGGGAGGGGGAAGTGCGGCGATTCTTGCTGCCGGGCTGCCTGCATGCAGCTCCGGCGTGAGGAGGTGGGGCACAAACCAGAGGGCTCCGGTAGCCCCGCAACCTGGAAGGCAGAAGCCAGGTAGGGGAGGGGAAGGGGCTTGTGCTGAGGGGAGGGGGACAGGTCAGGAGAAAGGGGAAGGCACCAAGGGGCAGGAGAGACAAATGTCAGGGGCCAAGTGGAGATACGGGTGGTGGGTTTTTTTTTTTTTGGCTTGACAAAAATTTTTAACCCATGTGTTCGGTATTTTTTGGGAGAGCATCCCTACTTGCGGCCCTCAGCTGTTTTCTTTGGAGTAATATGGCCCTTGCCGCTTTCTGAGTTGTGCAGGCCTGTCTTAGAGCCAAAGTTAGGACTAGGTTGATCGCACTAATGGGGAATGAAGAGACATGCAATAAACCATGGAATAAATTGTCTCCTCACTAAGCACATTGGGGCTACGTCTAGACTACATGGTTCCGTCGACGGAGCCATGTAAAATAGTTTATTCAGCATAGTCAAAGAAGCGAGGATTTAAATAATCCCCGCTTCATTAAAATAAAAATGGCCACCGCACTGTGCCGACGATCAGCTGATCTGGCACTGCCCGGCAGTCTAGACACGGCGCGGTCGACAAAGGAAGCCTTTGTCAACCGCTCCAGTAAACCTCGTTTCACGAGGCATACCGGAGCGGTCGACAAAGGCTTCCTTTGTCAACCGTGCCACGTCTAGACTGCCGCGCTGTGCCGGATCAGCTGATCGTCTGCACAGTGCGGCGGCCATTTTTATTTTAATGAAGCGGGGATTATTTAAATCCCCACTTCTTTGACTATTCCAAATAAACTATTTTACATGGCTCCGTTGACGGAGCCACGTAGTCTAGACGTAGCCTGGCAGTCTGCAGAGGAGTGATGATGACTATGGCAGCATGAACCTTTGTGTGCACTGCCTCCGCACTGCAGTGGTGCTAGAACAGTTTTTTTATCATGGCGGTGCTGAAGGTGGGAGCCATGTATTTGAGTTGTTATTACTATTTCAAGGCAGGGAATGTGGCAGCAGCTCTAGTTTCAGCACTTATGCCTCACGGGGCAATGCCCCAAGAGGTTTCTGAGGGAAGGTGACTGTTGTGGAAGCCTGGGCCACATAGCTGGAGTTCAGCCACAGATATATTAGTGCTTCTGTCTGATCTTAAATCTTAGCAGATTCTGACTCTGCATCATTTTAGCATGGCCAGGGTTGGGCTCATGGCAGATATATGATGTGGCCTTCACCACACCAACCCACACCTTTAGGAGCAACATTGGCATGTGGTTCCCAGTGAAAGGAGAGATCTAGGGATTGGCTGCAGAATCTTTTCCATCCAAAGCAGAGAGGGCTAACCAGATTTCCAGTGGCTGTCAGCAGGGAGCCTTGGATCTCTGATGACCCTCCCAGAATATGTGGATGTTCTTGGCTTTCAGAGGAGGGTGAGAGTGGTTCTCTTCTTCATCCCTGAAAGAATGAAAAGGAAAGAGGATTTTCCCTTCTTCTCTCACTCACTAATTTGCATGAAATAATTCTTCTCCTCAATCTATCTTATAAAAGGAAGGGTCCAATGCAAATTACAAACAGGAAAATAAGGAAATAAGAATAATATTGGGAAAAATCATCTGTGGTATTTGGACTCAAATGTTGTATATAACATTACTAGCACATTTATCTGGCATTGTTCAGATCCTTAAGGAGGAGTTTGGGAATGTAGCGGGTGCAGAAGTCAGGGCAGGAGGTTGGGGGTGTGGGGGCTCAGGGCAGTGGGCTGGAAGTGTGGGAGGTGCAGGAATCTGGGTTGGGGGTGAGGAAGGGTTCAGGACAAGGGGTGGGGGTGCAAGAGTCGTGACGGGGTTTGGAAGATGTTGGGGGGGGGGAAGGCTCAGGACAGGGGGTAGTTGCATGAGTGGTGGATCCTGGGGCTGGCTCAAGCAAGTGGGGCCTGCACAGCCTGGGCAGCAGATCTCCGGGGTTGGCCTGGGAAAGGGGGCCACACAGCCTTGGTGGCAGATCCCCAGGGCTGGCTCGGGCAGCAGGGGCCATTCTGCCCTGGTGGAGGCTCTCCAGGGCTAGCCAGGGCACTCAGTGCCTAGTTGGAAGATCCACAGGCCTGGCTTTTTATGCAAATATAAATATTTGGCAAGATCTTCAGCTGGTAGCTACACTGACTTCAGTGGAGCTACACTGATTTATAACAACCAAGGGTTTGTCCCATTACGCACATAATACTATGTGTGTGAATAATATTCATACCTACCTCTGAGGATAGGAGATCAGATTGTCTCCCCTAAATTCAGGCTTCTGAGTATGGCTCATGCAAAGTGACCTTCAAGTCAATGTACCCTGCCAGGGGAAGGAGCACCTTAGCCTGGAGGATCCTTTAGAGGTGTAGAACTAACGCAATGCCTTGTACTGAGTTTCCCCCTGTGGCCAGGGTTAGTATATGAAAACAGAATGCCATCATATCTTTCTTTATGCCAGAAGACAGGTCCAGCACATGGACAGCCCAGGATCAGGGAAGTACAAAGTTGTTTTAAATCCCCCTTCGCACTCCATTCCTTCCCAAACTACACTGTGTGTGCCTTTGCCACAACCAAGGATTTAGCTCACTATATATTCACCCCTTTTAATTTTCAGCCTGATGGTAAAACAGCAAGTGTTCATTATTTCATGCGAAATCATTTTATTTTAGTTTCATTATGACTAAAGACCTATGATTTTTAAATTAGCTGACTCTTCACAGAGTGCCAAGTTGTGAATATTACAGAATGTGCAAATTAAGAAATAGGCTTCTATATATTTCTTCTCTTTAAAAAATAAATATAAAGGGTATAACTTCCTGTTGATTCTAGAGATGAATTCTGAGTTATAAAAATCAGACTGTGTCCTAGCTAGCCACAGCTGAGGTCATCATATACTCTCTGCACAGAAACACCATAACAATACCTGGCATAGAAAAGCCAGAAGTCCAAATTAGTTTAGTTTGATTTAATTGAACTATTATTTATTATTGCCTATAAGGCAAATGTGAGATAGTACGATGAAGCTGTCACAATATATGCCTGTCTCTACATGTGTAAGGGAGACCATTTTTCTTCCAGTCAAGAAACCAGTTATATTCAGATTTTCTTTAATTCTGATATGGGATCATATAGTTGAGATAGCTGAAAAACAGCTCAGTGTTAATGTCTTCTTATCTGTCTCTAGTGTCAGTATTTTTTCAACTACCAAGGAAGGACCAATTTATCTAAGTATTAAATCTGGTTCTGATTTAGACACAACATTAAGACAGACTTTCATGTTACATTTCTGAACCCTGTGGAAATAATCACCTTCTGTAATTAAAAAATTGTTTCTGTTAATTACTCAGACTTTTCATTGCCTCTTGAGTATGGCAAATTATAATGTTCTTTATTATAACCATTACGCACATTAAAAAAAAATCACCTATCCATCCAAAAGAAACATACGACTTTTCTTTGTCCACACAGATAACCCACTATGAATGTCCTAGGGGCACTAAAAGATAATATCCTGCACCCAGAAGAGATTATATGTTAGAAGATCCCTAGTTTACACTGTACAGAGCAACATAACTGAAAAATAAATTGGCAAAAATTTGGAAACTGAAAAAAATAACCTCTGCACCATTTCCCTCCCCCCTCCCCCATTCTAGTTTTTGGCAAAATAGAAGTAAATCTACAGATCTGTATGGTATAGACGATGGTGGATTGGTAAAGAATTTTGCTTCATTTAGTAATTTTAACAGTATTGCTTTTAGCTGCTCAACGAGTAGAAGTAGATGACTATTAGGTTTCTGACAAAGCAATTATGGCCTGGACGCGTATGCTGGGAGCTGACCTGACATTTGCCTCTGGATAGTTGTCATAGCAGCAGCCTGAATAGAGCAGCTTGATATGAATGCATGCTGCCAAGTGGATGAAAGTTCTGCACTAATGCAATACATCTGAATGTTAATAAAAGTGCACGCATAGTGCCACTTAGTTGAAGCCTTTGCTATTGTTTTTCATTCCATTTGTCTAATTCCTAAATGTTCACTTTTAAATCAATTCAGATTTGCAAGGTTATGTTAATGATCTACCTTCAGCCAATTTGTGGTTCCTTCTCTCTAGGTCACGCCGTGGTAACAAGGGGGTTGATGCTTGGGGAAGACCCTTCAGGTTCAGTTTTGTTAACAAAAGAGATGTCCAGCTGCTATTGCTACAAACCAGGAGCAGACAATACTGCCATTAAGAAAGGAAGAAATTTATCAGTGGACAAATTATAGATAATTGCAAATCCATTTTGGAAGAAACTCATTTATTTGGCAATGAATTGACTATTTTAGGACTATTGTATCAGGTTTTCAGCATGGAGAAGGAATTAAGGCTGCTAATCCTTTGTACTTGAGGACTGAGAGTTTGACTCTCAGCAATGCCATGAATCCACACGTTCTAAACCTTGACAGTGAGAAGTTATCTTCTTGATTACAGTTCAGACTGTAGGAAAAGAGGGTGGGGATATCTAATGTGTGGGTGTGTTGTTTTCTTTCCTGATACATGTGCAGTACAGCTCCTGTGAGTAAGGAAGAAACAAATTGCATGGCTCTTACATGCCTCTTTTATTCTACTGTTTATATTCTTCATTTCTGAATCAACTGCAGGCCTGGGCATTATAGGTTACAGAAGAAGAGAACATGCAAAAATATCTCCCAACCAAAGACTAGATTCTGCCTTTAAGGCAATGCTTATAGTAAAGGATAGTATGAGGCTACACTAGCCAGTGGCAGCGTGGGACATGTTCCATCTCAGGAACTCACAATGCCTCCCAGAGCAATTCGGTATGCATGGAGAACAACATCCCATTATAGGGTGCGGCTTTTCCCCACTCCTTCTGCGCTGGCTGCTGTGAAAGGAACAGGGTCCTGCCTCTTCCTGTTCCCCTTTTGGAGCACCAAGTGCCCCTGGAAGAGCAGAGAGAAAAGACACTGCATTTATACCTAGCCTGTACATGACAGCATTGCAAGGAACAGAGTAAGGCTCCTTGAGCCATCAGTGCACTGGTCATCTGCATAAGGACCCAGCAGAATCAGGTGCAAATTGTGTTGCATTTCAGAATGGGAGGTTTGTTGAGGTTTATATATATATATATATATATATATATATACATATACACAATATCAAAAAGTAATAGAAAAATCCTTTCTATTTGAGGCAATTAAAAGCAGCCTATTAGAAACGGGACTGCTAACACAAACATATGCCAGAAGTTTAAAACTTTAGTCTGTGCATGTCAATAAAATCTGCAGAATACTTTGCGCCTGTGAAAAATCAGATTATCTGATAGTAATGTGGCTAAGTATTTAGGTGCCTGAAAAGAGATGCAGGTATGTAATTTCAGGTATATTCCTTGGACAGGTTTGATCATAAATTAAAAAAGCATTTCAGAGAATAATTTGGCATCCTCACAATAAACAGAAGCGTGTACACACACACGCACGCACACACACATTTTAGTTTAGGCCTTTTTCTTCTCTCTCTGCAGTGCCACCCAATGATTATTTCACTTCTTCACTGGAATACAGTTTTCTTTTGTGTTTCCAAATTATATGTTCTAACCACTGAGGCACAAAATGTTATGCAGGCACAAGTTAGCTGTGTATGGATTATTGTTGAGAGATCAAATTATGTGCAAGCATTGAGGAAATTTAGCTTCTTACCCACAATGCAATAGCCATATTATCAAGAGGAGAAATAAAAGCAGTCAGCATTGTAATTTAAATCCTGCTGCCTTTCAAGTTAATGGCAAAACTCCTAGGGTATGTCTACACTACGGGATAAGGTCGGATTAAGCTACGCAATATCAGCTATGTTAATTGCGTACCTGAAATTGAAGTACTTTAACTCGAATTTTGGTGCTGTCCACACTGCAAGACATCAAAGGGAGAACACTCTCCCTTCGACTTCCCTTGCTCTTTGTAGAAGCAGTACTACCAGCATCAACCGGAATGCCCTTCTCATTTTGAATTAGCTGTCTTCCCTAGACCAGCTAATTTGAACACTGGAAGATCGACAGAGGCAGTTTTGATCTTTCTCTGTAGTGTAGACGTACCCTATGTGAGTTGGAAAGCTTCCCTTAAATTCTCTTTCATTTAGTCTTCATAATCTGTAAATTCTTGAAGACAGGCAGTAAGCACCGAATGCATCCCAAAGAGTGCTTGCTCACTTTTAATTTTCGATCTTCCCTGTAGTGTAAACATACCCCTAGTTATTAATAGGTTCAGTTAGAATGGATGTTGGATATTGCATACCAAAATTCTCACTTCAAATTAGCTGTCTTAACTAGACCACTAATTCTAACCCTGGAAGATGGACAGTAGCAGCTTCAATCTTTCTCTGTAGTGTAAACGTACCCTATGTTAGTTGCAAAGCTTCCCTTAAATTCTCTTTCATTTAGTCTTTATAATCTGTAAATCAATACAGGAGTCTGTTCCTGAAGACAGGCAGTAAGCACCAAATGCATCCCAAAAAGTGCTTGCTCACTTTTAATTTTCTTCCCTGTTAGGAGAAATAGGTTGGTAAAGACAGCTGTCAATCACCCGGTACCAGAATTCACCCATGAAAAGAAACAATCTAAATAAACTGTTCAATACTCAAACTCCTTCAAGTCTTATTTTTCTTCCAAAGAAAGAACTCTCTGGTCTAACATATATACCTTTTTTATTTAATGAAACAAATAAAGTTCAACCAGTATCAGTCTCACTCTTCATGTCAAAGCTTTCATCTCCTGGTTCTAAATAAAGAAGAATTTCATTCAGAATCTGATTTTAATAGTGTAATCTGTGTATTCCAACACATGTAGCCTGCAGATTGGAAATAGTGTCTGATTAGAAGAAAGCAGCAGGCCCAATAGAACAGGATAAAGCTTGAGAAAATGCCACATGTAATGTTCTCCCACAGTTTTTCAACAAATGTCTTTTGTTTATCAATCCCCAGATCTAGTAGGTGTAGTGCAAGCTGTTTGGTGTCAACAAAAGTGTTATCAGTGGTGGGAGTGATATGGGTTGCAATTCTCTCAATGCAGAGACCTGCAGGAAGAGGTTTAATTGTGGTGACCCTGATAATATTGCAATCATAAAAAAACTGACACAAGCAGCATTCCAAGAGTCCCACGCACTTCCCCCAAAACATCCCTAATGAAACTGATGCCACTGAATTTTTTCTTTTCCAGCTCTGGTACTGCCATAGCACCACTGACTTCCATGGAGCTATGCTGATCTATAGCTGCTGAACATCTAGCCCATCATGTTCCCTGCAAAACATATAGATATTAGATCACTAGGATGAGATATTTTAATCTAACACCAGTACTTTTCTCTCTGTTCTTCAAAAGTGCATGTGCCGTGCTCAAAGAGCTAAGTGCTGTGTAGCAAAGCCTGTGGTGAATGAGAACAGTAAACTAGGACAGGAGGAATTTCTCCTGCTTTGCAGCATCCTAGTTCATCAGTCAATGTTATCTCGTTGTTATCATGCACAAGTATCAGTGGTACATTGATTCATCCGACCCATCACCTGAAGGCAAAACTGTTCATGGGTTGAGAAAAGATGGCATCATTTCCATGGGCTTCAGTTTGATTTTGTTTTGAAGAAAGGCTGGATATTTGAAAGTCACCCAGTTGCACTGCCCATGGAAAATAGCAAAAATGGTCGTCATACTTCTGCAAGTATGTCCACTGCAGACAATATTGGCTCCCAAAGGTCCATAGAGGATACACCAAGCCATATAGTTGTCTCCTAAGCAGAATCCTGACTCCTTCTCCACACTTTGCCTGCAGTTTATTTATTCTCTCAGATTTACGTTTACATTTTATTTTAATAAGAGATGTCCTGGAAGCTGGAATATTTTATCTGGTACCTCATTTTTATGCTATGTTTCATTCAATGACTGTATTTTTGGGGCTAGCCTGCTGGCATCATAATAAACTTGCTCCCATATTTCCTTGCAAATCATCTTGGGTTCTGAGCTCTGTGGAGACAGCACTGGGGAAGGAATATTTCAAGTCCCCTCCAACTGCTCCCCTCTGGCAGGCTGGAAGAGTATGTGCATGTCCCTGGAGAAAAATGCACGTAGCCTTCCTTTGCATGAAGAATGTTGGTCACAATGTGAAGTAAAAATGGCAGAAACATAGGAGGACCTGGAAGGACCCTCCCACCAAACCAGGACTCCATGCGTTGTTGTGTTGCCTCCGGGTCTACCCAAAAAGGGGATGGTGACTCAGAGTCACACTCTGCCTCCCTATCTCATCACTGCTCTTAGGGGGAGGTTTCCTGCAGGAGGCCTGTATCCTGAGCATCATACTCTCCCTCCCCCCCGACACTTAGCTATACTAACTAGCCCATCTGGGATGGAGCCAAGGCTCCACTTGCTGCCTGCCACATTCTGCCCATCTGTGCAGCAAGGACAGAGCAGCTGTGGACACTGCTCTCCTCCCAGCACTGCAACCTTTCAGCTGCTGTCTTAGTTTGAATGCATGAGTTTCTTCACACTGAATATTGAAGCAGGGATCACAGTAGGTACATTACTAAAGGGCTGTGCCCATTTTAATCACTCCACAAAAACCCTAAGAGGCTTTAGCCTGAGTCCAAAGACCTCCAAGTCAGTGATTCATTCCAAACATGCAAACCAGATGGAATTCTAGCTCCTAGTTGACTGAAGATTCTTAATTAGAAAATAGCAATCTGTGGGCCCCTCATTTAAAATGACATCAGGGAGACATTGTTTTTCATTCTGCTCAATGTGCCATGCTGGAACACCTGCTGGAAGCCATTTGCAATGGCTGCCAAAGACATCAGTGCTGAAACCATTAATTAGTTAAGTTATCCACTTCATCCACATGTTCAAAACTTTAAGGCAAGTGCAGACTTCAGTCATGTTCCTGTGCATAATCTCCCTTTTTATTTTTGGATAACACAAAACCACCCAAAATTTTTCAAGGCTGGTTGTCTCAGATCAACACTACAGTTGCAGGGAATGTAGCATTAAGTGGATTAACTTGTAAAGCACCTGCCCTCATTGTAGCTGGCTCAAGCATCTGTCTTTGGTCTCTCCCTTTGTGAGTACTAAATTCAGTCACTCATTTTAAATTGAAAGACTTTTGTATCTCTTTGTTCATTGGTAGAAAAAGATCAAGCCATGGGCAAAGTAAATATACTAACCCACTTTCCAGAGGCTCACTAAAGATTGGCAGATTTTTCCCAGACACTATAGATACTGAGAGACTTCTCATTTTTTATTTGAAGGCGTAGAAGTCCTGCTCTTTAAAACAAGAAAATGTCTCTTTCTCTAGTAACTTGCTCCTGGAGTAGTCTACACACTGACCTCTAGGGTTGATTTCTGAAGCTGAAATGTCAAAAGAGGATAGTATGTTGTTCTCCAGCTATCAGAGTTGATAAAGAACTTCATTAAAACTGTTGTAGGCATGAAAAATGATTCATCAACAATTGCTGCTATGATCATTTCGATTTGCTGACCAGTGCTTCTTTTGAAAGCTTTTTCATTCTGCAGGCAAATTAGGAATGACCAAAGAACAAGACTGAAACACTGCAATGTGGAAACATTCATGTTATTTAATATTATCTTAGCCTTTGCAATCTAGTGATGTAGTTCTGTCAGAACTGCAGAAGAATTGAGGTCCATTTTCTTCTCTCGTGCACATTATACATGTTTATTTTGACCTTCTTTTCCATTGCAATCCTGTGCTTTCATATCTTGTGAAAGGTTGGCATCTATCGTTTGGTGGTGGATGGTGACAGTGATGATCATCGCAGTTTTAGTATCCATAGCCTTAATGCAGAAGGAATTTGCTGTTCTTCCAAACTGAAACTTTGATGCAAAGCATTCTGACCTTTGTTCCGTAGGCTGTATCATGAAGACTCTTCATGTAAAATTGTTAGCAATTTTTGTCCTTAAAATATCAGTAGCCTGGGGGCAAGAGCTGGCCATAGGCTGAAGCTGGGGGCTGCTGAGGTCGTGTGTGAGAGGGTGCCCAGGGAATGGGGCTGGCTGCAGGAGCCATGGTAGAAGCCATGGAGGGTGGCAGCTGCAGGAGCCATGGTAGAAGCCATGGAGGGTGGCGGCTGAGGGATACCCAGAAGTCCCCTTTAGAATCTCTGCCTACCTCTTCATCTTCCTCTAATTAAACCTGCCTTTCCACAAGCACCATCATTCAAGCTTAAATAAAAAACTATTTTGTAGTCAATTTTTTTCTGTTTTAATTACTACTATTATAAAAGTATAGTTCTCTATGATTTTTATTACAAATATTCAGTATTTCAGCTACAATATGGATTAAATAAGATTTTGTGGGCTAGCATAACCTCCATTTATGCAATTTTTTCTCTGGGAAAATGTGTTGCAAGTTCCAAACAAATGACATACAAATGAACTTTCAGAACACAACCCTTTCATAAGTTGGGGATTTCTTGTATCATGTAATATCCATGCCAGAAAAGTCAAAGCTCAGTATATATGCTGTCCATATAGTCATGATCAAGTTTAAAGGGTAAGTTTGGTTGAGACAGGAACCTGAAAGTTTGAATATTTGTCCTGGGTGCGCTATTCAAATTTTTGCAAAATGGGACTGTAAATCTCACAAGAATAAGTGTTTCTAATAAGATTTTTATGATGTCACACTTATGTTCAGGAAGGATACACTACAATTACAGTTTTTGTTCTTACACTTTGGTGCTTCTAATCCTGACAGAGGCATATAAAAGTGAGGAAAAAATGAAAATAAAGGTATCAAAATATTTCCAAACAACAATAATGTTTGGTTTGAGTTTTTAGAAATAATCAAGTTGTTTTTTGTATCCTTCATTCATCCATTGCATGAGGGAAGGGGACACATGGTGTCCTTCTGTTGACCTGTGGCAAGACAGTTCTCAGCCTTAGCATCTGGCTTTTTGGCAGTAACTATGTGCATTGGGTTTGTAGCACCATCAACTAGTAAAGCAGTCTTTGCATCTCTGAACAATAGCCACTCTTTTCCAAGTAATGATTTGCCTTCATCACTAGACCTTTCTAGAGAATGTTAGACGTCTCATGAGCTTTCAATGGAGCGACAATTGGAAAGTGTTCTCATGTCCTAGCTAAAGAAAGGGAGAACCGCTTGGTATAGAAATCTTTCTTGGTTGGTTATCAGAGAATCAGAGTGGCTTCTTTGACTAGGGTCCCTATGCATGTTCCATTCTTGGTGCGCATGCTCCCCACACACCCTGGATCAGAGACTTCCATTACCAGTGCTCATTGACATCCTCGTGTCCCATATGGGAGGTTATATTAATCTGAGAAGGAAAGCCTCAACTGCCTCAGCCCAAGACATCCGCTTCTTGTCTACTGTGGTAGTTTCTGAGCATCTTGTTAGTTTGTTTAGTATTTGCGGGGGACGGGGGGGGGGTTAAAGCTTTTTTTTCGGTTATAAAGATTCCCACCAGGGAAATATTCACCCAGTTCACCAGGATTCCAAGTTGCTTCTCATGTAAAGAAGCCATCCCAGTCAGTGATGAATATTCAAAGTGTTTTCCTGGCCTGAGCTGATCACAAGTGCTGCAGAAGTGCAACTTCTGCCATTTCCTGAAATGTAGGACTTGGAAGAACCAGGAGTTGAAAGAGACTTGCAAAGTTATTTAGGGGGGGTTGTGCTATTGCACGTTTACTTGTGCGCTGCCCTCAGAGCTGGGTGGCCAGAGAGCAGAGGCTATTGGCCAGGCACTCAGCTCTGAAGGTGATGCCCCATTAGCAGCAGTATAGACGTAAGGGTGGCATTGCCATGATATGATACTGCCACCACTATTTCTGCACTGCTTCCTGCAAAGTTGGGAAGCTGGAGAATGGCAGCTGCTGACTGAAGGCCCAGCTCTTCAGGAAGTAGCACAGAAGTAAGGATGGCCAGGAGCGGCCTGAGGTGGGCTGCGGCAGCTGGCACCCCAGGCGGAATGCACAATCGGTGCCCCCTCCTGCACAGCCGTCAATGGGCCGTCAATGGGGTGACGTCATCGTCGGGCACCCCGGGCACCCCGTGACGTCATCATCGAGCGCCATTGAAGGCGGAGCCCTAGGCGACGGCCAAGTCGGCCTATAGACATGGGCCGCCCCTGTGGGTGGCAATACCATACCTTCCCACTCTTATTTCTGGGCTACTGCTGGAGTGCTGCCTTCAGAGCTGGGCTCCTAGCCAGCAGCCACTGCTCTCCAACTGCCCAGATCTGAAGACAGTGCCACCACCAGCAGGAGCACAGAAGTATGGGTAGAAATACTGCAATTCAATAACCTTGTGACCTCCCACAAATCCATTTTTGGGTTATGACCCCTACAATTACATCACTGTGAAATTTCAGATTTAAATATTAATTTAAAAAATCCTTTGACTGTGAAATTGGCCAAAATAGACCATGAATTTGAGGGGCTCTGTGTATGATCCCCCTGCTAAGGCAGGAAGTAAACTCCCTACTTTATTTAGGAGCAATAGAACTGGTACTTGCTCAATACAGGTGAAAGTGTTTCTGTTTCTTGTACCAAAGAAGAACAAATGGTGGAGACCAGTTCTAGATCTGAAGCTCCTAATCAGATTTGTGAAACCCCAGAATTCACAGCTGTAATTCCTTCTCTAGATTCCAGGTCTTGGCTTTTGACCCTTGACCTCTCGGACACATTTCCATATAGCAGTGCTCTGATCTCACAAGAAATTCCTGCAATTTTTGGTAGACTAGGGTTGTTTCCATTGTTGAGTGCTCCCCTTCAGCTTTTCCCCAGCTCCAGGAGTATTCTGAAAGGTTCTGTTCATAGTGGCTTCTTACTTATGTCACCAGACTATAGTGGTAGCCCTGTACCCCACTGATTGGCTCCTCAAACTGATCCTATCACGAAGTGTTGTCTATCACCAGGACAATACTTTCTCTGTTTGTGGACCTGAGCCTCCAGCTGCATGTAGAAAAATCCACACTACTACATGTTCAGAATGTACAATTCACAGGGGTGTGACTCGATTCCCTGACATCCATGGCATCTCTTCTCATGGATGGCTTCTGGACATTGCTGAGCCTCATAAAAACAATTCAAAACAGTCCCCAGACCTCAGTCAGAAATTGTCATCAGTGTCTGAGTCATGTGGATGCTCCTACTTTTATGACAGAGCATGCAAAGTTATGTCTCTGCTGTTTCCAAGGGTGGCTCAGAGTGGTTTACTCAACAATTGAACGGTCTAGATCAGTGGCTCTCAACCTTTCCAGATTACTGTGCCCTTTCAAGAGTCAGATTTGTTTTGCAAATCTCCAGGTTTCACCTCACTTTTGCTTACAAAATCAGACATAAGAAAAAAAAAAGTGTCAGTGCACATTAATAAGAAAGTAAGCAACATTTCAGAATGTTATTTCAGCTCCTAAATAAAATTTTAGATTCATCCTCAAGTGGATAAACAAGATCAAGCAATGCAATGGCAGATTCACTAACTGCTCTGATTGATCAAGGCAAGCATCATTCCCTTTACCTTTTTTTACCAGGCTCCCTCTCCTCGGATAAATCTTCCAACCATCCCTCAGCTCCTCTCTCAGGTATCCCAGACTGGACATTCTTTGCCTCAAGGCTTGGTTCCTGGATGGTTTGCTGGGCTAGAGTCATCCTGTTCTGTAGAGATACAACACATACTTTTAAATAGTAGACAAGTTTCTACCAGGACAATTACCTTTAGAATGGTCAAGATTCAGCCACTGGTGTGAACTCCACGATGCTGCTCCTGAATCTGCCCTGCTTCCTCTCATTCTGGAGAACCCACTACAGCTTATGAAGTCAGGACTGTCCCTCAATTCCATCAAAGCTCACCTGGAAGCCCTAAGAGACTCTCTTAGCGCTGCTGAAGGCTCCTCTCTTTTTGTTCACCCCACAACTGCAAGATTTATTAAAGTTTGACAAATCTCTTCCCACAGAAAAGGTTCCTACTCCTGCTTGGGACCTGAATTTGGTTCTCAAAAGCCTCACAAAGCTCAGGTTAAACCAATGGCCACCTGCTCCCTATTCAATTTATCAAGAAAAAACAGCTTAAGAATGGGAATTGCTTATCTCCTAGAACAGACCTTGAAAGGTCATTGAGTCCAGTCCCCAGCCTTCACAGCAGGACCAAGTACCACCCCTGACAGATTTTTGCCGCAAATAGCCTCCTCAAGGATTGACCTCACAATCATGGGTTCAGCAAGCCAATGCTCAAACCACTGAGCTATCCCTCCCCCAAGACAGCACTAAAAGTCGAAATAAGCCATTTCGACTTAAGCTACGCAATTAGCATAGCTCAACTTGTGCAGCTTATTTCAAGTTTAGCCCTGTTGTGTAGATGTGCCCTTTAGTGACCACCTGTGAAAGGTTTGGTTTAGGTAACTTGCCTAACATCACACTGGGACTCAGTGGGAAAGGCAGCATGCAGAATCCAGTTTTCCAAGGCAGCATGCTACACCATAACAATGAAACCATCCTCTCTCTTCCTGCAATCCTCTGCCTCACTTGCTACACACTTCCTGTCACAACCTCCCTGTCAGCCTTCTCCTGGTCCTGACCAACCATCTCTCCTTACTAGACCCACTAAATCAAACCCCGGGAGATCGATCTCTGGACCCTCAATCTCGGGGTAAGTGAAGACACGCCGTCTAAGCAGACTTCTTTTAGGTAGTGTCCACTGATTTCTTAGATGGCTTTGAGGACCAGTGGGCATGTCACGGGTCATATGGTTGGTGATCCCTTCCAGTTCCCTGATTTTTAATGTCTGACATTCTCTCTCATCTCTGTTTTCCCTTGTATTTGCTTGTGACCAGGGTTCCCTGTCTCTTCCCCTTCAGGAAAGGGGGAGGGCCTTTAGCTATGGGCAGACTGAGGCCCACCATTTTCTAGGAACCACAGTAGGTACAAGTGAGTCAGGGGACACAATACCCCCACCTTCCCTAAGCTCCAAGTCTCTGAGCAGCTGATCCCAATTTTACCCCAGCATCCCAATGCATCATAGCTGTTTACCCCTCCCCCATCACCTCCTTCTCTTGCCCCCTTATTGGTTTTCAGTCCCAGTCTCCTCCCATCCCAATTCCGAGTCTCAGTTTTTCTCTCTTTCTCACTGCCAGCTTCCAGTTTCAATCTCAACCCCGAGCCAGCCCTCCCACTCCCCCGGCTACTTGTCACAATTCACTACCTCACCCTTCTCCGGTCCCACTTTCCCCACTCTGCATTAGAATCAGTCAGATTTTGGGTCCATCCAGCTTAGCACCAGTGGAGGTGGTGGCAGTGAAGTCACCAAGAGCATAGGAGAGCCGGCACTTTCCTCTCAATTCCAATGCTTAGACTTGACTCTGTGTGCTGCATGGCCCACAGAAGCCCAGAGCTGCAATTATAACTGAAGTATTGCTAAGCCACAGCTGGAGCATGCCCAGTGCAAGTTGAATTTTTGGGAAGTTTATATGCTAAAATCTAAGTCTTTCCTCAGCACACGGGAACTGCCTTTTTTCCAAAGTTTACAAATTGGCCAAATCTGGGTGGATTTTCAGAGGGACAACAGAAAGCTCATCTCCAATGCATAGATCACCCCCTGCCAAATCTGAATCATGAAAATGCTAGAGCTTTTCAAATAAAAGGTCATCAGAATTTTTTAACACTGGCAAGACAATGTATTTTCCTTAGCCTTATTCTTAAAAACAGCTGAATCATTCAGGATAAAATTAAAAATTAAGTACAGAAATATTCAGCCCAAATGATTGAAATATAGAAAACTTATAACAATAAAAAACAGGCCTTTCCAATGGACATCAAGGCACCTTCAGTAATAGGCATTGCTAATAGCCCTGTCTATATTATGTGTTGTCATAACACAATGCTGTACTTTTCCTTATGTTTATCACATCAGATTAATTCTCTTGGATTTGAATTTTATGAACAATAAACCTGAAAGCAAAGACAAGAGAATAAAACTCTGGCATATCATATTTATTATTTTAATTTGAATAAAGTTGTTGACTCAATGTGATCAGCAATGATGGAAATTTTATTTTTGAAGAGGGCACAGATGTGATTTTGTTTGGCTCCAGTTTTGGTCCCCACTTCATTAAATCCCATTAACAATTTTTGTTCTGGGATCATAATCCACTAAACAAGACAAAAATGCATTTACACATTGACAGGCCTGAACCAAATAAAAATAGACATACAATGCATATAGAGTGATTTTCTACATAGGATTCAAGTATAGGCCTTGTGTGGGCTGTTTGTCCTACGTAAATTTAAAGTATTATTTTTTGTATATTCTTTTAAAATTACAATTCTTAAAAGTGGGGGGAAAGCAGATCCTTAGCTCGGATAAGTTAGACTGAGTTCCACTGACATCAGTGGAAATATGATTTACACAAATTGAGGATTTGTACTTGAGTACATAGATTGCTACATACTCAGAAAGGCTCCTTTGGATGGCCTATTTTCAGTATTGTGCAATGCTTTCATGCCTCAGTAAGAAGGTCTTACAAACATTTCCCTGTGTTCAGGGGTCAGAGGCGTAGCGAGGGTGTTATACTCCCGGAGGCAAAGGCAAAATTTGTGCCCCTCCCCCCAATCATTTATTACCACCTGTGGGACTTTACACATTCCAATCTGTACTGGGAGGGGAACTTGCAAACAGGATTTGGTTTGGACCCTCTGTGCTGCCCCTGTCCGTCCAAAGTGCAGAATTTGTCACGTGGGAAGCGGTAGCTCACAGCCCGCAAGGCAAGCAGGGCCCAGCGGTTTGGGGTGACAATGAATTGCACCCATGTGGGCGGCCGAGGCCGGAGAATTGCTTGAGCTCTGCATGGGGGCAGCGCGCTGTGCACATCCAGTGTGTCCACACCCCCATGCAGTACAATAGTGGCTTGTGGGAAGTTCGGGACCTGGGGCCTCCAAAGTAGGCTGACAAGGCCGGGCTGCAAAGGGACCGGGGTTAAAACTGCTGTGCGGGTCCTGGGTGGCATTGCATTGTAAGCAGCCACTGCAGCGTAGCCGGAGTGGGAGCCGGTCTCTGTAGAGCACTGAGCAATGTCCCCGGCTTTGCTCATGTTCTTAAGCAGAGGGATGGAATATGTAGGGGGGCTCAGGGCAGGGGGTTCCAGTGTCAGGGGGTTGGTGTTTGGAGGGCTGCAGGGGGAGTTAAGGAGTCATGCAGGGGGTTGGGTTTGGGGGCGGGCTCAGGGACAGGGGTGAGGGTGCAGGAGTCAGGGATGGCGATGGAAGGTGAAGGACTCATGACAGGGCGCTGGAAGGCAGAGGTAGCTTACTGGGGCTGGCCAGTGGTGAGTGTGACGCAGCTCTTGCAGCGGATTCTCACGGGGGCAAGGGACTCCAGGAGCTGGCTCCAGTTTCCATCTACTCCTCTCCAGCGAGTGAAGAGGCCTAGCTTTCGGGGTCGGCCCTCGCCTGCAACTGCCCCTGCAGCTCTTGAGAGTTTCGTAGCTACGGGGTCTGCCCAGCCTGCAGCTGCACCCCAGCCTCCAGCTGGACCGGAAGAGGGTGGAAGTCGGAGTCAGCCCTGAACTCCAGCTGCCACTCCTCTATCCTCTGAATTCAGGTTCGCCATGGCGGGGTTGCTCCGATCTCGCACAGACGGTGTCAGCGTAAAAAGAAGTCAGGTCTCGCTGTCTCGCCCAGACTGTGCTGCGGGGCCTATTCACAGGCAGCTAAATTGGTGCCCCCCATGCGTGGTGCCAAGGGGCAACTGCCCCCCCACACACACACTACTCCCTCGCTACTCTACTGTCAGGGGGTTAATAATTCAACCACCAAGTTCACTTCTGGCTTAAACTTTACAGAATTTCTGTCTGGAAACAGAACCTCTGGCATCTTCAGTCTGTCTAGTAGATCAGAGATTTTTTAAAGATCAAAGAATAGGTTACTCATCCTGTGCGGTAACTGGCTCTTTGAGATGTGTGTCCCCATGGGGGCTCTATTCTTGGTGTGCGTGCAGCCCATACACACTCGACAGGAGATTTCCACTAGTGGTGTCCATTTGGCCTGTGCACGAGCTGTGGGCATCCTCATGTTCTGCACTGGGTAATATAAGGCTGGGTGGGCCAACTGCCCCCTCAGTTGCTTCTGCATCACCTTCTGCAGTCACAAAAGAGAGTGTGAAGCAGACGGGAAGCAAGATGGGTAGTGAGTACCCAAAGGGACAGAGATCTAAAAGAACCACAGTTACTACGCAGGATGAGTAACCTCCTCATCATGGAAGGTCCCTTCAGGTAGTCCACTCTTGGTGGCTCCCAAGTAGTAGCCCCAGGTGGAAGATGTGGCTTCAGAATGGAGTCCATCCCAGAAGAGAGAACTGAGTTGCAGCATCAGACCTGGCGTGTCAAACAAGGAATACTGTCCAGAGAATATATGTAATGAAGGCCGTGAAGTGGCGCTGCAGATTTCTGGAATGGGAACATTTTTAAGAAGAGCCACGGATGTAGACCGTGATCTAGTCAATTGTGCCAAAATGTTGAAAAAAGACTGTTGACAGCCTGATTATGGGACTCAGAAATCCATTTATTCTCTGGGTAGAAATGGCGGAACCCTTAGTTCTGACTGCAGTCAAAAGAAATAGTTTATTGGGTTTATGAAATGGCTTAGTTCTAATCAGATAGAAGGATTGCACCCTCCTGACATCTGGACTGTGGACAATGGTCTCCCATTTGGAAGTATGTAGTTTTAGTGTATGAGTTGGGTGAAAATTGGGAATCATTTAAGGGGGAACCCTGGGAATGCCACCAGGACACCTTATCCTTGTGAAACATGCCAGTAGAGCCCCAGTCTCTCCAAGTCTATGGGATAAGGCAATTGCCACTAGGAAAGTGAATATCTTACTGCCCCTGTATAAAACTATGGTATGCCCACATCTTGAATACTGTGTACAGATGTGGTCTCCTCACCTCAAAAAAGATATTTTGGCCTTAGAAAGGGTTCAGAAAAGGGCAACTAAAATGATTAGGGGTTTGGAACGGTTCCCATATGAAGAGAGGTTAAAGCGACTGGGACTTTTCAGTTTAGAAAAGAGGAGACTAAGGGGGGATATGATAGAGGTATATAAAATCATGAGTGGTGTGGAGAGGGTGAATAAAGAAAAGTTATTTATTAGTTCCCATAATAGAAGAACTAGAAGACACCAAATTAAGTTAACGGGTAGCAGGTTTAAAACTAATAAAAGAAAGTTATTCTTCACACAGCGTGTAGTCAACCCGTGGAACTCCTTGCCAGAGGAGGCTGTGAAAGCTAGGACTATAACAGAGTTTAAAGAGAAGCTAGATAATTTCATGGAGGTTAGGTCCATAAAAGGCTATTAGCCAGGGGATAGAAATGGTGTCCCTGGCCTCTGTTTGTCAGAGGCTGGAGAAGGATGGCAGGAGACAAATTGCTTGATCATTGTCTTCGGTCCACCCCCTCTAGGGCACCTGGTGCTGGCCACTGTCGGCAGACAGGCTACTGGGCGAGATGGATCTTTGGTCTGACCCAGTATGGCCATTCTTATGTTCTTATGTCTACAGAGCAGTTATTTCGAAACAGAGCACTCTTCCTCAGACTTCCCTTACTCCTCATGAAATGAAGTTTACAGGAGTCAGAGTAAGAAGCCCATTATTTCGAATTTATTTCAAATTAACAGGCTTGCTGTGTAGATGCGCACTATGTTATTTCTGAATATCTGACATATTCCACAATAACGCTGCTGTGTAGCCATAGCCTAACTGTGTGTTCCTTATCTCCTTGCTGTCTGACTTGAGATCATGGGGTTTGGAGGGGAAAAAAGTGCTGAGCACAGACAAAGTCAATGAGAGCTCTGCCTTGATAATATAACATGCCCTATAATGGTGAGTATTCTGTAAAAACAAATCTTAAGTGTCTCAAACAGGACACCTAAATTTATTGGATACTTTTGACCTTTAATTTCTCTGCTTCAGCTCCTCATCTATACAACAAAGATAATAGCCTCTCATCTCACAGGACAGTTGTGAAAATAAATTCACTAATATTTGTGTAGCCTTCAGATACTCTAGGCCATAGAAAAGCCCCTGAGAAAATTAATAATTCGATCTTCAGAGCAGGGTTTGAATATTGTGCAATAAACAAGGCAAAGGGCCGCACACTGAACAATGGGGAGAAAACAACATATTGAAGAGCTGCTCATTGACCAAACAGCAGCTATTCTGTGAACTGAAAGAAGCAGGAATCCTTTGGGAAAACAGTTTGTGATCATGTAATTGTAGACTGTATTATAATGTATATGCACAAGGGAGCTGGGGTTGCACACCTACCTAACAAGAAGGTTGTGAAAATTAATTAGACAAATATTGTGATTTATTTTTATTGTAATTCAAAATTCAGGGAAATGTATCAATATTTTGCAAATGGGAAAAATAAAATGATACATGGAAAGGCTAAAAAAGTTAATACACAGGAAAGCTTGTGTGCCTTTTTTTTAGTCTAAACAATTTGTTTTCTTCAGCTCAAAGAAACAATGAGACCACATGGAAATGTAAGATCTGCAGCATAGCTTTCTGTTTGAACACTAATCTGCATTTAGATACTTAAAAACTCAAAGTGGTGTTTTTTTAAAAAGTGTTTGTTGGAAAGAACAACAAGCTATCCTCAAATAAAGGTTTAACATAATCAAATAGAAAGTATCAAACAATATAAGATAGAAATTATATTTTCTTTTTTCCCTTTTTCCAATTGACTGGAAAAAAGATTCTCTTTCACCCTATGGCAGTTAAAAAACCTAGAAGTCTAGAAATGATACATTAAGTAGAACACTAGGCAATTAATTATATAAAAGTAGCAAATGAAACACATTTTTTACATCTCCATTTTCCTTTTGTATTAGCATTTATAAATTTTGATGGGAAAATTTTACGAACATGTCATAAGCCAGCATCATGTTTTGAGTGTGTGGAAGGAACAAATGTGTAAGGGTATATAAAGATTATTAGAAAACCCAGACTAACTGGTGTTAATTTAACCCCTTAAGGAATATTAGTCATGTGCTAATCCATTGAGCAATGTGTGGATAAATGGCTGCATGAGGAAAGCTGTACGAGGATAGGAAGGATAAAATCTCCTCCCATATTATGACAGACTATGGGACGTGCATGTAGCTATTGTACAACCACAATTACAACAAATGAACTGTAGTAGCAGCCACACCTCCTGCATGCTCCCTATACACATGATTTTAGTTAGGAGAAGTTGAAAGGCAAAGATCAATGGATCAATCTGTCTTCCTATTTTAGGGTTTTATACTGTTGCCTATCACTGTAGTGTCTGAACATCTTTCACAGAGAATCAGTAGCAACTGCAAAGTCCCTAGAGGACTTTAAAGATTCTCTGTCTCATCTCCCTTTTTGGGGTCAAAACTAAGTTTTGGGTTAGGAATGTTAGGAGGTATTTTAATAAATCATTAATTTCCTGTTGTTGTTAGGTGTTGTAGACCTGAACAGAGTGTCAGTATAGCCACAAAGAGAAATCTGCATATTTTCTTTTCTCTGGCCTATGGAACAAGCTGCAGTGGAGCAATGCTCTTGAGTTCATCTGCTTCTCTTGTACTAGCCCTGCCTGAGCTAGTGTACTAAAAATAGTACAAACCCACCCAGACCGCAACCTGCCATCTATGCTACTCCTGAGCACACAGCCATGGTTAGTGCCTTGCTCAAGCAGAGCCAGTGCTGGAGGCAGGATGGAGGTAGCACACAGATCCTCCATGGCCATTCTCCTGCCTAGGAGTGGCAGGAACATGTGCCACTTCTGGGAAACCAAGTTGGGAGCCTGCTGGCCCTGCATCAACTGGACAATAAACTGACAAGAAAGGTTTCTACAGGCATGTTAACAAGAAGAAGGTGATCAGAGAGGGTGTGGGGCCCCTACTGGATGAAGGAGGTAACCTAGTGACAGATGATGTGGGGAAAGCTGAAGTACTCAATGCTTTCTTTGCCTCTGTATTCATGGACAAGGTGGACTCCCGGACTAATGCGCTAAGTGATGCAAGATGGGATGAAGATCGACAGCCCTTAGTGGGTAAAGAACAGGTTAGGAACTATTTAGAAAAGCTAAACGTACACAAATCCATGGGTCCATACTTAATGCATCTGAGGGTACTGAGGGAGTTGGCAAATGTCATTGAGGAGCCTTTGGCCATTATCTTTGAAAAGTCGTGGAGACCGGGAGAGATCCTGGATGATTGGAAAAAGGCAAATGTAGTGCCCATCTTCAAAAAAGGCAAGAAGGACGATCCAGGGAACTATAGGCCAGTCAGTCTTACCTCGGTTCCTGGAAAAATCATGGAAGGGATCCTTAAGGAATCCATTTTGAGGCACTTGGAGGAGAGGAAAGTGATTAGGAATAGTCAGGATGGATTCACAAAGGGCAAGTCGTGCCTGACCAATCTGATTAGCTTCTATGATGAGGTAACTGGCTCTGTGGATATGGGAAAGTCGGTGGATGTGATATACCTTGACTTTAGCAAGGCTTTTGATACGGTCTCCCACAATATTCTTGCCAGCAAGTAAAGGGAATGTGGATTGGATAAATGGACGGTAAGATGGATAGAAAACTGGCTAGAAGGCCGGGCCCAGCGGGTAGTGATCAACGGCTCGATGTCAGGATGGCGGTCGGTTTCTAGCGGAGTGTCCCAAGGTTCGGTTCTGGGACCGGTTTTGTTCAATATTTTTATTAATGACCTGGATGAGGGGATGGATTGCACCCTCAGCAAGTTTGCAGATGACACTAAGCTAGGGGGAGAGGTAGATACGCTTGAGGGCAGGGATAGGTTCCAGAGTGACTTAGACAAATTGGAGGATTGGGCCACAAGAAATCTGATGAGGTTCAACAAGGACAAGTGCAGAGTCCTGCACTTGGGAAGGAAGAATCCCAAGCATTGTTACAGGTTGGGGACCAACCAGCTAAGTAGTAGTTCTGCAGAAAAGGACCTGGAGGTTACAGTGGATGAGAAGCTGGATATGAGTCAACAGTGTGCCCTTGTAGCCAAGAAGGCTAATGGCATATTAGGTTGCATTAAGAGGAGCATTGCCAGCGGATCCAGAGATGTCATTATTCCCCTTTATTCGGCTCTGGTGAGGCCACATCTTGAGTATTGTGTCCAGTTCTGGGCCCCCCACTACAAAAAGGATGTGGACGCATTGGAGAGGGTCCAGCGGAGGACAACCAAAATGATTAGGGGGCTGGAGCATACGACCTATGAGGAGAGGCTGAGGGATTTGGGTTTGTTTAGTCTGCAGAAGTGAAGAGTGAGGGGGGATTTGATAGCAGCCTTCAACTTCCTGAAGGGAGGTTCCAAAGAAGATGGAGAAAGGCTGTTCTCAGTAGTGATGGATGACAGAACAAGGAGCAATGGTC
Source organism: Pelochelys cantorii (assembly GCA_032595735.1). Lineage (NCBI taxonomy): Eukaryota > Metazoa > Chordata > Testudines > Trionychidae > Pelochelys > Pelochelys cantorii. The sequence continues at coordinate 73,423,903 of CM064327.1, forward strand.
TTAAGTTGTGGTGGGAGAGGTCCAGGTTGGATATTAGGAAAAACTATTTCACTAGGAGAGTGGTGAAACACTGGAATGGGTTACCTAGGGAAGTAGTGGAGTCTCCATCCCTAGAGGTATTTAAGTCTCGGCTTGACAAAGCCCTGACTGGGTTGATCTAATTGGGATTGGTCCTGCCTAGAGCAGGGGGCTAGACTTGATGACCTCCTGAGGTCTCTTTCAGCTCTATGGTTCTATGATTCTATGACCTTTCCAATATCAGAAATGCCAGTTTATAGAGCTTTGTGGTTGGAGAAGTGATGGATAAAACAGCTTTTATCATAAGTGGTTGATATGTTTTATAAGCATGTTATAGATGTATGTACTGTGTGTTGTAGACGGTTATATCCCACTTTTTGACGTGTCGGACTCTATAATAAACAATTGACTACTCATCTATTAAAATATCTATTATCTATTTATTAATCTAATCTTTTATACATGTGTTCTTAATGTAAAGTGTGATCCATGTCAGCATTTTAATGTGACCATTGTGATTTCTGGGCACAGCATGAAAAACAACCATGCTTGGTAGTTCTTATTGGCAGGCTCAGTGAAGAAGCTAAAGATGGAATGCATATAAAGATTGGAGCACTCTCAAAAATTAAGAGAATCGTGCCAATTTTTATGCCAGCTGAAAATCTGGCCAGTAAATCTAAAACTGTTTCTTCTGTACTTTGTTTTATGCTGTACTTGTTCTGTGGCTAATGTAGCTTCCAGTTCTGTCAATCCATAAATGTAAATACATTTTTATAACAATTAAAAGGCGCTGGTAGTGTCAAATAATTGTCAATTTCATTCATTCAGACAATGGTGATAGAAGTGGTTTCAATGCCAAATGAGATTTATCAGTTTACAGGATTAACTCAATTTTCTTGTTTCCCTTTACAGTGTGTTCAACAGATATAATTTTAAAAAGAGAGACTACTTTCTATTATTTTCAAAAACACACAAATTTTGAATTTAGTTGTCCAAGCAGACAGAAACATGAGCTGTTTTAATATAATTTTATATTAATTGATAGCTTTATTCTGTCTTGGCATTTTTTTGCTTAAATAATAGGCCAAAAACCTTTTATCTGATAGCATACACTTCTATTCCTCCATTTAAAAATATACATGCATGCCTGTGTAAAATAAGTTACAACCAACATCTGCTTTCATAAACATCCAAAGACTGGTGAAAAAGTAGGAGAATTATGGTTATAAAATTTCAATATGTGGCAATGTGAGTGATACTCTGACCACTGCGCTCCTTTAAGCTGTGTTCCCAATATTGCTGGGGGAAGAGCTACATGCCTTTAGTAACGAGTAAGCAGAGGTTCTTGGAAAATAGTATCCTTTTGTTTTGTTTAGTTTGATTAGAATTGAGTTTTTCAGGAGATTGCATATTCTTCCAGGCAGGGACTGTGACTTCCTCTGTGTTTGCATCATGCCCTGCGTATTGTGGTTTGCTAGCAAAATGCAAATAAATAATTAACAGTAGCAGCTGTAGGAAATCTGTGTCTGTGATTATTCTCATGATTTCCTTTCCATTGATAAACTGTCAGTTGAAAACATGTATGTGCTCATTTCTTGTTTATTACACTGTTGTGAAAGCAACACTTGGGGAGCTTTAAGTTACAATCAAATATCCCCTCTCATTCAAGGTGAAGTATAACAATGATTTGATACCTTATAATGAAACAATGTTTTTGCAGGATGAAGCTGTTCCAGCTGACAAACAATATAAACAAGAGCCAGCCCAGGTCACTTACTCAACATCAGCTGTTTCCAGCACGCAGGAGGTGTTGTACATCAATGGAAATGGGACCTACAGTTACCATAGCTACAGAGGGTTAGGAAGTGGGCTGCTAAATCTCAGCGATGCTTCTAGCAGTGGTGAGTTTCCTTCTCAATGTATTTGTGTGTGTGTTTGTGGGAGCATTTCCCTTCCACAATACTGAAAACTAATCTAAAGGGTGCTGTATCTGTAGGATTGTGTCTGTTATATGACTAGGAGGCGCCCAGTCGTGCTAACTTCTGGGCATACTGCTTACTATTGTGTGTAATCCTCTTGTGGTTTAGATGGACTATTTGCAACAAAGCCACATCAAGTCCTATGTGCTTAACAAAGCTGAATACAAATATTGGGTCAGATCCTCCACTGATGTAAATAGGTGCAGCTTCATGAGGTCCTGGTCTATTGTTATGTCTAGTTTTAAGCGGAGCATAAAATGTGTCTATTTAGCTAGAATTTTCTGATTAAAGGTTGAAAATGTGATACTCACTTTTAAAAACTAAATGAATTTGGACCAGTTTCTCAGCTAGCGTAAGTCTACATAGCTCCATAGACTTCACTGACTGCACTGATTTACCCTGAGCTGAGGATCGGACATGACATGTTGAGTTCTTATTTACCTGGAATAATTTTGTGTCACCATGAGGTGACAAGATTCTCAGAAAAAAATAGTGATTCCTTTTGTTTAACCAAGGTTTTTTGCTCATTATAGTAGCAAATAACAGTAACAATCAAACAGGAATTGTATCATTTGTTTGGAATAGTAAAAATGATTGATTTCCTATGGATATAGACTACAGGAGATTATTTGCCCCTTGTGGTAAGAAGCATATTCTTTTATCTGTCAGTCAAAAGTGTTTGCATTGAAAGTTTATGGGTCTCTGGTATCCAAGAGGAGGATTTACAGAATGTCTCAGAGGACAGGGATTACTGTTTTTTTGTCCTTGGTGATACTTCTCTGGTTGAAGACAAAGTGGTACCTCAGGTGCAAAAAGTAAATCAGTACATCTAGTTTCACAAGAAATTGTGCAGTTTCATCCTCAGTTTTCTCTATGCTAATTAGTTTTCTTGAACGGTTTTCATACTGATACCAGCATTATCAAGGTTACAACAGGAAGCCTGAATGTGATGTCCATGGGACCAGAAGAAAGACCTAAAAGCAAATATTTCTCTGTCTCTAAAGTTGGAGACTGACTTAAACTGAGTTCTTGAAAGTCTTTAAAGGGGCAATATTTTAACTTTCAAAACTCTTTTCACTCAAAGCTAGACAATTACAGTTGAAATTGTTTCCAGAGGCACAGAAGACATATTTAAGATATGAAAATGATCTCTGAGAAAACATCTTCATGCGAATCAGACACCTGAAAACAGGTTTTTTGAGAAAACACTGTTCACAGTGTATTTTTAAATTGCGCCATGAGGACTGACCCAGCTTCCCCTGAAATCAGTGGCAGTTTTGTCATTGAATTAAATAGGAGCAGAATTTGACCTCTAACAGTTATCCTTATGTTATTACTCAGAAAAAGGCCATTGACTTTCTCCTGTTACACTTTCTATAATGCCAGGTCCTAGTTAACTACAACGGCTGTTTTTTTCTTCACACTGTAATAGAGTGTGTTGCTGTTGTATCCATATTTCATTGAATTGCACAGCTGTATTTTATTACAGTAAGCAAAAAAATTAGATACCACCGTCAATATTCTAAAAAGTTGTTACAATAATCAGCAATTGTGATTGTGAACTTGCTTTTTAATTTCTTTGTACCTTTCATTGTTAAGTGCTGAGTGGTGTGCCACAATAAGGGACCATGATGGGTCTTGAAGGAGAAACAATGCTTGGAGCTTTCCTGGCACTGCACAACTAATAGACCCAAGAAACCAAGTATTAGTAAATTCATTGGGTACACTGCTGCCTCATTGTGGTGTATTTCTGTGTTACCTTGGGTGCGGGTTCAGCAGTCCAACATGGAAGTTTGCCATCTGCCCACTGAGTCATCACTAGAGCTTTGCGTGACCACAGAAAAGGTGTATCTGCATCCAACCCACAACCTGCAGGCCATGTTTGTGGCTATTCACAGATATCCATGGATTTTCAGGGCTCTAAATAGCTCCACAGATCAATGCACAGCAATGACACAGACTGTCCCAAGCCCCCAACCACACCCCCCAACCCGCTTCTCCCCAGAGCTCTCCTGCCCTGCCACCTGCTCTACTTTGCATCCCTCTTTCCCCACTCCAGGTTGGGAGGCTACAATTCTTTGTCCTTTCCTGCAGTGCTGACCTTCCTGCGGGGGGACTCAGACACCCCTGCAGTTGTGGCAGCTCTGATGCATGCAGCAGCCATTGCCACCTGCTCATTTAAAGAACAACCTCTATTAGCATGGCACTTGGCTCACTCCCCTCTGGGAGCTGTCACTTACCTCCTTCCTCTGAGCAAGCCGAGCACCACAACTCCCAGAATGCTGCCGCGTGATTCAGGGCGTGTGCTCTGCAGAGCTCTGTGTGGATACACAATTAGTATCCACATCCATACTGAGATCTGCAGAAATGGTCTCTGGATATGCACATCTATGGATACAAAGCAGATATCTATGGATTTGTAGGGATCTAGTTGTCACCATACCTAGTCCCACTACCATTCTGTCTTGCACTAGAAACAGGCTTCTCTCTGCCTTGGACAACTAGCAAAACATTTCCCCCAGGGGACCCACAACATGTGGGGGGCGGCTCCATACCTCTGGAAGGGGCTTTGGGCAGAAGGGGCAGAGCCAGGACAGCCAACCCTCAGCACCTTTTGGACCACAGTGTGCCCTCCCCCCAAACCTCAGGGCCACCCAGAGTGTGCGGCTTGGTGCCCCTACCACTTTAGGCAACCCTGGGAGCCACCCAGAGTGCTCTGCATGGGACTCTGACAACAACTGCTACTACACTACTAGGGAGTCCCAGGCCTCTTTCAATTGCTCGGCACTTGAGTAATTGCCCCTATTACCACCCTCCCACCATCAGCAGGCCTGATTTCCCCACTTGGGCCTAGATTGGTACATAGAAGATTGCATAGGGACCCCTTGTGCTGAAATAATTAAAATTTGCTCTTGGCATAATATTTACCTTAATCCATCTCTTTTTCTGGAATCCTTTTATCAACAAAAATGACCCCCCATAGTTTGTAAACCAACTCTTGATGTTGACAGTCTGGTTAACTATTGCCCTGAGTCCTATCTGCTGCCTTTATGCAATTAGAGAGATGAGGTAGATGAGGTAATATCTTTTATTGGATCCACTTCAATTGGTGAGAGCGACAAGCTTTGGAGCCACACAGAGCTCTTCCTCAGACCTTTAGGAAAGGTAATTGAGCAGGTTGTGGCAAGGCAATGCTAGCACTTTCTTGATTCCTTAGATTTCCTTGATTGCAGTCAATCTGATTATAGGCATTTATGTGGGGTGAAAAGTGCACTGACTGTGTTAGCTGATGGTCTCCTCCTGGCAGTGGAAAAAGACAGAGAGCCTGTGCTGAGTAGGTCTCTCACCAACCTTTGATACACTTAACGATGAGATTTTGTTGTGTTGTTAGTGGACACTAAGAGGGGTGGATGGGGCTGTTCAGGAAGGGTGCTATTCTTATCTTTCCAAAAGTGCCCAAAGGGAAGCTGTGGGCAATTGTTCCTCTGCTCTTTTTGGCAGGGAGGTACGCTGCTTTTTTCATTGGTTGATGTTACCCTCTCTAGAGGGCAGAAGTTCTTCATTTTGAGAGAGCATTTTGTTCTGAATTCAATAATCCCCCTCGAACATTCCTGCCGTGCTTACAAAAATTCTAACAGTGTGAAAACAAAGCCATACTTCAGTCCAGATGTGCATAGACACATCCTGTCATCTGTCTCTGCTTCAAAATCAAACCTTTCGCAAAAAGATGGATTCAAACTCATGGCTTGAATATCTATTTCTGGACACTTCCCTGCAGTAATATAATTACTGTCTCCAGTTAGCTCTCTGATCTACTAGTCAAATTGACATGCATCTTATATGACATAGCTCATTTAATTTGGCTGCCTCCTGCCCTGTAAACTTCCTCCCTTCTCTGATCCCATCCTTCAAATCTAGGCATCCCTGGCCCAATTACTAATGCCCACTCCTCTTCAGGGACCCCCTATACTCTGCTGTGCAGTGCTTGCCTCCTCAGCCTGTACTTCCACATGTTTAATGATAGAATCATAATTAGCTCCTTACACAAGTGTCCGGGCTGAGCCATGACAGGCAAGGATGGGCCAGGAATGGGAAGGAGGTGCTGCAGCAGCTTGAATAAGAACCACCTTGTTTTTGCATAAGGAACTGAGGAGACCAGAGCAGGAAAGAAATTAGCCAGAAAGTGCCAAATGCTCTCTCCCCATCCCAAACCCCAGGGTAAATCCTCCCAACCTCTACATGGAGTCTGAAATGAGAAAGCTTTCGGGTTGCCAGAGGCCCTAACAAGCCTGTATGAGGAAACAGGGAACACTGTGGAAAGCAAGAAGCTTCCAGGTAGATTGCTCTTAGGGGTTGTACATCCCTAAAGTCCATATAGATGAAAGAGGTATTGCAATTTGAGGAGGCTGAACCCTTCCGCCTTTAGAGGAGAAATACCTTTCCCCACTCTGTAAGGGTATGTCTGCACTACCACCCTAGTTCGAACTAGGGTGGTAGTGTAGACATACCCTAAGTGAATAGAAAAATTCTGCAGAGACTGACTGTGGTTATATAAAGGAATCTTGAAATGAGTATAGATGTACTTTACTCACGTTAAACTCCTTTACACTGCCAGAGCAGTATAAAACAGGCTTACTGTAAGGGACAGTCAGGCCCTCTGAGTTTACTTCTCTACATGGTAGTAACCCTGGAAAGGGTGCCTGAGGCCCCTATAATTATTGCAGTAAACAATACTGTTGTTATAGGTAGCAGTGACTCTAGTTAAGGTTGCCCCACACTATGCATAACACAGCCTTGTTTTCAGTTGTTCGACAAACTTAAACTGTAGGAGCAGAGTTTTTCTATGTCAAGTGACTGCCTCAGGCTAAATTTTGGGGACGTTTGAGAAGAAATAGTTTAGCCATTTCTGAGAAAAAGATCGGGGGAAAATAAATTATTTTTCTACATTTAAAAAAAAATCTCAGCTGTTTGAATGAGAAACTCTACTATCTCCAGGCTTTGGAATAGGGGCTTGAAATTTGGCAAGGGAGAAGGGTCTTCCTAGTGTAGGGAACATCCCTTTTGTTGTCCCCAGGCAAATTCACCCAGATTTTGCCATGTTCTGATCTTCTGAAAATTTTCAATTCACACACACTCGGGAGAGGCTTGCTAGAGTTTGGCAGATAAATTCTCCAAAGAGTCTGTCTGCACTGACCAAGTGCCATCCCCTCACATCTCTTACATGTTGATTGGACTGTGCATGGGCCATCCTCACAGTGTGACTGAGCATGCTCCAGACCAAGGCTCTAGGGGCTGAGTAGGATTTCCATGTATTTGCTTCTCCCGGCTGGTGGGTTCTGTTGTATTGCCAGGTGCAGGAATTGAGAGCAGGAAGACTGTCTTTCACGTGTTTTCAGTGCTCACCCTCTTGACATCCAGGTAATGAGAAAGGGAACCATGATTTAGAGGTGTGAAGTAAGGATTGGGGGTGTGGAAGGAAAGGGATGAGATACCCCTGGTCCCCAACCTTGTAAGAGCATGGGCAAGTATTATTAGCTGCATTTTACAAAAGAGAAAAATAAAGTTCAAAGAAGTTAAGTAACTCGGCCAGCTCTATAGCATAGAATCCTAGGGCTGGAAGAGACCTCAAGAGGTAATCAAATCCAGCCCCCTCCCCAAAGCAGGACCAACCATAACTAAATCATCCCAGCCAGAGCTTTGTCAAGCCAGGACTTAAAAACCTCTAGGGATGGAGATTCCACCACCTCCTTAGGTAACCCATTCCAGTGCTTCGCCACCCCCATAGTGAAATAATTTTTCCTAATATCCAGCCTAGACCTCCCCCACTGTAACTTGAGACCATTGCTCCTTGTTCCGCCATCCGTCACTACAGAGAACAGCCTCTCTCCATCCTCTTTGGAACCTCCCCCCCCCATCAGGTAACTGAAGGCTGTTATCAACCCCCCCCTCACGCTTCTCTTCTGTAGACTAAATAAGCCCAGTTCTCTCAGCCTCTCCTCATAAGTCATGTGCTCCAGCACCCTAATCATTTTCATTGCCCTCTGCCGGACTTTCTCCAATGCATCCACATCCTTTTTGTAAAGGACCCAGAACTGGACACAATACTCCAGATATGGCCTTACCAGTGCCAAATAAAGGGGAATAATCACTTCTCTAGATCTGCTGGCAATGCTTCTCCTAATGCACCCTAATGTGCCATTAGGTGCACAATGGCACTGGGCTCAGCAGCAGGTAACACATTCCCTTTCCTAAAAAGAAAACCAGAAGCTGCATTTTTTTGAATAAACCAGTCTCCCAAATCCCTTATGATCAACAGGATTCCATCCTATAATCATCTTGTTCCTTTCTATGTTGTGTGGATGCCATCGTGTTCATCTATAATGATTCTGGCTGGCATGCTCAAAATTAAACTGACACCCACATTTGGAATGAGTAAGAAATTTCTCTGACAGGCCATATTGGACAGTACATTATTTTGCATCGTTGTTGGCACAGTAGCGCAGGGACCATCTATATCAGGGCTACTCAACTTTGGAAGCCCCGGGGGTCACAATGATACTCATAGCACATGCCGAGGGCCGCAGCTTGAGTGTGGTTGTATATACATGCAAATATATATGCAAATAGCTTCTTTCACACTGACAGACATGAATACAAAGCACTTCCCACAATGCCCCAGCACTCCTGGCACCTCCTCCCTGGGGGCTAGAAATGCCGACACCCTGTACCCGTCTGTTCCAGCCAGCCCATCTGCTTGCATCTTCCAGTGCTCACCCTCCCTGGGACACACCTCACCATTGTGGAGCATGTTCCCAGTGGAGGCCATGTTCAAAGTACCCCACTCGTGGGCCACGTGTTGAGCCCCTCGTAAAGCCAAACTGCACCACAGGCCTCAAACAAATGTACCACAGACTGCATGTCGAGTACCCCTGATCTATTAGGAGAGGTGTGGTGAACAATTTTTGATGGGGGAGGGCACTCCAAGATGTTGGTAAGTGGTCAAGTGCTGCACTTTCCTATGGAGGAGGTAGGGGTCTGGGATGGAAATTGGATCCAAAAGGAGTTTGGGGTAGGGAGTAGGGGTGCAGGATGGGGTGTGGGGCCTGGCAAGGAATGTGTGTGATGGAGGGGGTTGTAATCTGGGGTGCAAGAGGAGGTGCAGGATCTTGGAGGGGGGTTGTGTGCAGGAGTGGATTCTGACCTGGGGGAAGGGCTTAGAGGGAGTGCAGGATCTGGGAGGGAGTTGTGACCAGGGGCAGGGGTACAGGAGGGAATGCTGAAGGTTTGGGTTGTGACCTGGGGGCAGAGAGTTGGGATGTGGGAGGTGATGGGATGCCAGGTGCAGGCTCTGGCTGGGAGACAATTACCCTCAGTGGCTCCCAGCCAGCAGTCCAGTGGGACCCTGGGGCAGACTCCCTGCCTGCTGCACTCCATACAGTGTTCAAAAGTGCCTGGCTGTGAGGGCCATGTGCATCTCTGTACTGCACACCCCTGGCTGGGGGAGGAGGGAGACTTCTGCAAGCTGCTAGTGCCTGCAAATGTGGCATAGGCAGCTCCGGCCAATGGATTGTGCTGGGGTGGGGGTGGCAGTGCGAGTAGCTCCCTCCCCATGGGATGCATGCCGTGCAGAGATGCACAGGCTGGCCCCAGCAGCTGGCCACTTTGAGAAGCATGCAGGGTGTGGCAGACATGAAGCCTGCCCTAGGGTCCCACTAGGACAAGGGACATTTGCAGCCCAGAGGATCATGGCAGGCTAGATCTAAAGCTAGTGGACCTCAGTCATCATCTCCATCTCCATCTCCATCTCCAGGCAAGTGTCTTTGGCTTGTCACTTGAAAATGCATGACAATGAATAGTTCTTCTAAACTTTTCTGCATTTAAGCTACAAAACTGTGTTTCCATTAGCTGAATTAGCTGAGTTTTTGTTTCCCATGCAACTGAGGGGGAAAAAGTAACGGGAATGGGGGAAAAAAACAGTCCAATTCACTATTGTCCGTTACCAGGTCCAGAAATGTCACAGCCCTGGAAATTATTGCTTTTCACATATCTGCCCTCTTTTGGAAAAGAAGAGGAGAAACATGGTAGATGCAAAATAAAATAATAAATCATATTTCTAATCATGATAAATAATGCTCACTTGGAAAAAATAAATAATAAACAATTATCAAAGTCCAATTTTATTGGAGTGGGAAATGTAACATTCTGAATACAGTTAACCACTTGAAATGGCACTTGAAGAAAAATATTTTAATAAATATTACACAGTAAAAAGACTATGCATACCAGATTTCAAGATATGAACTATTACCCTACTCTGGGGAACATGCCATTTTTATAGCTATGTGCCATTGCCCTTTGCATCTGAATTGATGAAAATATTTGGTTAATTATTATGGGGTAAAGTAATTTGACATTTTAGCACATACTTAAACACGTGAGTCTTTTTAATGAGGTATTGCTGTTATAATTATTGTCTACAAAAAGAACAACCAATTTGAGAGTTTATGATAAATTTATTAGAACATTATTTGCTTTCAGCAGGCTATTAACTGTCAAATTGGCAGTTACCTACCGGTAGTGCACAATTCTAAAGTAATTATTACTGAGACAACTCACAAACGGTGTTGCCACTCATGAGCCATTAGTGTTTTTATCACCACTGGTCACATCGTGCAGCTGACCCTGGAATTTTAAATAACTGACTCTGCCAATGAGTAGTGTATGAGGCAATAACTAATTCACGTTTAGAAATTGCAATTTACAGCATAGTCATTTGTCCAGCCGTGTATTAACATCAGATCTACTCAGTGGCTAATCTGATAAATGATTGTTTAGTGCATGGGAGAGGATTCCTAGGGTTTGTATATTTAAAATTATTGAGTTAAGCTAGAAACATTAAGCTTTGCAAAAGAAATGAGACAAATGCAATAGCAACAACTTCATAAATTTAAAGTTAAAATTTAACTCCACCAGTCTCACTATGGACTGCAGAAAGATCTGTCTGAACTTTTGGTCTAATTCACTGCTTAAAAAGCTGTGCTATAGTGAATACCACCCAGTCTTCAGGTCTCTAGGACAGGCTTGATCTTTATTTGCACACTGCCATAGACCAAAGTAACTGTGCAACCTGACCCTCCTTGCATAGCAAGATCTTTTCATTGTTGTAGAATACTCCTGACAGTCCAGGGTATACCAAAAGCTGCAGGGGAAATTTGTAGCTATACTATACGGGAAATTTAAATGGAAAGGTTTATTGAAAAAAATGCAGATTTGATTTCCTTTTTAGGAAAGGGAATGTGTTACCTGCTGCTGGGCACAGTGTCAGGCTAATAGGGAACATACAGTTATTAAGAAATGAATTCCCACGTAAGAGAAGGGAGAAGTAATATAAGAAACTCTATCTAAGCTTCCCAGTTTTCCCTAGATTTAATAATTTGTACTGGTGGCTTCAGGAAATAAAGGTCTATGAAAGAAGTTCATTGACTAGTTATTTAAAATTATTTTAAAAGACCTACCCATGTGTGCACGTAAAAGTAAATGATGGATTTGCTAAGCAGGAGACTACAACTCCTATCAGTCTGCTCCCCACTGCCTTCCTCCTGGCCTTGCAAGGGAAAAGGTCCTGAATCCAGAAGTAGCCAGTTCAAAGTGCCTGCATTGCAATCCAGGAGCTGCAGAGAAGTGCAGATAGGAATCCCTAGAAATGATTCTTTCATTATTTATCCACAGTGAAATAATACTGGGCCAGAGAGAGGAAGCAAGAGAATAAAACTGTAGCTGGCTGGTTAGAACCCTCACTGGGGAAGTGGGAGACTGAGAATCTAGTTTCTCTGCATTGGCGAATTTATTTATTTGCTTGTTTGTTTATCCACAGTGAAACAGCTTCAACAGGACAAACACGAAGAAGTCTCAGATGAACCTATTTTATAGCCCAGTAGTTACAGGGACAGCTCAGAACTGGAATTCACCCAGGACTAGATTTCACATCCTGGAAACAGTTTGAAAAAAAGATTAAATCTTGAAGAGTTTTAATGCCTAAAAGAAACCAGGCACCCTCCCCTCTTTTCTTTTGTGTTTATTTTAAAAATTTCCACCTTAAGTGAGGTGAGGACCCAGGCACCAAATACTACTTTAGATGCCTAAATCCCAGATCCATCCCTAGATGGATTATGGTTTATGTTTATATAATTTCATATGTTTGCGTATATCTGTATAGATTAATTCTTTAATTCTTATTAATGAAGCTACAGGTTGCTCTCTTTGACTATGTCTACACAGCAGCGTTTATTCCAAAATATTATTCCAAAGGCATTATTCCAAAATAACAAAGAGCGCGTCTACACTACAAGCCATTATTTCAAAATAATGGTGAGCTGGAGGACTTCTTACTTCAACTCCTGTAACCCTCATTTCACGAGGAGTAAGGGAAGTCAAAGGAAGAGTGTTCTTCCTTCAACTTCCTACTGTGTAGACAGCGCCAAAAGCCGAATTAAGCTATTTCGACTTAAGCTACACAATTGACATAGCTGAAGTTGTGTAGCTTAGTTCAGCTTTAGCCCTGCTGTGTAGACATACACCCTGAGGATTTGATATTGCATATGGAGGGGCAGAGAAATATAGACAGCAAAGAGTGTGATACATTTATGCCTTATTTCACGAAGAAACCAATATGACTAATGAAGCTACAAATGAGTTATGACATTTTAAACATATACTACTATGTGTGGGTAACACTTACAGTGTTGGCGCTGTGTGTAATACCCACTTCATTTCTTTCCAAATGGAGGTGGTGGTGAAGTGGATAGTGATTTAGCACAAATGGAAATATCACTGCACTATCTTTATTATCCAGGGAGTGCTAGTGACAGCTATAGATGAGGCTGTGCACACATTTCCATTTTAGCCCTTTTATTTTCATTCTGAATGTTCTAAAGCTTGAATCTTCAGGACAGAATTGCCTTGGTTTGATCTCTAGTCCAGGATAAATACTTTTAGGTAAGTGGTGCGTGGCCCTTACCATGAATGCTGTGGAGGCAAGGTGTAAGAGCCTATTCCATAACCTGGGAAAGGGTTAGGCACAGTTGCTGTCCCTGAATTCAAGGGGATGCATAGATCCTTCCTTCACTTCTGACAGTCCTGTAGCATGAGTGGCAGGGGAGAGCATACTGCATCCCACAAACGGGTAGCAGCACAGACTTTTCTTTATCTCCTGGAGCTCCCGTGGGCCAGTGTGGCTCTGTGCCAAGCTGTGCTGAAAGGTACAATCAGTCCCTTTTGGAAAACTAGAAAAAGGATGATTCAGCTGCTTCTGCGTACAAGGCGCATGAAAGAAAAACACATTTCCCTTTATAAAAAACAAATTTGCAACTTATTTTCAAAATGGCTGGAGATAGGAAGTTCTGTCAGAGCAATAACTTCCATCGTCTTGATAGAAACTGGTAGGGATTTCGCTGAGCAGTGCAATGGGTTAAATGTTTCATGACTTTTTACCAGGTCTCCCCTCTGTCCACACACAATGCGTCTGCTAAGGCTGTCTTGCTTGTCTAGCACTCCAATCTCATCTTCTTCCCTGCTGAATTCTTCCACTAGCTCCCTCTGTCTTGTCACATCAAGTTCAAGCTTCCTTTCTTGACCTTTGCAAGCCCCTCCCAATCTGCCTGTCCTTATTTTCCCTTCTCATGTATCATCTCACCTTATGCCTACTCCTGTCTGCTGTCAATGACAGCCTTGTTGGCCCATATCTGTTTCTCACACAAATGACTCTGTGCCTTCTTCCATGCTGTCCCTAACACATAGACAGTGCTCCCAGCACTGATTTGAAGGCCACTGCTCGTTCTTACACAACTGCTACCTTTGCCATGACATGCTGAGTACGGATGGGACTGACTGGCACTTAACTAAGCTACAGTGATGCAGAGAGAACTAACACATATTTGATTGTATCTTTTTCCTCCTATGCTTCATATGTCACTTTCTTTCTTAGACTATAAACTCTTCAGGGTAGAGCAAGTCTTTGTGTGTAGTTGTACAGAGCACAGCACAAAGGGGTTTCATGCTGATTCGGTACATAAAATTTTCCATGACTTGAAAACGTTGTGTACATGGTGCCTATAGCTTTCAGTGGTACAGGATATATATTCAGTGAGACCAGGGCTCAGCCCGGCCCTTTAGGAAGAGATTATTCAAATACCAGGGAAGGGGTGATTCACCTCCCTTAAGGTGGGAAATTTTAAAATAAAGGCAAAAAGAAGAGGGAGGAGCTCAGGAAGAGCTGTAGTCCCAGCTGATTGAGGTGCCACAAACACACAATTGAGTATGTTCGTGGGTATAGAGTGAGCTCCCACATCTTCATCCCAACATTCAGTTTACTCTGTTTGTCAGATACAGGTGAATTCTGACTAAGTTTTGATGATCCATTGCATATGCAGTGTGTGGGTTTGGTTACCATTAGCATAGAATTTTCCTTCCAGATTCTTTTATGATTTTAGAAAAATATACTCTGTGGAATTAAAAATCTCCCTGTGGGAGTTAATCAGCACATTTACAAATACTGGGTTAGATCCTCAGCTTCTGTTGACTTGACTGAATCACACCGGTTTATGCTACTTGTGGATCAGGCATACTCCTAGCTCTCCTTTGAGAGAGATGTCTCACTGCTGAAATGCTGCAAGGAAAAGCCCAGAAATGTAAGGAGAGCATTACAAAATTTTGTACTTACTAATGAAATTAATTTAATATTCTATTCAATCATTTAAAAATTGGGATTACTGAGCAACAAAACCATTCATTCTCATTTCAAGAAAAAAGAATTCCTCTGCCATGGAAACTTTCTTTTGCCATATATTTTCGGTGTGGTTTTGGCTGTAAACAGGGGACCCAATGGCCTCCACAGGTCCCTGGTCAAAATGTTGGGGGGGGCAGGTTCCATGCTTCCAGAAGGGGCAGGACCTTGAGCGGAAGGGGTTGGGCCAGGGGCAGCCAGCCCTCAGCAATACCTGGAGCGTGGCGCCCCCCAGCCTTCAGAGCCACAAAGAGTGAGCCATGTGGTGCTCTGGTGGCAATTTAAAGGGCTTGGGGCACTGGCCATCACCATTGCCACAGCAGCACATTGAATCACTGGGCCCCAGGGCAACTGCCATTTTTACCCGCCCCTCCCATCTGGCAGGCTTGGCTATGGCATGAATGAGAGTCCAGATAAGAACATAAAAATTAATATAGGTTCATTTGGCACACGGTGCCCTCTTTAGTTCAGTGGCCAATTTTTCAGTACAGGCACAATAAATATAGAAGTCTTTAATGGCTTCTTACCACCATTCAGCTAAGCTGACATGGTTTGTATGCTCTTGTTCAGTATGCTGTGTTGAGATTTTACTTCCTTAGGGTGTGTCTAGACTACACCTCTCTGCCGACATATCACTATTGCAAATGAAGCCAGGATTTAAATATCCCACACTTCATTTGCATAAAGATGGCTGCTGCTTTTTTTTGAAATGGGGCTTTTTCGGAAAAAAAAAAGGCAGTCTAGACGGGGAATCTTTCAAAAATTAAACCCTTTTTTGAAAGATCCCTTATTCCTCATAAAATGAGGTTTACAGGCTCTTTTGAAAAAGGGTTTAATTTTCGAAATATCCCCATCTAGACTGGTGTTTTTTCGAAAAAGCCTCGTTTCGGAAAAAAGCGGCAGCCATAAATCCTGGCTTCATTTGCAATAGCGATGTGCCTAATCTACATCTTTCTGTCGGTAGAGAGGTGTAGTCTAGACACACCCTTAGAGTTCTCCTTTTGAGCTTCATCATTAGTTATTGCCCTACAGTTTATGATGGCAGGTGGATTTTCTAGCCTACTTCTCTCATTCCTTGTGTATTGGGCAACTCTTCAAACAAAACAGTCATACCAGGGGAGGGCAAGGCTGTCTTTATATTTCACCTCTTCATACTTTACCAATTCCAGATTGGAGAATGTCTAACAGAGCAGGTTCTATGTGAGCAGTGTTTTTGTGTTTCTGACTCTTCCTGCGCCCTCGAACCCCCACCCCAAAGTCAATGGGAGGTTTGCTATTGACATCAGTGACAGCAGGAATATGGCAATATCAGCATTCTTGACTGTTAGCTTTAATGTTAGAGTGGTCAAAAAGGAATTAGAATTAAATAACACTTAGAGCCAGTTCTTCAACAGGTGAAAATTGGCATAGCGCTTAGTCTTAAGCTTCAGAGTGGTAGCTGAGTTAGTCTGTAACTGGAAAAACTTAAAAAACAATGAATAGTCTAGCAGCACCTTATAGACTAACAAAACATGTAGATGGTATCATGAGCTTTCATGGGTCTGAAGAAGTGGGTTGTACCCACGAAAGTTCATATATACCATCTACATGTTTTATTAGTCTTTAAGGTGCTGCTAGACTATTAGTTGTTTTTTAAGCTTTTCTCTTAGTGTGAGTGCTTCTGCGAACATCTGTTTATCTACTGCTCCCATCACCAGGGCCTTATAGTATTTTTTTTTAATCAAGCCCTTCTCTGTCTCTCCCTTCCTTCCATTCCTCCACTGAGGAGAGAATTGTTGGTTCACCACCATGCCTTAAACTCTGATTCTGAGGGATGGCTGGAAATTAGTTGGTTTTGCATTTTGTTCTGGAACTTTGTGCTTATCCCAGTATCTCCAGGAAGCAAGTCCCAAATGTGGGCCATTACTGAAAAATCTCTGGCTCCTGCACGTACAAGATTTACTCTTGAGATTGACATTTCTTTTTTCTATTAGAAAGTAGCTCTTATGGGGGAGCATGATTGTTTGTTAGTGTGAGGCAGTCCAATGGGTAAATTGAGTCCAATGCTCTGGACGGTTTTGCTAGGTTGGGCCTCTGGCTGGCAGAAATGTAAATTTGCAGTAATGGCAAATCAATTAACAATATATTGCTAGGTACGCAAACAACAGATTTGGGTTCAGCTACTGACTTCTGCGACAAAAAGAAACAGGCTTTCATCAACCAAAACAGACTTTCTCCCGAACAACTCCATTATACAGGCAAAATACAAATCATGTGTAATAGAAAGAGGTGTCATAATACAACAGTTTTTCAATGACATTTTGCACAACTCCAGGTTTCGGGAAAACTAGCTGATTAGTAGCTGTTCTTATACCCTATCAGAGAGCTGTACTTTTGCATGTGGGCACTACACAGTCTTGACAAAACTCTCTTAATAAAATGAATGCCCATTAAATACACTGAAAATTTATTGGTATTAGCTGCCTGTTCCCTAGGGGAATTGTTGCAAATTCTGTCTACATCAACATACAGCCTTTTATACAAAGTCCCACAGGACTTGTATACAGCCCAATATTAGGGCCAGAGTGCAAACATGAGCAGTTGCTTATGTGAGTGGCCTGATGAAGTCATGGAGATTTCCTGAAAATAACTGCTCATCAGTGGGAGTAAGGCATTCATCATCTGGCCTCTTGATAACTGCAGCATAAATAGGTGAGAGGAACACCAAACAATATTTTTTTTTCTGAGGAACACAAAGGATTTTTTGTTGAACTCTGTTGTTATCCGTGGCACACCTCTGACTGCCTCACGGCACACTGGTGTGCTGCAGAACACAGTTTAAGAAACACTGGTATAGACCACGAGGTTGCTTCGCTATGTAGATGCAAGTAGGCAGTTTGTGTAATCCTATGACCATGAAGGCTGTTGCGCCCGAGAGAGAATCACTATTGGAAGGTGGGTGGGTAATGACATAATTGACAGTGTGTGGCTGGGACATGCATGCCTAAGTGAACTGGCCATGCCCCTCTCTTTCTTGCCCATCATCTCCAAAATTCCCCAACAGAGCGGGGTTGCAAATGGCTTAAACAGCTGAAATGCCCATGGAGGCAGATTTTCCACCACCAGTCATCCCATAACCTTGGGTTATGTTAGCAGAAGCCAAGGAGTAAAAGAAACCTGTAGCATATAAAAAAAAAATAAACTGCAACATGTGCCCTCACTACAAATAGGTACTACTTTTCACCATTTACTGACAATCAGCTGCAAGTAGTTTGTTGTTGCTCTTGAATTGTGTCTACAAATGTATCAGAGAGATTTTTTTTGCTGGAAGGAAAACCTAATGCTTCTGTTTTTTCCATTTGTTATTTCCAGGTCCAACAGATCTCAGTATGAAGAGGCAGCTAGCAACCAGCTCTGGATCTTCCAGTAGTACAAGCTCTAGACCTCAGCTGAGTCCCACTGAAATAAATGCAGTGCGACAGCTTGTTGCAGGGTATCGAGAATCAGCAGCATTTTTATTGCGTTCTGCAGATGAACTGGAAAACCTTATTTTGCAGCAGAACTGAGTCACATGACCTTCATGCTGGCCTAGTCTTATCTTGGAGTTTCTACTAATGACATGTTGAGTTCGCAGAGCAGACACTTCAGTTACTGCAGTCTTTTTAGGAGAGTTAATTACCATAATGCCACACTGTTCTTGATCCATAAAGTGATGTGTTAAGGTGCTTCAAGTGAACTTTGACCTCCAATAGTTCTGAGGTACTTTAATGTGTCCAGCCTATTGTTTTTTTGTTTTAGTGTGTCAACATAAATATCAAAAGAAGTGGCTTGAGATTGTTAACTCGTTCCAACAAGTGGAGGAAAGAGAAGATGCTGTGGTGGTAAAAATTGGTTCAAGATCCAAGTGCAATATTAGTGGAATGTGCTACTGACTCATTGGACTTAAAGCTGCAGTATATGGCAAAAAGTTGCCAAAAGTCCTGTTGCCACAGGACACAATTGCAATGGAAAGGATCTTGTATTTTCAAAAATGTAATTTTTATAAAAACAAAACAGAAAAAAACCTTTTTGTTTTCATTCAAAATTTTTCATTTTTACTTTGGTAAACTTTTTCACTGGTCCTAAAAATGTTTTGAAGATCTATTGTAAGTCTCCCTCTTCCTCTCCAGAACCCCCTGACTCTGACCTTCTCCCCAACTTCCTATTCTTTCTACAAGTAACTCTGGATGCTGGATAACCCTTCCTTTGTGTGCTGTAAATTGTCATCTCTGGAATCACTTCAGAAGGAAGCATGCATTTCCTTACATTCTTGCCATTCTCACCTTCATCCTGGAATATATTGCAGCTTTATTAGCAGTTAATAGAGATGAGGGTTTTTTTAAAAAGACATATCATTTTAAAAAAATGATTTCTTACGGCTAGCTCATTGAACTCCGTGATCGCTGCTGCTGTCTTGTACAAGTCCCATTAGTAGCGATTGGATGTAGATGATTGAATGTTAAGAGGTTGCAAGTGACAATCTGAAAATGTGCACTCTTGTGTTTGTTTGTTTATTTATTTATTTATTCCTTTCAACAAAATACGTACAGGAAAAAAAAGGCACTGACATTTCTGTTTTGATTTGTGTAATGCCCACACCTAGCTGAAAACTGTACAAAAATTATAAACGGATGCAGCTGCGACTTTAATTAAACTCTTCTCTCCTCTCCCCAAATTCTCCCACCCCCTATTTCTTATTTTATAAGATTGAATACACATGAATGGTGGTTTTTGTGCACTAAAGCAAGCTTATTTTTGAATATATAGAGACAAGTACTTTAGTTCATGCTTACTGTACTATTTGTTCTGTTTAGCTTTTGTTGAATAACAAGTTCCTTGTGCATTCCTGAATTTGCCTTATTTCTTGTACAAAATTTTATGTAATTCAGTTTTTGACAATGAGTTTAAGGCATCAGTGATATTTTATATCTACTTGTTACATATAGTTTTCCAAGTAATGACTGTGATTGTGACCCAGTAATGTGCACTTTTTCTTGTAATGTGGACATTGCTATGCTTTTTTTCCCCTCTAGTGTTTCTAGAATGACTATTGCTTACCGTTATGTAAAGAAAAAGAAAAAAGAAAAAAAGAACTTTTGTGATACTGTTGGTGAATATTAATGTGAAAAAGGCTATGAAATATGAGTATTTTGGAGGTACATAGATACACAAACATCTATCTGAGTTGTGAACTAATGTTCACAAATTTAAATGAGAATTCAAAACCTGAGGGCTGGAATTATTTCCTCTGTTTTGTTTGGGTAAATAAACAGATTTCTGTGTTTAATGATTGTGAAACATTATAACGTTTAAACAAACATAGTGTCTAATCAGTTATCAACACAGTCCTCTTAAAACAGGAAAAGAGGACTTCCACTCCAGCTGTCAGAGATGACACGGCTCAGTTCCCAAAAATATTGAGTAAATCCATTTGGGTGATCTAGATAGAGCTTTGTCATAATGAAGAATTTCTTCAATAAGAGCAGAGACAGGCAGTGCATAAATCATAAGGGGCAAGTCACTAACACTTCACAGTTTAAGCCTGGCTTGAGGCAACACAATCTAATGGGTAACATTTATTCTTAGAAAATCTATCAAGTGTCCTTTAAAGGCACTTGACATTGACAAGGTGAATATTGTAGCAAGTTCTTGTTAATTGCTGCCCCATCATTTAATAGATGTATTTTCTCCTACTGTAATTAATACTGTGTTCTCGCTCTTTTCTTTAAAAAATGTGCCATGGCTCTGCTTCCCAGCAGAGAAAATGTGCTGCTTCTCTCCTCTGGTATCCATCAGGTATTGAAGGGCCAATCAGGAGCAAGAGATTTAACGTTCGTTCCTTATGTTTTCAGGCAATATCTCCAAACTCCTCTGCAACTTCCTGCCTTGCAGGGAGGGAGGGAGGGAGGAAGTGGCTTTGCTGAGGAAACATCTATAGTCCTCAACCACAAGAGCCATGGAAGAGAGCCTTGCTAATGCAGGTTTACACCCTCCATGGACAAGAAAGTTGTAATGGTGCCAGGACTGCAAAGTTTTCCAAGCTTCTCTTGAAGGGCGGGTGTGCTTCAAATGTTCAGCTGAACAGCAACTGAGCAGTCTGTGCACCCAGCTGCCTGCCAGCTGGAATGAACCAAAACTGTGGGGCTCACTGAGCTAAAGCCAGACCTCAACCAGATGCCAGGGACAGGTGAGAGAAAGAAGAGGTAAGACATTTACTTTATAAACCCTTCTCCCATTCACTCATATTTTACCATGTATTATTTTTTGAGGGAGAGGCAGAAAATCTTGGCAGTATTATGTGGCTAATTGTCTTCAAAGCCTTTGTCCTCCCTCCCTTTTGAAGGCAGAGGGCGCTCTCTTACCCTCCAACCCCCCGCAGACACTCTCTAAGCATGCCCCTCCATCACTGATTCTCTTCTCCAGGCTCCCTCCTCAAAAATCTCCAGGGACTGTTTTCAGACTCATTACATGCAGGAATCAAACCCTTCAATTACTTACAGCTCAAGTACCTAGCCCTCTTTAAAAGCCTCCAGGCAAGCCCACTTCTTTGGAGGGTTAACTTTGTCTCCCATATGATCTAAACTCTGAGTTGTTCCCTTGAAATTTCACTGCAATAGTATCAGTGACAGTGATGTCTTTGGGAAGGAAGACATTTTTATAATTCCTTACCTGGAAGCTAACTCTTCTGGTGTAAGTCCCAGCAGGAATCATTCTGAGTGGCCTCTCATTCTCTTACAATGGTTTTAGCCCCTAAACATAGAGAAAAGCTCGATCACTCTTTTACAAAAATGTGTGCATCTTGGAACAGTCATAGACTCACCTACAGGGTTAGCTTTCCTCTTTCACAAAAGGATCCTGAAACTAAAAACCACCACTTGGAAGTTCTAACCCAGTCAAAGTTCACTGTCCATTTCTGCATGTGAATTATGGATATGCAAGTATCTTGCTAGAATCTGGTTCCCTGGGCCCAGTACCACTCAGACCCATCTTGTCCCTGCACTTTGTGAAGAAACTGAACCTTCCAGCTAGCTGGTTAAGTAGATCTCTCTTCACCTGAGTTTACTTCACAGGAAACTCATTCAGACCTGATTTTTCCTGGACCTTTTGGAATTCCAGTCTGACCACCCCATGCACAGATATTGCAATGACCTGACCCTTCTGTGCTCAGCATGCCTTCATAGTCCTCACGACAAAGGAGTTTGTCAAACATATTTGCTCCCTTACCATAGATTTGGAAGACTGTAAATGCATAGAACAATGAGTGCTAAGTGGTCCGAATTACTGAGGGGTGCTGAGAAGAATCTGGTGTATTGACCATCTGCAGCTCTGATGATCCAGCCTAGCTCCGGACAGAGGCTTTACTTAAATCACTTTAATTAAACCCCATCCAGCATCCATCTTTCGCTCTAATTGTCCTCCCCAAAAGCCAGTGTTTCCACCTAAGCCCACCATGGTTTTATATCCTTGTTTTAAATAAATAAATAATCAGCTTGTTTCAAGTTGATAAAAAAACATGGGCTGTCTGCTCTGTCTGATTTTGGTCTCACTGGACCCGGGGTGGTCAATAATTTTTGATGGGGTGGGGGGAGCCACTCCAAGAATTTAGAAAGTGGTCAAGGGCCGCACTCTTCCATGATATTGATGGAGGATATGTGGGGTCTGGGATGGAGGTTGGGTGCAGAAGGGAGGTTGGGATAAGGTATTGGGGTGCAGGAGGGAGAATGGGGTCTAGGAGGGAGTTTGGGTGAAGGAGGCGATTATGACGTAAGTTGGGGGATTGGGATGCAGGGTTTGGGGATGTGATCTAGGCTAGGAGGGGCTTGTGATCTGGGGCAGGAGACTGGGGTGCCAGATCTGGGAGGAGGTATTGGAGCAGGAGGGGGCAGAAGGTTTGGGGGGGGCAGAGGGTTGGGGGGGGTAGAGGGTTGGGGAAGGGAGGGGCTGGGGTGCCAGAGGCAGGCTTGGGGTGAAGATGGCTTGCTGCTCCACATGGCTTTGCTCTGGGCATGAGAGGGAGGGAAGGAGAAGGGGAGACAAGGAGGGAGAGAGAAGGCTTCCTACACTATCCCTGCTCCCAGCAAAAATTCTTGGCTCCTATTGGCCAGAAACTGAGAGATTGGCCAATGGCAGCTAAGAGATTTTGCTGGGGGGCGGAAACAACATGAGAAATCTCCCTCCTCCCACCCCAGCTGTCCAGAGCGGAGGACAGCTGGCTTTCTAAAATGTGAACTGATCTCAGCCTAAGGGTTCCAGCGAGGGGGCCACAGGCCAGATCTTGTGGCTTGGTGGGCTGGATCCGGCTCACTGGCAGCCACGTGCCCACCCCTGCACTAGACCCTAGGTTAAGATGACCCCTATCACAGAGACTTCCCTGAAAGGCTTCTGCGGTTCCAAGCTTTGGCTCTTATTATTTCATGAGCTTTGTTGGTGGGCACCTGATAAGTCAAAGAAAATCAATTAGCAGGTAAGAAAATGTGTCTATTGTGTTTAGACTCTGTCAGAAGTTCAAAGCCTGAAACCATTACTGCCTGTCCACCATGTCACACGTACAAAAAAAGGAAAAATACTTCCCAGATCACAAAAGAGGAAGGATGCTGGTTGAGCTCTCCTCAGGCTGTTCGTGTAATCCTAAACACCACCCCAATTCCAGAGGAGTCAAAAATTTTGCTTTCAATGAAATAGTTGATGACTGGTGAAACAAAACATTGCTATTAGGCTTCAGTGTTAAGGCTCCATAAAAAAGTCAATTGAATCAGTTAGTGGTACTGTTTTAGACTGTCTAGCTCTGGTAAGATTTAATTGCGACCATCTTCAGAAGGTTAGCCTGACTGACAATCACAAGGGAAAGAAACTTTTTTCTTAAATGAAACTGGCATTCTATAGAAGCTGTTGGACTGAGAAGTCCAGCCCCTGAGTCCAGAAGAACCAGGTTACCGTTATAAAACATAAAATGTAGTACCACAAATAAAAAGTGGCTGGTGGCACAGTTCAGACATGCCACCTATTTAGTGATTGTTGTTTATTATTTATATTGGACTAGATCCCAAAGGTCCCATTGTTCTAGGCACTGTGCAAACATAGTAAAAGACAAGCTTGCCCCCAGGGAACTTACAATATACATGGACCCAACAAATGATAGAAGAAGAAAACAAAGGCACAGAGAAGTGGTTGAGCCTGGAAGAGAAGACAGGTCTTCCAACGTTTAGGCCAGTGTGCTAGCCACTCATCCACACTACCCTGTGCAAGATATGGAATGGAAAGTCTTAGGGTCCAATTCTCTGTTCCCACTGAACTTTCTTGGGGCCAGCAACATGTACCAAGAGAGAAGGATGAAGAGGTGGTTTTGAGCTCTCTGCTGACTAAGAAATCTCTTGAAAGCAGCCAAAGGGCCCAAGAGGAATGGAGAACTGGCCTTCTGCTCTATGAATAGAAGGTTTTATGTGTAATACATAATTTAGTTAATTTCTTTCGGTGTGGAGAGAGAGCTTTATGTCAGCATTTTCCATCGCTTTTCCCAGTAATGAATGTCTGGAAACAAACTTGAAAAGGCTGCTAATAATTGTGAATATACGTAATTTGTATTATAATTACATCTTTGCTTTGCTACCCTATTTATCTATCTTAGTAAAATGATGCTGTAGAGAAAATTGAGGGGAGGTTACAATATATCAGCTGCATATAGGTGCATCACTTGAATCTCTTTTTCTGAGATGCAGAGCAACCACAGAAGCAGCAGGGATATGGATTACAGTGATTAATTAAAAGGATGCTTTCAAGGTTTTAAAAATCATTTTTGCTTGAAGTTGTCTACAGCATCCCCAGGGATGCTTAAAACAGATTGTTTCTTCCTCCATCCCACATGCCTGCTACTTTATTTTTGTAGGGTTGCTTGTGAGATCTCAGATGCTGGCATGTCTTTATAATTAAAAGCAAGAGCACGAAGTAGCTGTTTCAGGAGAATGCACATGGGAAACATAGAGGGGAAAAAAGAGGAGAATTTTTTTATCCAAAAACTTATTTAGTTATTTTTCATTACAAAATTTGAGACATGTAGAACCACAACCCTGACCTACTTATTTCCTCTCTTCTTCCATAAAAGGTGTGCGGGAGGGGAGGATTTGATAAGTAGAAGAACAGCTTCCAGCTGAGAGAAGCTCCCATTGGCTTAGCCAACAGGCAGCTTTACTTTGCAGGTAGCAGAGCCAGCAAAGGAACTGAAGCGCAAACTACAATGTTCTGACTTTGTAGCTCAGTTGCAATACTGTCCAGGTCACTCAGCAAGTACAGTCAGCCTAAGAATTTGGCTTGTGCTTTTTTTTATTAAGACTTTCTTCTTTATTTTTATTTTTCAGTAAAACATCACAATACAAAAAGCAAGCACAAATGAAAATGATAAACTCACTGTTAGCATATAGTAGATCCAGAACATACATATGCAAAACACTGTTACAATCTTGATATTACACCATAAAATCAAATAAATCCAAACTTTACAATTAGTGGAAGGAAATCAGAGGCAAGGCAGGGAGGAGAAGTGTGAAGACCAGGGTGGAAGGGCGGGGGAAGGAAGTCTGGAATGGCCATTGGGCACTGGGATGTTCCTTAGCCAAATGTTTCTAAAACTGGAGCCCAGATTTCTTCTAACTCATGTAGTTGCTCCCTGAGGCACAGAATAGCTCTTTCTTGCCAGTAAGTCAGAGAGGTCTGAAAAACATTGTTTTATTCTTTGCATTGATTTATTTTGGCCTTGTGTAAAATCTAGTTGCCTCCTGACCATCGCTGCTCTCAGAAACCACAAAAGCCCAAATTCATTTGTTAATAGCCTAATACGTAATTCTTGAGTGATGTCGGCTTGCTAAAGCCCCAAATCATTTTAATTCTATTGTCACCTTCTTTCCACAGATGTTAAACCAGCGGATGTTCCCACAACAGCTAGAGAAAGGTGCTCAATTTGTATGTCATCTCTGTGGTGTCCAATATATTCTAAACAATGTTTTTCTTAAATATAATCATAAATCTATAGGAGCACAGTGCTGTATAATGCATTTGGCCATTGTGAAGCCTTTAAAGGATGTACCTGCTCTTTCTCCCAGGTTTTAGGTATATAGTCAAGACTCAGTCTTTTTCCATAAAACACCATGCATGGTTTGAGGGACATCTCTCCTATACTCAGTTCTCAGGGGCGTTGGGCCAAAGAGCTAGCTCAACAAATGCTTTAGCACTATATATTGTCAAATTCCTGTGGTTAGGAGGTTATACTGATCTTGCAGGACGTGGACTGGAACTATGTCCCCACTATCAACCAAATGAGACGGGATGTAATGACTCTTTCTGTCCCGTCTCTGTATATGATCGGTTGCCAATCTGTAAGTCAGAATGATTCTAAATCAGTGTTCCCTGTAAGCTGAATGCTTGGGTGGGCACCCAGGAGAGATTCAGGTGTCACCCAGTTGATAGACAGAATGCCCACAGCTGGCAGCATGTGTGTCTAATGGTGGTGCACATCTGCACATGCCTCAGTGCACTTAACAAAATGTATTCCACACACAAATGGAAAAAATTAGAGGTAACGTTGCTTTAGATAGTGGCTTTTATATGGAATCTATTAGCCAAAAAGGGGCAGTACTCTCTGGGTGGCCACTGCAGAGGGTACTCTGGTTTTCTCTGCAGGATCCCTTAAACCCTGGCAGGCTGATTGTGGTGGCTGTGTTAGAACTAGTGGAGGGCTGGGACGTGATAGAGCTGCTTCAATCATCTGGTCTCCTGCCTCTCTCAATGGAGACCCCAGGCATCCACTAAGATAGTGTGGGGCATTGTCCTGGGCTCTATATGAAGGGCTTGATAATCCTACTGAATCCTTTAAAATAGGATGGTGAGCTGATGACCTATTAACAATATACAAACATCTAGATAAGATGTTCATCTTTACTGCGTTAATATCCTCCCAGAGACTCGAAGACCACTTTTGCCAGGAACTGGAGTCTTCAGAGGTGGGTGCTCTCTTCATTTTAAAAGTTTTCTAAATTCCTTGGTATTTTTATCCCCAAGTATTTAATTGTCTCTGACTGCCTATTTTGCATGCTGTGCTGTTGTAGCCTTGTTGGTCCCAGGAAACATTCCTAGCCCCTTTGGAGAGATTCAAATGTCACTCAGCTGATGTTGGCTCCTGAATCGTCCCCTCCCCTTCCCTACCAGTAGAGAGACATGGTTGGGTTTATGCTGTCTACACAAAGCCATAGGAACTGAACTGTGTGCTGAGAACTGCTGTGTGCCCATTGTTGAATGGGTGGAGGCACAGGGTAGCTACTCAAGCTCAGGGGAGCTGATAGGATTGCCAGGCCCCTGAGCAATAGGAGGAAAGGGGAGAGGAGGCTCTGCACTCCTGGAAGGGACAAGGCCTCAGCCTAAAGGGGCAGGGCGGAGACAGCTCCCATGGTGATTCTAAAGGTCCCTGCCGGGGCGCCTGGCCACTGCCGCAGCAACGCCGAAGGCAGCCAGAAAACCTGGGCCCTTTAGAATCACCAGGCCCCCGGGTACCTGCCCCTTTGCCCCTCCTGCCAGTGGGACTGCCCAAGATTGAACCATCCTACTCTCAGGTTCCAAGATCAGGTGCCTGGCTCAAGCCTATGCTGGTGCCACAACAGTCAGGCTCCTTTCTGCATGCTAGCGTAAGCTCCCCTGCCTGCTGGTCTGGGATACTCAATCCCAGCTGCAGCTTAGAAATCCCCTGTGGGCTTCCAAAAGCACCTGACAACTAACATCACACATCAAATATTATGGTTGGGAAAGGAAACTTACATGAAATGATCTGTTACTCTGCAGTGAGAGAAGAAAACTGGAGCAAAACATCTTACTAGAGAGGACTAAATCTTCCAGGCATCTGTCGTGCTTCTTGTTCTTAAACACTTGCTTTAAGCTTGGCATACAGTTTAAATCCACTCCCACCACTATCAAGACATGCGCAGCAGGAATTTTGGAGCTGGCACTGGGACGCCTCAATGCAAAATGCAGGTGCAGTTAGGTCAGAATCGCGGGACTCTTGGGCATCAAGGGACAAATATGACAAAAATATAATGTCTGATTTAATAAAACTGACACCCACCCCCCCGATTGGTGGAAACAGAAACATTTTAGAAAGCTTATATTTCCCTGTGTTAAATAACCCTAAAAGATTCTTATTTGCTGGGTGCTGAACGTGAGATGCTAAAAATAAATGCTGCTCCTATAAAAATAAAGAACAAATACACCCAGGAGGCTCAAAAGGCCAAACACCAGCGTGAAAACAAAACACCATTGGGTTAAGACGACACAGCACTCCTGTCTGAGGGCCAGGAATGATACAGGAATTGTGTTGCACTGGATTGTAACTACAAGAGTATAAATGTGACAGTCACCACAGGGCCCACAAGCTTGTGGGGGGCCCCATCAGCAAAGCCCATCTCCCTGAGGCACTGTTATGTTTACACAACAGTGCACCAAAGCTGACAGCACTGCAAGGAGAAGGAAGCTGCCCAAATCCGGGGTTCCAAGGACGCACGCCTACCCTTTTCCTAGCTGCTTCCTGCCTACAGCGTGGGGGAGATCATGACTGTGAGTGATGGGCTGATGTAATGCTTAATTTATGCCAGGGCTTAAGTCTTGGCCCTCGAGGCTTGGCAGCACCTGGCCTCCCCATCTCTGGGCTTGCCACATTGGTTAGGAAAGTAAAAAAAAAAAAATTGCTTGAGCCCCAGCAGCTCCTTCACTGCAAATGACGTACTGGGCTGCTCAGGCAGCACTAGAGTTGTCAACTTTCTAATAGGAGAAAACCAAACACCCTTGCCCTGCTCCATCTCTGAAACCCTGCCCCCCCCCCTTCACTCCCTCTCCTCTCCCTCTGTCACTTGCTCTGCTCCACTCTCACTCATTTTCACTAGGCTGGGGCACAGGTTTGGGGTGAGGGGTCTGGCCAGGGTCTGGGCTCTACAGAGGGGCCAAGGATGAAGGGTTTGGAAAGCAGCAAGGGGCTGAGGGGGTTTGTCATGGGGGTGGGGGGAGCGGGGCCTGGGCTGGTGTGGCAGAGGGTACAGACTTTGGGCTGGGGATGCAAGCTTCAGGATGGGGCCAGAAATGAGGGATTCAGGGGGTGGGGGGCTCCAGGCTGGCAGAGGAGTTTGAGGATGCAGGTTGGGGAAGAGGTTCTAGGGTGCAGGATGGGGCTCAGGTAGGGGGGCAGGGTGTAGGCTCCAGGCAGTATTGCCCTCAGCAGCTCTTGCAAGACAGCAGTTAAGTCCCTTTGGCTCCTAGAGGGAGAAGCGACCACGGAGCTCCAGCGGCTGCCCCCACCCAGATGTGCTATTTCCCCACAGCTTCCATTGGTTCAATTCCTGGCTGCGTGGAGCTAGTGCTTGGGGTGACACCGGCACACTGAGCCTCCCCTCTTCCTAGGAGCCAGTGGACGTGCCGGCCACGTCCCAGGAGCCATGTGGAGCCAGGCATGGCGCCTGCCTGCTCTGCTGGTGCTGCGGCCAACAGGACTTTTAACGGCCCAGTCAACTGTGCTAGCAATCCGGGCCAGCGCCCAGCTACTGCTGCTAGCATGGTGGCTGCCACTTTATTCACCAAGGGTCCCCCAGACATGTGAGCAAGGGGTCTGCAAATATGGGAGCTGCTGGGGACTGAGTAGGGAGAGTGGGCTGAGATGAGCAGGGGGTGTAAAGTGCAGTGTGTGGCTGGCTCCTGGCAGCAAGGGGGTTAAGCTCACCAGCTCCAGAGGCAAGGACTGTGGGGGGCACCTACCTCAGGGCATGGAGGATGACAAAGCCGAGGGAGGGAGGGTGGCAGGGGGTGGATGGGAAAAGGGATGTTCAGCCCTATGAAGTGGAGGAAGCTGGGGAGAGTTGCTAGTGACACCTGCCCTGTGTTGGATAGAATCAAGCCCCATTTGACCAGTGTGTGTATCTTACAGGTACTGAGCTGTTACAGGTGCTGGTAAGAGCTGGCTTTTTAGCTCAGTCAGGTAAGGTTTCTATGGTATGGAAGCAGACATGACATGAATCCCTGACAGACAGTAATGGAAAGTGACCAAGGCTTCATGAGCTTCAAAAAGTGCTGAAGATGCGATGGTTTTACTAGGGAGGGGGCATTTTGTTTGGTTGCATGGCAGTACGGATCTTTGGCTTTTACCTCTGTGACACACAAACCAGTGTCAAGAATGGTGTATTTCTGATACGTGTTTGCAGTTGGTGCATGGCCACAGAAGAGGTGAATGCAAAACAAATGCTGCTTGTGCTCAAATTGCAACTTTTTTCCATGGGTACAATTATGAAGTCAAGTATGACTATTTGGGGCTTGATTCCTCATTGCACCACTCCCCTTTCACAGCCACGGAGCTCCATTAATCTAGTTGCAGTAGAATTGTATCAGTGTGAAACTGGTATAGCACAATGACACAAAAGTCATGTGTGCTTCAGCTGTGCCTTGCAACTCTGTAAAGTGTGGCATATAAAAGCTGAGTAACCTGGGGTGTATGTTGCTGCAATAGGCGCATTCATTACTAATTTGTGAAGTCTCTTAACTGCTGTTGTGATGGTTTTAAATTAGATTAAAAAGGGTCATCGGTTTTGAACATAGGTGCTGTCTCATAGGGTGACCTCACGCACCAGAGAGACTTCAGACACCATCTCCCAAGTGACAATAAACAGGACTATGTAGCACTTTAAAGACTAACAAGATGGTTTATTAGGTGATGAGCTTTCGTGGGCCAGACCCACTTCCTCAGATCAAATTGTGGAAGAAAATAGGCATGACCATATATACCAAAGGGATACAAACCAAGTGACAATAATCAGCCTGAGATTACTGCAGGAATCCTGCATCCTGTCACTGCCAGCGAGCCTTTTGTATCAATGTGCAAATAGGGGAGGGCGGGAAAGTTTTGCAGTGTGTGGCCCTGTACATGGATGAAGTGACAGTGGAGTGCCCAGTGCTGTGAATTACTAGCGGTGTGTGTGAGCAGGGGCTGACTGAATGCTTCTGCAGCAGCTAGCTGGGATGGGAAGAGACTTGGGTGTGTTTGTGTAATCACAGTTAGTTTGCTCCTGCTCTGCTTACATATTCAGCAGATCCAGAGGTGTCAAAATGATCAACTTCAGCTGGTGGTAGGTACACATCACCTTAGGACTGAAAGGGGTAATGAAACAGGGTTACCAATGTTGCCATGATTGTTGGAATAAAGAGAAGCAGGATTGTGCTAAACCTGTTCCAAAGGGAGGGGGCACACTCAATTGAAGGAACTTTGTTAAGCCAGGGGGCTCAAATGCCAGAGCCTTATGAAAGTAAGACGGCCTGGAGGCTGCAGCCCCTCTCCGGGGGGGTGGGGGGGGGTCCAGTCTAGATTACTTCAACCTGTCCCTCTCCACTGTTCAAAGAACAGAGCTAATAAGCTTACATTAGGTGCCTCTTTGCTATGTTAAATGATCACTCAGAGCTGAATTCAGTTGTGGTAAGGCTGGGTTTCTGCCCTGCCTGCAAAGAGCTAAAAATCACTTGAGATGGGAGGGTATTTCTGCCCAGCCTGCAAAGGGCTGAAAATTACTGAGACACAGATGTGCAGAGGTCACAGCAGCAAGGCAGAGGACAGCTGACAGGCAGCCAGTGAATGAGTGGCTGGTGAGGCAAACAGGCACGACAGGCAGCTGGTAGGGTGGCAGGAGAGAGGCAAGATGAGCAACCTGCCGGGTGGCAATGGAGAGGTGCAGCAAGAGCAGGCATCCAGCAGGAACAGCCAGCAAGGTGGCTGGCAGAGATGCAGGGAAGCCCATGCCTGAACTGCAGAGCAAGGTTTCTCTTTATCCCACCCAGGGGGGAAGGTGCATTCTGAGGATGTACATTTTAACTCTGGGCAGCAACTGTGAGTGAGGTGCAGAGAAGGGTTGGGCATGTGAAGGGGACATTTACATTGCTGGACTTAAGAAACTGAGGGGAAAAGGCCATTGCCCAACCTAATTGGGCTGAGTCTTTTACTCGTGGTTTGTGTTGATGACCCCTGTTTGTGGTGTTTTCCCAAATTAACACCAAGGTACTTCTCTCCTTTTAGTAAAAGTTTCTTTTCTACACTCCGGCTCTGTGCTTGCGAGTGGGGAAGTATTGCCTCTCCAAGCCACCCACGGATGGTATGTGAATTTCCCAGGTTACTGAGTGGGGGCTAAAGCCGATTCTGTGTTCTATTGAGCTATGTCTACACTGCACGCTTTTTTGCGCAAGACCAGCTGTTCTTGCGCAAAAAATTTCGGAGTGTCTACACTGCACGCGTGTTCTTGCGCAAGTAAATTTACAGTAAATCATCAGAAAAGAGGGCTTGCGCAAGAGTTATTCCTCTCCCCACAAGGAATAAGCCCTCTTGCGCAAGAGCTCTTGTGCAAGAAGACAGTGTGGATGGGAAACAGGGGTTTCTTGTGCAAGAAACCCCTATGGCTAAAATGGCAATCAGAGCTTTCTTGCGCAAGAGAGTGTCCACACTGCCACGGACGCTCTTACGCAAAAGCACATCTCTTGTGCAAAAGCTCATGGCAGCGTGGACTTGCTCTTGCGCAAGACCTGTTGCGCAAGAACTCTTGAGCAAAACAGTTCTTGCACAAGAAGCCTGCAGTGTAGACGTAGCCTTGATGTAAAGGAGTTCCTAGATATTGAACCCAGCCCTGATTGCTGCTTGCTTTGCCTGGCAGAATGATTACCTCTGTTTCACAACATCTCTAACTGCAAGACTGCAAAGGAACATTCTTCTGGTTTCTTTGTTGCTCTGGGGCTTAGCTTCTGCATGCCTGGCATGGGGCTGTGGTGTCCATGTGCAAAGGTAGACACCTAAGGAAATTCCACTGCAACTATTCAGCTGTCCAGTGATTATAGGTGCCTACAGGAATTGGGGGGCTATCAGATGGGCCTAGTTCTGGGAGTTCAGCACCTAAGTAATGACAGTCCTGTGAATACAGCCTCACATGTATATGTATTTAATCTTAAGCCTCTCATTAAAGTCTTCTATTTAAAATAAAGGATCTAGGATGTTGTCTCCATTTTTTTACCTATCCCCTGATTGTGTTCCATCACATGCTATATAATGTGCCTAGTACATGAGGAAATGACTATTACACAGGCATTAAAAAGAAAAAAACACCTGTCACTACTGAACAATTTTATTTGTAGAATTTGTAAAAGTTAAGAAAATTAACCACTATTTTAACCATCACCAGTTAATAATTTAGAGAGCACTTGGTAATTGTTGGTCTTAATTTAACCATTTAGCCTTTGAAAATATGCAAGTTCACATGTTGAGATATCATGACACCTACTGGCAGAGACAACCAAAAATAGAAATAGGTATCACTCGCTTTAAATGCTACTACCCCTTTCAATCTTACTCTAGAAGCAGATTTTTAAGTTGATTGTTTTTCCCCTTCCTGCAAACTACGTGTACTATAAAAGTGAGGAAAAATAATTAAGTAAAAGACACAGTTTCAACTAGATGAGTTCAACATATTAGAAATTCGACCACTAAAGCTTTTGCTTTCCATAACTTTGTCTTGTAATTAGATTAGGGGTTTAAAATATTTTACAGTAACAACAGTGTGAGAAAATAATGAAAAGCATCATTCAATGAGGCTAGCAGAATTGGACCCTAGAATTATTTTTACCTGTATTAATCCATCCCCTTTATACTGGTTTCTGTTCTTCTTTGGTGCACAAATATGTACAAACATATATAGAAAACAGGATTGTGAGGTGAGAAAGCTTTACTGGCCTCAGTTTAAGATGGTCACATTATACTACAGGACAGCACCATTTATTTTGTAGGTGCCAAACTTACATACAAATGCAATTTTAGAAAGTTCTACAATATGATATGGGGGGCGTGTTTATATCATCCCTCGACTTCTAAATTCAAGCGCTTTAGTTCACATTCTTATCATCCAGTTTTAAATTTGTCCGCTTGATTCTATTCTGACTCACATTCATACAACTTTTATGGTTGCTAACAAGTTGAAACTCTTCAATTTAGCTGGTGCATCTTCCTATTTCTTTATTGGACAGATATTATCTATTGTACATTGGTGACAGTTTCAGCCCCCGTGATATGGTTTACTAGTGAGCTGCTATCTATGTTTGCTTAAGCTTTGGAGCGCTATTCTAAGTTTTGTCCACTTGTTATGAAATCGCTGTAATAGTGTCACACATCAACTTGTCATCATGGTTGGATCCTTAAAGCTTGCATAAATCCATTTCTATGTTATACAAAGCAGAATCAACCATTCTTCTCCCACAGATTGCTGAGTAGGGCTGGGCAATTGCACAAATCCTCGTACGCCACCATTTCACTTTGTAATTTTTCTAGCTCCCTTTCATAAAGTAGAGCTTGAATTTTGCTTATATTATTTGAAGCATGGCAAAAGAACTGTTGCTTATTACAAGTTGAGAGGCAGTAATAAGAGGTTGGACAATTTTCTAGTAGAAGCTGTGCTTCTTTTTGTACGACATGTTTGCAGCTTACAGTTTGAAATATAGAATAGTTTTAATTTCCTCCTGGAACTAGTATTTGCGAAGATGGAGCTTGAAACTCAGACTTCTCTGAAACTATAGAAGATGGCTTTTCTCTCTAGAAATACTTTTAAAAATACATTTGGTCCTTTGCAGCCCCACCTAAAACATGGGAAATGAAGGTGGAAGAAAAACTAGTCCAAAGAAAAGAGTGTGTACAAGGGTGTTGGTCTTTTAGTGCGGTGTTGGTCTTTTAGTGCGGTGTCGCCAGCGGGGCACACCGGTTCCCCATCCATCTCCCTCTAATCCAACGGGAGAAGGAAAGTCTCAACAGAGGGTTCTTGTCCGCTCCTCAGTCAGGGGCGCGGGGTAGGGAGGCCCGGGCCCGCCCTCACTCACGGGCCCCAGCCCAGGGCCCTAAGGACAGGCTCTCTCAGTGTCCTGTCCGGCTGGTGGGGGATGGTCCCAAAACTCACCAGCCCACCGGCAAATCCTAGGATGCCCTGCCCTGGGCTGCTACCCCGTTAGCCCCAGTACCCCTCTGCCATCCTTCGCTACCCATCCTCCTCCCTCCTCTGTGACCCTTCTTTCCTTTTCCATCTTCCTCCCTCTTTCGCTCCTCCTCCCCTCCCCTTTATTTCCCCTCTGCCGTCGCTCCCCCGCTGACATCATCCATCCACCTGGGGGTGGGGCATCCTGACGTCACCCGCTGACCTGGGGGCGGGGCGCCCTGATGTCGTGGGCATGCCCTGGTGCACGGCATCCTGCAGGCATCCGGCTCTTGCGCCCATCAGCTGTGCGGCTGCCGCGGTGCAGCATGCACAAGGGGCCAGCGCCTCCCGGCTCACCCCGAGGAGCACAAGCGTTGCCGTGGGGTTAGTGTGGGGTGGTTCGTGCGGGGCAGACTCGCCCCGTCACAGAGTGGTACAGTGCCCATTGAAGTAAATGGGGTCTTTCCATTGTCTTAAGTCACTACTGGATCAGGCCCTAAATAGTCAATATTAACAAATTCCGAATAAATAAACCCAATCAGGATTTAAGTTTCTAGGTGGGGGTGTTAAGGACCAAATGCATTTTAAAAGTATTTCTAGGGCTGAGAGCCATCTTTTGTATCTAGTTTGACCAGTCTGAATTCCAAGCTTCACCTTCATACACAGCTAGATCCCACAACTCATACTCCTGTGATTAGTTACTCACCTGAGGGTCATAGGACAGGTCCTCAGCTATGAAGGATTTACCCTTTTTAAAAAAAAAAGGGGCGGGTACCCTAACCTTCCTAGTAGCAAAAAAAGCATAACCTCAAACAAAGAGGGTTGAATGAGATGAATAATCATTTTAAATTTGTTACAAAGCCTATTACAGAACTGGATGTTCTTTCTGAGTTTTGTATCTCTGCCTTGAGAAAATCACCACCTCTGACGAATTTGCTGCCATAGTCTTCCTGTGAACAAATGTCAATGTCACTTCCAGGGGGGAAACCCTTGAAAGGAAAACTCACATGTAAGATCACAGGATTTTAAAACACTGCCTTTATTAATAAAGCGGAGCAAATTGTCAAAACATTCTACAGTCTCTAACATAGAAAAGTGGTCAGTTCCCCAGGTGATCCTGCAGCTCTTGGCTTAACCCAAGTAACCCAGTAAAAAACTGGATGCAAAGAATTTGCCTCACAGCAGCTTTGAAATAGTTTGATGTCATCTGGCAGCTACTCCAAGGGAAACATACATAAGCCATGGATGAGTATACTGCTATCACAGGCTCAGAGCCATTTTGTCTGCACAGACAGTGGGTTGGGGAATCTCCACTCAGGTGCTACAGTTCCCCATTCTCTTCTATTATTCTTCTTGCAGGGGGCCACAACCCAGTTTAAGGGGGTTACCATGGCTAGAGTTAGATGTGCTGGGGCCAGTGGTTGAAGCCAAATTTCAAGCCCCAACTGCTCAGGGCTGAAGCAGAAGCCCTCAAGTTTCTATTTTGGGCTACTCCCCACCCAGGGCAGTGGGGTTCAGGCTCTAGCCCAGCCGCACGGAGCGGCAGGTCTCAGGCTTCAGTGCCCCCTTGGTGAGGTCATATAGTAATTTTTGTTGTCACAAGGGTGTCTCTGAGAAACCCTGCTGTGGGCCAATAACAGCTTAGTTAAAGGAGAGACTAAATTATTAAAAGCTGTGATCACATGTATCATATACAACGAACTCAAGAATGTCTCAAGCTAGTAGTTTGGGAACAGGGCTTGTGCTTGCCAGATGCTTTAGAGATGGCTTTGAATTAGTAGCTGCATCCAAAAACCCCCACAACTTCATTAATGGGGGGAAAAAATCTTGAAATTTCTCCCTGAATTTTGTAGGTTGGATCCATCTCTGCTGAAAACTAGGTGAATTATTGTCTTTGTATAGCAATTGTCCCCTCATTCCTCACTTGCTTCTTGTGGTTAGTGTAAGATCAGGGTAAGATGGGGCTCATCATTATGGAGTTAGCTCAGGTGTATGCTTCCAGCATCAAATTGATTCCTACCTAAGGTATAAAAGCTGCAGCAGGCGCCTCACTAGACCCACTTCTTCAGAGATTTGTAATATACCCAACTTGTGCTTATTTACCTTGTGCTACAGCAAACCAATAGATGCTGAGTCAGAAAACTCCCCTTACAAAGCCTTCTCAAAACCGACGGTTTTTTGCATTAACACGATGCTAGATATGGTGAAGGAGCTGTCTGAAGCACATTGGTCCTCAAACTAAATGTAACTAGTACAATCAATCAACCTTGCACTATCCCCTTCACTAAAGCCCTTCCTCCTGCATACCTGTGTGCACACATTCAAATGCAAACCAGATTAATTAAATCTGTTCATTCTACAGGGATTGGTGTCTTTTTGACAGGTAAGTTCCTCACACAAATACTCCTTATGTGTGGAATGGGAAAGGGCAATTTATCCAGACACCCTCCAGTGTCCATGCACTGTTTCAATTTCATGGGAAGAGTCATGTCCTAATCTTTGCATTGAATCAGACAAGAGTTCCCTGGCTACTGTAAAAGTGCTGGGGCACTTGCTGGTAGCTGTTGAATACAGAACAAAACATTTGCTTCGATAAAGGGGTGAAAGGAAAAGACCTGGCTAGCAGCAGCTGCTGAAGAGGTAACTAATTTGCTGGTGAAAACCTAGTCAGTTTAACAGGTGTGTCCCTACACAAAAGGAGACACTTCAGAAACTTTACAAGCTGTTCATATTTGATTCACCAACCTTTGTATTTTTCCTTCAGGAAGCTGGTCACCTTGAGGCCCATTGGTGATATATAGCGTGTCGCCTTACATAAGATGGAATAAGCATCTCAGAGCAGTGATCTAGAGGAAAGGGACCAGAAGAGAAAATCTCAGTTCTGGGATATCAAACACACAACAACCTCGCTCTCTTTGGCACGTATATGGAAATTGTGGCTTTGTGGAGCCCAAGTTCCTGAGAGACAGCAGCCAATTTCTCACCTCCACTCAGGCAATCAAAATCTTAAGCTTATCCTGCACTTACCAAATATGGCATTTCTTTTCTTCGTGTGCCATTGTGTGTGTAAGAGGGAAGTGTGGCTCAACAGCTGCCTATAGTCAACATAGTCAATCGGCTTAAGAATGTAATCAGCTAGAAAAAAAAGGAAGGCTAAATTACAGTCACTTGTTACTAATAAAAGTTACAGTATTAAGCCCCAGCAGGAGATGAGTTTGTGTTCACTACAACTAAGCATTTGGTTCGCCGTGTGCCTTACAGCACAGCAATATTGTACACAGAGAGACTCTGACAACAGAACAAACTTGGAAGCAACACTTATACAATAAGCTCTTTACTCCACCTGTGGTTTTCAGTGTTACCCTGTGAACATTCTTGGTTGCATAGGACACTTCTCCGCCTCCCCATTTCCATCTATCATCTCTTTCTGCTTGATTCTGTATTCTTAGTCACAACTGTGTGCTTCTGACATCAGTTGGTTTAACTACTATTCTGTCTTAAATACAGCATAATGATTTCACCGCAGGATCAAGCAGACAGGCGGGGAGGCCTTGTATAAACAAAGAGCTTTGATTTATACTAACGGGAAAAGAAACCTATTGGATGCACTTGAAGCAAATTACAGGCCCAGGTACCTGAGAGATACTATGTTTAGAAGTTTTCCCCCTTGTGACGGTGGGCTAGCACCTGAGCCAGCACTGTGGTCTCTAATAGTATTTACAGGCTGTATTTCCCTGCTCCAGCACCCTCGGGACCTGTCCAACCCTGAACCAGAGAATTTGCTCGACCAGATGAGGTCAACTCCGCCCCCTTTATTGCTAGTGGGCTCCGCTTCAGTGGCAGCAGAGGGGCCCGCACTGAGCAAGTGGGGTGCTCAGGGGGAGATGCAGGGTAACTGTGGAATGCCACAGCCAGGGACTAGGAGCAGAGCGCACCAAGCCCCACAGCAGCGAGGCCACCCTCCTGGCCCCTGCTGCCAGCTGGGGAACTGCACGCCTGGCCCCCAGCCACAGGGCTCTGCAGCCACCCAGCCTCTTCCCCCTCCCCACTTCTCCCTCCCTGCACTTGCTGTGCACTGGAAGTTCTGGGAGGGTGGAGGGAGGAGTTGCTGAGTGGAAGTCTGACTTTTCCCCAGGAGAGCTCCAGCTTGGGAGCATGCACAGGGATGCCGGACCGCAGATGGGGCTAGGCTACGGAAGTCCAGACCACAGAAGTCAACCCTGTATTAGGTTTCCCTAACTGGTCAAGGGTAGAACTGATTGCAGGCCGTATTACAGCTCCTGAGTCCATATATCCATTAACAGGGGAGTGGTAGTAAAGGGCACGATGCAGCAGGAGAGAAGGACAGAAAGCAAGGCGAGGTGTGCCTTTCTCCAGCTCTCCTCCGAGTAAACTCACCTTCCCTCCTGCTGTTGGAGGAGCTGGAAAGTTAAGGTACTTTGTGTAAAGGTGTATAGGGATTAAAACATTAAGGCTACGTCTACACTGGCAGCTTCTTGCGCAAGAACTCTTTTGCGGAAGACTTCTTGTGCAAAAACTCTTCCAGAAGAGAGCGTCTACACTGCCATGTGCTTTTGCGCAAGAGCATCCATGCCAGTGAAGACGCTCTCTTGCACAAGAAAGCTCTGATGGCCATTTTAACCATCGGGCTTTCTTGCGCAAGAAATTCATGTTGCCTGTCTACACTGGCCTCTTGCACAAGAACAGTTGCGCAAAAGGGCTTATTCCTGAGCGGGAGCATCAGAGTTCTGGCGCAAGAAGCCCTGATTTCATACATTAGAACATCAGTGTTCTTGCACAAGAACACGCGGTCAGCGTAGACAGGCAGCAAGTTTTTGCGCAAGAGCGGCTGCTTTTGCGCAAGATCGCGCCAGTGTAGACACAGCCTAAATGAACTACACGGTGGTGGAGGCAAGCAAGAAGGGCTCAGAGCAGCCTCTGGTCATGGAAGAAATGGGGATCATGGTCCACGTGCCCTTTCACACACCCCATTCAATGTATTCATTTCTCATTTTATTTACTGAATTTACTTCTTGGGTCAGGTGCCTATTGGACCACGCTGGAGTCTGAATCAGACCAGGTCAGTAGTACAAGCTCCTTGCCCAGTCAATGTAGCTGACTTGGAGATGTCATCTCTGGGAGTTAGAGGCAGTTCCTTTGCTCTTACTCTTTCATCCTTGGTGGCTATGCTGTAAGGGCCAACCATGGTGGTAGTTTTTTTATGTGGGCACTAGCTCAGTCAACTTCCTAGTGGACTATCAAATAATTTTAACTTTGGGACATCTATCAGAGCTGGTCACATTGTTCAGGCATTATTGACTTGGGCAGACGCAAAAACAGAAGTGAGACTTGCTATGCTGCCATTACCAGGCATATAAGCCATCCTCTGAGCATGTAACAAAAGTGATGGTACAAAATTTCAAGACAAGACACCTAAAATCAGGACAAGAGAGGAAATTGTAACAATATTCCCAACTAATACACTAAACTCAGAGGAGCTACTGACACTCTATACTGGTATCCAGATAAATAAATTATTCCTCCAAAGAAAGCACTAATGGTAAAAAGAACGAGACGTCCTGGGGCACCTTAAAGGCTTAAATTTATTTGGGGATAAGCTTTCATGAGCTCGAACCCACTTCTTCAGTTGCATCTGATGAAGTGGGTTCCAGCCCACGAAAATTTATACCCAAAGAAATTTGTTAGTCTTTAAGGTGCCATAGACCTCCTCATTTTTGCTAAAGCAGAGTAACACTGCTACCCCTCTGAGACTTGTCACTATAAGTAAATCGCTTTTCCACATATTTCATAGTCCAAGTAACTATGAAAAGGGTACTAAAGTTGTCTATGTTATATAAATCACACCTATTCTATATCATCTTAACTGAAAAAAAACCCCAGAATTTTGCCTGCCATATTGTTTTAACTCTTTCAGAGAACAAAGTAGTGGCAATTATGTGAAGTTAAGAGGAATTAAAGAGGAAACATTTAAAAATATTACTGTTCCCTTGTCAGCAATTGTGTCAGTTTGGGAGACAGGGCTTAAAAAGGGGCAGTAAGACATTTGTCCGATTTACATGCTTCTCTGAATCAAAACCTGAACATTCTGAAGGACCCTCATGCCTTGTGAGGGAACAGCATTTACGATTAAGTGGTCAGGATTTATCAACAGACACCATGTGGTGATAGCTGAGATGCTGCAATCTTCCTCCTACTTAGAATGGGATATCTCTGATACTGTTTGGTAACAGTGGATGAAGGCTGATTTTAAAAGCAACTACTAGTGTTTATATAATTTATGATTGCTTTTCACTTAATATACAAGAGGCTAACATTGTGCATGTCAGAATCTATAGCATGCCTCAAATGCCCAAAGTAGGAGGTCTAGGTTGTATATTAGGAAAAATTATTTCACTAAGAGGGTGGTGAAGCACTAGAATAAGCTATCTAGGGAGGTGGTGCAATCTCCATCCCTAGAGGTTTTTAAGTCCCAGCTTGACAAAGCCCTGGCTGGGATGATTTAATTGGGGCTGGTCCTGCTTTGGGCAGGGTTTGGAATCAATGACCTCCTGAGGTCCCTTCCAAACCTAGGTTTCTATGAAAGAGGACATGATCATAACAGCAATCAACAGAGTCTCATTTGAATAGTTTCTGGTCACTTAATATAAGCCCGGTCAATGGTGCCAGAAGCCAATCAGGGTATTCTCTGGGTCACCCGCTAAAGCCAATGTGACAGGTTCCCTCTCAAGGGGTTACGCGTTCCATGATGCCAGTGTTCTCCTAGCCTCTGGAGCACAGCCCTTGGGTCTCTTGCTGAATCTGCCTTCACCTAGAGTTAAAAAACCTACTTTTTCTGGCCCTAGAATTAAGTGCATAGTTCCTCTTCAGGTAAGATACAGTAGCTCCAGTTTCAGTCACAATCAGACGTATTGCCTTGTTCAGCCTAAAAGTTTAGCACTGCACCTGAATATCTGAACTGAAAGTGACAGCCTGAATCTCCAGCCCTGCTGAAGGAAGAAAAGAATTACAGTCTTTAAGCCTGGAAGTTCTGTGCCTCACTTGGAGGGTAATATCAGAAAATGTCATGGGAAGATTTAAATAGAAACTGCTCCATTTAATGGGATTTTGGTCACAGTACTATGGATCACTTTAGCAGCATAAAAGATGCATTTGAAAGACTGCCCCTGTGCCTTTAAGTTCTGGCTCGGTTTTCTTTGCTAAAGGCTTAAGGGTGGTCTCTTTTGCATTTCTTCTACATACTCTGCAAAAAATACCTCTTCCCCCTCCCTGCAGTCTACATAGAAGATGTGGTGGCTTAACATATTGTATTGCCTGCTGCTCCAGGCAAAATCATGACAAATGCTTTTCTCTGTAACTGTGTTGTATGCTAATGGATGTAACTGCAAGAAAAGCAGATTTAATTATCAGAATGTACAGTTCATTTCATTGAATCTGAATGCCACAAGTGCTAAAGTGAACATGTCAAAGCAACTTTTACAAGCCTTTCTCTCTGACCTGTTACCTGAGATGGGAGTTGATTTCTTCTTCCTCAAAACCCCTACTCTTCTAGGTTCTGAGCTGAGCCAAGGCACTGGGGGATAGGCATGTATGGGGAAATGAGTCAACTGGTCAAGGAGGTTATGTGTATTGGATAGTGTGTAGAGCTGGGGGGAGCTAGATCACAATGGGAGAAGCTAGAACTAGGCCCGAATGAAGGCTTAATGGGGAGGAAGAGAGACACCCTTTCCCCCACCAAATCACTCTCCTGGGAAGCCCTCTAGCACAGCATTCCACTTGTCACTCTGAAAATATGAACAACTTGCAGGGGGCAAAGGCAGCAGATAATGCTGTATAGCCTCTCCGTTATTCTGGGCCTCCGCCATCCCTGGCTTCCCTATATGTGCCCTCCAACCATTTTTTAACATGCT
Organism: Pelochelys cantorii; assembly: GCA_032595735.1. NCBI lineage: Eukaryota > Metazoa > Chordata > Testudines > Trionychidae > Pelochelys > Pelochelys cantorii. Next base: position 73,466,627 of record CM064327.1, read on the forward strand.
AGCCATGAAAAAAACAACTGACGCTTACGGAGCTCATGACTAAGTGGCATTTCCCTACCAGCCTCAGCCTGTATCTGGAAGATGGTGACTGGGTTCAATATGCAAATATGTAACATTATGCTAATTAGCATGTCTATAAAAATGAGAGACCGGCACGCTATCTGATACTTTGCACAAAACAAAACAAAGAGAAAGCCCTGCCCAGGATAGTTTGTTTGCCCAAACGGCCCATCGGGTGTTCAGAGGAAGATGGTAACTCAGAGTAGGGTCTGTGGAGAAAGAGAAATGACCATAGCTCCTCTCTAACCTCTTAGTCTCCTTGGTTCTCTTTGTCCTCGTTGGGGCTTTTTCACTTCCTCCAGTTCTTCCCCATCATTTCTCCCTCAGTATGCTCTCTTACTATGCTCCTCGTCTCCTCACCCTCCCTTCATCTGTTTCCTCCTAACTACTTAGTCCACTATCTGCATCTGCCTGCACCCCTTCCTTGGCTCCTCTTTTACCCCTGTCTTCTCCTGCTCAGTCTTCTGGATCTTTCTCCCCTTATACTTTGATTACCTTGCTGCCAGAACCAGTGTTCCCTCTAAGCTGCAGGGCAGCACGGCTTCACAGGGCTCCCTGCACAGAGCTGACTGACTAGGCCAGGCTGATTAATTACCTGTGAAGCTGTGCTGCCACCACACAGCTTAGAGGGAACACTGGCCAGAACCTGTGTGCATGGAACCTCCAAAACCTGCTGTCCAATGAATATCTCTGCCCTGGTGTGAGGCCAGAGCTACCCTTTCACAGACCTTAATGGCAGTATTCAAAGACCAATCTTTCCCAAGCCTGCAAAATCAGACCCTTTAATGATCATCATCGGCTTACCTGGTATAGATCTTCATCTTCTTCCTGACATACTGGCTCAATTGCCATCTCTGTTGCTAAATCCCATGTCCCTACAACTAGGCTCTGAGATCCCAGTCATGTCTCAGGCTATGTGTAGGGAATAATGTCTACACTACAGAGTTTTTTCGGAAAAATGGCCTTTTTCAAAACAAAAGAACCCCTTCATTTATGTCCACACAGCAATTGCATTCTTTCGGAAAAAAAATCAAAAGAACAGAGGGATTTTTCCGACATTGGTAAACCTCTTTCTATGAAGAAGCCGCCTTTTTCCGAAAGAGCTCTTTCGGAAAAAGGCATGTGTGGACGGGGAAGAGGAAGTTCTTTCGAAAGAAGAGGAAAGAGGAAAAAGCACAGGTGCCCTGGTGGTTACTTTGTCTATAGTAATCACAGATTACATGCAAGACAGCATCCATTGAGTGTGGACGCTATCTTTCGAAAAAGCAGATCACTTTTTTAATGCGCTTTTGCTGTGTAGATGCTGTCCATCAGAAGATGATTTTTCGGAAGATCTTTTCTGGGGAAGCTTCTTCCAAAAGAAGCCTGCAGTCTAGACGTAGCCTCAATCTCCCAGCCTGGCTCCTCATTGCACCAGGCTGGCCACTCTGTGGAATTGGTGTTTTCCTCATCCTTGTAGCTAAAACAGTAGTGCCTACGAGTGTCTGGAAGGGTTAGCTCTGAGTATTTGGTCCAAATTGTCACAGAATTGACATATTTCCTACCCTGAGTCAGACATATTATTTCTGTCGCTGGCCATGTTAGGGTGGATCTCAGACCTTCCGAACTTTTCTCACCAACATTTGCACCACCATGAAATACCAATCTCAGACATCCAAAAGTGGCCAATTTCAGCTGCTCTTTCACTGCCTCATTGGCCTAGATGGGCTGCAAAACCTGTGCACTGGTGTCAGGTCAGCTGGCAGCACACACACAAGGCAGCATCCTGTGAACCATGATAGTAATAGAAAGAGGATGAAATCAAAGGACAAGTATTGGCCCTGATGGGATGTATTCTGAATCTTTTACTGTATTCACTGCCTATGCCTCTCTTTCCCCTCTTGACAATATTGAGCTTACCTACCATGTCCTTCATTTCCTCCAATTGATTTTTCTGACCCATGACAGCCTTTTACTTATTGACCCTTTTCATTCTCCTCTTTGATTCATTACCATGTTCAATCTTTTTTTATGCTTATTATTTTCTTCTTTCTTTTATTGTTTGGCATTTAAATGTAATTTTTTGTTCAAAGGATTCATCTTCAAAATACTATTTTGGACTTGATTTTCAAATTGCAGTGTAGACACAGTTAAAGGAATGAGCACTTGGAGTAAATAAGAAAATGCAGTAATACACTAAGATCATGAGGGGAAAAAATTAAGTTACTACTGAGTAAATGAATTTTGATATTCAAGAGAAATTTTTTGTTCCATTTGAAATTAACATTCTGCCCCTACCTTAATGTGAAAACTTTTCCATTTGAACCATTCTCCCCAACATGCTCAGGAAGAGTAGGAGGTCATATATAAAAAGGTGCATTTCTATCGTAACACTTTTCTTGATTGAAAAGAAACTTTAACACATTTTAAAAAGCAGTTTCCGTAAAAGCAATGCAGGTCACAGCAAAATCTGGACTTCATGGGTAAGTGCAAGAGTGATTGGTCTGATATGTAATAACCTCTGCATTACTCTGTGATAGGCCTTTAAATGCTACTGTAATTCCAAATGTTGCATATTAATGAAGGTCCAACACCAGATAAAACAGAATGTTGAAGGGCACAGGAACATGATGATCTTAATAAAACTAACTTTGAGATGTGAGCAAATTGAGTCAAATAGCTGTGAACTACATTCCTGGAAAGGGAGAAAAAAAATCAAGATGATCTACAATGCAAGGCTTTTTCACAAGAAGAATAAGTAATTTATATTCACCAAAGAGGGCAAAAGATTGTAGGTTTTTCTCTCAAACAAGAAAAGCGTGTATACAGTAAGTGTTGGTTCTAAATTCATTGCAAACCTACATCATTCACAGAAAATGGAGCCCAAAATCATGAATCCCTTCTTTTGCCCATGATTTTCCTTCCCCATCTTACAGGTAACAGTTCCAGGATACTTTTGCTGCAAAACAGAAATAATTTGCATATAATTATTTGCTCTTTCAAATATTTGCAGTTTGATTGCACCCTCCAAAATACATGAGCATCCATGCAAACAGGCTAGCACACACCAAACACAGGTTTGAGTAATTGTACAGGTAGATGGGTTCCAGGCAAGGGCGTGTTTTCTGTGTGGAATCACACTATTGCACAAGCAGGGACAGATTTTCTTGATGTAATTTTGGTACTTTTGATTAAAAAAATCTTGGCTATGTAAATGATAGCTTCCAAAGTCATCTCCTTCCCCCACCATCCCTGTTCTGGGTAGCACTTGTTTTTGTAATGAATATGGTTGAGAATGTTAATCACCTTATTGCCATATATCAGTGCTTCCTACTCTTCAATCCTACATAGCCAACACTCCAGGCTTCGCATGAGCCTAAAAGTTAACTTCTCTTGTTTCTCAACTCCATCCTCATGTTTCAGTCAATATTTGGACTTTTGGTCAAACTAATTCTATGTCTGGGGCCAGAGTCTCTCCAGCTTTCATAAGCAGGAAATTCTTCAGTCTTCAGGAATCCTCTGCTCATATAGAGCCACCACAGTTTGCTGGCAAATTACCACTGAACTATACCACTCTCATCTCAGCACTGTGAATACACTGGCTGGGATCAGGAAGGGAGGAACCAAAGCACTGCTGTGGTTTAACTCTTTTGAGTGGGTGGAAGGGCCCTTTGAGGGTCATTGACAGCTGGAATAGCATAGAACATCCTTGAGGCTCTTGTAAACTGTGACACAACCAGCACAGAGAATCAGAACCAGCAATTGGCTCCCTTGTGGCCTCTTCCTTTTTGGGGCATCCTGCGGAGATGGGATATTGCAGACAACCTGAAAGGTTAATAACAGAAACTTAACAGAGCACTTGTTTATTACTCAAACTATGCTTTATTGTCAGGTGTGTGAAAGGCCAGCTTTGCAACAGAGACTTCTGTTTTTCCAGTCATGACTTTGTCCTCACAAATACTTACCTGCACCTGCATGTCAGTTAAATGTTGCAGCTCCAAATCAGTTAGCTATCTAACGGCTAATACTTAGGTCTACTAGAAGTTCTGAGCACAAACATGCAACCCCAGAAACAGAGACCAGGACTGCTCCCACTCAGGGCTAGATTGTCAATAGGCGTAAATCCGTGTAGCTCCACTGACGGCAATGAAATCATGCCAGTTGACAACAGCTGAGAGTCTAGCTCTCACTGTACAAATGATTATTATGTTTCAAAGCATTCTGGTCTTGCATCTGTCAATAGCAAGGAAACACTTGCCTATCTTATCTTTTCAAACCCTTTACTGTGATAGCAAGCATGCACAATGCGCTGTCAGCAAAACCCACAAAAGATTTAATGGCAGGTACATAATAGCCCGTTAGTACAGGTTTGCCTGGGATGCTGGCAGGTGTTTGTGTGAAATTCTGCCCCACTTGTCACAGCATATAGGACAGCCAGCACCTGGCAACCTCCCACTCAACAACATATTCTTTAATTGCTTGGAAGCAGCAGCAGCAACAGCTGCCAACCTTGTTAAACAAACAACAGGTTCTGCACCTGCTTGAACAAAACCCTGACCTCACTCTCAGCCAATCAGGAGACACTCAGGTAACTCTGCCTGCCTGCCCTCATACATAATGGCCTTGAGGATTAGTAGGAGTCTATCAGTATTGATTTGTCCTTCCTCTGCTATGATTTGCCCTGCCTTTCTCTTTAGTGTATTCCATTCAAGCAAGCAATGGGAAAAATTTTGCTAATTAGATTTCTGTTTTATGGCTGATTTTTCTTTTCTTTCAACACGCACAAACTCCCCGACACAAAGGCAGAATGGTAGTGAGAAAAAATGACCGAGGGACACCATCCAACTGCTTAAGCTTTTGTAGGGTACCCTGACAGAACAAAGAACTGCTTACAAGGTGTTTCTGAATACCCATCCATTTGATGCCTGGTAAAGTCTTTATTCTCCAAGGACAAAGACAGGGAAGGACCAGACCCTCAGCTGGTGTAAGCTGACCCTGAAGTCTATAGAGTGAGAGATGCTGATTTATGCCAAAAAGGATCTCACCCACAGGCTATGAAGAGATTCTTTTACAATTCCACTCGCAGTTGGGGTCAGTTAAATGAAATCTCAGTGCCTGGTGAATGAGGTTCTACAACAAACAAAGGTGCTTGGTTCCATGAACTAATTGAAACCAGCAGGATTACCAGGAATGGCGCAATAGCACCAAGGGAAGGAATATTTACTAGCTGAAGGGAGCATTCCCCTCCCACCCTCCTTTCACTCTTTGAAATGAAACAACCTGAATCACACAGCCGCATCGATTTCAGATTTCAGCCAGTGACAGGCGCCTGTTGGGGTTGCATGTGTACCACAAATAAAAAGGAAAATGTGTGCATCATGAGGGTCTTTGCACTTACGAAACAAACAGCAGGACAGGAACTCTTGGAAAGGCTAAGAGAGAGGGGCATTCTGAACAACAGTCAGAAAAACAGTTGACAAAATATCAAAACGACCCATATATATATATATATATATATATATATATATATATATATATATATTTGCTCTCGGGCAACACGTTCAGTTTCTTTGTAAGACACAGACTCATGCTAATTGGATGACATTCTTTTGATATATGGAGCAAGACTTCTCCCACTTCTCCCTATTTAGATGTTTCATTGGAAATTAAAACAAAGAAAATACTTAGAAACAGCCTTCATACAACCATTTCAAGAGTAAGTAAAGACCATGTGCTGGGACTCTTGACTACGTATGTGAGATTATGAAAAGAAAGGGAAACAGGAGTATAGTGCCTGTTTTCTGTTTTAAAAATCCAAGCTGCAGGGAGGTATTAACTCGGATAGTAACTGATCCAAATTATGTTTTGGGACAAAAACAACAGGGCATTTTCCTTGTTTGTGTTAGAAGCTTACAGATATGGACTGACTCTCAGGCTGCATTAACTTCCCCATCAGGAAGTTATTTATTTATTATTAATGGTTCTAGGAAGCAGCTCTACAGAACCAATTATTTTTTTTCTCTCAGAGCTGCACTTCTGAGAAATAAGTAACGATTCTCAAGAAATGTTATTACCTGCAGTTAAATATTTTTCAGTAAATTGCCATAAGCTAGTCAGTTTGCAAACACAATACCAACCTGTATTAAATAGACTTGATGTGGTTAAAAACGCAGCACTGAAATGTCCAGGTATCTGCAATAGTCACAGTATCCTCCTATGCTTAGACTGGAAAATATCACAATATTTGGATTCAGTGCAGAAACACAAATGTTGAGTTTTTAATGTCATCCTGCCTATCACACACACAGGTGACAAAAGTGGTTCTCCTGGGAGAGAAGTGCTGGTATCACGTTAATTACTTCAGTGGGAGCCTTGTGCGATATTTTGGCTTAGTCTGTGTGATTACATTGCCTTCTAGTGGCTGGCCCCATAGTCAAACAGCATAGAGAATTTCTTAAAACATGGAACAATACAACAAGGTTAGTATGCATGAAATGATGTAGCGAGGGCATGACAGATTTTAACTCTTTCTGGGAGCTATTAGTGGCCAAACAAGAACAATGCTCTGCATACTACAGTAATTCCTCATTTAACACATGCCCACTTAACACGTTTTCGCAATAGCACGATTTTTTGGGGGGAACTTTTTTGAATTACACGACCGTCCCCAGAATAACACGATTTCCCCAGCTGGCCCGTTGCCGGCGGCTGCACGGGGCTTCCCCCGCCTCCCTGCAAAGCAACGGAGGGTTCTCCGCTCGCTGCACCATTCCCCACTGACTCCCCCTCACCGGACACTTTGTCCCCTCTCCTCTGCCCCTGCTTGCAGGCCAGCGGCTGGGTTTCCCCAGCCAGCCCGTCACCAGAGGCTGCGCGGGGCTTCCCCTGCCTCCCTGCAAGGTGGCAGAGGGTTCGCTGCTCGCCGCGACGTTCCCCGGTGACCCCCCCTTGCCGGACGCAGTGTGGATCCCGGCAGACCCGTCACAGGGGCATACTCCCAACCCAATCCCCCTCCCCTCTCCATCCCTTCCCTTCCCCAGAGCCAAACACCTCCCCTCCCTGCTGTAACCCAGTCCCCTTTCTCCCCCAACCTTATGTCCCAGTCCCAACAGACACCACCGCTTGAAACGCAACCCCCACCTTTTCCATTATTTTCAATGGGAAAATTGACCCCGCATAACATGTTTTCACTGAATACGATCATTTTCTGAAATATATCTATAGTGTTAAATGAGGAATTACTGTATTGGGCTTGGGATAGACTGTAGAAGTCCTCTCTTTTTTTTTTTTTTTTTTTTGCCTCATGTGACTGCTTGGTTTGAATGCCCCGTAGGATGAATTTTCATATATTTTTAGATCTCCAGCAGGACTTGTAAAGCAGGAACAATGGAAGTTTATCAGTTAGGCAAGCACAGTTTGGATTTTCCTGGTTTAGCACCCTGGGGACCGGTCTGGTCCCAGACAAGGGAGTTTGTCAGATCAGGGGAAGTCTTGGAGGGGGTGTGCCAGTCTCACCACTGGGCTCCTCTCCCCAGCCACCTTGCACTGCTGCCTCCAGCTGCCCTGGGCACTCCCTGGCCCCACAAGCCCTGGCAGCCGCAGCAGCCCTGCCGACGCTTGCAGCCCTGTCTGCTTCCTGGCCCACCAGTTGCATGCTCCGTGGCCCCCTCTGGCCTGTAGGATCTGGACTCTCTCAGCTTCCCCCACCAGCTGAAGGGTCTGGTGCCCCACGAGATCCGCTGCCCCCACTGGTTCTGCTCCCAGACACTCACAACCTCTGCACTGTGGCTCTCTAGTCCAGCAACATCCGTGGTCCTGCGGGACCAGAGTGCTGAACCACAGAGGTTCAACCTGAAAATAAGAATGGCCATACTGGGCCAGACTAAAGGTCCATCTAGCCCAGTATCCTGTCTGCCGACAGTGGCCAATACCAGGTGACCCAGGGAGTGCACAGAACAGGTAATCCAAAACTGACCCCTCTCCTGTCATCCATTTCCAGCCTCTGACTAACAGAAGCTAGGGATACCATTACATCCCATCCTAGCTAATAAGTATTGATGGACCTAACCTCCATGAATTTATCTAGGTCTTTTTTGAACCCTGTTAAAAGTCCTAGTCTTCACCACATCCTCTGGCAAGGAGTTCCAAAGGCTGACTGGGCACTGCATGAAGAAACACTTCCTTTTGTTTGTTTTAAACCTGATACCTGATAAACATAAGAACTAGGGGTCACCAAATGACATTATGGAAACAAGTAAATAACTTTTCCTTATTCACTTTATTCATACCTGTCCTGATTTTGTACACCTCTAGCATACCCCCCCCCCCCTTAGTCTCCTCTTTTCTAATCTGAAAAGTCCTAGTATTTTTAATCTCTCTTTATACAGCAGCCCTTCCAAATCACTAATCATTTTTGTTGCTCTTTTCTGAACCTTTTCCAATGCCAAGATTTTTTTTTTAGATGACGCGACCACATCTGTATGCAGTATTCAAGATGTGGCATACCAAGGGTTTATACAGAGGCAGTAAGATATTCTCTGTCTTATTCTCTATCCCTTTTTAAAATGATTCCTAACATTCTGGTTTTTGTGGGCTTTTTACTGCTGCTGCACATCGAGTGGATGTTTTCAGAGAACTATCCACAGTGACTCCAAGATCTCCCTCTTGAGTAGTGATAGCTAAATTAGTTCCCATCATTTTTATATATTGCTGTACAATGGTGCCTCCCCCAACGTGAATCATCAATATAGACTGAAACTAAGACCCTCTAGCACTAAAAGAATTTGAGCAAAAGAACTAATGCTACCAGTTAATGTCATGAATAGTCTCTCTCATAAGGGACAACAGCTTCAAAGGGACACCTAGCAGATATCATCCAGGACATTTATGATCTTCCATTTTCTGGCCAAAACCCAGAAAATATAAATTAAAGTTGCTCCATCACAATAGAGGAAGACATGCAGTCTACAAACTTACCCACGGAGGAAGACTTACACTCTACAAACATGTGCTTCTCCTAGTGCAGGGGTGGGCAATAAAAAAAAACCAACAGCCCATAGGGTTAGTCCCTGGTAGGCTGCCACCACTACGATTACCTGTGCCTCTGCAGGTATTGGAGGATCGCAGCTCTGATTGGCTGCAAATTGACGTTCGTGGTCAATGCAAGTGGCAGTAAGCAGTGCGGACAGGGATGCCATTTCCCACCTCTTGCTTTGGCTGCAAATGGCAAATTGCAGCCAATGAGAGCTGCAATCGTCCAATATCTGCGGAGGCGCAGGTAGACAGGCAGATGTGGACCAGATCTGACTTGCGGGCTGGAATTTGACCGTTCCTGTCCTAGCGTATGAGCACAGAAAGTGAAAATAATGAAAACAGAGTAAAAAAGGAAGAGAAAAGTGATGATTGATGAAACAAAAACAAAAAAGTAGAGAAGTAGAAAAAGCAGGACAGTCCATCTATATAGGTACTTATATTTCCCTGATCATTGTAGTTTTCGAGTATGTCTCAAGTTAATGGCAGAATTTAGTTCTGAATCTGTCCTCTAGGATGGACATGAGACTCCTTAACACACACTTTCAAATTCTAAGGTTTACAGGAATAGAAGAGAATAGCTTTTTAGTAAGAGGAGGTTTTTTTGTTTGTTTTTTTTAATTGGAATTACATCTGCTCATACCAGGGATGAATTTGGCCAACTGGAGCACAGCGAGCATGAACAGATTTCACAAGGCATAGTGGTGAAATCAGGGGCGGTCATTACTTCTGATAGCTATGATATATGCTAAGGGAAAATGGAAATCTTACTGGAAAGAATGAAAGAGGCAGGTCATTTGCGCAAAAATATTCACCCTACAACAACCTTTGAACGAAACCAGACAGATCAGAAATGAAGAGAGTAGCATCTGAAAGAGGTTAGCTTCCTGGGACTGGACACTGAGGCATCCTCTGGAAGCAGGAGGGCTTTCATCTGAAGATGAGAGAATCCAATGTACTGTTGCAGGGTAAAGATGAGTGGAGTGATTATTAAGTTGGTGATTGTGTGGAAAGTGACAGATGAAGAGAAAAGTAGAAGAAGAAATGCAGATTCATAGTTTTTAAGGGGAGAAGGCATTATTATGAGCATCTGACTCCTCCATAATACAAAGAAAAGAGTTCCTAACACAGCCAATGAACAAAAGTATTCTGAAAGAGAAGTGCTAAACTTTATACATAAATGCAATAAAGGGGAATTAAAAATATCTACAGAAAATAGTGACTAAGTATCTGTGTAATAGTAATAGTGTATCTGTGAAACAGATTGCAGGGAGGTGCATGAAAATGACCTGTGTTAAACACTGAGGGATTATAGGCTATTTAAAAGACACAAACTGGGAGGATGTCAAAGAAAGACAGGAGGAAAAGTAGAGGTTGACAACATTCAAGGCAGAGGAAACAGAATTATGACTGGAAATTAGATGCCACAATAGAAGCAAAATCTTTACAGGAATACAGATTGGATCACCAGCTCAGGCAGGTGAAGAAAATATAATAGTAAGTGATATTTGAAAGACCTGGTAGAATAAAACTAAGGAAAATAAAGAGATAAGTGCAAGAGATGTCAAGGCAGACAATAAAAGAGTTTACAACTGTATGGAATAAAAGAAGTAAGAGGTCACAAGAGACTAAGACCTTTCAGAGAAATCTAGTGACAGAAAAGGTGGACAAATGATTTTTTTTTTTTGGTCTGCGCATATAACTAAATTATATCTACCACAGAAATTAGAAGAATTCTTCAGTACCAAGATCTGACCTATGGGAACAGACCTTGCTGCAGACTGAAGGACTATCATTCATGCAGTTCAAAATATTTGAAAACATATTTTCTATTATTTTATAACTCTCAAAAATATTGATGGGTGCAAATGACCTTGCTAGCTGCAGCCCCGTCTTGAATCCATTTGCATTAGTGGATGGTCTCTTCCTAGCCATGCACAGTGGCAAGGGATTCATATTGTATTTAATTGAACTTCCTGGATCCTGAGACACGGTATTTCACTGGTACTACCTGCCTGTTTGTAGTGCCTAGCGGGGAATCAAGTGTACTGCTCCTTTCTCTGGGACAGATCTCAGAAGGTCACAAAGCACAGATTCATCCCTTCACCCAAAGCACGTCACACAGGCTTCAGGAGACACTGAGAGACGCAACAGGCTTAATTACCAGCAACTGTCACCCAAGTAATTATAGCTCTGTCAGCTTGATATCGATCCTAGGCCAAATAATGATTTGGCTGATTCATGACTCAATTAATAAAGAATTAAAGGAAGGTAATACAATTAATACAAATCAACACAAGCTTATGGAAAATAGATCTTAGTCAAACTAACTTGATAGCATTTTTAAGAGATTACGCGTTTGCTCAATAAAGGGAATAATGTTTGTAGAATATACTTACATTTCTAAAAAAGGCATTTGACTTGACACTGCATGGCAGTTTGATTAAGGAACAAGGCTGACAGAAAATTAACAAAGCACATTTTCAATAGATTTAATACTGCCTAAATGATAGGTCTCAAAATGTAACTGTAAATGGGACACCCTCCTGGAGGGAGTTTCGTTTTAGAGGTGTCCCACAGGGACTGGTTCTTGGCCCTACGCTATTTAATCTTTTTTTATTAGTCGCCTGTAAGACACCATAAAATTACTGATTAAGTTTGCAAGTGACAGGAAGATTAAGGGAATTGTAAATAATGAACAGGTTACCAGACTGAGAGCAATCTGGATCACTTCATAAACAGGTTGCAAGCAAGCAATGTGTATTTCAATCTGACCAAATAGAGTAAAGCAGAGGCAGAAAAGAAGGTAGACCATACTCGCAGGATGGGGGTTCTTATCCTGGGAAGCAGCGATTCTGAAACAAAACAAAACATGGAACAATGATAGATAATCATCTGAACACGAGCTCCCATTTGGACACTGTGGCCAAAGGGGCAAATGTGATCTCTGGCTGTATAAACAGGAGACTGTTGAATAGGATCTTAAAGTCTCTACAGTTTGAGCCAAAATGCTAGGCTCTGTAGCTGAGGCTGTAATTCACTCACATGCTCTGTAGCTTAGGCACAGAGGGGTCCACATAACACACACTGTCTAGAGGGTTGCATACCTTCTCTGGACAGAGGAACCTTGCTCCAATATGTATTACTGACTCCCCATTCCACAGTGGCTATAATTCAAGGTCTCGATCCTCATCTTTCGAGTCCTAAATAGACTAAAGCCATGTCTATACTTACCACACTGAGAACCCACTAAAATGAATGCTGAGGGCGCCCCCAGTCAGCGCCTGTATTCCTCAGTTTGTGAGGAGTAAGGGAAACTGACAGGAGCGTTTATGTAGCTGGAGCTGCGTACCTTAAGCCGACCTTCTCATCTAGTATAGACCTGGCCTAAGCTCCAGCTACTTTGAAAGACCACCAGGCCCGGCCTTGCGGAGCCCAAGGCAGGACGCTCGGAGTGGGGCTCCGGTCCCAGCCAGTGGATGGTGAATACTAAGCAGCACAGGGCCCTGAAAGCGCAGGGCCCAAGACATTTGCTTTGCTTGCCTTGCCCTGGGGCCGGACCTGAAGATCACCACCTTTTTCACTCCACCCTAAAAAGTTGTGGTCACCAGGTATAATATAGCTGTTGATACCCAGAGCTGAGGTCAAGTTATTCTCAACCAAGAGTGATCAGCTATGGAATTCTGCCTCAGGAGAGAAATATGAACACACTGATCTACTTTGAGGAAACAAGGCAACTTTCTTCAGTCTATTCTCCAAAGAGCTGAGAACACACAAAACACTCCAGCACCACCATGGACATATCCTCCCCTACCCCTTAAGGGCACGAAAGACTACTCAAGTTTTAAATGGTGCCATTTTAGTGTGCCTGGTGCAATATTCTGTAAATACAGAGATACTTGGGACTAGGCCTTAGTTCTTGCACACCCAAAACTCCCATGTAAGTGATTTAAATATGCATTTTATTATTTCAGTTCTGCACTGTCATGTTCTATATGCACGTGTATCATTTGTGTGTGTGTGTGTGTACATCTGCAACTGAAGTATAGTAGCATTTATAAACAATAAAATGCAGCAGAGGATCATTATCACCAGTATAATAATTTAAAATAATTTTAAAATTCCAAATTGTCACATCCTTTATACACATTTTATTGAAGCCAACAAGCCCCCTCCCCCCATTGTGCTACACACTCTACATGCATGTATCTCAAAAGCCCTGCCTCAAAAAGCTTACAGTCCTACAAAAATACTTATCCTGAATTTCCTAATTACCACACTGTGTTAACTGCTGGAAATAGTCTTGGATGGGCAGTGATACCTGGATTGCATTTGTCCAACTCATGGCCAGATTTCTGAATACCTCCTGGCATGCTGAGCCTGTACAGCACACATGGGCAGTAGGTATGAGAGACCACAGAGGCCAAGCCTCCTCAGATGGCCCACCATCTTTGTAGCACAGTGCTGCTGAAAGGGCACTCAAGCCATGACCCTGCACATGCTCTGCTCCAAGGTCCCACTCATCTTCTTTCCTGCCCTTGCTCCGCCCTTTCCTTCCCCGCTCTGTATGCATAGAGGCCTTATGGGAAGAGCTAAAGTGGCACATACAAGCAGAGAGTGACAGGCTGGCTAGCCAGCTTCAGGAGGGGGGGCCATAGAAGAAGCATGTGCAGTGGGCAGGCAGGGGCCTTGCAGGAGGAGGGGAAGAACAGTGTCCCCTGTAAGCTGTGCAGAGTGGAGCACCCACAGCTAGCCTTTGTGTTTCTACTGGTGGTGCACATGCACACATGCCTCGGTGCATATAAAATTGGATTTTGCAGATGGGTGACAAATAATCTGTACCTGGTTGGAAAAGATTAAAGGAAACATTGGTGAAGAGGTGTGCACATGGTAGGGGCTCCAGGGGATGGGGCAAAGAGACATGTATGGTGGGTGGGCAGGGGAGGGGAGATAGCCCTGGTGAAGGAGTAGCAGGGGCTGGAAATGGAGAATAGGCAGGACTTCATGTGAAGGAGGCTGAACGCGAATAGGCCTCGGGACAGGACCACTGTCCAGGTGCACTCTGACTCCCCAAATGGAGAAGTCACATGCTGCCCTTGACCTCACACACAGTGTAAAGACTGGTGAATGGACAGACTCTTTTAAACGGTACAACCAATGGGTTTTAAATGTCAGAAAACTGCTAATTCGAAATGAAGGCCACTGAAAGGCAATGAAAGCACTAAAAAAATTTATTTCCATCCTGCATCTGTGCTTTGAAATAGAAGGGGCTTGAAATACTCTCTTTTAATTAAATGCCTCCAGGATGTGTGCAGGAGAAGGGAAATACCTAACAAAGAGAAAACATTTCAGACTAATGCTTTTCCATGGACCTGTTAATCCTCCTGAAAGGTACTGAGTACCATCAGCTTCCATTGCAGTTAACGGCAGCAGATGTTAGTAAGCCTTTTTGCCAGGCATTCTACCACTTGCAGGATTAGCCCCTCTAAGAGAAAACTCCATTTTCACTTGGACAAAATTAAAATCATGCTGTGGTAAATTCGGAGAATGCTCTTGGGATAGACTTAGGTCACGTCTATGCTATGGGGACTATAGCACTGTCGCTATGCCAGCATAACCTCTTAGTTTAGTCATTACCTACAGAGGTGGAAGGGGACTTTCCATTACTGTAGAAACTCCAGCTCTCCAAGCAATAATAGCTAGGTTGGTAGGAGCATTGTTTCATTGACCTAACTTTGTGTGTGCACTGGCAGGGTTATGTTGACATAGGTATGATGTGCTCAGGGGGGTGGATTTTTCACACCCCGACTGACACAGCTATGTCAACCTAAACTTTACATAGACTAGACCTTTATAATCATTATAACACATGCTCTCTCAACTGGAACACACCTCCTCCCCCACCACACATACACACACACTAGCTTTAGAAACACCAGCAACTTCCAGCACCCACAAATACAATCCTTTTTTCCTTCAGAAAAAAAAAAACCCAGAGAATAAACTTTTCCCTCAATATTTTGGTAGCCTGGATAATAAGGTACAAAATTACTGCCAGTTATAGTTTTTAATCTACTTATTTATGTAGTGTTTCCTTCAGAATTTTATAAAGCTGGACTTAGTAATTGCCACACACAGAGCAAGGCAAAATAATGTGACAAAAGAACAGTTAAAATTTTAATTATATTTTAAACTATACAAAATTAGGACTCTGATGATGTACCTGTATTTATTTAGCATGTAAGTCTCTCCTGTAGAAATTCTGCAGATATTCCAGAAAATCAATATTTTCATCTGTTTTCCAGTTTTCTATCTGCAACAATAGAAAGAGGTTGTAATTCTGCATGCCAGTTAAACTTGGTAGGCTCCTGAGTATCCAAAGTGCTTCAGTATTTATGCTCGCCATTGCTTACTAATTAAAAATAAAAATGTGTGTTCCTGAGTCTTCTGCTGTTTCAGTAAGATAAATGGCCACACCAGGCAACATGGAACCATATTAGCATTACTGTTGATGATGCAAGACATTCATCAGCAGTTCTGAGGTCTATTTTTAATTTAAACTTGCAATCTATTTTGTGTTAGAGCACATAAAAATACTTTGTAGAATCATGTAATGCTTGAGGACAGGATGAGACAAGTCAGATCCACACAATTCCTTTGAAGTTGGGTTTGTCCCTTGTGGCATACTGTCATGGCCCCCTGTACGCCAGATCAATTTGTTGTTAATAGCGAAATGTTCAGAAACATTCCATTTTTTATCTTAAAGCTTCCAGGCAATTATTCAGTTAGACTAAGGCAGATACAATCAGGGGAAGGCTCACCCCTACACAAGCTAGGTAGTACAGTCTAGTAGATAACATCGGGGAAGGCATCAGCAGTAGGTGTAAGACTAGCACAAATTAGTTTCCCTTGAAATCCCTAGAAAGGACCGAGAGTGATTCTCAAAGTCACACGCAGGTTTCTGGTCTGCTCCTGGGACCATGCAGCTACATGCTGAATCTTACTCAGGTTTGCGGGAAAGTCAATAATTGAGCCCATATTTATTTATCAGTATCAGATTTAGCCTGCTCTTTTGTGCACATTGTAATTAAGGTAGGGTGACCGTACATCCCATTTTGGATTAAGTCCTGTCCCAGCCATCCAGCTTCTTTGGCAAAAGTGGGCATTTGTCAAAAAAGTGGGGTGTGGAGGAACATGAAGAGGCTGGAACAATGATGCCAGCCCCAGGCTCATAGGGAAGGGGGAGGGGAGGCAGATCTTGAGCCAGCCCCACATGGGAAAGGGGAGTAGGGTATGCAGCAATGCCAGCCTCATAGGGGGTGGGGGGCATTGGGCTAGCCCAGGGGTGAGCAATAAAAAAAACAGCAGCCCAAGGTTAGTCCCTGGTGGGCTGCTGCTACTATGTTTACTTGTGCCTTTGCAGGTATCAGACAACCGCAGCTCTTGTTGGCTAAGGATCGTCGCTTATGGCCAACAGGAGCAGCGGGAAGTGTGCAGACCAGGACACTGCTTCCCGCCACTCACATAGGCCGCAAATGGCGATCCATGGCCAATGAGAGCTGCAATCATCCGATACCTGCAGAAGGACAGGTAAATATAGAGGTGGGGGCCCGTCAGGGATTAACCCTGCTGACTGGATCCAGCCTGTGAGCTGGAATTTGCCCACCCAAGCTAGCTTCATGCTCTGTCGTTTTTCTTTGAGAAATATGGCCACCCTAAGTTAAGGAGAAACAATGTCTAAGCATGATTTAGAATGATGACACACCATCCAATTCTTGCACAGGTGTTCCCTAGCTGTATGCTAGGTTCTGACCTCAGTGAAATTGGATCAAAAACTCATCCACATCATGTACTTCTGATCAAAACAAAAGAATGCTGGGCCAAGAGACACTGCTGTTCAGAAGTGTATTGTGAATCGTTCATTCCCATCTTCCCTTTAACACTGAGTATTTTGCATGTTTATATACTATACCTGACCAAGGAATCTACCAAAATATTGGCAGCTGCCTTTCACCATGGAAGACTGACTTTCACATTCAGTGAACTCTTCATACTTTTGATTGTAAGATATTTGTGCAGCTTCTTCTAAATTGATATTCATTACCCATACAGTTTGCATATCAGACAAATAGCCCAATCAATAATATGAGCTCATATTGACTAGCTATTCCTCTGAAATAGTATGTCAAGCTTCAACTGATTTACATTCACACATTATGCAAACATAATTTAAAATTAATATGTACAAGATAGAGCACTTGCTATTATTACCATGTAGAATAACCCAGGGGACATTGAGTAGCACAAAGCGGTATATTAGATAGAATTAGTCAATAAAATGTAAGGTGTAATTTACTGTCTAAACTTACCACAGGCTACAAATGCCATTGACTACTACTACAAAACAATGGTGAAATCCTTTCCTGTAGTAGCAAACATTGCTCCTCATTGCTCTAGAGAAAATACAGTCAACTATGTTGTGATGTCTTCACTGACTTGGAAATGGATTAAAAAACAAAGATTTGCATACAATATGTTTTATGAATGTTTATATGACTGCATTTTAAAACTCGATTTTAGTGCTGCTGCTTGCAGTGGTATATTTCTTTTCCTAGTTATACACAGGATTGTCTAACATTCTGTGTGTATATCCCCCATAAAACACATTAAACTTACGACTATGGTTGCTCGACTGTATTCCCCAGCAACAAGGTCACTAAATATCCAGGGAATCTCTAATTAAGTCAGCATTCACATCAACACCAACTTCAGTTAATGTATCTACCACTTCAACATCATCTGTCTTAGGTATTTGTTTGGGGCCCTGTGACGGGGCAGTTGCCCTGCCCTGGAACCTAAAGTGTTAAAATCATCCTTGTGAGAGGGCTGTTCCAGGAGTCAGTCAGGAGAGGACATGAGAAACCAGTCAGAGGCAGGCTAGGTCCTATTAAAAGGGCTGCAGAGCAGAGGGAAATAAGTCTCCCTTCAGCTTGGGGGACAGAGGATTTGCTGCCTATATAGATAGAATAGTAATAGAGATGTAGCTATGTTAGTCTGATCTTGCTGAAACAAAAGAGAGGACTATGCAGCACTTTAAAGACTAACAAGATGGTTTATTAGGTGATGAGCTTTCGTGGACCAGGCCCACTTCCTCAGATCAAATTCTGGAAGAGAATTGGCATGACCATATATACCAAAAGAATATATGGTCCTGGTATATATGGTCATGCCAATTCTCTTTCAGAATTTGATCTGAGGAAGTGGGTCTGGCCCACGAAAGCTCATCACCTAATAAACCATCTTGTTAGTCTTTAAAGTGCTGCATAGTCCTCTCTTTTATATAGATAGAGGCACCTTGGACAGAGCAGTGGTAGGGAAGAGGAAAGGGAGCTGGGAAGCTCTGGCCTGGCTGAGGCCTTGTTGTAAGGGCCTGAGGGGGTATTAAGGCTGCAGAGGGGCAGCCAGGGTAAGATTAGGAAGCAGGTCCACCCCCTTGCCAACAATAAGCATGGCCAAGTCTGATTACAGTTTGTAACTGAGGGAAAGAGCTAAAGGAAGGATGGCAGTCAGTCACTGAGGCAAGTAATGGGTTCAGGGGCAACTGGGGTCCCTGGGAGGGAGGAACCCCAGAACATGGACGCTGCAGTCAGGCAGTGTGGAGGGGAAGGGGACACCCTGGTCTGGGAGGGACACAGGACCTGACAGAGTGCAGATAAAGGCAGAAGACGCACTGCCCAGAAGGGGATAATCCAGGCTGGAAGAGCTAATTCCCTGATTGACCAGCAGGAGGCACTGCAGCACTGAGTGCAAACCTGTTAAAGGCCCCCTTCAACAGTATTTGAGTATCTAATAATCTTTAATGCAGGGGTGAGGAACCTTTTTTGGGTCGAGGAACACTGACTCTCAGAAAAATTAGTCAGGGGCTGCACACAAGTGAGAAGCAAAAAAAAAAACAAAACTCACTGACGTGGTCCCTGACTGAAAGGGACAAAGACACTCCCCAGATTCCCCTCCCACACCAGAGACTAGGGAGGGCTCAGCCTAGTAGATTTTATGAGTTCCAGCTCTGTGTTGGGGCAGCGAGGGGGAAGCGGCAGCACAGGCTCCCCAATGCAAGGGGGGGCCTGAGCTTCAGAGGCCAGATCCAGGCAAGCTGGGGGCTGCATAAGGCCCCCAGACCTGAGGTTCCCCACCTCTGATTTAATGTATTTATCTAAATAGTATCCTTATGAGAAAGCAAAGTGCTTTTTTTTTTACTCCATGAGGACATGAGACAGGGAGAGACTAAGTGACTTGCCCAAGGTCATACCAAACGTCTGTGGCGCAGCAGAAACATCAGCCACTGTTTCCCAAATCGTAGGCTAGTGCCCTCACAGTTGGACCAACATTACTTTTTGATTCCTTGGCTCTACAACACACTCCCTTTCAATTCTAACCATAATTCAGTTTTCCCAATCACACTCAAAGCAGGAATAGCTGAGATAGGACCACTAAGGAATTGGTGCATTCCCCCACAGTGCCTTAGTTCAAAGAGTATACCAGATAACAGTGCTTCAAGTAGGCCCGGGGGACTAGGAAGCAGCTACATAGAGAGGCAAATGGCTGTGGAGTGAATGGAGGAACCTGCAGTATGATACATAATTTGAGTTATCAAAGTTCAACTGGAAAAGGGGTCCCTAAATGATGCCATCCTTCTAGAAGAGATGACTTCTGAACACTGTCCAACTTACCAACTCACCCACCCACTACTACACACAAACCAGGCATACCGAGTGGTCAAGGCAGTGGATATAAGACTGAAGAAATCAAATGCAGGACAGAAAAGCTTCCTAGGAGAATCAAAAATAAAATTGACTCATTTACCTACTGAAAATAGATTTGACATGAGTAGATTCTATTTGATTACTAACCATGGTTGCAGAAATGTTCTTTTGGTCCAACAATTTTATTTTCCTCTTCACTGGGATGAACAGCTTTCTCAGACTGCCTTCACAGATGGAGGCATCTGGCTCCTGGGAAATGGGCCCATTAAGAGACAGCCTTTGCCAGGGCCATGAATGAAGTTATGGGAATCTTACGGAACTAAAACTGGTTAAGATAGTACAGGCTGTCTATGAGCCTAGCAAAATTATTCTTTAGTACAGTAAAAAGTTCTGGAAGAAATCTCTTCCTTCTAAGACTGCTAAGAATTTCTTCCCTTCTTGAACTGGGATTGGTGATCCACCTGAACCATTTCCAAAATGAAGAATGCCATCCTGCCACTTGTTCTGAGATCTGCTAAACTGCTCTACTGCAGAAGCAGGGATCTATCCCCCATACGAGAGAGTCTCGTGCCTTAGGTACAACACTCAGAAGCCAGATTTTTTGTTCATAACTGAAGCCTGACTCTTTGATTAATCTGTCCTCTTGGCTACCAGCAAACAGTTTAAACCTAACCTTCCTGGACCCCACTTAATGGCAGTCCTCCTCTAGTGTGAGGAGACCCATGTTCTAGCAATGGGGTGGACTCTCTTTTTTAATAGACTTAGAGGGTGGATCAGAAAACTCCAGGGATTTTGTACCACAGTAACCTGATTAGTTTCATTGCTTCTCTGTACATAGAAGATTTTGGAGCCTTTTCCTTTTTTCCTTACAATTCTGTTACGGCTTAAGACAGACAAGAGACTAAAACAAAACAAAAAAACCCCCAACCCCCTCCCCCCACACAAAGTTTTTGCAAAGAAGAATAGGATAAAAATTAAATACTTAGCATTGGTGGGTCACCCAGGCAGATTCAACACCTAGGTATCATGTGCCAAAGCATCTTCGAACACCGAACAAGGAACTTAATCAGAATAAAGCAAACAATATTATTCCTAAAGCTACTCTGCCTCTGTCTGTGCTTCATTGAAGAGCTTCTGACAAGAACTGTCTCCAACAGCTCACCCGCTTTGCTTCCGGCTTCAGATTTCAAGGAACAGTACTTACATACTCAGGGTACGTCTAGACTACACACCTTTTTTGACAGAGGCTTTTTCAAAAGTATCTTTCGAAAAAGAATGTCTAGATTGCACTAAGCGGATCAAAAAAGCAATCTGCTTTTTTGAAAAAGAACGTCCAGACTGCCTGGATGCTCTGTCAAAAAAAAGGCACTTAGAAGCACTTCTGCCAGGGCATGGGGGCAGCCTTTACTTCCGGGTCCTGCAGCATGCTCTTTGCAGAGACGTGTGCTTAAAGGGTTCCTCCTGAACAGCCATTGCTCTGCTCCTGCAACTGGCTTGCCTACCTCCTAGAGGGACAACAAAGCTTCTGCAGTGCTTGCTCTGAGTGCCCTGCTTTGTGGGACACCACAGCATTTTGTTTCCTGGTTGGTTTTTGTGCTTTCAATTGTTTTTTTGCCATGGAGCCGGAGCTGCCCCTGGGCATGCAATGGCCCCACACTGTGATGCTGGAAGTTCTGCTGCATCTTCGTGAAACCATCATCATGTTCATGGCAGAGCTGGATTCAGAGCCCAGCTTTGAGCCCCTCACTCGGGCTGCAGCCCCACTGCCCTTGCCACCTAACTTATTCCTGGAGAGGTGAGTTTGGAGGCTGGACACCAGTTCAGAGTGTGGGACCATCTTGTTATGGAGCAGTGGGACGACAAGGTTTGGCTCCGAAACTTCTGTATGCGGAAGTCCACGTTCCAGGAGCTGCATGCCTGGCTCGCCCCTGCCCTACAACGCCAGGACACCCACTTGTGGCCCGCCATCCCCCTGGAGAAATGGGTCGCTATTGCCCTCTGGAAGCTGGCCACCCCCGACAGCTACCGCTCGGTGGGACACCAGTTTGGCATGGGGAGGTCTACTGTTGGGGCTGTCTTGATGGAGGTAAGTCACTCTCTGGGGACAGTCCATAGGGGGGGTGGATAAGGGCAACAGTCAGGACCGGGCAGAGGGAATGGGGTGGGAGTGGTAGAAGCCCTCCTGGCCTCACCCTGCCGTGGTGCCGGGGGGAAGGGGGGGTTGCCTGAGGGGGGGCTCTTGGGGTCTGGGAGGGGAGGGGTGGGGGAGCACCTCTCATCAGCTCAGGCAACTCCTCTAATTTCCTGTTGTGTGTGTTTCTATTTGTCCCTTTCTGCAGGTGGCGATGGCCATCAATTCGGAGCTGCTACACGGGACTGTCCGCTTCGGAGACCTGGATACCATCATGGCTGGATTTGTGGGGCTAGGATTTCCGAACTGTGGTCGCGCACTCAATGGGACTCACATCCCAATCTGCGCACTGCCCCATCGAGCAGCCTCGTATATTAAAAGAAAGGGCTACTTTTCCATGGTGCTGCAGGCCCTGGTCGACCACTGGGGACAATTCACAGACATTTGTGTCAGGTGGTCAGGCCGGGCACACGATGCCCGCATCTTCCGGAACTCGTACCTGTACCACAGGCTGGGACATTCTTTCCGGAATGAAACTATGCTGTCGGGGATGTGCAGATGCCTATGTGCATCGTGGCCGACATGATGTACCCCCTTATGCTCTGGCTCATGAAGCCATTCACTGGACACCTGGATGCGAGCAGGGAACTGTTTAACTCCCACCTGAATCAGGCTCACTTTCAGGTAGAGTGCGCCTTTGGGTGTCTGAAGGGCAGGTTTAGATGCCTGCTCACTCGGCTGGACATGAGAGAACGCAACATCCCCAAAGTGGTTGCTGCTTGCTATGTGCTGCACAACCTAGTGAAAAGGAAAGGGGAGGCCTTCCTCCCAGGGTGGGGACTGATGTGGAGGGTAGGCAGTTTGAGCGGCCCCGGACAGCTGCCATCTGCCAAGCCCACAAGTTGGGATTGCGCATTTGGGAAGCCCTGAGGGAGAGATTCTCCCAAAGAGCCCGACGAGTTTCCCCAGGGCCTTCCAAATATGGGTTTGCCTCATGCCCCCAGGGCGTTCCCCCACAAAACCCATCCCTGCCCCACGCTGTACACATTCACACAGAACAGAGACAGGTGTGCTTGACAAAATGCTTACAGTTTATTGCACTGTTGTATATTACAAAACCTATATAACTCTTTTGTAAAGAAAAATAAACTTTTTGTTAAAGTAAAGTGCTTACTGACTCTCACAGGTGGGAAGGGGGATGTAAACTTGGAAGGGGAAAGGGAGGCTCAGGGCTGAGGGTGCTGTCTGGATGAAGAGCTCCTGCCACGTCGGGTACGGGGGCCTACTCGGAGACGGCCATGCATGCGGGCTGGGACAGTAGGGGGCCTGGGCAGCAGGTGGGGCTGCACCTGGGTCTGGGATGGCAGAGGGTAAGGGGAGGGGGCACAGAGTGGGGGGGGGCAGCCTAAGCTGGAGGAGTAGGAACAGGCACAGGACCGGGGAAGGCCATTGCCTCCCTGATAGCAGCGCAAATTGCAGTGCGCTGCTGGACGAACTCATCCAGCAAGCAACTGCACCACTCTGCCTCTGCCTGCATCCTCTGTATGAATGTCTCCTGCATCCCTTGCAGGACTGAGATACGCTGGCGTGTCAGGTCCAGGTATGTGCACCAGTGCCGACGGGTTCCATGCAGCCATCTGGGTGGTGGAACAGGTGTGGTGCTCTGCTCCTGGACAGCTGGTCCGGCTGTGGAGGACAAGAGGGAAAAGTCATCAGTCATGCATGCTCACACTTTCCCTGAGAGGGCATGCCCTCCTTCTCAGCAGTCAGTCCCTGTCCTAGGGTCAGGGGATGCTCATGTGGTCTCAGCAAGGAGTGGTGTGGCCTGGCCAGCAGCCATGGCCTCCCTGGAGCCCAGAAGGTGTGCAGGCCACCATCCTCCCCCCCCCCCCCCCGCCACACACACACAAACCATGGCCAAGCAGCACAGACAAGTGTCAGGCCACAGCTGGGGTTTCCACAGGTTGCTGAGAGGCCTGAAGCTGTGTGGCAATCCCAGGGTCCCCAACCCATGTCTGCAGGAGCAGGTGGTGCCTTGCACCCATGCGGGTGCAAGGGTAGGACAGCCCTCCCTGCGGTCGGCCACGTGTGGGGCCCCCCCAGGCTGTGATCAACATGACACGTCACAGTACAGCACCATCCACTTTGCTCCCGCCTCCCCTGCCCTGTGCGTGTTGGACCCTCACAGCACTCACCTGATGTTACCTCCCTGGTGTCCAAAGTTGTCTGGGAGGCCTCCTGCGTCTGGGTGTCCAGCTCCAGGGTGAGGGTCACTGTGCCCCTGGTCTCTTCCTCCTCCTCGTCTTGGAGCTGCTGGTCCTCTGGGGTATCATCCTGGAGCTGCGGCCGCTGCTGCACAGGGGTCTCCATCCCAGACTCCACAACGTTCTCGGGAGACGGGGTTCCCCTCCCCCCAGGATCCGGTCCAGGTCCTCATAGTATGCACAATAATGTGCTGCTTCCCCAGCACAGGAGCTGCACTCACGGGCCCTAACACACCCCTGCCGCAGATCCTTGACCTTTGCTCTGACCTGGACTAGCATGCGGGGGTGATGGCCTTTTTTGGCAAGACCATCAACCATTCTGGCATAAATGTCCGCATTCCTCCTCCTGGACTGCAGGGCCTGAAGAGACGACTCCTTGGACCAGAGCTCCAAGAAGGCTTTGATCTCAAGTGCAGACCAGGAGGGTGCCCAGCATTTGGTGCCCCTGGCTTGGTGCAGGGATGTGTCCCTGGAAGGGGCAGGGGGATCTTGGGGGGCTTGACCCTGGGACATGGCTCTGAGTGGGCCTTCCAGCAAGAGCCGAGCAAGCAGGGTTCTGGTTGGAGCTGGCTTGCTGCCACAATGCTACTCCTGGGTGCCTGTGCCTTTAAAAGATGGCTACAGACAGGAACAATAGAGGTGAAAGGTCTGGCAGGAGTGTCCACCAGGGCTTCTTCCTGGAGGCCTTTATGTTAAAAAAAAAAAAAAAAAAAAACAACCCCTTCCCCGCGTCCACACATACCTTTTTTCGACAGATTTCTCTCGAAAATAGCGTTATTCCTCATAAAACGAGGTTTACCACCATCGACAAAACCACCGCGTTCTTTCAATTTACTGTCGACTGAACACAGCGACAGTCTAGACGCAGGTAAATATTTTTTGAAAAAAGGCTACTTGACCTTTGCTCTGACCTGGACTAGCATGCGGGGGTGATGGCTACTTTTTTCAAAAAATCCCTGCAGTCTAGACACCCCCACAGTGTGGTCATGGCAGCATTCAAAATACCTAAGAACTGAAGCTTTGGTACTGAATGCACATTGAAGAGTCGAGTAGCATTTGGAATCGAGGAAAAGCCCCTCCTCCCCCAATGTCCCCTTTGTTTTCCACTTTCACTCTCTTATTGGTGATGGGAAAAGCCAAAGTGTACTAAAACTGCAGACTGGTCTACAGGTAGGCAGTTGCAGTGGGCCGAATGTACCCCACACTTCTTGCCCATTATACCAGAGCATCCAGTGTTTTTAAAGAAAAAGCACAAACAACAACAAACAGCCCCATGATGGGAAACCAACCAAAAAAATCAGAGTAGCTGAAATTGCAACTGACTTCTTAAGACATAGAGAGGGGGGGAAATTCAAGGAAGTTGTCACCAGAGGGCTAAAGAATGACCCAATATTTCTCTAGCCTGACTGATCCATCTCTTTCTCTGTTCTGATGAAAGGAAATCAACCCCATCACTCAAGAATTGCTGCACCGAGACTGCAGAAATAAAATCTTGCACTCTCTCATGATTTACTGGTTACTATTTTTTCTTAATTTTCTTCTTGACTAATACAGTTCCACTCCTCTAAATCTAGTATGAATTTTAAATTATTAATGTTTTGGTAAGTTGGCTCATAAAACTGCTCCCCTAAAAGATTAGTGTCTGATCTTTATTTAAAGTTTGCAATTAAACTGCTATTTGAAATGCCCAGACTTTTCTGTCTGGATATATTTTATACTAGCTGCACAATTCTACTTTTTACTCAGCATTTGGCTACTTGAAGAAAGATATCGCCATTCTATTTAGCATTTGGTGATCAGGATTGCTTTATAGGACATGCAGCTCAGTTGTTTCTATCTGGTAAATTCTAGGCATGCCAAGACAGATTAAGCTATTAGATCTTGGTCAACAGGATTTTGGTCCCCAAAACAAGAAACACAAAATTATTTGACAAACTGATTGTATATTTGAGATTCCCAAATCACTGGGAATGTTGTCTCATATTGACTCAGTTCATACTGGTCCTGCCATTCCACCAGTTAGGCAGACTTTAGAGATGGGAAGTTCCTCAATTGAGACAAATAAGTGAATTAGAGCCTGAGTCTGAGCCCAAACCTATTGAAGTCTTTCCGTGGACATCAATGGGCTCTGGATCCAGTCAACAGAGCGTGTGAATATTATCGCTAGGACTATTCTATTTGTAATATTTACACAGGCCCTTTAGACCTGACACAAATACGGTGCAGACATGTCACCAAGGGCTGGACTACCTGCATTTCACTACTTTCACTAGAACTGTATCCCGATTCTGCCTGATTTCAGCATTCTAGCCCTTAAGCCCTGGCCTAAACATCCTCCAACTTCCCTGTCCAAAACTCCATCTCCTCCTACTGCAAACACAAAGAAACACCTCTGCCAGGACATGGCCTGACTGGTGAAGTGTCCTTTCTCTCCCAATAAAAGAGTATTCTTACCTACTAATGTACCTCCCTTAATACTGTGCATATGTCAGATCCTCTGAAGTAGTTTTGCACAGGCCCTCTCAAATTTGACCCTTTTAGGGGGGATGTGAAAACTTATATACACATCCCAATGTTTCAGTACCATTACCACCATTACTCTAACACTGATTTCATAATAAATAATAATAATAAGTCCTGCTAGTGTTATTAATTAGAACTTAAGACATTTGCAGCCACTTATATAAGTTTCTTTTTCTAATGGTGCTCTGCTTGAGCAAATATCGTCCCAGTTCTAGTAAAAAAACCTTCTACTATATAGTCCCTGCCAATGTGATGCATCTTGAAAATGAAAGAGAAAAAGAGAGCAGGGGAGAAAAACAACAGTGAAGTAAAAAATTTCCCACTTAGAAGACTTGGCGTGAATCCACTTAATGAACAAAATAAGTTTCTCTTCCAGCAACATATGTACAAGCCAATTTGCAATGCTGCAAGTCTCTCTGCGCTGAGATATATTCATAATCTTCCCTACAGAGCCATTCATTCAAGTGCTTAAACATATAAGCAAAGAGAAAACTATTCACTTTAGCAGCATTACCTTTCCTCTAATTATGCAAACAGTTTAATGAAACCCCTCAATAACATACTGTCATTTAGCTCCATGTGATGGTGTGAGAATCCATTTTCCATATTTTGTTCTCCCTCCTGTTGGAGCTGGCTGGAGCTTCCATTCCAGTAAGTAAAGGGACCATTTCTCTATTGAAAAGCAGAATAGAAAATTATAAAATAAAAAAATCTTTCCAGGCAGGAATAGATGTGATGGAGCTTTAAAATAAGGACAAAGATGAAGTGTGTCTATGAACATGCATGAGGTTAATTTTTCAGCATCCCTTTCATTAGGTTTTATGTAAGTTTCTTTTGAAAGTAAGTACTGAAAGATCAGATAATGAGTGATCTCTTGGTGAAAACTGCTCAGTCATGGGTGGTATGGTGTTTGCCTTATTTTTCACTGCCTCCAATTCAGACGTGTACTCCAACATTGACTGGGAAGGAGTGGAGCCGGATGGTGCCAGTGACCGGTGCTGAGGGTCACAATTTTCCCATGGTGCTGGCAGTGCCAAAGGTATCTGCAGTGCTGGGAGCAGCAGAGGAGGCGCTGCAAGCAGTGTTGCGTGCCAAAGAACCAGTGCTAGATGCGGTGGTGGTGCTGCCAGCACCGAGATCAAGGGCCCAGGAAGTGGTGCCAAAGACACCACCATGGACATTACTGCCAGTACCGCAGAAATAGGGGACAGGCATGCCTTAAATAGACCTGGTGCTGTGAGTTCAATGAGGTCTCAAGTGGCCTCAGAAATGTCTGGTGCGGAGGGAAGATCAAAGTCTGTTTCCATCATCACCGAAGAGTCGACAGACCTGCCTTGGGGCCCAGAGTCAATGGTGCTAATGTAACTACCACCCGGCAGATTTGAACCTGGGACTTCTGGAGCTTAGTGTAGAAGCCTCTACAGCTTGAGTTATAAAACCACTTGGCTCTCAGCTTAGGCTATAGAGCTCCCTTGTTCTTAGACCACTTACAGAGAGAGATAAGTGCCACTATAAGGGACAGTGAACGACACTAGGTGTGTGGGTTACACTAGAGCCAAAGGACTTGGTCTGAGCAGGCTGGACATGGTGCTGACTGACTATGGGGTCTTACTAAACCTCCTGGAGGGAAAACAACCCTAGTCTGTCCTCTTCTTTTTTCCAGATCATCAGGGAGTGAGACTGGTGCCAGGAGGAAGAGTCCATATTCCACATAGGAGACTAGTGCTGGTGATCCCTATGCTTGTCTGGGCATGGTGCCAAGGCCTCCTGCACCGAGGCCAGTGTACTGCACACTGATGGAGCTGAGGTCACATCCAGCTGTGGTGTAAGTGCCACTGACCTCTCTTAGTTCTCCACTTAACCCCCCTGCAAATGCTGTACTTACTTTGCAGGTGACGACCTCCCAGACACTTTAAGCAGGCAGTGTGCAGATTGCCTCTTGACATATATTTGCTGCATAGAAGTTAAAATGAATATGGATATTTCTTCCATTTCTCTTCCAAAAATGATATTAATTTGCATGTATTTTAATGGCACTGAACTTTAAAATTGAGCTTTATCCATATACTGATAAACAATAACACATTAAAGATAATGGCACAAACCTTCCATATGGCTGGGTGCAAGTCAGAGATAGAATCTGCTGTTAGAAATTAAATCATACATGAGGTTTCTACACAACTAAATTTATGCTGGAGAATGCTGGAGTTTTTCCTCCATGTTATGAATTATTTTATTAAATATTTTACAAATGGAACTTAAAGGAGATAATGTTTCAAAGCAAAATCAAAAAATTCACAGCCTTTGTGTTGATAAAACTCCAAGTGAATCCAGTGGGAATTTTACTTACACAAGGGCAACAAGACTTGCCGTTGGAATTTAGGAAGCAACTCATTTCAGAACCTCACAGAGAACATGGAGACACACTTTTTGTCTGGCCCCAAACTGCTGCAGTGAGAAAGGGCTGAGGTAGTCCTCTCTCCCTGGGCCAGTCTGCATACTGAAACCCTCATCCCAGCTCCATCCCAGAGCAATTATTCAAATTAAGCATATACATTTTCATTTTATTTTCCAAAAAACAAATATTGAGTTAAGGATCCGAGCAACACTTGGTAAATCTAGTCTAGTTATAAATATTACTGTTAGGATACCTTTTGTTTTTAATATACTTGAACTTCTCGTTATTATTCTCAACTATGCTGGCTATAGATGTTCCCATGTGTCCTTTTGCTTCCCTCATCAATTTTCTACAATTCCTAGCAATTAATATACATTAGAAGCTATCAACTTCCCCTTTTTCTATTAATTATAGATTATTTATGCTCATATTACAAATTGTTTTAGATATGCTCCAGCTTCTATTTAACCAGTTTAGTATATTATCAGTAAAAGATGCATGTAATTTATTAAATAGACAAGCAAAACACATGCAGTAAAGTGAATGGTAATATACTGAAGAAAGGTACATTTTCAAACAGATCTTTAGGATTATACCTGTAGGTTTTGCATGAAACCAGAGTTTGTACCTCACATTAGGTATGTAATTATTTGATTTACATGAGAAAATGTCAATTTCTTTAAATAAATACAAGACTGTGTGAACAAACAACTTTGAAAGCACAGCTTCAGATGCCATTTTTAAAAGCACATTATAGCCCATAAAATGGATAAAAATAATGCTGGGCAAATCATGTGCTTAAATGAAATAGGCATATAAAAATGATGTAACTAGTAAATTTAGCCAGCAATGTAAAACATTTCATATTTCTTCTATTAAGGGAAATTTATTAAGTGTATATAGATAATGTAATGAACAGGAGCACAAAGATTAAGTTATCAAATCTATTCATAAAGCCTTCTGATAGCTTTAACTCTGGATAGACCTCCATTAGTAAAACTTTTGATTTTGAGATGTTATTTTTATATAGCAATTCTAGTTCCAAATGTCTTGTTAAAATTGAGACCCCCCAGGACTAGGTTACTTTGAATGAGTTATAGATAACTTGTGACTGGCCATTTAAAAAGTTGCTTTTTATATCTGCATCTCTATTTTAATAAACCTTCAGAGTAAAGTCACCTCAGCCCCAACTATATCAAAGAATCAAGAAGAAATGAAAACAATGAGGGAGCTTGCTTCATTCAGCATGCACTTTAGGAAAGACATTTCACATTATTGGCAATTATAGCTGCCTGTATGGTGCATAAGTAATTTAAGGCTAAATTACATCATTTTCCCCAAAGTTATATGCCTTTTATTATTTTAAGTGATTTTTGCTCAAGAAACTTACCAAAATTGTAGATTCATTTTCTATTTTTAGAATAAAACCTTTAACTCTCTGTTTATCCACTGAAAAAAACTTTATTCTGACTGACCCCATTCGGATGCATCATCCACCATTCTCAAGCTCATGATTTATACTAGAAACGGTGTTGGGTTTTTAGGATGGTTGGTTGATCTCCCACTGGAAGGACTGGTAGATAGGTTGTGCAGATGAATTACCAGGAAGACAGCTTACTTTTTCTTCATACAACTTATTTAAGTATATATTTCCTTAGAAAGGCCATAGATACCATGGAAGACAGATTCATCAAGTGAAGACTTTCACTTCACTCTTCATTGCATGTCCTTTTGACAGAAATTGATGAGATTTTATTTTCTTGTGGCTTTATCTTATTATTATGATAAGAACTATTATATTAGGACCTGCGAGGATACAGGTACTGATTCTTTAAATCTGTGCAGGCAGCCAGGCAGAAGGGCTAGAAAATATTCCATTAGAAGCTCTATACCGAAACACAGTGAGTGGGAGGCAAAGAGCAACAGAATAGCCTTTCCTGTATTCTAGTAAAGTTTCTAGTTCAGTGTTAGCAGAAAACAACTTTTTTGCCATTCTTTACCATTGTCATAGAACAGTGCTGAGGGAACGAAACATTGTAACCGAAGCTCAAGCTAAGCTGCTTTATATCATATGTGATTGTGTATGGTGGTTATTTTACTGGTATAACATACAAGTCCATATATGGATCATCTCTGCTCTCAAACACACCATGCTCTGGGCTTCCCCCATCAACCTTTCAGGGTAAGCAGCAGAGAGATACTGGTGATGGTAGGTGCATATATTAAAGGCTTGTCTACACAGAGATATTATTTCTGTTTGAGAGAAGGTGTGAATTTCAAGTAGAACAATTATGCCTGATTAGCTCTCTATGCAGAAACTTTTATTTTGGAGAATCCACACAAGGAAATAATCAGGAATAGCTATTCCAGAATTATTCACCATGAATAGAATATCTAAACAGCATTTCTTGAACCTATGGGAGTAAACCACCTCCTTTCCCAGGCTTCAGAACCTGAGCTGCAAATTCAAGGCACTATCGACACAGCTATTTTAAAAGATAATAATGGTCCTATAGTACCTTAGCAACTAACCAAAATATATAAATAGTATCATGAGCTTTTGTGGGCACAACCTATTTCTTTAGATGACAAATACGGAGCAAGAGGCATTGAGGGTCAATTATAAAGCAGAAAAAGAGGGGCGAGAGGGAGGAGATAAAAAGGAGAAAAAAACCTGTCAGTTAAAGTGTCCATGTTAAATGAGGCTAATAGAGTAAGGAATCTAGTTGATTTCTGAAATTGTTTTGCAAGAGAATAGCCACCTTTAAATCCATTAATGAGTACCCAGGCAAGTTAAAATGTTCCCTCAACAGGTTTCTCTGTGTTACCATTTTGGATATCTGAATTATGTCCATTAATCCTTTGTCATAGAGACTATCCAGTTTGACCAATGTATATTCATCAAACTGGGTATTGCTGGCACCCCTGCAACAAATCCCCATGCCAACTCTGTCCACACTTCTACACAAGCAACATCATCACAGGACCTAACCACATAAGCCACCACATCAGAGGCTCATACAACTGCACATCCACGTATCCCTGTATATTGGGTGGGTCAACGTATATACAGAGCCAGAATATATGAGCTGCCAGCAATCAACTAGAGAGAATCTGTGGAACTAGCCTTCATATGCAAATTTAATATTATGTGGCACAACCTGAACAAAGACATGAACTGGATGGGTCATTATATTGGACACCCAAATGACATCAAAAGTTAAGTATCAGGCACTTACAGCCCACTCTATTAGCCTCATTTAGTATGGACACTTTAATTGACAGATGTTTTCCTCTTCTTTCTCCTCCCCCTCTCCACTCTTTTTCTACTTTATAATTCAACCTCTTCTTCTTGCTCCATATTTGTCATTAGAGAAATGGGTTGTGCCCATGAAAGCTCATGATACTATTTATATATTTGGGTCTTTTTAGTTACAGACTAGCATGGCTACCCTCGGAGACAGTTATTTTAGAGTGTTTCAGAATCACCGTTTTGATCTAATAGCCTTTTTACCCACTTTGCACAGGTGTCAATAACTACACAAAGCACAAAGCAGCAGTGAATTAGACCCATTTTGCTTTAGTTACTAAGAAGTATCTGTTTGAAGACTTTCTTAGGTTCGTCAATAAACCCTCACAATCTGCTATAATCTCAGCTAACCTAATTTTGTGTTGTTCACAGATTGTCACCTGACTGCTCATCTCCAATTTACCTGATACAGAAATGACATGTATGTATTCCCCAAATCACTCTCAGGACCTATTTAATAGATAGATACAGTGTTGGTTACTCTCCAGTCCTACAGTACCTCAGCTAATTTTAAAGGCATACTTTTGTTAGCAGTTCAGCTACTTCATTCATAATTTCCTTATTTTTTGAAGTAACCTTTCTGAAGTTTGGTGTGTCAGTGCTAGCTTTTGGCACAATCCCTACTATTGAAATGTTTAACAGTTATATTATGATCACAATTACTTAGTGGCTGTATCAATTATTTCTTCAGTGAATTTTGTTTGGATGCTCAGTCTTGTGAAGAGTAGCTCCTAGTGTATTTCAGAGAAGTTGTGCCACAATATTAATATTTATATGATCGTTCATAGAATTTGAGGCTAGAATGAACTGCTATGTCATCTAGACTGACTTTCTCCGTAACACCAGCTACCAACACCACTCAGCATATGCACACCAAATGAGACCCAAGCATTATAGTCCACAGAATGTTACTCTATTACATGATACAGGCAAACAACAGGAAGGATTGAGATGTCAGGAAACTGTTTCTCTAAATTTTATACCAGTGAGACATTCCAGCAATCAATATTTGGGTAGTCGAAGTCAGCAATCATTATTGATCTGGTGCATTTTATTGTCCATTAGATCTCTTACCATTAACTCACTATCCCCACCCTGTTTCAGGGGCCTGGAATAAAATGTGTGACACTATGGACCAAGCCACCATTTGCATGATCTTTGAAGCTGCCAATATCATTCATATTTCATAATCTGCTACAAACAGCTATCTGACCCTCCATGCAACTGGATGTATGAAAATGCACGACAGAGGCTACCTTACCCACTACAAATACTGCCCCATGATAATTTGCTACTCAGGACACACATCTTAAGTGAGAAAGGGGATTTATTTGTGAGACCTACATGTTCTCCTCTCATTCTTCTGGCAACATCCACAATACATCCCTAGGGATCTAAAAGTGCATAATGTTACACATTACACCTCTTTCTGTTTTCTCCTTCTCTTGGACTCTTATGATTTCTCTACCTTTCCAATTTCTGAACCCAACTTTAACTGTCCTACCCCAACTTCATTCTTGGGGACTCTGCACCAGCTACATATGATTTATAAGCAGAAAGTAGCCAAATGATCATTTTGGGGGGGCAGATTTTGATGGCCCTTATTCAGGAGGAGTGGTAACTTACATCATGAATAGCCCAGCTGAAATAAATTGAACTGCTAGCAAAGCAAGTACTATTTAACATTTAAAAGCATAGCAAAATCTGACCTATCATTAGCTAGGCCTTGAAGGGGAAAGACAAAAGGCCCCTCCACCATCTGCCACTCAATTTGAGTATTTTCCTCAAAAATCAAGAGGACATCTCAGCTTTTCCTATACAATATTAATGTATTCTTATCCCATCCACCAAATTCCTTTCACTGTGATTTATTTCTGAATAGTTAGCATTCTATGCTAGTATAAGTGTAGTTATGCCTATAGCTACATTCTCTGATGTTTAAATAGTTATTTTAAAATGCATTTTCAAATGAATAATGATTTGGGGGCTCCCAATCTGAAACCATAGAAAGTGGCTCTTTTATTCATTTTCTGATGTATTAACTTGGCCACCTAAAATCACTAGTCACTTTTGAAAATTTGGGCATAGATACCTGACATTGTATTGGAAAGCATATATCATAGAATCATAGAGCTGGAAGAGACCTCAGGAGGTCATGAGGTCCAGCTCCCTGCCCAAGGCAGGACCAATCCCAACTAAATCAACATAGCCAGGGCTTTGTCAAGCCAAGACTTAAAAACCTCTAGGGATAGAGATTCCACCACCACCTCCCGAGGTAACCCATTCCAGTGCTTCATCACCATCCTAGTGAAATAGTTTTTCCTAATATCCAACCTAGACCTCTCCCACTGTAATTTGAGACCATTGCTCCTTGTTCTGCCATCCGTCACTACTGTGAACAGCCTCTCTCCGTCCTCTTTGGAACCTCCCTTCAGGAAGTTGAAGGCTGCTATCAAATCCCCCCTCAGTCTTTTCTTCTGCAGACTAAACAAACCCAAATCCCTCAGTCTCTCCTCATAGGTCATGCGCTCCAGCCCCCTAATAATTTTGGTCGCCCTCCGCTGGACCCTCTCCAATGCGTCCACATCCTTTCTATAGTGGGGGGCCCAGAACTGGACACAATACTCCAGATGTTGTCTTACCAGAGCCGAATAAAGGGGAATAATCACTTCTCTGGATCTGCTGGCAATGCTCCTCCTAATGCACCCTAATATGCCATTCGCCTTCTTGGCTACAAGAGCATACTGTTGACTCATATCCAGCTTCTCATCCACTGTAATCCCCAGGTCCTTTTCTGCTGAACTGCTACTTAGCCATTCAGTCCCCAGCCTGTAACAATGCTTGGGATTCTTCCATCCCAAGTGCAGGACTCTACACTTGTCCTTGTTGAACCTCATCAGATTTCTTTTGGCCCAATCCTCTAATCTGTCCAGGTCACTCCGGACCCTATCCCTGCCCTCCAGGTATCTCTCTCTCCCCCTAGCTTAGTGTCATCTGCAAACTTGCAGAGGGTGCAATCCATCCCCTCATCCAGGTCATTAATAAAGATGTTGAACAAAACCGGTCCTAGAACAGATCCTTGGGGCACTCCACTAGAAACCGACTGCCAACTTGACATTGAGCCATTGGTCACTACCCGTTGGGCCCAACAGTCTAGCCAGCTTTCTATCCATCTTACAGTCCATTTATCCAATCCATATTCCCTTAACTTGCTGGCAGGAATATTGTGGGAGACCGTATCAAAAGATTTGCTAAAGTCAAGTTATATCACATCCATTGACTTTCCCATATCCACAGAGCCAGTTACCTCATCATAGAAGCTAATCAGATTGGTCAGGAATAACTTGCCCTTCGCGAATCCATATTGGCTATTCCTGATCACTTCCCCCTCTTCCACATGCTTCAGAATGGATTCCTTGAGGATCCCCTCCCTGATTTTTCCGGGGACTGAGGTAAGGCTGACTGGTCTGTAGTTCCCTGGATTTTCCTTCTTCGCTTTTTTAAAGATGGGCACTACATTTGCCTTTTTCCAATCATCCGGAATCTCTCCCGATCTCCACGAGTTTTCAAAGGTAATGGCCAAAGGCTCTGCAATGACATTTGCCAACTCCCTCAGTATCCTTGGATGCATTAAATCTGGGCCCATGGATTTGTGTATGTTTTGCTTTTCTAAACAGTTGCTAACTTGTTCTTTCCCCACCAAGGGCTGTCCATGTTTTCTTCCATTAAAATGTGCTGTCTGATTAAATGCACTCATGAGACAGAGAGAACAAGTGAATGAGTGGCTGTGATACTATTTCCTGTATCAAGTCATCATGTGGGGAACAAATGAGGAGACAGAATTATACTCCTGGCAAACACTTCTTTCCTTGCTACTTCTTGCAACAAATACTGCACTGGCACCCACTACATGAGCCACAAATTTCTTGACTGCAACAGAGGCTTCCCCCACAAAGAAAAAAAGAACCTACTGCACTCCTGATTCCTCAGGTATATTTATTTCTATTTTTTTGCAAGGTGTTTTTATTTTCCACTTAGGTTCCTAGTTTATAGGTCTTTGTGTATTAAATATTTAAAACCACTGGCAATAGTATTTATAAATCCTCCCACAATTTAGCATCTCCATGTTGCATAAATGTGCTATTTATTCCCCCCTCCCGCCCGAATCTTTATAAGATACTAAATAAGAATGGATTTTATCTCAACTCCTGTTGCACTGCACAAAGTAAATCAAATCACCATTTCCATAGTTTGTTGGTCTCATCACCACTTTTCAGTCTACATAGTTTTGTTACCCAAACTTATATGAATTAAAATATCAAATGATTAAACAAAATCTAAATATATGATATCTATTGTTTATCAATTGATTATAAGATTTTTTTTTTTTTAAAGATAGTTACCTGGCAATGCAAGCAAAGATTTTAGAAAACAGAAACTTAAAATTAGGATGCTCATTTAGGAATCTAAAATACAAAATCTGATTTTCTAAAGTACCAAACACCCAGCAGTTATTTAGTTGCCTACAGACTTAGGAGTGATACTTCTGATTAGTCATGATTCTTTTTCCATGTAGACATTTTGGCTGTGTCTAGACTACATGGCTCCGTCGACGGAGCCATGTAAATTAGTTTATTCGGCATAGTCAAAGAAGCAGGGATTTAAATAATCCCCGCTTCATTAAAATAAACATGGCCGCCACGCTGTGCCGACCATCAGCTGATCCGGCACAGCGGGGCAGTCTGGACACGGCGCAGTCGACAAGGGAAGCCTTTGTCAACCGCTCCGGTATGCCTCGTGAAACGAGGTTTACCGGAGCAGTCGACAAAGACTTTCTTTGTTGACCGTGCCATGTCTAAACTGCCCCGCTGTGCCAGATCAGCTGATCGTCAGCATAGCGTGGCGGCCATGTTTATTTTAATGAAGCGGGGATTATTTAAATCCCTGCTTCTTTGACTATGCCGAATAAACTAATTTACATGGCTCCGTCAACGGAGCCATGTAGTCTAGACACACCCTTCTTATGCCTTTTCTTTCTTAGGATTTGCAGCATAACTTTGCCTATAGATGGATGATGGGCTTATGGAACTGTAAGTACTGGGCTCACTTTTTTTTTTTTTTTTTGGAAAATTGGACTTTCTTTTACTTTAATTTTATAGCAACTCCCTCATTACTGACTCTGCCCACCCATCAGGCTGTGTAGCCAATCAGGCAGCCTACTGCAAGCCAGCTGTGCTCTGAGCTTGCCCAGAGATTGGCTCTGCTCCTGACAGCAGTGTTCCTGGACAGCTTTTTTTAAAGCGTTCGGTCATAGAATAAGCTTGTTAGACATATTCTCAATATTTTAGGAGGTGTATCATTTGAACTAGGTGATTTGTAAATACTCAGTTTTCTAAGTATTAGTTGTGCATAAGCACCCTTGGCTCTATTTTGCCTTATAAGGCTAAGCTGCTTACATCTACAGGAAGTTAAAACCTGGACTTTTCTTCTGCCCAACCTAAAAGAAGGCAAGAAGGAATGTCAGAACTATAACGGTCAGTGTTCCTTCTAATTTTTTCCATCATGTGTGGAATAAATTTTATGTGCATTGAGGCATGTGCAGATGTGCATCACCAGTAGAAACACATGCTGCCTGCTGTGGACAGCTGTGGGCACTCTGCTAATCAACTGATCGGCACCTGCATGTTTCCTAGGCAGCTGCCCAAGTACTCTATTTACAGGGAACAGTGCTGCTAGGAATTAGGGGCAAGCTCAGAGCCTATCTGGCTTGCAGTAGGCTGCCTGATTGGTGAGGAGAGTCAGAAGACCAGTTCTGAAGCCCAGCAGCAGTTCTGTATCTGCTCAAAGCCTTCACCAATGGCTGAGGATTGCTCATGTACTTGCTTGTTCCCAGCCCTACTCCTGCCTTGCCTCAACTCCAGGTATAGAATCCTAGAACTGGAAGGGACCTTGAGAGGTCATCGAGTCCAGTCCCCTGCCCTTGTGGCAGGACCAAGTGCCATTTAGATCATCCCTGACAGGTGTTTGTCTAACTTGCTCTTACATCTCCAATGATGGAGATTCTACATAACCTCCCAAGGCAATTTATTCCAGTGTTTAACCACTCTGACAGTCACAAAGTTTTTCCTAATGTCCAACCTAAACCTCCCTTGCTGCAATTTAAGCCCACTGCTTCTTGTCCTATCATGAGAGGCCAAGAAGAATGATTTTTCTCCTCCTTGTAACACCTTCTTAGATACTGGAAAACCGCTGTAACGTCTCCTCTCAGTCGTCTCTTTTCTAAACTAAACAAGCCCAATTCTTTAAGTCTTCCCTCATAGGTCATGTTTTCGAGACCTTTAATCATTCTTGTTGCTCTTC
The DNA here is from genome assembly GCA_032595735.1 of Pelochelys cantorii. NCBI lineage: Eukaryota > Metazoa > Chordata > Testudines > Trionychidae > Pelochelys > Pelochelys cantorii. Next base: position 73,505,445 of record CM064327.1, read on the forward strand.
ACTGGACCTTCTCTGATTTCTCCACATATTTCTTGAAACGTGGTGCCCAGAACTAGACACAATACTTCAATTGAAGCCAATTCCACTTCAATTCCTGACTTCTGACTCTAGTTCCAACCACTATGCATGACTGCTCACATTGTGGTCTCCAACAATCACATCCTAAGGGATTTAGGTTTACCTTCACCCCTTGTGCCTTAGGCACCCCAAACTGCAGTATCCTGGAAGGTTTACATCTTCCACAATGTGGAGAAGCATGTCATCCATTCTGAAAAAACACATCTCCCCCTATCGGTGCATAAAAGCCAGGATACCACACTTAGTTGACACAGAGCCTCATATTATACTGTGCATTGGATTGAAGGTTCAGAATAGTTTCCAAGATATGGACTCTTCAGTTGCAGACTAACAGAAAGGGACACCTACTATTCAACACACAAAGGTCTTTAACATCCAAGATTTTTATCACAGTTATTCTTCAGAAGGAATTTCTCTTCTTTGGGACATTCAGTCCTACACAGTCATCTATATTGGTTGTACATGCCTGAGGAAATTAAACTGCATGTAAAGGAAAACTCTCAGCTTCTTGATGGAAGAAGCTGCTTGGAAGAACTTGAAGGCAGAACTGAGCATATTAGGAGACCAAGAACAAGGCCACAACAGAAAGAGGGAGATTTAGGAAGGGGGATTACACACAAGAGCTCATTTCAATCCAGGTGGTCATTATTTTGTCCCAGTGAATTCTTGCCAAGTGAAGTCCTGGACTTTTAGGGGGCCAAAGCCCATACATCCATCAACACTCCTTGCCACTTGAAAATTCCCACAAGAAGGAAACATTTTATTTACAGGAAGATACTGCAAGTCAATAGAACTTCCACTGCAAGCTGGGTGGACATCAGGAGCCAAGTCTGAGTTAAAGGAGAGAGTGAGGCCTTCTGCCCATAAGGCACTGAAAACACGTCTATCCTAGAGGGGCATAAATACAAAAAGCACCTCTGCAGGTTTATTCATGCTAGCTCTTTGTCGGGGCAGGGTTATGCTCCCTTCCATGAGAGGCACAGTTTATAAACCTATTCTGGTTTTATCACTGGGTAATGGGTTTGAACTGGGAACCTGTCATCCAAAGGCCATTGAGGTATGGACAAGTTCTTCTTTCTTGGTGAGAAAGAGAGAGGGGTATTCACAACAGGCTGTGGCATTCATGTGCACTGACAGTCAGATTCCCAAGAACACTTAATACATACGTAGGACTTGCATTGGAAGATAGTGCAGCTAATCTGTTCTTTATGTTCTGTAAATCTTTTACTTAAAACTCAATATATTCACATCCAGTTTTATTTCCATATAGCCACAGTTATGCTGTATCAGTTGCTGCTCAGTCTCAATCATACCATAAATGCTCACCAACTTTAAAAAGTATAGATTTTGTGCTTCTGTTTCTCATTCACTGACTGGAACATTCAATGAACTAGCACAGACAAAACCCCACCTAATGCACTGAGCACAAAAGAAAAACATTGACAAATATATTTTATCTCTTTATTTTTTTTCAGAATATTTTAATATTGAAGCCCATGTTATTTTCAGGGGACCAGGAAGGAAAAAAGGGGGAGAAGAGAGAAAATATGGAGACAACTGAATTTATTTAATTTATGGTTTTATGAGTGATCATAATTGTAGGCAACAAATGTTTTCTGTTTTTGTTTTTTAAATAAAAATGAACAGCACCATTAAAGAAAAAGTATGATCCCTGAATTCTAAAGAAAACACTGTCTTTAAAAAATTGTTAAAATGCTTCTTGCACTTGGTCACATTTAGTCAGGTAACAAAGTAAGCATAACAGTATTAAATTGTAGCAACCCCACTGAAATCAACTATTCCCCCTTTCCAAGGATTTAGAGAACCATTTCTGAGCATGTCCTATGGGAATAATGTTTTCTTTGGTAGAGGACTGAAGGAGCGTTTTTACTTCTCCATATGTTGATGAAAAAAAAAAATCTATGCATGTTAGGGATTTCCCACTTAAATCTGGGTTTCTCAAGCATGCTAAGTATGGGTTGATTTCACATTGCTGTTACAGCCCAGGAGTAATACTGCCCTAAAAAGGCATTGAATGGCTAATGTCAAACAGATGTAAACATTCAAAATACTGACAAATAAAACAAAATTAAAATAATAAAAAACCCTGTACTGAAACTGTGAATTGAGTTAGGTTTCTGTAAAGCAGAAGAAATATTTTACAGCAGTACAAGAGAATTATGGCAACAAAGTAAAGCACTTTTCTTGTAACATTCATGAACAGTACAAATACAACAAAGTTATTCTACAGACTAAATTATTCTGTAACTATCAAATATAGTACAAAGCGAAATATGTGCTATAAAAGAAGCAGCTCCTTTAAATTAGACTAAAAATGTTTTTGTTGGTTTTACAGTGACAAAAGCATGATGACTGAAGACAACAGGACTTTTAGATTCAGAAACATTTAGCTACACAGGTCCATGATTATCCACACTGAATATTGTTTTTTGCTTCTTCCCCAATGTTCTACAGAAACAGGTAAACAGCTGTGCAGCTGCCACAAAACTGTAGAAAGTCATTCAGTGTTTTAAAGCAGGGCCATTCACATGTGTCAGCTAAGATGATCCCTTTAGATGACATTTTTGAGCTTTTCTCCTGGTACTTCACCACACTTTGGTGAAACTGCTAAAGTAGAGGCTACAATAACTATTCTGAAATTGTGCGTGTGTTTGTAAGGGGAAGGAAGGTGCAGCATAAGATAATTTTATTCAGAAACTGCATTACAAAGCACCATATGCACCAGTTTATAAACTGTGCAAGGAATTCCAGGACCCTGAAAGATCTGACCATTCTGACACTTACTCTAACACAGACGGCTCACATCAAGAAGAGGCATATAATTTTCCTTTATGGCTCAACCTTATTTTTAAGTTAATTGATTTCATGTGCTAAACCTCATCAGGTAAAATAGAATGCTGATATAGAGTGCCCAGTTCACCAATTGCTTTACATTATTTCAACTAAGGGAATTTCTGCTTCAAAAATTAGTTCTGCACAAAGACAGACATACACACTACAAATGCCCTAATGTTAACTACACACACCTAAAAATGACAGATTTAACAAAAAGGAAGGAAGGAAGAGAGGAAGAAAAGAGCACAAGAGTCTTTCTTCCTCTCTCCCAAAAGTGCTGCAACTAAGAAAAAAACTTTGGATATTTTCCAAAAATCCACGTGCGTAAATTATATCTGCAGGAAGGATGGATGGACTGACACACACACACACACACAGAGGTGTCTTCTTAAGTAATGCTTCTCACTACTCTTCAGTGCATAAACCTTAAATGCGCAACAGTGCAAGCTGCACAATCACTAGAATCTACAGTGAGATGGGGACTGAAATTCAGAAAAAAATTAGACAAAAACAGGAGCAATCCAAAATTCATTTCTCATCTTAGGTGTACTCTCGATAAGATCATGAGCAAAATTTTCAAAAGTACCTGCATGATTTAGGAACGTACGTTCCATTTTCAAATTAAAAGTCAGTTAGACTCAGGTTCACTGCTTTTATAATTTTACTCTATGACTATGAATGACTTACACCACTCACAACATATTTTTAAATAGCGGGTCAAATTCTTTCCTAATGAAACTCTAATGGCATCAAATAGAAGTCAAAGGACTGGCACCATGAAGGAATTTGGTCAATTGTGTTATGTTATTAGGCATCATTTTGTACAAAGAATTTTTAATGTAACATTTTATCTTATCTCAAATATGCAAACTGCGATCATGGTACAAAGATGCCATAGACACAAATTAATAATTTATCATATTATTCATATCTTTTTCCATCATTCAAAACATAACATTTTTGGATGCCACACTTTTTTTTCCAGTCACGGGTAGAATATATTTTAAATTGCAAGTAAAATCAAACACCGATATGTGCGGTAGACAGGGAATACTGAGCCAGATGTAAATATTCCCAGCTCTCAGCTGGTTCATATAAACACTAGGGAGGTAAACGGGTAACCGATTACCCAGTAAGCATCACCTTTAACAGGTGATGCTTACCAGGTATCCGTAAAGTGGTATCTTGGAGCAGCCCGCGGCCCGCCACGAGCAGAGGGCTGCTCTAGCCCCACAGGGGGGCCAGGAGCAGAAATTGGTCAACCCACATGGGGGGGAGAGGGAGTCGGCCAGCAGCCAGCCGTCATAAGCTGATGGGGGGCCAGCAACCCCAAGTATGTGGTGGAACAGGAGGGGAGCTGGTAGCAGAAGCTTAGAATACTTAGAGGCCACTACAACATTAAAACAGCAATCTACTTGCATCACAGAACTTCTTACGGCTGGAATGTACTTCCTACAACATTTCAACTGATTTTTATAGACAATCAAAAGAAACAGTATATTTTATGTATGCAAACATGGTCCTACAAGAAACTAAATGCAATTTGAATACACAGTAGAACTTCACTAATATGCAATGATGTCAGACTAATTAAAAAATTATAAATTAGGAAGCAAAAAAGATCAAACAATTATATTGATCACTTAATATATTTTCATTTGACAATTTTATTGTTCATGTCAATACTTCAGAATGTTTTAGTAAACGCATAGTATAAATACTAAAATCTAAGTAATGCGAGACCTCAACTCATTGATATTATGTGTTTCACTGAGAACTGAAGAGAGAATGCCAGTTTTTGTGCAGACAGTAAGGTGTACATATTAGTGAGGTTCTACTGTAACGGGAAAATTACGTTGTTCTCTATGCTCATATTTGTTTGGATGGTCACAGCCACATGTCAGCATGGGTACTCGTACTGCAAATTTTGCGTTCCTGAATTTGGAGGGGGAAAAAAAAAAAAAAAAAAAAAAAGGAAAGACAAGATTTTTTCCTCTTCCCAACAGCTGCATGTGCTTTATCCCTTTATAATATTTCCCAAAATTACTACTGTTATCCCTGGATGTTATGGTGGGCTAATGCATCTGGAACGCAGCTATAGTCCTCAATATAAATACAGTACTGGATAAATACTGAAGATTATTTAAAAGATGCAGTATCCCTTAAAACCCCCCACCACTTTACTCCCAAGTCTCCAAGAGATACTATAAGTGGTCTGAAATCTTTAAGAAAAAAAAGATAGTGTTAAGTCATTTTTGAAAATAAGTGTTTTTTTTTTTAAAGTCAAAACTCTCGAACATATTTAAATACATAGTGAATCATACAGGAGGGGAAAATAACTGATTTTCTACTATTCAGCTCAACATTCAACTATAATTGCTTCTCAATCAATTATACCTTAGGATCAACCTTAGGAACATAAATGCTATCGAAATTCAGAACTTGGTTTGTTACCTAGATCCGACCCCCATATGTTTTGGGATAGATAGCTCAATAGATGTAACAGGGAGTTTTGGGAAGAAAAGGGGAAAAATAGAGGATGCTCAGCTCTCTAGGAGAAATCGTTACTTCCTATACACTCCATTAAAACCAACAAGATTCTAGACATGGTCCAGCTAATCAAATCCCATTTACAAATCTAATTTGGAGGGAATCAGCAAAAACATCTGACAGTTAAAACCTTACCTCCATAATGCTTTGTGTAGGAGTGAGCAAACTCCCTTAATTAAATCTGTCTAAAGTCTCTCTCTCTCGCTAGGTTGACTGTTTATAAGTTAGACCTGGGTGGTAAAGGTTGGTTCAGGAAAGCAATTGCCTTAGAAAAACTGCAAGACAATTTAGCAGCTCTGCAGGCTGATTTGTAACAGAACACCAAGCTACAGCACCCAACCCAGTCTTTTGTCAAGTTGTTAGTTATCTTGTTGTCTCTGCAATGCAGTACCCCAGCAGTTAGAAATCATGAGAACTCAACTAACCTGTTATTCATAACCTAGAGGGTCTGTTCTAATATATAAGTGGGGAAATAGTGTGCTGCACTTTGTGCAAATAAATAGAAGCTAGGAATGACATTTTAATATCCTTTCTTTTTGACAGCAAGGCGGCTCATAGAAGTTTAGTAGCAGGTTGGCAATTTTTTAAAAATTTTAACGGTTTCTTCTTCTTTCCATGGAATGTCATGCAAGCAGAAATAACTAAATTCTGAAGCAAAGCATCAACAGAAAAAAAAATGGCCTAAAATGTTACAATTTCTCCACTTTGTTCTGCTCTCCCACGCTGACAAGGGATACTGCATCTTTGACTCAGTTTCTACCGTACAACCAAACAAGCTACACACAGTTTTGAAGGGCCTATGCAGTCATCATGGCAGAAGGCACCACAGCCTTTGCACACTATCATGGCTTTCAGCCTGCAAGAGCATTTCAGTTCCAGTTCATCTGCACTGCTGCTGTCAGCAAATTTCTGAACCGGAATCTGAACGTTCTGATTCGACAGACCTGTGGCAGCAGCATTTGAGCCACTTCCCAAAATTCCAATGGATTTTTCAATGGCAGAGGCTGCCCTTTTGAAACTTGTGCTACCAAAGTGTATAGTGGGGTAATTTCCACAGAGCTGCTGCTGCTGCTGCGGGTGCTGTGTTTGTATTTTATGAGCTGCTAATTGGGTAAAAGGCTTCTGTGGCTCAGAAAGCAAATAGGAAGAAAAATCTGCATTTTTTAATGCAAATGCTTTTAACTGTTCTTTTACTTCATTCTGATCATAGGAAGCTTGTTTTATGCCCAGTTCGCAGCTGTTGCTTAAACCTTCCTCAAAAGAAATAGGTTCAGATTTTATATTGCTACAGATGCCTGCTGGCTGAGGCCAACTAAGTCTTTTAATTGTTTCCATAGTGACTGTCGGTTGTTTTTGATCAGATGGGACTTCTGTGTTTGGAATAGGGGGAGGAGGAGGATGCACTAATGTTTTATTCTGTAGAGTTTGTGAGGCACTAGCAATGTCATCACCTTCCTTAACTTGAATATTAGGCGAAAAAACACTTCCTAGCCTCAGCTGGTGAGCTGCTGTAGAAATATTGACCTCTCCCAAACCCTTCTGTTCCAGGTGCCTACTGAAAGCAAATGCATTGCAGCCAGATGGGACTTTTGAAGGAGTTTGCAACAAAGCTGCCGTAGGAATGGGACCTCTTGCAGCCATGGCCATTTGGTAAAAATGCTGTCTGTGTGAGGTACTAGCTTCTGCATGAAAACTGCCATTTTTGTCCACATGAAATAAATTCTGTTGGAAACTGCAAGAAGGCAGTGGCCTCTTCTGCTGCTTGATCTCTGGACTGTGAGCAATTCTGTTTTGAACTGCATGTTTGCTCAGCCATTCTTGTTTAAATGGCTGACCATGCCCTAACTGATTCGCATTGGAACTGATTACACAGGGAGCCACTTTAACATCTGTGTCCATTGATAGCTTCCCAGGCTCACATTTCATTTGAGTATGCTCACCCACAGTCCTGGCCATCCTCTTTTTTGGATGGTTTTCCCGCTTTCTAATTTGCAGTGGGACTATGCTGCCTGCTGTAAATCCTTTACTATCTGCATTGGGTGAGCTGGAAGGATTTTCAACCATACTTCTCTCAGATGCTGATGTTTTACACACTGAGGTAGTTTGCAAAGGCAAGGGAAGCCTGTTAATTTCTAGTTTGGCTCCGGATCTGGGCTGCGGCAGCACTTTTTCCAAAGGCAGGTTGCCTTGCAGTAACTGTGTCACTAGAGGATTATTGGCCTCAACTGATGATAAACGACAGCTAGAGCTTCCAGCACTTGTAACTCTTTTTAGGGTTTCTGTTGTCAATGACAAAGTGTCCTCCATTGAATCTGTAACAGATGTCTTGGAGGTCTGTGTTGGCTGTGCACTTGTGGCTATTTCTGCAGTCTGTCTAGGCATTTCAGGTCCTGTAAAATCTTCAGTGTCCATTCTAAAGCACTTGTCAGATTCGTTAGTTTCTGATTTAACAGGAACAGCAATGCTTGTCATGAGACTTCTTGACTGCAACTCTGAGATTTGTGTGTAACTTGAAGGCTCTGTTTTGACATTTTTTAAACAGGTCTGCTCTGTGTATTCTTTATGCTTATTTGGGTTAAGATGGCTGACCACTGGCTGGTCAGTGTGCATTGCCTCTTCATCATGCCAGCAAATTCTGTTATTAGTATTATACTGATTGACACAGGCAGCGTCTGCTTCACTTTTAAAGGTGGCAGGACCTCGTAACTGCTCCACAAAACTCTGGCTGGGGGCAACAGCCTCAATTAGTTTATCTTGAGGAGTAAGAGGCACTTCTTGAAGAGTTGTACAAGCTGATTGCAAGGTTTTGCCCTCTTGCTTTGCTGTAACAGTTATGAAGCTAGAACTGTGCTCAAGGCTTTCATTATTGACTATTTCGGGCCTGCTTATTACAGACACTTGAGGACATGCTACATTTTGTAAGGCAGTTTCTGCCCTCACAAGTCTGCTCTGCAGATCTATGCTGTTTTCTCCATTTTCAATGGAAGCAGCCAGTGACAAATTGGAATTTAATGTTGTAGTGTGATCAACAATGACTTTACAAGGTATAGACCTATTCATGGCTGTTTGTGTAAAGCTCACCGGTTGAGATTTACAGGACAGATCTATTCGGTTTCGTGGTCCAGAACTTTTTTCTAAGTTGTCAGCGCTTAATTTAGTAGTGTTGTCGTAAGAACTTACTGTCACCATATTACCAGTAAACATTGAAATGGGTGGCCTTGTAACAGAGTCTACTACTGCAGCTGCATCACTGCAGCTCAAAGCTGCTCTAACTGTAGTGTTAATGGATACAGTACTTTGCTCGTTGCATCCAGTTATGGCTATCTTATCAGAAGAAAATCTAGAAGTAGTCCCCACCGGGGGAATCAGTACAGAGTTACCTGGGAGATGATTTGGCAAAGTACTTGCAATGGATGAAGTTGGCACAGTGGTATATTGACTGGAGACTGCATTATTAGCACTGCTACTTGATATTGGCAACCTTTTCTCATCACTGGAATTTGACAAGACTGTGCTGTCTATAGAGGCTGGAACAATAGTGTTATCAATACATTTTGGTACAATGGCTATGCATGGAGTATCAACCCCTGGGGTGGATTTCAGCATGTTTACACTGCAAGCTGAAATGGTTGTGTTTGTACTGTCAATGGACATTAAAACAGAGGATTTATCAACAGAACTTGCAAAGGGGAGGTCTTGAATTGTTCCTGACATAGCAGTGCTGCAAGCAGACACAGGAACTGAATGTTTACTATAAAGCATTGGCACATTGTTATTTTCAGTGGAGGTAGATGAGATACTTTTCTCACACAAATGTGGCATAGGTATGTTTTCATCAGAACTGTGCACAGATATGTCTGTTGCAGTTTCTGGCAACGTAGCTGTGTTAAGTGACTGATGCAATAAAGCGTTAGTTTCACGGAGGTGAGCAGACTTGTTGCTAGGAGACCTGCAGTTAGGATTAACTATGATGACACCAGTAGAAACTTCAATCTTTGTGTCAGAAGGAGTTGAGATCTCTAAAGATGAAGGACCTTCCTTTGCACTGAGCTGGGACTTTGCTTCTTTACTAGTCTGGAGTAAGTGGGCTCGGGCTTGATGCTTTGCAAAGAGTTTGGCCTTTGTTTGCTCCTTGATGTGTGCCAGTGTTCTTGTCTTCCCACCTTCACAGGGACTTCCCATTGCTCCGGAGACTATGCTTGCAGCTGCTGCTACAGCAGCTGCGGCTGCAGCCTCTCTCTGGGCTCTAGCTTGTTGAGCTCTTGCCTTGATATCAGCAAGAGTTCTAGCCCCAGTGTTCCTCCCGCTGCTGACTGATGTATTTGGGGAAACCCTGGGTTCTGGTTTCAAAACAGGCTGACTCTTGATGATAAAAGGTGGCCCAATTTTTGAAAGTTGAATCTAAAAGAAGAAAAAAGAAAACCATTTTAATGGGATATCATACATATTCAATTTCTCGGCTGTCTTCTAAAAGGTTCAGGGCAAGATAATAAAGTGAATTAAAGGTCATACTAGATGATCTGACAGTCCCTTCTGGCTTTGCCCTCCATGAATGAAGTTACCAGGCAGTTTAGGTACACAGAAAAATGCTAAAAGTAACAATATATTCATTTTACTATTTTATCTTCCTCTAACAAAAGTAACGAGTACCTGGAATTAGCCTACATAGACTTACCCTTTTGTTGAGAGGGAAAGTTGATTTAATGTGATAAAATATAATGGTTATCTGATATAATTCATCACACCTTCCTAATCTACATTTTATCTAGTCGGAGATCAACAGGTCCAGTGTAGTAGGTCTGTAAAAGGTTTCCTAGGTAACATCCACTGCAAATGTTAGAAAAATAATAATCATATAGTATTTTTGTTCCTTGCTCCAACGCATTCAGGCCTTGGTAACTACTTAACCTTTTCTTTGTTACACCAAACATTTACTGCAATAGCAAATGCAACCAAAAAACCTTTCCTTCAGCTAGGAGGCATCTGAAAGTCTTCTGAGTCTGTAATTCAGACCATACCAAGGATCAATTACTGACTATAACCTAAAAGGAGTATTACAAAAATGTCTCTTTTCCTGCCTACCATCCTAATTTTAGGATACCATTAGTAATAACTTGAATGGTGTATCACCTCCTCACTATTGTGTATTGAGACATCAATCCTGCAAACATTTCAGCAGTGTTTAATGTACACACATGAACCATTTCACTGAAATCAATAGGATTACTCCTATGATACATGAAGATAAGCACATGCACAGATATCTGCAGAATCGGGGTATAAGAGTCATGAAGCCACATCCAAATCAAGCTCCAAGAACAGTTTGTGGGATGCACTTATATTAAATATATCAAGCCAGGCAGAACTTTTGGAAAGTAGAAGAGAAATGAGCTATGTAATATTCACAAAAAAAGTAGTGAATTAAAGGAAGTGAAAGCTACAAAAAAGTTCTTAAGATTTGTGACAATGGCAGGGTTATTTTTTTAAGGAAAGGTAAGTGGTTGTCAGTGGCTCCACCTTTTACAGCTAAATATTGATTAAATAAAGATATGATTAACATATAATTTTCCGAAATAAGTTTTTAGACATGCCTGCCATTGTTTCAGTATCTCCTTTCAATGGCTCTGTCTACTGATAAGAGCTGCTATTTCCCCAAATTTGGTGATGATGTGTGGGATTGAATGAATTTGGTTTTCTATTAGAAAGCAGTGGAACTAAAAGGACCAGTGCTGTAGTAATATAAATTTTATATTTCTCCACAGTACAGCACTGACAGTGCCAGCGTAACTTTCCCCACACAGCTCTGCCAGTGGGCCTCAATCCTGATCTCGAGGGAAAGTGCAATTCAGTCTACAAGCCAATTCGATTCTGCCAAATCTGCCAATTAGTGCTAGTTATGGTGGTGATTTTGTAATGTGGAAACTTCTCAGCTGGGAAATGGAATGAGATGGGAGTAATTTCACTTGCACCAATGAATATCTAGCAGATAGTGACCAAAAATCAATGTTGCTGATTTCAACTAGGTTGGAACTAGCAACCTTCAGACAAAGGGTTCCATCATCTACAACTAATCTCTTGAATAATTTTGTTCCTTCTCTAATTTAAAAAAAAGAAGAAGTAAGTGTAATAGTTGGGTTAATAACACTTCAAAAAGTACACTGCTACTTTAAAACACTACTTTGAAACATTTTGCTTTCCAGTTCAAAAACAGATTTTTTTTCAAATCTACTTTATAAAATCAAGATTGATAAAATGTAAACTATTTCTTGATCATTAATATTTAAAATTATAATTTCAATACCTTTTTCTCTCTACTTCTCTTTGTAATTGGATAGTTATTGGAATCCCATATATGAGGCTGGAGCCTATGTGCCACTGAAGCAAGCTTCCAACTGTATCCTTGCTCATTAACTACCATTAGCTGCTCCATGCTGTGGTACTTGTAACCAAAACATTTACTGTATTTGCCCTCCTGGTCAGATTAGCAAAGCTCAATGACTAAAGAAGTTATAAATAAATTAATAACTGAGAACTCACAGTGCACAGCAAGTGGCTTGAGTTGAGTACACTGGACATAAGTGTTGGCCATCAGCTTCATGTACAAAATGAAAATGGACAAGATATCACAGAATAGATTAAATAAATAGATTGTCCTCAGATGTTAAAAAGAAGAACTTTCCAACTGGAGGTAACACTTGAAAAAAAGACAAATGTGTAGACAGCAATTTGCCCTCCCCCGCCCCGATGACTCTTAATACAGAGGCAGCAAGGGAGGGGGAAATTCATGTAGTCAACAGGATTAACAGATAATCCCAGGATAATCAATCAATCATGTAGTCGTCTACACGTAGACATCCCTACTTTTTAGTTGGCTTCATCAGGGAAGCTGAAATATTGAATTTGTGGGAGGAGGGGAGCAGAGAGAGCTGGCTTAAAAGCTGGCTCCCCTTCTCCTAGTACCTGCTCTGCAGTGCTGCCTGCCCCGCATGCTGCTTTCTCTATCCGTTTTTTTTTTAAACCAGCTCCCCTCACAGACAGGCTCCCATCCGTCACCCTATGCTGCTGCCTTTGATAGAGAGGTAGCAGTGTGGAGTGGCAGGGGACTCGAAGTGCACTGGCTGCCAGCTCCACCCCTGGGTACTATCGAATAACCATGTAACTGCTACAATTTGATGTGGTTACATGACTATTCAATTACATGTTTTCTAAAATCCCCACTAGAAAGAGAAACAGACTGTGATAATCATGAATATTGCAGACTGAGTAATTAGCAAATACAGTAAGAAATAATGGCAAAGCCCATGAATTTATTTGTATTCGGATATATATTCAAATATATATTTGGATTGCTTTCCCTCACATGCAAGCACCTTTGCAGCAATAGAAATAACTCAAAGTGTGCCACACAGAAAGAAAAGGTACTAGTAATTGCTTCTTTCCTTATACCAAACATTGAAGAGAAACAGACAAAGCCAGAAGCAATCAGCAGATAACTCATCTTTGCCTTCTAACTCAGTGTGCTTTTACCATCACTTTACCTTGAGAGGTGGGACTCGGGGCTCTTCTCTAGGTGGCTGCTCTTTCTCGGATGGACTTGTCAATGCAGCATTACGATTAGACTGATCATCCTCTATTCTAGCTCTCTTCTCTTTACAGATTCCAAAACTGTGCTGCTCTGCAGTCTTCCTCTTTGGGACTTCTGAATCTCTATTTTCAATCCTTACTTCAGGTGATTTTGTGGTTTCTAATAACTTAGAAGAATGGGAACTTTCCAGCCGGATCTGGGCATTGCTTTGTTGTTTGTGAGACTTACTTCTGCACACTTCTAAGAATGAAGTCTTTTCTACAGATGAGGTATATAGTTTATCATGTGGTTTAACTGGAAGGAGTTCAGAGCTTTTCCCCACTATGCCTTCTGATACGACAGATGCCTCTAATGGTGAGAGCACACCTTTCTTTTCAGCTCTTTGCAGAACATTATGATTTTTAATTTTGATCACTTCTGGAGAAGAGAGCTCTGAAATGGAAGCAATATAAGATTTCTCAGTTTCAGTGTGTGACCTGCATAACTGATTAGTAAGATTTTTGCTTTGGGGTTCTTCCAATATTGAACTTTCAGGTATATTTGCTAGTGGACCCAATTTCATAGTTTCAGTTGTACTCTGAATCTGTTTCTCTTGCACAACAAGATTTTCCTCTGGAGATGCCTTAGGAATGGCTGAAGTTTCTTCTTTTAAAGGGGAAAGGGATTCTTCACATAAACATGGTGATTTCCTTTGCTGCAGAGTAAGTCTTTCACTCTGTGGTGAATTAGAAATTGGAGATGTTTCTGACAGAAAAGGTAAACTGGTTGCCACGGATGTTTCAGAAGCAAGAAGTACAGAAGACACAGAAGAGGTTTCTGATGTTAAAGGTAAATCAGACATTGGAGAGGTTTCTGACGTTAAAGGTAAATTAGAAGCTGGTGAGGCCTCTGACGTCAAAGGTAAGTTTGAAGTCAGAGAAGCTTCTGAGATTACAGGTGAAGTGGACACTGGAGATATTTCTGACATTAAAGGTGTGTGAAGGCTTTCCTCAATGGTCTTTTGTTGACTATCAGCTTCAATATTTTCACCACTGGATGCCTCAGATGAACAGGCCATTTCAAGAGACGCTGGAGTACAGGGTTCCTCTGAAGTGGATTGTGTGTCACCTCCTGGAGAGGCAATACTGATACAAGGTCCCTCCGGGCTTTCAGAGGAAAAGGAAGTTTCAGAAATACAAGCATTTTCAGATAACTGTTCATCAGGGTCACTCTGTAGCTCCATATCCACAGCAATGCCTCCGTGAGTGAATAATGAGCTTTGTAGAGCAGAGTTTTGTGTTTCTGGAGCACTTAGCTCTTTTGTAGACTCAGAATCCTTCTCTGCTGTATCACTGACAGAGTTTGTAGGTGAGGCAGACTGCGCAGGTGATAAACCATCCTCCAGATGATCAATTACAACTGACATGTCTTCCTGAGGACATTCTGATTTCAACTCCACTTTAATTTCAATATGAGACAAAGTATCAATTGCATCATTCATCACCACACAGGATGCAGAGTTATCTACAAGGGGCACTGCTTCCACATCTTCGCTAGCACCAGGTGGGCTCACTGGCTCCTCAGAAAACTCATGTTCTGTTTTATGGTTCTCCTCTTGGCATTCACAGATACTTGTCTCAACTTCCTCAGCAATCTCTTCCTGAATTACAGATTCATCAGGCACCAAGATATCCTCAGAATCTGATTCCCCCATTAGATCCTTGATTGGAACCTGTTCCACTTTACAAAGAGACTGGCAGAAATCTCTTTCAGGAAGAGGTGCAATTTTCATGCTTTTCTGTTCATGGTCCTCAAAAGTTGTTTGTTTAGAAGGACCAGGCATATCAGAAGCCCCACACAGTAAACTATTCTCATCTTCATCACTATTCTGTACGGCAGTAAGCTTCATAGATTCTTCTCGGGACATTCCCAACCTAAAATACAAACCACTTAAGTTAAAATGCCATAGAATCACAGACAGAATTAAGCAATGACTTGATTTTTGTCCTATGCTTTTACTGAATACATGCCATTAAAAGGAGATTGTCTTTTTAAAAATAATGGGGGTAGAAACAGAGTGATGCCAATTTACACTAGTTGACGATCTGGCTTTATATAGTTAAGAAAACAAATTTCCTTATCTATATTACTTTATTACCATTGATCAGTAATTCTTCAGAAATTTTAAAAACACAATTAACCACTGACAATTTATCCAAATTGCACATAAAATGCAGAATTCACTTTTATTTATACTCCATTGCCTCTTCTGATGTGCATGTGCAAGCACAATGCTGAACTGCAAGTATTGCAGGTGAATTGTTTAAATCGAATGAAAGCAATTTTGGTTTGAAATTTAAAAGCAGTTCAGAAAAAAAAATTCAGTTAATATCATTTGTGCCTAAATTAGCAGGCAAAGCTGCACTTTAAAAACTCATTCTTGCCTCCAGGTGATGAACTGTTTCTTTTCTGTTTAGAAATTCCTAATCATTTCATGCTTTTTGCAATGAAGATTAAAAGAACCCCTTTTCATCCTCATGTATTTTCCAATCAGGAGTCTACTACATAAAGTATAAAAATATCAGTGGCCAGCTCAAATGTTTTTGATTCCATTCTATTTCAGAAGCATGTAAAACAGCATTCTTAAATTAAAAAAAACTTTTAGTTTTTTAATATTTAGGTCTATGAACACACAACTCCCCAGATTTCTCTACAAAAACACCTTTATCATTCTTACATACAAAATAAATAAGGAATTTATAATCTGTGCATTTTCAGTGATGGAAGTGCAAAAGGTTACAGTGTTGACCCTTGGTTACACTTCATTTTTTGGATATTTTTTTAATCCCCTTGTTACCTAAAATATTATACATTAATTTACATATAAAATTATATTGCTTCACACAAATACAAGTGAAACACAGCTAAGAGTTGCAGACAATTGGAAAAAATTATAAAGTCATTAGTTTAGGTTGAAAAATGACAAGTACATTTAGCAACTATATAAAAAGAACATGATCCTTCAAGACCATCAGCACCTCATTTCTGAACACAGGCAATAGGGCAGGAGAATACTCAGCACCTTTTGGAATGGACCATGGGTGACTGCCCAGTAGCAATGTGACACTCCAGAGTGCTGGCAAATACTCAAATGCTAGGCTGTGGAGGTAGGAGGAGTATGATGGTCTTGAGTATCCTATGTCAATAACAGAAGATTGAAGTCCATCCTCAATTCAATGCAAAGACAATGTAACTGAATAAATGAGTGATGTGCAAGAATGAAGGATTTCAGGAAATAAAGCAATCAATGGTTCTGAATTATTTGCAAAACGTTGACAAAGGAAATAGGAAGTTCATTTAGTTCTGAACCATAACAGTTCCAAATATGGAGTATTCATGGAATGAATCAACTTTTTAGTAGCACATATTAGGAATTCTGAACAGATTGTGTTGCTGACTATGCGATAACAATCATATTATAAAATGATCAATCAATACTCAATAACCAAAAAGAACTCCCAGGCTCTTGAATGGAGAAACAAAACCAGTCTCAAGAAAAGGAAGAAGGTAGGGCTCTACACAAATGGAAGCCAGTAAGAGGAGTTTGTTTTCTGCCTTGTTACATATGAACACATTCTGGTGCATTTCACATAAAGGGTGTGTACAGACTACAGGTTTTTTTTTAAAAAAGTGGCCTTTTTTCAAAAAAACTTCCCCTGCATATAGACTGCTGCCGCGTACTTTCAAAAGTAAACCGAAAGAACGTGGCAGTTTTTTCGACTGCGGAAAACCTCGTTTTACAAGGAAGAACGCCTTTTTTTGAAAGTGCTTTTTCGAAAAAAGGCGCTATGTAATGCAAACTGTGCTTTTTCGAAAGAGAGCATCCAGACACTTTTTTGAAAGTGGATTTCTCAAAAGTATCTTTTGAAAAAGACTCTTTCAAAAAAGGCTTGAGTCTAGACATAGTGATTGATAGACATTTTGGCTAAGTGATATGGACAGTAGTGCTAGAAATGGAGGTGCTGGGGTTGCTGCCACACTTTCTGGTTTGAAGTAGTAACAACAGAAACAAAATGTACGGCTTCCATGATCACAGCCCCACTATAAAAATTATTCCACCACCCCTGCATATACCAAAAAAAAAAAAAAATAGAATAAATAAAAGAAAAACATTATAATATAGAAAAATATATCAGCAGATGAATCAAATAGATTATAACTAATAATTTCAATGACAGGGAAGAGATACAATGGAAATAAAAAGGAGGAGGGATTAATATGTTGAATCTACTCCATTTTTTTATGTGACAATGCCCTTTTAATGGCATGTATTCAATAAAGGCATAGGGCAATACTTTTTCTGATATTATGACTTAAAAGATGTTCCCATGGGCTCAGAGAATAATGAAGAAAGCAGATTGCAACACAGGAATGCCTTAAGATCACTGGTTTTAAGAAGGTAAGAGCCTGCACAACTGGCAGGTCTTAAAGAGACAGACAACAAGTCTGCAATTCCATGGAAAGTATCAGATTGACAGGTAGGCTACATCTACACTGCAGGCTTCTTGTGCTAGAACTGTTTTGCACAAGAGTTCTTGTGCAAAAGGTCTTCCACAAGAGCGTGTCCACACTGCCATGTGCTTTTGCGCAAGAGATGTGCTTTTGCGCAAGAGTGTCCGTGGCAGTGTGGATGCTCTCTTGCTCAAGAAAGCTCTGATGGCCATTTTAGCCATAGGGCTTTTTTTGCACAAGAAATTCATGTTACCTGTCTACACTGCCTTCTTGTGGAAGAGCTCTTGCGCAAGAGGGCTTATTCCTCGTGGGGAGAGGAATAACTCTTTCGGAAGAAGCCCTGTTTTCTGACGCTGTACTGTAAATTTACTTGTGCAAGAACGGAGTGTAGATGCTCTGCAAGTTTTTGCGTAAGAATGGCTGTTCTTGTGCAATAAGCCTGCAGTGCAGACGAAGCCTAAATGTGCTCACTGTACTGAAAGTACTTATAACTGATAAGTGTGGAATTATTTGGTAAAGTCTGATAGCCAATCCTGAAATTAAAAATAAGCATCAAAGCTACACAGACGATCAGTAATCCATAGTTAAGGGAAATCAACGTGACTATTTTGGCATTTAATTAAGGGTTTTAAACAGCATTAAAATTCAGAGGGTACTGGTCTAAAGTCAGTGCCTAGAGATAAGAGCATCACCACAGTCACTTAAATCTCTGAGAGGAGGAAAAGCGGTAGCCATTATGGGATAAGACCACTGGAGTAGGATTCATCAGGCGACAATCATGTTCCTTCTAAAAATGCAAAGTTAATGTATGTGAAATTACATATAATCTGGTCACGATTAAGTACATCAATTGACCAAATATTCACTATTTCAAAGTCAGAGAACCAGAATGGTCATGGAGAAAACAGAAAATAGGAAGGAGGCCTTGCTGTATATTATGTAATGTACAGAGTCCAGCAAATAGATAGAAGAGCTCCAGGTTACAGCCTACAACTATGAATTAAAAGGAGATTTGAACAGGATGATCCCAAAGGGTTTCAATTTATTAAAGATCTCTCTTTAGATTAAACTTGAGAGCCAGGCTATGGTATATTTATAAGCAGTTAACTCAGTGGAAGTCATAACAAAAGCCCCAACGAGAATCAGTCAGATCCCAACATGAAACCCAGTTTACTGAAAAGACACTTGAGGAATAGCTCACAAAGAATTGGAGCAATCAAAAGTTTCCATTTCAATGGGATCAAATTATTTGAAGGCACACCATCCAAAACATATTCAAAACAAGTTTAGAAAACCCAAGTCAAAACAAGGTAGCAAGCAGCAGGTAGACTGAATGCTAGTAAGGATGTTGCCAGACAAACAGTAATCCACTAAGAAAACAACACTTGATACAAGTCAAGCAGAAGAGAGACCTGGAAGGGTGAAATAGTAAATGCTAGAAGATTAGTCAGACAAGAAACATGCAGATAAAGCAGAACAGATACTGAAAAACAGGTTCAGTCTAATGGTGAAAAGAAACTGAGTATTATGACAGCCTGCATTACTATCTGGAACCTACTGTGAAACAACTACTGCCATGTGTCATTGCATACTGAACCTTATCTGTTGGCCATTAGGCACCCTTAAAATAATTAATTCAACCCCCTATGAACATGTTACTCAGTGTATTTTGAACACGGTTTCCTTTAAAGTAAGATAATAATTTTACTTATTGTGTGTTTAAGTTTCTAATTACAGTAGAAAGTCCAAAGGCAATCTTTCAAAATAGTCCTCTCCTTAATGCCAAGTTTTGTAACTCTTACTTTTATACTAACATGCATAAATAAAGGCCATCAGACTCCATAAGCAAATGGCTAGTTTTACATATATTTAAATGAAGAAGTCTACAGCAGGATTATATCCAGGTCTCCAGGATTTCAAGGAAAATGCTCTACCACTTGATAACAGAACTGCTCTTTTTAAACACATTGTGATGCTTTAGTGTAACAGATAAAAATTGTGTGCAAATAATGATCATGTTATGAGAAAGCAGCTAGCAAGGAAATGTAAAATTGAAATTTAAATTCAGTCCTTTAATTTGCTGCCTTGTTTTGCCTAAATACTGCAGGGGTGTGAAATCAATGGATCGTGCAAGGTAGTGCATGTGGTGTAATGTCAAGGCTCAATGCTTTATTTACTGTTGTAATCCTGACTTCATGTATATGTAGGTTTTGGCCTCTGAGTGTCCTTGATTGCATAAATTAAACAAAGGCAGTTTTAAAGTAAATAAAATATAAACAATCCACCTATTATAGTGGCTACTTCGGGCCTTTTCTGTCTATTAAACACATATATTAGCCACACAAATTTTACATAGGAAGTATTCTAAGTTATAAACTGAAGCCACTTTAAAGTTACATGTGCACAAAAAAATTACACAACCCCCCAAAAAACTCAATATTATTTTATATTTTAACACCTATACAGGTCAAAGACAGCTAGACTGACTTCTTAAAAACTGATTAAAAGGACATTCTTGGGTTTAAAAAACAAACAAACAAACAAACAAACAATTTCCTTACCTATATTAGATTTTTAAAACAAAAAATTTCAGGTCCAGCTCTTGAGCTGTTGTAAATTGAGATAGCTATACTGACATCAGAGCTATGACAACTTAGACCAGCTAAGCCTTTGGTCTGATACATCTTGCCCCCTCTTCTGATATTTGTTTTGTTTTTGTACCTCATCTCAGAAAACAAAATTGGATTACTCAGTTTCACTTCTGTGAGGTTATTCTCTAGTCCATTTCACCTCCATACTTTGTGCACTTAGCCCAATGCTGGAATGTCTGAAATACCTCAGGAGACATTTGTTTAAACAGTTTTTTTTTTAAATGACAGAAAAACATCACTACTGGTCTCAGATTTTGTAAAAACATTATTTATAATTTCAGATAAAAACTGACTTGCTACAGGTTGGACCTCCCTGATCTGGCACCCTCGGGACCTGAGCAGTCCTGGGTGAGGGAATTTGCCAGATCAGGGGAGATTCCCTGCCACCATCCCCGTCAGCCTGCTACCCCTCCCCACTGCTGGCTCTTTCAGCCATGCTGCCGGTTGAGCAACACGGGTGCCCCACCCCACTGCTAGCACGGTGGCATGCAGCTTCGGTCCCACTGCAGCAGCAGCACCAGACCAGTACCTCTGCTGGGTGACACATGGCCCTGGTTAAGCTGCCCTGGTCTTAGCTGGGTTGCCGCAGCAGCACCAGCCCCACCGGTGGGCCAGTACATGGCCTCAATCAGGCTGCAGGTCTGCCATGGTCCCAGCTGGGTTGCCGCAGCTCTGGCCCTGCTACCAGGCCAACATACACGAGCTGTCCTGGCTCCAGCTAGGTTGCTACAGCCCGGGCCAGGCTGCCCCTGTCAGGTTGCTTCTGCCCTGCTACTGCTGCCACGACCCCTACTGGCCCCACGACCACTAGCCTCGCTGTGCCTGGGGCTTTCAGCCCCAAGACTCTCCGGCAGTACCACGGATGTTGCCAGACCAGAAAGTCCCAGTTTAGGGAGGGACAACTTGTACAATACTTTTAAAATAAAAATTATTTCCACATTCAGACTTGGTCTTAAATTCTGCACAGAATGAATTATTATGGATGAGTTTTGAACCTCATAAAATGCATTTTTCATGTAAATACTGATTTGCCACTGTACGTTTACACACAATTTCTTATTTCATTTACCCACAATGCCTTTGATAACTAGTTTAAGTTTTACAACATATGTAAAATGGCTATTTGAAGCACAGAATATTTTCATTTCCATCTAAAATAAAATGAAACAAAATTGGTTTTTGTCCAATACTTACTTTTCACCATAAAATCTTTCAAAGAATCTTTCCTTCCAAGGTTCTGTTTTCTTTTCCTTTTCAATCTCTTGTCTGATGCGCAACTGCATTTCTGGAGTAAACTCTCCTAAAAAACACATACTAACATATTGAATAAAAGTTGTCTAAGTTTACTGGACCATTACATAATGTATAAAGATACACAGATACACTTGATTTTGTTGCAGCCATCCAAACAGTAATTCAATGCAAAAAAAAAAAAAAGGTGAGTGTGACCTGGAAGATTGTAATTAGCATATAACTTTGGTATTTCCAAAGTATATTGGTGGGATTTAGTCACATGCATTTATGTTTCCAAAGCTGACAGTGATGAAAATGCTTATTTAGTTGTTATTTTTAAACTGTCCAAATAAGCTAGCACAGCAAACTATAAAATTATTAACTGAAAAGAGATTCTCTAGAATAAATTCAAAACGGAGTCAGCAATTACTCTTGCTGAATTTATGCATTTTCCACACTAAAATATTTTTCAAATATATATTTTTATTTTGGCTAAGAAATAAAAAAATAATATTTGGTAAATCTGAGAACAAATAGAGAGTTACCTTCTGCCAATCGTTGTTTCCACCCTTGTGCTGCATATGCAAAGAATTCATTATTTAGAGCAGAACTACTGAGGCGCAAAACTCCATCACTTCCCATCTAGAAAATAAGCCGATGGTAGCAGAAGACACTGTCAGAAACAGCTTCAACTAAGATTACATAAGAATAGAGTTCCAATTAAGGGGAATGGGAAGGGATAGGAAGTGGGAATAACAAAGGAAATCAACTACTAGTATTAAAAACAGCATTTTCATTATAGTCATTACTGTAAATGCAAGTGGCCTAATCCAGCATCTATGGGTCTACTTCAAAAATCATCAGTACACTGATGATTACTCAATTTACAACTGATTGATGTGGGTTTAATCACTGCTATCTATCTTGCACCCAAGTATGCCTAGAGTTGTACACAGCCAAAAATCCAGATCATTACTGTACTTGTGCATCTTCCTGGAATATAGTACACAAACAAGTTAATTAAATGTAATGTAATGAAGGCAGTAACTTTAGCATGTTTCTCCATGCCGAAGAAACCTAGTTCCCATGCCATCTGAAAAAAATTCCTTAACAAAAACATTAAAAGGAAAAAATAAAACATCATCAATTTAAAAAAAAAGCAACAGAAACCATGTAAGTGTAATGTAGAAGGGTGAAAATATCGAGTGTGCTAAACAGAAATTATTTTTACTTTCTACAGAAGTAAAAACCCATTATGAAAATAGTATTTAACCACCTCAATTGCAATAAGTGATTACAACAATTCTAGTATTATTGAATACTGGACATATTTTCTTTTGCTTTTTATTTTATCGGTGAATGTTGAAATTATGCACGTAATAAATTATTAACTAGGAAAAAAAAATCAATAAATACAATGCATTCCAGGTACATCAAATCTATAATAATTTTCCTGTAACAAAACACTACCACCAAAAAAAGATAATGCCAGACAGAAAGGGATTTAGTAGGAACTAATTTGTTCAGGTCAAAGGTACCTCGCACTCAGTATATTTCATTATACATTCCTTAAGGTTGCTAAGAGATAACGATTTCACTGCTTGTTCTGTCATCTGCTAGTGCACAGCGTTGCAAATCTCAGCATGCCAGCACACTAATTTTAACTGCAAACATAATTCCAACTGCCCTCCCCCACTTCCCAAATCTGGAAAGAGAGAAGAGCAGATGTCAGAGCCACATTTAATAATATTTAACCATATCTACCTAGTTGTTTTCTTGATTTATCTGTCTCTAGCACAGTTTTACAAATTGAATCATTTCACAGCTAATGACCTACCTCATAATACTCTGTTTTATGAGCTAAGGAACACAAGAGTATGTTTTAAAATGCAAAGTAGTGAAAACAGAAAGATTGATCAAGGAGGAGTCTGGGAGCTGGGTGCCTCAATGCTGCAAGGAAAACTGTACAGGGCCTCCACTGACAACAGTGGGGACGCAGATGTCTGGCTGGGTAGTTCTCTTTGGAGGGTTGGGGCTCTAAGCTGCTTCTCTCTCTCCCTTTGTGGAGGAGGAGGGGGGAGAGCTGAATACAGCAATAGCATTTCCCTGCAAAGTCAATACAAGATCAGCAGCTGTTGGCAAGTAACATGCTACTTGCTTTCCTGATCCGAAGCTTAATGCATTGTTGCTGCAGAGCTTATACACCTTACATGTAAGGGGACCAAGGTTTGAATCATTCATTACTTTGATCAGTTCAAACGTCTAGCATGAACTGAAGTAGAGATTCCAAGTAGAGAAGATGACCTACATCCATGAAAAAGGAACTGATAAAAAAGGTGTGAATTTAGTTTCTATGTACTATACAGAAATTCTTTGGGAAAAGATGCAAGGAATGAACAACAAATCAGACATGATTGTGGACATCACAAGGACAGGATAGAGAACAAAAAATTCCTAAACTAGCTTTTTATGCTCCAGTGCCAATGGGAGATTTTAACAAATATCTATGGGGCAAAGACATTTAACCAGAACAGACTTTAAACAAACAGTTCTTAAATGACACAATTTAATGATCCAAAAAGTGAAACCACTCCAACAAGAGGAGAAATTGCCCAGCATCTATTTTTTAAACTAATCCAAAGGAAGTATTTGAGAATCAAAGAACAATAACGAAGGATGGACCACTATCTAAACTAATTTTACTAAGGAAAAGAATGACATAGAGCAGGACAAACAGATTTAAGATAAGAACATTTTGAGGGTTTGAGAAATTTGCTGAAGTGCAATATGATTAAGCACTATAGCCAACTGCTGTGGTTAAAAGATGTGGAATTCTATGAGATAGTGAGTCATATCTCCTTGGCTGGTGTTAATCAGTACACCTCCACTGTGAAGTGGCACCAATTCACATCAACTGAGGATCTGGCCCAAAATAATTAAGGGATAGCAATCAAAATTTTCTTTGAAAAAGAATACAGAAGTAAGAATTGGGGAGAGACTGGGACTTCATAAAATACACTTAAAAGTTCGAGGTTAAAGAAAATTTGTACTGAAAACAGAAAAAGAACAGATTCAATCAGTTAAAGCTTCAAAGGAGGAGGAGGATGACAGAAAAACAAAGTGAGTTAATGATAACCAAAGCGGTTAAAGTGAATAAGAAAACGGAACTAATCAGTAAAAAATGGCTGACATTTAACTCCTTCTAAAATCTGTATTCAAGAAGAAAAATAGAGAAGCCTGAATGCTTTAAAAAATGGAGCAAGATCTTGTAAAACTAGGTACTGAAAAAGAACAGATAATGGAATACTTGAAAAATCTGAACATATGTTGTACAAATCATCCAGTCTAATGACACAAAACCTAATGTACAAAGGAAATGAGATAATAAATTTACTGCATCCAGAAACTACTGAAAAAACGTACACAAAGATTTCACAGTTTTCATAGAATTCAAGTTCAGAGGTGCTCATTAGATCATCTTCTAGTCTGACCTCGGTATAACCACAAGCTATTAAATCTTGTGCACAAACCCATGATGAACACAGTAAATTGGGTAGACTAAGCTTTCAGAGTCTTTAGAGACTAAACAACTATATGCCACAGGCAGGAAACGGGAGACCAAGGTGCCACCAATGGCTGATATCCCTGAAATGGCAGGACAGTGATAACAGAGATGTTCAGGTATTTCGAGCAGGTTATGTCGCTCCAAAAACAGACAAAGGCAAAAACTCCCAAGGTCCCTGCCAATCTGACTTGCAGGAAAACTCATTCTTGACCACAAACAGGCAATCAGCTATACTCTAAGCATGCAAGCAAGATACACCAGCCAACCATTTAAGAAATAAGATTCTTTATATCACCTCAAAGCACTGGTCCTGTCATTTTGGTATTCCATCTCCAACTGTGGCCATTCATGATAATTCTGACGAAGGCAAAAAGAACACACACACGCCCCCCCCCCCTCCCCCATATTCACCAAAATTCAGTTGGCCAACTGTTTGTCTGCAGGAAAAATATTCTTCCTGAACCAAGTGGGACAGCCTGAAGCAGTAGATTTGTTTATAGTAATTGTTTTAATGCAGTTCTGAAAGTGAATTGAACATAATGCAAGCAATACATAGCTTCCTATTCTCTCCATGGACCACGAAGTGAGGGAATAAACAAGATGCACAAACTCTAAGGCTAGAAGAGAACATCACAACCACTCAAGCTGTCCATTGCACACGCAGGCCCTAGATTCAACCCTCCTCCCCAACTTCGTTAGAGTCATCTGAAAAAGATATATAATCTTGTCTTAATGACTCAGAGCTGGTGAGTCCCACACATCCCTTGTTAAGATGTTCCAATGTTCAATATCCTTATTATTAGGAAACTGCATCTTATTTCAAGGTTGAAATTCTAACATCTAGCCACTGAATTTAATTAGGCTGAAACAATGGAGAAAACTAAAAGTGACAGATTTTCCTAACAGGAAATAAGATTGACCCTGACAATTACACTAATCTAATATTAAGATAATGGATTAGTTATTACAGGAAAAAAAAATCACTGTGCCTGAGATCTGAACCCTGTTTATTAAAAGCCCTGGCAACATGTCCATCTGACTTCAGGGTGTGTGGGATTAAATTTCTAGAAGGAAAACAAAATATAGGAATAATACACATAAAAAGTTACCTGGACAAAACATGTACAGCCACTCCCCGAGTTACGAACAAGTTACGGACCAACACTTGGTCCGTAACTCGAAGTGTTCGTAACTTGGATCCCATAGAGTTACATGGCGACCGCGCTGTTCGTAAGCACGGATCACTGTTCGTAATCAGATGCGCATTTACGACCACTTTGGTCGTAAGTGCGGATGGTCGTAAGTGGAGGTGGTCGTAACTCGGGGAGCGGCTGTACTATAAGAAACAAATCACATATTGCTAGAGAAAAGGACTGGATGACAATGTCAGTCATTTCTATAACTAGTTGGGAAATTTCAATACATTTTTTGAGAGAAAATTAAGATGTGCTAACACAAACTGGTTTGGTTTCAACAAAGGTTTAGTTAAGAAAGATTGCCTCGTTTTGACGAGGGGAAGAGAGTGCATGCATGCCCAGAATAAACAAGTGGCTAGGGCAGACAGTTGGGGTGTGGGAGAGCTATGTCACTGGTCTGCATCAGGCAGAGCACCCCCCTTAATGCTTAAGTTTTGATGAAACTTTAATTAGGAAAACAGAGAAAGTCAATAGCCTAATGATTCAAGCACTCATGAGAGAGGCATGAGTTAAAGTCCCTGGTCTTAATCAGACAGAGCAGGGAGGGACCTGAACCTGCATGTCTTGTATTCCACCTGGATGCCTGAATCACTGGTCTATTGCTAGTCTGTGTTCCCTCTCTCATTCTGGTTTCTTTTTTTTTTGAGGGGCGGTGGGGGGGAGGCAGGGGTGCTTCAAAAAAAATTGAAACAAAAGTTTTGGTTTCATTCCTGATCAGAAACGTATACCAAAACCTCAACATTTTCACGTAGTGGAATTCTTAATTTCCAAACAATCCAAGTTGCTTCCTATCTCCATTTCTTATGAATAAGAAAGCCTAATATCAGGTAGAATAGTAACAGAGATGTAGCCGTGTTAGTCTAGTCTAGCTGAAACAAAAAACAGGACTATGTAGCACTTTAAAGACTAACAAGATGGTTTATTTGGTGATGAGCTTTCGTGGGCCAAACCCACTTCCTCAGATCAAATTGTGGAAGAAAATAGGCATGACCATATATACCAAAGGGATACAATCAAAAAAAGTGAACAGATGTAAAAAGGACAAATCAAATTTCAGAACAGAGGAGGGATAAGGAGGGCAGGGGAGGTAAATGTCTGTGAGCTAATGATATTAGAGGTGATAATTGGGGAAGCTATCTTTGTAATGGGTAAGGTAATTAGTGTCTTTGTTAAGACCCCGGCGTAAAGTGTCAAATTTAAGCATGAATGACAGTTCATAGGTTTCTCTTTCAAGCCTGGTGTGAAAATGTCTTTGAAGCAGTATGCAGGTAATCAAGTCATTGAGACAATGCCCTTTCTGGTTGAAATGGCAAGAAACTGTTTTTTCTTTGTGATACTGTCTGAGATCCGTTGTGTGTGCATTGATTCTTTGGCGAAGCGTCTGAGACGTTTGTCCAATGTACATAGCAGACGGACACTGTCGGCACATGATATAGATTATATTTCTGGATGAGCAGGAATATGTGTTCTTGATCTTATAACTGAATTGGTTAGGTCCAATAATGGTGTCAGCAGAGTAAATATGTGGACAAAGCTGGCAACGGGGTTTGTTGCAAGGAAAGGTCCCAGGGTTGGTATTAGTGTGGTATGTCCTGTGGTTGTTGGTAAGAATCATCCTGAGGGTTAGGCGGTTGTCTATAGGAGACTATGGGTCTGTCTCCCAGAGCCTCTCGGAGTGTACTATCCTGTTCTAGTATAGGTTGTAGTTTATTGATAATATGTTGGACGGGTTTAAGTTGGGGGCTATAGGTGATGACAAGTGGTGTTCTATTGTTGGTTTTCTTGGGTCTGTCTTGAAGTAGATGGTTTCTGGGTATTCGTCTGGCTCTTTCAATTTGTGTTTTTATTTCTCCAGGTCGGTAATTGAGGTTTATAAATGCTTGGTAGAGATCAATGCACACAAAATGGATATCAAACAGTATCACAAAGAAAAAACAGTTTCTTGCCATTTCAACCAGAAAGGGCATTGTCTCAATGACTTGATTACCTGCATACTGCTTCAAAGACATTTTCACACCAGGCTTGAAAGAGAAACCTATGAACTGTCATTCATGCTTAAATTTGACACTTTACGCCGGGGTCTACGCCGGGGTCTTAACAAAGATGCTAATTACCTTACCCATTACAAAGATAGCTTCCCCAATTATCACCTCTAATATCATTAGCTCACAGACATTTACCTCCCCCGCCCTCCTTATCCCCCCTCTGTTCTGAAATTTGATTTGTCCTTTTTACATCTGTTCACTTTTTTTGATTGTATCCCTTTGGTATATATGGTCATGCCTATTTTCTTCCACAATTTGATCTGAGGAAGTGGGTTTGGCCCACGAAAGCTCATCACCAAATAAACCATCTTGTTAGTCTTTAAAGTGCTACATAGTCCTGTTTTTTAATATCAGGTACTGTTACTTTAATTAAGAGGAGCAAAGAAATGGATTCAAAGATTGCAGCAGGACAAGGAAGTAGTGTCCTGCTTTAGAACACTGAACTTTTGCTCCACTGAAATGGAGGAATCAGGAATAAAGAAGAATCCAATTGCTAAGAAGGGGGAAAAAGCAGGTTTCTCAACCCCACTTCTCCCTACTATTCCTCACCAATATTCCAGTTCCAAATAAAAGGTTATATTGAAAGTGACACTGCCAGGAAAAAAAAAAGTGTAAACCTTGTGTCAATATAACACCCAAGTGAAATCAGAATGAAATTTCCCATATTCTACCATATTTAAAAAGAATACCAAGAGTTCTTTGGTCCCAAGATATTACCTGGTGGATCATGCACCAAAACCTTTGTGTGTACTGCATATCTCAAAGGATTAATTTCCACCTGAACTGAAAAAAACATGAGAAGAAAATTTAAATGTCTGACGCCAAAGGGCGCATTTACTTCCACATCCCATCCATGGAGACAGCACAATTAAGAGCTAGAGCTAAATTAGAATTTGGAGAAACATGCCAATAAAGCACTTTTTAAATACACTATTAATTTTTATGGTCTTTAAGAAATGTTGTCCTACAGAGATACCACATTAATGAGCTGGAACACCAAACATTTCTTGAAAGCTTAATATTTTTTTCCTGTAAGGCTTTGAATTCCTATTTTGTCTGATTAAGCACAATGGCAGTGGTAAAACAAGTCTACAATTCTGTTATGAAGAATTCAAACCAGAAACTTAATTTAAAAAGATATATACTTAAAGAAAATCTGTCACACCTCAGTTGCTGTTTTCATAACAGGACATGGTAATGCCTAACAATAACATGGAAATTAACTGACTAGGAATTTTCTACCAAGATCTAATTTAAATCCTTGGTAGAAAGGTTTGTGGATGGGTTCCCCCACTGAAGGATCGGCATGGCAACAAAATGTGGGGATGTTTTGTGCAGTTCCACTAGAATGCAAGTGTTGGTGGCACTTCAGAAGGGACACAGCAATATTCACATGGGTGCATTCTGCCCCATATAGCTGCTGTTACCTGAGAAGGCACTGAATAGGCCAATCCAGAACATCTCCCCTAAAATCAATACTGTCTCCCATGTATTTATAAAACTATTAATAATTCTTTCTACATCACTGCTTTGAAGTATCACATATACTGGGAGGGACTGCAACTGCTTTGGAGGATAGGGTCATAATTCAAAATGATCTGGACAAACTGAAGAAATGGTCTGAGGTAAATAGGATGAGTTTAATAAGGACAAATGCAAAGTACTCCACTTAGGAAGGAACAATTAGTTTCACACATATAGAATGGGAAGCGATTGTCTAGGAAGGAGTACTGCAGAAAAGGATCTAGGGTTATAGTGGATCACAGCTAAGTATGAGCCAACAGTTTGATGCTGTTGCAAAAAAAGCAAACATGATTGTGAGATGCATTAACAGGAATCTTGTGAGCAAGACACGAGAAGTCATTCTTCAGCTCCACTCTGTGCTGATTAGGCCTCCATTGGAGTATCGTGTCCAGTTCTGGGGACCACATTTCAAGAAAGATGTGGAGAAATTGGAGAAGAGCAACAAGAACAATTAATGGTCTAAAGAACATGACCTATGAAGGAAGACTGAAAGAACTGAGCTTGTTTAGTTTGGAAAGGAGAAGACTGAGAGGGGACATGATAGGGGTTTTCAGGTATCTAAAAGGGTGTCACAAGGAGGAGGCAGACAAATTGTTCTCCTTGGCCTCTGATGATAGGACAAGAAGCAATGGGCTTAAACTGCAGCAAAGGAGGTTTAGGTTGGACATTAGGAAAAACTTCCTGTCAGGGCGGTTAAACACTAGAATAAGTTGCCTAGGGAAGTCGCGGAATCTCCATCTCTGGAGATATTTAAGAGCAGGTTAGATAGACATCTATCAAGGATGGTCTAGACGGTACTGGGTCGTGCTGTGAGGGCAGAGACTGGATTTGATAACCTCTTGAGGTTCCTTCTAGTTCTAGTGTTCTATGATTCTATATATTTCTTAAATAAATTATAAATTATGTCTGAGCCCAAATAACCCAGGAAGTTATTGTGTGATCTCACATTATAGGTTGAACCTCTGTGGTCCAGGACACACTGGTTTGGCAACATCTGTGGTACAGAAGGATCATGGATGTTGTGGACTAGAGAGCCCCAGAGGCAAAGGTTGCTGGTGGCTCGGAGTGGAGTTGGCTTGCGGGGAAAGTGGAGCATGAGAGCCCACAGCTGGTGGGGCAGGGGAGCTGGAGCTCTCTGGGCTTAGGCAGGGCAACGATCCTGTCACGATGTTGTCAGGACTGCCAGGAGCTCTGGTGGGGTGCCAGAGGCAAGGGAGCTCTGGTGGGGTGGTAAGGCTGCTGCAAGGCCAGAAGGGCGGTGGGGCCGCTGGGAGCTCTAGAGGGGCTGCTGTAGCTTGTGGAACTGGGAGCTCTAGCAGGGCTGCTGCAGCCTGCAGAGTCAGGAGGCTGGGGAGAGGAGCCCAGTGGGGAGGCTGGTGCCCCCTCTCCCAAATCTCTCCTCCTCTGGAACCAATCAGGTCCCGAGGGTGCCGGACATGGGAGGTCCAACCTGTATTAAAATAAGTGATCCAGCTTTAAAAGGCTCTTCTAAACTAAATGCATTATGTCATGTGATTATACACTTGTTATGACCTATTATTATGCTTTTATTTTTATCTTGGGAGGGGAAAACAGGCCTATAATTAATAGAATTCCCCAAAGGATTTAAAAGGAATTATACAAAAGGACAAAGGCCTATAAGAAAATAAATCAAGATGACAAGAAATATCTGTTTGGGTGTAACACTGGACAGCCACAATTTTTGTACATATGTAGGGTCATAAAATACTGTAGTATAAGACTGGAAAGGGGCATTTTGGATTCAAATTTGGTGTGAAAATGGAGAAATTTTCTGCACTTTTTAATGAAAAACATTTATCTTTTTCCTACCAAAATTATTAAATTCCATATTTTCAACCAAACATAGGTGAAACCATTTACCTACATATGTATATACACCCACAATATGTAATGCTACCTTTTGGCACATAAGTGGAAAATATGATGCAGACAGAATTAACCAGTGGGTCTGCACTATTGTTGCCATTTCCTATGCCTTAATCTCCAGAGTCTCTCCACGACCACTCTAAAATTAGGCAGCAGCTCTTGGAGACAATCATTCTGCATAGCAACTGAATTGTGGATGCTCAGAAATACGCACACATTTTTAAATGGCAAAATATTTGCCATCACACAGGCTACCAGCTATAACTGTACTTGTTACTAACAATGGAATAGGTCCATTATAAGATGGAAATGCTAGAATTATCAATAATAAGGCAGAAATGTTCAATACATATTTCTGAATATATATGTTCTGTATTGGAAAAACAATGATGCAGCCATATAATACAATACCTTTCAATCTCAGGTCCAACTCCTGACATTATTTTATAAGATTTGGTTAAATGATGTGCCAAGCCTAACTCATTTTATTTTTGCCAGTCATAAAGTGTAACAAAGTTGTCAGGGGAACAGCATCTATGTTCTCCACAACCTACCTCCAGTACAAGAGAGAAGTCAGTCCAAGGACAATACAGTTCAACCATATGCACACATTTCCTGAGTCCAAGGACAAAATGAACACAAGTAAACTTCAGTGTTCACAGTGCTCTATAAGATCCACAAAATATTATTTTATCAACCTTGGTAAAAAGGGATAGTGACAGAGACTTCTCCAACATGATGATCAGAACTTTATGCCCATCATGGAGAACGCTGTTTTCAACCAAGAGGTCATCAGGTCCATGGTATATGATCAGACACATCCTGGATCTGAACTACCGGTTTGACTAATTCCTCATGGACTTTTCTCATGCCCACAAGGTGGAACAACTATGTCAGTTCATATGCAGGGGCTCATGGATCCCATATTTCCATAATTTCCTGCTGATAATCAATGACCAAATGTTAGACCGTGAAACAGAGAGGCTGGTAGGACCCTACAACCATTTGTCATCCAGAGTCATTGATGCAGCGGCCCCTTCACATGTGACAATATCACCGTGGCATTACTGGGAAAAGATTAATCTGAATTTCATCATCTAAGGTCATATTTGACCTTAGAACTTATACTATGGCAGTGAGTGATGCTACGACAGACTTCACTTACATTATAGCTTCTGCAAAGTCCCTGCCTATAGAACGCTTTATGATAGCAGGTTGTCTAAGCTACTTAGACTACTATTTCCCAGTTGCAGACTGGAACATTTTCAGCTACTTGGAACAACCAGACCACTTGATAGGAAATATTGACCATATGTGAGACATTTTCTCCAACCCCTGTTGAAGTGGTATTAGAGTAGAAAGAGTAAAGCACACAGTGTCCTGATCGATTTTGGGCCTGTCTCATATGCACAGGTTCAGCATGTGTTAGAGGGAATCTGTGTCACCCCAGATTCAAACTGGACCCTTAGACTTTTTGATTTGTGATGTGGGGCTATTAGTGACAGCGTGCCAATGACTCCATTAGGGAAGGCAACTTACTAGCATCTGCACAAAAAATATGACAGCCTGATCTGTACTTAAGAAGATAACTAATAAACCATCACTCACTGGGAGTAAATTAAATTTATTATTGCCCTTTACTACTACTATTACCATAATGTCCAAGGGCTCCCGAATCAGGATTAGGGCCCCATTGTACTGTACAAACATATAAGAAGATACCTCTGTCTCAGGGAGCTCACAAGCCACATGATCTCCGCAAAATGCACCTCTTTACAATGCAAGCGAGGTGAGGGTAACAGTAACAAGCTCATGAGTTTGACTAGACAAGCGGTGTTATTTTTAAACAAAAGAAGAGATTAATGGATTTCCACAGGCCATCGATCTAGCCAAAACCAGCTGGCAGTTCTACCACAGACATTATACTACAGACAGGTCTTGAAGAGGCCAGTACTTGCTTTGAAAGAGAGAGCATTCTATACAAAAATGACAGTTTAAACTAACGTGAAAATATGCTTATGAAGCATTGAAGTGCAGGGGACAGTCACAGTGAAGTGAGAACCGTGAGCACATATTTTAAGCCTCTAAAGCAGTATATAGAAAACAGGTACTGGATGTGTTAAAATGATCCTTTCATGTACATTTACTTTTTGACATATTCAATTATCTGTTTTCCAAGTACAACATTCACATGTAAGTGAAAATGCACCAAAGTTATAAACTATCACACTAGAAAAACTCCATTTCAGCTCTCAATACTATATTTAGAGACAAATCTTAATTCTTCCTTAAAACTGATTAGTCCATTGAAAAGTAATATACTAGTATTGCCTGCTCCATATACCCAATCACAGTCCTTTGCCTATAAACTGCCAGCCTTTATATTACTGTTAAAAAACAGCAAACACTTACTCTCATCACTCCTCTGATTAATTGATAATCTCCTCGTTGTAAGAGAGGTACTTGAGAAGGAAGCTGCATTCTACTTTTAGGCCCATTTGCTTCATTTCCAATTTCAACTTCTCAATCTACTTTGCAATCAAGTCACAGTACCCAACTTACTCTTGTCAGACTATATAATAATCAGCTTTGTAGTTCAATTCACTAAAGGTACTGAATCAACTCAGAACCACCTCATAGTCTGAACCATACAATATTTAACCATACAATAGTGTCTCAGTAAGGCACTACTCTGGCTTTGTCTAAATACTTATTGGATTGCATGTTGTCCCTGAAATTGCTAAAGTGCATGCCTTCAAAGCCTTCTTGGCTCTTTTTCTCTCAAGATTTTTCTCAATTTTATACCATTCCTAACGGCCGCTCAGTATCCCCCTGACTGAGAATGGATGCAAGGAACATTGCTTATGGTATGACAATTCTTCTCCTTCAGTGGCTGGAGAGGGCCATCAAAGAGCAAGGTGAGATATGTCCTGCTCCAGAGGCGGAGAGTTTTGCCCTACTGTTAGACTGGGAAGCAAGAGACTAATATTGGGAACTGAATCTCAGATCTCAAGCATGGCTATGTAGAGCATTATAATTAGTTCACCTGTTCTCTCCACTCCAATTCTTTTTTAAATAAATATGCTGCCTCTGCAACAGAACATGGCATTCATTATGCAAACAGAACCTAAATACATCAAGCTTTGTATTTGCTTCTGCCAGTCTCTGCTCTGTTTAACAATCTGTTGAAGGCTGATTAAAGGCAATCACCTTGCACTCATTTACATTGAATTTCATATGACAATCATGCCCAACTGTCTCTTTTAGCCAGGGCCTTCAGTAGCTTCTCTCTTCTCATATTCAGCTAAACTAAGTAACTGTATCATCAGCAAATTTTGTCACCACATGCTTTTCCAGATCAATATATTAAACATCTATCTTATTCTGAATCCCTGAAGCACCCCAGTATTCATCCTCACAGTGGCAGTGACCATTGTGTATTTATATAGGCTGAACCTCCCACTTTGTTTCCTTACTCTGTGTCATTGTACACAAGATATTGAAATTGATAAGGGTTTTGTTCCTGAAGAGTTGAAGCCAGATTTTGAAAAACCACCATGCCTAGTCAAGCTTTTGGGTGTTGCGGACACTAAGAATCTTGCTGAAACAGATTTCTGAAGAGCAGGACGCCTGCATTGGTTGATGTTGAGCTATGCTAATAGCCTGCTTCTTTCAGGACATGACTGTAGCTCACTCCAAGACATAAGGACATTTATTATGCAAGGGTTTCCCATGGGACACTGAACACCACCAAAGAACATATGCAAAGCAAACTAAACAAATCAAGACAAAGGAATCCAAAATTAGATCCTGACAACTAAGATGCTGTGGGCAAAAATAGAGTCCTTACAGTGAGGTTCTGTAACCTGCCCCCTGTGAAGTACAACACTTTCAGAAGGCACTTTCTACCATGAGCCTCTCCATCCTAATTAACAAGTGAGCAATGAGCATGGGACTTCACTCTGAGTCATTCTTTCACCATGCCCAGAGACCAAATTGATATAGCAACTGCTTTTAGTGGAAAGGTTGTTTAGCTAACTCCAGCCTTCACTTGAATCTGTACCTAGCATTATTAGGGAAAGAAAGCTCCAATCATGTGCATGCAAAAGAGAAATAACTTAAATAAAAGTGTTATAAAGTCCCTTTTCTAGTCTACAAGAATGATGCAAACATATGGCAACAGCAGGCATTTGTATGCAGATCAAATGCAGCCAAGTTTAGACCCACCAATCCTGCCAGTGCTCTTTTAAAATTGATTCATTACATATCTCCACTATGACACTTCAACGTATCCATCATCAATCATTTGTTATTTAAAAAAAGAAAAGAAAAAAGAATGATGCATCCTATGAAAATAATCAAAGTGAAAGAAAAGAGCTAAATACATATGTAGATAAGCAATAAAAATGGAGAACAATAAAGGAGCAGAATATTAAAAAATATAACACACATTTCAGGTTCTCAAGGAAATGGATGATAGAAAAGAGAGAGATGATGGCAGCTGGAAACTACAGAACATTTTATAAACAGTGAGACTTGCCAAAAGCAGAGACAGAAGGGTAGCAACTTGTATTTCATTGACTGAAGATAAGGAACTGTTAGGAGAGGTTAATTTGAAACACAGAAGCAAAGCTGTGTGTAGTTATATATACATATACACGTGGGTTTTTACGATACAGAGAAAATAGTCTGGGAACTTGAAGATAAATATATTTTAACAGTCTCCAGGAAAGATAAGTTTAATAAGTATTGTTAGTCTCTGAAGGAGAGGGAGGTTCTGAGTTTCGAAAAAAGATAATGAGGAATCAGAGGGTTTCACAAATTAAACATACAGTGATGTGTGACTAATCAGGACATTTCTTTGACAACAAAGCACATTACATTAAAACTGACAAGTGCAAGAATGCAAAAACAGAGATTCAAAATGAAGGTAGTTGCCAGCAATCATACTATATGCAAATCCATGCAGCTGATTCTTTACTGCCCTCAGAATCCAATACTTTTTTGGCTCTCAAACATAGCCAACCTCGACTTTGCATTTCATCTTGATGCCAAGAAAAAGAAAAAAAATGAAAATTATGCCTCAGAACTCTGTAGCATTTTGGCATAATAATCATCTGAATATTACAGTTTACTCAGTAACAATGTCTCTTACAGAGGTCTCAGCCTTCAGCCACAGCTTATTATCTCATAGGCAGAACAAGAAGCAACCCCAAATGAGCATCAAAATAACACAAGAAAAAGAGGTATCTGTATAAAGGAGAGAGAGATTCTACAGATAATGCTAAATATTACTTTACCTAAAAATCTAAATCTGAAGGGAGAGACATAGAAAGCAAATTAAGGAAAAGCTTCTGCTAGAAAAAAATGCTTGTTCCACAAGATCTATAATGCAGCAAAAGAAAATGGTAAGAATTGTTTACAGTTAACACTTTCCCTCCCATCCCCCGCATTAATGTAGGCAATACACCAAAAAGACTGCAGAAGTACAACCATATATTTTCAAAGTGAAATGTGATCTGGTTAATTCAGATCTTGTCTAACTCAAGCAGTCAGCTGGGATAGTTATATTCATTCCAATGCACTATAGTGTCAAAACAGACAATGGAATCCAACCTGGCAGAGAAGAGATGCAAGAAACTAATTGAAGAATTGAAACAGAATAGTAAATTTGGAAAAATGAAAACATACTGCAGTTTTAAAACCAAACTACAGCAAATAAAGAAAAAAAACAATGCCAACACCATCTTTTAACTGCACGCATATTAGAGAAGTATTTATTTTCACATAGCATGTGTCATACAAGCACCACTACCAAATGCTTCAGAACAAGTTACAAAGTTGAGACATCATAAAGATCATAATACATTAAGAAAAATTAAAGACACCTTCCCTCCCTCCCCAAATACTGGTGAGATAAAGATGATCAGCTCTTGGTTGTGATCAGCAAAATCATGAATGAAGAGCAGCCTTTTAACAGGTTTTGAGAATTTGAACATATGAGAAACGGTGAAGTCATCAAGCAAGGCGGAGGAGGAGAGGCACTGGAGGAGGGGGGAAAAAATCAGTGCAAAGAAGCAGATGCCCATAGGCCTACCTGCTAATAAAAATAAAACATGTATACGGTTTTCCATGAAAAAACAGGAGAATAGTGGAGTATTACAGATAAACATCTTAAACAAGTAAGCAATAGTTTCACATGACACTGCAATAAGTTAATCAGGAAAAATGAGTCTTTTACAAAATTACTTTACTGTGCACAGCCAGTTGCAAATATCTACAGTCACGTTTCTAAAACCCTAACTGTAGGAATTCAAACTGGAAATACAATCTTAACTCCAGTTTTAAAAAAAATCCCTTGCTATAATTCGCCCAATGCCAAGAGAACACAACGGTAATATCCAACACTTCAAGAGCACTTTCCATCTGGGAATCTCAAATATTTTACAAATAATAATTAGATCTGCAACACCTTTGTGTTGTAATATTACAAATGAGAAGCAGAGACATAATGCAATTAAATGAATTGACCAAGGTTACACAGAGTCAATGGAAGAACTTGGAACAGTATTCTGAAAGTCTTGTTCCCTTGTCCCTTACACTACCCATTAGATAACACTACTTCCCTACATACAAGGAAAAGGAGATTGTTCTCCTAGGAAAACAGAAAAATTATATAGAAAATATAAAGTCAAACAACCAGAAGGAAAAGAAATAGACACAAAAAAGGAAATTATTAAAAAAATAAAGTAGCACTCGGCAAAGGTTTAAAAAATATAAATGGACGGACTGCAATGTTGATTTAAAAATATAGTAGGGTGGGCCAAGCATTGGAGAGAACAATGAAGTAGATACAAGAGTAAATATTATTTTCTCAGTTACAGAAGTGTTGTACCAAACTTTCTTTTCTTTAAATGTGAAATTAACATTTTCCAGCGTAAATGTTGTATATAAAAATTCCTGTTTTTTAAACAAGAAAAGCTAAAGATTGCTTGCATTGTGCCTTATAAAAGAGAAAACTCAATGACAGAATCTGTGCCAGCTTGAAACAAAAGAAAAAAGCAATCAGAAGTGCAGGACACATGACACACTATGCTTGTATGGTTGGAACTGTAGGAGGATAGTGCAACTTTGATAAAACTAATTGCAACAGCAACACATCTTCAGCAATGAACTTACAGTCTACAGTTAACACTAACATTTTGTCCCAATGTAGGCAAAGTCTTGCTCCAACCAACAGCAATTTCAATAGTTCTGTCAAGACTTGTGCATTGCAAGAAGGACTTATGTGTGGAGATATGAGACATGTTACAAAGAAGCACGAGGACAGTTTGCACCAAGTGAACAGCTTCTACAGCAGTAAGCCCATGTGTGCTGGCAAAAACGGATTCACACATTTCAACAATAGTCAATAGGTTTGCAGAGACTCAAAAACCATAGTATTTAAACAAAATTTTCACATCTTAGTATTTACACAGAACCTAGCATATATTTCTCGGATCCTGACTGGGGCCTCTACTGGAAAATGGGAAAAGGAAATGAAGAAATATAAAGAAAGAAGAAATCGTGGAGACTCAGAGGGAGCCCACCATCCCCACTGTGCCACACTGCCAACTGAATAATCAACAGCCTGGTCAGCAGCGCTGACAGGAGCAGCCAGGATCCCTTTTTGACCAGGTGTGCTGGGAGGGAAGCAGCAGCAGCCAAGGACATCCAGGGGAATTGGGGGAGGCTGTGAGGGCCCCAAAATACAACTGTACATTATTGAATTTGAAAAAAAAAACCCTCTGCACAAATAAATCAGAATGATTTGGATATGTATATGTGCATATTTTTTTTCCTGAAGTATTTTAGGAATTTTTTTTTTTTTACAGCAGCCACCAGTAAGTGCAGTGATGGCTGCACTTTGAGGTCATCAAAAATTTTGTTGTGAGAACCCCTGTTTAGCTTAACTGAAATGCATTCAACTTGATAATCCTTCCAGTTAAGAACTTGAGCTAGCCAACTCCTATAGTCTTTCCATTCATGTACACATTTTTGTTTACACTAGCATGTTTTTGGGAACTCTCTCACTGTTGCATTACCACTAGCACAGCTTTGCCCACTGGGAACAATGGTGGGAAGACAAGTTTAGACAGGGCATGAATATATTTTCCACCATGTCACTTAACAGCAATCCGAGCACATTGGAAATATTAAATTTGTCAAAATATTGTGAATACTAAAAAGCAATCAGGTGTGAAATCACTATCAAGAGACTGACTTCAATAACCATTGAAAGATACTTTTGTACTGAGGTTAGTACCGCTGACTCAGCAAATTTAATTTTAAGGTAGACATTACATTGCTCTGTAGAGAAAAGAGAAAAGTTTCAGAAGTGCCCAAGTGACTTAAGAACCTGTTCACATTTGAAAAGTGGCTCAGACATTTAAGACAGTAAATCTCACTGACCTGTCAACTGACTTTCAATATAAGTATTTTTGAAAATAAGCCATAAAGTTAATGAAAAAACACGCCAATACAAAACTAATTTTTTTCTACTTTTATAATTTCTGTGACTTGAGAAATTGTACATAAATTATGCATTATGAAACTAAATTGTACTATAAAGGAACTTGAAAGAATGCTAAGCTTTTCACACTGACCAATAAAATCAAAAAAGTGAAAATCAGTTAAGGGAAGAAACACACCATATGAACTTCAGTTACCAGACACCATGAGATGACATTTTAAAGACTTTTTCAATGTGCCCTGTTGTGCATGGGTACGCAAGACATATGGCACACTTCACCCTTTACTATGATTGTTTTTTCTTAGCATGTGTGCTTCTATCACAACCTCAAAATTATGTCAGTGTAGATCTTGAATGGACAGACATTTACATGAGCATTTACAATGAATAATAGAAAGCTCATTACTGACACCCAAATATAAAGAATTGAAAAAAGAACAATAAAAAAGAACATTAGTACAACCAACTAAAAACAAATATAAATTGAAGTGGTGTCTGAGGTAAGATATCTGTCACACAGTAAATCTACAGAGAAAATGTAAAATGAATCCTGTGAATACAAAAAAAAGGGGGATGAATTCTGAATAGAAATATGCTGCAACACAGAAAGGTTAGTGAGGCACTGCAGAAAATGTCAAATCTTTTGCCTGAAGTACAGATGCTGCAAAGAAAGCCATCAAAATGATGGGTTGTACTACTAAAAAACATACAGTGTGAAAAAGAAGTTGAACTTGCTCTCTCATTATATTGGAGGGCTGTATGTTAAAACAGTATTAAAGTATTAATAAAAGTGATAAAAAGAAGTTGACAGTTACCAAACCATCTTCGCCTCATTCGGCTCAAATATTGTAGCTAATATGTACTACATATATATCCTTCTCTCAACATTGCTGGAACACTTGAATATTTCAACTTAAGCACATGTAACTTCAGCAGGGAAAAAAGGCTTAAATATAAGGAAGTTACTTTTACAGATGTTCATTTGTTTTGAGCTAAGCAAAAGCAAAGAGTTTTTCAAAATGAAGTTCTGTTAGTGATTGGTCCCTAAATCACTTTGCCTCTTTGAAAGAAATGTATGAAATCAAACTTACTTCATTTAAATGATCAGTACATTTGTTCAATGAAGAATTCAAAAGGAGTTTTTAGCATGGAGACTCGCTCTAGATATAAAGTGCCAGCATTAATCCAACTGAGTGGGGTCACTAACAGAAACAAAATATACTCTACATAGAGTTCACCTGAACATGACAGGATATTACTATGTCTTAGATCAGTATTATTAGCATTAACTTCCAAGACAAAGCTACAGTTCTGCTGTCAATGACGTATGAACAAATGTGCTCAAGGAAGGTGTGATAATCTTTTGATTTCATTATGCAGCATCTAGTATCAAGAATTTATTTTTAGGAACCTTAAATAGATTCACACATTATTGTGAATTGTTATATTATTTATGTATTTTCATAGTAGTATTTAAGTGTAGATTCCCACCCTGCCCACTGTCTACCTAGTTCTTCCTGTGGATAGTAAGGGTGACAAATTCAAAGCAAGATATTTTTATTTCAGCTGCACCCCCTACTTGCTAAGCTCACCAACCCCTCCCCCCCAGGGGTATGCAGCCTCGGTTCTCCCCCTGGCTGCTGGGGAGGGCCAGACAGAGGCATGGCAGCCCTAGCCTGCCCTGGCTCTCTCCCCACAGCCACTGGGCCCCCGCGAAACCAGGCCAGCCCCACTGCACCTCCCACCTGCTGGGGGTTGGGCCGAAGCTGGCCCTGCTGTCTTCCTCCAGCCGCTGAGGGGTTGGGCCAGGCCGAGGCTGGCCCAGCTCTCCCCCTGCCGCATGCCCCTGCCACCAGGGAGGGTCCAAGGCCACCACAGCCCTGGCTCTTGACCCCCATGCCTCTTCCCTCCTTGCCCCGGTCCCTTACGCCCTTCCAGGCTGCCATGGGGGAGGGGACCGCTTCCAGGCCTCACCAGACCCCATTATCTCCCCCTGGCTGCCACATGTAGGGGAGGGAAGCTGCTTCCGGGCCTCACCAGACCCTGTGCTCTCCCCTGGATGCCAGGGGCACCACTCTGAGGCCTTGCAGGCCCTGCGTGGCAGCTGAGCACTGGCAAAACAGGAGGGAGGAGGTAGTCGGCACGCAGAGTGACGTGATGACGTCACTCTGTCGTCCTGCAGGAAAAGTGTGTCACACACACACACACACACACACACACACACACACAGAGAGAGAGAGAGAGAGAGAGATCAAGTGTGGCTAAGGGGAGATACATTTTTACTGGCCATTTGTTGTTGCTCGTTTGTCTTACTCACTGGAGCTGACAAGATCTGTAAAATAAACGTAAATAATTACATTAACCAGATATCCATGTCTTATAAGAAAGTACTTAGGTGCCCGATGTTCATTTCTTTAGAAGGAAGTCCCACTGGCCTAGAAGGCGACATGGGAATGGATTTAAGCCATCAGAGGCAGACTCAAAGGAACCAAATACTCCATTAAGAGCTAAATTACGAAACTTCAGAAGCTAGTTCTGTTTGGGAAGACCCAAAGAGCAGCTTTCCTAAACAAAGGGTGGGAAGCTCTGTGACAATGAGGAAAAGCACCTGATCTTGTTGAAACTGAATTTATCAGAACAGGTGACACTTTACTAATCAGAAACTCATTAAAAGGCATACTTCCTCTCCAAGGCTCTATCTAGATTTGGACTTTTTTCCCCCTACTGTTATCACCATTTCAGCTCCACCAGTAACAGCAACAGTAGGGTGTACACAAGACATGACCAGCTGCCAACCCATTAAGCAACATGTTATATAGTCTAGGGATGTAAATCCCATTTAAAATGTTAACTGGTTAAACTATATGTTTAGGAGGCATGCTTTGGCCTGGCCAAGCTGGAACATCCCCTGCCTGAAGCAGGCAGTTGGGCCGGGCGTGGGTTGATCGATGACTGGTAAGGGTGATGTTTACCGGTAACTCGTTATCCATTTACATACCTAATACAGACCTGCTCCAAACAAAATTAGACCACACAGTGAATGACATGCTACCTAACACTAAGAGCGTGGTCCACAGTGCTTCCACTGCTAGCGCCAGTGGGCCCTGA
Source organism: Pelochelys cantorii (assembly GCA_032595735.1). NCBI lineage: Eukaryota > Metazoa > Chordata > Testudines > Trionychidae > Pelochelys > Pelochelys cantorii. The sequence goes on from CM064327.1 coordinate 73,548,726, forward strand.
CAATACATACACCCACCCCTACATTTTAAATACATGTGCACAAACAAAAGGATGTACTTTAATGAACATTTGGTCTTAAAAGATTCCAATGGAGTGTTGCAATCTAGATGAAGAGAGACTCTGTGGTTCCAGCATGTATATTTACTGGAGATAAATATGCATGTTGAAAGCCTCTTCAGACACTTAGGCTGCGGTTCCTATGCTAACTACTAATAAAAGTATTGGTTTCCTTTGGTCCAAAACACACTGCTGATGAACAACAGAAATGTCCCAATTAGAACACACCACAAAAGATCAGATAAAATCTTTTGTCATCGGAAATTGCCAGTTTGTTAAAATTCAAACATTTTGTACAAATGGTTTGATTTTATAACATTCTGACAGAACTCTGTCTGGAAGGCTAATGTCAAAACTTTGTGAGTAGCCAGCCAATTCACCTGGAATGAATTTGTCTGAGAGGGAGCCAAGGGTCCTGTTGACCATGCAGCCCCCCAACAACAACAATAATAAAGCATAAATATTGTAAGAGTGATACAACCTACACTGGCCTATACAACAATTTTATTTACTTATAAATATCCCATCATTCCTTCCATCTGCTGAAGTTTGCATTTGGCCTAAGAAGATAAGAAACTTGTCCAAAAAAAATCAAGATACCTTTGTTCTACTTTCACTGACCAGCAGTGTTCCCTGTAAGCTATGTGCTTGTGCAGCCACTCAGGAGAGATTCAAATGCTACCCAGCTCATTAGCAGGGTGCCCACGACTTGGTTTCATAACAAACCAAAGTGCAGTGAACCAATTGACTATATAATCATCAGCCCAAAAGCCCTGGGAGCCCCGCCATGAAGACTAGAGCTACCAGGTTCCCTACTCCAGAGCAGCCTGCCAACGTATCAAGGACACCAATGTTTTCTGGGAGCAAGGCTCTGGGGCAGCTACCTGACAGAACCCTTCCCTCCCCCCCGAGCCAGGGCTTTATTCCCTTTCACGGAGCGTCTCAAAATATTTATTTCACCCCCAAATCACAGGAAAAATTAAATGTAAACTAACATTCTCTGGGTAATAGAAATACCTTTTTTCCACTCAGCTCTAGTCCCAAATTCTTTTGATGACATTTTGAACACAAAGAATGCTGCGTGAGCATCTTTACTGCTGAAATAAAACCTCATCAACATGCAACTTGGAACTATTCAAACGTATAAGTTGTGACTAGCAGATGGCATTCTCACGGAGATATTTTTCTAACTAACTTACTAGATGTTCAGAAGATTACAATTTTTAAATATAGGGAACAAAACTTACAGTCTTTACTCAGGGAAAATTCCAGTGAGAGTAGGAAAGAGTACACATAACAAGAGCATTTTGGTGTCCAATCTTTTCCGTGCAAAGGACCCCACTCCTAGGACACTGCTCCCATTTAGCAAAATGAGAAGGGTGGGAGATTTGTGACTCCTCAATACCAGCTCGACCTATGCTAAGAATGTCTATTCTAAAGTGCAGGATTTGGTCTCCAGCCTTTTTTTTTTGGGGGGGGGGGGGGCGGGACAAGAGGTTAGTATAAACACAATTAAACTCCAACTTAATTTGAGTTTTTTTGCTTAACTGAAAAAAAAAAAAAAGACAACTCACTTAATGGTTGCCAAAATGTTTTGGATTGGATTGTTGAATGTAAATTATGATATGAGGGCCAAGGACATTTACAATCATAAGGACACTGAAATCAAAATGGAGTCTTGGATTTCACACAAATTAAAATGGAACCCAAAAGACTTTGGCGCCAAAACCATTGTCTGCACACAGCACATGGCTGTGCACACAGCACTGTTGCTCTGCACAGGGCACTAAAGATCTGCACTTGGCACTGATTTGTTTGCACCCAACACCATTTTGTGCACTAGAGACGCTCCAGGGGTTTTCCCACCTTGGGACCTTTATAAACTCAAGCCCCAGAGGAGATCGGGTTCTGTTCCATCTCTGCTCTCGGGGTTTGGTTCGTCCATCTACCTGAGCACTACAGCAGCCTGCCGTTCCTGAGACTGTGGTGAAGGCCCGGGATCTACTGTGGGACGGATCACCATCCTCAGCTGCTCACAGGGTGCTTCGGCCCACCACTGTGGCGATTGCCCAGCACAGTGGACCCCAGCTACCTGCGTCCACAGAATAACACCATTGGACTCCTCAGTGTTCCTCCCTTGAGGCTGTTAAGCAGCCAACGGGTAGTAGGTCCTGAGCCTCAGCTGTCATCTACCATCTACCTCTAGAACAGACTGAGTATAGTGTTTCTCCATTATACTGTGCTATCTCCTATCACTTCTGGGATGAGGGGTTGGTTTATGTAGTGTTGCATTCTGGGGTTATTCTTTGTGTTGTTATCTGTTGTGTTCAATATATCTTTTAAATTTGACATTCGTGTCTGTGTTTATTTTGGACTGGAGAAATCCGCCGGTGATAGATACGGTGGTTTCCAGGTCGGACCACCTTGTGGGACAAAGGCATTTTCCATCTGTTTGGCCCCACACTAAATTTAGTTTACTAGTGCGCCTTTGCTAGTAACAGTATAAACAACATGTATGACAAATTTCAGTGCAATGCAATTTAAGAACGTGGAGTAGCAGAGGTTAGAAAAATGGTGTTTATGACAGAAATGACAATTGACCGTTCATCATACATATAGTTGTTCTATTTCGAGCGGTAACAAAGTGTAACTGAGCATGCACTTACTCAGCAGTATCTTTCATCGATCACCATAAATTAAGACAAATAGTATTGATATATTACATTTATGTAGCATCTTTCATCACAGCACTTCATATAGTACAGTGGTTCCCAACCTTTTTTATACTGCAGACCGGCAAACCCAGTCACAAACTTTTGGCAGACCAGTAATATTTTATTTGTATATATGCATATTCATTATGGCAATTAATTTTAAGAGGTCGTTATTTTACATCACATTTGTATGCACACAATATATGTCATTGTAATGGAGCAGAGTTTGCAGATATCTACAACACTAAAAAAAATTCACAGAAAAAAATCCCCTCTAGCCACTGGGTGGGGCAGCCCCTCCCCCAGGGGTGACTGTTGTCTGCAGAGGGAGGGGTGCAGGGAGGGGCACCCACAGCGGCAGGGGACAAGTGGGGCACCCTATTTAGCAACTGAAATTTTGTCAGGGGCATAGAAGCTGGTGCCCCCAAGTGCTACCACCAGTCACCTCTGCCCTCCCCATCTCCTGCCCCATGGGGTGAGGGAGCTGCCATTGTATCTCCCCCATCTCCTTCTGTACAACCCGTGCCCTGTGTCTCTTCCTTCCCCAGCCAGGCTGCTCTTGCTCCCCCCATCTTCCCCAAGCCTCTCTTCCCCGCACCCCCCTTTTCCCTTCCTATGACTCCCCCTCAGACTTTCCCTCCATTGCACCCCTGCTCCCATTCACCCCATAAATTTCCCCTGAATCCCCCAACCTCCCTTCACTGCCTCCTGCCTCCCCCTCCTGCTTCACATATCCCTGTTCCACATCACCCCTCTTATCTGCCGCCACCTCTCTTCAGCCCCCTCCCCAAGCTGGCTCCCCCCCACCCTACACACCCTGGGCTCGGGCAGCATCCTCTGCATCAAGGCAGCATCACGGAGAGAAGCCAACACAGCACTGGGCGCAGGGAGAAGAGACAATCCCGGAGAGAGGAGAAGGGGGGTTTCTGGGAAGACTGGGCCTTGCTCCAGAGTACCGCTGAGCCAATAACCAAGGCATGAGCATGGCTTGGCAGCATGCTGTGGCCCAGCAGCCAGCAGTTCACGGCCTGGCACTGGTCCGCGGACCACCGATTAGGAACCACTGATGTAGTATATCCATATAGTACTGCTGAAATGCAGACATCTCTGGGGAGAACACCAGCCAACCACTGATTGCACAGTAATATGGGAAGAGAAAAAAATGTTTTGGAGCGTAACTGCAAATAGAAATTATTAGATGAAAAGTTGAGGAAAAAAATCTGTGGAGTCTGGATTTCTCCAACATTAGCAAATAAGTATACAGGTGTCCCCAGAAATGGGCAATGAATGGGCAGGCATTTGCTTGGCTGGAGCGGTCACTGGGAAGTAAATCTTCTACCCCTAAATAACAAAGCTGTCAGGCGGGACTGGTGAGATCAGGTGTATATGAGGCACAAGGGCAGCAAGAAATACTGCTCAAGTGGCTGCCAGTGCTCCACTTTCCCACTTCCCTTGTAAAGACAGATCAGGCCATTCTAGATTTTCTGCTTCAGGTGGCAGGCGGTCCTCTCAAGCAATGACTCATGAACACACACAGACTATCCCTATCCCCCTCTCTCCCATGGGGAAGGCGGGATAAGGGAATACCTTCCTGGTATTCACCGAGTATGTCCACACTTCGAGCTCCAGGGGTAAGCTGTGATTTGAGATGATCAACCCACACTAACTCTGACTGAGATCACACTACCAGAAGAAGTGTAATGGTTATACATATACCCCTTCAGCTTGCAATAGAGATCTACCTTTCCTTGCTCTGGAGTTGGTAGGGACTGAGACAATAATAGGGCCTGTGCAAACACAGAGAGACCTCAGCTTAAAAAGTCATGCTGGTACAGGGGGCAGAAAAGAGCCTGCTAAGAGAAGACCAGCCTGCCTCAGAGAGAGAGAGACTAGGAAACCAGAAACCCAGCAGGTCCTTCCTGCATGTCACTGCCTCCCTGACAGCTGTATCAATGTCCAGCATTCACTCTGAACAGGCAGATGAGAGTGGTGTTACTTTGATCAGCCCACTGTAGGGTGCCCCAGGAGGATGCCTTATGGGGCACCTTTTCAGATGTCACATCAGCAAATTCCCACATTTGACGTTATAACAACATCTGTAAAATAAAGGTCAGGGATTGGCTTCGAGAACTTCCATTCTCTAAGAGACAAGAAACCCAGAAATGATCATTCTTCGAGCTGCCAAACCTGTCCATTATTCTCAGACACGTGCCCCCGCCCCTGCTTTATAAATGCCTATGGGGAAAAAAAAAAAGAGAGCATAGGTTTCTGTTTGGACACATGAAAGACAGAGAGAGGCACAGGGAAAATATGAGAATAAAGATAAAAATATTGCTGCAAAAGTCTGAGGCAAATGGTGTATTCTTTTAGTAACTACTTTTCTTGGCCATGGAAGAGTCGTGTTTAGTTTTGTGGTACTGTGTCTACTGCACTCTTATGTATTATATCAAAACATATTAAAAATAAAAAGGAAGTGTTTTTGAAAAAAATTCTTAGTAATTGAGGACCTAATTCAACATTCTCATTTTTCATTCCAAAAGCCATGCAAAACTCAAAAAACAGATTTCCCATGGTACTGAGCATATGCACAGTTTTTACTGAATACATCATTTTAAATGAAGGCAGGGCAGTAAATCAGTACTGTGGTTCCTATCTTTTTATCAACTTCATGTTAGGAGGCTTCTAAATAATGCCAGTAGTTTTACAAATTGAAGTGTGAATGTTTAGCTCTGATTGGATTGGATAGGAAATAGGATCACATATTATAGACAATCTTATCTCTTCTGAATCACTAACTGAGGGCTGTTAGGTAACTGAAAACTATCAATTTTAACTGTGTTGCAAATTTAAATCGAGCTCTTTTTCTGCCTGATGAAAAACTGTCCTTTTTAATTTTGTTGATACTAATTTTAAGTGCATCTGAGAAGCATGAGAAAAAATAATACTTCTGATGTGGATCTGGCTTTTAATGTTTCACTTCAAATACTCCCTGCTGACAAAGCACATAGTTTGAAGAGTCCTTAAAATACAGCATATAATTTGTTAAGATGCTGAGTGAATCTACATCAATACTTATATTGTTCTCTCTATATTATGGTCTAATATTTCATTGCTTTTTGTTGTGTTTTTGTGGCATCTGACATCTTGACAAAAACTGAAGCACAATACAAAGACTTCAAGAGCTGAAGCCAGGAGTCACAACAGTTTGACCTAAGAGTCACACTCTGTATCTGGGACGGTAACAGACTCAAATGCTTTGTGGACTGAGAACAGAGGGGAAATGTAATTCACTGATTATTTGCATACAACATAAGGCCCTGATTCAGCAAAGCACTTAAACATGTACAGGAGGTCCCCAACTTATGAACTGTGTTCCAAAAGTTCACCTGTAAGTCAGTTGTTTGGAACTTGGAACACATTTTCCCAATGTTATAAACGGTGGTTAGGTTCTCAGGCAAGCCCTCAAAAGCCTATTTAACCCATAATGTAGCTGAAATACAGTATATTTCTAATGAAAAATAGAAAACAATACTGCTGCAATACTAGCTATGAAATAAAACTGAAAAACAATGTTTCATTTCACTTCAAAACTTATGGCTTTCCTTGATACAGGATGTGTCACAACTCATCCACTTATCAGCCATGATTGGGGTTGTTTTTTGGGCTCACAAATGGAACGAATGCACACTGCTTTCCACTCAGAAGGCAGCAAACAGGCAACTAAGTAGCAAGTATGTACATATGTACACAGTACACTGATGCAAGTACTTCCCGAAGGCAATGACTTGTTCATGAATGTGGGTTGGCATTTGTATGCTTGAATTATTAAAACAGTAATATGTTAGGGAGCTTTGTTAGTATGCATGGACGTTTGTAAGTCAGATGTTTGCAACCTGGGGAATGCCTGCAATTAAATTAAAGTCACTGAATTGAATGAGCCTCTACATGTGCTTAAATTAGGCAAGTGTTCAAGTACCTAGCTAATCTCGAGCCTAAATTGCCATTTTTCTAATTACTAACAATATGCTGGACAAGACACAGCGAGACTCACCTGCCCAAGCAACCTGTAGGTCCTCTAGTCTAAAGGAGAGACAGAGAGGACAATACACATTGGGAAACCTGAACTAATAACCTGAAAAAATTCTCTTCTCCTCCCATGCTCACACCCATTATCTCCAGTGGAATGGATGTATATCTAGACTCTAAAGCAATGGTGGGGCTCATGCAAGTACAGCCGCTCCCCGAGTTACGACCACCTCCACTTACGACCATCCGCACTTACGACCAAAGCGGTCGTAAATGCAGAGCCGAGTTACGAACAGCGATCCGCGCTTACGAACAGTGAGGTCGCTATGTAACTCTATGGGATCCGAGTTACGGACCAAGTGTTGGTCCATAACTTGTTCATAACTCGGGGAGTGGCTGTAATAAGTCTTCTAACAGAGAGCTGAATGAGATTAGAGGCTGGGGATCTTGTGCACTGGAACTGAGAATTTGTTCCAAAATATGCTGAAGTGTGGAAGAAGGCATGGACAAAGGAGTGAGGAGAAGGTAACAAATTAAGCATTGAGGCTGATGTGCTTGGCAAAGAGCAGAGGCTGATATAGGAACACAGCAAAAAAAAAAAAAAAAAAAAAGATGTGGTAAGAGATTTAAAGATTAAGCATGCTATAGAAGACAAAGGAGTGCTCCTAGAGGAATTCAACAGGTTGGGAAGATAATCTGACCTGCTACATTTTCGATAGGCCGTGATGGAATGGGGCTTAGGTTTCAGAGAGGTCAGTGATGAGATGGAGGCAGCAGGGAGGCAGGACATGATCTGGACACAAGTGAATGTTAATTAAAACTAGCTAATGTAGAATAGCTAATAAAAAATGATTATTTTACAAGTTTCATTGCACAATGATTTTGAGTGGAATCAGGTCAGACTTTGTACCTACTTCAGAAAACAAGAGTTTTATTAGTAAAGAAGCAAATGTTTTATGTTTCTACTTACCTGCCTGTCTACTTCTGGAAGCAAAAGCAGGAGGTATTGTTGAAAATGCTGAGGTAAGGAAGCAAAGGTGTGTTTGTTTATTAAAGCCCTCAGGTTAGTGTTCACTAGAATTGATCCTGGTGTTTCTATGTCAATATCCTCTGCTTTGGTCCATTTCAAATGTCCTGGAATAAACAAACAACAGATTCACCTTTACCACAGATAACAGACCAAACAGGAACATTTTTTTCTCAAAAGTTATCAATATTTTATACATTATGGTGCACTCCAATAAGACAGAGCTTTGTGAAAGGGAATTCAGCTTTCACCTAGACTCCAGGAGCATCTTTCTGTACATTCCAATGTGTACTTCCCCAGCTTACATAGAATCCATTTTCCAGTCTACACCATGACCAATATTCTCTTTCCTGAACTAGAAGTCTTGATTTAGCTGATCAAGTAAATTTTCCTGTCATTTCACCAACATATTTTTAAGCATCTACTGCTAAGCAAAATTAGTTCACGCAACACTGAATATTTATTAGAACACACGTGGCTGCTTGAATTGGCCCACGTGGGTGAAACTATTATACAGAGTGACATGTTTATTTGTGCTCCACCTAACCTATGCCTTTGCTTTTTCTATATATGGCTACTCTTCCATATTTTTATCCCCTCTCAAAAAATCCTTAGTGCATTATCACCGCCTCAGAAATACGTGATCAGAAAGGAGAGACTGTCTAATTTATTAGTGATATAGTAATTTTGTGCAAATAAATTAATTTTTTTTGCTTCATAAAATTCAAAAGATGTAAATCATATACTGCAACTGCAGTCTAACCTATTAATGGGACAAGACAATTCATGAAATTAGCTGACCAGACCCAAAAGAACCTGCAAATTCCAGGTGAGATTTAAAAAGAGTAGATTTATACCGAGAAGGTTCAATAAAAGCATGCAAGACAGAAACAGCGAAGACCTATCACCCAATATTCTTGTTTGTTTGGATTTTGAATATTTCAAAGGTCCTGCAAAGCAACACACTTCACCAAGATCAAACCCAAGCAACAAGGTGAGTCATGCCTAAGTTTTGAAAGAGTCTCCTGGATTTTTTAATTTTGCCATTGTTAATCATGAGAATACTCAGCACTTTTATAGGGCCTTTCATCTGAGGATCTCCAAGAAATCTGTAAAGGAGGATAAATATCCCTATTTTAAAGATCAGGAAATGGGCAAAAAGACCTTAAACGACTTATTGAATGTCATTCAGTATGAAGAGTAATATTAATAACAATAGTATACTTTGATGCTTTCTGAATTTTTAAGAGCCTTATTGTTTCATCTCTGCTGAGAAGCTATATTATCCAATGACAAGTTTGCAGCCAAGTTGCAAATTCTATAATTTTCCCCTTTGAATGTATAGAGAAACTCACAGCCTCCCATAAATTTTCCTTCAATTCCTTGTTACTTTTCAACAAACAATACTGAATGAGATAGGGTTAGGTTTTTTTCAGCATAGTGTAACATCATACTAAACATGCTTCCAACATACTGCATTTCAATCCAGGAAAAACTCCATTAAAACCACTGAATCCCCTATTATGTAGGACAATCGTATGGAAAAAGTGCTCATTTTAATGAGTGCATCACATTAAATTCTCTTCACCATCTGTTCCACCCACTAACTATACATGCAGAAAAAACGTAATTCCCAAAGTGTAATACAAGTAAGCATGATGCATATGATTTAAATGCATGTTTACATTCCTTTCTTTTGATAACATAGGATGCATCTGTCTTCATGTTTTAGGTGCAAACTGGAGAAAAATTGCTCTTCCCTGCTAGAATCTTCCCCTCCTATGGAAAAAATTAATGGAAGGGAAAGGTGTTCCAAAAACTAAAAATGAGTTTAATACTGCAGGGTTGCTACCAAAATATCTCATCTAGAATGAAAGGTTCCGAGATGGACAGAGGGTGATGCCTTGAAATTGTAAATAGTCCAAGAAGCTACAGGAAAAATCAGGTTTCCTCTTCACAGATCTGGGGTATACGCATATTGTGTTGGCTCCTTCACTCTACTATCAACTTCAATTCAGTATTCCTGCAGAGACTGGTAGGAGTAACTGTTTTAACAACACAACATATCATCCCAGAATAATGTAGAATGCTTTAAAGAAATGTTGAAAAATACGCTTAAAAATGTGTTCAGGAGGAGCCCAATATTGAGAGGAGATGATACATTTCTTCTTTGCTTATAGAGAAGTACCTCAGATACCTCAGGTACCTTTTGAATTATTTTATGACCATCAACCTAGGGGACCCAGGGCTATCAGAGAACTGGAAATTCAGGTCAGAAAAAAAAAATAAAGCTCTGCAGTTATAGAGTATACATACCTCGAAGATGAGAGAAACTAACTCGTATTAACAAAGATTACCCCTTTCCAGCTCAGTAAACTAACACAAGACCCAATAAACCAAAAGACATACTGTAACAACAGGGCAAGGGAATTAAATATATGCCAGGTGAAAAAGTTTTGCCTCTGCTCTAGGATTAAATTAGCAGCAAAATGGCAAGGATCATGTAGTCATGGGAGTTCTAAATCCTGTATATCATGCAATTACTGGAGCTGGTAAACAAGGACAAATATTATATTCTGTGAATTTATTCAAAAGGAAAGAATGAACCCTGCAGTGGTCAGAACTGTTTTCTTGCAGGGCATATAACAAGTAAATCAGTGAGGGTACCAAAAGAAATATGGGAGACTGGGAGAGTCTCTGGGAATTCAGATAGTTAAGCAATGTCTGGAATTAAACCAGGCACAGCACTGGGATTTAGACCTGCTCTTAAAGGTATATAGCAATTATTTTACTAGTAACCCAGAACACACTATGATACTTACTCTCACACAATAGATATCGAGGGCCATAAACCCATAAGACAAAGATTCAAGCGTATATCTGAATGGATGAAACCTTTGGCAGAGGAAGAAAAAAAAAAACATGCTCAAATTAAAGGTTCCTGAAACCTCCAGAAGCCCATGGTACTCCCCAGTGTTACTGTGTCCCCAAAAGACGGGGGAAATAGGTTCTGTATAGATTTCAGAAAAATTAATGTTATCTCTGCATCTAATAGCTATCCAATGCCAGGAGTGGACAAAATACTGGAGAAAAGGGAAATGGTAAAATCTCTCTCAACCCTACATTTAGACAAAGCTTACTGGAAGATCCCTCTAAAACACAACATCCCATTGTAAAACAGAACTTCCAACACCCTCAGGATTTTTTTTTTAATGCAACAACAATGCCATGTGGTTGATGTGGCCCACTTGCCACTTTTTAAAGATCGATGGTTAGTCTGCTGAAAGACAACGTATGAAACCGAGTCACAGAACTTAATGATGGGCTCTTATTTAAGAAGACTTGGGTGAACTATCTGGTACACCCATGAACAGCAGTCTAAGAATTAATTATAGTAATCTATATGAAGACATGTTGTTTAACAAACAGAGAAATAAAATATATGGGGGGGGGTTTCAGAAAATGGATTCATAAAAATAAAACAAGACAAAGTCTGGACACTAAAAGTGACCAAGATTCTTATCATCAAAAGAAAATGTAAATCCTTCATAAGGTTAGTCAGCTACTACAGAAAGTTTATTCCTAACTTCTGAGATGGCTGCTCCACTAACAGATCTTCCCAAATACATGTCAAAAGGACTCAGACTGCTAAATGTGAACTGTCCTTTGTGGACATAAAGAAACAGTTATGTGATTACCCCTTTTTACACAACCCAGTCTTTGAAAAAACATTCATTTTGCAAACAGATGCTTCTAAACTGGGGACAGCAGCAGAGCTAGCTGAGTGAAGAATTTGAAGAAATCAAACACCTTATTCTGTTTGTGAACAGAAAACTATTCTCTAAAGAACAGAAACATTCCACAACAGAATAGGAATGTCTGGGTTTTGAAAGCTTACTGAATTATATGGCATTTAGCACTCTAGCCATATAGCGTCAAAATAATACATGAGTCTTAAAATCAACATAACTAAAGGGGAACCATGCATCATTATGGGATGGAATATGAAAATACAATTGAACACGTTTTCTCCTCACAAATAGGAAAGAATATGCCATTCTCTTCTGGAATAAGAAAGAGAAGACTGGGGGAAAACATAACTGGAGGTTAGAAGAATACTTTCCCGCTAGTAAAGAGGGTAATGCAGCAAGCAGTAGTTACAAAATGGCCTCTTTGGGCTGCAGTTACTTGGCTCAGTCAAATTTAAAAGGCCAGTTGCAGAAAGTCATGCTAGGAAAAAGATTCCTATATGAAGGCAAGTTCACAGGGACGAGGTAGCCATCAAAAGAGGTGTGCTGCTGGGAAAGAGCCTGCTCTTGCATTGATAACAGCATCGGCATATGACAGTGGCAAGTCTCTAAAGGAAAATTACATGGTTTATAAAAACTTCAGTATTACAGTAACAAATAAGATACTTTAGACATTCCAAGACCTACTCACCTAAACCAGACTTTTTTAATCTCTTTAAATGCTGACTTGTTTGTTTTCCAGTTGGAGATTTTTGCCCATGTTTCATTTCTTTATCAGAACTGTCTGCTTCACCATTTTTAGATTCAGATCCTTAAAAAAAAAAAAAAATCCAGAAAAACATTACAGGGATGCACTTTCTTCCCCCTTCAAAACAAAAATAGATGTTGCTTTTTTAAAATCAAGAGCAAAATCTATTTTGTGTGATACCTACTGAAAGGTAATATACATTTTTAGTCATACTTTGACTCCTGAGCACTGGAAGAAATGGAAGAAAAAGCTCAATAAATCAAGTAAGTGGAGAAAACTAAAGTTTGCTGAACTTTGCAGTCAATCAAGATGTTCACTAATCCAATATCAATTGTGCTGTTATGGTGCTCAAGAAATATATTTAAAAATAATTAAGCTCTATGTTATGGAGTAATAAAGCAATCAAAGGAGAAAAAAAATCATTTCTTTACAAAATAACTTTTAGAAAAGAGGTATACCTAGAAAATACAATCAATCTATTATAAACGTGGAGGTACATCTCTGTAGGATCCTTTTAAAATGAAGCAGCTAACAACCAGAACTAAAGGTCAGGGTTGCACTGTGGTGATAAGAATGCCCCCAGAACAAAAAAGCTAATGCAAGGATCTCTGGTATTGCAATGGAGAGCTCAGATACAAATTCACACTCACAAAGGAGCTGTTTTTGACGGTGTTGAATGCCAGCATGTGGTCTTCCATTAGAGTTCCACCGCCGAACAGAAATGTTACTTTGCTTTCCCTTAAAAGCTGCTGCTATCAACTGTCATTTTATTATGTACTTTCAGTTCTTTATTAAAACAAAGGAAAAAACCCTCCATTTTTGACTAGCTATATTTGGTAAGGAAATAAAGAAGTTAAATAAAACTACTCTGTGAAAGTATCATTATTTACAGCAATTCTAAATTCTGTATGCTACAGATTCATTCAGAGGAAGGCTTTGTGACTAGAGCTGATATTTCACACAGTCCTTTAGCTATTTACCTGAAGGTGAATCCGACTGCTCATCAGACACCTTTAATGGTGTCAAAACAACACGAGGAACAGTCTTGTTTACCATCATTGAGACTCCATTTCTTCTTTTCTGCTGTTGTCTTAAAGCCTATAAAAAATAACAAAACATAAAAATGTAACAAAAATACTGCTTTTAAGTGGATTACATGAGACATTTGCCTGTCATTAAACTGAACCTCTTAAGATACCTGTATTTTACATGGTTACTGATTTTCAGATTTCACATTTGCTCCCTTTATGTCATTTTTTTAAAGCAGAAAATCAGGCTTTTGGTGTTAAAGATAAAGAAGGTGCACCTCAGACATTTTCTAATACAGTTTTGACAACAAAGAAGCACATAACTGTTTGCTCTACCTTAGCAGCTCAACATGATAACCCATGGAATTTGAAACTAAGACATCCAAGTAAAATAAATGTAAAATAAATGTTTTGAAACCAGAATAAAAATGTGTGTGTCTGCACATCTCTTGCAGGTGCATCCTCTCCAGTATACTGCTCAGTCAATCAAGTTAACACAGAGTGTCATCAGTATGTACAGCATGTAAGGACTACAGTATTGATGCACTCACTCAGCCGTGAGTAGTGCTGCACAAAATCACTGAACATGGCAGGAATCATTTATTTCTGTGAAAGGAATCAGTCCTAATCTTGGAAACCTTGCAGCACTTGGCTTCTGTCTGCTTGACTTTGGGCATTAACCTTCAGAACACGAACACGATGGTGTTCTCACAAATCCAGGGAAAAATTATACAAGAATAAATTTCTACAAATGGGAGGGCTTTGTGTTTCATAAATGGATCAACTACAGGAGGTTAATACGCAATACAAAAAAATTAAAAGTTTAGAAGCAGTGCATATCAGCTAGATTGTTTTATACAGAAAAAGACAAGAGACTCAAAGGTTTTAAAATTATATGAACATGAACTTTTGCTAATTAAGAAATTTACAAGAATTGAAAGTTTGGAATAAGTCAGAACGGACAACTAAGTACTTATCTTCTATATAATCTTCTAATTTGCAAACGGGGAAGCAAACAGGGAGTTTTGAGAGGGAGTTCTCCAGGTAAAGGCGGAGCAAATAAATATGGGACCCTTAAGGTAAGTGGCTGTCTGTAGTGTGTGTTCGTGTGTTTGGGGGTTACTTGCTGTGTGCTGAGCTTGTGTTTGTCTGTTTGGTTTGTTTGAAGGAGCGTGTGCTGTGGCTGGCAGTTGGAAGCTGTGAGCTTCTAAAGGTATGAAATCTAGAAGCCTCTATTAATTGGCTGAGCCTTAGTCAGGGGGCAGGGTTATTAGGAAGGCCAGGGCTTTATAAAGCAGAGAGTCAGCGACCAGGGAGCTTTGCGAACAGGGGCAGCAACCAGGGAGTTTTGAGGGGGAGTTGGGAAGGGTCCAAAGTACACTTGCCATTCTTTATAGTATAGTTTAAAGGTTTTATTCAAAACTTCCTGATTTAACTAGAAACCCTATCAATAACATAGGTAGCTGTAGGAGAGAATGCAGGCAGAAGCCCAGCAGCAGAGTGGGGGCTATCCTGTTTATTGCACTCAGTGTAGCATGTATGATTACCTGCCCTATGGACAGGTGGCGTATGTGTGCATTCCGTGCAAGGAGCTCCTGACCCTCAGAGACTGCGTACGAGCTTTGGAGGCCAGGGTGGCTGAACTGGAGGAGCTGAGGGAGGCAGAGGTACGTATATGAGGCTTTCCGGGACACTGTAGAATTGTCTCACCTCTGGTCAGACAGCCCCCCCACTGTTAAGGAGGACGAAAGGCTCAAGGAAGGAGAGCAGTCAATGGGAGCAAAGGGAAACTTTCCCATAGTTGGGACCCTACTCCAGATGTTGGGGTATCCTCTCGCACTGAGGGAACTCCAGTCATTAGAAAAAGGCAGGTGTTAGTAAAAGGAGATTCGATCATTAAAAATGTAGATAGCTGGGTTTGCGATGACCAGGAGAACCGTATGGTGACTTGCCTGCCTAGTGCAAAGGTGGCAATCTCTCGAGGCATCTAGATA
Source organism: Pelochelys cantorii (assembly GCA_032595735.1). Classification (NCBI taxonomy): domain Eukaryota; kingdom Metazoa; phylum Chordata; order Testudines; family Trionychidae; genus Pelochelys; species Pelochelys cantorii. The sequence goes on from CM064327.1 coordinate 73,564,069, forward strand.
GACTTATGTGTAGTGCTGGAGAGGAGCTGGTGGTCGTGGTACATGTAGGTACCAATAACATAGGGAAGGATAGCAGAGACGTCCTGGAGGCCAAATTTAGGCTGCTAGGAAAGAGACTGAAGTCCAGGACCTCTATGGTGGCATTCTCAGAAATGCTTCCGGTTCCACACGCAGGGCCAGGTAGGCAGGCAGAGCTTCAGAGTCTCAATGCGTGGATGAGACGATGGTGTAGGGAGGAGGAGTTTAGCTTTATAAGGAACTAGGGAAACTTTTGGGATAGGGGGAGCCTATACAGGAAGAATGGGCTCCACCTAAACCAAAATGGATCCAGACTGCTGGCACTTAACATTAAAAAGGTCACAGAGCAGTTTTTAAACTAAGAGATGGGGGAAAGCCGATTGGTGCAAAGGAGCATGTGGATCAGACAGAGACGTCTCTTAGAGGAGAGTCTATTCACAGAGATTCTCTAGGTTTTAGTCAGGAGGAGAGGATGGAAGAGGATAAAGTATGGGCCGGATCAGACAGAAAACATTCACATAAAAAAGAATCTGACATTAGAAAAGGGCAGACAAACAAACAGTGACATGTTTTTAAAGTGCTTGTACACAAATGCTAGAAGTCGAAAAAATAAGATGGGTGAACTAGAGTGCCTCATGTTAAAGGAGGATACTGATATAATAGGCATCACAGAAACCTGGTGGAGTGAGGACAATCAATGGGACACAATCATTCCGGGGGACAAAATATATAATCGACCACCTGACCAGGACAGTAATAGAGACTATGAAATGCTAAGGGAGATTAGAGAGGCTATCAAAATAAATGATCTGGAGAAAGGGGTAAACAGTGAGGTGGCAAAGTTTGCAGACAATACTAAACTACTCAAGGTAGTTAAGACCAAAGCAGACTGTAAAGAACTTCAAAAAGATCTCACCAAACTGAGTGACTGGGCAACAAAATAGCAAATGAAATTTAATGTGGATAAATGTAAAGTAATGCACACTGGAAAAAAATAACCCCAACTATACATATAATATGATGGGGGCTAATTTAGCTACAACTAATCAGCAAAGAGATCTTAGAGTCATCGTGGATAGTTCTCTGAAGATGTCCACGCAGTGTGCAGCGGCAGTCAAAAAAGCAAACAGGATGTTAGGAATCATTAAAAAAGGGATAAAGAATAAGACAGAGAATATCTTATTGCTCTTATATAAATCCATGGTACACCCACATCTTGAATACTGTGTACAGATGTGGTCTCCTCATCTCAAAAAAAATATACTGGCGTTAGCAAAGGTTCAGAGAAGGGCAACTCAAATGATTAGGGGTTTGGAATGGGTCCCATAAGAGGAGAGATTAAAGAGACTGAGACTTTTCAGCTTGGAAAAGAGGTGACTAAAGGGGGATATGTTAGTGGTATATAAAATCATGAGTGGTGTGGAGAAAGTGAATAAGGAAAAGTTATTTATGTGTTTCCATAATATAAGAACTAGGGGCTACCAAATGAAACTAATGGGCAGCAGGTTTAAAACAAATAAAAGGAAATTCTTCTTCACACAGCGCATAGTCAATCTGTGGAACTCCTTGCCTGAGGCTGTAAAGGCTAGGACTATAACAGGGTTTAAAAGAGAACTAGATAAATTTATGGAGGTTAAGTCCATTAATGGCTATTAGCTAGTATGGGTAAGGAATGGTGTCCCTAGCCTTTGTTTGTCAGAGGGTGGAGATGGATGGCAGGAGAGAGATCGCTTGATCATCACCTGTTCGATTCACTCCCTCTGGGACACCTGGCATTGGCCACTGTCGGCAGACAGGGTACTGGGCTGGATGGACCTTTGGTCTGACCCAGTATGGCCATTTTTATGTTCTGTAATATTAATATTGCACTCTACTCTCAGATTTGTGCTTTTTAAAGATGACACTGAAATAGAGGACATATTTTTTAAGACTTAAGAGATTATTCTTACTAAACACCAGTGACTGATGATTTATTAAGTTAGTTCTGTAATTCAGCTGCAATAAATTCATAACATATTTCACATAGGTGGAATACGTCAAAATGCCTAAAAGTTATCTATATATTTTATAGTGTATTATTTAAATGATATTCAGACTCATAAAATATAGTTAAACTATTTAATTAATTTACAGCATGTTTATCCAAAGGCATCAAAGCACCATACAGTACAAACCAAAATATAACATCTGGAAAGCAAACAAAAGAGAGAAGTAATTCAAATCCACAGGAGACTACCCCAAAGGTCAGCACAAGCAGAAACCAAAACAGTCAAGACCAATCCCATATTTCAAACCTCACCTCACCAGCCATACCAGCATGTACAAGTGCCAAAAACTCTCAAAACATTTCCCTTAATCCATAGTATTGTGTGGGTAAAAATTAAACCCACATGTCACTTACCCAAATAACAATGTCATTTAGATGGCAAATTAAAAAAGCCAATAAAGGATTAATTGAAAATGATGCAAAATGGTGCAATGCCAATGTATTGATGTAATCACAACTGATCTCTGTTTTGTTAACTCCCATGGCAACTTCACATATATGTTAAACTGCAGGGAGAATAGATTATAAACCTGCAGTCTCCTATGAGGAGACCCGTAAAGTGAAGATGAGCAAGAGCCCATGAACAAGGAACCCACCCCTCATCAAGACTTAGCACAGTCATTGAGGACATTCTCACTCACCTCCACTGTAGACCTCAACCTTGTCATGAGAACTTATTGCACAGGGGTGGGCAATAATTTTTGATGGGGGACCACTAAATGGAAAGTGGTTGAGAGCAGCACTCTTCCATGATATTAATGGAGGATATTCAGACTCATAAAATATAGTTAAACTATTTAATTAATTTACAGCATGTTTATCCAAAGGCATCAAAGCACCATACAGTACAAACCAAAATATAACATCTGGAAAGCAAACAAAAGAGAGAAGTAATGGATGGAGGTTAGGCGCCGAAGGGAGCTTGGGGTAAGAGAGGGAGTTTGGTGAAAGAGGCAGTTGTGACCTGGGGCACTGGACTGGAGTGCAGGGGCTTGGATTGTTACCTAGGACAGGGAATTGGGGTACAGGAGGGGTTTGGGTTGTTAGCCAGGCCTGGAGGGGACTGATCTGGAGCAGGGGATTGGGGTGCTGGATCTGGGAGGGGGTATGGGTGCAGGAGGGAGGCAGAGGATTTGGGTATGTGGAGTCGGGGGCAGGAGTGGGGGGGGCCGAGGGTTGGGGAAGGGAGGGGCTGGAGTGCCAGAGGCAGGCTCTGGCCAGGAGACTTACCAAGCCAGCAGCCCATTCCTGAATCAGTCTCTCTGCCTGCCCTGCCCGTGCACATGGCTGTAGCCATGTGCACTGTGAATAACTAGGAGCTCCTTGTGCTTTGTGGCGAATTTCTGGCCAGAAGGTGGCCAACAGGATTGTGCAGGGGGTGGGTGCAACTCCTAAAACTTTCCCCCCTCCCCTCCAGGCTCAGTTTTAAAAGTGAAACTGCCCTGCAGCTGTGTTTCTGAGTGGCATGTGGGTGGGGCGAGGCAAGCAGGGAGCCTGCCTGGGGCTTCCTGCAGCATCCGCAGGACAGATCTGGTGGCTTGGCAGGCCGCATCTGGTCCATGGGCCATATTTTGGCCAGGCCTGACCTAATGGCAATCAGTATTTCTTGTATATTATACAGAAAATGCAACAGAGGGATATTTGCTTTCTGATACCTCACAGTTCGATGGGGAAAGTCAGAGATGGAGCACCTCCATCTACAAGCAATTTCAGTATTTCAATCTAACTTAGGTATTCCCTAATGAATCCATCTCCAAAGTATCTGGTATCAAATACAGCATTACAGTTCTCATTGTTATTCGGATTTATTTTAACATTTTTAATTTAAATTTTCATAATTTATCATTTTGAGACCAAGGGTCTTCTATTTAACAACCAAGCAGCTAACTATGGGAACAAACCTGGAAACTTCTTCTTGGACCCTTCCTTGTGTCTAGAGCCCTGGAGGAGGAAGTGAAGCAAGGGTCTATACATGTGGGTATGTGCAGGTCTGGGGCCTAAGATGATGAAAGATATAAAGCTACATTCACATTGTAGTTCTACTTTAGTTATGAAAGGACCAATGAAGAACATAGTTTCCAAAGAAAAAATGTTAACTATTAATTCAACCCATGCTTGTTCTCCCTCAAACCTCCCAAGGTAAAGATATGGGGGGGAACCCAACTGAATAATTTAAAATTGATACTTATTGTAAGGGGATGTCTGGCTTTTTGTCAGCCCATCCTGTTTGCTGGGAGGGGGGGAGGAGGTGCTAATCCTGCTGACTCATCATGGCAGATGGAGCTTGTCAGCTTCACCCAGCATTTAGGGCCTTTGGGGCACTGGGAATCGAGGTCTAGCACTGAGGGGTTTTTGAAAGAAAACTGTAGGGAGACACAAGCTGAGGAAGAAATCTCAGTCAGAGGTTTATGTTTTTATTGTTATTTTAGTCACCAGTAAAATAAAATTCTAGAAAGAGTAAGTTAGGACTAAAGAAGTGCATGTACACCTCTTTTGAGATGGAGACTACCTGCATACATCTACCCTGAGCGGTATCAATTTTAGGATAGAAGATTACTGTAGGATTTGAGAAGACTCCTGTATCATAAGATTAATTCTACTTACCTTCAAGTGAATGGATAACTCACACACTAGAACTTAGACATGCTTCAATGCTTTGATGGATTGGGGCTTTAGCATATCATGCTGTATTTAGTGCTTTTGTAGTCTACTGTTATCACATAAATCCCTAGGCTTAGATCTTCAGACTGGCAGAAAGGACTGGGTGAGGGGGAAGCAGGACACAAACCAGAAGAGACAAATTTGAACTAACACGGAACTAAATATTGTAATGATATGTCTACACTACAATGAAACTCCCCCATCTGGCTTGCATTAACAGACTGAGGCTGAGGGGCTACCTCTCTGCAGGCATCCAGACCCAGGTTGAAGCCAAGGCTCTGGGATCCCACATGGGGGTATGGCCCTGAGCTCTTTATAGCTCCGCAGACCAACCCCAATGATCTTGAGTTAGCTGTCACGGGCCAGCGGTAGGTGTTGTATTGCAGTACAGAAGAATCTTAAAGGAGACTGGGTGTTCAACTTATACATACATGGCCTGAGATGCATATTTGGGGATATGTAAACTTCTAGATGGGCTGTTTGTGGGTTTGTAAGGAAGAGCAGACAATTGCAGAGAAGGAAAGAAGGTGAAGGAAAGTTTGGAGACATTTTTTAAGAGAAATACAGTGCAAATATGCATAATCTTATACAAAATGTATTTGTTCTTTAAATGAAAAAAATTTTTTAACAATATATCTAATAATTTATAAACTATTTTTTGTGGTAGATGCCAAAGGAAAACCAATTGAACCTACACCACAATCTGTAGGCGTCTAAAGCAAGGCTCATTTCTTTAGCCCCTCTGCACAGTACCATCACCATCCATGACACCACATACCAAAGCAAAAATAGTAACAATAAGAAGAAAAAAGCAGGCGGTTAAGGAAGTCCAAATAGTATACAGATTTAAGCGTTTGAAACTGGTCATTTAAACAAATAGTGCATAATAGTGCATAAATCAAGCTTTCCACACAGATTTATAAAGCTCAGGCTTTATGGCTTCTGGATTTTCTGCAGATGACAAACATGAACTATTCCCCATTTCCCCCACTCAAAAATAAAAATTAATGACAACCTGTTGTATATTACTTTCATATTCTTTACAAAGCTTGGTATAATTTATATTCATCTTTCCAGCAATACAAATAATTGATTAAAAGCAAGCAAAATACTTGTCCCTTGTCTATCAAATTTGATCAAAAATACTCAAAATGCCTTATAAATATATGAAGGAATTCAATACAAAGTGACTTGTCCAGACACTGTAAAAGGCAGAGTCTAAAAAGAGAACACAAATTTCCTGATTCACAGTCCACTGTACTAACTGAAAAAATCTAATTATCTAATTCCCAATTGATTTCCATACAATAGTCACAAAGGGAAGCTTGCTCTTTTATTTTTTTTTAAACCCCCACTAGAGAGCAGCAATGCACTGGAGGTTTCATGGTATTTCCTAAAATAAAGACCAATTATATTTAACTGATTTTAAGGTGGGAAAGACACTCTGACCCAGGTGGGAAAATGGATGTTCTCCCTCATAACAATTGAAAAAAGCCTCCCTTAGGGGAGGAGTAAAAGAAAATGAAATGATATCAAACTAAACAGTAATTGGGAAGAAGAACAAACAGGCATCCTAAAGATAATGTAAACTCCCTTCTAACCCCAAAACATCAAGTTTTGTGTTTATACTTTACACTGCTCTGAAATCTGTGTTTTAGAAGTGACTTTTTATTTTTTTTACATACCTTAACAATTCATAACACAACAGTGCAGCACAGAGATAAAGAATTAATACAGAAAAACACTTCTGAGATTAAATGCATGGCATGCTGAGGTCTAAAAAAATTGATTATTAACAACATATATATGTTACACTTGGCTGCATTAGGCAACATCATCCTGGACTGCTACTTTGTTCTCTAAATGTCAAGTCTACATTCTGAAGCTCCTATCATGAAACATAACCTTTGAAATTTCACACATTATGGATCAGAAATGTTAAGCTACAGAACTTTTCTGTTCTGCCATATGAAAACAAGGATCTATGACATGCTGAAGAAACTCTATTACACAAAATAAATAATGAATCTGCACCATGGCCAGGGATCTTGAACTGGAAAAAACTGAACAGATTTATACTGTATCACCAATTCATATCATATCACTATAAATTCAGTCTTTGTGCCTTCATGTACACCCGGTCTGCTAGCCAAATTAAAGAAGTCTAACAACTGCTGTTCCTCCATTAAATAAAAATCTCACTGACTTCTCACAAAATGCTTAAAAACCCCCACAGCAGTGAGCATTACAACATACTTAAAACACTCTTATGAGGCTGCCACATGTATAAAATTTTTAACACATATTAAAAAGGTTGAATTGTAAATATACGTGTGCAACACTAAGCACGATGTACAATAACATTGAAACCATCTCATGAAAACTGCTACTGAATATAAAAGTAAGACCAAATACATGGAAAGAATTTATTTATTCCATGCTAGATCTGTGGACCACAATCAATAATGTATGTAAGAGTCAATGATAAGCAGTGTAGTCCAGTGGATAGAGTACTGGAGTTGAATTCAGAGATCTGGGTTTCTATGCTCATCTCTGCCACTAGTCTGTTGTATGACCTTGAGTATGAACATTTCTGAGTCTGTTTGGATTCCCAACTTTTATTGTTTTCATTTATATTGCAAACTCTTTAGAGCAGAGCTTACGTCTGTAATATGTTTGTATAGTGGCTAGCACAATGGGGGGCATTCTTAGTCAAGTTTCTATATGCTAATACAAATTAACAACTGAACATTGTGTACATCTGTGCTGGCATGGAGGCAACATGTAATAAAACATCCATCAGGGTGTGTGTGTTATACTAGCATTATTTCTTCAATAAGAAGCTTGATCATACATCCATAGGTACAATTTCCACAGATCATTGTAGCACAAAAGTAAATCTATTTTTGGTGCTTTTCAACAGCACAAAGAAACTAGAAAGATAAAAGAGCTGATGTTTGTGTTAAAAAAATAATTCTGACTTACATGAGACTGGGGACCAAGGATTATATGTGCATGAGCGCACTAATGCTTTTTGCTTTCAAAAAAGAAAGTTTATTTCAAAACAAAAAAAATTGTTTGTTTAATATTAAGTGGTTAACAGTGATCAACTGAAAAATCTTCTATGGAGAAATACTCTCTTCCAATTTAGCACAAAGCAAACAAGCTACACAGGAACCAGCTCATGTTTATCTTTTTCTTTTAATAACAAAACAGGACTAGGTAACTGTGATCTAAGTATTGGTTAGTTCACACTAGAAGGGTCTATATGGTGCAGTGTAGCATGCTAGTATGTGCTGCAATTTACAGTCCCACAGTCTGAACTGCTGGCCCATGCAGCCATGCCCTCAGGCTGTTTCATTATTAAAATAAAAACCAAATCACCATTTTCCTTTAAAACACATTCCATAGCCATGGTGCACAGAACACACAAAGGATATACCCAGCTACATTCTCTATTTTTTTCCAAGTAAAACATGTATCATACCACTTAACTCCGCTAATGACATGGCATCAATGTAAACAGCAATTGTGCAATGCATCTTGCTTCTCTGCAGACTTGCCCCATGCCCACACAGAGCATGCAAGTCAGATATTGCAGACGCACAGCCATCTGGTTACTTATCCCACAGTTTGCAGCATAGCTCCCCAAAGTAATTAGATTATGAGATATTTGGGAAGGCTACTTGGAATCCAAGGGACTCATGGAAGAATGTAGTTCAACTTCCATAACTCCCTGGGGAACAAGCCATTTCTGCAAAATATTTTCAAAATGGCAGTTAGGCTACATGGATGGAGGTCATTCTTTGCTCAGGGAGAATTTTCTGCTGGGGGTAATGAAAATTAATCGCTAGGCATTACATGTGGGCCAGGAGAGGCAGCAGGGTACATTCCAGTGGAAATTTAGGATGAGCAGTGCCTGGAAAACATGGGGCAACTTAGAGAGAGATTCAATCCATCCCCATCCCAGCCTAACTGGCTCCATGAGTTACTTAAAGGAGAATTTTGTCCAACCACGTGCTACATTTGGGCAGTATAAGCATCATCACACTGGTAGACAGAGTTGTTCAAAACTCAGACAAGGAATAGTGGCTGCAGATCTGGTAAGGATCTTTTTTATTTCCTGTCTCAAGAACTGACTACAGCAATGCAGCAGTGGTGGATTAGACCTGAAGTAGCTAATACAAGGGTACATTTTTATGATTTTGGGTGAGGAAGGTAGTGAAGGAGAGGAGTGCCCAGAAGGATTTAATATGATAATGTTTTCAAGCTTAAAAAATTCTGCTTAACAAAATTTTAAAGAAAGAAATTTTGAGAACCATGTTTATTAAAAGACAAAACATGCTGGCCAGCTGCAATAAGTGCCCAATACAATCAATCGCAGTCCCCCCCACAGTTAGTTATTGGACACAATATGAAAAGAGAACGAAGCTGCTCATGTTCTCTTTTTCCTGACAAATAGAGGTTGAGTACCATGGAAGTGACCAGGAGGCAAATCCTATGCTAATGTCCCATACCATGGCACAGTGCTGAGGAGCTGGTATCTATGGACAGGAACCTGTGGAAGAACCAACAATGCACTTTGCTTTCGGGCTCTACACGTGCTCCTTGAAGATCAACCTCTGGAACACTTGCGCTTCCAGATTCATTTTCCTGTCATGATATTTTAAGTTATGACTTCTCAGTTCTCTTCCCTCTATTTGTCTCAGCAGTCAAAAAAGCAACTTAGTTTGTCCTCCTCACACTTCTATTTCTTGACTGCATCTAGCAAATTCTATCACTGTCCCTTTCCTTGTTTCCCTGAAGGTAAAGAAACAATTTATCTTTCTCATTTTTCACCTTTTGACACGAAGATTTGTCAAGCACTCTGCCACTTGTGTTGCCTGATGTCTGATCATTCTCAGTTTATGTTGAGCTAGCATTTCCCCAGTTGTGGCCTTGATGCAGTGGTGATTTCTAAAATGAAATATAAGGAAACAGTTAATATAAATATAACACTAGACCTCTTATAACAATACCAAGAATGAAATGCAAGCAAATTTTTTTTCAGTTCATTTTGGAATTCCAAAATCTCGAAAACAGATATCCTGTGCTCGGATTTAAGATGGTAATGATTGTCTCCCGAACATTTATTTTATTTTTGTTTCAGATGAAATTATGGGTTAACTGGAAGGAGTCTGAGTGTGTTCCTGGTAGGAAGTAATGGATGTACACTGCAGTACAGTGGAGACTAGCCCTGGGTTACTTCCTGAAGACTGTAAGATGCCTAGAAAGAACCTCTGTACTAGATTCTAGCAAGGAAAGGAATTGCTATTAAAGTGAGTGGGGGTGCAGAGGGCAGGCACCGAGGCTGATTTATTTGCCGTAATTATTTTCTCAAATGGTAACACAGGATGTGCAATGGAGATAGTGAAGTGAGTTTATATGAGAGTGAGGGGGTTTGGGAACCAAATTAAGGGTTGATTCTACAGCACTGTCTTCATCAGATTTTTTTAATAACTCTTGGGAAATTTTGGGCAAAATGACACCATTATCTGATAGGCCACTGTCTTGTGCTAACTGACAGAACCATGCTTTCACCATCTTGGCCTATAGTTGCTTTAAAGCAGGTTGCTACCTCATACTAATAATCTTATGCCCTGTGTGTCTGATAAAAAGACAGCATGAAATGTGGCTGGAAGTAGATAAAGTGCTTCATGTTCTCTTACCCAAAAGCAGCATGTGAACTAAGCCACTATCCCCATCATGTAGCTTTCTGAAAGCATTCCATTTTGCTATTTTCAATATAGCTGTGTTACTGCAACTTCATTTTTAGTTTTCCCTGCTTGGCCACTTTGTTGAACTTGTCTTGTGGCATGGTTCAAATAACTACACAGAATTTGCCAAGTACTTGTATCCTTACTTCGAATAGCAAGCTGACAAAAGGGGTGTCATGTGTGAGCCATGTGGATAGGGCTCCTGAATCTGGCAGCATTCACTAGAGAAAGGGGTAATGGAACTGCTACTTATGCTACCACAACAAAGCAAGTGGTGGGGGGGGGGTCCTCCTTCCCTCATGAGAGACTGCATCTACCCAGTTCATGACAGTTATAGCAGCACTCAGATGAACCCAGCCATCAAGCATGCAGATAAAGCCCAAACAGGAAAAACAGCAGCAGCAACAACATACCTTGTATGGAGGTCCCCTTATTTCCTGAGCATCACTTCCTCCCAAACCCACTTGGCTGCTGTCTCTGGAACTTGTCTCAATCAAGAAGACTTGAGGCCCCAGCACAGTTGCAAACATATCCTGGTCCTCACTTAGATTTTAGGCTGGGATGACTGTGTCCTCTTCTCTCCACAGCACACAGCCTCGTGCCATGGTGCACTCAAAAAGAAACTCTGCTCCATTAATTCCAAAGTGCCAAAAAATAAGGCAGATTTTCTTCCGATTGGAAGGTCTACTGGCATCCCCCACATTGTTGCACTGCAGCTTCAGACTCGATCTTCTTCTGGCACTGTCCCATGGAGCATGGGATAAGCTCCTGGGCAAAAGCTTTTTCACTTGGTCACGACAGTTCAGCAGACACCATCACTTCACCATCCCAGAGGTTCGCAAATGTCCTGTATCGTCTCCTCCATACCAGTTGGTAGATATGCTCATATAAAGGCTTCTTCTGAGAAATGCTCCAAGAGCTGCTTGGTAAATGCAGCATCGCAAAGAACTGGATGCTGTTGAGAATGTGCATGCCATGAGATCTAAAGAGCATGCTGCAGCCCAATCAGTACAGGTGAGGGCCTTGCAGAAAACTTGATCCCAGATCAACAGAACAGAATTTTTTACTAGAAAGGCGCAGTGCAGTATGAAGTAATTGCCCATCACAGCAACTATGCCAGCTGCATTTGAGATCTGTAGTTAAGTTAACTTTGCTCACAGAAATTGCAACTTACATAGTGGTGTGATCACCTGTGTTCCACAACTAGCAATAGTGTGTGTGGACTGTTACTGGCATGGCAGGAGATCCAAATCTTCTTGTGTAAGCAAGATCATAGAAGGCAAAACAACATGGCAATGCATGCCACATTGTCTCCACAGTGGTGCTGGATAAGAAGAGCTGTGTGGCATGCACCTTCCTCCAAAAGCCAAGAAAAAAAAAAAACTAGCAAAGGAGAACCTGCCAGCAGGAGCCACACACAAATGGAGCTCTACCTCAGGAACTATTTTAGAGCAAGCCATCATAACTAGGAACGTTGTGAAGCCCTTCATTCAGTTATAATCAAGAGCAAAGTCAGGTGGTGAAAATCTCTCCCTTCCCCTCCCCCCCACTCTACTTAAGGGGAGATAAATATGCCACACAACTGGAAACACACCCAAGATTGAAACACTCAAAACACTTGCCCCAAAAGTGTCACTTAAGAGAAAGTGGCAAAGCTAAAAACGTGCCAGGGATTAGGATATTAGGCCATGCAAGATGAGGACACAAGATGAGAGCTGTCACAGATTCAGAGTGGACTAGAAGTGCAATTTCCCTTATCCTAGAAAGAAGGTCACAGTAGGGACTAAGAACAATTCCCATTCCCCACTGCCATTTTGAGTCAGTTATTGCCAAGGCCCAAAAGATGCCCTCCTCCTCCTCTCACTAGGGTCATAGCTGCAAAAGCCTGGTGATCCTGCAAGAAATCCCATACACAAGGGGAAGCACATCCTAAGATGCAGAAAGTTGCAGGGAAAGCCAAGACAACTCTTAGTGGTCTAAAACAAAAGATTTCAAGAAAACTTTAGAAAAAACCCAAACTCCGACATATACTCTAAAGACAACTCTATACGAGATGTGTGTTTTAATAACTGCATTAACAGAGCAAACTCCAGAGCTTCACCTGGGCTCAAGCAATATTTCATGTTACCAGTTTGACTTTCACTTACACTTAATGGACAAAAAGTAAGTAATTAAAAAAACTCTTACCCTTATTTAAATATGGCATAGAAGAAAATAGCTGAAAGAATGCTTTCTGGATTGTCATTTTGTGACTAAAGAATAAAATGAATGTACAGACTGGCAAGCAATCACTGTGACACTACAACATACATAGCTCTTACTAAGAGCACAATGGAAATTTAACTTCTTGTTATTGCAGAACGGAACCAGTAAGTTAGTATCAGTTGGTGAAGTGTCACATACAATTGCCTAATGTTTCTTGAGTATTCAAACATACTGCAGGCTCTTCTCTGTGCAAAGATGACATATCATGTGTCTCTAAAAGCAATAGAAACCCTGAAGAGAAAATATATGGTAGGTGAATAAAGTTTCACACAGCAATTTTCTGAATAAAATTGCTGTCGAAAGTTCATTCACCTATTTTATAGGATTTGCAATACCGGATTAAATCAAATCAAATACAACATTTTTCCTTTAGCAGTGGCCAATACCTGCTGCTTCACAGGCAAGTAAAGAAGTGCAAAAAATCTCATCGCCCCAATACATATGTCCAAGTGTGCAATGTTGTACATTGGTTAAAACATTCTTTGCAGATAGCAGTAATAATGTCACAAATGAAAACATAAAATGTCATTACCATAATCTTAATTGTAACTGCTTTCCATTCTTTCTATTGACTACTCAGCCATCTGGTGCTCCTGCAAACCTATGGTCCTATGGCCAGTTTTGCAAGGACTTCCATCTTCATTATGAAATGTTGTATTAATTAAATTTCTGTTCTTCATTCATTTCAGGTTTTTGTTCACTATTTTCCATCTCTTTTATTACCCCAAAAGTAAGCAAGTGACAAATCTGAACCTAAGTGTTTAGATAAAATGTTGACTCTTACCTACTCTAAAGATTAGGAGTTCATGTAAAACAATAATGGCTTACACATATCTACTGAAGTTTGAGTATTACAGATAATACAAATTAAATGAAGTTTCAAGACACAGTTTCCTTCACTCACAACTCACACATATTCCACACAATTAGTAAAGTCTGCTGCACCCACCACACTACTTCTGCTGACCTATGTCTGCTGACCTACTGAGCCTAAAAGCTCCAATTTTGCAAATCACTGCTATTCTGCAATTCATGTAGGACTGTACTTCAAGTAACTTGCTTAAATCCTATTGATTTTAATGGTACTTAAATTGTAGTGCTTAAATGTCCTGTTGAACAGGGATGAATACAAGCACATGCTTAGATGCTTTGCTGAGCTGTGGCCTACATTAATAGTTTTGGAATGGCCCAGTGTTTGAGATAATTGGCTCCAACTACCATTTCCTTTTGCTAAATGTAAACTGAAAACAAGGCGGGAAATTAAACCAACCATAACCTCATTACACCAACATTTAAGAAAAAAATTATTTTATTTCTTAAAGTAAAATCTTTAGAAATGAGAACCATTTCTGCTTTGCCAAGTGGATAGCACGATTAGAGTGACATTTTTGAAAGAAACATTTCTATGATTTTTCATTCACTCTTTTCTAATATGCAACTGATTAACACTGTTAGCACATATTTCTCACATCTTTAAACGGTTTAGTTTACATCAAACCACAAATACTCAGTCACATGTTCTATTATTCATTGTGTAAACCAAATCCATCCAAACTCAGTTTATTCAAAATAAAGACACTCTCAGATACTGTATTCTAGCATTCAATACAGTATTTGATATGTACAAACTGAACAGTAAGTGCACTCATCTTTCAGTGCTACAACCTTTCAAAATCTATTTTGCAAACTTTATTTTAATACAGGTTGTTAATGAACATGTTTATACAAACAAAACTAGGAAGTGACAATAAAATATACAAAATGTTTTCTCTGACATAGAAACAATTTAAAACCCCCTCAAATACAAGTATAATAAGCAGGATTACAACACTAGTGCACAGAACACAAAAGTTTCAAATGTTTTCCCCCACAACAGTTCTTACTGTAGATGTTTACAGACCAAGAAAAAAAATGGCCAGCTAAATAAGTTCCTGATAGTTTTATCAGAAATATCTTCAAATCTTTCTGTGGTGTTTCTATATTGATTTATTGTTTAAATACACCGGAGCAATATGTTAAAAAGAAAGCCACCTCACTACCAATAAATACCAGCTTACCTGCTTAAGTGCCTTTTTGGTGTGCTGCTGGAAGGAAGACACTAGCTTGCTTTGTACTGTTGTGTTAGTAAGGCTTGAGTCTCGATTGGAAGACGCTTCTTCAGATATCTGCTTCGGACAAACTATTAAAAAAAAAACATTTTAGGAACAGCACTGTTTAGGGGCTCGAGGTCTTAAAAGCTCATAAAAATGGAGTAGGAGCCCCTGTCGCCAGAAAGCAGTATCCATGGCTAATTGCTCATGAAAGTCATGGAGTCCCAGGGTCTGTATCAACCTGAATTTTCAGCCACAGTCTAATGTCTAATTCATCACTTCATAAAGGTCCATCCTAATCATGTTCAATTGTAGGCTTGAACAGAGGTGAGAGATGAGTTCCAGAATAAGAATGTTCACACTGGGAGTTATACCAGAATAACTATAGTGGTATAACTTTATTATTAAACTTCCCCTTATATACATCCAAACTTTAAGTGACATCAGGGGCTGGGCCAGCACAGAAGTTGTGGAGTCTGGGAAGCTAAACTACATACACCAAGCTCTTTTTCACATCACAGGGTTCTTCTTCCCAAATCAGAAAACTAAACTTTTCTCTTGAATAAGCCAGTTTGTTATAGAACCGAAGTCTGTATCCTTCTACGCAACTCAGGAGCTCATGGGTATTTTCCATGTGATCAAACCTTGACGTGGCAATTGAAATATTTTATATATATCACTGTGTTTTCTAAACAGAAATAGACAGTAACTTCTTTACCCAGGGAAGTTTAACAAGATTATTACATGTCTGAATATATATTTGGAAGAGACACACTGATGGCCCTGTGTTCTAAAAATATTTGTAAATATATAACTTCATAACAGATTGTAATGGCTTCTAAGGAATCTGTCATATAAATAATGCTTGGTAAACCAACACCACACACATGCTCATTTGAATGATACACTGGAATAACTCAGATAGAGAAGAGCTCTAGTGTCCCAAGCAAATGTATGTTGCTATTTTTCAGGTCTCTTAAAAGACATGTTTTGATGAGTTAATATTACAGTACTTGCTTTAAAAAGCTACCTAAATATGTGTGAGGGTCTCTAGAGTAAAAAAAAGTAATGTAAACTAATTTATTTTTTTAAATCCAACTATGTTTAAAACAGCCAAGCAATCCCATTAGACTTACTTTTCAGCAGATATAAGTAAAATGGCTGTAAAAATATTTGCAGACATTGGAGCCTTGTCTATATTGCTTCTCCCACCAATTTTGAATACCAGTCCTGCTAAAACTGTGTTAGAATCAGTTTGAGTTGTGGGTAAATTTTCCCATGTTCACAATAAAATGATTATAATAATGGATTTAAATCCTGCCCTCAGATATACAGCAAAGACTGCCACATACCTTGGAATATCAATATGTACTATAGTACCGTGCACATGTGAACAACCCAGTAGGTGGTATCTCAGTGTGCAATGTCACATGCCACATCTATAAAAGCAAGTTTGGGATCCTCAAAAGAGTTGCAACAATGTATGTCAGCAGTAAATTTAGATTTATATTTTTATCTCGCCTTGCTTGTTTTTCTTTTTATTCCTCAGTGGACTATTCAGAGAACTGTCTGTCATTCAGTTTCTTCATCTCTGGTAATGCCTTTCACCATCAATATTATTGAAACTTTTTGTGTGTATTTATAAGATAAAGTATGGAGAGCTGACAACTTAATTGCCAATAATTCATTGCTGGCATGACGTATAACTAGTAACGTATTGAACATTTGTTTTCATCTTGCGAGAAAAAAAAATAGTCAATACTCATCTCACAAACAGTGGAGAAAGAACTACTTTTTATAGTTATGTCACTAAGTCAATACAGTTCTCATAGTGGATTGGGAAGCGAGTTTTGCCAGAAGCTTTTAGTGAATTTTTTCTTTTTTCCTTAAGCTGAAATTATGCCTTAACACCCAGGGGAACTGGGTGGACAAAAAAATGCCTTGAATTTTACTGCATCATATCAGTGAGGATTCAAAGTCTTTTTCACATGATCAGCAAGGCTCACTATCAAAGAGACAAGTTAAAATAGCAAGAAGATGTCAGCAGCAAATATGCTAGTCTAAATATTTATTCAACTCCATCTCTACAATATTTGTGCACCTGAGATATAAAATACACAAGCCAAAAACAGTAGCTTGATATTTTAAGTTGCTCAACTTCTGTTTCCACATCCCTTTTTGTTTTGAGTAAGAAATTTTCATGATTTTTATATTTCTATTACGTAGTCACTTTGTGTTGTTGGCAAAACAAAGGGGTCAAAGTACTGAAGGAAAAGCAAGAGTAGTTCTATGTACATAAAACCTACAACATAAGAAAAGGAATAATAATTGGAATCTGTTAATAAAAACAAATGAATTTTAGAAAAAAATATGACAGGAAAGCCACAAAGTGTCCTTCATAAGAAAGTAAGATGCAAAATGTCCTGTCATTAGACATATAGTTTATTCCTCCACGGTCACAGGGAACCATACCCACGCCTTATATAAATCAGAATCTCCAATTTTCATGCAATTTCCAGGATATAAACCCAAGTGCCCTTCGTTTACTTTGTTGATGATAAAAGTTCTCAATATTGTGATGCTGTATCACCATTCAAATGACAAGTAGTCACAGGGCAAACGTCAAACTCTTAATGCAAAACCTCAGGGCAAAGCCACAATGTTTGTAACCATATATAACAAAGGGAGGAGGGGAAGTCCATTATCTTACTTCCCGCAAATGAAAAGTGATACAGAAATAAAACTAAATGGAAAAGTCAAAGCGTAGAAGCAATAGCAATATTCCCTGGGGAACAGCAGTATTGAGAAAAGCAACACCTCAGCAAGAAAACGGTCAGCTCCAAAATGCAAAATAGAATGAAGAATAGTGTAACAGCAGGAGTTAGAAGCAAGAAGGGCTCACCAATGATAAGTAGATGTAACTGCCACATGCACACACCCTATATCAGTAGTGTGGGATCCTTTGTTCTCTTTGGATTATAAAGTAGTAGCAGCAATATGACTGGCTGCCTATGCAAAAAGTTTGAACAACATGGAGCAGAACGGAAGAAACATCTGGGTAGTCAGCAATTATTCGCTACTAGTGCCAAGAGGAAGTGGGGAAGAGAAAGGAAGCAAGCAGAATTAAGGCAAGGGAGGCACTTCATTCAGTGATATAATTAGCATTAGTTTTCTGTTCTATGTCATCTCTTCAAGGGTATGGGACCCAGTAGAACAGGGGTGGGAAAAACTAATCTCCCATAGGGGTGAAGCGCACAAAATCTACTAGCCTCGGCCCCCTAAAGTATCTGGCATGTGAGGGGAATGTCTTTCTCTTTCTCAGTCAGAGACCATGTCAGAGAGGGTGTGTGTGTGTGGGGGGGTTGCTTCTCACTTGTGTGTGCCCCTTACAGATTTTTCTGTAGGTCAGCAGCCCCGACCCAAAAAAGGTTCCCCAACCCTGCAATAGAGAAAGTGAGCAGAAAGGGCTGAGAGGCCACAAATGATTAGGTCTTTGAACTGACAAAAGAGCTGGGTTTCAGGAAGAAAGGAAATAGAAGGTAAGAATTCCTCAGAGAGTATTCAGAATAAAATGAAAAAGGTTAAAAATAATAAAAAAAAATGTGCCAACTTTTGACAGCATGGCTTACTAACTTACTAATTAACTGTGGATCATAATACAATATTCAGTAAATCAGTACACTCAAAAATGTTTAGTGAAACATAATTCAAAATTCCTATGAAGCAACAGCACTGAAAGTTATTGAGAATAATAACAATTAGATTTATTTATGAACTACAGAAAAGGAAAATATCCCTGAATGCTTATGAAGTCCCATCTTTCCAAATAAACAGAACAGTTGATTTTGATTTCAGATTGGCCAAGGCCAGACTGATTTAAAATCAGACCAGAAAAATCAAGAGGAGTATAATTGCTTCCTTAGTATATTTATCTCAGAAGATGAAAAAGTTGGACTATTAATAGCCATATTACAAAATCAATTAATATTGCTACCATATCCTAAAAACTGTAGTCTACCTCAAATAAAATCTATGCCTACAGGTTTAATATTGAACTATATAGAAATTATCCTCCAAAACATAAATCTGACTAAAATATTCCACAAAATTCATGTATTTTCTTTGGGTGACACAGATATATACTTGTTTTGACATAATTGGTCATGGGTTGTCAACACTAATATATAAAGCAATTCATGTAAGTCACTCTTTGATCTGCACAGCTTAACTTGCAAAATCTGAACCGTTCATATCTCCAGTCTATTAGGTTGATTCTTTATAAAGCAAAAAGTAGTTTGGGGGATAAAGTGATTGTGTAGTTCTTTGTATAAGGAAATAGTAACACGGTGAAAACATCAGTAGTGGTGCTGAAAGACCTTTTTTTAAAAAAGAAAAAACAAAACAACAACAAAACCTGTACAATGGTATGCTCATGTTAAAATAACCAATGCAGCACAAAATATAGTGGAAACTAAAAGCTCCATAAATCCCAGAAAACTGGGATCCTCATTTCATAGCAAGGCAACTTTTGCATCAGAGAAGTATGATCTGTTACTAACCAACCACTAACCCTTTAGGCCTCACTAACTGTGCTCTATAACAGAAAATAAAGAACCAAGAGACCTCACTCAATTAGCTCCCCAATTAGCTCCCAACCTCTCACATTGCACCACCTCTATAGTTGGGACCCTCCCATCCTCAGCAATAAGCAAAGGGTAGGTCAATCTTGCCCTGGGGGGAGGAGAGAGAGAAATTTCTTTTATAACTGTTGGTGGGGAAATGAAGAAAATCAATCAAAAACTGGGTCTCTGTCCAATATGTAAGCTGAGGAAGAGCCCTGTATGTTCAGGCTGTGATCCCATTAAACTTCTGCTGGGAAAAAGCCCACTGCATATTAGTATCAGAATATACACCAAACACACAGTCAGTGGAATTTCTCAGCATCATTCCCAAGAATCCGATTGCTGTAAGTTGCAGGCTACCTTGAATAAGCCAAAATGGCCATTCCTGGGAAAAAAGAGTTTGGAAAGTTTCAATTCCTATTTCATAGCTAAAAGAGGGGAAAGAGAAAGTAGCTCCCCATAGTCAGGAATTATCCTTGTAGTTTCTTAGCCCAGAAGACGGAATTTCAACAGACTAGCAATTGAAAAGCCTCAAGGTGAATTTGATCCTCCAACTTGTGAATGGCTAAACTACTACATTCACAAGTATTCTCATTTACACAAGTGCCATCTTTCTTTTGTTGTTCTTACATATACCCATGCCTCTGTAAACTCCACTCCAACTCATCTGATGAAGTGGGTTTTACCCAGAAAAGCTTATGCCCTAATAAATCTACTAGTCTCTAAAGTGCTACAGCACTCCTCATTGTTTTTACATTCACTGTTACACTACTGATGAATTAGACTACACTAGAATTTGCAGAATTTACATATCTTATACACAGAATTTGCATATCTTCTTCCGATCTCAGTTTCGAAAGCAGAGCTTTCGAAACTGAAAGTAGTTTAGATGAAGCTTTTTTGGCGACCCCCCCCTTTGTCAAAAAGCAGCTCTCTCTCAAAAAATGAGGTTTACGTGGCTTTTTGACAAAAGGGGATGGGGGTTGCCGAAAAAGCCACATCTAAACTACTTTCACTTGAGATTGGAAGAAGACACGCAAATTCCCATGGAATTTGCATATCCTTTTTTGACACTCTAGCGTAGTATAGATGAGCCCACACTGTATTCAGTTTCACTTTGGCAACTAGGGAAATTCTAAAGTTAAGTAGTGCTGGGAACTTCAGCCTTTGTTAGCAGGTATAAGGCCGTGATGGGCAACCAAGGTTAGTGGGTGGCCTGCATGAGTGGCTCTCCATCTCAGTGGGCCCCAAGATTGTTATAACCAGGACAGTCTCCCAGGATGGGGTAGTTTTGCTAACTGCACTTGCATACCCAAAATATGTGAGGAGCACTGACTACATTCAAACAAAACACTGCTACAGTTCAGAGGGAGCGCATGGCTTTCACAGTCAGTACTGTATTGTGTGCAATCAGCAAACCTGTGTCACTTTAGTAATACCTGTAGGAAAAAACTACACAGACAGAAACCAGCTGAATCAGGCAACCCTGCAGGTGAGAAACAGTAAACAAAGTATCTCATGGACTGCACATAGAACCCCAATGGGCTGCATGCGGCCCACAGGCCGCAGGTTGCTCACCACTGTAATAAGATCAACTACGGTTTTCTCATCAGCATAGGAACTCCACCTCCTTGAAAGGTGGTAGATGGATTGATGGGAGAATTCTCCTATTGACCTAGTGCTGTCTACATTGGGGTTAGATAGGCTTAGCTTCTTCACTCAAGGGTGTGGATTTTTCACATCACTGAGCAATTAGTTGTGCAGACCTAATTTCCTAGTGTAGACTAGGCTCTACTCAGAGCTGGTCACACTTTAGAGTCTATAACTGGGTTAGGATTGGAAGTGGCAGTCATACCTTCTTATGGATTGCTACTGTCTCCACCTTGAGATCATGATGCACTCCTCCAATTGGAGTGAAGGACCAAGTTGGCAGACTGAACCCAATGGGTTTCACACAATCTGGAGATGGGTTTCAAACAAACAATCTGGTGATGGATACAGTTCTGACTACAGACCACACTAATGTGATCTATCATACCCAGTAGAATACTATAGCCATATCTTATCCTAGACTATACCATTTTGGATCTTAAACTTTAAGTATGGCTTCATCTTTACAGGCTCTCAGGGTACTAGGATGACCTAAAATTGATTAGATGAAGCCTGCTCAACAGCTGCTGATAGAATTCTCATTCCAAACCAGGTAACTGGGGCATGAACAATTTTTTAACATATGCCATGACGGTATGGGATATGAAGAAAGGTTTCTCCATAACATCTGCAAAATCGTGATATGCAACCATTCCAGATGGTCAGCAACCTAATTAATCCAAGTTGTTAACACAAAATTCAAAGAAACAATCACATGCTTATCACTGAGGAATTTTAAAATTATTTTTTGTAAAAAAAATTACTCAGATCCAGAAAGTTAGCACCTGTGCTGGAAAATTATACCTTGGGTGGAGAGAAGGAAGAGGAAAAGAACAGATTCTTCTCAACTGAATTTCAAAAGGTACTGAGAAACCTGAAGGCTATGACTTAAAGACAAAGTGGAGAAACACTGGGGGGCAGCTGAATAACAGTGCTCGCCTCAGGGTACTACCTTCTTTTAAGGAAGGTATTGCTAGATACCTCTCCTCTGCTCAACAAACTCTCAAGACTGAATATAACTCCAATTATTACCCTGTGTTGAATCCTCATTTTGGAAAAAGGTCATCACAGAGGAAGGGTAAAACCACTCTGGCAGCCTCTAGAACTCTCAAATCTTCCCACTGATTTAGTACTTTACAGATATTATGCTTTTGTCAGCTGGTGACTTTCTTCTGGCACTGGATAAAGATCAGGTGCTCTTGCTGATTCTTTCAGACTATTAGACACTGCTGAAACATTTACAACCCAAGCCAAGGTATATGGAATCACTCAAGTGGGTCTGTTCCATCTTTGTAGATTTTAAAGCAAAAGAAATTATGATTTTTAGTGTTACTTCCTATATAACCCAGGCTAAAGAACTGTATGCAGTTATTCTTGCATCATGCTCATCTATTACAGTTAAGCTAGAGATTCTTAAAAAAAAGACATGAGATAAGACTTTGAGTGACTGAAAATCCACCACATCCCCTGCTTTATGTACATGTCACTTTACTAATACTGGCAGGAAAAAACTACGCAAATGGAAACCAGCTGAATCCAGCAACCCTGCAGGTAAGCAACAGTAAACAAAATGTCTTGCGGTCCACACGTACAACTGCATGGGCCACAGAAAGTTCCAGTAGTTAATTACCCTGTTCAAAATGTACATCTTAATTCTAACCTGATTTTATCTAGCTTCAGGTTTCAGCCATGAAATCTTGTAAAATCTTTATCTGCTAGACTAGAAAGGGCTCTTCTACTACATGGAGAGAAGATTTCTCGTACTTATCAACTATGATACATCACCTCTTGATTTTCTCCTTGATAAAATAACTAGATTGAGCTTCTTAAGTGTCTCACTGTGTAAGACACATCTCCAATCTCAAATCATTTGTATAGCTCTCTTCTGAACTTTCCCTTTTGTTCTACACTCTTTTCACATAAAAAATTGATACAGTTGTCTAGTAATGGTGTTGCCAATGCTGTATACAGAGGTAATACCACTTTATTTTTATTTGATATTCCCCATATTCTAGATGTTCAAAGATTGCATTAGCTAGAACGTCATTCTGGAAACTAGGGATGTGAAAATGTAAACATGTAACTGATAAGCCTGGGCGTATCAGTTAACGTTCATGGGTGTACACAGACTCCAGTGCCGTTCCCAGCATGTACAGGCTGCTACCCCCCCATGTAACCGCTAAGATTTGTCTACAGTTACACGTTTACCTAATTATCCACAGTTTAACATCCCTATTGGCTATCTTCCATGATCCTTGCTAGAATTACTGCTTTATTAGATTCCTATCCCCATCCCATTAGTGTAATCTATATTCTTTGTTCCTAGATGTAGGAACTTGCATTTGTTTGTTATAAAATGCATGTTGTCCAGGCCAGGTACGACGATGCATTACGGTCATGGTCTTATTATTTATCACCCCATCAATTTGGCTATCTATAAACTTTGTCATCAATAATTTTATATAACTTTTTTCCTAATCATGAATAAAGATATTGAATAGCACAGGGTCAAGAACAGAGGATTTCACTGGAAGTACTCCTTTTGCCGGATGATTTGTACTGAAATGGTTCAGTTGGCCAGTTTTTAATCTGTTTAATATGGGCTACAGTGATCTTCTACACTGCTCATTCTTTAATCAAAATGTTGTGCGGCATTAAATTAAATGCCTTATGCCTGTTATGTCACCATTTTATGAACCAAACCTGTATTCTCATCAAAAATGATATCAAGTTTGTCTGATAAGATATATTGTTCATAAAGTGATGTTGATTGACATTAGTTATGCTAGCCTCTCTAATACTTTACTAATTGTATCCCATATTAACCTTCCCATCATTTTGCCCAGGAATGTCAGGCTATTTCCTGGTTAGTTACCAGGCTCATCCCATTTATCTTTTCAAAGGTGGGCAAAACAGTCATTTTTTTTCCAGTCTTCTGGAATTTTCCCAGTATTCAAGATTTATTTTTAAAAATCAGCACCATTAGTTCAGAGAACACCTTGGCCAATTATTTTTTAAAAATGCCTGTGTGCAGCAGGACCTGGAGATGTAAAATGTTTATCAGTAGTAATGCTGTTTAACATCCTGTGCAGTAAGTGTTTGAATATAAAGTATTGCATTATCACTGTGATCTGTGAATACACAGAATCATAGAAAGGTCCCAAGGAGCAACTTCATGAGATGACCATGTCTAGCCTCTTTTACTGAGGCAGAACCAAGCAAAGCCAGACCATTACTGACAAGTGCTTCTCCAGCCAGTTTTTAAAAAGCTTCCAACGATGTGGATTCCACAATTTCCCTTGGAGGACTACTGCAGAGGCCTTAACTTTCCTTATAATTAAAAAATGTGTCCTTAATATCTTACTTAAATCTCCCTTGCTGCAGACTAAGCCCATTATATCTTGTTCTACCTTCAGTGGATGTAAGAACAGTTAATCACAGTCCTCTTTTTACAGCCCTTCGCATATTTGAACACTTATCAGGTTCCTCCTAACCCCTAGCTTTCTTGTCTCAAGTTTAAACATGCCCACTTAAAAAAAAAAAAACAACAAAAAAACACTTTTCCTCACAGGTCAGATTTTCTAAATTTTTTAGTTTTTATTGCTCTCCTCTGGATTTTTTCCAATGTATCCCTTTTTTCCTCATGTCTAGTGCCCCAAACAGGTCAAAGTACTTCAGATGAGGCTACTTCCATGTCTTATCTCCCATGGCTTACTTACAACACTCCTATCAATACACCCAAAATATTAGCCTTTTTTTTTGCAACTGCATCACATTGTTGGTTTGTATTCATGATCCACTATAAGCCCCAGAACCTTTTCAGCAGTATTACCACATAGCCAGTTATGTTCTGCATCTGATATTTTCCTTCCTGTGTGCTTAACACTTGATTTCACTGAATTTCATCTTGCTGAGTTCAGACCAGTTCTCTAATTTATAAAGGTCCTTTTGCATTCTACTCCTGTCACCCAATGTGCTTACAACTCCTCAGCATACTCATTTGCAAATTTTATAAGCAAACTCTCCACTTCACTATTAATGACAATACTGAATAGTCCCAGATCCAGAAGATCACAGTGGGATACCATTATATATGTCCTCCCAGTTCACAGCAAACCATTGATGACTACACACTGAGTATGGTTTTATAATCTGCTATGCACCTACTTCATAATACTTTCATCTTGACCGGGGTGCAGATGAAACTACGTTTTGCAGGCTGCATCTGGCCCATGAGCCATCTAGCCCATCAAGCTACAGCTGGGGAGCAGGGTCTGGGGCTTACCCTGCTCTGCAAGTGCAGTGGCGCCACATGGTTCCTGGAAGCAGTCAGCATGTTTTTCCTCCACCAATAATGGGGATTCCTTGTGCTGTCCCTATGGCTATGTCTACACTACATCCCTCTGTCAGCAGAGGAATGTAAATGAAGCACTTCGAAAGTGCAAATGAAGCCTGGATTTAAATATCCTGCGCTTCATTTGCATAATCCTGTAATGGCGCTCTTTCGAAAAAGGGCTATTTCAAAATTGAAACCGCAGTCTAGACGCGGTTCTTTCGAAAACAGGGTGCTTTTTTGAAAGATCCTGTAAACCTCCGAACCACAGATTTTTTTCAGTGATACCATTAAATGCCCTGATTGGTTGTCTGTTTTCCATAGGAGCTAATTTAGAGGCACTGATATAAACTACACCCTTCTTACATTTGTAATACATTTTCAGGCTTTTTATTGCTAGATACTATCTTTATCTCACCCACTCTCTCTGGAGTTCAGCAATTTTCCAGAGTCTAAAGGAGACTGAGGTGTCAAATATGGACTAGCAGATTGGAGTGCGACACACACACACACGCACACACGTATGCACAGTACTTATACAAAAGCACTACACTGTGTACCAGTTAAGGCTGCACATATTACAGATTTAAGACAAAAGTTAGTGAGGTTGTGAATCTGGGTAGAACTGTAAAGGGCATGTACTGTTAGATGGCTTAACTTTTCATTTTGCTTATGAGAAATATGGGACCATGTTTAAAAGCCTTAGTAAAATCAAGATATATCACATCTACTGCTTCCCCCATCCACTGAAATGAAATGAAAAGAAAAATTAAGTCATCTAACATCTTTACAGCTCTACCCAGATTCACAACCTCACTATTCAATTCACAAATGTCTTCTATCTTCCATTCGTATTTGGCTCCATAACTAGAGATGTAAGCAACTAGTCGACTATCTGATAAGCATAAGCTTATTGGATAGTCGACTAGTGATGCAACTAATCACTCCCCCCCCCCACCTTGCTGCCTTTATCAGAGAAAGCCAGCAAGAGGGGGAGCAGCAGCCGGTGCTAGGGGGGGAGTTGGCTTAAAAACTAGTTCCCCCCAGAACCATCTCCACAGGGGGAAGGGGAGGTAGAAGTGCAGCAGGAAACTGAAGCAGTCTCCACTTGCACTGATTCTACTGCGATTCTGCTTTTGAAATATAGGCTGAGACATTGCAGGGAGCTTCCCTGCTAGCCCCGCGCTCCCTGTGGCGCCTCAACCTTTGAAATGTACAAGAGCCACCCCACTGGCCTCACACTTCCTGTGGGGCTTCCACTTTTGAACTGTAGCAAGAGCCCGGCAGTTCAAAGGCGGAGTCGTCCTTATCGACTAATTAAATAGTCGATGGAAATCCCATCAACTATTCCTATTCGATTAATTAACTAATCAAAATTTAACATGCCTACCCAAAACCATGGTATTTTTAATCTTTCCTCACAACACCCTGGAAAGGCAGATATATATCAACTTCCCCATTTTACAGTTGAGGAACTGAGGCAAAAAGAGAGAAAACAACTTGCTCAAGATCAGAGAGGAATTTGCTGGCTGAGCAGGGACATGAACTCAGGGCTCCCATATCCTAAACAGGTGCCCCAACCACACGAAAGGGAAGTTACTCACCTGGTGCAGTAACTACAGTTCTTCGAGATGTGTGTTTCCATAGGTGCACCACTGTTGGTGTTGGGCTTGTCCCAGCACTGCGGATTGGAAATTTTTCCAGCAGTATCTGGTCAGGCCGTGCACGCATGTCAGGGGCGCATGCTGTTTGCTCCTTTGGAGTTTGAGCATGCGGCCAAATGCCCCTCAGTTTCTTCCTGCACGCCCTCTAGTGTAATGAATCTGAAGAAGAGGGAAGGAAGGGCGGGTCGTGGAGCACCCACGGGGACACACATCTTGAAGAACTGTCATTACTGCACCAAGTGAGTAACTTCCCTTTTTTCTTCAAGTGATGTCCCCGGGGTGCTCCACTGTTGGTGACTATGGAGCAGTACCCATAGTCCAAAGCCCACCGGCCAGATTAAGTGCTATGTGCTGATGAAAGGACTGTGTGGGCTACTGTAGAGCTTGCGTTTACTTGTGAAGGAATTGCATAATGTTTCATGAAAGTGTGGTTGGATGGCCACGTAGCTGCCGTGCGGATGTCCTTGAGAAACTCCCTTTAAAAATGCTCTCAAGATGGCTACAGCTCGTGTGGAGTGTGCCCTGGGGGTGTGGGAAGTGTTCTGTCCTGCCCTGAATGAGTAACACTGGGTGATGCAAGACATTATCAGCTTGGAAATACACTGGAATGATAAAGGTGTTCCCCGAGAACATTCTACAAGTGATAAAAATAGAGTCTGTGATCTGTGGAAGGGTCACGTGTAGTCAATGTAAAAGGATAGTGCCCTGCAGACATCCAGGGTATGTAACACTGCCTTGCAGGAAGCATGGGGCTTTAGATAGAACGTAGGGAGGATAATGGGCTCATTGACATGGAATTCTTAGCAAACTTTCGGTAGAAAGGTAGGATGTGGTCAGAGGACCGCTCTGTTTTGTGGAATATTGTGTAAGGTGGGGATGCTATGAGGCCACAATCTCACTAACTCATCTCGCCGATGTGATAGACTGTATTCCTAGTGGCATTCTTGTTAATAGTAAAAGTGACTATGTGGCAAAAGGCTTGAATGGCAGTCTGGTTAGTGAGTCGAGAACAAGTTCTAAATTCCACATGGGGGCCAATGGTTTCCATGGAGGAATTAGATTTTATAGCCCCTTGAGAAATCTCATAACGATAGGGTGTGCAAATAACAAGAAACCATCTATCAGAGGGTGAAAAGCCATCACAGTGGCAAGGTGTACTCTAAAGGAGGCAAGCGATAGACCATGTTTGAGATGCAGAATATAATTGAGAATGGTATGTTGGGTAGCTATGGTTGGTTGAGTACCCCTTTCATTGCACTATGTTGTGAAGTGTTTCCACTTATGCAGATAAGTATCACGAGTGGTCTGTTGTCGATTCTAAAGCAACACTTCCCTCGCTTGTCATGAGTACCCCCTCTCCTCTTCTGAGAGCCAGAGAGAAGCCATGCCACGAGGTGCAGAATTTCTGTTTGAGGATGGAAGAGAGCACCTCCTTTCTGGGAAAGGAGGTCTGGATGAATCAGAATGGGGTAAGGTGGTCGATGAGACATCGGATAAAGATAGGGAAACCAAGTCTGCCTGGCATATGCTGGGGCTATGAGGATGACCTGGGCACTGTCCAACTAGATCTTTCTGATGACCCTCAGAATGAGGGGTACTGGGGGAAATGCGTAACAGTGGAGTGGGGGGGAACTTGCAATTTGGAAAGCATCCCCTAGTGAGCCTGGTCCTACTCCTACTCTGGAGCAGTACTAGGGACACTTGGCATTCTGAAAAGTCACAAAAATATCTACTGTTGGGAACCTCTAGCAATGAAATATGGTCTGTATGACTTCTACGTGCATCTTCCACTCGTGGTCTGATGCAAAGTGCTGGCTGAGAGCATCCGCAGTTATATTGTTGACTCCCGGGAAGTATGATGCAATGAGTTTGATGTTGTTTTTGATACACCAGTTCCAGAGGCGTACGGCCCTTGTGCAAAGGGATGGAGAGCAGGCACCATGCTGATGACTGATGTAGAACATGATGGTGAGAATGTGTACTGTGGATCCACAAATGTGCTGGATGAAATGCTTGCAGGCACTGGTTACCACACGGAGCTCCAGGAGATTGATGTGCAATGTGAATTTGCGGGTTGACCATTTTCCCTGAGTGCTGTGGTGGTGCATATGCGCACCCCAGCCCGGGACAGAGGCATACATGGTAATTTGTATAGGGGGTTGTGGCTGTTGGAAGGGCACACCAGTGAGGAGGTTTCTTGGGTCAATCCATCATCACAGTGATTCAATAACTTTTGGGGTAATGGACACCTGTCTGCGTACGTGATATTTGGCTGGGGGATAAACTGAGGACAGTCAGTGCTGCAGAAAATGAAAGGTTGATTACAGGTCTAGAGAACATGACCTATGAAGGAAGACTGAAAGAATTGGGCTTGTTTAGTTTGGAAAGGAGAAGACTGAGAGGGGACATGATAGCGGTTTTCAGGTATTTAAAAGGGTGTCACAAGGAGGAGGGAGAAAAATTGTTCTCCTTGGCCTCTGAGGATAGGACAAGAAGCAATGGGCTTAAACTGCAGCAAGGGAGGTTTAGGTTGGACATTAAGGAAAACGTCCTAACTGTCAAGGTGGTGAAACACTTGAATAAGTTGCCTAGGGTTCGAAAAAACTCTGGGGTCAGAAGAAACAGTAGGACTCAATACTGAAAATGATCGGCAGCAATCATAAAACGGAGGAATCGTCTGTGCGCTGGATGAATGGTGACACGGAAGTAAGCGTCTTGCAGGTCGAGGGCTGCAAACCAGTTTCCTTCATCTAGTGCCGGGATGACAGACGTGAGTGTGACCATTTTGAATCGCTGTATGCGGAAGTATTTGTTTATATGACGAAGATCAAATATGGGTCTCCAGCCACCAATTCTTTTCTCCATGAGAAAGTATTTTGAATAGAATCCCCTGCCCTGATGTTGTTCGGGCACCCTTTCTATGGCTTCTATCCATAAAAGGTGTTACACCTCTTGCCGTATAAATGTTTTGTGAGGGGGTCCCTGAAGAGGGACAGGGTGGGTGGGGAGGTTGGGGGAATTGAGATAAAGGAAATACAGTATCTGTGTCTTCTTATCTCTAGGATCCAATGATCTGTAATAATTGCTGCCCATTGGTCGTAAAAGGGGTGGAGATGGTGGTGAAAAGTCGTGTGACTGGGAGGCACTAGTGAAATGGAGAGGTCTTGCAAGCCCTCGCCCAGGTCTTCAAACCTGCTGTCTAGAGTCTTGTTGGTTAGGGGCATGGTTATTGGTGCCCCATTGTTGTTGATTTCTTCCCCTTGATCGGTTTTGTTTGAAGGGTCCTTGCTGACGTCTTGCATAGGAGAAATCTCAGTTCCTCTGGTAAGGGTTGTAATGTCTCCTACAATAAAGTGATGTTTACATCCCGAGGGTGTGTAGTCTTGTGTGGGAATCTTTGACAGAGTGCAAAACTTTGTCAGTGTTTGCAGGGAAAAGTTTCTTTTCGTTGAAGGGCAATTCTTCCACCTTGGTTTGTAACTCTTTTGGTACCCCTGCTACTTGTAACCAGGAAGAATATTGCATGACTACTGATGTAGCCAATGCCCTTGTTGCTGTATCTGCTGCATCCACTGCCATCTGACGCACTGTTCATGAAATGGCATAACCCTCTTGAACGATGGATTTCAAGATGGGTCGTTTATCGTCTGGTAAGTGCTGCATTGGTTAGTTTGGCATAATTGTCGAAATCACGGTTTGTAACGCAGTGTAATTAGCTAACTGGAGCAGCAAAGTGGAGGAGGAATACACCTTTCTACCAAACACATCTGGTTTCTTGTATTCCTTGTCACAGACGGACGACATGTATTGGGGATTTTTGGACTCTAATTTGCTGCATCTACAACTAGAGAGTTTGGTTGCGGATGAAGGAATAAGTAATCCATGCCTTTTGAGGGTATAAAATACATTTTATCGGCCTGACTGTTAGTAGTCAGAGCTGATAACAGTATCAGCCATACCTATCTGCTGCTTCCATAATTGCTTCATCAACTGGAAGTGCGATCTTTGATTTGGCAGCTCAGTGTAGGTTATTTAGGAGTCTATGTTGTTTTTCCTGAACCTCAGATAGAGTAACCTCTTGGCTGGTAATGACCCTTTTAAAAAAGCTTGTGAAATTGTTTCACGTTGTCAGTTGGAGACGTGTCGTCTAGAATGACCACCTCATCAGGAAAGGAAAATGATTTGTGTGTTGGTGAGGCACCTTGTGGTTCCTGGTATGGCTTATCACTGATCTGTCCCTCTTTGGTATCTACTTCCTCTGTCAGTGGGGGAGGACTATGAGAATGGGAGGGTGGTAATGACCTGTGATCAGGTGTGTGGTGCCATGGAGCAATGTCGCAAGGGAGCACAATGACAACATGGCGACCACCGTGATATGCGGTGAGGGTGATAGGACAACTCAGAATAGTATTCAGGATGGTGATGGTACCGTGGTCAGTGTCTATCAGGAGGCATATATGGTCTAGTTGGAGAGGAATGCTGAGATGAGAAAACACTCTTACGGTGGTCTTCATATTCCGAGTAGTGTGAAAGCACCGGTAATCTTGGTAAATGGGGGGCGGGGGGGGAGAGAGTATCTTATTAATGATGGAGACTGACAAGGTTGCCCATGGGATTCGTCCCATGGTGATTGAGATTGCGGTGCCATAGTTGGTGCCAGTGCATCAGTATTCCGCCTGTAGTACAAATGGTGTCAGGAATCAGGAGCATCTTATGGTGCGACTGACCTAGGTGCCAACGGAGGAGGCATCGGTACTAATGGAGAGGACACTGGTTCCAGGCTTGGCAAGCGAGACAGTGGTCTAGCGGATTTTGCTTTGGCTTTCGTTGGTGCTAGGGCCTGGTTCAGAACCTGTGGTGCCAGAGTCTTATCCAGTTCTGGGGTTTTATCTGGTTCTGAGGTCTCCTGCGGCTTCTGTGCCATTGGGGTCGGTGCCGTTGTTTGTGTTTTTGGTTTCGGTTCCACAACCAATGCGGCACACGGGTGGCTGGTGCCGGATGTGCCTGATTTGTCTCCCATGATGACTCTAGGAGGCAAGGACCAGGCTAGAGAAACGTCCTTCCTTGCTTGTGACTTAGAGGAAGAGGAACTTGGCCATTCCTCATGTTTACTAGGGGCTTCATGATGACTATTCCCATCTCTTCAGGTGGTTGGGGCTCAAAAGCCTTATCGAAGAGGAGCATTCTTAGGCTGAGTTCCCTGTGTTTTCGCATGCTGACTGTGAAGCTGCAGCAGAGCACGCATTTTTGGGGGATGTGCGCCTCACCCAAGCATCGAATGCAAGACCCATGGCCATCTGAAGAGGGCACTTGTTGCATTTCTTAAAGCCAGCTGAACCAGGCATTGTTTTGGTTCCTCCTCCTTCTCCTGGCCATGTGCTGTGTGGAGAAGGTTTTAACAGAGTTTAACCCAGAGATACTTTGTGAGGCCTTGTGCTGTCAAGTTGAGTTTTTAACCCATCTTAAGTCAAGTTTACAGTCTTTCTTCTTTTTTGTGAGGGGCTGTTTCAGGCCCTGTTTTGCTGCAGTGTTTCTCAACAGGATGAGGGACAACTATTTACATGAGGAAAACAAGTCTCTCTCTTTCTTTTTTTTTTTTTTACTACATCTAGGAACACTATGTAAAACAGGAATAATAAACTGACTAAATAACTAAGTAACTAACTCTGTTTTTGTTTGCAGGGAAGGAAGTGGAGAAGATAGTTCGAGCTCCATCTGCAACCAGGGGCGATACAAAGGAACTGAGGGGAGTCAGGCCACACGTTCAAACTCCAAAGGCGCAAACAGCACGTACTGCTGCCACGTGTGTGTGGCCTGACCAGATATTGCTGGAAAAATCTCTGATCTGAGGCACTGGGATGAGCCCAACACCAACAGTGGAGCACCCACAGATACATCACTTGAAGAAGAACATCCTTCCTAATTCTAGCATTCTGTATATCTATCTGAGCAACAGAATCCTCTAAGATTATATCAATCCAATAATAGATATTAATCTTACTATCCCTATCCCACAGAGGGCTCCAGAAGAGCTAGGCTGCAGTTCACTAGTGGATCAGGATCCAAAAAGGAAGGCAGAAGAGAGAAAATGCTCAAAAAGGACTATTTCAGTGGCATATAGCCATGAAAAGTTCCAATATTCTGTCGTGTATGCACAGTATAAACACATCAGTTTAATCTTCAAGAACTACAGCATTCACCACTATGTGTCATCAGTTGGTTTAAGTTATATCTGATGAATGTCTGAGATATGACGTTCTCTCTTTATAGGAATTTATTACCTCCTAAAAGTAAAAATTTTATTTCTAAGGGTGGCATTTGTTCAGAGTATCAATACAGAATCTACTCTCCTTCCTCAGGATTTGAGTTTTAGAAGGAAAGTGATATACTAGAAGGAGAAGAGGAGAAATACTAAATGAGAACGAGACCTACTCACAAAACTGTAATACTCCATAACTTCTCCATAATACACGTCTTAAACAAAAACCAAAATGCCACTGTGCTCATGTAGCCCTCACGCCTTTATAACAACAAAATTGGGAAGCTGTTTTTCAAAACTGTTTTAACTAGTTGCAAAAACAACTACAGTTTATTTTGAAAACATGAATAATGAACCTAATCGGTACAGGTTGGACCTCCTTCATCTGGCATCTTCGGGACCTGACTGACCCCAGAGGAGGGATTTTTCCAGACCATTTCTGACCCCCTGCTGCCAGCCTCCCTTGCCCTGCCCCCCAAAGGCTTCCTGACTCCTCCCCGCAGCACAGCTAAGCTGTCGCACCCTCCTCCCTTCCTCCAACTGAGCGCGTGCCAAGTCCCTCCCCTCCCTCAGCTTGGCCACCAGTCCTCCTCCCTCCCCGCAATAGTGCCAAGCTCCCAGCCTCTCCACCCCACACAGCATGCTCGGACTCTCTGATCCTGGATGTTGCTGGACCAGAAAGTTCCCGTTTATAAAGGTGCAACCTGTATATATTCTTTCCACAGTAATTCCTGTACAGTGAAATTAAGAATACCTACCTCCATTTTCTTCTCCATTACTATTGTTTGTCTCAGCCATTTCAGTGCCATCTAACTCAGATTCACATCCTAAATCCAATGTTCCATCTGCTGGGCATGTAGATTCTTCTTTCTGCAGTTTTTTTTAAGGATGGGAGAAGGAGAGGAAAAAAAAGTAATGTAAGGCCAGCCACAAAAGTGTTTATATTACCGTTAGGTTTCCCCAAAGGTAAACTGTTCTAGACACCCAAATGTGTTGCATTTCAAAAAACTAATCTGCTTCCTGTGTAAGAGTTACTTTATGGATTTTCAAGTTCTCCCATAAAGTCACAATTTAGACTTTTATTAAAAAAGTTATAAATCAAAATGCACTTCCTTTCACTTTTTGTGTTTGAACAGGCTTGTTTGGCACTTAAAAATTCTAGTCATCTAGCTGAACGTCCTAACAGCTGAAAAAGAAACACAAATCCTTTAATGTTTCTCTTTCGCCTGTGCCTGTTTCCTGAATTCAAATAGCTGCAGCAACCTGGAACTCACAAGCCATGGGAATGATTGCAAATATCTGGATTTGAGCCAGGGATATCTTCAAATTTAAAATAAGACCAAACTAAACACTCGTCCATTAGCAAATGAGAAAACAATGATTCTGACATCCATTCATTTTTAATTAAAAATAGTGCATTTTTAGTTCTAAGGAGCAGCATTATCCATAATGCTTTTATTGTTTCTAAGCTGTGCACAATTATTTTTCTATTACAAATATCAAAGGATTTCCCCCAGAATTTCAATAGACTAAATCTAGTCTGCAGATGTAATTTCATATTATTGTTTTCTTGCCCCTACTTCACCCTTCCCCACTTCCAGTATGAAGCCACTATGGTATGACCATTAGTATTAGGATTTTTTTTCCTAACCAACACAGCCTCCTCCCCAACACAGGATAAAAAACCCACAACAACTACAACCATCACCACCACTTAGTATCAAATGAGTCAGGATTTTATCTCTGTAATTATATTCCTGGATTTTAAATAATTTGTAACTTAAAAGTGATTTACACTGGAATTGCAACTATGTCTTCTACCATTCAAAAATTAAATCAACACAATTATTTTTATGAGAAAGCCAGTGATCCTCTTGAACTCACTATTTATAAAACAAAGGCCTTTCTGTTAACAACTCTGAAAAAGCTGTATTTGAGCTACAGCAAGGTTTTCTTAGCACACAGAAAATTCAAGAACACACCTACTCTTTCTGAGATAACAGTTAGTGCTTACTTTCATTGTAAGACATATGAAAACAGAAGACGACGTTCAGGTCATCTACTCCCCACAGAATCTAATTTTTCTTAGTAGATATAAAGACACACATAAGGCTATTAATCCATTTTATGTACTTTCTATCTGGAAAAATTCAACTTACTTTGAGAGCATAGAGTCCCGACTTCCCAGGGATTTTGAAGAATGTTCCATCACCCACACGAGTGTTAGTGTGAAGCATTGCATTCAGACAAGCTAATGGAGAGGTTCCACTGAAAAATAAAATTGTGTAAAAATAAAGCGGTCTAAGATCGAGTGCCTCTTGTAAAACTATTCCCTCTGTCTTTTTTTTTTTTAAACTCCTGCTTGTCTTGCCTTTTTTTTTTTTTTTTTTTTTTTCAAATTCTCCCAACCTTGAAAACATCTACATTACAATAAAGGGCCAGTTTCAAACTTAATCATATGCATCTGGCCCCTAGGCTTCAGGCAAAAAGTCTGTGAATTATAATTATGCTTTTCTTCATACAGCAACCAGTTCTACATTCTAAAGGAACCAAAGTCCAAATATTTATATGAAATTACTTCACAAATAACACCATGAAGCCTCATTTTCAAAATGGTATAGACAATGTGGCTGCTGCACATGAATGATCAAAACAGTACCAAGTTCAAGGGCAGCTGTATCCTATAGGATGAAAGGCAACAAAAGAATAATAATAAAGAGCCCAGGAAGAACACATTTAAACTTACAGGAGTTCAAATTACTTAGGAGAAAACTGTCCTAACATAGCCAACATAAGCTACTATAAAAGCAAACATTCACATATTTAAATACTTTTCGTGGAGCAGTAATTACATGTCATATCATATTGGAATACACTTTAAAATACCTTTTTAAATGGTCAGATAAAACCAATTCCTTCACACAATGTTTAATTTGTACAAATATCTTTAAGTAATCTATCACAGGACCAGATTTTACATGAAAGGAAAAAACAAAGCGTACATTTGTGCCTTGGCTAACTTCATATTATTCTGAAAAATTAATTTGGAGGATAGTAAAGGTACAGGAAGCGCTCATAATTTTATCTTCTTTTATATTAATAGAACAACTGAAGTTAGATCCAGGGTTTAAAGGTGTATTATCAAATCCATTTCCACATACACATTGCAGTACTTTTGATTAGAGACTTAAATTCCAAATGTTTCTTCACAGATTCAAATCTTGCAAACACACATGCTTAACTTAACACACGTAAATAGTTCACTAAAGTTAATGGGACTGTTCATGTGCATAAAGTTAAGCATGTGTATCTGGAGGACTGAGACTACATTCAGCAAAATATTGGACTTAGGAACTTAAAACCCATCAGAAACTAATATGTTTCAGTTAGACAATACAAAACGTCTGCACGGATTACAATTCAGAAGTCTATTATAATTTTTTAATTATACTGGCCCGTATTCAAAACTGTTTCAAAATGTTTTGGTAGATTTTATTGGTAGGAGCTAAATTCTATCCTCTGATGTGCACACTGCTTCTAATAAGTTCAATGGTTGCATCTCAAAGCAGAATTTTTCCATAATACATGTAAATTAACTTTATGACAAAATGGATTATACAATTATCTATTGGTTGTTCCAGCAAAGCTTGTAAGTAGTTATAAGGTACCTTTGTAATAGAACAGCTATGTAATATAATTTATTATAGGTTACCTAACATACCATACTACCACAATATCCACTTCTGTATTGACTTTCAGACTATGTACATACTGCTTCTTCATGAAAAACACAATACTACAGCTAAAACTGTTACTTATAGGTCTTCATGTCAAATACTAAACTGTAAATTAAAAAAAAAAAAAGATACAACATAACATTTTTAAGGATTTCTTCTTTGACAAATTTATTTTCCCTGAAAATAAAAGAATCCTGTGTGATTTTGAGCAGATACAATACTATGTGACCAGTCTATGAAGGTGAGTAAATTATAAATACAGTTACTACACTAGCAGTAAAATGGAATACATTAAATTGCCTTGTTACTGTTTTAAGATCAGTGAACACAGCCTTTAAAGAAGATGCATGCCTTTCTCCAGAAATTTTCTTATTGAATTACTGGTTCATATAACAGTGACATATGGCATTTAACTAAGCAATGCAAAGCCATTTTTCTCAAGCTATATTTTTCAGGTGATAGCATATACAATTTAAAGCTACTGATAATTATGTCAGATTCTTGAAAATTTTGTCAGAAAGGAAGACTATTTCAGCAGGATGCTGATAGGAAAATGCTAACTGCAAAGGCAGCTGAATATTATGCATGGAATAACAAGATAAAGTGTTGCATGTTTCTATAGCATACAGTACTCAAGTTTGCATTTTGCATCTTTCTTCCAATTTCTGCTGCTGGTCCATCTAAAGAGATTCTGGTCACAACACCTGTGTTTAGATATCTCATGAGGCAATTAAAACCATATGAGATGAATTAACTGAAAATATAGAAATTCTCCCCCATGGCTACTATTGTTCTCACAGCAGGTATCTGAATCTTTAAATACTAGACAACTGGTAACTGAACAATAATACCCAATTCTGGAGTTAAAAAGGAATCCATCTCAGAAAACAGAGCAGTAAGTACTTTAATTATTGATGTGCTTGTTTCATATATGTATCTGGTGTGCCAACTTCCAACCATCCCTATATAGGCTCTCCTCCGTAGAACACTAAGGC
Organism: Pelochelys cantorii; assembly: GCA_032595735.1. Classification (NCBI taxonomy): domain Eukaryota; kingdom Metazoa; phylum Chordata; order Testudines; family Trionychidae; genus Pelochelys; species Pelochelys cantorii. The sequence goes on from CM064327.1 coordinate 73,602,166, forward strand.
TATGTCTACACTGGCGGGTTATTGCACAAGAACGGCCGTTCTTCTGCAGAGCGTCCACGCTGCCCACCCGCTCTTGTGCAAGAAGATTTACAGTACGGCGTGGTAAGAGAGGGCTTCGTGTGCAAGAGCTATGCTCTTTTCTAACAGCTGTAAGCTCTCTTGTGCAAGAGGGCAGTGTGGACGCGCGGCAGGGGTTTCTTGCGCAAGAAAGCCCTATGGCTAAAATGGCCATCAGAGCTTTCTTGCGCAAGAGAGCATCCACACTGCCACGGATGCTCTTGTGCAAAAGCACATCTCACACATGGCAGTGTGGATGTGTTCCTGTGCAAGAGTTCTTGCACATGAACCCTTGCGCAAGATGTTCTTGCGCAATAACCCACCAGTGTAGACATAGCCTAAAAGGGGAAAGTGGAGATTTAATACTCATGTTAAAGCTGCAATGTATTTTTCTCAGGAGACACTTGCCACATACAACATCAGAAAGCACAGTACTGCATCCTACATCCAATGACCAAAGATCCAATCATTAGTGCGATATGGAACTGAATCTGAATAGTACCCTAGCTTGCTGGGTATGTATGCCACATATAATGAGCACTCCAACCTTTCCTTCTTCTTGAAGACTACACTCCTCTTTTCACAGCCTACCACTCTGTCGTGAATATGGTATAGTAAAGGCTGCAGATGCCCACTAGTATCTTACGCTAAATAGTTGTTTTTCCCTTTCACTGTCTTTCCTAGACATTTTATAATTTCCTCTGCCACTATTTTATTCCTTGCACGTCAAACAGAGGATAGAATTTTACCCAAAGTTTTCTGAGTATCAGAATCTATTCATTTTTTACCAAGCTCCTTGTGCCTTGGTATTTATGGCTCTAAAAGTTTAAAGATATGATTAAAATTTACATATTGAAAAATGTTTGTTACTATAAATGAGCATATGTGAAAACTCTTTCAGCCTTCACAGGACTAATTTTTATATAATAGTATTATTGCTGAAAGCTATTTTGCTATTATGAAAAACATACTTGGATATTTTCATCTGTAGTAATATATGTTTTTAAGATAGACATTTTCCTGTTACTACAATAAAACCAATTTACTCACACACAAATATCAAGTACTTTTAGAAAATAAATTCAGAATGATAAAATACTTTAAAAGATACTTACTTCCTATAAAGGAGAGAGAGAGGCACAAAGCAACCACATACAAAAGAAAGAAAGAAAAAGAATAATTGGTTAGCCTTCTGATATAAAAAAGGATTAAGATTTTTTCATAAATTTAAAAAATATGGTCAAGTAATTTAGGAGTCAAAATTTGTTCTTTCTAAAACTGCTATGATTTGGAAGGCCAAGTACTTAGACTCTTTGTATGATATCTTCTTCCTAATGTGCACACAAACTTCCATTTAACAGGGCAAGATTCCCCTTTTTCCCTTAAAAAGTATCCCGTATTTTGTGCTTCTGAGCTCCCTCTGCTGGTTTTTCAGCAGGAGTTAACTAAATCAAACCACTGCAAGCAGACAAGAAAGAAATCGGACCACCATGTATATTATCCTTTATAAAACATCAAGGGGATTTGCCACAGAGAAAGGGACAAAAGTCAATACAAACAAGTTTTTTAAAGATAACTAAACACGAGAAGTATTTTAAATAAATTACAACCTTTTAAAAAAAACCTTAAAGTTGCAGCGTCAGTTTAATTTTAATCATCTTTGCTAGATGGAGTGCCACAAGGAAGATGGCTTGGCAAAATACACTATTGTAAAAAAGGAAAATTAATGTATTAAATCAATTTAAACAAGTATGGCATAGTAGACAAACATTTCCCTGTAGGGCCACTAGTAGCAGCAAGAGAAATCCAGACACCATGCATATACAGGTTTTCAGGCCTCTTTATTAAGACTAGTAACAAGGGTATCACTTAGAAATTGCCCTAAGATTTGGAATTATGACGTGACATCTGACCACTGCAAGTGCTACTAAAGTCACCTATTCATTTCATCCAGACAACCAGTTAACAGAGGATAACAAACTTTTGACCACTCCTGAAAAAAAACCAAATGTGAAATTTCAGTAACTCATTACTAATTCCTTGAGCTGATACGAAGCTAAGTCTTTATTGCTATGCAAATACTCTATAGAAGCAAGAGATGTACCCTCCACTTTAAGTAAATTAAGCTAATATTTTTTCAGTGTATTAGGGAAGTCAGAAATTCTGGGGGAAGCTGTGACAGAGCATGTTGCTTGCCCATGCTCACTGTAAAGGAACACATATGGGGCATGATCCAAAGGCATGCGGAAGGCAGTAGAAATACTTTCATTGACTTCAAGCAGCTTGGATCAAGCCCTTACTTTCACAGAAGCAATCAGCATCAGATTATTACCCCTCTTCTCTTCAAGATAGGGCTGTTAGCGATTGGTTAATTGAATAGTCAACTAACAGCATGAATTTTTAGCGGTTAGTCAACTACTCTGTAGTCCCCTGGGGCAGAGGCAGAACCAGTGCAATCTGGCCCCACTCCCGGGGAGCCTCCTGCCATCCCATGCTGCTGCCTCTCTATCAGTAGTATCAGAGACAGCAGCATGAGGTGCCAGCTGGAAGCCCGTTGGACAGAGGCTGCTCCAGTGTTGATAGAAGCAGTAGTGCAGGGTGGGAGGAAGTCAGGTGGCACCACAGAGCTGGTGCCGAAGCTTATTGACTTGTCAACTACTTGTTCAGATCCCTACTGCAAGAACCATCTGACGCAAAACTTAAAAAACAAAGAGTAGCCCTGTGGCACCTCTGAGACTAACAAAAATATATATAATATCATGAGCTTTCATGGGCAAAACCCACTTCATCGGATGAGCTGGATTACTTGTTACAGACTCATACAGCTACCCCTGAGACTTTTTTACAAAAATTAAAGTGAGCAAAACCATTTCAACCAGGAAACACACAAACAGTCCTGATCCTGCAAACTTCTCTGTCTAGTTAGACTCACATGACCTAGACTAATATTAGGGTGAGGCCTTTTTCAAGTTTTCAACTATATTTGCTCAGAGGTGCCCATGTCCAGTCTCATGCTGAAGATTACACTTACCACAGCAACTTGAATGGGAAAGTAATTTTACTGAATTCACCCCTAATTTAAAGTAACCGATCAAGGAATTAAATGTAGCAAATTACAACACCAAAATAAAAACAATTGGTGCTTCACTAGATTAAATAAATTATAGTTCTCAAAAGGTTTTCAGGACTTCTACTCCCCCACCCCCATACAAGCAAACTGGTAAAAATGTAAGATAGCGGTTCACTGAAGCAGACACAGAGAGAGTGTATTCAGTTACAGATTATTTAATCTCCCACAGAGAATATACACTTTGGAAGGCAAGAATTGCTGACGTGGATCTTTAACCTACAATGTGACACTGTTTTGCTGAACAAAGAAAAGCTTCTCATATGAAGGTACAGTACTAAACAAAAGAAAATTTATACTGAAAAATAAGATTCTAATAACACTGTAGGTGGCTAAATTAGAAAAATGTGCATACTGTAACAAATGTCAACATACACTGTACAGACAAAAGTGGTATTCACCCCTTAAATTCACTTTTTTTAAAAAAAAGTATGCTTTTTCTCTTTTAACTGATCTGTGCCATTGTGTCAGATACTACTTAAAATACCACGCTGCATATTTCTAGTATTTATAGATTCTAAAGTATATACATCTATCATTAAGACATCCCTTTAAATGACAGTCACTTATGGTAATGATCATTCATTGACCAGAAAAGAAATGAAAAGTATTTACAAAACATACTTACGCTGTATTTTGTTCTACATATGGGGAAAAAGCAGAAAGAAAAGAAAACAAGAGGAGACACACACGTACTGAAGTTTAACTGTCCTATAAGGAAAAAAAAAGTACCAAAAGAAACGCAGCACTGTAGCATTTAACTTCAAAAAAGAGATCTCTGTAAAAATAAGAAAGCTAGTTAAATGGAAATTAAAAAGAACAGTCACAAGAGTAAAACCCTGCAAGCTGCACGGAAACTATTTAAAAATGCCATAACAGAAATTAAATGTATATCGCAAATTAAAAAAAAAAAAAGGATAAATATGTCACCATGGATAACAACAAAGTAAAAGAGACACCTGCAAAAAAGCATTCTTTAAAAACTGGAAGTCAGATAATTCTAAGAACAAATAGCAAAATAAATTAAGTGCATCATTAGCTGTAAGCCTATCAAACAGCCAATGGAGCCACTGGATGATTCAAGTACTAAATGAGCACTCAAAACACCACGATGTGGCAGAGAAGTTAAATGAATTCTTTGCATCAGTCTTCACTGCAGAAAACACGAGGGAGATTCCCACACCTTATCCATTCATTTTAGGTCACAAATATGAGGAACTGTCCTATACTGAACAATAAGAAGTCACTAAGGCCAGACGGTGTTTACTCCAAAGTTGTTACGGAACTTAAATATGAAAATGTAGAAGTACTAACAGTGAAATGCAGTAAGAGCATAACAACCGCAGTTCTGCAGGGGTCTGTTTTGGAATCGGTTCTGTTCAATATCGTCATCAACGATTTAGATGATGAAATAGAGAGTACGATTATGAAGATTCCAGATACCACCAAACTAGGAGGGGTTGCAACTGCTTTGGGGGATAGGGTCATAATTCAAAATGATCTGGACAAACTGGAGAAATGGCCTGAGGTAAGTAGGATGAAGTTTAATAAGCACAAATGCAAAGTACTCCACTTAGGAAGGAACAATCCATTTCACACATACAGAATAGGAAGTGACTGTCTAGGAAGGAGTACTGCAGGAAGGAATCTAGGCATCACAGTGGACCACAAGCTAAATATGAGTCAATAGTGTGACACTGTTGGGCAGAAAAAAAAAAGTAAACATGATTCTGGGATGCATTAACAGGAGTGCTGTGAGCAAGACATGAGAAGTCATTCTTCCACTCTACTCGGCGCTGATACTGATTAGGCCTCAGTTGGAGTATTGTGCCCAGTTCTGGGGACCACATTTCAAGAAAGATGTGGAAAGATTGGAGAAGGTCCAGAGAAGAGGAACAAAAATGATTAAAGGTCTAGAAAACATGAGCTATGGAGGGAAGGCTCAAGGAATTGGGCTTGTTTAGTTTTGAAAAGAGAAGACTGAGAGGGAACATGATAGCAGTTCTCAGGTATGTAAAAGGGTGTCACAGGGAGGAGTGGGGAAAATTGTTCTCCTTGGGTATGTCTACACAACAAAGGTATTTTGAAATAACAGCTGTTATTTAGAAATAACTTTCCTAGTGTCTACACAAGCCAACCGCTATTTCGAAATTAAATGGAAATAGTGGAGCGCTTATTTCGAAATTGGTATGCCAATTTTGAAATTGCTATTTCGAAATAAGTGCTGTGTAGACACTTATTTCAAAATAGGGGGCCTCCAGCCCTTCCCAGGGTGTGCTGATGGCCACTCTGGCCTCAATCAAGAACACTCCTCTCCCTCTCCCCCTCCCCGGAGCCCTTAAAGGGGTAGACTCTGGCCACAGTGCCTGTGCCAGCTCCAAGCCTGCCAGCCCAGAGCCAGCAGTCACTGTCCCGACCCAGTGGCCCCAAAACATGAGCCAGCAAGTCACTGGCAGCCAGCCCTCCACCACTCCTCTGGAGCAGTCTGCCAGCTCCCAGGAACATGCCAGGGCCTGGAAAAGGCAGGCACCTTCCTGGTCCAGGGCAGAGATCATGGACCTTATCCAGGTTTGGGGGGGGAATGCCCCCAACGTCCATGATCTCCGCACTAGATGGGGGAACATGGCCGTCTATGGCAGGATAGCTGCCAGCCTGGCCACCAAAGGCCACATGCAAACCCAGGAGCAGGTCTGCATGAAAATCAAGTTGGTCCAGTGAGACCCCCAACCCTGAGCCCTGAGTTTCCCCTCCCCCTTCTTCCCCTTTGCTTCCCCCTTCCAGCTCCCTCCTCCCAGGTTTCCCCCTCCCCTCTCCCATCCTCTCTCCTACCCTCTCCCGCCTCCTTTCCTCAGTCTCACCAGAGTTTCATTCCCCCCCCCCCCCCTTTTGTTAAATAAAGAGAGTTTGTGTTCATGAAAATACATGTATTTTATTTTACATCAGGAAGGGGGGTTAGGGAGGGGTAAGTGGAAGGACGTGAGGAAGGAATGAGGCAAAATCCCTCAGTGGGGCAGACCAGGGAGGCTCTTAGTGCTCCTTAGGGTGGAAGCTCTCCCGCAGGGCCTCCTGGATACTGACAGCCCCCCGATGGACCTCCCGGATGGCAGCCTGCAGAAAGTGCAGCCAGGCTCGCAGCAACGCGTCCACAAGAAGCACCAGAGCACCCAGGGGCAGCTCTGGCTCCATGCTGCAGAGTGCTGTGGTGTCCCAAATGAGGGCAACCAGAGCACGCAGAGACAAAAGCTTTGCTGTCTCTCATCGAGGTAGGCAAGCAGGCAGGGAAACCTGAGAACCGGCTGTCCAGGGGGGTCCCTTTAAGCACAAGCCTCAGATAGCCTCAGGCAGCAGCCACACAAAGTAACTCCTGACCTGATGCCCTGCCAGAACCGGTTCCGGCCAGCCTTAAATGCGATTCAGCGTCCTATCAGCGTGGACATGCTATTTTGAAATAGCAAAACGCTATTTCAAAATGCATTTTGTGTCTAGATGCGTTATTTCGAAATAACGCTGTACTGTAGACATACCCCTTGGTTTCTGATGATAGGTAAGAAGCAATGGGCTTAAATTACAGCAAAGAAGGGTTAGGTTGGACATTAGGAAAAACTTCCCAACTGTCAGGGTGATTAAATACTGGAATAAGTTGCCTAAGGAGGTTGTAGAATCTCCATCACTGGAGATATTTAAGAGTAGGTTAGACAGACATCTATCAGGGATGATCTAGATGGTGCTTTGTCCTGCCATGAGGACAGGGGACTAGACTTGATGCCCTTCTGAGGTCCCTTCCAGTTCCTGTATTCTAATGATTATGATACGTAACCTATTGCTTAAATCAGCTTCTGTACCAGAAGACTAGGTTAGCTAATACAGGGGTTGCATTTCTCTAAACCAGGATTCTCTGATCCGGCAATATCCCAGTGTAGGACTGGCAACCAAGAGCCCTGAGGGCCAGCAGGCTGCCAGCTAGTGGGCCTGACTAGCAGGGCGAGGAGTCTGGTGTGTAACAGCAGGGCTGCCCAGTGTAGCCCAGTGCACCTCAACAGCGCTACCCTGCAATAGTGGGGCTGCCCTGAAGAGCCAGAAAGCCCGGTGGAGCTGGCAAGGTGGAACAGAGTCAGCTGGGAGGCCGGCGGCCGAGCCTGGACAAGGGGGCGAGTGGCAGAGGGCCAGAAATGACCTTCCCTGATCTGGCAAAATCCCTCACTCAGGACCAGTCAGGTCCCGAGGGTGCTGGACGTGGGAGCTCCAACCTGTAAAATGCTAACTTTTTTTAAAGGCTCCAGAAGCAATTCTGGCCAGTAAGTCTGATTTCAGTACCAGGCATTTGGTTGAAACTATAGTAAAAAATAGAATTACTAGACACATAGATGACCACACATGTTGGAAAAGAGTAAATGCAGTTATTAAAATTTTCTGAGGGGGGTCAAACAAACATGTGGAGAAGGGGGATCCAGTTAATATAATGTTCTTGTACTTTCAAAGTCTTAGACAAGGTCCTACACCAAAGGCTTTTCAACAATCATACAATAAGAACGCAAGTTCTCTCCTAGATCAGTAACTGATTAAAAGACAGGAAACGAAGGTAGGAATATGTGATCAGTTTTCACAATGGAGAAAGGTAAAAAATAGGTTCCTCCAAATACTTCTACAGGACTTGTGCAATTCAATGCATTCATAAATGATCTGGAAAGGGGGTGAGAACAGTGAGGTGTGAAAATCTGCAGATGACAGTTGCTGAAGATAAGTCTCTGGTTGACTGCCAGGAGTTATACAAGGACTATACAAGTGACATTGTAACAAAATTGCAGAGAAAATTCAGAGTTGATAAATGCGAAGTAATGCACATTTGAAAACATAATCCCAACTATACGTACAAATGGATAAGATCTAAATTAGCTGGCACCACTCAAGATAGACATCTTGGAGTCATAATGGACAGTTCTCTGAAAACATCTGCTCAGTGTGCAGCAGCAGTCAAAAAACAAACTGAAAGTTTAGGAACCATTAGGAAAGATATATATAATGAGACAGAAGATACTATAATTCCACTTTATAAATCCATGGTATAGCCACACCTTCAATACTGTGTAAATATCTCGTCGCCCCGCCTCAAAAGAGATAAATTCAAATTAGAAGAGATACAGGGAAGAGAACAAAAATGATGAGGAGTAAGAGATAGCCTCCATATGGGGAGAGATCAAAAACACATGAGACTGTTCATTTTAGAAAACAGAAGATTAAGGGAGGAGGGGATATGACAGAAGTCTATAAAATCATGAATAGTGTGCAGAAAGCGAAGAGGAATATGTTTTTTCCCCCTTCACGTAACACAAGAACCAAAAAAACTAATAGGCAGCAGATCAAAACAAATAAGGAATTACTCCTTCACACAACACACAGTGAACCTGTGGAACTCACTGACAAGGGATGTTGTGAAGGCCAAAAGTATAAATGAGTTCAGGAAAAGATTAGATGAGTTCATGGAGGTTAAGTCCAACAAAGGCAATCACTTGCTCCAGGTGCCCCTAACCCGTAGCATGCTAGAAATTGGGACTGGACAGCAGTGGATGGATCACTTGATAATTTCCTGTCCTGTTCATTCCCTTCAAAGCACTCAGCATTGGGGGATATCAAACTAGACGGACCATTGGTCTCATACGGTTATGACTAGCTGTTCGAACTGTAAGCTCCTTTCCATCCTCAGCAATCTTTTCAAATGTGGCAGTTGTAGTATACAGAATATAGAAATAATCTCCTGCTAATAAAATAAATAATAATAAATAATAAATGCATGCTTATGAAACTCAGGCAGAAACAAAAAATACTTTATGAAATCCTCAAGAAAAACTGTTTTAGAATAAAAAAAGATACTAAAGCATGAAAAACTTAGCATGTGCTAAAAGGGCTGCCACAAACATTAATAAGGTACCACCCAAGCATAAAACCGCCTCATCATTCAGTATAATCTAGGAGCAGGTATTTGGTTCCTTTGAGCCAGACATACTTAAACCACTAAAAGAGTATATAACTGTGATGGTCATTTTCTTCAATAATCAATAAAGTATGATTTTTCTTCACTTTTTAATAACAAAGTGGCCAAATAATAGTATAAAAAAGTAATCTACTTTTTGTTTCTGCTCCAATGATGATGGCTGGCATGAAGAACAAAAGTAGGAGGAATGGAAACAGATGGGGTCTTGGGAAAACAGATGGAGAAAAGCCATGGAAGAAGTAGTAAAGGCCATAAATGGTGAGTTCCCCAAGGCCAATAAACTCACTCTTTCTGCTTGAGAAATTTTGATTTTGATACATACTATGTGCTGAAAATCTTATATTCATATAATATTTCACATGCTATTATTAGAAATTTACTATATACAAGACAAACTACCATAAAATGTTTGAATACAAAATGAACAGTTATTTTCCAAATCTGTCCTTTGAGTTGGGTGTCAGTTGCACTTCATTTATTCTTCAACAAAATATTAAGTCTAAAACTAAATGACCATGTTAAACAAGGCACATTTAGCATTAATTTAATTACCTTCCTTCTCTAACGTTTAATCCCACACTAGGGAGCTATGGAAAATAATCACTAATTCTGTTGTTTAACTTAGCTACTTAAAAATGGCTAACCCCCCCCCCACAAAACCTCTTTGGACTGATTTGGGAAATGCCACACATTGACCTTTTCTTCTTCTAACTAATTTTTTTTCTTTTTGTGGTCAGTATTTTATTGGCTACCCAAGTGGTAGTTTACGAGACAAAATATAAAAATATACGAGAGAAATAAAATACTAAATTGTGTTTGTCCATGAAAACACAGCTCTAGAAGGACAGGAACTTAGGAGCAGACTGACAAATTTTTGTGCAAAGTATCAAAAATTTTCATGTGTTAAGTTAACCAACAAAAAGAGCCAATACAATGTTTAAAAATGACTGTTAAAGTGACACACAAAGCACAAGAAACTTAAAAAATAAATAATAGTCTCTAAGGTGCTGCAAGACTAACAAAAAATGTAGATGGTATCATGAGCTTTGGTGGGTACAACCCACTTCTTCAAGATGAATGGAGTTAAGGAGTTCAGTTTCCAAATACATAGCAGAGAAAGAGAGGGGATGGGGGGCAGTGTTCTCACTAAGATTTCCCATCCATCGGTGGAGTATTGTCTCGTGCACCCACTTTGACATCATGTGCACTTATTCAGCTGTGTGCCACTGTGGCACCCACCCGTTAATCCTTCTCCCTCCCTCCTTGTGGGGGGGAGCACAAGATGGGGAGCAGAGAGGTTGGTAACTCCTGGAAGGCGGTTACTTGCAGGGGGTGGGCCCTAGACTAGGCTGCTCGGCCCCCCAGGAAGCTGCTTGCTGTGGGAGGAAGTGGAGCTGCTAACTGGCCAGCTGGCAGCTATTTATGGATGAAAGGAAGGGCTGGGCTACCCGGCTCCCTCGACCCATGCAGGAGGGCCGTGCACAACTGAGAGGCAGGGATAAAGGCGACAGCTGGAGCCCCACCATTCAGGCCTACTCTCTCCGTCCCCTACACCCCCATCCCCTCACAGGCAGGCAGCCTGGATTCAAACTGTCCTCTATAACCACCATACCTCACCTACAGAAATGGTAGCAGCAGCAGCAGCACAGAAATAACTGTGGCAGCAGGGTGCTAAGTCTGCCGTGAAAAGTGATATTGATGAATTTATCAATATCGCTTTTCACATTGCCACATTTACATCTGTGCCACATTTATTGGGGGGGTGCTGCCTTCAGAACTAGGGGCTGCATATTACTTGAGGAGGGAAAGGCAGCCTGAATTACTACAAACACAAAGAAGGTGGGGGAGGGAGGACTCAAATAAGTGAGAACCGTTGATCTAACTCCATGGAATCGAGCTCAGAGAAATTAGCCATATTTAGTTTTATGGCAATTCTAAAAAAAATATATTTTTCAATCACATCAATTGCCAAGACAAATGCAAATGTAACTAAAATTACATCAAGGGAACGTCAAAGACTAGGAGCACATCTCAGCTTTTCTTCTACCTGAGGCATGCAAAAGAATCCAGCACACTGTTAAATTACTGAAATTAAATAAAAAATACATATGTCAGAGAAAGGAAAAGTGCACTAAACTGTGCCAACATCTAATCATTTTTCAAATACTGAAACCCTAATCCAAAAACACTATTTTGTGAAACTGGCAACTGTTCAATGTGAAGATTTGTTTTTTTCACTTGATGCGTGTTTAGAAGTGTATGTTTGCACGCTGAAAATCTAAAGAAGTTACTGGCAGTTTAAAAGCCAGAATGTGCCATGACACTGAAAGATCTATGAATGGAAAGAGCTTGTAAAAATCTCACATTCTTCTCAGAATTTGAGCTTTAACTCAAATATGCTGTAGAGAAAAACAATGCACATTTTCTTCCAGCTGCTTTCACTAATAAAAGTCTCAATATGTTTATTTGATCTTAATATTTTACTTCTTTAATTGAGTCTTTTAAAACTGACAAGTGCGAAGAAGCTGTCCTGTTTGAATTTGCCACATTAACGTAATGTTTCTAACACACTTTTCTGAGTTAGTAAGATGATTAGGAATTTTTTATTAAAATGTTAAGGAAATTGTTCCTACATCCACCTTTCGATCACCAGTTCAGAGGAATATCAGTAGAGAATCATCTGTTTTACATTACAAGGATGATTTCCTAGACCCAACTAGAGACCACAATATTGCTAGCTTCAGGCACATAAATTTGGATTCTTCTGCAAACAGCATCTAATATAGTTTCCCCAACGGCAGTAACTATGGTTCAGTTTTTTATTCAAAGAGTTGCTAAGACCCTATTAAAACTACTGAAATATAATCTGTTTTTAAACAGTTTTGATACTTTACCATAATTTCATTCCCCGGTACCTGACAGTATTTCTCTTCCCTAGAAAGGATATTGTAATTGGAAATAAGATCTTTATTCCCTAGTAGTTCAAGTTGTCTCCTCACATCCTGTGTTTGTGATGTCACAGCCATCAATACAGCAAATGTGATGTAAAAACAGAAGACTGACTTCAAAAGAGGAAAAACAGCAGGAACACATGAACCAAGGAACAAAGATGTTTTCATGGAAATGTCATTAGTAACTAAACCCTGGCTGGAGGGAATTGAGAGGATGGAGGTGGGATTGGGGGGGGGGGGGGGGGAAGAAGATTGAGGAAGCTACAAGCAGAATTCATGCCTGATGCAGTGATTCCCCCTCCCCCACCCTCACCCCAGTAATCCCAGAAACATTTGTGGGTCTTCAAGAATGGGCTGCAATTATCTGTTTTGTCCTCAGATGTAAGGAGACCTGGCCAGCATGCATGAGATATGAAGCTACCTGTCTTTAGTGACCCCCTGGAGAGAGGGAAAACATCCAATTCAAATATTTGACCAAGAGGATGAATACCATGTTGGGACAACAAATAATGCTTATGAAAACACAAAGCAAACTTTTAGGCAAACCCGGTCCCCAAGAACACTCTACATTTAAAAGGTGCCTTAACTGCTAGCAAGGGAGCATGCAGAACAGTGGATTTAAAATCATTTAGAAATAAAATCATTTTAGTACAAAGTACTCTGGAAATCAAAGATAACAATCACTCAGTGACTTCTAATCTAAAACTAATAACCCTAGCTAAACCTCACATTATGGTTCTATTTCTGCATAGAACTCTGCAAGGACAGCACCTTTTATTCTTTTAAAATATCAAAAATGAGGGAAAATAACTTTTTTTCCCCCTCTTGTAACCATTCACAATTTTCTCCTCTGCTTTTTATGGGTCATTTTTCATTTGATTTGCTTTGAGGGAGTGAGTTTACAGTTTTGATACTGAATATCAAATGGGTTGTTTTTCCAAATCTAATTTTTGTCTTGGTATATCATCACATTTTTATAATGTTGGGGGAAGAAGAAGAAAGAGAAGCGTGGGAAAATATCTGCCTATTGCTGCATAATTATTTATATTTAAACAACAAATGAAAAAATCATTTTAAAAATTACTTTTAAAACATAACCTATTTGGGGAGGATATTAGAGTAGAACAGCAGAAGGAAGAATCTTTTCTCTATAATAAAAGCTGGGTTGGGAAAATGCTCTCTCTGTAATAATTTATGCTTTAAATATCCTAAACTCAATCATTTGTGAAGTGACACTGAAAAATGACATTGTCTCACAAACAAGAAGACTGTAGATCAAGGAAAACCAAAAATAGGAATCTTATAGTAAAACTTCTTGACATCAGAATTAAAATACAAGCAGAAGAATATCTGCTTCCATTTGAATACTTCAAAATAAATGTAACTGCTAAAATTTTGCTGCTTAGCACAGTCAAGTATGTCTTTAAAACATTTTTGTTGACAACTCTCATCTATCAGGGAACACTAGAAATACAGTCTGAAGTATATGGCATGCACAGTTAAGAAAAAAACAAATTTTACATGGCCTAGAGTACTGGTTCAAGTTAAGACTGTATTTAAATATTGAACAGTGATAGAGATGCAGCCATGTTAGTCTGGTCTAGCTGAAACAAAAGACAGGACTATGCAGCACTTTAAAGACTAACAAGATGGTTTATTAGGTGATGAGCTTTCGTGGGCCAGACCCACTTCCTCAGATCAATATGTGGAAGAAAATTGGCACGACCATATATACCAAAGTGATACAATCAAAAAAAGTGAACACATATAAAAATGACTAATCAGTTTTAAGAACAGAGGAGGGGTGAGGGGGGAAGGTTAGTGTCTGTGAGGTAATGACATTAGGGGTGACAATTGAGAAATTTATCAGATATACATCTTCAAAGTACCTGAAATTAGATCATTTTCATAGTTTGGGTGGGTAGAGGGGTAGACCACCTATGGGGGGGGGGGGCGCGATACATCAGTTCTTTGGCTGTGCTAATTGCATTAATCCTGAAATCACAGAGACACACAAAAAAGAGGCTGAAAGCAGTGTACATACTCTTTATGTGAATTCCAGTATGCATAAACTAAAACTGGTCCCACTTAATCCCAATACCCCACTGTGCTGTAACATTCTAGGTGCACTGACGAAGGCTCTCAGTGTGGAGGAGCTGTAAATGTTAATTTTCTGAAGCAGCTGAGAATTTTGCTGCCACAATGATACCCAAGGGACTATCCTAGATGGATACTGGTTTAATTGACAATGGCTGGTCACACCTGTGATCTACCATCTAGGTTCACTGGAGGTTAGACAGTTTCACATTTTAACTGATGTCAAGAACCAATCACTACTGCCTACAGTTTGAGGTAAGACACTCCTATCCGGTTGTTGGCCAGGGAGGCAAAACAGTGTCCTTCGCTTCCCCATTAAGGCCTTAAATTTTCAACCACAAATTTGTTTTGGTTGATGAGCTGAAGTTTGAGGTCCAGTTGAAGTTCCTTTCATTGTGAGGACTTTGTGGATAAAAATGAATGGGTTTGGTCCACACAGATACAAGAGAATAGCCACAGAAGGCAAAACCTAAGATTTCTCTGTCTGCATTTTTGGCCACTGATGCTCACCAAGATACCAAAAGTAAGGAGAAGGGTGTTATTTGGATGCATGTCTTCTTGGATGACAGAGTAGTAAGGAAGAAATAGGTACAGTACTGGTAAAAAAAAAAATGGTCAATGACTCCCTTTGAAAAGGCAGCTTACTGTTGTAAAGAATTTTTTCCCCCCCTCAAGAAATTATCATCACTTGATACTGATAATCAGGCCAACTACCTAATCTTCCTTTTCCAGCTAAGATTATAGACCAGGCTGTATCACAACAATCCTCACTGTATTTTGATGTTTCAGATCTCCTTAACCTTTATCTGTCCAGTGCCTGGCTAGGAACAGCAACTCTTTCCATAACATCACTGCCTTATCTCATGCATTTCCATACATCAGCTGGTGGAATGATATGTTGAAATAGCTGGTTTAAGTTTATAACATTGTAATACTCTTGCAAAAACAAAAACAAAAATTCTCCAATGTTTAAAATATATGAAGAGGTTGCAATTGGGCTGATTGTCACCTGCTTTCACTCTACAACATAACCAAAGTATAGTGCTCTTGAAAAAAACTGCTGTTTGCTCTCATTTTTTGCAAACTTCTTTCCCAGCCTTTTCCCTGTAAAGTCTTAGATGGTCTCTCGCTTTGGGTGTGTCTAGACTACAGGGTTTTGTCGACAAAAGTGGCCTTTTGTCGACAAAACTATACCGTAGTCTAGACACTCTTTGTCGACAGAAGCTTTGTCGACAGTATCTGTCGACAAAGCCTCTGTCAACAAAAGCCTGTAGTCTAGACGTACCCTCTCTGACTGGGGTCATTATAGAGGCTTGAGGTCATTCTTCAGATAATGAGGTTCAATTTGTAAATTACTCAAATATTTAAAATATTTTAATCGTCTATTACAGGGGTCAGCAACCTATGGCTGCAGAGCCAAACATGGCTCAGTAGGAAGCCAAATATGGCTCTTTTGCAACTCGAGTTCAGTCTCCCACCTTGCTCCCCTTGCAGAAAGGATCCTGCACTGACACTCCAGCCTCACAGCCCCCTGAAAAATTGGGAGTGCCAGCACTAGCTTCCTGAGGGGAGCAGGGAGCCCTGAGCCTCCCCGCCGGATCCCGCTTGTAGGGAAGAAGCGCAGAACTCACACCCTCACTCTCTCCTGCACCCCCCCCACCCAGATCCTGCACCCCCCATTCCATATCCCACACACTGGCAGCCCTGCCCCACACAGTGAACCCCTCGTTTTTGGCCCCACCCCAGAGACTAGGGGGGCTCACAAAATCCACTAACATTGGAACCCCAGAAGAGTTAATCTGCTCTGAGGCCTTGATCCCAGCCCAGCCCCTCGTCCAGCCACTGCTGCCCAGGTGCAACAGCGCAGGCCTGGCCAGGTAAAGTAATCCAGTCCCAGGACCTCCCCTCCTCCCGCACACATACTTTACTTCCCAACCCCAGTGCCCTGCCTTGCCCTGCACCTCCCACACATCTCAACCTCCTGCCCTGAGCCCCTCATACACTGCAACCCTGACTCCCATACTCCCACATCCTCACACTGAGCACTCAGCAGCAGCAGAAGTCCCATTAAATAAATTCTGTGAGTACAATGTTTCATTTATGCTATTATTAATCATATCAATAATATTAAGTTGTATATTTTCAGTCATGCAAATGGGCATTCTTATACGACTCTTCATTTACTACGGTGTTCTGAATTTTGATGTGGTTTGGCTCTTTGGTTTGAAAAAGTTGCCGATCCCTGGTCCATTAAACAAAGAGATCAATTGGTAGCACAACAGAAAGAAATTAACCTAAGTAGTGGAAAACAACAGTGATCATTTTCAGTACAAACGAACAATTGTCTTGAAATATGTATAATATAATAGGCAAGGTAACATTTTAGACTCTTATAAAAGAATGTAATGATAGCCCTTGGTTAGATTCTCAACAGAGAATAAGCTGATCTCAGTAATAACTGAAGCAGTCTCAAGAAAACAGTTAAAAGCTAAAATGTTATCTATGAAGGTTACATACAGAGAGGGAGATATTCTAGAAGCTACACATTTTTCTGGCTTCCATCTTGCGAACAAGCATCTTCTACCAGATCAGCTTCCAGATTCCATTTGTCAGCTCTCCAATTGCAGATAAAGTGGAGTTCCATTAAAGAAGAAAAGAGACCCTGTTCTCTCTTATTTACCTGTCAAGGCAAATAGTTCAAAGTTCTCTGTAAGAACATTTTCTATCCTCTAATACCATCTTTACTGTTTGAATAACTCTTGTTCAGAGGATGTTAATGTCTCTAAATTCTGATTAAATAATTAATTAATCCTATTCACAAATATAAAAATAACTTCTATTTGTCAATTGCTGCTATTTATACCTTGAATATCTGCCATCCAAAAGATTATTGAGACTTCAATGTTCAGATATTACATCTGTATTAATAAATACTGATTTTTATATAATTTATATGCAGAAAATGAGAGTTTTTCATGTGGATTAACCAAAAATAACCTTATATTAAGTAATACATTATTTTCTTTCAGATGATGTCATGTAAAGAATTAAGAAAAGTTTCCATATCAGCAACTTAATTGCTTCTTTTAAATTCTTTTTTCACACTGAAAATTGGACAAAGTCATTTCATTTCACAGCAACTTAAAAAGACTGCTATAAGAATCAAGAAAAATATGAGAAGAAAACAGCACCAATTAGCTTTAAAACAAAAAACAAAATAAAACAAAACAAAACAAAACCCAACCCACTGCATTTAAATGTCTACTATCTGCCTTCCTGAAACATTACACTTGATCTATGCCAAAATCCTTGTATAGAGAAATCCTGCAGTCTTTTCTGGTTTTATTCTACACAGGGATGTTTAGAAAGCTAAAATATGCTAATATATGAACAACACATTCCAGAAACAGATCTCAGACCGCCCCTTCCTTCTTCCCGATATATATACACACTTCAAAAACTCTCCATTAGCTCACTGATAGCCTCCACAGACATCCCAACAGCACTGGGATATTTCCTGCTCACCACAGCCCCCCCCCCCCCCCCCAAACACCTCAGCAATACAGGCTATAGCACTTCACATCCCAGCCCCCAATCCCACTCCCACATCCTCCACTTGCTCCCACCTATACCGCCTGGCCTCTAGGATTAGGGATGTAAAAGGTTAACCAGTTATCTGGTAAGCATTATGCTTACTGGAATGCTTATTTGGTAACCAGTTAACCAGACTGCCAGGTGCATGAAGCCAGATGGCAGGAACCTGAGGAGGACAGGATGGCAGGTGGGCTGCATGACAGGCAGGCGAGATCTGGCCAAGCACAGCACCCCAGATCCCATCCCCAGCTAGCGTTGCCAGATACTTTCACAAAAAATACCGAACATGGTGGGAAAAAAATTGGTTGAGCAAAAAAAACCCACCAAAGTTATTGAGCAAAAAAAACCCACAACTGCACCCCCCCCAAAAAAAGAGCCACTGTGCCTTTAAATCCCCACGCTCCCCACTCCCCCCCCCAGATGAGGCAGGGGAAGACTGTCCCAAGCAGTCTTCCATCCGAGAAAAACAAAAAAATACTGGACGTTTTTCACGTCTGGTATTTTCTGTTTGTTTTTTTTAGCCGGACAGAGGCCGCAAATACCGGACTGTCTAGGCCAATACCGGACACCTGGCAACCCTATCCCCATCCCTGAGGGATCCACCCACAGCGGCACCAGCAGCCCTGGCCCCAAACCCAACCCAGCCACAGCTGTTCCACGATGATCCGGATCCTGGCCACACTGTAGCCCTGGTTTCCGGCTGCACTGAAGCCCTGGCTTCCAGCTGTGGCTCTAGTTTTTGGTGGCTCCAGCTGACCCAACTCCTGGCCCCAGTGTATCCAGACCAATTAGCCTGCCACAGCAACAGTAAGACCTCCCTATCCTGGCTGCTCTACCACCGCCAACAATTAACTGGTTACACAATATAATTTTAATCGGTTAACCGATGAACAGTTCTGATCAATATTTACATTGCTATCTAGGATCTTCATGGCCATGTAGTCTCCTCCAACTCCCCTGCCTCAGCACTCCACTCCTGATCCGAGCTACGATGGAGCAGCAGCTGGGCCAAATTTGAATAACTGGCACTACCTGCTAACCAGCACACAGGGTTGTAACACTACTCAGTATTTTAGGATTCTCCCCCCAAAATGGAAGCCCTGTGAAAGTGCCCCAAGTGTACAATGGTTAAGATAGGCCTGAATGGTAGAGGCTTGTGTGTGTCCTCATAGCCCCTTACCAGGAGGATCACCTATTCTTCCCCTGCCAGGGGTTCAGTAAGCCTTTCTCTATTCTTCCTCCCCCCATACCAGGATCCCCCATGTCAGGAACTGTGTGCACTTCCCCAGTTCTGCCCCTACTTCCTCCTAGTTCCCCAAGTTATCTGTCTTCTTTCTTTCTGAGACAAATCATTGGGTATCAACATCTTAAACTCCACTGGGAGGACAAGGAAATGAGATGGAGCACTGTTATGCTGGCAAGTGTTAATGGGTGCTATCAACAGTCCTTTTATCTAGAGCTGGAGCCCTACCAAATTCAAGATCAATTCTGGTCAATTTCATGGCCATAGGATTTTAAAATAAATGTCATGATTTCAGGCATTCAAATCTGAAATTTCTTGGTCGTGTAGCTGTAGGGGACATAACCGAAAAAGGAGTTGTGATGGAGGAGGCAGGACACAAGCAATGTTCCCTCTAATATTTTCCATACATGTGCAGAATAATTTTTATGTGCACCAAGACATGTGCAAATGTGGACCACCAGTAGTAACAAAAAAACTAGCTGTGGGTGCTTTGCTAATCAGCTGGGCAGTATTTGAGTTTGAGTGGCCATATGAACACCCAGCTTACAGAGAACACTGGTCTCAAGGTTAATATGGGGGAGGGTTGTGGTACTGCCTTCTGTGCTGCTGATAGTGGTGGGGCTGCCTTCAGAGAAGGGCAGCACAGAGCAGTGGCTGCTTGATGGGATACCAGCTATGAAGGCAGGGCCACCAGCAGCACCAGTGCTGTAGTAAGAATGGTATGGTATTTCCACTCTTAGTTTTGTGCTGATGCCTGCCTCAGGCAGCAGCCATCACTATCCAACTGTCCAGCTCTGAAGGCAATGCAGAAGTAAAGATGGCAATACTGAAATCCCCCTAAAATAACCTTGCAACCATCCTGCAACTCCCATTTAGGAAATACCTCCAGTTTGAGAAATGCTGGTCTCCCCCATGATATCTGTATAGTATTGGGTAAAACACAGAAAACACCAGATTTTAGTTGGGGAGACAAGATTACATGCTCTATGATGTGATTTTCATGGCTGTGGTAGGGCCCTAATCTATAGCCAGTTACAGAGGTGCTTAGAGCTGTGGCTGTGCTAATCAACTGTCAGGATTCCATGTATCCCCATTTTTCCCCTTTCTGGATCTTGCCTAGTAGTAGCAAAGTTCTGACCATGCATGCCTGAAAAACTGTCTGAAACTCTGCACTGATCGATAAGAAGTTCAAGTTATTTCATTAGATAGACAGACAGCCACGGAACTGAGCATAGGCCTTCACAAACTCTGTCCACCCTCAAACCTCAAATTAACCAAGATTTCATAGAATGCTACAAGCTCTGGGCAATAAAGAACTCATATTATTATTAGAAAGTCATTTTACAGCCTCTCTCCACTTAACCAGAAGATGTTGGCAAAGCAGGCTAATTAAGTCAAATCACAGAAAGCTATACCCTTTAAATAACAGTGGTTAAGTAAGCAAATGTTCAGATGAACACACACACATTTTGACTTGATACAAATAAAAAGGGTTAAATTAAGCAAGGGAATATTCTAAGAATGAGTATCAGGAAAACTGTTCCCTGAAAAGTAAGATCTATTAAATTAGAGGGGGAAACCCATTTACCTTATTTATTTTTAACCAAAATGGAGAAAACCCTGAATACGAGGAAGAAACTTGCACTGGCAGGAGAATGGATTAGTGATTTTGTAAAAGTTTATCCCTCTAAGATGTGTGAACACAATTTGGATTTTTACACAGCTATAAGAAATAAATTTCTCTCTCAAAAAAGATGAAAAATTTAAAGCAAATTTATATTTTACTTAGGAGAGAAAAGAATTATAAAGTCAACATTTGCTACTATCTTGCTAAAGAGAGGCTACACCTTATTAGAAACAAACACAGAAAGCTGGTCTTGAAATCACCTGTATAAATTTTCAAGTGACAGAATGCATTTGGGGACTCCAATTTATAATACTCTAGTTTCCATTTCCACACAAGCTTTTATTCATTACTAATTTTGGTCTCTCAAAAAATTCCAACACTGAATTTTATTAACCAAGACAAAAGATAGACAAATGCAGGTTGCCTTTGTTATATAAAACATAAAAAATATCAAAATATTATTTCACCATGAAAAGGAAGTGGAGCATGGAATTTGTAGAAAGGGAGACAATTTAATTTTCACAGATGATGCTCATCTCCCACCTCCAAACAGGTGGGTTAGACTAATAAGTGTTGATTTTTAGTGCACCCAATGAAGATGGTAAATCTTACAAGTAAGACTATAAATATATTATTAGTCTTATTCATTGTAACAATCATTTACTCCTCCCTTCCATACTAAAAAGCAGCAACATCTGCAATATGGCACTAATACACAATTGCAGGTCCTAATTTCAGCAAGTTACACTGTAACAACAGAGACTTGAACATATTCAAAAGACAAAATGATTTTGTTTACAGACCTTAAATGACATACGTTCAGCACATCATAATGCCTTATTGTAAAAGCACTATTGTCTCCAATTACAACTAAACATGGATTAACTATAAAATTTTCACAGTTTTGCTGTTTTGTGTGATAATTTTGCACTATAACTACAAAATATTCTATATTCCTTTTAAATAGGCTTCAAGCACTTAACACTGTTATCTAGCCCTTGGGAGGGAAACAGAATGGGTAAAAAAACCTGAAATAACTACATAAGTAAAATAAAAATAGATTTTCATTATAATTAGGAAGCAAGCTTCTCACAGATTACATTCCCATTTTCCCAATCTTCATAGTCAAGTACCTTCCCATGTTACTTCTCGATTTAAAATAAACTTCATTTTATTGCTGATCCTTTAAAAAACAAACAGCATTTTGTATTACTTCTATGAAATTTGGAGAGGTGGTTATGTCACACACTGCTGTACCTAGACACATCAGATTACAGTATTACAGAATTCAGTAGGTGAAGAACTGAAGTAGTGAACAAGGTAGAAGCACAAATATGAATCAGAAAGAATAAAATCAACCATCTTAAATAACAGTATCAACCATTCTAAGGACCAAGTTGACTAAAGCACATAAGTACATGCTTAATTTTTTTATGAACCGTGCCAAAGTGCAGAAGGGGAATTGTAAACTCCTGAAGATTCAAGGCAAATGATGGAGTGACTAGTTTGATGGGTTTTATTCCTACAAATTAGTTATGAAATCTGAATATCCGCAGACCCTAAGCTACTACATACAATAAACTTACAAAAGGATAAAACTATATTATAGGATGCCTGCATTTTTCCCTCTATTTTGTACTATAAGATTTACTCAACGTTGATTGGATCCTTCAGGGGAGGGAGCTGGTGATGTGAGGGAAGGATGGGGGCAGAAGTCAGGGTTTGGACACTGGGATGTGCTTGGAACGTGATTGTTTTCCATAACACGGAAAGGGAGGGGACTGCTAGCAGGGAGAGTTACACTGTGTAATGACCACAGGGAGGCCAGAGATGGGGGCCGAAACACCTATAACTCCATTGGGCCAGCAGGGGTAGAGGTAAGCTTCCTGCCTGCCACCCGGACAGTACAGCACCTGCTGCAGTCTGCCCTGGGAAGCCGCCACCCAGCCAGCATGGCCCCTGATGGCTCCTGCACCCTCATGCCCCCAGTCTCCTGCCTTGAGCCCCTCCTCACACCCAAACGCTGACTCCTGCACCCCCACACTCTCAAATCCTGCTTTTATCCATTTCTGGAGAGCTATGGAACCTGTGTCAAAGGGCTTTAAGGGACAGCGAAGGAAAACAAGTTGTTTCCATGAATGTTTTCAGTGCAGAGTGATTGTTGCTTCTGCTTGATGTGTGAGTAGTTCAAATTGGAGTAAATTTTACGTCAAAGTGGATAAAAGCAGCACTAAAGCATAAAATTAGGGATTGTTTCTATATACACCACAACTAAAATAAGCCATATGTGGCTAAAATAGAGTACATCATAATAAGTCTAAAAATGATTAATTTTAGAATTATCAGTGGGAGCTAGTCCAGAATAGTAACCTATTAGTATGTCACAAATACTTACAACTAAAAATTGTAGTCTTTACAACCATCAATTCATTTTGTCTGCAATGGAATCTAATTGTTTAACATATATTACTACAGCATCTAAAAGAAAACAGCCATGTCTGTGTACAAATAAACATACACAAATGACTGTTTCTTCCCCAAAGGGCCTACAGTGTTTAAAAAAAAAAAAAAAAAAAAAAACACCACCACACCTCACAAACAAACAAAAAGTTAACAAGTATATGAGACAAACAAGAGGGCCAGGAAGCCAGTGGTGGAGACAGTGACAGATATAATATGATGCACAGATCTTGGCTGGTCATTTTACTGACTGCAGCTATCTGCCTGCATTGCCATAATCAAATTGCAGTCTGCTATATGTATTATGTATGCATCTTCCTAGCAATCTTTTATTGAGAGAATGGGTAGACGTTGCTCAGACAACTTCTCTCATCACTCCATAGTCAAAAACTGCATCTGTTGATGCATATGCAGTAAAATCAGTCATACAGATTAAAGAATGCACACAATCTTTATTTCTCTCTTCCACCAAAATTTCCCCTCTGTCCCGGAGAATGACTACATACATGTAAGGCAGAATAAGTTCTGATACTGAAAGAAACAATGCACTCCTTCACTAGAATAGCCCTCCCAAATACAATCTAGCAGACTAAAGTTACCTACCCATCATTGGCTCTTCTGATGAAAAGATAATGAAGATCAAAACTCTTGTTGTTTCAAGCTGAATTTTAAGGTTCTTCAACAGTCATAGGGCACACAATGCATTCTTTGGTTTTGTGCGTGGAAGAATGAAATTGGGCAATGCAAATATTTCTTAAGCCAGGTGAAACCTTGAAACTACTGGAGAAAGGAAGAAAAGCCTCCCTATACCATGAAGAACCAGAAACATTTACCCTATTTGAAAAAAAACACATCAATTGAAAAGGGTTTTTGAACTCAGCAACCCCACAGGCGTAGAACACATACTTAGAGAAACCAACACAAAGATCAAAGGATGTAGAAGCACAGGGTAATATATCAAAAGCATCTACATCACTTAAGAGCCTATATCCCAATGACTTTAATAGGACTTTGGTGTTTTTTTAAATTTTACCCACTAGGTTTAACAGAGAGACCAAAAGGCTAAATGCCCACACGAAATACAGCACTCAGAGCTGTGACCCAAATGGTGTCCCCTGAGATTCCAAAGAGTCCGTGAAGGCTACCAATACCTTTCTAAAAGCCCTATATTCAAAAAAATTGATACACACTTTTTCCTTTGAAAAGGAATCATATCCTCAGGCTGTTTCTGAATACAAAATAAGGTCTTTAGTGTCAAATGTCTCTATTACCAAACCAGCAGATCCACTTACCAGATGACTCTTCATTAACCAACAGAATAGGGATGCTATCTAGAAGAACAGGGGAATGAAAAGAGACTTTCATGTTTCTGATGTATTGATTCCAGATCAGAAACAGCTGGAAATCCTGAAACCATAACCAGGTAACACTGAGGCAATGGACTAGCATACTCAGTGTGTACAGGTTCCATTGACACAACAGCAGTACTGACATTGAAACCGGGGGTGGGGGAGGGGTGGAGGGAGGAGGGATACACAAAAAAAGGATGGTCAGGGACATTTTTGCCTGTGACAATGTTCCCTCTAATCTTCTCCATCCATATGTGGATGTTTTCCATCCATGTGCAGAATACATTTATGTGCATGCAGAAACATGTAGGCATGTGCTTGTAGAAACAAAAACCTAACTGTGGGTGCTCTCCTAAGCAGCTGGATTGCATTTGAATCTCTCCTAAGCAGCTGCACATGCACCCAGCTTACAGGGAACAACAGTGACGAGGACTCTCTTCCAAGACATCTGGGTGTGGGAGTAGAGAGACAAGTTTTAAGTACTTATACACAAAATTGGTGCTGCAAAAAAAAATTCAACACCATTTGTTTCTCCCTAGAAACTGGGCACGTAAAGAATCTGGTGAGCATAATATTTAGATTGAACAGGGAGGGTGTCATTTATCAATGGACAAATTACAAATGAATCAAGTTAGGTGTTCTCCCTTGATGGCTGTTTTCAAGTAACAGATGAAGTAATGGGCTTAATTTCAGCAGCAGACTGGTGTGATATTTCTGCACAAACAGCATCAATCTAGCAGAAAATCTTGAGAATAATCACAATTTTTCTCTAGTGCCTCCTCAGGCTCCAAAATCTCAATATCAGCAAGCTAGATGAAAAAATACTATTATCACCTTAGTGGATGAAAAGTAAAAAGGTTTCAGCCAGCATTGTGACTGATGACAAATATCTCTTCTTAGTCATCTCAAAGATTATCATCATCACCAGATTTTATCTGCTCCAATGTAGACAGAATGGTCTTGTGTAGCAGAGTAACCGCTGAACAATAAATGATAACCAATGTACTTTTTGGAGAGGAGAGAAGGATGAGGAGGACTTGAATTGAAGTTTCCTGTAGTAGCTACGAGGGAAGTCAAGTCAAGAAGGAAAGAGGGAGGACTGAGGTTCTACGGGTAAGCTGCAAATGCAGTCAGCAGCAGAGTGATCAGGATTTCTTACTTCTTCTACAGATTCGTGCAATAGGCCAGTAACAGTTACATGAAGATACTCATGTCAAAATTCCTTAAGAGCAAGAAAGGTAAGAAATGATCTTACCTGAAGCATGAGGGAGAAGGGCAAAGAGAAAGAGGACAGAGGTAAAAGTTAATCATTTCTTGTGCCCCTTTTTCTTGGTTTATTGCCTTTTTAATTTTCATTGAGTAACTTTCTTTATTCTACAGAGGAAGGAGCAGGAATAAATTTCTGAGTGTTACCAAGCAGGACAAAAATTAGGGAGAAACAGGGCACAAATAAGAGTCCTTGGACCTTGGCACCTAGGGGGTGTGTCTAGACTACAGGGTTTTTTCGAAAAAAAGTAGCCTTTTTTCGAAAAAACTTCACCTGCATCTAGACTTCAGCTGCGTTTTCGAAAGTAAATCAAAAGAACGCAGCAGTTTTTTCAACCGCGGTAAACCTCATTTTACAAGGAATGACGCCTTTTTTCGAAAGTACTCTTTTGAAAAAAGGCGCTATTGAATGCAAACTGTGCTTTTTCTAAAGAGAGTGTCTAGACTCTCTTTCAAAGAAGCGGCTTGATTTTTCGAAAAATCTGCTTGTAGTCTAGACTCTCTCTTTCGAAAGAGGCTTGTAGTCTAGACGTAGCCTAAGTGGCCTCTAAGCTCTGCGGATGGCCGCCCAACAGGCTATCAAATGCTACACACTTCAGATGTCCCGCCCCCACTGCCATGCTGCTCCTGCTCTCTGTGTTGGAGCTGCTCCCAGGAGCCGCCTGAAGAGCAAAGCAGGGGGAGGGGATTTTGATGTCAGGATGCCCCCCACCCACTGTTCCACATCACCACAGAACAGGAGGAGAGGAGGACACCAGGGCTCAGGATGGAGGAAGCTTGCTGGCAGCTGCTATGTCTGAAGGTGCCAATCTACTTAAAAGGGAAGCGTACATAAAGGGGCAACATGCATATTTATTCAGACTCTCACTCTCACACAGAGTCTCTCTCTCTGTCACACACAGACACAAACTATCTTTCACACTCGCCTCCCAATAAACAGTTATATTGTTATTGCTACTTCTTGATATTTCTTTCAAAGTCTGTTATTTTAGGTTTTTCTCTAGTTTACTCATTTCATAATTTGTATTGGTCTCTTACACATTATAAAATGCCTAATCTATCCTGGTTGGAGTTAGGGATGTGAAAGGTTAACCATTTAAGCAATAGCCAGTTGGGAGCTGGAGCATCCTCCCACATGCTAAGAGCAGGGGACTGCTCCAGCCCCACAAGGGGCCTACGGACAGGGGAGTCTCCGGCAGGGGCTGGGAGCTGTTGGCAGCCCCAGTCTCCAGCTGGGCTGGAGCAGTCCCTTGCCCACATCCCGCTTAATCAGTTAACCAGTTAAACCTTAGGTTAACCTAACTGATTGACTAGGATTTTACAGCGTAGTTGGAGTAATTATGCCTATGTTAATTTTTAAAAAATTTATATTACTAGACTATTTATCCAGCATTATTCAGGTCCTTAACTCAAATAAGTTTTGTTTTTCTTCATTTAAATCATCAGGCTGAGGATTCAGTATGCAGGACAACCGCACCCCTCTCACAACACAGCAATTTGAGGCCAGGTGAGAAGTGCCTGTTCATGATCGTTGAAGCGGGCACAGCTGGGAGAGGGGTGCATGTCCCCCAGCTGGAGGACACACACACACACACACACACACACACACACACACACTCTGAAGTATATAGTAGCTAGCTATCCCTTTATCCACCTGTGCCCAGTGGGGTTATAGCTGTCCAGACCCCCATCTCTGGCCCCTCTGCTGCCCCCGTGTGGTCGTTCTACAGTACAACAGTCCCTCCTACCAGACCCCCCTCTTTCCATTTTATGAGAAAGTCCAGGTACATCCCATTGTCCTAGCACAACCAAACCCTTACCTTGCTTTAAGTTATGGTAAGAGGAAGCTGCATACCACATTTTGTGGTCCTAGCTCTTACCATTTAGGAGTTCTTGAACAAATGGACTCTCAGAAAGAAACACAAACTCTGTCAAATATATAATAGATTGCTAAATTTTTGCTCTCTAGTGGTGGTGCATATCCACACATTACCTCAATATGGTGCACATAATAAAATTCATTCCATAGTCAGATGGAAAATATTAGAGGCAACACTGCTGAGCACCAAAATTTTTGGCACAATTTGACTGAAGATCTTTCCCAAAATCTAATGTGGTAAGAGTAAATGACTACAGACTGGAATTTCAGTTTTTAGTTGGGAGGTAATCCTAGAACTTAATTCATAGAACTTACTTACTTAACTATCCTATCTGACCACTTTCTTTGATAGGATAACCAGTCTTGTGGATAAGGAAGAAGCAGTGGACATGGTATACCTAGACTTTACTAAGGCATTTGTCACGGTTTTGCATGACCTTCTTATCAATAAACTAGGTAAATACAACTTAGATGGAGTTACTATAAGGTGGCTGGATAACCATTCTCAGAGAATAGTTATTAACAGTTCACAGTTAATAGAAGGGCATAACATGTGGGATTGGTTTTGAGACCAGTTCTGTTTAATTCTTCATCAATGATTTAGATGATGGCACAGAGAATATGATTATTAAGTTTACAGAAGATACCAAGCTGGGAAGGGTTGCAATTGCTTTGCAGGATAGGGTCATAATTCAAAATGATCTGGACAAACTGGAGAAATGGTCTGAGGTAAATAGGATGAAGTTTAGTAAGAAAAAATACAAAGTACTCCACTTAGGAAAGAACAATCCGTTCCACACATACAGAACGGGAAGTGACTGTCCAGGAAGGAGTGCTGCAGAAAAGGATCCAGGGATCATAGTGGACCACTAGCTAACTATGAGTCAAGAGTGTGACACTGCTGCAAAAAAAGTAAACATGAGTCTGGGATGCATTAACAGGTATGTTTGTGAGCAAGACATGAGAGGTCATCCTTTCATTCTACTCTGCGCTGATCAGGCCTCCACTAGAGTATTGTGTCCAGTTCTGGGCACTACATTTCAAGAAAGATGTGGAGTTATTGGAGAAGCTCCAGAGAAGAGCCACAAAAATGATTAAAGGTCTTAGAAAACATGAGCTATGAGGCAAGGTTGAAGGAACTGGGCTTGTTTAGTTTGGAAAAGAGAAGACAGAGGGGACATGATAGCAGTTTTCAGGTATGTAAAAGGGTGTCATAGGGAAGAGGGGGGGAAATTGTTCTCCTTGGCCTCTGATGACAGGACAAGAAGTAATAGGCTTAAACTGCAGCAAGGGAGGTTTAGGTTGGACATTAGGAAAAAACGTCCTCCCTGTCAGGGTGCTTAAACACTGGAATAAATTTCCTAGAGAGGTTGTGGAATTTCCATCACTGGAAATATTTAAGAGCAGCTTAGACAGACATCTATCAGAGATCATATAGACCATGCTTGCTCCTGCCGTAAGGGAGGGGACTGGACTTGATGCTCTCTCGAAGTCCCTTCCAGTTCTAGTGTTCTATGATCCAGATTCTATTATGTGTTAACATTTCAGAGTACATCCCAAAGAGTCAGCCTATGACTTTTTTGTATTTTGTACAGTAGAACCTCAGAATTACAAAACCAGAGTTACCAGAAGTGACCAGTTAACCACACAAGTAATTTGGAACCAGAAGCAGAGACAACCCCTCCTCCCCCCCAAAACAAAAACAACTCCCTCCCCAAAAAAACATAGACTAGTAAAAAACAGATACAGCTGGTCCCCGAGTTACGAACGAAATCCGCACTTACAAACAGTGCGACCACACGTAAGTGAATGTAATCCAATTTACGAACAGATTGAGTTACAACCTAGTGTTTGGTACGTAACTCGTTCGTAAGTCGGGGGACCAGCTGTACATTTAAAAATAAAGATCTGGAAAAAAAAGAAAGGAACTGTTTGTTTCTGTGCTTGTTTCATTTAATTTAAGATAGTTTAAAAGCAGTATTTTTTCCCCACATTGTAAAGTTTCAAAGCTGCATTCAATGTTCTGTTGTAAACTTTTTAAGTAACAGCCATAACATTTTGTTCAGAGTTGTGAGCATTTCAGAATGATAAAAAACCTCTCCATTCTTGAGTTCATATCTATGAGGTTCTACAGTATTTAGTGTTGCTGCTCTATTATCGGGGATAGTCACTAACTGGGGGGTTGGAAGCAGTGTTCCCGCTAATTTTTTCCATCCATGTACAGAATATATTTTGTAAGGTGCACTGAAGCATGTGCAGATGTGCATCACCAGTAGAAACACATGCTGCCAGTTGTGGGCAGCTGTGGGCGCTCTACTAAGCAGCTGGGCAGCACCTGAATCTCTCCGGGGCGACTGCCCAAGCGCTCAGCTTACAGGGAACACGAGTTGGAGGTGTCATTTAACAGTATTTCTCTTCCACTGGCTGCAAAGATAACTTCTACAATGAAACAAAAAAATATACATGTTAAAATAATCATTCATTTTTTATAGGAAGACTCTGAAAATTCCTGAGGACCTGAATTTTGCATTTCACTGTGGTTATAAATGTTTCTCACCACAAAGTAACACACCCTTCAGGAAAAAGCTTGGCATCTGTGGAAAGCCTGCATGTAGCAGGGATGTAGTAATTTTGTGCAGTTTAGTACTGTAAGTGTTATCTGGGGTAAGAATTCAAATATAGCTTTCCACATTAATAAGCTTTCCTGGAGCAGTACAAAAAGCGAACAAAAATTGCAGTGTCAGATTGTGGAAATTAGTTGATGATCGGAGGTATAACAAGTAAAGAATGGGAGATGGAGAATCTATGGTTCATAATGTTCCAATCTTTTATTTGGGAACTATTTATTTTATTTTGTTTTTACTAAAACAAGTAACTCGTACTGTTAGATCTAAGTCTGTCCTAAACAGAATTCAGACATTTTCTAAACTTGTACTTTTAGCTTATATACCTCATGACTATGTAACGAGCTGAACTGCCTTTTCATTTTTGGGACGCACAACTGGTTTCCATTTTTCAACAAAATGAAAATATATTTATTTGATGTTTCATGATGATTTAAAACACCTGGAGCATTCTGTAAGGAATCCTGTATACACTGTATGCCTTTGGCCAGTGAATAATTTTCCCTGTTGAGTATGGGAGCCACAAACATCAATTTAATCTAATGTAAACCAGCATAGTACTGTATCCTTGAGCCTGCAGATAGAGAGCTGCACTTCCTCTTCTGTATTCCATAGCTTCCTCAAACAGCAGCCGAGTGAAATTATATGGCTCTAGCTCAGTTTTCCTACAGTTGGTCTGAATTCTGCAAGCAGCAGCGAGCTGTCACAAATCATTCCAACTTAATACTGCTGCCTAGGAAAGCTGTAAGCAGCAAAAGCAGGCAGTGGAATTATTCCTAGAAGACGACCCACAGACACACAAACCTGCCCAAACAAACAAACAAACAAAAGGCAACAGGCAGGGTACAGTAGTCAAGAACTGCCTCCTCACTCCACCCACAACAGCCTGGACCCTCTGGAAGTGCTAAGGATCTAATCAACAGCTATAGGGTAACAGAGCATCAAATTTATCAGACAAATACTATCCCAATATCAATAAAAGAGAAAAGCACTGAAAAGTAGCCCAGTGACAGTACCTCTGTAAAAATCCCAACACTCGCTCCCTCTCCCATCACCTGGGGAGAGTTGGGAGCTTAACTGTTCATCAGGGCACTCCCTTGGATCATCACCAGTGGTGCACCCCTCTCACCTTTCATATATATCAATTCATATATGGTTACTTGGTTTCTGATAATTTTTTCAATCCCTTTGTAGTTTCTCTAATAATAAAACTGCCTGCTTTGGAACAAATGAGTCAGTTCTTTTGAGAAGCCCTTTTTCATCATCTTACAACCATTCATCTGAAGAAGTGGGTTGTGCTCACGAAAGCTCATGATACCATCTACATTTTTGGTTAGTCTCTAAGGTGCTGCAGGACCATTCGTTGTTTTTAGGGTTTTTTTTTTCATTACAGACTAACACGGCTATCCCCCTGAGACTTTCAAATTACCATTATAACTGTTTTTAACTAGAAATAATCAGAAGAGCTTCTGCACAAAGATTTCTCGCAAGTTCTTCCCAATTACAATGGACTCTAAATAAGCATGTAGAAAAATTTAGTAAACTGAAAATATGGAAGTCAAACAACTTTGCAAGTCAACATTGTGAATATTGTTATCTAACTGCTTAATACATTCTGTCACACCATGAGCACTTATTTTTAGTCACACCTGGACAACTGTAACTTTGAAAGACATAAAATTCATGTTTTCTACAATGTAATTTTTACACGGATCCTGACATCTTTCAAAATCAAACATCTGTCTTTTAAATCACTGTGGATTTTGTCTCAATCTTTAAAAAAAATATTAGAATGCAAGTGTTTGTTTTAATTCAGCCCTGTATTTTTCTTATTATCCTCTCTTGACTTAGTCTGTTATAAGAAACATTACAGCAAAGTAGCAGTTAAAACACAAGTAACAGGAAATAAAATTAACCAAAAGATCTAATTATATACACACATTTCATTTGTTTTTGAGGAAAACAGTAAGTTGGAAAGCGAAGAAAGTTGGCAGAAAGTCTCTCTCAATCACTAATTCAAATTTGGCTCTTGTCAGTACAGGTTGGACCTCTCTTGTCTGGCACCCTCGGGTCCTGACCAGTGCCAAATCAGAGAATTTGCCAAATCATGGGAGGTCATAGAATCATAGAGCTGGAAGAGACCTCAGGAGGTCATCAAGTCCAGCCCCCTGCCCAAGGCAGGACCAACCCCAACTAAATCAACCCAGCCAGGGCTTTGTCAAGCCGAGACTTAAAAACCTCTAGGGATTCCACCACCTCCCTAGGTAACCCATTCCAGTGTTTCACCACCATCCTAGTGAAATAGTTTTTCCTAATATCCAACTAGACTTCTCCCACTGTGACTTGAGACCACTGCTCCTTGTTCTGCCAGCCGTCACTACTGTGAACAGCCTTTCTCCATCCTCTTTGGAACCTCCCTTCAGGAAGTTGAAGGCTGCTATCAAATCCCCCCTCACTCTTCTCTTCTGCAGACTAAATAAGCCCAAATCCCTCAGTCTCTCCTCATAGGTCATGTGCTTCAGCCCCCTAATCATTTTGGTCACCTTCCACTGGACCCTCTCCAATGCATCCACATCCTTTCTATAGCGGGGGGAGGGGGGGGCCAGAACTGGACACAATACTCCAGATGTGGCCTTACCAGAGCCAAATAAAGGGGAATAATCACTTCTCTAGATCTGCTGGCAATGCTCCTCCTAATGCCATTAGCCTTCTTGGCTACAAGGGCACACTGTTGACTCATATCCAGCTTCTCATCCACTGTAATCCCCAGGTCCTTTTCTGCTGAACTGCTACTTAGCCATTCGGTCCCCAGCCTGTAACTATGCTTGGGATTCTTCCGTCCCAAGTGCAGGACTCTACACTTGTCCTTGTTGAACCTCATCAGATTTCTTTTGGCCCAATCCTCTAATCTGTCCAGGTCACTCTG
Organism: Pelochelys cantorii; assembly: GCA_032595735.1. Taxonomy (NCBI): domain Eukaryota; kingdom Metazoa; phylum Chordata; order Testudines; family Trionychidae; genus Pelochelys; species Pelochelys cantorii. The sequence goes on from CM064327.1 coordinate 73,635,355, forward strand.
GAACCTATCCCTGCCCTCCAGGTATCTACCTCTCCCCCTAGCTTAGTGTCATCTGCAAACTTGCTGAGGGTGCAATCCATCCCCTCACTCAGGTCATTAATAAAGATGTTGAACAAAATCGGTCCTAGAACAGATCCATGGGGCACTCCGCTAGAGACCAACCGCCAACCTGACATCGAGCTGTTGATCACTACCCGTTAGGCCCGAAGTCTAGACAACTTTCTATCCATCTTACAGTCCATTTATCCAATCCATACTCCCTTAACTTGTTGGCAAGAATATTGTGGGAGACCGTATCAAAAGATTTGCTAAAGTCAAGGTCAGTATTGTCTAGAGCAGAGGTGGGCAAAAGGGCCTCCTTGGGCCGGATCCAGCCCACCAAGCGGGTGGATCCAGCTCACGGAGGCCCTGGTGCTCCCCTGCCTCCAAGCCAATTAGGGCCCAGAGTAGGGGAGTGCACAAAGCCTCCTCCCATCCTGCCACAAGCACATGGCGCTTTGAAGTGTTGCATACTGCTCACAGGGCAGGGGGGAAAGCGGAGGAGGTTTTGTGCGCTCCCTGCCCTCAGGCAAATCAGGCCCTGGGGGGAGGGGAGTTACAGGAGGCTTCCTTTGCCCTGCCCCAGCTCTGCGAGGCACCCGTGGCACTTCAAAGTGCCACGTGTTCCTCGCAGGGCCAGAGGAGGCTTCCTGCGCTTTCCCGCCCCCAGGCTCTGATTGGCCTGGGGGTGGGGGAGCATGCCAAGCCTCTTCCAGGGCATGGGTGCCTAGTGGGAAGGGGGGGCAAAGGGGCTCCTCCACCCCCAGATCAATCATGGTCTGGGAGTGGGGTAGCCCCGCCCCTTCCCATTTAGGCCCCGCCCCTTATGGGGTGGCCTGGGACGACTTCAAAAATTTTTGAAGTGGCCCCCGGGGAAAAATTATTGTCCACCCCTGATCTAGAGGCATTACCAACATTTCCACTGCTTATTGGGCTTTTAAGAAGACTTTTAGGGGTATATTAGAGCTAAACAACAGCACAAAACACTGAGAGCCATAACTGGTGGCTGTAAACAAACCTTATGGGACTGTGGGAAACTTGGCCACACCCATGATAAGTGAAAACCCAGCTAACTAAAATCGCACCAGACCACGGATGTTGTTGGACCAGAGAGTGCCAGACTAGAGAGAGTCAACCTGTACTATCCAAAAATTGTTACCACTGTACAATGGATTATGTGAGGATTACCTAGAGTGTTCCCTCCCTCTGGGGCATCTGGTATTGGCCACTGTTGGCAGACAGGATACTGGGCTAGATGGACCTTTGGTATGACCCAGTATGGCTGTTCTTATGTTCTTAATCACTGCTTAGTGGCCCATGTGAAATAATTTGGTGTCTTGGTCCATTAAAAAGTAGCCAGATGGCACAACTGACAACTTCATTTATAGTTTCAGCAGCAAGGCCAATGTTTGAACAGGTATATTGCTAAACTACACTGTCTCCAAAAAAGCAATTATTTCAGAATAAGGTTGAGGTACAATGAAAGCTAAACTTGAAGTCTGCACTATTATTGTGTGTATTACAGCTACTCTGTAAATAAAAGACTAAGTCTCAAAGGATGTCAGTTCGGCATTATTTGCCAACACTTGTATTTAGAGAGACAAATAATTTTTTTATTTAGTTAAGAAAAATTTCAAGGCTTTAGGTCACAAAACTGTTTATCTGAAAAGCTGTTTTTCCTTCCAGGTACAGTGAGGACAACTGGCCAGATGGTGATCTTTTAATAAGAGATTGTGGCAGCAGGAAAGATATTTAAAAAACAAAAAATTAAAACATGCATTTCAAACATAATATAAATCTGTGCAAGTGCACTATCCTGCACAGCTTGTAACTTTAGTTTTGTTTGTTTTTCCCTTGAGGTGCATCTGGATTTCTGGTAGAGTTTTTGTTTTTTAAATTTTCTCCCTGCTGGACTTAATTTAGGTAAAACAAAACCCCCCAAACTATTGGGGGAATGACACATCTTTAGAACTTCAAAGAGAAATAAATGTAAGGGCCTCAAAGACCAACGAAGTACCTCTAAAGACTGGCAACTAATGGCAATGATAAAATTGCCAAAACCTGAAAGTTATTAATTCTAAGATGCTAATACTGCAAGTTTTAGATTAGTCACTTTTTCAGTATACATGCAAAATGACCAAACTGAGCAGTCCTACTCAATATACACTGAAAAGACAGGAGGAAATTTTTAGGAGAACTTCGCCTAGAATCACTACAGGTTGGCTGATAAACATATAAGTAAGTGTTGAACCTCTCTATTCCAGCAGTCTCTGGTCCAGCAACATCTGTGGTCCAGCATGATTTTAGTTATCTGGATGTCCACTTATCCTGGATGTGGCCAGGTTTCCCATGGTCTCATAAAACTTGTTTACAGCCACCAGTTCTGTGGCACTCAGTGTTGTGCGCTGTTATTTAGCTCTAGTTTACTTCTAAATGTCTTCTAAGAGCCCAATAAGCAGTGGAAGTGTTGGTAATGCTGCTAGACAATACTGCCCTCCTGTGGTTTGGCAAATTCTCTGATTGGGCACCAGTCAGGTTCAAAGGGTGCCGGACTAGAGAGGCTCAACCTGTATAAGGAAGAGGAACTAAGATACATAACCCTTCACTGTTAATTCAAATCCAGTGCAGTAGAAAGAAAGTTATTGAAGAACGAAGGTTGATCAGTGGACCAAAACACTTTGGTGGTCTCATTCCATCTCTCTCTTTTTTTTTGAGGGGGTGGAAGGAGAAGGGTTGCAGGTTGACTACTCATCACAAAATCCACCACTACTCATGTCAGCTGACAGCAGCATGGAGACTAAAGTGCCATGTCAGCCCTAGAAATGATCACCTTCAGATCATAGTTAAAGCAGCATGGCAAATAGGTTAAGTTTGCACAGCCTGCTGTTCTAGTAGAGGAATTTAACCATCAAGATTGTCAACCCCAAACCTCTCATTTAATTTTTACAATTTTCAATGCAGCAGAAAACATTGAATCCAAACTGTTTAAATTTAAATTCAGTTCTAAAAAAGAGCCCACAATTTCCAGATAACTGCAACAATCATTTTAGGCTCTTCAATCTGGGAGTCCCCAGCTAACATTATACTGATTCTTCAGTTAAAAAATAGAAAATGTAGGGATTTATTCTGCCTTCTATAGTAGGAATGTTCATCATCACACATGACATTCCATATAGTTAGTTACTACTAATTATCCACACATGCGCGGTACTCATTTTACAGTGCATACATACTGAACCACATTACAAATACAGTAGTGAACACTTGTCAATTTCTTTCTTGCCTGTCACACTGTGTTTATGTACTACTACAAGGCTGACTTTCCCTTTAGTAGATTCTTCCTCCACTTGTATAATATATTTATATTTACAGTTCAAAGGCGTTTCTGTTTTCTCTATTTTCACAACATTAAAGAGCTAGCTTCACCCACTACCCAGTTTCTATACACTGCTTCCTCTTTCATACAACATGATGGGGAAAATAACACTTTGAGAATTATGAAGAGGTATTGTTATAATAACAAGAATAATTAGAATAGAATTGTAAGCCAAAGTGTAGTAGTCTCATGTCACAAGGCTCAAAAGAACAATCAGTAGCTCATTCGCTGCTGTGGAGTATTTTAATACACATTTTTCAAGTGGCTTCTTTTGTGAGACTTTTTGTTTGCATAACTTTGTGGCACAGAGCCTAGGCTCTGTTTTCTAAGGCTCTCTGCTCCTTCCTTGGCACTGGCACAAGCATTTTAAATTATTTCTGAACAGCAACTACATTTGCAGAGCTTGAGGGGGCAAATTCAGCTTCCAATTATACATAATATTATCTCTGCTGCTGTTCATTCCACTAACACCCACCTGTATCTTACAACATGTTTGTATCTAGTTTACTAGTAAGTTGTATGGTTATATATTGTAAAAGACTGCATTATTCCTTCTGTTTCTTAAGAAATGTTTCTGAATTACAAGAAACAACATAGTACCTAGGGAAGATTCTTTTGGGTAAACAGAAATTCAGAAACAACAAATATAATGCATTACTATTTTACTAAACTAGTTACTTACCCTACTTTTTAGGTGTTACAGTAAAAGGATGCAATTAAAATAGAAGCAAATGCTTACTTTATTTTGCTACCACAGGTCAATACCTACTGACACATTAGCTTTGAAACAAAATTCCCTCTGATCAGTTACTCTCAACACACAGTCATACAAGAAAAAAAATTGACTCTGTATTGGAGCATCATTATTACTTTTCTTCCCCCAACTAATCTCTCCTCTCCTGTTTTGCTTCCATGTCCAAGCTCCCAGTTCTTGGATCACTTCACAGCAGTGATTCAGGAATAAGGAGCTGAATGTCTACCTGAAGCAGAATACATTTAGCTCGATCCAAAGCCCACTGGAGCCAACGGAAAGACAGCTACTGACTTTGTTGGACTTTGTATCAAACACCATTTCCTCAACCTGCTCATCCTCCAGGAGTTTATCCATTACAGTCCACTTCTGCATCCAAATCGCATTGTAAAGGTGAGTCACACGATTATTTAAGAACCCTAAAGAAAAAGTAGTTGAAGTAATATCTTTTATTGGCCCAACTTCTGTTGATGAAAGAGATGAGTAGGTCCAATAAAAAAAAATTTACCTCACCCACCCTATTAACCTGGGACCAACACAACTAAAACATTGCAAACTTTAAAAAGTCAGATAAGCTTGCTATGCACTGAAATATTAATTTAGCCAATGCATATTACTTTAGGAGTGACATACAGTCATTAATACTCAACTTTATTGTTTTCAAAGAAATTGTAAGAGAAATTGAACATACAAATACTGACCTTGTTTCTTTTAACCCTTCTTTTTGAATTACTTCCAGTATTTGCTTTGCAGTCATTGGGGAGTTGGGGTGTTTTTCCAATGCCTAGAAAGAAATAATATATATGTGTAAATAAGATAAAACCATTCTGTGACTCTGAAAAGTTCACATGTTCATGCACTTTTTGCCTAATTATTTTTGGAGGGGGAACTGCAGCGTTGAGACTGGAGTCCTCCGTCTGTTGGAAGGCCAGATATAGTCCAGGACTCTGCAGAAAAAGTAAGATTTACTTGCTGCTTGTGTGCATCATCTGCTAAAATGCATGGAAATATCTTCCAAAGATACAAAATAAACTAAAAAGAGTTAAAATATGAAACCTATTTGAGGAGACCAATAATGCAGTATCGTTTCTCAGAGGCACAAAAACAAAAAAAAAAGTGTGATTAGAGAGTGCTGGTTTTGCTCACTACTTTAAAACAGTCTGAGGTGACTGAAGTACTGCGCTTACATTTTGTGATGACCTCAGACACAAAAAAAAGGCTAAAATCTGTTTGCAAAGGAGGAGCCACTGTCAGAAGTGACATGATAGGTTTCAAATTTTAAATGCTTTTTGTTTTTAAAAACGATGAAAAATTAAGTGGCCAAGACAGTCACAGAAGCACACAAGATGCCACATGACTCAGAGTGTAGTATGTTTTCCAGTTCAGCTCAGTTTTCCACTCCTTTGCCTTTTCCAATTGAGCCCAAATTAATCCATTCCTCATCCCAATTCAGACAAATTGGCATGGAATTTTCTAGTTTTTCATTTGTTTTGTATCCCCTTTCCATTTGAACCATTTAACTCTTTCTGCCATTCTTTTGCTCGGGTAAAGTGCCAGATTGACAGCCCTAGAAACTGAAATCCTTTATCCACAGAAAAGGTACAGCATAGGCAATGGCAATGCAAGCTTCCCCATAGTGTCTTTCCAACACGACTCAGTAACAACTTGCACTTCCACCTCTGGCAAACAAGAAATTAGTTTGGTCTCCATGCTCATTCGATCCTTTGCCTCTCTTTACTAGTTACCAATTAACGCCAATTGTGATGGTAGCTACTATAGGGACACCTGTCCAATAGGAAGTAGAGATATACCACCAAAACATATCACATAAGTCACCAAAGATTGGATGGTGAATATTTTCAATCATAACTAGCCAGGACTGTAATTCAAGCAGGTGACCTAGAGGAATCAGTCTCCAGACCATTCACCAATCCCTTGAGCTCCTCCCAGGCCTCTCCTGCCATTTTACAGTTCTGGTAGCTTCCTGTTCTCCTCTTTTCAATTCAGAACACTATTTACCAAATCCCTTGCTCCATATTGTTTGCCAGACAAGCTTCTTATTCTTTACTGTTTAGTTCTACAAAAGAAAAATGCAGAAACGAGGGCTGCACTAGAAAGGTTTAGGAGCAGAACTGAGCTTTTAACAATGTGTATGTAAAGAGGAAAGAATATACATAGAACTTGCAGGAAAGGAAAATGGAATGGTGACCTGAAAGGGGGAAGTAGGGAAGAGGCAAAAAGGGACCAACAAAGAGCTTGGAAAGAGATTATTACAAGGGAGAGAAGAGGAACTACAGACAAAACAGGAAGCAGCAGAAATGGAACAGTGATTCACTGAAAAGAGGACAATGTGAATGAAGATTAAGATTAGAATGATGGAGATTAACAACATCCAGAGACAAAGGAAAATATAACCTTTGGAGTAAGGAAGAGAGGAGACTTAACAGAATAAGATAAAATAAATCAATATGCAGTAAAATGGAGGGGAAAGAGGGAAACTGAACTGAACTGGGAACACTCCAGAGGGCAAACTGGGTAAAACTGGAAAGGGCAGAAGAGGACACTACACTGTACTGAACATGGCTATGAAGGAAACTGGGTGCACTTGAAAGTGGGGTTACTCACTGTGGAGGATTCCCTGTTTCTCTTCCTGAGTACAGGCCCCTCAGCACACCTGGGCAGCTCCTCCCTGCAATTGAGAAAATTTGGGTAGCCCTGTCCCCTTCTCTATGACATCACATCCTACTCTATTAAGGAAGTAAAAGTGCCAAGTATTACAGTGTGAAATTGATGACAGTCGGAAGGAAACAATAAAGCTATGCAAAACATCAAAAAATCACCCTGTCTGGGGAAGCAGGAAAAGGGAGGGCAGTATGTGCTGAGGAAGCTGCACTGAACGGATTGTGGAAACAATGGCTATACACATGGATACAGAAGATCATCTTTACAAAACAAAACAAAAATATGAAACTGACAAAGCAATTTGTATAACACTACAGAGATTTTAATCAAACCCACAAGGCAGCTTTTAAATACCACAATATGAAGCAAATACATTCTGAATATAATGACATACTAAAATTGAGAGTATGTGAGAAAGGCTAAATGTGTTGAAATGAAAAATGGCACATTGTGTGAAAGGGTTTCATCACTGGATACATAGTGTAGGCTGTGGTTCCATATATCCTGACAAGTGTAACTGTATTCATCTAACCATTTAGAACAGATAGATAGTATATATGTCTGTACACACACATACCACAAACGTTACCTTAGGTGAAGAGCAAAGATTCCTTGATTTAAAATACTATTGAATGAGAAGTCAGCCATATATATCTATGGGGAGGGGGGTAATAACTTTTAGCTAAAATACTCTTCTTAAATACCGCAACTATGCTATATTTATTCTGTATGGAAAAATACTAACGGGCTTAGTTTAAAGTAGATTTTTTTATCTGAAGAAAGTAAAAGTGATTAGTTGAAGAAACAGTTCAATGAAGGTCAACGATTCCCCCACTTACTTACAGAAAATAGAGTAAGCTGACAATACCACATACACAGCAATATTACCAAGAAGCTTGTGAACTAACAGACAGACTGAAGTTTTACATGCACCAACAATAGGGATATCAACAAGCAGTCGACTAGATGATTCACTGATAAGCCTAGGCTTATCAGTTCATCTATCAACTACTCACATTCCCCCCACACACTGCCTCTATATCAGAGGCAGCAAGGGGCGGGGGGGAAGCAGGAGTTGGTACTGGGGAGAACCACTGTCCTCGGGAGTCCGAACTAGTTTTTAAACTGGCTTCCCTCGTGGACTGGCTCCTAGCTGGCACACCGCCCTGCTGCCTCTATATTAGGGTAGGGGGCTCTCCGGGAGTGGTGTCATAGTGCACTGGCTGCTGGTACCACCCCCTGGAGACTATAGTTGGCTAGCCACTAAGAATTAATGTGGTTAGTTGACTATTCTACTACCCGCTATCTAACATCCCTATCCAACAATGCATACCTGCCTGGAGCACCCCCTTCTCAAAAAATTTTATATATTTCCATGAATTTGCAAAATAATGCTAAAGAATTAAAACTGAACTAGTAATTATCCACTAAAACATGTAAAATATTTAAAAGAATAACTTTATAAAGTTATGAACACTTTGGTGAGACAAGGTAATAAAAGGACAAGGGAGGAAGCTCCTATCTCTTTTAAACCTTTCTCCTATTCCCTATCCCATTCATGTCCTCAAAATGGCAATTTATTTCGATCTGGGCTATGACTAGTAATGTTGGGATTAGAGTTAATAGTTAGAACTCCAGAGCAAGTCAAATTACAGTCATGAAAATTGTGTGTCTTCCTCTTCCTAGTTCTTTAGGATAAAGCCCAACATACTTTAGGGGGGGGGGGGGGCGGGGAGAAAGGGAATGATTTGCACTGTATCCCTGAGGATCCTCCATTTGTTCTTCCACATTAGGCATAACTAGCAATAAAATTCACCATCTGAGCAGGACTGAGAAGATCTCACTGAACCCTATCATGACACTCCGTAAGAGAGCTGAGGATTCAATACAGAGGCAACCAAGATACTTGAGTAGTTCATCCATACTCTGCTGATTTGGAGAGCAAAGAGACCAGGACGTGGCACTTCTGAGAGCTAACAGTAGAAAAGAGACCTATGGATAAACATTAATAGTCCAGGAGACAAATTCATGTCTAATTCTAAGCGTATAGGTGATGTACAAGGTGCACAAAACCTATTTAACCAGCTAGCTCAGATTAATTATATACCAAAGAAAGAAATGAAAAATGCTTTTCTGGGATGGAACTGCACCTATCTTTGTGATCCTATGGTACAAACATGTCATGAAATCCACTAGAAAACGCAACTTTCTGTAAAGTGGTAGTTTATGTTGCCAAGATAACTCTGGAGCAGACTTGGGCCTTTCAGCTCTATCAGTGGTAGAAATACAGAACATTGTGTTAGTCACAGAGTTATATAGTTCAAGGGCAGAAGAGACCACAAGATCATCTCTGACCTCTGGTTACAGTATGTCTTCTGTACACTTTTAACCAACAACCAATGCACTTGCACACTAAACCCAACAACCAAAATTAGACCAAATTATCACAGTCCACAGGAGATTAAACTACTATGTGACACTGGCACAGCACTGGAGAGATCAAGGGGCACCAGTACTTGAAGCTACTGCCATTATAGAGAATGAAGTGTAGAACACCCACATGATCCTAGCAAGCAAACCTCACTCCACTGACGGGCACCAAAACCAAAAAAACTCAAGGTCATGGCCAATCTGATCTGGGAGAAAATTCCTTACTGACCCAACTTTTGATTAGCAGCTAGAAAGACCCTGAGCACATGAAAAAGAACCAGCCAAGAAATGAGAGAGAAAGAGAGAATGCTCAGTACCACTTTAGAGCACTCACCCATCCTGGCCAGTCCCTTCTCCAGCTGTGGCCGTCTCTGATGCTTTAGGGGAAGGAGAGAGACGCCCCCTCAAAAAAAAAAAAAAAACACAAACAAACAAACAAAAAAAAAAACATACCAAAACCCCAACTCACTCAAATTTATCTGGTGGCTATTAAAAATGAATTATGTTGTTGGACTCTACAGTTCCTACTGGGAGACTGTTCCAGAAACTCACTCCTCTGATGGACAGAAATGTTATTTTAATTTCTCACTTAAATTTACTCGTGGCCATTTTACACCCATATGTTCTTGTGTCAATGCTGTCTTTTAGTTTACATTGCTCTTCATCCTACCTGGTGTTTACTTCATCCCCACCATGTATTTTACAAAGAGCAATTGTATCCCCAGCCAGCCTTTGTTTTTGTAAGCTAAGCAAGCCAAACTCTTAGTCTCCTCTCATAATATAGGCCCTCCATTCCCTGATCATCCTACTAGCTCCTCCTTGCACCAGGTTCCAGTTTGAATTAATCTTTTTTAAGTAACTGTGACCAGAACCTGTACACAATATTCCAAATGAGGCCTTATCTGAGCCTTGCACAATGTTTTTAATATTTATCTAGCTCAACCAGAAATGCCTTGCCTGATGCATCCTAGGATCACATTTGTATTTTTTTTTTTTGCATCACACTTGTGATTTATGGACATCCTATACTCAACCTGCATACCCAGGTCTCTCCTTCTGTCAATTCCAACTCACGGACCTCCACCTTATAGCAAAAAATATTATTATTAGACCTTAAGTGCCTGACCCTGCACTTTATAGTACTGAATTTCATCCAGTTTCTGTTACTATAATCTTCAGAGTGTAAATAGGTGTGCTTTGGTGGGACACTACTGTGTGTATCTAATTCAGGGCGGACTACTGAGAAACAGGGCAGACACAGCACAAGACTGATAGTCCTCCACTTACAAAGCACACCAAACCCATCTAAAAAAACCTTTTATTTTGCCACTAGGGATGTAATAGTATAGTCAATTAAACAATTATCTGAGAAGCAAAAGCTTATAGTGTTAACCTGTAGACTACACACATTTCCCTCTTACCCCAACAGGGGCTGCTGCCACCCTGTGCTGCTGCCTCTGTATCAGACTGACAGGCAGCCAGTCTATGAGGGGAGCTGGTTTTTAAACTGGCTCTCCTCGCGGACCAGCTCCCGCCTGGCATCCCGCACAGAGGGGGAGGGGACTCCTCAGGAGCGGGGCCAGAGTGCACTGGCCGCCAGCCTCACCCCCAGGACTACAGAATAGTCAATGAACTGATAAGAATTCATTCACTCGTCTATTCAACTAACTGATATTTAACATCCCTATTCGCCATACTGGCTAACAAGGAAGTCATACAAGAAATTCCCTCAGATACTCCAGTTCCTTTATCCCACCACCAGGAGCATTGCTTATAGGGATGTGGTAGTTATGACAACCAGTCTCATCAAATAAAATAGTCTTCTGATCCCAAAGGACCAGCCACATGCCCAGGACAATATTATAACCCAGACCTCACCCAAAGATCACGCTGTTGCCAATTCTTTAGTGTCTAAAATCTAAAGCTTTATTCATAAAAGAAAGAAAGAGGTGAATTAAAAGTGATCAAAGAAACCAAATACATACAACAACTGCAAAGTCCTTGGTTCAGGCTTGTATCAGCGATGGAATAAACTGCTGGCTCAAGATAAGGCTCTGGTTACTTCCAAATCATTGGAGGGACCTCAGTCCCTTGGTTAGAATGATTCCATTGGTGTAAGTCCATAGTCCAGAGGCTTGAGCTGTAGAGAAGCTGGAGCAGGAAAGAGGTAAGATGGAGGTGTTCCCAGGACCTTTTATATCTTCTTCCATGTGGAGGGACTCTCATTGTTCTTACTGTGGAAAAGTACAGCAACAAGATGGAGTTTGTCACATGAGCCGTCACATGGGCAAATCGTCTGTCCATGCAGGACTCAGTTCTTTGCAGGTGGAAGCCATTGCCCACATGCTAGTCTGAACATTTGCAGCCAAGTCCATACAGTGTAGTTGAGTGTCTCCCATGCTTCATTCTCAGATAAGGGTCCTTTTGATGAGCCATTCCATTTGAATAGTCCCTCCAAGACATGCTGGCTAAATACTTTGTGGGCCTTACCCCAGGATCAATTATTTGATATCAAGTATAGAGTCAATACTCCTAATCTTAACCAGCAAATCATGACCTTTTCATAGACATCTTACTCAACATCTGAATAAGATTTGCTGCAAATACAGAACAAAACCAACAAGGAGTCCTGTGGCACCTTAAAAACTGACAGATTTGTTTGGGCATAATCTTAGGTGGGTAAAAACCACTTTATGTAAATAAATCTGGTAGTTTTTAAAGTGCCAAGTGACTCCTCATTGTTTTTGCACAACTATGCCTTTAAGCCTTGTCAACTGTAGAACAGGGGTTGCAACAATTCTCTGTATGGTTTTCTGTCAGATAACATCACACAGGGTCACCTAGTTCTTCCTCTGATCCTTCTCTGTATTAACAGTGCCTCCCAACTTTGCATTATAACCCATCTGGCAGTAACGAAACCAGCAGATAATCTCTCTATGTAACATATCACTAGGCTTTTTTTTAAAACGTGTGTGTGTACAATTGCACTTTAATGCACAAAATCAGACCGACTCAACTGTTTGCAATTCAGCCATTACCAAGCAACACAAACACAGAGAAGACACACAGTGGTGCAAACTACAGGTTTAGCAATCACAGAAGTCATGAACACTATTCTCGTGTGGCAAGTAGGAAACTGTCACAGACAAGTACCATCCTCTCATGCAGATTCTAGCCACTATATGTTTGCAGTTAATAAGTTCTTTTTAATATGAAGCCAGTACAAACTGATACAGCACCATCTTCCTAAACTGATAGGCATTGCCCTGCTGCTGTTCATAGCTTTGTCAAGCTTTCAATCCTGTGAACAGCAGCTAAATGGAAAAGAACCAGGTACACTTCATTGCTGCTTCTTGGCAAAGCTACAGTCCAAACAACCATAATGACACTGGAGCAACATATTTGGAAAGACCATCCAAAAAACCCCAACACCACAGGCTAGGAGCGGGTTTGAAGTGATACTATCTACCCCTTTTTCTAAGCAGTCAAAATGCTGGGGGAGGGCCTCAACAACACCAGGAGATCCACACATGCAGCCAAGAGGCACTGAGAAGAATGGGGGGAGTAGAACTAATATTTCTTTCTTCTTTCCAGTAGACAAAGAACATTCACATTTTTAGGCATCCATTAGCTAATTAACAGAAAGATGGAATCTCAGCCAACGATACAGAGATAGCATCCTGATAGAAATCCCAGCCTGCTTCTTCTCAGTTGTTTAGAGACACCATGCAAGACAAGAGGGTTGACTTCTTATCAGGGCACTGCTCCACACAAGTCTTTCCTATTGGTTTCTGGTTAGCAGCTTTAACCTACTGGCTATTAGGTTTCTGGTAAAACTTCAAAGTCTTTTGTTGTTGAGGCGGGGGGGGGGAGGGACGGAAAAAGAGAAGAGAGACAGATGAGTAAATCAATTACAAGAGAGATTTTGAGAAGTGTGTTGTTCTGGGACTGACTATGAGAGAAGCAAAAAAAGACACAAAGGGGAGAAAGTAGGGAATACAATGTGTGGGGAAAAGAAAATGTAACAGTGCGAAGGATAAAAGAAAGAAAAGATGGTGAAAGGTAACAGAGGAAGTTACACCATAATTTCTGCAGCAGTTCTCAAGGTGTGGTTCGTGAAGCACTTGATTGTTGGTGGTCTACAGATAGTTGGCTGGTCACATGATGCTAGCTTTCTTCATTTCCAGCTGCTAAACTGCATTAAAAGACACTAAAAATATATTAATAGCTTTCCTAATATTCCTTTTCCATTTAAACAATTAGAGTTGCCATAGGGATGTTATACAATTACGAATGGGAGTGGAAGTGTCACTGAGACACACATTTTTAAGGGTGTGGTCTATACTGTGAAAAAAATGAGAACTCTTGTACCATTATAGAAAATAAAATAAAAAGTAGAGTGAAGCCAGGAAGGGTATGAAGATGTAATAGAAACAAACAGAAATATAAATATAGTACACACTGTTTTTTAAAGTATATCAAACACAAAATTCAACAATTGATGGTACATTACATATTATGTACACGTACATATATATATATATCTATATTACACACACACACACACACACACACACTCATGTGTGTGTAATATTTCATATATCATGATCCACACTGGCTCCTTATTAATTTTTATTTATTTATATATATTAGTTGCTTAGGATACACCATCTTCAAAAATTTATACACCCAGCACCACAGTCAACAGAGACATGAGCTGCAATCAGGGGAAAACAGCTGGCAGAGTGTTTTCTATCAGCATATCAACTGTGGAATTTACTCCCCATTTGTTCTAAAAATGCCCCACTATGCTGACCTTCAGGTCTCTTCAGTTCCTTGGACATTTGATGAAGGTGAAGAGAGAGAGAATGGAGTTCTCAGGTAGGATAGAGGATTTGTCTGTTATACTGGTTGAATTGGCTGGTTTAATGTTTGTTTTGGACTATGATAACTGGACCAGTTCTGAGTATATGGTTTCTAGTATAATGCCACATTTTAACTGATATAACGACAGCTAGGGATCTTTGAATAGTCAAAATAAATGGCATTTAAAATTCAAAATAAATAAATGCCACAATTAATACAATATGCAACAGAACAGCTGTTTTATTCCTTTAAATTGCAGAGGTGGGGGCAACATATACTTTTTCGTCATGGCTAATAAAATCTACTCTCAGGCTAGAAGGTAGAGGGTAAATTTCTCATTTTATCACTTAGAAAGTAATGACTAAAATCCTAAACCTGCAATGGGATTAATTACCAGAGACCCCGGCACATCCCACTGACTATAATAGGATTTTGCACAGGCACAGGGTCCATGCTACCAATTGCTTAGCAAGATCAAGGTCAAAGGCAAATATCATGACAAGAAACAATGAATTTTGTTCTCATTTCTACTATAACATCAGTTCTATTACTATTAGCAATTAGAAAGTTTCCTTTAAGCTCAAGTGACAGAAGACTACAGATCTAGGGTATTAGAATGGAAGTTCTAGTCTGTGTCAGATGCATGCAGTTAGCTGACAGACATGGGCTCTATGCCGTTTGTGGCTCTGAATCATTACACTGAGATGCAGCGCCACTGTGGAGAGAGCAAGAGGAAAATATAGACCTCCCTCCCCACTACCACATCAAACCTTAGTTAAAAACTGTCCTCAATTCATGGCCATGATCCTTACTTGCTTCCATCATGGAGGTAAATGCTTCCTTCAAACACATATAAAAGGGAAGAAAGAAACCATGATTCTCTGACTGAGAGGGTTCCTTTCCATCCCAACTGTTTAGGTTCTGCATCAACTTGCCTTTATTTTATGCTATAGACCGACGGAAACAACAAAGAAACACTATGAACACACTGATTGATGTGTGAGTGAAGGAGAGAAAAATAGCAGACAAAAACCTGAATATTTTTACTTTTTATAGATGTTATATCACTCTAATCAAACTAATATAGATTTTTTCAGTCACTGACAATATTGCTATGCTATTGATATTTCAACACGGCCTTAATCAAAACACATGAAGAAGTCTTCTGAAACCATTTGTCGCTGTGCACGTGTGCACATGTGCAAATGTGCATTTTTTTTTAAATCTTCCTTCGCTTACTTGCCTCGGGCAAAGGTAATGTTTGAGGAGTACTTCCAAAGTGAGTAGCAGAATTCCTACTGGATACTCTCTAAATGTAACAGATTTAATGAGAGGAGACAGTTATGCCAGTTTTCTTTTCACTCCTCACCTACAAGGAGTTATCTTGTAAGACGATGTCCTAAAGATAC
This sequence comes from Pelochelys cantorii, assembly GCA_032595735.1. Classification (NCBI taxonomy): domain Eukaryota; kingdom Metazoa; phylum Chordata; order Testudines; family Trionychidae; genus Pelochelys; species Pelochelys cantorii. The sequence continues at coordinate 73,650,908 of CM064327.1, forward strand.
AGACTTAAGATTTCAGAGAGAAAAAAATACTGAACCAGAACATATAGGATTAAGAATAAAATGCCTCTAGGGGCATACAGTGTAGCAAAACACATACAGCCCACCAGCTTTTAAAATACTTTTTCCAGGTCAGGGTTAGAGATGTTAAATTTCAATTAATCAGCTAATCGAGTAGTTGATGGAATTTCCATCAACTACTCAATTAGTCGATAAAGGGGAAGAGAGTTGATCACTATCCCTGCTGCACCTCTGCCTTTAAAATGTAGCAAGAGCCACCATGGCTCTTGCTACATTTCAAAGGCACAGCAGGGGACCCGGTCATGGAGGCAGAGGTGCAGCAGGGACCCCGGAACAAGCAAGGACTGCTTCAGTCCCTGCTCACGCCAGGTCCCAGAAGCTGCACCTCTGCTTTTTAAATGTAGCAAGAGCCTCCCGCTGAGCCTCTGACTTTAAAATGTAGCAAGAGCCGCAGGCAGCTCTTACTACATTTCAAAAGCAGACACGCAGCTTCTGGGACCAGAAGCAAGCTGGGACAGCTGAGTCCCAGCTCGTGCCCAGTCCCCCGATGCGCCTCTGCCTTTTAAATGTTGTTTAAAAGGCATTTAAAGAGCAAAGGCACAGCTTCTGGGACCAGGTGTGAGCCGGGACAGCTGAGTTCAGGCTCGCACCTGATTCCCTGTTGCATCTCTGCCTCCCCAGCCCCGCTGCAAAGATGGTGCTGGGGGAAACCAGCTTTTACGCTGGCTCCCACCCTTGCTTCCTCTGAGAGAGGCAGCAAGGGAGGGGGGAGTGACTACTTGACTAGTCACTTACATCCCTAGTCAGGGTTATCCATAAAATTAATAAAATAAGCAGATTTTGTGTTGGAACTGTTACAGGTATGTTGTAAGGCATGAATACAATTAAGCATTTATAGTCATGTCACTCTGGGTTGACTATAACAAGCTTTATTTACATTTAGGGATGTAAATATGCAGAAAAAATTAACTGGTTAAACAATTTAATTGTAACCGTTTAACTGGTTAACCAGCTGGAATCCAGTCAGCCCACCCGGGCGAGAGGCTCCTCCAGCCCAGCCCTCCACCAGCAGGTGGGTGACTGCTCTAGCAGGCCGGCCGGGGTCCCGTCACATCTTGCCGGCAGGGGACTGCTTGGGCCAGCTAGCTGGGGTTCCATCATGCGACCCATGGAGAACTGCTCGGCCTGGCCATCCGCGATCCCGCTGTGCCACTTGCAGGGGGCTGCTCCAACCGACATCCTGCAACGCTGCATGGGACTGTTTTGACCTGTCTGGGATCTTGCAGACGAACCGCAGCTGGCAGGGGACTGCCTCCCCCTGCCCTGCCGGTTAACTAGTTACCCTTTTACATTATAACGCAATAATATAGAAAGAGATGCTACTTAGCTATGTGGCCCTTAAGTCTCCTAGCTCTGAAACTGCTCTCCCATCTGTAAAACTGCTCTCCCATCTTGTGAGGAGGATGTTCCCATCTGTAAAACTGATCATATTTATCCTCATTGTATAGCATTTTGATGCTTGGAAGAAGTCTCAGCCTTTGTAAAGAGATTACTTTTTTCAGCAAGACCCAATGTTTTCTCTCTTGCTCTTCCATTGCCCGCTACACATCACAGCTCCTTATAGTGCTTCCTATTGGCTAACACAAAAAGAAAGGGAGCCAAGCCGTGTTATCACTGATGTAGGGAATGAACCTTTGTTGGCAGTTTGGTAGGTTTTAATCTCGTTAGGGTGAACAAAGTGTGTGTGCCTAAAGGGTGGATGTGACACAGAAGGTCAGGAGAAGGAAAACTAAAACCAGGAAGGGAGAAGTGACTTTTCTCCCCCCCCCCCCCAAAAAAAAAAGTATCTGAATTCCCCAACCATATCCATTAAGGTGTGTGGAGGGAGGAATGGAAGTGGGAAGGAAAGACTGTAAAAAAAGTGGTATGAAAACCCTCATCTTGTTTTATTAAGGGGAGGGCGGATTATTCAATTGTTGAAGGAGCTAGTATTACAAATGAAGAGGATTTGGTAGGTTTCCAAACTTACAGAATGATTTCCAATCTATTTGAACAATTTGAATGGTGACATCACATCACTAGAAGTAGTCAATTCACTGGCACAATCAAATTCTCATGCTTCAAACTCTCCCAAAGCAGACAGGAAAGTCACATTTTGAACAAGCGAAATACAGCCTTCTCGGACCAAATACATAGAATTTTTTGTTAGCTGCCAGTGGGATTTTGCTGTCCTTGTTAAATATAAAATGATTAATGTCATAACTAAGATCAGCCATCATGTTATGACATTTATCTTCATGAGTGAGAACAGGAAGGGCTACTGTGAATTATTCCAACTCTCCTTATGAGATGATTAAAGTAACAAGAGATTAGTCACTAATACCAGCTGCATATAAAACAAAACAAATGATCTTGGATGGTATGAGTTGGGGACCAACACCTTACTTGCAGATGGTACAGCTGTCAGTTACTCATGCAAGGTTCTCAAACAAGGGAGAATCAGTACTTTGACCACACCAAACCAGGGGCATAGCCACAGGTGGGCCATGGCCCACCCACTTAGTATCCACACTCACCCACCCAACCCCAGATCTGCTTTGGCTCCAGCACTCGCCCTGCTGTGTCCACTTGCCCAACATTCCTGCCAGAAAGGCTGAGGCACAGGGGCTTACCCTGCTCCATCTGGAGATCTAGCTGGGGAGCAGGGTAGTGCATGATGGCTTGTTCCACTCTGCCCACTCACCAGCCACTTCAGTCAGCAGTGTGACTGAGGTGAGTCCATGTCCCAGTTGCACTCCCCAACTGAAGCACTGGGCAGACTGCCCTCCAACCCCACTCCCCAGCTGGAGCCAGCGTGGCAGCAGCAGCCCACTGGGCTCGCAGGCAGGGACCGGAGCTCACCCATTGCCAGGGCATTGTCCCGGACCATTGCGATATGGCTTGGCCCAGGAGCACTGCAACCCAAAGGGGCAGGGCAAATGGTCGAGGGCTGAGCAGGGCTCATACAGTGCAGCCACAGCTTGGGTTGCGGCCCGACCTCCACTGTCCGCCTGCGGTGGCCCTGCAATTCCCAGCTGGGCTCTGCCCATCCCCTGCCTGGCCCGCACGGTGCCTGGGTGCCACCACCTGCCGTGTCTGGCAGCCAGTGCGCAGCTCCCGCTCCGCAATCGCTTTGACTTCACTCAAGCAAGGCTAGGGATGCAAATAGGCGGGTCAAGAGCCCAGCACTGCCTTCCTGGAGCCATTTCAACTGCCCTCGCACCGAGCCCAGGAGCTACTCCGCTGTAGCTCTGCAGTTTAAATGTAGGAGGAGCCAGGCTGCCTGCACACCCAGCTCTTACTACATTTAAACTGCAGAGCCACAGTGGGGGGTAGCTACCAGAGGCTTCGAACCCTAATGACTAATCGTGTAGTCAATAGAAATTCTATCGACTACATGATGAGCTGATTACTTGCTTCTTAACATCCTACTATTTAATAGGGGGCAGTGCATTAAAGCTTTTACGGGGAAGACCTGCATGATCACTTATAGTTTTTCTCTTTGAGAACAATATGACCACTCCAAACTGCTGGCAAAAGAACCAAACAAACTTTCATAGCACCTTATACTAGCAGTTCTTTTGTTGGTTTGTTCTGGAGCTGTTGTTTATAATACATACAAAGTGTATGTTATTTTTACATTTCCATTCTTTGCATCAGAAAATGTTTTTGATTATAACTGTGGTGAGTTTTAAGTGTTTGGAATGAATGGTAATCACAAGGTTTGATGAAAGGGAACAGATTTTTATTTTTTAATGGGGATGAATTGCCCTGAGTCTTTTAGAGAAGTTTTTTTTTTCCTCTGGTTACTGATAGACCACATCTATCATTCAATCTGTGACCCAAAAGAATTCTAGGAAGTAGAATACACCAAATAATAAGCATTACCAGTTTTTTTCCCCCAGAGAGAGTATCTATATCCACTCTACTCTCAATAAGGGCTTCCAGAAGTCCAAGCATAAGGTTTTCAAAAATTCTTTATGATGCCACCAGTAACTCACACATATCAGCCATATATCAGCCATACAACAAGGCAACATTCTTGTGAGGAGGATGTTCCATGACAGTGTAGTTGGGAGATGCTGTATTGACATAGTTGACAAAGAAAGATCAACAGAGTGGTTTACCAACTGAACAGAATATTCCCTTAAACAGTTAAATTCAATAGAAGCTATCAATTTCAAAGCCAGACCTATTAAATAGGGCTTCATCTCCACAAGGAACAAAGATGAAGGCACTCAAGACAAGACACTAGCTATTAGCAGCCATGAACTCTAGAGTCAGTCTGGAAAGAGAACTCTTTGCATGGGCCATAAGCCTGCTTCAAATCCAAAAATCAGACCAGACAAGAACAGCGATGGGAAATCTGAGATGCAGTATATCAGCCTACATGCAACAAAACTACTTCAACTATGTCCTAGAGAAGGTAGATACTTTAATCTGTACAGGGGGATACATAGAATTTTCTTCTTTGGTGGGGATAGTTATAAATACATCTTCACACAACTGGGTTTCCTGTTCAACCAAGAAATAAGTTTTATTTTGGGTCTCTTAGTTTACTGCTCCATCTTCTCACCACCTATCTTCATCCTACTGTGAAGAAACAATGGCCTTTTAAAAATATGATTTATTCAATGGCAAGTTCATTCTGCCTTTTTTGAACTCGACGCTTGCCTTTGAGGGAAGTTCTCTCCTGAAGTAAGCCTTTCTTTGAACCCACAAAGGTAAACATTAGCAACTCCGAGTATCAGCATAGCCCTAGTCTTTAAGAAAGAAATTAAATCCCAGTTTAAGTCACTTTTAAAGTAGGACTTTTCTTGGGGCTACAAAAAACTAAAAATACTGCACATTCAGAAATCAAGGAATTACTTTGGTGGATTCAATAACTTGCCCTTCCCTGGGGACTGCACCTGGATATGTTGGCAGGGCTTGAGTGTTTCAATGACCCTGAGTTCTATACCAGGAAGACTTATTCTTGGTAGGGCCATCCAAGCCATACAGATCAAAGGGTAAGGCTCAGATTACAAACAGTCCACTGATCCTACAAGTTGGTGGCTGAAAAACTTATCAGTTCAGTAACCTGAAAACCTATAGGGATATACAGAAGTGTATTAGAAAGTATAAGTTTTCAAGTCACCAGGGCCTGATGATATGCATACTGGAATATTCAAGAAGCTGACTGAGATGATCTCTGAGCCATTAGTGATTAGCTCTGAAATGTCATGGAATAGGGAAGAGACTCCAGAATTCTGAAAAAGGGGAAACATAGTGCCAATCTATAAAAAGGGAATCAAAGAGAACCCAGGGAATTACAGACCAGTCAGCTTAACTTCTGCACCTGGAAAGATAATGGAGCAAAATAATTAAGCAATCAATTTGCAAACTTCTAGAAGAGAAAGGTGATAAGCAACAGTCAGCATGTAATTGTCAAAAACAAATTAAACCTGAAAGCTTTCTTTGACGGGGTAACAAGCCTTTTAGATAAGATGGAAAGAGTAGATGTAGTAGATCTCGACTTTAGTAAAGATTTTGATACGGTCTTGCATGACCTTATAAAAAAAACTAGGAAAATGCAACCTAGATGGAGCTACTATATGAGTAAAAAAATGGATTGGAAATCCATTGAGAAAGAGTAGTTATCAATGGTTCAGAGATATGCTGGAAGAGCATGAGTGGGGTCCCACAGGGATCAATTTTGGGTCAAGTACTGTTCAATATCTTCATCAATTATTTAGATAAAGGGCATAAAGGGTACACTTATAAAGTTTGCATATGATACCAAGCTGGGAGGGTATGTAAATGCTTTGGAGGATAGGATGAAAATTCAAAATGATCCGGACAAACCAGAGAAATGGTCTGTAGTGTATAGAATAAAATTTTAAAAGGACAAGGGCAAAGTACTCCACTTAGGAAGGTGCAATCAGTCACACACATATAAAATTGGAAATGACTGCCTAAGAAAGAGTACTATGGAAAGGGATTGGGGAGTCATAATTGGACACAAGCTGATTATGAGCCAAGTGCCAACAGTGTAATACCATCACAAAAAAAGCAAACATAATTCAGGGATGCATTAGTAGTAGTGTTGTAAGCAAGTTGCAAGTTGTAATTCTTCTGCTCTACTCTGCACTGAATAGGGATGTTAAAATTCATTTACTCAAGTAAACGTGTAACCGCTGAAAATTTCAGTGATTACATGAGAGAGGCAGGTGGCTCCTGACTGCCCCCCCTCTCCCCCCCTGTACAGAGGCAGCAACAATGGAGGGGGTGGTGGAAAGAAGGCTGCAGCTCACTGGGAGCTGGTGTGCACCAGGAGCTAGCTTTTAAGCCAGCTGCCCATGCATACCAGGAGCCTGCAGATAACCGTGAATGCTAACCGATGAGCCCATGGTGTCCAACACGCTAGCCACAAGTGGCTATTTGGCCAGTTGAGTGTGGCTAGTTCCCTGCTTCAGAACTGGTTGGACACCACATCCCTAGCGCTAATTAGGCCTCAAATGGAGTCTACATCCAGTTCTGGGTGCCACATTTCAGGCAACGTATGGACAAAATGGGAAAGTCCAGAGAACAGCAACAAAAATGAATAAAGGTATAGAAAAAGTGACCTTTGAGGAACACTGGAAAAAAATGTGTTTATTTGGCCTGGGAAAAAGACAACTAAGAGGGGATGCGATAACCGTTTTCAAGTACACAAAAGGTTGTCACAAGGAGGAAATTGTTCTTTTTAACCTCTGGGGCACATCTACACAGTAGGGCTAAAGCCGAACTAAACTACGCAACTTCAGCTATGTCAATTGCATAGCTTAAGTCAAAGTAGCTTATTTCGTCTTTTGGCGTTGTCTACACAGCAGGAAGTCCGAGAAAGAGCATTCTTCCTTCAACTTTGCTTTCACCTCATAAAATGAGTGTTACAGGAGTTGGAGTAAGAAGTCCTCCAGCTCGCCATTATTTTGACATTATGTTGAAATAACTGCTTGTAGTGTAAACGTGGACTGTGTTATTTCGTCAGTTATTCCGAAATAACACTGCTGTGTACATGTAACCTAAGAGACAGGACAAAAAGCAATGGGCTTAAATTGCAGCAAAGGAGGCTTAGGTTGTGCTTTACTCACAGCAGGAAATCTCTGTCTTAACAACACCGAGAACATACAGAGAATGGCTCAGGACAGACAGGGATAGAGAAGTCTTGCTCAGCCCTAAGAAACATATGACAGATCAGAAAGGACTATGAATTAAAATCACCGCAGTCCACACAAAAAATACAGCTGGCTTTTATCCTTCAACTCTCTGGGTGCTCTAGCACCGAATGAACTCTCTTGTTCAATGGAGCAGTCTCAGAAAAAAATTATTTTAAGGACATGGAACACTATTGTAAACTTGGTATCCTAAAGAAAGGGAAAAGCCCTTGTCTATTGACAAGTATCAGAGGGGTAGCCATGTTAGTCTGGATCTGCAAAAGTGGCAAGGAGTCCTGGTGCACCTTATAGACTAACATGTATTGGAGCATAAGCTTTCGTGGGCAAAGACCCACTTCGTCAGATGCACGAAAGCTTATGCTCCAATACATCTGTTAGTCTATAAGGTGCACCAGGACTCCTTGTAACTTTTGTCTATTTACAGAAGGTCTGAAAAAAATTCCAACACACATCACAGCTATAGTTTCAAAACATTCATTTCCAAAATCGCCATGCAACTTAAACAGACCCCTTGGGAACCAGCTCCAGTTGACTGTGGTCTTAGAAAACGCTGTTTCCCTACAAAATCCTGTTCACAGAAAGATGAAAGGTCACTTTACACAAAGGTTATGTTTCTTCAGCATGGGCCTCTAGTGTCGCTGGCTGTCCAGTTCATCTTGCGCCTATAAGGCAATACAATTCAGTGACCGGAGGAGATTTTTGGCTTGTACTCAAGATTATGTATTTTGCCTTAAACTGTTCCAGACAGTCTGACCCATAAAGACAAATCTATTTATGGAACATTTAGAGGTTACACTCTTCAATGATAAAGAAAAGAAGCACTTCTAGTAATTAAACAAAAAACAGCAGTAGTCTCATAGGTACACACATAAGCATTGTTTCTCTATAAGCAATCTAAGTGAAGATCAGGTGACACCAACTCAGGCAACCCTTTCTCCTAATGAAGTTTTCAATCAGCCAAAGGAGAGGAAAATATTTCAGAAGACAAGTGGATCTTCTCATTTATTTCTAAAAGGTTATTTCTTTAACTTCACAATATTCTCTTGGATGAAATGGATAATAAAATACATTATCCTAAATTTAATTGGAATGTGATATAATAAAAAGCACAGCAGTTCATTTCCCAAAGGTTCTAATTTTAGTTTCTACAGATGACAAGATTATTTGATTTGTTGTTTTATTCTCCATACTTCATAATATAAATCACAAGAAAACAAAAAAAATTGGAAGTTTTATTTAAGATTATTGTGTTACCACGTCACTGAAATAAGCAGCTGATAGACCAATGAAGCATCTTTCCAAAATTAAGAAATTAATTTCTGTCTCTTTCATTTCTCTCCTTTTCTATTACAGAATTTTGGTTTCCTCCTGGGATTTTTTGTTTGCTTGTTTGTTCATTTTGTTCCACTTCACACTGCACCTTTTAATCTTTCCCCTCTCTCCCTGCAGATCTCTAACTACTCTCTACTTTTCCCTGACCCTTTGTCAATACTGCTCCCCCATAGAAGATGCATGAAAGTTTGCATTTTAAAGTTCAAGAGACAGGGATGTGTGTGCCAAAATAGAAGGACACAGAAAAATTTAAAAGCATGTTATAATTTACCTACAGAAATTTTTTAAATGTGGGATTTTGAAACATTAGTACTTACAGTCGTTTCCTAGACTTCCCAGATCTCTTTCTTTCTTACATACACGTGCATACAAACACTATAACTTCAGTATCTAAGTAACTTCAGCCTTCAAGTAATACATAGGAGTTTTCTTAACACGCAAGTTTTAAGAATGCTGAGAAGAACAGACAGGTGCAGTGTTTTTTAATTTAAACTTACAGGTCTCTCTGCATCTGTGACTTTCAGGGGCATTTCTCCACACACACACACACACCAGGTGTCAAATTTTACTTTCTGTTACAGGGACACATCAGGTGTCAAATTTTACTTCCTGTTACAGGGACACTCTCTGTTACAAGGACAGAGTTTAGTTTAAGATTTTGTATATTGGCCTAAAGGGTTAGCAACTCAAACATTGCAGTACTCCGCTAGCGCAGGAGAACTACAGTGTAATTAACCAATTTTCATTGCCTAAACGAACCAAAAAAAATGCAGAGATAGCATAAAATATTTTTTAAATACAATACAATTTTTAATCACTTAAAATGTTAGTAATATAAAGAATCTTTATGATTGTATATTAGACAGAAGCTGCACCTAGGCAGGGTAGAGACCATCATGAAGGGGTGGGATTCTTTTTCTTTTTCAAACATCTATTACATCATTGGAGAGTAACCCCAAAATACACTAAGCATAAACATGGCTGAAGAGAAACAATTAAGAAGAGCCATTTACAGAGACCCAACTCAAGCGAAAGAAATAAACTTGAAAATGTTTTTAAAAGCTCATCAAATAAACACAGTAGTTCAGATATGTGCTCATCATCTTCCAATCCATACAAACATAGCCACTAAAATCTTCTAACCCATTGTTGTATCATACTTTTTTAGTGTCCTCTGACTTATCTTCAACTGCATTACATTTATGCCTTGATTTAGTTCTCATGCCCTTCACTCCACCCATCTCTACCTATTGTTCCTCATCACTTACATTGTATCCAGCCTTTCTCCAGCGATGCTGGTCCTCCCAGACATCCATCTGTTCAACTCTTCCACGTTTATGCTTTCTTATATGCTATCTTTGTGCATGGAAAGCCTTCGCAGAACTACTAGAACAACTTTATAAGCTCTAGCTCAAAACTTTCTTTTGCAATAGCACTAATATTACCACTTACATTATGGATGTCTAATGTTTGCTAAAAATATCCAAATGATTCAGAATAAGTAAACTGTCTACAAAGTCAGTCAATCTCATTTCATTGTCCTTCACTTCTTGATTGATTGTTTTTTAAACACTCACTTGTGCTTTGTTTCTATTTAGGTTCTAACCTTTCAGGGTCAGGGATCATGTCTTCATTTAGAACAATGCACCCCTGATCCTGACTGGGGCCTTTAGGGAATCACACTACATAGATAAAAATCAATGTTCTTCTTGCCTTGCTATTAAAAAAAATTAAAAATTCTCAGACCTCAACATCTGCAAAGGGGGAAGTAGACAGCGGTTTATAAAAGTATGATTATTCTTTCACATTGCAAGATGACTTTAGTCATATTTGAATCAGAAAGCTGGAAGAGGAATGTAACAGGAAACAGTTTAAACCATGAGTGTTATCTAAAGGTGACCTGCAAACATAAAAGATAAATTCCATTGACTGCAGCAAAACATATTGAATGCCCTCACTGAAAAGGGTCTTTAGCTTGTAGGGCGTGATCAGACTAAGTGCAGAGGACCTCCTAGGAGATATCAAGCAGGCTCCACTCCAAATCACAAGAGAGCTTGAAGGCACTTCTCATGTTGCAAACTTGGCCCACAAATAATCCAAATTTACCCTTTTTATTTCATTTCAGGTCTTCTAAATTTACAGACATCTGCCTCCAGATTCTCTGCAATGCTCCATTGGGTCCCATGCTGTGATATCACAATTACTAAGGAAGCTTTCTAGAGCACTGAAACCATCTGTAGGCAGCTGATTTGTCTTCCAGGGGCTTTTTGTAGTTTTTGAGGTTACTTTAAAATCATATAACATATTCCTCTTTACTTCAGGATCAATGTTCAAAGGTCTGGCTCCATGCTATCTCATTTGTACCTGAAGCATCACAGTTAATCAAGACAGAAGAGTCTACAGTACATCTCAGAGAAAAAGGCAAGGCTTAGTTGTTTATAAGATTAATGTCTCTCATCATACCTAATAAGGTCACTGTCCACATACTGGTCAAGTAAATTAAGGTTACATTTTTATTTGCAGTTCACCTTTTAAAATATTTTAATCTACCGAGCTCTAAAATACTCAATGCTAACAAACAGCAGCGCTGCCATGTACATGCAATCACAAAAAAAAGAAATAGATGCAGGAGTTGTGCTACCTAACAAGTACAGCAATTGCTTTGAATAAAAAAAAAAATCTGAAGGAAGCTCTAGGGCAAATAAATAACATTAAAACCCCCCACAGATCTTCAAAGAAGCATTGATTGTGGATCAAAGGGAAAGGCCATCAAAACCTCCTGAAGCAGCAATATATCTGCATGTCAGAAAAAGAATTAACTTAGAAGAAATATGGAAATAATACTAGGTTTCTGTTAAGCCAACAACAAAGAAATCCTTAGTGTAGTAAAACAAAGTCATGTCAAATCCTCATTTTTAGAAATGCATGAAGTTCCTTTCTTAGTTTTTTAATTGTATTCATTTAAGAGTGAAGACTGGAGACAAAAGTCAAAAGTATTACAAAGCTCTTACTTACTATACATCTTACAATTCTGATTTTGGTCTCAACTATGGGCTTCAAATATAAAGACATACTATAATATCTTTCCAAACCACTGTACGAGCTACTTCAACTACACTATCTCAGTAGAACAAAGAACAAGTAAACTGCAACAAGATTTGGATAACAATTTAACTGTCATATAAACTTGCTATTTTAAATGTAAAGATTTTTTTACTATTAATTTACAACAATTTAGTCTTAACTAAGACCACAAGCCTGCCAGAAAGCACAAAAAGAAGAAAGCATTAGAAAGCTCCTGTTCATTCATCACCTGTACCAAGAAGATTCTGCATAGTGCAGCAAAACATGCACAATGCTAAGCAATTTGAGCAAATCTCTACACTCATTTCATTATGAACAGGACTTGGAGAAGGAAAAGCAGCATGCATGGGACAACAGAGTGAACATAAGTAGGGCCCTACCAAATTCGCAGCCATGAAAAATGCATCACAGGGTAGAGTCCCTCATGAAGAAGTGGGAGAGGACTGCAGCTGCACCTATGTAGGGAAATCTAGTCTTTTGTGTGCTTTTACTCTATACTATACAGATTTCATGAGGGGAGAGCAGTATTTCTCAAACTGAAGGTCCTGTCCCAAAAGAGGACAGGCTGGGGGGAGGAGGGGCATCAAGTTATTTCAAGGGGGGTGGGGCACATTATTGCTGTCCTTACTTCTGCATTGACTTTAGAACTAGGCGGCTGGAGAGCAGTGGCTGTTGGCCTGGCACCAAGCTCTGAAGTCCGTGCCCTGCCAGCAACCGTACAGATGTAAGGATGGAAATACTAGACCATGCTGAATTACCCATGTACTGCTGTCTTTCGAGCTAGGTGTCTGGGTAGTGGCAGCTACTAAATGAGGGCCCTGCTCTACAAGCAGCAGCACCGAAGTAAAAGTGGCAGTACCATACTGTGCCATCCTTTCATTTGTGTTGCTGCTGCTGGCAGCAGTGCTATCTCCAGAGCTGGACTCCCAGCCTGTAGCCACCAACCTTCAGCTACCCAGCTCTGAAGGCAGCGTTCCGTCAGCAGTATAGAAGAAAGGCAGTAGTATCGCGCAACTCCCCTTATAACAATCTTGCAACCCCACCACAATTGCAACACCGTGACATTTCAGATTTAAATATCTGAAATAATGAAACGTACAATTCTGAATCTTCTATAACAATGATATTGACCCAAATGGATTGTGAATTTTGTATACATAAATAATGTGCAAATCAGACAATTTTAGAATTTTCAGCTACTCCTACTATCAAGTGGAAGTTATAGTTCAAATATGCTTTAGAGCTGTACTTTAGAGCGAGAAGGGCAGCGATTAGGAAAGGTTATTCACAGAAATACTTTCAAACGGTTACGATAAAACACCATCCTTTAGAGGCAGATGCTCGATGCCTCATGAACTATACTGGCCACACGGGGCTGGGATAGCTTTGCAGCTTGCAGCATCTGCCCCCTTCAAGCCAATTTTATCTTTCTGGGTCATAAGAAACAAAGCAGTATGCTTGGCAGCCATAAATAATGGCTTAGTGTGGTTCAATGACAACTCCAATTTATACCACTGAAAGACTGAAACTCAAAAGAACAAACCCCATCAATTCAACTTCAAATCTGTATTAAAATTTTCAAAGTAATACATTTATGAAACATACTAGTGACAATTTCCAACATCCATGTATTTGTAAATCTGTATTTAATTATTTTAGTGTCTCCCTCAATTTTCAAGTGACTGATGAACTTAAACAAAATGTGAAACTATACAGACACAAAGGTTCCCAGAGTTGCTGGCTTATTACCTCTACTAAAACTATCAACAGCTGGTCTGTAATTAATTCTTCTGTAATGTATCTGTATTGTGTATGTCTTCTGCAACCAAGGAACTTGGAAAATCCAACACAACGTAGAAAATTAGTACAGGACGAAAGTCAACAATATTTCAAGACTTCCAATTACACTATAATTTTGGGCTTAAGAACACTCAGAATTAAGGCTGCGCAAGCTTTTCCATGTAATGGAGTCATTTTCAGTAGCTTTAACTTTTTCAGTCTTTTTAAAGCTTTTTGCTGAAATTTGGCAGGTTTGCTCTCTCTGAACAAACAAGTTAAAAGAATATAAGTCAAAATAATTCAACTATAGGAGCGTAAGGAAGGGGAAGCTACTCTCTTCACCACCATCCATTATAAAAATATTTTTTTATAAAAAGTTCTAGCACTTAGTGATCTGCAGCAAAAATCTGATAAGCAGATAATCCACAGGTTGCATGTGTGCCTTTTAGAAGCCTGGTAAAAATTGGCTATGATTTGTCATAGATCTCAAATATATCTTTCAGTGGCTGGTTGAAATCTGTCATACTTAAAATATGTTCTTTGCACAATGGATTCTGTAATACAATCTCCTAACAGTCTGCTACCACTCTATTGGTTATGTGCATGTATTCATTGCTGTGGAATGTTGTAGGCAGTGCTATGTTTTTTCTCTATGATTAGTGGAGGTGAGTGAGGAAAGAGGTAGGGTGCTACATATGGAAAGAAGTTAGATCACAAAGGAATCCTGTCACCCTCCACAAAATAAAGTAAAATGAATGTCCCCAGTGTCCCTGCCTTATTGATAGCACAGTATACAACATTTTAATGTGGTATAGCAAACAGCTGACTGCAATAGCATTTGTTAGTCTCTTCATAAATTAGGTCTTGATTTAAGACTCTATAGATAAAAACACTACAAGAATAAATCTTGCAATCTTAACATTCAAATATCAAGAAATGATAAAATATGATTGCATATCAATATCTCATTCTTTGTGCATGCTGAACAAGTAAAAAGACAAGATGGTGCAATGATTTGGGCCTGGGGTCCAGACTACCCTTGCTTTATTTGTTTGAAGTGGGGATGCTACAGATGACACTATATCCACTTCTACCATGATAGCTTAGAGCTAACAAACTGAACTGTCTCCCCACCCCCACCCCCCTCCCGCCAGGTAATCTGCATTCTTTTTCTGCCTCTTTCAGAGATTTTCTATGCAACCTTGGACAGGATATTTAATCTCTTTGATTTGGCTCTGCATATGTAAAATAAGGATAATAATTCTTAACTTCATGAGCATCTTGAAAGGCTAATTCAATTTACATTTGCAAGGCTCTCAGGTACAAGTGCCAAACAAAAGCAAATAATATAAAACATTTTGGATTTGGAAGGTGTGCAGTATATGAAGCAGAGGGCCACACAGTGGAGGAACAAAGAAAATAAAGTGAAAAAACTCAACAGCTATTTCATTCACTGATGCCATTCTGTATTGTGTGAGCTAGAGATGCTATGGGAAAATAGTGCATGAACATAAAAGACTGTACTGTAATGCATACACATACACAAGAGAGCAGAGTTAAGGTTGCACAAAACAATCTTAATTTTGTCATTTCATAACTTTGGAGTATTCCACTTTCCAAACTTAATACACTTGTAAGCTTTTTATACGAAATAGAATAAAAAATGAATATCAGTACTTATATTAATCCAACCTTCCTGTTCTTAAAAACAAATTCATTGGCCAATCAATTTTATAACAGATATTGATCTAGCTAGCTCATGAGTCATTACTTGTGAGTATGTATCAATCACTTCATTCTTTACTTGCTGTTGGAAAGAAATTGATTCAATCAAGCCTTGCAGTAATACATTATTGATTTATGCCAAGAAAATGGAATCATAAGGAACCATGAGGGCCTTTACATAAAACACTGTAAGGACTCACATATTGGGCCTCAATAAGGATCTGCTAGCATGAATTCCTGCACTATTAGATCCTGATGAGGAACCAGGGGCCAAAGCAAGCAGTACTATTTGTTAGTCATAAGAAACAGATTTTGGACAAGCTTCTGGATAATTTAGTAACTTTGGGAGGCTGGACAAAACACTGTACAACAGGCATCATGCTTCATCACCCACATTTCATATACTGCAACTACCAATCGCCGTAGGTTTTTACAATCAAGTCTGTTCTGAATGAAAAAAAATAATAATGTGACTTATACAAAGTCTTAACTCTTCCCCATTCACATCAGCTCAATCTATGTTCTAGAAGCTATTAATTCTTCCAGAGCCAACTACACCTTAACAGAAATTCTCACTAGCCGAGACTACCTCCTTTCCCATTTATGATGGCTTATCCTTCCTATGGCAGATACAGCAACTGATTCTTAAATGCAAGACTAAAATACATGCACTTCTATCCTAAGGTTAAATGTCTTTTAATGAAATTTAGCATCTTACAATACAAAGAAGCTAGCCACAAACCACTGTGAAGAGCTTTGAAGTCGACACGTTTGGGAATAACTACTCTAGTCATTCGTTAGGGGAAGAGAGTGCCTTTTTTAGTGCAATTACTGCTTTACCAGATTTCACAGAGATATGAAAAGACAATAGTGAGAAAGAGAGAACCTTGTGGCTGGTACATTTCCTGTTTTAGACAGGCATATTTTACAACTATAAAACTGTCTACATCAATCCAAGCTTGCTAAAGCTAAACTAACTGTACTGATTTTTTGCCACATGTCCATTACTTCTTGTATATTCAACCGGTGCTCCTATAAGGCACTGGCAATGACATCTATAGTTAGGACTGCCTCCTATTTTGATATACATTTTACAGTAGAAGCACTGAATGGCTGAAATGTAATGTAATGTAATGGTCCATAGTCCCTCAAGATACATCCTTTCAAAAAGGACTGTGCTTCACAATGTTCCTAAGACAAAAAATAAATGAAAAAGACACTTGCACCACCACAAAAAAAAGATTGTGTTATTTTTATACTAATTTGATTGTTGAATAATGGGTAAAATATGAAATTGAAATGGATACCAAAAATAAAACCAGTACATCTTTCTAGCTGTCCTCTTTTCTGTAACTGCATCTAACTGATACTGAACCAACCCCATCTTCAAGGAAGGCACACATAGTGTATAGTACACAAACACTTTGTGAAATTCCTAGAATGGAGAGAACCCACACAAAAGGGTCCTGAAAAGCACAAAGTAAATTATGTGCCTTAATACACTTAACAAACAATAAAACAAAAATCACATAAACACAGATACTGGAGAGAAAAGGAAACAAATAATTCCCCAGCCCTTTAGGAACACATTCTTTTTAGCCAGATAGCTTTCTGAGGGGTGGGACTGATTGCCTGGTCTACTTCTCTATTCAGATGGGTGCGAGGAATCTCTGGATAATTGTCTCTCCTACACAGTAATGGGGTGGTGGGAATCCTTGGATCTTTTACTTACATTTTTAAGGGGAGCAGGGGGACTTTTCCTAAGCCATTTTAAACATAAACACAGCGAGATAGGGAAAAGGGAATTTCACACACACTCTCTTTTACATACACTCACAAACACAGGGAGTAGCTATTTCCCCACATATCACATGGATGGCACAGAGCTAGATCTAGCCCACATATACACGCTACGAGGGGGGCTGCCCTGGGAATCTCACACACATGCCTACCAGAGGCGCCCCCTGGGGACGAGGGGACTTCACACGCACAAGAAGGGGGGATTCCCCTGGCTAGCCGCTTCGCCCCTCACACCCACGTAAGGGGGGGGGGCAATCACTCACACCCCCTCTGCCGCCCGGCGCGTCAATCCCTTCGCTCACACAGCTCTGCACGCTCCCTCCAACATCCCCTCTTGATTGCAACAAAGCCAGAGGGGGGGAGGGTGTCGGCACGGAGCTAGCCGCCCCCTCCGCTCGCCGGGGCCCGCCCGCACCATGCGAACGCAGCACCTACCAGGCGGGCAGCCTCGGCCCAGGTGCGGTCCTTCTTCTTCCTCTTGTCTTTCATGTTTGCATCTCATTGAGATGGTTCTAGGGGGGCGGGGGGAGGGCGGACTGGAACGTGCGGGGGAGGGGGGCCCGGAGGGGCTCCACACAGACAAGGCTGCACGGGCGCAGAGCTCCGGAGCCCCCGGGGCGGGGGGGCGGGGAGGGGGCTGGGCCGGCTCGGGCTCCCGCAGCAGCAGCAGCAGCAGCTCAGCTGACAGCTTGAGGGATGCTCCGCTACTCTCACAACAATGCACTATGACGTCACACAGGGGAATGGCGACCGCTCCAAACATCCCGGCCAAGGCGGCCCGCCCTCGCGAGGAAGCCGCGCGCGAGGCCGGAGCGATTCAAAAACCTCGCGAGAGCTGCTAAGGCGGTCGCCCCTTCCCCACAATAGGGGGAGAGAGGAGACTGAGGGGGGGAAGAACTACATATCCCAGGGTGCAAGGCGCGGACAGCCAGCGCCCACAGAGCCTGCAGCAGCATTGCCCCATGGGAAATGTAGTCTCCCCTGGGACAACCCACCGGGAGCTGTTGCCAATAGGCTAGGCAAAGCCCGAGCCGTGCGCGTTCGTCGTGGGAGGGGGCGGGGCGGCGCTGGGGTTATAAATGCGAATGGGGACTGGCACGATGACATCCCTAAATGTCTATTAGGGATGGTCTAGACAGTACTTGGTCCTGCCACGAGGGCAGGGGACTGGATTCGATGACCTCTGGAGGTCCCTTCCAGTCCTAATATTCTATGACAATGTGGTCATTTCAGCGAGGGGAATGGGTATTTGAGCTGGCTCGCTGTGCTTTCAGTTATACGCATTTTTAAACTCCTACCAAGCCTGCAGCAATAGCTACACCTTAAAGAATCAGAACAGTGTAGACTAAAAAAGTCAAGTCAGGATATTTTGAGTAAAGCAGTTTTCTCTGCTTTCTGCATCCTCAGCCTCCCTCCATGTAGATCCCCGAGACACACTTATATCCACCCATTGTAGCTCAGCTGCACTTCCAGTACAAGAAACATACCTCCCTTCTATCATCTGATGTTCTATCTCCCAATGTGTGATCCACCAGTGGTTTGACCTCCTCAATCAAACACCACCTTTCAACTCATCTGTCCTTTATAAGCCAGAAACAATAATACTTCCATCTTACCTCGCATAAAATCTTCCCACCATAGTTCATAACCATAATATGTTCATGTCTTACACTGTTATCCCCACCGTCTCAATAGACCAGCACCACTATACATCTATTATTCACTTTCCTACCCATATACAGGACAAAACTTAGAAAACAACGAATAGTCCTGCAGCACCTTAGAGGCTAACAAAAATGTAGATGGTATCATGAGCTTTTGTGGGCACAACACAATTTTCAGATGAATGGAATTCAAGGGGGTCCAAGTTCCAAATAAATAACAGAGAGAGGGGATGGGGAGGGAAAGGAAAGGGAAAAAATGGGAAAAGAATAGTCAATTAGGCTATGTCTACACTCGCGGCTTCTTCCGCAAGTACAGAGCGCCCACATTGCCCGCCTGCTCTTGCGCAAGGAAATTTACAGTATGGCATGATAAGAGAGGGCTTCTTTCGCAAAAGCTACGCTCTTTTCTAACAGGTGTAAGCCCTCTTGCGCAGGAGCTCTTGTGCAAGAGGGCAGTGTGGACGCTCGGCAGGGATTTCTTGCGCAAGAAACCCCTATGGCTAAAATGGCCATCGGAGCTTTCTTGCGCAAGAGAGCGTCCACACTGCCATGGGCGCTCTTGCGCAAAAGCACAGCTCGCACATGGCAGTGTGGACATTTTCTTGCGCAAGACTTCTTGCACCAGAACCCTTGCGCAAGATGTTCTTGCGCAAGAAACCGCCAGTGTAGACATAGCCTTAGAGTTTTCACGCTAAATGAAGTTGATAAAGAGGGTTCTAAGTACTCTTAAGTACCAAGTGTTTGGCCTTTTATGTCACTAGGATGTGGACTGTAGCAGGTAATCCAGTTAAGGTCTTTGTTTAAACCTCTATTTTAGGTATCAAACTTGTAATGAAAGTAAGCTGTTTTGTTACACACAGAAACCTATTGGGAACATTTTAACTTGCCCAGGCACTCATTAATGGATGTCAAAGCTTCCATATTATTAGAAGCCAGTTTCAAAAACCATCTTGAAAGGGAGGCTGCAGAGCTTAATTTCATTTACAAGTTTGATACCTACAATAGGGGTTTAAACTAAGACCTTAATTGGATTACTCGCTACAAAACTAACCATTTAACTTAAAAATGTTGTTTTGAGATGTTGTAAATATTTTATTTGACCCCAACTACTGGGGGGGGGGAGGAGGATTTCAATGAACTAAAAAACTTATTTTCTAGCTGAAACAAATGTGTATGTAAGTAAACAGTCACACCAACAAATAGTCACACCAACAATCATAGACTTTTAACAAACAACTTAAACACTGAGCATTAGAGTCCACCTCTGCTTCTGAGGTTTGAAAATTTATGATCTCATTTAAAATAGTGACTAATATAGTACAATGTCTTTTCATTTTCATGTCAAAAATTACTCAAGCTTTACTCTTGTGCTTAAGACAGTGTCATCAGAACTCTTTGAAAACTTACAGTTGTGTCTGTCTTCTCTCTCTCCATATTAATTATAAAAAGAAAAACAACAATTTAATGTATTTTGAGATTTTCCTGATTCAGAAGACCATATAAAATTTTTACTGGATCTGGTCCATGGTGAACAGTATTGTCCAGGTTTTTCAGCAGCACCACTCTCTAGCTGTTCATCTGTTCCAATGCATATCTGTTAACATAATTGTAAAAGAAATACAGGAAAGAAATTCATGAAATATCAGCTGGAAGTGCATTATAGGTAACACAGATCTTTCAGTTCAGGATTTAGGGTGGTAATCTAGTGAACAAAATTAAATTGAGGCATGCTCTTATTTAGAATTCTTCCCAGGAGATTTCACCCTCAATGAGACCTGAACTAGGAGCTCCAGATTCCAAAATAAATGGGAAAAGTTGTGCTGATATAACAAGGTACAGCCAAGAATTTACCTGATCTTAGTGTTTACTAGATAGTAAGAGCTGTAGTTAAGAATGCAAAACAGTTTTAATTGTTTATAAGCATACTAGAAGACTTATCTGGCATTACCTGGGTCTGAGGCCAGCCCAGGGGTATCATGGGGCCATGCACGCTGTCCACCAGCTTCTCCCCAGGGCCAGCCCAAGAGTGGTAGGGGATGCACAGGCCACCTACTGCCTTTTCCCCAGGGCTGGCCCAGTGCAGGGAGGAGGGGTTTTTCCTCAGGACTGGCCTGCACAACTGCTCCCTGCAGCAGGTTGGGTTGATAGGGACCATGCTGCCATTTGGTGCCTGCTCTGTGGGTCCAGGGCACTTGCTGCCCCCCATTGTCACTTGAGAGTGTAACTGTCCCTGCTATCACACCCCTCCCTTTCCATTTGATGTGAAACAATCACATTCCACGCACATCCCATTGTCCCAACACAACCAAACCCTTACATTGCTTTTAAGGTATGAATAGAGGAAGCTGCATACCAAATTTGAGAGTTTTGCCATTAAACTTCAATGGGACCAGAATTTCTCTCAAGATAAATAATCAGATCTAAGATTTTTGTTTTCAAAAGTGTTGTTGTAATTCACTTTCCCTAATACACAGACACTGTTGCAGTATTCTTAGTACTTGTGAGTGGGAGCACTCTCAGCAAGTGAAATCACAATTAATGCATGTCAGCCACCACCAGCGTAGAATGGTTCATGTGTCTAACTGTATTTTGTTTTCATCATCCCAGACCTGTGTTCTCCCAGAAGAGACATTAACTACTTTGGGAAAGTAGTTAATTTAACAAATATCAGCAGAAATCAACATACTTGTGTTTCTCTGAAATGATTGGCTAAAAATATAATTAAAATATAACTATTGAGTTTTTTTGAGAGAGTAAACATAATTAACAGATCCCCTCTTATTTAGATTGACAATTTTGCTTGAGGAGAACACAGATAATTTATTTAAACTAATTCCTCATTTAAATTGAGTGCTAATTGCTAAATTGTTTCTTCATAATGTTACCATAGAAAATGTAGATCAGGTGCAAATGGAGAGATTGATATTTTTAACTTTAGTTAATTACTCGTTTTTCTTTATCAGAAATTAACAGCAGATCATTAAAATGAACAAAAAAATCTTTCAATAAATAAAGTGTTTTAAAATCTTCAGTATTGATAAAATGTACCTGTCACACATAAGTGATTACTTCTTGTGTCCTCTGGATTATGTTCAAAATAATATGACTGTCAGGAAGCACACAGGAAATTATTTTCTTTTAAAAATTAGATGTAGAACAATGCAAAGATTAGCTATCTTTCAGTCAGGAAAACCAATGTTACAATCTGACAATAACAGGATATAGGGACATTTGCATAACTTTGATAAAATAATTTTTCACTCAGTAAGACATTTATACATTTTTGCTTGTCTTTGGTCATGAAATTCTCTTATAGGAAGTTGTTATAAAACACACTGTTTCTCTGCCCATTTGATTTAAGTTTAATCATACTATAGATTTACACCAGGTTCCCATCTACCTCATGCCCTCAAAATGCAGAACTCTTGAGATCATCAAGTTATAAGCCCCTGTTCCTATGCTTACTTCCAATTCTTCCTATTTACATTCAGCACTTAAATTATGCATTGATCAAATAAATTAATATCCTAAGGACATTGCTACAGGGTTACAAATTCGACTCTAAGCAGGAGATGCCAAGCATGCTCCTGAAAGAAGATCAGGATAATGGGAGCTTCAGCACCCTTGGAGTGGTGGATGAGAAAGTGGTCATTTTCTGGAGGAGTACTGCTTTGCAACTGAAGAGGAAGCTTCTACCATAATGACCTGTTTAGGAATCTTCCCTCTCACTCAGACATTCCCCAGGAGGGAGAACTGTGGGCAAGAGCTCAAGAGAGCAACAGGCACTGGCCCTAGACCAGTGGTCACCAACCAGTAGATCAGGATCTACCGGTAGATCTTGGAGCCTCCGACTGGTTTGGCTGGGAGACTATCAAGTGCCTGCACTTCAGTTGCCCCTCCCCTACGCTGCCCTGCTGCTCCTGCCCGTAGCCGCCCCCTGGAAGCCTGCTTGTTGTGCAGAGTGGGGGAGACAGAGGCAGGGGGGCGTTGATGCCACTCTGTCCTCCTCCTCTGTACCCCATCTTCACAGAGTGAGGAGGGTGGGGTCTTGGCGATGGGGTGGAGCAGGGCCTCAGAGAAGGGGTGGGGCAGGGGTATTTGGGTTTGAGGTAGATCCTGCACTGACTTAAATTCAGAAAGTGATCTTGTGCTTAAAAAGGTTGGAGACCACTGCCCTAGACTGTGGGGGTTTGGAATTAAAGATTCTAAGCCCACTATGACCATACCCCACACTGAGATGCAGTGGTGGCAAGAAGTAAACCATGGGAAGGTGAACAAGTTGTCTGGCTGAACTTATGTTGGTGTGCATCACTTCGTTTTTGGGGCCCACAAGGAGGAGCTGGTAAAGAGTATCTGCCTTGGTACTATCATGTCCCTGGCCAAAGGAGAGCAGAGTTAGGAATTACCATCAAACATACCAGTCTGGCTGACTTCACCCAGAGGTCAGGGACACCTAGAACTAAGGGTATGTCTACACTAGCCCCCTAGTTCGAACTAGGGTGGCTAATGTAGGCATTCGAACTTAACTGTTATTCCTCCTGCAAGTTCAGATAACTTCTGACTGCCGCGTGTAGCCGCGGGCAGTCAGTTCGAACTACGGGGCATTTAAAAATGGCGTCCACCCGGGAACATGCAAATGAAGCCCGGGATATTTAAATCCCGGGCTTCATTTGCAAGTTCGAATGCCTACATTAGCCACCCTAGTTCGAACTAGGGGGCTAGTGTAGACATACCCTAATAGAGACTGGAGTAGGAGACCTGGACTACTTGGCACATAGACTGAACAAAACACCCTGGTACAGGCTTGTCTTCAGGGCAAGTCATAAGCCATCAAGTAAATCTACAAATAACTTTGAAGTAGTAGTACACTAAGCCACACACTGTGATTTTCACTGTTCTGTAGATGTTACTATATGGCAAGCTAGTACACTGTAGATTTACACTCTGGTCTGCCATACAATGATGTACCATATAGACAATCCCTCATTCATGCCACAGTTCCTTTTGACAAGATGATACTAATGACTAGACCTGGTCAGGATTTTTTTCACAAAATATTTATCCATAAAATAATCTGATTTGTCAGAACTTTTTTCAGGAAAGGGTCAGTTCTGATGAATTTTCCATTTTGGAAAAACTGAAAAATGTTTTTGTAATTGTTAGAAGTCTCATTTTGACATTTTCAAAATTAAATGTTCAAATTTTCTGTTAGAATTTTGAAAATTGAAATTTGCTTTTAATATTTTTAATTAAAAAGGTCAAAATCTAAATAAATTCAAAATTTAATATTTCAGAATTTCCAAAAATAAGTTATTTATGTTATAGTAACTGGTTCTTTGTGATATTCTATCCACGGGGAGCCCACTCATTGTATGATTATCCCTCTTCCACAAGAGTTCAAAAGCTTCAAAAACTTTGTCCAGAAGGGGAGATACATGTGACTTTTATTTCCTTGCACCAACACCCCAAGGATTCAAAGGACAGCACAACTTCACTTACCCTCTCTGTTCCTTCTTGTCACTCAGTGTCTCAAAGAGTCTCTGAGCTGTGGGAATGAATGGTGAGTTGTGGCATCTCCATGCACAGTATATATAGAAAACCAACTATAAGGTAAATAACTGTTCTTTCTTTTTCATGTTCATGTGGCCCCCACACAGTGATTAACAAGCAATTTGGTGATTCAACTGGTGGGTGCTAAAATCTCATTTAAATAGAGACTGTAGGACTGTTCTTCCCACTTTTGCATCTGCTCTGGAGGCTGATACTAAGGAATAGTGGTTGATAACATGCATTGAAGACCAAGTTGTTGTTCTGCATATTTCAGCAATTGGTATCCTACTGAAGCATGCTGCTGAGCAGGCCCGCCAATTGCGAGGGGCAAAGGGGGCAGTTGCCCCAAGGCCTGATAATCTCTGCTGCTGCTGCTGCTACTGCAGCAGCAGGAGTCCTGGGCCCTTTAAATTGCCGCTGGAGTGCCACGCCATGTGCACCATGCTGTGCTGGGGGCTGGGGAGGGAGCAGTACACCACGCTCCGAGGAGGGTAGAGGGCTGGTTATTCCCAGTCTTGTCCCTTCTGCCCAAGACTCTGCTCCTTCCAGGAGTGCAAAGCCAACCCCCATATCTTGCCCAGGGGCCTGTGGAGAGTGTTAGCTCCCCTGATGCTGAAAATAAGCGGCAGAACGGCTCCTGCGCAAGAGGGGTTTTTTGTGCAAGAAGGAGCAGTGTAGATCACATAGTTTGGGGTGTGATCACATAATTTGTGTAGAAAACTGTGCATGGAGGATTGGACATAAGTCTTGTATCTCACTCGATCTTTGCACAGAAGTGATAGTTATCAGAAATGCCCCTTTAATTGATAAAGGGGGGAGAAAGCAAGGTGAAAGAGGCTAAAAAAGAGGTTCCATTAGTGACTAGAGAACTAAGTTCCAATTACATGTAGTTGGCATATCCCTAACTGGTGGAAAGGTTTGCAACAACCTTAAAGAAATCTTGTGACTGTAGGATGGGAAATTACTGAAGAATCTTGAACAGGAGGATGAAAGTCTCGATGAATCTTGGTCAAACTAAACAAGAATACTGAATGATTAAATTGTAGTAAACAATTCAGAATGAACAGAACATATGCGTGTGGGAGAGCAGGCTGTTTCATCTTCACCCATAAGGAAAAACATTTTCAGTTAGCAGTGTATTCTTTCCTGGTGGATAGCTTTCTATATTCATAATAAATCCCTGGACTTTGACTGGATATTTTCTATTTGTGGAAATTAATCAATGAGCCTCTATGCCATGAGGTGAAGAGACTTTAGATACAGACAGAATATGTTGCCAGAACTGAGAGATTGTCTGGCAAAAGAGGGAGTTATTGAATGGAGAGATGAAACTGGTCCAGATACCATCATTTATAGGGCTTTGCTGGAGCCATTGGCATCACCTCAGCGCAGTCTCAAATTCCTTAGCACCTTAGGGATTAGGGAGAAAGAAGGAAATTCATAGAGCAGATGGTTCAACCAAGGGATTAGAAATACAGCTGCTAGAGCACTTTGATTCCAATCTCCTTGAAAGTCAAACAGGGAACAATTTTTTGTCCTTAGTTGCAAAAAGCTATTTTTGAGACTCCCCAGGTTTGAAATATTTTTGTTATACTGTATCCTTTAGGGATTGTTCATGAGAAGATGATACTGTCCTGTTTAGGTGGCCTACTAATGCATTGGATTCCCCCAGTACATGCAGGACTATCCGATCTATGTTGTGATTGAGTCACTACTCCCATGACAATATGGCCTTTTGATAGAGAGGATTGATTTTGCTCCCTTCTGTTGATTTATATAATACGTCACTGAAAAGTCTGTCCATTTCTACTGTATGGGTCTTTATCAGAGGAAGAAATGATTTGTAGGACACGTAAATTGCTCTCAGTTCCAATATATTTATGCAATCTGAATAATGAGCAGTAGTCCATAAATTTGAAACCAACCCAGATGTGCTCCCTGCCAGAGGTAAGGCCAGCTGAGACCAATTTCTAGCCTGCTACTCTCTTAACTTTACTGGTGGGCAATTAATAGACTCAGCTGGATTGACCTGGAACTGCTTGATTAGCAGCAGGATCAGCAATCAGTTATAAACCCAGCAGCAACAGCAGAACACTGCTCAAAAACATGCAAGCCTATGGAGTCTCTGCTTTTTTGTGCTTCCCTCATTTTTAGTCCTGCTCCAGTTTTGTTTAAGTCCTATCTCAGCCTCATTCCTGCCTCAGAACGAGCCCTGCTCTTGCCTTCTCTCACTTCAGTAACCTGGTTCTAACCCTCTGGCTTTGACTCTGTCTCAACCCAGTTGCTGCTGGGTTTATAAAACAGATTGTTGATTGTGCAGCCCATCAGGCAGTGTGATTAAACACTTGAGGTTCAGGCGAGTGGCCAAACACAAAGACCATGCACTGAACATGTAGTATTTAGAAATGAAAAAATGTCTTGAATGAATGATATATCACCACATGAAAGTATGCATTTTGCAACCTGAAGGTACTGGACAAGCTGATAAATGATGAATGCAAAGATCACTATGCTGAACATTCATGTAGGTGTTGAAGAGCTTGAGATTTGGTACCAGGCACTAACCCCCTTCCCTTTTTGGTATAAAAATATGGGGGATACAATCTTTTCCCTTTGAAAGGTAGGTTCAGTAGAGGCAGTCTCACTAATTTCAATAGTGAGAGTACTTCTTGATGCATGAGGCTTGTGAGATTGGTCCTGAAGGGGGATTGGTGGGGATGATGGGGCAATGTTCATCAATTTCTGGATTAAACAGATCCTTTCCATTGAAAGGTAAACGTAGTGCAAGATTTTGACCTTTCTTAGATAGTCCTAATGCAGATAATCATAAGTCTCTTTTCTCAGGGAAACTCCAGTGGTAATTGAAGTAGCTCTTAGTCCCTATAGATGTTAGTGCTGCCTGAAGTGAGGTGTTCGATGTGAATTGGTCATCCTGAGCCAATCAATTTAAATTCCTCCTTCAGATCTGGAGGTAAATACTTGAAAATTCTGCAGCTTTATCTCATTATATAAAATTGTGTTTGGCTAGATTAACCAATTAGCTTGCAGTAATGACACAAAGAAATGTTGAGGAATAAGTCTTATGGCCAACCAACTCCAATTTCTTTTAGTTCTTACAGAGTAGAGTTGGTTGGGAAATTCATTCATTCCTATAATCAAAAGAGGTGATGGTGATGTCTATGGTAGTCCAGTGACATTTTCATGTTAGCCACCTGGGTTACTCTGAAGATTACTTGGATTAGCTGAGAGAAGAGAATAGTCATTTCACCTTGAAAAGTCTCTGGTAATATGTATTATCTGTTTTACCCTTTGTTGTGTACTGGAATACCCCGAAATAGCTATCCCGCATCTTCACAGCAAGCCCATTATTTCAGGCTCGCTATTCCAATGTCTCTGTGAACCTCATTTTATAAGGAGTAAGGGATGTTTTGGAATAGTGCTTTATTTCAAAATCTGGTGCTGTGTAGACAGTGCCAAATGATGAAATAAGCTATTTTTAAATATCATCAAAATAAGATACACAATTTGACCTATACAAATTGTATATCTTATTTCAAGTTAGGATGCAGTGTTGATGTACCCTCTGAGTACCTTTCCCAGACCTGAAGAATAGTTCTGTGTAAGCTCAAAAGCTTGTCTCTCTCACTGACAGAAGTGGGTTCAATAAAAAAAAAAAATACCTCACTCACCTTGTCTTTCTAACAAAAGAGCTGTAGCTCAGGGAGGGGGAATTAGCTCAAATGGCAGAGTGCTTGCTTAGCATATGAGAGGTAATGGAATTGATGCCCACATTCTCCACTAAATACTTTTTAAAGAGCAGGTTGGATAAACATCTATCAGGGATGATCTAGATGATGCTTGGTCCTGCTGTGAGGGCAGGAGACTGGACCTGATGACCACTCAGGATCCCTTCTAGTCCTAGTATTCTATAATTTTATGAAATTATCCCTAAAGGAGATGGCTGAAATGGATCCTGGTACCACACTTTTGAGGGGGAAAGGATCAGTGCCTTTACTGTTTATCATCAGTTTCCTTATCAGGAGGAAGTCCTCTCAGTTCCAAAATTGCTGATATCTCCAAAAATCTCTGAGCCAGGACTGAGGAAGCAGGCTGTAAGCATTGTGGAGCCATGTTTGTCAGTTTTGGGTTACAATGAGACTGTTGCCACAGTATCATCTAAGCCTATGTTGAAGGATTCCCTTGAAGTTTAGGTTCATTACAGAGGCAGATCTCTCTAGTACCACATTCCTTTGGTGAGCAGAAATGCCTACCGTCAGCTGCTTGATCTTTGGGGTTCTGCTCTCTGCTCTCATGGTACCAGGAAAGCTGACCACTTTCAGACAGAAGACTTAACAGATCAGACTTAACTCCATATCCAATAGGGGTAAAAGAAGGTTATTCACCTTGTACCACACCTGAAGTTCTTTGAGATATGTCCACGTGTGGGTGCTCAACTTCAGGTGAGTCATGGTGCTGTTGGTTGAATATTTATAATAGCAGTGTCCACACGGTCACACGTGCATGGTAGGCATTTTACAGTGCTGTTGGTGCCATGTCTAGCATGCATTCAACTTGATCCCTCAAGTTCCTTCTCTACTTTAGAGTCCTTCCTGCAAACCCCAAAGTACAGAAAAGGATAGGTAGTGGGGGCTGGACTCAATGACCTCCTGAGGTCTCCTCCAGCCCTATGATTCTATGGAGCACCCATAGAGACACCCATCTCCAAGAACCCCAGTTACTGCACAAGTTGGGTAACTTTCTCTTCTTCGAGTAAATCAGTAAATGTGTGAACAGAGGCCCAAGTGGCTGCTCTACAAATTTCTAATATAGGTACATTGCTTTGGAATGCTGTGAAGGTTGACGCTGAGCATATGGAATGACCTTTGATGTGTGCAGGAGGATCCATATTCCAAATATGATAGCACTATTGAATGCATGTGGACATCCATTTAGAAAGTCTCTGAGTGGATATTGCACATTCTTTTGAATGCTCAGTAGTAGACATGAAAAGTCTAGGACATTTTCAAAAAGGTTTTGTTGTTTCCAAGTAAAAGGCTAAAGCATGTCTAATATATGCAAGATAGTCTCTGTTGGAGTCCTGGGTGGCTTGTGTTAGAAAATATGAAGATGAATATTTTGGTTCATGTGAAATGATGTTACCTTCTGTAGAAATTTTGGGTGTGGTTGTAGCGAGAGAGATGTCTGTCTAGCCTGCTCTTAAATATCTCCAGTGTTAGAGATTCCACAACCTCCCTAGGCAATTTATTTGAGTGCTTAACCACCCTGACAGAAAGTTTTTCCTCATCTCCAACCTAAACCTCCTTTGCTGCAATTTAAGCCCATTGCTTCTTGTACTATCCTCAGTGGTCAAGGAGAACAATTTTTCTCTGTCCTCCCTGTAACACCCTTTTAGGTATGTGAAAACTGCTATCATGTCCCCTTTCAGTCTTCTCTTTTGTAAACTAAACAAGCCCAATTCTTTCAGTCTTCCCTTATAGCTCATATTTTCTAAGACCTTTAATCATTTTTGTTGCTTTTCTTTGGACCATCTCCAATTTCTACACATCTTTCTTGAAATGTGGTGCCCAGAACTGGACACAATATTCCAACTGAGGCCTAATCAGTGCAGAGCAGAGTAGAAGAATTACTTCTCTTGTCTCGCTCACAACGCTACTGTTAATCATCCCAGAATCATATTTGCTTTTTTTTGCAATAGTGTCACATTGTTGACTCATATTTAGCTTGTGGACCACTATGACCCCTTTCTCGTGGTCCGCTATGACCCACTTTCTTCCTTCCTAGACAGTTGTTTCCTATTCTGTATGTGTGAAACTGACTGTTCCTAAGTGGAGTACTTTTTATGTATGAACAATTTGTGTAACTTCCAAATGTTGAGCCAATTAGTTCTCTATTATTTAAATGATACACTGTAATAACTTTTGAATTAATCTACATTTGATGCAGTGTTTTTACAAACATGTCCTAATGTGGTTTTACACCAAGAGCTTCTTAACAATAAAAATGATAACTGCCAGATATTGAAAATTTTAACATCCATATATAAAAATAGAAGTGCAAAATCCTATCTGCATTTCTAATTACCAGTACTGTAATGTACAACAACTAAATGTCTCGGTAAAATGTGTAGTGTACTGGTTTTGGTCAAATGTACATTAACTTATAAAACAAAAATTGTCAAACATTCTTAAATAACTGGCACTTTCTGTACATGGTCAGCAATGATTAAAAACAACCATGGAAAAATAATAATTTATATTGTGGAGTATATTCTGGTACTTACTGACTTGGTAAGGGGTCCCACATTTCCACTTCTCTTTTGCTTTTTTGCTGTACATATAGTTCCATTGGAGAATGTAGGTAATTGGTAAAATCATTCATGAACAAGACAGATATATAAAGCAAAAAATAGTCTGAAGTAATTTCTTCTACAATGGTATGAGAACATTTAGAATGCTTTGCCAAAATGTGTTTTATATATAGTTCTCAGCAACCAGATGCTCTTGTATCAAAATATGCTATAAGCAAAAACTTCACACGGTTTTTGTGTTCAATAATCTGACAGCAATAATGTGAAGTAGTAATAAATACTTTTTCCCACTGAAAATAAATTTTATCAAGAGAACTACTTGAATTTTAAACTAGATTTAACCAGATTAAACATTAATTTAGATGTTATGATAGAGATCTCTGATATTCAGAAAAATAATCTCTCTCTTTATTGGATTTTTTCTCACTTTTCCTTGGAGGGTTATTTTAATAAGAGTTCAATCTATAATGTATAATCAAGGATATATGAGCACCTCTGCCACTAGTGCTTGTATTGTAGTTGTGCATATGTCAGTATTCATTTGATTAAAAAAACACCTTTGTGCTCTCTATCTGAAATGCTGATGGTCTGAAGACAAGATTGCTTTCTTATAAAACAGTAAAAAGTGAGATCTTTAATCTGCTTTTCTGTTCTGAACTTCATCAGAGATATAATATTTTTAGACCAGAGACCCTCTACAAAGAAAGTTTTTAATAGCACTTCAGAAAGAGAAGATTCATATTTGGATATATGAACTGCTCCTTGCAGTGTTAGAAAAAAATTACAAAGTTGTTTGTTCTCTTTATCCTGTCTCAGTATGTTCACAATGATAACACCGAATTTTTATTTCAACTTTATAGTAAAGAAATAAAAATTAAAATGTTATTTGCTCACCATCTGTTTGGGCTTAAGAACTGGTCTACACTAGGAGTTTAGGTTGAACTTAACCACATTAGTTCGATTCTTCTAAATAATGAGTCCACACCATCAACCCATTCTGTTGACTTTAAGAGCCATTAAAGTCGATTTCAGTACTCCTGCTTTTCACAAGAAGTAACGATAAATTCAACTTTGCATGGTTGACTTTAGGGTAGTGCAAATGCAGCACTGAGAAAGTTGAGGTTCTTGGCATCTAAGAGGTGTCCCACAGTGCTCTGCTGTGACCACAGTGGACAGAACTTTCAACTCTGCTGCTCTCCAGCTGCATAGGAAAAGCCCCGGGAAAATTTGAATTTCATTTCCTGTGTCGCTAATATAGCAAGCAGACCTCAGAGCAGACAGCACACCTCAGCCACACACCTGACCATGAATGCCCAGGGTCGCAAATGAGCACCAGCATGGAGCATGCAGGAGATTCTGGACCTCATTGTGTGTGGAGAGAGGAATCAGTTCAAGCAGAACTATGAAGCAGCAAAAGAAACACTGATATTTATGTCAAGATGACACAGGGCGTGGTGGAGAAAGGATGTGCCAGGGAAGTCCAGCAGTGCCACGTGACAATAAAGAAGCTGAGGCAGTTGTACCAGAAGACAAAAGAGGCAAACAGACAGTCTGAGTCAGCACCACAAACATGCTGCTTCTATGAACAGATGCATGGATTCTAGGGGGTGGACCTTGCCAGTTTCCCAAGCTAGTCCGTGGATTCCTCCCAAGAGACTCCTTTGGCAACCTCAGGCAGCAGCATGAAGGACAGTGTGGATGAGGAAGAGGAGGAGAAGAATGGTCAGCAGGCCAGTGGAGCATCCGATCTCACAGATAGCCAGGACCTTTTTATAACTGTGGAGACAATCCCCTCCTCCCAGGACTTCTTGCCAAGCCCTGAGGGTGGAGAGGGCACTTCTGGTGAGTTCACATTTTTAGTCATGCTACAAGTGGGTTAGAGGCAACTGGGTGTGATCTGTGGTGGCTACTCTGCCTATACCGCGGAAGCTCCCTGGAACAGTTTGTTACATGTCTGAAGATGGAGTCCAGATCCCTCCTACCCTGTGTGGTCCCTTTTGACCCCATCGTAGATGCTGGCCTCGCTGCGTGTGCTACTATTTGCAAGCACCATGTCACACACGCTTTCAAAATGGAAACAAAAGAGCAAGCCCAATATTGTTCCTTACTATGCCTGCCACCAAACTGAGGCCAGCTGTTCTCTTAAGATCTCTGGTGTGTCCCTGCTGCATAGTATACAATTAAAAGCATAACTGTGGAGTTGTACATAACACATCCCTATTGTTTATGGACAGACCTTTGTTTATGCGAAGAGATTAGGTTTTACACTCCACAATGTAGCTCCTGTGAAGTCTGCCTTTCACTTTTCATTACAGCTGGTGTAACATCAACCTGCTGCACACACACCCGGCTCCAGCTCCTCCAGATGTTTGACTATAACAGATCTGAAGGTGACAACACACTAGAGATAACATGTTCAGTGAACAAATGCAGTCCACCCACAAGTGGAGAAAAATGCTGCTGCAGAAGATGCGAGCTTAGTGTGAAGACAGGAGAGCATGCAGGGAATGCAAAGTGAAGACATAGGAGAATGTTTTGATGATCATGGTGGAGTTGACGATGCTCATGGTGGACTCACAAAATAGCCAGATCACAAAATCCTCCTCCAGCCCATGTGGACCCACATTCACTCCTCACCAAGCCCCGTTGCCTCCTCTTGCAGGGGCCCTAGAACACAGGGAGAAGAAGTCAAGGGTAGCCTCACACTCAACACCCTGGGATGTGTCCCAGAACAAAAGCCTGCCTTTCTCACACCTGTCTGATTGTTAAACAGGGGGATTGTTGCTTTCCTTTTTCTCCTTCCCTGCTTGCAAAGCTCCCACTTGAATTTTTCTGTCCCTGCTTCCATGTGTTCCCTAAATAAAAACGCATGATTTCTCAACAACAGTATCTTTATCGCTTGTGTTGAATGGAGGGGACCAGGAGCTGCAGGGTTTACAGGCAAGCACAAAAGAAATCATACATTAATCTACTTATTTGTATATGCATTTTTAATATTTCTCCACACAGGTGTTTCTTGGGCAACAACAATGGATCAAATCCTCAACTCATATGAGTTGGTGTAGCTTCATTGACTTCATCTACATACATACACTCATTTTGACTTTTACTTCACATTAAAGGTTCAGAGCTTGCAATATACCTTTATATGGGTAGAAGGTCACCCATGGTTTTGTAAATAATTTTTCCTTGGGCATATGTGGATAAATTTCATATCTATTATTTGCTTGGTTGCTATTGCCTATTTTATGTTACTTTGTATACAGCAATGGTTCTCAACCTGTGGGCTGCTTGTGGACCAATCAGCACATACTGCAAGTCCATGTGCCATCTTCAGGGCCATATAGGTAGTATATATATTGTCAATGCAGCCCACATAACACAAGGGTCATGGGACAAGGTCAAATTATGATACACAACTTCAGCTATGTTAATTGTGTAGCTGAAATCAAAGAACCTTCACTCAACTTTGGGCGCTGTCCACACTGCAGGAAGTCGAAGGGAGAACACTCTCCCTTTGACTTCCTTTCTCCTCTTGAAAACAGGACTACCAGCATCAACAGGAGTGCCCCTAACAGTTCGAATTAGCTGTCTTAACTAGATCTAATTAGAACCCTGGAAGATAGACAGCAGCAGCGTCGATCGTTCTGAGTGTAAATGTACCCATGGAGACCTGCATGATCAGCCAACCATAGCAAAGAGGTTGAGAATCACTGGTATATAGTATGTGTCTGATATATTTCTGTGTATTGTCTTCACATACCTCAACTTGTTTCTGTTTTGTAAGGTTTTTTAAAAAAATTCAGAATAGTTTTTGTGTCATTTATAGCCTCGTCATAAGAATTTACTTCTAACAACTCATCATGGAAGGAAAATGTCTGTCATTATATCATATGTTCTGACATCATTTGGTCTTCATATGTTTCTCAGATGCCCACTACAATATAGTATGACTGGGCTACTATAAGTACTATTTTTCTTTATTAACAATTCATTTTTAGGCTTACAGAAAGCAACAAAAAATCATTAGCAATAAAGGGGTATGTGGCAACCATACAGAATGGCTATTATAGGTATTTCAAAAGAGGTATCATTTTCACTATTATATAGGCTGTCTAAATATGTCTCTGCTGGACACCTATTCCATAAAATCTGTCTGTTATATTTTATGACAGAATGTACTACCATCTTAATGTATGGATGAGAGTGTAGGCAGCGAAGACACCATGTCTGAAGATCAAATTTCCTTGTGTTGAGAGATGAAATACTAGCTAGGGACATCACAACTGCTGTCTTTCCTAAGTATTTCCATACTACTATTGTATATTGGCTTTCATGAAAAGTTAAGAAAGGCTTCTTCAACATTGTAAAATGGAGTTTTAACTGTGTTTAATCAGGTTTAACGATTTTTTAAATCTGTACTAAATGCCACTACAGAACTGACAAAACCACTTTGTAGCACAGATTAATTTGATTAGGTTTCAAGGGAAAAATTCTATTTGAAGCCTACTACAATATTTTATTTTAAAAATTTGCTATATAGGGTTCTTTAGTAATCAAAGACTATTTTAGTTTACTCTGGCTGCCTTAATGGCCCAATAAGTCCGTATAGCAACTGCTAAAATATGCTTGTTTTTTCTTCAATCCATCCTCCTATATGGAGGGCTGTAAGGTAGGTGTGGTATAGAAGACATTTCAATAGCCCTAAACCCCTGACAGAGGAATTCCTGGATAGCTGCTTAAGCTGGATTTGCATCCATTTTGCACTAACTGATTTGTGGAAAGGAGACTTTGGTAGGTGAATCTTGTTTGATTTGTATTTTTCTGTGCAGTTGCTAAGAGAACATAATTGTATTCTAAAAAATGTATATCAAAACATTGGTGCTGGAATTAGAGGTGCTAGGGGTGCTGTAGCATCCTTAGCTTAAAGTTATTTCCATTATACACCAGATTTATTGTTTCATTCAATGGCTCTTAGGACCCCCATTACAAAAATTGCTCCAGCGCCCCATATCAAAACAAACAGCTCTTTTGCTTTTGTGTATTGAGGCAGGAGGGATGCTTCAAGACTGCTTTTCATTCACATTATTATTGCTGAAAGGGAAAAATCCTATTTTTCTTAGTACATCGTGAAGAAGTGTTTATAAGTTCCAGTCAGTTACACTTGTGCACAAATTTAATTGAGAACATAAATTTGGCCTGCCACTATTATTGGTGATCATATGAAAGAAAGAATAAAATTAAGAATGTTTTTAGTTACTAAGATCTTTAACATGTGGCCTGGTATGTAAAGGACAGTGGGTCCGAGTCTGTACTCCAGTTCCTATCCTGAGAGATGCAGCAGAGAGGTATACTCCCAGGAAAGAGGCTTTATTCCAACTTTGTGCCAACTATCCTTAAGAGGTGGCTGAAGTCTGAAACAGCCTTCAGTGTAAGTTACAACATTTCCCATGGCTGCTCTAAATTGCAGCAACCTTTCCCCTGCTACCTATTTTCTCAGCACCTTATACTAAATGCACCCCTGCATTTCTTTGGCTAGTACCTCAACCAAGTGATCAACAGTCACAAGTGTTCTGTCATCCCCTGTCTAGGAGAACAACTGAGTGCATTATAGAGTTTCCTTCTAGATTCAAGTTTTACATACACAGAACACCTGAGTGCTCCCTACTGGCTGCAGATGGCACTGCAATACTTTGTCCTGACCTTTTGGGTGTTACAGCCAAAGGTGTGTCTTGGCTCTCCAGCCAGCCAACTGTACAGAGTACTACACTAAAGTCTTATGTAACATGTACTAAAACCTAGTAATCAACCCACATGATATAGCTAGCAGCCTACTCATTACAAATGTTCTTCTGCTGGGGGTTTTGGTTCTAGTTTTAAAGCTTCTGCAACATGTACACCTGTTGCAGAACATCTGTTCTTGCTCTACAGTAGAATTCTGATTTTATGGATGCGAATCTTATGAATAACCAGTTATATGAATAATTTTATCTCTCATTCAATAACATACATGTGTGCATATTTAATAAGCGAACAGAGGCCACACAAACTCAGTGCATAGGTGGATCTACCTTTCCAGGCTCTGATGAAAGTGCCTCAGTATCAGACAAGAGAAGTATCAGAATAAGAGATGTAGTTGTCTCAAAAAAAAAGAAAAGAAAAGAAAATCAGTTATTTATTTCACTACTCCTATGCTAGCATAGTATGTAGGTACAACATTGATGTAGTGGAGTCCATTGGCAAGATTGTATTAGCTCATTGTATACATTTGCTACTGTTCAATATGTACACATTGAATTATTAATTCATTAAATTGTGCATTGCACATATTACTGTAATTCTCAGGTGTTCAATTTTATGAACTCCTCAGTAGTAATTAGTTCATAAAAAGGGGTCCTCCTGTATATAATGACCCAGCATGCTTTCTGTTAATAATAACAGAGAAAACACAGAGCACTTTTGGGCATTGGACCCAACCTACAGGACAATAAAACCTCTCATTTTAGAGTACAATGCACTTTGCAAACATTTTCTAAAAGAATCTCATTTTATATCCCATAGATAAGATAATAAATATGTACACATTAATCAAAAGTGAAATATGGAATAAAACCTTCAAAAATTATTTTATCCTTATAAATTCCCATCTCTAGGACCGGGGTGGGCAAAATGCAGCCCATAGCCCAGATCTGGTCTGCCAAGCCTTTTAATTTGGCCTGCAGCCTGCCCTGCTAGAACCCTTTAGGCACAGAACAGCTCCATGCCACTCAAAGCGGCCAGCTGCTCCATATGGCTCTCTGTACCACGTGCTGGGGGGAAGACTTTGTGCACTGCCCCCATCCCCAGCACAATCTCTCATCTCCTATTGGCCAGAAACTGGCCCTGGGAACTAAGAGATTATACTGGGGGTGGGGGTAGCACACAAAGCCTCCCTCCCCAGCTCGCAGCACAGAGAGCCACATGGAACAGCTGGCTGCTTTGAGCAGTCTGGGGCTGCTTGCAGGCAGGGAGCCTGCCTGAGTGTCCTGTGGGGCTGCTGGCTGGGAGCTGTCTAGATAAGTGCCTCCTGGCCAGAGCCTGCCTCTGGCACCCCATCTCCTCCCACATTCTAACTCTCTGCCTCACGTCACCATCCAAACCCTCTGTACCCCCCCCCCCCAATCCTGCCCGCGGTCACAACTCCCTTCCAGACTCTGCACCTCCTTCAACACCCTCCTTCTACACCCAAATCCTCTCCTGCACTCATACCCCCTCCCAGACTCTGCACCCCCAATCCGCTACCCTATGTCACAACCCTCTCATTCACCCAAACTCCCTCTCAGACCCCACACCCTCTCCTGCACCCAGACCCTTATCCTAGGCTCCCTTCTGCATTCAACCTCCTTCCCAGACCCCACATCTCCTCCATAGAAAAGTGGGGCCCTTGACCACTAACCAAAATCTTGAAGTGGTCTCCCCATCAAAACTTATTGTCCACCCCTACTTTAGGAGTTCTGTGTTGGTTGTAATATTTTTGCCAAAGAATCTTCTGGGGTAGCACCCTAAGGGTGTGTCTAGACTACAGTTTTTTTTCAAAAAAAGTGGCCTTTTTTCTAAAAAACTCCCCCTGCGTCTAGACTGTCGCCGAGTTCTTTCGAATTTAAATTGAAAGAACACGACTTTTTTTTGACCACGGTAAACCTCATTTTACAAGGAAGAATGCCTTTTTTCGAAAGTGCTCTTTCAAAAAAAGGCTTTCTTGAATGCAAACAGGGCTTTTTCGAAAGAAAGCATCCAGACTGCCTAGGTGCTTTCTTTTGAAAAAGCGGCTCGCTTTTTCGAAAGTACTGGTTGTAATCTAGATGCTCTTTTTCAAAAGAGGCTTTTTTGAAAGATACTTTTGAAAAAGCCTCTTTTGAAAGAGGTTTGCAGTCTTGACGTAGCCTAAGAGACAGCTGGTGGCCTGCAGAAAGTATGGACATTGCAGAATCTACACAACTACCTACCTGGTCATATAAGCATATACATTTATAACTTGGATTAAAAACTTAAAATATCTATCACTATACATGTATGTATGAAGATCACACAAAATCCCACCGAATTCCAATTGATTTAATGGGTACAGAATTGGATGCTGTGTTTGCAATAAAACTCATCTAAATGACAAAAACAGTTACATCAGACTTCAACCACTCTCTACTAAAATATAATAAAATGGATTATGAATATTTTAATAAAACATTTAATTTTTATTCAGAGTCATGATTAAATAGTAATGTTAACTACAAGAGATACACAAATTTTAGCTAATTTTTAGTAGCACCCATAAAAAGAATGGCAAATCTACCAGAAATCTAGACACTAAAAAAACTTGTTTAAAGATATGTTATGTTCTTGGGAAACATGGAATTTCCATAATTGTAGTTAAAAGATTATAGTTGTCATCCCCTTCTTTGCCTGAGAATAGTTGTCAAGACTAACATTCAGACATCTATGCAAACACCTTTAAAATATCATGCAGCATTATAACTTGTCACGAGTTTGTAACAGAAAAGAGCTCTCATCACTATCTCAGCTCTTGATCTCTTCTTTTGCTTAGGTGCCAAGAAGAACTTGAAGCTCACATTTTGCTAGTAAGTACTGACAAATCCAAAGGAGTGAAGAGGTATACATGTGGGGACTTCAGGACCTGAAAATAGTAAAAAAAAGCAAGGAAGGAATATTCACGTTTTTTACAAAGCTCTATCTCCTCTTCAGTCATGTTTAATTTGTTAAGTCAGTATTAGATTGTGAATATAAGCCTACAATATCTCTAAGAATGTGACATTGCATCCTCTGTCAGTTGTTGCTTTGGAACTTCTCAATCACTCAAGTTTTATCTTCATTGTTAAAAAGGTTCATTTTTTATAGTTGTCTTGATGCAAAGTCCTAGTGGAAAGAAGGCACAGGTAGTTTGTAACTTGATGTGGATAGTAAAGGTCAGCTCTATGTCCTCCACTTGTGTCTTGTCTCTACTAAGATTTCACATTGAGATAACTAATTTGAGATGGCTATTTTTATGTAAAAAAAACCCCTTCTTTTGCATTGAAGACATTCAAACACAAGGTTAATAGAGACAAGAAGGACAAGAAACACAGAAGAAATTGATTCTTCATTAATAAATGAGCTACTACAAGTTGGACCTCCCATCCTTAGGACCTGACTAGAATTTGCCAGGCCAGGGAAGGTGCCCTGCCACCGGATCCCAAGCCTGCCACCCCTCTCCATTGCTGACTCCACTTCTAGCCTTGGCCGGCCCCCCGTCTCTGGCCCAGCTGGGCTGCCGGATGCTGGTCCCACTGCCACCAGCTCTGGCCCCACTGCTGGATACTATCCCTGTTGATGCTGGTTCTGACCCTGGCTGGCTGCCAGCTGCTGGCCCCCCTGCCACTGGGCTCCCAGCTGGCAAGGCTCCCAGCATCTTTCCTGCCATGGGTTTCTTGCCCTGAGGCTCTCTGGTCCAGGAAAATCCATGGTCCTGCCAGGCCATGGATGTTGCCAGACCAGAGAGTCCTTGTTTAAGAAGGTGCAACCTGTACTTGGCTGCCAAAATTCTGTTGCCTAGTAACAGGCATAAAACCTAAGGAGGAGGAGGGAATAAAGGATAACTAAAGATGACATATGAGCCCAGATCTCTTCTGAGTCACCTGTTCTTTCACATATGCAATCTACTTTTACTGTGTGTTCTTGAAAGCAAGGAAGTGGGCATACAAGATGCTTGAGATTTACTACCTTTCATCATGGAGGACTAAGCCTGCACTTAACCTTACTTGGGCTATGTCTACACTATGGGGTTTTTCCGGGATACCGCGTCCAGGGAACACGTCTGCTCTTCCGCTTTTTTTTGTGGAAGAGCAGATGCACTCTTTCAGAAGCCTTGTCTTCCTCCTTCCACGAGGAAGAAGGGCTCTTCCGAAAGAGGAGGTTTTTCCGAAATTTGGCCCAGTGTAGACAGGCCAAATTTCAGAAAAGCCTCTTCTGAAAAAACTATTGGAAAAAAGTATGCAAATTGCAGAGCGCAATTTGCGTACCTTTTTCCAATAGATCAGTGTACAATAGCCTTGTATAAGTAGCCCTACTTACACTTGAGCGCAACCTTGCACACCGTTATATGCTTTGTGCAAGAACTTCTCAGATCAAGACCTTAATAATCTTATTTGGAAGCAAATTTTGGGGGTGCTGTAGGCCAGTGTAGTGAACAGGAAGTTAGCTTTCTAAAATTAGGTTCCTTTAATGAAGTTATATGGGATAGATTGGACTTGACCCTTAGAACTGTCATTCTCAATCAGGGATTCAAGGCCCTCTGGGGGTTACAAGCAGGTTTCAGAAGGTCTGCCAAAATAAACCAGAAAGCAGGGCCAGTGAAAGTCTCTGTGACCGAGGGAGGAATGTTGAAGTTCAAGCCCCACTGTGCAACACTAAAGCCTGAACTACAACATGGGTGTCAAATCAGAGCCTGAGCCGTTCATAGCTATAAAATAATCCACATTTTTTACATCAATATTTGAAAAGCTATAATAATTGATCACCTTGGTCTCTTGCCCAAAGCAGCAAAAAACATATGTGAAATGTAAACCAGGGGTAGAGAAGCTTTTTTGAGTTGGGGCCACTGTCCCACAGAAAAATCAGTTGGGGGCCGTACACAAGTGAGAAGCAAAAAAGAAAAATCAGTCCTTCACTGATGTGGCCCCTCACTAAGAAGCAGAAAGACACTCCTCACATTCCCTTCACACACTAGACCCTAGGGAGGCCCAGGCTAGTAGATTTTGTGTGCTCCAACCCCCATGGTGGGAAGGCTGGACCTTCAGTACAGACTCTGCAATGCTGGGGGGTGGGGAGCCTTGAGTGCCGGATCCAGGCAAGTAGCCCCTGGGCCTGAGGTTCCCCACTCCTGAAAACCTCTCTCTGACATGCTAATATAAATTCTTTTAGAATGTTGAAAATTATATTTGTATGTGTATTTTTTCAATGTCAATGTCTGTGTGAGAAAAAAGAGTGAGGTACAGCACTAGGTATTTCCATTCTTGCTTTTAAGTAATAATAGAACCTATTTATGTATTACAAGGACATTAGGAAAGACCTGAGTCAGTGCTACTTCTTTTTCAGTGATGCATTAATGCACTCCAGGAGTCTAAACCTTTCTTGACCACTTAGAAATTGGCACAAGATTTTTTTCCAAGTTATATTTAGCAACTTAGGTGCAAAAGACTGGAAAGGCAAATAAGGCAAAGTGGGAAGGATGTGCTACATGTTTTTGGACTTCAGGGAAGTGTGAGGAGATGATTTTGAGAGCATTGCAGAAACATACTCAAGTTGACAAGTGCTTACAGTAGAATTTAATTATTACCATTTTCTTTACATATACGTTTTAATGTGCACTGTGATTATTATTAAATCCTAATTAATCTGTAACTCAATAAAACTGTCAAGAAAGGTACAGGCAGATGCTATTCACACTTCTTTTCAAAACAGATTGGCAATGCAATTTAGTATTCCTGTCCTATTCTGGTCACTTACAGTAATTTGTGTGATGTGACAAATATTCAAGCAAGTTTATTGTCACTTATGACCCTATCTGAATTTTAACTTACTGTAGGTTTCCACATGTAAAAGGCTTGGGCACTAACCTACTGTGTCACTTAGCCTCCAAGACTCTGCTTCTGTCAATTAATATTTCTGTCTATGTTCAGTATATCTTGCAGTTAGGTTAAAGGGCAAGTAAGCAAAGTTTAATGAGACAGCAGAATAAAAGAGTAAGACAAATGACAAGGCATATTAACAAGCAAGTGACACTTATTTCTAACCTCCAGATTATAAATGGAAATAATGTGGGAAAAGCCTTGACAGCTGCTGTTCAAGATCTTGAAACAGTGACATTACTTTTACTATAAATTCTTCTTTTGGGGGTTTGCAACATGATTATAAAAATTAACTGGGGTGAAATATGGCATCTAGGCTGTCAGTGTAGGAGTAAATGTTTCAAGTTTAATTGATGTGGTATTTAATTGGATTTGTTTCAGTTGTTTAGCTTCTTAGACAATGCAAACTAACTTGTTTATGCAAGATCTGTTGAACTCTAGGTGGAAAATGTCTAACTTTTAAAACTTGGATATTTAAGGCATTTATCCCATATGTCTGACTTTGTTTTGAAGATAATTAAATTTAAAAATTGACATCCAAATAAGTAGATTACACTTAGTAATGTTTTTAATTTTAACTCAGACTATAATTTATAGCAGGGATACTCAACTTCGGAAGCCCCAGAGGCCACAATGATACAGCACATGCCAAGGGCCACAACGTAAGTGTGGTTGCACAAAAATGCAAATAATATGCCATTATATGCAAATAGCTTGTTTCACACTGTTGGGCATCAGTACAAAGATTAAGGCAAGACTACATAGCACACAAGCCCGGTTTAAGTCAGTTCTGCTGATATTAAGAAAATGCAATATTAACCCAATTTCCACCCATATGACAGCACTTTTAATGAGCAATGACAGTCCAGGAATTTAACTACTAAAATGCATATCAACAGAAGACCATTCTATTGACTACTTTTTTGTTTTGGCTCCCACCTATGGGCCTGTGTAAACTCAAACCGCACCGCAGTCCGTAAACAAATGTGCCGTGGGCTGCATGTGGCCCTCAGGCCGCAGGTTGAGTAGCCCTGATTTATAGTAGTAGTCTGTGTGCTATTAGCAGCAAGTTTTACAGGCAATTCGATACAAGATATAGAAGTTACTGCAAAGAGTATCATGCAAGTTGGGCTCCATCAGAAATTAAAATCATGTATCTTTGGTCTACTTTAGGAGGCACATGTAGAATTTAAAAAATACACAAACTGAATGTTTTGAAAATGAAATAATGCAGACATAGCCACTTTTAATCGTATTATAATTTGATGCAGGGACCATATAACTGTGGGCATCATCCTGCAACTGGGCCTGATTAAGTGGGCTTCTGCAACTGTATAGAACCCCATTGGCATTAATCTCTGTATGACTGCGAAGATCCACCATATGGATCTGATTGCTGGATCAGGGCCCTATGTTTTGAGCATAATACCTGAAGGCTACGTCTACACTGCAAGGTTTTTGTGCAAAAACAGATGTTTTTGTGCAAAAACCCATGGAGCATCCACACCTCAAATTCGCTTTTGCGCAAGTAAATCAACAGTTAAACAACAGAAGAGAGGGCTTTTGCCGGTGTAGGTAAACCTCCTTTAAGAGGCATAGCTCCTTTTTGCGGTACAGTTATTGCTCAAAAAAGCAAGTGTGAATGCTCCAAAGGAGTTTCTTGTGCAAGAAATCCCTATGGGAAAAAGCACAGGTGC
Organism: Pelochelys cantorii; assembly: GCA_032595735.1. NCBI lineage: Eukaryota > Metazoa > Chordata > Testudines > Trionychidae > Pelochelys > Pelochelys cantorii. Next base: position 73,694,780 of record CM064327.1, read on the forward strand.
TCTGATGGCCATTCTATGTTTAGTACTTTCACTCAGTTTACCAGCCAGTCCATCAGAGCTTTCTTGTGCAAGAGCATCCATGCAGTGTGGACACTCTCTTGCACAAAAGCACATCGCTTTTGCAATGTGCTTTGAGTTGTGGACATACTCTTGCGCAAGAAGTTTTTGCGCAAAAACTTTTGCACAAAAGGGTTCTTGCGCAAGAAGCATGTAGTATAGATGTAGCCAAAAAGTTGACTATCAATTGAAATTCAGAACAAAATTTAAATTTTGCAGAAACAAGGTTTCACAAAATCAAAGGCTTGTTTCTGGTGGTGTCCAATGGGAATTAAGGATGTTAAGAAATGCGTAATTGATTAATGGTGTAGTCGATAAAATTTGTATCAATTACATGATTAGTTAATAAGGGGTGATGCTCTGTCTCGGCTTGCACTGGGTCCAGAAGCTACCCCAGCTGCGTCTAAGCAGTTTAAATGTAGTAGGAGCCAGGTGCGCAGGCAGTTCTGGCTCATGCCCAGTCCCAGACTGCTGTGCCTCAGAATTTTAATTGTAGTAAAAGCCCAGCAGTTCTTACTATATTTAAAATGTAGAGCCGCGGGGGGGGGAGGGGGAGGGTGTAGGTCTGGATCCCAGATTGCTGTGCCTCTGCCTCCCATACCCTCCTCCCTCACACAGCAGAGACAGTGCTGGGGGAACTGGCTTTTAAGCCAGCTCCTCCCAGCACAGGCTCCTGCTTCCCCACTCCTTTGCTGCCTCTGATAGAGAGGCAGCAAGTGGGTGGGGAAGCAAGTGATTGAGTAGTGACTCAACTAGTCACTTACATCCCTAATGGGAATAGGTCCTTGACCTGTGCTATTTAACATGTTTTTCAATAACCTGAAAAAATTCTCTCTGATAAACTTTGCAGATGACACAAAAATTGAGGGAGTGGTAAATAATGCAGAGAACAGGTTACTGATACAGAACCATCTGGACTGGCTGGTAAACTGAGCGAAAGTACTAAACACTGCATTTTAATTTGGCTAAATGTAAATGTTCACATATAGGAACAAAGATTGTAGACACACTTTGAGGATTGGGTAGTCTATTCTGCGTACAAGTTACTTGGAAAAAAAATTGGGGGTGGTGGGGAAAAAGCAATTGAACATAAACTCTTAGTGCAACGCTATGACCAAAAAAGCTAATGTGATCCTTAGATGCATAAACAGGGAAATCTCAAGCAGAAATAGAAATATTATTTTACCTCTGTATTTTGCACTTGTGTGATTGCTGCTGGAATCCTGTATTCAGTTCTGGTGCCCACTATTTATGAAAGAGTGAGCATGGAGGGGGAAAGGACAGCAGAGGCACAAAAAGAGGCCCTGTCATGAATGTGGAACCCTGGAATGAGATTTGGAGAAGGATGGACACACAGTCCCTGGCGGGTGCTGGGCAAAGGTGGGAAGTGAAGAATAGGTGGCCTTGGGGAAGAAAGAACAGAGGGCACATTGAACCCCAGGCAGTATGGGAATGGGGGGAACTCAAGGGAGTACCTGATATAGAGAGGGATGGAAAGATGGCAAAAAGGAAGTTTGTGAGGAAAGTGGGAAAATGGAGGGATGCAAGGAGCCCTAGGTGTGTGTAATAAACTCCACCTATGCAAAATACAAACTGTGTGACCCCACAGTATAACATCCTTGTTCATACTCTCAATATTGTTGTTTATATATCCAAGCTTTACATTAGCTCTTTTGGCTGCAGCACCTCACTGAGAGCTAATATTCACCTGACTGTCCACCATAAGCCCCTAATCCTCTCCATAGTCACTGCTTCCCAAGATGGATTCCCCCATGTTTAAGTATGCTCTGTAGTATTTGTTCATAAATATGTAAATTTACATTTGGTTGTATTAAAATACATCTTGTTTGCATGTGCCCAGTTTACCAGGCCATCCATATTGCGCAGTATGAGTGACTTCTTGATTGTGACCTACCTCTCAATATTAGTGTTATTCGCAAACTACATTAGTGATGATTTTATGTTTTCTTCCAGGTCAATGGTAAAAAATATGTAGGGCCCAGAATAAATCCCTGTGGGACTCCAGTAGAAATACCCATTTGAATCCCCCTTTTCAGTTATATTTTGAGATGTACATTAGCCAACTTTTAATCCATTTAATGTTTGCTATGCATACATCATGCAGTTTTTTTAAACAAAATGTTCAGTATCAAGTCAATACCTTACAGAAGTTGATTACTTCAATATTAGTATCTTTATCAACCAAACTTTTAAGCTAATCAAAAATACTTTAGTGGGAGCAGAGTATTTAGCACTTTTAGAAATTCCCTTCACTAAGGCTACGTCTAGACTGCAAGCTTCTTTCAGAATAAGCTTTTCTGGAAGAGATCTTCTGGAAAAGCTTATTTTGAAAGAGAGCGTCTACACAGCAAAAGTGCAACGAAAAAACTATGTGCTTTTTCAAAAGATAGTGTCCGCACAGATTGGATGCTATCTCTCATTTAAGGCCACCCGGAACCACTTCAGGCAGGGCATAAGGTCAGCAGTTGCTTCCTGGTGCTGTTGCCTAAGGCTATCTGAGACTTGTGCCTAAAGAGGCCCCTCCCACCCTCCCCGGACAGCCGTTTCTCAGCTTCTGCTGCTTGCTTGCCAACCTCTCCGAGAGACAGCAAAGCTTTTGCAGTGTGTGTCACGTTACTGGATTTTAAAGGGAGCAGCCAGATCACTGCTGCACCCGTGGGGGAGGATTTGCCCCAAAGTGTATACAAAGGGGCCATGTGAGGTGTCAAACGAAAGCTTTCCTTCTACTGGTTCTGTATATGCTAACCATATATTTGTGTAATATCTGTGTGTGGAGTTATAAATATATATTCTGTGTCGATACTGGAAACTTCTCTGTTTGTGGCTGAGCAATAGGCGAGGAATGCTCAGCCCTTGGACATGCTAATGAGCAAAGCTCCAGGGAACAATGGACCTCTGAAGGCCAAAGACACACCTGGCCACTGACCATGTGACTGTCTCCAGCTTGGAAGAGACCAGGAAGGGATATAAAAGTGCCATGCAGCACGCTCCATCTTGGTATCCAGTTTTGCTCCTGACCCCAGAGGCAGCTTTGCAGGGAATCACAAGCCGGAAAGAACTGTGAACCCATCCTGACATAGGATGTACACCAAAGACTTTTAAGCCAGCAGTTATAACATCTCTGCTGCTAGCCTGCATCGAGAACTGGGAGATTCGATGCATGTAATGTATGATACTTTAACAACCTTACTCTCATGATTTTCTTTCTTTTAGTAATAAACCTTTAGATTTTAGATTCTAAAGGGTTGGCTCAGCGAGGTTTGTGGGTAAGATCCAGAGTGTAAATTGATCGGGACCTGTGGCTGGTTTCTTGGAACCAGGAGAACCTGTTCAGGGTAGGTGAGATTGGGTTCTAAAACCCCTCACCTGTGGGCAGGCCCGGGGCTGTTTGGGGCATGGATATAGCTGGGGTGCCAGAGGGGTTTTGCTCGTGAGGCTTCTGGCTGGCCAGGCAGGCACCTGAAGTGCTCTGTGGGACTGGTTTGCGGCCTATTTGGGAAGGTCTCCAGTCCGGGGCAGTAAGAAGCCCCAAGTTTGAGCAATTCACCGTGAGCGGATGCCCTCAGCGATGCCCAGACCCAGCCTGGTCCGTCACAGTGTGCGCTCTGGTTGCCCAGCTTTTGGATGCCACAGCATACTCCTTGCCATGGAGCCAGAGCTGCCTCTGGGCATGCACTTTGTGCAGACTGTCTTCATGGTCCTGCAAGACCTCAACTCCGAGCTCATCAGCGAGACTCTCTGCCTGGATGCAGGAGCAAAGCCCTTGTAATGGCACCACATGGTAGAGAGACGCTTCTGGAGGCTGGACACCAGTTTCGACAGGTTGGATCGGCTGGTCATGGAGTGGTGGGATGACCAGCAGTGGCTCAACAACTTCCACATGAGGAAGGCCAGCTTTATGGAGCTGTGTGCCTGGCTCACCCCTGCCCTCCGTCGATGTGACACCTAGATGCGGCCTGTCATCCCCCCAGAGAATTGCCATTGCCATCTAGAAGCTCACCACCCCAGACAGCTACCAGTCGGTGGGCAACCAGTGGGCAACCAGTTGAGTATGAGAAATTTCAACATCAGGTCTCTCCTCATGGAGGTAAGGCAGTGGGCACTCTCGGGCTACAGTCCCTGGAGGGGTGGGGAGTCCTGGAAAGGGGGACCCTAGGGAAAGGGGAGGGTGGGGGGAAGCGCCATCTCTGGTAGGTTCTGCCGTCCCACCCTCACACAGCTTTGCAGACAGGAGGGAGCGGACACCTCCCAAGAGCTCAGGCACTCCCCCTGGAGTTTTATGTGTTTCTTTGTCACCTTCTGCAGGTGGTGAGGGACACCAACTCTGTCCTGCTGCACAGGGTCATCCACCTGGGAGACCTGGACCCTATCGTCGCTGGGTTTGCCACCCTGGGCTTCCTCCACACAGTCCACATTCCCATCCGTGCACCACATCATTGAGCTGCCTAATACATGAACCGAAAGAGCTATTTCTCAATGGTGCTGCAGGCCCTAGTTGACCACCGTGGACAGTTCACAGACATTTTCGTTGGGTGGTCGGGCTGAGCGTACGATGCCCGCATTTTCAGAAATTCCAGCCTCTACCAGAAGCTGGAGGCTGGCACATTCTTCCCCCAGCATGACTTTCGGGACATGTAGATGCCACTGTGCATTATGGGGGATGCGGCCTACCCCCGTACACCAGCCACCTGAACCCCAGCAGGGACCAATTCAGTTCCCACCTCAGCCGAGCCCGAATGCAGGTGGAATGCATCTTCGGGTGCCTGAAGGTGCGGTTCACGTTCCTCCTGACGCACCTGTATGTGAGGGAGCACAACATCCCCAAGGTGGTCTCGGCCTGTTGTGTTTTCCACTACATTGTGGAGAGGAAGGGGCAGGCCTTCCTACCAGGGTGAGGTGCAGAGGCTGGCCAGGAGGGAAGGGCCTTCAAGCAGTCATGCACAGCTGCAATTCGCCAGGCCCATTAGGTGGAGGTGCGCATCCTGGAGGCCCTCTGGGAGAGTTTCTCTCAAGGACCCCAGTAACTCTCCCCAGGGCCTCCCCAATAGGGGCCTGTGCCTTGCCCCCCTATGCCTTTCCCACAACAAGCTCTCCTTTCCCCCCTTCCCTGTACACTGAATAAAGACACCATTTTTGAGTTGACAACCAAGAACTTTGTATTTTTTTTCATAATAAAAGTAACTGAGGAGGAGGGGAGCTCAGAACCTGGACTGGGGAAGGGAGGAGTGGGGCTCAGGGCTGGGAGTGGCACATGGTATGGCTGGAAGTGCCGCCTCAGGTCTGGGGATCTCGGTGACTTTGGGGGTGGGTGGGGTCTGGGACAACAGAGGAGTGGGCAGGACAGGGGCTGGAGCAGGGTCAGACATGGCAGGGGGGCAGAGGCATAGGTATGGCAAGGGGGCAGGAGCAGGGAGGACGGGGGGGGCAGAGGGAGCAGGAGCAAGGACAGGAGCTGGGTGTGCCATCATTTCATGGCACACATGTTGTTGCCCTGCCACACAAGCTGTGCCCACATTTGGGTCCATCACTGGGCGTCATCCCATGCCTTCTGTGCCAAGGTTTGCTGCATGTCCTGGAGGATAGCCACGTGCTGTCTCACGAGGTCCTTCTGGACGCACCTGCTCTTGTGGCTCCCCCAGGATTGGGTGGCTGCCTCGGATGGTGGTGATCGCCCCTCAGCGATGGCTGTGGAGAATAAAATGGGAGAGGTGGTCAGTTGTCCATGCAGGCATGCCTGTGTGCCCTTGTCTGTGTGCAGCCGTGTGTGTGCCCTTGTGCCCAGCCTGTTTCCAGCGGTGGCTGGTGGTGGGAGGGCATTCCCCTTAGGGGTCAGACATGTGTGTGGCCTCCCCAGAGCCTGTGAGCAGGAGCCCGGGGTGCTCCGGAGCTGCCTTCTGAGGCTGCGTGGTGCAGACTGGTGCCATATGTGCTTTCACGTTCACAGAGTGTCGCACAATATCCAGGCCGAGCAGGCTGAGCGACGATTGCACCCCATCCCCTCTGTGCCTGCCTCCCACACCGTGTGTGTGTGAAAAACTGAGAGCACTGACCTGATGATCCCTCTCTGCCCTCAGAGGATGCCTGGGAGATATTCAGGGTCTGGGGGACCAGCTCTAGGGTGAGGGTGACCATGCTGGCCATATCCTCCTCCTCCTGCAGCTAGTCCTCCTCCTCCTCCTGCTCCTTGCCAGGGAGCCCTGAACGGGCGATGACAGGTGTCTCTAGCCCCAAGTCCACCACCATAGGTGGGGAAGGGACTGTACCATCTCCCAGGATTTGATGGAGTGCCTGGTAATAGGAGCAGGAGTGGGGTTCTTCTCCCGGGCGAGAGCTGCACTCCCTTGCCCTGGCATAGCCCTGGCAGAGCTCCTTGACCTTGCTCCTGACATGTTCCAAGGTCTGGGGGTGGTGGCCTTTTGTGGCCAGAGCCTCCGCCATCCGGCTGTATATGTCCGTGTTGTACCTCCAGGAGTGGAGATCCTGCAGGGTCTCCTCCTCACCCCACACCTCCAGGAGGGCTGGGATTTCTGCCCTGGATGATGACGGTGCACACCTTTGGTGCCCCTGGCTGGGTCCTGGGAGCCCTGGTGGTGCTCCCTGTGAGGGCCAGGAGAGTTTTGGGGGGGTTGTGGCTGGGCCATGGGTCCAAATTTGGGTGGCAGGGAGAGCTGCATGGTCAGGTGCAGCTATCTGGACCGGCTTCCTGCCACAAGGCTTGTCCCGGATGCCTGCAGCTTTAAGAGCTGGCAGGAGACAGGAACTATAGAGTTCTGATTAGTTTGGACGGAGTGGCCAGCAGGACACCTGTGTTATTTCCTGGAGGCCTCCTTTTTCGCCAGAACTCCCTTTTCGTGTCCACACATGACTTTTTCTGAAAAAGCTTTTTTGGAAAAAGGCTTCTTCCTTGAAGAAAGAGGTTTACCAGCATCAGAAAAACCCCTCTATTCTTTTGACTTTTTGTCAAACGAATGCAATAGCAATATGGATGCAAGTATTGTTTTTCCAGAAAAATTGCAGTTTTTCTGGAAAAACACTGCAGTGTAGACAGGCTGAAGAGCCAGTGAGGGCAATACAGGACAAGGAAGAAAACTGGCAGCATGTAACCTCTAGAAGAAGAAGAAGGCCAACTCAGGTATCCCCCATTCCTGTAGAGGTAAGTAACTGCTTTCAGGCTCTCTCCACAGGCACTGTGGTGGAGAATGCTTTGGCAGGGACCTCTAAGGGTAGAAATCAGAAGGGAACACCATTGACTGGAAGGCATGGGATGCGTACTCCTAGGGACGAGTTTCCACAACCGCCCTGCCCCCCCCCCCCCCCCCCCGTGAAAAGAAGAAGACGGGTGGTGGTGGTCGGGGAATCCCTCCTAGGAGGGACTGAGTCATCCATCTGCCGTCCAGACCTAGAATCTTGAGAAGTGTGCTGCTTACCAGAAGCTCACATTCAGGATGTGACCCAGAGTCTTCCAAAAGTGATCAAACCTTTGGATCGCTACCCCTTCCTGCTTCTCCATGTAGGAACTAATGATACAGCCAAGAATGACCTTGAGCGGGTCACAGCAGATTATGTAGCGCTGGGATCAAGGATCAAGGAATTTGAAGCGCAAGTGGTGTTCTCGTCTATCCTCCCTGTTGAAGGAAAAGGTCCGGATAGGAATCATCGAATTGAGGAAGTAAATGCATGGTTGCACAGGTGGTGTCAGAGAGAGGGCTTTGGTTTTTTTCGACCATAGGACTCTGTTCCGGGCACAAGGATTGTTAGGAAGAGATGGAATCCACCTAACCAAGAGAGGAAAGAGCATCTTTACGGGCAGGCTTGCAAACCGAGTGAGGAGGGCTTTAAACTAGGTTCGTTGGGGGGCGGTGACCAAAGCCCTATGCTAAGTGAGGAATTTGGATACCGGGAAGAAACACAAGGAGGAATGAGCAACAAGAGAGTACCCCTGATTCAGATGGAGAAAGTAGGGCAATCAACTGGTTATCTAAAGTGTTTGTACATGAATGCAAGCAGCCTGGGAAACAACAGGAAGAATTAGAAGCCCTGGCCCAGTCAAAGAACTGTGATTTGATTGGAATAACGGAGACTTGGTGCCATGACTTGCATGACTGGAGCACTGTCACGGAAGGGTATAAACTGTTCAGGAAGAACAGGTGGGGGGAAAAGGAGGAGGAGTTACATTGTATGTAAGAGAGCATTGTGATTGCTCGGAGCTCCAGTACTTAGAGGGAGAAAAGACTGTTGAGAGTCTATGGGTTAAGTTTAGAGGTGGAAGCAACAGGGGTGATATTGTAGGTGTCTGCTATTGACCACCGGATCAGGTGGATGAGGGAGATGAGGCTTTCTTCAGACAACTAAGAGAAGCTTCCAGATCACAGGCCCTGGTTCTCATGGGGGACTTTAATCACCCTGACCTGACATCTGTTGGGAGACTAATACAGCAGTATATAGACAATCCAGGAACTTTTTGGAGAATGTCTGGGATAACTTCTTGGTACAAGTGCTGAAGGAAATGACCAGGGTCCATGCACAGCTTGACCTGCTGCTCACAAACAGGGAGGAACTAGTAGGGGAAGTAGAGGTGGGTGACAGCTTGGGAAGCAGTGATCATGAGATGGTAGATTTCAGGATCCTGACCAAAGGAAGAAAGGAGAGTAGCAAAATACACACCCTGGACTTCAGAAAAGCGGACTTTGACTCCCTCACAGAACTGATGGGCAGGAATCCCTGGGACGCTTACATGAAGGGGAAAGGAGTCCAGGAGAGCTGGCAATATTTTAATGAAGCCTTATTAAAGGCACAGAAAGAAACCATCCCGATGCTCAGCAAGAAAAGAAAATATGGTAGGCAACCAGATTGGCTTACTGGGGACATCCTTGGTGAGCTTAAACACAAAAAGGAATCTTACAAGAAGTGGAAACTTGGATGGATGACTAGGGAGGAGTATAAATATATTGCTTGAGAATGCAGGGCACTTATCAGGAAGGTGAAAGCGCAGTTGGAATTGGAGCTAGCAAGGAATGTGAAGGGTAACAAGAAAGGTTTCTACAGGCATGTTAGCAATAAGAGGGTGATCAGAGAGGGTGTGGAGCCCTTACTGGATGAGAGAGGTAACCTAGTGACAGATGATGTGGGAAAAGCTGAAGTACTCAATGCTTTCTTTGCCTCTGTCTTCACAGACAAGTTCAGCTCCCAGACTACTGCACAAGGCAATGCAGTATGGGAAGGAGGTGGACAGACCTTGGTGGGGAAAGAACAAGTTAGGAACTATTTAGAAAAGCTAAACATACACAAATCCATGGGCCTGGATTTAATGCATCTGAGGGTACTGAGGCCTTTGGCCATTATCTTTGAAAACTTGTGGAGATTGGGAGAGATCCCAGATGACTGGAAAAAGGCAAATGTACTGCCCATCTTTAAAAAAGGGAAGAAGGATGATCCAAGGAACTACAGACCCATCAGCCTTACTTCAGTCCCCAGAAAAATCATGGAGGGGATCCTCAAGGAATACATTTTGAAGCACTTGGAAGAGGGGAAAGTGATCAGGAATAGTCAAAATGGATTCATGAAGGCCAAGTCATGCCTGACCAATCTGATTAGCTTCTATGATGAGGTAACTGGCTCCATGGGTATGGTAAAGTCAGTGGATGTGATATACCTTGACTTTAGCAAATCTTTTTATACGGTCTCCCACAATATACTTGCCAGCAAGTTAAGGGAGTATGGATTGGCTAAATGGACTATAAGATGGATAGAAAGCTGGCTAGACTGTCGGGCCCAACAGGTAGTGATCAACGGCTCGATGTCAGGTTGGCAGTTGGTTTCTAGTGGAGTGCCCCAAAGATCTGTTCTAGGACCGGTTTTGTTCAACATCTTTATTAATGACCTGGATGAGGGGATGGATTGCACCCTCCGCAAGTTTGCAGATGACACCAAGCTGGGGGAGAGGTAGATACGCTGGAGGGCAGGGATAGGTTCCAGAGTGACCTGGACAGATTAGAGGATTGGGCCAAAAGAAATCTGATGAGGTTCAACAAGGACAAGTGTAGAGTCCTGCACTTGGGATGGAAGAATCCCAAGCATTGTCACAGGCTGGGGACCGAATGGCTAAGTAGCAGTTCTGCAGAAAAGGACCTGGGGATTACAATGGATGAGAAGCTGGATATGAGTCAACAGTGTGCCCTTGTAGCCAAGAGGGCTAATGGCATATTAGGGTGCATTAGGAGGAGCAGATCCAGAGAAGTGATTATTCCCCTTTATTTGGCTCTGGTAAGGCCACATCTGGAGTATTGTGTCCAGTTCTGGGCCCCCCACTATAGAAAGGATGTGGACGCATTGGAGAGGGTCCAGTGGAGGGTGACCAAAACGATTAGGGGACTGGAGTGCATGACCTATGAGGAGAGACTGAGGGATTTGGGTTTGTTTAGTCTTCAGAAGAGGAGAGTGAGGGGGGATGTGACAGCAGCCTTTAACTTCCTGAAGGGAGGTTCCAAAGAGAATGGAGAAAGGCTGTTCACAGTAGTGACGGATGGCAGAACAAGGAGCAGTGGTCTCAAGTTAACAGTGGGAGAGGTCTAGGTTGGATATTAGGAAAAACTATTTCACTAGGAGGGTGGTGAAGCACTGGAAAGGGTTACCTAGGGAGGTGGTGGAATCTCTATCCCTACAGGTTTTTAAGTCTCCGCTTGACAAAGCCCTGGCTGTGTTGATTTAGTCGGGATTGGTCCTGCCTTGGGCAGGGGGCTGGACTTGATGACCTCCTGAGGTCTCTTCCAGCTCTATGATTCTATACCCTAAGTCTGAAAAACAGGATGGATCATGTTTAACAATATATAATGTTATAAACAAGTTAGGCAAGGAAACAAAGTTGCCCAAATGATTAATGTATCATGTTTTCTTAAAAGTTCCAGCTCCAGGAGTCATGTGAGCATTGAGGACACTCCACTTTTTTAAGCAGCTGTCTAGCCTCATAATTGGGGATGTGGGGAAGAAAAAGCAGCTTAGAACCACAAACCCTGAAACCTCAAGAACCTGAGGGCAAATAAAAAGGAATCAATAAATGTATTTCCTAAAACATCATGATTTTTAAACCAATCTATTGAAATTTTGGGGAATGGGAGCTAGCTCATGATTTTTTGATCACTTGGAGTGGCAGTATTACTGTGACAGTTTCAAATCAATTCTGCCTCAGTATGGTAATGATAACAATTGCTTTTCTTGGAGCATCAAATTTTAGTCACACTCTTTGGTGTTTGGAAAGGCTGTACATGGGCAGCACAGCAGGCAAGGGAAGGAAACAAACATGCAGTGACAAGTGGGTGATACAAAGAGTTTGTGTGCCAAATGCTTAACAGAGAGAGATGTATGATAACATATTTAGTGCTTGCACAGTATAGCCCTTTGCAGCCCTATACTTCCAAGTACAGTCCTGCAAATCTGTGGATATCCATAGTTTATATATGCAGCTACAGATACAAAATTTTGTATCCATCCAGGGCTCTAAGTGCCTTATGGATAGGTCAGTATCATTATCCCCAGATTTGCAGAGAAGGGGGGGGGTGCTGGGAGACCCACCCAGAAGGGCTGGGAGGGGGCATGTGGTGGACACCTCACGTGGTGATAAAAATGTTGGCCGGGCAAGGTAACACCCCCACTCTCCCAGTGCTACCACGAGTCACCCGTGCCCAGACGAAAAACTTGAGTGCCCCAGAGGTCGGTGACAGAGCTGGGAAGAGAACCCAGGAGTTGTGCCTACACTGGCGCAGGAAACACGGAGGAATTTGGGGCCCTACGTTGTGTTGGCCTCCTCCAGCCGTTCCTGATTGCATCCCGCCGCCCCAGCTCCCCCCAGTAGCCAAACACGGTGGGTGGCCAGGGTCAGTGCTCCAGCCCCAGCCCCAGCCCACGTGTCAGGCTCAGACGAAGGAAGGCAGGCTCGGCGCAGCGTCGTTCGGCCAAAGAGGTCGCTCCCCGCGGGTCAGCGCTCAGGGCCATTGGGCGGGGCGGGGCTACCCCGGCGCGGGGTGCCACCTCCTGGCGCGGGAGGATTTGCGGACTCTCCCGAGCTGCCCGCCCGCGTGGGGGGAGGGGAGGATGCGGCCGTTGCCAGGAAACGGTCCTAACGGACTCCGCGAGGAGAATGCTACGCTAGCAACGGCCACGCGGGGCGTGGGGAATTGTCCGCCCACCTTCCCCGGAGAGAGCGGGGCGGTGTTGCCCTGCTGTTGGGCGGACTCAGCCCGTGAGTAACGGAAAGTGGGGGAGGGACTGGAGCTCTAGGGGCTGGTGGCTCAGGACGGGGCAGCAGCTTGTGACCAGCCTTCTGCGTGGGCGGGGGACTTGGCTGGGCGGTGCCCAGCGTCCAGGTTGCTGCCAAGGCTGACTCCCCACAGCGCCTCCCTCTCTCCTAGACAGCCTGCTTCCGCCTTGCACCCCCGCCCCGTTGCTGTGTCCCGCCCTCAGCGCAGTGCCTGCCCTATTGCTTCTCCCCGAGCTCTGCATGAACCCCCCATCCCGTCCCCTGGCCAGGCTCCGCTCCCCCCGCCGCCCACTGCTACTGCCGGCTTTGTACGCCCATCTTCCCCCTGCTGGACAGCCCTGTCCGGGTCCCACCGCCCCATGGCGTGCATCTGCCCCACCGCTTCTGCCCTGCCTTGGCCGCACCTGAGCCCTCTTTGGATCAGGCTCTGCACCGTGCCCACTGCTCTGACCTGGCTCTGCATCCCGTCATTCCCCTCCTGTGATTCTCTGAGCCCCATTCCTGGTTAGAAAAATGAATGTAGAGATAGTGGAGGTTAGGTCTGAAGTGCTTCTCACGCCTGGTGTGCAGACAGAGAGCTTCGAGAGTGGAGTTCAGTGGGAGAGGAGGAACAGGGCACAGCTGGCAGCAATGGCAGAGCGCTGCTTGGGGGGTGGACTTGGATCTCCAGCTCTTACAGACCTGGGTAGATAGGTCAGCCCCCCCTCCGCCCCCCCGCCGCCCGAAAAAGAGTCTGAGTGTGAATGTCTTCTCTGGAAGGAATTGGGAACCCCAGGGCTCCTGTTGCCTGGGGGTTCTGTGGACTGTGTAACATTTTTCTTGGTTTGGGTGGGACAGAGCACTTCCCTCCCTTAGTTTGGTACCTGGGTTCATCTGCCTTTAGTAGTTGCTTGAGTTTGGGGGTCTTTCATACCAAATACAAATTTGTAAAAGTATATTGTTGGCAATCCTAAACCCAAACATTTATCTTCAGTTTGTATTTAAGATCCACTCTCACTAGGATTTAAAGGGACTCAAATGTTCTAATACATTATTTTATTCATTTTTATGGTTTGCCTATCATATAGGAGTTAGGGTAAGCATAGAGTAAAAAGTTTTTTTTTTATTGAAAAAAACCACATAGGCACAGGGACCAAATTAGGATATTGCATAATTTTACATAACACTCCTAGATTTCTGAACCTTCTGCCTTAAAACGTATGTGCAAAAAACAATTTATTATTGACTATTCATAGCAGTATGACTCTTTTAAGCTCACCATACTTTACTTCTTAAGAGATTGTTTACCCAAAATGTTTACCACTTTAATGATCTTGATATAATTAACACATTATTATTATACTGGTAAATTTACCAGTATACAGACATGTTTATAGCTATTGTCACACAGGAAGAAGACTGAGGATTATACTCGGAAAACCATATTGATTTTATAAAAAATCAAAACCCTAAGTGGCATAGTTATGATACAAAAATGAAGTATATATCAGGCCTAAATACTGACCTTGTTTTATTGTGTCTGAACTGTGTTGTCTTTGTTTGATTTAGTATACAGGCCCGTTGTGGCATTGTCTGTTTCTTTGCATAGTGCCAAGAACTGATTCATTCTCAAAACAAGTACAATTATGTAGAAGTCTGTAAACCTAGCAATTTAAAAACAATCTTCTTTTCCTGTGCTTGTAGTGGTATGTGTTAAATTCATAATATAAAATTATGGGGATGTTTTCAATAAACTATCCACAGTGCTTTCATTGAATGTAAAATCTCGGTTAAGCAGTTAACTGTTAAACATAAGGTTAACAGCATTTAACTGGTTAGCCGACTAAGTGGGATCCAAGCGGGGGACCACTCCAGCCTACAGGTCTCCTGCTCCCAGCCCTGTGCTGGGGCTGCTTGCCAGCTCTCAGCCCCTGTGTGGGGGTTGGCGCTGCCAACAACTCCCAACCCCCGCAGGAGCAGCCCCTGTCCATGGTGGGCTGGGCTCCCTGTGGACAGAGGCTTCTCCGGGTGCTGGCGCAGCCGCTGCCTAGAGGTTGCCTAAGTTTCCCATGGACTAGAGGCTGCTCTGGATGAGAGCAGGCCCTGTCCCTGGTGGGCCTCCTGCTTGGCTGGAGCAGTCCCCTGCCCACAGCAGGCAGCAAGCTGCTTCATCCCCCAGGCTACATCTACATTGCTAGTTTTTGCAGCAGAAAGTATGCTAATAAGGGACTCATTAGCATAAGTCACAATCTCATTACCATATATTCTGCCATTTCTTTTTGCGCAAGGGGTTTTTGCGCAAAAGAAGCAGTGTAGCTGCTTCCGTTTTGTGCAAAACCACCGTTTTTCGCAAGATCCTTATGCCTCTCCTGGAGTTTTTGCAAAAAACGGAAGTGGCTACACTGCTTCTTTTTTCGCAGAAACCCCTTGCGCAAAAAGAAATGGCAGAAAATATACTAATGAGATTGTGACTTATGGTAATGAATCCCTCATTAGCATATTTTCTACCACAAAAACTCACCCTGTAGATGTAGCCGCACTGGTTACAAGTTAACCAGTTAACCTTTCATATCCCCAATTTGAATACAGTTGAAAGTAGTTATTTATTTTGAATTATCGATCTGTAGAGCACAAACATTATAAAGCCAACATTTACTTTTTCTTTTTGCTGTGTTTTATATTGTAATTTGGGATGTGTGCACGCTGATTTATTTATTTTTTTATTTGTTGGTTGAATGTTTTTATGTGGGAAAGAGAGGGAAGTGTTAGCAGGGCTGTCCCTACCAATGGTGGGGCACACCTCAGCCCAGCATTGGAATGCCCTCACCCTCGTTCCAGGGTAGCAGCCATTTGTAGTGGGGCTGCAGGAGAGTTGCTAATTCTCTCTGACCAGATGCCTTTGCTGCAAATGCCATCCAGCCGGGAGAGTTAGAAATCCTAAGCTTTTCCCTGCTTCTGCTGGAAGCTTACCATGCAGCCTTGGGGGAGCAGGCAGGTGGTGGCAAATGGTGAGAGCACAGGCCAGAGAAGCAGGGGGCAGTTGAACAGCTGGTGGAAGAAAAGTGGCACTTTGAATGGAAAATCACCACTTCTTTCCAACCACTGGCTGCCCAGCCACCTTCTGCTCCTGGTGAGTCCTCTGGCCCATTCTTGTGCTGCTCACTGCCACCTGGTGAGCAGGGGCTGGGTGTAGCTGGCAGATGGGGGCCTGGCTGGATCTGAGGGCTAGAGCTTGTACTGAGTTCGTGGGGTAGGGAGCAGGGGATGAGTCTCAGGGCTGGAGCTGGCACAGAGCAACCTTTTGGGAGGGGTGGCTGGGGGCTGACGCTGGGAACCGCCTGAGCCCATATGCAGCACACAGCTGCTAAGTCACCATGAAATTTGGGACAGTTTGGTGCCCTAAATTTTGAAATGCCCCAAACAGCTACATTTTTTACATACTGGTAGGGTAGCCTTGAGTATTAGCTTGTTGCCTACAGCTGCTTCAATCATTACTGAGACACTGATGATTTCCTACACTATCTTTCCTGTTTTAATCCTTTTTCCCCCTTCAAGGCCTTGTTTTACAGCTTCTGTCTCATAAGAGTATGCAATGTAGTTTCCTTGAATGGTCTCTTAGAATATGTGCTAACTACTTATGCTAAACAATCTGTTGCATTCTGCATTTAGTTGTGTGTACATTTCCTAGACCTAAAGAAGAGCTCTGTGATTTGAAAGCTTGTCTCTTTCACCAACAGAAGTTAGTTCAGTAAAGATATTATCTCACCCACCTTCCTCCTCTGTGAGTGCAGTTTATTGGCTGTCAAGTAATACTGTGCTCCTACATTGGTTGTACAGGTTGGACCTCTCTAGACTGGTATCATTGGGACCTGACTGGTCCTGAACAAGAGAATTTGCTGGACCAGGGGCCACCAGCCCTCAAGCCCATCACCTGGTGCTGGGAGGTTGCCCCAGTGGGCTACCCTGCCTTCCTTCCCTCCCTCTCAACCTGGCTGGGCTGCTTTCTCAGCTACTGATGGCTTCCTGGGCAGCATAGACTCCAGCTTCTGCTGTGGGACTCTATTCATGTGCAGCCGGGAATAGCCCCGGGGCTGGGGCTCTGACTCCAGTCCCGTGCAGCCCCAGCCCCAGCCCAGCTTCACTCAGCTGAGGGAAGCCACAGCCAGGGCTCTGGCCCCAGCCCCGTGCTCCTGTGGACTGCTGGAGGCTCCTGCTCCAGGCCCGCACTGCCCCCCTGCCGACTCTGATGTCCTGCCCGGCTGGCCCTCCTGCTCTTATGCTCCCGGGCTCTCTGTTAGTGGACCAGAGAGTCCTGGATTTTGGAGGTACAATCTGTACTGAACATTGTGAGTTACTCTCTGCCCTGCTGGTGAATCATGATATAAAAAGCAGTCTGATAACTTAGTATTTTTAAAATGCTTTTTGATTCTTCTATTATTTTCAATACAGTTTCACACAGTATTAGGAAATAATTAGCTTCCAGCTGAACACTGCTACAAAATATTCATGTTCAACTGGAGTCAAAATATGTTTAAGTTACTCAACACTTGATGTGGTCTTTGGCAGGAGATATTCAAATAAAGTATAATTTACACAAATGCAACTTCATACTGCTTAGTAGTGGGATCTGTTCTTTAAAAAAAAAATAACTTGTGTTCCTGCTACATTTTTATCTTATTTAATTTTTGTAATTTTTGAAGCTAAACTCAATGTAAGTAACTATAATACATCTTAAAAATAAGATATCTAAAAATGCCTATTATTTCACATAATATAAAAGTTTTAAAATACAAAATAAAATTAAAATGGGAAATTACAGGAGAGATGGGGAATACAGTAAAATATTGATTTTTATTGATTTATTTAAAACAGTATTGTTGCACATATCATTCAGAAATGACAATGCATCATTCAGAACCAACTCTCCCCAACAATACTGGTATCTTCATAAAAGAGAAACATGAACTCTATTTAAGCCATATTATTTTTCAAAAGAACTGTTTTTGTTTGAATTACAAACATACTTTTTTAGACCTAAATCCTGCAAAGATTTGTGCAGGTGTTTAACTTAAAGTTCAGTAGGGTGATTTATCTATTTAATGAGACTATTCTTATATTTAAAGTTAACCAAGTTAGTGTTTGCAGGATTAGTGTATTATAATGAAATCTTGCTTAACAGAATAAATAGATCTTTAAAGATTTCCTTTCATTGACTTTTGAGGGACAACTTTTAACCTTTCATCACACCATAATAAGGCCAGTTTGTGAGTAGAAGCTGTTTTTAGCAAATTATAACATCACACATACTCCTTGAATCAACTTAAAACTTCAGCTGAAAACACTGACAATATATTGAATATGAAAAAATTATAAGATTAAAATGAAAGATTAGTTGTTTTCAGTCATGTGGTGCAGTTTATTGCTGATTTGGGGTTTTCTGGCATGTGTGCCATTTGGTCAGGAGGCTGGGGGGGGGGGCTTGTTTCCCTGTTGTAGCAGGATACCGTCTCCTGCCTCCCCTCTCTAGCCAAGATGGAATGAGAGGAACACAGGTAGTTTTCTTTACTCCTCTTCCCTGTAAGCTGTACTGCTGTTTCAAAGCTCCCACCCAGGCAGGAAGCTCATATGATTGGTGGGAATAGGGGCATCTGGCTAAGCAGCAACAGCTGCATGCTTTAACTGAGAAGCTACCAGAGCAGGGAGAGATATTCATAAGGAAATATGTGATGGGGGAGCAAGGAGGGAGTAATTGTCTGAGAGGTGTTGGAGGGGAGTTTAGAGTTCCCTCTGTGTCTGGAGGAGGGGTAGAAACCAAAATGCAGCACTCTCAAGCCTCCTGGGCTGGGAAGGGGCTGACTGCATGGGGTAGGTAGGGGAAACAAGTGGTAGGTGGGTACTGGCATTGGGGTGAAGTGGAGGCAAGGGAAGTTTGTGCTATGTCCTGTTTGCAGTTTGTGCCTGCAAGTTTTAGAAGCAGGATTGAGCAGATTACACAGGGTTAGGTAGTGAAAGAGAGAGAGAGAGAGAGAGAGAGGTGGGTGGGTGCTGGTATTGGGGTGAGGTGGAAGTGGAGTGTTTGTTTTTGCTGTGTGTCCTAGGGTGAGGGGGTGGAGAGTTTGTACTTCTGTGTACTGTAACTCCCAGCTAGGCTGCTGGTGCCTGCAAGTCTGAGAAGCACGATTTTATCCTAGCTCCTGGCTGGGCTGGGAGGAGAAGATTGCATAGAGGTAGGTGGAGAAAGAGGGGATGGATGGATGCTAGTATCTGTGTACGGATGTGGAGGCAGGGTGAAGTTTGTTTGGGGTGTTCTTATTGCATTCAGATGGCAGGCCTCTCTGTCTGGATTGGAGGGTGGGTGGGGAAGAAGGCTGCATGGTATGTGTATGCGCTAGGAGGACACTTGCATGATTTCATTTCAAACGATGTTTACATAGGTGTTAATGGCTTAAGCCTTAAGGTAAGGAAGAAAAAATATTTTAAGTTTTTGGGAGTGTTGCAGATATCTAAAATTCTGCTCTTAATGATTTTTTAAATCCTGTGTTACTAATTAATACTTGGTAAATTCTTTTGCTTTAAGGTCAGAGATCTTTGCTATGGGTAGAGTTCTGGCTCTTATGAGTCCAGAGTAGCAAATACTAGGTGTGGTACTAGTTGTTTTGTAGGACGAAACCTTATTTGCTCATCAAGAAGAACAAAAGGACAGTCTGGCCAAGGAGGATGGTGCAGGAACAGGCTACCTCATTCTCCCTTTCACAGTTTGGACCATAAGACATAACAATGAGCAGGGGTGAGCAATAATATTTGTGGGGGGAGGGTCACTTCACAAATATTGATAGGCAGTCAGGGGCTGGCTCCACCTGAAAGGGGTGGGGCCTCAGGTGGAAAGGGTGTTCCCTCTAGGTGCTTTAACAGTGAATGACTTTGTGCACACGCCTATCTCCAGGCCTCCATTGGTCTGGGGGCAGGGGAGTGGCCATGGGTTGGATCAAATGGTGTGCCAAATGCGGCCTGTGGGCCATATCTTGCCCACCTGTGATTTAGAGGCAGGGTGGATAAAATAAAATCAGATTTTTTTAAATTTAAATTGGATTTATTTTTTTAAATCACTAATTAAATTTCTCGTTTAAAAAAGTTACAGTTATATCTCATTACAAACATACTATACATACTTACAGTCTCATAAAAATAAATTAATGGATCTAGTTTTTCCTGCCTAACAACCAACTCTTGCTGCTTGAAAGTTGTGGGCTTTCAATAGCTGTTTCTAAGCAGACTAAAAGGTAATGTGCAAAGAAAGACACAAGCTGGATAGAATTGTTTTTGTTCTGCACTTTTGTGCTGGTGGATGTTGGCAGAGCACAGCAGAGGAGTTAGTTAAGATATTGTCTTAAAGACAGAGACTATATATAGGAAAAGACAGAGGGAGCATAAAAAGGAACAGTGGAGTGACTTGGAAAGAAAAAGGGAAAACATTATTCAGTGCGCACACAGCTTCCTATATTCCCCCATATTTTTCCCACAGAAAAACTGCCATGGCTTCTGGGTGTAAGAGAGACCTTGTCTGGGAATCTTCTGGGATAATTCCTTCTCAGGTTAAAAAAGGAAAACATGTCAAGTGTAAGCAGTGGAAGAAGATGATGCAGGGGCTACTTTCAAGAAAGACAAAACATAAGGAAAACTGCTTTGCTTATTGGGAGAAAATGATATGGATATGGCTGAATGAATCAACTGGTTAGTAACTTAATGTGTTGCAAAGTGAATTATTTATTCTTAAAGACTTGCCATGTCTTTTAGTATTAGTGTGATTTGACAAGTAAATTCCCAAGTTTTTGCCATGTTGTATAGTGCTAGGGAAAAAAATTAACAAAACTAATCCTTATGGCTTGTTTAGTTAAACAGGTTTAGAAGCTAACTGGGTTTAGAAGCTATCACCCAAGTATACAATACAGAAAGCTGCAGTAAGAGAAATATAGACTTGCCAGTTGCCACTGAGTATCATTTTATTTCATACTAGAAGATTTACCAATGTTGCTTGGGTCCTTAACTCAATTAATTCTTGTTTTTCTTAATTTAAATCATTGCTCTGTGGTGGGGCTAGGGACAAGGGGTTCAGTATGAAGGCTGTCTCAGGGAGAGAGGACTGCAGCTGGGGGCCAGGTGAAAAGTGCCTCTCTGTAAGGCATGTCTATATTAGGACATTATTAGGAAATAAGTAAAATTGACAACTCCCGATTTAACAAAATTGAAATAGTGTGTCCCCACGATGGGGACACATCTAGTAATTTGTGCCTGTGTGACAACAGAAGATGGGGTTGCATATCTTTCAGAAACAATAGATACATTGGGAAATGCCTACACAACAGGATATTTAAAAGAAATGACAGTGAAAGCTGTAATAAACTGTGAACAAAAATTCAGCTTTCATGTGTGCAGTTCTTTCACAGTGTTGCAAAGATGAGAAGATACTTAGAAGAAACAGAAGGATGCTCCTTAATGATATATGGCTGCAGTGCCCATTTGTTGCATCTTTTAGCCAAAGATTTAACTTCATCTTCTCCAGAAATAAATGAAAATCATGTTGAAGTCACAACATACTTCCATAACAACCATTTTGCTTCAGCTTCACTCGAGAGCAGGAGGATCCAAACTAATTCTGTCTCAAAATGTTCGATAAAATTCTGTGATTCTTTTAAACAATTTATTAAGAATTGGCCTATTCTCATAAAATTTTATGAGAGAGCCACGATTAAATAGGTGGAAGTATATCATCCAAAGTACTCAGAATTGGATTAAAGAGGAATGTAGAGGATATGTATTTATCCTTTGTAACTTGACTCAGTTTCTACTTTTTGTAAGACTCCTTTTGATACGTTGGTCTCTTTCTATGCTTCCTTTCTTTCCTATGCTGTAGAATAGTTTGCTCTTGTACCCTTAATCATGTCTCTTTGAAAGACTGTCAACTATCTTAAATTGTTTTTCCTCTCAGGCTTGCTTCCCATGGGCCCTTACCTACCCATTCCCTGAGTTTACTAAAGTCTGCCTTCTTGAAATTCATTGTTTTTATTTTGCTGTGCTCCTTCCTACCATTCCTTTGCATTATGAACTCTATGATTACTTTCACCCAACCTGCCTTCCACTTTCAAATTGTCAACCAATTCCTTCCTGTTTGTTAAAGTCAAATCTAGAACAGCCTCCCTCCTAAGTAGCTTTCCTCCTTCTGAAATAAAACATTGTCTTGTTGGATAATCTGTCTTGTAATGTTGTTTTCCCAACAGCTGTCTGGTAGTCAAAGTGGTTCATCACCACCCAATATCCTGTACTTTGCATGATTTTGTTAATTGTTAAAAAAAAAAAAAGCTTCATCCACCACTTCTTCCCGGTTAGGTGGTCTGTGGTAGACCCCTATCATATCACCCTTGTATTTTACCTCTTTTACCCTTATGCAGAGACTCTCAACAAGTCTCTCCTATTTCCATTTCAACCTCAGTCCAAGTATAGGTCTTCTTCCTATTACACCTTTCACTCCTCCTTTTTCTTCAGCTTGTCTGGTTTTTTTTTATTCCTTATATCACTACATGGACTTACTAAGAATTAGGGTTGCCAGATACTTTCCCAAAAAATACCGAACGTGGCTGGGGAAAAAAATTGGTTGAGTAAAAATAAAACAAAGGGTGTAGGGGAGGACCAAAGTTGTTGAACAACAACAAAAAAAAAACCCACCAAAAAATGGGTCACTGTGCCTTTAAAAATCAGTGTTCCTCGCTCCCCCTGCCCCCGCCAGTGGCAGCAGGGGAGGAATGTCCCAAGCGGTCTCCTGTCCAAGACAAACAGAAAATACCGGACATTTTACATGTCCAGTATTTTCTGGGTTTTTTTACTGGTCAGAGGCTGCAGATACTGGACTGTCTGGGCCAATAGCGGACACCTGGCAACCCTAATATACATACCACTTTTAGATCACAACATTAGTTATAAATAGGAAAATTATTTTTTGTGCAAGTCTGATCTGTTCTCCACATCAGTGTGAATTTTGCCATTAACTTCAGTGGAAGGAGGATCAAGCCATAGTACTTACTGTCCTCGATAATAACATTTTTTTGTTTAAAGTTTTAAAATCTGTTTTTTACTTCAGGATTTAATGTTTAAAACGTTACAGTAAATATGAAATAAAATAAGATTCAGAGTGAAGGTTATTACAGTCCTTATTTCACTGTTTCGTTGCTCCCTGCCATTTCAAAACCTAGCTCTTGATCCTGCAAAGGACTGTTTCTTCTGAATCACATTTCCATTGACTTTCGTTGAACTTTTCAAGAAACTAAGGATCCACACTTCTAGATTCGTTTGTGAGAACAAGGCTATAGTTTTATATTAATATGCTAAATAGGCTAATAAAGCTAAATAAATT
The DNA here is from genome assembly GCA_032595735.1 of Pelochelys cantorii. NCBI lineage: Eukaryota > Metazoa > Chordata > Testudines > Trionychidae > Pelochelys > Pelochelys cantorii. Next base: position 73,717,495 of record CM064327.1, read on the forward strand.
TTACTCCTTTTTAAATAAAGCTAAATACGAATCAACAGCTTGACACTGTTGCAAAAAAAGCAAACATGATTCTAGGATGCATTAACAGGAGTGTTGTGAGCAAGACAAGGGAAGTCATTCTTTCACTCTACTCTGTGCTGATTAGGCCTCAATTAGAGTTTTGTGTCCAGTTCTGGGCACCACATTTCAAGAAAGATGTGGAGAAATTGGAGAAGGTCCAGAGAAGAGCCACAAAAATGATTTAAGGTCTAGAAAACATGAGCTATAAGGCAAGGCTGAAGGAACTGGGCTTGCTTAATGTGGAAAAGAGAATGCTGCAAGGGTATATAATAGTGGTTTTCGGGTATCTAAAAGGGTGTCATGGGGGGGAAGGGGGAATTGTTCTCCTTGGCCTCTAATGATAGGACAAGAAACAATGGGTTAAACTTCAGTAAGGGACGTTTAGGTTGGACATTAGGAAAAACATCCTAACTATCAGGGTGGTTAAACACTGGAATAAATTACCTAGGGAAGTTGTAGAATCTCCAGCACTGGAGATATTTAAGAGCAAGTTAGACAGACATCTATCAGGGATGATATAGACCAGTGATTCCCAAACTCTTTGGCATCACGTCCCTTTTTTGATTTTTGAAAAACCCTCACGCTCTCCCCCCTCCAAAAAATAGCAAAACTTGTTGAGCAAGAAAAAGGAGCTGACTGGAGCTGAAAAACAAAAATAGCAGCAAAACTTGTTGAGTTTAAAAAAAAAAAATTGGCCCTTTAAGAAAAGAGCAAGCATTGCCCTCTTAAGGCAGTCATTTTGAAGTCTGCCCCAGCCCAAGCGGACGGATGAACTGGGCTCTTTCTTGTTGGGGGAGGATTGACTGGGGGGGGGGGGGGCGGGCTGGTCGCCTCGCACCCCGCCTGGAATTTCTTCATGCCCCCCACCCCCAGTTTGGGAACCCATGATATAGACAGTGCTTGGTCCTGCAGTGAGGGGAGGGGATTAGACTTGATGATCTCTGGAGGTCCCTTCCAGTTCTAGTATTCTATGATTTTGAGGCCTGAAACCTAGGTGTGGGGTGGAGGGAGTGGTGCAGATAGTATAGAATGTGTGAAGTTAAATGTTTGTTTGCACAGTATGGAAGAATTTCATTTTCATGTTTCTTGTTTTCTTTCATGCAAATTTACATCTATGTGTATTTTTAATAGAATGACTATTTAATGTTAATGTAATTTTTAAAATGTTTTTGATGCATACTTTCTTGAAAGTGGGGCCCATTTTTGCCTGGAACTGGGATAATTTTCACTGAATTATCTGGTTTTACTTACATCTATTATAATCAAGGTTTTATGAGATTTTCCCCAAAAGTATGAGTTCATTTTTTTTGGTTAATAGTGAAATACAAAATTTAAAATTGGAATAGTTTTGCATTTGTTTAATACTAAGCATATTATGATGAACATCTTATGATTAATACCATTAGGAAATCGTTGCATTTGCTTTGATAGCGAGAACTTGAGCACTATTTATTTGTATGTAACCTAGAAGATTTATTCTGAGTTGCCTATGTCCTTGTGGAGGCTCAGGGTTGGGGGTTGGAGGATGCAGCAGTCAGGACAGGTGTCTAGGAGGTGTGGGGGGCATAGGGCAGGAGATGGCAGTTGCAGGACTTAGGGCAGAGGGTAGAGGGTACAGGGCATGGGACTGAGGGCAGGTGGGGGGGGGATTGAGGGAAGGGGTGGGGGTGCAAGCATCAAGACAGGAGGTTTGGGGCTCAGGATAGGGTGTGTGCAGAGATCAGGGCAGGTGTGGGGGACTCAGCTAGGGGGCTCAGGGCAGGGGATTGGGAGCTGGGGGCAGGAGGGCTTCCTGGGGCCAGCCATGATGACGAGGGTGGCACTGCTCCAGCTGCAGCTCCTCCTGGGGTGCTGGGTTTTGCTGCCCTGATGGCTCCTCGGGAGGGGAGAGGCAGGGCTGGCATGTCAAGCCCAGGCCTCTGGTTTCCCCTTGTGTTGGGGGCTGGCAGCTCCTCCCAGGGGGCAGGGGCTGGTCTGCCTGGGCCTCTGCAACCTCAACTCGTACAGTGAGGAAGTGGGGACTGGGCCGCAGTTCCCCATCCCTGCCTCTACTTATAGGGGGGTAGAGGCTGGGGTTAGTCTGCTGTTCCTACAGGTGCCTGGCTATGATTCCTGGCCCCCATAGCATCTCCTGGGGGGAGGGGCATGGGCTGTGCTGCTTGGCTCTGGGGATGAATCTAGAGGGGCCACGGAGCAGGGCTGGTGGCCAGCAGGGCTCCTTCCCAACCAGCACTGTGGCCGAGGGTTCAATGGGGAGGGGTTTGGGCCAGAGGGACTACTTACCCAGTCTGATGGCCGGCAAGATGGTGAGCCCTGGCCCCAGATAGCCACTCTCTTGCTTGTGTAGCAGTCCCCAGTGGTCACTCTGCAGTGTAGCTTTCCTCTGATCACTCCCCTCCTTTTCCATGTTATGGAAAACAATTGAATTCTAGGCACATCCTGTTTTCCTGGCACAACCAAATCCTAACCTTGCTTTAAGTTAGGATAAGAGGAAGTTGGATACCAGATTTGGTATCCTAGCTCTTACCATTTAGAAAGAGTTCTTGAACAAATGGACTCATGGATAGACGAACATATAGACAGATGCACGTTTCTAAAATACATAGCTTTATGTTGTAGAATCACCAAAGATATATAACACTATTCATTGATTTGGGGTCCTTTTTTATTAAAATAGGATCAAAATTACTTTAATGTTTAGACATAGAAGTGAATTGCTTCTTTGTTTTGTTTTGCTATCATGGCCTTTGTTGTTATAACATAACTTATAATTGATGGGAGTCCATGCCAAAAGGTCAGTAGGCATCTCTGCATCAACACAAATTTCCTAAAAAGGTTTAGCAAATAAAGCAGTATAGTTGAATGAAGTAAAAAGTGTTGGACCACAGCTAAAAATCTTAATATCCTATCATTAATTTAATATTGGGTTTTTGGAGAAGATTTACAGTATATTTCATGCGATGATGTAGGGTTGGAAAAGAGCTTTGTTGTAACTGATTCACTGACTGGTTGAGTTAATTTGTTCCTGCTGGATGCTTGTTTTTTATGAAGCTGAGTAAATTATGCTGTTGTAAGATTAGGTGAGTGTCAGGAAACCTAGAGCTCATCTTCTTTTTTTGCTATTAAATCTAAATAAACAAATTATCCAGTATCCAATAGAAACCTTAACCAAATTAAATGAAAAGAAACACAATAGACTTATAATAATTTATTATGTTGAAATTGTAAAATTATCAGACTTTGGCTTGTTTGTAATAAACAAATAGAAAAATAATTGAATGGGGCATGCTACAAAAAATATATAGTAATATAAAAACAATGGATGATAACAGAAGTGTGTCATCCACCAGTATATAAACCATTGCTATATGCTTTTTCTTTGTTTCACTATTATTTCATTTAAAAAAATGAGTTCAAAAGTGCTCTTCAGTTTTTATGCTCAGAGTGAGATGTGATTTGTACAAACATATGGAGCAATTAGTTCTGTATAAGTTTCCTCAATTCTGTTGTTACTATGGTAACCAGTGTTCACTGTGTTTCATTTAGACATAAAACAGAATGGAAAGAGTCAGTTTAAGGTTTGGCATTCTATTCAGTAAAAATGTTACATTACGTGATATGTAGTGTTTTTGTAGCTATGTTGATTGCAGGATGTTAGAGACAAAAGCTTGTTTTTTCTCACCCACAGAAGTTGGCACTATGAAAGATATTACCTACCCCAGCTGGTCTCTCTTATACTATATGTTTATTTTTAATAACATTTAAGGAGGCAGATCAAATGATCAGTGTACCCAAGAAAATGAACATCAGCAATACTCATCCTTCTAAATATTTTTGGTTGAGTCTTTGGATAGCAGAATATTTGACTATCCAACATTAGCAATAGAATTGAGATCACTCCAGTGCTCTTCCATCAGCCAGGACTTCCTAACTCAAAGGAACGCAGAAGAGGGTAATAATTACCTGCATCTACACGCGGCCAAATTTTGAAATAAACCCCTATTTGCGAGACCCCTTATTCCTCCTAAAATGAGGTTTACAGGGGTCTTTAGAAATAGGGGTTTATTTCAAAATTCGGCCACATGTAGATGTGGGTAAATACCGGAAGAGTGTTTTCTGAAAAAAAAAAAAAAGGAGGAAGTATGCAAATGCGCAGCACTATTTGCATCCTTCTCCTGAAATAAAAATTGTGTGCAGACATACCCATGGGAAGGGAATGAAGATAGGGGTTGCAGTAGCATTTTACCCCAATGTTATTAATATATCTTAAATGGCTTCCATTACCATAGTATCTGAGCACCTCACAATATTTAATGTGTTTATATAACATTCCTGTGTGTGCTAGGGAAGTACTGTTATCCCCTTTTGGAGGAAAGGGAATTGAGCCACAGCGATATTAAGTATCTTAATCTAATGTCACATAGGAAGCCTATAACAAAAGAAAGGAATTGAATTGGGTTCACTGAAGTTCCAGGCGAACACCCTAATCATTTGGCCATTCTTTAAATTATGATAATGATCTGTCTCAGATTCCTGTCCCAAATTTTGTAATGGCATTTGGGTTTAGTGTTTGCTATGTGATACAGCCTTAAACTCTAAGGGATACACAAAAGTACATCCCAGTTGCACGTAACTCCATGCTTGTCTCTGTATAATGCAAAAGCTTTGTTGTGAGTTTGTGATTCATAGGCTTTCCTGTCTTTCTAACAAATCATGTCAAAATGATTCTGTCTGGATGTCAAGCTGTCTTGAGTGGCTCTTCATTGTGAGTGCCAATCTCAGGACTGACTGTTAAAAAGCAGAGTACAAATCTGAAACTGATTGTGTGTTCTATAATTAGATTTCACCAGCCAAGTATCAAGTGTGAACTCCTCAAGCACTATAACAGCCTTAACATGGAATCACAGACAATCCCCTTGAGCACTTCGATTTATCTTGCTACCCAGGCAAACATACTTTTGTGATGGATGGTCCAAAATCACAATAATATTCAGGTTACTGCCAGACCAAAGAACAAGTCACTTATGCAGATCACTTGTACCTTAGAACTCTCACCAAAGACAATGGTTGTACTCAATCTTCTATTACACCAACCTAAGGTTTATTAGGAAAAATAAGAGTTATTTACAAAGTAGACATGCCAACTAAAATAAGTTACAGTCATAGGTTTCCAAAAGTAACATAGTAAAAACTTTGATATTCAGTATGTTGGGAGAATTTCTTTTGGGGGGAGTGCTGATTAGTCAAATATTCTGGTTAACTATGAGTTAACCGGAATAAGTGCAGGAGGAGGTGAGGGCTCTGGATGGGGTGGGACCAGGGATGAAGTGTTTGGGGTGCAGGATGGGGTTGGGGCTCAGGCTGGGTTTCAGCGTGTGGCAAGAGATTCTGATTTGAAGTAAGGAGTTGGGGTTTGGAAGGGGGTACAACTCTGGAGCTGGTGGCAGGGACCCTCCATTTTGTTCTTAATTTTTTTCTCCTTAGGCCTAATCTTTTCTCATTTCTTTCCCTCAAACATTTTCTATAGAGAATCCAGGTTAATTTACATAATCATAGTTTAATTTAAAATCCTCTTACATTCCACAGGTTTACATTAATATCTCAGTAAGCAATTTCAGCATGGACTTTGAAATCTTATCTACTAAACATTGACTTCCTTCATACTGCGAGGTCTAAAGATCAACACAGGACTTTGTTTGAGCATCAAGAAATATAAAATGTTCAAGAGAGTTTTTGCTCTTTTGTTTTGGATTGCATACATAGAGATCTTTACTCTGGACGGCAAAAGACCTGTGATAGAGTATTGCTATTCCATCTATTTATTAAATTATTAATTAGGGAAGCTGATTATAAATTGTACCCTTTCACACACACAGTGTTCTTTCAAAGAAAGAGATGGGAGCCCAATAGTGTAAGGTGTTTGAAGCCAGAATGCACAATTGTACCTTGGAAATAATTGTCTTGCCTTTGTCAAGGTGACAAAATACCACAGATGTCTTAATACATCTTTTCCATCTTTAATATCTCTTTTATGATATGTTATAAAGCAAATATTTTTATTTTATTTATAGAACCCTATGTGATCTTCTCTTGAAGAAGTTTTAATGAAGGACTGGATTGTTAATTGTAAAAATACCTCTTCAGTCATATATGTGTAACTTTAATTTGGACAAACAGATTGCATGTTCTAAATTTTTATTCTTTTAGATAGTAACTAGTGGGAGTTACCCGGTGTTGCTCGGGAAAGTGGAGGAACAAAATTTAGAAAAACAGTAGTCCATTATCGTTTTTTGAATGGTAGAAAAGTTGCACTGAGTTCTATAGGGATTAAAAAATATATAAAAAGTATAAAACAACCAATTTTACATGTTATCATAAAAAACTTTATTGTAAACTATATTTCTTCTTCGAGTAGTGTCCCCATGGATGCTCCACTGAAGGTGTCGGGCTCGTCCCAGCGCCGCAGTCCAGAGAGTTTTCTCTAGCAGTAGCACCTGGAGGACCGCGCATGCGCAGAAGCCATCTCATGCCGTTTGCGCCTTTTCTGCGTTGTGCGGTCCGTCCTGCCAGTTCCTCCTAACCGTCCACGGTCGCAGATGGAGTTGGGACAAGCTCCTACCTCCGTCCTGAGGTGAAACCGAGAATAACATTTAGCCTACATCTTTTCATCCCAGTTTAGCCCCTACCTCATAGTTATAGTTAGTTTTACAGTTTCTAGTTATAGTATAGTTTAAAAAAAATCTTTTTAGATATAGAGATCCATTGTATATAGTTCTTCATTAGTCCGCAGGCCCTCTTAGACTCAGTCTGACGGACATTCCTTAACCACCATGCCCGGCTCCCCAGGCTTTAAGAAATGCGCGTCATGTGGAGACGCCATGCCAGCGTTGGATGGCAATTCCCGATGCATACAGTGCTTGGGGGAAGGCCATATCCCCCAAAAGTGCACCCGTTGCTCCAAGCTAACTGCCCGTGCCAGGTGGGACAGGGAGATGCGGCTTAAAATGCTGCTCTTTAACAAAGCGCTTCAGCCTCCATCTACGGGACAAAAAAACGGACGCTCCGGTGGCATGTAAGTCCCATGAAGGGAAGAGCTCTGGTCCACTTCAGAGAGTAAGTGCAGGAGATGCACTGAGCACATCGGGGCTGCTGCCTAGGCATGCCGCAGGGAGGTCTTCCAAGGCCCGCAATAGTTCAGCGCCTACCCCCATGATTTCCTCTGTGTCGGCGTCGCACGAGGCACCGTGCCCTGAATTGGCACCGGCGACAGTGGCACTACGAAGCCAAGCGGCACCAAGAACGGCACCGACGGCCGATGCGGCACCATTAGCTGCGCCGGGGGGCGAGCTGGCACCGAGAGCCACGCCGGCACCGAGAGTGGCTTTGAGAGCTGATACGGCACTGTCAATGGTGCCGAGACCCAAGCTGGCACCGAGAGTGGTGCCGAGAGCTGATGCAGCACTGTCAACAGCACTGAGGGTCGAAACAGCACCAACAGCTGAAGCGGCACTGACTGAGCACCGTCTGACCTCTTCTTATTCGGCACTGAAGCCTGTTGCTGCACTGCCCGTGCCATTAGACTCAAGTTCGGCACTGGCGTCACCTACCCCAGCGCCCAGATCACCATCCATGGGTCGGGAACTGTCAGAGTCAGATTCTGTGATCTCTGTACTGGGTAATCCGGTACCCACGGTTCCTCCTCTACTAAGAGCCAAGGTATCGACCAAAGCCCAGAAGAAAGCTCGGCGCGTGCGCGCACCATCGCCCAACCCCAATAGGGCCGTGTTTTCCCCCGAGCCTTCTCCTCCACTTTACCGTTTCTCCAACAGACATGACCACAGGCACTACAGATCACCCTCACGATGCTATTGGAGGTCCCCACAGCGATCTCCCACGCCTCTACGCTACCACCGTTCATATCGCTCGCAATCACCGTCGTGTTACACGGTACGATCAGGTTCTCCAGTGTCTCCTCCTCGCTCACACTACTCTCGATACAGGAGTGCAAGTTCCTACTCTCCACAGTGCTCCCCGCATGGGCATCATTATGGTAGTCGATATATCTACTACTACTGAGAGCGTCCGCACTCCTGCAGCGTGGTCTGTTCACCACCTTTATTACCGGCGCGTCCTCAGTCACACTCACCATAACTTCTGACTCAAGACATCTTACCGCCTGGGCAAGCTCCTCCAACGCCCACGGGCAATGCCTCCTCAACCTCCACCCAACATGAGAGGGATAATATTCAATCTCCCACCTGTGACGAGCAGCGTATGGACTCTCCGACTGATGAATCGTCTTCTTCACTAGACGATGCAGTCTTTCACGGTGACTTTTCCCCTGTAGACGACTATAAACAATTTCAATAATTATTCAAAAGAGTAGCCCATTCTCAGAACTTACACACCTCTGACGTGCCACAAAAATAACATGGTCTCCTGAGGAATTTGCAAAAATCAAATAAATCAAAGCTGGCTCTCCCCTTTCATGAAGTGATCCTAGAAATATCTAATGATATATGGCAGACTCCAGCTTCCGTGACGCCAATGAACAGGCGCACTGATAAGAAATATTTTGTCGATGCCAAGGATGCAGAGTTTCTTTTCACACATCCCCAGCCCAACTCCATTGTTGTGGATGTGGCCCAACAGAAGTCAAAAACAGCACAAGGCAGGAACACAGCGCCTGACAAAGAAGCAAAATGGCTAGATCTGCTGGGCAGAAAAGTTTACTCTTCGGCCACAGCAACCCTCAGGATGGCCAATTACTTGGCCCAACTTGCGAATCACGATTTTGACAATTATTCCAAGTTGGGTCCTCTTATGGAATATTTGCCTGAGTCCAAGAAACAAGTCATGAAGGCTGTGGTACAGGAGGGCTACACGGCAGCCCGCACTGTACTTCAAATTGCCCTGGATATTGCTGACATGGCCTCCCGGACCACAGCAACCTTGGTGGTCATGTGCCGCGCTTCCTGGCTTCACCTGGCTTCTGTACCCAAGGACCTCCAGCCCAAAGTGGAGGACTTACCTTTTGATCGCCAGTCTTTATTTGCACAGAACACCGACCAGGTCTTCCATTCTGGGAAAGATTCTTGCACCACCCTGAGGACGCTCGGAATGTATACGTCACTGTTTAGGTGCAAGAGAGTCGGTCCCTATAACAAACAAAGACCATTCTCATATGCTGCACCCCGCTTCAGACTTTATGACCAACCTAGGCAAAGACAACGGCCTCAACGACGACGTCAACAACCAAGCAAGACGTCGAACCAGCAACAATCCCGCTAGCAAGTTTGATGTGTCAGTCGAGGGACTGCGCGCTATTCCCCTTCTGGAGGCTTCCCGCGAAGTAACCAAATTATTTCACCATCAGTTGAGGCCATATCATCCCCGCTGGTTTGCCATAACTACAGACCGGTGGGTCAGGGAGATCATTACATCCGGCCTCACCATTCCCTTTTCCACTCACCCCCCATCCCTTTTCAGGGACCCCTCTCATGAGCCTCTGCTGCAGCAGGAGGTCTCACGTCTACTTACCATCGGGACAGTAGAGATGGTTCCATACGAATTCAGCGGCAGAGGCTTCTATTCTCGGTACTTCCTCACGCAAAAGAAGTCCGGAGGATGGAGGCCTATCCTGGATCTCCACAAACTCAATCGTCACCTACGAAAACAAAAATTCAAGATGGTTATGTTAGCCTCTATCATTCCAGCACCGAACGAAGGGGACTGGTTCGTGTCCCTCAACCTCCAGGATGCGTATTTCCACGTGACCGTCCACCTGGTCCACAGGAGATTCCTCCATTTCACACTCGGCAACGATCATTATCAGTACACACTCCAAAACACTAGCCATCGTAGCCGCCCACCTCCGGCGTACCGGCATCACAATTTTTCCTTACCTGGACGATTGTCTCTTGAAGGCCTCTACTGCAGGCGAGGCGCGAGCTGTCATCAGTGCAGCAAGGGACACATTTGAAGCTCTAGGCCTCATTCTCAATGTACCGAAGTCTTCCTTGACCCGTTCCAGTCTCTTGAGTTCATCGGGGCGAGACTGGACTCCAGGGCCACTGCTGCATACCTACCTGTCGACAGGTCCCAGATTATTCAAGACCTAGGAAATATACTACTCACTGCCCCCAGAATGTCCATACTTACATGCCTGAAGCTCCTGGGGCACGTGGCGGCCGCCACCTACATCGTTCCATATGCATGACTCCACTTAAGGTGCCTTCAGCATTGGGTACTCACAATTTACAAGCCAGGCATCCACAGTACTCGCAAGCTTGTGCTTGTCCCCAGGTGCGTGAGGGATTCCCTTGTATGGTGGCTCGATCCGAACAATACATTGAATCATAGAATACTAGGACTGGAAGGGACTTCGAGAGGTCATCGAGTCCAGTCCCCTGCCCTCATGGCAGGACCAAATACTGTCTAGACCATCCCTGATAGACATTTATCTAACCTGCTCTTAAATATTTCCAGAGATGGGGATTCCACAACCTCCCTGGGCAATTTATTCCAGTGTTTGACTACCCTGACAGTTAGGAACTTTTTCCTAATGTCCAACATAAACCTCCCTTGCTGCAGTTTAAGCCCCTTGCTTCTTGTTCTATCCTCAGAGGCCAAGATGAACAAGTTTTCTCCCTCCTCCTTATGACACCCTTTTAGATACTTGAAAACTGCGATCATGTCCCCCCTCAATCTTCTCTTTTCTAAACTAAACAAACCCAATTCTTTCAGCCTTCCTTCATAGGTCATGTTCTCTAGACCTTTAATCATTCTTGTTGCTCTTCTTTGGACCCTCTCCAATTTCTCCACATCCTTCTTGAAATGCGGTGCCCAGAACTGGACACAATACTCAAACTGAGGCCTCAGTAGTGCAGAGTAGAACGGAAGAATGACTTCTCGTGTCTTGCTCACAACACACCTGTTAATGCATCCCAGAATCATGTTTGCTTTTTTTGCAACAGCGTCACACTGCTGACGCATATTCAGCTTGTGGTCCACTATAACCCCTCGATCCCTTTCTGCCGTACTCCTTCCTGGACAGTTGCTACCCATTCTGTATGTGTGAAAATGATTGTTCCTTCCTAAGTGGAGCACTTTGCATTTGTCTTTATTAAACTTCATCCTGTTTATCTCAGACCATTTCTCCAATTTGTCCAGATCATTTTGAATTATGACCCTATCCTTCAGATTAGTCGCAACCTCTCCCAGCTTGGTATCATCTGCAAACTTAATAAGCATACTTTCTATGCCAATATCTAAATTGTTGATGAAGATATTAAACAGAGCCGGTCCCAAAACAGACCCCTGCGGAACCCCACTTGTTATACCTTTCCAGCAGGATTGTGAACCATTAATAAGTACTCTCTGAGTACGGTTATCCAGCCAGTTATGCACCCACCTTATAGTAGACCCATCTAAGTTGTATTTGCCTAGTTTATTGATAAGAATATCATGCAAGACCGTATCAAACGCCTTACTAAAGTCTAGGTATACCACATCTACCTCTTCTCCCTTATCCACAAGACTTGTGGATAAGGGAGAAGCGGTGGATGTGGTATGCCTAGACTTTAGTAAGGTGTTTGATACGGTCTCTCATGATATCCACAAGACTCGTGGCAGGCGTCCCCTTTCATGCTTAGAGACCATTGGTCCAGATTACTACAGACGCATCCCTGGTTGGCTGGGGAGTGCATATGTGGCATCTCCAGGTCCAGGGACTATGGTCACATCACGAGTCCCTCCTCCACGTAAACTTTTTGGAGTTGCGGGCAGTGCTCAACTCCTGCAAACATTTCCTGCATGGGATCCACAGAGCCACAGTGCAAATTCTTATCGACAATATCTGCACGGTCTACTATATCAACTGGCAGGGGGTGCCAGATCCCGATCCCTCTGTGCGGAGTCCATTCACCTTTGGAATTGGGCTATCTGCCACGGAATTAAACTCACAGCGGTATACCTCCCAGGCAAGAGCAACACCATCGCTGATGCTCTGAGCAGGGCCTTTCACTTACAACACGAATGGGAACTGCTCGATGAAGTAGCAGCCTTTTCAAGATCTGGGGATACCCCACCATGGACCTTTTGGCTACTTGATGTAACAGGAAGTGCCATCTCTACTGCTCGAGAGCAGGGATAGGGAGCGCTTCTCAGGGAGATGCCTTCCTTATCAATTGTGGAATGCACCGCCTCTTGTACGCCCTCCCCCTGATCCTGCTTGTACCATGGGTGCTAGAGAAGATAGTCACGAATGGGGCGATGGTGATAATGGTAGCATCCTTTTGGCCCCGTCAGATGTGGTTGACCCAACTAATGTGGATGTCCACATCCCAACTGCAGGAACTGCCACAGTTACACAATTTACTCTCACAACAACACAGCACGCTCCTTCATCCGCACATCGATCGATTGCATCTGACAGCTTGGCTCCTAACTGGCTCCAAGGCCTGGAGTTAACATGCTCTCAGGCAGTCAAGGACGCCCTGATACATAGTAGGCGTCAAACCACGCAGAAGTCCTACCTTTATAAATGGTGTCGCTTCCAGGCCTGGTGTGAGACAAAGAATACTGATCGTCTATCTGTGCCCATCCAACACATTCTGGATTACATTCTTCACCTAAAATCGCAAAATCTAGCAATGTCTTTGCTTAAGTTCCACTTAGCAGCAATTTCTGCCTTCTGTCCCCCCATCGATGGCACCTCAGTCTTTGCGCATCCACTCGCCAGGAGGTTTTTGAAAGGCATTGCAAACCTCTATCCTCCATGTAAACCGCTTCCAGAACCTTGGGATCTAGGCCTAGTCTTAGATACCCTCACTCGTCCACCATTTGAGCCACTAGTGACTTGTGATCTGCGGACTCTCACCATGAAAGTTACATTTCTGCTTGCCATCACATCTGCCCGTCGCGTGAGCGAGTTGGCAGCGCTTTCTGCTGACCCTCCCTATACATTGTTTACTGAACGGGGAGTGACGCTCCGCAGTCACTCAACATTCTTACCAAAGGTTAATTCGTCGTTTCACATCAACGAACCCATTACTCTACCCACCTTCTACTCCACCGCAGAGGACGTGCGTCTGCATACCCTGGATGTCAGGAGAGCGCTTGCCTTTTACCGAGACAGGACGTGCCCTTTTCGAAAATCACAGCACCTCTTGCTGTCAGTGACGGACCGCTCCAAAGGCCAGCAACTGTCTTCACAGTGTATCTCGTCTCACATCGTAGCCTCCATCACTCGCTGTTACTCTGTACGTAACAAATCCTTGCCTTGCAAACCAAAGGTGCATTCGGCCAGAAGTATGGCTACCTCTACGGCTTTTCTCAAAGACGTACCTCTGTGTGACATATGCCGTGCCACTACCTGGTTTTCCACATCGACCTTCGCCAGGCATTACGCCCTTGATCGCATCCTAGCTACAGATGTGGCAGTAGCTCACGCAGTACTCTCCTCGGTGCAGAGATGATAACGCCGAAGCACAATATGAACACTGGGCTACTGCTTCATACTCACCTTCAGTGGAGCATCCACGGGGACACTACTCGAAGACGAAGAAAGAGTTACTCACCTGTGCAGTAACGTCTGTTCTTCGAGATGTGTGTCCCCTGGGGTGCTCCACAATCCGCCCTCCTCCCTGCTTTGGAACTATTGTCCTTCTATCTTTCAGATGTTCCGGCTAGGAGGAACTGGCGGGACGGACCGCGCGACGCAAAAAAAGCGCAAACGGCGCGAGACAGCTTCTGCGCATGCGCGGTCTGCCAGGGGCTACTGCTAGTGAAAACTCTCCGGACTGCGGCGCCCGACACCTTCAGTGGAGTACCCACGGGGACACACATCTCTAAGAACAGAGGTTCCTGCACAGGTGAGTAACTTTCTTTTTGTTTCATTAGTCTTAACAAATATGTACAATTTTTTTCCACTTCCAACTGTTGAACACACAATATAGAGTTGTCCATGTGAAAAGCAAGATGTCTCCAAATCAATTCCAACTACTTTAAGTGACTGTCCTTGTGCTTTGTCAGTATACATTGTTGAAATATAAGTTGACAGTTGATATAACTGAGGTGAGGAGCCTGAGGGGAGGGAGGAGGAAGGGAGCCGCGTGCCGCTTCCTTGTTCCTCCGCCGGCCTTAGTGAGTGACTGGCCCCACCGCTTCCCCCAGGAAGCTGCTTCTCCCTGCACTGCCAAGCTCCGTGCAGCCCCGGGGAGAGGTGTCAGTCTCTCATCTCTTCCCTCCCACAGTACCTTAAAACCTTCTCCTGGATAAAAGGTTATCCCGTGCAAAGTTTGGTTGCAGTAGCTCTTATGGTGTCCCAAGTTATTAGCGCACAAACATACAAACATTCTCCTTTATATATTAGATAATATGGGTACATGTACTCGTGCATGCATATTTGGCTGATGGTATATCCTCTCATGAGCCATTTTTGTAATTTTAATGACTAATTTAAAAAGGAACCTACATTTTCAGTCATAGAAGAGGAAGTTTATTCTCCTAAACTGTGGACAGCCCATGGATGGACCTGATTGGTAGCTGTGAGCACCCACAAACATTGTTTAGCAACATCCTTTCATATATAATAAAGCTATGTATCCATTTGAAGGACAAAGTGCCAGAGGGATATAATTACTCAGTCTTCAGAAGAGTACAGTAGTAATGTTAAGTCTAGGGCACCTAGATATAGACTAGGGCCTTTTAGTACTATAAAACACAAAGTAAAAAAGCCAGCCCCAATCCAAAAACACTTACAAACTTAAGCAGAAGATGAGAGACAATAGGTGGCTATACCAAATGAATGGGGGGAGCACAAGGAAACAGAGACAGTACTGGTCAACATGATAGGCAGTTGTTACAGTACAATTGCTTAACCATTGTCTAGTTTTCTGTCGGCATCATGGCAGAAAAGTTTTAAGAAAAAATTTGAAAGATGTCAGAAGATTTTCTGCGAAAAGTTAGTGTGCAAGAGAGCGTAAGAGGGCATTCACACTGCAAGTGCTTTTGCGCAAGAGATAGCGTCCACACTGCGTGGACACACTTGCATAAGAAAGGCCACCCAGAACCACTTCAGGCAGGGCAGAAGGTCACCAGTTGCTTCCTAGGGCCGGAGCCCTGCAGAGAAGTGCGCTTAAAGGGACCCCCTTGAACAGCCGTTTGCTGCTGCTGCCTGCTTGTGGACCTCTCTCGAAGGACAGCAACGCTTCAGCAGTGCCTGCTGTGCTTGCCCTGTGCTTCTTGGGACAATACAACTTTCTATTGCCTTTCCATTGCTGCCATGGAGCAGAAGCTGCCCCTGAGCATGTCTTGGCCCCACACGGCCATGCTCGAGTGTGTGCTGCACGTGATACATGGTGCCATGCTGCTACTCCAGGAGTGCGACCATGATGACACTGCGGAATCCCTCTCCTGGGGTGGGGCAGCCTCACTGTTGGACCTACAGCCCACCATAGATAGGCGGTTCTGGAGGCTGGACACCAGTTCCAACTGCTGGGACCAGCTGGTGATGGAGCGCTGGAACGACCAGCAGTGGCTCCATAACTTCCGAATGAGGAAGGACACCTTCTTGGAGCTGTGTGCCTGGCTCACCCCTGCACTCTGAAGACAAGACACTGTAGAAGCAAAGACTTCACTCAGTTTACGCGGCTAAACAGACGGTTTTATTGGCCAATAAAAGCAAAGTGAGCCAAACGTGGTCCCAGCAGAGCCGGGCCCAGTGAGGCTGCCTAATACAATCAATTCTAGTATTTTATACCCTTAACCAAACAAGTCTGACATCAGGGCAAGAAATCAAAACGAACTTCAGAGAGGAATTATTATCAGCAAAGAAAGAAACAGGTTTAGAGGGAGTTCGAGCTTCAGCTCAAAATAGTTCATTAACACATTCCAACAGCGCATCCCTCTGGCCTCTCCCCACCTCGGTGAAGGCCAGTTCACTCCCTCTAGTATATGTGCAGACACAAGAAACTGAAATGGCTTTTGTTATACAGAATGGCTTCTAGTTAAATATGAAATGGTTTCTACAACACCCACCTGCGACCAGCCACCCCCCTGCAGAAGAGGGTCACCATCGCCCTCTGGAAGCTCGCCACCCCGGACAGTTGCCGGTCCGTGGGCAACCAGTTTGGTGTGGGCAAGCCCACCATCGGGGCTGTCCTCATGCAGGTAGGGCCCTTTGGGGCTGCAGTTCCTGCATGGGGTGGAGGAGGGGGTCAGTCCTGGCTGTGGGGGGGTGGAATGGGTGTGGGGGAAGACCTGTCCCCGGGGGGGTTCTGCCGTCCCACCCTCACACAGCCCTGCTGCTGGAGGGAGGGCAGACTCGGGTGGGGGGAGGCTCCTGAGGGATTCGGGGGGAGAAGGTATGGGAGGGGGTGGGCACCTCACAAGGGCTCACTCTTCCCCTCCTTCTCAAACTCTGTTTTCTGTGTTTCTCCATGTCCTTCTGCAGATGGTGAGGGCCATCAACTCCCTCCTGCTGAAGAGGGAGATCTGGATGCCACCATGGCTCGATTCGCTGCCCTGGGGTTCCCCAGCTGTGGGGGAGCCATTGATGGGACACACATCCCCATCTGAGCATCTGACCTTTCTGAGCATCAACAGAAAGGGCTACTTTTCCATGGTGCTGCAGGCTCTGGTCGACCACTGTGGACACTTTACGGACGTTTTTGTGGGGTGGTCGGGCAGGGCATACGACGCCCACATCTTTAGAAAGTCCAGCCTATACCGCAGACTGGAGGTGGGCACATTCTTCCCCCACTGGGAATTTGCCATCGGGGATGTGCAGATGCCACTGTGCATTGTGGGGGACGTGGCCTACCCCCTCATGCCAGGGCTTATGAAGCCATACACCGGACAACTGGACCCCAGCAGGGAACAATTTAATGCCTACATGAACTGGGCCAGGAACCAGGTGGAATGCATGTATGAGGTGTCCTCCTCCTCATTCTCCAGGATGCGGTGTAGCTGTGGGGTCCTGTCCCCGGGCGCTCGCTGGTCCTGCCCCCGCTGGCGCTCGCTGGCCCGCATGTAGGAGAGCCAGAGTTCTTTGACTTTACTCCAGACCTGCTCAAAGGTCCAAAGTGGATGTCCACACTCTGCCAATGCCTCCACCATCTGGCCGAAGATCTCGGTGTTTCTCCTCCTGGCCCGGGGATCCTGCAGGGCCTCCTCTTGTCCCCACAACTCCAAGAGGGCCTCGATCTCAGGCCCAGACAAGGAGGGTGCACTCCTCTTGGTGCCCCTGGGTGGGTCCTGTGGCCCCTGGGGCTGCTCCCCATGAGGGCCAGGGGGGCCTCAGGGGCAGGCATGCCTCGTGCTGACTGTGTCAGGGAGAGCCGTGTGGAGATAGCTGCTGCTTGGGAAAAGCTTCCTGCCACGGAGCTTCTGCAGGGGGCCTGCACTTTTAAGAGGGGCCAGCAGACAGGAACGGTAGAGCTGTGATGAGTTTTCAGGAGTGTCCAGCAGAGTATGTGAGCTTTTCCCCAGAGGCCAATTCTTGCACAAAACCCGCCTGCGCAAAAAGGCTTATTCCTTGTGGGGAGAGGAATAACTCTTGTGTAAAAAGCCCTCCTTTCTGATGATCTACTGTAAACTTTCTTGTGCGAGGATGGGCTTGTAGCATGGATGCTCCACAAGATTTTGCTCAAGAATGTCTGTTCTTGCGCAAGAAGCCTGCAGTGTAGATATAGCCATAGTCTAGTAGCACCTTAAAGACTAACAAAACATGTTGATGGTATCATAAGCTTTCGTGGGCATAACCCACTTCTTCAGATGACAGGAGTATTGGAGTTCAGATCAGTGGGTCATTTCTTGGAAATTCCACTCTAAATCACCACTTCACCTTGCTTGCTTTCTTCCTTGTCCCTTTTCAGGTTTCTCTCTCATAATAAAATACCAATGGAAAACTTTTCATCCATCTTTCAGATAAGAGGAATAAATGTAGATCCTTAAGGAAAATAATGGAAAGGGACTCTACTCATATTTCTTCTAATACTCCAAAGAATAGTGAGTTTATATCCATAATGAAACACAGATGTCTAAACAAATACATGAAGTGGCTGACGTTTTGTGTGGTAGACAATAATGTCCATAATTTCTTTCCTATATCTATAATATTGGTTTTCAAGTCTTAAATTAAAGGGTATATATTTACATCATACTTTTCTGAAATATCTTACATTCTTTGATACCAATGCTACCAGTATTGGAGCCAGTTATTTACTCTCTTTGTTCCCAGAAGTTTTCATTAAGTGATTGTCATTAGTGCCAGGATCTCAGAGGAGACTGACATATGTACTTGTTTCTTGATGATTGATTGATTGATAAGAGACCACTAATCCAGAAGGTGTGCTCTGCTCTCAAAATAGTTTGCCATTTGTTCCAGTCTTTGGACAAGAGAATCAGTCTAAGGGGCACACTAACATGCGTAGTTTAGAAACTGGATCTTCAACACTGTATGTTCCTCAAGAAAAAATGTCAATCTGTATTGAATATGTTTCTTAAGCTTCAAGTCCTTAGATAGCTCTTAAATTTTCAGTCCAGAGGGGACCATCAGGATCATCTAGTATGACCTCTTCCACATTGCCAGCCACAGAACCTTACCCTCCCACTCCTGTTATAGATTCATAACCTCTAGTGGAGTTACTGAAGTCCCCAAATCTTGATTTAAAGTTACAGAGAATCCACCACTTATTCTACTTCAAACCAGCAAATGACTCTGTGCCTCATACTGCAGAGTAATTTGACAAGTTGTCAGATTTTGTCTCTGACTGCTAGGTCAAGTGGTTTATTTGTACATGTCATTCCCGTTCTCAGACTCAACGCTGAGCAGAGCATTGTTGCCTTTTAGACAACTTGGATATTCAAATGTCTCTGCTTCCTATGCTTGTTTATTATCTGTGGCAGACAAAACCAGAGTGTACCGGTAGAAGTGTCCCCTTCATTATGTTCTGAAAGTCATTCCTTGATTAAAGATCCCTCTCTTCAGAATCTGTGTACAGAACAACTAATCCATTTTTCTCGGAGTTGAGCCAAATGTTCTTGTGTCCCTCCAGGTTCCTTTATTCCAGTGTTTACCAATTTTATTTGGTCACGGAACCCTTTTAAACTCGAAAGAATTTTGCAGAACCCCTAATAACAGTTTAATATATGGAGCTGAAAAAGTAGACCACAAATAAGTAAGGATAATAATAAACAAATGCTAAACAAGGTCATGAAATCAACATTTAGTTTAATTGCACATATTTTAAAAATCACATTTAATGTGTACAAAAAATAAAGCTCAAAAACTAATATGCATTATATTGGCAGTTTTCAATGCGAAGAGTGGTTTTTCTTCTTTTCTTGGCAAATTCTTTTTATATTTGTAATACCTAAGTGTTATTGTTATGTATTGTAGCTATGCAGATTAATCTAACATAATCAATTTATATTTGTCACAGTTAAATTTTTAAATACAAGAAATCACGTGACTGTACTGAAGTAAAGTATTTGCGAGAGCACTGCCTGCGCACTCCTATACAAGCAACTGGTTAGACAGCTGAAACTTCAACTTTGTCCAATGTGGCACTAGTATATTCGTATTCAGTCACCCACATGATCCACGTTCCCTGAGAGTGAGTATGGGGATTTATGGTGGTATATAACAGGTGAATCACACCACTGCCTGCCTGCCTGCGCAGCGCTGAGTAGTAACATCATCGTCCCCACTCTCTGGCTAAGCTGGCATTACACAGGGACATTTATCGTGGCAAACACAAATTAATATTGTCTTCAATAAAATTCATAAACGCTTAAATATTTTTTTAAAATCATAAAATGTTATTTGGCTCTAATTTATCCCTAAATGGTTTCTGAGAACCCAGTAAGAAGTGGATATGTCGGTAATGCTTCTAGACAATATTGACATGTGGTTGAGCAAATTCTCTGGTTTTGCACTGATCCCAAGGGTGCCAGACTAGAGCAGTTCAACCTGTAGTTTATTTGTAGTTTATAGAAATAACCCTGGAAGATCCTTTTTTATGCTGTAGGATGTGTTAATATTTTTTTCAATGAACTGGAGACTTGTTTCATTCAATGCACAAAAGGCGTTTCTGCCTCAGTTGAGTGCACATTTTTTCCTTTAATAAATCCTAGACTCTACTAAAAACTATGTTAAATGCTGAAATTTAAAAATAAAGCACTCAAAAGTCAAGAAATACCCATATTAACGAATGACAGTTGTCTTAACTTTACACCTTTTTTGTATGCTTTACTTAGACATTCTTTAATTTCATGATCACATATTTGGTTTTGGTCAAGCTCTCTGTCTCCTTCACAATGCAGGTTGGATGATGCACTATGAATGACGCAGGAATTTGTTGTGAATGTTTTCCTTAATTTTGGCCAAATTCTTTTTACATGTACCAGATAGTGTAATTCTCTATCTGCCAGACCAGTACGCTTTGGTCCACTGGAGGTGCAAATGTCCTTAGTTAAATCAGTATAAGACAGAAAGGGAATGTTGTGTACAAATGAGCATTTCCTGAATTTTTCTAATTGCAACTTTACCATTCGTTTAACGTGTGTGTGTGTGTGTGTGTGTGTGATGAATTGTCAAGAATTGTAGAGCCTTTGTGTGGGTGGCATTTATAATGAAAAGTGTTCATGTGAATGATAATTATATGGCTAGCAATTGCAATTACTAAAATTCTAATTTCTTTAATTTTAAACTTTTTAAAAAAATTACTTTAAATTTTGCTCAAGTGTGTAAAATGATGCTCTGGATCTTAACGATGAATTTCTGATCCTTTCATTTGTGATGTTGTAGTAATAAAATTGATGTTTTAAATAGCTATTCTGACAAATTATTATTTCTGTTACAGTAGCTTAAAGTACCAACAAAGTAATTAAAAAAGTTGAATATGTCATTGCAGCTTCAGACATATTTAATGAGGTGTGAAATAGACTGTAGAAGCATTTGCACATTGTATACCTGATGAAGCTAAGCATCCACATTGGTTTTCCATTATTTTTTCTTCTTTTGTGGAGTAACATGCAGTGATTTCAGAAAGGTATATTGTCGTATTAGCTGCAATGTGGGGTTTTGTCTTCATGGGTCACTTCAATAAATATTGAAATACAAATCACCTTGAGTCTTCACACATCATTTAGGGTATGTCTAGACTACCTGCCTCTGCCGACAGAGGCATGTAAATTAGATATACCGACATAGTCAATGAAGCGGGAATTTAAATATCCCCTGCTTCATTAGAATAAAAATGGCTGCCATGTTGTGCCGGCTCAGCTGTTTGGCGGCACAAAGTGGCAGTCAAGACGGGGATCGGTCGGCAAAGAAAGCCTTTCCAAAAGGAAACGTCCACACAGCTTGTTTTTGTGCAAAAACCCCTTACCGCAAAAACAGATCGGAAGAGAGTAGGCAAATGAAGTGCAAGAAAATGCTAATTTGTGCTTCATTTGCATAGGCTCTTGTGGCAAAACTTGTAGTGTAGATGTAGCCAGAGTGTTTACATTTTCATTATTTTAGAAAATGGTAAAAATGAATTTTTAGTTATTAGATTAACTTTTTATTCATGATTTGTGTCAAGCTCCATTTAAATGGACGTTAGGATTCAACTAAAAAGAATAAAACCACTATTTTAAAGATTTTTTGTTAAATATAATTAACTTCAATGTTCTGGATGTATAAGGAAATAAATGTATCAAAACATGTTTTGTATTAAAATGAACTGATTTATTAATCACAAGATGTTTTATCTGTATTTAGTGAATTAAACTAGAGGTGGGCAAAATATAGCCCATGGGCTGAATCTGGCCCACCAAACATTTTCCTACTCCCCGCCATGACCATCTGACTCAGGACTGGAAGAAAATGTTCTGTAGTCCAGCAAGGTACTCAGAAATGGCCACACGGCTTCTACAAGTGGCAGCTTTCCAGCCAATGAGAGCTGTGAGGATGGTGGTGAGAGTAGGCACACAGAGACTCATACCCCAAGGGGCATGCAGAGACACACTTGCCAACAGTGTGGCACCTTGGAGCAGTGTAGGGCTCTCATGACAGGCAGCCTGCCTGCCTGACTGCCTGAGTGCCCTGTTGCACCTCTGGCCAGGAGTCACCTATATTAAGTGCCCCCTGGCCAGAACCTGCATCTAGCACCCCCTTTCTCAAGTTTCTCAATTTTAAATGAGTCAATGAGTTGGTTGAATGAACGAAAATAGATAAAATATTCTTTCTGCACCCGAAGAAGAGTTTACTGTGGTCAAGCTGGTTTAGCACTTCAGCAAGTTCTGATTTAGGTGCTTAGCCATTTAAACTTGCTTAAATATGCTTAAGCATATATTGCTTAAATATTTTTATTTCAGTGATTTTTGATAAACTATAGCAAATTCATATTAATGTAAGTCGTCAGAATCGCAACTAATGTTAAATAGGTTTATTTTTAAAAAATTACTTCCATTTAAAAGGCAAACCTTAAAAAACAACAAATAAACTAGTAGCACCTTAAAGACTAACAAAACATGTAGATGGTATCATGAGTTTTTGTGGGCACAGCCCACTTCTTCAGATGACAGGAGTGTTAGAAGTCCAGATCTGTCATCTACATGTTTTGTTAGTCTTTAAGGTGCTAATAGTGTATCAGTTGTTTTTTAAGGTTTCTTGTTACAGACTAACTCAGCTACCCCTCTGAAGCTTTTAAATTTAAAAATCATTTTTTTTGTATCCACCCTGATATTTTTATTTCACTTTTGAAATTCTTGTTTGTAGTGGTGGTGGTGTAGCAGTGTTGGTAGTCTAAGTTATGCTGACATACAATCACTACAATAATTAAATCACTTTTGCATATCAGTACTACCCTGCTTATGTCAGTGGTGCAAATCCTTCTTGGGAGTGGTTGCACTGATTAAATTGTAAATGTAGGGCATTTTTTATGGCTTCTGAAATATAGTAACAGTTGATGTAAGCAACACAGTGTCTACACTCATACTACGTCGACCTAACTACATTGCCCTAAGCACTACACCTATGGCAGAGGTAGAGTTATTAAGTTAATTTAGTGGGTGAGTTGCACTGATGAGAAGTAGGATTTAGTGTAGATGCTTACAACTAGGTTGCTGTAAGCTGCTTTTTGTTGACCTTATTCTGTAGAGTAGACAAAGTCAATATGAGTGAGGTAATATCTTTTATTGGATCAACTTCTGTTGATGAAAGACATGCTTTTGAGTCTACATAGAGCTCTTCAGGCTTGGGGAAGGTATTCAGAATGTCACAGCTAAATACAATGTGGAACAGATTGTTTGTTTAGCATAAGTAATTAGCACACATTTTAAGGGACCATTCAAGGTTTAAGTGGCCAGTTAGCGATTCTGCAGTCATAGAAAATGGATGGGATAGAAAATGGGAGTTAGTAAGTTATAGGCTCTTGTAGTAATCCATAGATCCAATGTCTTTATTAAGTCCATGATTTTTAGTGTTCAGCTAAGTTATTAATTTAAACTTTCAACTCATCTTTAGAAAGTATTTTGAAGATTTCCTTTGAGGATGAGGACTGAGAAGACAATTATGGAGTAATTGCTTTGTGAAATAATTTCACTCTGGGCGAAATGTTGTTTTTGTCTTATCTTTTTTTTGTATGAATTCATTTGCGAGCATAATGATTGTCTTGTTTCAGCCACATGATTTATATTGGGACATTTAATGCACAGGATGAGGTACACTACATTTTGTGATAAGCATGTACGACCCACATGTCTAGGCTGCCTAGGATAAACCACACTGAGGACACATGGCACAAAATAGGACAGACAACCCCCCTAAAACTGTGGATTATTCTATAATTATATTTACAAAGCCTGTAACAAAAGAGCTTGCACAGTACCACACTGGGTAACCAGAAGCCAAACACAGTCCACTTTAAGCATTTCAGCCCTTCTCTCCTATCCAGACAATCAAGTCTAATATAGTGAGAGGTTATTGAAAACCCATTTCACCATATGTGAAGTTGTTACTGATCTCAAAATGTCAGCCACTTACCCCAGATCAATATTCAGCTTAAATCTTACCCAAATATCACACTGTCTGAGAAGTTCTGGAGCCACTGCTGGTTGTCCCACTGCTCCATGAAGATCCAGTCCCACCAGTCAGAACTGGTGTCTAGTCATCAGAAGTGGCAGTGCAAGGTGTACAGGGAAGGGCAGCAGGAGGTGCTTGGAGGCAGGTCTGGCTCCATGGCTGGAGTGCTATGGTGTCCACAAGGACAACCAGAGCAGGCAGTGAAAAGGCTTTGCTGTCCCTCAAGGAGGTAGGCAAAGGAGAGGAGCTTGAGACATGGCTGTACAGGGAGTCCCTTTAAGCTTGAGCCTCAGATACTTTCTGGAGCTGCTTCCTGAGGCTGAGTGCTATTCTGATGGTCACCTGGAAGCATTTCAGGCAGGACTTGAATATGATTCAGTGTCCAGTGAGTGTGGACGCTCTATTTTGAAATAGCTCAGTGCTATTTCAATGGTCATTTGCTGTGTAGATGCACTATTTCGAAACAAGCTATTTTGGAATTTTTATTCTGAAATCGCTTATTCTGAAATAAGCATGCAGTGTAGACATACCCTAAGAGATTGGAATGTCCTCAGCCCATAGTTCAAGTTGTTCCTTTTTGTTGTAAATCCATAGTCCAACGAATTAGAGCAAGAAGGAAGCAAAATGGAAGTGTCTCAGAGGTATTTTATATCCTTTGCCATGCATGTGGCAGTTTACTGTCCCAGACAAAGACCACAGCCTGCATGCATGGAAAGTAACTGGCCCAAGATGGAGTCCAGAGTCACATGCCTTTTCGTACTTTGTTGACTCACAACAGCAGCAATTGCCTATATTCTTTCTGAGGCCTCCATAGGAAAGGCTGACTGGGTGGGGTGAATTTCCTCAGTAGCACATTATGACCATGTCTATACTAGGAAAATATTTCAAAATTACTAAAAACTACAGGGAAGCCTCAAAATTAGCCTGATGCAGGCTCCGTTATTGTGGGTGCGCTACCTCGGACTTAGTGCCCAAGGAAGAACTGGGGAGTAATTAGTTCTAATTACTCTGGGGAGTAATAATTTCAAAATAGTAGCACTGGAGCACCCACACTACCATTATTTTGAAATAACTATTTTGGAATTAGCTTTACTCCTGATGAAATGCAGGAGTACAGATTTCAAATTCTGTGGCCCATTATTTTGAAATAATGGGCTTGGTAATGTTAACGCTCTGCTTATCAATTCAACTGGGAGGGGGGTTACTTTGAAATAAAGCACTAGTGTATACCTGGGCAAAGAGAGGGGTGTATCATTAATTGACTATCGACACATGGCTATCTAGCCCTGATGTAAATCAATCTGGAAAATGTTGCCCATGAACGAAATACATGTTGGAGATACAAAACTATAGCCAACATTCATAGCTTAAGATACAAAGATGATACATGCTTATAAATAGGATAATCCTACATGATAGATTATAACTTTTTCATTGACATCTTACATGGTACACTTTGTATAAACATTGTTGCAATAGTATAACAATGGTATAAAATATACAAATGATCATTTTTCTTGTAGGCAGAAAAACACCATCAGTCTTGCAAGGTGTGGTATGGGAATATTTATTCGCGGTCATTTTCAAATAAGTTTTTGGCAGACTAACACATGGATCTACATATCCATTCCATTATTTATATTGCTGTGCTCTGTATGTGCAGAACGTCTGCAAGAGAGCAACTAAAGGTGTTTGAGGCTGGAACTCAGTTGCATAATGTAGTCCAGTTTTTAACCTACTTGGCCCTCATTACCTGGGGAATTCAAGACTTATCTCTCCTATTGCTGTCTTTTGATTCTTCTTTCCCTAAAGTTCCAGAGATTTCTTCTATTTCTGTATACTACAACTAAAAGTCTTCCTGGAATTACTCAGGTCCTTCAGGTCGGGGCTGGAGGTGTGTGTGTGTGTGTGTGTGTGTGTGTGTGTGTGTGTGTGTGTGTGTGTGGGGGAGTGCAGGAGTCATGGCAGGTGTTTGTGGATGTAAGGGGCTCAGGGCAGGAGACTGGGGTAGGGAAGGGATAGGAGTCAGGGTTGGAGGATTAGGAGGGGTTCAGGGCAGGGTGTGGGAGTGCAGGAGTCAGGGCATGGGATTAGGAGGTGGGGTGCTCAGGGCAGGGGCGCAGGTCAATGTATTAATTGAAAGGGTTACAAAATATTGAAATAAATTACTTTGGTAATTAAAATTATTTTTAAAGCTTGGTATTTTAAAGGGCATATATTTACTGTAGTAACATTTAACTGTAAACTTGAATGAGATTAAGTAAGTAGTTTTTTCTATGTCTTCAGCCCATACACACAACAATTCTTTAGTTATTACTGACTTTACACATTTAGGGGCTATTATCAACTGTCTTTTTTTTCGGTTGAATTTATATTAAGGGTCATGCATTTTAGTTACTCAAAACTGTACAGTCCTTGATAATTTTTGCTGTGACTGGCTGCAAAATAGCATGCACAGTTTAGAATGTTAGGCCATGAAAATGAAGAAATAACAATGTGGTTTTAATCACATTTTTATAACTATTTAAAAACAAAATTATGTTAATTAAAATGATTTAATATGATGCTTCATAATTTATCATCAGCTGTCTCACACATGCTTTTCTATTCATAGAAGATTTGAACATATAATCAGAATCTCTTGGTGGTTTTTACCAACATTATGGCTAGTTAATATGAATGAAATAAATTTTGTACTGATGAAATAAATGAATTTGTTTTGTTTTTAATAAATAATGTATAATTTATTTTAAAATTAGGTTGCAAGGAATAGTGCTTGAAATGCAGTCAGTTTTCTCCTCTTCTAAAGAAGGTAGTCAGCCATCATCATAAGTAAGTTATGATATTCTTAAAAACTTTATATTGTACAATTTTCAGTTAGTTCAGATTTTTAAAAGTCTTCAAACAATATTTAAGTAATTACTTTATTTTTATGGGTTTTTTTTCTTGTTTGGTTCTTCTTCTGTCCACAGTGACAGAGTGCTTAAATTCAAGCCATTACCTACTCTGGGCTCTTCTTCCTGTGAAGTTAGAGTCCAGTTCTCCTGTCTGGAAAAAACAGAAATTGATTAGATTTGAAAATATGTCTTTTTAAATTAAATCTTATATTCTGCAGAAAATGATGAGTGAGGCCCTTTTCATCAACATACACTTCTTCCTTGTCATCAGTGAGTAGATTTGTGAAGTCCTGTTTGTAACCCATGGTAATAATCTATTGAGAATAAAATTGAGCAGTTAGGGGGTAATTTTCTTTATCGAATACAATTCCTGAATTTTATAATCTGATTTTTTTTTTTTTTGAAATAAGAAAATGTGAGTTTGATTAGTTAAAACTAGTGATTTAAAGAAAATGCAATACTTACAGCAATATTAATGTGGCCATATCCTTCATGCTTTTGAAAATATATTTTAAAAATATACAGTTTTAACAATAAAATTGGGAATACAAAATTTTATATGATTGCACTAAATTTGAAATAATGTTGTTCTAGGACTTAAATCTGGCATTTCCTGGTATTTTTTTATTTTAATTGTGCAGTCTTTGAGCCAGATGATGTTGTTTAGGTCCTGGCCCACATTAGGCATGTTGTAGAACTGCAAATTGTGTCTCAGAGCACAGAGGGAGAGAAACGTCTGTGTTACAGGTTAGAAGACTGCAGCAAAGGTATAGCTAGCTTGCTAGCTCCAGATATAGTCATCCATGTTTCCTTCCAGAGGAGGCAGTATGGGATGTTTTTTGTAGACAGTTATTATGCCAACATTTTCTCCATAGTGTCATTTCCGTCCTGGTAATGCCCTTCACCACACATTTTGATTTAAAAACTCCTTGGTTTTTATCTGGAATGGGTTAAAGTAATTAGAAAAGTCCATCTAGATTGTTGTTTTATTTGATGCCATGAGATTAAGTAAAACTTTCTCCAAGAGATTTTTATAAATGGCTAAAGGATACCATGTTCATTTTTAAATCTTAATCTGAATTATTGTTATCTGAATCTTAAGAGCATGAAAATGTATATGTAGTCAGTCTCAGGCATATCACTGATAGTACCTAGCCTTACTTCAGTTTATGTCCAGGAGTTCTGAAGGACAGCCACATGGCATTCTCTGTATTTTCTTCAAAACTCTCTTGTTTGGATTCAACATCTTGGTATGATTCTTAGCTTCTTCAGTAGGTGACTTTTTGGGTCAGATTCTGATGTCTTTACTTAAGTTGTAAAACACATTATTCATCAGGTAGTTATAATACTGCTGCATATGAGTTAGGTGGCACAATCTGCTTATTTATCAGGTAGCAGAATTGAGTGGAAAACTTTACAGTTTTTAATGAGTTTGCTTAAAATGGTTTATTCCTGAGATAGTTTCAGTGTTCTAAAATAAAAAGTGTTGTTCTGTGCTTTCATTCCTCCAAAAATTTAAAGTATACACTGGCTAGTGCCAAATGTAGTATATGCAGAGCTGTCAAGCAAGTCCACCAGAGTTATTTTTTCACCTTTTCTGTTCCAATCTGGGCCTTTCTAGAGCAGAAGCGGGCACTCATTTACTGTTACTTGTCATTTTCATGATTATCCACTAACAGCTAGAAATAAACCATCAAAGTCACTTCACTTGTGATGAGCTGTAGATGGAGTAAATTGCTTTTTGGCCTCAGACCCCATTGTCTTGTGTTGTTTGTTTGTTTTTTGTAGTTCTTTGTGTGCTTGTTCATGTGCGTTCAAATCAGGTGTGTGTGCACATGTGTGCACATGTGTGCACAGGAGCTGGAAGATTTTTGCCTAGCAGCAACAGTTGTCAGCCTAGGTGCCCCCTACAGTGGCACCAATATGGCCCTTGGTATATAGCCTTACTGATCTGCCAACTCCCCGGTTCCTTCTTACTGTCTGGTGACTGTAACTGGTACGTCTCATTTTTGCTATTGCAGTGTTTCTCAAAGTGGCCCACTTTGAGGAACTCTATGCTATCAGCAAGCTCTTCCAGCAGTAGTTAGCACATGTATTTTCCACAGTTTGTAGTTCATGTTAATTAGTTGTCAATAGTTTTTACTAGTTGGGGGAAATCCAGTTTCTTTCCATGGCACTGTCAAAAGGCACGGGCCCAATGTTGACACCTATTCTGCTTCTCAGCACTGACCACTTCAGCAGTTCCATCTCTAATGCTGGCACTTGTGGGTCTAGATACCCACATGCATGCCAAACAGTGCTTCCATGGGACCTCAGCTTAGTCCAAGCAAAGCCAACATGTCCTCCATTTGAATTGCTAGCCAAATATTCTTCATTTTACCTCACTTATAAGGTAGCTTTCCTTATGGCTATAACCTCTGCCAGGAGAGTGTCCAAACTCAGGACCCTAAAATCAAAACCTCCCTACACCATGTCTTTAAGGGCAAGGTGCAGTTAACACCTCACCTGCATTTCTCCCTAAGGTGGTCTGTCAGTTCCACATCAATCATGACATAGTCCTCTCCTTCCAGTATTCTACCCTAACCTGCATTCTGGGACTCAGGAACAAAGTCTCCACACCCTGGACTTATGCAAGGGCATTGGTCTGTTATACTGAGAGAACTAGACTTTTCAGAAAATCAGTCCAGTTATATGTAGCTATTGCAGTTAGGATGAAAGGCAATCCTGTGTCATCTCAGTGGATCTCCTCCTGGATAGTATCCTGTATCCACAAATGCTACAGCATTGCACAAGTTACTGCACTAGCAATAACAGTGCATTCTACCAGGGCACAGGCTTCATCCACACCATTTCTTGCTCACGTCCCAGCTTAGGAGATATGTAGGGCAGTGACGTGGTCATCCATCCACATGTTCACTGAACATTATGCAATCACCCAGCAGGCCAGCGATGATGCAGTGTTTTGGTTGGGCAATGCTCCAATCAGTTTGTGGCTCTGAACCCATCTCATAAAGCTTGTGAATCACCTGATTGGAACAAATACTCGAAGAAGAAAAAACCATTACTCACCTCTTGTAACTGTTGTTCTTCGAGATGTGTTGTTCATGTCCATTCCAATTCTCACTCTCCTACATCTCTGTCAGAATACCAGCAAGAAGGAACTGGAGGGGAGTGGGTTATATTGAATGCTATATCCGCATCATTCCAAGGGGGCCTAGGCTGACCCAACAATTGCCTCTAGGCAAAAATCTTCAGGCTCTAGTGCATGTGCATGCATGCACACCTGATTGGAATGGATGTGAACAACACATCTCAAAGAGCAACAGTTACAAAAGATGAGTAACTGTTTTTTTCCCCTTCTCTCCATTTTTCTCTACTGTCATGGGTTCTCCTTTCACCTTTTAGATTGTATTTTTAATCCTCTGCCAACTTCCACTTGCAGTTTCTTAAAATTTGAAATGTGATGTTTGCTATTATAAATGACAGTGGATTAGTACTTTGTGCAAAATGCATTCACATTGTTAGCGCTAGTTCTCCTAATCTTAAAACCAAGATTTATTGCTTGAAAATTAACTAAAAATTGCTGACATGTGTATGACTTTCTATGTGCATTTTTTTTCAGGTAAGACTAAAAAGATGCTCTTAGGTTACCCCACCAGGCAACATAGTTGTGCTTTAGTAAATACTCCATCTCCATGTGTTAACAAAGCTATTCATCACATTCAAGATCTGGAAGTAAAGATAGAAAACTCCTTTCAGCAGGTACTATATGACTAAAAATGGTCAAATCTCAGTAGAATATTGAATCTGTATAGTTAACAAGATTGTATGTCTGAAAAGGATTACCATTTTATAAAAAAGGAGAATTGTAGTATACTCTCTCTAAATCATTGTCAAACTAGTTATTTATTAGTCAAGACGTCTGTTTAACTATGTACAGTCCTGGAGGGTCAAACTAACTCATCAAAATTAATCTGTCTTCTGTCTGTTTCACATGTAATCATCCAGAGGCACATAGAGAGGAGATCTTGATTTTCCTAAGACAAATTGTCTCAGGCCTGATCTCCACTAGGAGTTTAGGTTGAACTTAGCCATATTAGGTTGATTTTCTAAACAATGAGTCCATCCCAGCAAGCTAGTTGAAGAGCCATTAAAATGGAAACTTGAAGTTTTGGACTCTGGGAGGTGTCCCACGGTGCCCCACAGTGACTGCTCTGACCATGACTTGCAACTCTACTGCTCTCCAGAGGAACAGAAAAGTCCATTGAAATTTGAATTTTATTTCCCGTGTGGCCAGTTTGGTGAGCAGACCTCAGGGCAGGTGGCACACCTGACCGTGAGTTCCATAAGTTCCCAGGATGCAGCCAACACCAGCATGGCGTGTGTAGGAGATCCTGGATCTCATTGCTGTGTAGGGAGAGGAGTCTGTTCTTGCAGAACTATGAACCAGCAATAATAATGCTGAAATCTATGCCAAGATGGCAAAGGGCATAGAGAAGAAACAATATGCAAGAGATTCCCAGCAGTGCCGAATGAAAATAAAGGAGCTGAAGTAGTCATAACATGGCTCCTGAGATATGTCCTCATTCTAGTGGACGTTGGATATGCTCTGGACATACACCAGCATTAGGTGTATGATTGACAATATCATTTTCTTAATGCTTTCATGCTCAACAGGATCCACAATGGCTTCCATGCTTATGCTGCTATGGCATCTGCGCAGATAACCCAGGAATAAAGGGTGCAAAAAGACAGTTTGCTATTGCTCTCAAGCCGGAGGGAGGGGGAAGAGTAAGGGAGGAAATGAATGTATTATGGGACACTGATAACATGTACCCAGAACCACCCATTGCACAGTTTTGGTCCCAGTGTGCAATGGAAGCATAACCCAGATTCCAAAGAAGAGTAGGCACTGTGGGATAGCTACCCAGAGTGCATCACTCTCAAAGTTGATGGTAGCCACCCTACTGGGGATGCACTATTTTTGAACTACATTAAATCCTTGTGTACAGTCAGGACATGCACCTTTGACTTTACAAAATTGGGTGCTAAAAAGTCGAGTTTAATAAATTTGATGTTGTACTGTGGACATGGCCAAAGTATATTGCATGGTATTCAAAAACTTTGACACTAAATCAGCTAGGTACATATGTTGATTGTGCACCACTGTATCATTATTAATAAGTGATTTTGTTTTCTGGCAACATTTAATAGTTCTTGGCTTTAAAAATAAAGGGCAATGTTTCTTTATTCTTTTGTCCACTCAGAGGCATGGGTTGATAACACTGACTCTAAGGTTACGGCTACACTGCAAGCTTATTTTGAAAAAGAGCATCCACATGCAAAAAGCGCAACAAAATAGCGATGTGCTATTTCGAAAGAGAGTGTCTACCCTAATTGGATGCTATCTCGCATTTAAGGCCACACAGAACCAGTTCAGGCAGGACATTAGGTCAACAGTTGTTTCCGGGTGCTGTTGCCTAAGGCTATCTGAGATGCGTGCTTAAAGGAATCCCTCTGGACAGCTGTTACTCGGCTTCTTCTGCTTGCTTGCCTATCTTTTTGAGGGACAGCAAAGTTTTTGCACTGCATGCTCTGGTTGCCCTACTTCAGGACACCACAGCACTCCTTGCCTTGGTGCTGGAGCTGCCTCTCAGCACGCAATGGCCTCACACTGCCATGCTGCAGATCCTGCAGAAGTTTTTGCAGGCTGCCTTCAGGGTCCTGCATGAGCTCGACTCTGAGCTCATCCTTGAAAACCTCTGCCTTTGTGCAGAAGCAATGTCCTTGCAACCGTACCCCACGGTGGAGCTATAGTGCTGGAGGCTGGAAACCAGTTCTGACCGGTGGGACTGGCTGGTGATGGAGCAGTGAGATGACCAGCAATGGCTCCAAAACTTCTCTATAAGGAAGGAGATGTTCATGGAGCTGCATGCCTGGCTTGCCCCTGCCCTCTGACGACGGGACACCCAGGTGTGACCCGCCATCCCCCTGGGAAGCGGGTCGCCATTGCCATCTGGAAGCTCGCAACACCAGGCAGTTACCAGTCTGGGCAACCGGTTCGGCATGGGCAAGTCAACCGTTGGGATCCTCCTCATGGAGGTAAGGCACTCTCAGGCTGCAATCTCTGGGGTGGGGGGAGTACTGGAAAGCTAGCTCCTAGGGAAAGGGAGGGTTGGGGGTGTGGGAGGTGGGCTGTGGGTATGTGGGGAGAAGCCCTGTTCACAGGGGGTTTTGCAGTCCCGCCATCACACAGCCCTGCAGGGGGTGGCAGGCTTCATAGGCGTGGCTGCAGGGGTGTTTGTGGGGGGGTAGGAGGGAGAGGGTTTGGGGACCTCCCAAGGGCTCTTGCACCCCCTCTGATTCTCTGTTTTGTGTCTTTGCTTGTTTCCTTCTGCAGGTGGTGAGGGCCATAAACACCATCCTGCTGCACAGGATCATCCGCCTGGAAGACCTGGATCCCATCATGGCTGGATGTGCCACCCTGGGCTTCCCCAACTGCAGGGAGGAGCGCGGGGGTGATAGATGGAACCCACATCCCCATCTGTGCCCCCAACCACCATGCAGCACAGTAACAGAAAAGGATTTTTTTGATGGTTCTGCAGGGCCTGGTCAAGCACTGCGGATAGTTTACAGGCATTTTCTGGAGGCTGGCACATTCTTCCCCCAGCATAACTTCAGGAATGGGGACGTGGAGATGCCATTGTGCACGATGGGGGACATGGCGTACCCCCTCATGTCATGGCTTATGAAGCTGTACACAGGCTTCCTGGATCCAGGCAAGGACCTTTTCAATGCCTGCCTGGGCAGGGCCCACATCCAGGCAGAAAGTGCCTTTGGGTGCTTGAGGGCGTGGTTCAGGTGCCTCCTGACACGCCTCAGTGTGGGGGAGCACAACATCCCCCAGGTAATCTCTGCACGCTGTGTTCTCCACAACATCATGGAGAGAAAGGGGAAGGCCTTCCTTCTGGGGTTGGGGGCAGAGGCCAGCCGGGAGGGACAGGCCTTCAAGCAGACACCCACAGCTGCCATCCGCCTGGTCCATCAGCTGGCGGTGCGCATCCGGGAGGCCTTGAGGGAGAGTTTCTCTGAAGGACCCAAGTAACTCTCCCCAGGGCCTCCCCACTCGAGGTCTGTGCCTTGCCCCTCTCTGTCTTTCCCGCAACCCCCCTTCCCTGCAGACAAAATAAAAAAAACCTTTAGTTTTGAAAAAAATAACTGCTTTTTTAATTGGTATAAAAGTAACTGGGGAGGAGGGGGGCTGAGAACCTAGACATGAGGAGGGGGGTGAAAACCTTGGAGGGGGAAAGAGAGGCTCAGAGCTGGGGCTGAGACTGGCACATGGTTCAGATGGTAGTTCCACCTTGTGTCTGGGGACCTCGGTGACCTTGGGAGTAGAGAGGTCCTGGAAGAACAGGGGGATAGGCAGGAGGGGGAGCTGGAGTGGGCTCAGGCATGGGAGGGGGAGCAGAGGCTGGTATGGGAGGGGGAGTAGGGACAAGAGCAGGGATTTGGACTGGTGCCAGGTTGGCCATCATTTTTTCCCAAATAGTAGTGAATTAAGTTAAAGGGAGAGCCAGCCTTGCCTCCTTCATGTTTATGAAGAAAGTGGAGAAACTGTTTGTAAAGATACACTGCAAAATAGGATAATAATGTAAAATAAATAAAATGGCATCTATTTTTTTGTATTGACAAAGATTGTTTTGAATATTAACATTATTTATAATTTCTGTCACTGTAAGTATTAGCTACTACTAGAGGTTTTTTTCAAGACTTTTATTTATCATTGGTTATCACTTATTGTATTTATCTAAAAGGATATTAAAGAGTCCATATATATTTGGGATCTACACATTTCTGAAGACACATTAGCTGTAA
Source organism: Pelochelys cantorii (assembly GCA_032595735.1). NCBI lineage: Eukaryota > Metazoa > Chordata > Testudines > Trionychidae > Pelochelys > Pelochelys cantorii. The sequence continues at coordinate 73,752,406 of CM064327.1, forward strand.
TTATTGTTAAAGCAGGTAAAAACAGATTCATGTTTATAAAAGGAGTACATCAATGTACATAATGTAAAGTTTACTGAGCTTTTGCATTTATATTAGAAAATACATATTTGATCAAGTTGCCTTAGTGAAATTTATCTTTTATGTTTGCAGTGTGATCATACACTAGAGAAGAAAAAAATTCCATGGTAAGAATTATGCTTAATATTTGACAGATCATTGTTTGAGAAGTTAGTCTGCCTAAAAACCACACTATAGGAACTTCAGCACTTGACACATTTTCCACCCTGCTTTGAATGAATCTATAATTAGAATACTGTTTTTAAATAGCCTTTTCAGAACCGGATGTCTCAGTGGATTGATAATGGTATATGGAGCATTTGTCCTAATTGAACATTTGATGTCTTTGGGATTTTTTAGATGCTCATCACTTCTGAAAACCAGGCTGCTTAGTTAGGTGCTAATAAATGAAGTAGCTTTACTTTAGATTTGTATTTTGTGAAATCTTGGCCTTGAAGTATTAAGTGTGAAGGACAGACTAATTATGATTAACCATACTTGATTGCAATGCTCTGTAATATTTGTAAACTGATGCTCCTCTATGTAAATTTTCTTAAACTTCCTTTGATTTATATTGAATTTTATAAGAGATCAGTTGCCACAGATTCTGTTTAACTACACAAGAAGCCCCACAAAAGGGGTCACATAATACCAAAATTTGGGTAGAGGAAAAAGTCCTTTGGAATTGACACTGCTTGGTGACAGTTCATACTGAGGTGGCATAGACATTTGTAATCTCCCTCCTCTAATTTCTCATCCTCCATAGCTTTAAACTTCATATAAAATAAATACATTTTGTACTTTCAGTATTATTTGTGACCTGGTTGTGTGAGTTTCAGAATCTTTTATCTTTTATTGGCAGGGATGCTTTTAAGGTCAGGCAATCTTAATAATAGCAACCCCATCTATACACCTTTTTTTAGAACTGATTTTTTTCATTTTGTTAAATCTATAACAGCAATAACTGATAAAAGAATGTGTTAGAGGATAGATTCTAATCTCTCCATGACAGTGTGAATCCAAAGTAATTCCATTGGATTTTTTTCCAGATTTGTACGAGTGTAAATGAGAATAGATCCTATTTGTGTTCATTGGTTGATATCCAGTATCTTCTCAGATTTGCATATATGAATTTAACATTGACTTAATTACAGTCAGGACTAACTGTTATTTGCCAATGCACATCTAAAATGTTCTAGACATCATGCAGCTGAGTAAAAAAGCATGGGGCCTGCCTTGAAGAGTTTCTAATCTAATGAAACTCCAGTCCTGCAAACTGGTTTCTCTGAGGAAACATGTACTACTGTGCAGACATCAATGTAGTTAGCATTGTGCCATGTAGGTGAGGGATCTATCTGCATGGAGCTGCTTTGCAGGATTGGGGCCTTCAGACAAATCAGTTAGGCTATGTCTACACAGCAGTGTTATTTTGGAATAACTAGTTTGCGTCTACACTATAAGCAGTTATTTAGACATAATGTCAAAATAATGTGAATCTGGAGGACTTCTTATTCTGACTCCTGTAACCCTCATTTTATGAGGAGTACAGGAAGTCAGAGGAAGAGTGCTCTCCCTCGAACTTCGGACAGCTCCAAAAACCGAAATAAGCTATTTTGACTTAAGCTATGCAATTGACGTAGCTAAAGTTGAGTAGCTTATTTTGGCTTTAGCATTGCTGTGTAGACGTACCCTTACAGATGCAAGGAGAAAGACACAAGACTTCCCCCAATAATCTGTTGACTAAAGCTGAATTCCATTTTTGTTATTTAATCTGTTATTTAAGTCTGTTGATTATCATAGCCTATAATAGAGTATTTAACCCTTCTTTTTCCAAATTTTGATTGTATTTTAAAAAATTTATCTAACTTTTGCCATTTCAGTGTTTTGAATAATTCTTTTCTTTTTTTTGAAACTACATTTAACTTTTGTTTGCTCTGTTTTGTAGTTTTTATTATATTTAACTTATTAATGTTAGTGGCATTAGTATTGGTATTTAATGTTTCTGTTTTTATTATTTTAACCCTTGCTTCATTTATTGCAGCCTTTACTTTTAAATGTCAATGATTTTTCATCCACAGCCTGTTTTCAAATATTTATAATTTATTTTAGCAATTAAGAAATAACAACTCCTACCTTCTGCTGATTTGCTGCCTCAAGAAGCTTTTAAAGATATATCTCAGGGAGTAGGTCCTTTTTTTCAATTTCTTTAGATTCAGGAATGCTCCATATGGTTGGGGAAGCAAGGATGGGAAACTGATAAGTTCCCAAGCTATGTATTGAGTTCTCTCTTCCTTTGATGAGTCTGAAAGTTCTGTTTGGACTTACTCTGGTGTTCTTAACTATCTTTGATCTTCTCCTTTTGACAGTTTCCTGGTTTCTCCAATATCATTCTTTGGTTGATGTTCCAAATCCTATTTTTCTGTATCACTCTCTTTAGATTCTGGTGTCTCCTTCCAGATTCCCAAGATTCTACATGCATTCTAGCCTCCCCCAAAATTGTTACAGTTTCTCGTCCTCCCAGTGTTTCCTTCCCACTCATTCTTTCCTTCCTCTTCCCAAACTGCCAGTCTCTTTAGTTCCTTTCCCATCACTCCTCCTTTGTCCTGTCTTTCTTAAGGACCTCAATGCTCCATTGTCGTCTTTGCTCACCCACTCATACTTTTATCCCCTCACTCATCTTCTCTCCATCTCTGGGGTCTTAAAGTCTGAAGGTGTAGATATCTGGTGCTGTGGCTGCAGCTGTTTTTAATCATGTCTGTGTCTTTTCTCTGACTTCACTCTTAGCTCCATGTTCACTCTTTTGTGTCTTTTTAATGCTTCCTTTTCACGTTGCAGTTAGACAAGAAGAGTGGGAGCTGAAAAGAGCTTAGGCAGGGAGCAGCGTAGAGAAAACTCTAATGTTGACCCTCCATTCACCCAGTAGAATAGGTCAGTGGCTGGCCTCCTAGTTTCTGCTTTACCCAGCTTCTGTCTCCAGCTTTCCCTCCCCTCCTCATTTCCTTGGTATCGGCTCCACTTCCCACTGTCTCTGCAAGTTATATAGGGCAGATGGAAAGATGTACTGACATATGTGGGAGAGCTGATCGCTGAAAAGCTGTACATATAGAACACAGCAGAGGGACATTTGTGGCTTCAGCAATTGGTTATAAGCACTATATGATTGTTCATAAAGCCCTAGATCCTGGAATCGTGATTACATCAGAATTCCAGCTTTTGTTTAAAAAATAAGTTTCTAATTTTCCTGGTTTTAAAGAACCCTTGAAACTAGGTATTGAGTAACTGATGCAGAGATGTCTGCCCTGAGATGGAAGAGCAGCCATGTGCAATTCAGCAGGTTGTTAATGCCAAGACTCAGTGCTCTGGGGTGCCCATCAACAACATCCAAACAAAGGACTCTAGCAGGAAGAGAAGAAGTTCCCCTCCCAGCACCCAAACGGATACAGACTGAGTGCTGTGGTAAGTATTGGTGGGTCCCTATGCTGCCACCCTGAGGCTAGGTCTACACTACACCCCTCTGTGGCAGAGGGATGTAAATAAAGCACAACGAAAGTGCAAATGAAGCGGGGATTTAAATATCCCTTCAAAAACTCCTCCAAAAACGAGGAGTACAGGATTTGTCGAAAAATCACTCCGCTGTCGGCAGAACCGCATCTAAACCATGGTTTCAGTTTCGAAATGGCGCTTGTTCGAAACAGCGCCAGAACATTATTAAGCAAATGAAGCGCAGGATATTTAAATCCCCGCTTCATTTGCACTTTCAATGTGCTTTATTTACATCCCTCTGCCGACGGAGTGGTGTAGTGTAGACACGGCCTGACTGTTTTATGGGTAGGAAAAGGGGAATCTTCTGCTTTCCTGTTCCAAAGAGGAGTGGGACCTATGTTGTTACTCTTGGGAAGGAAAAAGGGCCCTTGCCTTTGCCTTTCTGGGTGTGGGATTTTTGCAACCACCACTCCAAGTGGAAGTTGAGCCACTGGTTGGGAACTGTTGTACTTGAAATCAATACAGCAGGACCTCTAAAAGTCACTGCTGGCTGTTTAGGTATCTAACAATGTCCCTGCAAACAGTTATTTTCTTTTAAAACAAATCATAAGCCAATTTTTAAGTACTTAAACATTATGGTGCTCAGTTATTCATCCTACCTATATCTCTGATGTTACCATATACTATTAGAAAGTACAATATAAGCATACCATTTTCAAAATCTCACAAGACTAGACTGATACATTATCTTTTCTTTTTTGTATTTTCCTGTATAATAGCAATACTCTCTAGAGCTTTGCTGTTATGTTTTTATGAATATATTGTTTGCTTTTAAGCTGAAGTATTCACTGTATTTGGTTTGTTGTGGCTTAGTATAAAAGCAGCAGAATTTAACTTCTTTACATAAGCAGCAGAATTTAACTTCTTTTTTCAGAAAGCATCCTACTCACATCTGTGTTTATCCAGCCTCTTCCACTTCATAACTGGAAGTGCTGTATAGACAGATAGTACTAAATTAATCTTGAAGTAGAGGCCAATGTATATTCCACTAAGGTGTGTGCATGCCAAACTCACTGGAGCTAGAAGGCTTATGCCTAGCAGTATCTGTGGGGATGAGTTGCTAGTGCCCCATAGCTGTTGCCCCTCCCTTGGCTGTGTTAGGTGACAGCACCCTGACTCCTCTCAGTTTCTTCTTACTGACTGTGGCTGGAGTAGGAACTCAGTAGGAGTTTCTTCCTGGGCTGTGAATGGTCCCAAAAGGGAAATGTTCTCTGGGTCACCTTTGCAACATGGGACATCCCTGCAATCAACCTCTTTGTGACAAGAGAAAACAGGAAGTGTTGACTGTTCTGCCCTGGAGGAGCCTCAATTTGGACTCCCTCTCTGAGGCCTTCTGCTGCTGCTGGTGGTCAATTTTTCTGTATATCTTTCCATCTATTCTAATCATTCTTCAAGTGAATTGGGACAAGGTCATCCTGGTTGCTGTAAGATAGGGCTGGTTCTCAGATCCATTTGCTCTGTCAGTTCAGCTTCTCATATCTCTTCCTCTCCATCCCAATATGCTCACACAGAAAAATGGCTGCAGCCTCCATTTTGTGATCAGTTTCCTGCACCTCCTGGCATGGAAGTGTTAGGAGGCTGTCTGACAAGTCCTCCTCTACAGTGGGAAGTGCTCCAAAAGGATGGCCTATGTAGAGAAATAGAAGAGGTTTTTGGTGTGGTCTTTGGCTCATGATACCCAACCAACAGGGACTTCTATCCAGGACATCTTGATTAACCTGTTATACCTTCAGAACTTGTGCCTTTTACTCAGTTTGCTGAGAGTGCTCTTGACATCATCAATATCAGTGTTCCATCATGTCCTTACCTCCATTCAAGGAAATTCTGTTTTTTTTTCTAATGCCATGGTGATGAGACTTTGGAATGGGATTCTCTGGTTACATCCTCCAAGTTTTCTCTTGTGGGACCTAAACATGGCTCTGATTGGAGAGCCCATTGCATCCTGGCCACTGCCATCCGCTCCCGCCCATGACTCAGAAAACTGCATTCCTGATAGCCATCATTTTGCAAGAAGAGTTGCAGACCCTAATGGCTGAACCACCTTACATTCAGTTTTCTGATTATAAGAACTTTTATCCAAGGTGGTCTCTCAATTTCATCTGAACCAGGCAGTGTATTTTCCTGTTTTTCTCTAAGGCTCACTTGTCTCCAGAAGAAAAGCACCTTCATTTTTAAAAAATGGAACATGTTAATTTGTGTCCTAAAAATGATATTAATTTGTCAGTTTCTGTTTAATATGTAGTGAACCATTTTGAATGATAAAATTGTTACTGACAAGGGACTGTACATACAGAATTTCAAATATGAACAGCACCGAATAGTGAAGATACTTGGGTTATCAAAGTCTTTAAGTTAGATGTTAAAGGCATTGGGATGTGTTGTAAAGGAAAAGATGTTTCAAGGTATTAATTCTGAATGACAGAATTTTACTAGTAAATTTGTTTTCTCCTTCGAGTGGTGTCCCTGTGGGTGCTCCACTCAGGAGTTGGTGCCCCATCCCATGAGAGATGTAGGCCAATAAATCAGAAAAGCAGACCTTGACCTCAGAGATTCTTATATGGAAAAAACATATCCTTAGTGTTTGAAGTATTTTCTGTAACAGCTTTTAACTAGGGCTGTCAATTGATGTGTGTTAACGCCTGTGATTAATACAGGGCAGGATTAACAAGTTATTTTTGTTAACATGTTAATCGCAGGCGTTAAAGTGCGCTGCCCCTTTGAAGCGCTGACCCCGGGCTCCGTGCAGAGCTGCCTCTTTGAGGCTCTGGAGTGGCACTTCAAAGGGGCAGCACTGCATGGAGCCTGGGGGTCAATGGGAACTCCACCTGACCCCGGACTCCTGAGGTGCTGCCCCTTTGAAATGCTGCCGCTAAGTTTCAAAGGGGCAGCTGCACTGAGCCTGGGGTCAACTGAGAACTCCAACTGATCGCAGGCTTCTGCAGCACTGCCCCTTTGAAACGCCACCACAATTGCTTGACAGCCCTACTTTTAACTGGAATTTTGACTAAATCTAAATGCTGATGGTGATAATTACGTTTTATTGGAGCTACAGATGTTTTAATCAGATACTTCTTCTTTGAGTGGTCCCCGTGGGTGCTCCACTGTTGGTGTCGGGCTCGTCCCAGCGCCGCAGGTCGGAGATTTTCCCTAGCCGTAGTCGGCCGGACTGCGCATGCGCGGCCAGCGCCACACGCTGTTCATGCCCATTTCGTCTCGTGCAGTCCGGCTCCCGCCAGTTCCTCTCAACTGTCCTTGATTGCAGGCAGAGCGCAACGTATCTCCTGGTTAACAATTCTTCCCTGTGCAAAATAGTTAAGAGTAGTCGTAGTTCTTTTAGTGTTAGTTAGTTAGTTATAGTCATTAGTGAGTTACTGCTAATTGTTTAAAAAAAAATGTCTCTCAGTTATATAGTTAGACCTCTGTTCTTTAGTTTACAGAAGTAGATACTTAGTCCTCAAAATCCCTGGTTCCCCGGGCTTTAAGAAATGCTCGGAATGTTGGGACGCCATGCCCGTGTCCGATGGTCATGCCGCATGCATCTGCTGCCTTGGCGAAACGCATGTCCTGCAAAAGTGCATTCACTACACGAAACTAACGGCCAGAGCTCAAAGGGACAGGGAGATGCGCCTAAAGATGATTTCCCTTGATAAGGCGCTTCAAGCAACAACTCCCTCTCTGCGACCTTCTTCCAAACCAATTAGGTCACATAAGCGGACAGCTTCTTCCCCGGCATCTACAGCCTCCAAGAAAGTCAGGGCATCCCCTGCAAGATCTCTCCCAGCTGTATCTGAAAGCCGAACTACCAAGGGAGATAAGCCCGGTACCTCTGTTCTCCACAAGCTGGCGAAAAAGTCAGCACCGGCACCGAGGCCCCCGGCAATGAGGTCCCTGGCACCGTCACTATCACCGGTGCAAAGGGGCGTTGACGAAGGCTCTCCGGCACCCTCATTAACATCACCACCTCCGATGCTTGGACATTCTCCAAAACTTTGTGCTTTGGCACCGCTTGCTATGAGCAGTGCGACACCACGAACAGAGAGTCCGCGGTCTTCTGATCCTGCCTCGGCACCGAGTACCTCGATGCTACCTACGGTGTGGCACGCCTCGGCTCCCTCCACGACGATGCGCACCATGGCGCCTTACACGGTGCCATGTACCTCGGCACCTGCCAGAGCACCGTGCACTTCTGCGCCCTCCATGGCACCGTGTACTCCAGAGCCGCCATCGGTGCCGCACACCTCAGCACCGCCCACGGTGCCATGCATCTCAGCGCCGTCCACAGTGCGGTCTTCCCGATCACATGCTCCGACCTCAGCTGTTTCACTGGTGCCACCGGCACCACGTGCAACCTCAGTGCCCACAAAGGCAGCCCAGAAATCCATGACATGGCATATATCGGTTTTGCTGTCACCTGCCTTCTCCCTGGCACCGTCCCCTTCACCACCAAATCGCCTGTCGCCTGTCAGTCAACGATACTATAGTCCTCCAAGTCGCACAACCTCTCTGGCCATTGAATCAAGGGGACACCACTCGGCACTGGGATAGGCGTTCCCGATCCCCATCAAGGAGATCTTACTATGGACCTTATTCACTGAATAAGTCCCCATACTCACCTTGTCATCATCACCATGGTAACAGGATGTCTTCCTGTCACTCCTCGCCTGCTAGATCCTGGCATGACTGTGGCTATCACCACAGGCCTCATTACTACTCCAGACGCTCTCTCACATCATATGCACATTCGCGCTCATCTTGCGGTTGTTGCTCACCTCAGAGCGTAATTCCCCACTCTGGATCCCAACCAACGGATCGGCTTCCAACGCTGTCTGAACCAACCTGGGATACACAGGCTCAAGTCTGCGAACCTGAGGAGGGACAACTATCTAACCCAGAGGAGACTGAGCCAGAGACATCGCCAACTGATCAATCATCGTCATCTCCGGACGAAGCTGTGTTCCCAGGGGATATGTCGCCCCCGGACGACCTGAAACACTTCCAGGAGCTGTTCAAACACGTGGCAGAGTCACGGCAAGTACAATTAGCAGAAGTACAAACCAAACAGTATCGGCTGCTTAAAAACCTACAACCGCAACAAAGCACAAAAATTGTGATACCTATCAATGAAGCGATTATGGAGTCTGCGGAGGAGATCTGGCAGACGCCGACCTTGGTCCTTCCAACAAGCAAGCGAGCAGACAAAAGATATTTCGTCCCCTCCAAAGGATTAGAATTTCTGTTTAATCATCCACAGACTAATTCTCTGGTGGTCGATGCTGCTCAGCATACGTCTAAGATGCCCCTACATAGAAATACAGCAGGTGACAAGGACACAAAGAAACTTGACATTTTCGGGAGGAAAGTGTACTCGTCTGCTACACTGCTACTGCGCATAGTGAACTACTCCGCTTTGCTATCAAATCATAGTTTTGATAACTGTTCAAAGCTAACGGACTTACTCCAGGACCTCCCTGACTCCAAAAAGCCCATACTTAAAGCAATTTTCCAAAAGCCCATACTTAAAGCAATTTTCCAAGAGGGCTACAATGTAGCGAGAGCCGGACTGTAGATTGCAATGGACGTGGCCAATACAGTGACGCGAGCTACAGCAATTGCAATCGCCATGCAACGGTCATCATGGTTTACCACAGCGGCTGTTCCGAGGGAACTTCAGACCAAAGTGGAGGACCTTCCATTTGAGAAACGTAGACTCTTCGCTGAAAAGACAGACAAAGTCCTACATTCGGGTAAAGACTCCCGGACTATGCTATGTACTCTGGGCATGTAGACCCCTCCTTACAGAAGGAAGAGATATTACCCTTACCAAAGACGGTACGATTTCCAATACCATAGATAGCAATGACATCCCTTTGACCAGCCAAGACAGAGACAATGGGTGCACCGTAAACACACCCAGCCTTCTCGGTTGACCACTCAACTGGGCCAGAAGCAGCAAATTTGACTCTTCGGTTGAGGTCTGCAAACCACCTGTCATTGTCGTACTAACCACTCAGGACCATCCTCTATTCCATCACAGACTACAGCCCTTTTACCACCAATGGGCCGAAATAACAACAGATTGATGGGTCCTGGAGGTTGTAAGGTCCAGTCTCGCGATCCCATTCATTTCCATTCCTCTTCCCTCACCACCAACCCCGTCCCTCTTCAGGGACCCATCTCATGAAGACTCCTGAAACAAGAAGTGCACCATTTACTGGAAATAGGAGCCATAGAAATGGTACCGTTACAGCTCAAGGGAAGAGGGTTTTATTCCCGTTACTTTTTGACGCAAAAGAGAACAGGAGGGTGGAGGCCCATTTTGAATCTGCAAAGACTGAATTGATACCTTTGAAAACAACAATTCAAAATGGTTACTCTCACATCCATAATCCCAATACTTGACAATTCAGACTGGTTTGCAGCCCTCGACTTACAGGACGCTTATTTCCACATTACTATTCATTCGTCTCACCGTCGATTCCTTTGCTTTGTAGTCAGCGACGCTCACTTCCAGTACTGGGTTCTACCGTTCAGCTTGGCTTCAGCCCCCAGAGTCTTTTCCAAGACGTTATCTGTAGTGGCCGCTCATTTACACGGCAAAGACGTTATTATCTTCCCATACCTAGACAATTGTCTGATAAAGGCGGGAGCTCGGCAGGAGGCATCTCGCATGGTCTCGATAGTCAGACACACTTTCAACTCCCTGGGACTCATTATCAACGAGCAGAAGTCCACAGTGGAACCCACTCAAGTCATAAATTTGATAGATGCCAGACTAGATTCCATCACTGCAAGGGCATACTTACCAATCGACCGGTTCCAAGCTGTACAAGACCTGATTGCCGTCCTACAACAAGCCCCCATCGTACCGGTCCACACTTGTTTACGGCTCCTGGGCCATATGACTGCGACCACGTTTGTGGTCATGCACTCCTGTCTTCACTTCCGATGCCTGCAGCATTGAATAGCGTCAGTCTATATTCCAGCAAAGCATGACATCTACAGATTGGTAACTCCTTCACCTCAGGTCCGTCTCTCCCTGCTGTGGTGGACCAAGCCACAGAACCTGATGGCAGGTATTCCGTTTCGCCGCCCTCAACCTGCCTTTCAGATAACTACGGATGCATCCCTCCTAGGATGGGGGGCTCGTATGAATGGCATGACAACCCAGGGCACATGGTCGGCTACAGAGAGAGCACTGCATATAAAATTGCTAGAGCTCAGAGCTGTGCGCCTGGCTTGCAAACACTTCAAAGACTTCATATCAGGTGCGACTGTCAGAATACTTAGAGATAACGTAACTACGATGTTTTTTATAAACAGACAAGGGGGAGCGAGATCACGATCCCTTTGTGCCGAGGCAATACAATTGTGGAATTGGTGCATAGCAAATAACATCAACCTACTCACATCATACTTACCAGGCATCAACAATACCATAGCGGACGATCTCAGCAGAAGATTCCCCTACGACCATGAGTGGGAACTATGGTCAGATGTTCTTCACCAAATCTTCCATCGGTGGGGGACTCCCCGAGTAGATTTGTTCGCCGCAAAAAACAATGCCAAGTGTTGCCTCTTTTGCTCCAGAGCAGGGATGGGGATGAAGTCAATGGGCGATGCATTCTTAATCAGTTGGAAGGGCCGGTTGATGTACGTGCTTCCTCCAATGCCGCTCATACTTCGAGTGTTGGAGAAGATCAAGGCAGACTGCACGCAAGTGATCCTCGTTGCACCAGCGTGGGCGAGGCAGCCTTGATTTCCCTTCCTCCATCTAATGTCGGTGAAGCCCCCACTTCCTCTCCCCCCCCCCCCAGACCTTCTTTACCAGAACGGTGGTCGCTTACTTCATCCCAAACCAGACACATTACACCTGATGGCTTGGTTTTTGACTGGTTCACGGAATTAGAACACCTTTGTTCGCAACAAGTCAGATGCGTATTGATGCATAGCAGGGGACAATCCACGCGCGCGACCTACCTGGCAAAGTGGCATCGCTTTTCTCTATGGTGTTCCCAGCGTGACATCGATTCCGAAAAGTCACGACTACATCACATACTAGACTATCTATTACATCTACAACAGTCTGGTCTTTTCCTGTCCTCCCTGAAAGTACATTTATCTGCCATTAGTGCCTTCCACCACTCTGTGGACGGTACTTTGGTATTCGCTAACCTTATCACTAAAAGATTCTTCAAGGGTCTAAAAAATCTTCACCCTTCTCGAAGACCACTTCCCCCTTCTTGGAACCTCGACCTCGTATTGGACACTCTCGTGGACCATCCATTTGAACCTCTCGCCTCAACGTCCCTTCAAATGATGACAATGAAGGTCCTCTTTCTCCTAGCAATCACGTCAGCACTGAGAGTCAGTGAGCTGGCGGCGCTTATGGCCAACCCACCATTTACAACTTTTATCCAAGGTCGGTGGTATTAAGACTACACCCTGCTTTTCTTCCTAAAATTTGTTCAAAGTCCCATATTAATGAGCCTATTGTTTTGTCGTCCTTCTACCCAAAGCCCCTCTCGTCCTCTTGGGAAGCCCTGCTACATACTCTCGATGTACGTCGAGCTTTATCCTTCTGTATCCACAGTACCCGGGAATGGCGTAAGATGGATCGCTTGATAGTATCATATTCAAGACATTCCAAGGGCTGTTCCCTATCGAGCCAGCGTATTTCAAACCTTATAGTACAATGCATTAATACGTGTCACAATATCTGGAAAAGACCTCCTCAGTCTCGTCCTAAGGCCCATTCTACAAGAGCCACTGCCACCTCAGCGGCGTTCGTCAAAGGGGTCCTGTTGATGGACATTTGTAGGGCTGCAACATGGTCATCTGGTACTACATTTATACAGCATTATGCAATTGCGCGACAGCTGGCGGGGGACTCAACAGTAGCGTTAGCAGTTCTGGCCTATAACAGTAAATCTAGCTCCGTAGCACGGACAGATACTGCTGTGTAGTCACCGACAGTGGAGCACCCACGGGGACCACTCGAAGAAGAAGAAGTTGTTACTCGCCTTCGTGCAGTAATGATGTTTCTTTGAGATGTGTCCCCGTGGTTGCTCCACATCCCACCCACCTCCCCACTCCGGAGCCTTTTCTATTCTCGTTTTAGATTGATAAGCGGTGAGAGGAACTGGCAGGAGCTGGACTGTGTGAGACCAAAAGGGCACGAACGGCGCATGGCGCTGGCGGCGCATGCGCGGTCCGGCCAACTATGGCTAAGGAAAATCTCCGACTTGCAGCACCAGGACGAGCCCGACACCAACAGTGGAGCACCCACGGAGACACAGCTCGAAGAAACATCATTACTGCATGAAGGTGAGTAACTTCTTCTTTCTCAGCGAGAATAAGTGCATTAAAGGGAAATGAAATAATTTCGCAGTTGTATTTTTATCTGGCTGGCATCCCCATACGAACAGGGAGGTTATGTCAGCCATTTTACTATACATTTACTATACTCTGTATCTGAAATAAAGTGAGGAGAAAAATACTGTTGAAAGCGCTAGTTTTGTGTAGCAAGTAATTGTGTATTCTCTGGGGATACGTCTAGACTACACCTCTCTGTTGACAGAGAAATGGAGATTAGGCACATCGAAATTGCTAATGAAGCAGGGATTTAAATATCCCGCGCTTCATTAGCATAAACATGGCTGCCACTTTTTTCGAAATGGAGCTTTTTCGAAAAAAAAAAAAAAAAAAAAAAATCCAAAAAACCGCAGTCTAGACACGGATCTGTCGAAAATAAACTCTTTCGAAAGATCCTGTAAACCTCATTTTTTGAGGAATACAGGATCTTTCGAAAAAGGGTTTATTTTCGACAGATCCACGTGTAGACTGCTGTTTTTTTTTGTTGAAAAAGCTCAGTTTTGAAAAAAAGTGGTGGCCATGTTTATGCTAATGAAGCATGGGATATTTAAATCTCTGCTTCATTAGCAATTTCGACGTGCCTAATCTACATCTCTCTGTCGACAGAGGTATAGTCTAGACACAGCCTGGCATATGTAAATAGGACAGCTTTATGCTGAGAACTGAATTGAAAGGGTGTGTGTACGTGTAAACTTAGAAATATATATAGTTTTATATGTGACTTTTAAAAATATATTTTGAAACAGCAGGACTTTAACCTTAAAGCAGGAAACAAAATTGGTGTTGTCAGAGGTCACTGAGCTGATTAAGCGACTAGAAGCTGAATGTAAAGAAGCTGAAGAAGCTTTGAAGCTCGAAAAACAGCGAAAGAAAAAGCTTGTAATGAAAATCGATTGCATGTCAATTTGGAGGCTTCAACACTTCCCCATGGCTGTACAAAAAGGTACTGTGATTAAAACTAACAGTTTTCATTAAGTAGCTTCAAAGGGATATCCGAGTTAGTCTATAACTGGAAAAACAAAAGCTCATGATATCATCTACATGTTTTGTTAGTGTTTAAGGCGCTGCTAGACTATTCATTGTTTTCTAAATTTTTCCAGTTTTTGTTACGTTGTAGTCTGCCTATTATCAAGGAGAAAATAATCAAGTACAGTTAAACTAGAAACACGTTAGCTCTGCTAGCACTGCAGTAACCTATTGATTTACTGTTTTCTTAAACAATTATGTATACAAAAATTGAACATATGAAGGAAAAATTGAGCATTTATTTAGGGAATAGCATGAGTGCACAGAACAGTCTACACATATGTCAAAGGAATGAATACTGGGAAGCGGAAGGAATTATTCAAGGTGATTCAGGAAAGATGAACTAGGAAAAAACATAAAAATAGGCTAATGTAAAAATTGTTTTTAGGAATAACTAAATTCTTGGATAAAGAACTCATTCATATTTAGTAGGTAGCTGTTCTGTATATTATAGGAGGGTGGAATAGATGATTGTGGTCTTTGGTACTCAGGTTTCTAGAAGATGGTCATCGGTTTAGCACGTGTACTGAGAAGTCTGTCTTTTCCTCTTTGCTTTTTCTGTAAACAAATTAAAAACCCCACAACATTCTCCATAGTCATAAAAATATTGCAATATTGTTAATTATACTATAAATTTCCTATTTTACATTTATTTTGTGAGATAGATGGACCACCTTTATGTATTGTAGTACCTTTGTTGTAACCTCCTTTTAACCATGACAGCTGTTTAAAAATTAAAAAATAAAACAAGAGTTTTAAAAGAAAAAGAATAAAAGGGTACAAGCAGACAGAAAATAATTTGTGTATGAAGCCTAATATTAAACCAAAACTGTTAATTTTATAACAGAAGTTTTTCTTTAGGTTTTTTCTTTTAAGTTTTTCTGATTTGAAGCAAAGTATTATTCTTGCATCTTTATTTGGGATGTTTTAATACAATTAAGTTTAATTATTTTGCCTGATGTAACTTATTAAACTTTTTTAAAAAGTTTAATGTTGCTAATTTACTTACTCATTGTCCAATGCTTCTTTTGTTTTGCCGAATCTATCATTGATGATGAGTCTGAATTTTAATTGCCATTAGCTGATGACTAATAGGGTGCATCTACACAGCATGGTTATTTCAAAATAACTGAAGTGATTTTGAAATAACAATGCGAGTGTCCACACAGAAATTCCATTATTTTGAAATAATTTCAAAATGATGGACAGCTCATTCTGACTTCTGTAAACCTCATTCCACAAGGAATAACGCCTATTCTGAAATAGCTATTTCAGAATAGGGCATGTGTAGATGCGTCAGCTGGAATTTTTTTGAAATAAGGGGTCTCCAGGAAATCCCACAGGTGCTCTGCTGGCCACTCTGTCCATATTCATCAGGACTCTATAGTTCCTCTTTCCTTGTAGCCCTTAAAGCTGTAGCCACAAGGGAAAGGGCTTGTGGCAGAAAGCTGGCCCTCACTGCCTTCAGCCACACCACAGCTGCCACAGCAAGTCATTGGGCCAGCATGCATGATCTTCAACCCCTGCAAGAGCACTCCTGCACTCCCAGGGAGCAATCTGATGGCTCCCAGGAGCCTGCCAGGCAATGCAAGAGGTGCGTGCTGTCCTAGTCTGGAGCAGAGAGCCTGGCCCTCATTGAGGTTTGGGATGAGGAGGAAAACCTCCAGGATCTCCACGCCAGACGGTGCAATGATGACATATATGGCTGCATGGCTGACAGCCTGGTCTCAAAGGGCCACATCCAGACTCAGGAGCTGGTCCAGATGAAAGTTAAGGAGCTACCCCAGGTGTATGACAGGGTAGGGGAGTACATCTCCCTCTCCAGTGCAGAACCCCACTCTGCCCCTATTATCAGGACCTGCGCCGCATCCTGGAGGGTGGTGCAGCCCCTTCCCTGTCTCTGGTGGATGACTCAGGGCTGAAGATTCCCTGACTGCAGGACCATGGAAGAGGAGGACGACGACGAGGACAACAACCCCGACATGGCCAGCACTGTCAACACGCTGACCCTGGAGCCAGTACCTCATGGCCTGGATGTGTCTCAGGCATCCTCTGAGGCCAGGGAAGGAACATCAGGTGAGTGACCTTAGTTACCTGACGCAAACAGGGTGGAGGTGGTTGGCAGCAAAGGGCTGAGACGCGCTACTCATGTGGCCTTCTCGGCCTGGGGATCATGCTGCAGTCCGTGCACTTGGCTGCATGTGCTGCGCCAGTCTGGGCCACACAGCTCAAGGAGGCTGCATCAGAGCACCCCTGGGCTCTTGCTCACAGGCTCTGGGGAGGTTGGCCACACTTCTGACACCCACGTGGGACACACCTTCCCACCACAAGCCTCCACTAGGAGGAGGCTGGAAACATGGCGCCATACTCAGGAATGCTGCACATGAGCATGCCTGCACACTTGAGGCAGCACACACTCCCTGGGACAGCATAGCAAGGCACGGAAGCATCTGCCACACACACACACACACCTTCCCCCCTACACCCTGACCCTCTCTGCTCCAGCGGCCAGGGACACAAGTCCTCTCCCGTTGGAATGCCACCACTGCCAGACCCAGCATGTGCATGGCACCAAGGCAAGCCCAAGGCCCCCATCCACATGCAGGATCCCAGTGTACCAGCAACTTCCCATGCCTGCCTTTCCCCAGCACATGGGGGTGGTGAGGCTGCTCCTCTGAGGACATCTGGGCCTATGTTGGAAAAAGCCTACTGTCCAGGCCTCAGATGGCTTTCCTCCCACTACATCACCTTCATGTGACCTGAGAACTGTCAGTCTCAGCTCACAGATGAGGATAAGGCTTCAGGGACAGTGTCTCCAGGGATGACTGACCATCTCTCTTTTCTCTACAGCTGGACAAGCTGTGAGAGGGGAGTGGGTGACACCATCTGGTGCAGCCACCTGACACCAGGAGACCCACAGGCATCAGAAAATGTAGGAGGAACTCCTGTGAGAGCACATCTCTGTGCTCCAGGTCCTGCATGAGACGCTGTACCAGAGGCTCCGGGAGGACATGCAATTGCAGAGAGAGACCTGGAGAGAGTTGCTGAAGCAGGGCTTACCATGTGTGTGGCAGTCCAGTCTCTCCTCGCCAGCACAGAGCCAGCTCCTGCTCCTGCTGTTGCTCCAGCCCCAGTTCCTGGTCCTGCCCCACACCCAGTTCCTGTTCCTGTCCCACCTCCTATGCCAGACCTGCCCCACCTTGTATGCCAGCCCCTGCCCCAGCTCCAATGCCTGACCTTGTTCCATCCCCACCTCCTGCTTTTTCCCCGAGCCTCCTCCACTTTGTGGTCATTGAGGTCCCTGCACACGAGGCAGTGGTACCAATTGAGCCAGATGCCAATCCCACTCCCAGCCCTCAGCTTCTTCTCCCCTCTCCCCGCTCCTTCCCTCTCGAAGGTTTTCATCTCCCCCAATACCTCCCCCCACTCTCCTCTCCCAGGTTCTTTCCCTAGTCCCTCCCCAGTTCTTTTGACCCCAAATAAAAACCACACACCGTTTGCTTCCAAAAAACCAATGTTTTATTTTCTCTGCCTTTCCTCTCTCTCCCTTCTCCCCTCCACCCTCTCCTGCAAAGAGAGAAAATGCACAGGCCACTTGTGGGGAGGCCCAGGGGAGAGTATCACTGGGGTCCTTGTGCGAAACTCTCCCTCAGGGCCTCCCGGATGCACACATACCCTTGATGGTCTCGGCAGATGGCAGCTGTGCGCAGCTGCTCAAGTGCCCTGCTGACCCAGCCAGCCTCTGCCCCACACCCAAGGAGGAATGTCTCCCCCCTTCCTCTCACACATAGGCTATGTCTACACTCGTGGCTTCTTGTGCAAGTACGGCTGTTCTTGCGCAAGAATCTGCAGAGCGTCCACACTGCCTGCCCGCTCTTGCGCAAGTAAATTTACAGTACGGCGTGGTAAGAGAGGGCTCCTTGTGCAAGAGCTATGCTCTTTTTTAACAGGTGTAAGCCTTCTTGCGCAGGAGCTCTTGTGCAAGAGGGCAATGTGGACGCTCGGCAGGGATTTCTTGTGCAAGAAACCCCTATGGCTAAAATGGCCATCAGAGCTTTCTTGTGCAAGAGAATGTCCACGCTGCCATGGGCGCTCTTGCGCAAAAGCACAGCTCGCACATGGCAGTCTGGACGTTTTCTTGTGCAAGACTTCTTGCACAAGAACACTTGCGCAAGATGTTCTTGTGCAAGAAGCTGCCAGTGTAGACATAGCCATATTGTGGAGCACACAACATGTCGCCACCACTTGTGGAATGTTCTGCTCCCCAAAGTCCATCTGGGTGACGAGGCATCTGAACCTTGCTTTGAGATGCCCGAAGGTGCCCTCCACCATTGTGCAGGCCGTGCCAAGCCTTGCATTGAACTGTTCCTTTGAGCGGTCAAGGTGGCCCGTGTAGGGCTTCATGAACCAGGGCAACAGAATGTAGGCTGCATCCCCCATGACACAAAGTTGCATGTCCATATCCCTGACCCTGATGGTGCAGTTGAGAAGAAAGTGCTGGCTTCCAGCTTCTGGAAGATGCTGGAGTTTTGCATCATGCAGGCATCATGCACCTTCCCCAACCAGCCAATGAAGATGTCGGTGAACTGCCTGCGGTGGTTGATGAGGGCCTTTAGGACCATGGTACTCACCTCTCGCAGTTGATATAGACAGATGCCCAGTGGTCAGAGCCCGGATGGGGATGTGGGTGCTGTCAATAGCGCCCCCCCCCCATCAGCTGGTGGTCAGGGCAGTGAGTGGTGTGTGTGTATTATACACCCGAGACTTCAACTGCTAGGACTGGGGTCCCTTAGCAGTGGGCAACCTGGAGGAGGTTGACGGGCGCCCCAAGAAGTTTACAGGGAGAGCTTATTACACCTCAGATTTTGACTGCTAGGATACACGATCCCTTCGCAGCGGGCAGCCTGGGGAGGCTGAGAGATGCCCCAACGGATCTGTCCCCTGGAAGCGACACGATCCAACGCTCAAGCTCTCCCTATATCTGTCCCTTATGACCGGCTGGAGTTCTTTTTAAAATTGTGCTTGGTTCTGTTACAGCAACTGAAGGAGTCAGGTCACAGCTTAAACAGTTACTATTTTATTGTTACAGGGTAAACTTAGCTGTTAAATGCTACTACTGTGTTACAGATAACACAGCCCCTACAAAGGACAGGACAGAAATTACACTAATAAGTCACTTACAAGTACCATGAAACCCTTTTGGTTCTCTGAGCTCTTATTAAATGCATGCAAAATAGACACCTAGCAGGTATATATTCTCACCCCTGCGTTCCAGACTTGGCGTGGCCAGCGTCTTTCTCTCAATCCCTCGGGAAGAAGTAGGGCGAGGCTGGGCGTCCCACAGACCTCGGGAGACAACCAATACCTGCCAGCAGGTATAGATGATTGGAGCTCAAATGGGGTGGGCTACTAAACCCCTCGGGTCACATAGGCTTCTTCCTGGTCTCAAGTGGCCAATTAGGGAAAATGACTTTGAATGCCAAGTTTCCCAGGAAGGGTGCAAAGCATAATTCACACCTGGGAAAATGCAGACAATGGGCACCTCTGGTATGTGATGGGCGAAGATTCCTCTCCTGGGACAGTGTAGGCGTGTCAATTACTGGTGCTAGCCATCAGGGCAGCAGGAGGCCCCCTGGTTGTCAGCTAGCCCATTTACTGTCTGGTTTCTGTTTATGGTAGAGTCAGGGACAGGCAGCACACTTGCGTTCCCAGGGCATCAAAGGCTGACTGCCTTTCTCTTGCTCTCTGGGGGGGGGGCGGGACAAGATGGGGTTCATGTCTGGCTACACCCCCCCACAGTTGGAGAAGCCTATGTTGGCAAAGCCGGCTATGATGGGTTCCATGTTGCCGAGGTTGATGACTGTGCAGCAGGATGGTGTTTATGGCCTGCACCACCTGGAGTCAAACAGAAAATCACAGGGGTGCCAGAGCCCGTGGGAGGTTCCTGAGCTCACCTCCCACCCACGCATACACAAGGAGCAACCCCCTACGTAGCCCATCCCACAGCAGGGCTATATGAGGGCCGGACTGAAAAACCGCCTGGGGAAGGTGGCTTCCCCCAACACCCAAAACCCCCTTTCCCTGGGGTACCCCATTCCAGCAATTCACCTCCTTCCTGGGACTTAATCCGAGGGCACCATACCTGCATGAGGAGGGCCCCGACGATTGACTTCCCCACACTGAACTGGTTGCCGATGGATTGGTAGCTGTCCAGCGTGGCAAGCTTCTACACAGTGATAGCGACCCACTTCTCCAGAGGGATGGCGGATCACATGTGTGTGTCCGGTCATGTGAGGGCAGGGGCAAGCCAGGCACACAGCTCTATGATGCAGATTGCTTATTTCGAAATAACTGCAGTATAGATGTACCCATAGTGGTTTTGGAAACAGGAGACTCTGTGTTCAGGTCTTATCCACTTCCTAAGGAAGGCAATGTGTCATGCAAGCAAAACAAAATGATACTTTTACAAAAATATTTTGAGGAAAGAGGAGGTATTTGGTAAAAAGTCATCAGGCTCATGATTCATTCACATTTTCATTTCAGTGATCTGAAACTCCTGTAACCCTTCTGCCAGGTAGTGCTGGCAGCAGCCAGGACCGGGTTCAATATCTAGGAGTTCCTTTTCATCCATCTCACACAAAACTGGCTCAAGCCCCCACCGAGAAGCCTGGGAAATCTACACATACCCCTGGGTGCCTCTGAGAGGCAATGCTTCCTCACTTGCAAGCACAGAGTCGGAGCATAGAAAAGAAACTTTTAATGAAAGAGGAGAGAAGTAACATGGCATTAGCTTGGGAAAACACCACAAACAGAGTTCATAACCAAACCACGAGTAAGCGTCCCAGCTCAAATGGATTGCCTCTCAGGCCCACAAGTCCAACAATGTAAGTGTCCCATTCACATGCCCAAACTTTCTCCGTACCCCACTCATAGTTGCTGCCCTTGGTCATGGCCAATAAGAGCTCAGAAATGATTTTCAGAGCTCACCTCCCATCCTTGGGAGGTGGGGAGAGGAGGTATCTCATCCACTCTGCTGGCCACCTGCCACTGCTCCTACCAGCCGCCCACCGGCTGCTTCTGCCAGCCGCCCTGCTGGCTGTCCGCCGCTGTTCCTACCGGCTGCCCACCGGCTGCTCCTGCCAGCTGCCCCGCTGGCTGCTTGCTCCCGCCAGCCGCCCTGCTGCTTGCCTGCTCCCACCAACCACCCCGCTGGCCACCTGCCGCTATTCCTAAGAGCCACCTGCTGGCCGCTTGCTCCTGACAGCTGCTGCTTCCACGATGGGTCTGGCTCTGGGCCAAACCTAGTGATTTCAGCTCTTTGGCCCACCACTTAGTCTGGCCAAAAGATTCCAGCCCCCACTGGAATAATATTTCAAAATAACAAAGAGTCTGTTTTAGGTCTATCCTTAGAACAGAGGTGTGAGGGGGAGAAAGAGAGACAAGTTGAACCAGCCTAACAGCTGACACATGGAGAGCATGTAGCCTGCTGGTCCAAACTCCTTCCCCCCAATCCAATCCACTTGAATCAGGAAGGGGAAGGCTTGTCCATTTGAGACTCTTCACTATGACAGTGTCTCTCCTGCAAGCACTGGTGGTCATATTTTACAATTCCTAAATTTAGGGTTAACATGGTTTGTGACCCCACAACAGCGAAATTAGTTACAATAAACAACATTCCATTCCAACAATTGACCATCCATCAGACCTATAGCACTGGCTGAACTGGATTTACATAACCACACCCTGGATTCCCTTCCCATTACATGAACTGTATTTACATATCAACAATTGATTATCTTGCAGGGCTAAACAACTGAACGAGCGTAACCACACCTAGGACTGCTCTCCCCTTTCAGCTGGCTGCATTGGAAGCAGTGGTTCAGACCCTGCTTACACTACTGTAGGGAGATATTTGTGCTACGACTTTATCAAGGAAGAAATGCAAGAATAGGAATACTGAAAAGTATGGATTTTAAGTCTTCAACACAATGATTCAGGGTTATAGCTATTAAAAGGGTTACTTTCTCAGACAACAGTTGCAGGATACTTTAAATTATATTAGTGTATTACATATACATATATTAATTTCAATATACTCTTCTGTACTTTAATTAGGAATAAGAAATGTTTGGAACATGGACTATAATTAACACATTTTCAGTTTTGGTAATAGAAGTAGTGATAACATTTTTAAAAAAATCAGCATGGGATTCTAATGTGAGAGAACTCTGAAAACTCCATTCCCTTGAGTTACATCATCAAAGTCAGCTGATAAGATTCTTTCCTTGTATTAACTTATATTGTCATTGCCATTATTATGTGTGTTTGCTTATTCAGATGCAAAAACTATGCTAAAGCGGAGTTAATAGGGAGAGTACATAGTAATAATTTCAGAGTAAAAAACATTACAGGGATGTTGTAATTATCTCAAGTGTTACAAACCCAGGAATTTCGTAGTTAAAATGTAGCAAGGTCCCTCTGAACCTGGTATCAGACCCTGCATTTTCCGATGTTTCCCTTTTGTTTCTGTCATTTGCTGGTTCGCAAACACTTCAGAACTGGCAGGTCACTGCAGTTGACCTAACTCTCTGGATAAGTCTCAAAAGTCCACCCCTTTCATGGTGTGCCGGACTGGGCCGGGTCTGGGCACAGCTGAGGGCGTCTGCTCAGGGCGAATTGCTCAAATTCGGGGCTCTCTATAGCCCCCAGACTGGAGACCTTCCCAAATAGGCCAGAAACCAGTCCCACAGAGCGCTTCAGCTGCCTACCTGGCCAGCCAGAAGCCTCACGAGCAAAACCCCTCCAAAACCCCAGCAATATCCATGCCCCAGATGGCCCTGGGCCTCAAACAGAGGTGAGGGGTTTTAGAACCCAATCTCACTTTCCCCGAACAAGTTCTGTCCAGTTCCAAGAAACCAGCCACAGATTCCGGGTCAATTTACCCTCTGGATCTTACCCACAAGATCACGCTGAGCTAATCCTTTAGAATCTAACATCTAAAGGTTTATTACTACCAGAAAGAAAAGCTCAAGAGTAAGGTTGTTAAAGTATCATACATTACATGCATCGAATCTCCCAGTTCTCGATGCAAGCTTGCAGCAGAGATGTTATAACTGCTGGCTTAAAAGTCTTTGGTGGACATCCTACATCAGGATAGGTCCACAGTTCTTTCCAGCTCCTCGATCCCTGCACTCTTGCCTCTGGGATGAAGAGCTGAGCTGAGCACCAAAATGGAGGATGCCACATGGCCCCTATATACCTCCTTCCTCGTCTCTTCTTGGCTGCAGCAGGTCACCTGGCCAGTGGCCTATCCCTGTGTTCCCTGCTGGTAGCCCTTAGGTATCAGTCACCATTCTTGAGATGTGTCCTTGGCCTATAGAGGGCTATTGTTCCATGGAGACTTGCTCATTAGCATGTCCAGAGGCTGAGCATTCTTCGTCTATTGCTCAGCCACAAACAGAGAAGTTTCCAATATTGATACAGAGTACATATTTATAATGTCACACCCAGACATTATACAGGTATACAAAGAACATATATAGAATCAGAAGAAAGTAAGCTTTCATTTGACACCTCACATGACCCCCTTTGTACCACTTTTGGGGCAACCCCCCTCCCCATGGGTGCAGCAGTGATCTGGCTGCTTCCCTAAAATCCAGTAACGTGACACATGGTATAAATCAAAAGAGAATCTCTAGTTCAAAAGGAATAATTTTGGGGAAATTCTACGGTCTGTGTTATACAGGAGCTCAAATTAGATGATCACAGTAATCCCTTCTGGCCTTGGAATAGTTGAGTTCTGGGATGTATTATTTTCATTTGTCCTCCCTTTGCAGCAATCACTGCACACTAAAATGGCCAGCTTATTCTGTGATGTAAGTGTATACTTAAAAGAAATGCAAGTATGTTGAGGTATGGAAATACACAGTTAAGGCACTCAAACAATCTTAATTCTGCCCTCTAGTGTTGCCATGATATAATGGTATAATTAAAGTATTTCACTGCTTGTCCTAGACTAGATGAAATTGATTGTTTGAAAGACACATTAGATGTTTACATATGCTTTTCCCTCATGGTGTCACGCAGTGCAGAGTTAACTCTTGCGGTTGACTACACTGACTTCAGTCCAGTATTGCTTGTGGACATCTTGCAAGGCATTCTGTGAGGTCTGATACAATAGTTACATTTTCTAAACTTTCCCCCCAGTTAATAAAACACATTCCAGGAGATCTTACATGAATTAAAAATAAAAAAGAAGTCATATAAAAAGTGGAAACTAGTTCAAATTACAAAGGATGACTGTAAGCAAATGATGCAAGTATGCAGGGACAAATTAGAAAGGCGAAGGAACAAAATGAGCTCAGTCTAGCTAGAGACATAAAGGGTAACAAGAAGACATTCTACATATATATCAGAAGCAAAGAGGAAGATCAAGGACAGGGTAGGCCCATTGCTCAGTGAAAAGGAAGAAATAATAACAGGAAACTTGGAAATGGCAGAAGTGCTTAACAGCTTCTTCTTTGAGGGTCCCTGTGGGTGCTCCACCTAGGTGTGTCAGTGCTGCTATGCACACGGTCTGGAGATTCTTGCTAGCAGTCCTCCCTCCCTCCCCACTGGCCACCGGCACGTGCTGCAGTATTGCGCAATCACTCAGAATGACAGTTGCGCACACGCTGGCGGCTGTTCCCTCAGTTCCTTTTCAACCGCCACCGGCATTGGTTGCACCTAGACAATTTCCCTTAATCCAATAACAGCAGCAAAAAAAAAAAAAAAATTTCTTTGTACTAGTGATATATAAGAACTGAAGAAAAAGAACAAGTGGTGTGTGGGTGCTACCATTGCGTTCGCTCGCCCGAAGGCACCACAAACAGGCAAACCCTGTCATGCTCACACCACTGGGATTTAAAAGGTGCACAGGGCGTGGGATCTTTATCTCAGCAGCAGATGGACATGAGCAGTGTCTGCAATGCTGAGGGCAGGACCCCCCAGTCAGCCACTGCCCACACTGCCAGAAACTCACCCCAAGATCAAAGAGAGCAAGAGATTTACAGAAAAGAATTCTTTTTACGGACAATACCATGGCTGAACCGCGGCTTCACTCAACTCCACCAGAGATGATACTCCTGGGGCAGAGGGCAAGAGAAGCACTCCCTTGGAGGGACATGCCAGAGAGCATGACTTGGAGCCAAGTACAAAATGCTCCAGGTCTCCTGCTGAAGCTCAGCCTCTGAGCAACAAAAGACCTCCTAAAAAGGAGGCTGACAATGTTTGCCTTGAGAAGGTCTGTCAAAAGTGGGATAAGGGATCCTATTCAAAGAGAAGCAGTGATCACAAAATGAAGCACAGAGCTGCTGGCCAAGCTTTGGGTTCTCCTTGCAGCAAACCCTCGGTACCAGTGGAGAAGCTGACACTGGTAACAAAAAAAAGCTGGCAGGCTTCAAAGCAGCAGAAAGTCGCACACCGCTAAACACTCGCTACCGCCAGTACCAGTGCGATTTAAAGCACCAGTGACACAGCTGAGCTCAGCGGCAGCGAATTATACAGCAATGCCCCCACCACTCCCGGCACCGAGGTACATAATGGAGATGGATCTCATGGTAGCCTCAGTACTGTGCACACCACTCTTTGGTACCGATGGCACACCAAGGTCCAGAGGCTCCGTATTGCCATTGACACCAGTATCACTTATATCAGTGAGATTTAGCGATGATGAGGAGGGGGAAATAAGGGACCAGTGCATAGTTCCCCAATGTACTGTAACACAACAACAGCAACCCCAGAACTGGCAGATGACACAATGGATACCTCTACCGCTTCCACCACAGTGGCCCTACTGGGACCCATTGGGGCCCTACAGAAGCCAACAAACACGGTTACAACAAACTCTCCAGGTACCCAGGGCACAGTTGGCCAACATGAATGCACAGAAATGAGCTGACTACAGCCCAGACAACCATGACAGCGATTAATCTACGGAGGAAGTATCACAAGATTCGCCTATTCCCCCCAATACATCATATTCCACGATGGATGAACACAGTCTCCCCGCATCACCAATCAGAGGGGATGACTTTAGAAGGTTTCAAGACTTGTTCTGGAGAGTAGTGGACACACTTGACAAACAGCTTTCTGATGTAATGCAAAACAAGCATAAACTCACAAGTATACTCAACCTACCTCAACATACCAAACTGACTCTGCCAATCAACAAAGCTTTGATGGACCCAGCTAAGTCCATATGGAAGACCCCGGCATCAGTGCCTCCGACTTCGAAGAAACTGGACAAGAAGTACCACGTAGTACCTACCAGGGTGGAATTCCTCTTCTCCCATCCTTCCCTGAATTCACTAATAGTCAAAGCAGCCAATCAGAGGGGGAAGCAACCCCAGTACCCCAGAACATCAAACCATGACAAAGAGATAAAAAGGATGGATGCTATGGGGAAGAAGGCCTATTGATCCGACTGTCTTCAACTGAGAATTGTGAATTACTTAGCTCTGTTAGCAAAATACTCATACCAGATGTTTGAATCCTTCAATTTGTTTATTCAGTATATACCAGAAGACATAAAGGAACAGTTTGAATCAAATGTCACAGAGGGTTTATTTATTTCCCGAACAGCATTACAAGCAGCATTGGACGCAGCGGATACAGCAGCCAGGTCCATGGCATCCGCAGTGGTGATGAGGAGAGCGTCATGGCAACAACTGTTTGGGTTCCCCAGAGAGGTTAAATTGAACAGTGAGGACCTTCTGTTCAAGGGCAAGAAACTCCTTTGCAGAGACAACAAATTCATCTCTCCACATCCTTAAAGACTCCAGGGCAACGCTGTGCACACTGGGAATACAGCTTCCTGGAACCAAGAGAAAACAATACAAACAATATAATCAAAGATTCAGAGCACCAATGTATACACAACAGCAAAGGCCCTACGAGAACAAGAAGCGTATGAGACAAACATGATGAAGACAACCAAATGGGCATCCATCATTGACCCAGGCGTCCAATTCATGTCAGCAAATTTGAAACGTTGGTGGAGGGCCCCATTTCTCCAGGGCCAACAGAATCAGGGAAACAGATATTCAGAAACAGATTGGCCGAATTCTACCTGGCATGGGAAACAATCAACTCACACCAATGGGTCTTAGAAATAATTTGAACCAAATGCTGCATACCATTCACAGCAGTTCCACCATCCTTCTTCCCTTCCCTGTTCCTCTTCAGGAACCCTTCTCACAAGCTGATTCTCCTGGAAGAAGCACAGCATCTCCTAAAACTAGGCGCTATAGAGGAGGTGCCCAGCCTATACAGAAGGAGGGGATTCTATTCCCGATACTTCCTAACTGTCAAGAAATCGGGGGGGTGGAGGCCCATCCTAGATCTTCATGAATTCAACCGGTTCGTCAACTGTCAGCATTTCAAGATGGCTACATTGGCAAAGATCTTACCTGCCTTGGAGAAAGGAGCATGGCTAACTACCCTCGACCTTCAGGACTCATATTTTCATGTATCCGTTCACCTGGCGCACACATGATTTCTCAGGTTTATGATCAAGGACTTACACTATCAGTACCAGGTGCTTCCATTCGGCTTTTCCACAGCACTGAGAGTCTTCTCCAAAGTTCTCTCTGTAGTAGCTGCACATCTGCGAAGAAAACAAATATGCATATTTCTGTATCTTGATGATTGCTTGATCATGGCATCCACCTACAGGGACATGGAGCAATTGTTGGAGACGACAAGAGAGCTTTCTACATGCCCGGGCTCCCACTGAACTTGGACAAGTGCACTCTCATTCCTACCCAGACACTGGAGTTTATAGGAGCACTGCTGGACTGCAACCAGGCTATAGCTTCACTACCTACCCACAGATGGTCACAAATACACGACCTGGTCATGTCTGTACAGAGCTGCCCACACACCACAGAACGCACATGCCTGCAAATATTTGGACACATGGCTGCATTCACATTTGTAGTCCCACACGCCTGACTACATATGAGGCCATTCTAGGCATGGCTACACTCTGTGTACAGTCCCAGGCACCATTCATTCCACAAGGCACTCCATGTACGCAATCGAGTCAAAGCCACCCTAAATTGGTAGACAGAAACAACGTCTGTTTCAGACACCAACGCCATCCATTACCATCACGACGAACGCATCCTTGCTGGGATGGGGAGCCCATACGAGGAGCGTGGAGCTACAGAAACAATGGACACACAAAGAGTCCCAGCTTCACATCAATGTATGGGAGCTCAGAGCAGTGAGGAGGGGGGTGCTAACAGCTGCTCGCTCACATATGGAACAAATCCATGAGGATATTGTCGGACAATCTCGCAACGATATACTACGTAGACAGGGAGGTGCGAGGTCTCACAGCCTATGTGCAGAAGCAATGAGACTATGGCAATGGTGTATTGCACGCAACGTGACACTTTTACTGCAATGCATTTGCCGGGCAAGGACAATGTACTAGCGGATGCCCTCAGTAGGCAATTCCCACAGAACCATGAATGGGAGGTCAACAAATCCAAAATAAACAACCTTTTCAGGATATGCGGTTTTCCGGTAGTGGACTTGTTTGCAATGCACATCAACTCCAAGTGCCCCCTATACTATTTCAGGGCGGGCATTGGACCTCGATCTCTAGGGGATGCATTTGCAGTATGCTGGAATTTCCCATTGGCATATGCTAGCCATTGTCAAGACACTATCAATTTAGGATTAAACAAAGACTGTGAATAGCTAGCCAACTACAAAGGCAGTTTCTCCTCTCTTGGTGTTCACACCGCCACATCAGCTGCTAAAAGTGGGCCACATCTTCCCTGATTGAATTGACCTCGTTATCTCTGGCCTTCCTTTTGATTGGTACTCCTTTCTTTTCATGTTTCTGTATATATATACCTGCCTCTGGAATTTCTACTACATGCATCTGATGAAGTGGGTCTTTGCTCAGGAAAGCTTATGCCCCAATAAATCTGTCAGTCTATAAGGTGCCACAGGACTTCTCGTTATTTATCGAGATTCAGACTAACATGGCAACCCCTCTGATACTTGTCCACAAGATCAGTATCTACCACGACCGCTTTCCTTAAGGGTCTACCCATAGACATTATCTGCAGAGCAGCAACATGGGCAATTCAGATCTTTGAGGATACAGATGCTAGATTTGGACGTATGGTCCTGCCCAACATCCAATCCTGCATTACGGAGCACACACTGCCAAGGAGGAATATTGCTGCATAGTTACCTAGGTGGAGCACCCACAGGGACTCTCAAAGAAGAAGGAAAAGTTACTCACCTTGTGCAGTAACTGGAGTTCTTCGAGATGAGTCCCTGTGGGTGCTCCATACCCACTCTTGTCCCCTCTGCTCCAGGCCAAAAGAGTCCGGTGTAGAGAAGGAATGGAGGGAATGGCCGCTGGTGCATGTGCAACTGTCATTCTGAGCAATTACGCAATACCGCAGCATGCGCTGGTGGCCAGGAGGGGACTACTAACGAGAATCTCTGGGCTGTGTGCACAGCGGCACTGACACACCTAGGTGCAGCACCCAGGGGGACGCATCTTGAAGAACTCCAGTTACTGCACAAGATGAGTAACCTCTCTTCTTTATTTTGGTTTTTGTCAAGAAGATTGATGGTGACAGGATGCCTAACATAGTGAAAGCTAGTGGAAATGGGGTAGTGTGATGCAGCGGACAGAGCCCAACCTCCCCGCTGGAGGCCTTCCAGCACCCTGGCCAGCAAGAGGAGCAGTCGAGAGGTCCTCCGAGCAGAGTAGAGGGGCAGCCTGCACTGCAGCCAATCAGGGTACGGCAAGCTGCTATATAAGGAGCTGCTAGTGAAGGCCAGGCAGTTCCATCCTGGAGCTCAACCCAGGCAGACCTCTGGGCTGACTGGGAACACCAGCACCTGGGACAGCTCTGAGTAGGAGCTGGGCCCTTGTAACTAAGCGCAGCTAGATCCTTTGGCGAAAGGTTAGCCAGCAGTGACTCTGAGGAACCCTGGGCAAGGGGAACTCTGCACCTAGGCCCTAGAGAAGGGCTTGAAGAAATGGCATTGTGGGGAAGTGGCCCGGGGACACAACCAGAAGTTTGGACTTTGAAACCTGGCAGGTAACTGCTACATATAGGGTCCCTGGGCTGGGACCCAGAGGAGTAGGCAGGCCTGGGTCCCTCCCAAACCCCTGCAAACTATACCTGAGCGAGGGGGTAAAGAGGAAGCCTGTACCTCGGCCGCAGATTGGACTGTGCCTTGCCCGCAAACAGGCAAGGTAATTATGGTGAGACCCATTTCAGCCACTCAGGGGCACTCACAGACAGGACTGAACCTGTTACAGGTAGGTTTAGAAATTAAAATAAAAAAGGAACAAGTTAAAAATCATTTAGAAAAGTCATTTAGATGTCTGCAAGTCACCAGTGCCTGATGAAATACATCCTAGAATACTCAAGGAGCTGATAGAGGAGTTATCTGAGCCTTTAACTATCATCTTTGAAAAGTCATGGAAGTCGGGGGAGATACCAAATGACTGGAAAAGGGTAAATATAATGACCATCTATAAAAGGGGAAATGAGAACAACCCAGGAAACTACAGATAAATCAGTTTTACTTCTGTGCCAGGAAAGATAATGGAGCAAGTAATTAAGGAATTCATCTGCAAACATCTGAAAGATAATAAGGTGATAGGTAACAGCCAGCATGGATTTGTAAAGAACAAATCATGTCAAACAAATCTGATAGCTTCCTTTGATAGGATAACAAGTCTTGTGGATAAGGGTGAAGTGGTGGAGGTGGTATACATAGACAGTAGTAAAGCATTTGATATGGTCTCTCATGACAACCTTATCAATAAACTGGGGAAATACAACCTAGATGGGGCTACTATAAAGTGGTGTTTCCATTTGGAAATACTCCAGAAAATGATGCTAAATTAACTAAATATGTGAATTTAAAGAGAGTGAATTAAGCTAACCTGAATGAATGCCCCTTTATTTCTGAATGAGAGCATCCACATAGATTCAATGCACTTTACTTTAACTTTTTATAGGGTTGTTGATTAATCACAGTTAACTCATGCAATTAACTAAAAATTAATTGAGATTAATCAGTTTTAATTGCACTGTTAAACAATAGAATTTCAATTTAAATTTATTAAATATTTGGATTGTTATTTTACATTTTCCAATGTATTGATTTCAGTTACAACACAGAATACAATTTTTCAGTGCTCATTTTATATTATTTTTATTACAAATAAGTGAACAGTAAAAAAAATCCCAAAAGTATTAGTATTTTACAGTTCACTTCATACAAGTTGCTATAGTCCAATCTCTTTGTCATGAAAATGTAACTTAGAAATGTAGACATTTTTGTTACATAACTACACTCAAAACCAAAACAGTGTAAAACTTTAGAATGTACACTCAGAACTTTAGAATCTAACTTCACTCAGTAGATTTGCCTACTCTCTACCTGCACAGAACACCCTTGCCTCACCCCTTCTTTAAAGCCCCATTCCCCCTCCCTCTGGCTCTTGCTCTCACCACCCTTACTCACTTGCTCATTTTCAGTAGACTTGCTCAGGGCCTGTGTTCTGGGAGGTGGTGAGGGCTGTGTGTGTGGCTTCTGGAGTGGGGCCAAAAATGAGGATTTCAGAGTGCAGGAAAGGGCTCCAGGCTGAGGTAGTGAAATGGGATACAAGAAGGGGTGAGGGATACATCTGGGACTGCAGGCTCTCTGGTGGGGCCAGGGTTTTGAATTTAGGAGGGTGCTCTTGGCATGGAGGGGTGGATCTGAGAGATTCAGAATATGGGGGGGACTCTAGGCTGAGGCAGGGGGTTGAAGTGTGTGATGAGGTATGGACTCTGGGCTGGAGGTGCTGGTTCTGGGATGGGGCTAGAAATGAGTTAATGGTGAAGGAGCGGGTTCTGGGCTGGGGAGGAGGTTGTGTCATATGTGGGTGAGGGTTCTGGCTAGGGATGTGGTCTGTGGGGTGGGGCTGCGGATGAGGGGTTTGGGGCGAAGGAAGGTGCTCTGGCTTGAGACCATGAGGAGTTTGAAGATTGGGGCCAGAAGGGGTCAGAAGTGCAGGTTTTGGGTAGCATTTAATTTAAACAGCTCATAGAAGCAGCAGTATATCCCCCTTGTAGCTCCTAAATGGAGACATGGCCAGGCCACACTGCACACTGCCTTGTCCACAGACAGTGCCCCTATGGCTCCCATTGGCTGCAGTTCCCAGCTAATGAGAGCTGCAGGGGTGCTGCCTAGAGCAGGGTAGCATGCAAAGTTCCCTGGCTGCCCCTAGGTGAGGGGATCAGAAGGGATACATGCCAGCTGCTTCCTGGGAATCACTCAGCATGCAGGGTAGTATGGGATCCCTTTTGACTGGGTGTTATGATCAAAAACTAGAAATGGTGTCCACTTCTTATTTACAGTGTCACCAGAAAGTGAGAACAGGCATTTGCATGCCACTACTGTAGCTGGGATTGCAAGGTATTTATATGCCAGATACGTTAAACATTTGTTTGCCCCTTTATGCTTTTGCCACCAGTCCAGAGGGTAGGGTTCCATGCTGCTGATGCTTGTTTAAAAAAAATGCATTAATGACTTTTGTGACTGAATTCCTTGGGGAGATTTGTGTATCTTCTGCTCTGTTTTATCTACAGTCTGCCATACATTTAATGTTATAGAAGAATCAGATGATTACTCTGCACATGTTCACTTCCACTATGGATTTGACAAAATACAAAGAAAGTACCAAGGAGACATTTCTAAAGACAGCAATAGCACTTGGCCCAAGATTTAAAAATGTGAAGTGCCTTCCAAAATCTGAGAGGGACTAAGTGTGAAGAATTCTTTCAGATGTCTTAAAAGGGCAACAGTCTGATGTGGAAACTATAGAAGCCAAGCCACCAAAAAAGAAAATCAGTATTCTGCTGGTGGCATCTGATTAATGATGAAAAAGAACATGCATTGGTTCACACTTTTTTGGATCGTTGTTGAGCAGAATATGTCCTCTGAATTGTGTTGAAGCATAAAGGAGCATATGAATCTTTAGCACATCTGGCATGTAAATATTTTGCAATGCTTCCTAATACAGTGCCATATTAATCTTATTCTCACTTTCAATAACATTTAAACAAGAAGCAGGCAGCATTATCTCCTGCAAATGTAAACAAACTTGTTCGTCTGAGCAATTAATACCTACAGGTCATTCAGTCGTCTTGTTTCACCAGAGTTTTACATATTGTTTATTTTTGAATGCAGTTTTTTGTAAATGTATTCACTTTCATGATAAAGACATTGCACTACAGAATTTGTATTGGGGAACTGAAAAATGCCATTTTTTGTTTGTTTACAGTGCAAACATTTAATAAATATAAAATGAGCGCTGTACATTTTATATTCTGTGTTGTAATATAAATCAATATATTTGAAAATGTAAAAACATCCATAAATATTGATTTACTATTGTTTAACAATGCAATTAATTACAATTACTTTTTTAAATTGCTTGTCAGCCCTATTTATTTGGCTTAACTAAGCTGGGTAAACCTATGTCTTCTAATCCTAACACTATTTCCAGCATTATTGCAGCTGAAGTGGCATTAGCATTGCTGGTAAATGTTTAGGACATGTCTTAACTGTAGACAAAATCCTTATGGCTACTACATTTTATCAGGTGTTTTAGTTCTGTGAATTAGGGAGATCTGTATTACTTGCCTTTGGTTACCTCTTTTTTTATGCACTTATTTATTTTTATTTGTATTATTCTCCTGTGTCCCCATGTCCACAGTAAATGAATGGCTCATATTTTTTCATGTACTTATCTTCGCAGTATCTTTGAGAGATAGGAACTTATTATTTTAATTTTACAAATGGGGCTACAAGGCTCAGAGTGACTAAATGATTTGCTCTAGGCCATACAGGAAATGTGTGGAAAGCAGGAAATTGAAGTTTAGATGAAGTATGATGTGGATCTGTCAAGTGGAAATAATGTTGCCCAAAATAAAGTATTTTTGCACAATTTCAGAAGTACTGCAACATGACTATGATTTCAGTTTTTATTAATAGGTTAATTTCAGCATTTTAAAATGGTGCTTATTGGTCAAAGCTACCAATAGATAATACGTTAAAAGATTTTCATTTGTTTGAATGGGCAAGTATCTCTTCCAGAATTGATAAAGCTATTTTGCATGTGGCTAAAAAGACAGATATCAACATTTTGCAATATACATAATATGAAAAGTCTTAACAGCATATTCTTGTATTTCAGTATTTCACAATTGATTATAATGGTTTTCAGTATTTTTCAACTGCAATTTGCTGACCAAATCATTCAGATCAAATCAGATTGTGCACCAGTAGCAATAGGTTGTATGCCCATAGTTTGAATTGCATAGTGGATAGACACAGATGCATGTGAATTACTAAAGTAATGATTCTCCATTTGCAAGCATTCTGTACATACAATGTAGTATCTAGTCTGCCTATTAGAAAGTTTAATTTGTAATTGCCTATGCATGCAGTACTAGCCTTAGAAATATTTTAGAAGCCAGCTTTTTAATTCAGTGACATTTATGCACAGATCAGTAGTAGTGTTAGAGATGGTAATACACAGCTTCATACTGGGCTTGAGCCAAAGTGCTCACTAATAAAAATGGAGATTTTGATACTCACAAATTGATCAATTTATATCTCATCTAGCACAAATCCGTATACTTTTACTAGATGAAAACTGATGTTAATGGAAGTGTTAATTCTAACAATATATTTTGTGAATTTGACCTCTACAAGAAGTTCCAGTTATGAAGAGATGGAGGATACAAACCCTTAAAGCTTACATCAAAGAAAAAAGACTCTAATGATATTTTGAAAAATGTATTATTTGTCAAGAAAATCCAAAGAATTCAAAATTGTTGAAAGCCATCAGTGCTGGACAATATTCTGTGATAGTGGCAGCAGAAACCACAAGAGATTAATTACATTGGCAGTTACTGGATGAGTTTTCTAGTTTAGAAGATGTGCTACCAATACTCAGTCAGTGGAGTTGTTTTCAGAAATACGCAGTAAGTTGAATATGATGCATATCACTTTTGTATTGAATGCAGGAAAGAAAACAGACTTTGAATATGATGAGAGTGAATCATGTTCTCCCTTTTCTGAAATCACCAGAGTGAACATGTTCTCCAGCAATTGGCCTTGTTGCATCGTTTGCTTGAGGAAAAACACCCAAAAGATAAGCTACATAAAATAAAAACAATGGAGAGAGCAACCAATCAAAAAGAAACAGCACTCCAAAGAAGAGATGATGACATTTTGTGCAGAATATCAGTGAAAGACTTGATTGCTTAGGTTGCATTTTATCCTTCAGCATGCTTTTTTTCCTAGTAAAATGAACTTTAAAGCAAATTCTAAATTATACTGCATCATTACACTCACCTTATGACATTGTTTTTTATCAGCTGATTGGAGAAATAGACCATGATCTTTTGTACAAGAACAAGCTGCAACAAAGATATAAAGCCCTATTTCTCTCAGATGTAGAAACTGGAAAATATTCCAGCAGCAATTTACAGGTCAGATTAGAACAACACTATGGTTTTGCAATTTCATTGCATGGGTAGCATGGACCAGGGAAATATACCACTGTTCTGTGCAGCATAATAATATTAGCTGATACTATCCAAACTGCTTGTAATCTAAAGCAAAAAATTTAAGTAATCCAAGTGTTTTGTGGATGTTCTTCTGGCCAGAGAGCCTCATGAGTAGCTTTCAAATGAACTAGTGGTTTTGTATAATGCCACTTCAGTTCTTTGGTCTTAAATAGAAAAAATGAAAGCCTCAGATTTGTATCCAAAACCAGGTGATTGTATTTTACAGAGGTCAGCTTCTTTTGTACCCAGTTTGTGTAGGAGTTTGTACTTTGGTTGATAGAGACATATAATTCAGTCAACAATGAGTATCAACCTTCAGAATACATTCAGAGAAGGTGCCTCTCAATTACAGAGTCAATAATATTTAACAGTTCCAGTGTTATCATGCTACTGCAAATAAGCCTTGCTGTACAGCTATGCCATGATTTTAGAGCTCTAATCTGACATACTACACCTTCATGGATTCTGAATCAACGGCAATGAGCTGAAGCAGTTCATCAATAGTGCTGCGAAGTCTGAAGTAGCCAGTCTTCAGGGAGGTATGTTTAGTCCAAATGGAATTGTATCACTTCATGCTGGTGGAAATCTCATCCATGAAGAAGATGAAAATATAGACATCTGTGGAGAGCCCATTGATGGAAAGAATATGTTACACTCAGTGGCTAGAGTGGAATTTCAAGAACAGCTATAAATAGTCCAGCATCACAAGAAAAATCACTGGTGGAATTTTGGATATGAGGATATGGCCAGTCTCCTGCATTTATGTTCTGGGAAAATTTTCTCCAGTTCATGTAGCTATTCTAAATGCCCATGCAGAGTGAAAGGGTGATTGGAAACTTCACCTTAACACAAAGCATGCCATGCTTACATACTTTTTTTTACTGCAGATTGTCCCAGCTATGTCAGATGGATACCAAGCTACAATCTTAATATGTAAAATGTCCCTGAAGAAGTGCACAATGCCTTTGACTCTGCGCATCAGATTTCTTTTTTGCTGCGCATCTGATTTCTTGTTTTTTCACTGGAATTTTGGGTGTTGTGCAAGCAGAGAAAACTATAATAAAAAAGGGTAGCAGTGGGATTGTAGGACTGGCAAGAAAGAAACCACCATCTGTCAGATTGGCCCCCAGAAAACACATTGTGAGAGAATATGCAAAAGCTGTGAGAGGAAGAAGTGGCCTGACAAGAAGTTGGGAAAGATTTAAAGAGAATGTCAAAAGAGCATGCTGACAAAGACCTGAATGTCTTTTCACATAGTAGGCCAGTATCTTGTATACCCATTGCAACTTAGATAGAAAATGTAGATGATGAATTACTTTTGTATTCTTCAAGTGCCCACATGCCTACATTAGTACAAGTCATTGCCCAGTCAGTCATTTCTCTAATCAGAATGATCTTCCCTGCACAGGACTGTACATTCCAAGGCAATAAACACTGTTGTAAACCCATGTATTCTTAATAGAAATCATAATGATGACATTTCAGTTAGACTGTGGTGGGGCAGCTGCCCCACACTAGCCGGAAGGGGTTAAAGCAGGCTGGAGTAAGAATGCCTAGAGCTCTGGCCAATCAGAGAGAGGCTTTTAAGGAGCCATTCAGGATGTAGCTTGCTGGGGCAGCCCTGTATAAAAGGAGCTGATAAGCTGAGCATAGACAGTTAGGCCCTGACCAGAGAAGGTACAGGAACTGGTTCCTTCAGAGAAGGCACCTTTGATAGAAGAGTGCTGGGCAGGCTAAGGGGGGGCTAGAGAGGGAGGCATCAGCTTGATACCTGCTGGCCTTGCTACAAGGGTCAGGAGGGTGCAAAGGATCACTGGACAAGTGGCCCAGGGATCTAGAAGTAGTAAAGGGGAATAGAGGAGGACAGGACGAAGCTGCCACCAGAAGATCCTGGGGTCAGGACCTAGAGTGTTGGGCGAGCCTGGGTCCCCCGTTTCTCCCTTGCATCACACCTTGCAACCAAAGTATGATTGATACAGACTGTGGCTTGTCCCTAAGACAGAAGGCCTGGGCTTGGAAGCCACAGCTGGCCACAGTAGTGGGTGAAACTTAGAACTGCTGATACCCTTCTGGAAGGAGGGCATTGCCCATACAGACTGTGACTTGCTCCTGCGACAGAGGAGCTAGGCTTGGAGGCCACAATTGGCCACAGTGGCAGGTGCTAGATTAAGGACTGCTGATTAACCTCCTCCCCCCAGATGGGGGATGAGAAACCATTGCAGTGGGTACTGCTGGAAAGCAGTGTTCTGAAGAGGAAACCGTAGTCAGGGAGCAATGCAGGTCTAGATTAGGAGCATGTAGCACAGCCAGGGGAGACACCAGTCTGAAGTAATCACCCTGCTGATGAAAGGACTATTTCCCCGGAGTTACCAGCAGGTGGCACCACAGCAGTGAGTCCCACCCCATAGCAGAGACCTATGCCCATTTATTTTTAGATTTTGTTTTTCCATTTAGATTGTGAGGCTTTGAGGTTACAAATAAATACAATTTTACGTCTTGAAACAGAGTAATCAAAACGAATGTAAATATTTCAAAGTGGTTATTACATTTTTAACTCGATAATGATGTAATTGCTTATGCCTTTTTCTGTGGTATTATGGTATGGTCTTATGGCCACATCATGCTTCATCTAAAAATAGACATAATACACTTTCAATTACAGTTTGTGTGAGTGTGGTTAGAGATTCTCAGAGCTGTCACGACCTCCTTGTAAAAGTGCTTTTCAGTTTAAAGAATTGCTAGTGTAATGTACTAGGTATTATTAAGCACAATTTTTAACTGCTGTTCATTTAATAAAAGTTTTAGTAATTTATTTTGTAATACATATTCTCTTATTGATCCTTAAAGTATGGTTTACAACAGTGTTCATAAAATGTTTGCAATATTTTAGCAACACAATTTACAAGATCATTAAATATGTGTATATTTCATACCACTTGTCTCACTTTTTAAAAACAGAACATGATACGTGTAT
Organism: Pelochelys cantorii; assembly: GCA_032595735.1. Classification (NCBI taxonomy): domain Eukaryota; kingdom Metazoa; phylum Chordata; order Testudines; family Trionychidae; genus Pelochelys; species Pelochelys cantorii. Next base: position 73,791,037 of record CM064327.1, read on the forward strand.
TCAAGATATCTCAGAACTACAGTGGCATTTTGACTGTGCAAATCGTCAGCTACAACAAGTAAAAGCCCATATACTTAAGATAGAGGCAGTTAATGGAGAAATTCAGGAGGATATAGACTTCATGAAGAAATACAGCCCTCTGCTGGAAGAAAAGCTGAATCTTGAGGTTGATGCTATGAAAGATGTATTACTGGCACATGGAAAGGTAAATAGAATTCTTACAAGGATGTTTCTACTAAAATCTTTCTGCTAATTAAGGACATCTGTTGCCAATGCCAAAGTACTGTTCCATATATTACATGCAAATGATGGGAGCCTTGGAGATGCACTAAATATAGGAGTTTTCTGTTTACCTTAGTTCTAATGTGTCTTAATATTCCTTATAGATAGTTTTTGTAAGATGCATGTAATATACATTCTTCACATTTTGTAGCCTAAAAAGAAGAATTTATAAAAAAAAGTGTGTACTTTAAGCATTACAACATTTTGGACTATACCTTTGTAATTCTTTTAAATGTGATACTCAGGAATTCAGACTGCAACATTTAAAGACGTAGCTCTTTCACAGATGTTGAATGGTACTTGAAGTATTAATATGAAGTTCCAGAAACAGTTGAAACATATATTTCTGGAAAATTTAACAAAAAGTTCTTCTTCGAGCAGCGTCCCTGTGGGTGCTCCACTGTAGGTGTCGGGCTCGTCCCGGTGCCGCAGATTGGAGAATTGTTAGCAGTAGTCTGCTGGACCGCGCATGCACGTCTGCTGTCTCATGCCGTTTGCGCCATTTCTGAGTGTGCATGGTCCAGCTCCCACCAGTTCCTCCTAACCATCCTCGGTTGCAGGCAGAGCGAGCTACCTCTCCTCAGGTTTTTCCTGTCAAGAAATCAAAGTTAGATATATAGTTGTTAATAGTTGTAGGAGTTATAGTAGTCAGAGTAGTTGTTCGTTTACGTAGTTCCAACTTCTTTAAAAAACAAAACAAAACTGCATCATTTCAGTATGCCGGGACCTCCCAGATTCAAGAAATGAGGCTCATGCAGGGAGTCTTTGCCCGCCTCTGACAGGCACTCCTATTGAATTAAGTTTCTTGGTGAGGGGCATATTCCCTAGAAATGCCCTCACTGCTCTAAGCTTACAGCGCAGGCTAGACGGGACAGGGAAATGAGGCTGAAAATGCTCCTATTCAGTAGAGCGTTACATTTGACGACATCAGAGTCCTCCCAGCAAGACAAACCCTTGGAGCCTGACAAGCGCCGGGCACTCTGTCCGGCCCAGACTAAGAGGAGGCCTTCACCTTCTCATTCATTGCCGCCCATACAGGTCATTACAGGAGAAAAACCCGGCACTTCTGGCACGGCTTCTATGCACCGCCCTGATAAGCAAAAATCGACCCAGAGCATATTGACATTGGCACCAGTACCTCCAAGGGTGCATAGAGCGGCACTGACTATCGATTCAGCACCGATGCCGAGACACTAGGAGGCACCGACTCAGGTGGCACTGGCCCCATTGGCACCGGGGATCGCGGCGCTGCAAACCATACCGGTTTCAGTACCACAAACAGCGCATACATGCTCTGTATCATCGTCCTCGTAGGAGCGTTCGCCGCAGATGACTAAGGTGAAGCAAAAAGTCTTGGAGGGTAATTACTCCCTCTCCAAGTCCTGAACGTGCCACCTTTTTGCCGGCAACGCCATCACCATCATCGGTTCTGTCGATCCACTCGACAGATGAGCATGGATTCTACTCCCCCAGGCTGCACTATTCATCGAGGCGAGAACCCGCCTCTCCACATGATTACCGCCAACACCGCCATGTGTCTTTATCACCCCAACGTTCAAGGGCCAGGTCTCGATCACCAAAATCCCCCTCGCAATCGTTTTATTCATGATACCACACGCGTGATAGAAGATACTCTCCTGGATATTCCCCTTCATGTTCAAGACACTATGATTGTTACTATGCTCATAGTGATTACTACTGGCGCCGTTCATACTCTAGAGAACGATCGCGACAACGATCCCCACATTGCCAACGACCACGGGTGGAAGTGGAGAAAACCAAGTCTCCTATACCTCTCAGCATTAGACCTCCCACTCCTTCTGGGAATGTGCATATGCCGGCACCTCAGCACCCTGAGCCGGAGGAAGGCCAAATATGTGACCAAGATCAACCTCAGGACATATCAACCACTGACCCATCCTCTTCATCTCCACGACACAGTATTTCCAGGAGATTCGTCACCCATGGACAACATCCGTCAGTTCCAGGAACTGTTCAAATGGGTGGCTGATAGCCAAGAGGTGAAACTCACTGAGCTCCAGCAGAAACAACATCGTCTGCTTAAGAACCTTCAACCATCACAAAAGTCTAAGGTTGCTCTCCCTCTTGATGAGGCAATCTTAGAAGTAGCAGATGACATCTGGCATATGCCGGACTCCACATCCGCAACCAATAAGAGGGCCAACAAAAAATACTTTGTTCCCTCCAAAGGAATGGACTTTCTTTTTACACATCCGCATCCAAATTCATTAGTAGTTGATGCTGCTCAACAGAAGGCCAAGGCCCCTCAATACAAGAACATGGCCAGGGACAGTAAACGCTTAGACCTGTTCGGACGCAAAGTATATTCAGCAGCCACATTAGCACTGAAGATGGCCAATTACTCTTCCCTACTGGCAAACCATAACGTAGACAATTATTCAAAGCTGGTGCCTCTCTTAGAGCATCTGCCAGACACCAAACGCCAGATACTCAAAGCAGTGGTACAAGAGGGCTATACTGCCTCCAGGGCAGCGCTCCAGATCGCGCTTGATATTGCAGATACCGTGACCTGGACCACTGTCACCTCTGTGGTAATGCGCAGAGCATCCTGGTTACAGCTAGCGGCAGTACCTAAGGAACTCCATTCAAAGGTCGAAGATCTGCCCTTTGACAGACAGAGTCTCTTTGTAGATAAGACTGACCAAGTGCTACACTCTGGAAAAGATACCAGAACCATTTTAAAGACATTAGGCATGTATATGCCTCCGTATCGTCAGAAGCGCCAATATACTATACCACAGTACAGGCAGCAAGAACAGCAACGCCCCAGACAACGTCCACAGAGGCAACGACCACAAAACAACTGGTAGCAGGTTGGATGTGATTGTCGAGGGCCTGCAGACCATCCCCATACTCACCCATCAACACATCACGGGCGAGATTTTTCACCATCGCTTGAGGCCATTCAGACAACGATGGGCCTTTATCACCATCGACCGATGGGTCCTGGAACTGATAGCAAAAGGTTATGCCATTCCCTTCACTTCACTTCCTCCACCCTCCCCTCACTCCCTGTCCCTCTTCAGGGACCCCTCTCATGAGACCCTTTTACAACAAGAGGTCTCCCACTTCCTTGCCATAGGCACGGTAGAGAGAGTACCGGAGAAGTTCATGGGCAAGGGTTTTTACTCTCAATATTTCCTGACCCACAAAAAGTCAGGCAGATGGAGGCTGATCTGAGACCTGAGATGGCTCAACCGCTATCTCCGCAAGCAAAGATTCAGGATGGTGACACTGGCTACTAGCATTCCAGCACTCGACAAAGGGGATTGGTTTGTGTCCCTCGACTTGCAGGACGCCTACTTCCATATAACAATTCACCCCGCTCACAGGTGCTTCCTGAGGTTTCTAGTTGGCACCGATCATTTCCAATACAAAGTTTTGCAATTTGGCCTTTCCTCAGCACCCAGAGATTTTTTCAAAGACACTCACCATAGTGGCGGCACACCTCCAACAGTTGGGAATCATAATATTCCCCTACCTCGATGACTGTCTCATCAAGGCATCTTCCTTCGACGACACATTACAAGCCACCAATGCAACCAGAGAGATATTTGAGATTCTTTGACTCATAATCAACTTCCAAAAATCGTCAACGCCGCAACAGTCCCTAGCATTCATAGGTACACGCCTAGATTCGACCACCACCAGGGCTTACCTGCCCCAAGGCAGATTTCAATCCATCCTTGTGCAGGTCCTTTCGATGGGACCCAAAACATCCGTCCTTACATGCTTACAACTTATGGGATATATGGTGGCTACCACTTATGTAGTACACAATGCGAGATTACATCTTCGTCTACAGCACTGGATAGCCACAGTGTACGTACCTGGCAAACACGACATACACAAGATGGTGACTATTCCACGGGACATAATACAATCAATAACGTGGTGGATGATTCCCGACAACATGTTAGTAGGGGTGCCCTTCCACCGACCTCAGCCCACTCTGGAAATTACCACAGGTGCATCCCTATTGGTATGGGGTGCACATCTCAGAAACATCACGCCCAGGGCAAATGAACCATGGCAGAGACCTTCCACTACATCAACCTTCTCAAGCTGAGGGCGGTGTTCAATGCATGCAAGCACTTCCGTACGCTTATCAATGGGCACATAGTACGAATATTCACTGACAATACCACAGTAGTATTTTATATAAACAGACAGGGAGGAGCACGATCCCACTCCCTCTGTGTGGAAACAGTCCGGCTGTGGAACTGGTGTGTACATCACAATGTCACAATCACAGCTACGTACCTTCCTGGTAGGGACAACACTATGGCGGATTCCCTCAGCAGACATTTCGTAGAGCAGCACGAGTGGGAGCTACACTGGGACGTAATACAACTGATCTTCAAGTGATGGGGAACCCCTATTATAGACCTGTTTGCTACACATCTCAACACAAAGTGTTGACACTATTGCTCCAGAGCAGGCATAGGACCGTGTTCCCTAGGGGATTCCTTCCTAATCAGCTGGAACTGGCACCTCCTGTACGCTTTTCCTCCAACTCCTCTACTTCCGAGAGTCCTGGAGAAAGTAACCAGAGACAGGGCCACGATAATACTCATAGCCCCTTTCTGGCCACGCCAAATGTGGCTCCTGTACCTTTTCCGGATGTCCCCATACCCTCCATTTCACCTTCCCAATCAACACAATCGACTCATAGACTCTAAGGTCAGAAGGGACCATTATGATCATCTAGTCTGACCCCCTGCACAATGCAGGCCATAGAATCTCACCCACCTACTCCTAGAATAATCCTCTCACCTATATCTCAGATGTTGAAGTCCTTGAAACAATGGTTCAAAGACCCCAAGATGCAGAGAATCCTCCAGCTGTGATCTGTACCCCATGCTACAGAGGAAGGCAAAAAAGCTCCAGGGCCTCTGCCAGTCTACCCTGGAGGAAAATTCCTTCCCGACCCCAAATATGGCGATCAGCTAAACCCTGAGCATGTGGGCAAGACTCACCAGCCAGACACCCAGAAAGTTCTCTATAGTAACTCCTATCATCCCTCCATTGACCTATTTACACTGATAATGAATGGTCAATTAGTTGCCAAGACCATGTTATCTCATCAAACCATCCCCTTCATAAACCCATCTAGTTTAATCTTGAAGCCAGATAGATCTTTTTCCCCCACTACTTCCCTTGGAAGGCCGTTCCAGAATCTCACTCTTCTAATGGTTAGAAACCTTCGTCTAATCTCAAGTCTAAACTTCCTACTAGCCAGCTTATATCCATTTGTTCTTGTGTCCACATTGGTATTAAGCTTAAATAATTCCTCTCCCTCCCTGGTATTTATCCCCCTAATATATTTAAAGAATGCAATCATGTCCCCCCTCAGCCTTCTTTTGGTTAGGGTAAACAAGCCAAGCTCCTTGAGTCTCCTTTCATAAGACAGGTTTTCCATTCCTCGGATCATCCTAGTGGCCCTTCTTTGTACCTGTTCTAGTTTGAATTCATCCTTCTTAAACATGGGAGACCAGAACTGCACACAGTATTCCAAATGGGGTCTCACCAATGCCTTGTATAATGGCACTAACACCTCCTTATCCCTACTGGAAATACCTCGCCTAATACATCCCAAGACCGTATTAGCCTTTTTCACGGCCATGTCACAATGGCGGCTCATAGTCATCCTATAATCAACCAGGACTCCGAGGTCCTTCTCCTCCTCCGTTACTTCCAACTGATGTGTCCCCAGCTTATAACTAAAATTCTTGTTATTAATCCCTAAATGCATAACCTTACACTTCTCACGATTAAATTTCATCCTATTGCTATCACTCCAATTTACAAGGTCATCCAGATCTTCCTGTATGATATCCCGATCCTCTTCTGAATTGGCAATACCTCCCAACTTTGTGTCATCCGCAGATTTTATCAGAACACTTCCACTTTTGGTGCCAAGGTCAGCAATAAAAAGATTAAATAAAATTGGCCCCAAAACTGATCCCTGAGGAACTCCGCTAGTAGCCTTCCTCCAACCTGACAGTTCACCTTTCAATATGACTCTCTGTAGTCTCCCCTTTAACCAGTTGCTTATCCACCTCTCAACTTTCATATGAATCCCTATTTTTTCCAATTTAACCAATAATTCCCCATGTGGTACTGTATCAAATGCCTTACTAAAGTCAAGGTAGATTAGATCCACTGCATTTCCTTTATCTAAAAAATCTGTTACTTTCTCAAAAAAGGAGATCAAGTTGGTTTGGCACGATCTACCTTTTGTAAAACCGTGTTGTAATTTGTCCCAATTGCCATTAGCCTCAATGTCTCTAACTACTTTCTCCTTCAAAATTTTTTCCAAGATCTTGCATACTACAGATGTCAAACTAACAGGCCTATAGTTACCCGGGTCACTTTTTTTCCCTTTCTTAAAAATAGGAACTATATTAGCAATTCTCCAGTCAAATGGTACAACCCCTGAGTTTAGAGATTTATTAAAAATTTTTGCTAATGGACTTGCAATTTCATGTGCCAGTTCCTTTAATATTCTTGGATGAAGATTATCTGGGCCCCCCGATTTACTCCCATTAATCTGTTCAAGTTTGGCTTTTACCTCGGATATGGTAATATCCACCTCCATATCCTTAGTCCCATTTGTTATGTTGCCATTATCCCTAAGCTCTTCATTAGCCTCATTAAAGACTGAAACAAAGTATTTGTTTAGATATTGGGCCATTCCGAAATTATCCTTAACCTCCACTCCATCCTTAGTAATTAGCGGTCCTACTACTTCTTTTTTTGTTTTTTTCCTATTTATATGGCTATAAAACCTTTTACTATTGGTTTTAATTCCCTTTGCAAGGTCCAACTCTACCTGACTTTTAGCCTGTCTCACTTTGTCCCTACATGCTCTAACCTCAATAAGGTAGCTTTCTTTACTGATCCCTCCCATCTTCCACTCCTTATATGCTTTCTGCTTTTTCTTAATCACCTCTCTGAGATGCTTGCTCATCCAGCTTGGTCTAACACACCTACCTATAATTTTTTTCCCTTTTCTTGGGATACAGGCTTCTGACAGCTTCTGCAACTTTAACTTAAAATAATCCCAGGCCTCCTCCACCTCAAGATCCATAATTTCTTTAGTCCAATCAACTTCCCTAACTAATTTCCTTAATTTATTAAAGTTAGCCCTTTTGAAATAAAAAACCCTAGTCTCAGATTTATTTTTGTTTATCCTTCCATTTAATTTGAACTGTATTAGCTCATGATCACTCGAGCCAAGATTGTCCCCTACAACCATTTCATCTATGAGGTCCTCGCTACTCACCAAAACCAAATCTACTGATGCAGGACCAGGGAAACTTAATACATCCTCAGCCCAACCGCCTCCATCTCACAGTGTGGCTCCTAACTGGTTCCAATAAGCAGAGATGGCCTGTTCCCAAGATGTAAAAGGGGTCCTGATACATAGCAGGTGAACCTTGACTTAATCAACTTATCTCCAGAAATGGCATCATTTTCATTCGTGGTGTTCGCACAACAAGCTGGATCCGTCATCCACCCCACTGTATCGGATCCTAGACAACACTCTCGATATCAAGCGCATGGGTCTTGTGCTCTCTTCAATTAAAGTCTATCTGGCCGCGATCACAGCCATCCGACCCTCCGTCAACAGCTACTCAATCTTCGCCCATCCAATTACTAGAAGATTTATGAAAGGGTTAACGAACCTCTTTCCACATCATAGACAACCTCCCAAACCATGAGACCTAGAGCTGGTCTTAAACGCTTTGACGAAACCGCCGTTTGAGCCCTTGGACACATGTGATTTGCCAACCCTAACTATGAAGACTGCCTTCTTGTTGGCAATAACTTCAGCACGGAGAGTGGGTAAATTGGCAGCCCTCTCCGCAGCATCACCCTACACACTGTTCACACCTCATGAGGCCATTCTCCGCCCCCAACCTACCTTCTTACCAAAGATAAACTCAGGATTCCATATAAATGAACCAATAGTTCTTCCAATATTTTTCCTAAGACACATTCTTCTCAACAACATGCCCGGCTTCACACATTAGATGTGCGCCGAGCTTTAGCGTTCTATATCGACCTTTTTGGTTATCGCAGCGACTACTTCTTTCCATGGCTGATCGTTTGAAGGGCCAACCAATATCAGCGCAACTCATATAGAAGATCGTAGTCACCTGCATAGTATGCTGCTATTCTTTACAGGGCAGACCACTCCCACACATGGTCAGAAACCATTCTACTAGGGCAATGGCCACCTCTACAGCCTTTTTAAAGGGAGTTCCCCTTAGAGACATCTGTCGTGCAGCGATGTGGTCCTCTGGCTACACTTTTGCAAAACATTATGCCCTCTCTGACATTGGCATTCATGCCTCAGCAGTTGCCTTGGCAGTACTTTCTACCGCTGCAAGGTTCTGACTCCGAATCCCGCCTCCTTACATTGGGGCTACTGCTGTGAAGTCACCTACAGTGGAGCACCCACAGGGACACTGCTCGAAGAAGAGGAAGTTACTCACCGTGGTGCAGTAATGACGGTTCTTCGAGATGCGTGTCCCCGTGGGTGCTCCATGACCCGTCCTCCTCCCTTCTTCGGAGTTTCTCATTGTGTCTTTCAGATACTTGGCGATTAGAAGGAACTGGCGGGAGCCGGACCACACGCGCTCAGAAATGGCGTGAACGGCACGAGACAACAGATGCGCATGCGTGGTCCAGCAGACTATTGCTAACAATTCTCCAATCTTCAGCGCTGGGATGAGCCTGACACCTACAGTGGAGCACCCATGGGGACACACATCTCAAAGAACCGTCGTTACTGCACTAAGGTGAGTAACTTCCTCTTTTATGTTATCATCCTGCTTTGAGCTTCAGTCAGTGTTTCAGTAATTTCTTCTTTTTTCATTAAGCTTACCCAGTTAATTATCTTGGACTTTTTCCAGTTTCCAAATGTTAGTTGTCCTACTGTTGGATGGGTGAATAATACTGATATTTTTTCTCTAAAAAGATCTATGTGAAAATGTTTAGCCCCTTTATGCTTCCATAGCTGTAAGTGCCTGAGCATGAAGAAGAACTCATATTAGTGCAGAGAGTTTTATAACTTATATTGTGCTGCTTGCAGATAGTTCATGATATCTAAAGTAACTTCTAGTGAGTTACTGGAATCACTGGTCTTGCAAAAGAAAACGTTCCTTTTAACATCAATGACAAATTTATAACATGTGGAAAAGTTTCCTTAGCTATATGTTACCTTTTAAAATGTTTATGAATACGTGAGAGGAATTAGTTAACGCTAATCTACAGATTGGACCTCCCAAAACCAGGACTCTCTGTTCTGGACCAGGGACTCCTGGCTGGGAGCTCCAGTGGCAAGAGGGCTGGTGCCTCGGATCCCAGTGGGACTGGGGCTGGGGCTGGAGCCCTGGTAGCATAGCCAGGGCTGCAGCAGCCCCAGTAATGGGGCTGGGGATGTGGCAGCCACAGGAGCTCCGGTAGCGGGACCAGGGATGGGACAATCTGGATTACCCAGCATCACGGCAGCTTGGGGAGGGGGCAGCTGGTGTCCTGGGGGGCCAGTAGCAGGGGACTTCCCCTGGTTCAGCTAATTCCCTCGTTTGAGATAAGTCAGGTCCTGAGGGTGCTGGACCAGAGAGGTCCAACCTCTACTGCCTTAAGTCCTGCACCATTGACTCCCATGCAGATAAACCCCTGTTCCTTCATGGAGCCCCACTGAAGTGAAAAATGGGATATTCAGATGGAACAACAATAATTTATAGCACCTCTGGGGTTCTAGGTTATAACATAGCCAATAAGGATGGATATAGATATGTTAACCTGCAGTAATTTTTTAGCTTGTTAATTTGTTAGTTTCATAATTGTGTTCCCTAACCTTTCAGCTCCTTCCCCTATCTTCAGTCTTCTTCTCAACCATCTGTGTTTGAGACAGATGGCTTCTTCCTTCTCTGCTTTCCTGGGCACCAGCAGCAGAAACATTAGGAACACAGGACAGAGTCTCCTTGGTCTCAGCACTTATGCAAATGTCACAGCAAGCCAGAACAGTTTGGAGGGACAATGCTGCATCCCCAGAATGGAGCGTGCTCAGTTGCTCTCTGGTCATTATGGCTAAGTCTACACTGCAATGTTAAATCGGAAAAATAAATGCAATTTGCAGAATGCAACTTGTGTATCTTTTTCTGATTTTGAAAGAGGCTTTTCTAAAATTTGGCATGTCTACGTGGCACCAAATTTTGGAAAAAAGTGCTCTTTCAATACATCCCTTATTCTTCTTAGAACAAGGTTTATAGGGATGATGAAAAAGCGTGTCTGCTTTTTTGAAAATTTTTTGCTCAGGTATCCCGGAAAAGCAATGCAGTCTAGATGGGAGCCTATGTGGGAGGTGTATGGGAATGCAGCATACTCAGCGTGGACAGAATCTTTGGAGAATAATGCTGTCAACTTCTAATAACTTCTACTTCTAACAAATTTCTATTAAGCATGTGTGAACTTAAATTTTCAGAGACTTATGAAGTTAGCCAAATGTGCACAGTTCTCGCAGGAATAAAAAAGGGCATAGCCCCCGTCAAATGTCAAGTCCCTGCTCCAAAACAAAGAAAAGGTTGTAAGACCTTTTTTTAACATACCAGCCCCACAAAACTACCAGCAAAGATTAATGAGCTGCAGTAAGCATACTAGGCACTGTCCAGTTACACCTACATACCCATCTGGGTCCTACGGGGCCCAAGTGGGATTGACAGTGGTCATGGATGGAAGAGGGGTGACCCCATGATCCGGACCATCAGGGCCACCGGTGATGTTAGGGTCAGTGCTCTCTCCAGTATTGGTAGTCCCAGGTGCCTCTCTGGGCTGGGCCAGGGGGCAGTCCCTTCAGATATGCCCCATTGCCCAGCAGAGAAAGCACTGGGCTCCCCCATGGTGTAGTACACCCGCTACTGGGCCCCTTGATGCGACACCAGAAATGACCCTTCTAGCGCTTCTTCATGACACCATGCTGGTGGCAGTTGGATACAGACCTGCCGGTGGAAGGAGAGGATGTGGTAGAGTGCAGGATCTTTACAGCCCAGGGGAAGGGGACTCAGGACTGATATGGGCCTCCCTAGGGTGGAGAGGAATGGCAGTAGGGCAGTGTTGGGGAGGAAGGTAGGAACGGAGGAAACCACCACCCGTATACCAAGGTCCTCTAGAGGCTCAAGTGGGACGTGGACTCCCCCAACCACCAAAACTTTCTCCACCATCTCCTGGGCTGCAGCCTCAAATGCCAGGAAAAATACTACCTTCCTGAACATCTTGGAGGCCACCACCATGACTGTGAACCCCACCACATGTGGCAACACCCTCACGTAGGTCTCCACATGGGGTGATACCAAAACCAGGAGGCAACAGATCCTGGGTGGAAAAGGGGCCGTGGCCATTGGGGATGGAATTCTAGGAGGCAGTCTGAGTGGATTGGGAGGAGGTGAGCATGGGGGTGGTGGCTATCCGGGCATACACCCTGGGTGCTGCGACACCATCGCCCCCAGAGCTGGTGGAGGGAATGGGGCGGGGCAAGAAAAAGGGGAAGCCACAGCCAACACTGGGGCCACAGCAGGGGTGGGGAGAATCGCCTCCATGGGAGGTTTTGCCTTCTGGGTGGGGCTCTTGCTCTTCTTGGTCCCCTGGCCTTTCCTGCCCTTAGGGGGGTCTTTGTAATGGTGACAGTGGCAGAAGGTGCCACGGCAGGAGCAACAGGGATCCCAGAGTCTCCATTCATTCATGCCCACTGCCACTATTGGCATGGTGGGCAACCCAGCAGCCTCAGAGGGACCAGCATTTGCAGAGGTGTATGGGAGGGGAAGGGGTGGCAGGAGCATCACAAAACAGGCCATCCATTGAGATTGTTGTCATGGGTGAGGAGGGAAGGACAGGAACAATAACTGGGAGTGGGGAAAAAAACACCAGGGAGGGAGTGAGGGGAGGAAGGAAGGTGAAGAGGGAAGGTTCACCACCCCACCTTTCTGGGCTGGGGGGGGGGGGATAGAGAAACAAGAGATACAACTCACAGCACACAATGAAAAAACTGGCTCCTCCAGCTGCACTGGGGAGATGAGGGGATAGATTATATTAACAGTAAGGGGTAAGTGCAACGGGGGGGTGGGGAGATGACCAAGAAAGAAAGGGGCTCATGCACCAACAAAAGAAAAAAGGGGGGCATGGGCACACAGGAAAGGGGGAAAGACAGTGGAGATGCAGAGCAGGCAGTGAGGAAGGGCCTGCTCAAGGAAGGAGTGGCATCCAGACACTGCTGGTGGGGAGGTGGGAGGAGGGCTGGTATGCCCAAGGGTGCCTGAGTAGCAGGCCCACAATACCTGCAGCAGGACCCAGCAGAGCAGAAGGAAGAGAGGCAAGCAGTGGGGCCAAGAATGGAAAAGGCACCTGTAGCAACTGAGGCTGGAAGAGGAAGCAATAAAGGTGATGGTGGCAACAGCAGAAATGTAGGGGTGGAAATTGGGGAAGTTAACCATACCCCACCTCTGCACCTCAAAAGGTTTGCACTAGAAAATAATTTCTAAATTTCTAAATTTGAAATAACTCCCAAAATAACAAAATTGAAATAGCATTCCCCCACTACTGGGGATCCTCCAAATTAGTCTGAGGCAGGTTCTGTTACTGTGGATGTGCTACCTCGACTTAGAGCCCCAGGAAGCACAGGGATGTAATTACTTTGAATTACTCTAGGGAGTAGTTATGTAGAAATAGTAGCAGCAGAGCAGCTACACTAATGCTATTTCAAAATAATTATTTTGAAATAAGCGTTATTCCCCGAGGAAGGCAGAAGTGCAGTTTTTTGAAATAACTAACCCGTTATTTCAAAATAACGGGCTTAGTATTGTGGATGCTCCACTTATTATTTCGAAATAAGGGGGCTTATTTTGAAATAATTCCCTAGGATAGACCAGAGTTAAGTGATGATTCTGTCAAGTTGCTGAGTACAGACTCAGAGGCTTCCAAGTTTTTGTGTTCTGCTCCATGAGTCTTTATCTTCCCATATAAGTGGCCACTTTTTTCATAATAACTTCTAAATATTGTAAGAAAATGAAAGCTCTCTTGTTAACACTGGCTTCTTGATATCATCAGTTTTTACATATACTCTGTCATTATTGTCTAATCTGACTACTTATTTATTTACTAAATAAATATTGTGACATCCCAAAGCACTACATTCAAACATTCACACAGTAATAAATGTCAGAAGATTACTGAATGAGAATAGTTGTGTTTAGAATATTATATGCATTTCATAATGAAAATGGTTTATAGAAGTTTTTTTTCCACTTTTCAGGAATCAAAATTATATTATGATGTTTATCGAGAACTTCTGAGAATCCAGCAGATTTTAAAACAAGTCACTGAAGAAGCTGAGAAGGAGAGAGAATCTATGTCTGATACAATTAAATATGCTGAGATAGTGTTGAATCAGTACCAGTAAGAGCCGTTCAAAATGTTACTAATATATTCTGATAGTCTTTAATTAGTATTTTGACAGTTTAGAAATATAATGACAATAGAGGCACAGTATATTTGCATTCCGAAAATGCCAGTTTTAAATTCTGTTCTTGTTTGAGTGTCCTCTGCATATCCTCACACTGGGAATGTGCTGACTAGTGCAGTTTGGATTTTTGGACCAATGCAGTGGAATTTTCTTATAGTACCACCTATTAAAGTGCTCATGCTCCCTCTTCTCATATTCCCCTCAGCATATGAGAATGTTTTGAGAATGTGGCTATAAAAAAAGATGCTGTGCTAGCTGCTACCTTAGTTACTTTCAGCCATCACAGTTAGATGGATATGGATCTTTCTAGATCTCCTGGATCCACAGCTTTGAATTCCTACTAACTCTGCATTGGTGATTAGAGTAGCTAGCTAACTTTATAGGTTAGAGTATTAGTGTTCGGATTTTAACTTTATAAATATTTATAAAGACTATAATACATTTATTGACAGTGGATCCAAAGACAATGAAGAATGATTTTAAAATATGTACATCATATTCTGAAGCCTTACGGGCATCCAATGCATGTGTCAGATGACTTAAGTGCCATGGAAAAGGACATTTCCCTTCATATTGTCTTCTTTTTAGTGCGCTCACTACTCGGGCCTGTAAGGAAAAGAATATATACTTCTGGCAGTCAAGAGACCCTGTGTGCTCAACCTCTAGAATTGGAAGCTTCAAAGAGAGAACCATGGGAAAGGGTTTGGTCTTGGCATGGAGCTCTGATTCCAAGCCAACAAAGATTATGGTAGCTAAGTCCAATGATTCAGCTAAGGTGCAGACTACATTTGAGACAGTTCTGGTTAAGGAACCTAGGTCCCTTGATAACATGCAAGAACTAAGCGTTGTGCTTCCAAGGAAAAGAAAGCACAAATTAAAACACTTCTTGGATAATTCATTGGATCCGTCTATGGATCTGAGATTTGAGGACATAAAAGCACCAAATTGTTGAGACGATGGAGCCAAAGAAGAAACCATCTTAACCAATTATTTAATCTTTCCTAGTTTCTACCATTATAGTTATGATGGAGGTTCATGTGAATCTGCAGCATGTAATAGATCTGACTGATATCCCAATTAGAATAATTAAAAGGTCCATCTCTCTTACTCTTCTCCCAACCAAAGAAGGAGATGAGACATTGTGCTGGATAGATCTCCAGAGACTGACTTTCCACCATGTTTCAGAGAAAGATAATTTTGCCATTATGCCTTCTTCAAATTCCAGGTTTGGGTATATAGTTTCGTGGTAGAATCTGAATTTTGAAAAGGAGGTAGATCCAGTAAGGATTTCAGAAGATTAATCTCTTTGTAATGGCCCTCTGAGGATCATTACCTTGTCATGGTGGAGGGGCTTGTATACTCCATTGAACTCTAGGCCTATGTCATTTGGAAAACAATATTCCTAGTCAGTATTCCCTTTAAGCTGCACAGCAGCACAGCTTCACAGGTGATTAATCAGCACCACCCAGTCAGTCAGCTCTGTGCATGAAGCCCTGAGCCTCTGACTGGGTGGGGCTGATTAATCACTTGTGAAACTGTTGCCATGCACCTTAGAGGGAACACTATTCCTAGTAGAGTTACCCTAAGTAAACAGATCTGTGGGAATGTTCCAGACTAAAAATGATCCATCCGAAGACCCTCAAGAAAGCCCAGAAATTGTTCACATGAACCTTGCCTGGATTAGGGATACTGAGATGCACCCCTAAAGCCAGTTCTAGGGCTGGTATTAGGTGAGGGATGGCCAGGCCACCCATGTAACTCAGCCAGGCCCAGCCCAAAAATGTTGATGTGGCTTCAACGTGAAGGATGATGATTGGATATGAAGCCAGAGTGGAAAAAGGAGGGATGGATCACAACAGGATGGCCTTCTGAAATGGAAACTGGCTCTTGGGATGTGTAATGTCACTTGGCTGGTGGAAAAAGAGCCAGAGCTGGTGGGAGACCTGGAAGGGTACCGGCTAGATATAGATGGTGTCACCTCCACATATAGCATTGGCTTTGGAAACAAACTTGACCTATGGTTATCTCTTTCCTACTCTGGAATGAACCTGTGTGAGTGGCCCTGTCTGGCTGAGGGGATATTTGCCAAGTCCCTGGCTGAGTGCTGTGCATCTGGAGTTTACCGTGGTTGACAAGATGGTCACCTCTGAGTCTTTAGGTCTCAGAGAGGAAAACCGTGACTGTTGTTCATGCCTATGTGCCTAGCAGTAGGTCAGAGTACTTGGATTTTATGGAGATGGTGGAAGCGATACTTGGTAGAGTGCCACCTGATGACTCTCTAATTCTACTGGGGGACTTTAAAGTTCACTGGGGAATAACGGAGATATCTGGAGTGGAGTAATTGGGAGAAATGGCCTCCCTGATTTGGACTTGAGAGGTTTTTGGATTTCTGTGCTAGTTGTGGATTAACCATAATGAACACCATGTTTGAACACACAATTGCTCATAAATGTACTTGATACCAGAACACTTTGGGTTGAATATCAATGATTGGCTTCATAATTGTCTCATCAGATCTGAGGCTGAACGTTCTGGACACCTGGATGAAGAGAGGGCCAGAGATGTCAGCCAGTCATTGTGATGAGTTGGATGCCAACTGGACAGACATGGGAGGCCAAAATGATCAGTGCAGGTTGCTGAGAATGTCTGGTGAAGGAACCTGTGTGGAAAGATGTCAGTTCCCACCTTTGGAAGAATTTCTCCAAATTCTTGAAGTTTTGGACATTGAGTCTGAGTGGACAGTTTTCAGATCATGAATTGTTGAGGCAGCCACCAAAAGTTTGTGGCCTGTAGGCAGTTAGTGCCTGTCAAGCTGGCAACCCTAGGACATGTGGACACCAGTGGTGAGGGGAGATGTCAAGGCAAAGAAGGAGGGCTTCCAAGAAATACTCATGAACTGGATTCCTAATGGGATTGAGTGGTACAGACTGTCAGAGGGCTGCAGTGATCATTGAAGTGAAAGCCAGGCTTGGGAGGAGTTTGGAAATCCATGAAGAACAACTACTGAACAACCTCAGAGGCATACCATTCATCATCAATGGGACATTGGTGAGGCTTTTCTAAGCAAGGTGATCAAACATTGACCTTGAACGAGGAGATTGTTGAGAGGTGGAAGGAGCACTCTGAAGAACTTCTCAACTTGGTCGACATGCTCTCCTTTCAGGAGGCAGTACCAGAAATGAGATCAGATTTATTTCTGTTGTTGAAGTCGCTATTAAGTGTCTTTGTAGTGGTAAGTCAGGGGTGGACAAGATTTGTCTGGAGATGTTGAAATCACTGGACAAGGGTGTCATGGTTAACATACCTATTCAATGTTGTACGGAAGGCGGTGCAGAACCTCTGGAAGAGCTAACTGGGCTGGTGGTCCCAATCTTTAAGAAAGGAGACCAGAGGATGAGATTACTTTGCCCTTTATCCTTATGAAAAAGTTGGAGAAGTGACTCAGACATTTGGTGTGACTTCTGTGCAAAGCTTCAGAAAGATTGTAGGTAAACTAAACATCTGGGTTTAATAAATCATCTCTCAGTTTTTTTAAAAAAGAGATTGTCAGCATAATTTGACCATAGAGCTGATATAGGGAAACTGATTATCTAAATACATAAATTCAGTGATTGACTTCCTTACCAAATCTACTGGACTTTACATATTTGAAATACACAGTGCATTGTTGGACACAGGGTCCACTTTAGTTGTAATAATCTAGCACACAGCACCACATTTCTGCCATCATTAGAAATTTCCCTGTGATGTTATAGGGTGAAATTACATTGACAATTTAGGGAATACCATGTCTGGTGAAACAGAGCTATGGGATGGTGGAATAACAAGCAGGAAGTGAGGGAGCTTTCTGCTCTCATGGGAGTATGCTTCCACCACCACCACAATAATAAATACAGCATGTATGTATTAGTTTCTGTGGCACACTTTAACTTGATCTCCTTCCATTTCTTACAAACCCCTGTTGCTTCCTCAAAACACACTCTCACATGTATAGAAGTTATAAAGAATGTGACAAAACTGGTAAGTGAGCCTAACATTTTCTCTAAGCATTCCTTCCCCCACCCCTTTCTCTTTCTTTCATGTCTTCATCTGAATTGGAGGGGTCACAGATGTCCATTACAAGATTGAGTTTCAAATAGTTGTGAGGACATGGGACAAGTTTTTGGCCATTTGTTGCAGTTCATGGCCTAATTACACTGTAAACTTTTTCTGGTATTGAGGGGTGGTCCATTGCATCATGCTCTCTGCAAGGTGAGCTAGGATTTATTGATAGACCATTGGATACCATTTGATAGTATTCAGATCAGTTTGAATTCCCTTCTCACTTCAGTGTCAGAGCAAGATCTTTATCACTGATTTGGACCTGGCCTACTGTGTTGGCTTTTCCATTTGGTTTACAGATGCCAGCTAGTGCAGTCACTTACCAATTTGTTATCTGCTTGTATGACAATGAGGCTAAGTCCAGAAAGATAAGTTGATGGGCATTTTAACCAGACTATGGTTTTCTACTTGTTGAGCGTGCAAAGCTTTTTAAAACAAATTCTTTGGAGCAGGGACTATAATTTTTCTTGTTTATAAGGCGCCTTGCACAATGGGAGTTGAGGCCAGTCAGTGCTACCTCAATATAAATTATAAATCATAATGATAATTCTTGTCAGTCTTGGCACGAGCCTAAATATTTTATCTGAGTTCCTTAGCACCTGAGTGTATTATAGGATGCCTAACTGCTAAGAGATATGAAAAGAGGTAAGAGTGACCTGGGGACATAGCAAAATGACTTTCATCCACAAAGCAAAATGACAGTGAACCTGATTGGTTAAATGAAGATAGCTGCACATTAGACTCGACCAACAGAAGGAATTGCACTTAGCCAATATGCTTGATTATTAACTGTAGAATGTGTGAACTAAACCATGTTTTAAGCTATTGGACTACATGTTGAACCTCTCTCACCTGGGACTCCCTGGTCCAGCAACATCTTTGGTCCACACCACAGATATTGCTAGACCCAGAGAGCCCAGCCGTAGAGATTGAGAGCATCTGGGAGAGAGCCAGTTTGGTCTGTGGCAGCCTGCAGGGGCAGTGACCTGGGCATAGAGAGCCCTGGGAGCGGCTGCTGCCCAACTGCTTCCGGGGTTCTGAGGAATCCTGGAAGCAGCTGCTGCCGCCACGCATGAGGCCAAAGCTGGGGAACTCCAGGGGCAGCTGCTGCCCCACACCAGGGGCTGGGGGAAGCAGACCCAGGCAGGTGTGCTGGAGATCAGGTCTCTGGGTTCTCCTGGCGCAGCTGCCAGGAGGGGAGCCCTGAGAGAACCATGATGCCTGACCTCCCCTGATCCAGCAAATTTCCTTGTTTGAGACCAGTCCAGTCTCCATGTAACTGGATGGGACAAGTGAGGTTCAACCTGTAGTAACTGGTTAGAGGCTCAATTAGACGGCTCTTTAAGAACAAATGAATAGCTTTGAAGTCTGAGAAGAATAAGAACAAAAAACAGTCAAACTCTGTTTGGTTTGTGGTTCCTATGGCTGAATACCTTCTCCTCTGATAATGCCCAGTAGCAGAGGGAATGAATAGAACATTACAGTTTCCAGTGATCCATGACCCATTGTCCAGTCACAGCTTCCGGCACATGATGTTGCCTGAATAGATAGTTCAAAATCTATTAATATACAAGGGTATGTCTACACTACAGCACTAATTCGAACTAACTTAGTTCGAATTAACTAATTTGAATTAAGCTAATTCGAATTAGTGCATCTAGACCTAAAAACTAATTAGAATTAGCGTTTTGCTAATTCGAAATAGCATGTCCACATTGAGTGGACCCTGAACCGAAGTTAAGGCTGGCCGGAACCAGGACTTAGAGTGTGGAGCTGCTGCCTCAGGCTAGCTGAGGGCTGTGCTTAAAGGTACCCGACCCCCCACCCCGGACAGACAGTTCTCAGGGTTCCCTGCTTGCTGGTTTACCTCGATGAGGGACAGCAAAGCATTTGTGTCTCGGAGTGCTCTGCTTGCCCTCACTCGGGTCACCACGGCACTCTGCAACATGGAACCAGACTTGCCCCTGGGGACTCTGCTGCGTCTCGTGGACATGTTGCCGGCAGCCTGGCTGCACTCTCTGCAGGCTGCCATCTGGGAGGACCATCGAGGGGATGTCAGGATCCAGGGGGCCCTGCGGGAGAGCTTCCACCCTGAGGAGCACTAACAGTCTCCCCGGTCTGCCCCACCAGGGGCTTGTGCCCCATTCCTCCCTCTCCTCCTTCCACTTCCCTAGCCCCCCCTTCCTGATGTCAAATAAAAGACACGTATTTTCAAAAATAACAATTCTCTTTATTCAACACAACTGGGGAGGGGGAATGAAACTGTGGGGAGATGGGGGAAAGGAGGCGGGAGAGGGCAGGAGAGAGGGTGGGAGAGGGGAGGGGGGGGAAACCTGGGAGGAGGGAGCTGGAAGGGGGAAGCAAGGGGAAGGAGGGGGAGGGGAAACTCAGGGATCAGGTGTGGGGGTCTCGCTGGGCCAACCGCCTCCCAGCACGGCGAGGGAGGGGGCCTTGGCATCCCCGGGGGGATGGGGTGGAGGGTGCGGAGGTTGAGGTGGGGGGTGTAGACATTGAGGAGGAGGGTGTGGGGGTTGAGGAAGTAAGAGGTGGGAGGGGGGCAGGAGTGGGAGGAGGGACAGTTGCTGGGGGGACAGCAGGCACAGGACGGGCACTGGGCACCATGCTCTGCAGCAGGGCCTGCAGGGTAGCGTTTCTGGCTCGCTCCTCAGCCAACTGCTCCTGGCAGAGCTGCAGGTCTGCCCGCATCCAGGCCTCCGCGGTGGGGTTCAGGGCTCGCAGGGACCCTAGGTGCTGGTCCCAGTCATCCTGCTCCGTGGTGGTGGTCTGGAGCAGGCCGCGGGTGCGGGAGCATGTCCCGGGCGGGGTGGTGCGCCCTGCATGAGCAGCTGGTGCAGCTGTAGAGAAAGAAGAGAAGTGGTCAATTCTCCCTGGGGACACAGTGGATGATGCCCAGCCCCCCCCCCCACGATGTGAGGGCAACCATGCCCTGCACCGTCAGAACCATTGTGTTTGTACAGAGGCCATGGTCAGGATGTCTGGCTCTCCCCAGGACTCGGAGCTGCCCCAAGACCGCACCCATGTCCCTGTGCCGTGTATAGTGTGGCTGGGGCGGGGGGAAGGTGTCCCCTGCCTCTGTGTAGAGGGGGCGTGTGAAGGGAGAGCATCCTGCTGGGTCCTGCCCCAGGGTCGGGAGCATGTCAGGTCTCTTCACACACACATGTGCCTATTGGACCATGGCCCCTGGGTGTCACGCAGCTGGAGCCACATGCCCAAGGGTGGCATGGCACGTGCGAGCACATGCACAGGTGGCTGCATGATCCGTGGGAAGCATGGTCCACGCGCGCGGTCCCTGGTCTCCCTCCCCGCCTCCCTCCCGGGCAGGGGACAGTGCTGGCACTTACCCGGTATGGCCTCCCTGGACGACCCTGCTGACTCCGGTGCCGGAACAGCTGGTGGAGGCCCCTCCGGTGTGTCCGGGTCAGGGCCCTCTGGTCCTGGCTCGCTGCCTCCCGGGCTGGCGCGGACCGCCCCGCCCCCCAAGAGTTGGTCGAGGGCGGCGAAGTAGGGACTGGTGGCAGCCCCTGCTGCGGTGCCGCCCCTGGTGGCCCGGGCGTACACCTGCCACAGCTGTTTAACTTTCAGGCGCACCTGCTCCTGGGTGTGCCTGTGTCCCTTTCGGGCCATGGTGGCTGCTATGCAGCTGTAGACGGCCGCGTTCCTCCTCCTAGTGCAGAGATCATGGAGGTTGGGGGCCTGCCCCCAAACCTCAATGAGGTCTATGACCTCTGCACTACTCCAGGAGGGCGCACGCCATCTACAGCCCCTGGCTGTCCCCTGGGTGTTGGGGGACGGGGCGGGGGACGGCTGGCTGTCACTGGCTCCCTGGTTCATCGTGGGGCCACTGGGTCAGGGGCAGAGACTGCTGGCAGGGCTGTCTCTGGCAAGTGCCGTCTGGCCAGAGTCTACCCCTTTAAGGGCCCCGGGGCTGGGGGAGAGGTGAGTTTTCCTGGTTTGGCCCAGAGTGGCCACCAGGGGGAACCTGGGAAGGGCTAACCTCCAACTAGTTTGAATGAAGTGGCTACACAGTCCTTAATTCGAACTACTTAATTCGAACTAGGCGTTAGTCCTCGTAGAATGAGGTTTACCGAGTTCGAATTAAGCGCTCCGCTAGTTTGAATTAAGTTCGAACTAGTGGTTTGCATGTATAGACGCTATGAAAGTTAAATCGAACTAACGGCTGTTAGTTCGAATTAACTTTGTAGTGTAGACATACCCCAAATATTCGAGTGACTTACACAACAAAAAGAACTAAAATAATTGTTTACTGATTCAAATTTGTTTTGCATTCTCCTTATGGAGAAGGGCTATGTTGAAACACCTCCAAGTAAGTGAATGACATTATTCTTGTGTTTCTATTAGGAATGATTTAAAACATTCAGAATTTCTTTGGACTGAATTGTGTAAAAAGATAAAAGAAACAGAGGAGAAGATTACGAAGGAAGAAAGACACCTTGAAGAGGTAGCGAAGCAAAAAGAAGAGATACTGGAAGATGCTAAATACTGGAACAACAAAGTGAGTTTTGAATATTTATAAACAAGCAAATAAATATCTTTTAAACTGAGAAGTACATGAAATTCTGAATATTTTCTGTATGTGAAAGTTAAGGTTTCCTGTAGTAGAAAAATGAAAGTATTTATTTTGAGTAAATTGAAAATATGTTTGATAAAATGGAGTTTATTCATTATTGTGGTACAGTAACATAGCTTTGTTTATGAAGAATAATAATATAGCATCTTACAATACTTCATGTGACTGCTTCATATTCCTACCTGGCAATTCAGACCTTTTCAAACCTTCTGGGAGAAATGCATGCTCAGTGGACCTGCTTTAGTGCTGTGTTGAATCAGTGAACACTGGGAGCTGAGAGGTACTGTGATTCTCTCTCTGTATGTGGTATGATTTCAGTTTTCTCTTAAAATTCTCTTTATTTTTCTTATTTTCTACTTTTTCTACTTTATTTAGCATATTTTGTGAACTCTGTACTGTTACACACTGTATTTTAATATCAAAGGGTATGTCTACACTGCAGAGTTTTTCTGGAAAAATGGCCATTTTTCCGGAAAAACTGCACGTACATCCACACTGCAATTGCGTTCTTTCAAAAGAAAGTTGAAAGAATGCAAGGGGGTTTCTGACAGTGGTAAACCTCTTTCTACGAGGAAGAAGCCTTTTTCCGAAAGAGCTCTTTCGGAAACGTGTGTCTGGACGGGGAAGGCGGAGGGGAAGGGGGGAGTTTAAAGAAGAGGCCTCCAGGAAAAAGCACAGGCGCCCTGGTGGCCACTCCATCCATAGCAATCATAACTTAAATGCGAGATAGCGTCCAATCAATGTGGATGCTATCTTTCGAAAAAGCACATCGCTTTTTTGATGCGCTTTTGCTTTGTGGATGCTCTCTTTCGAAAGAAGTTTTTCCGGAAGATATCTTCTGGAAAAGCTTCTTCCGAAAGAACCCTGCCGTCTAGACATAGCCTGAATTAAAAGGCGTACCACCAGTTAGCTGTGGCAAATCCAGCTTCCAAGAATCTGGATAACAAGCATAAATTTAAGTAATGTGTTGTGCTCTTCCATGTTTGCTGAAGCGGATTCATGCAGCCACTTCTTATTCTGCCTCAGGGAAAATTTCCATATCACTGCTGGAGGGGCAGAGTCTTCAATCTTTGGATCTAGAGTGATATGCACTGGAAATGCCAAACCTTCCTTGTCAAGAAGGCCTTATTAGTCTGGCCTTTTAATTTACTGTCAGATCCACCGTCTATGGTTGTGAAAGACAGGTGGCCTTTTATTTCAAAACTAGACAAATCAGCAGCAAGCCTGTGCACTGAAGAAATCTGTACAGGATTGGGTTTCCTGACAGTGGTTTCTAAGTCTGTGACGGTAATTCATGTCTCTTTATGATGAAAAATGTCAGTTCTAAGATGTGGGTTTAGCTGTGCTTTCAGCTCATTGGTGTTGTACTTTGGCCAAAATACAGACTTCCAGGTGCTGAAGAAACCTAATGCAAAACCAATCCTTTCTGATGTATGAAAGGTAGATTTTTTTTTACATAGAAGAGTCTTGTTTGTTGGCACAACCTGGTGTGGAAACTCCTTCAAGTTTAGTGCCAGGATCCTTTCACAATAGTGACAATACATTAGTACTTTTCTCAGCAGTTCTCATGCACAAGGATAAGAAAAAGAGAAGTAGAGGGTTAGTGCCAGACACCTTGCTAAGGTCCCAGAAGAGGAGACATCATCATGGGTCCAGGAAGCACATGGCTAAAGTGTCTCTGAAAAGCAGTGTAGTTGTGCATTATCCCTTACAAGGAGCAATAATTGAAAAACACATTTGAACCAACAGCATTTAAAAAAAGTAACTGCTTTTTAAATTGTATTTTACATTCGTGTTCTGCAGTTCAACAGTTAGCCACAAAAAACAACCATTTCAAAAGCTCACAAAAAGAGGACAAATTAAGTAAGCAGAAATGAAAAACAGTATAAACATGTTCAAAATATATAATTGACACATTATTCTTGTCAGTCAATATAAGATATGCTGTTACCAACCCTATGTCTTAATGTCCAAGAAAATTTTAAAAGGTTGTAAAATTTGCCTATATAAAATCCCTATTTATTGATTTCATCATACAGATTAGAGAAAGAGAGAGGAGGAAGGTATTTATTCCAACTAATAAGCAGGGTGGAGAAAGATGGTCATGACCTCCAGAGGCTGTGAGATTTGCTTTCATAAACAGTAGAGGGAATATACGGTAGACAGAGATTAAAAACAGTTCACTTTAAGCTATGGACATTTTCATCTGCTGAGCCAACTGAGGAATTGTTTTTTGAGTTTAAGGCCCATCCTTTTCCCAGACCTCAATGTGTCTGATTTGGTTAGGAGCCAAGTAGTAACAAAGCTTTCTCTGGTCCTTGTCAGCAGGTACTCAGATGGCAAGTCCTGTACATCTCAGTTTGTGTTTGACATCACACTCAACTTAAAGCCCTGATATTTATAGAAATATTTTTAAGTGGAGCTGCACTTTGAGCATATTTGTTTGATTACAAAATAAAATAAATATCACTATAAGAGAGGCTGAATTAAGAGCCCCACAAAAAATTCTTCATCCACAGAAATATCAAAATACCGTAATTTAGCGAATATAACCCACCGGTTATATTCGTTTTTACAAACCCCGCACTCCCCGCGCGGGCTATAGTTGTGCGTGGGTTATATAGGGTTTTTTTTACTGAAATAGCAGAGGATCCCCTGCCCCTCTCCCCTTTCACTAACTTTGCCAGGCTGGGGTTAGGCTCCCAGCCCGAGACCGAACAACGCGGGGAAACTTACAAGGGGCTCAGCAGCCGGGAATGCTCTGGAGCCAGGGCAGACGCATCCCCAGCAGAGGCGCAAGGTGGGAGGCTCCCAGCCCGGGCTGACAAAGGGAAGGAGCCCGGAGCAAGTTGCGGGCGCGGGGCTCGGTGGCCAGCAGCAGCGGCGGGAGTCTGCAGGCGGCCACGGCTCACAGAAGCAGGGCCAGGGCATGGTGCTTGTTGCTCCTGCACAATCCAGATGGGCACCCTCCCCTGCCTGCAGCCACCGCTGCCGCACACCGGACCCACTGCGCGCTCGCTTGTTGCTCCTGGGCTGTGGCATGGTTTGGGGTGGCAGGGCCATGTGCTCCAGGCTCCTTCCCTTTGTCAGCCCGAGCTGGGAGCCTCCCACCTTGCGCCTCTGCTGGGGATGCCTCTGCCCAGGCTCTGGAGCATTCCCTGCTGCTTGTAAGTTTCCCTGCGTTGTTCGATCGTGGGCTGGAAGCCTAACCCCCTGCACCGTAAATATACCCCTGCACCCTAAATATACCCCTGGCACAGTCTTGTATACCCTGCGAGTTATACTCGTGCGCGGGGTATACCAGATTTTTTTTACTGAAATAGAAAAAACCGTGGAGTATATTTGGGTGCGAGGTATATTCGCTAAATTACGGTAGTCTTATATATAACAATTAAAAATTAGGAAATGTGGTTATTTTAAACACTCAATAAAAGACGGATTTAAAGCCAGAATATTTAAGGCAAACAAAACTAGGTATACAACATTTTTTTTATCTAATTTACATGGTCTTGTACTGTTCTTTTTACTACAAGAACAGTGTAATTTTAGTTCTGTTCCATTCATTTTAAATTACTATTTTATCAGTTTTTATTTTTACATTCTCTTTTTAAAAGTATTTTTGTTTGTTTTCAAAGGTAAGGCCTAAGTCTGATTCTTAGATTACTTTTTTTGTTTCAGTTTATTACTTTATTTGGTTTTAGTTTCTTTAATTCAGATATCACTTCATGTTCATTGGATTCTCTAAATTTTCACTTTGTTTTCATAGACATTATATTTTCTTTAGTATTACTTTGTTTCAAAATATTTTATTATTAAACATCAGACTTTAAAGTTCAAAGAGTCAGTGCCATTGTAATTATAAAATAAACTTGAAGCAGAAAGTGTGACGTATAATCATAAGGATCCTATTTTGCGTTTTAAGTTTTTTTCTGTGTAGCTCCTCAGTTGACGATGTTACATTAGTAGTCAGTTTCCTTGATGGGTCAGATTCTTTTTCAGGTAAGGATTTTGAAGTGGTGCAATGTAGACTTTGTTCTGGAATGTTTGTGTTCAATGCTTATTACTTCATATAGGTCCTGATCTAGAGCTTGCTGAATTAAATTAAATTAAATTAATTGAGTTCAAATTAGTTATTGAAGTCTTTTTGTTGTTGCATAAATAAATGTTGTCTCTTTGATAATAAATTTTTGTGTTTTATTGTTTTGTGTAATTAAGGTAAATTTTCAAGCAATTTAATAAATATGTCCATGAGTTAGTTTTTAAAGTGGTAATACTGCCTAATCTTAAGATTCTTTGAGACTTCCAATTATAAAACCTTGTTTTCTTTTGCTTATAACTTTGCCAAACTTTAATGACTCGAGCAAAAATTTTTCTTGACCCATGTTTATCAGTCTGATTTTAATTCAGCCAAAGTAGTTTAGCTATTTCTTAGAAACTGGCTAGGGAAAAATACATTGTTGTGCCTGTGATAAAACATTGGTGATCTTTTATGCTGAGGAACATTAGTGCCCCTATGCTTTGGAACAGGGATTTAAAACATTATTTGGATGGCCTTTGTATCAGATATGTGCTGTTCTTTATTCTCATGAAAATTTGTCCAAATTTGTCCAAGTTATAAATATTTGCAAAAAATATTATTTCTAGGCAGCTGCAGTCTGAGGCCATGCGCTGGAACTGAGAGCAGGGAGCCTTATCCTTTCTGTACTTTCAGTGTCCCGCCTGCTGGGCTAAGAGAAAGCAACGGCCTTATTCAAATGCAGTGGGAACGACAGCCAGACTAGGAGCAGGGGAGTAGATTGGAACTGGGGGCTGGCAGGAATGGTGGAAAAGGAAACTGGGATTGGGAGTAGTGGGGAGTAACTGGGACTGGCTGGGAAAGGAGTTTGGGCCTAAATGTCAGGAAAGAAAATAAGGAGGACTGGGATTCTGTGGATGCAGGCAGCTAAGATTGGATGAGGAACCAGGATGTGATGAGCAAGGAAACTGGGACTGGGAATCAGTGAGGCAGTGGGAAGGATGGAGACATATGACAATGAGCTGAGTTGTGGGGGAAAACTATGATTGAGCAAAGTGGCTATCATGGGGAACCTGGGGAGGGAGAAAATTGGAATGTGTGGGCAAGGGAATTGGTAATTGAAGATGAAAGAGTAGGATGGGGCATGAGAAGAGAAAGAGACTGTGACAGAAATTCTGGAATGGTAATACTAGAGCTTGCTCTGTAAATAGATTGGGTCTGGGATGAGAAGCCTGAGGGAAGGAGACTGAGGGTATGTCTACACAGCAAAGTTATTTCGAAATAACAGCCGTTATTTCTAAATAACTATCCTAGCGTCTACACAGCCATTCCATTATTTCGAAATTAAATTGAAATAGTGGAGGGTTTATTTCAAAATTGGTAAACCTCATTCCATGAGGAATAACGCCAATTTTGAAATTGCTATTTCAAAATAAGTGCTGCGTAGACACTTATTTCAAAATAGGGGGCCTCCAGCCTTCCCAGGGTGCCCTGGTGGCCACTCTGGCCCCAACCAAGAACACTCCTCTCCCTCCCCCCCACCTCGGAGCCCTTAAAGGGGTAGACTCTGGCTACAGTGCCTGTGCCAGCTCCAAGCCTGCCAGCCCAGAGCCAGCAGTCACTGCCCCTGCCCCAGTGGCCCCAAAACATGAGCCAGCAAGCCAATGGCAGCCAGCCCTCCACTGCTCCCCAGGAGCAGTCTGCCAGCTCCCAGGAGCCTGCCAGGGCCCAGAGAAGGCGGGCGCCTTCCTGGTCCACGGTGGAGATCATGGACCCTATTCAGGTTTGGGGGGAATGCCCCCAACGTCCATGATCTCCACACTAGATAGAGGAACGCGGCCTCCTATGGCAGGATAGCTGCCAGCCTGGCCACCAAAGGCCACATGTGAACCCAGGAGCAGGTTCGCATGAAAATCAAGTTGGTCCAGCGAGACCCCCAACCCTGAGCCCTGAGCTTCCCCTCCCTCTTCTTCCCCTTGCTTCCCCCTCCCAGGTTTCCCCCTCCCCCTCCCACCCTCTCTCTTCCCCTCTCCCACCTCCTTTCCCCAGTCTCACCAGAGTTTCATTCCCCCCTCCCCCAGTTTTGTTAAATAAAGAGAGTTTGTGTTCATGAAAATACATGTATTTTATTTTACATCAGGAAGGAGGATTAGGGAGGGGTAAGTGGAAGGATGTGAGGGAGGAATGAGGCACAAGCCCCCAGTGGGGCAGAGCAGGGAGGCTCTTAGTGCTCCTCAGGGTGGAAGCTCTCCCGCACGGCCTCCTAGATACTGACAGCCCCCCGATGGACCTCCCAGATGGCAGCCTGCAGAAAGTGCAGCCAGCCTCGCAGCAACGTGTCCAAGGGACGCACCAGAGTGCCTAGGGGCAGCTCTGGCTCCATGTTGCAGAGTGCCGTGGTGTCCCGAGTGAGGGCAATCAGAGCACGCAGAGACAAAATGCTTTGCTGTCCCTCATCAAGGTAGGCAAGCAAGCAGGGAAACCTGAGAACCGGCTGTCCAGAGGGGTCCCTTTAAGCACAGGCCTCAGTTGGCCTCAAGCAGCAGCCACACAAAGTAACTCCTGACCTGATGCCCTGCCGGACATGGTTCCGGCCGGCCTTAAATGCGATTCAGCGTCCACTCAGTGTGGACACGCTATTTCGAAATAGCAAAAAGCTATTTCAAAATGCATTTTGTGTGTAGATGCGTTATTTCAAAATAAGATATTTCGAAATAACTATTTCGAAATAAGATATTTTGAAATAACACTGTAGTATAGACATAACCTGACTGAGTATCGTAGGAGAATGCGATCGGGACCAAGCCAGGATGGAGTTGAGTGACTATGGGGATAAGGAGGGGTTGAAGTGAATGAAGCAATGGTGGAGGAGGGGTCAGGCTCATGAGAATTGTCAGAAATGTTTGTGCTTACTAGAGAACACTCCTTTCCAGAACCTGGATTCAAACCTGAGATTTCTGGGTCTCACCATTCCTCTGTTGTGAGCAAATATCTGTACAACTCACTGGCAAAGAGTTCCGTCCCCATTTAGTGCTGGTGTACATAGAGGATGACAATTTACTACTGCTGTAGATTATACCATTGGCTCAAATGGCAAAGGATAGTGAAATGAATTGAAAGTTTACAGTCCTGATAAAGACTCATTTGATAATACCGCATGATGGTATTTTGTTTTTTTAATCCTTGTTAATTACAGGCACATAAACTATATTAAAGAAATGTTAAGAGTGCAAAGTCAAATACCCAAAAGTTAAGTATGATGCAGTCTTTAAATACAGATTCACATACTGTTTTCCACAGGATCAATCCGTGCATAGGATGAACCTATTCTGGAGATGGAGCACAGTTAAATAATGAAGGGGATGTTGAATATAGGACCCATGCCTCATTCATTGCAGAAGTTGGAAGATGTATTGTGAATAAGGAGGAAGGGGACTGCAGAAAGAGAAAGAAAGATCTCGTAGTTAAGGCAGTTGAATGCTGCCCTAGAGAACTGGATTATATCCCTGCCTCTGCTATAGAGTTCCTATATGATGCTAGGAAAATCACTTAAGCTAAACTTTTCACAGGAGGTCATCAACTGTGTATTCCTCCTTTTGAGTGTCTATGCTGAGACCCAAGGGTCTGATCTGCAGAAATGCTGAGCACTTATAGCTGTAACTGAAGTGGGTGCTTTGAATATACAATACTGTATAATAATTCTAAGTAGTTTGACTAGTCAGTTCCTAGCTTTCTCATATTTGGCAACCAAAGATACTTTTGAACCTAATTATTATTGTTTATTATTTGTATAATCATGACATGTTGGAGCCCTCAATCATGGACTAGGACCCCATGTGCTGGACGCTGTAAAATGCAGAACAAAAGGACAGTCTCTGTGCCTCAATTTCTCATCTGCAAAATCAGAATAATAATACCCCCGCATTTCACACTGGTATTGTGAACATAGATTTAATGAATGTTTGGGAAGCACTTCATTTACTAGATTGATGGGTGCCATAGAAAAACACACAAGGAAGTAAATAATTGTGTCTTTAGAGAAGAAATTGTGTAGTAAATAAGAAATAGTGCCACACAGAGAACTATGAAGATAAAATAAAATATTGAATAGCTTCTCATTAAATTATCACAGTGCAGTCTCTGCCCTGAATGAGATGGGGAAAATAGTATGTGATCATGTAATTAAACATTTTATCCTAATGCATATGCAAAAGCAGCTGAATTAAGATTGCACAGTCAGTATTTGATATTTTTGAGTACTTGATATTGTAACCTTAATAATGTTCTTCTAACATAGGTGGGTTTTTTTGTTTTAATATATATTTAGTTTTCTTTTCAGTCATGTTTAGGGTGAAGAGTACAGAATCAGAGGCTCATAAGTGTCTAACTCTCATAGTCTTTCAATGAGAATTGATTAGACTTTTAAGATGCTTAAGGGCGTGTCTTCACAGCAGAGTTAACTTGAGTTATTAGTGCTGTGAGCCTAGCTTGACTGAGGGCTGGTATATACTGAAAAGTTGCATCAGCATACATCCACACCTTTTGAGAGGCATAGTTAAGGGTAATTTAACCCCTGGAGAGGTCAACAGAAGATGATGTGCTGTTCTTTGTTCTCATGAAAATTTATCCCAATTTGGCTGTAGTAGTTCGTGTCAGCAGGAGACCACGCTGACTTACTACAGGCTTCCAGAGTCTGGGGCCCCAGGCCTGGCTGCAGGCCAAATCTCAGTCCTAGAGTCCTTGCCCTTATATGGGGTGGGCAACAAACAAATAATCAAGAAGTCTCTGGTAACCCAGGCAGCAGTGTAGAGGCCACACTCTCATTCGGGCGGGGCAATAAATAAATAGTCAAATAGTTTAGAATAAGCCAGGCGGCAGTCTGTACCCCCTGGCCCTGGGTCAGGGTGGGGCACCAAACAATCTGGCAAACAGGTAAATAGTCCACAAGGTTTAAAGGCACCAGCCTATGTGCAGGTGGAGTCAGGTATCCTTATTGGCAGAGAGCCAACATGCGCAGGGGTTTCGCCCACAGGGGGAACCTGCCACCCAAGGGAAGAGGTGGCATGGGGTACGCAGGCCCTCCCACTTCTCTGTCCCCCAGCCCAGGGCCCTAATAGTGGTGGCACCGCGACCATTGGATCAGTGGGTCTCCAAGCCGTAACGCACCGTCTGGGTCACTGGGTCAGCGGGGCTCTAAGCTGCAGCTCGCTGCCCAGCTGACCTCCATGTCCTCAGCCACCAAATTAAGTGTAAAAATGTAATAAGAAAAGACAAAAAGGAGTTGAAGAACAGCTAGCCAAAAACTCAAAAGGTAATAACGAAATGTTTTTTAAGTACATCAGAAGCAGGAAGCCTGCTGAACAGCCAGAGGGGCCCCTGGACGATCGAGATACAAAAGGAGCACTTAAAGACGATAAAGTCATTGCGGAGAAACTAAATGAATTCTTTGCTCAGTCTTCATGGCTGAGGATGTTAGGGAGATTCCCTAACCTGAGCCGGCCTTTGTAGGTGACAAATCTGAGGAATTGTCACAGATTGAAGTGTCATTAGAGGAGGTTTTGGAATTAATTGATAAACTTAACAGTAACAAGTCACCGGGACCAGATGGCATTCACCCAAGAGTTCTGAAAGAACTCAAATGTGAAATTGCAGAACTGTTAACTCTGGTTTGTAACCTATCCTTTAAATGAGCTTCTGTACCCAATGACTAGAAGATAGCTAATGTAACGCCAATATTTAAAAAGGGCTCTAGAGGCAATCCCAGGAATTACAGACCAGGAAGTCTAACGTCAGTACCGGGAAAATGAGTTGAAACAATAGTAAAGAGTAAAATTGTCAGACACTTAGAAGAACATAGTTTGTTGGGCAAAAGTCAACATGGTTTCTGTAAAGGGAAATCACGTCTTACTAATCTATTAGAGTTCTTTGAAGGGGTCAACAGACATGTGGACAAGGGGGATCCAGTAGATACAGTATACTTAGATTTCCAGAAAGCCTTTCACAAGGTCCCTCACCAAAGGCTCTTATGTAAATTAAGTTGTCATGGGATAAGAGGGAAGATCCTTTCATGGACTGAGAACTGGTTAAAAGACAGGAAACAAAGGGTAGGAATAAATGGTAAATTTTCAGAATAGAGAGGGGTAACTAGTGGTGTTGCCCAAGGGTCAGTCCTAGGATCAGTCCTATTCAACTTACTCTTAAATGATCTGGAGAAAGGGATAAACAGTGAGGTGACAAAGTTTGCAGATGATACTAAACTGCTCAAGATAGTTAAGACCAAAGCAGACTGTGAAGAATTTCAAAAAGATCTCACAAAACTAAGTGATTGGGTAACAAAATGGCAAATGAAATTTAATGTGGATAAATGTAAAGTAATGCACATTGCAAAAAATAACCCCAACTATACATATAATATGATGGGGGCTAATTTAACTACAACTAATCAGGAAAGAGATCTTGGAGTCATCGTGGATAGTTTTCTGAAGATATCCACTCAGCGTGCAGCGGCAGTCAAAAAAGCAAACAGGATGTTAGGAGTCATTAAAAAAGGGATAGAAAATAAGACAGAGAATATCTTATTGCCCTTATATAAATCCATGGTACGCCCACGTCTTGAATACTGCATACAGATGTGGTCTCCTCACCTCAAAAAAGATATACTGGCATTAGAAAAGGTTCAGAGAAAGACAACTAAAATGATTAGGGGTTTGGAACGGGTCCCATATGAGGAGAGGTTAAAGAGACTAGGACTTTTCAGCTTGGAAAAGAGGAGATTAAGGGGGGATATGATAGTTAATGCCTATTACGCCCGCTGGCGTGTAGGGCAGCAACAAAGGTTCTCCATTTTTGTTTGTCTTTGGCCATTTTCTCCAGTGTGTCCCAGTTGTAGTTCATTCTCTTCATATCTGCCTCAACAGTATGCCGCCATGTTGTCTTGGGCCTCCCACATTTCCGTCGTCCTTAAGGTGTCCAGTGAAGTGCTACCTTTACAATGGTGTCTGCCTCCCTTCTCGTCATGTGCCCTATCCATCTCCAGCGTCTTCTCATAATGATAGTGGTCATGTCTTCCTGGTGGCATCGCAGGAGCAGGTCATGGTTGGAGATTGTTTTCAGCCAAAAGATGCGAAGTATCTTACGAAGGCTGGTGGTGTGAAAGGATGAGAGCTTGGCACGGTTGCACTCGGTCATCTGCCAGCACTCTGAGTCATAGTAGTGTTGCTATGACACAGCTCTGGTACAGCTTAAGCTTCATGTGGACACTGTACTGTGTAGCTCTCCATACATTGTTCATACTCCTGAGGACATTTCTGGCCTTACTTAGTCTGCTCTGGATGTTGTTCTTGGTGCCTCCATCATGGCGGATGATGCTGCCTAAATACATAAAGCTGTTTGTGCTGGGTAAGTCTGTATCATCTATCTTGATTGGTGCTGGTGAATCTATATTGAGAATCATAATCTCTGTTTTCTTCTGTCTAACTCTTAGTCCAACCTGGCGTCCAAAGCTGCATCGGCATTGTGTCTTTTCCTGCATGTGTTGATCGGTATGGGAAAGCAACGCAAGATCGTCCGCAAAGTTAAGGTCTTCCAATGTGGAAAAAGGTGTCCATCTGATACCCGTTGACGCATCTGCTGTTGTTCTCCGCATCACCCTGTCAATCACCATGTTGAAGAGTAGTGCAGACATGACGCATCCCTGTGTGGCCCCAGTGTTGACTTCAAAAGACAGATCGCAGTATCCCATGCTACATGTGAAGTTGATGTAAAAACTCTTAATGAACTGGACCACTTGTAGAGGGATTCCGTAGGCTCTCAGAATGCGCCAAAGGCTTTCTCTGTGTATGCTGTCAGAAGCCTTCTCAAAGTCAACAAAGTTTATGTACAACTGTCTCTGCCACTCTGTGCACTGCTCAATGATGTTTCTCAGGGTGAAAATCTGGTCTATACATCCTCTTCCCTTGCAAAATCTAGCTTGTTCTTTCCTCAGAGACTTGTTGACAGCATCTGAGATCCACTGGATTATGACCTTGGCTAGGATCTTGCTGGGTATGGATAGAAGGGTGATCCCGCGCCAATTGTTGCAGTCGCTGAGTGCTCCTTTCTTAGGAATCTTGATGATGACTCCTTTGGTCCAGTCCTTGGGTATCTGTTGTCCTTCCCAAATTGCTACAAACAGTGGTTGGAGAATGGGGGGGGTGCAAGTTCTGAGTCTGCTTTAAACAACTACGCATCCAGGTTGTCAGGTCCTGGAGCTTTGCCATTTTTCAGGGATCTGATAGCTGCACTGATTTCTTCTTTCTCTGGTGGATCAATATTAATATCAAGGTCCTCCTCAGCTTCCTGAATGTCCGCTTCTTCTTCAGGTGGTGGTCTATTCAGAACCTCTCTGAAATGTTCTGTCCAGCATGCTTCTTGATCTTTCTCTATTGACAGTAACTGCCCTTGTGTGCCCTTAATGGGGGCACTTGTCCTGCCACGATACTTGCCACAAACAAGCTTGGTGATTCTGTACGTGTTTCCTTGCTCCCCTTGATTAGCTGCATCTTCAACTTTTGTTGCAAGGTCCTCCATGAAAGCTTGTTTGTCTGCCCTCACTAACTTCTTTATTTTTCAATTTGCCTCTCTGTAATTCTGCTTGTATCTTTCTTGAATTCTGTCTGATTTGGCGTCTACCAGTCTCTTCTTTATGTCACGTCTCTCTTCGATGGCTTTCCATGTATCAGGCTTAATCCACTCCTTCCTCTTCTTCCTATCCTTGAAACCTCGCTGCTGTTTGTGTAGACTGATGCAATCTGTTCCCATGCCATGTTGATTTTATCTGTGATACTGGTAGATACGTCATCCCTTAAATCTTGCAGAGCTTGGAATCTGTTCCTCAGTTGAATGGTGGAGGCAGTCTTTGTGGTGACATCTCGTAGCTTTTCAACATTGAAGCGTCTTTGTATGGATGTCTTAATACCTGTTCTTTGCAGCTTAAGTTTCACAAGTGCCATCACTAAATGGTGATCACTACCAACGTCCGCTCCTCTCCTCACTTTCACATCTTGCAAGCAGCGTCTCCATGTACCGTTGATCATCAGATGGTCCATCTGGTTCTTGTCTCTGCCATTTGGTGAAAACCAAGTCAGCTTGTGAATGTCACGGTGTGGGAAGAGAGTCTGTGCAATGACCAGATTGTTGACAGAACAAAACCCTACAAGTCTCTCACCATTATCATTCATGGTGCCATACCCATGTTTGTCCATGGCCCTGTCATAGTGTGTGTTGTCATTTCCCACTTTGGCATTCAGATCACCCATGATGATGGTAAGATCATGGTGTGGTGTACACTCCACTTCTGCCTGAAGCTGCTCATAGAAGTTGTCTTTAATATCTTCACCACTGTCATTGGTTGGAGCATAAACCTGAATCAGGGTGATGTTCACTTGTCTTCCTTTCAATCTGACCTTCAATCTGCTGTTAACAGGTTTCCACTCTAGCAAACATTTCTAAAGCCCCTTCTTAAGGATGATGGCCACTCCCTCATGATGCTGGTCATCATCTCTTCTGGAGTAAAGCACTGTTTCTCCTGCAGAAGTCTTCAGTCTCCCCAATCCTGTCCGTCTACTCTCACTAACACCAAGGACGTGTAGATTGTATCATCTCATTTCGGCGACTATTTGTGCTAACTTGCCAATATCGTACATGGTTCATACATTCCAGAATCCAGTTCTGGTCTTTGTCTTGGTGTCCATCATCGTGGCAGTAGCTTCCTCACAGCTTTCACTACTATCAGTCATACAGGTCCCCAGAGAGGACTTAGGAAGGCCATCGCACAAAGCTGTAGGAGAATTCTTCATTGCTGTTTCCGTAACAATTTTTTTTCTAGGTCAGGGTTGTTAGCCCTGAGCCGAACCCCCAACCTGGAGGACCAGTGAATCACACTTAGTCTGGTCTCTACCCTTCGACCTGTCCGGCATGGATGATCCTACCAGGAGCATTAGGCTCCTGCCGACATAGCTCTAGGGGTCACTGAGACACACAAGCCTCCCAACCACGAGAAGGTAGTGATCCACTGGAGGCAGGCAATATGATAGAGGTATATTAAATCATGAGTGGTGTGGAGAAAGTGAATAAGGAAAAGTTATTTACTTTTTCCCATAATATAAGAACTAGGGGCCACCAAATGAAATTAATGGGCAGCAGGTTTAAAACAAATAAAAGGAGGTTCTTCTTCACACAGCACACAGTCAACCTGTGGAATCTTTGACTGAGGAGGCTAGGAATATAACAGGGTTTAAAAGAGAACTAAATAAATTCATGGACGTTAAGTCCATTAATGGCTATTAGCCAGGATGGGTAAGGAATGGTGTCCCTAGCCTCTGTTTGTCAGAGGGTGGAGATGGATGGCAGGAGAGAGATCGCTTGATCATTACCTGTTCGGTTTGCTCCCTCTGGGGCACCTGGTATTGGCCACTGTTGGCAGACAGGATACTGTGCTGAATGGACCTTTGGTCTGACTCGGTATGGCCAATTCTTATGTTCTTATGGGGTCCACTGTCCTTGGGCCACTTCCCTGTTTCCCCTGG
This sequence comes from Pelochelys cantorii, assembly GCA_032595735.1. Lineage (NCBI taxonomy): Eukaryota > Metazoa > Chordata > Testudines > Trionychidae > Pelochelys > Pelochelys cantorii. Next base: position 73,828,179 of record CM064327.1, read on the forward strand.
GGGCCTGTCTGGCTTGGGTGCTGCTTCTTGGTGTTGGCTGTGGACAGTGGCACCGGCAGTGTGTCCATAGGCTCAGGGTCTTGTGCAGGTAAGGATCCAGGTGGTCCAGCCCACTCGGCTGGGCCTAGCAAGGGTCCTGGGGGTCCGGCTATGTCCGTGGACCCAGGCGGCAGTTTACGCAGCTTTGTCCAGCTATCAGTGCCTGGCAGCAGCCATGGCAACCTGAGCCAATTCTCAGGGCCCAGCAGTGGCCCAACCCAATCCTCCCTCTGAGGGCAGCATAGCAGGGCTTTCTTCTGCTGGAGCTGGGGAAGAGCCTCTACTCTGCTCGGCCGCCAAGCTCCAATTGAGCTGGGAGCTTGTCATCTTATACCCCCAGCCCTGACTTCCTGTGGGTGAGGCTGGGTGGTTCTGGCACCACCCACCAAGGAGTTTTTGTGGGAGTTTCCTCCTCTGGGTCAGTGGGAGGCCAGCCTGACTCACTACATTGGCCAAATCATAAAATCATTACCATTGCTCTTAAAGTGCTCTTTCAAAGCCTCCCTAAGCCTTATAGCTCTGCATTGAGCTCTCCTAGTAGCCCTTGTGTTTGGCTGTTCAAATTTAGCAAATAGCTGCTCTACCGCCTTCCATCCTGGTGGCAACTTTCTCCCTTTGCTTCAGAGATATTATGCAGGACACATCAGGCAGTCTACCAAAAGCACATTCAACTGTCTTTCTTCGTCTACTGAGACGATAATTTAATTTTTCCTTGGTGCTGTGTAGATGACCACTCTATGGATTCATGAGCCAGAGGAGCTAAGGGTAGGCTTGGTCTCCCAGGATCACTGTCAGCATTTCAACATTGTCCATGGTAATCTGCCAGTTGGGAAAGAAAGCCCCTTTCTTATTCTTAGAGATGCAAACATTATGCACTTTTGCTAAGTAGCCAACTTTGAAGTCAGTGAAGTGTCTCCGGTGATCCACTGCACTTGTATAACCATAGAAATGTAACCCTTTCTCTTGATATACTTTGTAGCAAGGTGGTCTTATGCTAAAATAAGGATAATAAAGATATGTATGCTGTCACATAACTCCACCACAGTTCAGGAACCCTTGTGAATGCTCCATGAATCTGTCAAAGATAGCAGACAGCAAGAAGGGCCATGTGGAATTTTTAAAAGGTGTAAAATTATGGGATAGAGATGATATTATGGTATGAAGACAGTTTCAAGCTGACTGCTGCTCCCAGTCATCTCTGCATGACTGGCTTCTGCCCCACTATGCATTGTCAAAGCTTCCCAAAAAACAGTGTGTTTGATGGTGGCAGGTTGCACATTGGGATAAATATCCAGGGTGCGCCACATTGTGCATCAACACAAGCATTCCTGGTGAGCACTGCCAACCCAAGGAATCAAATATGCAGCACATTCAGCAGCTTTATGCCAACATAACTTGCGTTGACCAAAGTTTGTAGTGGTGACGTAGATATAGCCTGAAAATGACGACACTTTAAAAAAAAACCCTGGAGTTACGCAGACTGATTGGATTATAATAGCTGCTGATGAAGCATAACTTGAGCTGTTGCATGTCCACTGCATTAGTAGCATGAGCTTCAGCAGTATTCTAACTTCCACCCTTTCTCCCCGACACCTCAGGGCTGTCTAACTTCAGTTTAAAGCCCCATTTATTTCAAGATGCCTTTTTGTGTATGAATGGGAGTGAAGTTGGGGATAACATTTGAGGTGTAATTAGAACTGTGATATGCAAATCCATCCAAAGTCATTTTTAAAACATGGAATTTAGGCTCTTATGTCATATAGTTATTTCTCAAAATATTAGTGAAAAATTCTGAAAAATAATTTTGATGCTGTCAATTTATATTTAAAATAAGGTAAGTTTAAAACATATATATTGAACCATCTTAGTTTAAATCCTGATTGGCTATTTTTGAAGGGATGCTGATCTATGTGATATGAGAGACATTCTTTGTATTCTTTAATAATTATTTCCTCTACCTTTTCATTTTTAAATTATGTCTTGTCAGGTTTGGTTTTTAGTATTTTGCAAGGACTAAATTGCTCTTATTTAAAAATTGCTTTCAGTAGATCACAGTTTTTTACTGATTGTCAGATGGGGTTTCCTAATTGTTCTCTTGCTTTTTCCTCTTTTTATACACTTACTAGTTTGGTCTTCTGCACTGTCATCTTTTTGTTTAAAATTGTTCTCAAAATTTAGGCTATGTCTACACTACGAGATTATTTTGAAACAAGTTATTCTGAAATAATAATTCCCAAAATAACTATTTCGAAATAAGATTATTCCCCAAGGAAAAGGGGGTTATTATTTCAAGGTAACCAGCCCCTTATTTCAAAATAAGAGGCTTGGTAATGTGGATGCTGTGCTTGTTATTTCAAAATAGACATGGTTTAGTAGAATAAAATTTCGTACTGTCTTTTTCTTTGTCAGCAACTGCTTCCTGCACACAACTTTATCTTGCTTCTCCATCTTTGGTACTTCTGTGTAGTGATGTTCAGTATATTGTGTAAACATATCACAAGCTGAATTCAAGAGGAAAATTGCTGATCTTTCATAAAATTGTTTTCTATTGTTGTGATGAAACTTAGGCTATATCTACACTTAAGCCACTATAGTAGTACAGTTGAAGTGCTGCAGCTGTGCTGCTGTATAACTTCATTGTAGACACTACAACAGTGGGAGGGGTTCTCCTGTCACACTAGTTAGTCCATCTCTCTGAGAGGCAGCAGCTAAGTTCATGGGAGAAGTCGTCTTCTTCTTCAAGTAGTGTCCCCATGGGTGCTCCACTATAGGTGCTGGGCTCGTCCTGGCGCCACAGATGGAAGATTTTTAGTAGCCGTAGTCAGCCGGACTGCGCATGCGCAGTTAGTGTCTCGCACCGTTTGTGCCCTCTGCCTGCTGCGCACTGTCTGGCTCCTTCCAGTTCCTCTCAACCGTCCTCGGTCATAGACGGAACTCATCAGCTCTCCTACAACTCTCCTTGTTTCTGACTGGATTTCACCTGTAAATAGTTTAAAACAGAGATATGGTTGTTAGCCTACAGTTAGATAGATAGTTAGTATTCATTAGAGTTAAAAAAAAAAGTGAAAAGCGAAGTGGCGCGAGTCTCAACTGCTTCCACAATACCTGGATCCCCAGGTTTCAAGAAATGTAGCCTTTGCCACGAAGCCATGCTGGCCTTAGACGGCCACGCGGCATGTATCCGCTGTCTGGGTGAGGTACATGTGCCACAAAAATGCACCCGCTGATCTAAGTTGAAAGCAAGAGTGTGAAGGGATAGGGAAATGCACCTTAAGATGATCCTTTTTGATAAGGCTTTTCAACCTCCCGAGATTACATCACAGCTGGAGTCTATAGTGCCGCAGAAACGCAGAGCGTCGTCCCCTGAGATGGGCCCAGCCCACAAGATAAGGGCATCTCCGACACGCTGTCTGCCTGCTGCTTCGCCGAGCAGAGTCAGTACAGGGGATAAGCTGGGTACATCCGGCACTATCCTGACCGTTTCTAAGGCTTCCACAAGTGGCAAACATAAAAAGTTGGTAACGTCGACACAGACCGCTAAGGCACTGCTGGCACTGAGATCGGCATTGGCACCGCATATTCCAGCTGATCGGATCCCCATTCCACCGTCGGCACCTCTGCCACAGGTGCTTCCGGCACCAGCAGCCATGACACCTCCGGCACCGACAGCCTCCTCGGCACCTCCAACACCGGCAGCCATGACGCCTCTGGCACCAACTCCCTCGGTGCTAACGGCAGACAACAACACCGGAATGACACCGAAGAAAGACACAGGAAAGTCGGGCGTGCGATGAAGCCTGATTTCCCCCCTCCAACTTTTTCCTCAGCACTGTCTTCTTTGCCCCCACTACGAGTTTCTCCTATACCAAGTACCCAACACTACCATCACAAGGTCCAGCCACACTCTCCTTGACGCAGTCCCTGGTCACTATATCAAGAACCACACCGGGAAGATACGAGATACTATCGGAGGCACCATTCTGTCTCTCCACCACCTTCCTCAAGGGCATCGCCTTATTTCTACTGTTCGCCTGCACTCTCACCGTGCTCTCTGTACCATGGGCGTCATACTAGTGTCATCTCTTCCAGGAGATCATCACCGATAAGTTCTGACTGTTACTATGGATACCATGATAGGCCTTACTACTCCTCACATCACCATTACCAGTCACATTCATATAGATGGTCTCCATGTTGCTGCCATTCACCCAGTTGTCAATGCCCTCCCACTGAACCATAGGAACAGCATCTGCCGGTTCTTCCACCATAGAGTCCTACTGTCCAGACCTAACAATCAGAGCTGGAGGAGGGGCAGCTTTCTGAAGCAGACGACCAACAACCGGACACTTCACCTACAGACCAGTCCTCATCCTCCCCGGATGAGGCGGTCTTTCCTGGAGATATGTCCCCTCTGGATGACCTGAAGCAATTTCAGGAGCTGTTTAAATGCGTGGCGGAAAGCCAGGAGGTCCAGCTGGTGGAAGTGCAGACTCACTTACTGAAATATTTACAACCTCCACATCGCTCCAAGATTGCACTTCCTGTTGATGAGGCGATCATGGAAGCCCCAGAGGAAATTGGCAAACTCCAGCCTCAGTACTGCCAACAAGTAAACGGGCGGACAAGAAATACTTTGTGCCTTCGAAGGGACTGGAGTTCTTGTTCAATCATCCAAATTCCGAATTCCCTCATTGTGGATGTGGCGTGACACAGAGCTAAAGCCCCACAATACACAAATACCCTCGGGGAGAAAGATAATAAGAAATTGGATATTTTCGGCAGGAAAGTTTATTCATTGGCCACTTTATTGCTGCCCATTGCAAACTATGAGGCCCTGCTTTCAAATCATAATTTTGATAATTATACCAAATTGATAGAGCTTCTTCAATACCTGCCAGACTCCAAACGACAACTCTTGAAAGCAGCAGTACAAGAGAGCTGTTCATCAGCATGAACAGGGTTACAGATTGCTATGGATGTTGTGGATATGGCAGCACATTCCACAGCCACAGCAATCGCAATGAGGAGATCCTCCTGGCTCGCCTCAGCTGGCATCCCGAAAGAGCTTCAACCCAAGGTAGAGGACCTCCTGTTCGAAAAACAGAAGCTCTTTGCCAACAAAACGGGTGAGGTCCTCCACTCTGGGAAAGATTCCTGTACTACCCTCCAGACACTAGGCATGTATATGCCTCCGTACAAATGCCAGCTGTACAACATCGAGCAGAGGTGATATAACTATCTGTTCCACAGGCAACAGCATCGAGTATATGACCAATCTCGGCCGAAGCAACGCCCACAACGGAGACGTCCCCAACTGACTTGTGTCACCAATCAGCCTGCTGCAAAACAGAAATTTTGACTCCTTGGTTGAGGGCACAAAGACTTCTCACATTGTCGTCTCCAATCAGCAGATCATTTTTCACAATCAGTTAAGGCCATTTTACCATCAATGGGCCAACATCACATTGGACCATTGCATTTTGGAAATTGTAACATCCGGATTCATGATCCCATTCCTATCCATACCTCCCACCACCCCACCCACCCCGTCCCTCTTCAGGGATCCTTCTCACAAGGATCTGTTGAAACAAGAGGTCCACTGTCTCCTTTCCATTGGAGCTATAGAGAGAGTTCCTGATCAATTCGAAGGAAGAGGGTTTTATTCCCATTATTTTCTTACTCAGAAGACAATGGGAGGTTGGAGACCCATCCTCAGCCTTTGAAAGCTGAATCGCCACCTCTGGAAGCAACAGTTCAAAATGGTGACATTCACCACCATCATTCCGTCACTAGACAACGGAGATTGGTTTGCGGCCCTTGACCTTCAGGATTCTTATTTCAACATCGCCATTCATCCAGCACATAGGCGATTCCTTCATTTTGTTGAAGGCAACGAGCACTTTGAATATTAAGTTCTTCCATTTGGTCTGGTGTCCGCTCCCAGGATTTTTTCCAAAACTCTTGCAGTAGAGGCAGCGCATCTGCATTGCAGAGGAGTCGTGATATTCCCTTACCTCGACGATTGCATCACAAAAGGACGGTCATATGAAGAGACATGCCACATGGTTATGTTAGCCAGACAGACTTTCATCTCCCTAGGTCTTATTATCAACAAACAGAAATCCATGGTGGAACCGACTCAATCTATGCAGTTCATAGGGGCTTGCCTTGATTCTGTTTCAGCATGAGCGTACTTGCCTGTCGAACGTTTCCAAGCAATCCAAGATCTAATAGCTATTCTGGCAAATGCCCCTACAGTCTTGGCACTAACTTGTCTGCAGCTAATGGGCCATGTGGCAGCCACCACCTTTGTGGTTCAACACGCAAAGTTACATTTTTGTTGCCTTCAACACTGGTTGGCATCAGTTTACATCCCAACAAAGCACAGTATCCACAAGATAATAACTTCTCCACTTCAGGTCCACACATCTCTATGCTGGTGGACCGAACCGAAAACCTCATGGCAGGGTTACCATTCCATTGGCCCCAACCACTGAAGCAGATAATCACAGATGCTTCCCTTATTGGCTGGGTGCAACATGTCTGGTATAACAGTACAGGGAAAATGGTCAGCAGCAGAGAAAATTTTCCATATAAATCTTCTCGAGCTCAGAGCGGTCCTTTATGCATGCAGGTACTTTCGGACCCACATATCTGGTATGGCAATCAGAGTACTTACCGACAACATCGCAACAACGTATTATATAAATCGCCAAGGCAGAGCACGATCCCGTTCCCTCTGTGCGGAGGCAGTCCAGTTATGGAATTGGTGTATTCGAAAAAACACCACCTTAATAGTGTCCTACTTACCTGACACCAAGAATGCTATGGCAGATTCGCTGAGCAGGCATTTTCCCCACGATCACGAGTGGGAGATCCATGCAGATGTCCTTTGCCGCCTCTTTCGCCAATGGGGGTCCCCACAAGTGGACCTATTCGCCACCTACAGCAACATGAAATGCCGTCACTATTGCTCCAGTGCGGGCATTGGCCTGGGTTTGTTAGGGGACGCGTTTCTGGTACATTGGGAAACTTCCCTACTCAATGCATTTCCCTCAACCATGCTCATACCCAGAGTTTTAGAAAAGATCAACACGGACTCAGCCCAAGTGATCCTAATAGCTCCTGCCTCCGCATGACAACCTTGGTTTCCATTCCTTCACAAAATGTCGGTACAGCCACCCTATCCCATTCCCCCCTTCAAAACCTTCTCACAGAACCACAGCTCTCTCGTTCATCCGAATCCCAGCAATCTGTATTTAACAGCCTGGTTCCTAGCTGATTCAAATTGTCAGAATACCTCTGTTCAGAACAAGTAAAACATGTTTTGATGCACAGTAGAGGGGAGTCTACCCAAAATACTTACCTGGTGAAGTGGCAGAGATTTGTTGCCTGGTGTTCTGATAATAGCATCGACCCACAGGCTTCTTTTTTACACCAGATCCTGGATTACATTCTTCACCTGCAGTAGACTGGCCTTTCAGTTGTTTCTTTGCAAATGCATTTAGCAGCAGTCAATACCTTCCACCACCCCATAGAAGGGATTCCTCCTTCCTGGAATCTGGACTTAGTCCTGAATACTATGAGGTACCCTCTGTACGAACCTTTGTCCACAGCATCATATGATATGCTCACAATGAAGCTGCTTTTTCTGTTGGCGATCACATCTGCTCACAGAGTTAGCAAGTTGGTAGCCTTGGTGGCATCGCCACCATATACAACATGCAGCAGAGAATCAGTCACTCTCTGACCTCATCCTGCCTTTATCCCTAAGGTCTGCTCGGAGTTTCATGTTAATGAGTCTGTTATACTCCCTTCCTTCTGTCCTAAGCCTCATGCCTTGCCACGGGAAGTGCCTCTGCATACCTTCAACTTGCATTTTATATTGACAGAACTAAGGGTTGGCACAAGACAGACCGCTTGATAATATCAGCCACGGAGCGATCCAAAGGTGAGGCCTTATCTTCCCAACGTATTGCTCGGCTGATAGTCAAATGCATCACGATGTGTTACTCTATTCGGAACAAAATTCTTCCGGCCCAACTCATTTAACCAAAGCAGTGGCCACCTCTGCAGCTTTCCAATGAGGAGTCCCCTTCCGTGACATCTGCTGAGCAGCTACGTGGTCATCCAATGCTACTTTCATGAAGCATTATGCCATTATACAACATCTAGCTGCAGACTTCGCTGTAGCCTTAGCCGTACTCACACCTCATGACTAACCTCGATTCTGGAGCCCACCGTACAGACAGTTCGAGTACTGCTACATAGTCAACCACAGTGGAGCACCCAAGGGGACACTACTTGAAGAAGTAGTTACTCACCTTCGTGCAGTAATGATGGTTCTTTGAGATGTGTGTCCCCATGGGTGCTCCTTGACCCACCCTCCTCCCCACTTCGGAATCTCGTTCCTGGTTTCTCATTTCAAATCATTGAGCAGTGAGAGGAACTGGTGGGAGCCCGACTGCGTGCAATGAGGTGTAACGGTTAATCCGAACTAAGGACTTAGTTCGGATTAACTTCTGACTGCCGTGTGTAGCCGCGGGCAGTCAGTTAGAACTACGGGGCATTTAAAAATGGCGCCCGCCCAGGAACATGCAAATGAAGCCCGGGATATTTAAATCCCAGGCTTCATTTGCAAGTTCAAATGCCTACATTAGCCACCCTAGTTCGAACTAGGGGGCTAGTGTAGACATATCCTGAGTGACATAGCTGGTTCAGGCTAATTTTTGAGTGTGGACTTGGCTTTATTTTATACTTCCGTGAAAACTGATTCTTCCTCCACTACATTTTGCCACTTACAGAGGGTTGAGACTCATTGCTGCTGGTCAATCTGGGAATTAGCTCTGTGCAGCTCCAATGTGCCACCTTCAGCCGATGTTCCACCTTTTGTCTGTTCTGCTGTCTCCACTATATATCTTTTGGAGTACCAATAGTCCTCAGACAGGCCCCATGATCTGGTGCGGGACTGCAGTCCCAAGTCTAGCCCCACCAGCTGCAGTCTTTAACTTGACCAGTCTCTACAGCAGCCAGTAGGACAAAGGATGGGGGGAGGCCTGCTCACTACTTTGGGCCCTGGCCTAGTGACCCTTGAGATCAGTCTCTCACTACCCTCCTCCACTTTCTTTCAGTCCCCTTTACTGCCTTCTATCCTTGGTCCACCTCACCATAGCTCTTCCATCCACTTTGCTTCTGTATCAAGGCTGCAGTCTAGAAGTAGTCAATCAGAGCTCCCCCTGCTCCACTATTACAAAAGTGATACACATGTTCAGCAAGGGTACATAAAGTGTGGTGTATGCTGATTGCACACAACTGTGAGAGCTGTGCACTCCCTCTGCATCCAATCAAAGTGCTACTATGGTTCGATCAGCACTTCCCACAAATCCTAGGTATAAAGCACAGTTAGCAAAACTATGCTATTCCAGGAGATCATCTTAGTTACAATAATCATGTGGCCCATTCACTAGGCTAGGTTGCCCCTCACAGGTCTAAGGCTTCACCTCTAACCAGTAGGGTCACAGAGCACTTAGCCTGATTCAGTCCCCTGAAGGTTCCAGTGCTGGAAAGGGCTTTAGGCAAGGCTCTCCAACAGTTAGGCATAGATCTCCAGAAGCATGCCCCCACTCTGGTACAGCAGTATATTTCAGATTGGTGCTCACTGTGGTCTGCGCACCATCTGAGGGACAGATCACTGGTGCTCTGGCACCACTTCCCATACCAATGCCACTAGCTGGCACTGGTTTCCCCGCAGAATGTCCATAAGGGGCACAAGGTTCAGCAGTCTCTCTCTGCATTGCAGCACCACTCTTCAGGCAATTGGCACTGCTCCCACAGCCTCTTTGGCACCTGCTACAAGTCAACCATACCCCAGGTTTTTCAGCAGTCGTCATTCTTCAGGGGACCATTCACAGTGCTCTGACACATGTAAGGTGTTGGTATCCTGGGCCAGTATACTGCACTGACAACAGTCCTCATTCCTGATCTGCCAGCACCACATGCTCTGTCAGCCTTGCCTTGGATCAGGCCACAGTATTTCTGGCTCAGTCACCCCTTCTGATATCTTTGGTAGCACAGATGGGTTCCCAAACAGCTCAGTGGCCACAGGTCTAGCCATCCCAATGGTACCTATGGAACCCATGCGGTTCCCTGTGCCATCCCAGGTATCGTGCTCAGTCACCAGCACATCAATGGCACCGTCAGCCTCCTCTACTAAACGCCCTTTATTACCAAAGGTCTCGGCTGCCATCCCACAGGTGGAACAGGAGTTAGAGGCCCAGACCTCTGCCTCGCCAGGTCAGAGGTCCCCCCAAGGCAGGCTTCCTCCTCCTCCTTGCCCGGTGAAGCCATTGTGGAGCCCCTGCAGTGGTCCCACAGGATAACACACACGCTCACCAGGAGATCTTTAAGAGGGTGGCCACCAACCTGAATCTCCAGGCAGAGGAGCTGGAAGAACCCAAAGATATCTTCTTTGTGCTGCTGGGACAGTAAGCCCCGGCCAGGGTGGCCTTACCCCTCCACAATGGGGTTGCTAAGATTGCCAATACCCTGTGGCAGACCACCTCCTCTATTCTCCCCGACCCATCTCCAAGTGGGCAGAATGCAAGTACTTCATTACTGTCAAAGGCTACAAGTACCTTTATTCCCTCATTGCCCCAAATTGTCTGGTGATGGAGGCTGTCAGTCACCATGAATGGAAAGGTCAGCTGGGGGGAATCCCAAAAAATAAAGATCCAAGAAGACTCAACATATTTGGCATAAACTTTATTCATCCTTCCACTCTGCGTAGCAAATTGCCAGGTCCTCATAGCCCACTATGATGTTAACATATGTCAGACTATAACAAAGTTTCGAGCCTTCTCTCCTGGAGGACTCAAAGAAGGAGTTTTGGGCCCTGGCAGAGGAAGGTGCCATGGCAACTTGGGCCGTGTTCCATGCTGCTTCGGACATGGCAGACACTGCAGCTGATGCAGTGGGGTGGGTGGTATCCATGTGGAGGGCATCCTGGTTGCTCTCAGGTCTCTCCCTACAGGACCTCCCCTTGGATAGTGCAGCCCTGTTTGCAGAGCAGACAAACACTAAGCTGCATGGCTTGAAAGATTCCTGCATCACAGTATTCACATTGGGGTTATATGGCCCAGGACTTGTGTGCAAAAAAATTAAGTCGTAGGCTCCCCTTGCTCAGCCTCCCCAATCCCGAATGGAAATGGGGCAGGGCAAGCAACCTCAGTCTTCATCCTAGTTTGACTCGGTGTATCCCAAGGCCACACTTAATTACCTCTTTTGAGGGTGATGTACCTCTCAGACCACTGGCTCATTCCCCTATGTTTTTTCTGCCACTGTTTGCACCCCTTCCTCCCTGTTTGGTGCACAATAACTATGGACTGCTGGGTCCTGAGAACAGTGCAACATGATTATGCACTTCCGTTCACCTCTTAACCCTTCCTTCCACCCTCCCTTCCTATTCCTCTTCAGGCACCCTTCTCACAAAAAATTACTCATACAGGAAGCTAAAGGGTTACTGTGAATTGGGGCAGTGGAGGAGGTTCCACGCTGCTGTAAGAACCAGGGGTTTTATTCCTGCTATTTTTGATCTCCAAGGCAAAGGGAACGCTTTGTCCCATCCTGGACCTCCTCAACTTGAACCACGACAGGTGAGACTCAGGTTCCATCATCCCCTCCCTTGATCTGGCAGTTTGGTATGCTTCCCTTGATCTTAAGGACACATTTCCATATTGCGATATTTGAGGGACACAGATGTTTCCTGTGGTAAGTGCCAACCACCACTAGTTCAGTGATCTCCCATTCAGCCTTGCCATGGCCCTTTGGGTATTCATCAAATGTATGGCAGTGGTGGCGGCCTACCTCAGACATCAGGGGGTACAGATCTACCCTCATCTGAACAATTGGTTCATCAAGGGCAACTCCAGCTCCAAGGTCGAAGGAGATCTGGACCTTCTACTCCAGCTGTGTTACCACCTGCGTCTGTTGGTAATCACAAAAAAGTCCCAGTTAGTACCGGTCCAGTGGATAGAGTTTATCAACACAGTACTTGACTTGACCTTGGTGTGGGTTTTCCTCCCTCTGGACAAGTTCCATGCCCTCATGGACATCATAGCTCTGTTGGTCACCTCCCCTATAATCACAGCCAGAGTCTGCCTTCAACTGCTTTGTTATATGGAGGCATCCATCTATGTCATTGTGAAGCTCATAATGCACCCCCTCCAGCAGTGTCTGGCATTAGTCTATACACTCTCCAGACCTTCTCTTGACAGGATTGTGACTGTTCTGGCTCTGATCCTCAACTCTCTTGCCTGGTGGACAGCCACAAGAGCTTTCTGGCAGGAATGCCATTCCAGGCTTCTCCCCATTCCACCGAGCTGGTATCAGACTCTTCAGACCTCTGACAGGGAACCCATCTAGGCAATTTCCAAACCCAAGGAACCTGGTCTGTGGAGGAGACACTCTGTCAGAAGACCATCTGTATCTGGGACTTCTGCATCCAGCGTGGCATTCACTTGGAAGCCCATCACTTTCTGGGAATGGGGAATCTCTTGATCAACAAGCTGAGGAGGCAGTTCTTTTCTCACCATGAGTGGGCATCTTCCTTATTCCATGATCATGCAGACCGTTTTATACCTCTCCTCCTATACCCTTTATTGCCAAGTGCCTGATGAAGGTCAAGCAGGGCAAAGCCAATGTTATTCTAATCGTGATATTGTGGCCTCACCAATGCTGGTTCACCGCTCTTTGCAGTGCTTTTATCATAGTCCTCACCTTTCTGCCTAGATCTACTCTCTCAGAACTGCAGCCACCTACTCCACCCAGACCTGTAATTGCTCCACCTCATAACGTGATTGCTCCATGTCTGAATGTGGAGGAACAGTTATGTTCTGCAGCAGTTCAGCAGGTTCTCTTGGAAAACTGTAAGCCATCAACCAAGCAAACATATGTGTTCAGTGGACTAGGGTCTCAGTGTGGGCAGAGCAGAGAGGTGTCTCCCCTGTGGAGGCTCCTATTCAGGCCATCCTTGATTATCTTCTTCATTTGAAGGAGGGGCTGTCATTTGCATCCGTCGGAGTGTACCTGGCAGTGATTTCCACTTTCAATCCACCAATACAAGGTCAGTCCATGTTTTCTCATGACATGATAGTCAGGTTCCTGAGCGGTCATGAGAGGCTCTTCCCACATGTCCAGCCTCCTGTTCCCCAATAGGATCTTAATCTGGTCCTCTCCAGACTTACCAGACTACCCTTCAAACCCATGGCCACATGCTCCCTTCTGCACCTATCTGGAAAGTGTCCTTCTTGGTGATGATCACATCAGTTAGAAGAGGCTCTGCAATAAGAGGATCTCTGAGCTGTGTGCCTTGATTTCAGATCCCCCTTACACCATCTTCTTTAAGGATAAGGTCTAGTTGCAGCCATATCCTGCCTTGCTACTCAAGGTCTCAGGCTTCTACATGGGTCAAGACATTTTCCTCCTAGTTTTCTCCTCAAAACCTCATATGATCAACAAGGAGAGGAGATTTCATGTGCTGGCCTGGACATCTGCAGAGCCCTGGCTTTTTACAAAGCTGTTCTGTAAGTTGTCCCAGCTCTTCGTTGCATACACTGAAAGAATGAAGGTGCTCCTGGTATCCACTCAGAGGATCTCTAATTAGATAACCTCTTTAATTTGGATGTGCTACCAGTTGGCGGGTACACAGCCATCCCTGCTTGTCAGGGCCCATTTGATCAGAGCACAAGCCTCCTCTGCAGCCTTCCTCACCAAAGTTCCTTTTCACTACACACTGCATGCTGACACAACAAACCCAAGAGGAAGTAGCTTTCAAAAGAGCTGTTTTGCAGTCAGCATAACTGTAAACTGTAAACTTCACCACCGCTGGAAATACTGTGTGCAGTCACCTACATTGAATAGATATGAGCAAGCACTTAAGAAGAAATGCTTCTCCTTTGAGTGGTGTCCCCGGGGGTGCTCCACTCTGGGTGCTGGTATGTCCTCACGCCAGCAGCCAGAGATTTTTCTAGCAGTTTCTACTGCGCCGTGCACACGCCATGGTGCCCCCTTGTGCCACTGGTGTCCACTAGGCACGCGCACGACGCAGCCCCTCAGTTTCTTCTCTACCATCCTTGGCAGCAGACGGAGCTTCTCTCTCTCCACCGTTTCTATCAAAAAACAACAACAAAATCAGTTATTACCCTTAGTTACCTCATTTCTCCAAGTTTTTAGGCCCCTACCATACCCCAGTACCAAAAAAAAAGTTTTTCGTTGAGGCCGCTGCTTTTTGCCACGCCTCATGCTGGGATCCCCCGGCTTCAAGAGGTACGAGACATGCCGGGATGCTGTGCCTGTCTCTGACAGACATTCTAAGTGTATAAAGTGTCTTGGGGAGTCACACCAGACACAGAAGTGCTCTCACTGCTCGAAATTGACAGCCAGAACATGCCATGACTGAGCCCACAGGTTGAAGACCTTACTGTACAAAAAGTCTCTCCAACCATCTTCAGAAGGTACTCCAGTGGTCCCAAAATCGGTTCCTCAGCCGAAAGGTATGGACAAAATTCATCCCTCTACCTCTTCTGGTGCGGTTCTTTTGAAAACGGATCTGTCTCCAGCCTGATCTTACCTTCGGCACCGACAACCACAAGGGTCAGCACCGCGGATAAGCCCGGCACATCAGGTGCCACACTGTCCAAAATGCCGGCACCACCCAAGAGGACACATTCAGAGCCCAAACAAAAACAAGCAGCACTGCCGGCACCGACCGCACCACAGGGACTCCATAAAAACCTCTCAGCACTGAAATAACATCTTCACTCGGCATCAGCCTCATTATCTAAGAGACCCCGCACTGAGAAGCCGCCTCCTGACCACACGGCACTGCCAACACCATTGGCACCAAGCAAGCTGCACACCTCGGTATCATCTCAAGAGCGCCATGGCACGAATCTCCCGCCAGGAGTCGCACACCAATGGCACTGATATCACCAGGCTCCTCCATACAGTCAGTGCACTCATGGAGATCATCAAATCACTCATGCTCCCCAAGCAAAGTGGGCACCAGCCCTCATAGCCGTTTCTCCTCCCAACACTCCAGCCCAGCTCACAGACTTCCACCCTGGCAGTCGGAGCACATGGCATATGCATACCCACCACCACCACCACCATGGTATGCGCAGCATTACAACTATCTGTCACCACCATACACTGGACAGTGGCAACCGTCCTCATAGGAAGAGCCACCACATTGCTCCTTCCACAGTATCTAGACCACCCCTTGGTTCTCCTCAACTTACAGCCTCAGCTACAGAGCCTAACTCCCCAGCCCATACGGACATAGAAGACTCTTTGACAGAGGGCGAGGACAGGTCCCCCGGGCATAACTCTTCCTCTTCACCAGATGAGGCAGTTATTGCTGACATCCCACCATCAGGAGACGATTCAAAGAAGTTTCAAGATCTTTGTAAGAGGGTAGCTCTGGCACATGATTGTGACCTACAAGAAGTACAGGAGAAAAAGTACCTCCTTCTACGAACTTTACAGCCTCCTACCTCTTCCAGAATAGCACTCCCTATGGACGAAGCTATTATGGATCCAACAGACACTATTTGGCAGACCCTGGCTTACATCACTCCAACCAACAAAAGAGCAGATCATAAATATTTCATTGCACCAAAAGGAATGGACTTCCTTTTTATGCATCCCCCACCAAATTCACTGGTAGTTGATTCGGTCAGGCATAAAGCCAGACAGCCTAACATCAGGTCAACACCACACGATAAGGACCATAAGAAAATGGACGTTATGGGCCATAAAATGTACTCCTCCTCTTCTCTGCTTCTCAGAGCAGCAAATTATACCTCCATACTTGCAGAATACGACTATTCCAACTACTCCAAACTGCAAGAGCTTACGCAACACCTACCAGAACACAAAAGGCCTGTGCTTCTCAACATCATTCAAGAGGGCCATACAATTTCCCATACTGCCCTGCAGTCCACAATGGATGTGGTGGACACGGCTGCACGCGTCACACTTCAGCTATTGTGATGCACAGAATATCATGGCTCCAAGCATCAGGGGTCCCCAGGGAATTACAGCAGAAAGTTGAAGATTTACCCTTCGATAAAACTAATCTATTCGCTGCAAAAACGGATGCAGTGCTTCATTCCATGAAGGACTCCCGTACTACCCTAAGGATCCTAGGAATGCATACAACCCCATTTAAAAGGGCAAGATATAACACCTATCAAAGACCAAGAGAGCCATACAGACAACATCCCAGGTACGACTTCCGTCAAAAATAAAGGTTTCAATGACTCAGGCCACAATGCCAACAGCAACAACAATCAGCATCTACTCAACCATCGACATCCAAACAGCAGATTTGAAGGTGTGGTCGAGAGCCAGAAAGTCACCTCCCTCATGGTCACATTACCAACTAACTGTCCACAATTCAACCACCGCCTCTGCCCTTTTTTTCCAACAATGGGCTCAGATAACATTGGACAAATGGGACTCATTCAACATGGCTACCCCATCCCCTTTATCTCTCCTCCTCCCACCCACCCTCCCACCCCGTCCCTCTTCAGGGACCCCTCTCACGAGACCCTCCTTGAGCAAGAGGTGCTTTACCTCCTACGCTTAGGATCCATAGAACCAGTACTAACAGAGTTCCAGGGTCGAAGGTTCTACTCAACTTACTTCCTAATGCAGAAAAAGAGTGGAGGATGGAAACCTATACTGGATTTAAGAAAGCTCAACAAAATACGTTGCTTAGCACTGATTCAAGATGGTGACCCTAGCAACAATAATCTCGGCACTAGATCAAGGAGACTGGCTTTCGGCTCTCGACCTTCAGGATGCATACTTCCGCATTACTATTCATCCCGCACACAGACATTTTTTACGATTCACAGTGGGCCACCACCATTACCAATATCAAGTGCTCCCTTTTGGCCTTTCAATGGCTCCCAGAGTGTTTTCCAAAACTCTAGCAGTCGTAACAGCCTCACTACATTGTCAGGGAGTCATGATATTTTCATATTTAGACTATTGCCTTATAAAGGGCATGTCTTTCCAAGAAACAAAGGACATGATCGACACTACTACGAGCCTTCTGTTCAACCTCGGTTTCCACATAAACGACACAAAATCCACGCTCCACCCAACCCAGAGGCTGGAGTTTATAGGAGCGCTCATCGACACTGTGGCGGCGAAGGCTACCCTACCCACACACAGGTTCGACATCCTGTGCAACCTCATCGCAGTGGTACGGGCGACCCCAACCATGATAGTTCACGAATGCCTGAAAATTCTGGGACACATGGCATCCACAACTTACATCATCAGGCTAGCAAGGCTCCACATGAGATCCCTACAGTCTTGGCTAACCACAATCTACATGCCATCCAGAGACCCACTGTCTGAGTCAGTTACCATTCCACCACGAGTCCTCAACTCCCTACAGTGGTGGACAAATCCACACAATTTATTAACTGGAGTGCCATTCCAACAACCTACCCCCTGATGCATCACTGCTTGGATGAGGAGCCCATCTGGGAACCTTCATGGCGCAAGGCAAAATGGTCCTTTACAGAGCAAACACTTTATATCAATCTTCTAGAACTACAAGCGGTACGGTATGCATGCCAACATTTCCTACACCATATAGCTTGCAAAACCATCACCGTAATGATGGACACCACCACTTGCATGTATTACATCAGTCGGCAGGGAGGTTCATGATCCCCATCCCTATGTGTGGAGGCTCTCAAATTATGGAATTGGTGCTTGGGACACCATATTACCCCAGTTGCTTCTTACCTACCAGGGGTGCTAAATGTTACTGCAGATGCCCTCAGTCGCAAGTTCTACGACCATCATGAATGGGAGATAGACAGGCATGCACTCAATTACGTATTTCACCAATGGGGTCAGCCAGACATAGACCTCTTTGCAACCAGAAACAACTGGAAGTGTCACCTTTACTGTTCCAGAGCAACTTTAGGGAAGCACTCCCTGGGGGATGCTTTCTCTATCAGGTGGGATGCACCTCTGCTCTATGTGTTCCCACCCTTTCCTATTCTCCACAAGGTCATCAGCAAGATCAGAATGGACCAAGCTCGAGTGATACTTATTGCACCAGCGTGGTCTAGGCAAACATGGTATCCTTACCTCCACAGGATGACAATCATGGACCCGTATGTCCTTCTGCCTCTGCGCAGTCTTCTCTCCCAGAATCATGGGATGAATCTCCATCCAGAACCCCACAAACTTCATCTCCACACCTGGCTCCTTCATGGCTCCAAGATGCCGAAAACATCTGTTCAGAAAGAGTGAAAGAAATACTGATCAACAGTAGAAGACAATCCACCAGGAAAACTTACCTCTATAAATGGAAGAGATTTCCCACTGGCTCAAATGCACTCACACTACAACCCCAGAGACTGCCTCTCTTCCCCCTCCTACTGGACTATCTCTTACACCTTAAGGAGTTGGCCCTCGCTCTCAGTACTACTAGGGTCCATGCAGCTGCCATTGCAGCTTTCCATCGCACCGAGGAAGGCGCTTCTTTCCTCGCCAATCTGATCACTCAGGGTATGTCTACTCTACAAAGTTAATTCAAACTAACAGCTGTTAGTTCGAATTAACTTTCATAGGTGCTACACACGCAAACCGCTAGTTCGAACTTAATTCAAACTAGCGGAGCACTTAATTCAAACTAGGTAAACCTCATTCTACGAGGACTAACGCCTAGTTCGAATTAAGTAGTTCAAATTAAGGGCTGTGTAGCCACTTAATTCGAACTAGTGGGAGGCTAGCCCTTCCCAGGTTGCCCTGGTGGCCACTCTGGGCCAAGCCACAGAAACTCATCTGCCTCCCTGCCGGCCCCGGAGCCCTTAAAGGGGCATGGTCTGGAAACGGTGCCCATGCCAGGTGCAAGCCTGCCAGCACCCAGCCAGCAGACCCTGTACCTGGCACGGGATGAGCCAGCCACCCACTGCCACCCAGCCCTCCTCCTCTTCCCAGGACCAGGCTGGCGGCTCCCAGGAGCCTGCCCGGGGCCACAAGAGGCGGCCGCCCGCCTGGTCTAGTGCGGAGATCGTGGACCTCATTGAGGTTTGGGGGGAGACCTCCAACGTCCACAGTCTCCGCACTAGGCACAGGAAAGTGGCCGTCTAGGGCAGGATAGCTGCCGGCCTGGCCACCAAAGGCCACATGTGAACCCAGGAGCAGGTTTGCATGAAAATCAAGTTGGTCCAGTGAGACCCCCGACCCTGAGCTTAGAACATAAGAACATAAGAATGGCCGTACTGGGTCAGACCAAAGGTCCATCTCGCCCAGTAGCCTGTCTGCCAACAGCGGCCAACACCAGGTACCCCGGAGGGGATGGACCGAAGACAATGACCAAGCCATTTGTCTCGTGCCATCCATCTCCAGCCTTCCACAAACAGAGGCCAGGGACACCATTCCTACCCCCGGCTAATAGCACTCCATGGACCCAACCTCCATGACTTTATCTAACTTCTCTTTAAACTCTGTTCTAGTTCTCACCTTTACAGCCTCCTGTGGCAAGGAGTTCCACAGGTTGACTATTTGCTTTGTGAAGAAGAACTTTCTTTTATTAGTTTGAAGCCTGCTACCCATTCATTTCATTTGGTGTCCTCTAGTCCTTCTATTATGGGAACTAATGAAGAACTTTTCTTTATGCACCCTCTCCACACCACTCATGATTTTATAGACCTCTATCATATCCCCCTTCAGTCTCCTTTTTTCTAAGCTGAAAAGTCCCAGTCTCTTTAGCCTCTCTTCATATGGGACCAGTTCCAAACCCCTAATCATTTTAGTTGCCCTTTTCTGAACCCTTTCCAAGGCCAAAATATCTTTTTTGAGGTGAGGAGACCCCATCTCTACACAATACTGAAGATATGGCGTACCATAGTTTTAGACTTCCCCTCCTCCTCCTTCCCCTGGCTTCCCCCTTCCAGCTCCCTCCTCCCAGGTTTCCACCTCCCCTCTCCCACCCTCTCTCTTCTCCTCTCCCACCTCCTTTTCCCAGTCTCCCCAGAGGTTAATCCCCCACCACCACCCTCAGTTTTGTTAAATAAAGAGAGTTTCTATTTTTGAACATACGTGGCCTTTATTTTTTACATCAGGAAGGGGGGCTAGGGAAGGGTAAGTGGAAGGAGGTGAGGGAGGAATGGGGCACGAGCCCCCAATGGGGAGGACTGGGGTGGCTCTGCGGGCTCCTCGGGGTGGAAGCTCTCCTGCAGGGCCTCCTGGATTCTGACAGCCCCCCGAATGACCCCCCCGGATGGCAGCCTGCGGCAAGTACAGCCGGGCTGATGGCCGAGTGCTGTGATGTGCCGAGTGTGGGCACTCAGGGCACTCCAAGACAGGACTGCTTTGCTGTCCCTCATCGAGGTAGACAAGCAAGCGGGGAACCCTGAGAACTGTCTGTCCGGGGTGGGGGTCGGGTCCCTTTAAGCACAGCCCTCGGCTAGCCTCAGGCAGCAGCTCCACACTCTAAGTCCTAAGCTGATGCCCTGCCAGCACTGGTTCCGGCCAGCCTTAACTTCGGTTCAGGGTCCACTCAATGTGGACGTGCCAGTTCGAATTAGCAAAACGCTAATTCGAACTAGTTTTTAGGTCTAGATGCGCTAATTCGAATTAGCTTAGTTCGAATTAACTAATTCGAACTAAGTTAGTTCGAATTAGTGCTGTAGTGTAGACATACCCTATGAGATTCCTCACGGGTCTACAAAGCACCTTTCCATTTGTTCTCCTGCCAGTTCCCATCTGGGACCTAAATCATGTACTTAAGAGCTTGACGAAACTACCCTTTGAGCCTCTGGCAACTTGCTCTTGGTCATACCTATTGATGAAAGTCTCCTTCATGGTCACAATAACCTCCAGCAGGAGAGTGAGTGAACTCACTGCCCTAAAGGCGGATCCCCCGTAGACAGTTTTCACCAAAGACAGAGTTACACTCCGACCCCACCCTAAATTCCTCCCGAAAGTCCCTTCCCCCTTCCACATCAACGAACCCATACACTTACCTGCCTTTTTTCCTAAGCCACATGCTGACCCAGTGCACGTTGCTTGGCATACCCTCGACGTCTGCAGAGTGCTTGCATTCTACATCAATCACAGGAGGGTCTGGCGAGTATCTCCTAGACTCTTCCTGTCCTACACAGAACGATCCAAAAGACAAGCGGTCTCTTCGCAGAGGATTTCTAAGTGGATTTCCTCATGTATTCACATATGCTACACCCTCCATAATGAAGAACTACCTGGAGTCATCAAGGCCCATTCCACCAGGACGATGTCTTCCACTATTGCCTTCCTCAACAATGTTCCCCTCCAGGACATTTGTAATGCCGCCACATAGTCATCAGACCACACGTTCTCTCGTCTTCCATTGCGTCATCCATGGCGGTGGGATATGCAGTTCTATCCTCAGTGACAAGCGGAGGGCTCCAAACCCACCTCCACGTGCCGGCAACTGCTGTGTAGTCACCCAGAGTGGAGAACCCACGGGGACACCACTCGAAGGAGAAGAAGGAGTTACTCACCTTGGGCAGTAA
Source organism: Pelochelys cantorii (assembly GCA_032595735.1). Classification (NCBI taxonomy): domain Eukaryota; kingdom Metazoa; phylum Chordata; order Testudines; family Trionychidae; genus Pelochelys; species Pelochelys cantorii. Next base: position 73,849,808 of record CM064327.1, read on the forward strand.
CGGTGGTTCTTCGAGATGTGTGTCCCCGTGGGTGCTCCTCTACCCTCCCTCCTTCCCCTGCATTGGAGCCCCATACTCTAACAGCATGGGTAGAGAAGGAATGGAGGGGCCCTGCTGCGCGTGTGCCTACCGGACACCAATGACACAAGGGGGTGTCACGGCACATGCACAGCGTGGTGGAAACTGCTAGAAAAATCTCTGGTCGCTGGTGCAAGGACACACCAGCATCCAGAATGGAGCACCCACGGGGACACACATCTCAAAGAACCACTGTTATTGCACAAGGTGAGTAACTCCTTCTTCAGAGGGGTAGCCGAGTTAGTCTGTAACAGTAAAAATTTACAAAACAACAAATAATCTAGTGGCATCTTAAAGACTAACAAAACATGTAGATCAGATATCTGAAAAGGCAACACTCAAAAACCTGTTGGAGAACACTTTAATCTTTCTGGACACTCATTAATGGATCTCCAGGTCACTGTTTTGTTTCAGACCAATTCCACAAGTCAAATACACAGAGAAGGATTTGAATTTAACTTCATTCACAAGTTCAATTTTTATGCTAATGGTCTGAACAAGGATAGAGGATGGCTGGCACACTATCTTCCTTTTAATGACTTAAACAACCAACCAAACAATGGAGGTGCTAATGGTTCTTAACAGCCTCTTGTAACTATTTGCACTATCTACTCACTGTCTCTCTTCTTCTTTCTCCCCTCCCCTTTCTCCTTCTCTCCCCTCCCTCCTCCTCCTTCCTTTATTTATTCTTGGATCTAGACTTATTATACTCCGGTCATCTGAAGAAGTGGGTTTTGCCCATGAAAGCTTGTGATGCCATCTACATGTTTTGTTAGTTTTTAAAAGCGCTGCTAGACTATTTGTTGTTTTTTAAGTTTTTAAGAAGAAAAGTTTTACCTGTTTCCGTAACTGGTGTTCTTTTAGATGTGTTGCTCATGTCCATTCAACATCTTGCCCTCCTTCCCCACTGTTGGAGTTTTCCAGCAAGAATTAACTGAGGATATAGGGGACGCAGAAAAGCCCTTTATTGTGTGGCACACACCAATAGGTACCTGAATTGATTCCCCCTACAGATACTGCCATGGGACAATCTTCCAGCATCGGTACATATGGCGAGCACACACCTACATTGAATGGACATGAACAGCACATCTTGAAGAACACCAGTTACAGAAACAGGTAACTATCTTATGTGGCTAGACCTTCGTTCTTCAGTCATTTTCTTCCCATGATTCCCCCACCCCTAGTTACCATCCTGTGTCAGTGAAGAGGCCCTAGTCATCCACCAACATTCCGATGTCAATGATCTCAAGAGAGGGGTAGGAAGGAGCATTGTTCCAAAGATGAGCTGAGGCATACACTGCTCTCTCTGATGCCTATCCAGTTGAGAAACAAGAGTCAAATGTGTCTGATTCATCTTGGGCTCAGCAGTTGAAGGGCCACTAATGGCCTAACAAAGGTTTCTTTGATACCTTGGTACCAAATGTTGAGAGAGAAACCAGTAACCACCAAACCTGTTGATTGAGTTTTATTTAGAACCAGTCTTTCAGGACCCCTGCTCTCAGTATCTAGAACTTTGGAATCAGCCACCTCAGAATTTTGTTCTGTAGTGCTCAGCATACAAGGGCCTACTGTTTTTGGCAGCCAGGCATATACAGTACTGAGTGATTTAACTGAAGGCCCAATAATAAAGTCACCTGTCCTTCAGAGATTATAGATAGCTAATCCACCTGTTGCTAAGTTGTAAGTAGGGCAGACAATGAAGGAAGTGTTTCCAGTACCTGATTAGGGAGTATATAATAGGGCCAGTGAACTCCTGACAGGGAGGGCTGACTTTGGAGGAAGTGACTCCCTACTGTGTGTAGATAGAGATGAGGAGAGAAATACATCCCCTCCACACCTTTTGTTCACTCTTCCTTTGGTTAGATCCTGCTGCTTAAAAAGGCAGTGTAGACCAAACTAACCTGTCAGCTTGTGTAGCCTCCAGTCCTGGAAAGGCGATAGAGAGAAGGTGATGAGGAGCAACATCTGAAAAGGGAATAACAAATTGTCCCTGTTGCAATGTCCTCGTTTTTCCCCAATGGCACAGTAGCCTTCCTCCATTGATGACTTCAAGGCAGTCCAGGCCTCAAAGCCTTCCTCAGTTGATGATGAGATAGCATTACCGGACCTTATGAAGCATATGGCAGAGATTCTGCTTATAGTGCTGGAAGTGGCGCAGGACATAATTCACAATTCCTCTTTTCATGTCTGGAAAACTTGCCATACTGATAAATGAGGGAATTGTTGGAACCTGCAAAAGACCTGTGGCACAATGGTAACTTCTATACTGGCCACATTCAAGTGAGTTGGCAGGAGGTACCAAGTACCTGCCAAAGGAATTGAATACTTTTATTCCCACTTAGTACCAGGATTGCTTGTAGTAGTCACTGTCCCAGAGAGAGAGAAGCAGCAAGACACTACCAAATCTATACCCAGGAAGAAAGACCTGAGAAACTCTTTTTATTTTGATACACAGTCTGCTCCTTTGATAGTGTCCAAATGCACGTGGAGAATTATTATGGTATCAGAATTGGGTTAAGTTACTACAGGAGCATCAAGAGGAACAAAAAAACCCATAATGACTGAAGGATAACTTACATGCCCACATTTCCCTTACGGTTGACCTGGACATGCCTTTACACAGTGACTTGTGCCACATCTATATCTGTGGTAAAGAGATCTTCACTCCTTAGGAATTTCCTGGGATGTTCAAACCACTTTTAAAGACCTTCCTTTTGAGGCCCTCCATTTGTTGAAGGCTCCCACAGTGATTCTTTATTCTGTTGGCTTCTGTGGTCCCAAGAAGGCAGCAAGGCTTTTTTCAAGCAACATCTCTCTGTTCAGTACTATTATCAGCTTCACAACACCACTGCAGTGCTGAGACACAAAGCTGAGGCTCTGTGGCTGATAACCTGCTGTCTCTTCCTCTAGTGTAATCCAATCTGCATCTTCTTCCAGGCTGCAGGTTTGATCCTGGTGTTCAGAGCTTGACAGAACTTCTCAAAGATTCCTTACCTTGAAGGTTTTTAACTTTTTGAAAGACGTGGCAGCATGGGGTATTCTATCCAATTTTAGTCCCTTCCCATTCTCTACTCTCCTGACCTATTCCAAGACTAATGTGTGGCTCTCTACCTTCAAGATGCCTATTTTCACATATTCATTCATCCTGACCATAGGAAATGCCTGAGATTCCTAGAAGGTTCCTTTCACTTTCACTATAGGGTCCTGTCTTTTGGTCTTTCCATAGCACCAAGTGATTAGAAGTCATTATGACTCATTTAAGGAGAAAGGTCTACCCATATCTTGATGACTGGCTCATTGCAGGAAGATCACTTCAGCAAGTGATAACTTGATTCAAGTGACTTAAAGCTCTTTGTCATGCTTGGTCATCAAAGTCAGAGAAAAATCCACAAATTCTCTGAGTCAAAGCATAAAGTTCATAGGAGCTGTTCAATTCCAGATCAATGAGAGTTTATTCTCCACAAGAAAGATTCCAAACTTCCAAGAACTCCAATCCCACCCAAATACACCAGTAAGGACATGGCTCAGATTTATGGGACACATGGCTTCATGAACCTATATGTATGTGTTACAGTTTGCCAGTATTGATCTGTACTCCATACAGTGATGATTGAAATCAGTGTACCTACCCAGCAGACACCAAGTGAACATGGTGGCCACTCTCCCACAAGAAGGCCCCTTCTCATTTAAACTGGTGGAAAGGTCCTCTTCAGGTGTGCAATGGTGTACTCTTCTCTGTATTTCTGTCAGCCAAGAAACTGGTGACAGATGCTTCTACTTCTAGGTGAGATGGACTCATTTAGGTCACCTTCGTTCAGACTTAGGACACGTGGTGCCCTCATCGGGGTTGTCTGCATATAAATGTCCTAGAACTCTGGGGCATTTTTTGGCACATAGAACATGTTTGTCTCTACTTCAGGGATTCACAAGCCAAGTGTTGATAGAAACATAACAGCTATGCAGTATGTTAACAGAACCAACCCTGGAACTTTCCCTTGCAACAAACCCAGTTACCAGCTTTGTCCACATATTTACTCTGGAGACACCATCGCTGGACCTAACCATGTCAGTTATACAATCAAGGACTCATATTCCTGTACGTCCAGCAATGTAATATAAGCCATCATGTGCCAGCAGTGCCACTCTGTGATGTATATTGGACAAACTCGTCAGTCACTTCGCCAAAGAATCAATGCTCACAGTTCAGACATCAGATATCTCCACACACACAAACCTGTGAGCCAGCGTTTCAATCAAATTGGCCATTCCCTTAAAGACCTGACAACATGCGTCTTACAACAAAGAGACTTTAACACCAGATTACAGAGGAAGACCTCAGAACTTTCATTTATGCTAAAATTTGACATGTTGCGAATGGCCTTAATCGAGATAATTATCTTACACATTGCAAAGACAGCCTCCCCACCTTCTAATATTTGTAGACACCCCAGATTGGCCACTTAATTGACTCTTACAGTAAGCAATTTCCTCCTTCCTTGTCACTCGCCCCTCCACAGCCCCCACATTCTGTTCTATGAAGCTGATTTGTCAGTTTGTGTTTTTTTACTTTTTTCATTGTATCCCTCTGTTATATAATGGTCATGTTAATTCACTTTCAGAATATTATCTGAAGAAGTGGGTCTGCCCCACGAAAGCTCATCACCTAATAAACTATCTTGTTAGTCTTTAAAGTGCTACATGACTGCTTTTTTTTGTTTTATGGAGGAACCAGGTCACCTTCACTCTGTCAAGAGACCATTTGTTGCTGGCCTAATATCTTCAAAGCATTCAGAACTTACTAGCCAATCACTGAATAGACAGTTCTCAGATAGCTATCAGCGATCAACCAAAGTATTGCACAGACATCTTTTGCAAGAGGCAATACAAACCAGTAGATCTTTTTGCCAAAGGTCAGAAGAAAAACTAAGTGTTCTGCTCCAGAGGGAGATTCAGTCCAGTCCCTTTCTTATTCCCTGGACATTGGAATTGATGTATGTTTTCTCCCCAAATTCCCATGATATTAATGGCTCTGAGGAAACTAAGGCAAGTTATTAGGTCAATGATCATGATAATTCAGGCATTGGTCTGGCAGCTCTGGTTTTTGGATACGTAAACTTCTCAGTGCAGCCCCTTGTCGTGTTGCCTGCTCTGCCTAACATAGTCTCATAGAACAAAAAATGGATTTTATGCTTTTATCTAATATTGTTACATTTGACAGTCTGGTTGCTGAATGTCTGACATCTACTTCTTGAAAAGAAGATATTCAACTGAAATTCAGAATACTTTGCTCCAAAACAGGAAAGCTACAACTAGACTGACTTTTATAAAGCTAAATGGAAAGAGGTTTTCTTTTGGGGCCTGTCAACATACCAACTGATATGCCCAATCACTTGAAGAAGAAAAAGTGGTTATTTATTTTACATTAACTATAGCTCTTTGAGATATGTTATCCACAAAGATTTTATAAATGTCCCTCCTTTTCTGCTATTACGGAGTCTTAATCTGGATTCTGTATTGGTGAAGACCTAATGGATAATGGTAACCAAAATAGTCAGATCATGTATGCATCAATTGAATATGTCCTAGGAATAAAATTGATGTGTGCAATATATCTCAAAGATCTGCAATTGCTGTAAAGTAAGTGACTGTTCTTTTTTCATTTTTGTAAATTAATTTTTGTGTAGTTATCTAGTTGCAAATATTCTTATTAACTTTTACATATGTTTTGCAGGTACAAGATTTAAACAATAAAAAATTGGTTCAAGAAAATGAGAACAAAAGTTTATTAGATGCTTCTTCTGAAGTGATTAAAATGATTGAAGATTTGGTAAGTTTTTTTTATTGTTTTCATGAATTACAACTGAAAATCTTTGTATATTTTGTTATCTTTAAATGATCATCAAGACATATTCTGTCTTAATGCTTCTTAGAAATCTAGCTGGGAATCTGAACGGTTGAATATGAAACAAATGATCCTCAATACTCTTCAAGCAGTGGATGAACTGGAATGTGAAAATAAAGAACTTGAGAGAGAAAATGAAGAATATCTACAAAAATCCAGAGAGAGGTAATTCAAACTCTGTAAAATATTTGCAATATAAACTGAAAAAGCAATGATCTGGAGGAAAATAAGAAGCAGCATTTTAGATGAACATCAGTCAGTTGTTTCTATTTTAAATATTTCTTAATTCAATATTTCAGTCATTTAAAATCACATCATTTTGACATCTTGTACTTAAATATACTATATCGTCTTTTCTCTGGATGCCCTTAATTTGGGAACACTTATGGTATGGACCCTGACAGGTGGAGGCAGAAGCAGCTGTGCACACTACCACTCATCCTCCCACTGCCCCCAGCTGGGGGAACGGCAGCACCGCAATACGCTGTGCCAGAGCCTTTCCCCACTGCTCACATAGCAGCAGGGGACAGTGCTTAGGTGAGGCGGGGGATGTAGAATGCCAGGTAATGCCTACTTCCTGGCCTACTTCCAGAATGCCTACTTCCATCCCCCTCACTCCTTCCCTGGCCTGGCAAAAACTTAAATCCGGCAAGCCTTGTTTCTCAGTGTTGCCAGATTAAAGAGGTGCAAGCGTTATTGATGATCTGTAATCCCACTCTTATGCCCCCATCTTCTCAAACATAAAAACAATAATGGTCACATTCATCAGTTCTGTAGTTTGACAAATCACAAAACAAACAATCGAATTTTCTTATATTATCTGTAGATTGAAAGGAACTTTGTTCCCAATTATACTTTGAAACATTTTTCTGTGAATATATAGATCACCAACTGCATAAGAGGGACCTGTTTCCCAGCAACAGGAAGAAGAAGGAGTTGGAGAATGCTTCTTTATTGAGACTCCCGTTATAGGAGAAGTGGTAGGTCTCTCCCAGAAAAAGGATGTAGAAGAGAGCTACCACATCTCCTACTAATAGTGCCTCAAAAAAGAAGTGTTCTCTGACTCTCTGCACATCATCAGTACCATCTGTGCTCCAGTGGTGTACATCCAAATTGGCGGGATCTTCCAGGACTGCTAAACACAAAGACCCTAGGCAGAAAGGCTCTCAGAAGGACAGCAGAGACAAGACTAACCCTTCTACTGCAGCTAAACACTTGGTATCGAGCACCTCCACAGTGCCTAATTTTATGGCACCATATTCTGGCTCTCTGGTGCATAAAGCTGACACAGTGGTACTGAAGTCTAATTTACATCCTTCAGTACAGACATTCTCTGCACCAGTCCTCCCAGTGCCACAACAATTCTTAGTACTACAACAGTTATCACCTATGCCATCTTCAGTATCGAGATCTATTGGAACACGGCGGTTTCTCTGACATAAGGACTGGAATCACTTGTTCTTAGATATAGCATTGGCTCATGCAGCATCATTATACATTCCAAGGAACATTTCTTCCTCTCTTTTTTTTCTAGTGAGGAGGACAATGACGAGGAAGATGATGTTTATTCTTTGTACCACTCTTCAGTTATGCAGGGAATTTTCAGATCAGATCTCCAAAACAGCTAGGACACTGTTCCATGACTGGCATCCAGTGATGGTATGAACATCCATGGATGCCACCACGAATGCCTTTCCTACTACAGTGGCCATGTTGGGACCTACGGATTGTATATAAGCAACATTGTTCCAAGCCTCCCAGCACCTCAAGGGAAAGACAGAGATGCTCTCCATCAGTGTCAGAGATGGGACCCCCTAAATCCCCTAAAGAAACTTTTGAGGAAGTAGAGGGGGCTTTAGATCAGGACACCAGTCCTACAATTAACACCTCCTTCCCTCCAGGAAAGATCCTCCTGCCCCCACCATCTATAAGAGGAGATTATTTAAAAAATAATCAGGAGCGGCTTAAAAGAATTGCAGACACTCTCCAAATCCCTCTGGAAGAGGCTGCTTAGTCCCAGCTCACAGCTCAAATTGTTGGACATATCACACACATCAGACTCCATCAGAATTGCACTTCCAATAAATGAGGCGCTCATGGATCCTGTCAACACCATCTGGCAGACTCCCATAATAATCCCCCTATTTGTAAAAAGTCGAAATAATACATCCCATTAAAGGGCCTTGAATTTGTATTTTCACTTCCCCCCCAGCCAAATTCATTGTTGGTTGTCAAGGCTATTCCCCATTTGAGCACTTTGAGTGCATAAAGTGGGGGCCTGCAAGAGACCTTAAAAATACCTTGCCACCAAAGGATTCTGCTTAATAAAAAACTCCCCAAAAGTTACAGATTTCCTGACCTTCACCCCCTAAATGCAAAAAACCCCTTTTTGATCCCAGGAAGATGCACCTGGGAATTTCCTCCTGTGGGGTTACTCCAAATTATTTAATCCTTTTTCAGGAGAGAGTTTGAAAACAAATTGTAATTCCTTAATAGCTGACCTTCAGTCTTAGGCACATGCACACAGAACCTCCTACTTTTGAGGACACAGGGATCAGATCATACTCTCAAAAAACCCTGTGATTTTATTAACAAACAAAGAAGACATACTTGGCAAAACATACTTGGTTGCTAGATGTTACAGCACAACTGAAAAAAAAAAGCAGATTAAAAGCACAGAGAATTGCTTCCCTGGGAGTCAGTTTCAGTTACAGTAAATGAGGGGAGGAGGATCCAGCACAGAGGAGTTTAACCAAACCAGAAAATAAAGAAAATAACCTGATCACATCTAACTACACATTCACTGTTCTCTGATATATCCATTGTTCCAAGCTTCAGTCCTTCTAGACATGGATATTCCTGAAAATTCCTTCCTGAGTCCCAGGACTTTATCTCTCTGCCAGTTCTTGCTCTGAATTCACACAAAAAGCTGAAGCAGTCTGAACCTGTTTCATTTCAGATCTCTCACTTCTTCCCATTGGTTCTCCTGGCTCCCTGCCAACACTTCCTGTAACCCACTGTTCTGCATTTAACCCTTTACTCACAATTTAGTTAACTGAATGGTTAGGATGTTTAGAAAAGGGTAGTACCCCTCCCAGCCATCACAGTGGTAAAGCCCATCAAAGAATGGGGTAGTCAATGCCATTTTGAGGTCCACCCCTCAAAGGTAATATAGAATCATAGAGCACTAGAACTGGAAGGGACCTCGAGAGGTCATTGAGTCCAGTCCCTTGCCCTCACGTCAGGACCAAGCACCATCTAGACCATCCCTGATAAATGTCTATCTAATCTGCTCTTAAATATCTTCAGTGATGGAGATTCCACAAGCTCCCTAGGCAATTTATTCCAGTGTTTAACCACCCTACAGTTCTTTATTATGCAATGTCCTTTTAATATAGTTTTTTGCTTATCTGTATTACGGATGTAGACGTTATTGCTTTCTGGATACTGTAGAACAAAGATATGACTTTCTGAAATCAATAGATTATCAGGAAATACAAGGTACTGTATATTTTCATCAAAATGGAAGTGTACATTTGGAACATGCACCTCCTATATTCAGCATCAACTAAGTGATTAATAAAATATTGACTTTAGTTTGTAAGATTTTAAAATGTTTTAGTTTTATTTATTTAACAGTGATTTTTCTTTTAAAGCTCTACTTCTGCAAGCATGACTCTCTTGCAAGATAATTTCAAGGCTTTGTTTTATTTTAACAGTTCAAGAAGAAAAATAACATATCAGTCAGAACTGCAGATTATAAGCAAAAACACCAAGAAAATTGAAGAGCAATTACGAAAAGTGAATAAAGAGCTATATAATATTGAAATGGCTTATGGTGAAGGAAAAATAAAAGTGGAAGAATTAGAAGAACAAATAATTAGAGAAAAAAATCGGTACAAGGTTGTATATGACATTATTTTATTTAAAAGCATTTTTAAGATGTAGAAAAATTGGATAGAAGAGAATGATATTTGTAACAGTCCTCATTTATTTATTTAGATATGCCCTTCTTATAGGCCACAATTCATATAGTTTTTGACTAAAGCTTTTCATTCAAGATCATATTTTCAGTTCCTTACAACTTTCCAGACTTTAACTTTATGGGCTGAAGTGTTCTATGCCAGCACAGAGCTGCTGCAGTCTAGAGTTTTTTGCAGAGTTTCAGCAAAAGTAATCCTTCTGTTACATAGAATGAGGGAAGGGGAAAAGTCCATTATTTTGCCAATCTTAAAACCACATGATTTCACTGAAAAATTCTAGGACACCCATCCTTTGGAATAGAGATTTGATATTTGCGTGGAGGTTGCTCTCGCCTTTTACTATTCCTGTGAAAATCCACCCACATTTGGCTGAAATTCAAGCCATTGAAAATTGCCATTTGCACATTTTTTTTGGAGGCTGACGGTAAGTCTCCAAGCTTACTATACCTCTATAGCACTCTGTGCCAACAACAATGGGCATGATCCATTCTTACAGAACTCACTGTGCTCTTCCCCATGGGACAGAGAGAGGGCTACTATGGCACAAGGCACAGAACTGAGAACAGTGATACTCATGTTTTCAGTGCTCTGCTGACACCTAGGCTATGTCTGCAGTGCAGGGAAAAGTCAGAAAAAGATATGCAAATTACAAACTGCAATTTGCGTATATTTTTCTGCTTTTCTTCCAAAAGAGGCTTTTCCAACATTTGGCCCGTCTATACGGGCCAAATGTTGGGGGGGAAAAACCTCTTTCAGAACATCCCTTCTTCCTCATAGAACTGGAATGCCGAAAAAATGCGTCTGCTTTTCCAAAAAAATTTTCAGAAAAGCAGACACATTCCTCGGATGCGGCAGAGCTTTTCCGGTATCCTAGAAAAGCTCTGCAATGTAGACATAGCCCTAGTGAACATATAGGACAGAGACTGCTAACAGGGAGTTTTGAGAGGGAGTTCTCCAGGTGAAGGAGGAAGCAAATACAGGATCCTGGAGGGAAGTGGCTGTCTGTAGTGTGTGTGTGTGTGTGTGTGTGTGTGTGTGTGTGTGTTTGGGGGTTTCTTGCGGTGTACTGAGCTTGTGTTTGGCTGTTTGGTTTGGGGTTTTTTTTCCCTTTCCCGTCCCCCCCTCTCCCCCACAGAGTGTATGCTGTGGCTGGCAGGTGGAAGCTGTGAGCTTCTAATCAGGGTTTGAACTCTATAAGCCTTTGCTCATTGGTTGAGCCTTAATTAGGGGAAGGGGCTATCAGGCAGTCCAGGGCTTTCTAAAGGAGTGAGTCAGCGACCAGGGAGCTTGCGACCAGGGACTGTTAACAGGTACTGTTGAGAGTGAGTTTTGAGAGGAAGTTTGGAAGGGGAGTGGGAAAGGGGCAAGGTACACTTGCCATTCTTTAAGATCTTTTCACTACACTCCTGCCCTTCAAGAAGCCATTTAATAACATCTGAGGAATCTCTCGGATGGAAGGAAGGTATGGACAGTGATAGGTCTGCTGTTGTTACCTGCACAGCATGTGCCATATTTGTCTTCCTTCCAGAAGAAAGAAGGGATTCCATCTGCACTAAGTGCCAGCTGGTCACCATTTTGGAAGAAAAAATTAGAGGACTTAAGGCCCAAGTATCGACCTTATGTTCTATCAGAGAGGATGAAGACTTCCTCGATAGAAGGCAGTGTTTAATCCTGCAGGCACAGCAGGCTGAAAAGCCAATGAGGACAGTAAAGGACAAGGAAGAGAACTGGCAGCATGTAACCTCTAGAAGAAGAAGAAGGCCAACTCAGGTATCCCCCATTCCTGTAGAGGTAAGTAACCACTTTCAGGCTCTCTCCACGGGCACTGCGATGGAGAATGCTTTGGCAGGGACCTCTCACGGAAGAAATCAGAAGGGAACACCATCTACGGGAAGGCATAGGATACATAGTCCTAGGGATGGGGGTTCCACGACCACCACCCCCAAAAGAAGAAGACGGGTGGTGGTGGTCAGGGACTCTCTCCTAAGAGGGACTGAGTCATCCATCTGCTGTCCAGACCTAGAATCTTGAGAAGTGTGCTGCTTACCAGGACCTCGCATTCAGGATGCAACCGAGAGTCTTCCCAAAGTGATCAAACCTTCAGATCGCTATGCCTTCCTGCTTCTCCATTTAGGAACTAACGATACAGCCAAGAATGACCTTGAGCGGGTCACAGCAGATTATGTAGCACTGGGAAAAAGGATCAAGGAATTTGAAGTGCAAGTGGTGTTCTTGTCCATCCTCCCTGTTGAAGGAAAAGGTCCAGGTAGGGATCATCAAATTGAGGAAGTAAATGCGTGGTTGCGCAGGTGGTGTCGGAGAGAGGGCTTTGGTTTCTTCGACCATGGGACTCTGTTCCAGGCACAATGATTGTTAGGAAGAGATGGGATCCACCTAACCAAGAGAGGAAGGAGCAGGCTTGAAAACCTAGTGAGGAGGGCTTTAAACTAGGTTCACTGGGGGATGGTGACCAAAGCCCTGTGGTAAGTGAGGAAGTCGGATACCGGGAAGAAACACAAGGAGAAATGAGCAACAAGGGAGGACCCCTGATTCAGATGGAGAAGGTAGGGTGATCAACTGGTTATCTAAGGTGTTTGTACACCAATGTGAGAAGCCTGGGAAACAAACAGGAAGAATTAGAAGCCCTGGCCCAGTCAAAGAACAATGATTTGATTGGAATAACAGAGACTTGGTGGGATGACTCGCATGACTGGAGCACTGTCATGGAAAGGTATAAACTGTTCAGGAAGAACAGGCAGGGGAGAAAAGGAGGAGGAGTTGCATTGTATGTAAGAGAATGTCTACACAGCAAAGTTATTTCGAAATAACAGTCGTTATTTCAAAATAACTGTACTAGCATCTACACAGGCCAACCACTATTTTGAAATTAATTTGAAATAGTGGAGAGCTTATTTCGAAATTGGTAAACCTCATTCCATGAGGAATAGCACCTATTTTGAAATTGCTATTTCAAAATAAGTGCTGTGTAGATGCTTATTTTGAAATAGGGGCCTCCAGCCCTTCCCAGGGTGCCCTGGTGGCCACTCTGGGCACAAACAAGAAAACTCTTCTCCTCCCTCCCCCTCCCAGAGCCCTTAAAGGGGTAGAGTCTGGCTACAGTCTTTTGTGGCTAGCACCAGACCTGCCAGCCCAGAGCCACTCTGCTGTTGCCCCTGAGCCAGGCCGCAGCATGAGGCAGCAAGCCACTGGCAGCCAGCCCTCCACCGCTCCCCAGGATGAGTCTGCCAGCTCCCAGGAGCCTGCCAGGGGCTGGAAAAGGTGGGCGCCTACCTGGTCCAGTGCGGAGATCAGGGACCTCGTTGAGGTTTGGGGGGATGCCACCAACGTCCATGATCGTTGCACTAGATGGAGGAACGCGGCCATCTACAGTCGTATGGCTGCCAGCCTGGCCACCAAAGGCCACATCTGAACACAGGAGCAGGTTCAGATGAAAACTAAGGAGCTGCAGCAGGCATGTGCCAGGGCCACAGGGGGCAGCTCCCAAACAGGGGCAAACCCAGACATATGCCCCTATTTTGACGCCCTGGACCGCATCCTGGGGGGCGGGACGGTCTGTGCCCCCCAGGTGGTCATCGACCCTGGGGCAGAGGGCCCTGACCACGGCACGGCAGAGGAGGAGGAGGGCCAGGAGCCGCATCAGCCTGGAGGGAGCATGCCGCGCAGCCAGGGCCCCCAAGCTGTCCCAGCGGACCTGTTGCCGGTGTCATCCGAGGCCAGGGAGGCAACAACATGTGAGTTCCATCACTGTCCCCTTATGCGGGGGGAGGGAGACCAGAGACCGCTCGCGTGGGCCTTGCTGGCCACGGCTCACGCAGCAACCTGCACGTGTGCCGTGCCACCCCTGGGCACATGGCCCCAGCTGGCTGCCACACAGGGTCCGTGGCCTGTTACCCACACGCGTGTATGTATGAAGGCACATGATGTGCTCCTGACCCTGAGGTGGGACACAGCAAGAAGCCCTTCCTCCACAAGCCCCCTCTACACAGAGGCAGGGGACATCTCCCCCTCACCCACAGACCCACACCACATACAGCACAGGGGCATGGGTTCACTCCCAGGCCAGCTCCCACTCCCGGGGATAGCAGGACATCCCAAACATGGCCTCTTTGCTAGCACATCGGCTCTGATGGTACGGAGACCTGTCGTCCTCACCTTGCAGAGGTGGGCTGGGCTTCACCCACTGTGTCCCCAGGGATAACTGACCACCTCTCTTGTTTCTCCACAGCCACACCAGCTGCAAGTACGGGGCACACCACCCCACCCAGGACATCCTCCCACACCTGGGCACTCAGCAGGCTGACCCATAACCAGGAGAAGTACCAGCAGCAGCACCTGGGGATACTGCGAGGCCTGCATCGCACCCTGGACTATTGGGTGCACGAAGACCTGCAGCTCCGGTGGGAAAGCTGGTGGGAGCTGCTTGTCCAGGGCCGTGCCATCTGCGACCACCTGCAGAACCTGGTGCAGAGATTGCTGCCTCCTGCTGCTCCAGCCCCTGCTGCCTCCCCAGCTATCGCTCCCCTCCCACGCCTGTTCCCTCTCCCGTTTCTTCCTCCCCTCCACCCCTTCCCGCAGGGACACCGAGGCCCCTGCACCTGCAGTACTGGGAGACAGGTGGGCCGGCAAGACCCCCAACCCTGAGCTTCTCCTCCCCCTTCCCCGCTTGTCTCCCCCTTCCAGCTCCCTGCTCCCAGGTTTACCCCTCTCCTCTCCCACCCTCTTGCCTCCCCTCTCCCGCCTTCATTCCCGCCCCCACACCCCAGTTTTGTTCAATAAAGAGAGTTTGTTTTCTTGAACACGTCTTTATTGTACATCAGGAAGGGGGGTTAGGGAGGGGTAAGTGGAAGGACGTGAGGGTGGAATGAGGCACAAGCCCCCAGTGGGGCACACCAGGGAGACTTTAGTCCTCCTCCGGGTGGAAGCTCTCCCGCAGGGCCTCCCGGATACAGACAGCCCCGCTATGTGCCTTCGGTCTGGCAGCCGTGCGGAGCTGTGTGTACAGGCCAGCCAACTGCTCAGCCTCTGCCATCCAGACTGGCAGGAAAGCCTCCCCCTTCCTCTTGCACAAATTGTGCAGCACACAGCATGCTGCCACCACCTGTGGAATATTCTTCTCAGAGAGATCCTGGTGGGTAAGGAGGCATCTAAAGTGGGCCTTCAGCCGGCCGAAGGCACCCTCCACCACAATGTGGGCTCTGCTGAGCCTGGTATTAAATGCCTGTTGGGGAGGGTTGAGGTGTCCCATGTAGGACTTCATGAGCCAGGTTTGTAGGGGATAGGCCGCATCCCCCACCAGGAACACAGGCATGTCCACGTCCCCGACCCTGATGTGGCGGTCGGGGAAGAAAGCCCCATCATGCAGCCTCTGGCAAATGGAGAAGTTGTGGTACACACGTGCGTCATGTGCTTTGCCAGCCCAGCCCACATTGATGTTCACAAAGTGGCCCCGGTGGTCAGACACAGCCTGCAGGATGATGGAAAAGTATCAGTTGTGGTTGATATAGAGGGAGGCCTGGTGTTCCAGGGCATGGATGGGGATGTGTGTCCCGTCGATAGCCCCCCCCGCAGTTGGGGAAGCCCAGGGATCCAAACCCCTCGATGACCGTGTCGACATCAGCAGCACTCTATTGATGGCCTTGACCACCTGCAGAGGGACACACAAAACCGAGAGTCACTGAGGTGCCAGGGTGGCTGAGAGTGCTCCTTCCCCACCACTGCCCCACGTCCCCACTCCCCAGGAGCAATCCCCCCTGCAATCCTGGCCCCCGTGGACAGTCCTTAGTGCGGATGGGACAAAACAAACCCTCCCATGGAGGGGACTTGCACCACCTCCCCCACTTTTCCCTAGGGCAGCCCATCCCCTCCTCGCACCCCCCTCCTGGCACAGTGGCCAGAGACTGCCATACCTGCATGAGCACTGCTCCGATGGTGGATCTCCCCACGCTGAACTGGTTCCCCACGGATCGATAGCTATCCGGCGTGGAGAGCTTCCAAAGGGTGATGGCCACACGCTTCTGGAGGGGAATGGTGGGCTGTGACTTAGCTGCCGGGCTCCACACTCCTGTGTCAAGCACCACAGAGGGGAAGGAAGGGGCGGCGCCAGTGCCGCTGGTGGATTATATAGATGCCGCCGGGCCAGGGGCTCGTGGTGAGGAAACCACCGAGCTCCATACTCCCGCGGCCGGTGTCGAGCCAGGAGAGGGAGGGATGGTGCCACGGCAGTGGGATGGGTGCGCAGGTGCAGTTGGGCAGGAAAGCCGCAACCAGGTAGCACCTGCTTCACGCTGGAGGCATGGTGACACACGGCGCATCTGTGCAGGCGTCAGGCAGCCTACGTGGCGCTGCAGTACTATCTTTAAAAGTGGTCCGCTGCAGTCCAAAATGGGACAGCCGGCGAGGTGAAGGGGAGCAGGTAGGCTCCGGAGAGGAACAGTGAGAAGGGCACATCTATCGCGGCAGTTGCGCTGTGACGGGCTGGGGTTCTGAGGCTCGAGCGGACAGGAGTCAACTGGGGAAGGGGCCAGGTGGGTAGGAAGTGGCCCAGGGCTGGGCTTACAGCCTGTGGGTCGACGTGTTTTGGGCGGCATCCCCGTCAACCAAAAGGGGGTTAAGGGCGAGAGAGTAATCGCCCCTCCCTTAGGGGCCTGGGCCGGGACCCAGAGGTGTGGGCGGGCCCGGGTCCCCCTACCTGCCACCCCACCGGCATAAGGCGGGGAGCATTGAGTGGCGGGTGTTATATCGAGTTGCAAAATTGTAACTGCATTAAAGACACTAAGTCTACCTCAAGGAGATTGTTGGACTAAATTGTGGGAGACAGTTGGACCGGATAAGGGCGACAGGACCCTGACAGTGACTCCGGGGTGGCACGTCCCCTAGGACATGGGGCGCGCTCGCTCACATGGGCCTCATGTGCGTGTCCCATCGCTGCAGAGCAGGGGTGAGCCACTCGCAGAACTCCATGAAGGTATCCTTCTTCATCCTAAAGTTCTGAGTCCATTGTTGGTCTCCCCAGCGCTCCAGGATGATGTGGTCCCAACAGTTGCTGCTGGTGTCCAGATGCGGCAGGGCACGCTGGCATCCAGGAGCTGCAGCTGCTCCTCCACGTACCCCAGGAGGGTCCGGATGATGGCCTGGGGGTTGGGCTGCAGCAGATGCTGCTATGCAGCCTCCAGAAAGTGCTGCCAGGCTTGCAGCAACACATCCAAAAGAAGCACCAGAGTGCCCAGGGGCAGCTCCGGCTCCATGATGCAGTGCTGTGGTGTCCCGAGTGAGGGCAACCAGAGCATGCAGAGAAAAAAATGCTTTGCTGTCCCTCAGCAAGGTAGGCAAGCAAGTAGGGAAAGCTGAGAACCGGCTGTCCAGGGGGGGTCCCTTTAAGCACAGGCCTCAGAGAGCCTCAGGCAGCAGCCACACAAAGTAACTCCTGACCTGACGCCCTGCCAGAACCAGTTTCAGCTGGCCTTAAATGTGATCCAGCATCCAATCAGTACATATTTTGAAATGCATTTTGTATGTAGACATGTTATTTCGAAATAAGATATTTCAAAATAACTATTTCAAAATTAGATATTTCAAAATAATGCTGTAGTGTAGACGTACCCTAAGAGAGCAGTATGATTGCTAGGAGCTCCAGTATAAAGAGGGAGAAAAGCCTGTTGAGAGTCTATAGGTTACGTTTAGAGGTGGAAGCAACAGGGGTGATGTTGTGGTTGGTGTCTGCTATAGACCACTGGATCAGGTGGATGAGGTAGACAAGGCTTTCTTCAGACAACTGAGAAAAGCTTCCAGATCACAGGCCCTGGTTCTCCTGGGGGACTTTAATCACCCTGACATCTGTCGGGAGACCAATATAGCAGTACATAGACAATCCAGGAACTTTTTGGAGAATGTCTGGGATAACTTCTTGGTACAAGTGCTGAAGGAACTGTCCAGGGGCCATGCGCAGTTTGACTTGCTGCTCACAAACAGGGAGGAACTAGTAGGGGAAGTAGAGGTGGGCGACAACCTGGGAAGCAGTGATCATGAGATGGTAGATTTCAGGATCCTGACCAAAGGAAGAAAGGAGAGTAGCAAAATACACACCCTGGACTTCAGAAAAGCAGAGTTTGACTACCTCAGAGAACTGATGGGCAGGATTCCCTGGGATGCTTACATGAAGGGGAAAGGAGTCCAGGAGAGCTGGCAGTATTTTAAAGAAGCCTTATTAAAGGCACAGGAAGAAACCATCTCGATGCGCAGCAAGAAAAGCAGATATGGTAGGTGACCAGATTAGCTTCCTGGGGAAATCCTTGGTGAGCTTAAACACAAAAAGGAAGTTAGGCATGTTAAGAATAAGAGGGTGATCTGAGAAGATTTGGGGCCCTTACTGGATGAGGGAGGTAACCTGTGACAGATGATGTGGGAAAAACTGAAGTACTCAATGCTTTGTTTGCCTCTGTCTTCACGGAGAAGGTCAGCTCCCATACAAATGCACAAGGCAACGCAGTATGGGAAGGAGGTGGATTGCCCTTGGTGGAGAAAGAACAAGTTAGGAACTATTTAGAAAAGCTAAACATACAAAAATCCATGGGCCCAGATTTAATGCTTCCGAGGGTACTGAGGGAGTTGGCCAATGTCGTTTCTGAGCCTTTGGCCATTATCTTTGAAAACTTGTGGAGATCGGGAGAGATCCCGGATGATTGGAAAAAGGAAATGTAGTGCTCATTTTTGAGAAAGGGAAGAAGGACAGTCCAGGGAACTACAGACCCATCAGTCTTACCTCAGTCCCTGGAAAAATCATGGAGGGGATCCTCAAGGAATCCATTTTGAAGCACTTGGAAGAGGGGAAAGTGATCAGGAATAGTCAACATGGATTCACGAAGGCCAAGTCATGCCTGACCAAGCTGATTAGCTTTTATGATGTGGTAACTGGCTCTGTGGATATGGGAAAGTCAGTGGATGTGATATACCTTGACTTTAGCAAAGCTTTTGATATAGTCTTCCACAATATTCTTGCCAGCAAGTTAAGGGAATATGGATTGGATAAATGGACTGTTAGATGGATAGAAAGTTGGCTAGACTGTTAGGCCCAACGGGTAGTGATCAACGGCTCGATGTCAGGTTGGCGGTCGGTTTCTAGCGGAGTGTCCGAAGGATCGGTTCTAGGACCAGTTGTGTTCAACATCTTGATTAATAACCTGCATAAGGGGATGGATTGCACCCTCTGCAAGTTCGCAGATGACACTAAGCTAGAGGGAGAGGTAGATACCTGGAGGGCAGGGATAGGGTCCAGAGTGACCTGGACAGATTAGAGGATTGGGCCAAAAGAAATCTGATGAGGTTCAACAAGGACAAGTGTAGAGTCCTGCACTTGGGATGGAAGAGTCCCAAGCATTGTTACAGGTTGGGGACTGAATGGCTAAGTAGCAGTTCTGCAGAAAAGGACCTGGGGATTACAGTGGCTGAGAAGCTGGATATGAACCAACAATGTACCTTTGTAGCCAAGAGGGCTAATGGCATATTAGGGTGCATTAGGAGGAGCATTGCCAGCAGATCCAGAGAAGTGATTATTCCCCTTTATTCGGCTCTGGTGAGGCCACATCTGGAGTATTGTGTCCAGTTCTGGGCCCCCCACTATAGAAAGGATGTGGACACATTGTAGAGGGTCCAGCGGAGGGCAACCAAAATGATGAGGGGGCTGGAGCGCATGACCTATGAGGAGAGACTGAGAGATTTGGGTTTGTTTAGTCTTCAGAAGAGAAGAGTGAGGGGGGATTTGATAGCAGCCTTCAGCTTCCTGAAGGGAGGTTCCAGAGGACGGAGAAAAGCTGTTCACAGTAGTGAACAGTGGTAAAACAAGGAGCAATGGTCTCAAGTTACAGTGGGAATGGTCTAGGTTGGATATTAAGAAAAACTATTTCACTAGGATGGTGGTGAAGCACTGGAATGGGTTACCTAGGAAGGTGGTGGAATTTCCATTTCTAGAGGTTTTTAAGTCTCGGCTTGACAAAGCCCTGGCTGGGTTGATTTAGCTGGGATTGGTCCTGCCTTGGGCAGGGGGCTGGACTTGATGACCTCCTGAGGTCTTTTCCAGCTCTATGATTCTATGATGTAACCCAGTGGTCTCTAGCCTTTTTAAACATGAGATCATTTTTTGAATTTAAGTGCAAATCAAGATCTACCTCAAACCCAAAAAGCTTGGCCCCACCTCCTTCGTGCTCCTTCTCCAAGGCCCCACTCCTGCTCAGTCCATCCTCCCTTCTGTCCCCCATCCTTCCTCACTTTCACTAGGCAGGGGCAGCAGCGGTGTAGGCTCTGGTCTTGGGTGCTCTGGTACTGCACCACGCTTAAAAGCAGCCAGCAAACTCCATCCCAAGTCCTGTTGTGCCCCCTCTGTGCTCTGTGGAGATAGAATATAGAATGGGAGAGGGGACACCTTGACATGAGTGCCCCCTCTTCTCCCTTCCCTGCCTTGCACTGCAAGCAGGAGGCTCCTGGCGGGGGGTACAGGGAAGGGGAGGGCAGCTGAAGTACTGGCACTTCATAGCCTTCTGGCCTAATCAGTCAGGATCACCTGTTAGAGGCTCCAGGATCTACCAGTAGGTCCTGATCTACTGGTTGGTGAGCACTGATAACCTGACTGAATGCAGACAGATGGGTAGCAAAATGGGAGGGAGGAACAAATAGAGACTGTGACAGAGTTCCAAAGCTAGGGTTGGGGAACAGGACAGGATGGTGTGAGGTAAAGGGACTGGAGCAGAAGGGGAAAAAGTATAATAGGGAAAAAAAACATTGTGGACAGAGACAGATGGCTATAAGGACAGAAAAGGTCAGGCTGGCAGGGGGGTGGGTGAGAGGGAAGGGGACACAAGCAGCAATGCTTTTGTCCAGAGCTCAGGATTCCTGAGTATCATGCTGGCAAAATTGTGTCTCATCCCCCTGTAGTGACTGGTCCACGGAGAAGGTACCATAGGCCTATTCCTGTGTCTACACACTTTGTCAAGCTGATCTTTTTCACAGGCACGTATAATCAAGTACCATCCCTCTGCCAATGACTCCCAAATCTGTGTCCATTTCTGAATTATCTCCTATTCAACTCTGCATTTCAGTGTGACTGTGTAAACATGTCCTCCAGGATATTTTATTGTTCATTTAACATAGTTACAGCTGAATTACTCATTTTTACTAATCTTTTTCTACTTCCACCCTTTTCTGACACTGTAGACAAATACCGCTATCCTTCTTGTCACCCAGACCCACAACTAGTTGTCATTTTCATGCATTGCTCACTCTTACCATACATATGCAAGCCCTTGCAAATCTTTCTGCTGCTTCCATAATATTTACAAGAATCTCTTGTTTCTCTATAACATAGCTGAAGCTCCTAATCTTCTCAGTTTTGTAGATACAGCCGGTCCCCGAGTTGCGAACGGTTGACTTACGACCATTCGCAGTTACAACCAAAGCTGTCATAAATGGCGGACCCTGAGTTACGAACGCGATCCGTGCTTACAAACAGCGCGGTCGCGTGTAACTCAATGGGGTCTGACTTATGAACGAACCCAGTTACGACCAATTGCTTGGTCCGTAACCGGTTCGTAAGTCGGAGAGAGGCTGTATATGTACTTACTAGATCAGGCCTGCGCAACTCGGAAAGCGGCGAAGGCCATATTACTCCAAAGAAAACAGCTGCAGGCCGCAAGTAGGGTTTCCAGATGCTCTCCCAAAAAGCTCAAGATTTTGTTGAATAAATTCACACACAAGGGAAAGACTCACAGTCTCACACAAAGAGAAGAAATATCTCACGGCGCAAAATTTGTTCCCTCTGCTACAAGTTATAATATCAACGGGGCGTAGATTTTACCAGCTGACGAGCTGTGACGGGGCAACCCGTCCCGCACTCCAATAGCACTGGCCTCCGTGCTGCACGGGGAGTGCGGCGTTCTGACAGTGGTCTGAGCCGTGCAAGCGGCTGCCCAGCTGAGCAGTGTGCAGGGGGGCCGAGTCCTGGGACAGGAGCCGGAAGTGGGGGCGGGGCCTCACGCGGACATAGGGCGGGGCCAGAGCTTGTGTGTGTCCCTGACGTCAGGGGGAGAGGTGCCAGCACAAGAGAGCATCGCATTCAAAAGGGGAGTAGAGGAGAGCAGAAGAGAGGAGGGAGGAAATATTATTTCCGAAAGTCGTTGCGGGCCGCACAGTGAGCCTCTTCAGGCCGCATGCGGCCCGCGGGCTGTATGTTGTGCAGGCCTGTACTAGATAATAATTTATTGCCAGGCAGTTCTCAGAAACAGATAATATCCCTTCTCAACTGCAGTGACTGAAGTAACCATTAAGGTAAGTTCTTCATATATTATTATAGCTACTTACGTGTGACTAGTTCAATATGTAACAAGTATTTGTCCTAATCTTTTTTCAGTTTATCATATATGGAGGTATAATTATATTTCCTGAATTAGGACAATATCAACTTTCTTAAAAATGAGAGAAGAATCTTATATTTGTATGAAATGAATATATCATTAATACTGCATGTACAGAATATTACAAAATGAAGAAGGGCTTAGTTATGTGGATGTACTTTGCTTAATGTTTGTTCTGTAGAAATTTGTAACTAAATAGTCTTTTCTTCACTTAATGTTACTTCCTTAGTGTATCCTCTGCCAATAAATTATTGGTATTCAGGCTGTTATCAGCTGAGTAATTAAATGAAACTTCCAAATTTAACAATATATTTAAACAAATTAAAACCATATACCATATCCTGCTGAGGAAAAAGTAAATAGACTGATAGACTGCCACAGGTAAATAGCGATCAAAAGAGCAGTTATTTAAAATTATTACAAGCAAATATTCTTCACCATACAATAATATTCTTACTCTGAGATGATTGAAAATGATAAAATCACAGATAGCACTTTCCCTCCACCCCCCATATTCTTACATTTCTTGGAAAACTATTAAAACTCTATACAATTTGCTTATTTTATTTTAAATTAAATGTATTCTTCACAAAATCTGAATTATACCAGGATATAAATGACATTGTAAATAGGTCCCTTAAGTTAGTACATACCCTGGACTGTATGTATTTAACATATAGACTCTCGGAAAAGAACAATCGAGAGAGAGAGAGAGAGAGAGAGAGAGTGTGTTTGTGTGTCAGTTACCAAACTGTTGTATCCCATTATAACTACATACTACGGATGCCATGAACTCCGTTTTAGGCTCATTACTGGAGGAAGAAAAAGTAGCTTCCTGTCGTGGTTGAACACTAGTGAAAGTGCTCACTGAAAGCAATATATGATGTCTTAAATATTAGCCTTTGAGCTACATCCATTGATATAGCCTTAAGAAGATATAGGGAGTCCCCAACTTGTGAATGGGTTGTGTTCTAAAAGTTCTTTTGTAAGTTGATTGTTTGGAACTTGGAACACATTTTGCCGTAGTAACAGTGTTATAAATAGTGGTTAGGTTCCCAGGCAATTCCCATCTCCCCCACCCCAATACGAGCTTTATGCCAGCTCCTGTGGCCAGCCCTATTCTCTGGCTGCTTCTACCCCCCGAGGACTCAGCACTGGCTCTCGCAGCCCCAGGTAACATCTCTCAGCCAGCTCCCCATCCCCGCTGGCTGCTCCCATCTTCTGCTCATCAGGAGGCAGTGAGCCATATGAGTGCAGACTGGAGGGCTCCTGAGGAGGAGGGAGCAGCCGGCGGCTAGAGAGACATGATGATTTCCTGTTTAATGTACACTTCTTTCTGGCCCACTGTGCAGCCACTCCCTACTCTTCCTGAGTCCTCCATACCATGCTTAAATCGCCCACTGTCAACTATGACTCTTGCCTGTTCCCCTGAGGCTGCAGGTGATCTTTGTTCATATGTGTTGATATTCGTAAGTTGGATGTTCATAATTCAGGAAGTGCCTGTACGTGTGAGTAAGCTCCTCTGATCTCAGTCCTGAGTTTCAAAATAATATCAAAGGCTTTCCTTTCAAAGACTTTAAGTTTTTACTGCCAAGACCGATGACACTTTCATCATCATCATCATTATCATTATCATCATCATCATCAACAACCATGGGCTCAATGCCCACTGGTGTCCAATGTCTCCCTCACTATTTCCTTCCATCTTTTCCTGTCCAGTGCGGAGTGGCTTAGTTTCTGTAGACTAGCTCCGCACCAATGTACTATATCATCTCCCCATTCTCTGTGGGATCTGCCTCTCCTATTCGGACCATCCATTATGCCAAATACCAGGGTTTTAACTTTTCGCTCCTCGTTCATTCTGCAGATATGCCCGAATAGCTGTAACTTCCATTGTATAACCTTCTGCAGTAGGTTCTCTTTCGGCTGTATCTTCCTATATAATTTCTCATCAGTGACCTTCTGCATCCATCCTATTCTCAGGATCCTTCTATAACAACTGCTCTTGAATTCCAATATCCTTCTCTTCGAATCTTTCATTATAACCCATGTCTCACATCCGTACAACATGCTGCTAAATACACGTTTTCAAGACGCTCAGCTTCATTCCTAAGATAATTGCTTTATTTTTACAGATCTTATCCATTGCCTTCAAACTCGCTCTTGCTTTCGCTATTCTCGTCACTATTTCCTTCTTACAGTCTAGATCATACATCATGTTGCTCCCCAAATACGCGAACTTCTCTGTGTTTTCTAGTTCAATCCCATCTGCACTGATCTTCCTTCTTATTTCCTTATCTCCAAATACCATTGTCTTCATTTTATTGATATTCATAATCAGTCCATATTGCTTCCCTTCCTCATTTAACACTTGCACCATTCTCACTAGCTTCTCTTCATCTTCCTCAATGATAATGATATCATCCATGAACCTCGAGTTGTTAATTCTCATCCCGTGCACCGATATCCCTTCTATCTCTTCCTTGATCTTGTCCATCATTCTCTCTAGGTGTGTGATGAAGATACTTTGCGATATCGGATCTCCTTGTCTCATACCTCTACTTGTTCTAAAACAACTTCCCAACTCTCCGCACGTTTTCACCGCTGCCCCCACATTATTGTTGATATCCTTCAACAACTGTATCAGTCTGCTATCCACGCTGTACGACTCCCTCACTGCCCAAGTCACTTTCTGATCTATACTGTCAAGTACCTTCTGAAAATTGACAAAGCAATTGTAGATGTTCTTGTACTTTCTCCAAGCTTTCTCCGCTATCAATCTTAATGCCAATATCTGCTGTATGGTACTTCTATCTTTCCTGAATCCTGCTTGCTCATCTGCTAAATATTCTTTTATCTGCAATCTCAATCTCTCTGTCAGTATCATCATCAGCACCTTGCCTAGATGATTTGTTAAGGCAGTTGTTCTGTGGTTCTTGCACTCCAACATGCTTCCTTTCTTGTGTATTGTCACTAGCACAGATCTTGTCCATTCCTTAGGTGCCTTCCCTTCTTTCCACTCTATATTATATAGTCAGTGTGTTTCCTGAATCATACTTTCTCCAGAGTATTTGATCATCTCTCCTGTGATCTTAGCATTTCCAGGGCTCTTGTTGTTCTTTAGTCATTTCACCGCCCTTTCTACTTCCTCCTTCAAAATATCGGTCTCACTCTCAATGCTCGGTGGTGATATCTCTTTCAATTCTTCAGTCAGTCTCTCTGAGACACTCGGGTCCAACTGTGCTTTGTACAGATCGGTACAATATCTTGTCCATCACTGCACAACCTTCTCCTTGTTCATGAGCACCTGGTCATTCTCGTCTTTGAGCTCCATCTGCTTCGGCTGCCACTTCCTATTAATATTCCTAATCATCTTATACACCTCCCTGATCTTACACTTGGTGTAATACCTCTCCATATCTTTACACTGTTCCTCTAACCATTTTGCCTTATCCATTCTGGCCGCTTTCCTTACCTCATTGCATTTCACTCTATATTTCTGTTCCACCTTCTCGGAGACATCCCTTCTGATCTTCAGTACTCTCTTCGCTTGGACAAACTTCAGTGTCTCCTGTGTAATCCACTTCTTATTGATCTTCTCTTCTTCCGGAACTGTCTGCTCAATTGCCTCTTCTATCGCCGTAGCAATTCCTTAGACTCTCTTATCTAGGTCTTTCTCTGTGCCCACATTCCTGATCTTCTCTTCGAGCATTGCTCTGTGTGCATTCCCTATTTCTTCCTTGCCTGGCCTCGCCATGTCTCTTTGTTTCTTAAACTGTGTCTTATACTTTCTCTTAAGTTTCATCTTGATGTTCGCAATCACTAGACTGTGGTCTGAATCCATATTCGCTCCTTGGAAAGTTCAGCACTGCTGTACTGATGTTACCCATCTTCTTCTTATCAAGATCATATCTATCATATTCTTGGACTTCCCCTTGTTCGATCGCCATGTCCATTTCTTGCAGTCCTTTTATTGGAATCTCGTTTTGCACATCACCATCTCATGCTCCATAGCAATCTCTAGTACAGTGGTCTCCAACCTTTTTACACCCAAGATCACTTTTTAAATCACAGAACAAGCCAAGATCTACCGCCCCGCCCCTTCCTTGAAGCCCCGTCCTCTCTATTCTCCTCCTCTCCATCACTTGCTATCCCAAACCCTTATACTGCTGCTTTTTTTCCCAATTCTTCTGTAGGAAGAAGTTTTTCCAACATCTGGCCTGTCTAGACTGGACCAATGTCAGAAAAAACCCTTCTTTTGGAAGCACCCTTATTCCTCGTGGAAAGAGGAATATGGGGTGACCGAAAGATCATGTTTGCTCTTCTACTAAAAGAAGTGGAAGAACAAACGCATTCCTGGATGTAGAAGGGTTTTTCTGGGATATCTCCGGAATCCTGAAAAACTGCTGCAGTCTAGCCGTAACCTCTCTGGGTTGAGACAGGATGTGTAGGCTCTGGGGTGGGAATGAGGGATTTGAGTGTGGGAAGGGGTGAGAGGTGCAAGCTCTGGGAGGAAATCTGGATGCAGGAGGAGGTGGATAAGGGAATGCTGGCTTGGGGAGGGGGCTCCAGGCCGGGCAGCATTGGGGTCAGATGTAGGGTTAGGGTACTAAGCAAGCCACAGACTTCTGGATGTGAGGGTTCAGGAATTTGGTTGGGGTATGTGAGGGGCTCAGGGCAGGGGGTTCCAGTGTATGATAGGCTCAGATGTAGGGTTTGGGGGAAAGGGGAGTGCAGGAGTGTTATGATGCTGTGGCCAGATGGGGATTTGTTCACCAGGCTTCATTTTTAAATAAAATACTATGTCAAACACAAAAAGTTTCTGCATTGTCTTTATTTCTGAGAAGGGCAGGGAATCTGTTTTGAGTCAGGGGTCACTGACCCACAGAAAAGTCAGTTGGGGCCACACAAGTGAGATGCAAAAAAACCCTCCTCCACCCCCACTCCCCAAGCTTCACTAATGTGGCCTCAACTGTGTTGGTGGGAGCAGGGGACATAGTACTGGGGAAGAGTGCTAGTGGGTGCTTCGGCAGGGGACAGAGGAGAGAGGACAGGGTGCCAGGAGGGCAGAGGACAGGGTGCCAGTGGGGACAGATTTCTGAGGCTGGGGAATGGGGAGAGGGAACGGGGGGCTGGGGAGAGCGGAGAAGGGGCTGGGGAGTGGGGAGAGGTGACTGGGGAATGGGGAGAGGGAACAGGGTGCCGGGAGGGCTGGGGACAGGGTGCCAGTGGGGA
This sequence comes from Pelochelys cantorii, assembly GCA_032595735.1. Lineage (NCBI taxonomy): Eukaryota > Metazoa > Chordata > Testudines > Trionychidae > Pelochelys > Pelochelys cantorii. The sequence goes on from CM064327.1 coordinate 73,877,428, forward strand.
CAGGTTTCTGAGGCTGGGGAGTGGGGAGAGGGAACAGGGGAATGGGGAGAGGGTGCCGGGAAGGCAGGGGACAGGGTGCCAGTGGGGACAGGTTTCTGCAGCTGAGGACAGGGGAGAGGGGACAAGGTGCCGGGAGGGCAGGGGATAGGGTGCCGCTGGGGACAGGTTTCTGAGGCTGGGGAGAGGGAACAGCGGGCTGGGGAGTGGGGAGAGGGGCCTGGAGAGAGGGAACAGGGGAGCAGTGGGGGCAGACAGTCCCCTGCACCTGCCTCTTCCCAGGATTCTCCCTCCCCCCCCCCCGAGGGAAGCTGGCGCGTGCCTCCTCTGGGCCCGGCGCGTGCCTCCCGTGGCGCAGCCAAACCCCCTCCTGTGCCTGCCCCGGGGCCAAACCCCCCTCCTGTGGTGCAGCCAAACGCCCACACATGCCTGCCCCGGGGCCAACCCCCGCTCCCGCGGCACAGGGAAACCCCTGCGCTCGACTCACCCCTCCTGTGGCGCAGGGAAGCCACCGCACTCCTCCTCCAGGACCGACGCCCCCTCCCACAGCACTCCCAGCATGCCACAGAGCTGTGGGAGGGGAAGAGCCAGCTCACTTCCGGAACCCCTGGAAGTGGCACGAAGCTGCAGGCAGGATTTCCGTCCACCCCGCGGAAAGCCGGCCCTACGCTGGAGGTAGGTAGTGCGGCTTCTCGGGGTGGGGGGAAAATGGAGGGGGGCCGAACGTCTCGCGGTCGACTGGTCGAGGCCTCGTGATCGACCGGTTGGTGACCACGGCTCTAGTAGTTTCTCGCCTCGTTCATTTCTTTCTCCATATCCAAACCTTCCCATGACTCTCTCCCAACCTTCATTATCTGTTCTGACCTTCGCGTTCCAGTCTTCTCTGATGATCAACACATCTCTCTTCGGTATCTCCTCCAGTGTCTTTGTCAAATCTTTATAGAATAGCTTGATCTCTTCCTCCGTGCTGTCCGACATGGGTGTATACACCTGAATGACCGAGATGTTAAACAGTTTAGCTTTGAACCTTGCTGCCATCATTCTCACACTCACCAGTTTGAATCCTAACAAAGCTCCTCTAGATCTTTTGCTAAGAAGAAATCTGACTCCTGCCTCATGTTTCACTTCATTCCCTGAACAAATGACTTTGCAACTGCACATCTCTCCCGATGCCGTCCGATGCATCTCCACCAGTCCAAGTATATCACATCAGTATCTCTTCATCTCCTTTTGAAGCAGTTCTAATTTTCCCATCGCCCGCAGCGTTCGGATATTCCACATTCCGATTGATAGTATATGTGTTAGTTGTAGTTTCCTTTTGGTAGCTAACTTGTCGATCCAACCCCAATTGCTCGATTGGTATCTCAGACCTTGTTTATCCGGGCAGTGTCCGAGCCGGCATCTTTTATCAGTTAATCGTACTGGCATCAGATTTCATTCGTATTGTTGTTTTACGATCAGTGCATCGACACTCATCTGACCAACCCTCCTCCTTTATCCAGGCTTGGGACTGGCATGAAACCCTTAGTGGCTTCATGGTAGAGTTGATGACACTTTGGAAAAGATAAAAAACACAAAGTGTACTATTTAATCCTTAGGGCTGACTTAGTCCATGTCCTCTACAGGAAGAAGAAAGTTTTATCCAGCATTTTACATTAAAGGTAGAAGGACTTCTCTGAAGAGAGGATACTGCCTGAGAGATGGTACCAGACAGTTAAGCCAGATTCCAGTGAAAAATCTCAATACAGAAGCAGAATTCCTCGCCATTAGTTAGCTCAGCATACAACATCACTCCAACTTACAGTCTGAGAGGGTGCTTGAGAAATTTACATTTCCTACTATCCTTTGGATCTTGTGTCTCCTCTTACAGCAGAATGATCTTGACCTTGTGTAGTCAATCCTGTGAACAAGACTAACTTTGAGGTGTTTAAAATGAGCCCACAAACGTCCAAGAAAATGCAACTTCTGTCAATGTGGGCAAGAACCTCCTTTCTGGAGTGGTCAGGTTACAGGAAAATGTGGATTCCCTTCGGGTATGTCTACACTTGTACCCTAGTTCAAACTAGGAATGCAAATGTAGGCATTCGAAATAATCAATGAAGCCGGTATTTAAATATCCCGCACTTCATTAGCATAATCTTGGCCGCGCGCTATTCGCCAGCTGATTCGAAAGTGAAAGTGCTCTCCGGGCTGCGTTAGTTCGAATCAAACTCCTTGGTTAGAACTAACGTTACTCCTGAAAAAATGAGGAGTAACGTTAGTTCGAACCAAGGGGTTTGATTTGAACTAACGCAGCCCATATCTCACTTTCACTGCGTGGACGTCTTCAGAGAACTATCCATGATGACTCCAAGATCTCTTTCCTGATTAGTTGTAGCTAAATTAGCCCCTATCATACTACATGTATAGTTGGGGTTATTTTTTGCAATGTGCATTACTTTACATTTATCCATATTAAATTTCATTTGCCATTTTGTTGCCCAGTCACTCAGTTTGGTGAGATCTTTTTGAAGTTCTTTACAGTCTGCTTTGATCTTAACTACCTTGAGCAGTTTAGTATCATCTGCAAACTTTGCCACCTCACTGTTTACCCCTTTCTCCAGATCATTTATGAATAAGTTGAATAGGATTGGTCCCAGGACTGACCCTTGGGAGACATCACTAGTTACCCCTCTCCATTCTGAAAATTTACCATTTATTCCTACCTTTTGTTTCCTGTCTTTTAACCAGTTCTCAGTCCATGAAAGGATCTTCCCTCTTATCCCATGACAACTTAATTTACATAAGAGTCTTTGGTGAGAGACCTTGTCAAAGGCTTTCTGGAAATCTAAGTACACTATATCTACTGGATCCCCCTTGTCCACATGTCTGTTGACCCCTTCAAAGAACTCTAATAGATTAGTAAGACGTGATTTCCCTTTACAGAAACCATGTTGACTTTTGTCCAACAAATTATGTTCTTCTATGTGTCTGACAATTTTATTCTTTACTATTGTTTCAACTAACTTGCCCGGTACTGACGTTAGACTTACCAGTCTGTAATTGCCGGGATCTCCTCTAGAGCCCTTTTTAAATATTGGTGTTACATTAGCTATCTTCCAGTCATTGGGTACAGAAGCTGATTTAAAGGATAGGTTACAACCTCCTTTTTGGATGTTCTTACTACATTTTTACACTTAATTTGGCAGTGTTTATGCTCCTTTCTATTTACCTCACTAGGATTTTACTTCCATTTTTTAAAAGATGTCTTTTTATCTCTCACTGCTTCTTTTACGTGGTTGTTAAGCCACGGTGGCTCTTTTTTAGTTCTTCTACTATGTTTTTTAATTTGGGGTATGCATTTAAGTTGGGCCTCTATTATGGTGTCTTTGAAAAGTGTCCATGCAGCTTGCAGGGATTTTACTTTAGTCACTGTACCTTTTAATTTCTGTTTAACTAACCTCCTCATTTTTGCATAGTTCCCCTTTTTGAAATTAAATGCCACAGTGTTGGGCTGCTGAGGTGTTCTTCCCACCACAGGAATGTTAAATGTTATTATATTATGTTAACTATTTCCAAGCGGTCCTGTTATAGTTACCTCTTGGACCAGATCCTGTGCGCCACTCAGGACTAAATCGAGAATTGTCTCTCCCCTTGTGGGTTCCTGTACCAGTTGCTCCAAGAAGCAGTCGTTTAAGGTATCAAGAAATTTTGTCTCTGCATCTCGTCCTGAGGTGACATGTACCCAGTCAATATGAGGATAGTTGAAATCCCCCACTGTTATTGAGTTCTTTATTTTGATAGCCTCTCTAATCTCCCTTAGCATTTCATAATCACTATTACTGTCCTGGTCAGGTGGTCGATAATAGATCCCTACTGTTACATTCTTATTAAAGCATGGAATTACTATCCATAGCAATTCTATGGAACAGGTTGATTTATTTAAGATTTTTACTTCATTTGATTCTAAATTTTCTTTCACATATAGTGCCGCTCCCCCACCTGCATGATCTGTTCTGTCCTTCCGATATATTTTGTACCCCGGAATGATTGTGTCGCATTGATTTTCCTCACTCCACCAGGTTTCTGTGATGCCTGTTATATCAGTATCCTCCTTTAACACAAAGTACTCTAGTTCACCCATCTTATTTTTTCGACTTCTAGCATTTGTGTACAAGCACTTTAAAAACTTGTCACTGTTTATTTGTCTGCCTTTTTCTGATGTGTCAGATTCTTTTTTATGTGAATGTTTTTCGTCTGTTCTGGCCCATACTTTATCCTCTTCTATCCTCTCCTCCTCACTAAAACCTAGAGAATCTCTGTCAATAGACTCTCCTCTAAGAGACGTCTCTGTCTGATCCACGTGCTCCTCTGCACCGATCGGCTTTCCCCCATCTCTTAGTTTAAAAACTGCTCTGTGACCTTTTTAATGTTAAGTGCCAGCAGTCTGGATCCACTTGGGAACGTGAATGCAAGACTCATGCTGAAATATTGAGGTTTGTGGGACACCAAACAGCTGCTGAGGCACCTGATAGAGGCACAGGAGAAACATCTGAAGCATAGATCTCCCTGGCACCCCATGCTGAACCGCCTGCCTTCCTCACCAACTTCTATAGCCTCCTCTCCCAGGTGTACTAGAATGCAGGGGTGAGGGTGGGGAAAGTCAAGGGCAGCCTTGCACTCAACTCCCAGGTATGTCTTCTAGAACACAAGGCTTTCATTCCCGCAACTGTGATTGCTGAATAGTAGGATATTCCACTTGCCCATGATCTCCAGAAATTAGGCCTAGTGCTCAGTGTGCTGAGAGCGTATTTGTCGGAAATATTAGCATTATTTCCCCTGGTTCAAAGGAAATCTTTTTTTTCAAGTGCCACGATAACAAGATTTCTGAAGGGGGACTTTCTGCTTACTTCCTTCAGTCCAAGAACTCATTCCCTTATGACACCTAAACATAGACAGCATGATGGGACATTCCATATGTGTTATGCAAATATGCTTATGGTATGAATGTCATAATTGAGATATGCTTTATGCAAGATGGTGCATGTAACATATCATTGGAAAGGTTGTGATTTTCTGAATATGATTATCCCATTTGTATGCATGTATCATTTTTGTAGGTGAAGTTAGGAATACTTACCTGTATATCTGTATAGTATATTCCCTGCTTTTGGTCACTCCCATTACTGGAACTTCAGGGACTACAATGAAAAAAACAAGCAGATCTGATTGACCCATCAGCAAAAGACAGTGAACGGTGAAAGAGCTTAACTCTTTCTGCTAATGTGTGGGTCAGCCTGCAAAGAATGGCTACAGAGACTTGCGACTATGGCACCTGCTTCTGGAACACTGCAACTATCCTGAAAGTTTTTATCCAAGGTGGAATCAGTTTCATCTGAACCAGGCGATGCATTTATGTGGTTTTTTTCCCCTAAAGCCCTCTCTTCCTTAGAAGAACAGCACCTTCCTATGGTGGATGTCAAGCAATGTATAGCCTTTTATCAAGACAGAAATAAACTGTTTTGTGTATTGCCTTGCCTGTTTGTATCATACCTGGATTTCATGAAAGGGCAAGTGGTCACTGCACTGCTACATAAAATTACTCATTTGACATCCATGATCTTTATAGGGAATACACAGGTATTGCATATATTTAATTATTACTAGTTATAAAAGGTAATTGAATTTATACCTTAGAAATTTGTGTTGCCTTTCTTCTACTTTTTGCTACATTTATTTACTTCCTCTGTCTGAATTCATATAATCATAGTGCCAAATTTTCTCTCTTTTTATTCATTATTTTCTAATGTAATAGATAGGACACAGTTTGAAAGCTGTTCATCTTTATAAGAACGTCAGTATTAAATTTTCATTGCAGTTGTCATTTAATTTGCTTTTGTTATACATGATAGGCTGGTTGTTAATTTGTAAATTTTTTTTTTTAAGAATTTGGAAGAGAACATAAAAAAATTAATTCGAGATGAAAGAGGAACTTGGCAACTGACGCAGGTAAACAAGACATTAACACATGTATTTTACATATAAACTCTTTTTACATATATTTTTTAAATGAAACACTTTTTGATCAACCTGGATGGCAGATAAATAGTTCTAACTTTTGATACATGCCCATTGGAAAACTGGCAGGATCTGATTATGGATAAACAAGCTGGTTAAAATAACCGTATCTAATTTTGAAAATGACTGTGAATTTCTGACTCTTTTTTTAAAGGCATGATTACCTTTGTCCTAAACCTAAAAGGTGTTGGTTTGTTCTGCAGTAATGATTTTTTTCTTCACTTTGGTGTTTGGTGTTTTAGCTTATTTGTCTAAACCAAAGAGTCATGGCTGTGGTGACAGAGTTTCCCATCAGTAAAGAATTTGACTCCTGACATGAATTTTCAATACTTGAATTACCCATTTTCTTGGTGTCTTCACTGGGACTAGGAACAACTTAAATACTTTAATTCCTTCATCTTCTTTAATGTAATACTTTGTTTACAGTTTTGTGGCCATATTGGACCCGAGATAAGGAGGTAACATAATATCTGTTATTGGACCAATCTCTGTAAGTGGAAGGCACAAGCTGCTAAGAGCTGCTCTTGAGATCTGGAGAAAGATAGTTCTGTGTCTGAGCTACATAGAAATTGCAACAGCTTGCTAAGCATAAGGGATAATGAATGTTATAGAAAGCCACTTGAAAACAGAGTGGACAACAAGTGTTCAATTGTATGCAAAAGGAGTTTGGAGTGGGTCATTAAGGGTTAGCAAGCAGTGTGATGTGTTACAGATTGTTGTAATGAGTCATAAACCCAATGTCTCTGTTGAATCCATGCTTTTTGGTTTCCAGCTGCATTATGAATTTAAATTCCTAGGCTCGCCTTTTCACGGTTATGCAGGTTTCCATTGAGGAAGTGTACTGAAAGATCAGATACAGAGTTATCATCTTGTGAAAACTATTTGTCCATGAATGATGTGGTGTTTCTGTCTTTTTTCATTTTGCAATGTACATTCATTTGAGAGAGTAGTCATTGTCCAGTTTCACTCACATAATTGTTATAGGGGCATTTAATGCACCGGATGAGGTACACCACATATTGTGACAGGCATGTATAGAAATAATTAATCTGGAAAAGTGTGTTATAGGGGATATTGATCATCAGAGTAGTGGAGATACAGGCCGTCCTTGCTATAAGTCCAAGATACGTTACAAAAAACTTGGACTTACAGGGTATGTCTAGACTGCATCCCTCTGTCGGCAGAGGGATGCAGATTAGGCAGGTCGACATTGCAAATGAGGCAGGGTTTTAAATATCCCGCTCCTAATTTGCATAAACATGGCCGCCGCGTTTTTGCCGACTCAGCACTTTGTCGGCAAAAAGCGGCAGTCCAGAGGGGGATCTGTCGAGAAAGAAAGCCTTTTTCGACAGATCCCTTATGCCTCCTTGCAGGAGGCTTTCTTTCTCGACAGATCCCCCTCTAGACTGCCGCTTTTTGCCGACAAAGTGCTGAGTCTGCAAAAACGCGGCGTCCATGTTTATGCAAATTAGGAGCGGGATATTTAAAACCCTGCCTCATTTGCAATGTCGACCTGCCTAATCTGCATCCCTCTGCTGACAGAGGGATGCAGTCTAGACATACCCATAGTGAAACAACTTAAAGCAGGGAATTTTTTCCCTGCAGCTGACTTCCATTTGGGCAAATTAGGGGCTGTGTGGGGGGGGGTTCACAACTTAAGAACGGGGAATGGGAGGACTTATAACACATCAGTTCCTACAGTCATCAATTACTTTAGTGTGGAACGGATGTATAACAGGGCGACTTATAGCAGGGACACCCTGTATATGTGCAGGTTTTGCATTTGTTGTTCTGTCTGGATTAGCTGCTGCTTTCAGTTGTTCTTGGTCTGTGGAGATCTTGCTTCTGATGATGAACTTGGCAAGGTTGGGAGATTGTTTGAAGGCCAAAAGAGAAGGACCGAGAAGAATTTCTTTCAGGATGTGTTCCCTGTCAAATATGTTTGATGATACTACCTATGGTTTCCACTCTAGTGTGGTACATGACAACTGGGGATGTGCTGTCAGTGGTTTTTTTATTTTTTCCCTATGTTGAAACACAAAGGGATGACCCTTTCCATGAGGCAATATTGTTCCTTAGTGGAATGTCCTTGTATAGTGACAACTATTTTAAGTTTAGGAATGTATCCTTGACTATTTTTTCAGTGCAAATTCTGTGCTGAGTGGCTGACTTAGGTAACATTATTTGTTCCGGGGGTGGCTACTGGATCTGTGGATGTTAAGTGTGGTGATCCATGTTTTTTTCATAGGATCATTGGTGAGATTCCACTGCAGAAGCTAATTGTGGAGTCCAGGAAGTTGATTCTGATGTAGCAATGTTGTAGAGTGTGTTTGGTGGATAAGTGGTGGTTGTTGAAGTTGTGGAAGAAATCTATGAGGGAGTCCAGAGGATAAAAATACCCTTGATGTATCTCAGGTATAATATTGGTCTCATGGTGCAGTTTCCAGAAATTCTTCCTTGAAGTGGCCCTTGAAGAGATTGACATGCTAGATAGCTATCCTAGTACATGGCTGTTACCATGCTATGCACAAAGTGTTTGTTGTTAAATGTGAAATTGTGGTGGAGAATAAAATGAATGCATTTGCCATTGTGTTTTCAGTGGATTTCTGAATATTGTATATTATCTTGTAAGTATTTGAGGCAAGTAGAGATGACATAGTAGTGAGGGATGTTGGTGTATAGGGATATGAGGGATGGTATTTTTAAATTCCTGTGTAAATTGTGGTGTGTGTTAGTTTTTTAATTCTTTGCAGTAGGTAGAGGTTCTTTTTCGGGTAGTGTCCCCGTGGGTGCTCCACTGTGGGTGTCGGGTCCCATCCCGGCACCACAGATCGGAGATCTTTTAGCTGTTGTTTGCCAGACCGCGCATGCGTGGTGGCCATCTTGTGGCTTTTCACGCTGTTTCTGCGTCGCGCGGTCCGGCTCGCCAGTTCCTCTCAACCGTCCACGGACGCAGACGGAGAAACTGCTCCCTCTCCTGTCGGGTTCATTCCTGTCAGGATTGAGATATGTTACTTAGTTTACTTAGTTAGTGTTCATAGTTATAGTAATAGTTAGTTAGTTTTAAAGTTTAAAAAAAAATTTTCCTCATAGTTATAGTTACTCCCAACAGTTATAATGCCTGGATCCCCAGGTTTTAAAAGGTGTGTGCTCTGTAAGGACTCCATGCCCGCTTCAGACGGGCACTCGGCATGTATCAAATGCTTAGGTGAAGGGCACATCCCACAAAAGTGCCCTAACTGCTCTAAGCTCATGGCTCGAGCTCGGAGAGAGCGCGAAATGCGGCTGAAAATGCTGCTGTTTGACAAGGCTCTTGCGACAGAGCCCACTGGTTCTGTCCTTACGAAGGCAGCTGATAAGAAAAAGCCTTCCTCACCGTCTCACTCATTACCAGCAAGAGTGAGTTTGGTGGACAAACCAGGCACCTCAGGTTCATTGGGGTCCCGCAGGCTAGAGAAGGACAAACATGCCCGTAGTGCGTCGGCGCCAAGTCCATCTGAGCGCCCATCGCACCGGGACAAGACAGCACTACCGACGCCATTGCTGGCACCAGAACACACGGTACCGAGACCCTTGGACTCAACAAGAGTCAGGGCACCGTCTTTGTCCCCGGCACCGAGAAGCGTGGCACCGACATCACCGTCGGCACCAAGAGCCACGGTGCCTACAACCTCGCCAGCACCGAGAGCCACGGTGCATACAACCTCGCCGGCACCGAGAGTCAGGGCACCGATGCTGCCTCTGGCACCAAGAGCTAGGGCACCGACTCCACCTTTGGCACTGAGAGCCAGGGTGCCATCGCCGTCCCCGGCACCGAGAGCTAAGGCACCAACGCCTCCTCCGGCATCGAGACTTGTGGCACCTCCAACTGCTGCACTCAGCGAAACACCGGGGCCATCCCATAGCTCAACCCCCTCTGCATCACCTGTATAGAGGTCCAGTAGACTCAGAGACAGAGCTCAGTGCCTCCCATCTCTGTCCCCTAGCCCGGGAGCAGAGACGTTTTCACCGGAGCCACCATCCCCACTGCCACACTCGCCCAGGGTGCCTCACCACCACTCACCCACTATGCAGAGTTCTGGTTACACACCGCCTCCACGGTATTACTACCGGCGCTATTACTCCCTATCGCCTTCACATTCCGGACGGCATTCCAGATCACCATGGTCACCATCGTATCACAGGTCGTCACGCTATGAACACCCCTATGCAAGGCACTATGATTATGCACCTTACCATGATGACTGATGGTACCGTACATATGACCCCAGGGACTGATCGACACGCTCACATTCCCATTCAGTGGCTAGATCGGTATCACCAGCCCCATCATCTCCAGCACCAGCTGCAGCGGTATCCATCTCTCCACAGCCTGAGAGACCACCGACTCCTTCAGGTGATCACCGTATGCCGCTTGACTCCGGGAAACAACAGGTGCCTCTTCCTTCAGATACAGAGGACTCTCATCGACAGTCCCCGACAGAGATTACATCATCATCCCCTGATGACGCTATCTTCCAGGGTGATGCCTCTCCTACCAATGACATGAAAGACTTCCAAGATCTCTTTAAAAGGGTTGCCGAATCGCAGAACGTTAAAGTGGGCGAGGTACAACACAAGCAGCACCATTTGCTGAGAAACTTACACCCTCCTCAGTCCACAAAAATAGCATTGCCATTGGACGATGCGATAATGGAAATAGCCAATTCCATCTGGCAGACACCGGCCTCTGCTCCGCCCACGAACAAAAAAGCGGACAAAAAATACTATGTTCCTGCTTCCGGCATGGAATTCCTATTCAACCATCCTGGACCCAATTCTCTGGTCCTGGATGCGGCCCAACAGAGGGCGAAAGCACCCCAGTATAAGACCACCGCAACAGAGAAGGACGTCAAGCGTTTGGACCTCTTCGGCAGGAAAGTCTATTCCTCCACCACACTGTCGCTCCGCATGGCTAATTACTCTGCTTTGTTAGCAAACCACTCTTTTGATAATTATGCCAAACCGGTCCCTCTCCTAGAGCATCTCCCAGAATCGAAGCGTCAGGTTTTAAAGGGCGTCATACAAGAAGGTTTTACATCCTCGCGGTCAGCGCTTCACATTGCGTTAGACGCAGCAGACACAGCAGCGCATACCACGGCAACGGCTGTAGTTATGAGGTGAGCATCATGGCTCCACATGGCGGCTGACTCCCAAAGAGCTCCAGACAAAGGTGGAGGACTTGCCCTTTGACCGGCAAAATCTGTTTGCAGACAAAACTGACCAGGTCCTGCACTCCGGAAAAGACACACACACTACATTAAGAACTCTGGGGATGTATGCCTCACCCTTTAAGCGCAAGCGTTTTACACCCTACCAGAGGCAGAGACCTTTTCCTTACCCGCCATACCAGAGCAGACACTATGAATCCCAGAGAGGTCGTCAACGACCCCAGAGACGTCGCCCTCAACAGCACAAGCCAGCTCAACAACAGTTAACCAAACAGCAACTTTGACGCGGATATCGAGGGATTGCGTACCATTCCATTGATACCCGAGGCCAGTGTCACAAAACCACTATTCCACCATCGTCTGAGGCCCTTCCAACATCGCTGGGCTGCCATTACGTCAGATCGATGGGTCACACAGCTAATAACATCAGGTTATGTGATACCATTCCTTTCCCTCCCGCCAACCTCTCCCCCCCCCTTCCCTCCCTTTTAAGGGACACTTCTCACGAGCCTCTTCTTGCTCAAGAGATATCCCATCTCCTTGAGCTGGGGGCTATAGAGGAGATTCTGCATCTGTTCCACAGCAAAGGCTTCTATTCCCGTTACTTTCTGACGGAAAAGAAGTCAGGCGGATGGAGACCCATACTCGACCTGCACCAACTGAATTGTTATCTCAGACGGCAACGTTTCCGCATGGTGACATTGGCAAAGATCATTCTGGCACTCGAGCAACACGATTGGTTCGCATCCCTCGATCTCCAAGACGCCTATTTTCACATCGCCATACATCCAACTCATCAGCGTTTTCTTTGTTTTGTAGTGGGAAACAACCACTACCAATACAAGGTCCTCCCGTTCGGACTTTCGTCCACTCCGAGAGTTTTCTCGAAGACTCTCACAGTAGTAGCCGCTTACCTTCGTCGGCTGGGGGTTATCATATTTCCTTACTTGGACGACTGTCTTCTAAGAGAGCAGTCGCTCACCGAAGCCTCTCAAGCGGTCACTATTACTACCCAACTGTTCGATCTACTGGGCCTCATACTCAATGTTCAAAAGTCCACACTGTCCCCCCAGCAATCCATAGAGTTTATTGGAGCTCGCCTGGACTCTATGAGGGTGCGCGCGTACCTACCTCTCTCCAGGTTCCGTGCCATCCAGGACTTAATACAGGTCCTCTCCATGAGCCCTACCGTAGCAGTCCTCACATGCCTCCAATTGCTCGGTCATATGGCTGCCACAACATTCGTAGTACCCAACGCGAGGCTTCATTTACGCTCGCTTCAACACTGGGTCTCCAAGATATACACACCTGGCAAACGCGACCTCCGCAGGTCCATAGTAGTATCCATCACAGTCAAGCGTTCTCTCCACTGGTGGGCAGAATCGAGCAATATCATGAGGGGTATGCACTTTCACAAGCCACAGCCCACAGTAAAGCTTACTACAGACGCCTCTCTGATCGGCTGGGGAGCGCATATTCAGGACGAATAGGTACAAGGTCAATGGTCCCCGGAGGAGTCTCTCCTCCACATAAATTTGCTGGAACTACGGGCCGTATCAAACGCATGCAGACACTTCCTTCTGTATCTCCGCAATCATGTCACCTCAGTTCTCACGGACAATATTACCACTGTTTACTACATAAACAAACAAGGTGGAGCTCGGTCTCATTCCCTTTGCATGGAGGCCGTTCGTCTCTGGAATTGCTGCAATCGTCACAAGATAACTCCGGTTGCTGCTTACTTACCTGGGAAGGACAACATTACTGCCGACGCTCTCAGCAGGCATTTCGAGAATCACCACAAATGGGAGATACATCCCCACGTGCTCTGTGATATCTTTGACATTTGGGGTCACCCCTCAGTCAACCTTTTTGCTACGCACCATAACGCGAAATGCCTTCAGTACTGCTCCAGAGCTGGAATAGGCCGTGCATCTCTGGGCGATGCCTTCCTTTACAACTGGACTGGCAAGTTGCTGTACGCTTTTCCCCCCATACCCTTAATACCGAGGGTATTGGAGAAAGTACTGCTGGAAAAAGCAACCATAATTCTGATAGCACCATTCTGGCCCAGGCAGACATGGTTCCCTTACCTCTCTCAGATGTCTCCACACCACCCCTTCCGTCTTCCAGATCTTCCGGACATTCTCACGCAGAATCACGGTCGCACTCTTCACCCGCAGCCACGACACCTCGCTCTCACGGCTTGGCTCCTATCTGGTTCGAACAAACAGAAATGACTTGTTCTAGAGAGGTACAGGAGGTGCTCCTACACAGTAAAAAACCATCAATGTGCAATACTTACCTCCACAAATGGTGCAGATTCCAGCAATGGTGCTCGGCTAACGCATTGCATCCTGCTTCTTCTCCATTGCAGTCTATATTGGTCTACATTCTACACCTAAGCAAACAGGGTTGGCTAATTCCTCGCTCAGAGTTCATCTGGCTGCAATCTCGGCCTTCCACGAGCCAGTAGAAGGATTTACCCCCTTTTCTCATCCAATTACCAGGAGATTTCTAAAAGGGATCACTAATCTCTTTCCTGTACACAAGCGACCAGCGGACCCCTGGAGCGTAGAGCTTGTACTAGATACGCTAATGCGTCCGCCGTTTGAACCCTTAGCTACATGTGACTTTAATACTCTCACCATGAAAGTCATTTTCCTTTTGGCCATTACTTCCGCTAGACGGGTTGGCGAGTTGGCAGCTCTATCTGCCACACCCCCGTATACTATCTTTACTCCTCAGGCAGTGATCCTTCGCCCTCAACCATCCTTCCTGCCAAAAGTTAACTCTCCATTTCATATCAATGAACCCATTATTCTACTGGTGTTCTACCCGAAACCCCACGCTTCAGAGCGGCAAGCAAGATTGCACTCTCTGGATGTACGCAGGGCCCTCGCCTTTTACATTGAACAAACTAAAGAAGTATGACATTCCCATAACTTACTTATTTCTATGGATGCCCGTTTTAGGGGGTCCCCTCTCTCCTCGCAAAGAATCTCCAAAATTATCATTGCCTGCATAACTCGTTGTTACGAACTAAGAAATAAACCACTTCCACATACCATTACAGCCCATTCCACCAGAGCAATGGCAGCTTCAACTGCTTTCCTTAAGGGAGTCCCCCTTAAAGACATTTGCCGAGCAGCAACCTGGTCTTCAAACTCCACATTTGCGAAGCACTACGCCCTACAAAATATTATCATGAGTGACACAATGGTAGCCACAGCGGTGTTAACGTCAGCATAGAATCACTAATTCCGAACCCGCCACCTCAATTAGGCTACTGCTGTGAAGTCACTCACAGTGGAGCACCCACGGGGACACTACCTGAAGAAGAAGAAGAAGTTACTCACCCTGTGCAGTAACGATGGTTCTTCGAGGTGTGTCCCCCCATGGGTGCTCCACAACCCACCCTCCTCCCTGCTTCGGAGTCTTTCTTGCTTATGTCTTTCAGAATTTGACAGTCTCGAGGAACTGGTGAGCCGGACCGCGCGATGCAGAAACGGCGTGAAAAGCCGCAAGATGGCCGCCACGCATGCGCGGTCCGGCAAACAACGGCTAAAAGACCTCCGATCTGCGGCACTGGGATGTGATCCAGCACCCACGGGGACACACACCTCGAAGAACCATCGTTACTGCACAGGGTGAGTAACTTCTTCTTTCATGGCTCACTACAACAATTTATAATCCACACCTTAATGCTAACTCACTTCACACCCCTTTTTCAGAATAATTTAACCCTTACTGCCCCCTCCTTTTCATATGTTTAATAATCTGTATATTTAGGTCAGACATAGAAGAACAGATCTTTGTGGTTCACAACTTGTAACTTCCACCTACAAAAGTTGGTCCGATAACAGTTATTACATTACCTACCTTATCTGTTTAATGTAATACCAACATTTTTGTATTTTTTTTCCTGTCCAGTCCCTTCAATGTGTTTGTTAGTTCTGTTAATTACTCTTCCTTCCCTTTTGCATGCAATGTTGATATATTTTGGATCAGTGGCTAATTTTGCTCTCATTCTGTAGATATTCCTAATAACACTGAGCTGAACTTGTTAACCCTTGATTTTGAATATACACATATTTAATATGTTTATATACATATACACATTTAATTTGCAGTTCTGTTCATAGCATTTTGTTAATGGCATGAATTAACTTTCAAATTTGGATTTTTTTAAAATAGGTGGTTCTTTTTTGCTTCTGATTTCAGTGTAGTTGAAAATTAATTTTATGTCTTTTTAACAGGCCAGGATTAAAGCAATGTATGCTGAGCTAGAACAAAAGAAAAAAGATAGCATTAAGACAAAAGAAGAAACTATAAAGAGGATTGCAGACATTGAAGGACCAGTGGCTGAACTAGAGGCAAAATATATTGAAAATAAAAATATACATAAAGAAAATATTGAGGTAATTTTTCTTAACTTACTTTTCCAGACAATAATTTAGAATACAGTTTAAAATACTTGGCCTGTTTACTAATAAACTTACTGCTTTTATTGGGGAAAAAACAAGGAAAATCAAAGGATAAAATTCAGCTCTTAAGATTTTTGTAGTTATGCGTTGGTGTAATATTTCATATACTTCATTCAGTGACTTTGTTAGGTAACAGTTAAGAATTTTTAACTTTCAATTAACATGCCTTGACAATCCTCTTTCAACTTTTATGTTGTCTAGTTTAATTCTCACAAAAGTAAAGAACATATAGCACTGGAATAGTATGTCTCCTATAAATTCCTACTTAAAGTTCCAGATCTGTAGAGAAGGCAATTAGCCTTTAATCTGCTGCTATCAAGAAATTATCAGGGTTATGCAGTAGAAACTTATAACTTTACGTACAATGTTCAAACACATATTTTATCAGGACAGTAATTTTCAACAGACTGAGTTTTCAAATGAGATTTCACAAGGCATACTTTGTACAAAATTTATCATAAGAGTTGTAAAAGTTGTGACCATAATAGTACAGGTTGGATCTTCCTGGTCCGGCATCCTCAGAATGAGGGACTTTGCCAGACCTGGGAAGGTCATTTCTGCCCCCCCCAGTTCCCCAAGCCATGGCCTGGCGCTGCCCCTACCCCCACCAGCAGGGCTCCTGGCCCTACCATGGCAGCCCCACCACTGCACACACAGCCCCACTACCAGGCTCTCAGCCCCACAGGGCAGCCCACTGCCTCCCAGTCCCGCCACACAGCTGCGTCACTGGATGTCAGTGGGACTGCCAAGCTCCTGGTTGTGCTGCTGGGCGGCCCTGCTGCCAGCTCCTGACCTCACCACTGGGCTTCGCCCACCCCAGAAGCAGCCAGAGAGCCAACACAGGCTGCCCCAGGGATGCACCTAGCTCCCGCCTTAGGAAGGCAGGATAAGGGACAGGAAGGAAGTGGGCTATGTCCTGCAGCAAAGGTCAGGTCAAATTCAGCAGCTGGTTATGTCCTGCCCACTCTGCCTCAAACTCTTGGGAGAACTTGGGAAACTGAGAACCTCTCTGTGCCTTGGTTTCTCTGCACAATGGGGATAACCCCACTGCTCCCTGTTCTTCCTGTGTGCTTTCACAACTGGGCGCCAGCCCCACTGCAGGGCTCCTAATCACCAACCCTCCATGGGATTCTCTGGTCCTGAATATCCATGGTCCTTCTGGGTAAGGGATGTTGCCGGACCAGAGAGTCCCAATTAAGAGAGGTTCAACCTGTATAGACCTAAGTGTAGGCAAGGCTTTAGTCCTTAGGAACTATGCCACAGAATATGGTAGTCTCAGTATTAAGATAGATGATGATGTAAATAGCAGTAAGGCATGAGTGTGGGGGGAGAACCTTTAAGTCAGGCGTGGGGAACCTTTTTTGAGTCAGGGGCTGCTGACCCACAGAAAAATCAGTCAGGAGGGGGGCAGCGGGGGCTGGAATGCTGGCGCAGGCTCCCCAATGCTGGGAGGGGAGAGGAGCCCTGAGCCCCGGGAGCCAGATCCAGGCTAGCCAGGGACCACATCTGGCTCCTGGGCCTTAGGTTCAGCACCCTGCTTTAAGTCATTCTCAGTTTTCCACAGTGACTGCAACAAGTTTTTCTAGCATGCCTTGTGGATCTTGCTTAGATGATCATAGAAGTATGGGTCTCAAACTGTGAGGAGACTGTAATTCACATCTGTATGCTTGCTTTAGGTTTTACTTACACTTTCTTTCTCTTGATCACTGCCATGTATTATATGAACAAGCATTCAGGAGTTCACTCTTGCTCAATGTGACAAGAAGCTTTATTGATCTGGAAAAAGAGTAGGCTGCTTCACTTGCCTAACGAAGAAAACATTTTAATCTGAAGTGAAAACACAATAGTCTACATAAGTGGTTTCTCAAAAATGTAATTACTGCTTTAAACTTCTGAAAGTGGTGGACTCCTCAAACAGACTGCATACTCTTTGGTAGCAAATTAAAGTGCCTTCAGTTCTGTTCCAGACACAACAGAGAACACACATGACCATTTAATGGACTTTTTCTTCTACAGGAATGGAGTCAAGAGTTCTACTATGGCTTTAATAAGAAGCCATACAACTTTTTACAGAAAGTTCTCAGAAAAAAAATCATTTTTGTCTTGTGAATCTGCCAGATTTAATTTAGACACAATTTTTGGTTCTCAGATAAAATGTTGGTAGGTATGAAAATTTCCATGCCCTCTTTCAGCCCACATGAATCTTCTTTAGCAGCATCATGGTTAAGCTAGTGAAGACCTCCATCTCTACTGGAAGAATTTCCCCAAGCAATCTCACCTACAATTTTCTTGGAGTTCAGTTTTCTGATTGTTAAATAATTAACTTCTCATTCTAAACCTTCTCTTTCTCTACCTTCACTCCACACAGGAAATCCATTTGCCTATCTTCCTCTTCTCTGTGTAGCTCCTGTGTAACACTTCTGACAATATTTTAACTATACAGTCACGCAGATATGGGATATTTTTTAAAAGTATGTTAAAATTATTTCGATAGGTTTTTTTGTGTTTCAGGTGTAAGAAGTCACAATGGTTATATAAAACTACAAAAAGATTCTTCTAATAGCCAATAGTATTTTCAAAACAACATGTTAATGGCAGTGACTAATGTTGTTAGCCCTTCCCTAAGTAAAATTTAGTAGAAACAATGTGACAAAGATCACATCATTAGTCTTCTGGAGACCTGCAGAGGTGTGGTATCAGCGATATATCCTTGTCTTTAGCTGTATATTTGTTTCAATCTTAAAAGCTTGGAAACAATGTTTGCACAAGCAGATTTGTATCTAAGTAATATTCAAATGTGTTGGTAATTTCAAGGAATAACTTAAACTCTTTGATTAAAAAATGAAAGTATTGCAGTGGAATCAAAATGTGAATGCTCTTAATTACATATGATACATCATTTCATAATTTATTAAAGAAAACACTTTGAATAACTTTATCAGTATATATTTTATCATTATACAATACATACTCTGTACTGTGTAAGTACAGAGTAATTATCAATTTTACTTAGTCATTTTGTACATTAATAACTGACTGTCATTTAATAGTTCACACTTATATTAATGATGTAAATCTGTTTAGTACAGCAGATACTTAAAATACTATTTTTCTGGGTATGTTAATTAATAACATACTGGATTAGTGAATGATGTAAAAATGAGAAATCCCAACATGCTATTCTTTCTCTTCTTACAGTTTTGTAGTTATTCTTCCAAGTACTGTTTTCCTTGCTAGTTCACAGTCACTAAACCCAAAGTATTTCTTGCCTTCCTTTTGCTATTTTCATGATGGCCATTCAGAACACACATTTTGAAAACAATGTCGTAGTTGTGTTGCTCCCAGGATTTTAGAGACACGAGGTGAGCAAGGCTATGTCTACACTGCGGGTTTTTTGCAGAAGAGGAAATGCAAATGGACTGCTCATTTGCATATCTCATGCTCTCATTTGCATATCTTCTTCCGATTCTTTTTGCGGAAGAGGTTTTTGCGATAAAAAGCCCTGTGAAGACGGGGCCATTTGTCAGGGAAAAAAAAACCTTTTGCGCAAGAGCCTGTAAACCTCATTTTTTGAGGAATAAAGGATCTTGCGCAAAAGGATCTTCCGACAAATTGCCCCATCTACACAGAGCTTTTTATCACAAAAGCCTCTTCCGCAAAAAGGATTGGAAGAAGATATGCAAAAGAGAGCGTGAGATATGCAAATGAGCGATCCATTTGCATTTCCTCTTCCACAAAAAACCTGCAGTGTAGACGTAGCCTCAGGCAGTATGTGTAATTGAACCAACTTCTTCAGCTGTGGGTAAGCTCGAAAGTTTGTCTCTCACCAACAGATATTGGTCCAATAAAAGATATAGAAAGTCTATTTGTTATCTGTCAGAATAAACCCATAGAAAAATTGGGAGGAAAGGACAATCACTTTTGAATACTAAAACAACGGTCTGTGCAAATATTTTCCAGAAACTTTACAATCTAAATCTGAGGCTGCAAGAACTAGAGGAACAAAAGAAACAAGCAGAACAACAACTGGAACACAAAAAGAGTACCATGAAGAGTCAATTAACTGATATACAGGTGAATAGTGTAATATCTGCAAGTTGTTTTAAAACTGCAAATTTATTAGGCTTAATTCCAAAGGTTAACCTGTAATTTCTACTTAGTTGCTCTGAATGTGTGTATATATTCTATTTTCTGTCTCTTACTTGAACTAACCTATCAGGTCCATAGCCTTGAGATAGGGTAAAGTACAAAGCAGAATTGATATTGGGGTCATTGAGAAGTCCTATGCTTTCTTCATTTGCTACACTGGCACAGATTGCTTGGGGGGCTTTAGGAAAGCAATGGAAAAAATCAATAAAGGAAGAAAAAGATTTTGGCTGTAATAAAAATTGCCTGCTGATTACACTTTTGCTCAGCAGATGGCATCTTCTTGTAAATCATTGCTTGTATCTGCTATATTAGTTACTAAACTGTATAATCCACAAAGAGAATTATTTTGCAGTTTATTACTGAAAACCACATTTTATATAAATATACGGTTATAAGCAGGTATAAGAAACAAGCATTTTCTTTTCAGGATTGTTTTTATTATTGTTATCCTTTCATTTGTGTAGCATATAAAACTAAGATATCATAGTATCAAGGATGAGTCATATAGTTTATAGGTAAACAAGCTTTTGGTTGAAGCATAGTAGCCTTTTTATTTCATGTATATAGTAGTTTTTCTGTTGAAAAATTCATCCCCCAGACAAGAAAAGATTATGTTAGGGACCAGGAAACTCAATGTTGATTCTTTTAGATTGCTCCCTTTGGGGTGGGAGGGCAGAATTTTTGTCTCCATCCTCTTAACAAATGTGCAGAGGTTGAGATCTACCAAAGCAGCAGAGACATTGACATAGAGGTTAAGTGACTGCACTGTTCTTCAGGGCACTCCCTTCCTATGCTAACATTTCTTTTACATATATGTGCCCAACTATCTGCTGTCCCTAAATCCACCACTGAGGTGAAGTTTCAGTTGGAGGAGTATGTCACAGAATGTAGTGTGGAATGGGGCAGCACATTATGTTATGTGAGGACATCTCTAGAGATTTGTGTCAGTAACAGCAATTCTATGTGTAAAAATATTGCAAACTTATTTTGACATTATAGTATCTTATAACTCTGGAGGGCTAGCAACAGGAGTTTTAGAACTATGTAAAGGGATTCTTCTTTGACTAGTATCCCTTTGGATGCTTCAGTTCAGGTGTGCATGTGCCTCCATGACCTT
Source organism: Pelochelys cantorii (assembly GCA_032595735.1). Classification (NCBI taxonomy): domain Eukaryota; kingdom Metazoa; phylum Chordata; order Testudines; family Trionychidae; genus Pelochelys; species Pelochelys cantorii. The sequence goes on from CM064327.1 coordinate 73,898,445, forward strand.
TGATCAGAGATTTTCAAAAGCAGTGCCTGTTTTACCTTTTCATATACCCTGAACATCCCTAAGCCCCATGTTAAGTATATGCAGAGTTGTATGGGCAAACAACCTGCAGTCCCTTCTCAACCATTTTTGGCCTGAGATGGAGTATCAAGCATGCCCTCTTTACTCAGGCTACTCTTGGTATAGTTTAGTTATTTGTTATTGGCATACCAGGGACCGTCACCAACATCAGCTGTGGGAAATGTTCGAGACTCTGGTGACCGTCAACAGGGACTGGACTTTGATGGTGAAGAGTGTACTCCGATCTTAGTGTCCTCATCATCATCATCACTTGATGAGGTGCTAGCTGGCACCACAGTGTCCCTAGCACTTGAGGATGTTAAGGTCCTCCAACAACTGCTCTGAAGAGTGGCTCAGGTTCTGGACATTAAAGCAGAAAAGTTGACAGAAGAGAGACTCTGTGGCCCTATCATCACCTTCTAGTCCCTCAGGAGTTGCCTTGTCACTCATAAAAACAATTGTGAGCAACAATAAGACATTGTGGCAGACACCTATCTCCATTATGCAAATTGCTAAACATAATGAGAGGCGTTATTTTGTCTCTTCCAGCAGAGTAAACTTTTATATACACACCCACCCCTGGACTCCCTTGTTGTGGATGTAGCAAATCACCGGGAGTGACAAGGTTACCAGGGACCTTCCCCTAAATACAGAGAAGCTAAGAGACTCGATCTATTTGGGAGGAAGGTCTATTCTATGGATGGCCTGCAACTGTATCACTAACCAACAGGCCTGAGGGATTTCAACATATTTATGAAGAAACTAATAAATGGTTTCTCTGGCCTCCATCATTCCCTCACTAGATTTAGCAAACCAGTATGCCACCCATGACTTAAAGGATGTGTGCTACCACATATTGATAATTCACACACATTGATAATGGAAGTACTTCCAGTTTATGGTAAACAAGACACAGTATCAATTTATGGTCCTCCCCTTTGACCTGCCATCAGCACCTTAAGTTTTCACCAAATGTATGGCAGTCGTAGTGGCCTTTCTATGCAGAAACCAAATTTAGGTGTACTCATGTCTTGATGATTGGCTGACCAAATGGCATTCCAGGCAACAGGTGCAGGTTCACCTCATGTTTATCAGAAACATGTTCAACAACCTGGGCCTCCTCATAAACAAAGTCCATACTGTCCCCAGTCCAGAGGTTAGAATTCATAGGGGCAATTCTGGACTCAACTCAAGCCAGAGCATTCCTACCAGAGTCACGGTTGCACACTTTGTCAAATATTATTTGAAGTCACAGAAAGTTTTCCACCACCACAGCAAGGAACTGTCTCAAGCTCCTAGTGCACATGGTAGCGTGCACGTACCAAGTGCAGCATGCCAGAGTAAGGCTCCAACTGCTCCAGTCATGGTTAGCGTAGAATATTGACCAACCTAAGACAAATTGGACAGAGTAGTGACTCTCCCAGAATCAATACAAGACTTCCTTCTAAGGTGGCTTAACCCTTGGGAGGTATGTGCAGGGGTCTCTTTCATCAACTCTCAGCCTTTCATTTCTCTAGTTATGGATGCTTCTGATTTGGGCTGGGGTGCCCACCTTGTGGGACTTAGGACCAAGGTTTGTGATCACAAGAGAGTCTAGCTTTTCACATCAACAACAGGGAACTCAGGGCAGAGAGGCTTGCATGTCAGATTTTCGGGGTTCACCTAGCAGGTCAATATGTGTCAGTTATGGTAAACAACATAACCTCAATGTTCATTTCGACCAACAGGGGTGTATGAGCCTCTCCCCTGTGCCAAAAAGCTCTAAAGCTCTGAGAATTCAGTATAGAACATTCAGTACAACTACAGGCATTGTACCTCTCCTTGGCATACAATGAATTGGCGGATCACCTCATCAGGTCCTTCAGTAGACACGATAGGAAGTGTTAGCAGTTCTGCTTCTTCCAAAGCCACAGCCTGGGCTCCACTCTTCCTTTACGGGCAAGGTCCCCTCCTTTATGTGTTTCCACCTATTCTGCTCTTCCACAAGGTCAAGAGGGAGTGAACACAAGTAATAATAATAGCTCCAGCACGGCCTCATCAGCTGTGGTTCACGTTGCTCTTAGATATGTCAGTGGATATACCAGTTACACTACCATTCTTTCCACACCTCTTGATACAAGATCACAGTTGCCTTCAACACCCAAACCTTGAGTCCCTACACCTCACAGCTTGAAAGCTCCATGGTTAAACCCCACAGAGCTCACTTGTTCAAACCAAGTCAGACACATTTTGCACAGCAGCAGAAAGCTGTTGACCAGTGTGATGCATTTAACTAAATGGTGGAGGTTCTCAATCTGGGCTGCTCAGCATCATTCCCCTCCTACATTGGCCCCAATACCTCCCGTTTTGGACTGGCTCCTTCACCTAAATCAGGAAGGTCTTTTCCTTCCTTGAATAAGGGTGCATTTGGTGGCCATCTCTGAGTTCCACCCAGGTTTGGATGGATGTTCAGTGTTTACAAACCCCCTGATTACTCACTCTCTTAAAGGTTTTGGCAGACTTTATCTGCACATACATCAGCCTGTCCCAGTCTGGGACCTTAATCTAGTCCTTTCTAGACTCATGGGCCTGCCCTTTGAACCCTTAGCAAACTGTTCACTCTTATATCTCTCCTATAAGGTAGCCTTTTTGGTGACCATAACTTCGACCAGGAGAGTATCCAAACTGAGGGCCCTAATATAAAAAACACCCTACACTGTGTTCTATAAGGATAAAGTCCAGATTAGGCCTCACCTGGCTTTTCTTCCAAAAGTAGTGTCATAGTTTCACTTGAAGCAGGACATTTTCCTGCCTGTGTTCTGTTCCAAGCTACACTCTACTCTTAGGGCGTGTCTACACAGCAGGGCTCAACTAGAAATAAGCGATGCAAATTGAGCTACGTCAATTGCGTAGCTTATTTTGAAATAGCTTATTTCAAGTTTTGGTGCTGTCTACATAGCACTTATTTCAAAATAGAACACTCTTTTCTTGACTTCCTTTACTCCTCATAAAATGAGTGTTACAGGAGGCAGAGTAAGAAGTCTTCCAGCTTGACAGTATTTTGCCATTATGTCAAAATAACTGCTGGCTGTGTAGACGTGGGCTATGTTATTTTGAAATAATGCTAGTTATTTCAAAATAATGTTGCTGTGTAGACATAGCTTAGAGAGCAGAAACTGCACTCCTGCAATGTCTGTAGGGTTCTAGCCTTCTACACTGAGAGAACTAAACCATTCTGTAAATCTGTCCGACTAGTCTTGGCTTTTGCAGATTGGATGAAGAGCCAGCTATTGTCTACCCAATGCATCTCATCGTGGATTACGTCTATGAGTGCTAGAGACTGATGGGTATTCCTGTACCTTCAATCACAGCTCATTCTACCAGGGCATAAGATTCTTCCATTGCCTTTCTGGTCCAAGGCCCCATTCTCAAAATCTATAGTGCCACTATATGGTCCTTGATCTGTACATTCACATTACAGAGCAAGCCAGGGATGATGCCTCTTGTGGATGAGCGATCTTTCAATCAATGGTTAGCTCTGACTCCATCTCCTCACCTTCTGCTTGTGAATTACCTAATTGGAATACACATAAACAAGAACTTGAAGAAGAGAAAATGGTTACGTACTTTCTCATAAATGTCCTTCTTTGAGATGAGTTGTTTATATCTGTTCCAATACCCACCCTCCTTCCCCTCTGTCAGAATAACCAGCAAGAAGGAACCGAGAACAGGGCAGGTCAGTAGGGCTCTATATTGAGTGCCATGGAGGCATGACTCCAAGGGGCACTGTCATGAGGTGGTTATTTTCAGTCTCCTCTGAGGCAGGGCGATAGGCCTTTAAGGCACCTCAAAGAATGTTCTACCCCATGTGTCTCTTTCTCTATGGCTCAGGGTCTATGGTTACACCCTGCCTCCACTGAGACAGTACAGCCTAGTGGCCACCATCAATAAAACACCCCCTTCTTGGAGGGTAGTGATGCCCAGCAGTTAGGGTCCATTCTACTCCCTCAGGGCAGTGCAGTCTAATGGCCCAAGTCAGTAGCAGTGCCCCCTACTCACAGGGCAGTGAGGCCTAACTGCCAGAGTCAGTTCCAATCACAGTGGTAGAACCCCCTTGAGGTTTAATGGGTTGGGATACGGGGACCCGGGCCCTCCCTCTCCACTGGGTCCCAGTCCAGGGCTCTGTCAGTGGTTGGTGTGCCCCACCATTACCTCAGCAGGGAATCCATCCAAAACATGCTGAGCTCTGAGGGATTTACTTCCCCACTTGGGTTACTTCTTACCCTACTCACAACCATTGGCTTCTTCTTCAGTTTCTTCCAGGATGGCAGCTTCTCCCACCATTCCTCGCTGACTGTCCTCCATGATTTGACCCTCCATAGCTCTTCCTGCAGAGCTCTGGCAGAAGCTCCTTCCTCCATGGCGGTCAGCACTGACTGAGTTGCTCCACTGACCTTTATTCCTATCTTCCAGCTGGAGCATGCCCAGAAGGGCTGTGGGGTGGGGTTCTCTCAGCCAGGTAGTTCAGTCATCAGTGGAATTCATGGTCAGTTACCATCCAGTTTCTAAGTTCTAAGATATTTTGAGTTTTGGGTGGGTGGGTTGGTTGGTGGCTTGGGTGGGTAGAGTGGTTGCACATATGACCAGATGAATTACACCTATGCAACAGCACAGACTTTCAACCACTAGTTCTATTTAAAGTTTGTATTTTGCTACATTAGCATTTAAGATGATATTTTCTTCAAAGGTCCATATTATAATATATTCATCAGCAATGTCCAAGGGGTAAAACTGGCAGACACTACTCCAATTTTCATTTTTTTTTAATTTGTTTTCCTTTGATTATAGTACAGTACAACTGCTTGGAAACATTTACTAGTTGTGCATATGTTTCTGCTTTCCAAAAATGTGTTTAAATCTAGAATCCTTGAGATAAATGTCATATCAGTGTTGAGTTCCATCTTCATTTTCTTCCCACTTCAATTTAAGAATTACATTGATATGTCTAAAAACAATAGTGGAAGTCTGTGGCAAAACTGGAAACAGAATCTGGATCTTCTGAGTCCTTGTCTGTTCCATGTTCCCCCACACTGTGTAGGCACAGATCATGCCACACCTCATACCCCATTGCCTGAACCCACTTGTAGTTAGAAAAAGTTTGTGAACTCACTGGAAGTATCCTCCCTGGGGTTGGTGTTGGACTGGAAGACATCCTGGGAACTGGCTCCAGCATTATGACCAGCTCCTGGCTCTCGGGGATCGGTGGCTGGCTACTCTCCTCCTCATCCTCCTCCACCACCACACTGTCATGCATGCCGATGCCAGACATGTCTTGGCCACACTCCATGACCACACTAGGGAAGCTAGTTGTGTCCTCCCAAATGGCATCCAGCTGCTTGTCATAGTGATATATGTGAAGTCCTGCCCAAGAGTGTTCACTCAGCTCCTTCGCCTTATGGTAGGACTACTTCAGCTCCTTGACCTTGTCTTGGCATTGCTGGGCATCCCTGGAATATACTTTAGCCACCAGGCAGCCTGAAATTTTTCCATAAATATTGGCATTCCTCTTGCTGGTTCAGGGCTCGGAGAGGATGGGCTCATCTTCCCATGCCTCAGTGAGGTCCAAGAGCACCTTGGAAACTACACACTGGTGCTCTTCTGTGCCCCGGGGAACTGGCACCTGTGTGAGCAGAAGTACTCAAAGTCATCACCATGTTCGTAGGATTGTTGGAAGTCATCTCCATGTGTGCTGTGGTGTGCTGCTGACTCTGAAAGTACTTGCAATGCTGGCCACACGGGAAATACCTTTCTGATTTTCCTGGGGCTTTTTGAATTTTCCAGGAGAGCAGTAGAGGTACAGAGCAGTCAGAGCGAGGAAGTGCAGAGGGCTCCCAAAGGCCAATAGCTTCAACTTTTGGTCAACACTGTATCTATACTATCGTAAATTCGGCCATTCAAGATTGGGAATAGTGTTACTTCTCGTGAAAAGCAGGAGTACTGAAATCAACTTTAGTGGCTCCTAAGTGTGACACAACAGGTTTGGTAGTGTGGGCGCATCACTTAGAAAATCAAAATTCAATGTAAGGTCTTAGTGGAGACTAGGCCTTGGATACTTACCTATGTGTGGAAAAATTTAAGGTGCACACATTTTAGCTTTTTGTGCCTTTGTTTATGAATGTATAAGATTGGGAGAATAATTTCTACAAATCTTCATGGAAATATATTGGAATATTCTATTGGCATTTGTAAGTATTTTGGTAAATTAAGGTGAAAGTTGTACCTAGGATTGTGACCCTGATTAATGCCATTATGTTATACGACCTTTGGCAGAGCCACTGTCAAGAGCATCTCCAGCAGTGATGCCAGTTCCCCATCATAGTGGCTAACTGGATTTCTGTGATTGTTAAGCTGCTGGCCACGATGGAAAAAAATGGGTGGATAACCAGCTGAGTGACAGGGGGCATGGGCTGGGACTCTGGAACCAAAATGGACCATAGGTCCATCTGGTCCATTTTTATCCCCTAGTGGGAAGAGGATTTACATGGGTAGTTGAGAGAGGTTGGACTCTGTTTTGGGGCTCAGAACTGGATGTTGCTTGCATTTGTATTTCTTACTTAATTTACATTTTCAAGGCATTTCTAATTGATTTTGTGCCCTTGTTTGCAGTGGAGTTTCTGTTTCTGATTTTGTGCAATGCTGTTTTATCTTGGATCTAAACTTTTAATAAACACAAAACCCCCACTTCCATTGAAATCAATGGCCACAGAATTGTGCCTTGTGTGAAAAGTTTTGAGGTTATATTTCACCTGTTAATGATTTTTGCGTATGCGAGCCATTGCTTGTTTAAGAGGACAACATAATTATATGAAGCTGTTTATCTACTATATATTTGAGAACGTTTGTCTGCCTGTCTGTCCATCTGTTTGTTCAAGAATTCTTCCTAAATGGTAAGACCAAGGACTACCAAATTTGAAATACAGCTTCCTTTTATTGTAACTTAAAGCAAGGTGAGGGTTTGGTTGTGCCAGGAAAATGGGATGTGCCTGAAGTGCAATTGCTTATCAGAAAACCACACAGAAAACAGACAGAATCACCAGGAAGATAAAAGGGGCTGGCTGGGGGCACCCCCCCCTGTGTCCAGGATTGCCCCAGCCTTGAGCCTCCCACCCCTCAAACACCCTTTAGAGAGGGGTGGCGCTGAAGCTCCTCCCCTGCTTCATACAGGAACATTGCTGGCTGTTCCTCTTCATCAAATAAGGAGGAGAAAGTGCACAGTTTGCTGCATTCCTCCATCTGGCTGGGAGCATAGGGGACAGATGAACCTGGACCTGCCCTTCCCCTCCCCCAGCTGTGCCTGCTTAAGCTGCAGTGACCATGGAGAGGTGCTTCTCACCTGTCCCCAAACTCCTGTGGTGAGAGAGGACTGGGGTAGTCCTCTCTCCCCAGGCAGCCTGCATACTGAACCCCTCATACCCAGCCTCATGCCAGAACAATGATTTAAATGAAGAAAAACAAATCTTGTTTGAGTTAAGTATCCAATCTGTGTGTGTGTGTGTGTGTGTATATATATATATATATACACGTATGTACATACATACACACACATAAATTCACACATGTTTTCTTCTTTGTTTCCAGGAAAAATATTCAGATGTTTCCAGTCGGCTAAATGAAACCACTCACATTATTGAAAATTTTCAAAACAGAATAAATGAATTAAATGGATTAGCAGAGACAAAGCAAAGACAAATGGAAACAACAAAGAAATCTCTTATAGAGTTGAGGTAAAAATTTCCATTTCTATCAAAGATGTTTAAAATGTAGCTTTTATGTTATCTTTACAGAATTATTTATAGCAAATCTAATGCAGTTTTATCAATAATTCAAAAGTATTTTGTTTGATTATTCTTTGTGGGTTTTGTGCATTTGTAGAAGACATTCATGATAAATTGTCTGCCTGGTAAATGGTATTTCAGGCATCAGGACTATTTTCCAAAATCTAATAATATCCATGGTCAGTTGCATCTTTAATTAATGGAGGATTTTTTTGTGTTCTGGTTTTTCTCTGTTTCAAGAAATGTGGACCTACACTTACTGTGACTGATGAGTCCTGAAAATAATCTCCAAGGGTCCTATCCAGCTGAAAATACCTGTAGCCTGGTAGGCCATGCAAACCTTGGAGAGCCATATATGATGATTGCACAGCAGGCTTACTCTTCTCTAGGATAAAGGTGAGCCTGCTGTGCAATGTCAAAGAGAAAATAGCTCTGTGCTGTTACTGTTGAATTGCAAAGCTACTTACAGGATGGGGAAACTCATGAAAAAAAAGAGTGTCTTGTCACCACACACTATAGCTCCTTTTCTGCAATCACATTTACTTCCATTTGCTGGTGCTACATATTCCCAGCTGCCTGGGATTGGCTTCTTCCAAACTGTGATTCAAGCAGATGGATTCCACTGAATTTAGTGTTCAGACTTTTAGACCTCTGTTGAACTCCAAAAATAGAGAGGATCAGTGCTCAGAACCCCTCTTGTTTCCAAGGGTCTCACATCCACGATTGATACTGACATCCATTTGATTTGTTTCATGCATTGGGATATTGTATTCCAAACTCTTTCTTTGATTCTGGCCAAGAATCTTTAAAAGCAGTGAAAGATTGTAGTGCTTGTTCAGTCACTTTCAGTCTCTGATTCTGAATAATGAATTCAGCACTCCTTCTGCTGAGGGATTCCTCAACAATTTTTCCTATTCCCCCTCTTTAAAAAGACCATCAATTTTGAAATATGGTAAAGAATACTTTTCATACTTCTTGAGCCTCTGCATTTCAGGTATACCATCTCATTCTAGAGATCTGAAGCCATTCCACTTCCAAGACTTGGATCCAAATGATTAAAGTTGCTTGTTCCCCCATCTAACTTTTTTCATTCTGCCCTGCACAAAGATCATACACCACAAGTAGAATTCCTCCCCCATGTGAACTGCTGGAAAGCTAGGACTGTACAACTATGTCCTCTATGATCATTGGAGCATACAGACTGTGTTTAGAAAAGGGGTGGGAAAAAGGAAAGGAAAAGGTTCTTTCGCATTGCTTGCTACTTCTTGCTGATTGTTATTTCCCATCAGTGAGGATTAGTGGTGAGAATATGAAGAAAAAAGGAATATTTCTTGCCTGTTAATTTATTTTATTCTATTAATGTTTCTAATAATCTGTCCCACTAGTTGGCATTTTATGTGCATATCTTAAAGAAGCCTTTTCCTGGAACAAATTCCTATTATTTTCTGGGTGGTAAACCTAGAATAATGTTAAACATGCTAATCTGTTTGGATTTTATTTTCTACCTTTGGGTGGAATGGTTTTAGTGTCTGTTATACAGCTTTGGAAGAACCCTTCTGGAAGTTGGCAGGAAGGGCTAACAAAGTATTCCCAGCATTCTCTTCAAAATGCTTGAACTGATGCCATCTATGAGGAAAGTGATTAATTCATCTGTGAGAATTATGCTACATCTACACTGCTTCCCTCTTGCAGAAGAGGAAATGCAAACGAAGCGCTCATTAGCATATGTTGGGCTCTCATTTGCATATTCTCTTCCGATCCTTTTTGCGGAAGAGGTTTGAAGAATAAGGGTTCTTGCGCAAAAGGGGTTTTTTAAAAAGGCACCATCTACACAGCGTTTTTTCGTGCAAAAACCTCTTCCGCAAAAAGGATTGGAAGAGAAAATGCAAATGAGAGCGCAGCATATGCTAATGAGTGCTCCATTTGCATTTCCTTTTCCGCAAGAGGGAAGCAGTGTAGAGCCTTAGTGTAGATATTGACAAAATTAATGCAAGTATCAGGTAAGAAACTTCACTGTTTGGTCTGGATCAGTTTCTTAGAACCAGTAACAAAAGATGATAATACAAATACCTCAGTAGGTATTTTAATCTGTTTATCAGCAGACCCATGATATGGGAGTTGCTGTTTCTATGAAGAAACCATTCATACTTTAGGGAAACAGCTATCCTTTGATTCCAGGTGTTGATTCCTGCCTGTCTTGGTGGAGAAACTGGTGACATGAGGTTCCTGCTGCTGCCTTCACTCATGGCTATTGCTTACTTTCTAGCTTACTCCTTCACACTTTTCTCTGATCTCCTCTCCCACTTATTAAAAAGTGAAACCCTAAACATAAACCACAAGAAAAAAATAGAAAATGTGACTACTAAAACAACAGTATTGTAAAATGAAAAAAATTCCAGCATACCAGCAGCTGTGTAACTGAAAAGACAAAAATCACAAATCCTTATGCCAATACACTAACCAAGGAAAACAGCCAGTCTAGGCAATGGTGAATCACTTTGAAAAATCTTACTGCATTTCACTGTCCCTGGGAAAAACAAAAACAAAGCAATAGCCTTATAGAAAATACGCAGAACTGGCAATTCTAAACAACAACCTACCACATTCCCATCTGCACCAAATCCTCTTGTCTCAGAGTCACTGGGGGTAAAGAGGAGCAAGTTTTATCATGGAGGAGATCCTCAAGGAATCCATTTTGAAGCACTTGGAAGAGAGGAAAGTGATCAGGAATAGTCAACATGGATTCACCAAGGGCAAGTCATGCCTGACCAATCTGATTAGCTTCCATGATGAGGTAACTGACTCTGTGGACATGGGGAAGTCAGTGAATGTGATGTAACTTGACTTTAGCAAAGCTTTTGATACTGTCTCCCACAATATTCTTGCCAACAAGTTAAGGAAGTATGGGTTGGATAAATGGACTTTAAGGTGGATAGAAAGTTGGCTAGATTGTCGGGCCCAACAGGTAGTGATCAACGGCTTGATGTCTGGTTGTTGGTGAGTTTCAAGCAGAGTGCCCCAAGGATCAGTTCTAGGGCCAGTTTTGTTCAACATCTTTATTAATGACCTGGATGAAGGGATAAATTGCACCTTCAGCAAGTTTGTGGATGACACTAAGCTAAGGGGAGAGATAGATATATTGGAGGGTAGGGATAGGGTCCAGAGTGACCTAGACAAATTGGAGGATTGGGCAAAAAGAAATCTGGTAAGGTTCAGCAAGGACAAGTGCAGAGTCCTGAATTTGGGACGGAAGAATCCCAAGCATTGTTACAGGCTGGGGACTGACTGGCTAGGTAGCAGTTGAGCAGAAAAGTACCTAAGGATTACAATGGATGAGAAGCTGGATATGAGTCAACAGTGTGCCCTTGTAGCCAAAAAGTCTAATGGCATATTAGGGTGCATTAGAAGCAGCATTTCCAGCAGATCTAGAGAAGTTATTATTCCCCTTTATTCGGCATTGGTGAGCCACATCTGGAGTGTTGCGTCCAGTTCTGGGCCCCCCAGTATAGAAAGGATGTGGACGCATTAGAGAGGGTCCAGCAGAGGGCAACCAAAATGATTAGGGGGCTGGAGCACATGACTTATGAGGAGAGGCTGAGGGATTTGGGCTTATTTAGTCTGCAGAAGAGAAGAGTGAGGGAGGGGGGATTTCATAGCAGCCTTCAACTTCCTGAAGTGGAAGTTCCAAAGAGAGGCTGTTCTCAGTAGTGATGGATGACAGAATGAGGAGCAATGGTCTCAGGTTACAGTGGGGGAGGTCTAGGTTGGATATTAGGAAAAACTATTTCACTAGAAGGGTGGTGAAGTACTGGAATGGGTTACCTAGGGAGGTGGTGAACTCTGCATTCCTAGGGGTTTTAAGTCCTGGCTTGACAAAGTCCTACCTTGGATGATTTAGTTAGCGTTGGTCCTGCTTTGGGCAGGGGGCTGGACTCGATGACCTCCTGAGGTCTCTTCCAGCCCTAGGATTCTATGATTGGATTAGTGGGGAATAGCCAACACTTGGTGTCCTAAGGGAACGGGGTGTGTGAGTACTTGATCATGTTGGAACCTTTCACTTCCCTGTGCTTAACAGCCTACATAATGTGCCTGGGACATGAAAAGAAGGAAATGGGAGCAAAGGGGACTCATGCTCGCAAGCTGCATCTCACACAAGTATAATTTTAAAGGAAAACTTTGCATGGGAGGGAAAAATGATCCTTTCCAAGGAAAACTGATATTTTTAAAGTAGAAGCTGTTTTTGAAGTTGCAGAGAGTTTTAAATGTTAGTAGTCTGATGGGGTTAGATTAGTGGGCAGAGTACCTGCGAGGCATTCAAAATAACGTACGTGTGTGTGTGTGTGTGTGTGTGTGTGTATAATCACATGGTTCTAAATGCTTTTCCAAGTGGATCTTAACATATATTAAATTAATCTTTCTGTCTAAAGTAAAATTAAATATGAAACTATATAAGGTAAGACTAAAAATCCATTTTAAACGTTTTCTTTTGAAGGAAAAATTTTAGTGCTGTTAGTTCTAAGCAGGAGAAAAATCAGATGATAGTGGATTACCTCAAAAATGAATTCGAAAAATATGAGAAGAAAATACAGCATGAGGAAAAAACATATGGAGAATTACTGTGGACTAGACAGAAAAATTTGGAAGATATGAAGGTGGGTACCATTAGAACAATTTTTTTAACAGAAGCAAAATGGAATCACTTAAAGCTGGCTAGTTGCTGATGTCTTTTAAATACTTTGGCACAATTTTATTAAATGTTCAGTATATAAGAACACAGTCTTCTTGGCAATAAACAAGTAATACTCCTATTGAAGACCATTGCTATTTTTCTGTGTTAGAACTGTAAGATCTGGTCCTGACATTCTTAAATGACTTCCTTTAGGAAAAGTATACAGTTCTTAATTTGATATTGTATGTTTGTGTTAAGAGTTTCCCATTCTATTTTCCTGACCTCTATAGTACAAGTAATAAATACACTAAATCTTTTTATCACTTTATAAATTGGAAGGCAACAGATATTCCATAATGGCATCTTCTATGTGAAATTTGACTGGAGCACTGATGCTGTATTTGGCACAAACAGATGGACCCCCCTGAGCCCGTGTAGAGTTAATTGCAAAATCAGGGCCTACTGAAGCAGAAGTTAAGAAAATACAGTTGCTTTAACCACAAAACTCTTATGAAAGATCAGCTACTGTAAAATTCCCTAAATTCTATGTTGAAGAATTATTCTCGCATTTTAACTTTTTCGTCTAAGAAAGAAAAATTGCATAGTGTTTCTTTTGTTTCATTGACAATGTTTCATTTCTGTTGTGCTATGCATACAAATAATATTAAATTACTTACATGGTTCTAAGAAGACTGATAGATTAATATTTGTTTCTTCAATTATGTTTAAAACAATAATAGACTACAGGTTGACCTCTCTAAACTAGGAGTCCCTGATCTGGCAACATCTGTGGTCCAGCATGATCATGGATGTTCCTGGACCAAAGAGCCCCATAGGCTATGAGTCAGGCAGTAGGAGGATCTGTGGCTGGGAGCCTGGCCAGGAGCTCAAGCAGGGCTGGTGGGAGCAGACCCAGCAGCCTGGCCAGGGCTGGCACATGTGAGCTGAGCAAGGTGGGCGGCAGGCAGCCTCAGCGGGGCTAGTGGCAGCAGGGCGGGTAGCTGAAGCAGGACTGATGGCTGGGAGCTTGACGACAGTGGAGCTAGCAGCCTGGCTAGGTGGCTGGTGGTCCAGCAAGGGCCAGTGGCCCGGCAAGGGCCAGTGATAGCAAGGTGGGCAGCATGAATGAGGCAGGCAAGAAGACTGGAGCCGGTGGTAGTGGGGCCAGTAGCCCAAGCGGGGCCAGCAGCTGGGAGCCCTGCCAGTGACAGTGAGACTGGCAGCCCAACAAGGACCAGTGAGACTGGCAGCCCAGCAAGGACCAGTGGCTGAGAGACCGGCTAGGATCGTCAGCAGTGAGGCTGGCAGCCCAAGCAGGGTGAACTGCAGCAGGGCCAGGAGCCTATCCGAGGCTAGAAGCAAAGCCGGTCCAGGGAGCCAGAGGGCTGGGGGGGGGAGCAGAACTGACCTCCCATTATCCGCCAAACTCCCTCGTTCAGAACCAGTCAGGCCCCGAGGGTGCTATACCAGGGAGATCCAACCTGTATTAAAATTTGACAGAATTTAAAAAAAATGTTTATTGTATTCCTCACCATTATATTTGTTGTTTTATTTTTACACTTCACTGAGAATAGGCATTGAAAATAGTCTAATTGCTTCTCTAGTCTAATTGCTTCTCTTGTCATAAATACTCAGTTTCACTTTCCAGCTTTGATGTACTAGAAAGTGGTACTATGTAGTATTTTGATTGCAAATATTTCAGAGGACTGTTTAAATCAAAGTAATATCATTTCATTCAAATACAGGGAAGGCTTTGTTATCCAGCACTCATGGGGAATGGGGGTTGCCAGTTAATTGAATGTACCGGATAACAAAGCTTATTGCTCTGCCCCCTCCCGCTACTGGCAGATCTGGCTCCCGGCAGCTTGAGGCAAGCTGAGGGGGAAGGATGCACCTGCTGATGACATCAGCCAATAGTGTCATCTGTCAAAAGCCCTGAAACAGCCGGCTGGATAGGTGGGAGTCAGGCGTGTGCACCTGACGATATAGCGGTATTGTGGCTGGGGGAATGCAGGTTAGCAACGTTTTCTGTTTAGCAGAATGCCAGATAGCAAAACTTTCACTGTATTACTAAAACAATTTATGAAATATTTCAGTTAACATTGGACCTGTTTCTCTCCTGCCTTTTCATATTGTGCGGGCATTTGCACATGTGAAAAGTAATATGCGTGAATATGAAATATCAGTGCACTCCACTTTCAACAGTAGCAGTAGTGTTTTGTGCTCACTTTGTATTCATACATTGTTGTTTCTACAAAGCCTGTGTTGATCAGAACTCACAGGAGAATGAACATAGATACAGCAGCAGATTTAAAAGTTGAAGCTTTTCAACTTCATTAACAGTTTAATGGGGGAGAGTGCTAAATCCTCCAATACCAGGCATTTACTTGGGTTCAGTGCAATGTGAAATGGACTCCATGGCAAATAATAAATATTCAGGTTTGCCCCTCTTCAGCCTAACCCCTGGGGTTCAACTTCTGTTTCTCCCTTTGAAGGGAGATGAGAATATACATGCAGCACACTTAAGGTCTCCCTTTTTTCTGCAGACTATTAGGATCCAACAGTATTTCACATTTACCTCTGAGAGAAGACCCCTGTGAGCATCTCACCAGCTCTGGCCACAAGGCATGCCACTGAATAACTTGGCTGTAACCCTGACCCTAGTGTTTGGTATCTGCCTCCAGTCTCTAAGGGTATGTCTACACTAGCTCGTTAGTTCGAGCTAGGTAGGCAAATGAGAGCAACCGGAGTTGCAAATGAAGCCCGGGATTTAAATATCCCGGGCTTCATTTGCATGTTCCCAGGCGGCGCCATTTTTAAATCCCCCTTAGTCCGAACTAACTGCCCGCAGCTAGACGCGGCAGTTAAACGTTAATTCAAACTAACTCCTTAGTTCGAATGATCTGTTACTCCTCCTCATTTGCCTACCTAGCTCGAACTAACGAGCTAGTGTAGACATACCCAAATTTCTTTCAAACAGATAATAGTTCTTTGTCGGAAAAAACTTGTCTTCCCTGTAAAATTTAGAAACATTGTTCCATGAGGGTTAAGGGGCATTTCGGAATAGCAAGTTATTTCAAAATTTGTTGCTGTGTAGACAGCACCAACTTACAAAATAAGCTATTTCAAAATACAGTCGAAATAAGCTATGAACTTTGCTTAGTGCAAATTGCATAGTTTATTTTGAGCTAAGGGTGCTGCGTAGATGCACCCTTGCTCTCTTGTGGGCTCAATGCCTTATTGATTGCTTGCAAATCCAGGCATCCACCTTATTTGTGATGTCTCCTGAAAACTACTCGTAGGAAAGATTTGGCTCATATTTTTTAACTATCCTATTAGTTTCCATTGTAGGGTGGACAGCCCATAACTTTACAATGTTAGGAGCCCCAGCCTGGACCCTTTTGGGAATCAAACCCCTCCATAACTCCAGATGTTGACATACCATTTGTTGGACAGGCCTATGCCCCACACAAGCTAACTTTCCTCCATTGTGCAGTAAATGTATGTCTTTCCAGATAGTTATTATCCCTTTGTACTGCAAAAGGCCTGGCTTTTACAGACAAACTTGTTCATAGATTATAAGGTGAGAGGAATCACTCTGATCATCTAGTCTGAACTGCATAACACAAGGCATCTGGGCATTCTCTTAAATCTGTTTTGATCCTTCACTTATGCTTGATAAATCAAACTTAATTTAACTTGTATGTCTGCCAGTTCCAATGCATGCCTGCAACTGTCTCTTGATGTCCCAGGCACAACTTCATTGACTCTAAAAGCTCTGGAAAGCCACATCAAATGCTTCCTTGCATAGCATTATTTCTGCCCTTCAAGAACATCCTTTTGGCAAAACTTTTGCTGATTCAAAAGATCTGTATAGTTATGGGGGTGTAGCATCTTTCTGTCTGCCACATCTGGACCACCCTTTTCAGGATTCTTTAAAAGAATCTCCTAACACACTAGCAAATCCTGCTAAGTAGCTGAGGATGAAACTGTTCCTCATTAAACTCTCCCTAAAGCCCATCAGGTCTGAATGCCTCCATCACCCCTGGGAACTTCAGCATCTCCCAGGGCTTCTTTGGAGATAAAACAAGCAAAGAAAGTCTCCATCTCCTGAGAGAAGAAAAAGAGAAAGGTCATCTCTTAGAACTGTTTCTGAGGAGACCTTGTGCCCTAGAATGGGTACCTCTGAGGCACCATCAGGCATCAGTACTGGGTCTCAGTACCATCTAAAAAGACATCTCAGGGTAAATCTGCCAGTAAGAAATTATTAAAGTTATCTTCACTGGCACCATCAAGGAACACAGACTCTTAAAATCCAATGACACTAGAAAGTCCATGTCAATGGTACTGTCTGTTACTGACTCATATGGAGCCATCTCTTACCTCCGCTTCTCCTCCGATAGCTTGGACTGCATATACTTGGAGATAGAGAAACCACTTTGATAGCTCCTTTGGCACCAGCTGCTATTCCCTGTCTATTCCTAACTAGGCGTCTAGTACTGCCCTCAGACTAGGTTGTACATTATCAAAGTTCTCCTGAAAACTTGAGGTTTCTCTCACAGGAGGAATTCTTCATTTTGGAGGAACTAGAGTTCTTCTTTCATATGAGAGTTTACCACCAATACCTCTGTGCCCACAACCTGCCTCTTCTCTTCAGGTTTCAACAAGTGTTCAGCCCTCTGGCACTTACCCATAGAGCTATCTATGTGCTGCAATCTCACTTAGCGTTTAAGATACCAATGTCTACTGCCCCTGCTTTAGACTTGGAATTACACTGGAATTTAAAAGTTTTCAATTCTCTGATGCCTCAAGAAGCATACCTTAACAAGGACGTGAGACGCTGCGATGTATCCATTGAATACAAATTCCTCTGGGGTCTCTTCTCTTACCCACCTTTTCAGTGGGACTGTTGGGATCCCTGGGGGACCAATCTTGTAGAGCTTCTTCCCTGAAGAGACCATGTGTGGAAGTTCTCCAGTCACCTCAACGATCACTGGCACTGCACCCATAGTCATCAGTGCTTCATAATTCCCTGTTATGGAAGGAAGATCAGGGGGTTCCACTGCCACTTCCAGAAGAGGAGATACCATTTCCCCCTTACATACGTCCCACCATCCTGTGGTGAGGACACCACCATACCAACACCATCATGTTATGCAGACAATTTTAGGCAATTTCAAGACATGCTTGCAGTATCTCTTAAAATCTTGATAGGGGAGATGCAAGAGTCCCAGTACTGTCTTATGGATATTCTTTGCATCGGTCCACGTGAGGAAATAGCACCACCCATTAATGAGGCACTCTTATATGCAGCCCAGACCAATTAATTTGTGGCAAACAACTGTCATCTAGGGTGACAAGATGGCAAATGTGAAAAACCAGGAGAGATGGTGGAGGGTAACAGACACCTAAATAAGACAAAGCTCCAAATATTTTGACTGTCCCTGTAAAATCAGGACATCTTGTCACCCTACTTTCATCCTCGCATCTACATGGAAAATAGGCAGACAAAAATATTATATACCAGTCAGTGGGATTGACTATTTCTTCTCACACCCCACTCTGAATTCCCAGTGGTGGATGAATTTAATGAAAAATTGTCATATTAGAATTCAAGATACTATGCAAGGGAGGATATGAGAATAGCAAAAAAGGACACTGGACTTCAGAAAGCTCAGAGAAATAGAAGGCAAGGTCCCATGGAAAGACCAATTGGAAAGAAAAAGAATCAATGGGGTCTAGCAGTTCCTAAAAGATGTAAACTGGAAGCTCAAAGTCAAGATCTTCTGGTGTAGAATAAAGATAAGAAGAGCCATAGGAGGCCAATGTGGCTGCACAAGGGAGCTTTTTAGCTATCTCAAAACCAACAGGGATACATACAGGAAATGGAAGGAGGCACATGTCACCAAAGATGTATAGAGGGAATAGTGTGAGTGGGTAAGGACAAAATCAAGAAAATCAAGAAAGTCCAGGTAAAGAATGAGATACAGTTAATGTTAGAGACAACAAGGAGGGGTTCTTCAGAAAAATATTTCAGACAAAAAATAAAGATCAGGGATGATGTGGGTTTGCTGCTCAGTGGAGATGATGAGCTGGTAACAACAGATGATAGGAAGGCAGAGCTGTTCAATGTTTGCTTGATGCTATTAGCCAAGATGGGCAGGGATGGTGTCCCCTAGCCTCTGTTTGTCAGAAGCTGGAAATGGATGACAGAGGATGGATCATTTGAAGACTGCCTGTTCTGTTCATTCTCCCAAGACATCTGACATTGGCCACTGTCGAAGACAAAATACTGGGTCAGATGGACCTTTGGTTTGTTCCTGTATGGCCATTTTTATTATGCCTACTTTGCTTCAGTCTTATCACAAGAAATAATGTGATTGGATAACTAGCAAAGTTACCATAGACAATAAAGGGGGAAAGATGCAGATTAGGAGGAGAAAAGAACATGTCAGAGATGTTCTAACCAATTTGAATAAATTCAGATCAGCTGATCCTATTCACCTCAGAGTACTGGATGAATTAGATGGAGAAATCTCAGAACCACTGGCAAGAATATTTACAAACTCATAGAAGACAGGAAAGGTCCTGGAATACTGAAAAAGGGCTAATGTAGTGCCCATGTATTAAAAGGTGGGGAAAAGGAGGAGCCAGGGAACTATAGACAAGTCAGCCTGACTTTGAGGTAGAGACACCTGTGTCTCTACTTGGAAATGTTTTTTTATTTGGACAACAGCTACACAAATTCTACCTTTACTAGATATTCTCCTATCACCACAGCTTTGAGACTGGATGCAAGCTCTGGAAGGACAACTTCACTTACTATTTAATTAGATGCTGAATCCTGCTGGAACTGCTTGTGACCCACCTGGGGAAAAAGTGTTCTTTATCTTTATTGTAAATGTTGTTTTTGAGACATGGGGGTACACATGTATTCCCTGACCCACCCTCAACAGCCCTGCATTGGAATGTTCAGTTGGAGATTTCATAGCAAAGGAGCGAGGGAGGGGAGGTTCTGGTGATTCTGCCCTTATATAGCCATGGGAGGGGCTTGAGCACCACCCTTATGGACAGTGCTAAGCAAAATTCTCCATATTTAGTGCTTTTAGAGCACACACTCCTGAATGAAAAATGGCTGCACCCCTGTCTTGAAAAATAGTTACAAAACAGGTAAGTAACCATCTCCCCACAACCACCAAAAAAGAGCAGTTGGAGGGAAATCCCAAGCCTCAGAATCCTCACAATTTATGTTATTTTGCAGCATTTCAGGGTGATGACTCTGGCTACCATAACTAAGTTTCCTTTTTTGTCATGCATAATTTTAGTATAAGGCACAGACAGATCATGGGCAATAATGTAAAATTCACAGAAGCCTGTGACCTATCCCTGACTTTTACTAAAAATATCCATGACAAAAAGGGAGCCTGAGTAGCTGTGGATAGGCTCAGAGCTCTGGTACCCCTTCCACCCATGTGAACTAGAGCTCCAGGGTCCCCCTGGGCTGGAGGCTATGAGCTCTAGGAGTCCCCCCACCCACCCACCAAAGTAAAGAGCTTTGGCAGTCTCCCAAGGTCTCATGGCGGAGGGAAGTGGCAGAGATCTTCCCACTACCTGTGCCAGCCAGGCATTCTGGGGGTCCCCCATATAGTCCATGGTGGCTGGGAGCAGTGGGGATTCCCTGCTGCCCCTTGAGGCAGGGAGAGGTGGGGATCCCTGTGGCAATAGGAGGCTGCAGGAATCCCCCTGCCATTTGCAGTGGCTGGGTGCTGCCGGGGTCTCTTACCACCTGGAGCAGTGGGAATACCCCACAGCTCTTTGTCTCTTCAGGTGGCAGGGGACCCAGCAGCTCCCAGCAAGTGCTGGCTGAAGTTACAGTGGTCTTTGGAAGTCATGGAATCCATGACCAAATTTCAGCCTTAACTATGATGCCTTGTCTGAGTCAATGGGATTGGTTTACTGCCCTTAACATTTAAGATGCATATGTTCATGTTGCTGTGCTCCCTGCCACAGATATTTTCTGTGGTTTGCTGCCAATTCAAGATGTTACCAATATCTTGTGCTCCCCTTCAGACTTTGGATGGTTCCCATCATCTAGAAGGGGGGTAGAAGTTGGGGCACTCATGACTTACTACCTTCTACTGTGACAAGTTCACACTGTACTCAAATCCTTGGTTTACCATACAAGTTTCTTCAACATCCATACCAATAAGAATATCCATCTGCTAGTATTCTTCCCAAAACCTCACTCTTCCAGAGAAGAAACAATCCTTCACACTGTAGATGTTTGGAGGGCACTAGCCTTCTGTCTGAACAGGACTAAATGCTTTGAGATTTCCCCTAGGCTGTTGATATTCTTTTCTGAAAGACTGAAAGGACACTCAAAGTGGATTTCAGATTGCATCATAGTCTGTTATTAAGTCACTGGCATACAACCACCTCGCCAGAGGGTCAGCAAATTCCATCAGGGCTCAGTCCATTTCTTGTTACCTCCTCCATGATGTTCCCATCACTGAAATGTACATGGTCACGGATTAGAATCAGGGAATCATAGGGTTGGAAGAGACCTCAGGAACTCATGAAGTACAACCCCTTGCTAAAAGCAGGGCCAATCCCAACTAAATCATCCCAGCCAGAGCTTTGTCAAGCCAGGACTTAAAAACCCCTCGGGATGGAGAGTCTACCACTTCCCTAGGTAACTCATTTCAATGCTTCACCACCCTCCTAGTAAAATAGTTTTTCCTAATATCCAACCTAGATCTCCCCCATTGCTCCTCCCTGTGACCATTGCTCCTCGTTCTGTCATCTGTCACTACTAAGAACAGCCTCTCTCCATTCTCCTTGGAACCCTCCTTCAGGTAGTTGAAGGCTGCTATCAAATCCTCCCTCATTCTTCTCTTCTGTAGATTAAATAAGGCCAAATCCCTCAGCCTCTCCTCATAAGTCATGTGCTCCAGCCCCCTAATCATTTTTGTTGCCCTCCGCTGGACCTTTTCCAATTTGTCCACATCCTTGCTGTAATAGGGGCCCCAGAATTCAATGCTATACTCCAGATATGACCTTACCAGTGCTGAATAAAGGGCAATAATCACTTCCCTGGATCTGCTGGCAATGCTCCTCCTAATGAACCCCGATATGCCATGAGCCTTCTTGGCTACAAGGACACACTGTTGACTCATATCCAGCTTCTTATCCACTGTAATCCTGAGGTCTTTCTCTGTCAAACTGCTTTTTAGCCAGTCGGTCCCCAGCCTGGCTTAGGATTCCATCCCAAATTCAGGACTGCAATTGTCCTTGTTGAACCTCATCAGATTTCTTTAGACCCGATCCTGCAATTTGTCCAGGTCACTCTGGACCCTATCTCTTCTAGTGTATCTATGTCTCACCCTTAGTGTCATCTGTGAACTTGCTGAGGGTGAAATCCATCCTCTCATCCAGGTCATTAATAAAGATATTGAACAAAACCATCGTCAGAACCAACCTTTGGGACACACTGCTTGATACCAACTGCCAAGCAGACATCAAGTTGTCAATCACTACCCATTGAGCCCGACAATCTTTGCGATCCATTTATTCAAGCTTGGTCTTAAATTGACTTGTTCTCCAAATATTACACTATTCTGCCTGCATCCGACACTGATGCAACTTTTGATGAGCTGTCTTCTGCACCATCTTGGATACCGCACTCCCCACACCCATCTCCACAATGAGATACTGCTCAGGAATCTTCTACTGTGGTGTACCCATAAGGAAAGCATGACAGGGTAAACCAGGCCTTGAAGCCCCCTGATGGAGGCCCTGTGGGCCTGCCACACCCTGCACCATAAAAGGGACAAGTTCTCTAGGTTGCTGAAGCAGCTGTGGAGGAACTCAGGGCTGGCCTTAGGCCCATAGGCCTTAGGCCTTAGCCGATTCGACCGTTCCCCTTGGCCCCAGACTGTCCCTGCCATGCGCGGCTCCTCCTCGCCGCCTGCTGCTGCCCATATGCAGTGTTGCAGGTGGGCGGGGCCCGGGCATGACGTGTTGTCATGCCTGGGACTTTAAAACTCCTCGGAGGCACGTTGCATGGCTGCCTCCGGGTTCGGACTGCAGGGCCTGAGCGCAGACTCCGGTCCCGCAAAGTGGAAGGCAGAAGGGAGGGAAGGGGCTTGTGCAGCGGGGGAGGGGCTGGGGAAGGGGCTTGGGGGGCTTGTGCAGCAGGGGAGGGGCTGGGGAAGGCGCTTGGGGGGCTAGTGCAGTGGGGGAGGGGCTGGGGAAGTGGCTTGTGCAGCGGAGGAGGGGGTGGGGAAGGAGAAGGGGCTTGTGGGGAGGGGAAGGGGAAGAGAGGGGAAGGCACCAAGAGACAAATGGCAGGGGGCCAAGTGCAGACAATGAGGGAAAGGGCAGGAGGAGAGGTGTCAGTGGAGGGGGGACAGGGTGATACTGGGAGAGGAGAGGAGAGGAGAGGAGAGGGGAAGGGCATTGGGGGCTAGAGGGGGAGGGAGAGGTGCTGGGAGAAGGCTTGAAAGAAGGGGTGGGCATGAGAAAGGTGGGGATGGAGCAAGTCATGTGTGAGGGCACAGAGGAGCAGGAGAGGAACGGGGCAGAGAGTGGTGAGGGGGTGGGCATCAGGGAAAAAGAGGGCAAAGGGGGCAGGGGCAGTAAGGGAAGGGGGAGACACCAGGAGGGTGCAGGGCTAAGGGAAGGTGCAGGTGCCAGGGGATTCTGGGGTGAAGCAGAAGGGCAGACACCTGCAGGGGAGGGACCAGCACCAGAGGAGAGAGGCAGGGCAGGTGTCTAGACGGAGGTGTTGGAAGAGGGGATGAGGAGGCGTAGCTCACTTGATCAGAGTGGGGCTACTGGAGGAGTGGGCACAGGGGGGAGTGAAGGGCTGGTGGAGGGGGGCAGGTCGCAGGAGGGCTGAGGGCAGTGAGAAGGGCAGGAGTCAGGACAGTAGAAGAGGGTGAGGAGTTGGGGGGCAGCAGGCACCAGGGGAGATGATGGAGCAAGGAGAGGAGACATAGCAGCAGAGAGAAAAGATAAAGGTTTAAAAATATTTATTAATAACTTGGTATGCTGCCCACGGCCAGTTTGTTTGTGCCTTGCAGTGCAGTTTGGGTTTATGTGGGGATCAACACATGGCTGGCGAGTGGGAGCCAAAACAAAAAAGTAGTCAGTGTAATGATCTTCTGTCGATATGCGTTTTAGTAGTTAAATTCTTGGACTGTCATTGCTCATGAAAAGTGCTGTCACATGGGTAGAAATCGGGTAAATATTGCATTTTATTAATATCAGCAGAACTGATGTAAATGGGGCCTGTGTGTTGTGTAGTCTTGCCTTAATCTTTGTATTCATGCCTGTCAGTGTGAGAGAAGCTATTTGTATATAAATATATGCATATGCAACCACACTTAAGTTGAGGCCCTCAGCATGTTCTGTAAGTATCAGTGTGGTCCCTAGGGCTTCCAAAGTTGAGTTGCCCTAGCTCATCCCTGACAGGTGTCTGTCTAACCTGGTCTTAAATATCTCCAGTGATGGAGATTCCGCAATCTCCTTAGGCAATTTATTCCAGTGTTTAACCACCCTGACAGGGAGGAAGTTTTTCCTAATGTCCAACCTAAACCTCCCTTGCTGCAATTTAAGCCCATTGCTTCTCATCCTAACCTCAGATGCCAAGGAGAACAATTTTTCTTCCTCCTCCTTATGATACTCTTTTAGATACTTGAAAGCTACTCTCATGTCCCTTTTTGGTCTTCTCTTTTCCAAGGTAAACAAGGCCAATTCCTTCAGCCTTGCCTCATAGCTCATGTTCTCTAGACCTTTCATCATTTGTGTTGATCTTCTCTGGACTTTCTCCAGTTTCTCCACATTTCCTGAAATGTGGTGCCCAGAACTGGACATGATACTCCAGCTGGGGCCTAATGTAGATGGCTCATTCCCTGCCTAGGGAACGTGAGACTGGGCGGGTTAATTTCCAATCCTCCTGTTTATTCTTTTCCTAAGCCAGGAGGGCATGGTAGTTCTGATGGGGGCTCTGCAGGAAGGCAGCCCACACTGCCCCCTGCCTGAAACCTTGTGCAGGTGTTAAACAGCTGTCCAGCCCACCCTAGAGGTGACTGCATTTCAGCATGCCTGAAGCAACACAACACCAGCAATGGACAGGAGAATGGCTCCTGGGCATGGCTTGCTCATGACTGCTTCAGTCCCATTGGATGGGCCTCAGCCTCTTTTCTTCCCCTCCCCTGCTTTGCAATAGGGCTGTAGACTCTGGGGGAGAGGGGTGGAGGCAGGCAGAGGTGTCTCCCTGCAGCAGATGTAGACGCATCTCTGTATTAATCATTCTCTCATTGAAGTTTTTAGCTTTGTATTGAGTCCTTTTACATGGAAACTTTGTATTACATCTTGGTAGAATAGTCCCTAGGACAAGTGAGGCAGAGACTGTCCCTGTGGGGTGAATAAGGTGGGAATGTATAAGGCGGAAGGTGAGTACCTCTGGGCAGTTGCAAAGGTTGGAGAGGGGATAGAAGCCAGATCCAAGATCAATGAGCCCTGGGAAGTGGGCCCATTGAAAGGAGATTGGACCTGTGGATGCCTTGGGGGTCAGCAGCAAGGGCCTGCTTTGGGAAACCCCCTCTTTGGAGGTGAATGTGGCAGCATTGAGACACCACCCAGAAGCAGGCGCCACAGACACTAACTGCAGATTCGTGGGACAGCTCTCACAGATCTTGCACATGCATAAGATGATAGATCTGCAGGAGGGGGGGCCGTGGCATAGTGAGGGGGCCAGAGGGGTCAGTTGCCCCTGGGAGAAAAATAATATAAAATTTAGTTAAAAGTAGATGTCACACGTTTTTAAAAGGAATACCATATCTCCTGCCTTTTGTCTATTTTTGTCTCTTTAGGCCCCCAGTTACAATTTTCAAAAGCACTTGAGTGACTAAAGTTATTTTTGAAAATTGGACTTGGAAATCTAAGCTCAGATTTTCAAAGGTAATTAAGCTCCTAAAGAGACAGCTGCCAACTCGGATCTTCAAAGATATCTATCTGATCTTTACGCACCTTTGAAAATCTGGTCATAAGTGTCCTAGTCAGTTCTGAACAGGAGATGTAGGAGCCCAGTCCTAATTCCTTCAGGCTTTTTTTTTTAATTTGAACATTTATCTACACTAATTCCCCTCCTTTCTCTTTCACTATCCAATAAATGCATGGATCAAAATTATAGGTGCTTTGTGAATATGCTGACTTGAGAGTGGAAAGATTTCATATTGTCATGTATGATTCCCGGTAGCCCATCTCAAATATGAAAAACTAGGTTGATACCTGTTAATATCAGGAGCTGTTGAATTCAGTTCACCATTTGCAGTATCTCATTAGGATGTTTAGTGGAGAAGATACTGGTTTTTTTTTTTATTTATACTGTGGGCAAAGCATGGGCTCACAAGAATTCCTCCATTGTTTTACCATGAGTCTCAAAACATTTGGTGTTTTTCTAAAGGCCTGGAGTCAATTGATTATGTAGGAATCTCAGCTTTAATTTAAAAAAAGTTCTCTATACTTCTGGGCCTTACAGCTAAGGAGGAAAGCTTTAAAACATGAACCCTAAATACTCAAGAAACAAAAGGCCAATAAAAATCCAACATGTTTTATTTTTAAAAAATCTGATGATTTGTAGACCATTCTCATAACTTTGTGTAGGCGTTCCTTGTGATTTTTGGGTTGGCAATACTGCTCTTTGATTGGTGAATTTAGAGAGGTCTCTCCCTTCAGATTCCCTTTCCACCCTCCTTTTTTGTCACAGGTCATCAGAGAATCATAGAGACAATGGAGAGTAGGGTGAGTCCAGGACTATGGTTAATGACTGGTCAGGGTGACTTAACTATTGTCAGCCAGTGGTCTGAATGAGCTATCTACTGCCATCTATTAATCAACTGTAGGAAAAGGCTTCACGAGCAGACCTTATTTATATAGACATACCTACTTTGCCACAGAGATCAGTAGATACACTTGCTGTGTCAAGGTGATCAATTTTGGCTCTTTTGGGTTGAAATTCACTTAAGACTTGGAGCTGGGAGAATGAAATATTGTTATCCATATTGTATGATTAAAAGGTAAAAGACTTGAACTTAATATGACCTGGCTTAGGGTCTACCATAACTTGAACACTAAGCAGAGGATAGTGAGTCACATCTAACTGAAAGTCACAGAAGATGGAAACAGGTTTTATTTCTGGTGGTGTAGAGTCTATTTGGGAGTCCTCAATTATATCTGACACTTTACATCCAGTGTTTAAAGGCAGAGCTGACTAGAATCAATTGAGAGTCCTTGTCTTGTCTCAGTGATTGCTTGAGCAAAAATCATTGATAAAATCTTGTGTAGACTGACCTTGGACTCAACATGAAGGCAATGTGTTGAAGGGCAGTGCAAAGGAGGCAATGGTGGGGAGGTACCATATTACCTAGTGAAATCATTGGTTCTGAAATCACTAAGGACTGGAATTTGACCACAGAACTGACACTTTCTTAACAAAGACTCCATTTTTGCTATTTAAAAAGTAAATCAATGTAACAGAAAACTGCAATGCTCTCTGGTAACTTTTTAAAAATCAAACTTTAAACTTTATTGAAAAGATTGGATAGTTTGCCATTGAAAATATTTGACCTACACTTAAGGCAACTGATTTAATTTTTTGTAAAATTTTGCATAAAGGATGGCATTTTTTTTAAATGTTCAACTATATTGATATACATTTTGATCAGATCTACTTCTGATGTGATATTTGTGTGTGGTTGTGGGGCCCCGCCAAAACTGTTCGAATTGGGCCCCGCACTTCCTAAAGCCGGCCCTGGAGGAACTGGCCAATCAGGGTCCAGGAAGACCTACTAGCTGCAAACCAAAGCAGCAGTCAATTGCAGGGCAGAGCTCAAGGAGAGGAGACCAAGGGTGACTGGCTGGCTGAGGGAGTGGCAGCACCAGGGAGAATTCCAAGTGGAGAGCTGGATAGAGATTGTGGACTGTGATGAGACTGATGAACTTTGATAAAGCCCTGAGCTAGGGGTAAGGAGTTGTCTCCAGAAGGAGAGTTCTTCAAGATATTTTCTTCCTGTGAGTGCTGCACTTATTGCACTCCTCCTCTACTGTGGAGTCTCTAATTCTGGAATTGAGAAGGAACTGGAGCAACAGAGGATCCTATGTGCCTTACTCTGAAGCACGAGGCCATGTGCTATTTAGGCACAGATCCATTAATACTAGTAATCCTAATCTCTGATTGATAGCACATAAAGGTATACATATCCTACAATGGAGCAACCACAGAGTCAAAACATCTCAAAGAACTTAAGTTATTGAAAGGTAAGTATTCTTTCCTTGTGGTGAGTGTGTTAAGAAATACTGAAGGAAAAACTAAATAAGATGAAAATGTATGCTGAATTATATAAAATATAATAGTTTTCTTTTATGATCTCTTTTAAGGTGCGTCTACACAGCAGGGCTTACCTCGAAATAAGCTACGCAAATTGAGCTACATCAATGGCATAGTTTATTTCAAAATAGCTTATTTTCGAAATTGGGAGTGTCTACACAGCACTTATTTTGAAATAGAGCATTCTTCCTCTGACTTCCCTAACTCCTTGTACAATGATGGTTACAGGAGTCAGAGTAAGAAGTCCTCCAGCTTGACAGTATTTCAACATTATTTCAAAATGCTGTGTAGATGCACACTAAGTTATTACGAAATAATGTTGCTGTGTAGACGTACCCTTAGAGATCTATTTAGGTCATCTTGTTCTAGCCATTTCTTTCAGTGTGTTAGGAGTTACCTTTTGGACAGTCACCATATCTTATTAAAAAACAATATTAATCAACATTAAATTTTAATAGATGCATTGTAGCATATGCATGTGAACATGGGAGTTACATTTCAGTACGTGTCAAAAGATGGAGGATATTTTTTAAAAAGCTGCAGAGAGTCACAACTCACTGTAGGCTATTTTGTGTGTGTGCAGGGTAAGGGCAACAAATCGTCTGGCTATAAAATTGTCTTTAATTAGTTGACTCAGTGGCTTCCAACAGTGTGCTACACTGATATGTGGGAGTCCCATGTTACAAGATCTCACTCCCTACTCATGGGTAGACTTAGGATATTGTGAATGTGACTTACATGGTGTCCTGTGGGGAGTACTGACAGTATTACCCAAATAACTATCCTGCTTGTCTGATTTTATTATAGGGAAGTTATATACCTCCCTTCCTAATGAATATGCTTTACTGGAGTCTGAGTACCATGGTGGTAATAACATTTTGAGTGAGAATGGAAGGATGAAAAGGGGGAGAGGCAATGGGAATTTTAAAAACAGATTTGTTTTACTACTCACTGAGATATGGCAAAAAGAATCAGCAACCCAACTGTAAATGTAGACTAAACAGATTAATACTATTGCAACAGTCACAATTATGACATAAGAAATGGAACAATTATGCTTCACGTGATGCCTGATAGTGAAGGTTGTGCTGAACCTTTTCACTCAGAAACTTTTGAAAAAAC